>OY728157.1:192148081-202148081 GCA_963277665.1 Viscum album | reverse complement strand
TGCTCTTCGCTTCACCCACTTGCACATACCCAAGCCAAGGTCTCGAGTTCTTCCTCTTGTCTTGAACACACAACCCGAACTCCTCCTTCAAAGAGATGGCGCGCAAGGTGTGTTTGAGTCGCGACCACTTCTCTACTCCACTGTCGCGCAAGGTGTCAAGGGTTCAAGGACAGCCGCTCAAGGTGAAAGAGAAAAAGTAGCGCGCAAGGGCCTACTACCACGCAAGACTCCTCCAACCGCGGGGCGCGCAAGAATGTGGCATCGGGTTCTTCCTGTCACGCAAGGGAGGCGCGCAGGGGACCTCTCAATTCTTCTTTCGCGCAAGAGGTGTGCAAAAGGATCCTTCTTCTTGTGACGCAATGAAGTAGCGCGCAAGGGACTCACGAAGTCAAGGTTTGGCTTCGGGCTGCTGCCGCGCAAGTGGTGCTTGCGCGGTGGCTTCAAAACTTCGCGAGGCATATACGGCACTAACGAGACTTCGAGTTTTCAACAGATCAACAAACTCAATGAGAGCCTCGAGCTCTCCTTATATAGGGAGAGGGATGCCTCTGTCCATCCGCGTGATAAATCTCAAATCACCAAAGATTTCGGATCTTCAATATTTTCTCCAAATCTTGTTTTCCTTCGTTGTTTCATGCGGCTTTATCTTCCTCTTTCTTTCCTCCTTGTGAATGCGACTTAGAAGGCATGCACGACCTCTGTTTTTAGCCATCCCATGCAAAACATGAATTCTTCAACGCCTCGCACCTTCGATTTGCATCAGCTTCGACCGAAATATTCCTCTCGTTGCATGCAAACTCATTTTCGTGCATGGATGGGTTCAGAAGGGCCAGACGAGCCCAATGGACTCTTCGTCTTGATCGGAGATGGCCGGGAACTCGAATTTTGTCGTCGGGGAGGCCTCTGGTTCGAACGGAGCTCGCGGGTGGCAGCGGCCTGGCTTGAGGTTGAGAATGGACGGGAAGCCGTCGGATCGACGATTTGGACGGCTGCGATCAGAATGGGCCGCGGCGGATTAGATGTGCAGCCGAGATCTGGCGCGTGATCAATCGAGCAGCGAGGATTCGCTCCGCTGAAAAATTCCGCATCCCACATCGAAGCCGCGACCGGTTTTTCCGCGGTTTATCAAACATCTGCTGCCATCCATCACACAATTGAATCTCCTCCCCTCTCGGTGCCGCCCCGCACCGAGTTCTCCCTGCGGGTGCGCTCTTGCGCCCACTCACGCCTCCTGCGGGCGCGCTCCTAGTGTCCACCATGCACTCCGGGCGCGCTTCATGCGCCCCTGCCGCGCTCCTTCAGGCGTGCCCCAGGTGCCCATGCGGTGTCTTGGGTGCGCCCTGCCGCCCTGGCTTTCCCCACGGTGTTCCCCCATGGGCGTGGTGCCCTAGCGCCCATGCCTTGGGGTATGAACCCTCAAGGTGCCTTGGCTGGCCATATTTTTTGGCAAAGTCAATAAGGACTTTGTCAAATACAAATTTCTCCTATGAGTATAAGCCAAATGCCAAGCCCTTCAAGCCTTCTTCCTCACATTGTTCATTTGATAATTCCTCTGTAATTCTTCATGCTCTTCACTTAGGATATGGAATTCTCAAGGATCACTTCATCAATCGAACTCCTGAATCATTTATAATCTTCAATGTTCTTCATTGATCTAATCAGAGATCAATTGGAACTTCTTCAATTCACATGCACTAAGTGACAGTTCATGGACTTCTTCAGCTCACTTCATCCACTTAGAACATGTGAATGGATTATCTTCTAACTCCTCATGCATTGTCACTACAATGCATGGTCTTCTAACATTGTTGTGACATTGTATCATCAGGATACAAGTTCTTGGAACTTAAAGATCAGCTCATCAATCGTCAGATGTAATGATGCTCCATCATCATTCATTCTTCAAGTGTTGTAACTTAGTATCATCTTGATACAAGTATTGAAACATTAAGATCAGTTCTACAATCGTCTGATATAGATAGAGAATGTTTCAACCACAACTTCCTATGTCTCTTAGTGAATCTCCGAAGTGACATGCATCTTAGTACCATGGCCATTATCCATTCATCACCATCACCATCACCATCACAACCTTTGTCATTCACATATTGAAACTCCTTGACATCCATTCATCTTATGACAACATCATGCCTCATTGACAACAAATGCAACACAGTGCACATCAAATCCAAATTAGAAAATCTCAAATGGAAAACTACTACACATGGCTTGGTCACATGGTTTGGTAGACCATGCACCAACCGAGTGATCATATTTGATTTTATAAAAGGTAATAGTATCGTCTGCAAACGGATTGATAGGCCATTCACATCAACTGATAATCCCTCTAAAATGAACACCAAATTTCATGACCAACTTGATACACCCAAAAAAGAATTAGGACATAAAAACAATCAATATTAATGCAAATAATTTTTGAAAATCCAATTCTAGTCAACCCAAGAAATTCAAGAGCCATCAAGATAGGCGGTGATTAAGAACCTACCAACATGTTACCACATGAATTCTAGAAATTCCAAACTCCATGTTTTCAGAAATCCCTAAAAGACATGGAGTAAACCACCTATAGATTAATGTTTTCATTACCCATCCTAGGTCAGCCCTGAACTGGTGACCTGATTCATCCCATGATAAGGCATGAAGGGTGTTCCTGGTCACCATGGGTAGGAATATCATGTCAGATAAAAATAAAATGCAATTTCAAATGATTTACCCAAAAAAAGATAAAAAAATGGTCAAACTATAAGTGCGAAAATAAATAAACTATGTAATGAAAGATACCTCAAGTGACCTCATGTGTCACAAATTATCATAAAGAACACATAATATAAGATCGATCCAAAACGATAAGAACCTAAAACTGAAAAAGAATGTTGGCATGAGCCATGAGATGCATAGATGAAATTTCAAGGATAAACTAAACCTTATGACCATACCTTCAAAAAGAATCCCTAACATGTTAGTTTGAAAATGATATATAATAGTGTTATATTTTTCATTATTTACTAATTAATATAATAATATTTTTTATTTAATGAAACCATTTCGATTCCACAATATTTTCTAAATGATTACAGGAATGAATTAACATTTTAAATCAATGGAAATAAATTAAAATATATTTATCATAATAAATACATCATGCATGAAACAAGTGAAATGAAAATCACATCACAAGAAACATAGGAAATCCCAAAGAACCTAATGTTAGTTGGGGTTTTATGATTCTTTTACCTTAGTAAAACATGTATTAGAACCATGACCATTAGGATTATCGTGCACTAGCCACTATGAGGGGAAACACCAATAGAATAGAGTCATCTAATCATCACAATAGTTTAGTTGGTGTTGTAGAATAATTTATATAATATGAATCTTGGATGTTTCTCATTCAAATCATCTAGTATACTATTCAAAGTCTATCCACCTTGGTACTAGGGTTACCCATGTTCCATATTTAAGATGATAGTGATGTTTTTACCAATAAAACATGTATTAAAAAACATAGTTTATATCCAAAAAGCAATTCCTAATTCCAACACTGATCTCCCTCCATAAACACCATACGTTTTTAGTGAAATAACATTTCATAAACCTCTACACTTGGAATGTATCAGAAACCACATATTGACACTTATATAACATTTCTCAAAATACAGCGAAACCCTCAAGAGACGTTTTATTTTTCACAATCAATTCTGAAAGTTCCAAATGGGCTACATTTATTTTAAAAATAGAACTATCAATTAAAAAACAATGATTTTCTATATCATTTAGTTTTATATTCATCTTAAGACCCAATTACACAAACAGTGAACTAAAAATTTAATAGTAATCTAGGAAATATGAAGAAAACTAATTGAACATTTTATAAAATAATCATATCAATTAACCTCAAATTAATACCAAAAAGATAATTTTCTCAAACTAACAAAATCATTGAATATCCCATTTTTAGAATATTACAATAACACACATTTATTCAAGATCGACTTTCACAACTCAGGTATCGAAATAATCATTTTGGAAAATACCTACCAAATACCCAAAACAATTTTATAAACCACTTTTAAAGAGATATAATTTAGGAATGAATGATCATTATAAATGTAATACATTTTACAAGTCAAGGTCAAGATCATCAACCACCATGAAAACAAAAATTGAGAACATAGGCAAGTCATGTATAACCAATTCAGAAAAAATTCTAACAATCACAACCATATCAGATAGAATATCCATAAACTATAGAAATATAATCCATATTTCTAAAACAATAATGAAAAACTTTGAATTAAATTAAATTTTTAGACATATAGAAACTTCCTTAAACATTTCTCTCCTTGTTGAAGACCACCCGAACCGTACTTTCACACTATTGCACATGAATTTATTCATATATATATACCCCTAAATGAATTTCACATATTCTTCATGCCATGAGGGAATATTTATATGTGGGTGTATATATATATATATTCCTTACCTAATTTGTGCACATGTTGGAACTATTGACACTCATAGCCCAAAATCACCTCAATTATGTCTAACACAGTCTATAAAAATTGACCAACAACTCATAACACTGTGAAAATGAACCACACACAAAAAATAAATTTTTGAATACTCAACAATCACCAAAAAAATAATTACAATTAATCCACAATGAATAAATCTAATAACTCTTACACGAAGAAATTGGAGAAAATCATTAACTTTTTCAACCGTAGTAAGATCTATCTTTAATAGGCCATACAAAACCCAATCTACAAGAATTATTGAAAAACCTCCCTGAAAAATTACAGTTTATCCAAATCATATACACCATAAAAATGAGAGGAGATCCACTAATTATATGAATGAGAATGGATATATGAACCATACCTTGACAGATCGATAAGAAATCGTGAATAAATCATAATAAAAAAATCATGGAAGGATGGACCATGAGAGGGAGGTCGCACACTATAGGGGTTTCAACTAGGGTGTATGGCACTACAGGGAGGTTATGGCCAAGGAGGGGAAACTAATTTGGGGGTCCCACCGAGGTAACTTAGGAGGAGTATAGTGGAAACCATAAAGGGTGCGTTGTAGAGGATATCAAACTATAAGGAAAGGGGGACTGATGCGTTGTTCACCAAGAGGGGGAGAAAGGAGAGGATCCCCATTAAGGGATTAAATAAACCAAAATAGAATAAATAAAAAACCTAAATATTAATAATTATTATATTGGTGATATTAATAATAATAACAATAAAAATAAAAATATTATCATTATAATTATTAAAACATTCGTTTAATTGTATTTCATTTCCCTATTTTTATTTTTAATTTAGGTTTATAAATTATAAAATACATGGAGACCACATGGTTACATAGGTGATGTAGTATGGTTTCTACACCATGCTCTGCCCATGAACCACGTGATGAAAATCCAAAAAAATCACATTTTAAGAAAAACTCAAAAATTGATATAGAGATTCGACCTTGTAAAACAAAAAATATATAATTCTGGATGAATAAAATAATTAAAATAATAGATTAGTTTTGGATCTGTGTGTGACATCCATAAATTCTTAGATACTAGAATAATTGATGAAATTTAGAAAAGGGATCATGATGTAAAATTATATTATACTATTGTAATTTCTAATGAGTTCAATGATCTTTTCACACTTATTAGTCATGGTGATTTACATAACTCAACTATCCATTGATCATTCACTTATTTTTGATCAATTACCTTACTCACTCCCTTTAATAATTTATTCATCTCTTCAAATTCCATATCATCAATAAACAAATGTGTTCTCCTATATGGAAACCTTGTTACGTGTAGATTTGTAAGACCATGGTACTTCCTATTATATCATTTAAAGATGATGTTTTACTATAACTAATCTGTGACATATAAAAAATGAACTTTTAAATATCAAACAATTTATTACCAAAATTGAATTTCAATTTAGAGGTAACATTTAAATTTTGTAAAGGAGAATGTAATAAACCATGAATTCTAAAAGAATCAAATTTTATTCGATAGTGTGTTTGGAATGAAACAAAAATTGTTTTATGAATTGTGACATACTAAGAATTTATGATATATATTCTATTTTAAAAAACATTAATCAATTTTATATTATGTAATTCATGTAATATTGAGTTACCTTGTCTCAAATGTGAAAATTATTTTCTTCGATATCTTGGGTTACAAGGAAGATTGACTATTACAAAATACTATTAAGAATATTTTTTAGAATGAAAATTATCTCATAAATCATAAATTATAATTAAAAATAGTATTAAATATGTTCATAAAATATGGTTAAGTTGTTCGGTCACCGATTAATTCAAAAGGAACATAAAATCCAATTTAATATAATGGAATATTTCTTACAAATAACATTTTTTATGTGCCCAATATAAATTTAATATAAAAATTTATATTAATTAATTTTATTGAATTATATTAATTAAATTTATATATTATATATTCAATTATAAAATTATCATTATTTATATTATATATATATATATATATTATACGAAATAAAATCTAATTTTATATATAAAAAATTTATATTTTTCTAAAGACAGTATTTTACATTTTAATGGAGAACTAATATTAAAACCAGGTTTTGAGAATTTTTATAAATTATATTTTACAAAATAAACATAATTTTTAAAATTGTAATTTAATAATTATATTTGGGAGAATTTTATTATTTATCTAAGAAGTTTTATTTTTTGAAGAATGTTGAAAAATACTGTGTTTTATTTAAATATTTTTTTTCCCTGAATAATATATAAGGAAAAATTAAATTTTAAATTTGTAATATTTAATATATTGATTAATTATAAATATACTAATAAAATTTATTTCTTTATAATCATTTTCATATTGAATTTAGAAATAAAATCTCAGTACATAATTGATCATTTGAAATTAAAAACCCGATTTCACTCTTATGTGTTATATTAATTTTTATTTATGTTCAGAAAATCCTTTTATTTAAAAATTTATAATTTGAGTAAATATATTAAATGATAAATAATTATATTTTTTCAAATGTCAAAAATAGTTTTTAAAATTAATATTTTTTTCAAAATAATTATAATTAATCACGACTATTAAGTGAGAAACGAGTTAACTAAGAGATTAATCCACAAACATAATGATGAAAATGACCTATAGATATTCCCAAAACACATTGAATGGAAATAACTTGATCATATTTCATCATGGATAAAATATGGTTCTTTATTGTATAAACATTATGTAATGTGGACCTCTCAATACTGATTAATTTTTAGTATTTACAATAATGCCTCTCCAACTCCACATTAGTAGGGCACTCAACCCCTCACTTATTCACTGATAGAAAACCATTTTTTCTACAAATATAACATTCAAAATAACTTTATAAAATACATAAAATCCAACTAGATTCTGTAATTTTTTAATAAATCAACCAAATGAGGTCATTTGGTGAAAACGGAAAAGAGATACCTGAAGAAGAGTAAATATTCACCTATAAAAGTATTAATTTTTTCATCTGCAATCCCCGTAAATTAATTTTATATCTTGATTATATTATAAATATTGTATAATAAATATACAAATATTTTGTTCAGGATAATCTTATCAGATAAAAATTCACTCACATCCATAAATTGGCATACACAATCATCATTCATGTGTACAACGGACTACCAACTCATGCACATATGTTGTCTATTTATTAATTACCACAATTTATGGACAGAAATAAAAATAAATTTACTATTCATATATTATATATGTGATATATATATAATTATCATTTTTTAAAATTAAATATAACACAAACATATTTCTTTTAATTTTCGGGAAATGATAACGTCACTCTTGTGTTCAATGGACAACCACCTCTTGAAGCGATGAAATTCATTCATGCATTCAATCGGATGTATTAAAAATTATATTAATAATAATATAGGATATATAAAAAATAAAATTTATAATATAATAATAATATACATATATTTCATTTACTTTTCTTTCTTCTAATATTAAAAGAAAATGGAAGTAGTGTTCATGTGTACATACAACCTACTATCTCCAAGAACAGTGAATTTCATTTCCTATATCTATACATTATATATTATATTAAATAAATATATAAAATGTTTATTTCTGTTTTACATTTTGGTTTACATATTTCATGTGATGAAATCAAGATCTACATTAGTGAAAAAATAACATGTCAAAACATAATTGTAAAACAATGAAATTATCAACCGAAATAATGAATATAATAAAATATTAACAAAAAAACATTTATAATATCTTATAAATTAATTATTTATAATGCACTAAATATATATATGGTTCTATTATAATTTAATACATTATTTAAAACCATTATAATATTTTTTAAATCAAGTATAACCCAATGGAATTCCCAAGGTATGTTATTTATTCTGAAGTTCTTTAATTAAAGAAAATATTAATTTTATAGACATAATTAATTTTATATTGTTTTTATACTAGATTAAATTTTAATTATTTCATCAATATGGATATGAAATAAAATTTAAAATGTTGTAAAAAAATTTATAACTCGATTTCTTTTCATTGAGTTATATTAATTCCTCAATATTGTTATTATTAATATACTATTTGTTCTATGTAATGTTTTAGATTATATTGTATTTAATATTTTTTTGAACATATAGTTTATTGTAATTATTGGACCATTAATTGATTATCACAACAATGTTATGACCATTTGTAGGCTCTATTTCACAATATAACTATAATCGATATTGTTTATTCATGAATTCTAGTTCAAGGAAATTAGTAAATAATTATATCATAAAAAATTTATTTTATAATCCTCTAATTATTTATGTTCTTTTTCATGTGATAGTATATTTTTTTATTTCCTTTTTATTTAAAATTATAGAGAAAATTTTGATATAAAATATGACTTCTTCTCTCTTTTCGGTAGGAAATATATTTTTATAACAAATTTTTTTTTCTAAAACAATTAAAACTGTTTTCCTTATATGTTAAAAATGAATGATTAAAATACATTTTTACTAATATTCACTTTTTTAAAAAAAAAACCTTCCATTAAATCTACATTTCTATTTCTTAACAAAAATTATTTCTTTCCTTTATATAATGAAAAATAATTTTCATTTTACGTCGTATAAAATTTTCTGTCGTCAATTCATTGAAGATTTCAAAGAAATTTCTAAAATTTATGTTCAAATAAAATATTTTTAAAAATTATTTTATTTGAAATGTATTTTAAAAATAAATATTAAATATATAATTTCATAATGATTCTTTTTAAAGATATTTTTAGTGTATCAACAATAATAACTCATATTCTTACTCCAATAGGTATATTTCATATTGACACCATCTATATTAATCTATATAATAGAAGATGATTATTTTGACCAAGAATAATATTGACATTTACGTCCTTAAATATGTTTTGTAGTTATTATCATCGCTTTGAGCTATTCACATTCTAGTCACCAATAGACATTATATTTACCATGTATATCGACATTATAAATCATGGATATGGTTGATACCAAAACCATCTTCCATTTTTATATATAGTGTATACATAAAATTTTATTTGATTAATTGTGGAAATATTGATAAATTATCATCCCTTACTAAATATGTATATTTTAGAAGGCATAGTGATCATGAATTATATTGAATGTTCCATATTTTAGGAATACATTGTAATAAAAGTAATGGTTGCGGACTACTATAATTTTTTCCCTATATATATTAGTATGTTTTATTAGAAAAATCAGTTGAGTTAACATTAAATAGTAATTTACTGGTAGATTATTCCATTTTTTGAATGGAATTAATTGTAGTGGTTTCATGTTAATGATACATGATATGAAATAATTATGTATCATCTTTATTCAAAACTTATTTACTATTATATAAGAGATATTCATTATGATAAATTATATAGATTCATTTCATTCAAGATTTATTGATAAAATGGCATGTGTTTTTAGTTAGTTATATTTATATGAGGATTATTCATTAATGGTGCATGATATATTCAATAATGTTTAACCATTAATGAGAATTTGGGATCAAACATAACTATATTTCATTCCCTTGGATTCCATGTGTTTTTATATGAATTATATGTTGGGATACTTATGTGGAATAATATTTTCCTCAATAAAGAAAAAATGTATTATGTTGTAATATTGTGTATATAAATTTAATATGAAAATATTGTATATATCCAATTTATTTAGAATAATAAATTAATGTATCCTCTCGTATTTCATTCCTTGTATTGTTTTCTAATGAAACAATATTGGGTATCTACTCTGAGATTAATTATGACGAGTCACTACAAAAATCCATGTTACCAATGACATAAGCACTTTTTCCCATGTGTTTTTTAGTTTGGTAGATTTAGTCCTTGAACCATGAACATGGATCTATCATCTCAAAAAAATTGTTCATTCTAAAAATAACATATATATACATAATATGAAAATTTTGAATAATTTATATAAGAAAGATAAAATAAAAATTAA
Organism: Viscum album; assembly: GCA_963277665.1. NCBI lineage: Eukaryota > Viridiplantae > Streptophyta > Magnoliopsida > Santalales > Viscaceae > Viscum > Viscum album. The sequence goes on along the minus strand of OY728157.1, from coordinate 202,137,476 downwards.
ACATTCCAGTTGTGGGATGATAGGTCATTCGTACGCATGTGTAATGTTTCACTTTTCAACAACATAAAGGAAAAAAACAATCATTCACGATAAATAAATATATATTATATAATATAAATAATATATATTCCCCATATATATCATTAGTACCATCAAATTTTATTTTCTTTTGAAAAAAATCAAAGAACATTATGGAGGCGGCACCCCACACGTACACATGGGAGATTAATTATTTTCCAAAGGATTTGGCATATCAGAAGGGAGATATAATATTATAATTACTGATTAATAATTACTACTTAAATATTTTATATAAACCATAAATACATAAATAACCAGCCATGATTTGTTTTGATGGAAAAATAATTTCATCATTACGTTGTGATGGTAAGACATTTATACACATTAGAAAGACATTCACATCCCATTTGATGAAAAGTGGATGAATAGATGTGGTTTTATAATCATAATTACATATAAAAGTTCTTTTGTATAATATATATTTTAAATAATTATTAATACAATATCTTTATAATATGAAATATATGAACTAAAAAGAAGATTGGTTAGGGTGAATACATCTTCTTTGAAATAAATTATTTTAGATCTTCTATTAATGTTCTTTAGGTCGGACTTGTGGGGACACCAAAGCATAATGAATATGGTGAGGATGTGTAAAATAATATTATTGAAATTTATGATTGGTAAAGATGTTTGTAAATGGTGTGAAAAAGAGAACGTATGGTTCCCTTTTATAATTAAAAGTAGGGGAAATCGAGGGTTTTATTAAAAGGGACTAGGATGTAATCTTTCTCCCTTATTAGAGCCCTCCCTTCCAATATCGTGGTTTTACCCATACCTCTCCTTGTAATATCCCTTTCCACCGTTTTTCCCTCTCATCTATCACTCTATTCCTCGCTTCTTGTGGAATCCCGGATCCTTCCCCCAGATGCCCCTTTTACTGCATTTCAAATGGTTTGGATCTTTATTATGATCTCTATTTTCTAAGGGATTAATTTTGTTTAAGGGTTCACTGTTCTCTTTAAAATGGGATTCAATTTCATTATTATATTCTCCTCATATTCTCCTTTTCAATTCATGTCCCCCAACTGTTCCTTTCATTCACATATCACCAAAAACATCAGGATAAACCCCATGTTAGTTTTCCATGAAGGTGATATTGTGTATTGTGATTATGTTGGTTGCAAAGATCAATGATTCTTATAATTAAACCATTCATCAACCTCTACTCCTGGTGAAAATATCATTGTACTAGAATACAACTTGTTTTGTAAAGAATTTATTTTTGGGAGATTTTGATTGGGGTTGGTGGATGTGTTCAATGCCAACAGTGTGTCCCAGTGGTGTGGCTCTAAAATATTGGTGTTCATTGGGGAGGAGATATTTTCCTGTCATGTTGTTTTGTTCTGGTGAATCATTTCAAAGTTATGTGTTTGGTGATGTATTTATTCTAGGTAAGAATGTTCGGGGCGTATTCTATCAATTATTATGGGATTATTTCTTCTATTAGTTGTGTTTCCGTTTCTATTTTTAGTGATCTTTCTGATGATGAGTGGTGTATTTGATTGATGTGTGGTGACCTTGGTAGTTTTCAAATGTTTTTGTATGTGTTGGTAATCGATTCAGACGGTTTTTTTGTATGGTTTATTTTACCTTTTTTGATGCATTTTCATATCTATGGTTGGTTATATTTTTATTCAAGGTTCATCAATGAATATGTTTCCAGTTTCCATCAACTGTCTTATTCCCAAAAGAGATGTGTTTGAGGAGACAGTGGTATAAAGATGGTGATGAAGAAATGGGCTAGTTTACCAAAGGATTCAAAGAACCAAATGAGTTTATAGATGGAACTAAGTTCATTGATGGATCTTGGTCTACTAAATTTGAAATTTCAATTTGAATTTTTGGGTTGGTTTTGAAGAATTGTATTCATTAATGTTTTCTTTTCATGGTTGGTTCTACTATATAGTTCCCATTTACCGCTATAATGTTTTTTTCATTAAATTAAAATAAAGACTCTGATGGATGGTTTAAAAAATTAAAATAATAAAATTATCTAGCCAAAATGCCTCTCAAATAGAAGGTATCTAAAGGTAAATTATGATGGGGTTGATTTCCCAGAAACAAATAAATTTTGGAAGGGTCTATATGGTTTTTTAAATGTTAAATTTTTAAATAGTAACTCCGTTATTTTTTTAGTATTAAAATTCATAACATTATATTTACACATAATGGTTTATAATTTTAATTATAAGGTATAAATTTGATCATAAATGTGGAAAGAACAACATTTTAATCCATATATTATCCACATTTTCCTCGTTAAATATTTTTAATACTATTAAATAACTATAAAATATAATACTTTTATAAAATTTCATCGATGTAAATTTTGATAACATAAATTTAATATGACATAAATCAAAATATAGAAATTTGAAATTGTAATCTTATCCGCTTACATGTCAATAATAGGTTATATATTTCTATAAATTCATGTAACACATTAAATAAGTCATATTATATTACTTTTAATATTCTTAAAATCATTTAAATTATTTATTAATAATTAAATAAATACGATATTACCATTGTAGATTCATGTAAGAAAATTATATAATTATTAAATAATAGAAATAAATTACCCTAATGGTGATAATTTCATTATAATTAATATATATTTAATTTAAAAAATAACATAATTCTATCCTTATGTAGTCATATAATATATTTTTAAAACTATGAGAGTGATATTTTGTAACATTCTTATCTAAAAATATTATTTAGTTAATTATCAAGGAATAATATATTTAAAACCATAAATTTTGAGTCTTTATATATAAGAGTCAAAAATTATTCATCAAGTATAAATTAAATTGAAAAATTATTTCCTTATTACTATGTGTTAACACGAATTACATTAATTTATCCATTAATGAGTAGATAAATTTCTTTAGAGATACTATAAAAAACAATTAAAAATAACTTGTTTCTTTTTTACAAATATGGATTCCATGATTTCAAGAATAGAATAAATTATTTATTATGTAATTTATATTAGTGGTTGATAATGATTATAAAAATGATGATGCAAAACAAAAAGAAAACAACCTATTAGAAAAAAATAGTATAACACGGTTAATTCATTTATCATGATTATAAAAATATTAAATAAATATAAAAAAATTAATATTTCAAATATTATTTCATTAAATTAATTCCATAATTGAGGTTTATTTTATTTATTAGGAGAAAAATCATTGTGACCCTAAAAGTAGATTTTTAAAAAAACACTAATTTTTTTATATGATTTTTATGTTAATTTTTAATTAATTTATAACCAATGAATTGAATTTAAACATATTAAACAATTAATGTTTCATAATTTAATTAATACTATTAATATCTATCAATCCAAATGATAGGTTATTACTATGACATAATAATACATTTTAAAATATCACAGTTTTTTTCAACTCGATGGTACAAATTTCATAATATATAATATAAATAAAATATTTAATGTTAAATATATTCTAAAATAATTATGTGTTTATATGTGATAGAGTGTTTTTTTTATAGTGATATTTTTGAGGATTTAATTTATAATTGTTATATATTTTTCAAATAAGGGATAGATTTTTAGTTCATATAAATTATGAAATATTTTTTTTAGAATGTGGTTTATCATTAGTTTGTGAAATTAAAGTGACTATATGAATTCTTCTTAAATGATTGTCCCTATGATTTATTAAACTTGTTTGGTTATTATCTATCTCTTGTATGAATATGACAGAGATTTATTATTAGATATATTGGGTTAAAAGTAAACATAAAATCGTATATTTTTGTAAAAATTGAAAAAATTATAATTTATATAATAGTGTATAATGACGTCAATGTTAAAATTCTTTTATAATTTATGATATGACATGATAATTAATATTTATATCACATGTTTTTATTTTTAAAATGTGTTTTTAATAATTTTTTATTTCACATATAACAACACCCCAAATGATATCAAGGAATCATGGGATATCAATTTCAAGGGGACTATCTTCATTTATTGTTCCTCTTTGCCAATGTTTGATTCCTAATATATCAGACTATATAATTCTCTATATAGATAGGTGAAGCTAGATACTTCTATAATATATTAAATAATTAAATAATTTTTAGATCAAACTCCAACAATCATATATGGATATCTATCATCATGATATAAAATAATGGAACATTGGAAGTTCGATGGTATCTAAAATTCCTTGTGAACATATTATCCCTTCAATAGTGGATATGCTTTGGAAAATTATCTTTTTTTATAATGTATATTTTATGGAAACCATTGTTCAATTTAAACTTTATGAAGACTGGTCATGGTAATTATTGAAGATAATGTACAAACAATTTTATTATCCTAATATTGTAAAACTAATGGAATATGTGAGTCTATGATAGCGTGATCAAATAGTGATGGTGTAAAATTAAACATTCATGAATATGATTCCTTTTATCTTAATATATTATCTAATAACTCTCAAAAGGTCATTTTTATAGGGATTTCTATATTTAAACATCATATAAATGATATAATAAATCATCAAAATATCATATATAGATGTATTTAACAATTCCATGTTTCTGAATTTTAGATGAAGGTGAAGCCATGTATGGGTGATTCATTAATAAATGTTGTAATGATTATGGGTATTCTATCATTAACTATCACATATGTTCAATAAGAGAGATAGAATATATCTTTGAATATCATAGTTCAAGACCTCAAAATACAGTAAATTTTACATATATATAATTGATTAAAATAGATATTTTTTGTTCCATTAAACTCATTATGTGATATTATCTTTAGGGATGTATTTTAGAGGAATTCTGGGAAAGAATAATTTAGTGGGATATGAAATTATTTTAAAATAAACAATTAATGATCATGTGATTCCCAGAATTAATATCTTATAAAAAAGAGAACAAGAGAGATTTCTGACACCATGGTTGTATATGGAATTGGGTTATTTACTATATGATGTATAATCATTATCACCAATCATATATCTAGAGATTCGAAATATTTTTTTATTTAGAGACATTTTAGCATCGTCAGTTTCATGTAAGTACATCTATGTTTTTTAATTTTAAGTGTATAATGTATATGGGTGACGTTTTGGAGAATTTGTATGTATTTTTATGTATTTTGGGGATATCATATTTGTGAAAAGTTTGTGCATGGTTTTGAAAAAAATGTGCAACTCCAATATTAAATTGTTCATAATGAGACATGGGATAAAAGAAAGGCACATGGGTGGTGCATGGTTTTCCTAAACTGTATAGAATCCTAGGAGAACCATACAACATTAGACAACGGTCTTTGTCATGGATAACTCCTAGTGTGGTAATTTTGTTATCCAGTCATCCAATTTTCATCCTTGAGATAGTTGAGAGTGCATGGTACATGCATAGTATGACTAAATGTGTGACTAAAATGTGTGAAGTAAGAAAAAAAGATGCTAAAATGTTGGATCTACCTATGATTTTTTTTTATGCCTCGTTTTCTCACAAAACTGCCCTAACATGGTATTTTCCCCTCTCAATGGCTGTATAACCACTCCCCATCGAATTGGAAGAAGTCATAAGGTGTTTCTGGAGGAAACGAAGCTTGATTCTCATTTTTTATCCTCATTCTTATAGAGTTTTGGAGGATTTCTTAAGATATAATTCTCCCATTATCCTTGTTTTTTAAAGATATTTCAATAGTGGATATATATAATATATTTAATGAAAAATATGATAATATTTCTCATTTTTTTATGATATCCAAATAGATCCATAGGGGGGTTTTGAAAATTCAAACTGGGTTTGTTGGGGTTTTCATGTCATTCTATATTTTCATCATAAAACCCAAGGTTAGTGGATTCATTCTAGACTCCAAAATTTTTAACAAGAAGGATTAGATTCAAATATATTATTTTGATTTAAAATTATTGTGTATTTATTGTCTATTTATTTTCTGATACACTCTAGAGTGACTTTTTTGTGTGCTATTGAAGTTAGGCATTTTTTAGGAAAGTTATATCGATGACATGATTATAAAATAATGGTGTCATTTGGATGAATTGAAAAATGTTTTCTATAATTTTTTTTATTGAAATGGATTTAAAAATATTATAAATAAAATAATGCTTTTATTCAATGTGATTTAATGGAGTTTTTTCCTGGTTTCACATCGTGGTTGGTCTATGTTCGTATTGCATTTACGAGGTATAGGTGAAATATTACATGGTTCACTCTGCCAAAGGTGTAATGGAACCTGGAATTTAATAACCTTCTAATGATGTGGTAGATCGATAAAAAACCATCCATGAGTATTTATCTATCATATTGATTAATTTATGGTTAGATTTTTGGATATGTGGAATATAAAGGTTATGGGTAAATGTGGTTTTTAAAAGGGGTTGAAGATTTTTTGGGTCATTTTCTGTGGAACATGATGTAGTTCTGAGAAAAATGGATTCATTATAACTGGTATATATTTTCAAATAAACTAATTTATAAAAAAATTTATATATTCTATTTTATATAAATATTTCTAAAATTATATATCCTTTACATGTTGGTAAATGGGAGATAATCTACTATGTTTTATTACTCACTCCTACTTTAGCACTTTGATGATTTTCTAGATGTTGTTTACAAGGATATGGGAAATGGTAATATATTTTGAACATCTATTAGTACTCAATGATACAAGGGAAATTTGTGGATTTGGATCAGAGAGAATGTGGAGATATAGTTATTTTTTTGTCTTTGAGTTTTGATAATTTTTTCATTTACAATTTACTTAGTTATTTTGTAATCTTTTGATTTGGCACACTTAGGTCGTCTTTTTTATGTAAATGAGGTGTTTGAGTTGTTTATTCATTAATATCATACATCATATGATATTTTATTAGTTACTTTATTCTTTTTTGGTTTTTTTATTTTTAAGGGAAAAATCATCCTCAAATAGTAAATGAATCCCTTGGCATTTATTGTAAGCCTTTGTAACCATTGGTTGGTCTCTTAAGGACTATTATTATTCCTTCACCTTCTCGAGAATATGATAATAGATGGGATGATTCATGTTGTATCATCTTTGTACATTTATTTTGGGACAAGTTGTCTATGTCATTGTTGTATATTGACATTGAATTGGTTTCGATCATGATGTTGAATTCAGTAAGGTCTATTCTTAGAGTTGGAAACATATAAAAGAGAATTATAGTCAGGACATGAAATATAGGGAATAAAAATATGTATCATCCCATTTTATGCTGAATTTCATGTTATCAAGGAGTTTGGAAAATATGTGTTTTAAAGACACTTATAAGATATGATATCTCATTTTCATGGGCTTATCCAATGAGAAAAAAAATTACATGAATTAGTGTAATGACTTCCCATTAGGTTTTCTGATTTTATTTTTAGTAATGATTTTTTATTTTGGTATGAAAATGTGGATTTCTAAAAAATGATCACATTGTAGTAAAATGTGATATTTTAAAAAAGAGAATGATTGTGGTATTTTGAAACTAGATTTTTTTTCAAGGGAATTTTTTTTCAGAAATGGGTGAATATATAAAATATTTATAATGGAAAGAATTGTTATAATAGTATAATGTGGTATAATTTTAAATTCTAAGCATTCATATATTAGATAGTTAGACATATTTTGTTTGTTTTTTGTATATTAAATGGTTCACAGTAGGTGTCATTGAAAAAAACAGAAGAGGATACTGGGAATATGGATGCACCTAAGCCCTTGTGGAACCAACTTATGGTTTAGAGTATATTTGATGATTTTCAGGCTCAAGATACGAGGAAAAAAAGGGTTAATACATGGAAAGTGGATCATTTCATCCAATTCTATATTAATATTCCACTCATCTCTCAGTGTGCATTAGAACATGAAAAAAATGATTTTTGGGTGAATTGGATGATTAATATCATTAATTTTGTCGACACATTGGTAGAGATGAATACCAATCTAATGAATTATAGGATATAATACTAATCATTCTAGTAGTGGGATTGAGTATTTTGGGAGAAATTAGCCCATGTTCTCCCATGGGAGGAATTTAAATAAATATTTGACAATATTTTTCTTCCCCAAACATTAATAATTCAATGAAAAATATAATTATTCTACATTAAGATGTAAAATCTTCTTTTTATAGTGTATGAAAATAAATTCTTGAATAAAGTGTTCATTCCACCTGAGGTTATTTCATCTGTGTCTTTGAAGGCATGCATAGTTGAATATGGGATGAGTTATGGGATTTTATAAATTATATCAGTGATATATATTAAAAATTATATAGAGATAGTTAATAGAGAAATGGTAGATGAATGGGATATCTTATGATCTATGGGAGGATGAAGAATAATGATAACCATGAGAAATTATGGGACTATATTTCTCGAAAAAAGTTGAAGAGAGGCACTTATTTCCAAGGTGGGAGCATGAATCAAAACTAGATATCCACATTAATGAACCTTCATCTATGATCCAAAAAAAATCTGTATATTTTCAATTTTCTTAGTTAGACCACATGATGCGAGAGGGTACAAAACCACCTAGCGCATGCCATAATTTCAAAACGACAGGTATCATTTAGCTCTATTGGTGCGTGCTCTGAGTTCAAGTGTTCAAAACACTTCTGTGGTGTCACATTCACAGTGTTCCATGACAGGATTAGGGTATTAGATTCAATATCATTAGTATAATAGATTAAACATGTTAATTACATGTATACTAGGACTCTGAAGGCTGTGTAATCTCAATATGGAAACATGTAACAAGGTGTAGTGAAAAAAAACTATATGGAGGTGATTTGGTTGTTGGGGATGATCATTCTAGATTATAAATGCTGAGATGTGAGCTAATATTAAATTCTATAATTATACAATTACAGTTGATACTAGTTTGTCCCATTCAATTATTGCTTCTCATGATGTTTATTTGGTGAGTTTAAAAGGATATATAATTCCTTCTATGATAAAACATCAAACTCTTCATGTTAAACGTGAATATTGAGCATTTTTGTGTAGATAATGTCCTATAAATTTTGATGGTGGTGAAATGAAATGGGGTTTTTTGGTTAATAAGGATGTAATTGATATAATAATATGTATGGATTGGTTGAAAAGTTTCAAGGTTCTCATCAAATGTTAAACCCGAAAGGTCGGTTTTACAATTTTATATGGCATTGGGCATCATATTTTAGGGGACAAGAATGTAAAGGCACGTGAAATAGGATTCTTGGAACTAGAAGTTGTAATGTTCTCATACTCTTTGAAAGAATTTCATTTGAAATTTTTAGATGAGATCAATAAGAATAATATTCAATATGTGGTGGATCAGTTTCTAGATGAGTTTCAAGAAAATTTCTCAGCGTGTCCATAAAAGAGAGAGGTAGAGTTTATGAATGATCAATATTAGGGACTAGCCTTATATCAATTCCTTTTTATAATATTTTACCAATATAATGAAGAGATATCAAGGTGTAGTTTGAAGAGCTAGAAAGAAAAGCGTTCATTCAGCATTACATGTCTCCATTGGCATCGCTGATTTGGTTTTTCAAAAAGGATTATGTAACTCTCTTGATGTTCATAAATTTTCTTAATATTAACCATGTTAGGATAAAAATTAGTTACCCAATCCACACATTGATGATTTATTTTGATCAATTAATAGTAGATCAGTGGTTCTCTATGATTTACGTACTATCATGATATTACCAATACTGAGTTCTGAATGAGGATATAATGATGAAACCTATCAGAAGAAGATATAACTATTATGAATATGTATCATTGCCTTTCAATCTTAGAATTTCACTAGAGATCCTTAAGGAATTGATAAATTTGATATTATTGAGATATTTGGATTCTTTTGTGGTGGTTAATGTGGAGGAAATGTTGTTGTATTGAATAAAAATGGCTGAGCGTGAACAATACTGAGGAATAGTATTGGAAATATTGAGGTGTCACCATATTTATTTCAAATTATATAAGTGTGATTTTGGGATTTAATGGGTATGATTACCTATATATTTTATCATTGAAAAATGTTTTTTCTGGGGATCAAGATAAGATAGAAACCATAACCTCATTGAATCTACCGAAGAACATCTTTGAGATATATAATATTCATGCATAAGATAATCATTACAAACAATTTTATCATAATTTTTAATGACTTGACTCACCTATCAAATCATTGATTATGAATAATATTCTATTACAAGGGGATGATAAATGTCATAATTCATTTCAATATATAAAGGTTCTCCATATATCTTTATAGAACTTGATTTTTTTATAATCACTACAAGGTTATCTAGTTTATTTTAATTCATCTGTATCGCCTTTAGGATGTGTTCTCATGTTGTTATATCTTGTTGTTGTTTATCTATAAATTTTTTAGTGGGTGGATAATAAGAATAAAACCACAAATTATTTTTATAAAGAATCTATAGTACATGTCATGATGATTTGGGATCATTATCTTGTTGGTAAAAAATTCACTCAGTTCACAGATCGTCATAGATTGAATATTATTTTCTCAAAGTGGGACCTAAATCTGAGACAAAGAATTTGGATGGAGTATCTCAAAATATATGAATTTTTATTGATGTATACATCGGGTAAAATAAATTCAATGGGATACAAAGTATGAAAAATTTAATGTGAACATTTTTAAAGTAGGACACAGATCATTGGTGGTTGATTTTAGACACTGCCGAAATGAACATATAATTTGATGAGTAATGTTAATTTGTAGGTTTGTTTCCAGTTTCATTGTTTCTAAATATGGAAATGATGGTTACAACTGAACAAAAAATGATTCGAAATTTGTGGTGGTTGGGACAAAACACAATGGTAGGGAGACCATTTTGGGATGGATATTGGATTATAGCTCAATTTTTTGTTCAAAAATCATATAGTCTTATATATGTCTTCTCCGGAGGAACTTTTTCATGATTACCACCATTCAAGATATTTCATTCATCCTAGAATACCGAATATTTAAATGGATTTTAAAGCACATTTTTGATAGAATGATATGAAATGGAATGTGGATGAGTTTTTTTAGTTCCTTAACATGTCAATAAGTAAAGGAAAAATATTTTTGAATGACTTGTATATTGTAGTATTTACCTATTTATTTTTGGGAATTGGAGTAGATATATATGGATTTTGTAACAGAAACCCCATGAATGGCTTGAAAACACTATTCTATATGGGTGATAGGGGATCAACTCATAAAGTCATCTCTTTTCATTCTTATTTTTGAAAATCATACAGTGGAAGAATTTTCAAAACACTATATACCAAAAGCGTTATTCACGAATGGAAAACCAGTTTTGATATATTATGATAGAGATCAGAGGTTTTTATCTTTAATCTATAAATCCTAACAGAAATCTTCTCGTACTCAGTTGCCTATGATTATTCATATCATCCTCAAACAGACAGTAAATCTAAAATGTTGATAATGATGTTGGAAGACATGTTTCAGGCTTATATAATAGATTTTTCTGGACTATGGGAAGAGTGAATACCATTAGTAGTGTTATTGTATAACAAAATATATCACTCCTCAATACAAATGGATGATTTTGATGAATTGTATGGTAATCATGTTTTTCTCCTCTTGTGCGGTGGAAACATGTTTGACTTCAATATTTGTGATGAACGTTGTCCATAAACATTGGATATAATTTATTTGATCAGGAAACAGTTGGAGTAGACTCTGAGTCCTAATAAATCATATGTGAATCATAATCAATGACCATTTTAATTCACGGTGAGTGATCATGTATTCTTGATGTTCACTCATTGTATTGAACATCAATGTTTTGGGAAGTATGGAAGGTTATCTCCTTGATAGATATTCCATTGTGAAATACTATAATAGGTTAATATGTGAAATATCAAATTGCATTTACACTACCATTTAGTGTGGTGCATAATGTGATTCAAATATATCAGTTTGAAAACTATCATCTTCAACCTAACAATTTAATATGATGGGATCTCAATGTACAATATTCAGATGCTTCATTGGTACAAAATCCAATGAGGGATATGTATAGCCACGATCAACTCTTGTATATTAATAGTGTTGGTCTTGTATGATTTTTATATAAACATGTTCAACATGGAAAAGATTCTTCGAAATGCGAGAATGAAATGAAAGTGAATTAGAAAAACTATTTCAGCAAGATGGTAGTTTTATAGTTTTAAGGATAGAAATTCCAATGGTTTGGAGAATTTCACACCCTTGAAATCAAGTAACTAATAATTTCATAATTTTTTAAAATATTTAATGTTTATGGGTAATGATTATGATTGTTTACAGAACTTCTAGAGTGTCTTTGGGGGGTTCCTATATGTTCCCAATTATTTAACCATTTTGAAAATCCATGGAATAGATATAAAAAATTATGTACAATGATAATGGGATAACGGTATAAAGGAAGGTGCGTGAGTGACACATAGTATTACCAAGACATGTGAAATCCTAGGAGAACTATGAAAAATGATATATTTGGATTTAGCGTGGTTAGGAAATGGTGTGGAAAAAATAGATCCAACTGTTTGTGGTTAATTCATGTTGTAGTGGCTGGTGCACGGTATGAACACTATTTGACTGGACGTATGACTAAACCCTGAGTAGAAATAAAACTAGATCTAAAAAAATGTATCTAGGTTGTAATTGTCTTTTAATGCATCTTTTTCCCCAAAATTGGACCTAATGTAACATCCCAAGTAAATAATGAAATAATAAATTCTATTTTTAATTAATATTTTCGGAATTAAAAATTAATTTTACTTAAAAGGGGTAGCTACGTTCAGTGCATACACGATACACAACAATGAGTTTCATTGAAATCTTATATTGCACAATAATAATATAATATTATTATATTAAATGGTAGATAACTGCTAGCCGTTTCACTGCAGTGATTAACAAAACTGACTAAAATATGATTCTACATTTTTGTTAAATAAATGTTAGAGGCATAAAATGCGAATGAAACTAATTTAAAGCATAAATAATATATTATTTTTTAAAGGTCGATTTACCACCTTTAAATAGAGAACCAACATTAAATAATTTTTTGGTCACTTTTATATGTTATATTTTCCAAAATAAAAATATTATTATGATTCTAGACTTCAAAAATAAACTTTTGGTTAATTTTTGGTATTTTTGTTGTAAAGTTACTTTTTCTATGAATACTGAAAAATAGATTATTTTTATACAAAAGTGTATTTAAATCTAATTTATTTATATAGTTATATTTTTTTTGTTTCTAAAGTGTAATTATATAATATTTTTTAAAATTAATCAAATTTTGGTCATTTTAATTAGTTTCACTTTGAAATTGGACATAACCAATTGTCGATATTTTGATAGTTATTGTTTCTTTAAAACAGGCTATTTCTTTTGACAATGGGAAATAATTTTAATTTATTTAATTATACTTCTATGTATTTTATTTGGTAAAATAGAAAACATTTTTGAATTTCGAACATCAAATATAGCTTAGGCTGAATTTTTTAGTTTGAAAAATATCAATTTTTGATGAATAGTGAAACCACTAAGTTGTACTTAATAACTAAAATTTTCATTTTAAATGAAATTTTACCATCTCATTGTATTAAATTATAAAAATCAAGCATACATGGTTCGTATTATTATGTTAACATTGTTTCAATAAGGAAAAAATATTTTTTGGTGAATAGTAACTTTTGACTTTTATTTACAGTAGTTAAAGGTAAATATGGAAATTCAAGGTAAACATAATATTATAATAATACCAAATTACATTAACACATTTCGTAAACACATTATATGAGACATTTATGACCATGATCATCTTGGATCTATTTTGGGACCCCACTGAGCCACTTGGGAGGGATAATGACACTTTTGATTAATTAGATTAAAGTAATGATAAAATGACAAAAACAAATATCTTTTAGACAATATATTTTTACATTGGGTTATTTAAGGTATATTTTCAAAAATATATATTAATTGGAAATATAAAAAGATTTACTAAATCATGGTGATTTTTTATAATTTTTATACATCAAATAAATTAAATTATTTCGACACAATAATGATGCAGTATTTACCTCATTAATAAATGGTTTAAATAAATAAGATTATAAATATTAAAAAATTATCCATAACTTTCCAAATTTTTATTTGATGAATTTATTTAGACCATTATTCATAATAAATTTATCTCTAATGAGTTTTGGATCTTTAGAAACAAAAGATATGTTTATAATAATATAATATTTGCAAACTTCCATGAAGAGCCCCTCCTCCTCCTTCTGAAAATCCCTCAGTTCTAACCAATTCCTCAAAACACCCAAGCCCCTTAGATTTCCCAACCTTAGAACAAATAATCTCTCATGATCCCTATCTTCTTTATAGCCAGTCCACGTGCACGATCCAGGAGCTAGAAGATATGCTCAGAGCTTTTATTTTGGACTTTGGTGGTTCTTGGGAGAATCATATCCCTCTGGAGGAGTTCTCCTACAAAAACAATTTCCAGGAAACCATTCAAATGGAACCATACGAGGCTCTGTACAGTATGACATGCTGATCACCCTTATGCTGGATGGATGTAGGAGATGCAGCTTTTCTAGGACCTCATCTTGTTCAAGATACTTCAGAACAAATCGAGCTGATTTGGAAGAGGATGGATACCGCACAGTCTCGGCAAAAGTCTAATGATGATCAGTGGAGATGACCTTTGGAGTTTGAGGTCGGGGATCAGGTTTTCCTACACGTCTCACTGAGGTTGGGACACAAGAGTATTCAGAGATAGGGTAAGCTTTCACCATGGTAAGTTGGGCCATTTGAGGTCTTGGAGAGAGTGGGGACGGTCGCCTATCAGTTGCAGCTACCTCAGTGGTACTGGGCCATTCACGACATCTTCCACATCTCTTAGCTCTAACGTTACTTTTTAGACCCATCTCATGCCTTTCAACCAGAGGAGGTTGAACATGAAATGGATGCGTCGTTCGAGGAGCATCCTATAAGGATTGTCGATCACAATAAAAAGGTTCTCCATGGGCATTTTGTTCCTCTGGTACGAGTGCTATGGCCGCACGGGCGAGTACAGGATGAGACTTGGGAGAGAGACACCGAGTTTCGATCATAGTGGCCAGAGCTATTCGGGGAGTCTTCTTCTACGCCTCGTTAGGGAAATTTCAGGATAAATTTCTTTAAGCGGGGAAGTTTCTATGATCCCAGATCTTTTTTGCAGGTTCCTTTTTCCTTTTATGTAGTTTTTAAGAAAAATAATCTTTCTGGAAATTTTAAAAGTACACGCCTTGTACTTTCTGAGTACATGTTGTGTACTCTTTCACAACTCGAAGTTGTGTGGTGATCGTGCCCAAGCCACACCCACAGTGTGTAGGAGTGATGTGGAGGCCTATTTTTGTGGAGTACAAAAAAGACCCAGTACACACCGTGTACTCCAAAACCACTCACCTTGTAATTTTCGTTTTTTTCACTAAACGCACCTGGGTCACGACTGACTCACAGAAACACCTTCTTCTCTAGGTTTTTCATCCTTGAGCAACCCGTATGGCTAGGTATTCCCAGAGCCCCCGCCTCTTCATTTTTCCTCTGATTCGAGCATGGTCGATTGCATTGGAATCGCAGCGATAAGACCATCCTTCTGCTTGAGCTTCGTTTTCTGATTCCTCATTGTTTCTGAGTTATCATGGGTTGAGATTTTTGTGTGTTTTCTCAGATCTACAACATTCTAAGGAGAATCAGTCGTCGTGGATCTGGTATATCGATCTCCTAGGGTCGAGGAAGGTGGGTTGTGTCGTTCCGTAGAATGTTTGTGAATATTTGGTGAAAATTACACCAATTCAATTGAACGTGGAATTGGGGGTTCTCTGTTTTCTCCTTGCTTTTTTCTTACTTTGCTTGATTACATTAGTAGAGGTTGATGCTTGTGAGTAGAGTAATTTATTTTGTGCTCAGGTTTCTTTTCCATGCTTGTTTTTATTATTTGGTGTTTCTCTAATTTCCATGCCTAGTTGTAGGATTGTGGATTGTTGCCTAGTTTTTCTGTTGCGCCTTAGAATGATTTCCAAGTAGTTCGTGAGGTTTACTTGGACGATGTATGCGTGTTGATCATGTTCTATCTTTCACTTGGGACTATGAGAACCTAGAGTAGTAGACCAAAGGGAGAATTGACGGAAGGGCTTCTCCAGAGTGTCTTTTAATTATGATGCGAGACCACAGGGGGAATTGATGTTGAGGGCTTCCTTAGAGAGTCTGTAGTTCCCCGACGTGGGCCACAGGGGGAATTGAGGTTTAGTGCTTCCCCAGAGAGACATTAGCATGATACAAGACAATATGGGGAATAGACGGAGAGTGTTTCCCCAGAGAGTCTATTAATTTTATTGCGGAACCATAGGGGTGGGTATGTGTTTGCCGTTTAGAGGGTTTCTGGTACTTATAGGTTGAACCATAGGGGTTAGGTTGTGGGAGCTACCTAGAGGGTAAACTTTTTCCTTCTTGTTTTTGGCTGTTATCTTGTTTACTATGTTTGTTAGAACTGTGGATTGTAGCTACTTGTGCTTTTTTGTTTACAGTTTCTTTTTTTTATTACTGCCATGTATTCATTGACTGCTAGGCACAAATCTTTGGGTGATTGCCTATTGGGATTTTATCTCACAGCCTGTTCGGGTCATGCTTTTGGGTCCAAGAAGACTATATTGATGTAGGTATAAATAAGGGAAAGCTCCCTTCTACTTCTGGTTCTTGATTGCACTGGAGCTGGAGAAAATGGGACTAAGCCAGGGCTCACGATGCTGAGGAGTTTTTCTTCTTTTACTTTGCACATTGTTTTTAAATTGTACTTCAACATATTTTTGTGTTTGATATTTTCCTTAGATACTTGTACTTTCTGCATCATTATTTTCATTTGCTATATAGTTGTTGTTTTCATTGTTTGGTTCCAGTTGTTGCATGTTATTTACTGCTTCCGATGTTTATTGTTGTTTTTCATACCTTGTATACATTACCGAATGAGGGCATAGTTTCCCCAATAACATAACAAGGCCCTCGATGGTAGTCGGTAGCCTCTGGCGTTTTGGAAAATGTGATTCAGGTCGTGTGGTGAGCTGGGTACGGGACACTAGTAGAGGGGCTCTCGATTCGGGTTGTTACAAAGTGGTATCAAAGGAGTTCGTTTCCCTTGCATTATTGTTTGGAGACTTTAGCCAGGGATAGAATGAATTTGGTACTTGTTGTTAAGCTATTATCGGGAGTAGCTAACCTATGTACAAGGAAAATCCATACTACCTCGTTAATTGCAGTTTGCTGGTTTTGAGTTTTTTTGGGTTGATATGTTTTTACCTTGAGTGATTCGCATGACTTGTGCAGTTATTGTTCTGGTATTTCGGTTCTATTTCTGTCGCAACCCGATGAGATGTGGGAATGTCATCTCATACATCATATAGGATCTTCTATAAATCGCTTGCCTTGCATTTATGCCATGCCATCAAGGGTCAATTTTGCGATTGCATGCTGTTGTGACAGGCTTAGTGTAGATTATGCATGTTGTTGTGATATTTTGTTGATATAATATATGTTGTTATGTTAGAGGGCTATTTTTTATCTTTTATGTTACTATAGGAGATGTCGAGCATTGATTCGCGGGGAGTATGGGCCCTCATGAATCAGAATTTGGCACCTCTATGCCTTGTTTTTAGTGTTTCTCGGGATCTGTGCAGTTTCTGACCTACTGCCGAGAAAAACCCAAAATAAACGACGTGTAGTTTTTGGATACACTCCATATAGTTTTCAGGCCATGTTACTGATCGTGTGAGCAGAACAAGGTGTCGTGAAAGTAACTTAGGAACACACCGTGTTTGTTAGGTACATGTCGTGTAGTTACGAGCTATGTACCCGGCCGTGTCACAAACAACACGGGTTGGGGAAGCTCTAGGAGCACACACCGTGTTGTAATGGAACACATCGTGTAGTCCCTTCCAGGAACCCGACCATGTCTCAAACAACCCAGGTCGGCGTGAACTTCTCTTAGACATGCCATGTGTTTTTAGGCACACCTTGTGTAGTCGTGCTCAGGTACCCGGCTGTGTCGCGAACAACACGAGAAGGTGTCACCTTCACCTATACACGTCGTGTTTGTTCAGAATACCCCATGTAAGGTTCATTTGTGTAGATGGCCATGTGTTTCACAATCATGGGCCACTGAATCCTTGTCTAGTACACACTGTGTGTGTTAAGAACATGTCGTGTAGT
Source organism: Viscum album (assembly GCA_963277665.1). NCBI lineage: Eukaryota > Viridiplantae > Streptophyta > Magnoliopsida > Santalales > Viscaceae > Viscum > Viscum album. The sequence continues at coordinate 202,119,079 of OY728157.1, read as the reverse complement.
CTCAGGTTGAGTTGGACCATGTGGGTTACCTGTGTAAAGACACTCTGGCAGGGGAATAGTTTCAAGTACTTTCCGTGTGTTGGGGTCAACACGCCGTGTAGTTGAGGTGTTACATGACTTGTAGGGAATAAGTACACGTCCATGTTAATGGTTTCTAAAGACACGCTGGTTAGTTTTTATACACGCAGTGTACTCGTGTTTTTAAAACTTGTGTGTTTTCTTCCCCTGTTTCTATTTTGTACTCTTCTGTTCTCTGTCTATGTTTTATTGATCTAAGGTGTGATTTTGATATTTTAGAGTTATGTCTCCTAGATTTCCTCCTGTTGTACGTCTGTTTTCAGGTAGTGATCAGACAACAGATAGGGTTGATCAGGGACTTCTTGCGTCTCCTCCAGTCGAGCCAGCCCTGGCACCAACTGTTATACTAGTTGCAGTTGATGATGCATAGTTTAGGGAAGGTTTTATGTGGATGTTTCAATCCTTCTAGGTAGCACAGCCTCCTGCCACGACTATGGAAGACTTAACGTGAGTTTTTAGCAGTAGTATCCTCCCATGTTCTCGGGGGACGGGGGACCTTAGGCTGTAGAGTCATGGCTGGAAGCCATGCTGACTATCTTCGAGAATCTGGAGACGCCTCCAGAGAGGCGGATCATTCTCACCACCTACATGATCCGAGACTCCACCAAGAGGTGGTGGGAAGTGATTTCACAGGCTGTTCATCAATAGACTATGGCTTGGGAGGAGTCTAGCTCGTGTTCTACGACTACTTCTACCCAGAGACCCTGAGGGCTGACCGAGCCCGAGAGTTCATGAGCTTAGAGTAGGGTACTCTTTCTATCATGTATTATTCATATCGCTTCACCGAGATATAGCATTTCACACCCCTATGGGATAGAAGTGGGGTGTTCTTTAGTACGGAAGTTTAAGGATGGCCTCAAGAGGGAGATCCGCTCGCAGGTGAACATCATCTAGATGACTTACATCACATCCTTCGTCAACCAGGCCCTGATTGCAGAGTGCAATCTGAGAGACTCTGGAGCTGTGAACCAGGGTGGTTCTGCTTCAAGATATAGTCTTCCACCATATGACAGTAAGAAAAACCATAGAGAGCCTACGTGTGGCGACCCGAGGAAGCGTGACGCATCGTTAGGCAGCCAGGTGACATGCTACCAGTGTGGCTGGTCATGGCACACGAGGCCGCAGTGCCTGAGAGACCCTGTAGAGTGCCGATCTTATGGCATGATTGATCACCTTCAGTGTTTCTACTAGGTTTTCACACCAGCATCTGGTGACCAGGGGTCTTCCATGACTCCTCGTTCAGGAGAATCCCCGCTAGTTTCTCACTAGTAAGGGAACTGGAGTTCTTTTGGCCATTCGGGCCAAGGTGGAGGTCGAGGCCATGGCGTTCAGCCACCAGTCCCTCAGCACCAGCAAGGAGGTTCAGCTCAGTGTGGTCATCCAGGTACACAGGGCCGTGGTGTAGGATAGTCTTTCTCCATGGAGAAGATCTATCAGGAGCAGGATCCCGACCTTTCTAAAGATCGAGGTACAGTTTTATTGGCCTCAGTTTTATCTTCATCTTGTTTCGATACTGGTACTACACATATTTTTATCTTTGTTGCTGTCATGGAGAGAATTTGGCTCAACATCTTTTCTTCTACTGACTCGTTGTCAATAGACACACCTTTGGGGATTAGGAAATCTAGTGTGCGCCAGTGTAGAGAGTTCCCTCTCGATGTTGCATGGTATCATTTCTTATGGGATCTGTATATCCTAGAGATGACCGTCTATGATGTCATCATTGAGATGGTCTGGTTGGCTCTCTTCCAGGCAGTTGTCAACTGTTGTCGCCGAAGAGTGAGTTTCGTTTGACTAGAGGGTGAATCATTTAATTCCAGAGGTGAATGGTATGTTCAGGCGAGTCGAGCAGGACTCGAGCATCATGGGCTAGGAAGGGTGATAGCCCAGATTGCTGGTGTTTATCTGGATGATCAGGGGACATTTCAGTTGGACTTTCCTCCATTGGTGGATCGTTTCACGAATGTCTTTAAATAGGACTTCTTGGGTCTGCCTCCGAAGCGTGAGGTGGAATTTTCTATTGAGTTCATGCTAGGAGCAGCACTAGTGTTCATTCCTCCATATAATATGGCTACACCTGAGTTACAGGAGCTCATGAAGAAGTTGGAAGAGTTGAAGGAAAAGGGTTTCATCCAACCTAGTACTTATCCTTGGGGATCACCAGTACTGTTTGCGAAGAAGGTAGATGGTACCCTTCGGCTTTGTGTGGATTATCGGAAGCTGAACCAGTTGATAGCAAAGAACTGATATCCCTTGCCGAGGATCAATGACCTCTTTGTTCATCTTCGAGGAGCCTCGGTGTTCTCGATGATCGACTTGAGGTCAAGTTATCATCAGATGCGCGTTTGACCATTAGATATACCTATGATAGCCTTCAGGAGTAGATGTGGTCTATACGAGTATACAGTCATGTCATTCGGTCTCACGAATGCGCCTACGGGTTTTTGGGCACTGATGAACCGAGTGTTCCATCCTTACTTGGATTCCTTCTTCATGGTCTTCGTGGACAATATCTTGGTGTAATATCACACTTTACACGACCATACCACACATCTTGGGATCATTCTAAGTACACTGAGAGAGCATCGACTTTTTTCTAGACTCTTGATGTGCCACTTTTCGATGGATCAGATTCACTTTTTGGGTCACGTCATCTCTAAGGTAGTAGTATATATGGACCCAGATAAAGTGAGTGTTGTAGTCTCTTGGGAGAAGCCAAAGAATGTCTTTGAGGTATGGAGTTTCCGACTGCTGGCTGGATACTACAGATGCTTCATTCAATACTTTTCACACCTAGCAGCACCATTGATAGGTCTGGCCATGAAGGAGGCGAAGTTCTTATGGTCAGATTCTTGTGAGTCTACCTTTTAGGAGTTTAAGGGAATATTGACGTCAGCACCGATTCTAGTCTTTCTAGATCCAGGAAAGAGCAACACTATTTATTGTGATCCTTCAAGTATCGATCTAGGAGTTGTGCTTGTGCAGGGAGTTGGAGTAGTTGCGTATGGGTCTTGGCAGTTGAGGACACATGAGAGGAACTACCTTACACACGATCTAGAGTTGGCAGGTGTTGTTCATTCCTTACACTGTTGAAGACACTATCTGTTGGGAGAGTACTTTGCGGTATTCACCGACCACAGGAGACTCATGTACATATTCATTCAGTGTGATCTGAATCTGACGCAGCGCAGGTGGTTTGAGTATCTTTAGTCTTTTGATTTTGAGTTTTCCTTTATGCAAGGAATGGGAAATGCAGTGGCAGATGTGTTGAGTAGGAGAACACAGATTTAGACAGTTTAGGAGGCCAGCAGTGAGTGGCAGTTGATGGATCTTTTCTCTGAGATGCATCTAGTGGTGCATGACAGACAGGGACATACCTTCCTATATTCTGTAGCTATTACCTCTACACTTCTTGATTGAGTACGGATGAGGAATCTATCAGACTCATATGGCTTAGTCATGTGGGATAATGTTTCAAGAGAGGTCACTCTTCCTAGACGTACAGTGGGAGAGGATGAGATTATGTGTTTCCAGGGATGTTTATGGGTTCCAGAAGAAATACGCGAGGAGCAGATTCAAGATTTTCATTCCTCTATTTGGCCAATTCATCCTGCATCACCACGATGTATCTGGATCTTCGTAGCCAGTACTGGTGGCCAGGTATGAAGAAGTTTGTTGCTAGTTTCGTCATTAGATGTTCTACATGTCAGCAGGTGTAGTCAGAACACCAGCGACCAGCATGCCTTTTTCAACAGCTACCCATTCCGGAGTGGAAGTGGAACGACATCGCGATGGACTTTGTGACTGGGTTACTGAGGTCTCCTAGAGGAAAAAATTCTGTTTGGGTTGTCGTCGACAAGATTACGAATGATGCACACTTATTACCAGTCAAGGATAGATTCAATGTCAATGATCTGGGATGACTTTACATCAGAGAGATCGTTCGTCTGCATGGAGTTCCACACTCCATTGTTCCAATGACTTCATAAGGCTTTGAGTACACATGTACTTTTGAGTACAACATACCATCCCCAGACTGATGGTCAGTCCAAGCGCACGATCCATGTGCTAGAGGATATGCTGAGAGGATTCATTTTGGAATTTTACGGTTCCTGTGAGAACCATATCCCTCTTGTGGAGTTCACCTAGAAAAATTGTTTCCCAGAAACCATTCAAATGGAACCATATGAGGCTTCGTACGGTAGGTCATGTCGATCACCATTATGCTGGCTAGAGGCAGGAGAGGTAGCTTTGCTGGAACCTCATCTTTTTCAGGAGACTTCAGAGCAGATCGAGATGATTCGGAATAGGATGGCTACAGCACAGTCATTGAAAAATTCTTATGCTGATCAGCGGAGTCGACCTTTGGAGTTCAAGGTAAAGGATTGGTTTTTCCAGCATGTCACACTGAGGTTGGGACACAATAGGATTTGGAGACAGGGTAAGATTTCAACATGGTACGTTAGGGCCGTTTGAGTTCTTGGATAGAGTGGGGCCGTTCGACTATCGTTTGCAACTACCTCAGAGGTACTGGGCCATGCACGACGTCTTCCATGTCTCTCAGTTTCAACATTATTTTTCAGACCTGTCTTATGCCTTTCAACCAGAGGAGTTTGAACTTTAAGAAGATGTGTCATTCGAGAGGCATCCTATCCAGATTATCGATCATAGTACGAAGGTTCTCCACAGGTGGTCTGTTTCTCTAGTATGAGTGCTATGGCAGCACAGGCGAGTACAAGACAAGACATGGGAGCGGGAGACCGAGGTTCAATCATAGTGGTCGGAGCTGTTCGGTGAGTCTTCTTCTACTAAACGTTACGGAAATTCGGTGACAAATTTCTTTAATGGGGGAAGTTTGTACGATCCCAGATCTTCTTTCATGGTGCGTTTATCATTTTCTAGAGTTTTTATGAAAAATGAAATTTCTTGAAATTTTCAAATTACACACCATGTACTTACTGAGTACACATCGTGTACTCTTTCCCGGCTCAAATCCGTGTGCTGGTCGTGTCTGGGCCACACACACGGTGTGTAGGGGAAACGTGGAGGCCGATTTTGTTGGAGTACAGAAAAGACCCATTACACGCCGTGTACTCCAAAAGTACAAACTGTGTACTTTTTTTTCACTAAACGCACTGGGGATGCGCCTGATGCACAGAAACACCTTATTCTCTACGTTTTTCATCCATGAGCGACTCGTACGACCAGATATTCCCCATGGCCCCGCCTCTTCGTCCTTCCTCTGATTCGAGCACAGTCAATTGCATTGGAATCAAAGCCGTAAGACCTTTCTTCTTATTGAGCATCGTTTTCTAATTCTACTTCATTTCTGAGTTATCATGGGTTGAGCGTTTTGTGTGTTTTATCAGATCTACATCGTTCTAAGTTGAATCAGTTGTCGTGGATCATGTATATCGATCTCCTAGGATCGAGGTAGGTGGTTTTTGACTTTCTGTAGAATGTTTGTGAATATTTGGTGCAAATTAACCAATTCCATTGAACGGGGAATTGGGGGTTTCCTGTTTTGGCCATATTTTTACCTTCTTTTCTGGATTGATTTAGTAGAGGTTGATGATTGTGAGTAGGGTAATTTATTTTGTGCTCTGGTTTCTATTCCATTCTTGTTTTGCTTATTTGGAATTTCTCCAGTTTTCATGCCTAGTTGTAGGAATGTGGATTGTTGCCTTTTTTTCTACTGATACTTAGAATGATAGCCAAGTAGTTCATGAGGTTTACTTGGATGATGTCCACACGCTGAGCATGTTTTATATTTCACTCGGGACTGTGTGAACCAAGAGTGTTAGACCAAAGGGAGAATTTACGGAAGAGCTTCTCCACAGTGTCTTTTAATTACTATGCGAGTCCAGAGGGTGAATTGATTTTGTGTGCTTCCTCAGAGAGTGTATAGTTACTTGAAATGGGCCACTAGGGGAATTGACGTTGAGTGCTTACCCAGAGAGCCTTTACCACGATACGATACTATATGGGGATTTGACGGAGAGTGCTTCCCCAGAGAGTCTATTAATTTCATACCAGGACCAGATGGGTGAGACTGTGTGTGCCTCCTAGAGGGTTTCTGGTTATTATAGGTTGAACTATAAGGGTTGTGCTATGGGAGCTTCTCATATCGTTACCTTTTTCCTTCTTGTTGTCGGCTGTTTACTTGTGTACTCTGTTTTTTAGAACTGGGGATTGTAGCTACTTGTGGTTTTCTATTTACTATTTCTTGTTTTATTACTGCCATGTATTCATTGACTTTTAGGCACAAATATTTGGGTGATTGCCTACTGGTATTGTATCTTAGACCCTATTTGGGCCATGATTTTGGGCTCAAGCAGACTATATTATTGTAGGTATAGATAATGGAAAGCGCCCTTCTACTTCAGGTTCTTGATTTCACTCGAGCTGGAGAGCATGGGACCGAGCTGGGGCTCACGATGATGAGGAGTTTTTCATGTTTTCCTTTGCACTTTGTTTTCTAGTTAATCTCCAGGACATTGTTGTGTTTGATGTTTTCCATAGATACTTATACTTGATGATTCATTATTGTCATTTGCTTTATAGTTATTGTTTCCTCTATTGGGTTCCAGTTGTTGCAGGTTGTTTACTACATCTGCTACTATTTTTTTTTCTTAACTTGTATACCTTACCGAATGAGGGCATAGTTTCCCCAATAACTTAACATAGCCCTCGCTGCTAGTCGGAAGCCTCTGGCATTTGGGGAAACACGCTTGAGGTCATGTGGTGAGCTGGGTATGGGGCACTAGTGGAGGGGATCCAGATTCAGGTGTTACATGTTTAAACCTTTTCATATAATGAATTCATGGGACTTAGTATGTGATGGGTGGAGCCTTCAATAGCTCCTTGATGCATCGGTAGGTCTCATGAGAAAAACTAGTGTCTTGGAACAAGTCCTCGACAAAATCCTATTTTTATACTTGGCACAAGGCCTTAACTATGTGTTTATGATGTCCGAAATTATGCATTCGATCATTATGGAATTAGCTATTTATATTAAATGTAATAATTTGACTTGTATAATATCTATGTGAATAAGTAAATGGCATTATTTGATTTATAATTTCCATATTATGCAGAACTTTATGTTTGAAATTATTTTTTTAGTTATATACATTGCTTAAATGTTTATTATTATTTATGAATGTTTTCTCTATATTGTTATCCTTATTGAGAATATGATCTCACCATATTCTATGATTTATTTTTCCCAGGATCCGAAGAAGTTTAATATTACCGACCAACATAAGTATTATAAGGGATGTAAATGTAGTCAATAGAGACATTATTGTTTTTCTGTTTCATTTTATAACATAATGTAACCTTCATGTGTGTAATCTATTTTCCAAGACTGCTAAACTGATTGGTCCTTTGGAACTTGATTCCTTGTAATCATGCCACTGTATTAAAATAATGGACAGACTCCGAGTAAAGGGGTTTAGGGGCGTTACAATATTTTTCACTAAATAATAATATTTATATTTCATATTTTTCATATATTCATTAATTTCATAGTTATATCAAATAATCAGGGGTGGGGGAGAAAATGAAAGACCCCAATTTCTGGATGAGGTTGTTCGCACAAACACACAATCGTCATTCATTGTTTATCTAACTGGATGGGGATATATATGAATTTTTTTCTATTAATAAGTTATCACTTAAATATATTTATTATAATTATTTTTTTAAAAAAAATATCAAAGGTTAGGAATTTAAAATTTTAATGAAAATGATAATGATTAATTAATACTCACATTGGTCCACAAACAATTTTCATGAAAGAATCACTCAATATGAAATTGTTAAGATAAATAATTGGGAATATAGGATTATTTTCTGAAATTTTATTTATATGTAGACAAAAATATGATTTATTGGATGATATTTTAAGGAATATGTTAGTCATGAAGGGATTCCAATGATACTTATTTATAAGGGCATAAAATATATTTTTTTTGATATCCAAATATTTTCTAATAATTGCTCGACACAATTCATGTGTAAATGAAACCAAAATAGATAAATAATGAATTTTATAGGGATATAATGTTTTAAATATCTATATAATTTTATTTTAAATATATTTTAATCATGAATCATTCATTTAACAACTTTATTATTTGAAAAACTCTATTTCAGTTTTGACAATGTTAACAAGATTTTAAACTTGTAATTTTTTTATCTAAATTATAATGTAGTAAATCATATAATATTTTTTTTTCTATAAACCTAAATTTACTAACTATATAATATATATCAATTTTAAAAAATATAAATTTAACTTCATAAATAAAATATTTAATATATAAAGATTAATGGATTTGAAAAAAATATTGGTTTCTACATTAAGTCTTCATAATATTAGTTAGTATTTATTAAAAATTAAATTAGTGATAACAAAAATATATATAGTCTATGAATTAGATTATATTTTTATTTTTATTATTTTAATTAAATTAAATATATTGAACTTAAACAATATTAGAAAAAATTCATTGAAAAGATCAATTTAACTAATATAATGGCCATTTATGTTAATATTACTAATCAATATATTTTTCAAACAAATAAAATTTAACATATTACATAATATTATCATGTTAATATAAAATATTATAACCAATTTTATTCATTAATATTCTATATGTGAGGATAACTAGATTCTAATATAAGTAAACATGAATTATTTTTAGTCTAAAATATTACAAAAAATTTACATAACATTACACAGGAGCATTAGAAATTGAACATGGTATTTTAAATTATATAATATAAAATATAAAAAGGTGTTAAAGAATTTTTCATATTTTGTTACTTTGATAAATTTATGTTTGTGATGGTATTAGAAACATCTATATTTTTTTACACTTCTCTTAAAAAATCATTATGCAAAATCTCAGAAACAAATTTTAATCTTGTTTTGACATTATGAATTAAAAACTATTGTTAATTTTTAAAAATACATATTATAAAACTTTTCTATTAATATTTAATATGAAAATTAATTTTATATTTATAAAAAATACTATTATTAAAAAAATCAATTTTAATATTTTTTGTGTACTTAATAATATTTTTCTTTTATCCTCTAATTTATTAAATTTATTTTTTATATTATATAGATTTTATTAATATTATAATTTCTATATAATAATAAATTTTATCAAAATTTAATTTTTTTGTGTATAGATCAATATATTTTTTTTATTTTGAGAAAAATATATTTCAAAATCATGGGATCTTATTTTCTCCCCTGATAATTATATTAATTCTCATAATATAAAATTAGTACCAACTAATTAAATGTTTATGGGTTTTTATAACATAAAAAAAATTTATTTAGTTTTTAATGGGTTATATAACATACTATCTTTGGTGATACTATAAAACTCATTTTTAAAACATGATTATTTAATATTTTCTAGATACATACCTTTTACAACATCTTTTTCATGATCACATTACCAATAAAATTAAAAATTTAAAAAATTTATAATACTATACCCTTGAATTATAATCAATTATCTTATGAAAACTCATCCTTAATATGTATTATCCAAAGGCAAAATCATTTCAATATTTGATACACTAGTTTAAATTATGACATAATTAGATAAACCTATAAATCTTTTAGATTTTTTATGTTATTAAATGTCATTGTTTTATATGATATAAAACATAGAACATGCTAACATTATAATATATTCAAGTGAAATAAATTGTTCATCGAGAGAATGGGAATAAAATAAATAAAATCCCTCAAGTGTGTCAAAGTATGTGTTCAGTATAAGGATCACTGCTCATACACCATTGTTATAATTTAGTTGATACATAGGGAAAAATTCGCGTGATTTCTACTAGTATCATCTATTACCAAATCATGTATGCATTCATGTATCTTGAAAGGGATGAAATTTATAGATAAACCAAACAATATATAGATTAATATATGTTTGAGATGCTATCATATTCATAAACTAATCCCATAGCCTATACCTTTGGATGTCCCTAAATTACTCATATCCTATTCTATAATATAACATAACTATTTTTAATTATAAATATTCCTTGATATAAAACACAATATATTGACCTAGGAAGAAAATATATATTTTTTAAATCATTTCCAAGTGATAATCATTAAGACTAAAAATCTATCATAAAATTTATAGAACATATGGTTTAATTTAATTTTATATCAAAATCATGAGGAAATAATTTTATGATGTTGATAATTATATATACCAAATTGAAAAACCATGGAACCCATCATATACTTCACATATGTCATACTCATCTTCATAACCGTGGGAGTGAAGATATAATGAAATGTTGATCTTAGATGCTAAGTAAGTTTAAATAAATGAGATATCAAATGATTTTAGTATATGGTAATTGTATAAGAATATGGGTATAATAGAAAAATTGTATCCATGGAATTTAACCTTGAGAAAAGATGCCATATATGACAAGGATCATTGATATAAAAATATAATGATATAAACATAACATATGGAATTAGTAATGACACATAAATATAATGAAACACAGGTAAATGTGGCCCAAACATAACCAATTAAAAATATTTCATTGTTAACATATCATTAATATATTTACATCTATAGATAATATTCAAAGAATTAAAAGAAAAAATTTACAGTAACACATAATATTTTTGTGAATAGGTGGCATGACCCGTCCCCCGGGGCCCTTGTCGTGACTACCCCAAGCATGCCTTCTATGGTCCAGGGGCTTATGACTAGCTCCAGAAAGGAATATCCCAAAAAGGGAGGGTATTTACATTAAACATGTCCATAGAAAGACATGGAGTACTACAAATAGAAAACCATGATGAAAAAAAGTACAACCAACACAAAGTACCCCCACTAAGAGTAAAAGGTATAATTCGAAAGTATAGGGGATAGAATATAAGTCCAAGAACCCAAAAAGTAAATATTACTACAGAAGTGCACTATAAACTCTCTACCGGTAGGGTAGTGGATGTAATTCCTCAAGCTATAGAATTATCACCCGTCTGCTCCTACCTCACTAAGTTTCACCGAGTCCTGGACCACCAAGGTATGCATTGTAGCATCAGTTGTCTACATAAGACACAATATAAGAGGGTAGATCCCGTTAATGGTGCATATAAAAACTCAATAGGGAACCTGATACCTCTTATTCCCTCTAAGAAATCTAGAAGGGAAAAATTCCCCAAGGGAAACACCACCAAGAAAGATCTCAAATACATGACACAAATAAAAAAAGATGACACCATAAAAAACATAAGTACTAAAGTAAAGATGATTAGTCAAAATGATTGATCATATTTTACTTTTGAGAGGATATGTTGCTGATCCACAAAGGTTATCTCTACTGATGATCCACAAAGGGTCTCTCTACTAATGATCCATATAGGGCCTCTCTCATGCTGATATGTGGATGGATGCTCTATGTAGGGTGGCACTCATGATGATTCCTGAATGGTGGCTTTCATATTGATCCATGAAGGATTGATCTAATATGGATCCAAGAAATGCCACCCTCATGCAGATCCATAAAGGGATTCTCTACTGCTCATCCACAAAGGGTCCCTCTCATGATGATCCATGGTGGGTCTCTCCCATTCTTCACGTTTCTGCAAGCCACTAGATTCCCACAATTTGCATGCATGATTCTAGTAGGATGTAATCATGAAGAAATCAGTTGTTCCTCAAATAATTTTAATTCCTTCATATAGTAACCCAATGGACCATCTCATCAAAATGGATCCAACACAAAAGACGGCACATCGAACTGACGCTCAATCTCTAAGGCATGGGCATTTTTTGTATAAAGGGCCCAATTGGATTAGAGTTTGTTCCAACCCAGATGTATTCCATCATCAACCAAAACTCATATAGTGTATCTCATTAGGACCATCTAATTATAAGGTTCCACTTTCCACTGACGGGGTGCCAATCATATGCTCTATCTATTAGTGACAAGGGTTTCAGTGAAACGGGGGCTGGTTGGATCTGGAACTAGCCCGACCTGACTGGGTTTGGTATGGACCGCTGGGCTGCGGGTCTGGCCCTCAGTTGGCCTGGGATGCCTGGAGGGAAGCGGCCCACCCAAAATAACCCATCCTACTAATGCCAGCCTGCTTCTCCTACCCCAACGCGGCTGACACGCATCCAGTTTGGTCCAGTCGAATGTAGCTTTCCTACTTCAGTTTCATCCAGCATGGCTAGTAGGAGGCCAACCATTTCATATGAACATGGTCGATGTACTATATTCCTCCAGCGTGTGCAAGCTGCCCTAATCTGGTCCACCCAAACATGCAGTTTCATTTAGTGCTGCAACTCCATGTCATAGTGGACTACTCGCCACTGCCCCTCGTCACCTCCCTCCCCCCACAACCATCACTGTCAAAACATCGATGATTCCTTCCATGGGCCACCGAAGTTTCACCAGTGTTTTGTTCCTCAATCCATCTACAGATACAGTACAATATGGATTCCACCTTCACTTTGACAACTCAAACTCCCCATTATATTATTTTGAGAATTCATCCAGGAAGATCGGTCAATTAAAAGAATCTCGAGCCTTGTTCATGTTGGACCATGCCCTCCGCATAATAAGTTTGAAATAGTGGTGGTTCGGGATAATAGTTATATCATGATATCAATAATCCTGATACAAAACCCCGTGGATAGAACCCTCCCAAAGGAACACCTAATCTGCAAATCAACCTGTTAGTGGGTTGATCCAAATTTTTTGTTTTATAATGATGAATAGGGAATTCAAGCACCATACAATCCCTACCAATATTAAGATTTGTACTAAGAGGTGGATGATGATACATGTCATCATTGACGTGTGAACTAATATCATTCTTCATCGTTCGTCAAATCGAGGTTCCAATCTCGTTCTCCATGATATATTTTTCCGAGCTCTGATCCTCAAGCATTCACCACTGTAAAGTGTTTCTCCGTAATTCTTTTTTATTATTTTGAGAGTAATTACATTATCAGTTCGTCTGATAATCCATAGGGTTTAATTCTCAACTATCTAATGCATTAGATTAATAAAATGAAACACATCTCAATGATTCTGTTACATTGTGTTGTTGTATCGTTAGGCTATTTCATTTATGAAATAGCATAGTGGTTACAATTTCACAACAATCCATTATCGATCCTCACCTAATGATCCTTGTCATCCCCACATCATCGCACCGTAGTGCCACTGTCTACCACTAAATGGTGTGAAGGAAAATAGAATAACATTTTATCTTTCTCTTATTATTTTATGAAATGTCGGAAAATTAACTTCTTCTTTAAACCCGTGCTAGTAAAAGTTATGCTCTTTCTATGAAAATCCTATTGTTCCATGTTCATAGATGCCCTCATATTTTCAATCTGAGCACTAGTTTAAATGATAGAAAAACACACTCACATATTTAATTAAATGAACTAAAGAAAATTTCTAAATTACATTCTGAGAACCTCGAGCGTCGGAATCATGTACCATCTCAACAGCTAGAATTGAAATAATTTAACATATGTAAAAAAAAATTATAAATTATGGTACATTATAATAGGTAACACCAATTTGACTACCAAAAAATAATTATGAGAACAACTAAGAAGAAATACTCGCAGAAACATTCCATGTTAACATAACTCAGCAAAACTACACCAACAATAATTCATGGCGAGTAAAGTAAATTAAAAATTAAAAACATTAATGGAATTTGTGACAATATTGAATATATATATAAAAAAAAATTTGATCATAGAAAAGATATAATTACCCTTAAATATAATGTAATAATATTGTGAGATATAAATAAATTAAAAATTCATTGAAGGATAATACAGACCCCACCCATCCTCATCCATAGATATATGTTCTATATATTTTCTATAATTAAACTCATTATCAAAACCTAAAGTAAAAAATTGTGTTTAATTCATTACATAATAATCAACCAACAGAATGATAAATGACTTTCACAACATTTTTGAATCGTTTTACAAAAATTTACATCAATATTATAAAAAATTAATACCCAATATTCATTCATCCATTATTTTTCATTGGAATATAAATAATAATATTTTTAAAATATAAATCCAAGGATATAAATTATTTAGAGACAAAAAAAATGGTGGTGAAATCATAATGCAGTTTTTAGAAAATTAGTTTGTCATTTATTAATAGAAGAAGGTCTAGTAACTATGAAAATGAAATGTGAAAACATTTAAAAAATACATACATTAAAATTAAAATTTCAATATTGGATCCATGAATAATACATAATGGTTTCCAAAAGCTGACATTAATACAAATGTGAAACATTTACTTCAATAATGACTCATTATAAATGGCTCCTTTAAAATGAATCAAGGTCTTTTAAATGTGATGTGAATATTTTTTTACTTTTAATTCAAAAATAATATTTATTAATATATTTAATAGAATTACAACTATTTAAAAAAATATAATATAATAAAACAATTATTATGAAATTATGGGAAACATTTTTAATATATTTAAATAACATTACTAAAAACCAAAATCAAAAAAACTTAACTGGAACAAATTTCTTAAAATAATACAACAGAGAAGTATAATTTTAATGAGAGAAGACATTATTTTATTTTAAAATATAAAGTTCACATTTGAGGGTAATAATAAAATATAAAAGGAGTGGAAGACATTATTAAAGTAGGTTGCAGTTATTCATAATAATTATATTAATTTTATGGGAATAATATTCATCAGGAATGAAAATAGGAACAATAATTTTCATTTTCCAAAGATATATTGATAATTTTCATTGAAATAAAATATTAGAGTTTAAGCCACCAATTTTCTTATAAATAATTAATAGAATATTTACAATCATTCAATAAATAAATTGTATTTATCAAAGGCACATATTGTTATGGAAAATAACCAAAATAATAGGGGTACCATGAAATAAACGTTAATATATACTGAATTGTAATATATTAATTATGCATGAAGGAAATTGATTCAGTAATTAAATAATATAAGAAAAATTATTTTCAAAATGATCAAATATAATTTATATATTGGATAATAAAAATATCGATAACCTTTTATTCCCACAATATAAAGTACAATATTCCCTCTAATAATAATAATATTAATATTATATTTCATAAAAATTCACATATTAAAGACCTTTTATATAGATATCTTTAAATTACTTATTCAGAATATATTATTTACTTAAATCTTGTTTTTACTATTGAATTCATTTTACTTTTATTTTTCTATTAATTTTTTATAATTTTGATATCAATAATAATTAATTAATACAATGGATATAAACCCATTAATATTTAACAATCAAAATTAGTAAAATATTATTTTTATAGGAAAATTATATCATTCCATAAGTGATTTAGTTTTTTTATGTGGGAAAAAATCAATGTTGAATTATTTAAATAATTTTAGCAATAAAAATTGATAGTTTTATTATATGATAAATAAAAAATATAAAATTAATATAACCACAAAAAAATAATTATTTTATTGATAACGTTAAATATTGTTACCATTTATATCCCTATAGTTATCATTGGTTGATTATTTTTTTACTGTACAATTATGTTGTCAGATAGACCCAAACATGATCATACAATAATTAATGGATAATTATATTTATTTGGGAAGTTTTTGTTAGATCATTTGTGTGTACCAATTATTTTTCATTGATAGAATGAATATATTCAAGATATATTATCTCCAAATTGAGAAAAAGTTTTATTTTGGGGTGAGTTATGGAAGAGTAAGACTAAACAAAAATTTTCATAGAAGTTTTAAAAAAATTTAATACCTTTAACAATAATTTGTTATACATTTTTTCATTTTTATTTTTATATTGGTAACTGGTTCGTACCCATGTAATATTAATTTTATATAAAAAATATGTCAATCAATTTTAAAAAAATATGTTGGAGGAACGTTAATTTATTCTTAATATATTATTACACAATTTATAAATTCTGTAAAAGAAACTAATATTTAAAAAACATTAATATAATGAAAAAAAAAATTGTACAAAAATGATGTTTTGACCACTAATCATAAAAATTTAACCAATATTAAGTGTTAAGAAGTGTGTTTTAAATTTATTAAATATATAATGAGTGTTAATATATATATATATATATATATATATATATATATATATATATATATCTGTGTGTGTGTGTGTGTGTGTGTGTATAAAAAGATTATTAATGATATTGTTTTGAAGAGATAAGATTATTTAATTAGAAATAAATTACATAATATTAAGAAATAAATTATTGAAAATAAACATTTTGAAATGTCCTGGAAATTTTCTTTAATATTTGTAATAAGAAATTAATACCGGAAACATTACTTGATTATATCATAGAATATGATAATATTGAAATAAAATATTAAATCCATTATGTTAAATTTTATTTCCACATGTTTTCAAAAATATTTTATAATATAAGTGAACAAATAAATGTAAAAATAAACAAATAACTTATGTTTCAAAAACATTACCCAAAAATTTTATAAATTACTAATTATATTTTAAAGGACATATATTAGTATATAAAATTGATTTTAAAAAATAAAAAACAAATATTTTAATTGGATAATGTCAACTAATTGTTAATATTTTAAAATTCAATAAATTTTCACTATTGATGGTTTAAATTTTTTAAAAACATCCCAATATTTTACCCTATCTTAAAATTCCAATTCTTGAAGTTATTTAATTACCTTTTAATAATTAATAAATAAATATATTAATGAAAAAAGTAATTATTTTCTTGAAAATTTCCATTTTAAAGGGTTAGTTGTTTTTAATTATTTTCTGTATGAATTTCTGAATTAATTAATGAATATGTTATTTACTATAGGATTTATTATTAAAATATTTTTTAAAAAATAAATATATCACCAATTTTTTTAGATGGATGTTTTGTGTTGGTAAATTTATCGAAAATTCAATTAATTTATAATAAAAATGATTTACAAAATCTCGTACTATTAAATTATAGGTGAGGAATTAAATATTCTATTTTTATCAAAAAAATTTGCAAATAATGTGCCTATATGATACTCATATTGAATGAAACACCCCTTGTGGATAGAGATTCATGAAAAATTAAATATAACAAGTCATCTTAGATAGTTCCACATGAAATGTATCAAATAAACTATTCTAATATTTTTTATTTTTGTATATGCCATGTTATCAAACATGAACTACATAAACTATTTCTATATCACGCATATTATTTATACAATAAGAAATAGTGTGTCCGATAAAGTCTTATATGCTCAGTTTCCACATGGAACATTGTATTATGTACTTCTCCAATATGACCTTTATTTCTTAGAAGGTGACTCATTTTTTATCTAGAATACATGAAATATATCATGTGTTTTCAAACATATAATTTTATATAGTATACACACCATGAATATTTAATTTTTAAAAATTAGGTGGTTATAGTACTTGATACATCCTTTAGAGTTTCCATCTTATTGTATACAATGTAGGGACGTGTTTTGTATCTTCTATGGACACATCATGTACACTGATGATTTTTATATTTGATATTTCTGTCACACTTGATATTTTTTTTGGGAAATGATTTTTCTATTATAAGTACTTATCAACCTAGAGTACAATTTTATGACCCTTCTGGATACCAATATCTGTACATGTTTTTTTACCAGCTATGGTATATTATATGAGTATATATGATCACATTGTTGAGAAAATATATTTCAATGTGGCATGCATTGCAGGTAGTCTTCCATTTTTCATAACATAATTTTTTAATCATGGGGTTCTTATTATTACATTGATTTATACTTGTTTCATCTAACAGTCATCTATATGACATATAGTGTAAGCACCTTAATAGTTGTTTTTACATAGTCATAAAGAAGGGCTAGGATATCCCTCAGACGATACTAACATTGGAGAATGTGGAACAATCCCCTAATAGAATTTAAATGATGTGGGATGGATGTTATGTAATTATAATTTTTTATATGTAACTATTTTAATGATATTTAAAAATATGAAAATACATTTTGGATAATGATTGTATTTTAGGTCTCTATAGAAACCTTCTATATAAGACTTTAAACTATATTGTATTGTATAGGTTTCATGGCTTATTTAGATAGTCTATGTTACTCTGGTATATTGTTCGGTTACACATAATGGAAAACAGATGTGAGGAATCTGAATATCTCTTTCCTATTATTATCGTAAATTATAAGCGAAACAACTCCCCTTCAGAATTCCTCTTCACATTTCCTAATATATATTTTTATCATATAACATGTTGTTTTATAAATAATTGGTTTCATGGATTCTAGATTGGCATATTTATACTCACTATGAAAAATAATTTTCCCCACATGGATTTTCTCTATGAAGATGTTTCATTATATAGTGGTGATAATATTGTATGTATATCCAGTGTAGTTGGTTGAACTGATGGATGGTATGTGATAGTAGTAAATGGTTTGAAAGAGTTTATAATAGTTTTTTTCTTGTTTTCTATGTGGTGTTAAGTTGTTTTAACATCTAGAATCAAGATTCACCCATTGATTTTAATTATCACCTTTTGTATATCATTTTAATTATTTACCTCTATTCCATTGTAAAAATTTATTAGAATCTATTATATGATTTATAAATAGTATAGATGGTTATATGTTCATTTATAATGTTAATAAATATCATTCTGCATTGGATATTAATTTCTATTATATGTTATTTTAGGATAAGGACAACCATGAATAATTATGAACTATTGGAGTTAGTTTACATCACCTAGAGAATGGGAGTTAAACATTAGATTAAAAACTAAGTTTCCAGTCATTATATTTCTTTTTTTGGTAGGTTATGTCTTTTCTGAAGATTATTATTTTGTTTTTAGTCATGGGTATACAATTTTGAGGTATGTTTATTGTGATGTTTTTTTAATATCATAGGATAGCGATATCAAGGGGGTATAAGATCCAATTTTAGGCAAGAGAGACTAGTGTAGTTATTGATATTGATGTATCAATTCTATAATACATTGATAAAACCTTTGTAAACTCAATACTATTATGATTTTGTTGAAGAAGTTGATATATGTGTTATATAATAGCTTAACATGACTATTGATAATCAATTTTCAAATATCAATCATATGTATTACTCAAATACATTGGTTTTATCCAAATTAATAAGGTATTCTAACCATAGGTAGTGAAATGTTATTTAGGGGTCAGGACAATATGTTCACGTGCATATATGTGATCCTCTAAACACACATTATTTGCATGATACAAAATTTATTTATAGAAAAATTTTGAGGTATCATTTACTATTGATAATATATTGTCTTCAAAGTTGATAGTTCTTAGTATATATCTACCATATAGAGAGGATGATTGTTGTATCTGAGCTGTACAACCATACATATTGAAATAAAATTTTGTTTTTTTTATAAAAAGTAGAAGTATTAATGTTTTTTGAAGATATCTCTCTATTTTGGTGAATAATAATTTTTTAAAACAATATATTTTTGTATTTGATTTAGTTTAGGAACCAAATGATTATATTCTGATTATTTAATTTTATTTATCAATTGTGTTTCATTGAATCATTTATTAATGTCTAAATGAAATCATGATTGTAATATTATTTTATTATAAGAGTTTGTTTTTTCATTTTTTTTGGATATTTCACTTTCTTATCCCAATTAAAATTTATCTATTTAATCATGACTATTGAATAGTGGCTGATGTGAGTTTTTTTGGGTTTTTGGGTGATTCATATTCTTTTTATGACAATTTTTTTTAGAATAAATTTTTATTGTTGATATTTTTTTCATTATGAACAATTGTTTAAGGAATAAGTTATTTTATTCCAATGGATTGCCTGAATAAATACATAAGTAGAATAACATGTCAATGAAATTATTAGGATGTGATTTCACTCTTTTTAAGGCTCAAGATATTTTTAAGAGGTATGGATAATAGTTTCCTTAGTGATTTAGAAATATCGAGAGACATAAAATTATGTCGAATGTCTCTATTTACCAACATTTGGTAATCTATAATAGAAATTGGGGGCTAAAAGTTTGAAACTATATTGTTTCACATGAAGAAAAATGTTGTGTAGGTGGTACTTAGTGATATTTGATGTATTAATCATTCCTTTATATTTCATAACCATTCTCATAAATTCATGAAGAAGTTATTATTTTGTATATTTTTAATGTACTTATTTTTGTATGACCAGTGTCACCATATTTTTTTATTGTTTTTATAGGTTTTTCATAAGATTATATTATATGCTCTTTATTTTCATAAGAAAAAACATCATGAATATTATTCAAGCAACATAAAATAATAACAAAAACATTAATTATAATATTATGTGTATCATATTTTATTTTACTATTATACATCAGTTGGTTTATTTTGATGTATTTATTCATGTTAGCATTATTTTATTTCAAATAGAGTTAAAAAATTCTCATGAATTTAATGGATATCTATGTCCTTATTCGGGAAAAATAATGGTGTGGTAAACCACCATGTAGTGAGTGTTGGGTTTTATAAATAATAAAATTACAATAAAATTATTTCTATTGTCCTAATTAATTATTTATGTTATTATCAAAGACAAAAATAAATATATGTTCTGAGTTGAGAAAAGAATTTTTCATAGATTACTACCCTAGAATTCATTATTTGCTCAATAGATGTTGTAGAAATTGGGGAAACTAGGCATTATGTTATTGAATTATATGGAAATCATAGCATTTAATTCATTAGTTTTAATTATCGAATTATCTATATATAATATGGCATTCCATTATAGGTTCACTATTTTTTAAGACCAAATGGAATATAGTATCTAGGGAATGTTCACCTAACAAATTTCATAATAGGAGGGGAGTTTCTTTCCTTATTTTCTGTTGAATAGACATTAATTGAAAAGAATAGTCTTTTGAGATGTGATAATATGTTGTAAACTAATGATTTTGTGTTTCTAAAATACATGGTTTGCATTTTTAGATGAACATTACTGTTAAATGGGTGGGATTTTTATCTATAAGGTGAAGGATGTTGCTATTTTTGGTTTCTATAACTCATGTTCAATAGGTTGTATAATAGGTTTTATTGAGAATATCATGGTTGTATGATTAATTCAGACCATTATCTTTAGATTCATTTGGAATGGGACTTTAATGAATTTTTTTCATGGTAGTTGGATGTGGTTTCCTTTATTTCTTGAAATGATTATCAATTTAGTTTTAATATGATGAATATAACCCACTGATTGTTTTTCATGAGTGCATACATTATTGAATGTAATGAGAGTTTTACTTGGGTTTCATCATTAGTTCAATAAAATATAATACTAATTGAACCATTTTTTTCTTAATAGCATGATCATAGTTTGTAAAATTAAATTAAAAGATATCAGGTATTCTACCTCATTGAGATTTGGATTTTTTTTTTTAATAACTAATCAATTAAATCATCTAGTTATAGGTTTTTATGTGGATAAATGTTTTCCAATTAGATATTTTATTATTTCATATTAATTTTTAAGGGGAATAAAATGAACTTATTCACCTTTTAAAATTTTATCCAATAATTATAAAAATAATTTTTCAAGAAGTATGTGTCATTTTTTCTATTAATTCATTTTTCTTGAAAGATGAATTTTCTATGAATGATAGTTTTTTTAATTTCCTGAGATATTTTAATTGAGTTCTTATATTTCCCATTTTAGGATACCAGAATTATATGATCCAAAAATATAATAGTTTGGAGGATTTGATTTCAAATATTATTTATAAGGAGGGGGGGTTAATTTATTTTTAATTTTTGTAGTTCTAGACCATTAGATAGGTTAAAATGTTTTATGTACAATTTTTTTACATTAGAAATTTTTTTTCTTGTTCCATTAAAATCAAAATTTATTTTTGTTTCCATAAGAATAATTTTAATGAAATTCCATGATAGATTAATTTTAAGTTTTATTTAATGGAGAAACACCGAGAATAATCTTGTAATTTATAATCCTTATATTTTAATAATGAAAGGAAATTGGGGGTAGTGGGGACAATGAAAAAATGAACTCATCATCACGAAAATTTAGTCATAAACACAATGATATAAAATCATCACAAAAATAATTTTCAAATTCACCAATAAAAAGAACCACTACTCAATACTACTCTGAATAATAATAAAAACTCCAAACCCATATTGAACCTCTCATTTATATATATTTTATAAATTAATAAGTTTACTAGTCACGATGACATTAGTGAATCTTACTTCAAGAATACTTGGAAACCTCATCACCATAGTAAATTTCATATTTGTGTAATCATTCCCAGTACTAGTCATCTCATTTGACATGATAAATCACTAATCACATTTATCATCCAATGTAGTAGTAATCCCATTGTTGTTCACGTACATCCTTTTTTATCATCACCATTACCCACATATTAATCTATCATATAACCCAAATTTAAAACAATTTTAGTGGCCTACATGAAACCCTATAAATCATGTATATTATATTTATCATATTATGCGTAATCAATTTAAATTTTCCAAATATCAAAAGAACATACCATATGTGTTGATTTACCAACATAAACAAAATTCACAACATTCATTAGAATATAAAAATCTGCTTCGAGTCTATATTTATGATGAAAAGGGTATTATTTCATATAAAATGATAAAATTGAATCACTATAAATAATTTGGATTCTGGAATTAAAATCTCTTAAAGGGAAGAATTTATGAAAATTATAAAAAGAAAATTTTGAAAATAATGTTTTTTTCTTATGAATAAAATATTTTTTATTCAAGAAACCAGTGTGGAACTGTTAAATTTTTACGTTATTTGAAAAAATATAGTATACATCAACTAAAAAATATTATTTATATTAGTTAACAGGGATGTGGAATTATCGGGCTATGGTAGTAGTGATGTTTCTTATACGGTTCTAGATGTTGGTATCTTTTAGTGGTCAAGGCCTTTTTGAGGGTGTTAAATAAGTATAATTAAGAGGGTAATTATAATCGAAAATTAATGGTGTCCTTTTAGTGGTTTTTTATCCATAAAAACCATTCTTCAACTAATATATTTTTTTCACCCTATTTTATATCTATTATCCCTCTATCTATCTTTCTACACTAATACATGATACGCTATATATAATTCATCTCTTCCATTATGAATAATTGATAATGGTTCTTCATATACTATAAAATCATTGAAGTTGGGAGAGCACAAAACACAGTTCAAGATAAAATTGTTGAAAATAATAAAATTATACGTAATTACACGACCTTAATTAAATATTTATCTCCTAAAATATGTAATTTTATTGATTGCATTCATCAACGGATAAAAACATGTCACCATATCTAGTGAATTTATCCTCTTGATCTCACTATGGAATCACATAATCTGTGATGGTGATAAAAATAATAAAATTAACAATTTTATAAATATTTATTAATTATCATATATTTCATAGATTTTTAACCATGAATTACTAAAATGAAATAATTTTTAATATAATTTTTTTACTGATATTATTTTTTGGTTATTCCTTCATATAAGATATTTTATTACAATTAAAAAAAGGTATTCATGGTTCAAATTTTAAATTATCTAAATAATATTCGTCTAATGAAGAATATCATATAATATTGAATGTTGAATATTATTTTATTATTTTACAAATAAATGTTTAAAAAATATTGTAATTTTTTTAAAACAATTTTCTCCTCATATATTACTAATAATTTAATAAATTAACACAATTAATTATTACATTATATTTTAATTATTTATAAATAATACCCTTTTCAACCAAATGAGATCGATTTAGTTGATGATGGATGATAAATATTTTTAAAATATATTTGACCATAATAATTAGTGAGATTATTTTTTCATCATATGAACAAAAAATAATCAATTTCAATAATAATTCTCATATATTTATTTAAATTTTAATTTATAGTGATGGCGTAATTTTAATTGTTACATTAAAATGTGAATGAGGCTATGAAAATCAAAGAACTTTTTTTTATAGTTTTCAATGGAACAATTATAAACAATCAATTATTCTTTTTCTTAATAATTATAATTTTTTAAGAAATAGTATTTTCTTTTATGGAATTTTATATTTAATCTTCTTTGATCGTATAATTTATAATTTATGATTGAATTTCATCACAACCTTGCATACATATCTATTCAATGGGTATGTTAATGAAATTTTGTTCGTTGTTTTGATATTCTAATGAACAATATTCAATAAAATCATTTTCTCCATCCATCCACAATTATACAATCATGGTATTATGGTGGTGAAATGATCAAAACGGTATTATGCATTTTTATACAATGGTGAGGTAGTTAGGACTTGAATGAATTGGAGGCATTGTCATATATAGAGGAGAAAGTTAGATTATTAGTGATGAATCAAATATCTAGGTGTTTTATATATTTTCAATCTTAGTTTAATATATTCAACATTATAACCTTATATATATAAGAATATATAGTCTCATGGAGGGCATTAACTCCCCTTAACATGTATCATTAAGTTATTTTCTGAAAGTGAACTATTCATGTTCATTTTTTGGATGAATTAGAACAAAATATTTACATTCAAATACATAATTTCCGTTTTTCATATTTTTTTACTTGATATAGATATAACATTTAATTCAATAGTTTTCTGAAGTGATTGATCGAAATAATTTACATATAATTTGAGTTTCACCATTAATGATTCATCAGAAGAACAATATTTGATCATATAGATGTTATATCAGAACAAAAATATGTCAAAAATGTTTTTGAAAATAATTTAATAAATCTAGTCATGATTTTAGGATTAGAAAATTCAATCTATAAAAAATTTTAATGTAATGTTGTGGAGTTCCTCTATTACCTACATATTACATTGTGACATTTATTTATGTTTTTTAAAGTTATGATTTTATTGTATGATATTTTGTTTATATTATTTTTGTATTTTATTATTTTAAGAGGACTAAAATGGGATTCACAATTAGTGCATGGTTTTGAGATACTCTGGATTTAATCTATGGAAACAATGTGGCTTTTTTGGATAAGGAATTTGAAAAAATAATAATTTTCAAATTGATAGAGATAAAAATGAGCATTTCATAAAAAATAAAAATTATTATCGAGGTTAAATAATGATTGGATCTTGGTCTACCAAAATATTTCCTTAATCCATAATGGTTCCCAAAATAGGTAGAAATCCTCACAAAATAGATTTATAATATGGAAAACTATGTGACCAAACCATTAATTAAAAAATATATAATTAGAAAATTGGATTTTTTTTATCTTGAAACCACCCCTAAAAATATAATTATCCAACCTATATCTAGGTATTTAAAAACTAGGTACTTTTTTAGTGATTCATGGTGGTTCCCCTCCCTTATTAGTATAAATATGAATGATCTTTATCATTAAATCTTTTGGATTCATGGTAATCGGTGGTTAAATCCTCAATTCATTCCGCCAATCAAATGTATCCTCTTTATATAATGAGATAAATCATATATCCATTATATCTTATCTAGATATATAGATTCTATAATGATATAATAGATAATATTAAATTATTTTATGGATATATGTTAGATATATATAATTGAAATCTATTTCTTGAGTAAATATTGATAAAACATTTAATATAAATCAAATATAGCAATTTGATGTGGAATTAACCCCTTTTATGATTCCTTCCACGAATTATAATATTATATATTATAGATTTAGGTACTAGGTATTTTTCATATTAACATTATCATAGTGACATGATCTGGGTATATCTTCTTATAAGAAATTTAATTTTGGTATCGATGTTCTAAATGTGGGAAGCTAATTACTATATTGGGGCCCTGTATATTTTTTTCAATTATTATCTAGTATTTACATATGTTCCATGAGACCCATGCATGAGTATTATCTTATCTGTGTGTCTTTGTAGCATGTGGAACCCATATTTATTATTCATTAGAAGTGTGTGCATTTGTGGAATGTGAGAATCAAGTTTGATGATGATCACACATGTGTGAATGTGTGGGTATATATTCTAATTTTTTACATGCAATGATGTTTCTATGTATTTTATTATATGCATTGTAATGATTTTTGACAATTTTAGTATTTTTGTATATAACTAAAGGTGGGTTGTCGTGTGTTGGTTAACCCTTAGGGGTTTATCATGTATTACATGTGATGATAATGAATATGAATTCAGACACAAGTAGTGTAGGGATAAAAAAATATATGATTAATAGAAAGATATATGTTTTTATAAAATAAAGACCATGTGGCATGAAATGAGACACACTTGCACCATATGATGGCCATTTTTATTTACCCAAGGTAGTGTCAGGATACAATTTCCATATAACCCAACTCAATGTAGTATCAAGGTATGATGGATTTATAGATCATATCATGATATTGATACGAAATGATGATATTTTGTCCCAAATTCTGACTTGATATCCTTTTGTCTTCATAATGACATATGTGTTGGCATTCTGGGTAACCCACAATTTTTACTCCTATTGTAATCACTCCTCCAATGTGAAGCTGGAGAATGGATAATGTGAAACATCATTTCATTATAAACATGGTTGTAAAAATGGGGTGTATTGAATCAGTGATCTTCTTTTTTTATGATTACTTTCATAAGAAACAACATACACCTAAAGTTTTAGAGAAATTATTCTATTGTAAAATAATCAAACAGAGCCACACAATCACCTGTATGTACTCAGTTTACAACGGATTGAGAGTGTATAGTCCCTTTATTTTTTTTATAAAAATCAAAGACTCCATAAACAATAAAAAATAATATTTGTGGTTACAACATGAAGATAATATAATAACATTTCATTTCACTATTGTCTATTTAAAGTGAATTTTCTCCTCATAGAGATAATATTAGTACATAATTTAGGAAATAATAAAATGACCACCACAAACATTCTCAAACATTAACAATGATGTCATTGAATGTTTTTCATCAATTAAATTATTTCATGTTTTTCCTCTTCCTCTTATCATTCGTTCATAACATTGAGAATAAAATTTTGTGAAATTATTTATATATGGGAAATTACATTTGATAAAATCTATCTGGTATCATCGGTCTGATGATCTTTTTTGTTACACAAAATGAATTATAAAAACTGATAGGGAATCTATATTTAGTACCACCTCATTTGATACAAGTTGACTCTCTAGTGTTTTTATCATCTTCTCTCCATGATTATAAAATACCAACATATAATAAAAATGAGTATAATATCCTATATTTGGCGATACCACAAAAAAATGGAATGAAACACAATCTAGTTATGTATATTCCACTAAAACCTAAATTCATTATTACCTTACCCAATTGTAAATACATACACACTAAACTATTTTATGTAATATTTAAATAAACCTATATATGCAGATATCCTCTATGAAATATCGATGATGTGTGGAGATAACATTTAATCATTACAAAAAAATTTTATATCTCACTCCAAAAATTCATCAATAGGATTCATTAAAACATCCTATAATTTAGGGATATTCCATATAAAAAAGAATCAATAAACATAAAGAAACATAATTTGTTTAAATTATTAGAAAACTCCTTCGTGTTTATCAAAATGTTCAGAGATCAAATCAACATCAACAAAATTCAATTCCTTTTAAAATGACAATACAATGCTTCCCAATACGTTTTTCAACTCAAATTAATATGAAGGTGTCTAAAAAATGAATTTTTAAATTTTATCTATTTCTAAATGCCTCTATCTTAGGATGCTTTATTTTAATATATTGTCTATGAAATAAACTATAATTCTTCTACCCAATAACATCAAATCCTATTTTTTACAACTAACATGTAACATGTTATGAAGGAATTATCATATTAATTTTTCATGGATACATAAAATTGATGAACGTGAATTAGAAATATGAAATAAATTTCTTCTTACAGAGAACAATGTTTAATTTCTTCTCCATATTTTCATTAACCCATAGCTTCTATGAAATTTTCTATATATGCTGATCCATATATGGTTCCTCAACCTAGTGAATTTGTGAGGTAACCTATATCCCACCATTAAGAATATTTTTTATGATGACTCATAATTCCATGTCTAGTTGAATCACCAAGTTTTTAATATTGATTTTATAGTTCGTTATTTCATTTATTCTCTCCACAGTAATATCAATAATACATATATTTTTTTTCTTTAAAAAAGTATTCTTTCAATGAATATATGACAGATTAATGAATAAGTTTATATAAAAATGATACATGAATACATTAAATAATAGAAAATAATTTATTAATTTACATTCTAAAACAAATATATGAGAAAAAACTATTAAAATAATCTGATAAAATTTTACAACAACACTCATTTTGATTTTCTATAATATTTAGACATGGTATGATCATATTTTTCAAAACATTATTCAATAGTATCTATAGAGATATAATAATTAATGACAAAAAAATAAAGCGATATATTAATGAAAATAAAAGAAAAAATTAATAAAGTCATTCTTGCTTTATATCCATCATATTATTAAAAAGAAACACTTCAAAACCAGTTGGTCTCAAAAATCATCCCATTTTTATTTTATTGACAATGAGGGATCACATGTCACTAAAATTTTAAAACAACATTAATATAACAATTCTTTAAAAATTATAATTTTATTAGTGTTGACCTGATAGGGGAAATATTATTCATAATGAAACTACACCATGTTGTCCACAAATAACTGATTTAGGAATTTTTTTAAAAAATATTTTTCCATTATCACATCAAAATAATTGGTAACGTCAAACTATATATAAAAACATTTTCCTTCCCCCATGATAAACTATTAATGTTGTTCACATATACTAACATAAAAACAAACCCCTATAAACACACCACATAAATATATACAATTCTTTATTAGGTTATTCAAATACCAATGGATTTATTTTTCAGGAATGATTTCACTTATATTGACATCACTATCCAGAAAAAAGATATATGGGAAGAAAATTACTTACTATAGCTGTGAATATATGAGGATATACACATATAATCAACAAAAATTTCATAATCTTCTCCTTACATGATTTTTAGTAATTGTATCATTAACCATATATTTTGGTAGGGCAAACTCATGATTTAGTTCATATTATTTCATATTCCAATTGCTAAGGAGAAACATAAAATCATTTTTCTCAAAATGAGATGGTTACACTGTATTCATAGTTATATTTATAGAACATTGAAATCACAACCCAAAATAATGGGAAACACAAAATAAAAAATTATATCAAATATAGTTTCATCTGCATAATCTATTTTAAAACATGAGTGGAAACTATATATCCATCTATATTATCTATGAGAGTAACATAATTTTTATTCTTTTTATTCCAACACACACAACATTCACAAAAATAAAAATACATCATATATAGATTTCCTATCATAAACACATTCATATTAAAACAAATTTGTGTAAAAAAAGAAACAAGCCCTACGAAAACATATACTATTCTAAAATAATTTATTCCTTAGAAATATTTGAGTCTTTTCTCCCATCCCTAGGATGAGATTATTTTGGTTCAATTTCAAAACTTGAAAAAAGTTTAACCATATACACTATTTTAGTAATAGAATTAATTTTTATAAAATATGATTCTAATAAATTTTGTACATTCATTTCTATAATACTCATTTTTATTAGCAATTTTCCCCAAAATTTCTATGAAAAATTATTATTGATGGATGATTTGAAACATCTCTGCTGAACATATTCAAGATTTATTTAGCATTATTCTTTTGAGAGAACAGAATGTAATTATTCTTTAAATTTATTTAAAATACAAAAAAAATAATTACATTTCTCCATGAATGGAAAATCAAATAAAATATTCATGTCTACATAAATCATTTCACACATTTATTCATCATTAAATATCAAATTAATAGGTTCAGCATGGAAAATAAAATTATGGGACACCACTTGATTTTATTTTACATAGCGGTTAATCATGAATAATAATTTATTTAAATTCCACTACCTTATTAATTTATCAAATTTAAATAAAAATATCTCAAAAAATTAATAAACCTTAAAAATCATTTTACAAATTTCACTTATAATGTTAAACATGACCCACTATAAAGTCACCTAGTTGGTCAATATATACTTCTTCACTGATACATGTTTTACAAAAATATTGTTTAACATCCATCGAGTGTAACATTTATATTAATTTTATTATAATATGTTTAATGATTCTAATAGATTAACATATTTCTACTAGGGAAAAGGTATCATCAAAATAAATTCATTGATCCAATGAGTAACCATTTAAAACACATCGTGCCATTCTCCTTCATAATTCAAAATATTTATTATATTTTTTTGGTAAACACTTTATTAAAATTACATTATTATTTCATGAATTGGTTTAATGATCTCATGTATCATTACACTAAATCTGATCTAACTCATCGTTCCAATAATTATCAAATTCATGATGCCTTAATGCTTCTTTAACATCTCTATTATTAACCTATGAATACAATGTTGTGTCCATAACTAAACATTGTGTTCTTATAGATGGAATGTGTTTCCTTTAACCTCTAAAATATTTTATATATCATCATATTTCAACTACCAAGGAAGATATGAATTAAAATTTCCATCATCAATTGAAATATGTGACAAAAAAACCCCCTTTTTGTCTCTTACCATTATTACACCTATTATGAACATTTTCATATTGATTAATAGTGACATCTTCATTTTCAATCTCTAGTATATCTCCAAATAACAATAAACTATTGTATTATAATTTTCCATAGAATTAAAATCAACTAAGTTAATATAATTTTTCTTATTAATATATTTTTCCCTTATAATATTATTATGGTAACCCTGGAATTTTCTATCATGACCACATTGATCAAACATCACAAAAATCTCACCCAATGATTTTATACTACATAGACTTCCAAACACAATAAGTCATTTAAAACATGGGTATTCAATATAACATATCATATAAGGATTTGTTTAAATTTTTTCCTTATAAAAATATTCATTCTGAAAGGTCGATACTTCTCCAAAAGCTTGTCATCAAAATAATCAAGATGTATCATGTTCAATCTGAGATGATCAAGCCATCTCAACCAAACTTATATTTGTTAATTCATAAAAACTAATTTTTTATGATGATTAAAATGTGATAAATTCAAGTTTAATTAATATATTTTGATGATTAAAATTAAAAACCACATTTATTAACTCAAATCCACTTTTATTGGAACTTTATCTATAAGATATCCATATAAAATTTCAAACCATATCTTGAAAATCATAAAAATTTTCAAAAAATATGATTTATATATGAAGAACCTAATACATGTATTTCAATTAAAATTTTCAACAATTGAAATAATGTACATATTGTTCTTTATTGATTACATTTCCATGGTCCCACATATCTTACAATTTATTTGTTATATGGGATAAATAGAATTTATCTCAACATTATTTTGAACCGAGTTTATAATCTCTTATTTTTATAATATCTAATAAAAAAATCCCATAATAGTTTATTTTTTAAAATATCATTAATAATTTTTTAATTTATAATCTTTCTTAAATTACGATGTACATATGTCCCAAAATCCTGATATATAATTAATTTTCATCCATCATGTGCAGAAACCATGATTCGTTTACATATTCAACATGAAATAACTTACTCATGTATCATTAACATATTTTTATAACATATAAATCATCATGACTTCTAAAAATATAAAAAAAATCATCTTAAAATCACATCATTTAATCCATTTCATATTTTTGAAAAAAATACCAAATGTGTTTTATCCCATCAAAAAATAAATTTATTTCTGATTCTAATAGGTATTTTCAATTGATAGTGGTTTATGTTACATTTATTCTAAAGGTATTATAATTTCCTAAGTCATGGTCCCATGTTAATAATATTTCCCATTCATAAATAACATTAAATCATCATCAATATGTAAGGAACACCCACTATCAAATATCCAGTGTTGTTCTCCTTTTGTAACTTAGTGAGGAGTTTCAACTACTGAGTAATATTCTTTCACATGATCATCATTCATGTATGGACTATAAAATTTTTTATAAATATATTTTTAATTATATCCTATGAATGAGTTCTTTACCAAGATAACTGTAATGACCACATATTCCCCAAATAATTTCTAGATGTTGAAATCTAATTCAAATTTTTGTCATGATTTTTCCTATTATCTTCTAAGTGTGGGAATAATCCCAAAAAATCGATTTGATTCTTCTAGATTAATTTTTTATTTATTATTTAACCATTAGATCATAGATATAGGACTATGTCCAAAACTGTATAATAAATAAACAAAAAATTATATTTTAATGCATTAAAAATATATTTCCCAAAACCATGTACCTTCATTTCATAAAAAATATGGTAGTCATCTATGGATTCTTATTATAATACCAATATTTGGGGGTATTTTGTAACATTATTATTTATATTTGGTCTTTTCTCATTTAAAATGTTCTCTCCAATTCTATCATTATTTTATTCATATATTATTTATGAATATTAATGTTTTTGGCTCTATATGTTTTGGCTATATACATAATTCTCTTGACTGGATTATACAGTTTTGATACATAAACCATATTTTAAACCTGTGAAGATGATTATAATTAGTTTTTATAAAGTTTATAATTTTTCTAAGATTTTCCGACGTTTAAAATCTTGTTTTAGATATTTATCTGTCGTTACAGTATTTAAAAAAAGTTATTTAATAAACTGTTTCATTTTCTTCCACCGATATATTTTATCCAAGAATGAATTTTAGTATTTCACCTTCTTTATGTAGAATATTAAAATTATTAATCATTGTTGGTGACATAAGATATTCATCATTAAAATATAATTTCTTGTTTTTTTAAAATATATTCATTTTTCTACTTCATGATCTCACATTTAAATTTAGCAATATTTATGAGACAATACCTCAATTATATTATTATCATTATATCCATTATAGTCACCCGCTTATTCTTCATTAGAGTTACCAACATTCCCACCAAATATATTAAATAAATCTATTTTAAAATAATAATTTTCTTAAATGAATCATATGTGGTGTTTACTTCTTGAAAATTACTATCAACATCTTCTTCATTCTAGGAGAAAAATATTCCATATTTATATAGAGATATTATTATTCATTCAAATTAAATATGACATTATTTCTTCTACCATATAATTTAGATATATAGAATGTTTTATATCATCATTATCTCTATTTTCAATATCTTTTAATCATTGAAAATTCTATAAAAATATTACATTGAATCCATAACCAAATCAATTTACCAATAATATTTTTTTATTACATTCTGATGATAATTTTCCATTTTGAATATTAAGTACATAAATTCATCTAGTATATTTCTAACCTTATCATTGATTATTAAATCACTAATTTCTTAATGAAAAATATTCATAGATATTTCTTTTATAAGTGCATTGAAAGAAATTTATGAGTAATATTTTTCTTAAATATGATGGTATTTTATTTTCTTAACTTATATGTGATGATAATTCAATAAAAATAAAATAGAGAGAGTTTCAAGATCCATATATTTGAATGATGATACCATAATTTCAAAATTTTCTTTATTAATTATTAGAATGTTTTTAAAAACAGCAGATTTTACTAATATCTCATTGAAAAATCTTGTTTCTCCGAAAATTTAGTTGAAATTTGTAGGTTAGTCACCAATAGATATATTATCTCACATTTCATGGCCTTTTAACTCCAATATATAGTTATATATCTTTTTAATCATTACAATTTTCCATCATAAAGGTTCTCCAAAAAAATCCTTTATTACATTACCTATTCCATTGCCTTTAACTTTTAGACATTTAAATATAAAGTGTGAGAAAATAATACCATTACTATCTCTACTGTCAATATCCAATTTATTTATATAAGTATATTTTATTTTGTAACCTTCATTAAGAGGAGGGCATCCATTTGTATATTAGTATAAAATATCATATCAATTAAATGAATGACTGTTATAGGTTATTATTTTTCAAATATGATAGTTCTTCCATTTTAATATTAGAATCACCTTACTCTTCACTATTTTCATATCATCTATGAAAGAATCCCATTTTATAAAACACTAACATATATTAAATTAAAGAACATTCCATATGATACAAATTTAATTTTATAATTATTATTTGTGAGATCGTTGAGAGTGGTAGTGATGAATTAGTGATCATTTATTTTATGTTTTTTTATGAATCAACCTTTATATTTGGTTTGTGGTAAATGGCTCTTTTTGAAACAAAAACACAGAAACACCCATAAGAACCTATTTCACTAAGGTGTTCACTAATAAATAATATTATAATGTTGTGTGCATAGTTTATAAGTAACCCAATACCACAAAATCACTGGATAAAAATTATTTTCTTGCTTATAGAATATAGGGAATATATATCACATTGATCACACAATAGTTATTTGATAGTGTGTGATTCGGGACAGATGAAATGGTAATGATTTTTTTAAAATAACATTCGAAATCATGCTTTAGTGTTTTTACATTACTAATTGAACATTATTCACACATTCATATATTTAGCAATCATCATTTTCCTCTGCAAATTCATTCACAATAGTAAGAAATGAAATCTACTCTAATTTCACTATTTAGAGTACTTTATTTGGTAATAAATTTATAATATCCTTATTACAGTATCATCTATCAAATACCACTTTTCTGATACAGAAACTTAATGGATACCAATTAATAGAGAAACTAAGTGAGGTAGCACTTCGACTAAAACAACTAATTACATTTTTAATATTACATCATTATTTTCTTATGATAATGAATAATTAGATGCCTCTATCTATAATGACTCATCCCACTGAGTCCCGCCGAGATGGTGGAAGGCTAAACTTCCACAACCCAAATCCTACCTCTACAGACTAGGGTCAAGAAACAAGCACTGAAAATGTGTACCTAAAATGGGAGACCTTTCGTTATATAATGATATAAATGTAACCAACAATCTTCATAGAGAAGTGTAAACATTGAATTATATAATATAGTAATATGTATACTAAAAAAAGTAATTTAATAACATCTTGGTAACACAAAGTATTTTCAAAACGTTATCTTAAAATAAATTTTGAAATAAATTCCCAACCATAAATGGGTTCCTAACCAGAAAACTAATAGAATACAAAATAGTTGATAAAGTCAAGATATTAATCTCAAAGCCTTGACCATCATAGGTATTAAAATTTCTCATATTATCCCTATTCTTTACTACATACATTTTCGATCATCTAATTATCTATTTAAAATAGGATACATTTGTGAAAGTCTCATTAATTATTTCATATATACATTACATGTAGATTGACACAACATGTAAAGAGTGAGTAATAGAATTAACAATAAAATTAATTAACTCAACATAATGTAAGATAGAAATAAATCCCAAAACATAAGATATATGGTAATATAAGAAGCCAAGATGATATATAAATGGGTTCTCCATCTCCAATCCTAACCCAAGAAGAGAATTATACCAACATATCAATAGGTTTATCATTAATTCTGAATATCTCGCATGTTTATCCATGGAAATTAGGAGGACATCCTTGACCTCAATGATAATCTATAGCTCGAGGGACCCTAATCTAAAAAATATAAATGTACCATGCCCTACCATAATAATTTTATGATACATAGTTTATATATGAACCAAACCAATGTTAGGGAGTACCTCTTCTATATTGACATATATAATATTGGGGTCCTACGCCCTAGTGATACTATGGATTACAATCACCCTAAAAAGTAGAACAACGTTCGTCGAGGGGATTAATATCCCTCTATATAAAATAATAATTATGGAGTACCCACACTCCATATATAATGTTTTAACTCCATGAGAATAGGATTTATTCCCTAATGTGATAGGGTTGTATAACCTTTAATAGTATAAAGTGTATGAGGAACTCTTATTGTTGGAAAATTGGGGAGTACCAAAACTATGTATAGAGGATCCACACTCTTGTAAAGGTTGGGAGTGATTCAGTAGCCGATGGTAAAATGTATAGAGAAAGTGATCCATGGGGAGATAGGGGAATACAATCTCTATGGATAGAGGACCTCGCCCTTGTAGGGGAGTATTATATCGTCTTGATCAAACATGTACGGATGAATCATTCCCTGGTGTGATAAGGGAGTACTATCATTATGGATATAGGAACCATTCCCACCTAGGGGTGTACATACTATACCCGAACAAAATAGAATATAGGAATCATGCCCTAATGTGATGGGGGAGTTACATCTTCAATAATAGGGGACACAAACACTGGTATAATTAGGTTGTACCATCTATTCCTTGAATATATCTGATTATCATCCCTAATCAATTACATTATAAAGCATTTAAAATAAAAGAATCACACTATGGACATCTCATATTGTATCTCAGAATCCACTATATAGTCCTTCATCACGATCTATAGGGAATAAAACTTTGGATAGGATACCCACATCCCAAAATTTAGGTATAAATGATGGATATATGAAAGAAGAAAGTTGTAGATGTATGTAAATAGACTATATGGGTGTCCACGTGGAAGTTTTTACGGCCTCATCACCTGTCGATATCCCCTCTAAACATAGATCGATGGCCATTTCACTATATTCATTTGGTACATGGGAAAACAATGTCTCTTAGATACCTAGTGCTTTCTTGTGTGCTCCAGGACAATCATGTTTTTATCAAGATGTGTTGTGTGCATATCCTTTCTTAGGTATTGATTCATGATTCTGTGTTTGGTAATGCCCATGTGTCTAGACATGTACATGCATGTGTACTATTTTATTATACTACAGGTTTCGAGTGCCATGACACACAATGTCTGGGCGTCATAAATGGTTGTTGATACATATCATTACCAAGAAACACTATTTACTATATACTGGGTACTAGAAAACATTTTTTCATCCTAGTACATACCATTTAGTCAGGATTTTCAAAAGAAAAATTAGATCATTCAAATAGGTTCTATATTCATCGCATGCACCTACAAATCATCATACTAATAATTAAAATATATCCATGGAGTGAGGACCCATGGTAATTATTGACTTATCTACCATTGGTGACCAAATATCTACCACAAAAATTCAATGCGTGACTCAACTAGTTTCCATCATGATCCACCCATGGAAGTGTAAAAACTACTCAGTATCTGATCCAAGTCACCATTACCTAAAATAATACAAATCATCCCAATCTGCAGTCAAATCACTGATCATTCCATGTTCACATCTACCAAAAATCCAATTTCTTGAACATGATCGTGCCCTCCCAGAAATGTTGAACCACAGAATCATTTCCCAATTGAAAATAATGACAATAACATGTGAGGGGAAAGACAAAAGAACTAATTTTATTAAATTATTTCCAATGATTTCCTTGACAATGATCATGGGTATGGGATATTTAGTATAAGAAACAAGCCATAAATAAGAAAAACATTTAAGTCAATGATCATGGATCTGAATCTTCAAAATACACATTATTGGAAGACTCTTTCGAAAACATTGTCTCCCTAATAAAACTCCAAGGGCCTATGACATAAATAAAAATAATATGATCAGTTATGGGCTATCTTAAAACACTCATAATTCCCTAGGGCCTTCTCTATCCCTGTTTCAACTATATCTGGCATAAAAAAATATTTATCTCCAATATCAATACTGAATTGTATTGACCTATAGGGATTCCGATACATGGAATTGAATGGTTCTATGATTACACTATAGTGGTATAAATTATTATAAGTATAATATACTAAATTCATTTGATCTGACTAATATTAGATGAAATGCAACATGAAATCCCTCAGCATATACTCTATCAAATATATAGTTCACCCATTTTTTCCCACTATCGATAAATAAATGTATGTTCTCACCCTAAACAGTGTCCCAAATTCTCCCAGTATACCTCTCCAAAAATGTGACTTGATCCCCACAACATGGTCCAAGAAAATCATCGAGGGAAGCTAATTTATATGGATAATCACATAAATATACAATGGAACCAAGACCTCTACCAAAATCTTCTGCATGAAAGTAAAGAAGTGTAAATACTTTGTAAGTTTTTCAACTATAAAATTGATGTAATTTTGTAATATAATTTACTAATGAGGCCCTATCACAATGTCCATGGTTATACACTCCAATTTACACTCTAGGATCTCAATAGGTAATAATAGACATACCAAATGTTGGTGCTCAACATTCACTTGCATACATGTGAGACACTAAGATATGAGAAATAAAAAACACTACCTCATGGAAGACCACAAGGACTACCTTTGAAGGTCTCAGTAAATCATCCCAACATTAGGAATTACAACTAAAGTATATGTCTAAACGAAACCTTACCACCTCCAATTAGATCTTGGTAGGAACCACTGTCTGTTACATGAAATGGATTCCATGACTCCCACCATTAGAGAATCCACCTCGTGATTCTGGTGACGTTATCATATCATGTAGGGTGTCAAAATATATGTCTCCTACATTAGACTCCATAAAAAACTATAGAAGTGCTGGAGTGAACATCATGATATAATGATAAGGTGCACCACTATCCTCCAAGAGGATTAAATAAAAAATCCAACTCCTGAGACACATCCTTTGCCATATGAGAATATGACTTCATATTATGTATATTTTAAGAATTTCCCCATTCTTTTTAGTATATAATATCTCAAATTCATGTTTGATAATAACTTCAAACACTGCCTCTATCCCAGGTTCATATTTCTCCAAATCAATACATACCTAAGACTTTTTGGGTCTAAGTAATCAACAAAGTGTTTTACCAGAATAATGTTCCAACACATCCTTGGATCGATGACTACCACTACCAACTCCCCGTCCTGAGTCATATATTTCATTATGTGGAGTCTCAAAAACCTAATATGAAATTAGAACACATTATAACTCTAAATAAACATGAATATGATCCCAACTCGAGTGGTTTCCCAAAAAAAAATATACTCAATTTTGTCTTTAGGTAGTCTGAAAAAAAGATAAGTCATCATTTTAGCGTAAATTCCTTTTAGATCCTCTCACAGTAGTCATATTAGGATAATGAATATCCTTTTCACATCATATAATTCAAAGGGGATGGTTTCATGGATATGTTATCGATATACCATCCCCCCTTTTTATCA
Source organism: Viscum album (assembly GCA_963277665.1). Lineage (NCBI taxonomy): Eukaryota > Viridiplantae > Streptophyta > Magnoliopsida > Santalales > Viscaceae > Viscum > Viscum album. The sequence goes on along the minus strand of OY728157.1, from coordinate 202,079,458 downwards.
CATAAACTTTCATTTTATTTTACAAAATCGATGATTTTTATGGTTGAGTTTCTTGGAAACTAGGAACTTAAAACATGAAAACATAAAACATTATTCATAAAAACTTAAAAGGATTCTCCTCATGGTCATACTAGGTTCATTACTGCATCTCATAACCTAGGGACATATATCAAAAGAACGGGTGAGAAGAAGGCCCGGTAAGGGAAACAAGAGAGACATTTACATGTGAACTTGAGATACTTCAATAAGGTCCTGAAAAGAACTTTAAGGCATGAGAAAGAAATCATCAGATATATAATAATAAAAATAACATTTTTCATAACTTGAAGTTGTGGCTACAACATTTAATATTGTCAATCATTTAATTTCACCAAGGTCCATCCCCAAGGTGTCATTAAAAATTACAAGGTTATTCACCAAGGTATCAGTCTAAAAAGTCATCTCTAGAGATTTAGTCTTTACCCAATGCATCGAAGAGATCTCTGGGCGCACCATTGACATGTCGCTATTATCATGTGAGCCACATATATCATCATCAATCATTTCATAAACCACCCATATAGCATAATAGAAATGGGTTTCATTTTATAATCATAACGTTTTAAAAACTGCTTTAAAGACATGATCTTTATGTCACTTTAAACCCACAGAAAGGGAAAACGGGTTTCATGTATGTAAATTACTGAATATAAAATAGAACATTTCGATATATATGTGAATACCCCTGTAGAAATAACAGCATTGAGTATTCACTTAATAACATAAAATAATTCTGAGAAAAAGAGAGAGATAATTTGAGACCAAAATTCAGAAGCATAACAGCGACGTTACAGGGTTTTAGAAAACATTGAAAAGTGAGGGGACATGGGTCACCCACTCATAAATAATCTATAAAAAGAGTATAGGGACAGAATATAAAGGATATGAATCATGATAATTAAATTTGAAGGACATACCATTTGAAATGAAAAATATGGAAGTAAGACAAAAATAAGATTTCTCTTATAAAAATTTGGCAGCCTAACGACATCACATAAACTTCTACCAAAAATGAATTGATGAGATAAAATAGGGCCTCTCATCATATGAACATAAAAGAACAGTATTATAGATATAGATATAATTACTCAACATAATAAAATGGAACTTGAAAGACATTTCATGAATGTAGAACTTGAAAACAAGAAGGGTGAAAGAATCCCTTAAAAATTCGGCAGCCTAACGGCGTCACTTAAGCTTCAAACAAAAATGAATTGACAAGATCAAATAGGGTCTCTAATCATATGAACATTAGTTTTCAGTAATATAGATATTGAGATCACACCCTAACATAATTAAAAGGAACTTGAAAGACTTGACATGAATGTAGAACATGGAAACGATAAGGGTGAAAGAACCACTTTAAAATTCGGCAGCCTAACAGTGTCCCTTAAAACATCAAAAATAATAAATTGAAGAGATCAAATGGGGTCTCTCATCATATGATCATAAAAGATAAGTATTATAGATATAGAGATCATACCCCAACATAATAAAAAGGAACTTGAAATACTTGACATGAAAGTAGAACTTGAAAAACGAGAAGGGAGAAAAAATCCGTTACAAAAATTTCGGCAGCCTAACGGCGCCACTTAAAACTTCATAAAACGAAATAATGAGAGTAAGAGGGGATTTCCCATTATATGAACATGAAATGGGAAGTAAGAGGACTATAAAATAAAATTTTTTAACATAAGACCATGGAGCATAAAATAAATTACATAAAAGAGATTACTTGAAAAGAAAGAGAGAGGTCGGATCCCTTACCTTAAAACATATCTCTTAAAACTCAAAGGTTGGGACCTTGAGGGCTTGGGGGCACCTTGGGAGGACTCCTTGAAAGGTAATGTGACTGGAAATTCGTTGTGAGAGAGTGGGGAGTCGAAATTTATGAGAGGATGGCTTGGTATTTATAGGAAAAGTGAGGGGACAAAGCTTTAATGGCCAAGGGACACCTCAAAAGTGGTTTTCTAAATACCATGTGCTCTCCCGTGAAATTTCCCATGAAATTAGGCCACATGGGGCCCCCAATACAATAATTCGTCAAATTTGGTCGGCCAACCCATAAAATATCTCATGACATCATCATGACACAATTATGATGTCATTAAACAAACCGAAACCCTAAAACTGTATTTTTACTATTCACTGAAAATTCAACTTTCTCAGAAAATCTCAAAATTTCACCTTAACCAAATATCAATGCTCTAATTTCAAAAATGAACTCCATTTTATAAAAATAATTTTTTAAATATTTTTAATTTATTTTTATATAAATACACTATTCACCGAGAATTCATTTTTTTCAAAAAAATCCACAAATATTACCTTAATATAATATCGAAGCTCTGAGTTCAAAAATGAAATCCATTTTTTAAAAATAATTTTCTAAATATTTTTAATTTAATTTTTATTTAAAAAATACTATTCACCCGAAAAAACTAATAATTGAATAATAATTTATGAAACCGTTATTTAACCACATTATTGTATCACATTACTTAATCAAGGTGCGTAGATTATATTAATACTTTCTTAAGTGAGATTACTAATCCATTTGGACACATTATTAATCCTAATCATAAAATCACTATTCATAATTTACTATTCATCAAAAATCACATTGATCTTATTAGACTCTAAATTTTATACTGAACATAATTGTGGAAGAACATTTTTTGAAAATCATTACACATTTTTAATTTTTTAAGGTTTACAAAAACATTTTTTTAAATATCATTTCTCTAAAATTCACCAAAAATATGCATACTATATTTATCCGGACTTCTGAAAAGTCATAAACATCGTCATAGGAAGAAATACCAATTTTTATTTAAAACAAAGGGTTACACAAGGTAGTTACGGTCTCCATACATATCCCCCTATCACACCAGCATAATACCTAAGTGTAAGGTGCACTAAGGTGAGAGAATCTGAGGGAGGCTCGGCCAACATCGCACGAGTAGTAATTTCTATCAGTTTGAACTTCTCGCAAAGGAGATTCCATTCTAGCTTAACATAATGAATTTTAGCTTGGGTTTTTCCAGAGCAAAGCCCAGTGGTACTACCTCCTTCCCATGTTCTGTTAGATGGGCGTCGATCAGTCCAAGACTACTGGGTGAGGCCATCGAATCTTCTTTCTATAATAATTAACCAAGATTACTTGTATTTAGAGACAATAATCGAAACGTTTAGTTTATAGCGGTCATATTGACCAATGGTCATATAAGAGTCAAATCCCAACGGTTTCATTTCAATTATACTCATGTTATCAAATGAAACAATTTTGTTGAGTATAAAATATAAAATAACACACAAATTTATGAAATAAGATTTATTCAAAATCTCGGGTCGTTACAATCATCCCCCTTAATAAATTGCGTCCTTACAATTTTTAAAATTGGGTTTTGAAATTTCATTGAATATCCCACATCGAAAATGGAGTAAGTAAAACTATTACATTAAAAAAAAGGGAAGTAAAAAGGTCACCTGAGTTAACCCACCCTAGGATTTCATGTAGGAAAACATGGACTTGGAAGAAAAACAAAGGGTCATGTTCTAAGGGAGAGTGATAGAGAACATGTTTAGGAGAAAGCTAACCATAAGAAAATCCCAAACATATGATGTGTGTAAACAGTCATTCATTACCTAGTAGGAAACTTAAATCAACAACATTTTTGTTTTACGTTCTTTTTCAAAATTTTGAGGAATTCATTTACTACATTGATCAAAAACATAAGAAAATACACCTTCATTCATGTATATTTTCATCCTTTATTATGTTTCTACAAAAACTAATATTTTATCCAAACGATGAGCATTCAAAACTACTTGGTCTCATCAAAACACAAGAATCATCTCCAAGAGAATCACATAATCCACAATAGATTAACTATCTATTTCTTCTATCTATAAACATTTTCCCAAAAACAGAAAGGGTAAGGTAAAACAACTCTTCAAAAAGAAAGAATCCCCTATGAATGGAAAGTAATTTTAAATCTTCAAAGTTCCATGGTAATACCCAAAGTTCATCATAGACCATTCCATAAATAACAGTCCTTAAAATTCCTCAAAATAAACCAAACTAAGATTTAATCCCATATACAATAAGGATTTGATAACATAGTCTTCCAAAATAAACTTCATTGTTCATCCCCAAACAACATCAACCACTCATAACATCTTATAACAAAAGTAGCTAACCTAAAAATATTTTACCAAAAATAGGTTAATCATTCCCATAAGTAACATAATTACTATCAGTCCACCTTGAATTCATCGATTCTTCAAAATATAAGTCAACCTTACTTTTTAATGAAAATACTGTAGTAATCTATTTACCTTGATCATATAGGGTCTTCAAAATAGTGAAAATCATCCAAAATAATCATCATATTTTAATCCCTTAATCATCTCTGTCATATTAATATGGTAATCATCTCATTTCCTATCACATTGGTTGTTGGGACATGTTCTTCCATTTCCCACAATTAACTAAGAAGAGAATGTATAATTAGGGGCTTAAATAATTAGCTAATAATCATGAAAAGGATCTTAAAGCATATAAGGATAACTTTTATAAGAAAAGTATACCCTAACTTGTGATCCCCTAGGTTCCCATCTAAGTTATCCATGATCATATATTCTTATGTGAATCTTTATTTTATTTTATCTTTGTTCCATTTAAAATGGCTCATACTAAGCTTATGAATTTACCAAAGCATATCCCCCGGGAGTGTCGTAAACAAGAGTGCAGCAAGGCCCGTTGTCGTGCACCAGTTCCCATTTGAGTCTAGCTCAAAGCGGTGTTTTCGGGTTTTACCCTTATGTACATCTGTGCAGAGCCACCTCTACCTGCTCGTATCCAGACAGGGATGTATTTTCTTGGAAACCCATTACTCAATACTCACCAAAATACCCGGAATATTTCCTATATATAATATTATCTATAGGCTTCTTCCTAAATTTTTCATGTCCTAATTTCCACAAATAACTAAACCATCCTCTGATACCAACTATACTATCCCACCTTTTTATCACATAAACTTTCATTTCATTTTACAAAACTGAGGATCTTTAAGGTTTAGTGTCTTGGAAACCAGGAACATAAAACATGAAAACATAAAATGTTCTTCTTAAACACTTGAAAGGCATTACCAAATGATCATCCTAGGTTCATTACTACATCTCATAACCTGGGGACGTACATCAAAAGAAAGGGTGAGCAGAAGGCCCAATAAGGGAAACAAGAGAAACATTTTAAATGTGAACTTGAGATACTTCAATAAGGCCATGAAACGAACTTTAAGGCATGAGAAAGAAATCATGAGATATATCATAATAAAAATAACATTTTTGTAACTTGAAAATGTGGCTACAACATTTAATATTGGCAATCATTTCATTTCACCAAGGTCCATCCCCAGGGTGTCATTAAAAATTACCAAGGTTATTCACCAATGTATTAGTCTAAAAAGTCATCTATAGAGATTAAGTCTTTACCCAATGCATTGGATCGCTATCTAGGATAACCCTTCAAATGTCTTTATAATCATGTGAGCCACATATATCATCATAAGACATTTCATAAAAAACCCATATAGCATAAAAAATCGGTTTCATTTCATAATGATAACGTTTTAAAAACTGCTTTAATGACATGATCTTTATGTCACTTTAAACCCACGAAAAGGGAAAGTGGGTTTCATGTATGCAAATTCCAGAATTTAAAATATAAAATTTTGATATATATGTGAATACCCATGTAGAAATACGTTCTTTGAGTATTCAGTTAATAACATAAAATAATTCTGAGAAAAAGAGAGAGACAATTTGAGACGAAAATTCTGCAGCATAACAGCTACGTTACAGGGTTTTAGAAATCATTGAAAAGAGAGGGGACATGGGTCAGCCACTTATAAATAATATATAAAAATAGTATAGGGACAGAATATAAAGGATATGAATCATGGTAATTAAATTTTAAGGACATACCATTTGAAATTAAAAACAAGGAACTTAGACAAAAATAAGATTTCTCTTATAAAAATTCGGCATCCTCACGACGTCACATAAACTTCAACCAAAAATGAATTGATGAGTTCAAAGAGGGTATCTCATCATATGAACATAGAAGACCGGTATGATAGATGTAGAGATCATACACCATCATAATAAAAAGGAAAATGAAAGACTTGACATGAAAGTAGAACTTGAAAACAATAAGGGTGGAAGAATCCCTTAAAAATTCGACCGCCAAACGACGTCACTTAAGATTCAACCAAAAATGAATTGAAAAGATCAAATAGAGTCTCTCATCATATTAACATAACAGTTCAGTATGATAGATATACAGATCATACCCCATCATAAAAAAAGTAACTTGAAATATTTGACATGAAAGTAGAACTTGGAAATGAGAAGGGTGAAAGAACCACTTAAAAATTCGGCAGCCTAACGACGTCACTTAAAACATCAAAATACTAAACTGAAGAGATAAAATGGGGTATCTTATCATATGTTAATAAAATATAATTATTATAGATATAGATATCATACCCCAACATAATAAAAATGAACTTGAAATACTTGACATGAAAGTAGAACTTGGAAAATGAGAAGGGAGAAAGAATCTGTTACAAATATTTCTGCAGCCTAACGGCGCCACAAAAAACTTCATAAAAAGAAATAATGAGAGTAAGAGGGGATCTCTCATTATATGAACATGATAAAAGAAGGAAGATTAGTATAAAATAACATCCTTTAACATAATAACATTTAGCATAAAAGAAATTACATAAAAGAGATTACTTGAAAAGAAAGAGAGAGGTCGGATCCCTTACCTTAAAACATAACTCTTAAAACTCAAAGGTTGGGACCTTGATGGCTTGGGGGCACCTTGGAAGGACTTCTTGGGAGGTAATGAGACCATAACTTTGTTGGGGGGAGAGTTCGGAATCAAATTGGATTAGAGGATGGCTTGATATTTATAGGGATAGTGAGGGGAAAAGGCATGAATGGCCAAGGGACACCTCAAAAGTTGTTTTCTCAAAACCATGTGATCTCCCATGATATTTCCCATGAATTTAGGACACATAGGGCCCCCAATAGAATAATTCATCAAATTTGGTCAGCCAACCCATTAAATATCTAATGAAATCATCATGACATAATTATGATGTCATTAAACATACTGAAACCCTAAAACTGTATTTTTACTATTCACTTGAAATTCAACTTTCTCATAAAAATCCCAAAATTTCACCTTAACCAAATATCAATTCTCTAATTTCAAAAATGAACTCTATTTTATAAAAATAAATTTCCAAGTATTTTTAATTTATTTTTAAATAAATACACTATTCACCGAAAATTAATTTTTTTTCCGAAAAATCCCCAAAAATTACCTTAACATAATATGGATGCTCTGAGTTCAAAAATGAAATCCATTTTATAAAAATATTTTTCTAAATATTTTTAATTTAATTTTTAATTAAAAAAGACTATTCACCTGAAAAACTAATGCTTGAATAATAATTTATGAAACCATTATTTAACCATTTTATTGAATCACATTACTTAATCAAGGTGCGTAGATTATATTAATACTTTCTTTAAGTGAGATTACTAATCCATTTGGACACATTACTAATCCTAATCATAAAATCACTATTCATAATTTACTATTCATCAACAATCATGTTGATCTTATTAGACTCTAAATTTCGTACTAAACAACATTATAGAACACCGTTGTTTGAAAATCATTACACATTTTTTATTATTAAAGGTTTACACAAAAAAATTTTAAAATATCATTTCTATAAAATTCACTAAAAATATGCATACTATATTTATCCGGACTTTTGAAAAGTCATAAACAACGTCATAGGAAGAAATCCCAATTTTTATTTAAAACAAAGGGTTACACAAGGCAGTTACGGTCTCCTTACATAGCCCCTTATCACAGCAGCATAGGCCTTAAGTGTAAGGTGCACTAAGGTGAGAGAATCTGAGGGAGGCTCGGCCAACATCGCACGAGAGGTAATTTCTATCATTTTGAACTTCTCGCAAAGGCGACTCTGTTCTATCTTCACACGATGAAGTTCAGCTTGGATTTAGTCTAGAGCAAAGCCCAGTGGTGCTACCTCCTTCCCATGTTCTATTAGATGGGCTTCGATCCGTCCAAGACTACTGGGTGACGCCATCAAATCTTCTTTCTATAAAAACTAACCATGATTACTTGTATTTAGAGAAAATAATCAAAACGTTTAGTTTATAGAAGTCATATTGACCAATGGTCATATAACATTCAAACCCCAACTGTCTCATTTTAATTATACTCATGTTATCAAATGAAACAGTTTTGTTGAGTATAAAAAATAAAATAACACAAAAAATTAAGAAACAAGATTTATTCAAAATCTCAGGTCGTTACAATCAAAATACCATTATAGTATCTTGCCTATCAAAGAAAAAATTGCACATATGACAAGCACAGAGCAGGATCTCAAAAACAAACTACATCAATATGTTCTATGTGAACAAATAACCCATTCTCATCAAAATCATGCCTGGAGAATTGAATCCCATGGATCTAAAAATGGTAATTCTAGCAACTATCATAAATACGGTTCGACCAAACAATGTATAAAACCATAATAAAGTGCAATAAATGATATTACTCTGAAACAGAGTCGATGAGTATCAAATAAATGTATAGAATAAATAATTGATCCATGTATGGATGTATGATCTGGTTCATATGATCCATTAACACAATAATATCAATCATCTTGCCGAATGGTGACACAAGGAACTCATAGGTTCTATAGTGACAACATAATTCTATATTTGGATTATCTTCCTTGTGAATCCATGTCATTTGTTGTTCAATATGATATCAATCTTTGATAACCATATAATGTCTCACATCTGATCAAAGAGTTCATAAAATATTAAAAAGGGGTTCGTTTTTTGTACCATAGCCTAGTTTTGGCGATGATAATTCACATAAATCCTTAAGCTTCCTCTATCAATATCCATGACTACAACTAGATATATATAAGAGGAAAAATTATGTCTCACAAAACCCCACACATGACTGACCTCAAACTACATAGTTAACACAAAGACCTTGGTAGGGTTCATCTAATTTTCCATAAGAGATATCATATTTTTTATGAGATGTAATTTTGTGTAAAATATTGTCTCACACCTCAGTCGTAGTCATGAAATATCCTTGGGGAGACATCAATAAAATCATTAGTGAAATAAGGAACTGAATATCATAAGGATCATCCACCACCAATGGCTAAATCATCAACTACAGGGTGAGGGGTTGTAGGTTCCTTCTCATAAGTCCAACATTCTCATGTATGAGATATCTCTTTTACATAAATGAGAATCTCATCCCATATATTGAAAGGAATCTAAACCATATTTACTGAGTTTCATTCAAGGGTTGACCAATCTACAACCAATTCATGAAAATGATTATTTTATAAGATATCATCATGATGAAATAAATGATCAATGATAAAATCTATCCATCAGGTGATGCATCACAACATTATAAGATATGTTAAATATAATAACCCTTTCCTATAGAATCCTCTTTCAAAATCCACTGGGATAAAGTCTCAAATTGGTGCTTTTTCACTCCATATATGAGTACAGAGACGTTGAAATGGATCTCAAATTTTCGTAATGGATTTAATTGTTTACAAAATTATATAAAATTTCTACTTATAATCATCTCATGATCTACTAGGTCATAATCTCAATAGAATAAAACTAACCCTATCCTCCCTAATCATACCATGAGCCCCTTAGTGGATGTTGTGGAAGTAAATAATATCATCATACACCAATATAATCTGATCCACCAAGATCCCAACCTTCTCATTTTCCAGACCCACCTCCCTGGGGGACACCTTGTCCAAGACTGGGAGAACTATGACCATCACACTGCCATTATATGGGAATTCCATCTTCAGTCTGTATTACCTCCTAAACACACCATTTCACGAAATCACATGCCATGTGAAATCTCCCATAAAATTTATATATTCATTACTCTCTAGGATATTTTGTCCCATCTCATGTAAAACAAGCCTTATAACAACTAACATGAGACTAATCATGGGAACACTTCCTATGTCTCTACTCCTGTCATATATCTAGGGCTATATATTACATATCCCTGGGAAGTCGATTGATAACTCTAGATACATGGAATCCCTTATATTGAAATTTATTCATTAGCATCCCCTTCTCAATAACACTATCATATATGGGAATTATATGGTTATCACACTAGCATGAATGTCTCTATGGATACCCTACTAATTATTTCACACCCGATTGTAACCATAATAAACATTTTTATAATAGTAACATGTAATGCTAGTGAACCTCACCACATACTAAACACTTGGATTTGGTCTCTTTTTTATCTCTAAACAATCCAAATTAAAAATTACATGTGGTAGTAATTTTCATGAAATAACTTCTATATTTCAAACCATGATGGTTTCTACTCATCACATTTCCTCATCAAAGGGAAACACAGGCTCCCTAATTATCTATGAAAATTACTAGAATCTAGCATGACCATTTCATTGGTTGAGGTCTGAAGAGGCATCAAAATATGGATTACCGACTCAATACAATCCTCTAATTGATATCGGTCCTACTCACCATGGATACTTATTCCCCTCTTGCACTGGAACCCATGGAGATCACTAATACTATATATATCCTCTTCTTAATCTTATAGTGTAATCGGTTACTCAATAGGTGGGGGAGCATAGACTTGTACTCGAAGAGGATAGATATCACGAGACTCCCCTTGAAATTATGTCTCATCTAGAATAAGATTGTATTTAAAATATAGAATCAGTGACATAGATGGATGTATCAATGAAGGTAACATAAAATTTATAAATATTTTCAATGTTGAAATGAGAATATATATATTGGGAGATCAATATATAAGGATAGAAAAAATGACTTCATGTTATATGATATATTTAACAATGTTATCTAGAACTAATGTATAATTATGTTTAGTATTAATATAGGTAGTTAGAGTATTTGTTTTTCAATATTTCATCTGGATCATAGACACTATTTTCCCTATATAAAAACCCACATTTAGGACAGTTTGACATTGTCTCTTGAAATTCCCACCCAACCATCATATGTTGAGAAAACTCTAAACACCGTCCATAGGCTGAAACACCTGTGATAACAATATCTAAATACCTGAACCACTAAGGGCTGCCTATCTAGAGGAATATATGGACATCACAACCAAAATCCCACCTCTAAACATCAAGGTCTAGAGATAAGCACAAAGAATGAATTACTGAAATGGGAGGTTATTTCTTTAAATATCTATCTAAAGACAACCATCCATATCAATGAATATGTGATTAAATGATAAATAAAGTCAATTATATCATTAGTAAAAAACCTAATGAAAATATCTTCAATGGAATTAAAAATATTAAAATAGTTTAATATAAAAAGAAAAGAGAATATGATATTCCAAACCTAAAAATATGCCCCAAATAACAAAAATATGATTAAATAACAACGTATAGTTCTCAACTCCAAATTTCGAATCAATGTCCGTCATAGGTAGTCAAATACACAAAATAATCACAAACCTCTAACAATTACACCATCAACCTATCCATAAACATCATAGTATTAGACACATGAATGAAAATCCCATTTTGGGATGAGTATATACATACACATTAGATCACACAAATAAACTAAATAGGGAGTAATAGAGGACATGATAGATTTAGAAATCATATACATAATCAAGTTATAATAAAACCAAGAAACGATGATATATGATCATATAAGAAAACCAAGTGAGGGAGATAAGGGATATCCATCTCACAACCTATCTAGAATAATATGTCTACCATTTACATTAATTTTCCATCATTGATTCTATGTATCTCACATTTATCTATAATGAAATCATGAGGAAGGATCACACCACTCCACTACACCACTACATGATGGAAAATAATCTATAAGAAATAGAGGGCCTGAACCTTATAAAAATATGTATATTACACTTTGTAGATAAAGAAAATATACCCCTGGGGGACTACCATCTTTATATCCATGTAAAGAAATTTGGGGACCGACACCCTAATGTGATAGGGGAGTACCATCTCAGTATATTAGGGACCCATCCCCTTTATGTTAGAACCACATATATATATATATATAGAAAAATAGATATTTATGTCCTAATCAAATATAGGGTAGTTATGTCTTCATGAATAGAGGACATATGCTTTAACGTGAATGTGGAGTACTACCTCTTTCTATAAAAAGAGTATGGGGGATCAACACTCAGGTGTGACCAGGGAGTACTGTCCATATGTAAAAAAGACCTTAAGCATATTATGATAGAGGTTATTAACTCTTCCTGGGATAATTATTATGGAGTACCTGGTCCATGGTGCGATAGTGAATTTATTTGAACATGAATATTTGACTTGTCCCCACATAGGGTCGGAAAATGTTTTCCAAAAAAATGACTATGGAGGACCAATTCGTATTTGTGATTAGGGAGTATAGTCTACAGGGATATAATACACACACCTAGGTACGGTATAAGCTCCTATTCTAGAAATAATTAGTATTGAGGAACCTCTCTATAGTGTGAAAGAGGAGTACCATCTCCATGTATAGAGGTCCCACCCCTGCTACAACATAAGAGTACCGTCTATACCTATAATCACTATATTTATCCTATACAATCACATGAACCATTAAGAATTTCCTAATGAATCATCAAACATGTATGATTTAAAACCATATCTCAAAATACACCATTAATGATACAATCAAATTCTATAAGAAAAAGACATATGATTGTCTAATCGATTTAAAAAAAAAATTCCATGTGAAAAACATAAGAGAGAATGATGTTTTAGAGTTATGTACATGACATGTATAGTAATAAAAAAGGAATGTGATTATGTATTTTTCCTTGTTAATGTATCCTCTAAACAAGGCTCAGTGGATATGTCACCATACATGTCTTGTATGGGGACCATATGGCATGTCTCGGCCACCCGAGGCATGACTTTGTTCTCTGGTCCAAGCTTGTGTCTATTAGGAAACATTGTCTACCTAATCGTTCCAGAGTATTGGAACATGGACATGTACAAGGTGTTTCCCATTTGTCAGGACATTTATATGTATTTGTACTCTAGGAGTACATTCTAATGCACTAGAACATTGTCACACGATGTTTGGGCACCCTCCTAGAATGTAATATTTCCCTCATGAAATCCCAAACATCCCTATAAAATGTACTAAATAGTATGTGTTCAACCTAGTACACACCATCTAGTTTTGATTTTCATAGAAATTTAGATATTTCATGTAGTCTCATAAACCACTACTCCTGTCACTAAATCCACCCAATTCTACCTTGAATATCATTTAGGAGTGTTGATCCAGTTTGATTCACAACTGTTCTATAATTTTTTTGAGATTACATCCATCCAAGGGATTCCCCTAAGAAAAAAAATTGAATTCATGATCCACCCAAGGAAGTGGAACCTTTACCCAATGTATGATCCAAGTATACATTACTTAAACTACCACAATGCATCCCTATCATCTTAATAATCACTAATTTAATTATTTTTTCACACTTCCACTACGAATATGGGGTTATGATCATGCTTAGTTCGACCCATAAATTCTGAATTGCGGACCCATTTCTTAATGGTGAAGTACCCAAATTACATGTTGTGATGGATCAAGAATAAGGAGAATCATTTTTTCCTTGGATTTATTTTCAACAGACCGTTGATCAGGGACATTCTACATTTCAAACATTTAATAATAATTAATAAATCGAATAAATAATTTAATATGATAAACTGAATCTTGTGAAGTGTCAGTTTATTATAGATAATGGAAATTATATTAAAAAATTAGGATCAATATTTTAATCATGTTTATAAACTATAATTGATGAGCACTACCTAGATTATATATTGTTCATTGGGGAAGAACATGTTTTATAGTTATGGGGATGATCCATGTCTATTAAATCTGTCAATTTTTCACATTCTGATTTGCAGTCACCACCTGATCCCGAACCCCTAATATAAAATGTTGATTCATCAATTCCAAAATGAATAGTTTATTAAGCTATCTATGTAGATATTCCATGTTGTGAATTTTAAAATGGGTAATTGGATTTGTGAGTTAAATTAAATTATTTAAAAAATTACTCCACTTAACAGACCTTCAAATGACTTCCTCATCAGAACATATGACACCGACCATGATTAATCCATACCTATAGAATACCTCAATTTTCATATTCAATTGTGGTATCAGATTTCTGATTCGAGCCTCCAATCAGGAAAATATGTATTATTTATTAAAAAAATTATGACTAGAATATAAATATTATTTTATATCATTATTAAAATAATTCGTGCTCATCAGGCATTAGAATATAACTTCGTCTTATTTCTACAATCTAGAAATATTCATTAATATATATAAATTTACAATATGTCAAAGTTAGGGTTCCTGGACTATTTGGAATCCTATTTCTAGTATTATTGTGTCAATCAATATGATTCAAAATATCACTTATGCTCTGTTGTTTTATAGATCAAATCATCATCACTATAAAGAACAGAAATAAAAAAACACATTTCTATTACATAACTAATTTTCACCATATTACATAGGTGAAGATCCACTTTGAAACAAGGATGAAATTGGAAACTCAGTTTGAAAAGTCCCACATAAATTTTATAAATCTATTATAAAACACTAATCATTTGAAATGACCCAACATCCAGAATGATAGAAAATTTCAATAAAGCATGTTTTCAATAAACACTTCAAATATCCTAAAATTATAGAATAAGTGATAATAACATAGTGTGAATATGAAAATACTGAAATATTATATTCGAATAACTAAATTTTTTTATATTTTAAACATAAATTACAGCTAATCTAAATACATCATTTAGTTTATCTTAATTGTAACTCCTTTCTCCCATAACCTTATAAGGTCATTAAATTTCTAGATTTTCTCTATCATATAACGTTTTTTCAGATCATAGTGTCTAATGAATATGTTAGATATTATATATATGAAAACATGGATTCTTATGTATGAATCTCTTCGAGTAACATTTTCTGATTTCCCTATTTGATGTCTTTACTCATATACGTATGAATGAACAATGTCAAATGGTAACTTCTATATGCATACTTGACATGAGAACCACTACATGATTAATTGAATAAATTTATATTCTTTCAAATCATACACAATGTTTTTCTCCATCTGATGATATTCATATGTTTTCTCCATCCCATATCATTTATTGTAAACATATATATGATATTTCAAAAGACTCTCTCAAATACTATTTTTTCTGGTGATGTACAATTCTCTCTCTATTGAACTAGAAATGTTCAACCAAGAAACTTCATTATTTTTTAAACATTTTACAACCTCACCATTAGATTCTATAACACTAAATTTTGGTAATGTTATAAAAATCCTTCACTCATACATATTTGGATGCTATCTTGAATACCATTTTATAATCATGATATTTGTGTACACTAAATATTATAAAATATTCTCTTGAATTAATATACCAATCTTTTATGACAAATTGAACTGTGATCATAGTTATATAAACATTTTGAAACACACTCCAATAGATTTTGTATGTGAGATGGACTCTATCCATTTGACATGTCCCTTTACATTTTTCAATTTTATCAACAACATTTTTTCTAAAATCATTAAATGGTATGCTATATTTTTTTTGATAGATTAATTTATGAAAATTACTCTATAAAAATATATTCATTTATTCTAAAAATGTATTTCATTAAAAAAATTCTCCACATAACCTCTTGGTAACAACATTTTTAAGTATCATGGGGTCACTGTAGACACATTAAAACTTGATACATGAAATTTATCACCCCTTATTTATAGCAGGTAAAGCTTTATTTATTAATTTTATTTATTATAAGAGTTTTATTACGTTTTGGAGGGTTTTGATGGATTTGGGAGTGTTTTTTGTGTCTTTTTTTAAAGTTTCAATGTTTTATAATGGATTTTGGAAACTGCTCCACGCCTATAAAAATCTATACATGGTGAAACATGGGCATTATGATAGGTTCACGATTATGTGCGTTGTTTTGTCCAACTATGTGTCTACATGAGAGAATACATGTGAAGTGGGATATAGATATATTTCATGTTTTTTATAGATTTTCTAACCATTAAGGGAAACCATGTGAGTTTGTCCTTAAGTCAAAAATAGAGGATAGTTAACAAACCATATTGATTATAAAGAAACTAACTGTGAATAGTTATTATTTAAGATCAAGAAATTGTGGATCTAGATTAGTATTTAATATAAAACCAAAAATTATCCTCCAAATGAGCCATAAATAAATATTTCTTCCTCTAAAGTGATTTTTTGTCTTCACCCCTTGATCCAAAATTGATCTACAGACTTTTCATATTGTGTTGAAACCATATTTCCATGGTAATTCTTCATTTGGGGTAGTATTTGATAGTTATTCTTAGATATTCATTCTTTATCACTTTCTAAAAAACAAAGATCTTATATAATTGTTATATATATATATGATGGTTGATGAAAATCAAGATGATATATAGTTATTTTGAATTTTGGGAAAAAATATATATAGTGGGTTTATGATGTTCCATCTCAGTTTTTTTGGCGTGTTCGTGTCCTTCTATAGTTTTTCCATATTTCATGATGTATGGAAACACTCTCAACTTCCCTTCTTATAACTAGACAGTTGTTCTTCAAATGGATTTTTTTCTAGGAAATTTATTGTGAAATTTTTCCTCAATTCTTGATGGAAACATTCTTTGGTGATAGTTTATGAAATTGTGTACATTTTTCTATTATAAGGGAAAGTAAAAATTTGTAACAAGTGGTTAACATGTTTATTTTAAAATTTTTATTTATAAATGGTAAAGTGGTTAAAATAAATATGGTTTTATTGATTTTTTTTGTCCTATATGGTATTGGCATGTGGTTTTGATAATTAGTTATGTGTTATTTTGATGTGATGGAAATTTTTTATAAATTTACAGCATCCAAGAAGACAGGTTATGGATGTGAACATCCACCATCAATGTTATCACTATGATTGTGTGGTTGAGTGTTTGTGTTTCATTGTATATCATTATGAAAAATTGAATGGGTTATTCCAACCTTGAAATTTGGAAATAGTTAAATGAATTTTTTGGATACATTCTTTTGATATTTCTATGGTTTGGGAAAATGTGTTTCTATGATTATTGTTTATATTCCTTTATAAAATACTTTTATTTAATTCATTTAATTTGTCTTATATAAATATCATAAAATTTTCTATCCTAGTTTTTTTAGTGCAGAGGTATGTTTGGGACATTCTATTGAGTTTCACTACTCCCCCATTCTTTAACACTTTGGTTCTTTTTGATAAATTAATTATCAGGACATATGAAAAGGTAAAGAATCAAATTCCATTAGTGGTACTCATGATCTAGGAATTATAATATAGATTTGGAACACATATCATTCTTGATATTTCTAGTTTTTTTGTGTCATTGATTCTTGTTGGATTTATCTTTCGCTTTGTACATTGATGCAGTAGTATTTGGATATAGTGCTATATTGTATATTGGTTTTGATATAAATTTTATTACATTGAGTTGTTTTAAATATCCCTCTTACATCATGTAAAATAATTTTTTTATGGCATGTTTGGTTGAATTGTTTTATTTCCCAATGGGAAATTTGTCCCCCAATTGTATTCACACCCGTAGAATTAATTTCCTACATTTTCTACCATGAGGATATCACTTAAGTAAAAGTATTTTTCAACCACCATATCAAGCCAATTATGATTGACACGATGTTAAAAATGCTATGAATTTTAACGGCCCATGATTGATAAGTGGTATTAGCCTTTGATAGTCTTTTACCTTGTAATCATTTATCTTAATCTTTTAGTTGAAAATAATTATGGTCAATCATGGATTTGGGAAACAACAAATGGGAACAAATTTAAAGAATTGAAATCCAGAGCATAAAAATATATATCTAACCTATTTATTCTAAAAGTCAATTTATTGAAAATTTAAGAACATAAGTGTTTTGGGGAAACATTTAATATGTAGAATCCCATTTAAATTTCTTATCCCTTGATATTAAAATGAGATTATTTATTGAAATGAATTCCTAGCAGGAGAGCATATTTAATTTTGAGTAGTAATATACGGATTTGTTCAAATTGTTTAATTTCTGAAAAAATGTTGTTTTCAAATGTAATATTTTCAAAAGGAATAAAATGATTATTTTTAAGATTTTATGATTTTCAAATGAATGGAAATTTTTTCAAAAATGTTTGAATGTTCAAAGGATTGAATTTTGGAAATAATTTTGGTGATAAATGATGTGGTGGAATTTTAAATTGTCAATCAATAAGTTGATAGAGTGTTGGGCTTATGGAGTTTATTTTGTTGTATAAAATTGCACCTGATTGGAGTAAAAGAAAACATATAGAGGAACATGATTAGAATGAAATTTCACCTGATCCACAAGTGAAAAAACAACTTGTTCAGAGTATATTTTAATCCTTTCTGATGATGGATAGAGGTAACAAGAGAGATATATCATGATTAGTGGATCATTCCATCGACCTCTAGAAGGTGAATCAATCCATATATTGTGGTCATTCAAAACCAAAATAGTATAGGTGTGGCTGAATAGGATTTATAGAATATTTGATTTCCTTTGATAAATAGATGATTTGAAATTCAAGGAGGAGATGTATATGAGGAAGGAATTTTCACACCATTGGCGGGAGTTAACTAATCATGATAAATTTGACCAAGGAATTCCATAGGAGTATTTTGATGAATTATATAATAAAAAATTCAATACTCATACATTCATGATAACAATAATGATATACTTCATCATCATGAAATATGATAGCCTCAGTATGATAGAGTAAATGGTTACATTTTTGATGTACTCCTTTTTCACCCAAAGATGATCCTAGTGCACCCTTGAATGAATGAATTATTGAATTGGAGATGTTGTAGGCGATTTTCAAAAATATCAATGAGCATTCTAAAATTGATTATAAAGAAGTGGTTAATAGAGTGATTATGCTATAATATAAAATATATAGAGCTATAGGTAGAGGTATGGTGTTGATAATTATGGGAAAGGATGGGAACTCCAATGATGGTAGAAAGATGAATCGGGACACCTATTTCATAGATACACGGATATCTCAAAATGAGATGGCTAAAGCAATAAATCATTCTCAAAGACCCAAGAAATTTCCATGATGCTTCCAATGAGGTTATTTGTTCCTCATGAATATAGAATCTGTGGAACAACCTATATAATATCACAATTGAAATAAAATGATACATATTCATTGAAATTTTACATTTCACCAAGGTTGGGTGTTTGGGGCACTTTTCATGTGTCAAAAAAGAAAGATGGTTCGATGAGATGAGGGTAGAAAAAAATTTACATCAATTGAGAAAAACTATACATGGGTATTAAAGGAATACCATGACTCCTACGAATGGGAAATATAAATTTTCGGAATAATTAAAAAATTACAGTGATCATGAAATTATAAAGAACGGAGCATGTTATTATGGATGATAAATATGAACCATCGATGAAGAGGGGTTGGATTCATTTTAATTGTACTCTTATGCATGATTTTTTTGATATGGGTGCATCTCATTCCTTTATTTTTTCTTATTCTAGTCATTCTATATGTTTCAATTTTGAGAAGATTCCTTCTATGATGAATCTAGAAACACATATTCTTCAATGAGAACGTTAGAACATTATGAGTATAGAATGTTGAATAACATTTGATGTAGCTTAGAGGATATATGACAACAATTGTAGTGATATATATTACTATGATATAATCAATTGTTTGGATTTTGTGACAATGTTAATGTCTCATATAGATTTTTATACCGAATAGGTTAGTTTTATGACTGATGATAGTATCGAAAACTCTTTAAGGGATACTAGAATGTAAAGAGTAGTGTAATAGGATTGTTGGAAGTATACTGTTCCATGATCTCATACTAGATGGTAGCGTTTTCCTTTGTATCGATGGAAGAAATGTAGAATAGTAGTTTTATTGTTGTTTTTTATCAGTTCCTAGAATTTTTTACCAAAACATTACAAGGGGTTCCACAGACAAGAGACATGAATTTTATGTTATATCACATTATGCGGACCATTATTATTTCCCATCCATCATACCAGATATCACCAATACAATTATCAGATCTAAAAGTGTAGTAATAAGATATAGATAGATGTGGGTTTATTCCAGCTAACATGTCTCTATGGGAAGAACTATTGTCATTTGTCAAAAATTCTAATGTTACTCTTTAGTTATGTGTATAATATCACAATTGTAACCATGTTAGCACAACGAATGCATACCCAAATCAATGAATTGGTAATATTTTCCATCAATTGGATGTATCCCAGTGGTAATCTATGTTTAAATTGAAATCATGATAACACAATCTATGGGTTCGTAATGAGGATATTTCAAAGATAGATTTCAATAGTAGATATGGCCATTACATGTATGCAGTAATTCTATTCAGTATCATGAATTCACCCATGGTCTTTATTGAATTTATGAATTTGTTATTTAAAAGGTATGTATATTATTTTATATGGGTGTATTAGGATGACATATTGGTGTATTCAAGGACAAGGTCTTGTCATTATAAACACATGGTGATAATGATGGTAATAATATGGGATCATAATTGGTATTGCAAATTATCAAAGAGATATTTTCATATATAACAGGTGTGTTTAATTATCCATGTAATATTGGAAAAAAGATATTTCTCTAGATCCAGAATAGATAGAGGTTGTAATCTCTTTGTAACCACCAATTAATGTCTTTGAGAAATGTTATTTACTTGGTCCATCTATTTATTATCGATGCTTTGTTCATAATTTCTCACAACTCGCCTCACCTATGACATATTTGAAAATTATGAAAATTTTATTAAAATGGAATGATGATTTTATTAATTCCCTTCATGAGCTCAATATCCTCCTTCCATCAGCACCAATCATGATGTTTCTAGAATCATGGCAACGGTACGTGGTTGATTTTGATGCTTTAGAATCTCGGTTGGTATGTGCTCTCATGCAAGGCGTCTATGTTGTTGGTTATCGATTATTAATATTATGGTTGACTGAAAATAACTACCCAACACATGATTTGTAGTTATATAATGTAGTCCATGATTTGCAGGCATGGTATCATTACCTCTTTCTTATGTAATTGATAGTGAGTACAGACAGTAGTGGCTTGAAATATATTTTCTCACAAATAGAATTGAACATATGGAAAATTAGAAAGATATAGTGTCACAAAATGTTTTACTTTTACATGATGTAAACACTAGGCATGTGATATTTTGGAATAGTTTCATGATGCCTAAGGTTATATGCTCAATCAGAAAATGAGGCTACCAAACAATAGTGGATGATGTTAGTGATAACTGATATACACTTGGAATATGATGGCCAGC
Source organism: Viscum album (assembly GCA_963277665.1). Taxonomy (NCBI): domain Eukaryota; kingdom Viridiplantae; phylum Streptophyta; class Magnoliopsida; order Santalales; family Viscaceae; genus Viscum; species Viscum album. The sequence continues at coordinate 202,057,728 of OY728157.1, read as the reverse complement.
GTAATGTTGTGGTCTTCTGTAGAGACCCAAATCTTGACATACATGGACATTAAATTACTTTTTTGGAATAATTAGTACATAATAATAATAGATACACAAGGATCATAATAGTTTACTGTCTTTGGAAACATGGATTATAATCTTCTAATCGTGGTGAAAGATCTTCAACATCTCTCATAAAGATCATCCACTTTTTTTCTTACCTAAAACATTTATTTATATCCTCGGGAAAAGAAAAACATATAAGAGGTGAGTTCAAATGCCCATTAAGGGTAAAAATAGAGATCATAAAACAATCCATAAACATTTGATGGCAAAAAAAGAACATAATATATAGACATCAAAATCTTAAGCAAATACATGATTCTTGGAAGTACATAATGCATATATCATAAGGGAACATCAATCATGATAAAATAGCATGGGAATAAATCATGGAATTTTCGAAACCATTAAGCACATTTTATTATTTCCATAGTATCCAAGGCATGCTTCCAAGACCAACATAGTTGAAAAAGTCCCTTTCAGAATCGAGTTCAGTCATGGTTTCAGTCCTGTAACACTGAACCGGATTAACTTACTATTCCATCCATGTCTATCTCATGAGATATAAATCTTTACCCAATGCATTGGAGGGAGATATAGGTCCCACCAATCTCATAATTAAATCATTCATACTTGTTCCACAAAATAAACTTGAAACATTCATCATAACCCAAAGAATAAAATGGGTTTCATAAACATCATCCCATCATAACATAATCCATATAAAACAAATGGATATCATTTCATCATAAGAAAATTGAAACTATTTAAATCATAGAGACATTATAATTGAAAAATACACATATGAAATTATGTCATCTTAGATGGAAAATGGTTTTGATAAAACACTTGACATGAATTCTTAAGGAAAATATCCTTTCTTATTCAAAATCATTTTCTTTTCAAAAAATGTCAAGCAATTTTCAAATAAAAAGATTTTGTTTAAAATAGTCATGAAATATTTTAGAGTATGCTTCAGGAAAATAAGGTGTTATGAAACTGTAAAAATCCGTAGATGCCGTATAAGTAAAAAACATTCTTCTTGTACTTTGGCCGAAAAAGTCAAAAATTACCTCGTATGAAAAGTGACAAAAGATTCCTTTCATATCATTTAGTAAAAAATCATAGAAGGGTAAAATTGGATTTAAACAATTATAGGTGGATGGAAATAATATTACATATTTAGGAAACATGGATGTGGATGATAACTATTCCCCAGTAAATTCTGAAGTATAAACAATCTCGGATAAAAATGAGATTGTGAGATTTTCCCATACCTTAGGTCCAATTTTCTTCGTAAGTGTCTGAACCTCCTGTATAATGATATAAATAATGTCATTGAATTATTCCAGAATCATAATTATTTTTATTATATCATATATGGTCATATTATTAGATTCTTATTAGTAATATTTCATTGCTACTTGTTATTTAGGTGTTTATTACTTTTTGTTCATATGCATGTTTTGTCAAATAAATTCATATTATTATTTTTAGATTATAGATACCTAATTTACAGTATATTATTAGTGTAATATATATCATATTCATCCATTAAATTCATTTATAATATTATTATTCAATAAAGATCATCTAGAATGAGTCACATCACATCATGGAGACGGTATTCCGTACGTACGCAAGGGAGATGATATCGTTCCAATGATCGTGGAATTGTATTGAAGTGTATGTATAATATTTTAGAATCAATACTACTTTATAATAATCATATATAGTTATTTATTTTAACCATTATACCCATCGAAGTAAGGTGGTGGTGGAAAATAGATTACACCACGGCGTGGAGACTATATTCCGTACGTACGCATGTGCGGTGATTTCATTTTCCGTAGGATGGATAGGTGGTGAAATAGAGTTGTTTCATTCTTATAATAACATATCATTATATGAGTGATACTGATGTTATTACTTCATAATGAAACAACTAATGAAAAAGAAGTGGGAGAAGAAATAAAGTTGAAAGAATCGGTAACAGACATTTCCTCTTCTTTGAAGTGCCTCTTTGAGACCTCCTTTTAGGGCACTAAAATTTGACATTGAAGAATACCAGGACCTTTAGGATGTATCTAGGGAAGTGGAGAAGATAATTTGGAAGGGGTTGGCAGAGCGTGAAGGCTCAAAGTGGTGTGAAAAGGATATGGAGGAGGTGCCCTTTTATAAGGGAGGAGAGGGGCACTTTTGGAAAAATAAAAAATATTATTTTATTATAAGGTCATATTCTTTTTTTAGTAGCTCCAACTTAATTTATTTAGAAGCTAAAGTGGGGATGGGTAGAAATACTCTCATACAATATAATTTAGAAAAGTTTAGGGTTCTATTTTAACCTTATCATTTAGATTTAACTTTAAGTTAAATAATTTTACTTTTACCGTGTCTTTTTGTTTTCTTACACTATAAGTATAATAAACTTACCATCACAAGCCAAAAAAACCCCATGTTGTTTATTATTAATATATATAACCTTATCTATGTCATTTGGCTGAACCATATATTTTTATGAATAAAATAACAATTTATAATATAGTATTTGTTTTAAAAACTATTTTATGTCAATTTTGACACTATTTGGTAATTGATTTTTGTGAAAATCATAACAGAAATATTAATATGAAAAAATTTATTTAAATCAATAATAACATGTCATATTAACCTAGAAAAGTATTGGAATTCATAAGAAGTCTCAAATTACATTTATTTGGTTATTTATAACATCAATTATGTCAGTAATTCATTAATAATATAATTACTGCATCATCATTGTGTCATAAATACATTAAATTATTTAAAGTCTAAAAATGACAAATAAAACACATTTATTTAAGAAATAATTTTATCTTTCTAATGAAAATATATAGTCGAATTTATGTTAGGTATAACCCTATATTAAAAATGATTTACTTATTAAACATTGATTTTAACTATTTTAACCCTTCTTTAAATAAATTAATATTAAATGTCATAATCGAACCAAGTGGGCCTAAATGGTCATATTTTATTACTAAGGTTGTTTTTGGTCGAATTACACTTAACCAATAGAATTATAACATGGTTTAGGGTAATAATAATATCATTTTTACCCTTAATTACCCTATTTACTTTTAACCGTGGTAAAAAAAGTAAAAAGTTACTATTCACCAAAAATTATTTTAATCTCATTGAACCACATTTTACATACTAACATCAACCATGTCTCTCGGATTTTTGAAATTCCACTCACAGAAGCAGAAAAATTATGTTTTATGTAAATTTGCAAATTCTCCTAGGAGGTGGGTAAAAGACGGTCAAAAGTTCAATAAAATTTTCATATATCTAAAATTATTATAAAATGACTCCAATTAATTTCATTGAACATATATAGGTATTAGGTAGAAATTTTGACTTAAAATAAATTTAAATAAAATAAATAATTATTTAAATAAAAATACGGGTTTTAAATAGTAACCTAGTGTTTTCACTATTCATCAAAAATTGAAAGTTTTTAGAAAAATACCAAAATTTCACCCTAGGCTAATTTCGATATTCCGAATCCAAAAATGAAGTCCATTTTGAATGATGAAAATTAAAAAATTTCTAATGGTGGTTATGGCTATTCATAACGGCTAGTTTTAATAATATTTTAATAGCATATCGTTGTTTAGTGAAAGTCGGTATTGCGTACGACGCAATATATCGAGGAAGGTCGCGATTGCGTGTAAAGAAAGCCAAGATAGTATTATGTGTAGTGAAAGATCCTTTTTATGATTTATATAACATAAAAAAAATATTTCTCATAAAATCTCGGGTGTAACATTCTACCCCCCTTAAAATGAATTTCTCCCTCGAAATTTTTCACTTCATTACAAACAGATGAGGATACCTCTCCCTCATCATATCCTCAAGTTCCCATGTTGCTTCTTCTAATTGGTGGTTACTCTATAAAACATTCAACAAGTGAGTGGTCTTGTTCTGTAAGACATTTTCGCTACGATCCAAAATCTCTATCGGCTATACTTCATAAGAAAGATCTTGCTCTAGCGGTACATCTTCTGAGCTGAGTACATGTGAAGGATCAGGTATGTACATTCTCAGGAGAGATAAATGGAACACATCGTGAACTTGAGAGAGATTTGGTGGATGAGCCAATCGGTAACCTACCTTCCAAACACGATCCAGAATTTCCAAAGGACCAATATACCTAGGGCCCAGCTTTCCCTTCTTTCCAAATCTCATTACTATCTTCTAAGGAGATATTCGTAAGAACACTTTATCACCCACTTCAAACTGTAGGTCTTTTCATCGGTTGTCGGCATAACTTTTTTGCTGACTCTGAGCAGCTCTAATGTGTTGTTGAATAAATCTGACCTTTTCTTCCATCTCATCAACAAGATCAGGTCCTAATAGATTTCTTTCCTCAACTTCATCCTAGCAAGTGGGAGTCCTGCATTTCTTTCCATAGAGAGAATCATAAGGATCCATCTGAATAATGGCGTGAAATCTATCATTATATGTAAATTCCACAAAAGATAGGTGTTGATCCCAACCACCTTTGAAATCCAAAGTGGAAGCTCTCAACATATCTTCTAGAGTTTGAATTTTCCTCTCAGAATGACCTTCTTTCTAAGGATGATAAGCATTGCTGAATCTCAACTCTGTATCTAGATTATGCTGAAGACTTCGCCAGAACATCGAGGTAAATCTCGGATCCCAATCAGATATAATGTAAAGTGGTACTCCATGCAATCTTACCACTTCCTTTACATATATCATGGCAAGGTGATATAGAGAGAAATACTCTCTAATATCAATGAAGTGTGAAAACATTGTAAGATGATCAACTATGACCCAGATTGAATTATTGCCTTCGGATGTTTTAGGAAGTCCAGTGACAAAGTTCATAGTGATGTTTTCCCATTTCCATTTAAGTATGGGTAATCGTTGTAACATCCCCTTAGACTTCTGTCTCTCAGCTTTAACTTGCTGTCAAACCAAGCATCGAGAGACAAATTCAGCAACATCACATGTCATGTCATCCCATCAGAAGTACTCATTCAGGTCCATATATCTCTTCGTTATTCCATGATGAATAGAGAATGAAGAACTATGAGCCTCATCCAGTAGCTCCTTTAATTCGGGGATGGGAGGAACAGAAACCCGATTCCTCAACTTTATTATCCCATCACAATCAAGGTTGAATTTAGGAACATTTCTCACCTTCTTTTATAACATGACATCTTACTTCTGTGCCTCTTTAATCTTCACATGTATATATGGTTGAACATTAATTTGAGAAAGATATGATTTTCCCCTTTTATTATAATTCCAAGACCCATCCTTTGTAAATCCATAAATATTGGATCTTTTGTGATCCTCATCATGGATAAGCTAGCATGGTCTTGTCGACTTAATGCATCTTCCACCTTTTTGGCCTTCCCAAGGTGGTAATGAATTGAGCAGTCGCAATCCTTAATCAGCTCCAACAATCTTCTTTGGCGCATATTCAGCTCCTTTTGTGTGAAAATATACTTTAAACTTTTATGATCAGTATAAATGTCACACCACTCTCCATAAAGATAATGCCTCCAAATCATTAATGCAATGATTACCATAGCTAAATCTAAATCATGAGTTGGGTAATTTTGCTAATGGATTTTCAACATCCATGAGGCATAAGCTATCAACATATCGTTTTGCATGAGAACACACCCCAATCCTTTCTTGGATGCATCACTGTAGATCACAAACCATTATCCACTACAAGGAAGTGTGACCCCAGGTGCACTAGATAACCTTCATTTCAACTCCTTGAATTTCTCTTCACATTCCTCCATCCACACGAACTTAACTCCTTTCCGAGTCAACCTGATGAGTGGATTAGATAATCGTGAAAAATATTTCAAAAAACATAGATAATATCTTTCAATCCAAGAAAACTTCGGATCTCAGTTACTTTTGTTGGTCTCGACCATCTTTCAATAACCTCTATTTTGGCTGGATCCACAGATATCCCCTCTTTTGAGATTATGTGACCCAAAAATGAAACTTTTTGAAGCCAAAATTCACAGTTGGTAAATTTGGCAAAAAGATTCTCCTTTCTCAGGGTCTTCAACATAATTCTCAAGTGATCTTCATGTTCTTACTTTCTCTTTGAATAGACAAGAATATCTTCTATAAATACTACCACAAACTGATCAAGATAGTCTCTAAAGACTTTATTCATCTGATCCATGAAGATAGCAGGGTCATTAGTAACACCAAATGACATCACTATAAATTCATAGTGGCCATACCTTGTACGGAAAGCAGTCTTTGGTATATCATCCCTTTTGACCCTTAATTGATGATACCCTGAACGAAGATCAATCGTGGAAAAGTATTGAGCTCCGCGTAGTTGTTAAAATAAGTCATCAATGTGCAGGAGAGGATATTTGTACTTGATAGTGATCTTGTTATGTTCTCGATAATCAATGGAGAGTCTCATTGATCCATCATTCTTCCTAAAAAACAGAACATGTTCTCCCCAAGGTGATGCACTAGGGCATATGAATCCTTTATCAAGATTCTCTTGGACTTGATTCTTCAATTAATACAACTCAATTGGGGCCATTCTATAATGTGTATTTGAAATAGGCAAAGCACCCGGTATGTGTTCTATTGAAAACTCAACATCACGATTTGGTGGAAGACCCGGAAATTCCTCTGGAAGGAAATCATCAAACTCACAAACAATGGGAATATTCTTAATCGTACATTTCTCAGAAATAATTTGAGATAAATAACCATAATTCAGTGGAATCAAGACCCATAAAATGGAAGAAATTTCCAACGAAAGGTTATGTTCATCCTTGCATCGATAGATGATCATAGATTGATCAGGAATATAAAATGTGACTTCACTTCATTGGAAATTTATATGAGCTCCATATAAAGAAAACTAATCCATTCCATGAATCACATCAAATTCCACTATAGGAAGGATCACAATATTTTCACAAAGAAATTTCCCACAAACATCAATCGGAGAAGATTTATAAACATTTGATGCGACTGTTGGGCCATTAGGTGTTATCACAGCTAACTAAACATCTATCTGTTGAGTTAATATTGGGATACCCTTAGAAAATTCTTCAGATATAATAGAGTGGGTGGATCCAGAATCAAATAAAAACATTTTCTACTTTAGAGTGTATTGTAAGTGTACCTTTCACCACTTCATTATCGCACTCCACGCCGCTGATAGAAATTGCATGTGACTTTCCTTTGAAATTATCCTTAAGAGTTTTTTGACGTCGATCATCATCAAAAACCCTTGTATTAGTGAATTGATTGGAATAATGCCCCATTTCCTTGCACTTGTAACATTGAAGTGTTGGAGGTGCACTCTGTGTAGCCTTTTCTTTGTTCGTATCGCTACACATCTTCATCCCATCATTGAGGCATTCAAATGCCCGATGACCTTTCTTTCCACATTTGAAACATTTACTTGTCCATTTTTGACAACTCCCTCCATGTTTCATTCCACTCATTGTGCATAAGGGAAAAGTCATCTTCTTTTCAGTGTGCACTTTAGATATTCCTTTGAATTCTATTTTCCTCTTCTTATCAAACCCATATGACTGATGGGTTACTCCAATCTCCATCTCAAACTTGAGAGCACATCAAATAATTTCCTCATAGCTATTGAAGTCCCTTACGGATAACGCCCTTAAAATACTTGGTTTTAAGCCACTAAAGAATCGATCGATCTTACTCTCAGGTTGGATAATAATACCAGAAGCATACCTTGCATGTCTTGTAATATTTGCATCATTGGTACCAACATATTCATCATCCTTTTTCTTCAGTTCAAGAAACTCCTTCTCCATCTTTGCTCAATGAATACGAGGGAAATACTTATTGAAAAATATGTTCTTGAACTCTTCCCATTCCATGGACTCAATTTCATATCTTGGACTCTTGTTATTGATAATATTCCACCATTGATTAGCTTCAACTTCCAAACGATATAATGTTAAGATGAATTTATCATGTTCAAAACATTAAATAACTGAAAATATCTTTTCGGTGGTACTGATCCATTGTTCAACAACATGTGGATCAGAAGACCCACTAAAAGAAGGTGGATGTTTCCTTATGAAGAACAAAATAGAATATTGTTCCCTTATTTGCCCATTTGGAATTCCAGAATGATTCATAGCTTGTGTATGTATAGCAATAAGATTTTTCACTCCATCTCCAGTATTTTTTTGTTTAGGAGGACAATCATTGCAATTTCCATAACATTGATCATCACGGTTCCTTCGGGTTCCAGCTATCGTCTAAAACCCAAAAAGAATAGTGTGAGAGGCAAAAATCATGGTAGGGAAAACAACATAATAAAGGGAGAGTACCTTAAATATCTAACATATTATGTTACCGTAATTATAGTATTATAACCTATACTTATAAAAAACCTTAGGGACATCCCTAGACATACCTTAGAAATATCTCTAGGGATCTCACTAAAGTTCTCGCAACCTAGTTTCCAAAGGTTGACTAAACCTTTCCTTTGATAACAAATGTAGAGACCCAAAGCATGATGTACATGGACATTACATTACATTTGCGGAATACTTAGTACATAACAAAAATAGACACACAAGGACCGTAATAGTTTAGTGTCTTTGGAAACTCGGAATATAATCTCCTAATCGTGGTGAAGGATCATCAACATCTCCCATAAAGATCTTCCCCTTTTTTTCTTAACTAAAACCTTTCTTTATATACTAGGGAAAAGAAAACATAAAAGGGGTGAGCTCAAATGCCCATTAATGGTAAAAATAGAGAACATAAAACAATCCATATAAATTTGAATGCAAAAACTTGAACATAAAATCAAAACATCCAAATATTGAGAAAAGACATGAATCTTGGAAGTACGTAAGGAATATATCATAAGGGAACATAAATAATGATAAAATAGCATGAGAATAATGCATGTATGTTTGGCAACCATTAATCACATGTTGTGATTTCCATAGTAGCCAAGGCATTGCTGCCAAGACCATCTTAGTGGAAAAAGTCCCTTTCTGAATCGATTTCACTCCTCGTTTCAGTCCGGTAACACTGAACTGGATTAACATACCATTTCAGCCATGTCTATATCATGACATATAAATCATTAACCAATGCATTGGAGGGAGATATAGGTACCACCAATCTCATAATTAAATCATTCTTACTTGTGCCACAAAATAAACTTGAAACATTCATCATAACCAAAAGAATAAAATGGGTTTCATAAACATCATCCCATCAGAACATAATCCATATAAAACAAATGGATATCATTTCATCATAAGAAAATTGAAACCATTTAAATAATAGAGACATTATACTTGAAACATAGACATCTGATATAATGTCATCTTTGATGGAAAATGGTTTTGATTAGACACTTGAAATTAATTTTTGAGGAAAATATCCTTTCTTATTCAAGATCAATTTCTTTTCACAAAATGTCATGCAATTTTCAAAGAAAAGGATTTTATGAAAATATTCCTGAAATATTGTATAGTATGATTCACGAAAATAAGGTGTTATGAAACTGTAAAAATCTGTTAATGCCGTATAAGTTAAAAAAAATCTTCTCGTACTTTGGCCGGAAAAGTCAAAAAGTACCTCGTACAAAAAACAACAAAAGATTCCTTTTATATAATTTACTAAAAACTCACCGAAGGGTAAAATTGGATTTAAACAATTGTAGGTGGATGGAAATAATATTTCATATTTAGGAAACATGGATGTGGATGATAACAATTGCCCAGTAAATTCTGAAGAATAAACAATATCGTATAAAAATGAGATTGTGAGATATTCCCTTACCTTAGGTCCGCTTTTCTTCGTAAGTGTCTAAGCCTCCTGTATAATTATTTAAATAATGTCATTGAAATATTCCAGAATCATACTAATTTTTATGATATCATATATGGTCATATTATTATCTTTTTATTAGTAATATTTCATTGCTACTTGATATTTGGCCGTTTATTACTTTTTGTTCTTATGAGTGTTTTGTCGAATAAATTCTTATTATTCCTTTTTGATTATAGATACCTAATTTCAAGAATGTTATTAGTGTAATATATATCATATTAATTCATTAAATTCATATATATAATCATTATTCAATGAAGATCATGTAGAACGAGTCGCATCACATCGTGGAGATGGTATTCGGTTCATACGCACGAGCGATGATATTGTTCCCATGATCGTGGAATTTTATTGTAGTGTATGTATACTATTTCAGAATCAATATTACTTTAAAATAATCATATATAGTTATCTATTTGCACCATTATACCCATCCAAGTAAGGTGGTGGTAGAAAATATATTAAACAATGGTGTGGAGACGGTATTCAATACGTACACACACGCGGTGATTTCGTTTTCCGTAGGATGGATAGATGGGGAAATAGGGTTTTTTCATACTTATAATAACATATTAGTATATTATTGATACTGATGTTATTACTTCATAATGAAACAACTAATGAAGAAGAAGTGGAAGAAGAAATAAAGTTGAAAGAATCGGTAACAGACATTACCTCTTCTTAGAAGAACCTCTTTGAGACCCCCTTTTAGGGAACTAAAATTGGTCTTTGAAAATACCAGGACTTCTAGGATGTTTATAGGGAAGTGGATAAAATAATTTTTTAGGGTTTGGATGAGCATGAAGGCTCAATTTTGTGTGAGGAAGAGAGGGAGGAGATGCCCTTTTATAATGGAAGAGAGGGGCACCTTTTGAAAAAAAATATTATTTTATTATAAAGTCATATTCGGTTTTTAATAGCTCCAAATTAATTTATTTCGAAGCTAAGGTTGGTATGGGTCTTAATACTCCCATCCAATATAATTGATACATGTTTAGGGTTCTATTTTAACCTTATCATTTAGATTTAACTTTAAGTTAAATAATTTTACTTTTACCGTGTATTTTTGTTTTCTTACACTATAAGGTTAATAAACATAACATAACAAGACAAAATAATCCCAAGTTGATTATTATTAATATATATAACCTCATCTAAGTAATTTTTCAGAACCTTAGATTTTTAGGAATAAAATAACATTTAATAAAATAATAATTGTTTTAAAAACTATTTTATGTCAATTTTGACAATATTTGGTAATTTATTTTTGTGAAAATTATAACAGAAAGGTTAATTCAAAAAAAGATAATTAATTCAATAAAAACATGTCATATTAACCTATAAAATTATTGTAATTAATAAAAAGTCTCAAATTACATTTATTTGGGTATTTATAACATCAATTATGTCAATATTTCATTAATAATATAATTATTGCATCATCATTGTGTCATAAATACACTAAATTATATAAAGTCTAAAAATTATAAATAAAATACCATTATTTAGGAAAGCTTTTTAGCTTTCTAATGAATATTTATAGTCTAATTTATCTTATGTATAACCCTATATTAAAATTTATTTTCTTATTAAACATTGATTTTAACTATTTTAACCTTTCTTTAAATAAATTAATATTAAATTTCCTAATCTAATCCAAGTGGTCTTAAATGGTCATATTTTATTCCTAATATTTTCTTTGGTAGAATTACACTTATCCAATAGAATTAGGACATGTTTTTGGGTAATATTAATAACATTTTTACCCTTAATTTCCCTATTTACTTTTAACAATGGTAAAAAAAGTAAAAAGTTACTATTCACCAAAAATTATTTTCATCTCATTGAACCACATTTTACTTACTAACATGAACCGTTTCTCTCGGATTTTTAAAATTCCACTCAATGAAGCGGTAAAATTATGTTTTATGTAAATTTGAAAATTCTCCTAGGAGGTGGGTAAAAGACAGTCAAAAGATCAATAAAAAATTTATATATCTAAAATTATTATAAAATGACTCCAATGAATTGCATTGAACTTATAAAAATATTATGTATAAATTTTGACATAAAATAAATTTAAATAGATTATAATTATTTAAATAAAAATTCATTTTTTAAATAGTAACCTAGTGTTTTCACTATTCATCAAAAATTGAAAGTTTTCAGAAAAAATAGAAAAATTTCACCCTAGCCTAATTCTGATATTCCGAATACAAAAATAAAGTCCATTTTAAAAGATGAAATTTACAAAATTTCAAAAAGGTGTTATTACTATTCATAACGGCTAGTTTTAATAATATTTTAATTGCATATAGTTGTTTAGTGAAACTTGTTATTGCATACGATGCAAGCTATCAAGGAAGGTCGTGATTGCATGAAATGCAAGAGAAGCTGGTATTGTGTGTTGTTAAAGATCCCTTTGATGATTTATATAACATAAAAAAAATATTTCTCTTAAAAGTCCCAGGTGTTACATTTTCATTCCAATTTCATTTATTCATGATATGGTTAGGAAAGATAAAGAAACCTAGAAAACTGATTAATACTATGTTGTGATGAAGTCAAAACTCAATGGTGGGGAGGCCATTGATTATAGTATAGTGGATATGAGTTTGTTGTTGTGGTACAATAATAATAACTTCATACTTATAGATTTTTATGAACAAAATCTTCAAGAATACTACCATTTAAAAATGTAAGTTGGTCCTGCAATGTAGAACATATATAAGGAGTTGAATGAATAGTTTTACTGGGTCAGGTTGAAAAAGGATGTGGCTGAGTTTATATTAATATTCCTAACTGTTCATTATGTTAGGGTAAAAAATCAGATACCCTAAGTTGTGTTTTATTTTATACATATCACTATTTAAAAATAGTAGCATATAGCCATTTCTATTGTAAAAAATCTCCCAAAGATGGTTCCAAACCAAGATTCCATTTCTATAATAGTTTATCAACTCATAAGATTGGCCAATTTCATCCTTATTCATGAATCCATATTATAGGAAATTTGTGAAAAATCTATATTCATAATGTAGTAAATAGATATGGCATTCCATTTTTGATAATATTAGAAAGAGATAAGAGCTTTTTTTCGGACTTTGAGAACACCCTAAAAAGTCCATTGGGACTCATTTGTCTGTGAGTATGTTGTTTCATCCATATATGGATAGATAATTTGAATTGTTGATAAAAACATTGGAATACAAGTTTCAAGCATGGGAAATAGTTTTTTTGTGGATTATGAGAGGATCACCTAAAATTATTGGAGTTCTCATATAAAAATAGTTATCAACCCTTTATACATATGGATCAATTTGAATCATTGTAATTTTGTACTTTTCATTCATAACATTTTTGGGTGGAAAGGGGTAAGACTTCACTTGTTGGACATATCCTTCTCTAGTAGTCAATGGAAACGATTCAGTTAACCAAGAAATGGATGGAGATGGCTCATACTGTTCAAAAATCATATATGGATCATTGTCAATAGCCATTTTTGTTTAAGGTGAGTGACCATGTTTTTTATGACCACTCAACATCCATGAAATCATTATTTCATGAATAAGGGAATTTTATCTCCTTCATAAATGGGCCATTTGGAGACACTTTGATGTGTTTTTGAGGCGAAATACTGGTTGCCATTTCCATCATAGTTCAATTCTATGAAAATTATGTTTCATGTATCTTTGTTGAAAAGGTATCATGAAAATCCAGATCATGTGGTTTAACGGGCTCATGTTGAACTAGAGTCATATGATTCATTTTTATACATTTTATTAAAAATTATGAATAGTCTAGATAAAGCATGGGAAAAGAATTGTTCGGTTGAGATTTTTTGGAAATGATGTCAGTTTTAGGAAGATACATGATAATGGGAGAAGGAAATGATCGAGTAATGGCCATAACACTTTTTTGGGAAATTATGTTTATTTTTTTCTATAAACGTATATACCAATGGTGGGGGGAATTTAACATCCCCTTTTTTAATTATGTAACCAATTAATTATTTGTTTTGTGTATGTAATAATTTTTCATGATGTTTGGTTGAGTTTTGATGAATATTTGAATGTTTTAGTACTTTTTAAAAGGTTTCCAATTTGTGAATGGTTTTTGGACACTATGTATGTCCAACTAGATAATGTGTAAGGGGAAACATGAGCTTCTTGTTAGGTGCACAGTTAGGTTAATGGATTGGTGGAACCATGCAGCCCACAGGATAAACATTGCAGTATGTTATAGGGAGATGTTTAATGATTTCAACATGGTTTGTCACACCATGGGGGTAAACCATGTGATTTTCCACTTGAGTAAAATATCGGTAAATTATTAGTACGTGGATTTTTTAGCCATGCGCAGTACAATACATAGATCTTAAAAATATGGATTAGGGTCAGAATTATGTCATAACCCATTATTTTCTCTCCCTTTAAAAAATAACACAATAATTAATCCTCTAAAAAATTTAAATTCTTTCCCCACCAAATTGTAAGTGATCCACATGCATTCCATGGTGTCTTGATTCTTGATCCCCTTGAAAATTCATTTTATGTGAAAAAAATTTTGTATGATTTATTATATTTTATTTCCTACACTCTATAAAAATCCTAGATCTATTCTTTTTGGTATTCATATATTATTTATTATTCCAATAATTATTCTATATAGTTGTGTTGATGTCACATAAAGAGATATAAGGCGGGTTTTTAGAGTTGCACCCTCGTTTAGTTTGTGTTTTCATGTCATTCATCATTTTATCCAAAAATCATGAAGCGGTGGCATCACAATCAAATCCTCTAGCATGAAAATGAACTATTAGATTCAAATAGATTTTTTTTCTGTAAATTGGTTGTAAAATATTTGTGGTATTATTAATGGAAATAGTCTTTTGTGATGGTTTATGGAATTAGCAATATTTTTTTGAGGAAGGTGAGAACTGTAACTTGATTTTAAAATGATAACAATAAAATGGATGTCACGTTTTGATTCTTTGAAAGGTATTTAAAGAAATTATTTTTATTAAAATAGTATGGAATATGTGATTGTATAATGTGTTTTTTAATTGATCATTTTTGAGATGAATGAGATCGATATTTGTCGCGAAGTACCTCCATCAAAGGGATGAGTAATGGATGTGAAGTTCCATAGTTAATGGTAACACAAATACTATTTTCTTGATAGAGATTTTGAAAGTGTGTGTGTGAGTGTTTGATTATGTTAAATGGAATGTGTTATTCCATCCTATAATATTGGACATCATTAAATGACTTGTATATTAACTTTATTAAGAAATTGGATTTGTTTGAGGAGTTAGTTTTCCATTGAAAATTATTTATTAATCTATATAAATTATTATTTTATATTTTTCCTAAAAAAACTGTTTAAATAAATGATCTAACACGTCTATCCTTGTGGAATAAGTAGGGAAGTCAGTTTGGAGTTCTATCTATGTATTATTACATAACATTTCTTTGGCACTTATATTCTTTAACAGATAATTTTTATCAAGACACATGCAAAGGAAATTTATCACACATCTTTAGTAGTTCTTCCTAATACATGGGAATTATTTTAGAGCTAGATCATGGAGTTTGTTTAGTGATTTTTATTTATGTTTCTATCACTTCGAATTTCAGGTTTTTTCATCCACATCATTTCGTCCTGTTGTAGTCTTATGTTGTAGTACTTTTCTGTAGTTTTCTTTAGATATATGATTTATTACATTGTGGTTTTTTACATTGTTATTTTAATAATGTAGTAGTCTTTTGTTATGGGATGTTCTATTAGGATGTTTTATTTATCAAATGGAAAATAGACCCCCTAATATATTAAATCACTTAACATATATTTCCTACCTTTAATGACATGGGGATTTTTCTTAAGGACAAGTAACACTGTACCACAACCTTAAGATAATGAGGGGGGATGAGATATTATAGGGATGGAGGTTTCAAGATTTTTGATTTCCCTAATATCATGTAATAAAACTTTTATCCATGTAAGATTATGTGAAATATTCATTGATAGTGTCCAAAAATATTTTAATATGAACATACATCCAGATCTTGTAGCACAATGATAATTCATGGTCGGAAATGTAGGGAAGGGAAATAGATCATCTGCATGTTTTATGAGTGATTAGATTTTGAAGATGGTTATGATACCATGACAGATATTAAATAGAATCCATAACATATTTTAATTATTTAACCCATTTTTTGTGTTTATACTTGATGGTAGAAAACATTGGGGTCAATTTGGTTTATGATTGATTTTCCTGACATGACATCTGTTATATAATCATAATCATTTAATTTTTAATCTATAATGTTTTTTTGGATTATATTTATATTTATTTACATTTTTGTGTGGATATTATTATTTAGGGTATATTCTCCCAATTACAATTTCATACCCTCATATTTAGATGATAACCTCTTGCATGTAAGGAGGTGAAAGGAAAAAACTTTTAATTTTTCTTAGGTCGACTAATTTGGGATAGTGTGTTATAAAATTAACAATCCATTCTTTCATATTAATTATTTTCTTGACATGGTAGAAATTATCTTGTACGTTTGGATCTTAGGTGAGGGAGTTTCCATGATCTTGGAATGCTCAAGTGTCATTAATCATTGAATTTACTTTGATTTATTTATTGTATTAGTTTTATAGGAATTTGGTTGTATTCATGTACAATGAATTAACACATAGGATCACATTTTGTGTATGTAAAATATATTTTTAATATAGAAATTATTTAATTAAATTTCATAATATTTTTTATTCATTTTTTAATATATAAATATTATTCTATTTTTATATATCAGGGAAGGAATTAGTTAGATGATCATGTTCAGGATTCTATGATTTATAAACATTATTCTAACTATAATATTGGTACATAGGTATAAAATTTAGTATTTGATATAACTATGAGGGTTATATAATGTTTGAGGGTGTCACCTAGGACAGACCTACATATAGAAATCACATATTTATTCATTTTCAATAATAAAATTGTATTATTAAGAAAGTTGTAATAGGAGAACTAATATTTGGATTGGATTTTCATAAAATATTTCTTCATTGGTTCCAAAATTATCCTTCGTTAGAGAACATACATTTTCCATAATAGGATATGTATGGGATACACTAGAGAAAGCTCTCACACCTACTCCAATGTTTGAGGGGATACCCCCAACCTGGGTATATATTAATTGCAAATGATTATTGAATCTGATCATATATGAATATAGTTGATTATCATCAAAAAAATTGTCTCCTTAATCTACATGTATTCTATAGATTTATTATTTCATAAGATTTTCAAGAATAGAGTGATAGGATTGTTGGAATATTTGAAATTATAGTGACTCCTAAGTATTATAGAGTGACGTTGGCATCCATAATTCTTTAGTGGCTTTCTAGGAGGTGTGAGGGAGTTATTATAAAAATAGGGAAACTGGAGGGTCCTATATGCGATGCCATCAAGATGTTTATTTTGAATACATATTTATATACATGTTGATTTTAAATTGATCACAAAATTTTATAGAGATTCAACATGGGAAAATGTTACATTCTTCTTACTCCATTCAATTTATAAAGTTGCTATGATTTTCAATAATTTTTATAGACATATGTTTCCAAAGGATAGTGGGATTTTAATGTATCTAATTTGAAAAAATATATACTGATTTATAGTTTCAACATAAACAATATGCTAATGTTCTTTATAAGGACAAAAATTTTGAGAAGTGGATAGAGGAGGATATACCTTTATTTCTAATTCCATATAATAGCATGTTCATCGCCAGACATCCAAGTAATAAAACGATGGAATCAATTAGGGTTAGGAAGATGAACAATGAGGAGGTACAATAGTGTTCCAGAAATTCATATCATTGTAGGGTTTAATATCACCTTCTAGTAGCATACATGTCTCATGTCTTTTAATTGTGGAATGTCTAGTCATTATAAAAAAATTTCTAATAACCGAGATAAATATTTCTCAATGTATATAGAGGGTACATCATTAATATTTAAATTAAATGGTTTTTTTGGATTGCCACTCGTACTAATGTGAAGATATCATAGATTGATACCTAGGGATCTGGTGTACAATCCCAATATTTTCATACATGAATATCATATATTGTTTATGAATATTCAATACATTGGATAAACACAAGCCCTAGGAATGTTATTGTAACACACCAACCCTAGTTACCCAGAGTCGGTGCATTATTTTAATACATTGGAATGATTACAAGGAATCAAGTCTCGAAGGACCGATCAGTTTAGCATTCGTTGAAAATATATTACATACATGAATGTTACATTACACTTCATAACATAAGAAACAACATAAATAATCCTTCACAAATGACATTATTCCCTTGGCTTAACCCTGTATATCAATCACTATACACTTCCTGGAATCCTGGAAAAAATAAAATAAAGAAAGGGTTGAGATCAGATGCTCAGTAAGGATAAAAATACAATGGAAACTTTTATAAATAAGTAAAAAAAATTAAGGAAATGTATAACTAAAACAAAATCCTTTTAATCATGAACTTCAACATAGTATGTAAAAATTAAAATAATGTAATTCAATTTATTTATTCACATGGATATTATATTAGTTGAATAATCACATGAAATATCACTAACCACTTTCATAATGATGGAATGCATAATGCCAAACATTAATTTCTGTGTCAAGGCCTCGTGCCATGTCCTAAGGTATAACTGTAACCGGAACCCAACCTGGAGAGCCTCTGTACCGGACTCCAACTCGGAGTGCCTCTAATAACCGGACCCCAACCCGGAGTGCCTCTAATAACCGGACACCAACCCAGAGTGCCCCTAAAAACTGGACCCCAACCCAGAGTGCCTCTAATAATCAGACACCAACCCGGAGGGTCTACTGTAACAGGACCCCAACCCGGAGGGCTTACTTTTTCCGGTCCCCAACCCGGAACATTCTAGTCCAACACATTCATCTTAAAAATAGGATGAAATATAACATAATTTTTTTTATTAAAACTAGCATGTGGAACGTCAATAGTTTACCCATAAACCATGAATTGTATAAAAATAACACATCCGCAGTCAAATATATCACAAAATCTTCAACACAATATGGAAGATTTGTATCACGATAAATAAACTTCAAAACAAGTTTAAAATCCATAAAAGAATTTTGACATAGATGAGATTGATTTGTAAAAATCTTTGAGAGAAATACCCATTTTTCATGAAAAAATTCAAAAGACACACAATTTATAAAAGAATTCATTTAAAGACATTTCTGAATCAAAGTGTCTCATATCACTTTAATCTTTTGAAATGAATTAACATTTTAAAAACATTCATGTTCATATAAATAAATCATTAAAAACCATTTTGAAGACATGGATATTATTGAGAATGATTTAGAAGAATTGATATTTAAAACATTTGAAATGATGTTTTAGTAAAGGAGTCCCTTAAAAGAATACCTTTTGAAACTCTTTCATAAAACATGGATATGGATAATAAATATGTCCCAGTAGATACTTATGTAAAAACAACCTTGGATAATAAAGAGATTGTGAAATTAACCCTTACCAATTGGGTAACTCACAAAACATACAATCCATGAAAGAGGAATCAAACAATTAAAATGTAAATAGAAATAAATTAAAGTGTATTACACAAATAATATAATTATGCGTAGTACATACACCACACGGAAGGTAATAGTGGCAATATGGCATGAATCTCACAGGAATAAGGAGTGAGAAGAAAACCCCTTACCATATACTTTTCCTTGGTTGATGGTAGGTTAGCATCCTGTATAATAGTTAAATCATTGTTATTAAATTATAAAAGAATAATATAGATTAATATTATATCATATATGATATTTTAATATTTAATTGTTAATAATATTTTAGTATTATCATCGTTTTGGGTGTTAACTGATTCATTTTCCTTTATATGCTTCCTTACGTAAGCTGTGTTTGTTATGGATAGGTTGTGTCTTATTCATATCCAGAATGATATCAAATCATTAAACATTACTTTTAATCATCAAAAAATAATTATTCATTAATGTTTATAATGGGGGGATGAATCTCATCGTGTTCGTGGAGACGGTAATCCGTACGTACGCACGAACGCTACTTCCATTTCATTTTTCATTTTAAAAGGAATAAAAACCAAATGATACATAGGTATATAATTATTATAGTATAATATAATATCTTATATGTGTTACTTATGTTCATTAACACCTTCCTTTATACGTTCCATGTATGGTATGAACGAGTCATATCACTTTGAGGGGGTGGTAGTCCGCACTTCCTCAAATGAAATTATCGTATATATATATACAACATTAAAGGAATAATGGTTTGATATAAAATGGAATTAAAAAAGATTATATATAAAATAATTATCATAAATATCATATTTAATTATAGTTCCATCATAATATCCACCATGAGAGGTGGTAGGATATAATTGAACAATCATCGCTTCGTGAGGTGTTTGGTTTCCATCCACAGAATCATTATGTTCTTCTCCCATTAGATGGATGTGTGTGTAAGTGTAGTTATAATAATTCTAATAACAATATCCTAGTATATTTTGGATAATTTTTTTGTTACAAAAGAAAATAATAAGAAGAGTTTATGGGTTGGATAAGTAAAATAAAATAAAAGAAGCTAAGAGAAATTGTTACCTTTAATTTGAGTAACTACCTTTGGTTTGAACCAAAAATGACTCTTGAAGTGCCTTATGCCGAAGTTAAGGCTTTTAAAATGAGGATTGGGATGTAGGGAGCTTAATTGGGCAGAGGTTGGACGAGCCAAAAGGCTTGAGAGGTGTGAGGAAATGGTTAGAATTGGTGTCCTTTTATAAGGGGGGGGGAGGGGCTCTTTAGGAAAATCTAGAAATATTATATTATAATATTTTCATATTCGGTCTCGAATGGATAAAAAATGAATTATTTAAAGTTTAAGGTGGGGATAGGTCGAAAAACACTCAACCAATAGGATTTAGATAGGTTTGGGCTACTATATTAACCTTATCTTTAAGAATTAACTCTTAGTTAATTAGTTCCACTTTTACAATGTCTCTTTGTATTTTTATATTATATGGTTAATAAACTAGATATATACATCCAAAAGACCCCCAAGTAGTCAATTAATGATAAAACTATCATTATATATGTCTCTTGTACTAACCTTATATTTTTAATAATTTAATATCAATTAATAATATAATATTTGTTTTAAAAACTATTTTATGTCAATTTTGATAGTATTCAATAATTGATTTTTGTAAAAATCATAACAGGATTATTACCTCGAAAAAAGTGAATTAAATCAATATTAACATGTCATAGTAACATATAAAATTAGTTTAATTCATAAAAAGTATCATATTATATTTATTTGGGTGTTTATAATATCAATTATTTTAATTTTTCACTAGTATGGTAATTACTGCATTATCATTGTGTAATAAATAAATTATATTTTATAATGTCTAAAAATTATAAATAAAATATAATTACGTAGGAAATATTTTTATATTTCTAATGAATAGTTATAATCGAATATATAACATATATAACTTTATGTAAATATTTTTTTGCTAAAAGATATAAGATTATGTCATTTTTGTATTCACTTTAACTTAATTAATATAAAGTGTCCCTATCATCTACAAGTGGCTCCATTGGATCCCAAAATCGACCCAGAGATGCCCATGGTCGGAAATGTATCCACTAATAAGGTTAGGACACATTTTAGGGTAATTTATTATTATTATAATATTATTTATTTAACCCTTATTTACCGGATTTACCCTTTAACCGTGATAAATAAAATATTTACCGAATTAATTATTCAAAATGTCTAAAAATAAAAGTTACCTATTTACACAATTTGTACATCCTGATTCCAAATATAGAATCCATTTTTTCAAATTCAAAACACATAAGTGGCAGAAATTAATTTAAAATTAATTCTCGCTGTCAAAACAGAAAGCGTGTTTTTAAGATATAATAACTATCAAAAGATTGATACTTGTTTATGTTCGGTTTAAATGTGAAATTATGTCCAATGACCAAAGTTGAATTAAATAGTAAATCTATATTCTTAATATACTTTAAAATGACTAAAATGCATAATTTATCACTATTAATTATTTTGATTACCATAGTTGTTTTTAATTAAAATTTAGTAATTTTCACTATTCATCAAAATATGAAAGTTATCCGAAAAGTACCAAAATTTCACCATAGGATAATTTCAATAATCCAAATCCAAAATTGATGTACATTTTGAATGATAAAATGTAATAAATTTCAAAAAGTGGGTATTACTATTCATAATGGCTAGTTTGATTGGTTGTGGTGTGTTAGAACTCAATGTTGCGTACAACACATGCTATTGCATTATTCAAAAGGAAGTGTTTCATGGAATCATGGGGTTTTACAATCACCCCTACTTCAATAAATTTAATCCTCACAATTTATTCTCCGTATTGGAAACTTGGGGTTGACATTTCAAAATATCTTAGTTGAAATCCCACATCGAAAAATGGATTAATGAGGCCTCTATTGAAAATAAAGAGTGGTAAGTATGAAGGTTACCGAAAATAAAAAATACTAGGGTTACATGTTGGAAAATATGGATATGTAAGAGAAATATAAGCATCAATATTTTATGGAGAGTGGTAGAGAACATCGCTATGAAAAAGGCCAACAATCCCAAAGCCATAAATTTGGGATGATCTAAGGTACCATCTTGGACAATATTTTTTTTCTAAGTACCTTTTCTTAATGTTGAGGAATTTATTTATGATATTGGATAAGATCATAGGGAGATATACTTAATTTATAATTAGTGTTTTTATCCATTAATAAATCTCTACCACAAACTCATCTTTCACCCCAAAACATAATACTACTCAAAAATACTCTATTTATCCTAATCGTATAGGGTTACAAATATAATAAATTTATAATTCACATATAAGACCATTAAAAAAAGATATTAAATTATACCATAGAGGAACATCACGTAGTCCAGTGGTAGGCAATAAATCCCAATTGCACTATGGTTGTGGTTTTGATTTCCCGCAGCTTTGTCCAACTCAACGGGTCGTCACACGGTGTGTGTGTTGTCCTTTTATAAAAATCCAAATATAAACATTCAAACATAATATCTTCCAACCTTTAGACTATCTAAAATACTTCTGTAAACTCTCAGTCCAAAATTTATATGAAAGTTAAACATAATATAGATCATTTTTACCTCATAATAGCATGTGAATACCTTCATCAGCTATTCTTTTAAAACACAGAAACATCCTAAATGACCATAAATCTTTATTGACTACATTCAAGGTCCCTTATTCCTTATTGAATACTGGATATAAATCATCCATCCAAATTTTTTTAAACCCCAACAATAATGGAATATGAAATTCATTAATCAGTTTCAAGGCAGTCAAGAATATCAAATATAATTTACCCAAATCAACCATATCTTATTCCAAAATCAGTACCTCAATATTAGGACCATATTAAGGTTTATATTTCCTTAAACCATGTAAACTCCAAAAAAATTAACTCACTGTAGATTCACATTTCCTAGTACCATAGAATCTCAAATCCTCAATGAAATAGTAATGCAGTACAGTCCTTATTTATTTCCAGTACATCATTGAAACGACACTTCAATGAAATAATTCCAAAATAACAATATAAGAACACTTGTCATTCCTCTTCATATGTGGTAGTATCATAACATGATTATTATCCAATAGCTTCATTTTCATCATAGTCTGATGACTGGGACATTAGTTCGTGTAGTGTCCAAACTCCTTGCAGAAGAAGCATTGTACATTTGAAATCATTTTCATACATTTTGAGTGACATACTTGGTGTCTTTTCTCTCCACACATATAACATACTCCCATTCCCGTCACACATTTTCCAAGGTGATTGTTTCTATAGTTATCACATATGGGAAAATCCTTCTTTACCTTATTCCCATTATCTGTTCCTCTCTCTACCATCCATTCCTTCTCTGGATTCCCTTCAAGGCCAACAGACATCGAGAATTCTTTACATGTCTTATCAACACATGATACTATATCTTCATATGATGATAATATGTGGGAGACTATTTCCCTTATAAATTCTAGCTTAGGACCATGTTAGATATGTTCCTCATTACTCTTTGGATCATGCGTATTGTTGGAGTTCTCATTCCCTCTATTGGGCACCATTTCTGAACAATTTCTTACACTAGATTAGTTTATGAATAACAATACCTAATCCCAAACTTGTAAAACTCATAACATAAATTAAATAGTTTATGGATATAATCCATAATCATATAGATGTTTTCATTGAGGATTTATATACTCATAAACCCTTCATAATGGTTTGTAATGAAAATGAGAATTATCCTAAACATATCACCCGGGAGGGTCGTAACCAAGAGTGCAGCAAGGCCCATTTTCATGCACCAGTTTTTGTTCGAGTCTAGCTCAAAGCGGTGTTTTTGGGATTTTCCCCTAGGTATATCTGTGCCAAAGCCACCTCAACCTGCTCGTATCCAGACAGGGATGTATTGCTTGGAAAACAAACAAAATCTCTACAATACCAAAATTATAAGAACTTCTTACACACTAATCCTCAAAGTTCATCTTAGGTTTACGTGCTCTAATCAGAGTTTATCTAAATCTAGTTTCCATGGTTTTTTCTAAACATCCTCTGATACCAACTATAACACCCCAACCCTAGTTACCCAGAGTCGGTGCATTATTTTAATACATTGGCATGATTACAAGGAATCAAGTCCCGAAGGACCGATCAGTTTAGCAGTCTTGAAAAATAGATTACATAAATTAATTTTACATTACACTTCATAACATACAAAACAACATAAATAATCCTTCACGGATTCCATTATTCCCTTGGCTTAACCCTGCATATCAATCACTATACACTTCTTGGAATCCTGGGAAAAATAAAACATAGAAAGGGGTGAGCTCAGATGCTTAGTAAGGATAACAATACAACGAAAACATTTATAAATAAGCATAAACATTTAAGGAAATGTATAACTAAAAAAATCCTTTAAAACACAAACTTCAGTATAATGTGGCAAAAAAAAATTATGTAATTCCATTTACTTATTCACAAGGATATTATACTAGTTGAATAATCACTTTTAATATCACTAACCACTTTCATTATGATGGAATGCATAATACCGAACTTTAATTTCTGTTTCAAGGCCTCATGCCATGACCTAAGGTATAACTTTACCCAGAACCCAACCCTGAGAGCCTCTATAACTGGACTCCAACCCGGAGTGCCTCTAATAACCGGACCCCAACCCGGAGTGCCTCTAATAACCAGACACCAACCCGGAGTGCCTCTAACAACCAGACACCAACCCAGAGGGTCTGATATAACCAGACCACAACCCGTAGGGCTTACTTTTACCGGTCGCCAACCAGGAACACACTAGTCCAACACATTCATCTTAAGAAGAGGATGAAATATAACATAAAAATTTATATTAAAACTAGCATGATAAATGTCAAAACATTACCCATAAACAATGAATTGTATAAAAATAATAGATCCATAGTCAAATATATGACAAAAACATCAACACAATATGAAAGTTTTGTATCATGATAAATCAACTACAAAACAAGTTTAAAATCCAGTAAATAATTTTGACATAGATGAGATTGATTTGTAAAACTCTTTGAGAGAAATACCCCATTTTCATGAAAACATTTAAAATTAACGCAATTTAGAAAAGAATTCATTTGAAGACATTTTTTAATCAAATTGTCCTATACCACTTTGAAACTTTTGAAAGGAATTAAAATTTTAAAAACATTCATGTCCATATAAATAAATCCTTAAAAACCATTTTCAAGACATAGACATCAATGAGAAAGATTTAGAAGAATTGATATTTAAAACATTTGAAATGATGTTTTAGTAAAAGAGTCCCTTAAAATAATCCCTTTTAAAACTCTTTCATAAAGCATCGATATGGATATGGATAATAAATATGTCCTAGTTGATACTTATGTAAAAACAACCTTGGATAATAAAGAGATTGTGAAATTAAACCTTACCAATTTGGTAACATACGAAATATACAACCCATGAAAGAGGTATCAAACAATGAATATGTAAATACAAATAAATTAAAGTGTATTACCCAAAGAATATAATTATGGGTAGTACATACACCACACAAAAGGTAATAGTGTCAATATGGCATGAATCTCACAGGAATAAAAAGTGGGATGAAAACCCCTTACCTTATACTTTTCCTTGGTCGAGGGTAGGTTAACATCCAGTATAGTAGTTAAATCATTGTTATTAAATTATAAAATAATAATATACATAAATATGATATCATATATGATCTTTTAATATTTCTTTGATAATAATATTTTAGTATTATCATCGTTTTGGGTGTTAACTGATTCGTTTTCCTTTATATGCTTTGTTACATAAGCTGTGTCTGTTATGGATAGGTTGCATCTTATTCATATCCATAATTATATCAAATAATTAAACATTAATTTTAATCATCAAATGATAATTATTCTTCTTTGAATATGATGGGGTAATGAACCTCATCATGTTCTCGGAGACGGTAATTTTTACGTACACACGAACGCTACTTCCATTTCATTTTTCATTTTAAAAGGAATAAAAACAAAATTATACATAGGTATATAATTATTCCAGTACAATATAATATCTTATATGTGTTACTTAAGTTCATTAACACCATATTTTATACGTTCCATGTATTGTATGAATGAGTCATATCACTTTGAGGGGGCGGTAGTCCGCACTTCTTCAAATGAAATTATCATATATATATATATATACAAATAAAAGAAATAATGGTTTGATATAAAATGGAATTAAAGAAGGTTATATATAAAATAAAAATCATTAATATCATATTTAATTATACTTCCATCATAATGGCCACCATGAGAGGTGGTGGGAGATAATTGAACAATCATCGCTTCGTGAGGCGTTTGGTTTCCATCCACAGAAACATTATATTCTTAACCCATTATATATATGTGTGTGTAAGTGTAGTTATAATAATTCTAATAAAAATTTCCTAGTATATTTAGGATACTGGTTTTGTTACAAAAGAAAAAAATAAGAAGAGTTTATAGGTTGGAGAAGTAAAATAAAAAAAGAAGCTAAGAGAAATTGTTACCTTTAATTTGGGTAACTCCCTTTGGTTTGAACCAAAAAGGACTATTGAAGTGCCTTATGCCTAAGGTAAGGCTTCTAAAATGAGGATAGGGATGTAGGGAGCTTAATTGGGCAGAGGTTGGACGATCCAAAAGTCTTGAGAGGTGTGAGGAATTGCTTAGAAGTGGTGTCCTTTTATAAGGGAGAGGAGGGGCTCTTTAGGAAAATCTAGAAATATTATTTTATAATAAATTCATATTCGGTTTATAATGGATAAAAAATAAATTATTTAAAGTTTAAGGTGGGGATAGGTCGAAAACCACTCATCCAATAGGATTTAGACTGGTTTGGGTTAATATATTAACATTTTCTTTAAGTATTAACTCTTAGTTAATTAGTTTCACTTTTACAATGTCTCTCTGAATTTTTATATTATATGGTTAATAAACATACTATATACATCCAAGAGACCCCGAAGTGGTCCATTAATGATACACCTATCATGATATATTTCTCTTGTCCTATACGTAGATTTTTAAGATTTTAATATCAATTAATAATATAATATTTGTTTCAAAAACAATTTTTTTGTCATTTTTGACACTATTAAATAATTGATTTTTGTAAAAATTATAACAGAATGATTAATTCAAAAAGAGTTAATTAAATACATAATAACATGTCATTGTATCCTATAAAATTAGTTTAATTCATTAAAAGTCTCAGATTATTTTTATTTGGGTGTTTATAATATCATTTATTTTAATTTTTCACTATTATTGTAATTACTGCATCATCATTATGTCATAAATAAATTATATTATATAATGTATAAAAATTATAAATAAAATATAATTATTTAGGAAATGGTTTTATCTTTCTAATTAATTTTTATAATAAAAAATATAACATCTATAACTCTATGTAATAATTGTTTTTCTAAAAGATATAAGCTTATGTCATTTTTGTATTCACTTTAACCTAATTAATATAAAGTGTCCCTATCACCTACAAGTGGCTGCATGAGGTCCCAAAATCGACCCAAAGATGACCATGGTCGGAAATGTATCTACTAATAAGGTTATGAATCGTTTTAGGGTAATTTAGTGTTATTATAATTTTATTTTTTAACCCTTATTTACCAAATTTATCCTTTAACAATGGTAAATAAAATATTTACCGAAGTAATTATTCAAAATGTTTTAAAAATAAAAGTTACATATTTACACAGTTTAGACATCCTGATTTCAAATATTGAATCCATTTTTCCAAATTCAAAACATAGAAGTTGCAAAAATTAATTTAAAATTAATTCCCACTATCAAAACAAAAAGCGTCTTTTTAAGATATAATAACTATCAAAAGATTGATACTTGTTTATGTTCGTTTCAATAGTGAAATTCTTTCCAATGACTGAAGTTTTATTAAATAGTCAAAATATATTATTTATATACTTTAAGATCACTCAAATTAAAAAATATCACTATGAATTATTTTGATTAAAAAATGTGGTTTTTATTAAAACTTAGTAATTTTCACTATTCATCAAAATATGAGTGTTACCCGAAAAGAACCAAAATTTCACCTTAGGATAATTTAAATATTCAAAATCCAAAAATGAAGTCCATTTTTAATGACAAAATGTATAAAATTTCAAAAATTGGGTATTACTATTCAAAACGGCTAGTTGGATTGGTTGTGGTGTGTTAGAACTAGATGTTGTGTACAACACACGCTATTGAATTATTCAAAGGGAAGCATACCTTGGAATCCTGGGGTGTTATAGTAATAGTACAGTATCACTATAGACTATAGAAATTTTCTTATTATTTAATGAATGAACTTAATCATATTCAACAAATATCATCTAACATAGTATTTCTTATTGGGATACCCTAACTAACCCCTTATTCATAACCTGGGGAATAACAAATTAAATGGTGATCTTATTTTCACAGTTGGCATATACAAAAATGATATATGTATATTATAATATTATATATATGATAATAATTAGTTTATATTTTTATGAACAGATCTTATGATTTTCATACCCACATTTTATAGACCATAAACATCATTTATGGATGAAAACAATATTATTTTTGAAAACATGGACTGTAAGAGTGAGAAATCATAATAAATCAGTCATGAACCATATAATTGTGTAATTAATGTATTAAATCATCATAAATATAGAAAAAATTTTCATATATCAAGGATAAATACCATGAAAATCAATTTTGTTTATCAAAAAAAATATCATGCTACCCATTGTCGATCAAGATGTGCTTGTTTCCGAGAGTGGATCCAAACTCACGTATATCCCATAGTTGATCAAGCCCATCAGCATTCTCCCCTTTTTAAATCATGAGATATAGTGGTTTTATAAAACCATTGGAGGGATATCTATCTCCCATCCATCTTGTAATGAAAAACATTCCTCTATTTTCCAATATATAATAAATCTTTCATCATATTATCAAATCATAAACAATGTATTGTAAATGTGATTAGAATATTTAATAATTCCACAATTAAATAAATAGAGTAAAATAAATGGGTTTTGATACATTTTTGTAATATAATAATTAGTTTTCTATATAAATAATATGGATCAGATCATTCACTTTTAACTCATGTAAATCCTAATTAGTGTCAAATGATTTCAACATTGATGAAATTTTTTTAAAGGATAAATTATAAAATTTCATGATTAAAAAATATTCACTTTGAAATATACCATATGAAACATAAATTATATTCATAATAATTTTCATTTATAATACTTTATGACACATATAAACGATTCTACAAAATGAATTTAAAATATTTTATGTGTAAAATAACAATTTAAGTTCAAAAAACACTATTAAAAACATAAAACCTTTTCAGAATAATTCTATTTAAAAATAAATTTGATAAATTATAGTGGTTTCTTTATAGAAAATAGTTTCCATGGATATGTAAAATTCTGTTCATTATATAAATGATAAAATGAAGATTCAATTCAATTTTATTGAAAAAATCATACAATAATTTTTAAGAAATTTACACGATGTTTTGGAATAAAAATTTTTGTAATAAATTAAAGCATTAATACAATATTACTTAATAAATCAATTAAATAATTTTAATAACATTGTTTATATTTTTTTGAAAACATGTTTTTGATAAAAATTATTTCCTTCAAAATAGGGAAATGACATTTGATTTCATTATAAATATTCTATTGAGATCTTCATTACATAAAGGGAATAAAATAAAGTGAAAACATTTAATCTAATGACATGAAATTATAAGAATAATTAAAATTTATTTGAGGTATGGATCAATATTTTTCATCAATGGATGAATAAACTTAAAATAATATTGATAAATGATGATATCTTATAATAAAACACTTACCACAGTGGAAACATTAATTTTGAATACCTATAAAAAATTAAAATAAACATAAAATATTAATATAATAAATAATATAAGGTTATTAAATGAAAAATTTCCCATTTTTATACATCATACATTAATATATGTACATAACAAAATGTATGACCCGATAAAGAAAAATTGAGACAAAAATATCTTAATGCTTCGGTAACCATTCAACCATAACCCCAATAAAGATAGACCCTAACAAAAATATGTAATACAAATAATTAATAATATAATAAAATAATCATGTAAATTTGATGTTTATATACCTCATATGTTTATCACACTGTGAATTTCTCTTGTGTCTCATAGTAAATAAATGTTACACGGAAATCCCATACATTAAGTCTCTATTTTTATCTTAAAAATAAAATTTTCTTATATAATAAGTATATTTTTATATTAAAACTATTTCATAAAAATACATAAATATTTTAAAATTTTATATATGAATAACTTATGTATTTTTATTTCCTATTTATTAATAATTCCATATTAAAATTAAATTTCAGGTAATGAGAACTTTGTTTTCCTTGTATAATTTGATCTATTATTTTTTATCTTTTTAAATTGATAATGTTTCCATAATATCTGTAATTTTAACCATGACATAAATTTCATATATAGTCATTATATAGTTATTTATAGTAATAAATTAAATATATATTTTAAATTAAATTCAATATTCATGGAGATTGTTTGTCTTCTGTAAGGATTAACATTATTTCCAATTTCTGTACAAATGTAAGAAATGACAGAAATATAATACATCCCCATTAAATATTCATCATGATTTAATGTATAACAAAAATATTCATTAACTTTATCATTATTACCTTCCATGAAAAAAGTTTGTGAAAATCAAATCACAATGCATCACAAGGCGGTAATCCATTGTACGGATGAACGATGTTATCTTATTCCTCAAATAATGGATATTAAAAAGATATTTTTTGAATATGAATTAAAAAATATAATTATCGTAGAAATATCATATATATTCATTTAATGTATCCTTATTACAAACCGTATAGAATACAAATAAAAACCACATCACATCGGTTCCCAAGTCTGTAGTTTGCCTTATACATGACAAACATTGTTGTAAGCTGACATATTAGGTTGAAGGAATGTTCATGTGGAATTTTCATTCAATTGGTATGTTAATCTAATAGATATCAAATAAAAAAATTAAATCCGAAATTATATATATTCATTATAATGTCACTGATATTCTGTCTATTATTTTTAAATATTATATCAATTAAATTCGAGACTAGGGACTAAGACAACATGTGATTTTGAGTCTTGGTGTGATCAAAACAATTTTTTATTATTACTAAAATATTAATCCATGAGCACATAGTTTTTTGGAAATTGTAGAATAATATCAAAATTGGTGCCCTGATCAGAAATCAGGGGGAAATATTGTGTTTAGAATAATGGATTTAGGCTAGGAAAGGCCTAACATCAGTTTGTGTGGGTCTATTGTGAAAAATAATTTCATAAAATTTCACGGAATAAAATAAATTCTATATATATTTTATTTTAACATTTTTTCGACATAGTGACACAATGATTCCAATTCATTTATTTATGAATTTAGGATGTGATCTAGGGTTAGAATCATTTCCTTAGAAATTCCCTTGACGATCTAGAGAGAAACCCTAGATATTTCTCTCAATGTGTGATGATGGAATTGGGGATAAAATATTATTGTTCATGGTTCATGATGAATATATCTTAATGAAATCTATCTCCAATATAAAATGATTTAATTCTCATGTCTGTCATTTTATTGATAATCTTTTCATTGTACTTAGATTCAATAGAAAACATGGACTAACTAACGAACAGGTTGATCTGTGGTTTGATCTTTATTTTTGGATGGGTTTTATTAGAATGATATACTTATTTGATATTTATATTGATTTTATTATCGATCATTATTATAGAAATCGATCAAGGATGGAATGAACAATGACTCCATTCCATTCCTCGAGTTTGTTGTATGTGAAATTCTCTGCTTCGTTTCATATTCATGTTCATTATTCTTCATGGGGTAATGAAATAATTAATATGGAACCTTTGTATCAGGGAACAAAAATCCAAAATAAAATATCCAATATTGGGAGGACACAATAGAGGTGTAATTGTGTCAGCTGTGTACAAATTGAAGCAATTCAGGAGATATAATTCTTTTGGTCATTTCCAATAGATGGATTTAATGTTGTTTAATGAATGATTGAAGGACTAAAACACCTTGATTTGGTGTTAGGGTGATTGGGATACCCACGATATTATGTTTCATGGTGAATGGATCACCAAAGGGAAACATGGAATATCAACTGACACACGGGATGAACAACTTGTATTTTGGAAAATACTCATGAACGTTGTGTCTATCCTAGGGATACACGATTTGTGGTCCCCACTATGTGGGGGATATGGTTTTGGAAGATATTCAAATGAAACATGGTGTGTGACAATTTCACAGGGCACTTAGGCCCTTCCTTGATGCATGGTGTGTATATCGGGAGATACATAAACATTTGGGTGGAGTACCCGAGTTGCCTACATATCGTGTACCCAACCACCTGACATAGCCTTGTCCATGTACATGGGCTACCCCATGAAATTTGACATGGTCAGTGGGACACATGTTAGAAATGTGTACTTTCACACATCTTGAGTACATGGGTGGACCATGGATAGAAGGGCATGATGTGTGACTTCTTCAACATTTACTCTAACCATCCTCTACATGACACATTTTGAAATGTCATGGGAGGTTGTACATGATCATTACCCATGGCCAAGGAAAATGGTGTGTGACCCTACCACACCCAGTTTATCCCTTCTTAATGACATGATTCTATTTTCCTCTGTATGTTGTAAAATTTTCATTAGGGTTCGTTCCCATGATTGTTTCCCTCATGGCTGTTTCCTATCAATTCATAATAATTGGAGTATGATCCCATCAATAGAAAATCCTAAATATTTTTTTGGAAGCCCCCCATGAGAGGCTCGAAGAAGGATCCTATATTCATTTTTTATTCCCTAGGTAGATTCCTCAGTACTGACATGACCAACATTAACTAGTGTTGATCCTCCACGTAGCACGTCAAAACTAATGGCGTTGTTGGTATCACCCCATGCGCTTCACTATGATACTCATATGTGTATCATATACCTCTATTTAGTTCTATTTCCATGTCTCTCTCATTATAGTTATTGATAAATTGTATTTCATAGATGGATTTCATATTTTCTATTGGATTCAAAATTATGTTGCCACAGATGAGTGCTTCCTGGAATCTGTGAGTTGTATCCCCAGTGTTGGTATGTGGTAGTTTGGACTTACCCCAGACTATGTGGTATGAACATGGTATATTTGAATATTCATATTATATATTCTATAGAAATATAATATATAGAGATAAATATATCTTCCCATTGTATATTGCTTTCTAGTTTTGAGGTGTCATACTATAAAATTTTATACAAACCCCTACACAAGATTTTCATTCACATGTCTTGTCCTTTACAGATTACTGACCATTTTCAGAGTCCTAGTAAGTATAGGACCTGATGGAGGATTATGAGATCAAGTAATCAAGGTGTTCCTATGACTACAGACAGTAGTCCTAGTACATTTTCTTATATTTTTTATGTATGGTTATAGAGTGGTTCTTTTGTTCTAGTATTTGACCAAGTTTTGCTTTTGTTATTGTTGAACTCTGGTTGGGATATAGTGGTATTCAAGAAACACCCCATGATATCATAGTATGTTATATCTTCAAATGATATCAATAACTCATGCTACACAAAACACCGAGTTCGAGCGCACAACGACTTACCAAACTGCCCCTTCAAATAATAGGATATTAATTTTATTGACCAAATTTTAAATTTTATATATCCTATATAATTTTAGAATTCATCTTTTGTGTTTCCTAAACATAATATATGAAAAGTTCAATTTTTAAAATAAAAGAGGTATTTTTCAAAAGCATTAAGTTATATGCCATTTAAGGGTGAACCGTTTATAAATTATAATTTTTCACACTTTTATCTATTCAATTTAATATAATTAATTTCAAATTTATAATAGGGAAAAAAATTTAGTTTGGATAAATTTTTGGTAATATTCTGATAACTTTTATATTTTGATGAACAGTGAAAAAAATACTAAATTTAAATAAAAAATTAACTTTATAATAGAAAAAAATTATATTGTTAAATTATAAATTTGAATGGTTTTTAAATATAATTAGATTATATTTTTATCATTTAATATAATTTTGGTCATTTGATGTAATATCACATTTAAATTGGACATAAAAATTGTCAATATTTTGATAGTTAATATTTCATAAAAACATGATTTTTGTTTTGAAAAAGGAAATTAATTTTAAATTAATTTCTACCACTTCTGTGTTTTTAATTTTGATAAATGGATTCCATATTTGGAATCAAGATGTTCAAATTTTGAAAATAGGTATCTTTTATTCTTATACATTATGAATTATTAATTCGGTAAATATTTTATTTATCATGGTTAAAAGGGAAATCCGGTTAATATGTATAATGAAATAATAATAAATTAATCTAAAACGTGTCCTAACCCTATTGGAAGATACATTTACGACCATGGGCATCCTTGGGATAATTGTAGGGCCCCATGGAGCCATTTGGGTGTGATAATTAAATTATTTATAAATTAATCTAAAGTAAAGGCAAAAGTAACAAAAGCATGTATCATTTAGTAAAACGATTTTATATGGAGTTATATAATTGATACATTCAACTAAAAATATTAATTTTAAAGATAAAACTATTTACTACATGTTGAGATTTTATTTATAATTTTTATACTTAAAATCAAAATAATTATTTATGACACAATAATGATGTTGTATTTTCTTTATTAATAAAAGGATCAAATAAATGATGTTGTAAATTATAAAATAAATATAATTTGAATTTTTTGATACCATACACGAATTTTATAATTGAATATTACATTTTAGTATTGATTCAATGTATTTTTTGCAACGTAAAATTTATTTTATGATGTTCAAAAAAACCAAAATCCTAATAGTTTCCAAATTGACATAAATTTGTTTTTAAAAACAAATACTATATTATTGGTAGATATATTTTCTCATAAAAACTAAGTATCTTCCAAAAGTATTAAATAGTATTATATATGTCATTAATGAACCAATTTATGATATCTTGGATGTTTAGTGTATGTTTATTAAACATATAATCTAAGAATTCATGAATACATAAGAAAAGTTACTCTATTTAACAAAGAGTTAAATTTAAAAGATAATGTTAATATATTAACATAAATTGTATTAAACCTATTGGGTGATATTATTTATTCCCATAACAACTGATTTCTCGAATATAAATTCATTTTGAGCCATTATAAACCGAATATTATTGTATAATAAATTAATATTTTAATTATTCCTTAAACTGACCCTCACCCTCTTATAAAAGTGCACTTCCCTATCTCTTAATGTCAAACCTCAGAAGACATTATACCCTAAGAAAACCTACCAAAATTTCATCTAAACTATCATCCCTTCATCCTAGATGTATTACATATATTATAAATCCACCCAATGGAGCTCTTTTGATCATCTCAAAAGAAAATACCAAAAGAAGAGATAATAATTTCACGACTATCATTCAAGTTCTTTTCTTCTTCCAAATACCCTTTTCCCTGTTTTTCCATACTAAAATAATAACTAAAATACCTTATATATACTGTGATTTTATTATAAAAATGGTAAAACCATATTCATTATTCTATCCATCCTATAATGATAAAGTTTCCATACGTGCGTATGTACGGCTTACCATCTCCACGATATGGTGTGGTTTGTTATTCGAACACTTCATTATTGGGATGGGTATAATAATGAGTATAACTGATTTAAATAATAAATACAACATGATAATGTTTCATTATATATGATATACCGTCCAATTACATATGGCTTCACCATCAATATAAAGATATTGGTGCTCATGCGTACGTTCAGATTAACGTCTCCACGGCGCGATGAGATTCATGTCCAAGTTCACCAATCAACGATGATTATAAAAATATATATTATTAATAAGAATTTTATATATGACATAATAATTCTACTTTATATATATATATACTTACATTTATCTTATTCACTTAATTCTGTTCAATACGATATGAAAACAGAAACAGCGATTCGGCATATGTACGGCTTACCATATCAATAAAAGGTGCCTCCCATTTCATATATCTATCTATAATAAATATTTATATTATAAATATATATGGTATTAAAATAAATCTTTATATTCTATATGTATTTAAATCATGATCTAAATGATTCTATCAAGAATAAGAAGTTAAAACACGTATGATAATGAACGTGATCATTACCCAAAATGTTAATTTAACATGGGAATAATTCATAAATGGGTTTAATAAAGTCATAAATGAATCATATATGATATAATAAATATTAATATGGGTTATTTATAATTTAATAACATACTATAGTCATTATATTAGTGGTTAACCATACCCTAGACCAATGGAATGTGCAAGGTAAGGGTTATTTCCTCAATCTCATTATTTTCTGAGAATATTTATGTGTAACTATTTACAGGGACATATTTATCATTGAAAACCATATTTCATAAAAATATTTTCAAAAGGATTCTTTTTAACGTTTTATGGGAGGTTCGATTTTACTAGATCATCATTTTAAATGTTTAAAAGATTTATCTTTCTAAATCAATTTAATTAATTTCCCTGTTTATAAAATGATTTTAAGGATTTAATTATATGGTCATCAATGTTTTTAAATGATAATTCATTTCAAATGTTACAAAGGGTTTTGGGACACCTTGATTTAAAAATCTCTTTTAAATTAATTATTTTATAAATGTTTTTCATTTAAATGTTTTCATGAAAAAGGGATATTTATTTCAAAGAGTTATACAAATCATTTTCATCTATGTCACAATATTTTTGATGGATTTTAAACTAGTTTTAAGCTGATTTATTATGATAAAAATCTTCCATATTGTATTTAATTATTTGTGATATATTTTAATATTGATGTGTTATTTTTATACCATTTAGGGTTTATGGTGAATGTATTGACATTTCATAGGCTAGTTTTAATATGAATGTTTATGTTATGTTTCAACATTTTCATATGAGAAATGTATTGGACTTAGTAAGTGACAGTTGGATCCCGCTATAGCTCCTCGGTGCATTAGTAGGTATCATGAGACAATTAGATGTGGAATTGGTCAAGGACATTCCCATTTTAATAGAAGGTTTTTGCTGAGGCCTTATTCATTTTTAGACGTCTTGGACGAGGCCTTGACAAAATGTTTCAGAATGTCAGACATTATACATTCCGTCATTGTGAAAATATTATTGATTGATCATTTGGTTATTAAACTAGTAGAATACATATGTCTATGTTTTATTATGGAATTATTTACTCATCTCATATTCCTACCATAATGTGTTCATTTTTATTATTTTTAAAGGCTTATGTTTTAAATTATTTCTCATGGCTAATGTTTATGTTATCTTCTGCTCTATTGCTTAACCTTACTGAGCATTTGAGCTCTCCCCTTTCATGTGTTTTATTTTCCCAGGATTTCAAGAAGTGTATTATTTTTTTTATTCATGTTTAAGCTAGGGTATTAATGGAATTATCAAAGGATCATTTATGTTGTGTTTTACTTTCTAATGTGGTATGTAATGTTCTTGTACGTAATCTATTTTTCAAGTGTGATAAACTCACATTTCATCAGGAATTGATTCCTTGTAATCATGTCAATGTTTTAAAATAATGGACCGACTCAGTGAAATGGGGTTTGGGGAATTAGAGTTGGTATCAGAGGAAGTTTAGATACAACCTTGGAATTAGATTTAGATAAAAACCTATTAAAGAACATTACACAAAGATAGAATTTGAGTATTAGTATAGAAGAACTTCCTAGAATTTGGATAATTTAGATATTTTGTTAATTTTCCATGAAATACAACCCTGTTTGGATACGAGTAGGTAGAGGTCGCTCTGGCATAGATGTACCTAGTAGTGAAAACTCCAACAAGGAGTTTCTATCTTGACTCGAGGTATCCTGGTACATGGAAACGGGACTTTCTGCACTCTTGGCTATGACACTCCCAGGGGATATGCTTATAATAATTCATATTTTCATTACAATCTATTGTGAAGGATTAATGAGTTAATACTTACTCAAATAAAAAATTTTATTATTATAGATTATATTCATAATATTTTCAATTTACATTAGGTATTTTACAAGTTTGGAATTATGTGTTGTGATTCATAATCTAACACATTGTATTTATTTATTTAGAAAAGTCACCTAGTATAAAGAATGATAATTCCAACAATATGCATAATCAATAGATTAGCCGGGAACTAGAGTCTTCGTAGTTTATTTCTTCTCAAATCCATAGTTGAATATCAGGTTCATGGTGGCAGGATCAGAGAATATACTTAGAATGATGCTTCTACATGAGTCCTCTTCTTATCTGTACATGGATGAATAGGAGTGGTAGGATTATATGCATATTTAATCCCGTAATATAGGAACAACAAAAATATAAATGGATTTACATCGAAGTGGATTCCAATTGGAGATCGGTCATTAATAAGAATTCCTACATATCTCAAACGTATAGGGAATCAATGTCATTGTTGTTATATGTAACTTAACCAAATGATAGTTTAAGGTATGTGATCATGCATGGATACATCACTGTCATACTTGGGATTAGAGTGTCAAATAAAAAAATGGATGCCTTATTATTGGGTATATATTATATTCTGTCAATGTTCGGGGATTACACTCTGAGGTTTCCTGTGATTGGTGAACTCATATCATGTCAATGGTTAGGGAGTACACTTTAAGGCTGCCTGGTTGGTATCATGGTATTGTTTTGATGTTACATGCTGAGGATGCCTATGATTGGTTGACTAATTCCATGACACTGCTTGGGGGATTACACTCTAGGTCTAAATTATTGGTATGTTCATATCATATCATAGCTCAAGGATTACACTTTGAGGATGCACAATTGGTGTGCTCATTGGTCATGGCTCACACTCTAGGGCAGACCATTGGTACAATCATACTCAATCATCTGGAAAATAAGAGTGATATCTATCTGATAGCATGAAATTTTTCGTGTATCATGAAAGCATAATATCATCCCATCTATGAAACTTACGTAATAGATGGGGAAAGCAGTTTAGGATTCTTAGCCAGGGTCCACATTGTATGAGATCGAGTAGGCATTTCATACAATGTGGACATGTCATAATTTCTTTTCATGACATGTCTATTCCATATATTGGGTAGGTATTAATTGTTCACTCGGTATGTTAGGGAATCAGTCTACTATAGTAAAAACATCTATGTGTGGCTTTATGATCCTTTTTCTTTCTCTGGATTTCTTACCATGTTTAAAGAAAACATGTTTGAGATACTTCACATGAGAAAATTTTCCCAGTCTGGGGTCTCCCACATAACCCAATGGATTCTCTCAAGTGTATTTTTTTGAGTGAAGCAGTCATGTCAATGGTGATTCACATTACTAGTTGTACATAACTGAGGTGTTTCACATATCCTGGGTGAAAATAGTCAAGAGTCCTTTACATGATTTGGTGGACATGTCAGTAGGTGCTTCACATGTTTGGGGGGACATATTAGGAGTTCTTTTCATGTCCTGGTAGACATGTCCAAGGTGTTTCGTGAGATCAAAACAAGATTTGTTTGACCATAATGAGAATATCTAAATGAATTTTCTGGAGGTTCTTCACGTGTACTGGTGGACATGTCAATACTGTCTCACCTGATCGATTGACATGTCTCTCGTATCTTCACACGTTTGAAGAATTCATATTCAGGGGCTTGTGAATAATCAACTAGCTTATCTCAGGTGTATTCACCTTTTAATGGTGAACATGTATGAGGTTTCAAGCGTGACCATGTAGACATGTTAGGATGACTTTTCACAAGGTAATGTGGAGTTGCATTGGGGGCATGTTTTCTGCCTTTCAATGATCCTGAATACCAATCACCTCTTACCTCCTGATATAATTCACATTACATTATGAAGGATTAAGATCCCACGACATGGAAAGAGAAATAGTATAAATATTCACTTTGATTTTTGGATGCTTCTTCGAATGAACAATATGTATCATGTAGTGGGAACACAAGAATATAATGGAAATGTCTTTCTTCTTTTCCTTATGGTATTGATGGGTTGTCCAAGCACTCATGGGGACATCCATGTGGTGATGCAGACATGAATGGGGTCCTATACTTAGGCTATCACATGTCAATAAGTACATTTATGCATATAATCACAAGATCATTATCATGTGTCAATGACTCCTATTTCGGATCAAACCGCGTTCTCTTAGGATTTCTCCACATGATCAAGGTGAGTAGCTTCATGGTGTCTCACATGACTAGTGTGACTTGTACATGGGACATTACAGGACCACGAAGTCACATAAAAATAGTTTTTTCAAGATCAAAATGATTTTACTAAGGATTATCCTAAGATAAACATGACATGTCCATTTTTTCCGAGGACAATGTGCGGCCAACGAATGGGCTCATGAGTGTGCTTAGGGTATTGCGCTCATTAAGAGTCTTCAAGAATGTATCCAAATTGGATGATTTATTATGTTTAATATGCAGCATATTCACCCCATTGCTGATGCTGAAGGCATACCCCATAAGGTTTTTTGGATGAGGGGTGGTCCTATCCATGGAATCCTATGTGCACTAATGAGATGTTCACATGACACCCCTATGATGCATGAACTCTATATCAACATGTGTGGGATTCATAGGAAAAGAACAGAGACATCCCAACAATGTCTCAATGAGGAAAAGATGTACCTTGGGGTATATTGGAAAGGGTTCCCCCATGGATTATCAGGTGTTCCAAATCTGCACATACACATGTGAGGGAACCCTATCCAAAGGGGTCATGTGATGGTTATCCATCCACACGATCACATGCCTCCCAATACAGTCTTATGATCGGCCCAATGGTGTTGAATCAAGGCTACATATTTAAATTCTACATGTTCAAGGATACATTTATGCACTACATGATTGCATGTATAGTTATGCAGGTTCATGAACATTAAATGAATTATATGAGGAACATTGTAAGAATGTATAAATATTGCTTCTAGGTCTAAAAATAATGGTGCATAGACAACGTTCTGCTTCACACTGAACCTCATGGGTGTTCATGTGGGTGTGAAGGTGTCATTTGATGGACTCCCAAACCCTGAATGGGTTAATATTATTATTTGTTTATACACTGTGGGAGATGTAAATGCATAACCAAAGGAGGCTAGCATGGACACAAGTTATAGGGAACATGAATGTTCCACTAATGTAAGAAATATCTATTGAGGGTTTCCCATATTCATTATCCATGACCAATCATCGATGGTATTGAGACCCGATCCATTTACATAAAACATTTAATTATTTTAAGCATAATTAATCATAAAAGTACAAGACAATGATCATTATGTCTAGTGTCTTGGAAGAATAGGTACATATAACATATAACATGGGGCTAATAAGCTCGTTTATTTAATCTCATTAAAGAGCATATTAATTTCTTTGAGCCCCTACATCTATATAGGGTACCCTGGGGAACAATGAACAAAGGGATGAGCTAAAAAGCCCAATAAGGTAATGAACATAAAGATAAATCTGAAGAACATGAGTTAGTAGGCATGAAATATTGATATCCAAAGCATGAAACTCCAAAAATCATTTCATAAAATCGTGGGATCGTATAAACATGGGATCATATAAATTTGGACGAATCATAAAACATCTTTATTGTACGGGTCAAGGATAACCACCAATCATGTTTCCCATTTCAGTACGGGTCAAGGCTAACCGCCAATCCTGTTTCACATAGCTTTTCATGAGACTTATCCTTACCCAATGCATTGGAGCGCTATCTGGGAACACCCATCTCAACATTTTTATTAATATTATTTCCCCATAAATATATTTACCACATATAAAATCATACATAATCAACCTTGCACAAACATAAGGGTACCCAAGGAATGAATTGGGTACCACAATCATGACATAAATCATAAACAATGGGACTATCATGAAAGTGTCCATGTAAAGAATGAATTAGAAAATAAATGGAAGTTCATAGGGTAAAATAGGAATATAAAATGGTAGGTTTTTTCAATAATAAGTGACAACATATGAGAAATGTATTTTAGAA
Source organism: Viscum album (assembly GCA_963277665.1). Lineage (NCBI taxonomy): Eukaryota > Viridiplantae > Streptophyta > Magnoliopsida > Santalales > Viscaceae > Viscum > Viscum album. The sequence continues at coordinate 202,014,706 of OY728157.1, read as the reverse complement.
ACATTAGCATTAAAAAAATTATACGGTTTTAAGGAAAATGCTATAGAGCTTTTAAAAAAGTAAAGAATACATTATTTTATATAAAACCAGAATTGAACCAATAATGTATTCATAATAAAAATAAAGAATTTTAAAATATAATGGAGTCTTAAAATAGAAGATAAAGTGCACCTGAAATTGGGTAAAAGTTCAGGATGTTGCTTTAAAACAAGTGTGCTTATTGGGAATTATCGAGGATAGATTCACATAAAATATTGTATAAAACAAAAAGATAATGATATATGGATCTTGTAAAATGAGTATGAAGCATATAAAAATAATTTTTAAGTTCTACATAAATGAAAAGACAACAAAATTTAGGTAAAAATAAATATAGAACAACCCAAAGCAATAAAGGATGTTTGTGTAGAATCCATCATGGTTTACTTGAATGGTATTAGGTGTAACTAAGAGGGCTTTATGAGAGATATAATGGGATTATCATCGCTTATAAAAAATTAGGTATGTATTGGGAAGGTTTATAAATGTACCCCATCTCATGGTATTGCACAAAAAGGCCTTTCACAGAGAAAAATCTTGATTAAGAGTAAAAATGGGAGGATCCCTTACCTTAAATTCGTTTGTGTTATCCCCTGGTTATTAACGACCAGAATAAAAAAATTAGGCTTATTAATTAATAATTCCAGATCCTCTTCTAAATTCAATTAATTTATTATAACCCTATTTATTTCATTTAATGCCTTTTTTGATTTGTTACAAGGTTCAATTTCATTGTTCGGGCTCGTTTGTTGACATGGCTTAAAAAGATCGGTTTACATATATTAAAGATTGGATTATATGAAATATGAAATTGGTTGTACATAATTGATGTTATATTCATTATTTTATATCCAGGAGATTACATGGTTTTAATTTTAATTAGGTTACTTAGAGTGAAGTCGAATTTTTATATATATAACCATAGTGATAACTGTTTTTTGTTAATCGGTGGGTTTGATTACAAAGAATGTGTTTTTCATTATAACATAATTCTATTTTTACCAAAGGATTATAGAACCATAAATATGATATATAAAATATATAATAATCTAGTTCAACCATAAGACAAGTGGTTTCATAACCAGAATTAAGGATAATAATATAAATTGAGAAACTGTTGTCCTTGAATGTGCTAAATTAGCACATCACAAACGGTGCTTTCATTTATTTCAAATAGAAGGGTAGGGAGAGGATAGAAGATAATGAAATATACCACTATCATGAAGACATTACAGTACATTTATGTTATTTTATTTATCATACTATTATGGTGAATGGTGGTGAGGAATGAAATAAATGAGAAAACAACATAAAAGAAAAGACGAAATTGGGAAGATGAATTTACCTCTCGAGAATTCCTCCTTTGAGAACCTCTTAAGGGGAGAGGTTTTGATACATTTAAGATACTAATAGATTTTGGACGTGGGGGAGGACCTTGGGGAGAGATTTGGGCATAATAATGGCAAGTCACAAGGCTTGATAGGAGTGTAGAGAAGATGGAGTGAAGGGGGGTTTTTATAGTGCCAGAGAGGAGGGATTTCAAAATATTAAAATCATGAATTTATTATTTCATACTAGGATAAGGAATAGAACGTATTTCATGAACAAGAATATTAAATGGGTCATGTGAATTCAAGTCATGGGTGGTAACATCATACATGATGCTAGGAATTGTCTATTTAGCTTATAATGTATATATACGGTAAATTACTGTATTTTTCTATTCATCAAAATATCAAGTATTTCAGAAAAATTACAAAATATTACCCGGCCCATTTTTAAAAATGTAGAATCCAAAAATAAATTCCATTTTTCAAAAAGTATTTTCTATATATGATTATTTTAATATTTAATTAAAATCATAATTTATTATCAAAAACATGTTTTAAAACACTCATTAACTCATTCAAAAATATAGGTATATTGTACTTCCAACTTCAATATTGTTTTTATACTATCATAGGTGAGGTTACTATTCATTAAGGTATATCAATATTCATAAGTTTATGTTAATATTCATTAGGGTAGGTTAATTTTAACCAACCATTATGTTTTTTTATCAGACTCCATATAAGTCACTGATTACAACCGTGTATGCTTGATTTTTGAAATTCCAAACATAGAAGTGTCAGACATACGTTTAAAGGTCAAATAGAACATAGTAGTTCATTATGTTTTGTTTTCATATGATATTATGACAAACTTATGGGAAGATAATTTTCACTGAAAAACATTGGGTCGTTACATTTTCTCCCCCTTAATAAACTTTACCCTCGAAATTTTATTTTACATTCTTGGCGAAAAACAGATGTGGGTACTTTTCCATCATTTCTTCCTACGGTTCCCATGTTTCCTCCTCGTATTTATGGTTTCTCCATAGCACCTTCACCAGATGAGTAGTCTTATTGTATAGAACATTGTCTCTATGATCCAAAATCATCACTAGATTCCCCTCGTAAGAGAGATCATCCTCCAACTATACCACCTCTGAAGAGAGTACATGTGAAGGGTCTAGAATGTACATCCTTTAGAGGGTTACACGAAAGACATCATGAACTCAAGACATGTTTAGTGGATGTTCCAACCAATATTCTATGGCTCCTATGCAGTCAAGGATCTCAAAGGGGCTAATATACCTTTGGCATATCTTTCCTTTCTTCCCAAATCCCATGAATCTATTCCATGGAGTTATTCGAAGGAAGACTTTATCTCCAACGTAGAATTCCATGTCCCTTCAACGATTGTTATCATTTCTATTTTTTCAACTTTGACCAGGTTTGATGTGTTTTTGGATGACTTGATCCTTCTCTGTCATCTCATGAAGAAGTTCGGGTCCATGTAGCTATCACTCCCTAACTTCATCCGAACAGGTTGGAGTTTTACATCACTTTCCATACAGAGCATCATATAGAGCAATCTGAATACTCATGTGGAAGCTATTGATATTTGAGATCTCACCCAATGGGAGATATTGATCCCATCCACCAATTAATTCTAGATAGTTGTCTCTAATAATATCTTCAAGCGTCAGTATAGTTCTTTCAAACTAGCCTTCAGTTTGGTGGTGTTAGGCCATGCTGAAATTTAATTCAGTACTCAAAAAATGTTGAAGGCTCTTTCAGAATTTAGATGTGAACCTTGGATCATGGTAAGAGACAATTGAGAGTGGAACACTATGCAGTCTTAGCACTTCCTTCACATACATCATTGCATGTTGTTCAAGAGAGAGATATTCCTAAATAACGATGAATTGGGATGTCTTGGTGAGTCATTCAACCCCAACCCATATCTCAGTATTTCCCTTAGATGTCTTTGGGAGACCCATAACAAAGTCCATAGTATCATTTTTCCATTTCCGCATGGGTATAGGCAATGGTTTCATCATACCATTGTACTTTTGATGCTCATCTTTAACTTATTGACATACCAAGCACCTTGATTTATATTCCTCAATCTTTTTCTTCATGTTATCCCACCATATGTGTCCTTGGAGATCACAACACATTTTGGTACTCCTAGAATGGATAGAGAAGCTTGAGCTATGTGCATCATTCATTAGATCCTTCTTTGTCTTAGGATAATATGGTGCACATAATCATATCCCAAATATTACAACTCTTTCCTCATAAATTTTGAAATCCTAGGATATCCCATTTTTAACAGAATCCACCCTTTTCTGAATTTCCACATCCTTTCATTGAGCATCCTTTATTTTCTCCAACAGGGATGGTTGAGAAATCATTTGATAAATGATTGATCATTTTCCACCCTTAATGGTTCCCATGTCCACCATTTTAAAATCTAAGAAAATCGAATCCTTTTCAATTCTCATCATTGATAATGATGTAGGATCCTTTCTACTTAGATCATTTTCAAACTTGTTTTCCTTACTTGGATAGTAATGGATTGAGCAGTCATAATCAATGATGAGTTCTATCCATCATCACTGGAGCATATTATGCACTTTTTTTGTGAATATGTATTTGAGACTCTTGTGGTCAGTATGTATCTCACATTTTTCCCCAATGAGATAATGCTGCCAGATATTCAACGCAAAGATCAAAGCCTCCTACAATAGATCATGTGTGGGATAGTTTTGCTCATGGATTTTATGCTTCCTTGTGGAATAGGCTATCACATTATCATTTTTCATTAGCACATAGCCTAAGAATTTCTTATAAGCATAACTATACACCACAAAGAGTTCTCTTCTTGAAGGGAGTGTGAATACCAGTGCAATGATAAGTCTCTTTTTCAACTCCTTGAAACAGTCTTCACATTCTTGTGTATAGATGAACATTAATCCCTTCCATGTCAGATTGGTCATTGGGTTTGAAAATTGTGAAATTTTCTTCATGAATCATCGATAATACCAAGCTAGACCTAAAAAGTTATGGATCTCTGTTAATGAAGTTGGACTCGAGCACTATTCAATTGCCTTCGTCTTAGTAGGGTCTAAAAATATCCCTTTCTTGGTGATAACATATCCCATGAATGATACTTCTTCCATCCAGAACTCACATTTACTATACATTTCATAAAAATTCTCCCTTTGCAAATTCTATAACACAATTTCCAAATTCTCCTCATTTTCCTCCTTTCTCTTAGAGTATATCAAAATATCATCAACAAAAACCACTATAAATGTTTCGAGGTAATCTCTAAAGACTGTATTCATTAAATCGATGAAAATTTATGGTGAATTAGTGCGTCTGATGGGCACCAATATGAACTCATAGTGTCCATACCTCGTTCAAAAGGAAGTATTGACAATATCTTCCTTCCTCACCATTAGTTGGTGATATCCCAACCGAAGATCCACCTTAGAGAAATAACTGGTCCCACGAAGCTGATCACATAAGTCATCTATCTGTGGAATGGGATACTTGTTCTTTATTGTGATTTTTTCTTCTCACGATAATCAATTATGAGGCTCAATGATCCATCCTTCTAAATGAGAAATATCACAGGATCACCCCATGATAAAGCACTCAAGCATATAAAACCCTTCTTTATATTCTCCTAAAACTGCTTCTTCAGGTTTTCTAGCTCTACCGTGGCCATTCTATAAGCTGTCTTTGATATTGTTAGTTTTCTAGTGATAAGTTCAACTGACAAATCAACCTCTCAGTCAAGAGGAAGACCAGGAAAATCTTTTGGGGAATACATCAGCATTATCCCTCACGATGGGCATGTCTTCTAGAATGATTCCATCCTTTGTCCAAATAATTTGAAATTGATATTCATTATCACAAGTAAGAAGTATCCAAACTTGAGACAAAGACTCTAAAGGGGACTCATCTTCTTCCATACCCTTCTATTGAATTAAAGGATGATTCGTGTTGTGAAAAGTGATCCCCATTTCCCAATAATTTATGTTGGCCTTGTTCACAGATTTCCAATCCATGCACAAGATAGCATCGAACTCCACTAAAGGATGTATGACCAGAATTTCTGAGAGGTTAAGTCTAAAGAAATTAACCGGATAGGTGTTATAAATCATGGATGCAATAATTTCCCAATTCTCTATTCTCATAGATATCTTTTCCAATAAATTTTCAGGTGTTTTTTGAATAGTTCTACAAAACATACAAGATATGAATGAATGTATAGAACCAGAATAAAATAGTACTTTCGCTATTCTTGAATGACTAAAAAGTGTACCTATCACCACATCGTTTTCTGGCTCCACATCAACAGTAGTGATTACATAATCCCTTTCTTGTTCCATTGGATGTTGTTTCTAATTGCCTCCAAAAAACACTCGGCTTAGAGATATTTTTCGCATAATGCCCATGATCCTTGCAGTTATAACACTATACTGCAGGATGATCATTGATTGGATCTATCCTTTCCTCTTCATCACTAGAGAAATTTTTCATATCCCTTCAGATGTTCTTGGATAGATGACCAAAAATTCCGCATTTTAAGCAAATTTTGGTTCCATGAGACCACTGAGAGTCTCCAATCACCATTTCAACCTTGAGGGCACAGCGGAAAATCTCCTCAAAGATGATGAAGTCATGAATCGCTAACATGTTTCATAGACTCGAGTTTAGTCCACTAAAGATGTGATCCACCTTGCTTTCCGTGTTCATCACCAAGACCAAGGAGTACCTTGAAAGCCTTGTAATGTTCCCTTCATATTCCCCAATGGACTCATCTTCTTTCTGCTTGAGTCTAAAGAACTCTCTTTCTATCTTCAAACGGTGGGTTTGAGGAAAATATTTGTTGAAAAACATCCTATTGAATTCCTCCCATTCTATGGGATCAATTTTTCTCTTGGGAATTTGTTTTCTTGATCAGTTTCCACTACTGATCAGCTTCCCCATCAAAACGATAGACTACCAGTACAACATTCACTTCTTTCGAGCAATATAGGACATAGAAAATATATTCAATGAAGTTAATCCATTGTTTTGATAGAGGGATATTAGTAGACCTGCTAAACATGGGAGGCCTTTTTCACATGAAGGACTCTACGGAAACTGGCTCTTTGCAAGGAAGAGGGGGATGTTCCACCTGATTCATGTTATTATTCTTAACTAGAGCCATCTGAGCAAGTACTTCCATGATGTTTTGAGAACCCTCTTCTGTCACATCAGGCATTTCATTTTGGAAATCATCACATTTCCTATCACATTGGATGTTGTAACATCTTCTTCTATTTCCCTCCATTAACTAAGAAAATTAACATATAATTATAGGTCTTTAATACTTAGCTATTGAGCATAAAAAGAAACTTTGAACATAAAAGTATGAATTTATAAATAATAACTATATCCTAAATAGTGATTCCGTAGGTTTATATCAAGGTTATCCTCGATCTATTTCTTAACTTATATTCTTATGGGCTTCTTTTTGTCCCTTAATAATGGTTTGTACATAGCTCGTGAATCTTCTAAAGCATATCCCATGGAAGTGTAGTAACCTAGAGTGCAGAAAGGCCTATTGTTGTGAACCAGTTCTCGTTCGAGTCTAGCACAAAGAGGAGTTTTTGAGTTTTACCACTAGATACATTTGTGCTAGATCCGCCTCTACTAGCTTGTATCCAGAGAGGGATGTATTTTCTTGGTAAACCACTTTCTCTATACTCACCAAAATTTAGTATTGTTTTCTTATACATAGTATCATCCTTATGATTCTTACTAAGGTTCTCTATTCCTAATCTCCGAAAATAACTAGACCATCCTCTGATACATACAATATCAACCCAAGCCTTTTACATAAATCAGTTCATGATTTTAAGCATAATTAATCCTCAGAGTACAAGCCAAGGATCGTTACGACTAGTGTCATTGAAGACTATGTACATATAACACAAAACAGTTGGATAATAAAACATCTTTATTAAATATCCATAAAGATATTTAAATTTCCTTTGAGCCCTTACATCTTCATAGGGTACCCTGGGGAACTCATGAACAATGGGATGAGATAAAAAGCCCAGTATAGGAATGAACATAAAGATACATCTCAAGCACATGAGTTAGGATTCATGTCATAATGATATAAAATGTATTATAATAATAAAATAATTTAATATAAGAATGGGATCATATAAACATGGAATCATATAAATTTGGCAGAATCATACAACATTTCTTTAGTACGGGTCAAGGCTAACTGCCAATCTTGTTTCTCATTTCAGTACCGGTCAAGGAAAATCGCCACTCCCATTTTACATCGCATCTCATGAGACTTATCCTTACCCAATGCATTGGAACTCTATTTGGGTGAACCGATATCAAAATTTTCATGAATATTCTTTTCACATAAATATTCTTACCACATATACAATCATACATAATCAACCATACACAAACATAAGGGTACGCAGGGAAAGAATTGGGTACCATAGTCATGACATAAATCATAACCAATGAGAGTATAAAGATAATTTCCATATAAATAAATAATTAGAAAATACATGGACCTTAATAGGGTAAAATAGGCATATAACCTGGTATGTGGTGTCAACCATGAGTGAAAACATATAAGAAATGTATTTTAGAAACATTAGCATTAAAACATTTTTATGTGGTTTTTTGGAATATACTATAGAGATTTTAAAATAGTATGGAATAAATTATTTTATATAGAATCATAATTGAACCAAAAAGGATTTAATAATAAAAATAGGCAACTTAAAAAGATAATTCTGTCTTAAACAAGAGATAGAGTGCCCCAGAAATTGGGTAAAAGTTTGGGAAGTTCTTTTAAAACGAGTGTTCTTATTGGGAAGTAATGAGGAGAGATTGTCTTTAAAGATTGTATATCCCTGAAAGAAAATGAGATATGGATGGTGGAACATGTGTTTGGATCATATAAATAGAATTCTAAGGTTCAACATAAATTAATATACAACAAATTTTTGGTAAAAACAATGATAGAGAAACCCGATGGAATAAAGGACATTCGGGTAGAATCAATCATAGTTGACTGGCATGGTATCGGGTGTAACTAAGAGGGATTGATGAGAGAGATAAGGGGTTTTTCATCACATGTAAAACAATAGGTAATTATGGGGAAGGTGTATAAACATACCCCATCACATGGTATTACACAAAAGGCATAGCATAGAGAACAATCTTGATTAAGAGAAAAAAAGGGAGGATCCCTTACCTTAAATCTGTTGGTGTTCCCCCCTTGTTATTAACGACCTGAATAAAAAAATTAGGATTATTAATTAATAATTCCATAACCTATAATATATAAAAATAATTTATTATATCCCTTTTTAGTTCATTCAAATTTATTTTTGATTAGTTACATGTTTTAATTTCATTGTTTGGTCTCATTTGTTTACTTGGTTTTAAAAGATCGGTTTACATATATTGAAGTTTGGATTATATGAAAGATGAAAGTGGTTGTTGAAAAATGAAGTAATATTCTTTAGTTCATATACAAGATATTTCATGGTTTTAATTTTTATTAGGTTACTTATAGTGAAGTTGAATTATTATATGTATAACCATAATGATGACTATTTTTGTTAATCGACAGGGTTTGATTACAAAAGTATGTGTTTTTCTTTATAAAATAATTCCTTTTGTATCGAAGGAGTATGAAACCAAAAATAGGATATATAATATATATAATAATATGGTTCAACCATAACACAAAATTTTCCAAGAACAGAATTCAAGATAATAATAGAAATTGATTAATCATTGTCCTTGAATGTGCTAAATTAGCACATCTCAAATGGTGATATCATTTCATTCAAAGAAAACGGTGGAAAAATGAGATTATATAATGAAATTTACCACTATAATGAATACATTCCAGTAAATTTATGTTATTGGATTTATCATACTACTACGGTGAAGAGAGGTGAGGAAAGAAATAAATAATAAAAGAACTTAAAAGAAAGGAAGAAATCGGGAAGAGGAATTTACCTATTGAGACTTCTTCCTGTGAGAACCTCTTAAAGGTAAAGGTTTTGGTAAATTAAGGAGGTTGAGAGATTTTGGACATGGGGGATGACCTTGGGGAGTGATTTGGGAAGAATAATGGCAAGACACAAGTATTGAGAGGAGTGGAGAGAAGAGGGAGTGAAGAGGGTTTTATAGTGGAGGAGAGGAGGGATTTCATAATATTATATTCATTAATTCGTTATTTCATTCCAAGACAATGAATAGTAATCATTCTATGACTAATAATAGTAAATGTTTCATTTTAATTATAACCATGGCTAGTGAAAACAATCATGATTCTAGTAATAGTCTATTTAGCATATAATGTATATATACGGTAAATTTCCGTATTTTACTATTCATCAAAATGTAATGTATTTCAGAAAAATCCCAAAATTTCACCATTACCATTTTACAACGTGTAGAATCCAAAAATGAAATTAATTTTTCAAAAATAATTTTCTAAATATGATTATTTTAAAATTTAATTAAAATTATATTTTGTTATCAAAACCCAGTTTTAAAACACTCATTAACTCATTAAAAAATATAGGTATATTGTACTTCCAACATGAATATTATTTTTGTACTATCATAGGGTATGGTATTATTCATTATGGTATATCACTATTCATAATTGTATGTTATTATTAATTAGGGTAGGTTATTATTCACCAAAAATTATTTTTTTCTTATCGGAATCCAAATAACTCCCTGATTACAACCGTGTGTGCCAGATTTCTGAAATTCCAAATAAAGAAGTGTCAAACATACATTAAATGGTCACTTAGAACTTATTAGTTCATTATGTTTTGATTTCAATTGATTTTATTACATAATTATGAGATGATATTTTTCATTGAAAAACATTATCTTGTTATAGATGGCATGTGAGATAACAAACTTTCCTCGTCTGTATTCTTCACATGTCTTCAAGGAGGGAACCTGTGATTGTTTCTTTCACAATGTCAAGTACTTGGGATAGGTTCCTGCATACTCGGATCAAAATTTCTACAGATGCATGTCATCATTGCATGATAGGGACATTCATGATATTCACGATATCTGTATTCACACCTCCACTGGTGCATCTTATCAAGCACAAATATGGGTAGCCCATTTTACTACATCGAATGAGGTTCCATCACTGATGTGACTATGTAATCCAAGGTTAGGTCCTATAGGTGGTCCCCTATGCATTCACATGGTGTTTGTGTTAAATTATGAGATCATATGCAGTTGATGTGAAGATTCATTCTAATGAAATCCTATGGTGGACTCTTCAGAGTGGGGTCCTTTTGATTACAACGAGACTTTCTCCGATGGTGGCGGATGGTGGATATATCCTTTGAATTTCCATATATTTTCAGATATATCCCCCTATACCCCTTTTGATTAGTTTTTTTGAGAGTTTAGGGGGTTTTATAGGAAGTGTGAGGCTAAGGGTAGTGCCGATATTTAGGAGACGAGGGACATGTTTGCATGGCATCACATATCTAGGAATAAATCATAACGAATTGTAAAAAAAATTTGGAGGTAGAAAGGGTTCACGATCATAAAATGACATGAAAAAACCCTTGGATGCCTTTTTATCAGTCAGATTATCATGTTTAGTCATGTGACAGCTTCGGGTTTGACCATTAGTGCTCGTTGAAGGCTAGAAAGGCTCATTGTGGCCTCTCTTTGGTTTCCCGGGTTTTTCACTAGATCAAGGAATGATCATGTTGCAATATTAGTTTCTACCAAGGAGTCTCTTGAGAGTCCACTATGGACTATGGTATAGATCCTACGGTGGCTTCGTGCCAGTTTTCATGGAATTTCATGAGAATATTAAACGTTTTAAAGACATGGTTGTGACAACTGAGGGGTTCTAGTTGTGCTTCAGGACACCGAACCAATGCCTCAATTGGTTGAAGATGATGGTCAGGAGAGACATGGGAGTAGATGGATTGAGTTTACAAACAATTTGATCAAGTGGATGATTGTGATAAAATGGGTAAAGATCAGATTTCAAGTATTAAACTAATCTATGGTTTGTGGTCTGTGTGATTGAGGAGGACAATTGAGATCAATGGGAGGCATGATTGGAAGGTCCCAGTTTGATCTCGTAAAAAATATACATCCAACATCTAATTCCTATGACTACCACCATTCTTCTTATTTTCCATTAGGTTGAGGATTCTAGTTTGAGATATTAATGGGATCAGAAATTGTAACATCTGAATCTCCCTACAGATAACGGGCCTCGCCCTTACTATACACATGCACGTGCCTATGAGACTTTGTTCTACAAGACCAATACATTGGACCAACCTGATCCTTGTGGGAGATACAATTCCCCATTGGATCGCTGGTTGGTTATGGATGACACCCATGGGCATGGTCAACCTAGTCCCACATGGGCATTTGTTGAGTTGTCCAGGATGGCTGGTGGGCTTGCCATATTTTTTGCTAGTGGTGATATGAAACTCTCAACTAAGAAAAATGAAGTTCTTAAGGGAATGTTGGGTCTAAGATATTTCTCATTAAATTATTGGTCAACATGTATGATCTCTTATATATATTAATTCATAATATTTAATGAAACTTGGATATATAGAGGTAAAGAGGGACATGCACATATACTGATGTAAACCAATACCCCCTAGAATTAGATTCATCATAATGAAATAATATAATTCAATGACAAACATAAATCAATTTTCAACATATCTGAATGTCTGATGATCCATTGGGATGAATCCCTTCATAGTATTTTTCCTAAATAAGTACGATCATATATCATGTTCAATGAGGATGACACATATGGCCCCAACTTCTTCACTGAATCGAATATAGGAGGTGTCTTCAGAATGGGGAATTGATTCCCTGAAATTGGAATGTGTATGAATTCCAAAATGAAATAGGGTGTTTTTATAATGATACTTGTAGGTTGATCCAATGTAATGTACTTATATGGCACTATGTATACCATGAGGACAGAAATAAATCCACATATAATTTGGAAATATATCCCTATGTATATCAGACACATTTATAAGAGCATAAATCCATGGATAAAAAACATTTTGAAGAATTTCCTTACATATATCTATCTCAAACATATTAGTTAAATGTAACTATTCAATGATGAAATCAAGGGTGAAGATCCATGTATTTATGGAGATGATGATCAGATAATCAAAATGCATTTCCAATATGTTTAATACCAAAAAAGGTCCAATTTCATGGATTTTATTCCTCATCATAAAACATGTTAACTTACTAAATTTCATGAATTCCAATCATTATGAAATCCTTCATTGATTCTCCAACTGTAGTACTATTGAGATCGTATGGTTTATAATGACAATTTGAACATGGAATATTTTCTGAATGTGAAATGCTGAAAAAATTTCTTAAGTCAGGGGGCATAGCGATCATAGCATGATTTTTTATAAGGCCATATAGGGGGGCCTACATGCATTGTATATTTTTCTTCTGTCTTTTCTATATATTTATCCCAAAAATAATATCGTGATGACTTCGTAGGGATGTACCTGTACTTCTCTCAATCCACCATTTTATATGTTTTTGACCTAACAGTCATCGTGCCTTTCCATTTTATAGATACTCAATATTTCCTCGATCACAAAATGTATACATCCAACATGTAGGAACTCTATGTTAACCCAATATGCCTTTATTAGATTTCCACCATAGCAAGAATTATTTATCATGTGGTTTTAAGGTATTTCATGTTTGGCCTTTTTTATTGTACGTTTGGGTATTATATATCATACCATTTGGATTCCATATATTTTAACAACATATTACCTTGAATTTTGGTGTTGAATTTATTTTAATGTCTTACCGACAAGACTTTTGGTGTGAAATATATTTTAAAGACATAAAACTAGGCTAATATAATTTCAGGAAGTTTAATGTCTTACAACATGGACTTCTACGAAATATGGGGCCCGCAAACCAGTGGGGTCACACAACATTGTTCGGTGGTAATTTTTATTTTGGTGTTTTTGGGGCTCATGAGGATTGTAGTTACTTTTATTCATGTAGGATATATACTTAGTTATTAGGTTAATTCCCATATGCATCGATAGCATGTCCAAGAAAAGATGATGTCCACTCAATTCCTAGGGCTATGAAATATTCATGGGGTAGAAAATGCTAACGTTGAAATGCTTGGGAATCTAGGCCTTTTGGGATATTTGGGATGTGGGTAATGTAAATCAAAACCAAGAAGTCTATGAAGAGTAATGTGCAATGGGATATACATTTTTTACCTTAACTCTATTGGATGTTAAGGTTCCACCATGGTTTTGTTGAGGATCACATGGATAAGGAGACCCTTTATACTCAGCAAATAAGTTTCTGGTTGGTGTCTCTGGACCTAATATCAATATAATGGTCATTCCGGGAGATCTCTACTCTATTATAGGGGCTGAAAAATATTTACGAATTCTCAAAAATCAAGATGATGAAGTTGGATATTGAAGAAAGGATGTCTAGGAAGGTTTCTCTAGCCAAAGGGAAACATTGCACTTGATTTAATAGCTCGACCCCCAAGCCTTGTGGTATTGAATAATGTGGAGTGGGCCACAAAGAGGATCAAAAATTGTCGTACCACATTCCATCCAAGTGAATTGGTACAAAGCATGGTGATGCAATATCGGGGATATCTAGTCCTCTTGGATAGTCTGATATGGAGATTTTTAATCATAGGACAAAGTGTTGAGGTAATGAGGAAGGAATGATATAGTAATTTGTGGGTAACCAATAACATAGTGGGGAGTTGGGTTACACCTTGGTGAAATCAGGCTCAGGAGAATCAAAAATCCTTTTACCCAGGGACAAGATATCTCCAGTTGGTTGGTCTGAGCCATCACATAAAAAGCCTAACCAATCAAAAAAATATATTCTCCTATTATAATAAAGTTAATATTATGTGATGACCTGAGACACATTAGATAATGAAGTAGTATATATTGAAAATTAAATACCTAATGAGGGTTTGGGAACCCTTAATTGTTTCCCCAAAATATCGAAAATATTTTCATGGTGAGGAGTAGGGATGAATGAGTGATATAATTTTTTCATTAACAGGGGGGACCAATGTGCCAAAATTGGCTTTCATTATGGATAAATAAGAGTCCATATGTTCTTTATGCATCATTCATTTGTGCCCTAATGTTTTCCTAAACTCTAGACATAACTTGTTCTATGGTCAGTTACTAGACTTTTTCTCAGGTCAACCATTGTGGGTTTTTTGGCATGATGATTTTTCTCTCAATTTCATTCGTACTCTATTGTCATGCCATTTAGACAATTATGTTCTAGAGATTTATGTTGTATAAATATGACCAATTTATCAGTATTTTAATGTCATTACACTTGTAACTGGTATTGTGTATTATACACAATAGGCTTTTTTGGATACCGAAGGTCGAGAATACTCCAGAATCCCAATGATTGGGTGGTGGAGAATTTGTAAATCATGAATCAAGATTCTCATGTCGGGAGTGATGATTTGGGAAAACCATATTAGGGTAACCTATAACTCAACGGGGTTTGGGGTTCCACCATAGTCGTGTTAGGATCGCTGGAATCAGAATGACCTTTATGTTGGGCCATGATGTCTCTAGTTGGGGCGTTTGAGACCTTCACATCAATAGCATGTCTGAGAAGAGATATCTCATTTCCTCTTAGGGGGAAGTGTATGTTTTGTGATGACCTGAGATTCTTCGGACATGATGTTTGGGGCATGGGCCACTGTGCTAAAAATCACGAAGGAATCATTTTGTTCTCTATTTCTTCATGGTAAGGGTCATGTGGTCTTTTGATAACCAGGGGTGATGGATGATTTCCTTCATAGTTTTTCATCTTATAATAGTATGTGATGCCAGGAAATTTGACATTTTTTGTGAGGAAAATGGGTTACAATATAGTTTATTATCATATGGATAGTACAATGGAGGGATAATGTCCCACATAAGGACACCCATGGCGTGGTTGAAAATACTTGAGGTGAATGTGGAAAAAGGAGGCCCAGACAACACCATGTCCAATTACAGGAAGGACACTTGACCAGAGGTAATTAAGGATATGGAATGATTCATGGTGCATGGGGCTCGACCTGAAGAAAAAATGTATATGGTTTCATACATATCATGGGAGGGTATGAATAAATCCATGTGTTCATCATGATATTACATCCATTATAACATCATATGGGGAGGACGATGATAGAAGTAATGTGTATAAAGGACAAAGAGACCCACACCATGACATGCATCCCTAAAGTGTATCTGGAAAACTGTCCAAAAAGAAGGTAGGATTTGAGGTACATTTTGTTGGAACTAACAACTATATGCACGGGCATTTTTATGTATCCCATAATGATGTGAATCAATACATACGTAGTTATAGTAGGATCTATGAAATTTATTTTCAAGCAACAATGGAGATGGGTGAGAACATAGTTTATTGTCATGCTTCTATGACAACAATGAGGGTTAGTTCCCCAAATGGGACGAACATGACATAGTAAAACAAATATTACATGACTGGGGACCAAAGTAGTTTTCACCACACCATGCACTCCTTTGAGGGGACCTAAGACAAGGCGAAATAAAAGGTCAAAGGGTCCAAGGGATGGACCTGAAGGAGAATTCTCGAGCATTTTTATGTATCCCCTGAAGATGAGATTTATTCCAGACATTGATCTTGATATTGAATGTAGTTTAACATAATGTGGGGGATTTTATTGGTCTATGAATTTTAATGTCATACAATAACAACATTGGATCACCTGACGTGAAAGGAAGATAATTCTATTGTTGGGACTATAATCATGTATTTGGGAGTAACTATGTATCACATTGAGAAGGAGAATCAAACATCAGGTAGTACATTAAAGGATACTGAGGTAGGATATTGACACCATTTAATGAATTCCTTTATCTTTTAATCCTTCATTCCCTATTTCGTGTAGGGAAACCCTTACAAGAATTCTTATGTTCGCCTGAACTATTGTTGACGTAAAAACATGGAACAAAAAGGGGTTGTTTCACCATCACAAAGAAATGAAGGGTAGGATAGGAGTATTTTATGTTATGGGGTGGTTGGTACATGATATAAGATCAAGGCATCCTTATGTATCTCTTTAAAAATGATAATCAAGAAATACATTGTTTTAGTGAGCCATTCATTTTAATGTCTTGTAGAAAGGACCTGATCCACATAGTTTAACGTCTTAAGGTAATGATGGTGGCCATGGAGTTTAATTTCATTAGGAAAAGACATAGGATACATACAGTTTAATTTCATGTGGCCAAGACGGTGTCCATGTAGTTTAATGTCTATTATGTAAGGATGTTATGGCACAATTTTAGGGTCATGTTGCTCATACCGTAAGGTGGATCTCCAATCATGGAGATTCCCTGTTTGGTGTCAGATATTTACCTAATTTTAATGACAACCAAAAAGGTCTCGACCAAACCACACAACATTCTAGAAAAACACTAGACGAAGGGCCAAAAATGGTTTCAAACTATGGATGGTCCTGAAGATGAAATTCCTAGATGTAGTTATGTTTCTCATGTTAATGAAAATCTAGGAAGATGTAGTTCAGGTTAAGGAGATGCTCTACGAAGGTTTTTCCCATATATAGAGGTTTGCGTAATCTCTTATTGGCAGTAGCATATGGGACAAGGATTAGAGATCTAGGACTCACTACGTATCCTTTATGGACATAAATCAATAAAAACATTTTCCATAGAGGATCGTTCAGTTTAACATCATACAGTAAGGATAAGACATGTCATGTTGTTTGACGTCTTGTAGTGAGGACATTGGCTCCATAGAGTTTACCTATAGGTGGTCTACACTTTGTCTATGCAATTTGACATCTTCTAGTAAAGACAAGTTCCTTGCAATTTAACGTCTTCTAGTAAGGTATTGGGTTCCGTACAATTGAATGTTGAGTTGTTAGGATGTTTCCCATGAAGATTAATGTCATGGGGTGAGGACACATTTTCATATTTTATTTTTATGTGTGGTATTTTACATATCGATTAAGTTTATGTTGTGGAGTCTTGGGATCTATACAGTTTAATTTCGTGTGGTCAAGATATTGGACATTTTGTTTAATGTCTTACAATAAGTACTAATATGCCTAGTTATTTGTCATGTGAGAGACATTCCATTCCATTTAAATTCATGCATTAAGGACTTCAGATCCAAAAAGTTTAAGGTATTGTTGTCAGGACATTGGCCATGCAGTTTAATTTCATGTGGTGACGACTCTTATAAACATTTTATTGATGTGCGAGAGACATTAAATCATGTTTAATGTCTTTTAGTAAAGACTTGAGATATGCATAGTTTAACATCATGTCATTAGGATATTGGCTATGTAATTTATCATCTTTCAGGGAGGACTCATTTTATGTAATATATTAGAAGAAAAGTTTTTCTGAAGGATTCAAGACTACCCTTACACATATTTCATGTGTTTTTAGATCATTCGCCTCTATCAAGTATATAGACACATGTAACTACAACTAATCCTTGAAGAGAAATCAATTTTCAGTTGTGGCCATGAGCCTTCGGTGGTATGAGAAATATTTATCATGTCCAACCAACCCCAACTCATGTAGTTTCCTCATCATTGAAAGTTTCATCAAACCTCTTTCCACTGCATAGCCAAAATATTTAGAGACCTGTATTTTTTAGAATGAAAAGGTGTTGTTTAATCATTCATCAAGAGATGGTCATTTCCCAATGGGAGTTGAGAGACTCATGACCAATCAAACTATTAGAGCTCCCTGGATAGAGTGATCAGATGATGGGAGCAGGGATTCATGTGTTGGCAGTTCCAGTATCCCCATGTCCATGTAATATTGATGCCAGTTATTAAAGGAAAATCAATTTTATCATTGTATGCTTAAAATGATGATGGGAGTAGAAATAATAACTATAGTTTATAAACATTTACTCATTCAGATTCTTCTTGGTTTGGAGTATCATCAAACCATTACCAATGGGATAATTGAAATGCATGGGAACAAGTTTTTATTATAAGGAATATAATTTTTTATACCTTTCTTCTAGAGATGGGTGATGACACTATTAATGTCACATGCTTCCTATGACACCATTGGTTAAAAATTTTGTATGGGTCTTTATTATGGGGTATAGAATCCCAGTCTCTATTGATACTGTGGTCAGTTGTAGGGATTTGTGGCTCTTAGATGTTGCATATGCCCACCCATTGATTTAAATGACCTGATTCTCATGGAGGTTTTATGGCCACACATGTGGTTGAATGGTTTTTCATATCTCACCTATGTTGAAGGATAATATATGGAAATTAACCTTTCCTCTTGAACTAGAGATAGGTGGAAAGTTTTTTAAATATCGCCTGATGAGGGGATGACTAGAATGATAATCCATCTTTCCCTTGGGGAAGGGGAACCTCACTACATCAAGGACATTAATAGATGATTGTTGACTCGCCATCCAGAGATAAGGTATTCAATATAATTCACACAATTATCACTCAAATATTCATATTTTCTCATTGGAGATGATCAATATCATCTTCTATAGAAGTTTCCTTGTCTTCCTCTAAGGTTCGACTGGCACAAGCCACAAGAACAACCATTCCTCTGTCGGTGTCTTGGTGACTTGATGATTACGGGGGGTCTCAATATCGATCATAGAGATTGAATCCACTACCTCTACTATCCATAAAATCCATTAATAAAACATTAAAAATACCTATAGAATTTTGATCACATTCTTTATAGTCTTGGCATATACAATTATGTTTTCTTTCTCTTATTCCAGTGGAAGGAGATAAGAATGACTATTGTGACCTAGATGACTGCAGGAGGGAAATATGGTATCCTTTGGAAGCATGCTCACACCGATTTGATGGGGATTATCTAGATCCGACCGATATCATATTGAACAAACACATGTAGGATGGTTCTCCCCAAAGGGATAGTACCTTGTTTTAAGGTTCGGTGCAGGTTATACCATTTGGGGGGTTAGTTCCCATTGTACCATTATTGGGGTCGGGGCCTTAGATACCATTTGAGGGGTCAGTACCCATGACAAAGATGATCCAAGGGTAAAATATGGTAGAAATATTCCTATTCCGCTGGGTTGTGGTGCTCCCTAAGATTCTGTAGTCACTATTTCTAGTTGAGGTGAAGCCTACGGCTCCTAACTAGAAGTGATCTGGGATTTCTCTTGGTCCACTATTGAGACAAACTAGTAGAACTCAAACCGATTAGTAGTAAAAAGAATATGAGTCTTCTAGAGAGATTCATTTTTTGGATACCACAGGTATGCTCTCCTATCATATGACCCATCATGAATATTTGATGTAGGAAAATTATCAACTACATATCCATTTGAGATCATGGCCACACATCGATGATGGAAATAAGAATGTTTGGGAAAACTTCCATGAACACTACTGGAAAATTAATTTGTCACATTAACCATCCACATCATCTTACCTAGCATTGGGATGAAGTATGTTGCTACATTATAGTAATAGCATACTAATGTGGTTTAATACAGCGACAAGGGTCACATCTTATGTTGTGGCCTACTAAGGGATAGACGGTCTGTGAGAATCCATCCTTCAAAAGAGTTTGTGAGACGATTCCAGTGGTGTGATGGCGATTTTGATGCGGTATTTCAAAATTAATATGTTCCTAAACCATTGAATAAGTTGGTGTGTAGGTTAAAATGTACGTTGGGGACTTAGGATCATGGTATAATGTCCAAAAATCTCAAGATTTGTTGGAACATTCGATGAATTCATGTAAATAGTTAGCAAACCTAAGATGAATTGTATGAAAAAATAGAAATTTTGTCAATGAAAAATTGTATATATGAGTACATGTCTGATAAATATCATTCATATTTAAAATGTAAAGATAGAATCCCTAATTTTCACATGAATTTTTGTGTAGTTAAAAGAAAGATGTTGGGTCCACTATTTTGTTATGCATTCTACACAACATAAACTGGCCTGATGGGTACTATGGCAATCCATACCTTTTAACCTGTTAACGGATTGAAATTTTTAGAAGGATTCAGGTTGGGTTCACAAATATTTATTCTTCATGTTTTATGTTGTGGAATGGGTTTCTCATCTACCATTACCATAGTCACATTTCCCAAAAACTGCCAATGTTTCCCCACCCATAACTAAGTATAGACATCATTTCCAATGGTTGAAGGTCCCTAGGCTATTTATGCCCAGAGAACTCATATTTTTTGAGATTATGTAAGGTCATCATCATCACTCACTTTTGAATATATAATTTCCTAATCTAACAATATCTTATATATTAAAGACTTATTCATGAAATCATTCACACAAAACAATATGGGACTAGTTACCCAAATGTATGTGAATATAATATGAAATTTTATTCATCTATTTTATCATGTTTATATTGTGGGATATCTATCTATCTCATATTTAATAATTATACATTGGACTATGTCCACTCTCCAATAATCTAGAGTTTATTGTTTCCTATGGGGATGGTTGGTGTCTTGGAGAAGGGATAGAACCCCAAATACCAATGACTGGCTATTAATTCTAACATAAAAAATATGTGATTACCTTACAAATATATCATTAGGAAACATGATAAAAAGAAGAATTACCATAATGTAATTATAAATTCATACTTGATTTATAATTAATAGAATAGGATAATATATATTTGAATATATTCCATAAATACAAAAAATATTTAAACCCAATTAATTATATTATAAATTTCATTGTCAAAAAATAATTTAATAGTTAAAATGGAATCAATGATAATAATTTTACTTTACTCATAACCAAAATTAAATTTTTACATTATCAATTTATAATAATTAGAAACATATCGAGGGTTATCCTACCTTATTCATATATTTCAGATAAAACATCACCCTTCTTTTAAATAATTGTTCCAGGTCGTTGATATTATTCAACATAATGTTGTAAATTATTAATAGAAAACATATAATGTAATGTTAATATATATATATATATATATGTATAATTTTTTAGATAATTTAATTCATTAATTATAATACATAAACACTTCACTCATTACAATTCATTCACAAACATTTAACCCAGATTCAAAATATTATCCCTGGTTACCTCTTACCAGAAATAAGAAATATGATACATTTCATAAAATTCCTCAATGTAAATTTTATAATTATATTTAAGTGTAAAATGTATAATTGTATTATAATAACCTATAACTATTATTTTTCATTCATAGACTCTTCATCATAAGAAATATCACCATCAATCCAACAAGATTTCAGATTTTATTCATTACCGTTCACCATTGGATATAAATATGAATAATTTGAATTATTTTCAAATTTTTAAGATTCATCCATGGATAATACCATAAATATACCATTATAATAATATATTTCATTAATATTAATTTTCATTAATCTTAAGCAATTAATTTCATTCTAACTTTATTTTTCAAACTCAAAAAAATATTATTATTCCTCTAAGACAGCCACATGTGTTCTTCTTCCCACATTTTATAGACAAAGGAAACAAAATATTTATTCCCCTATGGTCTCCACTTCCTAATATCTCAAGGAACCCTTTCCCGCTCTCAATTGATGATTCAAAGAGTTGGTTATGTTGAATGGTTTTAATCATGTATCATGATTACTGATTAAAAATAATCACAATATCCATCACTATTATCATCATTCCAATTGGTTTCACATCAACACATTTTTGATAACATTCAATTTCAACCTAGTTCCTTCTTGTTCCTACCATTTTCTATCATATCCCAGTAGTTCTAATGAATATTGTATTGAATTTTAATATAGAAATATAATATAAATTATGATTAAATGTAACACTAAAAATATTATATATAGTTTTTAATAGAGTTCTTATGTTATAATGTATATTTTATTATAAATATATAGAAATATAATTAATTTAAAAATAACAATAGGAATAATGTGTTTATATGTGCTGTAAAAATTTTAATAGTAAAATAAATGCATATTAGAAACCTTCGATGCTTTATTAAATAACTAATGAACACTACATTAAATCTAAAAAATTCATAAAATGGAAACATATATTTAAATTGGTAAAATAGATGCTAAATAATATAAAATATAAATTTAGGGGTTTCCTCAGTACCCAAAATTATCCCACCCTGAACACCATTATATCAATGACACAAAGATTAATTAATGTAATATTAATTTTGTAAATGAGATTGGTCCAAGATAGAATCAATGTAAATAATCAAGATTAAGACTGATGATGTTTTTATAGGGGAATAAAACCACTGCATTTTATGTTTTACATCTAATACAGATGAACCAAATTATGAGCATTAATTAGTAAAATAGTTAATCAGTACTACTATTGTTTACATCAATGCATTTATATTTTTATTATAATTATTTAATAATTTTTTTTCATTTTCAATAGCACTAAAAAACTTATTATAAATAAAAACATTTTTTATGTTTTAAATGAAATATTATTTCATAAAACCTTCTAAAACCACTTTTTAAATGATAATATAATTTAACAATGTCATAGGAAATTTTATAAATGTGAGAATCATTATTTTTCATTGACATTTATATATAATATTAATTATCAATAATTTTTAAAATATATAATTATCATACTTGTATTATCAGTTTCGTAAAATATAATTCACTATTTTACTATGTACATAAAAATTATCATAGGGTGTTTTTTTGGAAATTTTCTGATAAAATTTAGTTTTTTGGTGAAAAGGATAAAGTTTCCAAATTGTAAAGAACTACAATTAGATGACATAATTAATAAGGAAGAATGAATAAAAATTAACAAAAAAATTATTAAAAATATCATATTTATTATTTAAAAATTTAAATATATAAATAATAAATTTAAAAATTATATTTATACATTACAGTTTTTAACAAAAAGATGATTTTTAAATTAAATGATTTTTTAATGTTTGTTAATTGAGTTAGTTGGGAGGTGTATTTATTATTTGGCATTACATGTATGTCAAAAAAATTCTACCACTCATTGGTAATATGAAAAATCATTTGTAATTGATTAATCCCATAAGTGGTGGTTTTTTTTAATGTTCAAGATTTTAACCCTTAATAACACCCTTACTCAAGTATAAATATCCATGTATCTATCTCATTTATAGATACAATAGTCACTCCATGGATATTATAATGTTTTATGGAGTTCTCAAATACCTTTACTAAAAAATCTTCCAAGGTAATGATCATAAATCATCTTCATTCCTTTTTATGTTATTTACATTTTTATATTTAAATTTTGAATTCACTTTTCAAATACCTATTTGCTTACCATTACATTATATTATTTACAGATTTATAAATTATTTAATGATATTTTAAATATTTTTAACCTTAGTTTTAAAAGAGTTCATCCAATATTTCCATATATTAAAATACGTCATGATTTCCCATAATGTGTTTATAAATTCCTAAGGAAAATTAACTATATGTTTCAAACCTATCGTACAATATGGACCATTTTTGTGTTATATGTAAAGTAAAAGATAATATCAAAGTTAATTTTCAATTTTACTACACATCGGTATGAATATTATTGCACTATGTGCTCAGGTAGTATACATACAAGAAAATATAACTTTATAACATTGTCTTTATCCTTCACTATTATTTTATGATATTGTTTACTGTGTATAAAACTGTAATTGAAAAAAACACAAGGACCATAATAATGATTTATTATCATTGATTAAAAATTTTAACCAATCCTATCATCTAATACAAAATATAGAAACATGATATTTTCATACATATATACATAATCATTGTAGATAAATTTTCAATATATTTCACAAACTCAATGGATGACTACAATTCTGTTGAGTATATGAATAAAATAAAAAATTAACATTATTAAATAAATTATAATTAGAATATCCCAAAAATATATTCTCACATATTACACCTTTTAGTAATATGTTGTATAAACAATTTTTCATAAGATGGGGATGGAAACATAAGAAATGGTGAGCAAAGAATCCAAGTAAGGGTAAAAATATGGGAGGTAAATCTTTGATCATATGAAATCACTATATATGGATATGGGTATGTTATCAATATGATAACATAAGATATTAAAATTGAGCCTATCATATATCATAAGAATTTTTCAGGGAATATGACATTATCATTTCAGAAAGCACGACCCATAAGATTGAAAATATCATTATAAATTAATCATCATGCCAAATAGCATGTCATAAAAGGGTTGAATCATAATAATAATAGAAAACCAAATCATATTCATAGGTTAAACACAAATATGTTGAGTCAATAAGGTTTTCTTTATGAATTTTCCATTCCTTCTTATTTTGAAAAACACAAAAACCATATCTTTAAGAAAAATGCTTTCTTAAGGAAAATTGCTTTTATAAGGAAAATTGCCTTCTAAAGGAAAATTGCTTTTATAAGGAAAATCTCTTTTATAAGAAAAATTATCCTTATCTTATTTTCATCCATATTTTTATTAAGTATGAGATTCGGATTCATTTCTTTTTTCTCGGAATCGTTGTAACTTTGATATGAAGAATTCTATTTTAGGATTCGGATTCTGGATAAGAACTATAAGGAAGTTTCATTCCGAATTTCGGATATGAACTTTGACTATGTTCTATTCCAGATTCAGGATACAAATTCTTATGAAGTTCGATAACGAATTCTCATTATGAATTCTGATGACGAATTCCCATTCTGAATTCTGATGACGAATTCCCATTCCGAATTCTCATTCCGAATTCACCTATTAAACAGAATCTGATTATCTTTGTTTTATACACTCAGAATTAATTCAGACTCTGAAAAATATTTTGGTTAGACTCCGAACTTTTATTCTGCTTACACTTCTATAATTTTTTTACTCTTTATTATTTTCATTACACTCTGAATCTTCACTCTGAAGTTTTCATTCCTATCTGTTGAGTTAGAATTGAAACGATGTCGTACATTTTGTTAAACTTGTTTTGTTATAAAACGATGTCGTCTATTTTGTTATAAACTAACCGTTCTCTAAGTGACACGTGTATAGGTCCCTCCGATCTTTAAGGAAAATATGACCGTTGGAGAAGGAGTCGACCATACCTATAAATAGGAGCTCATTTGAAAGAGCTCAGTGCTGAAAGGCTGAATGATCTTCGACTCATGTGATTACAAGCTTGAAGTGATTTCTAGAGAGAGAGGCTCTTATTAACTATCAAAGCTTCGTGCGACTCCGAATGTTGGTGATCACATTCGAGTGATTCTGTGGATAGGAAGACAGAGGTGCCGACTACCTTGAAGTTCGAGGGCTTTCTTGCTGAGGAAGACAGAGGTTGCCACCTACCTTGAAGTTGAGGGCTTGCGGGGATAGCAAGACAGATACTCCGATCTTCGTATCGAGGGCTTACCCTGGTGTGGGTAAGACAGACTTCCTTGAAAGTATAAATCAAGGGACCTTTATCCAAGGTTGTTTGATACCCTTCTCTTTGGGTTAAAAGACTTATATCTTGTTACTTGTAGTTTAACTACTTGTTTATATTCCGCTTCATTTTGTATTATATGGAAAGTATAAATTTCTTATACTTCCTTATTTGTACTCTTTTTCATTTAGATTCTCTACGCTTTAAGGTAGAATCTCATATAATAATCTTTTGTTAAGTTTCATTTTCCGGAACCATATTTCCAGAACCTACTTTCAGAATCTTTTTCCAATATTGCATTTGGTGTTAGAGGTGTTGTGAATTTCCTTAGTTTAATTTTGTTAAACATTTCCCTTTCCTTCTCTTAAGGAAAACATAGTTATTCATAACTAACTTTTAATGTTCCAAAGGAATTTTAAAGTATACAATTCACCCCCCCTCTTGTATATTGAGAATCTACATCATTATTTCGATCCTACAATTGGTATCAGAGCAGGTTTATGAAATTCTTGTACTCACATACAAGTTTTTCTTGCTCACTTTTATCATTCCGAACATTCCCATTCCGGAACATTTCCTATTACGAACTTTGTTATACGATACTTTGCTTCTAACAAGTTTGTGTGTTCAAGGTTATTATAAGTATGGAAGGAATCAATATTGGATCAATTAATAATATGAATCCTACAAGACCACCTATATTTGATGGTAATGACTATGAGTACTGGAGAGATCGAATGAAGACTTTTGTTATCAACACTGGAGTGGACAACTTTGTTATGCTTACTGGTGATTATAAAATTCTTGACAAGGAAGTCAGAACTTTCACTAATCAGGAAAAGCAATAATATCAACTCAACTATAAGGTACACAATACTTTACTATGTTCACTGACCAGAAATATATATATCAAAATTTCTTCTTGTGAAGTAGCTAACTGTATATGGAAGAAGTTAGAAGTTACACACTTTGGAACTTCTAAAGTGATTGAGACTAGAAGAGCTATGCTTAGAGATGAATATCATGGCTTCAATTTCCCTTATGGTGAACCTATCTGTAAAGTTCAACAATTATTTATGACTATAGTCAACATTCTACGATCTATGGGAGAGAAAGGTTTAGATGATGAAGCTCTTGTGGACAAGATAATTGATATTATTCCCAATGAGTGGGAATCCAAGAGAACAGCTATAGATGAGAACAGGAAGGTCACTCAAATTACGCTTGATGAATTATTTGGAACTCTTCTACAACATGAAACAAGAATTAAGAAAGATGCTGAAAACATCAAGAAGAAGAATGGATATGGTACAATTGCTTTTACTACAACTTCAAATCAGATGAAAGCTAAGACTCCTGAGAGAGTAACTAGATCCAATTATAAGAAAGTTATTTTCCGATTCGAATCTAGTGAGAGTGAAGTCTCAAAAAATGAATTAGAAAATCTTGCTCGAAGGATGAACAAGATAGCTGGCCAAAACAATTTTCAATCTAAGTATATGAAAAAGGAAGGGAAAGATAAGAAAGATGGAGAAGTTACTTATTATGAATGCAAAAGAGCTGGACATATTAGACCAGATTACCCTATGCTCAAAAATAAAGAAAGGAAAGAAAGGCATTCAGACAGGAAAAGAAAAAGGTTTTATAAAGCTAAAACTAAGAATGTTCTGAAATCTAATGACACCTGGAGTGCCAGCGGTGGTAACTCTTCAGATGAATCTTCTGATTATGAATCTTCAGGACAGAAGAATCTTGGTCTTATAGCCAGATTACCTATTGATAATCATTGTTTTATGGCTATGGTACAAAATGATGAATCACTGACAAATGTTTCTTTAAATTCTAATGATAGTAAGTATTATAACTCTTCTGATGAAGAATCATCTTTTGATGAGGAAAATACTATACCTACTTATGAAGAAGTCTCTAGGTTTGCTGAACTTCTTGAGATTGAGAATTCCAAACTCAATAAGAAACTTGATAAGCCATACTCTAGGAATTATATTCTTACAAAAGAGATATTAGATCTTTTTAAAGATCTTAATAAGAAAAATGCTGATTTTGAACGTATTTCAAAAAATCATGAGGAAGTACGTTCTGAGAAGAACAAAATTTATAAAGAATTAGAAAATGTAATTTCTAATAAAAATGTTTTCGAGCCTAACTATAGTTCAAAAACTAATGATTTTGATGATAAAAACATGGTTCTAAAACTGAAGTCCGAATTTTTTTCCTTAAAGAAGTGTTTATCAAACTTTACCCATGGTAAATTTTTTTTTGATAAGATGTATTCCCAAATACGACCTTTAAGAAATAAATCCGGATTTGGTTATACCCATGAAAAACCTATTTTAAGTAGCAATTATTTTGTTCCTCAAAGTGCCCCATTTCGTACCAAGTGTTAATGTGGTGGTCACTGGGCAATGAATTGTTCCTTAAACAAAACCCATTCTCTAGGATTTCACAAAGCTTAATTTTCTAAGAAGATGTGGGTTCCTAAAATTTTCTTGTCTGGAAATCTCGGATCCAAACAAGTTTGGATTCCGAAAGTCTAATTTTCTTCTTGATTTCAGGAAAATAAAGAGAGTACCAGCATCAATACATGGTACATGGATAGTGGATTTTCCCGGCACATGACTGGTAACAAAAGCTTTTTCGAAAAGATTATCAAAACGAAAGGAGGAATGGTAACTTTTGGAGATAATTCTAAGGGAGAGATTGTTGGTATTGGTAATATTGTTCTTCTTGGTAAAACCTTGATTTCAAATGTTCTTTTTGTTAAAGGTCTTAAGCACAACCTCATTAGCATAAGTCAGTTATGTGATGAAGGTTACCTTGTGAATTTTATGAATGATAAGTGTTTAGTTCACAATTCCAAGGAAGAATTTATTCTCTCAGCCAATAGGCAAGAGAATGTCTACACATTGAACATAGAAGATCTTAGAAGCCAAGATTCACCTTGCTTAAGTGCAATGGAAGATCATTCTTGGTTATGGCATAGAATACTAGGTCACTGTAATCTTAGGAACCTATGTAAACTCTCTAAGAAGAAACTAGTTAAGGATCTACCGGAGCTTAGATTTGATTTTTCTAAAGTTTGTGATCCTTGCCAATATGGCAAGCAACATAAATCTAGTTTTATGTCAATCGGTGAAGTCTCAACAACTAATGCATTACAGTTAGTGCACATGGATCTTTTTGGTCCAACACAAACTGGAAGAATTGGAGGCAAATACTATGTGTTTGTTCTAGTTGATGATTACACTAGATTTACTTGGGTCTATTTTCTAGCAAAGAAATCTGAAGATTTTTCCTATTTCAAAAGTTTTAGAGCTCAAGTTAAAATTGAGAAAAACCTTCCATTGAAAACTATTCATATTGATCATGGAGGAGAATTTCAAAATTCTGATTTTGAAACTTTTTGTAGTAAGAAGTGTATTAATCACAATTTTTCAGCACCTAGAACTCCTCAAAAGAATGGTGTAGTTGAAAGAAGAAATAGAATTCTTCAAGATATAACTAGAACCATGTTGACTGAATATTCTATTGCTAGACATTTCTGGGCTGAAGCTGTAAGTACTGCTTGTTATACAATAAATTGAGTTTTTATTAGACCTTTTCTTAATAAAACTGCTTATGAGTTATGGAATGGTATAAAACCAAGACTTTCCTACTTCAGCGTTTTTGGTTACAAAGTATTCATTTTGAATACTAAAGATAACTTACATAAATTCGCACCAAAATCTGATGAAGAAATTTTATTAGGTTATTCCACAACATCTAAGGCTTATAGAGTTTTTAATAAAAACACTTGTACTGTTGAAGAAACAGTACATGTAAAATTTGACGAGTTAGGTCCTTTTGTTTTTAAACCGTCTCTTCCTACATCCTTAGATGTGTTTTCAAAAACTGATTGTCAACCTTTGATAGAAGAACCTTCTGATTAGGATAATGTTCTAGAGGTTATTCTTGAAACATTTACCCCAGAAGACTTTCTACCCTATATTGATGAATAGATTTTACAAAACCCAAATCAGGTGTTTCTTAAGAATCATCCCAGTGATAGTATCATTGGTGATCTAAATCAACCTATAAGGACTATAAGTTCCTTAAGAAATGAATTAGAACATCTAGCATTTATTTCCCAATTAGAACCTAAAAGCACTGATGAAGCTTTAGGTGATGATGATTGGATTAAAGCCATGCAAGATGAACTAAATGAATTTGAAAGGAATAAAGTATGGACCTTGGTTGAAAGACCTAAGGAAACATCTGTTATTGGAGTAAAATGGGTTTCAAAAATAAATGTGATAAAAATGGAATCATAGTAAGAAATAAAGCTAGACTTGTTGCTAAAGGCTATAATCAGCAAGAAGGAATAGACTATGAAGAAACCTATGCTCCAATAGCTAGACTTGAATCTATCCGTATTCTACTTGCCATTGCAGCATTCTTTAATTTCAAACATTTCCAAATGGATGTGAAATGTGCTTTTCTTAATGGTTATGTTCAGGAGGAAGTCTTTGTTGAACAACCTCCTAGCTTTGAATATAAAAAACATCCTGATCATGTTTTTAGACTTACCAAAGCTTTGTATGGCCTTAAACAAGCCCCGCGAGCATGGTATGATAGACTCACTGGATTTTTACTTCAAAATAACTATGTTAAGGGAATTGCAGATCCAACCTTTTTTATAAAGAAAGATATGAAAAATGTTTTGATTGTACAAATTTATGTTGATGACATCATATTTGGTTTAACTCAGCAATCTTTGACTGACACTTTTGCAAGTCTAATGAAATATGAGTTTGAAATGAGTATGATGGGTGAGTTAACATTTTTCCTTGGTTTTCAAATTTCTCAAAAACCAGAAGGAACATACATATCTCAACATAAGTATATTAAAGATCTTCTGAAAAAGCATGGTTATGACAACACTAAGAGTATAAGTACTCCAATTTGTATCTCAAACTCTTTAGAGATTGATAAAGCTGGGAAACCAGTAGATCAAACATCTTTTAGAGGTATGATAGGAAGTTTACTCTACTTAACAGCTATTCTACCAGACATAATGTTTTCAGTATGCTTATGTGCAAGATATCAATCCAATCCTAAGGAATCTCACTTAAAGGCAGTAAAAAGATTTTTTCGCTACCTTAAGGGAACCATGGATCTAGGATTATTTTATACATCTGGAAATGATTTTGTTTTAAAAATATTTTATGATGTTGACTTTGGAGGATGTAGAATGGATAGAATAAGTACATCCGGAACTTGTCATTTCTTAGGAGATTCACTAGTTTCTTGGTCCTACAAGAAGCAACATTCTGTAGCACTCTCCTCTGCTGAAGCTGAATATGTAGCAGCAGGAAGTTGTTGTTATCAAGTGTTGTGGATGTAACACACACTCACAGACTATGGATTGAGTTTTAACAAAACTCAAATTTTGTGTGATAACACAAGTGCCATTTCCCTTATTAAGAACCCTGCACATCACTCCCGTGAAAAACACATAGATATTAGGCATCACTTTCTTAGGGATCACACACTAAAAAGAGATATTATTCTTCAGTTTATTGGAACGCAAGATCAACTTGCTGATATTTTCACAAAATCTTTTCCTTTTGATAGATTTGAATATATTAAACATAAGTTAGGGATGATAACCGTAAGGTAATCCTCCTTAAGTAACCTTCTATTGAAAAACACTCCTTACAGCAATACACTCCTTTTCATAGGGGGAGTACATTTGTTTGTTAGTTTAATAAACTTTTTTTTCAAAGTTTGTTTCCAAAATTTTCGGAAAGAAGACTTCCGGAATGGAATTTACGGAACTACAACTTTCCAGATTGGACATTTTCATATAGAACACTTCTGGAATGGAAGTATTCATGTTGAAAATTTCCGGAATGAAAATTTTCATACTGGTATTCTCATAATGAGTTTTTCGTACCAAGATTAATTTCCGTAGTAATGTTTTTGCGAAATATGTCTTCTCGTAATAAAGATCTTTTTCCGTAGTCATCTTTATATTACCCATTATGAATAATCCTCCTAAGATAATCCGAAAGGTATGATTACCTTACTCAAGTTTTTGTAGTCATATTTTACATGCTGGCATTTTCTTGTATTATGATTTCGGATTATAGTTTTCTTAATTCCTTGTTTTAATAAAAACCTCAAAAAGATCGGATTCTAGTTTTCAACCGTCAGATATAATCTCAGCTTCTCCCAACCGTTAGATCAAATGTGGAAGGTGAACCGTCATCTAGTTGCCTATATAAAGGGGACCCAAATACTCGTCCCACATCGATCTCAAGCTCTCGCGTCCCGAATCATTACCTCTCTGATTTAAGGCCGTTCCGAACATCAGTTTTCTCCGTTCCGAACTTCCCAGAGGACTTCAGATCCGAATGTCTGTGGAGTTAGAATCTCAAGAAATGTCATCCACTAAGCCTATTTCACAATGGTTAGTTTACCAAGAAAGGTTAGTCCATCCGGATTTTTTCAGAAACTACGATTCTCCCATTTCGAAGAACATTAAGTTGAATGGCTGGGAAGATATTGCTGTATCCAAACCGGGGAATCGGGATGGTGTATTTTCAGAGTTACTTGTTGAGTTGTATGAATCAGTTTCCTTCTTTCAGGAAGATAATAGAGAAAAAATTTCTTTTAAGTCTTATGGTAAGACTTACAAACTTTCTTATACCAAGGCAGCAAACTCGGTAGGGCTATCCTGTGAAGGATAAGCCGAGTTTGTTTCTCATGTGTTGCCAGATTCTAAAGGTAGCTTCGACAAGGAAAAAGCTTTAGAAACTCTCGGACTGGCTGATGACAAGGCTGCGAGGATTTCAAGTTTATCCACAAATTTCCGGATTCTAGAGTTGTGGGTGCAAGGTCTTATCGTACCGAGGAATGGTGATAAAGATAGCTTGAAGAAGAGTGAGATCTACATCTTAGTTTTCCTGATAAATATAAGGATGTTTAACTTCATGAGGCACATTCTTATAACCATTGAGAATCTTAAGAAAGGAAATCTCAGAGCACAGATCGTAATGTACCCAGAAATTTTATAAAGATTGATAGTTCGGTGTCTTGAATCTTTCAAGGAAGCCTACAGATCTAAGACAAGGGTTTGCAAAATTTTGTTGCTCAGTGTTGAAACCCTTAAAAGGATGGATGTGGACTTCAACAAGGAGACTAGTGAGTTCCTTGATCTGCCTAATCCAGAAGAAGCAGCTTCGAAAACTGCAGAACCGGAATCGTCCAAGCCAGTAAAGAAAAGGAAGTTGAAGGAAGTTGCAGCTGAGGTACAGGATCCAAAATCTGAGGAAGCTCAATCCGCTCCTCCCAAACCAAAAAAGAAGAAGGCCTTTCCTGATGAGGTAGTTGCGAATTGGAGAGCAGATAAAGAGAAAAGGAAATAAGGGGATCCGTAGTTCGGATTGGACCCTGCGGAAGCTAAGGCATTAAAGGAGAGAACTGCTGATGAGCTTGAAAAACAAGAAAAGGATAAGAAGCTCAAAAAAAAAGATGACAGAAGCCGAGGCAGTCCAAGCGTTGTTAAAGTTTAATGAGATGTTATCCGGAAGCATCCCAGTTCCGAGATCCTTCTCCCTGGAATCTCTACCTGAGACTCCAGGAAGAAACCTTGATTTTCCAGATGAGGTTACAACCGAACATGTTGGGCAACTCGAGCAGGTTCAACAAGTTCAAGAGGAAGAACAAGTTGCTGAAGCAAGTGGTGAAACAAGAGACTTATTGAAAGAAGTAGATGAGTATAAGGGGTCGCCTTCGGAACACCTGTCACTCCGAACTTCAGAGGCAGAATCCTCTAAGTTAGTAACTCCAGGGAAGGATAAGAATGAGGAAGATGTTGTTCAAAAAGTAGTTGATGATATTGATCAAGTGTCTACTGGTGCGCAGAAAACCCCTGATCAACAATCAATTCCGAAAAAAGACAAGGGAAAGCAACTTCTTGTTGAGAATCCGAAATCAGTGGCTAGAAAGAGAAGAGAATTTGGTGATTCATCTAAAAGTAAGTTGGAGCTTATTGAGGAAGAAAACTCTCCAAGCAAAGTTTCAGATTCAGACTCATCCTCGTTGGGGCATGATTTTGTTGTCCAGTCTTTAAAGAAGTTGGTGGGATCCATTCCGACATTCTCTAGTATTGATTCAAGATGTCAGATGCTTCAACATGCTTTGAATCAGAAAACTGACTTCGTATCTATGGTTATGGACAAGTGATTTGATATTGAGGCTCAGTTCAAAACCTTCTTTGTTGGTTACGAAGCTCATAGAAAATCTTGCAAGTGGATGACAAATTGGTCGAAGAAGACTGTTGAAGAGATGAGGTTATTCGATGAGTTTCAAGAAAATGTTAAAGATTCCTTTGAGACCGTGGACAAGAAGATAAATGAGTTAACTTCATCTTTTAATGAGAAGCTAACGGAAGAAAAGAACTTCCGGATTCAAGAAGTAAGAGATCTGAATGGGATGCTGAAATCCGTTTCTCAGAACTGGAAGTTTTAAAGGGATCATCAGATTGATTTTGATGAAAGGATGATGGCTCGGGAAGAAAAGATCAAAGCTTAGGAAGAAAAGCTCAAAGCCCAGGAAGAAAAAATTGAAGCTCAATCCTCAAGAATAGTTGTCTTAGAGAAGCAAGCTGAAGAAGATCATAAAGACCTAAAGAAGATTAAGACTATTCTTAAAGGCCTCATATCGAAGGAAAAAGATCCGAAATAATCAAATCCGATCATTTTTTTTTGTAATATTTTCTTTTTTGTCGAGATTTCAAACCTAATGAAAATTGTTCCTCTCGTTTCTTTTGTTGTCATTACTAATATTTCAGGTACATTGTTATTTTTTTTCCATTCCCTCGACTTCTTTTTGAAAATCACAAAGGGGGAGAAGGAAAAGTTCCTTAAGAAAAAGAAGAAAGTCTATCCAAAGGGAGAGAAAGAAAAGATCCTTAAGAAAAAGAAGAATGTTTATCTAAGGGGGAGTTTTTCATAAAATAAGACTTTATATTTTTCGTAATGAAATGTCACTCCGAAAATCAAGAATATGATCCTTAGAGTTTCAAAGCCTAAGGGGGAGTTAGTCGTATTCATCAATTTCCTTAAAGCCAAGGTAGATAAACCTTAATGTTTTTTATTTCGTCATAGAATTTCTTTTTCGTAAGGATGTTTGTGCTTTCTAAAAAGGGGGAGATTGTTGAGTCAATAAGGTTTTCCTTATGACTTTTCCATTCCTTCTTGTTTTGAAAATCACAAACAACTTATCTTTAAGAAAAATGCTTTCATAAAGAAAATTGCTTTTATAAGGAAAATTGCCTTCTTAAGGAAAATTGCTTTTATAATGAAAATCGCTTTTATAAGAAAAATTATCCTTATATTATTTTCATCCATATTTTTCTTAAGTATGAGATTTGGATTCATTTCTATTTTTTCAGAATTGTTGTATCTTTGATATGAAGCATTCATTTTTAGGATTTGGAATCTGGATAAGAACTATAAGGAAGTTTCATTCCGAATTTCGGATATGAACTCTGACTAAGTTCTATTCCAGATTCAGGATACGAATTCTTATGGAGTTCGATAACGAATTCTCATTACGAATTCTGATGAAAAATTCCCATTCTGAATCTTGATGACGAATTCCCATTCCGAATTCTCATTCCGAATTCACCTATTAAACAGAATCTGATTATCTTTGTTTTATACACTCTGAATTAATTCAGACTCCGAAAAATATTTTGGTTAGACTCCGAACTTTTATTCTTCTTACACTTCAATAATTTTTTTACTCTTTATTATTTGCATTACACTCTGAATCTTCACTCCGAAGTTTTCATTCCGAACTTTTGAGTTAGAATTAAAACGATGTAGTACATTTTGTTACACTTTTTTTGTTATATAATGATGTATTCTATTTTGTTATAATATAACCATTGTCTAAGTGACATGTGTACAGGTCCCTCCGATCATTAAGGAAAATATGACTGTTGGATAAGGAGCCGAACTTACCTATAAATAGGAGCTCATTTGAAAGAGCTCAGTCCTGAAAGGCTGACAGATCTTCGACTCATGTGATTACATGCTTGAAGTGATTTCTAGAGAGAGAGGCTCTTATTAAATCTCAAAGCTTCGTGCGACTCTGAATGTTGGTGATCACATTCGAGGCCTTCCGGGGATAGGAAGACAGATGTTCCGACTACCTTGAAGTTCGAGGGCTTCCTTGCTGAGGAAGACAGAGGTTGCCAACTACCTTGAAGTTGAGGGCTTGCGGGGATAGCAAGACAGAGACTCCGATCTTCGTATCGAAGGCTTACCCTGGTGTGGGTAAGACAGACTTGCTTGAAAGTATAAATCAAGGGACCTTTATACAAGGTTGTTGGATACCCTTCTCTTTGGGTTAAAAGACTTATATCTTGTTACTTGTAGTTTAAGTACTTGTTTATATTCCACTGCATTTTGTATTATAAGAAAAGTATAACTTTCTTATACATCCTTATTTGTACTCTGTTTCATTTAGATTCTATATGCTTTAAGGTAGAATATCATATTATAATCTTTTGTTAAGTTTCATTTTCCGGAACCATATTTCCAGAACCTACTTTCGGAATCTTTTTCCATGATTTCATTTGGTGTTAGAGGTGTTGTGAATTTGCTTAGATTAATTTTTTTAAACTTAGCACTTTCCTTCTCTTAAGGAAAACATAGTTATTCATAACTAACATTAAAAGTTCCAAAAAAAATTTAATGTATACAATTCACCCCCCCCCCCCCCCCTCTAGTATATTGAGCATCTACATCATTATTTGGATCCTGCAAAATATTATTAAAATATTGGATCAGATATTATAACTTCTTTCCCATGGTGTCTTATGACAGACATAATTACCATTGTGGATCTAGACTCACATATTCCCTATATTGGATCTATCCCATCTCATTTTATATATTATAATATCTTGTAATATACTATTTTTACCAATGCAATAGATAATTATATAGAACCCACAATTATCATAATTAAAACTATTGTTATGTTTACTGTAAGATCCTTATACATTCTTCAAATCAACACATCATAAACCGTGAAAGAAAAAAACAATTCATAAAAAATTCATAATTTCAAAATAGATTAACCCATTACAAATACATTGGTTTTATAAAATATTAATAAACAAAAAAATTAACCATCCATTGAAATACAATGTATGATATATTTTATTGTTTTTTATATAAAAGTAGAAGTATCATAAATGGATTCTATCTTAGATGGAAAATGATTCGAAAAGATCATATAGACAATTTTTGAGGAAAATAGCCTTTACAATTTTAGAAAATCTTTTTAAAAAGTAAAATATTTTCAAAATAAATTACTTTGGTAAAATCCTTGGAGGAATGATAACTAATTTATGTTTATTATATAGAAGAAAAACTATTTTACAAAGAAAAAAATTTATCCGTAAAATATTTTCAAAATCCAATTGTTTTAATATAACTATTAAAACATAAAATTAAATCTTCAAAGAAATCAATGGTCATTAAATTGGGTCCATTAATTTCGTTTACATTGAAACATAGATTACGTTAATATTTTTAGTAAAATACAAATGGGATTTTTATTAAATGACATGATGATTCCTTCCAAAAAAAATTGAAAAAATAAAACATGGGAAAAAGTTATTTAATATATCATTTGGAATGTTTAAAACATATTTTTTAAAAAATTATTTGAATAAATGGTTTTTTATAAGAAAGGATTTTGACAGAAGAGAGAAAATAATTAAATTGCATTAAAAAAATTATGATTAACTCTTTAGAACATAAAATGATGATAATTATTGGAAATTATTTTTATCATAACATAACCAGAAGATAATAAATTTTTCTTTTTTGTTTACATATGGATAAATATATTTCATCGTGGGATATATAATCACCAAAAATCATGAAAAACATTGTATTTTTATCATAAAAACGTACAATTTTAGTAACAATAAATCAGAATACTTGTGAAAGAATAACATTAAATGAATAATAATATACAATTATAATAAATAATTATATGTTATTACATGTCAAGAGGTTCATTATTTGAATCCCTTAAAATAATTTATGTTCATAATGTAGCATTTGTCCCGAAAAAGTCTAATTGTTACATATATACATTACCACTTTAGTAATATTTTAATCATTAACCCCATTCAATATAGGTAAAGAATGGATATATAAATCAAAATAATATTTGTCGGAATTACAATAAAATACATTTATGGGAATTATATACATCACATAAAAGAAATATTTGGTGAATATAGCATCTGTATTAATGAAAATAAAAGTGAGATGTAAATTGTTTATCATAAGTCATGAATTCCATCGTAAACATTTGAACCTCCAAATAATAAATATAAATTTATTTTAATTTTAATTTAGAACAATAATTTTATATATCATAGAATTTTATCTACTTAGACATTTAATTTCCTATTTATTTAAAATTTAATTTTTAAAAACATCTCAGGTAATAACTGCTTTGTTTTATATATATGTTTTGATTTTTTTATTATAGGTACTCCAAAATTGTTCATGGTTTCATTATATCCATAATTAGAAATATTAGATACATATTATATATAATTATTATATATATATTTAATTTAATATACAAATGATAGATATATAAAAATAAATAAATTATTTAAAGACACAAGAGGTCATACGTACACATGAAGACATTTTTATTTTCTCATAAAATGGAATGAAATTAATGAAAAATATATGACACCTTTTAATATAAATTATCATTTAATATATATCACATGTTTGTATTAAATTTTTCCTTATTAATTTCCATGAAATAATTAGTGAAAAATGAATCACATCGCTTCATGAGGTGGTAGTCTGCCATACATACAAATGAAATTATTGTATTCGCAAGAGAATAGAAATTAATATCAAATATTTGATAAAATAATTTTAAGATTATTATTATTATAAATATTTAATATATTATAATTTAATCTATCTTTAATACAATCATAGTAAATCAAAAATTAAAAACACATCAAATCGGTTCGTGAGGTGGCAGTTAACCGTTCGAACAAGCGACATTATTGCATTCCAATAGGTTGGAATATGAGAAGGTATATGAGGAATTATAATTACATTGGTATAATATTATCATAAATATCTCATATATATATTAAATAAACAATTATCTTTGGTCACGAGAGGGGTTGTTGGAAAAAGAATAACATTGGATCACAAGGTGGTAGTTCGACCTAGAAATGAAAGATGATTTCATAACTGATTTTATTTGAGTGGAGATGTATATAAGTTATTAAATTAACATAATAACACACATATATATATATAGGTTAATTTATTTATTATATAATCATAGAATGAAAATTTTTGAACGAGTTATAAGAATTTTTCAAATTAAACACACACCTAAACAATATAGCACTTTTTTAGATAACGTATTTTGGTTTAACCTAATTCCATATAATATTGAATTATTATATAACCAAAGAATTAATGATTTTTGGAGCATAGTAAGGAGGATATATTCATTGTTTTATTATAACCATAATGGTTTTGGAAGTGTGAAGTGGAGATGATAGATGGTTGACTTTTTTAAGTGATGTGATTGACCAACATTCAATTTTAAAAAATAAAAATGTTTATCCACGCTTTTAACATTTCTAAGAGAATAAAAATGGTAAATTATCAATCCTAACAATAATATTTCAAAATTTCAATTAAATTTTTGATTTATAATTATCTAGGCCATTTTACCCCTTATCGTTTTAGTTTTACACCTGGTAAATCCATTTTATCCTAAACTAAAATAATTAATTTTTTATGTTTTTAATACATATTGTGGTCAAATGCTATTTTGACTATATTAGATAATAAATTTATATCATATTCCAACAATTTCATCCATTTTTCTAATTTCTATTAACATTATTGGAAAAAAAATTATATATATATATATAACCCCACAAATGTGATGAAAGTGCATTATTTCAATGAAATTTATTAAAAATATTTCATATCATAATTCCTTAAGAAATTGAGTCCAATGACCTAAATTTTATTATTGGTTATATAATTGAACTAATTTAAACTTTAAACCCATGTTAAAATATTTTTTAATTTTTAATTGCCTTAAAGCATTGAATATTCCCAAAAGAAATATTTTTCCCAATTCATCGAAAAATTATTAATCTCAGAACAATCTCAAAAATATAATCAAATTTACTTTTTCTATGATATTTTAAAAAATGAAGAATGTGTTTCAGATTAAAATTTCTAATCCTTAAGAAATTTATTATTGACCAATAAAAACATTAAATAAATTCATTTTAAAAATTAATACTATTTAATCAAAGAATTTGATTATTGTTTTGTATAAATAGCACATATAATGATTGTTAAACACATTATTCAATATATAATATATAAATTTCATATAAGAAAATAGAAATGTTATTTTTAAAATTTATAAGTTTAAAAAATTTATGTAGAAATATAGTTTGCATAAAAAAATATTCTTTATTTTTTAATGGTTCTCATTATAATTAACTAATTAATTTAGTCATAAAATAATACACATTTTATACATGTGTAAACCATATATTATCATATATTATTAAGTATTATTCATACCATACATTCATATTGAAAACAAATTGCTATCATATTAAAAAATAGTTTTAAAATAGTTTTCCTTGTTTTATTATAACTCTATGTTTCATATTTTACAATTTATCAATGAAATTGAAATTATTTGAAGAAATATGTTTCCAACCGTATTAGGATGTGAAATATGTCTAGGGTCCTCTAGAAAATTCCCTAAAACCATTGATATTGGTAATTGTGGTGAGTTGTATACCTTAGGTTTAGGGCTGGGAGGTGATGATATTAGACTATATGTATTGGAATAGGTTCCACCCATTGCTAGTGATGGATATTATATAATTATAGTTGGTGTTATTATTATGAATCATTTGATATATAATAATTTTTAGGATATAATATCTTCCTATTATTTTATATCTTCTCAATTCATCACTGGAATAGATTTACCAATTATGTTATCTTTAAACATACTCTATCCAGATAAACCGTTGGGAATGAATGTTGAGTTTACCTGGTGGTGTACTATGTTTTTTAATTTTTTATGGATATAAAAATTTGTGGCACTACATGATCATGGATATGGCTAGTTTCCATGTATTTTAGAATATACTAGTTGAAAAATAATCGATTAACATTGACTGTTATTAGTAACATGTATCTTTTACCACGACTGTAGAATAGAGGTTTGTTTTGATTGGTGTTTAGTATAATAGAGTAGGATTTATTTGACTAGAAGTAATCTATATTTGTTATATCAAAGTTAAAGTAGTTGGATTGTATGTCACAATGAACTTAATAGTATCCTCTTTTATCTACATTTAGTTGTTGATCAATTCTATGATTTTTTCAAAGATTACTTTTCAATTAGATATATAGAGAGAGGAATATCATTTTATATTGAGAGTATATATTAGTATTAATATAATTAAATTCATCCTTTTTTGTATAGTTATAGATTAGTTAAAAGATTTAGTGTCGATCTTATAGTTTTGGAGGTGAATGATATTAGCATACCAAAAAACTCTCCTTCAAGTCCCCAAAGTTATTTTTGAAGAAGGAGAGTGATTGTATACTACTCAATATGGAATAATAGTGGATGAATCATTTAATAGTGATGAATATTTACCCTTTAACAAATACTAATAAACTATTTTTTTAGTTATCTGGAGGATATTTTTTTCCATTATTGGTCTTCGTCTAGGATACAACTAGTTGGGGTTAGAGAGGAATTTTTTCCATGATATTATATAATAATAGATATTGAATGGATGATTATCTTATCATTCATTTCAGATTAAAAAAATTATGTAATAGTTTTTATTGATCTCATAAAAATGATTTTGAATCTATATAATGACTCATTTCTTATTGTATTCAGTGATAAAATATTTATATATTTGAATACATTATATGAGAACATTATGCATCATGAGAACAGATTATTTACACTATGAGAACATAGTATTTCATTCAAACTATCAAATTTTCATGTTTCAATTCATTACAAATAGAATATTAGGGTTGTAATTTTGTAAGAAAATATTTCAATGAACCTATAATAGAATTGCATTGTGACATTATAGAAACATCCCATGAATATATTTGATATAAAAATATTTTATTTTATTATTTAGTACTGTAAAATATTCAACTAGAAAATTATCAATTAGGAAGTACAGATGATAGAGATGTCTTTTTAGAGGTTTAATATTGAATGTTTTTATTTGTGTGAAGACGTCTTTTTCAAAAAAAATTAATATTGACAAAAAAATTGTTTTGATTATTTCAAATCCATTTATAGTATAGCCAATCTTCTCTAATGGATGAGGCTTTAGGTTTGGAGCTATGTAGACATAAATAGATTAGGGGGTTGCTCATGGGTCATGTCAGTTATTCTCCCATTAATAGTACTACCTAACAATTAAAATTCAGATAGAAGTTCTGGTATATGAAATGAATTATTTTTGACATTATCTCTTTTTAAAGAGTTTTATTATTTATATGTAACACAATATATGATAATAAATTTTCCCTTAGTGGTATATATATCTTTGTATAATATATTGGGAGGAGATTGTAAATATTATGTACATCATGATTTCCAATTAATAGAGTAAAAATAATGTCACTACAGCTTCTCTCAAATGGAAGACACTGGAGGTGTAGTGTCATAGAGGGTGGGAATTGAAAAATTTGTGTCTTCTAATGAGTTTGTGGAATGATTTTCCAATGAAGTAATTTTATGATCATGGATTTATGATATGTTCACCATTTATTATGAAAAATTATTTTTTTTTTATTTGAAAAATGCCAACTGGTACTCAGATTCCTTTTGAATGGTAATAAGAGATAAATACTCTAGTTGTGACCTAGTCCATGGGTTGACATTATTTACTGATAATTTGATCTACGTTCATGGGAGGTTATAATTTATATAAATAATGAGGGATGATAAATTGATATTATATCATTTATCGAACATAAAATTAAATTCTAACCCAATAAATATGTTCCATGACATCTGATGCCAGATTTAGAGGTCATGTATGATTTTTCACATCACTGGTTTTATTTTTTGATTCCTTAGTTTCAATAGGATAATACCCAGGATCCAATATCCTAGTGGTCTTCATTAGTCACTTCCAGGGCTTTTGTGATAGTGGGAGGATGTGAAGAAGGAATTTCTACTAGGTTTACATTGGATCATTTGGTGTTGTAATGCTATTTGGTAAATAGTGGATCATATAAATATGTGATTGATTTCAAAACAGTATAAGTGAAATTTTGAATATAGGAGTTGTGAAATTTTTATATATGTGTGCATGTACATCAGAATTAATATCCTTTTAGAATCTTATCATGTAGATATTCACAATTCTTCATATATTTTTACACCTTCCACCAAAATATATTGGGTATGCGATTGAAACTAGTTGTAACATATCATTCATAGACTAATGGGTAGTAATAGAATATAATTGAAATTTTCTAAGATTTCTTACAAGAATTATTATTTCACATCAATGGATATTGGGATAATCATAATTCCATGGTTTCATTCGCATAGAATATTAATTTCCATGAATAAGTTCAGATAGCACTTTTTGATTCCCTTTATGGACTGTTATGTATCTCATTATTATGATTTCATGAGGATATTGAGGTAGCAGTTTTGGGTATAATTTTTTTATAGGAGACAAGAAACAAATTA
The DNA here is from genome assembly GCA_963277665.1 of Viscum album. NCBI lineage: Eukaryota > Viridiplantae > Streptophyta > Magnoliopsida > Santalales > Viscaceae > Viscum > Viscum album. Next base: position 201,970,830 of record OY728157.1, on the reverse strand, counting down.
TTATTGAAGATAAATATGGTTTTCACTATTTGGATATGATAATAATTACATATTTTTTTAAAGGGGAAACCATTATGTTTATTGCGGGTAATTTATATTTTATATGGGTACCACCCTAAAAAGGGAATCAACTATTACAGAATGAAGGGAAGATAAATCCAAAATTATCCAGACCATTCAGGATTAATCAATTGTTTATGATAGTGGCCTACCATTTTTATATATTCCAATTTAATTTTGTAATGTATTATGTATTTCATGTATATCAACATTATATGTATATCTATCATCCTAAATCAGTGATCAATTTTTGTGGAATTGAATTGGATCCAGATGCAATGTCTAAAGAGTGCGTAGTGTAGAATATAAACCTAAGTGAGAAAGTGTTGGGGAAAAATATATTTCTAATTTTTTATTCATATAATTATATTATTATATAGATAATGACACATGGGTTTGGTAATAAATTGTATTAGTTAAAAGTCCCAATTTTGTTTAGTAGGAACTCTAGAGATACTTTTGGAGGTTAAGAATTCTTCTTTGGAAGATATTGTAACACCTGAATTGTTTTAGTTACATAGACCTTAAAATCATCCCTTAATTAAGTATTTTTGATTGATTATATGTTTGAGTAATGTATCAGCTAGTTTATATTTTTAGAGGATTATTTATGCCTTATATTGGAATCATGGATGGTGCATGGTAGGGGGAAACTATGTTGATATTCATAAGAAAATTGATATAATTTCTAGATAATGACATGGAGAAAATTTATAAAATTCATCTATTAATCTAATAGTTGTAAATTTATTATTTAAAATCGTTCTCATAATAATTTTCATGTCGCAATTAGTAAATTTCTTACTAGACCTCATTGAAAAACCATATGGGCCACTATAAGTGGAAAAAATACTCATACAGTTAGTGTATGATCTGGGAAACTGTGAGATCAAATAATGTTTGTAGAATTAGTTAATAAAAATTGAATTTTTGCCAAAACCTCCATAAAACATCATATTATTACCATTATTTTTATGATTATCAATCCTAGGAAATCCATTGGGAATCCATGGTATTTCATCTCCCTTCATATGCAATATTTGAATGATCTAAAAAATTCAATTCTGTTGATTCATGGTAACATGTTGTTTCTTCCATTATTCATGATGTATAGTCTAGATTATTCATCCCTCTCATATGATAAAAAAATCATACAAGCTATTTTATCTACTACTAAATGAAAAAAAAATCAATGAAAAATAATAAGATACACATCAAGGGGGTTTGTAAAAGTGGACACCAAAGGGAATCCTAGATAACCGTATCCCATCCACAAGGGGGGATGAATGTGTACAGAGAACTAAAATAGGGGAATCATTTGTATCCTTGGAGGAAAAGAATTCGGTTGCATGGATACCTTCAAACCACGTATGTAAGATCTCTATATTTCTGGGGAGGAGTGCCTTGCACTTACGAACCAGTTATGTGATGGTCCAAGGTGGGGGCAGTGTTCCAATGAGGGAACACCATAAAATGTTGTAGCTGGTATCCACAAAGGAAAGGAAAATATTCTTAGAGAATGAAATCGTGAGACTAGTGAGGATGGACATTTCCACTGCTATCAATGTGTCGCTCACACCATAAGAAGCACGGAATGCAATGCTTAGCGAACTAGACTTGTAACACCCTGAGATTTTATGAAAAATATTCTTTTTAATTTCACTAATGTCTTGTGTTGTACGCTGCACCAAAAGGAGCTTTCACAACATGCATCCTTGACTTTCCTTGCATTACACGCAATCACGACCTTCCTCGATAGCGTGTGTAGTATGTAATACTGAGTTTCACTAAACAACGATATGCTATTAAAATATTATTAAAACTAGCCGTTATGAATAGTAATAACCACATTTTAAAATTTTAGAAATTTTAGCTCTCAAAATGGACTTTATTTTTGGATTAAGAGTATCGAATTTAGCCTAAGGTGAAATTTTGGTGATTTTCGGATAACTTTCATATTTTGATGAATAGTGAAAATTACTAAATTTTAGTTAAAAACAAATTTTTCAATCGAAATAATTAATAGTGATAAATTATTAATTTGAGTGGTTTTAAATTATATTTAGAATATATTTTTACAATTTAATACAATGTCGGTCATTGGATGTAATTTCACATTTAAACAAGACATAAACAAGTGTCAATCTTTTGATAGATATTGTTTCTTAAAAACACGCTCTTTGTTTTAACAGCGGGATTTAATTATAAAATTAAGTAATGCAATGAATTTGGTATAATAGACTTCATTTTTGAATTCGGAATATGAAATATAGCTTAGGATGAAATTTTGGCGTTGTTCTGAAAAACATTAATTTTTGATGAATAGTGAAACTACTAAGTGGTAGTTAAAAAACTGAATTTTTCATAAAACATAATTTTACCACTTCTGTGAATGGAATTTCAAAAATACGAGAGACACTGTTGATGTCAGTAAGTAAAATGTGGTTCAATGAAATGAAAATAATTTTTGGTGAATAGTAACTTTTTACTTTTATTTACCACGGTTAAAAGTAAATAGGGTAATTAAGGGTAAGAATGATATTAATATTACCCTAACACATGTCCTAATTCTATTGGACAAGTGTATCTCGACCAAAAACAACCTTAAGTGTAAAATATTATCATTTAGGCCCACTTGGATTAGATTAGGACATTTATTATTATTTAATTCAAAGAAGAGTTAAAAGAGTTGAAATCAAAGTTTATTTACTAAAACATTTTTAATATGGGGTTATACATAATATAAATTCGACTATAAATATTCATTAGAAAGCTAAAAAGATTTCCTACATAATGATATTTTATTTATAATTTTTAGACTTTTCTTTATTTAATTTATTTATGACACAAAGATGATACAGTAATTATCTTATTAATGAAATATTGACATAATTGATATTATAAATACCAAAATAAATGTAATTTTAGACTTTTTATGAATTCCACTAATTTTATAGGTTACTATGATATATTAGTGTTAATTTAATCCACTTGGTTTGAACATATAATTCTGTTATGACTTTCAATAAAATCATGTATCAAATAGTGTCAAAATTGACACAAAATAGTTTTTAAATAAAATATTATATTATTAATTGTTATTTTATTCCTAAAAATCTAAGGTTCGGCCAAATGTCTTAGATAAGGATATATATATTAATAATATACAATTTGGGGTTCGTTTGGAATGTTATAGTAAGTGTATTAACCATATAGTGAAAGAAAACAAAAAGACACGGTAAAAGTTAAATTATTTAACTTAGAGTTAAATCTAATTGATAAGATTAAAATAATACCCTAAACTTGTCTAAATCCTATTGGATGATAGTATTTCGACCCATCCCCACTTTATCTTCGAAATAAGACCCTTTGGAACCATTATAAACCGATTTTGACTTTAATATAAAATAATATTTTGAGATATTCCTAAGGTGCCCCTCTCCTCCCTTATAAAAGGACACCTCCTCCCCCTCCTCCTCACACCAATTTGAGCACTCAAGCTCGGCCAACCTCTGCCAAAATCCCTTCTCCACTTCCCTATAATAATCATAGATGTCCTGGTCTTCTTCAAAGACCAATCTTCGTTCCCTATGTGGAGGATTCAAAGAGGCGTTTCAAAGAAGAGGTAATAACCATTACCGATCTTTTCAATTTATTTCTTCTTCAACTTCTTCTTCTTTAGTTGTTTCATGAAAAAGTAATAACATCAGTATTACTTACATACTGATATGTTATTATAAATATGAAACAACTCTAATTAACCTTCTATCCATCCTACGGAAAAAGGAAATCACCGCGCGTGCGTACGTACGGAATACCGTCTCTACGCCGTGGTGTAATCTATTTTCCACCACCACCTTACATGGATGGGTATAATGGTGTAAAGAATAACTATAAATAGTTATTACAACATCATATTGATTCTTATATATTGTATAATCCACTCCAATTCAATTCAATATTTATGGAAATGATATCATCGCTCGTGCGTACGTACGGACTACCGTCTCCACGACGCGATGAGATTCATTCTCCATGTTAACCATTTAAGAATGATTATAAAGTATATATAAGAAATAATAATGAAATATATGACATTATAAAGCTACTGGATTTATGTATATATATATATGTATGTCATCTACTTACTTCCATTCTAGACAATAAGGAAAGGAAAACAGCGTTCATGCGTACGTACAGACTACCGTCTCCATGAACGTTGTATTTCTTTCCATTTACTAATTTATTATATATGTATATTCTGAATATATATATATATATATATCATGTTTTATATTCTGGAATTAAGTAATCATGATCTAAGTAATCATATGAATAATTACAAGTTAAAAACACGAACGACAAATGGGACGATTTTACCCAAAACGCTACTTTAACATGAATTTACAAAAGAACGGGTAATATAAAGTCATTAGTGGACCATAAATGATATAATAACAACGAATATGATTCTGGAATAAGTCAATAACATGATTTAAATCATTATACCGGAGGTTCGGACACTTACAATGAAAATCGGACCTAAGGTAAAGAAATATCACAATCTCATTTTTATCCGAGATTGTTTATACATTGGTATTTACTGGGGTGTATTTTATCATCCACATCCATGTTTCTTCAATATGTAATATTATTTCCATACACCTACAATTGTTTAAATCCAATTTTACCCTTCGGTGAGTTTTTAGTAAAAGATATGAAAGGAATCTTTTGTCGTTTTTCATACGAGGTACTTTTTGGCTTTTCCGACAAAAGTACGAAGAATGTTTTTTTTAACTTATACGACATGAATGGATTTCTAAAAAATTATTTCCAAGAAGCTTCCATTACATGTATTCAAGTTTATTTTTAATCAACTTCTTTTAGTTTAAAATTGAATGACATGTTAAGAAAGGAAAAGAGTTTTTGAAGTAGAAAGGATATTTTCCTCAAGAATGAAGTTCAAGTATTTTATAAAAATTATTTTCCATCTAAGATAGTAAAAGGGTTCTGTTTATATCCCTATTATTACATGGATTTGATTATGTTGTGATGGAAATTTTTTTATGAATTTCTTTATCTTATATGAATTGATTTATGATGTCATGATGTTTCAAGAATCCCATTTTTGTTACATGTGTTATGCGATGATGTATGTTTTATGATTATAAGGCACACATAAGAAAGTATTCATTATAATATGGGTGGGACCTATATCTCCCTCCAATGAATTGGGTAAAGATTTTATATCTCATGAGATAGACATGGCAGAAATGGTAGGTTATACCGGTTCAGTGAAACAGGACTGAAACGAGGGTTACTCAATTCAGAAAGGGACATTGTCCACTAAGATAGTCTTGGCAATGAGTCTTGACTAACAAGAAATGATTCTCTATGATTATGTGTGTATGCCACAAAGTTTCATGTTTTATGTTATGATTATTGGGATTTCATTTCACTACTATGATTTATCCCATGTTATGAAATTATGCTCTCTTTTGCAGGTTAAGATTTCCAAAAGTTATGAATATGATGTGATTGATTTTTTTTTGTTTACCATTACTGAGAATTTGAGCTCACCCTTTTATGTTTTCTTTTCCCCAGGATATAAAGAAAGGTTTTAGGTTAAAAAAAGGAAGATCTTTATGGGAGATGTTGAAGATGTTTCACCACGAATAGAAGATTATATTCCGAGTTTCCAAAGACACTAAACTATTACGATCCTTGTGTGTGTGTTTTTGTTATGTACTAAGTATTCCGCAAAAGTAATGTAATGTTCATGTACGTCAAGCTTCGGGACTCTACAGTTGGTATCTGAGGAAAGGTTTAGTCAACCTTCAGAAACTAGGATGCGAAAACGTTAGTGAGATCTCTAGAGATATTTCTAAGGTGTGTCTAGGGATGTTGCTAAGGATAAGTATATGTATAGGTTATAGTACTAGAATTACGCTAACGATCATAGAATTAAACCTAAGATGTTAGATATTGATGTTACACCCCCTTTATTATGTTGTTTTCCCTAGTATGATTTTTGCCTCTCACACTATTCTTTTTGGGTTTTAGACGATGGCTAGAAACCGAAGGAACCGTGTTGATCAATGCAATGGACAATGCAATGATTGTCCTCATGAACAAACAAATGTTATGGGAGATGGAGTGCAAAATCTTATTGCTATACTTACACAAGCTATGAATCATTCTGGACTTTCAAATGAGCAGAGAAGGGAACAATATTCTATTGAGTCCTTCATGAGGCACCGTCCACCTTCTTTCAGTGGGTCTTCTGATCCACTTGTTGCTGAACAATGGATCAGTACCACTGAAAAGATATTTTCAGTTCTTCAATGTTCTGAACATGATAAAGTCATCTTAGCAGTATATCGTTTGGAAGGTGAAACTGATCAATGGTGGAATCTTATCAAGAATACAAGGAAATGAGTTGAAATTGAGTCCATGGAATGGGACGAGTTCAATAACTTATTTTTCAATAAGTACTTCCCTCGTATTCTTCGAACAAAGATGGAGAAGGAGTTTCTTGAACTAAAGAAAAAGGAAGATGAATCTGTTGGTATATATGAAGCAAATTTTACAAGACTTGCAAGGTATGCATCTGGAATTATCATCCAACATGAAAGTAAAGTTGATCGATTATTCAGTGCCTTAAAACCAAGTCTTCGGAGGGAATTAGCTATAAGAGACTTCAGTAGCTATGAAGTAATTGTGCGTTGTGCTATCAAGGTAGAAATGGAAGTTGGTGTTACATATCCATCTCATGGTTTTGACAAGAAACGAAAGATGGAGTTCAAGGAGAAATCTCAGAATAATGGTGAAAAGAAGATGAATGTTTCATTATGCTAAAAGTGTGGAAAGAAGCATGGAGGAGATTTTATTAAAAGGACTAGAAAATATTTTAAGTGTGGAAAAGAAGGTCATCGAGCAGATGAGTGTCGAAGTAATGGAAAACGGGTTTCTAATGATGTGAATAAAGAAAACACTGCAGAGAACGCACCACCAACACTTCAATGTTTCAAGTGCAAGGAGATGGGACATTGTGCCAATAAATGCCCTAATCCAAGGGTTAGTGACGATCAACATGAGCAACCACTGAAGGAAAAGGTCAAAGGGAAGTCACATGCGATCACTATTGGCAATGTTGAATATGACAACGATGTAGTGGAATGATTAAGTGTTTATGTAATGGGATTCCAAAATAGTGTTGTATATAGTATCGTGGAATATTGGAATATTTATGTATTGGTCTATTGTGGTTTTCAATAATTTTATGGTACCAGTAACCATGGAAAGTGATTGAGATATTTTTGGAAAAAGAATGATATGCGCATAATGAAGGGAAAATGAGAAAATTAAATATTTGACAGTATTCATGAGCTCATGATTGATATAAGGACTAAGTGATATCATGGTTTGAGTATATAGAATTTTGAGAATTTTGATATGTGGAAAGTGTTAACTTTTAACTGCATTCATGTTTTCACTAAATTTCAATGGGTATTCAAGAAAATACATGATTAAGGACTTTGAATGATTAGAATGTGACCAACAAGACATATCTTATGATATATGGGGATCAACGATGGTATTAAATCTCTGGTAATTGTTTTCACTATGTTATGAGAGTGGACTACGGTATTATGGATAAGCTTAATGATTGGAATGGATTATGTTGGACATAAGTTAGTATTGTTTAAGGATAGAAGTTTTTTTAGAAAAAGGACAACCTGCAGGACGGGCGACAGCCCATCGCGTCGGACAAGGCTATGGGAATCGAACCCACAACCGAAATGCGTCTGGCCTTTATCGCCTACCACTGGCCTACAAGAAGTCCCTGTTTAGTAGAAACTAGTTTTATTTTTTTAAGCGGTATGATATATGAAGTATAAGTTCATTTTTGGAACCATATACGATTAGTCTAACCATAAGATGAACATATAACTTTTCAAACCTTTTGTTTGAGACAGATGGAATGACCCATCATTCTATTACATGATCTGCTAACACATCACAAATAACAAATTCAACTTCATTTATTTAAGATATGAAGTGGAAATTGTTCAAGGCACGAACAATAAAGAGATTGTACCAAAATAAAGTAAGTATTTATTCTAATTCAAATTTTCAAATTTAGGGAAATGATCTTGAAAACCAAAAATGTTGTCCTGGTGATCTTATACCCGATGAATCAGATGGTACCTTATATCATCACAAATATATGGATTTGTGATTACTGGATTTTCCATAGCCATGTTCTCTACCACTCTCCATCAGAACATGATGGTTAGATTTCTCTTCCATATCCATATTTGTACCTATGTGGAAACCCAACGATTAGTTTATTTGGGTAACCGTTACGTTTCATACATTCATTTTTAAAGATTGGTTTTGGTATTCCTTTTTACGATGTGGGTTTTATTAAAGAAACTTTCGAATAGTAAACCATATATAACCCCGACGAATTTCGAGGGCGAAATTCATTTCAAGGGGGGTAGAATGTAACACCCCGAGATTTTATGAAAAATATTCTTTTTAATTTCACTAATGTCTTGTGTTGTACGCTGCACCAAAAGGAGCTTGCACAACACGCATCCATGACTTGCCTTGCATTACACGCAATCACGACCTTCCTCGATAGCGTGTGTAGTATGTAATACTGAGTTTCACTGACCAACGATATGCTATTAAAATATTATTAAAACTAGCCGTTATGAATAGTAATAACCACCTTTAAAAATTTTAGAAATTTTAGCCCTCAAAATGGACTTTATTTTTGGATTCGGAGTATCGAATTTAGCCTAAGGTGAAATTTTGGTGATTTTCGGATAACTTTCATATTTTGATGAATAGTGAAAATTACTAAATTTTAGTTAAAAACAAATTTTTCAATCGAAATAATTAATAGTGATAAATTATTAATTTGAGTGGTTTTAAAGTATATATAGAATATATTTTTACAATTTAATACAATGTTGGTCATTGGATGTAATTTCACATTTAAACTAGACATAAACAAGTGTCAATCTTTTGATAGATATTGTTTCTTAAAAACACGCTCTTTGTTTTAACAGCAGGATTTAATTATAAAATTAATTAATGAAACTTCTATGATATGAATTTGGTAAAATAGACTTCATTTTTGAATTCGGAATATGAAATATAGCTGAGGATGAAATTTTGGCATTGTTCTGAAAAACATCAATTTTTGATGAATAGTGAAACTACTAAGTGGTAGTTAAAAAACTGAATTTTTCATAAAACCTAATTTTACCGCTTCTGTGAATGGAATTTCAAAAATCCGAGAGACACGGTTGATGTCAGTAAGTAAAATGTGGTTCAATGAGATTAAAATAATTTTTGTTGAATAGTATCTTTTTACTTTTATTTACCATGGTTAAAAGAAAATAGGGTAATTAAGGGTAAGAATGATATTAATATTACCCTAACACGTATCCTAATTCTACTGGAAAAGTGTATCTCTACCAAAAACAACCTTAAGTTTAAAATATTATCATTTAGGCCCACTTGGATTAGATTAGGACATTTATTATTATTTAATTCAAAGAAGAGTTAAAAGAGTTAATATCAAAGTTTATTTACTAAATCATTTTTAATATGGGGTTATAAATAAGATAAATTCGACTATAAATATTCATTAGAAAGATAAAAAGATTTCCAACATAATTATTTTTTTTTATAATTTTTAGACTTTAAATAATTTAATTTATTTATGACACAAAGATGATGCAATAATTATTTTATTAATGAAATATTGACATAATTGATATTATAAATACCAAAATAAATGTAATTTTAGACTTTTTATGAATTCCACTAATTTTCTAGGTTACTATGATATATTACTGTTGATTTAATCCACTTTGTTCGAACATATAATTCTGTTATGACTTTCAAAAAAATCATGTATCAAATAGTGTCAAAATTGACACAAAATATTTTTTAAATAAAATATTATATTATTAATTGTTATTTTATTCCTAAAAATCTAAGGTTCGTCCAAATGACTTAGATAAGGATATATGTATTAATAGTATACAATTTGGGGCTCTATTGGCATGTTATAGTAAGTGTATTAACCATATAGTGAATGAAAACAAAAAGACACGGTAAAAGTTAAATTATTTAACTTAGAGTTAAATCTAATTGATAAGGTTAAAATACTACCCTAAACTTGTCTAAATCCTATTGGATGATAGGATTTCGACCAATCCCCACTTTAGCTTCGAAATAAGACCCTTTGGAACCATTATAAACCGATTTTGACTTTAATATAAAATAATATTTTGAGATATTCTTAAGGTGCCCCTCTCCTCCCTTATAAAAGGACACCTCCTCCCCCTCCTCCCCACACCAATTTGAGAACTCAAGCTCGGCCAACCTCTGCACAAATCCCTTCTCCACTTCCCTAGAATAATCCTATAGGTCCTGGTCTTCTTAAAAGACCAATCTTAGTTCCCTAAGTGGAGGATTCAAAGAGGCGTTTCAAAGAAGAGGTAATAACCATTACCGATCTTTTCAATTTATTTCTTCTTCAACTTCTTCTTCTTTAGTTGTTTCATGAAAAAGTAATAACATCAGTATTACTTACATAATGATATGTTATTATAAATATGAAACAACTCTAATTAACCTTCTATCCATCCTACGGAAAAAGTAAATCACCGCGCGTGCGTACGTACGGAATACCGTCTCCACGCCGTGGTGTAATCTATTTTCCACCACCACCTTACATGGATGGGTATAATGGTGTAAAGAATAACTATACATAGTTATTACAACATCATATTGATTCTGATATATAGTATAATCCACTCCAATTCAATTCAATATTTATGGAAATGATATCATCGCTCGTGCGTACGTACGGACTACTGTCTTCACGACACGATGAGATTCATTCTCCATGTTAACCATTTAAGAATGATTATAAATTATATATAATAAATAATAATGAAATATATGACATTATAAAGCTACTGGATTTATGTATATATATATATATATGTATGTCATCTACTTACTTCCATTCAAGACAATAAGGAAAGGAAAACAACGTTCATGCGTACGTACGGACTACCGTCTCCATGAACGGTGTATTTCTTTCCATTTACAAATTTATTATATATGTATATTATGAATATATATATATATCATGGTTTATATTCTGGAATTAAGTAATCATGATCTAAGTAATCATATGAATAATTACAAGTTAAAAACACGAACGACAAATGAGACGATTTTACCCAAAACGCTACTTTAACATGAATTTTCAAAAGAACGGGTAATATAATGTCATAAGTGGAACATATATGATATAATAACAATGAAAATTATTCTGGAATAAGTCAATAACATTATTTAAATCATTATACAAGAGTTTCGGACACTTACAAAGCAAATCGGACCTAAGGTAAGGGAAATATCACAATCTCATTTTTATCTGAGATTGTTTATACTTTGGTATTTACTGGGGTGTATTTTATCATCCACATCCATGTTTCTTCAATATGTAATATTATTTCCATCCACCTAAAATTTTTTAAATCCAATTTTACCTTTCGGTGAGTTTTTTGTAAAAGATATGAAAGGAATCTTTTGTCGTTTTTCATACGAGGTACTTTTTGACTTTTCCGACAAAAGTACGAAGAATGTTTTTTTAACTTATACAGCATGAATGGATTTCTAAAAAATTATTTCCAAGAAGCTTCCTTTGCAATTATTCAAGTTTATTTTTAATCAACTTCTTTTAGTTTAAAATTGTATGACATGTTACGAATGGAAAAGTGTTTTTGAAGTAGAAAGGATATTTTCCTCATGAATGAAGTTCAAGTATTTTATAAAAATTATTTTCCATCTAAGATAATAAAAGGGTTCTGTTTTTATCCCTATTATTACATGGATTTGATTATGTTGTGATGGAAACATTTTTATGAATTCCTTTATCTTATATGAATTGATTTATGATGTCATGATGTTTCAAGAATCCCATTTTTGTTACATGTGTTATGCGATGATGTATGTTTTATGATTATGTGGCACACATAAGAAAGGATTCATTATAAGATGGGTGAGACCTATATCTCCCTCCAATTCATTGGGTAAAGGTTTTATATCTCATGAGATAGACATGGCTGAAATGGTTGGTTATACCGGTTCAGTGAAACAGGACTAAAACGAGGTTTACTCGATTCAGAAAGGGATATTGTCCACTAAGATAGTCTTGGCAATGAGTCTTGACTAACAAGAAATGATTCTCTATGATTATGTGTCTATGCCACAAAGTTTCATGTTTTATGTTATTATTATTGGGATTTCATTTCACTACTATGATTTATCCCATGTTATGAAATTATGCTATCTTTTGCAGGTTAAGATTTCCAAAAGTTATGAATATGATGTGACTGATTTTTCTTTTGTTTACCCTTACTGAGCATTTGAGCTCACCCTTTTATGTTTTCCTTTCCCCAGGATATAAAGAAAGGTTTTAGGTTTAAAAAAAAGGAAGATCTTTATGGGAGATGTTGAAGATCTTTCACCACGATTAGAAGATTATATTCCGAGTTTCCAAAGACACTAAACTATTACGATCCTTGTGTGTGTGTTTTTGTTATGTACTAAGTATTCTGCAAAAGTAATGTAATGTTCATGTACGTCAAGCTTCGGGTCTCTACAAGACTGGTCATGAACCTGTCCAAACCCATTTATACTCCCCCAATTATAGGCCCCTTCAGTGTTGAGATTATGGCATTGGGGAGGAGGGGAATCTCAACCAACGCCCCACTGATAAAGAAATCTATGTTATCTAGATCTATGGAATATATCATGATATTTTCGATAACTATTAATTGTTATATGAACACAAAATAGATCTAAATAATCAGAATCACTTTCTTTAGTGAATATATATCCACCATTGATGATAATTATATTTTTTATGTTAATATGGATTTTAAAATATATATTGTTTTTTCAATGAACTCTAAACAAATATATTATTTGATGATGTGTTGGAACTTTTTAGAGTGAATTATTTTTCAATAAAATGATATAGGTATATTTCTTGTAAGAATCATGAATTTTGACATCAACACACTAACTCTAAGAATCTAGGTTCAATATATATCCCCTATTGTGATTTTTTAAATGATATAATTGTACATTAATATTACTCATAAGACCCATTTTTATGTTATGTTAAATGTTTTCATGATTGTGTTAATACCAAGTGACCCACATTTTATATAGATCACAAATTAATGCTTGTGTAGATAATGAGACCCATGTTTTATGTATAGAACTTTTGTGTCAGAATATTAGAAAAATGACACAAATGATTTATATCCATATTTTGGTCTTATTTATTCATACATGTTGTTCATAGATTTATTCTGTTGTGAGTAATTATTACTTGTTGAAAATGACAGCTAGATATTCGTGGTGTTCGTAGCCCTTTGAGGTGTATCATCTTTGGCATATGGTGATGATAATGATGAACTAATGCAAATATAGAGATTGGGTATGATAGAATTTTGGGATTAGTAGAGATATAGTATTGTAATACTATGTCCATGAGGGCTATACTATGGCATAGTTCCATGAAATGATGACAATTTGGCCTAACTCATGGAACTGTAGAGATATAAAGACCATTTTGGCTAAACTGAGGTATTTTCATTATAAAAACCATCATTCAATAACCGATCATAAATATGTTGACTAATGACCATGCGACTCATCCTTATTTGCTATGAAAATTCATCATGCATGGTCTTGAATAAGCTATGGATATGGTTTGTGGTATATTAGGTAATTAATTACTTCATAGTACATGATCGGTTGTTTCTTCATTTCAAATTTCATTATCCTCACTAAATACACTACATGGGAATGTTAACTTATATTTATAACACATTGGCATTTTTATTCATATTTTACACTACACTCATGAATGGGAATGTAGATGCATGTACAAAATTCATGATTAGGGATCTAAGGAAGGTAATGATCCCAATGGCCTGTTACTATAGATCATGGATATAATATATAGTCATGATAATAGGATAGACTATGTACAACCACCATAGTATCTTCTATTTATTTATTTCTATTTTACATACCATACTTGTTGACATTCCACATTTATGGTCCTTTTAGTTTGACATTTGTTAACGTAACATGACATATTTTATATGAACATTATTGGGAAATTTTAACATTTAAATATTTAGTTATATTATGTTTAAATTGGATAAAATTTATCTATGGCCATTATCATATAGGGTATTGTGTACCCACATCACATTCAAACCCATATTTCTAGTCGAAAAGTTTTCCTTACAAGGTGTCGTGTATGTGGTCTTCTATCATTTTACATGAACTCACTAATTTTGGAAGGGGCATTATGTAAAAAATTATCCTTCATAAAACAGTACATTAGATTAACACATTGATTTCTTATGATTGTATTATTTCTTAGTGTGTTCAGTGGGTGTTTCCTATATGAGGCCTTATTATAAAAGCTTATAGTTATCTTATTTTTGATTACAACATCTTATCTTATTGATGGGTGAAATTCTGGTAATTAAATTTGTTTCATTCAATGATTATTATAAGTATGGTATAATCGATAGGATCTGTATTTCTTTAGAATAATTTTTTTTCTGGGATCATTGAGTTGACTAATTTCTACCTCATATTGATGGTATATTCCAATACATTAGTTATACTATATATAACTTCAAATTCTACATATTTTTCATCATATAATTAATGTTACATATTTAAAAGAGAAATTATTTCATTGAGATGTCCTGATATTTATTTTCTATGATTATTGTTATGTTTTATGATGATATTAAAAAATTTATGATGTATGGAAGAGTCAAAACATCTAAATAGACACTGATGTTCCTTTTTATTAGTTGTAGGAGGATCATAAAACTTAGAGACATCATCTCATGAAAATTTTCCATGAACCTTTTTTGACCTGACGTCATGATAAGAGACCCATTAGTATAAATTCTACATGTTTTAATTTGATTGTATATAATTATATATGGATGTGAGTAAAGATCAATATAATTTAATATTGTAATTAATTCATTTCATGAGTATTTTACTTATATGTATTTTCATAAAATATTATGCCTCCTGTTTATAAGGAATATGGATATGTTTTTTGTGTAATCGGTGAATTTATTTTATGGAATAAGTAGATAAATATTTTATTCCATCAATAATTGTGGATGATAATATCATGACCATTTCATTGAAATGAAACTATTATGATAAATTCCATAGACATGGTTAAAAGAGGGGTTAATTTCTATAGGTTAATGAAAGATTTATCGGGAAAATATGTCGATGATAGAAGTAAAAAAAAATTATTGAATTGAGATAAATGGAAATGTTACATAGTGAGTGTTCCTATGGATTTTTTTTCAACGGTATATTAACATATTCTTCTGATGTGTCATTATGTGTTTTTAGATGGTGACATTAGGATTTATGGATACCTTCTTAATTATACATATGATGATCCATATAGGGTAACACATATACTATTTCAATTAATATAATATAAATTCTCTATGAAAATAGTTAATTGAATTGATGTCATTCTAGAGAATAAGAAATAATATTTAATTTGAATTTATCAATCACAAATATTTTATGACTAATTTTTTAGTAGTTGAATTGTAAAATAAAATTTTATTCTAAATAACATGGATAATATAATATTTTATTTATTCTTCAATTAATTATTATATATTATTTGGGGTCATTAAAATTCATCGGATGAAATGTAGACAATATTTTTGGGTATGGTCATAATTTTATATAAAATTAAATTTAAATATATCCGAAATTAATTATTCTAGAAATTATAATTTTTAAAATAATTTATAAGATGGAATCATGAAATTGTTATAATATAAATATTTTTATATGGGAGAACACTATAGATTGTAATAATAAATATGTGTTAATGGGTAATTATTTATTATCTATCCATGATCAAAATAATATCATGGTATATCATTTTATAGGTTATGGTGTTATTGTGAAAAAAACCCTTTAATTGTTCTCCCATGTTTGATGATAAATTATAAAAAATACCCTCAAGAACAAAGGAAAAGCATCCACATCACCCCACTCAAGTCTCAATAATGAAATAATTGTTGATTCTATTTTTTAGTGATTGTGTTGTAGCAATAAAATGTGATTTGTGATTATTACATTTATCGCACTATCTCATAGAGTTACATTATTGTTGATTTGTGATCAACGAAGAATATTTGTGTCACTGTTCAAGGGATGATATCCATGGATCTCCTATAAACAAGTATATGAAAATAGGAATAGTTTTTGGACTTTTGAAACCTTACATGCACCCTAAATTTAAATACAATTCTCTTACATCATTTTAGATTTATATTACTTAAGTTTCATTACAATGCACACCATAACCATAAATTTTCTCTTTATTTGGGAGCATTGATACATAAAAAATTCATACCTAAAATATCTATGTCATCTCCCATTAATTTAGTCATGTCTAGAACCCTTCTTAGCCATACCTAACATAAAAGTCTATTATTAATATCCCATGGGAACAAAAACATAAGAAAAACTGATTTTATATATTCAATAATGGTGGAAATGGTAGATAACAATCAATTATTATATACATGAATGTTGTGACCAATATTTCGTGATAACTCCAGACAACCAATTGAAATTTATACCAAAAATTTATATATCATAATCATTATTCATGGAACACATAGTAGATGTTTATATGACGTGAATCATAATGTAATCAATGAACCTGAGCTATAAGAGTATTACATTATCATAGTATCATGTAATATAATATTTGAATTATGGATTTCAAAATTAGAATTATATGAATTAAATTTTAAGGATACCATCAAAGACATTCATCTTATATTTTTCTTGTCATAACAAGCTGTGTACATTCCTTGGTCTTGATATAATCACTTACGTACCATTTTTAGACTAGGATAACATTCCATTTACAATATTTTGTAGTTGGAAAAACCAAACATATATCCTGTTTCTATAATTAGATAAACTCCTATATTCTATCTATTGAGCATGGGATAACATATAGTTTACCAACTTTTGATTTTAGGACATATGCTCATAAACCCACTATGATATTACAAAACATTAATATCTATCCAAATCATGGATTTCTATAACAAGAAAAATGTATCATAAGAATAATATAATTATATTTATTACACCAAATCATGAAAACATTTTTCAGTACAATATTGCATAATAAATTGGAAAAAAATGAGTCCCATAAATACTTCACCAGTATAATAATAATCTCACAAGTGAATTTATAAATATGGTACCACATTATTATATCCCCATTAAATCATAAGAAACATCCTATAATATTTATATATATATAATATCAATAAATCCCATGAAAATTTCATGAGGAAAAAAACATAATTTTGAAATTTATTATTAAAAATAAAATGAATTAAACAATATTAAGGGGAAAATCATTGTAAAGGATCATTTAATTTTGTAATATATTACTTTTGAAATATACTATTTCTGATTGTGTAAAAAAATCATGCATTTTATGTAAAATAATGTTTCATATTCACAATTTTAGTAAATTTTATAAAATAACAATGTTTTAAAAATTATAAGAATATTATTTTCAGTCTTTTAATTAAATTTAAAACATGAATAAGAATAAAATTGATAAATATTTCGGGAATTTTAAAAGTATTCATTAAAATATTTCAGGAAAATATGAACATGGTAAAATAATACTCATAATTTAAGTGAAAAATAAATTTAGTTTTCGACCAAAACATTCAATTGGTCCTGAGATTAGATAACAATAATAAAATTAAATAAAAAAATACATTATCTAAATATTAAAAGTTTATATTAGTTTAAATTATAATTGCGATATATAGTATATATATTTTCATCTTAGTAATTTTATTCACGAATAATCATGGTAACATATGTTTTCCTAACATAAAACCCTTACATAAATTAAAAATTTCATTATACGTAATCCAAATTAATTAAAATAAATTATTAAATTATTATAATTCTATTCAATAATAAATTTAAAACCTCTAATAACAAATATGATCTATTAGTAACATATAAATAACTATTTATCAATAATTCATATTTAAAATAATTATTTCTTTATGTTAAATGATTCATTTTTTATAAATGTTCTGGTTTTATAGTCATTATCATTGAACATTAATCATATATCCATCATGAACATAATATTACTCATGTAATTTTAATACTATATATGAAATATGAGTTTTTTATAGAATTCTTAAAAAGGGGTTATGGAAAATAAATTACGTCACTTTGTAGAGATGGAAGTCATTGTTTATGCATGAGTAACGTTTTCAAATATATAATGGATGTAAATAATGAATGATAAATAATATATATCAATTTTAGATTTTTTATTATTCCATATATTTCATATATACCAGCTAATTCCATTAAAAAAATAATCATGCCTATTGGTGAAGGAAAATGAATCATATCACAACATAGAGATTCTAATCCACATATACACATGCGAGATACCTTAATTTATTTTTTTTAGAAATGTTGTGGGAAATGGTTGTTCACTAATCATAATAAAACTTCAATATATTGAGGTAATATAATTAACCATGTTTTATAGATATAATCAGTTAATAAGAGGTATAAAATGAAATGAAATTAAAATGATATGGTTATTCAATATAAATATTCTTTGAGGGACATTCTTTGGCATACATCTAAAGCCATGGATGATTGAAATTTTAAAACAAGTAATATCAATGATGAAGTTAAAAAATATAGGATTTTTTTATATCAAGTATTTTTTAATCTAGAAGATGAAAATTAGTTGAATAATAGATGATATAAGGTATATTTTATACGTAAGGGTAGGAAAACACATGGGATTACTAAAGATATTTCAATATTATTAGATTATCTTCTAGTGATATTTTCTCAAAATGGCCATACATTTAAATCAAATATAACATAATGGGGAAATGTATTAATCAATTATAGATTTTTATTTGGAATTCCAGTAATTATTTGTTTTGTTAGAACCCTTGGTAAACTTGTTTTAACAATAAACATGGTAATTAAATTTTTTAGTTTTTACAACACATTAAGGATAAATATACAATATTAATGTTAAATGATATTAATTATTATAATTATAAATAAATTGTATATTTATTATATTCTATTTTAATATGTATCATATTTGAAATATTAAATAAGCATAAAAAATACAAAAAATATACATTTTTAGAAAAATGGATTTTTAGCCTGAATGTGAATATACAACAATTCCATGCACTCTACAGACTATAAAACAAATGTTATCAAATTTTAGTGAATATATATTTTATAAATTTTATCAAATTAAATAATAAATAGACAATACATAAAATAATTATGATAAAAACACATTACATGCATCAAAAATGTTCTTAGAAAAATGATTTTTATAGAAAATAATGAACTTATGAAAATAGATATTATAAAAATTATACTTATATAGTTAATTAAATTTTTAAAAATTAAATTACTTTTATTTAATATTAATTTCAAATGAATGAAATAAAAGGGAATTTAAAATACATGTTCTTATCAATATAATTAATTGTTTAAAAAATATTTTATTCATAAATGTTAGGTGAATGGTACGTATTTTAAGAAAAAACCCTAATATTTCCCATAAGATAATATTTTGATGTAGGCTTATAAAATTATATTTAAATCCAAAAATATAATCTATATAATGGTATAAATTAATTTTAATCTCACTTTTTAAGACGAAATAAAATTTTCTGTTGATGAAAATATATTCTTGATGCATATAGTGACATTAATGAAAATTGAGTACCTGTTTATATTTAATTAATCATAAAATAGTCAATATTTAATACTATTATATTTTTTAAATCTTGGTAAATCTATTATTACCGACTAATTTAATGGATATTTTATAATGTATTATCATTTAGTAGTTCATTTAGATTTGGGGTTTCTTG
Source organism: Viscum album (assembly GCA_963277665.1). Classification (NCBI taxonomy): domain Eukaryota; kingdom Viridiplantae; phylum Streptophyta; class Magnoliopsida; order Santalales; family Viscaceae; genus Viscum; species Viscum album. The sequence goes on along the minus strand of OY728157.1, from coordinate 201,950,638 downwards.
AAATGAAATCTATTGAATACCTTGGATTTCATTAAAAGTAAATACATAATAAATATTTGGGTGTTACATTATTCCAAAAAAATATATATTTATCTCTTAAAGCCATATCAATATAATAAAAAATGGGGATATCATTGGATCATCACATCCTCGAGTTCCCATGTATCATCAAAATTTTTCATTGATTACATGATGAAATTTAACCAGGTTGGTAGTATTGTTTGGTAGAACACTGTTATAATTATCCATTATTTCTACTACATATTCATCGTATAAGGGATAATTCTATATTTGTATAACCTATTTGTTGATTAAATGTCATGTATTTGGTTTTCACTACCTTACTATGGATACCTTTAACACATTATATACATAAAAATGGGTTGAGAGAAGTGCCAAGTGGTAAGATAAATTACCTACTCAATCAAGAATCATGTACTGAACAGTAAACCATGGGATCACATTCCCCTACTTTTTAAATATGATAACATTTATTATGTTTGTAAAAAAATGGAATACCTTCTTAATGAGAACAAATTCTAGATCTCAATAATAATATTCTATAAATAACTTCTTTTAAATTTAATATACCTTATTTTTTAGATTAATTTATGAAACATTATCAATAATTTCCACACACATATCATGTTTTGGTAGCATTATTTATTCTACCTTAACCTACAACATTTAACTATTTTTACTTTTTTCTATAGATAAAATCATAAGGGTCCATCTTAATCAACATGTGAATTCTGTTGTTACAAGAGAATTTGATTATATGATGGTGTTAATCCCAACTGCCTTTAAAATAAAGGTATTATGATATCACCATATCTTTAGGGGATTTCATAGTTATATCATACTAAAAAACCATCATATGATTATGGGAAGTATTAAAATACAACTATGTATCCAAATCTTGGTGAATACATCAACAACACATTTAGGCAAGCATAAGACTGTGATCAAATATAAATATTGTGGTACTACATGAAACAGGAAAAATTCATTAATATAATTACGTTAAAGTAACTCAAGATATATATATTATAATTTTTTAATAATTCTTCTAAATTTATGAGGAGGTCAACAACAACCCAAATAGCGTTATGGCCATTGGAGATTTTATAGTTTATGATAATAAAATCCATATTGATTCTTTCCCACATAAATTAAATTAAATGTAATGATTATACTATTTCCACTGGCATAAACATATCAACTATTGAACGAATATATACCATTCACTGAGATATATACTCCATAATATTGTTCTACAAGGTAACCCACTATAAATACCCTTTCAAAACTATATATATCTTAAAAAATCATGGACAAAAAAACTAGGTCTCTAATGTTTATCCAATATTCATATCCTTATGTTTTTTATTGACATGAAACACACCCATTTCTTAATCCTTATTATTCTAAAATAATAATGGGGATCTCATTGCAATTTTCTCTTTATTTTGGGGCACTACATCCTCTTTTTTTCATCATTAATCATCATATAGATATATGGTAGAACACTCACATAAGAAATATAATATTTATCATCATTCACTCTAGATTACATGGTAAAACCTTCAAGAACAGATAAATGATTGATCTTCTATCACCGTCATCATGATAAGTAATCTGCTATATTCATATCGAAGCATTATCCACCTGGTTCACAATCCATGGATTGAAATATATTAAGAAGTTCTAATATTTAATAAATATCAACTATTCTCTCTAGTGACTATTGAAATATTATTCTGAGACTATATACATTGGTTATATAAAATATGAATATATTTTTCACCATTCACAAGTTTTATAATACCTCTATATAAGTAAATCATCTAATTCCACAATTAACACCAAATAATCATTTCAATATTTTTTTTAAATCTGATATCAATTGGAATGAGGAAAAATTCATTTCTATATTATTATATATATGAATAAAAAAACACATCATTAATGAGTAACTATATTTATAGTACCCTTAATTACTATATGGTAATGTGTTCACTAGTTTTCTAACGATCCTTATCATTAGTTATTTGAATTATATATCATATTAATCAGTCTAGAGTAATTTGTCTCTTACAATATCTCTATCATTATGAAGATATATATATATATATATATTGTTTCTAGAAATTATTTAATCCTTTTTTTGATCATTTATTTTATGGGTATTATTTTGGGTTTTTTTGAGTGAATTTAGAGAATTTATAGATTACATTGGTTAATGAATTGTTAGAACATTGTTATGGAAAACCATGTAGTTTTCTATAGGAAACGATTAACCCCATTTTGATCCCCTGGAAGGGGGACCATGATTTGACCAAACCATGTTGCCCTAAAATCTAAATAGTGGACTATTTTACATTGTTTTTTTCATGGTTGGCTTATATTTTGTCAAATTGTGAACCATTCATGGAGTAATCAGGCACCCTCTAATGTAGGGGCACATAGATTCCCAATCCATACATCCCAACTAAGAAAAAACGCTTGTGTGATTTAAAAAATTTAATATTTAATTAAAAATTATGGAACACCTATTCAACCAAGAAAAATATTTGTTGCTTTTGGAGACTCTAGAGAGGGTTCCAAGGCTCCAAGAACCCTTCACATTGTGAACCAGTTCTATTGTGGAAGGAATTAACCTATCTTCTATTATGAAAACACTTATTTTTCTGGGTTAATCCCCCAAAGCAATATTTTTCTCCCCTATTGGAGGGATGATTTCCTCTATGGTTGATTTTTTTGATCTATCTTTTAATGGATATCATTTATATTGATCTGCATCCTAGGTTTTGATCATATATCTTCTAGTCCATTGTGATTTATATTGTTTTACACCAAATTAAGTGATATAGTTTTATGAGTTTTTTCATTGACCTTGAAGATGTTGCCCTAATATCTGTTTTTCTATAGTCTTGATTATTATAATATGTATGTAATTATAATATTTCATTTACAAGTTTGAAAATTTAATTAAAATTAGAAATTTGAATTTAATTACGTGAAATTGTGAGACCTGTTAGGGATCTCACTATACCCAATTGAGAATAGGTTATTGTACATGAAAGAACTAGTGGGGTAAGAAAATATCGATGAATGATTAATTGGTAATTAAAATTGAGAAATATTTGTTTTATTAAATTGACATAAAATTCTTATTTCATGGTTTGAAATATTATTTATAGGGTGATTTGATTATCCTATCACTATAAGATTATAAACATTTTTGTTAGTTTACTAAACCACCCCTAAAATTTTTATTAATTATTTATGGTAGTTTTTTATAAACCTCTTCTAAAAAGTTTTTTAAACACGACACTTTACCTCCACCTCTTGTGACCCCCCTTCTCCCCCCACCACCGCGAGACCCCCCTTCCTAGTGACCCCTGAACCCTACCCCTTACCACCTCTCTGCCTTTTCGATTATCATATTAATTATTAATTTATCCTTCAAATTTATTTGAAATAGATCCACCAATTATGTTTCATAAACAATATTCATATATGTTTACATCATGTAATAAATCCATAAAGTTCTCTTTAATATAGTTGGTTTGGTCTCTAAAAAAATATTAGTAGTGGAAGACCAATCATAATGGTATGATTAATTGATAATAATGTGTAGTATAACAATTTTTCGAACACAATGTTGACATTAATTAATTGAATGATTAATTGTTAAAAATCATTGGTGGTATTATTTATTGTAACCCTTTAGATTAATTGTTATTGTGTTCGTACATGTGGCCACTCGTGGTTGTGGATATCATTGATTAACAATAAATTGAAAATTGGATTAAAGGGAGTTTATCATTATATAAAAACCTATGTGATTTCATGATATAATATGTATTTGGTAAGTAGATTATTATTAATAGAAATTATTGGAAATAAATTTAATTGAAAATTAATATTAAATAGAAATACATTTGATAATTTTTAAAATTTATCATTGAGTATTATGATATAATATTATGACATGCTTAATGTTGTGACGTTTTTTGAGATTCGTGTTGTTATTATAATATACAAGGGTAGGAACTAATTCACTCTTTAATGCCTATATTGGGATATTGGACCAGTTTAATGATGTAATGATTATATAGGGGGTTTTCTTAATTTCCTATTGTAATGATTTTTTTAAAAGGATATGACTAGATACCATACATCTTTATAGAGACGGATATGTTCGAGATGGTGAAATGGCCATCTATAGGGATTAGATATGATTTTTAAGTGCATATACAATAGTATTTTCTTAGTAATTTTATCATCCCATGGTTCTATGGTGATCATTGGAAGGAATTTTATACTTTCTCAAAGATATTTTGAAATGGTTATGAATTATGTTTATCAAAATATTGTATTTAATTATTAATTAGTAGACCTGTTTATTAGTTTATTACATGAACTTATTATCAGACTAGTTTTGATTAGAAATGGTGGTGTCGACGTAATGAGTTGTACTAAAACTATATTCGGGCCACCAATTGTTGGTAGAGAATATTATATGGACATTGGATTGCATAGGGTAAATGGACCTTGCTGTTGATTATTTCCAACTGGGTGGGATAGAGTATTGAGATTAGACCAACGTGGGGTTCGAGACTGACGTATTTTGAGTTTATTTTTTTATATAGTTATTTTATTTGTATTACCTTTAGTTTTCCATATTCATAAATTTTATCATGGTATTAAATGATTTATTATTAATTTATTATTAGTTCATCCTTTTTCTTCCCAGTAGTATGTCGTACTCCTTCATCTATTTCAAATAAAATGGTATTTATTTATACTTTCTATTTCCACTATATTGTACTATACATAATGGGGTATAATATCCATGCTATATCATCACACCCTTGAATATAGTTATAATATTATGTAATATGAGGAGCCAAGCTTGACGTCCCATAAGTGACATGATTTCACTAAATGAGAGAGTTCCAGATCAGTTGATAATACGAGATAAATCCTTAAATAATTATATGCATAATATTATGAATTTAAATCAAGAATCTAGAAAATATTATAATTTATAGACCCTGACTTCATTTGTTAATTAATTAATTATTTTTTTAATAATTTTTCCTAATTAGAATATCCTCTAACATGGCCATGGATTTTCTGATCGTATATTTATTATGGTCAACTATGTGCAATATTTTTTTCCTCTACCTAGAAGTGAGAAATTAAACTTTAATCTATCAATAGATTAATTCATGGGGAATTGGTATAAAAAATTTCCTTATTTTTACTAATTTTATTCACCCATGAATTGATTATCTTGAATACCCACCAATATTAATACATCAATTTGAGATGAAAACAAAACAATGATTTAAATTTCTCAATTTGGAATCCATTATTGAATACATATGGAGTGGTTAATCATGACTAATTGAAACGTAGTACTATATATATTATATTAATTTTATACTCTAAAATAATAAAATAAAACATATGTTATGAATATAAAAACACATCACATTATTTTTATATTTATTATATAGTATGTGTCTCTATATAATTTTATTATTATGAAGTCTTATGAATCATACTCAATTACATTGAGTGTTTTTATTGAATGGATATATATTTGAACTCAAATAACATTCAAAATTTAATCATCAAAATATTTTATGGTATTTAGCTAGGTATGTTAATCAAACTACATTAAATCACCAAAAATTGGCCTACTGAGTATACTTCCCAAAATGGATGTCTTAAACATACAGAAACACAATGGGAACATCTATATTGACCCATATATTTTGATGGATATAACTCATGTTAATAAAATTGTTATGCTAAACTTAATTTTTTTATAACCCCATGATAATATATATTATTTATACTAGTGATGGATCAATACATTTTGTTCTGGTTTCATTCTTAAATAACTAATATAAGGTGCATTTATATATGTATAATTTTAATTTGTTATTTTTCTATCCTATGAAAATATATTCTATATCTTTCTACATGGGTCTATTCCTCTAGCTCTACTATTAACATTTTCTCATCATCCCAACATCTATTTCCCTTCTTCCATGATTCCTCCATCTGTATCCTTTATCCCAGAAGAGTATCTTCAAAAATATAATATTACAATATTTTTTCCACGTCATTATTATTTCATTTTTTGTATCCATTCATCCATAAGATCTAAGATCTACATATAAACCATACAATATGCCACTTAGGCAGGTTATCTAGGTTGGATTGTGAAAAAGTTTTATCAAAGGAATTCATGCCTCCTTGAAATTGAAATATAGTTTGGTATATCTTGGTCAAAATGATACAGTAATTTGGAGACTAAATTGGTATATTATGAGAAATTTCATGGATAGATATCATCTTAAAGTCCCTTATGTAACCATGTAATATAGGAAAAACTGTCTTTGAGGATTTGTTTTTATCTAATTCTTGACATTTTCCAAATCATAAATATATTTATATATTTTTTCAAATAGAATATTATAATATCTTTCCCTATCTATTGATAGTTATGTGTTTTATTTTTGTTAATATTATATTGGCACATTGTGATATACATTGATAAAAGTTGGATATCATTACCAAGGAGCACACCTCATTATGTTAAGGCTTTGGAGGAAATTTTTGATTTTTCAATTTCTAATAAATATTTTGAAGGCAGAATAAGATTTTCATGTCCTAAATGTAAATTAAGATGATTTTTATTGGAGATAAATTTATGAAAATTTAATATTGACGTAACTCCATGGTCTATATTTTTGTTATAATTGGTATGATGAATCGAACGATACTAAAAGGATGAGCACTAATGTCAATCCACAGAATGTGATCCCATCATCGTTGAAAATTGGAAATGAAATGAAAATATAAATAAATGTTGTGTTTGGAACTACAAGACACCACCATCAACATCAAAGCATATAAGATCAACCAAATTATGGCGCTATAAATACCAATGTTACAAGTGATGTTTTTGAGACTTTAGGAAAACCAAATTGATATTGTAACATATCAGTGGATCCTCCACTTCATTATGTAGAGACTAATATAAGAGAAAGAATTATTGTGGAAAATACATTTCATGATTTAGTTGACAACAGAAATCAAGATTTGTGTAATGGATATTTGAAATATTCAATACATTCTTTTTCTGAAGATGTACCATATTAAATGTCTATGAATAATTACATATAAGGAAATATCAATGATATTATAATTGTTGCATTATAAATTTCTATAAGGTAACTAACTCATGTATTTTTGTTATATATAAAAAGTTGTTCACATTGTTGGTTTGAATTATAAAAAAATACTACCATGTACCAATGATTTTATGCTTTATTGGTGATAGGATTCAAGTAGGGAAGATTGAAAAAATTGTTCTTGTTTTAGATGGTAGTCAATAGATGATGTTGGAAGTATGAATAACAATAGTACCATGAAGAAGAAAAAAAAATATAGTTGTTAAGGTTTTTTGTTACATTCTATTAAAGCCTTGATTTCAACGATTATTCATGTCATTGAAAACCACATAGCACATGAAATGGAATTCTGTAGATAATTACAATGATGGGTTAATGCAACATCCATGAGATTCACAATTATGGAATACATTTGATTCATTACATCTATATTTCTCAATTGATCCAATGAATGTTCTATTATGATAGGATGTCAATGGATTCAACCTATTTGGGATTTTGAGTACTAGTTATAGCATTTGGCCAGTTGTTTTGATCCCTTACAGTCTTCTTCTATAGATATGTATGCAAAAAATGTCTTTTATAATTTTGATGATTATTTCTAGAAAAAACAATGCCTCGAAATGATATTGATTTATAATTATAGACTTTAATTGAATAATTATAGGTTTATTAGTGCATTAGTGATGAGTCAATTGATGTTTATTCTAAAACAATGTTAAAAATCCATGCTACTTTAATGTGGACCATTAGTGACTTCAATGGGCTTGAGAATTTATCAATTTGGACCACTTTCACGGGTTTGTATTTTCCGGTCTGTAACATATATTTTGAGTGTAAACAGCTTCCTACCAGTAAAAAATTTTGATTATTGAGCCATCGATGATTTCTTGATGCATTTCATATATTTCAGCAGAGCAGATCAGAATTAAGGTTTTCATTATTCGTAGACCACCTCAATTGTTTTTAACTTGTGCTAAAATATTAACACTACTTGGAATAGTTGAAAGGTAATTTGTGAAGGTTTATCATTTCAATGACATTGGGAAATGGGTTCTATTTTCAACATGAAGTGAAATCATAATGCAACAACAGAAGAAAGAAATTATATTATTCAAACATCCATATTGGGAATTTAATTTTTTACGTCAGAATAATGATGTGATGCATATTGAGAAGAATTTATATGAAAATTTGATCTTAACATATCTTAATGAGCATTTAAAGTCGAAGGATCATATCAATGATCTAAAATACATACATTTTATAATCATAAAATGTGACCTCTGGCCAGATGAGAATGAAGAGTATGCTCCAACAATTGTTTTCAATAAAAAATAGGTATAAATATATATTAAATAAAATATTAATGCATGTGAAGGTATCTAGTTTTTATTCAAGTAACATATAAGGTGTGTTTAATTAAATAATTGGATGTTATGTGGATTAAAAAGTCATGATTCACATATTATATTATAGTAGTTATGAGCATTGTCATTGCATACATTATTACCTAAAAAATGTATTGCTATTGTACTCCAATTTTACACATTTTTCATGTAACTATTTGTAAAATCTATACATCCATATTATCTACAAAACCATCGGAAGAGGTTTTTTTGACACTTTGTGAAATTGAAATGATCTTTCCTCCATCGTGTTTTAAAGTAATTATGCATTTAAATGTGAGTTTGGTTGAGTAAGCTAATCTAGGAGGCCATGTTCATTATCTATGGATGAATACAATTGATAGTTACATTATTTATATGTTTTTTAGATAAGTAATCAATATTTTCCACTTATTTAAATTCATAATTATGTTTGATTTTATATTCCACAAATATCTTGGGAATTTGAAATCATACATGAGAAATAATGATCATCCAGAATGCTCTATTGTTGAAGTCTTTTTATTTGAAGTGTGTCTTACTTTTTGTTCTATATACATGGAAGATATTGAGATAATATTCAATCAAGTTAGATGTGTTGATGACACATCAAATCAATCTCAAATACACTATAAACAAAAAATATTTTCAGCTATTGGCCTATCAGTTGGGAGGACCTAGATGTTACATTAACATAAAAAGAATTATTACAGGCTCATAGATATGTACTGTTGAATAGAGTCTGCAGGGTGGATTTGGGACCCATACCATATGAGGTCTTTAGTAGACCACCATAGATTATAGCTTCCTCTACACCAGTTTGTAGTTAGTAAATTCCGTGATATACTAGGAGAGAGACTGTTTCTATATGAAACACAGTTCATGACTTGTGGGCATAGATATTAACTTTGTAGAAAGCATTGATTGATTTTTGTCATAATATGACTAGCTCAACCTTGGGTGGTATTGCGTCGACTAGTGGTGAGCGGGTAAATTAAAAAAATTCAAAATCATTTATTTTTCAATCTTTTATTGCAATTATTTTTTAATATAAATATAAGAGTGTTTTTAATTTTAATATAATGTTCTTTCAGGTGGTACCATGATGAAGAGATGGATGTGGAGAGGGTGACGAGCTTCGTTCATCATTGAACAATTATTTGTTATTTTGTTAATATGATTGAAAATATGGTAACATTTGGGTTTTATATGTATAATGTGTGGCACATAGTTTCCAGGAAACATTTTCAAGACCTAACTTTTTCATGATTTATCTTGTTTTTTTATATATTTTATTGACTTCTGAGGTTTCATTTTATGTATCAATTTATCATGTGTGGTATAAAATATATATGTCAATTATTTTTTGTTATTAATAATTTTTTGTGATTCATTTTTCCTAAATTTATTATGTTTGTTACCAAAAGATGAATGTTCCAAAACATATCCTACAGTAACATGAATCAATCCACTCATTGTTCTTAGAAAAGGTCCTCTACAAAAATTTCTTTCATGTGTAGGAGGAGAAGGATGAGATGTATGGGAACTATTATGTGAGAATTAAATGAATAAATTGATGTTACTGAAGAAGGGTCTATCCTTTAGGGTATAAATAGTGTCATTATAATTTTCACCAAGGCCTATTATAGAAGATCCCGAAATTATTATATATTTTTAAACAACATGAATTAATACACATATAGATTTTGTATAATACCCCATTGCATATTATGCTATTTCCAATTGTAAGAGTGAATTTTTTTATAACATAGGTTTATTGATAAAGAACCACACGCTAAGGATCCTTATGTAGTTTTGGATAATATGTAACGAAAAATATGGTCTTTCCAGGTAGATTTGTCTAAGAAGATCCAAGTCCTACAAGTCAGACCAAGCATCACATAGTTTAAAATCATGTGAAAATGAAGAAATAAATATATAGTTTATAATCATATAAAAAATACCATATTATATGAGTTTTAATATAGTTTAAGCTAAGGATTAAAATGAAATGAACTTTTCTTGATCCCATCCTTTTGGATAGAAAGCCGATGTGAATAAAGAATCCCAGTCAATATTATAAATTGGGTGATTTTATATTGGTTTTTTGGTTAGGTTTGAGATCAGAGATCTAGGAATCACTATGTATCCCACAAAAGTAGTAATCAATCCACACATAGTTCTTATCATTATCGAAAAAATATGATCATCGTGATAGAAATATTGATAAATAATAGGGAGACCAGAATAAATAGATTGAGTGTAATAGTACATAACCTTTATGAACTTCCCTTTGTGAATTATCAAGTATTAGGGATTTTTAGGGAGAGATTTGTGGTTATATTTTGGTTTTGGTTGGTGTTTTATCCTTTTTAAGGCCACCATGACTTTTCATTTGACATATCAGGATATGATGGAGATTGTATTATATTGGGAGGGATCTTGTGTAAAATGGGATATATAACCATGAGTTGGGGATGTCATGGTTCTATGTGTGTTTTCGAATTGGTTTTCCTATGATCCATGATAATATTGAAATTCCCTTGGGTTGGCATGGAATATCTGAGGACCACCTGTCTGAAATAGGAAACCCAAGCTCACCAGAATATAACATTGGGCATGGTGAGGGTAAAATGGTTAAGAAATGGTAACTAGGTCATAGAATCTATACAAGAAAGAATATTGAATAACCAATCCATGTTTTAAGATTTAGAAATATCATGCTTTTATATTTCATTGGATAATGGGTATATATCATCTTAATAATAATAATAAAAAAACATAAATGAATTTTGAATGGAAAGGGGAAATCACAAGACTTGTAGTATTTATGATGTGTGGTGGTGGTGATGTAGGGTGGTGGTAATGTGTGGTAGTGGTGATGTGGGGAGGTTGCGATGTGTTTTTGTTATGATGTGTTATATGTTATATCAGTTGGAATCATTTTTTTCATGGCATCGTTAATGTGCCTATAGTATCAGCTACACTTTTTTGGTAAATCCAGCTTTAGTGGAGGTTTTAACAACCAAAAATCAAATATTATATATTTAGTGGAGGTTTAATTGTAGCTACAATTAAGCTTCTTTTCAATATGCAGCGGTTACAATCTCCATTACTGATAACAATTTAGTGGCACTTAAAACTGCCACTACCTAGTTTCATATTATTTTATTATTCCACGATGTTTTTACGGATTTAGTGGTGGTTTTTCCCAGTTAAATTGATATTTTTGTTAGTGGTAGTAATAATCACAGCTAACAAAATATTTGTTTTTCCGAGAAAAATTGTCACTAAATAGAAAAACCCTCTATAGAATGCACCCACTATGACGATTACTATAAATTCTCACTAAATCAGGGAAACTACTATGTGTTTTATCATGACACACACTTTAGCTATGGTTTTTCGAAACTACGACATAATCATTTGGCAGGAGTTTAAACCACCGCCACATCAAAAAAATCCATGAATTGTTCATTTTCCTAGAGTGTATAATTTTTAATGAGATGTTAATAATTGAATAAAGGTGAATTTTCCTTCTCATTCCTTATGATTAAAGTAATGAACCTTGATTTTGATTGATAAATAATATTGTACGTTGGGATGTGAATGATTGATTAGAAGGTTAAGGATGTTGATCCATAATATATATGTTGTTTTTGTTAATGATAATTCAACGAGTTCATGGTGAGGGACTAATGCTCTAGGGACCCATGGAGTTCTATAAAACTTCTTTAGAACCCAATTTTATTCATGTTAACTGGTTATATATGTGACTAATTAATGAGTTGTTGTTGAGGAGCTGATACAACATGTACCATTGTGGTTCTATACTATAGCACCAAGATACTTGAATGTGAATTAATATTTGGAATGATTATCTATGTTTCTAAATTTAATTGAAATTGAAATGAATAATAAAATCCCATGAATACATGAATTGTGAAATCACTATATAGTAAGGTTTGTACTGCGATATAGAATGAAGAAAATATGCAGTGGTTGACTAATTTATTTTTTCATAATTCTTAATACATCGACACACACATTTATAGACTGGATATTTCGTTAACTACTGGTGATGGTGGACTAATGGGTTGTAGTAAAACCCTACTCAAGCTTCTGGATGTAAATAGTAATAGGCTACATTTTTCAAGAGAGGATAAGGGAAAGACACATATGTTTAGTGGATGAGAGGGTATTCCAGATAAGGCATGTATAATGGAATCATACTTGATTTCATTACCCTCTTTGGAGATGTGACTATGTCTTTATTTTGTGTTTTGATTGAAAACATGAACATTTTATGGAATGAAATATTTACTAATTTTGTTTATGGTCATTTCCATATTTTTGGATTTATTCAGGTGTTATTTGGTAGATTATTTATTATTATAGTATCATGGTTATATTGAATATTTATTTATACTATTGTATTACATTGATAAATAGTGTATATACTCCCAATGTAAAACACCAAACACTCATTTTTAGTCATTAGACTTAGAATATGGGGAGGGGCAACTGATTACTTCGGAAATACTACCCCGAGGAACCATTTTGTGGAACCCACGATAGATGTAACAAAGTTGTATCATATAAGTTTAATTTTAAATTAGATCTCGTTCTATATGGAAAAAGCTGAAAGAATATGAGGATTATTCGGTCCTTTTTCATGAGATCATTCATTGGTGTAGCTAACAATTTTTTGGTGAATAACCCATGTACCATAAGTGGAAATGTAGCTATTGATGTTTTATATTACGGTTATATTTTATTAAACATTGAGTATTGCACATTTTTTTGATGTTATTATTTTTTGATAATTTAATCAAATCCTAGAATGGAATGGGGGGTTTTCCCTAAATATTTCAAGGAACTTTATAATTAATGTGACATGATTAATGTTAATCATATATGAAATATCATGTTATGAGTTGGTTGTGGGAGTTCAATTTTTTTTTTGTTTATTTGAGTAATTTAATATGAAATAGTTCTTGGATAGGAATTGACGATTTGAAATGATTATAAATTTTTTATCATGTACTTGTTATGAAATTGGTTTCTATTGAGACATTAATAAAATGATGATTTTTCCCCATTCTATGAAAGACAATGTTTCGAAATTGTTATGGGTATTGCTAGTGCCACAATTTTTACCACTAGGTATCATATGCTGGATGTCTGGTTATTTCTTTATTTGAGTCTCACTTGTGAAAATGAGTTAATGATGTGTTAGGTTTGCATATATATATTTTTTACATTATATATAAATGGATATATGATGATAAATTTTTGTAGGAATATGGGATAAAATTTCTTTAATTATACCTAAAATAGTTGAACTATAGAACCCTATAGTTTAGTGTGACAGTAATGTAGAATAGTTCCATGAGAAATTGTCTCACTGTAAGTAGGTCATGGATAGATACATAGGATTAGATCCATATAATATCTCTTATATGACTTGAATGTTAAAGTTTCATCACCCTTCAACCTCAATCGAAGAGGGTGGATCTGAAGAATACATGATCTAGATTGAGTACATAATAAAAATTATTGACCATTTAGAGACTCCTAGATGAAAAATAGTCATGTTGTCTTATGATAAGTTACAAGGACAAGAGAATCATTTTTGGGATGATAAGGATCAAGATACATCGTTTGATGGAAGGGTGTGTATGAACTTCTAAAAATGTTCCTATATAACTTTTAACCAATGATGCCTTCAAACTTGAAGGAATAAAATATTATTGGATGACCTAGGGAAGTATATCAGTGATAGACTGTGATAATCACTTCACCAACATGGTTTTCATTGTTCCGTAATTGGTAGGGTATGATGTGAATATGGAGATAACTCCCCCAAATAGAACTAAATTATATATTATGTCTTAGGTAAACATCATCATATTAATAATTTTATTAGGTAGTGAATTAGGATTTAATTTCCTAAGGGAACATGGTGAAGGATTCTAGTCAATTATATGTGGATTCTAGTATAATAAAAGATTTTAAATCTTATAATGGGTGATATAATTATTATTTTAATTAAAAATACAGTATTGGAAAATAGATTATATATGAATAAGTATTAGATTACCTTAGTGGTAATAGAGTGTTCTTCCATCACTGTAGTAGTTAGAGTCACTTTCATATATTTATTTCCTCAAAAAATGATAGAGCTCAAGGACTATGTAATGATTTTGAATTTATAAAAATTATACTATAATCCATGAAATATGGGTAGTGAAAGTGGTGCTAGACTAAACTATAGTACTATAATGGGGTCTTCTACACCATACAAGTTTAGAATTTTGAGTGATAATCATATTGCTGGAAAGGTTATTGATGTTTTACATTAGGGAAAGGGTTCCCATATTAGATGAGTAACAAATAATTGGTGAGTCACAATGAATCACAAGGTAGAGGGAAAAGTAAATTTCATATTATTCATCCTTCACTTATGGAAAGAGAGTATAGGACATAAATAGTCAGATCTAATATTCATGTTGCATCTACATTTTCTAGTTCTTTATTTTACATAGGAGCCTTATATTCAATTATATATTTAAAATTTGTGACATATCTTAGTTTTATATTTGGGTTATGATGTGGTATTATAAAAATGGACACCCCTCTCAGGGTTCGTAGTCAATGGAAATATATCTATGTAAGTGGGTTCCCTCGTAGTCTGTGAGTGTCATATCCTTTTAGATCTATATGTATTTTGAATATAATGTTTTGAATTGATTTTGGAAATGTGTTTTCTATTATCACATTGATCCCACATATATTTTTATAGTAGGAGAGTACAATTTTATTCTTATAAGGGTTATATTTATGTTCACTATGGATAATGGGATATCCAAGCAGGCCATGCAAGGACAACTCATAAGCAACTCGGGGTTCTCACCACCCAAGTATCAAGTACTATATGGGATAATATGGGTGTGAAATATTGTTTCTATCCACTCATAGAGTTCCTTCACCAATATTGTTACCTAGTATATTATAAGGGACTCCACTTGAGAGATATGTTGAGATTAAAATTGATTACATTCTGAGATTTGAACCACTTTCCAATCCTCCTTACAAAATAGCACAAAAAAATCACAGAGAGTTGAATACTAAAGAGGATGAATTTATGGATAATGTATTCATGTTAATAAGTATGTCATTATGGCGTTCTCAAGTTTTTTTTATAATGATGATGGAATTTTGTATTTATGATTCGATTACTAGAAATTGAACTGCATTATAGTTATGAACCAGTATCCTATTCTACATATTTATGATCAATTAGACAAGTTTAGGGGATCTCAGGTATTCCCCAAGATTGAAATAATGTTATGGAATATTCTGTATATATTTATACATCTTTATATAACACATAGTACATTTAAAAGTAATTATAGCCTATATGTGTTCATTGTGATGTGGTTCGGGCCGACGAATGCTCCAACTGTGTTTATGGGCCTGAATAACAAATTCATTCTCCCATAACTTGATCATGTTGGGTTTTCTTGTGGATTTCATTGTGTTTTACTCAAATACCTATGAAGATCTTTACCAAAAAATTAACATTGTATTTAGTTCACTATGAGTGAATTCACTATGTAATACTATATATATATGTCACTTCTTGATCGATATGGTAAAATGCATTGGTTACACCATCACAGAGGAAGTTGTGTTAGTGGAATTGTAGAAGGTTTAGGTAGGTTTTTATTAAGAATAACCATTTTTTATATCTAATTCCATTTAAGTTTGGAATTCTAATTTAAGAGAATCTTCATGAAATTAAATTATTTTGAATCTCGACATTCATATTTCACTAAGAAGGGTATCATGTTTTAATGACCTAGATAATATGATAATTTTATCTATGATTTTATGTAGAATTTTAATACAACCCTGATTCTGATACTACCCAATCATATAGAAGAGTATACATTATTTTTGGATTCATTTGTGGTAGTTAATGGGGATATATTGATGTAGAATGACTGGGTTATGTTGTATGGACCTTGACAATGGACTCCACATGAATAATATTATCCTATACATGATATTGATTTGGGCAAAGAGGTTTATAACATAATGTGTTAGAGTAACTACATGTTATGTGGAGGATATTTTGTGTATATCATCCATATAATCGTAATGTACATATTTTCATAGTGATCCCTGAATATATGAAAGTGTAGGTGGGTTGAGTATATGTCGACATTTGACGTTGAGGTAGCCTATATTCCAATGAAATGGAAACATATTACTGACTCTTTGAGATTGAAGAAACAGACTCAAGATGTCCATAGGTCTAGTTATGTGTAGGATACGATGGATTTAGTTGATTCAATGTATATAGATATTCATAATGGATATGGAAGATGAATCTTTTCACATTATCCACTGAGTCAAAAAAATTAGTCGGATTGATGAGAGGTAGTAGTATGATACATAAGGATTTGAATTTATGGTAATCAAAGAATGTGGGGAGTCTCCATTTATTAGAATACATATAAAAAAGTGATCATTTATGTTTGGGGACCTTCTGTATTTTCTATGTGTCTATTAGATAATTTCATGCATGACTATCATGAATCAATATTCAATGTGCATCTTAATTTAAAGAAAATGTAGCATGATATTTGAAGATAGCATTGTTTGTTGAGAATGAAAAATATTATTGTGGGTTTTGTGTCAGGAAGAAACATATTTCACGAGGTGAAGGTTGACCATTAGTGACAAGTTTTATTTATGGCTATTTCCTACTCTTGAATAGATGTGTTTTAAAATTAAAATAGTTTTTGTTGTAGTTCATCCACAGATTCCTTTTAAGAATGACACAAAATGGTTTATTGTAGACATTTTTATGTTATTACCCAATTCATGTCTAATATAAGAAGAATTCATTGTATGTAAATTTGATATGTATGTTCAATAGATAATCTATTTTCATAGCATACTTAAGATTATAGTTTCAAATCATGAATCAATTTTTACATTGATCGTTTGGAATAGTTAGCAGATGGAATTAAGCACTGAGGTGTTTATGAAACAAAATTTTCACTGATATACTGATGGAAAGACATTGTACACTGTTCTGGTGATAGAAGACATACTAGGAGCATGTACCCTAGACTATGGGGGATCTTGGATGAATCACATGGCACTAGTAGAGTTCATATATAAAAAAAATTAGTTGATTATTCAAGTGTAAACATATAATTCTATATATGGTTAGATATGATGATAACCTCTCTATTGGATAGAAGTGGGTGAGTTATCATCGTTTAGAATTTGTCTCATGGTTGAGATAATGAAATAGGTTTAGTTAATTACGAATCATATGGATATAATGTTGAGTAGATAAATTTATTGTGTTTATTGAAATCTTAGAACTCTTGTGTTTATTATTGGTGATGATATATTCCATCATGTTTCATCAATACTAGGTCAACATTGGATTCATAGGTAGGGAGAGCTGACACACAGGTTTATCAGAAAATTTTTTATTGTGGAGAGAAATGAACCGATGTCCTAGTGATTGACTCTTACAAAGAGGTATAGCGGTATGTTCAATATTTTTCATCCGTCAAAAAATCAGATTTATCACCCAAAAATTCTCATTTGATCCAATTTGATGGTGTTGAGATTGAAGATAATGTATCCTTTGTGATAATATTTTTTGTATAGTCAAACATAGTGAAAAAATAAAATGGGGAATAACTGTTCCATTTGTGCGAGTGTTGTGGAAACATGGTCATGTTCAAGGTGAATCATGAGACATAGAATTGTATATTCTAACCTAATGGCCCTACAATTTTACCTCAATGCATTAGTGATTCATGGTAGTGATGATCAAGTATGTGCTATTATGTAGTAGAGATATTTTAAGAATGTAACCTTTATATATTTTTCGAGATTCCATTTTGAAGAATTATTTAATCCTTATTATTTTCATACATTGTTTTTGTCTTGCTTTAGGGTCTTTTAGGTTAATTTGAAAACTTTTGGACTCCCATGGGGTTGTCCATAGTTGGCACATGATTATAAAAATCAATTTTTTTTCCAATGAATGAATTTTCTGAATTTTTTACTACAATAAGGGTGCTCAAGGTTTTACCAAACCATGTTGTTACCCAATCTAAATCTTTTACTCTTGCATAGAGGGGGTATACATGGTCTGTGTACCATTTTTTAAATATATTTCCCACGTAGGAGTATCCGATAAACACAAATATTATGGGAACATAGTTAGCTTAAATGGTTTTTCAAACAATGCATTGTGAACATGAAACTAGGAAATTTTTATTCTATACCCCCAAATTTTAAAAAAACTGTGAACAACGTTATGATACCATAATCAAACCTGTTGGACTAACCATTTTTTCTATCACTATTGCAGGATCTGAAGTGTCTTCCAATGTACATTGAACCCCTACCTTCATGAATTGAGGTTATGGTGGATAGAATCAACATTTCTTCTAGTATAAGATCTCTACTTTTTTGTTTCCCTATCTCTCAAAATACCCCCTTGAGATGGATTGTTCTTGTATTGATTATTGTTAAGATATATGTTTTAATGGATCTCATTTCAATGGATTATTATCATAGGGTTTTCCTTATATCTTATCATATTTTTTCTATTAACTCTTCATTAAATAATTGATACCATTTGGAGAGTGTCTATGCATGATCGTGATATAGGAGGTCTAATTAATATTTTACTGTATTTATGACTAAAATCTTCTGTATCTTATTTTTCTGTTGTTTTTTACTTCCTGTTTAATAAAATAATAATTATTAATGTGAATTTAATTCCCCAAAATTATTTGACCCTTCAGGGATCCCATTGGAACTTTGGGAGAATATTTTATCAGGCTTGATGGAAACCCATGGGGTATTCAAGTTTCATGGAAATGATAAATGTCGAATGAAAAATAGGAAATAATGGGATTATTGAATAAAAGTAAAATCATTATTTCATGGATTAAAATTTTATTTAGAGGGTCTATTGGCTTAACCTTTTATGGTTAATTAGATCTGAATAATTGATCATTAATGGATTAAAGGAGAAATTTTCTTGTTATTAAATCTGATTATAGTAACGAAACATGGTTTTCATTTATAAATTAAATGGTTTCCCCTTATATGAATAATAGAGGAGAAGTTGAATATGTATAATAATTGTATATTTATATTATGGTTGTGAATGACTAAACATTTATTGTAGGTGAGTGACTGAAGCTCCCAGTACCCATGTGGTTCTTTACTACTACTCTAAAGAACCGTTTGATGCATCTAAATTAGTTATATATATTATTGAATAATGAGTTTTGAGTGAGGGTATAATGCTCTAGGTACCCATGGGGTGCCATATAGATTCTCTATGCCCCTGATGGATTAATGAGAATTTGTATATGTATTGATGTTCATGGGTACCAAATATAATTTAATCGAAATGACTGATAAATTCTAATCGATGGATGACTTGTGAACTAAATAAGATGTGTGATTTGGATGCTATAATAGGCCGAAAAATTAATTTTGTTACTGACTAAAGAATAATTAATGTGAAAGATTTCGTATTTTTTATTTGTTCATAATTTTTTATAAAAATCTATACATTATTATAAACTAGATATTTCTTTATACATCATTGGGTCTGGCCTTCTGTGTTCTAATGACACCCTACTCAGGCTATATTATTTTTACACGAATAGGATTCATGTTTTCAATATAGTATAAATTAAAGAGTTAAATGTTAGGTGGAAAGGTTTTGATTCAGGTTGGATTATAGTTGAGGGAACTAGAGATAATGTTAAGAACCACTTAGGAGAGGTCACTATTTTGTTAATTTATTTTTTAATAAGAAAAATGACACATGATGGAATGACATATATAAAACTTTGTTTTTGTGTAATTTTCCCGGTTTCATATTGATACATGGGTTGTTTGGTTCATTTATTATCATTTTTCTAAAGTGGTTATATTTAATATTTATTTTCACTATTTCCCAACATTGATAAATATGGTATAATCTCCCCATGTTACATCTTACTCCTTTGCTACTATTTAGTATGCGTGATCATATAGGGAGGTACATTAGAGGATATTTGGTTACCCAGATCATGGCTTCAAAATTTGACACATTAGTCAAGTAATAAACATTCCCTTCAAAGTAATCATAGGGATTGTATTTGATACCTAAGAGAAATTATTCATTTATCATTGATACTATCTATGTAATACGTGAAATCTATTCAATTGTGACATAGTTATTGGTTTGGTTAATGTTTAATACATCTATCTTTGATTGATCCTCTAAAATACCCTCTCATGAAATTATATTACCCAAAAAAATTTATCTATAATTTTCATTCATATGATATTTTTTACAACTTTTTCTCTCTTAGGGTCATTAATACCATCATAAAGTGATCTTAATGACCTTACTAAATCATGAAATATACTAGATTATACAATATAAAGACTATAAACAACTAATCAAGGAATATTCCCACGATTGTATTCATAATATCTGTGAATATAATGGATGATTTTGTATAAACATGTTACATAAATATAAAATCATTATTTCCGTAACTTCCGTGGATATTTTTTGGGTATATACACACATTAGACCCATAAATCATTTTATCAATATGGAAGATAAAATTTTGAGAAATATTTCCCCTAAAAATTAATTAAAGTAGTCATCAATAAGAGGAGAATTTACTGATTCTTGATCATGATCATATTTTGTTATTAATAAACAATATATAGTCACATTGATCCATCTTTCTTATTACCATGAAAAGTAGTATCAACCCATGTTTACACACTTTGTTGATTTATTCCTTTAACAACACTCTCCTTCAATATCATCATTAATTTATGAAAATAAATGATTCCCATTATACATAGTCTCTATGAAATAGGTTCATCAATTGGTATATACATTGAAAAAGACATAAATCTACCAAGAGGGTTTTAGTGGAACATACATGAAATATTAAATTTATTCAAAATCAACCACCTCTAGAAAATGTTAAGGGTATTATATTATTCTCATGGCATTCTAGTTTTTACTAGATGATTATCAATGAAATTTCAAAAAAATCTTGCGTGTTCTATTATGGTCATATATTCACCCTTTGTATTTGATATAAACTAATTGGAGTCATTTAATATTTTTTAGGAAACACTCAATACATCAACCATCATATATATACTTAATTAGAGATTACCTTTTTAACATATGTATGATGCACATGACATGGATATTAGAGTTGTATATGGAAGAAAAGATAAAATAGTTTTCATGTAGTTTAATATGCTAGAAGGATTCTAGATGATGCTCAAAGTAACTACGCCACTATAAAATGACTTGTTATATGTGGTGTTTTCCTTAGATAAATTTTGGAATTACCACTTAGGATCCAATGTCATAATATTTATAGGTCATTCTACCATATTCTGTCATTCTTCAAATTCAGTTGCCAAACCAAGACATTTTAGGTAAATTCTATCAGAATATGAGATTAATATGGATATTAGTGGAAATAGAGAGCTAAGAATGAAGTTACATAACATATTTCTAGGTTTTCTAATATTTATTTCCAAAATACAAGGGATATTTATTCCTACTTCCTTGAAAAAAAAAATCTCAGTATTTATATTATGAATTATATATATTTTATCCACATTCGTTAATTTATGGAATCAAAAGTCAATCCCATGGATTTTTTAAATAACATTAGAAATAATTTCATTACAATGTTTAAGTACTATATTTTCAATGTACCTGTAATTCAAAGGAGATGTGCTGATAGGATATTTAGGAGGATTATGTAATAAGATGAAATGTTTTCAATACTATAAGTGTTTTTCTCCTCACCATTGGGAGTTCATCATAGTAGATATAGGAAAAACCCATAATTAATTTAATCTAGCTTTTACTACAACACATTATTCAGGTATTATATTATTTTTTTGTCTGTTCTATGTTATATTTAAAAGGCTAGTGGATGTTTGGAGAAAACAAGAACTTCAATAATAAGGTATTTTAGAAGTCGATCATATTTATGTTTGGGATTTTATTTGATGAGACCATTCCTAAAATATTAAGATCATGGTTTTATTTTAGTTTTAATTGATTATGTATCCATGTGGGAATATATAGTGTCACTATGAAATAATCTAGCCAATAGTGTAATAAAATTCATAAAAAATATCATTATGACATTTCGTGGGGTATTGAGAGATTTTATTACTCACAATTTAACCCATTTTAATAATTAATAATATAAAACAATTATGGATAAAAATGGTTCTCACATTGAAATAGAAATTCCTACCATCTTTTATTTAGTGGATACATAAAAATTTCAATCAAGGAGAAGAAATTTACTTTATGGAAAATTTTCCAAAATTAAGAAGGATTGGTCATTAGAATTCAATGTGTCACTGTGGGACAATATATCTACTTTTAATTAACCAATATCTATTTCTCTACATGGTATGTTATTTTTGAATTATTATAATTTACCCATGGAGATTCACTATAAGTCATATTTGGCAGTAAAGTCATTATATATTTATTTAAATAATTCATGAGATGGAATAATAAAACATTTGAGTGTGTCATATGAGATTAAGAAATATTCATATAAAAATTATAGGATTTAAAAATATAGTTCCATTATATTTGATGATTCTTTAAGTCAAATCATATTAGTCAATGATGGATAGATGGTACTTACCTTTAATTCCAGACATACTAAATTTGTAATTAAACTAAAATCAATGTGTTTTGGAACTTTAAATATCATAGGAGAGTTGGATAATAGATTCTTTGATATTGTATGAGAGTAAAAAAGACGAATACTAATAAATTGTCGAATAACCATGGGGTTTGGATTCCATCTTCATTCCAAAAAACATTTTTTTACTATATTACATTTGATGACAAAAACATATTGTGCATTATGGGAGTTAATACATTTCCTATCTATGTATTTATTTTTTATTTCTTATTCAATATAACGTGTTGCTGTTTCTTTGCCTCTTGTTTTCAATATTTCCAGTTGGTTTGATGTTTTTTAATCATTGTATTTTTTCGTTAAATAATGTTTCTATTTAGGTGTTTATAATAAATAATAAATTCCATAGTTACATTGAATTTTCAAGGATAAGCTTCATTTATTGGCATCAATAATATGATAAAGATTCATTAAAATGGGATTTTTTTTATTTCATGTTCATGTTTATATAGTTCATTATTTCAACATTTTAGTCACAATTCTACTAGGGAACAAACCAATTTCATGTAAATTTTATAAATTTTTCAAATTCTGTTTGGGGGTTATACACCTCAGTATCTATATTTAAAGATATTTTATTTTATTTTAAATTTCTTGGTGTTTACCATACCTTTATTTATGTTGTACATAAAATATAATTGACTCAAATCATCATAAATTCTTACATAAATTTTAATAAATTTACAATATTTAATCATTTCAAATTTTACAATAATTAAATAATTCTTATTAATGGATATAATTATAATTCACGAGTTTACATGATTAGTAGTAAAATTTATATTGTGGGAAACTCAATTTTTTTTTAAATTTACTATGACTCATGTACATACCATGAAAATGTTTAAATTCAATATCTATTTTGAACATTAAAATTGAAATTTATTTCCACTATTGAAATTAACATTATGGAATTTTATTGGTTTTAAGAGTGAGGATATCATATTTATATGGTATTAACCATTCTTTATTATGAACCCATAAAATTATATTTTTATTTTCAAATTTTTTTGTTTTTTATGTTTTTTATTTTCCCTATATATGGGTGAAAATATTTCTTAATATTGAATATTTTGTTTCCACGTTTAGTTGGTTAATCTATATTATTCCATAGAGTTAATTGAGCACATCATACCCTACCATCATTATATAATTTTCTTATGAACTGTATTTTGAGAAAACGTTAATCAATTTTAATTGAAATCAACCTTATTGAACTGAATCAAACTTTTATTTCATGTATTTAGAAGAGATATGAAATGAAAACCCTAATCTTGGATGTGCTTCATTCATTTATTATTTCATCCAATTATCATTATGATTAAATCATTGGATTAATTAATTTTTCCTTTAAATGTTTATTGAATTTAGTCACCCATTATGTTTTGTAAGATTTATTTGATTTATGAATATATGATTCTACTCACCTAGAGATAATATGATTTGTAGAAGTCTCAATTGAATGAAATTATTTATTTTTAAATTTAGATCGAAATTTTCCATAAGAAATGATCTTAGTATAAAAAATCAATAATACACCATATATACTTTCTTTAATCCTGTTTATTTTTAAATTATTATTGTCTTTTAAAAATGTGAGTATAATTTTTATGAAATTCTCAATTTATTTCATTATTATATTAATTCATATGCTCTTATTCATTAATTTAATATTCAATATTCTATTCCTATTTTTTAACTTATTTGAAATTTAATTTAAGTATTAATTTTTAAATTGATCACAAAAAACTAATAACACTTTGGAATTTAATTCCTTAATTAAAATTATAATTTAGGATTCAAATTATTTAATTTTTCTTATATTTTGATGTTATATATAATTAATATCTAGTTATGATAATTTGAATTTACATATGTTTTTAGTTGTTTTAAATTTTTAAATATATTACTTTTTATAAAAAAAAAATTATTAATAAATTTTTTTTTTGTGGTTTTAAATTTTAAATTTTAAAATTTTTATTTTTAATTATAATGTAAATTGTTATTCCTTTTATTTGACTCTCTTGTTTGTGTCAACCTCTTGGTGTATTACTGTTGTATTAGGGGATATATGACCAGTCTAAATCACTTCTTGAAATCACCCAAGACAATATTTTTTTCATTATTGTCTCCCAACTATAGAAAAACATATGACCCACCCACTAATTCCTCTCCTACCATTGATAATATCACAACGTACTGTGGGGAATCAATCATCAGTGGATCACAAACCAACACCACTCACATGGTATCATCACCTAGGACACATCAATTCCAAGTACCCACTACAAGTCCTACATCTACTATTCCATAATAAATCACTACCAGAAGATGAGGCACTACCTCCATGCTAAATCGGGGCCTCCACTATTGTCACCAATCCACTGCTAGTTTCTTCTGTACCACTATTTAAGGGGATATTTTCATTCCCAATTACCTCTAAAATACTCACTTCCATAGTAATTCACATTTTCACCATATATATATAACTAACCTCCACCAATGATGTAGACAATTTTTTCCTTTCGAAAGGGATTTCACACATTGATAAAGTTGTATTTTGTTACTCCATTTCAAATATAAATATGAAGAAACAACCAGATCCCCTCATATATTGACCCCTAACTAAATAATAAATCTATATCATTCATACTCTATCATATATCTGAGTAAATCACCCTCTTCCACTTATTTCTATTCTGAATCACCCTTCAATGAATCCCCCCCTACTGCACTTCTAAACAAAAAAATAACTTCACCACCAGGTCCCGGCCACAAGAACATTGACATGCATTCCAACAATTCCATTGTGATCTCTATCTTCCATGTGGTGAGGATCATATGATGATTTGTTATTCAACATTCACCACTATATAGGATATCCACCCATAACAATAAAAATAATTAATATAAATAAATAATAATTTACAAATATATCGACAATAATTTTTATTAACTAATAAATAATAAAGTAAATATTGTTATTTTATTCCTTATATTATACCTATTTGTTAGTAAAAATAACTACACTTCATTTATTGTACACTATTTTTGTGTCTGCATACCCTCACTATGTATGCATCCTCATTCATGTAAACCAATATTTGGATTTGGTTAGAATGGTAAAGAAGATTTCGTGTATAGTGAAATCAAGTATGATGGCAATGTATAGTTTCAAAATAATTGGAGAATATTGAGCATAGTAAATGTGTGTCTTAGATGTTGACCTAGAGAATGAAGGAATTGTTAGGATTGAGTTTACCCATTTTGGATAGGGGATATATACTTTATTATATTCATAAAATTTTGGGATCAGAGATGGATACAGAATCGGAGAAAGGCATACCAGGCGGACTAGATTAGCTCAACCATTCTTGAGGGAGATTAATTATCATTTTCAATAAATTATATTCATAGTTATTAATTTTTTTTGGGAAATATTTATGTCAATTCATTATATGATAAAAAATTCATGTTGATTGAAATTTATTTCTAAATGTTCTATTATTTTTACTTATACATGACTTATATTCTACAAATACAAGAATTGAACATTGAGAATAAAATATATTTTTTTCAAAATTGTTTTATAACCTTTTAAAAACTAATTTAATTATTTCAAATAAAAAAATGAGATTGATCATGATTTCATTTTGTCTAAAATATTTTAAAAAAACACTAGTAACAATTGGAATTATTTTTTGTCATTTATTTGTAATAAAATTCAATGATGTTTTTTGATTCATGGTGTATCAACCCCATGATACAATTTTTGTGTGATTCACCTCAAGAAGAGGGACATTTATCCAATATTATTATAAATTCAAAAGGTTAATGTACATATATATTACATTATTTAAGAGGAATACGTAATACAATATGAGAATAGAATGCCAAAGATCGTATTTGTTTAGCACCATTTTATATAAGGAAATGAAAACATTGGTACATAAGTGAGATAAATTATCCCCCACTAGGATCTTCATAATTATAACAATTCTTGAAAACACCATATATTATACATATCATCATAGCCTAGGGAATGTGATCATAAATAGGGGTGATCACCGATGCTCAGTAAAAGTAAACATGGGAGATATGTAATCATAAACATGAGCATATGGTTACGATAAAGTGATCATTAAATTTGATGATCATACACTAAATATCAAATTTCATAAATAGGAATAAATTTTTAATGATTGTGTACAGACATTGGGTTTTTAATTTAAGCCATTGGATTATTTCTACGAATATTTTATGTGTCTGGCACTGAGATTACACATGATTCTGAGGCCTGGTGAGTCTGTAATTAATTTTATAAAAATATTAAATATATTTTTATTGTTCTTGTGTAGCTTTTCTGAAAAAGTGGATTATCTCATAAAAAGGAGACCCAGATCTGAAATATGAGACCATGATGGAATCAAGATCATGTCCATTATCCTATGCACAACATTATTTTGGTCATTGTGGGACGTTAGGATGGGTTGGTCATTAGAGGGTGAATTGGATATAGTAATTAACTCATTTATTAAACATAATATAAATAAATCATAGAAGTATATTTTGATTGGCTATCTAAGACCACTATTGAATTCATAATGGGATTATTTCACCTATGTGTGACCTAATGAGGGTCAATACAATACATTTTGATGAGAAATCCTTGGGAAGGAATGTTTACATAAAATAAACAAATAAATTTTTTGTTTGCTTAATTTGATGACCTAATTAAATAATCTATTAATGCCCACATATAAATATTTTCTAACTTTGGGCCACATGACCTATGATGAATCTAATAGGAGGATGAGATAATCATTCATTGGTATATTGAGACCACAGAATAACCATTTCTCTAATCGACGTGAATCGAAAAGGGACAGATTGAGCATATTTTTCTTCATCTCTAGTAGATTATTTCTTCTCCAACGATCAATCCATATTAATAGTAGGAAATGTTATATGTGGTTATCGTCCCATATTAAAAAAAAATTGATCCAGATCAATTCAATCTATTTAATGTAAATTAATTTGAACATTATTATGATCCCATGTATCAAAATGAATTATTTTTTCAAATTATTTCTTTTCCATGCAGTTTTTAACACACAGGGTTCCCCACAATTAAATAAATTAGCCTGAAAGTTTGACGAATAATCTTTATCACATTTTTTTTTGTCTTTCCCACATCATAATTCCTCTTCTTCATCATTGGATGATGGGGTCATGATTTTAATTTTTAGGGAAGGATTGAGCATGGTCAAAACCTCAAAATCGTTGTAGTTTCCTGAACAATATTTGGATCATTAGTTTGGGATTGTATTGATTAATGATCAAGTTTGTGTTTTTATAAAAGATTCAGATCGATACCACAAGTGCATGTTTATAATGAGATGTGGATTGTGATCAGGTTCGTTATCATTGTTTTCTCGATTGATTTGTTGCGAGAATGTGTGGTGTGAAGGGACCAGTTCAGAGTGGAAGTTTTGTGTGAGGATTCATGGAAGAGGCTACTCGATGTGAACAATATAGTTAATGGACTGAGATATCTGATGGGGTTGTGAGATACAATAAATTTGATTAGAATTAATAATAATATTATTGATAATAAAAATACAAGGTAAATAATTTAAATTATTTAATGAATTCTAATGGTAATAATAAAATTGTTATTTCTAGTTAGCTGAGAACATTGGCTCTCAAATTGGGGTTCATGGGCTCTTCTATTGTGCATCAAAGTGGTGGTCACAAGAAGTGATCCAAGAAATATTTAATAATAATTCGGATAATGATATTAATATTATTGATATTAATATTACAATTATATTTATTTTATAAAAAATGAAGGTATCATTTTTTGGACAATGTTGAAGAGGGTGTAGTAGGCATTGTACTGTCATATTTATTGTGGTTTAAATAATAATAATAAAATATTATTATTATTATTATTATTATTTTCAAAAAAAAAGTTCATAACATTTTTGAACAGAAATATATTTCCTTGTTGTCGGTAGAAGCATAACACTGACTTTTAGATGGAAATTCTTTGATCGATGATGGGTAATTTTTTGGGACTGGTGAATTTTTTCATTGAAACATCAAACAATAAAAAATTATTATTATTATAGAATCTTCTATCTAATATATCTTCCTCAAAAACTGTAATAATGAGGAATAGTTGGTGGAATTAAAATGTGAACATTGAGTTGGATGTTTTTATGTAAATGTTATGCATTTTATTCGGGCTTTTGCCTCTGGCCCATGAAACACCATTTGATTGTGATGGGGTCAAATTATTTTTTTCAGTGGGTGTTTGATTTAGGCATGTGGATAAGCTACATTAAGCATTATTCCATGTTGATTATAGTTTGGTGATTCACATCTAGTTTTACTTGAAGAGGCATATTAGTGAAATCACATTTTTTACCACAGACTGAAGATGATCCTTTTGAACTAATTATTGTTTTCATTGATACATGTCATGAATTACATTTACATTCCATGTATTGCAAAATGGATAGATAATTTTTGCGATTGAAAGGACATGGTATGGTAGTAGATTAGGACAACATACATTTTAGGTCTTTTATATGTTTTGTACACCATTATGAATCCACAATATTTTTTTATCTCCATTGTTTGGACTCTTGTTTTGGCCATCAAGTAGCCTATACTAATTTTTTTCACAGAGGAAATTATGGTTCAATACATTGAGGATTTAGAGATAAAATGATAAATTTTCCTATCATGATTCATGGGTACGGGTGCCCAATGATTGTAGTGAATGCACAATATCACAATAGACCTTTTCGAGTAAGCCTCCAATTGAGTTGAGAAGTGGAGTTCCTGGATGTTTTGGGAGGTACCCTCCATCAATTATGGGTAGTGGAGTTCCATGATAATATTTAAGAGTTCCCCCTATAAGGGATGGGTAGTGGAGTTCCACAATGTTCAGAGTAGTGCCCATCAAAAAGGCCTAGCAGTAGACTTCCCTAATGATAGTTCTGAGATACCCTCCAGAACCGATGTAAAATGGAGTTCAATGATGTAATTTTTGGATCCCTCAAGTAATTATGGTAGTTTGGTACCACTATGATATGAATTAGTTACTCTCTATTAGGGATGGGTCAATGGGGTTCCTCAATGTTCTTGACAGTACCCCCTAATAGGGTTAGGTAGTGGAGTTTTCTTTATGACCTTTCAAGAGTAGTACCCCCCAGATGGGAAGGGAAATGGATATCCTCTGTAACTATTGGAGTGGACCCGCAGGATTTACTAGGTAATAGGTCTTCTAAATTGGGTTTTTTTTCACCTGACTATGTCCAATTGTAACAAAGTTTGTTTAGACTTGGATAACTACCTTCTGGGAAGATGCTTGAGATATATGGAATCATAGATTGAATTTATGAATAGTTGGAGACTCTTATTCTGGGATTGATCTATGAGATAGATATCACCTTAATAATCATTATTTATTCATTAATGTAGCACATATATATATATACTCATATGTGTCAACACATTGGACAGTGTCCCTCTCCTTCTAGTAGTGGTGAAGGCAAGCTAGGTATGTCATGTGATATCTATGATTAATTCCTCAGGTTTGGATGAGTTAATAATCCAACAATAGTTGGAATTGACTCAATTATTTGTTTATCTACTCAATGTATATAGACCCTTGTGTATGGATTTTGTTACTTTTACACTTTATTGGTATTTACCTATTTTATTCAACTACATTATGATTACTATTTGACTAGGATTCATTCCCACTATATCTCTTACTACTCCCACATCATTTATCAAGGAATCCTACTATTTATTTATATAATTACCCCTATATGGAATTTACCCACACATGTTGTTCCTTATAATGATTAAGAACAATTTTACTGTGATTATAGAGGATTGTAGGGGTAACTGGTACATAGATATTCGTATAGGGGTTATAGCATGTGATTTTCAAGATAAGCTCTCTATGTAGTATAATGATCACTTTTTGTCAAGTTAGGACATATTAATGGTTGGGAAAGTATTTTTTCCCAATAAAATTACATTTTTTCTAGCATACTCTTTTATTGTATATTGAATTTTCACGCATGGTTGTTCCCTTAGAATTTTATATTCTTTTAATTTTACTATCCCTGCACTTTTTCATCGATATAGTTACATTTTCATACAAGTAATTATCCAAAGGCCTATTCATTATAGTTATTTATATTGAACTAATAATAACCCCATAGACTATATAGTAATTATTTCCATTGTTGTAGCTCATGCACTGGCTTAGGTCATGTTTTAAAAAATTGGTATCATAGAAAGTCCATTCGTTGGAATGTTGTTTTGATTGTCCCTCTTAAGTGGAATTGGATGGGTTTAGGGAAAGAGCTTAAATTTTAATCGAGTGAGGCTCTTATTCGATGGAGTCTAGTGATGATTGGGTTGGATGACATATCCATTCATGAGTACCATAACTACTAACAATTCAACTCGACATGCTATGATATTTGTTTTATAGATCAATGTAACTGGCATCATATTGGGTTGAGTCTTTTCTAGTACTTCATGAGTCATCTCTTCATTTTTTTATATGTACATATGATCATTTTACAATGGAACATGTTGATCAGTTTTTAGATGCCTTCATGATGATAACTAGCTAGGATACTAGTTATAGATCATGATGATTATCCAAGGAGGGATGAGGTCGTAGTTCATTTTCCATCCCATTAGATCTTTTCCTCAAGGGGGAACGTAGTTTCAACCCGTCTTATTGAGTTGTAGTTGGTACTACCATAGAATGGTGATGATGAATGTTGTATTAATAAACTCCTTGAGTTTCAATTCTAGAGGGAACTAAGGTTCCACGATGATAAAAATCTATATGTGGTAGATGACTTTCTTCAATTGGTGATTTGAGTTCTCATACATGTGCAGATCTAGATTGATTGTATGATTTCACATGAAAAAAAGGCTCTATATATGGAAAATATTGTTTCTAGTTGTACCAGATGATTACACCGCTATGTTGAGTGTGCATTTAAGGTTTCATAGATAGGGATTTCCAAGGTATTATTTTGATCCAATCTCTATTTTCATGTGGTTGAGGTCAGGCCCAATCATGTGGTTATTATATCCACTTATATGGGACCCCATTCAATGGGGATCATCACTATGATATTTCTCCTAGGTGACGTAGGGGGAAAAGGGGACATTTTTTTGGTAATGTTCCATGTGGATTAATACATGCAGGAATATGGGATAGTACCCCCCCCCCACCCAAGATGGGTTCTTCTGAAGCAATCTAAAACCCTGTGAGAGAGTCACTCTAGCACAAAAGTGGATATTATTGGGTTTTTTTGAATGATATCATTGTACATTCTTTTTTTAGGATCATTGAACATGAAATGACATCCGAGCAAGCCATGGTTGTTGTGATAAGGTTGATAAGGGAATATATAGATTCATGTGGTATGATCCTGTGTCTTAGTGGCTTCAAGTGTGTTCCAGGGTAATACAAATGTATTCACTAATCTATCTATATTTATAAAAAATATATTTTTTTCCACAATTCCCTAAACATATCCCTATTCAAGTCCTATGAATACTAGTTGTGGACTTTATTCATAACCCGTGTGCAGGAAGCTCTTGTAGAGAGGATCAGTGATTACATGTTTTTTTGATGGTTTGACTTGAATCGGCAAGGGCAGAGACAGACTAAAATGAAATATTTCTTTAGGTGTAGTGTTTCCCTACAATTGTTTTCGGAACAAAGATGGATTTTCTACTATTCATTTTCTGAGGATTGAAACCAATGAGTATAGTAATGAATTGTTGTCATGGGATGGTGTTTTCCACCTTGATGTGGATAAATCCTCGAGTAGATCATGTTGATCTCATTCAAAGGTGGGTATAGTTGATTCAATGGTTTAATAGTATCATACATGGATAATATTATTTTATGATCATTTAACTACATAAAATGTTGCTGGGTTATGATGGTGTTCTAGTTTTACCTCTGCATTATATGATGGAGCTCTGTATAGACATGCACCATGGACAACCTAATGTTAGTTCTGTCACATCAATTTACCCTATGAGATTGTGAGGGACAGTAGTTTGGTTTTGATAGTCTATATATATAGGGATTAATCAAACCTAGTGTGTTCACCTGGGAGGCCCAATGTTTTTCACCTATCTGAAAGATGAGAGATTTTGGTCTAATGTGGATAATCATTGCTCGAACTATGTAACTATCATGAAAGAGTATTCACCATTGGGAATTTATAAACCCTACATACATTGTATTGTGGTAATGTGGAAATAAGTTTGAGCTCATAATGGGTTATCACTAGCTACATGTTCTAGTGGGGGATGTTCAAGAGTGGATTCCTAGAGTAGCTTTTGTTTCATTGAGTTCATAATGATATCCTTTGGTGTGAGGAAAACTATAGTAGAGTTCAAAAGACCAATGATCTCAATCCGTGAACATTATTTTATCATTATGTGGTATTCTTATATAATGGAACCCTTAGGGACTCAGTGTCAGCGTCATAGGGTATGAGACACATGAGGAATCTTAGAGCCATGCTATGATAGTGTTAGTAGTGGACAGCTGTTATGGTGTTAGTTCTTGTTTCGAAGGTCCACATCTTGAGATTTTTCCTCTCAGACATTGAAGTGGAAAAGGACCATTAAATGGTCGAATAAATGATGGATTTAGGGCATCCAAGGGCATGGTCATGGTAGAAGATCCTCACAATGAGGTTTTTAAACGACTTTTTCCTAAAAAAAGTGATGATGTAGTTGAAATCATTGTAGATAACCCATCTTGGCACGAATGTTAAAACATACCTTTTGTTTATGGTTGATACCTCTCCTCCACCACATTGATTTATGGAGGAACAACTTGGGGATATCGACTAAGATATGTTTCATGGACAAATATCATTATGAGTATATTTTGATGGATCCTCTTATGAATTTAATCAAAACAAACATTTTATGGGATGGGTACTGATTCTAGGAACATTACTAGTAGAGGTGATTAGAGAGTTTCACACTTATGATTTGGTTTTACATCCCTGTGATGGGAAGTGGTTTGGATGTTCCTTATTCAAGCTAAAAATCCCCACTTATTCCCCCAGTTTTTTTGTTTAGGGGACAGTAGTATTTGAATAAATGGATAATATATACTTTTTTTTATCCATGTACAAATTTGAAAACATTTTAGCAATACTTGTTTAGTCATTTAATGAAATAGCATATGATTATGAGGTCTTCTGAGTCTAGAATAAAAAATATTAATTATATTTTTATTTCACAGACATAATTATTCAATAAAAGTTAAATATATCATACATTGAGTCTCATATCATGAATCTGAGACAACTATTGAATCAAGATCATTGATTTTACACTATGTGTGACATAAATTTGGCCAGTGCAAGACATTTGGATGGAAGAATCCATTGGTGGGTACATTTGACAAAATTTAAATAACATTAATTTATTTAACAACCCTCTGACAAATAAATCACTAAAGGAGACTCTGATGGGAAATATGAGATCACCTATTGAGTTATGAATAAAGTGATTACCCATGGTGTGACCTAAGGTTGTTTAGTGATGGAAATTCATATGAGGTAGTTATTGGTATGTACATTTAATTAAAATAAATAAATTACTTTTTTGGTTTATGTAAAATTGAAATACCTAATTAATTACTCTTTAAATACCCTATTATGAAAATTTTCAATGGGTTGACTGCATAACCCTTAATATCTCTATAATGAGGAGGAGGAGAGATTAATCAATTGTAATATTGAGAACAGACAGTTACGAGTGATGAGATTAAGGTTAATCGATATGAGGTAGACCTATCTTATTGTTCTTACTCACTGGAAAGTCTCTTCATCACCAATAATTGATCTATAATCAATTATAGATCATGATTAATTATTTCTATGTTATATGTGTTAATTTGAACATTACAATAATCCCATGTATCAATAAAAATTATTCTTTAAATTTATTTCTTGTCCATTCCATGTTCTCAAACTTGTTTTCCAACCATGAAATCATTGGCCACTAATATTTGAACAGTGATATCTATAAGATTTTTTATTGGTGTTTTCCACCACCATTATTCCCATTCTCATCGTTGGATGATAAATTAAAGATTTGGCATTGTTGTGGAATATTTGAGAGGAATCAGAACCTTGTATTTTTTGTGGTTGCTACAATGACAAGCAAATCATTGGTTTTGGTTCATATTGATTAAAATGGGGGATGATGCTTTTGTGGAATGATCAAGTCAGAAATGTGGGTGTAGTTAAATGATTATAGGTGTTTCATGATAGGATGAATTATACAATTTTTCTTGATTGATATGTGGTTATGACATGTGGTTCATGGGATTGGTTCTAAGAAGATGATGTGTGAGGGGTCTCATGGAGAATGTTGTTATACATGAATAAGATAATGGATAAACTCAGATCTCTCATGGGGTGGTCAGTCATAGTAAATTATGAGAGAATTAATTTTATTATTATTTATAATATCATATAATTTAATAAATTAAAATTATATTTTTTTACAACAATAATAATTAAATTAAAATTATTAGTGAAATGAAGATGTTATTTCTTGAGGAGCGGTGTGTGGGATACTATGTAGTGCATAAACGTGGGGGTTTCAGCAGGTGATCATATCCATGTATAATAATATATGTTATAATGATATAAATATTATTGATATTAATACTCTTGTAATAATTATTTCCTTAAATAAAGAATGTGATAATATTTTTCATGTATTTGGAAGAGAGGTGTTGTATGTGTGGCACTCTCATCGTGATTAAAGATTAAAATAATAATAATTATTATTATTGTTATTTTGATTGTCAAAACAAATTTTTTTCATAAATTGTTTGTACGACCTCAAATGGACACACCATCAGTTGTTCTGTGAATCTGAAATTAAGACGATCATTTTAATACCAATGTTGGGTACCTTTATTAGAATCATTCTATGGGTCAATATAATTCCAAATAAAAATAATGTTTTTATTATTATAGGATCTTGTATCTGGATTGTCTTCCTTATATGATATCATGATGATAAATCACATGTGGGGTTTTAAAACTGATGTTGAAAATAATTTTTTGAGAATAATATTGGGATTCTAAGATAGACTTGTGTCCAAGACCCATGAAAATTCATTTATGAATTATGTAGTGAAATGTGACTTTTCTACTAGGTGTCAGATTGAAAAATGTGAATAGATTATCTCTAGAATGAATTATTTATAATAACAATAGTGTGATCTTTTTTTCCATATGGTGCCACATTATTGGGAATTTTATGGATATTACATATTTTTCCTCGGTGTAATGATGAGCCTCTTGTGTATGTCAGGATTTTGGCTGAGAAATGTCATGTAATAACTTTAAATTTCTTGTAGTACTGCATGTCTAGTAATTTGGGTGTTGGTAAGGACAAGGTCGGGATGTATAGAAATAAGACACCATATGTGGGTCCCATACATGTCATTTGATCCTTTATTAATATTAAACTATTCATATATATTTATTTTGTACTTGGAGTTTGGAATATGGGTATCCTATATTATGTGTTCATTTTTCATAGAATAAAATGGTTACCTCCATTCATTTCATTGTATATATGATGCTAAATTTTCCATGCATGATTTTTAGTTAGGTGGTTTTTGATAAAAGTATTGATGGCACATGATTTCTAGATACCTTTCCGAGTTACCCACTATTAAGGTTAAGAACACAATTTACACGATGTTCCAAGTGGTACCCTCTAGTGGGGATGGGTATTTGAGTTCCATGAAGGTAATTGAGATTTACCCTCATGTACGGTTAGTAAGTGGAGTTATTATATGTTTTAGGTGGTATAGTCTATCAAGGCTAGGTAGTAGACTTCGTATATGATATTTATGAGTTACCCTCCCAGAGGGCTAGGTAGTGGAGTTCCTCAATGTTCTGGGTATTACCCTCCATTAGAGCAGAGTATTGGAGTTCCCAAATGACCTTCACATAGTAGTACCCACCAATAGGGTACGGAAGTGTAATTCCTCCATTACAGTTGGATTGGAACCCATATAGCATACTAGGGATTGGGGCCAAAACATAATGTTTTTGAATGCATGACTATGTTGAATAATTATGAGGCAGGGTTAGACTTGGATTGATACATTTCGGGTAGTGGCCTGAGATATCAGACATTATTGATGGTCTTTTGGACATAGTGGTGACCATACCTCTTTGGATGAGATGTGGTATTGAGATCCCATTACTCTTTCATCTTCCATTATTTGACATTGAATATATATATATATATATTCATCTATATACACACCATGGACTTGGTTACTCTCTTTCTGGGAGAGGTGACGATGTGCGGGGTATGCCACCAAAATTTCATGATTTTATTCTCATTGTTGTATGAGTATACTCTATTATTATAGGTGGAAAAAAATTCAATGTGTAGTTTATCTACTCAACATGTTTATACCTTTTTTTAATAGGATATATTTACTATTGGTCTGGGTTGATCTATTCTCATTCACTATATCATGTATACAATATGAATGTATTATTTTCCTATTGTATCACTTGCTACTCCCACCCCCACAAAACATTCATGGAATCCTACTATGTATGTTTATACTCATCCCTCATGGTATTGTAACACACGTGTCATGTATTATGAAGATGATGAACATTTCAATCATGACTATAGAAGAGCTAGGGGATACATAGTACTTCGGACCACGTAGGGTGGTTCCACCTATGATTTAGGAGTTGGTCTATATCAGTAGCTTGATTTTATTTTTTTTCTAGTTGTGAAAAATTTATAGTTTTCCACCTTATCTTCCATTTAATTTTCTGTTTTACTACCACACTCCACTATTATTTCAAGGTTTTCCATGCATTTTTGTCCCCTTGTCAATGTTTCTTATTTTATGTTTAATCTCTCTACATTTTTGCTTCATGATGGATGTGTGTGTGCATAAGGGTACTTAGGAAATGCCCTAACCATGATAATTATTCTTTCAGTGCTCGTCACCACCCCCTAGACAATGGAGATGAGCTTGTGGGGCTGCAGATCTAGCCCGACATGGATCGGGTCATTAAAAATAGGTCGTTCGTAAGACATGAATCATAAAGTAATTAATAGAATAATCCATGAAATCATAATATTAAAATAAGATATTGAATATTGGTAGACCCTTAAATACGTGTTATCATTACATATAAGACAAGTCACATTTCATAAACATTACAAGACATTACATGAGGACTTCACCTACTCGGCATGTCACACCACCATCCCCTATCTTAGTCCTTTCCTTATAAGGGAGAATTTTTTCCAATATTATCATAGTGGATATGGTTTCCACATCACCCTATAGTGCATAATGTTTTCACATATTCCCATGGTTGGTTAGGTTACCCCATCTACCCATATTCAATCATGGTTCCCCATATTTCCATAGTGAATTGGGTTTCCCAGTATTCTCATAGTGGTTCCGATTTCCCTATCATCCATGGATGATCAAGACTATCAATTTGGTTCCCATATTTTTCTCAAGAGATATAAATCATTACACAATGTCTAGAAGGAGATATAATCCCCTCCCATTTAATAGTTAAATCATGCATGCATGTGCTACTATATTTAAAAACATTCATCATATCATGACCCATATAAAGAGATGATTTTCAAAAAATAACATCTCATAACCCATGAAATTAAATGGATATCTTAACATTTTATCATATCGTCACCTATAAAAAAGTTATATGATTTATAATTACTTAATCAAATCAAAACATAATAAATGTAACATGTTTCAAAATAAAATATCTTATGGAAGAGGGGTGAGTTTCATATACATTATTTCATCTAATAAAAACTCACTAATGAAGGAATATGAATGGTATTCCTGGATTAAATAACCATTAAAATATAAACTATAAGAAAATATTTCATCTTATTTTGATAATTATTTTTAATGTTAAATGTAATTTTTCTTATGTCAAATAAAATTTCCTTGAAAATCCATTTCATAAAACCATTCAAAATAACATTTTCTAATAAATATATCTTTACCATTTAAATTAGAACATTTATTAAAGAATATATCCTCACTTTCTTAAAAAATTATGTCCAACACATAAAAGATTTTGAAATTAGTTTTCCAAAAGATAAACTTTATGATTATAATGGATTATTTGAATAAATTTTGATAGTATTTATATTGGAAAGCTCATAATGAAATCAGAAAAATGTTTTGAAAAAATATGTCGAAGACATAGCAAATATGATTAAAAACATTTTGAAAACCATTTTCCTAGAAAAGTTATAAAAAAAATGAAAATGTTGTTAAACCAATTTAATAGTAAATACTATGAAAAATATAATTTAATCATTTAAAATAATAAAAAAAATTAATGGAAAAAATAATTTTAATAAAAATAAAGGGAGAATTTAAAATAATTTATAAATTTTGTTATAAAATTATGAATACTATTTTTCAATAAATTCTATTTAAAATAATATTAAATTAAAAAAAGTTAGGAAATTTATTTTCTTTAGAAAAATAATAACCTTGTATACATATAAAGTAAATATGAAGGAAATGATGTTCTTGAGTGTGGGTAGGTCCGTACATACCAAAACCATCATTTTGAACCATAATAAATTTATAAATTTCCTTGATCAAGAAATGAAAATAATATTGATTTAAAAAGAATTAAAAGGTAAAACATATGTTAAAAATATTTTTAATTGAAATATAAAATATAAAAAAGTAATATTATGGAAAACATGTTATAAAGAATAGTTTTTAAAGAAGATATATTTCTTATTGAAATGATAAAATATTTTAAATTTTGTATAAAAACGTTTTATTAGTTATAACAGCTAACAAAGAGCATAAAAATGGTACAATTACATAGATATAACATGAATAAACATATAATAATTAAATTATTGATAATTATTTAGTAATATATCATAATATTTCATCAATGAATTTGTATTCATTAACAATCTCGATAAACGATGATATTGATTCAATGAACTTTTACCTCATGATAAATATAAATTATATTCACCTTGTTATAAAATTAAATTACCTGATTCCTATAATATAATTAAAATAATTATTTTCATGATATATAATTTAAAATGGTATTATATACACCTTGTAATGGAATATAGGTTTAAAAGTCGTCATGTGTCTCAAAGACAACAAACCGAGAAAAAATTACATTACGGATTTGGTAAATTTATGTATATAATCCCCAATACAGAATTGAAACAAATAAGGGCATGTAAACTTCCATAAATTTATGTGCTAGAATAATATAATACATCAATGTTCAGTAAAAGCACCACATATTAGAAATATGAGGTGAATATGGCTTGTGTCTCATAGACAATAAAAGCGAAAATTGAAAACCCCTACCATATCTCTTGCCCCTAAACATATTCATACAAAGATCATGTATAATAAATATATGTTAATTTTAAATATATTAAATTAACATATTATTCTATCTAAAACCATATATGAATTTATTATCATTATATATTACTCATCAATTAACATTTCAATGTTAAAGTTTTTGTCAACATAATATTCACATTGATTTTCATTTATGTTTTGAATTTTTATTTTTGATAATTGTACATATATCTTGAATTATTTAAAGAATATAGAACATTATATAAATAAAATATATATTCAGTATAAAAATATTTATAAAAATTTATTGAAATAGAATTATTTAATGGAATACCGATTTTATAAAGATGATAGATCATACATATGCATGAACATTGTTTATGTCTCATTGTCATATTGAAGGAAATAATTAAAATGAAATATATATATATATATATATATAATAATTAAATTATTATTTTAATGTCATATATATATCATATAATTTCACTAGAATCATCCATAATACATTCTGTTTAATTTATGGATGACATACATCACATTGAGAAGATGGTACTCAACACTTCCAAACACGAAGTTATCCTATATATAAAAATGGAAATCCAAAAGGTGTATTTTTATAATAATTCCAGAAGCCCAAATACATCATAAATATCACATATATCATAAAGAAAATCATTTTACAGAATTATTCCCACGCATGATTTCTGGTAATTTAAAAACGAACTACATTGTTTTGTGATGCTATAGTTCATCATACACAAGTGTACCAAGTTCGATCTCCATTAGATGAAAGATGGTATTTCTAGGTAGAAACATTAGATAAATAAAATATAATTATAATGAGGATACCAATATTATTTTATAATCATGGAATATAAATATTTTAGGTCGTATGGAATTAAAATGAAATAACATATATCGAGGAAGCATTTTATGTCTTCTATGGGTGAATTCTTTTGGTTTGCCAAAAATAGACTACTTGGATGTATTTATATCCCAATAATGTGTTCTAGGATAAATTTAGGGATTCTATGATCTTATTAGGGTTGTTTCTGGATGATATATATGGAATTAGGGTTATGAAAATGTGTGATGGATGTTTTTGTTTTTATAGTGGATGAGGAGTGACATTCTAGTACTTTTTTAAAATAGAATTTGATCCACATTTTTTCTTATTACATGAGGCTCCAATATATTAATAAATTATATAAAAATTATTATATGGTAGATATATAGCCATCAAATTGATTTTGGATATGAGTATAGATCATTTTGGCATTTAATTGTGAGTTTTATTCCCCAATAAAGCTAAATTTATTCTTAATTGTTGTTATTAATATGAATTACCTTCACTAATATTTTTTGTAAAAATTAAATTTATTCTTATTTGAAATTTTATATTATGATAATCTTAAATATGTAATTATTTATTCAAAATTCCAGTCATATAAGTGGAAGAAATTAATTTAAATTTAATATCGTTGACATGATGAAAAAGTGAGGTTTAAAAGTTAACACATTGCAATGATTGGTAAGTGTTTATATCCAGTTTCAATGTGAAATTTATTAAAATTACCTAAATTTTATTAATGGATGTATTATTATTAAAATTAAACATTAAAACTAATAATAACATAGTTTAACCTTAAAAATAAATTATACTAAATTTTTTATAATTAATGTTCAGTATTATTCACTATTAATAAACAAATAAAACATTCATGAAAGAAAACAAAATATTCACCCTAATCTATGATTTTAATTCCAATTAAAAAAATTCAGATTAATTTTTCAAATTAAAATTTTAAGAGTCCAAAAATATATTTGAAATGTGTTCTCTATTAAAAGGATATAAATTTAAATTTGAAACGAATATATCTATTAATTCATTAAATTTAATTTATTATTATATTTAACATATATAAAATATTGGATGAGTATAAAAAATATATTGAATATTTAATATGTAAATTTAAATTAGAATAGTAATAAAAATTTGTTTCATTAAGTATGCGATTAAAAAATTTGTTTCTTTATAAACCATTAATTTTATTTGGAAAATTATTTCTTTATTTTCAAATAGTTCTGACAACAATTATAGTGATTTATTATGAAAGGATTCATTTTATTTCCACATGTAAATATAATTTTCAAAATTTCATTAATATTATTTTTTAATTCAATTTAAATTTTTATGTGGTAACTGGGATATTATATTAATAATCATATTAATGATATAATTTAGTTCAGTAAATGCATCACCTTGGGTGTAATTAATGAAAAAAAGGAATTCATTATTGTGTTTATTACAAGAAAACCATTGGGTTAGATGTACCACAAGATTATGTATTTGCTTCTTGTAATGGATGGTTAACTTGTTCAAGCATATTGGGAAATCCAAACATAGTTCCTTAATATATATAAAACAATATTCAATATTTTGTGAAATGAAAAATAATAAAGAGATTAAATTATTTCAAATAATATTTAATAAATATCATCCTGTCACATCCCCCCCCCCATAAAATTGAATTTCACTATCAAAATGATTCTGGGTTATTAACAGTTTTATACATCAATGTTCCTTTCATATAAACCCACATATTAAAAAGAATACTAAAACTACCATTAAAAAGGGAATGTTGGAAGAATGATGGTCACCCAACGTTACTCATAACATGGTTTCCACCAGGGTGAAAATGTTTGGGAAGTAAAATATTGGACATGGAAGAGAAATCTAACCAACATGTTTTGATGGATAGTGATAAAAAACAAAATCAGTATGAAGGTAAAAATCACAAATCTATAAATATATAATGATCTAAGGATCTATCTGATTCATTAGAAAATAAGTTACTAGGATAAACATATTGGTTTCAATCTCCTTAACCACATGTTTAAATATTTTCATGAAAATATATAATTACTTGATACAATATAGTCTCATCTTTTCTTATGCCTTTCTCAATTTCCACTTCACCTCTCTCTCAAAAATGAATGTGATTTGTTCATTCCTAAAGTAGTAACAGATCATATGATCAATGATTATCCATACCATTTTTCATTTTTTACCATCAACCAAAATTATATAGAA
The DNA here is from genome assembly GCA_963277665.1 of Viscum album. NCBI lineage: Eukaryota > Viridiplantae > Streptophyta > Magnoliopsida > Santalales > Viscaceae > Viscum > Viscum album. Next base: position 201,906,587 of record OY728157.1, on the reverse strand, counting down.
CATTTTATCCGATATGAATAAATCATCATTTGGTTAGATAATTCATTAATCGCAAAAACATCATCTGAAGATTAACATAAATGTTCCATAATTGGTTAACCTTATTATTATTCTGAAATATGAAAATGAAAAACAGTATAAATAAGGTCAGAAAATCATATTAGCATTGATCACCCATATATCAAAAAGTAGTTCTGGGTATTCAAATTCCACACCATTGAATATCTATATCATATATTCTCATGAAACATAGAAATAACCATAATTACCATAAATCCTTTTATAATAAATATAGTATTCTTTATTACATTGATTACTAGATATATTCCAGAAATCCATGATGTTGTAAAATTTGTCCTTGATGAAATAGGACACTTTTCCAACAAATCAATAATTAGTGTCTGGGTTATTAGTACTATCCAAATTAGATGATCTATATCAGTCCCCTATTTTTCAAAGATAAAAAACATTTCTCAACATTATAGTAACATTAAGAGAGTTAATCAAATTATCACCTTTACATTATGTCCCATTTATATTTTTTCTTTACTGTTGAATGAATATTTGAAAATCCTTAATGGAAAACATATAATTAATAATTCAATTAGCATCGTTCTTTAATTAATATTTTTATACACTCTAATAATCCAACATTATTCTTAATCTGATACTAATGCTTAATCATCTTATCCCTTAATACACCATTCTATGAATAGAAAATTTCAACAACATGTTAAGGTCACTAAAACTAAATTCAATCATGATTTTTGTGTTTAATATAAACAATATTGTTAATAAATCCCGTACTTTCACGTTTAGTTTTATATATCATTTTCTTAAACAATATAACCAATACAGGTAACACATTCCTTTTTATCATCATGTGATTTCCACCTAGGAAACCAGTTATCATATTCCAATACATTCTATATATAAATGATTAAAAGTAAAAAAGTTCATTTTAGTCACCTCCATTAACCAAAACCAAAATGAAAATTATGGTATTCATTTATAATATTAGAATCCACATAATAAAAAAAACTCACCTATTGGATGACTAAATCATGAATAAAAATTCATTAATATATTAAAAATTGTTTTATATTAGGTCATCCATAGCCAACATATACATAAATTATTCAGGATGGTTTGTATAGAGTTTGTAAATTACCAAAGCTCGTCACCCGAGTGTGTTAATCCAATTGTGAAGCAAGGCCCCTTTTCATGCCCCAGGTGGTTCTTAAGTCTGGGCTAACACTCCTTTTTTTGGGTTTTTATCCCTATGCACATTTTTTCTATAGCCACAAACACTTGTACTATCCAAAAAATCATGTATTACTTAAAAACCAATCACTCTAAAATCTATTAAAAGTGTTTGACATAATCACATAATTTTCCTCATCCTTAGACATATAGTTATTGAAAACACTAGACATATCCATACAAATATCCAAAGATATATTACTATTTTTTCACATCCTAGTTTACAATGATTTAATAAATTTACACTTTAATACCAACTATAATGACTCCTGCCAAATTAAAATAGAAATTAAATCCTTTTCTAATAATATATATTAAATAAACAGACACCCAAATACCAGATTATTTTAGTTCCTTTGAAAACATGTAAACTCAAACACTGGATTATAAGTGAGCAAGATTATCTTAATCTAGGTTCATCATTATTAGAATCCTTCATAGAAAAATCATAAATAAAACATATCTTCATATTCAAGATATTGTAAACCTAATAAGTTGTGAGGTCAGATGATCAATATGGATAAGTAAGAAAGATATGTTATCATAACCATGACAATTATTGTACGAGAATTTGATCATGAAATTTTAACATCATACCCTACATATAAAAGATCATAAACATGAATCATGGAATAAATATTGGTAGTTCATTAGAAATGAATCATTTGGGAATTAATATAATAATCCATGAAATCATAACATAAAAATAAGACCTTGAATCAAAGAAGTCACATTGACATGTAATATCATTTTCTATAAGTCAGGGCGGATCATGGGGACAACACCTACTGTGCAAGATGAATCAGTATCCCCAGTAACATTCATTTTATTATTTGGTGTCATGTTTACCCATCTTCCATGGTGAATCGTGTTTCCACATCATCCCATAAAGTATCAGTTTTCCCCATCCTCCCATAGTGGATCGAGTTTCCCCATCTTCCCATAATGGATCTTGTTTCCCAATATTCCCATATTGGATTGTGTTTCCCTAACTCTCATATTATATCATGCCCGTTGATTTGATTCCCACCATTTTATCATAAGATACAAATATTTCCAAAATATAATGCAGGGACATATTGATCCCAGTAGTTATGAAATAAAATCATATATATATATTCCGCAAGATATTAAAAACGTTGATCATATCAAGCCATATAAAAAGGATAGGTTTCATAATCATTTCATCATAATTTATGGAATGAATTTGGAATCATTATATTTTAACATATCATTAAATATTGAAATGTGATAGGTCTCATAATCATCTAATCAAATCATTACAAATTTAAATAAATGGTTTTCCTAATAATATAACCATTTGATGTGGAATTTGTGTCATAAAAATTATTCTTTTAAACAAAAACCATTCATGAAATAATATGAATGATATTATTGGATCATATAGCTATTAATACATAATGTATAACAATGTACGTAATCTTATAAGGAAAAGGATTTTTAATGATCATATATGGATTTTCTTAAGTTAAATAGACATTCTTTGAAAATCATTTTTATAAAACCATTTAGAAAATCTTTTTTATTATAGTGAAATCATCGCCAGTTCATTTAAATAATTCCATGAAAAAAATTCATTTCTTCTCTGAAAATTTCTTTTAAAACATAATACCTATTGATAAATATTTTCCTAAAAAATTTCTTCAAAATATACAAAAAATGATTTAAAAATATTACAAAAACCATTTCTTTGAAAATATATAATTAAATATTGAAAATGTTTTGAATGAAATTTTCCATGAAATCATATAAAATAAGCTTGAAAATACTTCAAAAACCATTTGTTTCCACATAATTTAAATACATGTAATGAATTATTGAATGTTATTTGAAATCAATATTTTTTTTAGAATACATTGAAAATTTATAATGAATTATTGAAATAATGTTGGAATCCATTTTTTCAGATCATATAAAATAATCATGATAATAATAAATAAAATTCATTGAAAAAAAATTCCAATATTATAAAATAATTTTTAAATCCATTAAAATAAATTTCTTTCAAAACACTCTTTTCAAAACATATAAATGATGCTTTTAAAATAATTAAAAACATCTCTCAAACATGAAAAAAATTAAAACAATTTTACATTGAATTAAATATAAAATTGACTATATTATAGCATATTTGGAAATCAAATTTCATTAAAAAAAATTATAACCACATAAACATATAAAGGATGCATCAATGAAATGACCATGAATTGTGGTGGGTATGTCTTTACATAATGAACATTAAACTTAGACTTTGATATGTTTCTAATATTTCCAACATCATAAAATGACAAGAATATTCATGTTAAATATTTTTTTAAATAGATAAAACATGGGTATACTTTTACTTTTAAAATAATGGGATAATAGTATAACATTTTGTAAAACGTTTTTAGGAAATATTATTTTGAAGGAAAGTAGTTATCTAACAGATGTGAGAAATATAGTTAGATATCATAAAAACATTAACATTCTTTTAATAAGTTACAAATAGAATAAAAACAATACCATTACATAGATATAACATAGATAACTTGAGGTTATTAAAATTCATGGGATTTTATGAGATATGGATCATAATATTTCATAAATTGAAGCATAATCATAAATATTCACAAAAAATGATGACATTATTTCAATTTACACTTACTACTGGGTATCATTGAATTATACAACATATTTTTAAAATAAAATAAATATAATATTTAAATATCCTGAAAATATGTAGGCTCAGGATATAACATATCAAACGGTTGTATATGAACATAATAAATGAATATATATTCATAACATGGCATGTGTCTAAAAGATGTAAAACTGAGATAAAATTAGTTTAATTATTTTTTGTATTTTGAAATATAAAACAAGTGAAAAAAAGCCATCAAATGGAAAAGTAAATACCTATATATTTAAGTAAAATAATAATATAATACGTTGTAATGACAGAATAATTTATTTTGTAAAATTTCTATTGATATAATTAACTGTATTATTACATAAAAAGTTTATATAAAACATATTCACTTCCTTGGTTTTTTTATTTTTATTTCAAAATACCATTAAGAATTGATATTGTTCTTAATATAGTCGTTGAATTGTGATCACATGATCATCATAAATATAGGGCTTCAACAAACCCAATTTACTCATACAATAGAAGTGATGGCCTCATCCAGTAGAATTCATCCATATGAAACCCATTTTCTAGAGCTCTGAAAGGATTTACCATCACTTGGCATCACTATTTACCAATCCTAATCTAATCTTCAACACGCTAAGCTTGAACGAAATCTCCTGCGAGAGAAGTGGGGGTCAATATAGATTACCACCTGAGCATTGTTGTCCAAGGCCCCCCTAGATTATTTCATCACCGCACACCTTACCATTAGGTCATATGTGATTGTTATAAGAGGTTATATAACAAGACCCTATATCTATTATTCTATACAGTATTTTTATATAATGAATTTACATTCCTTTTTTTACTGTTACATTGTAAAACATTCTTAAACTCAAATAACATTTATTGTTAATATATAAATTCAATTATCTAAAATTTATTGATGAATTAATTGATTTTTAACGACATAACATTTAATTTAAATATTATTATAAAAATTCTTTTTATTCAATTTAAATTATTGTATAATTTTTATGAATACAACTCTAATTTTTATTAAGGCTTGAAAAATGTTCTTGTCAAAACCCAATAAATGTATCTAAATGTATGGTGGTATATTATAAGATAAAATTCATATATTTATAAAATTATATATATAAAAAGAATATTATTTATGGAATTAGGATGTCTAAATTACCCAATACATAATTTTTTATAATTTTCTGAGACATCCAAATTTTATGGTTGAAATTAAATATCGTTTAAATATATGATGTGTTTATGTCATCATAATTACCCAATATTGAAGAAAGATAATACAGAAAATGTATTTGTGGAAAATATGTATTTTAAATTATAGATAATGTGATTTTATATTTTTTTGATTAAATTAAAATGCATTAGTGGACCCTCCAAGACTAATAAAACATTATGCAATTTCCAAACAATTTCCTTGGGAGTGTGACTCACCTTCACATTATACAGCCTATTATTTTAATAATATTGGACACTGGACATATAAAATATTGTTTTCCACTCCCTTTCATAAAAAACATTCGTAAAATCCCATTGGTTGTTTGTGGTTTTGATTAGTTTTATGTGTAGTTACAAAAAGCTAAATAATAAATAATTCCCTCTCCATTCCAATGTAAACCCACTGAATATCCCATTACACTTCACTAAAACCATTTAGAGATTGAACAAACCCTACCCTCCATTTTATAGTATCCTACCAAGGTAAGAATGGATCTCAATAAGCCTTTCTCAAGATAGTCCCAAGCACTTGGGATCACACTTCCAAGTAAAGGGTTCCTCACTTTCTTCCCATCATTATTTATGTTCAATTTTCTTTATAATGTTATGCCCTATTATTTTCAATTACAAATGATGGGGTAATATTTTTCACATCCCCTATACATCCTTCCTTATTTTTGAATGATTAGAGTCCCATTTCACTCTCATTAATGCCTCCCATGTACACCGGTTAGCAAGTCAAAATTCAATTTGGTATTTCTTTCTTCTCATTTGCATTTATTCAATTCATTTATATTTGGCATGTATGATCCATTAAAAATGTTTGGAAATTATGTTCAATGACCCCATCTCTTTCTATTTCATGTATGTATGATGCAATACCCTTTTCTCTCTCATCAACACATTTAATGCTTTCTATTTGTGTCGTTATGCTATAGAAGTTATTCCAAAATTTCCCATGCCAAAATAATCGTGTAAATGAATACAATACACATTTCACTATCATGGGTATTCACCATTTTTAACATTTACTATTTGATTTAGTAATTAAATATTATGCATTCTACATCTCTTATTCATGGAATATATTATAAATCTTAATGAATCGAACGTTTATGACCTCTATGGAACACATTTGCATGAAATGAAATTGTTAAGAATGGTGTGCCCTGATAGTGCTCTAATGCATTCAATAAAGAATAGTATTATAGTAAATCATTTGAAATGAGGGTTTACACATGATAATTCAAGTTCAATAATGGTTTACTCATGCTATATGGGAAATGAGCCTTGCCTCATGCTAATATCATGTTAAATATTGATGTTACATCCCTATATTATGATAATCATGCTATATCATAACATTATTTTAATGATTCTCTTATTCTACATTGATATGACTATTTCCTACCATGTATTACATTTTTCATTTTATTCATTTTTTTACTCCCCTAGTGGGATTTATAGCTCACCATTTTTTTATTCATGACCTTGGTATAATTTATGTCGAAGTGTAATTTTTGAAAATCCTAATTAAATTATACTAACATTAATTAAACTAGAAAGGGATCAATCCACAGGGAAAGAGAGTAATTTTTTCTAGTTTTTAATTTATTTAGTGAATTTTACTGAAATTTAGAGTCTATTTTTTAGTTATTTGATAAAGTAGTGATTTGATTTCAATTTTTTGACAAATTACATGAAATATAAAAAAAAGATACATAATCTTGGTTTGTATGAAATTTTTGAGATAAATGTGTCGGGGATTTAGATTTTAATGGAAATTATTGAATAAAATTTCTTATGAGTTTGTGTTGTTCATTATAATTCAAATCTCTAGGTTAAGAATGTATCAAAACCCCTTGGTCTAGTGATTTTTTATTAAATTAATAAAAACCAATTACTTGGTCTCGAAATTGATTTTCTTTATTATAATAATTTCATATTTTTTGACATTATTCAAATACCAAATGGTCATGAATGTTTTAAACCATAATTCTTCAAATATTCCTATATATTCCATTCTTGTAATGATACATGGTTTCTTGTGATATATAGAATAAATTAATAATGAATTTTGAGAGGGAAGAATGAATAACATGGTTACAATATCACAATTAAAAAATTAAACACATACTTTTCCAAAACCCCCAATACATAAAGAATTTACCTACTCACATAGCAGCTAGTAACTAAATAACATGAAATACCTAAATTCATCATCTGGAATTCCTTGTAGTGAAGGTCATCAGGATGGTAGTCTGGAATCCTCTTCTCTCCTTTTTTCACTTCTCTTATTTCTCTATATACTTTTATTCTTGTTCATATTTTGAGTGATCTCCCCTTGGTATATTGTGGAATGAATGAATCTAAATGACTCCCAAAATTAGAGGGCCTACCACTATGTTATAATTTTTATTACAACATGATGTGTACAATAAAGTACACATCATATACCTTGGTCATTGTGTTTTTGATAACATTTCTCCACCAGTAGGTTAGGTAACACACTGTATTTGACTTTGAACATGGCACCGCCTTGTATGTGGTAGTACATGGCATGTAGGTCCTCCCTATACATCATGTAAGAACAATCATTGTCCCCCAACCACTTCATGAAGGGACACACAATGTGTATATTATAGAGACTTATTGTGTATGCTTTGGCCAACAATATTGGCATGTATCCAGTCTTCCTGATCCATGTTTCATAAATAGTAAATGACACGTATATAAATAAACATGGCATGTATATTTAAAATTTTGTTCTTATTAGCCATGATTTTTTTACTTTTAAATGGAAAAAAGATGAAAATAAGCCTAATCACCTGTATAAATAATTTGATCCATGAAAATATTGATATTCACAGAAAAACATTCTTTTATGATCATTAAGATATATGAAAAGTATAAAAAAATTGGTTATATCAAATTCCCCCACACGTAGTCATTCACTTTTCCTCATGCAAGATCCCGACATCTAATCAATTGAATCCACACCCTAAAAAAGGAAACATTTAACTAATTATAATTGTAAATAATATATCCATAGATGTTTTTTTAAATTGAAGAAAAAATATTATAATTCTAATGATATTGTAATCATGACTCATATAAATTTTAATTGAAAATTTACATCCACTTTCATTCACATTGTTTAACTTTTAATAAATAAACATGCCACTTGATGATTTACATCACTATAAGATACCAAACTCATCACTTGAATTATATTTAACCATAGTTATTCTTAATCATATGTATATGGAATCTATCAATTGGATTTTCAGTATTCTCATTCTCTACTTCAGAAATCAAATCACAAAAATCATGGGGGCGTTCAATAAGGTTAAAATGTTTCTAAGACTAAGGGTTGGTAAGTAAGGATAAAAATAAATCTCAGAGGCTTGAAAATAATTCTAAATTATTAAACAATAATGCATGATATTCAAAATACCACTAAATAAAAATCAATTCCCAAACAAGATCTCTCAAAAAGGATATCATCACCATGATATTCCCTTCCCAAAATGGGTCTATAAACCATCAATAATATGTAATAAATATTCTGGTACCTCTTATGAATTTTTCATGTTTTATTGTATCAACATTTTGGGTTCAAAAAGAATACAATTTATAGTAGGCCTTTTGACCCTTTTTCATAAATAAAATAGTGAAAAACTCCCCCACACATATTTTCATAGTGGCACACCCTGATATTCCATGAAAAACCAAAGTCCCTATTTTCAGAACTCAAAAGAATGATCATGTAAAATTATAAAAGAATTAAGTATGGAAGTATATATATGATTATAATGTGGCTTTCTAACATCTAATATCTTGGATTTTAAGGGTTTACACCTATCTCATTTAGGGTATGTCTCAAAGTCAAAGGGGATAATAAACAATGAAATTAAACAATCATTTTAATGTGATTCAAAATTAGTCTAGTTTTGATGTGAACTACTACTAAATTCTGGTAGTTATTCATACCCAATGAATCTCTCATAATAAATGCTATAATTAATCATATGTCATAAAGGATTAGAATACCTATCAAGAGTAGGGAAAATAATGGGGCCAATAAGGTCATGACATGAGTACAAAATGATCAGTCCCATACATGTAAATGTCCAAGGCTTTCAATCTAGAATCAAAATATACTAGCAATTATTTTAAAATTCATTTAAATTGGAAGTTAGAATGTAAATTTTAAAATTTTCATTTATGAATTTATCATTTACAATTATAATTTATGAAAAAATGTCCATATGTTAAAATTTTTCAACAATTAATGATGTATCTTAAATCAGGTTAAGGTATAGACTATTATAATCAGAGGCCCAACCCCACACATAATAAAACACAGGGTCCACCATGTGGAATACCATGGAAGTGGATAGAATATGGGAAAACTAGGGGTGCAAGAAGATGATATGTAGTGGAAGAAGTAACCCCAATGTAGGAATGAAAAAGTAATACTAAAAAATACTCCCCTCATAAATAGTGACACCCAAGTCGCTCTGCTGTACCTGTGATTGTCGATGGAAATGATAAAATAAAAATGGTACGCATATACAATTTAACATCCCAATAATATCACAAAATAGTTATATAGAATGAAAATAAATGATGAAAAAACCGGTCATTTGGTCACCTCAGAAGAGGCATCATCGTTACGAGGAGGAGTAGGAAGTGAAGGCTCGATAAAAGTAGTGGAGGTCAGAGGCTCGGGATTCATGCTCGAAAGAGTATAGGTAGTAATCCGAGCCTCGTGAGTGGAAATCGAAGTGGCTAGTTCTGTAGTTACACTTGGTTTAGTAGCATGATTTGTAGAATCCAATCCTTTGGTGGAGATATGAACTGAATCTGTGGTCAGGGATATAAATGAAGGTGGAGCTACTGAAGAAGGTCCTAAAGTGGAGGTAGTAACTAGTGATGGGGAAGGGTAATTCCATGGTACAGAATACGAAGACCCACAATATACTCATTCTGATCTAGATGAAGATCCAGATGGACCTGTTGGAGCTCTACCACAACTAGGAGAAGGGGAATGGGGAGATCAATAGAGGGTGCAGTTGGGTGTGGGGCTAGAGAAGGAACTTAAGAAGAAGAATAAATAGAACAAGTAAAAGGAAGGAGATTAGAAGTTAAGTGGGGTTTTAAGAGTACATCAGCTGGTGTATGTGGTGGATCCTAAGCAATAACACCTATTGTAAAAAGTGGGTTGTCTCTTAACCCTCCAAATGCATGGACATCCTATATAATCACACAATACTCTCCTTGATTCTCAACATACCTCATGTGGAAAAGCATGAGGATGTCCAAATGTTATGGAGAACCCAAGTGATTATGAGGGAATGATGGCTCAAAAACCTAAAATAGTGTTCCAATTGGGTGGTATAGAACTCTTCATTCAAGTTTCTCTAATGGCCATGGATCATTGAATTAATGTAAAAAGCGGTAAGGCAGGGGATGTCTGGATACTCGTGTCAGATGATATAGGTAAGAATATCTATGTCTCGTCCAGACCCAACACCTGTATCCTCATGGTTTGTAAATAGAATGGCTATAAAGTACAAGTGAAGGAAGCATAGAGGGGGACCAATAAAGTGTGTGATCCTTTTTGAGGTGGGGGTGTTCCTGTAGTCTAGCCTTGCAATCTCCCACAACATTATAACAAGATCAGAGTGCTTGGGGAAGGTCAAAGTGGAAACAAGAGTTGGGGAGGTAGGATGGGGATTGAATCTGCATCCTCGACTAAATATAGACATAGAATGGGAAAAAGGTCACCCCCCTAGGTGGAAATGAAATGGGTGAGCTGTATCTATTGGTGTTTGGTTGTAGGTGGGCCATTAAAACTCTAAGGTTACCGTGAACTCCAAAAATAAATTATGGGGAGAATTAATACTGACTTGAAAATATTTGAAAGATGTGTATGTCCCTGAAGCCCTCTAGATCCTATTAAATTCCATGGTGTTTTGGAACCAAAATAATGATGATGTAACATCTCAGCTCGATTGTGTGCCTATAAAAGCACCAAAATCTATCCAATGAAGGATGAACCTCAGAAAAAACCATGCATGGATTTAAAATAAGGTGGGAATTAGCTGGTGTAGGTAGTAGTGGAATATATGGTGATAGATCATATGGTCCCACCATTGAGGTGTAATGTGGAGTAGTGGATACTGGAGTGTGCTTAGAGGGCGGGCCAGTAGAGGGTGGAGGTTTCAGCTCGTTCAAGTCCATCACTGGTGTGGAGGGTAGATCCTAGAGAAGGGAGATGAAAGGAATGGCAGCACCGAATATCTTAGCATCCGTGGATGGGGTAAAGGCTATCTCTAGATGACCAACTGTCGAAGGGATCACATGATCATCCAGATCGGTAGATTTCACAAAGTGAGGCGACATCAGAAGTTGGGGTAGAGAAGAAAACATTGAGGGGTGGAAAACTAGAAAATTTAATGTTGGACGCTTTTAATAATTAAGATGAATATAATGGTGATGTGGCCACTCAACCTTAGTAGAGGAACCGGGATTCTTCCCACTTATATGATATCTATCAGCCAATATATAAAGCAAAGAAAATAAATCAAAATAAGAATAATAAAAAAAGTGAATGAAGAAAATGTGAGTAAACTAAAAAATAAGTAGAACATGCCATGTAGATTCATGGTACACAACAAGTAATAAAGGCTGTGTAAGAACCTGCGCAACATGGATAGCCACTCCACAACATCTTGTGTTAGTAAAAAATATAGTACATGTCATGTAATATAGGATACCAATTGTGTACCCTAACATGTGGTGATGCTCATGTAAGGATCCAGACATGGCTCAATGAGGTTAGGAGAATTGGGGAACACATGTCGTCTGTATGAAATAAATGTCGTGTATGTAAACATAGTGTGAGATGTGTGTAGATCATCTGCCCAGAGTCATACAACATGTCTAGGGACACATCTTGTCCCGAACAGACACATCATGTAATGTTACATGGGAAGGGGTTGTGTCACAAACAGACAAGGTCGTGGTCATAGGGATTTAAGAGGCACAATACACATCAATTACCAAATGTACACGCCTTGTATCAGAAAAATGGTAATGTGTATTTGTTTTTTTTTGTGTACTGGAATTACACGGTGTGTGTTCATCGCTCATCCCAAGTGCTGTGTAGGAAACTGAATTGTCAGCTAATCCGAAAATTGAAAAAAATACGATATGAAATGTATGAATGAAGGTGTGAAGAACGACATACCTAGTAAAAGATCACCATGTAGTAGATATTTGGCTAAAAAATCCATGAAAATTGCATATTGTAATTGGGTTAGGCCGAAGGGTGTTTGGGATATGAAATTGGGGAAAGGGGGTCATGCGACATGGCCTGAGTCCAGGTAGGGTATTTTTTTATAATTGAGGTAGATGACATGTACAAGGAACCACACATCGTGTCTCACTACATTTTTTTGAAAACATATATAATATATCTATAATAGTAAACTGTATAATAAATAATAATAATAATAAAAAATAAAATGATATATATATATATATATATATTATTTACCACAGATAATGCTATACAAGTAATGTATCCTGAAATACATGTTGTGTCTTTTAAATTGGGAAAATTAAAGTACAACCTTTAGTTTTTTTCTTGGGGCGATGTTCGAACTGGCAATCAGCTGATCCAAATGAAAGCCCTCAACCACTATAAAAAAGGTTTTACTAATAATTATTTTTATGAATTATATATATTTACTATATAGGGATAATAGTACACATGATGAATAAAAGGTCTGAATTGTGGTTTTTTAGTTGAATAAAAGGGATAAAGAAGGGACATTAGCTTTGTTCAATCTTGTATATTTTAGATCTAGGGACCAAAATTTTCCAATCTTCTAACTTCACCAGCATGTACGTCCATATTTCAAAAAATAATTAAATTATCATTGAAAACATGTCGTAGATGACGTATATCTAAATGCACCCAATGTGGTTTTATTAATATGAAAAACAATGGAAATGGTATGGTTGTTAGGATTTAATCCTTGGTATTTTGGGAAACGATATATAATCCAGGCTAGTCGGTCCATCCCCATCAGCTTTTTCCATTTATTTAGGAAAAAATATATAATATTTTGAATAATACCATTCACACTGTGTAAGGAAACATGAGTACAAAAAGGAGGAACCTTATGACAAAGGTAGGAATAGAGGGATTCAAACTGGTGAGGACTCAGATAAACTCTAGTGACCATTCCATCAGCACCGACATCATCCAATCTTATTATGTTAGTTAATCTATATATTTGTTATATTAGAATAAAAACTAAAAAGTTCATTAAATTCCATGTGTTTAGGTGGTAAATGTTGTGTAACCTCTGGGTTTCATCCTATGAAGTTCCTTTTTTGGGTCATTGGATCTAACTACCTACCTCTTCTTACCTGAAATTAATGGTGGAGATTATACCCACCATATCCAACATGTGATGGTAAAGATTTAGGCGTTGTCAATTCACGTTGAATGGTTGTCTGCCTTTACTAGTAAATTCCACCATACCATTGAAGAAATCATTGACCACATTGAATTATCCTAACCATTGGGAATTCATGCTTCATAGAAAAAATAATAGATTGGAGTTGAAATGTAATAACTGATCATTGGGTTGGAAGGTAGTGTGGGAAATCATCCAATCATGGATCGCTCATTCCTTTACATTGTATAGTATAGTGTTTTTATACTCGTCCTTTCAGATCACATCGTGATCTATGAGTTATAACATGCACTTCTCTTCAGAAACATTTAAATCAAAATTCAGGGCATTGATGGATTAGTAGTCTTTATAGTCTATCTCTTCAAGTATGTGTCATGGATTCCCATAGACAAGGTAGAATGGAGACATCTTTAAAGGTGTCTTGAAGGTGTCTGGTATGCCCATAAAGAATCCTTAATCTTTTTGGGCCAATCTTACCTTGAAGCTCCCATTTTTTTCTCTAGAATATATTTCAGTTCATGATTTGATAATCCCATCTATCCACTATATTAGGGATAATAATCTCTTCACATGTGATGTTTCACCCCATACTTATGTAACACATTATTCATTAAGGTATTATCAAAATGTGTTCCCATGTCACTGATGAACACTCGAGGAACACCAAAAATACTGAAGACATTTTTCATAAAAAACTTAACAACTACCTTGGTTGTGTTATGTGTTTTAGCAGTACCTTCCACCCATGTGTTGAAATATTCCTCATTGATGAGTATGTAAGAGTAACAATATGATGGGGGAAATGGACGCATAAAGTCAATTCCCTAGACTTCGATGATATCAACATCTATGATGGGGTGTTAATAATATCAGATCATCAACCAATATTTTCTATCCTCTGACATCGATCACACCATGTAGCAATGTAACGAGCATCCTTGTGCATGGTAGGCATGAGAAATCCAAACGTAAGGATCTTCTATATTGTATGCTCAGGGCCATGATATCCTCCAATTGGAAAGGAGTTAAAGAACTCCAAAACTCTTTGAACATCATTTTTAGGGATGTAATTACAAATATCCCATCACCACCTGATCGAATGAGTAGAGGCTCATCCCAGAAGTACATATTGACATCGAATAAATACCACTTCTTCTACTGGTATGTGAGATCAGGGTGAACTACTCCAGTAACCAAATAATTTTCTATATCTGTACACTAATGGTGAGGTGTTAATTTGGTTAAGAAAATTTTCTCATCAGGGAAGTCTTCCCTAATGTCTTTGTCATCCTTCTTCTTCAATTGATCTACTTCATAGTGGGAGAGGTGGTCAATAATAAGGTTCACAGTGCCCTTATTTTACCTGATCTTCATGTTGAACTCTTCATGGAGTAGCACCCAATGAATGAGTCATGGAATCACTGACTTTTTTTAGAAAATATAAGAGTGTTGAATGGTATGTATATACAATAACATTGGATACAACCAAATAATAATGAAACCTATAAAATTAAAACATCAGAAAAAAATTCTTACACCCTGGTAGTGTAGTTCAACCGTGCTTCATTCAAATTTCTACAGTCAAATTAAATAGTTTGGATGATGCGATCTATTCCATACACTAGTGATGTGCCCACTGTATAGTCTCTCGCATCACACATGATTTCAAATTGTTCCTCTCAATTTGGAGTAATCATTACTAGCACTTCAATTAGTCATTTGTTCATATGCGTAAAATCTGTTGCACATGTCTCATCAAACTCAAAGATGGAATCCTTGTATAGGATACTGGTGAGTTTCTAGGCAATCTTTGAAAATTATCTCACAATATTTTTCTAGAAATTGAAATTCCCTAGAAAAAAATGAATGGATCTGACATAAATTGTAATGGGTAATTCTAAATGAATCATTTCATTACAATATGAACTTTTATAACTTTTATAGAGTTGTGGTGCCCTAAAAAGTACCATTATACAGTATAATATTTCATTTTTCACAGTTTAAATCTAGGTTAGTGTATTGGAACCATTCTAAAACTCGCTACATATTCCTCCGAAAAGTAGTTAATGATTTTCCATAGATGAAACAATTATCCACAAAGACCTCCAGGATGTGTCCTGACATGTCATGGAATATTTCCAACACACATATTTGAATGGTGGATAGATCATTTCACTTTTTGAAGGAAATTATTCGATTTGAATACGTACTCTAGGTACATGTGCAAGTAGTCTTTTCCTGATCATCAAAGGAAATTAATATTTTTTATATCTAAAATAACCATTGAGGAAGTAGTATAATTCATGCTCATCCAGTAAATCTAGAATCTGATCCATGAAGGGTAGCAAGAAGTGATCTTTCAACATTGCATCATTAATCTTCCTGTAGTATACAATGATTATCCAACATGTGATTGTCCATGTGGGGATGAGTTCATTTTTATCATTGGAGACCATAGTGATACCCCTTTTTTCATAACCACATTTAAAAGACTCTCCCATGGGCCATCTAAAATGTGGTATATAATTCATGCATCTAATAATATTATTACCTATTTCATTATGACTTACTCTATTGGAGGGTTCAGTTGTCAATGTGGTTTCCGAGAGGGATTTTCTCCTTCTTCAAGTAGCACCATTTGGGTGAAAATGGTGTGACTAATCCTATCGTATCAGTAATTGTCCACCTAATGGCTTATTTTCTTCTTCGTAGAACATGTAGTAGTGCCTCATATTGAAATTTTATGAGTTAATCATTGATTATTACTGTAACAGTGTCCCCATCACATAGGAATCCATATTTTAGAGGCGAATAAAGAGGATTCAGATCATGTTGAAGTGCCTTCAGGATTGAGGGAATAATTGGATGCACCTCTGCTCTCTCCAAAATTTTTGGACCAACTGTTCATTTCTAGTAATGACCATCTTGAACTTTGAGAAATATTAACTCCTCAGGTGCATCATGGATATCTCTGAATAGCGGGTCATCAATGATAAAAGAACTTACCAGACCCTCTTCCTTTCTGATGAATTTCTCTTCCATTTTTATTAGAGCATAATAGTAATCATGTTCCCATTGTGATTCCTACATGATTGCCTTGAGAATTTTGTAGGAGACCCTTTCATTGCCTACTCCAATGATAAGTTCTACTTAGTAGACATCAATCAATGCCTTACCATAGGACAAAAAAGGCCTTCCCAAAATCAATGGTGCCACCTCATATTCCTCTATGTAAATAATGATTAATTCAACAAGAATAATTGATCTTCATACCTTCACCAACACATCCTCGAGTGTCCCTTTAGGATATTTGATAGAGTGGTCTTCTATCTTGAGTCCCACTTAGGTGGGTTTGAGATCATTGATCACCAGTTTCTTGAAGGCACCAAATTAAATCAAGTTAACACAAGAAATTAAGTTATAGATAGCTTTTTCAAACTCATAAGATCCCATGGTACATGGGATAGTGAATCTACTTTGATCATGTAGTTGTGGGGGAAGTGGACACTAAACCATGACCGAGCATTTTTTATTCAATGAAATTGTTCACAATTCATTAATATTTATTCTATTTAAGAGAATCTTCTTCATGAAATTGATTACATCGACATCTATGATAATGTTTTTCTAAAAGGGATGATTATTTAAATATTTTGGTATCCCTTCATGAATTTATTGAACTGGTTATCCACATTCCTTTGCTTCATCCTCTTTGAAAATGGTATGGCAGGCTCAAAAGACGTAACAACCTCTTTTCTATTACTATGTATTGCCTCCTTCTCTTTTGATGGTTCTTATAATGATGAGGGGTCCTAAATTTTGGTTTTTATATCTAATGAGTGTAAAGGTTGTCATATATTTGAATCATTAAATTACTTAGTAGTACGGGGCGATGCTAGATCATTCCCACTTACTAAAGTGACTGCATGGGCCTCTTGTCATTGGTTCTTCTCAGTGTTACCTGATAGTGTGCATGGTTTCCTTGAGGTGAGATTGTTTTCAAGTATTCCAATATGATTTTCCAAAAATTGAATGGAAGATTCCTTGTTTTGAAATTGAGTTCCAGCAGTGGTGAAATTTTTTTTCATAATTTGATCAAGTATTTATGGGGGTTCTTACTAACATTGTTTTGTAGTTGGTGGAGGTGGTGAATTCCTTGGTTGTTGCAGGCAAGGGTTTTGGTACCCTTACTACATGTATGTACCCTATTTTTTCTGCCATGGATTAGGGTTTTGGTATTATTTTTGATCATGGTCAGGTGGTCTCTAGGTGGATGATTTTTTTATTTCTACTGGTAAACCTTGTTCATATGTTATCTCCTTGTGGGGATCTATACATAAAAGTACATATTTGTCCTTCATTTCTGAGAAACATAGCTCATCTAATTTTTTGAAGGGATGGAAGTTGACCCTGGTCATTCACCAATGATGTGGTTATCAGCAAATTCATTGCATGCATGATGGTTTTCTAATAGATCATGTGGTGTGTTCTTCATGTTTAACACATTAATATTATTGACACCACATCTAATTGGGATTTAAGAATTGTGGTGGCGTCAATGTTGTGCATTCCTCGCTTTTGAGTTCCCCGCTCCAAGTACCATTGGAACCAATTGTCCGACATATCAAACAGGAATTCAAAGACTTCCTCTAGAGATTTCCACCTTATCTTTCTTCTAGTAGCAGCATCCACAAAAAACTTGTTGTTTTTGGTCAGGACAACATAGAAGGTTTATATATGAATCTAGAGAAGAATTTTTTGGTGAATACATTTTCTTATCAACTCCTTGATGCACTCTCAAGATTCATATAATGATTTCGATTCATGATTCTGGATGTTTTGGATGTCATTCTACAGTGTCACCATCTTCGATGGTGGAAAGTACATGGAAAAGAAACCCTGGGCTAACGCCTCTTAGGTAAGGAAGGACTGTTGACGTAGTCACTTGATCCAGTCTTTTTTTATCCCATTATGAAAAGCGGAATAGGAGAATGTGGATGTAATATTATGACACAATGTGATAATAGAATGTGACAAAAATCTTGGGGATGTTGGAGAGTTGAGAGTTAGGTTTCTCCCTTAGTAAACCACCGAACTATACCATGTTCTATATCAGCTGCATAATGGCCTGTTAGATTTCAAAGTGATGGGACAACACCGATGGTCTTAAAATCCTTGTGTATTCCCCTTGGATAGATGGTTGTCTACACTCTATAAGAGTTTTTCATGGATTTTAATCCAGAGGATGAGGAGGAACGTACTGCTACTTTGGTGTAATGCAGGGCCACTAGTTGAATGGTAGCCTTTATGGAGGAAAGTACTACCGCTGTTGTAGTGGATATCTATACACTAGAAAATATGGTGTTGGTTGCCTTTGTTGGTTCCAATCATCA
Organism: Viscum album; assembly: GCA_963277665.1. Classification (NCBI taxonomy): domain Eukaryota; kingdom Viridiplantae; phylum Streptophyta; class Magnoliopsida; order Santalales; family Viscaceae; genus Viscum; species Viscum album. The sequence continues at coordinate 201,887,541 of OY728157.1, read as the reverse complement.
TCTAGACCAAATAAATTTCCCTCTAATTGGATAGTAGTAAGATATATCTCTTCTATAATTTCAATAGTTCCATTTTTGTTGTGCACTCCCATAAGTATATGTTGTTGCCTCAAATGTGTTTGTTAGATCTCTAGGGGGATTGGAAATAGATTTGATGACTTATCACTCCTGGAATGAGTGATGTGGCCACTCAAACCCCAATGACCATACACAACGCTTAACACACCAAGCATAAAAGTGGAAGAAAACAATGTAATAAAGAGATAAATGAGAGTAAGAATATAATTCATAGAATTTTTTATTTTTATTTTTATGATAATTTATACAAACATGATGAAACCAAAAAAATATATATATTAACTTTGGATTCCCTGGAAATGGCACCAAAATTTGGTATCGTTTCTATGAAGGTTTTATTTTCAACAATCCAAATTAAATTATCCTAACATGTATAGTACCAGTAAGTGGTCTATCCATAGATAAAGGGAGTTATTTGTATTTTTTATCTAGTTTTTAATTTATTTAGTGTAATTAACTAAAAAATTATATTAAAGGTTTTAGTGTTTGGATATTGAAATGATTGGATATCAATTTCCGACCAAATTACTTGACAGATAAACAAAAACACAAAAATTTTGTTTGAATGAATATTTGGACTGAAATGCATTGGGGTTGTAGATTTTAAAGGTTGTTATTAAATCAACATTCTTTTGAGGTTGTGTTTTCCATGATAATTCACAAATTTGGGCTAAGAATGTAATAGAACACCCTTAGTCTGGTAATTTTCTGTTTAAATTAATAGAAACTTATTCCTTGGTCAGGAAATTGATTTCTCTATATTTTAATAATTGTATCCCTTTTTGAGATGATTAAAACACCGAATAGTCTAGATTGTTTTAAAACGTAAGTCCTTAAATATCCCTACAAATTATTTTTTTGGTTTGATACGGGGTATCAAGTGATATAGTGAAGCACTTAATAAATAATTATAAGATAGAATAATGAATAACACAACTAAAATATCACAATTTATAAATTAATACACATACTTTTCCACATCCACAAAACATACGAAATTTATCTAATCATAGAGTAGTTAGTAACTAAACAACTTGAAATATGTGAGCTCATCCTCTTGAAAGCATCAGGGAAATGGTCGTCAGGTATGTAGAATAAAATATGCTTCTCTCATCTTTTCTCTCCACTTCTATCTCTCTATTCTTTTTGAATTGGTTGTGTCTAGAGTTCTCCCCCTTGGAACAGCATGGAATGAATGAATCTGAATGACTCCCAAACTGGGAGGGCCTACCTATTATTTATAGGATTAATTAGTACATGGTGTGTACCCTAATGTACACGAAATGTAATCTGGTTAATGTGTTTTGGCCACCTTTTCTCCATTAGTAGGTGATCTAACATTCCTTCTTTGACATTGAACATGGAGTTTCCCAGAAACTGTAACGCGCTGACCCCAGTTACCCAGATTCGGTGCATTATTACATAACATTGGAATGATCACAAAATATAATGTCTCTAAAGACTGATTAGTTTAGTAGTCTTGGAAACACTAAATACATTCATAAGTCTTACATTACATCATAAATTAAAAAAAACTAAAAAAACACCATGTCGTCATATCCCCTCATACTATACTTGCAGGTCATTCATAATATACTTCATCACATCCTAGAAAAATTAAAAGATTGAAAGGGGTGACCTCAGATTCTCAATAAGGATAAAAATACTGTGGAAACATTCATAAATAAACATAAACAATTAAGGCAATGCATAACTAAAACAAAAGCCTTTTAAACTTGAACTTCAGTACATTATGGAAAAAATTAAATGAAATAATGGCATTTACATACTCACATGGATATTCTACTAGTCAAATAATAACATGTAATAACAATAACCACATTCATAATGATGGAGTGCATATTGCCAGACTATCAAAACCAAGTAACAAAGGCCTCATGCCAAGACTACAAATAAGATTTTTTTCAAGGACTCGTTCCAAGACACTAGTTTTTCTCATGAGACATGTCGATGCATCGATGAGCTATAGCGGGCTCCACCCGTCACTTATTAAGTCCAATGCATTCCTCATATGAACAGGTTAAAACATATCAAAAACCATAACATAATCATATCACATAAAACATGCATCAACGAAACATAACATTTACACATTTCAATCACAAGATATCAATAAAACACATTGATATAATAAATTCCCTTTGAAACCCATTATCAATACCAAAAATATAAGAAAATTAAATATTGGTATTTATTTTTCATTTTAAAAAAATTATGGCTTGTAGAGGAATTCGAAACCCAAATACCGGTAACGGAAGCGGAGAAGTCATTTTCGTTGCATACGTATGAAAAAAAACATTCCCTTTTGTGGTTTAGTAAAACGCTTCATATAAAAACGTTTTCTTTTTGAATAAACGTAAAAGTCAAAGGGGTTTGTACACCATATAAAAGAAAGTTGTGTATAAAATAAAATTTGCCTCAATGAAAGGAGATTGAGATAAAGTCCTCACAAAGATATTTTTTTAAATAAAATAGATCTATTATGTGTATTCACTGTATGTACACATAAAGAAACTAACAATATAAGATAGGACATAATAATATCATGACATAATTTGAAAGTAGGAGATTAACCCAAAGAATAGAAATTGGGTTAAGAAGTTCCCTTACCTCGTGTTCGACTTGACTCGAGCATTGTTTAACCTCCTAAATAATAAACTAGATTTAATTTATAATTTATTAAGAGCATTTTTCAAGTTTATCATTCCTTTCATATCACTAATTACCATGTTATTGACATTATGTAATTATTTTTGTTAATAACTGTCGTTTTGTCGATAATTGGTACTTGAGTGAAGAATAAACTTCTTATAATTACAAGTTGTTCAGGTGGTAAAATATCAATTATATACAGAATTATATTTATGATGTAGATATCATATATATCATATATATCCAATATATACATTCATTCAAAATATTACGTAACATTTAGATGTAAGAAATGAAATGCACTATTCATGGAGATGGAAAGACGTACGTACGCATGAACGCTATATTCATTTATATAAGGTATTTAATGGAATGAAATCACATTGATATAAAGGTTTATTATAATTCCAGTATAATATCATTTACTCTATCCCTTATATGTCCCACATATGGCATTAACGATTCAAATCACATTGAGGGGGCGGTAGTCCGTACTTCCTAAAATAAAATTACCGCGTTTACACATAATGGAAATCATAAAGTTATGCCTTAAATGAGAAATACATAAGCAAAATGAAAACTTAAACATAATATATATATATATATATCATATATTAAAATATTGTCATCATAATGGCCACCATGAGAGGTGTTAAAAGTAGATTGAACAATCATCATTTCGTGAGGCAGTAATTCACCACCCATAGAAACAGTATGTTGATTAACCATTAGACGAAGGTGTGTGTAAGTATAAATCAAATAATTCTCATAAAAAATCCTAGAATATTTATGATACTAGTTTTGTTAGAAAATAAAGTAATAAAAAGAGTTTAAGGGGTAGGAGAAGAAAAATAAAACAAAAGAATATAAGAGAAGACATTACCTTAAAATCGGGTAACTCTTTTTGATTTCAGCCAAAGGCTTCCTTGGGAAGACATATGCCTAAAGTGAGTCTTCTAGTAGTTATAGAGGGATGTTGAGAGAGTATTTGGGCAGTGTCTATCCATGAAAAATGGCTTTGATGGTGTGAGTAAGGTGGTAGAGGTGGGAGCCTTTTATAAGAGGAGAGGAGGGGCACTCTTGGAAACTCCTGAAATGTTACATTATTATGAAATGATTTTCAGATTTAAAATGTCCCAAAATTATATATTTAGAATATAAGGTGATAAGGGTTCTAAATCTACTCATACAATTGGGTTTTGACTAGTTTATATCTTAGATTTTACAATATATGTTCATTTTATTTAAATCATTAATTAATGAGGTAATCGCTCCATCATCATGATGTCATTCAAAATTTAATTTATTTAATCTCTAAAAATTAAAAAAAAATTACCATGATGTAGGAAATCGTTTTATCTATAAAATTAATATTTATAGTCGAAAAGGTAACTTATATAACCCCATGTAATAACTGTTTTAGTAAAACAAGACATGTTTGTGACGATTTTATTTTTACTTTAAATAAAAAGTTATTAATGTCATTTTCTTACCCAAGTGGCTCCATGGGGTCCCCAAGTCGGCCCATGGATTGTCTCGGTCAGCCATGACTCATCCAATAAGGGTATGATATTTTTAAAGGTATTTTCATATTTTTATAATATCATTTTTACCTTATATTTCACTAATTACCTTTAATCGAGATTAATAAAACATAAAAGTTACTATTCACCAAAAAATTATTTTATTCCCATTGATCCAAATTTTAAATCCTAATGACAACCAGGTATGTCATATTTTTGAAATTCAAATCACTGAAGTTGTAAAGTTTCATTTAAATGAAAACTCAGTTTTTTAACTACCACTTAGTGGTTTCACTATTCATAAAAAATCGATGTTTTTCTGAACAATGCCAAAACTTCACCCTAAGCTATATTTGATATTACTAATTCGAAAATGATGTCTATTTTAAAAAATTAAAAACATATAAGTTTAATTAATTAATTTAATAATTGATTCCCACTGTCACAACAAATAGCTTGTTTTTATGAAATAATATATATCAACAGATTGACAATTGTTTATCTCAAATTTCAAAGTGAAATTAATTATAATGGCCACCATTGGGTAAAATGGTAATATTATATTCTAATTATACCTTAAAACCACTCAATAGTATAATTTATCACTATTAATTATTTTGATTAAAAAAGTTTATTTTAGTAATTTTCACTATTCATCAAAACATAAAAGTTATCTGAAACTTCCAAAATTTCACCCTAGGCTAAATTTGATTTTCCAAATCCCAAAATGATGTCCATTTTGAATGATAAAATTAATAAAATTTCAAAAAGTTGGTATTAATATTCATAACGGCTAGTTTGATTGGTTTTTGTGTGTGTTAGAACTCGAAGTTGCGTACAACACACACTACAGTATTATTCAAAGTGAAGTGTACCATGGAAGCATGGGGTGTTACATTCTCCCCTCCTTCAATAAATTGCATCCACACAATTTGAAATTTTTTTTTGAAAATAAATGGTTGAATTTAGAAAATACCTTTGTAGAAAACCCACATCGGAAATAAGGTTAATAAAATTTATCCTTAATAAGAGGGAAAGGGAAATGAAAAAGTCACCACCAAATTATGATCTCGGATAGCAGAACATTGGTGGAAATTAGAGACATAAAAATTGGAGGAAAAACATTAATATTTGTATTGAGTGATTGAGGTCATCAATCATAAACAAGTGTAAAATTGAGGGCCTCAAAGCCTTCAATCTATGGCGATTTAAAATATATTCAGTTCATCAAAACATAAGGTATTAGGATAACAATTTTTTTTTAATATCCCTTTCCGAATGATTAAGAATTAATTTATTCATAGAATAATAGGTAGGTATATATATATTCTTGACTATTAGAGTTTCAACATTCAACTAATTTATACCACAAACTCATATTTCACTCAAAAAGATAATAGAACTCAAAAATATAATATTTATCCTAATCGAATAAGGTTCCAAATATAAACACATACCATTTAGATTAGGAAAACTATTTTGTAATAACTAGGGACTTTCTGTAGGCTAGTGGTCGGTAATAAAGGTCTGTCGCACTATAGTTGTGGGTTCGATTCCTACAGATTTTCTCGACGCGACGGGTTATACCCTGACCTACAGGTTGTCCTTTTCCTAAAACTATAGTTTTATAATATTCCAAAAATAATATTCAGAAATTTTTTAACCTTAAAAAATATTATCCAATGTTCAACTTAATCCATCCCAACCTTTAAAGTTATCCAAAATACCTCTATCTGGACTTTCTCTAAACAGTATCTTAATTCCAAAATCAATTTATCAGATTTTCCAAACAAAGTAAAGTTTCTCATATTCTCAGATACTAAAAATATGATTACCTTTATCATATTAAAACCTTAATGAAAAAAACAAGTACTGAAGTACAATCCTTATATATATCACATTTTTCTTATAACCAGAATATAATCCTTGAGTCCAAAAGCACCAATACATTAATTATTCCACTTCAACTATAGAAACAGCATAATATTGTCCTTGATCCCTTGGCCTTTTCTGAGGTATGTTTCCCTGACACATAGGAAATTCATTTGAATAATGCCCCATTTCCCTACAATGGTATCATTCAACATTTATAGCCTCTTTTTTTCCCTTACAATCACGAGCCTGGTGACCATTTTATCCACATTTATAAACAAGTCTCATTCATTTTAGGCAAGTACTTGGGTGATTCTTCCCACAATTATCGCATAATGGAAAATCATTTTTCCCCGTTTTCCCTTTATCTGTCTCTTGTTCCACTTTTCTCTTCTTCTCTTGCTTTACTTTATTGTCACAAGATTTAGAGAATTCCTTTTCTGTCTTGATAGCACATGAGACTATATCTTCATATGACAAGAAGGTTTGTGAGAATAATGCTTGACGGAGAAATGGCTTTAACCCATAAAAGAAATGATAAATCTTACTTCTTGGGTTATGTATATAATCTGTACCATACCTCGCTAACCTTGTAAAGTTAGCCTCATACATTGCGACATTCTCATTCTCCTTTTGTCTCAGGCTTAGAAATTGCCTATCCATATCTGCTATATGGTCACGAGTGAAGTATTTTTCTATGAAAATATCTTTGAACTCCTTCCATTCCATATTAGATACTTCTTCATCTTCTTTCATGTTTTGAATCAGCGACCACCATTGATCGACATCTCCAGTGAGGCGGTAAACTGGCATGACAAAATTCTCCCTTTCACTACTCCATATGGCATGGAATATTTTCTCTAAGGAGTTTATCCATTGCATAGCTACTAATGGATTTGTACACCCATTCAATGTTAGTGGTTGTTGCATCATGAAGCGGTCTAACATTGATCCTCCACGTTGCGGATTAGGGTGCTTCATATGAGTAAGGTTATTATGAATAACCTGATTGAGTTGTCCCAGTATGGTGATAAGTTGATCAGCGCTAGTTGTATCTCCAGCTCCACTATAATTATCTTGAGAAGGAGGGAAATCCCTACGTGGAGTGCATGCATTGATATGGTTTCCATTCCTCCTACTATGTGCCATTTCTAAACAATGGCATAAACCAGATTAGTTTATGAATCAAAATACATAATTCCATACTTGTAAAAAACTTAACAAAAATTGAAGTATAATCATAAAAATGCTTTCGTTGAGGAAGTATATACTCATAAACCCTTCATAATGGTTTGTAAAGAAAATGATAATTATTCTAAGCACATCCTCTGGGAGTCTCAAAACCAAGAGTGAAGCAAGGCCCGTTGTCGTGCACCAGTTCCCGTTCGAGCCTAGCTCAAAGCGGTTTTTTCAGGTTTTACCCCTAGGTACATCTGTGCCAGAGCCGCCTCAACCTGCTCGTATCCAGATAGGGATGTATTTCTCGGAAAACTCACAAAATCTCTATAATACCAAAATTATAAGAAGTTATTCTATACTAATCCTCAAAGTCTCTCTTTGGGCTATGTGCTATAATAAACATTTATCTACATCTATCTTCCATGGTTAGTACTAAACTGCCTCTGCTACCAAATGTAACGCCCTGACCCCAGTTACCCAGAGACAATGCGTTATTACGTAACATTGGCGTGATCACAAAAGATCAAGTCTTGAAAGAGCAATTAGTTTAGTAGTCTTGGAAACACTAGATACATTCATAATTCTTACATTACATCATAAAGTAAAAAAACTAAAAAAACATCATGTCTTCATATCCCCTCATACTATCCCTGCATTTCATTCATAATATACTTCATCACATCATAGATAAAAATAAAACATTGAAAGGGGTGATCTCAGATGCTATGTAAGGATAAAAATACTGCGGAAACTTTTATAAATAGACATAAACATTTAAGGCAACACATAACTAAAACAAAAGCCTTTAAACTTGAACTTTAGTAAATTATGGTAAATATAAAATAAAGTAATACAATTTAATTACTCACATGGATATTCTACTAGTTGAATAATCACTTGCAATATCAATAACCACTTTCATAATGATGGAATGGCTAATGCCAGAATATAATAACCACATATATACAAGGCCTCGTGCCAAGACTACAAATAATATTTTGTCAAGGCCTCGTGCCAAGACACTAGTTTGTCTTAAGAGACCAGCCGATGCATCAAGGAGCTATAGCGGGCTCCACCTGTCACTTATTAAGTCCAATGAATTCATCATATAAACAGGTTTAAACATATCATAAACCATAACCTAATCGTATCACATAAAACATGCATCAAGGAAACATAACATTTCCACATTTCAATGACAATATATCAATAAAACACATTGATATAATAAAAACACATTAAAAACCATTTTCAATACCAAAATAAAAGAAAATTAAATCTGGGAATTTATTTTTCAATTTAAAAAAATTTATGGCTTGTAGAGGAAGCCGAAGCTCAAATAATGATCATGGAGGCAGAGAAGTTGTTTCCACCACATACGTACGACAAAAAAACATTCCCTTTTGTCGTTTAGAAAAATGCTTCGTATAAAAAACATTCCTTTTGAATAAACGTAAATGTCAAAGGGGTTTGTACACTGTATAAAAGAATGTTGTGTATAAAATAAAATATGCCCCAATGAAAGGAGATTGAGATGAAGACCATAAAAAGATCATTTTTTAAATAAAATATATCTATTATGTGTATTCACTATAAGTACACATAAAGAAAGTAAAAATACATGATAGGCCATAATAATATCATGACATAATTTGAAAGTATGAGATTAACCCAATGAACAGAAATTGGGTAAAAAATTTCCCTTACCTCATGTCCGACTTGACTCGACCATTCTTTAACCTCTAAAATAATAAACTAGAGTTAATTTATAATTTCTAAAGAAACATTTTAAAGTATATTATTCATTTTATATCACTTATTAGCATGTTATGAAAATTATGTAATTATTTATGTTAATAACGGTCGTTTTGTCGATCTTTGGTACTTGAGTCAAAAATTAACTTCTTATAGTTACAAGTTCTTCATGTGGTAAAATATCCATTATATCCTGAATTATATTCATGATTAAGATAGAATATATATCATATATATATCTATTATATACTTTCATTCATAATATTACGTATCATTTAGAGGTAAGAAATGAAATGCACCATTCATGGAGATGGTAAGCTGTACATACGCATGAATGATACTTTCATTTCTATTTTGTATTTAATGGAATGAAATCATAATGTTACAAAAGGGTATTTTAATTCCAGTATAATATCATATATAATATCATTTACTCCATCCATTATACATCCCACATATGACATTAATTATTCAAATCACTTTCAGGGCGTGGCAGTTCGCTCTTCCTAAAATGAAATTATCGCGTTTACCCATAATGGAAATCATAAATGTATGCCATAAATGAAAAATATAGAAGCATAAGGAAAACATAAACATAATATATATATCATATATGAAATTAGTGTCATCGTAATGGACACCAATAGAGGTGTTAAAAGTAGATTGAACAATCATCGTTTCGTGCGGCAGTAATTCGCCACCCATAGAAACAGTATGTTATTTAACCATTAGACGAAGGTGTGTGTAAGTTTAAATTGAATAATTCTCATAATAACATTATATTTTATTGAATTTAATTTTTTAGTTACAAACTAAAGGAATAAAAAGAGTTTAAGGGGTTGGAGATGCAAAATAAAACATAAGAACATAAGAGAAGACATTACCTTAAAATCAGGTAACTCTTTTTGATTTGAGCCAAAGGCTTCATTGGGAAGACTTCTGCCCAATTTGAGGCTTCTAGGAGTAATAGAGGGAATTTTAGATATTACTTGGGAAGAGTTTGGCCGAGCCAAAAGGCTTTGATGGTGTGATTAAGGTGGTAGAGGTGGGGGTATTTTATAAGAGGAGAGGAGGGCACTCTTGGAAACTCATGAAATGTTACATTATTATGAAATGATTTTCGGATTTCAAAGGTCCCAAAATTATATATTTCATAGATAAGGTTATAAGGGTTCTAAATATACTCATCCAATAGGTTTTTGATAGCTGTATGTCTTAGATATTATATTATCTTTTCATTTTATTTAAATCGTTAATTAATGAGGTAATCACTGCATCATCATGATGTCATAAAAAATTTAATTTATTTAATGTCTAAAAATTATAAAACAATTACAATGATGTTGGAAATATTTTTTCATTACAATTAATATTTATAGTCTAAAAGTTATCTTATATTACCCCATGTAATAATTGTTATAGTAAAACAACACATGTTTGTGACAATTTTATTTTTATATTAAATAAAAAGTTATTGTTGTCATTTTCTTACCCAAGTGGCTCCATGGGGTCCCCAAGATGACCCATGGATTTTCTTGGACGTCCATGACTCATCCAATAAGGTTGGTACATGTGTAATGGTATTTTCATATTTTTATAATATCATTTTTACCTTAAGTATCACTAATTACCTTTAACTGCGATTAACAAAACTTAAAAGTTACTATTCACCAGAAAATTATTTTAATCCCATTGATCAAAATTTTACATCCTAATGAAAAACATGTATGTTGTATTTTTTAAATTCAATTCATATAAGTGGTAATGCCTCATTTAAACGAAATATCAGGTTTTTGACTACCACTTAGTGGTTTCACTATTCATCAAAAATTGATGTTTTTCATAACAATGCCAAAAATTCACCCTAAGTTATATTAGATATTTCTAATTCAAAAATGAGGTCTATTTTACAAAATTCAAATCATATAAGTTGAGTTAATTAATTTAATAATTAATTCCCACTTTTACAACAAATAGCGTGTTTTTAAGAATCAATATATATCAAAAGCTTGACATTTGTTTATGTCCAATTTCAAATTGAAATTAATTATAATGACCACCTTTAGATAAAATGGTAAAATTATATTCTAATTATACATTAAAAACAACCAATAGTATAATTTATCACTATTAATTATTTTGATTAAAAAAGTTGTTTTTAGTAATTTCCACTATTCATCAAAATATAAAAGTTATCTGAAAAGTTCCAAAAGTTCACCCTAGGAAAAATATGATATTCCGAATCCAAAAATGAAGTCCATTTTGAAAGATAAAATTTATAAAATTTCAAACATTATGTATTACTATTCATTACAGCTAGACTGATTGGTTGTGGCGTGTGTTAGAACTCGAAGTTGCGTACAACACATGCTACTATATTATTCAAAGAGAATCGTATTGTGGAAGCATGGAGTGTTAAAATAATTTGGAGTACATGGTGTGTAGAGGTGCCCTACATATCAGATAAGAACATTCATTATCCACTAACATCTCCTAGAAGTGCCGCACGTCATATATATATATGAGATACATGGTGTGTATGATTTGGACGACAACATAGGCATGTATCTAGTCTTCCTGATCTATGTTGAAGCAATAGTACAAAACTTGAATATAAAAGAACATTGTGTGTATATTTAATATTTATTTATGATCAGCCTCTATTTGTGATATTTTAATATAAGACACTTTAAAAGCATCATAATCACCATTATAAAGAAATTTACATAGAAATGATTGATATTCGGTAAAAAAAATTATGATCTTTATGATGTATGAAAAAAGTATACACAAATTGGGTTTTTCAGTCCTCAATTTATCCCATGAAAATATAAGTACAAAGGAATATGGTGGTCATGTAAATGAGGTTTTAAATAATTATGTTGTATTTGATGTTGTTAGTTGTTCTTTAATGTTCTTAATTTCATAAGACTGTAGAACTATCGATCCTTAGAGTTTTCGTAAGAGAATTTTTATGCAATAAATCTTGTTATTGTGTGTAATAAATAGAAGGGTTGTTATAGTTGGTATCTAAGGATGGGATTAGTTATTGTTGATATTAGGATTAGAAAACCCTAGTGAAATATTTAGGGATAAGACTATGCACAAAAAAGAAGCCCTAAATTTTGTTTTGTATAGAGTAAGTGGATTATCAAGAAAATACATCCCTATCTAGATACGAACTAGTGGTGGTGGCTCCGACATAGATGTATCCAGGGGTAAACCCCAAAAAAATATCTTTGAGAAAGACTCGAATGGGAAGTAGTGTGGGTCAATAGGACATTCTACACTCTTGGTTATAAAACTTCTAGGGGATATGAATTGGTAAATTTATATGCTCATAATGACCCATTATAATAGAAATAAAAAAACTGCACCTACAAATATATATTGGGAAGTAGATCATGGATAATGTCAATTGAAGCATATAAATTTATATGTTAATGAAATAAATAGAATTTATATGTTATCACTTTTTATAATTGGGTTACCCTTTATGTGATACCCATAAATTTCATTTTATTCCAACCCATGGTAGGTAACAGGAAGACTCAAGATAACAAATGATGTGAAGATCAATGTGATAAATGTACTAATGAGATGCCCAATCCAATGGAAGCTGGAATCGCCAACATTTTCATGATACTCTCTCAGTTTAATAAATATTGGAATAGAAACATTGGTCAATACAAATTTACAATCCCCCTATGAAATAACAAGCCTTGATCAAGAGATTAATGAGACAATGTCCTCCTACATTTAATTAATCATCTGATCTCTCAATCATCCAACAATAGTACAGCTCTATTAAGATGATAATTTGAATCCTTTAATGATCCAAACAAGAGAATGTTATTATCATTTATTATCATATAAAGGTTGAAGCTAATCAATAGTGTATATTGATAAAAAATATGAATCCTATAGAAGCTATCAAGGGATTGGAATGAAAGGATTTCTTGAAAATGTTATTCAATAAATATTTCTTGCACACCCTCTGACTAAATATGAAATGGGACTTCCTTTCCTTCAAGTAGAAAAAAACTAATCCATCATATCATATGTGGTAAACTTCACAAGGGTTGCATGCCACACATCAAGTTTTTTAGATACCCCGGAATTCAAGGTTGATCGCTTCATTAGTGGGACAAAATCTAGCCTTATGAAATCCCGGGCGATTCATGACTTCAATTGCTACAAGGAAATTGTCTGATATTATCTCAAATCAAAATAGAGATCATAAAATCGCTGGGGAATCATGGGGATATGAAGGTATGGTGGAAAATAATTTTGGTAGTCATATGGATAAATCTAAAGGTGATAAGAAATTAAATCACCCCACATTCCTAAGGTGAGTAAAGAAGAACCCCAGAAATTGCATGAAGGGGATGAAGAAATGCTTTAGGTGTTGAAGAGAAGGGAACCTAGATATTAAATGCTGACAAGAAAAACAAATGACTGTGATAAAGGTGATGAAATCTTTATCATACCCTCAACACGTTTTTCATTGCTTCTAATACAATGATCCAGGGAAATTTTCAAACTAGTACCCTAAGACAAAGGTTTTCTAAGGCAACGAACAACCTCCTAGGAAGAAGGGGAATCTTTTTTCCATCACTACTGCTGAAGAAAACCCAAATATAAAAGTGGTGATATTTATGATAGTTATTTATTAAATAAAATAAAACATAATTTTTTATTCTGGTTTTATGCATTCTTTTATATCCTGGGTGATTAGTAGAATAACTCAAACACCACCATAAATCATGGATGTAAATATGTCGGTGAGAATAGAAAATGGGGAAATCATTATATCCGAAGAATATAACTCTACCCCTATCATAATTTGGTGATAGAACATCCCATAAAACCTTGTCATGACCCCCTAGTGGAATTTGAGAAAATTCATGGCGTGAATTGGCTTTCCCATTGTAGAGCCAACATAAATTTCTATGTGAGGGAAATCACTCTATATATAGAGAATAGACCCACCCATTTTTTTTCTATACATGTTCATGGATGAGGATGAATCTTTTTTAGCACTATCATCCCAAGAATGGATATTACTACCCTCTGGGCACATTTATTATGATCATGTCATGGATTATAAGTAAGAAACCATCCTTTAATAAATTTCCATTTTGGGGGAATTATCTAATGTGTTTCTTAAGGAATTGTCTTGGTCTTCCTCCTAGATAAAATGTTGAACTCTTAATCGAACTTACACATGGGACATTTCCAATATCAAATTCAGAATTTATAATGGTTGTTTCGGATCGTGAGGAACTAATGAAACTACTGTAAGAGTATCTGGATAATGCTTTTATACGCCCAAGTGCTTCACCATGGGGTGAACCATTCCATTTCATAATGAACAAGGATGGGTCAATGCACCTTTTCACTGATTATTATGAGCTTAAAACATCACAATAAAGAACAAGTATCCTCTGCCACGAATTTATGAGTTGTTAAATCTTCTATATCGAGAACAGAACTTCTCTATTGTTGATCTGTGGTTGGGATATTACCATGTAAGGGTGAAAAGGAGGCTACCCACCAGAATACATTTTTTACAAGGTATGGACACTATGAATTCATAATAATTCCTTTTGGAATCACTAATTCTCCGGTAATATTCATGGACTTAATGAATAGTGTATTTGTAGATTACCTTGATAAATTTTTGGTTTCATTTATAAATGATATTCTACTATACTGAAAAACCAAGGAGGAGGACGAGGATCATCTAAGCACATTACTATAGACTTTGAGAATGGATATGCTTTATGAAATGAATATAAACTGTGAGTTTTGGTTGAAGGAGGACTCATTCTTTGGTCTGATCATCATAAGAAAAGGGATATCTCTTGATCCCTCTACGAATACTGCAATTGAGGGATGGCCAAGGCCAACATCTATGACAGATATCCATAGCTTCCTATAGTTAGCTGGATATTGTCTACTATTTTTGAGTAATTTATCACAATTTTCAAACCCTCTTACAATGATAACTCGGAAGGGAGTCAATTTTAAATAGAGTGATGAATGGGAACATAGCATCAAGGAGTTAAAAAGGGGGCTTGTCATTGTGCCTTTCTCACACTACCCACAAGAGGATAACATTATGTGCTATTTAGTGATGTTTACAAAAATAAATGCATTTTATGTTGATGAAAAATGACAAAGTCATTGCCTATGATTCTAGGAAATTGAATTTTCATGAGAATAATATTCAAAAACATGATCCAGAGTTTAATTCAGTAATCGTTCCTTAAAAATTTTGATGAAATTTTATCTTTGGGGAGAAGTGTGAAATATATATGGATTAAGAAACCTCAATTATATATTCACAAATAACTATATTAACATGTTCTGAAGAATATGGTTTGAGTAGATAAAATACTAAGAGCGCTCAATCCATTACCAACAAAGGAAAGGGAAAACGGTGGTGTATTCTCTATGTATAAAGGACCCAATGATTATATCATTAATGAGATTTTAAAAGGATAAAATATTTTATGAATTGATTAATATGGAAATGGAAATCATAAAGAAGAGAAAATAATGAACACTTTCACAAATGATTTATCAACCGTCGCATTTGTTAAGGTTATAGGATGCTCAAAAAGATGATATGAGAATTCAGAAGAATGTGCAAACTATTAGAAAAGGGAAATACTAAGAGTCCAATGTCAATGAAGGTGAAATATTGTTATTTGGGTCAAGACTATGTGTTTCATCAAATCCAGATATAAATAATGGTCTTTTGGATTATGCGCATAGTTTCAATTTTTGTATTCACCCTTGAAACACAAAGATGTATTAAGATATCTGAGAGAATTTTTGGTGCGATAAAACGAAGAAGGAGATCGCTGAGTATAAATCAATGTGCCTAGTATGTGAGCATATGAAGGATGCGAGGCATATTATTATGGGGATGAAGCAACCATTACCAATACTAACATGCATATGGGAAAACATCACCATATAAAATTCCCATATACTTTTGAAGACACCTAAAGGAAACAATTATATCTGGGATATGATGTATGATCTTAAAAAGGTTGAAAACATCATTGTAATTTGGGAGGATTTCACATTGGATCAACTAGAACAGATATGCATTAGAGATGTGGTAAGACTGCATAGATTACAACAATCTATTGTATCTGACCGAGATCTAAGATTCTCCTCTATGTTATGGAAGAGTCTCAAACACTCTCTGAATACTGTGCTGAACATCATTATGGATTATTATCCTCAAACTGATTACCAATTTGAGAAAACTATTCATACACATGGGGATATGTTGGGAGCATTGTCATGGGACATCATAGAAGGATGAGATAAACATCTTCCTCTGATTGAGTTCTCAAACAATAACACATTCCACTAATGCATCCAAATCGATCCATACGATTACCTTTTTGGGAATAGGGAAAAAACATCGACATAATTGGATGAAGTTGGGGAGAAAATTCTCCTAGTTCTTGAAATGGATGAGGAAATATTTGAGAAGGTTTATTACAACCAGATTCTTATTAAAGTTGCTCAGTGTCCATAAAATATCTATGCTAATAATCATTGATGAGACCTTGTGTTTGATGTTTGATACATGGTATACATCCGCATATCACCATGGATGATCCTAAAGATATTTGGAAAAAAAGGAAAGCTTATCATAATGTGCATCGAACCTTTTGAGATCCTAGATTGCATTGGAGCAGTGGCATATCGACTAGACCTCCCACCAATCCAATCTTAGGTACATAATGTATTTAATGTGTCACACTTCAGAAATTAAATTATATCCCATCACATGTACTCAGTCCATAGGTGGTACCATTGGAGAATTAAATCACTTATTAAGTGAATTCCGTGAAGATAATAGATTTTAGAGAAAAATTTCTAGGAAATAAGACAATGACCATCGTTGAAGTGTTGGGGTGAAACCACAAGTTTGACAATGTGGCATGGGAATGAGAGGAAATGATGATGTAGAGTCACCCTCGTCTGTTTTAGAGGTGTAAAATAAAAATTTCGAGGGAGAAATTTCTTAATGGGGGAAGATTGTAATGACCCAAAATTTTATTAATAAAAATTACTCTTGATGTAATTAAACATATTATTATGTAAATTGTTTATATAAAAAATGTGCACTTAATTGGTTTTATATTTTCATCTTTCATAATACCATTAATAATTGTTACAATTTCTAATGTTGATATTGAATAATTATCAAATGATTAGTATATTTGTAGGTCATTAAAACCCCAAATTTTCTCAGAAAAAGGATGTGATGGCATCATATATTAGAATTTCTCCATATAAATCCCATTTCATGGAGCATAGAAATAAGGTATCATCACTAGGAGTTGTTGTGGACCAAGCGCAATCTGATCTTTAAAAAGTTAGGATTGAATGGAATTTAATTTTCAAGAAGTAGAAGACAATAGTGATTACAACTCGAGCGATGTTATATGAGCCTCCTTAAGAGTCTGTAACCATCGCTCACTATACCCTTAGGTATTATGTAGGTTTAATAAAGGATTATGTAAAAATACCATATATATATGATTATATCTAGTATTTTGTTATATATAATATATATTCATTTTATTACTGTTACATTGTAAATGATTTTTAAAGCACAAATAGTATTTTTAGTTAATATTTATATTCTATTAAAAAATTTATGTTGATGAATTAGTTGATTTTTGAATTAAATTAAAATTTAACAAAATATTATTACTAAATTACTTTTTATGGATTATAAATGATCATTTAATTTTTAAAGTTTCAATTGTAATTTATATTATTTTTTATAAATTATTTTTTTTCAAAAACGATGAATTTTCAATAAATGTCAGTTTTTAATATAAAAGTGAAAATGAAAATATTTATAAAATTATTTAGATAAAATGAGTATAAATTTTGGAATCAGGTTTTCGAAATTATCCAATAGTGAATTTTTCATAATTTTTTGAGATAATTGTATTTTTCTGTAAAATTTAAATACTGTTTAAATAAATAATTTTTCATGACATCATAATGACCCAATAGAGATGTAATAAAATAAAATAAAATATATTTTATTCCATTATATTTTTATCCTTTAAAATAATGTGATTTTAAATTTTTTGGGTTATTTTTACAATCCCTTCGTGGACCCTCCAAGAGATATAAAACATTTTAACATATTAAAATGATTTCCTTGAGAGTGTGACTCACCTCTACAAAATAATGCTGAATATTTTATATGTTCGTCCATTATCCTTATAAAATAATGTTTTACACACATATTTTGGAAAACACATTGGAAAAACAATGGGTGGTGTGTGGTTTTGATTAGTGTAATGTGTAGTTTGAAATACCTAAATAATAATGAATTCTATCTCCTTTTGTATTTAAGCACACTCAATATCTCATTCCTATCCACTAAAACCATTTATAGATTTCCTAAACCCTACCATACTCTCTACAGAATCCACCCAAGGTGCCCCACGATCATAATAAGACACTCTCAAGCATCTCTCATGTCATTGAAATCACACTAAAAATTAATTTATACTCACTTTCCTTCCTTCCTTATTTATGCCCATGTTTTCTTTAAATTGTATTCAATTTTATTTTCATTTAAAAATGTTGAGGTATGATTTTTAACATCCCATATACATCCCTAATTATGTTTCAATGAAGATATATCCCTTTATCTCTCATTAATACCTCCCATGTACCCCTGTTACCTTGCTCAAATTCCATAAGGGATTTCTGTCCCCTTATTTACATTCATGAATTTAATTTATATTATGCATCTATGTTCCATTAAAAAGGATGGGATATTATGTTCCATGTACTCATATCTTTTCATTTCATGTATAAATTGCGAGATACCCATTTCTCTCTCGTCAACCCTTTTTACGAATCTTATATAGTGTCGTTATACTACCGAAGTTACACGAACATTTCTCATAACAAAATCACTGTGTAAGTGAATACCATACCAATTTTTCTATCATGAGCATTCACAATTATGAACCTGTACTTGTTGATTAAAGACATTAATTTCTGTATTCCATATATTTTTTCATGGAATAAGTGATGATTTATAATGAATTTATGTCTTATGATCTATGTGGCACACTTATAAATGAAATGAAGTGATTAAGAAGAGTGTGCCCTGATAGTGCTCCAATGAATTGGGTGAAGAATAGTATATTGATTCATCAATTTCAATGAGGTTTTATAAATTATAATTCAAGTTCTATGAGGGATTACTCATTCCCCATGTTGAATGACCCTTGTCTCATGATAATATCATGTTAAATGTTGTTGCTACATCTCAATGTTATGATATTCATGATATATCATGCCTTTATGTTCATGTTTCTCTTAGGCCCCCTTGATATGCCTATTTACTACCATGTATTGTATTCTTCTTGTTATTCCTTTTCTAATACCTTAATTTGATTCATAGTTCACACTTTTCTTAGACACTTTCTCAGGTTATCCAATGTAATGCAAAGTGCGAAGGATTGTTTTGGTTATGTAAAAGAAGTTTTCAGTAATGATGTTGTATTTTATGTTCTAATTTGTTATTTATTGTTCCAAATTTCCAAATAAACTAGACCTATTGAACCCCAAGGTTGTCTTACATGTTGGTTTAATTAATAAATCTAGTTAATGTTTGTAATAAAGACCAGGGTTGTTATATAAATCAAGGGTCAGTAAACACATAAAATGTAATAAATACTTGGTTAACCTGTCTTGTTTCTCAAGGAATGTAATATTGAGATGAGAAATCCATTAACATTGTTGTTGACACTCCAATTACTCATAAAAACGTCATATACAATGAATAATTTTTATTTTAAATCTATTATATGATTAAATTCTTATATATAACATCACGTATTATTTTATTAAGTCATTATATTACCCATTTTTTAAAAATTACATTTTGACGTTACATTTTGGGTTATATGAGCGTTGCTTTTCATATATGTTTTGACTTTTCATTCATGAAATTATTAATTAAATGATGAATTATTTAAGGAATATAACAAATCATATGAAAATCGTGTATATTCCATACTGAAATATTTAAAACAATCTATATAATAATTAATTATGAAATTGAAGACAATGTTCAAGGAGATGTTAGGACATACATACACATGAACATTTTTTTATTTAATTTTCGCATTAAATGAAATAAATTAAATGGATTAAATTTATATATAAATAAAAATTATAGTATAATTATTATCAAATATTTATGATATAATTTTACGAAGAATATCCATAATGCATTCCATTTAATTTAAGAAAGAATCATATCTCTTTGAGCAAGTGGTAGTCCACACTTCCACAAATGAAGTTATCATATTTACACAAAATTGACCACATAAAGGTATGATTTATATAATAATTAAATATGAATAAAAAATAAAAAAGATAACATATATAATAAAGAAAATACATTCCATCTAATTCCCACCCATTATATGTAGTAATGGAAAATGAACAATATTGTTATGTGATGCGGTAGATCATCGTACAGATGAATGATTTGTTATTTACCCAGTATATGGAAGTGTGTGTGAGTTCATTTAGAAATCATGGAATACTAAAATTTCTTTATATATAAAATATTATTTCTATTATATAAACATGGAATATAAATATTATAGGGAGTTGAGAATGAAAATAAAACAAAATTGTAAAATGAAGTATGTAACCTCTTCTCTGATAAACTCTTTTTGTTTTTGACTAAAGGGATTCCATTTATAGAATTTTCAACAAGTGCATTCTTCAATTATGGTGGGATGTTAATAGAATATTTGGGAAGTGGTTAGTAAATCTAAATTTATTGACATTTTTTAATACGCGATAGGTTTCAGTACCTTTTTATAATGGATGGGGAGTGACACTATGGAAAAATTTTGAAAGGAGATTTCATCACACTTTTCCAAATGAAATGTGGATAAAATAATAAAAAAATAGTTTAATAGATTATAGGGTATAATTTTGTCCATAGAATGGATGTTGGTTTGTTTTTAAGTCATCTTGTCCTTTATGTGTGTGCTTAGTCCTTTATTATTCTTATTCTCTTCTTAGCCATAATAATTTGTTTTAATTACCTTCACGAAACCATTATTTTCAATAAGGTGAACCTATTTAAAATTATATATTATTCTGATTCAAAATACGTAATTCAATTTTTAAAATTTAAATAATTGAATTTTTAGAAATTATCTCAAATTTTATCCTATATGACGGACGACATATCAGTTTTTAAAGTAAAAATATTTAAATGTTTTAGAAGTTTGAATATCAAATTTTGAATTTAAATTTATTAAAATAACCTAAATAGTATTATTTGAAATATTGTTGATATAATTTAATTTTAAAACCATCACTGAAAATAATTTATCCTTATAAATAAATTATTAAAAAATATATTTTGAATTAAATTTATTTGTTATTCAATATTCCTCAAAAATAGATGCATCATTGAAAAAATACCAAAAACTGATCGTAATTTAATTTTATATTCCACTTTAAAAAACAATTTCTATTTTTTCATATCAAAATTAAAAAAAAAATAGTAAACAATAATATTTATAATGGTTTCTCTATTAAAAGGAATAATGATTACTTTTTAGAAGAATATAACTTTTTATGAATAAAATTTTATTTATTTTATCTTATAACCATAAAATATGTTGTTTGAGTATCAAAAATATTTATTAAATATATAATATATAATGTTTCCTGAAAACATCATTCAAAATTGGTAAGTTTAATTTGTTGATAAAATGTTGTGTTTGTTGGTAGAAAAATAGTTTTCTTAGAAAATTAATTTCTTTATTTTCAAATAGTACATACACTCACTTTGAGTAACTGATAACCAAATCATTCATTTTATATAATTTAGAAACATTATCTCCCTCTAGTTTCTTTATTATTAGCACCCTAATTATATACATCATATATAATACAAATCTTTATACCCTGGGATCTGGTAAAATGAAAACGGGGGGCTCAATAGCTATGTAATGTTAAACAACGGAGATATATAAGTATAAATAT
This sequence comes from Viscum album, assembly GCA_963277665.1. NCBI lineage: Eukaryota > Viridiplantae > Streptophyta > Magnoliopsida > Santalales > Viscaceae > Viscum > Viscum album. The sequence goes on along the minus strand of OY728157.1, from coordinate 201,865,366 downwards.
GAGAATATGGATATGAGAACATGATAATACAATTTTAAGATAATACCCAATATATCAATGTTCCAAATGATGATTAATTTCATAAGAGATTAAAATTTCATAAGACATGAATCATAATGGAATCAAGAACATAATCAATGAAATCATAACATAGGAATAATATATTGAATTATAGAGGACACATAGACATGTCATTGAATTACCTATAAGTCAAAGAGCATTTCAAAAACATAATAATGAACTTCACGGAGACTACACATATTGGTTGCGATTCAGCACCATCCCTATTCATTGTTCTTTCCGTATAAGGAATTGAGTTTCCCCATCTTCACATCGGGGATCGGGTTTCCATAACATCTTATAGTGGATTAGGTTTCTCCATATTTCCATAGTGGATGAAATTTACCCATCATCTCATAATTGATCTGGATTTCTTATCTTCCAATAGTGGACCAGGTTTTCCTATATTCCCATAGAGGATCCAGATTCCCTATCATTCGTAACATAATAGGCTTATATACTTTATTACAATCATTATCTCATGAGATATAAATCCTTATCAAATGAATTAGAGTATGATATAGGTCTACCCCATCATATATGAAAATAAAATATATATCTATGAAAAGATAAAAAAATCATTCATCATATCATGACCCATAAAAAATAGATGGTTTTCATAAACATCTTATTATAACCCATGAAATGAAATGGGTAACATAACAATCTAAAATATCATTACATATAGAAAATAGATATGTATTGTAATAATTTCATCAAATAATAACCTGTGAAATGAAATATGTTTCAAAATCATAGATCTCAGAGAGGAGGAACATATATCACAAAAATCATTCAATTAAAAAATAAACGATTCAAGAATGAATTTGAATGGTATACCTAGATCTATAACACGTTAAATAATAATATTTAGCAATGTATTTCATCATATATGGTGAATTAATTTTAAATGTGACATAGATTATTTATTAACTAAAATATCATTTCATTAAAAATAATTTTAATAAAAATATTTAAAATGGCATTTTCTTATAAAAACAAAATACCATTTCATTTAAAATATTTATTGTGGAAAATATAAATTCTTCATTGAAAAATTATTTCTAAAACATAAAACCATTTGAATCCCATTTTCTAAGAAAAAAATTTGTAATTGGTCACGGTATCTTTGACAATATATTAAATACCTTTTTTGAAAAAATTATAAAGAATGATTGAAAAAGGTTTCAAAACAATTTTTTATGAAAACTTATAAAAGAATATTGAAATTTTTTTTAAATTAATTTATTTTAAAATAAATTGAAAACATATAATGATATATTGAAATTTTTATGATCACCATTTCATTTGAAAATACATTTTAAACTTATAAATAAGAGTTGGAAATATTTTGAAAACTATTTTACATTAAATGTTATATGAGAATCATGAAGCATTTTGAAGATTGTTTCCCTAAAAATGCATTTAAAACCAATAAAAGAATCATTTAATTAATTAAAATAATTTTATTTGAAACTATATTTTTTAAAACATATAATGGAATTTTTGAAAATCCTTTAAAACACATTTTAAACAAAAAAAATCTTCGAAATTTTTTATTGTTTGTAAAAAAATTAAAATAAAAAAATATATGATTACAAAAACAAATATTCAATAAAATAATAACCATGTAAACATAAAAATAATTAGTCATGGAAATGATGGCCGTGAAATCAGGTGAGTTTTTACATGATGAATATTCCATTTTAACATATATATGTTTAGAAAAGTGAAATGATTTGGAAAATATAAGATGATTTATTTTAAAAACATATTTAAAAAGGTAAAACATGTGTAAAATTTTCCATTAATCATCATAGGATAAATATAATAAAATTTAAAACATTTTTAGAAAACATTGATTCAAAATAATATTAACTTCTGATCGAAATGAGAAACAATGTTAGATTTTATTAAAAACATTCTTTTTTATATTAAGGAAAAAAGAGTGGAAAATTGAACCAATAAATGGATATAACATGAAAACCCATAGGGTAATAAATTTAATATTATTTATTTATATATTGATCACAATATTTCATCAATAAAATAATAATCATAAATAATATTGATAAATTATGAAATTATTTCAATAAACACTTCCCATAGGGTAGAATATAATTATGCATCCCAAGTAATAATATGAAATTATATGAAGAATAAAATATCAGGAAAATAATAAGTTTGATGATATATCATGTGAACTTTTAGTATATATGCCTTGTTAAAAAAATATGGTTCTATAACATGACATTTTCCAAAAATAAGGAAAACTGAGACAGAATTATTTTAACAATTTGGTTACTATTGGAAAATAAACCCCATGAAATAAAATTCATTAAAGGGATCTATAAATAAAAACAATTATTTATAATATTAATATAATAAATACATGGCCACTTAACCCATAACATATAATAAATAGGTGGTGTACATGGCCTCTATCTCATGGAAAATTAAAGAAATATGAGAAACCCTTACCTTATTACATGAATTTTGTCGAACTCGATCAAACCCCATGTATAATAAATATAAGTTTACTATAAATCTATTCAATAAATGTATTATTATATATAATTCCTTATATTATTTTTCATGTCTTTAAATTACTTGTTTATTAAAAATTCTATGATAACATTACGTTTCAGGTAATATCTGTGTTGTTTTTCATATATGTTTTGACAGGCAATTCTTGATAATCATACTTATATCAATTCTTATTTAATGAATATATAACATGATATAAATATAAAAACTATTTACAATAAAAATATTTATATTACTTTATAAAATATAGATTATTGAAATGGAATACACCATCCATAGAGACAGTGGATCAATGCTACAAATGAACCTTATTTATGTCTAATTATCGTATTGAATCAAAGAACACAAATAAAATAAATGTGTGGGAATATATATATATATGAAATAATTATAGTATTATTATTATTTTATATATATAATATATGTTGAAAAACCATATCCTTTTTCCATTCCATTTAATGTGTGAAGAAATCACATCGCTTTGAGGATAAAAAATTCTATACTTCCACAAATGAAGATATTGTTTTTAAAAAAATTGATACCTTAATTTATGTTATATATAATAATTACCAAACCATAAAGATGTAATAAATATATAATACATAAAATAATAATATATTATTCATCATAATTCCAAAATATTATATTTGGTAATGAATAAACAAGCAACATCCTTTTGTGATGTGGTAGATCACTATACATGAGAACGGTAAGTTCATTGCCTGTTAGATGGAAGTTTGTGTATGTAAAGGTAAAACCATTATAAAAAAATCATCCCAAAATATTTTGGTTAATTTTATATTATATAAGAATGGAGAAAGAATATTTTATAGGTGGATAATTAAAATATAAATATTGATCCTGAAGAAGGATGTTACCCTATTATGGGTAACTTCTCTTAGTTATCAACAAAGGGCTTCCATGTGTGGATCATGCTTTAAAAACAATTATAGGATGAAGGCAGGGATGTGGTAAAGTTATTCTAGCATATTTTTATCATGAAAATCCTCTTGGTTAGTGTGAATATGTGTGAGGATTGAGTACATCATTAATGTGATGGATTATTGGCATCCTGTAAATTTCTGAAAAGGGAATTCCACTCTAATTTTTCTTTGAAATGCATCTCCAATAATAAACCAAATTCTTGAAATTATAGGTTGGGGTGGAAATTTGTCTATAATATTGTGGTTTTAAATATGTATGGGTGATTATGGCCTTTATGTGCAAGGTTTAGTCCCTTGTTAAGATAATTTTCCTCTTAATCATTCTAATTAATTTTAAATACAGTAATTTAAAATTTTTGTAAAAATAAAATTTTAATTAATTTTACATTATATATTATTATTATTAAAAATTTAGATTCCATTTTTATAATATCAAATAAAAAAAGTAGTTGAAATTAATTCAAATTTAATCTTTCAAATCAGATGACTAAGTTGGGTTTTTATTTAATAATATTGAAATATTTGTTAATTTTCAATAACCAATTTCTAAGAGAAGTTGATACCAATAATAAATTTATATTAATTGATGTATAATTTATATAACTAAATTATAAAAGAAATTATAAATCTATTTAACTATATAATTAAATTATATGAAAAAAAAGTTCTGAATTAATATTTAGTATTATCCACTACTCATTATAAATAAAACATCATACAAAAAATAAAATATTTAATTCTTATATAATTTTTTTATTACACCATAAAAAATGGTATTTATTATTTGAAATATGGTGTATAAATGTTTTAAAAACAGATTAAAAATTGGTTCTCCAATAAATGGTTGTAAAATTATTTTTTTGATGAATACATCTTTTTATTCATAATATTGGGTTTATTGTTATCTTATACCTATAAAATATAATTTTTGAGTATCAAAAGTATTTATTGAATATATAATTTTAAGATATTATTTCAAAAATTAATCAAATTTTTTTGGTTTAATTTGTTGAGATAAACTTGAGTTTTTTTATAGATAAATATTTTTATTAAAAACTTAATTTGTTTTTCTCCAAATAGTTATTACATTCATGTATAGTAATTGATAACCAATGGATTAATTTTATATACATGTATAAATCATATTGTCATAATTTAGTTAATATTATTCATAAATTTCATTCCAATGGCTACGTGGTATCTATAACAACAATAATATTTTATTATTACTATTATTATTATTATTATATTGTAGTTTAGTAAATACTCGACCATGATTGTAATGAAAGCATTCCAAGGGACTCGATATAGAGTGTAAAAAATACCAACATTTTGTTATGTGTACCAAAACATAATCTAAGTCTTTCATGTATTGTATAAATTACACGGTGTTTCATATAATGAAATCCATTTATAGTTCTTTATTATATAAAATCGATATTATGTGTTGTGTGAAATGAATAATGTCAATAATATTAAACTAATTCATAAAAATTCACAAAATATCAGGGTGTTAAACTTTTCCAAGGATTCAAATTCAATGAATTACTATGAAGTACATAACCTTTGAAACTATATGTTATCATTTTCCTTGATCATCTATCTCAAATTAATTTCACTTTTTCTTCCCCCATTGAATGATCATAATTTATCTAATTGCATTTAGTTATTGTATAACTCTCTTTACAACGTTTTAAATTTTCAAAAATATTAATTAATATTATCAATATATTTTGATGACAATTTTTTACCCATTAGTTTTTTAGAAAACGTAGTACAAACACCTCCCATATGGTTTGACACCCTACAAAAACGTTACTATAGTTAATAGAAGTTATAAATAATTAAACGAAGAAAATTTTAATGATGAGTAAGCTGAAGTCCTATAGTAAGTGGAAGTTTTATGAAATATTACTCAACTATTCATTTTGGATAAAAAAAGATTCATTTTTGGGTCATACAATATCATTAGAGTTTATATCATTAGATCCATTATATACTGATGTTATTTAATGTTAGACCAGAATAACCACTATGACTATGATTTGAATCTTTAATACATTTTATAGTTATTATAAATGATTTTTAATGAAATTTTAAATATATATAATCCAAAAACCAAGTTAACTTATATTAGAGCTATGTTTTCATGGGAAAATGAATGTAAAAAATCATGGAACTAATGGGAAGATTAGTAATCAGAACAATTTTAACATTTCTATACAGTGGATAAGAGTTTTTAATCTATATTTATGTTTCTAATAAGGGATTGGGAAGTGTAATATTGTATAATGATATGGTGAATGTTTATGACTTATGACTGTTTATTTTTCATAAGATTACATAAACTATATCTTATGTGGAGTTATCTACTATAAAATTTTCCTTATAGATATTGATTAATTATATTTATAGGGAAATGTAAGTTATATATACTAATAAAAAAAGTTTAAAGTGTATATTCATATTGATGGTGTGTAATATAAACCACATTAGTTGGTTATATTTGATTATAGATTAGATAATTTAAATACATTATAACAATGGGAAATAGAAAAAGTTGGATGATGCTTTGGTTGATTGGATCATTCTATATTATCTATGATGAGGATGAAAAAATATCTAATATTTCATGATTTTAAATGGACTTATCATCATTGAATTAATAAAGGGTAGAAATATTTTTGTTCTCAAATGAGCATTCAACTATCCATGTGATAATTAATTAGTTGAAAAATTTAAATGTAGAGTTTTTTATTATGGATAGGAATGTTTGTGACATTATACATGATTATGATGGAATGATATGGTTCAGGAACTATGTATGTGTTCCATCCATATTGTATTTAATGAAGGGTCAATTAGTTGTCTGTCATATATCCTCATCCTTAATTCAGCATGGATATAGGAATATGTAATATGTCATAATGATTATTTTTTGTGGGGTTACATTAAGAGATATGTTGTTTTTAATATATATCAATTATTTTTATAATTGTTCATTACATATGATAGACAAAAGTATAAGTGGTTGTTACAACCATTACCCATAACAATATATAAATAGGGAGACATCACCATGTTTATTGTTCTCAGACTCCCCAAAATAACTAAATACCATAATTCTTTTTGATTTTCATCTATCTCCATAAAAATTTAACAAACTTCATTGATAACATAAAATATTCATATCATGATCATGTTGATATTATATAAATTAAGAAAGTGGTGGCAATGTATGGAATATAACATTATAATATTTCTGATTGGGATCATAGGTTTCTATATATTTTTTGGAAAAGTATTTAATAATCCCATGATATAGAGTTTAATTTAAACATGAATGATAATCCACAAACAAATTTTTAGTATAATATAACCGTTCAAACCATTTATGATATTATATGATTTTATACAATTCATTTCAAATTATTTTGTGATCAATTCATTCCTCTAGTGGAGTTTTCTTTCAACAATAGGTTTCATATGATCATTGAGATGGAGTCATGTGGATCTATACAGATAAATATATGTATGAATCCAATATTATAGGATAATTTTAGATAAAAAATTATATTTTCACAGGATCATGCTAAGGAAATTTAAGATAATGTTATACCCATTCAACATCACATTAAGACAGTATGGTGTCTCATAAAGCTTTATCCTCACAATAGTCAGCATGATGTGTAATATGAAGTTAGTGAGATGTTTTATATATTAATTTCATCATGGATTATGGTTGTGAGACATAAATTAATGGAAATATTATTCCTTGGTACGTTGTCTCCTACTATTTTATTGAATGAGGGTGGATGGTATGTTATAACTTGTAACTCCGAAAAAACATATCAAATGATCAAATATTTTTCCATATAACTCACCAAGGAAATTACACACCAGATTATTCATATTTACAAATTTTATTTATCAGATTACATGAAGAATAAATTAATCATAATGAATAAACTATGGATATTTTAGATAATATATAAAATGTTCTAAAATGTAAATCCACTCACACAATCAATATTTTTTTGGAAAACCACAAATTTTAGTTATCTACTTGGGAACCTGAGTATATGATGTGTCATAAGTATCCTTAATGATTTTTATAAAATTAATATAATTCCATGGGAGACATTCATTTTATTGGGGTGGCATATAAGAAACATATTCATTTCTTTATTTATTTTAATGTATTTTTATGTGGTATTTCATAACTAGCCATTAAATTTGAATGTATGAATTATAAAAAATAAATTATGAAATATATGTGCATCATATTTTTATAAAATGAACTAGATTCTTATAAATTAATTTGAAACTAAAACTAATAATCCTTTGTAATAGAAAATAATTATTTTCAGAAATACTGATTTATTGATGCCATGTGTTTTTATCTTTATAAATAATATTTGTCTTTGTTGGTCAAAATTTTGATTTAGATTCAAATTTTTATATTCTATCAATTACATCAACATTCATTTAATATTTTTCTAGGAATGGGATATGAAAAAATCTAGTTTTATGCTTAATAAAGCATTTTTTCTAAATAGGGGTTTTCTATAGTTTTCTTAAAATATTTAAAAAAAATTTTTTCGACTATTATAAATTTTATTGGAAAATATGTCAAAATTCTTTTAAATAACAATGGAAATATTAACATAGTGTACTTTATTTTTGAATTTTCTAGAATGAATATTTTCATTATGAATAGCTAAAATAATTATTATTTTTTGAGTATATTTTTTTAATGTGTTCCAAATATTAAATAAAAAATTATAATTGTTATCTAAACCATAGACATTTACACAAATGATTATAGGATTTTAAGAATATGTAACCATAAAAAATACAATTTAGATTAAAATATCTCGTGTCTTCAGAATATTACAAACATAATTAGAAAGAATGAATCAAAAATAAAATTATATTTCATTTCATTTTCATAATGAGATCCTATCATACTTTTATATATTACATCTACACTGGATTAGATGGAGAATATATGAACAAAGGTGTGAGATAAAAATTATAGAATGTAAATAATCATTCTAATATTACAAGAGCATATAACATTACATACCCATGGGTCAGGGCTAATTACCTAGACTATATCACATAGTGCACGATGTCCCATAATAGAATCAAGTTTACACAATCTCCCAACAGAACGAATCATGAGACTAAATCATTACCCAATTAAGTGGGTCATGATCTGGGAACACCCATCATATCTTGTTCTGGTATTTTTGTTTCATATAATGAATCAATCATAAATAATATATGTAAGTGTAACTCATAGAATGAAATAAGTAATCTAATCATGTCATAATGAATAACCAATTGGAGTATCATAATGATGTCCATGAAAAATGGATTTAAATAATAATGGACTTTAATAATAGAAACTAGGAAAAGATTATGGTAAATAATATCCCTCCAAAGTGAAAACATATAAAAACCGTGTTGAAAAAACATTATAAATAATCTACATTAATGTGTGTTAAGGAAAAACATTTAAGAGTCTATTGAAATGGATAATAAATTACTATTTTTATAAATGCATAAATGAACATTGATGTTTGTTCATAATAAAATTATGGATTTTAGGAAAATATTATTGGATTAAAAAATAAAATTTATTGTACTTGATTACTGCTAAAAAATGTAGAAGTTCTCCTTAATTTGGTATGCCTATGGGGACCAATCGATAATGGTATCTTATAAGACATGTATTTTTCTATCAATGATTGATGATTAGATTTTGGAACATATGTTTTGAAACTTTACACAAAATATGGAATAATAATATAATAAAAATTAATAATTTAATTTTTTTAATTGGGATAAATCAAAACTCCAAGGTAATTAGGAGGTTCGTTGATGTCCCTTATCATATGTCTAAAATTCATCTACAGTTGCACTTAGTGATAAGGATAATAAAATTAGATCCATTAATTAATTTATTTAGTATCTATTATAAATGTATTATATATATTATAATTTCCTTGAGTTTATTAATCACCATTTTTAATGAGATATAAATTTCAATTCCATCATTCTGGATGCATTTGTTTTGGGATTTTATGATCATTTCCTTTCAGTATATTTATGGAAACTATTGTAAAATTAGAGGAAAACCCAATAATTAAAATGATATGGGATTAATTTAATTACAAATTTTCAAATTTTCTCATATACCTTATATATATACATATTAGAATGATTTATTTGATAAAATGTTAATGAATAACATTAGTTTATTTTGGTGAATTCTTTATCATCACAAATTACATTTGTTTTTTATTTAATATGATGTATTTAAAATAGTTATAAAAGATAAAAAAAATCATTTCCTATACATATTATAATCTTTTTTAATCCATAATATCTTTTTAATACTATCTTTTTAGGTGTTAATAAAATATTAAACATCATAGTCCATGAAGACTGTGAATCGACACGATATTTACGAAGTATTCACTTATAGAATAACAAGAAAATAAAAGTGTTTTCATGATGAATATTCCATTAAAAAATTACACAATATATATATATATATATTAATTGAAGTATGTTGTTACTTTTGATAGGGGAGGTTGGGGAAGGATAAAAATTTAAATGATATTTAATAAGAATTATGGAAGGTTTTACAACTATTGTGTGCTCTCCATAAGAACCTCTTTAAGGTACTTTGAAATGGTATTTTATTTATATAGGTAAGAAAAAAAAATTTGGGATTTGGTTTGGGAGAATAATTTTTTTATAATATTATAATTATCCTTGTCTTAGATGTTGTTAGAATAATAGGTGGTGAGGGGTGGTATTCATAGTGGGAGAGTTGACTATTTTTGAGCATGTTATTTATTTGTTTATTATTTTTTGGATCATGACTAAAAATAGAGATTATTATTATTAAATAATATTGTAGGTTGTGCATTTGAGTTATAACTAATGAGTTCATACATCATCCATGACTCAAAAAACAAATTATTTTCATTAAAATTTTAAATAACATAAATTATTGTATTTCACCATTCACCATAAATTTAAATTTTTAAAAAATTTCAAAACCATAATCCGAATAATTTATTGAAGTATAGATTTACAAAATGGAACCCATTTTTGGAAAAAAATTCTAAATTTGTGAAAAATAATTATTTATTGAAATCATCATTTATTTGAAAAATATTAATATTATTATTATAACCAATTTTATGACACTTGGAAAAATTAATTGAACTCTCATAAAGTTATATTATAATACCAAGATAAAAAATATTAACTTATGAATATATTTTATGAAAATGTGATTTATTTTTGACCTTTATAATAATTATATAATTATTAGTAAACATTTACATTTCAATAAAAAAAACTGATACCTAATTTATCATTTTTAAAAGATGTTTTTACTTATTCCAAGATATAAAAATATTATATTTTAATCCATAAGGTCCCTAATTTTTTTATATACGTTCATATGTTATGTTACTATTTTATTAGTAGGTTTACAAAATCTAGTGGTCAAAATATTATTCCAATGTAAATTTTTTATTCCAATTGTTTAGATTCCTTAATTTCAATATATACCACCGATTTAATTATTGATTTATAAAATTAATGTTTTTATTAGGTTCTCTATATGATATACATGTTTCATAATAAATTTATATAATTATAATATGGAACATTTGAAAGATAAAATTATATGTTGTTATAAATAAATTATTGAAATTAAAATTATATCAAATATATTATTGGAAATCCAACATTGGTAATTGAAATGAATTTAATTTTAAAATTCGATATAAAGGAATATTATACCACAGAAAAGATCTTCAATGGAAAATATGTTCTTCATTTCATCTATAGGATTGATTTTAAATTAAATTATTCCATTTTAGTGAATTTAATATTATAAAATATATTATATATTTGATGTTACCATAATAAATAATAGTCACTAATATGAACCATTTTTAATTAAAAATATTCAGAAAATGAAAATAAATTAAAATGATTATGGTTAAAAAAGTACTAACATAGGTTAAAAAGGATAATGTTATTTTTTACAATTAAACCTATCTAAATCATATCATTTTGAAATATTATGACCTTATCCAATCCTGAATTCTAATTTGTGTTAATTTCAATGCATGTGGTTTTAGAATGATTTTATTGTATTCGCTTTAGTAATTTCCTTACGTATTCCCTCCAATACTTATAAAATAGAACATCCTCCCCTCCCAATTTCCATTTGATGATCCAATTGATTCATATAATTCCTACCCATGTCTTTTAATAAAATATATTGTAATTACATTCATTCCATTGTTTGACACCGAAACAACCTCATGAACGGTTTTGGTATAATCCATAAGAGGTTCTTCGAAGAATTTGTATAGTTAGTAATCATGTAGTTTTGTTTTTTTGACATATCATATCTCTTTAAAATCACCATCATGTAATATGAAATAATATAAAATTTATCACACATATCTTATGATGTTACTATCTTAATTAAATTAACTATATCTATATCCTATTTCATTAAATGGTAAATGAATATATCAATCGTGTGTACGGTACACTACATTTTTACAAACTGATTTAATTTGATTTCCATCACTACCTCTAATGGATTGAGATAATAATGTATATAATTTATAAATATTATATTTATGAAAAATAATACACTATTAAATTTCACATCACGTCTTCCCACATACCTTCCAATATTTTCAAAAATGATAATGTTTATTGTGAGCTCGTGTAGACTACTACATCTGTAATGTAATATGATACATTTTTCATTTTATATGACATGGATTGTAATAACAATAAATTTAATGAATATAAATTATGTATATAGTATAAATATATATATTTAAATGTTAATTATTATATATCTTTATTTTCTTATGTCCATAGAAAAATAAAAATAGTGTTCATGCATACTTACAACCTATCATCTCCATGAATGGTGTAATTCATTTTCATATTTCTATAATTTATGGATGATTCTACATATGGATAAAATTAATACATATTATAATTATAACATGATTAAAATTATGGAGATTATTTTACCAAAATAAATGTATAAGGAAAAAAACTACTAATCCAAAATATAAATGAAAAGGATGTAATTTTCACATGAAGTGGAGGATTTTTTAAATAATGATTATTAAATGGGTGATTAAAATTCATAAGTAATAAATATAAGGCATCATATATCTATATTTTATTATGTTTTAGTATTATATATATAATAACATTATATTAAATATACATGAGCTTTTAATGTTTACAATGAATATTAAGACATGAGATAAAGTAATTCAATCACAGAATGATTTTTTGGACACATTCTGTAATAACAAATTGATTTAGATATGTGTTTTATATAATTCCCATGAATTTATTTTTACTATTCCCCTGAAAATTATATTGATATTCTAATACAAATGTTCTTATCTATTTCATGTGTTTTTTATTTAAATTACACAAAATCAGTATGGGTTTTATAGTACAATGTCATTATTTGTCAGGATTACCTATGAATTAGATCCTATGATTATATGTTATGATCAACCTCTCAATAGACTGATAAATTTAATGATGCCCTTCTTTTTTTAGAGAATATATTTTTTCCTTTCATTTTCCCCTATTAAATAATTAATTTGATCGAAATAAATATTTATAGAAAATGAAAATTATTTGTCCCTTTGATTAGTAATCAATTCTCATACATGACTATGATTTCTAGAATTTATTTAACTATTTATTTTTCACATGAAAGATGTAAATTATAGTAATATTTAGAAAATATTTTAATATACTCAAATTTGATTAAAGGAATATCCTTGACATTTCGTTAATGTCATTATTAATAAATTTTACACAATAGTTATTAGAATAAGTTTTTTTATAATATATACAATGAATAGTATTTTCTATATTAATTTCCACTCAATGATATATATATATATTCCATTAACCTATTATATAATTAAATTAAATTTAAAAAATAATTAATATTTTGGAAAAAAAATTATATTAAAAGGGTTATTTCGATTTACATATTATATTTTCCTCATGAATGTTTTTAATAATATTTTAACAGTATTTCATTTCATCAACAAAAACATCCTTAGATTATACTATTGATATGTTGGAGATTTTATCAAATGATACCATCCATATTCTCTCTATCTATGGTTTATGGGATTGATAAAAAATTGTTTCTGGACGATTTTTTTTTGTCCATAATTTATTAGATAACTATAAGTTAAAAATTTTATGAAACCGATTTATTTTACATGGGATAAGATTTGATTAAATGATTATGTAAACCAATTCATATTAATGTGTTATTATGTAATTAAATATTTTTGATATACTGTTCAATATATATATATATATATATGATTTTCATTGTGTGATGGTGGGATAAAAAATATATATCTGTTGAAATAATTGGGTAAATATCGATATCTCAATATATAAATAGGACAAAAATGGGGATACCCAGTTTTATAAGGGATTATATGCACTATTATTGTCTAGAGAGGGAACCATGACCACTATAATGGTTTGGGGAGTGATCCCATTACACTAGGATAACCTAGAAAATGATCCTTTACTACTAACGAAATGATTTTATATTTTTTTATGATATAGATCATATTCTAATGATAATGTTAAACTATCATTACTTATGTTCCTTAATTAAATTATGATTCATATCATATGAAATTCCATTATTTATATCACCTCTCTTGATTAGGATCGTTGATATGTAATGTATGTTTTCCAAATGTGATTATCAAGTTATGATACCCTTATTATGATTTTATACTTATATGATCATTGATATATATTATATTCAACCATATAGAGAATTTAGTCTCACCCTTTCTAAGGATTCCTTTCCCTAGGTTATAATGAAAAGTATTAAATATGATTAGTCTATTAATGGTGAATGTTATGAAGAACTAGTTATTTATATATCTGTGTTTAAAAAACCTATATACTGATAATTGTTTTCTGTGTGGATCATTATATTATATAATGAATATTAATCTATTAAGATGTGGTATCTACAAATAAATTTTATGGGTCCTTATATTATACCATTTTTTATATAATATTATTCGAAATATGTTTATTGGGAATGTTTTTGAATTAATAGGGGAAATATTCAGTAATGTTGATTCAATGGGTATAATTAAAAAAATTAAATCTTTTTCACAATAAATATTATTAATCAATAAATATATGAGGAAATATTTGGATGAGAATGTGATGGTTTAGGTTTAGTAATAGATAGATCATTGATGTATCAACATGACTCATAAAACCAAAAAATTGGACATATTAGATAGGTAATTGTGGAATACCAACCCATATAATGAGAGTCCATTTGACAAGATCATAATTGTAAGATTTATGAAATCATGTGTGGTTGGTGATTTTAAGATCCTGAATGTTAGGATTTATGAACATACATTATTAATAATTAAATTTTAATTATCCAAATTATTTCTTTATTTATATTATCCATGTATGTACATTTAAATCATGTTATTGATTGAGAGGCATGTTTTTTTATTACTCTCTCTCCCTTATTAATTATACATTATTTTCATGGTATATATTCCACTTTACAAACATATATTCAGAATAATTTCTTGTCATTTTCCCCCACTCTATATAATATAAGGAATTAATATTTTAATGATTTTCTTGGAAGAATAAAATTTTATCATTGTATTTTTTAAATTTCCAATTTAATATGGAAGTCATGTGTGAATCTAGTTTCTATAATTTAAACACCAATCATTTTATGGTGGTTAGATTATATGTTTCTTGTACTAATGTAATAACCACCAAATATAGGTTACTGGTGTTAAGGATGGAATATTTGGTACGAAATAATGTTGAGGTTATTTTATGGGAAATATATTTTATATTAATAATGAAAACATGATATTTTCGATAATTCGTTAAAATATTTTGAAAACCGTTTCATTGATTGGAGTATATATCTTATAACATAATATTAATGATAAACATGGGATATATAAGTGAATGATATTTTTTAAGGATGGATACTTGAGTAATTATGGGGTTAAATAACAATGTATAGTTTATAGATTACCCATAAATACAAGATAATAAAAAAGTGTTGGAGATAAGTAGAAAATGGATATATAAGGGAAGAAAAATCATGTTTTTATTAATATTATTTCCCAAATGGGCTTAAATACATGATAATAGATATATTGAAGGATAAAAAGATTATTCTTAACCAATAATCTCATGTTATGAAAAATAATCCAGACCTTGCTAAATTTAATAAGAATAATATGAATCTAACATTTTATTAATATTAAAAATATAAATACTACTAAATCTGATAGATTATATACCCCACATAACATTATTATTGAATGAGTAAAATGGGAAATATTATTTTGAATTATAGTTTTTTATATTTAGGAGAAAAATTCAGTCACACTCATAAGTTCATTTTTAATATATAATCAAGTAATGATGATTGCTTTATCGATACAAAAATGGGGATAATGAAAATCAATTTACAAAACAATTATTATAACCGTAATAGTTTTATTTATTTATTTAATATATATAAAAATAATTTTTGTATTATGAATAACATGAGAATCAATTTAGAACAATTCATGTTGTTTTTATAACAAAATAAATATAGGAATACTTTATTAAGTTTTAATATTTATTGGATGAAGTTCCACTTCTATAATGTATTTTTTATATAGATGAATATAAATTGATCTTTATTTTAAAACAAAATCAATTAGTAGCTATAATTGATGAATGTAATAATTACTTTATTGAATATATTTAAATTTTTTTGTTAAAAAGATTTTTTATTATGATGTAGTATTATTTTTCATTGGTATTTTTTAATGTGGCTAAAGAGATAACATATAAGTAATATTCTGAAATTATTAAAATTTATGGAAAATTTATAAATTATAATTTTTGAAAAATATTTTAAATGTTCTCAATTTTAATGATAAATGATTTTTTCCACATTATGATATTTTTAGAAATATTTATTTAATATTTCTAAAATAAAAATTGATGTTATTATGTTAAATG
Source organism: Viscum album (assembly GCA_963277665.1). Classification (NCBI taxonomy): domain Eukaryota; kingdom Viridiplantae; phylum Streptophyta; class Magnoliopsida; order Santalales; family Viscaceae; genus Viscum; species Viscum album. Next base: position 201,848,657 of record OY728157.1, on the reverse strand, counting down.
ATAAAATGATCCTTACTAAATTTTGTAAATTTTTAATATATTTTTATGTTAAACATATATAGTTTTGTATATGTATATAGGTTATATACATGTTTGTGTGAAAATGGTTTTTTGGAATGAAAAATAATTAATTTTTAAATAATATGTTTCAAAATCATATTGATTTTTGGTTTCATTTTTAATTAATCTCATATGGGGAGTTTAAAATTGATATTTAAAAAATAATAAAATTTTATAGAATATTTAAGATAAGTGTTTTTAGTCTGATGTGAAACATTGTCATCTACTAAGGTATGTTATTATAATACAATAAAAAAGTATGATATATATAGGTGTACATGAATGATAATATCTATGATCATATCCTATAAATTCACGTTCATGATAAGATTTATATTTTATTTTTGAGTATGTTATGATATATTTATTTTAGAATTAAATAATTAATATTTTTATCATGAAATTAATGTAGGTTGGGTATAATGTAATACTCAATAATTTTATTTAATATTTTGATTTTATATAATATTAATTTCTATTGCGTACACTACACACAACACCGATCAAAAATGAACTATTACAAAACATTAATAACTATATTATATAGCCTAAAAAATTGGTTTAATAGTATGAATAATAATACACATATTATGAAATATATGTAATGTTTGTTTTAAATGTATAAATAATTAATTAAATCATTTAAGTTAATGTTCAACTAATTTTTCCTAATTTGGAAAATAATAAGAATAAAGTCATTTCATGATATTAAAATACATTTTTTCAAAAAAAGTAATATGATATTTTATACATGAGTAATTGAAATTTATTTAATACACCTATTATATATAATATGAAAAAAATGGAGTTTTGATTTCTAAAAATAATATATAGAGAATATATGTAAATGTTTTATAATGGATTGTTTTTGGTTGAATAGTTTAAAATATTAGTCATTTCAAAAAACATCATTTAATTTCATTAAATTACTAAATTTTGTAACTTATTTTTTATTCAATTTGGTTATAAGTCAAAATAATGACTCTTTAAATAATAAAAAACTATTTATATAAATTTGAACGAGAATTATATATTTATAATTCTATAATTAAAATTTTACAGTAGATTTTTTTGATGCTTTTTTCAATATTATTAGAATAATTAGATTAAAATAAATTTATTCGAACTATATATGGTGGATTTACAAATATTTATTTTATAATTATTAAAAATAAAAATTCATTTAAAAAATTTTATAATATCATTTAAAGTCATTATGAACAGTAACCATTGTATTATTTTATCATCATGGTCATTAGTTAAACACATTAATGAATGCTAAAAATATAGTTTAAATTCCCAAAAACAATATAATACTTGGGATTATTCCATTTAAAGAGATTAGTTAGACCATTATCATTCTATGAAAATAAATTTTTTATTTTTTCCCACTATTCTATGATTATAAAATCTATATTATTTTCTACTAGAAAAAATATTAAAAACCACTATTTATCTATTAAAAACCAAATTAGTTTTAAAGAAAAATAAAAATAATTAATGATTTGTTCAGTATGGTAATTTTTAATATGAATATATTATTTTAATGATATTAATTTTTTGTTATTATTTATATAAAATTATTCCCTTGAACACTTACACAATTCCAATATAATTCTTGTTTATGAAGAAGAAAAATGGTACAATTATTAAAAAAGCATTAAACTCTACATTTTTTTGGATTATGTTTTTTATAATATGAATTTAATTGATACTTATATTGTATAATTTATGGTTATAGAGTTTTTAATAATATTATAATGTTATCTTGATGCATTTAATGTCAAGATATGTATATTTTATTGAAAATGACATAATTGTCTTTTAATATTTCAAAAATATTATTAATTAATTAAAAATATTAATTCAATACTATATAGAATAATGTTATTGGTAAATTATATAACCTATCCTCAATGGTTTTTGTATTAAAATTTTCAATTTAAAAATTTAATTCATAATTCTTAATATGTAAATTATTTGTCTAAAAAGGTATGGATGAAAATGGTAATGTGGGGGTAAAACTAATTAATTATATTTTAAATGAAATCATAAAATTTATTAATTTGTATGTATAATTATATTTTGAAATTATTATCCATGTTGGTTAATATATATTATTTTGGATAAACATTACATGATTTAGACAAATAGTATAAATTAATATTTTCAGGATTTACATGTCTACCTCTCCTCACTTATAATATGGAACCTCCTCTTAAATATTATTAAGAATAATTCAGACACAAAAATTGAAAAAATGCATCCCTAAAACCTTTAATGACCTGGAAATTTAACTGAAATTTTTTTCTTTATTTCTTTTGAATTTTACGAGTCCGCAGTTTCCGACTATGTCTAATTCCGAGGCTCGGTGTGCCTAGAATAAATTTCTGAAGTTTTGTTTGACTAAATTCAGTAAATGTATGTGCGGGTTTTTCTATTTCTTAATCTGGTGCTCAGAATTTAAATTTGATGACACCAATGAATTCGCAGCGGTGGTATTCACTTAAAGAGACCTTTACCGCAGTTGCGTTTTATATAGGATGGAAGTTATAAATTGGGGTTACTAATTAAAATTAGAAATTAAATAAAAATGTGTGTGCCACACAGTTATATTTCAAAGGTAGTTCCAGTCACTAGTTGGAGGTTAGGGGTGGGGCCCACCACACCCTAACCTCCCTTGAGAGGATATAAATAGGGGTGGGGTTTACATGAACACAAACCCCTCGACACCCCTTGAAACACCCTTTTGAAATTGTTGGACTTCCCTACGAATTAATGAAGCCACCTCTCCCCTATTAATTTTTTTAAACCATCCACCTTCTCTCATTATGGTTCCAACTCATTTAATTAATAACTTATTAATTTATTTGAGTTTTAGAAACCTTTTGATTTTATTTTTCCAACATTAAAAAAATACCTTACATTCTTTTAATTTGGTTGGAACATTTTACCTTGGTGGAACATTTGGAGAATTAGAGAGAGAGAGGGAATTCTTCCCCGAAGAACACCCTTTCTCTCCAATTAAGAATGATGAAATAGTCTTTTATCTTCATCCATGCCACAAGAGGATGAGCCGCCCGCGGGGAACGTTGACCATGCTTCTTCTTCAGATGTTTCTTGATGTCAAAAAAATCGACGTCCGTCTTCCGCGATGCCCGACATCCGCGGCACCGTCTTTTGTTCCTCGTCGACATGCAACATCAAATACAAGGAAGGGGGTTGTTTTTAGTTTTTATGTATCCAAATATAGTCGTTATAATTAAGCAATGTGAATTGAAAACTGTTAATGTCACAACAAGGAGGGTTCCGGCTGCATGAACACGGCTCGAACCTCCCCCATAATTTTTGATCTTGATAATGACGAAGGTGGAGCCAATAGGGCGTGTTGTCGTCAAACGGTGTCAGTTAAGAACCATGGTGGATGAAAATATGAAGTACCATCGCTCCATGTTATGGAACCGAAGGTCGTGGCCAGGACGGAGCGCGGTAGTGGTGGACTGGCGCCATCGCGCCGTCTGTGTGGAGGAGAACTGCGGCCCATATCAGTAGAACGCTCAGGTCGAAGAATCATCCGGAAACTGCTGGCCGGGATGGTGGACCGCGACACCCGTCGGTTCCATGTGGAGGAGATGTGGCTCGTAACCTCTGGCTTCTTTTTTCGGCAAACCAGTTGTCCGCCTACCGGCCAGGCTGATGATCGTGGTGCCCGCAGGTGCCGCACGGTGGGGGAACTGCGGCCCGCAACCGTAGGCCGCTCACAAGGAAAATCGGTCGGCCGCTTGCCGGCGAGGATGATGGAAGCTTCGGTGCTGCATACGAGGAATAGTGGCATGTTGTGTAGGCTGATCGCACTGGACAGAACTGGCAGGCTTTGGCCGACTGGGCAGGGAGAGGCGGCGCCGATCGGTGCCACTGGGCAAACCAGATCTGCCTGCTCTGCGTGCCGAGTCTGCGGGTGGGTCGTGCCCCACCGGGACAGGCCGACCCCCCAGTCGGGTTGGACCAACCAAACTAGGGTGGGCTGACCCCCAGCTGGGTTTGACCCACTGAATCAGGTCAGGTCGACCCACCATCCCACGGGACATGACAGGCAGGGCCAGTTTCGCTTAAACTTGAATAACATCAAAACTGCGCATCCAATCGATGTGCCATCTATGGCAATAGTACACTTGCGATGATGATTTCCTTCTTAGATACTCTTTTTGAGTTTTGGATGACTTTAGAAAACGAATGGGTTAGGATCAAGAATAAATCCAATCGGGTCACTAAAATGGAAAAGCCAATAACTCTCAGACTGAGCGTATGATCGACGAACTCTCTGTTGTGTTGGATTTACTTTGATGAGATAGAATTTTGGGATACGTCAACTCAGGTCATCTTGGTTGTATGGATTTATTACTTGAGGAGACGACCCTCCCAGAATCGATCCATCTTTGTGTGGGATCCCTAGAGCTGGTTGCGATGACTTCTGTACTGGAATCCTATCTGGGTTCGACAACGACGACATCTATACTGGAATCATGTGTGGGTTCGACAGTGACGAATTCTATACCCGAATCCAGTGTGGGTTTGATAGTGATGACTACTATACTGGAATCTTGTATGGGTTCGAAAGTTCATAATTATGTTCTTATATCTCATGTGGGTCCTATAAAATAGCTGGTCTTGTATCCTGTGTCAGTCCGAAGGATCAGACGAATCATAGCCGGTCATTTATCCTATGTGGATATGATGACTTAGTTGGACTTGTATCTTGTTTGGGTTCGAAATCTTGGATGAGATAGCCGGTCATGAATCTTGGGTGGGTCCGACAGCTTATCTAGATCTGTATCCTATGTGGGTCTAACAACATAGATTATACAGTTGCTACATCTGATCATCTATATAACTCTACTATTGTGGCATACCTGTGTGAGTTGATTCATGTCTTTCAACGATTATCATCATGGTTATTGAATTTACATCCTATGTGTAATTGGTTTGTGTTCGGGCTCGAGAGTTAGAGATGGACTGAGATTGGTTACATAGGTATATGTATGGGCATATACTTAATTAGTGTAGGATTATACTTCTTGATTATATCTTTCTAAATTTATTTAACCTTAGTGGATATTGCAAGACCTTGAGGGTCTCGGGGTCCCTACATAGTATCGTTATACTCACACCTACATGGGCTATGCCCGCATGTTGTTGTGTTGGATGTAGATGATAGACAACACTGACAAAGGACTAGAGTGCCAAAACTATAGGGTACCTGGAGGTAGACCTTTCGATGAGTTGGCACACGGAGGAGACTAACAGACATGAGTTCTGTGGTGGATATCTGTACCTACACTTCAGGTAGGAACCCTGGAGGATGATCCTGGAGCTGATCACTACATTCAGCTGTTTGTCCCTTTTACTTGTACTTGTTGTTCAGTTGGGTTTGTATACTGGCCCATTTACCTTCCAGGACACTCTTTTGTATTCAGTTTTACTTAGTGTTTACTTCTTATTGCATGCTCTATTGTTTTTGTTTACTTTTATAAATACAATGCCTTCCGAGAATAGGCATTTACACCATTGGTTCTAGTCACCATCCCCTGGCCTACGAATGGTGGGCTTGGGGTAGTCATGGAACGGGCCCCGTAGATAGGTCATGAAAAGTTGGTATAAGAGGAGTCAGTTCTACTACAGAACATACAAATCTTATCTGTCTTACTGTGAAGCAATATTTTTAACAGTATTGAATGTGGTTTTTAGTACAGGGAGTCCAGTGTTGGTGTGGTGGCCGATGTATCCATACACCAGACCCTGACCACTGATTTTCGACTCGGTGCACGAAATCACAGATTGCATGAGTGTTTCAAGAGATTGTTTTGGGGTCTCTTTGAGTCAGCTCACTAGGTATAACTTATTGAATGTGCCACACCTATTCCTTATCATGATGCCACTGCGAAGATAGCCAGCTAGGGTTCCCAAGAGAGTACACGATGATGGCTCACGGAGCGATGAGGCTCCAGTTTAGGGACCCCTTTCAACATTGGAACTTTCGGGTGGTTTATGAGAATAAACACCACCCGTTGGGTAGAAGATACCACTAGTTGCACTGGCAGATTATGCACACTGACAGAGCATGTTTTACGAGTGCAAGCGGTATATGCCTCTGAGGTTTTGAGGTGAGACAGATTTCCAGTAAGTAGAGGACTACTTGTAGGCAATTACTGGAGTTTTCCTCATATTTGAGACACTAGTATAGTAGATATGGATCTTAGATAATAATCTTTTTTAGTGAGTGAACATGCAGATGGTCCGCATAGTGGTGAAGTTTTGGTACGTGGATGATTACCCGTGATAGTACCTCCAGGAAGTGTGTTAGCTATATCACTGGATGTTGTTCTATAGTTTCAACCAGTAGTACCGGTCGAGGAAACATGTAGGCTTAGTGCCTTACATGTGTTTCAGCATCAGATTCCCCTCAAGTTCTGAGACAAGATCGACCAACTAGTAGATGAGGACTAGCTTGAGGAGGGGGCTAAGAGTTTACTAGTGCTTATACGGCTTCAGTAAGACAACATGTCGGTTGCTGAGTATTCATCAAGGCATACCGATCTTCCCTGGTACTCGATGAAGATGATATGATCAGTGCTATAGAGCTCAGACCTCTGAGCGAGGTGTGTTTAAGGATATCTGTTCCAACAATTTTTACACTATGCATTCCTACTTATATTAGGGTGCTAGAGAGAACTTTTGTGTTTGAATGATCATTGGCTGAGAGGATACAACCAGTCAATGTTAGCAGTTGAAAAGCATGAAACTAGAACCAGTATCAAACACATGAGCATATAAAATGTTTTGAGAAGAGGAAGTGTTTAGGATAGAAGAATATACAGGGCATTAGACGTGGAAGTAGAGCTGGAGGGCTGGGGAAGAGAGTAGTTGCATGCAGTCAAAAAGTCTGACCCCAGGGCTCAAGGAATGATTTGATGTACGATCTGTGTCTACTACTAGTTGGCATATCAATAGACATAGGTTCCAATCATTCCTTCCATATATGAATCTTTAGCTAGACCTAGAATTTCCGGTTAAGTGGTTGACTTGACCCTCACGTCCGGAGATACCTTTGGGAGGAGACTTGATAATAACACTTATGAAGATGGTGTGATATGACCCTTGAGTTGATAGTTTTGGTTGGACCCTCTTGGTGGATGCATCGAGGCCTTATGACGTTAGTTTGGGAATAAACTGGGTAACCACATTTCATGAACAAATTGACTGTATTAGGTAAAAAGTTTGTGGTTCATCTAAAATGTTGGGATGGTGTTTTCTTTGGTCAGCAAAAAGGAAAACCTAGGAAGCACCAGATGGAATCATGCATAAGAGGCTACGGTCGATCACTCATGAGTTTGCCAGACTTACCTTTATTCCAGACTTCTACAGAGTTATAGTACCACTATCAGCATTGACGAAGATGGGGAAACCCTTCGTGTGGATAGAGAGATGCCAGGAGAGCATTCAGGAGATGAGGTTGAGGTTGACCAGTTTGCCCATCTTGAGGCTACTAGAGGAGGGCGTTGGGTACGTTGTTTACTATGACGCATTATGGACCAGACATAGGTGTGTCCTGATGCAGGAGTGAGTAGTGATCGCGTACAGTTTGAGGCATTTGAGAAAACATGAGAATAACTACGCTACCCATGACCAGGTGTTAGCATTATTTGTATTCCATTTGAAGATGTGGTGGAACTATCTGATGGGAAAGAGTTTTACAGTCTACTCTGACCACCAGAGTCTCACGTATATCTTCTCGCAGAAGGACCTGAACATGAGATAGAGGTGATGGCTTGAGTACCTCCTGGACTATGACTACAATATAGTCTATACTCCTGGGAAGGGGAATGTTGTAGCAGATTCTCATAGAAGGAGATCATGCATTTAGCTGCTAGGAGAGGCGATTGAGTAGCTGTCCACATTACATATATCCTTTGTGGATAGAGATAGAGCATCCTTTCAGCAGTCTCTCACTGTCACTCCACCAATTCTTTAGCGAGTCAGAGAGGCACAGTGTGGGGACGTTGATTGTAGGACATGACATGCTCAGATATCCATAGGGCAGGCACGTGATGGGTTTTCTAAAGGGTGGGGGAGCATGTAATCCTCTTTAGAGAATGTACCATGGTACCAGTTTCACTAAAGGTGGTGGTGTTTATGGAGTTCAACACATCCCATCTAGCGGTACATCCAGGAGTGGAGAAGATGTATTCGGACCTCAGATGACAGCACTATTGGATGGGTGTGAAGAAGGCGGTAGCAGAGTTTGTTTCATGGTGATCACTTGTCAACGGGTGAAGGTGGGGCACCAGGTACTACCATCCTTAGTACATCCCTTAGAGGTCCCAAAGTTGAAGTGGGATAGTATATCCAGGTTTTTTGTGATGGGGATTCCATGTACATCCAAAGGAAAAGACTCTATCGGGATGATCATGGACCGACTCACCAAGCTGGCCCACTTCCTACCGATCAAGGAGCTAGGCCCAGTAGAGAGTATGGGGATGACTCTACGTTCAGTAGATCGTACCGCTTCATGGTGTTCCATCGACTATCGGCTTCCATAAAGATGCTTCTTTCACTTCTCGGCTATGGAAGGGGTTACATGATGCTATTGGGATGAAGCTTCGTTTGAGCACTACCTTCCATCCTCAGACGGACGGTCAGACTGAGGTGACCATTCAGACTCTCAAGGACATGCTCTGTGTATGTGTCATCGACATTTGTCATAGCTGGGAGGATCACTTACCCTTGGTGGAGTTTTTGTACAACAATATCTACCACTCCACCATTGGGATGTCCCCTTATGAGGCACTGTACGACTGACCTTGCAGATCACCTCTTTGTTGGACTGACACAGGGGAGTCAGCACTTGTAGGACCAGTGATGGTACATGCTATGATGGAGATGGTGTAGATCATCCACGAGTAGATAAAGAGTACATAGATCAGACACATGTCTTATGCTGATAGGTGACAGAGACCACTGAAGTTCAAGTATGGTGACCACATCTTATTATGTGTCTCACCTCGACGACAACTATGGAGATTTTGCCAAGGCGGAAAATTATCTTTGCGATATATTGGGCTGTTCTAGGTTCTCGGAAGAGTAGGAGAGCTGGCTTACTGCCTGGCCCTTCCACCTCAGTTGCACCGGGTACACGACATCTTCCACATATCTCATCTCAGGGGATACGTGCACGACCCGTCCCACATAATCGACCATTGGGAGCATGAAATCGATGACGTGGATACATTCATGGGGGTTCTAGTGGAGAGCAATGATCAATAGGAGCCGGTCCTACAAGTACGGTCGATTCATTTGGTGTGCATTTTTTGGCAGCACGAGAACCTCCAGGAGTGCACATGGGAGCGAGAGGCTCAAATGCATGCTCAATACCCCTATTTGTTTCCCGAGTGTGTGTTATAGCTTTTCAGGGGCGTAAAGCCCTGAGTTGGGGGAAATGTAAAGACCTAGAATTTTCAAGGAAACTTTTTTCATAAATTCTTTGGAATTTTATGAGTCCACAGTTTATGACAGCGCCTGATTCCGAGGCCCAGTCTGCCCAGAATCAATTTCTAAATTCTTGTTGGGGTATATTCAGTAAACGTATATGTGGGTTTTTCTATCTTTCGAACCGGTGCTCGGAATTGAAATCTGAGGACACATATGAACTCGCATTGCTAGTATTCCCTTATGGAGAACATTACCATAGTTGAGTTTTATACAGGATGGAAGTTATAAATTTGGGATCCTAATTCAAATTAAAAATTAAATAAAAATGTTTGTGCAAAACATTTAAATTTGAAAGGTGGTTAAAGTATCTAGGGGGAGGTTAGGGGTGGCTCCCACCACACCCAAACCTCCCTTGGGAGGATATAACTAGGGTTGGGGTCCACACGAACACAAACCCCTTAACTCCCCTTGAAACCCCTCTTTGAAACTCTTGGACTTCCCTTTGAATTAATGAAAACACTTCTCCCCTATTAGTTTTTTGAAACCATCCACCTTCTCTCATTAAGGTGCCAACTCAAATAATTATTAACATATTAATTTCATTGAGTTTTTGAAACCTTTTGAATTTATTTTTCCTACATTAAAAGACGACATTATATTCTTTTAATTGGGTTGGAACATTTTACCTTGGTGGAACTTTTGGAGAATTAGAGAGAGAACTGTCTTCCCTAAAGAACACAAAGAACACCCTTTCACTCCAATGAAGAACGACAAAATTGTCTTCGATCCTCATCCAATCCATAAGAGGAGGATTCACCCATGAGGAAGGTCGACTACGATTCTTCTTCAGTCATTTCCCAACATCATCAAAATTGACATCCATCTTCTGTGATGCCCGACTTCCATGACACTGTCTTCCACAACTCGTCGATGTACAACGTCAAATAAAAGTTAGGTGGTTGTTTTGAGTTGTTATGTCTCCAAACATCTTCATTGTAATTTCAGAATGTGAATTTCCAACTGTTAATGTCACAACTAGGAGGGTTTGGGCCTCACGAACACGGCCCAAACCTCTCCCATATTTTTTGATCTTGATAACGACTGAGGCAGAGCCAATAGGGCAAGGTGCCATCACACCATGCTAGAGAAGAACCGCTGTAGATGAAATGATGCAGTGCCATTGTGCCATGATAAGGAACCAAAGGCCACGGACAGGCTGGGCCGTAGTAGTGGTGGACCAGTGTCGTCGTGCTGGCTATGTGAATAATAACCGCAGCCCGCATCCGCAGGCCCCTCGGTTCAGTGAACCGACAGGCCACCTGCCGGCTGCGTTAAAGATCACGGTGCATGTAGGCGCCGCACGGTGGGGGAACCACGGCCCGCAACCATGAGCCGCTCGCAGGGCTGAAGGAATCCGTTTTGATGCTTGGTTCCATGTGGGAGGAACAACGGCCCGATGTGTGGTCCGCTCACTCATGTAACACCCCAAGCTTCCATGGTACGTTTCCCTTTCAATAATTCAATATCTTGCATTGTACGCAATTTTGAGATTCTAACACACCACGACCAATCAAAGTAGCCATTATGAATAGTAATACCCGCATTTTGAAATATTATGAATTTTATCTTTCAAAATGGACTTCATTTTTGGATTTGTATTTTCGAAATTATCCTAGGGTAAAATATTGTTACTTTTCGGATAACTTTTATATTTTCATGAATAGTAAAAATTACTAAATTTTAATTAAAAACAACTTTTTTTAATCCAACTAATTTATATTGATAAATTATGAATTTGAGTGGTTTTAAAGTATATTTAGAATATATTTTTACCATTTAACACAATTTTCATCATTGGACATAATTTCAAAATTTAAACCAGACATAAACAAGTGTCAATCTTTTGATAGTTAATATCTCTTAAAAACGTGTTTTTTGTTTTAACAACAAGAATTATTTTTAAATTATTTTCTTCCAATTCTGTGCTTTGAATTTGGAAAAATGGATTCCATATTTGGAATCAGGATGTCAAAATTGTTTAAATAGGTAACTTTTAAATTTATACAATTTGAATAATTACTTCGGTAAATATTTTATTTACCATGGCTAAAAGGTAAATCCGATAAATAAGGGTAAAAACACAATAATAATAATAATAATTTTCCCTAAACGTGTCATAACGATATTTATTGATACATTTCTGAACATGGGCTTCTTTGGATCGATTTCAGAACCCCATGGAACCACTTGAAGGGGATAAAGACACTTTATATTAATTAAGATAAAGTTAATACAAAAATGACATAAGCATATTTCATTAAGAAAAACAATTTTTACATAAGGTTATATATGTTGGATATTCTACTATAAATATTAATTAGAAAAATAAAAAAATTTCATTTATAATGTTATTTTATTTATTATTTGAAGACATTTAATAATTAAATTTATTTATGACACAATAATGATGTAGTATTTTCTATATTAATGAAAGAACCAAATAATTGGTATTATATTTGTTAAAATAAATATAATTTGAATGCTTTGTTGACATCCATGAATTTTATTAGTCAATATGACATTATATTATTTCTTAAATGAATTTGGTTCTATTTAATAACTTTTTTAAGACTTTAACAAAAATAAATTATTGAATAGTGTTAGAATTTACAAAAATGAACTTTTAAAACAAATATTATATTATTAATTGATATTCTATTACTAAAAATATAATGTTCACCAAATGACTTATATAATGATAGGTGTATCATTACTGGGCCACTTCAGGGTCGCTTGGATGTGTATGGTATGTTTATTAACTATATAATATAAAATACAAAGTGACATGGTAAATGCCAAACTAATAAACTAAGAGTTAAAACTAAAAGATAAGGTTAATATAATGACCCAAACCTATAAACAATCTATTGGATGAAATTATTTCGACCCATACCCACCATAGTCTTTTAGTAATCAACATTGGAGCCATTATAAACCTACTATTAATTTATTATACATTATTACTTTAAGTTTTTCCTAAAGAGCCCCTCCTTTCCCTTATAAAAGGAAACCACTTCTAACCAATTCTTCACACCTTCAAAGCCTTTTGGTTCGGCCAAACCCCATGCAAATATTCTCTCATCTTCCCTAAATTCAACCTAGATGAATTATTTTGATCATAAATCCATCCTATGGAGACCTTTTGATCAAATCAAAAGGAATAACTTGAAGATGTTGTAATGTTTTCACCATCCTCTTCCATGTTCCTTTCTTCTTCCAATTCTTCTTTCATTATTATTTCCATTCTAAAACAACAAATACAGAATCTTTTATATACTATGATGTTATTATAAATATTATACAACCATATTTAGTATTATATCCATCCGTTGAATGAAATGTCACCATACATATGTACGTACGGCTTACCGTCTCCACGTCATGGTGTAATTGTTATTCAATACACTATTATTTTGATGGGTATAATAATGATGTTAAATTCATATAAATAATAAATATAACATGATAATGATTCTTTATATATGATATACCATCCAATTATATATTATTATAATATCAAAAGAATGATATTGTCGCTCGTGCGTACGTACGGACTACCGTCTACACAAATGCGATGAGATTCATTCTCCATCGTATCCATTCAAGTATAATTCTCATTTGATGATTAAAAATAGTGTTTAAGAACTTAATATAATTCTGGATATGAATTAGATAAAACCTATCTGTAACAAACACATGTTATGTAACAGAACATATAAAATAAAACGAGTAAGATAACACCTGAAATGACGATAATACTAAGATATTATTAACAAATCAATGTTAAAATATCATATATGATATCATATTAATGTATATTATTTTTTTATATTTAATAAAAATTAATTCTCCATTTTACAGGTGGTTAACCTACCCCTAACAATGGAAAATTACAAGTTAAGGGGTTTCCTATCTCATTTTTAATTCAATGAGATTTCCATTGTTCACCACTTATTCATTGCATGTGGTGTATTGTGTACTGCCATTTGATATGTGTTATCATTATCCTCTTTATATTCATGATATTATGTGATTCATTTGGTGGTTATTTACTATTGTTCATACAACTTTATTTATTACAACGAGGTAAGGGTTAATTTCACAATCTCTTTATTATCCGAGGTTGTTTATTCGTATTTATCTACTGGTACATCTTTATCATCCAAATCCATGTTTCATAAAAATGTATTTCAAAACATTTTTACTATTTACTAGAAAATGTTTTCAAGTCATTTATAGACTTTTTTTACTATTTATAATACGTTTTGAAAGAAATATTTCCGTCATATTCCAAACAAGGTACTTTTTAACCTTTTTGACAAATTTAAGGTAAGAATGTTTTTTTAACTTATATGGTGGGTGTGGTTACTCTCCACCATTATTACACCTTTGAAGAATCCCTTAAAATCTTATAAGGATATTTAGAAAATAATTTTTTTCTATATAATTATATGATTTTGAAACGATTTAAAAAAAGAAATATTTCTCTCAAATAGTTTATATTTCATCTATGTCAATATCCTTTGATGGATTTTAAGATTATTTGAAGTTGATTTATTATGATACGAAACTTATATATTTTATTGAAGGTTTTGTGATATTTTTGACTGTGGATGAGTTATTTTAATGTCATTCATGGTTTATTGTTAAAATATTGACATTTCTTAAGTTAGTTTTAATACGAATGTTTATATTATATCCCAACATTTTCTTAAGATAAATGTGTTGGACTAGTATGTTTCGGGTTGGGGACCAGTAAAATTAATCCCTCTAGGTTGGTGTCCGGTTATTAAAGGCACTCTGGTTTGGTGTCCGGTTATTAGAGGAACTCCGGGTTCATGTCTGATTATTATAGGCACTCTGGGTTAGAGTCCGGTTATTAGAGGCACTCCAGGTTGGAGTCTCGTCACAGAGGCTCTCCGGGATGGGTACCAGTTACAGTTAGCCCTTAGGTCTTAGCACGAGGCCTTGAAACAAAAATTAATGTTCAGAATTATGCATTCCCTAATTATGAAATTCATTATTACAAGTGATTATTTGATTAATAGAATATCCATGTTCATGTTTATATGGTAATGTTTGATTTATTTTTACCATGTTAGGTTCAGGTTTATGTTTAAAAAGGAAATTGTTTTTATTACACATATTGCATTAAAAGTTTATAGCTTCCGATAAATTATTTACCATTACTGAGCATCTGAGCTCACCCGTTTCTATGTTTTATTTTTCCCAGGATCTCAAGATGTTTTTTTTGATTAAGATGAACGGTTAAGCTAAGGTAACAATGGTATTTTGAAAGGATTATTTATAATGTGTTGTATGTTAGAAAGTGTAATGTAAATTTCATGTATGTAATTTATTTTCCAAAACTGCTAAACTGATCGGTTCTTCATGAATTGATTCTTGGTAATCATACCAATGTATTTAAATAATGCAGCGACTCTGGGTAAATGGGGTTGGGGAATTACAGTTGGTATCAAGGAAAGTATCTTACAAACCGTGGAAGCGAGATTCAGATAAACTCTAATTATAACACATATCCCTAAGATAGACATTGAGGATTAGTATAGAAGAACGTCCTAGAGTTTTGGTATTATAGAGATATTTTGACATTTACAAGAAATACATCCCTGTATGGATACGAGCAGGAAGAGGCTGCTCTGGAACAAATGTACCTAGGGTTAAAACCGTAAAACACTACTTTGAGCCACACTCTAATAGGAACTGGTGCACGACAATGGGCCTTTCTGCACTCTTGGTTACGACACTTCAGTGGGATATGATTCAAATAATCTCATTTTCTTTACAATACATTGTGAAGGGTTTATGAGTATACACTTCCTCAAAGAAAACATTTTTATGATTATGGATTATATCCATAAATATTTCAATTTATGTTAAGTATTTTACAAGTATTGAATTATGTATTTTGATTCATAAACTGATATAGATTATGCCATTGTTTAAAAATGGTGCCTAGTGAAAAAAATGGAAACTGTATCAATGCGAGCACTCCATGTAAGGATTTACCTCCTACTGAAAATAATTATAGTGGAGCGAGTGATGCAACTGGTGCTGATCAGCTCATCACCGTACCGGGACAACTCACTCAGGTTATAAATAATAACCTTACCCATATGGATCACACTGATCTTCATCATGGAGGATCAATGATAGATCGATTCATGAGGCATCAACCACTAACATTCAATGGCATTACAAATCCATTGGTAGCTGAGAAATGGATAAGTTACCTTGAGAAAATATTTCATGCTATGGAGAGTACTGAAAGGGAAAAAGTTACCATGGTAGTTTACCACCACACTAGAGATGCTGATCAATGGTGGTCATTGATTCAAAACACTAAGGAAGATGATGATGTATAAAATATGGAATGGAGGGATTTTAAAGAACATTTTTTTGAAAAATAATTTCCTCGTGACCATCGAGCAGAAATGGAAGGGAAATATCTGTGTCTGAGGCAAAAGAAGGACGAGAATATTGCAAAGTAAGAGTCTAACATTACATGGTTAGCGAGGCATGCTGAAAATTATATACCTAACCCAAGAAATAAGATTGATCCTTTCTTTTATGGGTTAAAACCATTTCTCCACCGAGATTTAGTATCACAATCCTTCTCATCGTATGAAGATATTGTCTCGTGTGATATCAAGACAGAAAAAAAATTCTCTAAGTCTTATGACAAAAAAAAAGAAATAAAGTGAAGAAGAGAACAGTGGAGAAAGATACATATAAAGGGAAAAAGGAAAATAAGTATTTTCCATTATGTGATAATTTTGGTAATAAGAACCCTACAACATGCCTAAAATAAATGGGAGATTGTTAGAAATTTGGAGAAAAATGTCACCAGACTTGTAACACCCCGATATTTTATGAAATATATTCTTTTTAATTTCATTAATGTCTTGTGTTGTACTCTACACCAAAAGTAGCTTTCACAACATGCATCATTGTCTTGCCTTGCATTACATGCAATCACGACCTTCCCCGATAGCGTGTGTATTACGCAATACCGAGTTTCACTAAACAACGATATGCTAATAAAATATTATTAAAACTATCTGTTATGAATAGTAATAACCACTTTTTGAAATTTTGTAAATTTTATTTTTCAAAATGGACTTCATTTTTGGATTTGGAATATCAAAATTAGCTTACGGTGAAATTTTGGTACTTTTTGGATAACTTTCATTTTCAGATGAATAGTTAAAATTACTAAATTTTAATTAAAAACAACCTTTTAAATCGAAATAATTAATAGTGGTAAATTATTAATTTGAGTGGTTTTAAAGTATATTTAGAATATATTTTTACAATTTAATACAATGATGTTCATTGGATGTAATTTCACATTTAAACCAGACATAAACAAGTGACAATCTTTCGATAGCTATTATCTCTTAAGAACACGATATTTGTTTTGACGACGGTAATTAATTTTTCAAGTAATTAATGCAACTGATATGTTTTTAATTTGGTAAAATAGAAATCATTTTTGAGTTCATAATATCAAATATAGCTTAGGCATAATTTTTGGTATTTTTCTGGAAACTTTCATTTTTTGATGAATATTGAAACCACTAAGTGGTAGTTAAAAAAAATGAATTTTTCAAAAAACATAATTTTACCGCTTCTGTGAGTGAAATTTCAAAAATCCGAGAGACAAGGTTGATGTCAGTAAGTAAAATTTGGTTCAATTAGATGAAAATAATTTTTGGTTAATAGTAACTTTTTACTTTTTTTACCACAGTTAAAAGTAAATAGGGTAATTAAGGGTAAAAATGATATTTTTATTACCCTAACACATGTTCTAATTCTATTGGATAAGTGTAATTCAACCAAAAAAACCCTTAGTAATAAAATATGACCATTTAGGCCCACTTAGATTAGATTAGGACATTTAATATTATTTTATTTAAAGAAGGGTTAAAATAGTTAAAATCAATATTTAATAAGTAAATCATTTTTAATATAGGGTTATGAATAAGATAAATTCGAATATAAAAATTCATTAGAAATATAAAAAATTTCCTACATAATGATATTTAATTTGTAATTTTCAGACATTAAATAATTTAATTTAATTATGAAACAATGATGATGCAGTAATTATTTTATTAATTAAATTTTGACATAATTGATGTTATAAATTTCCAAATAAATGTAATTTGAGTATTTTTATGAATTCCACTACCTTTATATTTTAATATGACTTGTTAGTATTGATTTAATTATCTGTGTTCAAACTAATCATTCTGTTATGAATTTCACAAAAAACAATTACTAAATAGTGTCAAAATTGACATAAAATAGTTTTTTAAAATTATATTATATTATTAACTGTTGTTTTATTCCTAAAAATCTATGGTTCAGACAAATTACATAGATAAGGTTAAATATATTAATAATAAACAACTTGGGGTTCGGTTGGCTTGTTATATTACGTTTATTAACCTTATAGTGTAAGAACACAAAAATCCACGGTAAAAGTAAAATTATCTAACTTAAAGTTAAATATAATTGATAAGGTTAAAATAGGAACCTAAACCTGTCTAAATTTTATTATATGAGAGGATTTAGACCAATCCCCACCTTAGATTCTAAATAAATCAATTTTTAGCTATTTAAAACTGAATATGTCTTTATAATAAAATAATATTTTTAGTTTTCCAAAGGTGCCCCTCTCCTCCCTTATGAAAGGGCACCTCCTCCCTCTCTTCCTCACACCACATTGAGCCTTAAATATCTCCCAACATATTCCAAGTTATCTTCTCCACTTTCCCATAAACATCCTAGAGGTCTTTGTCTTCTTCAAAGACCAATTTTAGTGCCCTAAGAGGAGGACTCAAAGAGGCACTTCAAAGTAGAGGTAATGTCCGTTACCGATTCATTCAAATTTATTGCTTCTTACACATATTATTCTTAGGTTGTTTCATGAGGAAGTAATAACATCAGTATCACTCATATACTGATATGTTATTACAAGTATGAAACAACCCTATTTCACCATCTATCCAGCCTACGGAAAACGAAATCACCGCGTGTGCGTACGTACGGAATACCGTCTCTATGCCGTGGTGTAATCTATTTTCCACCACCACCTTACATGGATGGGTATAATGGGGTAAATAATAACTATATATGATTATTTTAATGTGATATTAATTATTAAATAGTATACATACACTCCAATACAATTCCACGATCATGAGAACGATATCATCGCTCGTGCGTACGTACGGACAACCGTCTCCACGACGCGATGAGATTCATTCTCCACGTTAACCATTCATCAATGATTATAAAGTATATATAATAAGTAATCATGAAAATATTTGACATAATAATGATACTTTATTTATGTGTATATATATGTATTTCATCTACTTAATTCCATTCAACTCAATAAGGAAAAGAAAACAGCGTTCATGCGTACGTACGACCTACCGTCTCCATGAATGGTGTATTTCATTCCATTTACCGATCTATTATATATATGTATATTCTGAATATATATTATATATAAATAATGATTTATATTCTATAATTACGTAATCATGATCTATGTAATCATATGAATAATTACAAGTCAAAACACGGTCGACAACTGAACTGATTTTACCCAAAATGCTCTTTAACATGGAATTTACAAAAGAACGTGTAATATAAAGTCATAAGTGAACCATATATGATATCATAACAATGAGTATGAATCTGGAATAAATCAATGACATTATTCAAATCATTATACAGGAGGATCGGACACTTATGAAGCAAATCAGACCTAAGGTAAGGAAAATATCACAATCTCATTTTTATCCGAGATTGTTTATACTTTGGTATTTACAAGGGTGTATTTTATCATGCACGCCCATGTTCACTCAATATGAAATATTGTTTCTATCCACCTAAAATTTTTTAAATCCTATTTTACCCTTAAGTGAGTTTTTAGTAATGGAAATGAAATAAATCTTTTGTCATTTTTCGTACGAGGTACTTTTTGACTTTTCCAACAAAAGTACGAGAATAATGTTTTTTTAACTTATACGGAATGAATGGTTTTTTTAAAACATTATTTCCAAGAAGATTCCTTTACATGTTTTCATGTATATTTTAAATAAACTTCTTTTAGTTTAAAATTGTATGACATGATAAGAAAAGAAAAATGTTTTTGAGGTAGAAAGGATATTTTCCTCAAGAATGGAGTTCAAGTGTTTTATCAAAATTATTTTCCATCTAAGATAATAAAGGGTTCTGTGTCTATCCCTATTTTTACATTTATTTGATTAATTTATGATGGAATTTTTTTTATGATGTCCTTTTATCTTATATGGATTATGTTATGATGACATGATGTTTAAGAATCCCATTTTTATTACATGGGTTATGCAATGATGTATGATTTTTGATTTGGTGGAACACATAAGAATGGTATCATTATGAGATGGGTGGGACCTATATCTCCCTCCAATATATTGGTTAAAGATTTTATATCTCACGAGATAGACATGGCTGGAACGACAGGTTAAACTGGTTCAGTGAAACAGGACTGAAACGAGGAATGAACTCGGTTCAGAAATGGACTTTTTCCACTAAGATAGTCTTGGCAATGAGTCTTGACTAATAAGAAATGATTCTATATGATTATGTGTTTATGCCACAAAGCTTCATGATTTAAGTTATGATTATTGGGATTACATTTCACTACTATGATTTATCCCATGTTATAAAATTATGATCTCTTTTGCAGGTTGAGATTTCGAAAATGTTATGTTCTTATTAATAAGATGTGATTGATATTTCTTTTGTTTACCCTTACTGAGCATTTGAGCTCACCCTTTTATGTTTTATTTTCCCCAAGATATAAAGAAAGGTTTTAGGTAAAAAAATTAAGATCTTTATGGGAGATGTTGAAGATCTTTCACCACGATTAGATGATTATATTCTGAGTTTCCAAAGACACTAAACTATTACAGTTCTTGTGTGTGTGTTTTTGTTATGTAATAAGTATTCCGAAAAAGTAATGTAATGTCCATGTACGTTAAGCTTCAAGTCTCTATAGTTGGTATCAGAGGAAAGTTTTAGTCAACCTTTGGAAACTAGGATGTGAGAACTTTAGTGAGATCCCTAGAGATATTTCTAAGGTTTGTCTAGGGATGTCCCTAAGGTTAAGTATATGTATAGGTTACAATACTAGAATTACGGTAACCCATGATTTTAGATATTTAAGGTACTCCCCCTTTATTATATAGTTTTCCCTAGCGTGATTTTTGCCTCTCACACTATTCTTTTTTCATTTTAGACGATGGCCGGAACCCGAAGGAACCGTGTTGATCAATGTAATGCACAATGCAATGAATGTCCTCCTGAACAGACAAATGTTAAGGGAGATGGAGTGAAAAATATTATTCCCATACTTACACAAGCTATGAATCATTCTGGACTTCCAAATGAGCAGAGAAGGGAACAATATTCTATTGATTCCTTCCTGAGGCAACGTTCACCATCTTTCAGTGGGTCTTTTGATCCACTTGTTACTGAACAATGGATCAGTACTAATGAAAAGATATTTTTAGTTCATCAATGTTCTAAACATGATAAAGTCATCTCAGCAGTGTATCGTTTGGAAGGTGATGCTGATCAATGGTGGAATCTTATCAAGAATACGAGGCCAATAGATGAAATTGATTCCATGGAATGGGATGAGTTCAAGAACTTATTTTTCAATAAGTACTTCCCTTGTATTCTTCGAACAATTATGGAGAAGGAGTATCTTGAACTAAAGAAAAAGGATGATGAATCTGTTGGTATATACGAAGTGAATTTTACAAGGCTTGGAAGGTATGCATCTAGATTTATCATCCAACCTGGATGTAAAGTTGATAGATTATTCAGGGGCTTAAAACGAAATCTTTGAAGGGCATTATCTATAAGAGACTTCAGTAGCTATGAAGAAATTGTGCATTGTGCTATCAAGGTAGAAATGGAATTTGGTGTTACATATCCATCTCATAGTTTTGACAAGAAACGAATGATGGAGTTCTAGGAGAAATCTCATAATAATGGTGAAAAGAAGATTAATGTTTCCTTATTCACAAAGTGTGGAAAGAAGCATGGTAGAGATTGTATTAAAGGGACTAGAAAATGTTTTAACTGTGGAAAATAAGATCATCGAGCAGGTGAGTGTTGATGTAATGGAAAAAGGGTTTATAATGATGAGAATAATGAAAGGACTGCAGAGAATTCACCACCAACACTTCAATGCTTCAAGTGCAAGGAAATGGGGCATTATGCTAATAAATTCCATAATCCAAGGGTTAGTGATGATCGACATGAGCAACCACTTAAGGAAATGGAAAAAGGGAAGTCACATGCAATCACTATTGGCGATGTTGAATATGACAACGATGTGGTGAAATGATTATGTTTTTATGTAACGGGATTCCAAAATAATGTGGTATATAGTATCTTGTAATATTGGAATATTTATGTATTGGTTTATTGTGGTTTTCAATAATTTTATGGTACCGGTAACCATGGAAAATGATTGATATATTTTTGAAAAAAAAAGTTGATAATTGCATAATGAAGGGAAAACGAGAAAATGAAATGTTTTAACGTATTCACGAGCTCATGATTGATATAAGGACTAAGTGATATCATGGTTTGAGTGTATAGAATTTTGAGGATTTTTGTATGCGGAACGAGTTATCTTTTAATAGCATTCATGTTTTCAATATGGTTCAATGGGTATTCATTTTTTTCAAGAGAATAAATGATTAAGGTATTCACATGATTGGAATGTGACCAACAAGATATATGAGGGATAAATGATAGTATTCACATGCTTGTTATATAAACGTTTTAGTAATCGTTCTCTTTATACAATGAGTTTAGAAAAAAGTATTTTGGATAAGCCTAAAGACTGGAATGGATTATGTTGGACATAAGTTAGTATTGATTAAGGATAGAAGTTTTTCAATATTATTTATGGGATGTTATAGTAATGTTGTTTTAGAAAATGGACAACCTGCAGGATGGGCGACAACCCATCGCATCAGACAAGGCTGTGGGAATCGAACCCACAACCGAAGTGCGACTGGCCTTTATCGCATACCATTGTCCTACAAGAAGTCCCTGTTTAGTAGAAATTAGTTTTATTATATTAATTATTATGATATATGAATTATAAGTCCATTTTAGGAACCATATATGAATAATCTCACTATAGATGGACTTATATGTTTTTTGATAACTTTTCTAACCTTTTGTTTGAGATAGATGTAATAACCCATCATTCTATCACATGATCTACTAACACATCACGAATGAAAAATTCAACTTCATTTCTTTAAGAGATGAAGTGGAAATTGTCCATAGAATGACCAATGGTGAGGCTATACCAAAATCATGAAAGTATTTCTTCTAATTCCAATTTCATCAACTTTAGGGAAATGATCTTGAAAACCAAAAATGTTGTCCCAGTGCTCTTATATTTGATGAATCAGAAGGTACCTTAGATCATCCCAAATTTATGGCTTTGTGATTTCTGGCTTTTCCATAGTCATGTTCTCTACCACTCTCCATCAGAACATGACGGTTAGATTTCACTTCCTTATAGATATTTTCACATATGTGGAAACCCAGTGATTAGTTTATTTGGGTAACCGTTACGTTTCATACTTTTGTTTTTAAAAGATTGGTTTTGGTATTCCTTTTTACGATGTGGGATTTTATTAAAGAAACTTTCAAGTAGTAATCCATTTATAACCCCGACGAATTTCGAGGGCGAAATTCATTTTAAGGGGGGTAGAATGTAACACCCCGAGATTTTATGACAAATATTCTTTTTAATTTCATTAATGTCTTGTGTTATACTCTAAACCTAAAGGATCTTTCACAACACGCATCCTTGACTTTCCATGCATTACACGCAATCACGACCTTCCACGATAGCGTGTGTAGTACGCAATACCGAGTTTCACTAAACAATGATATGCTATGAAAAATATTATTAAAACTAGCTGTTATGAATAGTAATAACCACTTATTTAAATTTTGTAAATTTTATTTTTCAAAATGGACTTCATTTTTGGATTTAGAATATCTAAATTAGCTTAGGGTGAAATTTTGGTACTTTTCAGATAACTTTCATTTTCAGATAAATAGTGAAAATTACTAAATTTTAATTAAAAACAACCATTTTAATCAAAATAATTAATAGTGATAAGTTATTAATTTGAGTGGTTTTAAAGTATATTTAGAATATATTTTTACAATTTAATACAATTTTGGTCATTGGATGTAATTTGACATTTAAACTAGACATAAACAAGTGTAAATCATTTGATAGTTATTATCTCTTAAAAACATGCTATTTGTTTTGACGACGGGAATTAATTTTTAAATTAATTAATGAAACTGATATGATTTTCATTTGGTAAAAAAGACATCATTTTTGAGTTCATAATATCAAATATAGTTTAGGCCTAATTTTTTGTGTTTTTCTGGAAACATTCATTTTTTGATGAATAATGAAACCACTAAGTATTACTTAAAAAAGGAATTTTTCATAAAACATAATTTTACCGCTTCTGTGTGTGGAATTTAGAAAATCCGAGAGAGACTGTTGATGTCAGTAAGAAAAATGTGGTTTAATGAGATGAAAATAATTTTTGGTGAATAGTTACTTTTTACTTTTTTTTACCACTGTTAAAAGTAAATAGGGTAATTAAGGGTAAAAATTATATTATTATTACCCTTACACATGTCCTAATTCTATTGGATAAGTCTAATTCGACCAAAAACAACATTAGAAAAAATATATGACCATTTATGCCCACTCGGATTAGATTAGGACATTTATTATTAATTTATTTAAAGAAGGGTTAAAATAGTTAAAATCAAAGTTTAATAAGTAAATCATTTTTAATATAGGGATATACATATGATAAATTAGACTATAAATATTCATAAGAAATATAAAAAT
Source organism: Viscum album (assembly GCA_963277665.1). NCBI lineage: Eukaryota > Viridiplantae > Streptophyta > Magnoliopsida > Santalales > Viscaceae > Viscum > Viscum album. The sequence continues at coordinate 201,824,041 of OY728157.1, read as the reverse complement.
TTTTCCTACATAATGATATTTAATTTGTAATTTTTAGGCATTAAATATTTTAATTTATTTATGACACAATGATGATGGAGTAATTATATTATTAATGAAATATTGACAAAATTGATGTTATAAATACCCAAATAAATGTAATTTGAGACTTTTTATGAATTCTACTAATTTAATAGGTTAATATTACACGTTAGTATTTATTTAAATAACTTTTTTTGAACTAATCATTCTGTTATGATTTTAACAGAAATCATTTACTAAATAGTGTCAAAATTGACATAAAATAGTTTTTAAAACAAATATTATATTATTAATTTTTATTTTATTCCTAAAAATATAAGGATCATCCAAATGACATATATATGGTTATATATATTAATAATAAACAACTTTTAGTTCGTTTGGTTTGTTATAGTAAGTTTATTAACCTTATAGTGTAAGAACACAAAAAGACACAGTAAAAGTAAAATTATCAAACTTAAAGTTAAATATATATTATAAGGTTAAAATAAGAACATAAACATGTCTAAATTCTATTGGATGAGATGATTTAGACCCATCCCCACCTTATCTTTGAAATAAATCAATTTTGAGCTATTTAAAACCGAATATGACTTTATAATAAAATAATATTTTTAGTTTTTCAAAGGTGCCCCTTTCCTCCCTTATAAAAGGGCACCTCCTCCCTCTCTTCTTCACACCACTTTGAGCCTTAAATCTCGGCCAACCCCTTCCAAATTCTCTTCTCCGCATCCATAGAAACATCGTAGAGGTCCTAGTGTTCTTCAAAGACCACTTTTACTGCCCTAAAAGGAGGACTCAAATAGGCGCTTCAAAGAAGAGGTAATGTCCGTTACCGATTATTTCAACATTATTTCTTATTACACTTCTTCTTCTAAAGATGATTCATTATGAAGTAATAACATCAGTATAACTCATATACTTATATTTTATTATAATTATGTAACAACCCTATTTCACCATCTATCCATCCTACGGAAAACGAAATCACCGCGCGTGCGTATGTATGGAATAACTTCTCCACGCCGTGTTGTAATCTATTTTCAACCACCACCTTACTTGGATGGTTATAATGGTGTACATAATAACTATATATGAATATTTTAAAGTGATATTGATTCTGAAATAGTACACATACACTCCAATACAATTCCACGATCATGAGAATGATATCATCACTCGTGCGTGCGTACGGATTAACGTCTCCACGACGCGATGTGATTAATTATCTACGTTAACCATTCATGAATGATTATAAAGTATATATATAAAGTAATAATGAAATATATTACATAATAATGATACTGTATTTATATTTATATATATTTATTTCATCTACTTAATTTCATTCAACTCAACAAGGAAATTAAAACAGTTTTCATGCGTACATACGGCCTACCGTATCCATGAACGGTGTATTTCATTCCATTTACTGATCTATTATATATATGTATATTATGAATATATATTATATATAAATCATGTTTTATATTCTGTAATTATGTAATCATGATCTATGTAATCATATTAATAATTACAAGTCAAAACACGGACGACAAATGAAACGATTTTACCCAAAACGCTCTTTAACATGGAATTTACAAAAGAACGGGTAATATAAATTCATAAGTGAACCATATATGATATCATAACCATGATTATGATTCTGGAATAAGTCAATGACATTATTTAAATCATTATACTGGAGGTTCAGACACTTCCGGAGCAAATTGGACCTAAGGTAAGGAAAATATCACAGTCTCATTTTTATCCGAGATTGTTTATACTTTGGTATTTATTAGGGTGTATCTTATCATCCATGTCCATGTTCCCTCATTATGTAATATTGTTTCCATCTAGATACAATTTTTTAAATCCAATTTTACACTTCGATGAGTTTTTAGTAAAGGATATGAAAGGAATCTTTTGTCATTTTTCGTACGAGGTACTTTTTGACTTTTCCAACAAAAGTATGAGAAGAATGTTTTTTATCTTATACAGAATGAATGGATTTTTAAAACATTATTTTCAAGAATCTTCCTTTAAAAATTTTCATGTTTATTTTTAATCAACTTATTTTAGTTTAAAAATGTATGACATGTTAAGAAAGGAAAAAAAAATTTGAAGTAGAAAGGATATTTTCCTCATGAATGGAGTTGAAGTGTTTTTTCAAAATTATTTTCCATCTAAGATAATAAAGGGTTCGTTTCTATCCCTATTTTTACATTTATTTGATTATTTTAAGATTGAATTATTTTTATGATGTCCTTTTATATTATATGGATTATGTTATGATGGCATGATTTTTAAGAATCCCATTTTTATTAGATGGGTTATGCAATGATGTATGATTTTTTGATTTTGTGCCACACATAAGAATGGTATCATTATGAGATGGGTGGGACCTATATCTCTCTCCAATGCATTTCTTAAAGATTTTATATCTCATGAGATAGACATGGCTGGAATGGTAGGTTAATCCAATTCAGTGAAACAGGACTGAAACGAGGAATGAACTCAGTTCAGAAATGGACTTTGTCCACTTAGATAGTCTTGGTAATGAGTCTTGACTAATACGAAATGATTCTCTATGATTATGTGTGTATTCCACAAAGTTTCATGTTTTATGTTTGTATTAATTGGATTAAATTTCCCTACTATGATTTATCCCATGTTATGATATTATGATCTCTTTTGCAGGTTATGATTTCCAAAATTTTATGTTCTTATGAATATGATGTGATTGATATTTCATTTTTTACACTTACTGAGAATTTGAGCTCACCATTTTATGTTTTCTTTTTCCCAGGATATAAAGAAAGTTTTTAGGTAAAAAATTTAAGATCTTTATCGGAGATGTTGAAGATCGTTCACCATGATTAGAAGATTATATTCCGAGTTTCCAAAGACACTAAACTATTACGGTCCTTGTGTGTGTGTTTTTGTTATGTACTAAGTATTCCGCAAAAGTAATATAATGTCCATGTACGTTAAGCTTCGGGTCACTACAAGACTCGTGATTGCAATGGAAAGAATGTGGGTGTCAATGTTGAATGCTACAATTGTAGAGAAATGGGGAATTATGCAAATGAATTCTCTAAGCGCCAAGGAAACATACCTCAGAAAAGGCCAAGGGAGTAAGGACAAGCTTATGTTGTTACTAAAAATGAAGTGGAATAATTAATTTTTTTTGTGTTTTTGGACTCATGGATTATATGCTGGTTATAAGAATAATGTGATATAAATAAAAAATTTACTTCAGTACTTTTTGTTTTCATTAAGGTTTTAATATGATGAAGGTAATCATAATTTTGGAATGTGACAATAAGAGAAACTTTATATTTTTTGGGAAATCTAATGTAACAATTGATTTTGGAATTTAGAGACCTTTTAGAGAAGGTATGGACATAGTTATTTTGGATAACTATAAAAGTGGGAATGGATTAAGTTTAACATTGGATAGTATGGTTTAAGGTTAAAAAATTTTGTTAGATTAGTTTTGGAATATTATAATAGTATAGTTTTAGGAAAAGGATAACCTGCAGGTCGGGGGATAACCCATCGCATCAGGAAAAGCTGTAGGAATCGAACCCACAACCATAGTGCGACATGCCTTTATTACCTACCACTAGCCTACAAGAATTCCCTAGTTATTAAAAAATAGTTTTCCTCGTCTAAATGGTATGTGTTAATATTTGGAACCTTGTATGATTAGGATAAATATAATATTTTAGTGTTCTATTGCCTTTTTGAGTTAAATATGAGTTTGTGGTAGAAATTAATTGAAGGTTGAAACTCTACATGTCACGTATATATATATATAAATATATATAAATATCTCTTATTCTATGAATAAATTAATTCTTAAACTTTAGGAATGGGATATTAAAACAAAAAATTTGTTATCCTAATACCTTATGTTTTGTTGAACTAATGATATTTTAAATCACCATAGATTGCAGGATTTGAGGCCCTCAAATTTACACTTGATTGTGATTGATGAGCTCAATCACTTCCTATAAATATTTTCGTTTCCCCCCAATTATGTGTCTCTAATTTCCACCAATGTTCTTCTAATCAAGATCATAATTTGGTGGTGAATTTTTCATTTCCCTTTCCCTCTTATTAAGGATAAATTTTATTAACATTCTTTTCAATGTGGGTTTTCCATAAAAGTATTTTCTATTTTTAACCATTTCTTTATGAAGAAAATTTTAAAATTGTGAGGAAATATTTTATTGAAGTAGGAGGGAATGTAACACCCCATGCATCCATGGTATGCTTCACTTTCAATAATGCAATATCTTGCATTGTATGCAATTTCGAGATTCTAACACACCACGACCTATCAATAGAGCGATTATGAATAGTAATACCCACTTTATAAAATTTTCTAATTTTTATCACTCAAAATGGAATTCATTTATGGATTTTTAATATCAAAATTATCCCAGGGTGAAATATTGGTACTTTACAGATAAATTTTATATTTTGATGAATATTTAAAATTACTAATTTTTAATTTAAAAAATCTTTTTTAATCGAAATAATAATAGTTATAAATTATGAATTTGAGTGGTTTTAATGTATATTTAGAATATATTTTAACCATTTAATATAATTTTGGTAATTTGACATAATTTCACAATTAAACCAGACATAAACAAGTGTCAATATTTTGATAGTTACTATCTCTTAAAAACACGCCTTTTGTTTTAACTAAGAGAATTAATTATAATTTAATTTCTGCCACTTCTGTGTTTTGAATTTGGAAAAATGGATTATATATTTGAAAGAAAGATGTACAAATTGTGTAAATCGGTAAATTTTATTTTTATACATTATGAATAATTACTTCGGTAAATATTTTATTTACCATGGTTAAAAGGTAAATCCTGTAAATAAGGGTAAACAAATATTATTATAATAATAATAATAATTTACACTAAAACGTGTCCCAAATTTATTGGTTGATACATGTCCGACCATTTTCATCATTGGGATAATTTAGCGACCCCATGTAGCCACATGTATTAGATAAGTACACTTTAAATTAATTAAGTTAAAGTATATACAAAAATGACATAAGCATATATCTTTTTGAAAAACAATTTTGACATAGTGTTATAGATGTTGGATTATTGACTATAAATATTAATTAGAATGATAAAAATATTTCTTAAATAATGGTATTTTTTTTATAATTTTTAGACATTTAATAATTAAATTTATTTATGACACAATAATGATGTAGTATTTTCTTTATTAATGAAAGAATCAAATAACGGGTAGTATAAATGTTAAAATAAATATAATTTGAAAGTTTTCATGACATACATGAATTATATTGGTTAATATGAAATGATAGGATTGCTTAAATGAATTTGGTTCGAATTAATAAATTTGTTAAGACTTTATCAAAAATCAATTATTGAATAGTGTCAAAATTGACATAAATGAGTCTTTAAAACAAATAATATATTATTAATTGATATTATATTCCTAAATATTTGAGGCTCGGCCAAATGACTTATATCATGATAGTTGTATAACTAATGGACTACTTGTGGGTCACTTGGATGTATATAGTATGTGTATTAACTATATAATATAAAATACAAAGTGAGATGGTAAATGTCAAAGTAATTAACCAAGTGTTATAATTAAAAGATAAGGTTAATATAATGACCCAAAACTGTCTACAATCTATTGGATGAAGTATTTATATGAATCCCCACCTTAGGCTTCTAATAATATACTTTTGATCCATTATAAACTGAATATAAATTTATTATAAATTAATACTTTAAGATTTTCATAAAGAGCCCCTCCTCCCCCTTATAAAAGGACACCACTTCTATACAATTATTCACACCTTCGAAGCCTTTTGGTTCGGCCAAACCATGACCAAATTTTCTCTCAACATCCCTCAATTCAACCTAGAGGCCTTAGTTTTATTTTGAAGTCATCCTAAGGAGCCCTCTTGATCAAATCAAAAAGAAGAACCCAAAGAATAGTTAATGTTTTCACCACCCTCTTTCATGTTCCTTTCATCTTCCACTTCTTCTTTCCTTATTATTTCCATTCTAAAAAATAACTCCATTATCTTCTGTATACTGTGATGTTATTATAAATATTGTACAACCATATTCAGTATTCTTTCTGTCCTTTGAATGACATGTCATCGTACGTGCGTACGTACGGCTTAACGTCTCCACGTCGTGGTGTAATTGTTATTCAATACAATATTATTTGGATGGGTATAATAATGATGTGTAATTCATGTGAATAATAAATATAACATGATAATGATTCTTTATATATGATATAACATCCAATTATATATTATTATAATACCAAAAGAATGCTATTGTCGCTCGTGTGTACGTACAGACTATCGTCGCCACGAACGCGATGAGATTCATTCTCCATCGTATCCATTAAAGTATAATTCAAATTTGATGATTAAAAATAGTGTTTAAGGACTTGATATCATTCTGGATATGAATAATATACAACCTATCCATAATAAACATGACTTATGTAACAAAACATATAAAATCAAATGAGTATGTTAACACCTGATATGAATATAATACTAAGATATTATTAACAAAGCAATGTTAAAAGATCATATATGATATCATATTAATGTATATTATTCTTGTATAATTTAATAACAATTATTTCACTATTATAAAGGAGGTTAACCATCCCCCAACCAAGGAAAATTACAAGGTAAGCGGTTTCTTATCTCACTATTAATTCCATGAGATTTCCATTGTTCACAACTTATTTATATCATGTGGTGTATTTTATACTGCCATTTGATATGTATTATCATGATCCTCTTTATATTCATGATATTATATGATTCATTTGGAGGTTATTTACTATTTTTCATATGGCTCAATTGATTACAATGAGGTAAGGTTTAATTTCACATTATCTTTATTATGTGAGGTTGTTTATTAATACTTATCTATTGGGATATCTTTATCATCCACATCCATGTTTCTAAAAAATGAAATTCAAAACATTTTTACTATTTAGTAGAAAATGGGTTGAATTCAATTATACCCTTCTTTGACTTTTTATAAAAAAATTAAAGGAATCTTTTCGTCATTTTCCAAACAAGGTAATTTATAACCTTTTTGACAAAATTATGGTAAGAATGTTTTTTTATCATATGCAGTGTGTGCGGTTACTCTCCGCTGTTATTACAACTTTGAAGATTACCTTTCAAGCTTATAAGGTTATTTTAAAAATAATGGTTTTCTATATTATTATATGATTTTCCAATTATTTCAAAAAAGTCATATTTCTCTCAAATAGTTTTGATTTCATTTATTTCAACATCCTTTGATGATTTTTAAGCTTATTTGATGTTGATTTATTATGATACAAAACGTTTATATTATATTGAAGTATTTGTGATATGTTTGATAGTTGATGAGTTATTTTTATGTCATTCATGGTTTATGGTTAAAGTATTGACAATTTTTATGTTTGATTTAATAAGAATGTTTATGTTATATCTCAACCTTTTCTTAAGATGAATGTGTTGGACTAGTATGTTCTAGGTCAGGGACTGGTAAAAGTAAGCCCTCCGGGTTGGTTTCCGATTATTAGAGGCAATTTGGGTTGGTGTGCAGTTATTATAGGAACTCCGGGTTCATGTCCGGTTATTAGAGGCACTCTGGTTTAGTGTCCGGTTATTAGAGGCACTACGGGTTGGAGTCCGGTTATAGAGGCTCTCCGGGACTGGTTCCGGTTATAGTTAGCCCTTAGGTCTTGTCCCAAGGCCTTGACACAAAAATTAAAGTTCATAATTATTCATTCCCTCATTATGAAATTAGTTATTACATGTGATTATTTGATTAGTAGAATATCCACGTGCATGTTTATATGGTAATGTTTGATTTATTTTTACCATGTTATGTTCAAGTTTATGTTTAAAAATGAAAATGTTTTTATTACACATCATTCCTTGAAAGTTTATAGCTTTCGCTAAATTAGTTACCCTTACTGAGCACTGATCTCACCCCTTCCTATGTTTTATTTTTCCTAGGATCCCAAGTAGTGTTTTATAATTAAGATTCAGGGTAAAACGAAGGGAACAATAGCGTTCTAAAAGGATTATTTATGTTGTGTAGTATGTTAGGAAGTGTTTTGTAATGTTCATGTATGTAATCTATTTTCCAAGACTACTAAACTAACCGGTGCTTCAGGACATGATTCCTTGTAATCATACCAATGTATTAAAATAATGCACTATTTCTGGGTAATTGGGGGGGGGGGGGGGGGTTACAGCTCCGGACAGAACAGGGCGGCTTCGGTCGTTCGGGCAGAGAGAGGCGGCGCCGCTCAGCGCCGCCAGGCGAACGGGGATAGCACGCTCCATGGGTCGGGTCTGCTGGTGGGACGCACCCCACCATGCCGTTCAGTCCCCCTGCTAGGACGGAGCCGCCGAATCAGGTCAAGCTAACCTGCCAGCCCACTGGACTTGACAGGTCGGGCTCGTTTCGCTTAAAAGTGAATAACTTCAAGACCGTGTGTCCGATCGACATGTCGTCTACGGAACTAGGACCCTTGCGATGAGGCGGTCCTTTTTAGATACTTCTAGTGAGTTTTTGAAAACAGTGGAAAATGACCAGGTTTGGATCGAGCGTAAATCCAACCAGGCCCCTAGAATGGAAATGCCAATAACTCTCAGATCGGGCATCTGATTGACGAATCGTTTTCGCATTGGGTTCCTTTTGACGAGACAAGAACTTCGGGACACATCAAATTAGGACTTCAGTTATGTATATATTCTTGACTCAAGGAGCATACCCTCCCATAATAGAGTGTGCTCTATGTGGGAACCCTAGAGCTGGCTGCGATGACTTCGATACCGGAATCCTGTGTGGCCTTGACAGCGACAACTTATGTACCAGAAGCCTATTTGGGTTCGACAGCTATGAATTCTATAAAGGAATCCTATGTGGGATCGACAGTGAAGACTACTAAACCAGAATCATGTGTGGGTTCCATAGTTCTGAATTCAAATTCCTGTATCATGTGTGGGTTCGAAAGAATAACTGGTCCTATATCCTGTGTGGGTCTGACAACTAGGACGAATCATAGCTGGTCCAGTATCCTATGTGGGTTTGACGGCTTAGCTGGTCTTGTATCCAGTGTGGGTCTGACAGCTTGGATGAGATAGTCGGTCTTGTATCATGTGCTGGTCCGAAGACTTAGTTCGTCTTGTATCCTGTGTGGGTCTGACAACTTAGATGATCCAGTGGCTACATCTGATTATCTATATCTCTCTAATATTGTGGCACACCTGTGTGAGCTGAGTCATTTCTTTTAACCATTATGATCGTGGTGATTGAATTAACTTCTTTTGTGGAATTGGTTTGGGATTGGGCTTGAGAGTTGGAGCCAGACTGAGATAGTTAATGTAGTTATATGTATGGGAGTATACCTAAGTAGGGTTGGTTGATACATCGTGATTGTATATTTCTTCTTTTGTTTAACCTTAGCTGAAATTGTGAGACCTTGCGGGTCTCGCGGTCCCTACTGAGTATCTGTATACTCACCCCTGCAAGGGCTATGCCCGCACCACGTTGTGTTGGATGCAGATGATGGACAACGATGACAGAGGCTGAGAGCACCCCGACTAGATGGTACCCTGAGGTAGACATTGCAACAAGTTGGCACACAGAGGATATTGATGGACGTGAGTGATGAGGTGTCCATATGTACCTACCCTTCAGGTAGGAACCACAGAGTATGATCCATTATATGCTCTTTGCTATCATTTTTTGTTCCCTTTTAATTATACTAGGTGTTTAGTTGGGTTTGTATACTGGCCCATTTACTTTCTGTCACTCTCTTTTTTATTTAGTTTTACTTAGTGTTGACATCCTGTTGTGTACTCTATTGTGTTTATTTACATTTAAAAAGGAAATACCTTCCAAGCTTATGGATTTATGCCTTTGTTGCTAGTCGCCAGGCCCTGGCCTATGGAAGGCGTCCTTGGGGTAGTCATCACATGGGCCTCGAGGTGGGTCGTGACAAAACCATCATAACATTATATCCCACAATATAGTTCATATTTCCTTCTTTTAAAACAATTTTATTAAAATATATTGTATAATATAATAGAGAATTCTAATTAGTAGGTTTTACAACTATCCTCATAAATTAATTTTATTTATTCAAATACCTCCTTAATTTATATCCTTATTATTCTGAAATATTAATTTAATTATATTAAATTTAATTATAATTTATTATTTTGATGTAATAGACCATTTTCATCTCTTTTTTCATCATATAGAAAATGAAATCAACATTCTTGTATACGAGTATACTATTGATAATATAAAGAGATTTGTTCTATTTTTAGAACTACCATATTTTTTTATATAATTAATATATCTGATATTAATTAAATAATTATGATTATTATATTAAAATATAGTACTTTCCTTCTTTACATTTATTCCATTAGAAAATAAGAACATCGTTTCTGTGTATATGTGGACTACCACCTCCTTAAAGTGATGTGATTTATTTTTCAAGTACCAAATTAATGTATAATCAAAATTAATTGTTTAATATATAAAAATGATAATTATGTAATCATTAATATTCAATAGAGAGTTAAATCATGTCCATTATTCGATAATCGAATGAATTGAATCAAAACATACATGAATCTCATAAAAATTAACACCCATTATGGAGATGTTAATAAATAATTTTTAACAGACTGTATAATAAGCTTTTATATGTAATACATATGTACTATGATATCTATTATTTTTTTATGTTATAGATTCATAAATAAAAATAAATTATTATAAATGTGGTAAAAAATGCACAAAAAACATGTTGGACTTGTGGTAAGGGTCATTTTTTCCATTCTAATATTCCATGACACATGTTTTACATTATACACCTAATTAATTTTTTATGATCTACATACTAACCTGATGAATTATAATATCATGAATTCCTATCTATTCATTTTTTTCTGATTATACTTCTTATAGGATTTGAAAAAATATATAAAAAAGTTATACGGAATTATTTTACTATCTATTTTGTAATATGTATTATTTTCTAAAAAAATATTTTTCAAATAATTTGATTATAAATTTACCAAAAACTTTATATACATTAATATATTCTTATAATATTTTTTCCTTTTTTTATCTAATTTATCTTCACATTGTTACATAAAATGATGAAAAAATGTTTAGCATAAAATTTGATGTAATTTCTTCTTTGGAAGATAACCTTTTTCATCCATATCCATGTTCTTTAAATTGTACTGAATAAATATATTTTATGGGTAAAATTATTATTTAAAGTCATTTTCAATAATATTCTAATTTATTTTAAATATTCTAAAAAGAATCCCACGATTATTTTCTGAATGAGGAACATTTGGCGTTTTTACCAGATGTCTGAAAGGGATCATTGTTTTTAAAATTTACAAAAGGGCCAAAATTTCCCTCCATCATGGAATGTAAAGACCCATAAATTTAATGGAATTTTTTTTCTTAATTTTCTTTGGAATTTTACAAGAACACAATTTCTGACAGTGCCTGATTCCGTGGCCCGGTGTGCCGGAATCATTTTCTAAAGTTTGGATCGGGTACGTTCAGTGAAAGGACGAGCGTGTTTTTCTAACTTTTGAACCAGTGCTCAGAATCAAATTCAGAGGGCACCGATGGAACCGCAGTGCCAGTATTTGCTTATGAACGCCTATTCCGAAGTTTCGTTTACTCGAGAGAAGATGATAAAAATTGTGGAAGTTAAAAATAAAAATTTATCAACAATTTTTATTTTACTCTAAGTATTTAATCCTTTGGATGGAAGTTGGGTAACTACCCAACCTCCCTTTGGAGGTTATGAGGGTGGTGGGGCCCACACGAACCCCACCCCTTCATATCCTCTAACCCCCTCAACTCACCATTAATATTGTTAACTTATGTTAATAACTTATGACATTAATGTTGTGAGTTTAATGTGAGTTTTTGAAATTCAAACACTTGAATTCCAAAAGCCATGTTGTGTTAATAAATTAAGTGTGGCTTAATTTATTTTGTGTTAGTTCCTTTGTTGCATGAGAGGACTTGGGGGAAAAAGAAGGCAAGGAGCTTAGAGATCATCTTCTTCATCTTCGATGAAGAACGCAAAGAACCCAACGAAGAACACTAAGTCTCAGAGTCCGTTTACCAGCGACGTGCCACCCTTCATTCTTCTTCCCACGTCAAAGGAAGGGAGACAACATTCCATCTCGGACAATCTCCATCAACATCTTCAAATCCTATTTCCGAGTCGTCTCTTTCCGCAATGGTTTCTCTGCGACAAATTTCTCTGCGACGAAAACCTCATTCAAGCCGCGCTTGAGGTAGGGGGTTTACGTGATTTTCCTTACGTGTTTCTCTTCTATATTTTATCTACGATATTTGGGCCGCAAGATATCAGTTAACGGGAGGAGGTCGAACTACACAAACACGGCAGTCCCCCTCCCATATTGTTTTTCTTGTTGTTGCGGATCGAATGAATTGATGCGGTGTCGTTTCACCACGCGGGATTGAGCAGCAAGGATGCACAGAATTGTCACACTGCGCTGGATCGAGCGGCAAGCATGCGTGACATCATCACGCCGCGCGGGATTGAGCACAAGAATGTGTGACGTCGTCACGCCGCGCATTCAATTTTTTTTTTAAATTCTCGTGCATGGGTATTTGATTTCAAGGTGTTCGTATAATTTATTTTGGATAAATTATACCCTCATCAATAATTACTATAAAGTGTTTATTATTTTCCAATTGATAACATCTAACACCGAGGGCGCGGGCCGAACAAACATAGCCCGTCAACCCTCCGCAACTTGTTTATCGATGTGCGGATCAACAGACGATGAGGAAGCAGGCTGTTATGGCATTTGAATCCCTTCGCAGTGAAGGTCGGGTACCGGGAGGACCATTGCGAAGATAGCAGGAGAAACAGACCATCAGAGCGCGTCTGGTGGTCCGCGGAAGGCAGGGGCGGAGCGCCACCAGAAGGCTGGGGGCGGCGGTTCGCCGCCGGCTTCAATCAGTGGCGGGGGGGGGGGGGGATACGTGCACCCTGCCCGCGGCTTCCGCTCGGCAGCGCTGGCCGAGCCGCGGCTGGCCGGTCGGGCCAGACTGAGCCGGCCGGGCCGGGCTGGGGCAGACCCAGCCGGGTCAGACCTGGGTCAGGTCGACCTGGTTCGGGCCGACCCAGCGGGGGTCGGGCCGGGTCGATCTGGGCCCAGACCCCCTGTTTTCGGACCCTATTTGGTCTTTTTCCCATAACAGGGGCTACAGACCTCCGATCGATGCAACATCAGTTGCGTAGCGATCCTTGGAACGAGACGGTCGTTTTGGTATATCTAACTATAGGTTTCAGAATACACTGGGTTCGGCCGGGTTGGTTCGGATACGAAACCAACCGGGCCCTCGGAGCGTAAATGCTTATATCTTGAGCTCCGGACGTCCGATTGATGTGCCGTCAACTTTGATGGATGCCTCTAAGTGAGATGGATCTTTTGGCTTACTCTGCTCAAGGTTTGGATGCCGTCGGGGTGTGGTTGGGATGGTTCGCTCACGAAACCAACCAGCCCCCTCGAACAAAAATGCCAATAACTCATAGACCAAGCGTCAGATTGATGCGCCGAATGTTGCGTTAAGACCGCTATGACGAGGCAGTCCTTTGAGATACTTCTTTGTGGGACTTTGAGATACTTGGAGTATCGACCTGTATTTCGTGGAGCAAACCCTACCGGAGATGAGCGTGCGGAGTACGGAGACCGTGTAGCCGACTGAGACCTGATGACTGCATGACCGACTCGACTTGGAGTGAGTAGACTAGCCCAATGTACGGAGCATTACTTTGTGAGGTGCAGACCCATGGGGGACGAAGCACTACCTGTGTGACAGTCCAGACCCGCGATGCTTGTCCGGAGAGTACATCAGCAGGCTACTAGGGGGTGTGCACTACTTTGTTTGGGTGACATACCTCGGCGGGAAGCACTACTGTGTTTGGGTGGCTGACTCGCGATACTCGATAGGATGAGTACCTCAGCAGTCTTATGATAGTGAGCGGTACCTCGATGTCATGACAGGACCACTGTACTCTCCAGAGACGGGGCTCTTCAGCAGTTACGGTTTCGATAATGAAAATCCCGGTTTGAGCTGAGACATTTGTCCTTTGTGTTTACCTCTTGATTGAGATGGGTCACTTGAAAACATAGGTATATGTATGGGCATATTCCTGGGTGAAGGTTATCCGTTGATTTCATGATCTTGGTGTTTTCCTCATGATTGAGATGGGTTAATTGATAACTTAGGTATATGAATGGGCATATAGCTAAGTAGAGGTTATCTGTTGAGATCATCTTTGTGGTTATCCTTGTTGGTTTTAGTGAGACATTGAGGGTCTTGGGGTCCCTAATGAGTATCGTTATACTCACCCCTGCACGGGATATTCCCACACCTCGTTGTGTTGGTTGCAGACGACGGGCAGTGCTGACGAAGGTCGATTGTTCGAGGACTGGATGGTACCCAGAGGTGGACTACACGACGAGTCAGTACCCAGAGGTGGATTACACGACGAGTCAGTATCTAAAGGTGGACTTCATAGCGAGACAACACACGGAGGAGGTTGACAGGCGAGAGCGTTGTGGAGGCTATCTGTACCTACCCTTCAGGTAGGATCCGTGGGGGACGATCCAGGAGCTACGCCATCTGTACCTACCCTTCAGGTAGGATCCGAGGTGGACGACCCAGGAGCTGCTTCCATTCTTCTAGATGTTGTATTTTCCTGTTTTACTTTATTCAGTTATACTTTTACTTTCATTTTGGGTTTGTATTCTGGCCCATTTACCTTTCAGAACTTCTCTTTGTGCATAGTGTTTTACTTCTTCGTGTACTCTGTAGTGTTTTGTTTACTTTTATAAAGGCAATGTCTTCCCAGTTATCGGGATTTACGCCTTTGGTGCTAGTCGCCAGCCCCTAGCCTATGGAAGGCAGGCTTGGGGTAGTCACGACACGTGCCCCAAGGACGGGTCGTGACAAATTGGTATCATAGGAGGCGGTTCTACCGCAGAACATATAACTCTGATATTTTCTTTCTGTGAAGAAATAATGTTATGGGTACCGAGTGTGGTCTTCAGTTCAGGGAATCCAGTGTTGGTGCGGGCGATCGACGTATCCATACACCAGGACCCTGAAAACTGAATTCCGATTTTGTGCACGAAAACAATAAATGCATGTGTGTTTCCAGATGTTTTTAAATGTCATCTCAAACCAGGTCAGCTCCCCAGGTATAATCATTTGACTATGTCACGTTGTTTCTTTCAAGATTCCTTTTCCTAGACGACCAGCTAGAGCCCAGAGGGATGTGCATACTGACAGCCTGCCGAGTGACGAGTCTTCGTTACATGGCCCTTTTGCAGTTGAGGCACCAGCGGAGGCACCAGCGGTACTACCATACGTTGGGCCACTGATGCCACCAGCCCCAGTAGTAGGCGATGCACGCCACTTGAGTGTGTTGCACGAGTTCTAGTGCCAGAGGCCACCCAGGTTCTGGGGAGAGATGGACCTGCAGGCTGCTGAGGATTGGCTGGAGGCAGTGATGAGAGTCTTCAGGTTAGTGGGGATGCCTGGAGACTTCATGGTGATCTTTGCTTCCAGACTTCTTTAGGCCGCAACAGGCAGTTGGCAGAGCCACTTGTTCTAGTATTGCGACGGGATGAACTTTGCATGGGAAGACTTCAAGGCATTCTTCAGGGTTGAGTTTGTTCCAGTAGCTCTACACCCCGAGCATGTACAAGAGATTCTGCCTTTGCCACAGGGTTTTCGATCAGTAGCTGAGTCATCTGTGGGCAGTAGACAGATGATGCAGAGGTCCTAGAGGACTAGAGCCAGGCGTACGAGGAGTAGGAAGTGTTATGAATGTGTCATGAAGGGTCACCTGGCACGTGACTGTCCGACCCCCAGCATAGTTGATCCACAGGCTTTGGAGGAGCCACTGAGGAAAAAGCAGCGGCGGGTGCTTGAGCAACAACCGAGCAGTGGACAAGGTAGTAGAGCACCGGGAGCAGGTAGACAGGAGCGGAACTAGTGGATACGTCTCCTGTACTTCTAGTTCCATGTTACTGTTGTATTCATGTCTTTGTACTATGAGTTGCAATAATAATAAAAAGACACCTATCTTTGAGATGTTTTCTTTCCTGTCCTTTGTTTGGTTTATACTGAGAGGTCCCGGTTAAGACTGTTGACTTGACCCTCACTTTTTAGTTTTCTACTGGAGGAGATCTAGGGACCTCACACTGATGCCGACAGTGTGACTCGAACCTTAGAGGCGAGAGTGACAGTTGGATCTCTTGGTAGTAACGTCGAGGCCTTACGACGTCATCCATGGCATGAATACATCATTCATGTCAAGATTGACTGTATTAGTCAATGGGAGTGGTTCATTCAGGGGATGAGACCGAGTGTCTCTTTTAGGCAAAGGAGAAATTTTAGAAGCTCTTCATATCATTGAAAAGAAGGTGCAGATCATCCAGGAGAGGATGAATACTGCACGGTGTAGTAAGAAAAAGGAAACTGATGCCAGTCATAGAGACTCGAGCGTGTTAAATGTTTCAAGAAGAGGAATCTTTAATGAGAGAGGAGTCTGCGAAGCAGAAAACATGGAGGCAGAGCTAGGAGAGCAACATGAGGTGGTGTACATCTTAATATACTACAACCACCCGCCTTAGTTATCCCCGCCAGGCTCAGGAAGATGGAGGGCGGAGGAAGAGAGTAGCTGCATGCGATCAAGGAGTGTGACCCAGTGGCTCTAAAAATGATTCAAGGGACAGTCTATGTCTACTACTAGCTGCTGTAGTAACAGGCATCGATATGAATCAGTTGTTGCTTTCACAAATCCTGTTCCAGACCTAGAGTTCCGGTAAGCCGTGGACTTGAACCTCACGTCTGGAGATACCTTGGGAGGAGACTCGATAATCACACTTACGCCGACAATCTGGTCAGACCCTCAAGGTGAGAGTTTTGGTTGGAATCTCTTGGTGGTAGTGTCGAGGCCTTACGACGTTGGTCTGAGTATGGATTGGATCCACATTTCATACACAGATTGACTGTATTAGGCTAAAAGGTTGTGGTTTAACTACGACGTCGGGATGGGTTTTCCTTGGTCGGCGAAAAAGTAAAACCCAGGCAGCAGAGGGTAACTCTTGCACATGAGGGTGTGACCAATCACTCTTGAGTCGGTCAGCCTTACCCTCGTGGCATCATTCATTTCCAGTTCTAGTTCTAATAGGAATTGGAGACCTCTAGAGTTCGAGGATGACGATCACGTCCTTATACGGGTCTCAACTCGACGAAGTTTACAGAGATGTGGCCAAGGCGGCAAGTTATCTCCGATGTTCAACGAACATTTCTAGGTCCTCAGTTGGGTAGGCGGGGTGGTTTACCGCTTGACCCATCCACCACAGTTGCACCAGGTGCACGACGACTTCCACGTATCTTAACTGAGAAGATACGTGCTCGACCCTTCGCATATCATCGACCATGAGGAGCAGGATGATGGCGATGGGGTGTCATTCACGGAGGTTCCAGTGGGGATCGAGGATCGACAGGAGCGGATCCTATGAGGATGATGGATTCCTCATGTGCATTTTCTCTGGAATTACGGGAACCTCCGGGTGAGCACATGGGAGTGGAAGGGTCAGATGCATTATCTGTACCACTTTAGTTTCCCTAGTTTGTGTTATAACTTTACGGGGACGTAAAGCCCTGAGGTGGGAGTAATGTAAAGACCTGGAAATTTCAAGGAAATTTTTTTCTTAATTTTCTTTGAAATTTTACAAGAACGCAGTTTCTGACGGCGCCTGATTCCGAGGCCCGATCTGCCCGGAATCATTTTCTGAAGTTTGGCTCGGGTACGTTCAGTGAACGGACGAGCGGGTTTTTCTAACTTTTGAACTGGTGATCGGAATCAAATTCGGAGGGCACCGATGGAACCGCAGCACCAGTATTTGTTTATGAACGTCTATTCCGGAGTTGCGTTTACTCAAGAGAAGTTGATTAAAATTGTGGAAGTTAAAACTAAAAATTTAACACCAATTTTAATTTTACTCTAAGTGTTTAATCCTTTGTATGGAAGTTGGGTAACTACCCAACCTCCCTTGGGAGGTAATGAGGGTGGTGGGGCCCACACGAACCCCACCCCTTCATATCCTCTAACCCCCTAAACTCACCATTAATATTGATAACTTAAGTTAATAACATATGACATTAATGTTGTGAGTTTAATGTGAGTGTTTGAAATTCAAACACATGAATTTCAAAATCCACGTTGAGTTAACAAATTAAGTGTGGCGTAATTTATTTTCGGTTAGTTCCTTTATTGCTAGAGAGGACTTGGGGGAAAAAGAAGGCAAGGAGCTTAGATATCATCTTCTTCATCTTCGACGATGAACGCAAAGAACGAACGATTCCCAATGAAGAACGCTGAGCCTCTGAGACCGTTTACCCGTGACGTGCCACCCTTTGTTCTTCTTCCCACGTCAATGGAAGGGAGACAACGTTCCATCATGGAGAATCTCCGTCAACGTCTTCGAATCCTCTTTCCGCGACGTCTCTTTCTGCGACGGTTTCTCTGCGACGAATTTCTCCATGACAAAAACCTCATTCAAGATACGCTCGAGGTAAGGGGTTTACGTGATTTTCCATACGTGTTTCTCTTCTGTCTTTTATCCACGACAGTTGGGCCGCATGATATCAGTTAACGGGAGGGGACTGAACCGCACAAACACGGTCGTCCCCCTCCCTTATTATTTTTCTTATTGTTGCATATTGAATGAATTGATGTGCTGCCGTCGCACCGCGCAGGATCGAGTAGCAAGGATACGTGACATCGTCACACCATGCCGGATTGAGCGGCAAGCATGCACGACATCGTCACGCCGTGCGGTATCGAGAGGAAACAATGCGTGACGTCGTCACGCCGCACATTCAATTTTTTTTAAACTCTCGTTCGTGGGTATTTGATTGTAAGGTGTTTGTATAATTTATTTTGGATAAATTATACCCTCATCAATTATTAAAATCACGTGTTTATTATTTCCCAATTGATAACACCTAACGCGGAGGGCGTGGGCTAAACATACACGGCCCGTCAACCCTCCTCAGCTTGTTTATCGATGTGCGGATCGACAGACGATGACGAAGCAGGCCGCTATGGAATTTGAATCCCTTCGAAGAGATGTTCGGGTCCCGGGAGGACAGTTGGCGAAGACGGCAGGAGAAACAGTCCACCGGAGCGCGTCCGCTGGTCCGCGGATGGCAGTGGCGGTGCGCCGCCGGAAGGCTGGCGGCGGCAGTTCGCCGCCGGCTTCAATCAGCGGGGGGGGGGGGGGGGGGGGGGGGGGGGTCCGCGCACCCCACCCGCGGCTTCCGCCCGGCCACACTGGGCCCAGCTGGGTCGGACCCGGGTCAGGCCCGACCGGGTCGGACCTGTGGCGGGTCGACCTGGGTCGGGCCGACCCAGGGGGGTCGGGCTGGGTCGGTCCGCGCCCAGACCCCCCGTTTTCGGACCTTATTTGGTCTTTTGCCCATATCTTTGCCTACGGACCTCCAATCGATGCATTGTAAGTTGAGTAGTGATTCCTGGAATGAGACGGTCGTTTTGGTATATCGCACACAAGGTTTCGGAATACTTTGGGTTCGGTCGGGTTGGTTCGGATACGAAACCAACCGGGCCCTCGGAGCAGAAACGCTTATATCTTGATCTCCGGACGTCCGATTGACGTGTCGTTGACTTTGTTGGATTCCTCTATGTGAGACCGATCTTTTGTCTTATTCCGCTCCAGGTTTGGATGTCTTCGGAGTGCGGTCGGGTTGGATTGCTCATGAAACCAACCGGTCCCCTGGAACAAAAAAACAATAACTCACAGACCGGGCGTCCGATTGACGCGCTAACTGTTGCGTTGAGACCCCTATGACGAGGCGGTCCATTGAGATACTTTTTCATGGGACATTGATATACTTGGAGTATCGACCTGTAGTTTGTGGAGCGGACCCTCTCGGAGACGAGCGTGCTGAGTACGGAGACCATGTAGCCGACTGAGACCTGATGACTGCTTGACCGACTCGACTTGGAGTGAGTCGACTAGCCTAGTGGATGGAGCACTAATTTTTGAGGTGCAGTCCCATGGCGGACGGAGCACTACCTATGTAACAGTGCAGACCCGCGGTACTCGTCCGGAGAGTACCTCAACAGGCTACTAGGGGGTGTGCACTACTTTGTTTGGGTGACATACCTCGGCGGGAAGAACTACTGTGTTTGGGTGGCTGACCCGCGGTACTCGACAGGAGGAGTACATCAGCAGTCTTAGGTTAGTGAGTAGTACCTCGGAGTCGTGACAGGACCACTGTACACTCCAAAGACGGGGATTTTCAGCAGTTACAATTTCAATAATGAAAATCATGGTTTGAGCTGAGACTTTTGACCTTTGTGTTTACCTCTTGATTGAGATGGGTCACTTGATAAATTAGGTATATGTATGGGCATATACCTGGGTGGAGGTTATCCGTTGATTTCATGACCTTGGTGTTTTCCTCATGATTGAGATGGGTTATTTGATAACATAAGTATATGCATGGGCATATACCTAAGTAGAGGTTATCTGTTGAGATCTTCTTCGTGGTTATCCTTGTTGGTTTTAGTGATACCTTGAGGGTCTCAGGGTCCCCACTGAGTATCGTTATACTCACCCCAGCACGGGCTATGCCCGAACCTCGTTGTGTTGGTTGCAGATGATGGGAAGTGCTGACAGAGGCCGAGTGTTCGAGGACTGGACGGTACCCAGAGGTGGACTACACGACGATTCAGTACCCGAAGGTGGATTACACAACGATTTAGTATCTGGAGGTGGAATTCATGGCGAGACAACACACGGAGGAGGTTGACTGGAGAGAGCATTGTGGAGGCTATCTGTACCTACCCTTCAGGTAGGATCTGTGGTGGACGATCCAGGAGTTGCACCATCTGTACCTACCCTTCAGGTAGGATCCGAGGAGGACGACCCAGGAGCTGCTTCCTTTTTTCCAGCTGTTTTCTATTCCTGTTGTACTTTGTTCATTAGTAGTTGTACTTTGATTTTGGGTTTGTATTATGGCCCATTTACCTTTCATCGTTTCTCTTTGTACTTAGTGTATTACTTCCGCTTGTACTCTGTAGTGTTTTGTTTACTTTTATAAAGGAAATGCTTTCCCAGTTATTGGGATTTACGTCATTGGTGCAAGTCGCCAGCCCCTGGCCTATGGAAGGCAGGCTTGGGGTAGTCACGGCACAGGCCCCGAGGATGGGTCGTGACATGGAACATATTTTCATTGAGTCACCCTTTACATGTTTCTGTGTAAATTTTAAAGGAAACACATTTTATACATAATAATTTATTAATTATTTAAATGTTATCAAAAGAAATGTGTCATATCTTACAAATGGAATGAAATATAAATTGGGAATGATTTATAACATTATATTTATAACAATAGCACAAAATCATTAATAAATGTACTTTTTAATACATATTTTTTGTTTTCATTTTTAATTCTAAATGTTATTTTCCATTTTGACAAGAAATCAATAAGAATGTATTTACTATCTTCTTTCATTATTTACTATGTTTTGGTTATTTGGTTGTTAAATTTTTTATGATATGATTACCTATGAATCTCCATAAATTAATTAGACATAATTTATAACTCGATATCCCTATTTTATGTTCTCTATATTTATAGGGAATTGTATCCTCAGATTTTATGTTATATAAACTGTATAATATATCTATATATTTTATCAGGGATCATAGGATTATTATAAAAAAATTTCATATACTAAGTAAATAATCTATTTTATTGATTAAATATGGATAAATGATTATTTATAACTCATTAAGAGAATGAATTTCATTAATAATATTATATATTACAAATTATTAATATATTAAATTATTGGGTGTATCCTAGTTATATAAATTCCTCGGATGCATCAATATGAATCATGAGAAAAATAATTGATCCAATTATTTTAGTATTTTGAATCTTCTAACCTATACAATGTTAGTGTCTTGAAAATGGCCATAATAATAATATTGATTATATCTTAGATGATGCCTTGATTTTCATATCATGAATGATCATATTTAACAATTTAAATTTTTAATGATATAGTTTTAATTATACTTGAGATATATATATTTATATTATCCATGGATATACATTCAACTCATGTTGTTGATTGAATGTAATGTTGCTTAATTATTTATTATACTGTATTGAATATTTTTTATTTACTCTTGATATCTTCTAATATATTTAAACCTTATTAGGAATCTAATATAACCATTTTTTTCACAATTACCCTACATATGTTAATGTATTATTTGAGTGGTTGTTAACATGATAAAAATATTTCATTATATTTTGTTAAAAATTTCAACTGTATTATGAAATTCAAATATGAACCTAGTTTCCATGAATAATAAACCGATCGGTCAATGGTTGTGGGATATCCTAATTTTTTTAACAATTTATTAGGTATGCACTGGATCAAGTGTACATGAATTGGGGATACTATAGTTTTCATTAAAATCCATATTTATTATAGATATTAGTTCATGTAAATCAATTTCTATTTTATCATAATTAATTTTATTCATATCAAATTTATAAAAAGAATTGATAGGGAAACTATTTTGTAATATATTTATTACAGGTAATGTATAACCATTTTGGATAAATCTAATGAGGATAGTTTTTCCCAACATAGGATTGTTATAAAAAAATAATAGATCAATGTTTTAATCTTGAATTTTTATTAATAGTTCTATTAATATATTTTTTTGATTCATTATCTAATTACAAGAATGATTATATTGTTAACATATAGATAAATTTTTTGTATTTCATAGTAATTCAATATTCTGATAATCTTTTGTTTATTTTATATGTAAGGATTACAATAATACCAAAATATTTATAGATTATTTTCATATTTAAATTATTTAAATATTAATATATACTTATTGGAGACCTGTTAAGGTAAGTATTTTATGAATCTATTGGAGTTAAAAATTCATATGTTTTATAGAAATAATCCAAAACATGATTATGACTCATGAAAATAGTAGTAACACCCAAATATTTTAGTGAAAAAAATAATATATTCGATATCATAAAGGACATGCATAAATAATTTTATATTTTTTTTGCAGGAAATACCATGTTCGTCATTCATTATTTGAAACCCCAACTTTTTTTTGTTTGAGAGATTATTTAACACGCAACACCAAACAGAGACGTCCCATGATATATATTACCATCATAATCATGTCATATGAGTTGTGTTTATTAAATGGATTAATTTAATTATGAAAATATGTTTTAAAATTATATATAAAATTAACTATATAGTGAAAATTTAAATGAAAATGAAAATAAAAATATTTTTAAAATAAATGGAAATATTTTTTATCAATTGATTTTAATGCACACAAGTGTGTTTTTTACTAATAAAATAATCAAATCACTCATTTTTAAATGTATTAATCAATTATATATTCAATATATTCTTTATAATATTCAATTTTCAATGTATGTGTTTCATAACCAATAGACCAAGGTATATCTAATTTTACACATAAAATCATTTTTTTAACGTTTGTTCACATTTTTTTTGGGTGCACTTATTTTAAAACTATTTTATTGAATATTTATTAATTTATAATTCAAAATAAAATCTTAATTTTTGAAATTGAAATATAAAAATTATCTTCGGTTTAATTTTTGTTAGTATTCTAAAAAGAGACATTTATTTGATGAAATGTGAAAAATAATTATTTTTTAATGTAAAACTCAATTTTCATATAAATAAAGTTAAATATATATTTTATATGTGTCTTAAAGTAATAAATAGTTCAATAATGCATATATTAAATCAATTTAGGTCATTTTAATCCATTTGTAGTTTTCTTTTAAAAAACAAATATTGCAATATTTTGAATATTTTCACATTAAAAAAATTCATTCTCATCATGTCTGTAAAACTAATTTTAAAATAAATTAAATCAATTTTTTTAGTTGAAATTGGAAAAAATGGATTAAATATTTGAAAAAATAATAATTAATAATTTTTATAGGATCAAAATTATTTCATACCAAAGAGATTAGTGAAATTAATTAAATGTAAATAAAAAAATTTGGGTAAAAATGTGTTTTCTTAGTGGGTAAATATTAAACATGAAGGGCCATGATACCTATAAAATAATCCAAACCCCATTAAATTTAAACCATTCTACAAAAAACAATCTTGGATAATACTTGGTGAATTATGTGGGCTTATTTATGGGTACACATGTTGGTTCACATAACATTATTCTACAAAATACCATGAATGTCTTGCCCTTACTAATTAAAGAATACCATTTTTCCCTCCCATGACAGCATAAAAAAATGGAATGTCCAATCCCTGCAAATATATTTTCATCACATTAATCCCCTAATACAAGAATCTTTAATTTGGTAATAAAATCATTAATGTAATCATTTTGGTTCAAACCAATGTTAGTTACATGAGGACGATGTAATGTTCATCGACATATATTTTTTTAATTCATTCAACACCAAATTGAATTCTTATTGTACCATGAATATACAATAACATTCATATGATAAATAAACATAAATGATATTATGTTAGAATTATAAACAAAACCCACACAACATTCCATCAAATTTTTTACCAAATCATTATTCATATCTGCGACAGACTACAACCTCATGAAATGATGATGTCTATTTTTCTATTACTACCTCTCATCATAAGGAATAATGATGGACATATTAATTTTATATTATATTTATCATAATTAAAACATATTTATACATATTTATTCTTTAGAATATATAAAATCTTTTTACATAGCCTATTATTGGGAATATGTTAACATCGTTCATGTGTACAGTAAAATACTGCCTCTCAAAGTGATGTGAACAATTATTCACTAATATTTTACAAGGCTGGAAATAAGGGTAACTATAATGAATAGAAAATATAAAAAATAAATAACTATAATATTAATGAAATAATTTATTTCATCAAATATTATATATCATATTATTCTAATTATTTCACACTTAGAAATACTGAAAATATCATTTATAGAATTGTGCGCCAGAGCCTCCTCAATGCAATGTAATTATCATTTTTTCACCAAAACATCACAATAATGATATATATAATTATAATTAATTAAAAAATATTGTATTTTTTTAATTATAATTCTATAATGTAAAATTTTACATATATTTTTTCCATAATAATAATTGAAAAAATGGAAATATTACCTACCTGTACATGGGCGTACCATATCTATAATCTTAATGTTAGATAATATTAAATAACCATACTTCATAATTGTTATTAAAATTATAATTTATTTATATATATGATAATTTTTTAACCATTATTATTTTCATTTGTATAATTAATTCCCTCTTTAAACATAGTAGATGTATGGAAGTCATTTTGACACCTATGTAAAATATTTTCAAAACATATCATGTAAACATTACTAATTTTTAAATTAAATATATATTGATTATATTTGAATTAAAAATAATAATAAACTAACAACATCTTATCCTATATTTAAATAATTATCATATTTATATTATCCAGGATGATAAATAACAATGATGATGAATTAGACACATTGTAAGGGTTTTTCTAGTATCATTTTTATTTATATGAGATATATTTTTTATAAACCAATTTTTGTTTTTTTTTGGGGAGTATATAATTACCATTAATGTGTTTTATTATTATTATTATTCAATGTAGGGGAATTATAAATTCTATTTTCGGATCTATCTTTCATGGGGTTTATATTTTCATTGTTATGAAAGTGTTAATGGATTTTTTTCACAGTTTTTCTTCATTGAGTAATATGTTATGTTATGAAAAATTATTCTTTTATGATGTGAATGTAATTATATATTGAAATGTTTTACCATGAATATAGTTATAATCAAGATATTATAAGATTCATTCATTTTTTATGTGTTTTATGATTAAAACATATCAAAGTTGAAAGAGTCCTTGTTATAATATACTCTTTTATTAGAATTGTGTATGATTAAGTCACTATTATTGTCAAATTATAAATCTCTTAATGTATCTATTCCTATAATGTTTCATGATATTTCCCTGTAATCGGAAATTTGTTTCCCTCTTTGGTACACATAATAATTGAGAAAATTTTTATTATAAAATTCATCATTGTTTATCTCTTTGGACTGAAATTTATTTTCATAAAAAAAATATTTAAAAAAAATGTTTTAAAATATGGTTTCCCCATTTTACAAATAATTATTAAAGTAATTTTTTCCTAATTTATACATAAAAATATTTTTCAATGGAGTCTTGTTATCTATTTTTGATCAAGTAAAATTTTTTCCAGTTTTACACTGGAAAAAGAATTCAATTTGAAATATACATCATTTACAGATTTATCCATGATCATCATAATGAATAATCTCTTGATTTATTATTAGTATATCTTAAATTTAGGTTTTATATTAATACTATATGGATTTAATGTTTTTTAAATTTTTTATTCCCAAATTACTTTATTTTCATAATTATTTATGGTTCAAATATTTATTTTCAAAATTATTCGGTTACATTTTTCAAGAATGTTTTTAATAATATTT
Organism: Viscum album; assembly: GCA_963277665.1. Taxonomy (NCBI): domain Eukaryota; kingdom Viridiplantae; phylum Streptophyta; class Magnoliopsida; order Santalales; family Viscaceae; genus Viscum; species Viscum album. The sequence continues at coordinate 201,797,201 of OY728157.1, read as the reverse complement.
TAATTTTATTAAAATTAATCAACATAAAAAACCTTGTACTTACATTTCCTCCACTATTGATATTATGTATTGATAACAACTTCATTCTTTTATAATAATGATTAAGCTTGTTCAAAGATATTGTTATCGAACACATAACTTTATCATTATTAAATCATGTTTCAGTGTTATTTTCACAGATTTTATTTCATTTCCATGAGGTCATTTTTTAAAAGATATTTCTATGTAACATGTCTCTTTTACATAGTTAAATCATGTTTCATAGAGATTTAAATGGACTAGTTTCTTTTCAGTAGGTTAATGATGTTCTAAAAGGAAAAAATCATTGTTTCAAGGAGTTATGATAAAACAAATTCACTATAATCATTATTCATGTTTCGGTTATTATATATTATAAATTGTGGTTTTTCACAAATATCAATGGATGAACTAGTTATCATTTATATGATGGGGGTATCCATATAGTGATCCAATGCATTGGTTAATGATTGTATTCTATGGAAAATTATATTGGAAGATGGTCATATGGTTATTACTATTTATAATGTTTCTCTAATAGTTCTTGAATATTATCCTATGAACATTAAGTTCTAATAAACCAATATGTTTTATCTATGATTTCTATAGTGTTAAAATTTTTCATTGGATCATGATTGATATCACATGGAACATTATTATGGATCATTGAAAATTTTTCCTTTTTAATACTTTAGGATATTTTTTAGTGTTTAGTGATCCAGGTATTGATGGGTACGAATATTATCATGTTATTATCATCTAATTTTATTAAGTCATAATACCCTTATTCTCTTATTATTCCCATTGATAAGAATCATTTTCTATTTATCTCATTTCCCTATACTAGAAATTTGATATCACCCTCTTATGATTCTTTTTTCTAGGTAATAATGAAATATGTTGAAGGAATTTTTTCTAGAAGAGATTCAATATAGTTAATGATTATTTATTAATTAGAAATGAGATGTTTGTGTAGAACCCCAATCATCCATGGTATGCTTCTCTTTGAATAATATAATAGTGTGTGGTGTATGAAACACCGAGTTCAAGCACCCCATGACCTATCAAACCAGTATTTTAGAAAGTTGTTATCAATATTAATAACCCAATTTTGAATTTTATATATACACCATATAATTTTACCTACCATATTTTTCTTCGTAGAAATTATATAAGGACTAATTAAATGATTCATATAAAAGAAGTATTTTTTTAAAAAAAAATTGTAGTTTTTCATTCTTATAATAGTGAACAATTTATAAATCTAATATTTGACACTTTTATATATTAAATTTAATGAAATTAAATTATTATTTTTATGAAGGACATAAAAATATAGTTTGGATAAATTTTTTCTTTTTTTCTTATTACATTAATATTTTGATGAATAGTGAATGATACTAAATTTTAGTTGAAAATAAATTTTTTAATAAAAATAATTTATTGTGCAAAAGTATATATTATAATGGTTTTAAGTATAATTATATTATATTTTAATGATTTAATCCAATTTTTTTCATTGGAAGTACCTTCATTTTTAAACAAGACATAAAAACATATCAATCTACTGATAGTTTTTACTTCTCAAAAAACCTGTTTTTTAGTTTTGACAATGGGATTTCATTTTAAATTAATTAATACTACTTATATGTTATGAATATGGTAAAATATACATCATTGTTGGGTTCAAAATATTAAAATTATCTTCACATGAATTTTTCATATTTTTCAGAAAACATTCAATTTTGGATGAATAGTGAAAACACTATTATATTGTTAAAAAATTAACATTTTATATAAATAATTATTCATTTTTTTTAAATTATTTTAATTCAAAATAGATACATAATACCTATATTAGTTCAACTTTACTCATTGTAGACATTTTAGAATAAAATTAAGTGTATAAAATGTTATTGAATATTTTAACCTCTTTTACTCACCTTCTTGGAACGTTTGAAAATTTGCATAAAACATATTTTTACAACTTCATTGAATTGAATTTAAAAAATCTTAGAGACATGGTTGTCATAAGTAAGTAAATATTTTTATCAAAAAGATGAAAAATATTTTTGTTGAAGGGAAACTTTTGAATTTTATTTTCCATAGTTAAAAATAAATTGTGTTATTAAAGGTAAATATGGTATTATAATTACTCTAAAACATGTCGTAATTCGATTGGATAATTTTATATCGACCAAAATAAACCATAGGAATAATAAATGACCCCTTTGGTCCACTTCGTTTAGATTAGGACATTTATTGTAAGTTTATTTAAGGAAGAGTTACAAGTATTAAATTAAAATGTTAATAACTAAGACATTTTTAATATAGGTTAATACATAATATAATTTCATCTATAAATATTCATTATATATCTAAAATTATCTCTTACATCATTGTATTTTATTTATAATTTTTATTTATTAAATAATTAAATTTATTTATGACATAATTACGACACAGTAATTACCTTAATAATGAATGATTAAAATAATGGATATTATAAATATTAAAATAAATATAAATTGAATCATTTGATGAATTTAATAACATTTATTGGTTAATATCACATGTTATGGTTTATTAAATATATTTATTTCAAAGAAATAAGATTTTTATGCCTTTCACAAAAACAAAATACTAAATAATATCAAAAATGACATAAATGAGTTTTATAAAACGAATACTATATTATTAAATAATATAATAGTATTAAATATATATAGTTACAAAAATGTACATATATAATAATATATATGTTATTAATGAACCAGATGGGGTTCTCTTGTCATTTTATAGTATGTTTATTAACCATATAATATAAAAATACAAGGAGACTTGGTAAATGTTAAACTATTTAACCAAGTGTTAAATATAAATGATATGGCTAATATGGAGACATAAACGTATCTAAAAACTATTGGTTTTTAGGTTTTAGACCCATAACTACCTTATCCTGAAAATAATTTTTTTTGTCAATTATAAACCGAATACGATTGTGTAATAAAATAATATTTCAAGGTTTTCCTAAAATGACCATCATGTCTCTTATAAATGGGTACATCCACTTATCTCAAAATCACACCTCCAAATCCATTTGTATGGCCCAAAACCTTCTCAAAAATCCTCCTAACTACCTTTAATTAATCATATATACCTTACTTCGGTCATAAAACCAAACTATGGATCCCTTTTTATAAAATCAAAGGGAAGAACCCGAAGATGAGGTAATTATTTCATCTCATCATTCATTGTTCATTTCTTGTTCCAGTTCCTCTTTAATTTTTGTATCCATAACAAAATTATAAGTATAGTACTTTCTACGTACTTTAATTTTTTTTATAAATTTGGTAAAACCATATTCATTATTCTATACATCCAGTAAATGACATAGTCACCATACATGCATACATACGGTATGCCATATCCACTTTGTGATGTAGTTTGTTATCGAACAATTAATAATTGTATGGGTATAATAATGAGTGTAATTGATGTAAATATTAAATATGACGTGATTTTTATTCATTATATTTAAAATAACATCCAGTTACATAATATTTCGCCATCATTATAATGGCATTATCACTACTGTGTATGTAAGGATTACAGTCTCCGTGAAGGTGATGAGCCCCATTTTCCATCATAACCATTCAAAAATAAATATCAATTTATCATTGAAAAATATGTTTTGAGAAAATAATGTAATTATGGATATCAATCAATCATGTCCTATCCATAATAAACATGACATAAGTAACAAAACATATAAAGAAAAACAAATCATTTAAAACCCGAAACAATTATACTACTGAAATATTATTAACAAAGAAATATTAAAATATAATACATGATATCATATTTATGTATATGGTTCTTGTATAATTTTATAACAATTACTTCACAATTATACATGAGTTTTAGATACCCTCAACTAAGGAAAATTACAGGGTAAGGGGTTTTCATCAGAATTTTATTCCTTTGAGATTCATTAAATATTTGAAACTATTTCCTTTTATATGGTGTATGTACTACCCATGTTATATTATTTGTGTAATATTCTTTAATTTATGGGTATTTAGATCTTAATTTTTTAATACTTCTTTTAGGGTATGTATGTTTCGTATGTTACCAAATATTTAATAGTATTTCTAATTTCAATTTCCGCTCATTTGGTTTTATGCAATCTTCATTGATTATATTACTAAATGATTATGTCGGAAATCACTATTTATTTATTTTTTAGAAATCTCAACTCCCCTTTTTGTGGATATATTTTTAATACACATAATCACTTCATTGATAAATTCTTAAGTCATCAATATTCACTTGATAAGAGCAATCTTAACTAGATTTCCATTCATTGAGTTAATCATCGAAGTCATTGGAGTTTTTTTGAAAGAATATTTGTGAATGTTTTATTATTGATTTACACTGATTATCCAATCTTACTGACTATATTTATATTTTTCACATAAAATTATTTCATTTATTTATCCTTAACTTACGGATACAGTCTTTATATGGGATTTCCTATCAATATACATTCCATTGTGACTTCTTTGTTGTTATGTAGAAATTCACATTTATATAATGTATATATTGTACATTGACATAGTATATCATGAATCCCATTATTCTCATTATTTTATAGTGTTTTTTCTTCAATTATTTGTATTCAAGTGTCTGTCATTTGGATAGAATCTCTAACTAAAAAGTCATTTTAAATGTTTTAAATATTTATTCTTCTAAATCATTCTAATTAATGTCCATGTTTTAAAATTGGTTTTAATTATTTAATTATATAGACATGATTGATTTAAAATTTAAATTTATTTTAAATTTTTTAATGAGTCATGAGATACTTTGATTAAAAAATCTATTTTTAAAAGCTTCTTGATAAATAGTGATACTTTTAAATGTTTAAAAAAAGGTATATTTCTATTAAATAGTTTTACTGGTTATTTTCATATATGTAAATACCCTTCATTATTCTTAATTTAGTTTGATTTATTACAATACAATTTTGATTTGGTAATGAATGTGTTATTTTTGACTGTGGATGTGTTATTTGTTTACCATTAATGGTTTTTGGTTAAAATATTTACATTTTTTATGCTAGTTTTAATACCAATGATTATTTTATGTTTCAATATTTTCATATTAGGAATGCATTGGACTTAATAAGTGACTGGTGGAGCCCGTTATAGCACCTTACTGCATCAGTAGGTCTCATTAGACAAACTAATATGTTGGAACAAGGCCTTGAAAAAAATCTTATTTTGTAGTCTTCGCACGAGGCCTTGACTATGGGGTTATGATGTTCAGCAGTATGCATTACATAATTATAAAATTAGTTATTGATATTACATGAGACTATTCAACAAGTGGAATATCCATGTGAATGAGTAAATGGAATTATTTTATTTATATTTACCATATTATGATGAATATTATGTTTAAAAGGCTTGTATTTTAGTCTAATTAATTGCCATGAATGTTTATACATATTTATGAATGATTCATCTATATTGGTTTCCTTAATGATCATATCATCTCACCACATTCTATGTTTTATTTTTTCCCGAATGTGAAGAAGTATATCCCAACTAACCTACAGAAATATCCTATGGGATATGAGTGTGTTCAAGGGGTACATAATGTAGTTTTTATTTATTTCATGATGTAATGTAATACCTTTATATGTATCTAGTTATTAAATGTTACAACACTAATCATTCATTCGGTACTTGATATCTTGCTATCATTCCAATGATATGTAATATTACATAGACTCTGGGTAACTAGGGTCAGGGCATTACAGTTGGTATTTGAGGAAGTTTAATACTAACCTTTGAATGTAGATTTAGAAAAAAACTCTTATAAGAGAACATTATCCAAAGATATACATTGGGGACTATAATATAAGAATATCTATAAAAATTTAATGTAAATATTAATTAAGTTTACCATGAAATACATCCATGTTTGGATACGAGCAGGTAGAGAAGGCTCTAACACAGAAGTAACTATGAGTAAAACCTAAAAACACCACATTGAGATACAGCTTAATGAGAACGGGTGCATGAAAACTGGACTTGATACATTATTAGTAACAAAACAAACTAGGGATATTCTTAGGATACTTCTCATTTTCATTACAGACTAATTTGAATGATTTTAATATAATATTATAATAAATAACCTTTGTTAATTCTAATGTGTTTTAGATTGAAAATAATGTGTCATGATATTGTCTAAATGATTTTATGACTATTTTTACTCACACAATGCTTTCTAGTTTTAGTAAATGGGTGGATTCCAAGGATGTCATAGTAACATTGAAAATAATGTACAAGGTTGGAATGGTGGTGGAAATGAGAAAAAAAATTGAATGATGATTGATGTAAAATGAGATCATTTTTATGCCAAATCAGTTTTCAAAAATTATGATCAACAAAATATATAGTAACAAACTCCCAGACTCTACAAAGAAAGTAAGGGTGGTGAATGTTAATAGTTTCAGTAGTGGAGACTATAGAGTAAAGAAATCTTAATTCCAATCATGTAGGAAATATGGAAATATACACCCAAGAAAGTGTTTCAATGGAATATAAAAATTATTTATGTGTGGGAAAGGACATAAAGTAAACAATTTCTTAGAAAAAATTTAGAGTATTATAAATGAAAATTAAAATGATACCAATAATTCATTTTTATTCATTTGTCATAAATTTAGGGGACCTGGGCATTACCTGAGTCAATGCGTTGTTCTGTTGGATAACCCCTTTATCATGGATGAACCTAAGTGGAAAAAATGGATGGATAAATGTTTAAAAGTAATAGTGATTTTTTGATGGGATTACTTTGAATAATTTTCTCTTTTATGTTTAACACTATAGTATGTTATGTTATAATGCTATTTGATGTTGAATTATATTTTATTTTGGGGATATAGTTATAATGAATCATTTGAGTTTATATGATCCATTAATTTGAAGCAACTACAAGATATTAATTTTTGGGATGAAAATGTGAGGTATGAGATAACATTTGTAGTTAAATTATGTTATGGTTAATTTGAAGAATTTATCTCATTTTTGGAATGTTATAAAATATAGTATTTAGAAAAGGACAACACTCAGACTGTGTGACAATGCATCGCATCAGACAAAGCTGTTGGAATTGAACCCACAACCAATTTTCAACTGGGATTTATCACCTACCACTATACTATTTGAAGTCCCTGGTTAGTGTGTCTAATTCTTTTTATTTAAATGATTTTATTGATCAATAATAAGTTGATTTGAGATATAATGATTTATCAAATGTATATCCTTAGTGTATGAAAATTATTAGGGGATTATGTAATAAATGATATTTTGGAATATGTTTTCTCTATTGGGAACACTCTTTCCCTACGAAAACAATAATAATATCGGATTTCATTTGAAGAGTAACAGTAAATTTTTATCTATGTATTTATTGTGAACTTATAGTGATTTAGGTTATTTATGTAAATGATTAGCCTATCATAGAGAATATGTGAATAGGTTAATTACATTTAAGAATGTGACTTTAAGAGTAGTCAATATCATTTGGGGATATAATTTAACATGGAAGACTACGTCATCAAAATTTTCTGTGTTTTGGGTTTCAATCATAGTTTAGATTATATTTAAGTATTTTAATGACAATTATTTATTGAATTTTATTTAATTACCTTTAGGTATTGTAGGTTTAATTTTTGAAATTATGATTATTATATTTTTCTCAAATGGATTATCCTTTTTGGGGATCATCTGATCTTGTACTAACCATTTTGGTTTTGGTTAATCTCTAAAGACAAGAAAAATATATAGTTATTCCTTTTTGGATTACTTGACTCTCTATAAGTTGATTCTAGCACTATAGGTGTGACCATGTCTTCTAGAATAGTCATCATTTGCTATGAAAGTTGAGTTAGTGTAAGAAATTAGTTAGAGGATGGAACTGTACTTATTATGTGTGTTTTCTCACTTATTATATGAAGAAATTAATTCTTAAACCTTATGGAAAGGATCTTAAACCCAAAAATGTGTTATATTAATGCCTTATGTTATTCATCATAGAATAATGGCTTTAACCCCCTCAATTTTACATTCACGTGTTTGTGATTGATGACCTTAATCACTATCTATAAATATCTACATTTTTTCTTTAATTATAGTTTCAACCAATGTTCTCTTATTTGAAATCCTAATTTGGTGGTGACTTTTTCATTACCCTTTCCCTCATATTATGACTAAATTTTATTAAACCTTTTTCAGATGTGGGTTTTCCACAAAAAAATTATATATATTTTATATTTATGAATAACAATTTCAAATTTCGAGAATGCAATATATTAATGGAGGGAAGAATTTAACACCCCTAGCATCCATGGTACACTTCTCATTGAATAATACAATATCGTGCAATGTATGCAACACAGAGTTTAAGCGCACCATGCCCTATCAAAATATCCATTTAGAAAGAATTTATGAATATTAATAACCACATATTGAATTATATATATATTATATAATTTTAACATTTATCTTTTCTATTTCTTAGACCTAATTTAAGGACAAATTATATTTTTTAGAAAAAAGATGTATTTTTCATAAATGTAGGTTTTCCACCTTTTAATGGTGAACCATTTCTAAATCTAATATTTGACACTTTTATATATTCAATTTTAAGAAATTATATATTTTTTTACAATAAGGACATAAAAATTTAGTTTGGATATTTTTTTATTATAAAATTCTATTTTGATGAATAGTGAATGATAGTAAATTTTAATTCAAAACAACTTTTTTAATCGAATTAATTTATAATGTTAAATTATACATTTTCATGGTTTTGAATTATAATTATATTATATTTTTTTCATTTAATCAAATACTGGTAATTGTATGAAATTTCACTTTTAAACCAGAAATAAACACAAATCAATATTTTGATAGTGTTTACTTCTCAATAACCTACTTCCTAGTTTTGACAATGATATTTAGTTTTAAATTAATTAATGAAACTTCAATGTTTTTAATTCGGTAAAATAGACATAAATTTTGGATTTGTGATATCAAAATGTTCTTAGGGTGAATTTTCAGTATTTTTTGGAAAACATTTAATTTTGGATGAATAGTGTAAAACACAACGTTATTATTTAAAAAATGAATTTAAATTTAAATAATAATTCATTTTATTGAAATTTATTTTATATATTAATATATAAATAATACCTATATTAGTTCAATGTAATTCATTGGATTCAATTTATAATAAAATAACATGAATAAAATATTATTAAATATTTTGACGTCTTTTACGCGCCTTCTAGGCACGTTATCAAATTTGCATAAAATGTAATTTTACCACTTTTGTGAATTGAATTTCAAAAATCCTGGATACACGGTTGGAATCAGTAAGTAAAATTTTGTATAAGAAGATGAAAATAACTTTCGGTGATTTGTAACTTTTGAATTGTATTTAACAATGTTTAAAGTAAATAGTGTAATTAATGGTAAAAATGATATTAAAATTTTTCTAAACAAGTCATGATTGTATAGGATGAGTTTATTTTTACCAAAATAAAATGTAGGAATTAAATATGATCATTTGAGTCAACATGATTTAGATTAAGACATTTATTATTATTTCATTTAAAGAATAGTTAAAAAGGTTAAATTCAAATTTCAATAAATAAACATTTTTAATATAGGGTTATACATAAGATAATTTCGACTATAAATATTCATTATTAATCTAAAAATATTTCCTATATCATGGTAATTTATTTATAATTTTTAGATATTAAATAATTAAAATTACTCATGACATAATGATGATGCATTAATTACCTTGTTAAAGAATGATTAAAATAATTGATATTATAAATATTAAATTAAATGTAAACTGAAAATGTTTATGAAATAAGAGAATTTGTAGGATAATTTTACATGTTAGGGTTTATTAATTTTATTATTTTCGATGAAATCGGATTTTTATGACTTAAAAAAACAAAATAATAAATAGTGTCAAAATTGACATAAATTTGTTTACAAAACTATTTTATTTAATTATATAATAGTCCTAAAAATTTAAGGTTTGGAAAAAAGACTTATATATTAATATATATTTCATTAATGAACCACTTGGGGTTCACATATCAATTTATAGTGTGTTTATTAACCATAAAACTTAAAAATATAGGGAGACATGGTAAATGTTAAACTATTTAACCAAGAGTTAAATATAAATGATAAGGTTGATATGTTGAACTAAACATGTCTAAAACCTATTGGTTGAGATAATTTAGAAGAAACAGTAGCATTGAATCAAATTAAATCCTTTTTGGAGCCCTTATAAACCAAATATGATAGTATAATAAAATAATATTTCATGGTTTTCCTAAAGTGACCATCACCTCACTTATAAAATGGTACTTCCCCTTCTCTCAAAATCACACCTCCAAAGCCTTTTGGCACGGCCAATCCATGGTCGAATATCCTCCAAACATCCTTCAATTCAATATTGAGTCTTTAAATTGATCATAAATCCATATTAAGGAACCCTTTAGTTCAATTCCAAAGGAAGATCCCGAAAAAGAGGTAATTATTTCTTCATCTCTTTCAGAGTTATTTTCATCTACCACGTCATATTTCTTTTTTTCTATAACAAAATAAAAAATATAGTAAGATATATATATTATGTTGTTATTATAAATATGGAACAACCATATTCATTATTCTGTCCATCCAATGAATGGAAAAGTCACTATACGTGTGTACATATGGCTTGTCATCTCCACATCGTGGTGTAGTTTGTTATTCAACAATTAATTATTTAGATTTGTATAACAATGACTATAATTGATGTAAATAATAAATATAACATTTTAATGATTCTATATGTATAAAATACCATCCAATTACTTATGATATCACAATCAATAGAATTGTATTGTCTCTTGTGTGTACGTACGGATTACTGTCTCCATGAACGCAATGAGATTCATTCCCCATCATAACCATTCAAGAATAAATATCATTTTATGATTAAAAATAATTTTTAAAAACATAATATAGTTTTTTTATATGAATAAAATATATCCTCTCCATTACAATCCAGACTTACATAACAAAGCATATAAAAAAATTAATCAGTTAACACGTGAATCAATGATACTACATAAATATTATTAACAAAGCAATATTAAAAGATCATATATGATATCATATTTATGTGTATGGTTCTTGTATATTTTAATAACAATTACTTAAGTAGTATACATGGGGTTAATTTACCCACAACTAAGGAAAATTACTAGGTAAGGGGTTTTCATAACACATTTATTCCCATTAGATTGATGTTATATTTTCCACTATTTCCTTTTGTGGGGTTTATGTACTGCCCATGGTTGAATTATTTGTGTAATATACAATAATTTATGGGAATTTACATATTAATTTTATGATAAATATTTCATGGTATGTATGTTTCATAAGTTACCATATTGGTATAGGAATTTCTAGTTTCAATTTCTACTCATTGGGTTTTATACAAACATCATCGATTATTTTACTTAGAGATTATGTTTGAAATCTCTATTAATTAATTTATTTTGAACTTCCACACCCATTTATGTGGATATTCATTTTATACACATAATCACACCATTGATATATTCTAAACTCCTCAATATGAACTTGATAATAGTAATCATAAATCAATTTCCATTCCTTGAGTTTAACATCCAAGTCAATGGTGTTGTTTTAAAAAGAATATGTTTGAATGTACTCTAATTGATTTACAGATAATATCCAATCATATAGGATGTATTTATATTTTTCACACATAATTAGGTCATTTATTTATCCTGATCATAAGGATGCATTCTTTATAAAGGATTTCATCTCAATTTACATTCCATTGAGACTAATTTGTTTTTATGTTCCAATTCACTATTATATGGTGTATATACTATACATTAACAAAGTTTATCATGAATACAATTATTCTAATGATATTATAATGTTTTTATTTCGTTAATTATTATTATTCAAGCATCTCATGTTTGGTTAAAAACTCTAACTAAAATATCATTATAAATATTTTAAACATTTATTCTTCTAAATCATTCTCATTAATATCCATGTATAAAAAATTGTTTTAAAGATTTATTTATTTATACAAGAATGTTTTAAATTTAAAATTAATTTTAAATTTTTCATAGTGTTATGGGACTCTTTTATACAAAAATATATTTTTAACAGCATCATGATAAATAGTGAGACTTTTAAATGTTTTCAATAAAAGGGGATATTTCTCTGAAATATTTTTTCTAGTTATTTTCATCTATGTAAATATGTCTAACTATTCTTGATTGAGGTTTATTTATAATAATAATACAATCTTCCATATATTATTCAATGAGTTATGTTTGACTGTGGATGTGCTATTTCTAAACCATTCATGGTTTGTGGTTAAAATATTAACATTTCATATGCTAGTTTTAATATAAATGTTAATGTAATATTTCACCATTTTCATATGAGGAATGAAATGGACTTATTAGGTTGAGGGTGGAGTACATTATAGCTCCTCGAAGCATCGGTGGGCCTCACAGGGAAAACTAGTATTTGGGCATAAGGCCTTGATGAAATCTAATTTTGTAGACTTGGAACGAGGCCTTGAATATGTGGTTGTGATATCCAACATTATACATTTCATCATTATGAAATTAGATATTGATATTACATGTGATTATTAGACTATTATAATATCCATTTGAATAAGTAAATGTCATTATTTGATTTATATTTTCCATATAATGGTGATGATTAAGTTCAAAAGGCTTTATTACTAGCCTTATACAATTCTTTAAATGATTATGCTTATGCATAAAAGTTTACACTATTTTATTATCCTTACTGAGCATCTGAGATCACCCCTTTAAAAGTTTTAAATTTCCAAGGATTTGAATAATTGTATAATGATTCAATTTTATGAATATGCTAAGGGATATGAGTGTGTTCAAAGGGGACACAATATTGTTTTTTATTATTTCTTGATGTAATGTTAAACTTATGTATGTGTTTACTGATTCCAAGGATACTTAACTAATCGGTCATTCATGACATGATATCGTGATATAATTCCAAAGATATGTAATATTTCAATGACTATGAGTAACTAGGTTCGGTGTGTTACACTAGGTTATGTTGAAGAAATTATCATTTAAAGTAATTTTTATTATTTATGTTGGATTTTATCATATTTCTCAAAAAATATAAACATTAAATTTCCTATAGGAAATAAGGGATCCAATATTATCATTTTATATTTTAAGTATTTGATATAATAAATGGTTCACCCTTGTAGACATTAAATAAATAAATTTATTTTTTATGATTTTATCACCGAATCTGGGAGTGCGGGTTATGGGATATTACAGTTGGTATCAATGGTCATTTTTTATACATTTTGTGTGGAAGATGTTTTCTTGTCAATATATCTTAATTTTAATGGATATAATCATAGATCCATATGATTATAGATGAATAAATGTCCAAGGTCTTACATACCCCATTTGATTTGTTTATATAATAAAAATATTGAGGCTATTAATCAATATTTGGTAGAAATTTTATTTAGTCGGGAATGTTTTATACCATTTGATGAACATGATATTATATCTATTGATAAACTATATTATCATGATTAAATTATAATAAGGACATCACAAATACTAGAAAATGACCCATCACATTCGATAAGGCCATGTGGAATGAACCCACAACTGAAGGGAGACAACTGTGTAGCCCCTAGCATCGGCCTACATGTAGGTTAGTATGATTTTTTATAACTAATGATAATGATTATTTGGATAAAAAAATGTAATTTTCTATAAAGAATAAATTTTCATTTATCTTAGATAAATATATTAATAAAATTCATATAATTAGTGGGATACGAATTTTTTAAGAAATACTTGAAGAATTCTAAGGATAGTCATTTATAGAATTATTTGTTTTGAACATTGGGTATTACAATTGACTTTATAAGGATAATGTATCATATGAATGTTTATTATTTTGGGAATTACATTACCATGTTATACCCATTCTGTGTTTGTATAATTTTTCTAGAATGTAGGAATATCATTTTTTCTATTTATGGTTATGTGGTTTTTAAAAGATTAATTTATTTCTTCATGCATTAAACTTTTTTCTTGAATACTCATCATTTGTAGAAAAAAATGATGTTCTGGTAGAAGTTTTCAAAAGGATAAAATTATACATCTTAATTATATATATTTATATATTCAATATGTATGTATTGAAATATAATAACTAAAATATAGTAAATGGATCTTCAAAAAAAATTATTTTCAAATGCCCAACAATTTATTAGAAAGATAATGTTAAAATTATGAGAACTCAATTTATTAAAGGGAGGTGATGTAAGACCGTGAGATTTAAAATGAATAAAACTATATTTAAATTTGTAAATTATATGGTAAAAATTTTATTATAGTCATCACATGTTTTTTATTATTATACATGTTAAGAGAATATTTTATTCTACGATAATGTATTCAACACCCAACGCCAAACATAAATGGCCAATGATATATATTTCCATTATTATCAAGTCATTTGTATATATGGTGTGAACAATAATAACTAAATTAAGAAATTATTCTATAAATTTTTTTTATATAATTAATTATTTATTTCCAATTTAATATCAATTGAAAATAAAATCTGTTTGAAAATATAAGGAAACATTTTTCTTATAATATATTTTGAAGTTTACATGTGTGTGTTATACCAATAAAATAAAACAAAATCACCATTTTTTAATTAAAATAATTAATATTATATTTAATATATTTAATATAACGTTTATCATTAATCCTAGGTGTTTTCTAGACAATAAGAAAAGTAAATCTAATTTTACTCAAAAACAGTATAATTTTTTTGATAAATAGTTTTGCTACAAATTTAGGGGAAACTAATTCAAAAAAATATTATGAAAATTTTATTATTTTTATTGGAATAAATATAATGACTTTATGAAATTATAATATCTGTAATTAACTTATTCTGAATTTTTTGTATTTTTGTGAAATGTCTTATTTTTTATTAAAAGTGAAAAATACTAAATTCCTAATCAAAAACATCATTTTATTCTAAATAATTTGGAAAGTAAAATTATATTTCATTTTGGAATCATATTGAAAATAATTTATTTAAACATATATTAATATAATTTAGTTCATTTCAATCATTTTAATATTGAATTGAGATAAAATATCATTGTAATCTTTTAATCATTTTCAATTTTAAAAACATGCTTTTCTCCACGTCAATGGGATTGATTTTAAAATAAATTATCCCAATTTTGAAAGTTTAATTTTAGATAAAAGGATTCTATATTTGTAATAATAAATATTAATAATCTCTAATACTGTGAAGTTAATTTTTAAAAATATATATTACTGAAATAAATTATAATTATTTACAATAATTAACGTAAAAATAAGTATACTTTGTGGTTAAGAATTAAAATTAAGGGGAAAATCACATAGAGACTTCTTAAAAACGTTTAAAATAAACATATTGAGAAATTATACCTTGTATTATATTGTTTGGGAATTATTGGTGCCTTTTAATTTTAAAAATTGTGGGTTTGCCATTCAGTATTTTGATATATACACTCTGTGTCCTCTCCCCCACATATAAAACGTAAACACCTCTCCTCCTCTATTCACTACTTCAATCCCAAATGGATTTGAAAATACCTACCCAAATAACCTCCCCATTTCCATACCATCCTCATATAGTCTATAATTAAATAATAATAAAATCTAGAATATAATTTTCTATAAACCAATAAGTTCTTCCCATGAATGAGGTCACATTCATAAACATGATTTTTTTTTTATATCGTTCTCCAACAATTCAGTTCATCTACTACCATGATTATATAATTACCATAGTATCATAAATATAAAAATATTTTTTTCCTTAATGTTGAAAATTATTAACAAAGGCACTTCCATCAAATAGGTTATTAAATCATCATTCATGTATATAGCATATTACAACCTCATGAAATGAAATTTTTCATTTTTTTTTTGTTACCACTTCTCAAGGATGGAAATAATGATTAAAATTATATTTATAAATAATATTTATGATAATAATAACATAAAAATTATTATGGGGTCATTAAATCCTAAACATAGTTTATACATTTCTTGAAATACAGGATATGATAACATCACTCATGTGTACGAAAGATTACCACCTCATGAATAGATGTTAAGAATTTTTAAAAAAAATATGTTACACGAAATTTATTAATTATTACTATAATGATAATATATGATATAAATTAATTAATAATTTTATTTATTTAATAAATATATTAATATAAATATGACATAACTCTTTTTTATACCATGTCACACACAAAAAAAGTGATAACAATGATTCATTGATTAGTGGGTTGCCACCTCCTCAAGGAGATGTTATTATTCAATTCTCATCACCAAATTACTGGAATAATATATATAAGGTATTATGATAATATAAAATGAACTTTATCATATCATTACCTATTTATAAAGATAAATAATACTTACTTTCATTCCATAGTGATCATTGGAAAAATGGAAACATTACTCATGCGTACGTATGGTCTACCATCTCCATGATCGTAACATAATTTTATTTTTCAAAAACAATTAATTACAGGTTTTATATGTATAAATTCTGTATAAATATAATAAATATTTCTTGATTATTATTATTAATATTTTTATATTATTACCCATTTGAACATAGTAAACATATCAATGCTGTTTGGACACATAAGCTGAATGTGGACAAAAAATATGATCTAAACATAATTGATTAAGTAATTAAATATAAATTACTAATTAGTGAAATAAAATTCATAATAAAAATTTAAAATTTTATTATAAATTTTATAATTTTCAAATTTTTATTATCATGGAATATAGTGACCAAAAATGAAGAATCAGACTCATGTTAATGGGTTTTCTCACATCATTTTTATTTCTGAGAGATATATTCCATATTCAACACTTATTTTTTCATGTGGTTTATATACATAAAATTTATTTATTCAATGATAATTATAATTAAATTTATTTATATCCAATTGAGTATCAATTTTTCAATCATTTTTAGTTATATTGTTACGGTTGTGGTAATGAATGATTTCCATAGTTTTACTTCTTTGAGACGTTTGATATGTTATAACTATATATGCTTGTATGAGGTATATATACAAATAATTTGAAATATATATATATATATTAATAATTCCCATGATATTATAAGTTTAATTTAATATTATTTCTTCATGGGGATTATAATACAATGATACTGAATTTGTAAGATCCCTTTATTACAATCTCATCATTTATCATAATTGTGTATAATTAATTATAAATTGTTAAAATATTATAATTATCATGAATTATCTTATACTATGGTTATACATAAATATTTCATGTAATATTTCTATTTTACACTCTTTTTCTATTATAATAATTGAGAAAATGTTTTTATGAAAATCAATCATTTTTTATCTCTTCCGTCAGAAAGCTATTTTCATATTTCTAAAGAGTGTTAGAATATGATTTATACATTATAAATTATTAATTAAAAAGTATTTTAACCAATTTATCCATAGATAATGAAATTTAAATTGAATATTCTATTCACATTACAATCATGGCACATTTTTATCCATTTCAAGGTAAAAAAATGAGTGTTCTATTATCAAGTGTAGCATGTATGGATTTATTTGAATTCAAGAATTTAAATTCATTGAAGACTCCTTTTAATATTTACAAGTGTATTTTGAAATTAAATTTCTTATTAATATATTTAAAATTATTAGTGTTTTTAAAATATTTGTTTTAAAAGAAATGGTTTTTCGAAATGTTTTAGGTTTTAAAATTTTATATTCAAAAATAAAAGGCCATTTCACCCAGAATTGTTTTATTTATATTTTAGTGGTATTTAAATTAATCATCAATAATAAAATATTTTATTACCTTAATCTACTAATTTATTTAGGATTTCTTCCATAATAACTTATTATTTGGATTTATTATTTTTTTCAAGTATATTTTTAGTTAACCAATTCATTTCTGTGGGTAAAATATATTTCAAATACATTATAATAGAACTGTTTATTTTCTATTAGATGATCATGTCTCAATGATATTTTCTTGGAAATCATTTCATTTCCTTATGATAATAATTTTTTGAAGATATTTTTATTCAACCATTTTATTTTCTAATGTTAAATCATGTTCACGAAATAATAATGGTTGTTTCAATGAGTTATGTTGAAAAATGTTCACATTGTGTGTTAGTCATATTGTGGTTCATATATACTCTAAAGGATCAGTGCACCCATATTCTGTTAAGTGATATTGCTACAAATAATACATTGTGTTTTCCTAGATAATTTTCCAATAAATTAAGTAATTATTATTTTATTCAAATAATAATATACGATGTAGTTCATATTGTTATTCAAAATCGAATGGGGTATGTAAGGGTTATGTAGGTGTGTGTATAAAAGTGATGTTACATGATACAAATACTTTTCATCTATTATCACTATGGGTTATTGATTTTTAATTTCATCAAGATTTATATCACATGTCACATTATTGATGATTCTTAAGATTTTTTTATTTTTTTAATAACTTAATTCGGTGATTTCCGGTTTAATGTTATAGTCTTTATGGGTATGAATATTCATAAGATATACTCATACACATTGAATATGTCATCATACCGTTAATATTTTATATTTAACATTATTGACAATCATTTTTCAATTAGTATGTTTTATATTATTGACCATTGGAGCTCTCCTCTCATATTATTTCCTTTTCAAAAGGTTATAATGGCCGATATTTCAAAAATTATGCTTTTCAATTTTTTTATATGGATGATAATGATATATTAATATGAATGAAAAAAAATATGGGTTATATAGTATAGTTTTCCATTTAAACTCATATGTATTTTTAATATAGTATTTATTCCTAATTCTTTAATAATATAATCATAAAATGTGATATATGATGTAAGTTTTCCAATTATTTATTTTTTATGGTTTTTTATAGGAATACATTAGTCCGCATTTTTAAAATAAAATATAGAATTTGAATGTTTACAATTTATACACTACGTCTGGGAGCGTAGGTTCTAAGATATTATAAAAATATTAGTTCGAGAAAGGATTTGGGATTATAATGATAAAACTCATCCCAAAAACGAATCTAATGTCCTAAATTTAGAAAAAAATGTCATTAAAATATTACTGAAATTGAATATTATGTGACATAGATGTATTTCCAATAGACACAAGGGAGTCCAAATCATATATTTTTGGAAAATTAAGAGATAAATATATAGATTTTTTGAAATAGATATGATGGAAATTATAATATGAATATTTAAAAAATTAATATTCATTTAACTTTCCAGTAAAATTGAATCTTGAGTTTTTTTAAAAATAATTATGCAGTAATTGATGTTTTTAATAATCAAATTGTATTTTCAATCCATTCAAACATTATTGGAACAATTTTTCATCACCAAATAAAACATATTAGGACATGGTTTTTTTCACCTATATTTCCCAATATTATAAGGCTGTTTTGACTAGGAACGAAATAACTAATTTGAAAAAATATTTAAGAACTATATAGACCTCTCCTACGTAGAATGTTTATTTAATGAGTCGAACCAGTCTAGAAATTTACCCCATAATGTCAGTATATTATCTTTAAAATTTAAACACCAAAGTTTTTCAATTTTTGAATACTTCCTTCTCAAGCTGTGAAGAAGCTACTAAGGAATAATATTGCCTAAAAATTGTGATATATGACTATGTTTTATAATCTTATAATCAAAACATATCATTTTTCCTAACTAGGAAATTGTATCATCCATTAGACATTGTTTATATTTTGATGGATTGCAGGATGACTATTTTAATTTTATCCATTCAGAGGACCCAACCCATGATTCTAATTCGTTAAAAATTAATTTTTATTTTATAGAAATTATTTTTTATCCTATATATTAAAAATAAATAATATTCACCCTATTTTGACAATCATTGAACTCAGTGTGTATAGCTATGTCATGTTTACAAAGTGGTATATCATATCTACACTAGAACTAGATGACATTAGTTGTTTCTATCTAATTTAATACTATTTCTCATTGCTTTTTATAGAAGAATTATATTTTTTAATGAAATATGACTCGATGATGTTTTAGTATAAGGATAAAAATTAATATTCATGTAATTAGGGAGGATAATAGGGATTTCTCTCCAATATAGATACTCATTTTTTACTTATATACATAATCTAAATTTTTGGTCCAAATTAAATAATGTTATAACAATTTGGTCATAATTTTATTAATTATTCATATTTATTGGTTCTTAATGTAACAAATTTTTATGGTTTTACATGACTATGATAGTGATTGAGTTGAATTAAATTTAAGTGGTAAAGTAGACAATATTTGACAGTGTTGATTTCATTTTCATCATTTTTTCATTTGTATATTACAACCAAGAATTATAGACTTCAATAGATTAAAGGTATCAAATATTCTTAGCATGTTAAAATAGTTAAAAATTTAATTTCTTAAATTATATTTTTTATTATTCTTACCTTTTGAAATTTTTGTGTCAAAATCATATTCCATTTCCATTTTGAGAATATTTTTGAATTATCATGTTAAACATTCTATTTATGTGAATTCATGGATAGGTAATACAATTTAAAATATTTCACATACTATATAAATGAAATATAGACATTATGGTGTTTTTCAAGACCTTCCACGTCAAATCGAGTCAATTTCATTCCATTTGAAAACCAATTTCATTGTTAGTGTTTACCAATTCCATTTAGCATTCCTTATAAGATAAGAGTTCCTATGACATGTATAATTATTCCAATCAAGTAATAGTAACTTTATTATAGTTAATAAATCTATAAAAATGATCTAATCATTCAATGGTTAGAGGAATACAAGCCAAAAGAAATTATGAATAATTTCACCTTTTCAGAACAATGACCATCCATCCAATGGTGTTCTTTAATCGAACAGTATCACATCAATATAGAATTTATTTAATTATATTAAAAACATTGAAATTAACTACCTAATGTTATAACTTAATCAAATTTTCCTTCAATTTAATGTGTTTCATAACAACGGATATCATCATTCCAGGCCTATATATAGAGTCGTACTCTATTGAAAAATATATTAATATTTCATGGGACAATCCATCATATTTCCCTATAAATATTCATCAAATACGTGAAGGAATAAGGATATTTCAAGGAGAATAATATACATATAGATATATAAAAATATCAAACTTTCATAGAGGTATCATTCGCTTCAGACAGTACATCAAATAGTGAAGGGATGAGAATATAGGGGATCATAGAGAACAAAACCACCCGTTAAATTTCATTACTCTTAAGTGAATCAATAGAATTTTTTAGGCGTTAATATTGATTACCATACATTAAAACATCCATAAAATTTTTCAAGGGTGGGTAAAAAATTTAAATATTGATTCACTTTCTAAGAATAAATGTAAAACCAAATTACATGGCTAAACCATTATATGTCATGGAATAACATAAGTTTTCATACAAGGAGTTATATTTTCAATCCAAGAGATAACATTCACACATGTTAAACACATATAGGGAACCATATGAAATTTTTTTAAAACATGAATACCTATTTTTCTAAATTAATGGGGTTATACATCCCATTACATCGAACACACAGACTATAAAACTATATTTTCGTCCTCCCACGCCCCCAGTACATTATTCAACAATCAATCCACATCCAAAGTCAATAAATTTTAAGAAAAAAATAATGGAAACTATTATTTTAATATCTAGATTTAATCATGAACTATCCATCAGTGGTAAAAATTCAAGTACCCAATAAAATTTTTACTCAATAGAACTCATGTTATTATAATCTCCACATCACCAAAGATCTCATCCCAATGAATTATCATATATAATTAATCAGAATTAAATTATATAATCTGGTTGTTTATTTATTCTCGATTCACCATTCTCTAATTAAACGTGATAAAATACCATCTTTTAGGAAACTCTTGACCTGAGTCACAATATTTATTAAAACATGTTCGACCATATGGAACCACCCCCAAAAAAATAGATTATTCATTTAACCTACATTTATTATAAAACCCCAATATTTCTTGGTCAAACTAATCCCCCGGCTTATTTTTCACCCCATCATAAGTCTCCATAGACAAAAATGATTCCGATTTAGAATACTCCCCACCATTACAACATATTACTATAAAAATTCTAACTTGTCTAATAATTTTATGGAAACAAATAAACTCATTATACCTGAACATGGGAAAAAACTACCAAGGATGGTATTACCATCATCTCCAATTATTATATAATGTATGATTGTATCCATTTCCCATGAATTTAAAATGAATAAGACTTCCTTATTTAGATGTTCCTAGGTAATCTAATGAATACTCACTTCCTAATATAAATAACATACCCATACAATAGTACCATATTCCCAAGAATTATAATGAATATTATAAAAAACAAATCCTTAAAAATGTCACAATCCCCACCCCTGTAGTATATCAAAAAATATATTTTATTATAAGACTCACACCACTAAAAAATAATGAAATGTAAATTCCCCCTCAAACAAACCTCTAATTACAAAAGAACATTCCAAGAAAAATTTCAAAAAAATGATTCTATAAAATCTATTGTTAAAATTATAAATAGTCTCTTTACATTGGAGTAGTTCAGTTAGAATTTACTTATCATCATCATCCAAATGGAACCTTGAGCATCCAAATACTATTCTAATGAAGGAAATTATCTTTATCACATAAGGTTTATCTATTGAAATAATATAGTGTAATCTCCAGTATAAAACATTCCTTACACTAGTCCTTGATAAAAACCCCTAAAGAAGAACATTCTCAAGACTCAAAATTCATTTAGGTGGATTGAAATAGAGTTATTGATATCTCCTTGGATACATAGGATTATTTCATGATAGTGGAAATGAAAATATCTAGAGAAGCGGTACAATAATATGTCATTAATGATTTCCACCACATAATCATAAATTTAAGATATCACCACATAATATAGTTATATGTCAATATCATTCCAGTTTCATAGGATTACCATACCATGAGGGTATATTCATTTAATAACCAATATGATTCAAGATGGAATAATTATATAAAACTCAGTATTTGATCATCAATATAACAAGCATTCATGTACTGATGTTATTTTGAATATACGACCATGAAATTGGTTGATTATATCATCCATGACCATATTGATTCTCAATAGAAACACAATCAATTCATCAATCAATTCGAGAAATCAATGGTCTCATCCCAATCTATGCACACAACCAGGATATTACTAATAGTAACATCAATATATTCTAAATCTATCAATTAAAATATTCCAAACAATATTACATATATATACATTATGATTCAATTATCTTTTATTCACTAGAAACCCTATGTTATATCAGCCAAATCATTCTTGAGGAATTCTCAAAATTTCTATATAAAAATTAGAATATGAGCATAGGTGAAATGGATCTATATAATAACTAAACACCTAAGGAAACATTCCCATATAATTGGAATCTATATATTTTTAATCCTCACAAAAATAACCCATCCACAGTTGAAATTGATTCATATACTGATCAGGTTTAGAATTGTTGGATAAAATATCTATGAAATTATTCCCCACAAAAAATCCTTATTACTAGCCACAACTATTCAATGTGATTACCTTGGAAATAAACTAAGGCCATACCATGACATTTGTTTGAAAAAAACTATAACCTACCATGCATTGATCACCAAAAAATCTATATCCCAAAGTGAATTTCTATTTTACACATATCCCGATGAAAATATATCATGATATGATCACTAGGTCCACCCACCTAGGATTTGGAAAACCTTTAGAAAGTCAGAAATCATATTGTTTCAAGCAATATACTATCCTAAAGTAACATGTCATCAAAATTATATAACACCGATGATGAATAGAACACCCATCCCACCTATGAATCTTCACATTAGACAAGTCCTGTGAGGATTACCTTATCATCCTCCTCCTTTGAAAAATATCACTATATATCCACATCACCTTAAATTATAAATAAGTAATCATCCCTAGAATCCCATGATTTTTGTATATTAATTGTACATATTTTTATAAAAATATTCATTACATTATAAAAAAGGAATGGTGATCATAATTTTTTAGTTTTTTTGGATAATATGTAAAAATTAGTCTTAATTCGGGAATTATATTTGACATCTCCCACAACGATCTTCTCATATTGTAACCCCCTTTTGCATAACTTTCCTAGTCCATTATTCACAATCTATGGATTGAAACATAACAAAGAGTGATCTCAGGTAATCAGTAAGAAAAAACATGGGTGATATCATATAATAACAGGATAATCAGGGTATGAGAACATTGGAATTAGATTTTTAAACCACACCCTACATATCTATGGTCATATTATAGAGTCATTTTCAATTTATTATCTTTTCATAAGAAATGAGTCATTAGGATAATCGAATAAAATGTTCTATGATACAATTAAACTCACATACAACATAATTATTTGTAATACATGTAGCTATATAAAATATTATCTCAAGGATACCCACCATGAAATTCATAACATGTTCGGATGAAGATTATGACCTTGTACCTTCTTTTGTCTTGGGATGAACTGCAGTGCAACATATTTTTGGATTTCCCAATCCACCAATGTATCTTAATTTTTTGGGATTGGTCAAACCACTTATGTACCCTCTAATATCATATAACATTTATCATTACACAATGAATTTGAGTTAGATATCAATCAAATGCTTTAAAGAATGAAAATTATACATATGTGTTATATTTCAAAATAAATATTTCTTCTTTTCATAAACCATGAAATTAAATTGTATTCAGATTTCTTTAACATACCATATCTTTTGGAAAAGATATGAATATTATAATCATATCATTATTTCATCATTACATTAACTGTTGAGAAATATGTCAGTTTTTAAAGAATTATATCATAGTATAACCTATGGATGGGAAATGGGTTTTATATACACAATCCATTTAAAGAAAGAATTTAATTTTTATGATTGGTTTATATCTCAATAAGATCATAAGTTACATAAAAGGATGTTATCTTAACAGGAAAACGGTTGAAAGTGTTAACATGGAATTTTATTTCCATAAAAATAAATTTTATTTAAACATAATGTTCTTAAAAATTAATAATTTGTAAAATTATATTAATTTAAATTAAACAAAAAAAATTATAAATTATGATTTTATAATAATTGAAAAAATTAATGGTGGGAAATATAATTCACACTTTAAAGAATATTTTTAATACCATTTCAAAATCCCTTTTTTAAATCGATGTCATTTGATTAATATATAAAATTTCTCAATTATTAATGAAAAAAACCATTAATAAATACATTGAAGAAATGTATTACTATAAAAAAATAATTGACTGGTCATTATTGTAGGTATTACTATTCTCTATGAATGTTTTGAATTGAAATATTATTTTAACATTTTTAGTAACACCCGGGCAAATATTGTTCATAATATGAAATGGAGATTATTTTATATTTTTTTTATAAAATACTCAATCATGGTTAAATTTTAATTTAATAAATGAATTAGTGAATTTTATAAACGTTTTGGAAATCATTTTATGAAAATATTATTTCAGAATAAAATGGGATTATGAATGAAATGATAAATAAATATGATTTTTTAATAAAAAATTTATCAATTATATTAAGTAAATAGAGTTGAAAATGATTATATTTATTGAAAAAATTGATTAAATATAGTATAATAAAATTCATGAGTTTATTGTCAGTTGGATTGTAATATTTTATTAACTTAATCATATTTATAAACAATCTTGATAAAAGATGTGATTTTAACAAAAAATTAATACCAATTTGATAACATTGAAATGTTGTCCAATTGAATAAATATAATTAAATAAAACATAAAATATCATGATGAAAAATAAATTTATGATATTAAATGTCAAAGGACATTTATGAAAACCTTATAATATAATATTGGCATATCACATAACAAGAGGCCTCCAAGAATGAAAATTGAGAAAAACATTCTTAATAATTTTAAAAAATATAATTTTTAACAACAATGAAAGACTAATCCTTAAATGTATAATTTAATAATAATAATTCCAATTTAATTAAACATAAAATAAATTTATGGGTATTATATACATCACATAAAATAAAAATGTTTTGGATATAGAATATTTCTTATATAATATAGTATTGGGTCTGAAATCTATTAACATAGGTCGTTAATTCCATTGTTCACATTAAAATATTCTATATAACAAATAAAAAAAATTTATTATATATATATATTATAACCATACATATATATATTTATTAAAATATATAATTTACTTATGATATTTTATTACCTGTTTATTTACACTTTTATGTTAATTTCATGTTTCATGCAACAACAACTTCGTTCTTCATCTAAGTTTGATTCTGTTAGTTTTGGTACAATTTTTTTAATTTCTCCATCATAAAAAAAATTTCCATGATATAAATATCAATTATTTTCATAATATATGTATTTATATTAATCCATAAAATTTAGGGATAAAAAATGAAATACAATATTCATGGAGATAGTAAGTCGTATGTATGCATGAATGTTGTTCTCATTTTCATATAAGATTGAAAGAAATAATGTTAACTAAAATTATCATTTTGGAATATTATTTATTTAGTAAATATCAAATAAGTTAATTAAACTCATACCTTTTACCTACCATGTGATGTGTGAACAAATCACATCGCTTCATGAGACAGTAATTCACCGTACACACAAGCACTAGAATCGTATTTCTACAGAATGGAAATTATAAAGCTATTGAAGGAAATTGAAACACAATGAGATAATATGGGTGAGTCAGGTTGGAAAAGTTTTCGTCAAATATGATGGATCTTGTTCCCACATTTTTCTATCCTTTAATCTTTTTTATAGTAATGTGTACTAAATAAAATATTCACAATCAACCAGAGAAAACAACAATTTTTTTGGTTAACGAATAAGGGATAATCCAAGAAGCAATCATTTATAGTGTTTCAATTGGATATTAAAATTATATTCTTCATTAGATGTGGAATAAAATATTATAGTTATAATCATTATGTGCTAGGCACACTTCCTTTATGATATTTCAGTGATGGCTCACAACGTCCCTTGAACACTTCAATTGAATCTCCTGTCCCAATTCATTGAGGGAAGTCTAACTCCATTTATATACATGAAGGTAAATTAAATTAATTTACATTAAAATATATTTCCTTCTCTATAATGATACTCTTATTTCACCACATACATTAATTGATGCACCCTAAAACCCTTTTTCACTTAAAATGTTTTGTTCAAAAATAGCCTTTCATGGAGCTCCTTCATGTAACAAACTCCTTCAGGAAGTACCCACTATATTGTGTAGAAACATTCCATCATGAATCTCTCTAAGTCAATGTTTTATACCCTACAATAATTTATAACACATTACGAAAATAATTGAAATTAGTGAATACTAAATATGTATTTTTAGGATGCTCATTCAGACGTAAAAACTCATATTCAAGGAGCTCCGCTTGCATTAAGTTGTCAATGAGATTCTGAGTTTTCCATGAAACTTGTATTGTGATTTAAATTGGTCTGTAACTATATTTATAGGATTGTAATTCAAGATTCCCCACCTCATCAATGGTGATTTGTGCATCTTCCAAAAATATATTCCTAACAATCTTCCATGTGGAAGATTGACCACAAACACTAACCATACTCCATTTCTAGCAATTAACAACCATTGTTCCAATTGTTATGTGTTATATAATAATATTAAATGAATAATAATATAAAAAATATCATATATAAATATTGAATTCATTAGTATTCTAAAATTTTATAGGTTGTAATGGAAAAATAAATGGTATCGATTCGCAAGGTGGAAATCTATTATAGACACAAATGATAATTTCATAAACCATTTGATGGATTTGTAGATCATTTTAGGTAATGAACATAATGTGAAAACATATAATTATATGTTATATAATTATTTTTTTGTAAAACAATATTAAAATAAAAATCAAAATTAGTTTATGAATAAATAAATAAAATGATCGTTGATTAATATTACCTCTTTGTTGGGTGTCCTTATGTGGTGCCCACCAAAAGCCTTACAAGTTTGTATTTTTCTCCAAAATAAGGATTATAAAATGAGCGTAAGGATTTTGTAAAAGGATATGCATATGTTTTTCCAAATATAAAAGGATTTTTCATCTGTGTAGAGGATGAGATAAGGGGTGGCCTTTTATAAGTGAGGTTAGTGGTGCACTTGTAGTTTTTTGAAAGAAAGTATTACACCAACATTTTTTCATGTAAAATGGAAAAGATATTATTAAATAATATGTCATTGAATTTAAAACTTATAAATATGTATAGATAATGTTTTTTGGTAAATTTTTGGTTCAATAATAACACCTAATATTTTATATTAACCCCCTATAAAACCATTATTACCAAAAATATTAAAAATGACTATTAATATTTTAAATATTAATTTTGGTCAAAAATTAAAATAAAATTATTGGTTAACACAAATTATTTTGATTCTAAATTTGGAACCCAGTTTATGAATTTAATTCCAATAAGTGGAAAATTATAATTTGAAATTAATCTCGTAGATGTTATGAGACGTTGTGTTTTCCATCAAATTGTTTTTAGAAGATTAAAAATATATTATATCATTATTCATTTTGAAAATAATTTCAATTACCTAAAATGTATTAATAGATTTATAATTGATGTTATTTTACATTAAAATGAAAATAAAATATAATTTATCTTTATAAATAAATTAATATAAATAGTGTTTTAAAGTTATTTTTATTATTTTTAACAATTCATCAGAAAAAACAATACATAATATTCCACAAAATTTCCCCTCATAAATTTAAATATTCTTAATTTAAAAAATAATAATTCTATTTTTTCAAATTAATTTTCTAAATGTGTATAAATTTATATTATAATAAGTGTGATAATTGTGATAAAATTACATTCTCTAGGAAAATATAGTTTTATGTATAAAAATAAATTTTTTATAATATATTTGGTAGAAAACACATAATAGGAATGTTAAAATATTGAATGAACATATTTTTGAAACACAATTTTAAATAAATCAAATAAATATATTTTGTTAATTTATGGATGTAAATCACATTTTTGGTGAAAAATTGTATTTCAAAAAAACTTCCTTTATATTAAAAAAGGTTTTATATACATCTATAATTATTTATCCTCCAAAAATTCTTTTTATATAATCTATAAACCATAATTTCATAATTTAGTTAATTATCATTATATCTATCATTCCAATGGCTAGGAGAGATCTGTTATATTGAATAATAATAATTTAATAACCTTTAATGTTTCATTTAAACTCAATGTATCATGTAATTCAAGTAAAACTCAGTATTGTGTGTAAAAAAAGGAAAACATAGTTTTATATAAAATTAAATATATACACTATGTTATTATTATTTTAATACCATCTAAATTTTTCATGTGATGTAAAACATTTAAATGGTTAAATAAATTTAAAAAAAATCAGAAAACCATAGGGTGTTATATCCCCACTACATAAAATGAATTTCACCATTGAAATTAATCAAAAGCATCAATGGATTAAAATTTTAATATATCATTAAATAATCCCACCTCATATAAATAAATAATAAATATTCTCTTGAAATGAAATGTTGCAAACATAGTAGATAACTAATGTAATTTTTTATTAGGATTCCACGTAGGAGAACATAAGTGGAAGGTGGAGACTTGGATATGGATTAAAGAAATAAATAATTATACAGATTGATAGAAATCATTGTTCACAATAATGTGGTTAATCAGGATAAGGATAATGTCCAAAAAACTATAAATATTTGATGATTTAATAGACCATTAAATTTTTAAAAAATAAAAGTATCTGGATTACATTTTTTCAATATATATTTCCTGTAGTCAAAGAATTACATCAGCTTCTAGAATGAGAATATATGAAAATGATATTACATTATATATTTTTGTTTCATACGTACAATTTCTTCCTTTGATAGTGCCTTTGCAATTTTACAGATCATCAATTACTCCAAGGGAATAATTATACATTTATGATGTAACATCGAAGCCATCCTAACTATGAAATATATAGAGGGATTATTCGTTGCATGTCCTCATTCATATTTCCCAATACACTAAAGGATACTGACTAGTAGTAAGGGTCTAATGTTTTTATAGTGTGGATTTTTTACCATCATTATTAATGTAACACGTTGGTATCAAAATGAGGATCAAACAAAAAATAATAGATTCAGTAAAAACAAAAAAGACAAGAGAAACAAAAGATAAATATATTGACTAAATATACATAAACAAAAAATAATTGACAAATATGTAACCTGTAAAAATGATGCAACAAAATATAAGATCAAACATACATCAATGAAAACCAAATATTTCAATACAAAATTAATAAATTAAATGATATTTCATAGGATATCTTCGAAACAATCCTAATAACTTGTTATTTCATGTGCTCTTAATTTCCCACAGGCATCGCACAAAACAAGCACTCAAACAAGCTTCATGATCAAATAACCATGAAATATTCTTGCATACCCTATTGAAATGGAGTCCTGAGAAGGCTGTGAGATATAATCAATAGTCCACCACCAACAGTCTCCAGATTAATCCAGTTTATCCATAAAAAACAATCCGATTTCCAGTACTAGTAAAATAAATTAATTAAAAAATAAAAAATTACGGTTCAACTCTCACATTGATATCCAGTCATTTCAAATTACATTAGTATATTTTGGATGCTTGAACAAAAAGAAATTTTTGAAATGTGTAAAGTAGTATATATGGGTATCAAAGAGTAAAAATCATTTCTGTATTGACCCTGAGTAGGTGATTTTTCATGGAGGATGTGTCCGTAGAAGATCAACAAGTCATAATCATAATATAGTAAGGCCTCCCATGTAAATCAATAAATGGAATCTATCATATCCAATGTTTTCATTACGATATAATCTAATGTGATCCTTATAATAACCCCATGGGATTCTATAGAATCACCTGAAATAACCAATACAATTGATCTTGTCTAATGAGACCCCTAATGGAAATCCTCATATCAATCTAAAAATGGTAACCTCTAAGACCATCATTGCAATCCCATATAGTGGATCAGGTATGACATAAGGAATGATATAGCCATCGTTACAATAGTCCCATTAATTATTTCTTCCTTGAAGAACCAGTGTCCCAAATGATTTTAAATGATCCCCCTAGAGATCCCATCCTAGGAAAGCCAATGATATATCCCAACATGTCTAAATGATCCCATAACTGAGCATGAGGAGCTAACCCATAGAATAATTATGTCAGAATCTATATTTTCTCTTATACTTATAGAAGATAGGGAATAGTAGTCATGATTACATATTTTCAAATAACGCTTCATTTAGAAAGAGGAAAATATGATATCTAAAACATTATTATTCAATACAATCAACTATGGAATATTGAATAGGGATTCAATCATGAAGCATGTTAAAAAAATCATTTATTATTAGACACATGCTAAATGGTGTAATGAATGGATTTTAAATTATTGGACATGAGGAATAAAAAGTAAGATAAATATATGTTTATAAACGTAAATAATGAGGCACATAGTACGGGAATATATATTTATACATAGGGAAATAAAAAAACTTCCTAAATCATAGTTTAGGGGCAATGTACTAACACATAGTAGTTCAGTTCCCATAAAAAAAAATATTCCATTATATATTTCAATGATACAGAAAACCACTAATTTGGTAAATAAAAGTTATGGAAAATTTGATTTATTCTTCTTGTGGAATATACATGCAATGGGATAGATCAATTCAAGAAGAACAAAATACCAAGCTTTTCCCCACTTGGAACAATTATTTTGGACATAGGGAAAACATTTTATTTAATTAATTCAATATCTATGATTTGTTTCTAAAAATGTATGGTGGATTACACAATAACACACCTGATAAATGAAACATAAAATTTTTAATTGAGTATAGACTACATATCGTGATCCAAGGATTCTTCACTCTCCAATATTGAGGCTTGATTCAATATAATTATTGAAAACTCAATGATACATTAAAAAGACTAGAAAATAGTTTAGATTAGCTTGGACCATGAAAAATTTTTCAAGGGGTTAAATAAAAAATTGACATAACAAAACAATGGCATATCGAGAGGAATCCATATGGACTACTTGTTCTCGATTCTGACAATGGAGGAAGAAGATAAGAAAAATACTATATTAGGATTATGAGGAGACTCATGTGATAGAATGAAGAGTTTGTACACAATAGAAGAGAAATGAAATGAAAATGGGTTCAAAAATTATTTCATTAATGGAAATATAATCAAATCTCAAATGTACGTGGTCACACAAT
Source organism: Viscum album (assembly GCA_963277665.1). Lineage (NCBI taxonomy): Eukaryota > Viridiplantae > Streptophyta > Magnoliopsida > Santalales > Viscaceae > Viscum > Viscum album. The sequence goes on along the minus strand of OY728157.1, from coordinate 201,764,330 downwards.
TTCTCCACCTAGTTGAAAAAATCGTGCACCAACTGTGTTTCTCCAACTAATTAATAACTCTACCATGTATAGTTCTCCCACCATATATGACCAACTGTGTTCCGACCATGTGCCTATAAGTGCATAGTTAATGCCAAAATTTGAGTTAATGTGTAGCCTATACTACATGGTTAGACATGTGATTCATATCCCACAAACACCATCTACATAAAATACATATCTGTTCATGGTCATGAATCCCCAACTACATGATTTAATACACCATTCCATGTTTTGTTAGAAGGTGATATAGTCTGTCTTAGAAGGCTTTAGTATTAAAACTAATTGTGTCCCCCCTTTCTATGTTTTCTTTTTCAATTGGGGTCTTTGGCATAAGATCAACCTAAAACACATTAACAAACACATGATACCTCAAGAATATTAAAAGTACCAAAAAACAACACATTTTATTGTCACAATCATTTAAACATGATTATAATGTTTTTTAAATGACCCACCCCCCAACTATAATTCAAATTCTGTTTGATTTTTTTGTCAAAAAAAACACTATATTCTATAATCTCTCCACGTTAAAACTTATGATCCCAAAGTTGATTTTAGAAAAACAATGGGAGAAAAAACCCTACCTAGGTTGTCAAACATCCTGGAACCAGCTGCCTTGTATTTTTGTACACCAAATGTAACAACAATAATAACCTAAAACATAAATCATATATTCTATAGAAACTCATGCCAATGACCATTTTTTTCAATGAACATGAATAATATGATTACCAAATATCATATAATAAGATACCTGATAATATATTCATCACTACAACAATATTTCCTATATCTCTTCCCAACATAGGTCCCAACACTGAGGTCTAATTCTGAGTCACAATACCTCCTCTCTCAGAATAATCAAGATGTAATCATTACCATATAATTATAATGATGATATTTGAATAAATCATAACATTAATGAATACTATAGCTAATTTTTGTTGAAATATCCTATTTCCAATGTATTGTACACACCCTAACCCAATAATGTAACAAAACCAGTCCAACACTGTCTACATACAATAAGGGAGATGGGTATTAAGTTGAATCAACTTTGGTCAACTATGGTTAAAACACTCTCCCTATGAGGATAGTGGATTTTGAAGCTAATATGTGTTCCCTTTAGAGGAATCCGCATCAATATTCACTTTGAGCAATATCACCAAGGCCTATAAAAGCATTTTGGTGACGTCTCGATCTAAAATTTTCACTAATTCTATCATGACCCAACATGATCAAGGTGAATTCTTAATCAAGAAAACTAGTAACCCCACCTTTATAACTTTGCTCAGGATACCAACAGATGTATTCAATACCCATATAATCATCAATTTGATTCCAATGAGTTAAACGTTGGAAAACAATATTCAGTGATTAGAAGTGTTACATTGGAATGAAGAATAATTCACATATATCCAGAATGTTGAATAACCCCAAGAATGGAATCCACCTATAAATATAGTAAATGGGAAACATTTAGTATCAAGGATTATTTCAAAGGATATTTTACTTGGGAACCTAGGAATTTGGACAAACCATGCCTATATGGGAAACCATGCATCCAGAACACTCTGAATATGACCACAAAACAAGCCCCAAAATGATTAAATTTAGCACATCATCTAACCAGTGCTATCATGTTATAACCAGAGGAATTCAAGATATGTTACATGATCATCTATTTTCAAATATTTCAATATTATATTTCAAATAACATTCCAAAAATCTATATACACTTATTTTATAACACAGACAATGTTTCAAGATTTGTTTCCACCCAACCGTTAAAGGTGTAATGGTCAAACCAATACCAGTCAAATACATTTAAATCATCATGACCAAAGATATCGATTCATTTACATTAAATTTTTTTAATGCCTATTCTATATCATTCAACTTGTGATAAATTATTCAAAAAAAAATTCTAGTTCTGACAAATGTTCTTTATAATGTTTGTTTACAATACTATTAATTAAACTCATGTGCCACCTTGCATGCACTTACTTAAACAAATATTACCCACCTGATGGAATTAGAAAGAGATATTAATCATTTCAAAAAGATCATCCACAATGATTTTCCTCTACTTGTAAGGGTATGAATAACTAAGAACGATGTGGTTCTCCCCACCATAAGAGCGTCCTTATCGTTGCTTTTACTAAATAAGCGAATCATACCATAACACACATTCCATTAACCGTTGACTGTGGGTCCGAGATGTGACCACCACAATGTTAAAAAATATTGAACCAAAATACGAAATATAATAGAATCTTAAATTTTTCTCAAAAATATTTCCCAATGAATAGAAGTGATAGTCCTCTCAATATATGGCCACTATATCAAAAACATTAGTTGTAAGAGAAATATTTAACTGAACATCATGCCCAAATACCTAAATCTTTTAGAATTCCATCCCAATTACTATGGTGAGTTATAATTTTATGGACACTAAGGGCACCTTAACTCACCGATGACATATGTTTGAAGAATAATATCTCAAAATTAAATGATTAACACTCAAATAAAATGGTTTTATTCAATATTTAGAGAAATGGTAGGGAAATTGTGTATCAATGCATACTACCCCGTGATTTTACCTGTAAATGAAAAATAATTGATACTATTCATAGGTTTTGAATCCATATGAATTTTAATATCAATATTCATTAATCGATTTAAACCAAAGGTCATATCCTCCCATAATACTATTAACCTAGTAGGAAACATAGTGAGTCACACATCATTGAATAATTTAAAAAGTGTCACTCAACCCACTAAGTATTAAATCATTCCATTGGCATTTCCATCCAATATAAATGAGAATTTATCCATGAACACACCAATCACTAGGGTCAAAAATCAGAATGACCACTCATCAAATCGGAGTTTCTTATAGAAAGTACATGTCCTACTTGGGACAAACGCCACTCGAATAGTAACATGCCTCAGAAATATTGTAGCACATTTCTAGGATTTTGTGGATATTAGGGTGTTACCTAAAATGGTATTTTCTATAATAAGCACAAATCATCAAACCAAAATGAGTTCAAACCCAAGAAATATTTCTAGTAGTTTGAGAATATCATTTAGGTTTTAGAAATAAGGGAATAGACCTATGGGTAACGGTCATATTTATATATCAAGGAAGCCACTCAAGGAAACATTTATGAGTGGTGTAAATACACTAACCAGCTTGTTGAAACAAATGAACCACATAAGAATACAAGTTATTTCATTGAAAACATTCACATTTAAACCTTTCTAAAATTAATGTTCTCTAATGAATTTTGAGTACACATAAAATGAAGGATTTATACTAGGTCCTTTTTTTGGAAATACACTACCCAAACAGAATTATCTATAAAACACCCCTTTACAATATTATGTATTTCAGTAAAATATATTCATAATTATGATAATCATCACCTAAAACAAATATTTTTTAGAGATAAATTATTTATAATCTTTCTCAATTAGTGTATTTCCAGAAAATATCAAATGTAATCCATTGAGGCAATCACCCATTAGGTTATAATTTTAACTTTAATTAATTAATAACCTATATATGTTTATCTCAAAAGAAGTTAAATGAATTATATTTTATTATGTATAAAATTGGTCAAGGATGATGCCACCCTATGTCTATATGCAAGAACATATTAATGGTTCGGGACACAATAAATGAAAATATCTATATAACATAATCATACCCCCATGGGGTTATGTAATATGAAAAAAATATGGTTAAGGAAACCTAATAGTGAAATGTAAATCCATACTAGGTCCATCATGAAACAACATGAACATTTTAAGGAATAATATTTAATAAAACCCCTTTGGGGGTTTAATTAACAATTCACATGCCCAATCATCCCTACAAAGATCCAGTTTTTGTTATAGAAATTCAGCTATATGAGTGCTCATCCCAGAGTAATTGAAGATTATGTACTATTAGAGGAACCCAATTTTATTTTTATAGAATCAATTTTGAGAAAAATTTATATTAATTAAAAAGTCTCTAAATCTACCAAATTCAAAAAATAATGTTTGGTTACATGGGTAACAAATTTTTAATTATGAATCACTTATAATCATTTTAGATTATAGATAGGCTCCCATAAAAATATAACCAATTTGTTATGTTAATAAGGAAATCATAATAGATTTAAAATTGAATTAAAAATATTTAATCATATAAAGATCCTAAAAATAGTATGAATATATGTGCTACCATATTATAATTAAAAAATCCCTAATACACATTATACATTTCAAATTGGTTCACATGTAATCGAAACAAATATGTTTTATTCCATTCAATGGATAATTTATTTATCAAGGATATTAGGATTGGTTTTTCAAATATAATGAAAACCTAAGTCTATACATAAAATAATTATATATATGATGTAAATTTTATTTAACTGGCATTTTCACTAAAATCATAATGTTAGGATATCAATGATATTAAATCAAAATAAATATTCTAAATAAGCACAATTTGAAAAAAAAAGAAAATTACTATGTAAGTAGAAGAAATTTTAAATAATGGAATAAAAAGAAATTATATTTATGAAATACATAAGAAAGTTCCAAACTAAGCATTTTGTTAAAGTTACAAACATGGAAAAAATATTAAATCTAATAAAACTTGTAGGGAACATTAATAAATTTCCAAAAACATATAAATTTAATCTATATAGAATGGAATGTTAATCCCAATGTGCCATCAATGAAATAATAATTGTTAATCACTTATTGTGCAATGAAAAGTCTACAATTATATATATATATATAATAATTTCATAAACAGAGAAATTTCCACCATTCAGCCATGGTGAAATTATAAACAATTAAAACAATTAACAGCATGATCAATAATCTCATCCAAACCACTTGGTTTTTACCTCATAAAAGGGTTACTCACTCCAAGGAACTACTATTTACAAATCCTAGATACATTCCTAGTATCTTATCTAGCAACCCTCAAGAAAGATTAAGACAATGAAAAAGATTTTCTAATACCATATTGTAATGTTCATGCCCGACTGACATTGAAATCAGTTTCTTGAATAGCTGTGACATGGCATGATGTGCACGACCTCGTATGAGAGAGGCTGCTAAAAATAAATTAGCCTCTAAAGGTGGTTAAATGGGGGAGACTATACCATCATGATCAGATCTGAACTATGTTATACTAATGAAGAGTTAATAGAAAATAATTAGAACATTAGTAATAAAAGACTAGATAAGTAGATGATAAATAAATTGAAATAATATACATGGAAAATGTGAAATGTTCAACTACTAATGCATATTTAAATGATTCTATATAAAATTAGCACAAAATGTAGAAGATGAACCAAATAATATACTACAACTTGATTAAAAAAATATACCAAATTATCACTCTATTGGAATCGTAAGAGCGATACCATTCCCCAGCTCCTATTCCCAATGTTCATAGCACCATACATGAACTCATCAAATTATCCCATTCCTACAACCAATATGTTTCGTAGGTACCCTAGTGTAATTTAATCCAATGTTGGGTGTCATATACACTCAATAGGACAACAGAACAATTTCTTATAACAATCCAATTCATGGATATAAAAAGATAAGTATTCTAATAGTTATAAAATAATGGATTTAAATAAATAGAACATGGTGGTATGTGTCACACATGGATACACAAACATTTCTAACTTCTTATTCCAAACTAGAATGTCTTAACCAATGTAACTTGTACAAATGTTGTAAGGATTTTTTTTGGTTATCGATGAATAAATAATCAAGTAAGTACTAACTATAATCTAGTGATTAGGGTTTTCATATGCATCTTTAGAACATCAATTAGGAATTTTCATAATTTAACAATGTATCACATGTAAATAAAGAATGGGAATCCATAAAATAATTATAGAAATCTTAATCACATCCATGGTGATTCATAATGTAATCCCATGTGTCACTTTAGGAGCACCTAAAAAAAGCAATAATGTAATGGCTGCCCATAGATACCCATAACTGGATCCATTTTATAACTCTCAGTATGGTAAACTATTATCAGTTCATATAGAACTAAAATATAGGTCCTATTATACCTTGAGGCATGGTAAAACCATCATTCCAATGATCCCATACATTATTTCTACCCTAGGGAACTAATTTCACTCATGAGTATAAATAATTCATATGGAGTTCTCGTCTATGTCATGTTAATGGTCAATCGTGGTTCAAAAAGTAGATCCTAAATCTGAGCATGCCTAGTCCATCCATATCATCCTACTTTATTACTTGTGTTCTCTCTGAGGCCGTATACAGATTAGGAATTTTATTTATAAATATATATCTTCAAATATGGAATTACATGTGAAATAATAAAAACAATATATCCAAAAAAATCAAGACAAAAAACTATGAAACAATGTATAGTTTAACAGATATAATGTATAAGGAAAAGTAATTAAGAATAAGGAACATGGTATAAGAAATAATAAATAAAGGAAGAATCAAAGTACATGAGGCATACAAAATAAAAGAAAAATTAGTAAATAATCATAACTTATAAGAAACATGGTATTAAAATAAGAATTTAAAATTTACGCAATAAACAGAGGACTAATTATCATGAAGGGGAAAGGGCCTGAAACATGGATGTTATATAATTGTAATAACATTACTATTCCATTAAATATTTTTGATGGGTCCCACACTCTACTAAGGAGGCTGATCATATTCAAGGAAAATAAGATTTATAGTTATTGATGCAAGTAACACCCACTGGGTTTGTTCAATATAAGGATTACAACCAACAATGTTGATTTTATATTATCTATAGTAATTATAGACAAAGAGAATACATTTAATTTAGTTACATAAATATCTCATAGGTGTTTTAGGATGTTTTGGGTATGTGGAACAAATTTTCATGATTTAAAAAATGAAACATAATGAAATTTATTTGACAAATCAGCTTACTCCAAGAATGCTTCACTCATCCAATATTGAGGCTTGATTGAGTATGATTTACGATAAGTCAAATAAATCTATGAAGACTCTAACAATAGGGTCAATTAGATCACAACATGATATCTTTATTGATTAGAAGTTAATATAAAAAATGATCAATTAGAATGTAGATCATACTGAGAGTAATCTATAGGGACTGACAGTGCTCAATTCTGAAAAAGGATTGAGTTTGTAAATAAATCGATGTTTCTGATTGGGAGGAGACTCTTGTTAGAGGTAGGAGATGTTTTCCTCTAGAAAAGGGAAAAAATGTGATAGGGGTTTATATATTTAAGTTATCAATTGAAAATGTTAAATACTAATATTACTTGTTCATATAATTTCTAGAAACAGTTGGCTAAACAGTGCGACAACATTGTTGCCCCCATAGATTAAAAACCTCAACTCTCTTGGTTAACCTCTAGGTTTTGACCTATTATGTTCCAAATATACCCCAAACCGTGCAAGCAAACTAATAAAATGGATCTAGTAGTCAAATATTATCATCATAGTTTGTCAAGTCCTGTGTATCACAATCGTACCATATCCAAAAAAATATAAATCCATTCAAGGTTATGTTCCCCCACCTACATGGTTTGAAAAATAGTTCCTAGTGTTGCAAGACGATCACAAAGTTTCCCATTGCAACTGGCAAGTTTAATTCTAATCATGCGCCTCATTCTAGGTTTTTTTATAAAATGGATGCTTTTTACTCTGATGCACCGAAACATAACCCAAGAAAATAACATATTACTCGGGGTTTAAACCATGACTAAAAAATAACACATTGAAGTATTCCAACTCTCAGAATTTCTTTTGAAAACATTATATTAAAAATAACTCAACCAATAAATATAAATTCAAATTCATTTTGAATTTCAATTATTCTAAAAAAGAGATTATGCTATATATGATGAACTAGTTAAGATATATAAAATAATGATAACTCATTCCATCATTATGTAGAGATTATTTATCAAAATAAGATAGTATAAGGTATTCAAAAATCCCTATATGGTGGATTGATACATTAATTATTAAATTCCCCACCAAATCGCAATATATGCCTTTTAATAAATTTTTAACCTTATAACACTTCCAAAAAATTAAAATCCTAAACAATATAAATAAAGTTTCTAAATTTCCAATATGATATTATAATTACTCCCCCTAAAAAACATCTTATAGCTTCTAATTTTAAAATACCATATGTATTTTCCCTTAATTTGGTACTACCACACGTGGACCGAAAGAGTAATTTATGAGTCCTCAAGTTTGCATCCCTTTAGGCCATAGGTTGTCGACTAGCAGTGGGGGTGTGAAAATTATAGTTAGGAGACTATATCTCCTAGTGTAAAGTATCATTACAATAGAAATAATTTATAAAGGAAAAAATAATCAATGTGAAGACAAAGTAGACAACTACAATAGAATCCAACTCAACATTACAACAATAAAAATGGAATAATATAATTATGTGATGGAATATTACTAAATGAAATTCAAGAATAATACATGAAAAATACTCAGAGACTTATATAGAAGACACAATGTTCATGGTCAAGAACCACATGTTGATCCGATCACCAATCTACGGAATATTCCCAATTAAGAAACTAATTAAAATATCTCTCTCCATTTTCCAAACTAGCATCAATGTAATCTACTCGGGTACCAAATATCTTATCGAATACAGTGTGAGTATAACTCAATATGTCAACACCATCGGGTCTAGAAAAAACTTGTCTGATAAAAAATGTTTGCAACAAATTGATAACTAAGTTTATTGATTAATTCATAATTTAAAAATAATAACAAAATATATAATTTTGGCTCTATGTCGGAATTTTTATTAGAATGTCTTATGTCCATGATAACCACAACCATATAAACTTGGTAAAATAAACATATTTTCCACCATGATGGAATATCTCTAAACTCTTCTTACAACTATAAAATGAAAACCATTTTACCACAATAAAATAACCATCTTCGGTACCATGAAATAATATATATGAGAAAATCATATGAACTATCCAACCACATACATATAAACATGGAATAATAAAATAAATCTATGTAAAATCCCTATAAGAATTACAATATCTTGTCTAAATCCATATAATAATCAATGAGTGATAATAGGAATATCCAACTCTCTATATGAAATACAATTTGAGAACGGGTCGATCCATTTTAAAATATGAAATATAGTAAATACATGTACATGTGCTATATTTGAGCATGAAATATAATTGTTACATTAAGGAATACAATCCCTATCATACAGTATGGACATCATAATATAACATCAAAATTATCAATGTATAATAATACAAATTATCATTGTTCCATCATACCCACATGAAATTTAATTTATAGTGGATTAACAATTATATCAACAAGTAATAAGAAAATATATATTGATTTTATAAAAATAAATCACTTGAGGTGATATGTTATGAAAAACATAGATAATGTAGTTTTAAAATTCAATTGTTATCATTTTTGACTCACCCCATGGGAATCCATGGGCTAGGAAAATTTCCAATTGAAAAAAAATCACTTCAATGAATAATTACATTCATTCATTTAATTATTTTCCGAACAAATTATAATGGTTCAATGACATTATTTGATAAAAAAATATCAAATTTTCATGTCATAGCGTTACAATTTGGACCACCTATTAAATTGGGAATCCAAAAATGCCCCAAATAGAAAATTCCCCCAAGGAAGATGGTGAAAATGATTCCAATTATTTTCCAAGATCAAAAAAGATGAAGATAAAAATGAAAATCTCATTCAAAAAATAGATATATATGCAAGAGTTTTATAAGAAGGAAGATATGGATGAAACCTGACCAAAATGGCGTACCAAGGATTGCTCACCCAAATGAAATATCACAATGTATGGTTGGCACATTAAACTGCCTGGATAAATCCTTATAGTATAGTGGAGAAGAGTTATAGAACATAATATGAGAATTCATCTTCCAAACATATTTCAAATAGAAGGCCACACATTTAAACATTGTGAAATATGAATAAATAATATATGAATGTTTTTAATGGAATTCACAAAAATACCCATTTCCTCGTATTTATTTTATAAAAATCCTTGAACAATAACATGAATTGTAATCCATTTACATAAAATAAATATGATTTGCAATTTATTTTTATCTAATTTTACCTTTTAAACAATCCGAAATTTAATTAATTTTTTAAATTTGATTGAGAACCCATGAAACACATCACCCATTAATACATAAATTCCATTAATTATGACAATAATACATCAATGAGCATTAGTTAAGTTCCTCCTCAAATCTCTCATTATAGATACTCTCTGAACATTCTTATGTTTCCTTGCACCCCAAGACTATATTTCTTCAAATTTAATACTCTCACGATGAAAACACAAGTTGAATAAAGAATAATAATAAAACTCAGAGATAGAGGTACCTAGAAAAAGGTGATATCTTAAAACCTCCCCACCTTAGAAGATCTCATCCATGGGATACTCTAAGCATTATTGTGAGGTCTTTGAGATATTGTCAAGCTACTATGTTCATATATTAGACTCTCTATCCCATGTATCCTTTAGAAATAGATGATGATTCCTCCACACCATATCCAATGGCATTGTCCTACCCTAAATATTTTTCTCACAATAATTTATATCCCATATCATATAATCATAAAAGTATGAATCATCAAAAATCTCAATATCTACTTTGTCTATTGCATGGGATGGTCCTTGACGATATCTATATAGTTTTGGAAATAGAACAAATTGTTAATGGAGGCATATCATTATGGATGGGCTAAATAGTATTCCACTGGACATACCCTTACTGCAATTTCAAACGGCCTGGAAAACCATAGTGTTAGCATTACCAATTTCTTGTTCTTCTATTTCCTTATCATAGGAAAAACTGAAAGGAAAACACGATGAACAACATTAAACTCTAGAGGTAATAAATAATAGTATTAGTATGATTTATTATTTCTCTACATGATAACCAATTGTTATCTGATCAACTTAACCTATTCAAATGTATTCAAAATGAGACAAGGCCAATCAAGTGTTGACTAACACGCCTCTATCCAACAAAGAAGTGAATGACACATCCTACCATAAAAATATTCAAAATGTTACATTATTATCAATTCATATAAGGTTTTATTATATTAAATATCTACCGGTGACATATATTTCTCCTATAAAACTTTAAAATATAAAACCCATTCTTATAAAATATCATCCTGATCCTGAATAGTTTTCACAAAATAATCATATGTTTTTTGATGAAAGGATGAAAATATATAAAAACATGATCTGAGGTATTTTATATGACCCTTTAAGAAACATGAAGTGAAACATGTTTATTTTTCAGAAACAATACACCTCATAACAACATGCAACTAAACAACATCACTCACCTAAATATTACATTGGTCATAAACTATAAATATTTCACTAACAGATAAGAATCATTATACCTTAGGCATTTGATCTATAATAACCCATAATAAATTTTTATTATGATTTTTCATATATTATTCTGTCATAAAATCTATCATGAAATCAACACATTTCTACTCTAGAATGGATAAAGGATATAAAATCCTAGTTCACCTGTGATGGTCATCTTTCAACTGCTGATAATGAAGAATTTATCCCTAAATCATGTTGCATCCTTCATTAATTATGACCATCAGAACATTCTGTTAAACAATGATAAATATGTTTTATATTAGGATGCACTTCCCATCAAGAATCTAGAAATTCCCCCTTCTACACCTTATGCAAGCCCGTTATAACCCATACCCCCAATACAAAATGAGACAAACGTCACATCCAAGATACCAACATGATGGTGTCTCACCACCATATATTATTTATCTTATAAATAATCCCTATAGTTCATAAAATAGCCCCATAATTGTGTGTTAAAATACCATGGGTATAATAGATGTCGATGTCATTGCTACTCACCCCGGATATTTCTGTACATCTAGATGCATGTCTGCAATGAGGTCCATTATCCACCACAAATCACAAGTCTACCATACCACATATATTAATGTATTTTAGCTCAAATATTAAACAATGATGTTTCATTTTCTTGGTGTATCCACCAATTCAATGTCAAAAGATAATAGATACTCAACTCACCTCTTATGTTAAAGGTTCCATTGTCACTAAAAAAATTTTTACTTGAGAATTTTCATATTAATGTATACCATAGAACCCATATTCAAGAGATAGTTTCTCTAACATATTAATTCATGTACCCTTGCTGCTAACTACAGATTTTTATTAGGTTAATTTTTATGATAAATTATTAGAATCCTCAAGCAATAAGAAATCACATGACCCTCAGGCATTAGAACAGCTCTGATAACAACACTGGAAATATAAATTATAAATTTGGTTAAAAAAAGATTTCAATCTTTTAGAAAATATTACTATAAAAACATACTGGTGGTCCCATTTGTGAGATTAAATTTAAATTAATTTCATTCACTTCTATGAATAAAATTTTGAAATTATTGAATCCATATTTTTAACCATAATAAATACATAATTTTAAATAATTTCATATTAGTTTCATATGAAAATTATTAGAAAATGGGATTAAAATAAATTACAGTGATTAAGAGAAAAATGAGCTTATCAATGGACTAAACCTTACCAAAAAGAGAAAAAATACTATTACATTTTTTCAAAATCAAATATTTGGTAAAATTTCATCCTTGTCCTCCCATGTAAATTTTTTATCTTTCTTGGAGTGAAATTTAATTCTAAAACATTAGTGGAATTACTTTTTAAAAAAATTTAAAACAATTCCAGACCTCTTCCACTATAAAATAGAAACCCACCCAACCAACATATTCACTTCAATAGATCCATTTTAAAATCCATAACTATTATAAAATAATCACCAAAAATCCCTCTATTTATATTGAAACCACTCTTTCTATATAAATACATCCATGAAATTCCTTTTTAAAAAACTAAAATGGGTTACCCAATGAAGAGGTAACATCCTTCCTCAAGCGCCTTTGTTTTATTTTTAGTCTCCACCTCCTCAATTATTATTATTCCATGATTTTATAATATCATTATTATCATTAATATACCTATATTTTTAAATTTTATGTATTTTACCTACACTTACACACACTTCCATCAAATGTGAAATGAACATACCATTCTTTTGAACGAAAAACGACCGCCTCGTAAAATGATGTTGTTCATTTTTCCTCTATCACTAACCATGGATGGGAATTTGGATGAAAAATATATTTTCATATGATAGTTATGATAAATTTAAAATTCTTTAATAATATGTAATATATAACTTAATTATTTACCTTTTTAAAATATGATAATTTGTTTTTGCGAAGTGTGGGCTACCGCCTCCTCAATGTGTTTTGATTCGTTCACTCTCTACATAGAATTTTTAAAGGACTGGTCAAAAAACTATGATTTATATGACATAATAATTATAATTTAGTGATATAATATTTATATATATTCATATATTTCATTTATTTTCAATCATTCAACGTGATAATAAATCATAAACAATGATCATGTATACATATGGCCAACCGTCTCCATGAATGATGTATTCCATTTCAAATCTATATATTTTTTAAATTATTATAAATAAATATATACTAAAAATATATGCTATTTATATCATGATTTAAATTTTGGAAATATTTAAATCATTATATGAGTATGATAAAAAAAATAACAATCCACAACATATACATAAACAAAGTAGATATTACCAGAAACGGATCATTAACGTGGAGTTGTTAATAACTAGGTAATATAATGGCACAACCAAATCATAGACCATGTGAGTTAAAATAATTTGTCTATTTTTAATATTTTGATGAATTTTATATTTATTAAAAATGAGAATTTATTATTTACTAGGAAATTCAAGACATAAGTTAACAAAAATTCATCTCACATTTCATTTTTCTAAGATACAAGTCATATTCACCACTCATTTATTATTTTGTGGTTCCTATACATACCATTTATGTATTATATGACTAATATAATTACATTTATCTGTAATTTCATATTGATTTTATGATATTTATTTCTTGTGTCTTTATTTTTCAAAAGACATCAAATCGATAATTTAATTTCTCCTCAATTTTCCATCTTTGAGACACATGCCATGTTATAGAACTATGTTTTTCTTATGAGGTATATATACTACATTTTACATGTTATATCATGAATATCCATGTTATTATTTTATTTTAATCTTAATATAATGTTATTTTTTGAATTCTATTGTTACTCAATGTTACAAAAGTGTAAGATATTATTGCTATAATCTCATTGATTATAGATATTGTTAATGATTATGCTTACAATAATGAAATATCACAATCCATCTCTCAATAAATGTCATAATTTTTATTAACCTATTGATATTAATGTAATATACAATTAATGGAATATTTTTATAGTATTTGGTAATTAATATAATTATGAACAAAAACTTATGAATATATAACCTGTATTCTCTAGTTTGTCATAAATCAGTGTTGTTTGAAAATTGTGTTTTTTAAAAATGTTTTACTATTGTAATTTTATGTTAAAAGAAACTTTTTTCAATGTATTTCCTTTTTATGATACTTTTTAAATTTAATGTTCTTGTCTTTTGACAATTAATGCACTTTTATATATAGTTAATGTTCATAACAATTTTTTCGAATGTACTGATTTACCCACCATCATGACCATCATTTTCATGATGCATACTTCGTAATTTTACAAGGTTATTTTTTAATGAATATTTTCCCACTAAGGGTCATGAAATATTTTATTTTATAATTTTTTTCACTGAAAATGGATTTCTGAAATTTGATTTTTTTTGGAAAGGAGTTTTTATTTATTTTAAATGATTCCTATATAATTTTTTAAAATGTTGTTCTATAAGAAAATAATTTAAATGATTAAAAATATTCTTGTATAAATTTTCATATTATTTTCAAATAAAATGTTTTTAAGATTTTCCAAATATTAATTTTATGTTTTCAAGGTAATTTTAAAGGTAAATAGAATTTTTTTTAAAGAAATCCTATTAAAAAATGTATTTTTTTAAATAAATGTTTTAAATTATTTTTCATGTTTACATTTTATGTTTTCAATTTTTTTTCAAGGAAATCATTAGAAAATTTTATATGTTTTAGAAAGTTATTTTAATCGAAATGATGTGTTCTATGTGATCTTTTAAAAATCTTATTCATCTATGATGAAGAAATTGGTTTGTGATTTATTAGGGATATGATCCAAAGATACAATATATATTATAGATTTTATTAGTATATGTTTTTAAGGATCCATGATTATAAAACAAGTTTATATTAAATGGGTTATACTAGGATAATTTATTATGAAACTCACTTACATTAATGGGTTATTCTAGGATGAAATTATTATAAAACATATATATTTTCCATTTTTTATTCTATGATCAATTATTTATGATACCCATTTCATATCACTGGTTAAGATATGATGTTAATTAAACCTATATATTATATGTGTCATGATATGATGAATTTTATATTATATTTTGGAACATGTATGTATCATTTTATTATGTGGTGTGAGGTACCTATATCTCGCTCCATTGATTTGGGAAATATAAGTCATATGTGAGATAAAAGGGTATACAGATGGTAGTCTAGGCATCAAAATAATATCTACATGGATTATATCCCATTTTTGAAAATAATACGTAACATGGTTTATTTTCCAATCCCAAAAATAGATCCTTCATGACTTATATCCCATGCCCAATAATAATTGGGTACACTGGTTATAGCCTAGGCCCAAAAATAAGAGTGTACATGGGTGGTTTTCCCAATGAAAAATAAGGTACATAACTTGTAGCCCAATACAATCATGTTATGAAGTTCATAGTAGGTATCATTGACATTTGAATTTCTATTCGTATGTGTATTCCAAAAATTCAATGTCTTATTCTTATATTATGCTTTTATAGATTAATCACTTCATTCACATGTGATTCATTTCAAATAAACTACGAAAATTTATTCCATTACTCTTGTATATGATTCCTAATATATTGGGTAGGATCTCCAAATTATATTATAATGTTCTTATACACTTATGTTCAATATTATCCATACATATCTCCCATGTTACCCTTACTGAGAATCTAATATAACAACTTTTCATATTTCATTTCCACATGTAATGAAGTTATGTTATTTCTTTTTGGTTTCTATTAATGTTTCTAGTCATGATGATCCTAGTGGAAGAACATGTATCTCACTTATGTACCAACATTTATGCTTCAATTTTTTCTAAAGCAAATAGAATAATATGGTATTTTGGCCTTTAATTGTTTAATTTTTAAAATATTACAAATATATGTAACGTTAATGTACATTAAGCCAGGTTCATTATAGTTAGTATCCGAGGGAATGTATGGTCAACCTTTTCAGAATAAAATGCCAATAAATTATAGGGATCTCAAAATATATTGATACATATATGAGTATGAATTTATATTGGCATAATTCTAGGTATAAATAAATGTTTAGGAAAATGTTAAGAAGTTTTTTTAAAGGATAGATTAAGTGAATTCCTATAAATGCATCTCTATATTGACACTACAAGTGGATTTGGCTCTGTAACATATATAACTTGTGGAAACAACTTCAAAAATTTGATTCATTCCTTACTCAAGAGTATAATGGTACATAAGAAGAGGCCTTACTGCACACCTTTTTTTGACACTTCTAAGGGATATAAATTGTTAATTCATAAACATTTTATGGAACATCTGGATTAATTTATGTAGAACATGACAATATGTAATCAATGATAAACATATGGTTTAATATATTAAATTTGTGGGTTTCATGATTTTTATATCCATTAATTAGTATTTTTTAATGATAATTCATTTTTACGCTATGATAAGTGATGCTCACACTATGCTTTCTGAGTTTAATAAATAGAGGGAACCTAAAGGAACTGCATTAACATTGAGTGCGATAGAAAATTTTATATTTAGTAGTAAAATGGTGTTGTCAATGGAGTGAAGGAAATTGTGATCCCACCAATTTTTTTTAGAAAACATGATTAACAACATATACCTTAACCAACTATTAGACTCACCAAAGAAGATAAGGTTGGATTTCACTATGATGTTAGAAAATGAATACAATGGAAGAATGAATAATCAGTTTCCTTTATGTCAAGAATGTTAAAATAATCATCCAATTGATTGTTCTCAATGAATAATAGTATGTTTTAATTATGGAAAATAAGGACACAATGAATGTAACTACAAAATAATAAAGAATGGTTCAGATAATGAAATGGATGGGAATATTGGACTCCCTCAGAAATTATCAAAGGATAAATTAATTACGTTTGGAATGGATTGTAAATATTTATATTGATGTCCTAAGTGGAATGCTCCCAAAGAGAATCAAAATGGTGGTATGAGTAAAGGATGTATTGATGGTGATGATGAGAGTAAAGATGAAATGTGAAAAGAAAAAAGTTTTACGTAATCTGATGAGGTATAGTTCTTATGGCTTAAGGATTAAGTGGAATAATAAATGTTTCAATGTATTTGGATTACATAATTATGTTCTATGGTTGGTCAAATATATAGTGAGTTTTTAGTTTTTTTATCAATAATAATTTACAAGAATATGTTGAACGGTTCAGATAGAATATATAATTTGAATAATTGATAGGTGATGTCTATAAAAAAACACATAATTAAGGGAAATATAACACTTTATATTTTCCTTATGTTATGATAATTTCTATTGGATCAATATATGTTGGATAAAAATAAGTAAATTAGACTGTACAAATTACTTATTAACTAATTATGGACTTTTTTACAAGTGGATTATTCTATCATTGATTATGATTTAGACATTTGTGGATATAATAAATATAACTAATAAACATTAGAATACCGAATGATTAATGTTTTCTATACTGATATGTGGTAATTCAACTTACAACCATGTTTAAAGGGAATAAATTATGTAGGTATTCACATGTTTGGTATACGAAAACCAAAAACTACTTTATCGTATATGGGGGATTAATTTAAAATTATTTTTTAGGAAATTAAGTGACCTTATTTCAAATGTTTTGGACTTATATCATTCATGATGGATATAAGGATAAACATTAATGGAATGTTTTATGATAAGGTATTATCTTTCCATATAAGGACTTATGAATATATGATATCTTGTGATAACCTTTTCTTGTGATAATGACATATATAATTGTTAAAATCATGGTATTCTACTAATGAATTGTAGTATGGTTTATGTTTGTTGTCAATCCTCAGTGGAATTTTAGAATGTGTACCAGCAAAGTGATCATACAGTTCAAGAAGACAACAGTATTGAAGGTCGCACCGTTTCCTAGTATTTGCCTATTTTTTGGGCCTGCAAATCATCAAATGGAGAGTAAACTTGAATGCCATATGTTTTTCATGATCAGAACATGGATAAATGGAAAAGTGATAAGGGTTGCGCATGTTTTGGGCTGGTCGCGCAAGTGACCTACGCGCCAAGAAAGGACATGCACGTTGATGCCTAAGAGGTTTGGAAACATGCATTCTAGTTGTTCATGATGAACATAACATAAAAATATAGAAAAGGGATGTATTTTGTGCATGTATTGTTGTGTTCGCGCAAGTGAGTAGCGCGACAGAGGCTAGGGCGATTGGAGCTATGCGCCAGGACATGCGCGATGTGAGGACACTTGCACGCCACCGCGCAGGGGGAACATTTTGCCTATAAATAGCGGACCACCCATCCTCATCTGCAAGGAATTTCAAGACATAGATATTTCTGAGTTCTATTCATGTATGTGGTTGAGTCGTGCAAGTGGTAGTTGGGTCGTGCAAGTAGAGACTGCGCGCTGGTTGTTGGTTGTGCGTCCAATGCAGTTTGGGAGATAAAGGTGTAGAGTCACGAAAGATTGGAGTTGAAAGAAGCAGTGTCACGCAAATTGGTTGGTGTCACCTGCGTTCCAATTTTGTTCCGCGCAAGTGACATGCACACTATTCTTGGAACATATGCGACGGTCTTGGAGAAGCATGCTAGGTGAGGTTGTTGTACGCTGGCCTTTTTGGAGCTGCACGAAAAATGGATGATTGCCTGATTCCTTCAGTGCAAACTAAGATTTTCATACGAGTGAAAGTTAGGCTTCAATAGCGCATCTACATTCAATAAAGGATGCATTATTTTTCAATGATGAAGAGACCTTAATGTCTATAAACTGAGTGTGACTTCACAAAGAGCAGTGGGCTAGGGGGAGTCAACGGGAGTGACCAGAGGGACGCAGTGAGCTATCCCTCAACTTTTGTAATGGCAGTGAGCTTGGGACAGAGTGACTATTCCAGAACCATTGTAATCCACAACTAGTGATGATTTGTGGAATTTGTTACAACTGAAAACTTGTCGGCGTATGCTCCTTGGACGTAGCCCATAGTGGTGAACCATGTAAAAAGTGATGTTTCATCTCTCAACATGTGAATGTTTGTTTTCTAATATTTTTAATTATACAGGTTTAAAAAGTTCCTACCAACGTGGGAAGAAGATACATATCTTTAAAAGAAATATCTGACACCCTGATTTTCCCCTCCTTTCTCAGGGTGTAATGGGGTCCTACAAGTGGTATTAGATGGAGGTTACTGGTGTTGAATCTGTCCTTTATCATCATCGAGAATGCAGTAGATGTCAGGGGAGTCCCCTTCTTCAATGAAAGTAATTTTCAGATCTATAAGAATAGAATAAGATCTCATCTAATATCCCTTTGAAGGGAAGTTATGTTTTCCACTGTGCAAGGTATAAATGTAACTGATCCAACAGGACTGGCTATGACAGATGCAGAAAGAAAAATACTTGAGGTAGATGCTAAAGAACAAAATGCACTCCCTGCTGCCCTTTCTGATTTGATCAATCTAAAGGTGATGAGTTCCACCTTAGAAAAATCCATGTGGGATAAACTCGAAAATATTTATGAGGGACATAACAAAGTGAAGGAGGAAAAATTACAAGTCCTGCACAATCAGTTTAATGATCTGAAGATGCATCCATATGAGAATGCAGACTCATTCTTCAATCGAATTACTAAATTGGTTGGAGAAATTCAGGGTCTAGGTGAAGAAATCAAAGACATTGATATTGTAGAGAATATATTAAGAACACATCTACCCTTGTATAATGAAAAGGTGTCATCCCTTGAGGAAATATATCTTTCCAAACATTCTCTGAATGATCTTATGAGCAGCATGGTAGAATATGAAATGAGAGTCAAACTAGAAGATGCTACGACTTGTGTGAGTAAGGAAATAGCATTCAAGGCCATAGATAAACTGAAAATTTCAAAATATAGTTGTGTTGAAGATGACGAAGAAAAATAAATTCTTTCTCTCATTCCAATGAAGTTCCAGAAGGGAAAAGGGAAATTCAAAGGGAAGTTACCTCTCGAATGTTTTCATTGTGGAAAAGTTGGGCACATTGCCTCTCAGTGAATAATAAAGATCAATGACGAAGATAGTGAAGATGAGAACATCGAGAAGCCTCGAAAAAGATTTTTCAAAAAGAGAGACTTCAATTATGGAAAGAAAATTCATAGTAAGAGTTTTTTATATGAAGAGGAAGATGATGATACTGAATTTTGTGAAGAAGAAGAACTCAAATTTAAACGGGAAATCATACTTCCATGATGGATACAGTTGAAAATTCAGAACCCTTGACCAATAAAGACATAGATAATCAGATTACTTATAATGGTGATTCAAATAAACAAATTATAGATGCTTTTTCCAAGCTTTAGAATAAATGTATGAGATGCAATAAGTGGATGGAAATTGTGAAAGAATCATCAGAATATGTTGATGGGATTGAAGCAGAGATTGAGAAACTATTAGAACTAGTGAGAGTTCAGTCTTCAATCTTTGAAGGCACATATGATGTTGTGTAACTAAAGATTAAAATTGAAGAACAAGAAAAGGCCATAAATGACCTTTCATCCAGACTCGAAGAGAAGTCCATGAATTTTGAGGGACTTGAGGAAGAAGTTGTAACAATTTGAAGTAAAATTGAATATCAATCAATGAAAACTGAGGGAAAGAAGAAAATTCATTTTGGACGATTCTCATATGCATAATTACTAGCAAGAGCCAAGTGTGGTTCAGATGGGGTAGCAAAAATCTGAAGTGATCAAAGACATGCTTGCATGGGAAAGAGTGCAATTGGCTATGAAGCTGAGACATCAACTGCTGGAAGTAATGATAGCCAAAAGAAAGACAATATGAAAGCTGGACATGATGAAACATTACCTGAAATGCTAAAAAAGAGACCCTCAGTCAAAACTAAAATAAGAACAGAAAATTAACCTCAAACTTTCAGAAATGACAGGTACTTCAACTATTATCCCATGGAAGAAGGCATGAGGATAAATTCAAGTGAAAAGACTTTTCCTCTCATGAAGTGTCAGTATTGTAGTTATCTGGGACATAACATGTTATACTACGAAGAGGTAAGGAGATACTTGAATGGGGAAGATATAGGAAGTCAAAAAAAGAGACCAATTTCATATCCTCCATCTTATAGAAGAAATAGCTTCTATGGTTACTGTTTTAATTGTTCTAACATTGTCCATAAATCTATGTATTGCATGCAGAGGTACGACATGAGAAATTCATACAACACTCGATGACGGGCTAGTTTTCATCCACCTGATAGTGTTGTTC
Source organism: Viscum album (assembly GCA_963277665.1). Taxonomy (NCBI): domain Eukaryota; kingdom Viridiplantae; phylum Streptophyta; class Magnoliopsida; order Santalales; family Viscaceae; genus Viscum; species Viscum album. The sequence continues at coordinate 201,742,437 of OY728157.1, read as the reverse complement.
TCACAAATAGTTTTTCTTCTCTAGAATAAGATTATGGGTTTGAAGAATCAGATTATGTGGAATAATGTATTAAAAGTCCATCAGTATCCTATTCTCAATCCATTATCTCATGGATAGATAAGAAGAAGATCGAGAAATCAAATCTTGCAGAAGTATCCCTCAATGATATAAAGAGCAGCCACACCTGGATCCTTTATAGTGGATTCTCATCCCATATGACATGAAATGATGAACTTATAAAGAACATTGAAAAGAAGGTTAGTGGAATAGTACGATTTGGTAATGATGGTGCTTTGAAGATTAAAGTTAATGGGAATACTGCTCTTTCCAACGAGGAGCTGAAGAAGACAGAAGTTCATTATGTGGATGGTCTACGCCAAAATATCCTCAGTGTAAGTCAACTCTGTGACTCAAGTCCCATAGTAACCTTCAATAAAAAAGGATGCACTATAAAAGGAAAAATAGGGAATTCTATTATGAAAGGATATAAAACTTATGGAAACTTATATCAGGTTGACAGCAAAGTGAACTCCTACTATTTGTCTGTTGAAGAAGAAAACAATTTGTGGCATCGAAGGCTAGGGAACATTTACCAACAAGACATAGAAAAGATATATATGCTGAATATTGCCATGGAAATTTCCATTTTAAAATGTGAACGGGAAAAGTATTGTGATGCTTGTATTTGTGGGAAGCTGGTCTGTAGTTCATATTGGCCAAAGAAGAAAAGGGTATCACATCTTATGGATCTCATTCATACAGACGTATGTGGCCCAATAAATGTTGCTGGAACCCATGGAGATAAGAACTTCATCCTTTTCATTGTGGATTATAGCATAATGGCTTGTGTAATAGTGATTCACCGGAAGCGACAAGTACTTGATTTCATGAAAACATATCACTGGATTGCTGAGAATGATACTAGATGGGCAATAAAAGTCATGTGATCTGATAATGGAGGGGAATTCACATCCATTGAGTTTGAAAATTACCTAGAAAAACATGGAATATAGAATGAGGTAGTTTCTGTGAGAACTCCACAGCAAAATGGAGTTGTTGAGTGTCAGAATGGATAGGTCAATAATATGTCCAGGACTATGCTGGTTGAGAGTGGTATTTCTTGCCATTACTGGAAGGAGGCTGTTGAAGCTACAATGCACATTCAGAATCGAACATGACATTATATGGGAGAAACAAAGACACCATATGAATTGTGGTATGTAAGGAAACCTTATTTGAAATTCTTCCATGTTTTCAGAAGAAAAAGTTTCATCTGGAATAAAGAAGGAAATCAATGGATGTTTGGAGACAATGCTGATGAAGGATTTTTTCATGGGTATCCAATGAACATAAAATCCTACAAGTGTCTCAATAAATGCTTGGGGAGGATTGTGGAAAACATTGATGTAATGATCATTGAAGGGAAGACACCCAATGCATCCAATAATACCTATGTTGATGAGATAGAAGATGATGATTAATGGGAACATGGAGTAAATACAAATTAAGAAATAGAGTAACGTGGACAAAACACTCAGTAGTTATATCATGATGTTAACTCAGAAGAAGAATCTGAATAAGAAACTACTTCCAAAGAGAATTCAACTGAACCTCGTATGAGAAATCAAAGAGATGAGATTGATCCATCCAACATAATTGGGGACAAGTGTGCACCCACTCAAACAAGAAGGATGAGTGAAAACACACAATCTGCATTTCTTTCAGTTGTGGATCCATCCTCATTCGAAGAATCTGCAAAGGATGAATCTTGGGTGAACACCATGAATGAAGAATTAGATCAGATTGACAAGAATCATACTTGGGATCTTGACCAGAGACCTGAAGGTCACAATGTGATTAGTACCAAATGGATCTTTAAAAATATGTTTGATGAGCATGGAACTGTCATAAAAAACAAGGAACGAATGGTATGTAAAAGATACTCCCAGATTGAATGCATTAATGTTGAAGAAACCTTTTCTGCAGTGGCTAGATTGGAATCAATTAGGATTTTCGATGCCATATCACTCCAAAGAGGATATGAATTATATAAAATGGATGTAAAGACAACATTCATGAACAATGTTCTAGAATAAGTAGTATACATTGAACAACCATAGGGTTTAGTTCTAGGTATTGATGAAACAAAGGTTTGAAAACTGTAGAAAGCTCTATATGGTTTGAAGCAGGCACCACGGGCATGGAACTCGCAGCTAGAATTGTATATCAAGAAGTAAGAATTCAAAAAAAGAAGGACTATATCACACTCTCTATGTGATTAATTCTTCAAAAGATCAAGTCATGGTTCTATTCTATGTTGATGATATCATATTTGGTGGCAGTAGACAGAAATCAGTGGACAAATTTTCCAATCACATGAAATCAGAATTTGAAATGTCTATGATTGAGAAGATCACATATTTCATGGGGCTACAAGTGATTCAAAATAAGTAATACACTTTCATTTCTTAGGAAAAGTATGCAAGAGAACTGCAGAAAAAGTTTAATATGCAAGACTCAAAACCAATGTCAACTCCAATTACAATTGGAATGAAACATGGAAAGCATGAAGATGGGACCTCTGTAGATCCCACCATGTATAGGAGAATCATTGAAAGCCTACTGTACCTGGCAGCGACACGGCCAGATATTGTCTTTTCCACATGTCATGCAGCCCACTTTCAGAGTAATCCAATGGAGGAACATATATTAGCAGTCAAAAGAATCATGAGGTACATTCAAGGTTCACATAACATTGGGATATGTTTTTCTCTAGGTGGGGGCAGTGAATTATCATCATTTTCTGATGTTTACTGGGCTGGTGATGTAGTAGACAGAAAGTCCACCAGTGGTGGAGCATTCAATGTTGTAAATAAATGTGTTAGCTGGTTGAGCGAGAAGAAAGAAATTAATTCTCTTAGTACTATTGAAGATGAGTATATTCCTTCCACAAAGGCATGCACTAAACTACTATGGATGAAGCAACAACTAGAAAATATTGGCGACGAGGTGGAACAACCAATGGTAATTTAATATGATAACAAGAGCGCAATTGATCTTAAGAATAATCCAGATCAACATTCTTCTACAAAACATATTGAAATCTTGTATCACTTTATCAAAGAAAAAGTTGAGAAAGGCTTGATTCGAATGAATCATGTGGGAAATTATGTGGAAGTGAATGATATACTGACCAAGCCACTGTCAGCAGTGGTGTTTGAGATGCATCTGTTTAACCTTGGTGTTCGGAAACCTCTCAGTGCATAAGGACGTTATGAAAATCCCCTCTCCCCATTTATGATAACTATTTTTATCTATTTTGGGATGTCATGTAGGTATGTGGGGGAGATACTATCCATGGGGAGTATGGTTTGAGGTGTATATTGAACAAATTACCGGTGTTTTGGTTTATTGTCAATGGGGGGAGAAAGGAATAAATTTAGGCATGTTCAAGCATGTAATGCTCTTGTGACATGATGTGAATTCATTGTTAGTGATAGGATGAGAAGGATGAGAAGGAATACATCAGTCATCTAATGCTTCTTGGGTGTCATTGAGAATTCCAAAACACCAGAACCCAATTCAAGATTCTTCTCTTGTTTTCTACACTGAGCATTTCTCACGATGCAAATTCAGTGTCAGTTAAATGATGAGAAGGATGAGAAGGAATACACCGGTCATGTAATGATTCTTGGGCATCATTGAGAATTCTGAAACACTAGAACCCAATTAAAGCTTCTTCTCTTGTTTTCTACACCGAGCATTGCTCACGTAGACATAGAGTTTTGGATGTGTTGATTCGTTAGTTTTTAGTTTTCACATGGATGGGGATCTATTGATTTATTTCCTGATTTCCAACAAACCCAAGTGGGGAGATTATCGGAACCAAGGTCTACTATGCATGAATTGGATTATGGTTTGTGTTTGTTGTCAATCCTCAATGGAAGTTCATAATTTGTAACAGGAATGTGATCATACATTTCAAGCAGACAACAGTATTGAAGGTCATGCCATTTCCCAGTGTTTGCCAAATTTTTGGGCCTGAAAATCGTTAAATGGGGAAATGTGTTTTTGGAAAAGAGACTTGTGCACCGTGTACTTGATGTAGAGGAAACATTCACACCATTTGTTATTCAAGATAAGAATATGGAAAAATGGCATATGGATAAGGGTCGTGAATGTTTTGGTCTGGTCGCGCAAGTGACCTACACGCCAAGCACACCGATGGCTTGGAGGTTTGGAAACCTGCACGTCGATTCTTCTTCATGATCAGAACATCATGATATGGCAAAGGGAACTAGGCCGCGCAAGTATTGGTGTGTTCACACAACTGAGTAGCGTGACAGAAGCTAGGGCGATTGGAGCTGCGTGCTGGGACTTGCGCACCACTGCGCATGGGGTCCAGTTATCCTATGAATAGAGGACACCCCTCATAATTTGCAATGAAGTTCAAGACATACAGAATTTTTAAGCTCTCGTCATGCAGGTGGTTGAGTCGTGAAAGTGGTAGTTCGGTCGTGGAAGTAGAGGTTGTGCGCCAGTTGTTGGCTGCGCATACATGGGGATTTGGGAGTTAAAACTATAGAGTCGTGCAACATTAGAGTTTTAGGAGGTAGTGTCACGCAAGTGGGTTGGTTTCACTTGTGCGCCGATTTTGTTCTGCACATGTGACTTGCACCCCGTTCTTGGAACTTGCGCGCTGGTCATGGAGAATCGCGCTAGGTGAGTTTGTTGTATGCCGGCCTTTTTGGAGCTACACGAAAATTGGAAGATTTCTCGATTATTCATTGAAAACTGAGATTAGAATACGAGTGAAAGTTGGGCTTCAACAGAGCATCTAAATTCAACATATGATGCATTCTTTGGAAATGATTAAGAGACCTTCATGTCTATAAACTAAGTGCGACTTCAACCAAGGGTAGTGAGCTAGGGGGAGTCAATGAGGGTGACCCGTGGGATGCAGAGAGCTATCCTTGAACTTTTGTAAAGGCAATGAGCCTGAGACAGAGTGACTGTTCCCAAACCATTATAATCCACAACTAGTGACGATTAGTGAAATTTTGAACGACCGACAACTTCTCGGCATATGCTCCTTGGACTTAGCCCTTAGTGGTTAACCAAGTAAAAAATGTTTTGTCGTCTATCTTCATGTGAATGTTTGTTTTCTAATCTTTTTCATCATACAAGTTTAACAAGTTCCTACCAACATGGGAACAAGATCCATCTCTTTAAAATAAAAAGATGACACCCTAATTCAACCCTCCCCTCTCATGGGGTCTCGGGGTCCTATAATTCTTACATATCATTATATTTATGATCATCATGATCTGTTAGTGATTCCACAATAAATATTTCACCTTCATTTTTAAAGAAAAATGTGATGTGGATGTTTATCATGGAACTGAAAAGTGTGACATTGTACTGAATAAAGTAATAATATCTTCTAATTGATGATTATTCAGATATTGGGAAATGATCATGAAACTGAAATGGTTATCCTAGTAACTTCTTTTCTGATTAATCCATTGTCCCTATACATCATTGAATATTTATAAATTTCTTATTATTTACTTTCTCATAACCTTGTTCTCTATCATTGTAACATACCAGGTAAATAAAGAATAAAACATTTTCATATTTGTTAATATTTACAAACTAAATATTAAAATTATTTTAAAAGGGGTTGTTATTTTCGATAGTGTACCTGATACGCAACAATGAGTTTCTTTGAAATCGTACGTTGCACAGTAGTAATATAATAATATTATTTTATATGGTTGTTAACACGTAGCCGTTTTATTGGTGGGAATGAATATAAATAACTAAAATATGACTATATATGTTTGTTAAATGTTTTTACATTTATCCAATAAAGGATTAAATCTTAAAATATGAAAAGAATTCAATTTTAGGCATATATATATACTCTAATTTTCACTAAAGGTCCACTTATCGCCTTTTGATGGTGAACCATAATTAAATATAGTTTTTGTCACTCTTATACATTATATTGGACCAAATAAAATTCCACATTATAATCGAGACATCAAAATTTACTTTTTGTGAATTTTTTGTATTTTTCAGATAAAGATCATTTTTTAATGAATAGTGAAAAATGTTGTATTTTAATTCAAAACCTCTTTTTAATATAATTTATTTAAATGATTAGATTATCGTTTTAATTGGTTTTAAAGTTACATTAGAATATATTTTTACCATTTAATCTAATAGTGGTTTTTGTAATTAATTTTACTTTGAAATTGGACTTAAACAAGTGTCAATCTTTTGATATATATTGTTTCATAAAAACACGCTTTTTCTCATGACAGTGGGAGTTAATTATTAAATTAATTAATGTAACTTATATGATTTTTATTTTGTAAAATATACAACATTTTTGAATTTGGAATATCAAATATAGCTTAGGGTGAAGTTTTCATATTTTTCTAAAAATCATCAATTTTTTATGAATAGTGAAACCACTAAGTGGTACATAAAAAACTGATTTTTCATTTAAATGAATCATTACCACTTCTGTGTTTTTAATTTAAAAAATCCGACATACATGGTTGTCATTAGGAAGTAAAATGTAGTCCAGTGGGATTAAATTATTTTTTTTGAATAGTAATTTTAAGTTTTTAATTGTGATTAGTGGTAATTAGTGTAGTTTAAGGTAAAAATAATTTTTTAATAATACGAAATGTCCTTGAAACATGTCCTACCCTTATTGGATGTTTCATGGCCGACCAATACAACCTATGGGTCGATTTGTGGGACCCACTAGAGCCACTTGGGTAAGATAATGACATTAATGCCTTTTATTTAAATTAAAAGTAAAAGTGACACAAACATGTATTGTTTTACTAAAAAAATTTTAAATGGGGTTATACAAGTCATATTTTTGTCTATAAATATTCATTGGAATGATAAAACGATTTCCTACATCATATTTTTTTTTTTTTAATTTTTAGACATTGAATAAATTAAATTAGTTATGACATCATGATGATGCAGCGATTTCCTCATTAATGAACGATTTAAATAAAATGAAAAGATAATGTAAATTCTAAGACCTACACATGTCAAAAAAATATTGGATGAGTATATATAGAAATCTTATCACATTATCCTATAATTATATCAATGTGGGACCTTTAAAATCCGAAAATAATTTTATAATAAAGTAAACTTTTATAACTTTCTTACAGTGTCCCTCCTCTCCTCTTATAAAAGGTCCCCACCTCTTCCACCTTACCAACACCTATAAAGCCTTTTGATCGGCCAACCCCTGCCCATTTTGTCTCTACACATCCCTATCATACTCTTAGAAGCCTAACATTGGGCAGAAGTCTTTCCAAGGATGCCTTTGATCTCAAATCAAAAAGAGTTACCTGATTTAATCGTAGTGTCTTCTCTTGTGTTCTTATGTTTTATTTTTCTTCTCCAACCACCTAAAATCTTTTTATTCTTTTATTTTGTAACAAAACCAGTATCTAAAATATACTAGGATGTTTTTATGATATAGATTAGAGCTACACCTACACACACCTTCATCTAATGGTTAAAGAACATACTGTTTCTGTGGTAGGCGATTTTCTGCCTCACGAAACGATGATTGTTCAATCTTCTATTAACACCTTTCATGGTTGCCATTAAGATGTCACTATATTTATATATGATTTATATTATGTTTATGTTTTCCTAATTCTTCTTTATTTTTCTTTTATGGAATACCATTATGGTTTCCATTGTGCGTAAACAGGATAATTTCATTTTAGGAAGTGCGGACTACCACCCCATCAAAGTGATTTGATTCGTTAATGCCATATGTGGGACGTATAAAGGATGGAGTTAATGTTATTATATATGAAGTTATACTGGAATTATAATATACCATTATATCATCATTATTTCACTCAATTATATACTAAATATAAATGAAAGTAACGTTCAAGCGTTCGTACGGCTTACCGTCTCCATGAACGATGCATTTCATTTGTTACCTCTAAATGTTATATACTATTAGAAATACATGTATATGCTAGATATATATGATATATATGAATATCATTCTGGATATAATGAACCTTTGACCACACAAACAACATGTAATTGTATGAAGTCCACTTTCGACTTAAGAACCAAATATCCACAAAACCAACATTATTAACTTAAATGATTACATAATGTTTATAACATGGAAATAAGTGATATAAAAGGAATAATAAGCTTGAAAAATGTTCTTAATAAAGTATAAATTAACGTCAATTTATTAATCAGGAGATTAAAGAGCAATCGAGTCACGTCGGACATGATGTAAGGGAATTCGTCTCAATCTCCTTTCATTGAGGCATATTTTGTTTTATACACACATTTCTTTTATACTGTGTATAAACACCTTTGAATTTTACTTTTATACAAAAATAATCTTTTTTTACGAAGAGTTTTACTAAATGACAAAAAGGAATGTTTTTTTTAACATACACGGTGACAACGACCGTTTCCGCCACCGCGAGTATTATTTAGTATTTGGCTTCCTCAAAAAGCTGTAATGTTTTTAAAATGAAATAAATACCATATGCACTTTTATTTATTTTGGTATTGAAAATGGATTTTATAATGGATTTATTATGTCAATATATTTATGTTATATATTGTGATCAAAGTGTTGAAATTTTTTCTTTAAATTATATATTTTTTTTGTCTTATGATTTTATAATGGTACTTGGACATTTGATGGGTGGCTACGTGATAAACCATATGAAGGGTGGTGCCGTGAATACCAGGACGGGTGGTTACGTTATTACCTCCAATGCATTGGGTATGGAAGTCGGCCGTATGGCTATTCCATTAAGTGATATGTGTGGAAGTAGACCGTATGGTTATTCCATTTAAGTATGTTTATGTCTTAAGTTACCTTTATATGTTATGTGTTTTTTATATGGGTTTTATGGTAATCGTTTGGTTACAAAAGGGTATGTAATGATCTTTTATTCAGTGAACAGTTTTTACTACTTCATTATGGTGAAATGTATTACTTTGATAAAGTATACATGGTTTAATTTTTGTTTTGAAAAACTAACATCTTTCATTCTTTGGGTATCCCTTACTGAGATTTTTATGCTCACCCCATGTGTTTTTTTGAAATGTTTTTCAGAGGACTTATTGTGTAATAGGGTAAAGGATGGGATCAAGGAAAAGTCATGCTATATAAAACATAGAACTGGACATGTTTATTTTTAATATTTTTTCTTCTATGGAAACATAGTAGATGTTTATACATTGTAATCTTTTGAGATGTAATAGTTATGTCCTAATTCTCTAAAACTCTAAACCTGAAAAGATCCTCAATGTGAATTATTCATTTAATTCAATATTAAGTAAGGTTTAAGGTCGGGTCATTATAGTTTGTATCAGAGGTTGTTTTAGACAACATCAAGAGTTAGAAAATTGTTAAATTATAAATTAATTTATTGTATGACTGAAATGATATAGAATTTAAAGATTACCATGTTGCTTCGCTTAAGATATTTCTGTGTTCAGAATGGTTTTCTGTAGAGTAAATAAGGAAGCTATGTTGGGATGACATCAAGAAGAAGACAACATTCCAAATCAGCAACCTGAGATGGTCAGAATTGGAACTGAAAAGTTTGTTGCAGTGATGTCACAGTTGACTCAGGCTATAAATGGTGGTGGTATCCATGCACGAGATCATCCAGATCAACCGCCGAGGAACATGACTGTGGTGGAACATTTCATGAGGATACATCCCCCATCATTCAGAGGATCATCTAACCCCGTGCAAGCTGAAGGGTGGATTAAAGAACTGGAGAATATTTTTGATGTCATGGGGTGTTTATAAAATCAAAAGTTTAGTCTAGTTGTTTACCGTTTTGATGGTGAAGCTGATCAGTGGTGGTCGTTGGTGAAATATATCAGGGATAGTGATGAGATTGATGATCTTCACTGGGATGAATTCAAAGGTACGTATCTTGAGAAATATTTTCTTCAGGTGGTTCGTCTTAGGATGGAAAAAAAGTTCATAGAATTGAGGCAGGAGGATGACTCAGTGGCTGCTTATGAAGCAAAGTTCACTCGATTGGCATGGTATTCTCCAAACTTCATATGAGATCTTGATAGTAAAATAAACCGTTTTTACTCAGGGTTAAATCCAATTTATCGAAGTTCATTATCTTCTTGTGAGTTCAAAAGTTATGAAAAAATTGTTCAATGTGTGGAGAAGGTGGAAATGGAGTTTTCCAATGATCAGGTGTTCTTTGACAAACAACAGAATAAGAGGTCCAGTTGGCAGGAAAAGGGGAAGAATTCATTAAATAAGCAAGGAGGTAAGAGACCCAAATATCCATCTTGTGAGAAGTGTGGTAAAATGCATCCTGGAGAATGTTTATCCATGTCTAGAAAGTTCTTTCGGTGTGGTAAGTCTGGTCATATTGCTCGTAACTGTAAGGAAGATGATCAAGAAGGAAATGAAAAGCCAGTGGTAAGATATTTTAAGTGTAATGAAATGGTTCATTATGAAAATGAGTGTCTAACGAAGAAATCGACTGGGGAAAAGCAACCATAATACAACCAGAAAGGTGTGGTGTAATCCTTTGCAACTATTTCAGTAGATGTTGGGCCATCAAATAAAGTAGTATCAGGTACACTGTTTGTTTTTTCGGATTATGCCAATGTGTTGTTTGGTTCAGGGTCTACACATTCTTTCATTTCTGATAATTTTTCTAGTAAATTGGAAATTCCATCTCGAGATATGAATCCTGAACTTATGGTAAAAACACCTAGAGGGAACGTTGAGACAAAAAGGAATTTTACGAACCTTCCTATCCTTGTGTGTGGAAAGAATCTACCAGTAAACCTTATTGTTTTGCCTCTAGTAGAGTTTGATGTTATTTTGGGCGTGGATTGGATTTCTGTTTATCATGCTAAGATTGACGGTAGTGAAAAAATGGTTTCTTTTCAGAATGATTTTTAGCTTGTGTAAAAGAATGAACCCTTGATTTTGATAACATATCAGGAAGTTGAGAAACTAGTAAAAGATGGAAATGAATGTTACCTTGCACATATTGTTGAAAATAAATGAACTGTTCAGATTAATGATGTGCCAATGGTAAATGATTAACATGATGTTTTTCCTGATGAGTTTCCAGGTATTATTCATGATCGGGAAGTTTAATTTACTGTTGACTTAGTTCCTGATTCTATGCGAATTTCAAAACCCCCTTATCGAATGGCTCGATTTGAACATTAAGAGTTAAAGATGCCATTGTAGGAGTAATTAGATAAAGGTTTCATTCGACCTAGCACATCACCATGTGGTGCTCCTCTCTTGTTTGTTAAAAAGAATGATGGTTCAATGAGACTTTGTATTGATTATAGATCATGGAATAACATTACTATTAAGAAAAAGTATTGTTTGCCTCATATCGATGATTTGTTTGATCAGCTCTAGGGAGCTCAGTATTTTTCGAAGATTGACTTGAGGTCGGGGTACCATCCGTTGAAAGTAAATGAAGCAGACGTTCCAAAGACTGTGTTATGTACTAGATATGGCCATTATGAATTTGTAGTTATGCCTTTTGGGTTAACCAATGCACCTGTTGTATTCATCGACCTTATGAATATAATTTTCCATGAGTTCTTGGATAAGATTGTGGTTGTTTTCACTGATGATATTTTGGTGTTTTCTAAAATTAAAGAGGAGCATTAAAGTCATTTATGGGTTATCTTTCAAACCTTACAAGAAAATAAACTTGATGGAAAATTCATCAACTGTAAGTGTTGGTTGCAACAAATTTCTTTCATTGGTCACATTGTTTCAAAAAATGGTATAATTGTTGATCCTTCTAAAACAAAAGTTGTTGGAGATTGGCCAAGACCCACAAATGACACTGAGATCCGTATTTTTCTTGGTTTGGCAGGATACTACCGAAGGTTTGTCGAAACTTTTTCACAGTTATCTAGTACAATGACTAAGCTAACTCGGAAGGGTGTTAATTTTATATGGACAAAATTATGTGATGATTGTTTTCAGGAGTTGAAAAGAAGATTGGGGAATGCTCCAGTTTTGGAACTTCCATCCAAGAATGGTGAATTTAATATCTACAGTGATGCTTCATTGATAGGACTTGGTTGCGTCCTAATGCATAATGATCATGTAATTTATTATGCTTTACGTCAGTTGAAAATTCATGTTGTAAATTACCCTACACATGATTTGGAAATAGCTGCTATTCTTTTCGATTTAAAATTTTGGAGGCATCATTTGTATGGAGTAATGTGTGAAATATATACTGATCACAAAAGTTTAAAGTATATATTCACTCATAAAGAATGGAACATGAGACATAGGAGATCGCTCGAATCAATCAAGGACTATGATTGTACAATTCATTACCATTTGGGAAACGCAAATAAAGTGGATGATGCTTCGAGTAGAAAAAGTAATGCTTCATTAACCATGCTATGTTTGGAACGAGATCCTTTTGTTTTTGATTTGATGAAATTTGGCATAGAAGTTGTTTGTGCAGGATGTCCTTCTGTTTTGTTTTAGGTATCAGTGAAATCTTCTCTATCCACTACTAGAAAAATGACCTATACCGACGGTTTAAAACCATTGGTATATCTCCCAAAACCGTGGGTATAGGCTATACCCACAGTTTGGGAACCGTGGGCTGGAACAGCACTGGGATAGGGGTCTTGACCTATACCGACGGTTTGGTGGAACCGTGGGTATAGGTGTGTCACACACAAAGCCGCTATTGTATAGTGTGGCAGGGCACTTTCCCCACGGATTGAAAACTATGGGAAATTTATGTTTAAAAAAACACGGGTGGAGGGTTTTGATCCCGCGCCACCCACAAAGACTCAGTGCCGCAACCAAACGAGCTAGGTTTTACTTCTGTAATATATACATCTATCTGTGTATGTAAATTAATATTACGTATTTAAATTCAAAAAAAGGCCCCGCCAGGATTCGAACACACGACCCACCCCATGCACCGCATCCGTGCAACGAACCAAGCTACGATTTTATTTATTACATATTCATCTATATGCATATATATATTAATATTGAGTTTTAAATTCAAAAAAAGAACCAACGGGGTTTCGATCCCGGGTCTCGCGCAAGCATTGCGGCCATGCTACCAACTGAACTGAAAATTTTATCTAGTATGTACTAATATATTTGCGTATATATATTTATATGGAGTATTTAAATTCAAAAAAAGCGCCCGCAGGGTTTCGAACACATGACTCGTAGAATCACGGACATGCCACAAACCGACCAACCAACCTGGAAATTTTATATGTTATAAATACATATATCTGAATATATATATTAATATTTTAAAAAATTTCTACTCGCCAATTTTTACCGTGTCCCGCCTTATTTTTTCCCCGCTATAACGTAGGAAATAAATACCCACTGTTCTAGAGAACAGTGGGTATAGGTCTTCAAAAAAACCGCAATACCTACGGTTTTCAAGAACCGTCGGTGTAGGTCTTCGAAAAATACCCTATACCCACGGTTTTCTCTAAAAACATGGGTATAGGTCTTAAAAGAAAACTATACCCACGGTTTTTGGCACAACCGTGGGTATAGGTTCACCTACTATCCCTATACCCATGGTTTTTGAAAACCGTGGGTATAGGGGTACCCTATATAGAGAGTTTTTTGCAAAAACGTGGGTATAGACCTATTTTCTGGTAGTGATCAGAAATAATTAAGCAAGCACAGAAGCAAGATAGTGAGTTGCATAAAAAGGTAGAGCTAGTTTAGAAGGGTATGTTGCATGAATTAAACATTGATAATGATTGTGTTTTGAGGTTTGGGAAGAGATTATGTGTGCCTGGTGATTCACAGTTGAAGAATGAGTTGTTATGTGAGGCTCATAGTTCCCCATTTTCAGTTCAACCTGGCAGTACTAAGATGTACAGAGATCTGCGGGAGTATTAGTGGTGGGATGGAAGGAAATGAGATATTGTTGATTTTACTGTGAAGTGTTTTACTAGTCAGCAGGTTAAAGTAGAGCGACAGTTACCGAAAGGGATGCTTCAGCCTCTACCAGCGCCATTGTGGCAATGGGAAAATATATCCATGGACATTGTGGTGGGACTACCGAAGACATCTAAAGGTAATAATTCAATCTAGGTTATTGTTGATCTCTTGAATAAATCTGCTCATTTCCTTACTATACGAGATACTTTTTCCCGAGATAAACTTTCCCATCTGTATCTTAAAGAGATATTCAGGTCACATGGAGTTCCTCTCTCCATTGTGTCTGGTCGTGATCCCAGGTTTTCTTCTATCTTTTGGAAATCCCTTCAGAAGTCATTGGGTACTGAATTAAATTTTAGTACAGCTTTTCATCCACAATTGGATGGGCAGTCAGAACGAACAATTCAGACCTTAGAGGATATGCTACGTGCTTTCTCTATGGATTATCAAGGATGTTGGGACCAAAATCTATCTTTGGTTGAGTTTTCATATAATAACAGTTTTCATTCTAGTATACAGATGGCACCGTTTGAGGAATTATATGGGAAGCGGTGTTGAACTCTAGATTTTTGATATGAAGTAGGTGAAAGGAAGTTGATGGGACCAGACATGGTAGAAGAGATGGTAGAAAATGTTTAGTTGATTCAGAAACACATGATAACAGCTCAGAGCAGACAGAAAAGTTATGCGGATAGCTGGAGGAAGGATCTATCATTCAAAGTAGGTGATCATGTTTTTCCCAAGGTTTCTCCATGGAAAAGTGTGATGTGATTTGGTAAGAAAGGAAAGCTGAGTCCAAGGTTAATTGGACCATATGAAATTCTGGAGAGAGTTGGATCAGTTGTGTACTGAGTGGCTTGAACTCTGATTTACCTCAGGTACAAAATGTTTTTCATGTTTCGATGTTGAGAAAGTATATGCCAGATCCATCTCATGTTTTGAGTCCAGAGGTAGTTCAGTTGGAAGAGAATCTCTCTTATGAAAAAATAACCAGTCCAAATATTTGACTGATGAGAGAAAGTGTTGAGAAATAAGTTAATTCATCAGGTAAATGTGTTGTGGAAAAACCATGTGGTTGAATAGGAAACATGGGAATCTGAAAATTCTATGAGGGATAAATACCCCCACATATTTTAATAAGTGAATAAAATTGCGAGAACGCAATTCCCAAAAGAGGGGAAGGATTTATCATCCCAGGTAAATAAAGAATAAATCATTTTTATATTTATTAATATGTATGAATTAAAAATTTATTTTCCTTTAAAATGGGTAGCTATGTTCGATAGAGTACCCGATACGCAACAAAGAGTTTCTTTGAAATCTTACATTGCACAGTAGTAATATAATAATATTATTTTAAATGGTAGTTAACACCTAGCCATTGTATTGTTAGGAATGAATATAAATAACTAAACTATTATTATATATTTATTTTAAATGTTTTTACATTTATCCAATAAAGGATAAAGGATTAAAATATGAAAATAATTCTATTTTAGGCATATATATACTCTAATTTTCACTAAAGGGCCACTTATCGCCATTTGATGGAGAACCATCATTAAATATATTTTTGGTCACTCTTATACATTATATTGGACCAAATAAAATTCTTCTTTAGAATCGGGACATCAAAATTTACTTTGTGTTAATTTTTGGTATTTTTCCGATAAAGTTCATTTTTTAATGAATAATGAAAATGTTCTATTTTAATTCAAAACAATTTTCTAATCAAATTTTTTATATGATTATATTGTAATTTGAACTGGTTTTAATGTGAAATTAGAATATATTTTTACCATTTAATCCAATAGTGGTCGTTGGAATTAATTTTACTTTGAAATTGGACTTGAACTAGTGTCAATCTTTTGATATATATTGTTTCATAAAAACACGCTATTTATCATGACAGCGGGAATTAATTATTAAATTAATTAATTTAACTTATATGATTTGCATTTTTTAATATAGATATCATTTTTGAATTCGGAATATCAAATATAGCTTAGGGTGAAGTCTTTGTATTTTTCTGAAAAACTTCAATTTTTGATGAATAGTGAAACCCCTATGTGGTACTTAAAAAACTGATTTTTCGTTTAAGTGAATCATTACAACTTCCTTGTTTTGAATTTCAAAAATCCGACATACATGGTTGTCATTAGGAAGTAAAATGTGGTTCAATGGGATTAAAATAATTATTTGGTGAATTGTAACTTTTAAGATTTTAATCGCGGTTAGAGGTAATTTGTGTAGTTTAAGGTAAAAATAATGTTTTAATAATATGAAATGTCCATGAAAAATGTCCTACTATTATTGGATGTGTGAAGGCCGACCAAGACAACCCATGGGTCGATTTTTGGGACCCCATGGCGCCACTTGGGTAAGATAATGTCATTATTGCCTTTTATTTAAAGTAAAAGTAAAAATGACACAAACATGTATTGTTTTACTAAAACAATTTTTACATGGGGTTATACAAGGAATATTTTGACAATAAATATTTATTGGAAAGATAAAATTATTTCCTACATCATAGTTATTTTATATAATTTTCAGTCATCAAATAAATTAAATTATTTATGACATCATGATGATGCAGCGATTACCTCATTAATGAAAGATTTAAATAAAATGAAAAGATAGTGTAAATTATAAGACCTTGACATGTAAAAAACATATTGGATGAGTATAATTCGAACCCTTTTCACCTTATCCTCGAATTATATCAATGTGGGACCTTTAAAATCCGAAAATCATTTTATAATAAAGTAAACTTTTATAACATTCCAAGAGTGCTCCTCCTCTCCTCTTATTAAAGGCCCCCACCTCTACCACCATACCCACACCACTAAAGCCTTTGGATCGTCAAACCCCTGACCATTTTGTCTCTCCACATCCCTCTATTATTCCTAGAAGCCTCAATTTGGGCATAAGTCTTTCCATGGAAGCCTTTGAGATCAAATCATATAGAGTTACCTGATTTAAAGGTAGTGTCTTCTCTTGTGTTCTTATGTGTTATTTTTCTTCTCCAACCCCTAAAATATTTTTATTACTTTATTTTGTAACAACAAAAGTATAATAAATATACTAGGATGTTGTTATGAGATGTTTTAGAGCTACACCAACACACACCTTCATCTAATGGTTAAAGAACATACTGTATCTATGGTTGGCGATTTTCTACCTCACGAAACAATGATTGTTCAATCTTATTTTAACACATTTCATGGTGGCCATTAAGATGTCACTCTATTTATATATGATTTATATTATGTTTATGTTTTTTCTAAGGCTTCTGTATTTTTATTTTATGACATACCTTTATGATTTCCATTGTAGGTAAACCCGATAATTTCATTTTAGGAAGTGTGGACTACCACCCCCTCAAAGTGATTTGATTTGTTAGTTCCATATGTGGGAAGTATAAAGGATGGAGTTAATGTTATTATATATGATTTTATACTGTAATTATAATATACCATTATATCATTATGATTTCACTTGATTAAATATGAAATAGAAATGAAAGTAGCGTTCATGCGTACGTAGGGCTTACCATCTCCATGAACGGTGCATTTCATTTCTTACCTCTAAATGATATATACTATTATAAATACATGTATATGCTGTATATATATGATATATATGAATATAATTCTAGATATAATGATCCTTTTACCACACAAACAACATGTCATTGTAAGAAGTCCACTTTCGACTTAAGAACCAAATATCGAAAAAACAAACATTATTAACTTAAATGATTACATAATGATTATAACATGGCAATAAGTGATATAAAAGGAATAATAAGCTTGAAAAAGTTTCTTAAGAAAGTAGAAATATACATCAGTTTATTATTCAGGAGATTAATGAGCAATCGAGTCACGTCGGACACGAGGTAAGGGACTTCATCTCAATCTCCTTTAATTGAGGCATATTTCGTTTTGTATACAAATTTTGTTTATAGGGTGTATAAAACCCTTTTACTTTGACTTTTATACAAAAAGAATCTTTTTCTATGAAGCATTTTACTAAACTACAAAAAGGAATGTTTCTTTTAACGTACGCGGTGACAACGACCTTTTCTGCCGCCGCGAGTATTATTTAGTCTTTGGCTTCCTCAACAAGCCGTAATGTTTTTAAAATGAAATAAATACCATAGACACTTTTATGTATTTTGTTATTGAAAATGGTTTTTATAATGGATTTTTTATGTCAATATATTTATGTGATATATTGTGATCAAAGTGTGTAGGTGTTTTCATTCCATTATATTTGTTTTATGTCTTATGATTTTATAATGGTACTTGGACATTTGACGGGTGGTTACGTGATAAACCATATGACCGGTGGTGACGTGAATACCAGGATGGGTGGTTACATTATAACCTCCAATGCATTTGGGTATGGAAGTTGGCCGTATGGCTATTCCATTAAGTGATATGTGTGGAAGTCGGTCGTATGCTTATACCATTTATGTATGTTTATGTCCCAAGTTACCTATATATGTTATGTGTTCTTTGAATGGGTTTTATGGTAATATTTTGTTATAAAAAGGGTAAGTAATGATCTTTTATTCAGTGAAGAGTTTTTACTACTTCATTACGGTGAAGGGTATTACTTTGATAAAGTATACATGGTTTACTTGTTGTTTTTAACAACTAACAGTTTTCATTCTTTGGGTATCCGATACTGATCTTTTTATGCTCACCCAAAGTTTTTTTTTGAAATTTTTTTCACAGGACTTAAAGTGGAATAGGTTCAAGGATCGTATCAAGGAAATTTCATTCTATCTAAAACATGTAACTAGACGTGTTTCTTTTTAAGAGTTTTTAATTTATGGAAAAATAGTAGAAGTGTATACTTTGTAATCTTTTGAGATGTAATAGTTATGTCGTAATTCTCTAAAACTTTAAACCTGAAAAGATCCTCAATTAGAATTATTCATTTAATTAAATATTAATTATGGTTTAAGGTTGGGGCCTTATAATCACTCTCAATCAGATCATGATGGTTAGAGTTATATTTCATGTCCATGTTCTCTCATTATAATAATTTTCTCCCATGTTCAAACCTAGTTTTGAGTTACATTGAAAAACCATCATGTTTTAAGCATTCCATAATTAAATTATGTTTCTGAATTCAATTTTATAATGTGGGTTTCCAGGAATGTAAATTTTAATTGTTAAAACTTTAATAACCTGTATGAATTTTGGTATAGGAATTCATTTTTAGGGGCTATAATGTAACACCCTGATATTTTGTGAAATTTTCATTTAATTTTCTATTTTTTAACATCTTGATTTTTTTCACCATTGAATATAGGTTTTAATATTAAATTAATATATTGACATTATGTTATAAAGAACCCTATGTAAATCATAAACTACACACAAAAAATGAATAGTCTTATAATACATGTAGGATTATGTTTATCTGGTATTAGAAATAATATTTTCTCCATTCAATAGTATCTGTAACATTCAAGGATGAGTTTTTACCAAACTATAATATATTAATAATATTATTACTAAAATATAGTATTTGTAATCAACAACCATTAAAATAGACTTTTCTAATTAGATTAAATAAATTATGATAATATGATTTGGAGATGTATAGAAAATAAATACTTTTATTAAAAATTAGCATTCTTGAAATTAATAACATTTTGAAAATAAAGAAATTCCTTTTCTGTGAAAACTATAATCATATATATAAAAAAATATTATCAAAATAAATTATATTAAATAACCTTGATTGATTTTTTACAAAAAAAAATATATTATATATTCGATCAAATATTTTTAAACTCGTCTAATAGATTTAATATTTATATGGTATAAAAAATCTATATTTATGTATAAAAAGATGTAATTTTATATCATGAAATTTTAACACATTTTAATGGATAACCCATGTTATTTATAAATTTTCAAACTATTAATAATTATATTTTACCAAATAAACTTCATTTTTGAAGGAGGAACATAAAAATTATATTAGAGAGCATTTGTTTTATTTTTCTGTGAAGTTTAAATTTTTGGGGAATAATGAAGGATTGTGAGTAATAATTCAAAAAGTCATTTTTCAAATTCTTTTATATAGTTATATTATTTATAAGATTGGTTATATAGTAAAAATATATCAATATTAAAGAATTTAATCCCATTTATGTACTCAGAATCAATTTTAGTATGAAATTAGATATAAAAATCAATCCAAACATTTGAAGATTTAAACATTAAAACCCATTTTGTGGTGTTATTTAATAGATGAAATTTATATTCTTTTCAAAATATTTTATTATTTGAATTTGGATAGGTGGGTTTCATATTTCTAAAAATAAAAATTTATAAATTCTTATATTTTAAACTTTTCTATAAGAAATTTTTTTTATTGAAATTAAAATTTATTATAGAAATTATGTCAAAAATTAATATAACATTGGACTAATAGATAATAATAAGGGATAAAATTACCAATAAACATGTCCAAAATACATTATATATATATCCAGTCCCTAAAATTCTTATTATTTAATTTGGTGTTTTATTCGAGCCACGTTTCAGAGGAAGAAACATGGGTGTTATTCCCTCTTCAAAAATATATTTGAATTCCACATCTCCTCCACTATAAATCTAAAATAAAACCTCCTAATTATTCAAACCTGAAATGACCACTGGATCACCAAAAATCCAAAACAATAATCTCTTTTCATCCCTATAATTCTCCCAGAATCATCCCTTTGTTAATAATTCCATCCAAGGAATCCCTTTGGTGAAAACCAAAAGGTGTTACCCAATGAAGAGGAAGCATGCTTCTTAAAGATCATTTATTTTATTTTTATTCACTGTCACAAAAAATAATATTTTTACATGTTTATATTATAAAAAAATAATCATAAATAGACATAGTTTTTTATTCTAATTTTTATACCTTTACATACACACACATCGATATAACGGGTAACAAACTCACTGTTCTTCAATACAACGAACCATTGCCTCACGAAAAGATGTTGTTTGTTTTTCATTTACCACATATAATGGTTGTACATTATGATGGATACTATTTTTTCATATGATATATATGATATATTAAATTTTTAGGAATTTTAATATTACACATTCCTTTATTCGTTCAATTGTATTCAAACAGTAAAATTCGATTTGGGATGTGTGGACCACTGCCTCACCGAAGCAGTCTGATTCATTCACACTCTACAATGACATAGTTAAGGATTGGTAAAGTTAAATTATAAGAAATATATTACATAATAATTCTATTATAATGATATTATATATATATTTTACATTTTATTTATTTCTTTCAGTATGAAAATACAATAGAATCAACGTCTATGCATATGTACATCCTACCATCTCAATGAACTGTGTATTCTATTTTTTTATTTCTATATTGTCTAGATTTTAAAAATAAATATATACTGAATATATATGATATTTAAATCTTGATTCACATTTTTTATGTATTTATATCATTATATAAGTGGTGGAATCATGAATAATAAGACAAAACATTTATGAAAAACAAAGCATATGTTACCTGAAACATACCATTTACATGGAGTTGTTAATAAATATGTAATATATGTCACAGAAAAATAAAATATAGTTTTATATATTTTATTGTGGTTTTATGGTATATATATAATAAAAATATATTTATTATACTTTAGGGTTGAATGTGTAAAAATAAAATCAAGATATATGGTACAAGAATTTCATCACACATTTTACTTTTCATGAGATACATGCCTTATTCACCACTCATTTCATTTGTGTGGTGTGTATAATACCCATGGATGTATTATATGCTTACTATAATTAAATTTATCTCTATTTAAATATATATTTATTGATATTTCGTTCATTATTTTTATGGTTCAAATGTTACCAACCTATAAATTTAACTTATCTCAGTTTTCAGTTAATCAACCAAATTACATGTTATGAACCATTAATTTTATATGTAGTGTATATACTACATATTACACGTTATATCCTGAATATAAATTTTTATGATATTTTAGGATTCATGTAATGGGATTATTTCCATTATATTATGATTCAATTTTAGTAATGTTTTTAATGCATTTTATATACAATATCTTTATTTATAGGGATTATTTAATATTATTATTCCATTAATGAAATATTACGAACAATATGTCATTAAATCGTAAAAAATATAATAACCTATTGAAAATATTTTAATATCCCCATAATGGTGCCATATTACACTCTTTTTTAATTATGATAATTAATAAAATAATATTATGAAAATCTGACATTATTCCTCATTTCGGTCTAGAATTTATGTTCACTCGAAACCATTCTCTAAAAAAATCAAACAAGTTTTTATATTATCCAATTATTTTTAATGAACTATTTTACCCATGTATTACCTTTTTTCAAAAGATTTTAAATAGTTATCTTTATATCATTTTATGATTAAAGAACTTTTCTAAAATTTTATTTTAAAAAATGAATGTTTAGAAAGTATCGACTTACCTGCCTTCATGACCATCATTTCCTTAGTTCATTCTTTTTATTTTAACAATTTTATTTTTAAAAATAATTTTTTTATTAATATTATGGAAATTTTTTAACTTTAAAACATTTATAAATTTAATATGAATTTCAAAATAACATTATGTTTTAAAATTATTTTAAATGATTTTCAAAGGATACATTATAATATATAAAAACGGAGGGCCCCTTTCAGATATAACATTTCTTGGTCATCTGACAGAGAATGCATAAACATCATTAAGGACACTTGGATTAATATGTATGTCCATTTTGATCCTTTTCTTTCCCAGTGAAGTCAAAAAATATTAAAATATCTCTCAATAGCTGGTGTAAATCCAAGGTAAGTGAAACGGAAAATAATATCATCCTCTTGGAAAATGAGCTTATTCAATTCCAAATTACTAATTCTACTTAAAAATTTTCTCAATACCATCAACATGAAATTAACATATCCTCAATTCTTATCTCATTCCTCAACTTTAAAGGCAGTATCCAAACGAAACTCTTTAAATCCAAGTGGCTTAATGATGGGGATAGGAATACTAGTTTTTATAATTCACTTCACAGATTCAGAAAATCCTATAGACCCTGATCCTATATTAGATATGGGGATTATATTATGAATATTGATGAAATTATTTCCAATCATATTTTTTCTCACTTTCATAATCTCTTCAATAGTGCTAGTATTGACTAAGACCTTATTCCTAACATCATTCTTACCCTAGTTGATAATGTTGACAACTCCATGCTAAACATCACCCCCCTTGACCTTGAAATGAAAGACATTGTCTTTAGTTTAATTCCAGACAGTGCTCCTGGGCTAGATGGATTTAATAATGGTTTTTATCCAAATCACTGGGATGTTCTTCAAAATTATGTTTGTAGTATGGTAAAATCTTTCCTCTCTAGAGGTATTCCCCCACATGGGCTTAATTCCCAATTTCTTGTTCTCATTCTAATAACTGAGAATGTTGATTACATTCAAATATCCATACCCATTTGTGTCATTAATTCACTATTCAAAAACATTAATAAATTAATTTCCAACTGAATAGCTTCTATTAGTGATCAAATTGTTTCCTAGAGCCAATTTGGGATCATAAAAGAAATATCTATTCAAGACTACATCTGTCATTCCTCTGAAGACACCAATATTCATAATAAAAAAATAGAGGTGGTAATGCTGTTATTAAACTGGATATTGCTAGGGCCTTTGATACCATTGATTGGAACTTCATATATAAATCCCCCAGGTAATTCGGCTTTAATGACACTTTTATCAATAAGATAAAATATTTGTTCAATTCAGCTTATATATCTATTCTAATCAATGGTCCACCTATAGGCTATTTCAATTGTTTGAAAGGATTGAAGTAGGGTGATCATCTCTCATCTATTCTCTTCTCAAATTTTGAAGACTACCTAAGTAGGATAATCTATCCAACGATGGATAAAGGTTCTATAAAGCCTATTTCTGTATCTAGAAACTTGAATGCTCCCTCACACCTTCTCTATGATGATGAAATAATTCACTTTACTCAGGGGTAAAAGAAACATTCGGGCTCTGAAAACTATCCTTCTTCACAACCAGGAAGTCTCTGGTCAGTATATCAACTAGAATAAATCATATATCTCTTTTGTCAAGGAATTTTCTTTGGAGAGGAAACATATCATCACTAATGCATTATGTTTAAAAGAAGTCTCACTTCCATTAATATAACCTAGAGTGACGATCTTCTAGGGTAGACCAAAAGTGAATTATTTTTCTCTCATCACTGATCAAACACATCATCATCATTCCTCCTGGAAGAGTAAAAATATTTCGATGGCTGGGATAATTTGTTTGGTTAAATCTACCAATTATTCTAAAATGGTTTACTCCATGATGATTTATAAATGGCCAAAGAGTCTTTTAAAATTCATTAATGTTGCTATTAAAAAAAATGGGATTGGATGTACGTTGGAGAGAAAACTGGGGATTGTCCCCTGGATAACTTGATCAAAACCGATTGATAAAGGGGGGATAGACTTTAAAAGACTCACTAATTTTAATTATTCTCTTCAATCTAGGATTACGTGGATTCTCATTCATAACACCTCTCCTTCTACATGTTTTCTTAGGGCTAGTTTTCTTGATAAACATAGAAGTAATCGTTCTCACTTCCTTACGTCCTCTATATGTCCCTCCATAAAAAACACTTACAATTGTATTATGACAAACTCTAGATGGTTGTATAATAAGGATTCCAAAATAATATTTTGGCTTGATAATTAGATAGGTGTTCCTATGATCTCTTTGATGGACAACAACTTTTCCCCTACCCACTCTCAAAACTCTATTAAAACTGTCATGCATATGCAAAATCCTTATCCTCATAAGCATGTTAAGCTAATTTTTGACAACAATCACTTCATTAATATGAATGATTTTCTTATTTGGGAACCTGCCTATAATGGGATTCTTGAGTCCAAAAATTACTAAATCCTTTATTCAATAATGTTGAATATGATTTTTCCTGGTTATGTAACTTTAATAAAGCCTGGATAAAACCCACGAGATTTACATTAGTCTGGATGATTGTTAATAATTGAACTGCTACAGATACTTTTCTACAAACCTTTAGGATCAATCTATGTTCAAAATTCCACATGTGCAATAAGAATCCAGAGGATAAAAATCATCTTTTTCTTTTTTGTTACATGGAAACTTCTCTTTGTCATTAAATTCATGACATTTTAGAGTGTATATGGTTTCTTTGTGAATCCATTACCATGTAGATTCAATGATTCCTGGACTTATCTATCTCCCATCAACTCAAAAATATCTTGGTTGTTAATATAGAAAAGCTTCTTCATGTAATATAGTAAGGTAGAAATGATTTGATTCTTCATAATATCTCATTTAAAATTAATGTAGGAAAAATGATAATCATCAAGGCCATTCGAGAAGTGGATTTGATCCAAAAAGAACATTTCCACAACTCAATTCATGACTTTGAGATTCTCAAATGAGTTAGGGTGGAGACGAAAAATCCATGATCTAATTATACTCTTGAAGTGTCTTGGCCCTCACCACCCCCTGGTTTGGATTAAAGTCAATGTGGATGGATCCTCTAAAGGCAACCCAGGACCAGTGGGCTGTGGTGCCATCTTCAGAAATCATTTAGACCAGACACTTGGTTACTTCTATGGCTCCTACGGTTCCTCCACTTCCCTGGAATCTGAGATGAAGGTCATCATTCATGCCATATATGTTTCCAAGATTCATTACTGGAACTACATATAGATCGAGAGTGACTCAACTACCCTAATTCAAGGTATTAAGAAGGGTACCATCCACCTTTCTTGTAATCTCACTTCACGTTGGATGTATTTCTTGAACTCTCTAACTAGACTCAGCTTCATCACCACCCACACCTACCGTGAAGCTAATAGTATCATTTTTGGGCTTTCCAATTTTGGTGTTACCCATGATCTACATTGGAGGGATTATCTTCCTCTATAGGAACTCCCACTTAATGTTAGGGATGTTAAAAAAAATCAAAATTATAGACTTCTGTAACCACTTTTTTTAATAATAGATGTTTTTTGGTCTTTGACCAGAAAACTACCATGGAAAAATATTATAAAAAATCAATGAAAATGTTTTAAAAATGTTTTCAATATTAAATGTATTTTTAATGCTTATTTTCAATAATATTATTCTTTAAAAAATTTAATTGTTTAAAAATATTTTGTTAAACGCATAAAAGATATTTTCCTCAATTAATGTTTTAAAAAAACATTTATTCCATTTTATGTTATAAAAATGATTATCTGGAAATTTCTTTTGAAAATATTTTATGGTAGAAAAAATTATTTTGAATAAAATTTTAGGTTACATGTGATATTTCAAAATCCATATCCATATAGGATGACATCTTTTGTTTATGATTTACTAGAGATATGGCACAAGGATAATTTCTCTAATTGAATTCTATTATGAAGGATTGATTTTTATGAAACATGTTTTTCATCAATGGGTTATATCATGATAAATAGTTGTGAAACCCAATTCCTTTCACGGGTTATTCCAGGATAAAATGGATATGAAACAAATATTTTTTTAACATGTTGTGATATTATTAAATGTTAATGATACCCATTTCATTTCATGGTTTATGATAATGTTTTTATAAAACCCATCTCATTGTAGAGGTCATGATATAATTCATGGTTTTTTATCTTCTAAAACAAATGTGTATAGTTTTATTATGTGTTGGGAATGACATATATATCCCTCCAATGCATTAGGTAATGATAAACATTATATGAGATCAATGGGTACACTAATTGTATCACAAAGCCTGAATAAAATAGGGTACATGGGTTTTAGATCGAACATGAAATCAAGAGTGTACACGGGTAGTAGCCTAATAACAAAAAAAGATGGTATGTAGGTTGTATCTCAATCCCAAAAAAAATATTGGGTACACATGTTTTATCCCAATCACAATAATATGAGGGTAAACATGTTGTTATCACAATTCCTATGTAAGTACATAGGTTTTAGACCAAGCCTAACATGTTATCAATGTCTTGATAGGTATTTGTGATGTAATGAGGCACCCCCAAGTTCAAGTATCAAGATTTACAATACCTTTTTATGTGTTTAATGTTCTTGGGATGATTTTGGAAGAGCATGGGAGAGTTTGTAATGGTTTTGAACAAGTTTTGATTCCTTTTTAAAGTTTCACAATTTGAGATTGGTTAAGGGGAAGAGTTAGAGCCAAACCATGCAGGTAGTTGGGTACACACAGTTTGAGCACAACTTGTCTAACTATGCGGGGTGGGTCATCTGAGATGCCTCCTTGAGGTAGCAGAAGGTGCACAGTTTGTCTAATTGGGTGAGATAACATTGTTGTACATTAAAATATGGTTTTAAAATCTGGGATTAGCCAAGATTCCCCTTAACTGAGACATGTTTTCTCCCATATGATCACAATCCAGGATTTCTCCTTCTCAAGGGTCAGGGGTGATCTCCCAATCATTTTAGAAGCGATTTAAAGATGTTTCTTGGAGGTTTAAAGTTGGTTCATATCAGGTAATCCTTCTCTCTTAGTTTTATATTGGTTTTCTCTAGATCTAAACTTCCATATCTCTTGGTTATCAATATCTACAATCATTTCAAGTAGATCTAGGGTTCTTGATTCCTCATTTTTTGATTTTACTACTTTTTAATGGTAGGAAAGGAGATCTAGAGTGGTTTTGGTGGAGTGTTTGTCCGGATTTTTTGTGTGGTTGCATGTGGGTCAATTTCACTATAACCCAAATGGTTGGTGGTTTATCTCTCAACATCACAAGGATATATTGAGTGACCATGGTTGAAATTAATTTTTTCCCTTGAAATAAATTTTGATGATGATGTATGAATATTTTAAGAACACCATTTGGTGATGATTTTGGGGATTTTGGAAAAAATGTGTTATTGTTGTATAAAGGGACATTGTAATGTGATTTTAAAATGTTGATTTTAAAATTTTTAGTGGTATATTAGGAAAAATGTTCTATAAAATATAGTTTTCAATAATGATATAGTTTATTGAAATCTATTATGGCATGGAAACTAGCTTAAAAGGTTTCATCAATAAATGCATGATTTATTGAAATGAATTGGCATGTGTTGGAAATAGATGTGTTATTATTATGAATCCATGGTGCTTTGTACTTGTTGGTGGATTAAGTGTTATGTATATTGTTGATTGTGTTGATGTGTGTAGTATGTCTCACTATAAAAGGTGGTGAATAGTGGATGGAAGAGACCCCATAATAGATAGTGGTCTGAAAGCACCAATAGTTATAAATTTAGTGAATGGGTTGGACGGATGCGCCGCCGTTTTGGTTGCCTTGTTGTTTGTTGCATTGCAGGATGGAAATTGTTTTAATAATTTGAAATGGTGGAATGGCCTATGTTATGGTTTTTTGGATATTCCATGGGTTTCATGGTTTGGGTAAGGTGACTTGGTAAGGTGTGTCTATATTATTGGTACTTATTGAACTATTTTATGTTTTAAATAAATTTTTTTATATAAAGGTGATAACAATTTTATCCAAGTGAAATTTGTAGGGATTTTTTTTCAGGAATCGTATAGAGTATTTGTAAAAAACCTCAACTTTGGAATATTAATGTTTTTTTAGATGTTGTTTTTTGAAAAAAAGGCAATAATAAGTCGTCTCATTTTTCTAGCAGTTTGGCATGATGCTTTAGTGATGTTGTGGTTCTTGTATAATGGAGTTTATAGTGGATATATGGATGGTTTCCTAGTTATTTGGTGCCCTATGGGGTAGTATTAATCATGGTACACTGATATTTGGTTAGGTTTTTTTGGTATTTGGGAATTTTTATAGATTAGTTTGGTTTCCTTTTGGTATTGTACGTGTTGGATTGTTTTGTTGACATGCATCATGTAGAATTTTGGGTAATGTATTATTTGGATTGTGGATAATATATAATGTAAAATTGTTCGCCAATGATTCATGAAGATCATGGAATTTATTTCCATCCATTGGTGCTCTGGGAATGTCACTTAAGGTTGAGTAGCATTCCTCCATCCTCTAAAGCTAATGGTATAGGAAGGGATGTTACAAGTTGTATCAGTATGTTGGGTATTTGACATTCAAGCAATAGTAGAGGTTTGGTTCATTGTAATTGATTGTTGGTCTTGGGGTTGACATTCATTCTTGGCCAATTCCTTGATTCAGCATGGTAGTAAAGAGTTGGATTATCTGATCATGGGATGTGTATCATAAAAGGACGTAGTTAAGCCTTTTAAACTAAAACAATTCTAACCAAAGAGTTGGGTACATTAGTGTTTGGAGATAATTATAGCAATTGGAAATATCATTTTCATGGGTGTAACCAATGTGATGATCATAGAGAAGCATGGTAGAAATGAATTCCCACTAGGATACATATTCAATTTGGGTTTAATGATCGATTGTGAGATATGAATGAGTGGATTTTTAAAATCTGAATAGGGTTTCAAAATGGATGGTTTTGAAACCTAAAAAAATGTGGTATTTTGAAAATTGCTTGATTTTCAAAAAATGGTTTATTTATTAAAATAGTGCAACTTGGGCAATGTGAACATGTGGAATTCATGGGTATCAAAGTTTCAATGTATTGAGTTCATAATTTGTATACCCTTTCTTATTAAGGGGGGAGGACTTATAGTTGTTCTTGTATTAATTGAAATAGCACTAGCAAGGCATTGTAGAAACCAACCAAATGATGCTTCTAGTAATGTGGTTTCACCTGAGCCTCTGGTCAACCAATAGCTAGTGGAGAGTATAGTGCATGCTTTCCTAGATTTGGAATGTTGGAACAATGGTGATGAAAAAAAAATATGGATCATGAGGTTCATTTTTAAAGGCATGATCCATCCATGTATAGGGTTTATTCAGAGACAGACAGGAATGAAGGGTGTTTAAATAGAATGAAAAAATATTTGACATTTTGGGAACACTGGGAGAGATGAAAATAAATTTATCCATGAATATTTTGGAATATCCTTCCCTTCCGTGGTGGGAGTTGGTGGTCCATGCAAAGACTGACTAAGGTGTGGCATGGGAGGGTTTTGAGGAGTTATTTAAAAAACAACTCTACCCTTATTCATTTAGAATTTAGATTACAACATCGTTCTTCAGTTTGATGTATTGAAACATGGCAGAAATGGAATATGCAGTTATGCTTATGAACATAGAGCATTTTCCACCGGATTAGGAAGGTAGTACATCATTGAAGACACACATCATTGACGTTGGTTTGAACCATGAAATTAATTCCAAGATAGTGGTGATGTGTATAAATTATTACACAAAAATGGGTAATATGGATATGGTGGATATGAGGGATATTATGGCGGCTATAGGTTGGGGAAGCTTGTTGGTACCCATGGGAAATAGTGAGAACTAAAACCCTGGGTTCAAGAAGAAGAGGGACACTTATTTCTTGGGTGAAAGTATGACTATGAATCTCATTGCAAGAATCGTGAATCTTCCAACAAAGACTCATAATAAGCTGGGATGTTTTATGTGTCATTCAACGAGCCACATCACGAGGGATTTTATATCACAGCATCCAGTATGTCATGATTATAAGAAGATAGGGCATATTCTGTGGTACTATCAGAATGATCTGAGGCCGAGTGTTTGTGACACTCTCTTCTAGTCACATGGGTATGATGGCTCGACAGGACATGGGTGTAAAGTTACCAGTCAGAAGAGGATTCATGATAGTCTTAGTTATTAGAGGAACACCATGACTCCTCAGTAGGCCAAAAAAAGAGCAGAGTGTGGAACGAAAGAATTTTTCCAATCTGAACAAGTAGTGGTGGATGATCAGTCAGGACCATCCATGGTGCGATGGATGATTATTTTAAATTCCTCATTGATGCAAGCTTTTTTGGATATGGGTTCTTCCCATTCTTTTTCTACATCATGAATCGTTGATTTTTAGGGGAAGGATATGGAAATGATGCCTTCTATTTTGGAACTACAATCTCCCCTGGGGCAAAGAGTGTGTTGATCCTTTCTATGTAGATGGCGTTATTCAAATGTAGATGACATTGAACTAATGTGTCATTTCTTAGTTATTGGGATGGATTCTTATGATATAATACTTGAAACAGATTTTTTGTCTATGTTTGAGGACCACATTGATTTCTATGCGCGAATAGTTAGTTTTGTATTGGTGAATGGAATTATACATTTTTTTTAGGGGAGAGAAGAGTGAGAAGTAGGGTGCAATAAGCTTGTTGGCACCAGTAGTTGGCACAATATCATATTAGCTAGTGTCTTCTTAATAGGCATCAGTGGATGGTGTTGAGGAGAGTATTCTTCCTATAGTTTCGTATTAGTTTATGGATGTATTTAATGAAATAATTTTCAAGAATTCCACCCATGAGATAAGTGGAGTTAACTATGGAACTCTTTTCGTGGACCAGTCCTATATCACTTCCATCATACTGGATGGTACCAGCAAAATTGTAGGAATTAATGGTGTAGTTGGAAGAGTTTAAAAAGGTTCATCCGGCCTATCACATCATTGTGGGAAATTCCTATTTTGTTTGATAAAAAATAGGATGAAACTATGTAGCTTTGTGTCGATTGTTATAGAGTTAATTAGGTAAAAATAAATAATGAATACCCACTTCTTCACATTGATTATTTGTTTGACCAGTTGAACGGTTCTCAGTGTTTTTACAAGATTTAGATGAGGATAGTGTATCATCAATTATTGGTGAGAAATAAGGATATTCGCAAAAATACTTTGAAAAGTAGATATTACCATTACGAGTTTGTGGTTATGCCATTTGGTCTAATGAATGCACTGGTTTTTTTCACAAAATTGATGAATAAAATATTTCATAGATATATGGATTCTTATTTTTTGTGGTATTTATTGATGATATATTAGTGTATTAAAAGATATGTGTAGATCATGAGAAGCACATAGTGATTATGTTGGGGATCTTTAGGGATCTTCATTTATATGAAAAACGTTCAAAGTGTGACTTTTGGATATAGGAGTTTCATTTCCAGGTCCATGTTATTTCTAAGAGAGGTGTTTTAGTTTATCTGGAAAAGATATTGGTTGTTATCTTAGGAAAACACAGAAGACAATTTTCATGATACAATACTTCATTGGTCTAGCTGGGTATTATAGATGATTTTTTTTTTAATTATCATGATTTGTGTCACTAATGAAATATTTGAAAAGCAGGAATATCCCATTTAAATGGGATGAGTGGTGTCATAAATTATTGGAAGAGTTAATGTGTCTCCATACATCAGCACTAATATTGGTCTTGTCTGCACCAGGGAAAGGGTACATGGTGTATTTTCTTGCATCGGGTTCTAAGTTGGGGTGTGTTCTAATACAAGGGGATAATGTGGCTTCATATTTCTCATTCCAAATGAGGTTTCATAAGACAAAAAACCCAACACATGATTTAGAGTTGGTGGTAGTGGTGCATGCTTTAAAAATGTGGTGTCATTATGTCTTCGATGGTAAATTCATAGTGTTTACTGATCAAAAGAGATTCAAGAATATGTTCTAAAAATGAAATTTGAATTTCAGGAAAAAAGGATGGATTAAATATCACTTGATGTATAATTTTTACTTAAACTACACATTGGGTAGGGGAAATTTGGTGGAAGATGAATTAAGTAGAAAATCATATACTCAAGTTGAGAAACAGGAATTAGATCTACAGTTGTTGAAGTTGGTAATAATTAACAATAATTCATAATGTGAGGAATAGGTAGACAAAGAGGTCTTATTTCTGCTATTATTGGTTTCTGAATTGGTTGGTTTTCATAATGTGGAACAAGCATCTGATTTCGAATGTGTAGAAATGAGGTATAAACTCGATGGTGAGGAGACCATTTGGGGATGGAAACTGAATAAGAATTCAATTTTGTGTCTTCGAAATCAGATAGTGGTACCAAAAGCTTTTCATGAGGAACTTCTCAGTGTTTATCATAATTCCAGGTGGGCTGTCCAAATTATAATTTAGAAAATTTATAGGGTGTTGAAAATGACATTTTGGTGGGCTGGTATGAAGAGGGAAGTGGCCGAGTTTGTTTAGAGATTCTTGACTTGTCAGAAAGTCAAAGATGAGCATCCTCAAACATTGGGCATGTGTCCCTATTTATCTATCCTAGTGTGGAAATGGGAGAAAATGACAATGAATTTTATGAATGGTTTTTTGAGAATGGTTAGAAAGCACGATGACGTATGGGTGATTGTGGATCAACTGACTAATTCTTCCTATTTCATTCCAATTTTTGAATCACAAGTGGTGTAATATATATCCCTAATCTATGTCTGGGAAATGATAAAGAGGCGGGGTGTTCAAGTTTAAATTGTATCAGATAGAGACTTTAGGTTCACATCTTGTTTATAGAAATCCATGCAACAATGCCTTGGGACATAGTTCACAATAAGCTCAACATATCACCCTCAGATGGATGGCCAATCCATGTGGAATATAAAAACATTAAAGGATATGTTATGGGCTTGTGTGATCGCTTTTGGGGGTTTATAGGAGGATAACTTACCATTGGTGGAGTTTTTGTATGATTAATGTTACTTGGAATCAAAATATATGGCTCTGTTTGGGGTATTTTGATGGTGTTCGTGTCATTATCCACTATTTTGGTGGGAAACATGAGATACTTTGATGATTGGATAGGGCCTTACCCAAGAGACTATAGAGAAGATCAAGTTGACCAGAAAGAGGATAGAGATGGCTCAATTTCTTTAGAAATCGTACGGGTACCACCATTGACAACCATTTTCATTCGAGGAGGGTGATTATGTGAATTTAATAAACCCTCCAACATTGTGACATCTTTAGTTTGGAGAGCATCATGTGTTATCTCCAAGGGATAAATGGACTTTTGAGATACTTGAGTAAATTGGAGAGGTGGAAAATCGGTTGGCATTGCCACCAACATTTAGTTTGATGCATAATGTGTTTCATGTGTCGTAGATGAAAATGTATCAATCAGGCATTACCATGTGATTCGTTGGGATCAAGTTAAGCATGAAGTAGATAATTTCTTGGTGTACATGCTAGTGCAGATTTTGGAGAGGCAAGAGAATGTCTTGCACGGTAAAAGTGTAACCCCCTGAGATTTTATGAAAAATATTCTTTTTAATTTTATTAATGTCTTGTGTTGTACGCTACACCAAAAGATCTTTCACTACACATATCCTTGACTTGGCTTGCATTACACGCAATCCCAACTTTCCACAATAGCATGTCTAGTACGCAATACCGAGTTTCACGAAATGAGATATTATTATAATATTAATATGAACTATCCGTTTTGAATAGTAATACCCACTTTTTGAAATTTTATAAATTTTATCTTTCGAAATGGACTTCATTTTTGTTCCGGAATATCGAAATTATCCTATGGTGAATTTTTGGTATTTTTATGAAAACATTCAATTTTTGATGAATAGTGAAAACACTTGGTTACTATTTAGAAACTGACATTTTATTTAAATAATTATTTATTTTATTTAAATTTATTTAATGACAAAATTGATTCATAATACATATATATGTTCAATTTAATTTATTTAAATAAATTTATAATAATTTTAGATATATAAAAATTTTATAGATCTTTTGAGCGTCTTTTACCCACCTCCTAGGAGAATTTGAAAATTTACAAAAAACATAATTTTACCACTTCTGTGAGTAGAATTTAAAAAATACGAGAGACACAGTTGATATCAGTAAGTAAATTTTGGTTCAATAAGATAAAAATAATTTTTTGTCTATAGTGACTTTTTACTTTTATTTAGCACGGTTTAAATTAAATAGCGTAATTAAGGATAAAAAAGATATTATTATTACCCTAACACATGGCCTAATTCTGTTGGATAATTGTAATTCGACAAAAAACAACCTTAGGAATAATTTATTAACTTTTAGGTCCACTTGGATTAGATTAGGGCATTTATTATTATTTTATTTAAAGAAGTGTTAAAATAGTTAAAATCAAAGTTTAATAAGTAAAACATTTTTAGTATAGGGTTATACATAAGTTAAATTATACATTAAATATTATTTATAAATATAAAAATATTCCCTACATAATGGTATTTTATTTATAATTTTAAGACATTAAATAAGTTAATTTATTTATAACACAATGATGATGCAGTAATTACCTTATTAATGAAATATTAACATAATTGATGTTATAAATACCCAAATAAATGTACTTTTGATCTTTTTATGAATTACACTAATTTTATAGGTTAATATGACATGTTATTATTGATTTAATTAAATTTTTTATAACTAATCATTCTTTTATAATTTTTACAAAAAACATGTACCAAATAGTGTCAAAATTGACATAAAATATTTTTTAAAAAATATATTATATTATTAATTGTTATTTTATTCCTAAAAATATAAGGTTCATCCAAATGGCTTAGATAAGGATATATATATTAATAATGAACCACTTTGGGTTTGTTTGGATTGTTATTGTATGTTTATTAACCATATAGTGTAAGAGAACAAAAAGACCAGGTAAATGTTAAATTATTTAACTTAGGGTTAAATCTTAATGATAAGGTTAAAATAGTAACCTAAACTTGTCTAAAACCTATTGGTTGAGAGGATTTCGACCCATCCCTAATTTATATTCCAAATAAATCAATTTATAGCTATTATAAACCAAATATGACTTTATTATACAATAATATTTTATGTTTTTTCAAAGGTGCCACTCTGCTTCCTTATAAAAAGTGCACCACTTCCCTCTTCTCTTCACAAACTTTTGATCCTTGATGCATGGCCAACCCCTGAAAATTTCAATTATAAACTTCCCTAGAATCATTATAGAGGTTCTGGTCTCCTCAAAAGACCATCTCTAGTGCCTTAAGAGGAATCTTAAAAGAGGTGCATCGAAGAATAGGTAATCTCTTCTACCGATTCATTTACATTTTCGTTCTTCGTCAACATATTCTTATTTAGTTGTTTCATTATAAAGTAATAACATAAGTATCACTAATATAATTATATGTTATTATAAATATGAAACATCCCCATTTCACCTTCTATTCATTCTACGGAAAACAAAATCATCGTGCGTGCATACGTACGGAATACTGTCTCCACGCCGTGCTGTAATTTGTTTTTCCACCACCACCTTACTTGGATGGGTATAATGGTGTAAAGAATTACTATAGATGATTATTATAACATCATACTGATTCTATGATATTATAGAATCCACATAAATTCTATTCAATAAATATGAGAACGATATCATCGCTCGTGCGTACGTACATATTACCATCTCCACGGCACGATGAGATTCATCTTCCATGTTAAAAATTCAAGAATGATTATAAAGTATATATAATAAGTAATAATGAAATATATTAAATAATAATTCAACTAGATTTATATATATATATATATATGTGTGTGTGTATTTAATATACTTAATTTCATTTAATTAAACAAGGAAATGAAAACAGCGTTCATTCGTACGTACGGCCTACCTTCTCCATGAATATTGTATTCCATTTCATTTATCTATCTATTATATATATATATGTATGTACTGAATATATATATGATATATAAATCATGATTAAAATTCTGGAAGTAAGTAAATGAAGATATAAGTAATAATAATATCAAGAACAACAAGTCCAAACACGTACGATAAATATAATGATTTTACCCAAAACACTGCTTTAACATGGAATAATCAAAAGAACGGGTAATATAATGTCATAAGTGAACCATATATGATATCATAAAAATTAATATGATTCTTTAATAAGTCCATGACAATATATAAATCATTATACAGTAGGTTCGGATACGTACGAAGCATATCAGACCTAAGGAAGCGATAATTTTACAAATCTCATTTTTATCCGAGATTGCTTATACAAAAGTATTTACCGGGGTTATATTTTTCATCCATGCCCATAAAATGTTTTTCATAAAGTGTTTAATATTATTCAGTTTATGTTTAATATCACGTTTACCCCACTTTGGCTTTTACTTTGTGTTATTGAAGGAATCTTTCTTTTGTTTACCATACGAGGAACTTTTTGACTTTCCCGACTAAAGTATGAGGAGAATGTTTTTTTAACATATACTACATGAATGGATTTTTATGGTTTAATAAAGCCTAATTTTCATAAAGATTATTCCATTGAACAAAATTCTTTTCTTTAAAAATTTCATGGAATTTTGATAAAATAAAATGATTTTGAAAAAGAAAGGATATTTTCCTCAAGAATTAATTTCAAGTGTTTTATAAAAACCTTTTTCCATCTAAGATGGCATTATTTCTTTTGTGTATGTTTCATGTATAATGTCCCTTTTATTTACATGTTTTCACTTTTCTTATTATGAAATGATTTCCATTTGTTGTATATGGATTATGTTATGATGGGATGGTGTTTGTGAAACCCATTTTATTTGTTGGGTTATTATGAATGATTTATGCTTAAGTTATGGAACACGTAAGAATGATTTCATTATCAGATGGGTGGGACCTATAAATCCCTCCAATTCATTGGGTAAAGATTTATATCTCATGTTATAGACATGACTGGAATGGTAAGTTAATCCGGTTCAGTGTTACAGGACTGAAACGAGGAGTGAACTCGATTCAGAAAGGGACTTTGTCCACCAAGATGGTCTTGGAAGAAATGCCTTAGATACTATGGATATCATATCATGTGATTAATGGTTTTCCAAAATTAAATGTTTTATTCCCATCATATTTTATCATTATTAATTTTTATTTATGATCTATGCCTTATGTACTACCATGTTTTATGTCATTGCTCATGATTTCGATGTTTAAATATTATGTTCATGTTTTGAACGTCAAATGTATATGGTTTGTTTTATTTTCTCCATGGTTACCCTTAATGAGAATTTGAGCTCACCCTTTATATTTTTTACTTTCCCTAGGATATAAAGAAAGGGTTTAGGTAAGAAAAAAAGGAAGATCTTTATGGGATATGTCTAAGATCTTTCACCAAGATTAGAGGATTATATTCCGAGTTTCCAAAGACACTAAACTATTACGGTCCTTTGGTGTATGTTTTTTTATGTATTAGATATTACGAAAAAGTAATGTAATGTCACTGTACATCAGGATTTGGGTCTCTACAAAAAAAATATGTTTATTTAGGGATTTTTGTAGCATTGTCAGATTCCGGAGGAGACATGGGAGCAGAAGAAAGAAATGGCAAAGTAATGTCCTGAGCTCTTTCGATAAAGAGATTGTTATCTACATTACCCGGATGGAATCTCCAATAGTAGGGAAAATATAAAGCACATGGTTTTAGGTATGTATCCTTTTTATGCATTTGTGTTTGTTTAATGTGCTTGGGATGTGTTTTGAAGAGGATCGGAGAGTTAGGAATGGTTTTGAATAATTTTGTATGCCTTTTTAAGGCTACACGATTTGATCACGGTTAGGGGAAACCATGTGATATGAACAAGGTGTGATGTGGGGCACACAATGTTTTTACACAGTTTATCTAACTTTGTAGGTTTGAATATGTGAGTTTCCCCTTTTAGGTAGCAATAATCACATGATTTTCGAATAGTTTTTCTAACTGTGCAGCACTTTAAAAATAGGGTTTTAAAATCTGGGATTAGTCCAGATTCAGAGTAACTCACCCATTTCATCCCCCATATGTACCCTATGTGGGATTCACCTTATCATGTGGTAGTGGCGCTCTCCCACTCATTTTGTAAGGGATTTTACGTGGTTTCTTGGTGGTTTGAAGGTTG
Organism: Viscum album; assembly: GCA_963277665.1. NCBI lineage: Eukaryota > Viridiplantae > Streptophyta > Magnoliopsida > Santalales > Viscaceae > Viscum > Viscum album. The sequence goes on along the minus strand of OY728157.1, from coordinate 201,703,501 downwards.
TTCATCTCTAGTAAGCCTTTTCTCATGGTAGAATTTTGGATTTCTTAAGATATACTCTTCCCTCTCTACAGTTTTCTAGATCTACATACTTTTCATGTAGTTTTAGGGTTGTGGTTTCCAAAAGTGTTTATTATAGGGATTTTTTATGGTAGGGAAGGTTATCTAGAGTGGTTTTGGTTTAGTGTTTGTCAAGATATGTGGTGCAGTAGTCTGTGGAACGGTTTTTCCATAATCATAATGGTTAGTGGCTTCTCTGTCAACTACAAATGGCTAGAATTAGTCACCGTGATAGAAATTGATTTTTTCCCTTGAAATTATTTGTGATTGTGAAGTGTGAATCCTATCATGAACCCATTTGGTGAGGATTTTGGGGATTTTAGGAAAAATGGGTTATTATTTCAAAAAGGTTCTTCATTGTGTGATTTTAAAATATTGATTTAAAATAGTTACTAGTTGATTATAAATTTTTTTTGTGAAATAAGGTGTTTAAAAAAGGCATTGTTTATTGATATGTGGTTTGGCATGGAAAGTTGGTTAAAATTTTTCGTCAACAAATGGGTGATTTTTTATGTGAATTGACATGTGTTGTCAATTGTTGTGTGCTTATTATGTGGCATTATTCCTTTGTTATTGTTTTTCTATTCATTGTTATGGCCTTTTTTGATTTTCTGGAAGTTGGTGGAATGTATCACTATGAAATGTGACGCATAGAGGATGAAATATCTACCATAATAGATAGTGGTTGGGAATCACCACTTATTGAAAATTTAATGAACGGTTTGGAAGAAAGCTCCATAATTTTGGTTTCTTTGTTGTGTGTTTCATTGCAGGATGTAAATTTTTATTTTCCTATCAAATGGTGGAATTAATTATGGAATGGTCGATTAGATATCCCTTGGGATTCATTGTTTGTAAATGGTGGCCTGGTAAGATGTGTCTGGCTTATTGGTACTTTTTGAACTATTTGATGTTTGATATAATCATTTTTATATAATAGATATAATGTTTTTATATAAGTAGAATGTGTAAGGAAGTCATATCAGGAAAACTTAATATTTAATTTTACTCACCCCCGACATTGGAACATTGGTGCTTTCGCAAATGGTGTTTTTTGGGACATAGGTAAGAGTAAAGAATCTCATTTTGCTAGCAATTCGACATGCTGCTTTGGTGAAGTTGTGTTTCATGGAGAATTGATCATGGTTTGGATATATGGATTGTGTGATCATTCTTTGGAGTCCTATTGTTTCTACTTTCTCTTTGTACTCTGATATTTGTTTAATTCTTTTGGAATTTGGGAATTATTATCGATTAGTTTGGTTGTCTTTTGGTAATGTGTGGGTTTTATTGTTTTATTGACAAGAATCATATAGCCTTGTTTTCAATGGAATATTTTGTGGGTAGGTTTTATCTAAGATAAATTCATTCCAAAATTATTCTTGAAGACCATGGAATATATTTCCATCCTTTGGTTCCCTTGTAATGTCACTTAAGGCCGAGTAGTATTTCTCCACCCTCTCATGACAATGGTATGGGGTGGGATGTTTCACATTAGATTTTAGATTATTATATGTTCACCACTAATTGAATGACATGTTCCTTATTTATGATTTCATGTCTTATTATATTGTTTCCATTACGATCCATGTCTTAGGAACATTAAATATTTATACCTTGGATCATATATATGATCATTGATATGCAGGGCTTTATATTCTAATGATATTCTAATGTTATCATATCCATTTGTTCATTATTATGCTTATGTATCTCTCTTATCACCCCTACTAAAATTCTATGCTCGCAGATTTTTATTTTTTATTTACCCATGTTATAAAGATATGTATTATGTAGGATGTGTCTAATAAGGGTTGTAGATGTTAAAAACATAGTGGGAGATAAGGTTTTTCACAAATTTAACAATTTTTATGATTATATGTTTCTAAAGCCACTAAACTAATATGTTCTTTGGCATATTTTGGGGTAATTTATTAATTATCATTGAAAAATAATGCAAAGTTAATATACATTAATTTTGGGTCATTATAGTTTTTGTTAGAGTGGATGATTTGTTATTCATTCTGAACTAGTATGAGAAAACATTACTTTGTTCCCTAGAAATGTATATAAGTATATTTATAGGAATTTTTCTATAATTAAGTCAATGTAAATGGATAAATATATCAAAATGTCATATAATTATGGTAAATGATAGAGTGATTCTTTTCTTAAAAATACATTCTTGTTTAGAATCTAAAATCACTTGTAGCACTGGAACTAATGTCCATATAGGTAACAACAGAAAATTGGTGTGTTAGGGAAGACGCGAGTGTTACCTAGTATATTAAAATGGGCCTTACTACACGCCTAGTCTGACACTCTTGGTGGTTATGCATTGGGAATTCCCAAACCCATTATAAACCAACATAATGGATTTAATAAGAACATAACTGTAAATAACATAGGATAAACCTAATGTTTCATAGATTAATGAAGTAGGTGTCCTAATTTCATCATCCTATAATTTTTTTTCAAGATTATGTTATTTTATTCTATTATATTTCACACTCCCAATATGATTTCAGGTTTTTATTAATGGAAGGGACAAGATGGTACTAGAATGATGTTGAATATGATGGACAATTTTCAGATGACGAGTCAAATAAGATACTTACTGTAGTGAAAGGATGTTTTTATTATTCCTAACTAGTTTCCACGGAATGTGATTAACAACCTATACATTAACCAACTCTCAAAATCGTCAAATAAGTAAATAAAGGTGTTTTCTACGATTTATGGTAAGGGAAACCATAAATGAAACAATATTCAGTATATTTTGGGTTGAAAAAATCACCCAAGTGAAAGTGTTTTAGGAAATAGAATAAGTTTAGATTGTGTAAAACAATGTTGAATGGCCCGAAGGCCTTAATATTATTATTATTATTAATATTTCACCATTAAAACGATGAGGGAGAACCCTTACATGGCTGGAAGGATCAGACACAATTACATGACTGATACATCTTAGAGGGAATGACCTAGACCAGACAACATGGAACTGCACCTCGTCATCATATGCCCTAATGATCAGAACTCCCCCTTCACAAGGCTAGTCAACTAGTTGTCCAATGAAAAGTTGCACATTCATAGTACCAATGGAAAATTCATACCCTCTCATTCTTTTAATTCTTGTTAGCTCAACTCAAGTGAATGTGCCTGCCCTGAATCCTCATCTGGAGCCTTGTCCCTTGTTGTCTAACTGGTACATCGGCATAATCACATTGCTCGAAGGCCTTGAGGTGGCCCAAAGCATTAAGGTGGCCCAAAGGCCTTTGGGAGACAACTGGCCCGAAGGCCTTGGGTGTCCTGAAGGCCTTATAGGACCCGAGGCCCAAACCGGTGGCCCGGAGGCCCAAATGGATGAATTGTTCCAGGTGATACAGTACCGAACAGTACCTACTACAGTGTCTGCTACCGTGCCTACTATAGTACTGCTATAGTAACAATGAAATATGCCTCCATCATGTTTTCTTCTCGGATCTCTTGGATGCACTTGTCGTGTCCTCACCAACCGGGCTGAGGCTCATTTGCATTTTTTTTAAACAATGCCCGAAAGAAAGTAACTACAAAAGAAATATGAATGTTCGGTTAATGAAATTGATTGAAATATTGGCCTCCCTAAGACATCATTTGTGGTCAAATTTATTATATTTGGAATGAATGGACATTATGAAAATTGATATCCTAGGTAGAATGATCCATAATAGAATCAGAATGGTGGTCTGATTAATTGTTATGTTTCTACTAATGATGAGACTATAGATGACATGTGATATAAAATATGTATTATGTAATAGGGTTAGGCTGCCTTATTTTAGATTTTTTATGAATTGGAATAATTTATTCTTTTATTATAATGACCTAGGATTTTTATTGTTGGATATTTCATTCATTTTCAGAACATACAGACATTTTTTATTCACAAACACAAAGACCATATTTGTTCAATGCCTTTATAAACATTGAACTCATACTTTGATCTTGGTGGAATATTTTCAATGTTTCCTACAAATATCAATATCATGAGTACTTCTACCTAAAACCATTCTTTAAAACTAAGTGAAAGGAAACATAATAAAATTGTGATATTAAATACTCGGTTTTGTTATAAAAGAAGATATATAATGTCACGACCTGTCCTCGGGGCCCATGCTGTGACTACCCCAAGCCCGCCTTCCAAAGGCCAGGGGCTGGCGACTAGCACCAAAGGCATAAATCCCGATAAATGGGAAGGTATTACATTATAAAAGTAAACAAAACACCACAGAGTACAAGCGGAAGTAAAACACTATGTACAAAGAGAAGTGCTGAAAGGTAAATGAGCCAGAATACAAACACAAATGAAAGTAAAACTACAACTGAACAATGTACAACAAAAAAAGACATTAGTTTGAAGAACGGAAGCGGCTCCTGGGTCGTCCTCCTCGGATCCTACCTAAAGGGTAGGTACAGATGGCGTAGCTCCTGGATCGTCCACCACAGATCCTACCTGAAGTGTAGGTACATATAGCCTCCACAATGCTCTATCCCATCAACCTCCTCCGAGTGTCCTCTCACCGTGAATTCCACCTACAGATACTGACTTGTCGTGTAGACTACCTCCATGTACTGACTCGTTGTGTAGTCCACCTCCGGGTACCGTCCAGTCGTCGAACACTCGGCCTCCGTCAGCACTGTCTGTCTTCTGCAACCAACACAACGAGGTACGGGCATAGCCCATGTAGGGGTGAGTATAACGATACTCAGTAGGGACCCCAAGACCCTCAAGGTCTCACTAAAACCAACATGGATAACCACAAAGAAGATCTCAACAGATATCCTCTACTTAGGTATATGCCCATGAATATACCTAAGTTATCAAGTAACCCCTATCAATCATGTGGAAAACACCAAGATCATGAAATCAATGGATAACCACTACCCAGGTATATGCCCATACATATACCTAAGTTATCAAGTGACCCATATCAGTCATGAGGTAAACACAAATGTCAAAAGTCTCATCTCAAACCAGGATTTTCATTATCGAAAACCCAACTTCTGAGGAGCCCCATCTCGGGAGTGTACAGTGGTCATGTCATGACTCCGAGGTACTGGTCACTAATCCAAGTCTCTGAGGTACTCCTCCTGTCAAGTACCGCGGGTCTTCTGCCAAATACTAGGTGCTATGTCCGCTGTGGGTCTGCCACTGAATATCGGGCGCTCCCCCGAGTAGCCTATAGAGGTACTCATCCGGTCGAGTACAGTGGGTCTGCTGCCAACTACCAGGCACTCTGTCCACCGTGGGACTGCCGCCAAATTCCGGGCGCCCCGTCCACTGGGCTAGTCGACTCACTCCAAGTCGAGTCGGTCAAGCAGTCGTCAGGTCTCAGTCTGTTACATGGTCTCCGTACTCTGCACGATCATCTATGGGAGGGTCCGCTCCATGTGATACAGGTCGATACTCCATGTATCTCAAATTCCCATAAAGAAATATCTCAAAGGACCACCTCGTCATAGGGGTCTCAACGCAATAGACGACGCATCAATCAGATGCCCGGTCTGTGAGTTAATAGCCTTTTCGTCCCAGGGGCCCGGTTGGTTTCGTTAGAAAACCAACCCGGTCATATCTCAAATGTACCCCGAACTCTCATAGGGAATACTCAAAGGGACTGTTTCTCAACATGATCACCAAAGCCGCTGACGGTTCGTCAAACAGACGTCTGGTCTGAAAGATATCATCTTTTCCGTTCTAGGGGCCCGTTTGGATTTTGAGTACAATCCAAACCGGCCACTATCCTACAGCAACCAAAACTTGGGCGAAGTATGCCAAAAGTTCTGTTTCATCGAGAGGAATTTAACGAGACAGAAGGCGCGTCAATCGGACGCCCGGTCTGTGAGTTATTGTCCTTTTCATTCCAGGGTCCCGGTTAGTTTCGTGAGCGATCCTACCCAACCGCACTCCGACGGCATCCAAACCTCGACCGGAGTAAGAAAAAAGACCCTTCTTACTTATAGGAATCCATAAAAGTCGATGGAACATCAATCAGACGTCCGAAGCTCAAGATATGAGTGTTTCCGCTCCGAGGGCCCGGTTGGTTTCGTGTATGATCCAACCCGGACGAACACAATTTATTCCAAAACCTTCAGTGAAATATACTGAAACGACCGTCTCGATCCAAGGATTTCATCTCCGCTGACGGTGCGTCGATCGGAGGTCTACAGCTCATGACATGGGTGAAAGACCATGAGGGATCTGAAAACGGGGGGTCTGGGCCCGGACCGACCCAGCCACACCACCCCACTGGCTCGGCCTGAACCGGGTCGACCCGACCCAGGTCCAGGTCTGACCTAGATGGCGCAACCTGGCCTGGCGTTGGCACGACCCGGCTCGGCCAGTGGGTCGGCTCGACCGGTTACGGACGACTGGAGCGGAGCGGGGCGCAGCCCCCGCATGAAGAACCGCGGCCCCGCGTGGGGCCGCCTGTGCCAGCGGACGCGGTAGCCGGCCGCATCCCGCCGCCCCCCTCTGGTCCCGCGTGGTCGCCGGACCTTGCTCTGCCACCGTGGCTTCAGCTACGGTGGCTTATTCCGACGGCGCACCGGGTGACGCCGCCACCCGCCGTTGGCGCCGCCGTGCTGGCGAGGTGCGCTGGCGGGCTGTTCCGCGGACCACCGGATGGGTTCTGGTGGTCGGAAACTCATTTTGTCTTCGCCAATGGCCCTCATGGGATCTTTCCTTCACTGTGAGGATCCCACAATGTCTTTGAAGCTTCGTTTGTCATTTTTCGGCACGGCGCGATAGTGTCGTGGCTTGTTCAACTTCATCCTCGTAACGCGATGGCGCTGCACTTCTTAGCCCTTCCTCATAATTTCAGCGCGGTGCAATGGCACCACGCTGCCTTTCACTTGCTGATACAAATTTAAAAAATAAGGGGGGAGGAGGTTCGGCCGTGTTTGTGTGGTCCAACCTCCTCCCGTTATAATGATAGCAAGCGGTCATCTAATAGAAGTCGACATACGACAAGAAATAATTCACGGACAAAAACAAAAATCCTCAACATCAATCAGCATGAACGAACGATCCGCAGATCAACCTAGAATTGGTTATTCCACACTCATCATTCTATTCTCCAGAGGTAAGAGAACACCAAATAAATTCCCCTACTTGGATATTTGACATCACACGTCGGGTGTCGCGGAGAATGGCGTCACGGGGTCGGACGTAGATTCCGTGGACGTCGGGGTGCATCTGAGGAGGAAACAATGTCTCCTCACTTATTTCTATAGAAGAAGATGATAGAGAACCGTGGACGCCGAGTCTTTCTACGTTTAAGGGAAGGTGTTCTTCATCAAAGAAGAACCATTCTTCGTTGAAGATGCATCGTTCTTCATCGAATGAAATTTCTCTTCTTCTTCACACCAAAGCTCTCACAAAAACTCTAGGACTTTGCTAAAGTTTTCTCACACACCAAAACCTCTAACTCAAAATAATATCCCATGATATTATTTTAATTCACACCACATAAATTTAAAATTCAAACCAAACCACTAGATTAAACAAATTAAGAAACTCATCTCATTAATTAAGGCATGTTGGCATGAATTAATGGTGGAAGGAAAAGGTGAAGAGTTACACACACAAAAAGAGGAGCTAATAAAATTAATAGAAGAGGATATAAATGGGGAGTTGACACATTAAAAGAAAGGGAGTTGAAGTGGGTTGTAAAGTTATACATTGAAACACAAGGGGTGTAAAATGGGGGAAGTTCGTGGGGGTTAAAGTGAAGGTGAAGGGTTGGGGTTTCATGCGGACCCCACCACCCTTGGTCATACCCTCTCATGGGAAGTTAGGTGGGTTGTGGCCCCACCTCCAACTTCTCTACAAAAAAATTACCTTCCACATAAAATAAATTGTAACACTACAATTTAATTAAGACTTATCGAATCCCCAAAAATTAACCACCTCATGAGACAAAACTCAACTGCACTTAAGGTCCCCTTAAGAAATTTTCGGTGTTGCGAGTTCATCGGTGCCCTCAGATTTCAATTCCTAGCACCGGTTCAAAAGATAGAAAAACTCACTCTTCTATTTACTGAACATACCCGAGCCACCATTCAAAAAATTATTCCGGGCTCACCGGGCCTCGGAATCAAGCACTGTTAGAAACTGCGTTCTTCTAAAATTCCAATGAAAATTAAGAAAAAAATTTCCTTGAAATTTCCGGGTCATTACCTTACTCCCACCTTAGGGATTTACATCCCCGTAATGCTTTAACACTAATTAGGGATACAAAATCGGTACTGAGCTCACACCTGAGAATTCCGCTCCCATGTGCTTACCTGGAGATTCCCGTACTACTAAAGAAAGCGCACCCGAGGAGTCGACCGTCCTCGTAGAATCCGCTCCTGTCGATCCTCGATCCCCACTGGAACCTCAGTGGAAGTAACCCCATCGCCATTGTCCTTCTCTTCATGGTTGATGTTATGTGGAGGGTCGAGCACGTATCTCCTCAGTTGAGATACTTGGAAAACGTCATGCACCTGGTGCAACTGAGGCGGATGGGTCAAGCGGTAAACCACCTCTCCTACCCAACTGAGGACCTAGAAAGTTCCGTTGAACCTCGGAGATAACATACCGCCTTGGCCACATCTCCATAAACCTCGTTGGGGTGAGACATGTATAAGGACGTGATCGTCATCCTCGAACTCTACAGGTCTCCAATTGTTGTTAGAACTGAAACTCAAATGAATGCTACCACGAGGGTAAGGTTGACCTACTCAATAGTGATCGGTCGCACCCTCCTGTGCCAGATTTTATGTGGTGCTTCCTGGGGTTTCCTTTTCTCCGACCAAGGAGAACCCATCCCGACGTTGCCTAAAACCGTCAATTTGAGTATGAATAGTTATTGCCCAATCCATACTCAAACTAACGTCGTAAGGCCTCGACGCTGCCACCAAGAGATTCCAACCGAAACTCTTGCCTCGAGGGTCTGACAACAAAGTCGGCATATGTGTGATTATAGAGTCACCTACCAATGTATCTTTAGACGTGAGGGTCAAGCCCACTGTTTACAGGAATCTCTAGGTCTGGAACAAGATTTGTGAATGCATGGAATGATTCATATTGATGTCTGTTACTACAGCAGCTAGTAGTGGACACCGACTGTCCCTTGAATAATTTTTAGAACCATTGGGTCACACTCCTTAACCGCATGCAGCCGCACTCTTCCTCCGCCCTCCAGCTCCCTGAGCCTGATGGGGATAACTAAGGCATGTGGTTGTTGCATGTTAAGATGTACACCACCTCATGCTGCTCTCCTTGCTCTGCCTCCACGTCTGCTGCTCCCCAGAATCATCTATCCTTAAATATTCCTCTTCCTGAAACATTTAACACGCTTAAGTCTCTAAGACTAGAGCTAGTTTCCTGTTTCTTACTGCACTGTGCAGTCTTCATCTGCTCCTGGATGATCTTCTCCTTCTTTGCATATGATATGAAAGAGCTGCTAAAATTTCCCCTTTGCTGAAATGAGAAACTCGGTCTCATCCCCTGGATGAACCTCGCCCATTGCCTAATACAGTCAATCCTGACATGAATGATGCATTCATGCCACAGTTGACGTCGTACGGCCTAGTCGTAACTACTAAGAGATCCAACTGTCACTCTCGCCTCCAAGGGTCGAGTCACACTATCGGCATCAGTGTGAAGTTAATGGGTCTCCTATAGTAGAAATCTCAAAGGTGAGGGTCAAGTCAACAGTTTTAACCAGGACCACTCAGTATCAACCAAACAAAAGGACAGGAAAGAAAACAAAGAGAAGTGTCTTTTTATTATTGCAGCTCCTAGTACAAAGACACGAATACAACAGCCACATTGAACTAGAAGTACAAGGGACGTATCCACTAGTTCCTCTGCTGTCCACCTGCTCCTGGAGATCTACTTCCTTGTCCACTACTCGGCTGTTGCTCACGCGCTCATCGCTGCTTCTGCCTCGGTGGCTCCTCCAACCCATGCGGATCAACAATGCGGAGGGTCGGACAGTCACGTGCCAAGTGACCCTTCCTAGAGCATTCATAACACTTCCTGCTTCTCGTACGGCTGGCTCTGGTCATCTTGGACCTCTGCATCATCTGTCTACTACCCACAAGTGACTCGGCTACTGATCGAAAATCTTGCGGCAAAGGCAGCAGCTCATGAACACGCTGGGGGTGCAGAGCTACTGGCACAATCTCCACCCTGAATAAGGTCTCAAAGTCATCCCATGTGAAGGTCATCTCATCGCAAAACTCGAATAAGTGGCTCCACCACCTGCCTGCTGCTTCCTGAATAAGGCTGGAAGAAAATATCACCATGAAGTCTGCTGGCATCCCCACTAGCCTGAAAACTCTCACCACAACCTCCAGCCAATCCTTAGCCGCCTGCGGGTCCGTCTCTCCCCGGAACCTGGGTGGCCTCTGGCGCTGGAAGTCATGCAGCACACTCATGTGGCGTGCATCGCCTAATGCTGGGGTTGGTGAAATCGGTGGCCCAACGTATGGTAGTACCGCTGGTGCCTCAACTGCAAGAGGGCCCTGTACCGAAGCCTCGTCGCTCGACAGGCTGTCAGTATGCACATCCCTCTAGGCTCTAGCTGGTCATCCATAAAAAGGAATCTTTAAAGAAACAACATGACAAAGTTAAATGATAATACCTGGTGAGCATAAATGGTTTGAGCTGACATTTAAAAACTTCTGGAAACACACACGCAATTAGTATTTTCGTGCACAAAGTCGGAAATCAGTTTTCAGGGTCCTGGTGTATGGATACGTCAGCCGCCTGCACCAACACTAGACTCCGTGAACTGAAAACCACACTTGGTACTCTTAACACTATTGCTTCACAGAAAGAAAATATCACAGTTATAAGTTCTGTGGTAGAACCGACTCCTTTGATACCAATTTTTCACGACCTGTCCATGGGGCTCGTGCTGTGACTACCCTATGCCCGCCTTCCATAGGCCAGGGGCTGGCGACTATCACCAAAGGCGTAAATCCCAATAACTGTGAAGGCATTGCCTTATAAAAGTAATGAAAACACTACAGAATACAAGCAGATGTAAAACACTAAGTACAAAGAGAAGTGTTGAAAGGTAAATGTGCCAGAATACAAACCCAAATGAAATTACAACTACAACTGAACAAAGTACAACAGAAAAGGACAATAGATGGAAGAATGGAAGCGGCTCCTGGGTCATCCTCCTCGGATCTTACCTGAAGGGAAGGTACAGATGTCGCAGCTCCTGGATTGTCCAGCACAGATCTTACCTAAAGGGTAGGTACAGATAGCCTCCACAACGCTCTCGACCGTCAACCTTCTCTGAGTGTCGTCTCGCCGTAATGTCCACCTCTAGATACTGAATCGTCGTGTATTCCACCTCGGGGTACTGACTCTCCATGTAGTCCACCTCCGGGTACCGTCCAGTCCTCGAACACTCAACCTCCATCAGCACTGCCCGTCGTCTGCAACCAACACAACGAGGTGCGGGCATAGCCCGTGCAGGAGTGAGTATAACGATACTCAGTAGGGACCCTAAGACCCTCATGGTCCCAAAAAAACCAACATGGATAACCACAAATAAGATCTCAACATATATCCTCTACTTAGGTATATGCCCATGCATATACCTAAGTTATCAAGTAACCCATCTCAATCATGAGGAAAACACCAAGATCACGAAATAAACGGATAACCACTACCCAAGTATATTCCCATACATGAACCTAAGTTATCAAGTGACCCATCTCAATCATGAGGTAAAAACAAAGGTCAAAAGTCTCAGATCAAACCAGGATTTTCATTATCGAAATTGTAACTACTGAAGAGCCCCATTTCTGGAGTGTATAATGGTCCTGTCACAACTCCGAGGTACTGCTCACTAATCCAAGTCTCTGTGGTACTCCTCATGTCGAGTATCGCGGGTCTGATGCCAAATAATGGGTGCTCAGTCCGTTGTGGGTCTGCCACCAAATACCGGACACTCCCCCTAATAGCCTACAGAGGTACTCCTCAGGCCGAGTACCGCGGGTCTGCTGCCAACTACCAGGCGCTCCATCCACCGTGGGTCTGCCGCCAAATACCGGGCACTCCGTCCACAGGGCTAGTCGAGTCACTCCAAGTCGAGTCAGACAAGCATTCCTCAGGTCTCAGTCGGCTACACGGTCTCCGTACACCATACACTCGTCTCTGGGAGGGTCTTCTCCACGAGCTACAGGTTGATACTCCAAGTACCTCAAAGTCCCACGATGAAGTATCTCAAAGGACTGCCTCATCATAGGGGTCTCAACGCAATAGACAGCGCGTCAATCGGACGCCCAGTCTGTTAGTTATTTGCCTTTTCGACCCAGGGGCCCGGTTGGTTTCGTGAGTGAACCATCCTGGAAGTATCTCATATGTACCCCAAAAATTCATATGGTATACTCAAAGGGACCATTTCTCAACGTGATCACCAACTCCGCTGACGGTTCGTCAAACGGACATCTGATCTGAAAGATATCAGCTTTTCCGTTCAAGGGGCCCGGTTGGATTTCAGGTACAATCCAACCAGCCACTATCCAATAGCAACCAAAACTCAGTCGAATTATGCCAAATGTTCCGTCTCATCAAGAGGAATTTCACGAGATAGACGGCGCGTCAATCAGACGCCCGGTCTGTGAGTTATTGGCTTTTTCGTTCCAGGGGCCTGGTTAGTTTCATGAGCGAACCAAACCGACCGCACTCCGACGACATCCAAACATCGAGCGAGGTAAGCCAAAAGATCCGTCTTACTTAGAGGAACCCATCAACGTCGACGGCACTTCAATCGGATGTCCGGAGCTCATGATATGAGTATTTCCGATCCAAGAGCCCAGTTGGTTTCGTGTATGAACCATCCCGGCTGAACCCAAAGTATTTCGAAACCTTGAGTGAGATATACTGAAACGACCGTCTCAATCCAAGGATCGAATTTCCGCTGATGTTGCATCGATCGGAGGTCTAAATCTCAAGATATGGGTGAAAGACCATGAGGGGTCCGAAAACGGGGGGGCTGGGCCCGGACTGACCCAGCCCAACCCCCCCTTCCCCCCACGGCTCGGCCCGAACCAGGTCGACCCGACCCGAGTCCGGGTCCGACTCGGATGGCGCGACCCAGCCCGACCTGGGCACGACCGGGCCCGGCCGGTGGGTCGGCTCGGCCGGTTACTGCCGGGCGGAGCGGAGCGGAGCGCTGCCCCCACGCGAAGAACCGCGGCACCGCGTGGGGCCGCCCGTGCCAGCGGACGTGGAAGCCGGCCACGTCCCGCCGCCCCCCTCCAGTCTCGTGCGGTCGCGGGACCGCGCTTTGTCACCGTGGCTTCAGCCATGGTGGCTTCTTCCTGTGGTGCACCGGGCGACGCCGGTGGGCTGTCCGGCGGACCACTGGAAGGGTTCCGGTGATCGGAAACTTGTGCCATCTTCGCCAATAGCCCTCCCGGGATCCGTCCATCACTACGAGGATCCCACAATGCCTGTGCGGCTTCGTTTGTCGTTTTCCGGCGTGGCGCGACGACATCGTGGCTTGTTCAAATTCATCGGGGCGGCGCGACGGTGCTGCGCTTCTTAGACCTTCCTCATAATTTCCACGTGGTGCAACGACACCACGCTGCTTTTCACTTGCCACTACAAATTCAAACAACAAGGGGGGAGGAGGGTCGGCCGTGTTCATGCGGTCCGACCTCCTCCCATTATAATGAAAGCAAGTGGCCATCTAACAGAAGTCGACGTACGGCAAGAAATAATTCACGGAAAAAAAAATCCTCAACATCAATCCGCATGATTGAACGATCCGCAGATCAACCTGGAATTGGTTAGTCCACGCTAATCGTTCTTTTCTCAAGAGATAAGAGAACACCAAATAAATTCCCCTACTTGGATATTTGATGTTGCACGTCGGGTGTCGTGGAGAACGACGTCACGGGGTCGGACATAGATACTATGGACGTCAGTGTGCGTCTGAGGAGAAAACGACGTCTCCTCACTTGTTGCTATGGAAGAAGAGGATGGAGAACCGTGGACGCTGAGTCGTTCTACGTTGAAGGGAAGGTGTTCTTCATCGAAGAAGATCCATTCTTCATTGAAGATGCGTCGTTCTTCATCGAAGGAATGTTCTCTTCTTATTCTCACCAAAGCTCTCCCAAAAACTCTAGGACTTTGCTAAAGATTTATCACACACCAAAAACTCTAACTCAAAAAAATATCCCATGATATTATTTTTATTGACACCACAACAATTTAAAATTCAAACCAAACCACTTAATTAAACAAATGAAGAGACTAATCTCATTAATTAAGGCATGTTGGCATGAATTAATGGTGGAAGGAAAAGGTGAAGAGTTGCACACAAAAAAGAGGAGCTAACAAACATAATGGAAGAGGATATTAATGGGGAGTTGACACATTAAAAGAAAGGGAGATTAAGGGGGTTGTAAAGTTATACTTTTATACACAAGGGGTGTTAAATGGGGGGATGTTCGTGGGGGGATGAAGGGAAGGTGAAGGGTTGGGGTTTCGTGTGTACCCCACCACCCTTGGTCATACCCTCTCATGGGAAGTTAGGTGGGGTGTGGCCCCACCTCCAACTTCTCTATGAAGAAATTAACATGCACATAAAATTAATTGTAACACTAAAATTTATTTAAGACTTATCGAATCCCCAAAAATTAACCACCTCATGTGACAAAACGCAACTGCGCTTAAGGTACCCTTAAGAAATTATCGACGTTGTGAGTTCATTGGTGCCCTTGGATTTCAATTCTGAGCACCTGTTAAAAAGATAGAAAATATCGCTCGTCCGTTCACTGAATCTACCCGAGCCAAACTTCATAAAATGATTTTGGGCACACCGGGCCTCGAAATCAGGTGCCGTCAGAAACTGCGTTCTTGTAATATTCCAAAGAAAATAACGAAAAAAATTTACTTGAAATTTCCCTGTCTTTACATATAAGCATAATAATGAGCATATGAAAATGATAATGTGATCATAAAATTATAATATCATATCGTTGATATAAGATATATTAATCATCAATTGTGGAATAAATATTGAAATTTTATAAGATAGGAATCACAATGAAATAAAATAACATAATCCAGGAGATCATAACACTAACATAAGACATGAAGTTTTGGAATACATATAAACATGTAACTTTATCAACATGTATAAATTGTAACATGTTTATTCATTAAATTATGGACCATAAATTAGTTTATTTCATGAATATATGGACCTAAATACTAATTCCACACATTAATATATTTTCATTAAAACCAGGTCCACACATAGAATTGTGAAATTGAAATCAGTTTCATGGATAACCTAAAAACCGCATGAGTTATCCATATTTGAACAATGCATTCAATGGAGATGTAGGTCCATTAAATCACATAATTAAAACCATTCATATGTGTTCCCCAAAAAAATAAATCATCTTATAACCCATAAAAAGAAAAAATATTCCTAAACATTTAATCATAACATAACACATATATGATAAACGAAATTCTTAATCATAAATCCATCATAAAAATAAACTATTATGATAAATAATATAAATGGATCATTGGATAATATCCCCATTAAATCAAAAATAATATCAAATAACTTTATGTTATATTGAAATTAATTTTTAGAGATCACATGGATTAATTCTTGAGGAAAATATTCATTCTATTTTAAAAACACCTTTTTCTTAAAATGCAATATAATTTTGATGGAAAACATTTTATTTCAAATTAAACGTGTTACATTGCAAGAAATTATTCGCGTAAATATGGTTTTATTAATGAATATATATTTTTTCATGCCGTGTAAGTTAAAATGCATTAATTTCATACAGTTTTCAAAAAAGTCCCAAACAACCTAAGTTGGAAAAAGAAAATAATCATTTAATTCAAACTAATTGATTAAAATTAAAATAGGGTTAAAAAGGAAATTAACTATTCAAATGTGAATAGAAAAAATTATAAAAAAAATTAGAAAACATGGACTTGGAAGATGCATAATTCATAATTGTGATTTAAAATGAATCTATCCTCATCATTAATGAGATTGTGAAATAATCACTTATCACTTCGTAATCAGTATAATCTTATGAACCGTGAATAAAATAAAATTAATCAGAAGTTAAAATACAATAATATTCAGAATAACGCAAATAAAAGACATTCATGGTAGTATATAACCCATTTAGAAGTAAAAATTAGTGTAAAAGAAATGTTTCCCACATAAATAAACGTGATAAATAAATACATTAATTAATATCGTGACTCTCATCGTACTTGTGAAAAAACTAATTTATAATAGATATAATATTATAATAAATATATTATAGGATCATATTCATATATATAATACAAAAGTTTATTATTTATGACTTTATATTACCCACTTATTAACAATTCCTTGTTTATGTAATGTTTCGGGTAATAACTACTTTGTATCTCATACATGTTTTAACCTTTTATACATAGTAATCATACATATATAATGATTTCATTATCACTAAAATGGTATACATGATGTGTGTAATAATATATAGTAATATATATTTATTCATGGTGACTTATAAAAGTTATAGGTAGAAAATAAAATACACAGTTCATGGAGATGTTAGACCTCACGTATGAGTGAATGATGTTTTCATTTTCCATTCCTGTTAAATCAAATAAAATGAAAAAAAAATTATAAATAAAATATCATTTTTATGTTATATATATATCATATATATTAATAAAATTTTATCCTTATAACTATATATGGTAAATATAAAGGAAACATGAAATGAAATGCATCGTGGAGATGGTAAGTAATAATTACTCATGAGCAATAATATAATTTCCCAAAATATAGGATGGTAAAAAGGTAGACATGATATTTCTATTAAATAAATATAATTATGTCTAATATTTAATTTATATCATAATAAGTAGAGCTTCTATCATAATTTCCATCATGAGAGGTGGTAATGGAAAAACTAACAATCAACATTTTGTCAGGCGTTAGTCTTCCTTACACGTGATTGTAAATGTTGATACCCATTATATCGATGTTTGTGAAAGTGCATTTTGAATCATTAATATGAAAAAATATTAATATATTTAGTATAAAAAAACTTCTCTATATTACACGTTTAAACATTATTTTTTATATAATCATTCACTTAATTTTACATGGATGATATATAGGTCTAGTTTTATTGGGTTTCGGGAACATTACATGACAACTTTAGACATTAAATACAACATCTTTATTGAAAACACCTTTTACATGACCAAAACATTCCATGATATTGGGCATTGCATGGTATAAAATGAGGACATACCTAAGAAAAGGGTGAGCTATAAATCCTAATATGAAAATAAACAAGGCATATCATGAATAATATAGTACATGTTAGACACTATTAATATCAATGGATCAAAAATGAAACATGAAAATAAAGGTGTGATATATCATGATTATCATAACATCGAAATGTGGTAACACCATATAACATGGTATTAGGATGAGACAGGGTACATTTCCAATGGATTAGCAAGATTAATTCCTCATTGAACATTAATTACATTGATTTAACCCTTCATATCACATGTTGTATCATTATACTAAACATTATCCCATGCATTGGGGCACTATCTGGGCACACCCTTTATAATCATTTCAATCTGATGCGTGTTCCACATAGATCATATAATATGGATTCATTCAACAATATCATTTATTCAATTATAATGGAATTTTGAATACATACATGATATTATATAATCAATATGTATAAGTGCATATTGATGAATGACCTTGATAATGAAATGGATATGCTATTCACTACATGATGATTTTGGCTTGGAAAATTGTAGTACAATTTCAGCAGCAACACGACGTCGTAGAGAAATTCATAAATTTAGTTGTTGAGAGAGAAATGGGTCACACATAATTTATACATTAAATTTTCAGTAAGGGTATAATTTAACATAATATCCCAATATATGACATGAAATTTAGATGCATAATATAGATGAAATGCTTGAATGGAAATAAGAAGAGAGAAATCCCTTACAGAATTTCATCATGGTAACGGCTATATAAAGAAGGAATTAATGAGATAGAAAGGGGACACTAATCATTCAAATATAAGTAGGGATGTATGGGTTAGGATCTTAAACACTCCCCATAATCTGAAATTGAAAATGAAATTCAATATCAATATAATTAAACTTGTATAAAATAAGAAAGGAAGGAAGGTGGTGATCCCTTACTTGAGTTTGTGACTTTAAAATCAAGAATATGGGATTCATGAGAGCTTGGGGTGCCTTGGGATGATTATAGAGAGGGGAAAGAAGATTAGGGACGTGGTACAAGGAATTTCAATGAAAATAAGTGGTACATTGGGTAGGTGTATATAGGAAATTATGAGGGAATTCATTGTTATTTAGGTTTTGGACACCACACACTAAAATATTCAAAACCAAAATCAACCCCTAGTTTTTTCCCATAGTTTCTACCAAAGATGAGTGAAATATAATATTTTATAATTACAAGGGCCAAAATTATTGAAATATTAGACTTTATTATGGGTAGGTGAGTCACAATCACAAGGAAATCATCTTAAAATGCTAAAATATTTTAAAAGTCAGAGAGGATTCACTAAGGCATTAAAAAATTAATCAAACAAATCTAAAATCATATTGTTATAGAGTTAACACATATAATGGTCATATAACCCTTTTATATTATTTTATTACATAACTATTGGGTCACTATGATTTCATGTATGACATAATATATTTATACGGTAATTAATTTTTATTCAAATATTTGATTGTCATAGAAAATGTTGAAAATTAACTCTTGGATAATTTCGACATCTTGATTCCCAAAATAATATTAATTTTATAGAAGTACAATAGAGTACTGGAGTAGAGACACTATTGCAATGACGAGCACTATAGCGGCTACATGTCACTAAAGTGGTGGAAGATTACTGTATTAGTGGTGGGTATTGTGTGGTACTGTAGTAGCGAGGTTACTATAGCAGTACTATTCACAAAATGGGCTTTGGGACAAACAATTCGGCCTATGGGCCATGTAATGGGCTAAATGCCCACTGGGCCTTCGGGCTATGTAATGGGTCTCCCTCTACCTAGTTAAAGATGTCTTTTCTTTACTTTAATAATAAATGAAGCTTCAGCCCCATCCGTTTAAAAATTTTCAAAATATTTTTTTGATAATATTCTTTTATCAAAATATTACTTATTCCAAAAATTTATTAATTCTTTAAAATAATGTCTTTAAAAACAAACTTTTTATTTTAACTTATAAAAATATATAACCCTTATCAATCTAATTACCTAAACATTTATATATAAAAAATGTCATTATTCATCATATATACTATTTTTTGTATAATTATTAATAAAAACCATATTTTTATATAATAATGTATATATTTCTCCAAAGAACCATTTTTACCTGAAGAATCAATTTATCAAATCAATAATTTTCTTGAATATTTTTCCCATAAAGAAATTGATGGAATAATTCTTTTATTCATATAAAGGGGTTACAAAATAAGTATCTAATACATTATTACATGACCCTATATAAAACCCACATAAAACTTAAGGGGAAGGTGTTTGATGGTGAAATACTTTTGGGACAGCCTAGATAACATCTCATGGGTGGTAATATCTATTAACTTGAACTTCTCAGGTGTGCGATTATTACCAAGCTTAAAATGTTCAATATCGACATAGGAATAGTTGAGAACGAATCCCAATTATGCTACCTCCTTTAGTGCTTTGAAAAATGATTTTTATACTACTTAAATCTACTTAATGGGGCCATCCTCTCTTCTTCTAGTGTTTAAAGGATTATATTTTAAAACCTTATATATATATTAGTCGGGTGATCAGTACTTAGTGGCTATATTATCTACAGTATGTATACTTAGTGTTTAAAAATTAGTTCATGTTTTTTGTATATCCATAAGTCATTAAGAAAGGAATTTTGTTTATAAATATTGGGTCATTACAACATTACCCCCTTAATAAATTTCTTCCTCAAAATTTCATTTTTTCACAACTTCCTCTGGTTCCCACACTGCTTATTCAATCATGGGGTTTCACCACAATAACATGATGAGGGGAATTTTATTATGTGGTAGAACTTTTTTTATATGACATAAGATCTTCATAGGCTTCACTTCATATCATATAAAATTATCCAGTGGTACCAAATTTGGATTGAGTACATGTGATGTGTCAGGAATGTAATTCCTCAAGGGTGATACATGTAATACATCTTATACTTGAGAAAGGTTTAGTGGGAGTATTAGTAGATAGGCCACATATCTAATGTGATGAAACATAACAAAATAGCTAATATACCATGGAATAATCAATTCCCTCTTCCCAAATGTAATAAATCTCTTC
This sequence comes from Viscum album, assembly GCA_963277665.1. NCBI lineage: Eukaryota > Viridiplantae > Streptophyta > Magnoliopsida > Santalales > Viscaceae > Viscum > Viscum album. The sequence continues at coordinate 201,682,974 of OY728157.1, read as the reverse complement.
CATGGATACATGTAGTGGAAAACCTTATCATCAACAAGAATCTTGTGGTTTCATTAATGGTTATCAGCAAAGCTCTTTTGTTGACACTGAGAATATTTGATCTGTGGTTGGATGGTCTTAACCTTATACATAATTTCATCAACCATTTCTGCAACTAGAAGTTTTCTTTCTCAAACATCATCCCAAAACGTTGGTGTTTAAAAAAACTTCCCTTAAAGACCTTCATAAGGATCCATTTAGATGCTTAAGTGGAAACTGTTGTTGTAATAGAACTCAACCATATGAAGATGCTGATCCCATACTCCTTTGAAGTCCATTTAGCATTATCTCAACATATCCTCCTGTGTTTGGATAGTCTTCTCAGATTGTCCATTGGTTTGAGGATGATAAGTCATACTAATGTTCAGATCAGTCTTCAGATCATTTTGGAGACTCGTCCAGAACATAGAGGTAAATCTAGGATCTCGATCAGATAAAATCAATAATGGAACTACATGTAGCCATACCACTCCTCTGATGTATATTTCCACAAATTCATCCAATGATAAATCATTTCAAATTGCAATAAAGTGTGCAATATTTATATGATGATACACAATAACCCAGATAGAATTGTTCCCTTTGGAGAAGCTTAATATTTCTAGTGACAAAGTCCATGGTAATGTTTTTTTCAGTTCCATGCTGGTATGGGTAATGGTTACATCATCCCCTTAGACTTCTTACACTCATATTTCAATTGATGACATACTATTCAATTTTATGTATACTCAATGATCTTTTTCATCATGTTATCCCACCTATAATACTATCAAAGTACCCAATACATCACTGTGCTTCTTGGTTGAATGATAAATTCAAACTATGTGAATCATCTAAAAGTTGTTTTATTGACTATGGATTTGATGGAAAACATAGTCTTAACCCAGATATTATAATTACTAACATATTAACATTTACCGTTGTGGATTTCCATTTTATGGTAACTTCATCTTTGTTTTGAATTCAAACATCATCCTTTCGACCATACTTTAATCTTTCTAAAAGACATGGTTGTGAAATAATTTGTGAAAGCATTGATGATGTACCCTTCATTAGGATTTCCTTTAACATCTTCATAAAATCTATGAAGATAATATCCATTTCAATTCAAATAACTAATATAATCATTGGGTCATTATTATTTAGTGCATCTGTTGCTTTGTTCCCTTTCCCACGGTGGTAACAGATTGAGCAGTTGTCATCCTTGTTGAGCTCAAACCATCATCATTAGTGCATGTTCATCTTTTTTGTGTGAATATATATTTGAAAATATTTTGATCCATATATATTTTAACTTTTCTCAAAATTGATAATACCATTATATTTTCAATGAAAAGATCAAAGCTTCCAACTCCAAATCATGCATGGGATAGTTTTTCCCATGAACATTCAATTGCATTAGGACATAAGAAATAACATCATCATTTCTCCTAAAATTAAAAACAAATAAAAACTTATACTATATTCCTGAATAACGTTCCCACAATCTTCAACATGTAATTAAACACTTTTATATGTTTTCGTTAATGATTTAATGTCATTTCTAGTCGAGATACAATGTTCATAGAAAACATTAATGTTATACTAATAAGACATGAATTGAAATAAATTATGACATAAAGTAGTTTGAAGAAGTGGATACATATAATTCATTAATCCTTATCTATATTAGAATATGAAATTCTATGACCCCTTTGTCATGGAGATTATTAATGCGCATCATTATTCTCAACACTTTTAAGGAGAATCTTTTGGGATAATGTCTGACATGTCCACATTTATGAAATACAACATTTATGATACTTTACATGGATCTTATTTTTCATTCCTCACATTATCGATTTTGGAATAGAAATTGGATATTTTTTTCCCTTCCTTTCCACACAGAAAACATCTTCCAGTCCATTTGTGACATTTTCAATGATGCCATTGTCCTCACTTATTGCACGGATGAAATAGTGACTTTTATCACTTATCCCCATTAACAAATGGACTTTCATGAGATTTCATATCTATCTTCCGGGATTTCCTTGTTAATAAAAAGATTTCAAATTTATAATCGTGATTTTTGATATATATATTTTTTAATAATCCCAATATTTGTTACCTGAGCTCCCATTTGATTGGGAATCTCATTGGGACATTCATCACATTTCCATTTACATCAGTTGTTATCATGATTACTCATATTAATGGAAATTGGATATAATAAAAAGAAAATTATGGATGAGAATCAAAACAAATTTTACACATAATGGGGAATCCAATGAAAATAAAGGGATAAATTATATATTACATTTATCTTCAAAACGTATGGATTTATAAGATTCATTCTATGTTATCAATGATCTACTTCCTATCATATATTCTTCTTTCATTTTTATCTTCACATAATAATGGATTATACTAATCTTATGATTTTATCAATGCATATCCCTTGATATTGTCGAACCAAAAGTGCATCAAGGCCTGTCTTTGTGCACCGGTTCCCATTCGAGTCTATCTCAAAGATGAGTTTTCAGGTTTTACCCCTAGATACTTTGGTGGTAATGCCACATATACTTGTTCATATAAAAAAAAGAGATATAATATCTTGATAACACATTTACTATATACTCACACAAATTTGGAATTATTTTCTTGTACTTAGTCAATTCCCTAAAGCTTTTAACATAGTTTTATAACCCTAATCCCAAAAATTACTATACCATTCCTCGGATACCTACTATAACAACCATGCTCAATAATACAAATTTAAACATTATTTATTAAATAAAATTTCACTTGATAAAACCCATAATATCAATAGTTCTAGTTTATCATAGTCTTATGAACAATACATGGCACATTAAGATATATAATACCACATCTTTATTGAAAACTTCATTTACATGACCACAATATTTTTTCGAATGTAGCATTTCATGGTATAACCTGAGCACATACATAAGAAAATAGTGAGTTATAAATAACAGTGATGGACTAAAAATGTCACAACATGAAGAATAAAATAAATGTTATGAAATAGGTATATAAATTGTGAAAAAGAGAAATATGAACACAAAGGCTTGATATAACATGATTATCAAAACATGGAAATGTGGAAACAACATACAACATGATATTAGTGAGAGAAAAGGCCCATTGCACATGTATTATCATGATTAATCCATAATTTCACATTAATTATCAAAATTAAAATATCATTTGACATGGAATATCATTATACAAAAAATTACCCAATGCATTGGACCGGCATCTGAGCGCACCCTTCAAAATCATTTGAATCTCATTCTTAAGTGTTCCACATGGATCATAAAGCATGGATTTATTCAACATCATAATTTATTTCAAGTTAATGTAATGTGGAATAAATATATGAATATATATAATAAATAAGTATTTGTTCATAATGTTTAATACCATTGATAGATAAATGGGTATGGTACTCACTACACGATGATTTTGGAAAGGGAAATTGCAGGGCAATTTCCACAATATAGTGGTGTCATATAAAAATTAAATATAGTTTAATGAGAGATAAATGGGTCTATCATAATTTACACATGAAATATACTATAAGGGGATCATGGAACATAATATCCCAACGTAGTATTTGAAATTTAGATGCATAATAAAAAGGAAATTCTTGAATAGAAAAAAGAAGCGAGAAATCCCTTATGAAATTTCAGAATGGAAATAGGTGTACATGAAATGCATTAATGATATATAAAGGGGTCTATAATAATTCAGAAATAAGGAGGGTATTTTGATGGAGGTGTGTAAATACACTCTATCATTTATAATTAAAAATAATATGGTGTAACAATATAATAAAACATGGATAAAAATGAGAATGAAAGGAAGGTGAGGACCCCTTACATGAGTTTGTGACTTAAAAGGACTAAATAAGTGCTTTTTGATAGTATGGGGTTTTTTGTGGTGATTCTAGAGATGTGGGAAATTAGGGATTTACCCCAAGAATTTTTCAGTGAAGTGAACTGGGGGCATGGGTGGGTTTATATAAGAAAGTAGGTGGAATTCATTATTATTATGTTTTTGGACACTATGCACTAAAATATTCAAAACCACAAACAGTACCACGGTTTAGGCCCTTGGTTGATTCCAACAGGGGGTGGAATATAGTATTATAGAAGTATAATGGTCGAAAATATTAAAATATTTGGCTTTCTTATGTGGAGGTGAGTCACACTATCATTGAAATCATTTTAAAATGTTAAAATATTTTTGTTTCCGACGCTTTCGCCGGGGCGCGCGCATCCGTCTGTGAGGACGCGCGGCTGTGTTGCCCCGCATTCCCACTTCCCAAAGGCGGGCGGCATTCGTTCCTTGTTCAGGTACGTCTGCTCCTTGATCGAAACGGGATGATGGGATGTCGGTTCTTCCTTCTGTGGGTTCCTCCTCAGAACTCGTCACCTAGTCCGGGTCTCCCTTATAGATTTAAGACGTTGTTCGTGAATCTCATTCCCGGTGCCATATTGTCATGGACGCCGGTTAATTACACTACTTCCTTCAAGACTTTCCATAGGGTCTTGACATGGTAGCGACCTTCGGTCGGAGTAGACGGCAACATCAAGAACGTCGGGGCATCTATGGGTGCGTGGACATATGGGAACCTGTATTCTTCCTCATAAGAGGGCATCTCAAGGGTGCAGAACCCGAGGCATACATCTGAGGTTTTCCTCAGCTTCCTGTGTTTAACACAGGGTATGTTGCAAGATTAACATCTAGCAGAGACGGTTACACCAAAGGCGTTCCATCCAAGGTTTTCCTCAGGCATCTCATGTTTATCACAAGGTAGGCCGTGAGTTTAACGTCTTACGGAGACGGAATGAGGGTGATCAGAACGTCCCATAGAGACGGATCAGATTGGCATATCTCATAGAGACGGCTATGGTCCCATAGAGACGGATCAGAACGCCCAATGAGGACGGATCCGAGGTGGTGCACTCCCCATAGGGTAAAAGGGTGATGAATCGGGGTGTACACAGAGGACAGCGACCCGAAGATATGATGGGGCTTACACATGGAAAGCGGCCCATGCGCCGCTAGGAGCAGCGAGGAGGTGGATGGCATGATTCCACCGGGATGTGGCGGCCCGGGTGAGAATCAGGATGGGTGATGGATGGATGAGTGAAGTAGAGGAGGTTGAAATGGGGGCCATCGCAGGGGCGACGGTGAAGTTGGGCTTGAGCCTTGAAGAGGCTTCCTACGTATCCCCGTGGCAGGGAATCAAAGTCCGCGTAGTTCGGGATGGTGCCGGTAAACCGACGTGAATTGGGTGATGGGTGGGCTTGAACCTCGTGGAGGCTTCCTACGTACCATGCCTTAACACGGATCAAAGACCTCGTAGTTCAAAAGGTGATGATCGCAATGGCTTACCACTGGACCAGGATGGGACCCGACGTGAAACGACGGGTGGGTGTGTCGGAGAGCCGACGTGAAAGTGGACCTTGGTCCAATGGGTGGTGGGCTTGAACCTCGGACAGGCTTCCTACGTACCATGCCTTGACACGGATCAAAGACCTCGTAGTTCGGAGAATACAGTTTAACGTCATGCGGGACGATAGTGAACCCTGACGTGAATGAACGACGGGTGAGCTTGAACCTCGTGGAGGCTTCCTACGTACCATGCCTTGACATGGATCAAAGACTTCGTAGTTCAAGAGGTCACAACGGCTTACCGCTGGACTGGAATGGGACCCGACGTGAATGAGCGACGGGTGTGCTTGAACATCATGGAGGCTTCCTACGTACCATGCCTTGACATGGATCAAAGACCTCGTAGTTCAGGTGGTTTCGCCGGTGAACCGAAGTGAAAGTAGACCTTGGTCCACTGTTGGTGGGCTTGAACCTCGTGTAGGTTTCCTACGTACCATGCCTTGACACGGATCAAAGTCCTCGTAGTTCGGATGGGGATTTGTCGGCGAAACGACGTGAAAGTAGACCTTGGTCCAATGGGTGGTGGGCTTGAACCTCGTGGAGGCTTCCTACGTACCATGCCTTGACACGGATCAAAGTCCTCGTAGTTCGGATGGGAGTAGACCTTGGTCCACTATTGGTGGGCTTGAACCTCGTGGAGGCTTCCTACGTACCATGCCTTGACACGGATCAAAGTCCTCGTAGTTCGGATGGGAGTAGACCTTGGTCCACTATTGGTGGGCTTGAACCTCGTGGAGGCTTCCTACGTACCATGCCTTGACACGGATCAAAGTCCTCGTAGTTCGGATGGGAGTAGACCTTGGTCCACTATTGGTGGGCTTGAACCTCGTGGAGGCTTCCTACGTACCATGCCTTGACACGGATCAAAGTCCTCGTAGTTCGGATGGGAGTAGACCTTGGTCCACTATTGGTGGGCTTGAACCTCGTGGAGGCTTCCTACGTACCATGCCTTGACACGGATCAAAGTCCTCGTAGTTCGGATGGGAGTAGACCTTGGTCCACTATTGGTGGGCTTGAACCTCGTGGAGGCTTCCTACGTACCATGCCTTGACACGGATCAAAGTCCTCGTAGTTCGGATGGGAGTAGACCTTGGTCCACTATTGGTGGGCTTGAACCTCGTGGAGGCTTCCTACATACCATGCCTTGACACGGATCAAAGTCCTCGTAGTTCGGATGGGAGTAGACCTTGGTCCACTATTGGTGGGCTTGAACCTCGTGGAGGCTTCCTACGTACCATGCCTTGACACGGATCAAAGTCCTCGTAGTTCGGATGGGAGTAGACCTTGGTCCACTATTGGTGGGCTTGAACCTCGTGGAGGCTTCCTACGTACCATGCCTTGACACGGATCAAAGTCCTTGTAGTTCGGATGGGAGTAGACCTTGGTCCACTATTGGTGGGCTTGAACCTCGTGGAGGCTTCCTACGTACCATGCCTTGACACGGATCAAAGTCCTCGTAGTTCGGATGGGAGTAGACCTTGGTCCACTATTGGTGGGCTTGAACCTCGTGGAGGCTTCCTACGTACCATGCCTTGACACGGATCAAAGTCCTCGTAGTTCGGATGGGAGTAGACCTTGGTCCACTATTGGTGGGCTTGAACCTCGTGGAGGCTTCCTACGTACCATGCCTTGACACGGATCAAAGTCCTCGTAGTTCGTTTGGGTTTGTCAGGGTCGATGCTCACTCTAAGCCCACGTGAGTCATGCTCGGTGTGAGAAACAAGAGGTTGCAAGGACCTGACGATCACGTCGCGAAGGGTGCGTCCGTGAGAAGCGAAGAGGGGCTTACGCGTTGAGCGGCCCATGTGTTGGGACTTACTCCAGGATGGAGGCCCAGAACGGCTTACCGCTAAATTGGGTCACAACTGCTTACCGCTGGATTGGGTTGTCAACGGCTTACCGCTGAATGGGGTCACAACGGCTTACCGCTAGATTGGGTCACAACGGCTTACCGCTGGATTGGGTCACAACGGCTTACCGCTGGATAGGGATGTCAACGGCTTACCGCTGAATAGGATCACAACGGCTTACCGCTGGATTGGGTCACAACGGCTTACCGCTGGATTGGGTCACAACGGCTTACCGCTGGATAGGGATGTCAACGGCTTACCGCTGAATAGGATCACAACGGCTTACCGCTGGATTGGGTCACAACGGCTTACCGCTGGATAGGGATGTCAACGGCTTACCGCTGCATGGGGTCACAACGGCTTACCGCTGGATTGGGTCACAACGGCTTACCGCTGGACGAGGATGTCAACGGCTTACCGCTGAAAAGGATCAAAACGGATTACCGCTGGAGTGGGTCACAACGGCTTACCGCTGGACGAGGATGTCAACGGCTTACCGCTGAAGAGGATCACAACGGATTACCGCTGGAGTGGGTCACAACGGCTTACCGCTGGACGAGGATGTCAACGGCTTACCGCTGAAAAGGATCACAACGGCTTACCGCTGGATTGGGTCACAACAGTGAATGGGGCTTATGATAGGAAGCTGCCCGGGTGCCGCTAAGGAGCAGCACTGGTGAATGGGGCTTATGCTAGGAAGCTGCCCGGGTGCCGCTATGGAGTGGCACTGGTGAATGGGGCTTACGCTAGGAAGCTGCCCGGGTGTCGCTAAGGAGCGACACTGGTGAATGGGGCTTACTCTAGGAAGCTGCCCGGGTGCCGCTAAGGAGCGACACTGGTGAATGGGGCTTACGCTAGGAAGCTGCCCGTGTGCCGCTAAGGAGCGACACTAGTGAATGGGGCTTACGCTAGGAAGCTGCCCGTGTGCCGCTAAGGAGCGACACTGGTGAATGGGGCTTACGCTAGGAAGCTGCCCGGGTGCCGCTAAGGAGCAGCACTGGTGAATGGGGCTTATGCTAGGAAGCTGCCCGGGTGCCGCTATGGAGTGGCACTGGTGAATGGGGCTTACGCTAGGAAGCTGCCCGGGTGCCGCTAAGGAGCGACACTGGTGAATGGGGCTTACGCTAGGAAGCTGCCCGGGTGCCGCTAAGGAGCGACACTGGTGAATGGGGCTTACGCTAGGAAGCTGCCCGGGTGCCGCTTTGGAGCGACAATGGTGAATGGGGCTTACGCTAGGAAGCTGCCCGGGTGCCGCTAAGGAGCGACACTGGTGAATGGGGCTTACGCTAGGAAGCTGCCCGTGTGCCGCTAAGGAGCGACACTGGTGAATGGGGCTTACGCTAGGAAGCTGCCCGTGTGCCGCTAAGGAGCGACACTAGTGAATGGGGCTTACGCTAGGAAGCTGCCCGTGTGCCGCTAAGGAGCGACACTGGTGAATGGGGCTTACGCTAGGAAGCTGCCCGGGTGCCGCTAAGGAGCAGCACTGGTGAATGGGGCTTATGCTAGGAAGCTGCCCGGGTGCCGCTATGGAGTGGCACTGGTGAATGGGGCTTACGCTAGGAAGTTGCCCGTGTGCCGCTAAGGAGCGACACTGGTGAATGGGGCTTACGCTAGGAAGCTGCCCGGGTGCCGCTAAGGAGCGACACTGGTGAATGGGGCTTACGCTAGGAAGCTGCCCGGGTGCCGCTAAGGAGCGACACTGGTGAATGGGGCTTACGCTAGGAAGCTGCCCGTGTGCCGCTAAGGAGCGACACTCGTAAATGGGGCTTACGCTAGGAAGCTTCCCGTGTGCCGCTAAGGAGCGACACTGGTGAATGGGGCTTACGCTAGGAAGCTGCCCGGGTGCCGCTAAGGAGCAGCACTGGTGAATGGGGCTTATGCTAGGAAGCTGCCCGGGTGCCGCTATGGAGTGGCACTGGTGAATGGGGTTTACGCTAGGAAGCTGCCCGGGTGCCGCTATGGAGTGGCACTGGTGAATGGGGCTTACGCTAGGAAGCTGCCCGGGTGCCGCTAAGGAGCGACACTGGTGAATGGGGCTTACGCTAGGAAGCTGCCCGGGTGCCGCTAAGGAGCGACACTGGTGAATGGGGCTTACGCTAGGAAGCTGCCCGTAATGTCTTCCTCATGTCTGGCCATGAGGGCATCCCAACTCACTGGTGAGTTGAGGCCTTCACCTATGCGCTAGTGCACAAGCGGGATAATGCCAAGGGCATTGGAATCAGCCCAAAAAAAGGGACAAGAAAAGTGTGAATCACATGCCCAACATTCAGAACGTCATGAGATTGGCGTGGTGATGGAGGATTACTGATGACCATATTCGCAACGCAGCATCCATATCACGTTAGCCAGAAATGAGGACAACAAATGAGGGTCGACCGTTGACCATGTTCGAAACACGGGACCATGTCACGAGTGTTGTCGGTCGATCCTTCGGGACGTTGGCCCAGGACAGCAGTCGGACCATAGGTCGAGCATCCATACTGTTAGGGGGTCCCTCCAGACGTGATCAGTCATCCGGGGCGTTGGCCCAGGACAGCAGGCGGACCATAGGTCGAGCATCCATACTGTTAGGGGGTCCCTCCAGACTTGGAAGTGAATGACGATCCAAACGAAGGACACGCAAAGCGTGAGGTGGAGTGATGGAATGTTTGAATGGATTCCAACGCTCTTGATGATACACCACTGTGATCATGGCATTGGGCATCTTATGCTAGGAGCATAAGGCATCTCTCGTTTAGGGCAAGAGGCATCCTTTCATTTGTTAGAGAGGGATAATGCTACAGTTTAGAGTCATGTAGGTAGGACTATTGGCATCTCATGCTAGGAGCATAAGGCATCTCTTGTATAGGGCAAGAGGCATCCTATGTTTGGCACATAAGGATTACTACAGTTTAGAGTCATGTAGGTGGGACTATTGGCATCTCATGCTAGGAGCATGAGGCATCTCTCGTTAGAAGTGAGAGGCATCCTATCATTTGTTAGACAGGGAGTATTACAGTTTATAGTCATGTAGATGGGACTATTAGGCAGAAGGTGCCTAGAAATGGTTGGTGTTGGGACTTACGCAAAGCAGCCCTTTCTGGTTGAACCTGGCATAGGAGCCAAGTGATTGGGTTTGGAGGAGTTACCTGAGGAATGGTTCGACTCACGGTACCCGGGGAATCGATGATGAGAATCTCAACTCACGACATGGAATGAAACCAAGAGGAATATGTCAACTCAAGGTGTTCCATGGTATGTGGAGGAGTATCTCAAATCATGGTGTTCCATAGGTGGTAGGTGGGAGCGCATAAGAGCGCAATGGAAAATCCCGGCATCCCGGCCTGAAAAGTTTGCGGTGCGACTCTCCATTTTTCATGGGGGTCTGTGGCGGTAGCGAAGGGACCGGCCCGGAGGGCCGGGACCGCAGCTCGGCACTGACCCCGAGCGGGGGTGCGGGGGGTGCAGCCCCCGCGGTATGGACCGGTGGGCGCGAAGGTTGGATCCTCGCGAAGGATAGGTCTTCGCGAAGTAGCTTCGCGAAGCATGGCCTCACGGAGCAATGGTCTCTCGCGGAGCTTGGTCTCGCGGAGCCTGGTCTCGCGGAGCAGCATCGCGGATCTTGGTCTCACGGAGCAGCATCGCGGAGCAAGGTCTCGCAGAGCAAAGGGCTCTCGCGGAGCTTGGTCTCGCGGAGCAGCATCGCGGAGCTTGGTCTCGCGGAGCAGCATCGCGGAGCAAGGGCTCGCGGAGCAAAGGGCTCTCGCGGAGCTTGGCTCGCGGAGCAGCATCGCGGAGCATCGGCTCGCGGAGCATGGACTCCTGGAGTCTTGGCTCGCGGAGCAGCAACGCGAAGGAAGCTGCTCGCGGAGCATGGCTTCACGGAGCCGCAATGCGGAGCTCCGCTCGGCCGCCCAAGGGGCGAAGTGGCCGTGGCCGTCCTCGGCCGTCCTCGGAGAAGGGGGGTGAGCTGGGTATTTATAGGCAGGGGCGCCGCGAAGAAGAAATTCCGCGCCGCCTCAGGAGCTTCGCGGCGCGCTCGCGAACGTCAAATTCGTTCGCGGAGAGGTACCGCCTACGGAGCTTCGCGGCGGCTCGCGAACGTCAAATGCGTTCGCGGAGCATCACCGCCTCTGGAGCTTCGCGAGGCCGCGATGGTCGGGGCGCTTCGCGGGACCGCGCTGCACGGGTGCTTCGCATCGGTGCTTCGCATCAGTGCTTCGTGAGGGGTCTTCGCGGCGCATCGCAAACGTCAAACGGGTTCGCGGAGCCTCTTGCCTCATTGCTTCGCGGCGGCGCTCCGCGATCACGGAGGGGGGCTTCGCGAATGGGCTTTGCGAACCAGATTTCCAGCCCAACTTCAAACGTCCATAACTCCTAATCCGTAACTCCGTTCGGGCCCTACGACCTACCAAATCGAAGCTTACGAAATGGACTACGATCATGGATCATGTATGGAAGCATTTGGAAATTTTTGGGGACGCGTTTTCCGGGGTCTACAAAAGCCACCCCTTAGAACGGGGTCCCACGAGGACGAGAAGGGCGAGGCGGACCGCGTTCTAAGGAAACGACTGAGGAAAACGTGTGCATTGGGGTCCATTGTACCTCGATCGCATTGAGGATAAATTCAACTAAATCTCTAAGCCTGCGTGAGCCTTTCTCGGTGCAGGAAACAAGAGATAATAGGAGATCTTGTACGAGAGTGTAAAACAACGGAAGGTGCGAGGGGATCGACATGGGACATCAATCACCATTTGGGGGAATCTTGAAAGAGAGAGGGGTCAAGGCTGGAGAGTATGTCTCTCTTAACAGCCGACCTGCTTTTCCCACCCTGCTCTGGTGCACGAGCGGGGTAACGCCAGGGGTGTTAGAATCAATCCAAACAGAGGGAAGTGGGAGGTGTGAATCACGATACCCAAATTCGGAACACTGTGGGGATGGCGTGACAATAAAGGACAACCGTTAGCCGTGGCGGTGAAACGGTATCCTTATTGAGTTAGCCTGAAATGGGGACAATAAATGAGCATCAACCGCTGACCATATTCGCAACACGGGATTTTATCAATTTGTTGTCGATCAATCTTCCAGGACGTTGGCCCAGGACAGTTGGTGGACCATAGGTCAGACATCCATACTGTTAGGGGGTCCTTCCAGACATGACCAGTCTTCCGGAACGTTGGCCCAGGACGGTAGGTGAGCTGATGCGGCACAAGACCAGGCCGTTAGGGGGTTCCTTCAGACATGAAAGAGGACGAGGGTCCGAATAAGGGACACGCAAAGCGTGGAACATGGAGTGGTGGTTTGTTCAAATAGAATCCAACACTTCGGTAGTTGCACCACCGTGGTGGGAGTACGCCAGATGGGCGCCTCGGTCTGATCATGGATCATTCCTTTTTGGGACAGGGTCTCTCTGGCGAGGAGATATGTCACTTCCTAATGGGATCTTGGGGCATCCTGAACTTGTTCAGGGTAAAATTGTAGATACATAGTTCTCCCCGAGGGGTCAGGCCAGAGGGCTGGAAATGGGGAGGAACAGGATTTTGTGATTCCTGGGGCTGAACCCCAGGCGAAATGCCTGGGCGTCTCTATGTATCCCACGTGATGATGGGAATCAAGCCGCACGTAGTTCTGGAAGCGCAGTTTAACGTCGTACTGGACGAGGAGCAGCCTAACCGTGTTGGTACACATCCAGCCAAAACTACTAAGCCCACGTGAGTCGTGCTCGGTGTGGGAAACAAGCAGTAGTGGTGGGAATTTCCCGACGCAGAGAGGGGCAGGTTAGGGAAAAGGGATACTCGGTGACTACCGGCCCAATGACACTAACACGATAATTCAGCGCACCTAGATGCGCGAAGAGAAAGAGCCGAGTATGGTGGAGTTCCACTTGAACATGAGGGAGTGGAAATGTGTGAATCATGACGCTCGAGATTCGGATCACGATGGTGGCGGCGTGGCGATGGAGGACTACTGCTGACCATATTCGCAACACATCATCCTATCGCGTTAGCCTGAAATGGGGACAAACAAATGAGGGTCGACCCTTGAACATGTTCGAAACACGGGACCGTGTCACAAATGTTGTCAAATATCCGTAGGGACGTTGGTCCGAAACGATTGTAGGGCCCTTAGGTCCAGCATTCATGGAGAGCCCTTAAGCTTAGCATCCACGTCGTCCGAGGGTCCTTTTGGATGTGGAAGAGGATGAGGATCCAAATAGTGAGCTCACGAAGCTTGGTCATGGGATGAGGGGAATGTCCCTGTGAATGTCCCTGTGAAAACCCCATGCTTCGGGCTTTTTGTCAAAACACATCTGAATACGTCAACGAAACGTATTAGAGAGGGAGCAGATTCCTTTTCCTTGGGGAGATCTTAGTTTATGGTCATAGACTTCGGACCATGGATTGGAAAAATGGATCAGGGGACGCGTGACATCACAACCTGATGTGAATGAGCTCGAGTCGAGGGACCGAACTCAAGGGTTATGCTGGGCCCGCGGGGAAGTACCCGGGCGCTCCTACGTATCTCATAAGGATGAGAATCAAGCCATACGTAGTTCTGGACGTGACACGGTAGGATACCAGTGCCAGGGGAAAGGGGAAGTGCGGACGTGGCCCTTGCACTAAAAGAAGCGGAATTTGATGTATCTTGTTTGTTCTTTAAGGTGAATGGTTTTTTTTTGTGAAGCGACAGGCCTAGAACTGTAGGTCGTGATGTCGCCACAAGAATCAAGCCATGATGGGCGTTGAAAAATGGCATGGCACATGAACAATACCCAACGTGACGTCCTCTACAGCGGGGTTACCACAATGCGGTGCCGTTTTTCGTCGTGCGGCCAGGACGATAATGTCACAGTTTAGGGTCGTATGATAGGACCAAGCATGCATTTTATCGTCATGCAGCGCGGACGTAGCAGAGGCGATGCTAGGTGGGAAATGTGCGCAGTGTTACAAAACACAATTGACGGAGACATGATCCCACGTCAGATTGTACGCCATTTGGAGGGGGAAACCTTAGGCCGAGGGGCCTATACAGAGGTGAAACAGGGAGAGAGACTGGCTTCCTGAATGGGTTGTACCCGGAGACAGGGTGTCTGGGAGGTCCTACGTATCCCATGAAGATGGGAATCAAGTCGAACGTAGTCCCGAATAGATCTTAGTTTATGGTCATAGAGTTCGGACCATGGGAGCCCCAAAGGGCGCCAGATTGAAGCTTTGTCCCCCTAGCATGCAAAGGTGCACTGAGGGATAGCACCAAAAGTGTCGAGATTCCACCTGGACATGATGGGGTGGAAAATGATGTGAATCATGCAACCAACATTCAAGGACTGAAGGGGCTGGCGTGACGACAGGGGATTACTGCTGACCATGTTCGCAACACAGCATCCTGTCGCGTTAGCCTGAAATGAGGACTAACAAAACGAGCATCGACCGCTGACCATATTCGCAACGCGGGATTTTATCGACTTGTTGTCCGAAACCCTGGAGGGCATTGGCCCGTATCGGTAGGAAAGCCCTTGGGCGTAGTATCCAGGCCGTTCTTGGGGGTCCCTCTGGGTGTGAAAGATGATGGAAGTCCGAATAGAGGGGAACACGAAGCTTGACAAGTGGAAGGAACTTGACCAAGTTGAATCTGACACTCTTGGTCCTAGACCAGAGTACTCTCAACACATGGGTGAACCACTACAGGGAGCCAAGGGACTCAACCTTGAGGGTGATCGAGAGATGGCAGATTCCCAGGGGAAGGGGGGCACGATGCCCTCAACCTTGTATCATACCTATGCACCCCCCCGCTGGAGAGGGATGGACCAAGTGGCCTAGGTGACCGGGAAATCAGGACATCTCCCCGAGGTGGGGCTGGACCCGAATCTTAGACACTCAGGTGGTCCTACGTATCCCATTAGGATGGGAATCAAGCCACACGTAGTTCTGAAAGGGTGCCTTTTAATGTCATGCAGGACAGGGGATAGGAGGATTGAACCTCAGAATGGGGCGTGCGTGGTGCAGCCATTGTGTAACCGATGTGAATGAGGACGTAATCCTACACTGCGCCACGCAGTCCTGTGATCAGGGTCCTGAAGGCAGGATTAGAGAGGTAAATTCGCTGAACTCAAGCCGGGTCCAAAGACAAGGGGTCTTGAACGTAGTTCCAGATGAGAATCTTAGCTTATGGTCTTAGAGCTCGGACCGTGGGTGATGACAACTCCCGAGCAAGCACAGAGGTCAACCCAATCCCTAAGCCCATGTGAGATAAACTCGGTGTGGGAAACAAGGGGGGATCCTCATTGCAATACTTGGGGCATCCATTAAAGGGGAGTCAGCAGAAAGTTCCGAAGGACACCTTTGATGTCGCTTGTTCCTCAAATGCGCAGACGTGCACGGAGGAAAAGTACCAAGAATCCCGAGACTCTACTTGGACACGATGAAGTGATGAAGGGTGTGAATTGTGTACCCGACATTTGGGCTTAATGGGTTGGCGTGGCGACAGAGGAAAACTGTTATCCATGGAGGAAACACAGCGTCTGTATCGCGTTAGCCTGAGGTGGGAGCAACAAACGAGCATCGACCGCTGACCATATTCGCAACGCGGGATTTTATCGATTTGTCGTCCGAAACCCTGGGGGGCGTTGCCCGTATCGGTAGGAGAGCCCTTGGGCATTGTATCCAGGCCGTTCTTGGGGGTCCCTCCGGGTGTGAAAGATGGTGAAAGCCCTGATGCGGGGATACACAAAGCCTGGAAAGCGGGTGCGGACGTATCCGAGTAAAGCTTGGCATTCCAGGTAGTGAACCAGAGTACTCTTAAGCACATTGGAGAACCGCCGAAAAAGAGGGATCGACGAAACAAATCAGCAGGGGGTGGGAGCATGGCGTGGTCATCACGAGACCGCCGTGAATGAGGATATAATCCCACACCGCACCATATGATCCCCTCATGGAGGAAGGATAGGCCAGGGGGCCAAGATGGGATGAGGATTCCCGAGGAATGGGGCTGGACCCGGATCTTGGACATCCAGGTGGTCCTACGTATCCCATCAGGAATGGAATCAAGCCACACGTAGTTCTTGGAATGTAGTGTAACGTCGTACCGGACGAGGAGGGGAATAACATATCCCTAAGCAAGGTGCACTGTATGGCTAAAAACCGACGTGAGGACATAGCCCTACGCCATGCCATACAATCCTATAAGATAGGTCCTGGGCCGCGGCCTGGAAAGGCCGAGAGGCCTGGGGCTGAGCCCCGGAAGGGGAGTCGTACGACATGGTACATGATCCCGACGTGAATGAGGACGTAGTCCTACACCGCACCGTATGCTCCGGGTGAGGAATCCTGGGCTGTGGGCCCGATCACTGGCACCACCTGGGGAAGTT
Organism: Viscum album; assembly: GCA_963277665.1. Lineage (NCBI taxonomy): Eukaryota > Viridiplantae > Streptophyta > Magnoliopsida > Santalales > Viscaceae > Viscum > Viscum album. Next base: position 201,666,279 of record OY728157.1, on the reverse strand, counting down.
TGTCACCTCAGGATGGGGCAGAATGAATCACTGTTCTTGATGCATGGGGCATCTCGGGGTGGACCCGAAGATCCAGGACACTGTCGACCATATTCGAAACACAGCGTTCCTATGGTGACCCTCATGGTGGCAACAAATGAGCATCGACCGCTTGACGAAATTCGCAACGCGGGACTTGCATCGACTTGCTGCTTAAGGAAACCCTCGGGGGCGTTGGCCCGTATCGGTAGGAGAGCCCTTGGGCATTGCATCTAGGCCTTTATTGGGGGTCCCTCCGGGTGTGAAAAGGTGACAGAATCCCAGCCAAGGAGTGGGTGAAGCTCAGTTTCGTTCATCCACGAAAGGGGCAAACACCTCCAGGGGGAATGTGCAACCGGGTCGAGGCTTGCTCGACGTGGGTCGGGGAAAAAGTGTGCACCCTGCCATGTCTTGACCCGGGGGGAAGATCTTGGCTTTTGGGCTGGGCCAACGGACGAAACGTCTGGGCGTTCCTACGTATCTCATAAGGATGAGAATCAAGCCATACGTAGTTCTTGACATGCAGTTTAACGTCATACTGGACGAGGAGAAGCACCTCCTTTGGGGACATGTACGGTAAGACAAGTAGTCCGACGTGAACGGGGACATAGTCCCACACCATGTCGTACAATCCCGCAAGAGGGTAAGTCGGGGAGAGACCAAGGGGGGGGGGCCCGAGGCCAAACCGCGGTGGAGACGGGGCCAGGGACCCAAGGAGGCCAAGAGGCCTGAGGCCGGGCCTCGGTCAGGAAAACCTGACTGGCTTGCAGTTTAACGTCTTGCAGTGAGGACAGAGAGGCAGTTTAAGGTCATCCGGGACCAAGTCGCAGTTTAGAGTCATGCAGGACCACTCTCGCAGTTTAGGGTCGTGCAGGACCAAGCAGTTTAATGTCATGCGGGACTCTCTCGCAGTTTAGGGTCGTGCAGGACCAAGCAGTTTAATGTCGTGCGGGACTCTCTCGCAGTTTAGGGTCGTGCAGGACCAATGCAGTTTAATGTCGTGCAGGACGATAATGTGCAGTTTTACGTCATGACGGACGAAGATGAACAGTTTTACGTCATGCAGGACGGTGATGCAGTTTAATGTCATGAAGGACGATAATGATCAGTTTTACGTCATAACGGACGAAGATGAACAGTTTTACGTCATGCAGGACGGTGATGCAGTTTAATGTCATGCAGGATGATAATGATCAGTTTTACGTCATGACGGACGAAGATGAGCAGTTTTACGTCATGCAGGATGATGATGCAGTTTAAAGTCTTGCTGGACGATAATGATCAGTTTTACGTCATGACGGACGAAGATGAGCAGTTTTACGTCATGCAGGACGATGATGCAGTTTAAAGTCTTGCTGGACGATAATGATCAGTTTTACGTCATGACGGACGAAGATGAGCAGTTTTACGTCGTGCAGGACGATGATGCAGTTTAAAGTCTTGCTGGACGATAATGATCAGTTTTACGTCATGACGGACGAAGATGAGCAGTTTTACGTCATGCAGGACGATGATGCAGTTTAAAGTCTTGCTGGACGATAATGATCAGTTTTACGTCATGACGGACGAAGAATGTTATGCAGTTTAATGTCGTGCAACTAGGACATGGTTGTTACGCAGTTTAACGTCATGCAACTAGGACGGTAAACCACACGTGTTGTGTTAGTAGAGGAATGGTCATCTCTACCCCATTCTCGTGGTTTCAGATGAGGGGGGGATCTATACGATGGGAATTCCATAAAATCCCATGATCATGAAGATCCTTCCAGGAGCTGGTATCAAGGCCACAGGGAGGACATCTGTGGTTGATGCAACGTGGTAGTTGGGATGACACAAAGTGTCACAAGGGTAGTAGGGATGACTACATTACCTCAACCTGTAGTGGAGAAGAAGCCAGGAGCATCGCTACGATGGGGCAATGGAGCCTGGAAGGCGTGGAAGCCTGGACGTCGGCACGACGGGGCGATGGAGCCCGGAAGGCGTGGGACCCTGGATGTCGGCACGACGGGGCGAAGGAGCCCGAAAGGCGTGGAAGCCTGGACGTCGGTACGACGGGGCGAAGGAGCCCGGAAGGCGTGGAAGCCTGGACGTGCCGAATGGTGGTGGCATGAGAAGCACCTCCATAGTTGCCGGTGAAAACAAAAAGTAGGGTCGAAAAGTGCCGATAGAGTTGGGGAAGGATTCCCCCCTCGTGGCCTCTTGAGGCGACGGAGTCGGCGAGGAGCCGGCGGAGTGGGGTGGCGGAGCCACCAGCGCGGCCACTTGAGGCGGCGGAGTCGGCGAGGAGCCGATGGAGTCGGGTGGCGGAGCCACCTGCGCGGCCTCTTGAGGCGGCGGAGTCGGCGAGGAGCCGATGGAGTGGGGTGGCGGAGCCACCTGTGCGGCCTCTTGAGGCGGCGGAGTCGGCGAGGAGCCGATGGAGTCGGGTGGCGGAGCCACCTGCGCGGCCTCTTGAGGCGGCGGAGTCGGCGAGGAGCCGATGGAGTCGGGTGGCGGAGCCACCTGCGCGGCCTCTTGAGGCGGCGGAGTCGGCGAGGAGCCGATGGAGTGGGGTGGCGGAGCCACCTGCGCGGCCTCTTGAGGCGGCGGAGTCGGCGAGGAGCCGATGGAGTCGGGTGGCGGAGCCACCTGCGCGGCCTCTTGAGGCGGCGGAGTCGGCGAGGAGCCGATGGAGTGGGGTGGCGGAGCCACCTGCGCGGCCTCTTGAGGCGGCGGAGTCGGCGAGGAGCCGATGGAGTCGGGTGGCGGAGCCACCTGCGCGGCCTCTTGAGGCGGCGGAGTCGGCGAGGAGCCGATGGAGTGGGGTGGCGGAGCCACCTGCGCGGCCTCTTGAGGCGGCGGAGTCGACGAGGAGCCGATGGAGTGGGGTGGCGGAGCCACCTGCGCGGCCTCTTGAGGCGGCGGAGTCGGCGAGGAGCCGATGGAGTCGGGTGGCGGAGCCACCTGCGCGGCCTCTTGAGGCGGCGGAGTCGGCGAGGAGCCGATGGAGTGGGGTGGCGGAGCCACCTGCGCGGCCTCTTGAGGCGGCGGAGTCGGCGAGGAGCCGATGGAGTCGGGTGGCGGAGCCACCTGCACGGCCTCTTGAGGCGGCGGAGTCGGCGAGGAGCCGATGGAGTCGGGTGGCGGAGCCACCTGCGCGGCCTCTTGAGGCGGCGGAGTCGGCGAGGAGCCGATGGAGTCGGGTGGCGGAGCCACCTGCACGGCCTCTTGAGGCGGCGGAGTTGGCGAGGAGTCGATGGAGTGGGGTGGCGGAGCAACCTGCGCGGCCTCTTGAGGCGGCGGAGTCGGCGAGGAGCCGATGGAGTCGGGTGGCGGAGCCACCTGCGCGGCCTCTTGAGGCGGCGGAGTCGGCGAGGAGCCGATGGAGTCGGGTGGCGGAGCCACCTGCGCGGCCTCTTGAGGCGGCGGAGTCGGCGAGGAGCCGATGGAGTCGGGTGGCGTAGCCACCTGCGCGGCCTCTTGAGGCGGCGGAGTCGGCGAGGAGCCGATGGAGTCGGGTGGCGGAGCCACCTGCGCGGCCTCTTGAGGCGGCGGAGTCGGCGAGGAGCCGATGGAGTGGGGTGGCGGAGCCACCTGCGCGGCCTCTTGAGGCGGCGGAGTCGGCGAGGAGCAGATGGAGTCGGGTGGCAGAGCCACCTGCGCGGCCTCTTGAGGCGGCGGAGTCGGCGAGGAGCCGATGGAGTCGGGTGGCGGAGCCACCTGCGCGGCCTCTTGAGGCGGCGGAGTCGGCGAGGAGCCGATGGAGTGGGGTGGCGGAGCCACCTGCGCGGCCTCTTGAGGCGGCGGAGTCGGCGAGGAGCCGATGGAGTCGGGTGGCGGAGCCACCTGCGCGGCCTCTTGAGGCGGCGGAGTCGGCGAGGAGCCGATGGAGTGGGGTGGCGGAGCCACCTGCGTGGCCTCTTGAGACGGCGGAGTCGGCGAGGAGCCGATGGAGTCGGGTGGCGGAGCCACCTGCGCGGCCTCTTGAGGCGGCGGAGTCGGCGAGGAGCCGATGGAGTCTGGTGGCGGAGCCACCTGCGCGGCCTCTTGAGGCGGCGGAGTCGGCGAGGAGCCGATGGACTGTAGTCTTCAAACACCAAATGTTACTCATCCTCTCACATATAATGGAGAGGGAATTCACATGGATGATTCCTCGAGTTTCCCAACACATTTGGTGTACTCTCTATTGAAGGAGAAGAGATTCACGTCGGGTTCACCATTTTTGTTTCCGACGCTTTCGCCGGGGCGCGCACATCCGTCTGTGAGGACGCGCGGCTGTGTTGCCCCGCATTCCCACTTCCCAAAGGCGGGCGGCATTCGTTCCTTGTTCAGGTACGTCTGCTCCTTGATCGAAACGGGATGATGGGATGTCGGTTCTTCCTTCTGTGGGTTCCTCCTCAGAACTCGTCACCTAGTCCGGGTCTCCCTTATAGATTTAAGACGTTGTTCGTGAATCTCATTCCCGGTGCCATATTGTCATGGACGCCGGTTAATTACACTACTTCCTTCAAGACTTTCCATAGGGTCTTGACATGGTAGCGACCTTCGGTCGGAGTAGACGGCAACATCAGGAACGTCGGGGCATCTATGGGTGCGTGGACATATGGGAACCTGTATTCTTCCTCATAAGAGGGCATCTCAAGGGTGCAGAAACCGAGGCATACATCTGAGGTTTTCCTCAGCTTCCTGTGTTTAACACAGGGTATGTTGCAAGATTAACGTCTAGCAGAGACGGTTACACCAAAGGCGTTCCATCCGAGGTTTTCCTCAGGCATCTCATGTTTATCACAAGGTAGGCCGTGAGTTTAACGTCTTACGGAGACGGAATGAGGGTGATCAGAACGTCCCATAGAGACGGATCAGATTGGCATATCGCATAGAGACGGCTATGGTCCCATAGAGACGGATCAGAACGCCCAATGAGGACGGATCCGAGGTGGTGCACTCCCCATAGGGTAAAAGGGTGATGAATCGGGGTGTACACAGAGGACAGCGACCCGAAGATATGATGGGGCTTACACATGGAAAGCGGCCCATGCGCCGCTAGGAGCAGCGAGGAGGTGGATGGCATGATTCCACCGGGATGTGGCGGCCTGGGTGAGAATCAGGATGGGTGATGGATGGATGAGTGAAGTGGAGGAGGATGAAATGGGGGCCATCGCAGGGGCGACGGTGAAGTTGGGCTTGAGCCTTGAAGAGGCTTCCTACGTATCCCCGTGGCAGGGAATCAAAGTCCGCGTAGTTCGGGATGGTGCCGGTAAACCGACGTGAATTGGGTGATGGGTGGGCTTGAACCTCGTGGAGGCTTCCTACGTACCATGCCTTAACACGGATCAAAGACCTCGTAGTTCAAAAGGTGATGATCGCAATGGCTTACCACTGGACCAGGATGGGACCCGACGTGAAACGACGGGTGGGTGTGTCGGAGAGCCGACGTGAAAGTGGACCTTGGTCCAAAGGGTGGTGGGCTTGAACCTCGTACATGCTTCCTACGTACCATGCCTTGACACGGATCAAAGACCTCGTAGTTCGGAGAATACAGTTTAACGTCATGCGGGACGATAGTGAACCCTGACGTGAATGAACGACGGGTGAGCTTGAACCTCGTGGAGGCTTCCTACGTACCATGCCTTGACATGGATCAAAGACTTCGTAGTTCAAGAGGTCACAACGGCTTACCGCTGGACTGGAATGGGACCCGACGTGAATGAGCGACGGGTGTGCTTGAACCTCATAGAGGCTTCCTACATACCATGCCTTGACATGGATCAAAGACCTCGTAGTTCAGGTGGTTTCGCCGGTGAACCGACGTGAAAGTAGACCTTGGTCCACTGTTGGTGGGCTTGAACCTCGTGTAGGTTTCCTACGTACCATGCCTTGACACGGATCAAAGTCCTCATAGTTCGGATGGGGATTTGTCGGCAAACCGACGTGAAAGTAGACCTTGGTCCAATGGGTGGTGGGCTTGAACCTCATGGAGGCTTCCTACGTACCATGCCTTGACACGGATCAAAGTCCTCGTAGTTCGGATGGGAGTAGACCTTGGTCCACTATTGGTGGGCTTGAACCTCGTGGAGGCTTCCTACGTACCATGCCTTGACACGGATCAAAGTCCTCGTAGTTCGGATGGGAGTAGACCTTGGTCCACTATTGGTGGGCTTGAACCTCGTGGAGGCTTCCTACGTACCATGCCTTGACACGGATCAAAGTCCTCGTAGTTCGGATGGGAGTAGACCTTGGTCCACTATTGGTGGGCTTGAACCTCGTGGAGGCTTCCTACGTACCATGACTTGACACGGATCAAAGTCCTCGTAGTTCGGATGGGAGTAGACCTTGGTCTACTATTGGTGGGCTTGAACCTCGTGGAGGCTTCCTACGTACCATGCCTTGACACGGATCAAAGTCCTCGTAGTTCGGATGGGAGTAGACCTTGGTCCACTATTGGTGGGCTTGAACCTCGTGGAGGCTTCCTACGTACCATGCCTTGACACGGATCAAAGTCCTCGTAGTTCGGATGGGAGTAGACCTTGGTCCACTATTGGTGGGCTTGAACCTCGTGGAGGCTTCCTACGTACCATGCCTTGACACGGATCAAAGTCCTCGTAGTTCGGATGGGAGTAGACCTTGGTCCACTATTGGTGGGCTTGAACCTCGTGGAGGCTTCCTACGTACCATGCCTTGACACGGATCAAAGTCCTCGTAGTTCGGATGGGAGTAGACCTTGGTCCACTATTGGTGGGCTTGAACCTCGTGGAGGCTTCCTACGTACCATGCCTTGACACGGATCAAAGTCCTCGTAGTTCGGATGGGAGTAGACCTTGGTTCACTATTGGTGGGCTTGAACCTCGTGGAGGCTTCCTACGTACCATGCCTTGACACGGATCAAAGTCCTCGTAGTTCGGATGGGAGTAGACCTTGGTCCACTATTGGTGGGCTTGAACCTCATGGAGGCTTCCTACGTACCATGCCTTGACACGGATCAAAGTCCTCATAGTTCGGATGGGAGTAGACCTTGGTCTACTATTGGTGGTCTTGAACCTCGTGGAGGCTTCCTACGTACCATGCCTTGACACGGATCAAAGTCCTCGTAGTTCGGATGGGAGTAGACCTTGGTCCACTATTGGTGGGCTTGAACCTCGTGGAGGCTTCCTACGTACCATGCCTTGACACGGATCAAAGTCCTCGTAGTTCGGATGGGAGTAGACCTTGGTCCACTATTGGTGGGCTTGAACCTCGTGGAGGCTTCCTACGTACCATGCCTTGACACGGATCAAAGTCCTCGTAGTTCGGATGGGAGTAGACCTTGGTCCACTATTGGTGGGCTTGAACCTCGTGGAGGCTTCCTACGTACCATGCCTTGACACGGATCAAAGTCCTCGTAGTTCGGATGGGAGTAGACCTTGGTCCACTATTGGTGGGCTTGAACCTCGTGGAGGCTTCCTACGTACCATGCCTTGACACGGATCAAAGTCCTCGTAGTTCGGATGGGAGTAGACCTTGGTCCACTATTGGTGGGCTTGAACCTCGTGGAGGCTTCCTACGTACCATGCCTTGACACGGATCAAAGTCCTCGTAGTTCGGATGGGAGTAGACCTTGGTCCACTATTGGTGGGCTTGAACATCGTGGAGGCTTCCTACGTACCATGCCTTGACACGGATCAAAGTCCTCGTAGTTCGGATGGGAGTAGACCTTGGTCCACTATTGGTGGGCTTGAACCTCGTGGAGGCTTCCTACGTACCATGCCTTGACACGGATCAAAGTCCTCGTAGTTCGTTTGGGTTTGTCAGGGTCGGTGCTCACTCTAAGCCCACGTGAGTCATGCTCGGTGTGAGAAACAAGAGGTTGCAAGGACCTGACGATCACGTCGCGAAGGGTGCGTCCGTGAGAAGCGAAGAGGGGCTTACGCGTTCAGTGGCCCATGGTGTTGGGACTTACTCCAGGATGGAGGCCCAGAACGGCTTACCGCTAAATTGGGTCACAACGGCTTACCGCTGGATTGGGTTGTCAACGGCTTACCGCTGAATGGGGTCACAACGGCTTACCGCTGGATTGGGTCACAACGGCTTACCGCTGGATTGGGTCACAACGGCTTACCGCTGGATAGGGATGTCAACGGCTTACCGCTGAATAGGATCACAACGGCTTACCGCTGGATTGGGTCACAACGGCTTACCGCTGGATTGGGTCACAACGGCTTACCGCTGGATAGGGATGTCAACGGCTTACCGCTGAATAGGATCACAACGGCTTACCGCTGGATTGGGTCACAACGGCTTACCGCTGGATAGGGATGTCAACGACTTACCGCTTCATGGGGTCACAACGGCTTACCGCTGGATTGGGTCACAACGGCTTACCACTGGACGAGGATGTCAACGTCTTACCGCTGAAAAGGATCACAACGGATTACCGCTGGAGTGGGTCACAACGGCTTACCGCTGGACGAGGATGTCAACAGCTTACCGCTGAAGAGGATCACAACGGATTACCGCTGGAGTGGGTCACAACGGCTTACTGCTGGACGAGGATGTCAACGGCTTACCGCTGAAAAGGATCACAACGGCTTACCGCAGGATTGGGTCACAACAGTGAATGGGGCTTATGATAGGAAGCTGCCTGGGTGCCGCTAAGGAGCAGCACTGGTGAATGGGGCTTATGCTAGGAAGCTGCCCGGGTGCCGCTATGGAGTGGCACTGGTGAATGGGGCTTACGCTAGGAAGCTGCCCGGGTGTCGCTAAGGAGCGACACTGGTGAATGGGGCTTACTCTAGGAAGCTGCCCGGGTGCCGCTAAGGAGCGACACTGGTGAATGGGGCTTACGCTAGGAAGCTGCCCGTGTGCCGCTAAGGAGCGACACTGGTGAATGGGGCTTACGCTAGGAAGCTGCCCGTGTGCCGCTAAGGAGCGACACTGGTGAATGGGGCTTACGCTAGGAAGCTGCCCGGGTGCCGCTAAGGAGCAGCACTGGTGAATGGGGCTTATGCTAGGAAGCTGCCCGGGTGCCGCTATAGAGTGGCACTGGTGAATGGGGCTTACGCTAGGAAGCTGCCCGGGTGCCGCTAAGGAGCGACACTGGTGAATGGGGCTTACGCTAGGAAGCTGCCCGGGTGCCGCTAAGGAGCGACACTGGTGAATGGGGCTTACGCTAGGAAGCTGCCCGGGTGCCGCTTTGGAGCGACATTGGTGAATGGGGCTTACGCTAGGAAGCTGCCCGGGTGCCGCTAAGGAGCGACACTGGTGAATGGGGCTTACGCTAGGAACCTGCCCGTGTGCCGCTAAGGAGCGACACTGGTGAATGGGGCTTAGGCTAGGAAGCTGCCCGTGTGCCGCTAAGGAGCGACACTAGTGAATGGGGCTTACGCTAGGAAGCTGCCCGTGTGCCGCTAAGGAGCGACACTGGTGAATGGGGCTTACGCTAGGAAGCTGCCCGGGTGCCGCTAAGGAGCAGCACTGGTGAATGGGGCTTATGCTAGGAAGCTGCCCGGGTGCCGCTATGGAGTGGCACTGGTGAATGGGGCTTACGCTAGGAAGCTGCCCGTGTGCCGCTAAGGAGCGACACTGGTGAATGGGGCTTACGCTAGGAAGCTGCCCGGGTGCCCCTAAGGAGCGACACTGGTGAATGGGGCTTACGCTAGGAAGCTGCCCGGGTGCCGCTAAGGAGCGACACTGGTGAATGGGGCTTACGCTAGGAAGCTGCCCGTGTGCCGCTAAGGAGCGACACTGGTGAATGGGGCTTACGCTAGGAAGCTGCCCGGGTGCCGCTAAGGAGCAGCACTGGTGAATGGGGCTTATGCTAGGAAGCTGCCCGGGTGCCGCTATGGAGTGGCACTGGTGAATGGGGCTTACGCTAGGAAGCTGCCCGGGTGCCGCTATGGAGTGGCACTGGTGAATGGGGCTTACGCTAGGAAGCTGCCCGGGTGCCGCTATGGAGGGGCACTGGTGAATGGGGCTTACGCTAGGAAGCTGCCCGGGTGCCGCTAAGGAGCGACACTGGTGAATGGGGCTTACGCTAGGAAGCTGCCCGTGTGCCGCTAAGGAGAGACACTAGTGAATGGGGCTTACGCTAGGAAGCTGCCCGTGTGCCGCTAAGGAGCGACACTGGTGAATGGGGCTTACGCTAGGAACCTGCCCGGGTGCCGCTAAGGAGCAGCACTGGTGAATGGGGCTTATGCTAGGAAGCTGCCCGGGTGCCGCTATGGAGTGGCACTGGTGAATGGGGCTTACGCTAGGAAGCTGCCCGGGTGCCGCTAAGGAGCGACACTGGTGAATGGGGCTTACGCTAGGAAGCTGCCCGGGTGCCGCTAAGGAGCGACACTGGTGAATGGGGCTTACGCTAGGAAGCTGCCCGTAATGTCTTCCTCATGTATGGCCATGAGGGCATCCCAACTCACTGGTGAGTTGAGGCCTTCACCTATGCGCTAGTGCACAAGCCGGATAATGCCAAGGGCATTGGAATCAGCCCAAAAAAAGGGACAAGAAAAGTGTGAATCACATGCCCAACATTCAGAACGTCATGAGATTGGCGTGGTGATGGAGGATTACTGATGACCATATTCGCAACGCAGCATCCATATCACGTTAGCCAGAAATGAGGACAACAAATGAGGGTCGACCGTTGACCATGTTCGAAACACGGGACCATGTCACGAGTGTTGTCGGTCGATCCTTCGGGACGTTGGCCCAGGACAGCAGTCGGACCATAGGTCGAGCATCCATACTGTTAGGGGGTCCCTCCAGACGTGATCAGTCTTCCGGGGCGTTGGCCCAGGACAGCAGGCGGACCATAGGTCGAGCATCCATACTGTTAGGGGGTCCCTCCAGACTTGGAAGTGAATGACGATCCAAACGAAGGACACGCAAAGCGTGAGGTGGAGTGATGGAATGTTTGAATGGATTCCAACGCTCTTGATGATACGCCACTGTGATCATGGCATTGGGCATCTTATGCTAGGAGCATAAGGCATCTCTCGTTTAGGGCAAGAGGCATCCTTTCATTTGTTAGAGAGGGATAATGCTACAGTTTAGAGTCATGTAGGTAGGACTATTGGCATCTCATGCTAGGAGCATAAGGCATCTCTTGTATAGGGCAAGAGGCATCCTATGTTTGGCACATAAGGATTACTACAGTTTAGAGTCATGTAGGTGGGACTATTGGCATCTCATGCTAGGAGCATGAGGCATCTCTCGTTAGAAGTGAGAGGCATCCTATCATTTGTTAGACAGGGAGTATTACAGTTTATAGTCATGTAGATGGGACTATTAGGCAGAAGGTGCCTAGAAATGGTTGGTGTTGGGACTTACGCAAAGCAGCCCTTTCTGGTTGAACCTGGCATAGGAGCCAAGTGATTGGGTTTGGAGGAGTTACCTGAGGAATGGTTCGACTCACGGTACCCGGGGAATCGATGATGAGAATCTCAACTCACGACATGGAATGAAACCAAGAGGAATATGTAAACTGAAGGTGTTCCATGGTATGTGGAGGAGTATCTCAAATCATGGTGTTCCATAGGTGGTAGGTGGGAGCGCATAAGAGCGCAATGGAAAATCCCGGCATCCAGGCCCGAAAAGTTCGCGGTGCGACTCTCCATTTTTCATGGGGGTCCGTGGCGGTAGCGAAGGGACCGGCCCGGTGGGCGCGAAGGTTGGATCCTCGCGAAGGATAGGTCTTCGCGAAGTAGCTTCGCGAAGCATGGCCTCACGGAGCAATGGTCTCTCGCGGAGCTTGGTCTCGCGGAGCCTGGTCTCGCGGAGCAGCATCGCGGATCTTGGTCTCACGGAGCAGCATCGCGGAGCAAGGTCTCGCAGAGCAAAGGGCTCTCGCGGAGCTTGGTCTCGCGGAGCAGCATCGCGGAGCTTGGTCTCACGGAGCAGCATCGCGGAGCAAGGGCTCGCGGAGCAAAGGGCTCTCGCGGAGCTTGGCTCGCGGAGCAGCATCGCGGAGCATCGGCTCGCGGAGCATGGACTCCTGGAGTCTTGGCTCGCGGAGCAGCAACGCGAAGGAAGCTGCTCGCGGAGCATGGCTTCACGGAGCCGCAATGCGGAGCTCCGCTCGGCCGCCCAAGGGGCGAAGTGGCCGTGGCCGTCCTCGGCCGTCCTCGGAGAAGGGGGGTGAGCTGGGTATTTATAGGCAGGGGCGCCGCGAAGAAGAAATTCTGCGCCGCCTCAGGAGCTTCGCGGCGCGCTCGCGAACGTCAAATACGTTCGCGGAGAGGTACCGCCTACGGAGCTTCGCGGTGGCTCGCGAACGTCAAATGCGTTCGCGGAGCATCACCGCCTCTGGAGCTTCGCGAGGCCGCGATGGTCGGGGCGCTTCGCGGGACCGCGCTGCACGGGTGCTTCGCATCGGTGCTTCGCATCAGTGCTTCGCGAGGGGTCTTCGCAGCGCATCGCAAACGTCAAACGGGTTCGCGGAGCCTCTCCCCTCATTGCTTCGCGGCGGCGCTCCGCGATCACGGAGGGGGGCTTCGCGAATGGGCTTTGCGAACCAGATTTCCGGCCCAACTTCAAACGTCCATAACTCCTAATCCGTAACTCCGTTCGGGCCCTACGACCTACCAAATCGAAGCTTACGAAATGGACTACGATCATGGATCATGTATGGAAGCATTTGGAAATTTTTGGGGACGCGTTTTCCGGGGTCTACAATTTTATATGTGTTGGAGGGTCAACTAAGTCATTATAAAATTAATCAAAAAAATCTAAAATCACATTATATTAAATTGAAAACATATATTTTTATAATAACCCATCTATATTATTTTATTACATCAATATCGGTTTATTATGTTGTCATAAATCATATTATTTATTTATACGGTATTTAATTTTTACCCAAAATTCCATTGAATCAAATTTTTTTGAAAAACTAACCATTTGATTATTTTGATGTCCTGATTCCAAAAATAATATTCATTTTATCTAATTAATTTTCTAAAAATGTGAATTTTCAATTTTGGAATAAAAAACATTATTTATTTAAAGTTCATTGCTCTTGAAAAAAATAATTTTCAAACCATGGTAAATATTATGATGCACTTCATAAAAATAATATACTCATTTATTATTTATAAAAGTAATTTTATCATAATATTTTATAATAATATTTTATAAAAATATTAAATAATTAAAATCTTAATTAATTCATCAAAATAAATTCATTAGAAATAAATTTTCCGTTTTATTGTATAATAATATATAACTCTAATAAAATTGATTACCCAATCATTTACTGATAAGGAATTGATATAATAATAATTTATAAAAATTATTTTTTTATTATTATTATTAAAAATCATTTAATATAATAAAGTAAATATTTCTCAAAATTTCCATTTTTACCTGATGAATCAATTTATCAAATTCGTCACTTTTTAAGATAGACTATTATCATAAAGAAATATAAGGAATAAAACATTTATTTCTAAAAAAAATACACAATAAGTTACTAATACCTTATTACATATCCCCTTACAACTCTTTCATAAGACCTAAAGGTATTGTGTGCTATGTTGACAGACTATTGTGGTAGCTCTGAAAACATCGCCTAGGTGGTAATATCTATTCACTTGAACATATCTCGTAGGCGATTCCATTCAAGCATAATGTGTTAAAGCTCAGCTTGGGATTTCTCAATAGATAATCCCAATGATGCTCCCTTCGTTCTGAGCTCCAACAAAATAGCTTCATACAGATCGAGTCTACTAAATGATGTTATCCTATCCTTTTTTTGTTAATAATATTCTCTTTAAAAACCATATATTAATATAAATAGCATGATAACTATTCAAAATCTATATTACCAACAGTAATGATCCTTAACAATTAGAAAATGAACGCATGTGATTTATATATCTATAAGACATTAAAAGAAAAATAATTTTATTCCTAAAAGATCATTTCTTTATATTTAGGATACTGAAGTTATTTTATAAACATTAAATAAAAATAATTTATGGGTTTCATGGTAAAAATAAAACTAAAATGTTATTTAATTAATGTTACCTCTTCTTTTTGTATCTCATATTGAATAAAATAAGGACTTTATTGGTCAACTTTCTCCCTAATATATGGCTTCTTGGAGGAAGCAATTTATGTTGAGTGGATATTTGGGAATATTCATTAAAATACAGATGGTTTTAGAGGAGTGAATAAAAGAGTGGTATAGGTTCCCTTTTATAAGATATGGGATGAGAACATTTTCACACACTAAATAATATTAATTTATAATAAATACAAACTCAATCAAAATAACTCCCAAACGGTATTACCTTAGAATATAATTGTAGATAATATTTTAAAATTTTCATCAAATAAGTTATATACATGTTTTGAGGTAATTTTATACCTTATCTATTTTATTAACCGTTAGTTAGCCTATATATATTTTAACTATGATAGAAATTCTTTTAATATTAAAAAAATGTATTTTTTCATATAAAGTATCAATTACACTATAAATGGAAAATTAATGATACTTTATAACGTAATTTATCATATTTTTCTAAATTTATTATTTTTATGGTTTTTAGATAATTTAATAAAATATTGATTTCATAAAATACGATTAAAGTTTGTTTTGACAATATTCATTAGAAAAACATTAATTAAAACCATTCATCAAGATACCTTTAAAATAAATCATGTTATACATCCATAATTCATATATACCTATATAATTTTTGGATCTCCTTTTTTATGTCATATTATATTTATTTTAAAATTTAAATATTATTTAATTGATTATTTCATTAATTGTGTAATTACTCCGTCATAATTTTGTAATTACTTATAAGAATTATTTATTTAAAAAACATTTAAAGAAAATGATGTAGATAAAATTGTAATATGTTTTGAGAAAATATATATTTGGGAATACCTTCAATTTATTCTCGTATAAAAAAATTAGGAATATTAAATGTTACAGTGCTATATTGTGTCAATCCCTTTTAGATTAATAATTATTATTTCATTTTATGGGAAATATTATATTTAATTATTCAATTTCGTTAATAATGCGTTATATGTATAATTAATATCATCCAACATCGTTTTGAAAATTTTTAGGATAGATTAATAATATTTTAAATATTATTTTTACTCTTAATTTCCCGATTTAAACTGAACTGTGGTAATAAAAATTAATAACATTACTATTCATATTATCCAAAAATAAGAGAGACATATTTAATAAATTTATAAAATATTATAAAAAATTGAATCCTTTTTTAACAATTTGAAACAAATAATTTTCCAAAATTGATTTAAATTTTATCTCTTTGATGGAATGGGAAAACATGTCTTTAATGTGAAAACATAAAAAAGATTGAAATGTATAAAAATTTAAATTCAATGTGAAGTTGATTCCAATGACCTAAATTGTATTAACTTATAATTTTTCTATCTATTTTTAGTTTAAATCAAATTAAATATATAATTTACCACTCTAAATTATTTCATCAAAACCGAAATTTTTGATTAAAATTTAGTATTTTTCACTATTTATCAAAACATGAAATTAAAAAGAAATTTTCCAATGATTCAAAAAAGTAAATTCTGATATCCCTATTTTAAATAATAATTAAAATTTTATATTGATTATTTTTTAATGTTTTAAAAACTAAAATTAAATTTCATTCCCCATTAAAAAGTGGTAAAATTTCTTTTTTGATAATTATATCTTTTTACCATAATATAGGATTTATTATTTTTTATGCCCTTAAATTTTTTTGTATGATTGTAAAAAATATATTACCTAATATTTATTATATAAATTTTATTTAAAACCTTCACCAATAGTTTGTTTCTTAATTTATTGATATAAAATGGTTTCGTACATAGAAAATAATTTTCCTAGAAAATTGAATTCTATGTATTCAAATAGAACTTAATTTCACTTCTATCTAATTGATGAATAATGACTACTTTTATAAATAATTATAAGTTATATTTTTTCAAAATTTATTTATTCTTATTGATAATTTCAGTTCTAAAGGTTATGTGGTAACTATAATAATAATTTTATAACAATATTCATAGTATATAGTAGTTCGGTAAAACATGGACTTGTATAAAACACAAGATATCAATATAAATCAACATTTTGAGTAACATAAGCCAAATATAGGGTTGTGTGTACCAAAATTTACTATAATTATTATTTTTTGCAAAACCATGAAATTGTGTTAGAGGTAAATAAATAAAAACATTGTTCTTTCATATAACAAAAGTTATATTATGTGTTATATGAAATGAAAAACATGTCAAAAATATTAAATGAATTCAAAAAAAGTTTCACAAAATCTCATGGTTTTACATTCTACCCTTATTAAAACAAATTTCATCCTCGTGATTCAATTGGTTTATCAATGGTGTATTATGTGAATGTTACCACATCAAAAAAAATTAATTATAAAACTCCTGTTGAAAAAGGAAAAATGAAAAAAAAATACTTACCCAATATAAATCGTAACTATGTTCCCATATATGAAAACATATGTGGAAAGTGAAAACATAAACCAGGTGGAGAAATATAACTATCATGTTATGATGAATAGTGATAGAGAATATGTTCATTAAAAGTTTAATGACCAAAAATTAACAATAAAAATATACTTGAAAAATGTCATTGATAACAGCATAAAATTTTAATTTAAGATGGGTTTTTTAATTTTGTTGAATTTTTATGAGGTGATATACTTAAATTATTTCATTACAATATCACCCTTTTTGTTCCTTGATCTATTTTTACTTAATCTCTCATTCCAATAAATGAAGGAGAATATATCATTCAGTCATTGTTAGTAGATCATGAGATCCATAAATAGAATCATAGGTTATTCAAACTATCTATATCAGAATAAAATAATTAGAAGTAGTTATCCAGTATTAATTAATCTTCCTATGTTGCGATAAAACATTAATATATAAAACCTCATCCTATGTTAAAAAAATACCCCATAAATGGTTATCTATATAACCCATCAAAAAGATGAAATTCCAAATCTATAGAAATACTATCATGAAATTTATCAAAATTATATTAGCATTGATCCCCCATATATCATAAAGTATCTATTGGTTGTCACATAAAAAACATGTGAATACCATCATCATGCACTATCACAAAACATTATAATAACCAGAATTACCATAAATAAATATTAGAAACATGAATTCATTCGTATTCTAATGAGTATTGGACAAATTCATTATGTTAAAAAAATGTCTTAGAATTTAGAATTTATAACATAAAAATCTGTGTCAATAAATCCATAATCATTTCCAAGGAAATTAGTAACATCCAATTCAATTTCTTATATCCAATATATCATAAAACTAACATAATTGTGGACATTTTAAGGGTAATATTTCTGTTAATATTGTGTTCCCCAAGAGAATAACTTATCTATTAAGTAACTTTTCTATTTCTTCATCACTATTCAAATTATCCTTTTCTATCCTTATAGAATCATTTAATCTTTGAATTCCAAACCATATACGCATGAATTATCCTACATTAATCATAAACCATTAATCAATCTTCATCATTTTATTATTTCTATAAATATGATATATAAATCATATACTCTAGTTAGAACCCCAAAATATAACCACTATTATAATGTTAAATGCAAAAAATAATTTTAGAAACTTTCCATACAATTCACAGATATTTTTTGGTCTCTTTTCCTCATAAGTATAATCAATACTCATACCACCTTCCTGATTTTATTCAAAATATTTCCACTCTGGAGATCAATTTTTATAATTTCCATAATTTCCATTGTTGGTCAGAGTGGATACTCAAGAGGATGGTGAATTGAGTTCCAATTAAAATTTCTGTCAAAAATATTTCTCTTAAAATCCCTCTATTTAAAACAATGTTAAAATGTAGTGAATTTATACAGACTGTAAATGTTTAATTAGTTTCTCAAAGATTTATTAGGTCTCAGTTTGTTTAATTTGAAGTTTAAATTGACATTTGAAACTAACTTATTGGTTTACAATAAGTATAAACACTTGCTAATTTAACTATCAAAGTAACTTTAAGACAATTTATATTTCAAAGTAGTTAGCATCGGAATATGAAATATATAGTATACTTATGAATTGAACTATAATTCACCACAAATGTAACCAAGAGGTTCAGTCTCAAGATAATACTTAGTCCTCTCAACCAATTTATACAAATTGATCCACACCCTGGATCAGGGTAAACAATAGTGCAATGACTGTCCAAGTTCAAAGACCACTAGCACAGTTCTACGTGGGAAAACAAACAATAGCTCACAGCTGTCCAGATCTTAATTGACCTCTACCACTATCCATAGTGGGATATAAGGGAGTTATAGAGTTTGAATGAGGATTTAAAAATCCTCCATCTTAGCTCAGGAGATAGTGTGTGTGTAAAATAAACAGGGTACACACACTTCTTGAAATGTAAATGAAAGAATCACCAGAGTAAGTATGAATGAGTTTAGAAAATCTTTTGTGATGGGCAGTGCAGCTCTGGACTCATTTGATTGGTCAGAAAATCATCTGAGTCCTTCGCTGGTTTTTTTCTGAAAAACATAGTGTTGTTTTCTTCCTTTGTTTTCAGGTTCAGCTTATCAGCCTGAGTGCATGAAATGTTTATATTAGTTCTTCACCCAAGATGAAGCTTGTGTTCTCCTCTAGAAATGAATTTATTCTTGTATGTCCATTGTTCATTGAGTATGGATGTAGTCTTTCCATATGCACCACTTTTCAGTTCTTTCTTCACACTTAAAGTGCCATATTAGTTTCCTTTTTGATGATATTCCTATAATTTCTCTTTCATGTGTGCTTTTTTGTTCAATATTTGTCCTTCCTTTTATAGTTGTTAGCTCTGGTAAAAAATAATGATTAACTTTTGCATGGGTACTAGGTACGGTTCCTTGACATGAAAATAGATATCATTAAATAACATTAACCTCATAAAAAACATGAAATGTAACTGTTAGCTTAATAAATAAATAATATTGAGAGTATAGAGTTTGACTGGTTCGTCAATCATTAATAGCCTTCTATTAGTAGATCTGTATGGTTGAAGTTGTGTAGCAGTGACCTTCCATCGGTAACTCTTTGAAATTGTATACGTATCTCTTGATACCGGTAGCTCTTACTTTGTGTATCAGTAACTTTTGGTATTGGTAGGTTTATATACCGGTGACATCATTCTATCGATATCTCTTGATTTATTGGTAGCTCTGCTTTGTATCAGTAGCATCATTCTGAATTAGTGACTCTGTATATTCGTAGCTCTTGGTCTATCAGTAGCTCTATGTATCAGTGACTATCTGTATTGGTAGCTCTCTTAGTTCCAGTGATATGTGTATTGGTATACTTATGCATATCGGTAGCTCCATTATATAATATCATAAGACACTTTCTATTAGTAGATATTTGTATCGGTGACCTTTTCTTATCGGTGACTCTCTCTATCAGTAGACTACGTACTAGTAGCTCTGTATCGGTATCTATATGCAGATCAGTGACTACCACTTATCTGTTTTATGAAAAAATATATCCGATTGGGTTAGAATTACATCAAAACTTATATAAAGAAAGATAAACATTGATAAACATATTTGAAGGATTATTTTAATATTATTATCAGATATAATGTCATAGATTGAGTGAATTAGAATATTGATAAACATTAATTGGGATTGTCAAGGTATGTGAATGCATATTTGGGATTATCAAAACCGGTGAGGTCAACAATCACTTTTTTTTGATAATCAAGACTTATGATATTATAGTTTAAAAAAAGAGTAATTGTATCAGATTATATATCATTAAATTCAGTTATCTCCGAGAAAACAGTATATTATAGAACATAATGTATCAGAGTTTGAAATAATACATGGTAGCTCTTCCTTAGATAATATTTCTCCCCCTTTGATAATATTTCTACCCCTTTGATACTTTGATAATATTTCTCCCCCTTTGTGATAATAGAAAAGTTAGAAACAAAGAAGAAAAGAAGAAAAAAATGAGAAAGAAAATAAATCCAATTGTATTATATGTTGCTAAATGATACATAGAAGGAAAAAAATAAAAGGGATTCATATAAAACATCTTAGACACCTATTCAATCCAAATCCTCAATGTCAGATTTTCCCTTTGGATCAGAAGAGGATTCATATTGTGTGGATGCTGGTGAAGGCTTGGGAATTTTGGAAATGATCGCAGGGGGATGAGACACAGAAACTATGCATATCCTGTACTAAGGAGTTCATTGAGTGATCATTGGTGTAAGGATTTGAATGGCTTGAGCAGGATTCATCTGAACAAAAGAATCAGTAGAGGCAGAGGTAGGTATATCTGGAGGTACAATCACTAGACTAGTATCGACATGCAGTAAAGGCAGTAAAAGATTTCTGAAATCTAGAATTATTCCTCCTCCTCTCTCCAAAACAGATATGAAATCATCCTTTTTCTCCATGAATTTGTCCAAGGATGGAGTCAATTCCCTTAGTTTTCTAACTTGATCTCTTAAGTCTTGATTTATAGGAGGTAACATCATGTTTTCCAACATAAGTTTGAAGTGATTGTTGTGTTGATTCTTGGTGTGTACTTTTTGGAAATATGAGTCTACCTTGTCTTTAACTTCTTTCCGAGAGGCAGAAGATTCTCTCATATATTCTTGAACTATCTTTATTATTTTACTAACTGAATCTCTATTATAAATCTCAACTTTTCTCAGGTCGGGTGAGTCCACAGAGCCATTGGTTGATGCTAAACCATGCTCCTCCTTCATCACAGCTTGAATCAAATTCAAATCCACTGAAGATCTAGAAGCAACAGAACCAATAGAGAAGGCTATTGTTTCCATGAAGTTTTTAGTCAACCCACTAATAAGATTTTTCACTTGGTAATCTTGGGTGATGACATGTTCTTTAATGGAGGTTTTGAAACCTTCAAACACTGAATCCATCTGGCTCACAACACTTTTGACATAGGCTAAGTCCTCGTCTACATGAGATTGTGAACTCATGTAAGATTCTAAATAGATAACATATTTCTTTAGAGCATCAAAATCCACTTACAGTCCAGATACTTGAGTCTAGAAGGTTGTAACATCATCCACTATTTCTTCCATAAGGTTTGAAATATTACAACCGAGAGAGAGTCCAAAATATTTTTCCAAATTTCTTGTCTCTTCAACAAAGTAGGGATTCTACTCCGCATCAGAAGTACTTAAGGACACTTTCAGCTCATCCTTTAGGGATTCAAAGTCATCACTGGTGATCATATCCATAAGAGAAATCACAACAGGTGCTCTTTCAGATGATATGTTGTCCACTGTGTCATTCATAATTTATCGAATTGATGACACCAGTGAAACTTCCATCATCATTGTCTTTTCCAAAAAATTGACCTTAATATTTTTCTTCAAATTATCTAGGTCATTCACTCTAACCACATCTTTAGGTAACAACTCAGTCTCAACATAAAAAATTATTTTTGGTCTATTTAGAGATGCCTCATTATCAGAGTTAGGATAGTCTAATCCACAAACCAAAAACATGGGTCTTCTGCCTAGTCCTTAATCTCGATAGCCACTGAAACACTTCAAAACATGGTTTGATGCTCCCCCTCAATGGGTGCATTCCCATGTACAACAAAAACATTCTCAGCAGGTCTTTATTCCTCAGAAGAATCTCCTACTATCAAGTCTATCTCTGCAATAGCAGGGGGTTCCTCTAGATTAGGTACAACTTCTTCCATTTTTCCTACTACATCCTTAGTAGGAGAAACTAAGCTTCCAATTAATAGACTCAAACATAAAAAGATAGAATCAGAGGCTTCATATTCCTTTTCCTTTTCTTCTTCATACTCAAGCACTTGCTGGTCTTCCTCATCAGCAGGAGTATCTTCTTCAACTAAGGCTTCCTTTTCTGAAGATAAAATTTCAGAAGTAGGACATGGGGGAAAGTTAGGTTCCCTTCCATCATCCATAGAATTCTCCTCTTTATCAGTTTCATCAATGTATTCAGGTTCTTCTTCATCAGGTCCTAGAACTGGATCCCTCACATCCTTCGGTCTTGAAGGATGATCCCGAGGATTGAATTTATCTTATATCTTCTTATCACCATTCACCCACTCTCCTCTCAACGGGATTCAATTTATCTTCATTTATTTGAAAACCGTAGTTGTGATACAAATATTATTCTTTACTACCACTGTCTCATATTGTGACTCAGCCACCCCTTTCACTTTGATCATTATTGAGATAAACATGGAAAAGAATAGGGAAATGATCTTTGATTTTGGCATGGTCATTTCCTCCATCTGAAACATTAGCAATCTGCACAGATTCAATTTTACACAATGTCTTAAGAGAGGCAAGAGATAGATATCCTGATATCTTAAATTCACAAAATCCCCACTCCTTGGTATTAAGACATGCTGAACAAATTTGAACAGAAATCTATTCTCTCCATCCATTTCAATAGCTACTACTTGTATTTGATTTCCATCACCAATGAGATCCTCTAAGGCAGTATCAAAATCGAATATATCACTTGTAGATGGTATAGCTTTCGAGGCATATCCAGATAAAAATTCGTGTGGAACTGTCAGGAATTCAGCCCACACAACAGATGAAAAAGACATCTCCTTTCCATTCACAAAAGAAATAACTCGGTTCTCATCTTCTGACTTCACAAAACACACAAACTCATAAAATTATATCACTAGCTTCGGATAGTAGGGGCTATTGTTGTTTGAAAATCACTCTACCAAATTTTGATCATCTAGCACCTCGAGCACTAATGATTTTCTATCCAACAACCATTCCACACAAAAATCCTTTTTAATACAAATAAATCTATTCTGAAAATGAGGGTTCCATGGTCACCTCCCTAGCCTAGTTCTACCAACACTACCACTTGATTCTGGATCAGAATTTTGCTTCATTGCACTCTACTCATCAAAGTCATCTCTAATGGTAGGGAGTTTTGATTCTTCCATCTCTAGTTCGGGGGATTTTGGGTTTTTGAAAGATTTGGGAGCTAAGGTTTGACGGTAAAGAGGCTCAGTGGATTGACAAGTAACTAGGAATAATTTTTATCATTTAGGAATTATAAAATAAATAACTAAAATAAAATAATGTAAAAAAGATTCAGATTCTAGCGGCATGATGTAGTTTAAAACAACGCACTCATCGGTAGGGTTTATTGCTAAGAATTCCTATCAGTGACATCCATTGGTTAGGCTACATTAGTGTGGTTATATAGGTGAGGTTACATCAGCAAGGTTACACCAGTGAGGTTACATAGGTGAGGTTACATCGGTGAGGTTACATTGGTGAGGTTACATCGGTGAGGTTACATCAGTGAGGTTACATGGGTGGGGCTACATCGGTTAGGTTACATCGGTGAGGTGAAATTGGTGAGGTGACAACGGTGAGGTTACATCGGTAAGGTCACATCAGTGAAGTTACATCAGTGAGGCTACATCGATGAGATTATATCGGTTAGGTTACATGGGTGAGGTATCTACCTATCAAGGTTAATCATTCCCGACTCATGTCTAATGTAACTTAACCAATCTGAACATAATGGTTTGGTGAAAATGTCATCTAATTGATGTTCAGTACCTGTAAATTCCAAAGTAACATCACCCTTTTGGTAATGATCTCTCAAAAAGTGGGCCCATACATAATTTTGTTTGGTCCTAGAGTGAGATACACGTTTCTTTGAAATATTAATTGCAATACTGTTATCAGAGTTGATTGAAACATGATTGAAGTCATATCCATATTCCAAAAGAGTGTGTTTCATCCCTAGATTTTGTGCACAGAAACTACCAGTAGCTATATACTCTGCTTCGGTAGTGGACAAAGCTATAGAAGTCTACATTTTGCTACACCAAGATACTAAGTATTTTTCCAATAAATGACATGTTCCAGATGTTCTTTTTCTATCCAACTTGCAACCAGTAAAGTCAGCTTCTGAATAACTCATTAAATCAATGGATTTTACTTTTGGGTAAAACAAACCAATGTTTTCACTATGTTTAAGATACTTAAAAATTCTTTTAATAGCAAGTAAATGAGATTATTTTGGATTAGCTTGAAATCTTGCACACATACACACATTAAACATAATATCTAGTCAACTAGAAGTAAGGTAATGTATGCTTCCAATCATACCTCTATAATTGGTTTGATCCACTGCTTTCCCAGTTTCATCTACATCCAATTTACAGACTGTACTCATATGAGTATCACTTTCCATAATACTATTCAAAACAAAAAGTTTTGAATGATCCTTTTTTTATTTACATTGAATCAAGATAATTCCATTTTCATTTTGAAAAACATGAAATCCAAGAAAATATTAAATTTCTCACATTAAACTCATTTCAAATTCATTTTGCATATTCTTTGAAAAATCAGTACATAAGGAATGTTTAGAAGATCCAATGATAATATCATCAACATATATTTTTACTATCAAAACATCTTTAGAAATTCATTTAATAAAAATAGTTGGATCAAAAATCCCTTTAATAAAACTTTTTCGAATAAGAAAATTACTAAATCTATCATACCAAGCTCTTGGAGCTTGATTTAAACCAAATAATGCATTAAAAAGTCTGTAAACTTGATTTTGAAAATGAAGATTAGTAAATCCTGCTGGGGTTTCAACATAAAAATCTTCAATTATAAAACCATTTAAAAAAGTACTTTTGACATCCATTTGATATAACATAAAATTTAAAATAGCATCATAGGCAAGTAAGATCCTAATAGATTCTAATCTAGCTATAGGGGAAAAGGTTTACTCATAGTCTATACCATCTTTTTGACTATATCCTTGTGCAACTAACAAAGCTTTGTTTCTAAATATATATCCAAATTCAACAAATTTTTTCTAAAAATCCATTTAGTGCCTATTGTCAATGTGTCTTGGGTTTGTCAACTAATTCCCAGAATTTATTCCTTCAAATTTATTTAACTCTTCTTGAATGGACATTACCCAAAATTTATCATTGATTGCATTTTTGACATTTTTAGGTTCTAGATGAGAAAGAACGGCTTGATGTTCAACCTATTTTCTTAGATAAGACCTAGTCTATGTCCCTCTATCAAGATTTCCAAAAACAACATCCAAAGGACGATTCTTTAGAATCCTAGTTGATCTAGTAAAGGTAGGACTAGAGATTTCAAGTTCATCTATATGTTCGGGTTCAACAGAAGAAGATTATGGCATTAGTCCAGAACTGGATATTTTTATAGCAGGTTCTTTAGTTTTATCATTAAGTTATGAAACAGTCAAATCTTATTCAAGATTATCAAGAGAGGTTTTAGGCTCATGTGGATTAGTTTCATAAAACATGATGTGAAAAGATTCTTCCACAAATTTGGTTCTTTATTTAAAGACTCTATAGGCTTTTCTAGTTAAAGAATAACTACAAAAAATTCCCTCATCCATTTTAGAAGAAAACTTGTCTAGATTATCCTTTTTATTGAGGAAAAAGACTTTGAAACAAAAAACTCTAAAGTAACTAAATTTTGGTTTTCTATTATTCCATAGTTAATATGGTGTCTTCTTTAGAACATGTCTAATCAAGACTCTATTAATAATATTAAAAGATTTATTCATAGCCTCATCCAAAAAATAAATAGGCAAATAATACTCATTAAGAATAGTTCGTTCAACTTCTGTAAAGGTTCTATTTCTTCTTTCTACTACACCATTCTGCTAAGGTGTGTTAGGGGCAGAAAAGTTATGACTATAGCCATTGTGTGAGCAATAAAATTCAATCTCTTGATTTTAAAACTCATAGCCATGATCACTTCTCAGGGTCTTAATCTTAATTCCACTATGGTTTTCTACAGACTATGAGTATTTAATAAAGTAATAACGAGCTTCGATTTTGTGAGATAACAAGTATACACTTGTATATCTAGAAAATTTGTAACACCCCAGGTAAATAAGGAATATGACATTTTCATAATTATCCATATTTTTGAATAAAATATTAATATGACTTTAAAGGGGACGCTATGCTCGATGGCGTACCCAACACGCAACAACGAGTTTCTTGGGAATATTACGTTGCACTCTAATAATAAAATAATATTATTTTAAATGGTAGTTAACATGTAGCCATTGTAATGGCGGGAATGGATAGAAATAACTAAAATATGATTATATATGTTCTTAAATATTTTTACATTTATACAATAAAAGATAAAGACTTAAAATACGGAAAAAATTCAATTTTAGGCGTATATGCCCTAGTTTCACTAAAGGTTCACTTATCACCTTTTGATGGAGAACCGTCATTAAATATAGTTTTGTTCACTCTTAAACATTCTTTTGGACCAAATAAAACTCTTATTAAGAATCGGGACATCAAAATTTTCTTTGTGTAAATTTTTGGTATCTTTCCGATAAAGTTCATTTTTTTAATGAATAGTGTAAAATGTTGTATTTTAATTCAAAACCACTTTTTATTCTAATTTATTTATTTGATTAGATTATATTTTGAATTGGTTTTAAAGTGAAATTAGAAAATATTTTTACCATTAAATCCAATAGTGGTCGTTGGAATCAATTTCACTTTGAAATCAGACTTAAACTAGTGTCAATCTTTTGATACTTATTGTTTCATAAAACACGCTATTTGTCATGACAGCGGGAATTAATTATTAAATTAATTAATGTGACTTATATGTTTTGAATTTTGTAAAACGGACTTCACTTTTGAATTTAGAATATCAAATATAGCTTAGGATGAATTTTTGGGATTTTTTTGAAAAACTTCAATTTTTGATGAATAGTGAAACCACTAAGTGGTACTTATAAAAACTGATTTTCCGTTTAAATGAAATTCTGCCATCATTGTGTTTTGATTTTCAAAAATCCGACATACATGGTTGTCATTAAGAAGTAAAATGTGGTTCAATGAGATTAAAATAATTTTTTGGTGAATAGTAACTTATTAAGTTTTTAATCGCGATTAGTGGTAATTAGTGTAGTTTAAGGTAAAAATAATGCTTTAATAAAAGGATATGAGCTTGAAACATGTCTTACCCTCATTGTTTGTATCATGGCCGACCAATACAAGCCATGGGTCAACTTGGGGACCCCATGGATCCACTTTGGTTGGGAAATGCATAAATAACATTTTATTTAATGTAAAAGTAAAATTGACACAAACATGATATGTTTTACTAAAACAATTTTTAAGTGGGGTTATACAAGTCATCATTTTGATTATAAATATTCATTGGAAATATAAAAAGATTTACTACATCATAGTATTTTTTTATAATTTTTAGACATTAAATAAATTAAATTATTTATGACATAATAATAATGCAGCGATGACATCATTATTTGACGATTTAAATAAAATAGAAAGATAATGTAAAATCTATGAACTACACATGTCCAAAACTTATTGGGTGAGTGGATTTCTAAGCCTTATGACCTTATCCACGAATTATATCAATGTGGGACCTTTTGAAACCAAAAAACATTTTCAAATAAAGTAATATTTCTTTACTTTCCAAAAGTACTCCTCCTCTCCTCTTATAAAAGGCCCCCACCTCTACTTCATTTAACACACTCCTCAAGCCTTTGGCCCGGACAACCCCTTCCAATTTACTCTCTCCACATCCCTATCGTCATCCTAGAGGATTCCCTTTGGGCAGAATCCTTTCAAAGGAAGCCTTTAGGCTCAAATCAAAAGGAGTTACACTTTTAAAGGTAATTCATTCTCTCATGTTCATTCTTTTTATTTTGCTTCTCCAACCACCTAAACTCTTTTCATTTACTTCTTTTGTAACAACACCAGTATCTTAAATATACTAGGATGTTGTTATAAGATTTATTCGAGCTACACTCTCACACAACTACATCAAATGGTTAAAGAACATACGGTTTCCGTGGATGGTGAAATTCTGCCTCCCGAAACGATGATTGTTCAATACTCATTTAACACTTTCAAAGGTGGCCATTATGATCTCAATATTTTTATATATGATATATAATATGTTTATGTTTTATTTATTCTTCTGTATTTTTCATTTTTGTCTTACTTTTATGGCTTACATTATGGGTATACGCGATATCTTCATTTAAGGAAGTGCGGACTACCGCCCCCTCAAAGTGATTTGATTCGTTAAACACCATATGTGGGATGTATAAAGGATGGAAATATGATATTATATATGATATTATACTAGAATTATAATACACCATTATATCATTATTATTCCATTCTGTAAAATACGAAATAGAAATGAAAGTAGCGTTCATGCGTACGTACGGCTTACCGTCTCCATGAACTGTGCATTTCATTTCTTACCACTAAATGATTATGTAATGTTATAAATGCATGAATGTACTGGATATATATGAAATATATGATATATACATAATGAATACAATTCTGGATATAATAAACATTTGGCCACATGAACAACATGTAATTGTAAAAAGTCCACTTTCGACTTAAGAACCAAATATCGGCAAAAACAAATATTATTAAGTTAAATGATTACATAATATTTATGACATGGTAATAAGTGGTATAAAAGTAATAATTAACTTGAAAAAGGTTCATAAGGAATTAGAAATTAACTCAATTTTATTATTTAGGAGATTAATGAACGATCGAGTCAAGTCGGACCCGAGGTAAGGGATCCTACTCCTCTCTTTCTTTTTAAGTATACACTTTTATGTCATTCCTTTAAAAGCTCATATTTCTTGTTATTGGGATGATCTTTTATATTACACTTACTGTACTTTTTATGTTCATGTGATGAGAGACCCTATTCTCTCTCATCAATCCATTTTGGAAGTTTTATGTGGCGCCGTTAGGCTGCTGAGTTTTCGTAAGGGATTTTTCATCTCACTTTTATTCCTGTGAGATTTATGCTACATTCGCCACAAATTCCATTGATTGGTGTATGTACTGCCCATTATTCTACTCTTTGTGTAATATAATTTTGTTTATGAGTATTTACATCAATGACCTATTGTCTTTCTTTCATGGAGTGTATGTTTTGAAAGATACCCAAGTCGGTAAGGGAACCTTTCACCCTCCTTTTTTTAAAAGACTTCTTTTATTGGGTCTTTTAATTTACATATTTTTATGTTGGGATATGTTCTCATACATCCTTATTGATGTAAATTTTATGTCCAAGTGATGAGATACACTTTTTATCTCTCATCAACTCATTTTGATGTGATGCCGTTAGGCTGTCAAGGGAACTTTTTAACCCAATTTCGATTTATTTGGGTTCAACTTGTAGTCATTGAATATGTCATCCATTGAATATGTGTGAATGACCTTTTATTGTTTTACACTTAATATCCACTTATATTGGGTGTATATATATTTTTCACACATATTTTTTAGATTTATTTGTCCTTAATTTAAGGATACCTTCTTTATAAGGGATTTCATCACATTTGACATTTCTATTGAGGGTTCATTGTTGTTATTCACCAATTCACTCTTATATGGTGTATATACTGTCCTTTGGAGTATTATATCATGAATCCTTTTATTCTCATGATATTATAAAGTTCTGACTAAATGTTATTCCTCGATTATTGTATTCAAGTGTCTCTAATTTTGGTAAAACCCCTTTAACCAAAATATCATTTTAAATGTTTTAATTATTTGTTCTTATTAATATCCATGTTTTCAAAATGGTTTTAAGGATTTATTTATATGGATATTAATGGTTTAAAATGTTAAAAGCTTCATGGTGGTATGGGACACTTTGATTCAAAAATCTCTTTATTAAATGTTTTAAATGGTTTTTGAAATGGTTTCTTTTTGAATGGATTCATTATTTCAATATCCTAAAATGTTATATTGTGATTGAAATGTGGAAATGTTATGTTTCCTTTATTCATGTTTATGTGATACGATTATGTTATGGTTCTTGGGCATTGTTATGAAGAACGGGTGGTTCCGTGATAAACTAAGGGCGGGTGAGCCCGATATAGCTCTCCAATGCATTGGGTAACGCGAAGGAGTGAAACGTTAATGTTTCTCCGAAGAGATTTAGGGAATATACTGTGATGGGTATTAAAAATGTAACCAAGAGGGTTACTCCCTACTTAATAATGTTATGAATGCCTCAAGTTACCTTTATGTCTTATGTTTTCTATGATTTATTCATGATTTGATATGCCTATGTTTTATCGGTAAAGTATGATTTCATTCTTATGTATATATGAACTCATGTTTCCTTTCCATATTTTTATAACCCTTACTGAGCTTTTTATGCTCATCCCAAGTTTTTGAAATGCTTTTCAAAGGTCAAGGGAAAGGTACATGATGTGACGATAGTGTCAAGGATGTGTCAAGAAAGAATCCGTGTTTTATTTTAAATATGTTTCCGTGATGGGAAGAATGAATACTGTCTTTTATGTAACCACTTTGTTTAAATGTGGAATGTAATGCATGTTTCATGATCTAATTATCTAAAACTCTAAACCTGAAAAGATCCTCAATGTGTAATCTTGTAATAACTCAAGATTAAGTAAGGTTTAAGGCTGGGGCCTTATAGTTGGTATCAAAGGTCGGTTTAGATAACTTTAGAGGTTAGGGTATTCTTTAAGCATAATTGACAATTACCATAATGGTTAGGATTTCAGAAAGAGTCCTAGTTTTAGATAAAGTGAATGAGTAAGTATATCTTATTGTCTATCTTACTCATTAGTACATGATGGTTTTGTTGATATACACACACTGACCTTTTTGGTTTTAGTAAATGGCTGGATCTAGCAGGCACCAAAGTAACAGTGGATGTGAAGGAAACTGTGACAGTTTTTTGAGCAAGCAACTGAATAATATGGGAGCTGCAATGAGAACTTTTTTGATTATCCTCAACCAACTATCTGGAGTCATGATTGACCACCTAAACCTTGCAGATTTCTCTAAGGCATCATATATGCAAGAAACAAATCCCTGCAGAAGTAAAGGTAATAATCATAATGGTAAGTGTGTTCAAAAACCTATGTGTCAAAGATGTGGAAAGAAACACCTAGGAAAATGTTTCAAAGGGACAGAAATATGCTATAGATGTGGAAATGAAGGTCATAAAGCAAGAACCTGCCATGGAAAAAGGAAGCATCCAGTTGACTCGAGGAAAGGGAATGAAGTTCTTTCTGAGGGATCAATTGAATGTTTTAAATTTGGTGTGCATGGTCATTATGCAAACACATGTCCTATGAAGATGTTTCGTGAATGGGGTCACCAATAGAATACCAATATTCGTTTACCAATACCTAATGCCATTCCGATTGAGGATGAAGAAACTGACAATGACCAATCAAAGGTATGTACTATTTCATGACTATTGTTTTCTTATTTTGGAATCTTAGGATATGATTCATGATTTTGTTTGTAGGAAAGAGGTATTTCGGAATAAGTTGGAAAGGAATGGATAATGGATCATGAAGAATGTTGAATGAGTAAGATGTCAACATATAAGGGCTTCAAGAGTTAGGGTGAAATTCTTAAGAGTATTAAGTCTCTTTTGATGATGGGGTTACATTAGAAGACTTTTTATATTATTTGTAACCCTAATGTTTAATATAGGAAAATTTTATTCAAGTAATATTTATCTTTTCTTTTGTGGACATAGTTATAAAGAACCATTTGGGTTTATATGATCCTTACTTTTTAGGTAATTATGGGTTACCATATGTTATGATTGAAGTGAAAGGCATGAGATAAAATTGAGGTTTAATTATGTTATGGTTATTTTTGATGATTTTATCCCTTTTTGGGTAATGATTTGAGAATTATATAGTTTTGGAAAAAGGACAACACGCAGACTGTGTGACAACCTGTCGCGTCGGACAATGCTGCGGGAATCGAACCCACAACCAAAGTGCGACTGTTATTTATCACCTACCACTGGACTACGTGATGTCCCTGGTTAGTTTGACTGATTATTTTTAGTTATATGATTTTATGAATTAAGATTAAGTTGATTTTGGAGGATATGTGATTAGGATAATTACTTTTCAATGTGAGACTTTAGGAGCAACTGATGTTGTTTGGAGATAAATGTTACGATTTAACTTGGAAGACTATGTGACTAAATCCTTCAAATATTTGGGTTTCCATCTGATATTGGTTTACTTTGAAGAATATTATGGACAAATTGATTATCGGATGGTCCTCGTTGAACTTTGGGTTTTGTTGGACAAATTTTGGAGATTGAGAATAGATTTTCTTTTTATAAGGGGTTATCCTTTTCTGGATTATCTGATCCTGTACTAACCTTTTTGGTTTTAATTTTGGTTAAAGCCTAAATACATGGGATGTATATAGTTCTCTTTTGGGGATTAGGTGATTCTCTATAAGTTGATTATAGTACTCTTAATGCGAAAAAGTCTCCCTAAATACTCGTCTTTTGGAAAAAATATGAGTTTGACTAAGGAATCTAGTAAAAGTTAAAAGTCAACATGACAAGTGACTATGCTTACTTATGAATAAATTCCTCAATAAAAAGTAACTTAATACAAAAATGTTGTATATTAACTTTTCCTACTGGGGAACCCAACACCATTTAACCCATCACAAGTTTGTGATTTTCTTATTGTTAACTTTCTCCTAAACATGTTTCCTATCACTCTCCATCAGAACATGACCCTATGTTTTCTCCTCCATGTCCATATTTTCATACTTGGAATCCAAGTATGGGTTAACTTGGGTGACCTATATGCTTATCTTTCTTTGTTTTAAAGAGATTGTTTTACCGACTCTTGTTCTGATGTGGGACGTTCAAGGATGTTTCCAAGCGCAATTTTAAAATTGTGAGGACGCAATTCCCAAAAGGGGGGAAGGATGTAACACCCCAGGTAAATAAGGAATATGACATTTTCATATTTATCCATATTTGTGAATAAAATATTAATATTACTTTAAAGGGGACGCTATGCTTGATGGCGTACCCAACATGCAACAACGAGTTTCTTGGGAATCTTACGTTGCACTCTAATAATAAAATAATATTATTTTAAATGGTAGTTAACATGTAGCCGTTGTAATGGCGGGAATGGATAGAAATAACTAAAATATGATTATATATGTTCTTAAATATTTTTAAATTTATACAATAAAACATAACGGCTTAAAATACGGAAAGAATTCAATTTTAGGCGTATATGCCCTAGTTTTCACTAAAGGTTCACTTATCACCTTTTGATGGAGAACCGTCATAAAATATAGTTTTGTTCACTCTTAAACATTCTTTTGGACCAAATAAAACTCTTATTAAGAATCGGGACATCAAAATTTACTTTGTGTAAATTTTTGGTATCTTTCCGATAAAGTTCATTTTTTAAATGAATAGTGTAAAATGTTGTATTTTAATTCAAAACCACTTTTTAATCTAATTTATTTATATGATTAGATTATATTTTGAATTGGTTTTAAAGTGAAATTAGAAAATATTTTTACCATTAAATCCAATAGTGGTCATTGGATTCAATTTCACTTTGAAATCAGACTTAAACTAGTGTCAATCTTTTGATACTTATTGTTTCATAAAACAGGCTATTTGTCATGACAGCGGGAATTAATTATTAAATTAATTAATGTGACTTATATGTTTTTAATTTTGTAAAACGGACTTCATTTTTGAATTCAGAATATCAAATATAGATTAGGGTGAATTTTTGGGATTTTTCTGAAAAACATCAATTTTTGATGAATAGTGAAACCACTAAGTGGTACTTATAAAAACTGATTTTCCGTTTAAATGAAATTTTGCCATCATTGTGTTTTGATTTTCTAAAATCCGACATACATGGTTGTCATTAAGAATTAAAATGTGGTTCAATGAGATTAAAATAATTTTTTGGTGAATAGTAACTTATTAAGTTTTTAATCGCGATTAGTGGTAATTAGTGTTGTTTAAGGTAAAAATAATGCTTTAATAAAATGATATGAGCTTGACACATGTCTTACCCTCATTGGTTGTATCATGGCCGACCAAGACAAGCTATGGGTCAACTTGGGGACCCCATGGATCCACTTTGGTTGGGAAATGACATAAATAACATTTTATTTAATGTAAAAGTAAAATTGACACAAACCTGATATGTTTTACTAAAACAATTTTTAAGTGGGGTGATAAAAGTCATCATTTTGATTATAAATTTTCATTGGAAATCTAAAAAGATTTCCAACATCATAGTAGTTTTTTATAATTTTTAGACATTAAATAAATTAAATTATTTATGACATAATAATAATGCAGCGATGACATCATTATTTGACGATTTAAATAAAATGGAAAGATAATGTAAAATCTATGAACTACACATGTCCAAAACTTATTGGATGAGTGGATTTAGAAGCCTTATCACCTTATCCAAGAATTATATCAATGTGGGACCTTTTGAAACCGAAAAACATTTTAAAATAAAGTAATATTTCTTTACTTTCCAAAAGTACCCCTCCTCTCCTCTTATAAAAGGCCCCCACCTCTACCTCATTTAACACACTCCTCAAGCCTTTGGCTCGGCCAAACCCTGCCCATTTACTCTCTCCACATCCCTCTCCTCATCCTAGAGGATTCCCTTTGGGCAGAATCCTTTCAAAGGAATCCTTTAGGCTCAAATCAAAAGGAGTTACACTTTTAAAGGTAATTCATTCTCTCATGTTCATTTGTTTTATTTTGCTTCTCCAACCACCTAAACTCTTTTTATTTACTTCTATTGTAACAACACCAGTATCTTAAATATACTATGATGTTGTTATAAGATTTATTCGAGCTACACTCTCACACAACTACATCAAATGGTTAAAGAACATACGGTTTCCGTGGATGGTGAAATTCTGCCTCCCGAAACGATGATTGTTCAATACTCATTTAACACCTTCAAAGGTATCCATTATGATGTCACTATTTTTATATATGATATATAATATGTTTATGTTTTATTTATTCTTCTGTATTTTTCATTTTTGTCTTACCTTTATGGCTTCCATTATGGGTATACGCGATATCTTCATTTAAGGAAGTGCGGACTACCGCCCCCTCAAAGTGATTTGATTCGTTAAACACCATATGTGGGATGTATAATGGATGGAAATATGATATTATATATTATATTAAACTAGAATTATAATATACCTTTATATCATTATTATTCCATTCTATAAAATACGAAATAGAAATGAAAGTAGCGTTCATGCGTACGTACGGCTTACCGTCTCCATGAACGGTGCATTTCATTTCTTACCTCTAAATGATTATGTAATGTTATAAATGCATGCATGTACTGGATATATATGACATATATGATATCTAAATAATGAATACAATTATGGATATAATAAACATTTGGCCACACGAACAACATGTAATTATAAGAAGTCCACTTTCGACTTAAGAACCAAATATCGGCAAAACAAATATTATTAACTTAAATGATTACATAATGTTTATGACATGGTAATAAGTGGTATAAAAGTAATAATGAACTTGAAAAAGGTTCTTAAGGAATTAGAAATTAACTCAAGTTTATTATTCAGGAGATTAAAGAACGATCGAGTCAAGTCGGACCCGAGGTAAGGGATCCTACTCCTCTCTTTCTTTTTAAGTATACACTTTTATGTCATTACTTTTAAAGCTCATATTTCTTGTTATTGGGATGATCTTTTATATTAAACTTACTATAATTTTTATGTTCATGTGATGAGATACCCTATTCTCTCTCATCAATCCATTTTGGAAGTTTTATGTGGCGCCGTTAGGCTGCCGAGTTTTCGTAAGGGATTTTTCATCTCACTTTTATTCCCGTGAGATTTATGCTACATTCGCCACAAATTCCATTGATTGGTGTATGTACTGCCCATTATTCTACTCTTTGTGTAATATAATTTCTTTTATGAGTATTTACATCAATGACCTATTGTCTTTCTTTTAGGGAGTGTATGTTTTGAAAGATACCCAAGTCGGTAAGGGAACCTTTCACCCTCCTTTTTTTTAAAAGACTTCATTTATTGGGTCTTTTAATTTACATATTTTTATGTTGGGATATGTTCGCATACATCCTTATTGATGTAAATTTTATGTCCAAGTGATGAGATGCACTTTTTATCTCTCATCAACTCATTTTGATGTGATGCCGTTAGGCTGTCAACGGAACTTTTTAACCCAATTTCAATTTCTTTGGGTTCAACTTGTAGTCATTGAATATGTCATCCATTGAATATGTCTGAATGACCTTTTATTTTTTTACACTTAATATCCACTTATATTGGGTGTATATATATATTTCACACATATTTTTGAGATTTATTTGTCCTTAATTTAAGGATACCTTTTTTATAAGGGATTTCATCACATTTGACATTTCTATTGAGGGTTCATTGTTGTTATGCACCAATTCACTCTTATATGGTGTATATACTGTCCTTTGGAGTATTATATCATGAATCCTTTTATTCTCATGATATTATAAAGTTCTGACTAAATGTTATTCCTCGATTATTGTATTCAAGTGTCTCTAATTTTGGTAAAACCCCTTTAACCAAAATATCGTTTTAAATGTTTTAATTATTTGTCCTTATTAATATCCTTGTTTTCAAAATGGTTTTAAGGATTTATTAAATGAATATTAATGGTTTAAAATGTTAAAAGCTTCAAGGTGGTATGGGACACTTTGATTCAAAAATCTCTTTATTAAATGTTTTAAATGGTTTTGGAAATGGTTTCTTTTTGAATGAATTCATTATTTCAATATCCTAAAATGTTATATTGTGATTGAAATGTGGAAATGTTATTTTTCCTTTATTAATGTTTATGTGATACGATTATGTTATGGTTCTTGGGCATTGTTATGAAGAAAGGGTGGTTCCGTGATAAACTAAGGGCGGGTGAGCCCGATATAGCTCTCCAATGCATTGGGTAACGCGAAGGAGTGAAACGTTAAGGTTTCTCCGAAAATATTTAGGGAATATACTGTGATGGGTATTCCAAACGTAACCTAGAGGGTTACTCCCTACGTAAGAATGTTATGAATGCCTCAAGTTACCTTTATGTCTTATGTTTTCTATGATTTATTCATGATTTGATATGCCTATGTTTTATGGGTAAAGTATGATTTCATTCTTATGTATATATGAACTCATATTTCCTTTCCATATTTTTATAACCCTTACTGAGCTTTTTATGCTCATCACAAGTTTTTGAAATGCTTTTCACAGGTCAAGGGAAAGGTACATGATGTGACGATAGTGTCAAGGATGTGTCAAGAAAGAATCCGTGTTTTATTTTAAATATGTTTCCATGATGGGAAGAATGAATACTGTCTTTTATTAACCACTTTGTTTAAATGTGGAATGTAATGCAAGTTTCATGATCTAATTCTCTAAAACTCTAAACCTGAAAAGATACTCAATGTGTAATCTTGTAATAACTCAAGATTAAGTAAGGTTTAAGGCTGGGGCCTTATAAAATTAATCTACTAAGACATAGACTTAGTGTTCCCCATTTAAACTAGAAACTCTAGAAGGTCCAAACAAGTCCATGTCGACAAACTCGAGATGTTGAGAAGTTGAAACTTCTTTCTTTGATTTAAAAGAAACTTTATGTTGATTTCCCTTTTGAAAGGGATTACAAACTTTGTCTGATGGGAATTCAAGTTTAGGTAGGTCTTTAACTAAGTTCTTCCTAGTCAATTTTCTTAGTGAATGGATGTTGTAGTGTCTTAATATTTTGTGCGAAAGACAAGATTCTTTATGAAAATCATTTAAACAAGTAACATTTGGTTTGGCCAAAGAATTTAACTCAACATCATAATCATTTTAATTTATCAAAGTAGAAAATACTAAAAAATTATTCTAGTTAAAAACATTACAAGAATCATTTTAAAACATAACATTGATTCCATCATCACATAACTGAGAAATAATCAACAGATTATATTTAATTCGATTGGCAAATAATTATTTAGAAATTAAAACGGAATTAATGTTACCAATCTGGCCTAGGCCGATGTTTTTTCATTTAGATGTATCACCAAAGGTGACATAGCCTCCACCAAACTTTATTAAGCTTTTAAAGCATGAGTAATCTCCAGACAAGTGCCTTGAAGATCCATTCTACAAGTACCATACCTTCTTATGGGAACTATTCAAATAGGTTTCATACAAAACAGATTTATATGGAAGATGATTTTGGTACCTAGATCTTCTTGGGTCCAGAAATGTTAGTAATCAAAGCTTTAGGTACCCAAAATTTTCTTATGGGTTTCATAAAATTTACAGAATCAATTGATTTTGAAATTTAAACTTTTTTTAATCCATAACACTGTAAATAACTAGTTGAAGCATAAAAATTTCAAGAATTAAAACTAACATCATTCTGTCAAGATTTGGAAATAAATCTAGTTTTAGTAAATTGTCTTTGTCTAGGTTGATAGCCTATTCCAGTAGTATAATTTGGTGCAACATTATTTCCTATATTTTGAGTAAGTGTATCTTTTCCCTTTGTAAACTTTTCTAATGCCTTTCTATGTTGCTCATTAGAAAGTTTTAGTTCAGTATTTTCTTTCAATAGTTTAGAATTATTTTCCTTTTCTATATCAAAGGTAGATTTAACATTGGCAGTGAGATCATTTTGTTTCTTCAATTACTTATATTTGTCCATTAGTTCATTACACATTTCTTCCAGCATGTTACAATATTCAAATAACTATTCACTAGACATATTATCAGAGTCAGTTTCAGAATCATCTCCAGAATAGTATGAATTTAAAGCATGAGTTTCCAGTGTTACATCAGATGTTTTTGTCATAAAACACATGTTAGCTTAATGAGAATATTCATCCTTAACAGAATTAGAATCACTTAAAGTTTCTTCTAAAGCACTCCAAGTTTATTTCATCGCATTCATTTACATCTTGTCCTTATAATCATATTTCTGTTTAAATTTTAACTTTAGACAATCAGCCTTGATGTGTCTTATCCTCTAGAATTCATAGAAAACTATATCATCTTCCTTATCGGCTTTCTTCCAATCTTTCTTCCAGTGACCCTTGATGTCATATTTACCTTTTTAGTTTGAATTTCTGAAGAATTTATTCTTCCTATAGAACTTCTTAAACCTTCTGGCTATTGGAACCATCTCTGCAGCATTTTCTGAATCTGAATCTTCACTTGTTGAACTTTCAGTAGGTACATGCATTTTCTCCATGTCTTTGATCTTTGAATCAGTAGACGTGAATGTCACAGATTTTCTCTTGGGTCCATAATATTCTTCTTTGTTCAAATTAAGTTCTTCTTCATACATCATTATCTTACCTATAAAATCCTTTACAGGTAGCTTGCGGATGTCACATAACTCTCAGATAGAAACAGAAGTGCCTCTCAATCTATCTGAGAAACATCTTAGTATTCTAATTATATATTCCTTTACTGGAACAACCATTCCATGGGAGCTCAAAGTATTGACAATCTCATTGAACCTGATATACATGTTAGAAATAGGTCCATCAGGCTTCATTTTAATGTTATCATATATAATAGTATAGGTATTCAGTCTCATTTCTTTAACATTAGTTGTCCCTTCATGGGAAATGGTCGAAGTGTCCCAGATTTCATAAGCATTTTTACAAGAAGATATTCTATTAAACTCTTAATCTCCTAGGGAAAAATACAGGGCATTCATAGCATTAAAATTATTATTGTAAGTAGTATTTTTAGGTTAATCCCATGTTGTTCTTCCAGTTTTTGGAATTTTATATTGTGACTCTATAGCAGTCCAAATATCAAAACCCATACTTTCCAAATGAATTTTAATCTTATGTTTCCTCTAGGAATAGTTTTTACCATTAAATAATGGGGATTGTTAGTAGAAGTAAATTCTAGTCCATTGTTCATAACTATATTTTAGAAAATATATTAAAGAGATAAAATTTAGGACTAACAGAAATTTAAGATCTTTAAAAATGAAACTAAAATCATAGTTGAAATACAGAATGTTTTAGAAACATGTATTAATAATAACCTAGCTCTGATACCAAATGTTGGTTGGGGTTGATACTCAAGAGGGGGTGAATTGAGTTACAATTAAAATTTCTATCAAAAATATTTCTTTGAAAATCCCCCTATTTAAATAAAAATTTAAACTATAATGAATTTATACTGACTTTAAATGTTCAATTAGTTTCTCAAATATTGATTAGGTCTCAGTTAATTTAATCTGAAAATTAAATTAACATTTTAAACTAACTTAATATTTTAAAATAAGTATTAACACTTGTTAATTTAACAATAAAAGTAACATTAAAACAAATTATATTTCAATGTAGTTAGAATCGGAATATGAAATATATAGTATACATATGACATAATCTAAAATTCACAACAAATGTAACCAAGAGGTTCAGTCTCAAGCCGAGACTTATTTTTCTCAATCAATTTATATAAATTGATCCACACCCTGGATCGGGGTAAACAATAGTGAAAAGACTGTCTGGGTTCAAGGACCTCAACCAGAGTTCTACGTGGGATAACAAACTACAGCTCACAGTTGTCCTGGTCTTACTCAAACTCTACCCCAATCCAGAGTGGGATACAATTGAGTTATAGATTATTAATGGGGATTTAATAATCATCCAGCTTAGGTCAGGAGATAGTGTGTGTAAAATAAACAAGGTACCCACACTACTTGAAATGTAAATAAAATAATCACAAGAGTATTTATGAATGAGTTTAGAAAATCATTAGTGATTGGAAGTGCATCACTAGAATCATTTGACTGGTCAGAAAAGCTTCTGAGTCCTTCTCGGGTTTTTGTTTGAAAAATAGAGTGTTGTTTTCTTCATTGGTTTTCAGGTTCAGCTTATCAGCCTGAGTGCATGAAGTTTTTGTTGAAGTTCTTCACTCAAGATACATCTTGCGTTCTCCTCTATAAATGAATTTCTTCGTGTATGTCAAATGTTCATGGAGTATGGATGTAGTCTTCCCGTATGCACCAATTTTCAGTTCTTGCTTCACACTT
The DNA here is from genome assembly GCA_963277665.1 of Viscum album. NCBI lineage: Eukaryota > Viridiplantae > Streptophyta > Magnoliopsida > Santalales > Viscaceae > Viscum > Viscum album. Next base: position 201,625,244 of record OY728157.1, on the reverse strand, counting down.
CAAGCGCCGTCATAGTTTTCATTTTAATGATGTTCCTGTATTTTCTCTTTTGTGTGTCCTTTTTTGTTCATTATTTTTTACTTCCTTTTATAGCTGTCAGATCTGGTAAAAAAATAATGATTACCTTTTGTATGGGTACACGGTACATTTCCCTGACATGCCAACAGATATCATTAAATAACATTAACTTATTTAAAAATATCAAATATAACTATTAGCTTAGTAATCAAATAATATTGAGAGTATAGAGTTTGACTGGTTGGTCAATCATTGGTAACCTTCTATTGGTAGATGTGTATGGTAGACGTTGTGTTGCAGTGACCTTCTATCGGTAGCTCTTTGAACATTTATCTGTAGCTTGTGATATTGTTAGATCTTACTCTGTGTATCGGTAACTTTTTTTTATCGGTAGCATTATATACCGATGACTTCATTCTATCGGTAGCTCTTGATCTATCGGTATCCCTGCTTCGTATCGGTAGCTTCATTCTGTATCGTTGACTCTGTATATCGGTAGCTCTTGGTCTATCAGTAGCACTATGTATCGGTGAATGTCTGTATCGGTAGCTCACTTAGTTCTAGTGATATGTGTATCGATAGACTTATGCATATAAGTAGCTCCATTTTGTGCTATCGGAAGACTTGTTCTATTGGTAGATATCATTAATGGTGACTTTAGATTATTGATGACTCTGTCTATCAGTTGACTAAGTACCGGTATCTCTATATCAGTATTTATACGCAGATCAGTGACTAACAGTTATCTGCTGTATACAAAACATATCTGATTGGGTTAGAATTACATCAAAACTTATATAAAGAAATATAAAGATTGATTATCATATTTCAAGGATTATTTTAATATTATTATCAGATATAATGTCATAGATTGAACAAATAAGAATATTGATAAACATTAATTGGTATTTTTATGGTATGTGAAAGCATAGTTGGGATTATTAAAATAGGTGAGGTCAACATCCACATCTGAAACATTCAATTTTAACCATTTTATTTATAGTTATGACTACTTAATAAGAAAAAAAATCATATAGTGAGAAACACATATCATAGTAGAAAAAACAAAATAATGAAAAAATTACATAAAGAATTCCTAAATCATGACACCTACTTTTAAATATATGACACTTTAGGATTATCCTTAAATAAATACCTAAAAATATACTCATAAAAATATCTTGGAATCTCTCTAATGTATAATCATCCTTATTTTCAATGATTGACTAAACCATTCTTTGATACCAACTATAAGGACACTTTCTTTTCTGAAATGGATATAAGATCATTTTTTTGGGGAACATTTCATACATTATACAATAACCTTTACAAAGATTATATTAGTTTTGTTTCATTATAAACATGTTACATAAACATATTGTCTGGTGTAAGACTTTAAAAGTTTCTCATAAATATCATTCCCTCTATTAATCCTATAAAAAACTATTTTTTATATTCTCGTTAATTGATACAATATAAAATGGGGAGATTAGATTACCAGTAAGGGTAATCCAAGAATATATATAAGTATAAACATTTTAATAAGTTTATAATTATATTATAATTACATTAGATGAACATACATTTCATAAAAAAGACCATAAACAATTATTGTGGAAGAAATATTGATATTTCATAATACATGAATTAAAATCAAATCAAAAAACATAATCTATGATATCATAACATTGAATTAAGATATGAAATTATGGAATAAACATAGAAGAATAACATTGTGAACAAGTGTGAATAAAAAAATATTCACAAATAATATTTTATAAATGAAATGAATCACTTTGATAAATATATGGGCAATAAAACCTCGTACACATTAAAAACAATGGACATGAAAACTATAACTGTACATAAAATTGGGAACATTAAATCAGGTTCACAAATAACATATATACATCATGAGTTATAAATATTCACCCAACGCATTATAGGGACATATAGGTAACACTTGTCCTATAATTAGAACCATTCAAATATGAACCATAAAAATATAAATCATATCGTAACCCATAAAATGAAATGAGTTTGTTAAACCTTTCATCACAACATATCTCATAGAAGAGAAAAATAATTCAAAAACATAAATCCATCATAAACATAAACTTTTTAGAGAAAAAATAATAATTTTACCATTATATAATATCCTAGGTATAATATAAGAAACAGAAAATGATATTATCTTAGATGGAAAATAATCATCAGATATCACTTCACATCATTCTTGAGTAAAATATCTATTCAATTTTGAAAAAAAATTCTTTTAAAAATTCCATTCAATTTTAAAAGATGACATTTTATTTGAAGATATAATGTTATGATTGTATGTTTTGTTTCATGGAAATAATGAATCATTATAGTTTAAAATTTTTTTGTGGTCGTATATGTTAAAAGAACGTTCCTTTCATACATTTTTGGGAAATGTCACAAGTACCTCATTTTAAAAAATAAAAATACAATACATTAAAATAATCTTTTAATAAGTAAATAATGGGTAAAAATAAATTTAAATATTCATAATTTAATAGTAAAGAATTTAAGAAAACATTAGAAAACAAGGTCATAGAAGATAAATATTCCACAATTGTAGTTTAAAAAAACAATCCAGATTGTTGATGAGATTTCCAAATAATTACTTATCACATCATACTAAATAGAATAGTATAAAACATGAATGAAATAAAATTATATAGATATTAAAATTAAATAATATTTAAAATAATACTCATTAAAGGCATTCATCAGTATTATATACACCACTTTGATTAAACAAGTAGTGTATAAGGCATGTGTCCCATAGAAATAAATTGAGACACGAATCCCTTGCCATATGTCATGACTCCCATTAAACTCAAGAAACCATCCACTATAATTTATATAAATGTATTATGAATCCCTTAAATCCCCATATTCATATATATAATACCATATATTATTTACATATTAATTTATATTACCTGATTATTAACAGTTCCATGTTTTTGTTATGTTTCAAGTAATAATTTCATGGTTTCTCATACGTGTTTTAACTTTTTCTCTTGGTACTAATACGTATATCAATAATTAATAATCATAATAATAGTAAAATTGATAAATATATATATAGTATATATTTATTCAGGGTAATTAACAAAATTCCAATAGTCAAAATGAAATAAACCTTTCATGGAAACACTATGCCTTACATACACATAAACATTGTTTTCATTTTGTTTTTATAATAAAATAAAGATAATAAAAGGATATAATATCACTAAATGATAACATTTATTTAATATAGATCTTATATATACAAAAAAGTAATCTTTATAACCATCCATGTTTAAAATGGATGAAAATAAATCATATTGCATCATGGAGATGACAAGCCATACATACAAATGAGTGACATTATCATTTACCAAAAGATAAGATGAAAAAATGGTATATATGATATTGTATATAATGAAGAATAATTATGTAATTTATATCATATATATCATCAAAACATAATTTCCATCATAATTCATACAGTGAGATGTGGTAATAGAAAAATGAAAAATCCGCATTTTTCTAGGTGGTAGTCTATATTACAAATGAATAATAAGTTTGATTATCATTAAATGTAAGTGTGGGAAAGTTTAGGTATAAACTATAAAATTAATACATTTATGTGTATTAAGGATACATATTTTATTATATAAACATTAAAAAATTGGTAGTTCAAGGGAGAAATAAAACAAAAATGTTCGTTGATGAATGTTACCCACCCTTTGTGTATTTCATTTTTATTTTCCCAAAGAGTCTTATTTGGTTGGATTTATGAATAAATTATGGATTATTGGATGGGGGAAATTTATTTTTTAAGGGATATGTGTATATATTTTCCATTAAAAAAGTATTTAGAGGTTTGAATAAAAGAGATAGAGATGTGCCCTTTTATAAGAGAGGGGGAGGGGCACTTTTGAAAACACCCTAAAATAATAATTTATAATAAATAAAATCACAATAAAAATATATCTAAATGGACATAAACAAGAATATAAATGATATGATGTTGTAATCTCATAATCCAATAAATTTTATATTTGTTATTATGTAACTGTAAAACTTATCTCTTTGATTAATCGTTATTTATCTTATTTTAATTTTAATATTAAGAGGATGTAACTTTTGAATATAATGTTATAATTGGATGATAAATGTTAAATTAATGATATATTACACCATAATTTATCATATTTGTAATAATTTACTATTGTAATTATTTTGAAATAATTTTATAAAATATTGTATTCATAAAATATCAATAGTATCAATATTGAGACTATTTATTACATATACTTTAATAAAATCTATATTATAAGATAACTTCGAAAAAAATTGGTTTAAGACACACCTAACAGGTCATATAAACCTATATAATTTTAGTCACATTAATTAATCATAATTATATTTAATGTAATATTTATAATATCATTTTATAAATTATTTCATTAATTGTGTAATTTCTGCAACATCATTATGTGATTATTAAAGATAAATATTTATTTGTAAAAAAATTACAAAAATTATTATATAGATAAACATATTATATTTCTCAATAAAATATATTTTCAATCATATATTTAATTAATTTCTATATTAAAAATACTATTCATATTAAAAGTAAGAGTGTGAATTTTTGTTACACACTATGAGTTTAATAAATCATAAGTCATTTCAAAGAAAAGTTTCTATAAAATAATCCAATTTTGACAATTATGTGTAAAGGGTATAATTAATATCATCCATTAAACTTTTTTTATATTTTATGTCAATTTTCTAATAAAAATCTTTTTATTATTACCCTTATTTATATGATTTATCCTTAAATGTGGTTATAAAAATTACTAAAGTTTCTATTTAAATTTCCCAATAATAAAATTTACTATTTAATAAAGTTTAAAATTGTGATTAAAAATATGGAATAAATTTATAATAACATAAATCAAGTAATTATAAAAAATTTATTGAAAATTAATCTTGATGATGACACGATAAAACAAATTTGAAAATTGAAAAAATCCAAAATATTGAAACTATTTTAATTCACAATTTAATGTAAAATTTAGTAAAATAACATTAATTGGATTAAATATTAAAAATATGATCTAATTTTACTTTTAAAAAAATCAAAAATACAATTTAACGCTAAAAATTATTTCGATGGGAAAAACTAGTTTCAATTAAATTTCAGTATTTTTAACCATTTCTCTAAAATAAAAAACAATATTAAAATACCAAAAATTAAACAAAATTAAATTTAGATATTATTATTTTAGATTAAATGTTTATTTTTTCATGTAAAATTTATTAAAGTGTCAAAAAATAAATTTACAATGGCTTCTTCAATAAAAGGCGGTAAAATTTCTCTTCTGAAAAATAAAACTTTTTTTCAAAAATTTGGACTTATACTTATCTTATTCTTATAAAATATATTGTGTGGGTCTACAAAATATTATTGAATATTTAATATATATATATATATATAATTATAAACATTCACCAATAGTTTTTTGTTTTATTAATTTAGATAAAATTGTTTTTTTACATTGAAAAAAAATTTCATAGAAATTGATTTTTTCTTATTTTCATGTAGCTCTCACATTCCTCTCTATATATTTTATGACCATTGATTTATTTTATATATATGTCGAAATTATATTTTCTTAACTTAATTAATATTACATTAAATTTTAAATTCATACACCTTTGTGATAGTTATAATAACATTGTAATAATAATATTTATATTATGTTAATGTTTAGTAAAACTCGATCTTGCATGTATCAAAAGCTATATAAAAAACTCAAAATTATGTGCAACACAAGACGAATATCTTGTTGCCTTTACCAAAAGCTAATAAAATTGTTTCATGTTGTATAACCTCAACTTGGTGTTGTGTATAAACCAATAATAACACGGTTCTTTTGTATGAAACAAGCTATATTATGTGTTGTTTTAAATGTAGAAAAAATTAAAAAATATTAAATTAATTAGGAAAAAATATATTTCAAGAGAAATTAGGGGTGTTTAATTTGTGTTTTTGGATTAAATAATTATGTTATCTTATTGGTAAAATAAATAAGTATTCATAATTTTATGTTTTTTCATTCTGGATGTACAAGAACATATTAAATGGTTATGATAGAGTATAAAACTCAAAAAATGGAAAGGTTATGTCCATGTAAAACAAATGATCATGGGTAATATAATTATTAAAACGTTTGTTATTTTATGATAAAGTTTATTGGATAATTATATGTTAGACATGAATAATTATATTTGATGAAAATAATAAACTTCTAATTAATTTGGGAATTATTGAAATGTGGTTTATGATATCATAAATGAAGATTTCAATATTTTTAGAATAATAATATATATGCAATAAAAATTGGAATAAGGAAAAATGCATGTTTTTATCATGTATTTTTTGTAATTATTGTTATTAACATGATTTCTGGGAATATATGATTAAGTTATTCATCTATTTGTTTCAAGAAAATTAATAACCACATTAAGATATTTTGGGGATCAATGCCAACAAATTTTTGGGAAATTTAGTGGCTTTATTTATGATTTATTGGATTTCCATATTTTGCGATGTTTATGAGGTTAACCATTCTTGGAATGGTTTATATTGAAATATTATCTTTCTATAAAAGGCATTATGCAAATTCGATAGCTAGTGGTAATCTTTTTTTGTGATAAAGTCATATGGAATGACATACCATTCTATTTATGATATGATTATTTATTAGTGCTTAAAGAGAAAATAGTGGAAGTTTACATTCATTAATGGACAAACAAGGTGATATTATACTGAATTAGGTAATTATATATTCCCATGAATATTCATCAACTCTATGGAATAGATCATGAAAAGAAGAGATTATCATAGTACATTATTTTTTGATGAATCATGTGGCCCCTTAGACCATCATAGATTTATGTCTTTGTGATAGTTAATATTCTTGTAACCTTGTTCTATAAAACATTCCACCAGAAAAGGAAGGTTATATTTCTCTTCCAAGTCCATTTTTTCACTTGAAACCAATTTTATACCATGAGGAAACTAAATTATTAATTACATTTGGTAAACATGTTTTTAACAACATTACCTTTTTAAAGGATGTTTTTGTATTCATTTATTAGAAGAAGGATTCTATAAAAGGGACTTTAAAGTATTAAAAAATTAATAACCAAGAATAATTTCAAGGGAGAAATTATTTATATTGGGGTAGAAGGTAACACATTCATATATTTTGAATTGTTTTCCAAATAATTTAATCTTTTTTATATATCCCATTTCATACAATATTGAATATAATATTTATATATTTATGAAATATGATTGGAATTTGTAATACACAACACCTAGTTAATCATGGAAAAATAATTAGAATAACTTGTGGAACTCAAAAAAATATGTCTTTCTTTTATTACACCAAATATTGATTCACTTTGATAGCTTGAATTATACACAAGATCGAGTTATTACCAAACTAAAATATATTATTAATAATATTATAAAAATATTATTGTAGCAACCTTATAGCTACTAGAATAAATTTTATGAATATAATTTACTAAATTATAAATATATGATGAACATTTTTATATAAAATGAATCCTTTTGTTTTTAATTAGAAGTTGTGAATGTAAGAACATTTCAAAAATAAAAAAAAATTAATTTCAAAAGATAATGATTTTACAATGAACAAATAAATTTTTATCTCAATAAATTAAAAAAAAATTTAGAATAGGGTTTTATATAAAATATTTATTTTATATATTAAATCAATTTATATTATACTCAACAAATATATTTTATAATTAAATTGTAAGAATACATCAAATTTACGAATAAAAATTTCCATTTTATAATTGGAAACTTTTCAACCTTTTAATGGTGAAGCAATATTAAATATGGTTTTTTACACATATATGATTTTTATTTGAAAAAATAAGCATAATTATTAAAATCGGATGAAAAAATTTATATTATGGTGACATTTTGGTATATTTCTATGATGTTTTGTTTGATGAATATTGAATAAAACTTAATATTTATTCATATTTGATTTTTCATTATATTTAATTATATAGTAAAAGAATTAGTTTGGTTTTATAGTTTAATTATATTATTTTTACATAAATTAATCCAATTTTTTAAATTTTAATCAATTTCAAACTGAAATTTTATATAAATACATTTCAATCAATTGAACATTTTATCTTTTAAAACATACCTTGTCTTCTCATCAACAAGATTAAATTTAAAATAATTTTTACCTAGTATATAATTATAATTTTGTATTATGGATTATGTTTTTTGGAATAATCATAATTTATAATATAAATAAATTTCATATATTTTTTTCAAAAATATTAGTGAAATTGAATGGAATTAATTACTGGGATTAAGAGAAAACATGCGTAACAAAATATTAAAACATAAACTTATAGAAAAAATGACCCCAAAACATATCCAAAAAATATTTTTATTACTATATTTTATCCTATAATGCATTTTATATAATTTATATCATTATTTTATCCCCTTTTCATTGGATACACATGGGTGGAATTCAATTTTTAAAAATTTAAATGAATACCTCTCATCTGCCTCTATAAGAAGGCTCTTGCCCCTCATACTTCTTCAGACCTCCACATCCATTATTCTCAAAAAAAATATACTAAAATAATCTCCAAAATACCATCCACTCCTCTTATTAACCTCCCTTTTGGACTAAATATATCCAAGGAGCCCTTTGGTGGAAAGAGAGGGGAGTTACCCAATAAAAAGGTGACATCGTTCCTCAAGATTCATTGTTTTGTTTTCATTATCAATCAAATAAATTATTATTATATCATGTTTATATTACAACATATGTATCCTATATATAATGAATTTTTTCATTCACATGGATTTACATGAACATACACAAACTTTCAACTAATGTGTAACAAACTCACCGTTCTTCTGTATGGTAAACTACCTCCTCATCGAATAATGTTGTTTTGTTTTATATTACCGCCTATCATGGATGATAATTATGATGGAAAGTATGCTATTATATTATAAATATGAAAAATTTAATGTTATGTTATTATTTAATAAGACATACATTCCTACATTCTAGGTTTTTTAAACATGATAATTTCATTATGGGAGGTGTGGACAATCGCCTCCACAAAGCAATGTGATTCGTTCACAATCTACGTGGATTAATTTAATGATAGATCTAGTAAACCTATATAATATTTATTACATAATAATTATAATTTGGTGATATTATATATATATATATATCGTTTCCATTCTTCATATACATATTACAATAAAATGTAAATAACTTTCATGCATACATTTGGCATACAGTCTCCATGAATGGTGTATTCAATTTCATATTTCTGTATTTTATAAATTATTTGAAATATATATACTGAATATATATTATATTTATTTCATTATTTAAATTCATGAAATAATTAAATTAACATATATGTAAAAGGAGTCAAGAATAACAAGTCACAACCAATATGAAAAAGAAAGCATATTTTACCAAAAATGTAACATTAACATAGAGTTGTTAAAAAAATTAAATATAAAGTCATAACAAAATAAAATAATTTATTATATATAAAAATATTGTTATTTTTCAAATTTTAAAAAATATTATATTTATTATATAGTATTATATTAATGTCTGTGAAGAAATTCAATATATAAGGTTAGAGAATTTCATCTCATTTTTTACTTTTGTTAGATACTTGCCTTATTCACTACTCATTTCATTTGTGTGGTGTGTATATGTCCCATTGATTTGATATATTATTATTATAACTAAATTTTTGGGTATATATGTATCAATTTTAGATCCTTCTGTCATAGGTATTATGTTTCAAACGCTAACAAATCATTAAAGTAATTTTGCCTCAATTTTTCATATTCGAGACACGTGGCATGTTATGAACCTATATTCGTTTATTCGGTGTATATACTTCTTTGAAATGATATATAATTAATATCCTTAATTTTTTAAGTTATATTTTTAATTTAATATTATTATCTCCCTTGTATTATAATTTAATGTTACCAAATTTATAACAGTTTTTAAGAAACAATCTCATCATTTATCGAGATTGTTTATGATTATTCATTCATTGATTAAATCATATGATCAATCTCTCAAGAACTATAATTAATTTTATTACCCTATGTATATTTACATTATATCCAAATAATGGTTCTATTTTTTACAATCTTTTGTTGTTATGATAATTAATGATGTTTTATGAAATTCTTACATTATTTCACCTTTCGGTCTGAAATATATGTTATTTTAAATCCATGTTTTCTAAAAGAAGTATTGGAAAATGTTCTACTATTATCCAATTATTTTCTAAAAAAATTATACCCATGTGTAAATTTGTTAAAATATGGTTTTATGACGAATCTTCTTATAGTTTTCATATCAAGGCACTGTTCTAATCCTATAAGGAGAAAATGAATGTTTGGAATGTGTTGACATACCCACCATCATAACCATCTGTTTTTGGATGCCTTTTTTGAATTTTTGAAATGTTATTTTATGAATGAATATTTTTTCCTAATATTATTAAAAATTATTGATTTAAAAAGGGTTATCAAGGAAAAGGGGTTTAAAAGAAAATTAGGTTTAAAAAGTGACTTAATTATTTTTAAGGCTTATTTTATAAGTTTTTAAAAGGTTGTATTCAAATAAAAATAATTCAATGACATAAAAAATATTTTATATATTTTGAAGTTATTTTAATAGAGACAAATTTCATTATATTTTCAATCTTAATTATATATTTTTAGAGTGATTTTTAAGGAATGTGGTCATTAAAATATTGTATTTATTTAAAATCATTATTTTTCAATGTGTAAGAGATAATTTCATCATGAATTGTTTTAAATGATCATTTTGATTCATTTTTATGTTTTCAATGTGTCTTAATGTTAAATGGTTTTAAAAATGTAATATGTGAAAAAATTGGTTTTCAAAGACATGTTTTGTGTCATGTGATCGTTCAAAATACATCTCCGTCTTATATGAGATCCTTGTTTTATGCTTTTAATGGGAAATGATCATAGGATATAATTTATATTATTTCTTTAATTGCTTTATGTTTTATGGCTTCATGGTTTTGATACCCATTTCCCTTCAATGGGTTATACCTTGAAAAATGATTTTGAAACCTTCTTGATTTCATGTGTTAAACTATGATGAAATGATTATGGAACATATATATTTTCCATAGGGTTTGTTATGATTAAATGTTTATGGTAACTGTTTCATTTTATTGTTTATGATATGATTTTTATGAAACCCACCTTTTTTATTGGTTATGATATGATGCACATTTTGTTATCTTGTAGACAATGTATATATTATTTTATTCTATAATTGGTGGGACTATTTTCTCCCCTAATGATTTGGGTTATAATATGGGGAATATGAGATAAAATCGTACATGGTATGTTTCAAAAGCCCAAAAACAATAGGGTACATGGGTTATAATGCAAGAATGAAAGAAATATAGAACATCAGTTTTATCCCAGGACTGAAAACAATGGGGTGCATGAGTTGGATCCCATGCCAAAAATTAGAGTGAACAGGTTATTATCCCTAGTCCAAAGTAGATACACATGTTTTATCCCAATAGAAAAATTTATTTTATGTCATTTTGGGTTTCATTGACATAGTATTTTATATGCATATATGTATGCCCAAAAATTATATGTCTTATTCATATATTATGGTTTTATTCAGTATTATCTTGATTAACGTATGATTCTTGTCTTACAAACTGCCAATACTTATTCTACAATTAGTGTACAAGATCTTTGATATACATGGTTTGTTCTTATAAAGATAATATCATGTTCTCATGTTATTATGTTAATTATTATGCAAAAGAATATCCCTTATTAAATATACTGATTATCTGAACTAAACCCCTTTTCTATTTACATTACCCCTATTTTGAAGATATGTATTTTGTATTATGTGTATAAGGATGGTGATAGTCATGGGGACCTAGTGGGGGATAATGTAGCTCACTTATGTACCCAATTTTACATTTCATTAATTCCAACATAACTAAATTAATAAATCCTTTGGTTGTTTGTTTATGTAATGTATTATATATTAAAAAAAATTTAATTTTAATGTAAGTTATTATTATGAAATTATATATAGAATCTTATGTATAGTCGTCAAGGAGATATCGACTATTTTATCATATTTACTATGTTATACACTGAACATGTTGCTAATGCGTATCATGAAGCTGGGTAGAATGAGAACATTCTCAAGTGAAGGATAATTGTATAATTATTATTACATAGAGAATATACATTGAAGTTCAATAAACCCCCTTTATAAGTACACATAAGTATTTAAATGATTTTCTTGGACCCCCGTCGCCAATTTTTGTGGCCGTACATGAATAGTGGTGTTGCAGAGTCCATTTCTCGGTGCCTCACTTATCAGCATGTAATGGAAGAGAACTGGTTTGATGTTGGTTGGAGCACACCACTAGTTGTTCTTGAGCTAAAGTTAGATGGGATATACACGGATTTGGTTATTAGATTACCATTTGTGTCTTGGAAAAATGAATCAATCATGGTGATCATTGAATAAATCACCATCTCCTCCCACTTTCTATCAATTTGATAGTATAGATGAGTAGATATCATATGGCGCTATTTCTTGCAGGAGATAATATAGATATATGGAGTTCCCTTTATGATAATTTAGGTCAATGATAATGGTTTCATTTCATGATGATGAAAATGAATATAAGAATATTTTAGGGCTCATTTGTGTTTGAGTAGAACATTTCAAACCTATACTGATGGCTAGACTTTTCATACATTTGAGACATAGAAGAAATGTTGTGAGCTTGCATGTTAGACATCAGACGCAAATGGGAGGATCAAATGCTATTACCGAATCTCGCATAAGACAAATAACACCACCCAAACATGGATAATACAACATTTGATGACTTTTATGGGTGACGTTGTAGGTTACAAAATTTTTGGACTAATTTGGGAGACTATTTAATCAAGGGACAAAAGTTGGTCTGAGAAACTATAGAGTCTATGTAGATCATCTAGAAGTGGATGAGGACTATCCGTAGCCATTTGAATAAATATGTGGACCAATGATGGATGCATGTAGAGTTTTGGGGGAAGACCATGTATTCATGTGGGTATCACCTTGATGTGGGTTATAGATATTTTTATAGGGATGAAATATATCTCAGAGATTCATTAGACCTTTCATTATATTTCATAGAGATTATGAGGTTTTGTACTACCTAGTTGTACCACCTCGGTTGGACTTGGTACATGATTAGTTCAGCGTGTCAAAACTAAGGAGGTATGTTCATGAATAAAAACATGTTAAAAACAAGCGAGAATAATAAAGTGAGAACGGAGCTAAATTTATTTAATACATTATAATGATATAGGAGCTGTAGGAGAAAACCCTGAATGAGAAATCGATTCCCCTAGTTTGTGTCTAATGGACACATGAGAGAATTCATGAGAATACATAAGAGTGGGATACCTAGTTGTGATCCATATACCATTATATTTTTTGGTTGATTTTATACATTTCTAGGATGAAGCCCCTATTTTTGGGAGAATTTATTGACTCAAATATTTCATGTATTACATTTGGATGTGACACATATTATTTTCAAGCAAGGCACTCGAATGGTATGAGATTTTGAGTCCTAAAAATCCCATAATTAAATTTTTAATTATATTAAATATATTAATAACAAACATGTATATATTTCTTGAAAAAGTTGAATAAAGCATAAACAGGTTCCTAGATTAGAAATATAAGGTCACTATTAAGTCCCGATCATGGTTTTTACCCTAGGTGTGACATGACCTATGTCAGCGCCTTGTGTTGAACATGGACACGTTCATGGGAAATTAATTAAATAAATATAATATTATTTAAGTATTAAATTAAAATCTTAATCATAAACTCTACAATATGATATAATATATTAGAGGGAGTATTTTAGTATTTCTTGGGGAAAGGCATTAGATTGATATCTAGTCGAGGATTATTTTTTCATCTGAGTACATGGATCTATTTTATGACGGAAACACATGACTTTTTTTAGTGAAATATCCAATCTCTGAGAAGGATGTCTGAATTTTTTATGTTCATCCCATTCATTTATCCTAATTGAAAATAGTTTAATTCCATGAACCATAATTGATTCAAACATTGATGATAGATTAATTTTTATGATCTCTTTATTTTGTTCATTGTTTTTAACTCATTTATTGTATAATTCATATACAAAATATCGATGTACAATTAAAAATGTTTTTGCTTCATTCCTATCATCTTTTGGATTATGTATTTCTTACTTAGATTCATTGGATGGTCATCTATAGTAATTTTTGAGGCCTTCTTCAATGATTATTTGGTATTTTATCATTACATAACCATTATTCAAGGAAAAAGATCAACACTATGGGTGCATATTATTATTGAGTATACGATCAAAGAGTGAAGATGATTTAGGATGATCAGTGGTGAATTATAATGGACTAAAAATTCTCATTCATCCATGTATTAATTGTGTGGCACCAATTTATTGATTTGTTCATTTCTTGAGGAGATTTTAATTCAAGAATATCAATCTCTAATGATTTAAATGTCATAAGACCCTTGATATATGATTTTTGTTGAGTCGGGAATTGATAGAAACATGTAGGATGACATGGAGGAGGAGACTAGTGGATCTGAAAAATACCATGTTAATGTACCCTATATCAAGTATTATACACTTTGTGGTACCAACCTATACGTGGTACTAGATTTTCTACATATAGTTAAATATCAAAGCTTGCATGGGCTTTTATCCCTCCATCTGTCATCTGTTTTGTGGCTAGACATGTAACATGAATGTTAGAAAAGTGCATGCTGACTGAAGATCACCAATATAGCCAGAGAACATAGGCATAGACAGAGTACATAGACACATTCTTGTGTAGATGAGCATGGCCAGACAACATCGGTAGAGTGTTGGGGTAACATTATACACAGTGTACTATTCCCACACATTGTGTATTAACAAATTTACATACCCTCCTAGGAAGCACCACACAGGTAGACCAGGTGTTGGATGGACACCCCATGTACCCTAATAAAAAACGTGTAATACTTTATAGGTTTATTGGTTCCAATTTTTTCTTCGATTTGTACCAATATCGATTTATTGTGTTCCCTTTGTCCATAACCATTATGGTACAGTGTTTTATTAAATCCACATTATTGGATTATCATCATATGTAGACTATGAATATTAAATAATGTTTATGGTTTCCATTTGTGAGATCAGAGTGTGATACCCTATCATTATATATACATTTAGGTGTTTATAAAATCAGTATAAACTTCCTTATAAGGGTTTTGTTCCTCCATTTAGCTGGACATATCATTTGATTTAATTATAACACTGGAGTAAAATCCTTCATGTAATATGTTTATTTATAATTGTTTTGTGGTATCCCCCATCCATCCTGGTTGGGATCTCCTATATGAGGATCATAGTATTCTGAGAGGAGTGATATTTTTTTAGAAAAACCCAATGATCAGGACGATTATTTAATGGGTATCTTGTGATGGTATGGAGAATGCATTGGATTCTTTGGTGGAGTGTATTTCATCATGAAAAATCCTATGGTTTCTAGTTTAGTTATGACCTCCAAGAAGAATGATGTCTGAAGTGCCCAGATCAGTGTGAATCACTGAGAGGGGGAGGGGGCGAATCAGTGATCCCTTAAAACATTTAACTAATTGATTCTTTATCAATTAAACCTATATGGCTGGTTAAAGCCTCGATCCACTCATCTTGTATCTCTCAGCCTTTCCTCGAGTGATGCAGTAAATGTAAAGGAACAGGACACAAGGATTTATAAGGTTCGGCACCAAAGGCCTACGTCCTTTCCATGTTGGTTATACGCCCCAACATGGTTTCTTCCATTATAATCTGTTAGTATTACAATGGTCGATACAGAGTCCCACTGTATCTCTCCTGAGTCCCACAGGAGGGTCTTTATACGGCGTCCCACAGTGTTACCAGAGTCCCACTGGCCTGCTCCAGAATCCCACTGAAGACTTCTTCCACCCTGAGTCTCACAGGGGGCTTCTCTTGGCTCCTCGAGTCACACGAGTAGCTCTTCTTCTCTTTAAGTTCTTCAAGTATCTTCAGCAACCTGGGATAAAGACTGCTGGTCTTGCTCTGTACCTCTGATCACTTGAGTTGATCAGGTCTTCTCGTCTTGCTCAGGCTTTATCTCCTTCTTCTAAGGATGACCTAGCCTTCTCTCTTCAAGAATCTTCAACAGCCTCTGATAAGGTCTGTTGGTCTTTCTCAGCACTTCTGATCACTTCTGTTGATCAGGCTCTTTTCAATTACTGAAAACTCAGACAATTGATATCTCTAACTTCAGTCTGGCTTCAGTCTGACTTCAAAACAACTTCATGCACTGAATTCATGGCAACTCTGAATCCTCATGCACTGACTACATGGCCTTCAAAAATCTCTTCAAGATCATAAAGTCTTGGACAACTCAAATGCACACAATCAGATTTGTCTTTGTTCACGTGTGCATGTGCATGCATGTATGCATGCACTCCCCTTCTTCCTTCTCTTGGTGCAATAAACCCTCAAAGGGTGTATTCAACTATAGCACAAACCTTCTCACTTGAACTTCACACTTTGTTCAATGTTTTTACACACTAAAATGTGTGTTATACTTTGTGTGAGTCTTCTTCTTCTTCTATGTGTGTCCACTCCACTTAGACCACACACATAGGTTCGGCCACTTCACTTTGTTGTTTTGCACACAAAACTTTGTTCTTTGATTTGCACACACACAATGAGTGTGTATTTGGACTTCACTATTTTTGCACACACATCCAAGCTATCCTCGGCCTTCTTTTCAAATTCACACACACACAAAGTGTGGTGGTCTTCACTCTTCAAGAATGCACACACAAATTCACTACGGCCTCAGGTCTTCTTTGGTGCACACCCACTTCCGCGTAGGGTTCCTTCTACTTTGGACCCAATGCCCGTAGGGCCTTATTGCCTTGGCACATAAACCACCCGAACCCTTACTGCCTTCAAAGGAGGTGCACAAGGTGCGGCCAACTCCTCTGTCTTCACTGTCGTGCAGGTTCACAAGGCACAAGAGCCACACAGGGTGCAAGTTCAAGCACCACGCAAGTAATCTCCTGCCCCGCAGGGGTGCGGGCTTCAACCGTGGGCGCGCAAGATGTTGCGTCCACGGGTCTTCCTGCCGCGCAAGGGGAAGGCGCACAAGGGTCCCCCTTCTTCTTATTTCGCGCAAGTGTGCGCGAAAGGAACTCATGAAGCCAACAGGAGGCTTCGGGCTTCTGCCGCGCAAGTGGTACGCACATGGATTCTACTTCACGAGGCTAAGCTCTCTCACGGGACTCCGCATCTTCAACAAAACTTCAGCCACCATAAATGAGAGCATGGGCTCTCCTTTTATAGGCAGAGAGGCCTCAAAACGTCTGCGTGGGATAAATCTCAAATCCGCGATGTATTCGGATCTTCAAGATTTTTTCAAATCATGAACTTTCTCCTCGGTTCTCTACGGGTTCTTCTCTTTTTATTTTTCTCTACGTGCATGCGACTTAGAACGCATGCACGACCTCTTCTCTTCAAATCCATGCAAAGGTATAAACCCTTCACGGCCTCGGCAGCGTTGCTTGGCTCGGCCGAACTTCGAAATCCTCATTTGTTGCATGCAGAGTCATTTTAATGCATGGACATGTTCGGTGTGTCCAGACGATCTAATTGGTGTCTTCGGCTTCTTCAGAGGTGGCCGGAATCTCAAAATCCATGCTCGGGTGGCGCCTGGTTTGAAGGTGGCTGCGGGAATGCGCGGGGAGGCCTCAGCCGAGCTCGGGGAAGAAGATAAGCTCAGCACCGTTGGATCCGCTCTTTGGACAGCCTCGATCTTAACGGGAGCGGCTCAGATTAGATCGCGAGCGGCGCGATGCATCGGGCGGCTGAGATCAGCCGCGTGATTACTCAGACGGCCAGGATGCGCTCCCGATGAATTTTGCCGCATCCCACTTCGAAACGGTGAGCGGATCTTCCACAGTTTATCAAACATTCGCAGCCATCCATCCCTCGATTGAACGTCTCCCTCCACGGTGCCGCCCCGCACCGTGTTCTCTCTGCGGGCGCGCTCTTGCGCCCATCCCTGCCACTCGGGCGTGTGCTATGCGCCCTCTATGCACGCTGACACTCTTGGGGGCACGCTCCCTACGCCCCTGCCGCGCTCCTTCGGGCGTGCCGCAGGCGCCCATGCGGTGTCTTGGGTGCACCCAGCAGCCCTGGCTTTCCCCATGGGTTCCCCCATGGGCGTGGTGCCCTAGCGCCCATGCCTTGGGGTTTGAACCCTCAATGTGCCTTGGCTAGCCATATTTTTTGGCAAAGGCATGAATAAGGACTTTGTCAAATACAAAGTTCTCCTATGAGTATAAGCCAAATGCCAATTCTAAATGCCAAGCCATATTCCTCTAAGCCATTCCTTCTTCTATATCTCCTCTCCTCCTCTCTTCTCTTTTCTTCTTCTTCATTAGAATTCCTCCACTTCTTCTTCATCATTTATTCATCACTTAGGAATGGAATTCCCGAAGGTTCTTCATCAACCAAGTCACTTGGATAAATTATTTCTTCAATGTTCTTCATTGTTCCAATCAGAGATCAAGTTGGATCTTATTCAAATTCACATGCACTAAGTGATAGTGCATGGAATTCATTAATCCACTTCATCCACTCAGTGATTGTAGATGGATCATCTTCATCTCCTCATGCATTTTTATGACAATGCATGGTCTTCAAACATTGTTGTGACATTGTATCCAGTTGATACATGTTCTTGGAACTTTAAGAACAGCTCAACAATCGTCTGATTTAATGATGCTCCATCATCATTCATTCTTCAAGTGTTTTAACTTAGTATCATCTTGATACAAGTATTGAAACATTAAGATCATTTCTTCAATCATCTGATATTACTAGAGAATGTTTCAACCATCATCTCCTATGTCACTTAGTGAATCTCCTAAGTGACATTCATTATAGTACCATGGCCATTCTCCTTTCCTTACCAACACCATCACATCCTTTGTCATTCTCATCTTGACATTCCTTGACATACATCCATTCATTCCTTGACAACAACATACCTCATTGACAACAAATGCAATACAGTGCACTTCAATGTCCTTCACATGTATATGTAGTGTATTCTTGTTTATGAAATTATTTTTATGTCATTTTAATGAGATAAATATTCTATAATATTCTTGTTTATTGTTTCTGGGTTGTCATCATGGGTATTATTATAATCACCCATGCATAGGATCTCCCTACATGTGTCATTTCTTATGTAGATAACAACCCATATGATGGTTTTATAAGAGGATATGGAATTTTTTGTTCATAGATCGTTTGGTATAGACTGAGGGATTTCTAGTAGGTATAATTTGATCGTGTTCATCTCCCTTGGAGTTGGAAAGGCTCTATTCTGGTTTTGGTTCGACTTATATTGGAAACACATTATTATTTTCATTAATTTAATATCATAATCTAATTGTGGTACCAAATATTGATACATGAATTATATTCATTTGTATTATATTTTATCATTTTATGGGCTTGGAGATGTGTGTGTGTGTGTGTGCCGGTACATTATGATAATTTCTCACATGTTTCAGATATGCCAACATGGTACAACTTTACATCCCCTAGACTACTGGAGGAGGACATGGTGTAGCCTTGGATTGTGCCTCAATGGATTGAGTCTGGACATCAATGCACCTGGTGATTATCATTTATCTCTCAATCACATTAATGAGAGTTATTACCTCTAGGTGCCTTATTGGTTCAACCACATAAATTTATTATATAAGAATTAGGATAAAATTTCATGGAAACCACTGGATCTAACTTTTATAAAAATCAAAATATAATTTCATATACACTAACTCATCCTTAGGATTGTACATAGAGGAATCCATTAGAATTTCCGTAGAAAAAACACTAGTATATAATTAATTTTTATCATCCATGTTTCAAATGGTTAAATAAAATATTCCTCTAATACCTATTATAGAAACTCATGCTTTTGATACATTGATATTACATCATTATAGAAAAATAATCATTACAATAAAAAATATCACTAACGACCATAATAGTTTTGTGTTATTATAGAATAGGTAAAAAATATTGTTAATTCATAAAAGATCATAAAAATATCCCACAATGATATTATAATATATTATTATTCTTATGAAAAAATAATTAAATTGTTCATAAAGACATGGGGATGGAAGACGCTCTAAGAAGAAAGGATCCGGTAATTCTGTCATTGAAGATAATTGATAGGGATTCGATCTTATTAGATTTGAAATGGATAGACTGGGGAATTATAAAGAATGAACCATCATCAAACCTTTGACACATGATTACCCAACCATCTCTTCTGAATAGGTTAACAAATTCTCAATGAGTATATGTGGGAATTCAATATAAAGTGTAACCTCTATGTAAATGGATATCAATAGAGATCAATGATAATGATTAATGTGTTGTGATATTTGGTTCAAAACTATGTATAATTTCAAATCCTATGTTAATAATGGATCTCTTGGATGATGAACATAGCCCATCCTTCTCCATTCACCTAGGAAGCACAAAGATGTGTGGAGATATATAAGAAGACTATTGGTTGGACAATATAAATAAGGAAATTGCAGAATATACTTTAATATGTCTTGTATGTCAATACACGAAATCATATTGGAAAAATCCTAGTGGATGATGCAAACATTACCCATACATACATGGGAAATGCAAAAAACAACCATGGAATTTGTCACTACTTATAAAAAGTAATCAAGAAGGAATAATTGAATTTGGTTTTTGATGGATTTTCTTAGAAACACTTCACACTTCAGTGATATATTAGAGGAATTCTCATTGGATCCACTTTCATGGATATACATCATGGAAGTGTTTACGAAGTATGGAGTACAACTATCGATTGTATCCAATCGAGATTCACGATTCACCTCTATAATATGGAAGAGACATTAGAATGCTCTAAATATTGAGTTGATCTTCAGTACGACCTATCACCCTCATACTAATGGCCAATCTTAGTGTATAATCCCAACACATAAGGACATGTTGAGATCATTATCAATGGAATTTGACGGTAGATGGGATCAAAATCATCATCTCATTGAGTTATCTTACAAAAACCATTTCAATGAGAGAATCCCAATTACTCCCTATGAAACCTTTTATTGGAAGAGGTTCAAGACTTTTCCCTGCAAAGATTATGTTGGGGAACAAAAATAGATATGTCCTGAAATGGTTGAGGAAAGGGTGGAAAAGGTAAATACCATTCAGCATCACATAAATTATGCTTAGAGTCGAAAAAAGAGCTATGATGACAATCATCTATGAAACCAAGAGTTTTATGTTGATATTTGGAAATAATCCAAAAATATTCAAGGAAGAATGTGGGGTGATTTGAGAATAAGGTAATTCTCAGTCCAAGATAAATTGACCCATTTGATATCGCTGATCATATCGGAGTAGTGGCCTAATGACTTTCACTCCCACCAATCTTATCTCAAGTTAATGATATATTCCATGTGTTACTCTTGAGAAATTACCTACCTATCTCCTCTCATGAACTCAATCTAGAGGTGGTACCATTAGAGAATGAACATTTCTATGAGGTGCAGCTGGTGAAGATCTTAGATCCTAGAGACATAGTTCTACGAAATAAGACAATGATCCTTATCAAAGTGTTGTGGATAATACAAAGTATTGACGAAGTAACATGAGAACAAGATTAAGTAATGAGACATAATTACCATAAAATATTTTATGGGGTTTAAATGAAAATTTCGAGGATGGGATATCTCAATGGGGGATGATTGTAACAACCAAAACTTATATAAATGAATTTTCCATTTTTGATATAATTCAATGTACTATTATGTAATATGGTTATAAAAATAAAACTAATTTCTTAGTTATAAATTTGGATTTAAAATACCATTCATAATAATACCATTTGTTAATATATCCATTAAATAGTGATCACATTATTAATATAAATATAGGGATTTAACAAATCAAATCCACATAGACATAGTATGTGATGGACTCATCCGACAAGATTTTACCATATGATGCCCATTTATTGAAGCTTCTAAGAGATATATCAGCAATAGAATTTTCCCTTGACTGTTTCTAAGATTATATCCAAAACATAAGAATCCATGAAAATTATTACGGGATATGTTCAATCTAATATTGATCACATCCCAAACCAATTTTCCCAAATGACACCATGAAAGTCTCATTGTATCACACCTTACTCTTAGGGTGTATGATGGTGTAGAAAAGTAATTTTTCTCATGTTTTTATTAATATAATTTTGTAAATTTTATATAATAATTAATATTTTCCATTATTATAGTTACATTACAAATAAGTTTGTTTTTTATTCCAACAAAAAAAAATTTAATTTCGAGTAATATTAAAATTAAAACTTTGGATTTATTTTAATAATTTTTTAATTTTTGAAATAAGTTGTATTTTAATAAAAAATTCATATTTAATAACTTTTATTAATTATAAATTATCATTTAATATTTATGAAATGAAATTTACTTTTTATAAGGGTTTAAAAACTGTTTTTGTCAAAACCCGACATTTTTCAATAAATGTTAACTATTATATTAAATGTGAAAATACAAATATTTTAAAAATTATTTATATAAAATTATTATAATTTTTAATAAAAACATTGAAATTATTCAATACTTCATTTTTTATAATTTTCTAAGAATGTTGAATTTTTTGGAAGAAATTAAATACCGTATAAATATATGTTGTGTTTTATGACATCGTAATGATCCGAAAATGATATATCAAATTCTATAATTGTTATATATAGATAAATATATGTATTCCCTTATTATAATTTTATTTTAATTTTACTAGATTTATTTTATTATACCTTTAAGAATCCTCCAAAAAATTTAATATACATTGGAGTTTCAAATTAATTTATTTAAAAGTGTGGCCCACATAAACATATGCTAGGGAATTATATTAATATATAAATACATTTTAATAATAACATAATGAAAAACTCTCCAATTTTTCAAAAACCATGGGAATTTTAATAGTTTAATTTTTTTATTTTATATAGCCCAAAATCTAAATATTAATGAAATCTACTTTTTTCCTATATAAACCCGACCAATCTCCCACTTCTCATAACCAAAAATACATAGAGAACTACCTTTCTTTTCCCTCATCTCCATTAAATACTCCTAATTAATACCTATGATATCAAGAATCCTCTTTCAAGCTTTTGGTTTCATACTCATAATGTAAGGGATCCTATTTTTCTCACTTTTATTGAAGAATCTCCTCTATGATATGACTTTTTTTATTCCTAATAGTATGATATATTTTTGAACATCCCCAATAATGTCCTTATGAAATATATATAGTGATATTAACCTTTCTCTATAATTAATTCTTCATTAGACCACTTATTACCATGGCGAAATTTCAGAAGGATTCTTCCCATCCTCATTTTTTATAAATTATTTTTATACTATTCTTTTATATTATTTTAAATTACTAAGGAGGTGGTATGATTTAAAAACTCCAACATACTTACCTTACTATTTATAAATGATGAGAAAACACTTTATATCTCATTACTCCCACCCATTTAAATCCATTACCATGATAAAAGACTGTAATCATTCTTTATATCCCTTTTTCATCAAGCTTAACTATTTACGTATGCCATAAATTTCTAGTTATAAACATGAAGTCTTTTCCTTACTTGTCTCTATTACTATAAAATTAATGACCAAATTATGATAAAACCATTTAACTATCATAAAACTATATTATGAATTTTTAAGTGAAATTGTTATGATGATGATTTTTACCCTGATTTTCCATGTTTAACCAATAGGGTAGTGAATGTCATACCCCTTTACAATCAAGGGTGTTCAATTTTATGAATATGAATTTTGTTTGATTTTGTATCTAAATTTTTATATTTTATACTCACTAATCTATTTGTAACACATATTCATAAAAAGTAAATGAGTGTGATCGGTGCACTCAAAATTATATAGAGCTCAAATAAATTAAGTATTGTTTAGTGTCATTTCTATTAGAAATGAGTGTACCTTAATCATTTATGGGGCTTTTTCCACTATGAAGTCTTGGAGGTTGAGTCTTGACCTATGTTTATGATGTAGAGTTTTACGTTTTTTCCACATTTACCATGTTATGATTATCATTATATATAACTCTGTATTATTCATGTTCTTTTATACCTCATTGACATGCCTTGTTTAATATTTATTGTTATATATATATTATTCCATTTTAATTCCCTTACTAAGCATTATGGATCTCCCCTTTCTTCTGTATTTCTCTTTGTTATCCAATGTAGTTTTATGCTCACGAATATTAATTATTTTTTAATAATGATGTTTTCATTCATGTTTAAAGTCGTAATGCAATGTATATATTTCTAATAGAAACAAGACATATCGATATTTCAGGTTGTATTAAGTTTACATTTATGTAATTAAATCATGTATTAATGTGTAATAAAAATAAGGTGTGTTATATGTGTTGTCAGTGGGGCCCCGTTACTAGTTAGGTGGCCCATTCAGGCACTTGGGTGGGCCCTAGGGTGGGGGGGCATGTGTCTAGGGAAACAATTGATTCTTGGTGGGTTAAGACCCAATATCCATTTAATGTATGGTGTTTGGGCAGTCAATGACTCCCATTTGTTAAACAATTTCATTCTCTTGAGTCATGGAATAAATTTTGGTATTTAATAATCAATGAATCATAAGGAAATCAATGAACTTGATTAATAAGACCATACATGTGGCATAATACAAAGTTTTATTGAATACTAGTAAGAAAAGAAATTAGTATGTAATGGCTACACCCAAGACATTTATATAATGATATACATTAACTAATGACCCGTATACATGTATTGGACTTGGGATAACCTCCATATAACCACTTTTGGGAATCATCTGACCATCAGTGTACCTTACTTATAAGGCTTGGGATAAACACCCATGTAACCTCTAATATCATAGAATATTTATCCTTACCTAATGCATTGGAGGGATATTTATATCCCACCCATAATAACAAAAATCATACATATGTGTTCAATAGGATCGTAAAAAATCATGATATAATTACCGATGAAATGAAATGGTCTTCTTAAACATCTCATCATATCATTAAATATGGAAAATATATCATTTTCATATTAATTATATTAGTTGAATAACCTTAGAGAAATAGTAGGGTTTCATTAGAATTTAATCATGGTATAACCATTTGAAGTTAAATAGTTTTCATAAATTAAAACCATTCAAATAAATAATAATAATTGAATACATGGTTAATATCACTATCCTAGAAAAATATATATATAAGGATGATGCCATTGATGTGATATGATTTAGAAAGTTCACATAAGAAATTTATTTATTGAAAATAATATTTCATTGAAAATAACTTATTAAAACATAATAAATATATTAAATTATTTCATTAAAATTTAATAAAAACATATAAAGGATTTTTCAAAATTCATTTAAAATATTTCATGATGAAAATATCAACTAAACATTGAAAGATAATTAATAACTATTAAAAATTCCTTTTCCCATTAAAATAATTTATTTAAATTATAAAAAATTCCCAACTACTAATAGATAAAATTTATTTCAAAGGAAATGAAAAAAATGTATGGGAATATTGAAAGAATTAGACATCCATGATAAAGGGAAATATTTTTTATGCTGTTCTTGTTTAGGAAAAAAATATTCATTCCACATTAAAAGAAAAAGTAAAATATAATTTTTTTAAAATAAATAAATAATACATTCAATATTTTTATAAATAATTATAAAATGTGTAAAAATAACTCCAATAAATGATTGTACTAATGTTAGAACCAATATTTTTTCTTTTAAAACACGGGTTTCTAGAAAATAATTAATGATCGAAATGATAAATAATGCTAATTCATATTAAAAGTGTTATCTCAATTTTTTTGAAAACTCATGAGTATAAAAATGTTTATTCGACAATTAAATTCATGAATAACTAGATAATAACAATTTCCATGAATTTATTTTGATATTTCTTAAAATATTTTATCAGCAGAAACATAATTATGAATAGTCTGGATGAATGAATTGATTGTAACATAAAAGAATCACTACTTTGGTAACATTAAATCATAAGCCCTATGAAATAATATCATTAAATGAACTTAAATAGTCACAATGATATATAAATTCATTATATTACATGTATAAATGGCTATATATACACCTTATAAATGAATATATGTTCATAAAAAACCATGGGTTCCAAATAAAGAAAATTGAGATAAAAATATCATACTTGTTTCATAATTTTGAACCACAAACCCCATTAAAATATAAATTAAATGGGTTTCTAAATAATAATAATTTTAATCTTAATAATAAGAAAATATGTTAAAGTCCATAATATATTCCACCTAAATTATAAATGGGTTGAATATGGCATTTGTCTCCTTGAAAATAAATGTTATACTAAAATCCCTTACCATAATTCAAGAATTCGTTCATACATATTACGAAATCTTCTATAAATCACATTTTTTTATTATAAATATACTATATAAAAATAAATACATATATCACACAATATATTTTTTAAATTTTACCTTTCATTTATTTTTATAAACAATTCCATTTTAATATAATGTTTCTGGAAATAATTGCATTGTTTTTCATGTAAGTTTATATTAGTTGTTTTTTGGTACTGTTACAGTAATCGAGGTTCAATAATATCCATAATTATAACCATGATATAAATATCTTATATATTTTTTATTCTTTTATTTAGATGAAATTCTATAAATTATGGAATGAATATTAAATACACTGTTCCTGGAGATGGTATGGCATATGTACACATGAGAAATAATTCCATTTTCTTGTTGCACAGATAAAAAAGGATAAAAATTATTTTATTTTTAAATTATAATTTATCTCATATATATCACATAGTTTAATTAAATTCATGCATATTATCATCCATGTAAACCAGGAACAAATCACAACTCTTCATGAGGTAGTAGTTCTCTGTACAAACGAGAAACCTTAGTATATCCCCCCAAAATATAAAGAATAAAGTTATATGTGATATAATAATTCATAAATAATAATAATATAATAAATATCATATATAATAATTAAATCCATCAATATTACCATGAGTGAGAGGTGGTAATGGAAAAATTAAAGACATTGATTCATGAAGCAGTTGTCTATCATAAACACAAACGATGATACCACAACACATTTGATGGAAGTTTAGATGATTGTTGGTAATTACCTTAACATAGAAACATATATGTATTTTTAATATATATATTTTATTATATAATCATGTCATAATTATAATTTGAAGATGTTGGGGAAGAAATAATGAAAAAACTCTAACTGGTGAATGTTTCCTATTCTTGGGGTATCCACCATATGATTGAATAAGAATGCATAATAGTTTGTAATTATGTAAAAAATAAGGATTTTAACATGTGTTTAGGTAATTTGGGAATGTATTTTGTCTTCTTTTCAAGGAACAAAATTGGTTTGATGGTGTGTATAGTAAATAGGAAGAGGTGGCCTTTTATAAGTGAGGTGAGATGCACAATTTTATAATTTTTAAAGAAAAAATTACCCCCATGTTATTTTAATGTCACAAGGATAAAATAGTATACCATTCTCAATAATTGAAGATAAAATTTCTAATTATGGATTGATAATCAGTTTTGGACATGTTTTCCCAAATATTTTCCATTATTTTTACGATTAAAATTGGAAAACCAATTTTTTAATTAATCGTGTTCATTATTTTATTAATTTTTTCAATATTAATTTATTTAAAGATTAATATGACATTACTAAAAAATATAAATTATTCTGATTAATAATATAGAATTAAATTTTTAAAATCTTATTCAATGAAGTAGAAAAATTAAATTTAAAATTAATCCCATAAATGTGACAATAATTCATTTCCTCAAAGTGAAAGTGTTGAAATGATTACGATGATTGTTTGTCCAAATTTTATTTGAATTTGATTCCAATGAACTAAAATGGAGTAATTAATGTATAAATTTTCAAATTTTAATTTAAACCTATATTTAATATAATTTAAAAATATATATAAATCAATTGAATATGTAGTTTTTTGATAAATTATGTATTTTTCACGAATCATCAAAAAATACAACTATTTTAATAAATCACATAAATATACCCTAAAATTAATTTTATATTATTATTTAAATGATATTTATTATTGCAAATAAATTTTCTAGTAATGGTAAAATGTAATTCTAATTTGTTTTTTGAAAATTGTCGAAATTATTTTCTCAAAGAAAATCCAGGTTTAAGAAAAAAAATTAGGCCAATTATTATATATTACTTAGACTATAGATATAATGAATATTAAAAAATTTATTGAATATGAATTTCATGAAAATCATTCAGTAAAATTTATATTGTTAATTTATTTACGCAAACCATACATTTTATAAAAAATATTGTTTTTTAAATAATAATTCACTTATATTTAAAAACATTTTTAATTTCAATTCAAATTGATTGGTCAAAAAATAAATCATTTTGTATAAATTTATAAGAAAAATTTTCAAAATTTAGTTGATCGTAATCATATCCTCCATTATAATGTTTATAATATAACTTGTATATTAAATAATAATATTTTAGTAGTATGTCATGTTCCATTTAAACTTCCTGTTACATTTAACAAAAGCTAGACATAGTATTCTGTGCTACACAATAAAAAAATACTGTTATATTTAATGAAATAAAAAATTACTAATACATGTAATAAAATCCAAACTCATAATTGTGTGTAATTATAAATATAATAATTGTTAGGTCATTTTGAAAAAAATCACAAAATATTGGGGTGTTATAACCTCAATGATTAGAATTCTACAATTTACATATATATAAATATGATATATGGAATAAATTTTACACATTATGATACTATGACTCATGTATCAGTGAAATCACACACAATTATGCCTAGAGTTTATTTTAAGGATATATCATTGAGATTGTACATGATATATGTCATGCATCTATGTGAAAAGTTTTTAATTACACCCATTTACCTATTTAAAATGGGATAATATCTAGATATACATTATATTTCAAAATATGAAAAAATGTTCCTCTCCCAATTTTAAAATCAAATATAATTTTTATTTTACATGTCCTAATAGCTTCCCCATTTAAATTAAACCATCAAATCCTACCAAATTAAGTATTATTAATGTAATAGCCTAGTATCCATCATAGGTATTGAAACATTTCTAAATATCAAGTATAAAAAATCATAAATATTAAAGAAATATAAAAAACTCACAATAGATAAACAATTATAGCATACTTCCCATGATCACCCGATAAATAGTTTTCATAGTAGTTCCCCACATAACATTTGATATGCATAATCAAATTTCATATTCTTTTGTTTAGCAATATATTTGTAAGGTGGTTCTATGTAGAGTTTATACGCCTCTACCGAAGTGAATGATAAGCACGAAATTAAAAAATTCGATCTAATATAAAAAATAATTTGATTATCAAAAATGAAATATACATCAATCAATAATAATAAATGAGGCTTCAACCCCAACCTTTTAAAAAAATCAACCATCACAAAATAATTTTTTTATTACCCAATACATCAACAACTCTACCAAAATCATTTCTTAAAATATTTAATTAGAAATACTAAAGGATGAAGTTAAACACATATAAGATAATTTACACTCATTAAGAACAAATATAATCATTTAAAAAAAAATTATACACTTCTCCATTATAATTTATAATAGTATTTCCAATAAACATAGTCACTTGAGTAATAACATGGGATATAAAAATAAATAATAGTATGTTATAAGATTCATGTAAAATATAGAAATTTGAAAGAAACAAAAATCATTGCATAATCAAAAGTAATGTATAACTTTCAATAAAACATCACATCGTAGATAGAGTCCCATAATGGATTTTGTTTACTCATTAATCATGTAAATAATTCCATATGAGAAAAATAAATGACCATTACATTAGAGTGTAATCTTGGTGAAACCATCATAAAATCTACAAGATTATGTGTGACACAAAAGTAAATCAATAATAATGAATAAAACTAATAATTACCCTATAAAATATATTTTTTACATACCTTACAGATATACAAATCAAAAAATATTTCTTAAGGAAAACATTTGATAAATGAACATAAGGCTTTTATTACACCATTCTAGGAAAGAATAATAATCAAGTTATATATTTTCGTGATATTATTATAGAACATATAAAAATTATATAATATTAAACCGATATTGAAATAGAGTTCAAGGGATAAATTTTATAACTCAATGAGAAGGTGTGGATTAGGTAGATCCATCAATCCTATTAGAAAAACATTTCTGGATATTAAAATATCCATTTCATTTGAAAAGATTTATAAATATAAATATTAGGGAAATAGTGTTTCTTAATTAAGGAAAACATGTATGATTATATATATTACAAAAAAAATAATAGTTATATTGGTTGGAATTCCCATTAAGGTCGTACATGTCAAAAAATAACAATCTTTTTTTATGTTATAATGGATGTCAAAAAAATTAGCATAAAACATATAAATGGATACCCTTTGAAATCAAAAAGATAGAAACTAAAAAATTACATTAAATTAAATATTTAATGATTTTATTTTTATATACATACATCAATAAAATAATTTTTTGAATATGTACATGTAAGATATATATTTTGAAAATAAATAATTATTATGTTTCAAATGACGTCAATATGGTAATGTGTCCCTTACCTTAAACATAAGTCATCAGTTTTGAGATTTATTATCCAAAATAATAAAATTTTGTTAATTATTTACATTATTAAGAACCATACTTTTTTTTATTATTCATTTTATTTTACGTTGTACTAGGTTATGTGCATATACATAATCAATTAAGTTCACATGGGATGTTATGACAATATAAGTACCATAATTCATAAATGACATTGGTAGTTTGACTATTGTAAATGATTATAGTTTTACATGAAATATAGAAAAATAAAATTGAAATATTTTTCATTTTAAAATATTAATTATCCTTTCAAAAAGCTTCCATGATATATGTTTATGAAAAATGAACTATGTTACAATCATGGATACAACAGCCCATACATACACATGAGTAACATTTTCATTTTTCAATGTCCATGATAAAAAGAAGATAAATGTTATATTAACATTAAATATAGAATATTATATCATATATATCACATATTTTATTTAAATACATTTATATGTTGTATATATGTGATGTGGTTATGATAAATGAGTCACATCGCTTTGTAGTGGTGGTAATCGATACGTACGCATGAATGATGTAATCAATTTTCACTATATGTAATAATTATATGAGAGATGTTATATTATAGTTAAAAATACGTAATTATTTAATGAAAATAATATATATATAAATATATACGTTATATAAATTATTATGACCTTATTTGAGAGGTGGTGATGGGAAAAAAATTCATCGGTTTGGTGGGAATTAGATTGTTGTACACACAACTATAACTTTTGAATCAAATTTTTTGGAATACATGGTGTATGTAATTGATTAATGTAACATAATAAAATAAAATTATACATAATATAATTTTTATACTCTTTTATTATGTTTTCATAATATTTAATGGAGGTATATGTCGATATATTACTAAAACAATCGGCCACAGACTATCCATCTTCTTCAGAAAACTACCTTCCATTTCCACATTGAACCCTCTTTGTTTGAATTATACCAAAACCAATTCCACTAAATAACGGGGATGGATTTGAGGAATTTATTTGGGAAGGTATTTTGAAATTAAAATTGATTTTCAGTTTTAAATAATCAAGTATAAGTAGTGTATGTTTATTATTGAGGGATGTGAACTCTTAAATTTACATAAAATATTGCATTATTATAAATAAATATTCACAGAATAATTTTTCTGACCATATATTGTTCAAATATATAATTATTATTTAATGATACTTCCACAAACAAAAAATATTTTTACAGTGAGTATATTATGTTATAACATTATCTTTTTTAAAAAGTGGTATTGGATTTTAACAACTACTGTAATAATTGTGATTTTACTCTTTTGTGGTCAATATAGTTACAATAAATGCATAATTGTCCGATAAATTGAACATATATGAAATTTTTAATCATATTACAATAAAATGGTTAGATATATTAATTATTTGTTAATTTTAATAATTTAATAATTTTTTAATTATTACAAAATTAAGAAAAAGTCATTTTGGAACTATTTATTCAATTTTAATTATAAGACAATATGATTGGAAGAGAATAAAATATATATTACATTAACACATTTTTAACATATTATATTTATATAAATAATTATTTTAATTGAATAGTTATATAAATTAGTTTACATTATCAACGGTGGGCACTGTAGCAGCGGCAGAGCACTGTAGCGGTGGTGGGTACTGTGCAATACTGTAGAAATGCGGGAACTGTAGCATTACTATTCACAGAATGGGATTTGGGGCAACAAAATGGGCCTACGGGTCATATAATGGGCTAAATTCCCACTAGGCCTTTGGGCTATGTAATGGGTCTCCCTCTACCCAGTTAAAAAGGACTTTTCTTTGCTTTAACAATAAAATAAGGCTTCGGCCCAAGCCTTTAAGAAAAATATAAATTAGTTTACATTTACTTTTTTAGAATCATTTATTTTACTTTTTAATTAATTGAATTAGATCATTGTTAGTGCTACATAAGAATTTAAGGTAATCATTCATCGCAAAAAAATATATAATTAATTATAATTATAGAAAAAAATTGCTTTAAATAAACCATTTATAAAAGAAAATAATTAGTTTTCATTATTATCATAAAATATTATTGATAAAAAAAATTAAGAGAGTTACATTTCTATTGTTATATTCTCCATAATATTATAAACATTAAAATCAATGAAATATTTCTACCAGGTTCCATATTATTTGAAAATGGATAGAAATAGGAAAAACAAAAATCATCCAATATAGAAGGTACATGATTTAGGGTAATTTTCAATTCTTTATCATGTTATTTTTAACATTATATGTCGAATAACCCTTACTGTGAAAATAATTATATAATATGGTAACTATTAATATTGCCAAAAAATAAAAGGTACCTATTTAAATAAATAATAATTATTGATTGATAACATAGAATACAATTTTCAATATTATATTTCTTGAAGTGTAAGAACTAAATTAATTATTAAAGAACTAATTTAAATGAAAACCCACTTTAGGGAAACATTTATTTTATGTTAAAAAACATTATTAACAATTTCCAAAATAAAATGGATTAAAATGAACTTAATTGAATTATCCAAAAAATAAATGATATTGTTTTCACTAAAACCATTTTAAACTAAAATAGAACCTTTTATTATCATGAATTTAGAAAATTGATTACAATAAAAAATAATTTCACTATTCACTGAAAAATAAAAATTTCAAGAAAAATCCAAAAAATTCACTTTAAGGTAATATTAACATGACTGTTTAATGAATAATATCCCTTTTATTATATCATATTTCATAAATTTTTTGAAATTATTTATATTATTATCCCATGAATATTAATAAAACCCAATTTTTAAAGAGGTCTTTTTTCAAGGAATAAAATAAAATTAAGGAAAATTTAATGATTATTTTTTAAAAATTAATAAATAATTTTTATATATATGGAAATATATATACAAAATAATGAGTTCAATCCTATTATTAAACTGAAATTTAAATGATATTTAATAATTTTCACAATTAAATAATAATATTTTATGGTTTATTTAGGAAAATGGTTTTGTGTGGTATAACTATCGACAAAAGTATTCACTTGAAATATAAGTGTGTTGCTCATTGGGATGATCAATAAAAAATTCATAATAAAATACTATATAATAAAATTGATTTTTTATGAAACCAATCCAAACCCATTCTTTTCTACATATACCATCCAAGCTATCCTACTCAACCATGTTATCCTAGGGCTTTTCCAATCCAATGATTGCAACCAATTGGTTTTCTATATGGTTACCCAACTATAGTGGCTACACTGGTATTTTGTGAGTAAATCTCATTAATATACCACCGATGGTGTCTAAAAATAAAATTTAAAACAAACATATAGTTCTTATATTAGTATGATAAATCAGTCAATCAATTTATAAATTTATAAAGAACATAAAATAGACATTCTGAACCTTAAAAATTATCTTGATACCCTCATTCAGCCAAATATATGTGGCCATAATGATGTAATTATATGTAAACTGATGGGATCTTCCATCTATAAATGTGTCACCCATATCATGGAGAGACTATAATGCTATGATGAATCACCCGAATCAAGTCACAATCAATCGTGAATAATTCCCTAATGTTTCAACTGGTGAATAATTTTACATGGGATGGACCACACCGACGTTTAGTGTACTATTAATCTATGATTGATTGATAATATCATATCTCATGTAACCAGGTGTCTCATATAATTGCATCCTATGGTGGACCTTATTACTCCAGATGGATCAACCATTAGGATGGTTGATTCTTCCGCATGGATGAATCACCAACATTTTGTCTCATGTGACAATAAAACGCTAGGATATAGACTATTCTATAGTCATGTTTGTGTTCCCTTGAATCACGATTCATATGGGAAAAGAAACTGTCTCACTAGGATTTTATATATTCATGACTCACTTATGTCTTCCCGGGGAACTCCAAGGGGAACATAACTATTACAATGGGATCATAGACTATATAGAGTTACTAATCTCATCTAGTGGAACATGTCTCCATGAAAAATGTAACCATCTCATCTGGAACCATACTATGCTAGATTCACATACTTCATCACATGGTACACATCACCAATCATTATGTAATCATCTCATATCAATTAGTGGATTCCCATTCCTATTATTAATCACCAGTATCACATCTACAGAGGTAGTGATCTATGTCCACATGTATACTACCATAAAAATGAATTATAAAATCCCAAATAATATCTATATCATTTTTATATTCTATAATCATTGAAGAATCGCTGTAATTATAAATCAAGTAAAAAATGTATTATAATCATTCTATGATTATACTAATAATTTAAATATAAAACCTTCAACCATATTTATTAATTCATCTATTTATAAATTTAACAAGAAATTCATCCTAAATTGGTTGATTCTTTTATCAAAGACTAATCACT
Organism: Viscum album; assembly: GCA_963277665.1. Taxonomy (NCBI): domain Eukaryota; kingdom Viridiplantae; phylum Streptophyta; class Magnoliopsida; order Santalales; family Viscaceae; genus Viscum; species Viscum album. Next base: position 201,589,537 of record OY728157.1, on the reverse strand, counting down.
GATGTTACGTCATTTGAATTTATCAATCATCACATTTCACAAGTTATAAAAAATTTGAAATTAAAAAATTTCACATATTAATCTGTGATCATGTTTCTAATACAGTTCTAAATGATTTCCAATTAATCAAGGGTTGAGACAACTATCGTGTGGAAATAATTTTTGATTACACTGCATGGAGACTGAAAGGGTTCCTTGGGTTGTCTAAACTTATGAATTCTCATCATAGAATTGATTTAAAGGTTTTTAGGGTCACATATATGGCGTGTTGATGTGATTGAACTTATTGAACATAGTTGATAAAAACAATAAATATATTTTGCAGTTTTTCTACACCGTCCACCTCCAACAAAGTCATTTTCATTCCATGAAATACCGGATGACTTTGTTTATATTTTCTAACTTTGTTCATCATTTGAAATATATCCAAAATTAGAATCTCAAGAAGAAATATTCCAATTAAATAATACAACTAAATTATTATAAATTATACTATAAGAATGATCCTCACATTTAATGTTGACAATAATACATATTGAAAATTATACCCGATAATATACCATAGTTATAACATGGACCAACTATCATTATGAGGTATAAAACATACTTTTAACTTTACTTTTAAAATCAATCCTATATCCTAATCACCATAAAAACCCAATATAATAAATTAAATAGGATTATTTGTAAATCATAATTTGATGATGTACCTTTAAAGGATCACCCTTCAATGTATCACGTTTATCAACAAATCATATCCTTTTTTCATGTTTATCCATAGCCTTATCCCCCTCAAAATCAATATTTCATAATCATGTGGGATACACTATCCAATTTAAATAATATTAATCATTCCATGAAAAATTTTATGAATATTATTTTATGTAATTTTTGAAAAATTGTTAGATTTGAATGTATAAAACTGTCTGAGAGGAGTCCAGCCTAATAAATAGTTTTACAAAGGTGAATGGATGATACTAGAGGGTATATAAGAATGGAAAACATCATATTCCCAAAACATTAATATTATTATAATTAAAGTAAATAATTTTGAGGGTTTTATATCAATTCCACCACTTTAAAACATCAATATAATTATCTAGGGGTTTTCTATAATGTGAATTGTTGTTACATGATGTGATTAATTATGGGGAAAGTTGTTGGGATAGGACATCTTATGTCACAACATGAAATATGGTTTAATGCCATTACTGCATAGTTCTATCTGGTATACACAATTTAAACATCTTAAATTACAAAAGGTAACCCCATGATCTTATTTCATATCGTGATTACACTATTCATTATGTGAATTGGTTTTCTACATCCCTCTTTAGTTGAACTAGAGCCCTATACACTCTATGTTTGTCCTTCTGAACACTCATGTCAATATCAAATACACAAACCCAAAAATAATACATAATTTTGGAATTCATAAAAACTTGGGATATCATTTCTATTTTATTATTGCAAAGCAAAAAGTCCACCCACAACGAAAGTCAGAATTCCTATTCTCAATCGTTTAGAGGTGAGTTCTTATATAATCTATGACTTAGTGAGTCTAAATTCCCATATATGGAATTGATAATGCATTTTTATTTTCTAGCATGTAATATTGTAGATTTATTACATTTTCTCCATTAATTAGAAATATTAAAATAAAAATAAACATTTAATATGTATTAATTATATTATACTATGTTGAATAAGTCACAAATCCATGGTAGATGATATATTTTCATTGTCATGATATTTTTAAGATACCAATAACAATTTCAATGATGAATTAAACCATTATTCAGGAAAATAAATAGGGTTGTGTCACCCCTAATTGAATCACTAAATTTTATAAAACCCTTGTCCAATTATCCATGTTATTTCTTCTTAGAATTTTTCTAGTTAAATTGCGATAATTCATTACTAAATAATTGATGTATGAAGATAATATGCTACAAGTTCTATTTTTAATTCAGACACTTTATTAAAATAATTTTCTTTAAACTCTTCTTAAATTATATAACTATATTTAACTAAATTTGGAATATTAAATACATTAATCGTTTCCATTATCTCAATCATTTGAGCAAGTTTTACTATCTCAAAATGAAATACTTTCTATATGTGAGATGGGATTTTCTTGGTGATTCGTTATTATTCATACACATGTATAAATTTGGAAATGTATTAGTACATGGAATGTTTTTTATATATCTTGAATGATTATATTATATTGCTATAACAACAACTAATCCATTCCTAATAGAGTAACATTTTCAACTAATTGTGGTATGAATTTATTTGTAAGAAAATTATACCCATAATTGTTAATGATGGATGAGTTATATATTTTATATGGAATTATCTTATGACATTGAATGATTATAAATATCTTAAACACAATATCTAGATGTTTTTTTGAATAATTCTTTAGAACATTTATATTATAAATATAAACATAAATCTACCCGGATTGAAATAAGCAGAGAACAAAGCATCATAATTCAAATGGTAGGTGTGAAACTACCATGGGTGAATATTTATTTTTAAAAGAGTTTAAATTAAGGAAATATAAGGAAATATATTATTTTTATAATAACTATACAGTATAATTAAAATAAAAAATTTATGTCATTTTTTAATGATTATTTATACTATAGAAGATGTTGTTGGTGACTCGAAATCAAAATACACGGTTTTTAATCCCTTAACATTCAGTTTCATCCAAATTATTTGGATTGATCATAAATTCATTAAGGGATTCTAGAAATACTAGGGTAATATGAATATAGTTTGAAAAAAGGTAATTTTTTGAGTTTTATATGTCAATATTGTTTTTAAGTGAGTAAATTGGGGAGGAAGAGGTTATTTGTATGGCCATGAGGTATGGGTATTTTAGAATAATTAATTTAATTCTATATCATATAGGCTTAAAATAATTAATATTCATTATTATTTTGAATTAGATGATTTTTTTTGTAAAAATTAATTACATTGTTGAAATAGTACCATCAAACCACAAAAACTAAAATGAATATAATTTTTTAAAAACAATGTGTTGAATAAAAAATCATTTTATGTATGAAAAACTATTACATTATTTTTTAAAAGTTATTTAACATTTTATAATTCAGATTAAAAGTTTTTAATAGAACTATTTTTCATATTATAGTATTTTATATTCATGAAAATATTCAAAAAAAATTAAGAATATTTAGTTCCTGTTGATACCATTAAATATATATTATATATAAAAATGAAAATTAATTATTGTTAAAAACTAATATCTTTTATAAAAATACTATATTTTCATCCAAATAATAATTTTAGGTGATTTTTAAGATACTCGGTTCATTATATAAAATTAATACTATTAATATGATTATATTATATTTTAAATAAAATAATCTAATATATAAAAATTTAATTGATTCATGAATAAATACTATTTATTTATCTTTGGTTGTTCTTTTTTTTAGTTGTTATTATTAATTAATTATTATATTATTTTAAATCAATATATATTTTAACCAATATATGTTTCAAATTAATTTTATCGAAATATTTATTCATCAAAAAATATTATAATAAATATGTTAAATATTACCTTAATTTAATTTATATGTATATGTGTTTTATTTTATATCATTTTATTATCCATTTAATGGGGTTTTAATATTTTTAATTTATTTATTTAATAATTGTAAATGTAAAACTATAACACTTTTTTTTGAAAACATAAGATATTTATACTTAATTAATATTCAAAAAATACATTTGTTATTACAATTATGATATTTTCATTATACATCATACAAATACAAATTTATATTTTATTATTGATTTAGAAAAAAAAATATTTAAATAAATATAAACTCATGTTCAAAATTTACATTTTGATTCTAATTTTATGTGTTATATTTAGTGTGTTATTCATGTATAAGATAATTCTAGGAGAGTATAACACACCTGAATTTCAAATTATAATTATCTAATTTCTATGTTTTTATTACACATTTTTAATTTTGAAATTATATGAAGTCAACTAATACATCATGTGGAAGAATATACTGGGAAAGACACAATGTTGTGAGATACATTATCTTAATGAGTTCAATAAGGATAAACTATTAATTGCGGTTGAATAATATTGTACTTAGGATGATCCATCATATCTAGATAAAGGACATAAATTCGAGGAATATTTTTTTTAATAAAGAACTATGGATAAAAAAGTATAGTTTTAAAAAGACTATAATAATTGATATTGAAATAAAATAAATATATTGATATTTTTATAATTATTGGTTAATTATAATATATCTGTATGTTTCAAAATATGAATCTAATGATTTTTATCATGTAAAATATGTACGATTTCATAATAATTGGTTAAAATGAAGCATTAATTACTTTTATCTCTTAAAACCCTAAAATAAGAAGAAAATATTTGTGTAGTCTGTATATATCATTTGTTTAAGGTCTTGGCCACAATCATTAATGTTTTAGTAAGTCATGTGACTTTTATCATGGAATACCCATTACAAAGAATTTTTTTACATTCAATGTAAATTAATAAAAAATTATAATGTATTCAAATCATCATAAAATAAATTGTATATTGTTATTAGTGATGAAGAAATATATTTTCTTACCATAGAGCAAGTGAATAAGTTATCATATATTGGAAAAAGAATATATCACCAAATATACATTGATGTGATAGTGAATAATAATGGGTATGATGATATCCCTATGATTATAGCATATTAAACTTATATATTTGACAGTTTCAAAAATAAAATAAAAAATCTGAAACCATAAACACAAAAATATAAGAGGTTATCAAAGCTAATGGAATTGATATTTTTGTGGTGACATCCCCAATAAGTATTTATAAAAAATATATTATGTTCTTTAAATATGTGACTACTATAGGATGGAATGGTCAACGGTCATCACTGATAAGTTGGTGTAACATCATCTTCAATGAAAATATTTAATATTTTTGGAGATTATTATTTGAAGGATGATTTTGAATTTCAACAATCATAATGGATTGGAGTAAAAAAAATTACTATAGAGGAATATATTAAAATGTGTGGGATAAAAAATCATTGTTTAGAAGTACATTCTAATTTACCTAAGTGAACTCATGGGCTTATACACCATTATGCTGGATAAAATATGAGAATAAAAATAATTTAGAGAAAATATGTTTCATGTATATCAACATAAAAAAATTATGTGAGAAAAAATATAGGACAAAACACATTTCAATATCACAATGTATAGAAATATAAATTGGAGAATCATAATTAAATCTAATAAATACACAAAAACATAAAAAATCATTATTATATTCATGGAAAAGGATATAACTATTATAGAATATTCGGAATCATTAGTGATATTATGCATTATTTGAAATCCTAATCATCTCTAAATGTTTTTTCATTATAATATTTTCTCATAAAACATTACCACCCCATACTCCATGTCCCTGGATTGATGTGTGGGGGTGAAATCCATGTGGATGAACACTGAATAATACATGATAAAATTTTTCTTATTTTAAAACATTTTCTTTATAGTTTACTATGAAAATTCATATATACAAATTTCATGAAAATTAATTACTCTAACAATAACATACATGAAAACAATTTTTAAATAACCAAAACACCCAATTGGATAAATTAATTTTTTTGTAATGTGTATATATTTCTTTTCATATGTAAAAACATTGAAATTTTTGTAAAACAATAACAAACATGAAAACACTTGTTAAATAAACAAAACAACCAATTGGGAATTCAATTTTGAAATTATGACAAAAAATATTAAATGAAACAATTAGTTAGGTTTGAAAAATTTTGAATAAACCATAATGATATATTATATGAATAAATAAATATAAAATAATTTGATTAATAGTTATTCAGAACACCAAAAACAGGTCTATTATTAACGAGTAACCTACGAAAACATATAAAAATATTGAAAAAAGTTTTTCTTATATTATAAATAAAACTATCAATTAATTTTAATAAAATTATAAATTAAAAGACTAATTTACTAATAGTAACCTAGCAGGGAATTCAAATATAAAATATACGACAATCAGAAGTCTTCAAAATTGTTGTATTGTGATAGTACTGTAGCCACACATAAATTTTGTGAGTGTATAAAAATTTTATACTACATAAAAATTACTTATTTTATATAAAATTATATATTATAATTTGAATATATAAGAACAAAAAAGTAATATTAAATGGAAGGGTCTATGATATGAAACTAGATAATAGTGTAAGTTAAATATCTCCACCACCACAATAAATCTATTATTTATGAATTAATTTAATGTAACTCCTCTATTGAATTTAATAAGATAAGTTTTCACTAAGGGAGTTATGGGTTTATGATAATTACGTTATAAGATTTCCTAGTTTGTTTTTTATTTATAAATAAAGATAATTAGTGTAAAAATTAATAAAATCAGTGAAAAATATGAAATGAAATCTTGAATAATTTTACAGCTAAGAGAATTAAAATGTATGGTGAATGGATACTAAAATAATTGATAATTAATGATATTTTATTTAATTATGTACATTATATTGAAATAAGAATACTACTTAGTTGGGACATGAGAAATGATTATACCAAAGATACAATTACAATATTCATAATATTGATATATATGAATATATAATTCAATTATCATATTAATAAAATTAATCATTTAAATATATTAGAAACATTTTAAAATATATAATTATTTTTCTGTATTTTATTATTTATTTACATAATCTTTTACCATTATTAAATATGAATTTTAATCAGAAATGTGTATGCAATAATGATTTTTCTAGATTACCCACCATCTATATACATTAGTTTTAATTGTATTTCTTTAATATATGTAACATAACGTCTATAAATTGCATTTATATAAGTGAAAAAATTTATAAAATTATTCAAATGAATTCATTGGGATTTCATGTTACAATCATCAAAAATCATAATCTGTGATGTTGATTAAACTAATCTAGAAATGTAATCCAATAATTTTAGAAGAACAACATACTTTTAAATTAAATCATTCTAACAATTCAAATGTCTATATAAATTTAGTGTTACTATGATTATGTTATAATTTTTTTAACATCATGTTACTGTTTTAATGTATTCTTAAACCCTCTATTTTTAATCGTGTTTGGTTGGGTTTGGTTTGGGGTTGTCTTAGGAGAATGTATGGAAATTTTGGATGTTTTTTTTCTAGTCCATGGTTGCCGCACAGTTTTTCCAAACTGCGCAACCTCTCATGGAAAAACGTGAAAACACATACAGTGTGTTACACATAGAATAGAAATTCTTTGAAAACTATGTGATATCATAGGATAAATCCTCCAACCCATCTAAAATGGGTACACAGCATCAAAACGATTTATATAAATTGTGTTAATGATCCAAAGAGACCGTGCTGATGGGATTTTATGTGATCCTAATTTTGATCAAATCATTATAAACTCCCTTTTTTGGCCCTTGATGGACTAATATGACCTTATATTAATTTCTCTCATACATGGATCTCCCAAAAAGTGTTTTTTCTCCTAGAATCCCTCTAGGAAGCGATTTTAAACTTTAGTAGGACCCTTTCATCTTCTTCGTGTTAGATTATTTTTCTCGTTCTCATTATTCAATGATCACTATTAACCTATATAGTGTGACATGGATACTTTTGATGATTTATTATTCTAATAACCATTATTTTGTATCTAAAACTAGGTTTGATTCATAGTTCCTTATATTCATTTCTGTCCATTAGAGTTTTCTATTTACAAATTTGTGATTCAAGATCTATGGATCCTAAGGTAGGTGGTCCTTTTAGGATTACCAATTTATATTAACAATGAATTTCTTTATTTCACCATATTGGAAAAAATTAAATTAAATTAGTTGGTTTTGATTAAATTTATGTCAATTATTTTTTTTGGAAAAACCATATTCCATTGAATTGGTTTTTTTAAGAAAAATGGGGTTTTATCCAAAAATTGTAAAATCCCCCAATTCTATTGAATTGGGTTGTGTTTGTAGAAATTTTTGGAATTATAATTTTTTTAATATAAATTGTGGTTTTATTGAAATCTTTCAACTAAATTTTTTTATTGATTATTGAAATTGTTTTGATGGAAAATTGTGAAAAATCCAAATTCCCTATAATTGGGGTTTTGTTATAAAATTCGTGGAACATGATTGAAATTTATGTTATTCAATTTAATTGTGAAATTGGATTTTGATATTCAGCTGTTAATTAGTTTCAAATCCCTATTTTTGAAACATTATTAAAATGGATCAGATGTAAATCATATGGTATTATCTTGGTGAAATGACTTTTTTTATTTAAACCCCATTATGGGGTTTTAAGGAAAAAATTGGAATATTTGAAAATTATAATGGGATGATTTTTCTTTAGGGATTCTTGAAATTAAATTCCCATAATATTTATACATCATGGAATACAAGTCTTTGGTTGTTAATGAGTTATTTAGATTGATATTTATGACTAACAACCTTTGGAAACATCATATCATCACATCACATTGTTTAGGTGATGGTGATTAGTCCTCTTTGGACTTGGTCTAATTGTATGTATCTACATAATTGCCTTATCTCCTTATAGCATATAACTACCATACCAATTTATAAAGATGACTATTTATCTTGCTTTTTTGAAATTAAATTTAATATATGCCATTTTTGTAAATAGTTTTACAGGGCATTTAATTTGTATAAATTGTTTTTTGTGAATTTTTTTAATTTATAAATTTCTGAAAAGTCCCATATTTACAAAGAAAATCTTTCAATGGTAATTCTATCATTTGAAAGGTATTTCCATCATTCAAATGGTGAAAAAAGAATTTCAAATATATATCAACATTTTGAAATATAATGCATGATCTTTTTAAATATTCTTATCCACTACCAAACCTGTTTGTTTTAATGTGAATGAAAATTCTATTTTAGTTAATATTAGAATCGTTTATTGAATCCTTGGTGAGAACCTACTGGTATTTTTAGGCCACACATTACCTATTCCTTTATGGGATTTTAAATTTTCTCCTTCAAGGTCTAAGAGATGGACAAGGATCACTTAGAGGTGGTTCTAGCTATTGATCCATGGACTAGGTCAGTTGCATCCATGTGGACAGAGGTATTTTTTATAGTTTTCTAGTACATAATTGTATTAATTTGGGATTTTATTCCATTTTTATTTATGGTACAGTTCCCCCAATGGTGTTTTGTTGGTATAAATTACTACATTTTCTCTATTACATCAACATTGTAAGTGAAAAAATCATTCCCACTTTCATTATGTATAATTAAATGTGTTAGTCACTAACCCATGTGTATTAACAAAAACTATTGGTATATTCTTTGACAAGCTTGGGTATCGGGTTACTACGGTACCTGGGTTTTTTCATGACTGAGTGGTCTCTGATCTATAGGTTGAACTTCTGTCTTGATGTAATTATGCATCTGTGAAATATTTTCAGCACCTAATAGGTAGTTTTGATTGAGTTTCTGGCCCGTACTCACCATAATGAACCTTATGTATCTTTTTTGGTAAGGGAAAGGTGGATTGATGATTAGTTATTTCAATTTCCTTACATTTATTTTAGTATATTTAAATCCAAATAATTTTTTTCTATCTAATGGTTTAATTTACATGTTTCTCTATATGAGTGATAATCTGATGTATTCTTTATGAACTGATGATTTTTTATAACATCATGCCTCTGAGAAGGAAAAAAAATGGATCTAGTATTAATCTACTGTTGAACCTCTGCGACTGAATCCTATTATTGAACTAATACATGTTGAAGTGATTGTGCGCACTATCAAATCTCTAGGATAGGCAACACCTCATGTTTCTATTCAGGCTTCGTCTTTGGAACCTTCAAGGGATTCTCTCTAGATTTCTTTTGATGTTTTCCTTCTATGGATTCCATCTAAGTTAAATAAATCAAATGGTCTTTAAGATAGTGTAGAGTGGTTGAGGTGAATAGATCATTTTTATTATTATTGGACACACCAAATGGAACCAAGGTGAAGTGCTCCACTTACATGATTCACAGACCACTAAAGAGATGGTGGGATATTATGGTAATGACTAAATAAATGATGTAATACAATGGAAGGACATAATGATTTTGTTCACTAAATAGTTTTATCTAGAGTCGATGTCATTATCCAAATCTAAATAGTTTTTTAAACTCTATCATGTTGTCATGACTGTGACAAAGTATGAAAATAATTTTTCTAATATCATACATTTTTACTAGATATTGTGTCGAATGAGAATATTAATTCATAAATGTTGATGTTGGGAATCTATTTGGATATTCATTATCCAGTTCTCTTGATTTTTTTTACTTTTTTGATGACGTGTTAGATATAGAACTGGTGGATGAAATGTAAATGGATGATTAATCAAGGTTATTTTAATTTTCATTTTCTCCTCGTGTCAGTGTGACTTCCTATAAGGGAAAGAGTATGTTTGATAATTCTCATGGTGGTTATTGATAGAAGATTAATTATATACCTCCAGTAGTACATGGAATAGATACATTAGTTTGTTATCAATGTGGTACTCTAGGACATCCAAATAGGGCTTTCACTAAGGAAACCAAGAACTCTTGATCCTTTAGATGATTGGGTCACTTATAGTTATTATCCAATGTTTATTCTACTCTACCTAGTGGTATTTGATTATGAGAACCTTCTAATAATGTTGCATAATTAGATGTTACATATGTAAAAGGGTTATATCCATAGACATTCAGAATAAAACTTATTCACACTGTTGAAGAGTATCTAGAGGAAGCATATACTAGTCCAAACACCATAACAGGTACCATTACAATAGATTCATCATTCATGACTATTTTATTTGATATTGGTGAACTACATTAATTTATTTCAACCTGCATTGGTAATCACTTAAATCACCATCCAGAGCATTTATCTTCTAAAATGGATATTACTGAACCCATTTGTATGAATAGAGAGAAGGGTCCCCTATGTCATTTTAGATTTATGTATTTGTGGTTAATCTCTTTCTTATAACACTCCATTAAAACATTATTGTAGGATTTCTCATCCATATCTATATTTTCCCATGCCACCTATATTCTCCAATGTGGAAACCTATTTATATATTACATTGGCTAACTGTTATGGATACAATTTCAATTTGTAAGTGAAGTTATTATATCCATTTATACCATGAGTGTCTCTATAAATGAATCTTTCAATTATTGATAAATTTAAAACCTAGAATAATTTTTATGGAGAAATATATTTTAATGGGGGGTAGAATGTAACACCCCAATATTTTTTGAATTATTATTTTTCTTTAATTTTCATTTCACTTTACAATAGAAAGAGTATATATATATATATATATATTAAAAAAATAATTGAAATATTCATTTCGCATGAAAATGACTTGGATTTATCTACATGATACACTAACAAGGCATACATTATACTCACCACCAACATAGCATAAATTACACGAAATATTAACCTTCCTCGATGTCATTGGAAAAAAGACTGAATGTTACCTAACTATAATATATTATAATAAATATTATTATAGTAAGATATACTCTATACTTTATCATAATGGAATTGAATAAAATAATCTATGTTATGAAAATATGTGGTTTACACAAAAAAAATGAATTCATAGGTTACCAATTAATTAGAAATTAATATGAAAACCGATTGAATATAAAATAAAATATTGTTCTAGTCACACAGATATTTTATACTTGTTAATTAAATAAACTACAATAGGTATGTGATATAAATTTAATATATATATTATATATTCAAAAAAATATTATTGATATTCATCCCTTAGATTCTATATACATAAGATTAAAACAACCCAAATTTTATGCATAAAACCTATTTTTTTATAAGTGTTATTTTACAGAATTTTATTGCAAAACCCTTTTTATGTCCAATTTTTAGAACATTTATAAGTTTAATATGTCAAAATAAAATTAAAATTTTTATGAAAAACATAAACATTATGTTAGGATAAATAGTTTATGTTTTATGTTAGTATTCATTTTATAATGAACAATTAAAGAAAATGGATTTTATTTCAAAACTGTTTTTATCTAATTTATTGATTAGAATAAATGGTAATTTAAATTTATTTAGTAGTGTATTTAGATATTATTTTTATCAATTAATCCAACATTTTTCATTATAACTAATTTCAAATTTATATATCATATTAATTCATAGATACTTTTGATAGATTTTACTTGAAACCCCCATAGAGTCATCCCATGAGCAGTTTAAATTTCAAATAAAATTCTTCTTAATATTTTATTAGAATTTGGATAACATGATTTAATATTTATAATATTAATAATTTATAATTTCTAATAATTTATACATTGTATTTTGACAAAGAAATTTGGAAATGAATTATAATTAATTACATTAGTTAAGAGAAAAAATATGCTAATTAAGTTTTAATCCTTAAATTTAAGACCCAAAATGACCTTGAAACGTTGTCTTGTACACAATTCATGTCATTATATAATACCTATCATCAATATTTTCAATATGGGACCAGTATTGGAACCAGTTTTGACATAAGAAATGTGGTTTGAATTCTGTCATCATATATTTACAAGAGTACCACTTCTCATCCAATAAAAAAGGCCACCACCTACTCCCATTACTCACTCCTCTCAAACCACTTTTGTTGATCCTAGAATAAACCAATAAAATTACCTATAATCCTAAAGTTACCTTGAATCTACCATTTGGGCTAAAATCTTCACAATAAGGACTTTTGTGACAAACCCAAATTAGTTACCTGATTTAGAGGTAACATCTTCACTAATGCTCCTTTCATTTATTTTTTTTCATCACCAATCCACTATCTTTATTCCATTATTGTGTAAAAAACCTAGTATCCTACATATTATAGGAAGTTCTCATGATAATTTTTTGACCTACACTTATATACAACTTCATCAAATCGACATCGAACATACAATTCTTGTGTACGGTGAACTACTACCTCACGAAACAATGAATGTTCATTTTTCAGTTAAGGCCTATAATGGTGTGAATTATACAGGAAAATATACTTATAAATGTAATATATTATATTTATTATGGATTTACGCTTATGTATTCCTTTTTCAATGTACATCTTTTTTTGCGTTCTATTTGGTGTTAATATGATAATCTTGTTTGAGGAAGTGGGGACTAGCGCCCCCTGAAAGCGATGTGATTCATTCACACACCACATGGAATGTATTAAGGATATTTTTAGTGAACATATAATATGTAAAAAATCAATAATAATAATTATATGTATATAAATATTTCATTTACATACTTTCAATCAATTCGACAATAAAAATAGAAAGAATGTGTATGCATATGTACAACTTACCTTATCCATAAATGATGTATTCAACTATGTACCAGTATATTCTATATATTACTATAATATACATATTCTGGTTATATATTATATTTATATCACGATTTATATTCTGGAATCAATATATTAGTGTATGGACCAATGATATAACTAATTAAGTCACATGTGAATAATAAAGTGAATATTGCCTGAAATGAATCCTTAACATAGGATCATTAAGAGGAAGTAAATATAAGGTCTTAATAAAAACATATATGGTAATATTTATAGTAAACCTATTTTTATTATACAGTAATATTATACATGTATAGATATATTCCAGACACAATGTAATGGTATTTCATCTCACTTTTAATTTCTAGTAGATACAAGTGATGTTTGACTGTATTTCTATTTGTGTGGTATGTGTACTCACCATTATAGTGTTATCTATATCTTATAATTAAATATATGGATATTAAAATATCCATTATATTATCCTTATTGGTTCCAAAATTTACCAAATCAATATAATAATTTTATCTCAATTTTTCTTCTTTGATACTAATGTTTTATTTTGCACTGAAACTCCTTATGTGAGGTGCATACACTTTCATTTTACATGTTATATAATGAATATAAATAATTTCATGATATTTCTATGATTTATATATTTTCATTTCTTATATGGATATTATGATCCCATTCTAGAAAGTCGTAATTCTTTATTGAGAAAATCTCATCATTTAATTCAAGATTATTTATTTTTCTATTTACATGGATGAAATAATATGATCCACATATCATAGTAATTAATTAATTTTCTTCCCCCTGGTTATCTATCGTATACTCATGTATTGGTACCATTTTTCTACTATTTACCCATAATATTTTTAGTAAGGTGTTTTTATGAAATATCGACATTACCTACCCTTCAGTAAAAAACCTATGTTTTCTAAAAAGAGTTTACAAAAATATTATTCCGGTATATAATATTCTATAAAAGTAATTTTTACCCTTTTTTATTTTATATATTTCTTCAAGGTTATCTTATTTTCTCATTCTGAACATAGAATTTCTTCCATACATTTTACCATGAAATTTTTTTTTACTTCATACGACATGTACGGATTTAACCACCATCATTCCTTTGAAGATTACATTTAAATATAAAATATTAAATCTTAATAAATTTTTTTAGAATGAAAATTTATAGGGAAATTCTTTTTTATCAAATTTAAATTCATCATTATTTTATTCATGTTATTTTCAAATAAAATTATTTTGAAATTATTTTTTGTATTTAAAATTCTATTTCAAAACAGAAAAAATATTTTCCATAAGAAATATTTATGTAATATATTTCAAAATTATTTTCAATCTAATATGTCATACATGATGTTACTTATTCCCTTCGAGGAAATAATCCAATGGTTTCAGACATAATTTTTTCTTGAGGGGTTTATGTTTATATGGAATTTTGTTTAAGACGTCTATTTCCCATCTACAGGTTCTATACTTTTGAAACCCTCTTTTTTAATGGGTTATGAATTCTTTATTATATTATAAAACCTATTTATTTTTATATTTTTGGACGTCAAAAAAGAAATAATGATCCTAATTTCATTTTAGAGGTTATGATTTGATGTTTATAAGACCTTTTATTTTTATGGTCTATGATATGATGAATGTTTTATCATCTTGTAGTAAATGTGTGATTTATTTTACAATGATATGGGTGGGACCTATATCTCACTATAATTCATTGGGTATAGATAATCATTATATGATATTAAAGGGTATATAGGTTTTCAAACATCTGTAAAATAATGATGATTAAAGGGTTGTATTAAAAAAAAAGAAACTTTAGTGGTCATATCCAAAGTCTAAAAGAAAAATGGTTCAGGTGTTATAGACCATGTCAAAAAGAAATAAGGTTCATGGGTTGTTGACCAATCCTAAAAGAAAGAAGGAACATGGGTTGTAGCCTATGGATAATAATAATTAGGTACATTGGTTGTAGCCCAAGACTAAACGAATGTGGAAACAGAGATTACTTTCCCAATCCCGAATTGGGTACATGATTTTTAGCATGAGTCTAACATGTTACAAATGTCTTGATAAGTATCCATGAACTAAATATTTCGATTTTTATATGTATTCCACAAATACTTTGTCTTTTTCATTAACTTTGATTTCATGGCATGTGATATCATTTCCAAATAATTCATGTCATATAAATAGCTAATCATTTTCACATAACTCATGTTTACGATCTTTGGTATGCAGGGTATGATCTCATAATGTTAAAATCGCAATATTATGCCTCTATATTCCGGTTTTTGCTTATATGTCTCTCTTGATTACCCTTACTAAGAATATGAGATCTCCCATTATTTAGGATTCATTTTTATAGGTTGTGAATAATAGTTTTAGGTATATATTCTAAAGGGGTATATTTTTATTGGACTTATTGAATATCATTCACTAGGATAGAAGATTTTGATTCTAAGATTCCAAAGAAACTAAATTATTATGGTTATATGGAAGGAATTTTTCTAATGTACTGAATATTAAACTAAAATGATATAATATACATATATTCCATTCCAAGGTCTCTATAATCCTTTTTTGTGATGAAGATAGATTGAATGAAATATAATTCTATTTATAATCCCATTATCTGCTAACATTCCAAGAATGACAACCTCAACATCATATATAGGAATATTAGATGAAGTGAGAATTAATTAAGGAATGAAAAAGTGTGTTATTTACTAAAATAATGTAACTATATATTATCTTGAATAATCATCAGTATTCGGAAAATAATATTCATGTAAAAGGTTTTCATTTATTCATTATTTTTTAAGTTATCAATGAACGTTTTAATCTGATTTGGTTTATAGATTTCAGATTTTTATTTTTCCCCAAACTATGATCTCTATCATTCTCCATCAAAACATTATGGTTAGATTTCTCTTTTATGTTAATGTTTTCACATTAAACATATGGTTCCATATGTGGAAACCATGTTATAAGAAACTTTGGGTAACCATTTTGTTTCTTATTTTCATTTTAAAAAAGGATGGTTTCGTATCTGTTTTTACTATGTAGTTTTCCATGAGATAAACATTCAAGTATTATGTCTTTGATAACCGTGATGAATTTCGAGGGAAAAAACATTTTAAGGGTGTAGAATGTGAAACCCCAACATTTTTTGAATTTATATAATTTAATTTTTTTATATTTATATTATTAAAAACATAGAATATATGTAATTGTTATTATATAAAAAATACTATGTTTGGATTACATTATACATAGCACCATGTAAAGATTGAACTACAACCAAAAACGACATGGCTTATTTTACATGCATCATTGAGTTTTTGTGAAACCACAATTTATGATGATTAATTAAAAAATAAAGTTATAACATATATATTAAACCTAGTAATATTATATTTTAAAATTTTATTTTTAAGGGTTTAATATTAATGAAAAAATTATAAAGAAATTTTATATGTTTTGGTAAATTCTTTATAAGTATAGAAAATAAAATATAAGGGAAATATGGTTGATGTCCTTTGTGAACAAAAAGATTTAATTTTAGAAAATTTAATAATCTAAACTTAATAAAATAATAATAATTTTTTAATTTGGAATTTCAATGTTTCATGTGTGTTAATTTTTTGTATTTTTCTAAGATGTATATTTTTTTAATGAATAGTGAAAAATACCACATAGTAGTTAAAAGACTCTATTTTCATTTAAATAGTTAATATACTTTAAATTAATATTAAATTTAAAACATGATCATTTATACATATATTAATTCAATTTATGTCATTAAAATAATTTTTATATTGAATTTATATATAAAAACATATTGAACTATTGAATGTTTTTTAACTACCTTCTCGCCACATTTGTGGGATTATCATTAAACGTAGTTTTTTTCTTCTATGAATCAAATTTTAAAAAATGCACATAAATGCCTAATATCAGTGTGATATTTTATGACTAATCAGATCAACTTAATATTTTTGATATTGTTAATAGTAACTTGAGTAAATTTTAATTACCATGGTTAATGGTAAAGTTGATAAATAAAAGAAACAATAATATTATTATATAATAAAATTACACTAAAAATTATCCTAATTTCATTGGTTATGTATAATTTGACTAAAATAAACTAAAACCCAGAGTTATAACCTTTTTATGACACTTAAAAATGAATATAAAATTTATTATATTTTATTTAAACATTATTTAAAAATGTAATGCACATATTTTAATTACTATAATATTTTCCATATCAAGTTATAAAGATTATAAATTCGACTATAAATAGTTATTATTAATATAAAATTTTTATATACATCGTGTTAATTTATTTATAATTTTTTGTGATAAAATAATTATCTTAAATGGTGACAAAATGATGATGCATTAATAAAGTAAATAATAAAAGGATCAAATAAATGATATTTAAAATGTTAAAATAAATATAATTTGAATCAATTAAGGTTAGAAAAAAAATTTATACGTTAATATGACGTGTTAGGAGTGTCATAAATTGGTTTATAGAAATAATATTTTTGTTTGGATTTTATTTAAAACAATATCTTGATTAGTGTCAAAATTTACACAAACGATATTTTATAGAAATAATATTTTTATTAAATTAATTGATAATAGTAATGATATTTAGAAAGTAAACAAATATAATTATATGAAATAATGTTCAATAATGTTTCTATTTTTGGTAAATTTACCCTATATGATTAATAATTTATAACCTCTTGATATTAAAATTTTTGATACAGAAATTAAAATTAAAATATATTAATTATGGGTAAACCAAATGATAAGTTTTAAAACAATCCAAAACTTTTCCAAAATTTATTTTACGAATTATATTCAACTTATATCCCCATAATATAAAATAAGATTTGTTTAATCATGTTCAATGTTTGGGTTTTTGGAGAAACCTGGAGCAGGAATCGACTACTGGAGAATAGGAGCCTAGTTTGGGGTGTGGTGATGATTAAAATTATTATGATGTATAACTTTATGTTGATCACTATTCCTTCTTGTTTTGATTTTCTTTGGCGTTGTATGTTGGACACCAAACACCCCTAAACCGGCTTTATAAAAAGAAAAAAAAATGTTTTTCAGTCAATATTTAATATATTTCTTGTGTCCACATGGGGACAAAATCAATCTATGAATGAATTTAAATGTTTATATTTACAATAATCAAATTAATTTCATTTTTAATTTTTTTTTTAAATTTTTATAAAATAATTTAATTAAAATAATTTTCTTTTCAATGAAAATAGAGTTCATATTTCATTAAAAAAATTATTAATTTTATAACATTAATTTGAACATATATTTGGTGAATGAAAGTGTATAAATAATTTTATAGATATTTTAAAAAATTTATAGATTCTTGAAACTATTATATTATAATTAAATTTGTCTACATATTTATTTCCAAATTAAATGAATAGTATTAATTTGTCCCTAATGATATTTAATTGAATTAATATGTTATTAAATTATTTAAGGTAATAAAAATGTAAAATAATTAAAAAAATGGGATAAGATATGGTCTAAAATGTATTCTCCCATTCATTTATATCTCATTTCGATGTTTTTTCCTCTATAATTTCCATAATATATTTTAATATTTTGAGGATTTCCCAAAGTGACCCTCACCTCAATTATAAACGGAAACCTCCTCCATCACTTCCACAAACATAATTAAGCCTCATATCCTGATAAAACCCTTCACATTTTTGTTATCAAATTACATGGTAACATTATATATAGATTTTGGTTCACTCAAAAGAGAATCTATGGTGTCCTTGGGAGGAGATCTAGAGGGATATCATCGAAGATGACGTGATCTCCTAACTGACTCTTTCAAAATTGTTTCATCTTCTACTTAATTTTCATGTACTGATTCCATTATAAAGTAATAAATCAGATATCACCTAAATTATGATATGTTTATTTGATTATGGAACTACCATATTCCACATTTTTTTCATCCTATGAAAAATGAAAGTACAACACATGTATACGTATGGCTTATCTTCTCCACCTCGTGGTATAATATTTTTTTCATCACCACTCTACTAGAATGAGCAGCGTTTTTGAAATAATAATTATATATGATGATTATGACATTATATTTATTCAAGATAAGAATATATACCATTCAATTCCTTACTTTTTCACAATTAGTGGAATCATATTGTCACTCGGGTGTACATATGACCTACGATCTCCATGACCCGATGAGATTGATTTTACTTGTTAACCATATTAAGATTGATTATATAAAATATATATAATAAATAAAAATGAAATATATGACAAAATAATGATAATTTAATAATATATAATTACATTTATTTCATTTACCTTATTCTAATCAGTATTATAATAAATCATAAACAAAGTTTATGCATACGTACAGCTTACCATTATAATAAACGGCTTATTCCAATTCATGTAACTATATTTTATATGTACTTCTATTAAAAATATACATTATATATATACAATGGTTTATACTTTGTATGTAATTAAATCATAATATATGTAATAGTATCATGAATTAAATTTTAAAATGCGTATGATAAATAATGTCGATATTACCTTAAACGTTGCTTTTATGTGGAATTACGTATAAACAAGTAATATAATGTCATAAAATAATCATATATGATATAATACGTATGATTATGATTCCTTTATGAGTTTATAATATGTTTAAAACCATTATACAAGAGTTTCAGACATGTATGGATAGAATCATATATAAGGTAACATATTTTTATCTCCCCATTACTTCTGTGAGACACATGCCTCAAACACTACTTGTTTATTCTTTGTGCTGTGTATAATTTCCATGACGGTATTTAATGAGTGTTTACCATATCATTATGTTAATTTCATATCAATATTATCATATCCTTGATTTTTTTGTGTTATTATATTTATTTATTTTTTAAGTAGCATTTTAGCAATGGGTTTTCATGGAATTTTATTTCAAAAATGGGAATTTTTTTGTAACAACAGATGTCGCATGGTTGGTTATTGGTTTAGAGAAACATGTTCCCTTTACTAGGGGACCTTGTGTCTATGTTATAGTTATGGATAGAGGCATACTAGATAGATGGTGCATTTTTTGAAGGTTATCAAGGAAAACTGTGTGGCCTCTCACTCTTGGACAGTGTGGGGTACAGGGTTGTGGCATGGTTTGGAAAAACATGTGGTTAAACAATGTGACTTATCCATGTCATTAAATATTTAAAAATGATGGACTTTTTACCTCATTATTTAATACTAAATCCCTCATTTTCTTCCTCACTAGAGATTTCATATCCTATGAACCACCAACCCTCCTCCTTGATCCCTCTATCCTCAATTTTTTTGGTGGATTTGGTGGGAAATCTGTAGGAAACGTGATGTAAGTCCCTCATATATATATGTCATCCTATTTTCATGGGTTTCCCTAAATCTTTTTTATTATTTCCCATATATATTTTTTTGGGTCACCTATATTTGTTGGATATTTTCCATTAGGGATCGATATTTATATATTTTGTTTAATATATTTTTTATAAAGTTATGTGGTGGTGTAGTTGTGGTTTAGTACTTATTTCTAGAAGTCTTAACACATGATGTATGTGGTTCCATGATTAAACATTATTTTGTGACTTTTATATGATTTATTTACTTTTTTGTTGTGTTTTATTCATAGGGTAGCAGGTGAAAATTTATTATTTTAATGATTTAAGGTGTGTATGGTTAGAAAAATATTTTTAGGGAAATTAGTTTATTCAAGGGAATTAAATTATTTTTCTTATTAAATGTGTCTTATAAATTTTTAATGTGGTTTTATAAAATGTGAAGATGGTGTGAAACATTTTTTAATGGTAAATTGGTGTGCATATGAATTTTAAAGAGTTTTTTCTTATGAGAAGTGGTGGTTTTATTGGTGTGTTAATGTTTCATGGGTGTGCATATGAATGTGATGATACATACATGGAATGAGAATTGAAAATTGAGTATAAGGGGAGTCCTAGATGACTAGGTGGGATGACTGGGAATAGTATGGTAGTTAGATCGACACTAACAAGGCCTTGTTCATTCTATTTAGATTGATTATACAACAATAACTAAAATCTGATGATTGAATACAACTATAATTTTGGATAGATTCTATGGTACTAGCTGGTGCATGATGAAGATGATTTTTGTAGTTTATATACCATGATTCACCGAGATATAAGGTACCGATTGTTACACTATAGCTACTGTATATAGGTATTTCACTTTACATTGTGTTATTTTGTGATATTGTACTAACTGTCAGCATGTGGTGTGCCTTATTGTTTGTCTCAAAATAAAAACATGTCTCTTGTTAATGTATTTTTCTATGATAATGTTTCAAACATTAATTATCATAAAAATTTCATGTTAATTTTTCTTATACTATTTGGGAATGGATTCTATTTGGTTGGGAGGCATTCTACTGGGATATGTATCACACCATAAATACACATTTTGGAGTATATAGACATTGTTGTGTTTGAATCAGTTAAAGGAATTTTGTATTGAGAAATATTTTTGTGTTTCTAGTGGTATTATTCAATATGGTGTTAGTGGTGGTGGCCTAAAGGTGATTTCCCTCTTTTTATATGGTTGTTTTGGTATTTTTTTTCCATTTTTTATGAAGGACATTTGGTCTATGTCTGATGTTCTAAAACCGTGCATCTAAAAATTATTTTTCTTTTTTGGATTTGGTTACTTATCATTTTTTCATTTGTTTCTATTGGTTAATTATTCTTTTGTAAAAGGTTGAAATAATTCCCAATTAGCACTACGATACCCATAAACTAGTTTCTAGACGATGTGAATCTATAACGGTCTTTGTGTGATTACACAAACGTGTTCAGGTGTTATGTTGGATGGTACCCTAGCATGGTTCTTGAAAAAATGCTATCAAAGTAGGTCACACACTTTTTGGTAATGTCATTTTAGTCTGAGTCTTAATAGTCTATAGATTGGAATATTAGGGATTGAGGTAGTTATTTTTCATAGGGTGACTATCCATCACACCTTAAAATAGATCTTGATTCACCATGGGATGTGGTGACATTATTTATCATCTCTTTAAAAGACATATATTCTACATACTATAAATGGACACAGTTTGGGGGTGCAGTATTTTTTGGGGATTATTATTGAGATATATTTTGAAATGTTTCAATTTGTTGATGCGTTTGACATTTTTTGGTCTCACTAAAAATTTTATATTTTCTTTTTCTGATTATGATGATTGTTTTACTTGTGGTTTTTTCTTGTTGTAGAAAAATGTATCCTTGGAGAATTCCTATGAAACCAGGGAAATAAAATGGATAGAGTTCTCCATAAAAAAATTTCATAGACTAGTGGAAGCAGTATTTTGGACTATCCATGATTTTGAACAACGAGCCGAATCTAGTCTGGCTGTAGTTCGAGAAGTTGAACATGGTGTGGAGAATGTGAAATCTTATGAGTACCTAAAGAAAAATCCCCCTTCATTCTAGGGAAACATGTAGCCTCAAGAATATTATGAATGGTTTGAGAAGATCAAGATGATGTTTTAATTTCTTAACACTTATGAGGTGATTATGTTTATGTGTTAATCTGTTGTGATAGAGGGTCCCAATCAGTGGTGGTTGAACTCAATGGTTAAAACTTTAAAGAATGAGAAGAAGAGTTGGATGGATATCAATATTGCTTTAAATGATATGTATTTTCTTGAGGTTATTGACTACACCAGGTACCTGGGGTGCCTGGATCTTACCTTAGGAGATATAAAAGTTATGGAGTATTTCAATTGCTTCACATAGATGGTATTGTACGCACTTGATATTGTTACTAATGATCAAATGAATACTTAGAGGTTCAAAAGGGGGTTCCATCCATATATATATTCTCTGTTATTTATGATTAACTAGAGGAACTATGGTGTGGTGGTCGATCATTCCATGATGATATAAATTGTTTGGAAGGGAATTCATGGTTTCCCTAGATCAGTGTCAGCATTGGTCATTGGAAGTTCATATTAGAAGAATTCGTAGTGTTTTGAGCAAGAGAGGTAGCTAGGTGGTGCCTTGGGCCTTATTTAATGACTATCATTGTCTGCTATTTTAGATGATGGATGTGGTATCTTCTATTAGTGTGGCAATTGAAGGAATGTGCAATGAAAATTTATAGAACATCCATATTTTTCAATCGATGTTTAAATAAGGGTAAATTTTAGTGTATTTTCATGTAAAAACATTTTTAATAGAGTGGTCTCGGTTTTGTTGATTTTAGGAGGATGTCATCCCAGTTATAGGTGTCTAATTTATAGGCTTCTCAGTTTGGTGGTCAAGGTGGAAGAGCTGTGACACCTTTTGGTCAAATTTATTTTAGGTAATAACCCTAGTCCATAGCTCGTTCTTAGGCTCAGGATCAGACGAAACATTTTCATGTTGTTGAAAAATCACCAGTAGGATTAGTTGTGGGACCTATGATAGTTTTAGGTAAAATTTTTCTACATCCTCCATTATTTTTTTTCTATTTTCCACTGGTTCTTAAAATTTATTTACCTCTACCCATCTTGTGAATGTGTTAAAATTGATAAATGATATTATGTAATATGTGATGGAGTTGGTGGCACCATATGATATGGAGAATGAAAAGGGTCTTAGGTGTCCGTCATATGAAATCACTATGTCAAGGGTCGAACTGGAATGGGATTTCCTCATTTTAGAGATGGATCCCTTTGATGTAATCCTAGGTATGGATAAAACCATAGGTTTTCTAGAGAACCTATATTATTATAGAAAAAGAGTTAATTTTATGATTCCCGATAAGAGTACAAAAGTTTTTCATGGTTAATAGGATCCTTGGTCGGGACCTATTAGACCTCCACTCCTAGAATTGGGTAACCACAATTTTCAGTTGTTTTTTCTCACATCGGTGGATAATAGAGGGGAAGTAATGGTGGATTGCCTATTATGGTGGATGATTTCTTAGAGGGATTCATATATTATTTTTTTAGTACAAATAATTCATTCCCCCGAGTTTCTATCCATGGGAAACCCTAGTTCAGTTTGTGAATAAGGATGGCAGATCTATCAGGTTATTCAGTGGTTATCAGATGTAGAAAAGGGAAATAATGAATATTACGTACCATTTTCCCCTTTCTGATGACCTTTTCAATCAATGTAAAGTGGAAAGGTGGTTTTCTGAGATTTACTTGCATTATGGTTATCACCATGTTAAGGGTAAAAAGTAAGATGTTCTGAAAATAGACTTAAGTAGTAAGTACAAGAATTTTGAGTATTTGTTCATGCCTTTTAGGTTGACTAATGATCCAGTAGTCTTCATGGTACATATGAATAGAGTTTTATAATAGTATCTTCGATTTTTTGTTGTGGTTTTCATGGATTACAACTAGATATATTAAGGAATAGAGGTGGATCATGGGAATCAATTGAGAACTATGATAGGAACAGTTCTTGATCATCCTCTCCATGAGATGTTTTAAAAGTGAACATTTTGGACCATGTAGGTCAGGTTTATAGGCCATGTGATCTTTGAAAGAAGGGTTTTAGTGCACAATGATATGATTAGTGCAATGATGTCATGGGAGCAATAAAGTAATGTTTTCATCATCAAGATCATTTTGGTCCTGACAAGGTATTACAGGTGGTTCATTTGATATTTTTCTCTGCTTTATTCCATCAGGACTGAACTCACCTAGAATGGGGTGAAGTATGATTGGAGACTATAATGACAAGTGTCCTTTATGTATCCTAATTAATGGTGGACCATAACCCTTGTATTGATCATTCTAGAATTTAGAAATGGTTATATGGTTTGTCGTGATACCTCTGGTATTGTTCATGGGTGTGTGCTAATGAAGGAGGATCATATGGTGATTTATCATTCTCCCCTACTCCAATGACTTGAAAATAACTATCTATCCAATAACTTGTAATTAGCAGTAATGATGAATTCCATGAATAAATAGTGTCCTTTTGGTTTTTTTTGTATAATTTAGAACTTTATACTAATTATAATATCTTATCTTACATATTCTAAAAAAAACTATATGAATTTGTGGAAACGTCATTGTGTTGAGTACCTTATAGGCATTGACTTTGATATTGTTTATACCCAAGGAAAATCGAATGATGTGGAAGATACCCTGAGCACAAAATGTATACATCCAACATTGAAATAGTATATTGATGAGTAGACATTAATGGTTATTTTTTCTCATATTCACATGGTGAATAAGAAGCACATTGAGGATTCATTCGTGGATAGTGTTTAGTTTATTCCCTCTCATCAAGATTAGATTTTGTAGGACCAGCCTACTGATGAGATATTCTAGTATTCTATGTAGTTTCTTCATGGTGGGTAGACACCTTGTGATTTTTCATTGTCTACCGATAGATTTTTGTTATTTAAGGGTCTCTTTGTGGTGTGTTACCCTATAACTAAGGTGGTGATGTAGTATAGGCACACATATTAGAGGGATATTAACTGTAGGTCTACCAACATGTATTATGATGTGTGTCGGAAATTCTTTTTGTCCAGGTATAAGGAAGGATTCAACTGACTTTGTATTGCAGTGTTATATGTTTTTGTAGGTCAAAGCAGAGCACCAAAGGCCCTCTATTTTTCACCAATAACTACCTATTCCTACTGGGATGTGGGACACAATATATATATAATTTATCGTGGCATACCTCATACACCCCATGGAATTAATTCTAGTTGGGTAGTGAATGATTGACTGATCAAATCATCCCATTTTGTTCTAATCAATGATTCAAAAAAGGTGGATGAGTGGGGACGATTATATATTCCGAAGGTTTTGAGGATTGTTTGTGTTCCTTTGGTAATTTTCTCTAATAGGGACCCCAATTATACCTCTTGATAATTAGAGAGACTTTATAAGGAAATGGGTTCACATGTTATATTGATTCTTTGATACAATACTTAAATGGATGATTATACATAGTAAGAGAATCAGATTTTGGTGGACTTTCTCTAGGTGTGTGTCTTGGATTTTAGTGGTTTGTTGGATATGGGATTGGTTTCATTTTCATAATATAATAGTTACCAATACCTTAATTGAATCATTCATTTTGAATTCCTTTATAGTGATCCATGTAGGTCTTCATTGTGTTGGGAAAAGGTATATGATAGATTGCTAATGGTATTGTTCCTTGTGAGGGAGACTTCTGAGAAAATCATATTGATCGATAAGCGATTATTGTTATCATAGAGTCATCGAGAGACATATATAGATCATATACTCCAATATTTGGATTTTTTCATGGCTGGCCGGGGTTTCTAGAAGTGGAACCTCACTTGGGTCATCATTGTTTGGGTAACTGATGGATGTTAATATCTTGGTATGTAAGACCTTTTGAGATTACAGAGTGAGATAGCATGGGTGTATACATATTATATTTTCCTGTATATTGGATTTCAATTCATGATTTATTACATGTCTCCTATAATATTTATTTGTCTCATGTGCTGAAATTTGATGAGATAGAGTTGGAGACTAATTTATCTGTGATTGAGTGGCTTTTATGAATTATAGATTTTCAAGAGAAGGTGTTTAATGAGAAGTCAATTATTCATTTCTGGGTCCCTTAGAAACATGGTAATGATGAGCATAAATCAAGGGAGCATAATTCTTTGGTTTATAATGAGTATTAGTTTTTATTCATTGATCAAACATTGAGATTACTTTATAGGGGTGGAATTTTTTCAATAGAGGAGAATTGCCACACTGTTGATTTTATTTTAAGGAATTTTTTCTGTTTATTTTTTGTATTTAATTTTTCCCTGGAGTTTCCTTAGTAATTTTACATAATCATGGTAGTTTTTGGGTTAACAGAAAGTGGATCAGAGTTAACACAAGGTTTTGAAAAAAATGCTCCCTTTTCCGGAAAACCATGCAGTAAAGTGTCATTTTTAGACCAAGGAAACCTGAATTATTGGTAAATGGTCTATAGGTTGTGTGAAAAAAACAAGTTTCATGTCCCACTGTGAAATTTATGGGAACACAGTTTTTACATGAATTTGAAAACCAATTGGTAAAATCATGTAAATAGTCAGGGATATTAAATTTTTTAAAATAATGGTCATGTCCCCACTGGGATTTAATCCTAATTCCCCCCATTTTCTTATCCACTAAGTATTTATTGACTTTGGAACCTCAAACACTCCTCCTTTATCTCATGTTTATCCATTATTGTGATATATGTAGTGGGAAATCTCTATGAAACTTTAACTATGACCCTTATCTCTTGATTTTATCCACTTTTCTAGGTGTTTTCTCCCTATTTCTTATGATTTCATAACTCTAGAGGGTTAGAGACCTATTGAGGTATTAATATTTCCATTTAGTGTTCAATAATTATTTTTTGGGTCGATATTTGATTTATAGGATTCCTTGGTGTTGTTGTTGTGGTTTACCACTGATGTCTGGAAGTCTCTACACTTGAGGTGTGTAGTTCCAATATTAAACATTATTTACTGATTTTTATATTCTTTCTTTTATTATTTGTTGTTTTCAATTAATTTAATATTTGGAAAAAAAATTAGTGATGTTTATAATGATTCGTTTGGTTTGAATGTGAGTTTTTAGTGAATTTAGTTGTTTTAAAGTGTGTTATATCATTTTTATTATTAAATATGTTTTTTAAAATGTGAAATTGGTTTAATAAAATTTTTAAGTGGTGTGAAACATGATTTAATGTGGAATTGGTGTTCATGTCAATTTTAAAGAGTTTTTTATTATACAAAATTCAAGTGTTATTAATGTTTTTACATTTCATGTGTGTTCAAATGAATGTGGTGATATATTCATGGCAAGATAATAAATATTGAACACAAATGAAATCCATGGAGACTAGTTGGGTGGACTATGAGTAGTATGCTAGTTACACTTGTAGGGCCATAGTCTAGTTCCTTCTAGCATGAGTTATTATAAACACACTAAAAAATATGGGATGATTGGGGACTACTAGAATTATTGGATGTTTCCTCCCTAGTGGATCAGGCATGTGGATGATGATCAATGTGGTTTCTATACTACAATTAACCAAGATATAATGTACATTGTGTTACACTATTGGAAGTGCCTATAGAGACTTTTTGTCAAATAGTGCTCTTTTGTGATATTGTACATACAATTAAAATATGGTGCACCTTGTTGGTTATTTTAAAATACAATCATGTTTCTCTTTAAATTGATTATTATATACAAATTAATCCAATTTTTCTTTTTATAAAAAATGAATTTGAATTTTTTTTATAATATTTTGTCATGGAATTTATTTTAATCGGTGGAAACCAATTGAGTTTTAGTTGACACCAAATATACACCTTCGGTTGTATATATTCTTTTTTATGATTTAATATGGTAACATAAATATATATGTGGATGGTGATTTAGTTTAACAGTTGTCTTCATCGTGGAGATTTTGGTGGGGTTGGACATAAGGTGATGTCACTCTTGTCATATGCTGGGAATATGAAAATATGTTATTCCATTTTCATTTTAGCTCATTTGTATTATTCTAATGTTATAATACCATGGAACGGAAAATTTAATGCCTTGTTTGGAGTTGGTAATTTATCATTGAGTTATTTATTTATGTTGGTTAATTATTCTTATGTAAAATGGTGAAACTATTTCTAATGCTTATTTGGATACGCAAGCACTAGTTTTCAACCCAGGGGGATCGAGAACACCCTTCATGTCATGGAAAAAATATGGTTGGATGTTAGGTTGGATGGAACTATGAATTATTTTGTGACACATATAATTTTCATTCCTTCATGGGGTATACAATTTTACTGATTATAATGTTATAATGGTCAATTTCACAATCTCATTACTTTTCAAAATTAATTATAAGTAAGTATTTACCAGTTTATATTAATCATCTATGTCAATGTTTCTGATGTATATTTTTTATAATATATTTACTATTCTTCTCTAATTTCTTACAGTCATTTTTAAAATTGTATGACTTTTAGAAAATTATTTACTAGGAATGTTTTGTCACTTTACTAATAAGGTACTCTATTTTTTCTGTAAAAAGTACAAGAATAATGGTATTTAGTTATACTGATTAAATGGATTTTTACACATTAATTATGCCTTGATACCCTGAATCATACCTTTAAATATTACATAGTTATTTTCAAAGAAAATTTTTTCATTTAAAAATCCACAACATTTTAATTAAAAAAATGTTTTCAAGGAATATATTTAATTTTCCTCAAGTATTTTTTTCAAGAGTTATCTCAAGATTATTTTCTATCTAAGATATCATTGCTCTAAGTAACATATATTTTACTATGGATGTGCTTTAATATTACCATTCTTATTCATTTTATGAATGGTTTGGGTTTGGGATAGAATGGTATTTATGAAACCCATTTCTTTTGTGTGGGTCATGTTATGATGCATAATTTATGTTATTATAAAACAAATAATAATTATTACATTATGAGATGGTTGTGAACTATATCTTCCTCCAATTAATTGAGTAAGGATTTATATATCACGAGACATACATAGTGGGCCATTTCTACCAAGATATTTATGGGAGTGAACCATGAATACCAATACGGTTATGGGTTTGAACCGTGCCTACCATTATGGTATGGGGTGTCAACCCATAATACGAATATGTCTATTTATGTGATGTCTTTACTACTATAGAAGACATTCTATATGTTTATCTCTCTGCCAAAAATTCCATGACTTATTACTATGTTATTATTTCAAGGAGTTTGTTATGTATTTCCTTATGATTCATGTCTAATGAACTTCTAATATTTATGTTTTGATTCCTATTAATAATCATAGATATGTAGGGTTTGATCTTATATATTTATGATCATGTTATAATACTCTTTTTCTCATGATTAAGCTTACATATCTCCCATTTTTACACAAACTGAGCATTTTGGATCACCCATTTTCATATGTTTTCCATTCCACTTGTTATAATGAATTATTTTAGTCAGGGATCATGAAGGATAATATCGTCATGGAAGATGTTGAAGATCTATATCCACGATATAAGTTCATGTTACATGCTTCCAATGGAGCTAAATTAATACTTCCTTCGGGCATCTATTTATGTAGTATATTATGATTTCATAAAATTTTATGTAATATTCTTGTATAAAAATCAAAGGGTACTATAAATTTTACCCATCCACTTCAAATAAAATCCTTCCTCTATAATTATCATCACATTTTCCTCTACCCAAAGAGCCACCCTATGTTGCATTTATTTTATAAGTTACAATTTCTCAATTATTTAAGTGAAATTATTCAAGATAAGGGAATTATTATTCATTTCTATTAAATCCAAGAAACTCTTCTTCTTGTGTAGGAATTCAAAATTTTATGGTACTCTATACTAATACCTTTGTTATCACACACTTACATCGATAATAATTTCTATCTATTTTATACCTTTGTTCTCTCTCATTAATCCATTTATAAAATCAATGTTTCATACCCATTATGCTACAATTTGTTTTTAAATATCGCTTTTCATATGAAATATTCAAATATCTTGAACACCAAAACCATTTATTTTTCAATTTTTATTAAAAAGGATGTTAATATAATAAATATTTTTTTTGTATTTTCATATTGGAAACATGCATTCCATTTACATGTGTCAAAAATGGTTTCATTTTTAAGTCATTATGAACTTATGTAATCAATGATTTTATATAAAACCTATATTTTGTTCTCCTTAATGTATTGAAAAAATGAATTATTAGTATAAATATATTTATAATACAAATAAGGAATACTGAACAAAAACATTTATAGTAATATAATGATTTGGGATATATATTTAATAGATAGGGAAGACATGTTTTATGATATGTTGGTGAATAACCTCAATAATTTTCAATTATGAAACCTTGGCAATAAACTAAGGTGATATGCTTATTAATTATCATTTTTTTGTTGTATCCACATTTCCATGTTATAATTTGTATTAGTTATATTTTGATATTTTTATTTTTGATTCATTATTGTTATTACTCATGTTTCTATTGATATGTCTCAAGATCACATGCTATATGTCTTCACTCATTATTACCTTACATTACGTTGAGGTATGTCTCTAAGATATGAGATGTTATAAACGTTACCTAGGGTAGAACAATTCATACTTATTCATAGGGGTTATAAAAAAGTTTTATGTTTTAATATATTATGTACATAATTTCCATGAAACTAATCATTGGAATACCCTCCATTTAGTTCAAAGAAATGAAAAGATCCTAAAATAAAAAGGACGGATTCCATAGGAAAGATAAATGTTTTTCTCATTCCCTTTAGATGTACAATGTATTTGAGGTAGGAACACGGGAGAAGGAGTTATACATTTTATGTCAATGTTAGTAACTTTTTTTTATTTTACATCATTGTTGAGATACATTGTGATACATTATGATAATTTAAGGGATCCATTACCCACCATGATGTTTTTATGTTACAATTTTCATTTCATAATGTATGGTTATGTTCTTGATATAATTAAATCCATGATTGTTATCCCATTATTCATTGTATTAGATTCATCTAAATTCTTAGAGGTTATGTTTTATAATGTCATCTATGGGGAAATTTTAAATGATTTTGATGTATGATCCTTTGAATCTAAACCCATTACCATAATGAGTTTTTGTAATTAGAGGTTCAAAAATGGTTCTAAGCCCTTTTTTAATTAACACATTTATAATTTATTATTTTAAAATTATTTTTATTTATTAAAATTTTCATACCCTTATGGAAACTCCCTCGTTCTTAAAGGAAACCCCATTTCCCTTTACAAAGGGGTAGTTTTTTTAGTCTATATAAAGGTTAAAAATATTTTTATTATGGACATAAGATAACAAAGAGAATTATTATCTACTTTGATAGATATATATCTATATATGTATATAAAACATGGATTTCTTCAGTATATTAAAATATAGATAGAATTCAAATTCACTAAATATGGTTCAACTCATTTTTTTATTAAATGTAAATGTTTCATATTTTATATAAAAATTACATAAAGGAAACATCATTTAATCAAATAAAATATATATATCATCACAAAAAAATTTTATCATGTAAATTTAATGTAAATTTATTTAAAATACTCTCCCCTCATGTATATGAATATCAGTTTTTATCATAAACTTGATAATTCTCTTTGAACTCAACTAGTTGTGAATATGTAATATATTTATTAAATAATTATGTCAATTGTTTATTTTTTTCTCTTATTATATCTAAACAGTATAATTGAAAATCATTGATATGTGTAATATTAAATTCATCATGTTTGTAATGAAAATTGAATATTATTTTAGTATAAAAATAAACATGAATATATATGAGTTTCTGAGAAGATCTCAAAAAATGCATGGTATTTTCCTATAAAACGGAATTTTTTCTCCATCAAATTATTATCTTGTTTATTTTGAGTATTTGGAAATTTAACATTACATATTTAGGTTTTTATACTATTCATACATTTCCGAGCTTACACTTATCATCATACTCTTCTTTTTCTTGAGAAATGGGCTTTAGAATATTTTTTTACAAGTAGGGGATAAGTTTCTTCACTTTTTGTTTCCCAAAATTTGTATGTTAACCATGAATTAACTTACATTATTCAACCATATTAGTTTAATCATAATAAAATATTATATTGGATGAAAAATGTATGATAAATAGTTATATGAGAACATGTTACATCATATAAGAATGAAAATGATTCTTCAAATGAATGTTATGAATATCCAAATTTATTGTTAATTAATGAATTGGACTATAAATAAGATCACATGTTGTAGATAAATATGATTTTATTTATAAGGTAGAATTATCATTATGTAATTTATTAATAATATTTTATAATAATTTTAACAATGAAATTTTTTTATATCACAAAGTTGTTTCAATAAGTGTTAAGGCTTTTTAATTATTAAAAAATATATGAGAGAAAAAGGAAATCACATAATATAGTGTTACATTTATAATTAATTATGATGATAAATAATCATATTTTTAATGATATTTGATAATAAAAATTTGTTTTTTCTAATGTTACATTTATCAAACATTTAATGGCCTAAAAATTATATAATTAGTGGGAAGAGTAATTAAATAATTCTATAATTGTCCAGACAATGTTTGTATCATTTTATTGCAACATGTTATTACTTTATTATGTAATGTCTTATATGTTGGGAATAGTTTTTTCACAAAAAAATTTAATATATTAATAATAATTATCAAAATAAAGCTACTTATATTGATATAATTTCATTATAAAGGCTTTAGTAGAATAGCCACTACTCATTTACCATTGATTAAATATTTAAATTAATCATGAGACATGATTTTTGTTATTTAATGAAAAATGAGATCTACTGCCTTATGTTTCTATTTTTGAAAGTGTATTCCTAATAAATTGATTATTTTGAGTATGAATTAAATTAATTATTATGTAATGTTAATTAAACATAGTCTCAATGAGTGAATTTATTATTGTGGGAGTCTTGAATACATTTATACTATAGCCTTAAGGCATTTAAATTTATGTAGTAATTAAAAAGTTAATATGTATTTCTACCCAAGGATGAGTAGAGGGTTATTTTGATTTTATTTATTGATGATAACAATGATGTGGTTGTCATCGTTTGATGAGAAACATATTAGGATCCCGAGCTGTGGTGATGGTCAATGATATTGATAGCGAGATGAATAATAAAATGAACAATAATGTGGGATTGACACTTGGGAAATATAGACTAGTAAGATGATAGGATTTATTAATGATATTTTAAATATATCATAATTAAATCAATAAGGTTAGATGACCATATATTATTGGTATCATTGTATTTCAACTTTATCATGATGTTTGATGTTATTCCCTTACTGGTGCATCATTGAAGTGGTTTCATAGGACGAGATCAGCAGTTACATAATGTTTAAAAATTTATAATTGAACTAATAAATGAAGAGGGTTGGTCATAGTATTGATATATTATGGTCACATACTTACAATTATTTTTATGTTGTGTTAGGGTTCCAATGGATATATCTTAGTAGATTAGAATATTATTCAAAAAATGTATAAAATAGTAATAATAATTAAGGGAAGATAATTATTTAATAATTTTTATGGAATATTCTAAAATTTCTTGATACTTAGTCTATAGTGGTAGAATACAAGTTCCTTGATTGACGATTTCCATATTTGAGTCCTCAGATAAATAAGTTCTCTTATCGTGGTTGTGTGTGATATTTTTTTATATTTTTTAATTTCATACAGTTAACCACTAACAATAGTAGGGAAGCAAATATCCAAATGGTTTGGATTTGTTTTATCATGCTATACTGATTATTATTGGATAGATGGCCACTTATCCCCTAACCATCACTCTCTATTTTTACATATTTATGAGTATGCATATATCATAATAAAATGAATTATATTATTTAGTGTACTCAAACTCAGGTCATGATATCTATTAGTTTAAAAATATATTTATGTTCAATATATTATATCATTAGGTATTCTAGATACATTTCTATAGAACTTTTTTCACTTCATCACTTGGGTATACTTTCAGGGGTTGTGGTGGCTTGATGTATAATTGTAATAGCCTAAGATTTTAAATGATGAAAAATGTATTTGAAAGTATATATGATAGAGAAAAATAAGAATAGAAAGTAACATAACATCCTGGTACATTAAAATATTTTTTTTAAATAGATATAATATCTTTATTAGCATCAAATCCATGAAACCCTGCGTTTCAATGAAATGAGATACTCTATTAATATATTTTTCATTAAACATTAATATATTTTCAAATTTATTCAATTGGATGGTATGAATATAACTTACTAAATTCTAAAAATTATATTCATTAAACATGTATAAAATATATAAAATTGATATCTATTTATTATAGGCAAATTTAGATCCATTATGGAAGAAAATGAATTGTTTTCTGAAAAATATATTCTTCCCAAAGGTTATTTAATCGCACCATTCAAGAAAAAATTATAATTAAATTTTGAAAAATTTAGAAAATATATTTCATATATGAAAGTTAATTTATGAGATATATAAATAAAAATTACCATAGGATGATATTTTTTGTTTTTTATGAAATGTTTCATTTTTTGATGAAGAGTGAAAATACTACATTTTAATTGAAAACCAAATTTTAATATAAACTATTGATAAAGTAAGTTTATATATTAAAATTTTATTGAATTAAAATTAATTAAATTTTAGAAAAAAATTTAATATTTGAATCATCAGAATCATTTTTATATGAAATGTTTCTATGAAAACATTATAATCTCTTGAACATTTCTTCCTAGAAAACATGTTTTCTCATCACATCTATGGGATTAATTTTAAATTAAATTTTCAAAATTTAATGAAATGAATTTTAAAAATTGGATTCAATATTTTATGTAATAATTTCTTAAAATTTTTTATAATTTGGACTTAATTTTCTAAAATAAAAAAAATATATTTACAACGGTTAAGGTAAAAATATATTTACTAGGGATTAAATTAGAAAGATAGGTATTAAATTAGACAAATAAAATGTATAAAATATTACTTTTTTCCATATTTCATCCCAATAATGTTTTAGATAGGTAATAATCTATTCTAGAAACTTTTTCATGTGAAAACATGGGTATACAGTTTTCCTTCCAAAAATTACATGTAGTCCACTCACCTCACATTTAAATGGACACACACCTTATACATTATTCATAGCCTAAAACAATTTTTGATCATCCATAAACTACCTATATCTACTCCAAACTCCAATTAAATAATCGTAGTAAACTTTTTATGGTCATAATTCCATTATATTAATAAATTAGTTATAATCATAATTCGGTTGTTAAAGATGTTAAATTTCATAACAATTCATTTTCTTTTTTTTTTTCTTCATTCAGCTTAAAATATTTTTTTTATGTAATAAAAAATTATTTACAATATAATTAGGTGATATTATGTTATGATAATATCCTATATCTTTCTCAACTTCCCTAAAATTGTATGTGACAACATCTCTCTTGTATAGAAAGAAGAATCGCCTTACGAATCGATGTGAGACGTTTTCCATTATCACATCCCACAGTTGGGTAAGATGATGGATAAAATGAATATATATTATTTTTATAACATAATTATACATCTAGATTAATTATATCATTTATACCATTTTACAATCTATTCTTTATGGGAGATAATAACGTCACTAATTTGTATGGTGAACTAATTCCTTTGTAAGCGATGAGATTCATCATTAAAAAAACATTACATAGAAGAAAATAAAGAAAAAATTAATTAAAATATATATATAGTATAAATGAAAAATTTATGACATTAATGATATATTTAAAATTCGATAAATATATTATATCATTTTATTTCTTACTCTTCACTGACTAAAATATGACAAAATTGGTCTTGTGCGTGTGGATTGTGGCATTTATGAAGTGATCTGACATAATTTTCATCATCCCAACACAATAATTATATATATAAGAATTTTAAAATAAATAATAAGGGGTATACGATATTACAATAATTCTATAATGATAAAATATTACATAGCTTATTTTGAAAAAATTTATTGAAAAATTCAAACATTACTCATGTGTACATACAGTCAACCATCTCCAAGATTATAGAGTAGTTCATTTTTCAAAACCATTTTCATGATTGGGTTTTAATTTATAGTAGATGTTTAAATATAATAACTATATAATGATAAATATTATTTATATGTTTAAATAATGACCACCTTGACCGATGTCAACTGACCAATTTCATTTTTAAAAAATAAGAAAGATATTGTTGAAACATATAACATAAATTTAATAGAGTACGTAATCATATATAACATGGTTATAACTAAAATAAGAGGAATAAAATACACAAATAAAAATCTTATGAAATTAAATAATTAACTTAAATGTATTATTCATGATGAAAATGAACATGTTTGATGAGTCAGACTCAAGGTATGGGATTCTGTCTCACTTTTACTTCCATGAGACTTACACCATATTCACTAATTATTTCTTTTGGGTTGTGTGTATATTATTGTTTTTTATGTTATATTAAGAATTCATTTATCTTGAGATTATTTAATATTTAATTTTGGGTTATTTCATTCATGGGGAATATGATATAAAATGCACCAAAGTGGTATGTGTATATTTCACAATGTCTTCGTTATTCAATATTGTTTTTTCTATTGTCTCTCTAGGGGAATTATATGATATTTATAATAAAATGTAATATATTATATTCTCCAAAGGTTATTAAAAATATATTTATTATTATGGAAATAATATTACTTTTTTAGGTAAATAAAATGATTATGAAAATGTAATTTTATGCTTTCTTCAGTTGAAAATATTTTTTCACCCAAAATAATGTTTTCTAAATAATTAGTTATTTTCTATCAATCTCTCCATGGTTTATGAAAAAATTTCCAATGTTTTTACTTTTTTCCAAATTGTTTGATAAAAATATTTTTTTCATTTTACAAAACTGATCTTTTTTAATGTTATTATAGTTCCCAATGAATTTTCTTTTTAACATGTATCATATGTAAGGAATTATCACCCATTAAGGTCGTAATATCCTTAAAGATTACTTTTCAAGCATATATGTTTATTTTTGTAGGAAAATTCCTTAATATTATATAAATTCTTATTTTTAAAAAAATAATAAAAATAAATATATTTTGATAATATTTTATTAATTTTGTAGCTTTAAAATAATAAGGGTGATTTTCAGAGAATAGTTATTTTCCTCAAGGAATGTTTGAAGTGATCATTCAAAACAATTTTCCATATAATTATTCATAATTATATATTAATTATTCATTAAGGGGGATATACTCCAATGATATTATAATTATTATTTCCCTATATTTATTATGTTTGGTTTGAACGGGATAAACTATATTTATACCATTCACATTTCTCTAGATGGTTTATGATTATGTTTACCGATTTGAGAATTTATTTACATTATTTATTATTGTATAAATAATTTTTTTTATTTTAATTATGTTTCAACCATTTCATATTATGGATGCATTAAAATTATTATGTGAGGGTCAGGGCCCACTATTACCCCTTGATGCATCATTTGGTCTCATGAGATATGTTAGATTCAGTTTTGGATGAAACGTTAGCCATTAATATTGATGTCATGAAACATGGCTTGGAATGTATTATATGTTTTTACGCAATTCATTGATGGTATTTTTTATATGTCTAACAGTATGAATTTCTTCAATATTAATTTTTTTATTGATATTCCATTTTATTATTAAATTAGCTAAATATTCATGGTTATGTATCAAGATAATATGAATGTTTATATGGAAATTTTATATCATCATTTATTCCTTCCATATTATTCTCAAGATATTTATAAATTGGAATTTCTTTTGATAATTTACTTTTCTATATTAATAATTATTTAATTATTTACAACATCCATTGTACAATTACCCATACTAAGAATTTAATATCACACCATTATTATTATTTTACCGAGGATAAGAGGAATTGTTTTGTGATTGATATTTAAGGATAACCTCAATAGAATAATGGAATTGTTAAATAAAAGTCATTAAATATATATTTTTAAAGGTAATGTTATTTTCATGTATTAATATGGTTTACTAAGATAAAAAACAATTCAGTCCCTTGGAATGTGAATCTTTTTAAATTATGCCAATGAATCAAAGTAAACACTAGCTATGGGATACTTTGGTTGGGGTCTCTATAGTTGGTATAATAAAAATTTTAATAAAAAAATTTGGAACTAAATTTTGGAAATTATATCTTATGGAATATAACCCTTTGATTGAATATATTGATATTTATAGAAAAACATCTTAATGTTTTGGTAAATATATGATTGAGTTGTTTTTTTGTTGAAAATAAATCATTTTCTGTATACTATAAGTGGATGTGGTTGTGGAACAAATGTACATATGGGTAATAACTCTAAAAAGGGTGAATTGTGGTTGACCTAATAATCACCATTTGAATGAAAATGTTCAATAATGTGAACCTAGGTTTACATTGATTTGGGATATGCGATGCATAATTCTAATTTTATTTTCACAAAATTATGTAGGATACGAAAATAATGATATCTATAATGAAACCATTTTTAAGATTATGAAACTCTCTATGAATAATTTTTTTTAATTTATGTTATGTGGTTACTATTTTTGGTATTATACATTTTGTTTCCTAATGTTCTCATATAATATTGTATAAGACATAATTTAGAAATAGAACCTATCATAAAGAATATGATCCACATCAATACAACAAATTTAATGAAAGAGAATTATCATTTCATTGAAAGAGTTGAGGAGATATTTCAATGGTATCTTAACTCCAAAGCATTATCATTATATGAGGAAATTGTATCTTGTGATTACAAGAAAATGAAGTAATTATATAAGTATTATGGATTCAAAGGTATGAAATAGAATAAGATAGAGATATAGAGAAAAATGGATAATTGGATGAATAGAAATAAGGATATACAGACATGTGGTAATTTTTGAATGAAACACCCTTGTACAAATAGAAAATGAATTGTAAATTTTCTACATTTTTATGAGAGAGAAAACCATGATCATTATTTTAATTTAAAAAAAGATTTTCTAACGTTTAATTAATCATATATAAGTATATGAGAAACTATAAAAACAAATAACACATGCAACAATGTAATATAGCTAAAATAAAACCAATTGATGATGATAAATCTTATGCTATTAGAATATACATACTATAATTATTAATGTTCTTGGGTTTGGATTCATTGAATCTTTAATTTGAGTATTTTAATAATTATATAATTTTTTTATGAATTATGAATAATATAAGGATTAAACTATAGAACATTTTCAGTAAGGATTCTAATGTGTTTGTTGAACAGAATTGATGAACAATAATAATAATTTAGTGGAATATTTGAATTCCTGGAAAAAACATTTTTAAAGTAAATATAACACATAATATACTCCTGGTGTCCAGATAATGATATTTGGATAATGATATGATTGATACAGATAATTTTTATTGGATTTTACCAGCTACCGTGGAACTAATTAATAATTTTGTGAAAAAGTCGTTTCTGATATAATTGATAAACATAAATTCATTTTTTTATTTAAGAAATAAATCCAAAAATATGAGTTCAATCTAATTAATAATGAATCATGAATAACATGGGGTAATTCTAGTTGTTACCATGATTTGATAGAATTTATGATGAAGGTAGTTTCACAGTTCATATTAGACGATTAATAGATTCTTTATATTGTTTTTGGAATTAGTGAAATGGTAATTTATAAAATTAATTTACCTTATTTATAATTTTTTG
Organism: Viscum album; assembly: GCA_963277665.1. Classification (NCBI taxonomy): domain Eukaryota; kingdom Viridiplantae; phylum Streptophyta; class Magnoliopsida; order Santalales; family Viscaceae; genus Viscum; species Viscum album. The sequence continues at coordinate 201,548,443 of OY728157.1, read as the reverse complement.
TATCATAGAATATTGGAAGGATCAAATGGTTTATCGTTTAGGAAATATATTATGTTTAACTTTAGAAGTGTTCTTAGAGATTAATTTATAACATATCCATATAGAGATTCATGCATATTGAATAACATCTATTGACCAGGTTTATAGAATAATAACTATGGATTTAAGTAATGACTTATCATTCTATTGTAGATCATATGATCCTTTAATAGTGACTTTCATTGCTTTAGGGGTAGAACATTTCATTTTTAGAAAATATTTTCTAACATTAACTGATGAATTAAATATTAATCAAATAATAATCAAAGGGTTAAATTATTCATATTAAATAGAATCATTTTATGTATGATAATTTCCATAATATATATATATTAAAATAATTCATAATTTCTAAGAAAATGATATTGACGCAATATCCAATCCTTATAACTTCATATATGTTGAGCTGATATAGTTTTAAAACAACTAATATGTATGGTTTTGAGGCCCTTAACATTCCATTTATCACTCTATTTCTTATGATTAAGGACCTCTATCACTCACAATAATTATTAATATGATGCCTCCAAGTCCATATGATCACATTACACTAATGTTCTCCTACATTGAAACCCTTTTATCTCTTATTCCATTTGAACTCTATATTTCCAATGTCTTCTATCAAGATTATGTTTTATTATAACTTATACTGATTTGGAACATAAATAATCTTATTTTAAATGAAAAAACGCCCTTTATTTCCATGATCATGATTTAATTTTGAGGATATAATTTATTTAATAGGTGTTGTATATAACACCTTGTGATTCTAAAATATAGACATCATATTCAACAGAATATATTTCAGAAGACACCACAAGTATATGGTAATATATCATCCCAATAATTTATGATGCATTTATTTTTAAATATTTTCAATCTCATTGATATCTTAAAATACACACAACACTGAGTTTGAACAAAATATGATACTCTACTAAAATATTATTATTTAAACATTAATATTAATTCATAATCGTTAATTTGAATGATATGGATAAAACAAACAATTTATAGAAAATTATAAGGTTTAAAAATGATTAATACATATAATTTTTATCCATTTATTAATGAAACAATTAAAAAAAATTTAAATAAAAATAAATGTATTTCGAAAGACTATATTTTTTTTAAAATGTGGTTTGCTCGAACTTTGAGAACATATTCTATAATTTATTGTACCACTTATAGAAAAATAATTTAAAAAAAAGAAATCACTTTTTATATTTACATGTCAAAATTATTTTAGCATGAATTATTTTTATTTTTCTAATATGCTACATTATTTATATGAATAGAGAAAATTACTAAATTTTAATTCAAAACAACAATATTTTTCATTTATTTAAAAATAAATATTATATTTTTTGTTATTTTAAAAAATGAGTCAAATTATATATAAATTAATATAATTTTGGTCATTGGAATAAGTTTTATGTGTAATTTGGATATAAAAACATTTTATTCTTTTTATCATTTTCTCTTTCAAAACACATTTTCTTATAGACTATATAAGAATAAGTGTAAATTAAAAATTTCCAGTTTTCTAAATTGAATTTTAAATAATGTATTTTATACATAGAATAAAAATGGTTATTTAATCAAATAAGTTCAAAATAATATTTTATTATAATTAATATAAAAACAATGAATATCATTTACCATGATTAAGGTAAAACAATATTTACCATGGGTTATAATAAAGTATTTTTATTAAATAATCTTAAATTATCTTTTATATTATACTTTATGGATATATTATTACTATATAATATAAGAGTATTATGAATTCTATATTTTGGACCATTTTTCCTCTAAAAACATGGGTACATGTTTTTCGTTTCAATATTTACAAGTGCACCACCCACCGCACTTGAAAAACACCACCTCGTATCTCCTCTTATTCAAGTCATCAAACACATTCAGTTTAGATAATCCATGCCAAAATCAATTCCCAACATCCATCCTATCATCGTATAATAATGTTTAAGGTTTCAAACCCATTCTAGGAATATATCATCTAATTTTTAAAGTAGTGTTTTAAAATGAGGTAAAATTTTAATCTATATGTTTTTCTTTTTTATTAATATTCCACCTCAATCAAATATTATTCATTTATACATATATAAAAACAATAGTATCTGAAATATATATAAATTCCATTATTTTATCATTATTAATTATATCCATATCCTATTCTCTCAAATGGTAAATGATAATTTTGCTCGTGTGTACAGAGGACAACCATCTCGCGAACCGATGTAACACATTTTCCATCAATACATCTTACGGTTTGGTATGATTATAGATATAATATATATATATATATATATATGATATTTATATAATTATTATACATCTAAATTCAATATATCATATGTATATATATATTACTTTCCAAACTATAGTGAATATTTTAGTATTACTCATGTGTATGATGGAGTATCGCCTCATGAGGAAATGTTATTTGTCATTCATTAACACATTAAATAAAGAATATATGGATAATGTTAATTATTATATGAGATATACATGAAATAATATGGAAGTTCATGATATATCTATCATCTTTATATAATAATATATCAATTTTTTATATCTTTTCACTCACGGAATGATTATAATATCTATGTGTACTTGTGGACTACCGCCTTCACGAAGCGATGTGACTCTATTTTCAACACCACACCACTAGGATGATATATATATAAGTATATTTACGAAAATAAAATGGTATTAATGATATTATTATCATTATGGAATGATAAAAAATTTTTTAAAAACTTTTAATAAATATCATCGAACAATGAAAATGTTTTTCAGGTATCAGTATAGCATATATCCTCAATGATTGTTATGTATTTCATTTTACAAAAAATCCTTCTTGATTTGTTTTATGAATTGTAAATATTAATAAATATGTTAATTATTTAAATATAATTATTCATTAAATATTTAAATATTTCCCTATTTAACTATACTCAACCTACCAAATACATTTTTGAAATAGAAGCCAAACATCATTAAAACATTCGACATAAATTTAATTGATTATGTAATCTTATATAATAGTGGAATATGTTATATGAAAAAATTAAAAAAGTTTATTAATAATGTAATTACCTAACATATGTTTATTATTATGGAATATATAGAATTTATGCGACGTGTTAGACTTCTAGTAATGGTTTCTTGCCTCACTATTACTTCTAGGAGAAAATTCAAATAAACCATGTATTTTTTGGTGTTGAATATACTACCCATTTTTTATGATATATCATAAATTATTTTATATTATAGGGTTTTATAGTTTCATTTGGAGTCATTTATTTCATGGGAAGCATTATTCACATGTTACTAATGTGATAAGGGTTTATTTCACAATCTCATAATTATTCGGTGTTATTTTTTCATTATCTCTCTTATTGTGTAATTATTTAATGTTGATATCTTGAAATAAATATTATTTGTTTACCTATGTTTATTCATCATTTTTTATGTAATAGTAAATTTTTATTCTCTTTTCTAATGAAAATATTTATGAATAGGTTTTTAAGAAGAAATTACATTTTTTTATCATTGCTCGAAACTAATATTTTTCCCAACCCAAGTTTTATAAATGTTTATTGAAAAATATTCCAACATTATCAAAATGATTTATTAAAAATGTATTTATCCATGTATTACTATTTAATTTTTTTAATGGTGTATTCTAGTAATATTCCAAATAAGGTACTTATCTAATCCAATTACCTTATTAAAGTAATGTTCATTTTATGTTATAGATATTGTATAGAATTAACATCCATCTTGAGCATTCTTTATTTCAATATTTTTTTGAAATTTTTTAAAATTTTTTGAAAGATTTTTTTTCAAATATATAATATGTTCATAGATTTAAATTTTATTTTTTAATAAAATTATTTTGTCAGTATTGTTTGAATTTTATAGTTTTAATATTAAAATTTAGATTTTCAAAGAAATATTATTTTCCTTAAGGAATGTACTAGGTGATCATAAAAAACCATTTACCAACTAAGAAGAAATTATTTTATTTTACTTATTTTACAATAGGGCTCTACTATAAATATATCATCCTAATTACTTATATAGATTTTTTATGATTTGTTTGACTGAGATGCACTATGTCTATACCATTCACATTACTCTGGCTAGTTTAACATTATGATTACTAGTTGGGGAATAACATAAATTTCATATAAAATTTTATGTATTAATTTTTATATGAATTATATTTCTCCCATTTATTATTTAGAATTCATTGGACTTGGTAAGTGATGGGTGAGGCCTAATATATCCCCTCAATGTATTGGTTGGTCTAATGAGACAAACTAGATTAGATTTTCGTCATGGACTTACACATTTTTATAGATTTATTATAATAAAGCCTCAAATGTATTTAATGTCATTGCAAAAGGCCTCTATGATATGATTTAGATGTCCAAAATTATGCATTAAAACATTTTGAATTTAGTTTTTTATATTAAATTTTATTATTTGATTAAATATAGAATTGATTTGTTATATTTCATGTTCATGTGATTATTTATATGGAAGTATTTTAATATTATGTATTCCTACTATATTATTTTCATTTTAATGGTTAAATTAATTTTTTTAGTTATTAACATTTTCAGATTAATTATTCATTATTTATTCATAGTTTCCACTATACAATAATTTTTACTGATTATCTAATTGTACCACTTTCTTGTGTTTTATTTTCTTTTGTTACAAGGAAGATGTTTGATATTGATATGAAAGGATCCAATATTAGGAGTAATGGATTTATCAAATAAAACTATTCTTTTATGTTTTAAATTTTTGTGGTTAATTTCATGTGTGTGTATTGACCTTGACCCTAGTATCATAGATCCTATGTAATCACTGTTAAATTGGCATCCAATGCAATGAATTGAATCCTGATATATCTAGTAGTTTAGTAGTTTTGTTAAACTAGATTCGCAATTGAGGAATTTTTTATATTTTAAAACACAAATTATAACATAATTTTATTTGTAATAATGTATTTCCTCCATGTAAATCCTTTTATGTTACACTTCATGGACTCATGAGAAAGGAAACAAAATAAGGGTGAGCAAAAATGGTCAGTAATGGTTACCTATAGTAGAGGTTGTCATTAATGAAAAAGAATAATCAATCTATAATTTTATGTAACTAATAATAAATCCCATTTAAATAACATGAATTCATGAATATGTAAGTAATAATAAATATGGAATGCTAAACATATAAAAACACATGTCATTGAATCAATAAACATATAATTAAATTCATTGGGAGATGATATCTTTTTGAAAATATCTTGGATAAAAATATCTTAAATGTGAAGGAAAAAAATTATTAATTATAGGATGTCATGTGTGAGACACATGATGCATATATGGTCAATACCATTAACTAATCATTTTAAAACATCTGGGTAGAAACTGATCTAGTTTGGGGAAATTTTTCTCTAATTTCAATACCATGCACATGATTATTTTAATATATATGGTTCCAACTCATAAGGTTATGAAAACTGATTCTATCCCATGAGACATTTTTATGAATATAAGGGATATATAAATTTCATGTTCCATCGATCTCCATAATTCCAATTAATCCTTCATATAATTTATTATAGATTTAATTATGGAATTAATGTGTATCATCATCAAATATTTATATTGAGTAATGGATAAATATTAACCTACATTTTCTAAACTAATCAAAAAAACATTTCAAGTAAACCCCAAATGTAAATATTATGTATGGTTTTTGAAATAATAAAATCTACCTTAGAAGAATGTGGATATTTAAGTTTTATTTGTGGTTTTATGCAACTATTTAACAAAAAAATATTTATTCAAGAGAATGTAAATAATACCAAAAGAAATATAGATTGCAGAATTAATTTAACTACTTGGTAAATTTCATGCCAAATCACATAAGATAAAATAATATAAATTGATAATTAAAATACCATGAATTATGAATGAATCGTGATACTAAATTTTATAGGTTTAGTATATACAAAAAATATGAGTGAATTGTTTCATAATAACAATTATGTTGTAGTGTAATGTAAATCGAGACGACATCCCTTTACTCACTCTTTTCTTTAGTTAGACATGCTTTAAGCTCATGTATAATGGTATTAACCTTGTTCTTATTTTAAACCAAAAACTATAATCATATTTATAATAACATATATGATCCTAATATTATATTTGACCTAATTTATTTAATAATAATTAATTATTTTCATTATTTCAGTTGTTAATCTCTTTGTTTTTTATTCATTCATAATTATGAAAGAACCAGTTATTGAAAATGATTCATTATTTTTTCATTTATAGAAAAATAATTTTGAAATAATTATTACAATTTTATATAAATTATAGTTATAAAACATACAATGAATGATAGTAATGAAAAATTAAGTATATTATGGTTATTGAGAGAGTAGGTCGTGCATACACATCTGTAACATTTCGATTTTTCAATGACCATTAAAGAAAGGATGAATGTAATATTTCATCTTTCCATAATGACTGTAATATCATATATACCATATTTTATATTTTGACATACTATCATGAACAGGATCAGGTACACTAGAAACCTGATAACCAAGCCAATATTGACATGGATCGAAGGGCATATCTGATCCCCACGGGTTTGCGACTACCACTTTCACGACCCATCTTCGGGGCCCTTGTCGTGAATACCCCAAGCCCGCCTTCCATAGGCCATGGGATGTCGGCTAGCACCAAATGAAAAAATCCTGATAAAAAGGGAAGGCATTGCCTTTATAAAAGTAAACAGACACAACAGAGTACACAACAAAATTAAGAATTATGTAATACTGAATAAAAATTATGTGCTAAAAGGAATGTGGACAGAAATACAAGTCTAACAGTAAGTAATGTACAAATGAAAATGCTAGTACAACTGAAATAATGTAAAACTACAACATCTGAGTTATCCTCTAGGAATCCCACCTGAATAGTGGGTACAGATGGCCTCCTTAACACCTCGGGTCCGTCTGACTACTCCGTGTACGTCTCGCAAAGTGGTCCACCTCCAAGTACTTTACATCTCTATATGTCTCTACCACGATTGGTGTTGTCTGTCATCTGCATCCAACACAATGTAGTTTAGGCATATCCCATGCATGGTTGAGTATTCGATACTCAGTAGGGACCCTGTGACCCCCGAATGTCTCCCAGAATCCATGAAGGATAAACCACAGAAATGAGATACAATCACGAATTATCAAACAACCCTACATAGGTATATGTCCATACATATACCTAAGTTATATACAATAGTTTGACTCCAACTCTCGAGCCCAAGCACAACCTAGTCCACACAAAAATGTAAGTCAATCACATTGGTGATAATGATTATAAGTCAAGGCTTATCTCACACATGTATACATCCTTCATATAATGATATAGATGATAAATTGTAATCACAGATTCATCTAAACTGTCAGACCAACATTGGATACTAGAGAAGCTAAGATGCCAGACCCACTCAGGATACAAGACCAGCTACTCTGTCGGACCAACATAGGATAAAAGTACAGAAGTAATCACTGTCGAACCCACGGAGGATCCCAGTACAAAAGTCATCATCATCGAACCAATTAAGGATTCTAGTACGGTAGGCATCGTTTTCAGACCCAAGGAGGATCCTAGTACGGAAGTCATTTTCGTTTTACCCACGAATGATCCTAGTACAGAATTCATCATCTTCAAACCCACGGAGGATCCTAGAATGGAAGTCATTGTCGTAGAACCCATTGAGGATCCTAGTATGGGAGTCATCGTCATTGAGCCCACGGAGGATCCCAGTACGGTAGTCGTCGTAGTCACAGCCAGCTCTAGGGATCCCGCACACAACACGCTCAAATCTGGAAGGGTCTGCTCCTTGGGAAAAGGGGTCGATATATCAACAATTACGAAGTCCCGAGTTTATGTATCCCTATGTTTCGTCTCATCATAAGGAACCCAACGCGATAGATGGTGCGTCAATCGGACGCCAGGTCTGAGAGTTATTAGCTTTTCTGTTCCCAGGACCTGGTTGGATTTCAGGTGAAATCCAGCCCGACGACACTCCAATCCCATCTAAATCCCATGTAGAATATCCAGAAGAACCATCTCGTCAAATTTTTACCAACATAGTTGACGACACGTCAATCAGACGTCTGGTTCATAAGTTATATGTGTTTCTACTCCGAGGTCCCGGTTGGTTTCGAGTTCAAACCAACTCGGCCACACCCAAACTTCGCCAAAACATTGAGTGTAATATTCTAAAACTACCATCTCGATCAACGGAATCCTACTCAACTGATAGTGAATCGATCGGAGGTCAGTAGCTCATGTTATGGGTGAAATACTAAAATGGGTTCGAAGAGGGCGGTTTGGGTATGGTCTGACCCGGCCCAACAAACCCTGGGTCAGCCCAAAATGAGTCAACCCGCCCCAGGTATGGGTCCAGCCAAGAAGGGCCTAGCCCGGCCTGGTGGCTGAGGTTTGGCCTAGCGGGGCACGGCCCGACCTAGTGGCAGGAGGCCCGGCCCGGCGGGGCGTGGCCCGGCCCAGCGACAGGTCGCGGCTCGCCCTGTTGGCCAAGCGGTCCGAGGGGCGCGACCCCCTAGTATTTTGAGATGATGGTGCCAAGCGGTGCCTCCCTTCTTATCTAGCCAGCCAAAGCCGTCCAGTCTTCCTGGCACGATCGGCCCGACGTTTCAGGTGGTTGTCCTCCATATGCGACGCCAGGCGGCACTACGGCCTTTAACTCAGCCAGCCGGTTCACCGCTGAAGCAGACTGCGGATCACGGGCCACAGAAAACTGTAGCGTGGAGCCCCTTGTGGAGTCCCAGTCTCCATGTCTGACCAGCTATGATCAACCGATTCTTCATTGGTTGAGCGGCCCGTGGGTTTCGGGCCGCAGTTCTTCCACAGCACTAAGCCTCGTGGCGTCGCGGTTCCTTCGGCCCATCCGGCTTTATCTGGGTTCTTCTTTGGCCGAGCGGCCAGCGTATGCGGGCCTCAGTTCTTCTGTATGAATCTGTACATGTGTTTTGCTTCCTCCTTTCACCATCAACTCCAATTTCGACCACCAAAATATTCAAGAACCATTGGAGGGTCGTCAGGCCGTGTTTGTTCGGCCCGCGCCCTCCTTGTTTGACGATAACAATTGGCCGAAGACAATACAGTCATTCAAAAAAGACGATATATAATTTCAATTAATTAACATTATATCAAATCCTCTACCTCCTAATTGAGGTTCGTTCATCAATGTGTCGTGGAAGATGAACGTCGCGGTAGTCGGGCGTCGCGGAAGAAGTCGTCGCGGAGAATGATGACATTCTATCAACATTGGAAGTTGTTGTCATAGATTGTGTTCCTCGTGAGTAGTGCCTTCTCACATGATGTGGAGTAAGAAGAAAGGATTGAAGCATTCCTCACGATCTTGTTCCGGTTGAAAAGAAAAGTGGAGAGAAATTTCATCCTATTCTTCGTGTCGTGGATTGTTCTTTGCGGAGAGGAACACTTCCTTCAAAATCCCCAGAGGTTTTTCCCCACTAAAATATTTTCCCAGGAAAATATTATAATAAGGCTTCCAAATTTTAATAGAATTTCCATGCGATTCAAATTGATTCAAAAAATGTGTCAATTAATTAATGTAGAAATTAATTAGATAGGTTGGCACACTCAATGGGTGGTAGAAGTAGAGTTCACAATTAATGAGGAGAGTTAACAAAATTTATAGGTGTGTTAATGAGGAGGTGAAAGGGTTTGGGGTTTTGTGGGCCTAACCACACTAAATCCCCTCATGGGAGGTTATGTGGGGTGTGGGACCCACCCTAACTCCCCTTTTGGAGGAAATAACCACCTCTTAAATGAAATTTGACAATACAACAATTTTATTTAATTTTATACGAATTCCCAAATTATAACTTCCAACCCGCATAAAACACAACTGCGATAAAGGTCCCCCGAAGCGAATACCAGTGCCGTGAGTTCATCGGTTCCCTCATATTTCTATTCCGAGTACCAGTTCGGACGATAGAAAAATCGTCACATACGTTTACTGAACGTACCTGAACAAAACATCAGAAATTGATTCTGAGCACACCCGGCCTCAGAATCAGGTGCTGTCAAAAACCGCGGACTCGTAATATTCGAAAGAATTTAAGAAAAAAAAATTAGTGAAATTTTCGGGTCGTTACAAGAACCTGGAGTCATAATAAATGAATGTGAGAATAAATTTTCCACAAAAATTGAGGAATAAAGTTAAAAAAATAAGATTGAATACAAAAATAACTCCACTAGGAAGTGTTTACAAGAAGTCAAAACGATATAAAGACCTGATATTATATAATGAAGTATCGGTAAAAAAAATACATAAACACCCTATGACCCAATGGATAATACTTTTTGTTTCCACATATCAACATCTAGAACCACAACCAAGATGGTATTTAACCCTTCTTAAAAATAGAATGAGATAAATTAAAAACACCTGAAGGCACATTTCTAGTGTGATATAAAATCCTAATAGGGTCTCACCTAGGATTCTATAATAATATTCTAATATTAAATTAACCTAATGATGGGATTTTAATTTATAAAAAAATGAGGTTTGGAATTAGAAAATCATTTTTATGAAAATCAGGATATACAGTTCTAAAGGTGGAAGCCATTTCAAATGATGTTAAATCATCAAATAATGGATGATTACACAATTGAATTAAATAAAAACATGTATATATACCCCTATATATAAATCATTTTGAATTTAAGATAGATTTAAATAATGATATACATATATATGTCATAGATAAATAAGAGAGGAATGTGTTCATCTATCAAGAGGTATGATGGTTCAGGGTTATAGGGTCCTCACGCACACATGTGATAAACTATAATATGTAAACACTTCCCATGGCACTGGTAAGAGAGGACTCATCCATGATCGACTGGGGAAATAAGACGTGATGACTAAATTTTTGTTAGTGTTCTCAAGTAACATTCATTTACTAGGAAAATTCAAACATTGTGTTTTTGTTTCAATAACTCACTAACTAGATAGGTTTTCATGTGTTTTAATAAATCTCAATGATGGTCAATGTAATTTAATAAAAATTAAAATTATTTTAAATCACATTACCAAATTTCAAAATTTATGATCTCCATTTAAGAACCATATGGAATTTTTTATTGAAAAACATTCATTATTAAAAAATAAAACCATAAGGATTCTATAAAACACATTTTATGAGATTTTTTACATATATGAATTTGAAATCAATTCAAATTTCAATTATAAAAATCACATTCATAATTTAATTAAACAATTTAATTTCAAATAATTTACATCAATTTCACAATAAACCAACATTTCAATGAATTTAAGGATTGAAAAATTTAAATTAAGGAATATATAATTTCATGAAATTCAATAAACACATAATAATTCAATGGAATTTAATTTTACCCAATTTCATAGTGAAATACATTTTCAAAACCCCAATTCAATGTAATTTGTTTTCACAAAAAACCAATTGAAATTAATTTAATTAAAATCGATCAATTTGATTTAATTAAAATAATTTGTATTAAATAAATCATTTTATTGATCAAAAAACTGGGCAACATGAAGGAACCACCTACCCTGGTATAAATGAATCTCAAATCATCAAACACTATCGAAGATTCATCAATAAAAAATATCATAAAATCCATGAAATGGGAATCAAAATATTGTTTAATATCCCAAAAAAATTATTATATCCCAGAAGCAACATGAGGATCCACATTACTGTATGGATGATATAGTGACCCGACCTTTTCTTAAATTACTATTACATCATTTCAAAGATAAACAACCTAATATTTTTACACAAGGAGGATCCAGAGGTTTAGTGTCTTGGGAAAACTTGGACTACACATAATAAGTACAACATCAAGCATAAAAATTCATTTAATATATTCTTCTATAGCTTCTTAGTAGCACTTGTCCTCTCCTTAATACATGTAGACACTTGAGGATATACATCAAAAGGGGTTATCTAAAAGACCAGTAAGAGGATAGGTAAGAATAATATAGCATGGGGTGAGCATAATCATGACATTGGAAGAAGATCTTGAACATGAGAGGAGCATAAAAAATAAACGTGAAATGTGACAAAGCATAAAAATTGAAACATCATGTCTTAGTGGTTAACTACCACACATACATGTGAAAAAATCTAGCATCATTTTCACGCATAATTTCACATTTACTCATGAGATTAATTACTTTACCCAATGCATTGGAGCGCTATATAATTCTGGGCGCACTCGTCACATTTAAACATTCATATTGCGCTATATAATTCTGGGCGCAACCGTCACATCATAACATTATCATTATCATGCTTTCCACATAGAACACATATCAAACATGTACATAAATAACACATGGAAAGGAATTTTTTTCATCTCATAATAACACATTCATAAGCTTTGGGTTCCCAAAATAAAGAGGGAACAACATACTTGATATAAGAACCATCAACCTTGAATGAGAGGTAAAAGGTGAGATCTTGAAAGAAGAGTTCTTTTGGAAAACATTTTGATGGACATAAAAACCAGTGAAAAACATGTATATCCCAGAAAATTAATGTAAATGATGAGAAAAAGACCTTTGAGTAATAGCCATATCAAAAATGGAGTGAAAGAGGGAGAACCCGAAGGAAGAAAATTGGGTTCGAGATTTCCCCTTACCTTATACTCGAATGACTCCTTCTCTTTAATTTCCTGTATAATGACATTATATTCATTAATTAGAAATTACAGAACCTTTTATACATTAATAGGGTTCATTATGGTTTCATTAATTCATATTATTTTCCTCTTTATGACTTATAGAGTTTAAAAACATTGATCGGGGATGTTCGTTTTCATGGTTTTCTTGAGCGGTCCACTTGTATTCTGAATTTGATGTTTGGGTAGATCATGGGTAAACATCCAGAACTGATATTACATGTAATTAATGATATTACAGAAGCATTAATGGTTTTATAATGAGTTATATCAGATCCATGTGGCCGAATCATTAGATAAGAATTAAATGAAGATTATTTGGGCCAATTTGAGCGGTTTTTGGATCACAACCAACTCATTTTAACTTTTAACTTAGTAGTATGGCCATAGGTTATTTCCAGAACTTAAAATAGAACATAATACATATAAAACATTCTGGTTCATCCATAATAATGGTTTCATGACCAGATTGAAGGTATAAAAGGAAGAAGAGAGCATGTTGTTTTTGAAGGTGATAAATTATCACCACATGAACAACGTTCTCTTTAATAAAATAAAAGGAAGGTGGAATGGGTTTGGGGTGATATAATAAAACATTAGAATAATAATATTACAGTATATATTTAATACTGGATTTACAGAACAATTTGGATGAAGATAGATAGAGAGAGTTCAAGAAAGGAACTTGAACATGAAAGGAAATTAAAGGAGAAGAGAGAGAGAAATTACCTTTAGAATCCTCCTCTTGAGATCCTCTTTAAGGAAGCTAGGATTGGTCTTTTGATGAAACCAGAAGCATTTGGACGTGGGGGATGAGCTATGGATGGTGTCTGGGCAGAATTTAGAGAAGTCTTGGAGCTTGAGAGGTGTGAGGAAAAGAGGGAGTGAAGGGTGGCTTTTATAGTGGAGGGGAGAGGGGTTTCCTTAATATAAAATTGATTAGTTTATTAATTTCACCTAAGACAAGAAATAGTGAGTCTTGGATGACTAAGAATAGTAAATAAGACTTTTGAATTCCGGATTTGGGTGCTTACATTACTTGTGATGTTAGTAATAGTGGGTTTTAATTAAAATGTATTTATATGATAAATTAATGTATTCTACTATTCATCAAAAATTCAAGTATCTCAGAAAAAACCCAAAATTTTACCCCTACCATTTTTCGACGTGTAGATTCCCAAAATGAAGTCCATTTTTCAAAAATAATTTTATAAATATTATTAATTTAATATTTAATTAAAATCACAATTTACTTAAAAAAACTGTTTTTAAAATTAAAACTGGTTTTGCAGTTCTTTCAAAAATTACTTAGGGTCTTATAAAATTATCTAAAAACTATTAGAAATTGATTCAATAATTTATGAATATATTTCAGAAAAATAAATATTCTTTTAAATTAATTAATTAATTCTAATTAATTATTTATGACTTATAAAATACCAAAAACGTTTACTAAGGTCAAATTATCACTTTCTAAGATGCCTAAATTTTATTTTATTATTCATAGGTAATGTTAAAATTATTTACTATTCATAAGGGTCATATTACTATTTATAAGGGTAGTTTACTATGCATAAGGGTAGGTTACTATTCACCAAAAATTATTTTTGTTTCATTAGACTCCAAAAACCATCTTGAACACAACCGTGTATGTCGGATTTTTAAAATTCCAACTATAGGGGTGACAAAATTATATTTAAAGGTCACTTATCGCTTAGTAGTTCATTATTTTGTGTTTTTATGAAATAAGTATAGGAAGTGAATTTTCTATTGAAATACTTTGGGTTGTTACATTTTTCCCCCCTTAAGAAATTTTGCCCCCGAAATTTCACTTTACACAAACAGGTGAGGGTACTTCTCCTTTATTACCTCTCCTGGTTCCCAGAATTTTCTAAAATAGAAAAGGTTAGAACAAAACATAAGTAAAAAAGTCATGAATAACTTATTCATTTAAACAATTATGCCAAAAACATAACATATGGGATCCCTAGGTAAATATTCTTGTGTAAATATTTGTACGTATTCTCATGGTAGAGGTTTTCTCTAGGGTTTACTAATCCTAATTCACAAATTAACTAAACCTTTCTTCTGATACCAACTATAGCGACCCAGCCTTTTCTTACATTAAAATTACATCATTTCAATGATAAACAACATAATAGTTTTAGACATGGAATATCTAGAGGTTTAGTGTCTTGGGAAAACTAGGGCTACACATAACAAGTACAACATCAAGCATAAAAATTCATTTAATCTCTTATTCTATAGCTTCTTAGTAGCACTTGTCCTCTCCTTAGTACATGTAGACACCTGAGGATATACATCAAAATGGGTGAGCTAAAATCCCAGAAAGAGGATTGGTAAGAACAATATAGCATGGGGTGAGCATAATCATGACATAGCAAGAAGATCTTGAACATGATAGGAGCATAAACAATAAACTTGAAATGTGGCAAAGCATAAAAAATGAAACATCATGTCTTAGTGGTTAACTACCACACATACTTGTGAACAAAGCTGGCATCATGTTCACGCATCATTTCACATTTACTCATGGGATTCATCACTTTACCCAATGCATTTGAGCGCTATATAATTCTGGGCGCATCCGTCACATTTAAACATTCATATTGCGCAATATAATTCCGGGCGCACCCGTCACATCATAACATTATCATTATCATGCTTGCCACATAAAACACATATCAAACATGCACATAAATAACCTATGTGAAGGAATGTGTTTCATCTCATAATAACACATTCATAAGCGTTGGTTTCCCTAAAGAAAGAGGCAACAACATACTTGATATAAGAACCATCAACCTTGAATGAGAGGTAAAAGGTGAGATCTTGAAAGAAGAGTTCTTTTGGAAAACATTTTGATGGACATAAAAACCTGTGACAAACATGTATCTCCCAGAAAATTAAATGAAATTATGATCAAAAGACCTTTGAGGAGTAACCATATCAAAAATTGAGTGAAAGAGGGAGAACCTGCAGAAGAAAATTGGGTTCGAGATTTCGCCTTACCTTATACTCGAATGCCTCCTTCTCTTTAATGTCCTATATAATGACATTATATTAATTAATTAGAAATTCCATAACCTTTTATACATTAATAGGGTTAATTATGGTTTCATTATTCCATATTTTGTTCCTTTGTATGACTTATAGAGTTTAAATACATTGATCGAAGATGTTCGTTTTCATGGTTTTCTTGAGCGGTCCACGTGTATTCTGAATTTGATGTTTGGGTAGATCATTGGTAAACATCAAGAACTGATATTACATGAAATTAATGATATTACAGAAGCTTGAATGGTTTTATAATGAGTTATATTAGATCCATGTGGCCGAATCATTAGATAAGAATTAAATGAAGATTATTTGGGCCAATTTGAGCAGTTTTTGGATCACAACCAACTCATTTTAACTTTTATCTTAGTAGTATTTACATAGGTTATATCCAGAACATAAAATAGAACATAATACTTATAAAACATTCTGGTTCAACCATAAAAATGGTTTAATGACCATATTGAAGGTATAAATGGAAGAAGAGAGAATGTTGTTTTTGAAGGTGATAAATTATCACCACATGAACAACGTTCTCTTTAATAAAATAAAAGGAAGGGGGAAAGGGTGTGGGGTGATATAATATAACATTAGAATCATAATATTACAGTATATATTTAATACTGGATTTACATAACAATTTGGATGAAGATAGATAGAGAGAGATCAAGAAAGGAACTTGAACTTGAAAGGAAATTAAAGGAGAAGAGAGAGAGAAATTACCTTTAGAATCCTCCTCTTGAGATCCTCTTTAAGGAAGCTAGGATTGGTATTTTGATGAGACCAGAGATTTTGGACGTGGGGGATGAGCTAGGGAAGGTGTTTGGATAGAATTTAGAGAAGTCTTGGATCTTGAGAGGTGTGAGGAAAAGAGGGAGTGAAGGGTGGCTTTTATAGTGGATGGGAGAGGGGTTTCCTTAATATAAAATTTATTAGTTTATTAATTTCACAGATGACAAGGAATAGTGAGTCTTGGATGACTAAGAATAGTAAATAAGACATTTTAATTCGGGATTTGGGTTCTTAAATCACTTGTGATTTCAGGAATAGTGGCTTTTAATTAAAATGTATTTATATGATAAATTAATGTATTCTACTATTCATCAAAAATTCAAGTATCTCAGAAAAATACCAAATTTTTACCCCAACCATTTTTCGACGTGTAGAATCCAAAAATGATGTCCATTTTACCAAAATAATTTTTTAAATATTATTAATTTAATATTTAATTAAAATCATAATTTACTTAAAAAACAGTTTTTAAAATTAAAACTGATTCTGCAGTTCTTTCAAAAATTACTTAGGGTCTTATAAAATTATCTAAAAACTATTAGAAATTGATTCAATAATTTATGAATATATTTCAGGAAAATAAATATTCTTTTAAATTAATTAATTAATTATAATTATTTATTTATAACTTATAAAATACAAAAAACATTTACTAAGGTTAAATTATCACTTTCTATGATGCCTAAATTTTATTTTATTATTCATAGGTAATGTTACTCTTATTTACTATCCATAAGGGTCATATTAGTATTCATAAGGGTAGGTTACTTTTCATAAGGGTAGGTTACTATTCACAAAAAATTATTTTTGTTTCATTAGACTCCAAAAACCATCTTGAACACAACCGTGTATGTTGGATTTTTAAAATTCCAACTATAGGGGTGACAAAATTATATTTAAAGGTCACTTATAACATAGTAGTTCATTATTTTTGTTTTTATGACATAAGTATAATAAGTGAATTTTCTATTGAAATACTTTGGTTTGTTAAAGAGGAGAAGGTTGATTGAGGAAGATAGAGAATGAGGTGATGAAACTAATTGAGAAGATGTTGAACAACTTTTGTTTAGATTTGAATTTCTTATGCTATGGTTCCATGGGTCCAAGAACTGCTCTGGAAATCCACCATGGAAGGAGAATTTTTTTTGGGTTTATACCTGTCTGTTAGTGACCTAAAAAGAAGGGTTTGGGACTTAAAAAAATAAAATCATATTACAAAACCTCAAACACATGGTTTTTGAGGAATATTTTCACGGTATGAATCATCGGGTAGAAATAGTATGAACCCCATTAAATTGTCTAAAATATTTCTCCTATGATGGAAAATGGTATGAAAAACCATACACCAATCATGGAAATCCACAATTCATAGGTTTTGTTGGTTGGGGAAAACCATGCACTATCCACAAACTATCCCAGAAGCATTCAAAATTTCAATGTTTTCACCAAAATTAACATTAAATATTTTTCCACTGAAGCATGGATAAAATAGTGATTTTTGATTAACTAAAAATATTAAAATGATATTTCACTTATTTATGTGTTTCATCCATGTATTTTTTGTGGTGAAAATAGAGTCACATCACTTCATGAATGTGATATTCCTTACGTACACGATTGATGTTGTCAACTTTATGTGAGTGAAAATGTAAGAAAAATATTTGTCTTTGATAATGATAAATATTAAATGAATATCATAATTATATCATTTATATCACATATATTTAATAAAATTAATTTTATTACGTTCCATTTAATGAATTACTAGAAAAAATCACATCGATTCATCATGAGAAAGTCTGCCATAGAATCGAGAGATGTTATCATATCCCCTACAAAATGGAAATTAAATATATATATATATATATATATGATAAAATGGATAAAGTGGTAGAAATATGTTTTAAATAATATATATATATATATATATTATATCTATCATCATTCCCAACTATGAGTGGTTGTAATTGAAAGATGAATAACATCGGTTCATGGGGTGGTAGGTTGTCATACACAAAAAGAAAGATTACACAACCCATTAATGAAAGGGTAGGTGGTTTCAGATCATAAACATAACATTAAAACATCTCATTATATGTTATATAATTATTTTACTATATAATAATATTATAATAATAATTGATGTATATTGAGAAGGAAATAAAAAATCCGCTCAACGAAGAACACCACCTCTTCGTCGGGTACCACCTAATTTTTAATCAAAACCCCTCCTATAATTGTTTTTTTTCAATGATTATGGATTATATAATGATAGGGGTAATTTGGTAAGTGATTTTGAATGGTTTCAGTAAATCCAAGTTTATTGATCAGTGTGAAGATGTGACGAGAGTGAGTGCCCATTTATAATTGATAAGGAGTGGTATTCTTGTAAATACCCAATACTATTAATTATTCGGAGATCATCACATGCTCATGTTCTTAAAAAATTTATCAATAATGTATTCATGATGGATATTTTCATAAATAACCAACAACACAAAAAATAACAACATTTTACACCATGTTATTCTTTAGTCATTAGATTTACTCAATTTTTCCTTATTATTTTTTTACTATAGTAAATAATTTTTTTATCCTAGTTAATTTATGATTTAAATCATAAATAATATAACTGTTATTATAAAATTTATAAATAGAAATTATATATATATATAATCAAATTTAACAAATAAAAATCATATGTGTGTTGGAAATTAAATTTAACTCAAGCGCTTGTAACATGAAAAAATATTTTTTTAACCATAATTGTGCTAATAGAGTTTTTTCGATTAAATGGTCAATATATTGATTTTAAAATAAAATTTTTTAAATAAATTTAACGTATTTTTTGTTAACATTTAAGAATATATAGAAAAATTATTGGATTTTTTTAATTTTAAGCCCTTCAATAAAATTACATTTATTTTAATATAACATTAATATCAATTTTGACATTATAAAATTAATTACCATTAAAAAATATACATATTTTGTTTGAATAAAAATATATTATGTTAAAAATTCATTAAAATTAAATAATCATATAAAAATTAATTTAACCTTACAAAATATTCAATTTTATTCACTTCAAAAAATTTTCATACCACTTATTTTATTTTCATATTTAATAAATAATTTTTATTTTTTCATTTATTAAGAATTTAAAATTAAATATTTCATCTATAAAATTTTAAAATAAATTATCACAATAAAATAATCTTTTATATTATTAAATAATTTTTATATATGATTATATGATGATTTTTACTATCCCAAATCTTAGTAGAGACTAAAATAAAGGAATGTTAATTTTTATTGTTTTCTTTACATAAAATATTTTATATGTAGTCTTCAGGTAATCATAACTCAAAAACTAATGAAAAAAAGAGAAAAATATTATAAGGATCTATATATAGCCATATAATAGGTTTTAGAAATTTTATTTGGTAATTTTACCCCTTAACTATTATATTTAACCAATAGTAAACTTATTTTTACAATAATCATGTTAATTAATGTTTACTATTTTCACAACTTGTTATGGTAAAATAACTAATTTTTCGATTTTTAAAATTATAAATAAATATTATTTCAAATATTTAATCCATATTTCAAAATCTATATCACTTATGTAGAAATTGTTATCTTAAAATTAATCATGAAGAAGAGAAGAGAAATAATGTTTTTAAAGATAAAATGTTCAAACATTTGACTAGTTTTTATATCATTAATAAATTTATAAAATTATTAAAATAACCTTAAAAGGATTACTTTATATATAGTTGGACTATTTTTACTTGAAAAAAAAATTATTAATGTAATTTATCTTTACAAATTATTTAAATGAAAAGTTATATTTCAAAAATAATTTAGTATTTTTATCTATTCATCAAAAAAGTCAACACATTAGAGAAATAATAAAAAACCAATATGAAATTTTTGATATTTTGATTTAGAATCTGAATTTAATTTTATCAAATTTGGTTTGAAAAAACGTTACAAGTTATTTTTTTGCACAGATTTTTATTAATAAGTAATTTAGAAAAATAATTTTTCTCATTAATTGTTTATATTTCATTTAAATAATTATTTATTTATTTATATTCAATAGAAAAACAATACACACATGTCATATATATTTTTTCATAACATACAGAATTTTATTCACATCCACAATTCCAATGGCAAGATGATATAGTAAATAATGATGTTAATAGTATATTTTTTATCTGTAAATCTCAGATTTGCGAGTTACAAAATCTAGCAAGAAGCATATCTTTGTATAAAATACAAGATTAAATCAGTGATGCATTTAATTCATTCCTTTAACGAGATTGAATTTATTAAAAAATAAATTTATATTAACAGTATGAGTGTGTAATACTTTCTTATAATCTTGGTGTTGTGGGTCATACACAAAGTAAAATATAATGTTCTTCTTCTATAATTTCAGGGTGCTAAAAAATGTATATACATTGTAATATATACGAAAACATTCAGTATTTTAGGATGTGATTCCTTATTAATTATGAAAATATAATAATGTGGGCATCGACACTAGGATATGGTGGTTGGGATTATGAAAATAATGCATTTATACTTATTATAGTAACTTCTAGTCCTCAAAATAATTATAATAGAAATATATATGAGGTGCAGTGTGGGGTAATGAGTTGGATGTATGAAATAATTCAAAAAAATTATGTAGGAATCTACATGAGGCTAATCAATTAAAAGTTGATTCTCGTGTCACATTAGGGATGACATAGAATTTGAAAGTGATAAGAATATGATGTGATTTGTTGGAGCGTGATAATTAAAAACCAATGCTGAAATGGATGTGGGAATAAAAATAAAATATATATTATACATAAAATATTGAAAGATAGGAATTTATCTGTCACATGATGGGACTAATTTTGTATGGATGAGAAAAATATTATTACCCATTTATATGAAGAGTTAAATTCATATATTTATTTACTATGATATGTAATGAATCATTCACATTTTTTATGAGGTATTTCATGAATGAGTAAACATATTATACTTATTATTCTTCATATATATATAAATAGTATTATTTAGTTCCATGAGGGATAGTTGGTGCTATTTATGGCTGACAGTAGATCTAGGAATTTTTGATGTGATACTACAACTTTGTGGTATCTGTTGAGGAAATTTAATGGTTAATTTTCAATTTATTTTATATTGCATCAATTTACGTAGGAAATTAATTTTTTGGATTTATTGTATAATTTGGCATGGTGTATGTTAATGGTTTATCATAAATTGAAATGTTGATAATGAAACCCAGTTTTTTTATATTCCCTTGCTTCTAGTTTCCTACTCATGGGTTTCTATTGGTAGGATTTAGGGATCAATATCTCACTTTCATCACTATTGACCCAGGAGATATGACTCTAGTGGTAGTGGTTACAGAAAATAATGTTTTTTCATTCTTAAAATATAGATTATTATAATATAGGGTATTAGTATTTATTCATTCCCTTATTATGTTTTTTATAAAATTATATTATATCAATTAATTGAATTAAATTGTTTTAAAAGCGGACTATATACTAGGAAATATAATGTTAGATAAAAACATATTTACCACTATAAAACATCACGTAGTCCTTTTGTTCTTGGTTGGTTCCTAGTATAAGTATTGATACTTATTATGAGAAAAAACTCCCTTACTTATTCTATTTTAGTATTGATTACACTAATACTAATGTAGACAGTCGTGGCTCAACTCTGATTATCACATTATATGAATTTTTTTATTTGGGATGATACACTAGCAAGTGGAATCCAGAAATATTGATATCGGTATATATATATATATATATATATATATATATATATATGGATATGGATTTAATAACCTTGGTACTTAAAGAACATTTTGTTTTCTTTCTGGAATCAAATAGTTAAATTCATTATAAATGTATAATTAAAGAGGTGATATTTATAGAAAATAAGGAATATTTACAAATAGAATACTAAAATTACCTATGAGAGTTTAAATAAATATAAAATTTCTTTTGATTGTAAATATAATGTACTTATTTAATAGAAAAAGTAAAAATGTTTTTAAAATGAATTATTATGTTTTTTATTTTTTAATCCATAATTATTTAATTATAACTTTATGATTATTTTATTATTTTAAATGAAAATTCATCATAAAAAAAATATAATCATAAATTAATATATTTTTTGTGTTATAATAATAAGATAATTTTATAAGGCCTTAAATAATTTTTAATGTATTATAAAATGAGTTATAATTTTTATATATGTATTTTTTGAATATATTATCATTTTAATTAAAAATTAAATATCTCATATTAATAAAAAATAAAATGAATTTTATTTCTAAATAATATATATCTGAAAAATTTTATGATGAACTTGTTGTATTTTTTTAAAATATACTACAATTTTTCAGGAATAGTAAAATACAATAAATTAAGATAAAATCTTTATATGTGAATTATAGAGTCATAGATAATTTTTAGGTGATGTAAGACAAAATTTTCGATTTATAATTGATTATTTTAATATTTTTTGTCATAATAATCAAACTATTCATTTTATTGAGGCAATATTATAAACTAATGTGTCAAATAATCAGAAATCCCCCCTCCTCAACTATAAATACAACCCCTCACCACGTCTTCTCTTCACACATTCCAATAATTGATCCCCGTATAAAATCTACTATAATATTTACCCAATCCCTTAAAAATAGGAAGGTGGTTATGTTATCAAAAAAAGACCAAAATTATTTTCCATAATGATGTTTTTAATGGGTATAATTAAAGATGTAAAATACTCATTCGTTCTATTTTAATATATTTTAATTTCATTTACTTTTTATATTCTCTCCTCACATCCTCCATCCAAATGTTCATGATACCACCGATATCTATTTTATACTTGAATTATATTATATTAATGGAATATACATCATGAAACTATTTCATCACTCTCTTTTTTTCTAAAAATGAAATCATCTCCCATGAAGTGTTAATTTTCTCACATTGTCGATGATGTGTTTTCAATTTTCTTATACTCCTTCAATTATGTTCCGAAAAATAATATAATGGTTTTTACATAATATAATTTTTTTTATAACCCACTATATTTTTTTGGAGATAATATATTTAAAAAATACTAAATGATAAAACAAATTGAGTTTGTTGTGATTAAAAACCGCATAAATTAACTGAATTGATTAACATTACCTATTTATCTAATTATTCATCAACAATTCAATAATAAAAATAATAAATTTGACAATTTAAACATATATTTATTCATTAGTAATATATATTTTCAATTTTATACAAATATTCTCATTTTATATGATTTTCCATACATGCATACAAGAAAAAAAATCTAGTAAACGTAGGAAATGAACAATCCTGAACGACATAATTTTATCTTATAACTCATCAAAAAAGAAATAAATGAATATAATAAAATCATACTATATAAAATAATTGTGTAAATGGATCTGAATTAATTAATCAATGGATATAAATTTATTATCTATGATATTATGTTCAAGTGCATAACTCTTTCAGACATAAGTTAAAGGAATTCTAAACCCATTTTCAATTATTTGGGATAACTTTATACTTCATTGATTATGTGGTACTATGACGATTTTTTAATTTGATTCTGAATATATTATGTTTTACTATTTTTATTTATAGTGTATACACGTATTCAATTTTTTTATCATTTCTAACATCAAATATATGTTATTTTTAAGGGAATTTTCATTTTAAATCATCTTAAAAATTTCTATATTTAAAAAATTCAAATGAAATGTTTTTATTATCCATGTATTCATATTTTATGAACATGTTTTGATTCATGGAAATTTTTAATAACATTGGGTAGAAAATATATCTCCCTCCAATGTGTTGGGTATGTTTATGTGGTAGGCTGATAGTATAGTTACTCTATGTGTGATTGTGATTGATACACTATAATGTAGCCGTGAAGGTTAAATTATAAGGTGGTCGTGAGAGGTACAGTACAAGTCCACCAAGATAGTTAAACAAATATGGTATCTATGAGGGTCACAAATCATATATAAGTAATTACCTATGTTACGTTTAGGTTTTTATTTATGTTTTCAAAATATTATATAAATATTTTATTTTGAAAAATTTAGTATTTCATATATTATGGTTGAGAAGTTTTTCTTTGTGAAAATGATTTTATATGTTTTTAGTATTCAAATAATAATTGATTGTATTATTATTTTTTATGTTCCATTATCAAATTTTTTTCCTCATCCCATGGTATTATTTCTTTTCATTGGTTTTATGGAAGGTTAAGGAAGAATAAGAATCGTAGATTATTGTTGTGAAGATCTAGTTGGAAAAGAAATAATTATTATTTTAAAGAGTGTTGTTTCATTGAAAAAATGGATGTTGAGTATAAGATTCCTTTTCTAATTTAATTTATTATCATGTAATAATTATTCAAAATCCTATGAAACTATAAAACTAAAATATATATGGAAAAAAGTGAAATAACCCAAATCTAATGTTACTAGAATATGCAATTATTATGCTCATGTCATTACAGTTAGTATCCGAGTTGGGTTTGGTTGACAATAGAGGATAAGTTGTAATTCTAGCATAATTTAATGATACATTACAATATTATGGGTTATTAAAATATGTAAATTGTTTAGATACATGGTAATTTATGTATATTTTTTGAAAACCTAAATCAATAGAGATATAAGGGGATTGATAGATTAGTGTATTACACAACTTTTATGTTATCAACTTTACAATATATTGAATTTCTTCTAATAATTCCTTTCATTTCTATGTTTTGTTATTTTCTATATATTAAGGATATTTTTTCAATATGGATGGAAATGGATCTTTCACAACCTTATTATCACTCCCTGGTGATTTTAACTTCACTATTATTGTAAAATCTTGTTCAAATGACATGGAATGTTTGTTGACTATTTGAATCACCGGGAAAAAATTGTTTGAGTTATCCAATACCTACTCATTCCTATAAAAATATTATGGATCATAGTATCGTTTGTATATAATTTCAAGATATAAACTCTATCAAATATTCTAAATATTTAAATACCAAAAGTTCTGTGAATATTTACATTTTGAATGTAGTGCAACATGCTGAATGAGAAAAGGGAAATCAAAAGATCCTGAAATTTATTGTCATGGTATTAATTGTTTTATTTTGTAGAATTTATGAAACATGATCAGAATAATATTTATGAATCATAATGATATATGTGATATATTTTATTTTCATTAAGGAAGTTTTAAGAAATAAGGCAGGTATGCATTATTAATGGATATGGAATATCATTGAAGGATTAATATGTGTACATATAAAGGATTCATGTGTAATGGAATAATTAAGTAATATAAAATAATTAATAGTACGAGTAATATTTTAATGATGGGACTACTTTTAGGAAATTTTACTGAGTTTGTATTCGATTATATCTTTATGTTTTCATGTGAAAACAATTATTATTTGAGGAAAACCATCATTTTTTGGGCATAATTTTAATGGTATGGATACATTTAGGGTTCATATGATCTGTGATTTTGAGAGAAGTATGGGTTAATATTATTTACTAAAATAATTTTTTCACTATTTGTTTAAGTGAGTCAATTTTCCCTATTATAATATCATTATATGTTTTGAAACCATTACATGAAAAAGGTAAACAAAATTCCTTGAGATTTTATATGAGGAATCAAGGCTAAAGAAGAAAACATGACATTATTATGGTATTATGCAGATTTATATAAATAGATATCATATATATGAGATTAAATGATATAGGTCTATACTTTATAGGGTAAAAAATTAAGACTAATCAATGTTATTTGATTGTAAATGTTAAAACTATATTAGATGTCTATGTGATTAAATCTTTCTAATGTTTGGGTTTTAATTTTAGTTTTGAATTTTTTAGTAATCATTAATTATGGTTATTTATGGAATTTTATATGATGAAATTTGGTTATTACTATTGAATTTTGATGAAAACATAGTCTATTATTTTTAATGAATTATATTATAATATTAAATTTGGTTTTGGGTTTTTTATGTGTTAAAATGTTAGATTATCTTATGTAGACTACGATATTATTTGGAAGTTCATTCTATTGATTCACACATGAAAAAAAACCATACTCATCCTTGGAAAAAAATAGTCTATAGTGGTGATTAATTAAAGGATAAAATTAAAATTTTAATATACGTATATTTTCTTATTCTTTTAGTGTAGATATTATATGAGTTCCTCAACACTAAGGAAATAAACATTAATTAAAATGTCTTGTGTATTGTATTCTTCATGGGAATTAAATTTCCTCATAACCTATCAATGAATTATGGTTTTTTTGAGGTTAAATTTCACATCACCATTATAAAGACATTGAAATCCCATCGATTGTTTTTAGTAGATTGAAATTTTATGAGTCTGTGAAAATATACAGTGATTGATTTCGAATCCTGTTGTGCCAGGAATCAATTTTTTGAGTTTTTATTTGGGTACGTTTATTAAAGGTATGAGAGGGTTTTTATAACTTTTGAACCGTTGCTCGGAAATGAGAAAATGAGGGCACTGTTGAACTCGCAATGCTGTTATTTGCTTAAGGAGACTATCACCTCGATGGCAGATGGTCATGAATAACAGTAAGTTTTTGGGTTTTCATAAGAAAATAATAAAATAAAGTGAGATAAACATTAATTTATTTCAACCGCCAAGTATGTGTTTGGAGGTGGGACCCACTTGTAGTTTAAATCTCCTCTTGTAATTTAGTGGTGGGACCACCGCACCTTATCCTCTAATGAGAGGTTATGGTGGTGGGGCCCACCCGAACATAACCTCCCACAAGGGGTTACGACATGGGGACCACCTGAGACCTTGACCACCCATTTGAATAATAGGGGTAGGGACCACCCGATCCCTATTAATGGGAGGTGGGTATAACATCCCAACTCTCCCTCATTAATGATGGAGAGCCTCTTGACCACCCCTAATTAATTTGTGCAAACACGCGTGAATTAATTAGGTGGAGACTCTTAATTGATTTCTCCATATTTGAATTTTTTCCAACATCTAAAATAATAAGACATCTAATATTTTTTGGGATTGTAATTTCACACAAGGAGGAGCTTTTGAGAGGAGAGCTTGGGAGAATTAGAATTCTCCCAATGAAGAATGCTCCTCCCAACAAAGAATGAAGAACTCGTTCTTCCAAAAAAGAACATCAACGATGATCCTTCTTCGACTTCTTCCCCGGACACCTACAGACATCGAGAATCTTCCATAGCCGATGACGCATGGGTTTGGGAGCGTGTGACAGACGCGACGAATGACGATTCTCTTTGTCTACCTTTTTCGACATCATCAACAAACAACATACCAGAGGAAGGGGTTCAAGCATGCTAACTGTTGTGTGTTCTTCATTTTCCATCATGGTTTAGAATTAGAAGCCACTTGATATCACACTAACATGGAGGGATCAAGCCGAACAAACATCACCTGACCCCTACGCATTCTTTGTGGATTTTTACACTAATCACAGCATAACACTGGAATGTGTGACTCTCATCAACGATTATTGGGGTTCGAAGGCAATGACCTGAGGATGGTGAAACATCTTCCAGATCGAGAATCTGGCCACCGAAGCTCGCCCGGTGGCCCGCTAAAGAAACCAGCGGCTAAAACCACATAGTCAACTACGAAGGCCCAGCGCAACTGGCGATGCGCGGTGGACCGACGGAGGGCCACAACCCCTGGTCGTGGAGTGGCAGCAGTGGCCGGATCAAGCCCAGTCATGAAGAGGACCAGTTTCCCGAGCAACCGGGTTGCCAGAGGAGGCGTGGAACATCCGGCGTTGTGCGGGAATCTGTTGGCCACTCGGTCAGCTGGGAGGAGCGGGACCCACCACAGGTCCAGCATGAGGCGGACCAGTGCCACCTAGAGCCGATTTTCCTCTCACCCGAACGACAATGTCGTTCAAGTTACCAGGGGAATGTGGCCTCCCCCATGGCCACTACTAGGAAGGACCCTGCGGGCTGTTGGGCCGCAAGCCTCCTGGGCTGCCAGCGCAGGCCGCTGGGCCAGACACAGCACCGGTCGCCAGGCCGGACCCAGCATGGGTCGGGCCGCCCTCACGTCTCGGGCTGCCCCCATGTTTCGGGCCTCCACCATGGTCCGGGCTACCATTGCGGGCTGGGCTGCCCCCGTGAATTGGGTCGGACCCCAGTCTGGACCCGGGTCGGACTGGGTCCGTTCGACTGGGTCGGAGCGAACCCAGACCCATTTTTCACCAATTTTAACCTTTTCTCCCATAACTAGGGCTACGAGTGTCCGATGGGTGAACCGTCTGCTGTAAAAGAAAGCATAAAGTGAAGCGGTTCTTTTGGAATACCACACATGGGTTTCAGACAATGTTGGGGTATAATCGTGTTGGATTGAACCTAAATCCAACCGGGCCCTCAGAATGGAAATGACAATAACTCTCAAACCGGGCATCCGATTGACGCATCATCAGTTGTGTTCAGACAACTATGACGAGGAAGTCCTTTGGGATACTTTTAAAGGGGACATAGTTTTCGTTGATGTATTGACACTTGGCCTGAGGAGCAGACCCTCCCAGAATAATGCGTGCTTTGTGGAAACCCTATGGTTGGCTCCACTCAGGTGATTGTTCTGGGAGCATGTGTTGGTCCAACAGTTCTGACTCCTATTCCTAGATCATGTGTTGGTCTGAGAGAATAGTTGTTCTGGGATCATGTGTTGGTTTGACAGCTTTGACGAATATTTCTGGATCATGAGTTGGTCTGACTATTTTGACTTCTATTCTTGGATCATGGGTTGGTCTGATAGAATAGTTGGTCCTGGATCATGTGTTGGTCCGATAGCTCGGACGACTATTCATGGATCATGTGTTGGTCTGAAAGCTCTGACGACTATTCCTGGATCATGTGTTGGTCCAATAGAATAGATGATTTAGTGGCTATATCTGACAATCTCTATCTCTCTACATAAGTAGAATACCTATGTGAGATGAGTTAGTGACTTCTATGTTTTCCCCGTGATTGATATGGGTTACATGATAACATAGGTATATGTGTGAGAATATACCTATGTAATGGCTATCTGATGATTTCTTACTCTGTAGTTTGTCCTTGGTGGATATTGAGAGACCATGGTGGTCTCAGAGTTCCTACTAAGTATCATTATACTCACCCCTCTACGTTCTATTCTTGCACCTCATTGTGTTGGTTGCAGATGACGAACAACACTGATGGAGGCTGATAACACTAGGACTAGATAGTACTCGGAGGTGGTCTTTACGACGAGTTGGTACACAAAGTATACTGATGGATGTGGAGTGCTGATGAGGCTATCTATCCCTACCCTTTAGGTAGGATCTGAGGTGGACATTCCAGGAGCTGATTTTCACCTTTCAGTTGTTTACCTTTCTCTAGTTGTACTTATTTTTAGTTTCCTTGCACTTTACAGTTGGGATTGTATTTTCTGCCCCTTTTCTTTTCTGCACTCCTTTTGTATACAATCTTACTTAGTGTTTTGCTTCCAACTTACTCTATTGTGTGTGTATTTTTATAAATGCAGTTCCTTCCCAGTTTTTGGGATTTACACCTTGAGTGCTAGTTGCCAGCCCCTGGCCTGTGGATGGCAGGCTTGGGGTAGTCACAGCACGGTCCCCGGGGAAAGGTTGTGACAACCATGTTCTCTATCACTCTATGTCATTAATTTAAACTAAATTTTATCTTTCATGACCACGATTATCTTGGTTAAAACCTAATATGAGTTACCATAAGATGTCTTTATACATTCTTTTATCTCATATCAAGAAGAAATTTTACTATTTTTTTATAATATGGGATATCAAAAAAGGTATTTAAAAAATTAAACAAATTTTGACATATCCAATTTAAAATTTTGAGGATGCTTGTAACGGCCCAAAATTTCTCAATGGAAATTCACGTATTACAAACATGTCATAATGACATGAAATCACATCACAATGAACTATTATGTGATCTGTGACCTTTAAACATAAGTTTGTCACTTCTGTGATTTAAATTTTGAAAATCTGACAAACATTGTTGCGATCGGTAAGTTATTTGGAGTCTGATAAAAAATTTTTTTTTGATGAATAGTAACCTAACCTTATTAATAGTAGCATTCCCTTATGAATAGTGATATACCATTATGAATAGTACCATACTAATTATATTATATAAATAATATTCATGTTGAAGTATGATATACAAATGATCTGAAATAAGTAAATAAATTTTTTAAAACTGTTTTCTTAGAATAAATTATTATTTTATTTTATTATTAATATAATATTATTTTTTTAAATTATTTGTGAAAAATGTAATATATTTTTTGATTCTACATGTTATGAAATGGATGTGGTGAATTTTGGGTATTTTTTTTGAAATACTTGAGTTTTGATGAATAGTGAAATACCATAATTTACCAAATAAGCTTAAGACTATAATTATAGAGTCATATATGATGGTCTGATTATATAATCCCAATTGATTCGGATTCACATGATAAAATTTATATTCTTGGTCATGGAATACTCATTATTCCTAGTCTTGTGGAGAAATAATAAATTTAGGAATATAAAATCGAGAAATCCCCTCTCTACTCCACTATAACCCCCCCCCCCCCCATCATTACCTCTTCCCTTCACCCCAATCATGCCATGTGACTTATCCAAATTCTATCCAAATAACCTCCAAACCTCTTCTCC
This sequence comes from Viscum album, assembly GCA_963277665.1. Taxonomy (NCBI): domain Eukaryota; kingdom Viridiplantae; phylum Streptophyta; class Magnoliopsida; order Santalales; family Viscaceae; genus Viscum; species Viscum album. The sequence continues at coordinate 201,516,840 of OY728157.1, read as the reverse complement.
CATTTCCATCAAACCATTGTCTCAAAAAAAGACAAAACAATTTCCATTAAGGAGGCTCTCAAGGATGTTTCTTTGAAGAGGTAAATTCCTCTTTTCAATTCATTGTTTTTCCATTCAAGTTCATTTGTTTTCATTTTTATGAATACTTCTCCTTATCCAAATGTTGTGATGACTCAATTATCCTACATGTACTCTAATTTTTTCATGATAGTGTAATAGTTATCATCATCTCTTACTTTTACCTTCAATTTACTTGTAGAAAGAACACCATCAAAGATGTGTCAATTTAACACATTCAAGGACGATGGGTGTTCGATATCTATTATAATTATCAATTCTGGTCCTGAAACCATTCATGTTTTACGTGAACCAGATTATTATATATAATATACCCTATGTAAGGTTATTTATACCTTTGTACTAATGGTATTATTTTATAAAGAAAAATGAGTTTGTTGTAATCAAAACCCACAAAATAACAAAAACAATTATCATTAATGTTCTATATAATAGTTCACCCTCAAGCCATGTATCCAAGTAATATAAATGAACACTATCACATATTTATGATCATATATAATATTTGTATTGAATTATATAGATTTAAATCCATTCTACAAATACTCTAATACTTAATAACAAGTGAATCGATTATGAAAATAAAGAAAACGAACACTACAGAACGATGAAATTAAATATAATAAATTATCAATAATGGAACAAATGAACTAAAAATAATGATGATAAAATAAATACATGTATAATTGGTTATGAAATAGGTTATTAATAAGTATAATTTCATATTCCTGGAGAATAATTTCATGATTAGAACATGTTTAGATTTAAGTTAACAGTTTTTCCTCCCGAACATCCATTTTTATAAAAGTTACATTTATTGTCTAATTACCTCAATGAAAATATGGTATATTGTAATAAAATTCCCAAAAAATCTATTTGAGTTTTATGTATATGTTTACCAACCTGAAACCTTCCTTATTTTGTGGATAGTTACATGTTATTAAAGGAACATTCAAAATTCATTCTTAAATACATGCCCGATCGAAGGGAATTTCTCTAATTTATACCTATCTTCAAGGGCACATTATAATATGTTTTTGTAATTTATTGTCTTTATAAAATTTTTCATTTTATTTTCAAAATATTATCTTACTTAGCTTCTGGTTTTATACAAATTTTTTTCAAATTAACTCTTCTTTTCAATGTAAATGAGTATTTATCTCAAGATTTACTGGATGATTTTATAAGAGTATCTTAATATATTTCAAAATGCTTATTGATTAATATGTATTATTGGGATTAGTATTAGATGTTATAATCAACCATTTTTAGTTTAATGGTTTATGATTATTTTGTCAATTCATGTTCTATCTTAAAACCATTCATCAGTTTACTTCGAATGGGTAGTGTTTATGCTTAATGTTCAGGAAAAGCTAGTTACAATTCATATTTTATTTTCAATAAGAATGTTTATGTAGTTTATTTTTATCCTCCTTCATATAAGGAATCAATTGGACATTTTATGTGTTGGGTGGGGCCCTCTATATCCCTCGGTGCATTGGTACGTCTCATGTGACAATCTACGACCACAACACAAAGCCTTGAAAAAATGATTATTTATGGTCTTGGAACGAGGCCTTGACTATATGGTTATGTTGTCACACATTATGAATTCCCTCATTATGAAAATAGTATTTATAGATCATTTGGTTATTTTACTAGTATAATACCCATTAATATGTTATATTATGTCAATATATACTCAGCTAATATTTATTCCATATTATGTTCATGTTTATTTTTAAAGTCATGTGTTTTCAATTATTCACCAAGTCTCATGTTTATGCTATATTCCGCTATATTTCTTACCCTTATTGATCATTTGATATCACCCCTTTCTTATGTTATATTTTCTCAAGACATGAAGACGTTTAGATGAATATAATGATGAAATAACCTAGGATTTATGGAAGTGTCTAAGGATTTTCTATGTCGTTTTAATATCATGTAGTAACATTGAAATTATGTATGTATATAGTTTATAATAATACAAAAATACACATTCCTTTGGGATACATATTCCTTGTTTTATGCCGATATATTAAAATAAGGAACCGACTTTGGGCAACTGGGGTCCGATCATTATAGTTGGTATCAAAGGAATATTAATAGAAAGATTCGAAACTAGATTTAGAAAAATTATATTAGAGAAGAGACCCTAAGATGTTATTAGGATAAACATAAGAGAACGTCATGGTATTTATATAAGGAATAGATTTTTTGTATTTTCCAGAAATACATTCCTTTCTAGATATGATAAGGGAGTGGTAGCTCGGGCATAGATGTACCTCGGAGTGAAAGCTCTGACCTGGAGTTGCAGGCTTGACCCAAGATATCTTGGTACACCACAACGGGCCTTAGTGCACTCTTGGTTATGACACTCCCAGGAGATATTCTTAGGATAATTAACATTTTCATTACAATCCATTATTAAGGATTTAAAAATAAATTTTTCCTCAAGGATACCACATTTATGATTAAGAAATTAGATATGCATTGAAATTCAATTTATGTTAATTATTTTTCAACACTAAGATTATGAATTTTGATTCTTGACCTAATATAGTGAATTCCATTATTTAGAAATGTATCTTAGTTGATGGAATGGAATCAAAACAAACACACATATCCTTTGTAGGGATTTACCATTGATTGAATTTAATGATGTTGTCTCTGGTGCTATGACTAGTGCTGAGAAAAATTTAACTATACTAAGACAACTTAATCAGGTTATGAATAATATCATTAACCATCTGGAGCATCCTGATCCACCATAGTGAGGAGCTATGTTAGATTGCATTATGTGAAAACATCCTCTTTCATTTAAAGGGACTACAAACCCATCTCTAGAAGAGCATTGTATATGTTCCGAAGAGAATATATTTATCAATTTCGAATGTAACTAAATAGAGTAGGTTTTCATGTCAGTTTATCTTCTAACGGGAGATATAGATCAGTTTGGATCATTAATCCAAATCACAAAGAATGAGGAAGAAATGGAAGAGATGTAATGATTGGATTTTAAAAAAATTATTATTAGAAGAATATTTCCCTCATGAACAGCGAACAGATATGGAGAGGAACTTCATGAATGTGAACCAAAAAGAATATGATAATGTTACAAAGAATAATTCTAACTTTAAAAGGCTATTAAGGAATGATTTATACTACATATATATTCCAATGAGAAATTTTGTTTGATTAATTGATGGTTTGAAACCATTCCTCTGAAGGGCTCTAGAATCCCAAAATTTCTCATCATATAAATACATAGATTAATGTGCTATCATGATTTAAAAAAATTATGTAAATATTATGACATTGTGGGAAATCAAGAGAAGAAGAGGTACTCTGGAAACTATGGGAAAGGAAATAATGAAACATGGAAAAAGTGAGGATTTGAATTTTCATCATGTAGTAATTGTGGGAAGAAACACCCTGGAACATGCCTGAAGGGAATGTGCGTCCATTACATGTATGGTGAAAATGTCCACCTATATCATGATTTTAAGGGGAAGAAACAAGCTACCAATGTTATGTGCTATAATTTCAGAGATATGGGACATTATGCACATGAATGTCCTAAGCGTCAAAGAAAATATTCCCCAAAAAAGCGAAAGGGAGCAAGGGAAAACGTATGTAGTCACAACCGCGGAGTTTGAAGTTCTTAATGATTCGATTGTAGGTTGATGGATCATTTCATCAAACATAGCCAATGCTTTATTTGATAATGGATCTTCATAGTCTTTTATATCTTCCTAGTTTTCCATGAAAATTAGATATTTCAAATTTGATTTAACAAAGGAGTTATTAGTCAAAACCAATAGTGGGTGTATCATTGAGAAAATGTCGTGTCAATTAGTCCCCCTCATTACACATAAATGTGCTTTAGTTTCTGACCCTATCATCATACCAATGAAGGTATTTGATATAATTCATTAAATGAATAGGCTGTAAAATTTTTATGAAAATATCTGTTGTAAGAAGAAGGATGTTATATTTTTTTAAAATGGTGTGGAATCACTTATCTTTACAGAAGAAACATCACTATCTGATTCTCATCTAAATGCACCGTCAGAATCTCTAGTAAATTCAATTATTAGAGATGACGAGAATCAAATATATATGGGTGACGAATGATATCATAAAATTAAATATGTTCATGTAGTGTAACAATATTTTGATGTGTTTCCATAGGATTTACTTGGAAATCCTCCAAAGTGAGAAATTGAGTATTACATTGACATAATTCATAGTTTAAGGCATATATCAAAGACCCATTATAGAATGTCCACTATAGGGTTAGTGGAACTAAAGAAAAAACTAAATGAATTGAGTTATAATAGATTTATTAGACCTGGTGTTTCTACTTGTTGAGCCCCTATAATCTTTGTCCAGAAGAAATATGAATCCTTGAGGCTATGTATTGATTACATGGAATTCAATGCTATTACTATAATGTATAAGTATCATCTAACATGAATTAATGATTTATTTTATCAACTTCATGGATCCCGATAATTTTCTATGATTGATCTTCGATTTGGTTATAATCAGTTTCTTGTGAGGATGAAATATATTCCCATAACAGCATTCTGAATTAAGTACAATCATTATTAGTTTACAGTAATACCTTTTGGACTAACTAATGCATCATCTGATTTCATATATATGTTGAATAGTGTTTTCATGGAATATCTTCCTGATTTTTTGGTGTTTATTATTAATGATATCATGGTATAATCTACAAGCCATGATGATCATGAGAACAATTTCGCATTATTATAAAGACTCTTAGAAGAAATTAATTCTGTGGGAAGTTTAGAAAAAATGATTTTTGTCACCAATCAGTATCCTTTCTGGGCCACAAATGTCTCTATGGATTAAAAATATATAGATCATACAATGAAAATGTTTGTAGAAGAATGGTCTAATCCAATGAACATAACTGATGTACGTAGTTTTGTTGGTTTAGAAGGTTATTATCGAAATCTTTTTTGGAACATCTCTCGTTTAGCCAACCCAGTGACCAAGCTCAAACGAAAATGGGTTATGTCTGTATGGACAAAGGAATTTGAAGAATTTTTTGAATAATTTAAGAGGGGTTTATTGAATGCTCTTATCCTAACCCTACCATTGGAAATTGATGGGTTTGTTATCTATATTAATGCATCAAATAAAGGACTTGGTTGAATCCTTATGCAGAATAATCGAGCAATTTCCTATGATTCTAGGAAGCTAAAAATTGATGAAAGAAACTCTGCTACTAATGATCTTATGTTAGCTGTTGTAATATTTTATCTAAAGATTTGGAAACATTACCTCTATAGAGAAAAATTTGAGATTTATACAGATCAAAACAGTTTGAAATATATATTATCACAGATAGAACTCAACATGAGTCAAAAGAGATGGATTGAGCTACTGAAATTGTATGATATCACAATACACTACCACACAAGGAAGGTAAATAATGAGGAAGATGATTTGAGAAGAAATGACCACAGAATTCTAAACAAGATAACAATTGAAAGGGATCATTTGTTTATAGATCTAGTAAAGTTGTATATGATAATTATCATGGAATATAACACACCACTACTTTTTTTAAATGTTTTCATATCCTTGATTACTAAAAAGGTTATAAAAAATTTTGCTTGATGATGAGGATTCTGAAAAAAAATAATGTTTAAATTGATTGGAAGTTTACTTACTTTATATATGAAGGTGGCATTTTGAATTTCAAAAAAAATGGTTTTCTGTTCCAGCTATTCCAAATATTAAGAGGGAACTATTGGATGATGCTCAAATATATAATTCTCTGTATGCCCGGGTCGCATAAATATGTATACAGATCTAAAGTAACATTTTTTGTGTGGAAATCATAAAGAGGGAGATAGATTATTATGTGTCGAGTTGTTTTGTGTGTCAACAGGTGAAGGCTGCAAGATAGTGTCATGTAGGAGTCATGCAAACCATTCCTTTTTCGATGTGGTAATGGGATATTATTATGATGGACATATCATGGGTCTACGAAGGACTCCATGAAATGATGATGCGATATGGGTTATTGTAGATCTTCTTTAAAAATCAACACATTTTATTACTATAAGTGAATAACTTTCACTTGAACATTTAGAGTGACTATATATTAAAAAAGTTGTAAGACTTAATAGTGTACCCTTATCAATTTTTTCTGGTCATGATCCCCATTTTACATCACAATTCATTAAAATTCTTTGGAAGGTCTTAGATACTGATCATCATTTGAGTACTGCTTTCCACCCACAAACTAATGGACAATCAGAACACACTATTCAAACATTGGAAGATATGTTGAGGTCTTGTTCAGATGACTTTCATGGAATGTGGGATCTGTATTTACCTCTCGTAGAAATTTCCTATAACAACAGCTTCCATTAAATTATTCATATGGCACCATCAGAATAATTGTATGGAAATAGATGTCATACACAAACATGCTTGGATGATGTTGGTGAAAGAAATATCATTGGCCCAAAACTTGTTGAAAAAACAATGTAAAATATGAATATTATCAAAAAACATATCAAAATAGATCTATGTAGGAAAAAGAGATATGCTAATAGCTTAACGAAGGATTTGTAATTTCAAGAAGGAGATCATGTTTTTTTAAATGTATCTTCAAGGAAGTGTATTTTATGATTCATTATGAAGGGAAAATTAAGTCAGAGGTACATCAGACCTTTTGAAATTAAGAATATAATTGGAGCCATAGCTTATTGTTTGTAAATTTTTCCATGTCTCTCTAAAGTACACAATGTGTTACATGTATCAATGTTAAGGAAATACATGCCAGACCCATCACATGTACTCACCTATGAAAAAAAATAACATGAGCCTGATCAATCTTATTGTGAAGAGCCAATCAGAATTCATGATAAAAGAGAACATGTATAGAAAAATTGAATGACTCGTCTGATAAAGGATCATTGTAGGAACCATAAGATGGAAGAGGCAACATGGGATCCCAAGGAGCTTATGTTGAAGACATACCCAAATATTATTAGGTAACATTTTGTGAATTCTGAGGACAAGATTTTTATAAGGAGGGGAGAATGTAATGACCCAGTATTTTTCAATAGAAATTACTTTCTTATAAACATGTCATAATCACATAAAATCATAACATAATGAACTCATATTTGATATGTGACCATTAAACATAAATTTGTCACTTTTATGATGTGAATATCAAAAATTTGATATACATGGTTTCCATCAGTAATTATTTTGGAGTCTAATAAGAAAAACATTATGTTTTTTGATTAGTAACCTACCCTTATGAATAGTAATGTACCCTTATCAATACTAATATACCCTAATGAATATTAACCTTACATATGATTTTATATAAATAATATTCTAGTTGAAGTACAATATAACTATGTTTTGGAAAAAGTAAATAAATGTTTTAAAACTATTTTTTTGGAATAAATTATGATTTTAATTAAAGATTAAATCAATAATATATAGAAAAATAATATTTAAAAATGGAATTCATTTTTGGATTCTACACATCGAAAAATTGTTGGGTGAAGTTTATTGATCTTTTTGTAATAAATTAATTTTTTTGAATAGTTAAATACCATAATTTACAAAATAATCTAAATAAACTAATTATTGAGACATTTATGATGATATATTGATGTAAGACTAATTGATTTGAATTAAAAAGATAAAATTACAATTCCTGGTCAAGGAAAAAATCACTATACCTTTTCATGTGGAGAAATATTAAATTAATGAATAGAAAAATGAGAAATCCCTTCTCCCCTCCACTATAAAACACTCTATGACTCTGACGTCCCTTCATAGCTTTGAAACCTTGTTCCTTCTCAAAATTTTGTACATATATACTCCCATCCACATCTCCCGCTTCCAAAACCTGTCCCTTAAGGGGGCTCTCAAGGAAGTTTGGTCCAAGAGTAAAATTCCTCTTTTCAATTCTTTGTATTACCTTTCAAGTTCATTTGTTTTCTTTTTCTATTATTCCCTCTCCATATCCTAATGCTGTGATGAATATTGTACCTTACATGTAAAGGAGTTTTTTCAAAATATTTTTATATGTTATCATCATCTCTTCCTTTTAAATTTTTTTATACTAGTAGTAAGAACACCATCTGAGAAGTATCAACTTACCACATTCAATGACGATAGGCTTCGATTTCTATTATTGTTTTCAATCCTTCTCATGAAACCATTACTGTTACGGTTGAACCAGATTATTATATATAATATACCTTATTTAAGGTTATGTAATCCCTTTTTAAAAATGGAATTATGTTATAATGAAAAAAGAGTTCGTTGTAATCAAAACCCACAAATTAACTGAAATAGTTATCATTAAAGTTCTATATAATAATTAATCATCATTACATGTAACCAATTTATGTAAATTAACACTAAAACCAATGGAGGATCATAAATAATATTTTAATTCAATTATATAGATTTTCATCCATTCCAAATGAACTACATTAAAAAAGAACAAGTGAACCGATTATAAAAATAAAGAAAACAAACAATGTTGAACGATGAAATTCAACATAATAACTTCTCAATAAGGGAATAAATGAACGAAACAGAATAATTATAAACTAAATACATGTATAAAAATATAAAAAATTGGATATTAATGTTTATAATTTCATATTTCAGGATCTTAAGTTCAATAGTGGATCTTGTTCAGATTTAAGGTAAGTGTTTTTCCACAGGAACTTCCATTTTCATTCGGGTTAAGTTTATTGTCTAATTACCTAAAGGAAATTATGATATATTAATATTTAATCCTCATAAAATATGTGTGAGTGTTCTATATATGATTACCAACTAGAAACATTTTATATTTTGTAGATAGTTACACATTTTAAATGGAACATTCAAAATTGATTCTGAAATACAAGGTCGATCCAAGTAAATTTATCTAATTCTTATCTTTTTCAAGGGCACTCTATAATCTATTTTTGAAAACCATTATCCTTATAAAATCACTTGTTTTATTATGAAAATAATAACTAGCTTAACATCTATTTTTGTACAAATATTTTTCCAAATGATCTCTTCTTTTCAAAGAAAAAGAGTATTTATCTCATGATTTACTCGAAGATTTTATAAGAGTATCTATTTCAATAATCTTGTTGATTCTTATGTATAATGGGGATTAGTATTCCATTTTATCATTTACCATATTTAATTTAATGGGTTGTTATTATTTTGTCTATTTATTTGATTTTTAGGATGGTATAACTCTGAGTATGATATACTCTATGATACCAAACATATGATCGAATAAGTACAATGAGATACAAAGATACAAGAGGGGGTGAATTGTACCTTTTCAAAATTTCTAAGGAAAATTTGAGTTATCAAATTTCACACAACCACTAAGATTCTACCTTAAAGCATATAGAATCCTATATAATCATTGTACTAGTAAGGAAGTATAAGAAATTTATAGTTTCTTTAACAATACAAAATGAAGTGGAAAAACAAGTTGTAAAACTACAAGTAACAAACAATAACTCTTTTAACCCAATGAAAAGGGTATCTAACAACCTTGGATATAGGACCCTTGATTTATACTTTCAAGCAAGTCTGTCTTAGCCACACCAGGATAATCCCTCGATATGAAGATATAAGTTTGTCTTTCTATCCCCATAAGCCTTCAACTATCAGGTAGTCGACACCTCTGTATTCCTTAGCAAGGAAGACCTAAACTTCATGGTGTTGGAACCTCTGTCTTCCTATCCCCAGAAGCCCTCAATTGTAATCAGAAACAATTGGAGTTGTATGAAGCATGTCTGCACAAGGAAAAGTTTGAACAAGTTGTTCAAACATTCTGCACGAAGCTTGATAGTTGATAAGAGACTCTCTATCTAGAAATCTCTTCAACAACATGTAAGCATAGATCTCAAAGATGTGTCAAAGTTGTTCTCATGTTCAAACGATCTCCTATTTATAGGTGAAGCTCCAATGGTCGACTCCCTCCTCCAACGGTCATACATTCCATGAATTTTGGAGGGAGCTGTACATGTTTCACTCAACCAACAGTTAGTGACTAAATAAAAGTACAACATCGTTTTGTAATGAAACAATTGTAAGTATAAGAAAAACTCAAATTTGGAATGTAATAAAATAAAAGTTCGGAGTCTAACCAATATTGGAATTCGGAGTCTATAATAAAGAGATATTTGGATTTTGTTTTATAGGAATTCCAAAACCTGAATTCTTGTAGAAATCCTGAGCTTGTATTTCTAATGAAATTCGGTGTCTAGTTTCACTAGAATTCAGAATCTGAACATATAGAGTTTATAGTCGATATTTATAGATGTTTGAAATCGAATTAGTAGAAGTTCGGAGTAGAACTAGTTAAAGTTCGAAGTCAAACTGCTAGAAGTTCAGAGTCAAAATCATAGAAGTTCGGAGTCGAACTTATAGAAGTTCAGAGTTGAACTCATAGACGTTTGGAGTTGAACTCATAGAGGTTCGGAGTCGAACTCATAGAAGTTCGTAGTCAACTCATAGAAGTTCGGAGTCGAACTCAGAGAAGTTAGGAGTCCATAATTCAAAGTGGATCTTTATTAGAGTTCTTCTCCAGAATTCGGAGGGAAACTTCATTAGAGTTCTTATCCAGAATTCATAATGTTAATTCATTAGAGTTTGTATCCAAATTTTGAAATGGAACTTCATTAGAGTTTGTATCCTGAATTCGGATCCTAAAACAGAATTCTTCATATCTATATATTATATAATACTGAGGTTTTAGGTATGAACCAGATATTTATACTTATGAAAGATATTGATATGTATATGAAAATCTAGGTTAGGATAAATTTACATAATGAAGGAAATTTTCCATAGAGAAGTAATATATAGATTTTATTAAGTATAAGGTGTTTGTGATTTTCAAAATAAGAAGGAATGGAAAAGTAATAAGGAAAACCTTATTGACTCGACAATATCCCCCTTTTTGGAATGCACAAACAACCTTACAAAAAATAATATAAGGACTTATAAAATTTCTTTAGACCTGGAAATTAAAACATATCTCCCTTTTTTTCATAGATAATAATGAATATAACTAACTCCCCCTTAGGCATAGGCACCCTAAGGATTTTATTCTAGATTTCCAGAATGGATTTTTCATTATCATGGGACTGAAAAACATCATAATGAGGAACTCCCCCTTAGATAATCTCCCTCTTACATAGGGATGGTTCTTGACATATAAATTTTTCCTTCTCCCTCATCTGAGTAGTTCTTTTTCCTTATACCCCTTTGTGATTTTCAAAAATAATTTAAGGGAATGGAAAAGAAATAATGTTCCTGAAACATTAGTACATAACCACACAAGATAAAACCAACAAAAAATTTCATTAGAGTTGAAATAATTTTTACAAGGAAAGATAAATGAAACAAATTATCGGATTTGTCTATTTGTCCTCCTCTTTTTTCGGAATAAGATTCTTCAACAAGGTTTTCATCTTCATCAAGTCTTTTTTCCTCCTCAGCTTGCTTCGCCAAAACATTAATCTTTTCATCTTGTGCTTTAAAGACTTATGCATGATCCTTTATGGAATCTTCTTGAATCTTCAATAACTCATCTTTCCTTTGCAGCTTTTCATTGAGCTCAATCCAGAGATCCCTATCCCTTTTAAAATTTTAAGCAAGAGAATTTAACTTCCTATTCATGTCCTTCACTTGTTGATTCTGAGAACTTTGATCAATGATCAGCTCATCCTAAAGATTATTAATCTTGGTATCCATGGTATCAGACGCATCTTTAACATCATTCTGAAAATGATCAAACTCAGCCAAGTCATTATCCACCTTCTTATACCACAAAGTGATTTTTCTGCGGGATTCCTTGTGAACATCAAAATTGATAATGAAATTTCTATGATCCGCCTCAATCATTACACACTTATCCATCACCATGGATAATTATTCTGACTTCTGATTCAGACTGTGTTGCATAATCTGGCATCTGGAGTCTATGGTGGGAAAGATCAGAATTGTGTCCAAAAACTTTTTCAAAGATTCAACAACAAAGTCATCACCCGGTGTTGATGACTCTGAATCTGATAACTTGATTGGGGATTATTCTTCTTGAATTTAAACCAGCTTCCTTCTAGAGGAACAACCAAACTCCTACATTCTTATAAAAGCATTTGTTGGGGTGTCCATAAGTACTTTTTTCCCCTTATTGAATTTCAGAACTACCTCATCAGGAGATTCTTCCTCAGATTCAGATACTTGAACAATTTAATCTTCATCTGGTTTCTCATTTTCTGCTCCCTCTTCAAGAAAATGCTTCTCATAGATAACTTCCTCTTCATATAACTGATTCTCTTTTTCTTCTTCCTCGACATCATCTCTTTTATTATCTTTGTCAACTCCCTTTCCTAGAGTGACCAACATTGATGATTCTGCATTTTCTTGATAATCTTCCACATTTTTAATCAGGGAATATAGTTCATAACTTCCTTATTATAGTTCTTCTATTCTTCAATTTCTTCAATAACTTCTTCCTCTTCTTCTTTACCAGATGCTTTCTCTACTTATTCAACAACCACTTTCTCTTTTGACTTTTCCGGAGTGAAGTACTTCTTCCCGGGTGTCACTTGTAATGGTTTAACATCAAATGTATCTGGAACGGGAATATTCTTACAATCTATTTTAGTGGCTTTCAAGAGATATTTGAACAATCTCTTCCTCTGACATCATCTTCTACATATTTTTCTCTTTGGCCTGTTTTTCTAACACATCCTCAGATTTTTCTCTTAAGGCCTTAGCCTCAGCAGTGTCTAGTCCAAACTGTGGATCCCCTTCTTTCCTCTTCTCCTTGTCATCTCTCCACTTAACAGCCACCTCATCATGATATTATTTTTGGTTCTTCATCTTAGGGGTGTGGATTGAGTTTCCTTAGTTTTGAGAGTATTGTCTTCAGGAACTACTTCGTTCAATTTTCTCTTCTTACCAACATTTTTCACTGGTTCATCCTTCTCCATATTTTCCAGAAGACTTTCAGCCTCTTCCTCTAAAAAATTATAAAACTATCTAGTTTCCTTGGAATAGGCCATATTCACCCTTTTCAAGGTATGATCACATAAAATCATAACCTTGTAGTTTTGTACCATAGACTTACATGCAATTTTAGAAGAATCTAGACACCGAACTATCATCTTTTATAGTAAGGTAGGGTACATGATGATTTGAGCTCTCATATTTCCTTCCATGATATTATTGATTGTCACAAGAACTTGCCTCGTCAGATTTATTTATCTTAGATTCACCAAGAAGTCTATGATATATATGTCGCTTTTCTTCAGGGTATCTCTATCACCAATTCTCAGAACCAAGAATCCCTGTACCCAGAGCTGAAGAATCCAATTATTAAGAGATAAGTGAGAAATCGTGGATTTCTATACATCATTAATCCCAAGACACTCCATGGCCTTCACTTTAACAAAATTGCCTTGCACATCCGAAATTTTATGTTAGCAGAATTCGGCTTCTCCATCATAGGCTAGCCCCTTAAAGCTTGCTGCGTTGGTGTAATTAAGCTTGTATGTCCTCCCATAAGTCATGAAAGAAAAATTTTCTCTTCCCTCTTCCTCATAAAATCTTGCTGATTCATATAATTTTATAAGTAACCCTAGATAGACTGCATCTTGATCACTTGTCTTGTATACCCATACATATTTCCAAATATTCAACTTGATGTTCATAGAGATGATGGAATTGTACTCGTAAATGTTCAGATGAACCAGTCTTTCTCTGTACACATGCCATTTTGAAATTGGATTTGAGGTAGACATATCAATGGAAGTAGCTTCTACAGACATTTGGAATGAAAGAGCTCTGAAGGATTAGGAATGGCCTTTAACAACTGATGCTGAGCTTCAACATGCTTTATCTTGAAATCTATGTGGGATAACCAATGGGGGTTCCCTTTATATAGGAGATGGAGATGACCTTTCAGCTTCCAAAAACAATCTAATGGTTGAGAATTTCTCTAATCAGATCTAACAGTTGAAAACATTCCTTCAATGAAATATTGAATACGATCTTTTGATGTTCTAAAAACATTCTATTTTAAGAAAAAACGAATTCGAGAAATTTTATAAGACCAAGAAACTACCAGAAACTAAAAATGACTATGAAAACATCAGTAAGAAAAACATACCTATCACATTGGCTTGTATTTTTATTCGTAATAGCTAATATTCTTCTTGAAGAATATTTGACTACGAAAAAAACTCAATACGAAAAACTCACTATGAAAAATATGAGTATGAAATTTACCATTATGAAAATTCTCTTTATGAAAATTATCATTATGAAAATTCTCATTACAAAAATTCACATTATGAAAATTATCATTATGAAGATTCTAATTAGGAAAATTCTCGTTATGAAAATTTCAAGAATGAAAAATTCATTACAAAAATTTCCAGTACGAAAACATCATTACGAAAATTTCCATTTCAAAAACTTGATCACGAAAATTTCCATTACGAAAATATTGATAGACTCATTGAATTTTTTTTAATACTCATTACAAAAAAATATTGAAAGACTAACAAAAAAATGTACTCCCCCTATGAGAAAGAGATTATTACTTTAAGGGGAATGGTTCAACAAGATGTTAATGAAGGAATATTACATCATGGTTATCATTCCTAACTTTTGTTTAATGTATTCAAACCTATTAGAGGGTAAAGATTTTGTGAAAATTTAAGCAAGTTGATCTTGCGTCCCGATAAACTAAAGAATGATATCTCTTTTAAGTGTGTGATCCCTAAGAAAGTGATATCTAATATCTATGTGTTTGGCACGAGAGTGATGTGCATGGTTTTTACTAAGGGCAATGGCACTTGTGTTATCACACGAAATTTGAGTCTTATTAAAACTCAAGCCATAATATGTGACTTTGTGTTGTATCCACAAAACATGAGCACAACAACTTCCAGCTACTACATATTCAGCATCTGTAGTAGAGTGTGATACAGAATCTTTCTTCTTGCATGACCAAGAAACGAATGAATCTCCTACGAAATGACAAATTCCGGATGTATTCTTTCTATCCATTTTATATCCACCAAAGTTAGCATCTGAAAAGATTTTTAAAACAGAATCATTTCCAGAAGTATAAAATAGTTCTAAATCCATGGTTCCCTTTAAGAAGCGAAAAATTCTTTTCACTACCTTGAAATGAGATTCTGTAAGATTGGATTGATTTCTTGCATATAATCATACAGAAAACATTAATTTCGGTCAACTAGCTGTCAAGTAAAGTAGACTTCCTATCTTTCCTCTAAATGATGTTTGATCTACTGGTTTCCCAGCTTCATCAAGATCAAGTCTGTTTGAGGTACCGATGGGAGTACTTATTCTCTTAGTGTTGTCATACCCATAATTTTTATGGAGATCTTTAATATACTTATGTTGAGATATGTAGATTAGTTCTATTTTTTGAGAAATTTGAAAACTAAGGAAAAATTTTAACTCACCCATCATACTCATTTCGAACTCAGATTTCATTAGATCCACAAAGGAATTAGTTAAGGACTGCTGAGTTGAACCAAATATAAGGTCATCAACATAAATTTGAACAGTCAATACATTTTTCTTATCTTTTTTTATAAAAAGTTTTCGATCTTCATTTCCCTTAACATAGTTATTTTTAAGAGAAAATCATGTAATTCTATCATACCATGCTTGTGGGTCTTGTTTAAGGCCATACAAAGCTTTGGTAAGTCTAAAAACATGATTATGATGTTTTTTATCTTCCAATATAGGAGGTTGTTCAACAAAAACTTCATATTGAACATAACCATTAAGGAAAGCACATTTCACATCCATTTGAAAAAGTTTGAAATTGAAGAATTCTGCAAAGGCATGTAAAACATGAATAGATTCAAGTATAGCTACTGGAGCATAGGTTTCTTCATAGTCTATTCCTTCTTGTTGATTATAGTCTTTAGCAACTAATCTAGCTATATTTCTTATGATGATTATATTTTCATCACACTTATTTCTGAAGACCCATTTTACTCCAATAACAGAAGTTTCCTTTGGTCTTTCAACCAAGGTCCAGACATTATTCATTTTGAATTCATTTAGTTCATCATGCATGGCTTTAATCCAATCATTATCACCTAAAGCTTCATCAGTGCTTTTTTGTTCTAATTTGGAATGAAATGCTAGATTTTCTACTTCAATTCAAAGGAACTTCTAGTCCTTGCTGGTTGATTCACATCACCAATGATACTATCACTATGATGATTCTTTAGAAATGACTTGTTTGGGTTTTGTAAAACCTATTCATCAACATAGGGTAAGAAATCTTCTGGGGTAAGTGTTTCAGAAGTATCTTCTTGAACATCATCATTATCAGAAGGATCTTCTATCAAAGGTTGATAATCAGTTTTTGAAAACACATCCGAATATATAGGTTGAGGTTGTTTAAAAACAAAATGATCAGTTTCATCAAATTTGACATGTACTGACTCTTCAACAGTACAAGTGTTTTTGTTAAAAACTATATAAGCCTTAGAAGTTGTGGAGTATCCTAAGAAAATTCTTTCATTAGATTTTGGTGTGAATTTGTGTAAGTTATCATTAGTATTCAGAATTAATACTTTGTAACCAAAAACCTTAAAGTAGGAAATTCTAGGTTTTCTACCATTTTATAACTCATAAGGAGTTTTATTAAGAAATGGTCTAATTAAATCTCAATTAATAGTATAATAAGAAATACTTATAGCTTCAGTCCAAAAAATGTTTAGCTAAATAATATTCACTCAACATGGTTTTAGTTATCTCTTGAAAAATTATATTTCTTCTTTCAAAAAAACCATTTTGTTGAGGTGTTCGGGGTGCTGAGAAGTTGTGAGTAATACACTTTATACTATAAAAAGTTTCAAAATAATAATTTTGAAATTCTCCTCCATGATCACTATGAATAGTTTTCAATAGAAGGTTTTTCTTATTTTTTACATGGGCACTAAAAATTTTGAAATAAAAAAATCATCAGACTACATGGCTAGAAAATAGACCTAGGTAAATCTAGTGTAATAATAAACCAAAACAAATACAAAGTACATTCCCCCAATGCTTCTAGTTTGTGTTGGACCAAAAAGATCCATGTGCACCAAATGTAATGCATCAGTTGTTGAAACATCACCAATTGATTTAAAAACTGATTTATGTTGCTTTCCATATTGACAAAGGTCACAAACCTTTGAGGAATCAAATCTAATTTCTGGTAGATCCTTAACAAAACCTTTCTTAGAGAGTTTGAATATGTTCTTAAGGTTACAGTTTCATAACCTTCTATCCCATAACCAAGAGTGATCTTCCATTGCACTAAGACAAGGTATGTATTGTCTCCTAAGTTCATCTATTTTTAGTGTGTATACATTCTCTTGCCTATGGGCAGAAAGAATAAATTCTTCCTTGGAATTGTGTATTAAACACTTATCATTTCTAAAATTCACAAGGTAGCCTTCATCACATAATTGACTTATGCTAATTAGATTGTTCTTAAGACCCTTAACAAATAGAACATTCGAAATCAATGTTTTTTCATGAATAATGATGTTACATATACCAATAATTTATCCCTGAGAATTATCTCTGATAGTTACTTTTCCTACTTTTGTTTTGATAATCTTTTCGAAATAGATTTTCTTACCAGTCATATTCCAGGAACATCCACTATCCATGTACCATGTATTGTTGTTGGTACGTTCCTTATTTTTCTGAAAATAAGAAAAAGTTAGGTTTTTGGAATCAAATATTTCTTGGATCTGGAAATTTCACAATGTAAAATTTTTCTACCCACATCTTCTTAGAAAATTAATCCTTATGAAAACCTAGAGATTGTGTTTTATTTAATGAACAATTCTTTTCCCAGTGACCACCAAATTGACACTTTATCAAAAATGGGGCACTTTGTGGAACAAATTAGTTGTTACAATAAATTAGTTTAGAACTTGTGTATCCAAAACTAGAAGTATTCCCTTGAGGTCGAATTTGTGAATACATTTCATCAAAATTTTCCTTATCTAGGGTAATATTTTACAAACACTTCCCCAAGGAAAATATTTCGGATTTCAGTTTTATAACATGATTCATGTCTTCATAAACTTTTGATTTTAAACTAGAGCTAGGCTCAAAAATATTTTTCTTAGAAATTATATTTTATAGATATTTGGAAAGTTTATTCTTCTTAGAATTTTCTTCCTCAAGATTTTATGAAATACTTTCAAAATCAGCATTTTTCTTATCAATATCTTTAGAAAGATATGATATCTCCTTAGTAAGCATAATAATCCTAGAGTTTTCTTTATCAAGATTTTTCATGAGTTTTGAGTTCTCAATATCAAGAAGTTCAGCAAACCTAGAAACTTATTCATAGGTAGGTTAAGTATTTTCTTCATCAGAAGAAGATTATGCATCTGAAGAGTTATTATATTTACTATCATTAGAATTTAAAGAAAACTTGGCAATGATTCAACATTGTGTAGCTTATCCATAATGAAATTATTATCAATGGGTAGCCTGGCTATAAGACCAAGATTATTCTATCCAGAAGATTAATAATTAGAAGATTCATCTATATAGTCACTACCACTGGCACTCCAGGTGTCATTGGCTTTCAGAACATTCTTATATTTGGACTTGTAATACTTCTTTTTGTTTCATTCAGAATGCCTTTATTTTCTCTCAATTCTTTTGATCATAGGGAAATCAGGTATTATATGTCCACTTCTCTTTCATTCATAGCATGTGAACTCTCCATCTATCTCATCTTTCCTTTCCTTTTTCATATACTTTGGTTGTAAATTCTTCTACCCAGCTATCTTTTTCATTCTTTGAGAAAGATTAGCTAACTCATTTTCTGAGACTTCACTCTCACTAGATTTGGATTGGATAATGACCTTCATAGATTTCGATCTAGTAACTCTTTCTAGGGTATTAGATTTCATGTGAATTGATGTTGTAGTAAAAGCAACACTACCATTCCCGTTATTCTTCTTTATGATGTCAGAATCTCTCTTCATTTTAGTTTCATATTGGAGAAGAGTTCCAAACATCTCATCTAAGGAAATTTAAGTGACTTTTCTATTCTCATCGATAGCAGTTCTCTTTGACTCCCACTAATTTGGTATAATATCATTGATATTGTCCACAAGGGATTCATCATCTAGACCATTCTCTCCAATAGATTGTAAGCTATTCACTATGGTCATTAATCTCTGCTATACCATTCAAATTTTTTCCCCATAAGGAAAATTGAAACCATGATACTCATCTCTCAACATAGCTCTTCTAGTATCTATGAATTTAGATGTACCAAATTGAGTAACCTCATGTTTCTTCCATATACTGTTAGTTGTTTTATTAGAAGATATTTTCTTATATATGTTCCTAGTCATTGAACAAAGTAGAGTATTGCATACCTAATAGTTGAGTTGGTATTCATGCTTTTCTTGATTAGTAAAAGCATATAATTCTTTATCAGAGATATTCTATCCACCAGTAAGCATCACAAAATTATCTACACCAATATTAACAGCGAATGTCTTCATACTATCTCTCCAATATTCATAATCGTTACCATAAAAATTGGTGGTCTGGTAGGATTTAAGTTATCGACAGAACCAAAATTCCAACCTGCCATTCTTAAGAAAAACACAAAAAAAAATCTTATTAAAAGAATAAGTCTGTAAGAGAAAATATTCGAAGCATGAAAAATGTATCTCTATGAAAATAGTGAATCTGAACTATGGTTCTGAAAAAAAGATTCTTAAAAAATATGAATCCGGAATGTAAATCCAAATATTCAATTCGAAAAGTTATAAGAGATAGAAAGTCTTCTGAATCTAATTGTAAGATTAATTCAGATTGTTATCCTTATCTAATACCAATTGTTTGCATGGTATAACTATGAGTATGATATACTCAGTGATACCAAACGTAGGATAGAATAAGTACAATGAGATACAAATATACAAGAGGGGGTGAATTGTACCATTTCAAAATTTCTAAAGAAATTTTGAGTAACCAAAATTCACACAACATCTAAGATTATACCTTAAAGAATATATAATACTATATAATCATAGTATAAGTATGTAAGTATAAGATATTTATACATTCCTTAACAATACAAAATGCTTTGGGAAAAAAGTAGTAAAACAACAAGTAAAAAGGAATTACTCTTTTAACCTAAAGAGAAGGGTATCCAACAACCATGGATAAAGGTCCCTTGATTTATACTTTCAAGAAACTCTGTCTTACCCACACCAGGGTAATCCCTTGATACTACGATCAGAGTCTGTCTTGCTATCCTCACAAGCCCTCAACTATCAGGTAGTTGACACCTCATTATTTCTTAGCATGGAATTTCTCAACATCAAGATGTTGGAACCTCTGTTTTCCTATCCCGGGAATCCCTCAATTTTAATTAGGAACAATTGGAGTCGCACGAAAAAAGTATGCACAAGTAAAAGTTTGAACACGATGTTTAAACTTTCTGCACGAAGCTTGAGAGTTGATAAGAGACTCCCTCTCTAGAAATCACTTCAACAGCATTTAAGCACAGATCTCAAAGATGTGTCAATGTTTTTGTCAGGTTCAAATAAGCTTCTATTTATAGGTGATGCTCCAACGGTCAACTCCCTTCTCAAATGATCATATTTTCCTTGAATTTCAGAGATACCTATACATGTTTCACTCAACTAACGGTTAGTCACTAACTGAATGCATGCAATCTTTTTGTAATGAAACAAGTATAAGCATAAGAAAAACTGAAATTCAGAATTTAAGAATATAAAAGTTCTTAGTGTAACCAAAATTGAAATTCGAAGTCTATAATAAAGAAATTTTTGGATTCTGTTTTATATGAATTCGAAACCTGAATTCTGTAGAAATCTAGAGTGTGTATTTCTAAAGAAATTCAGAGCCTCGTTTCACTAGAATTCCAAAAATGAACTTACAGAGTTCGAAGTATCTCTTTATTGAAGTTCATAATCGAACTAGTAGAAGTTTGGAGTCAAACTAGTTAATGTTCCGAGTCGAACTCTTTGAAGTTCAGAGTTGAACTCATAGAAGTTCGGAGTCAAACTCATAGAATTTCAAAGTCGAACTCATAGTTGTTTGTATTCAAACTCATAGAAGTTATTATAAGAACTCATAGATGTTTGGAGTAGAACTCAAAGAGGTTCGGAGTAAAACACATAGAAGTATGATATCGAACATATAAAATTTTGGAATCTATAATTCGGAGTGGAACTTTTTTAGAGTTTGTATCCAGAATTCGGAGTGGAACTTCATTAGAGTTCTTATCCAGAATTAGAAATGATACATCATTGGAGTTCGTATCTGGAATTCCGAATGGAACTTCAATTGAGGTTGTGTCCAGAATTTGGATCCTAAAATAGAATGCTTCATATCTAAGTATTATATGATTTATAGGTTTTATGTATGAACGAGATTTTTATACATATGAAAGATATTGCTATGTATAAGGAAATCTAGGTTAGGATAAATTTAATTAAGGAAGGAAATTTTCCTTAGAGAAGTAAAATATAGATTTGCTTAAGTATAAGGTATTTGTGATTTTCAAAACAAGAAGGAATGGATAATTCATAAGGAAAACCTTATTGACAGAATAGTGATATCTTAAAACCATTCATTAGTTTAATTTGAATGGTTAGTGTTTTTGCTTAATGTTTAGGGAAAGAAATAAACATTTCATATATAAGTATCAACATGAATGTGTATATTTTTTATGTTTATCCATATTCATATGAAAAATTTATTGTATATGGTAAGTGTTCGGTGGGGCCTTCTATAGCCCCTCGATACATAGGTAGTTCTAATGAGACAAACTATGGTTGATGCATAAGGCCTTAACAAAATGATGTTTTATGGTCTTGGAATGAGGCCTTGACAGTATGGTTATGATGTCCTTTAATATGGATTCTCTCATTGTGAAGATATTATTAATTGTTCATGTGGTTATTTGACTAGTAGAATACCCATGATTATGTTTTATTGTGGAAATATTTACTCATCTCTAATTTGTCCCTTATTATGTTCATTTTTATTTTTAAAATCATGTTCTTTCAATTATTCACCATGTATAATGTTTATGTTCTCTTTCATTGTATTGCTTACCCTTAATGAGAAATTGATCTCATTCCTTTCTTTTGTTTCATTTTCTCATGACATGAATAAGATTATTATGAATGGCTTGCTGATGTAACTCAGAATTTGGGGAAGTGTCTGAGGATTATCTATACTGGTTTCATTCCATGTTGTAACGTTGAACATATGTACATATCATATTTCCAATAATACTAAACTACTCGGTCCATTGAGATTCGTATCCTGGTTTTATTCCAAGACAATCAAGTAAGGAACCAGCTCTAGGATTCTATGGTCATGTCCTCATAATGAAACTTCTAGAAGGGTGGAAGAATTTAACAACCCAAATTCTTATAAAAAAAGTTGTTTTCATTCTCGAATTAAATAGTTAAATTCATTGAAATTTTATAATGAAATATGTGATATTTATATTAATTAAGTAATAATTACTAATAGAATATTAACCTCACATATGAAACTGTATATTAAATTTAGGTATTTTATGTGTGAAAATATGATGTATTTATTTCTGGGCATATGTTTAAAAGTTTATTAAAAGGAAAAATTAAGTGTTGGTGTTTAAATAATCCATAATTATTTATTTACAATTTTATGATTAATTTAATAATATAAAAGAGAAAATATTTAAAAATATATATTCAGAAGTTAATATTTTGTTGTTTTATGATAATAATATAATTTTAGGAGACTTGAATAAATTTTTTAAAGTGTTAAAAAATCAGTTATAATTTTTAGTTTGGTGTTTTTTTAGTAAATGATGATTTTAATTAAAATATAAATTTATCATATTTATAGAAATATTTTCGTCATATGGAGTTAATTTTTGAATTCTACATATTCAATAATGTTTAGTAATATTTTTTCGATATTTTAATAAATACATGATTTTTGGGGAAAAGTAAAATATGATAATTTACGATAAAAGATAAAAAGGTGAATTATGGATTTGTCAATGATGTATGGATGATGTAAGATCAAAATATTAAAATATAAATCATAATTCAAATATTTCTAGTGATTATTATAAAAATATCTGTAGTCTTTATGAAAAATAATAAACATAGAAGTAAGATAATAAGAAAATATCACTCTCCTCCACTATAAATATCACCCCTCACCACCTCTTCTTCTCACACCTTACAAGATTTTCAGTATCCCAAATTATACACAAATATCATCCCTATCCTCTTCCATAAGTCCAAGCAGTTATGGTCTTAATAAAATAACAAACCTAGTTTCTTTAAATAACTTATCAAATAGGATAAATCATGTTGAAAAATACTCATTTTTTTATTTAAATTTATTTTAATTAATGTTTATATTCTTATTTTTCCCTCACCTTATCTCTCTAAATTTTCATTTTAACTCCATTATATTATATATTATAAAATTATATCATATTAATTTATGATCCATCCTTTAACTCATTCTTTTCTCCACTTTAGTTTAAAACTAAATTCATAACCTCTAATTTTTCAATTTACCGATGATTTGGATGATGTGTTTTCATTCTTCGTTAAATCCATAAATTATATTCATATAAAAACAATAATTCTTGGTAAATAATACAAAAATTTTGTTATATCCCTCATTATATTCTGGAACAAAAATATTGACCATATAATAATGATAAAAAATGGAGTTTTTTGTGATCGAAAACCTCCAAAAATTTGCAAAAAGATTATCATTAACAATTTATCAACGGATTATTCCTCATTAAATTTAAGGAAATGATATACATAAATTTTTTAAAAAATTATGTTCATTAATAACGAAAAATTTTAATTCTGGACTTCTATTCTCATTTTAACTAATTATCCAAACATGTATACAAGTAAACCGATCATAAAAACCAAGTAAACGAACAACAATGAATGATAATATTATATCTTATAACAAATCAAAAGTCCATAAATGAAAATAATAAAATAATAATAAATCTAATACATACTGACAGAATTATGAATTAATTATTTAATTTATCTAAATGGATTATCCCAGATATTATGATCAAGTGTAGAACACTTTCATACATGTGATAAGGGAATTATTAACCTAATTAAAATTCTTTTGATTAATCTTATCCTTCATTAATTATTTGGTACTAAGATTATTTATGTAATTAATTATTTTTATAATATGTGTTAATATGTATATTTATATTGTATAAAAATATTCAATTCTTTTTATCATTTCTCACATAAAATATGTGATATTTGTAAGGTACTTTTCTTTAATACTCTTCTTTTAAATTTTTATTTTATAAAAAATTTAATGGGATGATTTTATGATGAAAGTATTAATATTTTATGATTTTTTTGGTCCATGGGAATTTTTTATGATTATTTTTTGGAGCTATATCTCCCTATAATAAATTCTTTATGCTTATATTGATGGTCGACCATATGTTTACTATATCTATAACTGCAATGGTTACACCATAAGGTAAATGTGAGGGTTACAACATAAGGTAACCAAGAGATATACATTGTAAGGTATTCAAGAGGGTTACAAGTCATATAGTATCCTTGTGGTTTAAAAATATTGAGTATGTAATTACCCAAATTTTTTATGGTTTTATTTATGCTTTCAATATTTTATGGAGATATCTTATTTCCAAAATGTAAGTACATGATAATTTATGTGTGAGAAGTATTTATTTAAGAAAATTATTTCATATGAATTTATGTATTCATGTAATAGAGGTTTATTTAATTATATTTATTCCTCTTATAAGTGTTTTTGCTAATCCCATGTTTTGAATTGATTTCCATTGGGTTTATGAATGAGTAATGAAACAGAATAATCTTTTATGAATGTTTTAAAGTTATATCTCGAAAATAAAACATGTTTATTTTAATTATTTTTCATTTATTTTAAAAATTGATAGTTATTATAAGTTTCATGTTGTAATTTATTGATATATCATATATAAATTAGTCTTAATCCTCTAAATCTCTAAACCTAAATGATTAATAGGATGAAAAGAGAAATAATTCTACTCCAATGTCACTATAATTTGTAACGATTAAGGTAAGGTCCTTAAATGGATATGTATTTAGATATATATTGATATTATAATAGATATGGATATAAATAATATATCAGGATCTAATATTACCATATCATAGTCTAACATGTGTCTTCCCATGATTCAATAATATTGGGTTAATTTCATGATTTATTTTTATTCCTATATATTTTTTATTTATCCTATATATTTTAAATTTTTTACACTTATTGGAGAAAAGTTTATATAATGATTTATAAAAGATTATTACATAATATTTTTTTTAAAATATTATAGAAGTTATTTTAAATTTTAATATTTGAAAATAGCACGATTAAATGATATTTATATATAATTGTTATAGAATATTTAAGGGGAAATCACTACTAGGTATTCATATTATCATATTCCTAATATGAATTCCAATAAATGTTTATACAATTTATTCCCATTATTGATTTTTGGAAAAAAAATATTGACATTCATCGGAAATCAGTTGTGAATGTTTTTAAATGGAGGCTCCAAGTTGTGTTGAATGTGATTCAGAGAGGGGTTTCATTAATTAAGGCTAAGAGTTATATTTTGTTTATTTTTTCATTGTATCAAATTTTTTTAGATGTACACAGTTATTTTGTATGAAATTTTTCATTTTCATTCATCCAAACTTATTTCATATTTTTGTTTTATAATCCATTTAAAATTCTAATTATATAATTGTGTATATTTAGGGAATCCATTTCCTCGTGATGTGATGTTATCAATAATCACTTATAAATTACATTTAAATTCTATGGGGTCTTTCGTAAGGATTGAGGAAAAAATATTCATGTTTTTATTAAATCTAGGGTTTATTGATATATTATTCCATTTAGATTTTTAAATGACAACGAACAAATATTTATTATAAGAATACTCCAAGATTTAAAACATAGAGAATTATTTAATTGATTTATGCAAATGAAATTTTACAACCATTTATACAATTAAATTAATATTTCTTAATAAAATAGTAAAAAATTAATAAAGAAAAAACATTCTTATTTTAGAAAAAAATTATAGAAATAATATAACATATAAATTCCAAATATTTTTTATAGGATTGCAATAGAAATATATAAAAGACCTTGTTAAGAAATTTAAAATCATTTTCAAAACATACAAAAATTAGAGATATTTTATATCCTTTTTCAAACATTTGAATATAATTTACACTCATTTAAGAAATGAAATTACACCTTAAAAAACATTTCTCTTCATTAATTAGAAAATATATAGTTCACATAAAGGAAAAATATGATGTATTTAATTCATTATTTTTAGGTAAGATTATACAAATAAAAAATTGACATTTACGTTATATTGTTAGGAAAGTTTTTGTACTCAAACATACAGATAGAATGCATCCTATTAGATAGTTCCAAGGATGTCAAATACTATATAGATTTTAGAAAGATAAGAAAAATTATATGTAAAAAAATATAAAAATCTTTTTAATATTATCATAATAATAAATAATACATAATTTTTTAAAATTTGATACGTAATCATTATAATAAGATTTTATTTTTATCGATCAATTCATTATTCTTTCAAAATTGATAATTACACCAACATGAATAATGTTTGGAGGGATGTACTTTCAAATTCTCGGTGTCATAAAATGAGCCTATAATGGTCCACAAAGTCTTCATTAATAACCCAAACTGCATCTAATGGTACAACATACAAATCATTACACTCAAAATAATTTTATATATCTTTTTCTTCGATAATCCTATTCCTAAAAATAAATTATATGATATGTAAAATATTTGAACTAAAATAAATACAGTGAAAATTAAATAAGATAATTTAGAAATGGAAATATAAATTAGAAGATTTAGAAATATCAATTCATGAAAATCATTATTATTTTTTAAAAAAATATGTTGAATTAATATTACAATTTTAATATTTTTTAAACTACCTAGAATTATTATAGTCTAGTAATTAAATATAGAATCATTAATGAGGAGTATATATAATAACTTCATGTCATTATAGTTATATTTCATTAAGTTTTGGGTAAATATATAAGTAAAAATATAATTATATAATCATAATTCTTATTAATTAACAATATTTTTATCATCCTCCTTTACTATCGTTATTTTTTACTCCATCCTCTTCTAAAATGACAATGGATTAAATTTTATTATATATAATCATTTCATATTTTCTGATGTGGTTCATGGTAAAAATATATTAATATTTCATTACCTATAACAGTCATGTAACACAATTTTATGTGTAAAATAATATTCATCGCCAATTTACTAATTCATCCATTCAATATAACATTTTTAGGAATTCAGTATATATAGATTATATTTTTCAAAATAAAGATATTTAATAAACTAAGGGAAGTTGATAGAGAGAAATTTTAATGAATCTCGACCCCTTTTAATAATGATCTTGCTGGAATTCAATGACACGTCAGATAATTTACCATGATAAAATTACTCAACAATGTCATCCAAAGTTTCATATTATCCAATATTTATAATTTTAAATGCACGATTTATTTAATCCTCAAACATATTACATGATAAAATTTATAAAACATCACTCCAAAAAAATATAGTTGTTGATTCTCAAAGAATGCTTCATTGGAAAACGACCCAAATATTTTCACATTATAAACAATTTATATTATTTTCAACATTCAATATCAATTATACAATATTATTAATATAATGGGTAATTAATAACAAATAATATATATATTGTTGATTTGGATGTTAATTATTGTGAAAATTATTCAATATTTTCTTCATTAAAATATTTTCTTTATCTATTTATCATTTATAGTTTAACAACTAAGCTGAAGATTTTATTTAAGTCCCTAAATATTTATTACATAGATGCAAATTACCACTATTGAATAAAATAGATCAATATTTTTTTTAATATGAACTGTTTCTGTTAAAATAAATAGATTCTTAAATTTTATGAGCCTGTGTTTTGAAATATTTATGAATTTTTGTTTCACCTAGATTTACTTTTATCATCATCAGTATATCCTATAAGATTTACTTATGACTCTATCAAATCAAAACAATTGAGAAAAATACAGAGACACTTGTCAAATGTTACCAACAATAGTATACACTTATGTATGATATTTATGTTCCATAAAACATTTCATATACCCAAGGAAACTATTAATGTATATTATAAAATTCACATGATATAACGTTTAATTATAAAAATGAATATTTAAATTATGTAATATTAGGGAAAAATTGGCATCATCTTTCAGTTTTTTACAGATCCCCTAGCATTTGCATCCTTTTAAATGTAGGTAGTCAAATGTGTAATTATAGTACAGGGTAAGAGACTTTCAAAGTGTAATAGTATCACAAAAATATATTCATTATTTTTTTAAAAAAATTATATTTATTGTATTCTAATAATGTTGTGTAATTAATAAGAAATGACAATACAAACTATAAATATCATTTTAATTAAAATGTTACGTATTATTAAGGGTAGTAGATACAACAGTAATATATATGAATCATGACTATTCATATTAGTTGTAATATATTATTTCACAATAAACACTTTTATAGATAATTCTTTAATTTCCATTAAGAACATAATCATTTGTTGATTTTTTAAAGGAAAACATCTCCTTGTATATTAAAGAATACATTTATTTTTAAATATACATGCCATTCTCATTTTCCTATTGACCTCTATTCATATGAAATATTTATAAAACATTATGTGAAATTGTATTATTATTCGAATTTCCATTCACATTAAGAAATTGAAAACAAAATTTTTAAAAACAATTGTTCTCAATGTGCATGATATTTATAAAATTATTTACTAAATGAAACTCCCAACATATATGTTCATAAAATAAATAAATTTTTAAAAATTATTGTGTTATAGTTACATAGTTGTAGTTAGGGACACTTTCCCACTATTTTGACTACATAGATTAAATTTTTATTTTATAGAATATGTTTATGAAGAATATGTGTTAAGGATTGTTTTATAAATGTTATTATTAATGTAAAAATCATTAGGTTGATGAAAAATACCGATGGTAGGACTGTTTTTCACTAAAATGGTTTCAAGGAGATTGATGAGATTGAAAAATTATTAGATTAATATAATTAATTTATAGGAAATGTATACTAAATATTAATTTTATTATAATGAAATTATAAATTTTCTATCTATTATGAATAGTTTATAAGAAGTTATAAGATAATGACTATGTTATTTTAATATATTTTAATTGCACATTTACAATTCTTTGAGAACATACCCAGATTTTTTGGATTCATTTTAAAAAATATGTGAATCAAAATTCATAAAAAAAAGTTCAAAAATAGAAAATCCATTTATCATATGCATAAGAAAATATTACTACTGAGACAAAATTTTAAAAAATAAGAAATGAATTTTTCAAAATGAATAAGTTATTTAATATAAAAAAACAAATGTTTTGAATTATTGTAGTAGAAAATATCCTCAATATTTGAAAATTTTCAGCATTATAAATTAATTCACCTATATAGTGTTGAATAATAATCTTAATAAAATATGGGACAGTATAAGATATTTGGAAAAAATTGAAAAGGAAATTTATCTATAATGGAGAAAAGTGGAAAAAGTATAAGAAAATTCATCTAAACAGAAGTAAAATTGACATTTTAGTTATGAGAAATTATATAAAATAAAAATTTCATATGCATAAGTCATTTAAGGGTGATGTACATGAATTTATGAACACATATGGGATTTTGGATACCTTTATTATATTTATATTGAAATAAGATATTCATACATAGAGAAATTATTATAAAAACTAGATGATAAATTATATGATGTGTTCATTGAAAGATTTATTAATCAAATATCATGATTATAAATAGATCTACGTTAATGTATATATGAATTAAGAATGAATAAAGGGATATCATGGTATACTGACATGTGTTCCATGTTTCGAGATAAGAGTTCATGTTAAAGTTTCATGTATTTATAGAAGAATTTAAAATGATATTTCATAAATTCATTAATGTTTTACATTTCATATAAGATATATATAGGATATTTAAATTCCAAAATATGTAATAATATAAAATCATTTGGAGATTCAAATTTTTATTTTGATGTGAAAAATTCGTTATAAAAATAATTGAATAATTTAATTTAGTTTCAAAGGTTGATTTTTATCATAATTTTTATGCAAGTTTCAAAATGTTTTTTAAATTTAAATATGAAAAATATTCTATGAATATAAGTAACATGGCACTAAAGAATAATTTATTATTATAGGTATTTAAAATATGAAAATATTTAATGTTATTTAATTTTGTAAAATATAATACTTATTTATATTGAATAATAATAAGACGAATGATAACATTGATTTTTTGAAATACTTTTTTGTTGAAGAATATTTTCTGCCTAAATGTTCACATGGTTAAATATTTTTGAAATAACTTATGATCAATTGGAATTAAGTGGACCATCTATTCAGATTAGTAATATTGTATATTGATGGTATTATAGGAAAAATATATTATAAAAATGATCTAGTGGGATCACAGAAGAAGATAATATCAAGAAAATGCACAAAGGACCTGATAAAGAAGTATATCCTTCTATATCTTAATTGAAATTAATGTGTTTTTATTATTTAATATTACAAGTAAATTAGTTAAAGATATTATTTTTTTAATAAATAATTATATAATAATATATTTTTTAATATAGTGTCTAACATGATACTGTAGGATATTAAGTGGGATGTTTAATAACCATATATTGTAACTTATTATGTCGATTGTAATTAGCAGGTGTTCAAAAATCTTACTAATAAGTTATAGACTATTTTTTAATGTTTTATTATTGAAAATACAGTATTTTTTCAATTCGATTACTATTTAACATGTGGTAACACAATGATATATTATTGAGTGGTCCATAAACATAAAAATTATAAGAGTTTCAATCCAAGAAGTGGGTTTCATAGAAATAGGACCATAGTATCACCCCCAACACCTTCAAAAAATTTAATTCTCCCTATATAATCATAATATGTATGAGAAAAAATCCATGTTCCATTATAATTGTTTTATTAGTTTTTTTATTATATAATAAAATTCTATGAACTTCTAAGGAGTAAAAAAATTCTTTTGAATGAACTACTATAGTTGGAGTGTGATGTTTCCCAACCTCCTCTCACATGGAAAATTTTATATAAATGCTACCACAAAAGGTTTTCTATATATTTATATAGGTGTTATTATTTATCATACTGATTAGATTCGTATAGAGGTTGATATTAATTCAAAAAAAGTTCTGAACGAATTTTTTAAATAAGGATCATATAATTATCAACAGAATTCAAACAATAATGTAAATAAAATAAAAAATGTGTAGTAGTTATGATGATAATTTTAATGTAATGGAATAAAAAAAGCTCATTATGTTAGAATATTTGATGAAAAAAATGGTCACTGATGTGAAAATTAGTAACTATTTGAAAGGAAAAAATATTATTGAGAGAAGTATACAATGGTATTGTGAGAATATAGAAAAATAAACCATCACCAAAACACATATGTTGAATTTTACTAATAAATTTAATCATGTAACATAAATTTTGATTGATAGAAAGGATTTAGTATTAGATGATCATTATAAAATTAAAATATATTATAAATTTTTTCTAGGTATTTCTTTCTTGGAGAAGTAAAAAATACATTTTGTATTTTATTTCAATGAGAAATGGAAAATTCATTGAAAATGAATATTATAAATCCTAGGATTCTAAAAAAATTGAAGAAAATGAACGTTTTAATAGAATTTATTGTCAATATTAAAATATTTTATAAAAAATGGAAATAAAGAAAAGAATAAATAATTTATAGTATTGTTATAGAATTGGAAACTTTTCATGTGATCTTATAAAGAACAATTCCCTATATTCTGATTCAAAATAAATAGTCATAATTTATCAAAAGCTAATAAAGCTTAAGTGAATGATGAATAAAAATATATAAAGAAAAATAACTTGATGAGATTTAATAAGGAAGATACTGAATTAGTTCACTATATGATGAATTCAATTTCATTAATCCTATTGGTAATGTTTTTTATTCATTAAAAAGTGACGATCAGAGGAATGAAAGGATAGAACATGAGTAAAAACTGAAATGTTAGTTAGACTCTAACTGTGATAATAACAAAAATAAATTTAATAAAATGGGAATTTAGATAAATATTACAAGAAAATGGACATTGAGATGGAAGATTATGTTATGAAATAAGTAAAATACATATATTATAACAAGGGAATGTAACTGGTGGTTGATGAACACGAAAATATAGTGTTTGGTTCTAATGAAAAACAAGACAATAATGATTAGGAGAAGTTCTAACCTCAATTTATATTCCATTTTTTTAAATTATAGTTTAATATGTATTGATAAAAATCCACTAGGTCATAATTAAGGTTAAAAGTGAATATTATAAAGATGTAATGAATTATTTTTCCATGGGAAAAGTAAACATGTCCCCAATTAGTTGAAAATAGATTACTAGTTTCTAACAGTGTAAGTATAAAGATAAAATCTAAGGAGACTAGAAATATTGAAATTAAATATTCTACATAAACAACAAAGGAAGGGAAGAACATTATAAGGGTAAAATTTGTCCCTAGGAAAAATAAGGCACTATCTATTGTATGTTATCCAAAAAAATAATTTATGATAAATTCAATATCATGATGGTATATCATAGTTCATATTGTACATCTATTATTGGGGAAGGTATAATGATATAATATTCTATTATTAGTTTAATTTTTCATTTACATGAATGAGTAAAATACCAAAGAGAGTTTCGATTCACAAAATATATCAAAAGCTTATAAGAATCCAAAAACTTGTATCAATAAATTACCTCTGCCTATGAAAAATATAGTTTAGTTTTTTAAATTGTATTAGGAAATAACAATAATCCTAAAAAACATTATTTATTGTTAATTATTATATTTAATTCACTTTAAGTATATTTTCCTATTAGTATTTTTAGATAATTAGGTCAAATATAATATATCAAAAACCGTATAATACAATGTTGACACTTCAAACAAGTATACATTTTTCTCATAACATAGAACATTTAAAATAATGAATGCTTTATTTTCAAGAAATATATTCATGATCTTCGACTTGATTTTTTTTCTTTACCTTACCCATACATAAACCATATGGAACAAATTTTCAAATTTGGGATGTGAAAAAAAATTTCAAGAAGGGAAAAAAGAAATATATTCATTTCCAAGTGAAAAATATGAAATCCCATCGAATGTTTTACGTTTATATCAATGTTCTATTAGGAAAATAAATAATTTATTTTCACATGAAAGAAAACATTTTTCTAAAGGAAAATCATTAAAACCCATACATGAAATTAAAATATATTTTTAAAAAATTAGTGAGTCATTTATATAAAATCATTTCAAACCCTTTTTACATTTAATTTCCATATGGGTGACATCCAATGTAATTATTAGCTGATTTATAGGAGAGATATAATAGGGAACATACTTTATATAAGTTATATTAGGCTCACCCTGATAAATAATGGGGCTCAACCCTTTATATAACCTACATCGTCCTCACCCATTTTTATGTGCTACAATAGTGATCAACCATTTTTATATACTATATCGGTATCATATTTTATATATAATGGGGATCAACCGTTCCTATAAGCCATATAACCCCCACCAATGCCTCATATCATTGAAAAGTACATTATCATGAATAAAAGTTTTTATTATTGCACATTCTTATCACAAAAACTTTTTAATGTAACTTTTAAACCTATATAAAAAATACCATTCTGGATAAAAAAATAAAATTTTCATTTAAACCTCAATTCCAAATAAAAAATAACCATTTCCATTAGAAAACACGTCATAAATACTAAAATATCATTTTCCTTTTAACATGAATATTAAATAACAAATTAAAAAATAGAAACAGGGTTTTCATTGATTAAAACATAGATTCTTATAAATAATTCCAAAATTAAAATAATTTTTATGGTGGAAGAAAAGTATTTATCTCCTTAAACCATAAAATATATCATTATTTTTTCCATTTTTCAAAAAATTCCATATAAAAAAGTAAAAGGATTCCTTTTAAAAATGTTTGAAATAATATAAAAAGATGAATAGTATCTACAATATAGATATTTTTTCATTTAAAAAAATTCAGAAAATCATTGTAAGAAAATGGAAACAGAAGAGAAATCATTGAAAGGAAGACTTTAAATGATGAGTTTTTTAAATTAGATGACCCTTATCTCATGGGAAACACTTGATTCAATTTCCCCATGAATTAATAACATTACTTAAAAAATATATATATAAAGATAGTTGTTCATTTCATGAAATAAAAAAATTCAAATGCCTTGTATATACACCTTATAAGTTAATATTCGTGTATTAGTGAAAGGGAATTGCTACTAAGTCCCTTAACTTGATTCATACTTATCATATACATAATTCATCATCTAAAATAATAATAATAAAATAAAGAATTTCTTGAGAACCTTTTTCAATTTTATTTTTAATTTTATTTAACTTATAACCATTTCCTTTGAAATTACTTAATTATTTAAGTTTACTTCGTATGTTCTTATGGTATTTGGCTTAAATGTATAAAATTACTTCTATAGGTTAACTATTGTAAAAGACATCAAAATTTTATCATCTTTCAAATATTAATCATGAAATTGTATTAATATTTATACATTTATTATAATTTTGAAACCAATCTGGATTTTTGTTTTTGAAAAATGGACTATGTTATAATCATAGTGATGGTAGGTCGTATGTATGAATTGAAAATGATTCCATTTACAATGATAATTATGGAAAGGAGGTACAAAGTATTTTATCCTTAATGAATAGAAACAATATTGATAATATAATATTTTCTTAAATATGATTATATATATAATTATTGTTTTTTAATGAGGGAAAAATAATTGTATCACTTCGTGGAGACAGTAGTCCACACATACATGAATGATATTATCATTTTTTAGTGTATAAAGTAATGTGATATATTATCATTTCAAAATTTTAAATATGTTAGTAGTATAATTATTATGTAATTTATATTACTTAAATTAATAAAATTTTCCCATTTGTCAATCCATATGATGTGGTAGTAAAAAACTAATCACATCATATCATGAAGTAATAGATTTCCATACATAAGAGAGATGCTTTCATGTCCCCCACTGAATAAAAGTTAATAAATAATATGTGATATAATAAAATCATAGGTAGAAATGTGTTAAAAATATCATACGTGTAATTTTTTACATCATTAAAAAATTTATTAGATTCACATATGGAAAATAAATTACATCTTTTCACGAGGTTATAGTTTTTCGTACACTAGAATGATGATTTTGTATCCCATTTGATAGAATAGAATATGAGTTTAGGTTATTCTATTAAAAAAATAAAATATGTTAATAAAAATTATAAATTAATAATTATATAATAATTATTGGAAAATATTCTAAAGATGTGGAAGAATAAATAAAATAAATATTCCCAGCTAAAAAAGAAGCCATTCTTTGAAAAATACAATTAGGTTTGAACCAAAGCCTTATTAGTATGGATTAATAATAAAAAATAGTATTAAATTTTTTGGTGAGGAAATTAAGGAATATATTTATGATTCTATTGTTTTATACAAATGTATTTATATGTCTAAATAAGAGAGGAGAGGGGTTTTCCTTTTATATTTGAGGTTAGTCGCACACTTGTACTTTTTTGTAATGAAAACGGTGTACACAAGTTTTTCACAATCCACAAGGAAAAAATAAACAATTATAGATAATTAATAATTATAAGATATAAATAATTTCATTTAATAGATTAATTAATATTTTTAATGTCATTTTTTACATTCTCTCTTTCGTTTAACCCATGTTGAATCCATTTTTATCATACCACCATAATTAATTTTTTCAATTTTCTCTTTTTTTATTGTCTAATTTTTTTTTAACATATTATAAAATTTAATTTATCCTTATTAAATATATATATATTCTATTTTACCAAATTAAATTAATAGTAGGGTTGAAATTTAATTTAAATGTAAACTCACATACGTGAAAAAAATTATTTTCAGGAAGTCCATTTTTATAAAAATAAGATTTTATGACATCTCTATGATTAATAATAATAATTTTATGAATCTAAATTAATATTTATTTATATATAATTTATAAATTTCATTTAAATAATTGATAATTATTTATTATATTAAATAAATAAAATAGATGAATATTTTCACCTTAAAATATTTTTAAAAAAATCCAGTTTTGTAAACCAAATAACTAATACTAAAATATAATAGAAATTTGATTAAAGCATTATTTATTATATTAATTATAAATAATTAATTACTATGTAAAAACAAATTATATTCAAAAAAATCAATTTGTATTTAATTTCATTATATAAAATAAATGAAATTTTATAAAAAGTCTTAATTCTTCCAAATTCAGTAAAAACATTATTCTTTGAAAAAATTCAAAATTTCAACCTTAAGATATATGGATATTATTATTTAAAAATATAATTTATTTTTACCAAATAAATTTTTGGTATATTATAAAAATTAGAAATAATATTTCATTACACAAATTAATAAGAATCATTTTTTTTGAATGAAACCCATTCATGAACAATAATGATACATTCCTATAAATTGATTTATTATTTATTAATAATTTATAAATAATTTATATTGATAAAGAAATATATATATATATACATATATATATATATATCATAAATTAGTCAATAATTATTATACCTTCCAATTTATTGGTTGGTTTATAGTAGTAATATATATTGTTTGTCATTTAACATTGGTGTTATGTGTCAAAGACGCTATCGAACATCATTTTCTTTTCTAAAAAAAGTTTTATGTAATCCCACATTAAGAAGTAGTTTCATTTATATTTTAACTCTATATTATAAATTTATGGTTTAATAATTGAAATTATGTTTTTTGGGAACCCACATCCTAAAATGGTTCAATAAAAAATAATTTAGATAAGAGTAAAAACTATGGAGGTCATCTTGAATACAACATAACTAGGATTACTATTAAGAGAACATAGGTGGGATGTGAATATTTTTACGCTTAAGAAATTCATAATGTAAAAATAATAAGGTGGGTGATACTGATAATTGGTCATAAGAAAGTGAATAGTCTTTATATTATTAAGGAACATAAGACTATAAATCTATGATGAGATTAAAATGATTTGTTTCATCATAAATGAACATAATGGGATCAAAAATTCATTTTAGGAAAATTTTAATTGTGTTGAGAATTTGCTTTACCATATTTAATAAAATTATATGGAAATATACATACATGTCTAGTAAAATTTAATAAATTAATCAATTTACACTAAACACTCATATTTTGTCCAATAATGAGTAACCAAAATATATTTTTTATAACTAAAGTACTAAAAAAATAAAATAAAAAATCAAATATTCTTATAACGGATTACCAGATATTCCTTATATAATTGGAAATTTAATTTAAAAAATCATTAGAATAAGGTAATCCGTTTCCCAAATTATTTTTATGCTATTCTAAAACAATGTTAATCGCCAAATAATAAAATATATTTTAAATCTAATGGGTTTTTATTTGATAAAAAATATTTTATATATTAAACATTATAATTGTAATTCATACAATTTAATTATAATATTATTTTATACTAACATTAAAATATAAAAATGTAGTTTTAGGAGTTGCATCATTGTAAGCCTTCGGTTGGGGGATAACGCCTCCTGGCCTTATCGATTGTGACATGTTTTCTCCCATCCTTAGTGACTTAAATTTTCATATAATTAAATCCATATAATATTCCTAAAAATATTATGGACATCATTAATAAAAATATAATCATTAATGGTCATCTAAACCCTAAATGAAATCAATAAATAGAAACTAATGTCTAAAAAATAAAGGTATACATTACATTATACACAATCCTTGCATATAAATAAACCCAGAAAAATCTCTCCAAACATGTCATTAATCACTTTATGATATCATCACTAAATACATAAAATAGAGTTTCTAAAACATTGATATAATGATTAACATTTGAAAAATATTGATCTCTCTAGAGTTGTCCAAACATCACCAGATTGACCAACTACAACTGTAGTCGCAGATAATAATTTTTTCACAATTTTTTTTTAAATCATGATTATTCCACCATTAATAAGAAACTTCACACACAATTTATCATAATTCTAAACTAGTCTCACCTAATACACCACTCCACTAGATGACATTTTTTTACCATATTATTTGTTAATTTAGGACTATGTGTTTCGCAGTCATGACCCATGTGACCAAGATGAACACCCGAAATGAAACTTAAAAATCATTCCAAATATTACTCAAAATGTATCTTACCAAACATGGAACATTTAGGATTCTATACTCTAAACATATTTCCTCGTTTATTTTTTATTTCATTACACCTTTACCTTTACATATTATTTTCATCTCTCATAAAATATGTGTAAGAAGAATCCATATCATCTTTCTTATAAAACCTACTTACATTCTCTTAACATTTAAAATACCAGGGGATAATTTTTGTCATAATCATGGTTTAATTCATTATTAAAATATATTTATTTTACAATCATGGTCTTGAATAAAGTGTGACACATTCCTATACATACTTATAATGTATCCTTTTTATGAAACCATTTAATCATCAATAATTTTCCAGAAATCATATCATATTTTCTCCATTCTAATACGAGTAAACTCGGGGAAATATTTATCATGTTTTAGATTTGTAAGCATTTCTTATTCTATGACATCAATATCATCATTCTCTCTAGTATTATTAACTAATGACCAAAATCAGTCATCTTTACCTTCAAAACAACACATGGAAAGGATTACCTCTAGAAATTGTGAATATTTCATGATTAAAATATATTGTCAATTGAATTGATCTATCCTTCAGCATGAGTTGTGTTAATTAATCCAATAAATTATATGAGATTTTATCACATGAAATAATCCACTATAGAATTGTTTTTTATGTTACATCGGGTTCCACTCTAGAATAGATACCACTAAAACTAATATCTTGTGCTAGCAGTTCCCTAACAAAAATAAAATCTTCATTTACAATTCAAACCATTTCAAAATGGTGATTTGGAATTAAATTTTTCTCTTAGTTCCTTCCCACTATTACTTCCTTAGGTCCTCTATGGAATACTATTCTTTGCATAAAATTTTTATTTGAAAAAAATGGTATCCTTAATGTTCTATATAATAATAAATTAAAAATATGATAAATTTTCCTTATGGGAATGAAATTATAATTATCCTATATTTTGAAGTTATCAATAATTATCTATGATATCGACATTAATAACAAAACCCCGAATATAACATAAAATTTACTTTTATTCAAGAATTTCATTTAATTAACATTAATCATGTTTCCAGGTTCAGTGTTTTATCGAATTATGTAAAAACATATATAAAACCCCATACAATATAAATTAGACACTCATAGTTAGTATCCATTTTTTCATAATATATAACATTTTTTAATAAATAATTATTTCTTATCATGGTAAATCTTCAAAAATGTCAATTTGACTTCCTCCATTACCATACCTCCCATTAATAGCTGTGAAGGTTTTTTAAAAGCAAGGATGAGAACTAACTTCTTAGAATGGGATATATAATTAAAGAAAACTGTTTTTCAAATGAAAACAAGAAAACCCGTGAATTGTTTTACCTTAATCTCTTTATTCATTTATGGATCGAGATTAATTATTTTCAAATTATAAAAATATATTTTTTTGAAAATAAAATAATTAAAAAAATTCAATCGATTTATATTTTCTTAAATGGATAGTATCATATTCATAAAATTCATTCCAAAATATGTTACATGGAATAGCCATATTTCATGACATTAAATATAATCATTATCCAATCCATTATAGATCTATAATGGGGATCTCCCTCCATGAGTGAAATATCAATGTCACCAATGAGATATAATGGGGATCAACACTTAATATAATTGATATCAAGATCACCCATTTTTTATATTGAATAATGTGGCTCAACCCTTCATAAAATCATTATTGTTCTCACTTATGATATATAATGGGGATCAAGACTTTGTGTAAGTTATATCAGGATCATTTGTTTTTTATGTGATGCTCATGTACCATATCATCAATAATTTGTTTTTGATTTCACCTATTTATAATAAATAAAATTTTACAAAAATATCCATTGAACCCATATAATTAAATGGACATCAAAATACCATTTTCTTATAATAAACCATTATAGATACCAAAAATACTATTTTATTTTGAAAACCAATTTTCAGTACCAAAATACACTTTATTTTTTAATTTTCCATTTTCAAAACCAAAATACAATAAAGTTAGAAGATGATACTACTTTGAAAAATAGATAATTTAATTTAATTTAATATAAACATCAAATAATTTTTATGACATCAGAAATCATTGTGTATCTATATAAGATAAAATAGAACATTTAATTTTTTTTCCAAATTGATCATTATAAATAATTTACAAAAGAAACATTATTAAAATAATATTAATGAATTAAAAATAGAAAAAAAATGTCATTAATAAATATTTCATTTAAAAATTAATACATTCATAAAAACATTATAAAAACATGTACATCGATGAGAATGTGATGGAATGAAATCATTAAGAGAGGGTTTCTTAAAAGTAATATTTTTTATCACTTGTGTAACACAAGAATCATAAGCACTATGAAATAATAACATTAGAAAGTCATTAAATATCAATATAAAGGACATATTAATTATATATCAAGTAAAATGTGATGTATATACACGTTATAAAATAATATAGGTGCATAACATCAAAATATTCCTCAATGAATGGAAATTGGTACAATATTCATTTCATTGAGTATGAGTTGTCACACACATTCATTGTCTTCCTGAATAATAAAATTTTATTAATTATCTATTTTATCAAGATAATTTTTCAATATTATTTTTCATTTAATTTCCCTTACTACCATTTCATACACAATTACGTAATAAATTAATTTTACATCAGTTTATTTGAAGGTATTAATCTTTTATGCCTAAAATGAGTTTAACTGATTGACTATGCTCAAATAGGTAATTATTTAAAAATATATACAATAATAATCATATCCAAATTAACATATTTATATATTAATTATAATTTTATAAACATAAATTAATGATGATTATAATAAATGAACTATGTTATGATCGTAGAGACGGTAGGTCGTATGTACACATGAGTAACAATTATAATCCCATTAATCATTACGTAATTGAGGTAAGTAATATTTGAACATTACATTATGATAATTATATAAATTATACCATATTATTTTCCAAAATATCCTTATAAATATCTTTCCTATTATTTGGTGTTGAATTAATAATCACATCACTTCTAGGAGGCGGTAGACCACACGTATATGAACGAAAATCTCATTTATCAATGTAATAAAGAAAATGATATATTAACTTTTAAGAATGAAAATTATTTCATTAAAATCATTATTATTTCATCTATATCACATATATTCATTTTCTTTTTCATTATTTCATTCCATATTAAGTGTCAATGAATAAATAATTGATTCGGTTTGTGAGGCTATAACCAATTTTATATAAGAGTGAAGTTATAATATACCCACAGAATAAAACGTGAGATTCCACATGTGATATTTTAATAAAAGAGTATAAATATGATTAAAATATAAAATATATTTATGAGTTAAATAAATTATTAAAACAACATAAG
This sequence comes from Viscum album, assembly GCA_963277665.1. Taxonomy (NCBI): domain Eukaryota; kingdom Viridiplantae; phylum Streptophyta; class Magnoliopsida; order Santalales; family Viscaceae; genus Viscum; species Viscum album. The sequence continues at coordinate 201,474,532 of OY728157.1, read as the reverse complement.
ATATGTTATGATGGAAAACACCTGACATTGGTTCACGATGTGATAGTCCACAAGACAAGGGAATCATAATTTCATGTCCAATTTGATGTGAGGTGATATATATTTAGGTTATTATAATAAAATAATAACATATCAGTATATCTATGAAAAAAATTAATTATATAATCACACTTTTATAATATTTATTTTTGGTGGAAGAATAAATTATTTCAAGAGGCTCAGTTAAAAATGATACATCTTCTTTAGAATAAATATTTTGGTAAGCTCTAATAGCCATTATATATTATATTTATGATTAAAAAATATTCCAAAAGTGATTATATAATTAAGAATTATATTTATTTAATTAATGGTTGTTCCAAATGGATTTTTTGGTGTTAATAGAATAGGATATTGGTGTCCTTTTATAAGTGATGTTAGTGGAACACTTATATTTTTTGGAATGAAGAAGGCGTAATATTGTTTTCATGTGAAGAAGGGAACCAAAATAGACTATTATGTAGGAATGAATATTTTAAGGTCTAAATATAAAAATAAAATTCAATTTATATTTTTGAGGTCATTTTATCACTTATATTGATGTATTTTATCCCCCAAAAAATCAATTTTTTCCTAATCACGATAATAAATTTTCACTAATTCAAATATTAATTATGATAAAAAATTATGTTGTAATTTATTGAAAAAATAAAATATTCAAATTTAAAAATTTTAATCCATTTTAGGGAATTATTTTCACATATGTGTCAATATTTAACAAATAATTAAACCACACAGACATGACAAAAAAGAGTGTTCACAAGATGTATATATTTTAAAAAAAAGATAATTTTATATTAACTCTATGATTCATAATAATCATTGTGTGAATATCAAGTAATATTTATTGAAATATTATATATAAATTTAATTTAAAACATTGACCATTAGGGATTATTTCAATTAATTTTAATGGTGGATCGTCATCCACTTCATAACACCATTCCGAAAAATCTTATTTTAAACACAAAAACAACCATTTTCATAAATCAAATATAGATTTTATTTAAAATTAATTAATAAGTTTAAATATAATGATATGATAATTATGTTACTTTAAATCATATTAAAACATTATGGTTCTTTTATATTACATAATTTATTAAAATTAAATTAATTTTCAACAAAAAATATTATTTTATTTTATTCAATTAAAAATGAATATGTCTCCAAATATCCAAAAATATCACACTAAGAAAATTTTTAAATTATTATTGAAAAAAAATTTCTTTATATAAAATAAAATATCATGATTTAATTTTTTTTACTATAATCAATAAAAACATGTCAGAAGTTAACCTATTTTTGGAGGAATAAAATTAATTTACTAGAAATTGACTGATTGTATACTTTGTATTGATTAATAATTGATATTGAGTAATATATATATATATATATATCATAAAATATTTAATATTATTCTTTCCTACCAATGTAAGGTTGAGGTAATAACAGTTATAAATTTTACGCGTCACTTATGCATAGTGTTGTGTGTTTAACATGCTATCAAACATAATTTTTTTTTCTGAAATATCATGTAGTTAAAAAATATGTGGAGTATTTTTACAATGTCATCCAAAATTTTTGGATTGGATTACATGGATACCATGATAAGATACTTATAATATGAGGGGAATATATTTTCAAAATACAAAGGGTGAAATGTCATGACCCGTCCCCTGGGGCCTGTGTCGGGACTCCCTCAAGCACGCCTTCCAAAGGCCAGGGGATGCTGACTAGCACCAAAGGCGTAATTCCCTAAAATTGGGAAGGTATTACCTTTATAATCTGTAAACACACACAATAGAGCACAAGTTGGAAACAAATTTTTTTTAAACTATATAACAAAAGAGTGATGAAAGTAAAATGGGATGGAAATACATGCACAACTATAAAGTACAAGAAACTAGAAGTACAACTAAAGAAAATGAAAACTACCATTGGTTTATCCTTGGAGTTTCTTACCTGACGGGTAGGTTCAGATTGCCTCCTCAGCACTCTTGGTCTATCCATCTCCTTCGTGTATCATCACACTGTATGGTCCACCTATAGGTATCATCTGGTCCTAGTACTCTCAGCCTCAGTCATCGTTGTTTGTCATCTGCATCCAACACAATGAGGTGCGGCCATAGCCCGTGCAGGGGTGAGTATAACGATACTCAGTAGGGACCCTGAAACCCTCAAGGTCTCAAAAAAATCAATAAGTATAAACCAAAAAGTATGAATTCAACAGATAATCCCACTTTGGTATATGCTCATACATATACCTAAGTTATCATGTAATCCATCTCAACCATGAGGAAAACACAAAGGTTACTGATGCAGCTCAACCGGGATTTTATTCTCATTATTGATTCATCATCTGGAGGATAACTCGTTATCTATCAAGTACAATGGGTCTGCCTTGACACCATGGTGCTTCCCACTAACCTTAGACAGGTGAGGTACTCCTCCTGTCGAGTATCATGGTTATGTCACGTCACACATAGGCGCTCTCCACCATGGGTCTTCCGCCACAACCATACACTCACCTAATAGCCTACAAAGGTACTCCTCCTGTCAAGTTCCATGTGTCTTCCGCCATAAACATGTGCTCCTCCGCAGTGGGTCTGCCGAGACAACCCATCACTCCCCACTAGTCTAGTCGAGTCACTCTAAGTCAATCGGTCTGCATTCGTCAAGTCTTAGCTAGCTACAAGGTCTCAGCACTCTCTATGCTCATCTCTGGAAGGATCTACTCCAAGAGCGATTGGTCAATACTCTAACTGTCCCAAAGTCCCATGAACAAGTATCTAAAAGATCTGCCATGTCATAGAGGTCTCAACGCAATAGACGGCACGCCAATCGGATGCCCGATCTATGAGTAATTAGCCTTTTAGTCTCAAGGGCATAGTTGTATTCCTACACGATCCAAACAGAACATACCTCAACTATAAAGGAAACTATGTTGGGGTATACTGAAAGGCATCGTCATGATCCAAGATTACTAGGGCCTCTGACGGTTCATCAAACAGATGTCTGGTGACAAATATATGGCCAAAATAAAGTAAAGTGTCATAGTGGGCCCAGGTCTCATCCGACCTGGTCTCACCTACCTGATCCGACCCAGCATGGGCCGATCCGGTCCGGGTTGGCCCAGCCTGACCCGTTGGGTCTGCCCTGGCCCGTTAGGCAGCCAACCTGTTTAGTTCGGCCCGACCCGCTGCGCCTCCTCCAGCCGGCCGTGAGAAAGAGGACTGATAGTGAGGGCGCAGACCGGTCGCAGGTTGGCGTGAGGGAGGTTTGGCCCGGAGGGTGATTCACGGGAAACTCGTCCTGGAGGGCTCCATGAAGAGCCAACTCGGGGCAGATCGGCCCTAGGTTAGGGTGGCGCGGCTGGGGCTGAGAGGCTAGCTCAGCCGGGGCGCCTCAAGGTGCGCAGACGATGGATTTGTGGTGCGCACGGGAAGCACGGAAGCCGGCGGCCAGTTCGGTCAGTAGAGATGTGGGGCGTGCGGGTCATGCCGGGTGAGTGGAGTGCGTGGACAGTAGAGCTGTGGAGCCGCAGGGTGCGTGCGCAGAGTCTAGCTCGGCCAGGGCTCTAGAGGGAACTGTGAGAGGCACCTGAGGTGTGGGAGTCATGGAGGGTGGAAGCCAGGGTGCGGTGCGGGAAAAGCATGTCTTGGCCAGGGTGAGGTGAGGCTCGGACGGTTCGGTCATCAGGTGGCACGGCCAGTGGGTAGCACGGTCGGGGAGGCTCAGAAGCCAGAGGGTGGTGTAGTTCTGCCCGGTGCGGTGGAGCGTCATGGGGGCGGTGCAGGTTCCCTTCATCGCCTTCATCACTTTGTCGTCATGCTGAAAAACATCACAAAGGAGATCGACGGAGTAGTCGGACCACGTTGGTATGGTCTACACCCTTCTTTATTTAGGGTGATAGAAATTGGCTCCCATGACTGAAGCAAAGAATGAGCATGGAATATATCTTAGAAAAACATCAATTCTCATAATCCCTCATTAACAAAATATTCCCAACCCAAAAGGAAAAACATATGCAGATCAAATTGTTAATAATTCCATCCATGTTCTTTTTTTTGGAAGAAAAGTAACAGGGGAATAATATCACAATTAATTAAACATAAACCCATACCTTTTTTCATTGTTCGTTCATGGAGTCATGGGGAAGAAGATTGAGTTTTCGTTATTCATCACATACACCACACACTTCCATTCTCGAGCTCATGTTTCGGTTCGTTGACGACAATGTGGACGGAGGGTCGGTCGTCGAAGACGTCCCACATCAGTTGATTCTGCATGGTGCTTCTGAGGAATAATTCGAAGATGCTTCTTGCGGGTGTTCTTCATTGGATGAACGCGTTCTTCGTTCTTCATTGTGGAGATCTTTTCACTCAAAATATCCTTCATCCTTTTCCATCAAAAGAATTGGTAGCGAAGAATAATAGATTATAAAATCTATTAAGTTGTTGGCAAAAGAATTCAAATTCGGTGAATTAATTAAGTTGGATCTACTTTATTAATTCATGAGGTTGGCATGATCGAAAGAGATGAAGGGTTGACACCATTAAAGGAGGAGGGTGGTGAAACTCTCCCTGATTAACAATGGGGTTTGAGAGGTTTTCCTCTCCCACTATTATTAGTGGGGTTTAGTCCCGTTTGGTCCCCACATCGTATCCTCTAACGAGAGGTTAGGTTCGGGTGGGCCCCACCACCATAACCTCTCATGGGAGGTTATGGTCGGGTGTTCCCCACACAACATCTTCCAAAAGGAGTTTTAGTTCTCGTGTACCCCACCTAAAAGATCCACATGGTGGCTCCAAAATAAAATAACGTTTAGTTTATTTTTTTTATTATTTTCCATGAAAAACCCCAAAACTATCTTTTATTCTCGACCCATTTCCTTTGAGGTGAAGGACTTTTTAAATTAATATCACAGTTGGAGTCCAACAGTGTCCTCATATTTCAATTTTGAGTACCGGTTCAAAATTTATAAAAACCTGCTCGTACGTTAACTGAACGTACCAGAACAAAACTTAAGACATTGATTCCATGAACTTCGGGCATCATAATCATGTGTTGTCATGTTTCACGGACTCGTAAAATTCCCATTTAATTAAAAAAATACATGGAAATGTCCGGTCATTACATTCTCCCCACCTCATAGCTTTACGCCCCCGTAAGCTACAACTCATCACTAAGGGAACTAGTGGGGGTACTGAGCACGCATCTGAGCCTCCCACTACCAAGTGCTCTCTTGGAGGTCCATGTGCTGCAAAAAAATGTGCACCATAGGTATCGACTGTCTATGAAGGACCAGCTCCTGTCGATCCTCAATCTCTACTAGAACCTTCGTAAAAGTCTCCCCATCATCGATATCCAGCTCCCCATGGTCGATGATGTGGGAAGTGTCATGCACATATTTCCTCAGCTGGGATACGTGGAAGACATCATACACCTGGTGCAACTAATGTGGAAGAGCTAAGAAGTATTCCACCTCACCTACTCTTCTAACGACCTGAAAAGGTTTTTTGAATCTCGAATAAAACTTTCCACCTCGGCCAAATCTCTGTAGACCTCGTCGGGGTGAGACCCGTATAAATATGTGGTTGCCATCTCCAAATTCTAGAGATCTGCATCTCTTGTCAGCATATGAATTCTTTCTGCTCTGTATAGTATTCATCCACTCTTGGTTGATCTACACCTTCTATATAGTAGCATGTAACATCTCGGGTCCCACCAGTGTTGACTCCCCTAGGTCAGTCCAGCATAGAGGTGATCTTCATGGTCACCCATACAATGCCTCAAAAAATGACATTCTAATCATGGTTTGATAGCTGTTGTTGTATGCAAAATCCATTAAAGGTATGTGGTCATCATAGGTGAGACCGAGGTCGAGGACACAAGCACGTAGTATCTCGTTGAGGTTCTGAATGGCCCGCTCAGTCTAACCATCTGTTTGAGGATGGAAGGTAGTCCTCAAATGAAGCTATGTCCCGAAAGCTGCCTGCAACCGCTTCCATAGCCTGCAAGGAAAGTGTGTGTCGTGATTGGAGATAATCGTTGTTGGTACACCATGTAGCCACACAATCTTCGACATATAGAGGTGTCCCAAGCTCTCTACTGAAACCTTCTCTCTGATCGGTAGGATGTGGGCCGACATGGTGAGTCGGTCAACGATCACGGAAATCGAGTCGTGACCCCTAGATGTATGTGTATGTTCTGTCAAGAAGTACATGGTTATCCCATCCCACTTCGACGATGGAACCTCTAGAGACTGAACCAATCCTGCTAGTACTAGATGCTCTGCCTTCACTTGCTGATAAGTGAGGCATCGAGAGAGAAACTCTACAACTGCTTTCTTCCTTCCCGGCCACCAGTGTTGTCGTCGAAGATCCCGGTATATCTTCTCCACTCATGGATGTACCTCTAGAGGGGTTGTGTGGAACTCCGTAAACATTTATTTCTGAAGTGACACTGGTACCATGGTACATCCTTTGAAGAGGATGACATGCTCCCCACCTTCATAAAATCCATCAGGTGCCTACCCTGTGGATATTTGAGCACGTCGTGTCTCGCAGTCAGTGTCCTCACGCTGCACCTCCTTGACTCACCGACATATTAGGGGAGTAACTGTAAGAGAATGAAGTAAGGTTGCTCCATATCGATCAACAAATGATATCTGTAAAGTATCTAGCTGCTCTTTTGCCTCACCTAGTAGCTATTTACAAGATGAAATACAGAGTGCAACTGCAACAACATTCCCCTTCCCTGGATATTAGACTATTTTGAAGTCATAGTCCTAGAGGAACTCAAGCCAACATCATTGTCTCAGGTTCAGGTCCTTAAATAAGAATATATGCATGAGACTCTTATGAACAGATTACATGATAAGACGATCACCCATGAGATTGGGTCACCATATCTTCAAGGTGAATACCACTGTTTCTAACACTTGGTCATGGGTAGCACAGTTCTACTCATTATGTCTCTACTGACAAGAGCCATAAGAGATCACTACTCACTCCTGCATCAGGACACATCCGAGTCCAGTCCTTGATGCATCACAGTATACTGCGTACCCTACACCTTCCACTGGAATCCTAAAGATGTAGTCACTAGTTAGGCGCTGCCTTATCTCTTGAAAGCTCTAGTGGCATATCTCCGACCACACAAAGGTTTTCCCCTTCTTCGTCAAGGATGATAGTGGTGCTAAAACACTAGATAATTCTGGTACAAACCTCTAGTAGTATCCAGCCAAACCCATTAATCTTCGTACCTCTGTCACACTCATGTGTGGCTCCCAAGCAGGTACCACCTCAGTCTTCACTGGATCCACTGCAACTCCAGCCTCCAAGATGAAATTTCGTAGAAATTGAACCTCTCAGATCCAGAACTGGCACATCAAGAGATTACCAAAAATATAGTACTCTCGGAGTGCATCCAGTACTGACCACAAATGGTAGGCATGTTTCTCATTAGTAGCCGTGTATATCAGAATTTCATCGATGAAGACTAAAACAATGTTATAGTGGTATGACTAGAAATTCACAATAATGGGTCCCATGAACACTGCTACAGTGTTGGTTACGCCAAAAGGCATAACCAAGAACTTGTAGTGGCCAAACAGATATCTGAAGATCGTCATCTACACTTCCTCATCTCAAGATCTGAGCTGGTGATAGCCTGATCTAAGGTATATCTTCGAGAAGCATTGTGCTCCCTTCTACAAGTCAAAGAGGTCATCAATCCTCGATAGTGGGTACTTGTTCTTCACGGTCACCTGGTTCTGGTGCCGATAGTCAACACAAAGCCCCATGCTCCCATATGCCTTCTTGGAGATCAGAATTGGGGCTCCCCTGGGAGAAACACTAGGCTAAACCAATCCCTCCCCCTGCAAGACCAGAAGCTATACCCGCAGCTCACAAAGCTCCGCGGGAGCCATCCTATTTGCTGGAGTAGATATCGGTGTTCTAATAGGGTACAAGTCAATGTAAAATTTTACCTCTTTACAAGTAGGTAGACCTGGGACATCATCAAGGAAAACATATATGTTCTAGTCCACCACGACAAGGTATCATAGACTCTCAACATCATTTTCTCCAAGGGTATGTCAATCCAATTGATGAGTGATCGGTTGTACCCTCCTCCGAGTATGTCTGTCATGTGTTGCAAAGGCTCCTTTATTTCCAGTGAAGGTAAACCTGGTCCTATTCGTCCGGACACACAAAACGTTTCACCTAATACAGTCAATCTTTTTATTGATTGTATATAACCATTCCATACACAAGATGATGTCGTAAGGCCACGACGCCGCTACTAGGAGATCCCAGCCGAAGGTCTCACCTCCTAGAGTAAGCTCACACTGCTAGCACTAGTGTGTAATCATCAAATCTTCTCCCATAAGTGTATCTAGCCATAATGATCGAGCCAACGGCTCCATCGGAATCTCTGAGCTCTGAACAAGGGTAGTTGAAATGAAAGAATGATTGGAACATATGTCTATAAGAATTGCAACTAATGTGGAATAGACACAGAATATGCCTCATATCATCTCCAGAGGGCCCTGATAGTAGACCTTAGCTTCCTAGAGCTGAGAAATCCCCTTTCCACCTGCTCCCTATGGTCGGGGTGGACCTCCTGGTGGTGGTGCCCATAACACCTCAAAATTCCATCAAACGCTAGTAAAATGGCCAGCTCTTATTCCACATCTACCTTATCCCTGCGGACCGCTTCGATCGAATATTTTTCTTTGCATGGGAAGTCCATCGACCGTCTGCTGGTCAACCGAATGGAAAGTCAGATAGTCATGAGCCATGTGACCTTGTCTGGCTCATGTGAAACAGTGCACACTCCTGGAATGTAAGTCTTTGCTCCGGGTGCCCCACAAAACAGATCCAGAGTCATGAGGTCATCCACCTGTAGGTCTGTTCATCTTGGATCTCTACGACATCTGTCTGCTACTAGCTGTAGAAGACTCTACTACGTGTTGATTAATGGTGGATCTCACTGCTAGAGACTTCTCATCAAGGAAACTCTCCACCAGGAGGGCTCTCAATAGCACCCCTTCTTGCTTCAGGATGTTGAGTGAGATCATCAGAACTGTGATATGCCGTATGAGCCCCTACTCAATGGTTCGAGACCTGAAGAATGGATCTCGCACCATATCAGTGGAGTAGTGTGAAGGGTCTGGGATCATTGATGAGTATTGACCTACATTCATGCTTTCCTACTACAGATGAAGTATCTCTTGTATGTTCACTATGTGAAGAGTCGCTGGGAAAAACTCTGCCCGAACCAGGCTCTCAAAGTCTGCCCAGTGTGGTGTCATCTCCTCATGAACCTAGTGAATCATGCTCCTCCTTCTACTTATTGCTGCCTGTAGACTTCTGGTAGAAATAATCACCATGAGGTATGCTGGCTTCCCTACTAGTTAGAAAACTCTCACCACAACATCCTTCCAATCCTCAGCCACCTGTGGATCCATCTCTCCCCTGATTTAGGGTGGCCTCTGGCGCTGGAACTCGTTCAACGTGCTCAAGCGGTGTGCATCGTATGCTGCTAGTACTAGTGGCATTGGTGGCCCAATGAGAAGTGATACCACTGATGCCTCCATTGGAAAAGGGAAATCAACTATAGCCTCGTCGCTCGGTGGGATATCTGTGCGTACAACTCTCAGGACTCTAGCTGGTCGTCAATGAGGAGGCATCCTGAATGAAATAGATGCGACACTATCAAAAGATTATACCTGGTGAGCTGACCTTGTTGAGCTGACTATAAGAAAACGTTTGAAAACACACATGCAGTCAATGTTTTTGTGCACTGTGTCATAAATTAGATGTTAGGGTCCTAGGGTATGGATACGTCGGCCACCTCACCAATACTGGACACCCTGAACTGAGAAACTCACTCAGTACCCATAACACTATTTCTTCACACAAAAATATCATAGTCATATGTTCTATCGTAGATGTGACTCCTCTGATATAAATTCTTCATGAATAGTCCCCCAGAGCTGGTGTCGTGACAACCCCAAGCCCACCGTCCATAGGACAAGGGATAACGACTTGCACCAAAGGCATAATTCCCTAAAACTGGGACAACAATACCATTATAATTTGTAAACAAACATAATAGAGCACAAGTTGGAAACAAATCAATAAGTAAAACTGTATAATAAATGTGTGTTGAAAGTAAAAGGGGCCGGAAATACTAGCCCATATGTAAAGTACATGAAACTGAAATTACAACTTAAGAAAAGAAAAATTGTCGCTCGGTCGTCCTCCACGGTTCCTACCTGATGGGTATGTAAAGATTGCGTCCTCTGCACTCCAGGTTTGTTCGTCTCCTCTGTTTAACGCCATGCCATATCGCCCACCTCCGGGTACAATCCGGTTCTGGTACTCTCAGCCTTAATTATTGCTTTCCATTTTCCGTATCCAACACAATGAGGTGCGGGCATAGCACGTGCAGGGGTGAGTATAATGATACTCAGTAGGGACCCCGAGACCCTCAAGGTCTCATAAAAACCAACAGGGATAAACAAAAAAGTATGAAATCAAAAGATAAACCCAGTTTGGTATATGCTCAGACATATAGCTATGTTATCATGTAATCCATCTCAATCATGGGGAAAACACCAAAGTTATTGACTCGACTCAACCAGGATTTTGTTCACATTATCAAAACCTTGGTTGGAGAATAACTCATCCACTATCATTTACAGTGTGCCTTCCATGACACCAAGGCGCTTCCCGCTAACCTTGGACTGTTGAGGTACTCCTCCTATCGAGTACTATGGGTCTCTCGTGTCATAGAGAGGCACTCCCCACTGTTGAATTGCCGAAACAATCAGGTGCTTCCCCTAATTGCCTGCAGAGGTACTCCTCCTGTCGAGTATCGCAGGTTTGCCGCCACAACTAGGTGATCCTCCATCATTGGTCTTCCACCACAACCAGGCGCTCCCCGCTAGGCTAGTCGAGTCACTCCGAGTCAGTCGGTCAGCAGTCGTCAAGACTCAGCAAGAGACACGGTCTCTGCACTCTGTCTGCTTGTCTCTGGAAGGATCCGCTCCACGGGCTACTGTTTGATACTCCAACTATCACTATGTCCCATGAAGAAGTATATCAAAGATCTCCTATATCATATTGGTCTCAACACAACGACGGCACATCAATCAAATGCCCGGTATGTGAGTTATTATCCTTGTAGTCACGGGGGCCCAGTTGGATTCGTGCACGATCCAACCTGACCGTAACTCAACTATACCACAAACTCGAGTGGGGTATACTCAAAGGGACCATCATACACCAAATATACCTTGGTTGCTGACAGTTTGTCAAATGGATTCCCGATGCCAAAGATATGGCCAAAAGAAAGTAAAGGGTCTTAGTGGGCCAGGGTCTGGTCCCACCTAGTTGGACCGACCCAGCTTGGACTGACCCAGTCTGGGTTGACCTAGCCTGACCCGTTGGGTCTTTCCCGACCCGTTAGGTGGTCCATACCATTTGGTTTGTCCCAGCCCACTAGGCCCCGCCCAGTAGGTCGCGAGGGGTTACGGAGGGCCACTAGAGCGCGTACCGGTCGCAAGGGTGTGGACCAGCTTCAGGTCGGCGTGAGGGAGGTTCATCCCGGAGGGCACCTCGTGGGAGGATCGGCCTAGAGAGTACTGCGAGGAGCTAGCTCGGGGTGCCTTGGCCCAGGTCCGGGCTGGCGCGAAGGGGCCCGAGAGGCCTCCTCGGCCAGGCCGTCACGGGGCATGCGGACGGCAGATCCATGGGGTGCACCGAGAACAGCAGCTAGTTCGGCTAGCAGCAACGTGGGGCACATGGGGAACACAGGGGGCGCAGGGTGCACGCGGAGGCCTGTTCGATAGGGGTTCGAGAGGGCGTCGTGAGGGGCACGAAAGGCATGGCGGCTGGACGTCAGGGCACATTGCGTCCAGAGCACGGCTCGGCTAGGGTGTGGCATGGCTTAATAGATTCGGCCGGTGGGTGGCACAACAGGTGGACAACATGGTCGGGGTGCCACAGAATCCGAAGGGTGGCGCGATTCGACTCGGGGCACCGGAGCGTCACAGGGGCAGCGCAGGTTGCCTTCGTCTCCTTTGTCATCTCGTCGTCATGCCGAAGAACATCACAAAGAAGATCGGTGGAGGGGTCAAACCATGTTGTTTTGGTCTGCAACCTTCTTCAATTATTGTTATAGAAAGTTTTTCACAATAATAAAGCAAAAATAACAATAATTTAAGATATCTTAATCAACATCAATTACCATAATACCCAATTAACAAAATATTCTGAACCCACAAGGAAAAACATCTACAGATAAACTTGTTAATAAGTTGGTCCATGTTCTTTGTTTTGGAAGAGAGATAACAAGGGAATAATATCATAATTATATAAAATTAAACCCATACATTTGTTTGTAGTTCGCTGATAGATTCGTGGGGAATAATATAGAGTTTTCATCGTTCCTCACATCCGCCACATACTTAAATTCCCGAGATCATGCTTCGGTTCGTTGAATACGATTAAGAGGGAGGGTTGATTGCCAAAGATGTTGCACATCGGCTGCTTCTGAAAGGTGCTTCCAAGGAAGAAGTCGAAAATTCTCCTTACCAACATTCTTTTTTGGAAGAATGTGTTCTCCATACTTCTTTCGGGAGCGCTTTTCTCTCAAAATATCCTTCCTCCTTTTAAAACAAAATAATAGGTAGCCAAGAATAATTGATTATAAAATCTATTATGTCATTGTGATAAGAATTAAAATTGTGTGAATTAATTAAGTTTGATACACATAATTAATTCATGAGGTTGGCACAATTTAAAGAGAGGAAGGGTTGACGCCATTAAAGGAGAGGGGGTGGAGAAAATCCCCCTCCTTAATGAGGGGGGTTGAGAGGTTTTCCTCTCCAACCATTATTATGGGGGTTTAGTCCTGGGTGGTCCCCAAATCGTAACCTCTCATAGGAGGATAGGTTCTGGTGGGCCCCACCACCATAACCTCTCATGGGACGTTATGGTCAGGTGGTCCCCAAACTTCAACTTCCATGAGGAGGTTTAGTTCTGGTGGACCCCAACTCCAACTTCGACATGGTGTGTTAATAAATAAATAAAGTGTATTTCATTTTATTTTATTTTTCCATGAAAAAACCAAAAACTATCTTTTATTCTAGACCCACTATCGTCGAGGTAAAAGTCTCCTTAATCAAATACAGGCAATGTGAGTTCAATAGTGCCCTCAGATTTTAATTCTGAGAACCGTTTAAAATTTTATAAAAAATCACTCATGTGTGAACGGAATGTTCCCAAAAAAACATCCGAAATTGATTTCGGAACTCTGGGCCTCAGAATCATGCATTGTCAAGTTTTGCGGACTCATAAAATTCCCATTTAATTAAAAAAAATTAACATGAAAATTCCAGGTTTTTACATGAAATGTCATGAAATGTTAACAATATTAAAATGAACCACAATTGAAATTCCAATAAATCCAAGGATTAAAATAATGAGTGTTAATATATTTTTCCAAACAAGCTTCCCATGGGAAAACATTGGGTTTAATATGAGGTAATGGATTATGGATAAGGAATTAAATTGGTGACAGAGAAAAATAATATTATTATTTTTGGGATACCCACCAGTGAAGACTTAAAACTCTATATAGAAACATGTGAAAGCTAAAACAAAATCTAGAGAAAACATTATAAATATTGTTAATATTATTATAATCAAAGAATAAATTATTAAATTATCAATAAAAACAATATTTTATTAGGTTTCATGGATAATTGCATTTGATAAAATAACTCAACTAAATAGATGAGATCACATGAAAAAAGAAAGAAAACTATCTAATGAGGATGATTATATAATGAAGAGTAAACAAATATTTTAATAGTGAATTTGGATGTATTTAGTTATCTTTGATGAAAAAATATAATCCTTAGATTTTTATATATTGAACAAGTTTCTCCATCATTATTCTCTTGTATTATTATTTACATGTGAAAATATGTAATGAATTGAGGTAATTAATTGATGGGTGTACAATATGTTTAGAATATTGGTGTTCTTCTTGATATTTTATAATTTCCATAGAGAGGATATATCGAGTTAATCTACTGATTTTTTATGAAAAAAGAGATCATATATTGATTCTAGATGTTATGAAGACTATATAAAACTATAGAAAATTGTATATCAATTACAATATTTACCCTAAGTTTTCCTGTATCAAATATTTTTGCAAAAGGGGAGTGTTATTCGATAAAAAGATGAGAAAAATGTGGATTCACATGTATTTCACTTAATTATTGTGCTGTATTTTTTATGATGTAAATGATTATATGTTTGTTGAAAATTCATATATATATTTCCCCTATTTTGAAATATAGTAATATATGAGTTGGTATCACATGTTGAATATTGTTTGGGATTCGTTAGGGTAGTCTTCCTTGTTTTATGAACTATGTAAGACCATGAAAAACATGTTTACATAAATTAATTCCACATGGATAATATTATAGGTTGTATAATACTTCTATGAAAATGTTTATAAATACATATATTCATGTTTAATGAATATGATAATGTTATTTGCCTGAGGATACCCCTACATTCAAACTATATTCATCATAAACATGGAGGAAAATAAAAATTGAGTGAAAAGAAACATTTATTGATAATATTAAATGTTCAATCAATAACAAATCCAATGTGATTGAAACTACTTATAACATATATTGAGGATGTTCTTGATTTCATTATAGTTTGGATGAATCTATGTAAAAAATATTGAATGAATATGATTATTAATGTATTGATCACAACATTAATGATAAATTATATATTATATTAATAATAGTTAAGCTCAATTATTTTCGATCATTTACATCAGGTAAAACTCGATTTCACTAAAAAAGAAATAAAAAAAACATTTACATGTCGGTTATAAAAAATTTAGTTAAAGTTTCATTTTTAACATTAATTTGATTAATAACCAATGTGTAATGTTTTTAAAACTTATATCATTAAAGTAATATTCAATGTGGGTTTATTGATGTAACCATTCAAAAAAACCACTTTTGATGTCAGTAATTATTGTATCGAAACAGAAAATCATAATTTCATATTGGATATAATTGAAACTAATGGTATTTGTCTAAAAAATAACCATAGAATATGTCTTCAATATTGGATATATAAAATCCCCAACATCAAAATAGGATTTCCATGTTGCTTATTATATTTATTAAATAAAATAAAAATTATTATCAATTAAAATATTACAAAAAATACACCATCAATATTAATTGATAGATAATACAACAGTAGTAGTTGAAAAATCAAAGAAAACAATTAAAAAAATAATTGAAAACATATTATAATATTTTATAAAACATTTTATTAATATCAAATATATACATGTGGAATGTTTACATATACTTTAGTAAATTTTTCATTCATAAAAATAATTTGAAAATATATCTCCATGGAGGTAAATTTTTATAGTTGAATAAGATTTGAAATAATAAAAAACATTATGAAGTATTGAATTTTATAAAATTGTCAATACATTATATCCTTTATAAATTATTAATAATAATAAAACAAACCTTATAAAAAATTTACCACCTTCTTGATCATGATATCCTCAATTATTAATTTAAAAAAAAATATACCCACAAATATCATCATTGATGATGAAACCAAATTAGTAAATTAACACTTTGAAAAAAAACTGTAAATTATATATTAAATAAAAACATTATTGATTATACAATTAAAAATATTTATATTTACTTTATTAATAATATTTTCATTTCAGTTAATTATCGGTAAATTAGTTTTTTTAAACACTTTCAATGACCTCTTAATTTTTCATAATTCATTAAAAAAATTTAACATAAACAAATTCTATTTATGTATATGTAAAATATATTAAAACGTATAAATTCGTTAATTATTAAAATCATTTATTAACCTCAACTAATATTGAGGATAACCAATATGGTGTCTATTCACGTGGGAAAAACATTTGTAACATAAAATTTAAAAAAAACTTAATTTTCTATCCTAGATGATATTAATATTACTAGTAGTTCATAATTATATATGTTTTATCACCCTTCGGAGAATGGAAGGGAAAAATTAATCTATATATTTCCCAATACATCTACAATAAATTTCATTTTATGATTATTTCTCATGTATTTCATAGATATTATATTCTATTAAGGATCAATGAATAAAAAAAATGGTATGGTCACATATTATAGCATAATAATGGTTAGTTTATAAAAAATATAACAAAATAATTAAATCATGTTATGTAATATTTTCTTCATGAAAGGAAAATTGATAATGAAATTTGAAACAATGTAAACAACAGTTCCAATGGTATATAGATAACATTACTGACAACAATATCCATGATACTATCTTTAATTATGATTAACATGTTTTCCCTCTCATATATTATAACAATAAATTTAAACACATACCATATCTCCAGTATAAATGAGTCTACTAATATATTCATAAATTATTGATTAAATATGGAATTATTTTATTGTTAAGGGTTATGAAACATTTATTTTTCTTGAAATGACTGTAAATTTCAGGTACTCTTTTAAAATTTAAATATTTAAAAATTGTATGTAATTATAATTTAATTGTCAATAAATAAATTAATTAAAAAAAATCCTTTTCCAAATGAAGATAATTAGTTGCTTGAAAATATAAAAAAACTCATAGTCATTCCCATTATGACCACCGCCTTATTTGGTAATTACATCGGCGTAGTTGGATCAATAGTATCATGAATCGATAATCTTAATTGATATGGTAATATAAGGTATTGATTTAATAATTGATATCTATTTTTCCATATGTTATTTAAATGTAAATCCTTGGAATGGGACTAATTATACATAAAAAGTCTGAATATTAAGGTTGAGGATTAGGAAAATAATGAGGGTAATGTCAAAGAGGTTACGAATGTTTCATATATTTAATTATTTCTGCATAAATAGCATGTAAATATTATTTAATTTGATAATATATTGACTAATAAATCTATCACAACTCACCCTTCAAGTATGATATTTCTATCCTTTATATTTTCAACATCGAACTCATACCCAAATAACCTAAAACGATTCCAATATTGAAACCCACCTACTATACTGTTGTATTTTATGAGTGTAATTTCTTTATTAATGTTGTATATATAATTTCTATCATTCCTTCAAAGATGAATGTTATTTAAGTCAATTTCACCTAAAGGGAATCATATATTAATATATTAAAAATTCCTTTAAATGACAAATATTTATGAAACACTACTATTTTATTAAAAAATAATTATTATCTTATTATAATATTACCATCTACTTATCTTGATGTATATATATGAAACTTCTTGTTTTTAACCATCATATTTTTTTCATTTTATTAAAATTAAGGGGATATATAAAGATAAAATGAGACTCTTCAGAGCCACTGATTTATTTTATTGTAATTTAATAAATTTTTATTCAATAATTTAATTCTTTAGTTATCAACACAGTTTATGTGGAAATGTTTCAGTGTAAATATTCTGTGAAAAAATCTCTTGCTGAAACATCCTATATTGTTTTTTTATATAAAAAATGATTATGATTATTAGATAGTGAATATAATTTTAACAAATTATTTTATAATTAATAATTATCTTACCATAAATGTTTTACCCAACTCACAGGTTAAATTCTTCTCCAATGTCTCTGCATTAGTAGACCCATATTTGAGACAATGTTTTTCATTAAATTTTTCTATAAAATATAATGTGGTTACATTCTTTTTAAGATATATCCATCTAATAGACACTAAATATGGATAAAAACATTAATTTATCTCATGTCATGAAAATAAGATGACGTGGTTAAATAAAAAATTTATTTTATTTTATATTAATATATATTATTTAATGAATTCAATAAAATGAAGATGATATGTTTTACAACTACAAAATAACTTTATTAATCGTTCATGTGCAAATAAAATATCATCCAAAAAAGAAAAATAATATAATTCACATAACATATTTTCATGGCCATATTACACTAAAAAGGATTTTCATTCAGGGCTTTCTGTTAATTAATATCATCGAAATCAATTCCCAACTTATTCTCTCTACGGGAAAGAAAATGTTTTGGTAAATTCATAATCCCATTTTTATCATCTCAATGTATCACATTCTTTATAAAAAAATAAAAACTCCTCTATGGTATATTAACTATTAATGTTGGAAATAACTATAAAATATATAAAATTAATTTCAATAATTATTTAATTATTATAGAAATATAAATATAAAAATGTTGATATACCACCATAAATGTTCCTCTACCTATATGTTTTTAAATTAAGTATATGAATGAAATTATTTTTTATATACATATATTTTATCTAATTTAAATGGTTATTAAATATTAAAAATTTATTTATCAATTAATAAATTAAAATTATATCTATTATTTTAACTAATACAATAGAATAAAAATAAATAAAGAAAATTTAAAAATGTAGTGAAATGATTATAGAAAAGTCATTAGACCATGATTTTCTACATGTGAATATTTTATAAATAATAACAAAATGATTAGTAACAAAGAAATTGTTTACTAGAAACTAATGAAAAAAATTATAATAAAAATGACAAAAAAAGATCAATATCTATATATTTTAATATAATATATTTAGTTTATTCATGTATATATTTTAGAAAATCCTGAAAGCATATATTTATATAAGTGATTATAAGTGTAATAATTTTTTCAATATCTATACTATGTAAAAAATCCATATTTTATGCACTTATTCAACATAATAGTCCCTGTTATCATTAGGTAGTCAGGTAATATATTATCAAATCTCAAAGTCGACTTTATTATCATCAACATCCTCTTTACCAAATGAATTCTTTTTTATTTACTAAATGATATAATAATGATCATTTGGTGCTTCTAAATTATTTAATATTATTTATCGTGTGAATCCATGATTATTGTCAACTATTTGTAAGTACACATGTTCAAATGAACACACTTAATTCGATACTCATCATGATTACCCCCACAATTGTTTTCCAGCCAGTTACACATAAACTCTAGTACTCAAAAATTAGTGTAAAAATGTAACATATATCATTAAAAAATGAGAATTATGTCATCTATACATTAATTTTATTTTTACAAATTTCACACTAAAAATTTATTTCTTCACAGAAATATATTACTCAACTATTTTTAATCCAAATCATGTCATCTTTATTTTTTATGAAAACAGTTTAAAAAATAATATAAAAACCATAAAATGTTATCACATTAACTTTTAGTCCCCCTATGAACTATTTAAATGTTTCTAATATAGTTAAATATATATTGAATTTACCCTTAATCAATTAAAAGTTTTTATTCTTATATCCATTCATCAAATACATTTAATATCTACTCTAAAATTTTAACAAAAGTATTGAAATATGTGATGATACATATAAAACCTCAATATTGTGGAATATATTTTTCCATAAATTAATTCTATTTTTAGAGATTGTTTCATAAAAAACACCAAACAAATGTGTAATGATTAATATTATATCAATATTATTATTATAATTATTTGAATAATAAAACATCTACTAAATTTAATCATCGATGCCAATAAAATATAATTCCTCAAAATGATTCATAATTAATAATATATAAACATTAGAATTTTTTTTCTCAAGTTAACATTTTTAAATGATGGAAAAAATATGAACAATAATATTATTAATATCTATGTTATGATCTAGTTTGAAAAAGTTATAATAACACATAATGCTCAACCAGTCAATTTTTCAATTAATGTGGTTTTTATTATATTATTATCATTCATATAATTGATTAATTTAACAATTTTATAATTTCAATTTGAAAATATAAAAAAATTCAAGAAAGATTTGAAAATTATGTTATATTGGTTTTTTTATTCTTTCTAAAATAATTTATTTTTTGTGGAATAGTGAAAAATATCAATTGTGATAATATTATCTCATAATTTCATTACCACAATACAAGAATGATATAAAATATTTTTAAATATTTTATATGTAAATATATATATATATATATATATATATTAAAATTAATCATGTGAAAATATTATGTTGAATTTTAAAACCCATGAATATAATTAAGGAAACAATACTAATATTTTATTCTAAAAATAGTTTTTATTCAGTGATATTTATATATAGTTTTCATCACTTGTTATAATAAATATAAATATTTGGATTTCATATTATATAAAATAGTTTATACATTATTTAATGAATTTAATTTTTTATGAATAAATATAAGATTTATATGTAAATTGTTAATGACATTGATAATGGTTATAATAAAATTTTAATTTATTTTTATTAATATGGTTTAATTATTCTCTAACCAATTAAATTATTTTATATTAAATAATAAATATAAAATATTTTTTATACATGCATGTGACTATATTTATAGAAATTTAATTTCTAATCAATGATAAGTAAGATTAAGAACGCATAATGGTTAAAAATATTATATCTATAAAAATTAGTTTTTTTATATATAAATTTATTTAATTAACAATATAATTTTAAAACATTTTCCAATTTCATTAGAATAAATTTATTTTAATCTTAGGTTAATCACACCATAATTTTTTATAGGGTAAATTAATATTTTTAGTAAATCATAATTTATTTTTGAAAACTATTATTTAACCTCGTAAAAAGAAAGAGTGGTCATGTTGAAAATATAAGAGTGCATGACATAAATCATGTTTAAAAAATGTTTGGAAATTAATGGATGATTATTTGATATCCTAACTCACCGAAAAATCAATTATTTTATAATTTGTTTTGGATTTATATTTTATTTGTGTAGTAATATCATTGCAAAGTAAATAATATTCAGAAAAGTTACATATTATTTACGTATAAAATGGACCTCTCATAATGAATTAAATTACACTAAATTAATTTGTTATCCACATAAATATATTCCAAGTCTCATAAAATTGTATTATTATTACGAATAATTGATCTTCTTCCCAGTATATATTGTTTAAAGATCCCCATTTGCAAGTAGATATTTTAACACCTGAGATTTTTATGAGAAATATTTTGTTTTCATACATCATCAAAAAAATATTTCACTGCACACAACACTATCTTGGCTTGCTTTACACTGAATCTTGGCCTTCCTCGATAGCTTGCGTTGTACGCAATATCGAGGTTCACTAAACAATGATATGCTATTAAAATATTTTTAAAACTAGCCGTTATGAATAGTAATAACCAATTTTTGAAATTTTATAAATTTTATTTTTCAAAATGGACTTCATTTTCGGATTTCGAATATCGAAATTAGGCTACGGTGAAATTTTGGTATTTTTGTGAAAACATTCAATTTTTTATGAATAGTGAAAACACTTGGTTACTATTTAAAAACCGAATTTTTATTTAAATAATTATTTATTTTATTTAAATTTATTTTAGGTCAAAATTGATACATAATACCTATATAAGTTCAATGTAATTCATTAAATTAATTTTATAATAATTATATATATATATATAAATTTTATTGAACTTTTGACCGTCATTTAACCACCTCGTTGGATAATTTTCAAATTTACATAAAACATAATTTTACTGATTATGTGAATGGAATTTAAAAAATCTGATATACATTGTTGATTTCAGTAAGTAAAATGTGCTTCAATGAGATGAAAATAATTTTTTGTGAATAGTAACTTTTCACTTTTATTTACCACGGTTAAAAGTAAATAAGGTAATTAAGGGTAAAAATGATATTATTATTACCCTAACACATGTATTAATTCTATTTGATAAGTGTAATTCGACCAAAAACAAACTTAGGGATAAAATATTTCCCTTTAGGTCCACTTGGATTAGATTAGGACATTTAATTTTTTTTTAAGAATAGTTAAAATAGTTAAAATCAATGTTTAATAACTAAAACATTTTTAATATAGGGTTATAAATAGAATAAATTAGAATATAAATATGCATTATGAAGATAAAAAGATTTCCTACATAATGGTTTTTTATTTATAATTTTTATACATTAAATAATTTAATTTTTTAATGACACAATGATGATGCATTAATTATTTTATTAATGAAATATTAACATAATTGATTTTATAAATACTCAAATAAATTTAATTTGAGGATTTTTATGAATTCTACTAATTTTATAGGTTAATATGACTTATTATTGTTAATTTAATTAACTTTATTCGAACTAATCACGCTGTTATGATTTTCACAAAAATCAAGTACCAAATAGTTTCAAAATTGACATAAAATAGTTCTTAAAACACATATTAAATTATTAATTATTATTTTATTCTTAAAAATATATGGATTGGCCAAATGAATTAGATAAGGATATAAATATTAATTATAAACAACTTTATGTTCGTTTGACTTATTATAGTACTTTTATTAACCTTATTGTGTAAAAAAACAAGAAGACGCGATAAAAGTAAAATTATTGAACATAAAGTTAAATCTAAATGATAAGGTTAAAATAGTAACCTAAACATGTCCAAATTATATTTGATGAGATGCTTTTGACCCATCCCTACCTTATTATCTAAATAAATCAATTTGGAGCTAATAAAAACCGAATTTGACTTTATAAAAAAATAATAATTTTAGTTTTTCCAAAGGTTCCCCTCTCCTCCCTTATAAAAGGGCACCACCTCCCTCTCCTCATCACACCACATTGAGCCACCGAGCTCGTCCAAACCATAAAATATTCTCTTATCCACTTCGATAGAAACATCCTAGAGGTCCTAGTATTCTTCAATGACCATCCTTAGTGCCCTTAGAGGAGTTTAAGAAGAGGTGCGTCAAAGAAGATGTAATATCCATTACCGATCCTTTCCAATTTATTTATTCTTCAACTTTGTCTTATTTAGTTGTTTCATTATGAATTAATAACATCAGTATCACTCATATACTTATATTTTATTATGAAACAACAATATTTCACCTTCTATCCATCCAACTGAAAATGAAATCAGCAAATGTGCGTACGTACGGAGTACCGTCTCCACGTCGTGGTGTAATCTGTTTTCCACCACCACCTTACTTGGATGAGTATAATGGTGTAAATAATAACTATATATTATTTTTGTAACATTATGTAAATTATTAAATAGTATACATACACTCCAATACAATTCCATGATCATGGGAACGATGTCATCGCTCGTACGTACGTACAGAATACCATCTCCATGATGTGATGTGACTCGTTCTACACGATCTTCATTGCATAATGATTATATTAATGAATTTAAGGAATAAATAAGAAATATATTACACTAATACAATTCTGTAAATGTGGTATTTATAACCTAAAAATAAGAATAATAATTTATTCGACAAAACACGCATAAGAACAATAAGTAATAAACACCGGAATAACAAGTAGCAATGAAATATTACTAATAACTAGCTAAGAGTATGACCATATATGATATCATCAAAACAAGTATGACTATGTAATAATTCAATTACATTATTTAAATCTTTATACAGGAGGTTCAGACACGTACAAGTCATATCGGACATAAGGTAAGGGAAAATCTCATAATCTCAATTTTCTCCGAGATTGTTTATACTTCAGAATTTACTGGAGAATATTTATCATCCACATCCATGTTTACTCAATATTCAATATTATATATATCCTCCTACAATTTTTTAAATCCAATTTTACCTTTCGGTGAGTATTTAGTAAAAGATATTAATGGAATCTTTTTTCGTTTTTCGTACGAGGTACTTTTTGACTTTTCCAGCCAAAGTACGAGAAGAATGTTTTTTTTAACTTATACGACATGAATGGATTTTTAGAAAATTTTGTCCAAGAAGATTCCATTAAAATTTATCGAAGTTATTTTTAATAAACTTCATTTAGTATAAAATTATATGACATGTTAAGAAAGGAAAATGTTTTTGAATTAGAAAAAATATTTTCCGCAAGAATGGAGTTCAAGTGTTTCATCAAAATCATTTTCCATCTATGATAATATATGGTTCTGTTTCTATCCATATTTTTACATTATTATGATTATGTTATGATGGAATTGTTTTTATGATTTCCTTTTATATTATATGGATTGTGTTATGATGGAATGATGATTAAGAATCCCATTTTTTATTACATGGGTTATGCTATGATGTATGATTTATGATTTGGTGGCACACATAAGAATGGTTTCATTATGAGATGGGTGGAACATATATATCCCCCCAATGCATTGGTAAAAGATTTATATCTCATGAGATAGACATGTCTAGAATGGAAGGTTAAACTGGTTCAGTGATACAGGACTGAAACCAAGAGTGAACTAGGTTCATAAATGGACATTGTCTGATAAGATAGTCTTGGAAATGAGTCTTGACTAATAAGTAATGATTCTCTATGATTATGTGTGTATGACACAATGTTTCATGTTTTATGTTATGATTATTTTTATTATATTTCACTACTATGATTTATCCCACGATAAGATATTATGATCTCTTTTGCAGGTTAAGATTTCCAAAATGGTAAGTTCTTATGATTGATATTTCTTTTGTTTACCCTTACTGAGCATTTGAGCTCACCCTTTCATATGTTTTCTTTTCCCCAGGTCAAGAAGAAGTGTATTAAGTAGGATATGCCAAAAGGGACTGTATATTTGATGAAATAAATGGGTGACAATGTAGATGATTTATGAACCAGTTGTTTATGTTTCCCAGTTTCTAAAGAAACTATACCTATACGGTCCTTTCATGGTTTTATTATATGTTGTAATTAGTGTGCTTCAATTACAAAATAATAACGATGTATGTAAAGTATGTTTTGTTATAGTTGTTATCAGAGGAAAGGTATAGTCAACCTTTGGAGACTAGGTTGTGAAATCCTTAGTAAGAACCCAAAGGATATGTTTAAGAATAGGACAAAATCTTAGTGTTTTAGAAATGGACATGAATAACCTTTGATAAGACCGTAAGTTTGAAATTTATTCTTTATTATGTTGTTTTCCTATTATAGTTAGTGTTTCTCACACTATCCTTCTTGGTTTTAGTCAATGGCTTGAACCCGAAGGAACCATGTTAACGTGGAATGCGAAGGGCAATGCAATGAATTTCCCCCTGAGCAACCAAACATTATGAGAGATAGAATGAAAAATCTTGTATCCATGATCACAAAAAATTCGCAGTCTATGAATCATGTAGGAATTCTAAACGAGCAAAGGAAGAAGCAACATTCTGTTGAATCCTTCGTGAGGCAGCGTCAACCTTCATTCAGTGGGTCTACTGATCCATTAGTTACTGAACAATGGATCGATACTACTGAAAAGATATTTTCAGTTCATCAATGTTCTGAAAATGATAAAGTTATCTTAGTAGTATATCATTTGGAAGGTGAATCTAATCAATGGTGGAATATTATCAAGAATACAAGGCCAAGAGATGAAATTGATTCCATGGAATGGGACGAGTTCATGAACTTATTATTAGATAAGTACTTCCCTCGTATTCTTCGAAAAAAGATGGAGAAGGAGTTTCTTGAATTAAAACAAAAGGATGATGAATCTGTTGGTACGTACAAAGAAAATTTTACGAGACTTGCAAGGTATGCTTCCGGGATTACTATCCATCCTAAGAGTACGATCGATCGATTCTTTATTGGCATAAAACCAAGTCTTCAAAGGTAATTATCAATAAGGGACGTCAATACCTACAAGAAAATCATTTGATGTGCTCTCAAGGTTGATATGGAGATTGGAGTAACCCATCAGTCATATTAATTTGATAAGAAGAGGAAAATGGAATTCAAAGGAAAATCTAAAGAGCACACTGAAAAGAAGATGAGTTTTCCCTTATGCTAAATGTGTGGAAATAAACCTGGAGGGATTTGTCTTAAAGGGACATGTAAATGTTTCAAATGTGTAAATGAAGGTCATCGGGCATTTGAATGCCGCAATTATGGGAAGAATATGTCAAGTGATGCGAATAATGAAAAGGCTACACAGAGTGAACCTCTTACACTTCCATGTTACATGTTTAAGGAAATAGGGCATTATGTTAATCAATTACCTAATCCAAGGGTTGTTGATGATGATCAACGTCAACAAACTCTTATGGCTAAATAAAAAGGAAAGTCACATGCAATTTCTATTAGCGATGTGGATTACGATAATGAAGTGGTGAAAGGTACACCTACCATCCACTCTAATGTAGAAAATGTTTCATTTGATTCTGGATCAACCCACTCTTTTATTTCTGAAGAATTTTCTATGGGTATTTCCATTTTACCTCAACAATTAGATGTTGAGTTAGCTATGACAACCCCTAATGGCACAATAGTCGCATCAAAAGTTTATAATTATTCTCCAATTGATGTTTGTGGGAAAGTACTTCCAGTAAATCTTGTGATCCTTCCTATAGTGGAATGTGATGTGATTTTTGTCATTGAATGGATTTCATTATATGGAGCTCATATCAATTTCCAAACAAGGGAGGTCAGATTTTATATTATAGATCAATCTATGATCGTCTATCGATGAAAGGATGAACATGACTTTCTAGAGTAAATTTCTTCCATATTATGGGTCTTTATTCCACTAAATGAAGGTTATTTCTCTCAAATGGTTGGAGAGAAAAACATGATTAAGAATACACCCATTTTACGGGAGTTTAATGCTGTTTTTCCGGATGAATTGTCGGGTCTTCCACCAAATCGTGAAGTTGAGTTTTCAATAGAACTCATACCGGGTTCTTTGCCTATTTCAAATACAACTTATAGAATGGCCCCAATTGATTTTCAGGAATTGAAGAAGAAACTCCAAGAGAATCATGATAAGGGAATCATACGCCCTAGTGCATCACCTTTGGGAGCACCTGTTCTATTTGTTAAGAAGAATGATGGATCAATGAGACTCTACATTGATTATCGAGAACATAACAAGATCACTATGAAGAACAAATATCCTTTCCCATGCATTGATGACTTATTTGACCAACTATGTGGAGCTCAATACATTTCCAAGATTGATCTTCATTAAGGGTATCATCAATTGAGGGTCAAATGGGATGATATACCAAAGACGGCTTTCCGTACAAGGTATTGACATTATGAATTTATAGTGATTCCATTTGGTCTTACTAATACCCCTTCTATCTTAATGGATCTGATGAATATAGTCTTTAGAGACTATCTTGATCTGTTTGTGGTAGTATTTATAGATGATATTCTTGTCTATTCAAAGGACAAGGAATAACATGAAGATCACTTGAGAATTGTATTGAAGACCTTGAGAAAAGAAAATCTTTATTTCTAATTTACCATGGGTGAATTTTGGCTTCAAAAATCTGTATTTTTTGGTCACATATTCTCGAAATTGGGTATATCTGTGGATCCAGCAAAAACAGAGGTTATCACAAGATGGTCGAGACCAACAACAGTAACTGATATCCGAAGTTTTCTTGGTTTGGATGGAAATTATCGATGTTTTGTGAAATATTTTTCATAATTATCTAATCCACTCACCAGGTTGACTCGAAAAGGATTTAAGTTCATGTGGACGGAAGGATGTTAAGAGAATTTCAAGGAGTTAAAAAGAAACTTATCCAGTGCACCTGTGTTCAAAATTCCTTTTAGTGGAGAATGGTTTGTGATCTATAGTGATGCATCCAAGAAGGGATTGGGGTGTGTTCTCATGCAAAATGATATGGTGATAGCTTATGCCTCACAACAGTTGAAAATCCATGAGCAAAATTACCCAACTCATTATTTGGAGTTAGATGTGGTAATCTTTGGATTAAAGATTTGGAGGCATTATCTTTATGGTGAAAGGTGTGATATTTATACTAATCATAAAAGTTTAATGTATATTTCCACACAGAAGGAGCTGAATATGCATCAAAGAAGATAGTTAGAGCTAATTAAGGATTACAACTGCTCAATTAACTACCACTATTGGAAAGAAAAAAAGGTGGCAGACGCATTAAGTCGACAAGACCATGCCTGCTTATCCATGATGAGGATCACAAAAGATCCAATATTTATGGATTTACAAAGGATGGATCTTGGAATTATAATGGAAGGGAAAAAATCTTATCTTTATCAAATGTGTGTTAAACCATCTATATATTTGATGATTAAAGAGGCGCATAAAGAAGATCTAGAGTTGCAAAAGAATGTGAGAAATTTTCCTGAATTCATCTTTGATTGTGATGGGATAATAATGTTTAGGAATCGGGTCTGTGTTCCTCCCATCCCAGAATTAAAGAAGTAGCTGCCGGATGAGGCTCATAGTTCTTCATTCATTATTCATCCTGGAAGTAGAAAGATGTATAGGGACCTAAAAGAGTAACTCTGGTGGGATGACATGAAATGAGATGTTTTTGAATATGTCTCTCAATGCTTGGTTTGTCAGCATGTTAATGCTGAGAAATAGAAGTCTAAGGGGATGTTACAACCGTTACCCATACCCGAATGGAAATGGGAAAACATCACTATGGACTTTGTCACTGGACTTACTAAAACATCCAAAGGCAATAATCCTATTTGGGTCATAGTTGATCGTCTTAAGAAGTTATCACAATTCATTGATATTAGAGAGGATTTCTCTCTTGATCATCTTTCCAGGATATATGTAAAAGACGTGGTAAGATTACATAGAGTACCACTTTCCATTGCATCTAATCGAGATCCGAGGTTTACCTGAAAGTTCCTGTGAAGTCATTAGCATACTCTAGATACAGGGTTGAGTTTCAGCAATGCTTATCATCCTCAGACAGATGGTCAGTCTAAGAGGAAAATTTGAACTCTAGAAGATATGTTAAGAGCTTTCTCTATGGATTTAAAAGGTGGTTGGGATCAACACCTACCTTTGGTGGAATTTTCTTATAATAATATATTTCACTCCAGTATTCAGATGGCTCCTTATGAAGCTCTCTATGGAAAGAAATGCTAGACACCAACTTGCTAGGATGAAGTTGGGGAAAGAAATCTATTAGGACCTGATCTTGTTGATGAGATGGCAGAAAAGGTCAGATCTATTCAACAACACAAAAGAGCATCTCAGAGTCAACAAAAAGGTTATCCCGATAATCGAAGAAAATACCTAGTGTTTGATGTGGGTGATAAAGTGTTCTTAAAAATATCTCCTTGGAAGAGAGTAATGAGATTTGGAATGAAGGGAAAGGTGAGACCTATGTATATCGGTTCTTTCGAAATACTGGATCGTGTTGGGAAGGTTTCTTACCGATTGGCGCTTCCACCGAGTCTCTCTCAAGTTCATGAGGTGTTCTATGTATCTCTATTGAGAACGTACATACCTGATCCTTCACATGTACTCAGCTCAGAAGTTGTACCGCTGGAGCAAGATCTTTCTTATAAAGAACAACAAATAGAGATTCTGGATCATAGCAATAAATTTCTACGGAACAAGACCACTCATTTGATGAAAGTTTTATGAAGTAACCACCAATTAGAAGAAGCTACATGGTAGCTTGAGGATATGATTAGGGAGAGGCATCATCATCTGTTTGTTATAATGTGAAGAATTTCAAGGGAGAAATTCATTTTAAGGGTGGTAGAATGTAACACCAAAGATTTTTATGAGAAATATTTTGTTTTTATACATCATCAAATGAATCTTTCACTACACACAACACTATCATGGATTGATTTACACAAAATCGTGGCCTTCCTCGATAGCTTGTGTTGTACGCAATACCGATTTTCACTAAAAAACGATATGCTATTAAAATAGTATTAAAACTAGCTGTTATGAATAGTAATAACCACTTTTTGAAATTTTATAAATTTTATTTTTCAAAATGGGCTTCATTTTTGGATTCGGAATATAGAAATTATCCTAGGGTTATATTTGGGTATTTTTCTAAAAAATTTCAATTTTTGATGAATAGTGAAAACACTAGGTTATTATTTAAAAACCGACTTTTTATTTAAATAATTATTAATTTTATTTAAATTTATTTTAGGTCAAAATTGATACATAATACCTATATAAGTTAAATTTAATTCATTGGAGTCATTTTAAAATAATTTTAGATATATACAATTTTTTTTGAACTTTTGACCGTCTTTTACCCACCTCCTATGAGATTTTTCAAATTTAATAAAACATAATTTTACCACTTTTGTGAATGGAATATAAAAAATCTGAGAGACACAGTTGATGTCAGAATGTAAAATGTGGTTCAATGAGTTGAAAATAATTTTTGGTGAATAGTAACTTTTTACTCTTATTTACCACGGTTAAAAGTAAATATGGTAATTAGGGGTAAAAATGATATTATTATTACCCTAACACATGTCTCAATTCTATTGTATAAGTGTAATTCGACCAAAAACAACTTTAGGGATAAAATATTACCCTTTAGGTCCACTTGGATTAGATTAGGACATTTAATATTAATTTTTTAAAGAATAGTTAAAATAGTTAAAATCAAGGTTTAATAACTAAAACATTTTTAATATAGGAATATAAATAAAATAAATTCATATATATATATTCATTAGAATGATAAAACTATTTCCTACATAATGGTAGTTTATTTATAAGTTTTAGACATTAAATAATTTAATTTCTTTTTGACACAATGATGATGCAGTAATTATCTTATTAAAGAAATATTAACATAATTGATGTTATAAATTTTCAAATAAATTAAATTTGAGGCTTTTTATGAATTCCACTAAATTTATAGGTTAATATGACTTATTAGTATTGATATAATTAACTTTTTTTAGAACTAATCATGATGTTATGATTTTCACAAAAATCAAGTACCAAATAGTGTCAAAATTTACATAAAACAGTTCTTAAAACAAATATTATATTATTAATTGTTATTTTTTTCCTTAAAATCTATGGTTCGGCCAAATGACATAGATAAGGTTATATATGTTAATAATAAACAACTTGGGGTTCTTTTGGCTTGTTATAGTAAGTTTATTAACCTTATAGTGTAAGAAAACGAGAAGACACAGTAAAAGTAAAATTATTCAACATAAAGTTAAATCTAAATGATAAGGTTAAAATAGTAACCTAATGAAGTCCAAATTCTATCTAATGGGAGGATTTCGACCCATCCTCACCTTATCTTCGAAATAAATAAATTTGGAACTATTAAAAACCAAATATGACTTTATAATAGAATAATATTTTTAGTTTTTTCATAGGTTCCATACTCCTCCCTTATAAAAGGGCACCTCCTCCCTCTCCTCCTCAAAACACTTTGAGCCATCAAGCTCGGCCAAACCATGCCAATTAAATTATTTTCTCCAAATCCTTAGAAACACCCTAGAGGTCCTGGTCTTCTTCAAAGACCAACCCTAGTGCCCTAAGAGGAGTTTAAGAAGAGGTGCGTCAAAGAAGAGGTAATATCCATTACCGATACCTTCCAATTTCCTTCTTCTTCAACATATTCTTATTTAGTTGTTTCATTATGAAGTAATAAAATCAGTATAACTCATATACTGATATTTTATTATGAAACAAAACTATTTAGCCTTCTATCCATCCTATGGAAACTTAAATCACTGCACGTGCTTACGTATGGAATACCGTCTCCACACCGTATGTGTAATCTATTTTCCAACACCACCTTACTTGGATGGGTATAATGGTCTGAATAATGACTATATATGATTATTGTAAATTTATATTGATTCTAAAATAGTATATATACACTAAAATACAATTCCACGATCATGGAATCTATATCATCGCTCGTGCGTACGTACGGAATACCGTCTCCACGATGTGATGTGACTCGTTCTACATGATCTCCATTGAATAATGATTATATAAATGTATTGAATGAATAAATATGATATATATTACACTAATGAAATTATGGAAATGAGGTATCTATATCCTAAAAATAATAATAAGAATTTATTTCACAAAACACGCATAAGAACAAAAAGTAATATACACCCGAAAAACAAGTTGCAATGAAATATTACTAATAAGAAGCTAAGAATATGACTATATATGATATCATAACAATAATTATGAACCTCGAATAAGTCAATGACATTATTTAAATCATTATACAGGAGGTTCGGACACGTACAATGCATATCGGACCTAAGGTAAGGGAAAATCTCTCAATCTCAATTTTTATCCGAGATTGATTATACTTCAGAATTTACTAGGGAATATTTATCATCCACATACATGTTTCCTCAATATGTATTATTATTTATATCCCCTAAAATTTTTTAAATCTAATATTACCCTTTGGTGAGTTTTTAGTAAATTATATGAAAGGAATCTTTTGTCGTTTTTCGTACGAGGTACTTTTTTACTTTTCCGGCCAATGTACGAGAAGAATGTTTTTTTAACTTATATGACATGAATGGATTTTTAGATCATTATTTCCATGAATCTTCCTTTACAAGTTCTCATAGTAATTTTTAATCAACATTTTTTAGTTTAATATTATATGACATGTTAAGAAAGGAAATTTTTTTTGAAGTAGAAAGGATATTTTCCTCAAGAATGGAGTTCAAGTGTTTTATCAAAATTATTTTTCATCTAAGATAATAGAGGATTTTGTTTCTATCCCTATTTCTACATTGTTTTGATTATTTTGTTATGGAATTATTTTTATTATGTCCTTTTATCTTATATGGATTGTGTTATGATGGCATAATGATTAAGAATCCAATTTTTATTACAGGGGTTATGATATGATGTATGATTTATGATTTTGTGGCACACATAAGAATGGTTTCATTATGAGATGTGTGGGACCTAAATCTCCCTCCAATGCATTGTGTAATTATTTATATCTCAGGAGGTAGACATGGCTGGAACTGAAGGTTAAACCAGTTAAGTGATACAGGATTGAAATGAGGAGTGAACTAGGTTGAGAAATGGACATTGTCCGCTAAGATAGTCTTGGAAATGAGTCTTGACTAATAATAAATGATTATCTATGATTATGTGTGTATTCCAAAATGTTTCATGTTTTAGGTTATGATTATTGGGATTACATTTCACTACTATGATTTATCCCATGATATGATATTATGATCTCTTTTGTAGGTTAAGATTTCCAAAATGTTATGTTCTTATAATTGATATTTCATTTGTTTACCCTTACTGCGCATTTGATCTCACCCTTTTGTATGTTTTCTTTTCCCCAGGTCATGAAGAAGGGTATTAAGTAGGATATGCCAAAAGGGACTCTAGATATGATGAAATAAATGAGAGACAATGTAGATGATTTATGAACCAGTTGTTTCTGTTTCCCAGTTTCTAAAGACACTTTACCTATACGATCCTTTCATGTTTTTGTTATATGTTGTAATAAGTGTGATTAAATTATGATGTAATAACAATGTATATGAAGAATGGGTCATTATAGAGATTCTAAAGAATTTATAAATCTCAATGTAAGTACTTATCATTCGGGCAAAGTTACTACTTATCATTCTCTAAGACTTTTCTTTAATTATATCTATAATCATAGTTTATTATACCCATTATTTCATGATAAAATCATTATTATATTGGTATTTATATGTATTTATTTTTATCAAATAAAAAATTATCGACCATGATAATTTTATTTATGATAATTGAGAACCATAGTCACATGTTTGTGTAGACAAATGCCTCCACAAATTGTCATGCTTTAAATCTATTTATATTTATATGTATATGATAAAAAAGGGAAAATAATAAATATTAATGATATATGTGACAAGATAATTTATTTTAAAAAATTAATCTTTTTTACTATTTTCACTCATTCGTCAAATAATGAACTCATGACTCTCGTCTCTGTAGAATGATGCATTCCATTTAGTTCTACCACATTCAGGGGTAGAATAAATTTTAACTAAGGTATATATATTATATATTTGATCAATTTTTTCCATTAATATGTTTATTACTGAATTATATAATAATTAATGATCATTATATGGTAATAAATCGATAATGATAAAAAAACCAAAAACTGATTCATCAATGAATTCGTCTTTACAAAACATTAAAAAATTTCATGTAATGAAATTAAGACATTATATTTTATTATTATACATAAAATACATTTCCATGAATGCATTTTAATGACTATATATTTTGAGATGATGTTTCAATGATACAACTATAATAAAACTATCAAAATGATCAAATAATAAACAACTAATGTTAAAAATTAATTGTAAAGAACTAATATCATGATGAGAACTATTATAAAATAATATTATAAATGGAAATTTTAACACACTATGTTTTTATAAATTATTTTTTTAAAATATAAATTTTCATTTATAGCTTTATTTACACACAACATAATGATTATCTTGTATTACAAATGGCACTGATTTTTTACCAACCAAAATATATGATTAATATTATCATTCAAACATGAATATTATAATGGATATATTACAATTATTGATATCAATGATGAAAAATAAATTTTAAATATTAATTATAATTATTTTATATTAATAAATTTTGTAAATTAAAAATTAAATAATTTTTGGTAAAGTTATTATATGTCTCAAAAATAATATATTCTGTAATGTGTTTAGTAAATTTCATTTAGAAATCAATAAAAAAATTGAAAAAATTAAAATTTATAAAATAATTTCATTTTTAAAATAATTTTTTTTAAATTTCATTTCATTAATTTTTTTTATTTTTATAAAAATATTAATTTCTCGATAAATAGTAAAAACACAACTTTTCATTCAAAACATTCCTTTCATCTAAAGAATTTATATAGATAATTATTGTTTTAAAATGGGATTCATTTGAAAATTATTTAAATAATATAATTATTTTTAAAATTTGTTCACTATAAATATTTTAATGTTATATATATATATATGAAAACATTTTATACTGTTTAAAACATTCTCTATGTAACCCCTCTTTATCGTCGCATCTATAAAATTATGTTTAAAATAATTTTTTCCAATATAATGAATAAAATTTTAAAAAATGTATTCCATATTTTTTATAATTTTAATTTTTATTATATAATAATTAAAACATTATTTTTGACATTAATTATTTTTAGAAAACATAAATATTATTTACTTCAGTTAGGTAAAAATGGGTTTACAAAGGCTCAACTAAAATGATAATGATAAAAAATGACCCAATTCTTCTCCAATAACCATTGGGTATAAGCATTTTTACCTAATCACTTATATTCCTAATAACAGTCATATCATATCCTTATATAATGATTAAAATGTGGGTACACATTTTTCTTTTAAAAACATACATGTGTACCACTCAGCTCACTTATGAAAGGTTTCCCCTCTCCTATCCTCTACATGATTCCAAAACCCTTTGGTTCAACCAATACATACCAAAATATTTATCATTATTCAATACTATCATCCTTGAATTCTTATTTGGGTTACAAAGACCTCATATTAAAGATTTATGTATAAACATAAAGATTCTCTCCGAAGAAGATGTATGTTCTAAAACATGGGTTTTTTTATTAATGATTCCACCTCCATAAAATATTATTATATTGTTTTGATATTTTAACAAAATTATATCTCATATATTAAAGAGTTTTAATGTTAATTTAATATCCTATATTTTTCAATACTTCTATAAATGGGTTATAAAATCATTATACATGTGTACATTGGACTACCACCTCCTGAACTGATGTAATTAATTTTCCATCACCACCTATAAATTACATATTTAATGATTGATTTATTTTTTTTATGTACTATAATTGTTATATTATTATACATCAGGGATTTTTTTATTACATAAAACATCATAATTTCCATTCCTTGGGAATATGATATCGTCGCTTGTGTGTACGGTGGACTAAAATCTCTTGAAGCATTGTGATTAGACAATGCATTACATGAAAGGTAATAAGGATGGTTTTAATGAACATATTTGATATATATTATATATTAATGAATATTTAATGGTTACCTAATATTTTACTTTCTTTCATTCAATCCATTATGAAAATGGAAACATCATTTATGTGTGTGTTTGATGTATCGTCTCTATGAACTATTCCTTTCATTTTCTATTTCTATCTTCTTTGGGTCACAGTAAATATATATATAATTAATATAAATGATATTTATATCATGGTCAAAATTATATAGAAAATTGAACCATGATTAATTTAATAGGAACACAAATTAAAAATCAAAACATACTTGAAAAACAAAATAACTATTTCTTGAAATGTAGAATTCACATGGAATTGTTAATAAAAATGTTATGAAAATTCATAATAAAGTAATATATGTTATTATTTATACAATTATTGATCTATAATATATTTATAATTGATTTATATTTTCTATAAATGTGTATTGTACATGAAATAGGAAATTAGAGACTTAAGGAAACAGATTTTTGTCAAAGTTTTCCATATTTTAAACATGTGGTGTCAAATTAACCTAACATGTTATATTGGTTCCACATAAAAACCATATGAAATGTTATATAATAAATTTATTTATTCTAAAATATTTTAAGATTCATTTTATATTATCTTTGCATGTGTCTTACGATTCAATGTAACCAAATAGGCAATGACTTTAAGAAATAATCTCATCCTTTATCCGGAATATTTTTGTTTCTAATAAAATCTTTTGATACATCTCCCAATAAACTCATAAAAAATTTTCTTGTCTAATTATTTCCTATGAATTATTGTATTCCCGTAATTTTCCTCCCTATATAAACTCATCATTTCTAAAGTGATTTTTAAAATTAAAACATAATATATTACTGTATCTGGTCAAAACCCTTTCTAGATTATTTGAATATTATCTAAAAAACTTTTCAAAAAAATATTTAATTTACTTCTATGTATTTTTAAAATAAATTTTATCCATTCACAAAATTTCATGTTTTTGAAATTATTCTTTATGTATTTTTTCAACCATTTCATGTTTTCCATTTATTGAAAATGTCAAAGGAATCGTTGTTTTAATATGGATGACATGAATGGAAATTTCTTAACATGAATGTTATTTTTCTATCGAATATTACATTATATGGAATAATTATTTCTAGATGAAATTTATTTTCATAATTGTTTATGAATTTTTAATTAAATAAAAATTAATATTCATGGAAATTTTATTTTACTCAATAATATTTCTATGATATTTTTCATTCAAAATCTTTTTAAATCAATGATGAAATTATTTTATTTTACAAATTATTTTCTGGGAATGTTATCCAAGGATACCATTTTTTTTGTTTATCATAATTTTTTATGTTTAGGATGAGAATATTTTTATAAAAAGATTCTCTTCCATGGTTTAAAACAATATAAAATGATTATAAAGACATCTTCTTTTTCAATGGGCTATACTTTGAGGAAACAATGAAATTATTATAGAACCCATTTTTTCATCGATTTTGATATGATAAATTATTTATTATATTGTTCCACATGTATGTATGATTTTCATCATGTGGTGAGTGCCACCTATATCTACCTCCAATGCATTGAGTAATGATAAATGTTATATTAGCTCAAAGGGTAAATGAGATGTTATCCCACACCAAAAAAAGGTCACAAGAGAGATTATCCAATGTACGAAATAGGGTATATGAAAGGATATCAAAAATATATAAATATGGTACATGAAATTTAATCTCTAACTTTTACTATGTACATTGGTGGTTTTGAAAATCCAATCATGTTATGGATGACATGGATTGTAGCCATGACATTTTATTTTTGATGATTATATATACACTGAAAATATATGAATTATGCCAACTTTATGCTCTAATAGAGCTTCTTATATGATTCTATTATATTTCATGTCTTATTAATATCTATTATTTGTTCCATGAATCAATTTTATGGTCAAGGTTATTTAGGGTATAGTTTTTATGTGTCATTCTCATTTTATCATACCAATATGCTCATGTTATATTAATATCTACATTGTTTACCCTTACTAAGTATATCAGATCACCCATTCTTAGGTTTCATTACCCTATGATATGTTGGAAAATATTATGTATGATTTTTAAAGAGTTTTATAACTATTAAGATCATAGTGTTTTATGAAATAGATCACTTATGGACCAGTTTTTTATATTACAATTTTTTCCTATACACTAGACTTAAAATATTCTGGTGTGGATCATTATGTTATGTAATCAATATTCATCTATTAAGTTAATACATATAAATATATATTTTTTTTGGGATATTATAATTTGTATCATATAAATTTTTAGTTAATATTTGGAAACTAAGATGGGAAAACATTTCTGAGACACCTAAGGATATGTTTAAGGATAAGTATACAAATTAATTAATGAATAATAAATTCTTCTTGAATATTATTAAAGGATATAGTGAGTGGTTTACAAATAATTACATCACTATATAGGTACAACATGTTTATTATGATTTGGAATAGATGTGTATAGTGGAAATAACTCTGAATAGGTGACATTTTGTTATAATATATCATCAACATGTGCATGAAAGTGGGCCTTTTTACACAATTTCATTTACACCCCTAGGGAAATGATTTAAAAATTCACAAACTAAATCATATTAATAATAAACTAAATTAATTGATAATTTCAATGAATAATCTAGGATAAACCAAATATTTGGTACATTTTAAATATTTTGACATGATTCAAACCACCTATTAGTTATTTTTCATGATTATGTGGTTCCCCATTATGATTATTATTTTTCATAACCTTCTTTTGATTTTAGTCAATTGTCATGATCTAAAGGAATTGTATTATTTTTGAGTGTGATAGATAATTCAATGAGTTTCCGCCTAAATATTCAAATGTTATGAGATAGGTAATGAAAAATATCATTTCTACTCTTACATAAAATTCTCAATCCATGAATCATGTTGAAGATCCAAATTAGTGTTATAGGGAAAAATATTCTTGTGAGTCCTATATGAGTAAACACCCAAAACCCACTTGTTTATTTTATAATATTATTGTTTTTTAAATGTATTAGTACCATGTAAAAAAATATTTTTTATTTTCTAGTGTTCATAAGATGAAAATATTTGTTCGGTAGTCTATAATTTCGATGGTAAAGGAGATCAAGTGTGAAATCTCATCAAAATTACAAGAGAACATGATGAAATTTATTCTATCGAGTGGGATGATTTTCAGATAATATTTATCACTAGTTACCTACATCATAATGTAAAAAAAATATAGAATTAACTCTTATTGATAAATCTTGTGAATGGTGAATTTTTTGGTTCCTAAGAGTTATATTTTAAAATTCATGCAAGGTATGAACTCTATAATTATCATAAAAAATGAATGTAAGGCTGATTTATTTTTTATTTTTGTAGAAACAAATCTACGAATGGTGTTAGCCAAAAGAAACTTTAGTTGATATGAAGAAATCATTTGATGTGTTCTTTTGGTTTAAATGGAGATCATATATACCTAAACATTATGGTATTGACATGAAAATGAAGTTTGATTTCAAAGGTATCACTAAAAATAATAGAGGGTAGTTATTAAGCATTCCTTTATGCTCAATGTGTCAAAAGAAGAAAATTTTTAATTTTTATTACGGGGACTAATAAATTTTTTACATTTTGTAAGAAAGTTCATCATGTGACTAGATATTAATCTGATAAGAAGAAGTAAGCAAATAATATGAATAATGATATTTATTCATAGAATATACCTCTCGGTCTCTAGTGTTTCCAATTTATGGAGTGTGGGAATTATACTAACTATTTCATAAATCGTAAATATATTGATGATGATCAACATTAGTAACCTATGAATCATATGAACAAATTTAAATCTCATGCATCACAATTTTATTCAAGGGGTATAATAATGTCATGGTGAATGATACCCATAAAATCCACACTAGATCATATAATTTCTTATTTAACATTACAAATTAAAATTATTTTTTCAACTTCTTAATGTTTTAAGGGTATTAATATTCCACCAAAATTATTAGATATATAATTTTATAAGAAAACCATCAATGGTACTATCTTCTAATATGAGGTATAATATTCTACTCTAGTTGATTTTTTGTAGAATGTCATTCTAGAAAATATTTTCATTCTTCATATAGTTTGATTTGATGTTATCTTTGGAATGGATTATATTTATCTACATAAATCCAATTATAATTTCCATTGACGGGAATTCATGTTTTATATTCAAAACAGTCCCTTGATCATCTAGTTGTGTGATGATTATTATAAGCATCTGATGGAATTCATGTCTATTATATGAGTTTTAAATCTTATTTAATAGTAGAGTTTATCTTAATTGGTTAGGGTTAAAATATTATTTGATGATATTCTTTCAGTTAGATAGAATTATTATGTATTTATTTAAGATAATCATTTCCTTCCAACAATACTTGAAGTTTAGTGCTAAATAAATCTCATACATGGTCCACGCCTATTTCAAATAGTCCCAATTGAATGTCCTTGATTAAGTTTATGGAATTAAATAAGTAACTCCATTATATTCTATAAAAATGGTTTATTCATCCAATTATGTATTCATAATTTAATCCTATTATTTTTCCAAAAAATAAAGATGGATCGATTGGACTCTATATTGATTATCGGGATCTGAACAAGACCACAATCAATATTAAGTATACTTTACTTATATTGATAGCCAATTTTATCAATTGTTTGTGATTAAATACTTTTTAAATATTGAATTTCATCCTAGATATCATCAATTGAGGTTCCAATTGGATAGTATGTTCAATACCATGTTGCACAAAAGTTAATTATATAGTTATTTCATAAAGGATTTTTGATTCACCTACTATATTAAGTGATTTAATCAATATGGTATTTAATGATTGCCTGGATCGGTTCATCATAATATTTTTATATTATATTGTTGTCTATTCAATGTTTAAAGAAGACCCTACAGGTTACTTGATTATTGTGTTGAATAATGATGAAACAAGAAACTACATGAAAATCATAGAAAGTGTGTATTGTTTCTGAAAAAATTTAAATTTTTGGGTCATATAATCTCATGAGAGGGTATTTTAGTGGTTTTATAAAAGGAGAATTTCATCTAATGTTGGCAAATAATATACATTGTGACTAATATCTTTGTTATTATTTCTTTTGAAGGATAATATCAATGGGTTTTTGGGTATTTTTCATGACTATATAATCAATTCACCATGTTAACATTGAAGGGACCCATGTTCATCTATACAGATGAATGCGAAGATGATTTCAACTAACTATACAAATATTTATCAATACACATATACATACATTACCCTATATAGAAAAAAGGTATCAAAATATATAATGATACATTCATCAATGTATTAGGATGTGTTATCATGAAATATGACATTTCTATGTCTTATGCATTTATAAAATTTTATGTTCATTAGAAAAATCAACAAACTCATGTTTATAGTCAGTTTTGGTATTTTGTTTTCATTATAGATATGGATCCATTATCGTTATGTTAAAAATTGTGATTTATATATATTAATATACCAATAATAGGTTTTTAATTTTAATATTCACCCAAAAGTAGTTGAATACATTCCATAGATGATGGTTAGATATTTTTAATGATTATTGTATACACAATACATTTCCACCCATTGTATGTGAACAAGGTGGATGATATTTGAGTTAAAAGAATAATCTTATATTTTCTATGAAAATGATCACAAATGAGGCATTACTTTAGGATTTTAAATATTTGGTAAAAAATCATGATGGAAAGGGATAAATATTTTCATAATCAATATAATGTTCAACCAACTGTCCATGTGTAGATTAAAGAGGTTATGAAGGAAGATGTAAAACTAAAATAGAATGTATGATGTATTCCTTAGTTTAACCTAGAACTTGATATATTGATAAGGCTCAAGATCATATATGTGTATCATCCATGCCATATTTGGAGAAATGGTTTTTAGAAAATTCTCTGTATTCTTCATTTCCCATTAATCACAGTTGTTCTAATACATATCAAGATTTGAATGAGTAATTATGGTTTAATTACATTAAGAGAGATATAGAAGTTGTCGTATCTAGATTCTTTTTATGTTAGTAAGTCAAATCTGAGAGACAATATTTTATGATGATGTTACACCAATTACCAATTCCCTAATGGAATTGGGAAAACATCACAATTTATTTTCTCACCAGAATCCTCAATACGTCTAAAAATAATAATGTTATATTTGTTGTAATCGATCACCATAAATAATCAGCAGACATAATTTCTATCAGATATGATATCTCTTTTGATCTCCTTTTGAGGATATAAATTATGGATGTGTTATGATTTATTTGATTACCACATTCCACTCTGTCTGATGAGGATCTAAGAATTATGACAATGTTTTGGTGATGCCATCAGAAATCACTTGATATATAGTTTAGTGTTACCATTAAATATCATCCTAAAATAGATGTTCAGCCAAAGATAATAATAAAAACCTGATAGGATTTGTTTTGATATTATTCTATAGATGTTAATGTTTTTTTGGATCACATCCTTTATCTAGTTCAGTTTTCATAAAATAAAATCTTTTAGTCATTCATTCTTATAAATCCATAGTAATCCCTCTATAGGTTGAAGTTTAGAACTCAAACATACTATATAAAAGTCGGTCAAAAATATATTTATATAATAGTTATCTAAAAAGAATTAGATAATGTT
Organism: Viscum album; assembly: GCA_963277665.1. Taxonomy (NCBI): domain Eukaryota; kingdom Viridiplantae; phylum Streptophyta; class Magnoliopsida; order Santalales; family Viscaceae; genus Viscum; species Viscum album. The sequence continues at coordinate 201,431,672 of OY728157.1, read as the reverse complement.
TGATCTGTTCAATAACAAACAATAGAAATCTAGATTTGGTATAAAATGTATTCTCACAATCAACAACCTAACATACAATATAATTTGGTTGTCATACATATCTATGAATTTAACGATAGAATAATATTTTGGGATTCAATATGAAGTATAAACTGATCCATTGGAATGTAGTTCCCTTTGAAATTATTGATCATATTAGGATGTTAGTATATAGGTTGTCAAATCAACTTAACTAATCTAATGTCAATGATGTGTTCCATGTATCATTATTATGAAATTACAAACTCAGTCATTCAAATTTACAGATTTTAGATGTCATGCCACTTGAAAAATATCATACTTATCAGAAAAACCAATGGGTATTATGGATTATAGAGAAAAAGTTCACAAATACAAGACCATTACACTACTCAATTTTGTGTGTGTAAACCCTACAAATTGGGAGAAGCTATGTGGGATCCTAAAGAAATTATAAATAAAAAGGATCGTCATTTGATTTTATTATAATGAAATATTTCGTGAGAAAAATTCATTTAATGGGGTGTTTAGTTTAAAATCCACAGTTTTATAAATAATTTTTTGAATTTAATTATATTTCATTAATATATTCTATTAAATGAAACAAAATAATTACCATTCATTAGATTCCACAATGTTTTTAACTAAATATGAGACATTATTAATATTATTTTATAATACATGACCATTATAACCTTTCCATTAGACATAGATAAATAAATATTAACAACTACATTATAAATATTAATTATATTTTATTTATATATATAGTACATGTTGATAAAAAGTTACATTTTTTGTAAAGGGTTTTTGTGTTTCAAAAGTACTACTTTATCAAAATAAATGTTTTTATTTCAATTAGATGTCCAATATGAAATTATATTTTGATACATATAAAATATATATTTGATAAAATTATGTTTTTTTGAAATAATCAAGTAAAAATTTTCATAGGGTAAAATTTTGGGTTTATTCTGAAAAAATAGTATTTTTATTGAATACTGAAAAAGAATTGTTTTTATTGAAAATTACCTTTTCATTTAAAAAGTTTATAAGGATTCATTTTTTTAAAGTTATATAAATGTATAGTGTATTCAATAATATATTTATTAATCCAATATATATCATTATGCTCAATTACATATTAATTTTTTATATAATATTTCAAAAACATTTGAACATTTTGTTTTTGAAACCCACTTTATTACCAATTTTGAAAGGATAATTTTAAATTAAAACATTATACTTATGATAATGGGATTTGAAGGAATGTATTTAAAAATATTAATTATTTTTATTTTTATTATATAAAAAAATTACAGAAATTATTGACCATGGTGAATAGAAAAGAAATAAAAATTATTCATCATGGTTAAGATGAAATTGGGTTTACGAGGGGTTAAACTAAAATTATATCAGTTTAAATTGAGTCAAGTGAAGAAAATTTCCCATTTTTTATCCATATATATATAATATATATTACATTCTATTTAATTTCCTATTTTTATTATTTTTAAATAATAATAATGTGGTTCCACATTTTATTTTTAAAAAGTTAAAAGTGTTCCACTCACCACACTTATAAATTTCCAACCCCTATCATCTCCTCTAAAAAATAAATAAAAATTTTATTCGACCAATACCTACCCAAATAAATTTATTTTATCCCTTTTTTAATTATAGAATGATTAGTTTGGATATAATTCTTATTATGATGTTATTATGGATAATCCTAAACAGTCTCTCTGAATAAGAGATAAATTCATAGACTTTCTTTTTTGTATGATTTTTTCTTTTGTCAACATAAAATATTCTCATATATTTTTCTCAAAATAATAATTTTATATCTTGTATATGGATACATTATAATATTAATTTCATAACCTATATATATCTATTCTTCGATTAAATGAGATATGAAATCATCATTTGTGTGTACAATTGACTACCAATCCCAAAACTGATGTTATTTGTTTTTCATCGCTTCCTCTCATAGATGGATTTAATGATGGGTTGAAAAAAAATATTGTTTTCCCGATATTATTATATGGTACTAATTATTAATTTACATCGAACTTCTTACATTCTATAATTTGGGAATATGATATTGTCAATTCTGTGTACGGAAGACTACTGTCTCATGAAGCGATGTGATTCGTTCATTTTTTACATAGAAGATAATATGAAAGACTATAATGAAAATATCAGATATACATATAACAAATAAATGATTATAATATTTTAAATTATTATTTAAATTTATTTCCTTAAATTTTTCATGAAAATAGAAACCACATTCATGTGTAAGTATGACCTACCATCTCCATAAATGGTGTATTTTATTTTCTTTCTATTTATTTTATAGACACAAATAAAAACATATATATGGGATATAAATTATATTTAAATCATGTTTTAAATTCTAGATATAATGGAATAATTATCCAATATACAATACTAAAAATAAATTATAAAAACATACAAAAAAACAACATAATTATTGCTTAAAACATAACTTTAACGTGGAATTGTAAATAAAAGAGTATCAGAATGTAATCAGTACATCAATATTTGGTATGATTTATATAATTTTGATAATTAATTTATTTTAAAAAAACATATATTTTTTATATGAGAGTTTTAAAATTATATGAAGGAATTAATGGAAAATAATAATGAATCATTTCCTCAATTTTCCTTCATTGAGATATATGTTATGTTTTATACCTATATTATTTTTTTGAGGTGCGTATAAAACCTATTCAATATGTAATATCATCAATTTATTTACACTATTTATAAGTTATGTTTCATTTATGTAGGTTATTATATAATGTTATAGAATAGGTAATAACTTTATGAAACAATTTCATCATTTAATGGGATTGACTATATTTATTCATGTGATGATAAAATCTTATGATCCATATATAGAGAAGAAAATTATTTTTATTCTCATCTAGTTATGTTAATAAATACTTGTTTTCCAATAATTTTCCTTTTTATATACACTCAATATATCACAAAATTATTATAATGAAAACTGACTTTATTACTCACTTTGGTTGAAAACACAATCTATTCTATGACCATGTTTTCTAATTTTTTTTTAAAATAATGTTTTAATGTTACTTTGTGATTTTATAAATTTAATTTTTAACCTTTTTCCCTTGTAACAGTTTTTATTGTAATTTGAATGTGATTTTCCAAACATGGTCTGTTTGGATTTTATTGAAATTAAGAAATAAATTTTCTTGATAACATGTATAGCTTGAATAAAAATTTCCAAAACACATGACCCATATTTTCATAGAATATTCCTTTATATGTTTCAAAAAATATATTCAACTAAAATTATTTCTAAAAAATTTTAATATTTTTTTATTTTTATTAAAAGTGATTTTCAAGTAATGGGTATTTTTCACATGAAAATTTTTTATAGATTTTTTATCAAACTCCTATTCTTTATAATAATATATCATTTGATGTTAGTTATGATTTAATTAGTATACGATACAAGGATAAAATATTTATTCCTTATATATGATGATTAGGATTATTATGACATGATTTTTATGAAACCTATTTGTCTTCCTCAATGTTTATCATGAAAAAAATATTATAGAAAGAGTTTTTCCAATTGAGTATGCATTATAGAAATGATATTTTTCTTTGAAACCCGTTTTTATTTATGGATTATGATATTAATTTTTTTTATGATATTGTATCAAAAAAATTTATGATTTTAATATTGTGATTGGTTGGACCTATATCTCCCTCTAATGCACTAGATAATGATTATTGTTATATGATATCAAAGGATACATGGGAGGTAATCCCAAGCCTAAAATAGGGTACAAAGGATGTTATCGCAATCCAAAAGAGTGTACATAGGTGGTTCTCCAATGCTTAAACTATTATAAATTTCATGGTAATTCTCCTTGACATTAAAATTTATATCATTATTTATATTTGAAAAATCATTCCCTAATGCCAATGTTATGGTCCTATGGAACATTCTGCATTATTACATTTTGATTAATTTCTAAATAATGACCAATATTTATTCCATGAATCATGTTTATTATATATTTTATGAATGTTATAGTTTTCATATGTCATTATCATTTTATTATTCTGATATTCTACAATTATATTGATATCTCCCTTGTTTACCTGTACTGGGAATCTGATTCCTCCCATTATTATGTTTCCCTTCCCAAGGATATTAAAAAATGTATTTTGTATCATATGTATAAGAAGGTTGTAATTATGAATAACTTAGTCAGTGATGATGTGACTAACTTTTGGAAAAGTATTTTATGTTTCTATTTTTCCAAAATCACTAGACCAAATGTAATTTGGGGTAGTTCATTATGATATTTAATGTATATTCATCTTTTAATATGTAATATTTATGTACTATATGTTTGTTTTTTACAAAAAATATGAATGGATAATTATTTGAAATAGGTAATATTGATTTTTAACATAATGATATTGGTTTTGAAATCACTTATGTGGAAATAAAGTGTAAAGGTAAGTGTTTTGGTAAATCAATATAATTCAAATGTGTTATATGATTTCTTCCCAAACTTCATTTATCTATGTTCACAACATTCATGGATTTTCAATTTCAAATTATTTAATATACTTTATACCAATTGATATTTATTTTTTAAAATAAAATCAATGTTTATTTATGGTTTTCATTTTCATTTATTGTTTAGACAAACACAACTTTTTGAAATGAGAATCATAAATCTAACTTTCACATTGGTTATTACAAAATGTTCTTTTAAAATATTTTATGGATTTGTGTAATTTTTTTCATATCATTAAAAATATTAATCTCAAATAGAGAAATGTTATATGTTTCATCATATATTTTTTCATGTATTATGTGGTTAGTTTTTTTATGATTATTTATTTGGTGTTAATTAATTTTATTCATTGTTTAATATTAAGGTACTTTTAAATGTAATGGAAAACATTTTTTATTTCTATTGGGTAAATATACAATTAATGGTCATTGATTTTTATTTAAAGGTTTTATGAAACCCATTTTGTATCATTGGTTCCTTTATGATATGATGATTTAATTATTTTCATGTGGCTATAATATATATATATATATAATGTATGTTATATATTAAATATCCATCAATTTCATTTGTTAAAATATTATATTTCTTAGGATAAGTATTAATGTGTTTTTTTGTTGGTTTTATGATTTAAAACATATAGTGTGTCTTGGGAAAGTAATTTTTCCTATAGTAATTCTTATATCATAATTTAAGGAGGTTTGACATTCTTTACATATGATCACATGAGTCAAGTGTTATGTTAAATATTTATATGATATATTCTAGGTATTATGGTTCCATATTTATATTTATATAGAAATATGTTCATATTTCAGATCCATTGACTTTCAATAATGTGTTATGAATATTACTCATGTTGATGTGATTTCGCTACCATGATCGTGTTAAATACTATTCTTATTATCTCACCCTTGATTATATATTGATATTTTTATTCTCATACAAAGTGGTTCAAATCACCCTTAAAAATGTTATTATTTCCTTGTATTTTATGTTGGGTATTACATGTGAGGTGTTTACAAAGGGCTTATGTGTTGAGCAGTTATGAAGAAATTTTTACGTGTGTTATAAAATGTGTTATTTGTTTTGTTAATCCTCCAAGTATCTAAAAATATAATTCATTGGTTTTTTTGAATATTTGTAACATTAATTTTTTATTTATATGAAAAAAATTTATATTTGTGATTATTTTGATTAGGTTGATACAGTTGGAATGAATGATGGTATTATTAGTTTTGAACATTAGTTTATAGAACATTTCTAAATACCATATTTATATGTCTCTCGGATAAGTTTAAATATAGGGTAACATCATGAATTTTTTAATATAGTGAATGTGTTTTGTATCAAAGAATTTAAATCCAAGTTCGTTTACAATCATATAGATACATCTAAAAATTAGTTGAGATTAATAGTATCACTTAGTAAAATATTAGTTGATTATTCAATCAATAATTACATTGGTTCTTGTTGAGTGGGCCTATGAATTCACACCTTGATTGAAAACACTAGGGGATATTATTTGGTTAATCTATTCCACTTTAGAATCTATTATAAAAGATTAGTTATGTTGTGAAATTAGGTTAAAATATGTGGTTTTTCATCCTAAATAAATTGATATTCGATTGGTAATAATTTAGGATCAGATAAAAGCTGACAAGATGATTGTAAAGAGTATGAAATTTGAATAATGAGTTATTTAGAATAAATTTATTATAATTATATATTTTTGTTAATTATTCATTAAAAATGTTACCCTTTTGGGTTTAAATAAGAAATGTGACCTGAAAGAACAATGTCAATAATGGATTTCCTTGAAAAATTAGAAATTTAACAATTGATAAATTTATTAGGGTAATATTTGGGGTGATAAATATTGTGATTATTCCAAACCAGTTGTATAGAGTTATAATAAATAACACGGCCATAGTGATGTTTCCAAACGAAAAAAATGAAGATTATTATGGAATCAAATAGAAGTTCATGTGATGGAGATAATGAGGGAATGAAGGTTAAAATTAATTCTTGAAAAATATATTGGTGGAGAGACCATAGGTATTTCTTTAATGAAATATGAAGTAGTTTTTTCTATGGTAAAGGATATTGTAGATCAATAAAAAACATGGGAAAAAAGTATAAGGACCCATCATTAAACCTTACTTAATCTTGAGTTATTACAAGATTACACATTGATGATCTTTTCAGGTTTAGAGTTTTAGAGAATTAGATCATAAAACTTGAATTGCATTCCACATTTAAACAAAGTCGTTACATAAAAGATAGTATTCATTTTTCCCATCAATGGAAACATATTTAATATAAAACATGGATTCTTTCTTTGCACTTCCTTGACACTATCATCACATCTTGTACATTTCCCTTGACCTGTGAAAATAATTTCCAAAACTTGGGATGAGCATAAAAAGCTCAGTAAGGGTTATAAAAATATAGAATGAAAACATGAGTTCATATATACATAAGAATGAAATCATAATTCACCCATAAAACATAGTCACTTTAATATACCTCATCAAATCATGAATAAATCATAAAAATAATAAGACATAAATGTAACTTGAGGCATTCATAACATTCTTACATAGGGAGTAACCATCTTGGTTATGTTTGGAATACCCATCACAGTATATTCCCTAAATCTCTTCGGAGAAACCTTAACGTTTAACTCCTTCACGTTACCCAATACATTGGAGATCTATATCGGGCTCACCCACCCTTAGTTTATCACGGAACCACCCTTCTTCATAATAATGCCCATGAACCATAACACAATCGTGTCACATAAAACATGCATAAAGGAAACATAAAATTTACACTTTTCAATCACAAGATATCAATACAACCCATTGATATTAAAACATTATGAAAACCATTTTCAATACCAACATAAAAGAAAAGTAAAATATGGTATTTATTTTTCCTTTATAAATAAGGTATGTCTTGTAGAAGAATCTGAAACTCAGATAATGGTCACGGCGGCGGAGAAGTCATTGTCGCCGCATACGTATGACAAAGAAACATTCCTTTTGTCATTTAGTAAAACTCTTAGTAAAAAAAATATTCCTTTTTAATAAGAATAAAAGTAAAAGGGGTTTATACACCATATAAAATAATATTGTGTATAAAACAAAATATGCCTCAACGAATGGAGATTGAGACGAAGTCCCTTACAAAGACGGTATCCTTGGATTAAGGATAAATCAATTACATAATTATGTGTGACAAACGAATACACCAAATATATGTGGATAAAAAGTGTAAAACAATCAAATTTTATTCACACATATTCATAGAACGACATATTCAAGGAGCACAAGTTTATCCCAAAGAATCAAATTTGGGTTAAGAAGTTCCCTTGCAAAAATTCGACAGTCTAACGGCGTCACTTGAAAATTCAGAAAAATAGTTGATGAGAGATAAAAAGGGTATCTCATCACTTGAAAATAAAATTTACATTAATAATGATATATAAGAACTTATCCCAACATAATATTATGTGAATTAAAAGACATAACAAAAGAAGTCTTTTAAAAATAGGAGTGTGAAAGGTTTCCTTACCGACATGGGTATCATTCTAAACATACACCCCTTGAAAGAAGGACAATACAAAATTGATGTAAATAATCATAAAAGAAAGTATATTACACAAAGATTTGAATAATGGGAAGTACATATACCATTCAAAGGAAATGGTAGAAAATGTAGCATAAATATCACGGGAATAAAAGTGAGATGAAAAATCCCTTAGGAAAATTGGCAGCCTAACGGCGCCACTTAAAAATTCTAAAAAAATAATTTATGAGAGTAAGATGGGGTATCTCATCATATAAAAATAAAAAATTACAGTATGGTTAATATAAAATAACATCCCCCAACATAAGAACATGAAGAATAAATGAAATGACATAAAAGAGGGTACTTGAAAAGAAAGCGAGAGGTCAGATCCCTTTCCTCAAGTCCGACTTGTCTTGTTCGTTTCTTTATATTCCTGAATAATGAACTTTGGTCAATTTATAATTGCTTAAGGACCTAATATAAAAATTATTATTCAGTTCATATCACATATTATATTGTTATAATAATTGTTTAATAATGTCAGTTCATATCAGATGTTTTTGTCGATGATTGGTACATGAGTAAAAAATGAACTTGTTTGAAAATGATTTCCCATGTAGTTATAAGTAAATCATTTATGGAATAGTATTAATGATTAAAATATCATATATATCCAGTAAATATTAATTTTTTACTATTCCATAGCTTTTGGAGATAAAAAATGAAAATCACCGTTCATGGAGACGGAAGGCCGTTCGTACGCTTGAACGCTACTTTCATTTTTTTTGTCATATTAATGGAATTAATAATAAATGATATATATATATATATATTATAAATCAATTATAATATATATGTTATATAGGTCACATATGTTCATTAATTTCATTCTTTATACATTCCATGTATTGCATTAAAGAGTCACATCACTTGAGGGGGCGGTAGTCCACACTTCCTTATATGAAATTATCGCATTTTCACAACATGAAAAGAATAAAGGTATGTTTTAAATTTAAAATAAATAATAATATAGTAAACATAATTACCAAATATATCATATATAAAATATGGTGACATCATAATGTCACCCTTTAAAGGTGTTAAAAGAAAATTGAACAATCATCCTTTCGTGAGGCAGAAAATCGCCAACCACAGAAACAGTATGTTCATTAACCATTATACAAAGGTGTGTTGAAGTGTAGCTCGAATCCATCACATAAAAACATCCTAGTATATTTAATATAATGCTTCTGTTACAAGATAAATAAATAAAAAGAGTTTATGGGGTTAGAGAAACAAAATAAAACATAAGCACACAAGAGAAAACACTACCTTTAAAATGGGTAACTCTCTTTGATTTAAGCTCAAAGGCATCCTTGGAAAGGACTCTACCCAAAGTAAGGCTTAAATGATGAAGAGAGGGTTGTGGAGAGATGACATGGGCAGGGTTTGGCTAAGCCAAGGGCTTGAGAGGTGTGTGTAAGGTGGTAGAGGTGGGGGCCTTTTATAAGAGGAGAAGAGGGGAACTCTTGGAATGTTATAAAATATTACTTTATTATAAAATTATTTTTGGATTTTAAAGGTCCCACAATTATTTTTTTCAAGGATAAGGTGATAATAGTTCTAAATCAACACATCCAATAGGTTTATGAAAAGTTTAGTTCTTAGATTTTACATTATCTTTTCATTTTATTTAAATCGTTCATTTATGAGGTAATCACTACATCATCACAGTGTCATAAATAAATTAATTTATTTAATGTTTAAAATTTATAATAAAATATCATTATTTAGAAAATCTTTTTATCTCTCGAATGAATATTTATTGTCAAAAATATGACTTATATAACCCAATGTAAAAATTGTTTTTGTAAAACAACACATGTTTGTGACATTTTATTTATAACTTTAAATAATAGGTATTAATGTAATTTTCCATCCAATGTGGCTCCATGGAGTCCCCAAGTTGACCCGTGGATTTTCTTGGTCTTCCATGACACATCCAATAAGGGTAGGACATTTTTCAAGTTCATTTCATATTATTAAAACATTATTTTTACCTTAAATTTCACTAATTACCTCTAATCGCGATTAAACACATAAAAGTTACTATTCACCAAAAAAATTAGTTTAATCCCATTGAACCACATTTTACATCCTAATGACAACCATGTATGTCGGATTTTTGAAATTCAAAACACAAAAGTGGTAATGTTTCATTTAAATTAAGAATCAGTTTTTTAAGTACCACTTAGTGGTTTCACTATTCATCAAAAATTGAAGTTTTTCAGAAAAATAGAAAAACATCACCCTAAGATATATTTGATATTCCAAATTCAAAAATAATGTCTAGTTTACAAAATTCAAATAATATAAGTTCCATTAATTAATTTAAAAATTAATTCTCACGGTCATGACAAATAGTGTGTTTTTATGAAACAATATATATCAAAAGATTGACACTAGTTTAAGTCCAATTTCGAAGTGAAATTAATTCCAATGTCCACTATTGGATTAAATGGTAATGATATATTCTAATTTCAATTTAAAACCAATTCAAATGATAATATAATCATATCAATAAATTATATTAAAAAAAGGTTTTGAATTAAAATACAACATTTTTCACTATTCATTAAAAAAATGAACTTTATCGGAAAAATACCAAAAATTTAAAAAAAGTAAATTTTGATGTCCCTATTCTAATGAAGAATTTTATTTTGTCAAATATAACACATAAAATTGTCATAAAGTGGATTTAAGAGAGGTTCTACCTCAAAAGGCGGTTAATCGACCTTTTAAAGAACATTAGAATGTTTATGCTTAAAATTGGATTCATTCTCATTTTTAATCCTCTAACATTTATTGTAAAGAGTAAAACTATTTGAAAAACATATATAATCATTTTTTAGTTAGTTCTGTTCATTCTCTCCATTACAACGGCTAGGCGTTAACTACCATTTAAAATAATATTATTTTATTATTAGAGTGCAACGTAAGATTCCCAAGAAACTTGTTGTTGCGTATTGGGTACTCCATCGAGCATCGCGTACCCTTTAAATTAATATTAATATTTTATTCACAAATATGGATAAATGTGAAAATGTCATATTCTTTATTTACCTGAGGTGTTACATCCTTCCCCCTGTTGGGAATTGCGTCCTCACAATTTTAAAATTGGGCTTGGAAACTGCATTGAAAATCCCACATCGGAACAAGAGTCAGTAAAACAATCACCTTAAAATAAAGAAAGTGAAGTACAAAGGTTACCCGAGTTAACCCATACTAGGATTCCATGTAGGAAAACATTTAGATAGAGGAAAAACAAAGGGTCATGTTCTGAGGGAGAGTGATGGAAAACATGTTTAGGAGAAAGTTACCCACAAGAAAATCACATGCTTGTGGTGGGATAAAAAGTATTTGATTCCCCCGTAGGAAAAGTTAATAGAAATTTTTTTTGTTTTATGTTACTTATCATTGAGAAAATTATTTTTGATCTTAAGGAAACACACTTACTTGTCATGTTGACTTTCAAATTTTACTAGATTTCTTACACAAACTCGTACATTCATCAAATGATGTGTATTTAGGAAGACATGTTTACATTAAGAGAGCTATAATCAACTACTAGAGAATCACCTAATCCAAAAAGGGAACTATATACTTCCCATGTATTTAGACCTTAACCAAAACTAAAACCTGAATGGTTAGTAAGAGATCAAATAATACCCAAAAAGTATAATCCTTTATAAAAAAATTCTAGTCTTAATCTCTAAAATTTGTCAAACAATAACCAAAGTTCAACAAAGACCATTTAATAAACAATTAGTACATAAAATTCTTCAAATTAAACCAAACTAAGATTGAAACCCAAATATTTGAAGTATTTAATCACATAGTCTTCCAATGTAAAAATTAACTCTTATCTCTAAAAAACATCAGTTGCTCTTAAAGTCTCATATTGAATATTAATTAACATAATCACATATCCTCCATGATAGGTTAATAATTTCCATAGATAACCCAAAATCAACTTACTCTTAATTCATAGAATCATCTAACTAAAAAGATTAAGTCATACTAACCAAGGACTTCACGTAGTCCTGTGGTAGGCGATAAATACCAGTCACACTTTGGTTGTGGGTTCGATTCTCGCAGCTTTGTCTGACGTGACGAGATGTCACACGGTCTGCGTGTTGTCCTTTTTCCTAAACTATATAATTCTGAAAACATTACCCCAAATGAGATAAAATCATCAAAAATAATCATAACATATTCTTACCTCAAGTTTATCTCATGCCTTTCCTTTTCCATCATATCATATAATGACCCATAATTAACTCAAAAGTAAGGATCATATAAACTCTAATGGTTACCATTATAATTATTACCTGAACATCCACATAGATTGGTCATCTCGTACATGATGCATTACAGAACATACCAGGGTTGAAGTAGTTGATCATGACCCCTTGATAGTTGGTTTAGAACAACCACGAGTTTCCTCATTGAATCCCCCATTTCATCCAGTCTCTTAATCAGAGAACCACCACAGTTTCCTTCAAACATGTTGTCACTTTGGTTCCTGCTAGATCCATTCATTCACTAAAAACAGAAATGTCAGTGTGAGTGTATCAACAAAACCATCCTGTACTAACAAGGAAGATAAACAGTAAGATATACTTACTCATTCACTTTGTCTAAAACTAGGACTCTTTCTGAAATCCTAACCATTATGGTAATATCACTTATACATAGAGAATACCCTAACCTCTTAAGTTATCTAAACCGACCTCTGATACCAACTATAATGCCCCAGCCTTAAACCTTAATTAATCTTGAGAAATTATAAGATTACATATTGAGGATCTTTTCTGGTTTAGAGTTTTATAGAATTAGATCATAAAACTTTCATTACATTCTACATTTAAACAAAGTGGTTACATAAAAGATAGTATTCATTTTTCCCTCAATGGAAACATATTTAATATAAAACATGGATTATTTATTGGAACATCCTTGACACTATCATCACATCATGTACCTTTCCCTTGACCTGTGAAAATTATTTCAAAACATGGGATGAGCATAAAAAGCTCAGTAAGGGTTATAAAAATATGGAAAGGAAACATGAGTTCATGTATACATAAGAATGAAATCATTCTTCACCAATAAAACATAGGTACTTTAACATACCTCATAAAATCATGAATAAATCATAGATTTATAATACATAAAGGTAACATGAGGCATTCATAACATTCTTACGTAGGGAGTAACCCTCTTGGTTACGTTTGGAATACCCATCACAGTATATTCCCTAAATCTCTTCAGAGAAACCTTAACGTTTAACTCCTTCGCATTACCCAATTCATTGGAGGACTGTATCACGCTCACCTGTCCTTAGTTTATCACATAACCACCCATCTTCATAATAATTCCCAAGAACCATAACATAATCGTATCACATAAAACATGCATAAAGGGAACATACAATTTCCACTTTTCAATCACAAGATATCAATACATCCCATTGATATAAAAATATTATGAATACCATTTTCAATAACAAAATAAATGAAAAGTAAAACATGGTATTTATTTTTCATTTAAAAAAATGTAATGGCTTGTAGAGGAAGCCAAAACTCAAATAATGGTCACGGTGGCGGGGAAGTCGTTTTCGCCACATACGTACAACAATGAAACATTCCATTTGTCGTTTAGTAAAACAATTATTATAAAAAATTATTTCTTTTGAATAAGTGTAAAATTTAAAGGGGTTTATACACCATATAAAATAAAGTTGTGTATAAAAGAAAATAAGCATCAATGAATGGAGATTGAGACGAAGTCCCTTACAAAGACGATATCCTTGGAATAAGGATAAATCAATTACATAATTATGTGTGACAAACGAATACACAAAATATATGTGGTTATTAAGTGTAAAAAATCTCAGGTTATTCACACATATTCATAGAATGACATATTCAAGGAGTACAAGTTTATCCCAAAGAATCAAAATTGGGTTAAGAAGTTCCCATGCAAAAATTTGATAGCCTACTAGCGTCACTTCAAAATTCAGAAAAAGAGTTGATGGGAGATAAAAATGGTATCTCATCACTTGGACATAAAATTTACATTAATAAGGATATATAAGAATATACCCCAACTTAATAGTATGTGAATTAAAATACAAAACAAAATAAGTCTTTTAAAAAGCGGAGGGTGAAGGGTTCCCTTACCGACTTGGGTATCTTTCAAAACATACACCCCATGAAAGAAGGACAATACAACATTTATGTAAATACTCATAAACAAAATAATACTAAAAAAAGATTAGAATAATGGGAAGTACATATACCACACAAATGAAATGGTGGAAAATTTATCATAACTCTCACGGGAATAAAAGTGAGATGAAAAATTCCTTATGAAAACTCAGCAGCCTAACGACGCCACTTAAAAATTCTAAAAAAAAAAGAAATGATGACAGTAAGAGGGGGTATCTCATAATATAATAATACAAATTACAGTATGGTTAATATAAAATAACATCCTCCAACATAAGAACATGGAGTATAAATGAAATGACATAAAAGAGGGTAATTGAAATGAGAGCGAGAGGTCGGATCCCTTACCTCAAGTCCGACTTGTGTTGTTCATTTCTTTATATTCCTGAATAGCAAACATTAGTCAATTTATAATTGGTTAAGGACCTCATTTAAATATTATTATCCAGTTAATATCAAATATTATAATGTTATAATCATTTTTTAATAATGTTAGTTCTTATCAGATGTTTTTTCCGATGTTTGGTACATGTGTAAAAAAATGAACTTGTTTGAAAATGATTGCCCATGTAGTTATAAGTAAATCATTTACAGAATAGTATTAATGATTAAAATTTTTATATATATCCATTAAATATTCATTTTAAACTATTCCATAACCTTTGGAGAAAAAAAATAAAAAACACTGTTCATGGTGATGGTAGCCCGTTCGTACTCATGAACGCTACTTTCATTTTTTCATATTAATGGAATTTAAAATTAATGAGATATATATATATATTATAATTCCATTACAATATATATTTTATATAGGTCACATATGTTCATTAATTTCATTCTTTATACATTCCATGTATTGTATTAACGAGTCACATCACTTGAGGTCGCGGTAGTCCACACTTCCTCATATGAAATTATCGCATTTGCCCAACATGAAAAAAATAAAGGTTTGTTTTAAATATAAAATACAGAATCATATAGTAAAAATAAATACCATATATATAATATATAAAATATAGTGACATCATAATGGCCACCTTTAAAGGTTTTAAAAGAATATTGAACAATCATCGTTTCGTGAGGCATAAAATCGCCAACCATAGAAACAGTATGTTCTTTAACCATTAGATGAAGGTGTGTGTAAGTGTAGCTATAATACATCACATAATAAATTCTATTATATCTAAGATACTGGTTTTGTTACAATATAAAGGAATAAAAAAATTTAGGGGTTGGAGAAGAAAAATAAAACAAAAGAACACAAGAGAAAGCACTACCTTTAAAACGGGTAACTCTCTTTGATTTAAGTTCAAAGGCTTCCTTGTAAATGATTCTACCCAAAGTGAGGCTTCAAAGATTAAAATAGGGATGTGTAGAGATGAAATGGGTAGGGTTAAGCCCAGCCAAAGGCTTTAGAGGTGTCTGTAAGATGGTAGAGCTGGGGGCCTTTTATAAGAGGAGAAGAGGGGCACTCTTGGAAAGTTATAAAATATTACTTTATTATAAAATGATTTTTGGATTTTAAAGGTCCCACAATTATATATTTCGAGGATAAGGTGATAATAGTTCGAAATCCATACATTCAATAGGTATTTGACAAGTTTAGGTCTTATATTACACATTATATTTTCATTTTATTTAAATCATTCATTTATGAGGTAATCACTACATCATTAGGGTGTCATAAATAAATTAATTTATTTAATGTCTAAAAATAATAAAAAAATATCATGAGGTAGAAAATATTTTTATCTTTCTAATGTATATTTATAGTCAAAAATATGACATATATAACCACATGTAAATTTTTTTTTAGTAAAACAACACATGTTTGTGACATTTTAATTTTAACATTAAATAAAACGTATTAATGTCATTTTCCATCCAAAGTGGCTCCATGGAGTACCCAATTTGACCCATGGATTGTCTTGGTCGGAAATGACACATCCAATAATGGTAGTACATGTTTCAAGTTCATTTCATATTATTAAAACATTATTTTTACCTTAAATTACACTAATTACCTCTCATCGCAATTAAAAACATAAAAGTTGCTATTCACCAAAATATTATTTTAATCACATTGAACCACATTTTACTTCCTAATGAAAACCATGTATGTAGGATTTTTTAAATTCAAAACACAGAAGTGGAAATGTTTTCATTAAACGAAAAATCAGTTTTTTAAATACCACTTAGTGGTTTCAATATTCATCAAAAATTGACGTTTTTCAGAAAAATACCAAAACATCACCCTAAAATATATTTGATATTATGAATAAAAAAATGAGGTCTATTTTATATAATTCAAATCATATAAGTTACATTAATTAATTTAATTACTAATTCCTGCTGTCATGACAAATAGCGTGTTTTTATGAAACAATATATATCAAAAGATTGACACTAGTTTAAGTACAATTTCAAAGTGAAATTAATTCCAATGACCACTATTGGATTAAATGGCAATAATATATTCTAATTTCACTTTAATACCAATTCAAAAGATAATCTAATCATATAAATAAATTAGATTAAATAGCGGTTCGGAATTAAAATACAATATTTTTCACTATTCATTAAAAAATGAGCTTTATCGGAAAAATACCAAAAAATTACACAAATTAAATTTTGATGTCCCGATTCTAAAGAAGAATTTTATTTTGTCAAATATAACACATAATATTTTATAAAAGTGGATTTTAAAGTGGTTCGCCATCAAAAGGCGGTTAATCGACCTTTTAATGAATATTAGAATGTTTAAGCTTAACATTGGATTCATTCACATTTTTAATCCTATAAAATTTATTTTAAAGAGTAAAAATATTCTACAAACATATATAATCATTTTGTAGTTATTTCTGTTCATTCCCGCCATTACAATGGCTAGGCGTTAACTACCATTTAAAATAATATTATTTTATTATTAGAGTGCAACACAAGATTACCATGAAACTCATTTTTGCGTATTGGGTACGCCATCAAGCATAGTGTCCCCATTAAAGAAATATTAATATTTTATTCCCAAATATGGATAAATGTGAAAATGCCATATTCTTTATTTACCTGGGGTGTTACAAAGAGAATTGTTCATATAACATGATGGGGAAAAATAATTTTCTTATTAAGGATACACATGTATTTTTATGTTCATATTTGATGAATTCGGTGACTATGGAAAATATTAAACTAACATGGTCTATTAACATGAAAATTGTCACCCTAAAGCTTTTGTAAATTTATAAAATGATTAAACCAATATAAATATAACTATTTCTGTAAATAGTGATAAAAAATTGTTTTTGATGTTCTTTACATTAGATTTTTTGATTCCCAATATCATGTATCGTTTCAGCTACTATATGATATTGAATTTTAAATAAGTATTTATATGTGTATAATTATTATTTATAATGTGAATTAATATCCACCAATTTTTAGAGTACTTCACCCATGTTTTATTTAGAATAAATTTATAAATTCTTGACTCTATCTTGGAGATGAGTTTTATATATTTAAGAAGGAAATGTTACTTACCAAAATAAAGAAATCATATTTAAACCCCACCTATGATTATTCTTAATTAAAAGGAAAAATATGATCTCAATTAGAAAACATATTCTACTATAATATATAGGAAATTTATTCGTGATGGATATATAATAAAAATGAATATAGAATAACATAATATAACAGTTTCCATATTTAATGGAAAATGTCATGTTTACTATAATTGTAATGTTAATATAACTACTAAAATTTTATATTGTCTGATACATATGTTTTATATAAGAAAATATATTTTTATTAGTAGAGGATGTAATTTATTTAATGTGGGAGAATGTAACATTAACAGGTTTTGGAATGTATTTATCTATAAAGAAATACTATGATGAAAATATTTTTCCACAAAGAAGATTTAATTATAATTATTTTTGACTTATTAGATTAATAACTTTACGAATTAAATAATAATAATACCCTTAAAACATATTAATCATTAAAAAAATCCTACAAATAAAGGATAAAAATTAATATTATTTAATATTAATGATTATTCTTCCTCAAATACCTATTTTTTATATGTTATATATATTATTAAAAAATAAGAATATATAATATTTAGCATATCAACTTATATATCATCTTTATTTATATTCATAGATGGCATGAAATATAACTATGAAGACTTGATATTAAAAATGGTCATTTTCTACTAAAAGTGGGTTTCTAGTATATTTTTTATTATATTTAGAAGCATAATATCTTATTTTTTTAATTTGAATAAATGCATTCAATTTTTCAATTCAAATGGAAAAACTTAGGATAGGATAAATGTTTCATATTTTCTTAAAATAATTTTTTTTATTAGTGGAAAAATTATGTTTTTTATAATACTATATCTTTATCACATTTTTATAATACATGATTGACATAAATGATTTTTTTAGAAAATTTATATATGAAAATATATATTTAAAATGTAATATAAATAATTTTAGTCTAATATTATCAATATAAAAACCCATGTTTATCAATTTTAAAACATTAATAATATTACACTCTTAAAACACTTCGTATTCAATTAATTAAAATAAATTTTTCATATTTTATAAATTCAATCTAAAAAAATGTATTCCACATTTTAGATAATAATTTTCATATAATTTAATTACTTAATTTTATTTTTTGGCTTAAAAATAAGATAAATATGGTTTAGTTTATTTGAATTGATAATGGTGACACTATTTTTTTCAATTATTTGTTTTATTAATATTATATAATTTTTCAAAAATCAGGTAAATTATTCTCTCTTAATTAATGAATATTATATTATTATTAAACAATTATAATCATATATATAAAAAATAATTTTGTATTTAATCATTTCAAAATATAATTGGGAAAATATGATGGTTAAAAATATATTAGTATATAATATTCAGCTTTTCTATATATTTAATTTGTTTTATTAAAAGATAATTTAATATGATTTATAAATTTATATATTTTAAATAGATATTAAATTTATTTTTCATTATTGTAAAATTTATTAAGAGTGGATATTTTAGTTTTTTAGTACAACATGATTAACTTGGTCAAAAATTAGTCTCGTTGGTAAAAACTAAAAAAGTTTATATTAAAAAAATATGGATAAATATCTTCATAAAATATTAAAATATTTGTGCAAACACTTGTATTATGCTTGATATACCTACAATGATACAACACTCTAATATTTTGGTCATTTATAGTCACAAAAACATGAATTGTGTGATGATGTCATTGAAATGTAATGGTGATTCACAAAAGTCCCCCCTTCTATTAATTATAATTGTGGCCTCTAACTACCCATTTAAGAAAACAAAAATAAAATGATTTCCACATGAAAATAAAACCGATTTCATTTTTTTATAATTTAATTCCATATAATTGATTTTATTTTCAAATTATATTTATCAAAGTCTATATTTTCCAAATACAACTTCTAGGGAATGTTGAAATACCAAAATATGGTCTTATCATTACTTAAAACTATTTCATTCATTATATTGCAACTGAAAGCATAGAAATAATATTATAAAATGATATTATATTTATTAAATATTTAAATTTTTTTTATATTTATGTGTAATAACATAATCCTCCATTCCCTTTATCTTTAAGGAAAATGAGAACACCATTTATGCATATATGCGGATGACCTTCTTCATGAAGTTTCATGTGTTATTTTCCTTCATTTAGGACATATCTAGTTTAGAAAATTAAATTTAATAAATAATTATAATAACTATAAAATGATTGAAATTATTAATTAATGAATTATATTACTCTTTACTCTTGTTCATCATACAATGGTATCATCTTCTATATGAATGAAGACTTCCACATCTATAGAATGGCGTATTCCATTTTTTACTACCACCATCTAGGATGGAATAAATATATTTATGTGTATATATTATATATTGGTTAAAAAAATAACAGTAATATCTTTCTTGAAGGAGAAAATTAAAATTAATCGTCATTATAATGTAATCGTTCAATACCAAAAAAACCCCAGGATTAGATCACCACTAATTTTGATTATAAAAATCATGATAAAAAACTTATTTAATAGAAATATAACATTATGATCTATCATAAAACATCAAATATAGAACCATTAATGTTTTTCAATAATGAGATATTGTATACGATGGTATATCAACACAACTCTTATAGAACTAGTGTTATTATAAAATTAAAAACACTTAATACTGAATATTGGTAAAACAAAATAATATACATGAAACAAAATCATGTAAATTTGGAGAATAAGTGAAAATGTATTTTTTTAATTTTTATGAAATATGTATGTAAGGGTAATATATTCATGACATATGAGTTAAAAAAAATTTGTGTAAATTAATTTAATTTTTATGTAATTAGAAAAAATGAACTCTTTCCATTAAGTTACGTTATTACATCAAGAAAATAATTCATTATTTATCACAAAAATTAATGAGTTTTCATCTTCAATGATTCACAGTCCTTTATCTTTGGATAAAAATAGTTTTTAAATAAAAAGCATTTCTATTAATGGGTTTCATTATAATTTAATTAAAACATTACATTTGAAAATAGAATCGTAAGTATGAACTTTTCATGTACAATTATATAGTTTTATCTTACAAGAATACTATTTCCTAGTTTTTTATATTACTCTATATATTAAAACACATTTTCCTATAAGAGATTAATATTTCATGATACCCCTGACAATTTTATTTTATTATGATTATTTTTGGGTGATATTGTTAGAAAACTCAACTGATTTAACACATGGAGTTATTTTATACAAATTATAAATTTTACGAAATGAGATTATATTTAAATGGGTTATTTATGAATTAAATGGTCAATTAGTTTCATTGGGAATCATTATAAAACCCATTTTATTTCAATGGGATAATAATGATGTGATAATTGAATGATTTTTATGTGTCTCTCATATATATGGATCCTGATTCCTAGGGTGTTATGTCACAATAAATATATTGGCTAAAGCATTATATATCAAAATATATGTGTCAAAATTTAAATTTTATTTTATCAAAATAATTTTAACTGATTGTGTGTCTCATGAACATAATGTTCCCTAAACTAATTTTTGTTCTACATTTGAATGATTCTCTACACTCATATATTATTCTTTCAATATTCATTATTTATGTTAAATATTTATAACATAGTTTATAGATATTATTCATCTATTGAGTTATTTTTTGTGTTAATTTTTATATATAACATAATTTGATTCTAACCTATTTCTTAAGATTATTTCTCAAGTAGATAAGATATTTAAACCATGTCAATGAATCCTCAAATTATTATAATATCACCATTGATGAAATTTTGGTATGTTATTCCACTATAGAGAATGTGAGATCACACAATTCAATTATATTCATTCAATAGGATTTAATATTTGTGTATTAACATTGAGAAGTAATGAATGGGGTTTATATTTGATTATTTAGAAAGAAACTTTGACAGGGATTGTAAAATAAGTATTATTTGTATTTAATCCGATCAAGAAATAAACCTTTAGATCCCTTGTTTATGAAACTACTTGTGATATGGAATTTTTATGCATGTAAAATAATAATATTAATGTTTCTACTTAGAATGCATCGATATAATACATATATATTAACTTGAAATATATTATTAAAAATATATTTATGTGTCTGTATATATTCAACACATAGAAATAAATTTACCTTTTAATCTCTAATACATTTACCTTCATTATCAACATTCAAATATCTTGATATTTGGAGACCTCCAAGTTTCAATTATCTGAAATAGTAATTTAATAGCTCAATAAACTCTTATATTAAATATTATGGAAAAATATATACCCTTTTTCAATGAAAATTTGAAATAAAACACTTAAAAACTTTCATATATCATTCAAAATAATACATCCAATATAAATAAACTGACCCAAATATATTTTTTTCTCAAACAATAGAATCAAAAGATAAACCATTATATAAACATTTGATGGTGGGAAATAAAATATTAATTAAAAATATTTAAGGCTATATTCACACTAAATAACAAATAAAAACTATATATATCGTAATTTTATAGAAATTGAATTAAAAAATTAACACAACCTGATGATAAAATTTTCATTATATATCAAAAATATTCCCCCACAATGTAACTTAGTAAAAGATTATACTTTAATACATGAGAATCATGGGACTTGAATCATATTTACATTTACTATTTCAATATTACAAAAATTTTAGTAATTTTATTACACATATTGGGTACTTTAAAATATTGTAGAAATTTAAAAAATAATTAATTTTTCATTATTTATAAGTATGATATTATCTTGTGGAAAATATTTTTTTCTTTCTATCAATTTCGGTGCTAAATAACAATATATTACTATGGATATTAAGTATATTTTATAATTCAATTAATAATATGTGTTTTCTTTTTATGTTATAAAATGATACAATGATGATGTCACTTATATTTTTTATAGCATTAATTACATTAATGTTATACTTTACCTCTAAAAATCTCTGGTATCTTATCTCAAATGAGAGGATATGATTATTCTATTTAATGATTTCAATTACCATAACAACCTTTGATTCCAAATATGACATTGATGTTTTTAACATTGTCCTAATATTAATCATCTCACACTTCTTTTGGTTAAAAATCATACATATGTAATCTATTAATTTATTTTTCTAACAATCAAAATTTATTATTGATTTGCTAAAATATTATATATCTCATGTGCTATATTTTTTCCATTCATAAATTGATTATAAAAAGAACCTTCATTGATAAATTGAAAGGACATATCGTACAGAATAGTATATCTATATAAATTAACATATATTAGAATCTCATTTATAGTGAAAATTAACATAGCACATAAAAGAAAATAATCTTTCATGTATACGTAAAAAATTTTGTCACAAAATTCCAATAGTAATTTCAAATAATCAATCAATGGTTAAATATGAAAATCAATACCATTTCAAAGATATTTGGATAATAAGTTTTCAACCTCATCATGACATGTTTTTCATTATATATTTGTGGGGGGAATTTATATACTTCTAACATTACATGACTTAAACCTTGATCGATACAATTCATTCATTATAGTTTTATCCAACATATGGATTTTATTATGCAGTTATTTTTTACTTCATTTACTAAACTAAGAGATTTGACCTCAAATATATTCTATTAGAGTGAATCTATTTTGTGATATATTTTTTCATAGTAGATATGAAAATCTATAATACATTTTTTCACAATGATTCATTTGAATTTTCAAATAGATTCTTCAAATGAGTAATTATTGATAAATGTTAGAATTGGTTTACAAGAATTTTTGTGTTTATTCATTTTTACATATCATAGTATTATTTCTTATTAATTTCATATAATTATGTCCCGTGATTATAAATTATTATAATTATTCATATTTATTTGTAATCAACACACAATCATTGTGGTAAGAAAATATTTTTTTATACTTAAATCTATTTGGAAATAAAATTTTCTCTTTATAAATGTATTCTATCGAGCAGTATAATTATAGAATTAAATCATTCAAATGTTCAATCTATACAGTAAACCTTTTTTCCAATATTTATTTATCCTTTTCTAGTTATGAATATCTTCACTAATGATAGTACTACAGATTTAATATAACAAAGAGAATTTTGTTTTGTAGATTATCTATAAAATCATTAGATAAATGCAGTTATTTCGAATTTTTAAATTCATAAATCATGTCTTAATTATTCAAGAAAATCATTTATTTCATTATAAACATCTTAATGAGAATTAGATCATGTATTCATTATTATTTCACAATTTAATTTAAACCATATGTAACTAAGATTAAAATTAAAACATGGATGGTATTTTATTTCCCTCTAACAAAATTTTCCCACTTTCAAAATCATCATTCATGAATAGAGGAAAATATATTGGTTATCAATGTTATATTTACCAAATTCCAAAAAACAATAGTCAAATGCTTTCATGTATTCATCACCTCTTCTTTGTGCATTTATACATTTGTGATCTATTAATTAAAAAATAAAACACATAAAAAAGAATATATCGAGACAAATAATCTTTTAAATCTATATATATATATACATATCGGTTTATAATATCTAAAATCATCTTATTTATGAGAATATATTCAACATATAGTCTAGATAATTAATTAATTAAAAATTTATTAAAAAATATTTAATTTTAAAAATTGATTGGAAATAAACATTAATATAATTATTAAATATATGTTATATTATGAGTGACCTTTCCATTTGTTAATTTTTTTTACTAACAACAATTTATTCATAAATAGTTAATTAGAACAACCAAAAATTTGATATATTTATTAACACTATAAATCAATCAATATAATAAAAAAAATGGATATAAAATTTATAAAAACTATATAAAAAATATATTTTATAAATCTGAAATATTTATCAAATATTCTTAACTAACAACACACAAAATTATTTTGAAAATATTTTTTACAAAGATAATATATCTAGAATATATATGAAAAATTAGAAATAAAAAACAATATATTACTTGGAAATTAGTGAGAATAATTTAAGAAAAATAAGGATTAGTTTTTAAATAATTAATTTTTAATAAATATTTAAAAATAAAATAATCCCAAAAAATATTAATGTGGAAAATACATCATCTGTGACCAAATATAAAATAATATAAAATAATCCTTAGATGGATTACATCTTGTGTAAATATTTTCATTAATTTAAAATAAATAAGTCTATAATCTTTTATAACATTCTTATTCACATCAAAAAAATATTATTGTTTTTAGAAATGACATTTATTAAAATGAGTTCGGGTAAATTATTATTAATTTACACCAAAATAAGAAATTGTGGTGGATTAAATGATTATAAATTTTTAAAATTCCATTTAAATATTGTCTTTGTGTCATCTGAATGATATTTTTTGAAAATATTATTATTTCTTGAATAGTAAAAATTACCTATTTTTTTTGAATTTTTCATTTCTTTTCATTAAATCTGGTAATTAGAATGTTTCATTATGCTTTGAATATGATAGAGAATTAAATTAATTGTCTTAAAATTATCAATAATATAATTTATTACATTTTTATATTCATTATACATGATTTGTAAAAGGTACATTATTTGGTATTGGAACACTTATGTCTTAAAAAATTTCACTACGATTAAAGAATTTATATTAAAATTTATTTTAATGAATCATATAAATTTAATGATGAGCCATGGATTACA
This sequence comes from Viscum album, assembly GCA_963277665.1. Lineage (NCBI taxonomy): Eukaryota > Viridiplantae > Streptophyta > Magnoliopsida > Santalales > Viscaceae > Viscum > Viscum album. The sequence goes on along the minus strand of OY728157.1, from coordinate 201,405,821 downwards.
TATTTGGAATATGGTGGTCTTAATTTAGAATATATGAAATTTAATTTTTTTTATTATGAATATTAATCATGGGAAGGGATTATCACCTCTATAAGGGTAAAATATAAAACCAAGGGTCAAACCTATAGTATATGGGTTTACAATCTCTTTAGAACTATTTTTACCCTATTTTATTAGTATTTTTTGAAAATAAAAATTCAATATATTAAAATATGAAAAATTTCATGACACTCTCTTTTGGTTATAATATATATATAATTTTAATTAAAGGGGAAATATAAAATGGAACACTCTTGATTTAAATTCTTATAGTATGTTTTCAATATGATAAATCTAATTTATTGTCAGAATTTAACTTTTATATTGAATATAAATATTTTTTTATGTTATAAAATTTTAATTTTATTCTTTTTCATGATATAATTATATTTAATGCATAGACCCTGACCCAATTCTTGTACAAACATTTGAGAAAATATATTATATAATATTAAAAAATGAAAAGAAATATTTATTGAAGTAAACATGGTGTTATAAAGAATTTATGTTGAATAATAATGTATTATATATGGTAAAATAGTTTATATTATAATTTCAATTTTATATTTATGTGTTTAAATTCTAATAAAATTATTTTTCCAGAAAATGAAATTTTTTATATTTTATGATAAATCAAATTTTAAAAAATGTTTTAAAAAATCAAAAAATTCATTCAATTGGATAGGAAAAATAAAATTTGATATAATATATGTTTAATTAAACATTTTTCATCTACTATTCTCCATACATGTAAATTTATAACTCATAGGGTCTAAAAAACGTGTTATCTTGGTAAAGGATAAAAAAGAGTGATCATGTTGTTAAATCAAAATATAAGAGTTAAAAAGACACCAAATCATATTTATAATTTATTTTTTAATTATATAATTATATATTTTTTTACTAAAATATATGACCTCTGTGGATTGTTTTACTACTGAATTATTTTAATTATATTTAAATCACTTATGTAATTCCATTTTTGTCACCTCCCTCAAATATAAAAGGAAACCACCTAACCTTAATTTTCAAAAAATTTCAATCCATCATACGCAGAAAATCTCATTAAAATGTGTATTACATTACTAACCATCCTCCTACAACTCTATAATACTCTTAACACTAATATGTTAATAATTAATGTGTATTCCAAAGGAGGTTTCTCAAAGATGTAATATAATTCTTAACCATGATCTTTAAGATTTTTTTCTTATATGATCTTATCTAAACATATTTATCCATCATACCATGACTAATACATTATCATAAATATAATTACACATTATTATGATTATTTCACCACTATTTTCCACCTCCATTAAAATAAATTCGAAAAGACTGTTTCAAAAGAGTATACATGTGGGTAATCTTCCACACATAGTGATGTGAATTATTTTACTTACCAATATTACATTGATTGATACTAATATATATTTAATATATATATATGATATTATGAAATAATTATTACATAATTATTATAATATGTTATATATAATTGTTTCCTTTATTATGATTAAAATTGAAACCACTGTCCATGCACACATACAGAACACCATCTCAAATAATGATGTAATACATTTTTTATCTCAACACACTATCGAGGGTTTTAAATATTTATATAATGAATTTATTTAAAATTAATACCATTATTCGCAATATATATATTATGGAACAAACTTCATGATTCATGGGCCATATCATCTAAATCGAAGAAATTAGGAAAAACAAAACACTTATCACCCAGAATAGAGATTTTAAGAAATAATTTTTAATTAATGATTATTAATAATATTTAAATAAACCATGTATTGTATTATATGTATGAATATGGTCCTTGAAAATAATTAAGATAAACATAAATTTATTTTATAGAAGGATGGCTTTATTACTATTCTTGTTTATCTTATGGTTTGGTTTTTTTCACAGTCCCACTTTTTTCTAGGATGTTTTATAGATAAACATTTTATGGTTAAATTATATGATCAATGACCAAAAAATAATTTTTATTTAAGTTTAAAATTGTTATATTTAGAGATTAAATTTCATCTTTTTATTTTAATATCTCTAACTACTCAAAATTTAAAAATAACATTTTATGTAAAATTGAATTTCTTTCTTTATTGAGTTATCATTTTTTTAGTTTAAGTCTATGTTTCCCTAAAATGTTATAACAAGTGTTTTTATAATTATCCAATAATTTATCAGTTTAATTTTACTCTATATTTCACATTCTATAAAATAATTAAATGGAATAATCTCTTAATTTTTCAAATTATCCTTTTTTTCTTAAAGGTGTAAAGAAATTAATTTCATTAACCTACACATCACGATTGGGTTTTCAATATTTCATGAAAACTATTTTTATTTAAGAATTATTTATATTATTCCATGGTTATATTGAAATAAATATTATTACTATCAATTTATAAAATAATATATTTGAAATAATTGATTTTATAATAAAACTTTTATGTTCCTCAAGAAATATTCTACTCATAATTCAAAAGTTTTTATATTTTGGGATAATATCCTTTCATGATATATATTTTTCACCAGGAATATGATTTTATTATTCCAGAATTATATTATTTATTATTAGTTATTTATAAATGTATTTAAATCGTTATGAATTTTTTTTCATGGGTTAATCTATGATGAAAATATAAATTTTTTCATTATCTCATCAAATAATAATGAATAGATTTTTATTATATTATATTTAGTTCCATTATAGAAAAATATAATAGGGTAGTGGTAAATGAATTAGAAGTTAAATAGATACAGTTTTGGTTACACCATACCCAAAACAGGGTTCATGGGTGTTTATCCAAAACCTAAAGCAGGAACACAGGTGTTTAGACAAAGGAAAATTTTTTATGAATATCTTATTGGGTTGCCATGAAATATTTTTTTATGATTATTTATATTCTTCAATTTATGAATCATTTTTATGTACTGATCAAAATAAAATGTAATTCTTTGTAGGATAATTTACATTGATTACATTATAATTTTATCTTATGGACAACTATTATTTATTTTGTGACATGTTATTGTGATAGATGAATTATTTGGAATGAGTTATAAATATTAATATTATGTTATTATACCATTTTACTCATGTTGTGCCTAAAAATGTTTATTCATTGACATATCTGTTGTTTTTAATTACTGATGATCTATGTTTAAAAATATTTATGTATCCTTCTCCAAAAGATATAATTAATGGTTTTATGGTTTATATGCATATCTAGGGTATCACTTGTTGTAGACATAGTGGGAGATGATGTTCATCTTTAATGTACTAATTTTTTTATGTAAAATTTCAATAGGAAATAAAAAATTATAGTTTGGGTGTGGATTGTGAATATATTTAATGAATATTCATCTAATAAAATGTAATGTTTCTAAATTTACAAACTTATCATTCATAGATATTATATCCTTTCATTAGAATATTAATTATATTATTAAAATAACTTGAATATCATAATGGTACTGTTATTTTGTAGGCTGGACACAAAATAAAATTATTCTTTGAATGATCTTAAACTTATCTCATTTAGATCACACCATATATTACAATTCTTGGACATTCCCCAGTTAAAACTTTTTTCATAACCTAGGTATAGAAAACATGATAATGGGTTAGGTCAAATGTTTAGTAATGATAAGGAAGCGCTACATAAAAATATCATGAGAATATGGGTATAAGAAAATTATAATAACATTTTTAATCTGTACCCATTATATGATAGTTCATAAACATGAGTCATGGAATAAATCAGGGAATTACATAACCCACGAATCAAAATGCAATCAAGGAACTTAAGAAATGAGGGAAAAACATTTTTATAACACATATATTTTTTTAATATGAATAAAAATATAAATCATTTCCTTATTATTCATGGGTCATTGAAAAAAAAGCAATAATGGAATGGGTTTAATTCTCAATACATCAAATTTGTAAAGGTTTTATCGAAAGAATGTTAAAGTGAAAAATCCCTTACTAAATTGTGTTTCCTTCCCATTCTAGTCCTATTTATCTAATTCGATATACTTATTTTCTCCAATGAATAGGAAAAAGTTGTTTGTCCCACCACTCACATAAATAAATTCATACATATGTGTGGAAAATGATCATAAAACATTCATTATATCAGAACCCATGAGTGGAATTGGGTTTCATCAACATCTCATCACATAATAACCAATAAAAAATAAATAGGATTTCCTAATCTTTTAATTTTTTCATCAAAGCGTAACCAATTAAAAAATGAAGTGGTTTTCATGATAATTTTATCATGGTATAACATATGGGAGAGAAATGAGTTTTATATAAAACTTTTCAATATAAACATTAAACATCTTATCAAATAATAATAAATATATCCTTGGATGATATCCCAATAAATGTAAAAGTTACATAAATGGATTTCATAGAATATAGAAAATAATATTGAAATTTCACTTGAAAAATTTATTAAGGAAAAAATCTTTTCCACATTGAAAATTACTATTTAAAATATAAAATAATATTAAAAATACATTTATTTTAAAATAAACATTTTAGAAATAAAATTTCTTGAAATATTTAGAAATTAGTAATATTTAAAAATAATCATTGAATATACTAATGGAATACTTAAAATACATTTAATACATTTATTGAGGAAAATAACCATTAAATTTTTAAAACCAATAGAAATTTACAAAAACTTTTTTAAAACTTTTTTTTATTATAAAATTTAAATCTTATAAAGGAATAATTAAAAGACAATTAACACATTCCATGAGGAAATTTTTTCTTCCATTTTGAAAATGAAAAAATATTCAAAATATTCTTTTAAAAAAATTCACAAAACATAATATTTGAAACTTAAAAAAGAAAGCTTTAAAATAATTTAAATCATTTCTTGATGAAAATATCCCTTCCATATTTCAAATCAACCTAAAAAATATAATTTTCCACAAATCAAATTTTTATAAAATAAAAATTTAAAATTTAAAATTATTATTTAAAACAACGATTTGGTCATGATGGGGGATAATAATTTTCATGTTGTTCGATATAAAATAAATATTCTTTTCAAATTTTAAATAAAAAAGGGGATTGATTGGAATAGAAAATTGTGTTTATATTAAAAAATTTAAAAAATTCAAGAATGATTAAAAATTCCTTAAATAAATAAATTGAGAAATGTTAACATGTTTTTCTTTTAATTTTTTTTAAATCATGTATATAGATGAAAAAATCGAACAACGATTAAATTAAATTAAGATTTGATTAAAAATATTTTTTTTAATATTGTGTACAAAAAGTGAGGAAAATTATGGAAATATAGTTATTCTCATTTAATTTTTAATTACAATAAAATTAATGAATTTATGAAATTGTATCATAACATTTCGTCATCGAAATCATAATCATAAACAATCATTATAAATAATGAGATAAAAACTTCAAATGCTTCACATATTAGAAACATTTGAATTGTAAGACAGATTATAGGAAAACATCTAATAAAACATTAAATACAATTAAAATATATTTATTCATGATATAAATTATCAAATTAGATTTATATACACATATTAAAAGAAGATAGATGTATAACATAACATATATCTAAAGGAAGGAAAATTGAGACAAGAATCACTTATCGCTTTAGTAACATTTAAACCGTATACACCATAGAAGAGAAATCACCAAATGGATATGATAATCCACATTAATTTTATCATAATAATCATGAAATACATGGAATTTGTCTCATAGAAAGAAAATTCATATGGAAATCTATTATCTATGTCAGACCTTCCTTCATAGACATTATAACCCCCTATATAATAAATATGAGTTTATTAAAATTTATTAACTAACAAAAATTATATATTTCATACCATATATGATAAAATTATGTCGTTTTATTACCTTCTCATTAACAATTCCTTGTTAAAATTATGATTCAGGTAATAACAGCATCATTTTTCATATAAGCTATGGTTTGGTATTTTTTATCATCTCGCATTGATAATGGTTAAATAATATATATACTATTTAAAATATCATAAATATTTTATATATTCAAAATAAATGTGTTTATAGTAATCCATAAAAAATAGAGATAGATGACAAAATAATATGTTCATAGATATGGTAAACATTACATAAGGATGAAGGATATGTCCATTTTATAAAGTGATGAAATGAATGAAATTTAAATAATATAATACTATTAAATAATCATTTTTATATAATATATAACCCATATATTCACAATATTTACCTAAATTACCTTATATTAAAGGATTTACTAGAAAATAAATTACAACCCATTGTGAGGCGGTAGTTAGTCATACACATGAATGACCTTACCATATCCCCCATGGAATGGAATTTCAAAATATTTATCTTTTATAATAATTAAAAATTAATAATAATGTTAATAAAATCATATATATTCATTTAATCTGAAATTATTTCCATCCATTGAAATAAAAAATGAAAAAGACATCACATCAGTTCGTGAGGATGTATTTCGTCGTACACTCTAATGATGATTTTGAAAACTCATTCAATGGAAGAGGATAATTATTTAGGTATTAAATTAAACTCATAAAATATTTTTATATGTATGATTGTTTTTTGATATAATTATTTTTAAATAAAAAATTTGATATGTTGGGGATGAAATATAATGAAGCTCTGAGTTAGGGACATTACCTCTTCTTCATAATCATTTTTCTAGATTTCACCAAAAAAATTTATACGATGAATTTATGAAAAAAATAAGTCATTATGGATGATAGGATGTAAAAATTTAATTTAATTGGGTATTTATTTGATGAACGTACTTGTTTGGGATTTCTGAAGAGGGGAGGAGAGGGGAGGAGAGAGTGGTCTTTTATAAGTGAGGTGAGTGACACACTTTTAATTTTTGAAAATAAAATAATGTGCCATTGCTTCTCAGATGAAACAGGGATAAAAAAATTTCCATTCCCAAACCATATTCCTGATAATATCTAGTGCATTTTTACCCTTATCTTATTTATTTTAACCCCTAATTAACCCATTTTGATCTTAACCATGATAAATGATTTTTTAACTAAATTTACTATATATACTGTTAAAAAATATAGTTGAAATTATTAAAAAAATATAATTTATTATTATTAAAAATATTTAACATATATTTTAAACATCAATTTAGAGAAATTTGTTTTTTAAAATAATCTTGTATACATGATGAAAATGTTGTTATGAAAATATAAATTTTTAAAATGTTTCCAACTAATTTATGTCAAAATTTAATATGAAGTTGATTCAAATGATATAAATTTGATTAATATAAAATAATTTCAATATTTTTAATTTTTAAACCATTATATACTAAAACATATCATATAAATTAATTCTATCAAAATATTTTATCAAACAAAAATAGTATTTTTAGCCATTGACTAAAAACCTAACTTTTCATAATATTATCAAAAAATCAATACAGTATAATTGTCTCATGATAATTTAAAAATTTATTTTGATTTTGGTAAAATAATATTTTTATAATTCTTAGATATTAATTTTAAAATAATTGTATGAAAATAAATAAAAATTATTTTTTAGTAAAATGTAGTTCTTAAGCATATAATTTGAATTTTTATCTCATGCCTATATAACTCACAAGCTAAATGTTAAAAATTCAATTGAATTGGAAATATATAAATGAAATTAATATTCTTTACCAAAAAATTATTTATTTAATTTGTTGAGTTAAAACACATTTTTTTGTATAGTGTCACGACTCGTCCTCAGGGCCCGTGTCGTGACTACCCCAAGCCCGCCTTCTATAAGCCAGGGCCTTCCAACTAGAACCAAATGCGTAAATCCCTAACCTGGGAAGGAATTTCCATTTTATAAGTAAACATACACAATCAGAGTACACAATTGGAAGTAAAACATGAAGTACAAACTATATACAAAAGATGTGCTGGAAAGTAAGTGGGGTAGAAAACAGAATCCCAACAGTAAGTACAATGAAAAGACCAAACATGTACAACTAAAAGACAAATAGCTCGATGGTGTCTAGCAGCTCTTGGATCTTACACCACATATCCTACCTGATGGGTAGGAATATATAGCCTCCTCAGCGCTCCATGTCCGTACATCTCCTCTGGGAACCATCTCGTCATGAGGTCCATGTCTGGGTATCATCCAGTCCTCGTACTCTCCGCATCTGTCAGCGTTGTTCATCTTCTGCATCCAATACAATGCGGTGCAGGCACAACCCGTGCAGGGGGTGAGTATAATGATATGCTGTAGAGGCGCAGAGACCCTCAAGGTCTCACAAAATCAAACAAGGATAAACCACAATGTATGATTCAACGGATAAACATTACTTAAGTATATGCCCATATATATACCTAAGTTATCTAATAACCCATCTCAATCCTGAGGAAAACACAAAGGTCATTGACTCGGCTCAAACAAGGATTTCAGTGAAGTATATATGTTCAGATGATTTGTCGCAAATCTAGATCATCTTATTCGGTCAAGAGGCACTGCTTATCACCATACAGATTCTAACCCGCACAAGATTGATAGGTACTAACCCCCGCAATGACCAACAGAGGATCGATATGCACTATCCCACACAGGATCACTGAGCTATGACCCACAAAAAATCTGACCCACACAGGAATGGTATGCACTGACCCACACAAGATCGATGAGCGATAACCTCTGTATGATCTGTCTCCAACCTCCACCTCACTATCGGCCACTGGATTCCTCACACCCAGTGCGCTCGAGTACCGTAGAATCTACCCTCGAGATATCAGTTGTAACTAGACCACCACTAAACTACACAAAGGAGAAACCCAAAGGAATGTCATGTCGTAAAGGATCAACCATGACAGATGGTCCATCAATCAGACACCTGGTCTGTAAGTTATTGGCATTTTTGTCCCACGGGCTCGGTTGGTTTTTTAGATTCAAACCAACCCGATCGTACTCCATGTGTGTCAAAACCACAATTGGGGTATTCTAACATAACAGTCTCACTATAATCCTTCCATCATCATAGGCGTTTCATCAAACGAACACCTATAGCCCAAGATAGGGTAGAAAAAGCTTTAAACTGGTCAAACGGGTCTAGGTCTGGTCCAACCCAGGTGGACCGACCTGGATTGACCTGGTCTGTGGGTCCGACCCAGTCTGAGGAAGCAGCCCGGCCCGAAGGGGTGGCCTGACATGAGTGGTCCAGCCCGAAGGGACATCCCAGCTCCAGAGGGGACTGACTGAGGGGGGCCCGACTAAAGGGGCCTGCCGAGGGTGGCCCAGCCAAGGGCGGCTGGCTAGCCCATATGGCCCACTAGCCATGCATGGCGGTGATACACCCCATGTCTTCTGAAACATACAACACAAGGTACCGACATAAAAACAGTGGGACCAGAAGGGTCCCACCTACAGAGCGCACCATTGGCCGGCCCAGCCGGCCGCCCTTGTTCCTCCACTACGGTGTGATGATATCATGGTTCTTCTGGCCACCACGCTGCGCAACAGCGTCATTCCCCCTCTATCGCGGTTCTGCTGGACTCCTCACGGCGGGACAACACCGCTCCCCCTCCACTGCGACCCTTCCTATCCATGATCTCTAGCTCCTCCGTGTAGCGCGACGACACCACACCCATCTGGCAACCTGAAGCCCCTTGCGCCGCTTATTTTCTTTGCAGTCGTCTCGATGCCTATTTCGTTGCTCTGTCACAGTCTGGTTATGCAGTAGTGTGGTTTTGCCGCCACCATTGTTAATAAACTAGAACAATAAAAAGGGGGAGGGTCAGGCCATGTCCGTGAAGTCCGAGCCCTCCTTGTTATGGTGTTATCATTCGGCAATTCACATTCACAAATTCAACAAATTAGAACGGGTATAAAATCAACTCAAAATCCTCCTACCTCAAGATCGGTGGTTGTTGACGGATTCACAGGAAGGTGGAAGTTTTTCTATTAACATCGGAAAGTAGGAAGAAGTCATGGTCAGCATCATCAGCATTCTTCAAGGACGGCGCTCCCTCATTTGTCCCAGTTGAATAAGGATGAAGGTGGAAGATGTTTGTTGTTCTTCGTTGGAGAGAAATGGCTCCTCCCTAGCACTCCCCTTTCTTTGTTCCATCCAAGAATAATTCCCAACAAAATGAAATAATTGGTATGCCTATTATTTTATTTTGGTATGAATTTGAAAAGTGTTAAAAATTAATTTTGTTATCTCATTAAATTAAATGAGTGAAGTTGGACCAACTAATTGGGGAAGGACAGTGAAGAGGCTCCCCACTTAATAGGTGGTACCAACGGGGTTAAGGGAGTTTATAGCCTCTGTGGGCCCCACCTTAATAATCTCCTCCCAAAGGAGGTTATGCTCAGGTGGGCCTCACAACCATAACCTCCCATGGGAGGTTCTAGTGTGGTGGCCCCCCACCTCCAACTTTCCCTTGGAGGTTTCAACCACTAAAATAAAAATAAAGTCAACACATTATTTTTATTCAATTTAATTAAAAACCCCGAAAATCTATCTTCCATTCCCTTTAGAACGCATCTATGGTGAAGGTCTCACTATGTAATCACCGATGGTGTGAGTACAACGGTGTACTCAGATTTCAGTTCCGAGCACCGGTTCATAAGTTAAAAAATCCCACTCGTACGTTTGCTGAACGTATCTAAACAAAACTACAGATATTAATTCTGGGCACAACGTACCGTAGAATCGTGCACCGTCAGAAACAGAGAACTCAAATAATTTCCATTTATTTTTGAAAAAAATTCCTTGAACATTCTGGGTCTTTAAATTCACCCCACCTTAGATCTTTAGGTCCCCATAAGTTACAACTAGAACTAAGGGAACAATTAGGGGTACTGAGCACGCATTTGAGACTCCCGCTCCCATGTGCTCTCATGGAGGTTCTTATGCTACCAACGAATGTGCACCAGAGGTATCGACCATCCATACAGGACCTGCTCCTAACGATCTTCAATCTCCACTGGAACCTCTGTGAATGTTTCCTCACCATCGATGACCAGCTCTCCATGGTCGATGATGTGAGAAGGGTCATGCACGTATCTCCTCAGTTGAGATACGTGGAAGACGTCGTGAATCTGATGCAACTGGGGTGGAAGAGCTAAGCGATAAGCCACCTCACCTACTATGTTGAGGACCTGAAATGGTCCGATGAATCGTGGAAGCAACATCTCGCCTCGGCCAAATCTGTGCAAACCCCGTCAAGGTGAGACCCGTAGAAAGACATGGTCCCCATCCTCGAACTCCAGAGGTCTCCGTCTCCTGTTCGCATGTGAATTATATCTGCTATGTTTCGTCTTCATCTTCTATTGGATGATCTTCACCTTCTCCTTGGTAGCCCGTACCATCTCTAGTCTCGCCAGTGCTGACTCCCTAGGTCTGTACAGCATAGTTGCGATCTGCTAGGTTAACCATATAAAGCCTCAAAAAGTGCCATACTCATGGTGTAGTGGAATATATTGTTGTAGGAAAACTCTACCAATAGTAAGTGGTCCTCCCAGTTGCAACTGAAGTCAAGGACACATGCACAGAGCATGTCCTCAAGGATCTGAATGGTCCACTCAATCTGACCATCAGTCTGAGGATGGAAGGTGGTGATCAAGGAAATCTGTGTCTAAAAAGCCTCCTGTATCCCCTTCCATAGCTGAGAAGTAAACTGAGCATCACGGTTGGAGACAATATAAGAAGTTACTCCATGAAAATTCACAATCTCCTGCACATAGATTTGTCCCAAGCTCTCTACTGATCCCTGCTCTCTAATCGGTAAGTAGTGGGCCGACGTGGTTAGTCAGTCAATAATCACCCAAATCGAGTCGTGACTCCAGGGTGTACGTGGAAGACCTGTCATGAATTACATGGATATACCGTCCCATTTCCACTCGGGGACCTCTAAGGGATGTACCAAGCCTGATAGTACCTGGTGATCCACATTCACTTGCTGATAAGTGAGGCATCATATGAAAAACTCTACTACCACCTTCATCATACCTGGCCACCAGTGCTATAGTCGAAGGTCCTGATACATCTTTTCCACTCCTAGATGTACCACTAAAGGGGAAGTGTGGAACTCCCTCAACCCATCATCCTGAAGTGCAACTGGTACCACAGTACGTCCTCTAAAGAGGATGACGTGCTCACCACCATCAGAAAATCCATCAAGTGTCTGCCCTGTGGATATCTGATCATGTCATGTCTCGTAGTCAGTTTCCCCACACTACGCCTCCTTGACTAGCTATTGAAGTGGTGGAGTGAATGCAAGAGACTATATATAGGATGCTCCATCCCTATCCGCAAAGGATATCTGTAAGGAAGCCAACTGATCTGTCGCCTCTCCTAGCATTTGAATGCCTAATCTCTTGTAGAGAGAATCTGCTACAACATTCCCCTTCCGAGGAGCATAGACTATATCTATGTCGTAGTCCTAGAGGAACTCTATCCAATTTCATTATATCAGTTTCAATTCCTTCTGAGAGAAGAGATACCTGAGAATCTTGTGATCAGAGTATACGGTAAAACTTTTTCCCATAAGATAGAGTCGCCACATCTTTAAGATGAAGAAAAATGCTGGTAACTCCAGGACATGGGTAGCGTATTTCAGCTCATGTTGAATCAACTACTGAGAACCATACGCGATCACTACTCTCTCCGACATCAGGAAATACCTGATTTTTGTTCCTGATGTGTCGCAATAAACTTTGTACCCTACACCTTCCTCTGGAAGCCTCAAGATGGGGGGTACTAGTTAGCCTTTGCCTCATCTTCTTAAAGCTCTACTATCATCTCTGTAACCACATGAATAATTTCCCATTATTCATCATGGATGAATGTGGTGATGAAACTCTGGAGAAGTCTAAACGAACCTCTGATAGTATCCAACCCATCCCAGAGAACATTGTACCTCTATCACACTCTTGGGTGGCTCCCAAGCAAGTAAAGCCTCAATCATCGCAGGATATACTGTAACTCCAGCCTCTAAGATGACATTTCCTAAGAAGTGAACCTCTCAAATATAAAAATGGAACTTCCAGAGAATACCATAAAGCTGGTGCTCTCGGAGTCTGTCTAATACCAACTGCAAATGGTAGGCATTCTCCTCCTCATTAGTCGATTAGATCAAAATGTCATCGATGAAGTCTACGACAAAGCGATCATGGTATGGATCCATGATCCTGTTCATGAGACACACGTACACTTTTGGAGAGTTTTCTATGCCGAAGGCCATAACCAAGAACTCATAGTGTCCATATAGACACATTATGGTCGTCTTCTACACATCCCCATCTCGAACTCTGAGTTGGTGATAGCCTGATCTGAGGTCTATCTTCGAGAACCATCATGCGCCCTTTGGCTGATCAAAGTGGTCATCAATCCTCAGATGTGGGTACTTGTTATTCACGGTTACATGGTTTATGAGATGATAGTCAATATAGAGCCTCAAGCTCCACTCCGTCTTCATGGTGAATGGAATCGGGGTTGCCCAGTTAGAAACACTGGGCCAGATGAATCCCTTCCCCTAAAAGTTCTCTAACTATACCTGCAACTCATGAAGCTCAGCGGGATCCATCCAATATGCTGGAGTAGATATTCATGTCATCCTGAGGTATATGTCAATATAGAATTCCTCCTCTCCGAAAGATGGTAGTCCTAGAACATCATCAGGGAAAGCATCCGTGTATTGGTCCAATGCTACAGGATAAGTCAGACTCTCTACATCACCTGTTGTACAGATAAGGCAGGCCAACAGATGAGTGATGAGCTACAACCTTCTCCGGGTAAGTCCATCAAATGATGAAAAGGTTCCCTTCAAACCAGTGAAGGTTAACCTAGTTCCATCCATGCAGACACACCACACTATGCACCTAATACAGTCAATATAATGAAATACTATAGATAAACAGTCCATACCCATGATGACGTCGTAAGTCCTCGACTCCGCTTAGAGGATATCCAACCAAAGATCTCACCTCCTAGGGTAAGCTCACAATGCCAGCACCAGTGCATAATCATCGAGTCTCCTACCGTAGAAATCTCTATCCATAAAGATCGATCCAACAGCTCTGTCGGAATATCTGAGCTCCGATCAAGGGTAGTGGCTAAGAAAGAATGTCTAGTGCCTTTGTTTATAAGTATTGTAGCTAAGGTGAAGTAGACACAGATAGTACCTCGAATCATCTCCAGAGTGCCATGGTCATATGCCTCAGCTGCATAAAGCTCAGCTCTTCGCTCTCTTCCAGCTCCCTACGGTCAGGATGGGCCTCCTAGTAATGGTGGTGGCAACACCTTAAAACGTCATCCAATGCCTGTTTCTCGACCAAATCCTCTTCCACATCTGCATGCGCCCTGCGCACCGCCTCGATCGAACTTATGCCTTACCCTGGGAGGTCCCTCAACTGAATACTAATCATCTGTACGGTGGATCGGATAGTCACATGCCATGTGACCCTCCCCGCCGCATGGGTAGCACTGTATTCTCCTGGCATATAAGTATCTACTCTGTGTGACCTACACAACCAATCAGGAGCCCTACGGTCGACCACCTGTGGGTCTGGTTCTCTTGGACCTCTGCGTCATCTTTCTACTGCCAGCTGTAGAAGACTCTGCTGCTTGTTTACTAGTTGTGGGTCCCACTATTGGTGACAACACAGTAAGAAAACTCTCTTCTAGGAGGGCTCTCTCTAACACCCATTCTTGCGTCAGGATGTTGAGGGAGATAATCGAGGATCTGATCTCTCACCTGAGCCTAGCTCGATGGTTAGGGCCCCAAATAATGGGTCCCGCATTATAATTGTAGATTTACGCTAGTGCTCGGTGAACCTCACTGAGTACAACACCACTGTTAGGCTACCCTGTTGTGGATGCAGAAGCTCATGTATCTGCACCTCCTTAAGGGTGGCTGGTACAAAATCTGCCCGAAACGGGCTCTCAAAGTCCCTGCAGAGCATTGTCACCTCGTCATGGACCTGAAGCATCATGATCCACTATCTACTTACTACCGCCCGAAGGAGACTCGTAGCAAGAATCACCATGTGGTCTGCTGGTGTCCTTATCGGCCTGAAGACACTCCTCACACCCTCTATACAATCCTCAGCCACCTATGGGTCTGTCTTTTCCAGGAATGTGGGTGGCCTCTAGCACTGGAACTCATGCAGGTTCTCCCAGGAGATCATAGATTCGCCAGGAGACTCGAGACAACCTTAAGTCAAAGGTTCCCAAGTGCATAGAAGCATCACAAGTTTAAAGGTGGGATTCATTAATTTATTTTCCAAAATTCCTACCCTATAATTGGATATATTTAATTATAGAATAAATTATCATATTAGGATGAATTTCTACATCATGAATTTTAATCCTTTTGGATTATTCTTGAAATTCTTCACCTTATCCTTGTTTGTCCTCAAAATTTATCAGCAAGATATTTTCTAATGATAATTTTTTTGTTCAAAACTGTTAAAGAAATTGTTATCATCGTGTTCATTTGGCGAGATTCAACATGGTCATTATGGTTTCAAGCATTAACATCATTACATTTGGATTTTTACAGTGTGTTTAATTTCAACTGTATTCTTTTTCAAATTTTTAGCAGTCGATGAACATTGGAGTGGGTAACTCCAAATGTCATACCTCTATTTGATTTATCTTTTGGAAAGAAAGATTTATCAACCAATTTCTTGACACGTACCATCCCTCGGGGCACATGTCGTGACTACCCCAAGCCCGTCGTCCATTGGCCTGGGGCTGGCGACTATCACCGAAGGCGTATTCCTTAAAAATGTAAAGGCATTGCCTTTATAACCTATAGCACACACAACCAAGCACACATCAATATACGAACTCAAGTAAACTGAATAGTCAATAGAGTGAATAAAATAAGTAAATGGGGCCAGAATACAAGCACAACTAGAATGTACAAGGAAAAATGGAAAGTACAATATGACTAATAGGTAAAAATCAGCTCATGGATCGTCCATCACAAATCCTATGTGAAGGGTAGGTATATCTCAAGAATGGTCATCTTTGTGGGTTGCCTCGTCTAACATCCACCTCAATGCTACCTCTAGTCTTGGTACTCTCATCCTCAGTCAGTGATGTTCGTCATATGCACCAAACACAACAGGGTGGGTGCATACCCATGTAGTGGTGAGTATAATGATACTTAGTAGGGACCCCGAGACTCTCAATGTCTCACAAAATCCACCAAGATAAACCACAAAAAATGGTATCAACTGACAGCCGTACATAGGAATATGACCCTACGTATACATAATTTATCCAGTAAACTCATCTCAATAATGAGGAAAACACAGAGTCCAACTCAAAGTCTAATGCTCCGCTATTCCACAAAGGATGGAAAACCATGGAGTCTATTACCACACAGGTACGCCACACAGATGAATACCACCAAGGTATTACCACAATGGAAAGTACCAACCAGGTACGGACTCAACTCACACTAGGTATAACTTAGGTACAGCAGTATTGATGATTAGATGTAACTACTGAATCATCTTAGTCTGTTAAGAGGCACTACTGCTGACCCACATAGGATCACTCTTCATATGTCATAGCCAACTAATGGGTTCCCGCACTACGCTCGCTGGTCTCTGGGAGGATCTGCTCCTTAATCCACTGGTCGATACTCCAACACCCATGAAGTCTCATGGATATGTATCTCAAAGGACCTCCATGTCATAGGGGTCTCAGCGCAATAAGTAGTGCGTCAATCGGATGCACGATTTGTGAGTCAATAGTATTTCACTCTCGAAGGCCCGGTTGGATTTGTGCTCAATCCAACCCGAACATACCTCAACATTACCCAAAACTATGGTGGGTTATACCAAAGGGACCATCTCTCTCTATGTTTTATAGCACATTTGACAGTTTGTCAAACAGAAACCTAGTTCCAATGTTATGGCCATTAGAGTGAAAATCTCATAGCTAGTCCAGGTCCGGTCCAACCCGGTCGGACTGACCCGACCCGGTTTGGGTAGAACCACCCCACTGGTTCTGGCCCGTACCTTTCAGGATGGATTGACAGGCCGTAAGGGCTGCAAGTGGCCGCGGAGTGAAAAGGGTGCCAAGGGGGGTTCGTGGGCCACCACATGGCCGCGGGGGCTGTGAGGGTCGCGTAAGGCCGAGGGGGTCGCGAGGGTCGCATGAGGCCGTGACAGTCGTGGAGCAACGAAGGCCACCAGAGGGCAGGGCGCTAGAGGCCGCCGGGGGCAGGGCGCGGGAGGGTGGCGGAGGCCGTGGGTTGTGGAGGTAGTGGGGTGATGGAGGCCGCGGGAGGATGTGGCCGCGGCGGCCTTGGGGCGGTGGAGAATGACAGATGGTGGCGGTTGCAGATGATAGAGGCTGTAGGGCAGTGGTGGCTACAGACGAAGGATACCACATGATGTCGAAGCACCGCCGGTGGCGGTTTATGTAGACGGCGGAGGACATGGGGTGGCGGAGCACTGCAGGGCGGCGGGTTGTCGTGCCTTCGTCAACGGCCATCTTCACCAGCCCCCCTCTATTCGTCACCTTCGTCACGGATCTCGAGTTCCACTGGCGCCAGCCCTCAACACCGGTCAACGACACCATTGTGAAGAACACACCAATAGAGAATAAAGACAAAGGGGTCGAGCCATATTTGTTTAGCCCGCACCCTCCATGTTAGGGCAGTGGAAAATGTCTCAACAAAATCATGAATCAAGAACGTCAAACTCTACAATTTCATAAGAATCATAGATAAACTCATTTTGGTTGATCCAAATTCTCTATGATTTCCAAGAACAAGGAATTTAATCGACAATTTTCATGAATTCTATAACAACCCCTACCTCGTTTGTTTGTTGACGTCGATGAGAGAAGGTGAAGTGGTCAACGTTCACCACGCTTGCCACACACCTATGATGCTGAGATCATTCATCATATAAACACTCCTCGATGGAGGTGGTTCTTTGTTGTTTAATAGGTCCACCACTGGAGGATGTCCCGAGGAAGAAGTCGGAGTCGGAGTTCTTTGTTAGTGGAGCTCTTCCTTGGAGGATGTGTTTTTCCAAGTTCTCCTCTTTCCAACCCTTTCCCTGCAATTCCACCCCAATTAAATGTAGACCACAAAATAAACAATTTATCTATTATGTTTTTTGGAATAATTTTAAATTGTCTTAATTAATAAATTTATGAGTTAGTATAATTAATTAAAGGGGTGGCACAATTAAATAAAAGGAAGATGAAGAGTTTTCTACCCATTAAGAGGGATGTTCAAGGGAGTTCTAGCCTCGAGTGGTCCCCACCACCATAACCCACATGAAAGGCTAACTCTGGTGGTCCTCATCTCCATAGCCTTACCTGGGCGGTTTAGTTCTGGTAGTCCCCACCTTTCAGAATCCACATGGGAGTTCGAAATAAAATAAAATGCTACACAATTTTATTTTATGTTATTCCATCATGAAAAATACAAATTCAGTCATTCAACCACGACCTACTGCGGTTTAGGTGAAGGTCCCATTATGAAAATATTGGCGTTTTGAGTTCAACGAAGCTCTCAAATTTCAATTCTGAGGACGTGTTCAACTGTTACAAAAACCTGCTCGCACGTTTAGTGAACGTACCTGAAATAATGTTCAGAAATTCATTCCAGGCACTCTGGGCCTCGGAATCACGTGCCGTCAACATTTTCAGACTCATAAAATTCGAATTTAATTAATAAAAATTAAATGGAAATTCAGTGTCATTAAATTCTCCCCACCTCAGAGCTTTACATCCCCATAATCCACATCAAAAAACTAGGAAAACAATTGGGGGTACTGAGAACTTATATGAGCCTCCCGCTACCATGTGCTCTCCTGGGGGTTCTCGTGCTACCAATGAACTCGTACCAGAGGTATCGACTGCCCACGAAGGACAAGCTTATGTCGATCATCAATCTCAACTAGAACCTCTTTAAAAGTCGCCCCATCATTGACATCCATCATTCCATGGCTGATGATGTGAGAAGAGTCATGCACGTATCTCCTCAGCTGGGATACATGGAAGACAACGTGCACCCAGTGCAACTAAGGTGGAACTACTAAGTGGTAAGCCACCATGCCAACTCTACTAAGGACCTGAAAGGGTCTGATGAACCTCATAGATAAATTTCCACCTCGGCCAAATCTATGAAAACCATGTCAAGGTGGGACCCCTAGGAAGGCATGGTCACCATCCTCGAACTCTAGATGTCTCTGTCTCCTATCAGCATACAACTTCTTCCTACTCTGTGCAGTCCTCATCTTCTCATGGATGATCTGCACCCACTCTATGGTAGCCAATATAATATCTGGTCCCACGAGTGCTGACTCCCCTGAGTCTGTCCAGTACAAAGTTGATCTGCATGGTCACCAGTACAACGCCTCAAATGGTTTCATCCCAATGGTGGAGTGATATATATTGTTTTACTCAAACTCCACAAAAGTTATGTGATCCTACCATTTATGAACGATGTCGAGGATGCAAGAATGCAACATGTCCTCGAGGGTCTGAATAGTCCGCTCAGTCTGAACATCCTTCTAAGGATGGAAAGAGGTGCTCAAATGAAGCAGCGTCTCAAAAGCCTCATGTAACCCCTTCTATAGCCAGGAGGTAAAACATTCATCATGTTGAGAGAGAAACTTCGAGGGTACTCCATGTAACCGCACAATCTCCTGCACATAGAGACATCCCAATCTCTCTACTGATCTCTGCTCTCTGATCGGTAGGATGTGGGCCGACATGGTGAGTCATTTGACAACCGCGCAGATAAAATCATGACCTCTGGATGTACATTCAAGTCTTTTCATGAAGTCCATGGATATCCCATCCCACATCCACTCTGGGCCTCTAATGTCTGAACAAATCTTTTTGGTACCTAATGATATGCCTTCACATGCTGACAAGAGAGGCACCGAGGGACAAACTCTGCTACTTCATTATTTATTCCCATCAATTTTTGTAGTCGTTGAAGATCCTAGTTCTTCTTGGCCACTCCTGGATGTACCGCTAGAGGGGATTTGTGGAAGTCCCTCATCACTTCCTCCCAAAGTGACACTGGTACCATTGTACATCCTCTAAAGAGGATGAAGCGCTCCATGCATTCAGAAAATCTATCAGGTGCCTACCCTGTGGATATATGAGTTTGTCGAGCCTCACAGTCAATGTCCACACACTGCGCCTCCCTGACTCGTTGATGAAGTGGTGGAGTGATTATAAGAAACTATAGGAAATCTGCTTCATCTCGATCCACAAAAGATATCATCAAAGCAGACAGCTTCTTAGTCACCTCACCTAGCAGTTGTATACCAGATCTCAAACTGAGTGACTCTGCAATAATGTTCCACTTCCTAAAAGTATAGACTATCTCGAAGTCGTATTATTGGAGGAACTCAAGCCAATTTCACTGTCTCAGGTTCAGGTCCTTCTGAGAGATTATATACCTGAGACTCTTGTGATCTTAGTACACTGTAAAACGCTCGCCCATCATGTAATGTCACCAAATCTTCAAGGCGAAGACCACTACTTCTAACTCAAGTTCATGGGTATCATAGTTCTGCTCATGTTGTCTTAGCTGTTGAGAACGATATGTGATCACTGCTTGCTCATGCATCAGGACACCTCTGAACCCGGTCCCTGATGCGTCTCAAAAGACTATGTACCCAATTCCCTCCTCTGGATTCCTCGTGATGGGGGAACTAGTCAGCCTCTGCCCCAACTCCTAAAAACACTACTGGCATCTCTTCATCCACATGTAGGGTATCCCATTCTTCATCAATGATGAATGTGGTGCCACAAACTTTAGAGAAATTTGACACAAATATCCCGTATTATCCTTACTAGCCTAGGAAATTTCATACTTTCTTCACACTCCTCGGTGTCTCAAAAGAAAGTACCACCTCAATCTTAGCTGGATCCACCGCAACTGCGGCCTTCGATATGACATGTCCCAAAAATTGAACCTCTTAGATCCTGAACTAGCACTTTGAGAGAATACCATAAATATGGTTCTCTCGGAGTGGGTCCAGTACTACCCGTAAATGATAATCATGATCCTCCTCAGTAGTCGAGTAGATCAGAATGTCGTCGATGAATACTTGTAGAAAGTGATCATGTTATAGCTGAATAATCCTATTCATGAGTCCCATGAACACTTCTGCAGTCGTGGTTACACCGAAAGGCATAAACAATAATTCATAGTGGTCGTACTGACATCTAAATGTCGTCTTCTACACATCGGTGTCTCATACTCTGAGCTGGAGATAGCAAGATCTAAAGTCCATCTTCGAGAACCACCGTGATCCCTTCAACTAACCAAAGAGTTCGTCAATCCTCGGCAGTGGGTTCCTGTTCATCATGGTCACCTAGTTCAGGCGCTGATAGTCGACAAAAAGTCTCAAGCTCCCATCCACCTTCTTGGCGAGAAAAATCGGGGCTGCCCAAGGAGAAAAACTGGGTTGAATGAACCCTTTCCTCTACAAGTCGTCTAGCTGTAAATACAGCTCATGAATCTTGGTAAGAGCCATCTGATATGCCGGTGTAGATATCTGTGTCGTCCCAGGGTATAGGTCAATGTAAAATTCCACCTCCCTGTGAGGAGTTAGACCCATAATATCATCAGGGAAAACATTCGCGTACTGGTCCACCAGTATAGGATAACTTAGACTCTCCACATCAACTGCTCCAAGGTTAAGGCTAGACCATTGATTAGTGATCGGTTGCACTCTCCTCCATGTAAGTCCATCGTGGGCTACAAAGGCTCCCTTATCACCGGTGAAGGTAAGCCTAGTCTCATTATTGTGAACACACTGCACTTTATGCCTCATATAGTTTATCTGAGCATGAACTATAGATAACCATTCCATACCCAAGATGATTTCATAAGGCCTCGACCTTGCTACTAGGAGATCCCATCTGATGCTCTCACCTCCAAGAGTAATCTAGAACAACTGAAACCAATGCGTAATAATCGAATCCACTCCCGCAGAGGTTTATATCCATAAGGATCGAGCCAATGGCTCTGTCAGAGTCTTCGAGATCTGAACGAGGGTCGTGGCAATAAAAGAATGACTGGAACCTGTGTCTATAAGTACTGCATCTATGGGGGAGTAGACAAATATTTTACCTCATATCATCTCTGGTGCACCATAGTCATAGGCCTCAACTACCTAAAGCTGATATTGCCTCTGTCCACTTGCTCCTTGCGGTCAGGGTGGACCTCCTAGTGGTGGTAGCGGTAACATCTCAAATCGTCACCCACCGTCAGCTACATGACTAGCTCCTCTGACATGTCAAATTTATCCCTATATACCACTTTGGTCAAACCTCTGTCTCTACTTGGGAAATCCTTAGACCATAGGCTGATCATCCATATGTTGGTTCGGATAGTCACGAGCCATGTTAACCTTACCACCGCATGCGTAACACTACCTGATCCTGGCATGACTGGCTCTGCATTCGGTGCCCCACACAACAGACCCTGAATCCTGTGGTAGTCCACCTGTAGGTCTATACCTCTTGGACCTCTGTGACATCTATCTGCTGCCAGCTGCAGAAGACTCTGCTACATGATGTCGAGTGGTGGGTATCTCTGCTAGTGAGTGTTCATCAGGAAAACTCTCCACTAAGAGGGCTCCCTATAACACCCCCACCTGTGTCGGGTGGAGAATAGAAATCATCGAAGCTCTGATCTCTCTCCTAAGCCCTTGCTCAAAGGTCCGGGCCCTGAAGAATGGGTCTCGTACCATATCTGTGGAGTAGTATGAGTGTTCAGTGAAACTTTATGAGTACATTGTCATAGTCATGCTGCCTTACTATAGATGAAAATGCTTCGGAATGCGCACTGCGTGAAGATTCACTGGAACAAACTCTACCCGAAACAGGCTCTCGAAGTCTGCCCAAAGAAGCATCACCTCATCATGAACCTGAAGCATCAAGCTCCACCATCTTCCTACTATTTCCTATTGAAGTCTAGTAGCAAGGATCACCATGAGAACGGCTGGTGTCTGTACCTATCAGAAAAATGTCACCACAGACTCCAACCAATCCTTAGCCGCCAGTGGGTCCATCTCTACCCTGAACCTGGGTGGCCTCTGGTGCGGGTAGTCATGAAACGCGCTCAATCAGCGTGCACCCTATCTTGCTGGGGATGGTGGAATTGGTGTCCAAATGGGCAATGGTACCATTGGTGCCTCAACTGGTGCCTCTACTAGAAGAGGGCTCTACTCCGAGGCCTCGTCGCTCAGTGGGCTATCAGTATGTACTACATTTGGAACCCTAGCTGGCTGTCTATGTGGATTAATCCTGAAAAAAAAGTTCTACCATGGTTAATAAGTTATACATGGTGATCTCACTCAAATAATTCACAAAGAAGACTATTGAAAACACACACGCAATTAGTGGTTTCGTGCACTAAGTCATAAATTAGAAGTCAAGGTCCTCGTGTATGGATACGTCGGCTGCCGCACCAACACTGGATTCCCTAAACTGATAACCACACTCACTACGCTTATCACTATTTCCATTTAAAAAACTAGATTCCAATGTTCTATGGTAGAACTGACTCCTCTGATACCAATTTGTCATGACTGTCCCTCGGTGCCCATGTTGTGACTACCCCAAGCCCACCTTCCAGATTCCAGGGGCTGGAAACTAGCACTGAAGGCATATTCCCTAAAACTAGGATGGCATTGCATTTATAACCTATAACACGCACAACCAAGAACACATCAAGATACGAACTCTAGTAAACATAATATTAAACAGAGTGAGTACAATAAGTAAAAGTGGCCAAAATAAAATCCCAATTGAAAAGTAAGAGGAAAACTAGAAAGTACAAGACGATTGATATGTGAAAATTATCTCCTGGATCGTCCACTATGAATCCAACCTGAAGGGTAGGTACATATCATGAATGGTCGTCTCTATGGTTCGTCTCTTCTAATTTCTACATCTGAGCTACCTCCAATACTGGTACTCCCATCCTTAGTCAGCATTGTTTGTCCTCTAAACCAAACACAATAGGTTTCTGGCATAGCCCATGGCGGGGTGAGTATAACGATACTTAGTAGGGACCCCGAGACCCTCAAAGTCTCAACAAATCCACCAAGGAAAAACCACACATCATGTAATCAACTGGAAACCCTACTTAGGTATATGCCCATACAAATACCTAAGTTATCATGTAAACCCATCTCAATCATGAACAAAACAAAGAGTCCAATTCAATGACCAAATCTCCACTATTCCATAAAATAAGGAAAACCATGAAGGAAAGTACCACATAGGGACACCACATAGATAAATACCACAATGGTATTACCATAAAAAAAATTACTGCATAGGTACGGACTCAGCTCACATGAGGTATAACTCGGGTATAGTAGTAGAGATGATTCGATGTAACTACTAAATCATCCTACATTGTTAAGAGGCTCTGCTTCTGACCAACATATGATAGCTTTGTGTTGACCCACATAAGATCGCTCAGTGCTGACACACACAGGAATGCACGGTGCTGGGAAACACAGGATCGCTCAGTGCTGCCCACAGAGGATCGCCTGGTGATGACACACAGAGGATCGCTCGATGCTGACCAACACAGGATCTCATGGTGTTGACCCACCCAGGATCACTCACGATACGTCACAGCCAGCTACTGGGTTCTCACACTATGCTCATTGGTCTCTGGGAGGATCCGCTCAACAAGCCACTGGTCAATACTAAAAATTCCACGAAGTCTCACAGGAAAATATCTCAAAGGACTCCCACATCATGTGGGTCTCAGTTCAATAGACGGTGCATCAATTGGATGACCGTTCTGTGAGTTATTATCCTTTTAGTTCTAGGGTCCGGGTTGGATCCTTTCTCGATCTAACCCGACCGTTCCTCAACTTTTCCAAAAACTCTACTGGGGTATACCAAAGGGACCATCTCTCTCTATGTTTTACATCAACATTAATGTTTTATCCAACGTACGTAAAGTGCCAAAGTTATGGTCACTAGAGCAAAAAGCTCGTAGTCGGTGCATGTCTGATCCAACCCAGCCCGACCCGTCCTTGGCCGACCCGACTCAGTTTGGGTCGACTCGGCCCGTTGGGTTCAGCCTGGCCCATGCTAGGACGCTCGGCCCGCTGGGTGGTCTGGCAGGCTGTGAGTGTCATGGAGAGTTGTGGGGTCCGCGGGGGCCTGAGAGGCCACAAAATTCTACAGGCGGCGTGAAGCCGCGGGGGCCGTGGGCGGTGGAGCACCGCAGGTCATGGCGGCCCTGGGGTGGCGGAGCACCACGGGGATGTGGAGGCCACGAGCGATAGGGTCCACAGATGGCACAGGCCTCGAGGCGGAGGAGGTTGTGGGTGATGGTGGCGGGGGAGCGTCGTCGGGCGGAAGGGCGCAGAGCCTTCGTCTGCAGCCGACTTTACCAGTCACCCTTCATTCATCACAATTATTACGGATCTCGAGTTCCACCTGTGACAACTATCGGCACCAGTCTCCATCACCATCACAACGAACACACCAATATAGAAGAGCGTTGGAGGTGTTGGGCAATGTTTGTTTAGCCTGCACCCTCTACGTTATGGCGGTAGCAAATTACTAAATAGAATCATGAATCAAGAACGTCAGACTCTATAATTTCATAAGAATCATGGATAAACTCACATTGGTTGATCCCCATTTTCCATGCTTTCCAGGAATGAGGAATTTAATTGAGAAAATTCATGAATTCAATAACAACCCCTACCTCATTTTTTTATGTCAATGAGAGAAGTCAAAGTTGTCGATGTTCGTCGCGCTCGTCAGAACCCTCTGATCCTGAAATCATTCGTCTGATAAACACTCTTCGTTGGAGGTGGTTCTTAATTGATGAAGATGTCCACCATTGGAGGGTGTCCTGAGGAAGATGTCGAAGTCAATGTTCTTCACTAGAGGAGCTCTTCCTTGGAGGATTTGTTCTTCCAAGTTCTCCTCTTGCCAACCATTTCCTCTAAATTCCACCAAAATGAAAAGTATCCCACATAATAGAAAAATTTATCTATTATTTTTGTTGGCATAATTTCAAATTACATTAATTAATTAATTGGTGAGTCACTATAATTAATTAAGGGGTGAGGCATAATTAAAGTGGGGGAAGATCAAGAGTTTTATCCCCATTAAGAGAGAAGTTCAAGTGGGTTTTAGCCTCGGGTGATCCCCACCAACATAACCAACATGGGAGGTTAGTTATGGTCATCCCCACCTCCATAACCTCACATGGGAGGTTATGTTTAGGTGGTCCCCACCTCTCAATATCCACATGGGATTTCCAAATAGAATAAAATGTTACACAATTTTATTTTATTTTATTTTTCCACAAAAAAAAACAAATTCTATCCTTCACCGTCGACCTACTACGGTCTAGGTGAAGGTCCCCAAAAGCGAATACCAGGGCTGTGAGTTCATCGGTGCCAACATAATTCAATTCCGTGCACCAATTCAAAAGATAGAAAAACTCACCCGCACGTTTACCAAACATACCCGAAATAATGTTCAGAAATTCATTTTGGGCCCTCTAGGCCTCAGAATCTTGTGCCATCAATTTTCATAGACTCGTAATGTTCCCAATTAATTAAAAAACTACATGGAAATTATGGGTCTTTACATTCTCACCAACTCAGAGCTTTATGTCCCCATAAGCCACATCACAAAACAAGGAACACAAGTGGGGGTACTGAGCACGTATTTGAGACTCAGGCACCCATGTACTCTCCACCAAAAGGAAAGTGGTCCTCCCAGCTACGACTAAAGTCTAGGATTCAAGAACTCAGCATATCCTCGAGAGTTTGAATGGTCCACTCAGTCTGGCCATCTGTATGAGGATGGAAGGCGGTGCTCAAATGAAGCTACATCCCAAAAGCCTCCTACAACCCCTTCGATATCCGAGAAGTAAAATGCGTGTCATAGTCAGAGAAAATCGTCTACGGTACTCCATGTAACCGCACAATCTCGTTCATGTAGAGGCATCCCAAGCTCTCTATTGATCCATGCTCTCAAATTTGTAGTAAGTGTGCTGACATGGTGAGCTGATCGACGATCACCCAAATAAAATCATGACCTCTAGATGTACGTGGAAGTCCGGTAATGAATTCCATGGATATCTCATACCACTTCCACTCTGGGACCTTTAAAGGCTGATCCAAGACTGCTAGTACCTACTGCTCTGCCTTCACTTGCTGACAAGTGAGGCACCGAGAGACAAACTCTTCCACTGCTTTCTTCATTCCCGACCACCAGTTCTATCGTCAATGAACCTGGTACATCTTCACCACTCTTCGATGTACCACTAGAGGGGATGTGTCAAACTCCCTCATCACATCCTCCCAAAGAGACACTGGTACCATGGTACGTCCTCTAAATAGGATGATGTGCTCCCAACCTTCAAAAAATCCATCAGGTGCCTGTCCTATGGATACTTGAGCACATTGAGCCTCGCAGTCAATGTCCTAATGCTACACCTCACTGACTTGATAATGATGTAAGGGAGTGACTGTAAGAGACTAAAAGAAATATGATCCATCATGATCCATAAAGGATATCTACAATTCGGCTTGCTGCTTAGTCTCCTCACCTAGTAGTTGTATCCCAGATCTCTTGCTGAATGCATATGCTACAATGTTCCCCTTCTTAAGAGTATAGACTATCTTGAAGCCATATTCTTGGAGGAACTCAATCCAAAATCATTGTCTCAGGTTCAAGTCCTTTGGAGAGAAGATATACTTGAGAATCTTGTGATCTAAGTACATTGTAAAACACTTGTCCATCAAGTAATGTTGCCACATCTTCAAGACGAAGTCCAATGTTGCTATCTCCAGGTCATGCGTAGCGTAGTTCTGCTCAGGTTTTCTCAGATATCGAGAACCATATGCGATCACTACTCACTCCTGCATCAGGACACATCCGAGCTCGGTCCCTAATGCATTGTAGTAGACTACATACCCAATGCCATCCTTTGTAAGCTTCAATATGGGGGCACTAGTCAGCCTCTGCCTCAACATCTGAAAACATTGCTAGCATCTCTCTCTCTACCTGAAGGTTTTCCCCTTCATCGTAAATGCTAATAGTGGTGCTTCCACTCTGTTGAAATCTGACACAAATCACCGGTAGTATCCAGCCAAACCCATGAAACTCCATACTTCCATCACACTCCTAGGTGGATCCCAATCATGTACCATCACAATCTTCACTTGATCCACTGCAACTCCAACCACCGATATGACATGTCCTAGAAATTGATCCTCTTAGATCCAGAACTGGAACTTCAAGAGCATACCATAATGCTGCTGCACTCTGAGTGTGTCTAGTAGTACCTATAAATGATAAGTATGATCCTTCTCTATAGTCGATTAGATCAGAATGTAATTGATGAAGACTACTACAATGAAATCAAGGTATGGCTGAAGGCTCTTATTCAGGAGTCCCATGAACACTTCTGTAGTGTTGGTTACACCGAATTTCATAACCAAGAAATCATAGTGGTTGTACTGACATCTGAATGTCATCTTCTACACATACTCATCTCAAAATCAGATCTAGTGATAGACTGATCTGTGGTCTATAATCGAGAACCACTGTGCTCCCTTCTGATGATCAAAGAGGATGTCAATCCTCGGGAGTGGGTACTTGTTTTTCACAGTCACCCGGTTCAGGCACCGATAGTCGACACAAAGTCTCAAGCTCTCATCCGCCTTCTTGGTGAACAAAATCGGGGCTACCCAAGGAGAAACACATGGCCTAATGAACCCTTTCACCTGAAAGTCATCTAGTTATACCTGCATCTCACAAAGACCCACAGGAGCCATCCGATATGCTGGTGTAGATATCGGTGCCTTCCCGGGGTAC
The DNA here is from genome assembly GCA_963277665.1 of Viscum album. NCBI lineage: Eukaryota > Viridiplantae > Streptophyta > Magnoliopsida > Santalales > Viscaceae > Viscum > Viscum album. Next base: position 201,376,842 of record OY728157.1, on the reverse strand, counting down.
GGGACATTGTAAAATTCCACCTCTTTCTGAGGAGGTAGACCCATAATATAATTATGGAATAAATCCGTGCATTGGTTCATAAGTACAAGATAACTCGGACTCTCCACATCAACTGATCCATGGGTAAGGATAGCCAATTAATGAGTGATCGACTACACACTCTTCTGGGTAAGTCCATCCTATGCTGCAAAGGCTCCCTTCTCACCGATGAAGGTAAACCTTGTCCCATATGTTCAGGAACACAACACATTTCCCCTAATACAGTCAATATGAGCATGGACTAAAGATAACCTGTCCATACCCTAGATGACGTCATAAGGCCTCGACAGCGCTACTAGATGATCCCAATCGAAGCTCCCGCTTCCTAGAGTAAGCTCACACTACAGGCTCCAATGCGTAATCATCTAATCTGCTCCCATAGAAGACTCTAGTCATAAGGATCGAGCCAACAACTCCATCAAGATCTCTTAGCTCCGAATGAGGGTAGTGGTAATAAAATAATTCCTAGCACCTTTGTCTATAAGTACTAGAACTAAGGTAGAGTTGACAGAGATCAATCTTCGTATAATCTCCGGAGCACCATGGTCGTAGGCCTCAGCTTCTTAGAGCTTGGATCACCCATGTCCACCTACTACCTATGGTCAAGGTGGACCTCCTGGTGGTGGTGGAAGTAACATCTCAAATCGTCACCAACCATCAGTTGCATGACCAGCTCCTCTGACACGTCCTCCTGCTCCCTACAGACCTCCTCAGTCGAACCTCTATCTCTGCCTGGGCGGTCCTTCGACCGTCTTCTTATCATCGGTACGGTGGTTCGGACATTCATGAGCCATGTGACCCTTCCTGCTGCATGCATAACACTACCCGCTCCTGGCATGACTAGCTCTACCTCGGGTTCCCCGCACAACTGACCCTAAATCCTGCGGTCGTCCACCTGTAGGTCTGCTCCTCTTGGACCACTACGACATCTATCTACTGTCAGCTGTAGAAAACTACGCTATATGACTTCCAATGGTGGGTCTCACTGCTGGTTATTGCTCAGTAAGAAAACTATATATTAATAGGGCTCTATCTAACACCCCCACCTGGGTCAGGATTCTTAGAGAAATCATCAAAGCCTTGATCTCTCAACTGAGCCCCTACTCGAAGGTTTGGGCCCAGAAGATTGGGTCTCGTCCCATATCTGTGGAGTAGCGTGAGAGGTCATTTAACCTCACTGACTACTGTTCCATAATCATGTTTCCCTTTTGAAGATGAAGAAGCTCTTAAACACACACTGCGCAGAGAGTCACTGGAACAAACTCTGCCCAAAATAGGCTCTCGATGTCTTCCTAGAGAAGTGTCACCTCGTTGTGAACCTGGAGAATCAAGCTCCACCATATGCCTACTGATTTCATTATAAGTCTGGTAGTAAGGATCACCATGAGATCAGTGGGCTTCCCTACCAGTCGGAAAACTCTCACCACGACCTTCCTCCAATCCTCATCCACCTATGGGTCCATCTCTCAGCTGAACCTAGGTGGCCACTGGTGATGAAAATCATACAACGTACTCAATCAGCATGAACCCTCTAATGTTTGGGCTGGTGGAATCAGTTGCACAATGGGTAACTATACCGCCGGTGCCTCTACTAGTGCCTCTACAGGAAGAGGGTCCTATATTGAGCCATCGTCGCTAGGTGGGATATCAGTGCATAATAAATGTGGAACTCTAGCTAGTTGTCTACGTTGAGGCATCCTAAAAAGAAATAGGTGCACCACAGTCAATAAGTTATACCTGGTGATCTGACTCAAAGAGTTCACAAATAATACACGTTAAAACACACACACAATCAGTTCATTCATGCACTATGTTAGAAATCATAAGTCAAGGTCCTGGTTTATGTATACGTCAGTCACCGCAACAACACTTGATTCCCTAAACTGATAAACACGCTCACAACAGTTAACACTATTTCTGATTAACTGTTCAAAGTCATATGTTCTACAGCAGAACTGACTCCTCTGATACAAATTTTTCATGACCGGTCCCTCTGGCTGGTGTCGTGACTATGCCATGAATGCATTCCACCAGCCTGGGGATGGTGACTAGTATTTATGGGATATTCCCTAAAATTGGGAAGGCATTACCTTTATAACCTGTAACACACACAACAAAGAAAACATCAAGATATGAACTCAAGTAAACTGAATAGTAAACAGAGTTATTACAGTAAGTAAAAGGGGCCAAAATACAAACCCAACTGAAATGTAAAAGGAAAAATGGAAAGTAAAAGATGATTGATAGGTGAAAAGCATCTTCAGGATCATCCACCACGAATCCTACATGAAGGGTATGTACAGCTCACGAACAACCATCTCTGCAGTTTGCCTCATCTAACATCCACCTCCGAGCTACCTCCAGTCCGCGTACTCTCGTCCTCAGTCAGCACTATCCACTATCTACACCAAACACAATAGGGTGCGGGCATACCCGTGCAGGGGTGAGTATAACAATACTCAGTAGGGACCTCGAGACACTCAAGGTATCACAAAATCCACCAAGGATAAACCACACTACATGGAATAAACTGACAACCCTACTTTGGTATATGCCCATACATATACCTAAGTATTCAAGTAAATCCATCTCAATCATGAGGAAAACACATAGTCCAACTCAAAGCCCAAAGCTCCACTGTCCCACAATGGATGGAAAACCATGAAGGCAAGTATCACATAGGTAGGCCACACAGATGAATACCATCATGGTATTACCACAAAGGAAAGTACGACATAGGTACAGACTCAGATCACACTAGGTATAACTTAGGTATAGTAGTATAGATGATTAGATGTAATTACTGAATCATCTTGCAATATTAAGTGGATCTAGTACTGATCAAAATAGGATCGCTTGGTGCTGAACCACAAAAGATCACTTAGTGCAGACCCACACAGGATTGCTCGGTGATGACCCACACATTATCTCTTGGTGCTGACCCACACAGGATTTCTAGGTGCTGACCCACACAGGATTTATAGGTGCTGAGCCACAAAGGATCACTCTTCATACGTCACAACCAGCTACTGGGTTCCTGCACTATGCTTGTTGGTCTCCAAGGGGGTCTGCTACAAAACCCACTTTTCGGTACTCAAACTGCTACGAATTCTCACAGAGAAGTATCTCAAAGAACTACCACATCATAGGGGTCTCAGTGAAATCGATGGTGCATCAATCGGACACCCGGTTTGTGAGTTATTAGACTTTAATTCCCAGGGCGGCGGAGGCAGCAGGGTGGCAGAGGCCACATGTGGCAGTGGTCGTAGAGGCGTGGAGGTCGCGGGGCGACGGAGCGCCACCGATTGCAGTGTCCACCAATGGTGGAGGCCGCGGGGCGGCGGAGTGCCGTGATTGGTGGCTGCCATAGACAGTGGAGGCCACGGGACAGCGGGCGCCACTGGGCTCCGAAGCACCATGGGGTAGCAGGGCACCATGCCTTTGTCGGTGGCCAGCTTGACCAACCACCCTTCATTCGTTACCTTCGTCCCAGATCATGAGTTCCACCACTGCCATCTGCCGACACTGGTCTCTGCCACCATCACGAAGAAAACACTAATAGAGAAGAACGTTGGAGGGGTCAATCCATGTTTGTTTGGCCCGCACCCTCCATAGTAGTGCACTAAGAAATGGCCTTTCAAAATCATGAATCAAGAAAGTGAAACTCGAAAATATCATACAAATCATGGATCAACTCATTTTGGTTGATCTTCATTCACCGTGATTTCCAAGAACGAGGAATTTAGTTGAGAAATTTCATGAATTCAATACCAACCCCTACCACATTTGTTTGTTGATGTCGATGAGAGAAGTTGAAGTTGTCGACGTTCGTCGCGCCCACAGTAGGCCTCTGATCTTGAGCTCATTCGTCGGATTAAAGCTCTTCGATGGAGGTGGTTATTCTTTGTTAAAGATTTCCACCATTGGAGGTTGTCACAAGGAAGAATTCGAAGTCGGAATTCTTCATTGTAGGAACTCTTTATTAAAGGTTGGGTTCTTCCAAGTTCTCCTCTTTCCATCCCTTTCCTCTCAATTCCACCAAAATAAAAAGTATCCCACATAATGAACAACTTATCTCTTATGTTTTTTTGCATAATTTCAAATTGGCTTAATTAATTAATTGGTGATTTGGTATAATTAATTAAGGGGGTGTCACAATTAGAGTGGGGGAATATCAAGAGTGTTCTCCCCATTAAGAGGGAAGTTCAAGGGGGTTTTAGGCTTAGGTGGTCCCCACCGCCATAACCCACATGGGAGATTAGATCTGGTGGTCCCCACCTCCATAACCTCACATGGGATTTCAAAATAAAATAAAATTTTACACAATTTATTTTATTTTATTATTGCATGACAACCCCAAATTCTATCTTTCACCCTTGACCTACTACGATTGAGGTGAAGGTCCTCTTAAGAGAATACTGGTGCAGTGAGTTCAACGGTGCACTCAGATTTAAATTCTGTGGATGAGTTCAAAATTTAGGAAAACCCGCTCACATGTTTATAGAACGTACATGAAATAATGTTCATAAATTCATTCCGGTCACTTCGAGCCTCGGAATCATGCGCTGTCAATTTTCACGGACTCGTAAAATTTCCATTTAATAAAAAAAATACATAAAAATTCTGAGTATTTATATGTATAAGCTGTGTTTCAATAATATTAATTGGATAATTAATCCTTTTAACCATAAAATTTATAATTCTTAAGTGAATTATTTATTTTTTCTCTTTTTACGTTTTTGTCAAGTGTTTGTTAGTGTATTTTTATATTTCATTATTATATTATTGTTTAATTTATTTTTTTTGTCAAAATAACTATTTTCTCATTCCTACATATAAGAAAATTAATGTTTATATAAATAAAATAAATAGTAGGAAATGTTTTCACCCACTACTTACAATAGTGGGCTTGATTAGAAACCATATGACCACTCACCTTCCTTCAATTTTGTTCAACCCTTCACAATTGTACTAGTGGTGGCCTTTAAATTTATTTTTTAGGGTTGTGATGACTACTAGCCCCATCAAATTTTGGCATAGTTTCCCAAGAAGGCACGAGATGAGATTATAGAGTTTTAGAAAAAAATAAAAAAATCAATTTAAAAAAACCTTAAAAAATAATATATATGAAAAGCTTCTAATAAAACTTTTGTGAACATTTTCTGCACGTACAGCCTATTTAAATTCGATTCGAAGTTTTGTGTGTGTCTAATCATAAAAAATTTATAAAAAATACATTAAAATAAACGAGAATTGGACTCATCTTAAACATTATTTTGTATGTTGTGACTGTTATAGAACACTACCTGGTAGTGTGTCTGTAACTAGCCACAATAGAATTATTTCAATGAGGAGGATGAATACATTGAACCTAGTCCTGACATACTAGCTAAACATGACCAATTTGAATATAAATTGAATGTAAGGATAGATATTTTGAGCTATTTTTTAAATCAAGACCATGAAATTCACCATAGAGATTTTCAAGTGCAAGATCAAATAATGAAAAGACTAGAAAATATTCTCTTAGAATTAAAAATAATGGTTAAGGAGAAGGAAGAATCTAAAATTATTGAAGTTGAATGTGTTTATAAAAAATTTGAAAATGTAGTTAAAGTGGATAGTGATTGTGAAAATGGGACAAAATTATTTTACATTGAAATATCTGATTTTGATGAACCAAAATTTGAAACAACCAAATCATTGAACAAAGAAAACAACATTGAAGATACTAAAAATAACATAAATGTTGTAGAGCTAGAAAATATTGAAATTGAACTTGAACAAATTGAAAAAGATTTCATAGTACTATTCATAATTTCTACTTTTGAGAAAAAACCTTTTTTAGGAGTTTTGAAATGGAAATAACAAGGGTTGAAGAGAAACACGAAAATGAGAACATTGATGTCAAATTATCTTCAAAGAAAATTCTGATTTTTTGAACACTAAACCTAAAATTGAAATTTGGTGCTATCTGGAAGAGAACATTAAACTAGATAATATGGAATCAGAATTTTTCGAACTTGAAATGTACACATTAATTCTATGTTGTGAAACTAAAAACCCATATATTTTTTGAAATGATTTTTGAGGATAAGTATGATGGATTTTACATTGAAGAAAGGATCAATGATGATCTTTCATTTCCTTTTACTGACAGTCATCACTTATCTAAATTGTGTGCTAAAATGGAATGTATTGTTCTCATTCCTATAGAATACATTTTAAATTTAAAAAATATGGAATCTTAATTCCTTGATGCTGAGTTGAGATTTTCTCCTCTTAATTGAAAATTTTTATAACACACTACGCCATTTGATTTTGAAAATGAAATCTTTGAATGAGAACATGATTTTGAGGTTGAGCACACACTTAATCTAGGAAGAATTTATTTCTCATAACCAGTAGCAGTTGAGTGTATGTTAACTGATGAGGACCTATTGGATTAGATTTATAACCTTTTAAAACATGAATCTGTTAAAGATCAAAAAAACTCTCTTCCATGTTATCCACTTTTATCATCTACAGAGTCGGGTTATAAATCATTTCATGATACTGAGATTAATTTATTGTTGTATTTACACTTGAGTTTCAATATGAATCGTTCTTTTCAACACTTTATTGATCCCCTTCATAAACCTAATAATCAAAATTCCCCCAAGTCACCCTTAAATTCTAATATGTTAATGTTGAGGATAAGAGAGATAATTTTGAGGCCAATGTCACACCCACAACAGAACCCAATTAATTACTTCCCATTCCATAAAATGTTATTTTTTTCAAATCTAAAACAATTTGTGATATTTACAACCTCATGTTTATAACAATTCTAAGTTTTTTACATTGGCATTTTTATAGGTGATGAGAGTTGGGATTTTGTTTTCCAAAATTTTGATTCCAACAATTCTCAATGATTTATTAAAAAAACCTAGGACAAAAATTTGTGGTGGTTATTATTAATGAAACAACATCCTTATAGTGACTATAGTTAGTTCTAGGTTAGTCTATCTTGGGACTATAATTCATTTGTTGCATGGGATGCAACCCATGAATTCTTACTACTTGAATAAAACAAATTTTTTAATTAAATAATGTATAATTGATGATTGAAAACATAGTGCTTCATGTGAGTCAGCCTATATTTTTTGTTTTGTTTTTACTATTCATGCTTCGTGTTTTAATAAAAATCAACAACTTTGTGGTCTATTGTAATATATGTAAATAACAGAAATTTTTGTTTTGGTCTGGTTGGATTTTCATTTTCAAGATGATGTTATTTTGTGCTATTAAATGAGTGAAATTCCCATGCGAGAACTTTAATATTACAAACTCCAATCAAGGATGTTCATTATTTTTATATTCTAATTTCATTTTTGTTTTTTTATACATTAAATAAAATTTCACTATTATGTCACTGTTGTTGGGGATTCATTGACTCACTGATGCACTTGACCCACCATTACACTAATGTTGGTGACCGACTAGTGGTAGTGTTAGTAAGCTAGAAAGAATTTACATTATTATTTGGATACAACTCTACTGCTTGTCTTATTGTTGTAAATGTTTCTATATATTAGTTTTATTTATGTTGTTTTAAATAATAATTATGCACACATATTTGCTAGAAATTATTTACATCTTAAGGTAGAGTGTAAAAATAAAATTTATATGCATGTGCCTCTATGCTAAAAATTTAATTTCATTGATATTAAAACCCATTAATTATAATAAATTATGTGGGGGTCATTAAGGCTTGGAATTTGGTGTTGAATCTTCTTAGGTTGTTGGGGGTTTGGCATGCTTGTTATATGTTCTATTGAACATCTATTTTAACCAAAACATTCAAACATACTTTCACTATTTTCACTGTGCATTTACATGAGTTACATGATATTGTTTGAACTATAATGAATATCATATCACTGATTTAAATATTAATTATTGTCTTTAGATAATAAACCATCTGAAAAATATCATTTTTGAAATACATATTCTTTTTATGTTTTAATGAGACCCATTAACATGTCATAAATCTAATAAATTACAAATTTGTTTTGAACTTTAACTGGTTAATTGTTCTTCTTTGCTTTGGAATTAATTATTGGGGGAAACATTTATGTGTGGGGGAGGGGGTAAATTCATAATTTACCTCAATTGTGCTTAATTAAAATCCCTTTGATTCCCACTACAAATTAAATGTTTTATAAAAAATGTGTAATGTTCATTAAAGTTCGTACACAATTTTTGGATTTATAATATACTCCAATTGATTATTGCCTAAGGACAGTGTCTTGTCGGTAGTTACGATACTATTTAACTCTTACATTAATGTTGTTGAATGATTGAAGAATGAATATACAAAGTGATTGAATGAAAATATTCATTTTCGAACTACTTTTGAGAGAAATATGTGTTAGTTTTTTGTCGGGTTGAGATCATAGCATTAAGAACCTGAATTTTGAACTCTTTCCTAAGGGACTCACTTTCTTTTTAATTTATAAAATCAATCACTTTAGTGAACCAAGATAAATCATTTATATATTAATATTTTTAAATTGATGTTTTTTTGGGAATTTGGGATCCCACAGTGAATCTATGAGACCCTAAATGATTGGGGTTTTTCTGTTAAATATATTTCATCTGTACACTTTGAATAAGTGCATAACATAAGGTATAACATATGATAAATGAATTTTAAAAAATAAATTATGACTGTACGGTTAAAAATGAGTTTATAAAGGTGATGGGAATTATGAATGCCAAATGAATGTTGGGACAATGGGTTTATATGGGAGTCATTTAAGATGAATCATTAAGTTGATTCAGAAATATATTTTTAATTATTTTTGGAACATATATGGGAGTCAATGATTAAGGTTCCTTTTGATATGTTCTTAAATCAACTAGTTTTTAACGGGTTGTCACTCTTGGACTTATAACCATATCATGGATTTATGTCATTCATTAGGATGGTTTGTATATGAGGCATGAAATCCTTAATGGTGGATGATTTATTTTTCTCTTGATTACTCATTCAGTATTTGTTCTTGGTAAGGAATCTTTTTGGCATTTCATATCTTACCTCTAAACATAGTTTTTTCCTCTTTTTTATGCGTCATACATGAAACATTTTGAGATGAGATATGTTATACACTGTTATATTAATAAATGGTAATAAAACATGGGATTGTATGAGGACAAAAAATGTTTATGTGTGGGGGAATTTGATGTGGCCTTATTTTTACATATTTTTCCACATATTCTTAATTAATTTTTAGTATTTCATTTTATTAATTTTTTCCATTTTGGTAAATTTTAGGAATTTAGTATTTTTATAAGTAAATTTATTAAATTAACATATTTTTATAAAAAAAATACTTAATTTCAGTCTTTATAATAATTAATTTAATCTAGCTAGTTTTTTTATTTTCATAATTTATCAATTAGGTTATAAATTTAAATTTTTATTGAATTTTTAATAATTTGACGTGTTAATTATTAAACCAATAAATCATGTTGTTTAAATTTAATTACTTTAGCTTTTAATCCACATATTAAATTTTTTAATTTTAATTAATTAATATAATTTAACTCTCTTTATTTTTTTAATCTAAATGATTTAGTTGCAATTAATCAAATTTAACATTTTAATATAATTTAATAACTCTTTATATACTTTTTACTTTTATTATAAAGTTTAATAATTTAGTCAGTATTTAATTTCAGTCAAGTTATTTATGATTTAATTATTATTATTTATGTTCTTTTAATCATTATTCATTAAATAGTTAATTATTTGATTCATTAGCATAGATATATTCTAAATCTTTTGGGTTTTAAATTTCATGTTTGAGATTTTAAGTAAATTAACTCACCAACTCAGTTTTATAGGGCACCCTATTTCACTACCCTTAAATTAATTAATTTAATAATTTAACTCATAAATATAATTTTTGTTTTAATTTTTTTATTTAATGTGTTTAAGAATAATTTAATTCTGTATATTTATTTTATTATTTAATCTTAATTAATAATCTGGTTTCAATTTTGTTTTTAACATTATTTTAGTTTTTTATTTTAATTTATGATTTTATGTTTTAGTTATCAGACTAATTAAATTTTTATCTAAATTATTTTATGTTTCAGTTTTATTAATTTTATAACTATTTTTATGTTGTAGTTAAATTTTTATTGACTAACTAACACTGTTTGTTTGTGTCAGTCTCATGAAATTAACACTGATGCTACCTCCCTTGATACTGATAACTTCTCCATTTCTTTTAATGGTGTCAGTATCAGCACCACTCACCAAAAGTTCCATTTTAGTGCTATAGGCACTGTTGTGCTGAACCTATTTTCCTTTTTAGCATTAGTAACACCGACGCTGCTTTCCCCTCCACCTTAACACTAAAACTTCCTCTAGCACGTTAATGTTGTTTTCTTATGCTCTCACAGTCTCACTATTCACATTCTCTATATTACACCGAAACCTCTCCCATACCTGACACACTGTTCTTCCTCCCACCATTTTACCAACCACCGACTCAGCCAAACCAGATTCGACATACACACTTTTGAGAAGTCATTATTATTAACTTAAAAAAATAATATACTTTTAATCTATAATTAATAATTATAAATATAATATTTTGAATATATGAACATTAATAACAGCTAAATTAATAATAAATAACTTATAATAATTTAACAAATTATCTTACTTATTAATTATGTTTATTTACATTTAATTAAGTTTAAACTATTATTTTCATTATAATTTTCTATGGAGGTTCTATGAAGATACAGAATCCAAACCAGGTTCACTCAAATGAACAGGGCCATAGTTATTTATGAGAGAATAACTGAAATGATGTGTACTTCATCAAAATACACACATGTTTTGTGGGAATATAAAGAACACATGAATCCCATAGAAAACATGGGGTGATCTGTAGGAGATGGCACAAAGTATAAAAGGAATAAAATAGAGTAGTTGGGGGAATCTCATTTTAATTCATTGAACACACTTTTCGAGAGCAGGTGTTCTTTGGAGAAAAGAGCAGAACCAGGACACTCAAGACAACCTGGAGTCAAAGGATCCTAAGAGTAGAGATGAATGACCTGTTGTAAGGGGGATTTATTTCATTTCTTTTTGAAAATTACTTCTACAAAATCATATGTTTTTAAAGTTAGTATACAATATGAGCGTAGGTTAAATTTCTACGTTGATAAATTTAATCCTAGTATGTTTATTCATTAAATTCCTAACTTTATCCTTTTCTAACATCTTAATTTATCAGTGAGATCAGTTCTAATGATCAATTTAATTGTTCACACCTTCTTGTAAAAAAATTCAAACCTTAACGTTCATTCAGCGAGACTAAACGTGATTATAAATGGTTGAACCATTAATTCCATTGTAATTATAGTTTGACGATGAATTTTATTTCAACTATAATATTTTTTTCAAATTTTTAGTAGTTGATGAACATTAGGGTGGTGAAATCTAAAAGACATACCTATATTTGATGTATCATTTAGCGAGGAAAATGTATCAACCAATTTTTAAGGAGGGGATCAGTAAAATTAAGTAGATAATTAATTATTTTAACCATATGAATTATAATTCTTAACTAAATATTTGATTTGTTCTCTATTCCCTTTACTTTCAAGTGCTTGTTAACGTATTTCTACAGTTCCTCCGTATTTTAGTGTAAGATATATTTTCTTAGTCAAAATACTTGTATTCCCATTTAGACTTATACAAATATTAAAGTTTATATAAATATAATTAAAATGTAAAAATAAATAAACCACTACTGAAAATAGTGGCCTACTTTAGAAACCATATGACGGCTCACTTATCTTCCTTTGGGTTTGACCCTCCACTGATGTACTAATGCATGTTTTTAAATGTACTTTTAAGGACCGTGATGACCACGAGCCCCATCAAGGTGAGAATATGAATAAAAAATTTTGAAATATTGTTTTTATAATGTATAATCAATAAAAAATTATATATTTCATTTCTGCAAATAATCACAGATCTTTTTAATGATTTCATTTTTTTCTTGAAAAAATATTTTCCTAAAAAATAGTTTTATTTCTCATTTAATGTTTGATAATTATAATTACATTATTATAATTATATATACTTTATTCTTAAAAATTATATACATTTGTTGAATAATCATATCATAATTAACATTAGTTGAAATGTTAATATTTTTTTGAAAATGCTTGTTTTTCTACTAATAGTGAAAAAAATATAGATTTTTCAAATACCACTATTTATACCCTTTTAATTAAATAACACTTAAGTCCCATTATACATTGAAATTGAATTAAAATTGATACAAATAATATATATTTAGATTTAATATATTTAATTTCATTTCAATCATCTTTATACATTATTTTTGATAACTTTATTATTATTATTAAAAATTCATTTTCAAACAAACTACTTTTAGGACTATAATGTTTCTCCAATATAATTACCTACAATTACACATAGTTATAAATTATTTAAATGATTTTTATTGATCATATATATGAAAATATGTATTTAATTACATATATTTATTTTTACTATCCATATTGCTAATGTAATATCATCTTATGCTTGAAATTACATTTTTTAAAAACCCATTTTTTGACATTATTTGGTAGTTTATTTTTAAATTAAATTATAAAACATATAAGGATTAAATTTTATAAAATATATTAAATATTTTGAATCAGAATTATTACTATTATATAATATGTTCAACATAATTTTTATCAAAATTATTAGTAAATACATTAAATTATATTTATCGCAATAATGGTTGAAGTGGTATTTTCCGCGTTATATAAGCTTATGTTAAAATAAATTTTCACAAAGTATTAATATTTTTTATAATTTATTTAAATGAATCATAAAAATTAGGTCTGAATAATCTATAATGGATCATTTTATTTTAGTTTTTAAGGTTAACTTACCTAGGTTAAAAAACTAATTACAGTGGTGAATAATAAAATGTTAAAATTATGTAATCCTAAATGATAAGGAATAACATGTTTAAAAATTATTTGGATTAATTTTTTTTGTTGGTTTTTTCAAGACCTTTCCATACCTAAAAATAACAATTTATCATTTTTTTGAACTTTTAGGGACACTAACATCCCATTTTAGAGTAGTTATTTGTATTCACAAAATTGTCACAGCTTGATTAAAAATGGGAAGTCCCTCCCGTGAAATCTCAATAAAATTTAAATCTTTCTGGACAACCAAAACCTATGAAAATATATCACCAACATTATTATACACTTTTCAGAGGTTTTGGACCTCACCAAATGAAAAATATATGTTCCTTAATATGATATCCAACGGAGGTTCTTCTATAGGTAGGTAATTATCTTCACAATAATCCTTTTATTTATTTAATTATTATCAACCATAAATTATTTATTGAAAACAATTATATAATTGTAAAATTATATCCTATATAATTTAATTTTATTATTTTTATGGAATAATATTTATCTTCCTCCTTCTCCTATAAATGGAAAACAAAACCATCACTAATGTGTAAGGAAGAATATCGAATCTTGAGCCAATGTAATTTTTTTAATCAATAACTCACTAATATAGAGACAATACTCATAATATTTAATATATATGATATATATGACATACTTTTAATCGTTTAAAATAAATTTATCTTCAATTTCATTAACATTTCACTGATTAAGTGAATGGTATCAACGCACGTGCATATTTAAGGCCTACCATCTCCACGAAGCGGTGTGATTCATTTTCCATGTACAATTTTATATAATGGTTTAATAATTATATCCAACAAATAAATTTAATATTTATAAGATTTATATCATAAAAAAGATGATGGATCTTTATCCATTGACCACATACCAAAACATCAGTGAAAAAACATGGATGATTCAAGGAATCACTTAATACCCAAAATAGTTGTAATAATGAAATATTATTTACAAATGGGTTATAATATGTTATAATAAGATCATATATAAAATTATAAACATGAATATGGATCTAGAATAAATAAATAACTTGTCTATAACCATTATACTAGAGGTAACATCATGTTCAATTGGAGGAAATTACAAGGTATGGTTTTTGTCTAAAATTCATTTCACCAAGGCCTATTGTTATGTTATGCACCTATTTTATATTATAAGGGGTATATACAACCAGTTAAATGTGTAATATCATGAATAAATATATATTCTTAAATGATTTATTTCTACCAAGTAGGGTTGAAATAAATGTCAAATAGTGGTAATGAATTTGATAAATCAATTTATTTTCATCTGGTTATATAAATTATTCATTATATTTTATATTATTAGACTATGTGTCTCATAACACCCTGAAATTATAAAATAATGACATTATATTTGACAAAATGTATTACCTAAAACACAATGAATTTAAGTGTAACATCCTAGAATTTCTGTGTAATAATTTTTTAATTATATGGAATTATTTCAAGACTACATGCTCTGACAACACATGATTCGGAGGCCTAGTGATCCTTGAATGGATTATAGAACTTTTTAAGGTACATATATTAAACATGTGATATGGTTCTATAACTATTGAACATGTGCTCAGATCAAAAATATGAGGGCACCATTGAAGTCAAAATGCCAGAATTCACCAAAAAGGACTTAACTTCAGTTGGCAAGGTCTGAATAGAAAAGGTAATTTTTGGACATTTTGAGAAAAATAATTAAAAAAATTAAAATTTTATTTAATTTAATTTCTCACCAATGAGAGGAGACATGGTGATGCTATGTTGCAGCGATGATGCAATGACGAGGTGCATTAATGGAGCTCACTAATAGATCATTAGTACATAGTGTAATGAATCTTTAATGACGTGTAACAATGACGTTCTTTCATAAATGAAATAATAAAATGACACGACATCACAGTGTAATAGAAATGTTTTCACATGATTTCTTTTTAATAGATTCCATGTTGGTGGAACGAAGATTAAATTGTTAGGATTCTCAAATGAACCTCCTACAGATTTCCTCCCCAATGAAAAATAAAAAATACCGGAGTGATGTCATCGACATCGAAGTACCTCAAAGAATGATGAATTCCATTGAACTATTGGACCCTTGAGGGTGAAGTGATATAGAAATGAATGTAAATGAGGTAGGGGTTTTATTTTAATGTTTTTTCGTTCATTTTCTAAACGATGAACATGGATCAACACACAAATAGGTTGATCAGTGGATCATGCGTTCTTTTAAGAGGGTATTAATTTTTGGGATTTCTATTAATGATTAATCTTTTGATTGAGAGAAAAACAATACCCAATCCTCTTCATGTATTTTAAAATCTAACGTGGAGGGCACGAGATGACATGAATCCAGTTGAGCCCCTCTGCTTGGGTGTTCTTTGTGACTAAATTCTCAACTAGATGGAATGGATGAATCGAGGCCATCACATGGATGGTGACATTCCCTAGAGGCCGTACGAGTTGGTTGCATAGAGAAAAGACTACTAGAGTGTGTCTGGTGGTCTGCTGAAAACCCTGAAAGTGTGATGGTCCTGGTGCTAGAGGGTGGAATCCCCGACACCAGAGGGAGGTGCACTACGGTGGTGCGCTTTGGAGACTCAAAAAACTACATAGGCAGGTTTCCGACATGGAGGAGGCCATGGAATTTCTATGTGGCTTTGTTGGATGGGCCACCAGCCTCTAAGCTGACTGGTTGTGGTGAGCTAACGCGACATTGCACCGCATCACACAAGGAGAAACCATGATCAACCAACTATGGCAGGGGAACATCACTTTGGATGACCCGTGTGGTAGGAGGTGATAGATTCTTCTCTCATCTGCATCCCCATGTTGGCTGACCGGACCAACCTCATTTGGGCTAGGCCTGACGAGACAAGTTCACTGGGTGATCTAGTAGGTTATACCCTTGGCCAAACCAGGCAGAGTCCAATGAGGCCTAATGGGCCTCGCCCACTGGCCAGGCCCGACTGGATAGACCCAGAGCCAAACCAGGCCAGGTTGAGTTATTTGAATTAAACTAGGGTATATGGGACCCCCTGGGTAGGTTGGTCGGGTTAGTCTGATTGGGTCAGACCAGGCCCAAAAGTAATCAACCCTGGTTACTAACAAGCTAATAACTTGAAAACCAAATTTCTAATTGACAAGTCATTTGTGGAATTGGGACCCCCTCGATGAGGTATTTCTTTATTTATGTTCTAATTAGAAAACCACAGATGTTGACATTCAGAGTATGGCTAGGGGAGAGATTCTCCCGGGATGAAGCGTGCAGGCGAGCTGCAGCCATGTGGAACCTAGTGGACTGTTAGACGAGAAGCCAAATGAACCTCCATTGCCCAGCCGACCAGTATTCATGTGGCCCTCAATGGCCCAGTAGATCCATGTGGACATTAGTGCCTTACCGACAAGCACTAGTCGTGTGGACCTCAGTGGCCCGTCAGACATCAAAGACTCATCACAGATTATTCTCTCAATAGTACGAAATGTTTTCACTATAACTAATGATCCTTTCCTACTCTATAATATTCCTCGTGTGTGTTTTCCTTTCTTTGTGGATTTGTTTTGTGGTTTCTTTTTGAAATTTCTCCTTATTAGACGTGTTTCCCTTAATGAGTAGTACATTACTCACCCCTTCAAGGGCTTCGTCCACACGTGTTATGTCTTGTGTAGATGAAAAACACTTTGATGGAGGACTTTGTGGCCTTGGACTTGGTGGGGTCCCAGGTGATCAAGCGGGCACGACATTCTACATCATGTTCCAGTAGGCACACTACTCTTACCATTAGGTTGGGTTTTTAGTGGATTGTTTCGCATGTCACTTTGTACTTCTCTATTTTTCAGCTTTTTGTAGGGTTTGTATTCTGGCCCACTTGATTTTAGTTTTATTTTACATATCACATGTTTCAAGAAAAATTCTATTCCCTTTAAGTTGTGGGACGTGGTTGGGAACGTGTGCGCATACGGGTACTCAAGAAAATGCCTTCCACATGCAGTTTGATGCCTTCAGCGCTAGTTTCCAGCCCCTGGCCTTCAAGTGGTGGGCTTTGGGTAGTCACGACATAGGCCCTGAGCAACGGGATGAGACAAGTGGTATCAAATGTGGTCAGTTCAACCTTAGAGATTTAGATTTTAGTGTTTTTTTGTGAAACAATGATAAATTTTGGGATTCCATCTATCAGATTCTAGGGGTCTAGTTTTGATGCGGCAACGGATGTATCCATAAACCAGGGACTTGAGTACTAATTTTCAGCTCAATGCATAAAACCACAGGAGGAAAAAGTATCTCTTTATGTTGTTTTATATAAGAGATGAATCACCAGGAATAATATTTTAATTGTGGCCCATGTTGAACAATTTTAGGATGCCTCCACGAGGAAGACCATCCAGGATTCTGTTACGTCGTTGGAAGGACATCTCGCCTAGTAAATAAGAATCCATTCGGGAACTAGTTCTTGAGATGGAACCACTAGGTGATGCACCTATGCTACAACCACCTATTGGTCAGCATCTACTACGTGCAGTACCAGCAGAGGAAGTGCAAAGAATTTGTGAATTGCACTCATGTTTCTGAGATAGAGACCTCCCATGTTCAATGGAGAGATGAATCCTTAGGTTGGTGAGGATTTTCTGGAGGTAGTGATGTGTGTCATCCTCTTAGTGAGGAAACCACTTGAACAGATAGTGATCATAGTTTTGATCCTTATTCCGGGATCAATGTGGATTCTAGAAATCTAGACCCATGATGAAGTGACCATCACATGGATAGACTTCCAGAGGATTTTTCGGGAGGGTTTTTTCAGCGCGACCTTGTCCACTCTACGCATTTAGAATCTTCTTCACCATTAGTAGGGCAGCATGATGGTGGTTGAGTACTCGGTGAGGTTCACTAAGCTTTGTCGGTGCCTAAAAAACATGGATCGAGACACTTTATTCAGGTCCTGATCCTTTGAGTAGGGAATTAGGTGGGACATCAGGGCATCAATGGTTTCTCTCAGAATCCCCACACATGCTAGAGTGTTGGAGAAAGCTCTACTAGAAGAGAGAATCCTCACAGAGCAGGCTCTAATAGTTGGTGCCACCACCGGGCAACAGGTAGATGCGCAATCCATGGAAGGCAGCTGATAGATTCCTCAATGGTCCAAATGGGCCATATCTTATAGTGGACAACCCCATAACTCGTGATAGGTGGTGTGAGGACACACAGACAGTGGGAGACAGTAAAGAAGTAGTGTGTTCTACTCATGCGGTGGGCATGCACACATGGAATGTGACTGCCCGACACATTGTGTAGATGATCCGTAGTTGGTCAATATTCCACCATGACAGATTCCAACATTTGAGCGAGGAGGGCCACAGGGTGGAAGGTGTAGAAGGGCATTAGGTCGAGCAATTGGTTGTGGGAGACAGTTCAAGGTAATACCTCTAAGATATCAAGGTGTTCCTCCTCGACCTCAGGAAGAATGCTGACATGGGCGAGCTTAGCTTCCAAAAGAGGAGGCTTATGACCATGGCTCTCTAGAGTTGATTCAAGTTAATATCTTTGTCTTCTAAACCCTAGCTGTAGTTCTTTATAGACATATGTTCCAATCACTCTTTCCTTGACATGACTCTCAATTGGAGTTCAATGATTCCGGTGGAGCCATTAGCTCGATCCTTGCGGCTAAAGTCTCCAACGGTAGGGGATTCAATGATTACACACTGGTGTTGGTACTAGGATATTACTCTAGGAGGATATAGCATCAGTTGGAATCCCCATGTAGATGTGTCGATGCCTAATGATTTAATCTGGGTTATAGACTAGATATCCACAATCCATGATCTGATCGACTGTTTAAGGTGTATACTGTGTTGTGTCGGCAGAGATGGGACTATGTTTTCCTTCACCAACGAGAAGGGAACTGCTGCAGCATTGAACAGACTTTCTTAGATGAGGGTTCATCCAATCACTCAGTACATGGATACCCTCTCCCTTTGGGTAGTGTATGAGAGGAGTCCATGATTTTCTATAGTGGTGGATGATTATGGGGATTTTTTTCATTAGGATGTTTCAGGAGTACCTCCTCATAGAGAGGTAGAATTTTTCATCGACCTATACCCTAGGAATACACTTATATCCACATAATCCTATCAGATGTCTCCCATGGAGCCTCATGAGTTGGGGACTCATCTAGTGTAATTGAATTATAAGGGGTTTGTAAGGCCTAGTGTTTCCCTATGGGCATCCCTATTGCTGTTTTCCAAGAAGGAAGATAGGATTCAAAGGTTTATTGTGGACTTATAGTGCCTGAACCAGGTGACCATGATGATCAAGTATCCACAGTAGTGAATTGATGAAATCATTGATCAGATCAAGGTAGAAAGGTGTTTCTTAAAGATCGACTTTAGATCAATCTATCACTAGGTTCATGTATGGGATGAGGATGTACCGAAGATGGACTTCAGGTCCTTGTATCACCACTATGAGTTCACGGTGATTTCAATTTGGTGTGAAAAGTTCCCCATTAGTGTTCATGGGAATCATGAACATGATCTTTCATCTTTACCTTGATCGTTTTGTGGTAGTATTCATTGACGATATCTTTGTCTACTCGGCGTTGGAGGAGGAGCACACTACACACATGTGGAGAGTCATAGATACACTCTCAGAGCACCAAAATTATGGTATTCTCTCAAAATTCTAGTTATAGATACGGTAGGCCCACTTTCTAGGACACATCTTCTCAGAGACTAGATTTTCAATGGATCCAGTGAATATAGAGGTAGTTCTCTATTGGGGGTCACCCAAAAGAGTGGCTAAGGTGAGAAACATCTTGGGGTTAGATAGTTATAGTTAGAGGTTTGTGCCTGACTTTTCCATATTTTTATCACCCTTATCATCATTGAAAATGAAGGGATGACCCTTTCTCTAGATGGAGAAATGCCATTACTATTTCCCAGAGCTGAGGTGGAGATAGAATACTACCCCCATATTGAGACTTCCAGAAGAGGTTGTTGAGTACATTGTTTTCTATGAGACATCAGTGATCGGTCTAGGTTGTGTCCTAATGTAGAGAGGAGCGGAGATCACCTATATATCATGGAAGTTGAAGAAGCATGAGCCAAACTACATGAACCATGACTTGTAGTTAGCAGTAGTGGTCATTTCCTTGAAGATGTTTCCTAACTACTTTATGGGTGAAGGATTTATAGTTTACTCTATCCTCCGGAGTCTCAGGTATATATTCTCAAAGAAGGACCTGAACCTGAGAAAGATGTGATGGCTAGAGGTCCTCCAAGACTATGAATTTGGGATTTCCTATACTTTTAGTAAGGGGAATGTGGTTGCAGACACACTTAGCAGGAGTATGAGGTTGCAGCAACTGAGTGAGGTGATAGAGACACTAGATGCAATGAAGTTATTCTTTGTGGATGATTATGGAGAAACTAACCTTTAGTCGATGACTATACCTCCCCACTCTTACAACGATTCTGGGAGTCCTAGCTAGTGGATGTTGACTGTGAGGCTTAGCATGCTCAATTATTCTCAGGATGTGCTCCTAATAAAGGTACAGTACGGGATAAGGTGTTATTGGAGTTCCATACTCCCCCTTTGGAAGTACATTCTGGAGTGTCGAAGATGTACCAGGACCTTTGACATCAATACTAGTGGAAAAAAAATAAAGAAAGTAATGTTGAAGTTCATCTCACAATGCCTCTCTTATCAGCAATTGAGGGTAGAGCATTGGGTTCTAGCAGGCTTGGATCATCCACTTGTGGTACCTGAGTGGAAATGGGAGGGTATCTCGATGTATTTAATAATGGGTTTACCACATACATGCAGAGGCCTTAATTCTATTTGGTTGATTATTGTCTGACTCACCATGTCATCTCACTTACTACCCATCCGATAACAGGGACCGATAGAGGGATTTGGATGCTTCTATGTCTCGATGATTGTGAGGTATCATAGGGTGACATTTATGATAGTCTTGGAATGTGATGCATGCTTTACATCCCGATTGGGGAAGGGATTGCAAGAGGCCTTCGGGATGTAGATGCACTTAATCACATCATTTCATCCATAGATGGATGGTCATATAGAGAATACCATATAAACCATGGAGTATGTGATTAATTTTTTCATCCTGGATTTAGGTCGTAGTTGGGAGAACCACCTCCCACTGGTGGAGTTTTCATACAACAACTGTTATCACTCCACTATTTGAATGGCACTATTTGAGGCTTTGTACAAGGGTTCTTGCATGTCACCTCTACGCTAAACAGACCCAGAGGGGTCAGCAGCCATGGGTCCAAAATTGGTACGAATACCACCGAGAAGATGCAGATCAACAAAGAGAGGATGAGGACTATGAAGAGCAGGCATAAGTCTTATAACAACAAGAGATAGAGACAGCTGAAGTTTGAGGAGGGAGACCATGTGTTCCTTCTGTTCTGTCCTCTACAAGTATTGTATATATTTTTCTTGGGTAGAAATATATATCAGATGTTCATAGAACCTTTTATATCCTGAGTAGAGTTGGCGAGGTGGCGTACCTCATAAATATTCTCTCATAGATTCACCGGTTCAACGATATTTTCCACATTTTGTAGCAATAGAGATACGTCCATGATCTATCTCCCATCATCTACTAGGGAGAGATATACATTGATAATGGGTTGATGTTTATGGTGTTTCTGGTGTAGATAGAGAATCGACAGAAGTGAGTCATGTGTGGGTATTCGATTCCTCTGGTGCACTTTCGGTGGTAGAGTGGGAATCTCTAAAAGAGAAACTAGGAGCGAGAGGCTCAAATTAATGCTCAGTACCCCTACATGTTTGATTTTCCCTTGTTTTGATTTCAGAGATACAATGACCTAATGTGGGGAGGATGTAACATATTGGAATTTACTTTTAATGTTTTTTTAATTATATGGAATTATTTTGTGACTATATGCTCTGATGACTTGTTATTCTGAGGCCTGGTGAGATTGGAATGGAATTTTCAACTTTTTTAAGGTATGATTAGTAAACGTATGTGCAGGTTTTTCCAAATATTGAACTAGTTGTTTGATCGAAAATATGATGGCTCTGTTGTACTCATAACACTGTAATTCACCTAAAAAGGACATATCTTTGGCCAAAAAGAGATGAACAAAAATGTAAATTTTTGGACTTTTCAAGAAAACTATTGAAATAACTTAAAAAGTAATTTTATTTATTTTCTCACCCACCAGCAGCGACATAGTGATGTTGTGGTGTAGGGATGATTCAGTGACAAGGTGAACTAATGGAGATCAATAATGGATCATTAATATGTGGTGTGATTATGCACTAATGACGTATAACAACAACATCTTTGATTTTTAATAGTTTAAGTGTTGGTGGAATGAGGTTTAAACAACAAAGATTCTATGACAAACCACTGAATGATTTCCTTATCAAAGAAGAATGATGATTGCCGGTGGGATTTCATCAACTTTAACATACCTCGAAGCATGAAAAACTCCATCAACCTCTTGGACCCATGAGGATGAAGCACTACGGCAACAAACGTCAATGAGGCAGGTGATTTAAACTGTTCTCAATTCGTTTTCCAAACAACGAACACAGATCAACCCATGAACATGTTGATCCATGGATCTTGCATTATTGTGGGAGGGTATTTCATTTTGGGATTTCTATTCAGGATTAATATTTTGATTGATAGAACACCAATCCCTGAGCCTCCCCGTGACTTTAAACTTGTAACATGGAAAGTTTGGGTCGACACGAACAAGGATCGAGCCCTGCTACATTGGTGTTCTTCATAACTGTGTTCTCAAGTTGAAGACATGGTGGAATCGAGGACATCGTAGAGAATGTAACATCCCTTAATTGGAATAGTCCCTCGTGGCATGGAGTACGTACCCCTGGGGCACGTCAGGTGGTCCACCATAGATGATGATGTTGCGCAGGCAGCGGTGCCAATGTTGGACGACGACGCATCATAGTAGTGCACCGTGGCAAACCGAATAGCCGCATCGACAGCTGTCCCACATGGAAGAGGTAGAGACCATTGTCTGTTGCGTAGCAGGAGGGGTCGTTATCCTCTGAGCCAACGTGGTGCCACAGTCAACTAAACGCGGCTGGGGAATGGCCTCACGGATGACCCGCGGGGCAGGAGGTGTCGAACACTGCACTCCGCTGCTTCTCTGTTGGACCAAACTAGACTGGTCCTGCCTTTGGTGGACTGGGTAGGAGGGAAGGCCAAACCCCACCTCCGCGGGACAGACCCACACTGGCGGGTCGGGCCCCGCCCTAGCGGGATGGACCCGCACCAGCAGGACCAACTTGCGACCAGTGGGCTAAACCCCGCACAGGTGGGGTAGACCCATGTTGGTGGGATGGAACTATGCCAGCAAGCTAGAACCATTCCCTTCAGGCCTGTCCGTATGCAACCGGGTCACCGGTCGACCCGATAGGATGGACACTCTACTAAACCGGGCCAAGTCCATCAATGCCCATTGGGCCTGGCACATTGGACTTGTCAGACTAGACTAACACAGACATGATCCCGGCAAGGGTGAGTTAGTTAAATTAAACTAGGGTATATGGGTCCCTCGAACTAGGTTGTTCGGGTAGGTTTGACCGGGTTAGACAAGGCTGAGATGCAACTGGACATTGATTACTAAATTTCAAATAACATTCAAACTGGGTATCCAATTGATGAGAAATTTGCGGTGTTGGGACTGTCACAATGAGGTTCATATTTTCGTATTCTCTAAGGATAAAAAAGTATGTTTAAATTCAAAATAAGGCTTGGGGGAGCTGTAAAACCGTGATCAAGTGCACAGATGTGCAGTAGTTGTGTGCACCATAGTGGCCTGAAAGAGACGTGCAGACCTCGGTGTCCCGATAAATGAGTAGAAGCCGTGTGGACCTCAATCGAATGGAAAACTGAAACGAATCATTAGGGATAAATATCTCAATAGTACGACACATTTTCACTATATCTTGGGAACATTTCATACTCTACAATACACCTGGTGTGACCTATCCTTGAATTATGGATTTAGTTTATGGTTTATTTATGGTATTTCTCCTTAGTTGAATGGGGTCCCCTTCTTAGTACTGTGTTACTCCCCCTTATGTGGACTTTTCCTATATCTTTTGTGTCTTATAAAGATAATGAATGCTTCGATGGAGGACTTAGTGGCGTAGGATGTGGTGGAGCCTTGTGAGATCAGGCAGGCCGAAAATTCTAATTTGCCTTCTAGTAGCTACACAACTATTATCATATGTTGGGGTTTTTCAGTAGATGGATGAATGATTCCCTTTTTACTTTGCTGCTTTTCAGTTTATTTTGTTTGGTTTCTATTCGGTCTCACTTGATTTCAGTTGTACTTGTACTCAGCACTAGTTTCAGTATACTTGTTTTCCCCTTTCAATTATGGGACATTGTTGGGCATGTGTGTGTATATAGGTACCCAAGAAAATATCTCCCACTTGGAGAATGACATCTTTAGTGCTAGTCGCTAGCCCCTGGCCTTGAGGAGGTGGGCTTAGGGTATTCATGGAACAGTCCTCGTGGTGATAGATAGTGATAGAAAGGAAATATAATAACCCAAGACATTACATTATATTTACTATTTTAAATAGATTCAGTATATTATATATACTAAAATTCACGTAATAATGATTTCAGCTTTCATTTCATGCAATTATTTTCATAGATGTCTTTGATTACACAAAATATCGAATCATACCGAATAATTTTAAAAAAATTATTTAAAATGACAATTTTCTCCTATGAATTAAATTTATTTTTATTAATAGGATTAACTAACTTATAAAAAATTATTTTTGAATTCATTAGTAACCAATTAATAAAAAATTAATATAGAATCCAAATTAATATATAGTTAATTTTTTTATAATGAAACTATACTTATGTTACAAATACATTTTATATTAATAAAACTAAATAATTAATATTATGGGATGATACTAATTAAATATATATTTTATATAAGTGATAAAATATTTTACATAAATCCAATATATTTTATAGGCATTTGATAAAATCAAAATCAATATTATGTATAAAATGATATATTTTTATAAAGATTGTTTTTCCAACTTTTAATATTGTGCATATTTTAAAACGGAATTGTTTCACTTTTATAAATACAATTGTTCAAAATAATATTAATTTTTTAAATAGAAATGTCAAAAATTATCTTATGGGGATTTTTTTCTGATGTTTCTATTTTGGTGAATAATGAAAAATAATTATTTTTAATTTAAAACATATTTTTCACCTATTTTATTTTCAAGACAAAAATATTTTATAATGGTTTTAATGTTTTATTAGTTCAATTGAATAACTATTAATACAATATGTGTAATTTTAATCAATTTCATATAAAAATTTTATATAAAAACATGTTAAACTTTTTAACATTTTCACTTTAAAACCCACCATGCTTTATTGTCCCATCTAGAAAATTACCTTTAAATTTATTTCAACCACTTCTATGAATGGGATTTGGAAACATTTATTCCATATTTTTAATATTAATTATTTATAATATCTATTAATTTATAAATATTTTTTCACAAAAAAAACTTGTAAATGTTCTTAAAATTAATTACAGTCATTAATATAATAATAGGTTCATAATGGACTAAACCATAATATTAAAGTTAAAAATGAAATAGAGACATATCTAAAAAAATTTATATCCAATTTTATACTATATACTCCATTTTATCGAATTTGGTTCATTACTAGGGTGTACATGTTTTAGGTGAGACCTCTTAATTGTTTTTACCTTTTTATATTTTCAGGAATGAAACTCCTCTTCCACTCTTAAAAGGCATCCAACACATCAATTTATTCACACCTCTAATACACATTGGATCAGCCAATATCATTAAGAATAATCTCCCAAATTTATTCCACCATCTTAGAAGACTAGTTTTAGGTAGATAGTATTCTAAGGATGTCCTTTGGTGAAAACTGAACAGAGTAACCAGAAAAAGTTGTAACATTCAGCAACGATCAATTTTCATTTATTTCTCTAACCATTCAATTATTATTATTAAAATATTATGTAATAGAATATTTATCCCCTATATAATGGTATTTTTATTTTATGTTTACTACCTACACCTACACACACTTCCATAAAATGTGTGATGAATTTACCGTCCCTATGTACGACAAACTACTACCTCACAAAATGATATCGTTCATTTCTCCATTACCACATTTCATGGTTAGTAATTACGATATAATAAATATATTTATATTATATATTTCTTATTTATGTTATATTCATAATTATTAAATTTATATCGAATACACACCGGCATGCTTCTCACTTTTTTGGGAATATTATAACATTAACTGTTGATGTGTGCACTACTGCCTCCTCAAAGTGATGTGATTCATTCATGTAATACATTGAATTTTTTAATGGATGGTTTTAAAAAACGTGTGAAAATATGATATAAATAAGATAATTTATTTATAATATACATATATATAAGTCATGTTTTTTAAATGCCATAAATAAATTGAAGTAGCATTCATCTGTACATACGACCTACCGTCTCTATGAATGGTGTATTTAATTTATCATCTACAAACACTATGGATTAATATATATATATATATAATATATATATATAATATTTAAATCATTTATAACATTCTTGAGATAATTAAATCATTATCTATGTAATAGGAACTCAATTAACATGTCAAAATGAACTCAAAAGAATAGGTGATTAACACTTAAAATTGTGAAAATAATGAAATATTATTAAAAAACGGGTAATATAATATTATAAGAAGATAATAAATGATATTATAAATATGATTAATTTTATATTACAATTTATTAACCTGATTAAAACCATTATAAATAAGGTTAAATTATCTTCACCCAATAGGAAATACTGGGTAATAAATTTTCATCTCACTTTTCACATATGTGGAATAAATTATGTATTCACCACTTTATTATTTTTATGTTGTATATAAAAACCATATTTAATTAAATATGATGAATAAATTCATATTCATGGTATATAATGTTTCATTTAATGTTATTTCTTTCATGTAGCTTATAATTCATATGTTACCATGTGATAAGGGATATCATCTCAATTTAAATTCCATTAATACTTATTTGTGATTATGAACCAATCAAAAATAATGTGTAATATGTAATATATATGTAACACCCGAGACTTTTATGTTATATAAATCATCAAAGGAATCTTTTTCTACACAACACTTGCTTGGCTTTCTTTACACGCAATCGCGACCTTCCTCGATAGCTTGCGTCGTACGCAATACCGAGTTTCACTAAACAACAATATGCTATTAAAACTAGCCGTTATGAATAGTAATAACCACTTTTTGAAATTTTATAAATTTTATTTTTCAAAATGGACTTCATTTTTGGACTCAGAATATCGAAATTAGCCTAGGGTGAAATTTCGGTATTTTTCTGAAAACTTTCAAATTTTGATGAGTAGTGAAACCACTAAGTGGTAGGTTAAAAACTGAATTTTGAATAAAACATAATTTTACCGCTTCTGTGAATGGAATTTCGAAAATCCGAGAGACACGGTTAATATCAAGGACTAAAATGTGGTTCAATGAGATGAAAATAATTTTTTGGTGAATAGTAACTTTTTACTTTTTTTACCGCGGTTAATAGTAAATAGGGTAACTAAGGGTAAATATGATATTAATATTACCCTAACACATGTCCTAATTCTATTGGACAAGTGTAATTCGACCAAAAACAAACTTGGGAATAAAATATGACCATTTAGGCCCACTTGGATTAGATTAGGACATTTATTATTAATTTATTTAAAGAAGGGTTAAAATAGATAAAATCAATGTTTAATAAGTAAATCATTTATAATATGGGGTTATACATAAGATAAATTAGATTGTAAATATTAATTAGAAAGATAAAAAGATTTCCTACATGATGGTATTTTATTTGTAATTTTTAGACATCAAATAATTTAATTTATTTATGACACAAAGATGATGCAGTAATTATCTTATTAATGAAATATTGACATAATTGATAATATAAATACCAAAATAAATGTAATTTAAGACTTTTTATGAATTACACAAATTTTCTAGGTTACTATGATATATTAATGGTGATTTAATCAACTTGGTTCGAACATATAATTCTGTTTTGACTTTCACAAAAATCATATATCAAATAGTGTCAAAATTGACACAAAATAGTTTTTAAATCAAATATTATATTATTAATTGTTATTGTATTCCTAAAAATTTAAGGTTCGGACAAATGACTTAGATAAGGATATATATATTAATAATAAACAATTTGAAGTTCGTTTGGCATGTTATAGTAAGTGTATTAACCATATAGTGAAAGAAAACAAAAAGACACGGTAAAAGTTAAATTAATTAACTTAGAGTTAAATCTAATTGATAAGGTTAAAATAATACCCTAAACTTGTCTAAATTCTATTGGTTGATAGGATTTCGACCCATCCCCACTTTAGCTTCGAAATAAGACCCTTTGGAACCATTATAAACCGATTTTGACTTTAATATAAAATAATATTTTGAGATATTCCTAAGGTGCCCCTCTCCTCCCTTATAAAAGGACACCACCTCCCCCTCCTCCTCACACCAATTTGAGCACTCAAGCTCGGCCAACCCCTGCCCGTTTCTCCTCTCCACTTCCCTAGAATAATCCTAGAGGTCCTGGTCTTCTCCAAAGACCAATCTTAGTTCCTTAAGTGGAGGATTCAAAGAGGCGTTCCAAAGAAGAGGTAATATCCATTACCGATCTTTTCAATTTCTTTCTTCTTCAACTTCTTCTTCTTTAGTTGTTTCATGATAAAGTAATAACGTCAGTATTACTTACATACTGATATGTTATTATAAATATGAAAAAACCCTAATTCACCTTCTATCCATCCTACGGAAAAATGAAATCACCGCGCGTGCGTACGTACGGAATACCGTCTCCACGCCGTGGTGTAATCTATTTTCCACCATCACCTTACAAGGATGGGTATAATGGTGTAATGAGTAACTATATATGATTATTATGAAGTAATATTGATACTGAAATAATATATATACTCCAATACAATTCCACGAACATAGGAACGATATCATCACTCGTGCGTACGTACGGAATACCGTCTCCACGATGTGATGCGACTCGTTCTACATGATCTTCATTTCATAATGATTATATAAATGAATTGAATGAATGGATATGGTATATAATACACTAATACCATTATGTAAATGAATTATATATAACCTAAAGATAAGAATAAGAATTTATTCGACAAAACACGCATAAGAACAAAAAGTTATAAAGACCCGAGTAACAAGTAACAATAATATTACTAACAAGAAGCTAATAATATGACCGTATATGATATCATATAAATATGTATGATTCTGGAATAAGTCAATAACATTATTTAAACCATTATACAGGAGCTTCGGACACGTACAAAGCTAATCGGACCTAAGGTAAGGGAAATATCACAATCTCATTTTTATCCGAGATTGTTTATTCGTAAGTATTCACTGGGGTGTATTTTATCATCCACATCCATGTTTCATCAATATGTAATATTATTTCCATCCACCTAAAATTGTTTAAATCCATTTTTACCCTTCGGTGAGTTTTTAGTAATATGTATGAAAGGAATCTTTTGTCGTACGAGGTACTTTTTGACTTTTCCGACAAAAGTACGAAGAATGTTTTTTTAACTTATACGGCATGAATGGATTTTTAAAACATTATTTCAAAGAAGCTTCCTTTACAAGTATTCAAGTTTATTTTTAATCAACTTCTTTTAGATTAAAATTGTATGACATGTTAAGAAAGTAAAAGTGTTTTTGAAGAAGAAAGGATATTTTCCTCAAGAATGAAGTTCAAGTATTTTATCAAAATTATTTTCCATCTAAGATAATAAAAGGGTTCTGTTTCAATCCCTATTATTACATGGATTTGATTATGTTGTGATGGAAACATTTTTATGAATTCCTTTATCTTATATGAATTGTTTTATGATGTCATGTTGTTTAAGAATTCCATTTTTATTACATGGGTTATGTGATGATATATGATTTATGATTATGTGGCACACATAAGAAAGGATTCATTATAAGATGGGTGGGACCTATATCTCCCTCCAATGCATTGGGTAAAGATTTTATATCTCATGAGATAGACATGGCTGGAACGGAAGGTTATTTCGGTTCAGTGATACAGGATTGAAACGAGGAGTGAACTCGGTTCAGAAAGGGACTTTGTCCACTAAGATAGTCTTGGCAATGAGTCATGACTAACAAGAAATGATTTTCCATGATTATGTGTGCATGCCACAAAGTTTCAAGTTTTATGTTATGATTATGGGGATCTCATTTTCACTTCTATGATTTATTCCATGTTATGATATTATTATCTCTTTTGCAGGTTTTGATTTTCAAAAAGATATGATATGATTTTTATTTCCTTTATTTGCCCTTGCTGAGCATTTGAGCTCACCCTTTTATGTTTTCTTCTCCCCAGGTCAGGAAGATGGATATTAAGTAGAATATTCTAAAAGGGACACTATATATGATGAAATAAATGGGAGACACTGTAGAAGATTTATGAACCAGTTGTTTATGTTTCCCAGTTTCTAAAGACACTATACCTATACGGTCCTTTGTAGTTTTGTCATATGTTGTAATAAGTGTGCTTCAATTTTGAAGTATTAACAATGTATGTAAAGTATGGGTCGTTATAGTTGGTATCAGAGGCAAAGGAGGTAGGAATGTATCCGATCCTTGGGAACTCTCACATGTGAGCGTTGGACGAAGCATGGCTCTCCGCCCAAGGGCTTCATGAGGAAATGGCTGCCACTGGGGGTGGTGGTGTGTCCCGCCCAGGGGGTGTAGCCGCCCATGGAGTGCCTTGATAGGTATCAATTGTAGTCCACTGGAAGTAATTCTAGACCGCTATAGTTGGTATCATAGGAAAGGTATAGTCAACCTTTGGAAACTAGGATGTGAAAGCCTTAGTAAGAACCCTAAGGATATGTCTAAGCATAGAACACAATCTTAGTGTTTTAGAAATGGCCTTGAATAACCTAGGAGAAGACCATAAGCATGAAAATTTTATTCTTGAATTATGTGGTTTCCTATTATAATTAGTGTTGCTCACACTACACTTCTTGGTTTTAGTCAATGGCTGGAACCCGAAGGAACCGTGTTAATGCGGAATGCGATGGGCAATGCAATGATTGTCCCCCTGAGCAACCAAACGATATGGGAGCTGGAATGCAAAATCTTGTAGCCATGCTCACACAACTTTCTCAAGCTATGAATCATGCAGGATTTCCAAACGAGCAAAGGAGGGAGAAACATTCTGTTGAATCCTTCATGAGGTAGCGTCCACCTTCTTTCAGCGGGTCTACTGATCCATTAGTTGCTGAACAATGGATTAGTACTACTGAAAAGATATTTTCAGTTCTTCAATGTTCTGAACATGATAAAGTCATCCTAGCAGTGTATCGTTTGGAAGGAGATGCTGATCAATGGTGGAATCTTGTTAAGAATACGAGGCAAAGGGATGAAATTGAGTCTATGGAATGGGATGAGTTCAAGAACTTATTTTTCAATAAGTACTTCCCTCGTATTCTCCGAACAAAGATGGAGAAAGAGTTTCTTGAACTGAAGCAAAGGGATGATGAATATGTTGGTACCTATGAAGCAAATTTTACCAGACTTGCAAGGTACGCTTCTGGTATTATTATCCAACCTGAGAGTAAGATTGATCGATTCTTTAGTGGCTTAAAACCAAGTCTTCGAAGGGCGTTAGCCATAAGGGACTTCAATATCTACGAGGAAATCGTTCGATGTGCTCTCAAAGTCGAGATGGAGATTGGAGTAACCCATCAGTCACATGGGTTTGATAAGAAGAGGAAGATGGAATTCAAAGAAAAATCTAAAGAGCACACGGAAAAGAAGATGAACATTCCCTTATGCTCAAAGTGTGGAAAGAAACATGGAGGGAGTTGTCTTAAAGGGACAAGTAAATGTTTTAAATGTGGAAAAGAAGGTCATCGGGCATTTGAATGCCGTGATAATGGGAAGAAGATGTCTAATGATGCAAACAAAGGAAGGGATACACAGAATGAACCTACTACACTTCAATGTTTCAAGTGCAAGGAGATGGGGCATTATGCCAATCAATGCCCAAATCCAAGGGTTATGATGATGGTCGACGTCAACAAACTCTTAAGGCTAAAGACAAAGGAAAGTCACATGCAATTTCTATCAGCGATGTGGAGTACGATAACGATGTGGTGAAAGGTACACTTATCATCCACTCTAAAGTAGCAAATGTTTTATTTGATTCTGGATCCACCCACTCTTTTATTTCTGAAGACTTTTCTAAGGGTATCACCATATTACCTCAACAATTAGATGTTGAGTTAGCTGTGACAACACCTAATGGCACATCAATCGCATCAAAAGTTTATAATTCTTCTCCGATCGAAGTTTGTGGGAAAGTGCTTCCTGCAAATCTTGTGATCCTTCCTTTAGTGGAATTTGATGTGATTCTTGGCATGGATTGGCTTTATCTACGTGGAGCTCATATCGATTTCCAAAGAAGGGAAGTCACGTTTCATATTCCAGATCAATCTACGATCGTCTATCAATGCAAGGATGAACATAACCTTCCAGTGGAAATTTCTTCCATCTTATGGGTATTGATTCCACTAAATGAAGGTTATTTATCTCAAATGGTTGGTGAGAAACTCACGATTAAGAATATGCCCATTGTACGGGAGTTTGATGATGTCTTTCCGGAGGAATTTCGGGGTCTTCCACCAAATCGTGAAGTTGAGTTTTCAATAGAACTCGTACCGGGTGCTTTGCCTATTTCAAAGACACCTTATAGAATGGCCCCAATTGAGTTGCAGGAATTGAAGAAGCAACTCCAAGAGAATCTTGATAAGGGATTCATACGCCCTAGTGCGTCACCTTGGGGAGCACCTGTTCTATTTGTTAAGAAGAAAGATGGATCAATGAGACTCTGCATTGATTATCGAGAACTTAACAAGATCACTATCAAGAACAAATATCCTCTCCCATGCATTGATGACTTATTTGACCAACTATGTGGAGCACAATACTTTTCCAAGATTGATCTTCGTTCAGGGTATCATCAATTAAGGGTCAAAAGGGAGGATATACCAAAGACGGCTTTCCGTACAAGGTATGGACACTATGAATTTATAGTGATGCCATTTGGTCTTACTAATGCCCCTTCTATCTTCATGGATCTAATGAATAGAGTCTTTAGAGACTATCTTGATCAATTTGTGGTAGTCTTTATAGACGATATTCTTGTCTATTCAAAGAGCAAGGAAGAGCATGAAGATCACTTGAGAATTATATTGAAGACCCTGAGAAAGGAGAAGCTTTATGCCAAATTTACCAAGTGTGAATTTTGGCTTCAAAAAGTTGCATTTTTGGGTCACATAATCTCAAAAGAGGGGATATCTGTGGATCCAGCAAAAACAGAGGTTATCGAAAGATGGTCAAGACCAACAACAATAACTGAGATCCGAAGTTTTCTTGGTTTGGCTGGATATTATCGACGTTTTGTAAAAGATTTTTCACGATTATCTAATCCACTCACCAAGTTGACTCGGAAAGGAGTTAAGTTTGTCTGGACAGAGGAATGTGAAGAGAATTTCAAGGAGTTGAAAAGAAGGTTATCCAGTGCACCTGTGCTCACACTGCCTTGTAGTGGAGAAAGGTTTGTGATCTACAGTGATGCATCCAAGA
This sequence comes from Viscum album, assembly GCA_963277665.1. Lineage (NCBI taxonomy): Eukaryota > Viridiplantae > Streptophyta > Magnoliopsida > Santalales > Viscaceae > Viscum > Viscum album. The sequence goes on along the minus strand of OY728157.1, from coordinate 201,342,899 downwards.
AGGGATTGGGGTGTGTTCTTATGAAAAATGATATGGTGATAGCTTATGCCTCACGACAGTTGAAAATCCATGAGCAAAATTACCCAACACATGATTTGGAGTTGGCTGCGGTAATCTTTGCATTAAAAATTTGGAGGCATTACCTTTATGGTGAAAGGTGCGATATTTATACTGACCATAAAAGTTTAAAGTATATTTTCACACAAAAGGAGCTGAATATGCGTCAAAGAAGATGGTTGGAGCTGATTAAGGATTATGACTGCTCAATCCATTACCACCATGGGAAAGCAAACAAGGTGGCGGATGCATTAAGTCGACAAGACCATGCTAGTTTATCCATGATGAGGATCACAAAGGATCCAATATTTATGGATTTAAAAAGGATGGATCTTGGAATTATAATGGAAGGGGAAAAATCTTATCTATCTCAAATTAATGTTCAACCATCTATACATGTGAAGATTAAAGAGGCACAGAAAGAAGATGCCGAGTTACAAAAGAAGGTGAGAAATGTTCCTGAATTCAACCTTGATTGTGATGGGATAATAAAGTTCAGGAATCGGGTTTGCGTTCCTCCCATCCCCGAATTAAAGAAGGAGCTGTTGGATGAGGCTCATAGTTCTTCATTCTCTATTCATCCTGGAAGCACGAAGATGTATAGGGACCTGAAAGAGTACTTCTGGTGGGATGGCATGGAAAGAGATGTTGCTAAATATGTCTCTCGATGCTTGGTTTGTCAACAAGTTAAAGCTGAGAGACAGAAGTCTAAGGGGATGTTACAACCATTACCCATACCCGAATGGAAATGGGAAAACGTCACTATGGACATTGTCACAGGACTTCCTAAAACATCCAAAGGCAATAATGCTATCTGGGTCATAGTTGATCGTCTTACAAAGTCTGCACACTTCATTCCTATTAGAGAGGATTTCTCTCTAGATCAGCTTGCCAGGATATATGTAAAGGAAGTGGTAAGATTGCATGGAGTTCCACTTTCTATTATATCTGATCGAGATCCGAGATTTACCTCGAAGTTCTGGCGAAGTCTTCAGCATACTCTGGATACAGAGTTGAGTTTCAGCACTGCTTATCATCCCCAGATAGACGGTCAGTCTGAGAGAACAATTCAAACCCTAGAAGATATGTTGAGAGCTTGCTCTATGGATTTCAAAGGAGGTTGGGATCAACACCTACCTTTGGTGGAATTTTCTTATAATAATAGCTTTCACTCCAGTATTCAGATGGCTCCTTATGAAGCTCTCTATGGAAAGAAATGCAGGACTCCAACTTGCTGGGATGAAGTTGGGGAAAGAAAGCTATTAGGACATGATCTCGTTGATGAAATGGCAGAAAAGGTCAGATCTATTCAACAACACATAAGAGCAGCTTAGAGTCGACAGAAAAGTTATGCCGACAATCGAAGAAAAGACCTAGAGTTTGAAGTGGGCGATAAAGTGTTCTTACGAATATCTCCCTAGAAGAGGGTTATGAGATTTGGAAATAAGGGGAAGTTGTGCCCTAGATATATCGGTCCTTTCGAAATACTGGATCGTGTTGGGAAGGTAGCTTACCGATTGGCACTTCCACCGAATCTCTCTCAAGTTCACGACGTGTTCCACGTATCTCTCCTGAGAAAGTACATACCAAATCCTTCACATGTACTCAGCTCAGAAGTGGTACCGCTGGAGCAAGATCATTCTTATGAAGAACAGCCGATAGAGATTCTGGATCGTAGCGAAAAAGTCCTACGAAACAAGACCACTCGCTTGGTGAAAGTTTTATGGAGAAACCACCAACTTGAAGAAGCTACATGGGAGCTTGAGGATATGATGAGGGAGAAGTATCCTCATCTGTTTGTTGCAAAGTGACGAATTTCGAGGGCGAAATTCTATTTAAGGGGGGTAGAATGTAACACCCAAGACTTTTATGTTATATAAATCATCAAAGGAATCTTTTTCTATACAACACTTGCTTGACTTGCTTTACACGCAATCGTGACCTTCCTCGATAGCTTGCGTCGTACGCAATACCGAGTTTCACTAAACAACAATATGCTATTAAAACTAGCCGTTATGAATAGTAATAACCACTTTTTGAAATTTTATAAATTTTATTTTTCAAAATGGACTTCATTTTTGGACTCAGAATATCGAAATTAGCCTAGGGTGAAATTTCGGTATTTTTCTGAAAACTTTCAAATTTTGATGAGTAGTGAAACCACTAAGTGGTAGGTTAAAAACTGAATTTTTCATAAAACATAATTTTACCACTTCTGTGAATGGAATTTCGAAAATCCGAGAGACACGGTTAATATCAAGGACTAAAATGTGGTTCAATGAGATGAAAATAATTTTTTGGTGAATAGTAACTTTTTACTTTTTTTACCGCGGTTAATAGTAAATAGGGTAACTAAGGGTAAATATGATATTAATATTACCCTAACACATGTCCTAATTCTATTGGACAAGTTTAATTCGACCAAAAACAAACTTAGGAATAAAATATGACCATTTAGGCCCACTTGGATTAGATTAGGACATTTATTATTAATTTATTTAAAGAAGGGTTAAAATAGTTAAAATCAATGTTTAATAAGTAAATCATTTATAATATGGGGTTATACATACGATAAATTCGATTGTAAATATTCATTACAAAGATAAAAAGATTTACTACATGATGGTATTTTATTTGTAATTTTTAGACATCAAATAATTTAATTTATTTATGACACAAAGATGATGCAATAATTATCTTATTAATGAAATATTGACATAATTGATAATATAAATACCAAAATAAATGTAATTTAAGACTTTTTATGAATTGCACTAATTTTATAGGTTACTATGATATATTAATGTTGATTTAATCAACTTGGTTCGAACATATAATTCTGTTTTGACTTTCACAAAAATCATATATCAAATAGTGTCAAAATTGACACAAAATAGTTTTTAAATCAAATATTATATTATTAATTGTTATTGTATTCCTAAAAATCTAAGGTTCGGCCAAATGACTTAGATAAGGATATATATATTAATAATAAACAATTTGGGGTTCGTTTGGCATGTTATAGTAAGTGTATTAACCATATAGTGAAAGAAAACAAAAAGACACGGTAAAAGTTAAATTAATTAACTTAGAGTTAAATCTAATTGATAAGGTTAAAATAATACCCTAAACTTGTCTAAATTATATTGGTTGATAGGATTTCGACCCATCCCCACTTTAGCTTCGAAATAAGACCCTTTGGAACCATTATAAACCGATTTTGACTTTAATATAAAATAATATTTTGAGATATTCCTAAGGTGCCCCTCTCCTCCCTTATAAAAGGACACCTCCTCCCCCTCCTCCTCACACCAATTTGAGCACTCAAGCTCGGCCAACCCCTGACCTTTTCTCCTCTCCACTTCCCTAGAATAATCCTAGAGGTCCTGGTCTTCTCCAAAGACCAATATTAGTTCCTTAAGTGGAGGATTCAAAGAGGCGTTCCAAAGAAGAGGTAATATCCATTACCGATCTTTTCAATTTCTTTCTTCTTCAACTTCTTCTTCTTTAGTTGTTTCATGATAAAGTAATAACATCAGTATTACTTACATACTGATATGTTATTATAAATATGAAACAACCCTAATTCACCTTCTATCCATCCTACGGAAAAATGAAATCACCACGCGTGCGTACGTACGGAATACCGTCTCCACGCCGTGGTGTAATCTATTTTCCACCGTCACCTTACAAGGATGGGTATAATGGTGTAATGAGTAACTATATATGATTATTATGAAGTAATATTGATACTGAAATAATATATATACTCCAATACAATTCCACGAACATAGGAACGATATCATCACTCGTGCGTACGTACGGAATACCGTCTCCACGATGTGATGCGACTCGTTCTACATGATCTTCATTTCATAATGATTATATAAATGAATTGAATGAATGGATATGGTATATACTACACTAATACCATTCTTTAAATGAATTATATATAACCTAAAGATAAGAATAAGAATTTATTCGACAAAACACGCATAAGAACAAAAAGTTATAAAGACCAGAGTAACAAGTAACAATAATATTACTAACAAGAAGCTAATAATATGACCATATATGATATCATATAAATATGTATGATTCTGGAATAAGTCAATAACATTATTTAAACCATTATACAGGAGCTTCGGACACGTACAAAGCTAATCGGACCTAAGGTAAGGGAAATATCACAATCTCATTTTTATCCGAGATTGTTTATTCGTAAGTATTCACTGGGGTGTATTTTATCATCCACATCCATGTTTCATCAATATGTAATATTATTTCCATCCACCTAAAATTATTTAAATCCATTTTTACCCTTCGGTGAGTTTTTAGTAATATGTATGAAAGGAATCTTTTGTCGTACGAGGTACTTTTTGACTTTTCCGACAAAAGTACGAAGAATGTTTTTTTTAACTTATACGGCATGAATGGATTTTTAAAACATTATTTCAAAGAAGCTTCCTTTACAAGTATTCAAGTTTATTTTTAATCAACTTCTTTTAGTTTAAAATTGTATGAGATGTTAAGAAAGTAAAAGTGTTTTTGAAGAAGAAAGGATATTTTCCTCAAGAATGAAGTTCAAGTATTTTATCAAAATTATTTTCCATCTAAGATAATAAAAGGGTTCTGTTTCTATCCCTATTATTACATGGATTTGATTATGTTGTGATGGAAACATTTTTATGAATTCCTTTATCTTATATGAATTGTTTTATGATGTCATGTTGTTTAAGAATTCCATTTTTATTACATGGGTTATGTGATGATGTATGATTTATGATAATGTGGCACACACAATAAAGGATTCCTTATAAGATGGGTGGGACCTATATCTACCTCCAATGCATTGGGTAAAGATTTTATATCTCATGAGATAGACATGGCTAGAACGGAAGGTTATTTCGATTCAGTGATACAGGACTGAAACGAGGAGTGAACTCGGTTCAGAAAGGGACTTTGTCCACTAAGATAGTCTTGGCAATGAGTCATGACTAACAAGAAATGATTTTCCATGATTATGTGTGCATGCCACAAAGTTTCAAGTTTTATGTTATGATTATGGGGATCTCATTTTCACTTCTATGATTTATTCCATGTTAAGATATTATGATCTCTTTTGCAGGTTTTGATTTTCAAAAAGATATGATATGATTTTTATTTCCTTTATTTGCCCTTGTTGAGCATTTGAGCTCACCCTTTTATGTTTTCTTCTCCCCAGGTCAGGAAGATGGATATTAAGTAGAATATGCTAAAAGGGACACTAGATATGATGAAATAAATGGGAGACACTGTAGAAGATTTATGAACCATTTGTTTATGTTTCCCAGTTTCTAAAGACACTATACCTATACGGTCCTTTGTGGTTTTGTCATATGTTGTAATAAGTGTGCTTCAATTTTGAAGTATTAACAATGTATGTAAAGTATGGGTCGTTATAATATATTTGTGATTTAATTTCATGATTAAATCAAAATACATGTTATTTTCAGTTTCACTTTGAACTATCTTATACAATGGGTTTATATATGAATGTTACTGAGTGGTAAAAGTTATCTTTGAAATATAACTTTCTCTTCTGATTGATAACATTCTCTTAAAAAATACATTCCTCATTAAAAATATATCGTATATTACATTAAGATGAAATATCAATATTCTAATGAAATTTATATTATTATTTAATAAATGGTATCATATTTTTACCTACAGTGTTAACGTTAAGAATTATATTATTACCTGGAAAATTGTTGATAAATCTATATATTTTATTCAATACAGATTTTTGATAAGGCATATTGTTTGGGATTTAAATTTATTATTTATATATATGATGAATATTTTTTATATGCACTATGAGGGTTGGGTACTAGTTAATTAAATCACCTTGATGCATCTATACTATCATGAGTTGAATCATTTGGCCAATTAGATGGGTTTTTACCCGATATGTTATAAATCGTCTTGGGAATGTTCTTAATAGTAAAGATACTATGTAAATAGGAACCTTTGAATCTAATAATTAAAAATTTATTTAATTTATATTTATTTATTATTAATCTATGATATTTGTTTATTGGAATTATTTATTGATATATTTCATTATTTTTTTTAAATTAAATCGCATGTGTTTCCATTACATACCTTTTCTATAATGATTATGTAATATTAAGTTTTCTAAATGGAATTTTTTGTTTGTTATTTACATTTATATATTGTTTATTCTTATTGATTAATTATTAAATATATTTTATACTTACCCTATTCAGTATTTCAAGATAACTTTATTTTTTCATTCCATAGAATATAAAGATGAATTCCTAGAATCAGTTTCACGGATGTTATTCATTTGTCTTTGTTATGTATTATGTATTATATTAAATTTCACAATTAAATATGGGTATTGTTAATGTAATATAGTTTCCAAAAAATTCCAAATTGATCAGTACTACAATGTATTATTCATTTTAATCATTCCAATTTAATAATTTAAGGCAGTAGCTCTGAGTTTCTGGGTTCGGGCATTACAGTTTGTATCAAAGGAAGTATAGTAGAATCCTTGGAAAATTTATTTTGGACAATGTAAATTAGAGAAAATAATCTATAGAAATAATATGTGGATCAATATATAAGGTCATATAGAATATTATAAAGCTAGATATTATGGGGGACTTCCTAACCATAAATCCATATTTGGATACTACTATTGGATATAGTTCTGGCACTGATGTAACTAGGGGTAGAAAATCTTCAAAGGTGCATCGAGCCTAACTTGAGAATAACAAGATACCTGAATAAATTCCTTACAATTCCCCTTGATTGTAAATTTTGTGGGATATTCTTAGAATAATTCAATATTTCTTCATAAATCTTTATGAAGGATTTGAATGTAATTATATCCCAAGAAACCGTGCCTATTACTATATGATTAGTTATTAAAATATTTTCATTTTATGATAATTTTTTCAAACTTTTTGGGATAATAAATTTTTTGTATAATTTTTTGATCTAATATAGTATATTAAAAATATTTATAAAAAGTTATTGGAAGGAACAATTATATCTATAATCGTGGAAAATCTAGTGTTTTCTCAACTGGGAAAGCTGATTATTTGTAATTAAACAGACAATTTTATGGATACATTTGGGAATATTAATAAAGATATGACACATAAACATTCATATATAGAGAAATCTATACTACTATGATATTCTATGATGTTGGATTGATTTATGAAATAGAGACCCCCATCATTTATTTGGACTACAAACCAAATGGAATCTAAGCAAAGGATAAATTCTTTCAATGAAATATTCATGGAATTGGGATGTGTTGAAAAATAAAAGGTTACACTTATAGTGTATTGTCACTTTAGAAACACTAACCAATGGCGGTTATTGATAAAGAATACTCTGGATGAAGAGAAAATAGAATTCATGGATTGGAAATCAGGGAAACATTATTTTATAAATAATTCCCTCGTGGTCTGAAATTTTAGATTAAAATAATGTTTTCAAGATTAATAGAAAAGGGAGAATAAAATTTTGTGAATGATGAAGATACCTTTACAATGATATCATGGTGTGATATGGATTTTATAAGAAACAAGGAGTACAATATTGATCAATTATTTTAAGGGCTTAATCCATGTCTCTGAAGAGAGTTGATGTCTCAATCCTTTAATTCATAATATAAAATAAATTTATTTTTAATCAATATAGAGAAATAATTCTCCAGGTATTATGTATCAAAAGGTAATTAATTTTATAATAAAATGAATAGAAATTAACAGATAAATGTAATAGGGTAAAAATGTGTTTTCCCACAAGTGATAACTATGGGAAGAGTCACCAAGGTAAATTATTTAAAGTATTGGTATATTTTTATTTTTATAGAGAAAAGGGTCACCTAGAAAAAACAATTAAAATGGAAGAAGGAAAAAACTACTTTTTAGTGTTATAACTACATGAATATGGGGCATCATGCATGTGAATTCCCAAATAGTGAATGAAATATTCCACATAAGAATCTAAGGGATCAATTTAATCCAAATGTTATTTACACAATTGGATTGGAATGATAAATGTTATTATTTATTTCTATCTATTAAATATGTTGTAAAACTATTTTATTGTCATTTTTATCATCATATGATTTCCATAATATATAATTATTTTACTGTAGTACATTGTAATTAATGATTTGAGATCATATGCTTAATGGTTCCATGAAAAATAATTTGATAGTTTGTTAAACATTCTAGAAAACACATGGTGGTGGGAATAATAATCCTTAATATGTTCTGGATGTTGAGATAAATATTTTTGGATTAATATATTATTTATATGGATATAGAAAATTGTGTAATAATAACATCCAGGGTAATCGTTCTAAAGTGTTGAATCATAATCCTTTTGAATGCATAATCATTTATGAAATGTTTTAATTTCATCTTTGGATGATGTTTTAGAGATTATTATATTAATTTACCATGTAATGAGACATGTGCTAAGAAAAGAATTAGAACCATTTTAAGGCATAACCAACTGATTATATTGTGACTAAATAAATGTATCAAGTAAGTATTTTTACTTATTATCTTAAAGAGTGAAATAATTCCTCAACTCTAGGAAAGTCTATCATGAAATACTAAATTTTTCATGTTATCAAAATTAGTAATGATAACAATGGCCATTTCAATTATTTTCCGATATGTATTTTTATCATAAAATTATAGCTAAACATTTTCACTATCACTCTCTATCTGAAAATGATAGTTATATTTTTATTCTATATTCAAGTCATCACTAATGTTATCATATTTGAAAGCCTAGTTTTGTGTTGACATCCACATTTATTTTCCTTTTTATTAAGACAATTTTTTAGTATCCATATTAAATAAGTGGGTTTTTCTATAATATCATTTTCAAATATAAATCCCTTAATTACTAATCAAAATTTTAAATTTATTGTACATAATTTGTTTAAGGTGGGTAGAAAATAACACCCTTAAATTATCATATAAGGACATTGTATTGGATAACATGTATGAAATGAAACACCATACATGTAAGGGAAAATATTATCTTGTGAAATTAGAGTATATTTAAAATTTTAAGTATATTTTATATATTCTGTGTTGTAAAATTCACATAACATTTATATTATCTTGTGTTTTTGGTAATGATTTTCTTCGATGGAATTAGTTACATGAAAGATAAAATCTTATCAAATACCGTTAATATTATTTTTTAAAATTTAAATTATCATATAGAAATTAATTTTTTATTAATATGATTTAAAAATTTATTAAAATATATAGGTGAATTATTTATTTACCTATAAATTATAAATTAATAAAAAATCTAAATGAATATAAAGATATTTTTTAAATTAAAAACCAATATTTATACTCCAAAAGACTTATAAATTTATAAAATAAATTAATTACTATTATTGGATTTTGTTAATAAAAAATATTTGTTAAATAAACACTCCAATATTTTTACATTTATCAAATAAATTTTATACTAATAATATAAAAATAAACTCAATACTATGCATAAAAATATATTTTTTTAAAGAAGATTTTCCAACGTTTAATGGAAAACCTATTTTAAAAATAAATTTTTATACTTTTATATATTTAATTTGAGGACCTGAACATTAATTTTTAAAGATAAATGTAAAAACTATTTTATGGGTCATTTTTTATTTTTTTAATGTATCACTATGTTATGAATAGTTATAAATATTTAATTTTAATTGAATAAAATTTTGATCTAATTTATTTATAAGGATAAAATAGATTCTTCATTTTTTTATAAGTATAATTAAATAGTTATCACAACTATTAATCCAATTTATTTCATTTGAATCAATTTCACATTGATATTGGATATAAAAACATTTCAAACATTAAAATATGTTTACATTAAAAACTGACATAGTCGTCTCATCTTCGGGATTAAATTTAAATTAATTTATGATACTTTTATGATTTTAAAATGGAAAAATAGATTCCATATTCGGAATAATAAAAATTTATAATTTTGTGTATGGTTAACATAGTTTTTTTAATAAAATAGTAAATTTAATTAAAATTATTTACAAAAATTAATAGAAAATTAACCTTCACATGGGACTAAACATTAAAATTAAGGTCCAAAATGACCCAAAAATTTTCAAAGGCCTATTTTGTTGAAATATTTAAATAATAAACAATCTTTTGTATAATTATGCTCATTATTAGAGAAACATTATGTAATTAAAACCTCTCAATAGTTTTTTCCATATTATATTTATAATAATTTCACTACTGCTGCACTATAATGTGGTACTCACCCCTCCCATTTATTCATCTATATCTTCCAATTTGGGTACTAAAACCTCTACCCAATTAATCTCACGACACCCCTCAACTTCTATTATAATTGTGACATTGGGAAAAAAGAAATCCATGAAATTTCATTGGTTAAAACAAAAAAATGCTTCCCAAAAAAGAGGTGACATTCTTCAATGATCACTATTGTATTTTTTTTAAAACCATAATATTATTAATAGTGAATTATTAGCTAGTAAAAAATGTTTAATAATTATACTAATACTTTTTTTATGTTATGGGTTCTACCTAATCCATTAGACACTTCCATTAATTTGGTACCAAATTTACAGATCCACTGTACGACAGACTACCTCCTTGCAGAATGATATCGTTCATTTTTTAATTTACCACCATGCATTGTTGGGAATTATGATCGATGTAATATTTTTATATCATATATGTTATATTTATGTTTAATTCATAATTTTTAATTTTTATATAATACGTACCTTCCTGATTTCTAGTTTCAGGTATACGATAATATTTTTTGTGGATTTGTACAGTAACTCCTCCTCTAAGTATGTGATTCATTCATGTTATACTAGGAATTTATTGAGGGATGGTTTTCATAAACACGTGTGAAATATATGATATAATTATGATACTTTAAGTATAATATAAAAATATATATATATACATATATACATAACACTTTTTTTAAATATAATAATGAAATTGATGTAGCATTTAGTCATACGTACAACCTACCGTCTCCATGAACCGTGCATTTCATTTCCTATTTGAAAATATTATAATTTACTATAAATACATATATTATTAATACATATAATATTTACATAATATTTTTTTTATATTATTAATTTATGATCTATGAAATAGGAACAAAATTAACAAGATAAAACATCATTAAGAAACTAGGATATAATACAAAAAATAGAGAAAATATTGAAATATTATTAACAAATATATTATAATATATTATAGTAAAATAAAATATTATATTAAAAATATTATTATGGTTCTATTATAATTCTATTAAATTATTAAAATCATTATACATGATTTTGAAGGATTGTCATCCAATGTAAATGCAAGGTAATGGATTTTCATCTCACATTTTACATATGTGAGACAAATTTCATATTCACTACATTCTTCTTTTGTGTGGGGTATATATTTTACCTATTGAATTTCTTAAAATAAATACATTTAGCTTCATGTTATATAGTGTTTCATTTTAACTTATATATTTAATATAACTAATAATTCAAAGGTTAACAAGTGGTAAGTGATTTTGTCTCAATTTACATTCCATTAAGTATTATTTATTATTTTGAACCTGTTCACATTAACATCTGGTATATAATACTCCATTATCATTTAATATCATGATTCAATAATGATTCAGTAATAATTTATGCTATTTTATTTTTCACTTGGAAAAATCTCATCCAACGTGTTTTTGACAAAACAAATTAACAAGTGGTAAAAGTTATGATTACAATATCACTTTTTTGTAGGACTGTTAAATTTATCATGAAACAATCACTTCGTTATGATAATTTTTATTTTTCATTACATTTGTCTCAAATATCTAAATAATCATTCAATGAATCTTATTACTTTATAAAACCTATACCATTTTTACTAATAGTGTTCACTTTTACAATTTATTTATTTACTTGGGAATTTTTGATAAATTAGTAACTTTTATCCAATATGGAAATTCGATAAGGCACATTGTTTATGATTCAAATACATTATTTCAATATATGATTAATTTTTTTACATTCCCTATACATGTTCAAGAACAGGTAATAAAGTCCCCTCGATGCATCATTAATCACATGAGACAAATCATTTGGCTAATCAGGTGGGTTTTTACCTGATATGTTATTAATTGACATGTGAAAGGTCTTGAAGTCAAAGGATCCTTGAACTTATAAAACATTGAATTCAATAATTATGAATTTATATCATTCAAATTCAGTTATTATTTTTCCATTATATTTTTTAGTGGACATTTTTTATCGATATAGATCATTCTCAGTTTGTTGGTCGAATGGAATGTGTTTTAGTTACATAACTCTCTATATTGACTATTTTTAACTAATTGTTTAAATGTAATGTGTGTTCTATTATTTACCTTTCCAATTTTTTTATTTTTCCTAATTCATGATTACTTCCACTTAATGATTTCCCTCAGTTATCATTTGAGTTCACTCATAGTTTTATCATCCCCCGATCTAATATACAGACTTCATGGAATGAGTTTCAAGGATGTTAATTATTAGTATTAGATTTTTATTATGTTTTATTATCTATTTCATAATGTAACATGGGTATCATATATTTAATTTGGTTTTCCAAAACTACTAAACAGATCATTCCTTTATGATTTTATTTCTCATAATCTTTCGTCTATAATAAAGTAAGGCTCCTTTTCAGGGATTCTTTGGTTGGGGAAATACATGTGTAATGTATTTAGATTTTTTTTAATTTTTTTTTAAAATTAATTTGGATATAAATTTTAAACACATAATAACATCATTGATTAATTATCACTTTATCATATTAGGATCTTCATTTTTGTTTACTTCTCAATTTCATTTTAATTGATATTATTTAAGATATAATTTTTATTGAGTAAAATTATTTATAATGAAATAAAAAACCACATTCATTTTGTACTTATCTAGTCATTCAAGAATTATTTATGTCATATCACATGTTTCTTTTCTTTTCCGATTGAAATGATTGACATTATTATATTAATGTGAAGATGAATTCATTTCTTCTTTCGATCAAAAATAATTTTTATTCTATATAAATTTTTTTCGAAAAATATTTCTAAAAATGGGTTTAACATTAAAAAATTGATTTAATAGAGAATTATTTAACCGTGTTTTTATTTTTAAATTTTTTTTCATACTTTTCATTTCAACTTTTGAACAAGGTTCCATTTAACAATTTTCATGCCCTGTGAATTTTTTATTATCTAACATACCATATAAGAAATTAAATATCATCATGACCACTCATTATTTTTAATCATCCATTATATTATAACTCGTCTCTTTTGATTGAAATTTTTTTCTATAATATTCAGGATATTTCTAGTTTTATAATTAATTTCCAATGTCAAAAAGGGTTTTTCTGAAAAATGACTTAATGATATTTTTATTGTATTTTTATTCAGCAATAACAAAAACCCTTTATTTTAAACTAACTCCATTATAGTTATATTATAATAATACCTTCATTTTTAGTTCTCTATATAGTCTATGATCCTTTTGATCAAGGAAGCCATAAACATTCATTTTCAGGATTAATTTTTATAGTCATTAACTTTTACATGAAAATTTATCTTTCATGTGAACATTGAAAATTAAACATAACATTAATATATATATTATTATTTATGTATATTGTAAATCTGTAGACACTATAAAAATTTTATTTAGGGTGTTTACTTTTAAAATTATAAATATACTATGCAATTAATGATATTTGGTATTGTTTACAAAATAAAAACATTTTTTGATAAGGCATACTATTAATGAAATATATCTGTATAGACCTGGAAATTTAAAAAAAATTACTTAAATTATTTCGAATTTTACTAGTCTGCATTTTCTTACAGTGCCTGATTCCGAGGCCCGATGAGACCGGAATAATTTTCTGATGTTTTGTTCGGGTACTTTCTATAAACGTACATGCGTTTTTTTCTACCATTTGAACCAATGCTCGGAATTGGAATCCGAGGAAACTGATTAACTCGCAGAGCTAGTATTCACTTAAGGGGACCATTAACGCAATTGCGTTTCATACAGGTTGAATGTTAATTTTGCGGATTGTTTATAAATTTAATAAAAATTATGTGTTATATAATTTTTGTTAAGGGGTGGTTATTTTCTCTAAAAATGAGTTGGAGATGGGGCCCGCACCCCACATAACCACCCATGAGAGGATATTGTGTGGTGGGGCCCACACAAACACAAACCGCTCAACTGTCCTTAAAACCCCCCTTTAACTCCTAAAACCTTTCACCTTCCTTCCTTTGAAGTTTAAACATTTCACCTCCTCTCAAGAATGTGCCAACATCTGAGATTAATTAATTCCACACTTAATTAATCTAGTTTTGAATTAATTCAATCTTATTTTGCCAACATTAAAAGAAAAGATTACATTCTCTTATTTGGGTTGGCATAATTTTGGTCGGGAGAACAAAGGAGAGGAGAAGATTTCATGAAGGAATAATATTCATCCCATGAAGAACGCCTTCTACCTTCCTCTTCCTCCGCGCCAAGGGAGAACACGCCACCATCCCCAACAAAAAGCGTTGACGGAATGATGTCCATCTTCTGGGGTGTCCAATTTCCGCGATGCCCGTCTTCTACGACTCATCAATGTGCAATGTTAATTACAAGGTAGGTTGTTTTTGTATAATTTTATGTGAATAAAATTATATCTCGTTTTTTGTGAATGATTTTGTCACGACCCGTCCTCAGGGCCCGTGTCGTGACTACAGCAAGCCCGCCTTCTATAGGCCAGGGGTTGGTGACTAGCACCAAGGCGTAATTCCCGGTAAAGAGGGAAGGCATTGCCTTTTAAATGTAAACAACTCCACCGAGCAAGAAAGCAGATGTAAACAATATGTAAAAACTAGGTACAACAGTATGTGCGGAAAAGTAATTGGGCCAGAATACAAACCCAAACTGAAAGTAAAGTACAACTGGAAAGGGAAAAATAGCAACTAAAAGTAAAGCCACAATGTCGAGCCATCCACTGGAAGCCCCACCTGAAGGGTGATTACAGATAGCCTCCACAGCTCATCGGGTCTAGCCGTCCGCTCTGAGTATGTCCAGCCTAGTGGTACACCTCTGGGTACAGTCCTGCTCCACAAGCCTCAACCACGATCAGCGATGTTTGTCGTCTGCAACCAACACAACGTAGTGCGGGCATAGACCGTGCAGGGCTGAGTATAAGATACTCAAGAGGGACCCCGAGACCCCCAACGGTCTCCTAGAATCCGCAAAGGATAATCCACAAAGGAAAGATACAATCACGAAATAACATTGGACACCTCTTAGGTATATTCCCATATATATACCTAAGTCAACAATTCTTGTTTGGCTCCAACATTTGAGCTCAAGTACAACCCAGTCAATACAAGAAAGAAAAACGTAAATCCACACAGGATAGCACAACACAATCCACATAGGAAAGAAAAACAGGATTCAGCTCCTACAGGTAATCTTCTTCGTAAGACGGTAGATATGATCAGATATTGCCACAAGATTCATCTAAGTTGTCGGACCCACAAAGGATCAATAGGTAACTATCCCCCACAATGACCCAGAATGGATCTGACCCACAAAGGATCGATAGGTAACTAACCCCCGCAATGAACTACAAAGGATCTCACCCACAGAGGATCGATAGGTAACTAACCCCCCAAAGACGCACACAGGATCGGACCCACACAGGATCTGTAGGCGCTGGCCCACACAAGACCTCTAAGCGCTGACCCCCACTGGATCGGACCCAAACAGGATCGGTAGCACTGATCCACATTGGATCGGTGAGTGCTGTAGTCGTCGTCGTCGAAGTTGCAGCCAGCTCTAGGGTTCCCGCACACAGCAAGCTCGTTCATGAGGGTCCGCTCCATGAGCTGAGGGGATGATACATCAACTGACACAAAGTCCGTGGTTGATGTATCCAAAACTTCCGTATCGTCATCAGGAACTCAACATCACAGACGGCGCATCAATCGAATGCTCGGTCTGAGGGTTATTGGCCTTTTTGTTCTAGGTCCCCGGTTGGTTTTAAGGCAAAACCAACCCGACCGTACTCCAACTACATTCAAACCTAGAGAGGAGTAATCCAAAAGGTCCATCTCACTACGAGGAATCCATCAAAGTTGAGGACACGTCAATCGGACATCCGGAGCTCCAGATATGAGTGTTTCCAATCCGAGGGCCCGGTTGGTTTCGTGTACGAACCAACCTGGCCAAACCCAAAGTTTTCTGAAACCTTGATTGTGATATACAGAAACGACCGTCTCGATCCAAATATCACATTGCAACTAACAGTGCATCGATCGGAGGCCCGTAGCTCATGTTAGGAGAAACAGACTGAAGATGTTTGGTAATAGGGGGTTGGGGCCCGGTCCGACCCAGCCCGATACCCCCAGGGTCACCCCGAACTAGGTCGACCTGAACTGGGTCCGGGTCCGGCCTGCTTGGGCGTGGCCCGACCCGGGCGGGGCGGCCTGGCGCGCTAGGGCTAGCTGGGTGGCCAGGTGATCGGATCCGCCGTTACGGCCGAGCGTTGTGGGCGGGGGGGGGGGGGGTGTGCTGCCCCCGCGTGATGAAACCGCGGACCCTTGATGGGGCCACTCACGCCGACCAGCCGGGGGTCTCGGACCCCCAGTTCTTCCTCGGTCTGGCCGGCCCACTCTGGCTGGCCCGCTCTGGCCGGCCAGCTTCTGTCGCCACGGAACCGGCAAGGCCACTCCGCTTGCTCCGATGCAGGCGGCCCGGAACCGGCCGCGGCCTTCGTCCGTCCAGCACGGCGTGATGGTGCCGCGCCCCTCCACCGCAGCACCGCTCCGGCCCGAATGCTTCTGTGGTCCTCCAGGACGGCGCGACGACTCCGCGTCTTCTGATCATCTTCTATGGTGCGACACGACGTCGCTGCGGATTTATTGTTTCCAACGGCGCGGTGCGACGTCGTCGTACTTCTCCTCTCTCCCTTTTACAAAAATTCCACGTGGTGCTTTGGCACCGTTTCACCTTGCTCACCGCATCAATATCAACAACCAAAGTGGGGAGGAGTGTCGGCCATGTTCATGTGGTCCGACCTCCACCTGTTATCACGATAACAGGCGGTTCAAGGAAGGGAAGATAACGATAGAAGAAAAATCACAAAATAGAAACACATGAAACCCCTACCTCAACGTTGTCATCGAACGAGCGTTCGTTGCGGAATTAACCGTCGCGGAAGAAGAGGGTGCTCGCGGAAGGATAGGATCGTCGTGGAAGGAATGTCGCTCACATTTGATGATCTTTGAGGAAGGCGTCTCTCGTCGATGGAGGTTGGCGTTCTTCGTTGGCGGCGGTGCGTTCTTTGCGTTCTTTATCGAAGAACGAAGAATCCTCTCTTTTTCACCCAAAGCTTTATCACAACACAACCCAACCATAATAAAATAAGTTCAACACTTATTTTATTGTCAACCTAAGCTTTTGAAATTCATAAGATAAAAAAACGAACAATTAATTCAAAAAATTAATTGTAACGATTTTAATGCCCAAATTAATGAGGTGTTACGTAACTAGAAAAACGCAAGGATTGACTTTCATTAAAAGGGGGATTGTGGGTGCGTTACTTAGGAGGGAAGAAATGGTGGGGCTCGTGCGGGCCCCACATCACAAATATACTACCATGTGGGTAGGATATTGTGGGTCCCACCTTATCCGCTTAACTTAGGTTAAGCGACTTTAAGTGAAATAAAATAAAATTGTCGCATCTTTCTTTATTTTATTTCATAACACAACCCCAATAATTAAAAACCACACCCGAGCAAAACCAACTCTGGAAAAGGTGTTCCTAAGAAAATACTGGTGCTGCGATTCCATCGGTGCCCTCAGAATTTGACTCCAAGCACTAGTTCAAAAGTTAGAAAACCCTGCTCGTTCGTTCACTGAACGTACCCTAGCTAATCTTCGAAAAATGATTCCGGGCACACCGGGCCTCGGAATCAGGTGCCGTTAGAAACTGCATTCTTGTAAAATTCAAAATTAAATTAAGAAAAAAATTTCCTTGAATTTTACAGGTCTTTACATCACTCCCACCTCCGGGATTTACATCCCCGTAAAGATACATCATAAACTAGGGAAACAAATGTGGGTATTGAGCAGTCATCTGAGCCTCTCGCTCCCAAGTGCTCTCCTGGAGGTTCTCGTGGTTCCATCTGATGCGCACTAGAGGAATAGACCATCCACATAGGACCCACTCCTGTCGATCCTCAATCTCCACTGGGTCCTCCGCAAAAGTTGCCCCATCATCAACGTCCATCTCCACATGGTCAATGTTATGCGTCGGGTCGTGCACGTATCTCCTCACCTGAGATACGTGGAAGACGTCGTGCACCCAGTGCAACTGAGGTGGTAGAGCCGGGAAATAATCCACCTCGCCAATCCTGCTGAGGACCTGGAACGGTCCGATAAAGCGAGGAGATAACTTGCCACCTCGTCCAAATCTCTGTAATCCACGTCAAGGTGAGACCCGCAAGAAGACGTGGTCACCATCCTCGAACTCAAGTGGCCTCTGCTCCTGTCAGCATATGAATTCTGCCGGCTCTGAGCTATCCTCATTCGCTCCTCGATGACCGGTACCTTCTCTTTCATGGCCTGGACCATCTGTGGTCCCACAAGTACTGACTCCCCAGGGTCTGTCTAGCACAAAGGAGATCTACAAGGTCGGTCGTACAATGCCTCGTATGGTGCCATCCCGATGGTGGAGTGGTAGTTGTTGTTGTACGCGAACTCCACCAAGGGTAGGTGGTTCTCCAAACTGTGTCCACAGTCGAGGAAACATGCGCAGAGCATGTCCTCGAGAGTCTGAATGGTCCTCTCCGTCTGACCATCTGTCTAAGGGTGAAAGGCGGTGCTCAGACGTAGCTGCGTCCCGAACACCTCCTGCAACCCCTTCCAAAGCTAGGAAGTAAAGTGAGCATCTCGATTGGAGACGATAGATGATGGCACACCGTGAAGCCGCACAATCTCTTGAACTTAGAGACATCCCAAGCACCCCACTAAGCCCTACTCTCTCATGGGTAAGAAGTGAGACGACTTGGTGAGTCAGTCGACAATCACCTAAATGGATTCGTGACCTCGGGAAGTACGTGGAAGTCCAGTCACGAAGTCCATAGATATCTCGTCCCACTTCCACTCAGGGACCTCCAAGGGGTGTACCAAGCATGCTGGTACCTGATGCTCTTACTTCACCTTCTCGCAGGTGAGGCATCGAGAAACAAACTCTGCCACAACCTTCTTCATGCCTGAACACCAGTACTGTCGTCTGAGATCCTGGTACATCTTTTCCAATCCAGGATGTACCTTGAGGGGAGAAGTGTGAAACTCTCTCCACACCTCCTCCCGTAAAGCAACTGGTACCAAGGTACGTCCTCTAAAAAGGACTTCGTGCTCTCCTCATACATAGAATCCATCAGGTGCCTGTCCTTAGGATATCTACGCACACCACTTCTCACAGTCGGTGTCCCCATGTTGTGCCTCTCTGACCCGCTCCAGTAGTGGAGGAATGACTGTGAGAGACTGGAGGAAGGCTGCTCCATCCTTATTCACAAAGGATATCTGCAAAGCGGATAGCTGCTCTGTCACCTCCCCAAGTAGCTGAATTCCAGTCCTCCTGCTGAGTGCATCAGATACCACGTTCCCCTTTCCTGGAGTATAGAATATCTCAAAGTCATAGTCCTGGAGGAACTCGATCCACCGCTGCTGTCTCAGGTTCAGTTCCTTCTGAGAGAAGATGTACCTGAGAATCTGATGGTCAGAAAAGACTGTAAGGGACTCGCCCATCAGATAGTGCCACCAAGTCTTCAGATCAAAGAACAGTGTTGCTAACTCCAGTTCATGGGTAGCGTAGTTCTGCTCAAGCGGTCTCAACTGACGTGATCCATAGGCGATCACCGCCCACTCCTGCATCATGAAAAATCAGAGTCTGGTCCCTGATGCATCGTAGAAGACTACGTACCCTACTCCCTCCTTCGGAAACCTCATGATAGGTGCCCTGGTCAATCTCTATCTCAGCTCCTGGAAGCTCTGATGACATCTGTCTGACCACACAAAGGGTTTCCCTTTCTTCGTAAGAGCCGAGTGTGCTGTCGCAACTCTAGAGAAGTCTGGCACAAATTTCCAATAGTATCCATCTAGTACTAAGAAACTCCACACCTCCGTCACACTCCTTGGTGGCTCCCAAGATAGCACTGCCTCGATCTTCGCAAGATCCACCGCAACTCCTGCCTCAGAGATGACGTGTCCCAAGAAGTGGACCTCACATATCCAGAAATAACACTTCGAGAGCTTTCCATAAAGCTGGTGCTCTCGGAGTGTGTCTAGTACAACCCACAAGTGGAAGGCATGCTCCTCCTCAGTCGTCGAGTATATCCAAATGTTGTCGATGAAGACAATGAAAAATCAATCGAGGTATGGCTGAAAGATCTTGTTCATGAGGCCCATGAACACAGCTAGAGCATTGGATACACTGAATGGAATAACCAAGAACACATAGTGGCCATACTGACATCTGAAGGCCGTCTTTTGCACGTCCTCGTCCCGAACTCTGAGCGGATGATAACCTGACCTGGGGTCTATCTTTCAGAACCACCGTGCTCCCTGGAGCTGATCAAAGACGTCATTAATCCTCGGTAGTGGATACTTGTTCCTCACTGTCACCTGGTTTAGGTGACTATAGTCGACACAACATCGCAAGCTCCCCTACGCCTTCATGGCGAACAATATCGGCGAAGCCTAGGGTGAAACACTGGGTCGGATGAATCCAGTTCCCTGCAAGTCCTCCAACGGTACCCGTAGCTCTCGAAGCTCGGCGGGAGCCATCCAATATGCTGGGGTGGATATAGGGGCTGTCATAGGGTATAGATCAATATAAAATTTTACCTCTCTGCGTGGAGGTAGTCCTGGAATGTCGTCGGGAAAAACGTCCGCATACTGATCCACCACTACAGGAAAACTAGGACTTCGCAGGTCAACTGCTCCTAGGATGAGGCTAGCCAACTGGTGAGTTATGGGCTGTCCTCTCCCCTGTGGATGTCCATCTTGTGTTGTGAAGGCACCCTTCTCTCCGGTGAAGGTGAACCTTCTCTCGTCGGTGCGTACACATCCCACCTTTTGCCTAATACAGTCAATCTGAGCATGGACTGTAGATAACCAATCCATGCCCAAGATGACTTCGTAAGGCCTCGACGCCTCTACAAGAAGATCCCAGCTGAAGATATCACCTCCTAGAGTAATCTCACACTACCAGAACCAGTGTTTAATCGTCGAGTCTGCTCTCGTAGGAGTCTCTAACTGTATGGATCGATCCAACGTCTCTATCATAATCTCTGAGCTCCGAACAAGGGCAGCGGCTATGAAAGAGTGACTTGCTCTTGTGACTATAAGAACTACAGCAAGGGTGGAATAGACAAAGATAGTACCTCGAATCATCTCGGGCGCGCCGTGGTCAAAGGCCTCCACTGCCTGGAGTTGTGCCTGCCTCTGCCAGCCAGCTCCCTCTGGTCGGGGTGGACCTCTTGGTGGTGGTGGTGGTAGAGCCTCAAAGCGTCGCCCACCACCTGCTACTCATTCAGATCCTCTGCCTCGTTTTCCTGCTCCCTACGGACCACAACGGTCGACCCTCTGCCTATGCCAGGGTGGGCCCTCAACCATCTACTGCTCCTCGGCACACCGGGTCAGGCAGTCACGAGCCATGTGGCCCTGCCCGCCGCATGTGTAGCACTGCGTGCCTCTCGAAAGACTGGCTCCGCTCTACGTGCCCCGCACTACTGAGATAGTGTCCTAAGGTCGTTTGCCTGAGGGTCTAATCTACCTAGACCCATGAGTCATCCATCGACTACCTGCTGTAGAAGACTCTTCTAGCTGCCTCCCTGCTGTAGGTCTCGCTGCTAAAGAAGGCTCAGAAAGGAAGCTCTCGATCAAAAGGGCTCACTCCAGTACTCTTGCCTGAGTCGGAATGCTGAGAGAGATCAGTGATGCCCTGATCTCATGCCTCAATCCCTGCTCAAATGTCTGAGCCCGAAAGAATGGGTCTTATACCATATCTATCGAGTAGCGTGAGAGATCGGTAAATCTCGTCGAGTACAGGGCGACCGTCAAGCTACCCTGCCGCAGCTAAAGTAGCTCATGGATGCGCACCGCACAGAGGGTGGCTAGGACGAACTCCGAGTGGAAGAGGCTCTTAAAGTCTTTCCAGAGGATAGATGCCTCATCATGCACCTGGAGCATCAAGCTCCACCATCGGCCCGCTGCCGCGTGCAGTAGGTTCGCTGAGAGGATCACCATGAGGTCTGCTGGTGTCCTCACTAACCAGAAAACTCATAACACTGCCTCCAGCCCATCCTCAGCTGCCTAGGGGTCCGTCTCCCCGTGGAACCTGGGTGGTCGCTGGTGCTGGAACTCGTGTAGTGCACTAAGGCGATGTGCATCGTCATCGACTGGGGCTGGAAGCTTCGTTGGCTTGGCAGGTAAAGGTATCGTCGATGCCTCACCTGTCAAAGGGCCATGTACTGAGGCCTCGTCGCTCAGTGGGCTGTCGTCGCACACAACTCTCGGAACCCTAGCTGTCTACCATCGTGGGGTCATCCTAAAAAGAAACAGGTGTGCCACGGTCAAACAGTATACCTGGTGAGCTTACATAAAGTAATCACAAAAAAAACATGGAACACACAAGAAATCAATATTGTCGTACATTACGTCAGAAATCAGAAGTCAGGGTCCTGGTGTACGGATACGTCGGCCACCGCACCAAAACTGGACTCCCTGGACTAATAACCACACTCAATACTCTTAACACTGTTTCTTCACATAGAAAAGATTAGAGTCCTGAGTTCTGCGGTAGAACTGAACTCCTATGATACCAATTTGTCACGACCCATCCTCGGGGCCCGTGCCGTGACTACACCAAGCCCGCCTTCCATAGGCCAGGGGCTGGCGACTAGCACCAAGGCGTAAATCCCGGTAAAGAGGGAAGGCATTTCCTTTGAAAAGTAAACAACTCCACAGAGCATGCAAGAAGAAATAAACACTATGTTAAAACTGGGTACAACAGTATGTGCGGAAAAGTAAGTGAGCCAGAATACAAACCCAAACTGAAAGTAAAGTACAACTACAAAGGGAAAAACCAAAACTAAAAGTTAAGGCGCAACGTCGAGCCGTCCACTAGAAGCCCCACCTGAAGGGTGAGTACAGATATCCTCCACAGCTCCTTGGGTCCAGTCGTCTGCTCCGAGTACGTCCCGCCTAGTGGTCCACCTCCGGGTACCGTCCTGGTCCACAAGCCTCTACCACGATCAACGTTGTCCGTCGTCTGCAACCAACACAACAGAGTGCAGGCATAGCCCATGCAGGGGTCAGTATAAGCTACTCAGTAGTGACCCTGATACCCTCGAAGGTCTCCTAGTATCCACAAAGGAAAATCCACAAAGTATTGATACAATCACAAAGTAACATTCGACACCACTTAGGTATATGCCCATACATATAACTAAGTCATCAATTCTCGTTCAGATCCAACATCCAAGCTCAAGTACAACCCAGTCCACACAGGAATGAAAAACATAAATCCACACAGGATAGCACAACACAATACACATATGAAAGAAAAACATGATTCAACTCACACAGGTAAACTTCTTCGTAAGACGATAGAGATGATCAGATATTGCCACTGATTCATCTAATCCATTCAACCCACAAAGGATCGTTAGGTAACTGACCCCCGCAATGACCCACAAAAGATTTGACCCACAAAGGATCGATAGATATCTAACCACCGCAATGACCCACAAAGGATATGACCCACAAAGGACCAATAAGAAACTAACCCCCGCAAAGACCCACACAGGATCGGACCCACACAGGATCTGTAGGCGCTGGCCCACATAGGACCGCTGAGCGCTGACCCACACAGGATCAGACCCACATAGGATTGGTAGCACTGATCCACGTAGGATCTCTTAGTGCTGTAGTCGTCGCCGTCGAAGTCGCAGCCAGCTCTAGGGTTCCTGCACACAACAAGCTCGTTCGGGAGGGTCCGCTCCACGTGCCGAGGGGCTAATATATCAACTGACACAAAGTCCAGATTTGATGTATCCAAAAGTTCTGTATTTTCATCAGGAACTCAAAGTCGCAGACGACGCGTCAATCTGACGCCCGGTCTGAGGGTTATTGGCTTTTTCGTCCGAGGAGCCCGATTGGTTTTTAAGGAAAAATCAACCCGACCATACTCCAACTGCATCCAAACCTTGAGCAGAGTAATCCAAAAGTTCTGTCTTACTAGAGGAATCCAGAAAAGTCGATGACACATCAATCGGACGTCCGGAGCTCAAGATATGAGTGTTTCCACTCCGAGGGCCCGGTTGGTTTTGTGTACGAACCAACCCAGCTGAACTCAAAGATTTCTGAAACCTAGAGTGTGATATAACAAAACAACCATCTCGATCCAGAGATCGCATTGCAACTGATGGTGATTCGATCGGAGGCCCGTAGCTCAAGTTATAGGAAACAGACCGAAAAGGTTCGGTAATAGGGGGTTCGGGCCCGGTCCGTGTAACAGCCCGAGCTTTTATGAAAAATATTATTTTTAATTTTATTAATGTCTTGTGTTGTACGCTACACCAAAAGGAGCTTGCACAACACACATCCTTGACTTGCCTTGAATTACACGCAATCGCGACCTTCCTCGATAGCGTGTGTAGTACGCAATACCGAGTTTCACTAAACAACGATATTCTATTAAAATATTATTAAAACTAGCCGTTATGAATAGTAATAACCACTTTTTGAAATTTTATAAATTTTATTTTTCAAAATGGACTTCATTTTTGGATTCGGAATACCGAAATTAGCCTAGGGTGAAATTTTGGTATTTTTCTGAAAACTTTCAATTTATGATGAATAGTGAAACCACTAAGTGGTAGGTTAAAAACTGAATTTTGAATAAAACTTAATTTTACCGCTTCTGTGAATTGAATTTCGAAAATCCAATAGACACGGTTGATATCAGTAAGTAAAATGTGGTTCAATGAGATAAAAATAATTTTTTGGTGAATAGTAACTTTTTACTTTTTTTTACCGCGGTTAATAGTAAATAGGGTAACTAAGGGTAAATATGATATTACAATTACCCTAACACATGTCCTAATTCTATTGTATAAGTGTAATTCGACCAAAAACAACCTTATGAATAAAATATGACCATTTAGGACCACTTGGGTTAGATTAGGACATTTATTATTAATTTATTTAAAGAAGGGTTAAAATAGTTAAAATCAAAGTTTAATAAGTAAATCATTTTTAATATGGGGTTATACATATGATAAATTCGACAATAAATATTCATTAGAAAGATAAAAATATTTCCTACGTAATGGTATTTTATTTATAATTTTGAGACATTAAATAATTTAATTTAATTATGACACAATGATGATGCAGTAATTATCTTATTTATGAAATATTGACATAATTGATGTTATAAACACCAAAATAAATGTAATTTGAGACTTTTTATGAATTACACTAATTTTTTAGGTTACTATGACATATTAGTGTTGATTTAATCAACTTGGTTCGAACATATAATTCTGTTATGACTTTCACAAAAATCATATATCAAATAGTGTCAAAATTGACACAAAATGGTTTTTAAATCAAATATTATATTATTAATTGTATTTTATTCTTAAAAATCTAAGGTTCGGCCAAATTACTTAGATAAGGATATATATATTAATAATAAACAATTTGGGGTTCGTTTGGCATGTTATAGTAAGTGTATTAACCATATAGTGAAAGAAAACAAAAAGACACGGTAAAAGTTAAATTATTTAACTTAGATTTAAATCTAATTGATAAGGTTAAAATAATACCCTAAACTTGTCTAAATCCTATTGGTTGATAGGATTTAGACCCTTCCCCACTTTAGCTTCGAAATAATACCCTTTGGAACCATTATAAAACGATTTTGACTTTAATATAAAATAATATTTTGAGATATTCCTAAGGTGCCCCTCTCCTCCCTTATAAAAGGGCACCTCCTCCCCCTCCTCCTCACACCAATTTGAGCACTCAAGCTCGGCCAACCCCTGCCATTTTATCCTCTCCACTTCCCTAGAATAATCCTAGAGGTCCTGGTCTTCTTCAAAGACCAATCTTAGTTCCCTAAGTGGAGGATTCAAAGTAGCGTTCCAAAGAAGAGGTAATATCCATTACCGATCTTTTCAATTTATTTCTTCTTCAACTTCTTCTTCTTTAGTTGTTTAATGATAAAGTAATAACATCAGTATTACTTACATACTGATATGTTATTATAAATATGAAACAACCCTAACTCACCTTCTATCCATCCTACGGAAAAATGAAATCACTGCGCATGCGTACGTACGGAATACCGTCTCCACGCCGTGGTGTAATCTATTTTCAACCATCACTTTACAAGGATGGGTATAATGGTGTAATGAGTAAATATTTATGATTATTATTAAGTAATATTGATACTGAAATAATATATATATACTCCAATACAATTCCACGATCATAGGAACGATATCATCACTCGTGCGTACGTATGGAATACCGTCTCCACGATGTGATGCGACTCGTTCTACATGATCATCATTACATAGTAATTATATAAACGAATTGAATGAATAAATATGATATATGTTACACTAATACAATTTTGTATATAAGGTATCTATATCCTTAAAAGAAGAATAAGAATTTATTCGACAAAACACGCATAAGAACAAAAGGCAATAAAGACCCGAGTAACAAATAACAATGAAATATTACTAATAAGAAGCTAAGAATATGACCATATATGATATAATATCAATATGTATGATTCTGGAATAAGTCAATAACATTATTTAAAACATTATACAGGAGCTTCAGACACGTACAAAGAAAATCGGACCTAAGGTAAGGGAAATATCACAATCTCATTTTTATCCGAGATTGTTTATTCGTAGGTATTTACTGGGGTGTATTTTATCATCCACATCCATGTTTCATCAATATGTAATATTATTTCCATCCACCTACAATTGTTTAAATACATTTTTACCCTTCGGTAATTTTTTAGTAATATGTATGAAAGGAATCTTTTGTCGTTTTTCGTACGAGGTACATTTTGACTTTTTCGAAAAAAGTACGATGAATGTTTTTTTTAACTTATACGGAATGAATGGATTTTTAAAACATTATTTCCAAGAAACTTCCTTTACAAGTTTTCAAGTTTATTTTTAACCAACTTCTTTTATTTTAAAGTCGTATGACATGTTATGAAAGGAAAAATGTTTTTGAAGTAGAAAGGATATTTTCCTCAAGAATGGAGTTCAAGTATTTTATCAAAATTATTTTCCATCTAAGATAATAAAAGGGTTCTGTTTTTATCCCTATTATTACATTGATTTGACTATGTTGTGATGGAATTATGTTTATGAATTCCTTTATCTTATATGAATGGTTTTATGATGTCATGTTGTTTAAGAATCCCATTTTTGTTACATGGGTTATGCAATGATGTATGATTTATGATATTGTGGCACACATAAGAATGGGATCATTATGAGATGGGTGGGACCTATATCTCCCTCCAATGCATTGGGTAAAGATTTCATATCTCATGAGATAGACATGGCTGGAATGGTAGGTTATACCGGTTCAATGAAACAGGACTGAAACGAGGGTGACTCGATTCAGATAGGGACTTTGTCCACTAAGATAGTCTTTGCAATGAGTCATGACTAACAAGAAATGATTCTCTATGATTATGTGTGTATGCCACAAAGTTTCACGTTTTATGTTATGCTTATTGGGATTTCATTTCACTACTATGATTTATCCCATGTTATGAAATTATGCTCTCTTTTGCAGGTTAGGATTTCCAAAAGTTATGTTCTTATGAATATGATGTGATTGATTTTTCTTTTGTTTACCCTTGCTGAGCATTTGAGCTCACCCTTTTATGTTTTCATTTCCCCAGGATATAAAGAAAGGTTTTAGGTAAAAAAAGGGAAGATCTTTATGGGAGATATTGAAGATCTTTCACCACGATTAGAAGATTACATTCCGAGTTTCCAAAGACACTAAACTATTACGATCCTTGTGTGTGTGTTTTTGTTATGTACTAAGTATTCCGCAAAAGTAATGTAATGTCCATGTACGTCAGGCTTCGGGTCTCTACAGTTGGTATCAGAGGAAAGGTTTAGTCAACCATTGGAAACTAGGATGCAAAAACGTTAGTGAGATCCCTAGAGATATTTCTACGGTATGTCTAGGGATGTCCCTAAGGTTAAGTATACGTATAGGTTATAGTACTAGAACTACGCTAACGATCATAGAATTAAACCTATGATGTTAGATATTGAAGGTACTCCCCCTTTATTATGTTGTTTTCCCTAGCATGATTTTTGCCTCTCACACTATTCTTTTTGGGTTTTAGATGATGGCTGGAACCCGAAGGAACCGTGTTGATCAATGCAATGGACAATGCAATGATTGTCCTCCTAAACAAACAAATGCTATGGGAGATGGAGTGCAAAATCTTATTGCTATACTTACACAAGCTATGAATCATTCTAGACTTCCAAATGAGCAGAGAAGGGAACAATATTCTATTGAGTCCTTCATGAGGCAATATCCACCTTCTTTCAGTGGGTCTTCTGATCCAATTGTTGCTGAACAATGGATCAGTACCACTGAAAAGATATTTTCAGTTCTTCAATGTTCTAAACATGATAAATTCATCTTAGCAGTATATCGTTTGGAAGGTGAAGCTGATCAATGGTGGAATCTTATCAAGAATACAAGGCAAAGAGATGAAATTGAGTCCATGGAATGGGACGAGTTCAAGAACTTATTTTTCAATAAGTACATCCCTCGTATTCTTCGAAAAAAATGGAGAAGGAGTTTCTTGAACTAAAGCAAAAGGATGATGAATCTGTTGGTATATACGAAGCGAATTTTACAAGACTTGCAAGCTATGCATCTGGCATTATCATCCAACCTGAAAGTAAAGTTGATCGATTTTTCAGTGGCTTAAAACCAAGTCTTCGAAGGGCATTAACTATAAGAGACTTCAGTAGCTATGAAGAAATTGTGCATTGTGCTATCAAGGTAGAAATGGAAATTGGTGTTACATATCCATCTCATGGTTTTGACAAGAAACGAAAGATGGAGTTCAAGGAGAAATCTCAGAATAATGGTGAAAAGAAGATGAATGTTTATTTATGCACAAAGTGTGGAAAGAAGCATGGTGGAGATTGTCTTAAAAGGGACTAGAAAATGTTTTAAGTGTGGAAAAGAAGGTCATCGAGCAGCTGAGTGTAGAAGTAATGGAAAAAGGGTTTCTAATGATGTGAATAAAGAAAACACTATAGAGAACGCACCACCAACACTTCAATGCTTCAAGTGCAAGGAAATGGGGCATTATGCTAATAAATTCCCTAATCCAAGGGTTAGTGATGATCAACATGAGCAACCACTGAAGGCAAAGGACAAAGGGAAGTCACATGCGATCACTATTGGCAATGTTGAATATGACAACGATGTGGTGGAATGATTAAGTGTTTATGTAATGGGATTCCAAAATAATGTTGTATCATTGAGTATTGCAATATTTATTGATGTGGTATTCAAAGTGATTGAGATATTTTTTGGAAATAAGATGATATGCACATAATGAAGGGAAAACGAGAAAATGAATTGTTTAATAGTATTCATGAGCTCATGATTGATATAAGGACTAAGTGATATCATGGTTTGAGTATATAGAATTTTGAGGATTTTGGTATGTGGAAAGTGTTAACTTTTAACTACATTCATGTTTTCACTAAGGCTCAATGGGTATTCAAGAGAATACAAGATTAGTGACTTTGAATGTTTGGAATGTGACCAACAAAACATATCTTATGATATATGGGGATCAACGATGGTATTAAATCTCTGGTAATCGTTTTCACTATGTTATGAGAGTGGACTGCAGTATTATGGATAAGCCTAAAGATTGGAATGGATTATGTTAGGCATAAGTTAGTATTGTTTTAGGATCGAAGTTTTCTCGATATTATTGATGGGATGTTATAGTAATATAGTTTTAGAAAAGGACAACCTGCAGGACGGGCGACAGCCCATCGCGTCGGACAAGGATGTGGGAATCGAACCCACAACTAAAGTGCGACTGGCCTTTATCGCCTACCACTGGCCTACAGGAAGTCCCTTTTTATTAGAAACTAGTTTTATTATATTAAGCAGTATGATATATGAAGTATAAAGTCCATTTTAAGAACCATATATGATTAATCTCACTATAGATCGACTTATGTATATAATTTTTTCTAACCTTTTGTTTGAGACAGATGGAATGACTCGTCATTCTATCACATGATCTGCTAACACTTCATGAATAACAAATTCAACTTCATTTATTTAAGAGATGAAGTGGAAATTGTTAAAGGCACGAACAACAATGAGATTGTACCAAAATAAAGTAAGTATTTATTCTAATTCAAATTCTTTAACTTTAGGGAAACGATCTTGAAAACCAAAAATGTTGTCCTAGTGATCTTATATCCGATTAATCAGATGGTACCTTATATCGTCACAAATTTATGTCTTTGTGATTGTTGGATTTTCCATAGCCATGTTCTCTACCACTCTCCATCAGAACATGATGGTTAGATTTCTCTTCCATATCCATATTTTCACCTATGTGGAAACCCAGTGATTAGTTTATTTGGGTAACCGTTACGTTTCATACTTTTGTTTTTAAAGATTGGTTTTGATATTCCTTTTTACGATGTGGGTTTCTAAAAAAGAAACTTTCGAATAGTAAACCATTTATAACCCCGACGAATTTCGAGGGCGAAATTCATTTTAAGGGGGGTAGAATGTAACAGCCCGAGATTTTATGAAAAATATTATTTTTAATTTTATTAATGTCTTGTGTTGTACGCTACACCAAAAGGATCTTGCACAACACACATCCTTGACTTGCCTTGAATTACAGGCAATCACGACCTTCCTCGATAGCGTGTGTAGTACGCAATACCGAGTTTCACTAAACAACGATATGCAATTAAAATATTATTAAAACTAGCCGTTTTGAATAGTAATAACCACTTTTTGAAATTTTATAAATTTTATTTTTCAAAATGGACTTCATTTTTGGATTCGGAATACCGAAATTAGCCTAGGGTGAAATTTAGGTATTTCTCTGAAAACGTTCAATTTTTGATGAATAGTGAAACCACTAAGTGGTAGGTTAAAAACTGAATTTTGCATAAAACTTAATTTTACCGCTTCTGTGAATGAAATTTCGAAAATCCGACAGACATGGTTGATATCAGTAAGTAAAATGTGGTTCAATGAGATAAAAATAATTTTTAGGTGAATAGTAACTTTTTACTTTTTTTCTGTGGTTAATAGTAAATAGGGTAACTAAGGGTAAATATGATATTACTATTAAGCTAACACATGTCATAATTCTATTGGATAAGTGTAATTCGACCAAAAACAACCTTATGAATAACATATGACCATTTAGGCCCACTTGGGTTAGATTAGGACATTTATTATTAATTTATTTAAATAAGGGTTAAAATAGTTAAAATCAAAGTTTAATAAGTAAATTATTTTTAATATGGGGTGATACATAATATAAATACGACAATAAATATTCATTAGAAATATAAAAATATTTCCTACATAATGGTATTTTATTTATAATTTCTAGACATTAAATAATTTAATTTAATTATGACACAAAGATGATGCAGTAATTATCTTATTTATGAAATATTGACATAATTGATGTTATAAACACAAAAATAAATGTAATTTGAGACTTTTTATGAATTACACTAATTTTATAGGTTACTATGATATATTAGTGTTGATTTAATAAACTTTTTTCGAACATATAATTCTGTTATGACTTTTACAAAAATCATATATCAAATAGTGTCAAAATTGACCCAAAATAGTTTTTAAATCAAATATTATATTATTAATTGTTATTTTATTCCTAAAAATCTAAGGTTCGGCCAAATGACTTAGATAAGGATATATATATTAATAATAAACAATTTGGGGTTCGTTTGGCATGTTATAGTCAGTGTATTAACCATATAGTGAAAGAAAACAAAAAGACACGGTAAAAGTTAAATTATTTAACTTAAAGTTAAATCTAATTGATAAGGTTAAAATAATACCCTAAACTTATCTAAATCCTATTGGTTGATAGGATTTCGACCCTTAACCACTTTAGCTTCGAAATAAGACCCTTTGGAACCATTATAAACCGATTTTGACTTTAATATAAAATAATATTTTGAGATATTCCTAAGGTGCCCCTCTCCTCCCTTATAAAAGGGCACCTCCTCCCCCTCCTCCTCACACCAATTTGAGCACTCAAGCTCGTCCAAAACCTGCCATTTTCTCCTCTCCACTTCCCTAGAATAATCCTAGAGGTCCTGGTCTTCTTCAAAGACCAATCATAGTTCCCTAAGTGGAGGATTCAAAGAAGCGTTCCAAAGAAGAGGTAATATCCATTACCGATCTTTTAAATTTCTTTCTTCTTCAACTTCTTCTTCATTAGTTGTTTCATGATAAAGTAATAAAATCAGTATTACTTACATACTGATATGTTATTATAAATATGAAACAACCCTAACTCACCTTCTATCCATCCTACGGAAAAATGAAATCACCGCGGGTGCGTACGTACGGAATACCGTCTCCACGCCGTGGTGTAATCTATTTTCCACCATCACTTTACAAGGATGGGTATAATGGTGTAATGAGTAACTATTTATGATTATTATTAAGTAATATTGATACTGAAATAATATATATATATACTCCAATATAATTCCACGATCATAGGAACGATATCATCACTCGTGCGTACGTACGGAATACCGTCTCCACGATGTGATGCGACTCGTTCTACATGATCATCATTACATAGTAATTATATAAACGAATTGAATGAATAAATATGATATATGTTACACTAATACCATTCTGGATATAAGTTATCTATAAACTTAAAATAAGAATAAGAATTTATTCGACAAAACACGCATAAGAACAAAAGGCAATAAATACCCGAGTAACAAGTAACAATAAAATATTACTAATAAGAAGCTAAGAATATGACCATATATGATATCATATCAATATGTATGATTCTGGAATAAGTCAATAACATTATTTAAACCATTATACAGGAGCTTCAGACACGTACAAAGCAAATCGGACCTAAGGTAAGGAAAATATCACAATCTCATTTTTATCCGAGATTGTTTATTCGTAAGTATTTACTGGGGTGTATTTTATCATCCACATCCATGTTTCATCAATATGTAATATTATTTCCATCCACCTACAATTTTTTAAATCCATTTTTACCCTTCGGTGATTTTGTAGTAATATGTATGAAAGGAATCTTTTGTCGTTTTTCGTACGAGGTACTTTTTGACTTTTCCAACAAAAGTACGAAGAATGTTTTTTTATCTTATACGGAATGAATGGATTTTTAAAACATTATTTCCAAGAAAATTCCTTTACAGTTTTTCAAGTTTATTTTTAACCAACTTCTTTTATTTTAAAGTCATATGACATGTTATGAAAGGAATAATTTTTTTGAAGTAGAAAGGATATTTTCCTCAAGAATGGAGTTCAAGTATTTTATCAAAATTATTTTCCATCTAAGATAATAAAAGGGTTCTGTTTTTATCCCTATTA
This sequence comes from Viscum album, assembly GCA_963277665.1. Taxonomy (NCBI): domain Eukaryota; kingdom Viridiplantae; phylum Streptophyta; class Magnoliopsida; order Santalales; family Viscaceae; genus Viscum; species Viscum album. The sequence continues at coordinate 201,308,917 of OY728157.1, read as the reverse complement.
TTACATTGATTTGAATATGTTGTGATGGAATTATGTTTATGAATTCCTTTATCTTATATGAATGGTTTTATGATGTCATGTTGTTTAAGAATCCCATTTTTATTACATGGGTTATGCAATGATGTATGATTTATGATATTGTGGCACACATAAGAATTGTATCATTATGAGATGGGTGAGACCTATATCTCCCTCCAATGCATTGGGTAAAGATTTCATATCTCATGAGATAGACATGGCTAGAATGGTAGGTTATACCGGTTCAGTGAAACAGGACTGAAACGAGGGTGACTCGATTCAGATAGGGACTTTGTCCACTAAGATAGTCTTGGCAATGAGTCATGACTAACAAGAAATGATTCTCTATGATTATGTGTGTATGCCACAAAGTTTCATGTTTTATGTTATGCTTATTGGGATTTCATTTCACTACTATGATTTATCCCATGTTATGAAATTATGCTCTATTTTGCAGGTTAAGATTTCCAAATGTTATGTTCATATGAATATGATGTGATTGATTTTTCTTTTGTTTACCCTTACTGAGCATTTGAGCTCACCCTTTTATGTTTTCGTTTCCCCAGGATATAAAGAAACGTTTTAGGTAAAAAAAAGGGAAGATCATTATGGGAGATATTGAAGATCTTTCACCATGATTAGAAGATTACATTTCGGGTTTCCAAAGACACTAAACTATTACGATCCTTGTGTGTGTGTTTTTGTCATGTACTAAGTATTCTGCAAAAGTAATGTAATGTCCATGTACGTTAGGCTTCGGGTCTCTACAGTCCGACCCGGCCCGATACCCCTAGGGTCGGCCCGAACCGGGTCGACCTGAACTGGTTCTGTGTTCAGCCCGCTTGGATGCGGCCCGACCCGGTCGGTGCGGCCCGACCTGGTCGGCACGGCCCGGCCCGGCGCGCTGGGCGCGCTGGCACTGTCCGGTAGACCAGGAGACTGGCTCGTCCGTTACGGCCGAGCGTTGTGGGTGGGGGGTGTGCTGCCCCCGCATGAGGAAACCGCGGCCCCTTGATGGGGCCGTTCACACCGGCCAGCCGGGGGCCTCGTACCCCCGGTTCTTCCTCGGTCTGGCCGGCCCGCTCTGGCCGGCCGGCTTCGGCTGCCACGGGACCGGCAAGTCCAGTCCCCTTTCTCTGATGTCGGCGGCCCGGACCCGGCCGCCAGTTCCCCTGCTCTACCGCGGCCAGGAACCGGTCGTGGCCTTCGTCCGTCCGGTGCGGCGCGACGGCGCCGCGCCCCTCTGCTGTGGCCCCGCTCCGGCCGCGGTGCTTCTGAGGTCCTTCGGCACGGTGTGACGGCACCGCGTCTTTTGATCATCTTCTACGGTGCTGCACGATGGCACCACATATTTATTGTTTCCAAGGGCACGGTGTGACGGCCCTGTGCTTCTCCGCTCTCCCTTTTACAAAAATTCCGTGTGGTGCTTTGGCACCACGTCGCCTTGCTCGCCGCATCAATATCAATAACCAAAGAGGGGAAGAGTGTCGGCCATATTCGTGCGGTCCGACCTCCTCCCGTTATCAGGATAACAGATGGTTCAAGGAAGGGAAGATAATGAGGCAAGAAAAATCACAAAATAAAAACACATAAAACCCCTACCTCAACGTTTTCGTCGAACGAGCATTCGTCGCGGAATTAACCATCGCGGAAGAAGAGGGTCGTCATGAAAGGAGAGGATCACCACAAAAGGAACGTCGCTGGCGTTAGGTAATCTCCGAGGAAGGCGTCTCTCATCGATAGAGGTTGGCGTTATTCATTGGCAGCGGTGCGTTCTTCGCATTCTTCGTCGAAGAACGAAGAATCCTCTCTTTTTCTCCCAAATCATTATCACAACACAACCCAACCATAATAAAATAAGTCCAACACTTATTTTATTATCAACCTAAGCTTTAGGAATTAAAAAGATAAAAAAATGAACAATTAATTCAAAGAATTAATTGTAACAATTTAACCGCCCAAATTAATGAGGTGTTACTTAACCAGAAAAATGCAAGGTTTGACTTTCATTAAAAGGGGGGTTGCGGGTGCGTTACTTAGGAGGGAAGAAACTATGGGGCTCATGCAGGCCCCACCTCACAAATATTCAACCAAGTGGGTAGGATATTGTGGGTCCCACCTTATCCACTTAACTTAGGTTAAGCGGCTTTAAGTGAAATAAAATAAAATTGCTGCATCCCTTTTTATTTTATTTAATAACTTTTCCCCAAAAATTAAGAACTACACATGAGCAAACGCAACTCTGGAAAAGGCATTCCTAAGAAAATATCGGCGCTACGATTCCATTGGTGCCCTTCGAATTTGATTCCGAGCACTGGTTCAAAAGTTAGAAAACCCCACTCGTTCGTTCACTGAATGTACCTGAGCTAATCTTCAAAAAATGATTACGGGTACACTGGGCCTTGGAATCAGGTTCCGTCAGAAGTTGCGTTCAGAAAATTAAGAAAAAAACTTCCTTGAATTTTACAGGTATTTACAGATTTGGATTGTCTTTGGCCATTTTTATCACCTAACGCGGAGGGCGTGGGCCGAACGACCCCAGCCCGATGACCCTCAATTGGTTCTTGATTATTTTGGCGGCGGTGACCGGAGGCGGCGGCCGCGCACCAGCCATATATAAGAAACCTGTAGCCCCCAACCGTGGGCAGCATGGGCTGAAGAACCGGCCGGCAATTGCCGTCCAGGATGGTGAACTGTGACACCCGCTGGTTCCATGTGGAGGAAATGCGACCCGCAACCACGGGCCGCTTGCTGGACGAGCCGGCCGTCCGGCTGGGCAGAAGACCGCGACGCCGCTTGGAGCCGCATTGCAGAGAAGACCGCGGCCCGTGCTCTATAGGACGCTTTGTTGTGCGAACTGGCCGGGTGCCTGCTGTCTGGGCTGGAGGACTATGGGACCATCATGGCATCACACTGTGGAGGAACCACGACCCGTAACTGTGGGCTGCTTGTGCCTGAAGAAACCGGTCGGCTTCAGCCATCCAGGCAGCAAGGAGAGGTGGCACTGCCGGGTCAGCCGAACTGGCTTGCAAACTGGGCCAAGATAGCGGGTGCGCCATGCACCACAAGGTCGGACCCGTTATGCAAGGTCCCTCGGTGGAACATGCTCCACCTGGCCGGGCTGACCCGCCAAGCCGGGTCGGACCCGCCAAACCGGTTCGGGCCGACCCGCTAGCCAACAACGCTTGATAGGCGTGTCCCATTTCACTTAAACATGAATAACTTCTAGACCTTGCATCTGATCGACTCACCGTTTGCGGAACCGGGATCCTCACGATGAGGTGGTCATTTTTCAATACTATAACTGAGTTTTGAACAGCATTGGAGAAATTCTAGGTTTGGAATGAGCGTAATTCCAACTGGTCCCCTAGAATGGAAATGCTAATAATTCTCTGACCAGGAGTCTGATTGATGTGCCGTCTATCGTGTTGGGTTCCTTATGATGATACAGAACTACGAGATACATCAACTTAGTACTTCGTGATAGATGATGTATCGAAAATTGGCTTGAGGATAAGACCCTCCCGGAATCGAGCGTGTTGTTTGCGGGAACCCTAGAGATGTTTTCGACTGCGACAACTACTGTACCAGAATCCTATGTGGGTTCGGCAGTGACGACTATAGTACTGGGATCCTCCATGGGATCGACAACGATGTCTATTGTACCAGAATCCTTTTTGTGTTTGACAGCGATGAATACTATTCTTGTTTCTGGTGTGGGTCCAACAGTTTTGATTTCTGTTCTTGTAACATGTGTGGGTCTGACAGAGTAGCTGGTCTTGTATCCTATGTGGGTATGACAGCTTAGTTGGTCTAGTATCCTGTGTGAGTCTGACAGCTTAGATTAATCAGTGACTATATCTGATCATCTCAATCTCTATACAAGAGATGTATACCTGTGTGAACTGAGTCTTGACATTCAATCATTATCATCAATGTGATTGAATTACTTTCCTATGTGGACTGGGTTTTGCTTGGGCTCAAGAGTTGGAGCTGAACTGTGGTTGATAACTTAGATATATGTATGGTCATATAACTAAGCAGGGTTAGTTGATACTTTTTGATTTTTTCTTTTTCTATGGATTATCCTTCGTTGATTTTTGGAGACAGTCAGGGGTCTCATGGTCCCTATTGAGTATCATTATACTCATATCTACATGGGATATATCCGCACTACATTTTTTTGGTTGCAGACGAAGGGAAACACTGATTGAGGTAGAGACTTTTGGAGATGGACGGTACTTGAAGGTTGACCACTTGTTGAGACGTACACAATGAAGATGGATAGACCTGAGGTGCTGAGGATTCCATCTATACCCACCCTTTAGGTGGGATTCCCATAGGGCAACTCAGTAGTTTCTCTTTACTTTTCTACATTTTCACATTACTGTTGGTCTTGAATTTCCTGCCCCTTTCCTTTCAGCAATTTCTATTTTGTTCAATTTTACTTATTGTTAATTTCCAGTTTTGCCTCTATATCTTGTGTTCATACTATATGTGTGTTACATGTTAAAATAAAATGTCAACCCTTTATCGGGATTACGCCTTTGGTGCTAGTCGCCAGCCCCTGGCCTTTGGAAGGCGGGCTTGGGGTAGTCACGGAACGGGCCCTGAGGACTGTTCGTGAAAAATTGGTATCAGAGGAGTCAGTTCTACCGCAGAACTCAAGACTCTGATCATTATTTTCTGTGAAGCAATAGTGTTAAGAGTATTGAGTGTGGTTTTTAGTCTAGGGAGTCTAGTGTTGCTGTGGCGGCCGATGTATCCATACACTGGGAACCTGATCTTGGATTTCTGACTTAGTGCACGAAAAAACTGATTGCATGTGTGTTTCCTTTGAAAAAAATTTCTTCATGATTACTTTGTGTTAGATCACCAGGTATATTGTTTCAACCATGGAAGACCTGTTTTTTTTTTCAGGATGGCCCCATGAAGGCAGCTAGCTAGGGTTCTGAGTTACGTAAGAGATGGTATCCCACCGAGTGATGAGGCCTCAGCACAGGGCCCCATCACAGCAGAGGCACCAACGATACCAATACCCTCTAGGCCACCGATACCACAAGCAGCAGCAAAGAGTGCAAATTTCCTGAGTGCGTTGCACGAGTTCTAGTGCCAGAGGCTACCCAGGTTTTGAGTAGAGACAGACCCACATGCAGTTGAGGATTGGATGGAGGCTGTTGTGAGAATTATTATATTAGTAGGGACAACAGCTGTCTTTATAGTGATCCTTGTCGTGAGTCTCCTTAATGCAGTAGTAGTTATATGGTTGAGGCTGATGCTCCAAGTACATGATGAGGCATCATTAATTTGGAGAGAATTCGAGGGTCTCTTCCACTCTGAGTTTGTTCCAGCCACCCTTCATGCAGAACGGATTCAGGAGTTACTTAATCTGCAGTAAGGCAGTATGACAGTAGCTTAGTACTCAGAAAGGTTCACCGACCTCTCATGCTACTCCATGGATATGGTACGGCACCCGTTCTTCAGGGCCCAGAACTTCGACCGGGGACTCAGGCATGAGATCAGGGCTTTGAAGATTCCCCTCAGCATCCCAATGCAGGCGGGGGTGCTGGAGAAAGCCTTTCTAGTGGAGTGTTTTCTCACTGGGCAGTCACCAGAAGTAAGACCCACCATAGGATGACAAGTAGAGGAGACTTATGCATCCATAGTAGACAGTTGATGCAGAGTTCCACATGGACAAGGCCATCAAGTGGGTGAACTCAGGATACAGGTTCGGTTGTGCAGGGCACAAGAAACCGAGCTAGGTATACGAGGAGCAGGTTGTGCTATGCATGTGGTGGGCAAGGTCACATGGCTCAAGACTGCCCAAACAGCTCTACAGACAAGTAGTAGATACTAGAGGTACCTACTAGTCAGAGGAATAGGTTCGACCAGGGTGGTCTGCTGGGAGCAGGTGGACGTGCAGAGGAGTTGGCCGAGCAGTGGGGTGTGGATAACGTTTCGAGGCTCTACCACCACCACCACCATGAGGTCCCCCCTACCATAGGGAGCTAGCGGGCAGAGGCGGGCTGAGCTCCAGGTAGTCAAGGCCTACGTTCATGATGCACCTGAGATGATTTGAGGTACTATCTATGTATAATCCACACTTGTTGTAGTTCTTATAGACATAGGTGTGAGTGGTTATTTTATTGCCACTGCCCTCTTTCAGATCTCTGAGATTTTGACGAAACCATTGGCTCTATCCTTATGTCTAGAGACTCCTTCGAGATCAGATTCGATGATTTAGCACTGGTGCCGGCAGTGTGAGCTTACTCTATGAGGAAAGTGCTTTGGCTAGGATCTTCATGTAGCTACGTCGAGGCCTTACGGCGTCGTCGTGGGTATGGACTGGTTATCCACAGTTCATGCTTCGATTGATGGTATTAGGCGAAAAGTGTGGTGTATCCGCACTCATGGGACCACGTTCACCTTCACCAGCGAGAAGGGAGCCTTTGCAGTGTATGAAGGACTTAAGCATAGGAGGGGGCAGCCGATCCCACATCAGATGGCTAGTCTCATCCTCAGATCAGTTGATGTGCAGATTATGAGTTTTCCTATTGTGGTGGATCGGTACGTGGATGTTTTTCCTGATGATGTTCCAGGACTACCTCCTCATAGAGAGGTAGATTTTTACATTGACATGTACCCCAGGACAACACTGATATCTACTCTAGAATATCACATGGATCTCACCAAGATTCGTGAGCTACGGGCACAACTAGAGGACTTGCAGGGGAAGGGATTTATCCAACCCAGTGTTCCACCCTGGGCATCACCAATTTTGTTCGCCAAGGAGGATGAGATCTTGTGACTGTGTGTCGACTACCATCGCATGAATCAGGTGACCGTGAAGAACAAGTACCCACTTCCAAGTATTGAAAACCTCTTTGATCAGCTCAATGGTGACCGATGGTTGTCGAAGATAGACCTTAGTTTAGGTTATCACCAGCTCAGAGTTTGAGATGAGTATGTGCAGAAGACGGCCTTTAGGTGTCGTTATGGCCACAAAGAGTTCTTGGTTATGCCCTTCGGTGTAACCAACACTCCATCAGTGTTCATGAGTCCTGTGAACAATATCTTCCAGCCTTACCTTGATCGATTTTTCATAGTTTTTTATCGAAGACATACTGATTTACTCGACTACGGAGGAGGAGCATGCCTACCATTTGCAGGTAGTACTAGATACACACCGAGAGCACCATACTTTTGGTAAGCTCTCGAAGTGCCAGTTTTGGATTCGAGATGTTCACTTCTAGGGACATGTCATCCCAGAGGCCGGTGTTGTAGTGGATCCAGCGAAGATCGAGGCAATAATTTCTTGGGACCCACCCAAGAGTGTAACGAAGGTTCGATGTTTTCTAGGCCTCACTGGGTACGATTGGAGATTTGTACCATACTTCTCTAGAGTTCCATAACTGCTTTCTGCGTTGACGAAGATGGGGAAACCCTTCATGTGGTCAGAGAGATGCAGTAGAGCTTTCAAGAGATAAGGCTATGATTGACTAGTGCACCCATATTGAGGCTACCAGAGGAGGGCTTTTGGTACATAGTTTACTGTGACACATCATGGACCAGACTCAGGTGTGTCCTAATGCAGGAGCGAGCAGTGATTGCGTATGGTTCATTATAGTTGAGTCATCACGAGCAAAACAACACTACCCATGACCTTAAATTAGCAGCAGTGGTCTTCGCCTTGAAGATGTGGCAGCACTATCTGATGGGATAGCGCTTTACAATCTACTATGACAACCAAAGTATCAGGTACATCTTCTCTCAAAAAGACATGAACCTGAGACAACGACGATGGATCGAGTTCCTATAGAACTATGACATCGAGATAGTCTGTAATCCTGGGAAGGGGAACATTGTAGTAGATGCTCTAAGCAGGAGATCGGGCATTTAGCTACTAGGAGAAGCGACAGAGCAGCTGGCCTCGTTGTTGATATCCTTTTTGGATAGTGATGGAGCAGCCTGTCTGTAGTCTCTCACAGTCACTCCTCCACTCCTTCTGCAAGTTAGGGAGGCACAACATGGAGACATTGACTATGAGATAAGATGTGCTCATATATCCTCAGGGCAGACACCTGATGGGTTTTCTGAAGATGGGGAGCACGTCATCATATTAAAAGGATGTACCATGGTACCAGTTACACTATAGGAGGAGGTGTTGAGGGATTTCCACACCTCCCCTCTAGCGGTACATCCAGGAGTTGTGAAAATGTATTAGAACCTCAGACAACAGCATTGGTTGCTGGGTATGAAGAAGGCGATAGCAGAGTTTGTCTCATGATGCCTCACTTGTCAGTAATTGAATGTGGAGCACCAGGTTCCAGAGGTATTAGTTTAGCCCATAGAGGTTCCAGAGTGGAATTGGATGGGATATCCATGGATTTCATGATGGGAATTCCACGTACATCCAGAGGACATGACTCTATCTGGGTGATTGTCGACCGACTTACCAAGTCGGCCCACTTCTTATTGATCATAGGGAAGGGCTCAGTAAAGATCTTGGGATTCCACTACATACAAGAGATCATATAGCTTCATGGGGTTCCAATGACGATCGTCTCCGATCGGGATGCTCATTTCACTTCCCTGCTATGAAATGGGTTCCTGGAGGATTTCGGGACACAGCTTCGCTTGTGTACCACCTTACATAATCAGACGGACGGTCAGACTGAGAGGACCATTCATACTCTGAAGGACATGCTTCGTTCATGTGTCCTTGACATTGGTCATAGCTGGGTGAATCACTTACCCTTTGTGGAGTTTCCATACAACAACAGCTACCACTCCACCATCGGGATGACACCATACGCAACACTGTATAGCTGACCTTGAAGATTCCCTCTGTGATAGACTGACCTTGGGGAGTCAGCACTTATAGGACCAGAGGAGGTTTAGGCTATGATGGAGAAGGGGAAGATCATCCAGGAGTAGATTAAGACTACACAGAGCAGACAAAAGTCTTATGCTGATAGGATATGGACACCACTAGAGTTTGATGATAGAAACCACATCTTCCTACGGGTCTCACCTTGACGAGGTATACTGTGATTTGGTCGAGGCGTCAAATTTTCACCACGATTCATTGGGCCTTTTCAGGTCCTCAGCATGGTAAGTGAGGGGGCTTACCTATTGGCCCTTCATCCTCAGTTTCACCAGGTTCACGACGCCTTTCACGTATCTCAGCTGAAGAGATGCATGCACGACCCATCCCACATCATCAACCACAGGGAACTGGAAATCGATGATGGGGATACATTCATGGACGTCCCAGTGGAGATGAGGATCGATAGGATCTAGTCCTACGTGTACGTTCAATTCATCGGGTGCACATTCGCAGGTAGCACGAGAACCTCCAGGAGAGCACATGGGAGCAGGATGCTCAGATGTGTTCTCAGTACCATCATTTGTTTTCCTAGTGTGTGTTGAAGCTTTATGGGAATGTAAAGCCCTATGGTGGGGGTAATTTAAAGACCTGGAAATTTCATGGAAATATTTTTTCTTAAATTCTATGGAATTTTACAAGTCTATGGTTTCAGACACTTTCTGATTCCGAGGCCCAGTGTTCCTGGATTAATTTTCTAATGTTTTGTTCGGATATGTTCAGTAAACATATGTGCAGGTTTTCTTATCTTTTGGAGCGATGCTCGTAATTGAAATCTGAGGACACTAAGGAACTCATAGTGCCAATATTCTTTTAAGAGGAAATTTACCATAGTTGATTTTTGTACAGATTGAAAGTTAATTTTTTCTATTCATTATAAATTTAATAAAAATTATGTGTTACATAATTTTTGTTAAGGGGTGGTTATTTTCTCCAAAGAGGAGTTGGAGGTGGGCTCAACACCCCACATAACCTTCCACAAAAGGATATTTTGTGGTGGGGCCCACACGAACACAAACCTCTCAAATCCCCTTGAAACCCCCCCCCCCACAACTCCTAAAACCTTTCAACTTGCTTCTTTGGAATTTTAAACTTTTCACATCCTCACATTAATGTGCCAAAAACTATGATTAATTAATGCCACACTTAATTAATCTATTTTTGAATTAATTCAAACTTATTTTTCCAACATTAAAAGAAATGATTACATTCTGTTATTTGGGTTGGCATAATTCTGGTTAGGAGAAAAAAGGAGAGGAGAAGATTTCTTGAATGAATAATAATCATCCCACGAAAAATGACATCTACCATCCTCTTACTCTATGTCATGGGAGAAGACGCCACCAACGCCAATGAAAAAATGTTGATGGAACGACATCCGTCTTCTGTGGTGCCCAATTTCTTCGACTCCTTTCTTCCGTGACTCGTCGATGTGAAACATTAATTACGAGGTAGGGGTTTTTGTTTAATTTTCAGTGAATAAGATTATATCTCATTATTGATTATTACATTGAATTTTCTTTGTCCATTTCTTATTGCCTAACGCGGAGGGCGCTGGCCGAACGAACATGGTTCGATGACCCTCTGTTGGTTCTTGATTATTTTGGCAGTAACGATGAGAGGCGGCGGCGACCAGAGGTGGTGACCGCGCACGGATCGTGTAGAGGAAAATTGTGGCCCTCAACTGCGGGCTGCTCGGGCTAAAGAACCGGTCGGATATTGCTGGCCGAGTTGGTGAACCATGGCACCTGCAGGTGCTGCGGATAGGAAATGCGGCCCGAAACCACTTGCTTCCTGCTAGAAAAACTCGCCATCTATGGCCGACCAGGTAGAAAACTGTGGCGCCGCTTGGCACTGCGCAATGGAGAATACTGCGGCCTGCGCTCCGTGGGCCTCTTTGCTGGGCTAACCGGACGGCCGCCTGCCATCCCATATGGAGGACCGTGACACCTTCTTGGCAGTGCGCTGTAGAGGAACCACGGCCCGCAACCACGGGCCGCTTGTGCTCGAAAAAACTAGCTGTCTTCAGTCGGCCGGGCAGCAAGGAGGGGCAGCACCGCCAGGAAAGCCGAACTGGCCCGTGACCTGGGTCGGGTCTGCGAGTAGGCCACACCCCACCGGGGCGGGCCAACCCCCCTAACCTGGTCTGACCTGCCGGTCCGGGTCCCAAGGTGGGCCACGCTCTACCGGGCCAGGAGGACCCACCGAGCTAGGTCGGGCCGACATGCCATCCCACTAGGCTTTACAGGTCGGACCATTTTCACTTAAACGTAAATAACTTCTAGACATCATGTATGATCGATGCGCCGTCTGCGGCATTGGGATCCCAACGACGAGACGGTCCTTTGAGATACTATATGTGAGTTTTGGACATCTTTGGAAAACGTTTGGGTTTGGAATGAGCGTAATTCCAACTGGGCCCCTAGAACAGAAATGCTAATAACTCCCAGACCGAGTATCTAATTGACGCGTCGCCTATCGCATTGGTTTATTTATGATGAGACAGAACTACATGATACATCAACATAGGACATCATGATAGTTGATGTATCGACACTTGGCTCGAGGAGCGGACCCTCCTAGAATCAAGCGTGCTGTGTGTGGGAACCCTAGAACTGGCTACGACTGCGACGACTACTGTACCAGAATCCTACATGGGTTTGGCAGTGATGACAACTGTATTGGGATCCTCCATGGGTTCTACAAAGATGGTTATTATACTGATATCATTCATTGGTCTGATAGCGATGACTACTGTTTTTGTATCATGTGTGGGTCTAACATTTTTGACTGCTATTCTTGTATCCTATGTGGGTATGACAGTGTTGAATTCTGTTCTTATATCCTGTGTGGGTCCGACAGAGAAGCTGGTTTTGTATCTTATGTGGGTCCAACAGCTTAGTTGGTCTAGTATCATGTGTGTTTCAGATAGCTTAGATAAATCAATGACTACATCTGATCATCTCTATCGCTATACAAGAGATGTATACCTATGTGATCTGAGTCTTGACTTTCAATCATTATCATCGATGTGATTGACTTACATTCCTGTATGGACTGAGTAGTGCTTGGGATAAAGAGTTGGGGATGGACTATGGTTGATAACTTAGGTATATGTATGGGCATATACCTATGTATGGTTAGTTAATACTTCGTGATTGTATCTTTCTTCTATGGTGTAATAACTCAGTTCTTCGTTTCTGGAACGTTTTTCCTTTTTCTGTAGTTTTAAAAAAATGGAGTTATTAGAAAATTTTGACGTACACGGCATGTTCTTTCTAAGTACACACCGTGTACTCCTATCTGGCTCGAAGCCATGTGCTGGCCGTGCCCGGGTCACATACACGGTCTGTAGGGGTGACGTAGTGGCCGATTTTGGCGGAGTACAAAGAAACCCCACTATATTCTGTGTACATTAATAATACCCGTCATGTAATTTTTTTACTAAACAGACTGGGGTCGCGTCTAATCGCCATTTTCATCTTCTTCTAGGCCGGGTTTGTCTGAGAGTGACCCATACAACCAGATCATCCCCAATCCCCCGCATCTCCGTCCATTCTCTGATTCGAGCACGTTCGATTGCGTTGGAATCGCAGCAGTGAGTTATTTGTTCTGCTTTAGCCTTGTTTTCCAAATCTTCATCTTCCTCATGTTATCAAAGGTTGAACGTTTTTTTTTTGTTTTTTCTCAGATCTACAACGTTCTAGGGGAATTAGCCATCATGGTTCAAGTATATCGATCTACTTGGATCGAGGTAGGTGGTTTGTGCCTTAACATTCAATGTATCTGAGTTTTATGTTCAATTTCCACCAATACCAGTGAACGGGGTATTGTGTGTTTACCTTTTTTGACCTCTTTGTTTTCCTGCCTTTCTTCTATACTTGTGTAGAGGTAAATTTGTCCATGTTAGAGGATAATTTGTTGTACTTGGATGTATTTAAACTTGATTTTTTCCGTTCACAACCCTTGGGTCTCGTTTACCTTTAGCTGCTACACTTGTTTCATGCCTCGCGGTTATAGGTTGTAGTGAAAACTCATAACATGCTTGTTTCCTTTTCAACTATTAGCTAAATAGCTCTATAGGTGTACTTTGGTTAGCCATGTAGTTCTATAGGTTTACTTTGGCCTTATAAAATTATTATGCACAGACTGGCATGGGGCTGAGAGAACCTGGTGTTGTATACTATTAGGGATAGACCGAGTGAGCTTCCCAGAGAGTCTTAGATATTATAGACAACAGAGGGGATGGATTGAGTGAGCTCCCAGAGAGTCTTGGATTTTATAGACTACAGGAGGGTAGACCGAGTGTTCTTCCACAGAGAGTCTTACCTTATTTGTTTTTTCTTATGAACCTTCCTAGGCTAGAAGTGGAATTGACCGAATGATCTTCCTTAGAGAGTCGGTGGTATACCTGAGTCTATAGGAAGAATTGACCGAGATAGCTTCCTCAGAGAGTCTCTAGACCTTGGGGCTATGAGGGTTAGACCGCGTGATCTTCCACAAGAGAGTCCCTAACTACCTAGGACTATGAGGGGAATTGACCTAGTGAGCTTCCCCAGAGAGTCTCATAATTGCATATGACCAAGCCAAAGGGGTTAGGCAGAGCGCACTGGCCAGAGGGTTGTGGTACATCTTGGATAAGACCAGAGGGGATGGCTGCGAGTACTTCCTAGAGGGTTTTCGGATTTTAGATGGTTTCTATGTTCTTCTGTTCTGGATTGATTGCTGTTATGTATCATCCTGTTTTACTGCTTATTTTTTACTACCTACTACTTTGTTGTTGCTATTTACTGCATAGTGTGCTTTTACCTACCATATACTTGCTGACTGTTAGGCACAGATCTTCAGGTTGTTTCCTACTGGTATTTTATCTCACACCCTTTTTGGGCCATGCTTTTGGTACCAATCTTACTATGTTATTTAAGGTATAGACATGGGAAAGCACCCTTCGAATTCTAGGACTTCATTTCTTGGAGAAAGGGAGCATGGGACCAATCTTTGGCTTGTGATGTTGGGGAGCTGTTTACTTTTCTTTTGTACTTGTTTTGGTACTGTAGTGTTTTCCATCATTGTGACTTGTTTGGATGCTTTCCTAGTTATTTATCATGCATCATTTCATATATACATATGTGATCCAGTTTGCTGATTTATTCTTCTACTGTTATATTGTTGGTTATTACTGCTTCTGCTATTGCACATTTATTCTCCTTCCACTGTGTACTCTGCCAATGAGGTCATAGTTTCCCCACAATCACACCCAAGTCCCTCACTGCTAGCGGGTAGCCTCTGGCGTTTGGGGAAATAAGGTTGAGGCCACATGACCAACTGGGTACGGGGTGCCTCTTGGTGGCATCTGGAACCGGGATGTTACAAAGTGGTATCAGAGGTATTTGTTTCACTTGCAATACTATTTGGAGACTTTAGCTAGGGATAGGATGGATTCGGTACTTGGTAAAAATTAGTGTTTGGGAGTAGCTAACCTGTGTATAGGGAAAATCCATACAACCTCGTTTAATGTTGTTTTTTGGTTTCGAGATTTTACAGTTGATATGATATCACCTAGAGTGATTCACATGCTTTGTACTTTAATTGTTTTGATATTACGATTCTATTTCTATCACAACCCGATGAGATGAGGGTTTTCAATCTCATGCATCATATATGCGCTTGTAGAAATCACATGCCATGCATTCTTGTCATGCCATTTAGGGTGCATTAGAGATTTTTTTCTATTGTGATTGACTTTGTGTAGATTATGCATGCTATTGAGATAGGTGCTTGATAAAATCACTACTGCATGTTAGAGAATTGGTTGTATTGTACCATGTTTAAATGAACACCAAATTTTTACTCTTGAGGTGTTATGGACCCCCTTGAATTGGAAATTGGTTGATCTTGATCCTATTTTCTCTTGTACATGACTTTAGGAGATGACAAGCTTTGATTCGTGGGGAGTATGGGTCCTCACAGATCGGAATTTGGCACCTCTTTATCTTATTTTCAGTGATTCTGGGTTTTTTTGCAGTTTCTAAGCCACTGCCCAGAAAAACCCAGAATACACAACATGTACTTTTTGGTTACGCACCATGTAGTTTTTAGGACATGTTACTGACTGTGAGTGCAGGAACATGAAGTTGTGACAATAAAGGCAGGAACACGCCATGTACGATATGTACACGCCATGTAGTATAGATCTCTGTACCTGTATGTGTCACTAACAACACGGGTCAGGGAATATCGAGAAGAAAACATCATTTTGTAAGGGAACACGCCGTGTAGATCTGTCTAGGAACCCGGTCGTTTCATGAACAATACAGGTCAGCATGACCTTCTATAAGACACGTCGTGTTTCTTTTGGAACACGCCGTGTAGACTTGTCCAGGTACTCGGTCGTGTCACGAACAATGCGGGATGGGTCACCTTATTCTATACATTTCGTGTTTGTTCAGAACACACCGTGTAAAGTCCAGCCATGTAGGCAGCTGTGTAACTAACAACACGGGCTGTCGAGTCAGTGTCTAGTACACGACGGGTCCCTATGGAACACACCGTTTATTCTGAGGTTAGTTTGAACCATGTGAGATAGCCATGTGAAGAGACTCTGGATGGGGAATATTGTTCAAGTACACGCCATGTGTTTGGTCAACACAACGTGTAGTCTGAGGTGTTACACGACCTATAGGGTAGGGGTACATGCCCATGTCAGTGTCTAAAGAACACACGCCATGTATTTTTTTATACACACCATGTAGTCATGTTTTGCTAACTTGTGTGTTTGTATTACCATGTTCCATTTTTTACTTTTGTGTTCTCTGGCCTTGTTTTTTATCTGATGTATACTTTTGATCTTTCACAGTGATGCCTCCGAGACTTCCTCCGGTTGTAAGTTTCTAGTCAGGCAGTGATCAGACGCCAGATATAGCTGATCAAGGACTTCCTGCCAATCCTCCAGTCGATCCAGCCTTGGCACCGGCTTTCATACCCATTGCAAGTGTCGAGGCACGGTTCAGGGAGTAATTTTTGAAGATGATTTAGACCTTCCAAGGAGCGCCGCCTCGTGCCACGTTGATGGCTGAATTGACGCGGGTTTTCCAGTAGCAGCATCCTTCTACTTTTTCTGGGGATGGGGGACCTTAGGCTGCATATTCATAGATAGATGCCACACTGACCATCTTTGAGCACCTAGAGATCCCTCTAGAGAAAAGGGTAAAGGTAGCTACTTGTATGCTCTGAGACACCGCCAAGAGGTTGTGGGAGGTGATCTCACGATCAGGGCGTCAACAGGATATGTCTTGGGACGAGTTTCGACGCACCTTCTAGGACTACATCTATCAGGAGACCTTGAGGGCCAATCGAGCCCAAGTGTTTTTGAGTCTACAGCAGGGTACTCTCTCTGTTATGGAGTACTTGTCCCGTTTCATTGAGCTGTAGCATTTCACACCGATCCTAGCAGGTGATGATTTGTTCCTTTCTAGGATGTTCGAGGATGGTCTTAGGCAAGTGATCCGTTCCTAGGTGAATATCATCCAGTTGACTTTGATATCCTCCATCGCCAACCAAGTGTTGATCCCTGAGCACAATCTGAGAGATTCTGGAGTAGTGAGCTAGGGCGGTTTGGTATCCAGAGCTGGTGTTCCTCCTACGGACAGTAGGAAGCGTCACAGAGAGTCTCCTCGAGGAGATAGAGGTATGCGGGATGCGTCTTCTAGAAGCTAGGTTTTATACTACTAGTGCGGTAGGAGTGGGAATACTAGGCCTCAGTACCAGAGGGATCCGATGGAGTGCCGGTCTTTTGGACAGATGGGCCATCTTCAGCGTTTCTGTCACATCTTCACCCCTTTAGCCAGTGGTAGGGGTTCTTCTATGACCCCACGTTTTGGAGATGCTTTACCAGTTTCCCACCAGTCAGGGAACTGGAGTTCTTCTAGCCATTCAGGTGGAGGTGGGGGGCACGGCCATGGTGGTCAGTCACCAGGTCATCAGCGACAACAGAGTGGATTACCTCAGAGTGGTCATCCAAGGGAGCAGGGCCGCAGTCCAGGCCGGTCATTTGCTGTGGAGCAGACCAATGAGAAGCAGGATCCCGACCCCTCTATAGTTCAAGGTACTATCTTAGTTACCTCAGTTTTATCTTTAGTTCTTTTCAATACTGGTGCTTCCCATTGCTTTATCTCTGTTGCGGTTATGGAGAGCCTTTGGCTCTGTATCTTTTCGTCTGCCGACTGGATGACTCTTCACACACCATTGAGAATGAGGACATCTAGTGTATGTCAGTACAGAGAGTGACCACAAGAGGTTGCAGTGTGTAATTTTTTATGGGACATCTATGTCCAAGAGATGAGGAGCCATGACGTCATACTCGGGATGGATTGGTTGGTTCCCTTCTAGGCAGTTATCGATTTCTATCGCCATAGGGTGAGTTTCATATCACTAGAGGGTGGATCTTTCCTTCATAGAGGTGAGTGGGATGTCATTGCAGGTAGAGCTGGACCAGAGCATCCTAGACTAGGGGAAGCTACAGGCCAGATTTGCGGTCTTTATTTGGATGACCAAAGGACTTCACAGTTATACATTCCACCAGTGGTGGAACGTTTCAGGGATGTCTTTCCTGAGGAATTTTCAGGTTTACCTCTGGAGCGTGAGATAGACTTCTCGATTGAGCTCATTCTAGGAGTGGTAATGGTGTCCATTCCTCCCAATAGGATAGCTACACCTGAGTTTTCGGATCTCAAGAAGAAGTTGTAGGAGTTATAGGAAAAGGGTTTCATCGGACCTTGCACTTCTCCTTGGGGTTCTCCTGTCCTGTTTGTGAAGAAGACAGAGGTACCCTTTGGCTTTGTGTGGAATATCGGAAGCTGAACTAGTTGATAGTAAAGAACGGATTTCCCTTGTTGAGGATCGATGACCTCTTTGATTGGCTTCAAGGATCCCGGGTGTTCTTGAAGATCGACCTGAGGTCTGGTTATCATCAGTTGCTCGTTAGACCATCAGATATACCTCTGATAGCTTTCAAGAGCAGGTATGGTCTTTACGAATACGCAGTCATCCCTTTTGGTCTTACGAACGCGCCTGCAGTCTTCATGGCACTGATAAACCAAGTGTTCCATCTGTACTTGGACTCCTTTTTCGTCTTCTTCATGGATGATATCTTGGTGTACCCTCACAGTTGACACTACCATGCCACACATCTTGAGATCATTCTGAGTACACTGTGAGAGCATCAGCTATATGATAAACTCTCGAATATCCACTATTGGATGGATCAGATTCACTTCTTGGGTCACGTTATCTCAGAGACAGGAGTGTCAGTGGACCCAGAGAAAGTGAGAGATATATTTTCCTAGTATAATCCAAAGAACATCTTTGAGGTACAGAGTTTCCTAGGGCTATCCGAATACTACAGACTCTTCATTCATGACATCTCACGCCTAGAATCACTGTTTACAGGTCTGACCAAGAAGGGGGTGAAGTTTTTATGGTCAGATTCTTTTGATTCAGCCTTTCAAGAGCTGAATTGGAGGTTGACGTCAGCACTGATACTAGTCTTTCCAGATCTGGACAAGGGATACAGTGTTTACTATGATGCTTCAAGTATTGGGTTGGGAGCTGTGCTCAAGCAGGGAGATGGATTCATTGCATACGGGTCTCGATAGTTGAGGACACATGAGAGGAACTACCCTACGCATGATCTGGAGTTGGTAGCTATTGTTCATGAGTTACACTGTCAGAGACACTACCTCCTGGGAGAGCACATTGGGGTTTTTACCGACCATAGGAGTCTCAGGTATATCTTCACTCAGCGTGATCTAAATCTGAGACAACGCAGGTGGGTCAAGTATCTTCATTCTTTTGACTTCGAGCTCTCCTATATGTCATGAAGGGGGAATGAAGTGGTAGATGTGTTGAGCAGACGAAATGAGATTCAAGCAGTTCATGAGGCCAACGGTGAGTGAAATCTTATGGACTTGTTCTCTGAGATGCATCTGGAGGTGCACAACAAGCAAGGATATACCTTTATTTCATCTATGGTTGTAACCTATAACCTTCTTGATCAAGTATTAATGAGGCAGATATCATATTAAATAGCCCTTAGTTCGGTGGGAGAGTGTGTTAAGAGGGGACCATCTTCTTGATGGACAGTGGGCGAGGATGAGATCTTGCGTTTCCAGGGATGCGTATGGGTGATAGAAGACATATGCGAGGATCTGATGAGGGATTTCCATTCCTCAGTTTGGGCAGTTCGTCCTGGCATCACCAAGATGTATCGAGATCTATACCTCCAGTACTGGTGGCCATGTATGAAGAAGGATGTTGTTGGTTTTGTTATGAGGTGTTCTACTTGTCACCAGGTGAATGAAGAGCATCAGTGACCAGTACGGATTTTACAGTAGTTACCCATTCCGGAGTGGAAGTAGAACTATGTCGCGATGGAATTCATGACCGGGATTCCGAGGTCACCTCGGGGAAGTGATGTTGTTTGGGTCATCATTGATAGACTTACAAAGGTAGCACACTTCTAGTCGATCAAGGAGACCTTCAGTGTTGACGATCTTGGAAAACTTTACATCCGAGAGATTGTATGTCTACGTGGAGTTCCACACTCCATTGTTTCAGATAGGGATGCGTGCTTTACCTCTCATTTGTAGTAGGGACTTCAGAAGGCCTTGGGTACATAGTTATTTTTTAGTACAACATACCATCCCCAAACCGATGGCCAGTCCGAGCACACGATCCAAGTGCTTGAGGATATGCTCCGAGTTTTCATAATAGACTTCGGTGGTTCTTGGGAGAAGCATATACCTCTTGTAGAGTTTTCCTATAACAACAGTTTTCAGGCGACCATTCAGATGGCACCATATTATGCTTTGTAGGATAGGCCATGATGATCACCCTTATGCTGGCTGGAGGCAGGAGAGGCAGATTAGCTAGGACCTCGTCTTGTTCAGGAGACCTCGGAGCAGATAGGGTTGATTTGGAAGAGGATGGCTACAACACAATCTCGATAGAAGTCTTATGCTTATCAGTGGAGATGACCTTTGGAGTTCAAGGTCAGAGATAATGTTTTCCTGTGTGTCGCACCGAGGTTGGGACACAAGAGGATTCAGAGACATGGTAAGATTTCATCATGGTACGTCGGGCCATTTGAGGTTTTGGAGAGAATTGGGTCGGTTGCGTATCGGTTTCAGCTACCTCAGAGGTACCAGTACATGCACGACGTCTTCCACGTCTCTTAGCTCTGACGTTACTTTTCAGACACGTCTCATGTCTTCCAGCCCAAGGAGGTTGTGCTTGAAGCAGATGTGTCATTTGAAGATCATCCTATCCGGATTTTCGATCGCAGTACGAAGGTTCTCTGAGGCCGGTCTGTTCCTTTGGTATGAGTGCTATGGCAGCATAGGTGAGTATAGGACAAGACTTGGGAGAGGCAGGCTGATGTTCGATCGCAGTGGCCAGAGCTATTCAAGTATTCTTCTTCTACGCCCACCTAGGGAAATTTGGGGATGAATTTCTTTAAGTGGGGAAGTTTGTAAGAACCCGAATCTTAATTTCAGGCACGTTTTTCCCTTTTACGGTGTTTTTAAAAAAATGTAGTTTCTAGAATATTTCTAGGTACATGCAGTGTACTTTATGATTACATGATGTGTACTCATCTCCGGCTCGTAGTCGTGTGCTGGCCATGCCCGGGCCATACACACGGTATGTAGGGGTGCTGTGGAGGCCGATTTTGGCGGAGTACGGAATAACCCACTACACGCCATGTACTTTAAAAATACATGTTGTGTACTTTTCTTTTTTTACTAAAAGGACCAGGGTCACGTCTAATTTCCATTTTCATCTTCTTTTAGGTCTGGTTCATCCGAGAGTGACCCGTACGACCAGATCTTCCCCGAGCCCCTGCATCTCTGTCCGTTCTCCGATTCGAGCACAGTCGATTGCATTGGAAGCGCAACGGTGAGTTCTTCCTTCTTCTTGAGCCTTGTTTTCTGATTCTTCGTCATCCTCAAGATATCTAAGGTTGATTTTTTTTAATTTTCTCAGATATATGATGTTCTAGGGGGAATTAGTCGTCGTGGTTCAGGTATATCGATCTCCTAGGATCAAGGTAGGAGGTTTGTGCCTTACCGTTCAATGTCTCTTTGTTTTATGTGCAATTTCTAACAATACCCATGAATGGGGTATTGCGTGTTTACCTTTTTTCCCTCATTGTTTTCCTGCCTTGCTGGTATGCCTGTGTAGAGGTAAATTTGACCATGTTAGAGGATAATTTGTTGTTCTTGGATGTATTTACCCTTGCTTTGTTCCGTTCACGACCCTTGGGTCTCGTTTTCCTTTGGCTGCTACACTTGTTTGATGCCTTGAAGTTATAGGTTGAAGTGAAAACTCATGACATGCTTGTTCCATTGTAGACTATTATCTAAGTAGCTTTATTATTGTACATTGGTTACCCATGTAGCTCTATAGGTGTACTTTGGGCTTATAGCATTATTATGCACAGACTGGCACGGGGATGAGAGAACCCGATGTTGTAGACTATAAGGGGTAGATTGAGTGAGCTTCTGAGAGAGTCTTAGATATTACAGACTACAGTGGGGATGGACCAAGTGATCTCTCGGAGAGTATTGGATTTTATAGATTACATGAGGGTAGACCGTGTGTGCTTCCTCAGAGAGTCTTACCTTGTTTTTTTTTCCTTAAGAACTTTCCCAGGCAAGTGGGGGAATTGACCAAGTGATCTTCCTCATAGAGTCTGTGGTATAACTAAGGCTATAGGAGGAATAGACTGAGATAACTTCCTCAGAGAGTCTCTAGACCTTGGGGTTATGAGGGTTAGACCACGTGATCTTCCTCAAGAGAGTCCCTGACTACCCTACACTATGAGGGGAATTGACCGAGTGAGCTTCCCCAGAGAGTCTCATAATTGCGTATGACCAATACAGAGGGGTTAGGCTGAGCACACTGCCCAGAGGGTTGTGGTAATTCATGGATAGGACCAGAGGGGATAAATGTGAGTACATTCCAGAGGGTTTCGGGCTTTTAGCTGATTTTTCTGTTCTTTGGTTGTGGATTGATTGCTGCAATGTATCATCCTGTTTTACTGCTTACTGTTTACTTCCTACTGCTTTGATGTTGCTGTTTACTGCTTAGTGTGATTTTACCTACCATATACTCAATGACTGTTAGGCATAGATTGTCGGGTGGATTACTACTGATATTTTGTCTCTCACCCTATTTGGGCCATGCTTTTGGGCCCAAGTAGACTATTTTGTTGTAGGTATAGACAATGGAAAGCGCCCTTCGACTTGTGGGACTTGATTACTTGAAACAGGGGAGCAGGGGACCAAGCTTTGGCTTACGATGCTTATGAGCTATTTACTTTTCTTTTGTACTTGTTTTGGTACTGTAGTGTTTTCCAGCATTGTGACTTTTTTGGATGCATTACTAGTTATGTATCATACATCATTTCATATATACATATGCGCTTTAGTTTGTTGATTTAGTCTTCCACTGTTATATTGTTGGATATTAATTCTTCTTCTATTGAACGTTTATTCTTCTTCCACTGCGCACTATGCTAAAGAGGGCATAGTTTCCCCACCATCACACCCAAGGCCCTCACTGCTAGTTGGTAGCCTCTGGGGTTTGGGGAAATGTGCATGAGGCCATGTGACCAACCGGGTATGGGGCGCCTCTGGGTGGCTTCCGGAACCGGGGAGTTACATGTGGTTTATCATTCGTGGATTCTGGGAGACCTATGTGGGTCTTGGGGTCCCTACTGAGTATTTTTATACTCACCTCTGAATGGGCTATGCCCGCACTTCATTGTGATGGTTGCAGAGGACAGGCAACACTGATCGAGGTAGGGACTTGTGGAGTTGGACGGTACCCAGAGGTTGACCACATGGCGAGACGTAGACGGAGCAGACGGACTGACCTGAGGTGATGAGGATTCCATTTGTACCCACCCTTCAGGTGGGATTCCCAAAGGATGACTCAGTAGTTTTTGTTTACTTTTCTACAGTTGTACTTTACTGTTGGCCTTGTATTTCCAGCCCCTATCATTTCAGCACATTCTCTTGTATTCAGTTTTACATAGTGTTTATTTCCATTTGTTGCCTCTACTACTTGTGTTCAGACTGTGTGTGTGGGTTACAGTTTAAAAGGAAATTCCTTCCCATTTATCAGGATGATTCCTTTGGTGCTTGTTGCCAGCCCCTGGCCTATAGAAGGTGGGCTTGGGGTAGTCAAGGCATGGGCCTTGAGGACGGGTTATGAAAATATCGATCATTCAATATTTGAGGAATGTGTTGGAAATGTATTGATGGATGGGACCCAAGATAATTTACTCCATCAATTTGTCGATATTCTAATGAGGTGAATAAATAAGATTGTACTAATTGGGTTTCTAGTGTATACCTACCCGTCCATAAACTATCTTGGTGAAACTTTATAATGATAGATATATCATGATATATGTGATCATGATTTCCAATATTAATCATTTTTATCAATTGTATTACAATTATTATTATCCATGAGATTATTTTACTGATATTATCCCTTTGTATATTGTTCTCTTTTCATATTGATTAAATATAATGTCTATCCCATTATTTCTAATATCATATTTATTATTCCTTATCTCATAATGATATTCAAGTTATTGATTAATTGGAATGTGTGTTCAGTTTTTCCCTTTTTTCTTTGGATAACGGGAGAATGGTGGAGGTCCATTCCAATAACTAAACCCAATTTCTAAAACCATAATTCCCTTAACTCAAGTGAAAATACCATGTTATTGGGATTGATAATTGTATTAGTTATTTAACAGTTTATAATGACTATGTCTTACCGAATAATGATAGGTTCAACTATACATAACCTTTAATGATCATTTTATATATCCATTATTTGATTTTTCTTTCCAATGATATGTAGAAGGAATATTTGAATGATGTCAAGGATGTAGAATATTTAATTTCACTATATTATATTTTTTGATTTCAAATGTAATGAAAGACGGAATAAGGATTCTATTTTACCAAGACTACTAAACCATTTGGTCCTTTATGATATCATCTTAGTTATATTGCTTCAATATAATAATTTTACTAGAAACTCTTTGACAATATGTATGTGGTCTTTATAAGGTAATTTTTTTCATGTATTTCAACAGTCTTGATGAATATGTTGTTCAATATTTATGAGGAAATATCATAGTAATTTCATGGAGGAATCATTTTAGATCACAAACCCATCTCCAGTACAAGGTAGTTTGATTATAGGTTTACTGACCAACCTTCTATTATAATAATTGTTATTCTCTTCACATTCATCTATCCACATGAACATAACTCATATAATAATCAATATAGTTATAGGATTAAATATTAATTATGAATCTCTAAAAAACAACAGTGGTATCCATCTATCCTAGTTAAACTAGAGATTTTGTTAAAAACATATACACTCATCGATTTATCAATTACATTTTTTTAATTATCAATTAATATACACTCACATGAGAATATATGTATCAATAATGTTACATGTTAAATAAAAAATTAACATTTTTTAAATTTATCATCAATATTATTTGTCTTTATGGCCTTCAGTAAAATTTAAAAATTATCATTATGATTTTACATGCACTATAAAAATATAAGAAAAATATCTACAATGTACAACAAAAACGTTTCATGTTCATATCTGAAGAATAAATTCATTTAATCAATAGAGATGACAAGGGAAGTAGTATATACAAATGGAATCACTATAATATCATAATATAAACAATCATACAAAATGATGTTTTTGGAATATCAACTTTCTTAACCCTATAATTATGATAAAAATAATAATTTTCAATCTCAAAAATATATTAACATCCACATATTTGATCAAAAAATGATCAATATGGGTAATAGGACACTTATTATTGGGAATCATATTTTTATATTATTGATAATAAACATAAATTATAATTCAAAATTATTTAATATTAAGAAAAAAGAATATTTGTATCCCTAAGTGACGCGATGGGCAGTATGAATACCTTTTAAAGATTCTCATAGCGTTTCTTCATCGATTCTTGCAACTCAATCATGTTTACTTCACACAGATTCCTTGAAATATTTATAGAAAAATGTAAACAATCTATTAAAAACTCATCTTCATGATTAACATGATTACGATTAAAAGTATTTTGGAATGAAATAAACAAACTCTCTTACAATGGGAATTTAGCACATATTTATTTTATCCACATTAGTTTAATATAGATAACCTTCATAGATAGTAATTAATACCTGCAGTATGGAAGTAAATTATATTGGACTTTTCTATTATTCCTCAAACCAATAAAAAAAATTTGTGGTGGTAATTTTATCCACTTCTAAAATTTAATAGATTTAAAAGAGTTGGTACAACCAGAATCAATTATGACATTAGCTATTCTATAGTGAATGATAAGTGTGCCTTTCATCATGGCGTTATCATAACCTACATTGGAATTCTTAATCGCAAGAGATTTCACTTTACCTTTGATCATATGATGTTTTTGAATGTGATCATCATCAAAAGAATTAGATTCATGCACTAATTTTTATATTGCACACACTCCATGAATTTGATGACTTGGAGTGTGGGTGGTTCTTTTGTTGGAATATTCCCTTACACCATTGTATCAATAGGATTATTCACCATCTTACATCATCCATGGTTTTTATGATTAGTTATTCCACATTTAAAATATACCTCTATTTTCTATTGATGAAATTACCTTCATGTTTTCCAATATTTCTATCATGAAGATGAATTAAATTTATTTCAATCATTTGATTTATATGAGGATTCATGATACACAATAATCATTTTTAAAAAAATATTAAAGATGATGGAAATCATAAATTTCCATTTATACATGAGATTATATTGAATGATTTATTTATTGCTAATATTGTTTATTATTTGAAAATCCTTTTGTAGAATTGGTTTTAAATTTATAAAGAATCAATCAAATTTTTTTAGATAATTTTATTAAACAGTAATTATAACATGAAATTATTTTATTATTCTCGTCATAGGAATGAATATATTCTATATAATTTTTCTTAATATCATGTAATCCATTCTCTGTATTTTTAAGTATACAATGTGTTTTGTTCTTACTAAAGAATATACTATTAAGTGAATTGGGTTTCATATTGTCATTTTCTTCTTCTCACCTCATACTCTTAAAAAAATTCATCCATTGATATTATTCTCATTGTAAATGATAAAATAATAATAATAAAATTCAACATTTCTAGAATTGGAGAATAGAAAATATTAACTCAATGTAATTGATCCATTGGTCAAACACGAGGGGAATAAAATAACCACTATATGAGGGTGGATGTTACCTCATGATATACATAATAGTATATTTTTCTATCTGTTGAATGTTAAAAATATAGCCTATTTCATGTCCTGATAATGTTAGTTTAGTAAACATATAAGATTCCTCCTTCTCTCGAAAATTGAACATTGTTGTTCTAGTGGACAATAATTTCCTTTCCCATCACATTAATTGTTAAGATGATTTCTTTTTATACAATCCACTAAGTAAAACTAAAATATTAGTGAAATAGTCAATAAACAATATTTAGAGAGAGCTATTATAAAATCATTAAATATCATTCTCTATATTTTATATCATGAAAATTTATTCACAGTATAAGGATCCATTTGTTTAACCGAGGTTATATAATGTCATTATCTATTCAAATCCTTCATAATGGTTGATAAATAAAATTTCCAACATATCCCCATAAAGTGTCTTGGCAGGTTTGTTGTATTTGGCCAACAACTCATACACTAGGGATGATCAAGATGAAACTCAATATAACCATATCTGTATAGTTACCACAATGTGAATTTGTTGCACAAGAGAATCCAATTTCTAATATCTATATTGGGATTTATTTTTTAGGAAACTAACACAATATATACATCACCAAAATGGTTAGATGTAATTCTATAAACAAAATTATCATTATGGTTTTCAACAAATTTCTCTAATCTTAATCTCTAAATATCAACAAAATCCTTCTACAAAACTAACTGATGGAACTTATCATTTCCTTACATAAATAATAGACCACTTTTAGTGAATATTTAAAACATAAAATTACATTCTAGTCCAAAACCATAATTTTTCAATTTCCTTGGCATCTAGTTATAAAAACATATCATTTAGTTTTATTTTTCATTATATTTGATACATTTATTCTCATGTTTTTTAATTTTTGACATAACATAAATAAAATCATATTACATAACCTGGGAAAAGAAATAAAAAGAAAGGGTGGGCATAGATACTCCATAAGAATAAACATGGTATATATGAGTCCAATTTATTATGAAATCATAAGATATGAATAAGGGTATGATATTTTTATCATGACATAAAATGTTCATAACCAATATTTCAAATATCATAATAATTATGCTTGCCATTAAACTATATCAACTGAAAATATATGAATTATAATAGTGAGTAATTATTATTTTTCAATAATTAACCATGAGTTAAATTCCAAAGCATAAAATCATATAATAAGTGTGTAGAACTATAAGGCCCCAGCCTTAAACCTTACTTAATCTTGAGTTAATACAAGATCAGACATTGAGGATCTTTTCAGGTTTAGAGTTTTAGAGAATTAGATCATAAACGTGCCTTACATTCCACATTTAAACAAAGTGGTTACATAAAAGATAGTATTCATTTTTTTCCATCAACAGAAACATATTTAAAATAAAACATGGATTCATTCTTGACACATCCTTGACAATATCATCACATCATGTACCTTTCCCTTGACCTATGAAAAACATTTCAAAAACATGGGATGAGCATAAAAAGCTCAGTAAGGGATATAAAAATATATGGAAAGGAAACTTGAGTACATTTACACATAAGAATCAATGAAATTATACATTACTCATAAAACATAAGCACTTTAACATATCTCATCAAATCATGAATAAATCATAGAAATCATAAGACATAGAAGGTAACTTGAGGCATTCATAACATTCTTACATAGGGAGTAACCCTATTGGTTACGTTTGGAATACCCACCATAGTATATTCCCTAAATCTCTTCGGAGAAACCTTAACGTTTCACTCCTTCGTGTTACCCAATGCATTGGAGAGCTATATCGGGCTCACCCACCCTTAGTTTATCACGGAACCACCCGTCTTCATGAAAATACCCACGAACCATAACATAATCATAGAACATAACTTAAGCATAAAGGAAAGATAACATTCCCACATTGAAAAAACAATATAACATTTTAAGATATTGAAATAATGAATCCATTCTAAAAACCATTTTCATAACCATTTAAAACATTTAATAAAGAGATTTTTAAATCAAAGTGTCCCATACCACCTTAAAGATTTTTACATATTAAACCATTATTATCCATATAAATAAATTCTTAAAACCATTTGAAAACATGTATATTAATAAGAACAAATCATTAAAACATTTAAAGCGATATTTTGGTTAAAGCGTTTTTACCATAATTAGAGACACTTGAATACAATAATTATGGAATAACATTTAATCAGAACGTTATAGTATCATAAGAATAAATGGAATCATGATATAATATTCTAAAGGACAGTATATACACCATATAAGAGTTAATTGGTGCATAACAAAAATGAAGTCTCAATAGAAATGTAAAATGCGATGAAATCCCTTATAAAGAAGGTATCCTTAAATTAAGGATAAATCAATCTCAAAATTATGTGTGAAAAATATAAATACACCCAATATAAGTTGATATTATGTGTAAAACAATAAAAGGTCATTCACACATATTCAAAGTATGACATATTCAATAACTACATGTTGAACCCAAAGAAATCGAAATTGGGTTAAAAAGTTCCCTTGGTAAAATTCGACAGCCTAATGGCGTCACTTAAAAATTCAGAAAATGAGTTGACGAGAGATAAAAAGGGTATCTCATCACTTGGAAATAAAAGTCACATCAATAAGGATATAAAATAACATATCCCAACATAATATTATGTGAATTAAAAGACATAACAAAAGAAATCTTTTAAAATAAGAGGGTGAAAGGTACCCTTTCCGAGTTGGGTAACATTCGAAACGTACACCCCATGGAAGAAGGGTCATTCAATGAAGATGTGAATACCCATAAATAAAATTATACTAAACAAAGTGTATAATAATGGTCAGTACATACACCACTCAAAGGAAATTGTGGCAAATGTAGCATAAATCTCACAGGAATAAAAGTGAGATGAAAAATTCCTTACGAAAACTCGGTAGCCTAAAAGCGCCACATAAAACATCAAAAATGGATTGATGAGAGAGAATAGGGTCTCTCATCATATTAACATAAAACATACAGTAATAGAAATATAAAATAATATCCCAATAACAATAAATATGAGCTTTAAAAGGAATGACCTAAAAGGGTGTACTTTAAAAGAAAGAGAGGAGTCAGATCCCTTACCTCAAGTCCAACTTGTCTTATTCATTTCATTATATTCCTAAATAATAAACATTGGTCAATTTATAATTTCATAATGACATCCTTTAAATATTATTATTCAGTTCATATCACATATTATAATGTTATAATAATTGTTTAATAATGTTAGTTCATATTAGACGTTTTTGTCGATGATTGGTAAATGAGTCAAAAATGAACTTGTTTGAAAAATGATTGTCCATGTAGTTATAAGTAAATAATTTCCAGAATAGTATTAATGATTAAAATATCATATATATCCATTACATATTCATTTTATACTATTCCATATAATTTGGAGATAAAAACAAAAAGCACCGTTCATGGAGATGGTAGGCCGTACGTACGCATGAACGCTACTTTAATTTTTTTTTGTCATATTAAAGAAATTAAATATAAATGATATATATATATATATATTATAATTCCAGAATAATATATATTTTATATATGTCACATATGATCATTAATTTCATTCTTTATACGTTCCATGTATTGCATGTACGAGTCACATCACTTGAGGGGGCGGTAGTCCACACTTCCTCATATGAAATTATCGCATTTACACAACATGAAAAGAATACAGGTATGGTTTAAATATAAAATACAGAAGCATATAATAAACATAAATACCATATATATCATATATAAAATACAGTGACATCATAATGGCCACCTTTAAAGGTGTTAAAAGAATATTGAACAATCATCGTTTCGTGGGGCAGAAAATCGCCAACCACAGAAATAGTATGTTATTTAACCATTAGATGAAGTTGTGTGTAAGGGTAGCTCGAATACTTCTTATAAAAAAATCCTAGTATATTGAATATACTGTAGTTGTTACAAAATAAATTAATAAAAAGAGTTTAGGGGGTTGGAGAAGCAAAATAAAATAAAAGGACACAAGTGAAGACATTACATTAAAATCGGGTAACTCCCTTTAGTTTGAGCTCAAAGGCTTCATTGGGAAGATTTATGCACAAAGTGAGGCTTCAAAGAGTTATAGAGGGATGTGGAGAGAAATAATGGGCAAGGTTTGGCCGATCCATAGGCTTTGGAAGTGTGGGTAAGGAGGTAGAGGTGGGGTCCTTTTATAAGTGGAGAGGAGGGGCACTGTTGGAATGTAAAGAAATGTTACTTTATTTTAGAATGATTTTCAGATTTTAATGGTCCCACATTGATGTTTTTCGAGGATAAGGGGATAGGGGTTCTAAATCCACCCATCCAATAGGTTTTGGACATGTGTAGGGCTTAGAGTATACATTATCTTTCCATTTTATTTAAATCGTTAAATAATGAGGTCATCACTGCATCATCATGATATCATAAATAATTTAATTCATTTAATGTCTAAAAATTACAAAAAAATACTATGCTGTAGGAAATATTTTTAGATTTCTAATTAATATTTATAGTCCAAAAGATCATTTATGTAGACAAAATTAAAAATATTTTACTTAGGTGATACATTCCTTGTTACATTAATCATTCTTTAAAAATAAAAAGATAAAAAGTCACTTTCTCACAAAAGTGATTCCATGGGGCCCCCACGTTTGTCACAAGGCATCCCATGGTCGGACATGAGACAACCCGTAGCCTAAGGACACATTTTGTGGTCATTTTTTATTATTATGATATTATTTTATTATAATTAACTACCTGATTACTCATTAATCTAGACAATTAATGATAATTACAGTCGTTACTATTCATAATGTCCAAAACAAAAGTGTCGTAATTACATAATTTGGACCTTCAGATTCAAAATATGTAATTCATTTTACCAAATTCTAAACACATAAATTGAAATTATTATTTTAAAAATAATTCCTATTGTCAAAACAAATAGCGGGTTTTTTAGAAACAATATTTATGAAAAGTTTGGCACTTGTTTATGCCCAATTCCAAAGTGAAATTAATCACAATGAACATAATTGTATTACATGGTAAAAATATATTCTAATTACACTTTAAAAAAATCAACAATATAATATAACCATATAATTAAATTATATGAAAAAGTAGTTTTGATGTAAAACGCAGTATTTTTCACTATTAATTGAAAAATGAACATTGTCAGAAAAATACAAAAAATTATCCCAAGGTAAATTCCAATGTCCCAATCATAAATAATAAGTTTTTTATGAAAAATAGATCTTATAAAATTGTCAAAAGTTTGATTTAAAAATGGTTTTCCATCAAAAGGTAGTAAAACAATCTTTTAAAAATACTAGTGTATTCAATGCTTAAGATTGGATTCATTTGTATTTTAAGCCTCTAAAATTTATTGGATAAAAGTAAAAAAAAATTAACAAACATATATAATTGTAATTTAGTTATTTATATTCATTCCCTCTAATACAACGTCTATATGTTATCTACCAGTTAAAATAATATTATTTTTTTATTAGAGTGCAACGTATGATTTCAAAGGAACTCATTGTTTCATATTGGGTAAGCCATCAAGCATAGCATTCCCTTTAAAGATATATTAATATTTTATTCACAAATATGGATAAATGTGAAAATTTCATACTCTTTATTTACCTGGGGTGTTACATCCTTCCCCCCTTTTGGGAATTACGTCCTCGGAATTTTAAAATTGAGCTTGGAAACATCCTTGAACGTCCCACATCGGAACAAGAGTCGGTAAAACAATCACTTTAAAATAAAGAAAGATAAGTACAAAGGTCACCCGAGTTAACCCATACTAGGATTCTGAGTATGAAACTATGGACATGTTGGAGAAAACATAGGGTCATGTTCTGATGGAGAGTGATAGAAAACTAGTTTAGGAGAAAGATTACCACAAGAAAATCACAAACTTATGATGGGTTAAACGTTATTCGATTCCCCGGTAGGAAAAGTTAATAGAAAAAATTTTCGTTTTAAGTTACTTTTTATTGATGAATTTATTCATAAGGAAAGAAAATCACTTATCATGTATACTTTCAACTTTTATTAGATTCCATACAGAAGCTCATATTTTCTCCAAAAGACGAATATTTAGGAAGACTTTTTCACATTAAGAGTTCTATAATCATCTTCTAGAGAATCACCTAATACACAAAAGATATCTACATACTTTCCATGTCTTTAGACTTTATCCAAAACCAAAATAAAAAAGGTTAGTACACGATCAGATAATCCAGAAAAGGATAACCCTTTATAAAAATAAAATCTTTGCTTAATCTCCAAAATTTGTCCAACAAAACCGAAAGTTCAACAAGGACCATTCAATAAACAATTTGACCATAAAAGTATTCAAAGTAAACCAAAATAAGATTAAAAACGAAATATTTGAAGGATTTATTCACATAGTATTCCAAGTTAAATCGTAACATTTATCTCCAAACAACATCAGTTGCTCTTAAAGTCTCGTATTGAAATGTAATTAATCCTAATCACTTATCCTCCATTATAGGTTATTTAATTTACATAGATAACCCAAAATCAACTTACTCTTAATTAATAAAATAATCTAACTAAAAAGGATTTAGTCAAACTAACCAGGGACTTCATGTAGTCTAGTTGTAGGCGATAAATACCAGTCGCACTTTGGTTGTGTGTTTGATTCCCACAGCTTTGTCCGACGCGATGGGTTGTCACACGGTCTGCGTGTTGTCCTTTTTCCAAAACAATATTATTCTCAAAACATTTCCCAAAATGAGATAATATATTCAAAAATAAACATAACATATTTTAACCTCAATTTTATCTCATGCCTTTCATTTTCCATTATAACATATAATAACCCATAATTACCTCAAAAGTAAGGATCATATAAATCTTAATGGTTACCTTTATAATTATTACCTGAACTTCCACATCGATTGGTCATCTCGTACATGATGGATTACAGAACATACCAAGGTTCAAGTGGTTGATCATGACTCCTTGATAGTTGTTTTAGAACAACCATGAGTTTTCTAATTGAATACCCCATTTCGTCTAGTCTCTTAATCAGAGAACCACCACAGTCTCCATCAAACCTATTGTCACTTTGGTGCCTGCTAGATCCATCAATTCACTAAAACTAGAAATGTCAGTGTGAGTATATCAACAAAACCATCATGTACTAATGAGTAAGATAAACACTAAGATATACTTAATCATTTACTTTATATAAAAACTATGACACATTCTAAAATCCTAGCGAATATGGTAATGTCACTTATGATTAAAGAATGCCCTAACCTCTAAAGTTATCTAAACTGACCTCTGATACCAACTATAAGGCCCCAGACTTAAACCTTACATAATCTTGAGTTAATACAAGATTAAACATTGAGGATCTTTTCAGGTTTTTATTTTTAGAGAATTAGATCATAAACTTGCATTACATTCCATATTTAAACAAAGTGGATACATAAAATATAGTATTCATTTTCTTACCATCAATGGAAACATATTTAAAATAAAACATGGATTCTTTCTGGATACATCCTTGACACTATAATCACATCATGTACCTTTCCCTTGACCTGTGAAAAATATTTCAAAAACTTGGGATGATCATAAAAAGCTCAGTAAGGGATATAAAAATATATGGAAAGGAAACATGAGTACATGTACACATAAGAATCAATGAAATCATACTTTACTCATAAAACATAAGAACTTTAACATACCCCATCAAATCATGAATAAATCATAGAAATCATAAGACATAAAAGGTAACATGAGGCATTCATAACATTCTTACTTTGGGAGTAACCCTCTAGGTTACATTTGGAATACAAACCATAGTATATTCCCTAAATCTCTTCGGAGAAACCTTAACGCTTCACTCCGCGTTACCCAATGCATTGGAGAGCTATATCAGGCTCACCCGCCCTTAGTTAATCATAGAACCACCCATCTTCATAAAAATGCCCAAGAACCATAACATAATCATAGCACATAACTTAATCATAAAGGAAAGATAACATTACCATATTTAAAAAACAATATAACATTTTAAGATATTGAAATAATGAATCCATTCTAAAAACCATTTTCAAAACCATTTAAAACATTTAATAAAGAGATTTTTGAATCAAAGTGTCCCATACTACCTTAAATCTTTTAACATTTTAAACCATTATTATCCATATAAATAAATTCCTAAAACCATTTGAAAACATGGATATTAATAAGAACAAATTATTAAAACATTTAAAGCGATATTTTGGTTAAAGGGTTTTTACCACAATTAGAGACACTTGAATACAATAATTGTGGAATAACATTTAATCAGAACTTTATAATATAATAAGAATAAATGGATTCGTGATATAATATTCTGAAGGACAGTATATACACCATATAAGAGTGAATTGGTGCATAACAAAAATGAAGTCTCAATAGAAATGTAAAATGCGATGAAATCCCTTATAAAGAAGGTATACTTAAATTAAGGATAAATCAATCTCAAAATTATGTGTGAAAAATATAAATACACCCAATACAAGTGGATATTAATTGTAAAAAAATAAGAGGTCATTCACACATATTCAAAGGATGACATATTCAAAAATTACATGTTGAACCCAAAGAAATCGAAATTGGGTTAAAAAGTTCCCTTGGTAAAATTCAACAGCCTAACGGCGTCACATCAAAATTCAGAAAATGAGTTGATGAGAGATAAAAAGGGTATCTCATCACTTGGAAATAAAATTTACCACATTAAGGATATATAAGAACATATCCCAACACAATATTATGTGAATTAAAAGACATAAAAAAAGAATTCTTTTAAAAGAGGAGGGTGAAAGGTTCCCTTACCGAGTTGGGTAACTTTAAAAACGTACACCCCATGGAAGAAGGGTCATACAATGAAGATGTGAATACCCATAAATGAAATTATACTAAACAAATTGTATAATAATGGTCAGTACATACACCAGTCAATGGATCTTGTGGCAAATGTAGCATAAATCTCATGGGAATAAAAGTGAGATGAAAAATCCCTTACGAAAACTCTACAGCCTAACGATGCCACTTAAAACACCCAAAATGGATTGATGAGAGAGAATAGGGTCTATCATCATATGAACATAAAAATTACAGTAAGAGTAATATAAAATAATATCGCAATAATAAGAAATATGAGCATTAAATGGAATGACATAAAAGGGTGAACTTTAAAAGAAAGAGAGGAGTCGGATCCCTTACCTCAAGTCCACCTTGTCTTGTTCGTTTCTTTATATTCCTAAATAATAAATTTTGTTCAATTTATAATTGCCTAAGGACCTCCTTTAAAGATTATTATTCAGTTAATATCACATATTATAATGTTATAATAATTGTTTAATAATGTTAGTTCATATTAGACGTTTTTTGCCGATGTTTGGTACATGAGTCAAAAATGAACTTGTTTGAAAAATTATTGTCCATGTAGTTATAAGTAAATAATTTCCAGAATAGTATTAATTATTAAAATATCATATATATCCAGTACATATTCATTTTATTCTATTCCATATCATTTTGAGATAAAAACAAAAAACACCATTCATGGAGATGGTAGGCCTTACGTATGCATGAATTCTACTTTCATTTTTTCTTTTTCATATTAATGGAATTAAATCTAAATGATATATATATATATTATAATTCCAGTATAATATATATGTTATATAAGTCACATATGATCATTAATTTCATTCTTTATACGTTCCATGTATTGCCTGTACGAGTCACATCACTTGAGGGGGCGGTAGTCCACACTTCCTCATATGAAATTATCGCATTTACACACCATGAAAAGAATAAAGGTATGGTTTAAATATAAAATACAGAAGCATATAGTAAACATAAATACCATACATATCATATATAAAATACAGTTACATCATAATGTCCACCTTTAAAGGTGTTAAAAGAATATTGAACAACCATCATTTCGTGAGGCATAAAATCACCAACCACAGAAACAGTATGTTCTTTAACCATTAGATGAATGTGTGTGTAAGTGTATCTCGAATCCTTCTAATAAAAAATTCCTATTATATTGAAGATACTGGAGTTGTTACAAAATAAATGAATAAAAATATTTTAGGGGGTTGGAGAAGCAAAATAAAATAAAAGGACACAAGTGAAGACATTACCTTAAAATCGTGTAACTCCCTTTGGTTTGAGCTCAAAGGCTTCCTTGGGAAGACTTCCGCCCAATGTGAGGCTTCGAAGAGTTATAGAGGGATGTGTAGAGAAAAAATGGGCAGGGGTTGGCTGATCCAAAGGCTTTGGAAGTGTGGGTAAGGAGGTAGAGGTGGGGTCCTTTTAGAAGAGGAGAGGAGGGGCACTATTGGAAACTAAAGAAATATTAATTTATTTTAGAATGAATTTATGATTTTAATGGTCCCACATTGATGTTTTTCGAGTATAAGGTCATAGGGGTTCAAAATCCACCCATCCAATAGGTTTTGGACAAGTTTACGGCTTATATTTTACATTATCTTTCCATTTTATTTAAATCGTTAAATAATGAGGTCATCGCTGCATCATCATGATGTCATAAATAATTTAATTTATATAATGTCTAAAAATTACAAAAAAAAACTACTATGATGTAGGAAATAGTTTTATCTTTCTAATGAATATTTATAGTCCAAAATATCATATATGTAGAAAAAAGTAAAAATATTTTACATAGGTGATACATTCTTTGATACATTATTCATTCTTTAAAAATAAAAAGATAAAAACACACTTCCTCACAAAAGTGATTCCATGGGGCCCCCAAGTTTGGCACAAAGCATCCCATGGTCGGACATGAGACAACCTGTAGCCTTAGTACACATGTTGTTGTCATTTTTTATTATTATGATATTATTTTATTATAATTAACTACATGATTACTCATTAATCAAGATAATTAAAGATAATTACCGTCGTTACTATTCATAATGTCCAAAAATAAAAGAATCTTAATTACATAATTCAGACCTTCTGATTCCAAATAATTAATTAATTTTACCAAATTCCAAACACATAAATTGAAATTATTAATTTAAAAATAATTCTCGTTGTCAAACCAAATAGTAGGTTTTTTAGAAACAATATTCATGAAAAGTTTGGCACTTATTTATGCCCAATTCCAAAGTGAAATTAATCCCAATGACTATAATTGTATTACATGGTAAAAATATATTCTAATTACACTTTATAACAAATTAACAAGATAATATAATCACATAATTAAATTGTATGAAAAAGTAGTTTTGATGTAAAATGCTGTATTTTTTCACTATTCATTGAAAAATGAACATTGTCAGAAAAATATCAAAAATTATCCCAAGGTAAATTTCAATGACACAATCATAAATAATATTTTTATTTTGAAAAATATAGCTTATAAAATTTTCAAATGTTTTATTTGAAAATGGTTTTCCATCAAAAGGTAGTAAAAAAATCTTTTAAAAATACTAGTGTATTTAATGCTTAAGATTGGATTCATTTGTATTTTAATCCACTAAAATTTATTGGATAAAAGTAAAAACATATAACAAACATATATAATTGTAATTTAGTTATTTATATCTATTCCCTCCAATACAACGTCTATATGTTAACTACCATTTAAAATAATATTATTTTATTATTAGAGTGCAACGTATGATTTCAAAGGAACTCATTGTTGCATATTAGGTAAGCCATCGAGCATTGAATTCCCATTAATGTAATATTAATATTTAATTCAAAAATATGGATAAATGTGAAAATGTCAAACTCTTTATTTACCTGGGGTGTTACAGGAACCGTCTTCAGAATGGAAAAAATTTGATATGTCAATGATAAATATTGAAACCATAAAATCATAGAGTGTCATGAATCAAAACCAATATCATATATTATAATGGATCAAGAATACTCACCTTTTTACCATATCGTAGATGAGCGATAATCACCATATACTTCTCATAGTGGATCAAGAATCCATATCTACTTCCAAGAGAGGATCGATCACATCATATAATTTCCAATATTTATATCGACAGGTATAAATATTTTCCCAATCCATTACTAGGACATATAATATTGTTCCCATGTGTAAAAATGAGAACCAAACATATGTGTACCATATGATCACAAATCTTCCATTATATCATCATATTATAACCCAAGTGAAAGAGAATGTGCCTTCAAAAAATTTACCATCATAATCATAAACCATCTAGAGAGTAAAAAAATGGTATCATACAATCATATTCCTAGTAACGCATACGTATGATCAATGAATATTATCACTAATTAAAAATTCATTTAAAAGTCCATTATAATATTTCAAAATAATATTCTATTTTGATGTTGAAATAACTTTTTAAAATATAATTATTTCAAAAATATTATAAAAACATTTTATTTTAATTTAACCATAGTCAATTGAAATGGAAGCATCAATGAATGGAGTGGTCATGATTGTTAGAAATTATGTTCATACAATGTATGTTAAAAAATTAATTCCTTTCACCTTTTTTTAAGACAAATTACATTACTGAGAAAGAGACAATAAAATTCCATTCCATAAAATATATATGATGTAAATCATTCGAATGAATTTATTGATTATATAATAAGAAAAATTAAAAACACTCTTTAAAACATGTTA
Source organism: Viscum album (assembly GCA_963277665.1). Lineage (NCBI taxonomy): Eukaryota > Viridiplantae > Streptophyta > Magnoliopsida > Santalales > Viscaceae > Viscum > Viscum album. Next base: position 201,269,864 of record OY728157.1, on the reverse strand, counting down.
ATGAAAACATGGGCATGAAAGAAAAACATCAATGACCAAAGAATAAATAATGTCAAATTTCATATAAAAACTTTTTATCAATCATATTAAGTACAAAAGAAATGAAAGTGGTAATATTATGTAAATAATATAAAATTAAATATTTTATAAAAAAATATATTTGTTTTATTTGATTATATTGATACAATTTCTCTAAATGTAAATTTAGAATAAATAATCTCTAAAATAAATGAGATTATAACGAAGTCCTCCCAAATAAAGAATAATCTTACATCCTATATTTTTGAATATCATATATGAAAAATAAATATTTATAATAATTCTACTCCATTACCAAACCCATTTATATAAATATATATTTGTTTTAATTATAACATCTTTGTGGTGTTTTATTTATAATTCTTAACCAAATAATTCTTTTTGGTGATAACATCATCACATTTCATGCTAATTTTGGTTTGGTAATTTCAGTCATTATAAATCAATCACGTTATTTAAACTATAGAATGTAAATAATGCCATAAAATTCAAATATATTCAATATATATTAATTTAGAATCATCAATAAATTTTATAGATAGAAAATTATTTAAACCATTCGTAGAGATAATAGGTTTTATATATGCATAAACAATGTTTTTACTTTCTAACAAAATAAACAAAGGAAAAAAAATAATTCATTATCATTCCAATAACATTAATATATAATATATGATATATATGATAATTATATCAATTATAATAAAAATTAATGTGAAATTTTAATAATAAAGAAAATGCATCACTTTATGGAGGTCGATTTCCACAAGCACGCACAGAAAATGCTTTCCATTCCTATAGGATGGAAATGAAGTGTAAAATGATTATTATAGAATCATAATAACAACTATATATATTGAAAACACGTAATTTATTATTATATAATTTATTCCATAGACATAAAGGATGTTGAATAATTTAAAAAATGAATGTAATTGATTAAGAGTTATACCACTTTGTTGAGAAGTCTATTTTGGATTACTCTTTAATCCCTAAAAGATTTATATTTTTGAAATTAGTAATGATATAGGACATGTATAAGAAAAATTAAATGATATTATAGTAGTTATTTATCTTTATTCAAGTCTCAAACAATTTGAATAATGATGTCGAATTGGTTCCAATTTATATGGGAGTGGAGGGGTACGCTTGGAATTACAGAAAAAATTAAATTATAGAATTGTAAATATCAAATTAGGTGGAACCAAAGAAACCAAAATTAAAGTATAATAAAAAATAATTTCAAAATAAACTCACCCAATAAAAATATATAATTTTTCATATAAATTTTAAGAATACTACTAGTTCAACCAAATTAAAACTATTTATACCATAATTGTGATACCTTAGACTCATTACAATGATATCCAAATTATATGACAAAAAATAAAATGGGAATACTAAAAAATATGTACATTATGGTTATGTAATTTAAATACATTTTATCATCTTCAATTTCTATCATTGGAATAAATTACTTATTATATAGGAAATAAGAATCCTTGAAGATAATTTTTAATAAAATAACAGATTTTATGATAAAAAATATGTTCCCATTGAAGTAAATAGATTAACTATATTCCTTAAATATATATCGATAAACGAATAAAATTTTGGTTTTTAAAATTTTGGAGAAATACAATACATAATGGAATCTACCAACAATTATATTTAATGTTGTGGCCCAAAATATTTTTAATTTTAGTTTAATATAAATACTTTTCACAAAAGAGAACCAGGCATTTAAAATAAAAAAAATATTTTGTAATAAATTATTTAACTACATATAAATATGTTTTCTAGATAAATTTTTTATAAAAATTTATTAAACCATTATTACATCATATTATTTTCAAAAAATTATTATTATCAAAAAATATTAATTTTTAATTTTGACCCATGAAATAATTTAGAAAAATTAAAATAAATTAACTCGATGAAAAATTAGTTATTGATACTTGAAAATTCTTATTGATTTGTTTTAATTTGTTTTAATAAATTATAGATATTTATTTTTGAATATGTGCATATATCATAATAGATCCTTTTTTCCTAAAAAATCATATTTTAATATGAAGCATGAATTGTTGTTATCTGAATCCTAGTAAAAAATTTTAAATGAATATTAAGAATTTTATTTATTATAAAATAAATAAATTGAATTAAAATCATTTATCAATATTAATTAATTTAATTTATTAAGATAAAACATATTAAATTCATATAAATATATTTTCAAAAAAACATATTCTTTTTAATGATTAAATTTCAGTTTAAAAAAATTTATGAATTAATTTAATACTACTAAAATAAATTTATTTCATAATTTATTTATTCATAAAAATAAAAATAAACCAGACAACTATATGATAAATTCCGCATTAAATAATAGATTTTTATCAACTTATCTTGGATTATTAAAACTCAGTGATGTGTGTAAAGTAACCTATCATAGAAAATAAATTTAAAAAAATTAAATATAACTTGTAGTGACCGGGTGTTAAATTATTAATTAAATAATGAAAAATATAATAATTAGTTTAAACTAGAAATATGCAAACCAATTCAATATCAATTATTTTTATTTATTCATATTGTTTCAATATGAAGAAAATAATTATCCTTAGGAAATTATGACATTTACACTTCATCCAAAGAAAATGAAGATACACTCCTATAATATTTCAATGATGAATATTAAAATTATTAGTATAGAGATATCAAATACTTATAATTATTTTCATTATAAAAATATGAAAATAAAAAAAGGTGGAAATCGAAACCCCAATGATACTTGAACATAATAATATTCATATTTATTTCCCAATGGGTCTAAAATATTTCAATGGAGATAAGATTTTCAATAATTTGACATATTAATATGTTGGTAAAACTTATAATGAATTTAATTCTTTAAAATTATATGTTCTACTAGTGATTGAAGGAAATAAAAGATATTCTAATTAGAAAATCTGGTTTACAATCATTAGGTTTGAATCAAATAATCAATTTGAATATAAATACAATGATTTTTATTCCAATCAATAAAATAATGGTATAACAGAATAATATATCATTCATTAAACTCTATATTGATATTTTGTAACAAAAAATATAAATCAGTGTCTTGTTAATGTAAACCCCACTATGTAAAATACCCATAGTGAGGGGTGAATTCGGATATTAATGATTAAAATAATTCGACATTTTCTATTTTTCTAAACATTAATAAATATTCTATTTTTAACATAGAAATATATAAAAAGATAAAATATTCTATTACTCACTATAATTTTTGTTTATTTCACACTAAATGGGATAATTTATGAAACAAACTAATAAAGTGTTCCAGTATACCAGAATCTCTACAGTGAACTCATGTTTTGATACATTTAAATTTAAATCATTATTCCATTAGGATTCTATCCAATCATTCTTGATAATGAACTTTTATCATTTATAAAAAAATAAACCACTCCTCTATAAGATTTATTTGATGATATATATTATGTTTTAATTAGTTTATATTAATGTGGGTGTGACATGAAGATCAATATTCATCATTGAGATAAAATACCATTTATATAATACAGTATTATATATGTGTAAGTCTATCACAAAATGTTATTCTATGTGATTTAGTATCCTTTTACAACCTTCATTGACAATATTTTTAGCATTCCACCTATACAGACTGCTCTGACTTACTGTATCCACAAACAAACCTTGAAAACGATCCCATCCTTATATTGGTTTGTGAAGTCCTTATTATTGATTTCATTGAGAACAGTTTCAAAAAACACCTTCTAACAAAGATGAATCAACTATTATGGTCATCATGATAATTTTCACTCTCCAAAATTAAGTGATAAAGGGGACCTTAAATATTCATGGAATACTAAAAATCCCAATAATCAAGAAATTAATATTATAGACTTCATGAAACTATTTTATCCACATGGTACCATTTTAGAATCATATACCTAATATAATAAATTACTTGACTAAATTTACTATATTATGAGCATAAATAATGAAGTTATCATAAATCACTAATGTGATTTCATAAACCATTAATGTCAGGATTAAACCTTTTCCAAAATACCCTTCTCTAATATCAAACATGTCCTTACATATCTCCAACACAATATATTTACAAGGAACATACCTCATGGTTATTTTGGATAATTAATAGTACATAGAGTCACATAATTATTCTTAATTCACAATCTATTATCCTTGAACATCCTATATTACTTTGCATAAGTTCTATATGGTTGTATGAATATTTAATAAAAACTATCCTTTTCCAATATTTTGTAAATATATTCAATTCCTAGGAATTCATCTAGAACCAAAATTTTACACCACATTAAAAAACACACTTGTTGTTTTTCAACAATTTTTTAATAAATATAAATAATAAATATAATTAATTAAAATAATTTGGTATTTCTTTCCATAATTACCATATTCTGTCTTTGAAAAAAAAATTATGATTTGTTAAATATTTGAATGAAATATTTCATTCACTCTGTCCATCAAATAACATTTCCCATTCGGAACCCCAAAAACATACCATTGTCTTAAAGGAATTGAAATTTAATCCCAACTGATTTGATTGAAATGTGGGAAACCAAAGTGTAAGAAATTATTATCATTGAATCACTTTATTCATGATAGAAATTCCTAAAATGTATTAATTAAACTAAATGAATCATGAACTCAATTTCCAAAATTTCATTATATGTACTTAGTAAATGAAATTATCCTGAATCCTCGTGTTAAATTACTCCCCATGATTTAATTTTAGGTAATATCCTTCATTATTCATTATTACCTATCCATGTTGTTGGTGTGATCAATATCCAACTTTCATGAATGATATTTATACACCATTATCAAGTAATAAAGAGGTTACCCCATTGTAATCTAAAAAATTCATATGATTAGTTATTATAAGATGGTTAAATATACACCTTATAGAGTGGGGTCCCATATACACACATGTCTATAAATGGAGGGTATACTAAACTCCAAGAGCCAAATAATGCCCCTTGTGATTCCTTATATTGGGAATTTATTATGATATTTGTGACATGAAATTTGAAAGGGATATACTGTAATCTCAATAAACCATTCTCTTAATTATCCATAATAATGAAATAAGTTATTTCAGTTTTACTTTTTACCATTTTAGGACCTTTATTTTTTTTATAATATTTGGTATATTGGAATTATCACATTTGATTTAGACAGATATTTCACTCCATCTCGTATATCTGCAAACATCATCATCATCCACATTAATTGTTTGAAATATTATGTGCTTGTAATATTTTCAAATTTTTCTATTCTAGGAAAAATGTAATATTTTTTCTTGTATAGAAAATAGATTCATAATCCTCCAAGATAAAATTTACCACCTTATATATAATTTCTTTCATCTGTGGAACACGCATTATCAATATCAATATATCCCAACAACTATAGTTCTTGTTGGGAATTATACAAAATAATGATATTAATTTTTCCATTGATATAACGCAAAATTATCTAATCAACCAGTACATTTCATTCAATAGGATAACATTTAAATCTCATATCTTGATAGGTGGGAAAACATTATATCAAGTAATATCACAATTATACATAATATGATCCAAAAAATCATCATGTATTCTATAATATTGACTTATATTCCATTTTCATCCCTTGTAACCTTCATTTTTATTTAAAAATTATTTTTTAATTAAATTGTATTCCACTATTAGATATAGTTTTAAAATATACATGGCATTTTTATATTAATAGAAGAATGTTACATGACTTCCATACAACACTTGCAGTCTAATGACAAACATCGAATCTCCAATCCTTTATATTTAAAATTCTTATATCATGAATTATATAGACTACATTAACTATGATTCATTAAATACACAAACTTTTATGTGATATAAATATATATGAACCAAAATCCTTGTATCACTATCATTTTTCATATATAGATTTGTATCGACACTAGCCTGTTCGAAATTGTTATGGTTAATTTATTTATTCAAAATTTTATAAAAAGTATTACTATATACTTTACTAAAAAAAATTTCTTCATAAATTTAAAATTTTTGTTCCTGTATTCATTTATAAGAAAAAATCATTTAAATGTATATATAATATATTAAAACATAATTCATGTAAAAAACATGATTTTCATCTTGAATACCTTGAAAATCTTATAATCATCTTTGCCCAAGAATCATAAAATAGTTTATATATTTTCCATGTGATAAAATGTAACATCCTCATTGATAATTTTTTCTAGGATTATCCCTTTCATAATAGTAATTATTTATTTCATGTTATATTTCTTCCTTTATTATGTTTTTTAAAAATATATTATATCTGAATGATTTTATTTTTTCTGGGCCTCAAAACAAAAATCCATGTAGGATTATTGTTTATTTTGTCAATATATTAATTAATCAATTGAAATCAATTATAATATTCAGAAGTTTCTTTGATATTTTTATCATCTTGATATAAGAGATGTTTTTTGGGTTGTGACTTCATTATCCTTAGCCAAAGTGGTGTTTTCAAGTCATCAATGATATTCTTCTCACCAATTTCAGATTATATCATCAGAATCAATATGTTTTAAAGTCTATCTTTATCTATACAATCATTATATATTTCATTAAATATTTCTTCAATGCTTTGGGATCCTGTAAACCTATTTACACACACATCACATTCATTTTCAGACTACTGACTCTTTTTATGGAGATTATAGAATTTCTTTACTAAATAAACAACATTTATTTTCCTTAATATTTCATAAGTATCCTAATAATGTCACTTTATCATGATGGGATCGAAAAATATATTTTTATCCATATTGGTAATGATACCCATAATTCCAATGATTTTGAATTACATTAACAGTAGCTTTATTACATACCAATTTTCAAATGGAGTCATATCTTATTTCATATACAATAAATAAATATTGGAGATATATAATAATATACTAACTACTTCCTTCCAAAAAAATTATTAATCATTTTTAAATTAGTATAATTATGGACAAATATTTAATGACATGGTTTCTCCGCTCACCCAAATTATTTTTCAGGGGAGTTATTAATAAAATGACCTAGTTCTTAATCCCATGTGAATCGAGATAATATTTCATGTGAATAATTATAAACATTATTCCATTATAACACCACAATTTAATAAATTCCATTCAAAAAATTTTCTCAAACATCCTCAAAATACTGACCTACACTGACTGACTAAAAATTATTATTATTTATTACATCATAGACCCCCTTTTAAGGGATGACCAACACTACTAAATATATTGGTCTTTTTTTGTTATGATTACCATCCATGCCATAATTCAAAAATAATCAATGATGAATAAAAAGTATCACATACCATCAATGTATTTCTGTGATATTAGCCTACAAAGATAAATATAAAACAACTAAATGAACCATATTTACTTTTTTGCATTATTTTATTCTATGAAATATTTTATTTTTTCAAAAAATCGCCTATGTGTCTACGAACATGTGACACTTAATGATGATCCTAAGCAACATCATTATATCACTAGATCATCCATGTATTTTTTGAAAAAAAATTCTAATCCATTTATATCGTAATATATTTTCCATTATGTAGATATAAATTGCATTTATTCTTCTCTAAGTGAAAGGTTGTGGTTCCCCCTCTTGTGTTTTCCATGCAATAAAATTTCAATATCCATTCCCTTGATAATACATGTCTTATTGTTAATTTTTTATTGCATGATCTGAGTCGCATAGTAGACCAATACTTAAATTATTGTTACTGAGACCTTCACCCACCATGATAACTTTATTTCTCATATCTATGACACAAAATATGGTATTATTGTAGGATATTATTTTTAATCATTCATCTTTTCTATATATAACAACACATTTCATTTCATACATGACAAATCTGAAATGATCCTTATTTCTCATCACATATTAAGTTCATATAAAATCAAAGATATGTGGAATATCATGATCTAATTAATCCATCTAAATATTTAAAACACTTGAATTTACATATAATCTTTTCGATCCTTGTATATAAATTCATATATGTTATTGATTTTTGTGATTACCCAACATTGAAATATAAAAACAACAACATTATCATGAAAATATTCAAAATTATTATTCATTTTCATCCCACTTGATGATTCTTTAATTTTTTCATTTGAATCATTTGGTTCTAAATGGGAATGTTCCTAAGAATTTTCAATTTAATTTTCATGGATATATTTGACAATCATCAACCCTAATATTTTTGACAATCCAAAGCATTCAAGAAATTTTCAAATCTTCTTAAGTTCATTAATTTTTCTGATGATATCAAATACTATTACTCTATTTAACAAAATATCTAACAATGTACCATATTTGAATAATAATAACACCTGATTTGATGACCAATCATGTTTTCCTTTGGTATAATATAGGTTTTCTTTTGGGATCGTTATGTTTTACAGTTCTAATTATCTCCAAAAAATACATCAAAATTATAGTGGGAACTTGTTGATTGAAAATCACATATACATCCTTGTTTAAAATTAAAGAAACATACAAGTTGTGTTACTATGTTTTATCATTTTTTTATAAAAACAATGCTATAGATATCTTTATTGAAATACAATCTTCTCAAACATAATTTTTTTGTTGTTTGTTCTAGTTTCCAAATGTTTTTCTGGTATCCAGAACATGTAATAATATTCTAATTTTCAACAAATATAAAAAGTATCTTATTTAATACCATATATATGTTTCAATATATTGATTATTATGTTACTAAAACCATAAATACCCTTAATCAATTTCTTTACATTGAGGATGTAATAAACATCCTTATCTGAGTATTATGAAATTTTACATCTAGAATGTTTATGACCATTATTCATCTTATAATTCTATACATTATTCTTATACATTTAGATTTTGGAATCTTGAACCACACCATTTATATTATTCATTTTGGATCTCTAAATATATATATGTTAATAGTGGAAGCATACCACTATTCATGTAGATTAACAATCACTTATACTTCTCATTATTCATCTTTACTATCTTAAATTTTATGATGTTGTGTTTTAAAAATCCACATGGCCTTATTATTTGATGACCTTATAGTCCTCAATTTCATAAAATTATGTCTCCTCTAAGATATTTTGCTCTTGTAAGAGTAGGATCTTTTCAATAATGAGTATTATCATAGAAAACCTCCAATCCTTTTTATCAATTCATTATTTCTTCTTGGGATCATCATCATCCACATTAATTTCCTTAAATCTCTAATGTCACCTTTCCAAAAATATTTCCAACCATAAAAAATATGAATTTCAGAAAAATGTTTACCTTTAATAATTAAAATTCGATTTTTAATATTTGAAAAAATAACTAAAATTATTTCATCAACTCATCCATTATCCCAATCAACCAGGACGGTGAGATTTTGTATAGAATCACCTTCATTGATATTCCCCACTCAGTATCCTCATTATCATCATTCCTCCTCTGTTATAAAAAAAATAATACTATAAAGGAAATAAAATTTAATTTTCTTTAGATCTATATCCTCGATAATAGAAAATATTTTATTGGATTTGTTTCAAAATATTCTTAATGTAATTTTGATTATATTATTGTCATTGATAGTTTTTCTAAACCACACATTACATCACAATAAAATTTAACTTATCATAATATATATCACAAATTTATTTTCTGTTCATCTACAAGTCATCATAGTTGTTCCACATAATGTTTAGTTCATCTTATTGGTTATTTAAACCACCTTTAATGATATAAATTTCATTCCTTCCCATGTGTAATGTATGTATTTAAATGAAATCTCATTTATTTAGACTATATAAGATAATTATCAACATAAATAATTCATAAATTAGGTGTCAAAAAATGTTTATTTTAGTTTCCTACTAATATATATATATATATATATATATTATAATATTACTAAAATATAAATAATGATTTTTTATAATCATTAATGTTAACACTAAAAAATAGTGATTCATCTAATTATTCCACAATTCAAAATCATTCCCCTAAAATATCAAAATTATTTTTTGATTGATGGATGAATTAGATTATAATAATATGGATTCAATAACCTTAAGAATTATCTATAAATCAAATTAAATTACCCAACAAGGTAAATTCCCCATGAGGGTGATGAATAGGGGTGTTATAGATTAATATAATTTTATCTTTTGTGGTATTATTTTATTATTTATCTAAATATTATTGTAAAATTTTCTCAAAAAAATATATAACAAAATTAAATGAAATATGCACAATGATTTTTACATAGTTCTCTCAAACTAGAATAATTAATGTAGTCTAAAATATAATTTTTTAATTTACCAAAATAAATAAATATTACTAGGGAATTTTTTCCAGCTTTCCCATTATCTCTCCAAGATTATAAACATCCACATATCAAAAACACAATTATAGATCATTTTAAAATAACTTACCCGTTTTCCAAAAAAATAATTGACGAACACTATCAATAGTTAATTAGATGACTCGTATATGGGTTTAATATTAATCTCATTTTTTCATTAACGAGATGAAATCCCCATTCCTCCGTAAAATATTCTTTGCAAAAAAAAATTCCTAAAATATTCTTCTTGAAGAATTTCCCTTTCCTTATAATACATTATTCACCATATACTCCTATCAAAATATAATATTGTATACTATTTCCAAATACACAACAAATGAACTATCCTATATAGACACTATTTCATGTTAATCCCTTCATGAACATTCTCTCATTATAATATTATTTGAGATAAACCATCAAAATTATCCAAATAAATAGTAATTATCTTCCACAAAATTTTTAATCTTACAATTGAATTTATTATTTGAGATTTATATAGGTGAAAACACTAAAAACATGTTAATCATGAAATTATTACTCAGTCCTTCACATAAAACATTCTCATAATTCTTTACTACATATAATGACGTACCAAACATATTTTATTTTCTTGATTAGTTTATTGGATTCTAACAGTAAATGATGAAGACATCATGAACTCCTTTCCTAATTTCATGAACCTTATCTATTAATAGTACAATTCATAAAACACGTATATAGTTATTTATATTATCATTCAAAATAATGTAATATAATGTGAATTTATTTATTCAAGAATGATATTACATCCCAATTCAACAAATAAGAAAAATTATATTTTAATATTTTATTCCATTATGTAATTATTCTTATCAAAACTAGTTTTTTACTCATTAGAGGTTTTTAGAAATTGTATATTTGTGGGTCAATAGTGAGAAATAAATATTTCACAAAAAAACATTCACTCTTATGATGTTATAATTTTCTATGAATAATTGGAATTTGAACGAAATTATTTTTCTAGTAAATATATATATTTATTATTTAATATAAGTATTATAAAATAATATTTTAAAAATAAATATTTATTCTTATTATTTTTCAAATTTATTTAATGTTAACATTTAAATAATATCTAAATTTATTTTACCATATTAATCAATTACATGGAATGTTATATTTATTTTTTGTTTATTTTGAATGAAAAATAATACACATTTGATTTTTTATAATTCAATTAATTCCATTATAATGATGATTAAACATTATTTTTTTGGTAAAATCATTATTATACTTAATGAAATAATTTTTCTATAAACAATTTTCTCTTCATTTTTATTAATTATGTTAAATTACTTTCTAAACAAATGTATAGTTTAATCTTTTAAAATTGATACAATATTTGGAAAATTCATAATTAATATTTTTTAATGTAGTTATCTTTGGTTTTTTCATAATGAAAAATAAAAATGATAAATATTTCCCACCTTGGTTAATGGTAAATTTGGATAAATGGATAAAAATAAATGGGTAAGGATTTATGATAAATAAAATACATGATAAAAACACATTGAATTATTAGATATCAATATTAAACAAATATTTATTGAATAAATAGAAATTTTGGACTATTTTTATAGGATATTATCTTTATATTCTTATTAATTTAACAAATTCCATGTGTTTCTCTCCCCTGAATTATAAAGGGGCGGCTATTATCCTACTTTTTTTTTAAAAAATAATTGAGACCATTATATTTGAAATCTCATTCCCAGATACCTTTCAAAATTCATTCTATTAATTTAATATAATTTTTTATTCCCTTCATACCTTCCAATGAAGTTATAAGGTGTAAGCCATATGAGGTCTCTTAAAGAAGTTGTATCATTATATATCTCTAATTAAATTCCCATTTAATTTTAAATTTTAATTAAATATATTGTATACATCCTTAGATAAAGGTTTCAGTATAAAAAATACATTGATATGTTATTATAACTTTGGTTGAAAAAATTCTAACCTCATTTCCATCTTATGAAAATGGAAAACATCCATCGTATGAATGTACGTCGTACCATATCCCCAAAATGTTGCAATTAATTTTTCCTCAATGATTAAAATTTATATTTATAATAATATAATTAATGAAATTAATGTTATTTTTATGACATAATTATTATTCTGGGAATATAAATATCATATACCTTTTTACTCTTTAATCCATTTTAAAATAATAACACCACTTATGAATACGTGTGAACAACCACCTCTACATAGCACTGCGCTTCAATCTCTTATTACAAAAATTAATGGATTATTTTAAAATTATATAAAATGAATTTAATTAATAATAACTTAATTATAATATTTACAGATTTTATGAAAGCATTTTATAACACATTTAACCATATATAATATACCAATTGTGTTTTCGAGAAATTAATCAAAACAACATAATGTTCTTGAAATGTGATAGAACTATTGACTGAATTGATATTAAATGATTATATAAGGAATATAAAAAGGAATATTTATGAGAATGGTTCTTAATAAATGATTTCATATATTTAAATTCACTATACATGGGGACCAAAAACCTATGAATAAGTAGAGACCCATGGTAAGTGACTTCTTTTACAATAAAATTTATTTTTGAATCATTTTTATTTATATTTTCATTTGGAAAAATATTTGATAATAATATAATAGACATGTTATGTATTATTATAATTTAGTTATATTATACTTTACACGATTATTTCAAAATTATTCTCTTTTAGGATCAAAAAATAGAAATTCCGTTAAACTTATGTGTAAATTGAATAAATATAATATTTTAGTATTTTCTATAGAACTAATTCTAATAATTATCGTGGAACATTTTAAATTTTCAATAACGAAATTATTTGTCACAACCCATCCTTTGGGGCTCATATCGTGATGACCCCAAGCCCACCTTCCATAGTCCAGGGGCTGGGGACAAGCACTGAAAGGCATATTCCATAAAATGAGAAGGCATTTCCTTTATAAACTGTAAACTCACACAAAAAAAGTACACTACAAGATACAAGAACAAAGTAATCTATATAGTAAACAGAGTGTGTACATAAAGTAAAGGGGCTGGAATACTAGCCTAATTGGAAAGCTCAAGTAAAACCGGAAAGTACAATTAAAACTGAAAAATAGCTCTTGTGAACACCCGCAAAAGATCCTACATAAAGGGTAGGTACATCTCTTAAATGTTTTTATCTATGGTACACCTAATATAAGGTCCACCTCTGAGCAGTCTCTAGTCCTGGTATCCTCGTCTTTAGTAATCATTGTCTATCGTCTGCATAAGAACCAACAATATATGGGCATAACCGGTGTAGGGGTGAGTATAACAATACTCAGTTGGGACCATTAGAACCCTGAAGGTATCTCAGATCCAAAATTGATAAACCGAAAAACATGGAAACAATAGTCAACCCAACTTAGATATATGTCCATACATACACCTAAGTAATCAAGATATACTCATCTCACATTGGACGAAAGAATACCAAAAAGGTAAACCCATGAAGATAGAAGTATCACACACGTAACAACAGGAAGGTAGAAGCTCCACACCGTTAACACCACAATGATATAGTACCTCACAAGTAAACCATGATAATAAACTCTCATCTCACACAGGTATAACTGAAGAATAGAACTACAGATGATTAGTCGCGAAGCTAGATCATCTTATTCTATCAAGAAGCACTACTGGTGATTATATGGAGTCTGAACCCCATAGGAGCGATAGGTACTAACCCTCACAATGACCCACATAGTATCTGACCCACATAGGATCGGTATGGGCTGACCCACACAAGATCGCTAAGCATTGACCCACACAGGATCTGACCCACACATGATCGGTATGTGCTGACCCCACATGATCACTAAGCACTGACCCACACGAGATCGAAATGTAAAAACCTACACCATTACCCACACAAGATCCAACCCACCTAGAGTCGATAGGTAACTAACTTCCGTATTATCCATCTCCAACCTCTACATCACCGTCGACCACCGGATTCCTCGCACCTAGTGCGCGCGAGTTCTGTAGAATCTGTCCTTGAGATATTGGTCATAACTTGACCACCTCAATGTACCATGGAGAAGTATCACAATGGCCTATCATGTAATAAAGGACCCCACACAACAGACAGTTCGTTAATCAGATACCCGGTCTACAGGTAATTATAGTTTCCGCTCTGAAGGCCCGGTTGTATTCGAGGAATGATCCAATGTGGCCATCCTCCAACATAATCCAAAACCCATGTGGAGTATAAAAAAATTACCATCTCAATCCATGGATTTCAGAACCATATATGGTTCATCCAATGGACGCCTGGTTCTTAAGATATGGTCACAAAGGCGTATCTAGGTCCAGATGGGACAGGGTCTCCATTTGGGTCGACCCGACCAGGTCTGGGCCTGACCCGGTTGGCCTGGGCCATAGTAGGCCCGACCGGTTGGGCCATGGTTTGGCCCGACCAGGGAAGGGGTGGCCTGGCCCGTTGGGCATGGCCCGCGGTGCTGCCCGAGGTCGGGTGGACCACCATGGTGGGGTCCGCCCTAGCTGCAACATAGGGAGAGGCACCCCTGGTATTCTGAATGTTCCGCTAGACCATTCTATAGAGCCTACCCGGTGGCGCTTTTTGGGATCTCCTGCAAGAGTGCATGACCCGTTGTAGAGGGTCATGCTCAGTGTGATGCTACCGACCAATCCAGTTGTCCGGTACATCTCACAGCGACGTGGTCAGGCACCGCTGCTCCAGAAACCGTCGTCCGGGTGCCGGCCACCATCCAGCCTCCGCAGCAGCCCAGCGGCCCCGACCTCCTGCTCCAGTGGTGCAGACGCAAGACATCGCTCTGCTATTCAACCGAAGGGATTTTGGCGGCCTCCCTGCTCTGCCATGGCTGACGGGCCGCATCCTCCTTCTCAACTGGCGGTGCAGACGTTCGTCGCCCTCCTTCTTCGCAGCCAGCTGGGTGCCCACCACTGACTTCATCCACGATCCATCGCGGCTTCGTTCCATGCCGGAAAATTATTTCGTTCACATATTCGCAATCCTCGGGTGGAGGGATTTGGGTCCATATGTCACACTCAACAAAAAACTATGTTTCCTACGTCATTAATTTTTTTCGTCGAATACCTCATGAAGAATGTGCGATTAACAAAAGAAAATGGGGTATGGTATATGTGCGGGTTGATGGCCATGTTTTTTTGGCCATCATCATTGTGAATCCAGAATATGAATAATCAAAAAAAAGAAATTTTTTCGTAATTAAATTTAAAACCCCTACATCGTCCATCCGTTGGAGGTGTTGTAAGGAAGAGAATGAAGTCCGTGAAGGGGACGCCAACATTCGCTGATCCCATAACCCATTTCCATTCCAGGCTTGTGCTTCGTCCTAATTTGTGATCTGAAGAGTGTTCTTCGTTGGAGAGGTTCTTCGTTTGAGGATGTTTCTCCAAAGTCTCTCCTTTTCCAATCCTTTTCCCCATGAGAGGTGTGGTTCCAAATTAATAAGTTAAGATTTAATGATGTCACCTAAATGGGGGATTCCAAGAGTTAAAGTTGATTCATAAATTCAGAATTAATGAATCCTATTAATGAAAGAGGAAAACAGTTATACATTTTATGTAACCGTTATTTTAATTCCCATCATTTAATGACTGACCACCCACATGTGGTCCCCACCTACATGTTTCAAATGGGAGGTTTCAATAAAAAAATAAAATAATTCATGTTTATTTTATTTTCTCCCACAAAAATTCCAAAATCTAATTTCAACCCTTGACCAACTGCAGTCGAGGTGATGGTTTCCTTAAGTGAATAGCAGTGCTACGAGTTCAACGATGTCCTCAAATTTCTATTCCGATCATCGATTCAAAAGTTAGAAAACGTTGTTCATGTGTTTAATGAACTTTCCTAAAAAAGGTTCAGAAATTCATTTCGAGCACACCGTGTCTCGGAATCATGCGCCGTTAATTTTCTCAACCTTGTAATAATTACATATAATTTAAAAAAATTACATTAAAAAATCTAGGTCAATACATTATTTATAATTAAAACATTATTAAATTTAAATTCCCAATATTTTATAATTTTTTTAAAAAAATTAATATAATTATTTTTATTGTTTTCTATATTGGATATTTTCATCTTTGTACAAAATTAGGTTTTTAATTTAAAATTCAATATAGTTTGACCCACCTTTATAACTATAAATCCATTCTATGGCCCGAAAGCCTTTATTTTTTATTGATTTTTTGTTAATCCGCCTCCCAAGTGGTGAGGTGGGACCCTCACAAGGACAATAGGCATAAGTATTGTATGGTCTATAGGCCTTAGAAGAATTAAATTTCCATTAGGCATTAAACATTACATACAACCTAGACTAACTACTTTGAATTGATACTCCCCCGCATAATCATCGTGAATCAACTCTCCACCTTTGTATGGCTATTTGGCTAGGCATTCTCGGGAATGCATAGGCTTGTCCCGATGGTAGGTGTCATACCCTATCATTCATGCAATCTGTTTAGCTTCTACTATCGTGAATGGTCCTTACTCATCCTACTTGTAGAACTTCTTCATTGTAGGTTGTATGGTTTTCATCTACTCATAAGGTGGCCCGAAGGCCTTGAGGTGGCTCTAAGGCCTTACTGACGAGAAGGCTTGGGTGGACCGAAGGCCATAACGAACTCAGGGACCAAATCGGTGGACCAAAGGCCCAAAAAGAGGCATATTCTCGGTTGCTATAGTGCCAAACAGTACCTACTACAGTCCATGCTATGGTACTACATAGTTCCCACTATAGTACATGTTATAGTACTGCTATAGTACTGCTACAGTATTGCTACAATACCTCCTAATGTGCCTACTACAGTAACCCCATAAATAATGTCTCCACCTGGATTTTATCCTTGGTCTCCCGGATGCACTTACAGAGTCCTTACCAACCTGGATAAGGCTCTTGTGCCATTATAACTATCGTAGATGTAATTAATTATCAAAATTCCATTAATTTTTTTAATGATTGCATTCAATAAAATAATTTTTCACATATTTTTGTTTAATTGTATATATTTTTTTTCAAATTGTAAGGGTGTTAGTTTCATAACTGAATTGAAATATTTTTGATAATTTATTTTTTACCATGTTCTTACATGAAGTTACAATAATTTCACTTTTAATTTATTCCTTATATTTTACTTTCAGAAGGATTAATTATACTATTAAACCAAAATTTCTTGGGAATATATTCTATTTTATCATCATTTACTAATAACGGATGGTACTATATTTTGAGAACATTCACTAATATTTTATAATCGTCTATGTCATTCTCTATTATTAATTGGATATTATTTTTCTTTTAAATATATATTATATTAAAATCATGGATAACTTTAGAATATTTTATATTACAATGATTTTATTTATTTCATATTGTGATTATATAAAAGTTATCATTTTAAGGAAGATTATAGATTAATTTATTTCATTGACTGGGGGAATATTGAAGCCTCATATTATTGATTAAATGTGAATAATTTCTAAAATATATACAATTTTGAGATTAAACTGTATTTATCATTCAAAATATTATGAATTCATATAATATGCTATTTATCTATGGTTCTCAACTATAGAGAATCCCTTGATGTATCGACTTGTCTCATGAGGGAAAATGACATCATTCCATATTTGATGGAAATTTTGTTTTAAAAAATCCTTTGGTTAAGAATGATAATTATATTAGAGGAATTGATTGTTAGATTCATGGTAACTTGTACAAGGCCTGGATTATAAGTTTTTGAATATCCTTATTTATAAATTTCTATAATTAGGAATTCATTTCCCATTATTGATGTGATTTTTATGTTGAAATTAACAATGATTTTCATTAAACACATTATTTAAATTGAATTGATTTTATTTGGATTATCTACTAAAACATATTGATTATGACTTATTTACATATCATAACTTCCATTGTACGTCATTGTTACTGAGAATTTATTGTCACCATTTATTTTTTTTCTATCTGTTATATGTAGAAGGATATTATTAATGATCTCTAGGATTATGAATGTTTCATATGATAAGTATTAATATTTCTAATATAATATGGAAATCGGGTTTATATCTAGTTTTCTAGAAATGATAAACTGATTAATCTTATGTGTCATGATTTTTGGTATCTTGCAATAATCTAATAATGTAAACGTTGGCACAATGTTAAATGATTTAGTGTGTTATAAATGTTGTCAAATCTAGTATTAACCTTAGAAAAAATATTTTAAATTAAGTTATCTAATAAGGTAATTATGATAATAACATAGTGTATTTGAGAAATTTTAACACAAATATTATTATTTTTACTTTTTTGATCAATTATTGTGATTATTATTAGCTAAATTAGTGCATTACATTATTCTGAAATGATACCCAGTGGAATGATGGGAATCAAAACTTGTAGTAAATGATGTAATTTTATAGATGAACAAGACAATATAGAGTTTGTTAGGGATAAGAGAATAGGTCCAAACTATGGATTTTTATTTAGGTTATGATGATTAAGATATCACTTATTGTGAATCATTTTGTTCTATAGAAATTTTTTTATCCTATTGTAATAATAGAATATTTATTTTAATGGAACTACTAATATATTGGTTATAATACAAAAGTTAATGTCCCGTGATGATATATTTTTGGAAATTGTATTTAAAGATAGGGAAATAAGTTATTTTGGAATTGCACATTTTGAAAGGATATATTTTTCATAAGTGATTATTAATCCAAAATTCTGAAGTGGTCGATAAAATTTAGTATAGATATTAGATAACATTTATGGTGATATTATATGTAAAATGAATTCCTCGAGAGAAATGAGTTGAAATTTATAGGACATTCCTCATATTAAAATAAAAGAGAGAAGAATTGGTTTCACAGTATATGTATAAAATTACCTTATTATCCAGGAATATTGTAGATTGTATAGATATTCAAAAAAAGAAATATTAAAAATTTAATTGAATTTATTATGTCGATTCTATCAAGGAACTACAGTCTCAATCATTTTCACCATATTCTGATATAGTGTCATCTGTCAATTAGAAATTGAAGAATATATCTAGGTATTATATGAAAAAGGATAATCATGAAAATAAGAGTTAGGATGAGTTCCAAGAAATTGAAATGTATCAATCAGAAAGAAGTGGAAGGTAATATTTCAATCATGTAATAATATTTTAATGAAACTCAATGGTAATTGAATAATGGTAACATGATTTTATTTCAAATTCTTAGGATTGAGTCACAAGGGTCTTGAATTCGTTGCAATTAAGGAATCTAATACTATATAGTGAATTATCTGTAAAGATATTGGGAGTTAGTTCATATAATATCTCCAAAATCAAGATAAATTTCTAGAGAATATGCCAAGGGGGTAATTTAAAACATATGTGATTACTATAATGGAGTATTGAGTGCCTAAAAATGTAGTGTAATTTCCTTTGATATTATCCTAAATTTTAGTTATTTCCTTATTTTATTATACAACTTTATATACTTTTATATCATTCATGTTTTCAATGAAAAAGATATAATCCATTTGCACCATAATAAGTGTGTTGTAAACAAGACTCCTTGTGGGAGTATTATTAGATCATATATGTGTTTGTAAGTTCAAAGAATGAAACAAGGACATACCCTTTCTTAAAACATGATTATTATGCTAATTTATTTCTATCACATAATCCTTTTTATTAATTGGAATTTAAATTATTTAGAAAATATTTATTGCCAAGAAAAGTATACTTGTATTTTTAATGAAGATATAGAATCATATACATTCAAAGGTGGTATTACATAATTTGGATCATTTCTTGATCCACCACCAAAATATATTATTAAATAAATTCATAGAGAGGAAGTTATACCACGTCCGATGAATGGAATTTTTCTCTTGCAATAGAAGATGTACCTATTTTGAAAGAATATATTGATGAATTTATTGAAAAATGACATATACATACACATAAAAATGATGTTGATAATTATATTGATATCATCCTAGATTCAAAATCTACATTAAATAATTCGTTGAATATTGAAATAGTGGAATTCATTATACTAAAGAAAAAAACATAGGATTTTTGTGATTATGGGTTTATTTTCTCTAGTGTTTCACCAAGGGGATCCATATTTCATTTTGTTTAAAAGAAATATTGGTCTATTATATTTTGAATATATTACGAATAAATCCTTGGAATTAATATAAGTTAAATGTATATTATACCCCTCACCGATGACTTGTTGAATCAACCTCAATGTGTTTAATAATTTTGAAATATTTATCTTCATTCTAGGTGCCATCATCCTCAACTAATGAAGAGATATATTATAATAATTATTGTTCACAAAATTAAAAGACATTAATTTTTTTATAATTCACTTTTGATTGAAAAATTCACACTAATTATCTATGTATCTAATGACATGATTATTCATGTGTCAACTCAGAAATTTAATTTTGGTATTTATTAATGATATATTTATATGCACTAAAATATATGATTAGAATAACAATATTTCATTTATTATTATTTAGAATTGGAGAGAAATAATGTTACATTGAATGTTTTGGAGTTTTGAACAATGGATTTGGAATTTTTTTCTTCTCTATGATCTATCTATATAAGGAATATTAGTCAACCAATGAAAGATAATTGAAATTATTCAATAGTTTTGGAAAATAAATATATCTCATTTATATAGTTACATTAGATTTATAGGTTACTGTCGATGATTTTTTTGAAAAATGTATTCAATAGATTACCCATTAACCATGTTTAAATACAGAGAGGGAATGTTCATATGTTTCAAGTAATGAATTTAATGGTTTTATGAATTAAATAATATAGTCATAGTTTAACAGTAATTAAAATTACCATCATGAATTGGTGGATTTTTGATAACTAGTAATGTATCAAATAAGGGACATGGATATAGTCTTATGTAGAATCATAGAGTTACTGCCTCTACATCACGAATGTAAAAGACTAATGGATAGAAATATCAAAACCATGACCTAGTGTTAGTAGTCCAAAACTTATCATAAAAGATATAGATTCATTAACATAATTGAAAAATATGTCATGTATATGCATATAAAAATTTATTGAAATATAACCACTCATAAAAATAGTTATATATCATGGAAATGTGATTGATGAAATTAAAAAATTATTATGAATTGTTAATACACAACCACCCTATGATGGATAACAAGGAAAATAGTGCATTATGTAGGAAATAACATTGAGTCTTGAAAAAAATGATGATTTATAAAGAACATATATTCATTGATTTTACAAAGATAGATATAGGAATCTTAAGGGAGTTAAAATGAAACAACTATTCTGAATTATTTCCAAATTATCCTTTTTAGATAAAATTATATGTCCTCAGTTAGATGATATGAATATTTAAATGATAATCAAATATATTAATGATGGGATGTTTTTTCATAAACCATGTTGATGTTATATTCAAATTTTAAAATTTTATATTTCTTTCATCATTAAATTAGATTAAAATGTAATTATTATTCAAATTTGGAAACAAAAATTTCATAATACACCATAATACCTCAAACAGTTCTCTTGATTTTATGGAATATTCTTATGGTATAACGTGAAATGGGAAGTTATAAACTATATAATAAAATTATTTGTTTTTCAATGGGTAAAAATTGAGTGAAAACTTTTTAATGGCTTTATTCAACAACTTCTTATTCATTTGTGAAAATTTGGGGATATTACTATAGAAATTATCATCAAATTTCCAAATACACTAAGAATGAATGATTCCATATGGTTTATTTTATATCACCTTAACAAGCCTACACATTTCACTTCTATAAGGGAGTATCATTCACTTGAGATATTAATATGGATGTATATTAATAACAATGTTAGTCTCCATGGTTCCCCTCTTTTAATTATATTTTATCATTCCCCAAGGACTACAACAAAATTCTAGATAATTCAATAAAAAGGTCTCAAAACTGATATATAAGTATTCAATGCTTGTCATTTATATAGATATGGATAGACTGAATTGTCTATTTTAAATTTAGAATACATATTTATCTAATACTCATATGACTTTCAAAGTACATTAACTTAATTTTTTCAATTCTTGATATATTCATATAATATTATCTTCTATTTGAGAATTTAGATAATATTGTATGAAGAAATATATTAAAAAAATATCACAAAATTTGTTTTTTCTATGATATAGGATAAATTATTTTTTTAGTCCATTAAATTGTTGAGGAGACATTAGAAGCATTATGTAACTACTCATAGTAAAAAAGATTAGTTCAAGGATGATTCTCATATCAACATTTCTGAATCATCAGAAATGAATGATTTTACTATTTTTTAAAAGAAGTAAACAAGAATAATGAAATGGTGGACATCGGTAGTTTACTACAAACACTAGTCATCCTTAATAAAAAAGCAGGGCGACCCCCTAAACTCAAAAAATAAAGAATTAGGTATACGGGATTAAGAGGGAGGTCTACCCAAAATAATGTTCCAATTGAATATTTTATTCTGGAATTTCTATGGTATTTATAGGGAATCCATAGTCATGTATCTCAAGCTATACTTTCATTTTCATAGATAAATTTTGATTGGGATAGCTGAACCCAAAACAGTTTTCTCAAATAAACTTTCTAGTCGTAGAAATATGTAATTTATTTTGCTGGGATTGAATAGTATTGTTCAATGATAAAAAAATTTATGGGTCATGGATCATTCCTCTCTTTCTGATCCCCTTCTGGTCAGATATGGTTCACAAAATGCTACTTGATATTTTTTAGAGGTGGGAATCATGAGTTTTTATTCCTTATTTTATGCCTGTAATGGATATCAAGACCATAAAAACCTTTGGTCCGATATCAATTCTCTCAAAAACATCATTGATAGACCATGGATCATCCTTTTTGACTTCAATTCAATTGTTATCCCAGATGAAAAAATTACATCTATGAAAAATTCTATTTCATCAATGGAGTTCAATGGATTTATTGAACAAAATGAGCAGATTGAATTCAATATTTTTGGTGCAAAGTTCACTTGGTATAGAATACAACTTAGTGGTATGGATTCTAGTAAAAATGACATGGATTTTGTTAATGAGTCTTCCTTTTTCTCTTATGAATCCATTTCATTCATTACCTTATGTCAGCTCAACTTTAATCATCACCCTATCATGGTTGATCTCATTGTCCCTGGTTATAAGCCTCTGATTCCCTTAATGTTCAATAAAGCATGGGTTTTACATTCTAAATGTGAAATGATTGTTCATGATGTTTGGGGCTATGTGGTTTGCAATAGTAATGTTTTCTCATGAATCGTGAAATTAATGATCCTAAAGGGTAATCTCAAATAATGAAATAAATATAGGTTCAGTCACATTGACAAGGATGTCTTCAATATTGAGCCTCCCTTTGTTGTATTCAGGAGGTATGTACCCATGGTGATTTCTCTAGTTATATTTTGTTGGAAGCATAGTTGACTCTTAAACTCAGCCACCTCTTCAAAATTAATGATGGAATATAAAAAAGCTATATTCATGGCCAATTGGCACAAGTATGGTGAGAAGAATTCTAAATTCTTAAACCCAAAACAAAGAGATAGAAAAATCACTTGGCCCCTTAAATTAATTAATAGTGGAGATCAATTCTTGGACAATAGACATGATCATTCTGAGCACATTATATCTTATTACAAAGACCACTTTAATGGTTCAACCACTATTGATCATCCTGTTGAAGGTATTATTAAAAATCTTATTAATTAAAAGGATAACTCAAGACACATATATATTATTTTGGAACCAGATATTAAGGCTGCAGGTTTTTGTCTCAATCCTGATAGTTCCCCAAGTCCTTCTAGCTTTATCATAATTTTTTTAAACTAATTGGTAGAGAATTCATGATGATGTACGAAATATTGTCAATAATTTTTCTAGATATGGAAAAATTCTTCAAGGATTAAATGTTCAGTTCCTTTTTTTAGTCCCTATGGTGGATAATTACAATGAGATCCATTTATTATATACATTTTATATAGTTAACACTTTGTACAATGTTATTAAAAATATTCATTCTAGTAGATTAGCTCCAATCTCTAGTAAAATTATATTATCTATTCAATTTAGATTCATAAAAAAGAGGCTCATTCAAGAGTTTCTCATAACTACATCAGAGTGTGACAATGTTTTCAAAAATATTTTCTGAGGAGGAAACATTACTCTTATACATGACATTATAAATGTTTCTCACATGATTGATTTGGACTTTATCTTCAAAATACTTATGAATTTTGGTTTTAAGGATACTTTTATTAGTTGTATAATGATTATCTTTTGATCTTCTCATATCTCTTTTCTTGTGAATGGATATATGGGGGGATATTTATCTTGTTCTTATGGTGTTAGACATGGTGATCAATACTCTACTATTTTCTTCCCTATCTCTATGGATTATCTTAGTGTATTACATTCCATCAAGTCTACTAATGGATTGTTAAAGGACATTAGTGTTGGTTTACTATCTTCTCCTACAACCAATCTTCTTTATGATGATGATAATATTTTATTCACTCAATTAAACAAGAGAAAAATTAAAAATATCTGGAAATCCCTTTTCTATTATGAGCAGTTATCTAGTCTACAGGTTAGTTGGAACAAATCATTTTTTTTATTTTGGAATAATGAAATCCTATATCAGGAAATTAGAGATCATTAATGGCATGGGAACTTGAGAAGGAATTTTTCCATTCAATTATCATTTTATTCCCTTGATTGGGGTTATCCAAAGGCCTGTCAATTCTCTATAATTATTTTTCTGATCAAAAATTAATTATCATATAGGAAAATAAAATCACTCTCCATAGAAGGCCATGTTTGGTTGTTAAAAGCTGTAATTATTTATAAATATTTCTACTCATTTAAGGTTTATAAATGTCCTAAATCCCTTATAAAATAAATTAATGTTTCCATTATGAACATCATCGGGACCGACATTATTTTTGAAGGAATATTTGTTACTATTACTTGGAAAATTAGTTGCAAACCCTTTGAGAAGGGGTTCTTGGAATTAAAAATCCTAGATTATTTAATCAACCCTTACAAGCTTTCATTACTTTTATGCTTTTAAATTTTAATTATAATTTTATTTCATTATTGAGATCTTGGATCCATAGCATGCTCAAATAAGGTATTATTATCAACTTAGACTCCTCAGTTTGGTCTTCCTTTAAATCCAATTTTTATCATATTGACCGTAAAGTAAGATGGCCTATTTCAAAAGATTCCTTACATCATTTATGGAGGTCTAGTTGGATGGGGTATCCTCTCTTTGATTCTATTAACTAAGCTATTCCTAACATTGACCTTGGAATCATAATAATTGATCAAATTGTGGATATGAAAGTATTTCTAAATCATATTAAGCACATTCTAAATGAATAATACTTTTCTTTTATTCATGACTTTCAGATATAGGATCCAAAATAATTTGAAATTCATACATAAATGTCATTTTATTCTCACATCACTTTTCCTATTTTGGGCCAACAATGGATAGGAAAGTTCAACATGAGCATTCTTACTCCATCTGGATTTATCATTATTTGGAGGATGAATCATTGTAAAATCCCCACTAATAATTATCTATAAGCTCGTGGGATTTATTTATGTTCATTTTGGGTACTTTTCAATCAATATCTAGAATATTTGGACCACTTATAACTATGTTATGTCAAAGGATTATCTATGTGTAAGGCTCTCTTTTATATTTTTGAAGTCTGACCACCATGTACTACTTCTACTCGAGACATAATTTTAGATCGGTTGTGTCTCTCGCTTTCTAATTTTCTTTTGAGGCTTCTCCATGTCTCTCCATCAAAACTGTTCAACACAATTTTGTAAGTGAGGAATAGGTCTCCATGATGGTGTTGTATTTAATTAACAAGAATCCATTGATGGAATTATTCTTATTCTGAGAAATTTCAAATTCCCCCGAAAGGAATATTTTCAGAATTCAATACATGAGTTATCTGTTCTCAGGTGAATCATGATTAATGGAAACTTCTATCTTACAATGTGTACAATGGAGGTTCTTTTGAAACCTTCCTTTTTGTATGGATTATGATCAATACTAATAGTTCCACAATAGGTAAATCTGGTCCTTCGGGTTATGGATTTTTCTTCTAGAATAGTCTTGGTGATGTGGTTGAGTGTTCTTATGTCTCTTGTTGAATTGTCTCCTCTTTGGAAGCTAAGATGCTTGGTCTTATCATTTCATTGTATCGTGCTAAATAGAGGGGTATGAATAAGATATGGATGGAATGTGATTCCAGCATTATTGTGAATTCTATCAGAACTATATCTTCTCATATCATTTGGAGACTTTATAAACAATTGATCAATTTTTTGGAGTATCTCTCATCCATTGACTATATCATTACCCATGATTTCATGGAGGGTAGTGCTTCTACAAATAGTCTTCTCGAAGAAGGTACATATGGGAGTAGTCTCATTTTTTCTGATCATATTCCTTTAGATGTAATCCATATTTTTGAAAGCGATAAAAGTAATTTTTTTTCATTTAGACTGGTTTGACACTTTGTTTTTTTAATAAAGGTTTCCTATTTTCTAGCATGTTCTCAAATTACATAAACAAAATTCATTCATGGATGTAAAAAGACGAATGTGATTTATTTAAGGATGAACACTTAATTTCAATTAGGGGGTCATGTTTAATTAAACGTATCTCCATAGAAGGGTGTCATGGTGTTTCGAATGAAGTGAAAATTATCTCCCATTAATATCAAGTCCTTTGATATTCTAGAATAAATTATATTTATGGACTATATTTTAGAAAAACATCTATACTCTTTAAATATCATGATGTGTTGTAGATTTTTTATTTGTAAGTACATTCCATAACTAATTCATTTTATCTACTCCATGGATATAGAAATCAAACATTATTTAATTTATTATAAAGAGAATATCCATATTTCTAACACTAGATAATAGGTTTTGTGGAATCAGACAACTTGGTTAGTGAAGGTGTATAGGAGAAATCATAAAATAAATGAACAAACCTGGGAACCTGGAGAAGTTTTGATGAATAAATACCCACATCTGATAACATGGTGAAATTATGGAATTCTTTGGGATAAAAGTTTCAATTATGGGAAAATTTAATACTTATGATTCAATTATTGTATTTAGGATTTTCATTGTAATGAAATAATTAAATAATATCCATGGCTCTATTATAGAATGTGATTAAAATAAAAATTTCCTAATTTTGTAAATTTTATTTGAAAAAATGAATTCTATTTATAATCTATCGTGTCAAAAAATTCAATGTCTTGTTTTTAAGTATTTTTCAAAAATATTTATTTTTATGAATAATGAGAATATATATATTCACAATAAATTTTCACATTTACGATATTATCTTTTTGTGAGAATAAATGAAATTATTATGAACTTTTTTAATAACAAATATGTATAATATTTAATATAATTTATAAAAACTTATTGTTTATCATAGAATTATATTTTTAAAATATTGAAAATATATTTAATATATTTTTTCAAATAAAATTTATTTTTCATTCTCTCATTCTAACCAAGTATTTATATTGTTCATTTCCATTTTGGATTTGTTTAAATGAAAAATAATTTTATTTGGTTTAATATAATCTAATTAATGCATTTTGAATCAAAATTATTTTTTTTATAAAATCTATGTTATTCATAAAAATAAATTTCTCTACAATCCGATTTTATTGTGTTATACAAAATTCCATTATACATATTTTGGACCAAAAATAGCAGGTGAATAATGAAAAATTGATTCCATATTTATTATTAGAATAATTAATATTATTAAATATGTTCAACTTCATTTTTGGGAATAATGAATTGTGAAATGCTAAATATTTTTTAATTTAGTTAAGAGAAGATATGATAAAAAAGGTAAAAATATTTGGATAACACTTCAATATAACTTAAAAATATTTTCTAAACATAATTTGATAGTTTTTTTATTTTAAATCTTATCATATTATAATATCAAATGCTTGTATGCCTTAAATTAATGTATTGAATTAAATTTCATGTTTACCTAATATTGATAGATTAATTTATGGAAAATTCATTGATTACATGTGATTAAATTCAATCTAATTACATGTGACATGGCTTGTATCCCATTTCTTATGCATGTTCCTAATGAATTTTTTCTTTTTAATTGGACTGTTATACTTTTGTGGCATGATAGATTTTGGAATGAGATGTTAATTTAAGTCCATGAAATTATAAATACTTGTCATTTATATATGAATTTATGGATATGGGTATCTTGATTTGGGTCAGGATAGAACATGGGATCCATATTAATGATTAATGGATAGTGTAACTATTCTTGGTTGGTTACAATTTGATGCACTAGGAGCGATGCATTGGATTTCAGGTAAATGGATTCTTAGGTGTTTTGTTATACTCATAATTAATACCAGTTTTTGGGGTAGAAAACATCGAAGAACACTTTGGAAATATGTCTACACCTTTTCTTGGGTGATACTATGTCCCCTATGTGAGATGCTTGGGGTAGAATCAGAGACACCATGACTGAATTGATACATGTGATGCCTTATGGGTTTCCTTGGACAGACTTGATGGTTGTGGGTTATATTTTATGTTCCAATAGGAACTCCTTGTGTTATTTTATATAATGATGGATGATATTGGGACTCAACCTCTAGATTTATTTTATTTACTAATTGTTTACTCATGTGAGATTTATCTAATATATTAATTTGAGTTTTCCAATAAACATGTGATGCTTATTTCTTATTTTAATTGCACACTTTCATGTTGGATTGTCAATTAGACACCAAGCTGATGAACAAGATTGGGGGTATTTCCTTCACGATTATCCTTATATACTAATGGGACTTGTATACATAGTATAACATGTATAGGTACTTCTTTTTAGATATATAGTTTACTCTAAAGTATATGGTATGGTATGGGGGTCCGTTTTGGATCTCGGACCAAGTTTTTATTATTTATATTGTTATCACTCTATATTTATACTCTGTGGAATACTATCATTTATTTTTTTATTGAATGAAATGTATTGGGCTAGACACCATGGGTACCAACCTATTAAGATTTTTATCTCGCACCCTACATATGCTTCATTTGGTTCATGATTATAATTCTTGTTCACAGGTCAATAGATTCTTTGCTAGTGTTGTGCTATGTAGTTGTGATCTGGGGAGCACAGCACTGAGCTAGTGCTCTAGATTCTCGAGGATCTAGTCATTGGGATTTTATTATTTTATTACATTGTATTTATTTTTTTCACCTCATGTACTTTTAGAATCATATTTCATACATGCTTAATTTTGTAGTTAGGTTTGGACGCTTTTAACCAGTTATTATATTATTATTCAATTATTGTTCTTTCGTTACTAGTAATGCTTCGACTACTATATTTTGTTTTAATATTATTATAAAATTGTGTGACTCTAATCTATAGTCTGCCTATAAAACCAAAAATATGCCCTCATTTCTATTTGATAGCCCCTGAAATATGGGGAGGTGTGTATGGGGCCACACATCGACCAATATGACTGTTGTTTTAGTGTTTAGTGGGCCAAGAATGTGGAACCATAACATCTTTTTTCCTTTGACTTATGGTTCTGGGAAATACAGTGGAGACTTGGAATGTGCTGGTTCTTGGTAAATAGTCAGGTCTTGGACTGATTACCCCACCCATATGGAATTGACATTGTGTACAGGGGTGGTATTGTTGTTTATACTATTTTATGTTATAGTTTTCATTATTTCACCTCGATTGATTGGTATATTTTCGGATTGTTTTTTATTTATGTAATATATAGTTTTTTCCCTTTCCCTTGTAATGAAATAATGTATTGTTACATGCATCATCTTTGGTATATTGGAATTCACATTCTATGCATATTCCATGGCATGTAGGTTACATTGATAGCTAAAATGAAATTATTGATGGTCCCTGTGTGTTATTTTCTTGTCTAAAATATTTCATGTTAGTAGTTGTGATAACGTTTTTAGTTTTCACCTATTGAGGTTATTTTTTATCATTCCATTCATACTTTACATGTTTAGAAAACTTTTTAGTGTGCCTATTTTAAATTTCCATGATTCTATTCTTCTATATAATGGGATTAAATATTTCTTATTGTGATTAAATTAGAGTAATAATCCAATTAATAAGGAGTATGGGCACCGTGAAAGTGGAAAATTGATGACCCTTATGACCTAACCATTATTAATCCCCTTAATACAGTTAAAAACCATTGTATAAAATTTTTAGATGCTAAAATTTTCTTTTATCCATCAAAAATCATTTTCAGTTCGATGGGTGTTGCCTAAAACGTGTAAAGAGTGTGGGTCCTTTATAATTTGAAGGGTGGTCCCACATAAAACCAAACCATATGTTTTAGGCATCTTATTTAGAAAATTATATACATATAAATATTGAAATATTTGAACGTAAATTTTTAATTTCATTATTAATGATTTTACCATTTTTCATAGGCTTAATGACCCATGGGATAAATTACATAAAACCACAATTGGACCCAAGTAGGTGAGTTCAAGATTGTTGTTAATAAAAAGAAACTTTTAAAGGTGTTAAAAAATTACATGTTTAAAATTTTTGGGCTTCTTTTTTAAACAAAAATGGCCAATGGGGCCCCATTAGTTTTTCGTTCCTTTACAATCCCTAGGACCAAACACCTTGGGAGAATGTTATGATATGTGTGAGTTGTTATTATAATGTTTCCCCTTTCTAATGCATTTTTTATTTGATATTCCATCCTTGATAAATTAAATATAACCAAATAAACATGATATTTAATTTTTTGGTGTTTACTAAATAAATATATTATGTTTAAAATTCTTTTTATGAAAATAATGATCCATTTTTAATGGAAAGTCACTAAACAATAAAGTTTTAAAATGATTTTTGATACTACATTCTTCCATTCCATGGTGTTTTTTTAATCATTTAAGAGTTTAAATATTTATTTTGAATTAATAAATTTTCCTAAAAATGGATCCTTATGTGGTATTGTTCATTTAAACCCTCTTGTATCGGTATATTATACATTTCATAGAGTTTAAGTAAAATGTAACCATATAAGTTTTTTTAGGATTTCCCCTTTTTGGAAATGGATTACATGATAGAATTTTTATCCTAGGGACTATATTTTTATCACGACCTAGGGATAGGGTTTAAATTTTCCTTCTATCTGAGGTTATCTCATGGTATGTATCAGATTTAGAGTTTAAATTCTTATTTGTATGTCCTGATTTTTCTAGAAGTTGGTGTCGTTCGTGCGTCATTTTCCCTTTAGGTATCTTTGCTTATAAATGACATCCTTCTTCAGATTAGTGGTTAATTTATCTTTCTCCATTATTATGTGTGCGAGTATCATGTAATTATCGGTTTTAGATGGTATAATTTCCTTGGGTATGGTCAATCATTTCTTAGGTCATATGAATATTTCTTCTTTTTCGTGATGGAATAATTTGTATGGCGTCATCTAGATTAATGTTCATAAGTGAAGATGTGACTTTGGGATAAATTTCTAGAATGGCCCATCTGATACCTAAATTCATAGAGTGGATAGCCAATGGGTAGCATCCTAGATGTCTATTTTGATTTTGAAATATATGGGTTGTGTGTGTTGACATACATTGTACCCAACATTTTCCTCAGTGATGTGAGAAACTGGTTGAGTTTGGAAAAATGGTTAATCCTTGTAAAGTTGAGTTCAATCTTATAATATCCCTATAGTGGTGTGACATGGGCATAAATGGGATCGATTTAATATCAATGGTTGAGAGGAATTTATGTAGACTCTATTGTTTCGACACACTGGTCGTCTTGATTTTGGGTTTCTTTTTAAGATTTGATGTATATGAGTGTGGATCTGAAGAGCATCACATGTGTGATTAATGTAAATCTGATATATCTCTCATATGATGGGATATTATATATCTTCTTTCAACAACTAGGATACTCCTATAGTGGGAAGCTTTACATAGGTTCTGATAATTACGTGACATTCCAATTTGATGGAACATGGACAAAAAGTATAATTTGGGAATGATTTATCTTGTTCAAATTCTCATCTATATTGAATGTTATAATCATGTCAATTCATACTCAGCATCATGACATTGAAGTGGTTAGATGTGTATGAAACCTTCTGAGAAACACTTTTTTTCTAGAATGATCTTCAATGGTTAAATCTTAAATGGTCACATATGTCCTATGGTAGTGAAAGAATAACCTTTCATTTTGTTGTGGTGTGTTCTCAAATGAATCAATGATTATTTTAAAGAATGTCAAACAGTATAGTTTTAACTATTATTCGTCTTGGTAATGTTAAAAATATTCTTAAATTACTATTTTTTGGTGACAATCATTTCCCCTATAATGGCGTGGTCCTTGATACACTAAGAGAGTGGCAGTCTTACGCCATGCCAGAGCATTAAAAGGCCATGAGATTATTTTGGTGGATTTATCAGCGTTCGATGCTGAATAAGGGTCCTTATGAAGGCATGTTTAGTCCTGAGTGATACATGGGTTCCCATGTAGGAACACCATTAACAATTGGTTGGACACCAGTTATTTCCTTGTTCTTGATTTCCAGGAAGATGCCACTCTGGACTTAGTAAATGATCTGATGTGGACGTTTTGGTCTTGTACCAACATCACATTGTAAATATGGGGTATAGACTATGTTTTTTTAATTCCATGAACTCACATTTAATTAATATAAGGTTTTCTTGTCTAGTACTCAAGATCCAAAGTGAAGATAAAAATTTTAATGATTCCAATCTAGATCAAGATTACACCATTATTCATGCTTGAGGCCTACTATAATAAATGGTCATGTGGTGGTTTTACCATGGAATGTGACCAAATTTTAGTATGGACTTCAGTGACTATCCTATTTGTAAACACATGATTATTTTGAGGAAGGAATAGTGGTTTTGGTTGTAATTCAATTATTGTCTAAGATGAAGATCCTAATAACGCTACCACAAAAACAGTTTTTCGCAGTGCCCCTCTTTATCAGCACTTGTTTAGTAGCGCTGATAAAGGGTCGGCTTCAAATTCTTATTTTTTCTAAATATATTAATATATTAAAATATAAATATAGTTATATTGATATATATATATATATAATATATAATTTTTAAATATATTTTAGATAATTATAAATGTACATTTACACTTATTATACATAATATATAATATATTTAGTGAAAATGGCTTCTTAAAAAATTAAAAAAATACTTTTAATTAATAATTTTCAAATTATTATGGAGTAATAGTCATTTAATAACAATTTGAAGACAAAAAAAATTAAAAAACAATTAAAAAAGATCCAAAATATGTTAAAAACGCAACTCAAACTTCAAACGGCCATAACTTTTGATCCGGGTGTCCGTTTGAGCTCTACCACATATCAAATCGAAGCCTGTGACAAGCTCTAAGTCGTTGTGACTCCGAGGGACCCTAGTTAAGCGATTTTAGAGGCCAAAAAAGGCCTAGAAGGCCTCCAAAACTGAGTTTTTCGTCAGGGTACCCCGATTTTTTAACATTTTGTGGATTTTCACCCTCGTTTAAGGAGGTATTATTGGATTGTTTTGGTGGGGTATGAATTTATTCCAATTTATTACATTCATATTGATATTATTTCTTTGAAATTTCATCATTTTTTATAATGCACTTCAATTTATAATCAAATATATAACAATATATTCATATTTTTTAAATATTCACACCCAATAATTTAATTATAAATATAAATAATAAAATATATTTACATATAAAATATATTAGCTTTATCTAAATAATAACTAACATTCATTTTATTTAAAATACAATGAATATTTATATACCTATATATAAATCTAACTATATATATATTAATCTAACTATATATATATATTAATCTAACTATATATATATATTAATCTAACTATATATATATTAATCTAATAACTATAAATATATTAATATAACTACATATATATATATTAGTATTACTATAAATATATATATTAATATCACCATAAATATATATATTAATATCACTATATATATATATTAATATAACTATATAAATATATATTCATATAACTATATAAATATTTATTCATATAACTATATAAATATATATTCATATAATATGTTAATATAAATATATATATGTTAATATAACTATATATATGTTAATAAAACTATATATATATATATATTAATATAAATATATATTACTATACGAATAAGTATAACTATATATATATATATATATAGATATAGATATATATTAATACCACTATATATATATATTAATATTACTATATATATTATAATATAGCTATATATATATATATTATAATATAACTATATATATATTAATATAAATATATATTACTATACGAATAAATATAACTAAATATATAAATATATATAAATAGAGATATCATGAATTGGAAAGCAAATCAAAATAGAGTAGTGGTAAGTGCTTAGGTGTGCATGGGGGAGGTCTCAAGTTCAAATCCTGGTGGAGGCAGGGCTGCGCGCGCTTGGGAAATATTGGAGCAAGCGCTGTTAAAGGGTGGAGGGGGTGCATGGGGTGCGTGGGGTTCTGTATAGGGGCCAAAAAGCGCTGTAAAAGGGGGGTTCAAGTGTTATAAAAGCCCCCCCCCCCCCGATTGGTTGTATTTTTTAATTTTTTTTAAAATTTTTTTAATTTTTTTTAAATTTTTTTAAATTTTTTAAAATTTTTTTAACATTTATCAGTGCTTTTTTAAAAGCGTTGATAAAAGGGTCCTTTATCAGCGCTAAAATGAAAGCGCTGATAAAGGAAGCGGTGATATAGGTCCCCTTTATCAGCGCTAAAAAAAAGCGCTGATAAAGGGGTACTTTTATGAGCGCTTTTTTTAGCGCTAATAAAAGGCCCCTTTTATCAGGGCTTTTTTAGCACTGATAAAGGGGTCCTATATCAGTGCTTTTCGGAGCGCTGATAAAGGGGACCCCCCCTTTATCTACGCTGGCTTTATCAGTGCTTTTCTAGCGCTGATAATGGCCATTTTTAGTGCTGATAAAGGCCGTGTTTGTAGTAGTGTAATGGTTGGTTGGAGATGGCTTGACCCGTTTTATTTGATGTTTGATGATTTTCGTTTATTAAGAACATTTTCAAGCACATATATATGCTAAGGAATGTGATTTTTAAACTTTTTTATGTATATTTTAAGGAAATAATGTTCTACCGGTTTTGGTTTGGCCTATTGGGATTCTACCATCTATTGTAGTGAGGTACCTACAGTGACCTCAGATGTAATCAGGTTCACCATATTAAAGAAAACATTCCATTGTTTTTTTATAATTATTGGAACATGAGTTGTATGGAATTTCCAAAGGGGTAGTCATTATGGATTGGAATTAGACCTTTTTTTAAAGCCTTTTGTGGAGAGAACCTTTAGAAACATGTCTAATGAGATGATGGTGTGATCGTGTCTCAGAATAAATGGATTAGGCTAGTTTTTTCTCAGTCTTTCAGTTGAAAAATGGTCATTGTATTGGGTTCCAATGTATTCAATTCCATGTGATTAAATAAATGCTCAAAATTCTTTTGGGTATTAGGAAATGGAACAAGACCATTTGAATGAAACTTCATGACCCTTGTAGGTTGGGTAATGTTTTCATTGTTCCTAATGGAATTTTTGAGAGGATAAATTCTAAGCTGGGGAGGTTGTAAAATCACATTCGTTTTATGTAAATGAAAATAATTGGAATTGAATTTTCTCATTAATTGGATTTTCTATTTCAAAATCTGATCTTAGAAATGATAATTTCAATAGTTGGAATGCCTTCAAATATTGTTTTTAGACTTGGGTAAAGGTCTGAAGGGTTCCTTTGGTGTCTCGTAGTGTTCTAGAAGTGTTTTCATCCTGAAATATTTTTTTGGAGGGGATATAATGAGAACATAGTTTTTCAGAAGCATTATGGCCCTGAATATAAAAATGTGCTTCTTTTTTCATAAGACCAAAATTTCTCACATGGGCTATGCACAATTTACCCAAATCATGTGCTTAGATAGAACCATTGTTTACAAAAGGGTAGTATGCTCATATTGTTCATCGCATATTTGGGGCACTGTTTGGCTAACAATGTGACCCAAATCCTATCATGTGCTTTTTTTTTAATTTCATTAATTGAATTAAAATTAAAATCAAAAATAAATAAGTTGATATTACATGTAAAATGAAAATAAATAAATAATAATGATGAAATGTTTAATAATTATAATAATAATATTGTGATAATGATGAAGAGGAATATTATTATTAGTATTATTATTATTATTTAGGTTCTTTTAATCCCTTAAGGGGTTTCCCCCTTACCCCAATCTCACCCATGTGCAACACCCGTTCCCTTTCCTATCTAGGGACATGTGACACCACCTCTTTGGCATCCTCTCCACACATAGATCCCCTGATTTTTTTCCACAATGTTTCTTCAATTATTCATGTAATAGTCTCTATCTCCCATTTCACTCCTTTTTCGTCCAATTATCCTCTCCTCGTCACTTAGTTCTATTCAGTTGAACCCTAGGATAGACTTTATTTTGGTTTTTTGTTTCTTTTCTAGTGTTAGAGTATACAAAGGGTCTCCTGTGTCTGATTCATGCATTTTTTAGTGTTATATTCCCAAGTTGAAGCACTTTGGACTGCTCGTGATCAATTTTGGGTAATGGTTCTGTCATCCTTTCCTTTTGGACCAATATTTATTTTTATTTCATTAATTTTTGGGATCCTTTAAATTTTTCAGTGTGTTTGGACTTCTTTGAGGTGGGTTTGAGTCACTAGAGTCTATGTAGACTTACCACGTATGCATAGGTAGGCATATATATATGTATATATGTAAGTTCCCATTTTATATGTATATTAACCCATGGATATGAATATAAATATAGGAATATGTTTTCTTGCATATAAATGTATATATGGAAAATGAATACGGGTGTTAATGGAAGCATGTATATGACTATATAACAATCTATTCATGTATCCTCTTGTATATATTAATGGATATCAAAATATGTACATAGCTGATTGGTGTCCTTATGTGGATGTGAAGGTGAATATGCTAGTAAGAATAAAGGGTAACTTTGAGTGGTTACCAATGAAAATTTCCAGTGCCAAAGTGTACGGCTTGGTCTTATTCATATTAATAGTGGATCTCATTCAATTTTACCTTAAAATTTAAGAACACATTATATGTTCACTTTTCTCACCATCGATCTTAATTATTTAGCACTGTGTAATTTTTCTTTTGAATAAATGACTCTTTAATTAGAATTGTTGATTCCTCTTGAAAAAATGTTTAACATGATTAATGAATTATTTGATGAAAAATATCTTGTATTTATAATATAACCCCTCTATGAGGTGCCTTGTCATCAATTAAAAAATTATATAATCATTTCCCTGTATTTTTGTGCTTATGCTTAGGCTTAGTGCCTATTATATTTGGCCATATTCTATATTTGTTTGTCTTGAGATTAAAACATCAATATTTACATTTAAATGCTTATGATTGATGTTATACATTAATTACATATGAATTAATTGAATTCCTAATGATTTATACTGTGATTCTCGTGTCTATGTTATTGTTTTACCTAAGGTTATTATTCCATACATTAATGTCCTGAATTGAATATCATTCTTGATTAAGTTTGATAGCTTGAGTTAAGGAAATTTTATTGATGACATGTGAATAATGGAATGATAATTCCATGTTCTTTGGATTTAATCACATTCCTTGGGCATGTGACTAATTTTTTATTCCCTTTTTATTATATTGTTATGATAGTGTAGATTGATAGCTTTTGTAATGAGATGTTTATTTAATGGATTGAAAATATAACAACTTTTACTTGATATATGCATCCGTTTATATGGATCTCTGAATTTTTGTAAGGAGTGAACATGGGATCTTTAATAAGGATTCATTGATGCACTCACCAAGCTTTGGTGGTTATAACTCGACGCACTAGGAGCGATGCTTTGGGTTTCCAGGCAAGTGTTGTCCAAGCATTTTCTTATAGTGTTGAGTGATACAGGTTCCATAAGGGAGAAAAAATGGATGGATGCATTGGAAATATGGCTACAACATGACATGGGTGATACTCAATCACGTATGTTAGATACGGGGGATAGACACAGAGTCACCATGCCTCGAGTGATAAAACAGACACCTTATTTTTTGCCTTGGACTGACTCATTGGTATTGGGTTATATAGAATTTTCATATAACAAAACATGACATTCTTTTAGATCTCCTTGGATGGGATCGGGACTCCACCACTATATTTGATGGATATAGATATTTTTTAATCATATGAGGTTCATTTGATATATTATTATGATTTTATTTATACACATCTGATGGGTCTTCCTTATTTTACTAGCACACTTGTATGATGTCTTTTGAATTAGACACCAAACCGAAGAACAATCTTGGGGGTATGTCCTTGACTATTTTCCTTGTTTACCAATGTTCCTTATATACATATTATGACTTGAAAAATACATTCCTTCGTATATCTATTCTAGAACGAATAAGGTTTTATCAGACGGGAGTTCTTTTAAGAACCAGGACCAAGTTTATATTTTGTAATCACTATTCATTTTTCCCATGTGGAACACTATAATTTATTTATTTATTGATTGAAATGAATTGGGATGGACGTCATGGGAGACATCCTACTACGATTTATATCTCACACCCTTCCCATGAGTTGTTTGCTTCTTAAGTAGACTTGTTTTTCACAGGTCAATGGATTTATTTTTTGTGTTGTGTTGTATACTTGGGAGCTACTAAGCATAGGACCAAGATGGTGCTTGAGATACTCATAGATCTAGTTTGTAGGGAGTTATTCTTTCACGAAATTAGATTTTTGTTTGTGATTTTCACTTATAGTACTTATATAATTATTTATCATACATGTCGTGTCACCCTAAGACATCATATTATGTTCTCTCCTTGATGTATTTTAATAGCTTATATTGCACGTAACATTGACTTTGCCTGCGTTGTATGAATGATTGAGTCTCTACGAAACAACACATTAGTATTATAATTATTTAACCAATATATTTATTTATCAATTAAATATTTTAATATGAATAGTAAAAATTAAATTATAAATGTTATTTATATTTTTCTCACATAAATAACACATATTTATAATGAAATGTATATGTTTTGTTTATATGGTTTTACATTTAGAAAAACTATTTTCATAAAAGAACTACTTTTGATGTCCTTTTGTAAAAAATAATAAAATTAATTTTAGACACTCCTAAAAAATGAATTTGGTAAACTAGAAATTATTTTTTAATTAGGAATATCAAAATTATCTTACGGTGAATTTTTGATATTTTTCTAAATAAATTCAATTTTTTATGAATAGTGAAGAATACTACGTAGTACATAAAAATTAACTTTTTTATTTAAATAATTATTTTTAATTTAAATTTATCATAATTTTAAAAACGATACATAATATATATATTAGTCCAATGTAATTCATTTGTGTCATTTTATAATAATATTATATATATATAATTTTATACAAGTTTTTATCTTATTTTACCCACATTTTAGAAACATTTTCTAATTTTCATAAAAAGTAATTTATCTGGCTCTGTGAATTTAATTTCAAAAATATGACAAAAACAATTTTCATAGGTAAGTATAAATCTGGTTCAATTGGATACAAAAAAATTTCCTGAATAGTTACTTTTGAATTCTATTTACCACGGTTAAAAGTATGTAGGGTAATTAAAGGTTAAAATAATATTCTAATAATATAAAATTAACCCAACACATGTACTAATTCTTTAGGATAAGTGTTTTTCAACCAAAATCAACCTTAGAAGAAAAATAAGATCCTTTTTGAACTTTTTCGGTTAGATTAGGAAATTTATTATATTTTATTTAAAGATGAGTTAAAAGTGTTAAATTAAAATTTTAATAACTAAACCATTTTTAGTATAGGGATATACATACGATAAATTTTACTCTAAGTATTCATTAGAAATATAAAAATATTTCCGTCGTCCTGGTATTTTATTTATAATTTTTAGACATTAAATAATTTTTTTTATATTTGACACAATGATGATGCAGTAATTACAATATCAATAAAGAATTAAAATAATGATAATATAAATATTAAAATAATTTAAATTGAATTTTTTTAAAAAATAATGAAATTTCAGGGTGAATATGACATGTTATGGTTTATTCAATGTATTTTTTTTCTAATTATTCAAGTTTTTATGACTAACAAAAAAAATACTAAATAGTTTCAAAATTTACATAAATGAGTTTTTGAACAAATTAGTTTTTATTAAATTATATAATAGTCCTAAAAATCTATTATTAGTCCAACTAACATATATAATGTTATATATTTTATTAATGAACAACTTGAGGATCTCTTGGAATTTTATAGTAACATTATTAACCAAGTAGTATAAATATAAAAGAAGACATCGTAAAAGTTAAACTATTTAACTAAACATTAAGTCTAAAAGATAAGGTTAATATGGTCACCAAAACATGTCTAAATCCTATTGATTGAGAGAACTGAACCCCATCCCAAATTTATCCTAGAAATAAATTAATTTGGATCTATTATAAAGCAAAAATTAATTTTATAATAAATTAATATTTCAAGGACTTTTTAAAGTGCCCCTCACCTCTTTTATAAAAGGGCACATCACTTTTTTTTATTCACACCTCAAAAGCCATTTTTCTCGTCCAAAACCAGGCCAATGATCCTACTAACTTACCTCACTTAAACATAGAGGCCTTACATTGTTAAAAAAATCCAACCTAAGGATCCCTTTTGTTCAAATATAAAAGAACCACCCAAATAAGATGTAATTATTTTATCACCTCTTTCAATGTTCTATTCTTCTTCTACTTCCTCTTTCACTAATTTTTCCATAATAAAATAATAACTATAGTAACTTCAACATTATTATATTTTTATTTTAAATATGTTACAACCATAATCATTATTCTACCCATCCTATTAATGACAAAGTCACCATGCGTGTGTATGTATATCTTATCATCTCTACGTCATGGTGTAGTTTGTTATTCAACACTACATTATCTGGATGGGTATAATAAAGATTATAATTAATTTAAATAATTAATATTACATGGTAATTATTATTTATATAAAATATAACATCCAATTAAAAACATTTTCACCATCAATATAATGATATCGTCTCTTGTCTGTATGTAGGGCTTACCGTCTCCACAATGCGATGAGATTCATCTTTAAAAATTACAATTAATGAATTTTTATAAAAATATATATATTGATTAAGTATGAGATATACGAAGCAATCTTGTTAGTGGAATAATATATATTTATTTTTATGAATATATTTCATTTAGTTAGTTGTATATTATATGATAAGAAAAAAGAAAACAACGCTCATGCATACGTACGAACTACTGTTTTCATGAATGATGTTCCCATTTCATATATCTATAAATTATTCAGATTAATATTTTAAATATATATTATATATAATTCATTTTTTATATTATATAACTTTTTAAATCATGATCTATGTGATACGATCAAGATTAACATGTTAAAACACATATGATAAAGAAATATATTATTCCCCAAAATGGTGCTTTAACATGAAAATTATTTTCAAATGTGGAGTATAATGTAATAAATGAATCATGTGTGATATCATAAAATTTAATATCGTTCTGGTATAATATAATAACATACTATGTTCATTATAAATGAGTTTAAACATACCATCATATAATGGAATGTATATGGTAAGTGTTAACTCCACAGTTTCATTATTATCTATGATTGTTCATGTGTATGTATTTGTTGAGATATATTTATCATCTGTGTCTATGTTTCATAAAAATGTTTTAAAAAAATTATTTTGAGATTTTATGGATGGGTATCTTTAACTATTTCACCATTTTAAATATTTTAAAGATTTTGTTTTCTAAATCTCTTTAATTAATGTCCATGTATTCAAAGTGATTTTAAGGAATTATTTATATGAACAAGATTTTTTTAAAATTTCAGTTACATTCAAATGATTCAAACTGGTATGGGAATCATTGATTCAAAAATATCTTTTAAATGACTTCCTTTATAAATTGTTTGACTTTTAAATGATTTCATGTAAAAGGGATATTTCTCGTAAAGAGTTTTACAGATCATATTCAACTATGTCAAAATCCATTAATGGATATTATTATTTAATGAGGTTGATTTATTACAATACAATATTCGATATTGAATTGAATGTGTAGTGATATGCTTGAATGTGGAGGTTCTATTCTTATTCCATTCATGGTTTATGGTTAATTTATTGATATTTCATATGCTAGTTTTAATATGAATGATTATTTTATGTTTCAACCTTTTCATATGAGGAATGTATTGGAATTATTAAGTGATGGGTGGGGTCTTCTATAGCCCTTTATGCATCGGTAGTTCTCAAGAGAAAAAATAGGATTATGGCGCAAGTCCTCGATTGAATATTTGTGAATGATCTCCACACAAGTCCTTGACGTAATAGTTATTATGTTTGGCATTATTCATTAACTTGTTATGAAATTAGTTGTTAAATATGATTATTCGACTATTTGAATATCCATATATTATGTTTTATTTTCCTAGGATTCTCAGAATTGTAT
Organism: Viscum album; assembly: GCA_963277665.1. Classification (NCBI taxonomy): domain Eukaryota; kingdom Viridiplantae; phylum Streptophyta; class Magnoliopsida; order Santalales; family Viscaceae; genus Viscum; species Viscum album. Next base: position 201,226,349 of record OY728157.1, on the reverse strand, counting down.
TTGGATTGATATACATGGTTAAACAAGGGGAATAATTTCATTCTCAAAGGATTGTCTATGAATTATTTTATGTTATAACTATTAATGTTATGTTTTTGTATGTAATCTATTTTCTAAGAATTCTAAAATGATCGGTCCTTCAAGAATTGAATCATTGTAATCATGCCAATGTATTGAATTAATACACCAGCTCCGAGCATCTGGTTTTGGGGCATTACAGTTGGTATTATAAAAATTTCATCAATAACCATCGAAAATAGATTTTGATAAACTCTGATTAGGTAACATTGCCCAATGATAGAATTTGAGGATTAGTATAGAAGTACTTATAGAATTTTGGTAATGTAGAGATTATGTGGGTCTTCCAAGAAAAACATCATTGTCTATATACTACACGTTGATGTGGTACTGGCATAGATGTACCTAGGGGTGAAAGTGTGATAACATGTTCCATTCCTAACTCGAGGTAACATGATACACAACAACGAGCCTAAATGCACACCTGTTTTGACACTCCCAGTGGATATTCTTAGGATAATCCACATTTTCATTACAAAACATTATGAAGTATTTATGATAAAATATTTCACAAAGAATCCATTATTATGATTATGATGTTAGATAAGCATAAAATTTTCCATTTATGTTAAGTATTTCACTAGTTTTGAATCATGCATTATGATTCATAAACTAATATAGTGTATGAAATTATTTAGAAATGGAACCTAGAAGAAATAATGACTACCCCACTAATGCACATGTTCCAAAGAGAATGAAGGATCCTATCTTTCATAGTTTTAATCCAACATTTTGAAGGGAAATATCTTCCCATGTATTCTCATCAAATGAGGAAATAATATCATGTTTTAATAAGATAATTAAATAATTATATGATTCCTATATATTTGAATGGAATCAAGAGAAAAAGAATATAGAAGAGAGAAATATGGATAAATTGAGTAAGATAATAACAGATTTTTCTATATGTGATAACAGTGGAATGAATAACCCTAGGAACTACTTGAAAGGAGTGGTTGTTTGTTATAAGTGTGGAGAAAAGGTTTGTCGGGAAAAATAATGAAAAGGGAAGAAAGAAAAGAATAATATTTAGTGTTTTACCTATAGTGAAATGGGAAATTATGAAAATAAATGTCCCAAGTGTCAAGGAAATATAGCTTAGAAGAATCAAAGGGATCGAGGTCAAGCATAAGCTATTACTATAGTCAATGTGGAATAATAAATGTATTTTTGTTTCTGGACTAAAGAATAAAGTCATTTGAGTGTCTTATCTTGGATGTACTGGTTATATAAATTATATAAACAAATAAGGATTATACGGTAGTACTATTTCATTGAGAATTTCAGATTATGCTGTACAAGGAAAAGTGACTCAAAAGGAGGTTAAACTTTTTGGAAAATATATGATTAAGAGAAAGATACACCTTAAAGTATTCCTAAGGTTGTGGTAATGATTTTGGAATAAGAGATAATTGTGTTGGATATTTTATTCTAGATATTATTGACTACCTTGGAACTAATAAATTGTTTTTTTCATTCATTGTTGGATTTTTCAACATATTTGTATTTAAAAAGTATATTCAGTATTCTATGTGGAATAAGGGGGAATGAATGTATTCAATATGGTTTTATGGTAATTCAGAGTGTTACAATGTTTTAAGAGAATACATGATGAAGTAATTCACAAGTTATTATGTGAAAAAGGATATATTTATTACGTTTACCTCCCATATAAATTTTTGGATAGTGTGTTTTGACACATGTATTTCAAATAAGTCTAATGGTTGTAATTGGGTATGTTGAGATCGTGATTTTTTTGTTTGAGGTTAAAATATAATTTATTTCATACTTTGACCTATTATTTTCGATTTCAATAAACATATAGAGGATAAAGGAAGTATTTGTGGGCCTTGAGATTTATATGATGTGTTTCAGGCATTAAAAAAATTATTTTTAACATTCTCTTACTAGTGTAAGGGATGAAGTCAAAATAGATTAAAGAACAACCAAATGTTGTGATTATGATCATGAAAGGTAATGAAATGAAGTATGTTTTCTTGAGTTCTTACCTTAATATTAAATTAATCCCTCCTCTTCAAAAAAAATAATGTATCTAAAAAACGTGTTATCTTAAAACATTATGTTATGTTGAACCAATTATACTTCAAATCATCATAGATTTATGGATATGAGGAAATCAATTTTCCCTTTATTGTTCACTTATTTATGATTGATGACCTCAATAACTCCCTATAAATATTTATATTTTTTCTCCAATTATATGTCTCTAATTTCCACCAATGTTATCATATTTTAAATCCTCATTTAGTGGTGAATTTTCCATTTCCCTTTCCCTATTATTAAGACTAGATTTTATTAACCCTACCTCTGATTTGGGTTTTCCACAAAGGTATTTTCTATTTTCAACCTTTTATTTTTGAAGAATAATTTGAAATTTCAAAGGCTCAATTTATTAAATGAAGGGAGAATATAACCCCCCTGGATTTTATACAACGGTATCTCAATAAAGTTGTCTAACAGCTTATATTGCCCGAAAAACCGACTTGGCTTGTAATATTCACAAGATTGAGTTTCTACGAATCAACACATTAGTATTATAATTATTTAAAAAAATATTTATTGATCAATTAAATATTAAAATATTAATAGTAAAAATTAAATTTTTATTTTTATTTGTAATGTTTTGACATAAATAATGATTATTTATAATTAATGGTTTATGTTTCATTAAACTAGTTATATAATTAGAAAAACTAGTTTCATAAAAGAACTACTTTTTAGGTCCATTGTGAACAACAATAAAATTAATTTTATACAGTCCTAAAATTTTAATTTGTTAAAATAGACTTCATTTTTGAACCTAAAATATCAAAATTATATTATGGTTAATTGTTGGTATTTTTCCAAAAACATTCAATTTTTTAAGAATAGTGAAAAATACTACATAGGACAAAAAAGACATTTTCATTTAAATTATTATTTTTAATTAAAAAATTTCTTTAAGTAAAAATAGATACATAATACATATAGTAGTCCAATTTTATTTCTTTGAGACATTTTATAATAGTATTATATATGTAAAATATTATTGAACTGTTTAAAGGCTTTTACCCACCTTCTAGGCACATTTCCATATTTTCATAAAACGTAATTTTACCGCCTTTGTGAAATAAATTTCAAAAATCCTTTAGACATGGTTTTCATGAAAAAGTAAAATGTGGTTCAATAGGATGAAAATAACTTTTGGTAAATAGTATCATTTAATTTTTATTTACAACGCTTAAAAGGAAATAGGGTAATTAAAGGTAAAAATAATGTAATAATAATATAAAATTACACCAAAACATGTCCTAATTCTATTGGATATGTATTTTTTAGAAAATATAAACCTTAAAAAAGTTCATTTTTATCCTTTGGGGTTTGATTTGGACATTTATTGTATTTTATTTAAAGAAGATCTGAAAGTGATAAATTCAAATTTTCATAACTAAAACATTTTTAATATAGAGTTATATATAAGATAAATTCTAATATAAATAATAAATAGAAATATACAAATATTTCCTACATCATGGTATTTTATATATAATTTTTATACATTATATATTTTTATTTTTTTATGACACAATGATAATGCAGTAATTACCTTATTAATAAAAGATTAAAATAAAACATTTTTTAAATATTAAAATTATTTTAAATTGATGATTTTTATGCCATAATCGAATTTTATAGTTTAATATGACATGTTAGGGTTTATTAAATGTATTTTGTTTTATTTAATCATGTTTTTAGCACTTTCACAAAAAAAATATTAAATACTGTTAAAATTGACAAAAATGTGTTTTTAAGACAAATCCTATATTATTAAATTATAGAATAGTCCTAATAATCTAGAATTATGACAAATAACATAGGTAATATTAAATATGTTATTAATTAAACACTTCAAGTTCTATTTTCATTTTATAGTAACTATATTAACTATGTAGTATAAAAATACATGAAGACTTAGTAAAAGTTAAACTATTTAACAAAGGGTTACTTCTAAAAGGTAAGGTTTATTGTTATCCTAAACATGTCTAAACTATTTTTTTTATGATTTAGACCTATCCCCACCTTATCCTCGAAATTAATCCAATTTTATCTATTATAAACCTAAAATTAATTTTATAATAAATTAATATTTCTGGCTTTTACAAAAGTGCCATTCACCACTCTTATAAAAGGACACATCAGTTTCTTTTTATTTCACACATCCAATCCCCATTGTCTCTACATAACCCCAGCCAAATATCCTCCCAAATTCCCTCAATTCAATTTATAGTCCTTAAATTTATCAAAAATCCATCCTTTGGAGCCCTTTTGTTCAAACTAATAGAAAACACCCGAAGAAACGGTAATAATTTTATCACCTCATTCAATTTTCTGTTCTTCTTCTACAACCACTTTTTTTGTAGTTACTATAATAAAATAATAACACAAATAAATTCTACATGATAATATGTTATTATAAATATGGTACAACCATATTCATTATTCTATCCATCCTATGAATAAAATATCCACCATGCATTCGTATGTACAACTTACCGTCTCCATGTCATAGTGTAGTTTTTTATTCAACACTTCATTTTTTGGAAGGGAATAGTAATGAGTATAATTAATGTTAATAATTTATATAACATGGTGATTATTCTTTCTATATAATATAACATCCAATTAAGAAAACTTTTACCATCAATAGAATGATATTGATGCTCTTTCTTACATACGGATTACCGTCTCCACGACGCGATGAGATTCCCCTTCAATGATCACCATTAAAGAAATTTTATAAAAATTAATATTGATTAAGTATGATATATATGAAATAATTTTTCTACTAGAAGAATATATATTTATGTTGATAAATATATGTCATTTACTTACACACATACTATACGATATGAAAATGAAAACAATGTTCGTGAGTACGTACGGACAACCGTCTCCATGAATGGTGTTTCCATTTCATATATCTATCTATTATAGATATTTAAATTATGAATATATATATATATATAAATAATTTTTTATATTTTAAAATTATGTAAGTCGTGATCTAAGTGATACCATCAACAATAACATGTTAAAACATGTACGATAAATAAATCGATTATTATCCAAAATGGTACATTAACCTGAAAATTATTAATAAATGGGTAGTATAACGTCATAAATGAATCATGTATGATTTTATAAATATGAATATGGTTCTATTATAATTTAATAACATAGTATGGTCATTATATAATATTTTAAACGTACCCTAGGAAAAGAAAATAATAAGGTAAGGGTTAATTCTTCAAACTCATTATTATCTAGGATTGTCCATGTGTAAGTATTTACTGGGACATATTTCTCATCGATGTTCATGTTTCATAAAAATATTTTCAAAAGGAATATTATAAGGTTTTATGGTAGTTAAGAATTAACTACATCATCATTTTAAATGTTTTAAAGATTTATTTTTCTAAATTTATTTAATCAATGTCCATGTTTTTAAAATGACGTTAAGGGTTTATTTATATGGACATGAATGTTTTAAAATGATATTTCCATTAAAATATTCAAAGTGTCATGGGACACTTTAATTCAAAAATATCTTCTAAATGAATTCCTATATAAATTTATTAACTTATAAATGATTTCATAAAAATTGATATTTCTATCAAAAAGTATTACTGATCATTTTCAATAATGTCAAAATACATTAATGGATATTATTCTTGATTAATGTTGATTTATTATAATAAAATATTCTATAATGTATTGAACTAGTTATGATATTATTGACTGTGGTAGTGATATTCTTATTCTATTCGTAGTTTATGGTTAAAGTATTGACATTATGTATGGTAGTTTTAATAAGAATGATTATGTTATAGTTCAAACTTTTCATATTAGAAATTAATTAGACTTAGTAATTGATTTGAGGGGTCCTCTATAGCCTCTTGATGTATCTGTATATCTAGTGATACAAAATGGTGTCTTGGAATAAGGCCTTGAAAAAATATTTGTGAATGGTCTTGGAACAAGTCCTTGATGTAGTAGTTATTATGTATGGAATTATGCATTCCCTCATTATGAAATTAGTTATTACATGTGATTATTTGACTAGTAGAATATCCATGTGAATGTTTATATAGTAATTTTTATTTATTTTTTGCATATTATTTTAAATTTTATATATAAAAGGCTATTGTTTTTATTATACATTTTTTGTTAATGTTTATTGCTTCTGCTGAATTATTTAACCTCACTGAGCATCTGAGATCACCCCTTTATTATTTTTTATTTTCTGCGGATACCAAGAACTGTTTTATAATTGATATGAAGGGTTAAGATAGGGTAATAATTCCATTCTCAAAGGATTTTCTATATTTTATTTTATGTTAGAAATTGAAATGTTATGTTTTTGTATGTAATCTATTTTCCAAGACTGCGAATCTGATCGGTCCTTCGAGACTCAATTAATTGTACTCATGCCAATGTATTAAAATAATACACTGGATCTGGGCTTTTTGGGTTGGGGAGTTACACATGATTTATTGTATAGTTGTATTTTCCTAATTTTACTTAGTTATTATATTATTATTTTATTGTTATTAATTATTTATTATTACTTCTTATACTACTGTTTGTTTTGTTTATTTTATTATACAACTATGAGAATCTGGCCTATAAGGGATAGTATCCTCACCATATCATCAATAGATCATCAATTATAGTCTATATCTTCTAGATTATTGGGAGGAATGCTTGAGGCTATGTGGTGACTAGTATGGTTATTGGTTTAGTGATCAGTCGGGTTGATATTTCACAGACATTAAAAATGGGACCATTTTCCCCTCCCATATTCATATATATTATTCCCCCTATATCCAAAATTACCTAACCAAAAATATTCTTATATTAATTACCTTAAATCATGATATTTATTTCTTAGACTAATACCATCCAAATATACCCTATGTTGTAAGATAAAGTAGGCATCTTAATGGAGTAGTATATATAATACCCATCTCTTTGAAAAATTAATTCATATTATAAATTCAAAAAATTTATTACATCAATCCTAACATATTTAATCTAGTATCAGAAATCTAATGACATATTATGATGATTATTTGATAACTATTTTAAACCTCCTTTCCTTCCTATGGAAAATAAAAACACTACTTGTGCAAACATATGTCCATCCTTCTCAATGTCAATGTGTAATTTGATATTCAGTACTATTTTATATAAAATTTAATAAAGATGGTATTAATAAAATATAAATTATATTTATGAAATTAATAAAATTCATATATATTATATATCATAAACCTTCTAAGCATTTCATCTAATGGAAAATGATAACATCTATCATGTGGTGGTGTAGACTATAACCTCCAAATAATAATGTTATTATTCTTTATATTAACACCCTTCATGAATGATTCTAAATATATATTATGAATAAAATATATATTAATTTAAATATTAACATTCTTTTGATGATCTAACTATTTCATAAATCCTTTAACCACATACAATATACCAATTTAATTTTATCAAAATTGACTGAACAACCTTCAACTGGTTAATGCAAGAAATAACTATTCAATGAATGAATTTGGAATTATTATAGAGTTAAAAAAATATTCAAAACCATAATTGAAACTTTTATTTTCCAATATTAAAAAAAATTCATGAATACCACAATATTTATTTACTCTAATTTCATAATTGAACAATGAAAACAAATAGACTGGAACATTTTTAGCATGATTTTTCAACAAAAACAACAAACCAAAAACATTAAATAAACATCATTATGTTTTTTTTACATAATATAATTCATTAGGTATATTAAAAAACATATATCAATAAAAATATTTAATTAAAATATTTTCTACACTCTTTATATCAAACACCATTTCATCTTTGAAACTCTAGAATGTGATTAATGGCCTAATCAACATGAACTCAAATCCAACATGATAAAATTACAATGTGTGAAATAACTGTAAAATTTAATGTTCATTACTGAGTCAAATTGTTCTATATAACACTTAATAAACCTCACATTGTAAACTACATGTACCATGGACTCAAATTCCATTCACTGTTTATATATATTTAATGGATGTAAATCTTCTTCATTATCACGTTAAATTGTTCCCCCTAAATTTAAATTGATGAAATATCACAATTTAATTATATTTACCCATCCACTAATTTCATTTTATCAATATGCCAATTTCATAAATGAAATTTAAACTTATTTAAAAAACACAAATTTTATACCACTGTGATCTAAAATATGTAAATGAAAAAAAATTAGTACATGGTTAAATCCATACCTTTTAGAGTTATTTTCTTACACACACATGTTATTGGTTTGGAGTACGGACTAAACTCCATGATCTATCCAATTCCTCTAACATGATTCCTTTTATTATTCAATAATTTTTTTATATTTCACTTGATGTTTAACAAAGAACGTACTCAAATTTTAAAAAACCATACTATTCATTCTCCATGATAAGGTGATACATGATTTAAATGTTAACTTTTTTATGGATAGTTGAATTTTATATTTTTTAATATTAAGGAAACAAGAAATATCATAGTTTATTTTGATCATGGACTTCACTATAACATTCATATTTATATATATATGCTATTAATCCTCATTAATTGTGTGAAAACCTTATTGGTTAAAATATATTCATCTTCTACTATACTGAGTGAAATGAAATCTTGTTTAATTTAGTGAGAATATATTTAAAAACCTCCAAGATAAAAATTCTATAAATTATATAAAATTTAATTCATCAATTGACCTCACACAATCAATAACGTTATATATTAATTTTTTTTGTTTTATATTTTAGTGAAATATGACTTTTATTTTTCATCTGATATAATTTAGTATTATATTTAATACAAGAATAAAGATTTCATTCGTATTAAATTAAAATATTTTATCATGATATGCGAAAAGCATTATATCAGTTCATATCAATATTAAATAAAATAGGCTCCTAATGATCTACGTGTATTCAACGTAGTTGATTTGTATTCCATCTTTGTCGATTTGAATAATTTTCTAAGTTAGAAGAAATATTGTATTTATATTAGAGTCTTATATTGTAAATGGATTTAGATAAACCTTGACATTTTTATATTGGGAGAGGTGTGCTCAATACCATCGCTACTACACTTTTTTCCACTGAAAAAAATAATCAAATCTCCAAAAATATGTATTCTTAACCCACAAATCAGGAATTTTCACAATTTCTTGCACTATGTTTCATTCAATCCAATAATGACTATTTGATCTATATATACAATAACCATCATCCTTGGTCACTCTAATTTCTAATATAGTAGTTTTTACCGACCCCAAAATGATGGAAACTGGCATTATTCATGTATTTATCCTATCATGAATACAATGATCATGGTAAATATTTTAGATCATAATGTTCCATCATAAGCTAAAACAATATCATATTCAGTGAAAATATATTCATATTGATGATCAATGTATGAAACATCTTCTAGTACTATATTCTAGAATGAATACTCGAAATTCATCAAAATTACATTAAATCTTCATTGACCTTCTTTCGTAAAGAATATGAATATTTTTTTCAAGAATTTACATATGAGAAAACATATTATCCACATATATACCATATTTATAAGAGTATTCTATGCACACTATTAATTACATATATCAAACCATTATACTATATTTAATTAGTTTGTTATTAAAACACCATTTTATCCCTATTATTTAATTTTTAGTTATCTCAAAAACAAACTGAAACTTATAATTCATTTCAATTTGTTCATGAACATTATTTATCAACATAACCAAATTAATCTATTTGATATATTCTTTGAAAAATAAGGTTTAATAAGACATGAAAAATTTTATGTTTTATTTACTTTGTCCTCTTCATTATTATTATTGTTGTTTGGCCATCATTGATATTCTTCACATGAATTTCAATATATCTCATTGGAATCTATATTGTTCTAGTAATACATATTTTATCTTATCAATATAAAATTACATAAATATAAGATAAATGCTTTATAAATCCATGACATGACGAACTAGACATCACATTAATTTAAAAACATATCATTATATTTGATAAAGAGTCTTCACATTCTCTACTATAATGTGATCATTACATTGAAAACCCTTTTCAAAATTATAATTGAAGTATTTATATTCAATGATATTTCTTATGTATACAATGAATGTGTAATGGATCTAACCTCTCTAATCCATGAATTTTTGAAAATCTAGTGTTTGAGGTGTAATAGTTGTCAAAGTGGCTCTTTTAATGAGTTTTCTATTACTTCTATTTTCCAACAGGGATTCAAGATCAGTGACTCATGACGGTGAGTCTCAATGGTGACTCAAAGTCGATAGGTTGTGTCGATAGGTGGAGTTGGTATGTGGAATTGGTTGGTGATGTTGGTAGGTGGTGTTGGTAGGTTTTGTCGATATGTGGCATTGGTAGGTGACATCAATGAGTGGAATCAGTGACTCATGTCGATGACTCATGCCAGTGACTTACATATTGTAGGACATGACGATGTATAACTAATGGTATCTCACATTGGTGACTCATTCAATGGAGGGTCACCCAATGGTGACTCATCCATTGTTGAATCTCAATCAGTAACTCAGTTCGATGACTCACCAAATGGAGAGTCATTTACATCAGTTCTTAAAATTCCATTTTCCCATGTTTTCCAGTTTCTCCCTTTAACACTTTATTTTATATAAAATTACATTAAAACAGTTTTTAAGTGTTTTTAAGCTGCTTTAAAGGATGTAAAATATATCTTAAATTTTCTAACACTCTGTATGATTTATTTTAATCAAAATTTATGGTCAATATCCACTTTTATTGGGTATTTTAAAATGGTTTCATATCCCTTGAGTCTCAGATCTGGTATATCAAAGGAAGACATATTTCTTTCATTCATTAAATTTATTTTTTCATGGTGCTCGGGCATCCCAGAACCCTTCTTCTCTAAGTGCTAATGAATTTGTGGCGAGCCCCTTGGATCATGTCTCCCTAGAGTTTCCACTTTCTACTTGCACACCACTATTTTCGAGCAAGGAGGAGTTTTTGATCATTTATTCTTTCATTTATGGATCCCATCATCTATTTTAGTTTGTGTATCATGTGTTGGGGGGTGTACGAATGTTATCATATCAATATAGTGGAATTTTGTGTAAAAAATAAAATTGAATTTATTTAATATTGATATACTAGGGTTTAGGAAAAGTGACTCATGATTATGTTTTATTGGTTACCGATATTTACACCTATATAGGCTAGATTCCTACTAAAAATTATGGTTGTTGGTGGACATTGATTACACACCTATAATGGATTGGGTATGTTCATTTTTTTATCCTCTCTAAATGAATGTGTGAATATTAAATTTGGTAACGATGTATATTTGGTAAAATAAATATTTTCCTAATGATGGAACTTTCTCTTTGTTTACCTAAGAGTTATTAAAGTGGTATTAACGAACTAATGATTTCTAAATGTGAATACACTATGACAAGTTTTGTGTGGTTGTGTATTATGTGTGGCTATGTTCATTCATGTTCCTTTTGTAGTTGTGTGGTCCAAGGGTTCAGAGAAAAACTGTTTGGTGGGATGGTATGGGTGGTGTAATGTAATATTTGGTTGATATATTGACTAATTTTGGAATCAATGGGATTTGTTCACTAAAAAATATTTAGAATTTTCCAACATGGACATATCTGTTCGTAAAAGCACATTTCTTGATAGTAAAATGTTTTACCAACATATATGTCCCTATCACTAAACAGTCGGTGAAAACTCTGTCGCCAAAGGTTACTGTGATAGATAATATAGTTCTGTTGTAATTATAATAACACCCACATATAAGATATATGTGGATTAAAAATTTTAGCAACACAAATTTATCTGTTGGTAATATTTTTATCAAAATTTATATTTTCATCTATAATATTATTTTTCATTAAAAAATTATATTATATATATTAATATAATTATATTTAATATATTTATTATATAATAATAATAAAAATAACTAATATGAAACTCAAACAAAATGAGTGATTATTTGAAAAAACATGTTCAAACATCCTTTAATAACATGACATAAAAAAGAACAAATCTATGATTACAAAATCATGTTAAAACAACTCCATGATTAAAAAATCACATGATCTAACCCCACATAAATGAACTATAAATAGACTATCACAACAGCTCCATCACCACAACATCTCCCCCAGAAATAGACCAAATTAACAGCTAAATAACCCAACACAACACAAGTTGTAATAGCCAAATCCATGTGGCTCGCTGCATCACAAGCAGTGGTAACCTTCAAGATGCAGCACAAAAAAACCAGTGCAAGCCAGAAGTAGAACAAGGCCTCTCGTTTGACAAAGACTGTTGCAGAGGATCCCTCGCCCAGCATAGAAAAATAGTCTGCCTTCAACAAGTTGAGACTAGAATATAACCTCATCACACGTCCGCTAACAAAAAATATGGAAAAATAGAATTAAACCAATAGAAAAACAAGTGGTGTAACAAAAATTAACAAAATCATAGGAAAGTTCTAGGCCTGAGCTAGATGTTGGTCAGATCAACCCCAAAAAGAGACTGCTACCCCAGTAAATGATCCGCCACAGACAAGAGCATGAAATTGGAACATAGACCATGAAAAAAAATTTAACCATGAAATTCAGATCACTGTAGCATGATAAGAGACAAGCGGAACACAAAGAGAAAGAAAACCAAACCCACAAATCCAGAATAGATGGCCTGAAACCACCAAATGTTAAAACAAGAGTCTGTTAGGAAAAGACTAACTTAGAGTTGGCCTCTTATTTTATTCAGAATTATTGGACTTACAAGATAGATTCCTCATGTAGATATTAGATTTTATATAAAGTCAAAATTATTTAAAACAGGAGGGGGACTTCATGTGGTCTAACATATTTTGAAGCAAAAATGATTTAGGGTAGGAGGGGGAGTCTGTTAGGAAAGGACTAACATAGAGTTGTCCACTTATTTAATTCATAATTAGTGGACTTACAAGATAGTAGCCTCATATAGATATATGATTCTGTATAAAGACAAAATGATTTAATGAAGGAGGGGGAGTTCATGTGGTCCAACATATTTGGAAGCAATGCTTTGTAGATACATCAATACAAGAGTCATAAACTGCACAAAAATAAATCAAACATAAAATAAAAAATAATAGGTCCTGGATCAATGTACTCATAACCAATTAAAAACTAAAAGGAAAATAATAAACTAACATATCCTCACTCATGATATATGCTAAATATCGTAAGAAAAAGAATAGAAAAATTCAGAAAAACAGATGAACTAAAATATTAGTTAACATACAACATAACAATACCTAAGAACAAAGGATTTACCTGAATAAAATGGAATGAAATATTATCTAAAAGGTAACAACTTTGAATTGAACACATTCTATATACATCAATATCAATAATTGACCGATTTAAAATCATATTACACACTAATACCAGAGTGATCAAGAGGACTTAAGGACTTGTGAAATGATTTTGTTGATAGTCCAACACTCTTCACCCTCCCATATGATTATATAGACCTGATCATTTAAAAAAAATGTTTTTTCGTTTCCTAATAATAACAAGAAGAAACATAGAAAGATTTAACTCCACTATCAATCTAAATTCCCAGCATATAATTAATAACCATATAAAAACATTATCCACATGAATGGAATCCATTTTTATTATTATTAATGAAAAATCTAAAATTACATAGGATAATTTTGAAATCCATAGTTTTCTCTTTAACACTGAACCAAAAAATGATGGAAACTTGATGATCAGAAAATAAGATCATGTACCCAATAATTTATCTCATCATTATTTGTAATGAAATAAAGAATCAGAACTGAAACTACATTGTAGGGGAATTTCCATGGTCATTAATGTGGGAAGTCATGGCCTTGTTCCTGGATGGCAGACCACACTTCGATATCTTGATATCAGGCGCAAGAGCGGGGCAATAGTCCTATATCAACTTCTTCAATACAAACCCCACCTAGCCGTTCCAATACTCAGGGGGCTGATTCAGAACATGAAAGACACAAACCTAGCGGGATAGTTCCTAGCAAGTCCAACTAGCTCTTCCTTTAAAAGGATGTCCTTGGCTGTAACATTAACATATATAATATTTCCATTAGTTTTTCCATTTCGGTTTTCTAATATTTTCCTTACAAACTGAAACATTTGGGTAGTCCCAAAACCACTGACAAGCATCCCCAAAGCTCTAACTTGGCCAGGATGGTACTCAAAGTGCCCCTTGGGTCCTTTTACAGCTGGATTGTCCCCCAACCGCATCTATCTGAAAAGGTGAGACATTATTTCATGCAGATACATATTTATAACAAGTTTAAAATATCCAACATATGATTCAAATGGAGTGGGAGTATATTGTTTGATAACCTCTTCTCAATTTCTATCTTTTCCTCTATACTTATAATTTATTTATTTTGAATGCCTAAAACTGATGTAGGAGTTGGAAGTAGAAATCTGAACTTTTTTTCGTTATAGCTCAGTTGTCTCTACTCGGAAACATTAAATTATTTAAGGTTTTTAGGATTCAAGTTTCCATTGGATTTCTTTAACAAATAAATATAAGTAGCAGCAGCTCTGATGGTGACAAGATTCTCCATGGCGCCGATAGTTCGTATTTCAGCAACTCCTAAAAACCCCATTATGCAAATTTGTAGAACTGTGGAAAACAAGTGATTAATATTTGGGATTCCAATGAATTATGAGGATTCCAACTCACCTCAACCAACCTCCCATTCCAAAAACTATTATCCACATGCAATATGAGTTGAGAATCATGAATACATATCATAATAATAAGTGTTATACATAGTTTTCAAGGACAAGAGATTACACACTCAAGTAAATTCAAGAATTAAACTAGAATGTATGACATGAATTCCTATAAAAGTTAAATTAAAAATAAAAATCCAACACATAGTCTCAATATTTTATATACGAATCCCAATATGAACAAAAATATGACCATATAAAAAAATGAAAATAATAATTAAGCATAAGTATTTCATGAGGTTTTCTTAAATGGTTGAATGAATCGATACAAAAAATTAGTGAGTAAGTGGTTTGGATCATTGAGAAAACAATCAACTCATCAGTGTTTATATTCATCTTCTCTTACACCCAAATAAAATAATTCGTACAAGGAAAATATAGCAAAGGAAGAGTATAACCTTATTATTCAAGGTAGAAAAAAATCTACAATACATGGGCCTTAGTTTGGAATAACTTAATAAAAACAATTACTAATACTATATATAATTTTATATATAAATAGATTTAGGTCCCTTGTTTGTTGCTAGAGTTGATTGAGGCTTCATATAGAGTCGGTTGGAAAAATATTGTGGCATAAAAATTGAACCAGCAAATCATTTCAACTGTACTCCAACCTCAATGTTCCCCATGGGTCCCCAATAAAACATAAGATTAAGAAGCCTCATATTATAATTAAATACTCCAACCATAGAGTATCCACAGTTATGCATTTACAGGTTTTCTATGGCCCATTAACATGTAGGCAGAACTTGAAGGAGCTAATAGTGCTTCAATTGATGAAAGATGGTTGGATCTTGTAACATGAGTTGAGGTACTGATGTTTCAATGAACTATATTAAGATAAAGTATTCATTATAATCAATAGTTCTATAATAAATATCAAGGTTTTTTCAAATAATACCATCTGTAGATATATCTATTATAACTATTTATTCAATATAGGAAGCCTACATGAATATTATATCTGTTCTAAAAGTGATAAGTCCGATAATAAAACATAAGCTTCTAAAAATGTAAAGACCGAAACATTGAGGGGATAAAGAAATACAACCAAACAAATGCAACACAATCACAATGGTCAAGTTAGAATGAAACCCTTGATTCATTCCCATGAGAAGACTAGAATTATCCCAAAAATATCATATCCAAAACCACAAATAGTGGTTTAGAGAAGAAAATAATAAATTTAAATATATATGCTATATATTTAAATTATCAAACTACTAATACTTGAAAGAATGAAGTAAATATACAGTTGTTTCCTATAGTAGAGATTCAGTAAATAAAACAAAGAATGTGATGCACTGAAATACATTTGGGAGGCTGCCAAGGTGCGACCCTAGAGGCAGGGCAATGAAGATGCGACATCAGAGGTATGATATTAGAGAGGCAGTGATGTTCGGGTTGATGGAGTAGTGGCGATGGAGTTATCGAAGGGAGCAGTGGAGATAGATGGGTCGGGGGGTGTGATGACAGTTAAGTCAAGATGGTCAATGAAGGTGTTGGGGGGAGATGGCGGTACAGTTCTGCGGAGCCGAGGGGAGCAATAGGGTCGGGGTGGAGGTGATGGTAGGGCATTGACAGTGGGCCAGCGGTGGATTGGGGGAGTGGCTCTGTGAATGGGAGGAGTAGGGCATAGTGGGATTTGGGAGGGGTGAAGGTGTGCATTTTTGCTTTTGTTTTTTTGACCCATAATAGGATTAATAAACATAATTTAATTTTCTATGTAATAAAAATTTAATATTTCTAAAAAATTTAGATATAATTTCAAAATGTGGATCAATTATTTAATTTTATACTGTTAATCCTGATTTAATTATATATTGTTTAATTATTATTACATTAACTAAAAATATATGAATCTATTTTTATTGTAAAATGATTTGTTGATACTAAATAATTAATAAATATATATAATTATTGATAAAATATTTTTGACTATTGAATGATTTATTGTAATGTATTAATTGATGATAATGATTTATTATAAATAATAATTAATTACAATATATTTATTTTTTGGAAAAAAAATTGATTATATAGTTATGATATAAGAAAATATTTAATTTTTAGTAAAGTATATATTGGATTGAATAAATGTTTACTTAATAAATAATGATAGTTGGATAAATAAGATGATTGGGGGTATGTTTGATTTGTTTCTAGTTGTGGATGTCTTTCATTTATCATCTTCCAAAGTGATTTTTTCTGGTGTTAAATGATGCCATTAGAGGTAGTAACAGATTTGGAAGTATTATAGGGTGGTTTGTTGTTTTATTTAGAACCCATAGTTAGGGAATTAGTTTTTGATACTATATATACATACAATTATTTTCCATGTGTTTTTTATATGCGCCCCCACCCTATTTGAGAACTATGTTTCGAACACCACCATTGTCATGGGGGAAGGTGTATTTCCCATAAATACTAGTGGAAGGATAGATGGATGGCCACCTAATCTTCCCTTTTCCTTATTCTATGTAGTGATATACCATGATTAATTATGCATTTAGTGGTTATTGAGGACATGTTGTGTGTGGGTGAGTTGTTCTTTCTCAAGTGTCTTTACGATGAGATATGTTATTCTTTCCCATGTGCTTTTGAGATGTGTCATAGTATATGACCAAGGTGTCTGTTGGAGGGATGTTGTCATGAGGCATGGGTGTGTGTGAGAGAGATGTGGTGAGGATCATTTTCCTAGGTTACGGGGCTAGAAGTTGGGCCTAGGTGTGTGAAGGCAGGTTGTGGCGTGGTAATTTTGGAAGTGGTGGGAGCACCATGAGAATTTACTTTGGGTGTGAGAGCATCTAATCAGTGAGAAAGGGGTTTGGGGTAACCGATCATCAATGTGATCTATATTACATTATTGGAAATTCATTATTTGTTGAGTGTAACATTGGTGAGTTTTGGGTGGCTAGTATAACTTGTTAGTTGTTGTTGGTTTCTGCTATTTTATCACAGGGTCATTAGTACACTTCTCCACTTGTGCATGTGGGGCTTTGGTTTTTTTTTTGAGTATGATTGTATGCTCACCCTACGTTATAAAACTAATTTCAGGCTTCCAAGTGGACTACAGGGACCATGATGGTCATTACAAGATTGGACATTGAGACTATTGTCATGTCATTTCTTAGGTATGTTTTTTTTACATACTTTGGAGTTTTATTGTATTTCTAGTAGTTTTACTTTAAACATTCATGTGGGATAGATATAAACATCTTTTAGTTATATGACTTAGAGTTTTTTATGTTGATTCTTCTTATCTCTCGATCAGGGTTACTATAAAAATGGTATTGCCTCCTATTTTGTGATATTATTATACCCTTGGTGCTGTCTCCACCCCAGGACCTACGAATATTGGGACATGGGAGTCATTATCTCTCATAATTCATTTTCAGCTCAGGATTGGCATCTTTGGAGGGAAGGGGTCATGACAGAATGGTATCATAGGTGATTATTGATAGATTAGATGGAGTTCGGAGTTAGGAACATTGGGGATTTCATGGGTTGGTAGGGAATCAGTGTTAGGTGACCTTGGTTCATGACATAGTCATGGAAATTTTAAATAGTAAACAAGCTTTTAGGGCCCCCTTGATCCGATGTAAGGACTATGAGGATACCTAATGTCCAAGTGAGGATAAACCATTTATAGGTAAGAGACACACGGAAAGGTACATTCTTTATAATGACTTGTGTTCTTGTCTTAATTGGGGTGTCTTGGGTAATGTGATATGGATGAAAAAAATTAGTTAACTAAGTTAAAATAAATCTTATATAAACATCCATACTACTTGGGATTTTGATTTCATTTTCTACCTTTCAACTATGGAACATGGTCATCGTCTCATTGTAGTATAAGTAATGGAGGCTCATAATCCTGACCAGGTTGATTAATAGAGGGATGACCTAGTGTGGGAGGATGACCAGTGGCTGGAAACATTACAGGATTTCCAGCTACAAACTCTATGGAAGTATGAGGGAAGCATTTCATACATGGACAACAGAGAGTTGTATTGAGGTGATTTTGATCCCCTTCATCATTATTTTTCTCTAATGGATTACTGGGTTTCCTTGGCAGTGATCCTAATGTTGGGATTTTCCCATAAATGGAGGATTCTTTACCTAGGAGAGAGAAACGAGGATGGAATTCTATTTGTTGATTTTGAGAATAAGTTACAAGCCGAATTTCTGTCATCGACCAGGAAGGGTGATAAGAGATTGTAATTACTCTTCCTCGGGTAGGGGAGTATGTTGGTATGGGAGTTCAGGATCAAATTCAGGGATATCATTCATTTTTTAGATATCTTTCTAGATCTGGAGTCTTGTGTTAGATGCCTAGATGAGTTAATTCATCATTCCCTCTATTGTGAGGTTACACCCTTTACCATGCCAGTATACTTGGAGGACCAAAAGAAAAAGGTAGTAGTTAAGAAGATACACTCTTAAGGATGTCTAATGTGATAGGGAATTCACCCTAGTTCTTGGATGGTTAATGTTATCACCAGCAAGTCTCATGATCCAGGGCCCTAGAGGTTTCGACCGGTAGGGATATGAGCTCAATAGTTTCTATTTTTACATTTTGTTCCCCGTGCCTATATAGTGAGCCTATGGATGTTGTTTTTTATCTTTGGATTCCATGGTAATATATAGAGTCATTTCCCAGCTGCCATTTGATATTAGAATGGTGGAGGTGGGTAGGTTTAGTGCCTGCCTTAGCCGATGTTTTAAGTAGGGTAGTTCCATCTGCAGGGACAACAGCCTCACAATCCATCGAGGGGAGAAAGAGTAGATAGTGGTTGACCATAGGGTGTTCCTCAAAGACCTCATCCTTGGAATGGATGAGGAGGTTTTCATCAGAAAAGAGGAAGAGGATCTGGGAGAGGTCAGTTTCATGCCATAGAGGCAACAGTTCTAGTAGGTTTTGAGATCACTCAAGGTACAATACATTGGTTCTATACTCTTATATGAACTTTTATTATTCAAAATCTCTTAACTTCTTTGTTTCACCCACTCTAGCCCATGCTCTAAGACTAAACATAGAGTTTCTTCTTGTTCCACTAGTTTTTTGTATAGAATTCAGAGGCCAAATCAATTTATTTGATGTATGTCAGGGATATAGACTGATGATTTGTCCACATCAGTCCCATGGGGATATCTTCTTGATACATATTCATCTATACAATATCATCCTTGTCATAGAATGGTTGTATTTTTTTCATTATAAATTTTTTTGAATCCTAAGGATAGTCATGTTTTCAAATGTGGATAGACAGCATGTTGTTTTCATTGGAGGGAAGGGATTCCAATTGGGCATCGGCGTATAGTGCCCCTTATTCCCTTATTGGTCAAGATGTAAGTCGAATCATGGGATGTCGAGATGTAGGAGGTTCCCATTATTTTTGGGGAGTTCACATATGACTTCCCAGAGGAGGTTGTGGCTCTACCCCCTCAACGTGATGTATATTTCAAGATATTCATGCAGCATGGTGATTATATGATCTTTATGGCTCTGTATTAGATGGAACCTTCAACGCAATGGGAGATAAGGTTAAAATATATGATCTGATGATGAATGGATTTATCCAACATAGTGTGTCATTGTGAGGTGTTCTATTCTTGTTTTCAAATAATTTAGTTTATGGTTTTGAGGCAGTTCATATACTACTAGAGGTTGAGTTAGGTAACTATCAATAAATGTTAACCTCTCTCAATGATTGATGATATATTCCACTAGTTGAGGGGATCAGGTTGGTTATTTAAGATCAATCAACGGTCTGGGTATCAGCATCTAAGGGTGAAAGGACTTGATATCTTGAAGACTACCTTCAAATATAGTTAGGGACACTTATATTTTTTAGTTATTTCATTCAGTTTTCTGAATGAATTAGTTATGTTCATGGGACATATTAACTCCATCTTCAGTGAGTACCTAGAACATATTTTCAAGGTTCTCAATGATGTCATCATGATTTATTCAATATTAGTGGAGGAGTATATCAAGAATCATGGGACTATATTTGGATTTTCTTTGATGCCACTATGTTTAGAGAATATTATACAAGTGAAATTTTTAGACACAAGAGTTTCATTTCGATGGGCATGTTGTGTCACCGTAGGGTGTATGATGGACCAATCAATGGTTGAGGAAGTTGTTTCATGGGAAGAAATCAATATTTTGTAATTATTTCATATTTTTCTTGGTCTATTAGGCTATTACTAGAGATTCGTAATTTATTTATCTTGATTAGAAGCTCCATTGACATCCTTGACTAGGAAAGACTAGAACACTATGTGTACTGAGAAATGTCAGTTGACATTCATCTACCTGAAAGGAAAGTTAGTTAGTGCACAAGTGCTCTAATTTCCTTATGAATCAGTTATGTTTGATGTTTTTGGTGATGATTTATTTTTGGGTTAGGTATGCATTCAAATCAAACCGTGGGGAGTGATCTCTTATGGGTCTAGGTAGGTATGTCCCCATGAACATACCAATTCCACCCATGATCTAGAGCCAGTGGAGAACGTGTTTGCGCTGAGGTTGTGGCTATATTACCAAATTTTGGAGAACATTATGATATTCATGGATCAGAATATTATATGGTTTATATTTACCTAGGGAGATATAAACATGAGAAAATGTAGGTGAAAAGAGTTTCTCCAGGATAATTATTTCTTGATCTCTTACACCTTATTTTAGGGTAATGTTGTGGAAAATACATTGAGTATAAATTCATAGAAGGTGGTAGATAAAAGTGTTTGGATTTTTGCAATGTGATGGAGTAGTTATCCTTATTTCACTTAGATGTAGGTATGGATGGTGATAAAGGATTCTTGTTTTAGATGACGATGCAGTCTTATCAAACATAGTACGTAGAGGATTCTTAGTGGGGAGACTTGAAGGCATAGGTGATGCTTGATCCTGGTGACTATGGTGATGCTCTAGAGGGATGGTCATAATTTTTTCAAAATCAAATGTTGTTTTGTGGAAGACTATTTGTTCTAGTGGATTTTTGTGAGGGATTTATCTCCGAGTTTCACAACTCACCCTTAGTTGTACACCAGAAAATTTATATAATATATCACAGTTTGGGAGAATAGTTTTGGATGACCGTGTTGAGGTGCATAGTTGAGGAGTTAGTGGATAATTTCGTAGTAGGTGAAGGATGAGAACCATGTTCCATGGTTGTTTCTTACAGTCAATATATGTCTTTGAGTGGAAGTGGGATGACATCTCGATGAATTTTGTCACATAGATACCAAGGGCTCAAGAAGGATGTGATGCAATCAAGGTAGTGGTGGATCATTTCATGAAATCAGCTTACTTATTAGCAATTAAGGAGTTAGGAACATCAGATGACTTAGTCATCACATATGTGGATGAGATAGTACACCTAAATGGAGTTCCAAGATCAATAATATTAGATACGGACTCAAATTTTACCTCATGAGTTTGGTGGGTATTTCAAAATATTTTTTTCACTCAGTTATGCATCTACTCAACCTTCCAACCTCAGATAGATGGGCATGTATAGTGGACTATCTAGACATTGGATGATATTTTGTGGTTGTGCATCCAGTACTTTTGTGGATTTTGGGAGTGAAACTTTCCATTGGTTGAGTTTGGTTACAATACTAGATATCAGTTATCCATTGTTATGGTACTGTTCCATGATTTTTAAGGAATATAGTGTTGTTCACCATTATGATGGACATATTTTGGGGAGTAAGCTATTCTTGGTCATGATGTAGATAATATTTAAACTGAGAAGGTGCAGCTTGTTCATGAGAGGATGAAGGCAACATAAGACCAATATAAATCATATGCTGATTGCAGGAGGATTCCCTTAGATTCAAGTTTAAGAACAATGTGTTCTTGAAGGTTTCCATTATATATGGGTAGTGGATGTTAGGTATAGATAGAATGATTTCTCCTGGGTTCATTGGACCCTTTGAGGTGTTGGGGCTAGTTGGCGAGGTCTCATGGTAGTTAGAATTGCAACTATAGTTGGAGTGGATCCACAAAGTTTTTCATGTCTCTTAGCTTTATCAGTATCATCAAGATAACACTCATGTCATTGATCGGTGATAGTTAGATGTTGAATATGATGAGATGTTTGTGGAATGACAAGTGGTGATCTAGGATCATTGGGAGAAGGTGTTGCATAGATGGACCATCCCCTCGGTTCATGTGTTGTGAATGCATTGTGGCCTAGAGAATAGTACTTGGGAGCGATAAGAACAGATGCAAGCCCAGTACCTGGAGTTGTGCTGTGTTTTTACCTACTATCTTTTCAATTTTTAATTTAATTATTGAACCTTATTTTATGTGAGATGAGTTGTTTCCTAGTTCAATGTTTTTTGAAAAATTCTTAACATGTGAGAAAGAAGACATAATTCCTAATTATGATGCAATAATTAAGATGTGATTAAACCCTTGTGGGTGAGTCAAGCCACCTAAATAGGATTATATCATTACATGGAAGAAGGAATTACCTGATTTATGTGTCTATATTTTGTTGTTTTTTGTTCTTGTGTGGTGTGTCTTGTGGTCAGTTTGGGTAGTAGGTTTTAGTGGATGAGTACTTTGATGTGGAGGTTTCACTCTAGATTTCAAAGATTATAGGGTGATTTATCATTGAACTTTGGTGTGCTTAGTCGGTAGGGGTGTTTCAAACATAGAAGTATCCTTAAGGGGTATCTCATAGGGGTGACTGTTTAGACCCATCTATCTTCTGAGTTTGGTTTTTACTTCTTAAGGGAGAGAATAGTTTGAAAGGTATCAGATGTAATGGCTCAGACCTCCCTGGTCCATCACTTGGAATGAATCTCGTATATTATGTTTTGTGGAGGTCATGGTGAGTAATTTCATGTGTTTTATAGTTTTCCAGTTTTCTAATGGTGATTCAAGATTGGTAACTTTTGATGGTGAGTCACAACAGTGACTTGATGTTGATAGTTGGCATCATTATGTGGTGTCGGTATGTGGCCTTGGTAGGTGGTATCGTTAGGTGGTGTTTATGGGTGGCCATAGTGAGTAGAATCATTGAATAGCATTGGTGAATCACTTCAGTGACTTGCTGATGGTATGTTGCGATGGTGGGTCACTTCCAATATCCCATATCGATGGGTTTTTCAATGGTCATTAACCCAACATTGACTTGTCCATCCGTGAATTTCTATGGGTAGCTCACATTGGTGACTCTCCCAATAGTGAGTTATTTCCAACATTTATAAAAAAATTTCCATGTTTTTTCAGTTTCTCCACTTTATCATTTTATTTGAAGTAAAATGTGTTTAAAACCATGTTTAAGTGTTGCTGAAGCCATTTCAAAAGATATAAAATATATATTCTATTTCGTATCTCTTTGTATATTTTATATTAGCCAAAATTTGTGGTAAAGATACAGTTTTATTGAGGAGTTCAAAATGGTTTTATATCCCTTGATACATGGATTTGGTCCTTTAATTCTATACACCTATATGTTGTTCTTTATTTCTCATTGCTCTTAGTGCTCATGAATCCCCAAACCCTTATTCCTTGTGTGATAGTTTGTTTGTGGTGATCCCCTTGGATCATGTCTCCCTAGAGGTTCCTCATATCTCTCAGTCACCCCCTATTTTGGATCTTGGAAGAGTTTTTGATCATATGTTACTTTAAATAGGTATCCCTTCATCTAATTTATTTTTTGTATCATGAGGGGTGGGTGTACAAATGTTCCCTTGTGAATATAGAAAAATTATGTCTAAATAAATATAATTGAATCTGTATAATATCAATATAAAAGGGAAATGAAAATGTGATGCAATCTTTTTTTATTTGATACTGATATTGTGGTCTGCATAGCCTGTATTCCTACTTAAAATTGTTGTTGTTGGTTTTCTTAGTTTTCACTCCTATGATAGATTGTAGTTGTTTATTTTTTATCATCTTAAAATGTCCATATGTATATGAAATTGTTTTACCATGTATATTTATTTAAATAAATCTATGCCTCGGGATGGATTTTTCTCTATGATAACCCCTGAATTATCAAAGAGAAATTAAAGAATGAATTATTGTCAAATATGAATACACCCTTACTTTTTTGTTGTTTCTATGGGGTGTGTGTGGTTTATTTATGTCTTGTGCCTTGTCTGTTTGGGTAGTTCTAGGGTTGAGAGTTTGGCTATATGTTGGGATGGTATGTGTGGTGTACTGGAATCTCATTATAAAAGATTGAAAGATTCTGGAACGGATGGGAAGTTGTTGAGCTGTAAGGATGAAGGCTACAGTTTTTCTATGTTATATCTCTAGTTTGATGGGTGTTTTGTTGTTAAATAGTGGAGTTTTAGGGTTTGGTTTTGACGAGATGTGTTGTAGGGTTTGGGTGTTTGTTTGGGTTTTTCTTGTTGAATGGAAGGATAGGGAGTAATAACAATGAAAAATTATGATGGTTGTGGTCGGAAGGGGTGTTAAATATGGTGGAAATGCAAAGTAGGTTGTATGGATGTTTGATTTTTCATGTGGTGTGGTGGGTGACTCTCTGCATACTGGGAAATATTTCTTGTGTTATGCCTATTAGTTCATAGGTAGGTATGGAATTAATAAATGTTTAATTAATAAATAATGATAATTGGATAAATTATTTGATTGGGGGTAGGATTGAGTTGCGTCTTATAATAGATGGATTATATTTATCAACTTCTACAATGAATGTTTTGGGAGTTAATTGAGTCATTTAGAGGTAGTAGTAGAGTTGTTAGTATCCTAGGGTGTTTGTTTGTTTGATTGAGAACCTATAGATTGGCCTTATTTGTCTGATTCTATATATACATACGTGTATTTTCCTTGTGTTATATATACACTCTCCTCCCTAGTTGAGAGCTATGTATTGAACACCCCCATTGTCAAGGGTTAGGGTATCTCTACAATATATCTTAGTGTGTGGATAGATTGATGGCCACCCTCTATTCCCTACTCCTTTATCAAGCTGGCGGTATCCCATGTTTCTTCGGGCTGGTAGTGGTTTTTGAGTCCCAGGTGTGTGTGGGAGAGTATAATTTTCCCAATTATCTTTGGGATGAGATGTGTTGTTCTTTTCCAAGTGTTTTAGGTATGTGATGTGTTATGTGACCCCGGTGTATATGGGTGGAACATAGTCGTGAGGCCCAGGTGTGTGTAGGAAATATTTGATGATCTTCATTTTCCTAAGTTTTAGGACTATATGTGTGGTCTAGGTGTGTGCGGGTAGGTTGTGACGTGGTACTTTTGAAAGAGGTGGGAGCACCAGGATGTTTTTCATTAGGGTGTGAGAGTGTCTAATCAGTGGGAAAGTGGTGATGGTTACCCTATCATCAATTTCTTCTATATTACTAGATTTGAATTTAGTTTTTTATTTATGATTCCTTTAGGGAGGTTGGGATGGCTAGTATACCTTGTTAGGTGTTGTTGGTTTCTACTGTTCTCTCAAAGGGGTATTAGTATGCTTCTACACTTGTACATGAATGAATTTGATTTTTCATTATATTTATAATTTTTGAACACCCAACATTATAAAACTAATTTCATCTTTCCTATAGGACTACGGGGACCATGATGGACCTTACTATCTCGGACATTGGGACAGTTTCTGTGTTTCTTCATAGCTTTGTTCATTTGGCACTTACTTTGCAGTTTCATGGTATTTCTAGTAGTTTTACCTTAAACATTCTTGGGGTATGGATTTTGGATTATTTTTTATATATGTATTCAAGTTATTTTTAGGTTGATATATCTTATCTCCTTATCCTGGTTTCTATAAAGTGGATAATGCCTCCCATTTTGTGTGACTCGTATACCATTACTGTTGGTCTCAACCCTGGGGCCTACTTAAGGTAGAACTCATTGGTCATTATCTCTCTTCCTTATTTTCTATCCCAATAGGGGGTTCTTTGGTGGGAGGAGTCATGATAGATAGTCCCTTCATCTCCATGATACACCACCATTATGTTTCTCTCCATATTTGAAACGAAACACTTATACCAAATGATTCAGATGTACATCGTCATCAGATTATTTTCATTCCACATATCAAATGGGTCATTTCATTCCTTTCACACAATAAAACACTATTAAAAATATACAAAATATCGTGAGTGCTTCCTTCAAAAACATAACTAGTAGGACTTTTTTTAATTATCATTATTCTATAAATGTTGTTTTAGATATGGTTTATACTCGCATCTTCACCATTTTTCATGGATGATACCACAACAATGGATTATTTCCTTATCTCATATTATTTGATAGGATCCTCCACTTGAATGATTTTAAAATCCATGAAATTATTAGTCTATATTTTTTGAAATGTATTTCCAATCATTTTTTTTCTTTCTCTGATATTGACTGATTCAACTAAATATGTAGGAATTGGAATTTGTATGAATATTATTTTCCATAATTTTTATATATAAAATGATGAATATGAAATGTCTCTCACCATAAATATCTCATTGTGATATCTTTTCAAACATAAAAATATTCGAAAATTCAATAATAGTTATTAACTTTTTATTTTTTTCCCCTTGTATGTCTTTAAATAATCCATTTTTTTAAAACATCGCGATGGGTTTATATAGAGAGATCTTGAGCATTGTCATGTTTCACAATATCATTCAAGGATTTGTTCACAAATTACTAAGTATTTATATCAAAATAGTTCTCATTATTTTATGAATTGAATGAACATGTTATATTATCCAACAATATGTTTTTGGTTCCCCCTATTGATAATTCCATGAATTATGATTTGAATATCCTATATTTTTATGAGACAAGTCTTATTAGTACTTTTAATTGAATGATCCAAGTCACACAGTTAGGATATTCTTTAAATGTTTTTATTGATACCATCACCTACATTAACATCTATAAATCTCATGTCATTTCAAAAAAAAAATATTCTCCAATGCCAATGATTTTTAACTGTTAAATTTATCCAAATATGACAACACCTTCCTTATCATATTTGAGGAATCTAAAAAGATACAAATTTATCATATTAACCAAATTTTATTTTCTTGGATAAATCTATTCTATAGAAATATTTTAAGGTTTCAAAAAATATTTATTATTGTTTACTTATCATATATATTCTTTTTCATAAATTTAATTTAATTATTTTTTGTTTTTTATTATTATAATTCTTCAAACACTAAATAATATTGAAAAAACAACATGAAAATATTATAAAAGATTTTTTATTTCTATCATACCTAATGATTCCTTCAGTTTTTGTGTGTGACTCATTTAGTTCTTCATATGAACATTTCTCTATGTTTTCAATGACAAATACAAGACAATATATCAAAATACTCTACATTAAAAATAATTATAATCAACAACATGAATAAAATATTGAAATCATCCATGTTTTGTTCACTGCTTCTACACTCTCTAGTACAATAAGGAAAATGGTTATTTTTTAAGTAATGTCCCATATTTCAAGAAAAGTAAAATAAGATCATTGTTATGTATCTTTTATACAAAATGCATTGTCTTTTGGATTCGTTATGTATTTTAATTCAAAGTCTCACCCAAAATAACCATAATAATTTTTTTCACTTGTAGATTAGCATCTATTATAATTTATTCTCATATAATAACCATATACTATTATTTCACATTTTTGTATCATTTAATTCTGATTAAAACCCAATAGATAACATTATTTACAATAAATATTCCCAACCAATTATTTTATTTACTATTTTATTTGGTTTCCCATTTTTTTAAATCAATATGTTATATTAATCTTCTAGTATTCAACATATTATTGAAAATTATTCCTTAAGGTCATGGACATAATTGACTGCACCATTTACTTTGTAATACTAACCATCAATAACCATCATAAGTTCATTGACATCGAGATTTTATCAAAAATAATTATCTATGAATTATTAATTTTCAAAAAATATTTTTTCATTCACTTCATTCAACATAGAATTTTCTTTCTACTTCTTCAAGGTGTATATTTTGTAATCCTGAACAACTCCACTGACATTATTTTTTTTTCTCTCCATGTATATATCACCCTATAAAATTTTTTCAACTATTTTTATAGATCAAAAAAAAATTCAATAATGTTATCTTTACTTCCTTCTATTTTCTATGGGGTTCATAATAAACCTTGATAATATATTCTATGAGTTCCACGTTGTACTCAATTTCTACCAATTTTTTCTACTATAAGGTGCATTCCTCATCTGATAAAATGTTATCCTTTAGTATGAGTTATATAATAGAACTCATCCTACCATTCAAAATGGTTAATGGTTTATTTATGGGAATTTCATCTTCCCCATTATTGTATATTAACATCTTAGAACACCATTCTGAAATATTCCCATCCTTTACACTAATATCCATGTGATTGGATATTTCCTTTTAGACATTACAATTCCTCCTCTTGGATTTCTAAAAATGAATTTCCTAAATTGATCAACCAATCCTTCATCATGATAATCCACCATGGTGATATTATTCAATTCCCAACCTCTTTTTTCATTTCCTTTTCCACAGCCTCATATTAATCATCCCTCATTTTATATAAAATATGAATATTTTTTAGACTCTATAATGACAATCCATTTATATATAATTAATCAAACATGGTAAATATTGGATTGAATTATTGTTTAAATTTTTAATATGAAAATGAAGAACATTATTTAATCGACTGTTTTTAGGAGACGACACATTTCCAGCATAATAATATTTTTTTGGTCAAAGAATATATCCAAAATATCATTTTTGTATATCCTCAAGTCCCTATTCATTCTTATTAGGATCATATTTTTATCTTCTATGTATTTAGAATCATATATATATATATATATCATTTTTTTACATTAAATTTAATGATTTACATAAAATAACCTTCATTTAGAGGGAATTAGATAACTCTCCCCATACACAATTTATACCTTAGGATTCAGTATCTAGTTCATTGTGATCTCCTAAAAATAGTATTTAAATATACTGACTAAAATATCAAGCATATTAGTTGAATAATCATCAAATCATAAACTACTATAATAGTGATACATCTAATTATTCTATAGTTAAATATTATTCCAATTGGAAATTATAATCCCTTTGTCATTGAATGATGCCATCGATTATAATAAGATCAATTCAATAATATTAGACCTTCTCTTTAAAAAATTATATGTTTCATAAGGCCAAATATTTAAAGAGCGGGTGAATCAGGGTTTGATATATTAGAACAAATTGTCCTTTTCTGTTATTTTTTATAGTTAAAAATAATACTCTTCCATATTTTTCTAACAAAATTATATAACATAATTTAATGTCACATATTGTATAATTGTTTCATAGATTACTAAAATGAGAATAATATAATGTGAAGACAAAGGAAATGTGCAAATGTATCGACAAAAATAAGAATAACTAGTGTTCTATTATTTTTGGGACTCGATTCATTGTCCAACTTTGTTTATAAATGTCCACTCTTCAAAATAAAATTCGATATGTTCTTAGAATAACTCATTATTCATCCAAAAAAATTATTTATGATTTGTTGCATCACTAAATTGGTTCACTCAATCATAGGTATGAAATAAATCTCATTATAGATTAATTTGGTAAAAACCCCACTACCATGTCCAGTCTTCATAACACCTAATTTCTTCTTGAAATGTTATTCTCCATGAACTTCCCTCCATATATTACTTTTATAGACACTATTGAGTATTTTTTGCATTCATATACTATTATTTCACACTGTTTCCATATATGTAACGCATTAACTATAACCTCTTCACAACAGTTCATGGTTATACCTTCATGAAATTCTTTTTATTATGAAATAATTTTGGAAAAACATTATAAATTATAAAATTTGATAGAAATGATCTTATTTAAAGTTTTTCATCTTCCAAATTAAGTTATTATTGGATCCATATATAGGTAAAACATTGTAAAACCTATTAATCATGAAATTATTATTCATTCCTCCACCCAAATCTTTCAAATACATTATTCCTTTACATTATCACATACCACACATTCATCATAATCTTATTCAATATAATACCTTAAAACTAAAATTTATCAAGCTACAATGAACTCCTTTCATGATCAAATTAACCTCCTACATGAACATTATAATGTCTAATATTCAATTATAGTAAGTAGGATTCTCATTCTAGATAACAAATATCATAACTATTAATATTTTATTATGGTATATTATTATAACATAAATCCAAAAAATTTATAAATTAAATATTATGAAGAAAATTTCATTATTGAATTCATAATGGTAAAATTTTATTATGACTACCTTTTATATATTTTTCTGAAAAAATGCTTTTGGTGAATTTTGAAAAATATATATTTTACAGTAAAATATCTCTTTTGTGACATTATAATGATGTAATAATAAAATTAATTTTTCCTAAATGATTATTCTTTAACAAGATATATATTTATTAAGTAATATAATTTTTATAAACAATATAATTTTGAAAATAAAAATTGTTATTTTTATTTGATAAATTTATGTGATTTATTTGTTCAAGTAGAAAAAGTTTTTGGATCATTTATCTAATCATGTATATAGGAGGATACATTAATTTTGTGCTTGATTTGAATAAAAATTATACCCTATTTGATATAAAATATTTAATTCATATCGTTGGGATAGAATTTATACTTTGGTTTATTTAAAATAATGTTTATTCTTAATGAATATTTTTTATTAAAAACATCTTCTTTAAATTTTGAAAACCTTTGTTAAATTTAATTTTTAGATGTTCTATAAGATTAATCAAGTAAAATATATTCCATATTTGGAATCATAGTAATATTATTTTTTTAATATGGAAAATTAATGTTTTAAGTAAATGAATAATACAAATGAAAAATATTTATCACCACAGTTAATAGTAAACTGAGATCAACAGATCAAAATAATTGTATATGGATTCATGATATAAAAAATTTATCAAAACTTATTGGTTTGTAGGATATCAACATTACACATATCATTGTAGAATATATAAATAATTTCATCCAATTTTATAAGAAAATAACTATATGATTTTAAATTATTTTAAAACATTCCATTTGTGTCCCTCCCCCAAGATATAAAAGGGAACCTACTCTCCCTTATTTTAACATACATTGAATTAATTTAATTGGAAAATACCAATTTATCACCCAACTAACATTAATTATCTTGATTCATTAGAAATTTTTATTACCCTATAACCATCCAAATAAGGCTCACATTGTAAGACAAATGGGATCTCTCAAAGAAGTTTTAATTATCCTATATGACTCATTAGATGTTCATATCATTTTATAATTCCTCTAAATATGTTTTATACATCCTAATATAATTAATAAAGTGTTATCAATATAATTTTATGTTATTTTAAATATTTTAAAAAATACCCCAATTTATTTTCATCCAATTGAAAATGAAAACATCACACATGCATAAGTACAACTTATAATATCTACGCAGCAGTGTAATTTATTTCCATCATTGATTTAAATTGTTGTTAATAAATATGTAATTAATAAAATATATGTGATATGTATGATTTAATTTTGATTATAGATATATAAATTTCATTTAAAACCTTACAATTTAAACTATTAGAAAATGATATTTTCAAGTGTCCGTACATGTAGAAAATCATCCCATGATGTTATGTTATTAGTTCTTAGATTACCAAATTTCTAGGAATATTCTAAAATTTTATATAATTATTAAAAAAATATAACCATGAAATTATTAAAATTGTATAGTTTCTATAATCATTTCATAACTCCCTTATTCATGTAAACTATACCAATGTAGTTTTGGAGAAGCAGATTGATCTACCATAACATGGTCAACATAAGAAAGTATAGTCAAATACTGGATGTAATATAATTATAGAAATAAAATACTAAATTAAATATATTTTTTAAAATTTCTTGAAAAATCATTTATTAAATTTAAATTCAATATACATGGGTTCCAAATAGCTATGACTAATCAAAGACTCATGGTAATGGATTTATGTTATAATCTTATTTTATTTGGAGATTGTTTATGTTTATATTTCCTTTGAGAAAATTATTTGATCCTAATATTTTACACACAATGAATTTTTTAAAAATATGGTGTTGTTTTAGTTAAATTGGTTATTATAAAAATATTATCTTGTTCGTTAATGAATAAAAAATTATGTTTCATTTATGGGATTTGTATATAAACATCAAGTTTTAATGTTGTCCTTAAATCAAAATATATTATTTCTCAACATACAATTAAATGTTTCATGAATATTATTATTTATTATTAGATGGATGATCAATTTATTTTTCCACTTTTTTTTAAAATCTTTCTGAATAATTAAAAATGAAATATTTTTCATGTTTTATATATAGTTAGTTTTTACTTTTTTTAAAACTATTAAAGTAATGTTTTATAGTCATATTCAGTTTGACATACCTTTTGTTCCATCATAAATTTTATATATAATAATAATCCTTTCAAATGTTTTCATGGTTATATTAAAATATAATTATTTTCTAAATATTTTTATATGTTTTTTATAAAACGTTATCAACTGAGAAGTGTATTATTTTTAAAAATAAATTAAATGAAATTTTTAATGTGATTTTTAACTTCTTTCCCACATGAATTTGTAAAGATTTAATTTTTAATGAGTTGATTATATTTAATTTTTTAATGTATTATTTTTAAAATAAAATAATCATTTTTATTGAATATATATTCTTATGAAATCCATTACTAATAATGGATAATATAATATTTTGAGATAGTTCAGTTTATTGTTATCATATCCAATATCACTATAACATCCCATGAACTTTTGTGAAGTATTTCATGACTCACTCCTTATTCTACTTTATTTAGGGTGGATTTTGATCGTTTTATAGAAAAATAGATTTTTTTGGGGAAATGTCCAAATTTTAAGGGATATATGTTCTTTAGAGTCAATAGAGTCTAGGAAGGAATGGGCCATCTGGAGTTGTGTCATTCTGTAAGGGATGTGGTGTGGTTAAACCTAGTTATTTAATGGATCAACGGGATATTTTTTCAGGTTATTGGTATCTTTATGTACTATAGTGTGAGATATTGACTGCTTCATGGGAGCTTGGAGGGAATTTATCAAAGCTACTACTAATTTCAGCATAATTGTGGTGTGGAGGCCCAATTGAGTGAGTTATTGAGATACTGCAGATTTAGGAATAGCTATGGTGTAGATATTAATTTTTTCATGGAATTAATCTTGGTATAATTTATTTGGGTGAGGTATATATCTTTTTTGAAGGAGTCTTGTTGATTAGGAGGCTCAATAGTGTGGTCTATGGTGGTTGTGGTGTGGTGTGGCTACATCCTACCTTTATATGCCATGGTATTTGGAGGTTATTGTGTGGTATGTGTTTTTATAAACCATATTACATGATACCCATTGTATATTTATTCTCCTTTATATCATATCTCATTTTAACATTTGGATTTTTAAGCCTCCCAAGAGGAATTTCAACTCTTATGAACTCCACTCTACTCAGATCAATACTTTGGTAGAAACATTTTATTCTTCCCAGGTAACTGAACTTTCCTCATTTTGGATTCCCTTGTTTTATTCTCCTCTATAAATTTTGAGTGAGTAATCCTCAATTATATATTTTATTTTACGTATGAATTAATATTTAGTTTTTATAGGGATTTCCTCTTGATCTCTTGGACCTTCGACTCTCAATTGGAATTCTTATTTTGGTTTTTTTACAATTAGATAACAAATTCAAGGTTGGTGGTTCCATAATGTATCTTCGACCAAAATGACACCTTATTTTCATTATTTTTTAAACGGTTATTTTAAAATTATTATATATTATTTGAAATAATTTTTATTTGATATATGATTCCAAGTGAATGTGTTTTCAAATAAAACCACATTTTGGGTGGTTTTGAGATATTGAATGAAATAGAAGAAATATGTATCAGGTTATAAAATATTTAGTAAAATTATATACCATTATCTAAGAAAAATTGGTATTAATTTAATATGATTTTAAAAGGGATATAATTTTTTGAAGACCTATAATTTGGTTTTAAAATGATAAACATATTTTGAAAATTAATAGTTGGAAAGTATATTTTTGAACTAATATAAAATGATTTATATTCCCATGATTGATTTATTTATTGATTAATACAGTGGGAGCTTATATATTTAGTGGTGACTAGGATAATAATGCACAATATAACCCCTAGTACTCGACTGATAATGAAAACACTGACTAAAACATTCTAGGACCATATTTTTTCCCATAAGGGGGGTTTATCCCCAAAAAATGAGTCATGGGATGTGGGAAAACATTATGTTTGTAAAATTGATTGTGTCACATTAGTATCCTATTAGCCAATAAATAATTTACCATAGGTTTTAATTCATGGCTCTATTATATAATTGTTTGGATGAATACATGTAATTTTATTATGAAACATATTAATTCATGACAAATGATATTTATAAATTCTATAAATATGATTTTTATTTAATCTTTTCTTAAAATGTCTACTACATATTTTGATTATTAATGAATGTTTTTTGAAAATATGTAAATTCCATGAAATTACTTATTATATATTAATTTATTGAATTTTTTGTTTAGTTGTTATTCAATTGATTATGGGACACATGGGGAGATCCTACTATGTTTTATAGATCTAACCCTACAATTTGCATTGGGTGTTGGTAGAATGTTTTTATGATAGGTTTGAGAAAAAGGGGATGTGCCAACGCACGGTGGTGGATGTTCTTAAAATGATATTTATAAATTCATGATAAATTCATGAAACATATTAATTCATGACAAATGATATTTATAAATTCTATAAATATGATTTTTATTTAATCATTTTTTAAATTGTCTACTACATATTTTTATTATGAATGAATGTTTTTTGAAAATTTGTAAATTCCATGAAATTACTTATTATATATTAATTTATTGAATTTTTTTTAGTTGTTATTCAATTGATTATGGGACACATGGGGAGATCCTACTATGTTTTATAGATCTAACCCTACAATTTTCATTGGGTGTTGGTAGAATGTTTTTATGATAGGTTTGAGAAAAAGGGGATGTGCCAATGCACGGTGGTGGATGTTCTTAATCACTAGGTGTTAATGTGATGGAGGCTGTCAGTGGAGCTGTGATAAAGTTTTATATGGGATTTACATCTTATTTTCATCATATGAAATATCTTTTACATTGATGATATATCTTTTGGTTACTTCATTATGTGTTTTTTATTACATTATCCATTTCTAATAATGAGAATACTAACTTTTATCATTTCTCTAGCACTAGTTTATGAAATGAATCATTCCCTTGTGATACTTATATGATGAAGAAGTTTGGTGTCCAACTCATGGGCATTGAGAACACCATTATTCTAACGTCATTTCCAATTTTGGTATTAGGGTACTAGTTTATCTAGTCAGGTTCATGAATCAGTGGTATAAAATGTGTATGTCCTTCATCTTTCCTCGATGTTAGGGTGTAGTGGGTTGTTTGGGTAGAAAGAAGGTAGGATATAATGGTATTTTGGAGGTATATGGGGGATATTTCCTTTATACCTCTCATAATTATAAGCCTTAAGTCACCATGGGAGTATGAGATAATTTTCGGTAGGTATCTATTGATATGGTTATAGTCTTTTACATTCATTTAGTTTGATTAAGCTAAAAACCAATTTCTGAGTTCTGTTTGATGGAATTGATATTCCTTTGCCTCTTTTTTGGGTTTTTTTATCTATTTATCATTACCGATTCCTTCATTTTTTTGTTGATGTTTTGTATAATCATATATCCAAGAAAATGATTAAATAGGAAACAAGAGAATTTTGTTGTAGAAACCTCTAGTTTTCCCAAATATTTTTGAAATTGTAGGATGTGTTGTCCAAGCATTAGAATAATCACCAACACCATCTCTCATTTAGGCTCATATTTGAAACATTGTAGGAATGAATCTATAAATAATGCTCCAAATATTCTTCACTAGAATCCACTAGTTTTCTAATGATAAAATGATCCTCAAGGGGTTTAGGATTAACTGAAACAGTGTGAACTACTATATGTGTTTATTGAAACATCAAATTCAAAGATGGTATTTTTGGATATCCTTATTTTTGAGGGAACTAGTATGAGATGGCAGGACATAATGTATATAGTGAATAATTATGAGGTTATAGAATATCTGGACATTTAGGGTCTTTTCAAATATAATTTCTATCCAAATTCAGTGATCTAAGAAGAATATAGTGATTTTATAACCCTTTAAATTCTGACATGACTGTTATATAGTATATGGCACAAATTTATAATATGGTCTAATTTTCTCCAGTGGTGGAGAAAAATGATAATATGTGGGAATTGATATTTTATAATAGTCATCCTTATCTTATTTAATCATAAATTTTTTACTTAATATCACATCATATATTGATGTAATGGACAAAGCGTTGATGATTAAGCATGACATGGATGGGAACTCAAGGTTGAAAGTATTTATTTTTTCTCCAACTAAATAATTTTTTAGTACTTTTAATATAAATAGAGATAATTAAAGCTATCATAGTTTTTATTAAAAGAACCCACCATCATAGACTTCATGTAACACCATGAAGACTGCAATTTACTTTCTTCATGTGTGGTAAGGTTAGGCATTCCAAACAGGTTTGGACTGAGGTAACCAAGATCTCTAGTATGTGTGGTTGGCCTAGCCACCTACAGATGTTCTTAGATTTATCTTCTTCTCTATAATATAGAATGAGATCATTATCATTTAAAAGAAATGGATTAAAATCAAATAATTCAATAAATAATTGGTTATAGCCACATGTATTTGGAATGAAGATACTTTGAGAACGAAAATAGTCTCTAAATGATGTTTATGAGGGTTCAATGAATGTGAGAAGTAACCTCACTATATTTTCATATTTAAAAATTCTTTTATTTTATATGGTATATCACACCCATTTATATAAACCTATGTTTTGAATTTTTTGAAGAATATTAAAGAAAAATTTCCTTCTGTTATTAATATTACTACCCCTCTTGGACTGAAGAGATTGCATGGACTTTAGCATCATAAATTTATTTTATCAAAGATTTATCTTAAATGGGATTTTCATGTCCTATACACGAACCCTATTGAAATAATTTTGGAGATACATTGACCGATTTATCAGAAGTCTGGGATTACTTATTACCTTTAATGATTCTCCTTTACATCACCAGATAAGATGTGACTTTTCATTCCGGGAGAATGTGTCTACAATTTGAGTATATATGGGCCTCCTTTTATATGGTTGGTAAGGTTAATATTGGTTTTTATTTCTTTTAATGGGAGAATAAATATTCAATTGAATATTTCCCTATAGTTTTTGTTGGGTTTTGTGAAGATTTTAATTTGGATTTGTCCTTATTTCAACCGATAAGAGATGTGTATTTTTCAATTGATTTGTTACATGATACCTAGAAAGTGTGTATTTATTATTATCATATGGATCCAGTAGATTTGAAATAGTTTTAATATTATTTGGATGACATTATAGAGAAATTTTTTATTTCCTCGGATGTGTCACCATTGGTATCACCTATTCTCTGTGGGATGAATGTTGATGGGACAATTCTTCTATGTGTTGATTAATTGAATCTCAATCGAGTTATGGTGATGAATACATATATATAACCTTGAATTGATAATTTGTATGATTTTTTAAAAGAGGAAAAATGGATTTGGTATATTGATCTTATATGTGGTTATCACTAATTAGGTATAAAAAATATGACCTTCATAAGATAGTCTGAAAGATTTGGTATGGATTTTATGAGAATCTTTTTATTAAATTTTTCAAAACCCATACTCCTATAGTTGTTATGGGATTGATAAACAAGATATTTTATGATTACCTATAGTAGTTTTATGTTGTATTAATGTCAGAAATACTATTTCACCCATAGATTGAGGTGGACCATGTGTATCATGTGAAGGTAGTTCTAGAAACCAAGATAATTCCTCAAATTTATGAGAAATTAACAAAATGAATTTTTAGATTCAATAAGTTATGTTCTTGGGATAGGTGGGCTTAAAACATGTAATTTTAATTGAACATAAGAAGGTGAAATCTTTAATGAAATATGACAAACTATAAAATGTATTCTAGATATGACACATATTTGTTTTGTAATTATACTACGACATATTTTCCCGTGTTTTTTAGAAGTTGGATTCTCCAATGTCTTCCCCTACTCAGAAATGAGTGATGTTCATTTGGGATGAAAATTCCCATAGTTAATTTTTTGAGAAGAAACAAGTATAAAATTCTTGATTATTTTTCACTCCTACATAGTTCAGGTATGAATAGTTTTTCATCTTTAAATGCAAAATGTTTGGAATTGGGTTGTATTATATAGGATGATCACATTATATTCTATAGTACCTAGATGCATTGAAAAGATAAGAATAATTATTAAACCCCTGAAATTGAACTCGCTGTTATGATTCATGCTTTCAATAGTGGGAAACATTTCATTTTTATAGAAATGTTTTACATTTATTATGACCAAAAGTGATTGAGTTATTAATTCCCCTAATAATATTTTCTTATTTGATAGAGGTTTTGGTTATATTATATGTTGTATTTTTTTTATCATTAACCATTCTCCTTGAAAGGTGAATACCACTATTGATGAGTTGAGTATGGAATATCTAAAAAATTTCATGAAGAAATAAATATAAGCATATTATATAATGGCACTATTTTATTAGTTTCATTTTGAGGGTTTGGATAATGAGTTTGAGAATTTTTTTCAAAAGTGTAGTTGACCTCTTATCTTCTAGAGATCATTCTTTGAGAGAAGTGTCTTGATGATGAATTCTATGGAATTTAGGACTCTAATTATGGTGGGAAGACTACTGCTGCAGGTTTTTCTCTCGATGATATATCTTATGTTTCTAAAACTATAAATTTTTAATTTTTCCAATAAGAAATAATGTGATGTGTGATTTCCATAGTCACGATTATTTTGTGAAACCTTGGTCCAAAAATATGAATTATGAAATTTTTTGTTTATTACAGCGACTAGGATTGAGATAATACATCAAAACAATTACTTAATATTGTTATACCTACCTAGAAGTCAAATATGAGCACTAGAGGCCATCAGTATTACCATATATTCTACCACTTTCGACATGGATATTGAAAAACTTTTCTATGGACTTTGTGGTTTGGTTTCTATATACCCCTTGAGAGAAGAACATGATATTGCTTTTTATAGATATTTTGACCAAATTTTCCCACCTTATACCTATTATATATTAATCTAATGTTGAGGGATTGGTCCATATATAAATGATTAATTTTGTCTTATTTAATAGAGTTCTATTTTATATTATTTCTGATAAGGATTCCCATTTCACTGCTCACTTTTGAAGTTCTCTCCTAGAGTCCATGGTATCCTGTGAGTCTTTGAGAATGCAATATCATCCATATATGGATGGACAGATATTTTTAGATTTATAAATTCTTAAGGACATGATCTATTATTATGTTAATAATTTTTGTGGTACATGGAATGTAAATTTGGTAATTTTTTATGTTCCCCTTAAAAAAATTTATCATTTCGCTATTAGGATTGATCCTTTTGATGCCCTGTTTGGATATCATTTCATTTCTTAGTTGTGTTGTTCTGAGGGTGGTGATGGTACCTTTATTGGGCAATGTTTGGAACCAGAGATGATGAAAAGTATTTAGTTGATTCCTCATCAAATTTTGATGGCATGGAGTTAGTGAAAATCATATACTAATCATCATTATAGAATATTGGAGTTTATAGTCGGTCAACAAGTGTTTTTGATAATTTCACCTTAATTGGATAATTGTTTCCTAGGTTAACATGGAATAATATTTCTGAGGAATGTTGGTCTATTAGAGATTATTGAGAAAGTGGGGAAAATGAAATATTATTTTTCACTTCAACCATAGTTGAATTAAATCCAAAAAATGTTTTATTATTTCATATTTTGAATTATAATTCGAACCCATCACATACGTTGAAATGGTATGATCTTGATTTTGAAACTAATTAATCTATGATTAAGAATCTAACTCATATTGTTGATTTTGAGGCAATAGTTCATCATGGGAATACAATACTATTTCACCATGTTATATGGTATACCATTTTTTATTCAAATGATACAAGGGGTTAAGAATAACAAATCAATGGTTAGTGGCCTCATCAATTTAACATAGAATATTCTAAACAT
Organism: Viscum album; assembly: GCA_963277665.1. Taxonomy (NCBI): domain Eukaryota; kingdom Viridiplantae; phylum Streptophyta; class Magnoliopsida; order Santalales; family Viscaceae; genus Viscum; species Viscum album. Next base: position 201,184,956 of record OY728157.1, on the reverse strand, counting down.
TCTTTACCAGAAAAAAGTGTTTATAGTGGGGAGATTGTAACATTTTGTAAAATTTTATCTAGTATTTATTTACTGTAAAAAAATTCCATTAATGAATGGGAGTTCATAGATCCTTTTGAGGATCGATATATTTTTGAGGGAAAACAAAATAAGTCATGGAGTGGAGTCTTTGTTTTGAATTAATGGAGTCTTGGTATAAATGCTCTAGAAATAGATAGATCATGGGGTAGGGGTTACAACATGGAGAATCCACTCTATAGTATAAAATATCAGTATACAAATTAGGGTAGTTTGGGAACATACAATGATACGACATGGGATTTTGGATACATCGTCAATCCCTAGAAGAGGGTTAACATAGATAATGCCAATTTTGATACATATTGAGTGTGAAAGACTAATAATAGTGTGAAGGACTGTCTGAGTGAGTAATAGAGCTGTTTTCTATTTTGGGATTCCTCTAAAGGATTGGTCTTCTTTTCACGGTATTTCCTAGGTTGAAATGGATGTAGACATTTTTTTTAGAATGTATTCATGAGACAGATTGAGTAAGAGGATCTATGATGTGTTCAAGGGTTATTGTTCCATGTTGATGTTATTTCTTACCTTTTTTCATCATGGACATGGAAGGTTTTGAGGTCTCTGTTTATAAAAACATAGATCCCCAATCCCCATTTGATATTTATCTTTCTTCAGCCCGACTCATATTAAATAATTTGTCAATTGAATTCTTAAAGGAATTTCAACCCCTCCGAACTCTATTAATCTCATATCATTGCTCCAGTGGAATTGTTTGATCACTCTTTGGTAAGTGATCTCTCCTCAACTAGTATTTTTCACATTTTTTCTTATCTCCCCCATGAGAGTGATAAATTATAATTTTGAATATGGAATGGATTTTTGTTCTGATGTTTTCTGTTTATATGGATTTCCTCTTGATCTTTAGTTCCTTCAAAACTCCATTGGATTTCCCATTTCAAGTTTTTGATCATTGGATCACTAATTTATGATAGGTGGTTCCATAATTTCTCTTCCACAAAATTGATACCATGTTAGTGTGATTTATTTAATGTGAATTTAAAAATTATTTTTTATGAATTGAAAAAAATTGGATTATTTGTATGATAAAAAATTAATTTTTTTTTGATATAAAACCTTGTTTTGGTTGGTTTTGTGATATGAAATGATTTGTGAAGAATATATCTTGTGATGGAAATAATTTGGTAAGTTGATTTTACATAATTTGAGAGAAATGTATTTAGATGAATAATGATTTGAAATGTAAAATATTGATTTGAAAACCAATGATTTTTTTCTGAATGAGAGATTCATGGTGAAAATGTAGAGAGGGAAATAGTATTTATAAACTAATATAAAATTATTGTTTTTTCCATGACTGAATGAGGCATATATCAGCCTGTGTGGTTTATAGTTATTAGTACAGGAATTCTAGAACCTAAACCCTAGACACTGGAATGAAAATAGAGTTAGTGACATAAACATATTGAGGCATTATTTTTTTTTCATGGGGCGTTTATTCCCAAAAATATGATTCATGGGATATCATCACACACTGATTTGAGATCACTAATTAAGTAGTGTGAGGATCAAATTACTTGAAAAATATTTTATAGTTGGGTTTTGTTCATCGTTTTCTGATATACAAGATTTTATTATTCCATGTAATTAATTTGTTAAATTAATTAATCCATACAGAATAATTTATATATATGTTTTATTTATAATGTATGTTTTAGGATCTTTGATATGGACTAACACATCTTTTATTTATGAATGAATGTTTTGTTAAAAATATTTGAATTCCATTCCATGTAATGTTTTAGAAGAATTTATCAAATTTGTGTTTTATTATTATACAATTGAGTATTGAAAACTTTGTGATACCCAATAGGGAATTATAAATCATACAATACTTTATATTTTGGGTGTTTGTAGGTTTTCATAGGTCATGTATGAGAAAAGGTCATGCTTCTCTTGGAGTTGGTGGTAGTTATTATTATTTGGAACACCTAGTGATAGAGATCACAATTGGAGATGTGATCCAATTGTTTCAGATGCTTTAACTTTGAGTTTTTACTTGAAATACATGTTTACCAATGATGATGTATTAAAGGAATATTTCTTCATCTTTTTTTTTACTTTCTCTCTTTGGAGTGTTGATAATTCTTAACAGTATCCTTTATCTTCCACTATTTTATTGAAAGAATAATTACCTTGTGATTATTTTATGATGTAATGTTCTACATTCCAACCTATGGGTATCTATAATTACATTGGGGAGATTTTATTGTTGGAAATGTATTTGGGTACCAGTGTATTTGAGTTGGTCCTTAAAAGTCACTCTTTGTTATTCATTGGATATTGTTTTTCTCGTTTACATCCAAATTGTTAATATGTTGGAGAAATATATAATACATACTACTATATTTATGATTCAGAATCTATATAAAATTTCTATATATGTTATAATTTAAAATTTTATTATTATGTAATTTATTCAATTTACTAAGGTAATATTCATGTCTCATATTCATGATTTAATATAGATAATAGTTGAACTATATGGAAATTTAATAGTGAATCACATTAATCCATTAAAACATAAGTAATTCATATTATGTGAATATAATGTGGGGTCCTTTATTATAAATAGTCCCTTGATGCATCGATAAATTTCTTGAGGTAAAAAGATAATCATACCTTATTAGATGGGTATTTTTATACACAAAACCATTTATTAGTAATTATGTATTTTTTTAGAGGAAATGATGGAATGATTAATGATAAGTTAGATGAGGAGTTGATAAAAAGACCATGAATGAACATTTTTATGCATTTCATTCATTAATTTTTTTATGAATTATCCATATAATTTATTTGTTGATATTTTCAATGAATGTCTATTGAAATAGAGTTTTCAATTAAACAGTATTTTTTTATTATCATCGACACAATATTTATTATTAATTATTTACTCCTAATAGAATCTACTATATGTCTCACATTATAATAATATTAGATTATTTTTTATTTGTTTTACATTATCTAGGATATGAAGAAAGAAATTGTGAGTGATTTAAATGATGGAAAAATATTTCTTATACTATGTATTTTTATTTAAAAATTAATATTGTATTAATTTATCTATCTAGTTATACAAAGTATCTAAAAAACATATAAATTTTAGTGAGATCCATTGAATTTCTATACCAAAATAGAAAAAATCTAAACACAAGATCTAGGTTATTGGAACAATGGTGTTATAGTTGGTATTAGAGAAATTTTAGTACAAACCATGAGAATAAGATTTTTAATTAATATAACTAACATGAGAATTATGATAATACCTTAGAGTATTTGATAATTTTTACCATAATATGGAATTTTTACTTTCTGTCTCAATATTCATTTTGATTTTGATCTAACATAGTATATGAAACTATTCTAAGATGGCACCAAGTCGAATGACGGGAATCAACACCTATAGTAAATGTATGTGTTTCCTATATGAACAAGATGATATAGTTGGTGTTGTTTCTAAGTAGAAAAAGTCTATATTAGATAAGGTTACTTGGTTATTATGAATAGCTTTCCCATATGGAGAAACCTATTATTACTCAAAAAACATAATTAGTGGTTCTCTTTATGTTTTATAATAATCCCTCATTTAATGTTACTACAAACCTAATGTTAGCTTAATAATGGATAAACTCCCACAAAAAAAATTGCGTGGTCCTGAAAAGATTTGAAAGGGAAATACTTATTCTTTGTAATGTATTTATCGAAGGGATATATTGTTATACCATGTTCATTGATCCATAATATTAAGTTGTTATCGAAATAGAATGTAAGGAATAATAATGTGATGTTTTTTGAGAAATACATTCCCTAATAAATACTACCTAAATTGGGTAGGAATTTAATCACATTAAAGTAAAAGAATGAAGATTATATTTCATGGTAAGAGGCTTACATTATAAAAATAATTCAATATGATTTAGACTGCATAAGTAATTTAGAAGGAATGACTGACTATTTCCTTTATAGGATTAATCCCATTCAATGAAAGGAAATTTATTATCAACAAATATCATAAAATGATGATATTGATTCATATTCCAAAAAATAATTGAAAAAAATCATAGGATTTTATCATCATTTTAATTCTAGACAAGAGGAGATTAGATGAGAACTAATAGAAATCAATCATGTTAAAAATAAGTGAGAGAAGATGTTATTTCTAACATGAGAAAATTAAGGAATGAAACCCCAGGCTACATGATTTATTAGAATATTGTTTTTTATGTGGGGAAAAATGAGTCCTATATATCAGGATTTTAATGTAATTAATAAAACCACTACTATCCATTTCAATTTAATTAAATAGATAGTAGAATATTTGAACCAATGCCTCTAGAATCAATGAAAACTACTACAGAAGAGGAAAATGGGATAATTGAAAGCTTATTCAATTACTACAATATAAGCTATAATACCTAGTCATGTGGTGAAATGTACCTTAATTATAACCTCAAAATTATATATTGTGTGATTACATTATATATCATCATAAATATTTATATCATCCGTGATTGCGGTGAAAAGAAGATATTCTCCTAGAACCTAATGAATTGAGATTTCAATCCAGATACTTATCGAAAATATTATTGCAAATGGTTGTCTGAAAGAATTTCCATTAATTCACATAGACATACACAATTTGATAACATGATTATTATAGCATTTTTCTCTTTCATATAAAACTTTTTATGAATTAGATTATTAATTATATTGAAAAATAATTTTCACTATGATAAAGATATTTGGATTCACAAAAGAGATGTGGAAACACTTGTATTTGTAGAACCAAACATCTCATATGAGTCGCATCTATATCCACCTCTAGTGGATACTGTTAATAACATTCAGGGGGAATATGATCAAATAAATCCTATGAATGGTAAAAGTATCCTTATAGTTGAGGATATAACTATTATTAATGAATACATTGAACTATTTCTTGAAGAAATAATTGTCTTTCCACCAATGATTAATGTTGAGTTTTTTATTTATCACATACCTGATACACAAACTATATCAATGACACCCAATATGATTGAAGTAGTAGAATTAGTGTAACTAATGAAAAAACTGAAGTTGTTTTATGATATGGGATTCATCTATCTTTGTTTTTAACATTGGGGATCCCTATTTATTATGAACCATGTGAATTGATATTTATTTTTTTAATATGAAATGTGGTTCTATTTTGTATTTAATTAATTATATGGAAATAAATGCCCTTAATATAAATAAAAAGTATCATCTACTGATCATTGATGACTTTTTAAATCATTATTAGTGTGAATAATTTTTTTCATTGATTAAAACTCATTACGGGTATCATAATCAATGATTATTAAAGAAATATATACAAAATATAATATTTTATATAAGGTGTAAATATTATTAATATATAGTAATTACATTTCAATTGACTAACGAAACCACAATGTTTATGTATCTGATGAATAGATTATTCAATGATTAACTGAATCTTTTATCGGGTTACATATTTATGATATAATGAATTAATATGAAATATAAGATGAGTGTAAGAGTATTTTGTGAATATTTCATGATAATCATTTGGATAATGTATTACATTATAAATTGATCAAACATGACATATTGATTCGTGAATATTATTCACTTGGTTCGTCCATGTTCTCTCTAAGTATGGAATAAAATTTGAAACTTCAAATTCAAGTTTAGTTGTGGAAAGGTAAATTCAAATAAATATATTCATAGTAGGCAGTTTCACTAGATTATCAGGTTTCAATTAATTATTTTGAATAAATTTATCTATTAGCTAACCTATTCACCAAAATGACATTCAAATGTATAATTTTTAAATTTTATGAAGATTATAAAGAATGTATTGAATAAATAAATTTTAGATTGGTGAATTCAATTTTATTGAAACTACCATTACTATTGGATTAACTTATTATAAATTATAATGAATCATTTAAGGGATATGAATGTGACCTTATAAAAGATAGATAGAGTTATTTCATATTCATGAAGCTAGTTAATGAATCATGATCATAATTATCCAAACTAAGATATTATGTTGGTTTTCATAATCTTCAAATTAAATATATATATATTTGTTCCCATTATAATAAATGATCAAATGTATATATGAGACAAAGAACATTAAAAGTGTGCCTTTTCATAGAAAGAGAGGAATATGAATAAAATGGATGTCTAGAATTGGTAAAGTATTATGATGAGTCAATACACAAAATCTATAGGATAAAATATAACTCCAATGATTCATTACATAAAAAGGATTATAGAGTTAAAAATGAGGATTTAAAATGGTCATATGATTATGGATGTAATAATTTTATATATTATAATCACTAAGGAATGGGAAAGACAACACCTATTCAAATTGAATTTAAAATCATCTTTATTAGATAAAATGATATGATCTCAATTTAATGATAACAATTTTAGAAAGAAAAAAACCAAGGAATTATGCGATGTTGGTAGGAGTAACCTATAAAGATTTTATATAGAAATTTGGAAATAGGATGTGTGTATTATCTATTCCTGATTTGGAAAGTAATTATTATGCGAATTACATAACTCATGTTTTCCCATACAACCTAGTTCCATGAAAATGTTTCAATATTTTCAGGAATGTTATTTGTGGGATAATATGAAATTTGAAATTATATAATATGCACAAATATTCTTGTTTAATCCATGTGTGTAGGATATGTGAAAATTTCCAAAAAGGATCAAGAAATCAATTTCTATTCTTATATGTGAATTGGATGATATTGCAATGGACATAGTCAGTAGATAAAAAATGACACTAAGAATGAATGATTTTATATTTTTTACTTTGTAACACCTTATCATGTCCTCACATTTCTTAACTATAAGGGGACATATAGCTCAAGAGATCCTTATGCTGATGTATATTAATGATGACTTTGGATTCCTCGGTTCATGTATTTTTAATGTTTCTAATTGTGACCCATAGACTACATTGAATTTAAAAAAACATTATAAGGAATAAATAACAATTAAATAATTAAGAAATTATTATCATTCTTCGACATATGGATTGTATGAAAGGACAATTCAAAAATTGGATGACATTTTGAGGTTATTCTAACATGAATTATTCCATATATGGGATTAGTTTTTACCATTACTGAAATTGTTATATAATAATAACATCACATTGAGCATTAAAATGGAACCATATAAAGATTTTTGTGGGAAATTATATGACACAAAAACATGAAGGGATGATGATGATGAAAGGAATCTTTTTGTTCTGGAACATGCTGAGGAGGAAAAGTGAAATTTATAATTATTCATAGTAATATCAATGTATAATAATACATGAAAATGAGTATTGATAATTGATGAATTATTGATTTATAATTTCAAGTACAGGGGTCATGTTTTAATGAAAGTATGTCTACTGAAGGATGTTATGTAGATTGAAAAGAATGGGATACAATGCCCATGAAATATTATTCATTTTTGAAATCTATAATTAATTGGAGTTGTGTATTAAAATTAGGAAATTCTACTTGGCCTCTTTAAGTACCGTGATGTGTTCTTTATTTCCATATCTAAGAAGTAATTTCTAAATACAGAACAAGTTCTCAACTATAAGAAAATAGAAAAAAAATTGGTTTTTTACAAATGAAGAGACTATCCATATTCATAACACTAGAGAACACATGGTGTAGAATCGAGAAACTATATTGGTGAAGGTATATTGGAGAAATAATAAAATATAATTAGAAACATTAGGTATTAAAGATGTTATAATGAATAACTCCCCAAATCATTTCAAATAGTGAAATTATGAAAATTTTGTGTATACAATTTTTAGAAGAGGGGAGAATATAATACCAATGATTTAATGAAGAAAATATTTAGTTCATTGTAAAGAAACAATAACTAATGCCACATAGCTCCATTCCTGAATTTCATTAAAACATAAATTCCAAAATATGAAATAATGTATTTGATTAATTTCATTATATTTTTTAAAAAATTATTTCAATTTATAATTGGATGTATTATTAATATTTCTTAGAAATAGTATATTTTTGTGGAATTTTAAAAATATAAATCACTATAAAAAATATCATATTTATGAAACTATGTTGTTATTAGAATAACATGGATGTTTTGAAAATAATTAGTTCAAATATATATTTAATAAGTAATATATATCATATAAACTTATAATTTTTAACAAATAAATTTATGGTTTATATTTTGTACATATAATAATTATTGTTGTCCAAAAAAATATTTTAGTTCATTGCACTTAATTAAGTATTTACAAGGATCTTTTCTATTTTATAATTGTAATAATGAAATATTTTTATCATTTAATTAAATATAATCCAATTAATCGAGTTGGAATAAAAATTATAAATTGTTTCTATAAAATAATTTTTCTTCTAAAAATAAACAATTTTTTTAAAATTAATCATATTTGAATATTTAAAAATTATATTAAATATAGTTTCTTCAACCACTAGTACTTCAATAATATGAAATAGATTCTATATTTATAGTAATAATAATTATTTTTATTTAATATTTTTAACAAAATTTATTTTTGTAATTAATAGTAATCATAGTAAATATTTCTCACCTCGATTAACAGAAAATTGGTTGAATTGTATAAAAATAACCGGATATTGAAATAGTATAACATTTTAAATCATTAACATAATAGGATTGTTTTATTTTTTTCCATTCACATAAAATGTAATAATGCATAATATCTAGGACCCATGATCACCTGAAAATTACTACATATTATTAAAATATTTTATGATATTCTATGTTTGTCCTTACCCTCACTTATAAAAGAAAACCACTTCTCCGACCATATTAACATAGATTAAGCACCCTATCTCAAAAAAATAACTACCTATATACTGTCCAATATTCATTCATTAATTATTGATATTTTTTTATTACATGAAGACAATCCAATTATATTATATGGATTAAGACAATGAAGGTATCTCAAAATAGAGCGAATCATCTTACATGACACATTGAATATTTTTTCTTATTATACATCCAAAAAATATAATGTATCCATCTTAACATAGTGACTATGGAATAACCAATATATTTAGATGACATTATTATTCTTCAATAAACAATTGCCACCTTTTTTTCCTTCCTACGAAAAATAAAAAAAATCACTCATGCATACGTACAACCTACCTTCCCCTCATAGTGGTGAAATTTGACATTAAAAATAATTCTATATAGATGTTTGAAATGAATAAATTTATGAGATATATAATATGTTCTTAAAATAATTATTATTCTAAAAATTTATATTATCATTTACCTGATTACAATTCCACTGGTTTGAAAATGAATGTTCCACTCATGTGTATCTATAGGCTATAACCTTCACAAAGAAATGTGATTCATTATTCTATTACCACCATGCATGGACGGTTATAAAATTTTATTTAATGAATAAAAATTATATCAAATATATTATTAACATTCTTTAGATGGTGGAAAAACTTCATAACTCCCTTAAATATATACAATATAGAGAAGTTATTTTTGAGAAAATAACTGAACAGTATTAAAGAGTTTAACATTTGAAATACTATTCAATTAATGGATTCCAAATGATTATAGAATTAATATGAACAATCATGAAATCCATCACAAAAACATGGTTTTTCAAATATTTTACATAATTCATAAAAATATTTTATCTATAACTACAGTTAAACACCTATATGAAAAAAAAATGAATTGAAACATTTTCGACTATATTTTTTAATCAACAAAACAACCTTGAATCATTAAATGAACATCAGTATGTACTTCTTCCACAATTACCCTCACTAGTTCCATTGAAAACACATAATGTGCAATAATTATGCAACTAAAATAACTTATTAAATCTTTTCATAAAACACCATTACCCATTTGAAACTATAGAAAGTGGGAAACTTTATACTGAACATGCACTTGAATACCACGTAATTTAGTAGAAATGAGAGAATATATAGTAACATTCAATGATCATTAGTAAAATCACATTATTCTTGATAGCACTTCCAAAATCGCACATGGTAAACTGAATGAACCATGAAATCTGGAATCCACTTTTATTTATATTTACTTAATGAAATAAAATATTCTAAATCGTCTAGATAAAAGAATCCCCTCATTTAAAATAGAAGATACATTCATCTTGCATCATCTGTACACAAACCTGAATGTGGTGTGAAAAAATCCCATGTTCCTGAATTAATGTTGTACCCATCTTTCAACAATCTTAAATATCAATACATTGTGATATATAATATAGAAATTAATATTCATTATAACATGGTCAAATACATACATTGTGGTTTTTGGGTAATATATCCAAAAATGTTTAGGATTGGAGGGTATAATGAACTCTAATAGCTATCCAATTCCTCTTAGATTCTTCAATGGGTTAAGAATCTATTATGATATCTATGATATAATGTAAACTAGGAACATACTCTAATTTCACCAACAAATGCTTTTACTTTACCTGTATAATGAAATAATTGATTTCAATGTTATTTTTTATAGTGTGATGGACATTATTTTTCTAATATTAGTAGCACTATAATTAACACAATATATTTTTGTCAAAGGCATCACTTAAACTCATATATTTTCAAGATACCTCTTAATCCAAATTAATTATGTGAATTTTTTTTCCAATATATATATATATATATTCAATTATCTTAGTTAAATTATATATTGTTTCTTGCAGAGAAAATTTATGCACAATCCACCCTAATAAAATTGACCACATTATATAGAATTTAATTCATCATAAGAACCATTCCAAAAATCATCGGTAAATAAAAAAACTATTTTTCAATTGTTTCACAGTAAAAAAATATATAAATTTTTTTCACTTAAATAGAATACATTATTATCCTTAATTACATTATGCATATTTCACTGTGAATTCACTGAAGTCTCAACTCTTAATAGGGAGAAAGAATATTAAATGTTCATATCACTATTAATTACAATATTCTCAAAATGATATGAATATATTCAATGAAATTAATTTATATTCAATCTTCATCTATTGAATCCTTCATATCAATAAAAATAGGTGTTGTCATTAATTTTTAATATTCTATTACATATAGTTTTTAAATATCCTTGTAATTTTTAGATTAATATATTAATATTCTATTCCATCTATGCAACTCTTTTTGTCCAAGGAAAAAATCAACAGTACAATCATGATATTTTTAGATAAATTTTATGAATTTTAAAAACTACTTACTCAATGATTATTTTAATCCATCGATGCTTATGTTTTTACATATACAAGAACTGTCATTCTTTTATCAATATCATTGTTGATATATAGGAATTTATCGACACCAATATATTGCAAATATATCTTATTAATTTATTTATCCTATCTTGAATAACATCCTCATGGTGCCCATTTTTTTCATAAATTTCTATTCATAGTAAACAAAATTATTGCTCATATTAATTAAAAATAAAATCATTTTTATGTTCAATGTACACATATTTTTCCAATACCACATTCTGGTATATATACATGACATTTATCTTGAATGCCTTGATTATCCATTAAAATACTTTTGTAAAGAATAGTCATCTATTTCCTATACATTCCATATGTCAAAATATCTAATCAACAAAGATATAATATATCAAGGAGTATTTATTTAGCCATAGTCATGTCATATTTAAAAAAATTATATTGTCCTTATTTAGTTTTTTTCAATAAAATGACATTTCGAATCAATTATTTTATTAATTATTGGTCGTAAAAAATCACATATATTATTATTTTGCATTAGTAAAGATATTCATTAATCAACACAAGATAGTTTTCTTCAATAGAAACTTCTTAAAATCCGATGTCACAACCTAATATATGTGTGTCTTCTTTTATGGAGAAATCATTCTTTATATATTCAGTGGTGTTTTCTAGTCATCAATAATATTTTTAACACTAATTATAGATCATTTATTTGGAATCAATATCGACAATGGTCTAATATATTTTTCCTCAGATTAAGTTCATTCATTAAATATTACATTATGAATGTGTGTTACCCCTAACCACATACCTCCAAATTAAATTTAATTTCAAAACTAGTAACTATTTTGATGAGAATTCTTCTCATTTTATAATATAGTGACATACTTGATTCAAAAAAACCATTTCTACCTTATAATTAATTCATTTATATGAATTAATATTTCCAATGTATTCAAGGAATTTCCATTTATCTCTGTGATAATAAAAAATTTTATTTTTCAATTCATTGGGAATAAGGAAATTAATTCCAATTTATTATAAGTACATCAACGTCATCTTCTATACGTACCACATCTCTCATATACCCTTATAATCCCTCAAAATTGATAAATATCTATAATAAATATATATTAAAATCTTGAATTATTCATCCCAAAACATCTCTTCAATAAATTTTTCAATGAGAACCATTCTGGACTTGTTTATTATGATATGGTTTCACCTCTCATCAAAACAATTTTCATGAGGATATATCACTACTATGACTTAGTTAATAATTTCATGTTATTTGAGATAATAATTCACCTAAATTATTACACAACATATTCTATTATCTATTCGGAATATTAGAAATTTCAATCCAAATATTTGGTCACCCTTCATCTGATATTGATTAAGGTATTTCAGCACAATGGACTTGTGTATTTCAAATATATTATATAACATCATTCTAAAACCATAAATTAGGATTATATAACATATCTTCTAATAAATGGTTCTTTGTGATATTGGCATGCGCATATCAATATACATTAATTAAATAAACCTTATTAAATTTTTATATATTTCCCTGTATAAATATCAAACAATATTCTCTTGTTTAAAACATCACATATGTATGTATAATCACATGACTATTTTGGTAGATCTCATGCAGTATAATCTTTAACCAGATAATGAAATGATTTATGCCCCAAATGGATACTCTATTTTTATCATAATATATTTTAATTTTATATGGAAATAAATCTCATGTATTATTATCCACCATCAATGTAGAGTTTCCTCATCTTGTATTTTCCAAGCATTTTAATTTCAGAATCCTTTCATATAATTATTCACGTCTTAGTGGTAATATTTATTTTAAGTACCCTAGAAAATAGTTAAAATATATGTAAAATTTTATGATTGATCCCATCATATACTAGAATATTTTCATATCTCATATCTCTAAACCCAAATTTGGAATTGGTATATCTAATGATATATCATCATTCAACATCTATAAATCGTACAACAACATCTTTTTCATATATTATACATATGAAAATATCTATATTTATCATAATACAAGAAGTGAATCTACATTAAATTATCAATAAATATAATGATCTATAGAATTAATGGAAATATATATTACTATTTACTTCTCATATCATTTTTCTATCATTTTCAAACAATTCATAGCTGTTATTGATTGGTATGATCGATCCACCTCTAAATTAGATGGAGCAACATCATAATGAAATAATTTGATTTGATTTTTAATTTTCAATACACTTTTTTATTCATTATATTATTGTGTGTGACTCATTATGTTCTTTAATAGGCATGATCCACTACAGTCTCATTGAGTAATACTAGGATATATATCAAAATCGTACATACTAAAATAGTGACCTCCAAAAGCCTAACTAGGATATTGAAATTTTCACAACTTTTTTCATTGATTTTATAATCTCCATTAAAAGTATATTATGAATCAAAATTTTATATAATTTACCTATTTCGATAATAATAAAAAATAATTTTAGGTTCACTTTAATGTTCCTTTGGTACAACACATGTTAACTTTTGGTTAATTCATGTATTATAATTCGGACTCTCGCCCAAATAAACATTTACTTTTAGAGTGGGTACTTATGAATTGGAATTCACCGATACATGGTTGTACTAATATTCAAACCTTATACATTATTTTTCAATATTTTAATGATTTTTTTCTAACGAAAATCCAATGGATAACATTATTGGCCTCCAAGATTATCAACAATGCTTTTATTTCAAGTTTTATTATTTTAAGAGATGAAATTATATGATTCTAGAGATTATACAAATATTATTGTTTTCCTCTTAATTTGAAAACATATTCCTTATGAAAATTTATATTTTAAACTAGATCTATTATTGTGTTAGTAGAACCAATAATTAAACTTTTCAGTTTTTTGAAATTAATCATGTTCTCAGCATCTTAATCTGAGTATTAGGACTACTCAAATTTTAGTTTTTTCAATCTATTAATTCATATTATAAATATCATATTTTTATCTATATTATTCATTTTTAATAATCATGTAATACCCCATGATTTTATTTTATTTATATTGTTAAATTTAATATCATCGATAGAAAATATTTCATGCAAACGACGCATAAAAACTATGATATTCTACTAAATATTATTATTTAAACAATTGTAATTAACATTGCCGTTATGCATAGGATTAGATAAATTATAAAAATATAGTTTACACATGTTTATATAATTAATTCATTTTTTTGAAAATTAATTTTAGATGAAAATAAAAACCCAATTGAATCTAACAGATGTGTTTTTATTATAAAATTACTTTTTATTCCCATAATAGAATTTTATCATAATAAATTAAATAATAAATAATAGTGAAATATAATAATAAAATATATATGTAATTTACTAAAAATATGAATTTTAAAAGAATCATTATGTTTTATAGGAATATGATAATAGAAAAAAAAAATTATGCATAAAAGGTTACATTTTTCTAAAAGGGATATTTACCGCTATTTAATGGAGATCCTAGTTTAAATCCTATTTTTTTTACACTATTATATATTATATTTTAAAAAATATATTTCTTATTTTAAATCATAATATAAAAATTTAGTTTTCATGATTTTTTTTATTTTTCGATAAGTTACATATTTTGATGAATAGTGATAAAATTTTTCTTTTTAACCAAAAACACATTTTCATCTAAATACATTATCATGATTAATTGTATTTTTAATTGTTTTTAAAGTATAATTATATTATTTTTATATAATTTAATAAAATTTAGGTTATTGGAATTAATTTTATATTGAATATGAAAATAAAAACATTGCAATCTTTTGTACATTTTCACTTTAATAACTCATTTTCTCTTTCTATTAATGAGATGAATTTTAAATTAATTATTTAAACAAATATGTTTTAAATTTTTAACAATATATTACATATTTTTAATCAATGGGTCCAAATTATTAAAATAAGTTTCTTTTATTTCCAGGCATATGAATAGTAAATTTCGTAATATTTTAATTATCATGATTAAGGGAAAATAGGGTAATTATAAGTAAAAGAAATATTATAATAACTATAAAATCACCCTAAAACTTATCTTAATTTCATTAAATGGATTTGTTTTCAACAAAACTAATCCTTGAAATGAAATTATATCCATTTAATCCACTTATATGACCGTATGATATTTATTATATTATATTCAACAATAACTGAATTTTTCCACAATTTTTTTTATCAATTGAAATATATTTAATATGGGATTAAATAAGGGATATGTTCTAATATAAATAGTATTTTTATAAAATGTTTTTTATATTTATCATTAAAATTTATTTTTAATTTTTTGGAATAATTAATTATGTTAAAGGCTTGCATAATGATGATGAAGAAATTTTTTAATTAAAGGAAATATGAAAACAGTGATATTAAAAAAATAAAATAAAAATATTATGTGATAATTAATGTAATACAAATTTTTTTTTATTAAATAGAATTTTTTAGAGTTGTTTTATACGTATTGGTTCTAATTTATCGAATTGTTATGATGTTTTTAAAAATTCATATAATGAACAATGTCAAAATTGAAATTATTGTTATTAAAAAATAAATTATATTCTACTAAATCATATAAAATATTTAAAAATATAAATTTCACTAAATGAATGAGATAAGTCCTAAAATTTCATAATTTAAACTTTTATTCATCTTTTCTAATTTTATTTTAATTACATTTACCATCAAAGTGTAAATTACATGATAGCATGATAAGTTTTTAATGGGTTAACTAAGGGTTAAATGCAAAATATAAGGTTAATAATTTACCCTAAACTTGTATAAAATTTATTGTTTATGAGGATCTAGAACCATAGTAATATATTATTTAAAATAGTTTTTTATCTATGTATAATTGGAAATTAATTTATATTAATTTAAAATTCTGAGAGTTTCTAAAAGTACCCCTCACCACAATTATAAAATGCATCTCCTCCCTCACTTCATCACACCACTTTGATCCTTCTATCTCAAAAAAACCTAAACCATATTTCATAATAAAATACATATACAAGTTTTTAAGGTCTTTTTATTCAAAAAGGACAATTTATATATCCCTTAATAATTAATCTAAATAAGTATGCTGAAGAAGAGGTAATTTTTTTACCAACTATTTCACATTCATTTTCTCTTCAACTTCTTATTCATGTGTTGTGTTTGTAATAATGTAATACATACAGTATCAGATATATTTAGTGATGTTAATATGATTATATGAAAACCATATTTCATTATTTTTCCATCCCATAAAATATGAAAATCACCACATGTGCATACATACGATTCGCCATCTCCACTCGGTTGTGTAATATATTTTTCACCAACCACATAACATTGAAGAGTATAATCATATAAAAAATTGATATATATTATTATTACGACATAATATTGTTTATTTATAATTAATATCACATTGAATTACTTACCCTTTAACTATTAATGGATTTGAATAGTTACTCATGAATATGTACAACCAATCGTCTCCACGACGAGATTGATTCATTTTCCATGTTAACAATTCAAGAATGATTATAAAAATATATATAAAGAGTATATATAATAAATATTAACATTATATAATTCTAGAATTGAATTAAATATATCTTATTCATATGGAAGAGGACTTACAAGACAAAAATTCAAATGAAAATGAAGAAGTTTACACCAGAATCAAGGGTAACAATGACATATCATCAATAAATGGGTGAAAAATAAAATAATAAGATCTTATATGATATAATAAATATTAATAAGATTGTGATATAAATTAATAACATTTTTACGCCATTATACATAATTTTAAATCATGTATTATAAAAAATGAAGTGTGAGGTAAGGGATTCTCATCTCCCCTTTAAATTTTGTGTGACACAAGCCGTGTTCCCCACATATTTATTATATGTGGTGCATTTATTTAATATGAATGTATTTTATGAGTATTATACCAAACATTATGATACTATCATAACCATATAGTTTTATTCCTATATGGTGAATATAATTCGAATAATTATAATTTTGTACTGTTTTATTTCAATTTCTCATTGTTATTTTAGAATTTTTTTGTCTCTACTGGGGAATTTTTATATTTCATATTTCTTTTTTCAAAAAATGGTTTTATAAATATTATTACTATTCTAAAATGATTTTTTAATTTCATTTATACCGCTTTTTGATTTTTTACAAAAAAATTTAAAGGGAATAATTTTTTTCTCCCAATGCGGTAATTTATGAAATTTTTTACATAACACATAACAAATGTTCATTTATATTATACCTAATGATCAACATATTATACCACCATGATGACTTATTATTTAATGAATCCATTACAAGTTTATATGGTTATGTTGAAATATAATATTTTTTATTATGCATCATTTTATATAAATGATTATAATGTGGTAATTGATTTCATCTCAATTTCATTTCATTAAGTCATATTATAATGTTCTCCCCCTAGTTTATTTTATATGGTGTATATACATCCATTTTGACTTTTTATATCATGAATCCTATTATTTTAAGGATCTTCAAAGATCCAATTAATTTTATTCTTTCATGTGATTTATTATCCAAATGTTTTAATATGGTATATGACACTTTGTAAGGTTTAAAGGTTATTTCCGTTATGATTTATCAGTGACAATTCTATAGTATTTATAGAAATCAATGTCAAAACCCTTTTTGTTTCTTATCCTCCACAAGTGAATTATTAATAAAAAATTATTATTTATTCCTTATATATATTTTATAAGTAGTATGAATTATTAATTAAACTAATTACTCGTTACGAGGAATGATTTGGAATAGAAATGATGGGTGGGGCCAAATATTATATATCCCCTCGATGCATCGATAGGTTCTCATAAAGAAAAATAAGTTTTCCAAATTAAACATTTTTCTAGCTATGGTTTTAAACAATCTTGTGAAAATTCTTGACACTATAGGTTTCCATGTGCCTCAGACATGACATCAAATAATTATGCATTTTTTTCATAGAAATTTCAATTTTCATTGTTATTATTTACGAGGTTTTCATATGATAAAAACTATAGAGGCATTTCATTCTTTTTTTATGTAATATTCCTTATACATTTAGTTAAATGGAATTTAATTCAGTTATTATCTTTCCATATCGATTATTCATTATCCATTTATATTAATGGATTGTGTTTTTAGTTATTTACTTTTCCTTATATATTTTTTCTCATTGATTCATTATTTCATCCATTTTACATTACCCTTACAAAGAATTTGAGCTCACCTTTGTTATGTTTCCTTTACCAATGTTATGAAAAATATTCCTTTGAAGGAGTTTCAAGGATTTTATTTATTTTATTTTAGTATGTATCTCTTTTTTATTATATTTTCACAATGTATTATGGGTATAAAGAATGTAATATAGTGTTCCTATACTACTAAACTATTGGGTCCCTATGAATTTAAAACTTGTATCTATTTCAATGTAAATAAGTAAGGAGATGACTCCATGCTTTTAAGGTCTGGGAATTATATTTTTTATTAGAGAAATTTTAGTAGAAACCTAGAAAAATAGATTTAGAGAACATAGATTAAAGAAAAAAACCCTATCTCATAATTTGAGGATAAATATAGAATAACATCATAAAGATTCAGTTTGATAGATATTATTAGTTTTTCCTAGAAATACATCCATGTATGTGTACTATACGTTAGAAAAAATATACCTTGGTGTAACAACTATGAGAATATGTGTCGGGTCTGACCAGACATTACTTGGTAAATGAAAATGGGCCTTATTTCACACCTATTTTGACAATCTCAGTGAATATTATTAGGATAATTCACATTTTTCTTACAATCCATTATGAGTGATATTAAAATATTGTGACAATGAATGTTCTTGGTGTCTCAGATTAAAAATAATATGTTAATATTTTGAAATCATAAAAATTATTTCATGGTTTTTCTAATATTATAATTGATGATCACACAATAGTTTTTTTGTTTTAGGAAATACCCAATTCTATTCGATAAAATCTAGACCAAGGAAGAACCTATATGAAAGTAATTGGATTATGTATTTATATATTAGAGTAGTTTGAAAATTTTAATAAAAATGATATTTATTTATTATAATTTTTTCAATTATGTCCATCATATTTACATCAGAAGTCAAATATTATTATAAATAAGATAACCCATAGTTCTGGTGACTACAAATCACATCTGGCATGTGTGTGGGGTTTAATCCCACAACTGAGGGGTAAAAAGGTGCACCGCCTACAACTAGCCTAAAATATGTCTTAGTTAGGATGCGAGTTTTTCATTAAAATATCTAATGAATAAAGTATAATTTGATCTGAGTTACATTTGTTTCATCAAATAGATAACCATGGGATTGGAAAATGATTTGGTGATTAACTGATTAATGTTATTTCAAAATAGGTTTACTATTTTTTGAATCAAATATGATCAAGGTAAACATAATATTTTTAGACATATATGTAAACTATTATTTTATAGTAAAATATTATATTATTTTGGATATATATAGTGCTGCATTTAATTTATTCTAATGGTTATAATATCTTGGAGATTATGTGATATAATAAATAAAAGTTTTTGTATAGAATATTAAGAGTATTTAATGTTTTTTTGAAGACTATAAAATCAAATCCTTCTAATTTTTGGGTTTTAATCATTTTTTAGAGTATTTTTTTGGAAGGATTGTTATTTTATGAATGATATATATTACAATTTTGCTATTAATATTGAATTTGGGAGATAAAATTTATTTATAAATGTTTATTATTTTTGGGATATTATTATATCATGTCATAACCATTTGGATTTTCTTAATGTATAAGTATTAGAGGAATATATATTTCTATGTTGGTAGATTTTTTGATCCATATATTTTGATTCAAATTTTTTCCAATCAGGAGAAATTGTTCTGAAATATTTGACATTTTGAGAAAAAGATATGTATGTGGTTGAAATGGATTAAATTATTAAACTATTATTTTAAATTAAGTACATTTTTTATTTTTCTATAAATGAAATAAATCAATTGCTTAACTAAATTAAAAAGACATTAGAATAAAAATTTTGTTTATTTAATTTTCATAATCGATAAATCAATGACCTCTTTATCCCTTCACAAATTTACAGTTTGGTGTTGGTAGAAATTTTTTTCAAACAAGTTCTCTAACACTGTCCATTAGAATGAGATACTTATATTTCTCTTCTATTTTAGAGTTTCCACTTCCAATTAATTTTTTCCTATATTAAATCCTAATTTTGTTTTGACCTTCACATTTCCCTTTCGCTATTATTAAGGGGGTGTTTTATAAACCCTATCTCTGAGGTTGGTTTCATAAAAAATGTTAATTATACTCCTTTTATTTTATAAGTTCAATTTAATTTTGAGTGTTTGTAATTTATTAAAGGAGGTGATAATGTGACACCACAATATTTTGCAGTAAGTATATTAGAAAATTTATTCTCTTCAATAGATTACATTACATATAACATCAGTCTTAAATGAACCATGATATTCTATTAGATTTTATTATTTTAAAAATATAAAATAAGTTTTTGGTTGTAAATAGTATTATGTAAATTATAAAAATATATTTTACAAAAGTTTATAAAATTATTCACTAATTACTAATTAATTGGAAATGAAATTAAAATACAAATTGATTATAACTGATGTGTTTTTATTTAAATAACTATTTTTATTCCCACAAAGAAATTTTATCATTATAAATTAAATAAAAATCTATTAGTGAAATATATTAATTAAATATATATTTTATATATTAAAAAAAGTAAATTCATATAATATGTTTTATAGGATTAAGATACAAATACAATGAATTTTAAGAATAAAATGTTATATTTTTTAAAAGGCAGATTTATCACATTATAATGGAGAACCTGTCTTAAGTCCAATTATTGGCACTTTTATATATTATATTTTGAAATAAAAAACATCTCATTTTAAATTATAATATTTAAATTAATGTTAGTTTATTTTATGGTATTTTTCTGATAAGTTTCATGTTTTTATGAATAGTGTAAAATATTTCATTTTAATTTAAAACATTTATTCATCTATATAATTAATATTGTTAAATTTTATTTTTTTTGTTGGTTTTAAAGTATAATTAGATTAATTTTTTATAATTTCATACAACATAAATCATTGGAATCAGTTTTAAATTATGTGTGAATATAAAATCATTACAATCTTTAGTATTTTTTCACATTAATAACTCGTTTTCTCAATCAGTCAATGAGATTAATTTTAAATTAATTAAAGCTAGTTTTGAGTTTTAAATTTTTAAAAATAGTTTTATAATATTAAATAGTAGGTTAATATTATTCAAATATTTTTATTTTCTCTATAAGAATATGAATAGTAAAATTAAGAGTATTTTTATTCCCATAGTTATGGGTAAATCAGATAAATATGGGTTTAAATAATATTATAATTACTATTTCATAAAAATGATCCTAATTATAATTAAAAAGTGTTCCATTAATCACCATAAATAAATATTGTTTTTACTTATCCTCAATTATTATATTATTAATAAATTATTATTATTTATTTCATATGGATATTTATTAAGGCAGATTAATTGTTAATTAAATAGATTTATCAATATGAGGAATGCTTTAGACTAGAAATTATGGGTGGGTCATGGAAATTATATAGCCCATCGATTCATAAATATGTTCTCACGAGACTAATAATTTGGTAGAATTAAATAGGTTTCTACTTTTCATTTTATACAATCATATTAAAGTTAATGATGGTATAGGTTTTTATAGGCCACATACATGGTGGCCAATAATTTAATATTTCAGTCATAGATATTTTAGTTATCATTTTTATTATCTATAATTATTTCATATGATCAAATATTTGGATAAATTTAATTCTCAGTATACTTATTATGCCTTATCATGTTATTTAAATAGAATTGGTTTCTGTTATTACCTTTCCATATTGATTATTCTATATTCAGTTATTTGACTGGATGTTTCCCATTAATATTTACAATCTTGTATTTAATAAGTGATAAAGGAATGATCTGAATTCATCAATGTGACCTTCATCATTTTATACACCATTTTCAACTTCTTCATATATAAGCCTCCTTTTAAATTCCCTTTTCTAATGATCAGTATCAACATTACTTGTTTTATAATAAAAAACATGAATAATGTCAAGACCATCTGACCTATGATTATATAGACCATTTTTCTCAAGAACTTCAAATCCCCAAAAAACTCATACATAGAAATTTTTTATTTTTAGAAGAATATTTATTACACTGCACAAACACACTCTTGAAGAACATAAATGTATATTTCATTTAGATACTAGAAACCAAAAATTTTTATTTCTTGAAAAAATTGAACATATCTTATAATGATATTTACACAATGTATTCATCATATACATCCCGAACATTGAAACATTCTCCATATTTTAGGGAAAGGAAACATTGTATTCAGTGGTCTCAGACTCCCTATATAGGTAAATAAGTGATATATCAACATATTATGAGAATAATTTTATGATAACATGAGAATAAAATTTTAAAATTAAACATTTTATATCATAAATCATAAAATTCAATCATGTAATAAATTTGGGTATTTTTTAAGACATAAGTCATAATGCTATCAAATGACATATGCCATCAGATAATAACATTTTTAAAATAAATACATTTTTTGCATATACATAATCATGGAACGTGATTTCCTTAGTAGGCAGTTATTATTTCCAAAACTATCAATATTGAATAGTTTAACACCCCATCCTATTATAAAAGGAATGGTTCACTCCTAAAAGAATCATATTGGAAAAAGTCCCTTACTGAAGATGGTTCACCCCCAATTCCATTCATGTTTATCTCATGAAATATCAATCTTTACCCAATACATTAGAGGTAGATATACATCCCACCAATTAAATTATGAAAATCGTCCATTTACATTCCACAATATCTTCAAACATAAATATATTAATTACCCATTCAACTAAATGGGTATCATAAAAATCATCATATCATAACCTATGGAAAAGAAAAATCATTCTAAATCATTTCAACTTTTCATCGAATTATTACCCATGGAAAAAGAGGCATGTTTCATAATCATTTTATCATGGAATAACCCATGAGAGATAAATGAGTTTCATAAACATATTTTCATCATAAATATAATCCATCTGAAAAATAATATGAATTTTATCCTTGAATCATATCACATGTAAAGAATATTTAACATAAAAGGATTTCATATTATATTGACAAATGATTTTGAAATATCGCATAGAATATTTCTTGGGGAACTTTTCATTTCTAGATTTAGTTGAAATTAAAATATATAAATTTTCAATATATTTTTCATTGAAGATATATTTTTTCAAACTAAATGTTCAAAAACATTACGATAATACAATTCATTGAAATTAAACTTTTAATATTATAAACAAATCATTAAAAAAATTAAAACATTTCATAAGGAAAGCATCCTTTCCATTTTTTATTTCACTAAAAGTTGATAAAATATTTTTTAAATATATTTAATTGAAAATAAATTTTGAAACATATCAAAAATTACTTAAAATAATGATTTGGTTATGATATTGAAACATATTATTCATGTTTTACATGTTAAAACAAACACTCTTTTCAATTTTTTAGTAAATTCCAAATAAGGATTGTTTGGAGAATCACATGAACATTATTTTCAAAAACATTAATAAAATAAAATATGATTAAAATCTTCGTTAATAAATCATTTTGGGGAAGTTAAAATAATGTTCAAAAAATTATTATAAAACATGTATTTGAAATAAATAGTTTTTTCAATTGAAGAAAGAAATAAATTTATTTTTCATTAAGAATATTCTTTTTGATTTTTTAGTACAAAACACTATAATTGAATGGAAAAATTTTATTATTAAGGAATAAAAAACAGATAATATATTTAATGAAGTTATATACAATTATATTAAAATATTTCATCATCAAAAACATAATCGTAAAATTCCCTCTGAACAATGATATTTTACAATCAAACCCTTATCACATTGTGAACATTTTAATTATACGACCCATTAAAGAATTACCATAAATGAAAATTAAAATATAATGATAATAAGGTTATTCATGAAAGAAAATTATTATGGCGTCATATACACCTCTTAAAATAATATGTTTGTACAACATAACATGTGTCTTAAAGAATGAAAATTGATTATTAAATCCCTTAACGACTTTTTAATTGATAAACTGTAAACCCCATGAAAAGAAAATAATAAAATAAAAATATGATTCGAAAATATTTTTAGGATTATAATTAGAAAATATATTCATGATATGTTTTTTCACCAAATAAAAAAACCTAGTGAATATGGATGCGGCTCAATTAAAATAAAAGTAGGATGAAAATCCATTATCATTATTATGTAATTATTTCAAAAAAAATCCATCCTCATGTATAATAAATAAAATTTTATTATATATATATATAATATAACCATAAATATATATATAATACAATAAATTATTTACATATGACCATCTATTACCACTTCATCAAAAATTCCATGTTAAAATTATTATTTGGGTAATAACTTCTTTGTTTTCACATTTATTTTAGTTTTATATTCTATGTACCCTTACATTGATAATGGTTAGATAATTTAAAAAATAATAATCATGATAAAAATATCGTATATATTGATTTAGTTTTATTTATAGTAATGCATAAATATTATAGATAGGGAATTTAAGGAACTATTCATTTATATGGTATGATATTCGTACGAATGAATGTTGTTTCCATTTTCAGGACGATTGAAGTGAAATAATTTTAAATAGTATATTAAAGTTCTAGAAAATATTTTATTTCATATATATCACATGTATTCATCAATTTTACCCTAATTAACATCTATGAAATGTGTTAGTGAAAAAGGATTCATATATCTTCAAGAGGCAGTAATCAACTGTACACACGAACGACGTTATCATATACCCCCCAAAAATAGAATAGAGGAAGGTGTATTTGGAATCCTAGTTACGTAGTATAATTATGATACAAATATGAAATATATTAATTTAATCAATCTTCATTTATGTCATTGTAAAATTGTAATGAAAAAAAATCACATCGGGTCATGAGGTGGAAATGTGTTGTACACATGAATGATGATTTCATATCTTATTTTATGAAAGTGGAGTAGGATTTAAGTTTATGTAATTACAGAATAAAATCTTAGAATATTAATTATGCAGAGTAAATTATATAATCATGGTTGAAAAATAATTGAAATTGGAGGAGGAGGTAATACTTTAAAATAATCGTTTGAGAACATTATAGCTTCTTCAGAAAACAACTTTGGGATTTCAAAAATTGGATTCATAGGCTAACTATAGGAATAAAAAATTACAATAGAATGAGGAGATAGATTTATAGAGGTAATCTGGTATTTCTTTTCTATTCCATTGGGTTTTGAAAGTACGAATATGAGATGAGATGAGGTGGAAATTTATAATTGAGCTGAATGTCACATTAGTTGTGTTTGAAAAGAAAAATTTAGGACCATGTTTTTCACATTCCAAAATGATTAAAAATGATTCATTAATATCAATTATAGATGATAAGGTCTCTATATGGAAATCAATTTTTTTAATTTAAATTCTAATTCATTCAACCCTTATCTTATTATTTTAACCCTAGGTAAATCCATTTTCACCATAACCACACCAATTAATATTTTTATGCTTTTAAATTTCAGTAGGAAAAAACAATATGTAGAATTCATCAGAATAAATAAATAATTATGAATCGAAATATTGAATACATTTTTACAAATTCCATTCCAAAACGTGGAAATTTTTAATTAAAAATAAATCCTACAAATAAGACAAAAAAATGATTTTCCAAAGAAAAAAGTTTCAATACTATGAATATTTTAATTTTAAAATTAAATATAAGATTTTTTATAAGGAGTTAACCTAGATTAATATATATATTATTAACTAATGTTACTTTTAAAACCAAAATAATATTAACTTTACATTTTAAATTCTTTGAATGAAATAGAATTTTTACTAAAAACAACATTTTTTCACTATTAACTAATAATTTATCATTTCAGAAAATTAGAAAAATAGAACTACATGATAATTTTTAAATGAGGATTTAAAAAGTCTTCTATTATTTTCAAATATATTTACTATTAATTTAAAAATATAATTTTGAAATAACAACACAAAATACAACAAAGAAATTTTGTTTTTGAAAAATATTATTTTAAGAATAAAAATGTAAATTTCTTATCTATTGCCTAAAAATCACATAATACTAATATTATAAAAATTTATTGATTATATAAAATATATATTTCATTAAAAAATGAAAAAAATGTGATCTTCATAATTTATTTATGTAAAATTTATTTGTGTGCATTAAAATAGTATTCTAGAAAATATTCCCCCTATATTCAAATTATTTTTATTCTGATTTATAATTAATTAGTCACCATAGAATTAAATATATATACAACTATAAACCATATATTTTTAAAATTTATTTAATCTTGTGTATACCTTCATTCCAACGACTAAGTGACAATTGTATTGATAAATAATAATATTTTAATATTATTCCACATTTTGATTAACCTCATTATTATGTATTACATAAACTATAATAAGTCATTCATGTAATGAAAGATAAAATCATTAGTTTGTGTGATGAAAGATAAATTCAATATTGAATATAATGAAAATTTTTGAAGATATTAGCTTTATTTGAAAAAATTATTCTCTAAATATCATGTTATTGAATTTTACCCCCTTAAAAAATTGTGTCCATAAAATTTGAACATGTTACCAGTAAACAAGGGTTTTCCATTTCAAAACCCATTTGTGGGAAACACACGTCATGAAAATGGCTAAAAAATCAATCTCTTAAAAGAAAGAAATGGTTTTTTGAAAGTCATTTGGAATAACACATTATAGGATTCCAAATACAAGATCTTAGGTGGGAAGTGAATATTTTTACATTGAATAAAAGTATAATGTAAAAATAATTATGAATACTGATAGATATCATTTATCACAACAATATTAGTCATCATGTAAAAAATTAATAATTAAAATAATAAACCAAATAGTTGTGTAATGGTCAATAGATCATTAAAAAAGATAGAAAAATGGTGACATTTTATATCAAAATCCATTTCTTAATGTTCTGGAATTTAATAAAAAGATATAGTTACATGATTTCATTCAATTTCATAATCTCAATCTCATACATTTTATTTGCTTCATTCAATATTCACGTCAACTCATTCTTTAATAAATGAAGATTAATTCATTTATTCTTGAAGCACTATTTGATCATAAGATCCATAAAGCAATGATCATTCATTCTATCTTTCTATAGTTATTAAAAAATATATAATTCTCTATATAGGATATCCAAATACATTTTAAGTTCAAGTTAATACATTTTATAAATCGATATCCTTGTGAGTCCTCCTTGGACAATCAAAATTAAAGTCCAAAGTTTTCTAAAATAAGGTTACTAAATTTCCAAAATCAAATTATCATTAATATCCTAAAAATTATGACATTTCTATGAATGCCACATAACAAACATGTAATTAAATTTATCATATATTTCATTAATACATGGTAGTAACTTGAATTACCATAAAAAGAATGACAAAATACATACTTCCTCATTTAATAAATAAAACCATAGGTTATTGAATATTTTATTAATCGAACAATTTATTAAATTTCATCTCTAATAACATATTCCACTTTTTACACAAATCACTAATTAGTTCCAAATTCATCAATCATATCTATTTTACATTTTACATACACAAAATTTCTATATAACATCATCACCATCACAAAATCTAGAACATATTAATGGTTATATTACCTTAATCATTTCTTTTTTTCTATAAAATATCTCGATGCCATTAAATCAATTTTTTATGAATTTAGAACCATTTATAGAATTGTTTCAAATAAAAATCAAAGAACATATACTAAATAATACTTATATATTTCATATTTATTTAATTCCAATACATAAACACATCTTACTTTCTACTTATTTCTCATTCATTAACATGGCTTAATCATCTTATTTTTTAATTCCGCATTCCATTCCTACATCATTTTTAGTCAATTCATCATCAAAAACACCTTTACATGTAACACCTTGTTGATCAAAATCTTGATATGTCCCCTAAGACATCAATTTCTATAACCCCAAAAATTTTCAAATTTATGAAATTTATCCATTGATGATTCCATAATGGAACCAATATTCTCATAAATTTTGTTATATAAAAAATTTATTTTTCCTTGGAAATATATTACTCTATGTACTTCTTCTCAACACATAAAAAATATTTTCATTCCATTCAGACATTCATGGAGTACTTCTTCACACATTCTTGACATATTTGTAACTACATACTCTTTCCTCCATGTTCTCCACCACCTGAACAATAAATGAACAATATCCTTTTTTATCTTTGGTTAGTCAAAGAGTTGATTAAAGTGTGTGATTTTAATGAGATATCATGATATATAATTTGGAGTTATAAAGATATCCTTCCCACTATTCATCACACCATTTGGTTTTTTAACAACTTATTTTCTATCACATTCAATATAAACTAAGTTTCTTTGGGTTCCCACCATTGAATAAAACCACAAAGAATAGATTGAGTTAAAATATTCAAAAAGAAAAACAATAGAATCTTGAAAATCACTTTTATGATGCCTCAATCAGGACACATTATTTTAATTACATCTAACCATAAGCCAAACCACGGTCATTAATTGAAGTTATTTAAAAAATTCATGATGGTTCATAAAGAGTTAGTGAATTTACAAATAATATTCTATGGTAGGGTCAAAATAGTTGTGAAGAAAGGCCTATTGTTATAAATCAAGTGATGATATAGTCTATCAAAATTCACCATTTTCATAGTTATTACCCCTAGGTACATATGATCCATAGACACATCCACTTGTATTATTCAAACAGGGATGTAATAAAATTGAATCCACTCACTCTATCAGTTACAAAAATTCCTGGACATTTTCTAAAAAATCCACTCATAGATAGGATTATCCCTAGAGATATCACTTTAGAGATCAGTAGACATATATTTAGGTATTTATCTAGGGATCCCACTATTGTTTTTATAATCCTAATATCCATTTATTTAACAACCATTTTCTCTAATACAAACTATAAATAAGAAAATTATCATTTATATGTATTGAATTTTTTTACACAGATATCCATCACATTACACAACCAAGAACCAATGATCATAAATGTATAGTGCATTTGGATACTATACACAAAAATATCTTACTTCATGAATTATAGTAAATATATCACATAATCATCTTTCCAAATTGCACTCTTCTAAGAAATACCCTACTTAATAAATTATTCATACCCTAGGGAATGTCCACATAATAAATTGTGATATTAGATTCTTTTTAATGGTAAAAAAAGGTTTGTATCAATATATCATGACAATAAAGATACAGTAACATGATAATAAAATTCTAATATTATACCCTACATATCTTAGATAATAAAAAATTATAATGGAATAAGTTATGGAAATTAGTAATACTTGAATCATAATAAAATCAAAGAACACAATCACAGATAGTATATCACTGATATAATACATTGATATTTGGTATAAACATAAAAATAGAAAGCCATTTCCTTTATATTCAAGGATCATATACAAATATGTATTAGTGGAATGGGTTCACTCCCCAAACCACTAAAATATTCAAGGTTCACTCCTCGAATTATCACAGTGGATATAGTTTTTTAAAAAACTAGGTTCACACCCCTTTATATTACTATTTATCTCATGAGATATAAATATTTATGCTATAAAATGGTAGAAGAAATAGTACCCATACATCATATAATGAAAATCATACATATGTGTTTCCTATGATCATCAAACATTCATCATAACAAAACCCATAAATAGAAATGGGTTTCATAAATATCTCATCCTATCATAGCCTATATAAATGAAATAGGTTTAATAATAATTTCATTATTTATCAAAATCATAACTCATAGATAATAATACAGGTTTCAGAATCATTTAATCATGTTATAACACATGGAAAAGAAATAGGTTTCATTAAGAAATTTTAACTATAAAAGTAACCCACCCATTGAACGAATAAGAATGGTATCCATGGATAATATCCCTATTAAATAATAAGTAACATCAAAGGATGTATTCATAGAATTAAAATCATTTTGGAAGATCACTTGGAAAATTTTTGGATTAAAATTTCTTATCCACTTTGGAAAACAATTTTTAAAATACAATGCATTTTTAAAATCACTTTCTTTGAAAATAAACTTTGTAAAAAAAGTTATCAAAACATTGGGAAATTTTTTTTAATGTATCCTTTAAAACTGATAATGTAGTCTATAAAAATCATTTAAAATGTTTTTTGAGAAAAAAATCATTTTGATTTTGAAAGTAATTAAAAACCTATAAAATCTTTTGCAAATCATTTTCATTAAATTTAAATTTTTAATCCTATAATGGATTTTTGTAAATAATTAGTTTTTAGTTATGGTGGAAAATACAGTTCATGTCGTACACATTAAAACAATGATTCCGTTCACATTCTTGATAAATCCAAAATAAGAATGTTTTGGAAAATGGCATGAAAATACATTTAAAAAAATTAAAAAAAATAATTAACATTCAATAATTTTATTAAAAAATAATCCGGTGTATAATGATTAGTTTTCAATAAAACTTTAGAGAACATAGATATCAATGAAAATTGGTTTTTCGAATGATGAGATAAATAATGATGGTTTACATTAAAAACATATTGACAATCCTATGTACATAAAAAGAGGGAAAATAAGGGATAAATGTATTCCAAGAAAAATAATGATCCCTCCCCCTAAAGAGTACCCTTCTTAGTTTTGAAAGGAGATAAGGTAGATGGTGACTAACCATGTCCCACCTCCAGTATGCCCCGAGTTGGTGACTAGCACCAATGGTATAATAAACATACATATGGAAGGCATTTCACACTAAGGTAACATACAAAAGGGATAGATAAGAAAGATATAGATATCAAACCCTTACCATATATATAAAATAAATCCCAAGTGCTAATATAAAATTTCATCTAGTACTAGAACCACTGAAAAAGAAATTATAAGTAAAAATAGATAAATATGGCAGTGACCATATAGTACAAAAAGATCCTAAAAATCAATGATATATTAATGCCCATAATGAACATAAACCTACTCTTGTAGACCTCAATAAATATTATTTATTTGTAGGTTTAGTATAAAATTATTCTTAGTAGGATCCTCCTTAGTTCCTATCATGTCAAAGACAATAAAAACATATTAAAGCATAGCGCACACTTGTGAAACTAACTCATCACGTAAACTGGTATTCTATGTTCCTAGACGCACCGTGGATTACTCTCACCCTATATCACATAAAAAATAGTATATAATATAATAATAAAACATAAATGGTAACCCTATGTCACTTTCCAAATAGTTTTGTACTCTACCCCAACATCATTTTTTCAAGGCCATCTCCCTCATAAATAATCTAACACATAGACACTTGGGAACGGAATTGAAACCCACTCCTCATGTATAAAATCATACCGTTATCCCATATCACATCTCCATATTATAGCCATGTTATTTTCAGGTTCAACCACATCCAAAAAGATGTGTATCATACATGGGGTATTATACCAAGTACATTACAACCAATACACCGAGTAAGGAACCTCAAGCCATCACAACCAACAAACTCCACATCTATAATCATACTTTGGATAATATATCTAGGGAGAAATAATTCTGAAATAACCAAAATCTACCAAATACATCTTTAAACATATATGAGGAATCCAAACCCCATGAATACTAACACATTTAACTAATAAGAGAAGTGAGTGGGGCTAGAGTGGGGTAGTCCATCATCCATCCTCTCAATGAGATGATAAGGAAAACACCGTACCAAAGTCCAATAGTTTTCATTCACCCTAACTAAAATGGATGGTATAGAGTATGAAATCACAAAATACACAAGATATAATATATATTAAAACCACACTATGGAAATTCTATTAATTTTAATCAACTGAAACTGACGTCACTCAAACTGCTGAATAAATCATGTATGACCATAAATCAAATAATCACGGAAGAATTAAAAATATCAACATTAATTACATATTTAATTTCTTTCATTTATTTTTTTAGTTAAATTATTTTCCATTAAATTATATGTTAACATTATTTCAATACACATTCGTCAACCACCATCATGAATTATGTTCCATCCTATCATAATCCTACTCGAGTACATGATTTATATAGATTAAAATGTTTTCATCATTTTCATTCCATCAACATCAACCCCATGAGATAATAATTGTTTATTTATTATTATCATATCTTCCAAATCCAAGTACACATGTAAGACCATATTAAGCTACCACTAAGATCTAACATGAAACAATGAATATCCATGTTCATAAAAAAGGGAAATGTGATATAGATAGAACAAAAAACCTATCCATAATTCATTAAATATATTAATTTAAAGAATGCATCCATATATATCATATCAATAGGTAATCACATATAAAAAAAAGTATCTTCATCAGTTCCATTCTTAACTCACAACTTCATATCCTAATGTTCCTCTCTATCATTTGTGTTAACTAATGATATATCATCTAGGTATCCCTACCCACATCAAAATAGCCATTTAAAGGTCATCTATCCTAGGAACACATCACATATGGTCCTCACCACCCCATATAGAACTATAGTGGTAAATGAACTTTTTTATAAAACATGGTAATATAGTTTTTAATACAATTCATCCCATACTCACATGCCAATGAGCTCTAATGGATCCAAACTCAAGGAAA
This sequence comes from Viscum album, assembly GCA_963277665.1. Taxonomy (NCBI): domain Eukaryota; kingdom Viridiplantae; phylum Streptophyta; class Magnoliopsida; order Santalales; family Viscaceae; genus Viscum; species Viscum album. Next base: position 201,151,373 of record OY728157.1, on the reverse strand, counting down.
TTTCTATTCTCAAGATGATGGGAAACGCAAGGCGCATAAATTATATTAATAGAAAAAAGATTATATCCTATATTTAATTAACCAATTAATTACTCATTGGATTAAAAGTTGATATAGATAAGACATCAATCTATTATAAGATATCAAAAGTTAAACATGATCTCAGTATTAAAATGATCCACATTAAAATTTGAGAAGTACCATTCTCGTTTTATAATAATTTTCTTTTCAAAACTCTCAATAAAAATTATCATGATTCAAATTATTTTTCAATTCCATTAAAACCTGAAAGAAATTTTTTTATTATGAATGGAAAATTCTTAAATTTGAATTTAAAAAAATTTATAAATAATAGATTCTCTATAACATTCCTCTTATTTAATTATTAAATAATATTAACTAAAATTTCCACGCTTTATGTTATTAACCATATTAAATAAAATCCATCATGATAATACATGGAACCATAATAATTACAACAAGAATAACATAGATGAAACAATATCTAGAAAATCTATAGAACAACCATTATCATGGTATAAAGGCGTAATACACAATCTCTACAACCAATTCACTATGGCCCAGATAAATAATTATTCGGTTAATTCAATTTTTACTCAATAGTTTAATCCCTGATAACATTAAAATTTAAAATTAATAAATAGGGAATGAAATGAACATCCTACCACAAATGTGTAATCTTTTTTCACACATGAATGGAAAAATGTCATAGGTCCTGACTATCACTCTCACAATAGCTTAGATCACCATAAATTGAAGAGTTAAGGTAGATAATCTGTACCCATTAAAGGTATTCTAAAATTCTTGGGGAAATAACCACATATATCCTATAGATCATAATAGTGAATTAGTTTTTGAGAAAACATAATGAACCCCATCTTATAAAGGTGAACTATATAGTGGTTTCTCCTAGTGTGAAGCCTTTTCACATCTAGTAAGAATCGTGTTATGTCACGACATGTCCCCTGGAGACTATGTCGTGACTACCCCAAGCCCACCTTCTATCGGCCAGGGGCTGGAAACATGCACTGAAAGGCATCTTCCCTAAAATGGGAAGGTATTTCCTTTATAAACTATAAACTCACACAAACTAAGAACACAACAAGATACATGCACAAAGTAAACTATATCATAAACATGGTTTGTACTGAATGTAAAGGGGCTGGAATATAAGCCAAATTAGAAATTTCATGTAAAATTGTGAATAGCTCTTGTGAACACCCAGCAAGTATCATACCTAAAGGGTAGGTACAACTCTCAAATGGTCATCTCTGTGGATCTCCACATATATGGTCCACCTCTGGGTAGTCTCTAGTCTAGGTACCCTCGTCCATAGTCAGCGTTGTCTATCATCTACACTAGACAAAAAAAGGTGTGGGCATATCCAGTGCAGGGTTGAGTATAACAATACTCGATAGGGACCCCGAGACCACAAAGGTATCCAAGATTTTAACAATGAAAAACCTCAGGGTAACACCGCAAAGGTAGATTACCACACAGGTTAAGTACCACATTGCATAACCTCAATCCCAAGTACAACTTAAAGATAGCTAACACTAAGATTTATTCTAGGGGTAGTAACAAGTAACATCCCCAATCATAATGTAGAATTCCTCATCTACTAGAGAACTCCTCCTCCATAGAGTAAAGTGGGCCGGTCGTGTCACATAGAGGTGCTTCCCACTAACCATTGACTACTGAGGTACTTCTCCTGTCGAGTACCATGGGTCTGCCACATCTCACAGAGGCGCTCCTACCATGGGTATGCAACATCACACAGAGTCTCTCCCCCTCATGGCCTGCTAAGGTAATCTTCCTATCAATTATCGTGGGACTTCCGTGTTACACAAATCCACTCCCCACCGTGGGTCTGTCGTGTCACTCTGAGTCGAATGGTCAGTAGTCATCAAGTCTCAGTCATTTGTATGGTTCTGTATGTTTCCTGCTAGGAAGAACCTCTTCCCAATACTTCATTCATACAAAAATCACATGGTAGTCCAACAAAAAAGTATCCAAAAGGTATATCACATCATAAGTGTTCCAATACAATAGGTGGCGCATCAATCAGACACCTTGTCTATATGTTATTAGTGCTTCTGCTCCGAGGGCCCGGTTGGATTCTAGGTTCGATCCAACCCTGATGTACTGAAACATTATCTAAAACTCTAGCAGATTATACCAAATGGACCAACCTGATCAAAGGAATTCAGGGCCATATACGGTTCATCAAACAGACACCATGTTCTCATGTTACGACCAAAAAAGTGAAACTGGGTTTGGATGGGCCCAGGGTCGGTCCAACCCAGTTGAACTGACCCGGACCGACCCGGATAGAGCCTACCCGACCCATTTTGGGTTGTCCCGGTCTGCCTCGAGTCTGGCTCGGCCCACATAAGGGTGTCTTGACGCATCCCGCGATGCACAGCCCACAACGGGGTGTCCCCCTGCGGTGCAGCCCTCTCAACTGGTGGTCTGCCGCGGTGGGTCTAACCTAACCGACACCAGGGGACGGCACCCCCCAGTCTTCAAGAATAGTACAGAAATCATTCAGCTATTAGAACATGGGACCCGCTTGAGGGGTCCTGCATGGTGTGGCGCGACGGACCTAACTTCTTCCCAGTGGCACGGTCGCGTGCAACTGCTCCACCGCGGTCGGCCAGATGCCAGCTGCCCTTTGGCCTCTGTCGTGGCCTCCTGCTCCACCGGCCGATGTGCCATCCACCACTCCTTTATTTTCCACAACTGACGGCCCATGACCTCCTACTCATCCAGGGGCATAAACTCACACCACCCTCCCTTCATGCGACCAGTCGGGTGTCTGCTGCCCCCTTCTCTTGCAAGCCATTGCGGTTTCCATTTCAAGCCCGAAAAAAAAAACGATTGCATATTTGTGATCCTTAGGTAGAGGGCTCTACATCTATATGTCGAGCTCAACAAAATATTGTGTATCCAGCATCAATAAATATTTTCTATTGAAGAACTCATGATGAACACCTGAATAACAAAAGATAAGAGGTAAGGTTTATGTGCAGGATGATGGCCATGTTAGTTTGTCCATCGTCATTGTAAAACCAAAAAATGAAGAATCGATAAATAAATTAAATCTTATAAAAATCACCTACCTCCATTTTACAATAGAGGATGTGCAAGGAAGAAGATGAATTCATTGAACGTTGGTGTTCATCACTCCCGCAACACTTCTACGATCTGTCTCGAGTGTCATCCTCGTTCTTCATTAGAGAATCTCCATTGTTGTAGAATGTGTTCTCCAAAGATCTCCCTCAAAGTTCTCTCCTATCCAACAATTCCGCTAAATAAGATAAATGTGTGGAGCCAACATATAAATTAATCTAATTGAGTTGCACAAAAATTAAGCTTAAGATGGCACAAATAATTCGGTTGAGAAACCTAGAGTCACCTCCCACATTAAAGAGGGAGTTCAAGGGTCGGGTGTTCCCATCCATTAATTTTAAAATGGGAGGTTTCAAGCTCCGAAGGTCCCCACCACCGAATTCAAATGGTAGGTTTCACAAATTAGAATAAAAAAGATGTTTTATTTTATTTTTTTTCTATTTTAACACACCCATAAAATTTTCAAAAACTAACATTCACCCTCCACCTACATCAGCTGAGGTGAAGGTCTCCTTAAGTGAATATCGACATTGTGAGTTCAACGGTGTCCTCGGGTTTCAACTCAGAGAACCGGTTCAAAACGTACAAAATTCCACTCGCACGTTTACTGAAAGTACACAAAAAAAGAATAGAAATTCATTCTGGGCACATCGTGCCTCAGAATCAAGTGCCGTCAATTTTCACCGACTTGTAATATTTCTATTTTATTAAAAAAAATTACATGAAAAAAATCGATGACTTTATATTCTCCCCACCTCATGGATTTGCATCCCTAAAAACCACAACACAAACTAGGGAAACATGTGAGGGTACTGAGCACAAATATGAGCCTCCTGCTCTCACGTGCTCTCATAGAGGTTCTCGGGCTTCCAATGAACGCACACAAGAGGTATCAAATTCCCACAGAGGACCTACTCTTGATGATCCTCAATATCCATTCGAACATATGAAAATGTCACCCCATCGTCAATGTGTAGCTCGCCGCAATCAATGATGTGTGAAGTATCATGTACGCATATCTTCAGCTACGATACGTGGAAAATGACACACACCCTATGCAACGGATGTGGAAGAGATAAGTGGTAAGCCACAATTCCAACTCTGATGAGCACCTAAAAGGGTCTGATGAACCTTGAAGATAACATGCCGCCCCAGCAGAATCTTTGCAAACCTCGTCGAGATGATACATGTAGAGAAAGATGATCACCATCCTCAAACTGAGGAGGTCTCCATCTCCGGTTAGCATAGGACTTCTTACTACTTTGTGCAGTCTTCATCTACTCCTATATGATTTTCACATTCTCCATGGTATCCCGTACTGTCTATGGTCCTACATGTGTTGACTCCCCTAGGTTAGTCCGGTACATAGGTGATCTGCATGGTCATCCATACAACGCCTCGAATTCATCCATACCGATAGTGGTGTGATAGCTGTTGTTTTACATGAACTATACCAAAGGCATGTGATCCTACCATCTATGGCCGAATCTAGGATGCAAGCATACAACATGTCCTCAAGGGTCTTAATGGTCAACTCTGACTGACCATCGGTCTGAGCATGGAAGGTAGTGCTCAACCGAAGCTGTGTCTCGAACACCTACTGTAACCCTTTCTATAGCTGGGAAGTAAAATGTACATCCCAATCTGAGACAATCATAGATGGAACTTTGTGAAGCCTTACAATATCCTATACATAGAGGCATCCATTACTCTCTACAGATCCCTTCTCTCTGATAGGTAGGTAGTGGGAAAACTTGGTGATTCAGACAACGATCACCCAGATAGAATCATGACTTCTGGAAGTGCATTGAAGTCATATCACGAAGTCCATGGAAATTATATCCCACTTCCACTCTAGAACCTATAGTGGCTGAACTAAGCCTATCGGAACCAGATGCTCTACATTCACTTGATGAAAAGTTTGGTTCTGTGAAACAAACTCTAATACAAATTTATTCATTCCCGGCCAACAGAGCTGACTCTGATGGTCCTGGTACATATTCGCCTCTCCTGGATGTACCGCTAGAAGGGATGTATGGAACTCCCCCAACACTTCCCCCCATAGCACAATCAGTACCATAGTATTCCCTCTAAAGAGGATGACATGCTCCCAACCTTTAGAAAGTCTATTAGGTGCCTGTCATGTGGATATCTGAGTATGTTGAGCCTCATAACCAGTGTCCCCAAGTAGCTCCTCCCTATTACACTGAATGAGGGGGAGGAGTGATTGTCAGAGACTGAAGATAAGCTACTCCATCTTGATCCACATAGGATATCTGCAAAATGGCTAGCTGCTCCATTTCCTCACTCAGAAAATGTATACTAGATCTCCTGCTGATTGAATATGCTACTACATTCCCCTTCCCAAGAGTATAGACTATGTCAAAGTAATATCCCTAGAATAACTCAAGCCAATGCCTCTATCTTAGGTTCAGGGCCTTCTGAGAGAAGATATAACTGAGACTCTTGTCATCATATTAGACTGTAAAATGTTTTCCTATCAAGTAATGTCGCCACATCTTCAAGGCGAATACCACTTCTATTAACTCCAAGTCATAGGTTTTGTAGTTATGCTCATATTGTCTTAGATACTGAGAACCATACGTGATAACTACTCACTCCTACATTGAAACATATCCAAGACCAGTCCCTGATGCATCATAGTAGACTACGTTCCCAACACCCTCCTATGGTAGCCTCAAGATGGGGGCACTCATCAGTATCTGCCTCAGCTCCTAGAAACTCCAATAGCATATCTCCAACCACATGAAGGGTTGCCCCTTCTTTTTCGACACTGATAAGCATGCTGCAACTCTAGAAAATTAAGGCACAATCCATTGGTAGTAACTGGCCAAAACTAGGAAACTCATTGCCTCTGTCATGCTCTTGGGTGGCTCCTAAGAAAACACAACCTCAACCTTTATTGGATCCACCACAACTCCATCCTCCAAGAAAATGTGTCCCAGAAAGTGGACCTCTCGTATCCAGAACTTGATCAATGAGAGCTTACCATAAAAATGGTGCTCTCGTAGTGTGTGAAGATCTATCTGTAGAAGATAGGCATGATCCTCCTCCGGCACTCAGTATATTAGGATGTCATCGATGAAGTCTACTACAAAGAGATCTAGGTATGGATGGAAGATCATGTTCATGATTCTCATGAACACTACTGGGGTGTTGGTCACACTGAATGGCATAACCAAGAACTCATTGTGGACACACCAACATCTAAAGGCCATCTTCTACACATCCTCATCTCATACCCTGAACTGGTGATAGCTAGATCTGAGGTCTATCTTTGAAAACCATCATGATCCCTTTAACTGATCAAAGAGATCATCAATCATCAGGAGTGGGTACTTGTTCTTCACTTTCAACTTTTTCAGGAACCTATAGTCCTCACAATGTCTCAAACTCCCATATTCCTTCTTGGAAAACAAAATCAAGGCTGTCCAAGGAGAAAAACTTAGCCTAATGAACCTCGTGCTCTACAAGTCCTCTAGCTATAATTGCAGCTCTCGAAGCTCTGTGGGAGCCATCTGAAATGATGGTGTAGATATCGGTGTTGTCCTGGGGTACTGGTCAATATAAAACTCCACCTATCTTTGTGGAGGTGGACCTAGAACATCATTAGGAAAAACATTAGTGTACTGGTCCACCACTACAACATAGCTCGTACTCTCATCATCAAATACTCTAACGGTAAGGCTAGCCAACTGATTGTGATCGGCTTTACCTTCCTCCTGGTAAGTCCATCCTACACTACAAAGTTTCCCTTCTCGCCGGTGAAGGAAAACCTGGTCTCATCTGTGCAGACACACCGAACTATGCACCTAATATAGTTAATCTCATCATGGACTCTGGATAACTATTCCATACTCAGGATGACGTCATAAGGCCTCAAGGCCACTACGTGAAGATCATAGTCAAATCTCTCACCTCCTAGAGTAAGATCAAACTGCTGACTCTAATGTGTAATCGTCAAATATGCTCCCGTAGAAGTCTTTATCCATAAGGATCGAGCCAACGACTCCACTAGAATCTACGAGCTCCGAATAAGAGTCATGGAAATAAAAGAACGATTGGAACATGTGTCTATAAGTGTTGTAGCTAGGGTGATGTAGAAACAGATAGTACCTTGTATCATATTTGGAGCACCATGGTTGTAGGTCTCAGCTACATGGAGCTGAACTCATCCCTATCCACCTACACCCTGTGGTCGGGGTGCATGTCCTAGTGGTGGTGGCAGCAAAACCACAAATCACCTCCCACCTATTGTTGCATGGCCTCCTACTCTACCACGTCACCCTCCTACTTGCATACCTCCTTGATCAAATATTCACCTTGGCCTAGGCGATATTTCAACAGTTTACTGGTCATCTGTATGGTGGGTCGGGTAGTCATAATCCATGTGACCCTGCCCGCCGCATGAGTAACACTTCATGATCATCACTTGTCATTCCCCTCCTCTGGATCCCCGCACCACCGACCATATTTCCTGTGGTCGTCTGCCTGTAGGTCTGGTTCTCTTGGACCTCTACATCATCTGCCTACTACCAGCCGCTGATGACTCTGCTATGTATCGTCTGGTGGTGGGTCTCGCTACTGGTGACTGCTCAGCATGGAAACTCTTTAATAAGAGCGCTCTCTCTAACACCCCCACCTGCGTCAGGATGTTGAGAGAAACCATTGAAGCTCTAATCTCTCGTCTAATCCCATGCACAATTTTCCAAGCTCCGAAGAAAGAGCCCCACACCATATCAGTGGTGTATCACGGAGGTTGGTGAACCTCTCTGAATACTGAGCCATATTCATGCAACCCTACTGTAAGTGGAGATGCTCCATTATACGCTCTGACCATAAAGTCGCTGGAATGAACTCTACCCTAAAAGGCTCTCAAAGTTCACCTAGATGAGTATCACCTCTTCGTGAACCTGGACCATTAAGCTCCACCATCTGGTAGCTAATTCCTAGAGAAATATGGTAGAAAGGATCACCATGAGATCAGTTGGTGTCCCTACCAGTCGGAAAACTCTAACCACAGCATCCAGCTAGTCCTCAGCCACTTTTGGACCAGTCTCTCCATGGAACCTCAGTGGCCTCTAGCGCTGGAACTTGTGCAATGCGCTCAACTGGTGTACACCCTCTACTGCTGGGGATGGTGGTATCAGCTACCTATCGGGTAGTGCTGCTACTAGTACACCACCCGATCGTACAACTGTCGTAAGGGGGCCCTGTACCACAACCTTGTCACTCAGTGGTCCATCCACAAATACTCTAACAGGAATCCGGGCTGGTTTCCTTTATGGAGGCATCATGAAAAGAAACAGATATGCCACGGTCAATAAGTTATACCTAGTGAGCCGACCCAATTAGTTCATAAGAAATCATTCCAAGACACACGCGCAGTCTTTGTTTTTGTGGACTGAGTCAGAAATTAGAATTTAGGGCCCTGAAGTATGTATACATTGACCACCACACCAACGCTGCACTCCCCAAATAGAAAACCATGCTCATAACATTTAAAACTGTTTCCATAGAGAAAATATCAATGTCCTACTTCTTCAGTAGAACCAAACTCCTCTGATACCAATTTTTCATGAATCGTACCCTAGTACCCATGTCGTGGCTGCCCCAAGCCTACATTCCTTAGACTAGGGGATGGTGACAAGCACATAATGGCATATTCCCTAAAATATGAAGACATTTCCTTTATAAACTGTAAATTCACACAAACCATGCACACAACAAGATACAATCACATAGTAAACTATATAGTAAAAAGTGTGTGTACTGAATGTAAAGGTACTGGAATACAATCCCAACTCGAAAGTACAAGTAAAACTTGAATGTACATGTTAAATTGTGAACAACTCCTGTGATAACCCGCCAAGGATCCGACCTGAATGGTAGGTACAACTCTCAAACGGTTGTCTCTGTGGATCACCTCATATAAGGTCCACCTCTAAGCAGTCTCCAGTCCAGGTACCCTTGTCCACAATTAACATTTTCTATCGTCTGCACCAGACACATCAAGGTACAGGCATAGCCCATGCAGGGGTGAGTATGAAATTACTCAGTAGGGACCCCGAGACCCAGAAGGTCTCCATGAGTTACAAAAAGAGAAACCTCAAGGTAACACCATGAAGGTAGATTAAAAAACAGGTAAAGTACCACATAACATAACCTCAATCACAAGCACAAGGTAATGACAGCTCACACTAGGATTTACTCTATGGGTAGTAACAAGTAACATCCCCAGTCACAACGTCGAACACCTTGGCTACTGGAGAACTCCTCCTCTATCGAGTATAGTGGGCATGCTGCCTCACACAGAGGCACTTCCCACTAACCTTGGACTACTGAGGTACTCCTCCTATTCAGTATCGTGGGTCTATCACATCACATAAAGGCGCTCCCCATCTTCTACAATCATACTCAGATGGATGATACCATACCATTCTTCCTTTTTATAAACAATGTGTCACCTTTGACACAAGTTCTTTGAACTAAGGATCAGTGCATAAATCAAATGAATTTTCTTCATAGAGAATTTCCCAGGAATTACATTCGGTTCTATGATTTCATAACAATTCACCAGGCATCCTCACATCAGCCGATCTTCATTAACTTTGGATTCATTCTTCATCCCCTTCTTCATTTGGACCAGCATTGACAACTATTGAAAACAAATACAATCTTCATACACAAAGTGGTCCCAACATGTTCCTCATTAAAGAATAAAATATAATGAATAATTAAATAAAATTGTAAGAAGGATTATCATGATATAAAATTTAAAAGTATTAGTATATAATCTTTTTTTAAAAACATAAATTCATAACATAACATATGTCTAAATGAATGTATATTGAGGGAAAATCCCTTACCACTTCGGTAACATTTGAAATGTAAACCCTATGATAAATAAATACTAATATGTACATGTAAATCCACATAATTTTTATAATAATAATCATGATTTAAATTCATGGGACGTACAATCACCACATAAAATAAACGTACTATTAATATTTCATGTGTTGCATAGAGAGAAAGAAGTGATATGGAAATCCCTTGTTGTATGACTTGAATTCCATCATACATGTCAAAACCACATAAATAATAAATATAATTTTATCATGAATCCATTAATGAACCATATATATATATATAATATCATATATAATTTACTTATTACCTTTTATTACCCATTTATTAACTATTCATTGGTAGAATTATGTTTCAGGTAATAATTTTTGTTTCCACATATATTTGGTTTTATATTTTCTTTCCTCCTACTACGATCATAGTCCATCATCTTAATAATTTAAAAAATGATATAATTATCATATATATTCATTATATATGTAGTTATAGTAATCCATAAAAGTTAAAGATAGAAAATTAAATACACCATTTATGGAGATGATATGTTGTACATACGCATAAATATTGAATTCATTTTCATAAATTATGAAATGAAATAAATTTAAATAATTCATTTCTATTATAGATTCTTTTTTACGTTATATATATGAAATATATTTATTAAATTTACCCTAAATACCTTCTAATAAAAAAATTAGTGAAATATTAATCACATCGCTTCGTGAGGTAGTAGACAACCATATACATTAATTAAGATATCATATCCACCACTGAATGGAAGGTAAGATGGTATATGTGGTATCATGATTAAATAAGGTCAATTATGTTACAAATATAATATACTTTCATTTAATACTTCATTATTATCATCAATGTAAAATATAAATGGAAAACACGTCACATCAGTTCGTGACGTGGTAGTCCTCCATACACACGAATGATGCTTTTACATTCCATTTGATAGAAGATGAGATAGATTTATTAAATGAAATTTTCATAATATCATATAATTATATGTTATATACTAAATAAATATTATCAGTATGATTTAGTTATATTTTAAAAAGGTACATAAAGAAATAAAATAAAATTATCATTTAGGGACATAACTTCTTCACCGAACAAAATCATTGGGTTTGCACAAAATGGCACCATTTTCTAAATTTACTAAAAAAATAAGGAGTATAGGCTGAGTTAAGGGATTTAATTATGTGATATGGGTAGTTTTTGTAACATAAAATGGTAATTTTAAAGGTGACTATGAGGGGAGGGGGTAGACTTTATAAGTGTCATGAATGGAATAATTGAGTTTTTTTATAAATAAATGGAAATTCCACATTTTCACAAGAAATAGGGCTTAAAATAATCCATCAAAAAACAAATAAGTTTATAATGTCTAAATTAAATATGTAAATTGGTGTTTTAAATTTTTCTAGGTCATTTTACCCCTTTTCATTTTAGGACAACCCCATGGAAAACTAATTATCACCTTAACCATGGTAATTAATTCATTACTTCTTTTACTATTGATCAAGGTCAAGAATTATGTTAATATGATAAAAAATATAATTTTTTAAATTGAAAATATGAAATATTATAGTACAAATTCCATTCATATAAGTGGAAAATTTTAAATTTTAAATTATTCTTATAGACACTTTGAAAAGGTGATTTTCTAAAGGAAAAATATCAAAATGTTTACATAATTCTTTTATCGAACATCAATTTCAAGTTAATTAAAATAAATTAAATTTTATTCATACATATATAATTCAAATAATTTTACTTTTAAAACTATATTATAAAAAATTATTTTGTAAATTCTTTGAATGAAAATATATATTTTTTAATAAACACTAGTATTTTTCACTGTTCACTAAAAATTTTATATTTTCTAAAAACATTATAAAAAAATATATGATGATTTTGAAATTATAATTTTAAATTTTAATTTAATTTTTCAAAATTTGTTTTCTAAAAGCGTGAAACATTATTTCTAAAATATTTCAAAAAAATGTGATAAAACCGTTTTTATTTTAAAATATATGTCAAAGGATCAAACTGGATTTATTTTTATCTAATGTCTAAAAAATATATAATATAATGATAATGTAATTAGATAATTATAAAATAAATCAATTTAATTTTTTATTTCTTCAAGTTTACAGTAGTTATCTTTTAAATCAAATATGAAATTATAATAAATATTCACTTTTATTATAAGTTTTTATTTAAAAATTTATTTTCCGTAATTTTTAATTTTAATTTGTAAAAAATATTTTCATTTTTTAAGTAATAATATCAATTTTAACTTTCAATAAAATTTGGGAATTGTTTTGAAAATACTGATTTTCCAGTAAATAGTGAAAATACCAATTTTTGTAAACAAGTAATTTCTTTTCACTAAATTAAACAATTTCAATGTTTCATTTTATATAGATAACTATTCCAAGTAACATATTTATTATCTTTTTATTTAATTAAATTAATTACTTTTTCTTAAAATATATATTGTATTTTGTTATACGTTTTTTCAGTTTAAAAATGAAGTTTTTCTAAAAACTATTTTAAGGTGCTTAATTTTAATACATTTCAATTAAATAAAACTATCCCTAATTATGGAATTTTAATTGAAATTAATATATTTTATATCATTAAAAATAAATATTTATTAATAAAATGGTTATTTTTTCATAGTGTTATTATAAATTCATCTTTTGCAATAAAATTACACTTCTTGAAAACCAGTATTTTCATCCTGTTGGTGGGTTTTGTTTTAAATTAAAATTTTCCACTTATATTGATTTATTATTCTAAGATAAATATTATATTTTTAATTATAAAAATTTATAATATATAAAAATTTCTTCATCATTTTAAACATCAATGAATGAGGAAAATAGTAAAACTTATTTCCCAGAGTTAAGGTAAAAATGGATTTGCCATGAGTCAAAGTAAAAAAATGATAATTGTTAAAATAAATTATAACCATTTATAAAATTAATTTCATATAAATATTTAGTCTTTATAATGTCTAATTATCAAGAATAGTTAATTATGGATACTTTTTATATGTGAGAAATGTTGGTACATCTTTTTCTTTTAAATAATTATAAGTGAGCCACGCACCAAACTTATAAAAGGCCGATAGCTCTCATATTTAATTCATAGAATAAAATTCATTCATATCAACAATTAAATTCCCATATATAGTTCCTAAATTACCTCCCCACATCCTACGTTAAATATTTTGACCATAAATTCATGCTAATAAGGATTTTGGTGCTCACCAATGTAGGTTTCCCAAATAAGAGGTATCATGCTTAACCAAGTGATATTATTTTATTTATTCTTCCATATATTTCAAATATTATAAAATAATTTTTATAGAATTTAAAAAATATATAAAATACAATTATATGTTAATATTTTAAGGTAATAACCTATATCCATATCGACCTCCATGAAATTGGATACAAAATCATTATTTATGTGTATATTGAACTACTACCTCACAAACTGATGTCATTTGTTTTCCATCGCAGCTTCTAATTGATTGTTTTAATCTAATATTTATGGTATATATGTGATATTTTTAACATAATAATACTTTTTATGTTATAATCTCATGTATACCTTCTTACTTTATATTCAGTGGGTGATACGATAACACCACTCATGTGCACGACAGACTATCGCCTCCTGTTGTGATGGAGTACATTTTTTCACAAATTCATTACATGGAAGGTAATAAAGTTACATTTAATTAAAATATGGGGTATTAATTAAATAATAATTAAATTCATGAAATATTTATCATTATGAAATATTAATATATTATTTTTTTTCTTACACCAAAAAAGTATTACATTGTTTGTATATGTGTGGACTACCACCTCCCCGATGCTTTGAAATTCTTTTTTTCATCAGTACAACACATATAATACATACATATATATATTTAATTAGATAATATGGTGATTATGATATTATTATCATTATATATATATATATATAATATTTCATACCTTCTTTCCATAATGATCACTGAAAAATGGAACTGTTACTCTTTCAAACGTAAAGTCTACCATCTACATGATTATAATGTATTTAAATTTTCATAACCATCATTTTTTATTGGTTTTAAAAATTATATTTCATTTATAAATAATATATTAATGTGATTATTATTAATCATTATATATTTAATAGTGTCCATTTTTACCTATAGTAAGTCTACTAAAATAATTTTTTATACATTAGAAAAATATCTTCAAAACACACAACAAGAAATTAATTTATTATGTAATAGTATATAAAATTGTAGTAATTTTAAAATAAAGAATAACAAGCATTAAAATGGTTCAAAATAAAGTAAATAATTAAAATATATTTATTACTCCAGAATATAAAGAATGTATATGCCAATTTGGACTCTTGGTAAGGTACATTAACTAAATTTCTTTTCACTGAGGCGTATTTTGATTTTATAAACCAATATTATCTTATACAGTGTATATGCAGACGCTTTGACATTTTATCTCATGATTTTATCTATTTTGGTGATATTTAATTCTTTTTATAAGGTTATTATCTCATGGGTTTTTTCATTCTAGTGTTTTTTAAGTGATAACAGACCATTCATTTAAAATATTTTTGTTTTAAATTTTTTTGTTACAAATCTTTCTCATCCATTGCAATACTTTATGAAATGATTATATGACAGTTATTATACATAAATTAAAGATTTATATATTTCATTTTATATATCATTTTAATTTATTTCAAATTTTTTTGGAAGATCTATTTTTACATATTTTATATGGATTTTTTTAAGATAAAAAATTAATGTATTATTTTAATGTATATGGAAACAATAAATTTTACAACACCATAACCACTATTTAAAGATTGGATTCTTTGAAAATATATTATTTTTTCAAATAAATACCCTCTTCCTTTTTTGATTATGTTATTGAAAATTCATTCTCAAAAGATAAATTTATATTGGTATTCTAAATGGTTTTTCAAAAGAAGAGGGTATTTTGGTATAGAAAATGTTTTTTCGAAAGAAAAGGGTATTTTGGTATTGAAAATGGGATTTCAAAATAATGTTGTATTTTTATATTAAAAATAGATTTTTTTAGAAGTATAAAATATTTTTTCAAATGATTTGTGATGGAATATGTCTACTGTTTAAATTTTTTATTCTTTATATGGTACTTGCGGATTAAACATGTGAAATGGTTTCTCTCAAATATTGCTGGTTAGTGATGTCACATCTTATATAATGGTTACTCTCAAATAGCAACAAGTTAGACCAATATAGCTTATTCGATCGGTATAAAAAAATTGAACTAATCTGCATAGGTTATTGTTTCATATAATAATTGGGTAGAATGAAAGAGTTAGTAAAGGAATTATCCAAAAGATTTAATGGGCAGCCAATTACTTCTAATAATATTTTAAAAAGGGTTTCCAATGTGATACTCTATATTACCAAAAAGATTTTTTCATTTCTTTGTATGGGTTTTAAAGGATAAAATTAATAAAAAAATTGTTCTCTTTTAGTGTGAATATGTTTTCTTTAATATTCATAATGAACATACAAAATGTATATAAGGATTACATGAATTTTAATGTTTTTCATTGGAATAATGGTTTTCTTACTTTTTAGGTCCATCATTGGACTTTTTATGCCCATCCAAAATTTTAAAATTTTTTATGTAGGGTTTAAGATTTCATAATGGGAAATAGTAATTAATGTTGAAATCCTTGATACTTTACTTGAAAATAAATCATGCTTTATTTTAAGACTTTTAAAATATAGGAAATATGAATACTAATTAAAAGTGTAAATTTTTTATTATATAGTTTCCTTATATATTAATTGTTTACTAATTATATAATACCCTATACCTGAAAATATCCTAAAAGTGAATGAAATTGAATTATTAACTAAATAATAAGATTATGTTATGTTTATAATCAGGACTTTATAGTTGGTATTAGAGGTATGCTTAGATAACATTAGATTTATTCATGATTATAATAGCTTCTTATGACTCCCCGAGAATTTTTGAAATAGTTTTTTATGAAAAAATCTAATCCCTTTGATATTTTAGATTACACACATCACCTTGTTTATCTCTTATTCCACATAAAAACAAGATTAGATAGTGATGCACAGAATGCTGAAAATAGGATGTGTGACATGTAATGTTGAGATTAAATGAAATGTCACATATTATTAAAATATTTATATTTAATATGATAGTTTTCAAAAATCCATTAGAATGGATGGTATGCATATGACTAATAATCATATGAAAATTTATAGTATAAAAATGTATATATATTGAGTTATTTCATGGCAAATTAAATTGATATTAAAAAAACAATTTTAAAATAATGTTCAATGAATTTTGAGAAAATTATTTTTATGTAAAGTGATAATATTACCTCAATAAATTAAAAAAATAAATTTTTATGACCTTTTTTAATGAAATTTATATATTATATATTAAAAAAATTATTATTTATCTTATTTTTTTTCTATACATGTGATTAGAATATATCTAATTTTACGCTAAACATGATCTATTTTTCCAAAAATGAATTTTCATCTCGTTTTTTATACTAATTATAAAAAAAATCAAATTCTATTAAAATTAATCTAAAAGAATGAATTTATTTTTTGAAATCAACTTGTAAAGATTATTTTAGGCTACTTTTTTTTTGCTTTCTATGAATATAATTTTTTTAGTGAAACGTAAACAAATGTCGGTTTTTATTATAAATTGTAATTTATTTTAAATATTATAATAAAGTCCAAAATTATTAAATATGGATTTTAATGTAAAATTGGTTCAATTATATATCTATTAGTCTAATTTAGGTCATTTGATACTATTTAATATTGAATTTTGATATAAAAACATTGTTGGATATTGAACATTTTCTCTTTGAAACCCTACTTTCACATCGCATCTGAATGATTAATAATAAATCTATTTTTTACAATTTAGTGAATGGAATTTCTAAAAATAGAGTCCCTATTAGAAATAAGAATAATATATATTATACCATTTGTTAGACTTATTTTTCACCATAATTAATAGTGGACATGGTAAAAACTATATACTGTAGTTAAGGAAAAAATTCATTTACGTGAGTCTCAATAAAAATATAAGGGATTTAATTGAAAAAAAACATGTCACAAACCCATTGTATAAACATATATAGACCTAATATCTTCTATTTTATATAATTTTACATTTTTACCCTGTTTAATGTGAATGTTGCGGGTAAACATTTTTTTTGCAAAAAATACAAGTGTTCTGCTCACCTCGCTTATAAAAGGACACTCCCACGTCTCTCCTATTAACACAATAAAACCCCAAAATATTAGCCTGCTATAGAAAAACTAACATCATTAATTCCATAATAACATCCTAGAATCCTTAATTTGGTTATACTTCCATCCTATGGATCCTTTTAGAGAAAACCAAAAGAAGTTAAATAAAGAAGACGTAACATCCCGAATTGAGCTTTTTATTTTATTTATTCCTCAAATGTATTTAAATTATCATTAAAACAATATTATATAATTAAATTAAAAAATTAAATATAATGATATTTTATTATGAAATTTTAATAACCTAAATATTTCCCCTCTTCCATCAACTGTGTCAAGAAATCATCATTCATTTGTATTGTGGTCTACAACCTCACGAATAGATGTCATTTGTTTCTATAACCACCTATTAAGGATAGACATAATTATGGTTTTGTTTTTTATATATCATATTTAAGATAGTATTTTTCTTATATAATCATAATATCAAATATTCCTTCTTACGTTTTGTTATCTATGAATAGGATAACATTGTTCGTGTATGGTGGAAAACTGTCATGCAAAGCGATGTGATTCTTTTTTCATGTCTACATTACATGGAAGCTAATAAAAATGTATTAAATCAACACTAGTTATATATATGATTGAAAAATTATTCTTTTAGGGTAATATAGTTTTTACATTTCTTTCATTTTGATTTATTTAGAAAATGAAAATTGTGTTCATGCATACATATGGTCTACCATCTCCATGAATTGTGTATTTCATTTTTTATCTTTAACTTTTATGGATAAATATAGATACCTATATTATGAGAATATATTCTATTTATATCATGACTAAAATTCTATATATTATGGATCCATTATCAATTTAGGAGTACAAAGGAAGTAACTAATCAAAACATAATTGAAAAACAAACAAGTTATTATCTGAACATTACTTTAACATGGAATTGTGAAAAAATGGGTAATAAAAGGTCAAAAGTAAATAATTTATTGTAAGATATATATAATTATTTTTCATTAATATATGTATATTAAACATATATTTATTATATTGTAGGTTATTTTTTGTATGAATAAGTTGATATAAATTTTAATGTATTTTTAGTATCTTGTTTATTTCGGGGGAACTTATGCCATAGTCACCAATTTTTTATATTATTTATTGTATATACATCCCAAATGAAATTTTATTTTCTAAATCTACCTTTATACCTGATATTTATTGTTTTATTTAATTGTATCCTTTCATGAGGCTTATTATTCAATTTTACTGAATTTGTTTTAGTTTTACAACACAGTCTCGTCATTTATTGAGAATGTTTTTGTTTGTTATTATTATTATGAAATCATAAAATCCAAAACTCGAGAATCATGTGAAATTTATTATACTATGTTTTGTTATAGAGAATACATTTTTTACATTAAATTAACACTCTTTAGGTACATAAGATTCTAAAATAGTGTTTTTAAGAAAATATGATTTTATTTCCCTCTTTGGTCGAAAATTCATTTTATTCAAAATTAATTATTTATAAAAATATTTGTATAAATGTTTTAAAAATTATATATATCATTTGATAAATAATTTTTACTCTTTATTTATTTATTTATTTTAAACTAAATAGAATATTTTTATGATTTTCAAAACAAGGAGTAGTTGGATTTTATAATAAAATTAAAGGAATATTTTTTAATTTGTATGAAATTAGTGGAATTACCTACCATCATGGACATTATTTAAATTTAATAATCCTTTATAATATTTCCAATATATTATAAAATGAAAATTATTTTAAAAAATTATTTTTTAAAATGATTTTTTGAAATTTGAATGGATATTTTCCTCTAGAAATGTTTTAAATGATCGTTCAAAATAATTTCCCATCTAACATGACATCCATTAATGTCAACTATTATTTATTGGGGATATTATCTTGGGATACCATTCAAATTATTTCACAAAATAATTTTTTGGTGTTGTCATGTTTTTTTAGAAACCTATTTCTCTTCCATGGGTTCTACCATGATAAAATGAAAATGTAACACACATCATTTTCCAAGGGTTATTATTTTATAAAATGATGAAATGATTTTGAATCATATTTTATTTTAATTAGTTATTTAATATTGAAAATTTTATGAAAACTATTTCATTTCATTCATTCTAATATTATGAATCATTTTTTATTTTTTGTACAAATATTTATGATTTTCAATAGGAGGGGGTAGAACCTATATGTCAAACTAATTCATTTGTTGAAGATTCATATCTCATGAGATTAAAATGGGAAACTAGTTAATTAGATTGATCCACTATGGTAAATAGGTGACCTATATCTACTATAGGAAAGATTTTTGTCATGATCCACTATTGGAAACAGTTATACCAGTATCCACTGTGGTGATGTTCTAAGTAATTAACCACAAAATATTTAATGGTATCAAGATTTATGATGGTGGTTTTATTTTATAAGGTGATATTATGGTTCATGATTGATTAACGATGATTTATCACTCTTATAGGACATTTTTTATTAAATGATATTGTGTTGTGCCATGACTCAAGATTATAATCCATGATTAGTTGTGTATGAACATCATAAGTTATGTTCAGCACTGGTTGATATTATTTTAATTTTACACTTTTATATTATTATACATAAATATCTCCATTGTTTACCCTTACTGAGAATTTGAGATCAAAATTACTTATTTCTCATTCCCTGGGTTATGAAGAATGGTTTAGGCAGGGTATGCCTAAGATGAGTACTATTTGAGATGATTATTGTGGGAGATAATGAATATATTTCATTAAATAAGAATTTCATTTTTCTATTTCTCCAATGAAACTAAAATATTGCATTCATTATGCATTTGATAATGAAATGTATTGAATTTTTTCTAATAAGATACAATATTTAGGTATGAAAAACCTTGTTCATTACATTCTGTACTATAGGAGTGGATTAGTTGACCATTGAAAACTATGATATGAATATAGTAGGGATATATATCTAGATATGTCTAAGGATAAGTCTAAGGATAATCAGATTATTGTAAAATGTCTTAGAATTCTGGTAAAAGATCAAGCGGGTGGTCTCCATGAAACTACAACCATGCCTTGATACTAAAGGTTTATGTGGATCTGGAAGAGTGGTATGTATGGAAATATTTCATGACCCACCCCTTAGGGCCCATGTCGTGACTACCCCAAGCCTGCCTTCCTTATGCCAGGGGCTGGAGACTAGCACCGGAAAGCCATATTGCTAAATCTAGAAATTCATTCCATTTAAACCTATGAACTCACACAATCCAAGAACACAGTCGGAATCAAGAACAATGTAAAATAAAAAGTAAATAGAGTTAGTACAATAAATAAAGGGGCCAGAATACAAGCCTAATTAGAAAGTACAAGTAAAACTAGAAAGTACAAGTAAAACTGAAATCAACTATTGTGAAGACCCACCAAGGATCCTACCTGAAGGGTGGGTACAAAACTCAAATGGTCGTCACTATGGTATGCCTAATATATAGTACACCTCTATGCAGTCTCCAATCCTGGTACCCTCGTCCTCAGTCATCGCTGTCTGTCATCTGGACAGGACATAACAACGTGCAGAGGTAGCCCGTTCATGGGTGAGTATAACAATACTTAGTAGGGACCTTGAGACCCCTGAGGTCTCTCACTTCCACAAGGGATAAACCAAAAAGGATTGAAACAACAATCAACCCTACTTAGGTATTTTCCATACATATACCTAACATAGCAAGATAAACTCATCTCACACAGGAGGAAAGAATACCACAAAGGTAACACCACGAAGGTAGAAGTACCACACATGTAACAAAACGAAGGTAGAATTATAACACATGTAACGCCATAAAGATATAATACCACATAAGTACACCATGTAGATATAAGGCTCATCTCACATAGGTATAAGTGAAGTATATAAGTACAGATGATTACTCGCGATGGTAGATCATCTTATTCTGTCATGATTTACTACAGCTGATTATACATGGTCTGACCCACATAGGATCGATAGGTTCTAACCCTCGCAATGACCCACAAGTTACCTGACCCACACATGATCAATATGCACTATCTCACACAATATCGTTGAGCTCTGACCCACACATGATCTGAACCACACAAGATCGGTATCTACTGACCCACACATGATCACTTAGTGCTGACCCACACAGGATCTGACCCACAAAGGATCGGTATGCCCTGACCCACATAGGTTCACTGATAGCTGACCCACATAGGATCGATAGGTACTAACCCCCGCAATGACCCACACAGGATCTATCCCAGCCAGATTTGATAGGTAACTAACCTCCTTATTATCCGTCCCCAACCTCCGTCTAACTACTATCCACTATATTCCTCATACCTGGTGTGCTCGAGTTCCATAGAGTCTATCCATAAAGATATCTTTCATACCTTGAATTCCACTATGTTTCGTGAAAAATTACCCCAAAGGTCTTTCACATAATAAGGGACCCAACACAACAGACGGTGCATCAATCAGATGCCCGTTATGTAAGTTATTAGTTTTTCTGCTCCAAGGGCCCGATTGGATTCGTTGTTCGATCTAAACCATATATAATCCAAATTTATCCAAAAATCATTTGGAGTATACCAAAAGGACCGTCTCTTTCCAAGGATCCAAACACCATAGATGGTTCATCAAATGGATGCATGGTTCTCATGTTACGGAAAAATAAGGCATATCTGAGTCAAGTTGGGCCTGGGTCCAATCCGACTCAGTTGAAACAACCCGTAAAACCCCGTCCTGAGCCAACCTGACCCGGTTGACCTAGGCTGCAGTGGGCCCAACATGCTGGGTCGTGGGCCGTCCTGGCCTGCACTAGGCATCGCACAGTCCTCCCGAGCTATCGCTGAAATGGGAGAAACCCCCTTCTATTCAGAACACCAAAGGGCAACACCATTAGGCATTTCCTTGTCACCTGTGGGACCTGAGAGGGTCCCGCCGATCCGCTTTGGTCATCTGGTGCTCCGGATGGTCTTCCTCCTAGCTGCATGGTCGCACGCTACTACTCAACGGTGGACAGCCGGGTGACGACCACACTCAGGCCTCTACCGCGGCAAAGTATCCACAACCACTTGCTCCAGCAACGTGGACGTGTGCCGCCGCTCTACCACATGTTCAGTCAGATGATGGCCGCCACCCTACTTTTTCATGGCTGATAGGTCGTGGTCTCCTGATCAACTGGTGAAGCAGATGCGCGCTACCCTCCTTCCTCAGAGCTGGCCGAGTTACGGCCGCCTTCTTCTTCTACGAGCCGTCCCATATTCATTCGAAGCCCAAAAATTATGATGACCATGTATTCATGATCCCCGAGTAGAGGTCTTCGCGTCCATAGGTTGCACTCAACAATACTTTTTGTTTCCAATGTCATTAATTATTTGGCGTTGAAGAATGCACTAAGAATGTAGGGATAACAAAAGATAAAGCGGTAAGGTATATGTGCATGATGAGGATAATGTTAGTTTGGAAATCGTCATTGTGAATCCAGAATATGATGAATTATCAAATAAATTCAATCATATTCAAAATTAAATCCCCTACCTTAATGTTCATTGGAGTTGTTATGAGGAATGAGATGAAGTTGATGAAGGGGTGTCGATTTTCATCACTCCCACAACACACTTCCGAACCGTGATACAACATCAACATTTTTTATCCGAAGAGTTATTATTTGTTTGAGAATATTTCTCCAAAATGTCTCCAAATCACTCCTTTTCCAACGATTCCTTACAAAGAATTGAGGATCCAAAATTAATTGAGTTAATTAAATTAATGTTAGAACATTAAAGTTGGAATATTAAAGTAGGCGTAATAGATTTAGAGAATTACAAGGGTTAACACGCATTAAAGGGGGGGTTCAAGGGTTGGGTGGTCCCCACCAATAAATTCAAATGGGATGATTCATTCTTGGATGGTCCCCACCTATAAATTTAAATGGGACATTTCAATTTCAAAAATAAAATAATGAATTTTTATTTTATTTTCTCCCACAAAAAGTCCGAAAACTAATTTCCACCCTCAACCTACTGTGGTTGAGGTTATGGTCTCCTTAAGAGAATTTTGACGCTGCGTGTTCAACGGTGTCCTCAAATTTCAATTCGGACCACTGGTTCATAAGATACAAAATTCCTCTTGTGCGTTTAATAAACGTACCTGAATTTTTTTTCAAAAATTCATTCTGGGAATACCAGGCCTCGGAATTACGCATCTTCAATTTTCACGGACTCTTAATATTTACATATAATTAAAAAAATTACATGGAAAATTCTGGTTCTTTACATTCTCCCCACCTCAAGTCATTGTGTCCTCGAAATACACAACACAAAATAGGGAAACCTGTCGGGGTACTAAGCATGAATATGAGCCACTCACTCCCATGTTCTCCCTTGGAGGTTTCCATGCTTCCAACAAACGCGGACCAGAGGTATAGACATCCCAT
The DNA here is from genome assembly GCA_963277665.1 of Viscum album. NCBI lineage: Eukaryota > Viridiplantae > Streptophyta > Magnoliopsida > Santalales > Viscaceae > Viscum > Viscum album. Next base: position 201,127,463 of record OY728157.1, on the reverse strand, counting down.
GAAGGACCTGCTCCTGTTGATCCTCACTCTCCACTGGAACCTCCAAAAATGTTGCCCCATCATCGATGTCCATCACTCCCCAGTCAATGATGTTTGAAGGGTCATGTACGTATCTCCTAAGGTGGGATACGTGGAAAACGACGTGCACCCGGTGCAACTGAGGTGGATGTGCTAAGCGGTAAGCTACCTCACCAACTATACTGAGGACCTAATAGGGTCTGATTAAACCTTGGAGATAACTTACTACCCCGTCCAAATCTCTACAAACCTCATCGAGGTAAGACACTTAGAATGACATGGTCACCATCCTAAAACCCAAGAGGTCTTCATCTCCTATCATTATAACACTTCTGCCTGCTCTGTGTAGTCTTCAGCTGCTCCTGGATGATCTTCACCTTCTCTGTGGTAGCCCGTACCATCTCTAGTCCCATGAGTACTGACTCCCATGGATCAGTCCATCTCAGATTTGATCTAAAAATTTGGCCATACAATGCCTTTAATGGTGCCATCCAGATAGTGGAATGATAGCTCTTGTTGTACATGAACTCTACAAAAGGCAATTGATCCTCCCAGCTGAGGCCAAAATATAGGATATAAGCACGCAGCATGTCCTCAATGGTATGAATGGCCCGCCCTATCTGACCATCCATTTGTGGATGGAAGGTTGTCCTCAACCGAAGCTAGGTCCTGAATGCCTCCTGCGACCCCTTCCATAGCCAGGAAATGTAAATTACATCATGATCGGAGAAAATTGTACTTCCCAATCCATGAAGCCATATAATATCCGGCATGTAGAGGCATCCCAATGCCTCTACTAGTCCAAACTCTCTAATAGGTAGGAAGTGGGTGACTTTGTGAGTCGGTCAACAATCACCCTGATGGAATCATTCCCTTTGGAAATGCATGGATGTTCGTTCACAAAGTTAATGGAGATTCCATCCTACTTCCACTCTAGAACCTCTAGTGTCTGAACTAATCCTACTGGAACCCGATGCTATACCTTCGCATGCTGACAAGTGAGGCACTGAGATACAAACTCCGCTACTTCTTTCTTCAATGATGGACACCAATGATTGCATATTAGGACTTGGTACATATTTGACAATCCTGGATGTACCTCTAAAGGGGATGTATGGAACTCCCTCAACACTTCATCCCCAATCACCATCAGTACCATAGTATGCCCTATGAAGAGGATGACATGCTCCCCACCTTAATAAAATCTGTCAAGTGCATGTCTTGTGGATATATAAGCACATCGACCATCGCAGTTAGTGTCCCCAAGATACGCCTCCCTGACTTGCTGAAGGAGTGGGGGAGTGACTCTTTGAGACTAAAGATAAGCTACTCCATCTCGATCCACATAGGATATCTGGAAAGTGGCTTGCTACTATGTCCCCTCACTCAGAAACTATATACCAGATCTCCTGCTGAGTGTGTCTGCTACTGCATTCCCCTTCCCAAGAGTATATACTATCTTGAATTCATAATCTGGGAGGAACTCAAGCAAACAATGTTATCTTAGGATCATGTCCTTCTGAGAGACGATATAACTAAGACTCCTGTAATCAGAGTAAACTATAAAATGGTAGGTAAGAATGTAATTTCATCATGTATTCATGGTGAAGACCACTACTACTAACTCCAATTCATGGGTAGTGTATTTATTTTCATGTTGTCTCAGCTATCAAGAACCCTAGGCGGTCACTACTTTCTCATGCATCCAGACATATCCATGCCCGGTCCATGATGTGTCATTGTACACTACGTACCCAACTCCCTCCTCTGGTAGCCTCAAGATGGGGTAGCTTGTTATTCTCTACCTCAACTCCTAGAATCTCAGCTGGAATCTCTCTAACATCACTAAGGGTTTCCCCTTATACATCAACACTAATAAGGGTGAAACAAATTTGGAAAATTCAGGCACAAACTTTCAGGTGTAACCGGCCAAACCAGATAATCTTCTCACTTCCATCACACTCTTAGGTGGCTCCCAAGCTAGTACAGCCTCAATATTAATTGGATTCAATGCAACTTCAGCCTCTGAGATGATGTGTTCCAAGAACTGAACCTCCCAGATCTAGAACTGGAACTTCGAGAGCTTACCATAAAGCTGTTGCTCTCTGAGTTTCTCTATAACTATATGTAGATAATAGGAATGCTCTTCCTCTGTCACTGAGTATATCAAGATATCATCGATGAAGACTACCACAATGCGATCGAGGTATTCGAGGAAGACCATGTTCATGAGTCCCATGAACACTGCTGGGGTGTTGGTCATGCCGAATGGCATAACCAAGAACACATAGTGGCCATACCGACATCTAAGGGCCATCTTCTAAACATCCTCATCTCATTCCCTAAGCTGGGGATAGCCTAATCTGAGGTCTATATTTGAAAACCATCATGCTTCGTTGAGCTGGTCAAAGAGATCGCACATCCTCGAGAGTGGGTACTTATTTTTCACGGTCACTTGGTTCAGGCACTGATAGTCAACACAGAGTCTCAAAATCACATCGACCTTCTTGGAGAGAAAAATTAGGGTTGTTCAAGGAGAAAAATTGTGCCTAATGAACCCCTTGCCCTAAAAGTCCTCTAGTTGTACCCACAACGATTGAAGATCTGCAGGATCTATCTGATATGCTGGAGTAGATATCGGTGATGTCCTGATGTATAAGTTTATATAAATTTTCACCTCTCTATGAGTAGTTAAACCTAGAACATCGTCTTGAAAAACATCAGCGTACTGGTCTACCAATACAGGATAGCTCATACTCTCAACATCAACCGCTCTAAGGGTATATCTAGCCAACTGATGTGTGCTCGGATGGACCCCCCTTAGGGTAAGTCCATCCTATGCTGTAAAGGGTCCCTTCATTCTATTGAATGAAAACCTGGTCCCATCATTGAGGACTCACTACACATTAATCCTAATACAGGTAATCCGAGCATGACCAGTGGATAACCAGTCCATTCCCAAGAAGACGTCGTAAGGCCTTAACACTGCTATTAGAAGATCCCAGTCGAAGTTATCACATCCTAGAGTAAGCTCACACTTCTAGAACCATTGTGTAATCATAGAATTCTATATAGTAGGAGAATATAGCTGTAATGATCAAGCTAATGTCTCCAAAGGTATCTTCGAGCTCTAAACGAGGGTCATGGAAATAAAAGAATGACTAGAACGTGTGCCTATATGTAAAACAACTAGGGAGAAGTAGACACATATCATACCTCATAACATTTCTGGAGTGTCATGGTAATAGGCCTTAGCTTATTGGAGATGAGCTCATCCCTTCCCACCTGCTCCTTGTGGTCGTGGTGGACCACCTAGAGGTGGTGGCATTTGAACCTCAAATCGTCCTCTACTGCCTGCTACACGACCTACTCCTTTGCCACATCCGCCTCCTACCTACGTACCTCCTCGATAAAATCTTCGCCTCTACCCAGGTGGTCTTTCGACCATCTTTTGGTCGTCTGTATAGTGGGTCATGTAGTCGTGATCCATGTGACCCTTCCCACCGCATGAAGAACACTGCTTATTCCTTCCCAGTCCTGATTTTTCTTGAGAGCCCCACACAACAGACCATGTATCCTACATTTGTCCACTTGTAGGTCTGATCCTCTTGGACATCTGCATCATTTGCCTGCTTCCATTTTCTGTTGACTCAGCTATGTGTCGTCCATAGGTGGGTCTCGTTGTCGGTGACAGATCAACAAGGTATCTCTCCCCTAACAGTTCTCGATCAAACGCCCCCACCTACATCGGGATGCTGAGAGAAACCATCTATGCTCTAATATCCTATCTAAGTCCCAACACAAAGGTATGGGTCCTAAAGAATGGGTCATGCACCATGTTAGTGGAGTAGTGCTATAGGTTGGTGAACATTGCAAAATACTGAGCCACAACCATGCTACCCTACTTCAAGTGGAAAATATCTTGTATATGAACTGAGTGTTGGGTCATTAGGACAAACTCTTCCCTGAAAAGTCTCTCAAAGTCCACCTAGGCAAGAGTCACCTCGTCGTGAAGTTAGAGCATCAATCTTCACCATCTTCCCACTGCTGCCTATAGAAGATTGGATGCAAGGAAAAAACATGAGATTATTTAGTGTCCCTACAAGTCTAAAAACTCTAAATAGGGCCTCCAGCCATTCCTTAGCCACCTGAGGATCTATCGTGTCCCAGAACATCGGTGGCCTCTGGCAGTGGGACTCGTGCAATGCGCTCAAGCTGCGTGTACCCACTACTGATGGGGATATTGGTATTGGTTTCCCTATGGGTAGTGCTACTACTGGTATACCACTCGATGGTACAACTACCGTAAGGGTCCCTACACTGAAGCCTTTTCGCTCGGTGGGCTACCATCACTTACTCTAACTGGGACTATAGCTGGCAGTCTGCGTAGAGGCATCCTGAAAAGGAACAAGTGCACCACGATCCTTAAGTTATACTTGGTGAGCTGGCTCAAAGTGACCACAAGGGAATCTTTTCAAAAACACATATGCAATCAATTTTTTCAAGAACTAAGTCAAAATTCAAAAGTCATGGTTCTGGTGTATGGATACATTGGCCTCCGCACCAACACTGGACTACCTGAACATAAAACCACACTCAAAACACTTAACACTATTACTCCACACCAAAAATATCATAGTCGTAGTTCTTTGGTTGAACCAAACTCCTATGATACTAATATTTCATGACTCGTCCCTCGGGGCCCGTGTTGTGACTACACCACGCCCGCCTTCCGTAGGCGAGGGGCTGGCGACTAGCACCAGAAAGGCATATCCCTAAATATGGGAAGACATTGCCTTTAAACCTGCGAACTCACAAAATCCAATAACACAACAGGATACAAGACAAAATGTAATGTAAAAAGTAAATAGAGTGATTACAGAATGTATAAGGGCCAGAATACAAGCCCAACTTGAAAGTACAAGTCAAACTGTAATGTACAATTAAAACCGAAATCTTCTCCTCTAAACACCTACCAAGGATCCAACCTAAAGGGTTGGTACAACTCTCAAACGGTTGTCTATATGGTACACCTTGTCTTATTTCCACCTCTGAGTAGTCTCCAGTCCTACTATCCTAATCCCCAGTCATCTTTGTCTGTCATCTACACAAAATACAACAAGGTACGAGTGTAGCATGTTTAGGGGTAAGGATTACAATACTTAGTAGGGACCCCAAGACCCCTAAGGTCTCTCAATTACACAAGAGATAAACAACAAATCTTGGAAGCTATAGTAAACCCTACTTAGGTATATTCCCATACCTATTCCTTAAGTTGCCAAGATATACTGATCACACACAGGAGGAATGAATACGACAAAGGTAACATCCTGAAGGTAGAAGTATCACACAGGTAACACCACGAAGGTATGAATACCACACATGTAACACCACAAAGATATAGTACCACATAGGTACACCATGAAGATATAAGACTTAGATCACACAGGTATAAGTAAAGAATTGATGTACAGATGATTAGTTGCAAAGCAAGATCATCTTTTTCTATTAAGAGGAACTGTTGCTGATTATACGAAGTCTGACCCACACATGATCGATAGGTAATAACCTTCGAAATGACCCACATAGGATCTGACGCACACATGATCATTATGTGGTGTCCCACACAGGATCCCCGAGCACTGACCCACACAGGATCGATATGCGTAGACCCACACCGAATCGCTGAGTGCTAACCCACACAGGATCTGACACACATTGGATCGGTATGCGCTGACCGCAATAGGATCTTTGAGCATTGATCCACATAGGATCTATAGGTACTAAACACCACAATGACCAACATAGGATCTGACCCACCCAGATTCGATAGGTAACTAACCTCTGTATTGTCTGTCTCCAACCTCCACCTAACTACGAGCCACTAGATTCCTCACACCCAGTGCACTCGAGTTCTGTAAAATCTATACCTCAAGATATCGGTCTTACCTATACTTCTACTAAGTTACAATAATAAGTATCCCAAAGGTATGCCACATCATATGGGACCCAATGCAACAGACGACACGTCAATCAGGCGGTCGGTCTGTATGTTATTAGCATTTCCACTCTGAGGTCCCGGTTGGATTCGGGGATCGATCCAACCCGACCATACTCCAACTTTATCCAAAACTAATGTTTATTATATCAAACGGAAATTCTCGATCCAAGGATCTGAATGATGTAGAAGGTTCTTCAAAAGGACGCACAGTTCTCATGTAACATCCAAAAAGGATTATCTGGTTCTAATTGGGCACGGGTTCGGTCTGACCTGGCCTGGGCCGACCCAACCCGATTGTCCTAGGCCATGGCGGGCCTGTACTACTGGGTGCAATCAGGACCACTCTAGGAACAGTCCACATGAGCTGGCTCCGACAATGGAGTGGCCCCCCTTTTGTTCGGAACAGCAAAGGGCAGCCCCTTTAGGCGCTGCCATGTAACCCTTGGGACACGAGTGGGTCCCATCGATCTGCTACAGCTAGCCGGTTCTCCGGCCACTCTTCCGACCATTCAACCTTCTAGCAGTGTGGTCGCACGGAGCTACTGCACTACGGCCGATCGGGTGCCGGACGGCCTCTGTCCTCTTCTGCGGCCTAGAGGTCACGACCTCATGCTTCGGTGGCACAGATGTGGGCCGTCGAACCACCACACAGCCGGCAGGATGCCTGCCACCACCCTGCTCCTCTACATCCAATGAGTCATGGCCTCATGCTCAACCGGTGGTGCAGACGTGCGCCTACCTCCATCCTCCTGGCCAGCCGAGTGTCATTCACCGACTTCTTCCACGAGCCATCACGTCTTCGTTCCAAGCCCAAAAATCATGACGACCGTATATTTGCGATCCTCTGGTCGAGGGCTCTGCATCCATATGTTGCGCTCAATGAAAATTTGTGTTTCTAGCATCATTAATTATTTGGAGTTGAATAAAGCACGAATAGCACACGAAGAACAATAGATAAATGGGCAAGGTATATGTGTGGGATGATGGTTGTGTTAGTTTTTCCATCATCATTGTGAATATAGAATATGAATAATTATCAAATAAATTCAATCATATTGAAAATTAAATCCCCTACATTGACGTTTGTTGAAGGTGTCGTGGGGAAGGAGATAAATTCAATGAAGGGGTGTCAGCATTCTTCGCCCCCGCAACTCACTTCTGAACCACACTCCAACGTCAATGTTCTTGATCCAAAGAGTTGTTCTTTGATGGAAAATATTTCTCCAAAATTTCTCCCAAGCTCCCATTTTCCAAAAATTCCCAACAAATAAGGGAGAATCATAGTTTAATTGAGTTAATTCAATTAAAGATGGCACAATAATGTAGGTGCATTAAAGATGGTGCATTAAATTGGGAAAATTATAAGGGTTAACTCACATTTAAGAGGGAGTTCGAGGGTCAGGTGGTATGAAACACTAAATTCAAATGTGATGTTTCAGTCTTTGGTGGTCCCCACCTATAAATTCAAATGGGTTCTTTCAATTTCAAAACTAAAATAAATAATGTTTATTTTATTTTCAACCATGAAAAGTCAAAAAACAAATTTACATCCTTGGCCAATTGCATTGGAGGTAAAGGTGTCTTTAAGTGAATATCGGCAGTACGAGTTCAATAGTGTCCTCATATTTCAATTCTATGAATCAGTTAAAAAGTTATAAAACATCACTCGCGTGTTTACTGAATGTACCCGAAAAAAAGTATACAAATTAATTTCAAGCACACTGAACCTCGGAATCACGCGCCGTCAATTTTCATGTACTCATAATATTCCCATATAATTTAAAAAATACATTGAAAATTATGGGTCTCTACAAAATAACTCTGAAAATGGAGCATTATGGTAGAATATATCATCACTTAGTGCATGACAATGGGTATTTCTGAAAAATTGGTTTCACACTAATAGGGGATATTCCGGGAGAATTCATAAACACCTTAGAAAACATCATGTAGGATTTAAATAATGACCACAAATAATATAGGTTATACTGATAGTGTCATAAATTTAAAATAAGTTTCTATTATTTTGGCCTCCTATATGTGATTTTTAATTATTATATTGTTCTCATAATCATTTTTGTTTCCGATAGTATGATTTTTGGTTAGTTTCAATGGTTGGAACCATAAAAAATCATATTAATGGTAATTATAATTGATAATTAGGTTATATTGAGAAAAAAATTGATGATGACTAGAGATATAGATATTGTGATTATTGTAATTTATCTATCACAACATATGAATAATAATGTAAAAATTGATGTGATTCATAAACTATAAAATAAGAGTAAGAAGAGATTTTATAAAAGTTAATGAGGTGACAAACATATTGAAGTAATAATTTGGATTGTTAAATGATAAGAAAGTTTGAATAATAACCTAGAATAATATCTCAAATGGAGGAGATTATGTTATGTGTGTGGAAAACAATGTCATTGAGTAAAAAAATTTCAAGGCGTTCAATGTATTGTGTGTTGGCAACATGGGAATTATCTAATTAAGTGGACTAAACTAAGGGTTATCCACTAGAAATGAAATTAAATAATATATTCACACCAGTTAAGTGAAAGGAATTATGTGTGTTTTTATTTGGAATCCTAAATCAGGTTTTAGAAGTATTTCAGTAATGGTATTACAATATTAAGAATAAGATAACACACTAGGGTTTTGTTAATATTGGAATCATATATTATTTTTCATGTACTATTAACATAAATTTTATGGATTCCATTCTATGTTTATGAATGTCTATTTCCTCATAAGTTCAAAATTATTTACACACATTTTTATTTATTATATGTTGGGAGTTTTTCAATATTAAGAATATCTCAAAATACATTTAAAAAAATAAGACCCTTTAGTTCTGTATATGTTTTAGAAATTAAATTATTTAAGGAGGAATGAATTCAAAATTTGTGTAAATATGATTAATGGTATTGGTAACCTTTAGGGTGTATCATATCATTGATGTTGGGGTAAATGTGGGTTGTAGTTGAGCTCTATATGATTTTTTCACACATTGATAATATCAAAGAAGATTTTTCTCTTAATCACCTTTCTATAATAAGCATTAAGGAAGTGGAAAGTCTATAGAGGGTACCGCATTTTGATATCTATGATAAGGCTCCAAAGATTTGCTTAATTTTTGGGAAAAGTCTAGTAACATCTTGATATATATTTGAGTATTGGAACTGTATATCATCTTTAGGCAGATAATAATCCTTAGAGAACAATTCAAACCCTAGACGATATTCTATATTTGTTTCTATGAATTTAAAGGGTTTTAGGTTCAAAACCATCCACAAGTTGAGTTTTCTTGCAATAATAGAGGTTAATTGAGAATTAATATGTCTCATTTTGAATCCTATTATTTAAATAAGTATAAAACTCCAAAAAAATGAAATAATTTTTCAAAATGAAATTAATTGGGTCTTGATAAATAAGGTGAGATGATAGAGAATATAAGATAAATTTAGAGAAATGTAAAGATAAAATAACATTAAAGGGAATGTTATGCTGATAATATTCAATGTGATCATGAACTTGATGTTGTTGGTAATGTATTTCTATTAATTTTTCTATGGGATAAATAATGGAAAACTAATCCCAAGTTATATTGATCCCTTTTTTAAAATTGATCATGTCGAGATAGTATATTATCATTTTTTTATACAAAAAATATATCTCCGGTTCATGTGGTGTACCATGTACCTCTCATGAGAAAGTACATACCATATCTTTCACATATTCTGAACTCTAATGTAGTGTTATCGAAGCATGGTATTTCGTATATGTAAAAATATTTTGAAATTCTATATCAAATAAAGAAAGTGTAATGAAAAAACACCACTCATCTGGTTAATGTTTTCTCACAAAACTAGAATCTTGAGTATGCATCTTGGTATCCTAAGGATTTAATTTGGCTGATGTATCCTAATTTTTTTTGGTAATAATGTGATTAATTCCATTGTAGAAATTCATTTTACGTGGGGTAAAATTTAACATCCTGAGAATTTAGGGATTTTTTTTCAATTAAAATAAATATTTTCAATATTTTTTACATGAAACATTAAATTTATATTTCATTACATGAAACATTGATCCTAGTTTACATTACAATTTACATTGAGTTTAGCTAGTGTTCCATGAAAACCGATTTTAAAATTTAAACGACATATAATTAAAATATTATTATTTAATATGACAGTAATAACCAAGATAGTGTAATGTTCAGTGTCAATGGTGTAGACTATGTTATGAAAATATATGTTTTACACAAGTATATACAATTAATTTCATGGAGGATAATTAATTACAAATGAAAATAAAATCAATTCCAAAATAAAGGTAATGTTTTTCTGAATAATTATTTTTATGCGTACAAACATATTTCATCCAAATAAATTAAATAAATAAATTTTCACTAATTATTTTAATGAAATTTAAATTTTTATATTCAACTAATTTTTTAACACTTATCTTATTTATCTTCTAGATAAGAGATATGAATTAATACAATTTCAAGCTTAAAAATATAGTTTTCTAAAAAATTAATTTTTTCATCTTTTTTATACATAGTTTAAAATAATTTTTTTCCTAATTTATATTATTTATTTGAAAAAATAAACTCATTTTTTAAATCATATTTTTGAATTAAGGTTAGGGTAATTTTGTGAGATTTTTCTAACAAGATAATGTTTTTAACAAATACTGAAAAATAATGGGTTTTATTATGATTTTTCAACTCTTTTGAAAAATTTAGAAAACATCAAATCTAATTAAAGTGGTTTTATAGGTAAAAATAGTTAAATTATATATCTATTAATCCAATTTATGTTATTGGGATAAATTTCATATTGAATTTTTATTTAAAATCTACATGATGTATTAATCATTTTCTCTTTAAAAATTTGCTTTCTCATCACATCTGTGAGATTAAATAGTAATTAAAATTTTCTATATTTTTAAATGTAATTAGGGAAAATGGGTTATATATTTATAATTATCATAATTTATATTATCTAATAATGAAAAAATTTGTATTTACAGTCTTTAATACTAAAAAAACTAAACATTATTCATCACAATTTGGAAAAAAAATAAGTTTACCTTGGTTTTAAATTACAATTATAAGGGTAAAAATTTCTTAAAACTTTTCCAAAACAATTTTCTCTAAATATTTCTAAATAATATATTTTAGTATCGATAATTCAATAATTTATTTTATTTTTGGCAGTGAAAAACGTTGGTATACATTTTTTCTTTCTAAAAATTATATGTGTGCCCCTCACCTAATTTATTAAAGGATAACCCAATCTTTTCCACTTAATACATTATAAACAAAATTTATTAAACAATATATTCTAAAAAACTTATTTTGTTCTTTAATATCACTATATATGCCTTTTGGGTTACAAATTCAAATTAAAATAAGTTTTCTGGAGAATTTTTAGCATCCCAAGTCAAGATTTTTATTTTGATTCTTCCTCCGGATCCTTCAATTATTATTTCAAAATTATGATATAATAACCTCTTTATATAATGTATAAAAATATTTTATTAAATCATTGTAATAATCTATATGCTTCTCCTCTTCCAATAAATGGTTAATGAAATCAGAATTCGTGTGTACTACAGAGAACCCCCTCACAGACCGATGGTATTTTTTTCCCACCCTACCTCTAACTACTAGATATAATAATGAATTTTTTGTTTATATATGATATATATGATATTATTTTTCTTATTTAATTCTAATATTAATTATTCCAAATTATTTTTCATTCTATTAGAATACGTTGATTTCGTTCATGTGTATAAAGGATTACTACCTCACGAAGTGATATGATTCATTTTTATATATTCATTGAATGTAATATAATAATAAATTGTTTGAATTAGTATGTTTTATATATGTCAAATAAAAAATATCATATAAATTTAATATATTATTTACCTTTCTATCATTTTAATCATTCGAGAAATTGAAAATAATTTTCATGTGTATGTACAGACTACCATCTTAATGAATAATGTATATAATTTTTATCCCTAACATTTATCTATTAATCAATATATAAGTATATACTGAATACATATTATTTTTATTTCATGCAAAATATTATTGAGTTTATAGAATCATTTTCAAATTAATTGGACCTATAAAATAATAATTGAAAACGTGCATTAAAAAACAGTTACTGCTCAAAGATGATATTAACTATAAATGTTAATAAATGGGAAGTAAAATTCCATTATTAACACATATATGGTATGATATATATATATATATATATGTGTGTGTGTGTGTGTTTTTAATATATTTATAATAAACATATAATAATTATATATATGGTTAGAATGTGTATGAAGGAAGTCCAAACATAATGTAATGGATTTCTAGTGTCTCTTTTGTTTTGGAGAGACCTTTTCCATTTTCACCACTATTTTATTTTTTATGGGGTAAATACGTAACATTTATGATGTTTTATAATGAATATCCTTCTATTACTAATATTTTAGGTTTCATTTAATTTTATTCATTCATGGGGAATAAAATTCAATATTACCAAATCAGTGAGGCTTTCATTATACAAACTCTTCATTTAACATGATTTTATATGTTCATTCTTCTAATGATTAAATATTATAATAAGTATCTAAATAATCAAATTATTTTTATTCTAATCTATTTATATCATTATAATAAATTATTTACCTTCATTTTTCTCTCTTTATATACTAAATATTTCAAACCAATGTTTTAAATAAAATCTAATTTTATTTCCCCCTTCTGTAAAAAAATATTTTTCTTCCATAACCATGTTTTATAAAGATATATATATTTTTTGAAGTATCCAAATTATTTATTAAATAATTTTTACACATTATTTTATTTTTAAAAAATATTATTGAAACAAATCATCATGTCATATTCAAAACAAGGCCTCTTTGTATTGTACCAAAAAGGTGAAAGGAATCATTCTTTTAACATGTAAAGTAAGAATGGGTTTTCCCACTATGATGACCATTATTTTCAATGAAGTGTAATCTATATTATATTAGGTTTAGTTTCCAAATAAATTATTAACAACAAGTTATATAATTTATAATATTTTTCAAAGAAGAATCGTTATTATCGTCAATGGGGTTTTCAAATGATTTTTCAAAAAACATTCCCTCCTAAGATGACATATGTTGATTTCACCTATGCCTTAATATAATTATGATCTAAGAATATAATTATCATTATTTCTTTCAATGGTTTTTTTATAAGACGCGATTTATGTGAACAAAATTCTCTTTGGTGAGTAATACATTGATAAAATACATATGAAACACAATTCGTTTTTATATGGGTTGTTCTTTGATGAAATGATAACATGATTATGGAAATTGTATTTTTTTCATAGGTTACATTTTGATGAAATATTTATGAAACATATTTTATTTCATGGGATTATATAAGATTAGTTTATTATGATTATGTAGAATTTATATAAATTATTTTTATTATGTTATGGGTGGGAGATATATCTCCCTACAGTTCATTGGGTAAATCTTTATATCTCGTGATGTAACAATGCGAAACAAGTTTATAGGCTTAGTCCACTACGAGGAATAGGTGATTCCTAATCCACTATAAGAAGCCAGAGCATCCAGCTCCAATATGGGAAACAGGTGCATCCTAATCCCCTATGGGAACCAATTACATGCTCATCCATAATTATTAAGAGGTTATGATATCTGATCCACTATGATGATGGTCTTGGTTGTTAATTGTGACATAAGAAATTGTTTAAAATTTTTATGATTATTTCACACTTTTTTGAATTGATCATATATTTTATGGTTTATTTATAAATGTTTCACACTTTTATGGGTCATATTTTTTGAAATGTTAATGTTTTATGTGATTTTTCAAGTTTATGATCTATGATAGGTTGGGTGAGGGCATCATATGTTATGTTCCTGATCACATAAACTAATGATTATCTTATGATTTTATATGATTATATATTAATATCCCCTATTTTTACCCTTAAAGAGAATCTATGCTCACCATCTATTATTTTTCCTTCCCTAGGATTTGAATAATGTTTTAGGTTGGTTATTCCTAATATATGTACTATATGAGAAGATCATTGTGGTATATGTTTAATATGATACATTAAATAAAATTATTTTGTTTAGAATAATCAAATAAAATTGATTTTTATGGTCTCAGGTGTGTGTGTGTGTGTGAAAAACATTTAATATTCACAAAAAATATGTGATATTTATGTTTGAAAATCCTATGTCATTATAATTACATTAAACGGTTTTATGTTGTGTTTAAGTCAAAATTCTACATAATATGATGATTACTATTTTATCTTCATCTAAAATTTTTATTCTTAGAATATTTTTCCAAATAGTGAATTGGTTATTTGTAGAGTTATGTCATTGAGTGGAATATATCCAACAAAATTAGTACACTTATATGGTTGGAATTGTATTAGAATAGTTGGTTTCATTAGTCTCTCAGTTGAGACATATTATTAATGGTGGCGGAATCTTAGCATGAGATAAACTACGTCCACCCTAAAGGAACATTATCTAGTGTATCATTTCATGAAGAAATATCCCTCATCATTCTTTGTATAAACTCACCTAAAAGTATCCAAAGAATACATTTTTTTTTTGTAATATATTCATAGTTATGGGATGTTCATAATGCAAAATATAACCCTTTCCATTTATTTTTAGGAATTTGAATATGATCTGTGATGGAAATCGGTTATGTATACCAGAGAGATATAATCATGATACCATAAAATGGGATAAATTTAAATATTATTTCCTTGATAAATATTTCTTTAAGGTTACTTATAAATTAATAGAAAAATATTTCTTTTAAATGAGGGAAAATGATTAAGATCCTATATGGGCATATGAGGAAAACAACACAAGATGGTTTGTGTATGTTAAGGATTTTATTCAGGATACTGATAGTAAAATAAATATATCTTACTCAGGGTTTCAACTTTGTTTGTAAAGATATTAGGACACACAATAATTAAAAAAATTAATAATATTATTTGTTTTGCTTAGAGTTTTGAGATAGAGTATACTAACACATATGCTACTCAAGATGAAAAAGTAATAAATTATCATGGTGGAAATAAATAGATATGTAACCAACTAATGAGTTATGAGTAAATCCCAAAACTTTAACTATGTATGGTAAAGGATATTTCTTATAATGTTTATCAGGATCTAGAAATTTCTATTTGTGTGTTTAGTTTTGTAAAAGTTCTTGATACTATAGAGAAAATAGTAATGAATAATCAAAGAAGGAGATAATAGACAACCATTAAATGATGATATTTTTTAGTTTTAATTAGTTCGGTCATTATGCTAACATGTTTTTAATGTTAGTTTCACATGATTGAAATCATCATGACCAAAAATATAAAGGTATAGAAATGTCATTTTTACTACTTTAGTTGATGTTGGACTATCGAATGATGTGGATAAATGTGTGATAACTGTTTATTCAAATAATAAAAATTCCATATTTGACTCTGGATCTTCTAAGTATTTTATTTCTAAGAAATTTTGAAGTAAAATGGGAATATCACCACAAGAAATGATGATAGAAACTATGGATAAAATTCATGTGGAATCATTAAATAATCCACGGTTTATGGGAATCTTACTATTATAATATATAGAATTTTATTTCATTGAAATATTTATTATTTATCCACATTAAAGATTTGTGTTATTTTTTGTATATATTTTCTTCCAATTTATCAGGTTGAGATAGATTTTGTATTTATGAAATTAATGTTCAATACTTTAATGCCATTGATAACAAAAAAATAGTTGATAAATTGATTGGATATGTAAGTAAATGTTACCTATGAAATATTTCCTAAAATAAAAAAAACATTCATATTATCTATTACCAAGAAGTGAATTAATTTAGTATTGTATTTTATATTCATTTTTTATGTATTATTCAATATTTTGGAGGCTGAGTTTAAAATTGACTTATTTCTTGTCATTAATACTGTTTTAAAACATATTTCAGAATGATTTTTGGAGTTTTTGTATTGAATGAGTAGTTGACTTTTATATTTCCATAGTGGATGTCTCTAAGTCAATTTTAAAATCACCTTATCAAATTTATCAAATAGAACATTTATAACTAAAAAATAAGATGCATTTTTTACTATAGAAAGGTTTTATTTGAGCATGCACTTCGTTGTGGTGTGCCCCTATATTTTTTGTTAAAAATATTTATCACTTAATGTAATTTTTCATCGATTATATATCCTTGAATAACATCAATGTTAAGAACAAGTTTTAGTTTCCCCATATCGAATATTCGTTTGATCATCTCATGAAAGATAGATATTTTTTATGGTAAATCTGAGGTCTTAGAACCATTAGCAAACGGTGAATAAGGATTGTATTTATAAGATAGTTTTTCAAAATTGATAAGGTAATTATTAGTTTATATATATTTCCTTCAGGTTGAACAATTCACTTTTTGAATTTATGGACCTCATGAATTATGTTTTCCATAAGTTCTTATAATATTGTTTTGTTGTATTTATTAAGGTAATTTTGGTATATTATAAATGTCAGTAAGAATATGATACACACCTAATAACATTTTTCAATACTAATAAGAGAAAAAACTATTTTTTAAATTTAGTAATATTTAACATTTGTTGTAACAATTCTCATTCCTAGGGTACATTGTTTCCAATGTTGTATAACTATTGAATAATCTAAAATAATTTTTGTTGAAGAATGAAAAATATTCAAAAATATCATATAGATTCATTTTTTATTGTTAATAAGGTAATTATTTGTCGTTTTTTGAAATCCATACTTGATTGTATAGCTCACTAACTTATTAATTAAAAAAAGAGTTAATTACAGTAAAAAAAATGTGATGATTGTTTTCAAGAAATAAAAAGAATAATAGTGAATTCTATTATTTCCCCCTAACATATAAAAACAAAAAATTCATCATCTATAGTTATTTTTTATTTAATGGACATTCTTTTTTCAGGTTTCATAATGATAAGGAAATTTATTATTCTTTTTTTCATTTGAAACTCCATGAGATAAATTACCCAACATATGATCTATAATTAATTGCAAGATTTTTGTTTTAAAAATTTGGAGGCATCCATTTTTTAGAATAAACAATAAAATTTATATAGATAAAAATGATTTAAGTATTTATTAACATTGAAGTAATTGAAAATGATACATAGAATAATTCTATAATTGATAAAGGAATTTGATTTCATGATTCATTGCCATCCATGAAATTAAAATAAAGTGCTTCATGCTTTGAATTAGAATAATAAGGCTACATGAACCATGATATGTCTGGAATAAGACCCTTTGGTTATTAATTTAATGATATGTTTCTTATAATATGTTGATATAGGTATATTCTATTTTTTATTTCATGATACATAGAAATCTAAGTTTTTCGAACAAATGAATAAATATAAAAAAGATTATCATTCCTTTCAGGAAAAGGTAGGTATTTTTTTGGAAATTAATGTTAACGGTGAATTTTTTTTATTTGGAAAAAGATTATATGTTCCTTATAAAACTTAGTTTAAGAAAAATTTGTTGACCAATGCTCATTTTAATTTGTTTTGTATTAATATGATAATAAAGAAGATATAAAGAGACCTTCAAGATTACTACAAGTGGGATGGAATAAAAAGTGATATTTATAAAATTAAATTGAACTTTTTTCCATATCATCATGTTATATAAGAAAAAAACTTCTAAATATAATTAATTAACCATTTCAATTGTTGATGTGTGAATTGAAAATATGTCAATGAATTTCATGGTGGGATAACCAAAAATTTCACGAGGTAACAATGTGATTTGTGTTACTGTTTATTGATTGACTAAATCTTTGTATTTCATTACCATTCAAGATACTATGTCTTTGGATTATCTTACTCAAATGTATATAAGTGATATAGTCCTATTTTATGGTGTTACTCTCTCTATTGTATCAGAACATGTTCCAAAATTCATATACAATTTTTGTAAAATAATTGAAAAATATTTGGGGGATCGATTGAATTTGTGTATGTCCTTTCATAAAAAAATTCTATGTTTATATTGATTAGATCATTTAGTTCATGTATTATTTTATTTAATAATATTAAATATATTATAAGGGTTTTCGGGAATGAAAAATATCTACATTTTATTTTTTTAAAATAATAGTTTTCATTCAGGAATATAGATGTAAGAATTTGAGGAATTATATAGAATGCAATGTCTAACACCATATTTTTGGGACTAAGTAGGATATAGGGAGTTCTTCAGAAAATATTTTTAAGTGGGTATTTCTGATAATATGTGGTTGATTAAACAATATGTCATACTGGATTAGAGTATGTATAAAATTTATCTAGATAAATAGAGGAAATATATTAATTTCTCAAAGTATCTATAGGGAAAAGTGTCATCTTATTTTGGTAAAAATGAAAATCTATGTTCATGGTTCATTGGACTATATTAATTCAAATAGAATGTCGGATCTTTTTTTTCATGAGTCTTTGCTTCTAATATTCTCCCAAGTAGAAATTTTGTTTCATGACTCGATGTTAATAATGCATCTGATGAACTCATATCATGATTTGATCACAAAAGTAATACATAATTAAGATATCCTTTTATATGAAGAATAAAATATTAATAATCTTGACCATAGTTGTTATGTTTTGAGGAATAAGTTGATTCTTCATGTTGGGGTTTTATGAAAACCATACGGTTGAAGAGACAACATGGGAATCTCAAAATGAGAAGAGAAATATATTCCCACTAGTTTAATATGTGAATAAAATTGAAAGAAAATTATTTAAAATAGTGGGGATGAATTTATGAACCCAATTAATGATATAGTTAATTATTTTCATGTCCTTATTTCTCATAAAAAATTTAAAAAAAATTTAAATCCAAAGGAAAACAGTATTCATAGGTTTTATTTAAAATAATAATTTTTATATTTAGAATAGAAAATTTTAAAAAATTAATTTTATTATTTAAATAACCATTTTAAAATAAACATACGGTGAAATTTTATGATTTTTTTTAAAATATCCATTTTTTATTAAATGGTGAAAATATTGATCATTATAAAAAAAGTCATCTCGTTCAATAAATTAAAAAATTTGAAATACCCATTATATTTTGAATAAAATTTCATGAAACATAAGTATTATTAATTTATATTTATTCCCCTTAATTTTTTTAATCAAATTTACATATTATTATAATATAATTTTATTTTTTCATTTAAAAACGGGGTCTTTCTAGAAGATATTTCAAAGTGCATAATGATTATAATTTATAATTATTTTAAAAAATACCTAATTATGAATTATTTATATGAAAATTATAAATTATATACCTATAAATACTTATTTATATTTATACATTTATTATTATTATTCATAGAGTTAATATAAAACCATTATTAATTCAAAAAATACACTTTCTGAAAACATGGTTTTTCATCACTTATGTTAGTTATGTTTTTAATTAAAAGTTTAAACTTATATATTTGAATTAGGTAAAATGGATTAAATATTTTTAATCCATGTAATTTAAATTTTTTAATAATATCAACTTATTTTTACCATAATAAATAGTAAAAATATAAAAAAATATTTATTTCCATGATAAAGGTAAAAATGAATTTACCGGTGGTTAAACTAAACATATAATGGTTGAAATAACCTAAATACGTGTCTAAAATATATTTAATCAATATATATATAGAATTTATAATAACTAATTCCCGATAATAATCCATTTTGGATGCTGTTTTTGAATGATAAATGTCGTTACATGTTTTTCATTAAAAAGATTACAAGTCTGCCACTCACCTCACATTTAAATGGCCACCCCCTCTTCTATCCTCCTTAAAATATAAAATAACTTTTACATATACAATAACTAAAAAATAACTTTCTTAATTCCATAAATAATTCCTAGATCCCTTATTTTCATCATAAAACAATCCAAATAATTTTTTTCATGATCACCTAAGTAGGTTTTTAGAAGAAGTATCATGCTTAACCGAGCGTCTTTATGTTATTTCATCATCCACATACTAAACTAAATCTACAATTATGATTATAAAACAAAAATAAGATCTAAATTATAAGAATATGTTATTATTTGATTTTAATAATCTAAATCCATCTTCCATTTCATCAAATGAGATATGAAATCATCATTCGTGTGTGTGGCATACTACCGCATCACAAACTGATTTCATTTTTTTCCATCATAAACTCTCTTTTATTTTTATATTTAAGTATTTAAAAATTATATATGATATATATAACATATATATACTTCTAGAGTTACAATATAATATATACCTTCTTATTTTCCACTCATTGTGGTGTATGATAACATTGCTCCTATGTAAGACAAACTACTGCCTCACAAAGCGATCTGATTCATTTTTCACTGTCAATGTACATGAAAAGAAAATAATGATAAATATAATGAATGCATGTGATATAAATTAAATAATAATTATAATAATTGAATATTAATAATTATGAAAACATTATATTTGGTTTTACTTCTTACACAAAATAATGATAGTTTCCTTCATGCGTCTGTGGACTACCGCCTCCATCAAGTGATGTGAATCGATTTTCAAAACCCAAAATCATAGAATAAATATATTACTGTATTTGATTATATAATATGGTATTTATTATATTATTATCATTATATAATAAAAATATATTTCACCTTATTTCCATATTTTTCATTTAATATTGAAATATTACTCATGTGATTGTGTGTCATGTTGTCCCCAAGATCATAACATACTTCATTTTTTATAACCATCATTCATGATTGGTTTTAAAAAAGTATAATAAATGTATATATGTTATAATTCTTTCTGGATTATTATTATTTATATTTTAGTAATGACTATCTTTTCCAATAATCAATCTACAAAATTCATTCTTAACATAGAAGAAAAATTTCCTTAAAACACCTAGAATAAACATAATTGATTATGTAATTTTATATAACATGGTAATGTGTGAAATAAAAGTAATAATAAAGATTAAAAATGATTTAAATATAGTAAATAACTAACATAATATTATTATTAATAAATATATAAAATATACAAGACAAGTTCAGCTTAAGATAAGGAATTTTGACTCAATATCCATTCACTGAAGCATATTTTAATGGTATGAACAAATATTATTTGATAAGGTTTATATATATCCCCTTTAAAATGTTATATAATTAGTTTTTATTTTAAAGTAATATTTAAAATGTTTTTAATTTTATTCTTTCATGGGACATATGATTCTATTGTTTCTCAAGGGATAAGGAACTTTATATTTAAAAATTCTTCCTTTAACATTTTCCTTCCAACACATTATCTTCCATCTCCTTGTCTATAAAAAGTTTGTATGAAAATTTCTATACAGACATAAAATATTAATAACAAAACTTTTATGTCTTATTTTACAAGATTTTTAATATTTTTAAAATGAATATTTTTATTTTTTAACTAAATGTTGTGAAAAAATATGGAATATTTAATTTTAAGGTATATAGTGAGAATAGTTTTTATTCCTCCATAATAATTTTTTGACGGTTGGATTCCATTAAAATATTTTATGTTTTACTCAAGTAAAAACACACTTCTTTTTTTAGGGTATTTTATTATTGAAAATGGTTTTCAAAAATAAATTGGTATTTTGGTATTTAAAATAGTTTTTCAAAATAATATAATATTTTATTTTTGAATATTAATTTCAAAAACAAAAGGGTATTTTTAAATCCAAAATTTTATATTATCACAAAATTAAAATAATGTTTCAAATTTTTTATAATGGAAAATTGAATGAATAAAAAACATTATTCATGATATGGTACATTATAATTATACATTATAAATATGTGGACAAAGATAGAATGTAGTGAACTTATTATTGATTATAAGACTCGTGTTCCTAAATATCATTGGGTGAGACTGATATAGTTTATATAGGAGGTTAACCTAGAAAACACTCTTATGAATTGAATAATGATCATTTTCTTCTAATATAGAATGACGAAGTTACCAAGGTTTTGTCTGATGATTTTAACCGGGATCCAGTTTCTTTTAATTAATGTTTCAAATGGTTAATGAATGTGATGCTGTATATTTCCAAAAAGGGTTTTTAATTTCTTACAATGATTTTTATGTACTTAATTTAAGAAAAAATTGTATATTTTTTTATTGAAATGTTCTTATTTTATTCAGTCAAATGACATTGAAGTTAAATTTAAAAAAAATGAAAGAGTTCTTGTTTTTTACTAGACATATTGTATGCTTTCTTTTTATGTCCCTTATTAAGTATTTTTCCTCATCCAACATTTTAAAAATTTTCATAAGGATTCAAAATGGGTAAGTGAAAAGATGATATATAGTAGAAATTCATAATTATTTTCCATAAAAACATTATTTATATAAAGAGATTTATATTTTAAGAAAATTTGAAACTAATCAAGAGTTTCAACTTTTTATTATATGGTTATTTAATGTATGATCTATGAATTAATTATCTAAAACTATAAACCAAAAAAGAACCATATAGTGAATGAATGTGATTTTTGGACTAAAACTCAATATTATGTTATTTTTATGGTAGGTTCCATATAGATATACATTTTTTAATATATAATACACACATTTCATTAAATTAATTCTAAAAAATAGAGTTTTTAATATTTTTTGAGGTTAAACATGTCTTTTTTCATAGAAACATTTTCTCAGAAATATATTTACTTTTTTTTAAAATGGTTTTTACATTCATTTATAAATATTTTTTCACAAAAAATCATTATATATACATTTTTAATTAAATTTACACTCGATGATACATGTACCATATGATAAACATGGTGTTTCATTTACACATTCTAAAATAAATTTTGTGTGTAATGCGAATATAAAAAAATTAAATTAATTTGAAAAAACAAAAAAAACTCAATGAGATTCATGAATTGAGACTTTTCTTAGGAATTTTTGTCTCCATATTTTAAATTTTAAATTGAACATTCTCATGTCATCAAGGGATTATATAATAACATAAATATCCTCCATAATAATTTTTACATGATCAATGAATATATCAAAAAAATTAGCTTCAACTTTGAGTCCCAATCTTTATTACAAAAAACATAGAGTTTAGCTTCTAAATCATTCAAATCACCTTAATATATATATATATATCATTTTATTCTAAATATAATATGAGTATTTAAATAAAATCACCGTTATCTTGATTTTTTTAGTTAATAGTTTCTCTACGTCATTAAATATTCAGGAGTGAACATCCATTTCATTGTGATCTTTTACTAATAAATCCCATTTGAATATAAAATCTGAAATATCGTCTATATTAGGATAATAATCATCCATTACTAAACATAAAAATTATTACTACTTATTATTCTTCAACATTTTAATATTATTGTAAATGAAAAATAGAAACCCTTTATGATTTACTAATAACATGACTTCAATAGAGATCAAATCATAAACATTATACTTTATCTCTAATACAAATTCTTTTCCCCATGATTGATATTTTAAAATAATTTCCACTTTTTGGAATATTTATATTTTTAAAACGAATAATCATCACTATTTTTTCACAATAATTTATTATATAATTAAATGAAAGATACAGTAAAATTATTAATTAGATCCCACAAATCGAAAAAATCTATGGTGTTTATAATAGAAATGTTCCAAATTACAAAAATCACTAAATCTCATAGATTAATTATTATTTTTCAAATGTGTCCTTTATCCGTCCTACTTTAAAATCATCCAAAAATTATAGTGAATTTTTTTCTCTCATGAAAATAATCCATTCCATCCCCATATAAATTCATCAGTGATCTTTATCGGCACTTAATATTTTTGCATAAATATGGGTGTGACATGAATCCCATTTTTCATTGATGATATAAAATCTCTTATACCATTTTCAATACTTTTCACTTGTAATTACTTCTATAGATTTTATTCTTATAAATTAAGATATATATATAGTCTTCGTATACATTATTCAATATGTAGTGCCTTCACATACTACTCTTGAATATTGTTTCTGTATAGAAATTCATGAACTATCCCATCTACATAGTAGCTCCTACTAGTGTATTCTTTAAATTCATATCATTATGAAGTGAATTGAAAAAAAAACTTCCAAATAATCAAAATCAATAGTATTGGTATTATTTTATATTTTCCATCTTCCAAATGAAGTTATTATGGGACAGTAATATAAGAAAAAACCTTGAAAAATATATTAATCATGAAAGTTCTATTCCTGATTTCACACAACTATTTTTCAAACTTCATTCCATTAAAGTGTAATGTACCAAACATTATTCATACTCTACTATAATTTACCACCTTCCAACAAAAAATTGATTCCCTCGTGAACTCCTTTCATGATTTCATGCATCTCCTACATGAACCCTGTAATTCTTGAAATTCATTTATAATATGTAATTAGGTATTTCTAATGAAAAAAATCACATTTTTTATATAGCTATATTAATTAATTTTATTTAAAGGTAACATATATAATTTAAAAAATAATAATTTGAAATATTTAATTCTATTATTTATCTCATCCAAAAAAATTAGCATATGTTTTTTTCCAAATATCCCTTTGAAATATTTGATTTTTTTGTGCATAATTAAATAAAAATTACTAAAATAAATACCTTTATGAAATTATATTCATGTAAGAGTAACATGAATGTTTGAGGGATATATTTTCCAGAAAAAATAATTTATTTATGGAGTAATATAATTCATATAAAAATATATTTTCCATCTTTGAAATATAAGCTAATTGTTTTGAGAATCTTAGTAATTTTACTATTCAAATAACAATTAGTCATAGTTTCATTCCCTTAATCATGTATTTAGATGTTTATATTGGGTATTAATTATTTTATACAGATAAATACTAATTTTTTAATATAGATAATCAATTATTACTATTTTAAATAATATTATACTTTACTTTTTTGTAATGTCATTTTTTATTGAAATAATTATTTTTTTTAGAAAATTCATTTAATTTAGGAAACTAATTTTAAAATTAATTTACAATACATCTTGTATTTAAATCATAAAAATTATATTATATATTTATAATAATATAAATTAATATAATTTAATATTCCTAACTTATGTTTTTTCATATTTAGTTATAACAATTATATATATTTATCACCTCATTTTATGGTAAACTAGGAAAAATTTAAAAAATAATTTTATAAGGCTTTAGTATGACTAAAAAATAATTCTTAAAAATCATTGGTTTTTTTAACCTATTTATCTCCTCCTGGTATGCGTTTTCTTTTGTTCTGGTTTCCCCTTTTGTTTGGTGCATTATAGGATTCTCGGGTATGGGGAACCTTTGTAATATAAAATGACTTAAAAGTTGGGGATGTTTTTTTCATGAAATATTGGAGTCCATGTATAAATATATAAAGGGATTTAAATTATCTCTTTAAGGAAAAAGAACCTAATGTTTGTGTTTATAGGTTTTCTGTATATAATTGTGTTTTGTACTGTCTGATAGGTGTTACTAAGTAGGGTAATGTGATTACAAAATGAGTAATGGTTCTTGGAAAGAGGTATTGAAAATTGTTTAGTGAATTAGAGTTTCAAGTTTCATTTAAAATTATCATGTTGTTTAATGATCACTAGGTAAAAGCTTTTAATCTGGTTCATGGAATGAGATATTTACACCTCGGGTAATGTTTTCATGTCATATAATGATTAAAGTTAGTATTTTATTATAGGCGATGTGTTTTTAAACCTTTTTAATTCATGAGATTACACGTAATGAAAATTATACATAACATGTAATCCTAACATATAGATTTTTTAATTCATGGATCTCTACATCTATTAATCATTCAATCTACAACCCTTCAACTAAAACCCATATGTGGTATTGGATGATTTTGGGGATTTACACTCCTTTATAGTAATTTTTTTGATGATTGATGGTCATTGTGAGAGTGGTTCATCTATCAAGGTAAGCATCCTTGTGTTTTTTCTTTTCCTTTGGTCGTGAATTGTATGTTGGATGTGGGTTTCTTTTATATATTTGATATATTTATGATTTTTATTGATCATTTTCAGTTTATTGTTATTCCTTCCCTTATAATGGTAGATCTGTGGGTATCCAATATCTATTGTCGATAGTAAATAGGGTCCCACTATTCTTGAGGTATGTGTTTCTATTTTAGAACTTAACTAAATGAATAATTTATAATATATATTAAGTTTTCATTGGGGTTTTCATTTAAATTAAATTCATTTTGGTTTGAACGTATTTCATGTAAAAATAAATGGTTTTAAATGGGTTTTCAGTAAAAACAAAGCTTTTCTCGCAAATTGTTTCATTAAATTCATGAGTGTGGATTTTTATTTGGAAATTTTTTTTAAAGGAAAGTAGCATATTTCATTGTATTTCAAAATGTTTTATAAATTCTGTGTATGGTTTTGAAATGTATTTTGATAGACAAGGGTCATTTGGAACATTGGGTGCACTGAGAAAAAGACATGGGTAACCTTAGTGAGTGTGCAACCACTAGGGGTTACTCATGAGTTATTGATAAACTACACAAGGACTCAATATGTTTTTGTACCAACATTTTCCTTTTTTGGCTCTATAATTTCTAGTACATAGTCCCATAGTCCAGGTCCCTATATGGAGTGATTTTTCATTTAAAATTTACTATTCACCTGATTTATTTTATCATAGATAGTTTCTAACAGGTTATTATATGAGGCCCTAACACATGGATTTGTAAGATGTTTATTTCATAGATATGTGTTCAATTGATTACCTTATAAAATTTTGATATTCATTACTATTTTATCACTACATATTTTCATGTTAATGGATTTGATAATTTTGAATTCTTTAACGAAAGCCATATGAAATTTATTTACAAACAAGTTTGGTTATATGAAAATGATTTGTAAATCTAGTTTTTACACTAGAACTATTTCATTATTATTATTAGACCTTGTATTGAATCTATGGTGGTATACTACTAGGATTCTTTCCAACATCATAAATTTTCCTTTGGATGTGTTAGATATTATATTGTAGGGTCTAGGTAAAGGTAAAGACATATTGTAGCATGTCATCTTCTCTTTGGTTGTTTCATTCATAGCATGATGGATTGGAAGTGATTATTGATCACATGGAGCCTTTTTTATCTTGTATGATTTATACATCGCTATTTTATCCATTTTGTATTGATTTTTATTGATATATTTGTTTATTTTTTCTTTTCCTTTAATTGGTTGTTTGTATTGTTTTGTTATATTTGAGATATGTTTCAGTTATCTTTTTATACCATACTGTGATGGGTCATCTCAAGTGGATTATCTAGTTAACTCGGGTTGGTTTGTTACAATTTCATATTATATGTGTGCACATCCTGACATGGGTTAACACTTAATTTTTCGTGTCTAGGAAATATAGGGGTTAGGACCATAAAAACTTTGAGTATTTAGAGTGTGAGGGTGCCTGTCTATCTCACTTCTATTTCAAAATATGAGTTACCGGAAAATTTTTACCTGGTAGAAACATGGGGTTTGTTTTAATTTTAATAAACTAAATGAAAATATTATTTAAGTAGAAATATTCATTATTAAAATATTTTATTTTTTTGGTATAATTTTTAATTACTTAAAATTATTCTTTTTTAATCATTCAATATTGATAATAGTGGTTTGTCTCATAATTTTTGAGAATTTTATCATGAATAATTAGGTTATTGAATTGGGGTTGTTATAAGATTCTCCCTAGAAGAGATCTCCCAAATACTAGAATAGTCCTTGAGACTTTATCTATATTTTAATCCTATGATGAACTAATTATATTTAGAAGTTGTTATCCACACTATTCAGTTTCTGAGTCACGTGGCTTCTGGACCCCAAAACATGCGGTGGATCATAGATCTGAGTTCAAAATGTTTCATTAACCAATATTCTATGGTGGAAATGGACTATAGAAATATTATTAGTTTTAATATATGATTGATAAGATCTTAAACTTCTTGAAGACACCTAAAGACTCTATGGTTGGGTTTCCCATATAGTTGATCAAGGGACCAAGAAAGAGATGGGGTGAATCTGTTTTGTTAGAAATGTATCATGAAGAAATTTATTGGAAATACTTCAAGAAAATATTCATTCAATAATTATATACAAAGACATTATTTTGGATTATACCTTGGAGTTTCTAACCATTGAGTAGTTGGAGTGTACTTTTTTGAGTATTCAACACATTTTCTTGATTTGGGGAATCTAGAACCAGAGTTTGTCACTAAAGCATACCTAAAGTCATGGAAGTTCGAGTTGGGACTCACACCTGAAATTAATTCAATATTGATTCTCATGTGCCTTTTTCCATTTAGTGAGGTTGTTGAAAAAGATGATTTTGATAACGCAGACATAGCTGGAATGGCTGGTCTTTGGAGAGAATTAGTTGTTGTTGTTGTTGTTAGCAAGCGTGTATATTATTGACAAAAAGGGATGAATATGGTTGTTAGTTTACTTTTGGACTAGTTTCAAGGGCTTTTTCAGGATAATAGCAGTTTTTCTACTATTAGTGTAGAAGGAAAGATCATACCAATCCTAATTGTATGAAGGATCCTAAGACTTGTTGTTCCTACTGATTATCAATCCATCTGAAGATATTTTCTGAAAGGATATATTTGGTAAGTAATGCCATATCCACTCTCACCAAGAATTTTTTGGATCATATTGATCCTTCCAAGTGTGGTTGGTCAAATCCTCGAGATAAGGGGAATGTATATGTGGATAAGGATGTATGGATTTTTGATATAGAGTATGCGTTTTGGAAATCAAAATTCAGACTAACTATAGTTATAGATATGGGGTTTATTTAGTCTTATATGGTGATAGATTTGTTTGATGCATGTACCAATAATTCTTACATGTATTAAAATTTGGTTTACATGATATTCTTACATTCTAATCTTATTCCATAAAATTTCTGTACTCTTTATTTTCCTTTTGGAAACTAGTTAAAACATGTTTTTATGTTCTCCACGTGAATTTTGATATCATAAAAGTATGATGTGGTATAGAAATTTTTATTTCATTATATTAACATCATTTAATTGATAATTGGCATGCATATGATTATTACCATTATGTACTAGATATATTTTTATCACTCTCATGTTATGTTTTTATCTTGAAAAAGGATCACTCTGGTTTTTCGGGGTTTCTGAAACTTATGATCAGGGAGGGAATGATATTTTATTCATTATATTGGGGTTTAATTTTGCTAGATGTTAGATATGTTTCTTGATGCTATTGGTCCTTCCTTTGATGGTCAACATCGTGCAGAGGTGAGTTTGTACCACGTGGTCTTTCTGGATGATTTTTGTAGTTTACCTCCCTCCAAAGAGAGGTCAATTTTATAACATTCATACTCCATATTATGATTCTAATATTTATACCATCATTCCATAAAGTTATTATTAGGTTATTGTAACATAAGGTCTGGATTTCAGATATTAATGCTTAGGGATTTATTCATATAGTGTTCCACCATAGAATTTTCATGTCCTATTTGTTATAAATTCAATGTGATTCTCATGATTTTTGTTGATTATAGAAAGATGAAATGGTTGACTGGAAAAAAAATATTCTTTTACAATGATTGATGAAAATTTTAACTTGCTTATAGAGGCTGGTTTATTTTCAATGATGGAACATCAATCAGGGTACTTATTTTTGAGTGTTTTATTTAAATATATACCCATGATATTGTTTATAATCTGGTGTGGGTATTTCGAGTTTTCAGTTATTAAATTCAATATGACCGATTCTTCTGTGGTGTTTATGGATTGGATGAAATGTATATTTTATTATTTCTTGGACTATATGTTTTTTTATTTTAGTGGATTATATATTGGTGGGATCTATGTCATAGGAAGATCATAAAGACCATTTATATATCATTATGTAAACCTTAATATAAATATACATATATGGTAAGCTTTCTAAATATGGTTTTTGGATATGGGAAGTAAAATTTATTGGACTTATGATTTCTGAGAGGGGAGTCATAGTGAATCATGGGAAAATATAGGTTGTTATATCCTTGTAGCATCCCATAAATGTTTCTGAGATTTTATAATTCATGGTTTGGGTTGGTTACTATAGACGGTTTGATTAGGATTTCTCTCAATATACATGTCTGATTGTTTCATTAACCCATAAAGGTAATATCATTCAATGGAATTAAAATTCCCAGAAATATTTTAAGGAGATGAATATGAAAATGACTTCAATACTTGTTTTTATTCATTTTGAACTAGGATTTTGTTATGATGTTTTCTTCAATTATGGTAGTATGGGTTTGTTATGTGTCCAAATGTATGGGAAACATGTGGCGGCCTGGGGATGACACCCTATTCAGAGGGACTACCTTACCCATGATCTCCAGTTTGATATAGTTAGGTATACACTTGAAACATGGCTTCATTATATCATTGGGGAGTGTTCTATAGTGTACACTTATTGTAAGTTCCTAAAACATTTTTTTTCTAAGAGGGATCTAAACATTCAATAAGGATATTAGGTGGTGTACTTTCAGAATATTAATATTTCATACATTATGGAGAAAGGTAATTTGGCTGCTATTATAATTAATAGTAAACTTTTTATCCAAGGAATTATGGAATTGGTTTAGGAGTGGTATATCATAATTTCGTTCTCATAATATTTTGGGATTGTAAGAGGTTGGATTACATGTCTCCACGGCTTTGATGAAATATAGATCATATTTTGATGAGAAATTTCAGCTTGATCAAGTAACAGACACTGATTACCAAATCTTGGGTAAAATCATTTATGGTGGAGAGACCTTTGGTGAGTGGTCTCAGTCTCCCAGTGTTGATTTTTGTTTCTGAATAAGGTTGTTAATTTTTTTTCCCAGAGGTTGGAGTTTATGGATAGTGGAAACCAATCATTTTGGTCAACACAATCAACTTCTTATAAGATATATCATTATTTGAGACAACGTTATTAGTGACTAGGGATGAGATATATGATTTTTGATTCTATTATATTTTATATTAATTGTAAGTGAATCAATGGGGAACATAAATTTACATTAGGATTTTTCATCCTCTTCCCATTCTCATAAAGTAGCGATATGATTTTTACATGGAATTCATAATTTTTGTACTATGAACTCTATGATGGAAGGATCAAATTGTGGTGATAATTGATCTACATATGAAATAATATCATTTTATAAAATAAAATAGATGAATAAAGTGGAGCAGTTTAGGGACTTGTATGTCTGAGAGATTATGAGTCCTCATGGGGTTGACACTATGGATGTACCTAATAGGGACCCAAGGTTCTCATCAAGTATTAAAATGTTCTACAAGAGGTTATGGGGTACTAGATAAAAATTATATCATCTTGTCATCTTCCACATGGATGGACTGACAACAAGGTTTTTACTATGTTCTTTCGGATATTCTCATGGATTTTGTGCCTTATTTTGTAGAATGAAGGGAAAATTCATTACATCTTGTTGATTTTTACTAAAACAATTGTTATGCAGATTCAAAAAAGACACTTCTCTTGAATTATTTTATATGAATCCATGCATATCATCCTTGTGTTGAAAAAAATTGATAAAATAGTCCTTAGATGGGCCTATTTATATTTAAACAATAATAGGGATGGTTTAGGAGTTTCAGAAGATATTTTATCATGACATAGAGTTTTCAGAAATATTACACACTGCAATTTATAGCTGGTTGAGTTTGAGGTTAGTGATTGGTTTTTTCTAAAATTTTAACCACACTTAGGACATCGTAGGATTAGTAATTAAAATAATTAGTAACTGTGGTATTTTGGGCCATTTATGGTCACTGTGAGACAGGGAAAAGTGGAATATCGGTAGGAATTTTCATTAAGTATGAAATTTATCAATGATGTGTTTCATGATTACCTATTGAGGAGCTATTTATTAGATCACTCACAACTGACTGGATGGGATGATATTGGTCTTAATCCTGACACAACTATGTTTGAGTAGCTAGTTCATAATATTAATCTCTTGGAGAAGGATCTTGATTATAAAACTATTCTTCTAGTCTGGGTATTGTTGCAGTATAGAAGAGATAGTCATGAGACATGGGAGACAGAATCATTTTTAAGAATCAATTTCCATAAATTATTGAATATCTAATATATTCAGGATTTTTTTGTGGTAGAAAATATATATGGTGGGGATATTGTAACACTGTGTTATCTTCCTTCAGTTACACATTTTCTTTTTTTTTTGTTTCCCTTTTTGATGGGTACATTATGGGTTTCTTGAAAATAGAGTATTTTTTTATGGTGAATGAACTAATGTTTAAGGATAATTTTTTTAAATTAATTGAGTCTTTGTATAAATGAGTAAATGGATTTATAAGGTGCTTCATGGGACCAGAGAACCATAAGATTGTGTTTAGATGATTTCAGTAGGGAACTAGGGTGAGTATTTTCTTCTAGGTGTACACACGTTATGGAATGGGATTACAAATCATGTAATTGTCAATAATAAGCTTTTGTGGATTTGGTTTAGGGCCTGAGAGGTTTACACATCATTTAAAGGTTTCATATCTTGTAATGGTTGGGGATCAATTATCATAAATTTATTTCTAGGAATTCTAGGTTTAAATGTCATATAAAGGGTTCCCATCACATAAATTTTTTAATTTTTATCAATGTAAATGTGTTATTAAGTGACTTTTTAGTTTTTGTAATTACACATATTATAAAGGATTAATGATGTTTAATAATCATGTACAGTGCGTTTTAATGCATGGTTCACCAAATTTGTGGTTAATTTTGTCCAAAAATGTTTTTATTAAACCCCTATGAAATTTTGGTTGATTTTAGTGATCATCAATCCTTTTAGATCATTATTAAAGATATTTATTATGGTTTTGGTTGTTTTTCAACACTTTGGGTAAAAGCCCTTCAATTTATTCATTTCATTTTGTCACAGAAGTTTTGTAGGTTGTAGTTGTGGTATATTTATCTTATTTATTGATTTTTTTTAAACATTGTAGTTTCTTATCGTTTCTTGATGTACGGAGGCCAATATGTGGTTTTCAAATCTCATTTGTCGATGGTAGATATTGGTCCATCATTCTTGGGGTATGTGTTTCTATAAAAAGGGTTACATCAATATGTCTCTTATCATTTTTGTAAATTTCCTTTCAGTTTTTCATTTAATTTATCTTATTTTTGGTTTCAATTTATTTATTATAATGATAAATGTTTTTCAAATGTCTTACTTTAAAAAATATTTTTTCTACACCATGTGTTTGATTAAATTCTTAAGTAGGGATTTGGATTTGGAAATGGGATTTTGAACATTTATGGGGATAAATTATCTTTGAAAATATATTATATTCGTTGAATATAGTTTTGAAATGGGTTTTTATAATCTTGGAACATTGGGAACCTACAGTTTATTGGGAGATTAACATGGGTAACCATAGTGACTATGGAAGCAATGCAGGCTACTTTCGGGATATTGATGGACTATGAAAGCACTTGATATTGTTTTGTACCAACAAATTATTGATTAGTATTTATTATGTATTGTATGTATTCTAATTATCTAGGGCCAAATATATATCACTTTTCAATTGTTATTTATTTATATCCCGATAAATTATATCCATGGATAGTTGCTCACGTGTTTTTTATACATTTGTAACACATGGTTTCACTTGACGTCTATTTAATGGATATGTGTTTACTTTCAATCCATATGGTGGGTGTAAATTATTTACTATTTTATCAATTATGCATGTCCAATTTTATCTCTGAGAATATGATAGGATTTTATGAGAACCAAATGAAAATGATTTTCAAATGAGCTTGGATTTACGAAAAAAAATTGTAAAAGTATTTTGCTTTAAAATCTATAACTATAGATCTCTTGTTATTAAACCTTTTACAGACTCTATGAATCTATCCAACTGGAAATTTTTCTCACACCCTACATTTTTCATTGGCCGATTTTATATGTTTTTTTATATTATCATGGTAATGGTAATGGAATTTCATAGTAAGTAAGTTTATGTTTTGTTATTTCCTTTGTAGTAGGATGGTTTAGTGGTGATGGTTGGTCACATGAGGATTTTTGGGCCTCTTATGATTTAAAATTTTCTAATATATCATTTTCATAATGGTTTATATGGATCTATTTTTATCTCTTTTCTATCGATTTTTATTATAGAAGTAACTCTTGTTTTATTATGTCATGACTCATCCCCCTGGGCCCATGTCATGACTACCCCAAGCCCACCTTCCATAGGACAGGGACTGGAGACTATCACCGAAAGGAGTATTCCCTAAAACTGGGAAGGCATTGAATTTATAATTGTAAACACATGCAACCAAGCACAAAGTGAGATACAAACACAAGTAAAACTATGCAGAAAAAAGAGTGTTGAAAGTATGAGGGGCCAAAATACAAGCCCAGCAGAAAAGGTACATGTACAACTGAAACATAATAAAACTAAAGGAAGATAATGACAACTATTGGGTCATCCTCTAAGGTTCCTACCTGAAGGGTAAGTACAGATGGCCTCATAAGAACTCCACGTCCACCCATCTCCTCTGCATACTGACATTCCATATAATTCACCTCTGGGCATCATCCAGTCCTGGTACCCTTGTCCTCAGTCAGCACCGTCTGTCGTCCGCACTAAACACAACAAGGTGCGGGCATAGCATGTGTAGGGGTGAGTATAATGATACTCAGTAGGAACCTCGAAACCCTCAAGGTCTCAAAAAATCAAAAAAATGATAATCCCCAAAGCATGAAATAAAATAAAATCCATACTTAGGTATATGCCCAAACATATACCTATGTTATCAAATATTCCCATCTCAATCATGAGAAAACCTAGAGTCCAACTCAATAGCCCAAGATCAATTGTTCTACAAAGGAAGGAGTGCCACGAATGTAAGTCCCACATAGGTACGCCACACAAAATAATACTACAAAGGTATTACCATAATGGAAAGCACCACATAGGTATGCCACACAGAAGAATACCCCCAAGGTATTACCATAAAGGAAAGTACCACACAGGTACGAACTCAACTCACACCAGGTATATCATAGGTACAGTAGTAATGAAGATTAGATGTTTCTAATAAATCATATTACTCTATAAAGAGGTAGTCCCATGAAGGATCCTAAATCCTCATCATACCCATAGAGGATCGTAGTACATCGTCAGACCCACACAGGATCCA
Source organism: Viscum album (assembly GCA_963277665.1). Lineage (NCBI taxonomy): Eukaryota > Viridiplantae > Streptophyta > Magnoliopsida > Santalales > Viscaceae > Viscum > Viscum album. The sequence goes on along the minus strand of OY728157.1, from coordinate 201,091,974 downwards.
AGTACCTCGTCAGACCCGCACAAGATCCTACTACATCGTTAGACCCAGACAGGATCCTAGTACATCGTCAGTACATTGTCTGACCCACACAAGATCCTAGTACATCATCATTACATCATCAGACCCATGCATGATCCTAGTACATCGCTAGTACGTCGTCATACCCACACTAGATCCTAGTACATCATCAGTACGTCATTAGACCAACACAAGATCATAGTACATCATCAGTAATTTGTCAGACCCACATAGGATCCTAGTACATTGTCAGTACATCATCATACCAACACAGGGTCCTAGGACATCGTCAGTATGTCATCAAGCCCACACATTATCCTATTACATGTTCAGTACGTCGTCACAGCCAGCTACAGGGATCCCTCAATAATATTGTTGTCTAAAGGAGGGTCCACTCTTCAAGCCACTTTTTGACACTCCAACTGCCACTCAAACCCACGAATAAGTATCTTAATGTACCACCATGTAATAGGGGTCTCAACGCAAGAGACGGTGCATCAAATGGATGACAGATCTATATGTTATTAGCCTTTTTGTCCTGATGGAACGTTTGGATTTGTGCTCGGTCCAACTAGATTGTTCCCTAACATTATCCAAATCTCTAGTGGGGAATACCAAAGGGACCGTCTCACTACATGGTTTCCATCTCCATAGATGGTTCGCCAAATGAACACATGGTCCCAAATTTATTGCCAAAAGAGCAGAAATGGGTCGAAATTGGTCTGGGTCCGGTCCGACCCGGTCGGACCGACCCGGCCCACTGAGTCTGGCCCAACCTGAGGTTGGGGCGGCTACGGTGTGGCGTGGGGTCCATGGGTAAGAGTTAGAGACACGGTGTGGTGCGGGGGCCGCAGGGGACCCGTTGCGGTGCGAGGGTTGCGCGGCAGCGCTGGGGACGCATTGCGGCACTCGGGTCGGGGTGTGGCACCGGGGCCGTGGGGCGGCACAGGGGCTGCAATGTAGTGTGGTGGCCATAGAGGGATGTGGGGGCCACGGCACAGCGTGGGGGCCACAGGGCGGTGCAGGGGCTGCGGTGCAGCGTGGGGGCCATGGGGCGGGGCAGTCAATTTTCGTAGACTCGTAAAATTCCCATATAATTAAAAAAATTACATGAATGTTCTGGGTAATTATATTCTCTCCACCTCAGGGCTTTGCGTCCTCAAAATCCACATCACAAAACTAGGAAAACAAGTGGGAGTACTGAGCACAAATCTAAGCATCCTGCTCCCATGTTCTCTTCAAGAGGTTCTCATGCTTCCAGTAAACGCGTACCAAATGTATTGACCACCCACGAAGGCCCTGCTCTTGTCGATCCTCAATCTCTATTGGAACCTCCATAAAATTCTCTCCATCGTTGACGTCCATCTCTCCATGGTCGATGATGTGAGAAGGGTCATGCACATATCTTCTCAGCTGGGATACGTGGAAGACGTCGTGCACCCAGTGCAACTGAGGGGGATGTGCTAGGTGGTAAGCCACCTCGCCAACTCTACTGAAGACATGAAAAGGTCTGATGAACCTCAGTGATAACTTTCTGCCTCGGCCAAGTCTCTGTAAACCATGTCGGGGTGATACACACAGAAAGATGTTTTTTCCATACTCGCACTCCATAGGTCTTCATCTCTTGTCGGTATAAGACTTGTGCCTACTCGGTGCAGTATTCATCTACTCCTGGATGATTTTCACATTCTTTGTGGTAGCACGTACCATCTCTTGTCCCATGAGTGCTGACTCCCCTTGGTCGGTCCATCACAATGGTGATCTACAAGGTCTCCCATACAATGCCACAAAAGGTTCATTACTAATGGAGTAGTGATATCTGTTGTTCTATGAAAACTCCACCATGGGCAAGTGATCCTCCTAGCTATGACTGATGTCGAGGATGCAAGAAAAAAACATGTCCTCGAGGGTCTTAATGGTCCGCTAATTCTGGACATTCGTTTGAGGATGGAATGCGGTTCTCAAATGACGTTGTGTCTCAAAATCCTCCTTCAACCCCTTTCATAGCCAGGAAGTGAAACATGTATCACGATCGGAGATAATCATCGAGGGTACTCCATGTAGCCTCACAATCTTCTACGCATAGAGGTGTCCCATTCTCACTTACTGAACCTTGCTATCTGATCGGTAGGAAGTGGGACGACTTGGTGAGTCAGTCAATGATCACCCGGATAGAATCATGATCTATATTTGTACATTTCGGTCCTATCACAAAGACCATGGATATCCCATCCCACTTCCACTCTAAGACCTCTAAAGGATGAACCAGGCCTGTTGGTACCTAATACTCAACCTTCACTTGCTGGCAAGTGAGGCATCAGGAGAAAAACTCTACTTCTGCATTCCTCATTTCCAGCCACCAATGCTGTCATCGGAGATCCTGGTATATCTTCGCCACTCCTGGATGTACCGCTAGATGGGATTTGTGGAACTCCCTCAACACTTCCTCCCTAAATGACACCAGTACCATGGTACATCCTCTAAAGATAATGATGGGCTCCACCACCGTCAAAAAATATATCAGGTGACTTTCCTGTGGGTATCTAAGCACGTTGAGCCTCACAGTTAGCATCCCCATGTTGCACCTCCCTAACTCGCTAAAGAAGTGGGTGAGTGACGGCAAGATACTGAAGATAAACTTCTCCATTGCGATCCACAAAGGATATATGAAATGTGACCATCTGCATTGTATACTCTTCGAGTAATTGTATTCCAAATATCCTACTGAGTGCATCTGCTAATACGTTCCCCTTCCCAGGAGTATAGAATATCACGAATTCATAGTCCTAGAGAAATTCAAGACAACATCATTGTCTCAGGTTTAGGTCCTTCTGAGATAAACCTAAGACTCTTGTGATCATATTACACTGTAAAACACTCTCCCATCATGTAATGTTGCCACATATTCAAGGTGAAGACCACTACTGAAAAATCTAAGTCATGGGTAGCATAGTTCTTCTCATGTTGTGTCAGCTGTCGAGAACCATATGTGGTCACTGCTCTCTCCTAAATCAGGACACATTCATGTATGGTCAATGATGCATCAAAGTAGACTACGTACCCAAGGCCCTCCTCTAGAAGACTCAAGATGGGGGCACTGGTCAGCCTTTTCCTCAGCTCCTGAAAACTCCACTGGCACATTTTTGATAACACGAAGGGTTTCCCCTTCTTTGTCAATGCTGAAAAAGTTGCAGAAACTTTGGAGAAATATGGAACAAACCTCTGGTAGTATCATGCCAAACCCAGAAAACTTTGTACCTCCATCACACTAATGGGTTGTTCCCAAGCATTTAAAGCCTCAATCTTCACTGCATCCACCGCAAACATCATCCTTCGAGATGACATGTCCCAGAAAGTGATGCTCTCGGATCCAGAACTGGCACTTCAAGAGCTTAACATAAAGCTAGTGCACTCGGAGTCTGTCTAGTACTACCTGCAAATGATAGGCATGCTCCTCCTCAGTAATTGAGTTGATCAGAATTTCATCAATGAAGACAAACACAAAGAGATCAAGGTACGGATGAAAGATCATATTCATGTGTCCCATGAACATTTTAGGAGTGTTGGTTATGCCGAACAACATAACCAAGAGCTCATAAAGGCCATACCGACATCTAAAAGCCATCTTCTGCACATCCTCATCTCGCACACTGAGCTGATGATATCATAATCTGATGTCTATCTTCGAAAACCACGGTGCTCCCTTAAGCTAATCAAAGTGGTCGTCAATCCTCAGGAGTGGGTACTTGTTCTTCACGGTCACCTGGTTCAGGCGTCGACAATCAACAGGAAGTCTCATGCTCTCGTCTTCCTTCTTAGAGACCAAAATCAGGGCTGCCAAAGGAGAAAAACTGGTCCAAATGATCCCTTTCCCCTGTAATTCCTCCAGTTGTACCCGCAGCTCATGAAGCTCTGCGGGAGTCATCTGATATGCTGGTGTAGATATCAGTGTCATCCCGGGGTACCATTCAATGTAAAATTCCACCTCTCTATGAGGAGGTAGACCCGGAACATCATCAGGGAAGACATCCGCATACTAATCCACCAGAACAAGGTGGCGTGGACTCTCAACATAAATCGCTCTGAGGGTAAGGATAGCCAACTGATGAGTGATCAGCTATACTATTCTCTTGGAAAGTCCATCCTATGATTCAAAGGATCCCTTCTCACTAGTGAAGGTAAACCTGGTCCCATATGTGCGGACACACCACACTTCGCACCAAATACAGTCAATATGAGCATGGACTATAGATAACCAGTCCATATCCATGATGACGTCGTAAGGCCTCGAGGCCACTACTAGGAGAACCCAGCTGATTCTCTCGCCACCTAGAGTGAGTTCACACTACTGGGACTAGTGCATAATCGTCGAATCCTCTCCTGTTGGAGTCTCTAGCCATAAGAATTGAGCCAATAGCTCAATCAGAATCTATGAACTCCGAGTGAGGGCAGTGGAAATAAAATAATTACTAGAACTTGTGTCTATAAGTACTGAAGCTATGGTGGAGTAGACACATATCTCACCTCGTATCATCTCTGGTGTGCCATGATTGTATGCCAAAGCTACATGGAGCCGAGCTCGCCCTTGTAATCTTGATTCCTGTGGTTGGGGTGGACCACCTAGTTGTGGTGGCGGTAACATCTTGCATCGTCACCCACTGCCATCTAAACATCCACCTCCTCTTCCACGTCCTCCTGCTCCTTTCGGACCTCCTCGGTCAAACCTTTGTCTCTTTTTTGGTGGTCCTTCGACAATCTGCTGATCATTAGTACGACGGTCCAGCCAGTCATGAGCCATGTGACCGTGGCTGCCAAATGTGAAACACTGCATGTTCTTCGCATGATTGGATTTGTCTCGGTACCCCACACAACTGACCCTGAGTTGTGTAGTCGTCCACCAATAGGTCTGGTAATCTTGGAACTCTATGAAATCTGTCTGTTTCCAGCTATACAAGATTCCTCTGTGTGATTTTTGGTGGTGGGTCTCGCTGCTGGCGACTACTCAGCAAGAAAAATCTCCACTAATAGGGCTCTCTCTAACACCCCACCTTGCTTCAGAATGCTGAGAGAAATCATCGATGCCCTGATATCCCATGAATGTCCTTTATCAAAGGTTCGGGCCCTGAAGAATGGTTCTTTCACCATATCATTGGAATATCATGAGAGGTCAATGAACCTCATTGAGTGCTGAGCCACAGTCATACTACCCTGCTGCAGATAAAGAAGATCATGTATGCGTACTAAGAGAAGAGTTTCTAGGAAAAACTCTCCCCAAAATAGGATCTCGAATTATTCCTAGAGAAGAATAACGTCATCATGAACCTAGATCATCAAGCTCCACCATCTACCTGCCACTGCCTGTAGAATTCTGGAGACAAATATCACCATGAGATCAGTTGGTGTATCTACCTGTTAGAAGACTCTCACTACAGCCTCCAGCCAATCCTCAGCCACCTGTGGGTCCATCTCGCCCCTAAACCTATGTGGATTCTAGCATTGGAACTCATGCAATGCGCTCAAGTGGTGTGCACCCTCTTCTTCTAGGGTTATTGGAATCATTTTCCCAATAGTTAATGGTACTAATGGGGCCTCAGCTGGTGCCTCTACTCGAAGAGGGTCCTCCACCGAGGCCTCATCGCTCGGTGGACTATCAGTGCATACTATATCTAGAACCATATTTGGATGTCTGTGTGGAGGCATACTGAAAATTAGAAGGTTCTCCACAGTCAAAAATTTATAACTGGAGAGATGAATCAAAGAGATCACCAAGAAAACTCTTGAAAAACAAATATGCAATCAGTGTTTTCGTAAATTGAGTCGGAAATCGGAAGTCTGGGTCCTGGTGTATGGATACGTAGGCCGCCACACCAACACCGGATTCCATAAACTAATAACGACACTCACTACACGTAACACTATTACCATTAAAAAATCAGAATCCAATGTTCTATGGTAAAACCTCTATCTGATTCCAATTTGTCACGAAATGTCCCCCGGGGATCATGATGTGACTACCCTAAGCCCACCTTCCATAGGCCAGGGGCTGGAGACTGGCACCGAAAGGCATATTCCATAAAACAAGGAAGGAATTTCCTTTATAACCAATAAACAATTGAAAACAAGCACACATCAAGATACAAACACAAGTAAAATTGTATCACAAAAATAGTGCTAAAAGTAAGAGGGGCTGTAATACAAGACCAACAGTAAAGGTACAAGTACAACCTAAATACAATATAATTGAAAGAAGAGAAAGACAACTACTGGGTCACCCTCCGAGGTTTCTACGTAAAGGGTGGGTGCAAATCATCTCCTCTACACTCCACATCCCCCTGTATCCTTTGCGTACCAACATGTTGTATGGTCCACCTTTAGCCACCATCCTGTCCTGGTACCCTTGTCCTCAGTCAACGTTGTCTTTCATCTACACCAAACACAACACGGTGCGGGCATATTCCTTGTAGGGGAGAGTATAACGATACTCAGTAAGAACCTCGAGACACTCAAGGTCTCACAAAATCAACAAAGGATAAACCAAAAATCATGAAATCAACTTAAACCCAACATAGGTATATGCCCATACATATACATGAGTTATCAATTATTACCATCTCAATCCTAAGGAAAAACAGAGTCCAACTCAAAATCCCAAGCCCTACTATTCTACAAAGGAAGGAGTACCACGAAGGTATGTACCACATATATATTCCACATAAAAGAACTCCACCAAGGTATTACCACAAAGGAAAGAACCACACATGTACGCAGCACAGAAGAATACCACCAAGGTTTTACCACAAAGGAACGTACAACACAGGTACGGACTCAACACAAACTAGGTATATCTGAGGTATAGTAGTAAATATGATTAGATGTAACTATTGAATCTTCTTACTCTATTAAGAGGCATTCTCATGAAGGATCATAAATCATCATCAGACCCACAGAGGATCATAGTACCTCGCCAGACACACACAAGATACTAGTACCTAATCAGACCCACACATGATCCTAGTACATCATCAGACCCACACAGGATCCTTGTACATCATCATTATGTCGACAGAAACACATAGGATCCGTGTACATCGTCACTACATCGTCTGACCAACACACGATCCTAGAACATCGTCAATACGTCGTCAGACCCACACAGGATTCTAGTACATCGTCAGTACATCGTCAGACCCACACAGGATTCTAGTACATCTTTAATACGTCATCAAACCCACATAGGATCCTAGTACATTGTCTATATGTCTTTAGACCGACACGGGATCCTAGTACATCATCAATACATCGACACAGTCAGCTACAGGGTTCCCGCACTAAACTCGCTTGTCTCCAAGAGGGTCAGCTTCTCAAGCCACTGGTCGATACACCAGCTTCCACAAAAACCCACTAAGATGTATCCCAAAGGACCGCCACATCATAGGGGTCTCAACTCAACATACAATGCTTCAAACGAACGCCTGGTCTATAAGTCATTAGCCTTTTAGTCCCGAGAGCCCGGTTGGATTCGCGCTCGATCCAACCAAACCATTCCCCAACGTTATCCAAATCTCTATTAGGGTATACCAAAGGGACCTTCTCGCTACAAGGTTTCCAGTGCCGTAGATGGTTCGTCAAACTGACACTCAGTGCCAAAGTTATGGCCAAAAGAGTGGAAAAGGGTCTAAGCTGGTTCGATTCTGGTCCGACCAGGCCCAACCCAACCCATTCTGGGGTAGCTTGGACCACGCTGGATGGTCCGACCTAGCGGCGGGGTACCCGCGGGGTGGCCCAGGGGTCGTGGTGCGGTGTGGGGTTCGAGGTGCAATGCGGGGGTCGCGGTGCGGAGCGGGGGCCACTGGACAGCATGGGGCCGCGGTGTAATGCAGGCGTCGTGGGGCGGTGCGACGTGTGGGCCGAGGGGCGGCGCGGGGGCCGCAGCACGGCGCGGGGGCCGCGGGGCGGCTCGGGGGCCACGGGGCGGTGCGGGGGCCGCGGCCTGGGGGCCGCTGCTCGACGCAGGGGCCGCGGCTCTTTGCGAGGGCCGCTGGATGGTGCGGGGGCCGCAACTCGGCGCGAGGGCCGCAGCGTGGTGTGGGGGCCGCGGCGCGGCAGTTGGTCCGCAGCGCGGTGCGTGGGCATTGGGGCGGTGTGTGGGTCGTGGCGTGGCGCGGGGGATGCACGACGGCTTGGGGGACGCAGGGCGGTGCAATGTCTGCGGGGGTCGTGGTGAGGTGCCTGAGCCACGGGGCAACATGAGGTCTATGCTGCGCTAGTCCGCCTCGGCTGTCCGGATGGCCAGCCATCCTCTTCGTGTGGTGCGGTCACGCACCGCGCCTTCGCTGACAATCGACTCGGCCGACCATCCCTCCTTCGTCGCTACGGCACAAGCCACGGTTCTCTTCCGTCGGGTGGCACGGTCACGCCGTCACCTTCATCGTGAAGAACACAATAAATAATCACCAATATTATGGAGAGGTCGGGCCATGTTCGTTTGTCCCACACTCTTCGCATTAGAGCAGTAGAAAGTGACTATGATTCCCTCTTCAATTACGAGGAGTCACCGAGAACAGGGAAGGGGGAAAATGAAAACAACAATCCCAACCATGTCGTTCATTAGAGGAGGTCTTGAGGATGAGACAAAGTTGTTGGGGATGCTGGCATTGACGTTCATCACTTCCGTGGGATGCCTCTAATCTGGGCTCAAGCGTTATCCGTGTTCTTCGATGGAGATGGGTTCCTCCAAAGTCTTCCCTTTCACCAATGATTTCTCCCAACCAAAAACAAGTGAGGATCCAACACCAATTAAATTATTTTTACCAATTTAATTTTGGGCACATTGAATTAGCCTAATTAATTAAAGTGTTTTCTACAATTAATGTGGAGGAAGTTTAAGAGACTTCTTCACATTAAATAGGTATTTTAAGGGTTTCTCCAAATATAAGGGTTCCGATGGTCCCCACCTTTAGAAATTCAAATTGGGGGGTTTAGGATTGGGTGGTCTGCACAACAACAACCCTTGTTGAGGAGTTTTAGTTCTGGTGGTCCCCACCTTTATAACATCCTCCTGGGAGGTTTCAAAAAAATTTAAATGTTAAACATTTTTATTTTATTTTATTCTTTCACTAAAAACACAAAAAGTAACTTTCCCCGTTGATCAACTGTCGTTGAGGTGAATGTATCCATAAGTGAATACCAGCGCTGCGAGTTCAACAGTGTACTCAGCTTTAAATTCCATACCCTAGTTCAAAAGATACAAAAACCCGCTTGCATGTTTATTGAATTTACCCAAAAATAGTTCAAAAATTCATTTTGGGAACTCCAGGCCTCGGAATCATGCACCGTCAATTTTTGCTGGCTCGTAAAATTCTTATATAATTAAAAAAAATTACATGGAAATTCCAATTCATTACACATTATATTCAAAAATTGTTTCTCTTTTTATTTTTTACCTCATCAATACGGGACAACTTGGGTGCATTTTCTAGTTGACTTGAGATTGTTTATTATAGGTTGGATATTAACTTTACCTTTATAATCCCCAAATCAATGAAAATTTGTAGACAATTATACATGAAACAAAATTTATATTGTTAAATTATTTTATTAAATTTCATTTGGGTTCCTCCCCTCAATTATAAAATTGTAAAAATTATCCTACCATATTCACAAACATTGATTCCATTAGAATGGATATTCGGTCCCTAAAAATAGTCCATGATTAACTCTATTAATTCTTGAGAAATTTTTATTACCCTAAGACCATATAAATAAATATTTTGGTGTAAGCCTAAGGATGCCACACAAAGATTTTGTAATCAGATTACATAACTCTTTCAAAGTTCATTTGTTTTTTTATTGCTTCTGTAAATATGTTTTATACATCATAAATTAATGAATAATGTATAACTAAAATCAATTTATATGTATATTATGGGTAAAAATTTTACCCCCTTCTTTCCATCCTATGGGAAATAAAATCATCACTCATCTGTATGTATAACCTATTGTCCCCAAGTTACAGATTAATTCATTTTCCATTAATGATTTAAATTAATGGTCATAATGAAAGAATTAATGAAACATATATGACAATAGTAACCAAAATATGATATTTTATATATAAATATACTCTTATATTTTACTTATCCATCCATTTAAAAATGAAAATTGTGCTCATGTGTATGCGCGGACAACCACCTCAATGAAGCTATGTGCTTCATTCATCGATTACCACTATGAATGGATGATTCTAATATTTTATATAATGAATAAATATTATATTCATTAATTTTTAGTCATTTTATAGATGATTGAATTATTTATTAGCTCATTTCTCCATGTAAAATATAGAGAAGAAAGTTTCGAGGAATTTACTAAACAACCTTAATGTGGTCGACATAAGAAAGAACAATTCAAAAAATTTATTTGAAATTATTATAGAAGAAAAATAAAAATTGAATATAGAAAAATTATTATGAATTTTTTTATTAAATTTAAATTCATTATAGATATGAAAATAGTATTATTAATCAGATACCCATGTTACGGGAATTATGTTAAAATCTCATATTATTTTGATATTGTGTATTCTTAGTTTTTTATTTTTGAAATATATATAATCATAATATGTTAAACCCCATATATTTTCTTATCCTCCAGATATGTTTCTGTTTAAATTATTATTTTAAAATTATTCTCTTTTTGTTTCACTAGTCAAAATGTAAGTTGTGTTTTGGGGCATTCATATATAAATCATGTTTTAATGTTTTCCTTCAAACTAGTTTTTATCTATGTAACATTTTAGCTAAATGTTTCAATAATGTTGTTATTTATTATTAAATTGTAAATAAATATCATTTAAAACTATTTCTAAAATTCTATTCAAATAATTTAAATGGAATATATTATATATTTCCTAAATGGGTTATTTTTTGCATTCAATAAAAGTAAAAAGAAGAATAGTTTTTGAACGTATGAATTTTGACCACACTTTTCACCATTATAGTAGTTATACATAATCAATAATCCCATACATGTTTTCATGGATATTATCAAAAATAATATTTTTCTAATAAATAATTCCAATTTTTATTCTAATGATATCAAATGATAGGTGTATTATTTTATTAATGGAATTATAAAATTTTTGGAAAATTCCTCTTTAACCTTATTCTTAAGTGAAGTTAAAGGGATGATATTTTTAATATAGAGATTCTATTTTATTTTTTAAAAAATAGGCTTTCTTATAGAAGCATAATTTATGATAAATAGATTGAATTATATAATAATATTTAGATAATGGGTTATACCATATTTTGAGATCATTGAATTTCTTATAATAAAGTTCTCTATCAGACTCCATTACTCATTGGATATTGATTTCATCCTTTATGTCAATATAATTAATATCATTGATGAATTCAATTTAATTTACACTACTTTAAATATATTAAAACTATATAAAATTTCTATGTATGATTTCTTTTAAATGAGTACTATTAATTATGTTATTTCATTTAGTGGGGAAATATTTATGTATCATGTTATTGATTTAAAATGGATAATTTCTAACCAATAAGGAATTTGTGTAATGAATTTTATTGATCATTAAAAATATGCAGTGTATATAAGATATGTAAGTGATTGGTGATCTCATTTATATATAGCCCCAAGATTCAACATCGTGTCTCATGAGGAAACACTGTACACATTCTATATTAGATGGGTGTTTGGTTTATGCTAACCAATTTATTAATAAGTATTTCATTGATGAGATAAATTGATTTCAGTTTTATGTACAACTTGGTCGAGGCCTTCAATAAAAGTGTATTCCTAAGTTGTTTAATCAATTTCCTTTATTAAGAATTTATTTTCCCTAATCCGAGTGATTTATATTTTGATATTATAAAAGGATGTTCACATAACTTAATTTTTTTAATTGGATGTCATTTTTTCACAAACCACTCCCCTATATCAATTATGATTGTTTTACACATGATATAATTTTTTGTACATAATTCTTATTGAGAGTCTATGCTCACACATTATTTTTTTCCATTACCCCTGACATGAAGAAAAATATTATCAATTATTTCATGGATGAAGGATGGTCTTGTACGTAATATATTTATAATTCCATTATAATATCATAATAAAGTAAATATCTATTATTCTAAGATTCCTAAATTAGTCAATGTAGTGTGGTTTTATACCTTCTCTCTTTTACCAATGTAATAATCTAAACACGGGACCAGGTTTTCTAGATTCAAGGAGTGACAGTTAGTTTTAGAAAAAATTTAGTAGAAACCTTGGAAATTAGGTTCTAAATTAATAAATATTTCATGATAATTATGACATTATATTAGGTTATTTGATAGTATTTGTGTTTAGATTGATTTTTTACATTATTAATCAATATTCAAGATGATTATGATCTAACATAGTGTGTTGTATTCTTATAAGTTAGTGTTAAGTGGTTTGAAGGGAATAAAATTTTATAGTTAATGTTGGAATTTACAATATAAAAAATCAATACAGTTGGTGTTGGATATGAGAAAATAATGTTCATATGGTGATATTTGAATTAGGTTATGACAAAAGATATTTCTAAAATAGAAATACCTATTTTCCCACTAAAAAACTCCAATTTTATTGTTTTATTCATGTGATAGAAGTATCTATATTTTTAAGGAACTAAAAATACATTGGTATTTAAATAATGGATAAATTACAATGAGAATATATTTTTAAATTTTTGATGTAATAAAATGGAAAATATTATTTTAGAAGTTCACTATCAACTGTAAGACATATACCAAATGTCTCTATTCTTTCAAAACACTAATGAGGTTGACAGAAATTGATATTATGTAATGGATAAGTTTTAAGGTGATTTTCATTATGAGATAATTTCCCTGATAGAAACAATAATAAATTTAGAATAATTTCCTCAATTTAAAATATTATGAAAAAAAATCTTTCATGCCATAAAAAAAACATTATATGATTATCCAATGACAATGTTAACCACTTATGTAATCCAGAATGAATTATAGACCATTTAATTTGTAGTCTTAATTTGATACTCTGAATGGCAATGGTTTCTCAAACATTGTAATAATATAATGATATAGAATATTGTTCTAAAAAGGTAGTGAATTTTTTTGGGATTAAGATAAATTAGTAAAAGAATTGGTTAAGTGAGAAATAATACAAAATAAATGTATTAGAGTAGAAAAAAATGGAGGATGAGATTTACAAGTGAGTTAATTATGTAATTACACACAAATGTTCTTTCTTAATTATCACATGAGTTCAATTCATGTGAGGAGAAATGGTTCATAAGGATCCTGAAGGTAAGGTAAGAAATTAATCAAATTATATCATCTCATTCAGCTATAATGAGATGGTGAATTAATTAATGCAATGTCACAACCATTATAGGGAACTCCCATAGAAGAGGCTATGGGGTGAATAAAAGGATAATGTGATTATTAAAAGTAATTATAGTTTTCTTAAAGATGTGATGTATTGTAATTTGATAATTACTACAAAATTTAGATAATTCATGATATGATTACATATCCTCTCACAAATTTAAATTTTCCATTTTCCCATGAAAATGAGATATTCCAATAGAACCTTAAGAATATATCTTTTATTCATGAAACCTAGTAGAAATATTATTGAAATGTGGATGTGTTAGTAAAATAAAATAATAAAACATAAACTTGTGAAATTTGAAATCACATTTTTTATTAATATTTTGGACTTTTATATAAACCATGGTTTTAATTGGCAAGGAAATTATAATGGAAATATTTATATGATTGTTAAAGATATTAGGATTTATTATATTCATGTTGAATAACTTGTCTTTATAGGGTATATTACATCATCTGAATCATGTTTGGTTTCGCATGAATTAGCTCTTCAAAATTAAATTCTTGGAGAAAAGGATAAAATATTAAATATTAAATTGAATGATATTTTTAATATAGAAGATGTACCTATTCTGAAAGAATATATTGATATGATTCTATAGAAAAATCATATACATACACATAAGTGTGATTTTATTTCTGTTGGTCTCATTCCAATTCAAAACATGAATAAAAGACTATATACAAGAAGAAAATTGTTGTATTAGTTGATTTAATGAAGTTATTACACATATTCTCTTATAAGGGTCACAAACACCCAAGAGTTTCACCTTGGGGAACCCTAGTTTTTTATTATCCTTAAAAATGGGTCTATATGGATTTTAATGGATGGTAAGAAAACCAATTCCACTATGGTAAATAACTAATGTTACTTACCTCATATTGATGATTTATTAAATCAAATTCTAGGTGCTCAATATTTCTCATAGATTGGTCTCCATTCTAGATATCATAAATTTTTATTAATGAAGTAATATATCCCAAATATTACATTTCATAAAATATTTTGAAGTTACGAATTTATAGGAATTCCATTTCAATTAACTAATAAACCCTTAGTTTTTAAGGATTTGATGAATATAGTATTCAATTATTTATTTGATAAATTCATTGTGTTATTTTTTTGATGATACAATGATATAATTTGAATGATATGATGAGTATAATTGTCTTTTTTGAATCATTCATGATACTCTAATAGAAAATGGGTTATATTCACAATTTTGTATTTGTTAATTATGGATTTATAATGTCTCTTTTCATATCTATGTTGTCTCTAAGGATAGAATATTAGTTAATCTTTTAATTGAAAATGGATTTATGGAATAGTAAAATTATAACTATTATAGCCATAGTAGGTGGTTTAATTATATTATCATTTTACTATCAATGACTTATTAAAACAAATATCAATTTTATAGCCCATTAACTAAGTTGGAATGCAATTGAGTAGGTTCATTTTTGAGAAGAATAAAATATAGATAATTATATAGTAAATTGGTCAATGCACTAGTATTAACAATACGATTAAGAATAGATAGATAAATGATATATAGTAATGAATTGACAGAAAGTAATTGGATGTGACCATGTATAGAAATATAGAGTTCTTTTCTTATGTATCTATGCAGTTAATGATTCATGAATATATTTATACAACCCATGATCTTTATTTGGAAGTTATTATCTCTAAATTAATAATATGTAGGAATTAAATTTATTGTGATGTGAATTATATTGTTTCAAAAAATTATGAAATAAACATTCTCATATAAAATTGATCAACATCATGAAAATGTAATGACTATAATTCGTAATGGATGATTATTCATTAATACACAACAACCCATGAAAGGAAAATAAGTAGTTTGAGTCATTAAGATGGAATGATAATAGTGTTTTTGAAAAATATTATGATTGATGAGGTTTATCTATTCATGTATTTGATAAAGATAGATGTGGGAATCATTTATTAATGGGAAATAACAATCTATTTAAAGATAGAGTGCTATAAAATTTCACTATTGTCTTCTAGAAAATTTCATGCTTTGGAATCTCTGTTCCACTAATATCATGCCTTTGGATACTATAGAAATAAATGGATTTGTGGATTAATTTTTTACAATGACACAGATCCTATTTAAATATCATGATGTGTCTCATATCATCTTATTGAGTATGTGCATTCCAAAAAAATATATTCTCTCATATATAATGAAATATAGTTAGAACGTGATTTATCATTTAACAAAGATCCCATCAAGATTCTTTTCTCTATAAAACTTATTTTGTGGAATCATTCTACACGATTTGTGAATTTACATTGGAGAAATACTAAAAAAGAAGTCATAACATGGGAACTTAAAGGTGTCACGATGAATACGTACTTGAATCTATTCATGAGGTGACCTTTTTAAAATTTGTGGATAAAATATTTAAAGGGATAATTAATATGATTCCCCCTATTAAATTATAGTAAGTATACTTTTCATTCTAAAGAAACAATAACATAATGTACATGTCTCTATGAAAGTATGATATTTTTACATAAATTCCAAAAAATGATATGGTTAATTTGAATAAAATAATTAAATTATTTAATTTATAATGTAAAAATAATTATATGATTAATATTTTCATTTTTTAGATATACTTTATTTTTGGGTGAATAATGAAAGTATAGATTTTTATAAAAATACAATCACATTTATGTCATTATAATGATTGAAAAAATAATATATATATATATATATATTTATTGAAAAAAATTTCTATAAAAATATATATAATAAGTAATGTAAATCACAAAATATTATAATTTTAGAATAGATGTATATGGTAAACATCTGGGAAATATAAGTAATATTATTATTAAAATAAAAACTATTATTATTTATTTTCTCATAATAAAGTATTAATAGTTTACCATTCAATTTATGATTTTATTTGAAGAATAGTAAGTCCCTTTCAACATAATATAACCCAATTAATCCCATTACAGTCAACATAGTAATTTATTTATTTATTTTAAATTTTTTGTAATTCTAAAATATAACATTATTGTAAAATAAGTTTTTATTTCATTTTATGAAATTTTATTAAATTTATTTTTCTTTCACATTGTGGAGTAGAATAATTTAGCTATAGATTACATATTTAAATTAATATTTATATATTTAATTTTTTTTTCAAATAAATTTTTGTTCATTATAAATATTAACCGTGGTAAATATTTTTCTTCTTAATAAAGGGAAAATGAGTTAATATTGTTAGAAAAATAGTATAAGTCTTCAATATGACATGTAAAACATTCAAAAACCAAATGGGATAGTTTTATATCTACCTTAACTTTATATTCTTCTAGTATATGATTATTTTGATTCACCCTGAAAAAATGACCATATTTTATTAAAAATATTTTATGAAACTTGATGACATTCCATCTACTCACTTATAATATAGAAACTATTACCCTCCCACATTCACAATTATTGAAAACCCCATCACATAAAAGACCAACCCAAAACCATATGAGATTTCTACCTTTCATTCATGATATTTTTTTCTTATAGTAAGACTGTTCAAAGATAGTTTGTGGTCTATGTCTGAGGAGGTATCTCAAAGAAGAGTTAATCATCATAAACTACCTTTTAAGAGTTTATTTCATATTATACTTACAAAAAAATTATTTTATCCCTCCAGAAATAATGAATCTTGTATCTCTAATATACTTATATTTCATTATTATTATTCAAAAACAATTTTCCACATCCATTTATTCATAGGGAAATTGAAAACATCACTTGTCTATATATACGACCCGCCTTCTCCACTTAGCGATGTAATTAGAT
The DNA here is from genome assembly GCA_963277665.1 of Viscum album. Taxonomy (NCBI): domain Eukaryota; kingdom Viridiplantae; phylum Streptophyta; class Magnoliopsida; order Santalales; family Viscaceae; genus Viscum; species Viscum album. The sequence goes on along the minus strand of OY728157.1, from coordinate 201,074,669 downwards.
ATTCATCGCCATTTTATATGAATGTTTATAAATATTTAATTAATTAAATATATGCATGATATTTATTATATTACTATTATTATATTAATATTTTTTATCTACCTCATTTCCCTTCCATCCATTAGAAAATTATAGCATTGTCCATCCATACATGTGGACTACCATGTCCACAAAACAATGTGATTAATTATTATATTAACCCAATTAATTTATGATTATGAAATTAGATTTAATGAATAAAAGATATAATAATGAAATTATTAAAATTTACTAAATGATGAAACCATTTCAAAACTCCATTAACCACATAAAAATACCAATATTGTTCTTTAGAAACTCTCGAAAAAACCATAAATGGGTTGAAACGGACCAGTATTATTCAAGGAATATATTTCAAATGACTATAGAGGGACATTAGAAAATTAAATATATATTAAAAATATTATTAATAAATTATTAAATAAATTATATTCATCATACATGGGAACAAAACATATACAACTAAGAAGATACCTATGGTAAGGTGTTTATGTTACAATAAAACATTATCTTGGGATTTTTCATGATTATACTAAATTTTAGAAAGTTATATGATCCTAATTTTGAGACACCATATATTTTCCTCTCAACGAATTATGTTTGGTTTTACATGATAATTTTCATATTATTCTTTTTTTGGTTTGTGAATCAAGATTTAATTAACTTGCAAGGGACTTTCTTATAAATAATATTTCTTAAAGTATTCATTATAAAAATTATTAATTTATATTAAGGTAATTTTAAATGTTTCAAGTGATTTTATAATATATTTTTAAAAGGATGAAAATTTTTACTTTAATTATTTTGGATATTATTTAATAATTAAGAATAAGTAATAATTTGATAGTTCTCTATATCAGTTATTTTTAAATTTTTTATTGAGTAAAAAAGTATGTTTTTACCTTTTATGGGTTGACTAATCGTTCCAAATTTAATATCCATTATACATTATCATACACCCTTTATAATATTTAATGGTTATATAAAATGAAAACCTTTTCAAAAATAGTATAGGACATTTTTATAATTTTCCCTAAAGTAGTATTAAATTTTTTAAAGGAATGAATACAATTTTGAAAAGTTATTTTTAACTCCATGATTAAATGATGTTAAAAGAATGTGATTTTTATTGAATTGCATTTATTTTATTTTATAAATGCATCTATTTACAATAAAACTTTCATTTAAGGTGAATTGATGGTATTAAATCATCCTTTGCTGATAGGGGATAATACCTTATTTTAATATCATTCTTTGTCTTGTGATCATGTTATACATCACTCTCTATTATTCATTATACATAATTTATTCACTTAATTGACTTATCTATAATATCATGGATGAATTTAGAATCATTTTTTCTAAATTTATTATGCTTCAAGAATATACCATTTCTTTATATATTATCACTTGATGGAATCTTGTTAAGTTATTTCATAAATTGGGTAAATATTGATGTTTTGTATTCCTGATTTAATATATATAGTTGTTGACTTATATAGAATTTTTTGAATTCATTTAACAATAGAATATTATATTTACGAAAATGGGATGGAAAAGAATATAATGGATTTTTTCTTTATTATACACCCAATTTCTGAAGTTATTTTTACATTAAGAAAAATCCATTTAGGGAAATTTTTTAGTTTTTATTAAATATTCAAGGATGATGAATGTATTTCATGAACACAACCATGCTATAATGATAAAAATTAAGATGTTCATGGAGGAATTTCAAACCAATATGAGATTTCAAATTATTATGGTATTATTAAATTGACAATATATTTATTATAAGATAGCATGTTTTGATTATTTAATAAATAAAGATAGAATTAGTGTTTAAAATCGTATAATAAATATTAATCTCTAAAAAATAATTGTGAATGATGAGTTGGCCATAAAATAAAAGAATAATTTTAGAGAATCTAATTATGGAAGATAAATTGATGAGGTTGCGGGATGGAGGAGGGGTGAGGTAACAAAACAATATTATAGTAGAATATTTTCAATAAGTATGGATAATAGAGCTTGATTATGTAAAACAATGATGTGATCATATTGTATGATGATGGATACTAGGTTTATGGGGGTGAGAAGGCCAATTTATTATTGAGGGAATCATGTTCGGAGAATTGAATTATTCTAATGTAATAAAAAAATATTAATGGGGTATGAAGATGGTTTCTTATAAAAAACAATATTTTTAAAACAAATCACCACTGATAGAAAATTAAATTAATAATTTTTAAATGTTCAGTGGTAGATTAATAAGACTATTTCTAATAAAGACAAGAATTTACCATTTTTCTGAAATAGTTCATAAAGCAACCACTAATAATAATAATTTTATATTATTTATTATTATAGTGCGTTATATAGATAAATTATTCAGAATGAATTATTAGGATATAGAAACAATGTTTTTAAAATGTAATATAATATTGTTTGTATACATCAAGAGGTTCATTTTATCATATAGTTATATTCATTTCATGGATATTTAAGATACTTTTTTATATATCATTGAAATCTATATAAAGATATTATATTTCCACTACTAAATCTATCAAATATATTTTATATATGATAAAATAAATTCATGAAATTTGTATAATGTACAATCACATGTTATTATTTAATGTGATTATTTGGGATCTATAAATAATAGAAAAAATCTAGTATATCATTCATGGATTAACACGTTATGTTCAATTAGAATTTAATCAAATAAAATATTTAAAATTGGTTTGTAAAAATCACTAACTATGTTATCATGAATGATTATATTTTATATTAAAATGGAATTTTCAATATTCTTTTTGTTTAGAAAGGGATTCCACTATAAGATTCCATTATTTTAAATGTTAAAATTATTTCTATTCTAGTTTAAACATTATTTTATCATGTTATATATGAATAATATTTTCATGGTTATTCTGGGAGAATTTTGCATTGGTTTTGGACCTGTATTTCTAGATTTTAAATCAAAGAAAAAATATCATGGTTTTCACATATTTTGGGGAACCATTCACCTCAAACATGCAGCCCATAGAGTGTGTCACATATTTTTTCTAACTATACAATAGAGGTATCATGAGTGTGTAAAACCTATAATAAATTTTAGATTTACCAAATTTATTTTTTTAATGTTTTTTAAACTATGAATTGAAACAATATAGTTTGAGGACTTGAGATATTGTATATTTCACAGTTTATTCCCATTATGTCTAACCATGTGTATAAACCATGAAGAGTGTGTCACCCTAGAATATAATTTCACTCAATTAGTGAATTGTTTCGTTAGCCATTTCAAAAAAATGTACACCATATTTGAATTAAAAGAAATTATAGTTTTTCATTAATTAACCTTTATATATCACCCCTCATTTCTCCTCCCTCAAGTTAATTTTTTTAGGAGACAATAGTGATATTTTAAACCATTCATTTTCTTATAAAGGCTACTCATTGAAGGGAAATAATATATGGTAATGACCGAAGGAAGGATTTAAAATTTATAGTTGGGGTCCTATATTATTGAAAATATTTCCACAGAATAGTGTTATATGTTTTGGGATGATTAGGAATCTTTGTGCTAGTAAAATCATGCCTTTTTATACTATAAAAATAAAGGTATTGTGGATTAATTTTTTACTATGACACAATTTATATTTAAAGATCATGATGTGTCCTATATCATCTTATTGATGATTTTCAATCCATAAAAAATATATGCCCTCATCTATAATGAAATATAATTAGAACATGATTTAACATATAATAAAGATCCCATCAAGATTATTTCTCTATAAAACATTATTTAAAACATTTGGAAATATTGTGCTATTTCCCAATCATTAATGATTCCCACTTCTATCTTTATCAAATCCATGAATACATAAACCATGTCAATGTTAATATTTTTCAAAAACATTGTGATCATTCATACATAATGAATCAACCTCTTTATTTTCCTTTCACGGGTTTTCATATATTAAGGAATCATCATCCATTACGAATTATAGTCATTAAATTTTATTGAGGTTGAGAATTATATATGAGAAGGTTTATTTCATAAATTATTGAAACAATATACTTCACATCATAATAAATTTAATTCCTACATATAATTAATTTAGAGATAATAAAATTTTTAAATAGAGTAATATCAAGCCTTTTGATACTATAGAAATAAATGGATGTATGGATTAATTTTTTACAATTACACATATCCTATTTAAAGATCATGATGTGTCGCATATTATCTCATTAATGATATTTATTTCATAAAAAATATATGCTCTCATCTATAAGGAAATATAATGAGAACATGATTTGTCATATAATAATTATCCCATCATCATTCTTTTCTCTGTAAAACATATGTTGTTGAATCATTATACATGATTTTTGAAGGTACATTGTAAAAATACTCAAAAAATTAATAACATGGGAACTTAAAGGTGTCAAGATGAATAAGTACATGAATCTATTCAGGAGGTGCCCTTTTTAAAAATTATGGATAAAATATTTAAAGGGATAATGAATATGATGCCCCATATTAAATTATAGTAAGTATAACTTTCAATCCAAGGAAACAATAACATAAAGAACATGGATCTATGAAATAAGAGGATTTTTACTTAAATTCCAAAAATTGATATGGTTAATTTGAATATCGTAAATACGTTATTTAATTTATCATGTAAAAATTATCATATGATTAATATTTTCCTTTTTTTGATAAATTTTATTTTTTAGTGAATTATTTAAATATATTTTTTTAGAAAAATACATTCACATTTATGACACTATATTGATTGAAAAATAATATGGATATTTATTGAAAATAAATTCTTTAAAAAATATATATGATAAGTAATGTAAATCAAAAAAAATAAATATATGTATATGGTAAACATTTGGGAAATATAAGTAATATTTTTATTCAAATAAAAACTATTATTATTTATTTTCTTGTAATATAGTTTTCTTAATTTTCTATTCAATTTATGTATGGATTTGATGAATAATAAGTCCCTTTAAATTAATATAACCCAATTAATCCCATTAGAGTAAACATAGTAATTTATTTATTTATTTTAAATTTATTTTAATTATAAAATAAAACATTATTGTAAAATATGTTTTTATTTCATTTTGTGAAATTATATTAAATTTATTTTCTTACACTTCATGGGGTAGAATAATTAAGATACAGATTACATATTTAAAATAAGATTAATATATTGAATTTTTTATTTTTAACTAAATTCTTGGGCATTATAAATATTAACCATGGTAAATATTTATCTTCTCAATAAAGGGAAAATGGGTTAATATTAATAAAAATAAAGGTATAAGTATTAAATATAACTTGGAAACATTCAAAAACCAAATAGGATAGTTTTGTTTCTAACTTATATTTATATTATTCTAGTATATGATTATTTGGATCCACCTTGAAAAAATAACCATATTTTATTAAAAACATTTGATGAAACGATATGTCTTCCCATACACTAACTTATAAAATAAAAAGTATTACACTCCCACATTCACAATGATTGATAACCCTATCACATAAAAGAAAAACCCACAACCATATGATATTTAAACCATTCATTCATGAGATTTTTTTTCATATACTAAAAATATTCATAGATGGTTTGTGGTGTAAATATGAGGAGGTATCACAAAGAAGAGTTTATCATCATACTCTACCCTTTGGATGTTTAATTCATATTATTCATACAATAAATTGATTTTATCCCTCACAAAATAATGAATCTAGAATCTCCAATATACTGGTATTTCATTATTTTTATTCAAAAACCATTTTCCACATCAATTTCTTCATAGGGAAATTGAAAACATCACTTGTTCGTATATACGACCCGCCTTCTCCATGTAGAAATGTAATTTGATATTTAAAAATATTTTATATGGATGTTTATTATTATGTAATTAATTTAATATATGCATGATATTTATTATATTATTGTTATTATATTAATTTTTCTGTCTACCTCATTTCTCTTCCATCCATTGGAGATGAGAGCATTGTCCATGCATACATGTGGACTACCACGTCCATGAAACAATGTGATTCCTTATTATATTACAGCAAAGAATAGATGATTATAAAATTATATTTAATGATTAAAAGATATAATAAAGATATTATTAAAATTTACTATCTGATGAATCCCTTTAAAAACTCAATTTACCATATACAACATACCAATATTGTTCTGAAGAAACTGTCCAAAAAACCTTAAATGGGTTGACACGGACCAGAATTATTCAATGAATATATTTCAAATGACTATAGATGGAAATTATAAAGTTAAATATATATTAAAAATACTATTAATATATTATTAACTAAATTATATTCATTATACAGGGGAACAAAGTATATACAATAAAGAAGATACCAAAGGTAAGGTGTTTATGTTACCATAAAATATTATCTTGGGATTGTTCATGACTATACTCAATTTTGGAAAGTTATATGATCCTAATTTTTAAACACTATATATTTTCCTCTCAACTAGTAATTTTTGGTTTTACATGATAATTTTCATATTATTCATTTCTTTGTTTTGTGAATCAAGATCTAATTAACTGGTAAGGGACTTTATTATAAATATAATGTCTTAATGTATTCCTTATAACACTTATTAATTTATATTATAGTAATTTTAAATGTTTCAAATGATTTTATTATATATTATTAAAAGGATGAAAATTTTTACTTTCTATTATTTTTCATATTTTTTAATAATTAATAATAAAGAATAATTTGAGTGTTATCTATATCGGTTATTTTTAATTATTTACTTGAGCAAAAAAGTATGTTATTCAAATTTTATGGGTTGACTAACCTTTCCAAATTTAATATCCATTATACTTTATCAGACACCCTTTATAATATTTAATTTTTATATTCAATGAAAAACTTTTCAAAAATATTTTCGGATATTTTTATAATTTTACCTATATAAAGTAGTATTAATTTTTTAAAAGTAATTGAAGAGAATTTTGAAAAGTTATTTTTACCTACATGATTACATGAAGTTAAAAGAATGTGATTTTTAATTAATCGAGTATATTTTATTTTATAAAAGCATCTTCTTACAATAAAAACTTCATTTAAGATGAATTGATGGAATTATATCATCCTTTGCTGATAGGGGATAATATCTTATTTTAATATCATTCATTGTCTTGTGATCATGGTATAAATCACTCTCTATTATTCTTTAGACATAATTTTCCCCCTTAATTGACTTATTTATAATATCATGGATGAATTCAGAATGATTTTCTCTAAATTTATTATGCTTCAGGCATATTCCATTTCATTATATATTATCATTTGATGGGATCTTGTTAATTTATTTCATTAATTGGGTAAATATTGATGTTTTGTATTCCTAATTTAATATAGAGAGTTGTTTACTTATAGAGAATTTTAAGAATTCATTTAACAATAATTAAAAATAAGATTAATTCATAATATTTTTTTGTGATGGGTTGGGGCTAGATATATATATATATATCCCCTCGATTCATTGACATGCCTCATGATATAAATTAACATTTAAGTTATATTATATAGATATTTCGATTATACATACCCATTTATTAAGAATAATGACTTACTTGTGAGGCCTTGGTGGAGATATTCCTGATAACCTAGATGAGGTCTTGATGAAAAATACCTGAATTTCTATAATAATGAATGTTTTTTATTGATAATTCAGTTTCCATCATCCATTTTATTTTTATGTTCATATTGGCCATGAAATTTCCTTAGACTCAATTATTTGATTGAATGATATATGTTTTTATTATCCACTCATCCATGATTTTTATTACATATTTACTTAGTATATTTTACATCTATATAACCCTTGTTAAGTATCTATGGTCACTCAATATATTTTATTCTTTCAATAAGATATAATGATTGATATGATGAATAAATTCAAGTATACACTAATGTTACTTATGACATGGTTTTCTATTTAAAATATAATAAGTGGATCATTTATATATCTAGTCATTCAATACTAATAAAGTTATTGATCATTCATGGTGTGATCCATTTGTTCTTATAATTATGAAATAATGTAAGAACTATCTCTAGGATATTACACTTTTAGTATTATGAACATTATTCTATTTAGAAAAATTATTTCACTGATATTTAACATAACTTCACATACCTCATAAGAGATTTCTCTATCGTGAACATTATTTTCCATTTTTCTAGTGTAATTCCTATATGTATTTCATTAAATTTAATTCACTCTCATCTCGTCATCTACAAACATAATAGTTAGCTTCATGTAAGTGTTATAGAGTCATTTATCTCCATCACAACAAACATTCTATTTTTATTTTTCTTTTTAATTACTGAATAATTCTAAAATCATATAGAATATATTTTTTAACCCACATTGTCAAAAAAATCACTCGATCATTTTCAACCATCATTTTCATCAAAAACATCAATGAAGAAACCCTAAATAAATAACACGATTGGTTTCTTCTAAAAATCAACATGGTATGAAATATATTATTAGATGACATAGACTTTATATATTTTTAATGAAGAGATATTAATACAAAAATAAACTTTTATACATTATTATTATTTTGAAAAAAAATAGTTATCATTCCATGTATGATTTATTTTTATATAAATAAACACTTCATTAACATGGGATTATTTGGAAGTTATTTTTTACTCAAAAAAAATATTATTTTTAGGAAAATGGGATGGAAATGAATATCATGGATTTTTTCTTACTTATACACCCAATTTCTTATGTTATTTGTACATTAATAAAAATCCCTATAGGGAAATTTTTTGTTTGTATTAAATATTCAAGGGTGATGAAAGTATTGCATGAACACAACCATGCTATAATGATGAAAATTAATATGCTCATGAAGGAATTTCAAACCAAGATTATAGATTTCAAATTATTGTGGTATTGTTGAATCAACAATATATTTATTATAAGATTGCATGTTTTTAATATTGAATAAATGAAGATAAAATTAGTTTTTAGAATCATATAATACACATTAATTACTAAAAAGTAATTGGTAATGATTATTAAGTCACAAAAACATAGAATAATTTTAGAGAATCCAGTTATGGTAGATAAATAGATGGGGGTGCGGGAGGGAGGATGGTGCAAGGTAACAAAACAATATTATAGTTGAATATTTTAGATATGTATGGATAAAATAGATTGATTATGTAAAGAAATGATGTGATCATATTTTATGATGATGTATACTTGGTTTATCGGTGAGAGAATGCCAATTTCTTATTGAGGGAATCATATATGGATCATTGAATTATTATCATTGAATAAAAAATACTAAAGGATTATGATGATGGTTTCATATAAAAAATAATATTTTTAAAAAAAATCACCACTAAGAGAAAATTAAATTAATAATTTTTAAATGTTCAGTGGTAGATTAATAAGACTATTTCTAATACAAAAAATAATTTACCATTTTCTAGAAATGGTTTATAGGACAACCACTAATAATCACAATTTAATTTTATTTATTATTATAGAGAGTTATATAGATAAATTATTTAGAATAAATTTTCAGGCTTTAGATAGAGAGTTTCTCAATTGTAATATAAAATTGTATGTATACATCAGGAAGTTCATTTTATCATATAGATATATTCTTTTTCAGGATAAGTTAGATTATTTTTTATATAAAATTGAACTCTATATAAAGATATTATATTTTCAATTCTAAATCTAACAAACATATTTTATATATAATAAAATAAATTTATGAAATTTGTATAATTTATAATCACATGTTATTGTTTAATGTGATTTTTTGGGATCTTTAAATAATATAAAAAATATAGTATATCATTCATACATTAACACTTTATGTTCAATTTCAATTTAATCAATGAAAATATTTTAATGTGGATAGTAAAAACTCACTAAATATGTTATCATGAAAGATTATATTATAAATTAAGATGTAATTTTCTAGATGCTTTTTGTTTGGAATGGGATTCCACTATTAGATCCCATTATTTTAAAAGGTAAAATTATTTTTATTCTAGTTTAAACATTATTTTATCCTATTGGATATTCATAATGTTTTCATGGTTGTTTTGGGAGAATTTTAGATTGGTTAGGGACCTGTATTACTATTTTCTAAAACAATGAATAAATATCATGGGTTTCGCAAATTTTGGGGAACTATTCACCTCAAACATGTAGCCCATAGAGGGTGTTACATATTTTTTCTAACTATAAAACAGAGGTATCATGGATGTGTAAAATATATAATACATTTTAGAGGAACCTCATTTATTTTTTAAAAGTTTCTTTGAACTATGAATTGAAACCATATAGTTTGAGGGCTTGAGATATTGTATATTTCTCATTTTATGCACCTTATGTCTTACCATGTGTGTAAACCATGTGGGGTGTGGCACCCTAGAAAACAAGTTCACTCGATTAGTGAATTTTTTCATTAGCCGTGTCAATAAACTATGCACCATATTCAAATTAAAAGAAATTATAGTTTTCCCTTAATTAACATTTATATATCACCCCTCATTTCTCCTCCCTCAAATAAATAGTCCCTCCACCATGTGAGATATATATTACTTCTCCCTAAAGTATATGATGAATTATCATCATCAAAAATCTATTTTGACTGTCTTTAGTTGTATTGGACCAACGTATGAAAATATATATTTCCTTTTGATTCATTTATCTATTTTCATTTTATATTAAATGATTTTTTCCTGCAAGATTATATAGTGGGTTCAATTAAATGGTATCAACTACCATCCCATTCTTGTGTCAAACCACCCCTATAGTGTGTTGCTAAATTTTATATAATAACAACTTCATTATAGGAAATTGAACACCCTTGAGAAGAATTTAATTTTTCTCTTAATAGTAATTGTTAAATTAAATTAATGGAATTTTAATGGTATGCCCATGTCAGTTGTAACATGATCAAATATAATATTATCATATGTTCAATACTTGGATTCCAATTAAAAAATACATTGATTGGATTATAAGAAATGTTGACATAAATTAATTGAAAAGTGTGTTCATAATTCACTTTTCCATTAATTAGTTTACAAATTATTTCTTGGGTGATACTTCGGTACCCAAACAAATTTACATGGATGGTTTTATATAAAAAAAGAATGTATATTCTTATTGATTTTTATTTTGACCTATATTACAATAATGGAAGGGTCTTACTTGGTGATACATGGATTACATACATGGAATTCCATGGACTAGATTATAGGATTCTATATTATTCATTAATGTGATCGTCAAGTGAGATACCACACATGGGATCAATCAAAGTTGTTGATTTTTAATGCATTGGATCATATCCTTGGATTTGGAAATATGTCACATGCCAGTAGTTTTATCTCCTTCGGGTCATATCATCTCTATAAAAAATTCTTCTCAGTACATGTTTATATGACTTGGGGAGACCCTTTAGTGTGAACTTGTAAGGGTGAACCCTTAGAATATACTACCTTTCTAAGAATTGACCACAATGGGACTTATGGATAAATTTTATTATTTTTATACTTTATGGACACCCTAGTTATATGTCTCATATACAATTAATTAATCCCTAGAGAAAGAAAAATTATTTTAGACATTTTGGAATAGGCTGAAGTATGTAGGATCACAAGGGTATCTCAGTAATATTTTGAGGTGACATGGGTTCCGTTATTTTATTTGTTTCATTTATTATTTTACCTATACTCTCTAAAAATTTATATTAATTTATTGTAATGTATTAAAAACCATGATGGATAACCTACTATGTTTTAGTCACCCCCACTTTTGGCATTATTTTCTATCCAGATACACAACATGGATTCTAGTAGGGATAAGGAGGATTATCCATCTATATAATTTATTTCCATTCTAGGTTGGATTTTGAGAGTGTATGACTGGTTACGAGATTTTGATTCTATTGGATTTTATGTTTTTTATATTTTCAAATATTTTTTCAACACATGTTGATTTATTTCTACTTATATATTTCTCTTACATCCCATTTTGGTGCAGTATCGTCACATAATCCATTGGATAAGAAAATATTTAATGATTTTGTTTGTTTATCATTGCCTAGGTGATTTTCTTATGATATATATTATAAAATTATAGTCTGATTCCTCAGTTGATTTAGGTAAAGGATCTATATTACAAAGAAAACAAGAAACATACAATACTAAGATTTACTCTCTGAGACTTGAACTTGATACTACTCCAAGACACATAGGGGGTAGCTAACTGCTATATATTATAATTATTCTATAGATTTACTATTATTTTTAACAATGTGTTATACTCTAATAATGAGTGTTTAGTCTCCCAATCATACAACTGTTTAACCTTGTTTCTAGTCAGTAGCCTCTGGCCTTCCGAGAGGTGTGCTTCAAGCCATCTGGCCAACCAGGTTTTGTTACATATGAGTGAATCAGTCCCAGGGGAAAAAATATCATTTCAAAGGTTTATTTACATTAAATTACAATTTTTGATTAGTAGAATGAATATTATTAGGCTTTAAATTTTTTTAATGATCTAGTGTTTAGTAGTAGATAACCCATGTATAGGGGAAAAGAAACATTTTCTAGCATCTGAATTGTCATTTTATTTTTCAACAAATATAGTTATATTATTTTCACTATTGGTTGATGCATATGATTTATGGAGTATTTTATCTTTATATAATATTACCATTGGGCCATTATGTATATGGATCATTATCTCATGATTCATCACTTGTGGATTTAAAATTTCTTGCATATACAATTCCATGTTTATTTCATTGTTGGAATTCCTAGTTTCTTATCATGTTTTCCATCCAAAATATACTATGAAATTTTCCGATTATTTTTACAGGATAGTGTAAAAAATAATTGGTAACATAAAGTGTTTATGAAAAGTTACACCATTTTAACTTCATAAAATTATGGTGGAACCATAACTTACTTTATATGAAATGTCTGTTCTATGAAAATATGGTTTCCTAAGCGAAAGAATTAGTTTATTGTGATTAAATAGATGGAAATATAATGTTATAATATTTTTCCTCAATAATTTACTAGTATCAATTTTTGCAATCACATAATCTTATATGGATTCTAATATCCTGATACCTAAAATAAAATTCCTTGTTGTAGTTAAATGTAATGAAAGTTATAATGTATAAATATTAGGACTTTATAACTTCTTAATGTCTATACATATAACTGAACAAATAAATATAGTATTCTAATGTATAAACTGTTAAACATGGATAATGGGGGAATCTATTAAATAATGTTTCTAGATACAAATTATTCGTTATTTTCCTGTATTGAAAGGAATTTAAACTCTATAGAATTGAATATTAACACATAAAACTAAATATCAACCATGACCAGGCCTAAGTGGAAGGTAGTTCTGTAAGTTCTATTCTAAGATAATGAGGTTTCTTAATAGTTGTGTCTCCTATTTGTAACATTTAATCATTATATATTTTCTTTAGGTGTGTGATTGGCAGTATATATATATTTCCTTGACATACTCGGTTCAAGTGATAGTAAGGTGGTGACCACCATGCTCTTTAAGTGGTGAGGCATGAACAACCTTTTGTTCTAGTTATAACACCTCATATTTTTATTCCTATTCTTCCTAGTTTGGGCCCTGAGGCTCAGTTCAATTATCATCTTATACAACTAGTTCAATGTATTAAGGGATTCGTACGATATATAAAGAAGTTTTCATATTTGACGAGAGAGTTACTAAATCAGCATCCACCTACATTTTCAAGGGAATATGGAAGACATGATATTACGTCAAATCTATTGGAAATTTTATATATCACAAAGAATATTAATATGCCTTTATAAATGAGGGGCAATTTATCAATTTATATTCTTCATGTATGCACCATACAGTTTTTCGATGTTCCTACTAAGTAAAGTCAATACATGAATGTAATCTAGAGGGAATACCATACTTTTTTCATTTATTGTATACTAATGAAAATGATGAGAGCTGATTTATCTTGGTAAATCATTCACCTTGATTAGGTTACTATGTTTGATATGAACTATTCATCCTACTTCACCTAACTCTCGATTTTGTCACTATTTTATCTAGTGATGAGCTATCTGAGGTGAGATTCCTTGAGGATGGGCACATGTATGGCATCAAAACTATAGTGACCATCATCTGACTATCTTGTGTCCTATAGATAGTGAACTAAGACATAATCCTTGATTTTAACCTTTGTAAAGCACAAGTTTTTGGGTATGTTGGTTAAGTATTGGGTTAGGAATGTTTTTCATCTATTAGAATAGTGTCTCATCATTAGTCTACTTATGAGTGCAATTTCATTTAAACTATTTAAACTAGAAGTTATTTGGTATTACATTAGTGTTGAATATTGGATCACATGGAGCTATAGAGTAGAATATACCCCAATAAGTGATGAGACTACAGAAAAGGTAAATCATTCATATATTATTTAATAATTTACCTCTACTTCAAGGTGAGAGAGGATATAAACTAACATCATGTTTTTGAGTGGGATAAATACCTCCATTCAAGGATGGATACATGAGTAAAATAGGTTACTCATGATAAGGATGTTGAGTGGGTGGAGAAATCCAGACATATGAATTGTTTCACTAGCAAAGAGTACCTTCTTAGGCTAGTTAGGTTATAAGTTAGGTTGTGGATTTATCCTGCTACAAGTATTATATCCTACACAAGAGGATCATAGTGTCGAGTTGTCTATAATAATAGGTACAAGATTATTATCCCTGACATTATAATTATCATGGTTTGATAGTGGTGATTCTTATTCATTTATATGTGAGTATATTAGGTAAAGTATTCAGAATTAAATTACTGTTTTTTGGAGTGATGACTCTTGAAACTCTATTGCGAGTACAATTATAAATTGTATTCCAATATATGGGACGTCTTCTTGACATTAGTGGTGGTTTTTTATTTTGGAAACTTTTCGAACTTAAGAAGACACTCTTTGATATAATTCTAGGGATTTAATTGTTAGTACCTTATGAAAATATTATTAACTTTTACCACTGAATGGTGTCATTATAATAACCCAAGAGTGATAATTATATTAATTTGGGAGAATAATATGTCCTAAATTGTTGAATTGTAAAAGATCATCGGGAACTAGGATGAGTACCAGCCGAGATTTCTAGTTATTATTTTCATGTTTACAAGGTGTTGGAGGCTTTTTTCCTTGGGTGGTAGAGAAATTTATTGATTTAATTACATAATGGTTTTCTATTCAACACCCTATTTGGAAGATATATTTCATTATTGGTCTATTTTTTGGACCAGCACAAGTATTTATAATTTCATACATAATATATCCTACTATGATTTATGAACTCAAGGGGTAGTTATATAACCTGGATTCCAAAGGGTATACATGGCCCAATACATCTTCATGGGGTTCACCCATGATTTTATCTATGATGGTATATGGGTACATCATGGTATGTGTGGATTATTAGTGGTTGAATCGTGTTGATTTTAAGAACTAATACCCACTTCCACATATATGTAAACTTTTTTATTAGCTCTGAGGAGCCAGGGTGTTTTTGCAGATTGATTTGAGGTCAATATATCATCATGAAAGAGTTAGGCCATAAAATATACCATGTAAATTAATATAATGTATATATTTTTTATGAGTATTTATTAATATTGTTTAGTCTCATGAATAATCAATTCACCTCTATAAAGTTGATGAATCACCCATACTTGGATTCCATTGAGGTGGATTTCATGGTTTATATCTTCATGTTTTCTCAAAATAGACATGACTATACTAAACACCATTAGATTATATTGAAAGAACAATGATAGCACTGGATATATTCAATGTTAATGAAATGCCACATTTAGATTGATAAAATTCACTTCCTATGTCACATTATCTCAGAACGAGGAATTTTTGTGCATGAAGAGAAGTGGAGAACCATTTTATCATGGGAGAATCCCAAGATAGCCTTTTATATAGAGTTTCTTTGGGCTATCAAGTTACTATTGGAATTTTATTCAAAATAATTGATTCCTTGCATCACCTCTTACATTCCAGACAAAGAAGGGAATTAAATTAATATGGTAAAACAATTTTGATAAATCCTTTCAAATGATAAAAATAAATATCTCCATTTTATACTAGAGATAAGGAGGAGACATAATGTTTGTTGTGATGAATCTAGAATCAAGATAAGATAATTTATAATCAAAAGGGAACTATTCTTGGCATTTATATCTTTTTGGATGATACCTCACAAGCATACTACCTGATGAAAACCTCAAACTAGAAATTGGGATTTATTCATTGTGATGTTGGAGACATTATGTGGGGGAATGATTCCAAGTTTAATGGACCATAAAATAATCAATTAAATATTCACTCAGTGTTATTTGGACATTAGTCAATGAATTTTGTTTGAATACTAAAATTTGATTTCCATTTCTAATGAAAAATTATAGAAATTATATAAATGATTTTTCATTTGAGATATCCAATTTTAATTTATTAATTAAAATTATTTATTAATATTAATTCAAAATATTAAAATCTTATATTAAGAAATTTAATGTCTCACAAATAAAAGTAAATTCATACTATGCAATTTTTATATATTTTTGTGTAAATAAATAATAAAGTTAATTATATAATTTGTAATTTTATTAAATAAAATAAATTTTATTATGGATAATATAGTTTAAAAATGTATATATGTATATATGGGTCATAGGATGTTAATATATTTTCATATAACCAATTTTTTACCATGGTTTCAATGGAAATTTAGTGGAAATAATATTAATAATAAATTCAAAAAAACCAAAATAATATTGGAGGAAGTGGATTTTAAGCCATGTTTTGTTATTGGAAATCAAGAATTATCTTTCTCACTCTATCATTCCCATCATATAATATTACAAATAGATATAGTTAAACAGAAATTAGTAATGGGTCATAATTTTATGCTTATAAAGTTTAAGGAAAACAAAAATATATTTATTAGGGGATTATAAAATTTCCAAAAAAATGTTTTATAATATCATTTAAAATAGTTTTATGTATTTTATAATGTTATTTTATCAGGTTTTTAGAAATAATTACATAAAATGAGGATTTAAGATGTAAAAATTCTAATAAACTATGAGTTGATTGATTCATAGAGGGATTTTTATAGTTTTTTTGGTTATATTTGTGGGGTAAATGTTGTATACAATAAAATTTATATTTTGAATAAATTATTATAGTATATTGATTTACCATTTAATTAACAAAAATTATATAAGCCTGAATTGAACCATTAAAAATCAATCAGTGAATAATTATGATAAATTATCTTAAGCCAAAATTAATCAATTTTGTCAATAATTAAATTGATAGGATGGTAATTTATTGTGATTTTTTTATAATTTCTATTCAAAATATTGTAATCATGTTTTTATTTTAAAAATTACATATTATTGATAGTCATAAATTTAGTATATTCTTGATAATTACAGTATAATTCAAATAAATATTTTTTTTAACACATAGTCATCGATGATTGTATGAATATTATATTATTTTTTTAATATGTTAACATGTTAATGATTTTTTTAATTGTTAATGTTCTTAGTAATTGTATCCCTCAAGACATATTACTAGGTTACAATACTAAACTAGACAAATTTTAAATGCTTTTTATTACTGACATTATGTTGAGTTCATTTTTTATTTAATATCATAATTCAATATATTATTCATTATATATAGATTGGGTAAGTGTTTAACTAAATTGGCATTATTATGGCCCAATAATTATATGTATTTAAAAATATTTTATCATGAAATATATAACAATACTCAACAACAATCATAAAAATTATAACCTTATTCATAGGTTTCATATGGAATTTTTTGAGTATTTTTTATTATAGTTATCATTCATTTTCTATAGAAAGTGGAATTTAAAAACAATAATATATATAGGTCATGTGAATATTGAAAATGGGTGTTGAATCACACTTTGGATTCATTTATGTTATATTTATTACATGTAAAATATTATTTAGTGAAATTCATAAAGGATCTGAAAAAAATTTGAAATAAATAATTGAAAGTTGAAAAATGGTTGAAGTCAATTTCACCTGTTTATTTTATAAGGTCTTTATAGTTACATTATCGCATGTATTTTATTATTTCATCTTATGTGTCATCAATTTTTGAATGTTCATTTAGTTATATTTTAACATATACATAAAAATATAATTAGTAAAATCGAGTTTATTATATATAGATCAAGAATATTTGTAAATGAATATTTTAATAAAAATATGTTGATTAGAAATTTAAATTTTTTCATCATTCATGGGACAAGAAATTAATGTGAGGTAACTCCCTATTAGATCCATGAAACCTAGAAAATCCAAAAAGAAGACATAAATTCATGTTTAAATCCCTATTTTTCATTACCCGTCCCCCAGGGGCCATGTCGTGACATACCCCAAGCCCGCTTTCGGAAGGCTAGGGGTTGGTGACTAATGATGGAGGTGTCAACCTGCAAGGGCAAGGAATTGGCTTGAGTACCTATACACACACACACACACAACTACATACCAATGCTAGAAAAGTAAACAAACATTCCACTAAACAACCCTTAAGTACAAGTACAACTCAAAGTCAAATGTGCGAGAATACAAACCCAATAAAAGACTACCATGAAAATAAAATAGTACAAAAGAAACTCTGGATAGATATCCGCTGAAAACACCTACTCATGGGTAATTAAAGAGTAGTTTCTTTAATTTTTATAAGTACATTCTGTCTACCTAGTCTCACTAGGTACCACCAAGTCCTAGGCTAACAGGTCCGTTGTCAAGTCGGCGGTCATCTGGACCAGACACAACTCGTGTGGGTGAAGCCCATATAGGGGTGAGTAACAAAATACTCAGTAGGGACCCCCTAAAAAGAAATGAATGACCACAAATCAATCCATTACCAAACAACAAGTCATGATCACAAAGAAAGGTATTTCACGCTATGTATATTTTACAGTAGGATATTATAACCATTAGTCACATCATTGAACACCATGGGAATCTAGAGAAAACCTCTTCAATGATTGTAGTGGGATCTATATGCCTTATAGAAGTCTCTTCTCACTAACCATATTAATTATAATGTAATAATACCTAATTATTATCATGGGTATGTTGGGTCCCACAGAAGCTGCTCCCCACCGTGGGCATGTCGGGTCACGCAGAATCTACTTTCCCACCTTTGTTCATAATGAGGTGCTCCTCTTGTTGAGTATTGTGGGTCTATTAGGAAACAAAAAATCCTCTCCCCAATGTTATCATTCTAGTTCATATAGAATCCACTTCCCACTAGGCCATATTATTTGATCCACATAGGGTCACTCGTCAAAATTCTTCAGGTCTCAGGAAACCGCATGGTTTTCGCATGTAGCACACTTGATCGAAAGAGAACCACATCCCAAGACATTATTATAATTATAAATTCCATTAAATCCTCCATAATGTTTTCAAAAATATCAGCCTCATCACGAGGGTTCAAACTCCCTAAATGGATTTTCTATCCGGCGCGTGAGTTGGAAGATATTAACGTTTTTCCAAAAAGGGACTAGTGGGGTCTGCATCCAGTCTGACCCAGTCAGACCGACCTGAACTATGATCCATCGACCTAACCCTAACCCAGTCAGGCCTGAGTCTGGTCTGTTGGGATGCATTTCTGGCCCTCTAGCCTACCTGGTCTTCAAAAGGTGGACCGGTTCATTGCCTAGCTGGGATACGGAAAACGGTTGCATTTGGATTTCCATCACCCCCATAGGTTGTCTGTGGGGTCATTTCACCACCATAGTAAGTTCATCACAGATTCGTCGTATGGGATGTGGCATGGTGCCGCATCCATGGTGCACAGATGTGGATGGGTGACCGAATACCCAGCATCCACCCATCGGCCCAGCTAGCATCTCTCCCTACTGTGTCGTGTCCCAAGCCGGCCATAGTGGTCTTCTCGAGCACATCGTTGTGGCGCATTGCCGTCGCCAGTTGCCGGTGTGACATTCCCCAGACCAGGGGGTCCACAGTGGTGGTCCTTTCATCATGTTTCTTTCACCTATATCATCCAAGAAATTCTATCTTCTATGTCATGGCCTCAAATATTCCCTGCCGCCCATTTGGAAATTCAGTCATGAAGAACACACAAGGGGTGGGTCTCGATCCTTGCTCATGTCATCTTGTTCCCTCTACATTAGAATTTTAAAACTAGGGGAGGTTCGATGATTACAGTTCTATAAATCATAAAATTAATCGTGAATAGAAATCCCAAAAAAAATAATCAACCTCACACTAGAATGGATGATCTGTGGATCAACCTGATCATGGGTTGATCTAGTTTCATTGTTTAGAATAAAGAACGGGGAATACATAAACTAAATCAAACCCCTACCGCGATGTAGTTCAACATTGAAGCAGTCCTCCTATGAAGATTCAAGAAGTCAATTTCATTCATTGTTTCCCAACATCATTCATCGAAGTGCGTCAATGATGTTAGCATTCTTCTAGTGTTCCTCATTTTTTGTTGGAGAGAAAACTTTTTGATGGTACATCAGATAATTTTCTGCCATTTAACCCTCAATTATGAAACATGTTATTCCATAAATAGGAAACAAGTCATAGTGTTTCTTTTACACAATGACGTTTCATAGTTATGTTATTTCATTTATGAAGTATTGTATCTATTATGTTTCCCAAAAAGGATCCATTATGGAGATTACGTTAATGTGATTCGTTACCTCATCGCAGTGCCATCTTTCACTCGCCAAACAAATTCAAAAAACAAAACAAAATATATTTTATGTTATTTTATTTTTTTCCAAAAAGGTAAAAAAATAACTTTTCCGCCCCACCATTATCGGTAAAATTTACGTCCTTTCTAAGAGATTCACTTTGTTTCATGTACCACAGTGCCCTCAGATTTTTGATTCAAGAATCTGTTTAATAGATAGAAAAAAAACCTACTCGCATGTTTACATATGTGAAATTAACAAAAATTAAAAATTACATTTTGGGCTCACCGAGCCTCAAAATCAAGTGTCGTTAAAGCGCATAGTCTCAAAACAATTTCTTATATTATAAAAACAATTACACGGAAATTTTGGGACATTACACAATTTTTTTACAATGATGTTATAATGGGATAAAAAATGGATAATGTATAAATAAGGTTGAACCATGATTTCATGGGATTCATTATCATGGTTAATATTTATATATATACCCAATAATTTTTCTAGTGAAATTATAATATTTTATTCTGTTATTTGGGGTTATCATTTTTTTGAGAAGTATTCAATTCCATTTCATAAAACTTTTGAATCCAATATGATTAATCTCATGTATTTTTTAATTTTGTCAAGAATCTTTATAACATATGTCTGATATATTATTTTAAATTATCATATTATGATCTAAGTAATTATTTTTAAATTAACATTCATGATTATTTTTTAGTATTTTGGTGTCAGTATTGTGGCATGACATGGTATATAAAATAAAATACACCAATGTTATTCAGTTTTACTGAATTCATTTTATGAAACAAACACTGATATTTAAAATTTCAATGAGTATTTTTTTCTTCTATCTAGATCAAAATAACTATACTAAAGAGAAAAGAAATTATTTTATGTGAAAAATTAAAAATTGATAGAATATAGGACTATGTATAATTTGGAGTATCACAAAGTTACCATCATGATTTAATTAATTTCTTAGCCATCTGTGTGCACTCAATAATACATATGTATTGTATTTCATCCACTGTAGTATCCTTGAAAGGGTATTGGAAATTATGTTGGTATCAACTAGATATCTCGTCTGATGGACTAGTTTTTTATTTATATATTGTTTTTTTATTATGATTTCATATTTCTTTAAGCCCCACTTCTTTTGAAAGTTCATGTGATAAGGACTTATACACTCTAATGTACTTATCCTCTACTTAAATCTTCTCTTTAGTTCCTCATATTTCTAGAAATGGATCTTCATATAATCTATGGAAGTGAGACGGTGGGAGTTTAGAAATATAATTAGATAACCCAATTTTTTAACTCATTCATTGCCTTTATCAGAGCTTATTTAATGAGTATATAAATGATTTTATTGATATAGTTCATTCAAAAAATATATCCAGTCGGTATTTTTAAAGTAGTAGTGGATAATTTTTTTATTATATTAACTCAAATTCCTTTTCCAAAAATATTATATTACAGTGAACTATGTGTGTGTTTAACTTAAATTACGTGGTAAATGATTTACTATACATCCATAAAGATATATATAGTACCCAATAAACTTTGAAATTCATTTAATTGATCCTTTTATATATTTTCCTTATATTTTTTATGAGAAATAAAGTGTTTGGTTACATATAAGATATAATAGTAATTATGGATAAGGTTCTTTAGTAATGAAGTGTAATTTTTGAAAGTAATTATTTTATATAATAATTATTTTTAATAATGATGTTAAAATATTATTAAATGACAGTAGGGATGTGATAATGTAAGGGTTAAGTGTGATGACCTAGAATTTTATAAATGGAATTTCCATTCATATGATTATGTGATATTTATTAATTTATTGTAAAGAACATGTATCACCTTATTAAGCCAAAATAGATTATTATTTTAATTTTATCTTTACATTATGATATTTAAAAAGGACATAAGAATTTAAAAATTAATATTTCAAAAACAATTAAAATAATATAACTAAAATATGATAATTTGGATCTGCAAATCCAAAAAAAATAACCACACTCACGAAAAATGCGCTTCAAGAGAAGCATAATATTTTTAAAATAAAATTCATCATAAAAATGAAAATATATGTAACCTAGAGGGGAAGTGGAAGTGAAAAAATAATGAATAAAATATCATATAATTATTGAAATATCTGAATCCATATTACCATTAAAAATATGACCGTTGGAATTGTTATCATACTTTTGGTATAGTAACATTATCAATGGAATATTAATATGACTGTTATGAATAGTAATATTATTTTTATAATAGTATCATAACATATAGATGTTTAGAATAATGTTTATCTATCTTGTAAAATTTATTTATTATAAATTTAAATTGTCGTACATGTAAATAAATTTTTTAAAAACGAGATATTAAATGTCAGTATTTTTTAAAAACATAAATGTTTTAAATGAAAATTTTTAATATATATAATGATTCAAAATAAATATTATATTCATAAAATTGATTTATAAATCAATATAAATTTTTATTATAAGAATTAGAAAATTTTATAACACAATAAGTAATTTTTATATCATTAAAAAATTTATCATGGGATTTATATTTTCATTTTTTTAATAAATGAGGATTATATTTTAAAAAAAAATTATATATAATAAAAAAATTAATTTCTTGAAATGGATTTCAATTTTTCAATATACACATTGAAAAGAATTATTTTTAATTTTTAGTATTTTTCTAAAATAGTTGATTTTTTGTTGAAAAGTAACATATTATAGTAAACATTATTTAACATTATAATCCATGACTATGGAATTTTTGAGTCATCAATGATGTATACACCAATTAATTCAAAATAACATGTATCATTTACATTATGTAGTCAAAATAACCAATACTATTAATAGTCTTGGTAAAAAAATACTAAACTAACATA
The DNA here is from genome assembly GCA_963277665.1 of Viscum album. NCBI lineage: Eukaryota > Viridiplantae > Streptophyta > Magnoliopsida > Santalales > Viscaceae > Viscum > Viscum album. The sequence continues at coordinate 201,050,778 of OY728157.1, read as the reverse complement.
TATTATAAACCAAATACCCCTCTCATCCCACTATAAATATCATCATTCACAACTCTTTATTATCACACCTTTTATGCCCTGTAGGTTACAAAATTTCTTTCCAATTACCTTCCTAATGCTCTCAATCATTCCCCGTTGATAGTTGTCCAACTAAAAGACTAATTCTATGTTTCATTATGATTTTTTCTTGTAGACGACATTTAAGAGGAAATATTCTCATACTACATATTATAAATTATATTCTTCTTCAACCTTATCCTCACCTCCCATATCCACCATGAATTAATAACTCCATAATCATATGTATAAAAAATAATTTAACAATTCTAATAGAATATCTACCATCCATCCTCTTCTCTTTTCCTCTAATTTAAAAAATTAAGTCATCATCTATATTATCTTGGCTCACTGCCATAGTGGAAGATGTGATATTGCTTCCATTACCACCTACATGGAAGATTTAAATTGACTATTAATTTTTTAAAGTGAAAAAATATGTATAATATATTTTATCACATTATTTGTGTAATAAAAAGTCATAATATTAAATAATATATATTGAGTTCTTGGTGGTTGGTAAAACGACAAAAATGAATGAATCAAATAAAATTAGTATTTTTACTAAATGAATCACCCCAATTTCATAACACAAAATTATATTCAGGACCATATCAATTTATTTAAGTACTTTAATACAATTTTATTTAACTTATTTAGTTTTTGTCAAATTTTAGAATAATATCACAAATGAACCACAAGTGATCCAACCATGGAACCATGAAACTAACTCCCCAAGAACAACGAATTTATATTTCATATCTCATTGAGATAGATATAGATGAACATAATAAAATTATAATAAATAAAATACAGATATAAAAGTATTTTTATTAACCAATAAAATAATATAATTTCATTATTCATGACATTAATTGAATGTGTAAAAATATTATGAATACTAACGTAAAATGATCTCTCTAAACCATCCAATTTTATTTGGGTTATGATTTATCTCTCTATACCTCACTTTCCCTCTCTAATTTTATTATTCTCATATTATATTTTCATATTATATTTCATGTACATATATATATGGTCAAATTCAATTTTACTTGATAGGGATATAAATAGTTTTTTTCTCTTCTCAATTTTTCTCGATAATGTTTACTTGATTTAATGGAACTTCTCTATTTTTATCCATTTTTGAATTAAAACCGATTAAAAGGAATTAAAGAGACCATATTTTTGAAAATTACTCATATCATTAATAAAACCGATTTTAATTCTTTTTTTAATGGAATTTATAATGCATTTACCTTCTTTAAAGACTCATTACTCTATTTCCTAAAGCCCCATTTAAGAGTTACGTTTCAATGGGATTTAAATACACATTTTCAAGTCATCACTTCACTTGGAAATCATTTATAATTTATTATGATTATGAAATCCAAATAATTATTAAATCTATTAATTTTTGGAAAACCGTTAGGATATCCAATCTTGTTATGCTATTTTTCAATTTTATGCCACCTATTTCTTTACATGGTAAATTTTTATGTTTGTGGCATACGATTGATTTCAATTTGTGGCACACATTAAAATGTGCATGTTTTGATGGGTGTTCCCAAATAGTCCTCCAATGCATTCGGTAATTAGTTTTTCTCATGAGATTGTATGTATGTGATTAGGTATTATACCAAATCTACAATATTACTTTCTCCAACATGTTATATTGTCTTGGCAGTTAGCATTTCCTTATTCTTATTTCTTTTTTTTTCTTTCTCCCACAATTCAATTTTGCCTTAATATTATGATACCATGACCTTTATGTTTTATACATATGTTATTATTCATGATACTTCCCATTAATGATAAAATTTTATTTCCTTTGACTCACATGTTTTGCTTTATTATCATTTTTATTCTCTTACTAGTTTTTTAACTCACCCCATTTGTCTATGTACTGTCCAGATTATTCTATGTAGTTCTAAAATATGAAAGGGATTTAAATCTAAATTTTAATATTAAATTAAAATAATTGGTTTACTTTTACATTTTATAAACAAATCCTTCCAAATAAATTATGCCTCCTGATTCATTTCCTATATTTTATTTGATATTTATGCTATATAACATGTAAAAAAATAAAACGTTATGGGTCAGTATAGTTGGTATTAGAGGAAATGATTAATCTTTTTTGGGTATTTTGAGATGAATATATTATTATTTTTGAAACCCTAATTAGAAAAATTACTAAAACCTATAGAATCATAAGTTAGGATTTTTTTGCATTAATAACTTATTCACTCTATACTCATGGTTTCAATTATTATATGAATTTTAGTATTTGAATTATCAACATTGATTTTTTTATTTATTTAATTGTAATAAAATAGTGTAATCATTCCATAAACCAACAGGATTTGCAATGTGATTATTCCTCTCCTGAGATGACTAACATATGAAAACAGATCTCAAAACATCATGGAAGTACTGGAAAAAATAACTCATGTTATGAATAATTAATTAAATCACTTGTAATTCACTCTTTATCATATGAAATTGAAATTTATGGTCAATCTATTTATGAAATAAAGGAATCCATCCTTTAGTGGTTATTTTGGTCCTCCCTTCATAAAAAAATGGATTATCCCTATTATAGGAATATTTTATTCCCTCTAATTCTCAGATTATGAGAGATTTATACTTTTTTTTAAAAACATGAAGTGGATGATGATTTTTAGAGTCATGTGATCAAGAACACTAAAAAATAAGGAAATTGATTCCATGGAATCGGGATGATTAAAAAAAACTCAAAAAATATTTTCTCTAAAACCGCCATTTTAAAATAGACTGGGTGTTCCTTAGACTGAAACCAAAAGATGAAAAGACTATCAGGGTGTGCAAGTAAAACTTCACAATGAATTCATAGAATTCTTATATCATTTTCATAAACATGAATATTTGGTGTGATTCTTCTTTAGTGTTATAAAATAGATTCTATGAATTTCTTTAGCAATTAGATAATTATATATCTATGAAGATACTATCCATTATTTCCTCGTTTTTTAGATGGAGATTTGGAGAATCCCTATGGTACCATGATGTTTGATATAAATAATGAAATATGGTGTTTTCATTTGGATGATCAATTGTTATATATTATGGTTTAAAGAAAACCCAACATCCCTTATTTTAAAAGTGTTGACATAGGCATCCCAAAACCTATCTGAATGGAACAAGGATATTTTTTATGTTCCAGAAATAGTAGAATCATTATAATAATTTTTGAAAGTATATAATGAATCATAATAATCTAATAGTGGAAAATAATTTTTATATCGACACTAATCATGCATTATAGTGTTTCCATTGTAGGGAAAATGGGTGTTATGCAAGCCAAAAAAATACTCAAACTGTTGTCAGATACAATAAAGAGTAAAAACCTTCATGGTCATGAGAGAAAGGAATGTCACATTTTATCATTAATGCAAAGGTGGATTCTGATAATGTTAATCTGAAAAGTATTATTTTTATTCCTTGAATAATAGAAAATGTTTTTGTTTTTTATGTCTCTACACATTATTTCAAATATTCCTTGTTTAGTAGAACTATTTAAACACCACATGAAAACATATGAGTTGTGCTATTTGTGAGAACAAAAAAAGAAAAATTATTGCACAACAATTATATCACTCCTCTACTATCTATCTATTTTGACTAAAACTCCTAGAAATTGTTTTATTCCATCTATTAGTATAGTTTAATGTTATATTGGTAATCAATTCTCAGTCCTTATATAAATACAACATCAACTATTATGATAGTAAGATCAAACATCACATTCCAAGTCATCCACTAATCATGTACTTTTTTAATGTAGAAAATGAATCTTCATTGGAATCATCCAATCAAATGTGGGAATTATTTATTTATAAGAAATCATATCCATATAAAATGATTGATACAAAGGTGAAAATTAGCATGGAATACATTCCCATTGTGAGTTATTATTCTAATTTATTCCATAATAAATTGAATGGTATTTCTCTAAACTAAGGGGGAGAGTTCACAATTGAACTTATACCTAGATCTCCTCTCATATCAAATAATTTATAAAGAATGTCCCTCATTGAGTAATTAGAAATAAATAAATAAATACAATTTAATTTAGAAAAGGGTATTATATGATTGAGTGCTTAAAAATGGGGTTGTTTAGACTTCTTAATAAATAATAAGGATCAGTAAATTCACCTCTACATTGATTAATATGATCTTAGAATGATCAAAATAATGATATAACATCACTTTCCATGGATAGATGACTAGATAAATAAAATAATAGGTACCAAATATTTCTTTAAAGTGTATCTTTTGTATAGATATCACAAATTAAAGTGTAATAAATAATATATTTCCATATTTTTTTTAATAAAAATTAATAGAGATTACAAGTTCACAATGATTTCCTTTATAATCAATAATTTTACATCAATATTTATGGACATAGTTGAAAGGTTATTTCAATATTTTATGGAAATTTTGTTGTTGTAATTATAGATGATATTCGGATATACTGTATATATAAGTAGTAGTATGAGGTGCAATTTAATACTATGATAGAGACTGTGTGAAAGGAGAATCATTATCCAAAGCATAGTATATATGAGTTCTGGATGGATTAAGTATCATTTGTGGGTCATTTTATCATTAATATAGATATATATATGGATCATTCACTAAAAAATACAATTATAGAGTGGAATATACCAATATATGTCATAGATATCCATATTTTCCATGAACATATGGGTATTATCGATGATTTTTTATAAAGATGTCACAATTATCAAACCCACGAACTAAGATGACTCATAAAGAGTTAAAAAATAGACAACTGAATGTGAATGAGATTCAAGTAATTGAAAAAGATGAATATCATTGCACCGGTCCTCAAACATACCTCAAGATAGAAACATTCCATGGAATAAAATTATGCTTCAATGAAGGTATTCAGTTGTTTTTTAATATAGATTAACAAAGTGATAGACTCAGCCACAAGGTAACTGGGTGTTCCTGAGAAGAAGTATCCAATGAATGATTTAGAGATTTAAATTATAATTGTTATGTTAAAAATATAATGGCATTTTCTCTTTGGGGATAAGTGTGAGAGATATACATGTCATTAGATCCCTAAATATTTATTTCACCCAAAAGGATCTTAATATGAACCAAAAAATATTTTTCGAGCTGATCAAGGATTGTGACTTATCAATAAACTACTATCCTAGGAAATAATAAATTGGAAGATGATCTATGTATAAATGATCTTATAACCTATTATCAATGATGATAATTGAGAGGGATTCAATCTTCTTATACTTGTAATGTATGGACTTGGGAATAAAAAAGGAAGTAACTTCTTCATTACATTCTTATATGATTTCCTAACGATCCTTTTTAAAGGAGATAAAGAATTCTCAATGAGATGATTTTTTAATATAGAATAAGGTAGAAGCTATAATAAAAGGTAAATCCTTGGAGTTAAATATCAGTTAAGAATAAGTTGAAATATTTGAGTCGCAACAATGTGTGGCATCAAATAATAAGATGGAGAAGTTGTTATTGAATGATGTTCATAGCTCGACCTTATCCATCCACCTAAGGAGAATTATTATACATCAAGATCTCCAATAGAACTATTTTTTAGACAAATGATGAAGGATATCACAGATTATACATAAAAATGACAAGTATGTATATAGGTGAGGTTTAATGTCCTGACCTAAAGACCATTGAACGGTTCCCCAATATAGTGTTACACATAACCTTATACGTGCCTCCTCCTATGACAGAGAATGTAGATTAGACACGGTTGTATATTATGGTGTTTTGAGGAGAATATAACACATATCATTGTGTCAAATTATAATATCTGTTACAAAGAATCATACACATTAGAGTATGTGGAAATAATGAATCAACATGACATGAGATAATATAAAATAATATGTAATAATGGCCCAAGCATCCTTATAATCCATAATACTATCCAACCACTAGGTATGTTATTAAAAATAAATAATAGAACAAAATAGAAAAAATGTCTCTATTAAATCTTTGAACTGAACATCATCTATCATCATGATACCATCATAGAAATCCCACCCATTGATGAAAAACTAAACATGGGTGTTCTCCCAAACCTATAACTATTATAAAAATATGAGATCATCATAGGTACACATGTGTAGTGGAATCATGAGTTGGGTGTGAGTATTGATTAGAAGGACACTACCAATGTTGTATTAATGAAATTCCACTAATACTAATAGTGTATAAAAATAAGTTGTCCAATAAATTAATATTACAATAATGAACCTATATCTCAAAATTGAAAAACTATTTATCATAAAACCCATTGGCCCTTAGGTTCAATGGTGACACCCTGACTAACCAAACCTGCTCAACCAAATCTTCGTTTCTGAGTAATAAAACATATTGTTACACCTATTATGAGTAAAGTATGGAGTATTTTCACTTAATGTTCATTTCCTAATATCATTGAGAATAAATCCAATTTTCTATACCTTAGATGCAAAACACCGTATAACACATCTAGAACCATACCCATTGATAACCATGTCAAAAAATGTGAACCTAAAATGTGGAGTTCTTGGACCAAAATATGGATTCATACAGATGAATCATCATGTCCATATCTCAAAAACCTCAGATGTGGAGCACCATGTTTTGCAGCCTTATATATTTTTGGGGAATTCTATTCCCAACCTTATCTCAAAAATATAGTATTCCATATCGATATATTTCCAATTTAGTCATTTACTAGGAATATATGACTAACATCATGACCATTTGAAATATTCTAAAAATAATAACAAATCAATCTCTAAACTTTTTTCAATTAATAAGTCCCCAATGGACCATTAACAGTGAAACAAGGACAATTACATTTTTCTATAAAAATAATTAAATGTCAAATCAAATAATTTCACTAAAGAGGCAACCACACTATAATTTCTAATAAATAAACAAAATACATTTATAATCTCTTTTTTATAATATCCTTATAGTTCAATACCTCATTTAAAAATAAGATATTTTAAAAACATTACTTTCCCCCTTTGACCCCCAAAAACTATCAAAACCCAACACATTGGTTTAAACCAACATAAAAGGACTCGTTGTAATTTCCATAAATATTTAAAACATATAGAAAACCAATTTATACTCTTACATGTAATAAACCATTTATTTTTAAGTTAGACCCATTAACCCTATAACCTTGCTTTCCTCCCAACCATCGATCCTACTAGGATAATACCATAACACAACTACTTTACTCTTTAAAATCCCAAATTACCCATTTCAAGAAATGGACTACACCATTAGAGTCCATGGGATCAGTCTCACAATCACAAACCAATCCAATGAGATCTATGGACAGTTAAAGGAATTATTATAAATCCCAAAAAACACTAACTCAAACCAAGGATGTAAACAAACCACTCATGGGATTTAAAGAACACACCACATTCACATGTAAAAACATCAACAATATTATTGGTAATTTTCTTAGACCACCAACCTCAACAATGAATCTTTCCATGACATTTCTAATGTATGGTGGCCTTTTCAAGGCTTGTAAAATCCTTATCCATACTCCTCAACATCCAGAAAACTCATCTCAATCACCAAAGATCTATCCTCATGACAAGAAATAATAAAAAAGTAATCATAATATTTATAATTTATTAATTTATTAAAACATAACTCCTTATATTGTTGTAAAACTCACTGGGTGCACATCTCTTTCAAAAACTCCATGTAATCACCACAAGTTCTCCACAGTAGACTGTGGTCTCCATTTTAGGAAAAATACCGAAGTATATATATTTTTTCAATAAATAATTAAAAATAATTATTTGGAAAAAACCTATTAATACTCACCATGAATTCATACCATAAAAAACATCATGAAAAAACATATGGAAGTCGTCTTGGGATCTCTACTATGTAAGATACCAAAATCCCCATTTGAAGTAGATGAGTCCACTATGATATGGTGAGACTATTGATAACAACTAATCCAATGTCCACCAAAATTACTAAGTAGGAATAAGAGAGTGATAAAAAAATTTCATAGGGTGATTCAAACATCAAAAGCTCCCAACTACCAATATAACTAGACCCCAAATCAAAGGGAGAAAATATAGAAGGGTTAAGGAAACCCCAGGTCTGTGAACACATAAAAAAGGTGGGGTGAGTGGTTAAAAAACCTAATGGGGTTTTTTTCTTATTTATCCCTTTAAAATAAATTTGGGGTAGCCACATAGTTTGGATGAATATTTTTTCAAACCATGCACATACTATTTTACTTTTGAGATGTAGCTTCTTTACTATGCTATTTATTTATTCCATGGATTAAATTTAAAAACTATTTATTCAAAAATTATTTTCATTATACATCATATGTGGTGTCCTTCTGAGTTTTACTAATATCTAGCTCAATATTCCACTAGACATGGTCTCCCAATCTGCTATTACATTTTAATTATAGGGATAACATTGGGATGAGGCCCATTGGGGGGTTTTTCATGATAAGGTAGGATTTCACATTTCGTATCAGTAAAATGTATTAGGTTGATTTTAGATATGTAGTAGATAATATTTTTATGGATTTAATTGTATTTTTTAAGTTATTGTAACCAACCATGTGGGTGTTAAGTGTTATATATTGTATAATTATTCAATTCTTTACTAAATATCATTTTATACTATACCATGAACTGTTTATTTATTAATTAATCATACTATGTTGTATAATTTTTTGTTACTTATATAGTTATTTTTCACTCTAGTATTAACTTATAGTCTCTTCATAATATCATCTTAGACCACCACTACTAGTCGGCACCCTTCGGCATTCAGGGTGGTGTACCGGAGGTCATGTGGTGAACCAATCAAGGGAACAATTCAATGGAATTCAGGATGTTAGAAAGTAGTATTATAGGAGTTTCTTCTATGATAGTTTACAATTTTTGGATTTGGTAAAATGGAGATATAGTACTATGTTGGAGCCTATGATGGATATCATATTATTTTATCTTGACCTCATATTTCATTATGATATCTACGATAACAAGGCTATGATTTATATTTTGTTTTTTAATATTTCTATTTTATTTTATTACTTATTCTATAAACCCACATGTGGTTCGTATTTAATGATTTGTGATGGATTTTTGGAAATAGGTCCATCAATGAGAGGCCTCAAATTTGGTTTTTAATATTTTCATGTAGAGGAAAGAGGTATCTCATGCATTCTGGCAGGAATTTAGGATCCAAATGTTATAGTCCTTCTAGTGTGCGATTTTTTATGATGACTATGTCACAGTTGTATAATGTGTCAACAAATACTCATAGAATGATTTCTATCATATGTACAACATGGAATATTACTCAAATATGTTGAAAATTATATGGATCTATTTTGATATCATGTTATGTTGATATACCATGAGCTAATCGACAAGGATGATATGGATCTTTTCCTCATGTATAGAATGTATAGATTCCCAGTTGGGTCACAATGGTATTGGTATATAACCATTAAACACTTGGGGTGTTTTATTTTTAGCATCAATTACGTTTCATGGTCCTCCAGGGACAGGTTTGATGTGTATATTCTCAAGGAGGGCTAGTTACCTAGTTATGGGCTATTGGATAGGATTTTCTATTTCATTCCTAAGTTAGACCATGAAGTTGGGTGTTTTTACATATCCATATCATGTATCCTTTGGGTAGAAAAATATTTTACACCTTGTGAGTTGTGTTCTACTGTGAGTTATCATATACCATGTTTATTGGACCTGGTGTATCATTGCAAGCCTTTATAGGTGGGGCATGGTGGAAGAGCTTAGGGACATTCTTGATGTGACTCTAGTTTAATTATTTGGTGTTTTTACACATTCAATGTTTAAACCTGATAGGAGTCATCTTATTTGTGAATGTATTAGAAGAATGAGTCACATGTGGATGTTATAAATTTTTTATAATGATGGATGGAGTTTTTATCTTGAAATATAGTTTATACAAGTTGTATTTATTTTATTTTTAGATGGAGAAATTCGGTGCTGGTGTTTTAGTCCTATGGTAGGTTTCTAGAGGGGTAGTCTCATTTGGTTTCATGTCCTAGGTGATGGTTGTGAAGGTGTGATGTGATTTATGGGTTTGATATTGGTTGTGAGCATAAGAGGTTCTTAGGGGTATTATATTTTCAATTTTATCATTTAAAATTGGTTGGTGACCAAATATATAAGGCCAAACCAGTGTGTTTTTCATGACTGGGATATGATGACCTTTGTATCAATTTAGATTAAAATCCCTTAGATTGTTGGTGCTTTGGTGGCACATGTGGTTCTTGAGGGTAGAAATGATTGGGTTCATAGCCTAGTTAGAACACTGTGCATATTAATGGATATGGTGAGATTGTAAATGGTCATAATGGATATTTATAATGATGCTCAGGACATATGTGGTCATTCATGCTCTTTTGTCTTGGTGATTTGTCTTTAATTTTCGGAAAACACTAGGGGTGATCATTCTTGGGTGAGATGGGAATGATGTATAAGAATGGATAGTCGATAGGTATTGTGAGTCAATTTTTGTGAGATGTGACTCAAAATAGTAACAAATAGGTTTATTTTTTGGGATACATAAGATTGTGTAATTGTTAGGTGTTAATGGAAAATAGAGGCATTGTCCTATGGTGATGCACTTTATAATTTAGCATATGGATCGGATGTTATGATAGGGTACACCAGAGGTTATTCAAATAAGAAAACAATTATGAGTAAGCTAAGAACCGATGTCTGTGTGATGAGGTTGTCGTGGGTAGGGATCCCTAGGGAATTGAATTAGTTTAATAAGTCCATGTTGTTAGAGGTTTTTGGAAACAGTAGACAATTCAAGTAGGGGTGAATTGAGTTTCTGATAATATTTATATTAAAAATTATTTTAAACAAAAATAACCCAATTTGATAAAATTTAATAGTGAAATAAACATCATAAATATATTATTCTATCTTTCAAAAATATTCCCAATAGTTGATCATAGCACAAATAAAATAATTTATCTTTTAAAAATAATTTACATGTATCAGAAACTGTATATAAAATAACTAATTTAAATTAACTATTATAGTAATGTTTTTTTATAATTTTCATAGAAGAAATTGGTTGGATTTAAAAACATAAAATAAAAAATGAATAAATTCTAGAAAATAATTCACATCGAATATTTAAATAAGTTGTTCATTATTAATCCATAAAGTAATCACCTCCCCAAAGAAATCATCTATTTCTGAGCAGTTTATTTTTAAATAAATATTTCAACTTCCTTGATTATGTTTTACACAATATAAAAAATTTATTTCTAGGCACAAATAATCTTATATAGTATTTCATGGGAGAAAAAATTTAATATAACACATGGACTCTTCTATAATTGTATGTTGGGTTAAAAATGAATATAATTGATATATTGTGTCATGGATTCTCTAATTTAGTGCAGGAGACAATGTTTTATAGTTGAATAATGTAATTAAAAACACATATAGAATATATACTAAAACAGAATGATCAAGGAAAGAAAGATTTGATGTTATAGTGTTTCTCAATAAAAATTTCATTGGATTTCAAGAGTACTCTAAATTCTTCCTTGACAAGGCAGAACTAATATTTCATAGAAAAGTCAAGAAAACAATGTGTTGTAGAAGTCCTAAAAAATTATTTTATTTTTAGTTTGTGTTCTTCCATGAATAAGTATCTCTTTGTATTTATGTGTCAAATTTTTTTAACTACATCAGCCTAAAGTAAACTCGGGTGAATGAGGGGTTATTATGAATTTTTAGTTGTGGAAGTCCAATTAAACATTGTATGATAATAATAAAATAATCTATATCATCGTATTGAGTGGATGATTTGTAATATATAAGTTTTTATTTAATATTTGTTGTAGTAGTTTAGTAATAATGATTCTTAAATTCATGTTCCTCTGGAGGAATTTAATTCTTTAACTAGACATTATAGAAATTAATTTTTTATTTCTTCAGTATAAGATCTGGCAGTAGCAAGCCCTGGCGGAAGCTCTAGCTTCTAACGGTAGTAGAATCAAAAAATATATAATCAAGGTGGTATAAAATCGTTAATGTATGTATGTATGGTGGTATATATTTGAACTCATTTTTTCATCACCAGATGATATTATTATGTGATGATATCATCCTATTGAGGTATATTAGTACTAATAGTAAATCAACCTAATGGTAGTGTTAGCTCATCGTAGTATCTTGGTGGTTGATTCACCCAATAGTATCTTTAATTAGTGGTACAATCCTATTGTGATCGATGATATTTTATGGGGGAAACAATGTTAACTTGTGTAATATTATTAAAATTATACTACCTATGAGCATTAGATCACTCCAACTAACTATAAATCATCACAACTAATAGAGGATATTCAGGGTAGATCAAGATATATCCAATTTTTTATTTAGGATATAATATATTTGACTATAATAAAACATAAAATTCATAGAAACATAGAAAAAATGATTTTGAATCTTTAGAATAACGAGGTTCTAGACTAAATCAACAATCTCCCCCTTTTTTATCACAAATCATGAAATTTACAATTAAACCAAAAAATTATAATATATGAATAAATCAAATAAAATGTAATTTACAATAAAAGTTAATATGTAGTATTGTATATATAAATGTTAAATTCATATATTTATTTTATATAATATTATATTTCTCCCCTTTTTGTGATTATCAAAAAATGGGAAGATTATTAAAGAAATAATACACAAATACAAATAAAGAGAAATTATTCCCATTAAGAACTGTAAATTAATACAATATAAAAATTTAATTAACAAAAATAAAATCCCTATCAAAGAATAATATGAGAATAAAGAATCATATTTATATCTAGTAAAGGTAGGTTCCACTATCTCCTTTCCTCTAATAGGAACAAGTAGAATAGTTGAAGAGGTAGGGGTGTTAGAGACCTGATGATAATGGGTCTGAGAAGTCTCAAAACCTCAATAGGTTTAAGTCTAAAAGGACTATCTTCAGTGGAAATGATATTTCTAGGTACTGATATAGGTTTATAGAGTGAGTTATTCATAGGATTGGATATATGAGTAATCAACGATTCCTGGGTTGTATAGAGAAATAGCTCCATGAACTCTATAAGTTTTTTAATAGATCTACCACCACGCTACATATCCTTGAAAAATTCATCCCTCACTTCCATGAACATCATGAGTAGGGGTGATATGGTTTTTAAAAGGGATAATTTCTCATTTAAGGCTCTGATTAGAGGATTATTTATAATATTATAATTTAATATCTTATTGTGAGAATTCAACTCATGATTTGGTATAAATCCTGGAGAGATAGAACTTAACATCCTTGAAATCATGAGAACTTAAGTATCCCTCTATGATTTGACTAAAGATATATTAAAATGGAGTAAATAACTTCTCAATTCAGATATATGGAATGAAGAAGAGACAAAGGGGGAGGTGTTCAAAACCTATCCTTTCTAGGCAAAGAAACATCCTCATGTATATGTTCCATAATAGGTAACTCATAGAAAAATAACCCAATCATTATTTTTTATCAATTGTATCCTACAATGATCCCTTAGAATCCCTCTGGTAAGCAGATATAAAAGGTCCATTAAGATTTATTGGAATACCCTAATCATTAGTATCAACATTATAATCATCATAATAAAAATAATAAATTCCTAAAATAGCCATTCCAAAAAAATTCTACCCTAGAGTTCATGCAACATCCACTCCTTTCACTGACAAATATAGTGATTTTTTTATTCTTTACTAGTAAAATATGTATACGAAGATTTAGTCTGGGAGGATTGTGATTCCTCAACCCCATAATCAATATTATAACAATTTCTATATTAACTATAACAATTAACAAAATCCTCTAGATTCATTGAGGATGATTTATCAAATTCTGCACCATTACAGACTTCAATATCTTCTGTTTGCCCCCCTTCTTATAGAAATATTTCTCTACCTGAAAGGGATAATGGTGTACATTCTGATCTATAATTTATTTTATACTCATTATAACCTTTGGATCACTGCCTTATTCTATTAAAACTTCTATATATTCCTCCACATCAATTTAGATTACTTTTACTCATCCTAAGCCTCTACTTCATTATCTAAAGAATACTCTTCAATATCACCTGGGTCAAAGCTAGGGTCAACCAAATCTCTTGCTCAAATAGTATTCTCAATTAGGTTGAAATTATAATATATCTTATCACTGAATACTACCCATAAATTCAACCATGAGTTTGATATCACCTTCTTTCTATTTCAAGTTACTTCAATAAGTCAAAAACCACCATAATATTCACTTTTTCTTCTCCTTTAGCCACAATACCTCTAGCTTCCAAAATAATAAATATTGTATTAGGATATGAAATAAATCTTCATATTGAAGAGCGATTACATAGATACATCATGGACACTATCATATATCTAAAAATATTAATATGGTATCTTATTTTCATCATAATAAATAATAAAATGCCTTGATATATAATTAATTTGAACGCCCCCATCCAATGACAAAGAATATTCTAGAGAAATACAAACATCTAACAAAATTAACCATAAAACTCAATATAAGTGGTCCTTCTAATATTTTCATTCCCAGTGATCTTTAAATGTGTATCATCTGTCATAAAATTTTCATGATTAATAGGAAGTGATCCATGATATTAATCATATATATCTTTATGGGGAAAATTTAGTCCTCCTGCCATTTAATTCATTAATAAAACATGTTCTTTTCTATTCACCTATATTATTAATCCATCGTTACATTATAAAATATCATACTCATGAACAAGTATAATTTCAGAACAAGCATTGAGTAGAATGGATGATCATTCCTTGAAAAAAATTAACCCATCCCTTGTCTTAAATCATGTTCATAACAAGGTGTTTGTTCAAAGGAAACTAAGTGGATTCGATTTATTTCCCCAAAAAAGCATCTTGAGACGAAATATTAAGATCTTTCAGTTATATAGGAAGACTCCGGGCTCCTCTTGAAAAAATTAATGGTCATGAATCATCTGGTGACCGATAATTACTCTTCACTTGCACCGTTTTTTAATTGTTTTAAAGGATGATTTTATAATATAAATAGTCACTGTTTCAGTGAGAAAGAGAGGTCTAAAAGAGGTTACACTTAAGAAAGTGTTCTTAATACTCACATTTAGGTATATTTATCATTTAGTTGTGTGAATATTAAATTATGAATAAACATAAATGTAAAAAATAAGATATTACTTTATATTACTGATAATATAAATTATTGAATTTGGAATGATAGGTTTTACAGTATCATGAAATGGTAGTGTAACGACAGTGGAATGTCATAGTATAATAGTAATTATAGAAAAAATTTAAGATCAAAATGGTATCACACAAATATTTACACACCAATAATAGATTATTAATGATATGTCATCAATGGTATATCAATCAAGAGAATCATGTCTAACTGTAGATCTATAATGTTATACCAGTCACGTGATTTTTCCCCAACAAAACCAAAGAAAATATAATAATTAAGGAATAGATAATATTTATCATTCAATGATCATGTATGATATACCTCATTTACTCAATATTCAATGGATTTGTGATTATATCAATTGAAATATGTTCATTTCCAGTGAATTATATAGTTATATAACACTTTAAAAAATGGTCTCCTAAATATTAATGTTTTATATCTATATTTTTTCATATAATTATACAAAGTATTATTGGAAATGTTTATAAAACATTTATTATAAAAATATATAGGTATATGTCAAAATTGATATCCCTATTCTAGTATATTGTGATTTATCCACAAAATATGTGCACATAATCTACCAGCAGCTATGTACAAAGAATCCACATTAGATAGTGAAACATACATTTACTTCTTAAAAAACCATTAGACTAGAGCCATTCCTAATGAGTTTCATGTTCTAGATTTTCTTTTTATGTCTTACTTACAAAAACCAAAATATACATCTAAATAACTAACTAAATCAAATTATTTTCCTATAGAATGAAACAATCCTAAATTATTTTATTGTAATTGTATTTAAAAATTATTTTCACAGTAGGTAAATGGGTCTCTTTTGGGTATAATTTGAAACATGAAAACATGAACATGATAATAATAATTGATGGTTGTTTAGAAATTAAGTATAGTAAGCTTACCATCTTACCTCTATAAGTGGCTTTATCAAACAATTTCCTGGATTCACCAATATCTAGTTTTTATCTTTTACTCTAGAGTGTATCACTACCTTTACTTCTATCCATAACAAAATGTTCTAAAAGTTATTTTTTTCACTTATTATATTTTAAAATAAAACTATATTTAGTTTTAAATATATGAAAACCATGAAATAATTTATGTTCACACATCAAACTCATTTCAAATTCACTTATTATCATTTTAAAAAAAATCAGTACATAGAGAACTTTATTGAAATCAAAATACAATATCATCAAAATAGATTTGTACTACTAAAAAATAATTTATAAATATTTTAATAAATAACGGAGGATAAAATTCCTATAGTAAAACATTTTAATGAAAAAAATTTATGATTCTATCATACCAAGCTCAATGAGTCTTTTTATACCATATAATTATTTTACTAATTTAAATACCTGATTTGGAAAGTGTGGATTTTGAAATCCAATGGTTTGTTCCATAAAAACATACTCAACTACATAAAAATTTATTAAAGAAATATTTAAATACATTTGACATAATTTGAAATTTAAATGTGCCACATAGTCCATAAATATTTCAATGGGTTTATGTTATGATTTTGGTGCACATGTTTCTTCATAGTCAATACCGTCTTCATGGATACACCCTTGGGTAACCAATGTATCATTTGTTAAAATTATACTTCTCCACACATCTAATTTTTTCATATAAACACATTTAGTTCCAATATAAAGATATTACTTGGGTATTTCAACTAGTTCCCACAACCCATTTCATTCAAATTGATTATGTTCTTCCTTCTTTCTACATCAATTGTTTTATATGATTTTATTAGGTTCATGTTATCATAAGAAATATTTTTTTTATAATTGTTTTCTAATAGAATATTTTTTTTGGGTTCCTTTATCTAGGTCACCTACAACTACAAATAAGGTTTGATATTTTCAGCCTTAACTACTATAGGGATAGATATATTTGTAACGTAATTTTAAAATACAAGTTTGTATTAAAACTATTCTTTTGAACAAGGATATTTGTCTACTAAAGGAATGACATAATTATAACTAGTTTTAGAAATAATATCTAGGTTAGAAAGATCATCCTCAATAATTTATAAAATTTAATTAGTCTCATGTGAATATATATTATAAAAATGGACATGAATAAATTCTTCCACAATATTAGTACATTTTATCTTATACACTATTTCAATTAAAAATTGGGTACAACCGTGAAATCGGCACACACACAAGTAAAATTCATTCACAACTTTTGGATGAATGTTTTTTCAAATTCTCATTATTAATGAGTTTAAATACATTAAAATAAAAATTATAATTTAATTATTATTTTATACCATTATATAATTCATATGGGGTATTATTTAAATGTATTCTAATTAAAACTCAATTAATAAAATATAAATCATTATTCATAGATTCTCCCCAAAAATAAATTTCTAAATCATACTACTTGAGCATGGTTCGGGAAATTTGTTGAAGAGAGTCCATTTCTCATCTACAAAACACCATTCTGCTATGTGGTCCAAGGAGAAGAAATGTTATGATTATATCCATTATTATAGGATAATGATTCAAAATTTTGATATTGAAAATTTGGTCCATGATCAATTATTAAGGGCTTAATGGTATGTCCACTATGATTTCCTACGAATTTATCATATTTGGTGAAACATGAATAAGATTCTATTTTATGAGCAATGATAAGCACCCATTCATATCTTGATCTACCATACAACTATAACATAAGAATAATTTTCTCCTAAAAACTATAAATACTTGAATTTCCAAACAAATATGTTTTTCCCAACACTTGGAATTTAAAAGTTGGCACTCATTTCATGTGGTTTAAAAATATTTTTTTATTTATTCTCTACTTATAAGGAATATAGAATTTTTTGGGAATCCTAGTTTAGGTATATCTTTGACCATTCCATTCCAAAATAGATTTATAAGTGAGTGCATGATTCAATAGCCAAATATCCTATTAAAAATTAAATATTATTTTTGAATGGTTCTTGAAACAGAAATATTTTTAGGAAATAAATAATTTTAAAAAAATATATATATATAATCATTTTCCATAGAAGTAAAAACTAAAATATATTTAGAATTATAATATACATATAATTATTTTCAAAAATTACATGTTAACGTTCATCACACAACTATGATACTCTTTAATGATTTTATTTTAATCCATATATTTATAAATATTTAGAAATTAAAATATAACTACAGTTACATATTTGATTTAGTCCAATAGTTTTTTCAGTGTTTTTTCCAAATGTTACATTACTACCATCAGTATTATTAATGTTCTTGGAGCTCGAGTAGTCCTTAGTCATGTTTATTAATCATAAATTGTGCAATTACCATAAGTGTTTATTGGTACACTTCAAGAAGGACTCTTAAACCACTACTTAAACCAGAGGTGAATTTGGTACCCACATTTTTATAGTTTCATAATTTTTAGTAATTAGAGCATGAGGAATCCGTAATGTTTTAACTAGTTTCCTATAAGAACAAATTATAGAATCATAAATAAAAACATTATTAGGATAATAGGATTAATATGTGTTAAACTATTTGGTATAATGAGAACATGTGAATAAATTATTTTAATAAATCTTTTTATATCCATGTTGATAAAAAATCCATTTAGTGTTTTTAGGGGTCATTTTTTCAAGAATTAATGGGATATTATCTATACCATTTGTGAATCTCTATATATCCTTTTTAATTTTATCATTTGATGATTTATTTTAATTTTTTTCTTTTATCATTTTATCATTATTATTTTGTTATAATGAAAATCAATTTCAATGTGATCGAACATAGCATTTGGATTTATTGAACTCTCGTATATATCATTACATTTATTAAATGTCTCTTCCACATAATTATTGTCTTTAATTTGATCCTCAACGGAAATATTTTATAAACTATTTAAATTTTTAGATAGATTATAGATATATACATATGTTGTAGGAAAAATATTTTATATCTCAGATGTGTTTTCTATGAATCAGATATTAGATTTGTCATTTTTTCTTATCTACTCAAGTAAAAGTCACCAGAACTATCTTTTATGGTGCTCCATGTGGATTTCATATCCTTTTTTGACATTTTTCCTTTATCCTCACACTTTTTATTATTTTTATCTTATTATAGTCTATTTAATGTGTAATTTTGTAGTACACTCATAGAAAGTCACTTCATTGGTGGTATCTATGTATTTACGCTCTTTTTCCAAATTTCTTATATGGTCATAATAACCTATATAATTAGACCATTTGAATAAATTCTTCATATAGTACTTATGAACCATATGGATAAGAGATCTATTTCTTTGTAACTTTTATATGGTGAATCATCATCTCTTGAACTCTCAGTATTTACCTTCCCTTTTAGTATTGATATAGAATTACTGAAATCTACTAACTTCTTTTTTTCATCATCTTCCTCCTCAGTCACTTGTAGTTCCTATTACAATAGTATGAGTTTTATAGTCTATTAATTTACTGGTAGTGTACTAATATCATAAGATTATATTATCCGAATAAATTTTCCTCTACAAATATTAGGTTGAAATCTTAGAAGTCTCATAACATGATCATTGTCACCAATTTTTATTCCATGTTCATGCATGGTGTTCATGATTTCATGAAACTTGAGAAATATATCATAAAACGATTCCCCAGTATTTTTCATAAATGTATCATATTAAATAGTATAATTATTAAAATTTATTTCTTAAAAAAAATTATATTCCTTCATTTGATATAGAAAGAGTATCACAAACATCAAAATTAGTAGAACAAGATGATATTCTGTTAAATTCATCTATGCCTAAATAATAGTATAAAGCATTAATTGCATTATAATTAAAATTATAGGCAATATTAGTGGTGTCATAATAATATTTTCTATGAGAATTTGGAATCTCAAATTTATTCTCATTAATAATCTAAATGTCAAAACCCATGGGCTTTATATTAAATTTTAATTTAATCATCCATTTATTATAGATAGTTCTTTTAAAATAAGGATCTATTTTGTGAAAATTACTTTTTTATATTATTAACCATGATGACTGATATTTAGGTATTAAATTAAAATAATATCTCAATAAAAACCGTGATCATAGTAAAATCTATTTTTCATATTCTTTAATAAAAATTTTTGGACCAAGTAGAAAAATCTATAGGGGTTAATTATGTATCCAATAAAACTTATATTAAAGAAAAATTAAAACATAGATTTCAAAATTAGAAAAAAAAATTCATTGAAAAATATAATAGAATTATATAATTTTAAAATTATAAAATATTCCCAAAATGAGGATCATAGTTCAGTTAAAATATTTTCCATAATATTTTATCTTTTGAATCATATTTTCTCATATCAAATAATGTATATAAAACATAACATTAATTTAACTATTAGTGTAATGTTTTGATTAATAATTTATAATATAAAAACCAATTTGATTTTAAAATAATGAATAAATGAATAAATAAAAATAAATAAGGAAAAGAATAATTTTAAATAAGGGGTTTAGTCATAATCCAATAATTATTCCCCTGCACATTGAAACCACCAAAATCCAAGAATTTTATTATAGATTTAACTTATCCATAACCAAGATCGGGTTTTATAAAATTGTCCACATGGTTTTCATAGAATAGTGAATCTTTTAGAGTTCATCATAGGAGAAATTTAAACCAGATCCCATATGACCTCTTTCATATTTATATTTTGGATTAAAAAATAATATAATAGATAGAGTGTGTGTAGATTTCACAAGTTCAGTATGGAAGACTGTGTTTTATAGACTAAAAAATTAAAACAAGAACATTTCCTAAAATGATTTTATATTAGAATGAGTGAGGAATGAGGGATGTAATGTTGTAGTTCAATTAATTTTTAATATCTTATATTATCCAGAGAACTCTAAAATATTAATTTTCGAGGTTCAACTATTCTTGAATAAGAATTAATGGAATATATATTATCATCAAGGTCCTAAAAAATTTCCTCTATTTTTAGTGTGTGTTCTTAAAAACACAAGTATCTCTATGTATTATCTATCCACTATTAGTTTTCACTACATCATAATGAAGTTCACTCATGAACATGGGGGTTCTATTGAATATATAGCATTCTAGGTCTAATTATCTATTTCAGGATAATAATAGATTAATTTGGATCCATTTGCTGATGAAAAAAACTGGGTAGTCCTATATTGTCTTTAGGACATTTATGGAATTGTTTAATAATAGTCATTCATAAATACATGTTTAATTAATTGAATTAAATACTTAAAAATAAATTGTAGAAATTAATTTTGTAATTAATATTTAATGGATAGCATAGAAAATATTTTGGCAGTAAGTTTTAGTGGTTGATTAGGCTGTTGATGGTAGAATCAAATGATATTAGATACCCCTAGAGGGGGACATACATTTTGGTGGGTGCCTCTTGAAGAAGAACTTTAAACAGGCAGAATCTTCACCTAACAGTAGCACCATGTGATGATAGCATCTTTGGTGTAGATTATTACTGACATTAGGTTCACCTAAAATTAGTAGTATGTCCCAATAGTATCATGACCTAGTTATCACTCGACATAGTAGTACAAAAACATTATTTTTAGTGCCCTACATCAGTGGAAATAATTAACTACAAATAGATTTTTGAATATACGGTAGCTATGAGTTGTAGATCACTTCAACAAATAATGTCTCACTTCATGTAATTCTATATGGTGATGGTTGATAAATAGTTGAAAACTTTTTTATTTGGTTTGGAATATATTGTACTATAAAAAACATTAAATTCATTAGAAACACAAAAAACATGTTTTGGGATCATTAAAATAATGATTTATTAGACTAAGATTACATAGATGATACCAGAAATAGATGGTTTTATAGTGTAATTCATCTACAAAATCATAGAATACATATATTTTAAAGAAGTTCATTCACAATATATTGAAATCTTATTGAGTATTCTGAGAGATAATTAGTTATACACCTAGTTATCATAATTCCATTAATATGACAAGTATTATGGTGGGGAGGATGTAAGATCCTACATCTATACAATATGGAAATTTCACATAGGAGTAGAAGTTAGGTGGTATTCCTCATTGTGTTAGTGTCTATGGAAAGAGTGTGATTGATTTTAAGGAAACCAACAATGTACTAATGAAATTTTTGTATGAATAATACAGTGAAAACATATACTCCCACAAGGATGGTGCATGAATAAGTGAAGAACCTGATATTCTACGTGATGCTGAAAATACTGATGATAAAGAAACTACAAGAAAGAAAAAATTGGTTTTTTTCCATGAAACAATGTAATTGGATCAGAAATTTGATAAAGAAATTAAATATAAAGATATCTGGATCCATGTGAATGAAATTTTAGTTTACTAGATTAAAGGATTAATTAACATACTAGTTTAATTGGCCACAGATCTAGGAGGGGATAATGATTCCCAGGATGAAGAATTGAATATAAATTAAAGCTGATGAAATTTGAAAGGATATGGAATTAGATAAAATTTATAATTTTAAATCCAAAAATGAAATTATTTCTACATGCCTATATTAACTTGTTTCGGAGAAGAAAATGCTACAATATGAGAATTTATATTGTAATGATTCTATTTCTCTGATGAATTCTAAAATAAATGAGAAATATAACATGATAGATAATCTCTCCCAGGAACTAGAAGATGAGATGAAAAGTGGGAATAATTTGAATAGGGGGCTTATTAATCAACTCGAATCTATGGATAAGGGGATTCAACAATTGAGAGAGGAGATAGAATTCGTAATGAAAGAAGTGTAGAAATATAAAGTAAAATGAAAACCCGAATATAAGGATTCATTCCTTTATTATTTTACTATCCTTCAAAATTTAATAGTGAAACAGAATGAAAATATTCAATTTCTGAGGAAAAACGGGAAATTACAT
This sequence comes from Viscum album, assembly GCA_963277665.1. NCBI lineage: Eukaryota > Viridiplantae > Streptophyta > Magnoliopsida > Santalales > Viscaceae > Viscum > Viscum album. The sequence goes on along the minus strand of OY728157.1, from coordinate 201,027,379 downwards.
TCTCAACCCAATGGCTATCTGGTTTGGGAAAATCTAGTATTGGATATAATTAACCCTCTCATGCATGATAGAAAGAGAGTTCTTAATCATTCTCAAAATAATAATAAAAATTATGAACTGAAGATATAACTAAACATTTTTTTATAGAATTTAATGGAAGCATGTTCTATTTCTGTGTGATGCATGGTCATACTTCAATTTTGGGTATTGAATCTTGGGAATATATTTCATAATATGAAGAAAAAAATAATTATAAATCTGAGAATACGGAAAAATTTCATGAGAAATCAAAAAGAAGTGTATCTTACATGAATTTAAAAATGAAATTGTACTACTATGGAAGACTGAGACACACCATTAATATGTTTTTAAAATCAGAAGGGCTTAAGGTCAAAAGAAGAACTCTATTTGTACCACCATCACAAGGAATAAATGATGAATCATTGATCATTTTTAATATGATTTGTTTTATATTTCCTAATCATTGGAATTTAACCATACAATATAGTTGTAAGAATGAAAGGAAATAAAAACAAACGATAAGAATATACACAACTCCAAAATTTTATAATCAAAATCCTATATTTGAAAACCACATGATATTTTGAAAAATAGTTTAAAATCCACTGGGAAGTCACATGGATATAAATGAAAGTTTTATCGATCATCACCTCTGTTTCACATTCAATATATGTCTTAGAATGAATGTGAATGATCCTAGAAGAAAAAGGGAACTGCTGTTATAGTTGGGATTAATAATAATGTAAATTCATTATAAGATGAAACCCCAACAAGAAATGGTGACATAAATAAGATAACTAATAAAAGAAAAATGAAAAATGATTTACTTGACACATTAAGATTTCATTTCACATAAGGGTAAGTGATGACAAGAGGAAGATCCCTCCAATAGAGGAGTAATAAAGAGAAAACAATAAGTGGAAAGATTCAAACATAAATAAATAGTCAAGAAAAATGGATTATTTGTGGAGCATCAAAGATATAACATATACTAATGGGTTTAATCCCAAAATTCTGAAAAATTCCAAGCCTATAGAACCTAAATATCATAATAAGAATTACAATGAATTTAAATATTGTTTAGTCATATAGTAAGAATAGTTGAAGTAGGCTGGGAGGTTTGAACAAGAACCAAAATAGTAATGTTCTTTGAAATAAAGTATGAAAGGGTTGATCTATCAGGATCAACAACAATCCTCTTATTGAGAATTATAGAGGTTCCCCTCTCCATATATGTTTAAATTTTATTACCTGAAGTTCATGTGTTTCATTTTTCAGGGGACATACAATTCAAGGAGAATTTCCATCAGAATATTCTAAGTGGTGATTTAGTGTTCTCAATAATTTTAACTTATTCATATTAGTAGATGCACAAATTATATTATATCTAAAAAATCAAAGGATAAAAATTATATAAGGATTCACATAATAATTATGAGTCACCCAATAAAAATCATTCTAAAGGAATCTATAATTGGAAAAATTTATAGAGTTGTAGATATTTCTCAAACCAGCAGTCATGTATAAAATTAAACGATGTAGGAGAAGTTGAATGTATGTGGTTCAAAATAGTACCTCTATTAAAAATAAGTGTTTCATATCATAGGGGGTTCATTGTATATCTTTTTCACATGCAAGGTATCAATTATATAGAAATGATGAATGATTATGTTGTTTGAAATCAAGTAAAACAACTGGGAGGAGGCAACAACATTCATTTATTTCATGATTATCAATTTTTTCTAACAATATGTTATCAGCTAACTATTTTGATGATACCAAGTAGTTGTGACAGACTATTTAAAGTGTTTCATAAATGTTTTATCCCTCCTATGGAGCATAATTCAACATTTAAAATTATCTAAAAATTGGTATTAATGATTTATATCAGTCTAATTCTAGTGGTTTTCTAGGAAATTGTTTTGAGACCAACAGATAAGAATATCATTAAGACTAAATGAACCTTTGGTAATAAGATGAATGTTGATGGGATAGTTATTATAAAAAATAATGATTAGTGTGAAAATTGTACATCTAGATATAAGGGATTGATGTTCATAAAAAATTTCACTTGTTGTGAGGATAGAGAAAATCAAATTATTCTTGTTCATAATAGTGAAATAAAGGATCCATGTTTTCCAAATGGACATCAAATAAGCCTTTTATAATGGGTTCTAGAAGATTATGTTTATATTGATCAGCCAAGTGGTTTCCTAAATACTAAAGATGAGAACATAATTTTTTTGGCTGAGTGAAGAACTATATGGGATAAAATAATTTATATGAGTGTAGTATTTAGTACTTGACCATTATTTGTATAAACTCAATTTTTTGCATTGTGGAGTTGATTAGATACTCTATTAAAACAATTAAAGTAATAAAATGATGATGGTTTTGGTGTATTTGAAGGACATATTATTAGTCTAATCATATTAAGAATAGTGAAAATGGTTCATATAATTCATAATAAGTGAGTTATAAATGATAATTATTGGTGAACAAACATTTTCCATTATTTACATTTTACATAAGGAAGGAATGGAAAATTATTGTATCAATCTAAATATAAAAATGTGGTTTTTTATAATATTTGTATTGGACTAATATAATGAGATGATAAATCCAGTTTCTACCTAGATGAAACTATCATGAGATGATGAATGAAAAATAGTTAATGTTATAGAATACAAGTAGATAATTTGAATCATGTTGTACATAACAACGACATGATCAGATATTGTTTATTTACATGAAATATGTCATTTGTCAAATTAATCACAATTAAATCCACATACCTGTAGTAAAAATATTAATTTAGTATATCTAAGGGATGATAGATTTTATTTTACTATACAATAAAAAATCTCAACAAGATTTGTCGGTCTATATTTAATGTAGATTGGTCCGGATTAGAATATGATAGAAAATCAATGTTAGGTGGCACATTCTGTCTACATAGATAAGAAAGAAATATGATTCCAATTCATTTATCTCACCATAATCATAATATATTATGGCTACTAAATATTGCACTTAGTAATTATGGATTAAATAGGGGCTTGATGATATGGGGGTTTAAGTGAAATATCTAATTTAAATCCATTAAGATAAATCATGTTCTATTAATCTTAGTAATAATCTAGTCCATCACTCAATAAAAAATGATTTTGATCTAATGTATCATTTTATAAAGTATAAGGTTGATAATGGTATTGTGAAGTCGGAATATGCTTTTATATATTTAATTGTTGTTGAAATTCAGAAGAAGGATTTAGCCAAAGTGGAATTTGAAAAGAATTTACTGGATCTTAGTGTTTAGCCAACTCCAAATACTTGAAAAAGTATGTATGTGGGGCCCCAGATTCCTAATGTATGGTGTGTTTTTATATAATTTGATTATATGTTTTATTTACCCTATTATAGGGCACAACGAAGTGATCTTCAGTTTCATTGAAAAAAGGGGAGAAATTGTGGTTATAAATGGTAAAAAAATGTCTTAATCAAGACAGGGGAGAAGATTATAGAATAGAAGGAAAGTATAGGTTTTAAATTAGAAGATACAAAATGTGATTGGTCAATGGTAATATATCACAAAATGTGGGGTTTGTGATGAAATTTGATGGGAGTTTTTTAATGAATTGATCCATTGAAGAACATTTCATTCTGCTCTTGTTTCTCACACTGAGCATGGCTCATGTGGTCATTGAGTATGTGTTGGGTAAAATTTTTTATCACTATATGAATCAAAATAAGGTAATGTTTGTAGAATATGGGAGAAGATTTAACAAGGTATCAAAATGTGAAGAGTTATCAAAAAACCTAAAGTGGGATATATTTTGGAAAAAATCTCTAAAGGTAACATTACAGTGTTTTTCAGTTCATTATGTTTCATGAAAAATAAAACATCCCTGGTAATTTATGGAGTTCCCAAAATATTTATGACAATGTTTGTTTTCCATGATCCAAGGAAAATGAATGGATTTTCTAAAGGTAGTAAAAAAATTCATATACCATGTAGATCTATTTCGTTGTGTTTTCCAAATTGCTGGGATCCAAAATTTAGAGGATATCTCAATCAATGAAAAGGTAAGATTTCCATGAATCTCTCATAATAATATGTCAAAGTCATGTGTTTCATGAATATTTGATTTTTGTGAAGGAATGGAGATTTCTGTAGGAATTTAGAGTCATGGAACTAGGGTTTCAGGAAGGTTTGGATCATTGTGAATATGTGAAGGTTTTATGGAACATATATGCCTATATGAGAAGTAAAGTATGATTAAGGATCTAACAGTTAACAGTGATTATTTGTGACTAAAAGAACAATTTTTAATGGTGAAATTTCTCTAGAGCTTGGCAAAATAGGTATCTTAATGAACAAAATTGGACTGATTTGTGAAAATGTGATGATGAGGATGAAAGGTTTTAAAATGGGATAAAACACCTATAAATTAGACTCCACCTTCCTCATAAAATTAGAATAAGACATAGTGAAGGCTCTTACACCCCAAATTCGTGGATGTGATTCATAATGGTTCTTCATCCAAAATAATTTTCAAATAATGGATGAATTTTTAAGATATGAAATCTGACTAAAATTGGTAAGCATTGTGAAATTATTGATGATTTTAAGTACATAAAAATATGACTAAAAGTGTTAAAATTTGCAAAGTATATATAAGTTGACCAAAAGACGTGAGCATTATGAAAGTGTTGAGATTCATGATGGCTATGTTAGAATCATAAAAGTAAGGATCATCATAAAGTATATGTGAGATTAATGATCGGAAGGTTCTTCACAAAGACTATTTCAGTTCAAAAAATGATGGTGTGTCACAAAGTCTATTTGAGATTTGCAAAATAGGTGGTATTTTCAAAGACAATGTGAATTTCACAATTATTCAGATGGTATTACCGAATAAAACTAAGGTAATATTACATTCCACAATTTTATGACTGTGGGACTTCAATATATCATCTACCTAAACTTGAGGTTGTATTAATTTGTTCTAATGAAGGGACCTACATGATCATAAACTATGAGTGAATCCTTTCAAGTTCAATAACCAAAAGAATAGGAAGACGGTGATCTTATTTTCCGAATGTGATCCATAGAATGAAGGTTTAGGGAGTGGCCTATGGGAAGCAGTATGTTATCCAAATAAATTGTAAATGAAGTGAGCCTGGGTATAGAAATGATTTAGCATGAACCATGAATTTTTACTGATGCTTAGTAAATTTGGTTCATCATCACATTCTCATTGTATGCTCCATGGATATAGCCCAGTGAGGTTGAACCAAGTAAATATCTATGTGTCCTAGTGTTTACTTTCCAAATTTAATTTTTATGCATCATCATCAAATAATTTTGGAAAGGGTAATAAAAATACAAACACTAAAGGGAAAAAATGTGATCATTATAATAAATAGTTCATGATCCAGTGGGACTAAAAGAATCTCAAAAAGAATATCCACATTTTAATTACCCCCCCCCCCCATCATAGGTTATCCAGTCCCCTTTTAAACTAAACATTATAGACTTATATATAACCATACCTCAACAACATGGAATTCCATGAACAACCACAACACATTTTCTTATTCAACAAGAACCTGTTTTCGATATCTTGAAATTTTAAAACATTTGAAAAACCAAAATAGATATATTTTAAAAAAACATTTACAAAGGTCCATGTAATTGTTTGACACCAAAATATGGCTAAATCCTTTCATTACTTCAAAATAATTAAAATTTCCAAAATAAATTTCACCAAATGGGTAAACACACACCCATTTCAAATCAACAATACAAATACATTTAAAAACCCATTTTAAAAACCACATAGATTTTAGGAAATCAAATTAAAACAAAAACTTTTCAAATCATTTATTTCTAAATTTTACACTAATAATTAGGTTAAATCCTTGAGAACATGGTCCACCCCATTTAAAAACCATCATAGGACTTCCCATGAATATTTAATACAAGAAAAAAACTCATTTTATCCACTTACAATTCATAAACCAGCATTTATTTATTATACCCAATAACATTATAAACAATATATCATGAAAACCAACAAGCCTAATGTAAAACCCCGATCTTCCACGATACGCTTCTCTTTCAATAATGCAATAGCTTGCATTGTACGCAAGTTCGAGATTCTAACACACCACGACCAATCAAAATAGCCATTATGAAATGTAATACCCACTTTTTGAAATTATATATATATATTATATTTCAAAATGGACTTCATTATTGGATTCGGAATATCGAAATTAGACTATGTTGAATTTTTGGTATTTTCTGAGAACTTCCAATTTTTTTATGAATAGTGAAAATACTTAAAAACAATTTTTTTAATCAAAATAATTTGTAGTGATAAATTTTACTATTGAGTGGGTTTAAAGTATAATTAGAATATATTTTTACCATTTTATCCAATAGCGGCTATTAGAATTAATTTCACTTTGAAATTGGACATAAACAAATGTCAATCTTTTGATATATATTGTTTCTTAAAAACATGCTATTTGTTGTGACAGCGGGAATTAATAATAAAATTAATTAATTCAACTTATATGTTTGTAATTTTGTAAAATAGAAATAATTTTTGAATTCAGAATATCAATTATAGCTTAGGGTGAAAATTTGGCATTGTTCTGAAAAACATCAATTTTTGATGAATAGTGAAACCACTAAGTGGTAGATAAAAAACTGATTTTTAGCTTAAATGGAACATTACCACTTCTGTGATTTGATTTTAAAAAATCCAACATACATGGTTGTAATTAGGAAGTAAAATTTGGTCAATGGGATTAAAATAATTTTTAGTGATTACTAACTTTTATGTTTAATTAATCGCGATTAAAGGTAATTAGTGAAATTTAAGGAAAATTGATATTATAAAAATATGAAAATACCTTTACAATTTTCCTACCCCTATAGTATGAGTCATGGAAGACTAAGACAATCCATGGGTCAACTTGGGGACCCCATGGAGCCACTTTGGTAGGAAAATGTCATTAAAAACTTTCTATTTAATGTTAAAATAAAAATGTCAGAAACATGAGTTGTTTTACTAAAAAAAAATTTAAATGGGGTTATACAAGTCATATTTTTTACTATAAATATTAATTAGAAAGAAAAAAATATTTCCTATATCATGATAATTTTTTTATAATTTTTATACATTAAATATATTAAATTATTTATCACACCATGATGATGCAGCAATTACCTCATTAATTAATGATTTAAATAAAATAAAAAGATAATGTAAAATCTAAGACTTAAACTTGTCAAAAACCTATTGGATGAGTATAATTCGAACCCTTATCACCATATCCTAGAAATATATATGTGTGGGACCTTTAAAATCCGAAACTCATTATATAATAAAGTAACATTTCATGACTTTCCAAGAGTGCCCCTCCTCTCCTCTTATAAAAGGCCCCCACCACTACCCCCTTACTCACACCATCAAATCCTTTTGTCTCGGCCAACCTCTTCCAAGTACTCTCTCAGCTTCCCTCTATTACTCTTAGAAGCATAAATTTGGGCATAATTCTTCCCAATTAAGCCTTTGGCTCAAATCAAAAAAGAGTTACCCGATTTTAAGGTAATGTCTTCTCTTATGTTATTTTGTTTTATTTTGCTTCTCCAACCCCATAAACTCTTTTTATTCCTTTATTTTGTAACAAAAACATTACCTTAAATATACTAGGATTTTTTTTATAAGAAGTATTCTAGCTACACTTACACACACCTATATCTAATGGTTAAAGAACATATTGTTTCTGTGGATGGCGAATTTCTGCCACACGAAACGATGATTGTTCAACACTCATATAACACCTTAAAAGGTGGCCATTAAGATGTCACTATATTTATATATGATATATTATATGTTTATGTTTTCCTTAAGCTTCTGTATTTTTCATTTCTGGAATACCTTTATGGTTTCCATTATGGGTAAACGCGATATTTTCATTTTAGGAAGTGCGGACTACCACACCCTCAAAGTGATTTGAATCGTTAATGCCATATATGGGATGTATAAAGGATGGAGTAAATGGTATTATACCTTATATTATACTGGAATTATATTATACCATTATATAATTACAACTTAATTCCATTAAATACTAAATAGAAGTGAATGTAGCGTTCATGCGTACGTACGGCTTATCGTCTCCATAAACGGTGCATTTCATTTCTTACCTCTAAATTTTATGTAATATTATAAATGAATGAATATAATGGATATATATCATGTATATGATATCTAAATCATGAATATAATTATGGATATAGTGGATATTTTACCACATGAACAAAGTGTAATTATAAGAAGATTATTTTTACTCAAGTACCAAAGATCATCAAAATGACCGTTATTAACTTAAATAATTACATAATGTTCATAACATAGTAATAAGTGATATAAAAGGAATAATTAACTTGAAAAAGGTTCTTAAGAAGGTATAGATTAATTCTAGTTTATTATTCAGGAGGTTAAAGAGTGGTTGAGTCAAGTCGGACACGAGGTAAGGGAACTTCTTAACCCAATTTCCATTCTTTGGGTTAATCTCCTACTTTCAAATTATGTCACGATATTTTTATGTCTTATCATGTATTTGTACTTTATTTATGTTTACTTATAGTTAATACACATAATATATCTACTTTATTTAAAAAATGATCTTTGTAAGGGTCTTCGTCTCAATCCCCTTTCATTGAGGCATATTTTGTTTTATACACAACATTCTTTTATACGGTGTATAAACACCCCTTTGACTTTTATTTTATTCAAAAGGAGTATTTTTTACAAAGAATTTTACTAAACGAAAAAACTAATGTTTTTGTCTTACGTATGCGGCGACAACGACTTCTCCTCCGCTGTGACCATTATTTGTGTTTCAGCTTCCTCTACAAGACATAACTTTTTATAAATGAAAAATAAATACCAAATTTTAATTTTCTTTTATTTTCATTTTGAAAATGGTTTTGATAAAGTTTTTATTATATCAGTGTGTTGTATTGATATCTTGTGATTGAAATGTGTAAATGTTATATTTTTTTTATTCATGTTTTATGTGATACGATTATGTTATGGTTTATGATATGTTTAAACCTGTTCATATGAGGAATGCATTGGACTTAATAAGTGACGGGTGGAGCCCGCTATAGCTCCTCGATGCATCGACAGGTCTCATGAGACAAACTAGAGTCTTGGCCCGAGGCCTTGACAAAATATTATTTGTATTCTTGGCATGAGGCCTTGGCTACGTGGTTATGATAGTCTAGAATTATGCATTCCATCATTATGAATGTGGTTCTTGATATTGCATGTGATTATTCGACCAGTAGAATATCCATGTGAATAAGTAAATGGCATTATTTCATTTTACTTCTGCCATATTATGTTAAAGTTCTTGTTTAAAAGGATTTTGTTTAGTTATAAATTGCCTTAAATGTTTATTTTTATTTATGAAAGCTTCTACTATATTGTTATCCTTACTGAGCATCTGATCTCACCCCTTTCAATGTTTTAATTTTTCCAGGATGTGAAGAAGTATATTATGAATGACCTGCAGGGATAGTCTGAAGGGTATATGAGTGTGGAAAATGGAGACTATGTTGTTTTAGTTTTTCACTTTATGATGTAATGTAACATTTATGAATATATCTAGTGTTTCCAAGGCTACTAAACTAATCGGTCTTTTGAGACTTGATCTTTTGTGATCATGCCAATGTTATGCAATAATGCACCGACTCTGGGTAACTGGGGTCGGGGCGTTACAGTTGGTATCAGAGGTAGTTTAGTACTAACCTTGGAAGCTAGATTTAGATAAACTCTGATTGGATCACATAGCCCTAAGATAGACTTTGAGGATTAGTATAGATGAACTTCCTAGAATTTTGGTATTATAGTGATTTTGTGAGTTTTCCAAGAAATACATCCCTGTCTGGATACGAGCAGGTTGAGGCGGCTCTGGAACAGATGTACCTAGAGGTAAAACCCGAAAACACTGCCTTGATCTAGAATCGAACGAGAACTGGTGCACGACAACGGGCCTTTCTGCACTCTTGGTTATGACACTCCCGGGGGATATGATTAGGATAATTCTCATTTTTACAAACCATTATGAAGATTTTATGAGTATATACTTCCTCAAAGGAAACAATTTTATTATTATGGATTGTATTCATAAACTCTTTGATTTATGTTAAGTATTTTACAAGTTTGGAATTATTCATTGAAATTTATAAACTGACCTTGTTTATGCCATTGTATAGAAATGGAGCCCAGTAGAAGGAATGTGAACTCCAGCAATACGTATGATCGAAAGAGTAAGAAGGATAACATCTTTCATGGTATTAATCCAACATTTAGAAGGGAAATAGTCTCCCATGTGTTCTCAACATATGAATAAATAGTATCATGTGTTATTAAGATAAGTAAATAATATTCTGCGTTCTATGGATTTGAAGGTAAGCAAGAGAAGAAAATGATGGAAGATAGAAATATGGATAAAGAGAATAAGGAAATGAATAATTTTCCAATATGTGATAACTGTTGGAAGAAACACCTTGGAGCTTGACTGAAGGTAATGGGAGTTTGTTATAAGTGTGGAGAAAATGACACAAAGTGTGTGACTACAAGGGTAAGAAAAAGGTTTCAAATATACAATGCTTCATCTTCAAGGAGTGGGGACACTACGCAAACCAATGTGCAAATCATCGGAGTATGCCCCAAATGATGCTATTGGATAATAATAAAGTTATTATAAAACCACAGATGAGGGGGAATGATTAGAGTTCTTATGTTGTTATGAAAGAATCATGTCATTTGAGTGTTGTATCAATGATGTACTGGTTATAAGAATAATGTGATATATAAGGATTGTACTGCAGTACCTGTTGTTTTCATTAAGGTTTTAATATGATGAAGGTAATCATATTTTTAGTATGTGACAATAAGAGAATTTTTACTTTGTTTGGAGAATCTGATGTTACAATTGATTTTGGAATTTAGAGGCCTTTTGGATAATGTCTGGATGGAGGTATTTTAGATAACTATAATGGTTGGAATGGATTATATTTTACATTGGATACTATTGTTAAGGTTATTTTTGGATATTTATAAAAAGGACAGCACGCAGACCGTGTGAAAACCCGTCGTGTCAGAAAAAGTTGCGGGAATCGAACCCACAACCAGAGTGAGATTGGGATTTATCGCCTACCACTGGACTACATGAAGTCCCTAGTTTGTACAAAAAATATTTTTCCTAACCTAAATGGTAAGTTTTAATATTATGAACCTTGTAATATTAGGATAAATATAATATTTTTGAGTTCTATAATATTTTTTAGTGAAGGATGAGTTTGTGGTAAAAATTAATTGAAGGTTGAAAATCAACTTATCAAGCATATATATATACCTATGTCTTCTTCTATGAATAAATTAATTCTTAAACTTTAATAAAGAGATATTTAAACAAAAAAATGTGTTATCCTAATACCTCATGTTTTGTTGAATTGATGATATTTTAAATCAACATAGATTGAAGGCTTTGAGGCCCTCAATTTTACACTTGTTTGTGATTAATGACCTCAATCACTCCCTAAAAATATTTACGTTTTTCCTCTAATTATATGTCTCTAATTGCCTCAAATGTTCTCCTTATCAAGATCATAATTTTGTGGTGACTTTTTCATTTCCCTCTTATTAAGGCTAAATTTTATTAACCTTATTTCCGATGTGGGTTTTCCACAAAGGTATTTTCTATTTTCAACCTTTTATTTTCAAAGAAAAATTTTAAATTTCAAGGATGAAATTTATTGAAGGAGGGTATAATGTAACACCCCGAGCTTCCACGATACGCTTCTCTTTCAACAATGCAATAGCTTGCATTGTATGCAAGTTCGAGATTCTAACACACCACGACCAATCAAAATAGCCATTATGAATATTAATACCCACTTTTTGAAATTATATTTATTTTATATTTTAAAATGTAATTCATTTTTGGATTCTGAATATCGAAATTAGCCTATGTTGAATTTTTGGTATTTTTCTATAAACTTCCTTTTTTATGAAGAGTGAAAAATACTTAAAAACAACTTTTTTAATCAAAATAATTTATAGTTATAAATTATACTATTGAGTGGTTTTAAAGTATAATTAGAATATATTTTTACCATTTTATCCAATAGTGGTGATTAGAATTAATTTCACTTTGAAATTGGACATAAACAATTGTCAATCTTTTGATATATATTGTTTCTTAAAAACACTCTATTTGTTGTGACAGCGGGAATTATTTATAAAATTAATTAATGAAACTTATATTTTTGGAATTTTGTAAATTAGAAATCATTTTTGAATTTGGAATATCAATTATACATTAGGTTGAAATTTTGGCATTGTTCTGAAAAACGTCAATTTTTGATGAATAGTGAAACCACTAAGTGGTAGATAAAAAACTGGTTTTTCATTTAAATGAAACATTACCACTTCTGTGATTTGATTTTCAAAAATCCAACATACATGGTTTTCATTAGGAAGTAAAATTTGGTTCAATGGGATTTAAATAATTTTTTAGTGAATAGTAACTTTTAAGTTTAATTAATCGCGATTAAAGTTAATTAGTGAAATTTAAGGTAAAAATGATATTATAAAAATATGAAAATACCTTTACACTTGTCTTACCCCAATTGGATGAGTCATGGAAGACCAAAACAATCCATGGGACAACTTGGGGACCCCATGGAGCTACTTTGGTAGGAAAATGTCATTAAAAACCTTTTATTTAATGTTAAAATAAAAATGTCACAAACATGAGTTGTTTTACTAAAAAAAATTAAATGGGGTTATACAAGTCATATTTTTTAATATAAATATTAATTAGAAATATAAAAAGATTTCATACATCATGATAATTTTTTTATAATTTTTATAAATTAAATAAATTAAATTATGTATGACACCATGATGATACAGCAATTGCCTCATTAATTAACGATTTTAAAAAATAAAAAGATAATGTAAAATATAAGACTTACATTTGTCAAAAACCTATTGTATGAGTATATATAGAACCCTTATCACCTTATCCTAGAAATATATATGTGTGGGACCTTTAAAATCAGAAACTCATTATATAATAAAGTAACATTTCAAGACTTTCCAAGAGTGCCCCTCCTCTCCTCTTATAAAAGGCCCCCACCACTACCACCTTACTCACACCTTCAAAGCCTTTTGGCTCGGCCAAACTCTGCCCCAATACTCTCTCAACTTCCCTCTCTTACTCCTAGAATCATCACTTTAGGCAGAATCTTTCCAAGGAAGCCTTTGTCTCAAATCAAAAAAGAGTTACCAAATTTTAAGGTAATGTCTTCTCTTATGTTATTTTGTTTTATTTTGCTTCTCCAACCCCCTAAACTCTTTTTATTCCTTTATTTTGTAACTAAAACCATATCTTCAATATACTAGGATGTTTTTATAATAATTATTCGAGCTACACATACACACACCTACATATAATGGTTAAAGAACATATTGTTTCTGTGGATGGAGAATTTCTGCCTCACGAAACGATGATTGTTCAGCACTCATATAACACCTTTGAAGGTGGAAATTAAGATGTCACTATATTTATATATGATATATAATATGTTTATGTTTTCCTTATTCTTCTTTATTTTTCATTTATGGCATACCTTTATGGTTCCATTATGGGTAAACGCAATATTTTCATTTTAGGAATTTCTGACTACCGCCCCCTCAAAGTGATTTGAATCGTTAATGCCATATGTGGGATGTATAAAGGATGGAGTAAAAAGGTATTATACATTATATTATACGGGAATTATATTATAACTTTATATAATTATAACTTAATTCCATTAAATACTAAATAGAAATGAAATTAGTGTTCATGCGTACGTACGGCTTACCGTCTCCATGAATGGTGCATTTCATTTCTTTCCTCTAAATTTTATGTAATATTATAAATGAATGTATATAATAGATATATATGATTTATATGATATCTACATCATGAATATAATTATGGATATAATTGATATTTTACCACATGAACAAAGTGTAATTATAAGAAGTTTATTTTTGACACAAGTACCTAAGATCGTCAAAACGACTATAATTAACTTAAATAATTACATAATGTTCATAACTTGGTAATAAGTGATATAAAAGAAATAATGAACTTGAAAAAGGTTATTAATAAGGTAGATATTAACTCCATTTTATTATTTAGGAGGTTAAAGAGCGGTTGAGTCAAGTCAGACACGAGGAAAGGGAACTTCTTAGCCCAACTTCAATTCTTTGGGTTAATCTCCTAATTTCAAATTATATCATGATATTATTATGTCCTATCTTGTATTTATACTTTATTTATGTGTACTTATAGTGAATAAACATAATATATCTACATTATTTAAAAATTGATCTTTGTAAGGGTCTTCCTCTTGATCCCCTTTCATTGAGGCATAATTTGTTTATACACAAATTTCTTTTATACAGTTTATAAACCCCTTTGAATTTTACTTTAATTCAAAAGGAATATTTTTTAAAAAGCATTTTACTAAATTACAAAAGGAATGTTTTCGTCTTATGTATGTGGTGACAATGACTTCTCTACCACTGTGACCATTATTTGTGTTTCGGCTTCCTCTTTAAGCCATAACATTTTTAAAATGAAAAATAAATACCAAATTTTAATTTTCTTTTATTTTTGTATTGAAAATGGTTTTGATAAAGATTTTATTTTATCAGTGTGTTGTATTGATATGTTGTGATTGAAATGTGTAAATGTTATGTTTACTTTATTCATGTTTTATGTGATATGATTATGTTATGGTTTATGATATGTTTAAACCTGTTCATATGAGGAATGTATTGGACTTAATAAGTGATGGGTGGAGCCCGATATAGCTCCTCGATGCATCGGCAGGTCTCATGAGACAAACTAGTGTCTTGGAATGAGTCCTTGACAAAATATTATTTGTAGTCTTGGTACGAGGCCTTGGCTACGTGGTTATGATAGTCTGGCATTATGCATTCCATCATTATGAAAGTGGTTATTGATATTGCATGTGATTATTCGACCATAAGAATATCCATGTGAATAAGGAAATGGCATTATTTCATTTTACTTTTGCCATATTATGTTGAAGTTCATTTTTAAAAGGCTTTTGTTTAGTTATACATTGCCTTAAAGTTTTATGTTTATTTATGAAAGCTTCCGCTATATTGTTATCCTTACTGAGCATTTGAGCTCACCCCTTTCTATGGTTTAATTTTTCCAGGATGTGAAGACGTATATTATGAATGACCTGCAGGGATAGTCTGAAGGGGATATGAGTGTGGAAAATGGAGAATATGTTATTGTAGTTTTTCACTTTATGATGTAATGTAACATTTATGAATGTTTCTTGTGTTTCCAAGACTACTAAACTAATAGTTCTTTCGAGACTTGATCTTTTGTGATCATGCCAATGTTACGCAATAATGAACCGACTCTGGGTAACTGGGGTTGGGGAGTTACACCTAACCATATTAATCCCTTGACCAAACTATATTACCATCCAAAACCCCACGTTAAAATTATCTATAAATACACCACCCCATGAGTGACCCTTGTTCTGGTATCATAATCAGTAGCAAATCCAAAATGATGCATGTAAAATCAAGGGGGAAATTTAAATTCTCAAAAAAAATAACTTAACCAAAGGATGAAAACACACCCCTCATAATATATAAATCAATTACAAAATACACATTTAACTAAATTGACATAACTATGGGTAAATCTCTTACATCACCTTCCCTAATAACCAAGATTTCCATAACATTTTTGAAGTCCATACTCCATTACAAGGTCTTAAGCCTCATCCTAACTTTTCAAACAACCAAATGTGGTCATAATAACCACCCAAGATCTAACCTAATTATAAGAAATAATAATTAATTAATCATAATACTTTTAATTTAACTCAGCCATTAAACCCCAACTCTTCGTATTTATAGAAAAATCACCATGAACCAGCCTCTTATCAAAACTTTTCGTAACCACCCCATGTGGACCACAACAAACTATCATCACCATTCTTAGAAAAAGGCCTTATAATGGAAACCATTATTGAAATTAATTATATTAATTCATTAGTAAAAACTTAATAATAATCACCAAGATTGAATTTCTTAATGAAACAAAATGAAACAACATGCAATAGTTGTCTATGTATATACTCTACATAAGATTACCAAAATCTCCATGTGAAATGGATGATTACACTAGGATTCAGTGGGATCATCATCAAAACTAAAACCAGGGAAATACAAAATTAGAGATGTGGAATTATTAATAGATAAGAGGTCATTTGGGGGTGATTCTAACATCAAAAACACCCCAAAACCACCATGATTACACCACTAATTATAGGGGGGTATGGAAGTTGGGGTTTGGTAAACCCCTAGTTCGTGCATGACTAATGATGTTTGAGGGGAAGTGTGTGGCCAAAACCCCTTAGGGTATTTTTTATTTCCCTCTTTATATGAAATTCAGTAAATCCACGTTGTTTTTCATAAAATTTTAATAGACGGTCCACCAACCATGATCCCACCACCACCCATAATCACACCCCTCACGTGGTTTGACTACATGGATAGCCAAGACATGTGGAAATCATCTACCTCCCACTATATAATACCTACACATCCCACATAGTTTCGTCTTAGGGACTTTAAAACATGAAATACTACACTAGAGCACTCTGAAATAAGGTACATTGTTTGTCTGAAGTGGACAACAAATCATGCATCGTGCCTTATGATTTCCACCACCTCACACAGTTTCTCTATTAAATTATATGGTTTACCATAATGTGGTCTTTAATTATAATCCTTAAATATAATAAGTTCAAAATTAAATGAAAAATAACCTAAGCATCATTGTGTCACTTGGTTTCTCCTAAATTCTGTGCATCAAACCACACAGCCTAGATAAAAATATCTAAAACAAAAAAAATTGAGGCTAAAGATCTTGAGGCTCATCTAAAAACCCAAGGTACCTGTCAATCCATATTCCACATCTCAAAAACATAACCTTAAAATAATCCCAATCTCATAACATCATTTCGAGACTCAATTCAAAATTTTACCTTCCCAACAAATGGGAATTCATTTTCATAACAGAAATTAAATATTATACAGACACACGATCATAGAAAAAATATAAAAGACAAAATTCATAGTGGATAATTATTTAATTACCCACACCTATATAAATTTTAAATAAAACCAACCATGTATTTTTACATTTGTCCTTCTATGATTTTAATAGAAAATAATGTTACAAGGGGTTATGGTGGATTTTTTCTCAAAGACTACTCACTTCATTTTAATTTAAGAGGACTTCTAACCCAATAAAATTTAAAGGATATACATCCAAGAAGTTGGGATGATCCATTAAACACCATTGTTTATTGTATTCAATTGAGATATGGGGTTTACCTTTATGTTCGATAAGGGTCTCCCACATTCTCTAAAAACTGAGTTGAACTTCAGTACAAATTATTACCCCCAAACTGATATAAAATCTATGAATTATATCTAGAATCTATAATACATGTTCATATCATAATTAATGGTCTTCAATGTAGTATGGGATCAATATCTTCCTTTATTCATGTTCTTAAAAAATAATATTTTCCACTCAATCATAAAAATGGCTTCATATTAATATTTTTATTGTAAGAGTTATAGAAAAACTATTTTTCTAATAAAATTATTTAATGATTGTTTTTGGTCCTAAAATGGTTTAATAAATGGTAGAAAAGGTAAATACCATTCAACATAACATTAGGGTGGCTCAAAGTAAATAGATAAGTTTTGCTGACAATCATTGATGAGGCCTGGGTTTTGAAGTTTGAGTTAAATTATTCCTCAATATATCTCCATGTACAATATTCAAGGGATCTGAGAAGAAGGGAAAGTTATGTCCCTAGTATATCATCCCCTATGATATTCCTAGTCTCAAAGGAGTTGTGACCTATTTTCTAGCTCTCCCACCTACCCCTTCTCTATTACATTATCTATTCCAAGTATCCCACTTAAGGAAATAAATAATAGATAGATAATATGTACTGAATTATGACGTGGTACTTCTAGAAAATTAACCATCTTATAATGAATTTCCATAGAAGATCTTGCACAATAGAGATAAAGTGACATGAAACAAGACAACTCGCATATTCAATTTACTATGGTGAAACCACAAGTATGAGTTGGAATCATGTGAACTTGAGGAATCTAAGAAGTAGAAGTACAATAACCTACTTTCACCCATGTATGTAAAATGAATTTTTAATGAAGTAATTTATTTTGGGGGAATTTAATAACCCATAATTTTATCAATCGAATTTCCCTTATTATAATTATTTGATATTTTCTTTTTAAAGTACAATAAACATGAACCACAAGATGAAATAGTAAAAATAATATTTTATTAATTTTAACTTTACATTTAGAGAATGAAAATTTCCATAAGAATATAAAATATTACAATGGGAAATTTTTTTTAAAATGATAACTAAAATATGAAAATTTATATTTGTTCGATCCACCTGATTAAATGCACTCACCAATAAAGGTATAGAAATAAATCATAATATTATTAATAATGAATTCATCTTGAAAATAAATATATATATAACCTTGATAGAAAATAGAATTGAATGAAGTATGAATGGAATATAATGTATTTATAAAAATTATGGAACACATATGACCATCATAGATTTCATCACCAGAATAGTAATTTGACCATTGGATTAGAAATATGACTATTGGAATATAAGTATGACTATTACGAATAATAATATTAATATTAGAATAGTAACACCACCAATATAAGTATAAAATAATTTTTAGGTATCCTATAAAATTAATATATGATATATATAAACCATGGTAAAGTAAGTATATGTTTTAAGAATGATAAATTAAATGTCTCTATTTTCAAAAAACATAAACAATTTAATATATTTTTTATATAAAATAGAATTATTTAAAACCTATTTTATCTTTATAAAATTGAGTTATAAGTAAATATTTATTTTTATTATAGGAATTATATAATTTAATCAGACCATAAGTAATTTTTCAAAGGTTTAAAAAAATTATCATAATATTAAAATTCACATTTTTTGAATAAATGAAGAATTTATTTAGAATTTAAACTTATTACATTGAGAAAATTATTTTCAAAAATTGTATATCATTTATTTACTCTAAACATTGATAAATAGTGAGGGTAAAAATTTTTTATTTTCATAAAATATTTGAAGTTATTTGAATACTGAAATATGGTAAGTACATTATTTAATATTATATAACAAATAAAAGAATTTTTTATTCGTGGATGATGTAAGAACCTATTTTCTAATGTTAAGATGAAAATTTTAAAGTATATAGTTAAATGTTCAATAATTTTTATATTCTTGAGAAAAAATAATAAATAACTGAATATAATATCAAAAAAGAACCCTCTTCACCCCTTATAAATAACACAGCTCATAACACTTTCATCACACATCTTATAAGAATTAAATATTTTAAAATTTCTTCCTAATCAACTTTTCAATCCTCTATATCTTGTCTTAGTGCTTATTTTCAGACTAAAAGGCTAATTCCATGTCCCTAAATTATTTTTTTGAGGATATTTCATTCAAGAGGTTATATTCTCTAACTAACACTTTTAAATACTTTTCCTCTTTTAACTTATCCTCACCTACCTCAACCAATAGGCATTGGTAACACATGTATAATAAAATTCCTAGATACAATTATTATAATAGAATATATACCATCCATACTATTCTCTTTTCCTCTTATTCTATTAATGAAAACATTTTTCGTATAATTTCTGTTTATCACCTCCATGGATAGTGAGTTTTTGTTTCCCCTTACATCCACCATGGATGTCTTAAATTCAATTTTAATGTTTCAATGTGACAAAAATATGTATTTTATACATTATTTCACATTATTTTATAAATATAAAGTCATGATATTATATAAAAACAATAGTTTCACAATGGTTAGTAAAACATCCAAAATTATCTAATAGAATAACTATAACATTTTTACTAAAATAAAAATAACTATTTTTGAAAAAAAGTATATTTGGGACGATTTTAATTTCTATAAGTACATGAATAAAATTTCATCTCACTTCTGTAGTTGTAGTCCATGTTCATTTGAACATCAATTATTAACCATAAGTTATCTAACCTTAGTACAATGAAATGAGAACTCCAAGAACATTTAAACTAATATTTATTTTACTTTAAAATGGTTATAAATTAACATAATAAAATTGTAAAAAAATTATAGATGGAAATTTTTTAAATTAAGTAAAAAAATATATAATTTAGTTATTTGGGATATTATGTGCATGTGCAGAGTGATTCTAGAACTGAATGTAAGAGATCTCTCCAACTCAACCTTTTTTATTTGGGTTACATATTCCCTCTCTCTTTGACTCACATTCCCACTCTATTTATCTTATTTACTTATTATATATTCTATATATATTTTCCAAAACTATATATAGTTTAATTTACTTTTCTTTAATGGGGAAATACAAATTTCAAAACGTTCCCTTCTCAGTTTTTCATCATAATGTTATATCGATTAAAGGGAGCAAATTCTTTTGTTAGCCCTTTTCAAATACTACTCTTAAAAGCTTCTTAAACCAGCCATATTTTCTAAAATAACTCATTTTACCATTTAAAACCATTATTTTTTGTAATTTTTTTATGGAAATTAGTATTCCTTTACACACATTAAAGTCTCATTTCCCTTCTTCATAAACCCTGCTTAAGAGTTACATTTCCAATGGGATTTATATACTTTTTTTAAAATATTCACATTATAAGGAAATAATTTTTCACAGACTAATTATGAATGTCAAATATTTATTAAATACAGTATTTGATGAAAACCATTATTATATTCTATATGGTTATGTTATATGATATGGTTATGAAACCCTATTCTTTCGATGGGTAATTATTATGTTTATTTTTTTTGATTGACTTCCTTTTGTAAAACACATACACATGTACAAGTTATTATTTTTGTTCCCGTATATTTATCTAACACATTGTGTGATGTTTTTCTCCCATGAGATTTTATTTATGGGAATATAGATTAAACCTAATCCATGATGGGAATTTATTCACTGTGTTATGTTGCCTTTGTTTTTATCCTTGAATTTTACTTATTCCATGTAATATATTGTTGTAAATTTCTATTTATTTCTTTAACTATATGATACCATATTTATTTTCATTCTCTCATGCGATTATTCATGATCCTATTCTTTTATGATTTTATGTAATTACATTTTACTCACATGTTATGCATTGTTTTCATGTTTATTTTCTTACAGGGATTTTTATCTCCTATTTTTTCTTTATATTCCCCATTTTATCCTATGTAGGTTTAAGAGCACAAATAGGGTTATAATATCATTATGGATAATAAAATAAATTCATTTTTTAGTTTCACTTTAATATTTTATGTACCTAGACTCCCAAATACACAATTATAATTGATCATTTAGTTGAATTTAGGGATTTTTATATAAAAAATCACGTAAAAATATGTGAAAAAAGATTGTGTCTCTATAGTTAGTATTTCGCTTTTTCAGAATACTTTTTATTTCAAATAATAGTTATTTGAAAATGAATTTAAATTTTTTGATAAATGTATTTTTATAATTGGGGTAAATATTTTAAAATTTGAATGACCATTATATGATATTAGATTATATGTTTGGTGGAAAATAATGTTGCAATTAGTCTCAAAATTTTTTTAAAAAATGACTAATATAAGATTACATTATAAAAAATGTACACTGTGAATGAATGGGAATGTAAGAAAAATATAAAGGATAATGTGTGAACAATGATTTATTAATCATAGATAAAATATTTGGTAAGAGTTTAATGTATTAATAAATGTTTTTAGATGTTCTAAACATCTATTTAATGATATAGTTAAATTTTAATCTCATGGGATAAATTTATTAGGACCATATTGAATTTTTTGTTGATGATGTCTGTTAAAATATCAATTTCAAAAATGATAATGGGTTTCTAATTTTAATGATGAGTAGATAATCCTAAGGTTAAGATTATTGTAAAGTGATGTATATAATGAGTTTTAATTATCTCTATGTTGGGTTAAGTGAGGAGTTTGTCTCTCTATGATATAAATTATTATCTCCAAGGTATATTAACTTATGGTCGAAATTCTAACCTGAATTTTTTTTCAGTAAAAATATATGTTATTCTTAAATTTTTAGATATAAATGTAACTTTTTCCACTAATGTATAAGAGAATATTAAATTGAGATGGAGTAGTGAAAATTTTAATCACTTGGTGAATGGTTCCTAATATTAAATTCAAAGTAATGTGAATTATTATTTATATGGTCTATGGGATTACAATTCAAGTATACAAAGATTTAAAATATTATTTAAATATTCTATGTGAAAAAATATATATTTCAATAAACTATTGATTATATATCAATGAAAAATAGGTATTTGTGATAGCCTATGTGATTAGATAAGTACACTACCCTATAGAGGTTAATGGTTATCCTGATATGTGATTTACATATTCTCTCTAAACTATTCTATGTGAGGTGGTGAACCATGAAATGACTCATTATTATTCAAACACATTTATGATGGATTAAATCATGTATGGGTTGGTATACAACTATTTGGTACTGTTCTAACCTATTATGGTAAGAAGAGTGGTATTTTTTAGGTAATATTATTTTTACTAATATTTTTGGGTATGATGAGTTATTTATTTCGAAATGAATATTTTTATTGATCCTTTTTATGTTTTAGGTACTTATTCAATTATTTTGTCTTACATATTCACATATTCACCATATTAGGTTGTTTAGAATAATTAAATCATATTATACTATGTTGACCATTATCACGCATTGTACATACTCCATTTTTCATAATTATTTTTTGAATTTTTGTGTCATCAAATCGATATGGGTGGAAAAATCATGGGGTAGTATTTAGGTTGTATTAGAGAGATAATTGAGTGATTAGAGATAAACTTCAAAAGCATGGACAAGTTTATTTAGGATTTTTAGAGAGACTATATTTATTTTTATTATTATAAATTTATATATATTATCATTTCAAGGGTGGTGAACATATTTTTTTTATTTCAAATATGGATGTATAATATATGGTTGTTTATTTTGGATTGATTTTTAATTGATTTTTATTTGATGGCATCCAATTATTTATGAATTTACTATCTTAATGTTTTGTCTATATATATCTTCCATTATAAAAATTACCACCAATAATTAGTACTATAGATGTGGAAAATGTTTCTATCCTATAGTGATTTATTTTTTCGTCACTAGACTTATGATAATAACCCTTCGTAAAATCATTTTTTCTATGGGGAGTGTCATTAAAAGTGGTATCAAATCCTATGGGTTTGTATTTTTAAATATTTACATGTAACAGTAGAGAATGAAGCATTAGGATTGATTTATGATTAATAAATATTTAAATTAAATATTATTATATTGTATATTACAGATAAAATAGATGTCTAAGGAACTAGAAATGATCTATAATATTCCCTTCTTAAACATTTTTTATATTATTATATGTTTTTTCCAAACAAGAAATTGTTAGGATAGAATTTTTTCACATATCATGCATTAGGAGAATGAATTTGATGATGATTGAAATATGTTTAGTTACATATGTTTGAAATATATGTAATTGGAAGCTTATGGTATATTGTTATGTTTGAATTTTTTTCAATGTTCCAAACTAATGAGAAACCAGTAATAAATTTTAAATGTTTTTTATTTAATTTATTAGTAATAATTTAATTTTACTGATCTAGTTTGGTGATTTTATTTATTATTTTATTATAGTGCACTGAGATAATTTTTTGATTCAATTCTTGATTTTCTTTCATAAATATTTACTATAAAAATATTAATTTAGGATCATAAAAAAATTATTTTAATTTGTTGAAATGAGTTAGAATTGTTATTATATGAATATCAATGAAAAATAAGTTTTTTAATTTATTACATAATGGTTTTTCATTTAATGTATTTTCATGAGAAAATTTTACATGATTTTATGAGTAGAATATGTTATAGAAATATATGTTTTATTAAAATGTTTGGTTTAAATAATTTTTATATAAAGTGAAAAATTTTAATATTATAGTGTTGATTCAAGTATTAAAATTTATAGAATACATAGTTTTAAAATATGGTGATCATGAATTTTTATGTATAGAAAATTTATTTCATTATGAGTCCATTTTATTATAATTTTTTCTTGATCCATACTTTTTGAACATTTATTTGGTAACTGTTATTTTGAATCATATATTTATTGTTTCCATTTGTTTATTATATGATGCGTATTTAAATATTTCTATTAGTATCTTTATATTGTACCTACAATGAATATATGATATAAAATTATTTATCATTTTCTAAAAAATTAAAAATAATAAATTAAAATTCTAATTGGTAGAATGTTAACTAACTAGAATCACTAATTTTGAGTAGATTGGTTTTAGAAAGACCCTTAAAAATCAATTAATATTCCCCCAGTGTAATTTATTATAGAATATAAAGTTCAGTTAGTGATATATTAATTTTATACGACCGAAGGTTTTCTATAAATTATTTTCTATTTATTGTGAATTTTATAAATATTATGATGATAGTGGTATATATATGTTATTCAAGGAAATATATATGCTATAAATTCATCAAATTAAAATTATTTATTTCATATAATATACTAATCGGGAAGAAAAAATATTTAAATGTATTATGTTTTCTAGTAACATTGGATAATTAAATGGTTTGTTGTTAAAATAATTATATGGGCTTTTCAAATGAATAGGTATAGATGTTTTTGAATTTTGGGAATTGAGTAGTTTATGTGAGTGGGATAAAATGATTGAATGAATGTGTTGTATGAATAATTTGTATTTTTATTTCAATGTTATCCATAAATGGTTTTTTTTCATGAGTAGGTAATGAAATTTTTTAGTGATGTGATTAAAATTGAAAAAAATAATACAGAATATAGAAATGAAGTATTAATTTATTGTGGCTAAACATTCTAATTTTTAATGATATATTTGAATTATATTATGAAATTAAAAATTGGATATTATGAAAGTATAATAGTTCATTGATATAGTTATAGAAATGTGTCAAACATGGTTTGATCTGCCAATTCTATTTGGATCCTTCCAAAGATTATAGAATAAGTTGAAGGTATTTTGACTATTACTAATGGTATGTTGGTATTATAGGATGATATTTATATGAAAAAAACTGTCTTACTGGAAATAATTGGAGGATATATCACATAATAAAACTAATAAATTTTCATATAGTTGATAGTGATTTTGGTGCATTATTATAAATATAAGTGGTTTATTTCTTATATAGAAAATGTTATTTTAGTTATCTGAATATGGTATTTCAGTAATTGAATTTTCATTCAATTATATTTAATTTTATATTACATTATATCGTAGATATTTTAATAGTCATAATTTCCTGAGATGGATTCATTAACATAGAAGTTACCCAAAAAAAATTCGAGTGATAATTAATTTATTTTATATTTTTTAATATATAATTCCTTTAAAAGGGTAAATATTAAAAATTTAATCTAGATAACTACATTTAGAAATAATATAATATTTCAGTTGATTTGGGAAGGTTGTGTTCACCCATGGGACGAATTATAATCAAATTAGGGTTAGTTGAATTTTAAGATAAACTTATTATTTATTAAATAAATTATTTTTCATAAAATGATTGTGAAGATTAGTTTCCTAAAATATAATATTGGATAAAACATTTTACACCATGGTTATTTATAGGAATAGGTGTTTTTCATAGATGATGTATAAGAAAGTGAAGTGTTTATGATTCATAATCTGACCCTATTTCTAAAAAATTATGGTTCCACCATGTTATCATTATTTTTCATTTAAAATTAAAAATTACCCATTTACATAGCATTTTTCATCACATTGGAATTACACATAGAAAGAGATACAACATGAAATTATTTGAGGACGAGAAATAACCAATGATAATGTAATGGCCTGAACCCAGTTACCCAAAGTCGGTGCATTATTACGTATCTTTGGCATGATCACAAAAGATCAAGTCTCAAAATACCGATTAGTTTAATAGCCTTGGAAGTACTAGATACATTCATATGGTTTACATTACATCATAAAATGGAAAACTATGAAAACATTGTTTCCATATACAACACTGAGATCCCATAGAATATCACTGCAAGTCATTCATAGTAAAATTCTTCTCATCTTGGAATAAATAAATCATATAAAGTGGTGAGCTGTGATGCTCAGTAAGGATAAAAATATAGCGTAGACTTCCATAAATAAGCATAAAAATTTAAGGCAATGTATAGAATTACAAAAAAAAATCCCTTTCAACATAAAAGTTGTCATAATATGACAAATAAAAATAAATATAATTTCATTTACTTACTCACATGGATATTCTACTAGTCGAATAATCACATGCAATAACATTAGCCACTTTCATAATGATGGAATGCATAATGCCAGACTTTCATAACCACATAGTCAAGGCCTTGTGAAAAGACTAAAAATAATATTTTTTTCAAGGACTTGTTCCAAGACACAAGTTTTTCTCATGAGACTTATCAATGCATGGAGAAGCTATATCAGGCTCCTCCTGTCTCTTAGTAAGTCCAATGCATTCCTCATATGAAAAGGTTTAAACAAAACATAAACATTCCTATTAAAACTGGCATACAAAATGTCAATACTTTATCCATAAACCATGAATGGTATGAAATAAAACATCCAAATTCAAACATAACACAAAACCTTCAATACTATATTGAAGTTTTGTATCATAATAAATCAACTTCAAACAAACTTAAAATCCATCAAAGGATGTTGACATAGATGAAATCAAAAACTTTTTAGAGAAATATATCTTTCTATTTTGAAATCATTAAAAAGTCACGTAATTATAAAATAAGACATTTATATTTGAAAATTTTCTTATTAGCTTGTAAGGGAAGCTTTGATGATGTTATAATGGCGAAAAATAGCCACACTCGCCGTATAAGTTAAAAAACATTCTTACCTTAATTTTGTCGCAAAGGTCATAAGGTACCTTGTTTGGTAAACGACAGAAATATTCCTTTCAAACCATTTTATTAAAATTAAAATAAGGGTATAAATTTTTTAACTCATAGTCTAGTAAATAGTAAAAATGTTTTGAAATACATTTTTATGAAACATGGATGTGGATTATAAAGAGGAACCAGTAGATACTTACGTAAAAACAACCTCAGATAATAAAGAGATTTTGAAATTAAACCTTACCTTTTACTTTTCCTTGGTCAAGGGTATG
This sequence comes from Viscum album, assembly GCA_963277665.1. NCBI lineage: Eukaryota > Viridiplantae > Streptophyta > Magnoliopsida > Santalales > Viscaceae > Viscum > Viscum album. The sequence goes on along the minus strand of OY728157.1, from coordinate 200,999,779 downwards.
TTAACATCCTTTATAATGGTGAAATAATTGTTATTAAATTATACAATAATCATATACATTAATATGATATCATATATGATCTTTTAACATTTCATTGTTTATAATATCTTAGTATTATCGTCATTTCGGGTGTTAACTGGTTCATTTTCCTTTAAATTATTTCTTACGTGATTCATGTTAGTTATAGAAGTGATGTATCCTATTTATATTGAAAATGATATTATGTCTTTAAACATTATTTTTAATCATCTAATGAACATTAGTCTTGAATGGATACGATGGGGAATGAATCTCATCACCTTCGTGGAGACGGTAATCCATACGGACGCATGAGTGACAATATAATTCTTTTGATCTTAAAATAATAAATAATTGGATGGTATATCATATATACGGATTCATTATCATGTTTTATTTATTATTTTCTTCAATTAAACACCATTATTATACCCATCGAAATAATAATGTATCGAATAAATATTACACCAATACGTGGAGACGGTAAGCCGTACATAAGGACGTATAGTGACAAGTCATTCAAAGGATGGATAGAATGATGAATATGGATGTACCATATTTATAATAACATACAATTATATAGAATATACTGGAGTTATTATTTTAGAATGGAAACAATAAAGAAAGTGGAAGTGGAAGAAGAAAGGAACTTGAAAGAGGTGATGAAATATTTACCTCTTTTTTGGGTTCTTCCTTTTGATTTGACCAAAAGGGCTTCATAGGTTGGCTTTATGACCAAAGAAATGCCTATAGGATGAATTTAAGACCGTTTAGAGGGTATTTGGGTATGTTTTTTCCGATCCAAATGTCTTTGAAGGTGTGAATTAGAGAGAAGGGTGAGTGCCTTTTATAAGATGGGTGAGGGGTACCTTAGGAAAAGCTAGAAATATTATTTTATAATAAAATCATTTTCGATTTATAATGGCTCCAAAATGAATTATTTAAGGGGTAAGGTGGTTATGGGTCGAATACCACTCAATCAATAGGTATTAGATAGGTTTGGGTCACTATATTAACTTTATCTTTTAGATTTAACTCTTAGTTAAATAGTTTGACATTTACCATGTCTCTTTGTATTTTTATATTATATGGTTAATAAACTTTCTATAAACATCCAAGAGGACCCAAGTGGTTCATTAATTATACACCTATCATTATACAAGTTTTTTTTCTAGACCTTAGATTTTTAGGAATAGAATATCAATTAATAATATAATATTTGTTTTAAAAACACTTTTATGTCAATTTTGACACTATTTGGTATTTTGTTTTTTATAAATTCATAAAGGCATTATTACTTCAAAAAAAATTCATCTAACCAACCCTAACATGTCATATTAACCTATAAAATTATTTTAATTCATAAAAAGTCCCAAATTACATATATTTGTATATTTATAATATTAATTATTTTAATATTTCATTACTTAGGTAATTAGTGCATCATCATTGTGTCATAAATAAATTTATTTATTTAATGTATAAATATTATAAATAAAATACCCTTATATATGAAATATGTTTATCTTTCTATTGAATATTTATAGTCAAATTTATCTTATGTGTATCCTTATATTGATAATTTTTTATTTATTAAACATTGAATTTAATACTTTTAACACTTCTTTGAATTAAATAATAATAAATGTCCAAATCTAATCCAAGTAGACCTAAAGGATAATATTTTATTATAAGTTGTTTTTGGTTCAATTAAAAATAACCAATAGAATTAGGACATGAGTTGGGGTAATAATCATATACTTTTTACCCATAATTACCCTATTTACTTTTAACGTGGTAAAAAAAAGTAAAAGGTTTCTATTCACCAAAAATTATTTTAGTCTTATTGAACCACATTTTTCTTAATAATATCAACCGTGTATCTCTGATTTTTGAAATTTAACTCACAGAAGCGGTAAAATTATGTTTTAGGTAAATTTGCAAATGCTCCTATGAGGTGGGTAAAAGACGGTAAAAAGTTCAATAATATTTTTATATATCTAAAATTATTATAAACTGAATCCAATGAATTACATTGAACTTATATAGGTATTATGTATATATTTTTAACTAAAATAAATTTAAATAAAATAAAAAATTATTTATATAAAAAATTCGGTTTTAAACCAAAACTTAGTGTTTTTCACTATTCATCAAAAAATGAAAGTTTTCAGAAAAATACCATTAATTCACCCTAAGCTAATTTCGATATTCCGAATCCAAAAATGAAGTCTATTTTGAAAGATAAAATTTATAAAATTTCAAAAAGTGGGTATTACTATTCATCATGGCTAGTTTGATTTGTTTGGGTGTGTTAGAACTCGAAGTTGCATACAATACATGTTACTGTATTATTCAAAGAGAAGCATACCATGGAAGCTTGAGGTGTTACATTATCCCCTCCTTCAAATAATTTTTTCCTATAAATTTCTAGAATATTACAGCATTAAAAGACTCGGGTGGTTCTTTATCATAAATTCCTTAGGTTCCCATGTTGCCTCTTCCATCTTATAGATTCTCCATAGAAATTTTACCAGACGAGTCTTCCAATTTCTCAACATTTGTTCTCTTGTTTCAGGAACCTTGATAGGATCTTCATAATAAGACAGATCGCAATCCAGTTCTAATTCCTCATAGGTGAGCACATGCATTGGGTCATGCATTTATTTTCTCAACAGTGATATGTGTAATACATCGTGAACTTTGGAAAGACTTGGCAGCATTTCCAAACTGTAAGCTACAACCCCAATTCCTTCTAGTGTTTCGAAATGTCCAATGTACTTGGGACTCAATTTTCCCTTCTTACCGAAATTTATAACACCCTTACATGGAGATAACTTCAAGAAAACAGGATCTCCAACCTAAAATTCAAAATCCTTCCTTTGGTTATTTATATAGCACTCCTGCCTACTTCGATCTGCTTCGATGTGGTTTTGTATTAACTTCACCTTTTCCATCATTTCTTCCACATGTTCTGGGCCTACGAGTTTTATTTCACCCACTTCATCCCAACAGTTGGTGTGTGACATCTCTTTCCGTGTAACGCTTCATATGGTTCCATCTGAATACTTGAATGGAATCTATTATTATAGGAAAATTCTACCAGAGGAAAATATTTATCCCACATACCTTGAAAGTCAAGTGAGCATGATCTCAACAAATATTCTAAGGTTTCAATAGTCCGTTATGATCATCCATCAATTTAGGGGTGGTAGGTAGTGCACAAATGAAGTTTAGTATCCAAGGATTTCTGAAGAATTTTCCAGAATCTGGAGGTAAAACAGGGATCACGATCGGAAACAATTGATAGTGGTACTCCATGAATTCTTATAACATTATTAATATAAAGTCTTGCTAAATGTTCAAGTGGTTAATCTTCCCTTATGTCAAGAAAATGTGTTTACTTGGTAAGACAATCAATAATGACCCATATTGCAACGGTCCTTATAAGAGTCTTTGGTAGTCCCATGACAAATTCCATCGTAATATATCACATTTCCACTCAGGTATGGGAAGAAGTTTCATGACACCTCCAGGCTATTGCCTTCCCGATTTTACTTGTTTACAAGCCATACATCTTGACACAAAATTAGAAATATCCCTTTTCATTTTGTAACACCAAAAATGTACATTCAAATATCTATAAATTTTGGTTCTCCCATGGTGTATATAGAAATTGTAACTATGGGAATATTCCTACAATTCCATTTTTAGATAAGGTATATCGGGAACACAAAGTCTCTTCCCAAATTCAAAATTCCATCTTCATACACAAAGTCACTCAATCTCCCATTATTCACATCTTTAATATTCTTTTGAAACACTTCATCATCGGTCTTATAACTCTTTATCCTTTCTAGTAAATATGGTTTGGAAACCATTTGAAAGAGTATTGTTGTTTCACCTTCCATCATGATTCCTGTATCCATCACTACTAGATCCATGTATATAGGATCCTTTTTAACTCTAATATTTTCGAAAACTCCATGATACTTTCTACTCAATGCATCATCCACCTTATTTTCCTTCCCAGGGTGGTAGTGTATAGTGAAATTGTAATCCTTTAGTAGTTCAAGCCATCTCCTCTTCCTCGTGTTGATATCTTTCTATGAGAAAATATAATTCAAACTCTTTTGATCGGTATATATCTCACATTTTTCACCATAGATATTGTGTCTCCAAATCATCAAAGCAAATGTTACAGTTCCTAACTCAAGATCATGAGTAAAATAGTTTTTCTTAGTAATTTTTAGCTGTCATGATGCATAGGCAATAAACCTATCATTCTACATAAGGACACAACCAAGTACATTCTTTGAAGCATCACTATAAATAACAAACCAATCATTCCTCGATGGTAGAGTCAAGATATAAGCATTGACTAATATTCTCTTGAATTCTTCAAAAAAAATTATTTACACTCTTTTGTCCAAACAAATTTAAACCCTTTTCATGTGGGATTTGTTAATGGGTTAGCCAACCGGTCAAAATTACGGATGAAACGTCGATAATAACCTGCTAAACCAATAAAACTGTATACCTATGTTATACTTGTCGATGTTGGACATTATTGGATTGCTCTTGTCTTAGATGGATCAATGGAGATTCCATCCTTAGAGACAATATAAACAAGAAAATAAATCTCCTCAAGACAGAATTCACACTTGCTAAACTTCCCATATAATTCAGGTCTTCTAAGAGTCTTTAGAATAATGCACTTCTGATTTTCATGATCGTAGTAGCTTTTGGATTATACCAATATATCATCAATAAATACCACTACATATTCATCAAGATAATCCTTTAAAACTCTATTCATTAGATCCATGAATACAGAGGGTGAATTAGTTAATCTAAAAGGCAATACTTTAAACTCGTAATGCCTTTACCTAGTTTGAAATGCGGTTTTCTGAATGTCTTCTTTCTTCACACACAACTGATGATATCTGGATCAAAGGTTAATCTTTGAAAAGTATTTATCTCCATGAATTTGGTCTAATAAATCATCAATGTGAGGTAGGGGATACTTGTTCTTTATTGTTATGTCATTGATCTCCATGTAGTCAATGCACAACCACATAGATCCATCATTATTCCTAACAAAAAGGACAGGGGCTCTCAATGGAGAAACACCTGGGAAAATAAATCCATTATTACTCAATTCCTCTAGTTGTTTCTTTAGTTTCACTAATTCCACAGTGTCCATTCTATAAGGGTTCTTTGAAATGGACCTTGATGTAGTAATTAAATCAATGGAAAACTCAATTTCTCATTCTAGAAGATGTCTAGGTAAATCTTATGGAAACAGATCAACATATTCTTTAACAATAGGTACATCATCTATTTGGAAATTCCTTTCATAAACCATAGTTATTTCATTATATTCTTCCCCAATAATTGAATTTATCTAAGCTACTGGGGCGGATCTAGATAAGAATTAGGTGGTGATGATTCTTCTCTAAATATAAGGTGTTCTTTATCATCGTCATCAAAAAGAGTAACCTCATTCTTCTTACAATAAATGTTTGCATCAAGGTCCAAAATCGAATCCATACCAAGTACTGTATCAAATTCAATCATGGGTATGATGATGAGATCTGCATATAAATAAAATTTATATTCCCTAATGGGGACTGATTCATAAAATATTGTTGCAATGATACTTCTCTTAAGAGTTTTGTCTGAAAACTCCATTGTTAAATCAAATTATAAATATCTAATTTTCTTAGAAAACTGGGAAGATATGAAACAATGCGATGATCTATAATCAAATAAAGAATTTTATGAACTTGAGGAAACCATTAAATTACATGCCACTACGTCTTTCAGAGCTTCAACCTCAACTGTAGTGATAGCATAAGTTTTTCCTTGATCTCTTGTCCTTTTCTCATGTAAGTTACCATGACACTTTGGCCATTCATTTTCATAATTTCCCTTTTCTCTATAGTTGTATCATTAAACATCGACATCCTCTTTCTTCCACTTGAAATCACGATCATGGTGGTCTTTTTCACCATACTTGTAACAGAATCTCATTCCTTTCAGGAAAGTAACAGGGTGTTTCTTCCCACATTTACTATTGTATGGATATTCATATTTTCCCTTCTTCCACTTATTTCCATTTCCAGAGTGTTCATCAGATCTATTCTTCTATTTCATTTCTCTAAAGTTGTAAGACCTATAGAATTCTTTTTCATGTCTTGATAGTACATGATACAATATCTTCGTATGACAAGAAAGATTATGAGAATAATGCTCGATGGTGAAATGGTTTTAAACCATCTAATAAATAATCAATATTACTTCTTGGGTCATATATATAATCTGTAGCATGCCTTGCTAACCTTGTAATGTTACCTTCATTCTTTGCGACATTCTCATCTTACATTTTCCTCAGACTCAGAAGTTGCGTTTCCTTATCTGCTCGATAGTCTGGAGGAAATTATTTTTAAAAGAAAATTTCTTTAAACTCCCTCCATTCCATATTTGATACTTCGTCATCTTCATTTTTTGTTTTGAATCAATGACCACCATTGATCAACGTATCCAGTGAGGCAGTAAACTTCCATGACAACTTTTTCACTTTCGCTACTCCCCATGGTGTGGAATATTTTCTATAAGGAATTTATCCATTTCTCGGCTACAAGTGGATTTCTACCCCCATTAAATTTTGGTGGTTTTTTAATCATGAATAGATCATAAATTGACCATCCATGTTGCGGATCAGGGTGCTCTATATGGGTAAGGTTATTATTTATAACCTGAGTGATTTGTTCTAGTATGGTGATTAGTTGATCAGCACTAGTTGCATCACCAGCTTCACTATAATTATCTTGAGCAGGAGGGAAATCCCTACATGGATTTCATGCATTGATATGGTTTCCATTCCTTCCACTATGTGCCATTATAAAACAATGGAATAAACTAGATTAGATTATGAATCGAAATACATAATTCCAAAGTTGTAAAATACATAACATAAATTGAATAGTTTATGGATATAATCCATAATCATAAAAAAAATTATTGGAGGAATTATATACTCAAAAACCCTTCATAATGGTTTGTAATGAAGATGAGAATTATCCTAAGCATATCCCTCAGGACTGTCGTAACCAAGAGTACACCAAGGCCCGTTGTCATTCACCAGTTCCCGTTTGATTCTAGCTCAAAGTGGTGTTTTCATTTTGTACCCCTAGGTACATCTGTTCCAAAGCCGCCTCTACATACTTGTATCCAGATAGGGATGTATTTCTTGGAAAACTCACAAAATATCTACAATACCAAAATTTCAAATGTTCTTCTATATTAAACCTCAAAGTCTATCTTAGGGCTATGTGCTCTAAGAAGAGTTTATCTAAATCTAGTTTCTAAGGTTTGCACTAAAATTCATCGGATACCAACTAAAATTCCCCGACCCTAGTTACCCGGAGTCAGTGCATTATAACGTATCATTGACATGATCAAAAAAGATCAAGTGTTGAAATACTTATTAGTTTAGTAGCCTCGTAAGTAATAGATATATTCATAAGGTTTACATTACATCATAAAATGGAAAACTACAACAACATTGTTTCCATAGAAAACATTGAGATACCATAGACTATCCCAATAGTTCTGTCATAATATACTTCTTTGCATCCTGGAAAAATTAAAACATAGAAAGGGGTGAGCTCAGATTCTCAATAAGGATAACAATGTAGTGGAATCTTTCATAAATAAGCATAAACATTTAAGGCAATGTATAGAACTAAAACAAAATCATTTTCAACATAAACATCATCATAATATAGAAAATATTAGTCAAAATAATTCCATTTACTTACACACATGGATATTCTACTAGTCAAATAATCCATTGATATATCAATAGCCACGTTTATAATAATGGAATGCATAATGCCAGACTTTCATAACCACATAGTCAAGGCTTGTGCCAAGAATAAAAATAAGATTTTGTCAAGGCCTTGTGCCAAGAAATTACTTTGTCTCAAGAGACCTACTGATGCATCGAGGAGCTATAGTGGGATCCAACCATTACTTACTAATTCCAATGTATTCCTCATATGAAAAGGTTTAAACATAACATAAACATTCGTATTAAAACTGGCATATGAAATGTCTACACTTTATCCATAAACCATGAAGGTGTGAAATAACACATCCACATTCAAACATAACACAAAACCTTCAATACAATATAGAAGTTTTGTATCATAATATATCATCTTCAAACAAACTTAAAATCCATCAGTGGATGTTGACATAGATGAAATCAAATCCATTTTAGAGAAATATCTCTTTCAATTTTGAAATCATTTAAAAATCACATAATTATAAAAGAAAATAGTTATATTTGAAAATATTATCATAATTTTGTAAGGGAAGCTTCGATGATGATATAATGGTGGAAAATTTCCTCACTCATCGTATAAGATAAAAAACATTCCTTCTTTAATTTTGTCGAAAAGTTCATAAGGTACCTCGTTTGGAAAACGAAGGAAATATTCCTTTAAAACCATTTTATAAAAAGTAAAATAAGTGTATAAATAACATTAAACCATATTCTAGTAAATATTAAAAATGTTTTAAAATACATTTTTAAGAAACACGGATGTGGATGATAAACGGATCCCATTAGACACATACATAAAAAGAACCTCAAATAGTAAAGTGATTATGAAATTAACCTTTACCTTGTACATTTCCTTGGTTGAGGGTAGGTTAACCTCGTGTATAATTGTGAAATAAATGTTATTAATTTATAAAATAATCATATACATTAATATGATATCAGATATGATCTTTTATCATTTCTTTGTAAATAATATCTTAGTATTATCGTCGTTTCTGGTGTTAACTGATTCGTTTTCCGTTAAATTATCTGTTATGTGAGTCGTGTTTGTTATGTATGGGATGTATCTTATTCATATTAAGAATTATATTAAGTCTTTAAACATTATTTTTAACCATCTAATGAAAATTATTCTTAAATAGATATGATGATGAATGAATCTCATTGCGTTTGTGGAGACGGTAATCCCTACGTACGCACGAGTGAAAATATCATTATTTTGATATTAATATAATATATAATTGGATGGTATATCATATATAGAGAATAATTATCATGTTATATTTATTATTTACATACATTACACATCATTATTATTCCCATCCAAATAATAATGTATTGAATAACAATTACACCATGACGGGGAGATGGTAAGGTCTACGTACGCACGTATGGTGACATGTCATTCAAAGGATGGATAGAATAATGAATATGGTTCTAACATATTTATAATAAAATTATATTATATATAATACAATGTATTAATTATTTTATAATCAAAACAAAAAATAAATAGGAAGTGGATGAAGAAAGGACCTTGAAAGAGGTGATGAAATATTTACCTCTTCTCCAGTTTCTTCATTTTGATTTGCTGAAAAGGGGTCCATAGGTTGGCTTTATTACTAAAGGAATGCCTCTAGGATGAATTTAGGACAGTTTAGAGGGTATTTGGGTAGGGTTGGGCCGATACAAAAGGCTTCGATGTTGTGAATTAGAAAGAAGGGGGAGTTCCCTTTTATAAGAGGGGTGAGGGGCACCTTAGGAAAAGCTAGAAATATTATTTTATAATAAACTCATTTTCGGATTCTAATGTCTCCAAAATGAATTATATAAAGTATAAGGTGGGGATGGATCAAACACCACTCAACCAATAGATTTTAGACAGGTTTGGGTCACCAAATTATCTTTATCTTTTATATTTAACTCATAGTTAAATTGTTTGACATTTACCAGCTCTCTTTGTATTTTTATATTATATAGTTAATAAACTTACTATAAACTTCCAAGAGAAGTCCAAGTGGTTTATTAATGATAAGAAAATTATTATATAAGTCTTTTTGTCATTAATTATTTTTTTATGAATATAATATCAATTAAAAATATAATATGTTTTTTAAAAACTCTTTTATGTCAATTTTGACACTATTTGGTATTTTTTTTATAAATTCATAAAATCATTATTACTTCAAAACAAATTCATCTAACAGACACTAAAATGTCATATTCACCTAGAAAATTATTTTAATTCATAAAATAGTCTCAAACCACATTTATTTGGCTATTTAAAATATCAATTATTTTAATATTTCATTAATTATGTAATTATTGCATCATCATTGTGTCATAAATAAATTTTATTATTTAGTGTCTAAAATTATAACTAAAATACCATTATGTTGTAAATAGTTTTATCTACTTAATGAATATTTATAGTCGAATTTATCTTATGTGTATCCCTATATTAAAAATTTCTTAGTTATTGAACTTTGAATTTCACACTTTTAACTCTTCTTTGAATTAAATAATAATAAATGTCCTAATACAATCCTAGTGGACCTAAAGGGTCATATTTTATTCCTAAGGTTTTTTTGGTCTAATTACACTTATCCTATAGTTTTAGGACATGAGTTAGGGTAATAATAATATAATATTTACCATTAATTACCCTATTTACTTTTAACCATGGTAAATAAAAGTAAAATGTAACTATTGACCAAAAATTATTGTCATCTTATTGAACCAAATTTTACTTACTCATATCAACTGCTTCTCTTAGATTTTTGAAATTTAACTCACAGAAGTGGTAAATTTAGGTTTTATTTAAATTTGCAAATGCTCCAAAGAGATGGGTAAAAGACGGTAAAAAGTTCAATAATATTTTATTTATCTAAAATTATTATAAAATAAACCCAATGAATTACATTGAACATATATAGGTATTACTTATCTATTTTTACCTAAAATAAATTTAAATAAAATAAAAAATTTGGTTTTATTCCACCACTCAGTGTTTTCACTATTCATACAAAATTGAATATTTTTAAAAAAATACCAAAAATTCACCCTAAGCTAATTTCGATGTTATGAATCCAAAAATGAAGTCCATTTGGAAAGATAAAATTTATAAAATTTCAAAAAGTGGTTATTACTATTCATTACTTCTATTTTGATTGGTTGTGGTGTGTTATAACTCGAAGTTGCATACAACACACACTACTATATTATTCAAAGACAAGTGTATCGTGGAATCTAGGGGTTTTACAGATAAACTTGAATGGTGATAACATTTAAATAATGTTACATCAATGAATATTGAAGTGTCAATATTATCTGCATGAGCTATGAATATTTTCCCTTCCATATGTTTCTTCTTACTTATGATTATATCTTCCTCCCATAAATATTAACACACAAAAATTTAATATAGTAATATTGATATAATGAACCAAATATTAACATTTCAAAATATTCATTTTATATTTAATAAAATTTTAATTTTATGATTATTTATATATTACAAACAAAATCATTTATCTTGGGACTGATTAAATTAGTATTTTGATTTAATTGATTTATTTAGATGGATGGAACTTTTTTACTCAATTATTAAATTAATGAGTTATCAATGGTTGATGATAAAAATAATAGTGTTCCTAAAATATCATTAATAATTCAATTTTTTATGGGTTTCAATTAATTATTTTAGCTAACAAGTTTTTTTTGATAAATTATAACATGTTAATAGGTAGAATTTTGATTTCTCATCCTCCAATAAGACACACTAAAATAATAATTTCTTATTTCATGAAATGAACCTTTCATTCATTATATTAATTTCAGTATTATAGGTTAATCCTTGGTTTTTTGAAATCCCTCCACGAAAACCATCTCTCGTTCTTCACCACTTTTCACATTTATCCCCCATCATTAACATTTTTGATCTATATATAAACCTAATTTTCAATGTTTTGATGTTGAGTGGAAATTAAATTAAACTAAAAACAATTATAAACATTCTTAATCTATAGATGAACCTAATTTTAAATGGTCAAAATGATGATGAAGAATTAAAAACCACATTAAAGAATTGATATTGGAAAATAACTTGGGGTTCCATGGTTATTTCTAGTGGGGTAATGGAATAAACATTGTATCTGAATAAAAGATAATATGAAGGTATAATTATGATGTAATAACATTATAAATGTTTATAGTTTTTTCTTTATCATATAAATCAAAACAATTATAAGAACATAAATTTTATAGTGGTCAAGGGTGTTATAAAGCTCAATCACATGGTGTTTATACCTTTTAAGATTTTTTTACTATGAATGTGGAGAATTGTGTCATTAAATTTTAAGAAAATAATTCTATAATCCCACAAGATATATCTTGTAAATCCTAATCTTTTGGGACTACCTCAACTCATTCTAATAGTGTTTCGTTATACATAATCACACTCATAGATGATGATATAGTGAAAATATTTTTTTACTTTCTAAACAAATTTGAGGTATTATTAGAGTTTTTTAAAAAGAATTATATTGAGGAATTTGAGATTAGAAGTAAAATAACATAATTAATATCAAGAAATAGTAGGGAATAAAAAAAATTATTTCTTAAACTATTATAGAAATAATCAAAGAAATATACATAATATTATACACATGACACTAATGAATAATGATGTGGATGAGTGAATGAAAAAAAATTACAACAATAAATGATTAAAGAATGAGGTTATGTACTAGAATTTCTATAGTGATATGGGTGGAAGCAATATATGATGAAGTATATAATGTTTAAAAAACCTCTTTATAACCAATGTGGAAATATATTCAAGTGTAGTTAGGTTTTAGAAAACTATTGGGAATTAATCACCATAATATTTTGTAAGGTTTATCATATTTCTATGTCGATGTTATGGAATGTGAAAAACAAAAATCAATTTAAAAGTCATGTATCTATATTAAATAATGAAATAAACATATTTTTATTTCTCTAGAATGATTATTATTATAATATATTCATATATTTGAATGTTCTCATTAGTGATATGGTTTTATATATAGAGTAGAACTTATAGTAAATTTAATGTAAGAATAATGACACAACTTATTAATTCTATTTTTATTTGATAAGAATTTTTGTAATCCTGAAAATTATGAAAATTTTCGGGTCATAGAATTATCAAATTATATTCCAGTGAAATTTGTATTATAATTCAAGGTGATTGATTAGTATTATATCATATTACTGAAAGGTGATGTTTTTATGTTGTAGTAATGAAAAAATTTGATCATCCTATATAATTGGTAAGATAAGATAGATTTAGATGACCATTATTATGGTTTTTAACTTAATTAATTTAATGGATGATGGAGGGCCCAAGTTCCAAAAAAATAACCTATATTACTAATTCTATAATGTATGAGTTATATTTATTATAAGAGTTTTATTTGTTTCAATTTAATGAAAACCAAGGATAATAGTGTTACCACTATTAAATAAAAATCTATAGAACGAGTGGTTATTTATATTACATGAATGGGATAGTATTAGAAAGAGGTACGGTCATATGATGGTTGATAATGGATTTCTTTAAAAGTAAGGAATTGAATTCTCTAAAAATCACCAATAGTTAAGAACACTACCAAAAAAATAGTATTGAGTAATTGTGCTTATGATAGATTTCATATTAATTTGATTGTTGTCAAAATATAACTCCTTCATTAAAACATTGAGCATGAAATATGCAATAATCAACTAGATGGTTTTGAAGAATTTTAGAATAAGTATTTGGTTTGTAACCAAAATAATTGTATTAATGGTTTGAAACATGAACCCTGAAAATGAAACTGGATGATTGATGATTTCATGCTTGAGAATGGTTTCATTAAATGGAAATCATGTCATTATTTACACCATAAGGTGGTTGATGATGGTATCTATAAAAAGCCCTGATTAAAAAAAGAAAAATTTGTTGGATATCACATACAACACATAATACAATGTTTAAACAAACCGTGAATTGTTGTTATTTAAATATGATTTTTATAAAATTACCATTGAATTGGAATGAATGAATTGAAATTACTAAATTTTGAAATATATTTAATGTTCCAAATCAATAAAAATACAATAATTATCTCTTATTAAATAATAACTCAAATCAATTCCTACCAAATTCTTTAATAGAATATCCGGAAATGTGGAAGTGGAAAAAGGAAATTTTTTTATCTCATTTTCCATTATAAGGAAGAAATGTTTGATGAATCATTCGGGATCAATTTTACAAAGGTTTCATTCAAAATAGTATATGATAGATTGATTCTAGTTGAAATTAATTTGGATAAAAGGGTGTGGATCAACAAATAAGTTCACATTTTGGAGTGAGGTTTCAATGAAAGGAAGATCAATTTAGAGGAATATATCCATATTTGGGAAAACGTTTCCATTAATTTTGAAGATATTATCAAGGATGACCCAAATATGTTGGTAAATACACATAAATGGGGGTATGTCGGGTATTAAATTAAAATAATCATAGTGTGGTTTTTAAATATTTTTTGAGTTCCTTATCTGTTTAATGAACTTTTTTGTGACTTGTAACGCCCCGAACCCAGTTACCCAGAGTCGGTGCATTATTGTGTAACATTGGCATGATCACAAAACATAAAGTCTCGAAAGACCGATTAGTTTAGTATCCTTGGAAACAATAGATACATTTATAAATGTTACATTAGATCATTAAGTGAAAAACTAAAATAACATGGTCTCCATAGTCCACACTCATATCCCCTTCCAACTATCCCTGCATGTCATTCATATTATACTTCATCACATCCTGGAAAAAGTAAAACATAGAAAGGGGTGACCTCAGATTCTCAGTAAGGATAAAAATATTGCGGAAGCTTTCGTAAATAAACATAAATATTTAAGGCAATGTATAACTAAAACAAAATCCTTTTAAACTTGAACTTCAACAAAAAATGGAAAAAGTAAAATGAGATAATGCCATTTACTTATTCACATTGATATTCTACTGGTCGAATAATCACATGAAATATCAATAACCACTTTCATAATGATGGAATGCATAATGTCAGACTATCATAACCACGTAGCCAAGGCCTTGTTCCAAGACAACAAATAAAATTCTGTCTAGGCCTCGTGCCAAGAAACTAGTTTGTCTCAGGAGACCTATTGATGCATCGAGGAGCTATAGTGGGCTCCACCTGTCACTTATTAAGTCCAATTCATTTCTCATATGAACAGGTTTAAACATATCATAAACCATAACATAATCATATCACATAAAACATGCAAAAAGAAAACATAACATTTCCAAATTTCAATCACAAGATATCAATACAAGACATTTATATAATAATAAAAAACACTTTCAAAACAATTTTTAATACCAAAATAAATAAAATTAAAAGTTTGTATCTATTTTTCATTTGAGAAAGTTATGGCTTGTAGAGGAAGCCGAAACTTAAATAATGGTCACGGCGGTGGAGAAGTCATTGTCGCCACATATGTACGACAAAAAAAACATTCCCTTTTGTCATTTATTAAAATGAATCGTATAAAAAAATTCCTATTGAATAAACGTAAAAGTCAAAGGGGTTTATACACTGTATAAAAGAAAGTTGTGTATAAAATAAAATATGTCTCAATGAAAGGAGATTGAGATGAAGTCCCTTACAAAGATCATTTTTTTATAATAAAATAGATCTATTATATATATTCACTATAAGTACACATAAATATAGTAAAAAAACAAGATATAACATAATAATATCATGAAATAATTTGAAAGTAGGAGATTAACCCAAAGAACGGAAATTGGGTTAAGAAGTTCCCTTACCTCGTGTCTGACTTGACTCGATCGTGTTTTAATCTCCTGAATAATAAAATAGAGTAAATTTATATTTTCTTAAGAACATTTTTCATGTTCATTATTTCCTTTATATCACTTATTACCATGTTATGAACATTATGTAATTATTTAAGTTAATAACTGTCATTTTGTCGATCTTTGGTAGTTGAGTCAAAAATAACCTTCTTATAATTACAAGTTGTTCATGTGGTGAAATATCCATTATATCCAGATTTATATTCATGGTGTAGATATCATATATATCATATATATCCAGTATATACATGCATTTATAATATTACATAACATTTAGAGGTAAGAAATGAAATTCACCGTTTTTGGAGACGGTAAGTCGTACGTACGCAAGAACGCTACTTTCAACTCTATTTCGTATTTAATGGAATAAAATCATAATTATATAAATTTATATTATAATTTCAGTATAATATCATATATAATATCATTTACTCCATACTTTATACATCCAACATATGGCATTAATGATTCAAATCACTTTGAGGGGGCGGTAGTCCGCACTTCCTAAAATGTAATTATTGTGTTTACCCATAATGGAAATCATAAAGGTATGCCATAAATTAGAAATACATAAGAATAAGGAAAACATAAACATAATATATATCATATATAAAAAATATTGTCATCCTAATGGACACTATGAGAGGTGTTAAAATAAGATTGAACAATCATCGTTTCGTGAGGCAGTAATTCGCCACCCACAGAAACAATATGTTCTTTAAGGATTTGACGAAGGTGTTTGTAAATGTAAATAAAATACTTATCATAAAAAAATCCTAGTATATTTATGATAATAGTGATGTTACAAAATAAAAGAATAAAAAGAGTTTAGGGGGTTGGAGAATTAAAATAAAACAAAACAACATAAGAGAAGACATTACCTTAAAATCGGGTAACTCATTTTGATTTGAGCCAAAGGCTTCCTTGGGAAGACTTCTGCCCATAGTGAGGCTTCTAGAAGTAAGAGAATGAAGTTTAGAGAGTATTTGGGCAGGGGTTGGCTGAGCCAAATGGCTTGGAAGGTGTGAATAAGTTGGTAGTGGTGGGGGCCTTTTATAAGAGGAGAGGAGGGGCACTCTAGGAAAGTCATGAAATGTTACTTTATTATATAATGAGTTTCGAATTTTAAAGGTCCCACACTTATATATTTCGAGTCTAAGGTGATAAGCGTTCTAAATATACTCATCCAATAGGTTTTTTACAATTTTAAGTCTTAGATTTTACATTATCTTTTAATTTTATTTAAATCATTAATTAATGAGGTAATCGTTGCATCATCATGGTGTCATAAAAACATTAATTTATTTAATTTCTAAAAATTATAAAAAAAATATAATGATTTATTAAATATATTTACCTTTCCAATGTATATTTATAGTTGAGAATTTAACTTATATAACCCAATGTAATAATTGTTTTAGTAAAACAACACATGTTTATGACAATTTTATTTTTACTTTAAATAAAACGTTATTAATGTCATTTTCATAGAAAAGTGGATCCATGGGGTCCCCAAGTTGACCCATGGATTGTATTGTTCGGCCATGACTCATCCAATAAGAGTAGGACAAGTGAAATAGTATTTTTATATTTTTATAATATCATTTTTAACTTAAATTTCACTAATTACCTATAATCGTGATTAATAAAACTTAAAAGTTACTATTCACAAAAATATTATTTTAATCAGATTGAACAAAATTTTACATCATAATGACAACCATGTATGTTGGATTTTTGAAATTCAATTCATAGAAGTGGTAAAGTTTCATTTAAATGAAAAAATCAGTTTTTTAACTACCACTTAGTGGTTTCACTATTCATCAAAAATTGAAGTTTTTTATAACAATGCCAAAATTTCTCCCTAAGCTATAATTGATATTAAAAATTCAAAAATGATGTCTACTTTACAAAATTCCAAACATATAATTTTCATTAATTAATTTTATAATTAATTCCCGATGTCACAACAAATGGTGTGTTTTTAAGAAACAATATATATCAAAAGATTGAAAATTGTTTATGTCCAATTTCAAAGTGAAATTAATTCTAATGAACACCATTGGATAAAATGGAAAAAATATATTCTAATTATACTTTAAAACCACTAAATAGTATAATTTATCACTCTAAGTTATTTTGATTAAAAAGGTTGTTTTTATGTATTTTCATTATTCATAAAAAATTGGAAGTTCTCATAAAATTACAAAAAGTTCAACTTAGGATAATTTCGATATTCCGAATAAAAAAATGAAGTAAATTTTGAAATATAAAATTTATATAATTTCAAAAATTAGGTATTACTATTCATAATGGCTACTTTGATTGGTCGCGGTGTGTTAGAACTCGAAGTTGCGTACAACACACGCTGCTCTAATATTCAAAGAGAAGCGTACCATGGAAGCTTGGGGTGTTAAATTCTCCCCACCATTAAGAAATTGTGTCATCGCATTTTGAAATTTTTATATGAATATAAAAGGTTGAAAATAGAAAATACCTTTGTGGAAAACCCACATCCGAAATAAGGTAAATAAAAATATAACTTTAAAAGAAAGAAAGAGAAGTACAAAGGTCACCCGAGACTGCCCATACTAGGATTATATGAAAATATGGATATGGAGGAGAAACAAACTATCAAGGTCTGATGAAGATTTGTAGAAAACAGGATTTGGAGAATTTTTAACTACAAGCTAATCAAAAACTTGTGATTGGTTAAACGATCATTGATTCCCCAGTAAGAAAAGTTAACTGACAACATTTTTGTTTTAAGTGACCTTTCATAAAGGTGAGAAATTTATTTAGGAGATTTATAAAGAACATTAGGAAATATACATACTTTTCATGTAGACTTTCATTTTTTTATAAATTTTTACCACAAACCCATCTTTCACTAAAAAAGATAATAAAACTCAGAAATATTATATTTATTTTAATCGTGCAAGGTTCAAAATATTAACACATACCATTTAGATTATGAAAACTATTTGGTAATAACCAAGGACTTCTTGTAGGCTAGTGGTAGGTAATAAAGGCATGTCGTACTATGGTTGTGGGTTCGATTCCTACAGATTTGTCCGACGCGACGGGTTATCCCCCGACCTGCAAGTTTTCCTTTTCCTAAAACTATAGTATTATAATATTTCAAAAATAATCTTCATAAATGTTTTAACCTTATACAATACTACCCAAAGTTCAACCTAATCCATTCCAACTTTTATAGTTATCCAAAATACCTCTGTCCAGACTTTTTCTAAAATGTCTCTAAATTCCAAAATCAATTGTATCATCATATTCCTCAAACAATGTAAAGTTTCACTTATTTTCACATACAAAAATATGATTACCTTCATCATATTAAAACCTTAATGAAAACAACAAGTACTGATGTATAATCCTTATATATATCACATTATTCTTATAACCAGAATATAATCCTTGAGTCCAGAAGCACCAATACATTAATTATTCCACTTCAACTATAGTAACAGCATAATATTGTCCTTGATCTCTTGGCCTTTTCTAAGGTAAGTTTCCCTGACGCTTAATACATTCATTTTCATAATTCCCCGTTTCCCTACAATTATAACATTCAACATTGATAGCCTCTTTCTTTCCCTTGCGATCACGAGCCTGGTGACCTTTTTCTCCACCTTTATAACAAACTCCCATTCTTTTTTGGAAAGTACCGGGGTGATTCTTCCCACAATGATCGCATAATGGAAAATATTATTTTCCTTTTTCTCTTTATTTGTCTCTTGTTCCACCGTTCTCTTCGTCTCATTCTTTACTTTATTTTCATACTATTTATAGAATTTTGTTTCTATCTTGATAGCACATGAGACAATATCTTCGTACGATGAGAAGGTTTTTGAGACTAATTCTCTATGGAGAAATGGTTTTAACCCATCAAATAAATGATCAATCTTACTTCTTGGGTTACATATATAATCTGCAGCATGCCTCGCTAACCTTGTAAAGTTAGCTTCATACTTTGCGACATTCTCATCCTTCTTTTTTCTCAAACTCAAAAATTGTCTTTCTATATCTGCTTGATGGTCACGAGGATAGTATTTTTCTAAGAAAATCACTTTGAACTCCCTCCATTCCATATTTTATACTTCATCATCTTCCTTTGTGTTTTGAATCAATGACCACCATTGATCAGCATCTCCAGTGAGGCGGTAAACTGCCATGACAACCTTCTCCCTTTCACTACTCGCCAAGGCATGGAATATTTTCTCTAAGGAGTTTATCCATTGCTCAGATACTAATGTATTTTTACCCCCATTAAATGTTGGTGGTTGTTGCCTCATGAAGCAATATAAAATTGATCCTCCAAGTTGCAGATCAGGGTGCTCCATACGAGTAAGCTTATTATTCATAACCTGAGTGAGTTGTCCCAGTATGGTGATAAGTTGATCATCACCAGTTGTATCTCCAGCTACACAATAATTTTCTTGAGTAGGAGGGAAATCCCTATATGGAATGTGCGCATTTATACGGTTTCCATTCCTCCAACTAGGTGCCATTTCTAAACAATGGAATAAACTAGATTAGTTTATGAATCAAAATACATAATTCCATAATTGTAAAACACTTAACATAAATTGAACTATAATCATAAAAATGTTTTCTTTGAAGAAGTATATACTCATAATCCCTTCATAATTTTTTGTAAGGAAAATGAGAATTATCCTAAACATATCCCCTGAGAGTGTCGTAACCAAGAGTGCAGCAAGGCTCGTTGTCATGCACCAATTCCCATTTGAGTCTAGCTCAAAGTGATGTTTTCGGGTTTTTCCCCTAGGGACATATGTGCCAGATCCGCCTCTACCTTCTCATATCCAGACAGGGATGTATTGCTTGTAAAACTCATAAAATCTCTATAATACCAAAATTCTAGGAAGTTATTCTATACTAATCCTCAAAATCTATCTTAGGGCTATGTGCTCTAATCAGAGTTTATCTAAATCTAGCTTCCAAGGTTAGTACTAAACTGCCTCTGATACTAAATGTAATGCCCCAACCCCAGTTACCCAGAGTCGGTTCACTATTACGTAACATTGGCATGATCACAAAAGATCAAGTTGAGAAAGACCTTTTAGTTTAGTATCCTCATAAACACTAGATACATTCATAAATGTTACATTATATCATAAAGTGAAAAACTAAAATAACATGGTATCCATATTCCACACTCATATCCCCTTCCAACTATCCCTGCAGGTCATTCATATTATACTTCATCACCTCCTAGAAAAATTAGAACATAGAAAGGGGTGAGCTCAGATTCTCAGTAAGGATAAAAATATTGCAGAATCCTTCATAAATAAACATAAACATTTAAGGCAATGCATAATTAAAACAAAATCCTTTTAAACATGAACTTCAATAAAATATGGAAAAATTAAAATTATTTAATGCCATTTACTTATTCACATGGATATTCTACTGGTTGAATAATCACATGAAATATCAATAACCACTTTCATAATGATGGAATGCATAATGCCAGACTATCATAAAAATGTAGCCAAGGCCTTGTGCCAAGACTAAAAATAAGATTCTATCAAGGCCTCATGCCAAGACACTAGTTTTTCTCATGAGACCTACTGATTCATAGAGGATCTATAGCGGGCTCCACCCGTAACTTATTGAGTCCATTCCATTCCTCATATAGACAAGTTTAAACATATCATTAACCGTAACATAATCGTATCACATAAAACATGCATAAATGAATCATAACATTTCCACATTTCAATCACAAGATATCAATACAACACATTGATAAAATAAAAAAACACTTTCAATACCATTTTCAATACCAAAATAAAAGAAAATTAAAAAATTTTATTTATTTTTAATTTAAAAAGGTTATGGCTTGTAGAGGAATCCGAAAATCAAATAATGGTCACGGCGGAAGAGAGGTCGTTGTCGCCACATACGTACAACAAAAAACACATTCCATTTTGTCATTTAGTAAAATTATTCATATAAAAAATATTCTTTTTGAATAACGTAAAAGTCAAAGGGTTTTATACACCGTATAAAAGAAAGTAGTGTATAAAATAAAATATGCCTCAATGAAAGGAGATTGAGACGAAGTCCATTACAAAGATCATTTTTTAAAATAAAATAGATCTATTATATATATTCACTATAATAACACGTAAAGAAAGTAAAAATACAAGATAGAACATAATAATATAATTACATAATTTGAAAGTTGGAGATTAACCCAAAGAACGGAAATTGGGTTAAGAAGTTCCCTTACCCTGTGTCTGACTTGACTCAATCATTCTTTAATCCCCTGAATAATATACTAGAGTTAATTTCTATTTTCTTAAGAACCTTTTTAATGTTCATTATTCCTTTTATATCACTTATTACCTTGTTATGAACACTATGTAATTATTTAAGTTAATAACGGTCATTTTGTCGATCTTTGGTACTTGAGTCAAAAAAAACTTCTTGTAATTACACGTTATTCATGTGGTGAAATATCCATTATATCCAGAATTATATTCATGATTTAGATATAATATATATCATATATATCTGGTATATACATGCATTTATAATATTACATATCATTTAGAGGTAAGAAAGGAAATGCACCGTTCATGGAGACGGTAAGCCGTACGTACGCATGAATGCAACTTTGATTTCTATTTCATATTTAATGGAATGAAATCATAATTATATAAATGTATATTATAATTTCAGTATAATATCATATATAATATCATTTACTCCATCCTTTATACATCCCACATATGGCATTAACGATTCAAATCACTTTGGGTGGTCGGTAGTCCGCACTTCCTAAAATGAAATTATCACGTTTACCCATAATGGAAATCATAAAGTTATGTCATAAATGAAAAATACATAAGCATAAGTCAAACATAAAAATAATATATATCATATATAAAAAAATAATGTCATCATAGTGGACACCATGAGAGGTGTTAAAAGAAGATTGTACAATCATCTTTTTGTAAGGCAGTAATTCACCACCCACATAAACAGTATGTTCTTTAACCATTTGACGAAGGTGTGTGTAAGTGTAAATAAAATACTTCTCATAAAAACATCCTTTTATACAGAATATACTGTTTTTGTTACAAAATAAAATTATAAAAAGAGTTTAGGGGGTTGGAGAATAAAATAAAACAAAATAACATAAGAGAAGACATTACCTTAAAATCGAGTAACTCTTTTTGATTTGAGCCAACGACTTCCTTGAGAAGACTTCTGACCAAATTGAGGCTTCTAGTAGTAAGAGAGTGAGGTTTAGAGAGTATTTGGTCAGAGTTTCTCCAATCCAAATGGCATGGAAGGTGTGAATAAGGTGGTAGTTTTGGGGGTCTTTTATAAAAGGAGAGGAGGGGCACTCTTCGAAAGTCATGAAATGTTACTTTATTATATAATGATTTTCGGATTTTAAAGGTCCCATAGTTATATATTTCAAGGATAAGGTGAAAAGAGTTCGAAATATACTCATCAAATAGGTTTTTTACAAGTGTAAGTCTTAGATTTTACATTATCTTTTCATTTTATTTAAATCGTTAATTAATGAGGTAATCGATGCATCATCATGGTGTCATAAAAAAATTAATTTATTTAATGTCTAAAAACAATAAAAAACGATCATGATGTAGGAAATATATTTAGATTTTCCATTAATATTTATAGTCTAAAACTTAATTTATAAAACCCCGTGTAATAATTGTTTTAGTTAAACAACACATGTTTGTGACAATTTTATTTTTACTTTAAATAAAAAGTTATTAATGTCATTTTCTTACCCAAGTTGCTCCATGGGGTCCCCAAGTTGACCCATGGATTTTCTTGGTCATCCATGACTCATCCAATATGGTTAGGACAAGTTTAAGGGTACTTATATATTTTTATAATATAATTTTTACCTTAACATTCACTAATTACCTTTAATCGCGATTAATAAAACTTAAAAGTTACTATTCACCAAAAAATTACTTTAGTCCCATTGAACCAAATTTTAATTCTTAATGACAATGATGTATGTTGGATTTTTTAAATTCAATTCATAGAAGTGGTATAGTTTCATTTAAACGAAAAATCAGTATTTTAACTACCACTTAATGGTTTCACTATTCATCAAAAATTAAAGTTTTTCAGAACAATGCCAAAATTTCACCCTATGATATAATTGATATTCCAAATTAAAAAATGATGTATATTTTAAAAAATTCCAAACATATAAGTTTCATTAATTAATTTTATAATTAATTCTCGATGTCACAACAAATTGCATGTTTTTAAGAAACAATATATATCAAAAGATTGACAATTGTTTATGTCCAACTTCAAAGTGAAATTAATTCTAATGACAACCATTGGATAAAATGGTAAAAATATATTCTAATTATACATTAAAACCACTCAATAGTATAATTTTTCACTACAAATTATTTTGATTAAAAAAGTTGTTTTTAAGTATTTTTCATTATTTATAAAAAATTGGATGTTCTCAGAAAATTACAAAAAATTAAACTTAGGATAATTTCGATATTCTGAATACAAAAATGAAGTCCATTTTGAAATATAAAATTTATATAATTTCAAAAAGTGGGTATTACTATTCATAATGGCTATTTTTATTGGTCGCAATGTGTTATAACTCGTGGTTGTATACATCACACACTACTCTATTATTCAAAGAGAAGTGTACCATGGAAGCGTGGGGTGTTTCATGATTTTTTTGGATTCCCACTTTTTCTTAAAATGTTTTTTTTTAATACAGAATTTATTTTTAATCATCTAGTTATTTATTTTATTTAAAAAGTACCATTATTTTTTTTTTCTTCCTTAATTTTATATCATCTAATTAATTACATTTTGATTTGTGTCATATATGATTTTGGTATAAAATTTCTTTTGGGCTTAAAAACTATTTTTTTTCTAAAAACTATTTTTTGTTACGTTTTATGCATTATTATTAAAATTGGTTTCCACTTACTGTAAATATGAAATTTCATAAAA
Organism: Viscum album; assembly: GCA_963277665.1. NCBI lineage: Eukaryota > Viridiplantae > Streptophyta > Magnoliopsida > Santalales > Viscaceae > Viscum > Viscum album. The sequence continues at coordinate 200,974,955 of OY728157.1, read as the reverse complement.
TGGGTTTCATATATAGAATTAAGAGTCTTATATTTGGTATATATGTCTCTATTATTTTTTGTCATTATGAATAGTTACTGTGATAAATATTTATCACACTGGTAAAGATAGACCAAGTAATTAAGGTGAAATATAATACGAAAAGGCCTAAACATATCACTAAAAAATTTCTTTCATATATTGAATGTGTTTAGTTTGGATATCCTCATAAAAAATTCATGGTTATAAATTTTGTGCCATTTTTCATTGAAAGAGACTTATATACTTTTTTCGGTAAAGAAATATACAAAATGTCACACACTTAATCATAAATTTCTCAAATATGTTCAAATTTGGATGAAAATATGCTTTTATCAACTCAAAAAGGTTATTTGGAATGTAATGAAATTATTTTTATAATTTAATTTTATTTATAATTTTTGTTATGAATTATTTTACTTAAATTCTTACCAAATGATGGCATAGTGGTTATGCAAGGAGTAGAAAAATAAAGTACATGATTTAAAGAACTCTGAATGTAATTTTGGGTGTGTCATAGTGTCCCATAAATTTTATATGTAGATGTTACATATAGGGATGTGTTAAAATATTATTCTGAATTTCATTGTCATCTTAATGACATGAAATTCATGTGAATGGTATATGGTTGAAAATATCCACCATGGTGCATTTATGGGTCTCTTTATCTTTAAAAGTAACATTCATTTACCCCAAAATTATAAATACCGTTGATATGATTATAATCATACAAAGGGATAATAATGGTTAAAACAAATAGATAAGGCTAAAAAATCACCGAAAATTATTCATATTTTATTGGATGGAAGTATTTTTACTCATCCTCATCATATGTTTGGGATATTTAATTTATTCTTAATAGTGAATGAATATTAATTTACATTAATTTAATACATTATGAAATTCCAGTACTTCCTCTCCCCTCACATAAAAAAGTAAACTCCTCTAATCTCATCCATTTACATTTTGAGCACTTCAGTTCACCAAATCCCAACACAAACCACTTCCTAAAATCTCTCCTCATGTTCTATAGGTATTAGTTTGTTTATAAATCCAACCTTATTGGGATTAAGTCATAATTAAAACAATGTTTTCTCAGAAATATATATATATTTCAACTAAATGTTTTAATTTTAATTTATCTTCAAAATAAATGAAAATTATTAAGATCATTTATATTTAATAACTCTAGTATATCCCATATACTAAAATTTTATTATGTTAATGTAATAACCTTAAAAATAACCTTATTCCATCAAATGGTAAATAAATCCATCGTTCTCGTGTACAAAAAAACTACCACCTCATGAACTAGTATAACATGTTTTCCATTACTAACTTTTACAGATTATTGTAATGATGAATTTGATTTATATATATGATATTACTGAAATAATTATCTTTCTAGGAATATATTATGTAATCTATTTTCTTACATTTACATCAATTTAAAAATTATAACATCGACCATGTGTACGGGTGGATTTCCTCCTCTATGATGAAATGTGATACGTTTTTCATCACCACATTAATTGGATAATATATATAAGTCAATATAAAGATATAATATGGTTTACCTGAAATAATAAAAAAATTTACATATATATAATGGTGCTTAACTAATTTCACTCATATTGATTAGAAAATGGAAATTTAACTCATGGGTACATAAGGCCTACCATCTCTATGATTGTAATGTAATTTATTTATTATAACCATCTGGCATGTTTGTATTTTGATTTTTAATTAATGTATAAAAATGAAAATTGGTAATTTTTTATCATTTTTGATAAGGTTTAAAATTGAAAACATTGAACTTGTTCATCCCATCAAAGGTATTTTTGGATTATAAACAAAACAGAGGCAAAATGTCAGATGTATACAAAACAGATAAAGTAACAAAATAAAACATTCCCATTAATAAAATAAAATGGATAATTATTATTGAATAGACCTAAAAGGGTCTCCTATGAATGTAAATATCTAATATAAGTTTATTATTTTAGACTTAAATAACGTATTATATTTTACGCTTTTAAGGTCATATATCTTTAGTCCCAATTTAATTTCATAGTGATTTTTCCAAAAATTATATTCTTTTTTGTGTGGTACAATACATCCTTATGGTTGTATTTTATAATTACAAAAAATAAATACAATTATATTTCCCTCAATTTTTTTGTTCCAAATTTATCATGTCATAAGAGACACTTTAACTTGAAATACTCTTTATGAATGATTTAAAGATATATTTTCCAAACCTTTCTCATACTTTTTAAATTAATAAAATTATATTATCGATATATTCATATTAAAATAAAGTAATTATAAATTACATTTTATGAAACGTTTTAATTTCATTAATTGGTTTTAAAAATAAATTTTTTACATATATCGTATAGAACATTTTGTCAAAACGGAAAAAAGGAATGATGTATTTTAATGTATACGCTGTAAAAAAGCATTCATAACCACCACATCCATTATTACATGATTGGAATTCCTTACAAGCATTAATTTTTATTTTTAAATAAAAACCATCCTTCCATTTACTGAAGTTATTCTCAGAATTATTTTAAATGCCATAAATACTCTGTTATATAAAAATAATTTTCTTATGGGTGAAAGTAATATTTTTCTGAGTATGATGTCCAAAATGACAAGTTTCATGTGTTATTGTTTTGTTATATTTCATTTACATTTTTTGGATGATGGGGGATCTTGATATAAATATTTATGATGGGTGAGCTAGATATAGCACTCCAATTCATTTGTTAAAGTGATGATGTTAATTGGTTTCTGTTTTCTCTTAATTGATTATTTGATTTTACTAGTATGGTTATTCAATATGTAATAGTGATTATAAGAGTGATATAAAAATTATATTCTAATAAATATACAGGACTATTATATGTTTTCTAATTAATTTTCATAGAATTATTTTGATTTCTTATTTTAAGGTATTGATGTTTTTTATAAAGGAATGATCATTCCCTTTAAAGGTAAAATGATTTATTTTTTAGAAAATTTTTGTCATAAGTTATCTTGTTTTATATAAAAATAATCATTTTTATTTTATTCCTCTATTATTTATTATATTTTATTTTATAAAAGAATTTTTTCATTTAATTTTATTTCATGTGTATGTAAATTATTATTTTAGAAAAATGTTTATTATATTAAAGAAAAAAATTATTTTATTATCACATGGTTTGGAAAAAGACTAACTTGTTTCATATGTATTTTTATATTCAATTACTGAGATTTTTTTCACCTCTATAACACTAAAATCTTCTTAGAGATTATTGATGAGTTGGAAGAATGATGGAGACATAATATAGAAAAATAAAATATTGGTATAGTGGAGTAAATTAAATAAAAATACATGTGTATTGTTATTGATGAGTTTATCCTAATTATTTAAAACATTAAAGTAAAATGTTATTTGGATATTCAAGTGATCCAATATTTATTCTTTATGTGTAATGTATTGGATCTCAAAAATTAGGTAAAATTTACATGTATTAATACTAAAAATGTAAATATTATATTTTTTGTAAAAGATGTGGGGTAGTGGATTTGGGGAAATTACAATTATTATCATAGGAAAGGTTTATATAACCTTAGAGGTTTTTATTTTTTTTATAAGATGATAAATTAAGATTTATAAATACCATACTGGGTTAATAATTTTATGGTTGAATAGAAGTTCAAAAATATTAAATAAAAATTATTTAGGTTTTATATGATGGGATTTTAAGAAGATAATTGGTATTCCGGGAGACATTTATGATAAGATAACCCTTGGGTGTAGTATGGGTTTTAGTGAAAACATTATTTTTATAGTAGTGATTTTATATCTTTTGAACATAAGATTAATGGTATTTATAATAATTTGTGTTAAGATGGCATTCAATGTAGATGTAATTACTATTAATTGGTATAAAATGGTTATCACATATAGGGAAAATATGAATTAACATACAGATAACTATGGTACATATAAATTATTTTTCACTATCTGGATTATTTTACATTTGAATAAGTTCACTATTTTGGGAACATTATAATATTAAGTCAAATATAAATACATTTAGATAAGATGAATTTTTTTAGGAATATAGGTTGATTTATTTTTTGCAACCACGTGTGATTTTATTGTCACTTTACTTTGGGAAATGATTAATATATTTTGGAGAATACATGACCATGACATGGATTTTTTGTTTGTGACATTAAGAGTGATTGGAATCATTTGGAGATAAATGTTATGTTTATATTGGGATAATATGTGATTAAATCAATCTAAAATATGAAATTCAATCTTAGTTTGGGATATATTTAATAATTTTATGGATAGTTATTTATAGAATGATTTAAGTTGAGATTTTTGAATTATTATTTAGTTATTTTAGATCAATATTGTATTTACTCATATATAGGTATATTAATATTTGATATTATCTTACATTTGTATAACAATTTTTTTTTATTAATGACTGGAAGGATATAATTTCACCCTTCTGTATATTTCATGGTCATTAAAAATTTTACTATAGTGCTTTAGGTATTACATATTCAACCTCATATTTTGAGGTTATAAGTTGAGATAAAGGTGGAATCCTTTTTAATCATGAGTCCAAATGATAGAATTAGGATTATGGATTTGAATAAAATCAAGAATTTGTAATTCTTTATGTTCTTCATTAGGATCGTAAAGGAATTCATTAACTCAAGTAAAAGGAGTCATGAAACAATTATGCCATACTATTACCATCATTTATATTGAATTGAGGTTTTTATCATTGAAATTATTTTTTGTTTTTTGTTCATTAACTCTCTCAAGATCATCTTATTTCATATGATCATTGATTTTTGTCGCTCCCCAATATTATTTGGACAATTGGTTTTCCTGCATGTGTATGTTTTCTCTTCTAGCTATGTTTCTCCTATTTGTATATATAGGTTTTTATTCTTTTTGAAATTCACATTTGATGTTCCCTTTATTCAAATGTATGTTTTATTTACCAATTTTTATGATGTGGGTTTCTATAAATATATTTTCCAATGTTAACCCCTTGATTACTAAGATGAAGACAAAATTTTGACTATCAAATTTTTTAAAGGGGGATTTCAACACCCCATGATTTAGAAATAACACTTTGTTTGATACCGTATACATCCTACAATGTCGAGATTAATCGAACCATGAAATATTAATATTTAAATATGTATATTATAATAGAGGCGCTAAATTGATGGTTATAAATTGATGTAGCCGAATTATAATATATATATATATAATGGTACTAATCAATAAAAACTCTCTCTTAAATGACTTGTAAATATGAGCACAGTACTGTATTGTAATTTTATTCTCTATAAATATATTCTCATCAAAAAATATTTTTTTATATTAGAAGAAATTTATATTAATTTAAATAAATTTTATAAATTTTATTTTATAAAATATATATCTTTTTTGAAGTTATCGTACCAAAATTATATTATGATGGTATTTAGGTATTTTTATAAAAAGATTTATTTTCCAATGAATGAACAAAAATACCAATTTTAGAGAAAATGTCATTTATTTAATTTAAATTTCACTTTATTATTTGGATTTTATCTTAAAAAGAACTTATCAAATTAGATATAACATAATAAATTTCCATTCATTCAGTATTATACATAATTTTTGTATTAGTTTATTTTTTGGAATAAAAATTATTTTTCTAAAGACTTTTTATCATATCATTTTCTGAATTTATATTAATTATTATTTCATAAATTTATTATAATTTAATTTAATAAAAAGGTTTCCATATTTGGAATCAGATGTTTCAAATTTTCTTGATATTTATTTTTAATTTTTTTTCCATTATGAATTGTAACTTTTGTAAATATTTGCCACCTTAGTCAGGGTAAATCGTGTAATTGAGTTAAAAATAATTTTATAAGGCCTAAAATAACGAAAAAAGCATGAAATTGATCTATTATGTGAGTTTTTTTAACCATACTAATCTGTGATTCAAATCAATGTCAATTTTGTTCTAATTTTCTTTTAAAATGAAATCAGTATTATTTAATGTTAATAAAATACAAAATATCACTATATTGTTTTATAATTAATATTATATTTTCACATAGGGATAAAAATATGTTTTGAATGAATATTAAAGGATATTTTGATAATAATGAAATTATGTTTTTGAAGTTAATATATTTTTAGTCGTTAGTTCTGAAATAATTACCTTAATTATTTTTGAAACATCGACATTATCCTTCACAAAGTAGTAGAAAAACATGTAAATGGTTTAAAAAACTTGAAATTTATTTGTTTTGGTTGGGTAATTGTGTCTTGTGAATTTCATGAAGATGTATAAAATAAAAGGTATCTGTTAAAATCTTATATTTGAATTCCATAGTTTTCTTGATGATTTTGAAATAAAATTATGTTAATAGATCAAAAATGACATTAATGATATTTTCTAATAAACAGTATTTTATTAAATGATTATAAATTCATAAAAATAAAATCTCCTTCAAATTGAATATGATATAATGAAAAATATCAACTATTTCCCATTTTGGGTTCGCATATTCTTTTATAGTAACATTATTAACCACTATATAGTGAAAAAAAATTGATATGGTTGTAATCATCTAAACAGTTAAGGACACTTAAAACAAATAGATAATGGTTAAAACATCACCAAAGCATGTAAAAATTTTATAGGATGAGAGGATATTGACTCATACTCATATTATATTCTAAATATAACAATTTTTGGACACTTTTCAAAAAATATTATATTAATATATTAATTTTTTGTAATACCATGAGTTTCATTCCCTGAATATTAAATAGAAAACAACTATCCTCTAATCACCACACCTTTTTAGAACTATATATAATAAAATACCATAAAAAATAACTTCCTAGAATCCCACTCCATGTCCTAGAGGTATTTTTTTGTGGCAGAATATGATCCTTAGAGGGCTTAAGGTTTAAGGAAAAGGATTTCTTCTGAAGAAGAGTTATAGATTTTGACAAATTGTTTTAGTTTTATTTATTCTTATACAAAATTTTAAAATATTATAACCATTTAAATGTAGTAAAATCAGTATATAAAATATATTGTGATATCATTTTTTAATTTTTTGACCTTAATATATCACCTTCATCCATCAAATGGGAAACAAAACTATCGTTCATTTGTATGACAGACTACCTCTTTAAGAATCGATGTAATTATTTTTCCATAGCCACTACTCACAAAGTATTTTAATGATATAGTTTACGTATATATATGGTTAATTACATAATAATCATTTGAGGAAGATAATATATTGTTTTTTTACATTTACAGCCATTGAAAATGATAATTTTGTTATTGAGTATGTGTGAATTACCATATCCACTAAGTGATGTTATTCATTTTTTCATCAATGAATCACATGGATGGTATATATATAAGTTTTTATAAATATATAATATAATATTTATTATATTGTCATAATTTTTTTAATTATATAATTATTCTAACTTATTTCTCTCATCTTGGGTGAAAAATGAAAACATTACTCATGGGTATGTATAACCTATTATCTCCATGATTGTAAAATATTTCAGTTTTCATAACCATATTTCATGTATGGATGTAAAAGTACTATTAATATATGAAAATTTTTATATTTTCAGGATTATTATTATTTAGATGAATGATTTATGGCTTCACTGACCACATTCATCCTGCCAATGTTGTTTCGGGATTATGAACTAAACTTCTTCAAAATGCATGATGCAAAGTTAACTGATGAAGTAACTTACCAAAAAATGATCATAAATGATATATAAGTGATAATGATAATTAAATGAACATGATAATGGTTTTAACTGATGTAAATAACATATATTTTTTTATTATTCAAGAATTAAAGAATGTATGATGCCAGACTATATTTTATGTATGGTATTTCAAGTCTGAATTTACATTATTTGATACTTAATCTATTTTAGTCACATTTTTTCATTTTTGTCGTTAATAATATATAAATGTGGATTTTTTTATCACTATTAAAAATAAATGAAATAGTTTTTCATTTAATTTTTTACTGATTCAATGGTTATCATGTTGTAATATACTCTTTACCTTAAAAACTAATTTTAAATGTCTGAAAGATTTATTCTATAAATCATCCTCTTCCTTGTACATATTCTTAAAATAATTATATGGATGTATTTATATGTATATAAAAGAAATATAATGGAAATTTTTTGTCAATTTTCACTAACTTACAAATCTTTTCAAAAGGAATCTTTTTAGACATTTTATAAAGAATGTTTTCTAAAAAAAGTCAAACAGAATGTTTTATTTTAACATAAAAATTTTCACCAATATATCAAACCACTTAAAAATTAATTTATATTTTTATTTTGTTACAAAGTTTCATAATATTTTCAAATAAATACCATCAAACCATTTTTTTTGTGTATTTTCAAATTTATTTAACTAGAATATGTTCTGTGATAACTGTAAGTTTTTTTCATATGGGTGAAAAGAATATTTTAATAATTATGATGATTTAAATTAATTATTTCACGTGTAATGATTATTTAATGGTTATTATACATTATTCATGATAATCAGTGAGATAGATAAAACACTCCAACTAAATGGGAAAATATATATATTTAATCTGTTTTACATTTACCCTATGATATTATTGGAATTTAAAAAGTAGGTAATTACATTTATAAGAGCGTTCATAAAAGTTATATGAAAGCTCATACCCAAAGCACCTACATAAATTTTATATTCTTGATAATTATTTTTAATATAAATCTTTTTATTTCATATAGTAACCTTCTGATATTTTTTTAAGAAATAATTTTTCTCATTAAGGTTAAAAGGTATGTTTTTATTTTTCATGGGTTCTCTTGTTTTCTAGGAAGAACCCTCAAGATTATTATTTTTCCTTTAATATTATATTAATGTTATTTATGAAAAAACTGGGTGTAAATTTTTTATTTCATTTTTATGTAAATGTTTATTTTTTCCCATAGCTTATTATGTTAATAGGAAACTATCGTTTATGGTTTCATTATTTGTACACATAGCTTAATATATATTATTATATATTATTATGTCCCTTGCTAATATATTTTTCTCATCTGATTTTTTGAAATGTATTTCTAAAGGATAATTGATTTGTTGTAATATTGCTGAAGACTTAATAGGAAAAATTAAAATCTATATATAGTGGAAAATACACTCACAAAAAGATATTGATATTTTTATATAATATTTTATCCTAAATCTCAAAAATTCTAAACTTGAATGTTCTTTCCGTATATAAGTGATCAAATATTTTTTGAATTTTTTTTAATTTTTTTATGGAAAAAATTGGGTGACATTTATCGATATTAAATTTATAATTTTAAATATTATGTTTTTATTAATTAATCTAAGTGTGTGGATTCTAGAATGTTATATTAGGTTTATAATTATCCTCCTATACATGGAATAAATGATCTATGTAGGTATAGAAATCCAAATAATTTAGAAGATAAAAGATGATTTGTTTATAATATTAAGGATTAAAAATCCAAGGGATGTTAAAAAAATAATTGGGATGAGGATTAATTGATATTAGAAAACCAAATTCATGGTTTTTTCTTATAGAAATAATATTTGGAAGGTAATTAAAATATTTTGGATGTCTTGAATAAATTAAATATAAAATCAAATCCTCAAAAACATCAAAATATCCATGGTGAATAGTGAAAATGGATTATGATGTGAAGTACATGGTGGGATATAAATTTACATCAATGGTCGGATGCTTTATTTTCACCATGGTATATAATTGATTATAAAATTAATTTATAGAGGGATGTGATTACTATTTCATGCTTAATACTTCTAAATAACATCCGGATGCAATGAAATTGATTTTCAATATCTCAAATGATTGTATGATATAACCTTATAATTTATGGAATTTGATCAATTGTAAGTGTATGTGGATGTGGTCTTCGAGGTATATTGAGATACTCAGAAGAATATAAGATGATATTTTTCAAACATAGAAGAATATTAGTTTTTTGGATTTAAATGATGTATTTATTTTGATCACTATCTATAATAGAAGAAGAATATGTGTCCAAATTAGATGTTATAAAACAGCTGATATGGTTGATGTGTTTGTTAGAGGAGATTTAAAGGAGTATAGAATGTGGGTTGTTATTTTGTGATATTTAATGTGAAGTAAATTTATATCAAACTAAGGTTTTTTATTTCTAAAAAATATGATAATATTAAATTTTATTACTTCTTAAATATGATGGTGGATTTAGATTGAAAGATATACAATATATTTATAATACAAAATCAAACTAACATTATCACTAAGGTTTTATTCTAATGAATTATAATGTAATATTGAAACTTAGTGAGTGATTCATAAGAATGATAAACCCTATTTTTATTATGATAAGATCACTAGATGGAGAAAATTAAGAAGATAAAACTCAGATGACTAATACAGTAGCAAAAGAATCTAATAGTTTTAGCTAGTCCGGATGACATTTTCGTAGACTGGATGTTTGAAATATCAAGTTATAAATGTTGTGTGCATTGACCAATTCACTGAATGTTTATGTTATTCTAATTCTTTCCGTATTATGTAATAAAATTTCATATGGTTTTCTGGAATCATTCCTTAATGTTCATTTAAAAAAAGGGAATTTTTTTAAATGTTATCTGGATTGAACACAAGGGTGACTTGAAATCTCACTATTTATATATGGTTTGTTATATAATTCTATAGGAAATCATATGTTTACATGAACACTTGAGGTTTAATCAAGAATATTAAATGCATGGGTAAATGTTGATGGGTTGTAACCCATTATAAAAATGGGGTAGGACCACTTAAAAATATATCTTATAATAAATTTTGATTAGTGATCTTTGTAGACAATTAGTCAAAATGGTTATAATCATTGTAATTAACTTTTTCAATGTGATTGAATCATAGTTATTGTGGAAACTCAACTATTTCATATATAAATATTACATTATTTTAGTTGAATAATAAATATTTCTCATAAATATTTCTAATTTAGACTTATAAAGGAATAGTTTATTTGGAGGCAACATATATAGTCATCTTATTTCATGAAAGGTCTTCAACATCTCCCACATTTTTCTATTCAGATTGCACACTCCAAAGACATATCCTACACAATTAATTTCATTATAACCTCGGAAACGTGGATTTCATACACTTTTTTATGGTCAAAATAAGAGATATCAATCAATGATCATTATTGATAATTAAATAAGAATTGGTGTACGATAACATGATAATATGTTAAAAAAGTCATACCCCAATTGTCAAATATCATTAATCAAGAATCATTTAATAAGGCTTTGTGATAAATAACATAACTCCTTGGAGTTTGTAATCTTTAATAATTAATCTTTATATATGAGAATATATCATAAGAATAAGACAAGGGGTTTTAGCATACACATAAGTATAAATATTCAATTCCCTATTCATGGCTCGTTGTCAAGACTATCATAGTTGATTGGGTTTACGTGCCATTCTATAATTTTTATTAACAATGTTTAGTCCCAAGAATATAATATTGGATAGTTCCCCTTACTAAATTGGTTTCAATTCCCTTTCAAGTTTATATTATCTCACAAGATATCATTATCCACCTAAAACATTAGAGGGCTGTATAATTTCAGTCCAACCCATCCCAAAAATAAAACCACACATACATCTACCAAAATATCATAAAATTATCATAAATTATTCATATCAAAACCGATTGAATGTAAATGGGTTTCTTAATAATTTCATCATTTCATCTGCCATAACCCATTCAAAAGAAATAGGTTACATAAATATTTCATTGTAGATTAATTAAACCGTAGGAAATAAATGTGAGACACAGAATAATCCTTAAATCGTAATCTCCAAAATCCATCTAGTGAATCTAAATGGATATTATCATAATAAGATAAACCTAGTAGAGAATTAAAATCATTAAGTAATACTTACATAGATTTTAAATAACATTAAAGGATCATTTGATCTTTTCGTTAAAAATAGGGGAAATACCATTCAAATCAGTATATGTTAATGTAGAAAATCATATAATAATTATAGTATTATTATTATTTTAAATAACTTTGGAAACATTTAACCTAAACATATAAGAAAATAATATTCATGATTATTGGTAATTTTGTTCATTTGGAAAATGTTATAACAAATATTTCATCGACACTTTTTTTAAAAATTCATAAATACCGAATTCAAAAAAATTAGAAAATTGATTTATAAAACATTAATAATAAATAAATATATGGAAGAAATTTTATTTTAAATAATCATTAGATAATAGAAAATAAAATTATTTAAACTATATTAAATAACATGGACATGTTTGATAAATTTCTTCAACAAAAGAGTAAATAAGTTGATCTTTTGTTAAAAATATTTTCTTAATAATTTTAATTACTAAAGAAAGATTAATGGTATTGTTACATAAAAATTATAGACGAAAATAAAAGGTGTAAAAATTATATGTGGTGTAAATTATAAAATATATATATTTTTTCTTAATTGAAATTTATCAATATAATAAAGAAAATAAATGACATTATAAAATAAACCCATACCTCCAGTCTCGTGTTGATTCACATTCATTAAATCCTCCAGTGTATTAAATATAGATATATTATAAATATATTATATAATTATATTTATAAATAAATTTATTCTTATCATACAATTATATTTTTTTATTTATTCTTTTATTGACATTTTAATCATTAAAAACAATATTTTGGTGAACACTGAGCTGTTTTCACTGCATGTTTCAGTTCGATGGTTGGGGTATATAAAAATAGTTCATGGTCTCTTAATATATATATATATATATATTAATAATGACAGAAGTCTCATATTTAATCAACATATATAATTTTATAATCATCTATATAAGGTGGTAATAAAAAATAAAATAAACCACCTTGTAGAGGTGATTTTATGTACATATTCACATGTTATGTTTTCAATTTTCAATAGATAGAAAAATAAAAGGTAAATAATATTTTACCATTGAAGAATCATAATTATCTTTTATATATAATATATATATTCATTAAATATATTCTTATGACCATCCATTTAAATAAAAAATGAAAAATCAATCACACTACTTCATGGAGGTAGTGGACCATACATACACATGAGAGACGTTATCATTTTCCAATATATGAGAAGGGGATAGAAAATGGATAACCCATAATCATAAAAATGTATCATTATATTTATGTTAAATTAGTAATTATATTACTATGTACATGATATATTTAAAGGAAGTAGAAGAAAAAATTAACATTGTAACAGTCAGGTATGACGGCTACAATTTCATTGAGAGGCATCCTTTGGATTCCACATTAAGCATTCATAAGAATGTCATATGGTTTTAATGTGGATCAAGAATAAATTTTATGACTAGAGGATGGGTTGATTATAGGTAATGGATAATCATTATATAGTTAATTTTTTCAATATGTGATGGGAAGTAGTGTCCTTTTATAAGTGTTAGTGGAGGTACTCATGGAATTACTTAAAATATTTAAATAATATAGTCATTTTCTTATAAAAGTATAACCAATTTGATAAAAAAAAATTTAAAATAATATAATTTTATAATATATTCATACAACAACATTTATAAAAATTTAAGTGACATTTTTAACAATATATTTTTGTTTTACCCCATATAAAATGGTTTCAACCATTACAGTGGAAATAAATTGATGTTATTTTTACTATTAATTATGAAATATAACTCAAATGGAATCAATAAAAAATTTGGATATTCTAAATCAAAATATGGAAACCTATTATGAAATATGATTCATATATGTCCATGAAATTGTTTTTAAAATAATATTTCAAAAATAAATGAAATCCTTTTTGAGAAAAAATCATTATAAGTAATAAACATGATTTATTCTAATCACATTCCCTATAAAATCCATTAGATGAATGTTAAAACATTTCCTTGAATAAATAAAATATATATTTAATTAAAATCTATCATCAGTAGTAATTAATTTAATTGATTTTGTTAATAACATATATTTTACAAGAAAAAAATTATTCTTGGAAAACACTTCTTTTTTTAAATCAGATCATTTTATTTTCATTTAATATTAATTAATAACAAATAAATTGTTTTTATTAATTTATAAAAAATCATTAATAATTTATTTAATCTTATTTGTACCATACAATCTAATACCTGTGTGATAATTGTAACGTTATATAATAATATGTTAATAGGATATCATGGTTTTTTTAAACCTGTTGTTTCATGTAAAAAATATATAAAAATAAATAAATTTTATTTAAAGAGAAATATTTATTAAAATATGATGGTCTTTTATTATAACCCCTCACAAACTAACCTGGGTTGACTCTAAACCAGTCACCTAATCTGATATGAGACTAGTCCCGAAGGGCGTTCCCAATCCCCATAGGTTGGAAACTAGTCTTGGGCATTAATAAGGAGATTATGGAAAACATTTATCTATATAAATTTAAATAATAGTGGAATTAAACATTTAATACCGATGTAAATTAAATATCCAAACTGAGGATTATTTGACAAAATATGGAAATACAACAACTGAACCAAAAATCGCAATACTAAACTTGACGCCCACAACATCACTATTTGACCCTAAGGGTCACTATAAGATACCAAGACTTACCATCACTGATGGAGTTTTATGCCAAGATGAAACCTTCAAAAAAGGATAAAAATAAGAATGAACTATAGGTTAGAGTATTATAACTCATTACATATTCATAAAAAATTATATTTCTAATGTGATTCCATTAACTAAAAGTAACCTAAATTTAGGGTTTCAAATACAATATATAAAAGTATGATTTTCCATGAATTTTCTATTAAAACCAAAACACAATCCATTTCACATTTTCCATTTGAGACCTAATTATTTCCCATGATTTAATCATTATAAATTAAAATATAAATGAATATGTTTTCATTTTAAAAAGGATAAAAAAAGTGAAAAACATTTACCAAAACATTTTCCATAATCCATTGAAAGACAACACCCAATTATTACCCAAGAATTACACCATTTATATAATCTATTCAAATGATATCATAATAAGGGAAATAGAAACAAGAACCCAAGGATAACCAACCAAAAATTCATCTTAATCTTCCCCCACAAAAAAAAATAAGTTCCAATGGACATGGGATAACCTAGGATCTCATGAAATAATCCTTAACATACTATACATCTTGAATCACCCCAAAAATCATTCCTCACTCGATGACATAACTTTTCTCCCACATGCTCAATCAAAGGCTATATAGTTTAAACTAGGGGAACTATACCATAAAAATAAAACAAAAAATAAGATATGTTTCTATAAGAAACTAGTGAGAGAATAATCTTAATATAGTACAATTATCATTCTCAGAAAATTGGTAAGCTATTCCAGGTTACCTTATCCAGAGTATAAAAGGGTGAGCCAACTGATGACAACAATTCATTCAATCACATGCTCATATATCATAAATAAACAATTCATGCAAAAATAGTCACCCTCATTCAACCCAAGGATTTTTCTCTTACCATAAAAAATATATCTCAAAGGATTCAACATCGAGGATCTTTTATTCTACTCAAATTAAATAGATCACAAGTAGTCCACAGTGATTATGTACCGTCTATTCACAGAAATGGATCATGACAATTCCCTATTGAATAAATCCCATCCATTAAATATAAAAAATAAAATAGAATTATGAATGGAGATTTTTCATGATAATCATCTTCACCAATTTAATCAAAGTTCCGAACAGGTCTCTACAATCCCTTTTTAAATATTCAAAACCACCTTCCAAAAAAGTAGAAAACACACCATTATCTATTTGAAATTCATTACAAAAATTACATTTATGTTCTCACACCATGTGTTTAATCCAAAACAACTTTTAATAACCAACTCTTTCACACATCATTATCACCTTCCATTTGATTTTAAAGAGCCAAACATAGACCACTTTTAAGAAAAAACCATTTTAAATTCATTTGGTGAATCAAACACCAACATTTATTAGTAAAAATATATTTATAAGGATAATACATTATTTTAAAACCAAAGGTCACATGACATATTAAACTGGGTGTTTTATCAAACACTTTAGGTTCCTATTTCAAAAAAACAATGTAATATACTTTAAAACAGTCATGAACACCACCTAATTTCACATAAAATGTTCTTTACAAGTATCATACATCAATATTCATCAGATAAAAAAGGTTCCAGAATCATGAAACTAATGATTCTTAAAATTAATTCTAAAGTGCAAAGGGAATCATATATATCTCATGATTCTTCAACAACGCACTCCTAAAACAATGTTGAAAAGGTTACAAGAGACAAGAACAACCAAGAAAAACCCTAACCACAAAAAAAATCCAACATAAACTAAGTAAAACATGAACACAAGAACCAAAATACCTATATAGAAGTATAACTCAAGATAAAATGAAAGTAAAATGAAGATAAAAAATATAATAAAGGATTACCATAATAATTCACCCCAAAACATTGAATAAGTCCCATATATTTACACTTGGGAGAGAAGATGATGCATGGAGGAGAGAGAATCCTCCTTTGGGTTGCACGAACTAGGGGATAAGAAAATTTTAATTTTGAGGTTAAAATACCAAGAGGGTATAAGAGTAAATTCACAATTTTTAATGGTTCAGGTAGCTTGCATGGTTAGGTCGTACGGTTTCTCGAACCATGTGCCAACTATGCACCCTTCACTATACGCACACTGGTTATTTTCACAAATCAGACACATTTTTTGGTAAACCATACCCTAGCTATTTTAAATGTTTCTTCTATAAAAAAATACTCCCCGCATGCTTACCAGATGGTTTGATGAACTGCAGGCAAGACGTGGCCATGCCTTATACCCAAACCCTTATGATGCATGGTTTCTTGGTTTGAGTTGCATGGATTCCTTTAACCATGCACAAACAGAATACCACCGACTTCCAAGATCAAAAATCACACATTAACCCAAGTATCCTAAAGAAACTAATGAATGAACTCGGCATCAAGGATAATAAGGATCACCTCAAAAATTAAACTACCCACACCCAGAATATAAGAGAAAACCCAAGATGATGAAGATGAACTAGAACCCAGGAAGAAACCAAAAAAATAGGTGTGAATATTTTCCCCACTACTAACACTTTATTCTCATATAAAACTATAGAATTTTCTTGTTGATGAATCAAAGTCAGTGATTCCTAAAACCGCATGATCTTTCCTCTCATTTAAAGAACACCTCAACCACTACCAGATGTTACTCACACTTCTTTTCTAAAAGAATCCATGAACCTGAACTACTCCTCAAGAAACAAAAAAAAACTAGAATCACGTCTCCACATCCTTTCCCTAAAGAAATTCCATTGTGTGTACTCTAGATTCCCAACATTAACTTGAATGGAAAGACTCAAAAACAAAAACTAAAACAGAACAACATGGAGTCTACCCAACATCATAAACTAAACCGGATTATCAACACAAGAGGCCCGAAACAGACACCCCCCGATTATAAATCAACTAAAACCAACCAACTCTAGCATGAAACAAAATAAGATTCAAGGTGGGTCTCCCAAGAAATTTAAAAATTCATCCAATTTCTAAAACAAAAACACCCTCCATGGGTCATGATGGGAACTTCCAAAATATCAAACAACCCCCACCACGATATGGAAAACATAAAGAAATATACTACAACACATGAAATGGATAAATCCCAAACTAACTCATGAAAGCTAAACATACAAGGAAAATTAGTCAGAGGTTCACATATGTGAAGGTACACCACTATACTTTCACGAAAATAAAACCACCCTACCTCCTTCCACCAACCTGAACATTCAACCCGTAAGGGCAACAAAGAAAAAATTCGGTTTTTATGACATTTTCTACAAAATGAGTCGTTCCAAGGTAAGTAATATACATCATAAAAACATAAACTATTCTCATTCCCATACTAAAGATAAAACTTAATCCAAGGTCCCTCACACCCATTGATTTCTTACTACACATAGGCTTGACTCTAAAGCCTAGGTTTGGATCCCTAATGTCTTGAAGCATCGACTACCAGGAATTAAGGAGATGATAAAACCTAATCCAAACACTTTTCCATTTGAATATGTGTTTTTAAGATACAAACTCATCATTTTCAACTTCATACAAGAAACAACTGAAACATGGAACACACGGAACTCACCTCCATATAGAATGGAATGATTTCAAAATCTCTAGAAGAAAAATATGCTTTCATTGCAACCAAATTTTTCTAGAGATTTACTAAAAAAACATTTAAAATTTAAATATATAACAACACTTCATAACACCAATAAATACATCCATTATAATAAATTACTTAAACAAGGAATGGGACATTAAACAGATCCCATAACGGAACTCTTCTCCTCCAATGAGCTTCACGTCGCTTCCTAGAAACACCCAGACTGAACCATTATAATGGAATTGGGTGTCCATAGGAATAATGGGTATTTAGATCACTCAAAAATGATTAATTTTTTGTATCATTTATTCCACATTGATGAGACACCATGATCTTACACTTAGAGGAAGATGAAAAAACATCAATAGTTCTTCTAATACAACAGCCGGCACCAACAACTCTACAAAGATTCTCCATTTTATTTCTATAATTACCTTCACCACTTCCATAGATCATGTGAAGACTATATAACTCAATCCCTCCCACAAATATAGCTTCAATAGGAACAAATTTCATCACCACTTCGAAAAAAGATGATAAGATGAACTCTTACACCTTTGAATGAAAATTAGGGAAAATACCATTATCAAAATGTAGATCCTTCAATGAATTATCCACATCTAACTCTAGAAGGTAATTAAATAGGTTTATAAAACGAAAATAAAACTATAAAACTGACCCATAACCCTTTTGTAGACATTACATCTCTATCCCCTTCCTCTACTTCTCTATATCATAGAAATAGTAACAAATGAATGAAGACTTGACGTGCTCCTAGGTAAAATATTCCCAAGGCTTGGTTTGAGAAATTGAGTTGCACCACTTCCAGTTAAGACCTTCAATAAAAAATATAGAAAACATAACCATTAAAAACCTAGGAAACTAAAGAAGACTGGAAATCCTTTATATTTTCACATCCACTCTTAATATTTTAGAGGATCTACTTGACCATAAAAATAGATTTGGATTTATCTTCTAAAACTCAAGAATAAAATACATAGGTTGATCAACTGGAAGGTTTTCTAATAGAAAACCACATGTATCCACACCTCTAAAATTCATCAAGCCTTTAGTTTGGTAAAACACTAACCAACAAGAAAACCAAGAGCTCAATCAAAACCAAATCATCCACAGGCATTCTAAAACCAAAAACACCACATATGCAACATTCCCATAACATAGTGAAAATATCCACACAATCATTGGATATCAAAAAATCAAAATTTTACATATAAATAAACTTTTTTAAGAAAAAAACCTTGTGGTTTTCACACTCACCAATTTTATTTCATAGAGCCTCAAACATTCACAATCACATGCCACCCGTTAACTCATCAACTCCTGCAAATTTGGGCACTAATCCCCCCATATCCTCATCTATCCACATTTCCACACATATAAATGCTTGTTATATCCCATGAAAATACCAAAGGCTAAAAAACATCTCTAATTTTTAAAATAGAATATTTTACCCATGTTTTTATCACTTTAAATAAACTTACCGTTTCAAATTTCACAAATCCTTTTTCAAAAGACCATTATCCACAGAAAAAAGACCATTTTGAAACATAGAAATTTATTCAATTTTAATTCATTCAAAAATAAAAATTCAAAGAATTAAATTAAAAACTCAATTCATCCTATTCGAAACATTTTTTGCAGGAAAAAAATCTCATTCTATCAAAATCATTTGATTAAAAATCCATTATGCCTCATTTAAAAAAAATCAAACCCTATTTAAAACATATTTCTATTTTCAAAAAAAATTCAATAAGATCTAGATTTTTTATAAAAATAAAATCCAATTAAACCATTCTAATTTTACCGCAAAGTTCATTTTGTAAAAATCATTTTTTTCAAAATCCTCCATTAAAAATAAATTCTCAAAAATCAATATTCCACTTTCCAAAAATATAAACATTACCATTAAAACCCCCCTTTTCACAATCCTAAAACAAGATTTTTCAACACTATTTTCATAATAAACAAGGAAAAAACACTAACATACATAAAATAGTCTAAATGGATGACTTGTCCATATGATTGGAATCCATATTCTAATCACATCATCACAATAGAGAGTCTTTTAAGACTATGTCCATAGCTCCACATGGATTTGCAAGCCCATATAGAACAATGAGACCTTTAACCCATCTCCCTTTTCATATCCTAAGCACAAAAACAACAAAATATCCAAAAGGAACCAAATATAACTCAAATTCCCATTAAAAGGCATTTTTCATCATCAAATGTATTATCCATACACTCCCTCATAACTGTAACACCCCGAGATTTTATGAAAAATATATTTTTTAATTTCATTAACGTCTTGTGTTGTACTCTACACCAAAAGGAGCTTACACTACACACATACCTGGCTTGGCTTGCATTACACGCAATCGCGACCTTCCATGATAGTGTGTGTTGTACGCAATACCAAGTTTCACTAAACAACAATATGTTTTTAAAATAGTATATAAACTAGCCATTATGAATAGTAATACCCACTTTTTGAAATTTTATAAATTTTATCATTAAAAATGGACATCACTTTTCGATTCAGAATATCGAAATTAGCCTAGGTTAAATTTTTGGTATTTTTCTGAAAACTTTCAATTTTTGATGAATAGTGAAAACACTAGGTTACTATTTAAAACCGAATTTTTATTTAAATAATTATTTATTTTATTTAAATTTATTTTAGGTCCAAATTGATACATAATACCTATATAAGTTCAATGTAATTCATTGGAGTCATTTTATAATAATTTTATATATATATAAATTTTATTGTACTTTTGATTGACTTTTACCCACCTCCTAGGAGAATTTACAAATTTACATAACACATAATTTTACCACTTCTGTGAGTGGAATTTCAAATCTCTGAGAGACACGATTGATATCAGTAAGTAATATGTGGTTCAATAAGTTAAAAATAATTTTTGGTGAATGGTAACTTTTTACTTTTATTTACCATGGTTAAAATTAAATAGGGTAATTAAGGGTAAAATGATATTATTATTACCCTAACACATGTCCTAATTCTATTGGATATGTGTAGTTAGACAAAAACATCCTTAGGGATAAAATATTACCCTTTAGGTCCACTTTTATTAGATTAGGACACTTATTACTATTTTATTTTAAGAAGAGTTAAGAAGGTTAAAATCAATGTTTAATAACTAAAACATTTTTAATATTGTTTTATACATAAGATAAATTCTACTGTAAATATTAATTAGAAAGATAAAATGATTTCCGGAATAATTGTATTTTATTTATAATTTTTATATATTAAATAAGTTATTTTATTTATGACACAATGATGATGGAGTAATTACCTTATTAATAAAATATTAACATAATTAATGTTATAAATACCCAAATAAATATAATTTGAGACTTTTTATGAATTAAAATAATTTTATAGGTTAATATAACATGTTAGTATTGATTCAATTAACCGTTTTCTAACTAATCATGCTTTTATGATTTTCACAAAAAATCAATTACCAAATAGTGTCAAAAATGACATAAACTAGTTTTTAAAACAAATATTATATTATTAATTGTTATTATTTTCCTAAAAATCTAAAGTTCGGCCAAATGACTTAGATAAGGTTATATATATTAATAATTATCCACTTGGGGTTCGTTTGTCATGTTATATTAAGTTTATTAACCATATGGTGTAAGAAAACAAAAAGACACAATAAACATTAAATTATTTAACTTTGAGTTAAATCTAAACGATAAGGATAAAATAGTAACCTAAACTTGTGTAAACCATATTGGTTGAGATTATTTCGGCCCATCCCCATATTATAATCTAAATAAATTAAATTGGAGCTATTAAAAACCAAATATGTATTTGTTATAAAATAATATTTTTTGTTTTCTTAAGGTGCCCCTCTCCTCCCTTATAAAAAGGGCACCCCTTCCCTCTTCTCTTCGCACACTTTTGATCCTTGAAGCTCAGACAACCCCTGAAAATTCCTATTCTCATCCTATTTATTTATATCATATAGGTTCTGTTTTTCTCAAAAGACCAACTCTAGTGCCCTAAAAAGTAGTTTAAAGGAGGTGCGTCGAAGAAGAGGTAATCTCTTCTACCGATTCTTTCATGTTTTCATTCTTCTTCAACTTCTTCTTCTTTAGTTGTTTCATTATAAAGTAATAACATTAGTATCACTAATATACTGATATATTATTATAAATATGAAACAACCTCATTTCACCTTCTATCCATCCTATGGAAAATGAAATCACCGTGCATGCGTACGTACGGAATACTTTCTCCATGTCGTGGTGTAATCAGTTTTTCCACCACCACCTTACTTGGATAGGCATAACAGTGTAAAGAATAACTATATATGGTTATTATAAAATCATAATTATTCTAAGATATTATATCATCCACTTCAATTCCATTCAATAAATATGTGAATGATATCATCACTCGTGCGTAAGTACGGATTACCGTCTCCACGACGCGATGAGATTCATTTTCTATGTTAAAAATTCTAGAATGATTATAAAGTATATATAATAATTAATCATGAAATATATTACATAATAATTCTACTAGATTTATGTATATATATATGTATGTCATCCACTTAATTCCATTCAATTCAATAAGGAAACGAAAACAGCGTTCATGGGTACGTACGACCTACCGTCTCCATGAATGGTGTATTTCTTTCCATTTATCGATCTATTATATGTATGTATATTATGAATATATAATATATATAAATCATGTTTTATATTATGGAATTAATTAATCATGATCTAAGTAATCATATTAATAATTACAAGTGAAAACCCAGATGATAGATGAAAAGATTTTACCCAAAACGCTACTTTAACATGGAATTTACAAAAGAACGGGTAATATAAAGCCATAAGTGAACCGTATATGATATAATAACAATGAATATGATTCTGTAAAAAGTAAATGACATTATTTAAATCATTATATATGAGGTTCAGATACGTATGTAGCATATAAAACCTAAGGTAAGGGATAATTATTCCAATCTTGTTCTTATCCGACATTGTTTATTCGTAAATATTTACTGGGGTTATTGTTATCATCCATGTCCATGTTTTCTAGAAGTGTTTTTATGTATTTTTAATGTCCTTTTTACCCATTTTATAATTTTACCACATGTTATGAAAGGAATATTTCTTTTTTTTACCATACATGGTCCTTTTTTGACTTTACCCGCAAAAGTACGAGGACAACTTTTTTTTAAATTATACGGCAGGAATGGATTTTTACGGTTTCATAACGCCTTATTTTCATGAAGATTACTATACAATATTTAATGAATGTTTTCAACAAAATCATTTTCTTTTAAAATTTCATGGCATTTTGTGAAAAGAAAATGATTTTGAAGAAGAAAGGATATTTTCCTCAAGAATTCATTTAAAGTGTTTTATCAAAACCATTTTCCATATAAGAAGCCATTATTTCATATGTGTATGTTTCAAGTATAATTTCTGTATGATTTACATGGTTTTACTTTTCTTATAATGAAATGATATCCATTTTTTGTGGATTATGTTATGATGGGATGATTTTTATGAAACCCATTTTATAATTTTGTAATGATGAATGATTTATGTTCATGTTGTGGCACAAGTAAGAATGATTTCATTATGAGATCGGTGGGGCCTATATCTATCTCCAATGAATTGGGTAAAGATTTATATCTTATGAGATAGACATGGCTAGAAAAGAATTTTAATATGGTTCAGTGATACAGGACTTGAACGAGGAGTGAACTCGATTCAAAAAGGGACTTTATCAAATAAAATGGTATTGGAAGCAATGCCTTGGCTACTATGGAAATCATAACATGTGATTAATGGTTTCCACAATTAAATGTTTTATTCCCATGATATTTTATCATGATTGATGTTTCATTATGATCTATGCCTTACGTACTACCATGTTTTATGTCAATGATCAATATTTTGATGTTTAAATATTATGTTCATGTTTTGAAGTTAAAATTTATATGGTTTGTTTTATTTTCTCCATTGTTACACTTACAGAGAATTTGATCTCACCCTTTATATGTTTTATTTTCCCCTGGTTCTAAAGAAACTTTTTAGGTAAGAAAAAAAGGAAGATCTTTATGGGAGATGTTGAAGATCTTTCACCATGATTATAATATTATGTTTCGAGTTTCCAAAGACACTAAACTTTTAAATTCCTTCAATGTTTGTTTTTGTTATGTATTAAGTATTCTGAAAAATTAATGTAATTTCCATGTGTGTTAAGATTTGGGTATCTACAGTTGGTATCAGAGGTTCGGTTTAGTCAACCTTTGGAAACTAGGATGCGAGAACTTTAGTGAGATCCCTAGAGATATTTCTAAGGTAAGTCTAGTTATGTCCCTAAGGTTAATTATAATTATAGTTTATAGTCCTAGAATTATGGTAACTATATTAGAATGAAACCTAGGATGTTAGATATTGAAGTTACTCCCCCTTTATTATGTTGTTTTCCTAGGATTATTTTAGCCTCTCACAGTGTTATTTTATGGGTTTTAGACGATGTCTAGAACCCAAAGGAACTGTGTTAATCAATGTAATGGAAAATGCAATGATTTTCCTCCCGAACAACCAAATGTGATTGGAGATGGAGTGAAAAATATTATTTCTATACTTACACAAGCTATAAACCATTCTGGATTTCGAAATGGTCAGAGAAGGGAACAATATTCTATTGATTCCTTCGTGAGGAAACGTCCACATTCTTTCAATGGGTCTTCTGATCCACTTGTTGCTGAACAATGGATCAGTACCATTGAAAAGATATTTTCCATACATCGCTGTTGAGAACATGAAAAAGTAATTTTAGCTGTTTAGCATTTAGAAGGTGAAGCAGACCAGTGGTGGACTCTAATTAAGAAAATGGGGCCCCAAGATGAAATTGAATCCATGGAATGGAACAAGTTCAAGAACTTGTTTTTCAGTACGTACTTCCCTCGTATTCTTTGAACAAAGATGGAAAAGGAGTTCCTTGAGCTTAATCAGACGGAAGATGAATATCTTGTTATGTACAATGTGAATTTTACAAGACTTCCAAGGTATGCATCTGGCATTATCATCCAACCTGAAAGTAAAGTTCATCGATTCTTCAGTGGCTGAAAACCAAGTCTTCGAAGGGAATTAGATATAAGAGACTTCCGTATCTATGAAGAAATTGTGTGTTGTGCTATCAAGGTAGAACTAGAAGTTGGTGTAACATATCCATCTCATGTTTTTGACATGAAACGAAAGATGGAGGAAAAACCTCAGAACAATGGTGAAAAAAAAGGTGAATGTTTCTTTATGATCAAAGTGTGGAAAGAATCATGGTGGAGATTTTCATAAAGGGACTAGAAAGTTTTTTAAGTGTGGAAAAGATGGCTATCTAGTAGCTGAGTATCGAAGTAATGGAAAAAGGGTTTCTAATGATTTGAATAAACAAAAGACTGTAGGGAATGAACCACCAACACTTCAATGCTTCAAGTGCAAGGAAATGGGGAATTATGCTAACCAATTCCCTAATCAAAGGGTTAATGATGATTGGTGTGAGCAACCTCTTAAGGAAAAGGACAAAGGGATGTCACATGCAATCACTATAAGTGATTTTGAGTAAGACAATGATGTAGTGGAATGATTATGTATTTATGTAACGGGATTCCAAAATAATTTTGCGGAATATAACTTATAGTATTGTGGAATATTGGACAATCTATGTATTGGTTTATTATGGTTTTCAATATTTATATGGTACTGGTAACCATGAAAAGTAATTCAAATATTTTGGAAATAAGATGATATGATGAAACGAAAATGAAATGCTTAATAGTATTCATGAGCTCATGATTGATATAAGGACTAAGTGATGTCATGTTTTGAGTATATAGAATTTTTGGGATTTTGGTATGTGGAAAGAGTTAACTTTTAACAGCATTCTTGTTTTCACTAAGGTTCTATGGTAATTCATGTTTCCAAAGAATAGATGATTAAGGTATTCATATGTTTGGAATGTGACCAACAAGATATATCGTATGATATATGGGGGATAAATGATGGTATTCACATGATCGAATGATGACATTTCCAGTAATTGTTTTCTTTACACTATGAGTGTGGACAAAAGTATTTTGGATAAGCCTAAAGATAGGATTGAATTATTTTGGACATAAGTTAGTATTGTTTAAGGATATAACTTTTTTTATTAGTTATGGAATGTTATAATAAGGTAGTTTTAGAAAAAGGACAACTTGCAGGACAGGTGACAACCCGTCGCGTCGGACAAGGCTGTGGGAATCGAACCCACAACTGAAGTGCGACATGACTTTGTTTCCTACCACTGGCCTACAAGAATTCCCTGGTTAGTAGAAACTAGTTTTATTATTTTATGAAGTATGATATATGATGTATAAGTCCATTTTATGAACCATGTATGATTAATCTCAATATATATGGACTTATTTATATTTGAAAACTTTTGTTAACCTTTTGTTAGAGACAGATGGAATGACCCATCATTCTATCACATGATCTGCTAACACCTCACGAATGAAAAATTCAACTTCATTTCATTACAAGATGAAGTGTAAATTTTTCAAGGCATGAAGAACGGTGAGATTATACCGAAATAAAGTAAGTATTTCTTCTAATTCAAATTATTCAACTTTAGGGAAATTATCATGAAAACAAAAAATGTTTTCCTAGTTCTCTTATATCTGATGAATAAGATGGTGCCTTAGATCATCACAAATTTATGGCTTTGTGATTGTTGGCTTTTTCCTAGCCATGTTCTCTACCACTCTCTCTCATAACATGATTGTTAGATTTGTCTTCCATATCCATATTTTCACATATGTTCTCCTATGTGGAAACCCAGTGATTAGTTAATTTGGGTAACCATTATTTTTCATACTTTAGTTTTTTAAGATAAGTTTTGGTATTCCTTTTTATGATGTGGGTTTCTATTAAATTAACTTTCGAGTAGTGAAACATTTATAACCCCGACGAATTTCGAGGGGGAAATTCATTTTAAGGGGGTAGAATGTAACACCCCGAGATTTTATGCAAAATATTCTTTTTAATTTCATTGGTGTCTTGTGTTGTGCACTACACCAAAAGGATCTTTCAATACATGCATCCCTGACTTGGCTGGTATTACACGCAATCACGACCTTCCACGATAGCGTGTGTTTTACGCAATACCAAGTTTCACTAAACAACGATATGTTTTTAAAATATTATATAAACTAGCCATTATGAATATTAATACACACTTTTTGAAATTTTATAAATGTTATCTTTCAAAATGGACTTCATTTTTGGATTCAGAATATTGAAATTATCCTTGGGTGAATTTTGGGTATTTTCTGAAAACTTTCAATTTTTAATGGATAGTGAAAACCCCGGGTTACTATTTAAAACCCGACTTTTTATTTAAATAATTATTTATTTTATTTAAATTTTTTTTAGGTCAAAATTGATACATAATACCAATATAAGTTAAATTTAATTCATTGGAGTCATTTTATAATAATATTACATATATATAAATTTTATTGAACTTTTGACCGACTTTTACCCACCCCCTAGGAGAATTTACAAATTTACATAAAACATAATTTTAACACTTCTCTGAGTGAAATTTCAAAAATATGAGAGACATGGTTGATATCATAAATTAAAGTGTGGTTCAATAAGATAAAAATAATTTTTGGTGAATATTAACTTTTTACTTTTATTTACCACGGTTAAAAGTAAATAGGGTAATTAAGGGTAAAAATGATATTATTTTTACCCTAACACATGTCTTAATTATATTGGATAAGTGTAGTTAGACCAAAAAAACCATAGGGATAAAATATTACCATTTAGGTCCACTTGGATTAGATTAGGACACTTATTATTATTTTATTTTAAGAAGAGTTAAAAATGTCAAAATCAATGTTTAATAACTAAAACATTTTTAATATAGGTTTGTACATAAGATATATTCTACTATAAATATTCATTATAAATATAAAAATATTTCCTACATAATGGTATTTTATTTATAATTTTTAGACATTAAATAAGTTAATTTATTTATGACACAATGATGATTCAGTGATTACCTTATTAAGAAAATATTAACATAAGTGATGTTATAAATACCCAAATAAATGTAATTTGAGACTTTTTATTAATTACAATAATTTTATAGGTTAATATGACATGTTAGTATTGACTCAATTAACTGTTTTCTAAATAATCATGATTTTATGATTTTCACAAAAATCAATTACCAAATAGTATCAAAATTGACATAAAATAGTTCTTAAAACAAATATTATATTTTTAATTATTATTATATTCCTAAAAATCTAAGGTTCTGAAAAACGACTTAGATAAGGTTATATATATTAATAATGATCCACTTGGGGTTTTTTTTTCTTTTTATAGAAACATTATTAACCATATAGTGTAAGAAAACAAAAAGACACGGGAAAAGTTAAATTATTTAACATGGAGTTAAATCTAAATGATAAGTATAAAATAGTAACATAAACTTGTCTAGAAACTATTGGTTGTGAGGATTTAGACCCCTCCCCACCTTATCTTCTAAATAAATCAATTTTGTGCTATTAGAAACTGAATATTACTTTATTATAAAATAATATTTTATGTTTTCCTAAGGTGCCCCTCTCCTCCCTTATAAAAAGGGAACCCCTTCCCTCTTCTCTTCACACCCTTTTGAGACTTGAATCTCATCAAAAACATGCCAATTCATCTTCTAAACCTCTCTAGTTATATCATATAGGTTCTGGTCTTCTCAAAAGACCAACTCTAGTGCCCTGTGAAGGAGTTTAAAGAGTTGCGTCGAAGAATAGGTAATCTCTTCTACCGATTCTTTCAAGTTTTCTTTCTTCTAAACTTCTTATTCTTTAGTTGTTTCATTATAAAGTAATAACATAAGTATAACTAATATACTTATATGTTATTATAAATATGAAACAACCCCATTTCACCTTCTATCCATCCTATGGAAAATGAAATCACTGCGTGTGCGTACGTACGGAATACCGTATCCATGCCGTGGTGTAATCTATTTTTCCACCACCACCTTACTTGGATGGGTATAATGGTGTAAAGAATTACTATATATGGTTATTATAAAATCATAATGATTCTAATATATTATATCATCCTCTCCGATTCCATTCAATAAATATTGGAACGATATCATCGCTCGTGCGTACATACGGATTACCGTCTCCACGACGCGATGAGATTCATTTTCCATGTAAACAATTCAAGAATTATTATAATGTATATAAAATAATTAATCATGAAATATATGACATAATAATGCTACTGTACTTATGTATATATATATATATATATATATTTATGTCATATACTTAATTCTATTCAATTCAATAAGGAAATGAAAACAGCGTTCATGCGTACGTACGGCCTATCGTCTCCATGAACGGTGTATTTTTTCATTTATAGATCTATTGTATATATATGTATATTCTGAATATATATTATATATAAATCAGGTTTTATATTCTGGAATTAATTTATCATGATCTATGTAATCATATTAATAATTACAAGTCAAAACACGGATGATAAATGAAAAGATTTTACCCAAAACGCTACTTTAACATGGAATTTACAAAATAACAGGTAATATAAAGTCATAAGTGAACCGTATATAATATAATAACAATGGATATGATTCTGTAATAAGTAAATGACATTATTTAAATCATTATACAGGAGGTTCGGATACATATGAAGCATATCAGACCTAAGGTAAGGGACAATTATTCCAATCTCGTTCTTATCTGAGATTGTTTATTCTTAAGTATTTACTGGGGTTATTGTTATAATCCATGTCCATGTTTTCTAAAAGTGATTTTATGTATGTTTAAAGTCCTTTTTACCAATTTCTGAATTTTACCACATGTTATGAAAGGAATATTTCTTTTTTTACCATACACGGTCCTTTTTTGACTTTTCTGAAAAAAGTAGGAGGAGAATTTTTTTTCATTTATATGGCCGGAATGGATTTTTACAGTTTCATAAGGAATTATTTTCATGAATCATAATCTACAAGATTTAATGACTATTTTCAACAAAATCCTTTTCTTTTAAAATTTAATGGCATTTTTTGGAAAGAAAATGATTTTGATGAAGAAAGTATATTTTCTTTAAGAATTCATTTCAAGTGTTTTATAAATTCCATTTTCCATATAAGATGGAATTATTTCATATATGTATATTTCAAGTATAATTTCTCTATGATTTACAAGGTTTAAATTTTTCTTATGATGAAATGATATCCATTTTTTGTGTGGATTATGTTATGATAGGATGATTCTTATGAAACCCATTTTATACTTTGGTAATGATGAATGATTTATGTTCATGTTGTGGCACAAGTAAGAATGATTTCATTATGAGATGGGTGGGACCTATATCTCCCTCCAATGCATTGGGTAAAGATTTATATCTCATGAGATAGACATGGCTGGAATGGAAAGTTAATCCGGTTCAGTGATACAGGACTCGAATGAGGAGTGAACTCGATTCAGAAAGGGACTTTGTCCACTAAGATGGTCTTGGCAGCAATGCCTTGGTGACTATGGAAATCATAACATGTTCTTAATGGATGCCACAATTACATGTTTTATTCCAATGATATTTTATCATGATGAATGTTTCTTTATGGTCTATGCCTTACGTACTACGATGTTTTATGTCATTGCTCAGGATTTTGATGATTAAATATTATGTTCATGTTTTGAAGTTCAAATGTATATGGTTTGTTTTATTTTATCCATGCTTACCCATACTAGGCATTTGATCTCACC
The DNA here is from genome assembly GCA_963277665.1 of Viscum album. Classification (NCBI taxonomy): domain Eukaryota; kingdom Viridiplantae; phylum Streptophyta; class Magnoliopsida; order Santalales; family Viscaceae; genus Viscum; species Viscum album. The sequence goes on along the minus strand of OY728157.1, from coordinate 200,943,608 downwards.
CTTTAAAAGTTTTATTTTCCCTAGAATCTAAAGAAAGTTTTTGGGTAAGAAAAACAAAAGGAAGATCTTTATGAGATATGTTGAAGATCTTTCACCACTATTAGAAGATTATGTTCCAGGTTTCCAATGACACTAAACTATTACAGTCCTTCAGTGTTTGTTTTTGTTATGTATTATGTATTCTAAAAAAGTAATGTAATTTTCATGTGCGTCAAGCATTGGGTCTCTACAATAACTACACCCCGTGTTCCAGAAATCCTGCTCAGCCTACCTTTTCATCCCAAATAACAAATGTTCTCTGAAATTTTGGTCCTCCAAATAACCAGCCTACTTGAATAAAAATTTTTCATTAACAAACCCAGTTTAACTCTGAACCAGTCACCTGAGAAGATCTAAGACAAGTCCTGAAGGGTGTTCTCAATCCCTGTGGGATGGAAACTAGTTCTGAGCATAAACAGTGAGACCAGGGATTTATTTTACCAAATATAAATAGACAAAAAGTGTAAATAAATTGGGCATCCAAATATAAATTAAATATCAAAAATAATAAATTATTTTATGAAAGATGAAAATACAAACACAAAAAAAAAACTAAACCTGAGAACCACAACTTCTCCATGTGAGCTTGAGGGTAGATCTCTGAAACCAAGACCGACCATCTCCAACAGTGATAGATACTAAGATGAAACATGCCCAAAAGGATAAAAAAATTACTATAGGCATGTGTATTAAAACATATTAGGAATGCCCAAATAAATCTATCCCTGATGAACATACTATAAATAAAATAAATATCAATTTCAAGTCTGAAATATAATATATAAAAGTAATACTTTCCATGTATTTTCATTTAAACCAAAATCATGTTCTATTCACCATTTTCCATTTAAAACCACATCCATCCCCAAGATAGATCCATTATAAATTCAAAGATAAAAGAAGATTTTTTCATTTTAAAAAATAAGAGAAATGTGCAAAAAAATTCAAAAACATTTTCTATAAACCCTTGAAATCCAACACATAACCTTTCCCCAATAAGTTCACCATGCAAGTGAACTATAGTAATGGTCACATAATAAGGGAAATGGAAATTAACTCAAAAGGATAACCAACCAACAATATATCTCAATCATCAACTAATAACAACTAAGTGCCAATAGATACGGTTGATCCTAGGAGCTTGTGAAATAATCCAGAACATCCTATATATCTTGAATCATCCTGAAAATCATTCCACACTTGATAAAATAAAATTGATCCCACATGATAAATAAAACCCTATATGGTCTAGAAAAGGGGAACTCTTCCATATCAATAAAACAAAACAAATCATATCCCCTATTATGGGCCACTATCTAGATTATAAGGATAAGCTATTGTGGCGACCGTTGTCAGGAAATTCACTAGATATGATAGGTTCCCATGTCAGGATTATAGAAGGGGGCGATATAATCGATGCCAACCAAGCATAAAATCACAAGAATAAATATCATATATAAAAAATTCACACAATAGGTATCACTCCAATACACCCCAAGGATCAATCTCTTTCCATAAACAAAAGATCTCAAAGGATTCTGCACTGAGGGTATCCCATTCTGGTTAAAGTAAATAGATCAAAAGGTTTTAATTGAAATTACATCACATCCATTAATATTAATGGACCATGAATATTACAGAGTGATTAAATCCAATCCATTAAATATAAACATTTCAAGAGAATTATCCAAGGATAATTTCTTGATAATCATTTTCACCAATTTCACCAAGGTGACAAATGAGCCACAAGCATCCTTTTTCAAAGAATCGAAACCACCTTTCAAAAAATATGAAAAACCCAATTTATATATCACATTAATTTATAAAAATATCATTTAATCTTTCACACCACATGTGCAAATTAAAACTTATTTCATTAAAGTGTCTAATGGTCCACACATAATAATCACATTCCATTTCATTTTCTAAGGTCAAACACACACAAATTTCAAGTCAAACCATTTATAAATCCATTTGGAGGACCCAAAACCACAATTAAAAAGTCAAAAATATATTTACAATCGTAATATATTCTTTAAAACCAAAAATAAAATGGAAAAACCATCAATACAAATTATTAAACACTTTGTGTGCATATTTTAACAAAACAATGGAATATAAATTCAAACCATCATGAACACCACCTCATTCCAAAAAAAATATTTATTCCAAGGATTAAACATCAATAATGAACATATATGAGAGCATAAAAATGAATGAAACCAACGATTCGTAAATTTAAAGGGAAAATACAAGGGAAAACCTACCCCAATATCACGACACTTCCATAATGCACACCTGAGACAACCTTTTAAAGGTTACAATATCCAACAACAACAAAGTAAAACCATGACTGAGAAACACCCCCCAAAATAAAATAAGGGAAACATGAACCATATATCCACATGGCCATTGAAGAATAATAACATAATAAAAAATGAAATAAGAATAAAGAGAAATAATATAAGATAGTATTACCTTTAAAATTCACCCCAAAACCATGATTAAATCCATTAGATCTACAGATGGGATGGATTATAATGCTTGGAGAAGTAGAGAAAAGCCTCCTATGGATCACACAAAATAGGGGAGAATAAAATGGTTATTTTGGGGTTAAAATCCAAATTGGGTAGAATAGTCACTTCCAAATTTTAATTGACTTGGATAGATTTCACAGTTTCCCAAACTATGTACCAAACATGAGCCCTTTACTTGACACACACTAGGCACTAACAATGTTTGGTATCGCAGTTTGGTAAACCATGTGACAACAATTCCAAGTGGTTTTATGAAGATAAATCCCCTCCCTACACACTTAAAACATGGTTTGAAAAAACCTTGTGCAGGCCATGTACCATGCCTCAGACACCAACCCTTAAACTGCAAGGTTTCTTGGGATGAGCTTCACAGATTCCTCTAACTGTGTCCTATCATGTGCCACATACTAAGAAGCTCAAAAACCAAAATTTTCACCAAATCCCCCTGTAGAAACTAAAAAATGAACACAGTATCAAGGATAATAAGGCATCACCCCCAAATTTAATCCCCTCACAGCTGGAACTTGAGAGAAGAACCGTGATCTAGAAGACGAATTGGAAAAAATTATGAAAAAATAAATATGGGTGTTACAAAACCCCTTATAATAATTTCTCCCATGAAATAATATTACTCTAATACAAAAAATTGTGTATTTTTATTCCTCATATCATCCCTGGATTCTAGTATATCTTCCTATAATTACTTCTTTCATCAGAAAACATTAATCATATGAGTTAAATTGTTCAAAAACACATTCTCTCTTTGATCTAAAATCTCTAATATTAATTCCCCATAAAAGGGATCATGATCTAGTCGTATGATCACAATTTTTAGTCATGTGAAAGATTAGGTATATTCTTACCCAGGAGAAACACATGGATCACAACATGAACATGAGAGAGATTCTATGGAATCACCATGAGATATGAAATCATCCTGATACAGTCATGAATTTTCAATACACTAATATATATACGAATTATATTTTCTTTCATTATAGATATCATAGACTTTATACAAGGATATAATCATAGGGATACCATTTTTTCAACTTCACACTCTAGATATCCCCAATGATTATCATCATTACATTTCAATAAACTCTATGATGCCCAGATATTCTACAAAATAATTCTAAACTTCTATATAATTTCCTTAGATTTCTTAACTCGTAATATTTTTTTCTCCAACCTAATTCAAGTATGGTGCATATATTCATGCCATGAAATAGGGTCTTGATAAATAGATATCTAAATTCTTAAGTGAAGGATAATATTATAAGAACTCTAAACCATTTAATGATTTTTATCCCAACCATATTTAAAATAAATTGAATATTATCTAAAATATATTCTAGGGTTTCAAAGGTATTATGAGACTGACCATCTATATGAGGATGATATAAATTTATAATTATCAATACCATATTCAAATGATTCTAAATTATTCTCATCAACATCTATGTAATCCATAAATATCAATCAGTTAGAATTTAATTTTTCCTCTATTCATCCTTACCACATCCTTGATGTTTAAAATTAAATTTTATAAGAAATTGAAATCTTCTCCCATGTATATAAAATGTGTAGATTTTTTTATGGAGGTATAATATAAAAAAAATTGAATTATGGCCTTGAGTTTTTTTTGTGGTGTATGAGGGAAATTTCAGGTAATATTTTTCCATTTCCATTTTGGTTTGGGAAATGTTTGTAACATGCCTAATGAATTTTTCCTCTCCTACATAACTTATAGAAACATCATGCCTCAAGATACAAGATATAAAATGTCCATTTTCATCTTATCCCAACAAAAGTAATATTTCATATCTTTATTCATCTTATCACTTCAAGGATGCATATAGAATTATGAACTATGAGCTTCTTCTAATGGAACCATTCTTAATTATAGAATTTATTGAACACATAAATCCTTCTTGAACCTTATCATTCCATTAAAATCATGGTTAAACTCAATAATATTCCCCACCTTTTTCTATATATCCCCATTATCCTAACACACTACATTAATCATCACATAGATGGATAGTTGATAAATAATATTGGAAACAAATTATATAAATCTATTCATCAAGATATCAAGAACTATCATATGAAAATCCAAAAAAATATTAGATCTCTTTCAACTATCATCATGGATAAAGTAGAATGGTCCTTCTGAATCAGAGTTTTTACCACCTTCTTTTCTTTTATAGGGTGGTAATGTATTGAGTGGTAATAATCATTAATCATATCCAGCCACTATCATTGGATCATATTAAAATTATTTTTTTATTAATCACTTCAATATTTTATGACCACTGGGTATATTTCAAATCATTCACCATAAAAAAATTCCACTATGAAATTAATGAGATAATTACTTCTGCCAACTCCAAATCATGAGTCGAGTGATTTTTATCTTGAATTTTCAGTATGGATGGGGAAAATCCACCACCATATAATGCATCATGAAAATTTATCCTAGACCCTTATTTCATATATCACTACTGATCAAAACCCCTTCATCATTACTCTGTATTTTGATAATATGTGTACTATCTTACACTATATTTAATTCCATGATATGATCCCTATATTCATTTATCTAATAAATTTGATATCCCTTCCACATTGACACAATTATTTGATTATGCAACCATTTGAAATATCTCATAAATCATCAATAGTCTTGTAATAAATTTTAATTGAGAAAAAAAATTAAATTATTTCATATATTTTGTTTGTGTTTATAAAAATGTTCCGAAGGACTTGGAGGTGTCAAAAGCTCAGAAGATGGAATTTGTCTAGAGAATTCAGTTCACACTGCGAATATTTATTCATAATGAAAATGGTTCTTGTCATATTCTATTAATTTTATATTAGGAGTGAATGGTTTTTATGGTAGATCCATTAATTATGTGAAATTTCATTCATGATTTGAATTGGTTTTTGAGATTTTATCTTGAGTCAAATGTATTTTTGGTGTATGTGAAAACTGAAATATTTCGGATGTGAATCTATAATTCACAATGTAAATGGGGTTTTATAAAAATGTTGTAATTAAATTATATAACCTATGATCATTATTAAGCCATCTATCATTCTTACCAAACTCAAGATCCTTTATTGGTGATTTTGGAAGATATATTCGATCTATAGGATATAATCAATATATATTAAATTGATTACTATTTGTAATAAAAGGATTCATAATGGTTCACAAAACATTTTTTACTTTAACCATTATATGTGGGAGGATTTTATTTCCCTAAAATTTTTTGATATAACTTGAAATCATATATTTCTAACGTGTTTTCTTATGTTTCCTTTGAAAATCATAGATGTTCAATTTGGGGTCATCCATTTTTTTACTGGATTTTAAATTTAGAATTGTGGGTGATAACCATGAGGTGTTTGAAAAAAATATCCAAAACTTTTTTTGGGTTTTAGAGAAAATGTAAACCTAATTACATGGTATAATGGGTCTGTGTATGTTAATTATTACATTTATGGTGCCTTGTTGTACATGGAGTTAGGGCTAGGGTCAGTGGGGAACATTGGATAATGTCTAGGTTAATACTTGTTATGATTAGGAAAAGTTTGTTTCTCGTGAGATAAGATTTTTTAGAGGTTGGATGCATGAATTGGGTGTTTGTGTGGTGGAAATGGATATGAGGTGTGAAATGGAACTTTTTTATGATTTTTTATAACTATGGGTTTTTTAATCTTCTTTGATAATCACTTTTACTATTTTATATAGTACTACTAGAAAGAATGTTCTTTTATTTTTTATGTGATATGGAAGCCTTCATATTTTATTAAAAACGTTTTCATACACACCCACTTCATGTGCACTTTAGTGTGTATACTGATGTTGTTTTCTATGATATAAGAAAGGGATTGGTTTCATAATTTTACAATAGAGTACAATGATGTTTCTTGTAGGTTAGATAGTAGTTAATCATTTGAGTAATTTTTAAGAGGATTCAACATGGTACCACTTTGATGCATTGAAGTATTTTATGTGTTATATTTTTACACAACGTTTACGTATTAATATTTTTTCACTCTACTTATTAGATGGGTTATTTTGTGTGAGTTATTTACATTTTATGTATAGAATAATATTATGTCACATTATTTTATTTGCATCAAGTTATCTTTAGGGTGGAAAATAATCCCCCAAGGTTTGTTAAATACCTTGGAATGTTTTTCCGACTGACGGTGTCGAAGGTTAGTCACAAGATATTAATAACCCACTCACCACATCCCATTCTAGGGGGTTTGGGTGTGATGTTACATGTTGTATATATTTTCCCCGGGTTATTAGTTTTGATGGTAGCAAGGATATAGGGTGTGTTTGGACTTGAAATATATTTCATAAAAATATATAGTAGATAGTTTTATACTGAATATTGAGTTACTAGTATGGTCTATGTACAAGGGATGCTCTTAACCATGTATAGTATTTTCCTTAACTCATCATCATGGGTTTAACCCAAATTGGTGGTGTATCATGCCTTATGCCAGAGACTTCCCACAAAAAAATATTATTTTTGTTGGTTTTGACTATAGTTTGTACTTTTTATAATGATATTTCTTATTGTAATATATAATTTATTAAAATATAAATAAATCTCAATGTGAAGAATAAATATTAATTTTTCTATGGTTTAAAGAAAAATCAAACCAGTTAGAATTATTGAGTATTAGCTAATGTAATACACTAAATATTGGGTTCATCTTGATACACGTGTTATCCATAAACTTGTAAAAAGAATTGTATAGTATTTTATGGCTATAAAAAGAGGAAATATAAATGTAAATATTTATTGTGGATATCATTATGAGATGTTTTAGAGACCGAACCCACAAAAATTTCATGGTGATTCAATATTAAAATATGTGGAAGCATGGATTGATTTTTTATTTTTAATTACCATGTAACATGAACTGATTCTAAAGTGAGGCTAGTAGCATACATGCTAGAGGATAATTCACTATAATAGTGGAATTTATATTTTCAAACTAAAGAGGGTGAAAAAAATACTTTTCATGTATTTTAATAATTTTTAAAATAAACTTTTATCATCGTGAATTAAAAGGATCCAAATGATGGATTTAGTATGACTGAAGAAAGAAAAATTATTTTTTTATGGAGTATGCATGTATGTTTACAATCATGGTTCAGTTTTCACTAGAAGTGGTGACTAGAAGGTACCTGAAGGTGTGTATATTTGAGGTAGAACTTTCTCAAGAAATAATCTCTAAGATAATTATGTTGTTTATTAGTTATTATATAAGAATTTTCATTAGATCATCATTGGTTGAAATTTAACTCACTGGTAATTTTATATGAGGTAGAAACTTGGTCTATATATGAATGGGTGAGAAAACCAATGCTAGAAACAAGTATAAGAGGGGACCATATTCATACTGAATCGTAGTACAAGTGAATCAATCAAAAATATATATTTTGTTCTCTCCTCTTCATTGTATTAAGCCATGATATTTTTAATTTTATTTATTTAACCATGTAAATAATGATTTTGTGGAACCATAATCAAAATGTTACCGATGTTGTTGGATAGGTCGTGTTTGGTGTTACTATTTTAACACTCCATATAAAGTTAGTGGGAGTGACTCTAATGTGATGTGGGCCTCTAATTCCTACAAAGGTTATTCATATAAGAACAGTTCTCAATCCCATAATTTACCAAGATAGGGTGATTTTAGAAACACCCAAACATCATAGAAAATGAATCCAAATAAAGGAATAAAGGATTAATTGAAATGAACTAGGTAATAGTTCTATATTTTTGATCTGGTTTTCATGGTGGAGAAAGAAATACCCTTAATACTGTGAGGAACCATTCTTATAAACACTACTCTTATGAAATTTCTATTTTACATTGTCTTGCCCCATTCTATAATTACTTATCTGGTAGTAAATCGAATATGTTTGAGCATGGAAATGGTGCCCCATGAGATGATAATCCAGAAACCTCCTTGATGGTAATAGTTTCAAAGAATTAAGTGTATATCTTGTCCTATAAATCTCAATAAAATCCAATTTTTTTTAATTTTATATTCTTTTAATGGAAATATTTGATTAAATTATGGTAATGGAGAATTTGGAAGCCTTTAAAGCATGTATCAATTTTTATCCTTGAAAATTTTGGTTTATAACACATGAAGGATTAGTGAAACTCATTAAAGGTATTTGGAATGTGAACACTAGAAGACTGGGACCAAAAGAGAAAAAAGTTAGGATTGTATCATATTAGTTGGAAACACTAACCTTGGGGACATATGATGCAATTAAGACTCGTGAATTTTACACTTTTGTAGATCAGTATCTTAATTTATCTCCAAAAAATTACAATGGGTTTCCACCTGAAAGGGAAGTGGATTTTTTATTGACATACATATATCGATGTGTATTTTTTCACGTATATATTATAGAATGGTACCAATGGAATTACCCAAATTGAAGGCCCAACTATAGGATTTTGAATGTAAGGGGTTCGTAAGACTGAGTGCAAAAATTTGGGATACTCTAGTTCTATTTGTAAAGAAGGAATATAGTTTAATTTTGTTTTCTTCAGAATATTTTAAACTGAATTATGTTATTATCAAGAATTGATATCATCTTCCTAGAATATATGATCTTATAGATAAACTCAAGGGATCCAAATGGTTCTCCAAAATGTATATGAAATCTAGGTATCATCATCTTTGAGTTCTATGGGAGGAAATTTTGAAAAAATGTTTTTTAATCCACTATGATTATTAGGAATACATTTTTATTTCATTTGGTATTATAAAGACACATATAGTATTCATGGAATTGAAGAATAATTTAATTTACAGGTACCTTTTTTACATTAATGTGGTATTTTCTGATTAAATTTTGGTTTTTTATTTTACTAAATATAACCATTATATGCAGTTGAAAACAATTTTAACCAACTCATAAGAACACCAAATCTATCTTAAAGTCTCTATGTGTTACTTTTAGATATAAGAATATCATTTTCATAGGAATTCCATATATAATAAGGGTGTATATTTATCCTTGTAATGATAGATGTTGTCATCTCATTGTATTCAATGAATTTCTTTTTTGAGATGCATTGCATCCTGATCTTTGTGGGTTACTATGACCAGTTTTATTATAAATTTTAACACCTCCATTATCATATGAAAACATTGATGTAGAGTGTAAATTCATTCTGAAAGAGTGATTATTTTTATAAATCTTGTTTAGATGTTAGATATAGAAACACATTGGTGCCAATCCTAATCTTTACAGAACTCTGTGATGGATATATTTCATTCTATGTTGTGTCTGGATCTTGGTTTCATTGTATACTCATGGAAGGAGACTATATTGTAGTGTATGGATCCAGATGGTTATGATTACATGAATAGAACTACCTGACATATAATATATAATTAGTTTTAGTGGTCTATGACTAAAAATATGGAATCAATACCTTTTTTAAAGGATCTTGGTTTTCACTAAATCTAAAAATTTGAATCACTTATTTCAAAGATATATTTAAAACATAAAAAATTAAGACAGATTAATTATCCGCATATGTTTGAATTTTACATGGTCTATGAATCTAATAAAGTAACTTTTATGGCTAATTACTTAAGCCTGATATTGTATAAATAATTGGAGAGTAAGGATTATTATTAATGAAAATTGATGAATGTGTATATACTAATATGAACCTACTTTATTAATAGTAGAAAAATATAGAATTATTATTCCTAGTGAATCTTATCTCATATCTTGTTTATATGGTCAAAGTTGATCAATGATCAGATCTATATTAACTTACCATTTGTTCAAAACATAATGGTGGGGATACCATTAACTATAGTAAAATAGATGGTAAATCCCAATTTTTATTCAATGTATGATTGTTTTTCTACTATATTTTTAAGAACATGCTCTATTATCTTATCCCCATCCAAAATAGAAAACCCATTAAAGAATTCCAAAGATGTACAAGGCTCTATAAACCCATTTTAGTTTTCAGGAATGAAATAATGATTGGTTGATTATGTTAGGAAATTCCTTATTTTTCAATAAGCTAAGATAGGGAACCAAAAAAATTCCCAATTATTGTAATTTATAACTATACATGTTTAAAAATGGAAAAATAGTTTCTTGTAATATGACATAGATTTTTTTATAATTATTTGATATCATTATTCCATCTGTTTGATCATAGAAAAAATCACAAATTCATCCCAATTTATTCAAATATGATAATCAAATATAGTGGATGAATTGGAAAAATAGTATATCCAAAAATTGATGAAATTTCATGGAGTAAAAGATTAAATTTTCTTAGAAAACTATCGCAAATTCACCTCATGGTTATGGTGATATTGGAAATAATCTCTTGGATCCCAATTGACCATGAGCATGACATATATTCCTCAACCAAATGGGAAGTCCAAACATTAAATTCAAACTTTAGAAGATATGATCCAAGCATGTTTCATATATTATTTTAGCTTATCAGAGAATAATTTATCTATAGTGGCGGTCCCATTTAAGAAAATATTTTAGGAGATAATATATATGTCCCTTTTCAAGTAATTTAATGGCCATCCATGTCTCTCTCCAATGTTATAGGTACAATCTAGAGAAGCTTCTATAATAAAACCTAGTCATGTTTGTGAGGTTATTAAGATGATTCAAATGATCATGAAGTGAATTTTGATATACCAAATCCATAAAAATCATATTATGATCATAAACACCACCCATTATCTTTTTTAATGGTATACCATATATTGTATAATGACTCACATAGACTTGAGCATCATTGTTTGGGTAAGAAATGGATGTTTTCTCCCCAGTATGTTGGACCCTTTTTAACCCTAAAAATACTAGTGATGTTTTTTATAATTTTCCTTATTAAAAATATTGTATTTAATTAATAATTTGATACATGTAACACAGTTAAAAAACTATCAATTGAGTCTAATTCATATTATATATTGCGATCATGTGACTCTTGAACCCGGTGTGACCTTTGTGCACAACCCGCCTCATAATATGGATATGAATGACAAGGTATTGTGTGGATGAAAAATATCCATGTTAATGGTTTCGGTAAATATTGTTGAATGTATGAAAATACATGGGAATGGGAGAATAAAATGTGAGAAGATCCACTAGATCTTTAAAAAAGCAATGTTGGCCCTATACATTCCAAAGAAATCATAATGTTAGGGAGAATGTGAAACCACTGGTTTGAGGGACTCCCTTGTTTTATAATTTTTTAATTTATTACCAGATTGTTTTGTTTAAATGGAATAGTGGACTCATAAGAGGAAATATTTTGAAAACTAGTATTTGAATATATGATCTAGTTCACATTTTGAATGATTATTCACAATGAGAATAGTTTTTTAGCATAATCCCTGAATTACATTTAGAGTTTGAATGGTTTTCTAGGATGAGCTATTCACAGAGTAAAATTAAAATAAAGATGTGAATTAGTTTTTAGTTTTTAGGTTAAAGAAAAAATATTTTCATATTATGTTTATCTCTAATATTCACAGCATGAATCCATAATTCAAGTCATGAATGGGATTTTTTTCAGCATTTTTAATTAAATTATGTTCCTTGGGATCCTTATTAAATCATATTCCATTATTCTAAAATACATGGCCCTTTTAGTAATTTTTATATGATATATTATATCTAGAGGTTGAAATTAATGGATCTTCAATGGTTTAAACATAGGAATTAATGGAATCAAATATGATTAGAAATTGAAGCATGTTTCAGTTGTTAAAAGTATGCAGATTTACACTCACTCAAATTATTCTATTGAACAAGAAAGATTATATTTCAAACTGTTTTCCTTGTATTTCCTTTAAAAATATTAGATGTGTTATCTATATAAATTTCTTCTTTGTAATTATTTTTTAAATTTTAATTCAAGGTTCAAACCCATGAGGGTTTTGTTGAGATGTTTTCAAAAGGTTTTTCTGGTTTTAACAAAACATTTACTTTTGTACTTGGAATACATAGTTGGTGTGTGTTCATTATTTCATTAAGGAAACCATGTTGGGTATGGATATGGGGTCAGTGTTGCTGGGCACAATATTAAATGGATAGATTATTACTTTCCATGGGAAGGTAATGTAATTTTCCATGATTTAAGACTCTTCAAGCATTGATGCGTGCATTAGGTTTCTGTGTAGTGGAAAATGATAAGATAAGTTTAATGGAATTATTTTACTACTTTTACGAAACCTTTTATTTGTTACAATGGATCAATGATATCTTATGTTATTTTACATAAAACCATTTTATGGATTTTGCTTGACTTAGTGTCATTATTGGGAACTCTCAAGGTTTATTTACTAAGTATTCATACTCACCCTTGTATATCAGATTTAGTGAATCTATCAATGTTGTTTTCGGTTATATGTAAAAGTAATGATTTTATCATTTTTAGTAGAGTACTATAATTCTATACGACTGGGATATGAGTTAAATATCATACTAATTTTTATATAAGAGTCATCATGGTACGACATTTGAACCCTATAACATTTCTTATTTTTCTTTTTCAGACATTTTTTAGGTATGTATATTTTATTTACCAATCTTATTATCATTTGGGTTATGTTATATGATTACATTCATTTTTATGTGAAGAATCATATTATTTCCTATAATAGTAAAAAAAATCTCTTTTAGAGAACATCATCACCATTTTTATGTAAATTCCCTTGACATTTTTTATCCATTGGTGTCTTGGAGAAATCACTTAAGGTTTGTAACACCCACGCCTCTTCCCATATCAATGTGTTGGGGTGAAATTTTATGATTATATTTCCAAATCAAAAGAACTACATATCTTGATAACCATGGATGAGTAGGTCCATTTTTCATTAATTATTATCATTGAAGTATCCACTGATTTACCCACTCTTTTGATTATATGTCCCATGAATAAACATTCAGTAATAAGAATTCAGACACGATGAAATTACCATATAGCTTCTACATCACCAGCGTTTTCAACACAATCTCTAAAGGAACCTAATTGTCTTCCTTTATATTTGAATATATAAGAATATAATATATAAATACTACTAAAAACTAATTAATTTAATATCTAAAGTATTTATTCATTAGAACTATAAAGATGCAGTGGTATTGGTATGTCCAAATGAAATCAATATAAATTCATAGTGACCATACCTTATATGGAAGTATATTTTGGTTATATTATACTTCTTAACCCATAACTAATGATATCCAAGAATGAGGTTAATCATGGAAAATAATAGAGCTATATATAGTAGAGTAAGAAAGTCAACAATATGGGGTAATGGATAATTTTTCCTCATAATGATTTTTTAAGTTCTCTAAAATCAATATAGAGACACATTAAACAATTTTTATTTATAATAAAACAACAGGTTCACCTAATGGTGATTTACTCGGGCATATGGATACTATATTAAGATTCTCTGGTATTTACGTCATCAGTTTTGGGAACTGAATTGAATACATTCTATATAATGTTTTTATACAGTTATAACACCACTTATGAGTTCTATTTAAACCCAAAAATAATGATTCAAGGTTATACTAGGAAGGTGTTCAAGAAATACATAATTATAATTCCAAAAAAAGTTAATATCATTGATTTTCATTTTCCCTGAAACCATTTTACATAAATATCTCTCATGAAAAAGTATTAAGACCCATACAATGGGATTAATTACCATTATAAGTTCATATATATACTTACAATGAAATACGATCATATTTTAATTTAGAATATCAATAATTTTTTCATTATTATAGAAATTTATATTTAATCGATGTAGATATATATTATCAATGCTTCAAATCACATCAAATTACACTAAAGAATGAAAAATAAGATTTTTATGTGGTATATTCATAAAATTTTCATTATTCCAAACCTAACTATAGATTGAAGGATAATTTCTCCATGTTTTTCATGACCTACTTTAGTGATGGACATAAAATATGGACATCATTTTTCTAAGATATTTCTCTTAGATTATGGGATTGACTCTAATAATTCAAATATACCCCACATATAATACATTAAACAAAAAATGGTAATTTAGTTTGTATAATATTTACCTCTATTTAACACTTAATCATTACTTATTAAATAGTTGGTTTATTGTATTCTATTAAAAACATAATAGAGATTATCATAAAATATAGGAATTTCTCTTGGTGCCTCTTACTATAATGTTGACAAGTAAGAAGTTGAATATCAACCCCCCCCCCCCCCCCCATGTTTATTATAAATTGAACTCTGATGGAACTTTAGTTTAATTTTAATTAATATGTAATGAAACTCACTCATTTTGAGGTTATTTATTGCATATCTTGATATCTAGATATCCATTATCACCAATTTTTTCAATTCATATCCCATAACATTCAATTTCTCTGGAGGAAAATCGTTTCATTGTTTATCGCATTCTAAATTAACTCTATTTATCCATACTGTATCCATTTAAAACACCAATAAAACATTATGTGAGTATAAAACATCATTAATTTGATTGAAAAATCAAATGATTATGAAAATTAGTCTTATGATATCCTAACCTATCACACCTTCATTTAACATCTGTAACTTTAAGTTCATATCATTTAACTATTCCATTTTATAGGTTTTCATAGATTCTATCCTTGAAAACATCATAGTGGATTATAAATAGAATTATAATTAATAAAATAATATCCCATAAGAGCATCCAAATAGGTGTTTATACGTAAGAAAACAAATCATTCATGAGTAATAAAATAGTTAATATCTAATATTCCATATCAATATTGTTACCCCAAGGTGAATCTATTCCCAAACCACATCAACTTGTTAATATCTAGATAGTGATGTATTTTCTAGGAAACCTAGACTCATTTATTTACGATAACATGATTTATTATTCAAAAAATAGGAATATCTTAAGGTTTATTGCTACTTTTTATAGTTTTAATCTATAAATATAACAAAACCCTATCCTTATACCAACTAAGGTGACCCAAGAACATCATTAAAAATATTACATAATTTTAATTGAATATTAAATATGTCATATGAATATACAGTCCCTCAAACTATAAAGGATTAGGGTATTTGGAGACTAGTTACATGATCATCTTATTTCTTCAAAGATCTCAAACATCACCTAGGAACATCATTTTCATATAGTACACTTATAATACATAACATATATAAACAATTTATTTATAACCATATGAAATAAAACATAAAAAAGATTGAACTTAGTTACTCAGTAAGGGTAATCATAATATATATCAATCAATATTTATAAGTTATCATAATATAAGCATAACGTTGTGATATCATTACCATATCTTTTGAAAGTCAAAAACTAGTTAGTCAAAGATCATTAATCATGAATAAAGGAATAAGTATATTTCATGATAAAAGATAAAATGCATAAAACTGTGGAATATTCAACAAAAAATAATGATGTATGAGAAAATTTCATAAGAATAAGACATTGGTTTGTAGCATACACATAAACATGGATAAGAATTTATTTACTCAAGGATTGTGGTCAATATTATCATGGTGTATTGGGTTCACTCCATATTACATCATTTAAATAATCAAGGTTCATTCCAAATACTATCATATTAGATATATTATTTTTCTAAAATTGCCTCACTTGACATTATTTTTTTATATTATCCCATGATATATCATTGATTGCACAATGAATTGGAGGGATATATAATTTCTAACATATCAATAACCAAATGAAAACCATATATATTCATTTCACAGGATCATAAAATATTAATAAATTTATTATATCATTATATCATAACCTATTAAATGGATATAAGTTTCTTAGATATCCAATCATTTCAAGGTATCATAACCCCTAGAAAATAATCATGTTTCATAAATATTCAACCATTTGTTAATTGAATCATTGAGTAAAAATGAGTTTCATATTATCATTTTTAAATCATCATCCTGATATGTAATCCCATGAATATAGGTATATGGTATTGTAATATCATCTCCTTAGTTATTTATAACAATACATTGGATGTAGATGTAGATGAAAAAAAAAATTAATAACATTTTATCCTTTATTTGAAATCAAGGAAAATTTTATTTTCTTTTGATATCATTAATAACTAAAATTTACTAAAAAATAGATAATTACTCTCTTGGAAAATAACTATGTAAAATTTTAGAAAAATATTAAACTAAAATCATAGTAATGATGGTGGGTGCCCGTATTCGTGTGGTAAAACTTAAACAAAATCATTTCAAACATTTTATACAAATTCATAAATAATATGTTTTGAAACCATTATATAAATTACATTTAAAAAATTTGAAAAGAAATTATAATATACCTAAAATTCGGCTTAAACAACAATGGGTTCATAGAAATTAACATTATTGAAAATATATTAAATAAAATTCACATATAGGAAATATTTCATCAACCAAAGATGATGTAAGGTTAGTTTTTCATAAAACAATTTTCTAGGTCATTTTATAAACCAATGGTAAGAAAAGTGTACTATTAAATTAAAATTATATGAATAAACATTTGAGAAAAAAGGAAATGGTGTTTAAATTATATGATCAGTCTGATTTCCCCCAATGGAAAAGCAATGATCGACAATCCAGAAATGAAACGATATTGTAACGAAAACACTTACCTCAAATCACATCTTTCTTTATAAAAATTTAATCCTCTAGTATAATAAATATATATTTATTATACATATATTTCATAAACATATTCATACCTAAAATACTATTTATTAGCCTTCATATTTCCCATTTATCCTTTTATGAGTAATTTTATCCTTAAAATGACCATTTATGTAAAAAGATGTCCTTTTTCTATGAATGTTTCAATTCGGTGGTTCTATTACTTATGTAAACACACTATATTTTATATATATTTACATTGAAATAAAAAAATATTCAATAGATTTTTTACATGAATCCCTATGTTTATATGGATAAATTTTACTCTTCATATTAAATAACCTCAATTGAGATTTAGGAATAAATGTTGGAAACATCGATAGAATATTGATAGGGGGTCATTCAGCCAAGTGTGTCACTGTGGGGCACACATGAACTTTTTTGGAAGAATAAATATTGTTAAATTTGACTCTTAATTTATTTTCAAGAGAATAATAATATTAAAATCAATAATATCAATATTATGGAATTTATTGATGGTTTTTTATCAATTTCAATGAGCTCAAAACTTTTCCAAGATTGATCATTGGTCTGTATACAATTAGTTGAAGGTTAAAATTGACAACCTATAGAAGATAGCCTTCTAATTAATTTTTCCAAATATTAAATTATAGTTATTATATTTGGTCTTAAAAATGTTACTATCATATTAATAGATTTATTTAATTGATCCTTTACAAATTAAATTAGTCATATTATGGTAGTATTTATAGGCAATATTCTTACATATTCTATATTCAAGGAAGAGAATAATGTTCACTTAAGGATCACACAAAAGACATTAAAGAAGAATAATATAAATGAGGAATTTACAATGTTTTAATTTTTTTTACAAGAAGATTCATTTTTAGTTAATATAATCACAACATATGGTATATTAGTGGATCTATCATTGATAGTTTTTTTTAACATTGAACAGAAAAACCACTATGATTAATATTTGTAGTTTTCTTAGACTTGATGGATATTATTAAATAATTGGGAAATATTCCTCATGGATATATAGTCCACTCACCATGTTAACTCAAAAGAGAGTCATATTCTACTGTACTAATAACTATACAGAAAATTATATTGAAATGAAGAAAAGGTTCATTAGTGTACCTATGATTACACTTAATTAAATTTCATTAGGATTTTTAATTTAGAGGATTGATTTCAATAAAATTATGGGTTTTATTCTAATTTATATCGGTAGAGTTATATAATATTTCTAACTAAAATTAATGGTTTAGGATAAAAATTTACTGACTTATTATTTGGATTTTCCTCCAGTGCTATTCATATTAAAGATAAGGAGGCATTGTATTTATAGAATAAGGTGTTAAATATATACATATCATGAATTTATAAATTATAAATTTTCCTATAAATTGTTTAATATGATCCAATGTTGACATTAAGAGTTGATTAATGATTATGAATGCTTAATATACTACCACCTTCGAAAACAGAATAAAGTGGATGATGCTTTGAGTCAAAATGATATTGCTTGCGTATCCATGATGAGGTCACGCTAGATATAAAATTTATGGATTTTTAAAAGATTAAGCATGAAATATTAATGGAATAGTATAGATAATATCGTTCTCAAATGAGTTTTCAACCATCAATCCATGTAATGATTAATGAGTTTTAGAAGAAGGAAGTAGTGCTAAAAAGAAGGTGACAGATTTAATTCATTTCAACTATGATTATGATGGAAATTAAATGTTTAATAACCCATAATGTGTCATTTCAATACCATAAATGTGTAATTAAATATTTTAATATGTTCAAAATATATCCGCCTCTATTCATCCAAGTAGTAAGAAGATGTATATGGATATAAAATAGTATTTCCAATGGGAAAATATGAAGAGAGGTATCATTGGGTTTTTGTCTCATTGCTTAATTTGAAACCATCTTAATGATTATAGATAATAGAATAAGGAGATGTTATTAAAATTACCCATGATAGAATTTAAATTGGAAAAACATCACACTGGATTTTGTTATTTGACTCCCAAAAAGTTTTGAGGGAATTATGCTATTTGAGTTTTAGTCGACCACCTTGTAATGTTAGCACACTTAATTATTATGATAAAATATTAATCTCTTGATAATATTTCCATGATATACAATAATAAAGTGATCAGGTTCATTGGGGTACCACATTCTATTATATCTGATCTGGATCGATGGTTTACCTTGATGTTCTAGAGAAGTCTCCATCAACCCCTAGATATAGAGTTTTGTTTAAATTATTCTTATCGTACATTGTTAGATGGTTAGTCTGAGAGAACCGTTCAATAAATTGATGATATTTTGAGATAATTTTCTCTATATTTAAAATGTATTTTGTATCAATGCCTTTTTTTAGTTAAGTTCAATTACCATTATAGCTTTCAATCAAGAATTCAGAAGGATCCTTATGAATTCTTATATGGAATATAATGTAAAACACTAACATACTCAGATGAAGTATGATAAATAAAGCTATATATACCTGGTATATCTAAGGATATTATATATTCATTCAACCAAATATCATGAGATCACTGATTCAATAAATTGTTCATACTAAAAATCAATGGTGATATCCAAAATTTAAGGTTGGTGAGATGTTTTCCTACGAAATTCTCAGTAGAATAATGTTACGAAATTCATAATGAAGTAAATGTGGAGCCATATTTATATTTTTACCTATAATATTCTTGAAAAAATGGGTATTTTATCTTACCTCATGTTACCCAAACCAATCCTCTCTCATGTTCATGATGTGTTATATGTATCTCTTCTGAGGAAGTATAAACTTTTTGCTTTACATGTAATAAACATAGAGTTTATACCACTAGATAACGAACATTTAATTTTAGAACCTGTGATAAAATAATTGGACCATATAAATAATCTTAATTTAAACAATACTACTCACCAGTTTAATGTTCTTAGGAAGAATTAGAAATTTGAGGAAGTTATGTGTAAACTTAATGAAGTGATAAAGTAGATAAATCTTTATTTTTTGGTACCATAGTGGCATAATTTCATGGGAAATTAATTTTAAGGGGTGGAGGGGTTATAATGTAACTCCCCATGATTTTAATGTATTTATTTTTAAGTAAAACATGAATTATTCCATATCTTTCCATACGCACTACCCCAATTTTATATGAACCATGATATGGTAAACTCTTATAGCCTAGTCATTATATTACTATGTATCAATAGTAACAACTAATTAATGAAAAAAATTTATAAGTGTTTTAATTTATATAAATTTATTTATTAATTCATAAAAAATATTTACTAATTTTTTTGACAAGTCATTTTATGTTAGAAAAATATGTTTTCTTAATAAATGGTTTTTATGAATTTTTAGCATAGAAATATTATATTTAATATAAAATGTTTTTAGAAAATGTTTTTTACGAAATGATTATCATTTTTAAAATCATCATTCCTATATTATCATAGGGTTTATTTTTCAGTTTTTTCAAAAAAGATTTATTTTCCTATGAATAGTGAAAAGAATCAATTCTGTACAAAATTGTTATTTCATTTAATGTAAATCTCCCATTATATTTTGAATCTAATCCTAAATTTACCTATTCATAAATTAATTAAAAATAATATATTCAATTAAATTGGAATAAATATTATACTTGATTTTAGTTGAAGTTATTTTTTGGCATAAAACACATTTTTCAATATAAATGTTTTCATGCGCGTAATGTATTTGTATCCTAATAAATTAATTTAATATTAATTATTTATTTATTTTAATTAAATTTATAGATTTTATTTTATATATAATATTTCAAATATTATTTTATGGTTTTTAAAATGAAGTTTATATAATTATATTATTTTTTAAGCTTAAAATCATTTTTTGAAAATGGGGTTATCTTAATGTTTTCATGATTAATTAAAATTAAATTCAACCAATTATCAAAATTAAATATAGTATAATTTATTGAAAATTTAGAATCATTATAATTAATATAATTTATTAGGTTAAACTATATTTTTTATTAGTTAATAGTAAAAATATTTAAAAAAAATTACCATGTTTAAGGTTACAATGGATTTACCCAGGGTTAAACCATAAAAAAAGTATTGTATTTCCACCCATATGTAACAACCAAAGAATATAAAATGATGTTTTCTTCCAACTAAAGTTTATTTTATTTTATATAATTTTATACACATAAAAAATATAGAGAAACCAAAAACAATTATCTCATTAATAATGATCATTACATTAGTCATCTTTGAGAAAAATGAAAATTCAAAACATTATAACTGGAAAATTAATATAAAATAAAATTTTTAAGATAGGAAAATATGTATCACCCCAATCTATTAGAATCATTAACACAAATACCAAAACTATAGAAATGAAATAATATATTAGTAAACTAATCAACATCATATGAAATGAAAATATAAACATATAAAAAATTATAGTGAAATAATGAAGTCTTATTTATTTGGTATAAAGGGATATGTGACCATTAGGATTCAATCATTATATTATGGTTGGTCAAATATGATTGTTGTTTAATATAACCATTTCTCAATTTGACTACTGTTAACAATACCCATGGGTGATAATATTATCATCCTAATTAATGTTTATAAGTATTAATGAAAAGGTATAATTAATAGAAAAATGAGAAATGATATCCCCAATGAGTTGATTCAAGCTATTTGAATCCCATTTTTAGAACATAAGAGAGAGGTATATTCACTAGGGTTCACCCCTGACCAATCCTAATTTGAGGTTCAACAAGTGTATCATGAACAAAATCACCTTCATAAGAAGTTCAAGTTAGTGGATATTACTACTCAATAAATGTTAGCCAATCTCCCCATGTAACTACCATCATTAAACATCTTAACGTTATGGAATATGACGGTGTAATAATGGGTTATGTTTACAGGACTTAGTTTCATAATGTTTAATATCCCATCATTTAAATAAAATATTTATTCTATTGATCCGATTTTGAGAATATCTTTGTTTAATAAAATGTATGTTTATGTAAGTCCAATTTGACAATTTTGTTGTTTGGAACAACCAAAACATTATTGTAATTTTTTAAATAATATATACACTTTTATCATATAATATTGTTTTATGAGTATATTTGTTATAATTACATAGTATTTTATAACACCATAATTCAAATATAAATGATAAAATATTTTTATAATGTCCTAGGAAATTTTTTATAAGTGTTATAAATTTAATTATTTCATTAAAAGTAATATTTATCCACAAATAATGAGGTTTATATTTAAAAGTTAAAATTATCATAAATAGAAAATTAAATTTTTAACATAAATATTATGTTTTAAATCAACATATTGAAATTAGGTTGGGTTGAATTTATAAATATTTTATAAAATACATTATTTTTTTTAGTGAATAATAAAAAATAAATTTTAGGGTTTTTAATTTGTTTTATGACTTCATATTTATTTAATAATTATATAATTATCAATTAACTAAAATTCATGACATAAAATATGATATTTTGTTAATATTATGTATTTTAATGGATCTTAATCAATTTCCAAATCTATAAGACACTTTCCAAAATCTAAAATGTAAAATTTGATTTTAAAATAATTATTTTATAGAAAATATAACAATCAATGTCCATGTGAATAATAAAAATTTTGAATTTGGTTATAATATATCAAAATATAATAAAATGTTACTAAAATATCCAAAACCATGGGAAATACAATGGGTATGCCAATGATTTTTTATTTTCCACTACCTAGGTTTCCAAGACCTATATTTGGAAATCATAAAACATATTATTTACATATTATATAAATATCCAACCATTTTCCCTTCCCCTTTACTAAAAATCCATACTACATAATTTTTAACGTATTTTCCTCCCTGTGATTCCCCCTAATGTTTTTTTAATCCCAAATGTTCTAATCTTCAATGATTTTGGAGAAACTCTTCATGGTAAAAGAATTATTCTCCCTTCATCTTCAATTCAAGAAACTCGTTTTTATATGTCACAAAAATGTTATTATACTCTCTTTTATTACTATTTTTTCATTACATTACTTCCAAATTATGTTTAATAAATGGGAGACCTTCATTATCTCTCATTTAATAATTTTTTAAATCCTGGTTTTATACCCATCAATCTATTAATTTTGTTCCTCAAATTTCACAATTTTATACGAAAAAATCTACTTTATTGACTACTAAAACCATTTATTTATCCATGGTTATTAACCTACATATAAATATTAGTTAATTATTCATGTATTTACATATACAAAACCCACATTCCATTTTCATTGGTTCAAAATGATTTTATGGACAAGCCTTTAAGAACTTATATACTCAATGATTTTATATGAGACTCATAATTTATTCTCATTGGGATATTGAAAAAATGATTTATTATGAAAAATGTGGCTAACATAAAATTAATACATATAATTTTTTAACCTTGATAGTGTACCAATTCATTGGTTAAGTAATTTAATCTCTAGAGATGTCATGTTTTACAATACCTTGGGGATTAAACTTGGTAATTATCATTTAGGACGCTTTAGTGATAAACTATGGTGATATATGTTGAACGATGGTTGGTCATTGCTGAATATGTGATTTTGATTTGTGTTTTTTATCAATACCCACTGGGTTGATCATGTATTGTGTTTTTTTGTTAATACATCAATGGAATATCATGGATTCTATATGTAAATGGATCTTATATTTCAACCAGACAACAGTATCGATGGCGTTTCCATGTGTTTTCAAAAAAATTGGGCCTCAAAATCAGGAAATTTAGAAAGGTTTTTTGGTAATAAAAGGTGCGTGAAACATCTGGAATGTGTGAAAATGATTGGTTTTTGTGTGCATGATTGAAGGTGATTTGGAAACTTGCATGAAAGGAATGTTTCAGGTTTAGAACATCAAAAAATGGAAAAGGCATGAAGTGCATGAAATATGAGGTTGCGCAAAAAAATATTACGTGCCCAATACGACCTCAAAATTGGTTTTGTGCGCTCAAAAAGAATATTATGCATAATGATGAAGACCCATTGGAAACTAGTGTATAGGGTCATTGAGGCCTATAAATAGGTGGCTTCCCCCATGGAAGACTTATGAATTTTCAACAAAGATTTGGGCACTCTGTCATGTGAAATATTCCTACATGAAAGGTTTGGGGGACTTAATATTGCACACAAGATATTATTTTAGTCTAAAAATACCAAGGGAATATTTTATAGTTGTTGCATGAAAGCTCTGTGTTGTAAAAAATAGGGGTTGCACGAAAGGTAGCTTCCACAAAAAATCCCAAGTCTTATATACAAGAGAAGTTGTTGCACATAATTGAATTATGGGTCTTCTATAAGCCTTTTGATATCTAGTTTTCTCTTTTAGTGCCTCAAAGTACAATGATTTTTGTATATGGTGAATGAAGTGTCTCATCCTACGTCAGGGAAAAAGTATTTAATGCCAATAATTGATGTGCCCTTCAAGTATATAAACTGATTTTGACCTCACATAGAGTAGTGAGCTAGGGTAGTCAACAGAAGTGTTCTGAGGGACGTAGTGAGTGATCCATAAAACATTGTAAAGGTAGTGATCCAAGAATTGAGTGACTATGACTTAACCTTTATATTTCACAGATACTACTAATTAGTGGATTTTGGTATGATCAAAACACTTTCTGTATATGCTCCTTGGACTTAGCCCTTATTGGTGAACCAATTAGAAGTGGTGTGTCATCTCTTTTCATGTGAATGTTTGATTATTGATCATATCCATCATTCAGGTTTAATGAGATCCTACCAAAATGTGACTAAGATCGATCACTTTAAAAGATAAAGTTGACACCGCGATTTACCCCTCCCATCTCAGGGTGTCACGTGGTCCTACAATATGCTTATAAATTCCCAATTATCATGTTTTATCCATATTTCCATGTTATGATTCATGTGCATATTATTATGATATTTTCTTGGTTCATGCTGTATTTTTATGCCTTTTATTCATATAGATATGTCTCATGATCACATTTTATATATCTTCTTTTTTTACTCCATTATTATGATTCATGCTCACCCTATTACATTGATTTATGCCTCCAACATATGAGATATAATTAAAATAACCTAGTGTGAACACATTAATATGTATAAAAAATGGATTTGAATAATTTTTTTCAGGTATTATGTACCGATTTTTAAAGAAACTAATCTTTAAAATATCTTGAATTTTTTCCCATGTAATAAAAATATTATGTAATAAAATGGTGGGATGCCAAAGTTGGTATTAGAGAAACATTTAGTAATTTGTGGAAATTAGGGCTTAAAAGAATTATTATTCACCCAAGGTACAAGTATAAATTGATAGGTCATAATGGATATAGTGATGACACAATAGGGGGTGAATTGTGTCCTTTACAAAATTTTACCTTTATGTTGATTCACACAAATAGAATATAATAATGGGAAATTTTTTTGTAATAGACTACATTCAATGGATATGAATAGATAACCAAGCGTTGTAATTTATAGTCGTTCGGGGCACAACGATACCCTCATCCACTCCACCAATTACCCTATATTCAGGCTTGGTGAATTTCACTAGTAAGGTCCTCATTTCATTAAACCAATCGTCAACTGAGTGCAGGGAGTTGTCACCCTTACAAAAAATGGCACACAAAATTGAACCTTCTAGTTTTTTTACAAGGAACTGATTAAACAACAACTTAGTGTAAGAAGCTGACACTCCACCAGGACTTAATAGAACCAGCCAAAATATGAGATAGATAACATGTAGTTTTATGTGAAATAGATATACCTCACAGTTACAGTAGCACACTACTTGATAAAATAAGTATCTTCGACTTCATAATAAAATAAAATTTGATGAATGTCTGAAGGGATCTGGTTACTCAAAATATCTTTTTCATTAAGAACATATATTAAAATAGACTGTCGCATTCATATTATTGAAAATTAAATCTTTAAAATGCAGTTCATATTTATTTGATGCTTGATCATTGTATCACTGTTAACAATTTTCACAGGAAAAATAAAATGAATAATATTTACCCATATATCTAAGAGGAATTCATAGATCCTGGTTTTCTATAGATGATAATCAGAGAGATATATAATGATAAATCTCCAGCATGGTTTCATATCTGAAAATGATTCCTGATAAATTGACAATATTCAAAATCAAATAAATATATAAGATAAGGCATAACTTCCCTTAAAATAGGAGTAAAAATATCCATTGTAAAAGTATCTTTAAATCATATATACTAAACATTGAATTGGTCAATAACAATCTTTAAATCTTCCTAATATTCCACAAAGACTATTTCAAAAATTTATTATAAATATGTAAATTCAAATTTTCGACATTGAAAAGTCAATCATAATGTTCCTTCACAAAATGAAAAAATAACAAATGTATGGTTCAACTTCATAAGGTAGGGTTTACAATCTGTATGTTTATCCACATAGGTATAGATCTATAAAAGTAACATTGATTATACATATGTTTAATTTTCCCAAATGTAAGGTTGAAAACTTAAACATGATTAAAAAAGTAATGTTGATGATCCATACATTTGTAAAGTTCCATATATATGTGGGGCTCTTTAACCATAAATTTTCTTTCTGAAAAACACAAGGTTCTCATATAAATTTAATGTTCATTAACAATATGCTTCTTCAAACGTAAGTTTGATTAACCATAATAGTTCATCCTTCAACATAAATGTGAGGATTATTCCCTGCATAACATTCTTCAACATATTAAATTAATAGTATTTCCAATAAATGAAAAATGGAAATTTGTGTTTCTAGAATATTCTTAAGGAAATTCTGAACACCTTAACAAATATTTCTCACAAATAAATATCTGAATATTATTTCATGATAAGAATTATAAAGAATATAATTTTCTTGAAATACACTCAAAATAAAATCATTAGTAAAAAAACAAGGGTATTTTCGAGCATCAAAATAAATAATATTTATAGATTATTGTGGAGACAATATAGGCCCAAAAATCTCCCCCGTTTTAATAATCACAAAATACAAAAATAAAGACTATATTCTTAAAAATAAAATTTTAAATTTTGTAAACATTAAAGGAAAATAATTTCAATTTTGACCAAATTATTTCGATAAAAGAATATTTATCTAAATTTATCCCCTAAATGTAAATTTATAATATATATTTATTCATAACTAAATTTATTAAATAAAAGAAATGTTGTGTTATCTAAATTTATCTCCCATTTGTGATTTAAAAAAAGAAATTATAGAAACAGATTAAAACACATTTAATATTGAAAATAATGATAAGTGAATGTTATAAGTAACTATAATGAATAAACAGAATTGAATTTTAGTTATTAGATAAAAAATACGAGAGCTGATAAAATAATTAAATATAACATATAGACAGAAAACAAGTTCATTGATTAATAAAAGAATAAATACAATAAATTTTGTGACTAAGAAATGAAAATAGTCATTTTCATGGTTAAAAGTATGAAAAAGGCTAAGGATTGGATGGGTTTGATTTTTGAATAACATAAAAAATATCCTTCAACTCATCCATCCAAAATCTTAGCTTTTTCATCTAACTGCCTCCTAGTTGAACAAACAATATCCTAGATTCATTTTTGACGTGAAGATTCTTCACTATGTTGACCTTTAGAAACTCGTGAAGACTCTCCTCTTTCTTCATGAACAGCTCCAACTTCTCTAAAAATTGATTCAACATCAATCTAATTCTAGGCTCTCCTTGAGTAAACTGATAAAAAATAAATTTCTGATTCTCTAGAATAATTGATATAGGTGCGCTATTAACTTCCATATCTTTTAGAAAAATGTTCATGTTTTACATAATAGAAGTAATGGCCTGAAAACTTCTAATTAAATCTGGTATTGTTGTAGGTATATAAATAGATGTAATGGATTGACCCACACTTCTCTTTACTGATTCAAACTAGATTCCTAGATATCAATTCAAATTTTTAAAATATGACTTTGAAATTGATTCAGACTTGATTTTCACAATCTCATCCAATATTTCCATTTCAAATTCGTGAAAATTATTTTTAGAAACAGTAATCTCATTGAGTTCTTGAATCTCCTTCTTGGATTTGTCACGCTCTTGACTTATAATTGCATTATATTCCTAAGATGTGTTATACTTAATAATAAAATAATATACATTATGATATAATGAATTAGATATCCTCTCATCTATATTCGTATCCTGATATGAACCCTCAATAGAAAAATAATGTACCACTTTTTTCTTTATTGATTCATCACAATGAAAAGATTGATTATCAAAAACATTAGTCTGGGCTCCAAAAATATGATATGAATATCCCATAGACTGATCTGAAATCAAGGGTTGAATTTATGTAACTGATTCTTGTAAAATATTTTCTTCTTGAATAGATCCTTGTTCAGTTACTTATTTTCTGACAATCTCTGATTGAACATTTTCAGTTTGAGTATTATTTTCTTGAACTGTTTCTACTAGAATTCCCTCTTGTACCTGTTCATTCACCATGGGTAA
Source organism: Viscum album (assembly GCA_963277665.1). Taxonomy (NCBI): domain Eukaryota; kingdom Viridiplantae; phylum Streptophyta; class Magnoliopsida; order Santalales; family Viscaceae; genus Viscum; species Viscum album. The sequence goes on along the minus strand of OY728157.1, from coordinate 200,914,623 downwards.
AATATCAAGCTCTCTAGCATGAATCTCTGCTAGAATTTACCCTTCAGTAAAATTTTCTTCCAAATGAACCGATCATGTTGATTTTATAGAAGCCAAAATTTTCTCTTCAGCTTGAGGATAGTTTCTATAACTTGGTTTCATAATAATTTCTTCTTTAATTTGTTCTTCCTCTACTTCCTCTTTATCTATTTTAAATCTATGTTATCTTTTAGATGGTTGTGAACTTGCATCTGTTCATGATTCAGTTACACCCTCTTTTAGAACACCTTATTTCATTCCTAAGCTAAAGCTATATAGCTATGTTATTCCTCGGTTCTAGTAGGAAAAATATTTCCTTTTACAGTGATCTGGAAAAAATCCAAGCTTTCATAAAATTTCATCATTCAAAAAATTACTATGATGACATTTGACACTTCCATCAACCAGTCTGATCATGTCCTTCATTAATAAAATCCTTGAAATCATCCTTCCATATGGATAGAAATTCATTCTGGCATATGGTGAAAAGCGGTAATGAAGGTACCAAAATTAATACCATAGAACATTCAATTTAATGTCACTCAGAAAAAAATAGAGATATACATTCCTAGGTAAAGGATTTTCTTCATATCATTCATCCTTGGTGTTATTCCTGACTAAGTAAACATCACTTGAATCTTATGGTTAGATTTTAAATCCTTAACAAACATCTTTTTTATGTATGTCTAATAGGATAGAAAATAAATTATGTCTTTTGAATAATTTTCCTTACCACCAATCAATCCATGATCGAAATGGAAGACCTTTTCATGTGGGAAGTTTAAAATTTTTGAAACCTATGAAGAAGAAATAGTGAATTCTCTATCTTCAATACTATAAATAATCATATCTTCGAAATATCTAAAAACAAACTATAAACTTTTATAAAAATAATTCATTTCTACCTCATTTATAAATTCTTATTTTATGTCATTGAAACCTTTCTTGAGTCCTTGAAAGGATAATTCTTGTTTCATGAGTATATCTTCATAATATAACCAATCAATATCCACCACTTTATCCTGATTAATTTCTCTTCCTGTAAATTGTTTTCATTTTAGGTCTCTTGTTTCTCCTTCTTCGACTCTCTTGGTTTTCATCATTTTTTAAGATGTAGAAATCTGAGTTTTTAGTCTTCTAGGGTTTGGAAGGATGAACGAATATTTTTGGTTAGGTGAAATGATTTTTACGTAAATGATAGGTAAGGTAGACAAAGGGTTTCTCATAGATGACACATATCCTCATTTCTCATGTTGTGGAGTAATTATGACAAAACATTAATAATTACATGGAATAAATATATTTATGATAAAATATATTAATCTAAAATATGGTAGGATAAAAATAAGAAAAGAAATTAATATTTACAGATATGAATTATGTGTAAAATAAATTAAAATAAAATAAAAGAAATATAAAAAAATATTTAATTAAAAATTAAATAATCCTATATCCCCCTTAATAAAATAAAAACAAGTAGTGAAAAGTGGTTTTGTAAAAATATCAGCTAATTAATATTTACTGTTAACATATTCTAATGATATTTCATTTTTAAGAACATGATCTCTTAGAAAATCATGTCTACTATCAATATGCTTAGTTCTGGAATAGCATATTGGATTCTTTTTGAAATTTTTATAGCACTTATATTATCACATAAAATATTTGTATTATTAAAATTAATTACAAATACTATTAGTCTATTTTTCATCCACAACACTTGTGCACAGAAACCACCTGCAAATACATACTCTACTTTTATTGTTGAATATGAACCTGAGTGTTTCTTCTTACTTTACCATGACACTAACAATTTTCCTAAAATGTAATAGGTTATTGAAGTGAGTTTTCTATCTAATATACATCCTCCAAAATCTGCATCTGAATATGATATTAAATTACAATTAGAAGTATTTGCATAAAGAAGAGATTGAACAACTTTTCTATTTATGTATCTAAAAATCCTTTTTATTGCAACACGGTGGGATTAGTTTGTATTTTATTGAAATCTAGTACAAAGACATAATGAAGACATTATATCATATCTTCTAGCAGTAAGATATAGTTAACTTCCAATCATACATCTATATAACTTGTTGTCCCTTGGTTTTCCACCTTCATCTAAGTCTTGATTATCATTAGTACACATGGGAGTTGAATATTTCTTGTTGTTCTCAAAAAAAAATATTTTAATAAATCAGTTTTTTATTTAATTTGATTTAATACATTTCCATAATATCTTTGATAAATTTAAATTCTAAAAAAGAAATTTAACTCCCCCGTAATTCGCATTTCAAATTCTTTTTTCATAAGTTCTAAAAAATCATTACAATGTTTTTTATTTATTGATCCAAAAATAACATCATCAACATATATTTGAACTAATAATAAATTAGAACAAATTATTTTCTTAATGAGGGTTGGGTCTTCCAAACCAACAGTGAAAACATTTTTCAAAACAAATGAACTTAATATTTCATACCAAGCTTTAGGTGCTTGTTTAAGGCCATATAGAGTTTTAATAATTTTAAAAAAATTAAGTTATTGAGAATTTTCAAAACAAATAGGTTGCTCAACATAAACTTCATCTATTAAATATCCATTTAAAAAGGATTATTTTACATCTATCTGATAAAATTTAAAATTCATATAAGATGCATTGGCCAGAATAATTCTAATTTTTTCTACTCTAGCTATGGGAGAAAATGTTTCATGATAATATATACCTTATTTTTTATTATACCCTTTTTCTACTAGTCTATCTTTGTTTCTAGTTATAATACATTGATCATCTTTATTGTCTATAAAGACCCACTTAGTTCCAATAAATGGATAATTCTATGGTCTTTCCACTAATTTCCATACATTGTTTCTTTTAAATTGATTTAGCTTTTCTTGAATTGCTAACATCCAACTTTTATCTTATAAGGCTTCTTCAAAAGACATAGACTCTATCTAAGATAAGAAAGAATAAAAATACAATAATTTTTCTACACTTCTTCTATTTTTTATTCCTATGTCAAGATCTCCTATAACAGTCTCTAAAGGGTGATTCTTTAGGATTATAGACTATCTAGGTGGATCACTTTTAGGTTCATTGGTATCATTTTCTTTTGAAATGGACTGAATTTTATTTATATTTTCAAAATCAATATTCAAGTTATCAAGTATCAGGTTGTTAGAAGAATCATCAACTTCATGTATTTGATATTTCTCTTTATTAAACGGATCAATTTCATAAAACATCACATGAACTGATTATTCAACAATCCATGACTTTTTATTAAATACTCTATAAGATTTAGAAGTTTCAGAATATCCTATGAATATTCCTTCATTAGCTTTTGGATCAAACATTTCAAGATTATCCTTGTTGTTGAAGATATATACCTGGAATCCAAAAAACAGAAAGTAATTTACATTAGTAATTATGTTATTCCAAAGTTCATAAGGATTATTTTTTAAAATATGTTGAATTAAAACTCTATTTATAATATATCATTTTGTGATTACAGCTTCTACCCAAAATTAGGTTGGAAGACTATATTCATTTAGCATATTCCAAGCCATTTCTTGAATTTTTGTGTTTCTTCTTTTAGCAATTAAATTTTGTTAAAGTGTTCTTGGTAAAGAGAAGGTGTGTTTAATACCCATATTTTTGAAAAAATAATTAAATTATTGATTCTAAAACTCCCCACCATGATCAATTATTAATTAAATTATCTTAAAACATTTTCATTTTCAACACTTTTAAAAAAATAAAAAATAGAAAAAGTTTCATTTTTGTGTTTTAGCAAATATACCCAAGTAAATCTAGAATAATCATCTACTAAAACATATAAATATAATTTACCATCCAAACATTCTTGTCTATATAGTCCAAAAAATCCATTTGAATATGTTACTGGGGATTTGAAGTAGCAATTTTTTTACTGATTTGAAGGATGATTTGTGTTCCTTTCCAACCTGACATGCTTCCCAGAATATATCACTATCAAATTTGAGACTTGGTAACTCTGAAACTAGTTGTTTCTTAGATATCTTATGTAAATAAAAATTATTACAATGACCAAGGGTTCTATTCAAAATTCAGGAATCATTTATATTATATGTTAAATAGTTCACTTTCTGATTACACAAGGAATTAAAATCCAAAGTGTATAAATTATCTTTTCTGAGGGATCTAAATTTAAAAAAATTATCTTTAAAAACTGAACAGAAATTATTAGAAAAATGAGCACAGTATCCATCATCATATATTTGAGATATACTTATCATATTGGAATTTAATCCTATTAAATAGAGTACTTTATTAATTGAGATAGTATCTGGATCACCAACTATTCTAAGTCCAATAATTTTTCTTTTGGAATTGTCACTGAAGATGACTAGGCCTCCATCTATTTTAGTTAGAGTACAAAAATTTGATGATTTTCACTCATATGTCTTGAACATCTACTGTCCATATACCATATATCATTTCTTCTTCTATGGCATGTTACCGATATAGAAAAATTAAACAAATAATTGTTTCAGTACCTATATCTTTTTCGGTCCAGCACTGTTAGCTACACCCATGGGGCATGGGTGAGCTAGTTAAAGGTGGTTGTGTCCAGAACCTGAGGTTTTGGGTTTGAGTCCTCGCAAGGCAACATGAACTATATGCTAACAGAACTCTCATGTGCCCCTCAACCCTGATGGGAACTGGCCCAAGCCAAAGGTTGATCAGCTTAGGCCTCGCCACGGACATGTGGAATACAGGTGGTGTAAGGCCTCACCTATACATGTGTTAACCATTAACATGTTTGCTCGCGGGAGATGGGTGAGTTTGTTAAAGGTGGAGGAATCCTGACCCCAAGGTTTGGGTTTCGATTCCTCCCAAGGCAATGTGAATTATATGCTAACAAACCTCTCATGGGCCCCACTACCCCAATGAGAATTGGCCCAAGCCCTGGGATGCCCACCATGGGCCTTTCCAGGGTTGTGTGGAGTGTGGGTGGTGTAAGGCCACATATATATAGATGTTAACTGTTAACATGTTTTCCCATTGGGGAATGGATGACTTGGTTAAAGACGCTGTCATTCTTACCCCGAGGTTCTGGGTTCGATTCCTCGTAAGGCAACGTGTACTATTTGCTAGCAAACCTCTCATGGGCCCCTCTACCATTATGGGAACTAGACCAAGCCCAAGGCTAGCCACCATGGGCCTCACCAAGGACGTGTGGCGCGCGGGTGGGGTAAGGCCGCACCTATACATGCATTTACAATTAACACATTTTTCCTGCATGGCATGGGTGAGTTGGTTAAAGGTGGTAGCATCCTGAACCCTAGGTTTCAGGTTCGCTTCCTCGCAAGCCAACGTGATATATATGTTAACAAACAACTCATGGTCCCCTCTACCCTGATGGGAATAGACCCAAGCCCAAGGCTGGCCACCATGGGCCTCGCCTGTGATGTGTGATGCACGGGTGGTATAAGTTTTCACCTATACATGTGTTAACTATTAACACATTTTCCCGTGAGGAATTGGTGAGTTAGTTAAAGGTTGTGGCATCCTAACCCTGAGATTCCAGGTTTGATTCCTCATAATTAAACATGCATTATATGATAACAAACCTTTCATGGGCCCCTCTACCGCGATGGGAACTGGCCCAGCCCAAGGCTGGCCACCTTGGGCCTTGTTGGGGACGTGTGGCGCGCGAGTGGTGTAAGGATGCACCTATACACATGTTAACCAGAAACACATTTTAGAGTTCCCCGTAAGAGTGTTTCTCATTTCTCTTGTGCTCTATGGCTCCCCTTTGATTTCTTCCCAGAGGGGGGAGGCGGTGATGTTGAGCTTTCTCAGGTGACGCCTCCCCCTTCCCATTGCCCCTGTCCTTTTCTATTTCATTTGAAGGTGGGTTCTCTGAGGTATTTGTGATGCATGTGGTATTTTTTATACTTGGCGATAGAGCTTGGGAGTTTTTTGGTGTCGTCGTTGTTGGTGTTCACTGCCCCTCCTTGTCATCTTCTTCAGCTCTCAGTGGTTGGCACATTTTGGACTCTGGTGATGCCTTTCGTGGTTCTGATCTGACACGATCCATCCTCAAGGAAGAGTTTCTCATACATATTTTCTTGGATCTTTCATCAGCGATGCTACCTTAGTTCGTTGTTAGGCCTCTCAATCCTGGGTCATAGTGGGTTGGCGCTGCTACCTTGGTATCCTTTCCTCTTCAATTTCTGCCATGGATGTGTTGTTGGAGAAGGTCTATGGATGGTGGTGGGGTTCTCCGGATGTGGTGCTGGTGATCTGGAATTTGATTTCGGTTGTGATTTTGTTTTCTAGTAGATGATTCTGGAATTTTGTTGATGTTTGGTATTATTCTTGAGACTTTTAAGGTGGATTAGCAGCTCTGTTCGGGCTTTGTGATAGAGATCTGGTCACCATTGAACTGTATTAAGATTCCATCATGAAGAGGATGAATCCTACATGTTTTTATCAGTTTTAATCCTAAAGAGTCTACTTTTAATCCTCTAGTCTAACCCTAAACATGCACAATTTCTTCTATTAAATGATCTATTTAGCTTCAAAATCATTTTGATGATTTCCATTCTTTGTGGAATGCTGTTTGAGGATGTGTCTGCATTATAGCCCCCCAGTTTTTGTTTAAGTGAATTTGAAACTAGTTCAACTACAAGGGAATGCTCCAGAGGAGGTTCAGAGAAGACACCTTTCACCTATTCATAGCTAATTCTATTCAGATGTTTGAGAGGGTATGGCATTTTCCTCGATTCCAAGCTCATGTACCCATGCATGATACAGCTTGTCGAGCCGTGATGAGAAGGTGGAAGTGGGTCTTAATTGTATTTTATGCTCGGTAGAGGTATTTATTTGTAGTTTTGAATCATTTTTTTGACCTTGAGGTAACTATGGAGGCTTGGTTTTTGTTTAGGTCGTTGATGTCATGTCAGGTTCCCCCTCAGCCCTTAAAAGGGGTTTTATGATAAAAAAATTAATTTTTAGTCAGCCATCAAATACTAAGAAATCCAAACAGATTTATTTTGATCAACAATTTTATAATTAAAAATCAATAATTCTTTTTAATAATGAACATACTTAACACAACATAAATGAAGTTTTCTTAAATATAATTCATTAGAATAATGTCCATTAATACCATAATAAAAGATGTTTAACATTAAACATGACTTTTCTTTTAGAACCAGGAATAAAATAGTTTTTTTATAGTATGGGTTTTCACACTTACTTCCAATACAAAACCTTTCCTTTTTAACAACATTTTTTCAAATAATCTCATTTTGTTTATTTTCTCCTTTTTTGAAAACAAGAGCATTGGATTTATAGGTTTATAATTCATCCTATAGATTCTTAATCTTACTTTCACAAACATCATAGTTGGTAGTAGTTGAATTAAGTTTTTCAACAAGCTCTGGATGTTGTTTTAGTAATGTATCTATTTCACCTTTGATATCATTATGAATTTTCTTTAATTATTTATGTTTATTTAGTAAGGAATCATATTTTTATTTAATAGTACAACAATAGGTAGTCATTTTATCATTTGAATAGCTAGAATCAGAATCTAATGAATTGTAATATTGTAACTTATCTTCTTTTACCAGAAGCACATATTAGCCTTAATTTTTTACTGTTATTTTTCTAAATTAGCATTTGATAAGATAATGGAGTATTCAGAGACACTCCATGTATCCTTCATTACTCTTTAATCCTTTTTCACATAATTATCATTCTTTTGATATTTTCTTTCTATCTTTCTCTTATCTCCCTTAAATTGGAGACAAGCAGGTCTTATATGACCCAATCATTCATAACATCTTAATTCCCTTGATTCTTTCTCCTCATTTTTAAGGTTATTATGAATCCTTTTTTCTACCTATAAAATTTACAAAATTTTCTAGCTAATTGATCCATCTCAATTTATGAATTAGATAAGTCTTAATTTCTTTATTCTTGTTTCGTTTTTATATTCTTATTTTGGGAAGTAACTTTTGAAGTGGTGTTATCCTTTTTCACTAGGACTTTGTGATCTTCAAATTCATCTTCAATTTCATCCTCATACATCATTAATGTTATTATCAATTCGCAAATTGTTAGATTCGTTACAGGTGTTGATTGGTGGATTTCAGTTGAAATTACATGCCACTTTGCAGGTAGAACTCTTAGAACATTCAAAGCTTCATCAGGTTGGCTAATAGGATCACCTAAAGATGTTATATTATTAAAATTTTCTATCATCCTTCCATTCATCTCTGTGATTCTATCTCTGTAAATAAGTCTGAAAGTATCAAAAATTAATTTTGATGTAGCATATCTCATTTGTATAACATTGTATGTGCCTTTATAGGCCACTGCAATTTTCTTCCAAATTTTATAGGACGTTGGGCATTGCGATACATGGTTGAATTCATCTAGTACATGACCAAAAATAATAGCATTCATTGCTTTTGAGATCATATCATACTCATCCTCTTTAGTTGTAGAACTTGTTTCAGGTTTTTCCGGAATTCTATAAGGATTAACAATATTTTAGTATACTCTAAATCAATTATTGTTTATGTTGATTATCATTCGTGACTTCTAGAATCAGTAATTCATACCATTGAAATATATATCATGAACCATTGACATTACTTCCTTGAGATTCTTTATTTCCATCACTAATATAGATCTCATGCCTTTATTTTGTTATAGATCTGTTGAAAATATCATCTTTTGATACCAAATGTTAGGTCAGAATGGCTATAGTGATGACACAAGAGGGGTTGAATTGAGTCCTTTTCAAAATTTTACCATTCTATTGATTCACAAAAATATAAGAAAATAAATATCAGTGTTTATGTAATAGTTTATATTCAGCAGATATGAATAGATAATAAATAACGTGAATTTATAGTGGTTCGGGGCACAAAGATCCCCTAGTCCACTCCACCAATTACCATCTCTGTGGTCTTGGTGAATTTCTCTAGTAAGGTCCTTGTATCATAAGACTAATCCTCAACTGAGTACTGGATGTTGTCACCCTTACAGACAAAGGCTTACAAAAAAGAGTCTTCTACTTCTATTATAGGAAATTGATAAAACCATAGAATAGTGCACGAAGTTGACACTCCACCACAACTGAATACAAGAATCCAAAACTCAATATAGATAAGATGCAGTTAGAAGAGAAACAAATATATCTCAGAGTTGCAGTAGCCCGAAACTTGATAAAATTAGGATCATTAACTTTAGAAGAAAATAAAATATAACGAATATATAAAGTTTTACAATTTCTCAAAAGATTTATGTCTTTAAGAACAGTAAGTAAAACATAGTGTCACATTCATTGGATGGAAAATTAGATCTTCAAAATTTTGTTCGCATTTTTTTATTCTTTATTGATGTATAACTATAAACAATTTTCATAAGAAAAATTCGACAAATAATATTTACAGAGATATCAAAGAGGAATTAAAAAATCTGGGTTTTTTACAGATGAAAATCATAGAAATATATAATGATAAATCTCTATCACGGTCTCAGATCCGCTAAAGATTTCTGATAAATTTACAAGATTCAAAATCAAATAAATAAATCTTAGAAGGTATAAATTCCCTTAAGAATAAGAGTAAAAATCTACATTGTAAATGGATCTTTATATCATATATTACAATATTTGAGTCATTCAACAATGTTCTTTAAATCGTCTTGATATTCCCCAAATATTTTTGCAAAAATCTCAGATAATGATGTAAATTCAAATTTCTAGCATTGAAAAGTCAATCGTAAGGTTCCTTCACAAAAAAAAATTACAAATGTGGGGTTCAACTTCATAATGCAGGGTTGATGATCTATATTTTTATCCATGTCAGCATAGATATCTTAATGTAACATTCATTGTCCATACATTCACTTTTCCTATACATAAGGATGACAACGTAATTTTGATTACAAAAGTATGGTTGATGGTCCATATGTTTGTAGTGTTCCTTACTTACATAAAGTTATTTAACCATACTTTATCTTTCTAACCAACATAATGTTCTTAAACAAACTTAAAGTTCCTTAACCATACTTTTCTTTAATCATAGTGTTTATTAACCATACACACTGATCATTTATCATAAAATTGATGATTATTTCATACATTGCTTTCTTTCATGTATTGAATGAATAGTATTTCTAGTAAACCACAAATGGTGAACAGTGTTTCATGAATATACTTAAGAGCATTATGAACAATTTAAAAAATATTTCTCACAAATTAATTGTTGAATATTATTTAAATATAAGAATTATAAAAAATATAAATTTCCTAAAGTACTCTCAAAATAAAATCATTAGTAAAACAAACACGGGTATTTGTGAGTATCAACATCAATAATATTTATAAAGTATTATTAGGAAAATACTTTCCCAACATAAATATTGGAAAACATTCTATTATTTTTCTAAGTATTAAGTAAGTGATTTCCAAGAAAATACATTTATGTCTAGATAATATAAGTGGATCTGGATCTAGAATAGACATACATAAGAGAACAATAAAAAACCCCGCATTAATCTAGTATTTTTTGGGAATTTTTTTATGCCAATGGGCATTATTGTACACCTCATTTGACACTCTTGGGGGATTTTTCGGGTTAATCACATGATTTTTGTAAACCTTTATAAAGGTTATATAAATTAATATAATTGTCATTAGAGGACATTAATAACTTATTTAATCATGATATTTTAATACATGAACTCCCATTATAATTATAATATTCATAAATGTAACATTTTTCTCACTAGATTTTCCTTTTTTAGAAAAATGGGTGGAAATTGGAGAAACTGGGTAAATGATGAGTACAACATATGATGCCTTCATGACCCTCCATTGTAATTTAGAAGGAAAAAATTCAGGAGGATGATGAATAAACTAACTCAAGTAATGAATAATACCATGAATCGTGTTGAGAATCCAAATTCACCTCAAAGTGTATAACATTTTGTTGAGTCCTTATTGTCTCAATAACCACCTTATTTTAGTAGAACTACTGACCCATGGTTTTTAAAAAAAATGTATTAGATCTATTTTAATGGTAATTTTTTTTACTTTGTTGTTCAGATATTGAGAAATAAAGATTTGTAGAGTATCACTTAGGAAGAGAATATGATCAGGGGTGTAACTAATTGAAAACATGATTCAAATAAGAGATATTGATGCTATTGGGTGGGAAGATATCTGAATATTCGTTTTCAATGACTATTTTATGGTTATAAATTGGAAATAAATGGAGACGGAATTTCTAGAAGTGAATCATATGGAAAATAAATCATTGGGAATCTTTGAGATAAAATTTACGTGGTGTGTTCAATATACCTCTTGGTTTTTTATAAATCTGAAGGGAATGGTTGATTGATTATTTGATGGATGGTCACCCCATATGTAAAGGAATTTAGAAACTTGAGACTATAAAATCTATGAGAAGATATTATGGAGTGATATGAAGGATGAATTATAGTTTCAATATATGTAGTGGTCACATAGTTTAAATGAAAAGAAGAGAGAAATAGAGACAAAACAAAGATATAATTTTGATCCTGGAAGAGAAAGAAACAATGTGCAAAAAATTTGGGAATAATTATTCAGGGAACTACATTATTAGGAGTATGAATAGCTAAAAATGTGGAAGAGAGATAAATATAGCATGGAATTATCTTGTTGAGGTGGAGCCCTAGATTCTCAACACTAATAAAAATGGGAAGATGGTTAAGGCCCAACTGGAAGTTCAATGCATAAAGTGTAGAAATAGTGGGCACTTTTCTAATCAATGTCTAATTTAGAATATAATGGCTGGAAACCACCATCAAACTCAGCATAGGAAAAGGGATAAATTTTGGGAATTTTTAGTCATGACGGTTGATGTATAGGCCCCCAATGGTGTGGTGGTAGGTACACTCAGTTCTCTCTCAAATCTAGAAATTACATTATATGATTCTACTTCACCATGACTCATTATTTCATTTTTGTCATCAAAGAATATAGAAATAGTCCCTAAGGTTCTATAATAGAGTTATCAATCAATAATCTATGAGGTATTATCCTAGCATCAACATTGTATAGAAACTCTAGTATTATATTTGTTGAGTACAATATCATCAACAATCTTGTAGTCATTCCAATATTATAATTCAACACTACACAAGTGATGAATTAGATCTCAAAGCATAATGCTAATATATACTACAGAAACACGGAGGTTTCACTTGTATTGAATTGAAAACTTGAAGTTATTTTCAAATAAGATATATCATGTTGAGATATTTGTCTAGAAGAAGCTCCAATATCCTTATTTATAGAGATATTCAGTGAAGAGGTTGAAAGAAATAAAATTATAAAGATAGTGAATTCCCCCATCATTTAGGAATAAATTGATGTATTTAATAAATAGTTACTTCGAACTCCCCCAAAAATGGAGGTAGAGTTTTCTATTTAATTCATATATAAGTACAAGATGCTAATGAAGACCTTGTATTGGGTGGAAATTTTGGAGTTGTAGAAGATAATGAAACAACTTTAATATTTTTTCAAGAAGGGATTTATCTGACTAAGTGTGCCTCCATGGGGGGAACATGTTCTATTTGTAAAGAATTATAATGGATCAATGCAGTTATGAATTTATTATAGAGAACATAACAGGTTCATTGTGGATAATAAGAACCCTCTCTCAAGGATTGATGATTTATTTGACCATTTTAATGAGGCTTAATACTTCACCATGATTGACCACTAATATTGGTATGATCAATTTAGTGTGAATATGTATGATCTTCCAAATACTTTCTTCCAAACAAGATATGGGATTTATGATTTTTTTATTATGCCTTTCATCTTGAATAATAAACCTTCTATATTTATGGATTTTATGAATAGAGTATTTAATTAAAACATTAATAAATTTGTTGTATTTATTACTGATGATGTTATAATATATTCTAAAATTCATGATGATCATGAGGATCATTTAATGGTTATATTTAAAAAAATTTGGAAGAATAAGCTATTTGTAAAATTCAGCAAATGAATATTCTACTTACAACAAGTTTTATACTTTGGGAACATTATAACCAATTAATGAATATCAGTTAACCCTACCAAGAAGAAATTGATAGAGTAGTGGCCACATCCTACTACTATTACTATGATTCATAGTTTTCTTGTTTTGAAATGATATTAAAAGATGTTACTAAATAAATTTTAATTGCTTTACAATCCACCTAAAAAGTTAACATGAAAAAGTTCTAAGTTTGTATTGAAAATATAGTGTCAATAAAGACTACAAGAACTATAGAAGTTATTAGTTACTACACCTATGTTTGAGTTATCTTCTGTTAGAGAGGGATTTTTTATTTATATTTATTTATCTCTGAAAGGAATTAGGTGCATCATCATAAAAAATAAAAAGGTGATCACTTATACATATTGGCATTAAAAGCCTCATGAAATTAATTATCCAACACATGTTCTAATGTTATCTACAATTATTTTTTCCCACAAGATATAGGGAACTATATTTGTGGGGAGAAATGTGACATATACACATACCACCAACGTTTTAAGTATATATTTGTGAAAAAAGGAATTGAAAATGATACAACAAATATCATGGGAGCTTCTTAAAGACTATTACTATATAACTATTTATCACCCAAAAAGAGAAAACAAATTCATTATTGTATTAAGTAAGAAATAACTTATTATGATAAAAATGATTTGGATTCATGGAGATACACTAATTAAAGACCTAGTAAGGCTATTAATGGGATTCATAAGGGAGGGACATCATTAGTCATATCCCAAACGTTATCTCAAATATTTTTACTACAGAAGATAAACAGTGCTTAAATAGATGTTTTGGAAACAAGACCATTCTATGCAAGAAATAGAGTATGGTTTGTATTTATTGAATATTCTCAATGGAAGTTCAAAAAAGTTTCCCAGAAACGGATCATATAGTTCTATCAAATAATAGTATTGATTGTGGTGTCATTTTCCATTGTTTCCCAAATTTTTGGACCTGAAAATTGGAAAATGTGAAAAAATAGTGTTTGGACAAGGAAGTTACCTATAAGATAAGAGGGTGTTTCAAAACCTTCACACAATCCTTTCATTGGGAGCAGTTCCTAAATATATGGAAAATAAAAAAAGTGTGTGCAAGACAAAAATGTGAATGAAAGATGGTGTTGCATGAAAGAATATTATATGCCCAATGCGAAGTCATAAGGGTTTTTGCGCACTCAGAAAGAAACTTATGTTCACTAACAAAAATGCATTAGGATCTTGTGCATAGGGCCATCAAAATATTATAAATATTCTGGTACACCCAAAGAAGACTTTATAATTTTCCAACAAAAATCCAGTTTCTCAACCACATCAAGGATTTGCACGTGAAGGACTGGAAGAGAGGTAATCTTATTTGCAAGGTGTTCCTTTAGTTTGAAAATACAAAATGAACACTTCAAGTCTATTTAGTGGAATATAATAGTTTTGAAAAAAGTATTTTTTGCGTGAAATTCATCTTTCATGACCATTCCCAAATCATGTGTGCATGTTGGGGTATTGCAAACAAGTGTCATGTTATGCTTCTGACAAGATTATGAATATCCTGTTCAGTGGTTCAATGATTTCAAGTGCATCAATTCGGGACTTTGATGAAATTAGTGTCTCATGTTGAACAAAGATAGATACTTCAATTCAAATCTATTGATGGGACTATCAATTCAATTATCTGATTTTGAATTCTCTCAAGATAGTGAGCTAGGGAGTCTAAGTAAGTGATCCGAGGGACGCAGTGAGCTATCCCTGAACCTTTTTAAAGGCATTTTTCCTAGCATAGAGTGACATTGACCAAATAATGTTCTCCTAAAACTTGTAAAGATTTGTGGATTTAGTTACGACTGACACACTATCGATGTATGCTGCTTGGACGTAGCCCTTTGCGGTGAACCAAGTAAAAGTGTTGTGTCATCTACCTACTTTCATTTGTTTGAAAGATTTAACAAATTCTTACCAAAGTGAAAACAAGATAAAAAACATTAAAAATAAAATGTTGACACCCTGATTCACCACTACCCTATGAGGGTGTTCTGGGGTCCTTCAAGTGGTATTAGAGAGAGGTTTCTGGTGTTCGATCTGTCTTATACCATCATGGAGAATTCACCCAGTGTTAGGGGAGTCCCCCTATTTGATGGAAGTAATTTTCATATTTGGAAGAAATGAATGAGATCTCATATAAGATCCCTGGGAATTGAATTCATATTTTCCATTATTCAAGGTATACATGTTACTGATTGAACAGGTCTGGTTGTGACTGATACAGACCAAAAAATTCTTGATATAGATGTTAAAGTGTAGAATACTCTCACCGTAGCACTTTCTTATCAGATCAATCTAAAGGTGGTGAGTTTCTCCTCAGCAAAGTACATGTGGGATAAAATTGAAAATATTTATGAAGGAGATAGAAAAGTGAAGGAGGTAAAACTAAAAGTCCTTCATAATAGGTTTGGTGATCTAAAAATGCATCCTTATGAGAATGATGACTCCTTCAATTGAGATACTAAAGTGGTTGTAGAAATTTGGGGTATAGGAGATGAAATGAAAATGTTGGAATTGTAAAGAAAATATTGAGAATACTTCCACCATTGTATAATGAAAAGGTGTCATCCCTTGAGGAAATCGATCTTGCCAAACTTTCTCTAGAAGATCTGATGAGCTGCCTTGTGGCATATTAAATGAGAGTCAAACCAGAAGATTCTACAACTCGAGTGATCAAGGAAATGGAATTCAAAACCATGGAGAAACTGAAAATTTAAAAAAATATTAGTGGTGAAGATGATAAGGAAAAATAAATTCCTTCTCTCATTGCCAAGAAGTTCTAGAAGGGAAAGGAGAAATTCAAAGGGATGTTACCTATAGCTTTCATTCATTATGGAAAATTTGGTCACATTACCTCTCAATTCTTGATAAAGATCGATGATGAAGATATTGAATCTGAAAACATTGAGAAGCCTTGGAAAAGGTTTTTAAAAAAGAGAGACTTCAAATCTAAAAAGAATGTACTGAAGAAGAGTTTCATCTATGATGAGGAAGATGATGATGATGAATTCTATGAAGAAGATGAACCAGAATTTAAAAATTGAAACCATGCTTCCATTATGGCCATTGTTCAAAAATCATATGATAATGGTGGAGACAATCATTTAAAAACTAGTGCCAATCCTGAGTCACAACTTAAGGATGCTATTAGTAAGCTTGAGATTAAATGTAAGAGTTTCAGTAAGAGGAAATCAATTGTATAAGAATCAACTGAATAAGTTGATTAGTTCAAAGTATAAATTAAATAATTAGAAGAATTTGTGAACGTACCGCCCAAAATACTTGACAGTATTGATTTTGTAGTGGATCGGAAGTTGGGAATTTAATATCATGAAAAGGTCATCAATGACCTCAACTCTAGACTGTAAGAAAATTCCAGGACTTTGAGGGTATTGAGGAGGAAGTTGTTACTCTTAGAAGTAAACTTGAGAGTGAATCAATTTCAAAATAATCAAGGAATAAAATACACTTTGTAAGGTTCTCAGATACTGAGCTGTTGGAGAGAGAAAGACATGGTTCTAATGGAGTTGAAAATTTGAATGATGAAATACATGCTTACATGGGAAACAGTGGAATCAGTTATGAGGTCGAATCTTCAAAATCTGTAAACAAAGGGGACCAAAATAAAGGAATTATAAAAGTGTGCTATGTAGAAAAGTCACTTGATGTTCTGAAAAAACCACTAATTCAATTCGAAAGAAGAACAGAAGACTATCCTTGAGCCTCCAAAAGTAAGAGGCACTAAAACTATTATCCCACAGAATAAAGAATGAGAATAAACAGAAGTGGGAAGACATTTCCTTTCATAAAGTGTTGGTTCTGTGGATATCTAGGTCATACCATGTCTTTTTGGAAAGTGGCAAGAAGCTATTTGAATTAAGAATATATGGGAGTTCAATAAAGGATAAAAAATTCATATCATAATTATTTTAGAAGAAATAATTTTTATGGATATTGTTTTTGTTGTTCTAACTTTGGTCATAAGCTCGTTGATTGTAGGAAAAGGAGGGACTTGGACACCTCATACCAGAGTCTGAGACAATTCAAAGCTCATCAATAAGACAATGTTGCTCTTACAAATAGGTTTTCTCCTCTAGAAGAATATTTTGACTATGAAGAACCCATGAACATGGAAGATAGAATTGAAAAGAAATTATTATTCTACACTCAATCCAATGTCTCATGGAAAGAAAAGAATAAAATTGAGAAATCCAGCCTTACAAAGGTGGCCCTCAAAGATAGAAAAAACAGCAAGACCTTGATTCTGGATAGTATTTGTTAATCTCATATGATTGGTAATGAATCCTATTAATGGATTTTAAGAGGAGGGATGAAGGAACAATACAGTTTGGTAATAATGGAGCTCTGAAAATCAAATTCAATGGAAGTACTCAACTAAATAATGGAGAGCTAAAGAAAATTGAAGTCCTTTATGTAGATGGCCTAAATCATTATCTCCTCAACATGAGTCAAATATGTGACTCAAGACTTATAGTTACTTTTAATCATAAAGGATTCAATATCAAGGGAAAGACAAGAAACTCACTTATGATGGGATGCAGAACAGAAGGAAACCTATCTTTGGTTGAGAGTAAAGAAAACATTTTGTAAATGAATATTGAGGAATAAAATAACCTATGGAATCATATATTAGGGAACATTAATCAATAAGAAATGGAAAAAATATTAAAACTGAAGATTTCCATATATATTCTCAACCTAAAGCTTGAAAGTGAAAAGTCTTCTAATGCTTGCATTTGGGGGAAACTGGTTCGCAGTTCATATCATCCAAATAAGAAAAGGTCCTCTCATATTCTTGATATCATTATTACTGATGTATGTGGGATGATAAATGATTTCTATAACTCATAGAGAAAGGTACTTTTTCATTTTCATAGATGATTACAGTTGAATGGAATGTGTAATGGTTATACACAAGAAACGACAAGTTCTTGTCTACATGAAAATATATCGGTGAATCGTTGAGAATGATAGTGGTTGAATAATCAAACTGCTACGATCTAAAAATGGAGGGGAATACATTTCCATTGAATTCTAAAATTACTGGGAGAAGCATGGGATTTAAAATGAGGTAGCTACTGTGAGAACTCCACAGCAAAATGGAGTTTTTGAGTACATGAATCAATAGGTGAACAACATGGAAAGAACTATGATGATTGAGGGTTGTATTCGATGACATCACTAGAAATAGTTTTTTCAAGATGTAATGTATGTTCAAAATCGAAAAGGGATTTATATGGGTGAGATGAAGACACCATATGAATTTTGGCATGGAAGGAATCCCTCTTTGTAATACTTTTGTGTTTGTGGAAGTAATTCCTTCATCAAAAAACAATGAATTAAATCAAGGGAAGTATTGTGACAATGTAGATGAAAGAATTTTCCTTGGATACTCTGTGAATAGATAATCCAACAAGTGTTTCAACAAGCTCTTAGGAAAGATTGTTGAAAACAGCAATGTTAAGATCCATGAATAGAAACCCACAAATTGTTCAAGAATTTAATTTTCTGATGTGATTGAAAATTTGAAATAAATTGAATGTGGAGTAAATTAAAATAAAGAAATAGAGGAAGTTGTACAAAGGTTAGATCAGATTGACAAGAATTAGATATGGGATCTATTCAAGAGACCCAAAGGTCACAATGTGATTGGTACAAAGTGGATTTTCAAGAACAAGTTTGATGGGACTGGAAGTGTTATCAGAAACGAGGCGTGACTGGTATATAAAGGATATTCACATATTGAAGGTGTTGATTTTGAAGAAACATTTTCCCCGTTTGAGATACTGGAGTCAATCATGCTTTTTCGTGCTATGGAAATTCAAAAGGGATATAAATTATATCAAATAGATGTCAAGAAAACATTCATGAATGGTGTTCTCAAATAATAAGTCTACATTGAAAAACCAGTGGGTTTTCTTTAGGGTATTGATGAAAAAAATGTTTCTAAACTAAAGAAGGATCTCTATGGTTTGAAACAGCCACCATATGCATGGTATTCCTATATAGATTCATATACCAAGAAGCTAGAATTTAGAAGATGAGGAGTAGATCACAATCTATATGTGAATAATTATCCAATATATAAATTCATGTTTCTAGTTTATTTTTATGACATTATATTTGGTGGAAGCATAAAGAATTTAGTGGTTGAATTTTCCAATCACATGAAATTAGAATTTAAATTTTCTATGATTGGGGAGCTCACAAATTTCATGGGGCTACAGTTTACTCAAAATAAGGATTACACTTTCATTTCTCTGAAAAAGTATATAAGAGAAAGGAAGGTATTAGTAATTATCATTGTTTTCTAATATTGACTCAGCTAGAGATATAATGGATAGAAACTCCACCCATGATGGAGCATTCTATATTGGGTAGAAATGTTTTGGATTGTTGAGCAAGAAACCAGAAATTACTTCTCTTAGTGCTATTGAAGCTGAGTATATCAGTAGTACAAAGTCAAGCACTCAACTGCTATGCATGAAGCAAGAACATAAAGATATTGGTGATGAGGTAAAAAAACCAATAGTGATTTACTATGATTACAAGAGAGCAATTGATCATATGAAGAAGCATGTTCACCATTCTCATACAAAACATATTCAAATCATATAACACTTTATTTGGGAAAATAGAATAACAAGGAATGATTAAAATAGATCATGTGGGAACTAATGATCAAGTGGGTGATATCCTGACCAAGCCACTATCTGCGGTTTTGTTTGAGAAACATTGGTTGAAACTTAGTGTTCAGCCACCTCCCAGTGCATAAGGAGGTTTTGAAATACCTCTCTCCCCATCTATGTTAATTATAATTAATCTATTTTTAGATATGATGTAGGTTTATGGGGGAGATACTATTATGGGGGTCTTTTGTGCTGCTCAATGAACTTTTATCAGACATTGGGTTTATTATCAATGGGGCAGAAAAGAATAAATTCTTGATTTTAGACATGAACATGTAATCCTTATGTGACACGATGAGAATTAGGTGTTAAGAAGATTATGAATACATTCAGGATACGTAATTCTTCTGTGACATGATGAGAATTAGGTGTTAAGAGAAGGAATACATTTAGGATATGTAGTTATTCTATGGCACAGGAATAGAATATCTTTGGTGGTGTCTTTAAGAATTCTAAAACATGGGATCCAAATTCACACTTCCACTTTAGTTTTATACATATAGCATTTCTCACGTAGACTTAGTGTTTTGGTTGCGTTGATTATTGTGTTTTATGATTTGATTTTGGGTGGTGCTCTATTGAATTTACCTCATGATTACCAACAAACCCAAAGGGGGAGATCATTGGAACCATAACCATTCTATGAAAAAAATAGAGTATCGTTTGTGTTTGTTGACAATCTTCAATTGAAGTTCATAATTTTGGTCAAGAAGGGGATCATGAAGTTCATGTGGGCAACATTGTTGAATGTGGCATCTTCTTCCATTGTTTAACAAATTTTTGGTCTTACAAATCAGAAAATGGATAAATGTATGTTTTGTAAAAGAAGTTGCACACAAGATTGAAGGGTGTTTGGAAAATTGTGCACCAGTATTTATTTGGGTTCAGTTCATCAAAATATGGGAAAGAAGAAAGTACTTTCAAGACATTAATGTGCGCAAAAATGTTGTTGTGTGAAATAATCTTGCATGCCCAATGCAATGTCAAAAGGGGTTTTTTGCGCTCAGAAAGAATTTTATGTGCACTAATTAAAACATGGCGGTATCTTGCATGTAGTGTAATCAAGGGATTATAAATATGTGGCTACCCCAAATGAATACTTAAGAATTTTCCAACGAAAAATCTGGTTTCTCAGCCATCCAAAAGATTTGCGTGTGAAAGATTGGAAGAGAGGTAACTTTGCATGCAAGGTGTTCCATTAGTCTTAAAATACAATGTGAACCCTTCATTTTAGTTGCATGAAAGATAAGGGTTGTGTGGAAAGTAATTGTTGTGTGAAATTCATCTTTCACAACAATTCCTAAATCTTGCGTGCAAGTTGGGGTATTGCGCTCAAGTGTTGTGTTATGCTTCTCACAAGCTTCTGAATATCCAATTTTGTGGTCAAATGCATTATAGTGCATCAATTTGGGACTTCGATGCAAGCAGTGTCACATATTGAATAGATACAAATACTTTAATGAAAATCTATTGAAGTGACCATCAATTCAATAAACTAAGTTTGACTTCTCTCAAGGTAGTGATCTAGGGGGGAGTTGAAGGAAGGGGTCTAAGGGATGCATTGAGCTATCACTAAACCTTGTTAAAGGCATTATTCCTGGAACATTATGAATTTGACAAAATCTTGTAATCCTAATACTTGTAAAGACTAGTGGATTTAGGTACCATTGACACATTGTCAGTGTATGCTCATTAGACGTAGGCCTTAGCACTGAACCATGTAAAATTGTTGTGTCATCTCCCTACTTTCAATTGTTTGAAAGATTTATTAAGTTCCTACCAATGTGGGAAAAATATCCAAAACGTTAAAAAGAAAAATTTTACAACCTAATTCACCCCTCCCCTCTCAGCATGTTCTGGGGTCTTTCAAGTGGTATCAGCGCAAGGTTTCTAGTGTTTTATTTTTCTTATACCATCATGGAGAATTCATCCAGTGTTAGTGGAGTCCTCCTCTTTGATGGAAGTAATTTTCAGATTTGTAAGAATAGAATGAGATCTCATTTAGCATACCTTGGAATGTAATTCCTATTTTACATTATGAAAGGTATATAAGTTACTTATCAAATAGGGTTGTCTATGACTGATGCAAACTGCAAACTTCTTGAGGCAGATTCTAAAGCAAAAAATTCTCTCAGGGCAGCCCTTTTTTATCAGATCTATCTAAAGGTGATCAGTTTCACCTCATAAAATTCCATGTGGGATAAACATGAATATATTTATGAAGGAGACAACAATGTGAAGGATGTGAAACTAAAAGTCTAACATAATAGGTTTGATGATATCAATATGCATCCTGATAAGAATATGAACTCCTTCTTATGTTGAATTACGGAAGTGGTTAGGGAAATTTGGGGTCTAGGTGACGGAATCAAATAATATGACTTGGTAAAGAAAATATTGAGAACAATTAAACCCCTATAAAATGCAAAGATGTCATCCCTTGAGGAAAGAGATCTTTCCAAACATTCTCTGGATGATCTGCTAAGAATCTCGGTTGTGTATGAAATGAAAGTCCAATCGGAAGATGATACAACTCAAGTGATCAAGGAAGTGTCATTCAAAGCCATGGAGAAACTGAAAATTTAAAAATATAGTATCGGTGAAGATGATGGGGAAAAAGAAATTATATCTCTCATTGCCAAGAAGTTCTAGAAGGAAAATGTTAAATTCAAAGTGAAGTTACCTCTAGCTTAATTTCATTGTGGAAATGTTGGACACATTGCCTATTAGTTTTTAATAATGATCGATGATGAAGATAGAGAAGTGAAAAACATTAAAAAGCCTCAGAAAAATTTCATCAGAAAGAGATACATTAAATCTAAAAAGATTGTACCAATGAAGAGTTTCTCCTTTGAAGAGGAAGATGATGAGAATTAATTCTGTGAAAAAGAAGAACTAGAATTTAAAACTTTAAATCATGCTTCCATGATGGCCACTATTGAAAAATTAGATGATAATGGTGGAGACAATCAGTTCACAACTAGATCCAATCCCGAGTCACAGCTTAAGGGTGTTTTTAGAAAGCTTAAGATTAAATGTAATACTTGCAATAATTATAAATCAATTGTAGAAGAATCAACTAAATATGTTGGTCTTCTCAAAGTAGAAATTGAATGACTGAATTTATTTGTGAATGTATAGTCTAAAATCCTTGAAGGAAATGATAATGTAGTGGATCCGAAGCTGGGAATTGAAGAGAAGGAAAAGTCCATCAATGACCTCACCTCTAGACTGGAAGAAAATCCCAAGACTGTTGAGGGTCTTGAGGAGGAATTTTTTACATTTAGGAGTAAACATGAGAGTGAATCATTTTCAAAAGAATAAAATAAGAAAATATAGTTTTGAAGGTTCTCAAATGTTGAGTTGTTGGAGAGAGAAAAACATGGATCTAATGGAGTTGAAATGATTTTGAATGATCAAAGACCCGCTTACATGGGAAATAGTTGAATCTATTGTGAGGTCAAATCTTCAAATGTTGTAAACAAAGGGGGCTAAAATAAAGGCAAGCTAAAAGTGGTTCATGTAGAAAAGTCACATGAAGTGTGGAATAAAAAACCTCCAATTAAATATAAAAGAAGAACATAAGACTATCTTCAAGACTCCAAGAATAATTGGCACTCAAACTATTATCCCACATAAGAAAGAATGAGGATAAAAAGAAGTGAGAAGACATTTCCTCTTGTGAAGGGTCAGTTTTGTGGATATTTAGACCATACCATGTCATTTTTTGAAGAGGAAAGAAACTATTTGAAGGGAGAAGATATGAGTGTTCAAAACTGTAGAAAAAAATCATATCCTAATTCTTTAAGATGAAATAATTTCTATGGATATTTTTTTCTTTGTTCTAACGTGGTTCATCAGGTTGTTGATTGTAGGAAAAGAACAGACATGGAAACCTCATACCGAAGTCTAAGACAAGTCAATGCTCATTAACAATACA
Organism: Viscum album; assembly: GCA_963277665.1. Taxonomy (NCBI): domain Eukaryota; kingdom Viridiplantae; phylum Streptophyta; class Magnoliopsida; order Santalales; family Viscaceae; genus Viscum; species Viscum album. The sequence goes on along the minus strand of OY728157.1, from coordinate 200,890,807 downwards.
ATGTTTATCTTACAAACATTTTTTCTCTTTTGAAAGAATATTTCGACTATGAAGATCCCCTGTACACAGAAGAGACAACTGAAAATCCATTAGTGTTCTACACTCAATGAAATGTCTCATATAATGAAAGGATGAAAATTGAGATATCCAACCTTGGAGAGGTGGCTATAAAAGGTAAAAAAAGAAACAACACCATGATTTTGGATAGAATTTGTTCGTACTATATTATAGGTAATGCAGGACTGTTAGATGATGTCAATAATAGGGTTGATGGAATAGTACGATTTGGTAATGATGGAGCTTGGAAAATCAAAGGCAGTGGAAATACTGAACTAGCTAATGGAGAGGTAATGAAAACTGAAGTACTTTATGTATATGGCTTATGTCATAATCTCCTCAGTGTGAGTCACCTCTGTAACTCATTAATTTTGTTACTTGTAATCCTAAAGGCTTCTCTATCAAGGTAAAGACAAGAAATTCACTTATGAAGGGATGCAGAACAGAAGGAAACTTATATCACATTGACAGTAAAGAAAAAAATTTCTACATGACTATTAAAGAAGAAAATAACTTGTGGCATCAGAGATTGGGTCACATAAATCAACAATACATGGAAAAAAATATCAAAACTGATGATTTTCAATGACATTCCCAACCATAAGCATGATTGTGAAAAGTCTTGTGATGCTTGCATTCGAGAAAAGTGGGTCTGTAGTTCATATTGTCCAAATAAGAAAAGGGAATCTCATTTTCTTGATCTCATTCATACAAATGTATGTGGGTCAATAAATGTTGTTGGAACTCATGGAAAAATATACTTCGTTCTTTTCATAGAGGATTAATAAATAATTTCATGTGTAATGGTTATACACAGAAAATGAAAAGTTCTTGACCACGTGAAAATATATCAGTGAATCTCTGAGAATGATACTGGATGAATAATCCAAGTGCTGTGATCTGACAATGGATATTAATACACATCTATTGAATTTGAAAATTACCTAGAGAAGCATGGGATACAAGATGAGGTAGATATTGTGAGAACTCCACTACAAAATGGAGTTGATGAGCATTGGAATCGACAGGTGAACAATATGGAAAGATCTATACTAATTGAGAGTTGCATACCATGACATTACTGGAAAGAGGTTGTTCAAGATATAGTGTATATTAAATGTCAAATATGCCTTTATAAGTGAGAGACAAAGACACCATATAAATTATGGCTTGGAAGGAAGCCCTATCTGAGATAATTTCATGTTTTTAATATAAGTGCTTCATTAGAAACAAATATGTAAGTCAGGGTAAGTATGGTGATAATGCAGATAAATGAATTTTCCTTGGATACTCAATGAAAGTAAAAGCATACAAGTGTTTCAAAAATCACTTAGGAAGGATTGTGGAAAGAAGTTATGTTAAGACCATGGAAGATAAACCCAAAAATTATTCAATGATTTCATATGATGATGTGATAGGAAATGCGGAATAAAGTGAATGTGGAGTAAATGAAAATACAATAATAGTGGAAGGTGTACCAAACACTTAGGATTCACATCATGATGTTGACTCGAAAAAAGTATATAAAGAGGAAACCTTTTCTTGAGATAAGGTAGTTGAAACTCAAAGGAGGAATAAAAAAGTATATATTGATCAATCAAACATTATTTGAGAATATACTGCACCCACACAAACAAGGAGAATGATAAATAACATACAATATGAATTTCTGTCAGTTGTGGAACCATCTTCATTTGGAGAAGTTGCAAAGGATGAATCATGGGTGAATTTCATGAACGAAGAGTTAGATCAGATTGAAAAGAATCATACATGAGATCTAGTTAAGAGACCCAAAGGTCACAATGTTATTGGTACAAAGTGTGTTTTCAAGAACAAATTTGATGATCATGGAAGTGCTATCAAAAATAAGGAATAAATGGTATGTAAAGGATATTCACAGATTGAAGGTGTTGATGTTGAAGAAACCTTTTCTCCAGTGGCTAGACTATAGTAAATTAATATTTTTCTTTCCATGGAAATCCAAAAGGGATATAAATTATATCAAATGGATGTCAAAACAACCTTCTTGAATGATGTTCTCGAATAATATGTCTATATCGAACAACCAGTGGGTTTTTTTCTAACTACAGATGCAACCAATATTTGTAAACTAAAGAAGTCTCTCTATGGTTTAGAATAGGCACCATGAGCATGATATTCCCAGCTAGATTCATATCTCAAGAAGACGGAATTCAAAATAGGAGGATTATATCAAAATCTATATGTGAATAATTCTCTAAAAGATCAATTAATGGTTCTAGTTAACATTGATGACATTATATTTTGTGGAAGAAGGAATAATTCAATGGATGAATTTTCCCATCACATGAAATAAAAATTTGAAATGTCTATGATTGGGGAGATCACATATTTATTGGGGATTAAGGTGACTCAAATAAAGATAACACATTCATTTCTCAGGAAAATGTTTCAAGATATTGGAAAGAATAAGGAATTATCAGTGTTTTTTTATTCTGACTGGGCTGGAGATATAGTAGAATGAAACTCTATAGTGGTGGAGCATTTTATATTGGGCAGAAATGTGTTGGCTGGTTGGTAAAGAAACAATAAAGTAATTCTATTATTACTGATAATTATGAGTATATCTCTTCTATAAAGTCAGGCACTCAGCTACTATGGATGAATCAATAACTGAAATATATTAGTGACGTGGTGAAACAACCAATGGTTTTTTACTATGATAAAAAGAGTGAAATTGATCTTACGAGGAATCTTATTCTGCTTTATAGTAGAAAACATATTGAAATCAGATATAACTTTATCAAGACAAAATTTGAACAAGGTGTGATTAAAATGAATCATTAAGGGAACTAATGAGCAAGTGGTCCATATCTTGACCAATCCACTATCAGCGGTTGTGTTTGAGAAACATCAGTTGAACCACGGTGTTCTGCCACCTACCAATGCATAAGGAGGTTATGAAATACCCCTCTCCCTAGATATGTTAACTATTTTTAATCTATTTGTGGACATGATGAAGTTTTATGGGGGAGATACTATCCAATGTGTGTTTTGATCTTTTAAATGAACTTTTACCAGACATTGGGTTTGTTTTTCAATGGGGGGGAAGGAATAAATTCAGGATTTCAAACATGATCATGTAATGCTTCTCTGAAACGAAGAGAATTTGGTGTTAATATGAGAAAGAATACATTCGGGATATATAATTCTTTTATGACATGATTAAAATTCAGTGTTAAAAGGAGAAGGAATATATTCATGATATGTATAACTTCTATGGAACAGTAACAGAATAGCTTGAGTGGTGTCTATAAGAATTCCAAAACAGGGGATCTCAATTCATCCTTCCCCTCTTTTTTTATAAACTGATCATTTTTCATGTAGACTTAGAGTTTTGGCAGAGTTTATTATTGCATTTCAGGATTTGGTTGTTGTTGGGGATATATTGAATTTATCTCGTGATTACCAACAAAACCAAAGGGGATATTATTAGAAACCACGACCATTTTATGAAATAAATGGAGTATGGTTTGTGTTTGTTGACAATACACAATGTATGTTCAGATTTTTTTTCCCAGGAAAGAGATCATACAGTTCAACCGGACAACAGTATTTAAGGTCATGTCATTTTCTATTGTTTTCCAATTTTTTCCATCTGAAAATCAGAAAATGGAGAAATGTGTGTTTGGAAAATGGATTTGTGCACAATATTGAAGGGTGTTTGGAAACTTGTGCACAATGATTTTTTTGGATCAGTTCATTAAAATATGGAAAAGAAAAAATGTGTGTGCAAGACATAAATGTTCATGAATGGTGGTGTTGCGCAAAAGAATATTATGCACACAATGTGATGTCAAAAGGGGTTTTGTGAGCTCAGAAATAAACTTACGCACACCAATGAAAATTTTTCATGGTCTTTCACACAAGGTCATCAAGGTATTATAAATATGTGGCTACCCCCATTGAATACTTAATAATTTTCCAATGAAAATCCGGTATCTTAGCATGCAATAGATTTTCATGTGAAAGACTAGAATAGAGGTAATATTGCTTGAAAGGTGTTATTTTAGTCTAAAAAGACCATGTGAACCCTTCAGTGCAGTTTCATGAAATATAAGGATTAAACAGAAAGTAGGTGTTGCATGAAATTCATCTTTCATGACAATTCCCAAATCTTTCATGCAAGTTGGGGTATTGCATGCATGTGTAGTGTTATGTTTCTGATAAGCTTTTGAATATCATGTTCAGTGGTTCAATGATTTCAAGTGCATCAATTTGGGACTTCAATAAAAGCAGTGTATCATGTTGAATAGAGACAAAGACTTCAATTAAAATCTATTGAATTGACCATCAATTCGATAAACTCAGTTTGAATTATCTCAAAGCAGTGATCTAGGGGAGTCGATAGAAGTGATCTGAAAGACAGAGAGAGCTATCCTTGAACCTTTTTAAAGGAATTTTTACTAGAATAGAGTTACTTTGACCAAATCTTGTTCTCCTAAAACTTGTAATGGTCAGTGGATTTAGTTACGACCGACACACTGTCGATGTATGCTCCTTGGATGTAGCCATATGCGGTGAACCAAGTAAAAGTGTTCTGTTATCTCACTATTTTCATTTTTTTGAAAGATTTAACAAGTTCCTACCAATGTTGGAACAAGATCCACTACTTTAAAATGAAAAAGTTTACACCCTAATACCCATCCCCTCTCAGGGTGTTCAGGGGTCCTTTAGAAAGATCCTTTGATACAAAATAACAAAGATTCTATGAAAAATGGGATGTTTAATGAGTTCCATATTGATCAAGAAGGTGTACTTAAATTTTTTAAAAGGATATTTTTCCCATTTATCCTAAATATAACAGAGTTAATGGATGATTCTCATAACTCAAGATTCCCTATACATTCTGGAAGTACTAAAATGTTTTTCATCCTTCTTGATCATTATTGGTGGGAAAATATAAAAATTGATATTTCTGAGTACATTGTATGGTTCTTGGTGTGTCAACAATTGAAGGTGGAACAACAATATCCTAACGGGGTATTAAAACCACTACCAATTCCAACATGGAAGTGGGACAATATCTCTATGACCTTTGTCACTAGTCTTCCAAGAATGTCAAAAGAAAACAATGTGATATAGTTTATAGTAGATCGACTCGCCATGGATCTCTATTTAATACCTATTTTGGAAGATTTATCTCTTGATAAAATATCCATGAAATACCTAAAGGATGTGGTGGGGCTGCATGGGGAACGACATTCTATCATTTCTTATCATAGTCCAAGATTCACATCTTACATATTGAGAAGTATTAAACGTGATATAAATTTTTAATTAAACATCAATATATCCTATAATCCCCAAACTTATATAACATCATAAAATAAAATTTAGATACTCAAAGATATTCTGAGAATATACTCAATTGAATTTTAAGGTGGATGAGATCAACACCTCCCATTAGTTGAGTTCTCATAGAACAATATCTTAAACTAGAGTATTTGAATGGGACCCTGTGAATCTCTACATGGTTTGTGATTTAGAACACCTACTTGTCGGGATGAATTTGGTGAGAAAATGAATCATCTACCTAATATTGTGTAAGATATGACAAAAAATGTTCATGCAATAAAACAACTTATAAAGGCTTCACAGAGTTTGAAGAAGAGCTATGCCGACTATCGATAAAGGGACATGAAGTTTGAGGTTTGAGAAAAATTTATCCTTTGGATGTAACCATGGACTAGAGTCATATGGATTTGATTGAATGGAAAGATTAACCATGGGAACACTGGATTCTAGAAAATCCTTTTTCTCATAGGAGCTATTGCAGATTATCTAGTATTTCTACAAAATCCATCCAAAGTCCATGATGTATTCCATGTATCTCTCTTGAGCAAGTACATACATGATACATCACATGTAATGACTCTATATTTGATACAAATAGAGCATGTCCTCTCTTATGAGGAGCTGTAGGTGGACATCTCGGATCACATAGATAGTGTTATATGTAACAAAACAATTCAACTTTTCACAGTGTTGTGGAAGAACAATAAATATAAAGAAGAGACGTTGAAAACATAGGAAACAATTAGAAATAAGTAACCTCACTTTTCTAAACTTATAATATGAGTTAAAATTTCATAGATGAAATATTTGAAGGGGGAAGAATGTAATGACCTAGGTTTTTTAAATTATATTTTTTTCCAAGTCAAATTTTTATTACATTATAAAATATTATACATGTAAAAAATATAGATAAACCAAAAAAATCAATTTCATTGATAAATGTCATTACATTAGTCATCTTTGAGACTGATGAAGATTCCAAACATTACAACTGGATTAAAAATATAAAATAGAATAACTAAAATGGAAATATATGGATCACTCCAATCTGATAGAATCATTTCCACCTTGGAAAACACTATATAAATGTCACTAAATAATAGTAAACTGATCTCAATCTTAATAAATGAAAAAATAACCATTGGAGGAAATTTAGTGAATATTTATTGATTGAATAAACTGGTATTTATACGGTATAAAGGGAAGTGTGACCACTCAGATTTGAATGTAATATAATTGTTGGTCTAATATGACCATAGTTCAATATAACCACTGGTCAATTTGACCATTGGTAACTACACCTTTGGTTATAATCTTACCATTATAATTAGTTTTTATAAGTATAAATTAAAAATTATAAGTGACACACAAAAGATAAATGATTTTATCAACCATTATAGTTATTCCGTTTGAATACCATTTGTCTAAACTTGAGAGGGAGGTAACATTAATAGTGTTCTCCCTCAACCAATCCTAATTCTAGCTTCAAAAAGTGAATCTTGAATAAAATCAACTATGGTATAAGTTTAAGTTAGTGGAGATTACAACTTGGTAAAATTTAGTTGATCCACCTGATGAAACTACCACCATCACAAACCATAACATTATGGAGTATGTGGGTTTAATATGGGGTAATATTTCCATTAGTTAGTTTCACAATGTGTAATTTATCCTTGTATAAAAAATATTTATTCTATTGATCCCATTTTGAGAATTTTTTTTAATAAAATGTATCTTTAAGTATTTCCAAACCGGTAAATTGGTTATCAGACTCAAATAAAACACAATTTTTATTTTTAGAAAATATACCCACCTTTATAATATAATCAGTTATTCTGAATAATTTTTTCATTAAACTGTCTTTTTAGACAAATTTATTTAACTATAAATGAAAAAATAATTATATTATGTCATAGAAAAATATTTATAAGTGTATTAAATTTGAATGTCTCTTAAAATTGATATTTTTCAATAAAAAAGAATGTTTATATTTAAAAGTTAAAATAATCCTATTGAAAAAAATTATTTCAATAAAATTAATATTATATTTTTAATTAGACTTCCAAATTTAGGTTATAGTGAATTTCTTATAATTTTCAAAGATAATTTATTTTTCAATTAATAGTAAAATATTGTTTTGGGTGTGATTTATGATTTAATATTTACACCACATTTATTTAATAATAAATTAACCACAATACATGAACTAAAATTTTTCTCTTTTATAAATATTAATTATTTTTGGGGATTTTAATTAATTTCAAAACCTATGAGTTCTTATCCATATAATAAATTGGAAATTATGATTTTAAAAGCATTATTTTTTGGAAAATTTAACTTTCTATGTCCAAAGGAGTATTAAAAAATTAGTTTCAAAGGATTAAAATATCATAAAATGTGGCTCTAGTATACAAAACTATGATCAAATACCTTGTTAAAGCCAATGTTTTTTCATTTTCCAAAACCTACGTTTTCAAGACTGGTATTTGGAAATTATTAAAAAAACATGCACTTTTGTTATAAATATTCACCCATTTCACACATAGGCTTCACTAAAAATCTATCCTCTAAAATGTTTTGCATATTTTTTCTCCCCAAGGGTCCCCCAAAGGTGTTGTTAGGCCCCAAGGATTCAATCCCCAAATATTTTGGAAAAACTCTTCATGGAAAGGTAATTCTCCTTCCATTCTCTTCAATTTAAGAAAATATTTTTTGAATATGTATTCTAAATGTTACATTATTCTCTGAAAATAATTTTATTTCCATAAAATTTATTCAAAATTATTCTTCTCAATGGGATACCTTTTAAATTTCTCATTTAACCCTTTTCTAAATCCACATTTTTACCCATCGTGTTGTCAAATTTACATCTCAAAATTATCTCTTTTAAATTAAATATCCTTATATTGTGAATAAAAAAACCATTTATTTATCCATGTTTATTCACATATATGGTAATATAATTTATTTAATTTTATATTTATATACATGAATCCCACATTTCCTTTTTGTGGGTTAAAAATGATTTTATTTCCAAGCCTTTAAGAAATTATGTACTCAATGCTTGGATATGTAACCCGTATTTTTTTCTCCTCAGGTAATTCAAAAAATGATTTATTATGATTAATTTAGATAGCATAAAATTAAGACATATGAGTGGTGCAACCTGATAGTGATCTAATTCATTGGGTGAATAATTTAATCTATATTGAGTACATGTTTTATAATAGCATGGTGAATAGCCATAGTAATTTCTATTTATGGCACCTTTTTGATAAACCACGGTGATATGATTATGAATACTTGATTTTATGTTTGTAGAAACATTTTGACATTATGATTTATGTTATTAATATTATGATATGTCTCATGTTCTTATTGATAGGTCACAAGATCTCATACCATATGTCTCCCTTGATTATTCCCATATTGGGATTCATGCTCACCCATTTCCTTTTATGCCAGTACCTCTGATATGATATCTAGTAAAATTAACCTATTTTAAATCCATGAATAAGAATTTATATTGGATTATAAGAATTTATTATTTTTTCCTTTATTATGTACCTATTTTCCAAGAAACAAATCATTAAATGATCTTGCATTTTGTTCCCTATAATGAAATTTTTATATAATAAGAAGATACGATAACACAAACACATGAAAGATTATTATTATATGAATATATATCAAAATTATTTTATCCTAACTTTTAATACCTATCCATTTATATCTAATTTTTTATGAAAGTTTCTTAAAATAATTGAAATCATTTAAGATATTCTATTTTGTCCCACCCCTCACTAATAAATATAACATATTCTCATCCTCTTTTCAAACCATTTGACCATTTTATCTTATAAAATACATTATCCAAAAACTTTTTATAATCCTTATTTCATAATAAATCTTCTAATATTATCATATTTCCATTCATTCCGGGTTGAAGGGGTAATCCAAATGTGGTCTCCCAAATAAGAGGTATAGATCTTAACCAAGCACTTTCAATTATATTTATTCTTATATTTACTCTAAATATTTTTCAACCATAAAAACATGATAAATATATTATAATAAATATAAAACAATATAATTATGATTATGTCATAACCAATTACAATCTCTTCTCAATCGAATGGGATATGAATGTGTTGCATGTGGGTATGTCTTGGGTACCACCTCCACATGGAGATGTCACTCATTTTTTACCACCCACATTCATGGTCAGTAATTAAGTAATATTTAATTTTTATATAATATATTTTTTTTAAATAATTTTTATAGAAATATAAATTTATATTTACCTATATTTCATTTCATCCATCAAAAAATGGAAATGTCACTCGTGCATATATACAGACTATCATTTCCACATAGTGATACAATAAAATTTTCACAACTGATTTTTAAAAATAGTTATAAATATGTATATAATGAATATATATGATATTTATATAATTATTAAATTATTTATAATAATGAACCATGATCAATGTACAAGAACCATAACCTCCAAACTAGATCATACATGAAAAAAGAAGAAACTAACACTCAAAATAATGATGATAATGAATTACTGATAATGAACAATTAATATGATCTTATAAGTAAACCATTAAAGGTTTTATAGGTATGATTATAGATATAATATATTATTGAAATAAATTCACATATATTATACATTATATTATAGATATTATGAATCCTGAACTATATGAGGTAAGGGTTTTATGTTAAAATCTCATTTTAAACAAGATTGTTTATGATTAAATTTTTAATGATGAAATTATAAGATATATGTCTCCAAATTCTATATTATTTTCTCCCCATCTTTTTATTTTTTAAAATTTCATGTTTTTCTTTCATTTTACTCTATTTAAGTACTTAAGAGACTGATAGAATGTTATTAAGGAAAACCAAAATTGTTTTTCCCTTTGGTTGGGAACATTTTTTTCCATTTCCATATTTATTTTAAAATTTATTCAATAATTGTTTTACAATTATAATATGTGTATTTAAAACATTTTTGAACAAATATAAGTTTTCATACAAATTTCTGAACGAAAAATTATTTTCATTTTCTAAACATATTTATTTTCACTCTATTCTATAAATTTGCATGGAATTTTTTTAACATAAACCTTATAAATGAATTTCCTTGATAACATGGATACTATTTTACATGAATATTACATTAAAATAATTCATTTTTATTTTCAAGTAAAATTTTTTACTTAATATTTTTGAAACATTTATATTCTAAATAATCCATTTCAAATTAAAATGCATTTTTTTTAAGAAATTTCCATTTGAACTTTTAATTTTATTTTTATCTATAAAAATATATTTTGATGATTCCTCTAATTCAATTCGTATAATATAAAATTTTACTATACTTAATAATTATATTTATTGTTTATTTTTATGATAATTAAATTTCTATGAAACATGTATCCTTTTAATGGGTTGTGATTTGCTGATATAATGGGTTTTTTAAGATCATATGCCTCACATATGTATAGTTTTCATTATATGATATGTGGCCCCATAATTATATATTCCTCCAATTAATTAGGTAAATAAGTGTCACACCCCGACCTCAGACGTATGTTTATTTTTATTTTATTTTATTTTATTTTCATTGTTTACTCGGCCCGGAGTCAATTAGATGAGGTTTAGTTGGGACCCGGTTTGAATTTTTCCTGGTTTGATGTTTTGGTTGGCCTTTGGTTGGTGTACGGTCACCGCGCCATTAGCGGCGACTGTGCATTTGGTCTGAGTGAATGCGCCGTGGTGCGACACTTCAAATAAGTAATGAAATTAAATAAATAAATTAAGCTAATTGAATAGGGAAGATAAATAAAATTGTATATTGATAAAACAATGTTAACGATTAAATTTTCACAATGAGAATATGTTTGCGCGAATGGAAATATTATTATTATTTAATTTGGTAATAAAACTGTTATTATTAAATTGTTATAAATATAATTGTTATTTAAAATGAAACATAATAAAAGTATCATTTTAATTATCCTTGAGTTTATTATAAATTTCTTTTGTTATCTTTTGTTTGTTTTATTAATATTTATTTCTTTTATTATTATTATTATTTATCATTGTTTTCATTGAAACCCTAATCCTCCCCACTATCCCGCATCTTTTCCCCCCGACCTGCGGCCTCCTGCGCGATGCGTACCTATGCGCCGCCACTGCTTCCCCCTTTCTCCTCCACCATTCCACACTGTGAGCCCCTGCCCAGCGCTCGCCCTCGCTTCCTGATGCTCCAGCCTTCGCCATGCGTAGTCTTCCCCAACTGCGGATCGCCTCCCACCGTTCTACCCATCCGGTATAGAACCCCCCCTCTTGGCCTGACCTTGCCTCCTTGTTTGGCTCGGCCTCCACGCTCACCTCTCCACATCGGCTCGGGACCCTGCCTCCCGCCTCCTGCAGGTCGTGCGCCAGCCAACCCTCTCTTTTTTGTCCAGCCGACACGAGACCCCCCCTGTGACTTTTGTTTTTTTTCCTTTGTTGCGATCCGCCGACAGATGCTACTCCCCTCCTCTCGCGTCCAGCCTGCCCCGGCGGCGACAACCTCGCCAGACCCCAGCCGCGCTTCCCCCTTCCAGCTTGTCTCGCTGCATGCCTCCGTCCTTGCCTCCTCAGCACATCGACCCCCTTCCCTGTTCGGACAGTACCAGTTCACTGCCCCTACTTCTTGGCGTGACCCTACGACAGCGGCCCACTCCCTCCGCCCGGCCAACCATCTCCGACAAGAGCCCCTTCACTTGGTGGTTTTTCTACCCGGTGCGACGACCCCTTGGTATAAACTCATTTCATTATTTTGGTGCTTTCTACATTTATTTCACCCGAATTCAAAATGCTTCGGGTTGAGTTCGCGCGTCTTGTTTGGTCTCTAGGGGTCGCAATTGGGCCGCAGAACGATGTACTTTTCTTTGTTGTGGTTCTGTCTCTCTCACACTTGTTGAGGTAGACGTTTCATGCCCTTCACTCCCAATTTCAAGTCATGTGGTTCTTGTATGTCGTTATTTAATTTCTAAATCATGTCTCGCACTTTTATTACATACTGTGTTAATTTTTGGTAGGGTATTCATATTGGCGGATTTGATCGCAATTAGTTTTTTTTTGGTGTTTTTCTTTCAAACGCATGTAAATGCCTTACCTTTTTGGTCTAGAGTAATTGTCACCTTTCTTTTAGAATGATTTTGTTGGTTATATCAAGGTGTGTTAGATATAAATCTTTGGGTAGTGTTTGGTTGTGTCTTATGACTTGTGCAATTGGTTTATGTGAGTCCTTGGTGTCTTGTTGGATGTGCGATGGTTTTCGCTGCACTAATATTAGGTGTTGGGACTTGTTGCAGGGAGTCGAGATCATTCCTAAGTGCACACACGTATCTTCCCAGGTATGAATATATATATGTGCACCTTCTGAGTGCGTGTTCCCTCATGGCGCGGGGAACACACTCATCAGTTTAATGATATAAATATATATATATATATGGAAGTGCGCGGGCGCGTGCAAGTGAGGCGTTGCTTGAGTTAGGATGTTTCGAATGGACCTCCTTGAGATAGGCAAATCCATGCATTTACTTTCCATCGCTCGTCCTTGATTCTTGAGGTTTTCTTTATGTTATTATCTTTCTATGCATCTTTATGGTACCTTAAAGCTTCTTGTGGTGTTTGTAAATTCCCACTTGTTCTTTTTGGGTGTTTTTGGGTTCGCGAAGGGTGTCTCGGGTCACGTCGGACCGCGCACCGTCGGCCGCCGCCGAAGGCGAAGCGATTCGGATCGATTCGGACTGTCCGTCACTATTTACGGGGAGCCTTTGTTTTTACCGCATGTTTCGAGTTCGTTTCGTTTTGTCTCCATCGGTGTCGAGGTGGGTTTTACTCTATTTATTCATTTGTTTTATTTTTATTTAGACATTGTTTCTGTGTTTTCAGATGATCTGCGTTGTTGCAGCGCATTGGCAAGGTTTTTCCGTGATGTTGCGGTCGTCGGCAAGTGGCGCGTACTTGTGCGCAAGTTGGGATGTACCGCATCGTTGTCATAATTGAGCTGCGAGTCGAGGTAGGTCCCCCATTGCACTTACCCTTAGATTTAGAATTTATTAATTTCTTGTTGTTTTATTAATTTTTAATGAATTAGAAATAATATTAGATAATAAAACTTTAAATTATTATTTAGTGCGAAAAGAGCTGTTTATTTTATACCGAACACTTGTGACATTTTCTTGACGGGCGGACACCCAGTTTTGAAAGAATGCCCGTTTGGCCTTTAAAAATAATTCACGGAACTTCAAATGTGCTTTTAGTTTTAAAGATAAATAATTTCTTCTGAACAAGTGTTTTGAGCTTTTTGAGAAATGAGGTTTTACTTTAAAATTGGTGAAGGCCCGTTTGGCACTTTAATGAAATGGATTATCTTGGAAATCCCACTCGGGGGTGATCCTTGGTGTGCGTTGTTTGCGTGAGCTATATGTGATGTTTGTGCATCGTGACTGATTTATTTACATTGTAGACGCACCCCCTTTTTATTGCTTGTGTTGACATGGGAACCTGGCATATTGAGTGAATTTTCTGAGAACGATTGTTGCACTAGTTTAGACCACGCACTGGCTAGTGGCCCCATAGCAGGGGAATACTGAGTTATTCCTGCTACGGGGATTGGGCCCCTCGGTTAGGCCATGTAGGGCTATGCCGGGCGTTAGGGCGTTATGACGTCATCGAGTTATGGCATGCCTCCAGGATGAGTCACATGTATAGTACGTTCTGGATTGTTCACGATCTCCTAGGTTCGACCCATGTTTCTTTTGGTGTTTATTTGTGTGTGGCGGATGATTGAGAGGTCGAGTTCGGTTGCTGACCCTTGTGTGCCACTTCACCATTGCCCTTAGTGTGTGTTGTGTGTGATTCTCATTTTGACTAACAACTAATGTTTGGATTTCTAAATTGCTCATAAAAAAAATGTTTTGAAAATGCAATGCACCTGTTCTTTCAACATTAAACTTGTTCTTAAATTAAAAAGGGCAATGGACTGTTACTTGTTTTAGAAATGAATGTGTGTGGAAGACATATTTTTATATAATTTAGTTCAAACCTGGAGTTGATAAATTCGTTATTTATTGGTATGTGTTTTGGGAATAGATTTAGTCAGGCCTACCTACTGAGTTTAAATACTCACGCCTATAGATCTTTTCTGTTTTTAGTGTTTGTGCAGGTTACAGCTTGGGTGTGTCGCCTTGGGTGACGTTTGGTTGTGAGTTGGAGAGTGACCCGCGAGGTCACACGGTGATAGTGGTTGTCTTTGTCGGTTAGTTTTATTTTCTTTTGTTCTTAGTTACTTTACTTTATTTATTTTGCGCTGCTCTGTTTAATTTTCATGCTGCTTTAATTAATTATTTTTACTGGGCAAAATCGTTCCCACAACCTCTGTAGATGCCCTGGCGCTTGTCGCCAGCCCGGGAGGATCGGGAGCGCCTCTCGGGTCATGTCACGGACCGGCTCGGGTGACCGATTCAGGGTCGACCCGAGTTGGTTCGTGACAAAATGGTATCAGAGGAGGTCGGCTCTTAGCGGACCTCGCTTTTAAGAGTGCCCTTTGTTATTTGGGATGTCTGATAGAAGGAGATTAGGACTGTCGGGGCTCAGGAGATAGGTTACGGGTCGGTGCCTGATCACCACCGCTCGTGACGAGACCTGAGTTACCAGGGTTAGTTCGGGATTGAGTCTTTTGTCCTTGGTTGTTTTGGATTAAGGGATGACAATGAGAGAAAATCGGTTCGCGTTGCGGCCTCACATGGGGTGGTGACCCTTGTGGAGTCCAAGTGCCCGGTTTAAGATCCTCTTAGTGTTATGTCTTACTTGGGGCATGACTCACCACCATGTTGCCGAGTTAAGTGCATACACTAGTCCCTCATTCCGATGGTTTATAGTTGGTTGTATTTTGTTTTAAACTCACTCTGTGTGTGTGTGTGTGTTGAAAATGAAAGTGATTTGAAAAAAAAGGGGTTTCTTCCAAATTGTTTTTGAAATTAGTAAAGTGGGTTTTTTTAAAGAAAAAAAAATGTTTTTGTTTGGAACAATATGTTATGTGTTTGGATTTGGTAAGGAATGAAGTGTTTGAACCTTGACACTCCTTATGGAGGGTCACATGTGCGTGGGTATGTACGGAGAGTGCGTTGGGGGCACTTGTTTGCAGATGATGTGAGCGAGATTGAATGAACGCACATGTGACGATTCATAAGGTGCCATAGGTGAGTTGTAATGTTTTAAAAAAAATGATGGTTTTGGAAAGTGATTTACGCTTGTGTTTGTATATGTTTGGCTTATGGGCCTTTCGACCTTGGCTTGTGTTGTTTCCTTGATTGAGTTTTGTCTTGATTCCGATTTCGTTGATGTTTCACATGTTGTCATGAGTAAGCCGCCCAGAAAGGTCTCTAAGGATGCTAATGAGTCATGCCCAATTTACAGTTCTTTTTCATATTGCCTATCGATAAAAGAAATCAAAGTCCGTGAGGGGTAGTTGTTTGGTTGTGGAATTGGAGTGGGTCTTCAGGTTGTTGGGAACTCCTAGGGCTATTAGGGTGCGTACCGTCTCAGGTTTATTTGAGGGTTCAGTTTTAGACTAGTGAAGATGATATGGTTCATCATCGTTGGAGTTTTGGGTGTGATTAACGGTGGTCGACTTCCGAGAAGGTTCCCCACCTGGCAAAGAGTGTGGGCTAGTGGAACCTGTCTCCAAGAAACCATCCTCGTCGGTACCGTCTCATAGTTCGTCGGACCGCTCTCTTGTGTGCCACCAGTATGGCCTGTCCAGACATTCTAATTCGCCTTGTCGCATCCCTTCGAAGTCTTGCTACCGTGCAGCTGTTCAAGCCACCGGGGAGAGTTCTAGAAGAAGCGTCGCTCATGAAGGAGTAAGAGACCAGGAGATGAAAATGCCTGACTGTGAGGCAGGAGATGCTTCAGCCATCAGGGCCCCAGCCACAGGTCTCGGGGTGAAGCTCGCGCACAGTCAGGAGTTGCCGAGGGTGTGGAGAACCTCGCTTCGGATTCTGTTTTCAGCTTTCTGAAGAAAAATATCCAAAGATTCCTTGTTCTATTCTTTTTATCTTTGTAAGATCACCTTTGTTGCGGTTGCGTGATGAACTTATTCTACCACAGTCTAAGCGGTCTTATTTGTTCTCAGTGTGTTTTGAAATCGTTCGGTTCTCCTTGAAGGGTGATGGACCCGCGGATGAGCGGGTCAATCTAATTTTGAGTTGGGTCTCAATTGTGTGCGTTAGGGGGATGTGTGGTCTTATGAAATTAATAGGCGTTGTTTCGAGGTCCTTTGTGAGTTCGGGCTAGAAATTCCCTAGACTCTGGTTGCGATGAGGTTTTTCTTCGGTCGGTGAGTGAGGGGTTGTGATAATTCCTTATCCTCGAGCTGTTGGGTCATTTCGTAGCAAGCTTCCTGTTTAAGTCTCTGAGTGTTGTTCGGTCTGTGTGGAGAAAGTGACTGGGTTCGGTTTGGGAGTTCCCGTGTTGCCCCCCCCCCCCTCAGGTGTGGTGTGTTCGAGTTTCAAGGTCTCAGTGTTAGTAGATTTCTGTGGTGGGGAGAACCCTCCCGTGTTCTCCCCTCAACCTCGGACAATGTTTGTACTTGAGTTGGTCGGGTGTGACTTGTGTTGGTAATGGTCACCCCTATCCTCTCAGTTTCTTCTGGTTTTGCCTGGGTAAAGACTTGAGTTATGCTAACTGTTGGCTTAGTGACTTTCTGGGGGCAGAAAATGTTTGTGGTGGGGAGAATTGTCACACCCCGACCTCAGACGTATGTTTATTTTTATTTTATTTTATTTTATTTTCATTGTTTACTCGGCCCGGAGTCAATTAGATGAGGTTTAGTTGGGACCCGGTTTGAATTTTTCCTGGTTTGATGTCTTGGTTGGCCTTGGACTGGTGTACGGTCACCGCGCCATTAGCGGCAACTGTGCGTTTGGTCTGAGTGAATGCGCCGTGGTGCGACACTTCAAATAAGTAATGAAATTAAATAAATAAATTAAGCTAATTGAATAGGGAAGATAAATAAAATTGTATATTGATAAAACAATGTTAACATTTAAATTTTCACAATGAGAATATGTTTGCGCGAATGGAAATATTATTATTATTTAATTTGGTAATAAAACTGTTATTATTAAATTGTTATAAATATAATTGTTATTTAAAATGAAACATAATAAAAGTATCATTTTAATTATCCTTGAGTTTATTATAAATTTCTTTTGTTATCTTTTGTTTGTTTTATTAATATTTATTTATTTTATTATTATTATTATTATTTATCATTGTTTTCATTGAAACCCTAATCCTCCCCACTATCCCGCATCTTTTCCCCCCGACCTGCGGCCTCCTGCGCGATGCGCACCTATGCGCCGCCACTGCTTCCCCCTTTCTCCTCCACCATTCCACACCGCGAGCCCCTGCCCAGCGCTCGCCCTCGCTTCCTGATGCTCCAGCCTCCGCCATGCGTAGTCTTCCCCAACTGCGGATCGCCTCCCACCGTTCTACCCATCCGGTATAGAACCCCCCCTCTTGGCCTGACCTTGCCTCCCTGTTTGGCTCGGCCTCCACGCTCACCTCTCCACATCGGCTCGGGACCCTGCCTCCCGCCTCCTGCAGGTCGTGCGCCAGCCAACCCTCTCTTTTTTGTCCAGCCGACACGAGACCCCCCCTGTGACTTTTGTTTTTTTCCTTTGTTGCGATCCGCCGACAGATGCTACTCCCCTCCTCTCGCGTCCAGCCTGCCCCGGTGGCGACAACCTCGCCGGACCCCAGCCGCGCTTCCCCCTTCCAGCTTGTCTCGCTGCATGCCTCCGGCCTTGCCTCCTCAGCACATCGACCCCCTTCCCTGTTCGGACAGTACCAGTTCCCTGCCCCTACTTCTTGGCGTGACCCTCCGACAGCGGCCCACTCCCTCCGCCCGGCCAACCAGCTCCGACAAGAGCCCCTTCAATTGGTGGTTTTTCTACCCGGTGCGACGACCCCTTGGTATAAACTCATTTCATTATTTTGGTGCTTTCTACATTTATTTCACCCGAATTCAAAATGCTTCGGGTTGAGTTCGCGCGTCTTTTTTGGTCTCTAGGGGTCGCAATTGGGCCGCAGAACGATGTACTTTTCTTTGTTGTGGTTCTGTCGCTCTCACACTTGTTGAGGTAGACGTTTCATGCCCTTCAATCCCAATTTCAAGTCATGTGGTTCTTGTATGTCGTTATTTAATTTCTAAATCATGTCTCGCACTTTTATTACATACTGTGTTAATTTTTGGTAGGGTATTCATATTGGCGGATTTGATCGCAATTAGTTTTTTTTGGTGTTTTTCTTTCAAACGCATGTAAATGCCTTACCTTTTTGGTCTAGAGTAATTGTCACCTTTCTTTTAGAATGATTTTGTTGGTTATATCAGGGTGTGTTAGATATAAATCTTTGGGTAGTGTTTGGTTGTGTCTTATGACTTGTGCAATTGGTTTATGTGAGTCCTTGGTGTCTTGTTGGATGTGCGATGGTTTTCGCTGCACTAATATTAGGTGTTGGGACTTGTTGTAGGGAGTAGAGATCATTCCTAAGTGCAAACACGTATCTTCCCAGGTATGAATATATATATGTGCGCCTTCTGAGTGCGTGTTCCCTCATGGCGCGGGGAACACACTCATCAGTTTAATGATATAAATATATATATATATGGAAGTGTGCGGGCGCGTGCAAGCGAGGTGTTGCTTGAGTTAGGATGTTTCGAATGGACCTCCTTGAGATAGGAAAATCCATGCATTTACTTTCCATCGCTCGTCCTTGATTCTTGAGGTTTTCTTTATGTTATTATCTTTCTATGCATCTTTATGGTACCTCTTTAAAGCTTCTTGTGGTGTTTGTAAATTCCCACTTGTTCTTTTTGGGTGTTTTTGGGTTCGCGAAGGGTGTCTCTGGTCACGTCGGACCGCGCACCGTCGGCCGCCGCCGAAGGCGAAGCGATTCGGATCGATTCGGACTGTCCGTCGCTATTTACGGGGAGCCTTTGTTTTTACCGCATGTTTCGAGTTCATTTCGTTTTGTCTCCATCGGTGTCGAGGTGGGTTTTACTCTATTTATTCATTTGTTTTATTTTTATTTAGACATTGTTTCTATGTTTTCAGATGATCTGCGTTGTTGCAGCGCATTGGCAAGGTTTTTCCGTGATGTTGCGGTCGTCGGCAAGTGGCGCGTACTTGTGCGCAAGTTGGTATGTACCGCATCGTTGTCATAATTGAGCTGCGAGTCGAGGTAGGTCCCCCATTGCACTTACCCTTAGATTTAGAATTTATTAATTTCTTGTTGTTTTATTAATTTTTAATGAATTAGAAATAATATTAGATAATAAAACTTTAAATTATTATTTAGTGCGAAAAGAGCTGTTTATTTTATACCGAACACTTGTGACATTTTCTTGACGGGCGGACACCCAGTTTTGAAAGAATGCCTGTTTGTCCTTTAAACATAATTCACGGAACTTCAAATGTGCTTTTAGTTTTAAAGATAAATAATTTCTTCTGAACAAGTGTTTTGAGCTTTTTGAGAAATGAGGTTTTACTTTAAAATTGGTGAAGGCCCGTTTGACACTTTAATGAAATGGATTATCTTGGAAATCCCACTCGGGGGTGATCCTTGGTGTGCGTTGTTTGCGTGAGCTATATGTGATGTTTGTGCATCGTGACTGATTTATTTACATTGTAGACGCACCCCCTTTTTATTGCTTGTGTTGACATGGGAACCTGGCATATTGAGTGAATTTTCTGAGAACGATTGCTGCACTAGTTTAGACCACGCACTGGCTAGTGGCCCCATAGCAGGGGAATACTGAGTTATTGCTGCTATGGGGATTGGGCCCCTCGGTTAGGCCATGTAGGGCTATGCCGGGCGTTAGGGCGTTATGACGTCATCGAGTTATGGCATGCCTCCAGGATGAGTCACATGTATAGTACGTTCTGGATTGTTCACGATCTCCTAGGTTCGACCCATGTTTCTTTTGGTGTTTATTTGTGTGTGGCGGACGATTGAGAGGTCGAGTTCGGTTTCTGACCCTTGTGTGCCACTTCACCATTGCCCTTAGTGTGTGTTGTGTGTGATTCTCATTTTGACTAACAACTAAAGTTTGGATTTCTAAATTGCTCATAAAAAAAATGTTTTGAAAATGCAATGCACCAGTTCTTTCAACATTAAACTTGTTCTTAAATTAAAAAGGACAATGGACTGTTACTTGTTTTAGAAATGAATGTGTGTGGAAGACATATTTTTATATAATTTAGTTCAAACCTGGAGTTGATAAATTCTTTATTTATTGGTATGTGTTTTGGGGATAGATTTAGTCAGGCCTACCTACTGAGTTTTAATACTCACGCCTATAGATCTTTTCTGTTTTTAGTGTTTGTGCAGGTTACAGCTTGGGTGCGTCGCCTTGGGTGACGTTTGGTTGTGAGTTGGAGAGTGACTCGCGAGGTCACACGGTGATAGTGGTTGTCTCTGTCGGTTAGTTTTATTTTCTTTTGTTCTTAGTTACTTTACTTTATTTATTTTGCGCTGCTCTGTTTAATTTTCATGCTGCTTTAATTAATTATTTTTACTGGGCAAAATCGTTCCCCCAACCTCTGTTGATGCCCTGGCGCTTGTCGCCAGCCCGGGAGGATCGGGAGCGCCTCTCGGGTCATGTCACGGACCGGCTCGGGTGACCGGTTCAGGGTCGACCCGAGTTGGTTCGTGACAATAAGTATGTATCATTAGATAATAAATACATGAGTAGAGAGTGACCCTAGTTAAATAAGGGACATTTTCAAAAAATATAGTCTCAAGAGTGAAACTAAACTAAGAAAATGATGTAATGATAAGGGAACCCAATCAACTATGGAAGTCATAGAAGTGAGCCTTAACTATAGAAATGATTTTATATTCTTATGTACTTTATAAAAGATTATGTACTATGCTTTTGATATTTATTATGTGCTAGTGATTGATATTTAATGAATCCACCCTCAAATGACTTATGTCATTTTCCTGATAAAAACATACATTGTGTTTCATGATTAATGATATTTGACTTATTGGGTATTATAATTGTAAGAATTTATCATTTCTCAAACCCTTATATTTTTCTTATTCTCTCTTATGATCATTTATTTATTTATTTTAAGTTTACCCTTATTGAGAATCTGAGAAAACCCATTCATATATTTTCATTTCCCATGTTATAGAGAATGAATTTGAGTATGTTTTGACTATGAAGGGTATTAGCTGTGAATAAATAAATAAGAAATTATTTAGTGTGAATGTTTTAAATTTATACATTTTTCTAATGACACTAAACCACTACAGTCCCCATGTATGTGTTTTTGTGAAATATATTGAATATTCATCAAAAGTGATTTATTTGTATGTATGAAAATTATATGTCTCTATAAAATGTACCTTGGTCATGGTTTTATCATATATATATTCATAAACATGATTTTAGTATCATATTTAATCATTATATGAAATTTTATAAACATTCATATTATGTGATGATGAAAAATGAATTGCATCACTTCATTCCGAATATAGTCTATACAGATGTGCTGCTGAAGTTATTAATTTTAAATGGATAGATTAGGTAAATGGAAAATAATAATTTACCAAAAATTAATCATAAGTTAATAAAAAATATCCTATAAATTCATTAAATCTAGCCTTATAAACTTTCATGTTTAATTGAAATTAAAAATGAATCACATCGCTTCGTGGAGGGGGTAGTCTAAACATACACATGAGTGATGTTATCATTTTTTCAATGGATAGGAAAGAGATTGAAAATAGTTTTTCCATAATAATTATAAAATATTAGTATATTTATGAAACATTATAAATTATCTTAGGATGTATACAAAATATTTATAAGAAGTAAAAAATTAAATAATCTTCAAAATAGTTTGGTAAGATGATTAACTCTTCTATAAGAGACCTCCATTGGATCAAACCTAAAGACTAAATAAGAGGGTATTATGGTAAAAAAAAGGGGATAAATAATTAAGGGAACTATTATATCTATGATTTTGGGATATCCCTGAATTATATATCTATCTCAAATTTTGTGAATAAGGAAAGTGTGTAGGTTACCTTTTTATGTGAGGGAAGGGTCACAAATGGAATTACATAAAATATTTAAAGAAAATATAAATTAATATTCATGTAAAAGAAAAAAAGGACAATAACTAAATTTTTAAATAATATTTTCTATGAAACCCTACAAAAAATGATATTTAGGAATGTTTAGGTGGCTTGCTTACCCTTAACCCCATGGTAAACCCATTTAAACCCAAAAAATGGTACATATTTTTTACTATTTTTTATATTAATTATTATAAGGACTCGGACTTATTATATATATAATATCCAATTTATTAAATAAAACACTTCCTCTTACATTGATTATATTCTCATGTTTAGAGATTTAGATAATTGGGACATAATAAATTCAAAACATTACACAATGTTACAGAGTGGATTCTATAAAAATAGTTTCCATTTTTTCAAAATATAAAACATTAAAACATAACACATGATTCCATAACAATAATTCTACATTTAACATGGATTACTTATTTGTCTTACACATCCATTAACCAGTGAAAAATCATTTAAAACATTGGATGAGAAAAAAACTCAGTAAGGGATATAAAAACAAGGAAAGAACACATTAGTCCATGAACACTTGTAACATATGAAATCATTTTTGAAAGACATACATATCACCTATATATATATATATATACCTTGTGAAACATGAGATTTATATAATAACTAAGAATATAATTAGAAGCATAAAGGTTTCTTGGGTAATTACTTACATAATCTTGTAACCCTCTCGGCTACCTTATAATTTTTTACCCTCATGGCTACCATAATATTTGTGTAACCATCGTAGTTACACTTGGAGTAACCATATGGCCGACCTCCAACTTACACATACCCAATGTGTTGGAGGGAAATATAGGTCCCACCCTTCCTCATAAACAATTCCTAAGATCCAGAACATAATCATACAACATGAATATTAGCATAAAAACATTGCATTTGAATTTTGTAAAACAGAATTTTAAAATCGGATTTTAAAAGAAAAGTCCCTTATAAATATAATATAATTGAAGTGAGACTTAATAAAGTGGATGGTATATGTATATAATCTATATATATACATAATTAAACGTATTATAATAAAAATTCATCACACTAATAGTTTAAATACCACATAAATAATGAATAATAAGGTTAACCCAAAGGATGGAAATCGGGTTAAGAATTACCTTACGTCATGCTTGTCTTACATCAAACGTGTTTAAACATCCTGTATAATGGTTAAAAGAGTGTTATTTGTATTTTAAGGAAAAAATTTCCAGTTTATAAAATCTTATATGATAATTTCATAACTTCATGTCACCCGTTAATTGTTAGTATTTTGTTCCTTGCATTGTTTTGGTTGAGTTCCTTACATGATTTCCATTATTTGTTCAAGATGGATGTTCTTACCAATAGGAAGTGAAACTCAAAAATTGGAATGTAAAAGTATATACATATTTCCAGTACCATAATTTATACCATTTATCATTTTGATGTTTTATATGAGGATGATTCACAAGTTAAAACGTTAATGATGTTTTTTAGATCATTTTAGTGGTTCTTTGATAATAACAACCTCATTTTTTCTTATAAATTAAAACAATGAGTAAAAAATAATTTCAGAACCATGGATGAGACAAAATAAATATGTTATAACTTTTTTAAACCATAAATTTGTTTTTATGACCCGACATGAAAGAGTTAAGTAAAATTGAAATAACATCTTCCATGATGTTGGTAATTCGGCACATTACAGACAATGTTTTTATTCCTTGGATAAGATGGATAGGAGAAAAATAATGATGATGAATTTTCCACAAACCTGAAAACATACAAAATATACATTATTTTTGGAGATTTCCTTCCTCTTGGGTAAGAAGATAGGAGGAAATAATAATAATATAAAATAACTCAAAATAAAAGAATAATTGAAAAATCCCTTATGAAAATTTGTCAGCCTAACATCTATGTAACATGGTTTTTGAAAATATTAAAAAGTGATGGGGAAAGGTTCACCTATCCAAAAATGAATCATAATACAGAATAGATCAAGAGTAATAAGTAAATAATAATATGGTATGGAAACATGAAAGTTCCACAACATAAAATAGAACTTGAATGGAAAAATAATGAAATTGAGAATTTTCTTACCATGTAGAGTAACTCCTAGAACATGAAGGATGGGACCTTGGGGGATTGAGGAAATCTTGGGAGGGCTACTAGGGAGGTAAGGAGGATAGAACTCCATTGATGTAGAATTTTGAATTATGTTAATGAAGGAATGGGTTGGTATTTATAGCAAAAGTGAGGGATTATTTTAATAATTTCTAAGGGACACCTCATTAGTGGTATTTGAAAAACCATGGGCTTGTCCTTGGTATTAACCCATGATATAAGACACATGGAACACCTCATAACTTATTTTACTATACACAATTCGACCAGATTTATTACATCATTATTACATCATTAATGATGTCATTAACACATAGAAACTCAAAACTATATTTTTTTTTACTATTCACTGAAAAATCAATTGTTTCAGAAAAATATCCAAAATTCACCATAAAAAATTATCAACATTTAAAACTCAAAAATGAATTCCAGTTCTGAAAATTATTTTCTAAATATTTTTAATTAAATTTTTAAATAAAATCATACTTAATTCAAAAATTAATTATTTAAAAACTATAACTGCTTTTATATCTCATTGAAAAATTAATCAAGATGTCATTATCTTAAATCCATAATAAAATAAAATAATAATATAATTTACTATTACTTAGTGTCATATTACAATTCATAAGGGTATGTTACTATTCACCAAAAAAACAAGTTGGTTTCAATAGACTCCAAATAACATACAGAACACAATTGTAGATGACCATTTTTAGAAATTCAAAACATAGATGCAGTAAAATTATTTTTAAATGCTACTTATAAATATCTACATTAAACAAAATTTCATGAATTTAAATTTATTTTTAGAAAACCCTGGGGTGTTACATTATCCCCACCTTCTAGAAATTACATCCTCACAATTTTGTTTACTTATTAAACAAGTGAGGGAAACTTTCCCTCATAGCATTTTCAGACTCCCATGTTGCTTCTTCAACCATGTGGTTTCTCAACAAAACCATTACCTAGTGGATTACCTTATTCCAAAATACAAGTTACATTCGATAAATAATCTGAACTGGTCTCTCTTCATATGAATGGTTATCCTCCAACTAAACTTCTTCTAGGATGAAAACATGAATCGAATCTGGTACATACATCCTCAATATCAAAACATGAAAAAAAATTATGTACCAATGACAAACTCAGAGGCAATGCTACTTGGTATTCAACTGGTCTAACTTTCAATAGGTTTTCAAAATGACCGATGAACCACGGACTTAGCTTTCCTTTCTTACCAAAATGCATCACACTTTTCCAAAGAGATATTTTAAGGAAAACATGGTCACCTACCTCGAAATAGAAGTATTTCCTTCTATTATCTACATAAATTTTATGCCTGCTCTAAGATTTCCTCATGTGCTGTTGGATCATCTTCACTTTCTCAACCACTTCCTCTATTAATTTTGGCCCCATCAATATTCTTTCACCAACTTCATCCCAAAACGATAGAGTCTGACGCCACTTTCTGTACAAAGCCTAAAAAGGTTACATCTGTGTACTAGAATGAAAACTATTATTATAATAAAAATCAACTAAAGAAATATGTTGATCACAACTTCCTTGTTATTCCATTAAACAAGCTCGAAGCATATCCTCCAAAGTTTGAATCGTTCGTTCTAACTTCCCATCTGATTGAGGGTCAAAATCTACAATAAAATTCATTTATGTTCCCAAAGACTTCTAAAGTCCCTTCTAAAAGATAGAAGTGAACCTAGGATCCTGTCTAGATACAATGGAAAAAAGGAACTCCATGTAACCTAAAAATCATCATGAGGTACAACTGAGAAAGCTAATCCAAAGACATTGTATCTTGAATAGAAATAAAATTTTTTGATTTTGTCAACTGATCTGCAATAACCCAATTTCATTGTTACCTCGAGTTTTCATAGGTAGTCCCACCACAAAGTCCATGGATACATTCTCCCACTTCCACTCTAGTATTAGAAAAGGCTGATGCATCCCCTTCAGTAACTGCCTCTCTGCTTTAACGTGCTGATATTTCAAACATTTCATGGTAAAATCATCAATATCTATTTTCATTCCATCCCAATAGTAATACTCCCAAAGTTCTCTATACATCATTGTACTTCTAGGATAAACCTAAAATAGGGAACTATGAGCTTGCCATAACAAATATTTCTTCAACTAAGAACTATAGGGAACACACAACCTCTTTCCAAATTTTAAAACACAAACTTCATCAAGGTAAAATTCTGGAAGCTTACCCATTTTAACTAATTATACCATTTTCTGTAGCTCATGGTGTTCCTTCTGTGCTCTCTTAATTTTGTCTGATGACAATGACTGCACTGAAACTAGAAAAAAAATAGATTTATTCCCTACACCAACAAATTCTAATCCAAAATTCGTCAAATCATTAATCAAGGGATCATGTTCCAAATGTAACATTGTTAATTATGCATGATGTTTTTTACTCAAGGAAGTCACCACTTTGCTTGATTTTCCAGGATGGTAATTGATCATGAAATCAAAATCTTTTATCATTTCAAGCCATATTCTCTACCTCATATTTAATTCCTTCTGAGTGAATATATACTTCATACTTTTATGGTTAGTATAAATTTGACATTTGGCTCTGTATAAATGATGCCTCCAAATTTTCAAAGAAAAAACCATAGTTTCCAATTCCAAATCATGTGTTGGATAATTTAACTCACAAGGTTTTAGTTTTATTAAAGCATAATCAATTACCCAATCATTCGACATCAAAATAAAACCAATTCCCTTCAACAGATCATCATTGTAGATGATGAAATCACCATTTCGGGAAGGCATGGCCAAAACTGGAGCATTTTCCAATCTCTTCTTCAGTTCATTAAAACAAACATCACATTATTTTGTCCAAACAAATTTAACCCCTTTCTATGTTAACTATGTTATCGGGCTAGATAACCAAGAAATGTTCTTAACAAAACATTAGTAACAACCTGTTAATCCAAGAAAACTATAAATCTCTGTAGCATTTGTGGTTCTTGGCCAATCATCAACCACTTTTCGGGCAAGGTCAACTATTATTCTATCCTTATTTACAACTTACCCAAGAAAAGAAATCTGTTGAAATCAAAAATCACACTTGTGAAATTTTTCATACAATTTCTTTTATTTTAAGTTTTTTAAAACAACCGTTAGATGTTTTTCATTCTTCTCTTTATTTTTAAAAAAATACCAGAATGTCATCAATAAATACAACCACAATCTTATCCCAAAACTCATGAAATACCCTATTCATAAGATTCATGAATACAGTAAGTGAATTAGTTAACCCAAAAAGAATAAAAAAAAATTCATAATGTACTTATCTAGTACAAAAGGCAATTTTTAGGATGTCAACCTCCTTCACATTCTGCTGATGGTATCAGGATCTCAAGTCAATCTAGGAAAAGTACTGATCTCCCTATAATTGATCAAACAAGTAATCTATATGAGGAAAAGGATATCTGTTTTTAGCCGTGATGTTATTAAAATATCTATAATAAATGAAAAGTCTCATGGAACCAATTTTTTTAATAATAAAAATAGGAGCACCCCATGGGGATGTTCTAGGAGGAATGAAGCCTTTATCAAGAAAATCCTTCAACTGATTTTTCAATTCAAGAAGTTATATTTGAGCCATATGATATGGGGATTTTTAAATTGGATTAGCATCAAGAACTAAGTCAATTGTGAATTCTACTTCCTGAATAGGTATGAAACTAGGTAACTCATCAGGAGAAACATCAAAGGTATTCTTTTACCACAGGCACATCATCAATATGAACAGTTCCCTTATTTTCAACAATATGTGAAATATAAACTTTATTTACATATTTCAACTTTTTCTCAGCATCCCGATATGTTATCAATTGTATGGGTTCATTCTTGTGTACAAACTGAAACTCCTTCTGAAAAAAAACTTCTTTAGCATTACAAGAAATCTTAACATGATAAACATAAACTCAATCCATTCCCAGAATATCATCAAACTCGTCTAAGGGTAAAACAAGAGGTTTTATAGGTGAATCATTTCCATAGACCACAATATAAACATTCTTATAATACATTTTTACTATAATATTTCCCCTGGTTTTTTAACAAAAAGTTCAGGTCTCATTTATTGAGGTAATATTTTCAATTTAATCTAAAATTTCTCAGAGATGAAGGAATGTTTAGACCCCATATCAAACAAAATTTTTACAAAATCTACGTGAAAAAATAAATTACATAATACAACATAATTGGATGGCCTGACATCTGTTAACTTAGTCGTAAAGGATCTCACTACACCTTTCTTCTTTTAGTTTGGCTTCTTAGTATCATTAATATCTCTCTTTGGGAAGGAATTTTCATAATGACCTATCGCACCACATTTAAAAAACTATACAATTTTCTAATCATGATTAGTCTTATGATCATTTTTCTTGCATTCTCTGGCCATATGTCCAAACTTACCACATTTAAAACACTTCCCAGTTTTGCTAATACATTCCCTAGGGTGTTTCATGCCATAGTTTTCACAAACTTGAAAATGGATTTTATTTCCATTAGATTTCATTGATTGATTCTTACCCACCATTTTCCACCTATACCTATACTTATCCATATTTCAAAATTGTACGTGATTATCAGAAAACTTTATCTCTACCCTCTCAGCACACCTTACAAGTTTCTCATAACTTTTGAATTCATGGGAGTCCAATGACCTTCGATACCTTGGCTTTAGTCCTGAGTAAAAGTGGTTGACTTCACTATCAAGATCCAAAATAAGATATGGAGCATACCTGGCCTGTTGGGTGAAGTTCACTTCATACACATCCACTGAATCCGCATTGTTTTTCTTCAATTAAAGGAATTTCTTCTCAATCCTATGTTTCACCACCTTAAGAAAATATTTTTCAAGGAAATACATTTAAATGCATCTCACTCTAAGGCATCAAAATCTACTTTACCCCTGATATTTCTTACCATTGACCACCACTGATCAGTTTTACCTTCAAAATAATAAATAGAAAGTCTTAACTTTTGATTGCCTGAACATCCCATAACATCGAATATTTTTTTAAGGGCATTGATCCATCCTTCAACTGCTACTAGGTCAGAAGATCCATTGAAAGAAGAAGGTTGTTGTCTCATAAAATGCTCCACTAATGTCATGTTCTATTGTGGTACTTATATTTGTTCTATTACACGGATTCCACCGCCATTTATTTTCTACATTAGCTGAGCCATTATTGTCACAAACTACTCGAATACAATCCCTACCATTCCGGGTTGTAGATCTGGAAGGATGTTGTTTTTTCGGTGCCTCTCCTCTTTAGAATCCCTTTTCCTTCTAAATACAACAATTCTAAAAAAATTCTTAGATGAAGCAACATGGTAATATTTAAATTCTATAACTTTTAAAAGTATTGATAGAGTAAAAATCATTTATGGTATTCTTTTAACATCATCCTAACCCCTAAAGTTATCTAAACCATCCTCTAATAACAACTATAAGGACCCAGCCTTATTACATAAATAATCCTGAATTTATTCAAGAAAAAACTTCATTTTACATTAATAACCTTTTCATGTTTAGAGATTTAGATAATTGGGACATAATATATTCATAACATTACATAATGTTATATAATGGATACCATAAAAACAGTTTCCATTTTTTGAAAAATTTAAAAAATTTAAACATAAAACGTGATTCCTTCATAATACTTCAACATTTAGCATGGATTCCATATTTTTATTACACATACATTAACCTGTGGAAATAATTTAAAACTTGTGATGAGCATAAAAACTTAGTAGGGGATATAAAAAGAAGGAAAGAACACATTAGACCATGAATACTTGTAACGTATGAAATCATTTTCAAAATACATAATTATCACCTGTATATATATACTTACGTTGTAGAACATGATATTTCTACAATACCTAAGAAAATAAGTATAACCATAAAGGTATCTTAGGGCATTACTTACATAATCTTATAACCCTCTCGTCTACCTTATAATTGGTAACCCTCACGGCTACTTTACTATTTTTTGTAACCATCACAGTTACACTTAGTGAAACCATATGGCCAATCTCAAACATACACATACCAAATTAATTGGAGGGGAATATAGGTCCCACACTTCATAATAATGAATAAAAAAAGATCTAGATCATAATCATACAACATTAATATTATCATAAAAACATTGCTTTTGAATTTGGTAAAACAGAATTTTAAAAGAGGATTTTAAAAGAAAAGACCCTTATAAATATCATATAATTGAAGTGATACTTAATAGAGTTGATGGTATATGTATATAATAAGTAAATATACCAAATTAAACATATGATAATCATAATTAATCAGATAAAAAATTTAAATACCACATAAATAATGAAGAATAAGGTTAACCCAAAGGATGGAAATTGGGTTAAGAATTCCCTTACCTCTAGCTTATATTACTTCAAAATTGTTCAAACATACTCTATAATGGTTAAAAGAGTGTTATTATTACTTTAAAGAAATATTTTCATGTTTGTAGCATCTTGTATTATCATTTAATAACCTCATTTCACCCCTTAATTGTTAGTATTTTGTTCGTTGCACTGTTTTGGGTGAGTTTCTGACATGATTTCCATGATTGGTTCATGATTGATGTTCTTGTCAGTTGGAAGTGAAACACCATAATTGGAATGGAAATATATTTACATATTTCAAGTACCATAATTTATACCATTTATAATTTTTTATGTTTTATATGATGATGATTCATTAGTTAAAACATTAATGATGTTCGTTTAGATCATTTTAGTGGTTCTTTAATAATAACAACCTCATTTTGTCTTATAAATTAAAACCATGAGTAAAAACGTATTTACGAACCATGGATGAGACAAAATAAATATATTATAACTTGGTTGAACAGTAAAAATTGTTTCATTACTAGACTTGAATGATATAATGAAAATTGAAATCACATCGTCCATGATATCGGTAATTCAACACATCACGAAAAATGTTTTTATTCCTTGAATAAGTGGGAGATGAGAAGAATAATGATGATGAATTTTCCATGAACATGATAAAATCCAGAATATAGATTATTTATGTAGAATTAATTCCTCTTTTGTAAGAAGAGATGAAGAAAGAATACAAAAAAAGGAACTCAAAATAAAAGAATAATTCAGAAATCCCTTATAAAAATCCGACAGTCTAACAACTGTGTAACATGGATTTAGAAAATGTTAAAAAGAGGGGAAAAGATTAACCCATCTAGAAATGAATCATAATATAGAATAGATCAATAATAATAAGGAAATAAGAACATTTTATGGAAATGTGAACCTTACACCACATAATATAGAACTTGAATAGAAAAAGAAAGAAATTGAGAATTTTCTTACATTGTAGAGTAACTCATAGAACATGAAGGTTGGGACCTTAGGGGATTGAGGAATCCTAGGGAGGGATACTAGGTAGGTAATGAGGGTAGAGCTACATTGATAAAGAATTTGGAATAATTTTAATGTTGAAATGGGTTGGTATTTATAGAAAAAGTGAGGGATTATTTTAATAATTTCCAAGGGACATCACATTAGTGGTATTTGAAAAACCATGGGCTTGCCCATCGTATTTATCCATGGAATAAGCCACTTAGGAAACCTCTTAACTTATTCTACTATACAAAATTTGACCATATTTATTACATCATTAACTATTTCATTAACACCCTGAAACTCAAAACTGTATTTTTTTACTATTCACCAAAAAATCTACTATTTCAGAAAAATCCCGAAAATTCACCCTAAACATTTATCGATGTGTATAATTCAAAAATTATTTCCATTTTTTTAAAATAATTTATTTAATATTTTTTAATTTAATTTTTAAATAAAATCATACTTAATTCAAAAAATTAATTTTTTAAAAATCATAACTTCTTTTATATGTCATTGAAAAACTAATCAAGATGTCATTATCATAAATCCTTAAGAAAATAAAATAATAATACAATTTAATATTCATTAGGGTCATATTACAATTCATATTACTATTCATAAGGGTATGTTACTATTCACCAAAAAACAAATCTGTTCCAATAGACTCTAAATAACATACTCAAAACAATTGTAGATAACCATTTTTTGAAATTCACAACATTGAAGAAGTAAAATTATGTTTAAAGGCTACTTATAAATATCTACATTAAACAAAATTTCAAGAATTTAAATTTAGATTTAGAAAACTTTGGGGTGTTAAAATTAACAAAAAAAATGGCCACATTTCAAAATTTTGAAATTCATATTCAAAATACATTAAATATTTTGTCAAATTTAATGATTATTAGTGGAATAAATCCATTTTAAATTAAATGTGAAAAAACAAAACAAAAAAATTAGAAAATTTTGTATTTAATCATGAAAGTATATTTATTCATCTAAAATGACTAATAATACCACTAGGTGAATGTTGGAACATTTTTATTAGTATATAATATATAAATTTTATTAAAATATTCCATAAATAGTAATTAACTTAATTTATTAAGATAAAAACACATTGTCCGCTAAAAACATGTTTTCAAGAGAACGTATTTTTTTGACCGATGAGTGGTTTTAATTACATTTCTAGAAAATTAATAAATAATTAATTTATTTTATACATATATAAAATATATTTTTTCCTTATTTTTATAGTCTTACTCAAACCCCCTAAAACCGCAACTATGGGATAACAATCATAGTAAGTAATAAAATTTTATATCTATATCCGGGTTTAGTTAAAATTGGCATTGTGTGTAATAAAATCTATTAAATAAATTAAAATTATTTAAAGATAAATATATCATAAAATATTGTGGTTTTATGGTTCTCTAGTGTACATTGGACTTAATGTTCAAATAATGTATTTCATCCTGAATTTTACCACCTCCAACTCAATTTCTATTTTATTTTGTGGTTATTTCCTCTTCTTAAATAGGTTGATATGTAACCCTTACATGCCCTAAAATCACAAAATACATAGATTGAATTCCTAGAGGAAAAATTTATTAACAATGTCCTAAAGATCTAAACTAAAACAACCCCTTCTACTTTCTTACCATCTGTCAACACGATCTCATCAGCATTTATAGCCCCAGCATCTCTACCTGGAACATTTGTGTTTGTGTCATTTATATTATTTTATTTCTATTTAAATTTTTTCTCTATATTAATGTGCGTTAGAGTTTTCCAAATAAGTGATGTAATTTAATGTCAAGTTCATCACCCTATGTTATATTAAATCAAATTTTGATTAGTTCCTTCTATTTCGAGGAATATCAGAAGACTTTTTTTATATATTTGTAAGTTATGTGGGAATCATCCATTTAAATTTGTGGACTAAAGATAGTTCTCCAAAAATAATATTAATTTTATAAACCATTTAAAAGAATCATAATATGATTTACCATCTGTAAACTATAATACATTGGTTCTCTTCTAGTATTATGAACAACTCCTTATTTTTCATAATTCCTCTGCATTAAAAAAATATTACAGACCTTTCAATCATGCCACCACTTTATACAACAACAGAAAATAGTCTTATCATAGACGTTATGTATATTCCTAATAAGACAACACTCTATTAAAAATGAGATTAAAATATCATACTAAATATATATATGTTAAATTCATATTTAGGAGTGAGAATTAATAATTTCTTGATTAATGTGGAATTTAGGCCAACTTCTATAGTAATATAAACATAATAACCCCACATGGAATCCTCTATTTCTATATATTAATAAAAAAATACAATATATGACGTAATGTTTGAGAATTTATTTTTTCTATAGTACCTAATAGATTCAAAATAGACTGATCTAACCCAAAAACTATGTGTTTTAGACATCAACTGAATTTAATTATGGATCTCATTCATGTATACAATGTATACATAGTTTTTGGTAAATCAAATCATGACCATATTATCTATTATAAAAATACCTTAAAAAGAAAAGAATATGGTATTTTACTCACAAAATTATAGTACATTTACACTATAAGAAATGATAAAAATGGAAATATG
Source organism: Viscum album (assembly GCA_963277665.1). Classification (NCBI taxonomy): domain Eukaryota; kingdom Viridiplantae; phylum Streptophyta; class Magnoliopsida; order Santalales; family Viscaceae; genus Viscum; species Viscum album. The sequence continues at coordinate 200,855,982 of OY728157.1, read as the reverse complement.
ATTTTTTGAATCCTTGAAAATCCAAATATTACCTTCAATAATCCGGACTAAAAATTGCATGATTACATGCCTATACTATTAAACATATCCAAATATACTCCTTATTTAAAATAAATGAAGAAGTATTCCCACTTCTAATGATTCAATCATGATATAAATCCAGAAATCATAAAAAACACATTCAAATAAATTCGTAATCAATGATAAATTCATCATATGGGTTCAAAGCATCAACCATGTCCCCATTAAGACATCCTCTGATAAAGTCGATCTAGACGGATTTCATTTGAGAAAAATACTTACCCCAAATCTCATGGATATTCTGTTCTAAAACTAAAATCATAGTCTCCATTTTTACCTAAATTCAAATGATCCTAGATCCAGTTCACCATCCCCACTTCCTAATTTTTTTCTATTTATTTACATATTCTCTTTGATGTTATTATACACTAAATCATTCTCTATCTCCCTCTATTTCATTTTATATCTTTCAAATATTATTAATTTATTTCATTTATGATTTATTCTCTTTTTTCATGGGATATTAATCCTTTCATACTTCCTTTCCTTTTTTCCATTATGTAAAAACCTATGATTCTTAAAAGAGTATAATTTTTTACATATATTTTTCTCAAAAACAAATTTCTATTTTACTCTATTTCATTTATTCATTCCATTATTAGGTTAGTTTATAATTAATATTAATTATTAAAATCCTTTTCATCTCATTTATAAATTAATTCCAAAATGTCACTTACTTCTCTTTTTTAACAACAACTTTTTCAAACATGATGAAAATTGTTTTTCATGATTTATCTTAGATTTTCATTTATATTGATATTCTATTTCATTATCAAAGACTCTATTAATATAAAATTATTTAATAACCATAAAAAATTAAATTTAATTATCTTACATTTATACCATTCCCTAAAAATCAAATTAATTTATTTATTTCATCATTCCATAAAAATAAAATAGTTTTTTTCAAAAAACTATGAAATTTAACATCATCCACTTAATGATTATTAATATATAAAAAGCCAATTTTATCTTCCACAAAATTAATATTTTTTATTTTTTATCCGCGCTAGTGGTATCATTTTCATAATTGGTTTCTATATCGTCCAATTCACCATTCATTTTTATAACTATATGTGATGTGCTGTAAATGAAGTCTCTATGAGAGAAATTATCCATTCCAATCATTAAATTAACTTTTCATCTACATTATATATTAATAACCTTTAATCCAATATCCTTAATTTTTGAATACCATATAATTTATTCTCTTAATTAAATGGTTTTCACCCAAATGCCCATATTTTGGATTAATTAATTAAATTATTGACTTGGTTGTATGCCCTTTATTTTATACAGTGTAAATTATTGGGAGTTCATTGTCATTATTAATGGGTTGTAATATAAATAGATTCATAAAATTGACACCCCACATATGATTTTGAATACATTTCTTATATTTTATAAATATTCTTATATCGTGAGTAATAAGATAAAACTAGAGATAATAGTAAGAATAACAACAAGGTCGTATGACCACCGTTGGAATGCTCTGATCGGTTTATGTAATGATTTCAAGATCATTATTTTATAGCCTTTATAATATGATATATGATTATGTTGTCAATGTTCATTATCAGTTATTATGATTTCATGATCTTATTCTATTAATCATGTCATTTCTCGCATGATCATTTCTCATATTTATTTATTATCTATTGATAATTTCTCTATGACTCATCAATTATGTTTCAGAAATTAATGAGCATTTGATATCAGTATTTTCCTTATTTCCATATAACCATGACTGGCCCCAATTAATTATGAGTGTCTGATAATTTGATTATTTTTGACAAATTTAAGGATTAAATTATATTTTATGGTATTTTATAAAACGTTAAAATATTAATTTCATAGTTCTCAGTGACGTCAAACAATTTATCAGAGGAGCTGGGTTTAATTCATGTGATATGTGTATAAAGGATTATATCTAGATCTATAAATATAATCATGTTTTTAGTGAGTAATAGATACTCATTTGTTTTATGTTAATATTTCACATGTAATCTATTTACATTTATATTTTAGAATATTGGATTCCCACTTGGCCCATAATTTTTTGTCAATTATTTTTGGGTAGGTTTGTTAAATCAATGGGTTTTATCAAATTATTCATAGAGTCAACATGTCCCTCACGATTAATATTTTTTTCATAGTCTCCAAATGATTAATTTTATCCCTTTTCACTATTCAATAGCATCTAGAATATATAGAGGCGAGTATAGGGTCATATAGCAACACCGGATCCATTGTCATGTAGGTTGGCCAAGTTGGGATGTCACGTCATATATTCCTTGTTTTCTATTAAAGGTATTATTCTATTTAGAACTATGTGGCCTAGAATGTTTAAAACATGTTCTTTATATAATTAAAATATGAATATTTTTTCTTTAGTTTATCAAATAATGTAATTATATAGTTGTATTTTCATCACCATAAAAAAGTTAATTATTTTATTATATTAGGGAATCATTTAATATAATAATTTAGATGTGCCTTATAAAACCAATTAGTATAATAATTTAATGTTTTTATTTCAGAATAAATTGATATAACTATTTATTTCAATCATAGATGCTTTATTTAATATAATTATGTAGTGGTCTCATTAGAATATTAATTAATTCAATTTTTTTACATAGGACTCTAAAAATATATATAATTATTTAATTATGTTTTTAGTAAAAAAATTAATATAATTAAATAATTTTATTTCCACATTATATAATAACAATGTTAGTTAATTATTCCTTTGAGGAATCAATTTAAATTCAATTTTAATTATACATTTAAAAAATAATTTAATATAGTTATTTAATTTTTTTGAGAAATAAATACAAAATATTATTTATTTATACCTTTGATATATCAATTATTATTATTATTTAAGTATTCCATCAGGGAATAAATTAATATAATTAGTAAATTTTTCTTGAAGGACCAGACATGTATATGAGTTGTAGGACCAGCTCAACATGATAATTTTAACATGATTAAAAAATTATCACCTCTATTGTGTTGGACTGCTTATTATTTTGAAATAATTTTAATGTCTAATTAATAATAATTTCTAGCTCAAAATTTAATAAGTGTCCTAGTACATGACATGTCTTGCCCAATTGTAATATGTTATAAAGATAGTTTTTAAATCATCGGTATAATGTATTCATTATATAAAATTAATGATTATTTTATATAATATTATATTAATATAATATTCTTGTAAAACATTATATACTAGAAATTTTTATGCATGCCTTTAATTGAGATATATTTGTCTTGGACTTCTTAGTTAATGTCTTTCTAGTAATAAGGGATAAATGGGTTTACTTTTTTAGTCAAAGCACAATATGATATGTTCATGTATTAGTTTATTCAGGGCATCAATATATATAATTATTTAATTATTCTTTCAAATATCAGTAAAAATATTTTTTAAATTGGTTAATTGCTGTATAAATTTATATAAATATATTATTTTTTTCAATAAAATAGTTAAAATAAAAAATTTATTATTTTTTTAGTTTATAATATATTTATTTCATTTTTCATTTTGGATCACACAAATATAGTTATTTTTTCACCACTTAGGTACATAAATTAAAATATTTATTTAATTATGTCTTCCATATTTTAGTTGATACAATTATTTTACTGTTGTTTGATGAAAAATATTATAATAATTGTTTTACTTGGTCTTTAAAGCATCAATTAATATAAATATTTAATTATGAATTTAGGATATAATCCTAAAAAACTATTTAATAATTTTTTCAGTACATTAATTAAAATAATTTATTAATCATGTCTTTAGGGAATCCATTACAATAATTTTTTATTTGTGTCTCTTATACATTAATTAAAATAATTTTTATTTTCTTATTTTCTCACTCAACAGTTAATATTTTTTCATCACTAAAATCTTGCACATTAATTTTAGGAAACTGGACTTCACATAGATTTTATATAATCCTTTAATGACTTTTTATATAAAGAAAATTTAAAACAAAAACATCCATTTGATGTAATTCAACAATTTTATACCTAAAATATTAAAATATGGTTACATAATTTATCAATATAATAATTTATATCATATAAATTACAATCTATTCATATCATTATAATGATATAATTAAAAAAATGATCAATATCCTCAATGTTTTTTACAACATGGCCTTACTAAAGAGATTATGTGGTTTTGATCCAACTTTGAAAATAACTACTCATTATAATTATAATAAATTATATTAAATTTCATTTTAAATTTATAATTGTTTATAATATTTGAATCATATAAATATTCAAACATATACTAAATAAAAAAATTCATATTAATGGGATATATTTTTCTTCTGGTACACACAAGACTTCTGGAGTGTTCACCACCACTTGTTGGAGATTTCTAAATAAGAACATATTACTATTTATTTTAAAATAATTTTCTCTTTAATAGAATTAGGTATATTTTTTCTTTGTTTTCCATTAAGTACTCTATCATACATGCTTCAAAAATGGTTTAAATCATTGACTTTTATTTCCCAAATATTCAAATCTGGCAACAAAAAATCTACTTACTTATAAAAACAATAGATTAGGAGACCTATATAATTTTGATAAAAAAAATTATTTATCACATATATAAATTAAATTTTAATTTTAACTTTATGTATATAAATTTTAATGAATAAAAATATTTAAAAATAAAAAAAATTGTTATTCTCATAAAATGAATATACCTGTAGAGGGAGGGGTGAATCAGTCAACCCTCCCAATGATCTTGTTTTACATACTACCAAATTTTTTGTCTCTTTATATAAATGACATAAATAAGTGATACAGAAAAAATGAAATACATAATTGATTTTTATATGGTTTACCCTTACTAGATGTCACTAAAGTAACATTAAATGGTAATGATTCTATGTGGAAAAAAATCACTAAGTTCACTGATTGTTTTCAAATAAAAAGTTTTTTCACTTACCCTATTGGTTTGCCACACTCATAGTGGAAGAAATCTAATTACTCTACCCCTTGTAGAATGGTCCAAGATTGTTTAATTTTCACATTAAAATTATATTAAATAAAAAAGTATGTTAAAATATTGATTGTGTAAAAATTTTCTTCTCTTAATTAAAAATTATTATTCTCCATAAACATCCAATTTTAACATTGAATACCTTATCTATTATTTTATAAATTCACTGTAATTCTAAACATCCCTCACCATGATCTTATTCTCTTTTTTATAGATAAATATAACTTTTCAAAATTTAGGGAATCCCTATGCTTCCCTTATTTTGAACCATAAATTCTCATTGATTAAGATGGGGATATTTGTATAAAATGATCCTCTAAATTTGAGTTAACCTCCAATAATTTATATCTCATAAAATGATAAAACTATTTAAATTCAAATTATAGAAACTCTATTCAACTCATTACCTTCATGTTCTTACATACTATGTTATACAATGACCCCCTTCTTCATCCCAAAAAAAATAAATTCAATTTCTACCGATTTTGGAATTAATATGGAATATATCCCATAATTATAACAACTAGACCCTAAATATACCCCAAACGCCTTATATATACACATTTTTCCTCTCTAAGGACTACCAGTATTTCTAAATAGATCATCAAGTTAATTTTTATCCCCACATTTCAATATAAGTACCTAGCCTTAAAACATTACATAATATTGAATTATGTTAATAATTCACATTGAGGATATTTTCAGGTTTAGAGATTTAGATAATTAGGCCATAACTTATACATAACAACTTGAATATTACATGTACACAATTATACTCTATATCTATTTTTTGTAAAATACAAAATGTAAAAAAAACATTCCTAGTTTAATTTTTTAGACGGAATGACATTTCCTTGATCCCATACTTGACCACATTCATATTTAATTCCTGTGGAAAACATTTAAAGAACATGGTATGAGCATGAAAATATCAGTAAAGGATATAAAATAAGGAAATAAAATAGTAGTCCATGAATACATACAAATCAAAGAAATCATACTTTTCTATCTTAAAACATAATATCTTTAACATACCTCAAAAAATAATATGATTTATGTAATGACCCAAGGATTCATTAATGGAAATCCATCTTAATCTAATTAAGTGTATCTTTAAGTAAAACGTTTATATAAAATGTTAACTTCTTTGGTTTTATGTTAAGAATTGTGATTGTTACTTTTATAGTCGTTGAACAGTGATCACAATATTAGTATAAATATAAGGCTTTAATGAACCAAATTTACTCAGACAAAGAAAGTGATGGCCTCATCTAGTAGAATTGCTCAATATGAAGACCATTTGTTAGATCTCGGAAAAGAGGGGGAATCTTTGTTCTTCTCTCTTGACCAAGCCCAAGTTGAGCTTCATCAGGTCAAGCTCAAACGGGACCATCTACGGGAAAAGTGGAAGTTGATAGAGATTACCACTGGAGCGATGTTATCTGAGCCACCCCAAGAGTCTGTCACCATCACACACCTTACCATTAGGTCTTATGCGGTTATTTTAAGGGGTTACGTAACAAATCTCTCGTATTATGTTCATGTACATTATTTTTGTATATAATAATTAATATACTTTCTTGTCATCATTGATACATTGTAAATTGTTTTTAAAGTACAAATAGTGATTTTAGTTATTATTTAATTAAGAATTATATTTTACTAAATTAAGGGATTTTTGAATTAAATAATATTTTAACAAATTATTATTATTATTATTAAAATAATTTTAATAAAATATAAATAATCTTATAATTTTATGAATGCAATTGTAATTTTTATTAAGGTATGAAAGCCATTTTTATCAAAACCCGTGAATTTTTGAGAAATGTCATTTTTATTTTAAAAAGTGAAAATTAAAATATTTAGAAAATTATTTAGATAAAATTAATTTTATTTCTGGAATCAAGACATCGAAATTATCCAATAGTGAATTTTTCATAATTTTATGAGACAGTCAAATTTTTGGGTAAAAATTAAATACCGTTTAAATATATAATTTGTTTTATGACATCATAATGACCCAATAGTGATGTAATAAAATACTATAAGCCTTATTTTCGGCCAATATATGTTTTACCATTAAATTAATGTGATTTTGGGTTTGTTTGACTTATTTTACAAAGCATTAATGGACCCCTCAAGACTTATTAAACATATTGTCTTTTTAAATTATTTTCCAGGGGAGTGTGACTCACCTCCACATACGAAACCCCATTATTTTAAGTATTTAGTACATTGTCCTCATAAAATATTGTTTTCCTCTCCCCTTTTCAAAAAACTAGGGGCAAAAACCATGATATGATTTGTGGTTTGGATTAGTTTAATGTAACACCTGAGACTTTTATGTTATATAAATCATCAAAGGGATCTTTTTCTACACAACACTTGCTTGGCTTGCTTTACACGCAATCACGACCTTCCTCGATAGCTTGCGTCGTACGCAATACCGAGTTTCACTAAACAACAATATGCTATTAAAACTAGCCGTTATGAATAGTAATAGCCACTTTTTGAAATTTTATAAATTTTATTTTTCAAAATGGACTTCATTTTTGGACTCAGAATATCGAAATTAGCCTAGGGTAAAATTTTGGTATTTTTCTGAAAACTTTCAATTTTTGATGAATAGTGAAACCACTAAGTGGTAGGTTAAAAACTGAATTTTGCATAAAACATAATTTTACCACTTCTGTGAATGGAATTTCGAAAATCCGACTGACACGGTTGATATCAGTAAGTAAAATGTGGTTCAATGAGATAAAAATAATTTTTTGGTGAATAGTAACTTTTTACTTTTTTTTACCGCGGTTAATAGTAAATAGGGTAACTAAGGGTAAATATGATATTAATATTACCCTAACACATGTCCTAATTCTATTGGACAAGTGTAATTTGACCAAAAACAATCTTAGCAATAAAATATGACCATTTAGGCCCACTTGGATTAGATTAGGACATTTATTATTAATTTATTTAAAGAAGGGTTAAAATAGTTAAAATCCAAGTTTAATAAGTAAATCATTTTTAATATGGGTTTATACATAAGATAAATTCAATTGTAAATATTCATTAGAAAGATAAAAGGATTTCCTACATGATTATATTTTATTTGTAATTTTTAGACATCAAATAATTTAATTTATTTATGACACAAAGATGATGCAGTAATTATCTTATTAATGAAATATTGACAAAATTGATAATATAAATACCAAAATAAATGTAATTTAAGACTTTTTATGAATTCCACTAATTTTCTAGGTTACTATGATATATTAATGTTGATTTAATAAACTTGGTTCGAACATATAATTCTGTTATGACTTTCAAAAAAATCATATATCAAATAGTGTCAAAATTGACACAAAATTGTTTTTAAATCAAATATTATATTATTAATTGTTATTTTATTCCTAAAAATCTAAGGTTCGGCCAAATGACTTAGATAAGGATATATATATTAATAATAAACAATTTGGGTTTCGTTTGGCATGTTATAGTAAGTGTATTAACCATATAGTGAAAGAAAACAAAAAGACACGGTAAAAGTTAAATTAATTAACTTAGAGTTAAATCTAATTGATAAGGTTAAAATAATACCCTAAACTTGTATAAATCCTATTGGTTGATAGGATTTCGACCCATCCCCACTTTAGCTTCGAAATAAGACCCTTTGGAACCATTATAAACCGATTTTGACTTTAATATAAAATAATATTTTGAGATATTCCTAAGGTGCCCCTCTCCTCCCTTATAAAAGGGCACCTCCTCCCCCTCCTCCTCACACCAATTTGAGCACTCAAGCTCGGCCAACCCCTGCCATTTTCTCCTCTCCACTTCCCTAGAATAATCCTAGAGGTCCTGGTCTTCTCCAAAGAGCAATCTTAGTTCCTTAAGTGGAGGATTCAAAGAGGCGTTCCAAAGAAGAGGTAATATCCATTACCGATCTTTTCAATTTCTTTCTTCTTCAACTTCTTCTTCTTTAGTTGTTTCATGATAAATTAATAAAATCAGTATTACTTACATACTGATATGTTATTATAAATATGAAACAACCCTAATTCACCTTCTATCCATCCTACGGAAAAATGAAATCACCGCGCGTGCGTACGTACGGAATACCGTCTCCACGCCGTGGTGTAATCTATTTTTCCACCATCACCTTACAAGGATGGTTATAATGGTGTAATAAGTAACTATATATGATTATTATGAAGTAATATTGATACTGAAATAATATATATATATACTCCAATACAATTCCACGATCATAGGAACGATATCATCACTCGTGCGTACGTACGGAATACCGTCTCCACGATGTGATGCGACTCGTTCTACATGATCTTCATTTCATAATGATTATATAAATGAATTGAATGAATGAATATGGTATATACTACACTAATACCATTCTGTAAATGAATTATCTATAACCTAAAGATAAGAATAAGAATTTATTCGACAAAACACGCATAAGAACAAAAAGTTATAAAGACCCGAGTAACAAGTAACAATGAAATATTACTAACAAGAAGCTAATAATATGACCATATATGATATCATATCAATATGTATGATTCTGGAATAAGTAAATAACATTATTTAAACCATTATACAGGAGCTTCGGACACGAACAAAGCAAATCGGACCTAAGGTAAGGGAAATATCACAATCTCATTTTTATCCGAGATTGTTTATTCGTAAGTATTTACTGGGGTGTATTTTATCATCCACATCCATGTTTCATCAAAATGTAATATTATTTACATCCACCTACAATTGTTTAAATCCATTTTTACCCTTCGGTGAGTTTTTAGTAATATGTATGAAAGGAATCTTTTGTCGTATGAGGTACTTTTTGACATTTCCGACAAAAGTACGAAGAACGTTTTTTTTAACTTATACGGCATGAATGGATTTTTAAAACATTGTTTCCAAAAATCTTCCTTTACAAGTTTTCAAGTTTATTTTTAATCAACTTCTTTTATTTTAAAGTTGTATGACATGTTATGAAAGGAAAAATGTTTTTTAAGAAGAAAGGATATTTTCCTCAAGAATGGAGTTCAAGTGTTTTATCAAAATGATTTTCCATCTAAGATAATAAAGGGTTCTGTTTTTATCCCTATTATTAAATTGATTTTTTCATGTTGTGATGGAATTATTTTTATGAATTCCTTTATCTTATATGAATTGATTTATGATGTCATGATGTTTCAAGAATCCCATTTTTGTTACATGTGTTATGCGATGATGTATGTTTTATGATTATGAGGCACACATAAGAAAGGATTAATTATAAGATGGGTGGGACCTATATCTCCCTCCAATTCATTGGGTAAAGATTTATATCTCATGAGATAGACATGGCTGGAACGGAAGGTTATTTCGGTTCAGTGAAACAGGACTGAAACGAGGAGTGAACTCGGTTCATAAAGGGACTTTGTCCACTAAGATAGTCTTGGCAATGAGTCATGACTAACAAGAAATGATTTTCCATGATTATGTGTGCATGCCACAAAGTTTCAAGTTTTATGTAATGATTATGGGGATCTCATTTTCACTTCTATGATTTATTCCATGTTAAGATATTATGATCTCTTTTGCAGGTTTTGATTTTCAAAAAGATATGATATGATTTTTATTTCCTTTATTTGCCCTTGCTGAGCATTTGAGCTCACCCTTTTATGTTTTCTTTTCCCCAGGTCAGGAAGATGGATATTAAGTAGAATATGCTAAAAGGGACCCTAGATATGATGAAATAAATGGGAGACATTGTAGAAGATTTATGAACCAGTTGTTTACGTTTCCCAGTTTCTAAAGACACTATACCTATACGGTCCTTTGTGGTTTTGTCATATGTTGTAATAAGTGTGCTTCAATTTTGAAGTATTAACAATGTATATAAAGTATGGGTCATTATAGTTGGTATCAGAGGAAAGGTATAGTCAACCTTTGGAAACTAGGATGTGAAAGCCTTAGTAAGAACCCTAAGGATAAGTCTAAGCATAGAACACAATCTTAGTGTTTTAGAAATGGCCTTGAATAACCTAGGATAAGACCTTAAGCATGAAAATTTTATTCTTGAATTATGTGGTTTCTTATTATAATTAGTGTTGCTCACACTATTCTTCTTGGTTTTAGTCAATGGCTGGAACCCGAAGGAACCGTGTTAATGCGGAATGCGATGGGCAATGCAATGATTGTCCCCCTGAGAAACCAAACGATATGGGAGCTGGAATGAAAAATCTTGTAGCCATGCTCACACAACTTTCTCAAGCTATGAATCATGCAGGATTTCCAAACGAGCAAAGGAGGGAGCAACATTCTGTTGAATCCTTCATGAGGCAGCGTCCACCTTCTTTCAGCGGGTCTACTGATCCATTAGTTGCTGAACAATGGATGAGTACTACTGAAAAGATATTTTCAGTTCTTCAATGTTCTGAACATGATAAAGTCATCCTAGCAGTGTATCGTTTGGAAGGAGATGCTGATCAATGGTGGAATCTTGTTAAGAATATGAGGCAAAGGGATGAAATTGAGTCTATGGAATGGGACGAGTTCAAGAACTTATTTTTCAATAAGTACTTCCCTCGTATTCTCCGAACAAAGATGGAGAAAGAGTTTCTTGAACTGAAGCAAAGGGATGATGAATCTGTTGGTACCTATGAAGCAAATTTTACAAGACTTTCAAGGTACGCTTCTGGTATTATTATCCAACCTGAGAGTAAGATCGATCGATTCTTTAGTGGCTTAAAACCAAGTCTTCGAAGGGTGTTAACCATAAGGGACTTCAATAGCTACGAGGAAATCGTTCGATGTGCTCTCAAAGTCGAGATGGAGATTGGAGTAACCCATCAGTCACATGGGTTTGATAAGAAGAGGAAGATGGAATTCAAAGAAAAATCTAAAGAGAACACGGAAAAGAAGATGAGCTTTTCCTTATGCTCAAAGTGTGGAAAGAAACATGGAGGGAGTTGTCTTAAAGGGACAAGTAAATGTTTTAAATGTGGAAAAGAAGGTCATCGGGCATTTGAATGCCGTGATAATGGGAAGAAGATGTCTAATGACGCAAACAAAGGAAGGGATACACAGAATGAACCTACTACACTTCAATGTTTCAAGTGCAAGGAGATGGGGCATTATGCCAATCAATGCCCAAATCCAAGGGTTGATGATGATGGTCGACGTCAACAAACTCTTAAGGCTAAAGACAAAGGAAAGTCACATGCAATTTCTATCAGCGATGTGGAGTACGATAACGATGTGGTGAAAGGTACACTTACCATCCACTCTAAAGTAGCAAATGTTTTATTTGATTCTGGATCCACCCACTCTTTTATTTCTGAAGACTTTTCTAAGGGTATCACCGTATTACCTCAACAATTAGATGTTGAGTTAGCTGTGACAACACCTAATGGCACATCAATCGCATCAAAAGTTTATAATTCTTCTCCGATCGATGTTTGTGGGAAAGTGCTTCCTGCAAATCTTGTGATCCTTCCTTTAGTGGAATTTGATGTGATTCTTGGCATGGATTGTCTTTCTCTACATGGAGCTCATATCAATTGCCAAAGAAGGGAAGTCACATTTCATATTCCAGATCAATCTACGATCGTCTATCAATGCAAGGATGAACATAACCTTCCAGTGGAAATTTCTTCCATCTTATGGGTATTGATTCCACTAAATGAAGGTTATTTATCTCAAATGGTTGGTGAGAAACTCACGATTAAGAATATGCCCATTGTACGGGAGTTTGATGATGTCTTTCCGGAGGAATTACCGGGTCTTCCACCAAATCGTGAAGTTGAGTTTTCAATAGAACTCGTACCGGGTGCTTTGCCTATTTCAAAGACACCTTATAGAATGGCCCCAATTGAGTTGCAGGAATTGAAGAAGCAACTCCAAGAGAATCTTGATAAGGGATTCATACGCCCTAGTGCGTCACCTTGGGGAGCACCTGTTCTATTTGTTAAGAAGAAAGATGGATCAATGAGACTTTGCATTGATTATCGAGAACTTAACAAGATCACTATCAAGAACAAATATCCTCTCCCACGCATTGATGACTTATTTGACCAACTACGCGGAGCTCAATACTTTTCCAAGATTGATCTTCGTTCAGGGTATCATCAATTAAGGGTCAAAAGGGAGGATATACCAAAGACGGCTTTCCGTACAAGGTATGGACACTATGAATTTATAGTGATGCCATTTGGTCTTACTAATGCCCCTGCTATCTTCATGGATCTAATGAATAGAGTCTTTAGAGACTATCTTGATCAATTTGTGGTAGTCTTTATAGACGATATTCTTGTCTATTCAAAGAGAAAGGAAGAGCATGAAGATCACTTGAGAATTATATTGAAGACCCTGAGAAAGGAGAAGCTTTATGCCAAATTTACCAAGTGTGAATTTTGGCTTCAAAAAGTTGCATTTTTGGGTCATATAATCTCAAAAGAAGGGATATCTGTGGATCCAGCAAAAACAGAGGTTATCGAAAGATGGTCGAGACCAACAACAGTAACTGAGATCCGAAGTTTTCTTGGTTTGGCTGGATATTATCGACGTTTTGTAAAAGATTTTTCACGATTATCTAATCCAATCACCAAGTTGACTCGGAAGGGAGTTAAGTTTGTCTGGACAGAGGAATGTGAAGAGAATTTCAAGGAGTTGAAAAGAAGGTTATCCAGTGCACCTGTGCTCACACTTCCTTGTAGTGGAGAAAGGTTTGTGATCTACAGTGATGCATCCAAGAAGGGATTGGGGTGTGTTCTTATGCAAAATGATATGGTGATAGCTTATGCCTCACAACAGTTGAAAATCCATGAGCAAAATTACCCAACACATGATTTGGAGTTGGCTGCGGTAATCTTTGCATTAAAGATTTGGAGGCATTACCTTTATGGTGAAAGGTGTGATATTTATACTGATCATAAAAGTTTAAAGTATATTTTCACACAAAAGGAGTTGAATATGCGTCAAAGAAGATGGTTGGAGCTGATTAAGGATTATGACTGCTCAATCCATTACCACCCTGGGAAAGCAAACAAGGTGGCAGATGCATTAAGTCGACAAGACCATGCTATTTTATCCATGATGAGGATCACAAAAGATCCAATATTTATGGATTTACAAAGGATGGATCTTGGAATTATAATGGAAGGGGAAAAATCTTATCTTTCTCAAATGAATGTTCAACCATCTATACATGTGAAGATTAAAGAGGCACAGAAAGAAGATGTCGAGTTACAAAAGAAGGTGAGAAATGTTCCTGAATTAAACCTTGATTGTGATGGGATAATAAAGTTCAGGAATCGGGTTTGTGTTCCTTCCATCCCCGAATTAAAGAAGGAGCTGCTGGATGAGGCTCATAGTTCTTCATTCTCTATTCATCCTGGAAGCACGAAGATGTATAGGGACCTGAAAGAGTACTTCTGATGGGATGGCATGAAAAGAGATGTTGCTGAATATGTCTCTCGATGCTTGGTTTGTCAACAAGTTAAAGCTGAGAGACAGAAGTCTAAGGGGATGTTACAACCATTACCCATACCCGAATGGAAATGGGAAAACATCACTATGGACTTTGTCACAGGACTTCCTAAAACATCCAAAGGCAATAATGCTATCTGGGTCATAGTTGATCGTCTTACAAAGTCTGCACACTTCATTTCTATTAGAGAGGATTTCTCTCTAGATCAGCTTGCCAGGATATATGTAAAGGAAGTGGTAAGATTGCATGGAGTACCACTTTCTATTATATCTGATCGAGATCCAAGATTTACCTCGAAGTTCTGGCGAAGTCTTCAGCATACTCTGGATACAGAGTTGAGTTTCAGCACGGCTTATCATCCCCAGACAGACGGTCAGTCTGAGAGAACAATTCAAACCCTAGAAGATATGTTGAGAGCTTTCTCTATGGATTTCAAAGGAGGTTGGGATCAACACCTACCTTTGGTGGAATTTTCTTATAATAATAGCTTTCACTCCAGTATTCAGATGGCTCCTTATGAAGCTCTCTATGGAAAGAAATGCAGGACTCCAACTTGCTGGGATGAAGTTGGGGAAAGAAAGCTATTAGGACCTAATCTCGTTGATGAAATGGCAGAAAAGGTCAGATCTATTCAACAACACATAAGAGCAGCTCAGAGTCGACAGAAAAGTTATGCCGACAATCGAAGAAAAGACCTAGAGTTTGAAGTGGGCGATAAAGTGTTCTTACGAATATCTCCCTGGAAGAGGGTTATGAGATTTGGAAAGAAGGGGAAGTTGAGCCCTAGATATATCGGCCCTTTTGAAATACTGGATCGTGTTGGGAAGGTAGCTTACCGATTGGCGCTTCCACCGAATCTCTCTCAAGTTCACGATGTGTTCCATGTATCTCTCCTGAGAAAGTACATACCAGATCCTTCACATGTACTCAGCTCAGAAGTAGTACCGCTGGAGCAAGATCTTTCTTATGAAGAACAGCCGATAGAGATTCTGGATCGTAGTGAAAAAGTCCTACGAAACAAGACCACTCGCTTGGTGAAGGTTTTATGAAGAAACCACCAACTTGAAGAAGCTACATGGGAGCTTGAGGATATGATGAGGGAGAAGTATCCTCATCTGTTTGTTGCAAAGTGACAAATTTCGAGGGCGAAATTATTTTTAAGGGGGGTAGAATGTAACACCCGAGACTTTTATGTTATATAAATCATCAAAGGGATCTTTTTCTACACAACACTTGCTTGGCTTTCTTTACACGCAATCACGACCTTCCTCGATAGCTTGCGTCGTACGCAATACCGAGTTTCACTAAACAACAATATGCTATTAAAACTAGCCGTTATGAATAGTAATAACCACTTTTTGAAATTTTATAAATTTTATTTTTCAAAATGGACTTCATTTTTGGACTCAGAATATCGAAATTAGCCTAGGGTAAAATTTTGGTATTTTTCTGAAAACTTTCAATTTTTGATGAATAGTGAAACCACTAAGTGGTAGGTTAAAAACTGAATTTTTCATAAAACTTAATTTTACCGCTTCTGTGAATGGAATTTCGAAAATCCGACAGACACGGTTGATATCAGTAAGTAAAATGTTGTTCAATGAGATAAAAATAATTTTTTGGTGAATAGTAACTTTTTACTTTTTTTTACCGCGGTTAATAGTAAATAAGGTAACTAAGGGTAAATATGATATTAATATTACCCTAACACATGTCCTAATTCTATTGGACAAGTGTAATTTGACCAAAAACAATCTTAGGAATAAAATATGACCATTTAGGCCCACTTGGATTAGATTAGGACATTTATTATTAATTTATTTAAAGAAGGGTTAAAATAGTTAAAATCCAAGTTTAATAAGTAAATAATTTTTAATATGGGGTTATACATAAAATAAATTCAATTGTAAATATTCATTAGAAAGATAAAATGATTTCCTACATGATGATATTTTATTTGTAATTTTTAGACATCAAATAATTTAATTTATTTATGACACAAAGATGATGCAGTAATTATCTTATTAATGAAATATTGACAAAATTGATAATATAAATACCAAAATAAATGTAATTTAAGACTTTTTATGAATTCCACTAATTTTCTAGGTTACTATGATATATTAATGTTGATTTAATCAACTTGGTTCGAACATATAATTCTGTTATGACTTTCACAAAAATCATATATCAAATAGTGTCAAAATTGACACAAAATTGTTTTTAAATCAAATATTATATTATTAATTGTTATTTTATTCCTAAAAATCTAAGTTTCGGCCAAATGACTTAGATAAGGATATATATATTAATAATAAACAATTTGGGTTTCGTTTGGCATGTTATAGTAAGTGTATTAACCATATAGTGAAAGAAAACAAAAAGACACGGTAAAAGTTAAATTAATTAACTTAGAGTTAAATCTAATTGATAAGGTTAAAATAATACCCTAAACTTGTCTAAATCCTATTGGTTGATAGGATTTCTACCCATACCCACTTTAGCTTCTAAATAAGACCCTTTGGAACCATTATAAACCGATTTTGACTTTAATATAAAATAATATTTCGAGATATTCCTAAGGTGCCCCTCTCCTCCCTTATAAAAGGGCACCTCATCCCCCTCCTCCTCACACCAATTTGAGCACTCAAGCTAGGCCAACCCCTGCCATTTTCTCCTCTCCACTTCCCTAGAATAATCCTAGAGGTCCTGGTATTCTCCAAAGACCAATCTTAGTTCCTTAAGTGGAGGATTCAAAGAGGCGTTCCAAAGAAGAGGTAATATCCATTACCGATCTTTTCAATTTCTTTCTTCTTCAACTTCTTCTTCTTTAGTTGTTTCATGATAAATTAATAAAATCAGTATTAATTACATACTGATATGTTATTATAAATATGAAACAACCCTAATTCACCTTCTATCCATCCTACGGAAAAATGAAATCACCGCGTGTGCGTACGTACGGAATACCGTCTCCACGCCGTGGTGTAATCTATTTTTCCACCATCACCTTACAAGGATGGTTATAATGGTGTAATAAGTAACTATATATGATTATTATGAAGTAATATTGATACTGAAATAATATATATATATACTCCAATACAATTCCACGATCATAGGAACGATATCATCACTCGTGCGTACGTACGGAATACCGTCTCCACGATGTGATGCGACTCGTTCTACATGATCTTCATTTCATAATGATTATATAAATGAATTGAATGAATGAATATGGTATATACTACACTAATACCATTCTGTAAATGAATTATCTATAACCTAAAGATAAGAATAAGAATTTATTCGACAAAACACGCATAAGAACAAAAAGTTATAAAGACCCGAGTAACAAGTAACAATGAAATATTACTAACAAGAAGCTAATAATATGACCATATATGATATCATATCAATATGTATGATTCTGGAATAAGTCAATAACATTATTTAAACCATTATACAGGAGCTTCGGACACGAACAAAGCAAATCGGACCTAAGGTAAGGGAAATATCACAATCTCATTTTTATCCGAGATTGTTTATTCGTAAGTATTTACTGGGGTGTATTTTATCATCCACATCCATGTTTCATCAAAATGTAATATTATTTCCATCCACCTACAATTTTTTAAATCCATTTTTACCCTTCGGTGAGTTTTTAGTAATATGTATGAAAGGAATCTTTTGTCGTATGAGGTACTTTTTGACATTTCCTACAAAAGTACGAAGAACGTTTTTTTTAACTTATACGGCATGAATGGATTTTTAAAACATTGTTTCCAAAAAGCTTCCTTTACATGTTTTCAAGTTTATTTTTAATCAACTTCTTTTATTTTAATGTTGTATGACATGTTATGAAAGGAAAAATGTTTTTTAAGAAGAAAGGATATTTTCCTCAAGAATGGAGTTCAAGTGTTTTATCAAAATGATTTTCCATCTAAGATAATAAAGGGTTCTGTTTTTATCCCTATTATTAAATTGATTTTTTCATGTTGTGATGGAATTATTTTTATGAATTCCTTTATCTTATATGAATTGATTTATGATGTCATGATGTTTCAAGAATCCCATTTTTGTTACATGTGTTATGCGATGATGTATGTTTTATGATTATGTGGCACACATAAGAAAGGATTCATTATAAGATGGGTGGGACCTATATATCCCTCCAATGCATTGGGTAAAGATTTATATCTCATGAGATAGACATGGCTGGAACGGAAGGTTATTTCGGTTCAGTGAAACAGGACTGAAATGAGGAGTGAACTCGGTTCAGAAAGGGACTTTGTCCACTAAGATAGTCTTGGCAATGAGTCATGACTAACAAGAAATGATTTTCCATGATTATGTGTGCATGCCACAAAGTTTCAAGTTTTATGTTATGATTATGGGGATCTCATTTTCACTTCTATGATTTATTCCATGTTAAGATATTATGATCTCTTTTGCAGGTTTTGATTTTCAAAAAGATATGATATTATTTTTATTTCCTTTATTTGCCCTTGCTGATCATTTGAGCTCACCCTTTTATGTTTTCTTTTCCCCAGGTCAGGAAGATGGATATTAAGTAGAATATGCTAAAAGGGACCCTAGATATGATGAAATAAATGGGAGACACTGTAGAAGATTTATGAACCAGTTGTTTATGTTTCCCAGTTTCTAAAGACACTATACCTATACGGTCCTTTGTGGTTTTGTCATATGTTGTAATAAGTGTGCTTCAATTTTGAAGTATTAACAATGTATATAAAGTATGGGTCGTTATAGTTGGTATCAGAGGAAAGGTATAGTCAACCTTTGGAAACTAGGATGTGAAAGCCTTAGTAAGAACCCTAAGGATAAGTCTAAGCATAGAACACAATCTTAGTGTTTTAGAAATGGCCTTGAATAACCTAGGATAAGACCTTAAGCATGAAAATTTTATTCTTGAATTATGTGGTTTCCTATTATAATTAGTGTTGCTCACACTATTCTTCTTGGTTTTAGTCAATGGATGGAACCCGAAGGAACCGTGTTAATGCGGAATGCGATGGGCAATGCAATGATTGTCCCCCTGAGCAACCAAACGATATGGGAGCTGGAATGCAAAATCTTGTAGCCATGCTCACAAAACTTTCTCAAGCTATGAATCATGCAGGATTTCCAAACGAGCAAAGGAGGGAGCAACATTCTGTTGAATCCTTCATGAGGCAGCGTTCACCTTCTTTCAGCGGGTCTACTGATCCATTAGTTGCTGAACAATGGATGAGTACTACTGAAAAGATATTTTCCGTTCTTCAATGTTCTGAACATGATAAAGTCATCCTAGCAGTGTATCGTTTGGAAGGAGATGCTGATCAATGGTGGAATATTGTTAAGAATATGAGGCAAAGGGATGAAATTGAGTCTATGGAATGGGACGAGTTCAAGAACTTATTTTTCAATAAGTACTTCCCTCGTATTCTCCGAACAAAGATGGAGAAAGAGTTTCTTGAACTGAAGCAAAGGGATGATGAATCTGTTGGTACCTATGAAGCAAATTTTACAAGACTTTCAAGGTACGCTTCTGGTATTATTATCCAACCTGAGAGTAAGATCGATCGATTCTTTAGTGGCTTAAAACCAAGTCTTCGAAGGGTGTTAACCATAAGGGACTTCAATAGCTACGAGGAAATCGTTCGATGTGCTCTCAAAGTCGAGATGGAGATTGGAGTAACCCATCAGTCACATGGGTTTGATAAGAAGAGGAAGATGGAATTCAAAGAAAAATCTAAAGAGCACACGGAAAAGAAGATGAGCTTTTCCTTATGCTCAAAGTGTGGAAAGAAACACGGAGGGAGTTTTCTTAAAGGGACAAGTAAATGTTTTAAATGTGGAAAAGAAGGTCATCGGGCATTTGAATGCCGTGATAATGGGAAGAAGATGTCTAATGACGCAAACAAAGGAAGGGATACACAGAATGAACCTACTACACTTCAATGTTTCAAGTGCAAGGAGATGGGGCATTATGCCAATCAATGCCCAAATCCAAGGGTTGATGATGATGGTCGACGTCAACAAACTCTTAAGGCTAAAGACAAAGGAAAGTCACATGCAATTTCTATCAGCGATGTGGAGTACGATAACGATGTGGTGAAAGGTACACTTACCATCCACTCTAAAGTAGAAAATGTTTTATTTGATTCTGGATCCACCCACTCTTTTATTTCTAAAGACTTTTCTAAGGGTATCACCGTATTACCTCAACAATTAGATGTTGAGTTAGCTGTGACAACACCTAATGGCACATCAATCGCATCAAAAGTTTATAATTCTTCTCCGATCGATGTTTGTGGGAAAGTGCTTCCTGCAAATCTTGTGATCCTTCCTTTAGTGGAATTTGATGTGATTCTTGGCATGGATTGGCTTTCTCTACATGGAGCTCATATCAATTGCCAAAGAAGGGAAGTCACATTTCATATTCCAGATCAATCTACGATCGTCTATCAATGCAAGGATGAACATAACCTTCCAGTGGAAATTTCTTCCATCTTATGGGTATTGATTCCACTAAATGAAGGTTATTTATCTCAAATGGTTGGTGAGAAACTCATGATTAAGAATATGCCCATTGTACGGGAGTTTGATGATGTCTTTCCGGAGGAATTACCGGGTCTTCCACCAAATCGTGAAGTTGAGTTTTCAATAGAACTCGTACCGGGTGCTTTGCCTATTTCAAAGACACCTTATAGAATGGCCCCAATTGAGTTGCAGGAATTGAAGAAGCAACTCCAAGAGAATCTTGATAAGGGATTCATACGCCCTAGTGCGTCACCTTGGGGAGCACCTGTTCTATTTGTTAAGAAGAAAGATGGATCAATGAGACTTTGCATTGATTATCGAGAACTTAACAAGATCACTATCAAGAACAAATATCCTCTCCCACGCATTGATGACTTATTTGACCAACTACGCGGAGCTCAATACTTTTCCAAGATTGATCTTCGTTCAGGGTATCATCAATTAAGGGTCAAAAGGGAGGATATACCAAAGACGGCTTTCCGTACAAGGTATGGACACTATGAATTTATAGTGATGCCATTTTTTCTTACTAATGCCCCTGCTATCTTCATGGATCTAATGAATAGAGTCTTTAGAGACTATCTTGATCAATTTGTGGTAGTCTTTATAGACGATATTCTTGTCTATTCAAAGAGAAAGGAAGAGCATGAAGATCACTTGAGAATTATATTGAAGACCCTGAGAAAGGAGAAGCTTTATGCCAAATTTACCAAGTGTTAATTTTGGCTTCAAAAAGTTGCATTTTTGGGTCATATAATCTCAAAAGAAGGGATATCTGTGGATCCAGCAAAAACAGAGGTTATCGAAAGATGGTCGAGACCAACAACAGTAACTGAGATCCAAAGTTTTCTTGGTTTGGCTGGATATTATCGACGTTTTGTAAAAGATTTTTCACGATTATCTAATCCAATCACCAAGTTGACTCGGAAGGGAGTTAAGTTTGTCTGGACAGAGGAATGTGAAGAGAATTTCAAGGAGTTGAAAAGAAGGTTATCCAGTGCACCTGTGCTCACACTTCCTTGTAGTGGAGAAAGGTTTGTGATCTACAGTGATGCATCCAAGAAGGGATTGGGGTGTGTTCTTATGCAAAATGATATGGTGATAGCTTATGCCTCACAACAGTTGAAAATCCATGAGCAAAATTACCCAACACATGATTTGGAGTTGGCTGCGGTAATCTTTTCATTAAAGATTTGGAGGCATTACCTTTATGGTGAAAGGTGTGATATTTATACTGATCATAAAAGTTTAAAGTATATTTTCACACAAAAGGAGTTGAATATGCGTCAAAGAAGATGGTTGGAGCTGATTAAGGATTATGACTGCTCAATCCATTACCACCCTGGGAAAGCAAACAAGGTGGCAGATGCATTAAGTCGACAAGGCCATGCTATTTTATCCATGATGAGGATCACAAAAGATCCAATATTTATGGATTTACAAAGGATGGATCTTGGAATTATAATGGAAGGGGAAAAATCTTATCTTTCTCAAATGAATGTTCAACCATCTATACATGTGAAGATTAAAGAGGCACAGAAAGAAGATGTCGAGTTACAAAAGAAGGTGAGAAATGTTCCTGAATTCAACCTTGATTGTGATGGGATAATAAAGTTCAGGAATCGGGTTTGTGTTCCTTCCATCCCCGAATTAAAGAAGGAGCTGCTGGATGAGGCTCATAGTTCTTCATTCTCTATTCATCATGGAAGCACGAAGATGTATAGGGACCTGAAAGAGTACTTCTGATGGGATGGCATGAAAAGAGATGTTGCTGAATATGTCTCTCGATGCTTGGTTTGTCAACAAGTTAAAGCTGAGAGACAGAAGTCTAAGGGGATGTTACAACCATTACCCATACCCGAATGGAAATGGGAAAACATCACTATGGACTTTGTCACAGGACTTCCTAAAACATCCAAAGGCAATAATGCTATCTGGGTCATAGTTGATCGTCTTACAAAGTCTGCACACTTCATTGCTATTAGAGAGGATTTCTCTCTAGATCATCTTGCCAGGATATATGTAAAGGAAGTGGTAAGATTGCATGGAGTACCACTTTCTATTATATCTGATCGAGATCCAAGATTTACCTCGAAGTTCTGGCGAAGTCTTCAGCATACTCTGGATACAGAGTTGAGTTTCAGCACTGCTTATCATCCCCAGACAGACGGTCAGTCTGAGAGAACAATTCAAACCCTAGAAGATATGTTGAGAGCTTGCTCTATGGATTTCAAAGGAGGTTGGGATCAACACCTACCTTTGGTGGAATTTTCTTATAATAATAGCTTTCACTCCAGTATTCAGATGGCTCCTTATGAAGCTCTCTATGGAAAGAAATGCAGGACTCCAACTTGCTGGGATGAAGTTGGGGAAAGAAAGCTATTAGGACCTAATCTCGTTGATGAAATGGCAGAAAAGGTCAGATCTATTCAACAACACATAAGAGCAGCTCAGAGTCGACAGAAAAGTTATGCCGACAACCGAAGAAAAGACCTAGAGTTTGAAGTGGGCGATAAAGTGTTCTTACGAATATCTCCCTGGAAGAGGGTTATGAGATTTGGAAAGAAGGGGAAGTTGAGCCCTAGATATATCGGTCCTTTTGAAATACTGGATCGTGTTGGGAAGGTAGCTTACCGATTGGAGCTTCCATCGAATCTCTCTCATGTTCACGATGTGTTCCATGTATCTCTCCTGAGAAAGTACATACCAGATCCTTCACATGTACTCAGCTCAGAAGTTGTACCGCTGGAGCAAGATCTTTCTTATGAAGAACAGCCGATAGAGATTCTGGATCGTAGTGAAAAAGTCCTACGAAACAAGACCACTCGCTTGGTGAAGGTTCTATGGAGAAACCACCAACTTGAAGAAGCTACATGGGAGCTTGAGGATATGATGAGGGAGAAGTATCCTCATCTGTTTGTTGCAAAGTGACGAATTTCGAGGGCGAAATTATTTTTAAGGGGGGTAGAATGTAACACCCGAGACTTTTATGTTATATAAATCATCAAAGGGATCTTTTTCTACACAACACTTGCTTGGCTTGCTTTACACACAATCACGACCTTCCTCGATAGCTTGCGTCGTACGCAATACCGAGTTTCACTAAACAACAATATGCTATTAAAACTAGCCGTTATGAATAGTAATAACCACTTTTTGAAATTTTATAAATTTTATTTTTCAAAATGGACTTCATTTTTGGACTCAGAATATCGAAATTAGCCTAGGGTAAAATTTTGGTATTTTTCTGAAAACTTTCAATTTTTGATGAATAGTGAAACCACTAAGTGGTAGGTTAAAAACTGAATTTTGCATAAAACTTAATTTTACCGCTTCTGTGAATGGAATTTCGAAAATCCGACAGACACGGTTGATATCAGTAAGTAAAATGTTGTTCAATGAGATAAAAATAATTTTTTGGTGAATAGTAACTTTTTACTTTTTTTTACCGCGGTTAATAGTAAATAGGGTAACTAAGGGTAAATATGATATTAATATTACCCTAACACATGTCCTAATTCTATTGGACAAGTGTTATTTGACCAAAACCAATCTTAGGAATAAAATATGACCATTTAGGCCCACTTGGATTAGATTAGGACATTTATTATTAATTTATTTAAAGAAGGGTTAAAATAGTTAAAATCCAAGTTTAATAAGTAAATCATTTTTAATATGGGGTTATACATAAGATAAATTCAATTGTAAATATTCATTAGAAAGATAAAATTATTTCCTACATGATGATATTTTATTTGTAATTTTTAGACATCAAATAATTTAATTTATTTATGACACAAAGATGATGCAGTAATTATCTTATTAATGAAATATTGACAAAATTGATAATATAAATACCAAAATAAATGTAATTTAAGACTTTTTATGAATTCCACTAATTTTCTAGGTTACTATGATATATTAATGTTGATTTAATCAACTTGGTTCGAACATATAATTCTGTTATGACTTTCAAAAAAATCATATATCAAATAGTGTCAAAATTGACACAAAATTGTTTTTAAATCAAATATTATATTATTAATTGTTATTTTATTCCTAAAAATCTAAGGTTCGGCCAAATGACTTAGATAAAGATATATATATTAATAATAAACAATTTGGGTTTCGTTTGTCATGTTATAGTAAGTGTATTAACCATATAGTGAAAGAAAACAAAAAGACACGGTAAAAGTTAAATTAATTAACTTAGAGTTAAATCTAATTGATAAGGTTAAAATAATACCCTAAACTTGTCTAAATCCTATTGGTTGATAGGATTTCGACCCATCCCCACTTTATCTTCGAAATAAGACCCTTTGGAACCATTATAAACCGATTTTGACTTTAATATAAAATAATATTTTGAGATATTCCTAAGGTGCACCTCTCCTCCCTTATAAAAGGGCACCTCCTCCCCCTCCTCCTCACACCAATTTGAGCACTCAAGCTCGGCCAACCCCTGCCATTTTCTCCTCTACACTTCCCTAGAATAATCCTATAGGTCCTGGTCTTCTCCAAAGACCAATCTTAGTTCCTTAAGTGGAGGATTCAAAGAGGCGTTCCAAAGAAGAGGTAATATCCATTACCGATCTTTTCAATTTCTTTCTTCTTCAACTTCTTCTTCTTTAGTTGTTTCATGATAAATTAATAAAATCAGTATTACTTACATACTGATATGTTATTATAAATATTAAACAACCCTAATTCACCTTCTATCCATCCTACGGAAAAATGAAATCACCGCGCGTGCGTACGTACGGAATACCGTCTCCACGCCGTGGTGTAATCTATTTTTCCACCATCACCTTACAAGGATGGTTATAATGGTGTAATAAGTAACTATATATGATTATTATGAAGTAATATTGATACTGAAATAATATATATATATACTCCAATACAATTCCACGATCATAGGAACGATATCATCACTCGTGCGTACGTACGGAATACCGTCTCCATGATGTGATGCGACTCGTTCTACATGATCTTCATTTCATAATGATTATATAAATGAATTGAATGAATGAATATGGTATATACTACACTAATACCATTCTGTAAATGAATTATCTATAACCTAAAGATAAGAATAAGAATTTATTCGACAAAACACGCATAAGAACAAAAAGTTATAAAGACCCGAGTAACAAGTAACAATGAAATATTACTAACAAGAAGCTAATAATATGACCATATATGATATCATATCAATATGTATGATTCTGGAATAAGTCAATAACATTATTTAAACCATTATACAGGAGCTTCGGACACGAACAAAGCAAATCGGACCTAAGGTAAGGGAAATATCACAATCTCATTTTTATCCGAGATTGTTTATTCGTAAGTATTTACTGGGGTGTATTTTATCATCCACATCCATGTTTCATCAAAATGTAATATTATTTCCATCCACCTACAATTGTTTAAATCCATTTTTACCCTTCGGTGAGTTTTTAGTAATATGTATGAAAGGAATCTTTTGTCGTATGAGGTACTTTTTGACATTTCCGACAAAAGTACGAAGAACGTTTTTTTTAACTTATACGGCATGAATGGATTTTTAAAACATTGTTTCCAAAAAGCTTCCTTTACAAGTTTTCAAGTTTATTTTTAATCAACTTCTTTTATTTTAAAGTTGTATGACATGTTATGAAAGGAAAAATGTTTTTTAAGAAGAAAGGATATTTTCCTCAAGAATGGAGTTCAAGTGTTTTATCAAAATGATTTTCCATCTAAGATAATAAAGGGTTCTGTTTTTATCCCTATTATTAAAATTATTTTTTCATGTTGTGATGGAATTATTTTTATGAATTCCTTTATCTTATATGAATTGATTTATGATGTCATGATGTTTCAAGAATCCCATTTTTGTTACATGTGTTATGCGATGATGTATGTTTTATGATTATGTGGCACACATAAGAAAGGATTCATTATAAGATGGGTGGGACCTATATCTCCCTCCAATGCATTGGGTAAAGATTTATATCTCATGAGATAGACATGGCTGGAACGGAAGGTTATTTCGGTTCAGTGAAACAGGACTGAAACGAGGAGTGAACTCGGTTCAGAAAGGGACTTTGTCCACTAAGATAGTCTTGGCAATGAGTCATGACTAACAAGAAATGATTTTCCATGATTATGTGTGCATGCCACAAAGTTTCAAGTTTTATGTTATGATTATGGGGATCTCATTTTCACTTCTATGATTTATTCCATGTTAAGATATTATGATCTCTTTTGCAGGTTTTGATTTTCAAAAAGATATGATATGATTTTTATTTCCTTTATTTGCCCTTGCTGATCATTTGAGCTCACCCTTTTATGTTTTCTTTTCCCCAGGTCAGGAAGATGGATATTAAGTAGAATATGCTAAAAGGGACCCTAGATATGATGAAATAAATGGGAGACACTGTAGAAGATTTATGAACCAGTTGTTTATGTTTCCCAGTTTCTAAAGACAATATACCTATACGGTCCTTTGTGGTTTTGTCATATGTTGTAATAAGTGTGCTTCAATTTTGAAGTATTAACAATGTATATAAAGTATGGGTCGTTATAGTTGGTATCAGAGGAAAGGTATAGTCAACCTTTGGAAACTAGGATGTGAAAGCCTTAGTAAGAACCCTAATGATAAGTCTAAGCATAGAACACAATCTTAGTGTTTTAGAAATGGCCTTGAATAACCTAGGATAAGACCTTAAGCATGAAAATTTTATTCTTGAATTATGTGGTTTCCTATTATAATTAGTGTTGCTCACACTATTCTTCTTGGTTTTAGTCAATGGCTGGAACCCGAAGGAACCGTGTTAATGCGGAATGCGATGGGCAATGCAATGATTGTCCCCCTGAGCAACCAAACGATATGGGAGCTGGAATGCAAAATCTTGTAGCCATGCTCACACAACTTTCTCAAGCTATGAATCATGCAGGATTTCCAAACGAGCAAAGGAGGGAGCAACATTCTGTTGAATCCTTCATGAGGCAGCGTCCACCTTCTTTCAGCGGGTCTACTGATCCATTAGTTGCTGAACAATGGATGAGTACTACTGAAAAGATATTTTCAGTTCTTCAATGTTCTGAACATGATAAAGTCATCCTAGCAGTGTATCGTTTGGAAGGAGATGCTGATCAATGGTGGAATCTTGTTAAGAATATGAGGCAAAGGGATGAAATTGAGTCTATGGAATGGGACGAGTTCAAGAACTTATTTTTCAATAAGTACTTCCCTCGTATTCTCCGAACAAATATGGAGAAAGAGTTTCTTGAACTGAAGCAAAGGGATGATGAATCTGTTGGTACCTATGAAGCAAATTTTACAAGACTTTCAAGGTATGCTTCTGGTATTATTATCCAACCTGAGAGTAAGATCGATCGATTCTTTAGTGGCTTAAAACCAAGTCTTCGAAGGGTGTTAACCATAATGGACTTCAATAGCTACGAGGAAATCGTTCGATGTGATCTCAAAGTCGAGATGGAGATTGGAGTAACCCATCAGTCACATGGGTTTGATAAGAAGAGGAAGATGGAATTCAAAGAAAAATCTAAAGAGCACACGGAAAAGAAGATGAGCTTTTCCTTATGCTCAAAGTGTGGAAAGAAACATTGAGGGAGTTGTCTTAAAGGGACAAGTAAATGTTTTAAATGTGGAAAAGAAGGTCATCGGGCATTTGAATGCCGTGATAATGGGAAGAAGATGTCTAATGACGCAAAAAAAGGAAGGGATACACAGAATGAACCTACTACACTTCAATGTTTCAAGTGCAAGGAGATGGGGCATTATGCCAATCAATGCCCAAATCCAAGGGTTGATGATGATGGTCGACGTCAACAAACTCTTAAGGCTAAAGACAAAGGAAAGTCACATGCAATTTCTATTAGCGATGTGGAGTACGATAACGATGTGGTGAAAGGTACACTTACCATCCACTCTAAAGTAGCAAATGTTTTATTTGATTCTGGATCCACCCACTCTTTTATTTCTGAAGACTTTTCTAAGGGTATCACCGTATTACCTCAACAATTAGATGTTGAGTTAGCTGTGACAACACCTAATGGCACATCAATCGCATCAAAAGTTTATAATTCTTCTCCGATCGATGTTTGTGGGAAAGTGCTTCCTGCAAATCTTGTGATCCTTCCTTTAGTGGAATTTGATGTGATTCTTGGCATGGATTGGCTTTCTCTACATGGAGCTCATATCAATTGCCAAAGAAGGGAAGTCACATTTCATATTCCAGATCAATCTACGATCGTCTATCAATGCAAGGATGAACATAACCTTCCAGTGGAAATTTCTTCCATCTTATGGGTATTGATTCCACTAAATGAAGGTTATTTATCTCAAATGGTTGGTGAGAAACTCACGATTAAGAATATGCCCATTGTACGGGAGTTTGATGATGTCTTTCCGGAGGAATTACCGGGTCTTCCACCAAATCGTGAAGTTGAGTTTTCAATAGAACTCGTACCGGGTGCTTTGCCTATTTCAAAGACACCTTATAGAATGGCCCCAATTGAGTTGCAGGAATTGAAGAAGCAACTCCAAGAGAATCTTGATAAGGGATTCATACGCCCTAGTGTGTCACCTTGGGGAGCACCTGTTCTATTTGTTAAGAAGAAAGATGGATCAATGAGACTTTGCATTGATTATCGAGAACTTAACAAGATCACTATCAAGAACAAATATCCTCTCCCACGCATTGATGACTTATTTGACCAACTACGCGGAGCTCAATACTTTTCCAAGATTGATCTTCGTTCAGGGTATCATCAATTAAGGGTCAAAAGGGAGGATATACCAAAGACGGCTTTCCGTACAAGGTATGGACACTATGAATTTATAGTGATGCCATTTGGTCTTACTAATGCCCCTGCTATCTTCATGGATCTAATGAATAGAGTCTTTAGAGGCTATCTTGATCAATTTGTGGTAGTCTTTATAGACGATATTCTTGTCTATTCAAAGAGAAAGGAAGAGCATGAAGATCACTTGAGAATTATATTGAAGACCCTGAGAAAGGAGAAGCTTTATGCCAAATTTACCAAGTGTGAATTTTGGCTTCAAAAAGTTGCATTTTTGGGTCATATAATCTCAAAAGAAGGGATATCTGTGGATCCAGCAAAAACAGAGGTTATCGAAAGATGGTCGAGACCAACAACAGTAACTGAGATCCGAAGTTTTCTTGGTTTGGCTGGATATTATCGACGTTTTGTAAAAGATTTTTCACGATTATCTAATCCAATCACCAAGTTGACTCGGAAGGGAGTTAAGTTTGTCTGGACAGAGGAATGTGAAGAGAATTTCAAGGAGTTGAAAAGAAGGTTATCCAGTGCACCTGTGCTCACACTTCCTTGTAGTGGAGAAAGGTTTGTGATCTACAGTGATGCATCCAAGAAGGGATTGGGGTGTGTTCTTATGCAAAATGATATGGTGATAGCTTATTCCTCACAACAGTTGAAAATCCATGAGCAAAATTACCCAACACATGATTTGGAGTTGGCTGCGGTAATCTTTGCATTAAAGATTTGGAGGCATTACCTTTATGGTGAAAGGTGTGATATTTATACAGATCATAAAAGTTTAAAGTATATTTTCACACAAAAGGAGTTGAATATGCGTCAAAGAAGATGGTTGGAGCTGATTAAGGATTATGACTGCTCAATCCATTACCACCCTGGGAAAGCAAACAAGGTGGCAGATGCATTAAGTCGACAAGACCATGCTAGTTTATCCATGATGAGGATCACAAAAGATCCAATATTTATGGATTTACGAAGGATGGATCTTGGAATTATAATGGAAGGGGAAAAATCTTCTCTTTCTCAAATGAATGTTCAACCATCTATACATGTGAAGATTAAAGAGGCACAGAAAGAAGATGTCGAGTTACAAAAGAAGGTGAGAAATGTTCCTGAATTCAACCTTGATTGTGATGGGATAATAAAGTTCAGGAATCGGGTTTGTGTTCCTTCCATCCCCGAATTAAAGAAGGAGCTGCTGGATGAGGCTCATAGTTCTTCATTCTCTATTCATCCTGGAAGCACGAAGATGTATAGGGACCTGAAAGAGTACTTCTGATGGGATGGCATGAAAAGAGATGTTGCTGAATATGTCTCTCGATGCTTGGTTTGTCAACAAGTTAAAGCTGAGAGACAGAAGTCTAAGGGGATGTTACAACCATTACCCATACCCGAATGGAAATGGGAAAACATCACTATGGACTTTGTCACAGGACTTCCTAAAACATCCAAAGGCAATAATGCTATCTGGGTCATAGTTGATCATCTTACAAAGTCTGCACACTTCATTGCTATTAGAGAGGATTTCTCTCTAGATCAGCTTGCCAGGATATATGTAAAGGAAGTGGTAAGATTGCATGGAGTACCACTTTCTATTATATCTGATCGAGATCCAAGATTTACCTCGAAGTTCTGGCGAAGTCTTCAGCATACTCTGGATACAGAGTTGAGTTTCAGCACTGCTTATCATCCCCAGACAGACGGTCAGTCTGAGAGAACAATTCAAACTCTAGAAGATATGTTGAGAGCTTGCTCTATGGATTTCAAAGGAGGTTGGGATCAACACCTACCTTTGGTGGAATTTTCTTATAATAATAGCTTTCACTCCAGTATTCAGATGGCTCCTTATGAAGCTCTCTATGGAAAGAAATGCAGGACTCCAACTTGCTGGGATGAAGTTGGGGAAAGAAAGCTATTAGGACCTGATCTCATTGATGAAATGGCAGAAAAGGTCAGATCTATTCAACAACACATAAGAGCAGCTCAGAGTCGACAGAAAAGTTATGCCGACAACCGAAGAAAAGACCTAGAGTTTGAAGTGGGCGATAAAGTGTTCTTACAAATATCTCCCTGGAAGAGGGTTATGAGATTTGGAAAGAAGGGGAAGTTGAGCCCTAGATATATCGGTCCTTTTGAAATACTGGATCGTGTTGGGAAG
Organism: Viscum album; assembly: GCA_963277665.1. Classification (NCBI taxonomy): domain Eukaryota; kingdom Viridiplantae; phylum Streptophyta; class Magnoliopsida; order Santalales; family Viscaceae; genus Viscum; species Viscum album. The sequence continues at coordinate 200,823,849 of OY728157.1, read as the reverse complement.
GTAGCTTACCGATTGGCGCTTCCACCGAATCTCTCTCAAGTTCACGATGTGTTCCATGTATCTCTCCTGAGAAAGTACATACCAGATCCTTCACATGTACTCAGCTCAGAAGTTGTACCGCTGGAGCAAGATCTTTCTTATGAAGAACAGCCGATAGAGATTCTGGATCGTAGTGAAAAAGTCTTACGAAACAAGACCACTCGCTTGGTGAAGGTTTTATGGAGAAACCACCAACTTGAAGAAGCTACATGGGAGCTTGAGGATATGATGAGGGAGAAGTATCCTCATCTGTTTGTTGCAAAGTGACGAATTTCGAGGGCGAAATTATTTTTAAGGGGGGTAGAATGTAACACCGGAGACTTTTATGTTATATAAATCATCAAAGGGATCTTTTTCTACACAACACTTGCTTGGCTTGCTTTACACGCAATCACGACCTTCCTCGATAGCTTGCGTCGTACGCAATACCGAGTTTCACTAAACAACAATATGCTATTAAAACTAGCCGTTATGAATAGTAATAACCACTTTTTGAAATTTTATAAATTTTATTTTTCAAAATGGACTTCATTTTTGGACTCAGAATATCAAAATTTGCCTAGGGTGGAATTTTGGTATTTTTCTGAAAACTTTCAATTTTTGATGAATAGTGAAACCACTAAGTGGTAGGTTAAAAACTGAATTTTGCATAAAACATAATTTTACCGCTTCTGTGAATGGAATTTCGAAAATCCGACAGACACGGTTGATATCAGTAAGTAAAATGTGGTTCAATGAGATAAAAATAATTTTTTGGTGAATAGTAACTTTTTACTTTTTTTTACCGCGGTTAATAGTAAATAGGGTAACTAAGGGTAAATATGATATTAATATTACCCTAACACATGTCCTAATTCTATTGGACAAGTTTAATTCGACCAAAAACAATCTTAGGAATAAAATATGACCATTTAGGCCCACTTGGATTAGATTAGGACATTTATTATTAATTTATTTAAGGAAGGGTTAAAATAGTTAAAATCAAAGTTTAATAAGTAAATCATCTTTAATATGGGGTTATACATAAGATAAATTCAATTGTAAATATTCATTAGAAAGATAAAAATATTTCCTACATTATGATATTTTATTTGTAATTTTTAGACATCAAATAATTTAATTTATTTATGACACAAAGATGATGCAGTAATTATCTTATTAATGAAATATTGACAAAATTGATAATATAAATACCAAAATAAATGTAATTTAAGACTTTTTATTAATTCCACTAATTTTCTAGGTTACTATGATATATTAATGTTGATTTAATCAACTTGGTTCGAACATATAATTCTGTTATGACTTTCACAAAAATCATATATCAAATAGTGTCAAAATTGACACAAAATAGTTTTTAAATAAAATATTATATTATTAATTGTTATATAATTCCTAAAAATCTAAGGTTAGGCCAAATGACTTAGATAAGGATATATATTTTAATAATAAACAATTTGGGGTTCGTTTGTCATGTTATAGTAAGTGTATTAACCATATGGTGAAAGAAAACAAAAAGACACGGTAAAAGTTAAATTAATTAACTTAGAGTTAAATCTAATTGATAAGGTTAAAATAATACCCTAAACTTGTCTAAATCCTATTGGTTGATAGGATTTCGACCCATCCCCACTTTAGCTTCGAAATAAGACCCTTTGGAACCATTATAAACCGATTTTGACTTTAATATAAAATAATATTTTGAGATATTCCTAAGGTGCCCCTCTCCTCCCTTATAAAAGGGCACCTCCTCCCCCTCCTCCTCACACCAATTTGAGCACTCAAGCTCGGCCAAACCCTGCAATTTTCTCCTCTCCACTTCCCTAGAATAATCCTAGAGGTCCTGGTCTTCTCCAAAGACCAATCTTAGTTCCTTAAGTGGAGGATTCAAAGAGGCGTTCCAAAGAAGAGGTAATATCCATTACCGATCTTTTCAATTTCTTTATTCTTCAACTTCTTCTACTTTAGTTGTTTCATGATAAAGTAATAACATCAGTATTAATTACATACTGATATGTTATTATAAATATGAAACAACCCTAATTCACCTTCTATCCATCCTACGGAAAAATGAAGTCACCGCGCGTGCGTACGTACGGAATACCGTCTCCACGCCGTGGTGTAATCTATTTTTCCACCATCACCTTACAAGGATGGTAATAATGGTGTAATAAGTAACTATATATGATTATTATGAAGTAATATTGATACTGAAATAATATATATATATACTCCAATACAATTCCACGATCATAGGAACGATATCATCACTCGTGCGTACGTACGGAATACCGTCTCCACGATGTGATGCGACTCGTTCTACATGATCTTCATTTCATAATGACTGTATAAATGAATTGAATGAATGAATATGGTATATACTACACTAATACCATTCTGTAAATGAATTATCTATAACCTAAAGATAAGAATAAGAATTTATTCGACAAAACACGCATAAGAACAAAAAGTTATAAAGACCCGAGTAACAAGTAACAATGAAATATTACTAACAAGAAGCTAATAATATGACCATATATGATATCATATCAATATTTATGATTCTTGAATAAGTCAATAACATTATTTAAACCATTATACAGGATCTTCGGACATGAACAAAGCAAATCGGACCTAAGGTAAGGGAAATATCACAATCTCATTTTTATCCGAGATTGTTTATTCGTAAGTATTTACTGGGGTGTATTTTATCATCCACATCCATGTTTCATCAAAATGTAATATTATTTCCATCCACCTACAATTGTTTAAATCTTTTTTTACCCTTCGGTGAGTTTTTAGTAATATGTATGAAAGGAATCTTTTGTCGTACGAGGTTCTTTTTGACTTTTCCGACAAAAGTACGAAGAACGTTTTTTTTAACTTATACGGCATGAATGTATTTTTAAAACATTGTTTCCAAAAAGCTTCCTTTACAAGTTTTCAAGTTTATTTTTAATCAACTTCTTTTATTTTAAAGTTGTATGACATGTTATGAAAGGAAAAATGTTTTTTAAGAAGAAAGGATATTTTCCTCAAGAATGGAGTTCAAGTGTTTTATCAAAATGATTTTCCATCTAAGATAATAAAGGGTTCTGTTTTTATCCCTATTATTAAATTGATTTGTTCATGTTGTGATGGAATTATTTTTATGAATTCCTTTATCTTATATGAATTGATTTATGATGTCATGATGTTTCAAGAATCCCATTTTTGTTACATGTGTCATGCGATGATGTATGTTTTATGATTATGTGGCACACATAAGAAAGGATTCATTATAAGATGGGTGGGACCTATATCTCCCTCCAATGCATTGGGTAAAGATTTATATCTCATGAGATAGACATGGCTGGAACGGAAGGTTATTTTGGTTCAGTGAAACAGGACTGAAACGAGGAGTGAACTCGGTTCAGAAAGGGACTTTTTCCACTAAGATAGTCTTGGCAATGAGTCATGACTAACAAGAAATGATTTTCCATGATTATGTGTTCATGCCACAAAGTTTCAAGTTTTATGTTATGATTATGGGAATCTCATTTTCACTTCTATGATTTATTCCATGTTAAGATATTATGATCTCTTTTGCAGGTTTTGATTTTCAAAAAGATATGATATGATTTTTATTTCCTTTATTTGCCCTTGCTGAGCATTTGAGCTCACCCTTTTATGTTTTCTTTTCCCCAGGTCAGGAAGATGGATATTAAGTAGAATATGCTAAAAGGGACCCTAGATATGATGAAATAAATGGGAGACACTGTAGAAGATTTATGAACCAGTTGTTTATGTTTCCCAGTTTCTAAATACACTATACCTATACGGTCCTTTGTGGTTTTGTCATATGTTGTAATAAGTGTGCTTCAATTTTGAAGTATTAACAATTAATATAAAGTATGGGTCGTTATATTTAATGTAAGGGGTCCCAAACCTAAATAATAATGAATTCACTCACCTTTCCTATATAAACCCACCCAAGCTCCCTCCTCACTAAAAGCATTTTGAGTTCGTCCAAACACTTCCCTACACTCTATAGAATCCTCCCATGTTGCCCCAAGCTCCCATAAAGCCTCTCTCAAGCTTCTCTCAAGCCTTTGGAAGCACACATCCAAGTAAAGTTTTTTCTTCCTTTCTCATTTTTTGTCCAATTTCCTTTAAGTTGTTTTTCCCTTTTAATTTAAATTATTAATGTTGGGGTTTGGTTTCTCACCTCCCTCATACTTCCATATTTATGTTTTAATGATGGGAGACCTCTTTCTCTCTCATTAAATTCCTCCCATGTACACCCGTTAATATGCCAAAATTCTGAAAGGAACTTCTCTCTCCTCATTTACATTCAAGAAATACTTTGGTACCATGAATCTAAATTCCATTACAATTGTTGGGAAATGTATCTATATGAACTCCTTACTTTACATTACATGAAAATATGATGAGGAACACTTTTCTCTCTCATCAACCATTTTTTATGAATTCTTATGTCACGCTGTTACGCTACAGAAATTGCACCGATTTTCTAAGACAATGCCATTGTGTAGTGAATACCATGCCCATTTTCCATCAAGGGTATTCACCTTTATGCACATTTACTTATTGATTATAAAGTCTCATGTATGAATTCCACATTACTTTATCGTGGAATAAAATATTATGTTTTATGAATCCATGTTTTATGATCCATGTGGAACACTTATGTATGAAATGAAATGTTTAAGAAGGGTGCACCCTTATAGTGCTCCAATGCATTGGGTAAAGTATAGTATCGTGATACCTCATGTGCAATGAATGTTGACTCATGATAATTAAATTGAAATGAGGGTTGACTCATGCTTCATGTGCAATGAGGATTTACTCATGCTCCATTTCCAATGAGCCTTGGTTCATGCTAATTCCATGTTAAGTGTTCTTGCCACATTTCCATGTTATGATTATCATGCTTTATCATGCCTTTATGTTCATGTTTCTATTGTGATCTTTTGATATACCTATTTTATAACATGTATTTTACTCCTCATGTATTCCATATTTATTCCCTTATTGGGCTTTATAGCTCACCCCTTTTTTAATGCATGTCCTCAGGTTATCCTATGCAATGCTATGTACGAGGGAATGTAGTGGTCATGTAAAGGAAGTTTTCAATAAAGATGTTATATTTCATTTTTTATGTTGTTATGTAATGATCCTAAGCCCCAAATACACTATACCTCTTGATAATCCATGTTTTATCAAGTGAATATTTTATGTAATAAATCATGTTTAAGTTTGTAATAAAAGCAAGGTTGTCATAGTTGGTATCAGAGGATAGCTTTAGTTATTTTTGGGATTATGATTAGAAAACCTTAGTAGAGCCTTATAGACAAGACTACGTATAATAAAAAAACTTACCTAAGTTTTGGTAAGTACTAAATAAGTGGTTTATCAAGAAAATACATCCCTATCTGGATACGAGTAGGTAGAGGCAGCTCTGGCACAGATGTATCCTAGGGGTAAAACCCGAAAACACTACATTGAGCTAGACTCGAATGGGAACTGGTGCACGACAATGGTTCTTATTGCACTCTTGGTTATGACACTCCCGGGGGATATGTTTGGTAAATTCAAAAGCTTATTATGAACCCTTATTAATGGAATAAAAACCCCCTAAGAATATATGTTAGAAATCAGATCACGAAAAGCCTAGTTTAAAGCCTATAGATTCATAAGTTGAGGAAATAAAATTTAATTTATAAGTTATCAACTTTTGAATTTGGATTACCCTTTATGTGTTACCCTAAATTTCCTTTTATTCCAGCCAATGGCCGGTAATATGAGGACTCGGGCTGACAACCGATGTGAAGATCAGTGTGATGACTATACTAATGAGATGCCCAATCCAATGGGAGTAGGAGTCACAAACTTTGTCATGCTTCTCTCTCAGATAACTCAATATTTGAATTGAAACACGGGTCAAGAAGAATGTTCAACCCCCACCCCCCCCCCCTCCCCAAAGAAAGAACAAGTCGCTATTGAGAGCTTCATGAGAGAAAGGCCTCCTACTTTTAGTGGATCATTCGATCCCAGGATCGCTAAACAAGGGATCAACTCCATTGAAAAGATCTTCGCCATAATTCAATGTTCTAAAAAGATAAGGTTATCTTGGCAGCTTAACATATGGAGGGTAAAGATGATTAATGGTGGATGTTGATAAAAATACGAAGCCTGAGGAGGAGATCGAGGTGTTGGAATGGAAAGATTTCCGTAAGATGTTTTTTGATAAAGATTTTATGTGCACCCTCCGATTTAATATAGAAAGGGACTTCCTTTCCCTCAAGAAAAAAGATAAAGAATCTATTGGAGCGTATGAGGAAAACATCACAAGGCTTGCACGATACGCTTCCGGATTTGTCGCTACCCCCGAATACAAGGTTGACCTCTTCTTTGGTGGGCTGAAGCCTAGCCAACGAAAAGCATTAGTGATCTGTGACTTTGACAGCTATGTGGAAATTGTCTGATGTGCCCTCAACATCGAAATGGAGATCGGGGAATCACAGGGGTATCATGGGGACAAGAATCATAAGGTGGACATCAATGTTGTTGGTCTGAAGGATAAATCAAATGGTTCTAAGAAGATCCAGCACCCCACTTTCCAAAAGTGCAGAAAGAAGCACCCTAGAAATTGCCTCAAGAGGATGAGGAAGTGCTTTAGGTGTGAAGGAGAAGGGAACCTAGCTGTTAACTGTCGGAAAGAAAGACATGCGGCTGTGACAGAGGATAGGAATGCTCCATTCAAACCTCAACACATTGTTCATTGCAACAACTACAAAGAACCGGGCCATTATTCAAATCAGTGCCCTAATCCAATGGTTTTTTGAGGAAACCAATAACCTCCAAGGCAGCAAGGAAGAGATTTTTCCATCATTTCTGCCGAAGTGAACCCCGACAATGAAGTGGTGATAGGTACACTAGTTATTCATTCAAGAATAGTGAAAATACTTTTTTATTCAGGTTCTACGCATTCTTTTATATCTTAAAAGTTTAGTAGAATAATCCCAGCACCACCACAAGTCATGTAAGTAAAGATGTTGGTGAGTACAGAAAATTGGGAAATCATTGCATCCCAAGAATATAACTCCTCCCCTATCATAATATGTGGATTTAATTTCCTGAAGAACCTCATAATACTCCCTCTGGTGGAATTTGATGAAATTCTTGGCATGGATTACTTTTCCTTATATAGAGCCAACATAAATTGTCGGGAGACGGAAATCGCACTCCATATGGAGAATCGACCCCTGATTCTTTACAAGTGTAAGGAGGAAGATGAATCTCCTTTAGCTCCATCATCCCAAGAATGGATATTACTGCCCTATGAGCATGCGTATCTAGCTCAGATGATTGAGTCCAAGGAGGAAATCACCCTTGAAGAAATGCATATTGTGAGAGAATTCGCTGAAGTGTTTCCTGAGGAATTTCCTGGTCTTCCTCCTAGAAGAGATGTTGAATTCTCAATTGAACTTATACCAGGGGCTCTACCAATATCCAAGAATCAATTTATAATGGTTTTCATGGAGCTTGAAGAACTAAATAAACAACTACAGGAGAATTTAGATAAAGGTTTTATACGCCAAATTGCTTCACCATGGGGTGCACCTGTCCGCTTCGTCAAGAAGAAGGATGGGTTAATGCGCCTTTGCATCGATTATCGTCAGCTTAAAAAAATCACGATAAAGAACAAATATCCACTCCCCTGAATTGATGACTTGTTTGATCAGCTGCGTGGAGCACAATACTTCTCCAAGGAAGATTTGCAGTCGGGATATTATCAAGTAAGGGTGAAGAAGGAAGATATCTCAAAGACTGCTTTTTGAACAAGATACGGGCACTATGAATTCATAGTAATGCCTTTCATACTCACTAATGCTCCATCAATATTCATGGACATGATGAATAGAGTCTTCAGAGATTACCTCGACAAATTTTTGGTAGTCTTTATAGATTATATTCTAATATACTCCAAAACCAAGGAGTATCATGTGGAGAATTTAACAACTGTACTAGAGACTTTGCGCAAGGAGAATCTCTATTCAAAGTACAGCAAGTGTGAGTTATGGTTGAAGGATGTCTCATTCTTGGTCCATATCATCACAAGAAAATGGATATTTTTGGATACCTCCAAAACAAATTCAATTGAGGGATAGTGGAGGCCAACATCTGTAACGGATATCCGTAGCTTCTTGGGGTTAGCTGTATATTATCAATGATTTGTGAGAAATTTCTCACGATTGTCCAACCCTCTTACCAAGATAACTTGAAAGGGAGTAAAGTTTTCTTGGAGTGATGAATTCAAATAAAGATTTAAGGAGTTGAAAATGAGGCTTATCACTGTGCATGTGATCACTTTACCCACAAGTGGGGAAAATTTTGTGGTATTCAGTGATTCTTTGAAGAAGGGCTTAGGCTGTGTGCTGATGCAAAATGAGAAAGTGAGATCCAATGCCTCAAGGTTGTTGAAAATGCATGAGTGAAACTATCCAAAGCATGATCTGGAGTTGGGGGCGGTAATCTTTGCCTTCAAAATCTGGCGGCATTATCTCTATGGGGAGAAATGTGAGATATATACTGACCACAAGATTCATAAATATATATTCACATAGAAAGAGCATAATATGCACCGGAGATGATGGATAGAGATCCTCAAGGATTATGACTGTTCAATATACTACCACCTTGGGAAAGCAAACAAGGTGGCAGATGCCCTAAGTAGAAAGGACCCAGCAATTCTATCAATGATGAGAATTGGGAAGCATCCAATCTTCTTAAACTTGATGAATATGAACATGGGAATCATAAAGAAGTGAACATCATCAATCCTTTCACAAATGATTTCTCAACCGTCTCTTTTTGAAAGGTTAAAGGATGCTCAAAAGGATGATGTGGGAATTGAAGAAAAATTATAAGCTATCAAAAAAGAGAAATCTTCATAGTTTAATGTTAATGAAGAAGGAATTGTGGGATTTTGGAAAAGACTATGTGTTCCATCAAGTCCTAAGCTGAAGAATGAACTTTTGGATGATGCACATAGTTCAAATTTCTCTATTCACCTAGGGAGCACAAAGATTTATCGAGATCTCCGAGAAAACTTTTGGTTGGATAATATGAAAAAGGAGATCGCTGATCATACATCAAAGTGCCTAGTGTGCCAGCAAGTGAAGGCAGAGGGGCAGAAGTCTAAGGGGATGATGCAACCATTGGACATACCATAATGGAAATGGGAGAACCTTGCCATGGACATTTTCACCAGACTTCTGAGGAATCCAAAAGCAAAAATACAATCTGGGTTATGGTGGATCGTCTTACAAAGACTGCACACTTCATTGCTATTCGGGAGGATTTCGCATTGGATCAACTGGCACGGATATATATCAGGGAATGTGTAAGGATGCATGGAGTGCCACTATCTATTGTGTTTGAACGAGATCCGAGATTCACCTCTATGTTTTGGAAGAGTCTTCAACATTCTCTGAATACTGAACTGAACTTCCGTACGGCCTATCATCCTCAAACTGAAGGTCAATCCGAGTGGACTATCCAAATAGTTGAGAACATGTTGAGAGCGTGCTCAATGGACTTTAATGGAGGATGGGATCAACATATCCCTCTGGTTGAGTTATCTTATAATAACATTTTCCACTCAAGAATCCAAATGGTGCCTTATGAAGCCATGTATGGGAAAAGGTGTAGAACACCGGAATGTTGGGATTAGGTCAGTGAACGTAAGCTTCTTGGACCAGAAATTGTCGATGAAATGCTAGAGAAGTTAAAGACTATTCAACAGCATATCAAGGCATCCCAGAGTCAATAGAAGAGTTATGCATATATTCATCGATGAGACCATGAGTTTAAAGTTAGAGACATGGTTCTTCTACACATATCTCTATGGAAGAAGGTCATGACGTTTGGAAAGAAAGAGAAGTTAATTCCAAGTTACATCGGCCCCTTAGAGATTCTTGATCGTGTCGGAGTTGCGGCCTATTGACTAGCACTTCCACATACCATGGACAAAGTACATGATGTCTTTCATGTATCCCTCTTAAGGAAGTATATACCGGACCCTTCACATCTACTCTCTTTTGAGGTGGTACAGTTGGAGGATGATATTTCTTATAAGGAGAAACCTGTGAAAATCTTAGATCGTAGAGAAAAATTTCTAGGAAATAAGACGATTCCCCTCATCAGGGTGTTGTGGCGAAACCACATGTTTGAATAAGCGACTTGAAAATCAGAGTAAATAATTAATCTGAGTTACCCACATCTAATTTATTGTTGGAAAATGAAATTTTGAGGTAAAAATTTCTAAAGGGGGGAATATTGTAATAACCCAAAGTTTCATTAATGTAAATCCCTCTTGATCGAATTAAGTCTCTTTATGTAAAACGTTTATATAAAATGTCAACTTCTTTGGTTTTATGTTATGAATTGTGACCGTTACTTTTATAGTTGTTGAACAGTGATCACAATATTAGAATAAATATAAGGCTTTAACGAACCCAATTTACTCAAACAAAGGAAGCGATGGACTCATCCAGTAGAATTGCTCCATACGAAGCCCATTTTTCAGAGCTTAGAAAAGAGGTGGCATCCTTGGGATTCACTCTTGACCAAGCCCAAGCTGAGCTCCATCATGTCAAGCTCAAACAAGACCGTCTACGGGAAAAGTGGAAGTTGATAGAGATTACCACTCGAGCAATGTTATCTGAGCCACCCCAAGAGTCTTCCACCATCGCAAACCGTACCCTTAGGTCTTATGTGGTTGTTTTAAGTAGTTATGTAACAAATCGCTAGTACTATGTTCATGTACAATTTTTTTTATATAATAATAAATATACTTTCTTGTCATCATTGATACATTGTAAATAGTTTTTAATGTACAAATAGTGTTTCTAGTTATTATTTAATTAATAATTATATTTTATTAAATTAAGGTATTTTTGAATTAAATAATATTTTAATAAAATATTATTATTTTTATTAAATAATCTTTTATTAAATATAAATGATCCTATAATTTTATGAATGCAATTGTAATTTTTATTAAGGTTTGAAAGCCATTTTTGTCAAAACCCGTGAATTTCCGATAAATGTCGTTTTTATTTTAAAAAGTGAAAATTAATATATTTAGAAAATAATTTAGATAAAATAAATGTTATTTCTGGAATCAAGATGTTGAAATTATCCAATGGTGATTTTTTCATAATTTTATAAGACAGTCAAATTTTTTGGTAAAAATAAAATATCGTTTAAATATATAATGTGTTATGTGACATCATAATGACCTAATAGTGATGTAATAAAATACAATAAGCTTTATGTTCTGCCAATATATGTTTTACCATTAAAATAATGTGATTTTGGGTTTTTTTGACTTATTTTACAAAGCATTAATGGACCCCTCATGACTTATTAAACATCTTGTATTTTTAAATTATTTTCCATGGGAGTATGACTCACCTCCACATAAGAAACCCAATTATTTTAAGAAGTTCGGACTTTGGCCTTATAAAATATTGTTTTCCTCTCCCCTTTTCCAAAAACCATGGGCAAAAACCATGATCTGATTTGTGGTTTGCATTAGTTTAATGTAAGGGGTCCCAAAACTAAATAATAAAGAATGCACTCACCTTTCCTATATAAACCCACCCAAGCTCCCTCCTCAATCAAATAATTTGTAGTTCTTGAAACCACTGACCTAATCTCTATATAATCATCCCAAGGTGCCCCAATCTCCCAAGAAGCCTCTCTCAAGCCTTTTGAAGCACACTTCCAAGTAAGGATTTTTCCTTCCTTTCTCATTTTTTGTCCAATTTTCTTTACGTAGTATTTCACTTTTAATTTCAATTATGAATGTTGGGGTATGGTTTTGAACCTCCCTCACACTTCTCTCTTTATGTTTGAATGATGAGAGACCCCTTTCTCTCTCATTAAATGTCTCCCATGTACACCCATTAATATGCCGAAATTCCAAAAGGAACTTCTCTCTCCTCATTTACATTCAAGAAATACTTTTGTATCATGAATCTAAATTACATTAAAATTTTTGGGACATGTATCTATATGACCTCCTTACTTTCCATTACATGTAAATATGATGAGGAACCTCTTTCTCTCTCATCAACCATTTTTTATGAATTCTTATGTCACGCCGTTACGCTACTGAAATCGCACTGATTTTCTAAGACAATGTCATTGTGTAGTGAATACCATGCCCATTTCTATATCAAGGGTATTCACCTTTATGAACATTTAATTATTAATTATAATGTTTCATGTATTAATTAAATCTTCCTTTGTCGTGGAATAAATGATTATGTTTTATGAATCCATGTTTTATGATCCATGTGGCACACTGCATGAAATGAAATGATTAAGAAGGGTGTGCCCTTATAGCGCTCCAATGCATTGGGTAGAGTATAGTATCATGATAAGTCATGTGCAATGACTGTTGAATCATTCTAATTCAAGTTCAACGAGGATTTACTCGTGCTTCATGTGTAATGAGGATTTACTCATGCTTCATATGAAATGAGCCTTGGCTCATGCTAATTTCATGTTAAGTGTTGTTGCCACATTTCCATGTTCTGATTATCATGCTTTATCATGCCTTTATGTTCATGTTTCTCTTGTGATCTATTGATATTCCTATTGTCTAACAAGTATTTTACTCCTCATTTATTACATGTTTATTTTTTTTATTGGGCTTTATAGATCACCCTTTTTCTTATGCATGTCCTCAGGTTATAACATGCAATGCTAAGTACGAGGGAATGTAGTGGTCATGTAAATGAAGTTTTCAATAAAGATGTTTTATTTCATGTTTTAAGATGTTATGTAATGATCCTAATCCCCAAAGACACTAGACCTCTTCATCATCCATGTTATATCAAGTGAATAGTTTATGTAATAAATCATGTTTAAGTTTGTAATAAAAGAAAGGTTGTCATAATTTATGAATAACACATAGAAATCATCAACCATAAAGGTAACTTGTGGCCTCCAAAACATACTTACATTGTAGTTATCACAACTACATAGGGAGTTACGTTTGGAATACGCATCACATTATATTCCCTAAATCTCTTAGGAGAAACATTAACATTTACCTTCATCCCATTACCCAATACATTAGAAATATATCTTAGGCTCACCCGCTCTAGGTTTATCACAGAACCCCAGGTATACGTAAACAATTCCCAAGAACCATAATATATTCACAACACATAAAACAAACAAAAAGGAAAGATAACATTTCCACATTGTAATAACAATATATATTTTAAATATATTAACATAATCAATTCATTATCAAAACCATTTTCAATACCAAAATATGTAAAAGAGTATATTTTTTTATATTCCTTTTAAAAACATTACGGCTTGTTAAGGAAGAAAAATATCAAATAATTGTCACATTGGTGGAAAGGTTGTAGTCACCACATACGTTAAAAATAAGCATTCCCTTTGTAATTTAGTAAAACTCTACGTAGAAAAAGATTCCATTTGAATAAAATTAACATTAAAAGGGGTTTATACATTGTTTAAAATAATTTTGCGTATAAATCAAAATATGCCTCAATGAAAGGATATTGAGACGAAGTCCCTTACAAAGATTTCACAATTAGATTAAGGATAAATCGATGACATAATTAAGTGTGAAAAATATAAATACACACAATATAAGTGGATATAAAGTGTAAAAAATAATATTTAATTCACAAATATTCAAATCATGACATAATCAAGAGGTAGAAGTTTAACCCAAGTAACTTAAATTGGATTAAGAATTTCCCTTACAAAAATTTGACAGCCTAACGATGTCACTTAAAAATTAAGAAAATAAGTTGATGATAGAGAAAATTGTATCTCATAACGATTACCTAAAATGTAAATAAATAATTATTTTTAATAACATATCTAGATATAAGAAAGTGGACATTAAAAGTCATAACATAAAAGAAGTTTTCGACTGAAAAAGGATGTTGAAAGGTTCCCTTAGCAATTTGGTAACTTATAAAACATACACCCCATGAAAGAAGGATAATAAAATGAATATGTAAAACCCATAAATTAAATTATATTACACAAATAATACAATCACGGTTAGTAAATAAACCACACAAAAGGAAATAGTGTCAAATATAGAATGAATCTCACAAAAATAAAAAGTGAGATAAAACCCCCTTACCACAAGTCCGAATTGTCTTGTTTATTCCATGTTCTTCTTGAATAACAACCATAAGTTAATTTATACTTTATAAAGAACCAAATTAATGTTTATTATTCCTATAATATCACTTATTACCTTTATATAACAATTATTTAATTATTTGAGTTTATATCGGACATTTTTTCGATGTTCAGAACATCAGTCAAAAATGAACTTGTTATAATTATAAATTTTCCATGTGGTAAAAAGTCCAATATCTCCAAAATGATGTTCATGATATATATATATATATAATATATATCTATTATATATATATTTATAATATTACCTATAATTTGGATATATGAAAGTGAAATGTACCGTTCATGGAGACAGTAAGTCGTGCATACGCATGAATGTTACATTCATTCAATTTTTTTCATTTTAAATGAAAAAAATCCAAATGATACATAGGTATATTATAATTATATTATAATATCATATTTTATATATGTCACATATTTTCATTTATATTATCCCTTATACATTCCATGTATGGTATGAATGAGTCATGTCACATTGAGGGGGCGGTAGTCCGCACTTTCTCAAATGAAATTATCGTACTTATAAAACATGAAAAGAATAAAGGTATGTTATAAAATATAATTAAAGAAGAATATAGATAAAATAAATATCATATATAATTACAGTGCCATCATATTTTCCACCTTGATAGGTGGTAGGGGAAAATCAAACAATCATCATTTCATGAGGCAACAGTTTTCCGTACATAGAAATAGGGTGTTCGTATCCATTAGATGGAGGTGTTGGTAAGTGTAGTCTGAATCCTTATCATAAAAAAACCTAGTATATTTATGATAGTTTTTTTTATGTAAACAAATAATAATAAGAGAATATGCAGTGAATAAGTAAAATACAAGAAAAGAACTCCAGGGAACATGTTACCTTTAAATCGGGTAACTCCCTTTGGTTTGAAACAAAAGGATTTATTTAATTATCTTCTTCTAAAAAATAAGGATTCTATATGGAAGATAGGTATTTTTGGAGCTTATTTGGGTATATTCTGGATGATATAAGGGGCTTTAGAGGTGTGATTAATGGGTTAGAGGTGATGGACTTTTATAAGGGAGAGGAGGGCCTCTTTAGGAATGTTTGAAAATATTATTTTATTATAAACTGAATTTATATTTCAAAAGGACCCAAAATAATTTAATTCAAATATAAGGTGATTATTATTCTAAAACCCCTAATAAAATGGGTTTTAGACTGTAGGATCAAAATAATTATGTAGATGCTCAATATACAAGAGGGGGGGTCAATTGTACACTTTAAAAATTTCCATAGACAAGGAAAGATCAAAGTTTAAAAAAGTTAAATTATGAAAATTCACAACACCTCTAATCACCAATGAAAGATTGGGACAAAGTATTAAGTTACAAAATTTTAATTCTATGCACTTGCTTAAATCTGCAAAGTGATTCCGAAAATAGGTTCCAGAAATATGGATCCAGAAATTGAAACTTAACAAAAGTTTACAATATGAGATTCTCCCTTATAGCGTATAGAATCTAAATTAATCAGAGTACCAGTGTAAGGAAATATAAGAAGGATATACTTTCCTTATAATACAATATACAGCAGAAAAAAAGTATTAAAACTACATGTAACAAACAATAACTCTTTTAACCCAAAGATAATGGTATCCAACAACCTTGGATAAAGGTCCCTTGATTTATACTTTCAAGCAAGTCTGTCTAACCCAAACCAGGGTAACCCCTCGATACAAAGATCAGAGTCTCTGTCTTTCTATCCCCGTAACCCCTCAACTTCGAGGTAGTTTGAACCTCTGTCTTCCTCAGCAAGGAATCCCTCGAACTTTAAGGTAGTCGGCACCTCTGTCATCCTATCCCCGAAAGTCCTCGAATGTAATCACTAACATTCAGAGTCGCACGAAGCAGGTCTGCACAAGGAAATTTTGAACAAGATGTTCAAACTTTCGGCACGAAGCATGAGATTTGATAAGAGCCTCTCTCTCTCTCTCTAGAAATCACTTCAATAGCAAGTAAGCACTATTGTCAAAGATCAGTATCAATTTCTTGTTGAGCTCTTTCAAATGAGCTCCTATTTATAGGCAAATTTCCAACAGTTGGATCCCTCCTCCAACGGTCATATTTCCCTTAAATTTTGGAGGGACCTGTACACGTTTCACTAAACTAATGGTTAGTTAGAAACAAAATGGAGGACATAATTTGTTAAAAAAACATATGTAACTGAATACAAGACATCGTTTTATAATGAAACAAGTGTAAGCATAAACAAAACTAAAGTTCAAAATGTAAGAAAGTAAAAGCTCGGAGTATAAGAAAAATATAATTCAGAGTCTATAATAAAAAGTATATTCGGATTCTGTTTTATAGGAATTCGGAACATGAATTTCTGTAGAATTCTGGAGTCTGAATTTCTAAATAAATTTGGAGTCAAGTTTCACTAGAATTCAGAATCTGAACTTACAAAGTTCAGAGTTGAACTGATTGAAGTTCAGAGTCGAAATAGTAAAATTTCAGAGTCGAACTCATAAAAGTTCGGAGTCAAACTAATGAATGTTTTGAGTTGAACTTGTAAAAGTCTGGAGTCGAACTCATAAAATTTCATAGTCAAACTAATAAAATTTTGGAGTCGAACTCATAAAAGTTTGGAGTCCAACTTTGTTAGAGTTTGTATCCAAAATTCGGAATAGAACTATATGAGGGTTCGTATCCAGAATTCGGAATGAAACTTCATTACAGTTCACATCTAGAATTTGGAGTGGAACTTCATTACAATTCACATCCAGAATTCGGAGTGGAACTTCATTACAGTTCACATCCAGAATTCAGGGTGGAACTTCATTACAGTTCACATCCAGAATTCAGATCCTAAAACAGAATGCTTCATATCTTAGCATTATATGATTCTGAGGATTTTGATATAAATCCGATTTTTATACTTTGAAAAAAATATTGATATGTATATGGAAATATAGGTTAGGGTAAATTTCCTTTAAGGAAGGAAATTTTCCTTAGCGTAGTAAAATATAGATTTGCTGAAGTATAAGGTTTTTGTGATTTTCAAAACAATAATGAATGGAAAATTCATAAGTAAAAACTTATTGTCTCAACAATCTCCCCCTTTTGGAAAGCACAAACATCATTACGAAAAATAATATAAGGACTTTTAAAAAATTTCATTAGACTTTGAAATTAAAACTTATCTCCCTTTGTTCATGGATAATGATGAATACAACTAACTCCCCCTTAGGTATTGAAACTCTAATGATTGTATTCTGAATTTCTGGAGTGGATTTTTCATTATCATGGGAATGAAAAACTTCGTAACGAGAAACTACCCCTTACTTTAAGGATATTTCACATAGAAATTTTTCCTTCTCCATTATGAATGTTTCTTTCTTCCCTTTTGAGTAATTCTTTTTCCTTCACCCCCTTTGTGATTTTCAAAAAGAATTTGAGGGAATGGAAAATACATATGGTACCTGAGATATTAGTATATAACAACACAAGATACAACCATCGAAAATTTCATTAAAGTTGAGAAAATTTTACAAGTAAGGACTAATACAACAAAAGATCGGAGTGGTTTATTTTTCTTTCTTTTCCTTTGAGATCAGCTTCAATAACAAGGTTTTCAGTTTCTTCAAATCTATTATATTCTCCTCATCTTGCCTCTCCAAGGCTTTTATCCTTTCATCTTGGGATTTCAATGCTTCTGCCTGAGCCTTCATGGCCTCTTCCTACATCTTTAGTAACTCATCTTTCTTTTCTAGATTTTCTTTAAACTCAATCCAGAAATCTCTTTCCCCTTTCTAGTTCTATTCAACCGAGTTAAGCTTTCCATTTAGATCTCTGACCTGTTGATTCTGAGAACTTATCTCAATTATCAGCTCATCCTGAAGATTCTTAATCTTGTTATCATCAGTGTCAAAGGAATTTTTTACCTCATTCTGAAAGCGATCAAACTCAGCCAATAGTTCTTGAACTTTCTTAGACCATAGAGTTATTTTGCTACAACATTTCCTGTGCACGTCATAATTGATAAGGAAATTTTTATGGTCTGCCTCAATCTTCTCACACTTATCCATCACTATGGATAAGGATTATGATATCTGATTCAAACTATGTTGCTTCATCTGGCATCTGGAGTCTATGGTGGGAAATATCGGAATGGTGTCCACCAGCTTTTTCAAGGATTCAACAACAAATTCATGACCATGTCCTGATGACTCTGAATCAGATAATTTTCTTGGAGATTGTTCTTCTTCAATTTGCAGCAGTTTTCTTTTAGAAGAACCACCAACCTCCTTCTTCCTAAAAAAATATTTTGTTGGTGTATCTATCAAAACTTGATTCCCCTTGTCAGCTTTCGGAATGGGTTGATCATATACAGATTCTTCCTCACTTTCTGATAGTTGAACAATTTTTTCTTCATCAATTTTCTCCTTCTCTTCCCCTCTTTCAAGGAAATTCTTCTCATAAGATTCTTCCTCATCATACAAAACATTTTCTTCCTCTTCCTCTTGGTTATCATCATCTCTCTGAGCTTCTTTCTCAACTCCCTTTCTCGGAGTGACTAATTTTGTGGATTCATCATTTTCTTGATAATCTTCAACTTGCTTGATTAATTCATCAAGATCATCACTTCCTTCTTCTTATTCTTCTTCTTCTTCTTCTTTTACTACTTCTTCTTTTACTTCTCGAGCTATTGTTTCTTCTACTTATTCACCAACTTCTTTTCCTTTGGACTTTTATGGAGTGTAGTAGTTCTTCCCAGGGGACTCAGGTAATGATTGAACATCAAAAAATTTCAGAATAGGAATCTGCTCAGAAGCTACTTCAATATCTCTCAATATAGATTTAACAACCTCAACTTCAGACATCTTTTTCTTCATCTTCTTCTCTTTTGTTTTATTTTCTAACTCATCAGCAGCTCTTTTCATTAAGGCCATAGCCTCAGTAGGGTCCAATCTGAACTGCGGATCCCATTCTTTTTTGTTCTCTTTGTCTTCCCTCCACTTAGCTGCCACTTCATCTGGGTAAGCTTTCTATTTTTTCATATTGGGGGTGCAGATTGAGTTTCCTTTGACTTGGGGGTTTTTTCATCACCAACCACTTCTTTAAGCTTTCTATTATTTTTAACCTTCTTCTCTGGTTCAGCCTTCACCACATTTTCTAGATTGATCTCAGCCTATTCTTCTGGAAAACTAAAAAATTCTCTTGTTTCCTTAGAAAAATACATATTCATTCTTTTCAGTGTATCATCACTGACAATCATAATCTTTCAATTCCGGACATTATACTTACATGCAACATTGAAAGAATATAAGCACCGAACTATCAGCTTTGATAATAAGGCAGGGTACATAATGATTTGAGCTCTCAAGTTTTATTCCTTGATATTATTGATCATCAAAAGGTCATGCATCATTATATTTATATTTCTTAGATTCACCAAGAAGTCTAAGAAATATATATCACTTTTCTTCAGGGTATCTTTATCACCCTTTCTCGGAACCAAGAATCATTGTACCTAGAGCTGAAGAATTAAATTATTAGGAGAAAGATGAGCAATCTTTTCCATCTTGGCATCTCCAAGTCCAATACATTATAAGGCCTTAACCTTAACAAAACTACCTTGAGCATTCGGGAGTTTGTGTGAACAAAATTCTGCTTCTCCTTCATATTCTAGTCCCACCAAGCTTTCCTCCTTGGTGTAAGTAAGTCTGTAAGTCTTTCCATAAGACTTGAAAAAAAACTTTTCTCTTCCATCTTCCTCATAAAAACTTGTTGACTCATAAAATTATAAAAGTAACTCCGGATAGACAGCATCTTGATCACCTGTCTTGAATATACATACATCTTACCAACCATTCAGCTTGATATTCTAGGTGATGATAGAATCGTACATGTAGAAGTTTGGATGGACCAGTCTCTCTCTGTAGATATGCCATTTTCAAATTGGATTTGAGGTAGATATATCTTGGGAAGTATCTTCAACAGACATTCGGAAAAGAGACTTCAGGAAGATTCAGAACGGCCATTGACAAAGATTGGAACGGTCCTTAAGAAGAGTGTTAGGGCATCGAGACACGAAAGCTTTAAAAAACCGATGTGGGACAACCCTCAGGGGTCCCCTTTATATAGGCGTTGAGACGACGGTTCAGTTTCCATGGCTGATCGAATGATTGAGATACATTGATATTTGATTTGACAGTTGAGATATAAACCGTAAGAAAAACTTGACTCCAATCTTTGGAGGTTTTAAGAAAAACATTCGAATTTAAGAAAAATTGGAATCTGAAAAATTTAAAAGTAAAGAAACTACCAACAACCAAAAATTTACTATGAAAACTTGAGTAAGGAAGTCATACATTTCAGATTTTCTAGAAGGATTGTTCGTAATAGGTGATTTTCTTCTTGATGAAAATTTGACAAAAAAACTTAACTAAGAAAAACCCAGTACAAAAAACACGAGTACGAAAATTCTCATAATAAAAATTCTCATTATGAAAAATTCTCATTAAAAAAATTCTCATTAGGAAAATTATCATTACGAAAATACCTTTATGAAAAGTTTGAGTAAGAAAAAAATCATTACGAAAATTTCAGTTCCAGAAATTTCCCTTCCGAAAATTTCAGTGCCAAAAATTTCCATTCCAAAAATTTCAGTTCCAAAAATTTTCAATACAAAAAATATCAATTCCGGAATTTTTCATTACGAAAATTTTAGTTACAAAAATCCTTTTTTAAATAAAATGACTACGAAAAATTTTGGTTATGCTATTAGGCAAATGAGATCCCCCTAAGAAAAAGAGTTTATTAATGTAAGGAGAATTGTTCAACAGGAAGTTAATGAAGAAGGATTACCTTACGGTTATCATTCCTAACTTCTGTTTGATGTATTCAAATCTATCATAGGGTAAAGATTTTGTAAAAATGTCAGCAAGTTGATCTTCTGTTCTAATAAACTGAAGAATGATATCTTCTGTTAGTGTGTGGTCCCTAAGAAAGTGATGCCTAATATCTATGTGTTTTTCACGGGAGTGATGTGCTGGATTTTTACTAAGGTCAATGGAACTTGTGTTATCACACAAAATTTGAGTCTTGGTAAATCTCAATCCATAATATATGAGTGTGTGCTGCATCTACAACACTTGAGAAAAACAACTTCCAGCTGCTAAATATTCAGCTTCAGCAGTAGAGAGTGCTACAGAATGTTGGTTCTTACAGGACCAAGAAAATAATGAATCTCCTAAGAAATGAAAAGTTCCAGATGTACTTTTTCTATCCATTCTACCTCCACCATAGTCAGAATCCAAAAATCTTTTTAGAATAAAATCATTTCCAGAAGTATAAAAGAGTCTTAAATCCATGGTTCCCTTTAAGTAGCGAAAAAAAATTCACTACCTTTAAAAGAGATTCCTTAGGATTGGATTAATATCTTGGACATAAGCATACAGAAAACATCAAGTCTGGTTGACTAGATGTCAAGTATAGTAGGCTTCCTATCATACCTCTAAAAGATGTTTGATCTACTGGTTTCCCAGCTTCATCAAGATCAAGTGTGTTTGAGGTACCAATAGGAGTACATATACTCTTAGTGTTGTCATAACTATACTTTTTAAGAAGGTATTTAATATACTTATATTGGTATATGTAGATTCCTTCTGGTTTTTGAGAAATTAGAAAACTGAGTAAAAATGTTATCTCACCCATCATACTCCTTTCAAACTTAAATTTCATTAGATCCCCAAAGGAATCAGGTAAATATTGCTGAGTTGAACCAAATATAATGTCATCAATATAGATTTGAAAAATCAAAACATTTTTCTTATCTTTCTTTATAAAAAGTGTTGGATCTGAATTTCTCTTAACATAGATATTTTGAAGCAAAAATCCTATAAGTCTATCATACCATGTTCATGGGGCTTGTTTAAGGCCATACAAAGCTTTGGTAAGTCAAAAAACATGATCAGGATGTCTTATATCTTCAAAGCCCAGAGTTTGTTCAACAAAAACTTCCTCTTGTACATAACCATTAAGGAAATCACATTTCACATCCATTTTAAAAATTTTAAAATTGAAGAATGCTACAAAGGAATATAAGATACGAATAGATTCAAGTCTAGCTACTGGAGCATAGGTTTCTTCAAAGTCTATTCCCTCTTGCTGATTATAGTCTTTAGCAACTAGTCTAGACTTATTTCTAATTATGACTCCATTATCATCACACTTATTTCTGAAAACCCAATTTACTCCAATAACAGAAGTTTCCTTAGGTCTTTCAACCAAGGTCCAAACTTTATTCCTTTCAAATTCATTTAATTCATCTTGCATGGCTTTAATCCAATCATTATCACTTAAAGCATCATCAGTGCTTTTTCTTTCCAATTGGGAAAGGAATACTAGATGTTCTACTTCATTTCTTAAGTAATTTCTAGTCCTTATAGGTTGATTGAAATCACCAATGGTACTATCACTGGGATGATTTTTTAGAAACACCTGATTTGGGTTTTGTAAAACCTGTTCATCAACATATGGTAGAAAGTCTTCTGGGGTAAATGTTTCAGAAGTATCTTCTTGAACCTTTTCCTTATCAGAAGGATCTTCTATCAAATATTGATAATCAATTTTTGAAAACAAATCTGAAGATGTTGGTTGGGATGGTTTAAAATCAAAAGAATCAGTTTCATCAAATTTTACATGTACTGTTTCCTCAACAGTACATGTGTTTTTGTTAAAAACTCTATAAGTCTTAGAAGTTGTGGAGTAGCCTAAGAAAATTCCTTCATCAGATTTTAGTGAAAATTTTTGTATATTATCATTAGTATTTAGGATGAATACCTTGCAACCAAAAACCTTAAAGTAGGAAAGTCTAGGTTTTCTACCATTCCATAATTCTTAAGGAGTTTTATTAAGAAAAGGTCTAATCAAAACTCGATTTATAGTATAACAAGCAGTACTTACAGCTTCAGCCCAGAAATTTCTAGCTATAGAATATTCACTCAACATGGTTCTAGTTATCTCTTGAAGAATTCTATTTCTTCATTCAACTACACCATTTTGTTGAGGAGTTCTAGGTGCCAAAAAGTTGTGAGTAATACCTTTTCTACTACAAAAGGTTTCAAAATCTGAATTTTGAAATTCTCCTCTATGATCACTATGAATAGTTTTCAGTGGAAATTTTTTCTCATTTTTAACTTGGTCTCTAAAAATTTTGAAATAAGAAAAAAATTTAGACTTCTTTTCTAGAAAATAGACCCATGTAAATATAGTGTAATAATCAACTAGAACAAACACATAGTATTTTCCTCCAATGCTTCCAGTTTGTGTTGGACCAAAAAGATCCACATGCACCAACTCTAATGCATTAGTTATTGAGACTTCACCAATTGATTTAAAACTAGATTTATGTTTCATGACATATTGAAAAGGATCACAAGCTTTAGAGGAATCGAATCTAAGCTCTGGTATATCCTTAACTAGTTTCTTCTTAGAGATTTTACATAAGTTTCTAAGGTTACAATGACCTAGCCTTCTATGACATAACCAAGAATGATCTTTCATTGCACTAAGTCAAGGTAAGTCTTGGCTCCTAAGGTTTTCTATGTTCATAGTGTAAACATTCTCTTACCTATGGGAAAAAAGAATAAACTCTTCCTTGGAATTGTGTACTAAGCACTTATCATTCCTGAAAATCACAAGGTATCCTTCATCACATAATTGACTTATGCTAATGAGGTTTTGCTTAAGACCCTTAACAAACAAAACATTTGAAATCAATGTTTTACCAAGAAGAAAAATATTACCTATACCAACAAGTTCTCCCTGAGCATTATCTTTGAAGGTTATTTTTCCTCCTTTTGTTTTGATAATATTTTTAAAATATCTTTTGTTACCAGTCATGTGTCGGGAACATCCACTATCCATGTACCAAGTATTTCTGTTGGTACTACCTTTATCTTCTAGAAAATAAGAAAAGAATTAGACTTTCGGAATCCAAACTTGTTTGGATTCTAGATTTTCAGATAATAAAATTTTGGGCACCCACATCTTCTTAGAGAAATAAGCCTTATGAAAAATTAAATATTGGGTTTTGTTTAAAGAACAATTCTTTGCCTAGTGACCACCACATTGACACTTGGTACAAAATGGGGCACTTTTAGGAACAAAATAAATGTTACTAAAATTTGGTTTTACATGGGTATAACCAAATCCATATTTTTTTCTTAAAGGTCGTATTTGTGAATACATCTTATCAAAAAAAAATTACATATGGTAATTTTTGAAAAACAATTCTTTAAGGAAAATATTTCAGATACCCATGTTTTTATCTTCAAAATCATTAGATTTAGAACTAGAGCTTGGCTTGGAAACACTTTTCTTAGAAATTAATTTTTCTAGACCTTTAGAAAGTTTATTCGTCTCATAATTTACTTCCTAAAGACTTTTTGAAATACTTTCAAAATCAGCATTTTTCTTATCAAGATTTTTAGAAAGATCTGATATCTCTTTAGTAAGAATAAAATTCATAGAGTTTGCCTTATCAAGTATTTTATTGAGTTTTGAATTCTCAATCTCAAGAAGTTCAGAAAACCTAGAAACTTATTCATAGGTAAGTAAAGTGTTTTCTTCATTAGAAGAAGATTCTCCATCCGAAGAGTTATAATATTGAATATCATTATAATTCAAAGAAACGTTGTTCAATGATTCAGCATTGTGTACCTTAGCAATAAAACAATTATTGTTAATAGGTAATCTGGCTATAAGACCAAGATTCTTCTATCCAGAAGATTCATAATCAGAAGATTCATCTGAAGAGTCACCACCACTGGAACTCCATGTGTCATTAGCTTTCAAAACATTCTTAGCTTTGGACTTATAATACTTCTTTCTATTCCTTTCAGAATTCCCCTCTTTTCTTTCTTTCTTCTTAAGCATAGGGAAATCAGGTCTTATGTGTCCAATTCTCTTTCATTCATAGAATGTGACCTTGAAATATTTCTTATCTTTCCTCTCTTTCTTCTTATACCTGGAATGGAAATTTCTCTGACTAGCTATCTTATTCATCCTTCAAGTAAGATTAGTTATCTCATTCTTTGAGACTTCACTCTCACTAGGTTCAGATTAGATAGTAACCTTCATAGACTGGGATCTAGTTACTCTCTCAGGAGTCTTTGCTTTCATGTGATTCGATGTTGTAGTAAAAGCAAAAGTACAATTCCCATTCTTCTTTTAGATCTTTTCATCATCTCTCTTCATTCTTGTTTCATGTTGTAGAAGAGCTCCAAATAGTTCATCAAGAGAAATTTGAGTTACCTTTATGTTTTCATCAATAGTTGTTCTCGTTGATTCCCACTCATTGGGAATAATATCAATGGTCTTGTCCACAAGAGCTTCATTACCCAAACCTTTCTCTCCCATAGATTTTAAGCTATTCACGATAGTCATGAATATCTGTTATACTTTGCATATGGGTTCACCATAAGGAAAATTAAAACCATGATACTCCACGCTAAGCATAGCTCTTCTAGTCTCAATCACTTTAGATGTACGAAAATGTGTAACTTCAAGTTTCTTCAATATACAGTTAGTTGTTTCATAAGAAAAAATATGGCTATATATATTCCTAGTCATTGAACATAGTAAAGTACTGTGTACCTTATAGTTGAGTTGGTATTCATGCTTCTCTTGGTTTGTGAAAGTACTAACCTCTTTATCAGGACTTTGATAACCACCGGTAAGAATAACAAAATTATCTACCCCAGTATTGATAACAAAAGTCTTCATTCGATCTCCCCAATACTCATAATCATTATAATCAAAAATTGGTGGTCTTGTAGGATTTAAGTTTTCGATGGAACCAACATTGATTCCTGCCATCTTAAAAATATTTCTACACAATGACTTGTTAATAACAAAAGTTCGGATTCAAGGATAATATTCCTAAGCAAGAAAAATAAAGAACAATGAAAAACTGAGCATGAAAAACATATATGTGAGTATAAGTATTTCAGAGACCTGCTTTGATACCAAATGTTAGATTGGTATAGAGTATGAGGTTTCCAACCTTTGATACCAATTGTATGATCAAAATAATGATGTAGATGCTCAATATACAAGAGGGGGTTGAATTGTACACTTTAAAAAATTTCTTAGACAAGGAATGATCTAGGTTTAAAAAAGTTAAACTAAGCAAATTCACAACACCTCTAATCACCAAAGAAATATTGGGACAAAGTATGAAGTTAGAAACTTCTAATTCTATGCACTTGCTTAAATCTGGAAAGTGATTCTGAAAATAGGTTCCAGAAATATGGATCTGGAAATTGAAACATAACCAATGTTTACAATATGAGATTCTACCATACAGCGTATAGAATCTAAATTAATCAGAGTACAAGTGTAAGGAAATATAATAAAGTTATACTTTCCTTACAATACAATATATGGCAGATAAAACAAGTAGTAAAACTATAAGTAACAAACAATAACTCTTTTAACCCAAATAGAAGGGTATCCAAAAACCTTGGATAAAGGTCCCTTGATTTATAATTTCAAGAAAGTCTGTCTTAACCACACCAGGGTAAGCCCTCGATATGAAGATCGGAGTCTCTGTCTTCCTATCCCCGCATGCCCTCAACTTCAAGGTAGTTGGAACCTCTATCTTCCTCAGCAAGGAAGCCCTCGAACTTTAAGGTAGTAGGAACCTCTGTATTCCTATCCCCAAAAGTCCTTGAATTTAATCACCAACATTCGGAGTCTCACAAAGCAGGTATGCACAAGGAAAAGTTTGAAAAAGATGTTCAAACTTTCTTCACGAAGCTTGAGAGTTGATAAGAGACTCTCTCTCTAGAAATCACTTCAATATCAATTAAGCACTTGTGTCAAAGATCAGTATCAATTTCTTGTTGATCTCTTTCAAATGAGCTCCTTTTTATAGGCAAATTTACAATGGTTGGCTCCCTCCTCCAATGGTCAAATTTTCCTTAAATCTTGTAGGTACCTATACACGTGTCACTAAACCAACGGTTAGTTAGAAACAGAATGTACAACATCGTTTTATAACAAATCATATGTAACTAAATGCCCAAAATCATTTTATAATGAAACAAGTGTAAGAATAAGCAAAACTAAAGTTCAGAATGTATGCAAATAAAAGTTCAGAGTCTAACCAAAATAGAATTAGGAGTCTATAATAAAAAGGATATTCGGATTCTATTTTATAGGAATTCGGAACCTGAATTTCTATATTAATCCGGAGTCTGAATTTCTAAAGAAATTCGGAGTCTGGTTTCACTAGAATTCGGAATCTGAACTTACAAAGTTCAGAGTTGAACTGATATAATTTCAGAGTCGAACTAGTAAATGTTTGGAGTCAAACTCATAAAAGTTCAGAGTCGGACTAATGAAAGTTCGGTGTCAAACTTGTAAATGTTTGGAGTCGAACTCATAAAAGTTTGGAGTTGAACTAATAAAAGTTCAGAGTCGAACTCATAAAAGTTCAGAGTCTAACTTTGTTAGAGTTCGTATCCAGAATTCAGATTGGAACAATATGAGATTTCATATCTAGAATTCAAAATGAAACTTTATTATAGTTCACATCCAGAATTTGGAGTGGAACTTCATTACAGTTCACATCCAGAATTCGGAGTGGAACTTCATTACAGTTCACATCCAGAATTCAAGGTGGAACTTCTTTACAGTTCACATCTAGAATTTGGATCCAAAAATAGAATTCTTCATATCTTAGGATTATATTATTTTGAGGTTTTTGATATGAATCTAATTTTTATACTTAGGAAAAAAATATTGATATGTATAAGGAAATCTATGTTAGGGTAAATTTCCTTTAAGGAATGAAATTTTCCTTAGGGAAGCAAAATATAGATTTTCTTATGTATAAGGTGTTTGTGATTTTCAAAACAAGAAGGAATGGAATATTCGTAAGGAAAACCTTATTGACTCAACATAGACAAGTTTAGGGAATAAAAGTAACCTTATATTTTAACATTAACTTTTAGTTAACTAATTTAACTTTTACCATGTCCTCCTTTATAGTCATACTATATGGTTAATATATTTACTATAAAATGTCAATATCCCCAAAAATGGATCATTAATGACATTAATAACATCATATTTATCATTTGGTTGAATCATATATTTTTAGGATTATTTTATCATTTATTAAAATACTATTTATTTTAAAAAATCATTTATGTCAATTTATAAACTATTCATATTCGAACATTTAAAAAAACTATAACAACATTCTTCTTTCAAAAAACCTACATTAATTCAAATATAACAAGTTATAATCCTCCATAAAATTTGTTTATGGAATTTAAAGTTTCAAAATAAATTTATTTTAATATTTATAATCACATTTAATTAAAACATTCATTAATGAGATAATCATTACATCATGACTATTTCATATACAAATTTAATTATTTGATGTCTCAAAATTATAAATAAAATACCATGATGTAGGAAATTTTTTTATTTTTATAATGACCACATATAGTCTAACTTATCACTTATATAAACCATTATAAAAATTGTTTTACTAAAGATATTTATTTATATTACATTTTCCTTAACTTTGAATTGATTTTTTATAGTGTCGCTTTCACTTACAAGTGGCTCCATGAGGTCCCCAAATTAACCCACAGATGCCCATTATCAGACATGTATCAGAAAATAAGGTTAGGACACGTGTTAGGGTAATTCATAATTATTATAATATATTTTTTTACCCTTATTTACCAGATTTACCCTTTAACCATGGTAAATAAAATATTTACTGAAGTTACTATTCATAATGTCTAAAAATAAAAGATACCTATTTACAAAATTAGGACCTCCAGAATCCAAATATGTAATAAATTTTTCCAAATTCAAAATACATAGGTTTCAGAAATTAATTTGAAATTAATTCCCACCGTCAAAACCAAAAGGCATGTTTTACGGATGTAATAACTATTAAAATATTGACATTTTTTTTGTCTAAATTCAAAGTGAAATTACATCCAATTACCAATATTGGAGTAATTGGTAAAAATATAATCCAATAATACATTAAAATCAATTAAAATAATAATATAACTATATAAATAAATCATATGAAAAGACAGTTTTGACTTAAAATGTGGTATTTTTCACTATTCATTAAAAAATAAACTTAATCAGAAAAATACAAAAAATTCACCCAAAGAAAAAATTTGTATCCCACTTCTAAATAATATGTTTATTTTTGAAAATTAAATATATAAAAGTGAAATAAAATAGATTTAATAAATTTTCACCACTAAAAGGTCATAAATTGACCATTTAAAAAATATCTGAGTATTTCATACTTAAAATTGGATTCATTTTCATTTAAAGCCTCTAAATTTTATTGGATAAATGTGAAAACATTCAGAAAACATGGGTAATCATATTTTAGTCAGTTTTTTTCATTCCCACCAATAAAATGGCTAAGCGTTAACTACCATTTAAAATAACGTTATTATTATATTATTTTTCGGTATAACTCAAAGTTGGGTGCAACATAAGATTTCAAAGAAACCCGTTGTTGCATGTTGAGTATGCTATCAGATATAGAATCCCCTTTAAAGAATAAATAATATTTTATTCAAGATTATGAATAAATATGAAATTTCTATATTCTTTATTTATGTGGGATGTTACATCCTTCACCCATTTTGAGAATTGTATCCTCATAATTTTTAAAATTGGGTTTCGAAACATCATTGAATGTCCCAAATTGGAAAAATAGTCAATAAAACTATAACTTTAAAAGAAATAAATAGATGTTTGAAGGTCACCTGAGATAAAACATACTAGGATTCCATAAAACATAGATATGGAGAAAAAACTAAGTGTTAATTTCTGGTAGAGAGTGATAGAAAAAATGATCGAGAGAAAGTTAACCACTAGAAAACCACAAACTTATGATAGGTTAAACGGTCTTTGATTCCCTAGTAGAAAAAGAAAATGGAAAATGATTTTTTTTAAGTTCTCTTTTATAAATTTTAGGAATTATTTTTTGAGATTGACTAAGAACATAAGGAAATATACTTAAAAACTCATCTTTTCTCAAAAAGAAGAGTATTCATAATGACTTGGTCACACCTAAAGTGCTAGAATCAACTTCTAGAGAATCACATAATCCAAAAAATATTTACTATTTATTTACCTTGTCTTTATACATTATATAATACCAAAGTGGATAGTACAAGATCATATTATCCCTAAAAAGGATTATCATTTATAGAAATAAATACTACTCTTAATCTCTAAAATTCAACAAACAATGCTCAAAGTTCAGCAAAGACCATTCAGTACATAATTGTCCTTAAAATTTTTCAAAATAATCCAATCTAATATTGAAACCCAAAACTTATAAGAATTTGATCATGTAGTATTCCATGGTAAATATTAACATTTATCTCCAAATAACATCAACTACTATTAAAGTCTCATACTAAAAAGTAATTAACTTAATCACATATTCTATAAGATAGGTTAATCATTTCCATAACTAATCATAATTTCTATAAGTCCACAATAATAACATAGATTCTCCCAAAATAATATTTCAACCATTACTCCAAAAATGAAATCCCATAATATTCTATTTTCCACAGGTATATAGTGTTCTGAAAAAGGAAACCGTCTTCCAAAATAATAGTTATCACTTAATCACCAAATCGTTTTATTATATTATAGATATCTATTTGATAAAACATAAATTCCCAAAATCAACTTATTCATTATCTATAAAATCATTTAACTAAAAATAATAAGTCATAATAACTAGGGACTTCACGTAGGCTTGTGGTAGTGATACATCCCAATCGTACTTTGTTTGTGGGTTCGATTCCTACAGTTTTGTCTAACGTGATGGGTTGTCACACAGTCTGTGTGTTTTCCTTTTTTAAAAACTATATAATTTTATAAAATTCCAAAAAATGAGATATCTTCCTCAAAAATAACCAAAACATTCTTTGAACACAAAAGTTATCTAATACCTTTCATTTTTCATTCCAAATTGTAATAACCATTTTTCACCTCAATAAAAAAAGATCATATGAATCCATAATGTTATTATTTTTTCAAAACAAGAAAATATAGTTTTTTCTTGAATAAAATTTTCACATATCAAACTTCAGGGTTACACATACGAGAAAAAGTCTTCCAAAGTAATCCAATAATCAAAAGTTCCTCAATAATTTTAAGCATTTCATCATCCTAAAATCTACCATAACTCTTGAATCCTTTATATATAGACTTTTTTACTCATTCAGCATTCTTTATGATCCATTAAACATTCTTTCCTAACTTATTCAGTAATACTTCTTTCATAGGAATTGAATCATGAATCATATCCTAAGATTTAATAATATAAAAACAAAAGCTATGAAAATAATCCAAACCTTTCATTGGTCGTTGTCAGTTTCTTCATCCTCAATTAAAATGGCATTAGGTATTAGTAAAAATATATTTTTATGGTCCTACTAATCTCATTCTTGAACCTTCTTCTTAGGACATCTATTTGTATAATGACCATGCACACCACATTTAAAACATTCAATAGATCCTTCGGAAAGAACTTCATTCCCTTTCCTTGATTCAACTGGATGCTTTCTTATTTCATGGAAGTTTATTTCTTTATGACCCTAATTACCATTTCTAAAATATCTTCTCACCCCTATGAATCATTTTCCTAGGTGTTTCTTTCCAAATCCTTGACACATATGTTTTTTAATATACTCACATTCATGATTATTACCTGAAATTCCATTTGAATTCATTTCTCGCATATTTGATCATTAGAAAAATCACAAAGGTTCAAGTGGTAAATCTTGAATCTAGATAGTTGGTTGATAGTAACTACAACATTTCTCATTTCATCTCAAATTTAATTCAGTTTTTTGTTCATAAAACCGTCACGATTTCTTTCACATCCATTTTTACTTGGGTGCTTGGTAGATCCATCCATTTACTAAAACCAAAAAGTTCAGTGTGATTATATCAGTAAAATAATAATTTCATATCTTACTAGGAGGTTAAATACTAAGATATAATTATTCATGTTATCTTAAACTCATTAAATAACTATGACTCTTTGTAATATTCTAACCATTATGGTTATTCCACTTATGTTTAACTAACACCCTAACCACTAAAGTTATCTAAACCGACCTATGATACCAGCTGTAAGGACCCAGCCTTAAACATTACATAATATTGAATTAAGTTAATAATTCATATTGAGCATCTTTTCAGGTTTAGAGTTGTATAGAATTACATCATAACTTATACATTACAACTTGAATGTTACATGTAGACACTTCTACTCAATATCCATTTTTTATAAAATAAAAACTCTTAAAAACATTTCTAGTTCAGTGTTTTAGACAACATTACTTTTCCATGATCCCATCCATGACCCTATTCATCTTTAAGTCCTGTGTAAAACATTTTAAAAACATGAAATGAGCATAAAATTCTTAGTAAGGGATATAAAATAAGGAAATAAAACATTAGTCCATGAATACCTTCAAATCAATGAAATCATACTTTTCAATTTTAAAACATAATCTCTTCAACATACCTCACAAAATCATATGATTTATGAATAATAGATATAAATCGTAAATCATAAAGGTAACTTGTTTCATCCCTAACATACTTACATTGTATCTATTACAACTACTTAGGGAGTTACGTTTGGAATAACCATCATAGTATATTCCCTAAATCTATTAAGATAAACATTAAAGTTTAACTATGTCACATTTCCTAATGAATTGGAGAGCTGTCTTGGGCTCACCAGCCCATGTTTTATCACGGAACCACCCCTATACATAAACAATTCCCAATAACCATAACATATTCACAACACATAAAACTAACATAAAGGAAAGATAACATTTCCACATTACAATCACAATATATCATTTAAATATATTGACATAATCATTCCATTATCAAAACCATTATCAATACCAAAATACATAAAATATTATATGGTATTTATTTTCCTTCTAAAAACATTACTGCTTGTTAAGGAAGCCAAATATCAAATAATGCTCATATTGGCAGAAAGGTCATTTTCACCGCGTACATTAAAAAAATATTCCCTTTTTTGTTTAGTAAAATGTGATGTAGAAAAAGATTCCATTTGAATGAAATGAATTGTAAAAGGGGTTTATACACAGTATCAAATAAATTCGTGTATAAATAAAAATATGTCTTAATGAAAGGAGATTGAGACGAAGTCCCTTACAATGATTGTACAATTAGATTAAGGATAAATCAATGACGTAATTATGTGTGAAAAATATAAATACAAAAAATATAAGTGGATATTAAGTCTAAAACAATCATACTTAATTCACACATATTCATAGAACAAAATAATCAAGTAGTATAAGTTTAACTCAATGAATTCAAATTGGGTTAAGAAGTTCCCTTACAAAAATTTGGCAGCCAAACGACATCACTCAAAAATTAAAAAAAAATATGAGGGAGAAAAGCGTATATCATCACATTGACCAAAAATGTACATAAATAATGATATAGAAGAAAATATCCCGACATATAAAATAGGAAATTAGAATACATAACATAAAAGAAGTCTGACTAAAAGGGGATGGTAAAAAGTTCCCTTACCGATTTGGTAACATATGAAACATACACCACATGGAAGAAGGATAAAACAATGAAGATGTAAATACCCATAAATTATAGTATATTACCCAAATAATACAATTATGGGTTTTTCATACACCACACAAAAGGAAATAGTGGCAAACATAGCATGAATCTCACAGGAATAAAATGTGAGATGAACACCCCTTACCTCAAGTATGACTTTTCTTGTATGTTCCTTGTTCTTCCTGAATAATAAACATATGTTAATTAATAATTGATTAATAAAAATTCAATTTTATTATTCCTTTTATATCACTTATTATTTTTCTATTACAATTAGTTAATTATTTGAGTTCATATCATACATTTTGTTGATTTTCAGAACTTGAGTCAAAAATGAACTTGTTATAATTACAAATTGTCCACGCGGTCAAAAGTACATTACCTACAGAATGATATTCATGATTTATGTATCATATATATAATATATATATAATATTTATGTCTTTAGTATATTCCATATCATTTGTATATATTAAAGTGAAATGCACCATTCATGGAGATGGTAAGTCGTACATACGCATGAACGCTACG
This sequence comes from Viscum album, assembly GCA_963277665.1. Lineage (NCBI taxonomy): Eukaryota > Viridiplantae > Streptophyta > Magnoliopsida > Santalales > Viscaceae > Viscum > Viscum album. Next base: position 200,789,301 of record OY728157.1, on the reverse strand, counting down.
TTCATTTCATTTTTTTCATTTTTAAAGGAATGAAAACCAATTGATACATAGGTATATTATTATTATAGTATAATATCATATTTTATATATGTTACATAAGTTCATTTATACTATCCTTTATATGTTCTAGGTATCATATGAATGACTCATATCACTTTGAGGGGCGGTAGTGCACACTTCCTCAAATGAAATTATCTTATTTATACAACATGAAAAGAACAAAGGTATGTTATAAATGATAATTATAGAATAATAGTGATGAAATAAATAAAATAAATATCATATATAATTAAAATTCCTTCATAATGGCCACCATGTGTGGTGGTAGGGGAAAATATAACAATCATCATATCATGAGGAAGCAGTTCGTCGTATATAAAAACAATATGTTCATATCCATTAGATGGAGGTGTGGGTAAGTTTAGTTATAATATATCTCATCAAAAAAACCTAGTATATTGAGGATAATGGTGTTTTTATATATACGAGTAATAATAAGATCATGGGGAGTGAAGAAGTAAAATAAAAAAGTGATCTTTAGGGAAGACATTACCATTTAATTGGGTAACTCCCTTTGGATTGAACCAAAAGGATTTATTAAATTGGATTATACAAAAAATAAAACTTTAAGGTGTAATAGAGGATTTTTGGGATATTATTAGAGTAGAATTTGGATGTACCAAGGGGCTTGAGAGGTGTGAGTAATGGGTTAGAGGTGATGGCCTTTATAAGGGAGATGACGGCCTCTTTAGGAATGTTTAAAAATATTATTTTTTTATAAACTGAATTTCTATTTGAAAAGGATTCCAACCCATTTATTTCGAAGATAAGGTGATTATATTTCTAAATAATCTCTAAAAATGGATTTTAGACATGTTTAGGGTAGAAAAGTAACCTTATATTTTAGCTTTAACCGTTAGTTAACTAATTTAACTTTAACCATATCCTCTTGAATAGTCATATTGTATGGCTATTATATTTACTATAAAATACCAATAGAACAAAAAATGGATAATTAACGAAATTATTAACATCATATATTTCATTTGGATTAATCTTATATTTTTAGGATTATTTTATCATTTATTATAATAGTATTCATTTTAAAAACACATTTATGCCAATTTATAAACTATTCATATCAGGACTTTCAAAAAATCAATAACAAATTTATTATTTCAAAAAACCTACATTAATTAAAATATAAAAAGTTATAATAATCCATAAAATTCTTTTATGCCATAAGAACTTTCCAAATAAATTTATATTAATATTTATAATCATAATTTATTAAACATTCATTAATTATATAATCATTACATCATCACTGTGTCACAAATAAATTTATTTCTTTGATGTCTAAAAATTATAAATAAAATACCTTGATGAAGGAAATAATTTTATTTTTCTAATGACTACTTATATTCTAAATTATAACCTATATAACCTATTATAATAATTGTTTTACAAAAAAATATATGTCTAGGATACATTTTCCTTAACATTAAATTAATTGTTTATAAAGTGTCATTTTAACTTACAAGTGGCTCCATAGGGTCCCAAAATTGACCCAAGGATTACCAAGGTTGGACATGTATCATAAAATAAGGTTAGGACGCGTGTTAGAGTACTTTAATATTATTATAGTATTTTTTAAACTTATTTAACAAATCTACCCTTTAACTATAGTAAATAAAATATTCACTGAAGTTATTATTCCTAATTTCTAAAAACAACAATTTCTTATTTAAAAATTTTGGATCTCATTATTCCAAATATTGAATCCATTTTTTTAAATTCAAAATACAAAAGTTTCAGAAATTAATTTAAAAGTAATTCCCGATGTCAAAACCAGAAAGTGTGTTTTTAAGAAGTAATAACTATCAAAAAAATTGACATTTTTTATGTCTAATTTAAAATTGAAATTACTTCCAATGACCATAATTGGATTAAGTGGTAAAAATATAATCAAAATATACATTAAAACCAATTAAAAGGGCAATCAAATTGTATAAATAAATCAGATAAAAAGACAGTTTTGACTTAAAATGTTGTATTTTTTACTATTCATTAAAAATGAACTTTATTAGAAAAAAACAAAAAATTACCCAAATTAAATTTTTATATCCCACATCTAAAGATGAAGTTTATTTTAGAAAATTCAACATATTAAAGTTACAAAAACTATATTTGAAAAAGTTATATGACCCCGGGACACCCTGAGAGGGGAGGGGTGAATCAGGGTGTCAACTTTTTCTTTTAAGGTGATGGATCTTGTTCCCACGTTAGTAAGAACTTGTTAAACCTTTATGATGGATATGAACAGAAAACAAACATTCACAGTAGAGAAATGACGCAGCACTTTTAACTTGGTTCACCACTAAGGGATATGTCCAAGGAGCATACCCCGACAGGTTGTCGGTCATACCAAAATTCCACTAAACTTTACTAGTTGTGGATTAAAAAGGTTCGGGCACAGTTGCTCTGTCCTAGGCTCACTGCCTTTACAAAAGTTTAGGGATAGCTCACTGCGTCCCTAGGGTCACTCCCATTGACACCCCCTGGCTCTCTGCCCTTGGTGAAGCCACACTCAGTTTATAGACGTGAAGGTCTCTTCATCATTTCAAAAGAATGCATCCTATGTTGCATGTAGATGCTCTGTTGAAGTCCAACTTTCACTTGTAGACAAAACTCACTTTGCACCAAATGTATTGGGAAATCTCCTAAATATCGTGCAGCTCTAAAAAGACGGGCGTACTTTAACCTCACCTGCAGCACTTCTCCAAGACCGGCGCGCAAGTTTCAAGACTGGCGCGTAAGTCACTTACGCGGTAAAAATTCGGTGCGCAGGTGATACGAACCCACTTGTGCGACACTACCTCCTTCAACTCCAAACTTGCGCGACTCAGCACCTTTAAATCCCAAACCACTTTGGACAGGCAGCCAACTACTGGCATGCAGCCTCTACTTGCACGTCCCAACTACCACCTGCGCGACTCAACCAATTGCACGATGGGAGATCGAAAAATCTCTAAATATTCAAATTCATTACAAATGAAGAGGGGTGTTCCTCTATTTATAGGAAAACTTGACACCATGCTCGGTGGCGCTCAAGTGTCATCAGGGCACGCAAGTCCCGGCGCACAGCTCCAACCGCCCTAGCCTCTGTCACGCTACTCAATTGCACGACCAAACCAATACTTGCACGACGTTGTTTCCTTTGCCATATTTTGAAGTTCTAATCATGAAGAACAATAGGCGCACAAGTTTCCAAACCTTCTAGGCACCGGTGCGCAAGTCCTTTCTCGGCACGCATGTCACTTGCGCGACCAACCCAAATCTTGCACGGCCCTTATCCCCTTTCCATTTTTCCATGTTATGATCTTGAAAAACATATGATGCGCAAGTTTCCTCTCCTTCAATTACTCAACGCGCAAGTCCCTTTTCCAAAATCACTTTTCTCCAATTGTTGATTTTCAGGCCCATAAAATTGGAAAACACTGGAAAATGGTACCACCTTCAAAACTGTAATCTGCTTGACCTGTAAGAGCACATTGTTGGAACACATTCTGAACTTCCTCTGAGGATTGAAAAAAAAACAAAAACCATACTCAAATTCATGAAAATATGGCCATGGTTCCAACAATCTCCCCCTTTCGGTATGTTAGAAATCTGAAAATGAATTCAAAATATCCTCATCCACATGTAAATAAAAAATCAAGAATCAACTCAGCCAACACTCTACATCTTTGTGAGCAATTCTCGGTGTAGAAAACAAGAGAGGAAGCTTGAATTGGGTTCCCGTGTTTTGGAATTCTCAATGATACCCACGAAGCACTACATGACCGATGTATTCCTTCTCATCCTTCTCATCCTATCACTGACACTGAATTCGCATCGTGTCACTAAAGCATTACAAGCCTGAATTTATTCCTTTCTCGCCCATTGAAAATAAACTCAAAGACCAATAATTTGTTCATTGTTTAGCTCAAACCATACTCCCCCTGGATAGTATCTCCCCCACAAACCTGCATCACATCCATACATAGATTAAAACAATTATCATAAATGGGGAGAGGGGAAATGCATAACGTCCTTATGCACTGGGTGGTGGCTGAACACTGAGGTTCAACCGATTCATCTCAAACACCGCCACTGATAGTGGCTTGATCAGGATATTAGCCACTTGTTCATCAGTTCCCACATGATCCATTCTATTCACCCCTTGCTCGACATTTTCTTTGATAAAGTGGTACCTGATTTCAATATGTTTTGTACGAGAATGCTGAACTGGATTCTTCATGAGATCAATTTCACTCTTGTTATCACAGTAAATTACCATTGGTCAATTCACCGCATCACCAATATTTGTTAGTTGTTGCTTCATCCATAGCAGTTGAGTGAATTCCTATGTGGCAGATATATACTCAACTTCAGCAGTAATAAGAGAAGTACTTTCTTATTTCTTGCCCAACCAGCCAACACATTTCTACCCAATATAGAAGGCTCCACCACTGGTGGACTTTCTGTCTACTATATCACCAGCCCAGTCAGCATCAGAAAACACTGATAATTCACTGTCCCTGTCTGCAAAAAAATATAACCCAAAGTTATGAGTACCTTGAATATACCTCATGATTATTTTTACTACCGCCATATGTTCCTCCTTTGGATTACTCTGAAAGTGGGCTGCAAGACATGTGGCAAATACAATATCTGGATGTGTTGCTGTCAGGTATAGTAGGATCCCAATGATTCTCCTGTACATGGTGGCATCTACAGAGGTCTCATCCTCCAGCTTTCAAAGTTTATTTCCAACTAAAATCAGAGTTTACATTGGTTTGGAGTCTTGCATATTAAACTTATTTAGAATCTCTCTTGCATACTTTTCATGAGAAATGAAAGTGTAATCCTTCTTTTGAACCACCTATACCCCAAAATATATGTGATCTCTCCAATCATAGACATTTCAAATTCGGATTTCTTGGGATTGGAAAATTCATCCACTGATTTCTGCCTGCTGCCCCCAAATATGATAGCATCAATGTAGACTAGAACCATGAATTGATCTTTTGGAGAATTTTTCACAAATAGATTGTGATCCACTCCTCCTCTTTTGAACTTCAGCTACTTGAGATACAAGTCCAGGTGGGAATACCATGTTCGTGGTGCCTACTTCAAACCATATAGGGATTTCTTCAGTTTGTAGACCTTTGTCTCATCAGTACCAAGAACAGAACCCACTGGTTGTTTAATGTAGACTTATTATTCGAGTACACCATTAAAGAATGTTGTCTTGACATCCATTTGATAAACTTTATATCCTCTTTGGAGTGACATGGCTAGGAAAAGTCTGATTGAATCTAGTATATCCACTAGAGCGAAGGTTTCTTCAACATCAACACCTTCAATCTGGGAATATCCCATACATACCAGTCAAGCCTTGTTTCTAATAACACTTCCATGCACATCAAAAATTTTCTTCAAGGTCCATTTTGTACCAATCACATTGTGACCTTCGGGTCTCTAGACAAGATCCCATGTCTGATTCTTGTCAATATGATCTAGCTCTTCATGCATGGCTTTCACCCAAGATTCATCCTTTGCAGCTTCTTCAAATGAGGATGGATCCACAACTGATAGAAATTCAGATTTCGTATTATTCTTCATCCTCCTTGTTTGAGTGGGTGCACTCATGTCCCAAATAATGTTAGATGGATCAATATCATATCTACGATTTCTTCTGTGAGGTTCAGTTGCATTCTCTCCACCCACAGTTTCTTCTTCAGATTCTTCTTCTAATTCAAAATCATGATGTGACTGGTGATTGTTTTATACAACTTCTTCTATTTCTATATTCATATTTTCTCCATGTTCACTTGCTTCCTCACTTTCTATCACATCAGTATATGACTTTCTTGAATCATTTATTTTTTTCTCTTCAATTATCATAACATCAATTCTTACCGAAATCCCTTCTAATCGCTTGTTGAAACACTTGTAGGCTTTGTTGTTTATTAGATACCTAAGAAAAATTCCTTCATCATCATTGTCACCAAAAATCCCGTGATTTCCTTCTTTATTCTGAATGAAACATTTACATCCGAAAACACAAAATTATTTCAACGAAGGCTTCCATACATGCTAAAATTCATTTTGTGTCTTCGTTTCTCCCATATAAATCCATGTTCGATTCTAAATGTGCACTGCAGCTTCAATAGATTCCTTCCAGTAATGGTGAGAGATACCTCTCAGTCAGCATAGTCCTGGACATGTTGTTTATCTGTCGATTCTGGCGCTCAAAAACTCCATTTTTTTGTGGAGTTCTCACAATAACTACCTCATGATTTATTCCATGTTTTTCCAGGTAATTATTAAACTTAAAGGATGTGTATTCCCCTCCATTATTAGATTGAAAAACTTTTATTGTTTGTCCAGTATCATTCTCAGCGATTTGCCGATATGTTTTCATGCATTCAAGCACTTGTCGTTTTCTGTGAATGACCATAACACATGCCATTATACTATAATCATCAATTAAAAGGACAAAATACCTTTCTCCATGTGTTTCGGCAACATTTACTGGCCCACATGCATCTGTATGAATTAGATCAAGAAGATGAGAAGCCCTTTTCTTCTTTGGCCGATATGAACTGCAGACCAGCTTTCCATGAATTTAAGCATCACAATATTTTTCACGCTCATGCTTCAGGTTAGGAATGTCCATGAAAATCCGCAATTTTTATATTTTTTCCATGTCTTGTTGATTTATGTGACCCAGTCTCCTATGCCACAAATTTTTTTCTTCTTCAACAGTCATGTACCAAACATTTTCATTACTATCAACCTGATATGGGTTGCATTCTGTTCTGCATCCTTTTATAAGTGAATTTCATATCTTTCCCTTGATAGTGCATCCTTTCAGATTAAAAGTAACAATAAGTCTCAAGTCAAGGAGTTGACTCACACTGAGTAGATTATGAATTAGGCCATCTACGTAAAGGACTTCAATATTCTTTAGCTCTCCATTAGCTAATTCAGTACTTCCACTGCCGTTGATTTTCAGAGCTCCATCATTACCAAATCAAACTGTTCCATCAACCTTCCTTTTGATATCTGTTAACTGGATAGCATTACCTATCATATGGGATAAACAACCACTATCTAGAATCCATGTATTGTTGCTTTTTGTAGCTTTGAGGGCCACCTCTGCAAGGTTGAATTTCTCAATTTTTTTCCTTTATTTCCATGAGAAATTGGAATGAGTATAGAGCACTGATGACCTTTCAATTATCTAATCTTTGTACATTGGTTATTCATAGTTGAAGTCTTTTTTGAGTGGAGAAAACCTGTTTGAAAGAGCAACGCTATCTTGTCGAAGATATTTGACATGTCTTGAATTCTAGTATGAGTTGTCCATGTCCCTTCTCTGGCTGCAATTAACAGCCTTATGACAAAAGTTAGAGCAACAGAAATAGTATCCATAGAAACTATTTATTCTATAAGATGGAGGATATGGCGTCAGTCTCCTTTTTTATTGTCCCAAATCATTCCCATTCTGATATCTACTTGACTCTTCGTAATATGATATGGTATGGCCCAGATAGCCACAGAACTGACACTTCATGAGAGGAAATGTCTTCTCAATAGAATTTCTCCTCATACTTTCTTCCTTGGGAGAACAGTTGGACTGACTATCATTTCTAAATGTTTGAGGATGATTTTTAGTTATCCTTTTAGTTTTGATTGAGGGTTTCTTTTTCAGAACATCAGGAAATCATTCCACATGTACAAATTTCATCTTGTCTTTATTTTGGCTCTATTTACTTACACCAGTTGATGTCTCATCTTTACAGTCAATCCCACTCATTCCCATGAAAGTGGGTCTCTGATCACTCAATATTTTTCATACCCCATCTGAACCACTCTTGGATTTTTCCAGTAATTCTTCATCTGAGAATCTTCCAAACTATATTTTCTTCCTTGATTGTTTTGAAATTTATTCAGTCTCATGTTTACTCCTAAGTGTAACAACTTACTTCTCTAGACCCTCAACAGTCATCGATTTTTCTTCTAGTCTAGAGGTGAGTTCATTGATGACCTTTTCCTACTATTAAATTATCAGCTTTAGATCCACTACATCATCATTGCTTTCAAGAATTTTAGACTGTACATTCACAAATTCTTCCAATTGTTCAATTTTATCTTCAAGTTGATCAACATATTCAGTTGATTCCTCTACAATTCATTTCCACTTATTACAACTCTTACATTTAATCTTAATCATGATAACAGTATCCTTAAGTTGCAGCTTGGGATCTGAACAAGTTTTTAACTGATTTTCTCCACCAGTATCTTCTGATTTTTCAATAGTGGCAATCATGGAAGCATGTTTCTCAGTTTTAAATTCTGATACTTCTTCATCATAGAATTCATTATCATCTTCTTCCTCTTCACAAAAAAAACTCTTTTCAGAAATTTCTTTCTAGATTTGAAGTCTCTTTTCTTGAAAAACATTTTCTGAGACTTCTCAATGTTTTCAGCATTGCTATCATCATTATCAATCTTTCTTAAGCACTGAGAAGAAATGTACCCGACTTTTCCACAAAAAAGCAAGCTAGAGGTAACTTCCCTTTGAATTTCCCTTTTCCCATCTAGAACTTCTTTTCAATGAGAGAAAGAATTTTTTTTTTCCTTATCATCTTCACCACTAATATCTTCTGAGATTTTCAGTTTCTCCATGGATTTCAATGCCATTTACTTGCTTAATCATGTAGTAGCATCTTCTGGTTTGACTCTCATTTCATATGCCACCAAGATGCTAAACAGATCATCCAAACAAAGTTTAGAAATATATCCTTCCTCAAGGGATAAAACCATTTCATTGTATAGGGGTTGTAGTCTTCTCAATATTTTCTTCACAATGTCAATGTCTCTGATTTCTTATCCTAGGCCCCGAATTTCTCTAACCACTTCAGTAATTCGATTGAAGAAGGAGTTTCTATTCTCATCAGGATGCATCTTCAGATCATCGAACCTATTCTGTAGCACTTGTAGTTTCTCCTCCTTCACTTTGATATCTCCTTCATAAATATTTTCAAGTTTATCCCAAATGGACTTTGCTAAGGTGAAACTCATCACTTTTAGATAGATCAGATCAGAAAGTGATACGGTGAGAGCATTCTGTGCTTTATCATCTGCATCAAGAATTTTTCTCTCTGTATCATTCATAACCAGCCTTGTTGGATCATAAACATTAATACCTTGCACAGTGGACAACAGAAAATCCATTCCAAGGGATCTTAGATGAGATCTCATTCTATTCTTCCATATCTGTAAATTAAATCCATCTAAGAGAGGGACTCCACTGACATTGACTGCATTCTCCATAATGACAAAGGAAAGATTCAACACCAGCAACCTCCCTCTAATACAACTTGTAGGAACCCGGGACACCCTGAGAGGGGAGGGGTGAATCAGGGTGTCAAATTTTTCTTTTAAAGTGATGGATTATGTTCCCATGTTGGTATGAACTTTTTAAACCTGTATGACGGATATGAACAGAAAACAAATATTCAGAGCAAAGAAATGACACAACACTTTTAACTTGGTTCACCACTAAGGGCTATGTCCACGGAGCATAACCCGACAGGTTGGTGGTCGTACCAAAATTCTACTAAACATCACTAGTTGTGGATTACAAAGGTTTGGTCATAGTCACTTTGTCCCAGGCTCACTTCCTTTACAAAAGTTTAGGGATAGCTCACAGCGTCCCTCAAGTCACTCCCATTGACTCCTCCTGGCTCACTGCCCTTTGGTGAAGCCACACTCAATTTATAGAAGTGAAGGTCTATTCATCATTTCAAAATAATTCATCCTCTATTTCATGTAGATGCTCTGTTTAAGTCCAACTATCACTTTTAGACAAAACTCACTTTGCACCCAAGGTATCGGGAAATCTCCCAGATTTCGTGTAGCTCCAAAAATACAGGAATACTTCAACCTCACCTAGCGCGCTTCTCCGAGATCGGCGCAGAGGTTTCAAGACTAGAACTCAAGTCAATTTCACGGTACAAATTCAGTGTGCAGGTGATACCAACCAACTTGTGCAACACTTCCTCCTTAAACTCCAAACCTGCGCGACTCATAGCCTTTAACTCCCAAACCACGTTGGACGCACAGCCAACAACCAGTGTGCATCATCTACTTGCGTGGCCCAACTACGACTTGCGTGACTCAACCAATTGTGCGACCGGAGCTTGAAAAATCTCTAAGTCTTGAACTTCATTACAAATGAGGAGGGGTGGTCCTCTATTTATAGGAAAACTGTACACCCTGCGTGGTGGCGGGAAAGTGTCATCACGGCACGCAAGTCCCGACACGCAGCTCCAACTGCCCTAGCCACTGTCACGCTACTCACTTGTTCCACCAAACCAAACTAGTGTGACCCTCTTTCCTTTTCTATATTTTGAAGTTATTATCATTAATAACAATAGGCGTGCAAGTTTCCAAACCTTCTAGGAACCATTGTGCAAGTCCTTTCTCTACGCGCAAGTCACTTGTGCGACCAGCCCAAATCTTGCACGACCCTTATCCCTTTGACATTTTTCAATGTTATGATCATGAAAAAAATATGATGTGCAAGTCTCCTCTCCTTCAAGAACTTGGTGTGCAAGTCTCTATTCCAAAATCACTTTTCTCCATTTGTCGATTTTCAGGCCCAAAAAATTGGCAAACACTGGAAAATGGTGCCACTTTCAAAACTGTAATCTGCTTGACCTGTAAGAGCACTTTGCTGGAACAAATTCTGAACTTCCACTAAGGATTGAAAACAAACACAAAAAATACTCTAATTCATTCCAAGATGACCCTGGTTCCAACAAAAGGTTCACCACCAAAAGGCAATAAATCAGTCTTTTAAAGAATATTTGAGTATTTAATGCTTGAAATTGGATTCATTCTCATTTTTTGCCTCAAAATTTTATTGGTTAATTGTAAAAACATTTGAAAAAAATGTGTAAAAATATTGTGGTTACTTCTGTTCATTGCCACCAATACAATGGATAGGCGTTAACTACCATTTAAAATAATCATATTATTATATTAATTTTCGGTATAACTCAAAGTTGTGTGTAACAAAAGATTTCAAAGAAACCCGTTGTTTTGTGTAGATTATACTATCAGATATAGAATCCCCTATAATGAAAAAATAATATTTAATTCCAAAATATTAATAAATATGAAAATTTCATATTCTATATTTACCTGGGATGTTACTTTCAACACATGTTCCATTCTAGTTTCTTTGTCCCCACTCGCACACACCTTGAGAAACATCTCAGAAGGTCTCCTATACAGATCACTACTCCAAGAAAAAACTATTTAATTGTGTATTTTTAATAAGATGGGATCCTAAAAAGAAATGTGAACCTTTTTACATTGGTATTAACATTTATCATTTTAACCCTTTAACAATTTGTGGTGTTACATTCACCCCATTTAGAACAAAACATCCTTATTGTGGACCCAATATCACAACCTAGACAGTGTATCCACATTTCCTACAAGGTTACTCCTATGATTCCAATGTTAGATATTAGCCCCATGATTACCCTAGTTTCCTACAAATATGTGTTCCCCCTCCCTAGGTCCCACCCACATGCTCAAATCGATCATCAGGCTAATGAATTCCCCCAAAGGAGAACACATATTCTTTATATTGTTCTTGGACCTCCCTCATACACGCCCTGGAAAACATCTAAGTATTTCACCCATATTGATCACTACTCCAGTACAATACTCTTTTAATATAGAGTTATAATATTGTAGGATCCCAAAAATAAAGTTGAACCTTATTGAAATGGTTAATAATATTTAGTATTTTAACCATTTAATACTTAGTGGTGTTACATGTTGAAAATTAATACAGGAATAGAAAATAAAAAACTATTAGAACTAAATTTTGTTTCCATACACAAATAAATAAATTGGGAAACATGATTCAAAAAAATTATTAAATTGTGGGAAAATAAATTATTCTATTTAATAAATTTATATATATTAGATGTATAGTCATATAGCCTAGTTGGATGTAATTCAATTTTTACTAGTTCTATGTGATGAGCTCTTACTTCATAAATATGTTTACTAAATCTCTATAGTTTTATTTTTTATACATTTTTTCATACATAAAAATTTAAAAAACAATGTGTTTTGTGGATGTTATATAGGAGGACCCCTTTGTGTCCATTTGTGGTTAATGACCCACGATTATCAGTTCCCCCTTACAAGCCTAGAAGTTGTGCTCATTTCTTATTGTTTCTCAATTGTTCCTCATTATATGCTTCTTGATCTTGGTTATTATTTTTGGTTCATCACTAATAGTGGATGGTTATTTAATTGGTATTGTTTTTATATTTTGGTTATATGTTTGTGTTGGTATCATTTAGGTAAATGGTAGAATATATTCTTAATAAATTATTTTTTAGAGTGGTGTTGAGTGATGGTGATGATTAGTTGGTTGTCATATATTGGTGGGGTCTTAATGGATGACTCATGGGTGATGTAAATGGGGTTTTATTATTGTCATTGTCCAGTGTCCCATGGTTGAGTAGACTATGGTGTTCATGTTTCAATGTTAACAACCAGGCCACTTCAAAATACCGATTAGATTACATTATTCAATGGATGGACAAAACCATCATAGCCATCTTTATGAGTAATTTTTTTATTGTTCTCTTCTTATATTTTTTTATTATTGGGTTTTTCCTCCCAAAAATTCCCATTGGTGTCTTGGTCTAGGGTAGGGTCCCTGAAAATACCCACTATGTTTCTACATGTTCCCATAGAATGAAATTTTATAATCATGTATTATTATGATAATAATAAAACAAATTAAATTTAGAAATTTTTGAAACTTATATATTACATAATGTATTTCCTAGGGAGGAGGTGTACATAGAAACATGATGGTTTTATTATCAATGATGATGAAATAAATGTTTTTTAAATTAGGAAATCATTTTATGGATTAATCCAAACTTGAAGATTTTTTTATTATATCTTGATCAATATATGTGAATAATGGTATTACAACAATGAGGATATCAAAACATATAAATCCATAAAAAATAATGATATAAGGATGTTTTTGTTCAGTTATGAAAATAACAAAAAAATATCCTTGAACAATAAAAATGAATTTAATTTTCATAATTTATGATGTGTAACATCAAAATGTATACTCATGGAGTGTTTTCATTTTTTCAAGGTTTTTTGGATATTCAAGGAAGTTCTATGACATTAATTTCTATCCAAATAATCCATGGAGGTTTTTTAGAGGGTTTAAATTGAGGATTATAATGTAATGAAATCAAAAATTGTTATATTTGTGATTTTGCTAAGGGATGAAGATGGAATATAGTCCCATGTATGTATTGTCTCATTTTTAATATTGTGAGACATTGGAATATTTTTAAAAATATATCTACGGTTGTGTGATGAGATATAATTCTATTCTAACGCCCAATGTGCCTGAAATTAATTTTTGAAATATATTAAATATCATGTGCATGCTTCTTTTCTTAAAAAGTGGAATAATGTTTAAACAGTGGCTCAAATTATAAATCTGAGGGTGGAATTGATTTTATAATGTGGGGTTTACCCTAGGAAAGATATAACATTTGTTGGAATGAGGCTTTTTTAAAAGGTCACCATAGTCATAAATAATAAATTAATTAAATAAGTTAATTTATTTTTATATGATGATGAAGTGGCCCAATAAACTTTTATATAATCTCAGGTATAACCAAATTTCTATATAAGATTCATAACTTTGGTGTTCGAGATAGGATACGGTGTAGGTTCTTCCATAGAACAACGTTGATAGATCATGATTTAAAAATTGGTGTGTCAACGGAAATCAAGGATCTCTGTAACAAAAACAACATAATTTCATTCAATTTTAGTGATTGATCCAATCCAGGTTGGAAGTTGGTTTGTGGATTTATCCCTATTTTTCTTTACCCATGATGAATGAGAATTAATCACCTAAAAATTTAATTTTTGGATCGATCGTTTGATTTTGGTAATTTATTTATCTTCCTGCGGAAAAGAAATTAATATTGTCTTAGTTTATTTAATTCAATTCATTCATCGTTAAAACATAAATGAATCGAATCCAACCCAAACAATTACTAATGTTCATTCTTATACTTTTTTATACTTTTTTTCTCCTACCTTTATTCAGGATTCATTGCCATAAATTATTTGGTTTGGTGGTCTGATAAATATCTAAGAATAAATAATTGAAAAACCAATTGTTAAAAAAATGATTCGATTCCAGACATTCGAGTTAGAGATCTGTGATGCAGTAGTGATGCTTAATAATGGAAGTGGATCAAAATCATATTGGTTTCTTTTTGGGATTGTTTAAATGACATGGATCGATGGGACGTGGGATTATAATTTGTCACATTCCATAAATCTGTCCATGTTGATGAGGTTTGGTCATAAGGAGTTCCATAGTTTGTATCGTGGGTGGTAGTCATCAGTATCCAGAGTAAAAGGTGGTGGACGACCGGGTATAGTGGTCAATTTTGACCAAAGGGGGATGTGTGATATCTGGTGTCACATTCATGATTTTAGGAGGACATGTGTGTGGTGTGATTGTTGTGTCATGTGATGGAGGTGACATAAGAATATGTATCCATTGTGTTCATGGAACCAGGGTGGAAGTGGGGTTTGTCCTGAGAAACCATGGAAGAATTTGAAGTCCCAAATTGAATTAATTTGATATGAATAATTTATTGTATTAAAATGATAACCTAATTTGTGTTGAACAATTTTCCTGAGATGGTGGAGGTAATCAAGGAGAGCCCGTCCTTTTTTCTCATATTATGTTGTAATGATTATATTAATAATATTTTTATTTTTATTTTTATCAAACCATGTTATGGTTGTATATTTTCACAGGCACATCGGATTGACAAGAATTATGAGACATCACAACCATATAATTATAGAGGTTAATTCAAGACCAATGTTTAATGAATTTTTTAGGCTCATGGATTGGGTCCATGAAGTGCCTAATAAAAATAATATTAATATTATATTATTTTTATGAAATCTTGTATCTAACATAAATTTTTCATATGGTGTAAAAATGAATAAAATCCTGGGGAATTGTGATCATGATATTGAGGTTCATATTTTCAGAAAAATATCAAGTATTTAATTTAGACTCATAGGTGGGGCCCAAAAAACCACCATTCATGCATGATGCGGTGAAATTTATCTTTTTCACCAGGTGTCCATTTGGGGAATGTAAATAGTCTGTCATGAGAAATTTCCCACAAGAATCACAACAGCATGATCTGTGTATTCATTCATGTCCATTTGTGGTGGAATATAAATGGATTTTTGTTTTTATACATTCAGAATAACGAACATCACCACGTGTTCATCAGGATTTTTCTAGATCTAGACACAGTCAATACTAGACATACTGATACAAGCCATCCTACAAGGACACACCGTGTACTCTATTGAGGATAGGTTGGATTCCTCTTTTAACTTATCTAAGCTTCATTGAGATCTTGTGTGAGATTCCTTAGAAAAATATTGGTTGAGTGTGTTCCCTTGGTCTATTCCTATGAGGGTTTGGTGTAGTATCAAGTTCTTGTTATAGTGGGCCATCACTATTTAGTTTCTTGATTATCCTAATCATTAGGGTGAGTATCCTTATTCTAGATTGAGTTGTTTTATGTATTTTTAACTATTGAATGAATGGTTTGGAACATATTTCCCTCTAAGATGAATGGAGTGATCCTCATTTCTCTTTGTGGTTCCTTTGATAGGGTTTGTTGGAATTGATGTCACCAACACTAAAAGGGTGTTGATACCCTATCTAGGAGGATGTGTTCAGTATGGTATGGATTCCCCCTTGTGATCCAAGGTCATTGAACCACTATCTGTGTATCGAGATCTGATATTTCCAATTATGTATAATCTGATCGACTATGTCTCTCCGGTGAACCCTCTCAGTTTTAATTTCTAACTATACCTAAATAAAATTACCTCTAGGATTGGATTTTTCAGTGTCTATATAGCTTGTGGAGTTTTTTCTACCAAGTGAGTGTTGTATGGAACCTTCAATCAGGAATCCAAGGCTAGATTTTTAGTAGTGAAATTTACCTTGAGACTATGTGTCTTTGATGAGTATATCTAGGTTTTCATATTATATGGCTTTTAGACATATACCTATATAGAGATGAATGTTACTCTTGATGGTTTATTCTTGGTTATTTAGGGGTTTCATACTGGGTATTTTTATACTCACCCCATGCATGGTATTTACCCAAATTTTTCATGTATTATGTAGATGATAGAAATTTTTTCAAAGTCATTAGTGTCGTAAGAGAAGATGGAGCTAAATTTGTCTTGAGAGACTGGGTTGTATACCGGTGCTATATTTTATAGAAGTCCCCTCCTTCTGAGATAGTTTGGAATTAATTTACAATTTTTTTCAGGGTAATATTTGGACCCTATTTACATTTTCTAGTACTTTTTTGCACACTCTAGTTGTGGGATTATATATTTTTTAGTTTATTTTTTTTCATTTGTTTTACACTTCAGTATTGTATGATATTGGAGATGTGTATGTGCATAAATTTACATAAGGAAAATTCCTCTCATGTGTGTGATATGACATCTTAGTGTTATTCATCATCCACTAGCCCATTGGTGGTAGGATTGGGATAGTTTCATCTCAATCCCCATCGGGTTAGGTTGTGACATTGTTATAAAATTTAGTTAAATCATTATAATCCTAATATACCTAAATTAAGAAATACTCAAAAACATGTTTTTCATTAGTTATGTTATAAGGTATCAATATTTTAATAATAATATCAACATGTATAAAGTGAAATAAATATTATGATACAAAAAATTCATAATATATTTTTGGATGGATTCTCCTAATTTATAAAAATATGTTTTTTTAGATTTATATAGTTGAATTGGTCTTGTTTAACGGATAATCAACATTTGACACCAAGTGGTGTATTTAATCATTAAAATTTTTCATTTATTAAATTTGAATGAGGTTATATTCATTATAATTAAACATTATGGAAGATTAATACATCATGGATACTCAATCTTTCACTAAATTTCCTTGAATATAGAAAAAAAACCTTTAAGATATTAGAGTTTATGTAAAATATGATATCTACATCAACTATGATAACTCGTGTTTTATAAATAATTGAAAATTTCTATCTGACACTATTAAAAATCATATAAAGATGAAATATTACATCATTAAGGGGAGGGTTAAAAAAATTAATAGTGAAGTTGGAGTATGTGTATATACAAGGAAATGTATTGGACATCATGACAGTGGTACAAACTATGAATGGTTTTTAAAATCATCAGTTGTCTCCTAGAGATCTGTTGCCTCAATTCATATAGATAGAATATAAATTGGACTCCCACTACCATAAGTTATTTACTATTCCATTCATGGGATAAAATAATAGATTTATCAAAATGTGGCCCATATGGAACTATTATTTACCTCTAGGTTTGATAGATTATGACTATTATTTTTCTATAATGAACAACTAGAGAAGTCCTCATTCAGTTTTTGGAGGGGAGGTTCCCATGTCAAGGAGTGATAGAAACATATAATTTATTCAATGTGGTATAGGTCCAAAATTAGATTGTAATTAACATTATGGATGTCGTTCTATTTGAAAACAAGGAGATATATTATTTTTTTGGAGGTTGTTTAAAGAGAGTATTTAAGGGTAAATCCTAAGGGACTGTCTTGAATATTGAATTTTTCAGGACTTATATTTATCATATGGTGTCTGAAGGATGGTTTTTACAAAGTGGTATCAAGAGAATGACTTTTTATCTTTGTAATATGTTTTTTAAATAGAAAATAGTCAAAAAAATTGTCATTCATGATTAAATTTTCAGTTAAATTTTTTTCTCATGTCAATCTTGACACATGTGAGTTTATAGTGAATGAATATTGAATCAATTGTATTAAATTTAATAGTTTGGGGATCAACTGGTGACTAAAATGTGAAACATTATGTTTCTATAGAATATGTTTTTGTGTGTTTTGAATAATACTAGTGGGGAGATTATTAGAATAATTATTTTTATACATTTTTTAGTTGTTATTGAAAATTATGTTGAATATTTTTCAAAAAACATTCAATAATTTCGTAAGAGTTGGAATCAAGTAATTTGGAAATGTTTCGAAGAGTTTTGTTTTTGGATCATCTTAAATGATATGAATCATGTCTTGGGGATGTTTACTGCGTTTTGGAGTATAATATCATGCTGCAAGATGACCCTATGAAACATTTTTGTGGGGTTGTCTAGAGTTAGAAGACTAATTTCATCACGAATAAGAAATACACCTTGAATTTGTTCTACATAAGGGTTATAATAATGAAATTTCACCATAATTAGATGGAGACACGATAAAATGGATATATATAAGATTAAAATGTTCCTTTCAAGAAAATTTCATACTATGATACAAGCCCCCTAAAACTGGTGCAACATTGACAGAAGCTAGAAGGTAGTCCATGAGGTGAAGTGTTTGACTGTTTCATGATGTATGGAATGATCCCAAAATTAAAATTAAAATGAATCTTATAATATAATATATAGTGGATCCATCTATTTAAATCGTAGGTTTCATCATGATGTTATAGTTTATGAAATATTTAACATGGTTTAATTTTTTTATTTCGAATTGTCATTATCATTGATGAAGTGAATTATTCTATAATTATTTTAATGCCCCCAGCCTAGTACTGCCTTGTGTGACCAAGCTGGGAGGTTCATTGGGTATTAGTCATGAATCCTCATATGCGAATTTTTTTTGACTAGTTGTGGGTCTATATAGAATATATTGGGAAGACTATACCCTCTAGAAAAGAGTTGTAATAAGAGTGAAAAAATATAAATAATCAAACATGAAACCCAGTCATAATGAAATCCAAAACCAAAAAATCTAAATAATTATTATTATTATGAAATGTATATATTAGTGTATTTAAACATCATGAAAAATTTTATAAAAATAACTGACTAAAAACTCAATAAATAAGACCAAAATCCCTTTCCCTAAACCCCATGTTGGTCCCATATCCAATCTCTAACCTATAAAACATGAAAACAATAAAATATAGTATACCTTGCCTCTTTCCCAACCTTCATCAATAGTGTCAACCTGAGTACCAAATTTTTTCCCAAATAGGGTGTTAGTAAAACTTAGTTTTCCAAAAAACATGTTATCTAGATAATCTTGTTTGAATATATAATCTATGAAATATTATAATGAATAGGGTTATTATTTCACAAATTAATATATAACATTATATAAACATGTTAACTCTTGGTATATGAGTTGACACCTTGGGAAATCAAAACCTACTTCAGCATTATGCCATATATCTATGTCCTTTGCTGGATCCTTATATATATGATAAATCAACCAAATATTTGGCAAGTTCTCTTGTATAGGATGAATCACTATTATATTTTCTTATGAAATAAAACTAGACTGGTATCCATGCATATATATTTATACTATATTCCCTTACATCTTCCCATGTCATATGTAAAAACGGGGGTATTGTGATCAATTCCATTGTGCTCCACTCTTATGTCTCATTCTACAGTCACTTACATCTTCCCATGGTGCACGTCACCAAATAGAAAGTAACCAACTCCTTTGTTTCCATGTGTATATCTCATGTTGGAGTGGATTACATATTCTTATGGTGCATGTTTCCTAGGGTAATGTAACAATATCATATCAATTGTTGGATTCCAGTAACATGGATGGATCAACAGTACCATGTATCATGAGATAGTGAATCAAGACCTCAGGCATCATGTGAGAAATCATTAAGTATAATAAGTCAAATACACATCTCTTTCAATTTTTGGATACTACTTTCTAAGATAAATCACAGATAACATGCATCAAGTAATCAATAATTAATAAAGTCTCATATTAACATATTCTACATTGGTTAAATTGTCTAATTACCGATTTTCAATTAATTTATTCTCATTTTGTGTGTTCTCCTAATAAGGATGAATCACTGATGTCACGTCATTATAGGTTACTATTAAATCATATTTAATATGTTATTTCTTGTTACCAATCATAAAATTTTATTTGTAATGTCATTTTCACATGTTTAATTCAATCCTCCTAAATTTCAACTTAATCAAGTGTTGGAACAATACTCAAGTGGCCACATGTCCGCGTAAAACTGCTAAGATACCTGAGGAGGTCCTTGGGAGGTATAAAATATGAATTCTCATCAAAGTACAGGATTATAGAATTAGGTAGTTTATACACACAACATGATGACAAGATCACACTTATTTTAAATACTATATAATAGCAATACAAATATTAAGGAGTTGTTCAAGACGACCCACCTCAGTATTAGAAAAGATATATAAAATTCCCCAAGATACAAGGTAGTTATTTGATTATTTCTTATTTCCATAGAATTAAGAACAAGAACTTTATCAACAAAGGATTTTAAATATAGTTCAGTGTAGGAAATCCCATACTATGGTTTTCCCTAAGGTAAATCCAATGATTTAAGAAGGCGATGAATAAATTCAAGGCTATGGGTCCAAAACATGAAGATCCCTATGATTCTATAATTTGATCTGAAAAGAGTTCCCATATGTTACATTTATAAGGGATTCAAAATCATAGGAAGTGGTGAATGATATCATAACCACACTACACTAGGGTTTAAAAGAACATAAGGAATGACACATTCACAACATGAATAGGGGATTCATATTTTGAATTCCTAAATACAAACATACACCATGAAATCTATTTCATAGGCCTAAAACCCAAAAAATAAATATTCACATCATGTAAAATTCTCATTCCATAGATGGTTTTCTTGAGGTTGACCCAAATCCATTCATGGTGTGAATGAGGTTTAGTGGGTCTAACTAGAACCATTTATTCCTTGTATGGTTTTCATGGGATATTCTATATTAATTCACATATTGAATTGACAATTAATGGTGTGAATTCATTCTGCATAAATTATATATATCCCTTTCCTACGTTCTACACCTCTGCAACAATAACCTAATATGGTAGAATGTGTTGCCAACCGTGGTTAAATGAAAAAAATGAACTAAAAGAGGATTATAAAAACTATTAAAATGGGGAATACCTAAGAAAATATGATATCTTTCAAAATCCCCACAATATAATATCTCATTAATGATATTTCCTCCAAATAATCCATTGGTGTAATGGAATATAGGATCATCCATTATGTTCTCATATCAGATTTCCTCTCCGAGGATTTCCCTTTAAAACACTCATACTACCATTTCCCTTATACTAGAGGCATGGTCTCCGAAAAGATTCTTCTCACTATAGCCCATGATATGGATCATATTATCCCCAAATGATGAATCAATATACACCTCTATTTAATCAATGTATATTATAAAGACTCATGTTTCACCAGATTTTGAATTTGATAAGTAGATTAAATTTATGGTTTTAGAGGCTTATGAGGGGTAACATGGACATTTTACCCTATAATATGACCAAGGATAGCTTTTATAACCATTCTTTTTGTCCCATAATAGATTGTTTACTTTAGAATAGAAGAATGGTGGAATTATATGTCGTTTGAGTTTTGATGGAATTTTTAAAAATTTATATATTAAATATTAAATTTTTGTGCTGATTCATGAGGTAATATATTTTGAATAGAAAGTAAAATTGAAATTATAACTTTTGGTTGATACTAGAATAAGTGTTTTTCTTAGGTGAGGAGTAAAATGACCTCATTTTATGGGCTCATTTCAAGTGTTTAAATAGTGAATTTATTAATTATTTAGTTAATATAAAACATTCCCTCACCTTAGGGATTATCAGGCTTGAAATGAGAAGGTGGAGAGGGTTCCCCCTTGCATAATTCCTAAATTTAGAGTACAAGTGGGAGAATGTTTTTCCAAAAAAAATCCATTGCATATATCAGGATCAGATCAAGCATTAGGGTCTTTTGATAACATATTTAAAACCCAAGATTCAAAATTTACACCATGAGTTAAGATGGTATTTTATTTTTCTTCAAGATCCCATTAGATAATTTTTTTCATGTTTTAGATTCCTATTATCATTTCTAAGTACTCCATGGGGATAAATATGTACCAATTCATGGATAAATAATGGTTTTGATTATTTATAAGGGGTTTCTCATTCTGAAACCCCAACAAAATGGTGTCTGGTTTTAATAATTCACACCATGTGTTCTTCATGTTTGTGCGTGATGGAATTTTTAGAACTCCATCCCATGTACATTAATAACACTCGGTGTAGTTTTGTATTACCATGTACATGGACAAGTGGTAGAGTACATGGGTATATATATTTTTTAAAAGTACACACCATGTACTATGGGTACATGTTGTGTTGTAGTACATGGCCTTATAGACATGTACATAGGAAGAAACCCCATGTGAGGAGTACATGGTCCTCTACTAATACCCATGTAGACCCCATGTAATATGTTTCCATGTAGTAGTATATAGACAATCTCCATGTACTCCTTGGTTGTGTTGTCACATTCCCCTTCTACTCTCACGGTTCGTCCTCTCTTGTAGGTTTTGGAGCTTGATGATTTTGTGTCTCGTTTTTGTTGTGTCCTAGAAGGTGGATGGTCTGAGGATGATTTCACGGCATCATGACATTGGTGTGGCCCTGTCCTTGGTCCTTGTGCGTTTACCCCTCTTCCGATTCAAATATCACTTGATTCAGCCTCCAGTGCATCCTCTTAGTTATTTGACTTAGATTTATGGCTGTGATTCCTAGGGAGGAGCATCATATCATTGCGATGAGGCTTCGACGATGTATGGTGACCAGGTAGCTGTCATCATCAATGATGTTTGTTTAGGGTAACCTTTTATGTCATTGAATCCTTATTTTGGATGGTCGTATGGTGGTGATTCTAATCAATGGTGTCCTAATCTGGAGGCATCCATTCATGAATTTGAGATTCTAATCAAATTATTCCTAATGGTCCAAGTTAAAGGAAGTTAAGAAATGATGGAATACGATTATAAATTTTTCCATTGTAGTTTTTTATTGATTTAATGTCTTTATATTCGTTGTTTCATGTTTTTTTTGTATTTTGAAATGGTTTTTATGTGCTGTGATCTTGCTATGAGGGTTATGTAGTCAGCAGTTCATGGGTTTATGCAACCAGTCCTTCTATTATAAGCTACTCCAAATGAGGTTCTGAGTGGGGAGTTTTCATCGGACCATTGCTATGTGGAATAGGATTTTTGAGAGGGTATAGATATTTCCATCGGTACCAGGCCCGTGCATTTTATCATGGGATATCTATATAAGCAGTGATGGGACTTTGGAAGATTGACTTAATGGTATTTGATGATGGGGTGGGGATTTGGCGTTGTAGTATTGAATTGGGTTGTTTAGATTTTAAAACTTTGGGGCACAGTTTGTATTATGTTTTTGATGTCATGTTGGGTTCCCCCTATTCCCTTAATAGGGGTTTATGCTTCAATAAAAAATAATTTTCAGTCATAGTATACTCTATGTACTCAGTTGTAAATTCAATGTTATTTTTCCTTCTTGGGGTTTTTGGATGTTTTGGCACCCTCAAGTCATATTTTTACATAAGAGGAATCCATTTGAGGTTTTTTTGTGTAGATCGTGATAGTCGAACCCTTGGACTGTTATGAGGAAACCTGGGATATGATTTGGGTGTTGAAATATTTGGTTCCCTTGACATAACTATTCAGGGCCTATGATTACCAAATCTTATATACAGTTAGCTAAACATGATTTCATCTACCATTATAATGTATAATATTCTGCATCCACTATTGAAATGGTAATTTCCAAAGGTTAACTATCATATCAAGAGGTTGTAGTGGTTCCTAGGGTATAATGAGAACCTCGAGATACTATGACATTAATCTTAAATATATGTTATATTCTCTAGATACAACTTAGTTATTGGACAAAGTATATGTTTGAATATCAGGTTATGGGGGCTAATAGGTATTAAGACTTCTTCTCATGAAGTTCTCACATGGTGATCTCTACTAGTTAGAATATGAGGACCGACCTGCCAATAGGAACACTACATGTTTCGGGTGTCATTGGATGTTCCTATCTATGATCAGGTGTAATGGTCTCCAGACATGAGATCATTACCAATGCATGTCATTTGATTGTGTACTATGATGCGAGATGAAAACAATGAAAATGAAGTTGTGGAGAGGTAGTTTTTCTCGGGTGCGTCATTGGTGGCATGGCATTGGTTGAATGGTCGAGAAACGATTTCTCACTTCTGGGTTATGGAAGTGATATATTTCAAGAAATTTTGATATGGATGACAATACCATTATAAGACCATGCCCATGGCGGTCGATGGTAAATATGCCAAGTTAAATCAACAAACAATAAAGTAAGAAATGGGTGACGACACATGAGTGTGTCCTGCTTTATGAGATATTATAGACAAAGATATTATATTACACGGCGCATGTTCGTAGGTTGGTTTGTGTTGTTGTCACGATACTTATCTCTTTAGGGGACATGATGGGTTTCTAGATCTCTCTCTTGGTGTGTGAATGCTATTCATTACTGTTGGGATAAAAGCTTTGAGGTTCACACACAATAGAGTATTCAAAAATCTCCCCTATTCTGTTGAATAGAAGTTTTGGACATGGTGGGCCCCACCACTGGGGTCCGGGATTTTTCCAAAGAAAAATGATCACCAATTCAATAAATTTATATTATTTGAGTTTAGAATAATGAGTATTGAATTTATTTATTAAATTTATTTACGAGTTTTATGTAAATACATTAAAAATATTAATTAACGAATTTTAAATTATTCATGGTTCAGTTAATATTTATGGCAGTCATGATTCAAGTTAATGACTCAATTATTATCGAGTAATATAAATAAATATAATTTAACATAATTTAATATATTACAAGTAAATGATAAAAAATGTATGACTCGTTTTAGTAGTCATAAAATGTCGTTGATAGTGTGTTAAGTATTTAAGCCCTACGAGGCTATACCGGGTATTTTAATTAAGCACTATAAATATAAGAGGAGTGGATATTTCAAAAGACTATTAATTGGGATTCTCTCTCCTCTCTTGTCTCCCCTGATCTTGAGAGAGATAGGATCTGGATCCATGGATCACGGATAGAGAACTATCTCAGGCCTTGCTAGCAGAGCGATGCAGTGATCATGGGTTCATCGAAGGCATCATCGCAATTCTATGCAAGCACCCAGATTCTAAAGAACAATGCTCCCCATGGATTTCTTGAAGAATGTTTGTACGATCTAGAGGATTTTGATGTTGGATTCTTCGAGAAGTTATCTCCAATGATGAGCAAATGTCTTGCACAGCTTCAAGATTAAACTAGGTACTGTACGATTTTTTTTGGGATTAGAAACATTCACAAGTTGTGGTTGTCTAAGACTATGTTGTTGTTCACCAATGTTGACAAGTTTACATCGATCGTTAGTGGAAAAATATTAAAACCCACCTGTTTGGGGCTTCTGTTGCACGCCCGGTTCAAACACGTGGTTTCATAGGGATGCGTGTTGATTTTAAGAGAAAAAAAATTAAATTATCATTAAGTTATGAAGAAGGCATCAATACGGTCCCAACTCCACAAACTATGTATTAATCTGATACTGAATGACTAATCTAAGGTCATCTGATGCGTTATTTTCTTATTAAAAGAAGTTCTTTAATAAGGTTCAAAATTGATGAACCAATTTTATCTAAATCCATTTACACCAGAATAGTATTTTCTGGTGTGGATAATTAATTATTATTATAAAAATAATTTTATTATAATAATAATAGTTATTTATAATAATAATTTTATTATTATAATATTAATTATTTTAATGTTTTATATTTTATAGCCATAATATAGACATAATAAATTTATATTTAATAATTTTATTATTTTATTTCCAAAAGCTTATGTAGGCTTTAGAAAATTTTAATAAGAAGACCTCATTCGATGGTCTTTGTAAAAATATGGTGTGGGGAGACATGCAAAGAAGGTCTCCTGTCAAATAAAACAAAAAACTAGAATTTGGGGGGGGTGGAGGACCTGCAAGTGTAGGTCGTGAAAAAATTAAAAAAAGGACAAGGGTTGGGGGCCGATAAGACCCCATGTTCAGCCGTAGCGCATGGCACCCCAGAGGCTACCTCCTCCAACTGCACGAAGAAACACTAGGGGTGGCGACGGTCGCCCCTCCCTCTGGCCTCCTCCCTCCCGCAGTAGCCAACCACGCAGCCGATCAACCGCGCCACCCTGCACTACATCTCTTTGACGAGTCTCCCCTAGCCACCGCGGCTGGTCCGGCTCCTTACCGCTACAGCGGAAGTGCCCGACCAAGTTATTCCCTCTCCTGTGTCAATTCATCCCGCACTGGAAAGTTGCACAAGCTTCGCCGCTCAGCCACAGCACTCAGGAATCCTCCGTCGACCCTCCTAGGCACCCGACTCTGTACCACAAGAGAGACTCATCCCTCTCAGCTTTAACCAGCATGTGGTAGCCCTATAGGGCTGCCTCTTTCCTTACACTGACCTACAATAGAGTATGGAGCACTAGGCAAGTAGCACCTAGTGCAACAGGTGCAGCCTCCCTTCTGCCGCCAGTCCGGCGACCTCCTACAGCCCCGCCCGTTGCACTGGTGTGCTGCCCACCACAGACCTGGAACCTCTTCCCTCTTCTTGAAGTCATAAAGCCTCCCAAATCATGCCGGAAAACCCCCTTTCTAGACCGACCATCTTCCCCACTCCCTCTAGCACACATCCAGGTGAGCGCAGCACCCGTGTGGCCAGATTGAGTCTCTGTGATGTAATCCCTCATGCACTTTGGACTTGGTTTGATCCAAAAATATACTTAGGTGGATCTGCACATCCAAGAACCAGTGTGGGCAGAAATTCTTGACTACAAACTCCCCTCCACAGAGTGGTTACTGCCCAAAATCGGTCTATGTGGGTCTGACCCGACCTGCACAGGCCCTGCTCAGGGTATTCAGGGCCCGGGTGATTTAAATTTAATCAAAAGTAAATTAAAATAATTAATTTAATTACAGTAGATAATTAAATTAATTAAATATTAGTTTTTTTAATATCTAGAAACATAATTAATTTAATTTGGAGTTTAATTAAATTAACTAATAATTTAATTATTAGTTTTTAAAATTAAATTAATTATTCAGGACAGAACAATGACATTTGTTGAATTTAAATTAGAGTAAAATTTTAATTCAATAAATAATGGCCTCAGAATTTATTTTTAATGCATGTTTAATTTTATTCTTCATTTATTTAATATATGTGATTTTAATGCGTATATGGCTGATGATGAGCTAGAGACCGACCGATGTATGTCTGGTGCCTTTTATTTAATTATTTATTTAATTATTGCAAGCAGTTTGGTAACAATTATTTTAGTTAAATAAATGTTGATATGTGTATCATCTCATTGTCATTATATGTATAATGACCTACATGTCCACTTCTCTGAGTTTTATTCTATACCTCGAGTCCCCCTCTCCTGTGTGTGAGTACATTTGTATAATTACGAGACGAGGCATGATGCACATCGCACCAAGTGACGACGATGAACAAGACAATACTTGGATGTATTGGACAAGTAGACAGTGCAATTCAAGTTTCAAGCTCTGCGACTAAAGGTATTGTCTCTAGGGTCTCATTTGGTCCATTATTCACTCAACAAATCAACAATTAGTATCATCTCATGATCAGGTGTTTATTTCATTTTTCATGGTTTATTATTTTTGTGCTTGTCTATTTTATTCAGTGATCACATAGAATAATAATAAACAAGTATGAAAGATAAAATACACATGTGACTCGATGAAATTTATATTTCTCAGATGATCAGTTGTGAGTGAGATCACATAGTACATGTTTATAAAAAATAGAAAATGATTTCTTTCATCACATTAAAAATAATAAAACCCACAAGAATATATTAAGTCATAACCTCCTTCTCTCATTCAAATTAGAACAAAACCAGCAGTTTGAGGTGTCAGTCATGACATAGTAGAGGGTGCCTCTTACTACCAGAGAGTCCTTATAAGAATGATTGGTTGACATAACTAAAATTTCAACAAAAAAATAGTCTTATCTAGCTTGATGTAATTTAAGATTCAAGGGTTGAGTAAATTATATTTTGTTTTTAAGAATCTAGGACTTCACTCAACAGATCAAGGAGCCACAAGTTAAAGTGGTCAGTCTGCCAAAATCCCACCTAAAACCCTCCATGTAGTGGAATAGCCATAGCTTGTAGACAATGAGGGGTGGTTTCGGGATCCTTGCCACTAGAATAGTCAAGAGACAAAGTATTCTGATTCTAGTATAGAGGGTTCCCAGAATCTTATAAAATAGTGGGAGACATTAAATGATTTAAGTAATTAATCAAAATGTCTAAATTGGTAAACCAGATAAAAGTATTAATCTTCTAAAATTCATTTTTTGTAGAAAATAGAAATATATAACACAAGTTTAAAAACATTGATATTATATTGGAGAAAGTAAATTTCCACACTGACACGAGTTTCCATGAATAGTATAGGCGCATGCACATTGAGGATACTAATGTGAAAATCATATTATACACACTGACACGAGTTTCATTTTTTGTCCCCAATACTGTTTATTACAGGATACTAATGTAAAAATCATATTATATTTATATCATTATGCTTCCTTCAATGTACAGTGTCAATTGCGGTCGCTACACCAGGACATGGATGATATAACCTGAAGTCTCATCTCCAAGATGTTGGTAGGGAGAAAGTGAAGTATTGATATAAATAAGGTGAAGTTTACACTGACAAGTATAAATTAAACAAAATAGATCATGATCTCTAAATGGATCATGTTCTCATATCATTTTTATTGCTTTACTCAAGTTATGTTTTAAGTTATAAAATGAACAAGTATTGAGTAAATGTTTCATTACCATTCCAGGTAAGGTTCTCCAAGTGAATAAGAATTCCAAGACAATTTTATCTTTAATTATTATGGAGAATAAATTGAAAGAAAATGTGCAAAATATCAAAGTAATTTAATTCCAACGAAACATTCATTACATCCTTCAATTAATAAGGTATTAACAAAGGTTATTTTCTCTGCATATTATAAAATAAAATAGTGAATTTTTAAACAAAATAAACTGATTTAAAGGAGAAATTTTCTTCTTCTACATCCAATATATTCATCAATGTAATGATTACTTTTACTAATTAGGTATTTAATACAATATGATTTTTACATATGTTTATTTAAATAAAATAACCAAGTATGTATAGAAACATTACTTGTTGTCAGGTGTATTCTCTAAGTGGTTGTGAAAGGATGATACCTAGCCCAGTGGTGAGAATTACAAAAATTCATTAATTTCCAAGTGAAATATTCATGTTGAATTATTATTGATTATAACCATAAACATTAATCTCACATGTCCTTGGATGCAAAGAGACATTATTTCAGGTTCTGTAATGAATGATTTATTTGGTAAACTCAATCACTAGTTCAGTGATACACGAATCATAGGCAATTAGTGATGAATATAAATGTAAGACTTATACCCAGTTCTTACAAGATAATTATTTGTCAAGTAATAATAAATGTGTATGTCATGAATATACCAAGTATAGTATTTAGGCTCATTATAGCTGAATAATTTTTGTATTATTGACGTCTCTAGTTTTGAAAAAGGATCCTTTAGAAATAAAGGTATGTAACAATGATTTTGGAAATAGTTCAACAAGTAAACATTGACTATTCCAAGTATAAGCTAGAGGTATATATACTTAATAAAATTATTTTAAGTAATTAAGGAATAATAAATTGAATTATATAAATGGTCAAGAGATATGATTTTTTTTGGGTTGGGATACCGAAGAATGTCTCGACCAAGCATTCATCAATCATGATAATGTGGCATGGAGTAATTCCTAAAAGCACATTACCTTATCAAAATCATTAAATTGATGTCAATGAGGAGGATTTATGATGAAGTATTACATATAAACATTGATCAACAAACATGTAGCATGGATAAATTACTAAACGCACATTTTATACATCATTATTTTTATGTAAGTAATATTAATGTTGCAACATGGAGAAAATTCCATTAAATATCATGATGTGCTTTGAAAATAATGGAGATATCCCAAAACCATATGCCAAATATAATGACAAATGTATATCATATGATTCATAGTATGATGTAAATCCATTATGTCATAAGGACATGTGTTTGGATGCAAATATTTTGTTTGGATACAAACAAACTTGCATCAAGATGAACACAATGTGCATCTAAGGTACATATCCTAATGATTTATTAGGATATTACCTAAATAACTAAGATATAAAAGTTATATTCAAGAGATAGAATATATTATATAAGAGTGTGCACATCTCTATTTGAGATATTGGGAGCTGTATTGACTTGTGTTTAGTCAAGGTTCAAGATGTAGAAATAATCAGCATAGGAATTGGTTCCACAAGCGCATGTAGAACTGGTTCCACAACCACATGTAGAACATAGTATGTTCCAGAGACACATACTATGTAGGAAGGATAAAACCATTGTGTTTTTTTTATATTCACCATGTTTGGTGACCTATTATTCAATGTGAATAATATTTCCTACATGTAATTACGAAATAGAAAATAGATAAAATTGATAAGACCAACTAAAATTTAATTAATGGATTCCATGTATCAAAGGGAAAGGGGATAATTATTATGAATATTGTTGTGTCTATTCAAGTTAATTGATGCATTGATGGTACAAACATAGTAACAACAAGGATCAATTGGTTTTACCTAGTCGTTACACCTAAATCTGTTAGAATTTTACTTATCATACTAATATATTTGATCAAATTATTTAGCATTAGATGTCATGACCACCAATCATGGATGGTGTCTATACGATGTAACTAGAGAGGGATGGTCACTTCATAGAAATATAATAAAGCATGAAAGTTACAGAAGACTGGTTTAGGATTAAAGGAAAAAATATGATCATAGAATATACATTTTCATCAAATGATTTCCATGTGTCTACGTGAGGTTATTGGGAGCACCAAAGTTTTCTAAGAAAAAATCAGTTCAGAAAGATATAGAAGATAGACATTGGAATCACAATTAGTTAATACCAAAATTAAATTCATTCTCTAGTTATTGACTTAAATTAGAAACCTATGTTCTAGAAAATAGGTTCTACTGAGGTATATCTATAGGTTTCTTGGTCCTAGTCAATCATACATATAGTGACATTATATTGAACAATACGAGAGGGAAAAATTCAAGAGTTTAATTGTTTCCTATGTCATAGGGCATAATCTCTTCAGGTTAACATTTCTAGAACTTGGGAAGAGATAAACATGATGAGTTAGATATATTCGTCAAAATGATGGATCAATCATGTATTCCAGGATATATACAATTACTGATATTTCCAAGGTATATTTTATAGCTGTCAAATGTCAGTTGTATCTAGGATCACTATAAGGAATGCAGTCAGAACTATCTAATTGTACTTCAAAAAGTACAAAATATTAGTACTGGTAATTGGAGATTAATGGATACTACTTTTCGGGGATACAAAATAGTATTCCATAGATCAATGTGATCTACTATCGTAGTTAGGAAAAATATGATGACTGAGTCAAGCTAATATAAGTTAGTGGTGGCGATACCTACAAATTTCGAGAACGTTGCAGCATCTAACGAAGCTAAGGAGCAGTTATTAAATGAAATTATTTGTTCCAATTCTTCGAATCACACATGGTGAGAAAAAGTATTGTCATAATGTAAATTATGATATTCTTATTAACCTAGATGTCAAGTTAGAACAGTGGAAAAGTGATATATACTCGGGATACCATCTCTTGAAAAGTTTTTCTCAATGATATAAAGTCTCAATAGTAGAATTTACACACTACGGAACTGTGACATACCCAGTAGCTAAATTCATTACTCAACAGAAACATGATTTTCATCATGTTAGTAGCTAACAAGTTTAGTTAGCAATTTGGCTCTAGTAAAAGTGGGAGTGATGAAATAGTGGGTTCCCTAGACCCAACTATTCACTACCTATGATTACCAAATCAAGTATACTGTTAGTTATACATGATGTCATCTTACCATAATAGTGTATACTTTTCTACATCCACTATTGAAATGGTTATGTCCAAAGGTTAATTGTCGTATCAAGAGGTTGTTGCAGTTCCCAGACTATAATGATATCCTCAAGATACTAATACATTAATCTTAAATATATGTTCTATGGTCTAGATACATCTTATTGATTGGACATAGTAGATGTTTGATGATCAGGTGATGGGGGCTCATAAGCATTGAGACTTCTTCTAATGAAGTTCGCACATGGTGATCTCTAGTTGTGAGATCATGAGGACTAACCCACCAATAAGAACACCACATGTTTCGGGTGTCATTGGATGTTCCTATCAATGATCATGTGTAATGGTCTCTTGAATTGAGATCATTACCAATTTAGGTCATTTTATTATGCACTTTGATCCAAGACAAAAACCATGTAAATAAAGTCATGGTGTGGTAGTTTGTGTCGGGTGCATAATTGGTGGCATGACACTGGTTGAATGGTCAAGAGAAGGATTTTTCACTTCTGGGTTATGGAAGTAATATATCTTAGGACATGTTGAAAAGGATGGAAGTACCTTAATAATACCATGTCCAAGGCAGTAGATGGTAAATACGTCCAGTTAAATCAAGAAACAATAAAGAAAGAAATGGGTGATGACACATGAGTGTGTCCTGATTTATGAGATATTACTGACTAAAAGATTGTATTAAACAGTGCATGTTCATAGGTTGGTTGTCTCTACTATGAAAATCCTTATCTCTTCAAGTTCCATGATGGGTTTCTAGATCTTGCTCTTTTTCTATGAATAATATTCACTAATATCAAGATAAGGTCCTAGAGGGTCACACACAATAGTGTATTCAAGAATCGCCCATTTTTAGTTGAATAATAGTTTTGGACATGGTGGGACCCACCACAGGGGTCCAGGATTTGTCCAAAGAAAAATGATCACACATGAAATAAATAAATTCATATTATTTTAGATTTTAATAATGCGTATTGAATTTATTTATTAAAAGTATTTATGATTTTTAAGTAAATACCTGAAAAATATTAATTAATGAATATTAAATTATTCAAAGATAAATTAATATTTATGGGAGTATTGAGTCAAATTAATGACTCAATTATTATTAAGTAATATATTTTAATATATTACAAGTAAATGATAATAATATTTATGACTCAGTTTAGTAGTCACAAAATGTCATTGATAGTGTGTTAAGTATTCGAGGCCTGTGAGGCTATAGTTGTTTTTTTAATTAAGCACAATAAATATAAGAGGAGAGCATATTTTCAAAGAGTATTCATGCATATTCTCTCTCCTCTCCTCTCTCCCATGATCTAGATAGAGAGGCTCTAGATCCAAGGAGAACAGATTGAGCACTCTCTCAGGAATCTCTAGAGGTGCGGTGATTGTTAGAGTGTTTAAAGTGTAATCTCAACTCTACGATAGCACACAGATCATGAGGAATGGTGCTCCCATGGATTTCTTGAAGCACGTTTTGACGATCTAGACAAGTTTGATGTCGGATTCTTTGATCAGCGATCACCACTGAAGAGTAGATGTTGTGTGAGGCTTCAGAAATAAACTAGGTACTTTACGATTTATTTTTTGTGCTTAGAACCCTTCACGCATGGTCCTAAGCTAATATCGGGCTTCTGTTCACCGACATTAAAAATTTTACATCGATCATCAGTGGAAAATTTTTAAAACCCACATGTTTGGGGCTTCTGATGCATGCCTAGTTCCAACATTAGGGAGAGTATGTTATAAAAACTATTTTTTACTATAGAAAGTGAGCTCAGCTATCACTTGAGATTAATACATGGGATGAGACCCGGTCAAGGGTCATAATAATGATTTTAGAATGTACCATGAGTTTATTACCAACATAGTTTAGTGTTTAGTATGATATTTCTCTTGGTTAGAGGGACTGAGTTCTGACATGAGGTGGTGGATAGGTTGAGTGTGTGCTCCTACCAAGGGTTGCATGGAAAGGTGTTAGAAAAGAGTATATTTTTCTTAAGATGTTTAATTCCATTTAAAACTATGAGGATGTTAGTAACAAGTGTCTTGTGTTGAAGGATGTGTTACCCATCGATTCAGGCGATGGCCTAAGAGTTTTGTTATTATGATGAGGCTTATTTTATGCCCTTAGGGTGGTAGTGATGTGGTTGAGCTTCCCTATTTTTATCCCTATTATACTGATATGGACTATGATGGTTGAGAGGGTTTTATATGATGGTCTATAGAGTTTTTTATGGATATCCATTCTTGGGGATATTGGATATGATGCTTTTTATGAGTAATTATAGTTGTTTATGGAATGAGTTTTGGAATAAGGATCTAGAAATTATATTTTTTTTAATATCACGATAGTTATATGTGTGTGTGTGTGAATGAGATTTGGTTCTATATTTATGCTCATCAACCCATGATATTAGGTGTTGGACTAACACACTAGACACTATGAGATCAGGTTCTAGACTGACAGTCTAAGAACCATGTTATTGTTTCCTAGAGTGATGTATTTGGACCCATGAGATTAGGTGTCATATAGAAAATCTTGGAATGATAATAATAAGTGAAAGACTGGAGATCTAGGTAGCATATTATAGGATAGCAGACTGACGCTCAGCACCCATGGATTAGTTTCTAGACTGATGCTCCCGTAACCATTGTTTTAATATATTCTATATGGATTGGGATGTTTCAATAATGTTCAAAATCTGTGGTTCGAGGTCTTGACCAATGGCTGATGAGCTAATTGTATATTGAGAAGTATACATGGTGTAATGAATCTCTACATATAGGTTTAAGGTGCTGAACTGAGGCTCTAGGCACTACAGTTTCAAACACTTGTGTGAGATGTTAGATTAAATCTCTATGTCATGGTTATAATTTATAATGGGATGATAACCTAAGGTAGATTCATCTCAGAATAGTTTAATAGATAATGAGTAAATTCTTGAGTTTTGGTTGGGGCTAATATGGTAGTGGATCCCATATGTAGTTTGGGATGCACAGCCATCAAGAATTTCTCAGAGACACTATGGCACTGAATGAAGCATGTATGATTGATTAGATTCATAGATGTGAGTATTTATTGTTTTTATATTTGATTTTTTATTTTTTATATTTTTGTTAGGTTAACCATATTGCATGAGCGTGTACTTATGGAATCAGGTTATAGTTTTATCATTGGGTGTGGCCTATTGACATTTATTTACCACCCCCTATATGCAATCCTCGATGTGAATATAGATATTATTTATAATTTTAGGTTGAGAATGAATGCATTATAGATAGATATGAGCCTTAGTATTGCATGGTTGAGTTGGATACTCATTTAAAGTCGGATGATTATGCTAGAGTATCTCAAAAGAGTACAAGAGACTGGGTATGTGATATTGATTGTAGTTGGCATTATGTCTTGATGTATGTATTTTTTATATGTGATTGGCCCTGTGGGTGATCAATGTTGTATGTATGGCATGGTTGTTTAGGACTTTAATGTATTTCCTTTTGAACTATAATTTTTGAGTTTAATTATACATATTCCTATTTGTTATTTGATATTTATGGTGTTTAGTTATTTATATAATGTTGTGCACTCTAATATGGGGGTATAGTCTCCTCACAGTACTATCTTATACCCTCACTACTAGTTGGAATCATCAGGCATATGGGGAGGACCTCTTCTGGTCATGTGGTGAACCAGCTTGGGGAATCAATTTTAGTGGAACCTAGTCCGAAACATTACAAAGTGGTATCAAAGTTTTTTACATTCCATCTCATTTCACTATTTTGAGTTTGGTAGATGTGATATATAGTAATGTGTCAGAACTAGTGATGGATATCAGATAGAGCGTCAGGAACAACTTTTTTGATAAGAAGTCCACGTTACTAGGGTTGGTTTTAATGTTCCCGGTTGTTGATGGTTTGGTCGTATATGATTTTCACCTTAGTAGATGCATGTGTAGTTTATATTTGATGATTTATGATTCATTCCCAGATCTTGTCTCATTAGAAAGAGTCTTGTGATTTTATTTTTACTCTTGGACTTTAGAAACAAGAGGTGTATCATGCATCATGGTAGGCACATAGGATCCACAAGTTATAGGCCTTATATTGTGTGTTTTTATGGATTTATTTCTGATGGAAGGTTTTTTGGATCTATGGTTACACACATGGCGATAAGGATGTTTTCATTTTATCTATGAATAGTAGGTGTAGTGACCCTCGTGGGTGAGCATGGTGTAATTATATGATCATTGGACCCCTTCTGGGTGGGTTTGGTTCACAGTTTGTTATGTAACCTAGTCCTTTTAGGAGTATTATAATGTATAAATGCTTACTGTGGATGACTTCCCTAGTTTTTGGTAGTTGGTTTAACATGTGGAATTATTCATATGGGAGACTCTAGAGATAGGTGTTTTGGTCTGATGAGCTTATGCGATGTTGGGACAAGAGTGAAACAACCTGGGTTTTTATTTTATGTCAGTACCATTTAAATTTCGTCTTAAATCCTCTTTTTTATTATTATAAATGTATATAATAACCGAAGAAATGAATTGGAAGTTTCTAGGCCATGTTTGGATCCTAGATCCCTAATTTATGGTAAAAATGGGAGGACACTTGGTTTGAACAAATATTGCACTAAATGCCAAATGGTTTAGAAAGACCATGCAGTGTGAAACTAAACTCCATAGAGGGTAACACATAGGATGAGAATAGTTATAAAAACTATGCACCATAACCATGTTGGTCCATTGTCTATGGTTAGTGGCAGGAACATGGTTAGCACACCGTTTAAGAAACTGTGCGGCTAAATTTCCTGCCTCTTAATTTTTGGGTGAATTTATTTTTTTCAACCTTTTTTATGGGATAAACCCATGTTCTTTCTTTTTCTATAGTAGTATCCTCCCATGTGTGATATCTCCCACCATTCTCTTAGGTTTTGAATTTTTTTCTCCATCCAACCATGATTTATGATGTTTTTTTCATGTTGGATCTCCATTAGTAAGTGATTTAATCCATTTTCATCATTCCTTTAACTTTTTTTCCATATGATATGATGGATCTTATTCCCTTATTTTGGGTATTTTACTAGTCTTCTATTTCATTATAATAAAGACCATATCATAGGCTGATACTAAATGAGAACTCCCAGAAAGGCATAAGGTAGTTATATGTTTTCCCTCAATGTATGGTTCTTTATACCCAGTTGTCTTCATGCCACACTCTAGAACTTCTTTTTGTTTCTTCCTATGATAATAGACCCCAAAATAAAATGTTGAATTAATTTTTAATACATTACATGGAACCCTTATACAAGTTTGGAGGTTCGAGTCCTCAACACAAACCACTCATGTGTGTGGGTTATTTATTTTATCGATGGAAATTCCAACCATTGGGTAAGTTGACTTCACATTTCTTTATTAGGTGTCAAATATGAGAATGGAGTAGATTTTTAAAGGTTATAATCACGTTAAAACACCATCCCTTTTGTGTATGAAAGGAATTGAATTTATAATCACATGGATTGTGTATGATTATGAAATTTTTAATGAAATAGTCATAATGAGTAAAATGATAAAGGGAACATACATTGATCTGGTCCTTGGTTTATTTATATAAATCATATTGATGATGGATGACATGATATCCAACCAATGTGGGATGCATGGTATAGAACTGATGTGGGGAATCATTGTATTTAACCAATAAGGGTGGGAGTTTACTGTAAGGTATTGATGACCCACATAGATGGCTCCATTTTTCACACCATGGATCCATTTTTTCAACAACCTTGGATAAGATCTTAGGGTTATAGTTAGTCATTATTATTATTTTACTAATTATAGTGAGTTTTTATTGACTGGATAGTATCACTTCTACTTTTACCACTTTTATTATTGTTATGGACGCAAATAGATTTAGTTCATTTACAAACACTAGAATTGTTATATATGCCTTTGGTGATGGACTACTGAGTAATATGTCACACACTATTCAGGATGAAGTTTGGTACCCAAATAGACTTCATGGATGTAGGTAGGGATAGTGGAAAGTTCCTAATTAGATGTACTTGACTGATTATGGATTAGGATCATGGGATAATATGAATGATTAATGGATTGAGATGCAATCTAGGGATAATATTTTGGTATTTTATATATTTGATACATGTATTATAAAAGATAATTATTTTCATGTAGTTCCTTTATTTTGTATTGATTCATGACATACTCATCATTTTGTATATGACACTAGCCTTGGAATGATTTTTATTATTATTGTTTGGATGGTTTATCTTTTGTTTATGGTTAATATTTTTATTTCACCTTCTATAAATTTATGATACAAATTTGTTACTCTAATTATGAGGGTATAGTATCCTCATTGTACCAACATGGACCCTAACTTCTTTTGGTAGCCTCTGGTGTTATGGAGACAAGATTATGGCCTAGTGACCCACCATCTCAAGGCACCGTTCAGTGGAACCTAGGTTGGGATGTTACAAAGTGTTACCATATGATTTTTTTTCTTTTCTTTTTATCTTGTTATTTTGGATAAGATGAGATGATATTAGGGGAGAGTTGGGATTTAGATATGATCTATGCATAGGAGGGGAAAACCCATGTATAGGTAAAACAAAATTACCTAGGA
Source organism: Viscum album (assembly GCA_963277665.1). Lineage (NCBI taxonomy): Eukaryota > Viridiplantae > Streptophyta > Magnoliopsida > Santalales > Viscaceae > Viscum > Viscum album. The sequence goes on along the minus strand of OY728157.1, from coordinate 200,750,326 downwards.
TTGGTAGTTGTTTTTCTTGTTGTGTTTATTACTATTGATCAAATTTTTTCACTGCGTGACGCACATGTTATGTGATATTTATTGTGATTTTCATTTTTCCATTGGTATGTTATGTATTAGAAATGTTGGTCTCATGCATCATTTTGGGAACATAAAAAATTCACATTCCATGCATTTGACATTTCATAATGGATACATTGTTTGAATGTATGAAATTTATTATATATACCTTGTTGGATATAAATTTTAATAAAATAATGTTTCCCGTAGGGGATTGAGAAACATAATTGGTTACATAAAGTTCCCACATAAACCTAATAGTGTTTTACTATATAGATTTATACAGAATCCTTATGTAGTCAATTATGGCATGTTGAGTCCTAGGCCATTGGTCGCATGGGCTGAAACGTTTTTATAGTTTTGATTAAATTGATTCCACAGTTAAATATATAAAGTGCATGGGCCTATATAATTTTTAAATGAAAATATATATTATTTAACCATTTAATTTGTTTTTAAATAAAAATATAAATGGAGAAAAATTACCTTAACTTCTGAAATAAAATGGTTATTGTTAAACAGAGATTCCAATTGAAACTTAAAGGGTGTTTAATCTATAAATTTCAAATGAAACATTTTATATATATACTTTTTCCTTGTATAAGAGAACATGATCATGACTCGACCATAGTAGTGGGTAGTAGGAAGTATTTATTTCATTCTTATGATCCATATATCACCCAAACCTGGATTTAGAAGCATGAATAGTTTTGTGACTCATATAGAGAAATTCATGTATTTTTCTTATTCATATATCTATGACATTTTCATTTCCCAAGCTTTTGTAAGTCATTTTCATGGAATTTTTAGAGACATGCTAACACGACAACCTCTAGTTGTGTACTAAGAACATGGAGACGACCATGATCTGGAGGTGGTGCGCCTTAGTCCACCCCTATAACCTCTAGTATTCCACTTGTGGAAAATGTGTTAATCCATGATATGGGTGTTGATGCGTAGTTTGGGTAAGGTTTTATATGTTTTATACAAATTTTTGAAGGTGTCCCATAACCTATATTTTCTATGAAAGAGTTGATGTGTGATCCCTAACTGCAACATAGACCCACTTTCTTAGGGATGGTGGCCCCCAATATACTGAGATTTGGATTAAGACTATCATGTATATCATTAAACATATAGAGACACCTCAAAAAATAAGGGTCTGGGTCATGATGAATATGATTCATGGAACCTCAAAGCATTGGTGGGATGCCCTAAACTAGGGATATCATTGTTGGGATATGGTTTGGAGGGATTCCCAATCCAATTCTAATGAATAATATTTTCTTTCTGACTTTATGGGATGATCATACCTAAGAGTTTATAAATATAGATTAGGGTTTTATGTTTGTTTTATAGTATTCATCTTGATTTAAGGATCATCAGGAGTTTTCACCCATCTATCTTTTTGATGATTCATCTAGTAACAGACTCATTGAGTAAGGGTTCGACCAAGATTTTAGATCACCAGTGAACATTTTTCTCTTGGATAACATTTCTGAAATAGTAAATTATGATATTATTTCTAAACATAGAATGATATAATCTAGGGTCTTAGAGAAGGGTAGTTCAACTTTTTAACCTATGGGTGTAGTTTTAGGTGGAAGGAAATGACACTTTGTGGCATCTCATGAGTGAAATATAATCCATAGAATCAGTAATGGTAGTTAAATTATTGTTCACCAGGGTGGGTGGTAGGAAAAATGATAATATAGTGAGATAAAAATTTGTATGAGGGTTTAGATTATAGAAGGATGGTCCATCTATAGTGGTTTTTCATGTCCTTTACTCTAGTAGTCGGTGAGAGAGGACCAACTCTGACTTTAGGTCCAGGAGCAGGATTCACAACTCTATGTTAGACTGGCACCTAGAATACTAATAGTAATAATGGATAAAGAGGTGGTCATAGATGAGGTAGGTAGAAACTAGTTGTAATGCGGCAACACAGTGGGCATACTAATGGTAGTTATGTTTTTTCTCGTGGCTGTAGATCAGGATAGATATAATCAATAGAACTTATACCTGAGGAGCAAAGCATCGAGCCATCTACATTGTGAGGTAAGATATAAGTAGTTTCTACTCTAGTATCTTCCATTTTTGAAATGGTTTCTTTTACTTTCTTATATATATACGGCTACTATGGAATTCCTTGGGCTTTTTTTAGTGCTTATGTGGTATTATAGCTCTGGATAATCTCTTGGGAGTGCAATCAGAAATTAGAATGGTAATGAATTATATATCACCTCAAAATTAGTGGTTATTTTTCCTATGGGATCTATATATCCTCAAGATGACTAGATTTGATGACATTATCAGAATGGAATGTTAGGTTCTCCAAAATTCCCATGTTGATAGATATCACCATAGAATATACTTCACTTCACCAAAGGGATAAAGATATATCCCAAAGGGTGAATGGGATGTCTAGGAATGTCAAGATGGATCAAAGCATCATAGACTGGGTGGGGTGATAGCACAAATCACTAGCCTCTATGTGGATGTTCAAGGAAAATTTTAAAAAGATTTATCTCTTATGATTGATAATTTTAGGGATATTTTTCTTGATGAATTTTTAGGACCACCAACAGAGATAGAGGTAGGGTTTACAATAGAACTAGCATTAGGGTCCACACTAGTATCTTTTCATCCTTATAGGATTATGACTATTGATTTAAAAGAGTATAAGAGCCAACCTGAGGACATGGAAATGAATGGTTTCATATAAATCTATACTTTCTCATGAGGTTCCCAAGACTTAATCTCTAAGAAGGAAGATGTAACCCTATGTTTAGGCATGGATTTCAAGAAATGTAATTAGTTCATGGTTAAAAACAGGCCCCATTTTTCCCTTATAGATGACTAATTTCACTATATCCTAAGATATAGGGTTTTCTCATAAATTTATTTGAGGTCAGGTTATCGGTAGGTATGTTTTGGGATTGTAGATATACCTTGTACAACATTTTGTAGAAGGTACGGTCTTTATGAGTACCTGGTTATGTCATTTGGTCTTATGAATGCACTAGCTATTTTCATATCCCTAATGAATCAATTTTTCCACCCATATTTGGTTTCTTCCATGGTGGTTTTTGGGGACCTCATCATGGAATATTCACATTTCCAACCTGATCATTTTATACACCTTGACATTGGATTGAATATACTGAGAGTGAATTTGTTATATGCCAATTACACAAAATGTCAATTTTGGATAGAAAATTTTCACTTCTTGCGTCATACCATATCTGAGATAGGAGTTCAATGGATCTTGATAAGGTGATTGATATAGTTTTGTGAAAGTATCCCAAAAATTTCTTTGAAATATGAATTTAATTTGGACTAGATGGTTACCAATGAGAATCATACAATATGTTTCACATCTATATAAACTCTCATGGGCTTGACCAAAAATGTAGTAAAATTTATATGGTCTGAAATATGTGAAGTGGACTTTTAAGAGCTAAAGGCTAGGTTGAATTTAGTGATAATGCTGAATCTTCTAGATAACAGAAGAAGAAATATTGTTAATTGTGATGCATCTGAAATCGTTTTGGGAGTTTTTTTGATTTAAAGGTATTGATATATAGTGTACAGATCTCTCTAGTTGAGACCTAATGAGAAGAATTATCTACCATGAATCCTCGAGTTAGTTGTAGTTGTTCGTTTCTTTCATTTTTTGAGGCACTATTTGCTGGGAGATAGTTTTGTAGTGTACGCAGAACAAAAAATCCGGAAATAAATATTTATACATTGTGAATTAAATCATAGATAGAATTGGTCAGTATAGTAATACTGGTATATTGATTTTGAGCTAGCCTATATGCCTAGTAAAGGAAATCTAGTACATGATTCTTCATATCGATGGACTCAAACCCAAGCAATTTGGGAGGCCAGTAGTTAATGTAAGTTAATGGACTTGTTCTCTAGGATGCAATTAGAGGGGATGGATAGTCACAAACAAACACTTATCTCATCTTTATTAGTGAATTCCACACTTCTAGATAGGGTAAATAAGATATAGTTATTAGATCCCAAGGGCCTAGAACCAAGGTAGAGCGTGATAGGTGAGTATTTGTATCATGGTTGGACTATCACTATGGGAATTTTTAGTATTTGAAATAGGCACATTACCATTTTAATGTACTATAAAAATAAACACTTATTTACGATGGGAGAAGGTGTTGGATTTGGTGTCCTAGAACCAAATTCTTTATACTTTATGATAAACCTGTATTCATTTTTTCAAATATTAATCAAATACTTATCACTTCATGATTTTTCTTCTATGTGACAAAGTATTTGATAATGTCCTAAGAGTAGGTGTCACACTAAAAGGTCATAAAAGTTCCCCACTATGTTGAGAACCTAGAAGTTCTAAAATACTATTCATGAATATATTTTCTAATGTCGGATCATATCATTTCAGGGGAAAATTATATAGGATATCGGGGGGAGATTCATGCCCTTAGTAATATCTAGTAGGATATTATGAGAATGATACCCACTAGTAGTAAATATATATTTATATGTGTCATTGGATGTTCCTATCTGTGGATATGTGTATTGTTCCTTAGACATTAATATTATTATTAATGAATATTATGATTCATGTACTTTTATTTATAGATAAAAATTTTGATGACATATGTTCGTAGTGAGGTAAGATACATTGTGTGTGTCACAAGTAATATTGCATTAATGAATAATTTGATAAAGGATTTATCCCTTATGTTCATTAACACAAGTTAAAATCTCATTCCCTTTGATGGAAATGATATTTTCTAAATAAATCCATGTCCATGGTGTTATATAGGCACGATTTATTTATGTAAACTCAAAGAAAGAGAAAATTGAGCATATAGGTTGATGGAACATGCATACAACATGCTTGATTTGAGATATTGTGATAAAGGGGTTACATTACACAGTAAGCATTTGTATGAGGTCACTTGTCATTACATCATTAACTTCTTTATCTATTTGTGACATGGTGTGTTGCTAGATGTTAACCTTAGACTTTAGGCAACTTCACCTAATGCCACTGAGAAATAGGCCTAGAGATTCACATATAAGTGTATCCAGAATCTCTGTTAAATAATATATGTTTTTATTTATTATTGAATAGGATGAATAAATATTATTCACTTATGTGGTTTAATAATTACTCATGTATTCTTGATAATATATAAAAATTTAATTGTAATTTAGTAAATATAATATTTATTTATTTATTTATTTATTTAGTTATTTAGTTATTGGTGAATAATGTAATGGTATTTATTTAATAATTAAGTAGTCATTATTCATGGTTTGATAAGTATTTTGGAGGAATAGAAGACCAAGTTTTTATGCGCGGTGATATATAAAAAATATTGATTATTATTTGGTTAAATAATATTTAATTATAATTCATAAGTTAAGAACATTTCTAGAGATAATTATATTGTTATTATTATTTGTCATGGGGTTTCTCTAGGATTAAATAAACAATTAAGGGCACTTGTGAAACTATTTTATTTGAAACCAATAGATATATTAAATAATTTATTTTGTTTTCTCATTAATCCAATTCATTTGTCTTTGTTGTGCATAACGGGTTTGGAGAATCCTATCACGACTAAAGATATCCCTTAGCTAAGAATGCTCCCAAGAACGGAGAGAAATCCCTTCCACCAAATCAAGGAGAACACTTTGTAATAGGTTCTTAATGTGATCAAATGTAGAAAATACTAGCACAAGGTTATGTCATGTTATCACCAATAGATTATTTGATGACATATGGATATTCATGAAACATGTGTGGATCACCACTAGAGGAAATATACACTTGGTTTCTACTATGCAATGAAATTGGACAACATATATGTCAATGGATTCATTAATGAAGAAATAATTACAAAAAATGTAATTATTTATTTAATTAAATTATTTATAAATTATATGTGATGATCCTCTTTCTTGGTTTCAGCGCAATTCTTCATTGTCTATTTCTTTGACTCAATTCCGTGGATCATGGAATTCATCATCATATACATCTCAAGTTGATCATCGATTTTGGAAAAAATAAAAGTCAGGAACCACCCATCGCATGCTTATATTGCACTCAAAACCTACAATTGGTATCAGAGTGGCCACATAACTATTTATAATTATTTAAGAAAGTTGGTATTTTAGGGATTTTAATTTAGTTTTATCATTTCAATTTTAATCATTCTTTTAATCTGAATTGTGAGATATATTTTTTCCCACTTTCTTTCTCATAGATCTAATAAATAAATTTAATTTTATGATTAAGGTAAAATTGAGGTATTCATTAAAAGGTGCCATGGTTTTTGGCCAGACAATAGAAGACTACATGACGTGTAAATAGAGTTACAGGTTGTGTAGTCACATTCAACACATAATAATTGATTCATAAATCAAAAAAAGATTATAATTTTATTATTTCATTAATTACACACTTTATTATCCATGTGTTGACCATAATTAAATGACTCATAATCTTGTGGAATACACACCATATAGCCCACATACACGGCATGTAGTCCCTTTGAGGCATGTATGGGTCATGTCTTCCATACATGGCTTACCTGACAGGTGACCATGTAACTCGGAGTTAAATGGAATGTGTCCCATTAAAAATGTTGTGTACTCCGAATTTTTTTAGGCATTGATTACACGATGAGTACCTATGTGAGTTTCTCATATAGACAGTGAGAGGTGTACATGTCATGTAGATCAGATCTACATCTTGTATAATAATACCAAGTTATGAAGATTTATAATTTATTTATTTTACTATGTAAACATTAAGAGATGAACTTGTGTGTGTTCATAAAGATAGGAAACAATGTGTGATAGGTTTTAATATACATAAATATATAAATTTTTAATTGAACTCAACATAATTTTCAGATCTACAGATCATGTATGAGTTATAATACTAGTGGATACTCACTGTTAATTTTTTTTTGCAAGGCTACTATATGTTCATTTAATCATAACCCATGGACAAAAAATAATGTAATTTATGTAATCATCCATGAAGTACATGTCATAAAAGTACATGATAAGTCGTGTATGCTATATCTCACAAAGAATAAAAAAGTATATGATTATAATACATGTTGAGTATATTAGGACAGTTACTCACTGTATTTCCTCCAAGGTACATTTATGTAGATGGTTAATTTTAAATGAATTTATTTAATTTGTTTAAAATTATTATGGATGAGAATGTCTAGGAAATTCACATGAGAATTATGATAAAAATGATTGATTAATTAAATATTATAATTGATCAATTTGTGCACAATTTATATTAAATAAGAATGATTAATAATTTAATTCTAGTTTAATTAAGTGTGTAATCTAGTTCACGCATGTGGATGGTCATGATATAGAACATACCTTTTGTATGTGATTGGTTTCATTTTATTTATTATTAAATTAAACTTTTGGCATATGTGCCTTCCCTCCTTTCATTATGAAGGGTCTTCATGACCATGGTTTCTTTTATGTAAACCCCCTTTTCCACCCACTTTCATGTGAGTAAAAGGCATATGTAATGGATGGAGCACCATATAATTGGAGGTGGTTCAAGTTAGGAGTCAAGGTGAAATAAAACCAAGGATGTGCATAGCTAGACAGGTGGAAAGATGTAACATGAACCTTAATTGGTTAAAGGTGTATTTTTCCTTAGGTCAATGATTACTTTATCAACCACCAAATAAACTAACAAATAGTAAGACCTAATGATCATACCAGTTTATTTTATTTCTGTTAGTTCCATAGTTATTTAATTATGGATGTCTCGTTGTGATCACATAATTAATGAAATAATGTGCATGAAATATATACCTAAAAAACCATCTTATTTATAAATTTATCTAAGATAGGGTAAATCACTAAATTAATCCAAAATAATATTAACAAAAATGTGATAAATATATTAATTAAAAATTTACACATAAAAGGATAAAATCGTGTAATAAAATATTATGTTGGTTTAGACTTCCATTACTTCGGTTGGAATAAAACCATAGTTTAATGTGTTTGACCAAACAAATTTTGTGTGATTTCAACTATTGGGGAATTCTAACTTGAGGTTTTGGGTTGACATAACTTATTTGAAATCAAGGGTTGACTTTCAAATCAGGACTTGGTGTACCTGAGAGTCAAATGTTGTGGAAATACAATTAAATATTTAGTGATTGGGGATTTCACTCAACAGATCAAGTGACTGTTAGTTAATGTAGTTGGCATTTGGAATGTATACCTAAAACCATTCGATTTACTTGACTAACCGAAGTTAGTGTAGTGAGAAGGGGGATATTGATCTCTTACACTAGAATATCTTATAAATAGTATATTCTTAGGACAATAGTGGGGGTTATTGGGTTTTTAAAAAAATAGTGGGAGACTAATAATTATAATATTTATTTATTTGTCAATATTTTATCAAATAAAGTACTAAAATTCTGATTATCTTATTTTGTAGAATTAGAAATAAAATAAAATCTAACATATCATTGCGATCAAAACATAATAAAGAAATCCTTATCACTATAAAAAATTTCTAAGAGTGGTAAAGGCACCTACATGTCATCCTTTCCCATGAAAATAAATTATGTGCTGGAAGAACCTTTACGAATTGCGCTTAAAATGGGGAAAGTGATGAATAATTATATCTCTATGAGAAACTTCTGAATAATGCTACATATGTTCAATTATTCATGATATTATCCATTTACAATGCTATTTTGAAAACAATAATGATATTCATGCCTATATCATGATTAATTACCCTTGGGATCTTTATCAAGAGAAGGAGAGACAAGAGAGGTATGAGATTCCTAATTCTTTGTTCACAACTAATTGTGGAGAGTCTATGCTAGCTGGGCCACTTTTAGTAAATATTATTGGATACATTTAATCCCTATTCAAATTAGGGATTAAATTCCTAGATGATTTTTTTATAGGTCTCACACTTTCATCACTTCCCAAGACCTTGTCCAGCTTTATTTTGAATTATAATATAAGAAAAAAATGAGATGATTCTTTCGTAACATCTTACATAAATTTTCTAAGTGGATAAGGACATGGGGCATGATAAACCCATGATCTTATGGTGAAAACTTAATGTAATAACATGTCAAAGAGGCCCAATACCTATAAACTGTCTAAAACTATTGAGAATCGTCCTTCCATGAAAGGGATGTTCCAAAGACATGGTAAGGAAAAAAGGAAGTATGTTTTTCAAGTTGCAAAATAAGACACGGAAAGAGGAACTAAACCCAAAATTAAGTGAAAGATAAAGGTTTCTTCACTATCAAGTGAAATATTTTCATTTATAAAAATTGGGTAATAGATATAGCATGTTGTACTCACATCTGTATCCAAATGTAGGAACCAATTAGATTTCAGAATATTTCTAGAGGACATGTGGATCTGTAAGCTTCCAAAGGTGGGAGTCTATATGCTTTATCCATTGGTTACTACCACCTTTCATTACCAATGGGAATTATTTTGGTTTTAAGATATTTTTATTATATAACTACAGTTTCCAAGAAAATATTTTTTCAGGTTTAGATACAGATGGTTTTATTTTCAAATTTAGAGATAAAAGTTGTTTATTTTTTAAATACAACATAAGTTATGGTGTGGGGAATTTAAATAACAGTCTTTATGAATTAAATTATGAAAACAAGTGTTGGATATCGATATAAAATCAGGTTTACATGACTCATATAACACCCAATTGCGACATCACCATCTTAGTCATGTAAACGAGAAGTGTTTGACAATGCTCTTTCTAGATGGTTATTTAAACCCCTCTAAGATAAAACCAGTTGATAGATGTCATACTTATTTACAAGGAAAAATGTCCAAACCACCATTTGGTGGACTGAGTTAAAGGTACACATAAATTCTAGGATTGATACACATTGATGTGTGTGGGCCATTTCCACTAGAAGACAGAGGTGGATATTCTTACTTTTTAAATTTTACTCGTGATATGAGTATATTTGGATATATATAATTGGTGATATATTAGTTTGAGTCCTTTGAGAAATTCAATAAATTCAAGAATTAAGTAGAGAATCATCTTGGTAAGATGGTAAAGAATCTTCAATTGGAATGATAAGGGGAATATCTTAAAAAACATTTCATTGGCATTCTACAAGAGTTTGGGATTCGATCTCAACTCACTCCACCTTATACACCATAGTTGAATGGTGTTAGTGAAAGGAGGAATTGTACCTTATTGTACATGGTAATATTGATGATTATTCATGAAAATATTCCATTATACATTTGGTAATATTAATTAAAAAGTGTGGTATACACTTCAAAACAAATACCAACTAAAGTGGAAAATGGAATTCCCTTTGAGTTATGGAGTTAAAATAAACCCATTTTTTCCATACAAGTGTATTGGGTTCTGAGAAATTTGTTAAGGATTTATTGGGCTACAAAATAGAACCTAAGGGTATAAGTTGTATCTTTATAGGGCATCCTAATGAATAAAAGGGATACTACCTATACAATCTCTCATACAAGAGGGTGAATATCTCCAGACAAGTCATCTTTCTTTAAAGGGGGAACATCCTAAAAAAGGATAGTTGGAAAAATTGACTTCGATGAAGTTTATGCTCAGGATATAAAAGAGTTGGTACAAGAACATATTCCATAGTTCCCTATGAATGAAGTAGTTTGTGAAACACATGTACGGAAAAGGAGTGTAAGAGAGGTAAGAGAACCAGGGTGATTTGGTTTTTTAGTCATCGAAGACGGTGATTCATTATTGGTTGAAAATTGTGATCCTCTCTCCTAAAAGGACGTAGTAGAGAGCATAGAAGCTACAAAATGGGAATAATCCTTGAATTATGAAATGGATTCCATGTATCATATCTAGGTTTGGGTTCCAGACAATGCTTTGTTGATGTAAACCCTATTAGATGAAAATGGGTATTCAAGATGAAATTGGATGTGGAAGGTAAAGTAAGTTCTTATAAAGCATGTCTAGTGTATAATAAGTTTAAACAGTGTCAAATAATTGACTATGATTAAAAAATATCACCGGTTTCCTTGTTAAAATACATCAGAAATATACTTTCTATAGAATCTTACCATGATAAAAAGATTTGTAAGATGGATGTATAAACTATATTCCTTAAGGGGAACCTTCATAAAGATATATGTATATATGACATGACCAAATGGGTTTGTGACTCCATGTGATGCCAAAAGTATTTTCAAGTTTTAGAGATCCATTTATGGATTGAATAAAGCATCTGGGTCATGGAACGGTCAATTTGATGAGTCTATAAAATAATTTGATTTCATTAAAAATGGTTGTGGGTAATGTGTTTACAAGATGTCTAGTTTGAATGAGTTGGTTATCCTAGTAGTATCTTTTGATGACATATTACTTATTTGGAATGACATATTTGTCTTAAAATTTGTTAAGGACTGGTTAAACAAGTGTTTCTCCATGAAGGATTTAGGAAAAGTAGCTTATTTTCTAGGGATCAAGATCATTTGTAGTAGATCCAATAGGCTTCTTAGACTAAGTCAAAGAACATATGTTTCCTAGATACAATAGATATTTAGTATAGAATAATCCAATAGGGGATTGGATCCAATGTTACATGGTTTACATATTTCTAAGAAAATGTTTCCTCAAACAAAACATGAAAAAGATAGAATGAGTAATATCTCACACGATTCGGTGATAGGATCAATCATGTATGTCATGTTATGTACTAGACATGATGTTTCCAATGCATTGATCATGTTAGGCATATATCAAGAAAATCTAGGATAATATCATTGGACTACTATTAAGGTTATCCTTAAGTATCTAACATGAATTAATGATATGTTCCTGGTGTATATAGAAGAATAGGAGATGGTCATAAGAGGTTGTACTAATGCTATTTTTCAAAGAGACAATCATGATCTGAAGTCCCAATTAGGATATGTTTTATGACTCAACAGAGGAGTTGTGAGCTAGAAGAGTTCAATGTATCTAGTTGTGGCTATTTCTATAGCAGAGTCTAAGTATATAAAGGCCTCTGATGCATCCAAGGAATCTGTTTGGATTTGGAACTTTGTCTAGGTATTTGATGTGGTACCTAGCAGTAAAGAACCTACCACATTATATTGTGACAATACTGTAGTGGTGGATCATGAAAAAGAGACAATGCCACCCCAACAAAAAAATCATATACTCTATTAGAATCTCCAATTGAAGGATTTTTATCATAGGGGTGAAGTTTCAATGAGAAGAGTTCCCACAAAAAATAATGGGGTGGACCACTTGATTAAATGTGTGTCTTAGTAGTAGAATGAGTATCATGTGAGAGCTATTAGACTAAAGGTTGTTAGTAGTTGTATCTAGTGTAAGTGGAAGTTTGTTGGAGTTTGTTCCCTAGAACAATTTTCTGTACTTTATGATAAACTTTTTTTAAATATTAATAAACTAGTTATCATGTCATGATTTTTCTTATTCGTAACATAGTATGTTATAATTTCATAAGAGTTGTTGTCGCACTAAAAGGTCATAGCAATTCCTCTCTTTGTTGAGAACCCAAAAGTGCTATGACACTAATCATGAATATATGTTCTATAGTCAGATGATACCATTTTAGGGACATAAATGATATAGGTTATCAGGGGTGGAGACACATAAGATATTGAGGCACCATATCATGGTTTTCTCCCATGGTAATATTTAGTAGAGAATTATTAGAACGAGATCTGAGAGTAAGAAATCCCCATTTATAAGTTTCATTGGATATTCATATCTACAGATAGGTTTATTGGTCCTTAGACATTAAGATTGTTATTAATGAATATTATGAGTCATGTACTTGGATTTATATATGAAAAATGTGATGAAATATGTTCGTAGTGTGGAATGATACATTGGGTGTGTCACAAGTAATATTGAATTAATGAATAATGTGATAAAGGATTTATCGCTTCTATTAACTTACAGAAAATAATATCTTAGGCCCTTTGATGGAAATGATGTAGCTTAAATAAATCCATAGCCATGGTGTTATATAGGAAACTTCTATTTTTAAAAAGTCAAAGAAAGATATAATCGAGCATATAAGTTGATTACACTGGAATGAACCCAATCGATTTGAGATATGTCATAAAGGGCTTATATTACACAATAACCATTCTTATGAGGTCACATGTCATTGCAGCATTGACTTCTTTCTGTATGGGTGCCTTGGCATGTTATTACATGCTAACCTCGGACTTTAGGTTGCTTCGTCTAATACCACTAAGAAAGGGGCCTAGAGGATCACACACTAAGTGTATCCATAATCTTAGATAAATAATATATATTATTGTTTATTATTTAACAGGTTGAATTAATATTATTCTCCTACATGGTTTAAAATTTATTCATGTATTTTTTATCGCATGTAAATATTTATTTTCTATTTAGTGAATATAATATTTATTTATTTATTGGGGAATAATACAGTGATATTTATTTAACAAATAAATAGTCATTATTTAAGGTCTGATAAATATTATAGAGGAATGGAAGATTGGTTTTTTAGGTTAGCTGAGAGATAATAAATATTGAATATTATTCGATAAAAGAATATTTAATAATAATTCACAAGTTAACCACATGTTGATAAATAATGATATTATTATTATTTAATATGGTGTTTGACTTGGATTAAATAAATAATTAAGGGAACTTGTGCAATTCCTTTATTTTAACCCTAACGGTACATAATCCCAATTATGTTACTTTCTCATTAAAACAATTAATTTTTCTTGGTTGTACACAACAGATTTGGAGAATCCTCTCAAGCCTAGAGAGCTCCCTTATCAATGAATTCTCCCAAGAACAAAGAGAAATCTTCTCCACTTTATCAAGGAGAATGCTTTGGAAGTGGTTCTTAAAGTGATCAAATGCGAATGACGGAAACTCAAGGATCTATCGGGATAGAACATGGATATTTCATTACCGATGTCTAGAGATTCGAGGAATGTGTATGTATCATTGCTAGAGGAAATATACAATTGGATTCTGCAATGCAATGACGGTGGACCAAAAATCTATCACCGGATTCATCAACGAAGAAATAATTCCAACAAAGGTAATTCTATATTTAATTAAATTAATTATAAATAATATTTGGTGATCTTCTTTATCGGTTTTGGGGCAATTCTTTATTGCCTATTTCATTGACTTAATTATATGGATCACGATATTCATCATTTTATACAACTCTAATTGATCATCGATTATGGAAAAAATGAAATTTGGGCTCCACCCATAGCTTGCTTTCGCTGCACTCGGAACCAACAGAAGGTACCAATCCTAAATACTTTTGGTGTGGCTTCCCACTATAATGCAGGAAATGGTGTCTACAATAGGACAAGGTTCCCATCGCACATACCCTTGGTCATTTAAAGTTATTTACAACAGGATAAGGTTCCCATCGCAAAAAAAACTTTGTTATTTATAGTTATTTATGGCAAGTCATTAATACCCTTCGCAAATAACTTCTTAACCACCACCTTGATTATTTATGGTGGGAACTATTTGTGATAGGATTACTTTCGCAAATAGTTATGTCACTACTAATATAACATATATATATATATCCCCCTGAATTTTTTCCTTCATTCTCCATTTAAGTTCTCAACTGCTCAACTTTCCTCTTAGTCTCTTTAATTATTTAATTAAAAGTTTAAATTTTTATAGGGATGGAAATTTTGAAGTTCGTATCGCACAAAAGCTTCATTCTGGAGGTATTTATATAGTTTTTTTAATTTTTTTATTCATTTTATTTTATATTTGATTTTAATATTATTAATTAATAGTAATTCAAGTTAATTATATGTGATTAATTCTAATTATAAGTAATTATTTTTAATTAGTTGTAGTTATTTAAAATTATAAATATTTTGTTTTAATTAGCAATAATGTTTTTAATTAAAATTAAATAGTTTTAATTTGCAATAATTAGTTTCAATTATTAGTAAGTTGGTGTTATTAATAGTAATTAATTATAATTGATAAATCAATTGTATAAATTAAAAGAGAACAGTAATAATTTATTGATCCTAGTAATATTTAATAATAATTTACATTAATTTTAAATAAATAATAGTAATTAGTAAAAATGAATGTTAAATCACTATAATTATTAAAAAATTTCCAATAATTTGTAATATTTAATGGGAATCACTATAATTGGTGAAAATTAGTTGTAAACTAGTATAATTAGAAATAATTAAAAGTAATTAGTAGAAATTAATAGTAAATCACTATAATTATTAAATATTAGCAGTAATTATTAAAAATTAGTGAAAATTGTCAGTCAAGTAACATTAATTAGTAAATATTAACAGTAAATCACTATATTTATTAAAAATTAGTTGTATTTACTGAAAATTAGTAAACATTAGTAGAAATTACTAAAGATTATTGCAAATGAACATTAAATCACATTTAGTAGTAAAAACTAATGGTAATTTAAAAAGTAGTAGTAATTAGTAAAAATTAGTAAAAATTAGAGGTAATTAGCTATAATTAATGAAAAATAGAATTAATTAGTAAAAATTGCCATTAAATTAGTAAGAATTAATGTTAAATCGCTATAATTAGTGAAAATTAGTATTAATTAGGAAACATTAATGGAAAATCAATATAAATATTTTAAATTACTACTTAATAGTAAAAATTAGTAAAAATTAGCAGCAATTGGAAAATATTAGTAAAAATTAACATTAAATAACTATAAATTGTAAAAAGTTTTCAGTAATTAGTAATAATTTTTTGTAATTATTAAAAATTACTGATAAAGCACTATAATAATTATAAATTAGTTACAATCATTAAAAATTAATAAAAGTAAGCACTAAATCACTATAATTAAGTAAAAAATAGTAATTAGTAAAAATTAAATGTAAATCACTATAATTATTTAAATTTGGTGATAATTAGTAATCATTACTAGTAAATTGGTAAAAATTAATTCTAGATCGTTATTATTAGTAAAAATTATCATTAATTAGTAAAAATTCTTGGTAAATCACTTTAATTTTCAAAAATTAGTGGTAATTATTAAAAATTATTAAAAATTACTTGTAATTAGTAATGGTAAGTAAAAATGAACATAAAATCACTATAATTAGTAAAAATTAATGATAATTAGTAAAAAATAGTATTAATTTGTAAAAAAATATTAATAAATCACTATTAGTAATACAAATTTGTGATGATTAGAAATAAATAGTAAAAATTATTCGTAAATCACTGCAATTAAGAAACAATTAGCAATAAATCACTATAAATATTACAATTTATCCATAATTTTTAAAAATTAGAAACAATTTTCCATAAATCACTAAAATTAAGTAAATATTAGTTTTTATTAGTAAAACATAACATTAAATTCCTATAATTGTTAAATATTTGTAGTAATTAGTAAAAACTAGCACAAATTGCAGGTAAATTTGTAGAAAATGAAGTCAAATTACTATAATTGGTGAAAATTAGAAGTAATTAGTAAAAAAATAATGGTAAATCACTTTTATTATTAGAAATTAGTTGTAATTATTAAAAATTGGTAGAAATTACTAATAAATAGTTAATATTAGTAAATATAAACATTAAATCTCAATAATTAGTAAAATTTAATGGTAATTATTAAAAAATTCAATAATTATAAATATTAGTGATAAATCACTATAATTATTACAAAGTAGTGGCGATCTGTAGAATTTTTTTAACAAATCATGGTAAATCACAATAATTAAGTAAAAATTAGCAGGAATAAGTAATAAATTGGGGTAATTAGTGGTAATTGGTGTTAATTTGAAAATATTTGTGGTATTTAGTAATACTTTGTTCCAATTTGTAATAACTAGTGGTAATTAGTAACAATTAGTGGTAATTAGTAATATTTATTAATAAATCCTGGTAATTAGTGGTACATAATAATATTAAGTGGTAGTTGGTGGTACCTAGTAATAATTAGTATTTTTTAGTATAAATTACTATAAAAAAATAAAAATGAAATAGGTCCCCAAATATCAGGTGATGTGTGATGAAAAATTAAGACATGGTTGGAAAAAACTTGTTTTATCACCTTAAGATTGAAAAATATATGATTTATACCTTTTTATTAATTTATAATATATTAAATTATATTATATTTAATTATACTTAAAATTAGGGGAAATTGGTGAAAATTATTTATAATTCCTACTGATTACTGCTAATTTTGAGTATAATTTAATATAAAGTAATAATATATACCATATATTACTAAAAAGGTGTAAATCATAACATTTTAAATCTTCAGGTGATGAAAAATGACAAATTTGTGCCAAACATTTCCAAATTTACCATTAGTGAGGCTGCACTAAGGCAGACATGATGTGTCAAATTGACCCGGTAGTCATAAATTCAATACGCATCGATAACATGTGGAAAGTAATTTTTAAATAATTTATATAACTTTATATGTAAAAACTTTGTTTTATACTCATATAAGAAGTTGAATATCCTAATATTATGGAGTTCCATATTTATATGAGGATGTAAAATGATCTAGTCACTAGAGAGGTCACATGTTGTCGCTAGTGTCCTATTATGGTCAGTATATTTTTTGTTATGTTTTAAAGTTAACTAAAAATAATATTTTATCTATTTTAATTTTAAATAACAATTATAGGAGAACAATGGGGCCATGACTTCCTAGACACAATATGGGAATTAGGATGAGATCAAGGATTACCGCACTAGTATAGTAGGATTTGTTGATTTATAATGGATGTAGGAGAATCAATATACATTCAAGAAAGAATGATTTATTAGTATCGGATTTTGATTAATTCCTATGAGTTATTATTGTACTATTGAGATGTTGTTGTCCAGCTTGAGGGGAGATCATGGAGAGTCATCGTCATTTTATAAAAAGAATGAGGAGTAGTTATGAGCTTAGGGTAAGCTTATAGGGACCCTACATAGGCAACAAGAAGAGTTCCATTGAAAGTAGCAGAAGATTTATCGATAGAAGGAGAAACAACACTAATAAATTATGGAGTACATGTGATGGATGAATTGGGGGTTAGGGACAAAATTCTCTCCACCACCTCCTCCATATGAACCTCCCAATTATGTATTCATGTATTTTTTTATCACATTTATTTTGATATAAATTTTAATGGACATATTTTCTTTAATATTTTTATTAATTCATATATTTATAGTTTTGTATTGTACATTTTTTTATTGTGGTGAATTTTTTTATTCTCTACTTTTTTTAACTTTTTTTAAAGGGAATATTCACCCATCATAAATACGTATTTTCAGTAGAAAAATCTTCCCATCATAAAATATCTTTTTTATATACCATGAATGGTTATTTGTGATGGGATAATAACCTGTTCCAAGTAATTTTTTTGTGATGATATTTCATAAAATATGATTTTTGCGATGCCATATTAAAAAAAAAGTCATTTTAGACATGATCCCACATCAATGGAATATTTGAGATGGGATTTCATTATAAATAACCCATAAAAAATACTCAATTTTTCAGTGTAGTATTGACAAGTAACATATTATACATTTTCATGGTCACGTTTGGGTTCTTGCTGATGTATGGGAGGAGATCATGTGAGAGTCTCATTCCTCCACTTGGGAAATGCATCCTAGTCTTACTAAGATTTATCAGGGTTTATGTAACTGGTATTACTGGATTGGTATGAAGTTTGAGACATCTAGTTTTGTTACTCGGTGTTCCACCTATCAACTGGCCAAAGCAAAAAAATAGCAACCAGTATGGCATTGATAGTAGTTTCCCATTCCAGAGTAAAAATGGGACAATGTCACCATTGATTTCATGACTAGGATACTAAGGTTTCCCCATGGTGCTGATGTCATATGGGTCATTGTGGATAGGCTGAAAAATTTCTCCCACTTCCTTCCTATTAGGGATACCTTTTAGTAGATAATCTTGGGAGGTTTTATGTCCAGGAGATTGTACGCCTTCACAATGTATCTAATAGGGATTCCCATTTTAATTTTTTTTAATGATCATTTAGGGTGTTTTTTCATGGGTGGTTTTGAGTATGGTCTACAACCCTCAGACTAATGGGTACTGGGAGCATACAATAATGGTTTTAAAGAACAAACTTGAGCTTGTGTGCTCAATTTTGGGGGTTCTTGGGAGAGAAATATGCCCACAGTTGATTTCACCTATCATAATAGTTATCAAGTGAATATAAAGATGTATCCCTATGATGAGCCACATGGTAGGCCATGATAATCACTTTTATATTAGATATAGTTAATAACGAAAACATGGGTTAAACATCGTCTCGTTAAGAAAACTTCTGATTTGGTGTAGCATATCAGGATACTGATGGCTATAGATCAATCTAGAAAAATATCCTATATTTATCATCATTAATAACCGCTATAGTTAAAGGTTAGGGATCATGTCTTTTTTACATGTATCGCCTTGGTTGGGGCATATATGTATTTTGAGATAGGGAACACTTCCACCTTTTTATATCATACCTTTTCAGATTTTGGAAAGGGTCGTGTCAGTGTCCTATCAGTTGTAGTTACCTCAAAGGTATTAATCTATTAACAATGTCTTCCTAGTGTCATAAATATATCATTATCACTCAATTTTTTGTCACTTTATTCAGTAAGATAAGGTTTAGTATCAATTATATGAGTCCTTCAAGACCACACAATACGTATTGTTGATCAGAGCATAAAATATATCTGAGTCATGTTAGATCCTCTTATTCGGGTGCAATAAAATCATAGTTGGTGTGGGATAATACCTAGGAAAGAGACACATATATACATGCCTAGTGGTACAAACTCTTTTTAAATTCCACTTCACCTGCAAAAATGAAGTTTGGGTAGGATTTATCTTATGAATTAGATATTGTAAGATCCTAGGGATTTCTATGTGTTAAAAACCTTTTAAATTCTATTTGGAACCCTCTATTTTATCCTTTTAAATATGGATAATCACCTAAGAAATAATTTGTAGGTTTTGGGGATCTTTTGGGTATTAGATATCTGAATTATGAGGAAAAGTGATAGACACGTGATTTGAGCATACCATACACTGGGAGATCCATGGTTTGTAAAAACTGTGCGGGGTGAAATAGGGATCCAAAGAGGAGGGAACATGGGATATGAATAGTAAAAGATCCAGGCTCCCCAATGATGATGTTTCACTATCCATGGAAAGTTTTAGGTGCATGGTTTGTGTATAGTTTGGTTAATTGTTCAACAATACCATGTGCCTCTTAATTTTTTGAAAAATTTACATTTTCCCCTCCCTTGCTATTAAATGGAGTAATTAATTTTCATTTCTTTATCTCCAGTAGCCTCCTCCCATGAGTTAGATCACCCTACCCCTTATCCTGGGATTTGAATATGTTTCACCATACGACCAGCAATTTTAACTCCATTTATCACGTTTGATCACCACTGGTAAGTGCTTTAATCGATTTCCTTTCTTTTGTTAATATCTTATCCATATGTGATGTTGTTCTCATATTGGATCTTATTCTCTATTTTCATGTAATTTTTCTATTATTCTATTTTCCTATAATCTGGACCAAATTAGAGGTTGATACTAGATGATAATCCATTAATAAGAAAATGGTAGGTGGTTTATACCTTTTCCCTCAAGGTCTAGTTATTCATATGTTGTTTTCATGATGTGGAAAAATCAACTATCCAGGCATTGTTTCCTAAATTAATAAACACTGAAATAAATTTTTTAATTTTTATTGAAGACATTCCTTAGAACCCTAATACAATGATGGAGGTTGGAGACCTCAACCTAAGAAACCCATGGGGTGGGTTATTTTCTTTGTCCAAGGAAATGTACTATTGGGGTGAGCTGAGCTCACTTTTCATTTCTTGGAATCAAATATTAGAAAAAACTGTTAAAATTTTATACACCTTAAAAAACCTTGACATTTTTATATTAAATGAATGAAATGGAGAATCACTTTTCTTGTGTATTCTAAAATTGTTAATGAAATGGTTATAATGTGTTAAATGATAAAAGGCAAGGACATTGATATGGTCCCTTTTTTATTTATATCAATCATATTGATGATGGATGACACTGTATGGAACCGATCTGGGATACATAGTATGGAACCAATTTTGGGACTGATAGTATGGAACCGATGAGGGGTTTCATGGTATGGAACTATTAACCCACTTGGATTACATGGTTTTTAACACCATGGACCTATCTTCCTTAGACCACCTTGAACAGATTACTTGGGCACCACCCAATTATTTACTATGTTTTCTATGTATATTCTCCATGGACATGAAGATGGTATCCTGGTCAATTTCATTGGGTATTGGGCCATGTACACTAGATATTTATTACTCAACATAGATCAATTTTTATTATTAACAATTTTTTATATTTATTAATTATTTATGGTTGCCTTATTACAGTGATTATTTGTAGAATAAACAATATCACATCTACTTTAATCACTTTTATTCATATTATACATGCACACAGCTTCAGATTATATGCACAGAATATACTTGTAATAGAAATAGTTGGTGTTGGTCTACTGAGTGATATCTCACACCCTATTCTGGCCACCATATTGTACCCTGGATAGACTTCATGATAAATGGATTAATAGAGGAAAGAACTCAAATGACCGTACTTGATTGATTATGGAATTGGTGAAGTGGATCTCATGATTGATCTATGGCTCATGATTCTATTTTAAGATATTCATTTGGTATTTGTGAACTTCTGATACATATATTTTACTAGATACATATTTTCATGTATTGACTATCCTTCTTATAACTGAAGGAAATATTTATCATTTTCTATATGATGCTTCCCTTTTCTTTAATATTAGTATTATTTTTGGAATTTTTTAACATCTATTGTTGGTTGATATTGTGCTTCCTTCCTTTATGAATTTATTGTATCCCTATGTTAAATTTATTAGGAGGGTATTTTATCCTCATTGTACCACCTTGGAACCTCACTACTAGTCTGTATCCTCTATAATAAGGGTATACACGCATGACTCCTTATGAACCACCAGCTCGGGGAACTGTTTAGTGGTTCTTGGGTTAGGATGTTAAAATAAGCATGTTTCACACCCCGTGAGAAAAATTATTCCTTGAGTTGTCTTAGTCCTAGGTGGGAGATCTTGGTGAGATTTTTTATATGGATTTATATTATTGATTTTGTACTGTTTGACTTTCAAGGGTGATTTGTAAGAGTATTCAACCAATCTATGAGTGCTTTTGGGTGCATGAGGCACAAATGGATGATTTTTAATAATGAAAATGGTGCATGAAGGGTGAGACCTAGTGTGATTCTTAGCCAGTATATATGCCTTTCTGTTTTTAGAAGGAGAAGTTTTATGCTTGTGCTTTATCATTTTGGTTAGTTTTAAGAGTGGTAGGTTTTTTTGGGTTTCTATCCTAGGAAATGATTGTAAAGGTGGGGTTTCTCAGGTGGTTATGAGCTAGATAATGATAACATGAAATTCTTGATGTTGTTTTGGTTGTGTTGGTGAGATGAGTTTTTATAAGATATGAGTTATTGGATTCAAGGATGGTTTTTTTGATGGATTACACAAGAACATGTAACTATTTAGTGTTGATATAATCATGGTGGAATGGGAATTGGTGATGAATTTTGCTCTTTGGAATGTTCCTTGGATGTTATGATAGAACACTCCCAAGGTGTTTGAGTTAATAAGGCTTTCATGAGTAGGTTGAGAATTAGTGTTTGTGTGATGAGTCACTTGTGGGAAAGGAGGCATGTAGGTTTTGAATAGGTTTGAAATGTCCCTAAATATTGAGTTGATATCGTAAATGGATAGGATTTGGTGGTATTTGTAGATGATATCTTAGTGTAATCCTATTATATAGATGATGATCCAAAATATTGTGACATCATCCTGATAATGTTGAGAGATAATTAGCTATACTCCATGCTATAGATGTGTATCCTTAGTATGTTAAGGTGCCTCCATAGATAATATGCTCATGGAGTAGTGTATGTGAAGTTTTATGGTGGGGAGAGAACCATCTACAATTTTTGAGTGAGGACCCTATGATAGATCATATTTTAAAAAATACCAGTGAGTATTGTTCTTAGATGTTTGGAATAGTTGATGGATTATTTTAATTGTCGCTCTGGTGGGAGCGAGATGGTCATGTCTAGTTATGTGGTTTGGTTATGATTAAGTAATTGGTTGTGAAGATGGTGTTTAGATACAAGGTGATAGTAAAGGAACTCCTGTGGTGGGGAGTATCATATAATTCACTATGATGTGATCCTCATTGGGATAGGGTTGAGTATGTAGTGAGGACCACATCGTGTGGGTTGGTGCACTACTGAGGTTGTTCTTTAAAATGTGACTCTTATTATGGGAAGAATCATGGATGGAATTGGATGTTCTCGGTTATGTTCTATAATGGAGTGAACCATGAGTTTGATGATGAATTTTAAAGGATTTTGTGACATCTTAGGATGGATGGGCGTGGTTAGGAAATGTCCAAATGGTTTTTTGGTAGTGGAAAGTGGTGTCTTGACCTTGGATGTGTTGTATGACTTATCATGGATGTTGTGTATATAAAATCATTTGGAATATTTGATTACAACACAATGATTTGAGATTGAATTGATAACCATGGTGGGTTGATAATAGTCTATGGATGACCATTAAGGCTTCCCAAGGATGAGATGTCTTATGGTGGGGAGATTTTAAATGCCTGTGTTTCCTAAGATTCTGAATTTTAGAAAAAATCTGAATTTTTAGTTTCATAGGATAGTGAGGGTTAAAATGGTCATTTTTTCCAAGAGTAGGACCTTTTATAATATTTATAACCACTCTATTTTCCCTAGAATATATTTTTTACTCTAGGGTGGGAGTTTGGTGGGTTTTTTAGACATTTAAGTTCTGGTGGAATATTTCATATTTAATTTATTAAATATTAAATTATTGGTGCAACTTCATATGGAGATATCTTTAGAATGTTTTCTTTAATTGAGAATCATACTTCTTTGTTGATTTTACAATATGGATTTTTTCTTAGGTGAGGTATAAACATGCTTCATGTTTCAAGACTCCAATGGAGTGTTTAAATGGGGAATTATGTAATTATTTATGACAAAACATGCCCCCTGGGGGTTTCTCACACATGACAGAAAAATGGGGAGAGGGTTATCACTCATGATACACACAGACTAAGAGGATAATGGGGAGTATATGCCGACAGACATTGTACATGGTAGATATTGGGACCAAATCGAGGTGGAGTGGCTTCCGAGAGTGGATTTAAACACAAATCTTTCAAATTTATTCCATGAGTAGGCCAGATTTTAGTTTTATTCAAATATCCATTTAAATAAAAAAAATCATGTTTTAAAGACCTATTATAATTTCAATGGATGGCATGAAGGTCTATATGTACCAAATTAGTTAAAATCAGGTATTTCAAATGTTTTGTCGGGGTTTCCCATTCGGAAACCCCGACTATATAGAATGTGGTTTTAAGAACACGCTCCATATTTTTATCATTTTTAGGGAAGATATAATTTTTTGAAGTACATTCTGATTACATTAACTACACACCATTTAGTAGTACATGGCCATGTACCTAGTCATGTGGCAGAGTACGTGGGAAGATAAATTATAGGAAAGTATACACCATTTACTATAGGTACACATCATGTAGTTGGACATGGACATGTGGCCATGTACTGGGAAGATTCCATATGTGATGGGTACATGGTCATGTTTTAGTACACAAGAAGACACCTTGTATTACCTAGTCATGTAGTAGCACATAGGCAGACCCCATGTACACCCTGTCCTTGTAGTAGTACATGGGTAGACCCTATGTCTTCTCTATCCATGTAAAAGATCATCGAAAAGTGCATATTTGAAAGTACACACCAAGTACCTAGGAGTACATGAAATTTACATTTTCTATCTTGGGGGTTTTGGATGTTTTGGAACCCTTGGGTCGGATTTTGATATAAGGGGAGTCTATTATTAGTGTCACGATAGTGAAACACATCGGGTATTTATAGGATTACTGAGATACTTTCTGCTGAGAGTCTGATATGAAAGAGATTTTTTCGTTTGATAAAGTGATATTAGATGTCTCTTGAGAGTGATAAAAGAAATAAAACCCAAGTGTGGTTCATAATAATGATATGATGATGTAGTGTGAGTTATATGGTGAACTCCTTTGGGGTTGGGTTTGATATTGTCCCAAGTTAGTGAGAATGAGTTATGACATGTGGTGATGGATAGATTGGGTATACATTCCAAGATAGTTTTTACTATAATGGGGATGGGCATCAGGCTATTTCTATCTTGAGTTTTACTACCATTAAGGCTTGTTATCTTATGAGTTACTAGAGGCCTGGGTAGAAGGATGTTGTACCCCAATAGATGGGAAATGGCTGAAGAGTTTGTTTATTATGATGATAATTGGTTTATGCCCTTAGGGATATTTTTATGTTGTAGGGATACCATGTTTTGGAGCCCAGTTTACTGAGATGGGATATGATAGTTGAGGGTATTGGACATGATGGTGTGCATGGTTGGTTCTAGATATCAGCGACCGGAGATATTGGACAGGGTTAATTTATATGAACTGATAGTGTTTTATGTTATGAGTGTTGTATTAAGGATGTAGACATGTTGTTTTTATTTTAGAATCATGGATGTGATGTGTGAATATATATATATATATTTATATATATGATATTAGGTGTAATACTGATGATCTAGGGACCATGAGATTAGTTTTTTGACTGATAGTCCATGCACTGTTAGATTCGGTTCTAGACTGATACTCTAGGAACAATGAGAATAGTCTCCAGATGAATACCCCAGGAACCATGAGATTAGGTGTCAGACTTACTCCCTCAGAACCATGATAGTAGGTTTCAGACTCACGCTCTAGGAACTTTATTAATGACTAGTGGATAGATTCTCTACATCTAGGGATTATGTGTTGGAATGGCACTCTAGGAACCACTAGTGTTATATATTAAGTAAAAATTTGGATATTTAACTGAATCTCCCCATCCATGGATTGAGTTATAGATTAATGATCTTGTTAATCATTATATATTAGGTTGTATGTATTGTGGATTAATGCTCAACATCTAGGGTTTAAGGTTTCATACTGAGACTTCAGGCACTATTGTTTGAGACACTTGGGTGAGTTGTTAGATTGATGTTATGGGTTGTTTTTGTACTTTAAAATAGTTTGATTACCTGAGACTAACTTTTCTAAAAACCATGTAAGATATAACATATGAAGTCTTATGTTTTGGTTGGTAATGCTATGAGAGTAGAGACTATATGTTTTTTGGGATGCACAGTCATCGAGACATGCCCAGATACAATCTACAAAATGCCAAAGCATGTTTGTTCAATCGGAGTCAAGGAATATTGCACTAATAGAGGTTTTATTTATATTTATTTCAACTATGTTGTTTATAGTCTTATATTATTTTATGTTCAAACACTAATTGATTTAGCATATATTTTCAACATTTGGGTTGGCCTACTGAGATTTATATATCACTACCTATATGTACACCTTAGTGTTCATGAAGCGCTTATCTCTGATTTCAGGTTATAATGAATTAAAAATGGATTGGAGAGAGGCCTTGGATTTCATGGTTAATTGGGATGCTCATGTTTATTCCAATAACTAGGCCTGAGTAGCATAATAGGGTACTGGAGACCGGGTATGTGATAATTCTTGAAGTTAGAAGTAGGTCGTGATGTATTTATTTTTTATTTGTTTAATTCATACATGTGATCAACCCAGTTTTTGATCGATGTTGTATGTATGGAATGCTTCTTCAACAAATTATTTCATTTAATTTCAACATAACATTCATCAATTTAAATATATCTATTCTTCAGCATTATATGATATTTTTTGTTTGTTTATTTAATTTTGGTTCTACACTATGGTATGGTGGTATAATATCCTCACATGACCATATTAGACGCTCGTTACTAGTTTGCAGCCTCTAGTGTATGGGGAGGGGCATAAGAGGACTTATAGAAATATTTATTGGGGAACTAGTTTTAGTGGAACATAGGCCATGATTTTATATCAATCATGTGAAAATGGTTTTGATTTTATCTCTAAAGTTAGTAAAACAGAAACACATCACTCTTTTTGTTGTATCACTATGGATGGTTCAAAGAGTATTAATATCCCATATAAAATCATCAATTTTCAATTAGGATGTACAAATTTAATAATTTATACAACTCCAAAAAACAAAAAAAAATATAGTGCATGGAATTTTCATGTGTTGAACCCACAAAGATAATCCATATGTTCTAAATTAATTAAACAAATTGAAATTGAAATTGTTTTTTATTTGGAAAAGGAATGAAATAACATAAAATATTGGGTTGAATGTTAAGATATAAGACATTCCACGTTTAGTGACTTCAGGTTCATGTTATAGGTATTAAATTGATTGTGGATTTATTTAGGTATCATGTCAGAATTGGTTCATTATGGATCCTTGATCATGGTACCCTACACTATCCTATGATTTCACCATTAGAATGGTCATCTACTAAACACAACCACAAAACTAGGAAATCCAAAAATCTATTTAAACATAACTAAACTTGATTTCATAATGGTCCTATATAAAAAAGGAAAATTAATTGATTTGAAAAAATCATAATCCTCAAAATGCAGCAATGGTCCTGTAATAAGAAAATAAGATAAATTGGAATTGATAAACAGTGTTCGCAATAATCCAAAACAAGAATAATGGATATAAATAATCCCTAACAGAACATACCACTACAATCACAACACATGACATAAATAAAAAATCTCTCTCATGTTATTAATGATGATAATGAGAAACATTGATACCCGAGGAAGAATAGCAGTGAAGAACAGTGGTGAATTAGGGCTCCAGATTGTCACTCTGTCATTTGGAAGTCGTCTGTCGGCATCACATTTCTCCATTTTGTATTGGATTATTATTTTGTATATCCAATGGGTGTTCTTATAAGAAAAATTTGTTAAACCCTTATTCACATATCATTTATTTTTTTGTTTCCCACCGATGTCACAACATGTAATGTACTTTCACATCATGCAATAACTTGAATTTCTTTCCTTGAGATGGAGTCACAATTTTCAATTTAAGTATTCCTTATGAATTTCATGTTGTTTAAGTTAAATACACTATGTGTAAATGTTTATAGTCCATTTTAAAACTCTACAATATCTACAAAAATCATATGTCATGCAGCTTCGATTCATTAGTGGTGTGAAGTATCCTTTAGCTCAAAAAATTTTCAATTTTTGTTCTTTTTCCAATGATTCATGATTTATTTCAATAAAAAAGTTAATATATTCAAAACGTGGAAATATTTTTCATTTAAATACAAAAATTAATTCATTAATATTCCATAAAATATATGAATGAAATATTTCTATCAGATATTCCACTAGATTTTCCCAATCCACAATCTCAAATATCCTAAAATCCATAGGTGTTGGCTTCCCTTATTTCTAATTCAAGGTTTCCATAATGTGGGGGAACCTAAATAAAAACCTAATGACCAACCTCAAACTCTAAAATACATATATTATGGTTATATTTTTATTTCTACCAAATCTATAGGGTTATGAATTGCTTTCTAATCAACTAGACCCACTCAAACATCTTCTGCATAAATCTAGGTCCCAAAAGCACTAAATCACCTACCTCTAACCAATAAAGTGGAAAAGAACATTACCTATGGATCATAACCTCTAAATGATTTGTTTTTATCAATTATTTGAAAATTTGTTGTGAAAAACTCCATAATTTCCATATGATACTACCATGAAACACTGAAATCCAAAACATAGGCTCACAACATATCCTCTAGAATCTGAATTATCCATTCATATTGGATTTCATTCAGAGGATGATGGGTTGTACTCAAAAGAACCTATGATCAAAATTAATCTAAATTTCATTTCCATAACCATGACATGAAAAAGGTATCTCGATCACAAATGATACTCTTTAAATCATTTTGAAATTGAAAAACCACCCACATGTAATTTCTACCCAGATCATCGTCGGTGATGATCTCCCAGAAAAGGAATAAGTGGGATACCATTTTCATTTCACCTATTATCATTCATAATAAATCATTATTTTTTTATTTTTGCACTATAATTGTATCACAAAATCAATATTTACATCATTCCACTTCCATTTCAAAATTAGAAGAGGTTGCAACATCCCAACTGGCATCTAATGCTCCCCCCCCCCACTTTCTAATAGTTGAAACATATAACCAAAAAACATTTTATGCCCTTATTCATACTTTTCCACTAGTAATTACTTCAGAGATAATGATACATATTTCTTATATGTTGATGTACCACTCATCTAGAAGAATGAAACTCCATCGTCGGGTCCTTTTGTAAGCCTATTGAAAACTATACATGATCATGGATAATAGGAACATCACCACTTCCAAGAGACCATCCTGATAGTGTCTCCCCACCATATAATCCTTCTTTCAAATATAATACTTCTAGATTAGATAAATTATATTTCTTGAACCCTTATATAATCATGGGTATAACATATGTCACTGTTAGAACTACTTTTCCCAAGGACCACTCAGCCTCTATATGCATGTTTGCAATGAGTGTTATCAAATTCCACTCATCGCAATACCCTCGCACTACCTATGTTTGTATCATCCATATCTATTCTTTTATTGAAAAATTTCCCTTTCATATAGTGTATTCCAGTTCAAAGTTGAAATATTATAGATATTCGGCCCACCTTGTCTATTGAAGGTTCAAGTCCCACTAATAAAAGATATACATGAGGCCCTTCTGGTCAGTGTACACCACAAACCTCTCACCCAAAAAGATGGTTCCTTATGAATCTCAATGTGCATAAAATTGTTTCTTACCCCATATCATGTATAGGGTAATTCCACTTAGAAGGTCCCAGCTTCATGGACTCATAAGTAACCACATAGTCCCCCTGCATCAAAACTGCCTCGAGTACAAATATTGAAGTGTTGAAGTACACAATATATTCTTTACACAAAATTGAAATATATGAGAATTGGTGATGAGTAAAACATATTATTCCAATCCTGAAAAATATCACTCAAAAATATTTCCAAACAAACGTCACCCCCTTTTTTCGGAAATTTTCATTACAATACAAATTACATTCTAGATAATATTTCATTAATAGTTGACTAAACCCAAAAATATCAAAATTTCAAATACATTGTAGGGACAATACCAAGATACCATAGAAAAAACCATCTCCAAGTCTTATAACACTCTTGACTTTGAGATGACATTACCCAAGAAGTTGACTCTATCATTCACAGAATTACATTTTGATAGCTTGGTATAAAGCCGATTATTTCTTAGCGTACACAAGATGATGTAAAGATATTCAGCATTATCATCTATAGACTGGGAGTACACTACAATTTTTTTGAAAAATCACACTCAAAACTACTCTAGGAATATATAAAGTATTCTGTTTATTACGGTTATAAATTCCGTTGACATGTTTTTTAAACTGAACAACATCACCATGAACTCATACAAGAAATACCTACACCTAAAAGTGGTAAAGGAATGTCAGGCTATCTCACTATCAAATTATGATACCCTAACCTCAAAATTATATTCGAAAATATCTAGAAACCTATAAGATATAAAATAGATCATTAATGTGTGGATGGGGAGACCAGTTCTTTAATTCCA
Source organism: Viscum album (assembly GCA_963277665.1). NCBI lineage: Eukaryota > Viridiplantae > Streptophyta > Magnoliopsida > Santalales > Viscaceae > Viscum > Viscum album. The sequence continues at coordinate 200,719,395 of OY728157.1, read as the reverse complement.
TCTGGTTCGATTTCCAATAGTCCACACATATTTGTAATGTTCTATTGTATTTCATGGAGAAAATCATTGGAGAAACCCACAGTGGTGTACTAGGATGAATTAATTTTTTTTATTCTAGATATAATGATTTAAATTTTACCTTATGATGTTTTTATGGTGAAAATTTGTATAGTGGGATAGAAATTATCTTAGCACCTGACACCAACTTGTTTGTGAACTAATCTCTAGCTCAGGCAGTATATTATAGAACTCTTAAAAAAAGAGATCCATAAAATAGTCTACCACTAGAGGAAAAGTATCCTACTATATTCAAACATCATATAGAACAAATAATTTTATTTGATACATGAGACAATCCATTATGAAATGAATTATTCCTACATGACTAGCCTGGATATTCCATTCACCCAAGTGATAATAGATACTCCCCTCTAGAAATAAAAACCTAACTCACCTCTGATAATAGTTGATAGGACAATGGTATTGAACTATCAAATTAATATCTAGAATCAAATAGAATACTACCATTTTCAGCACAAATAGAATAAAAATAAAATAGTTTCTTCCAATTTCAAGATAAAATTCCATGTAGTGTTCTCAACCCAATGATGGAACTCTTAATGTTATGTCGATGGTCATGGTCACATACAATAATTCCACAAAGAAACTCAAAAAATTAAAAAATTAAGCATAAAGAATGTAATTTGGTGATCAAGTATCAAACAATACATAGGTAAGGGTATATGTCACAAGAATCATACCTATGATGGTAGAAAGTTATGCATCCAGACAAGTAGGAGTAGACTATATAGAATGCAGCTTACTCAACCCTCTTCCATGGGTACCGGCTTAAATACCCAGTGTTACTTCTTATAGATGGTATTTACACTCCTTTAATAGGGTATCATATACACTAAATTATCTGGAATATCTAGTAGAAAACTAGATACCCTTTTATTAAGGGAGAGTTGAGTCCTTCCCATACTCTATTGTATGTTCTGATCAGCTTCCACTGATCTGTTATCATGGGATTCTATAGAACCTCTGATGATGACCCATCCTCACACAAGTGTAGTGATCTCTAGTGGCGTAAGAACACTATATGTATCTATGGAAAACTCTTTCACACTAAAATCACTATACTATCCCAAGATATTAATATATTTTGTCACTCCCATAGATTATCTACATGCCACATCCCAGGTAGAAACCGTAAAGCAGTGCTTCCTAGTACCTGAAGAAGATCTCCCTAAGAGCCCTCTAGAAATTTTATTTCAACAACTCAGGTACTCTCTCTAGTTTCTTTCCATGATGAGGGTCTAAATTATCAGGTCTACATAGTTTTTTAGGTGAAATATGTTCACTTGTGACCTTATCTCATAGTGAATCCCATCTTGTAAATGTTATACCCTAACTACCTCCTCAACTGCAATGGATGAAGAAAAATGTTATAGGTTCCTAAACTTTAAATCCCTTACATCCCTCAATGTATCTAAATATAAGTGAGTCAGTAACTTCTCTTCATATTACATCAAGGTTACCTCCTCTTTCTAATAGAAATGATCTAAAATTATCCACCAATGCTTCACTGGCCCTTATAACAGTTAAGCATAAAAATTCTCCCACATATCTATAGGTTTCTCAAGATTCTCAAAGGTCATATGGATTGATTTGATCAAAAATTCATCTAACTAGGCTATTCAATACTTGGTTAACATAGGTGTATGTTACATCTAAAAGTACATTCATATGGGTATTCCTCGTAATCTTCTAAAACCACATTGTATACCCTATACTACTAATTTTAGCATCACATTACTATAAATATTTATTATTAATATTTTGACAATTTTGATCATTTTACACAACACTGAAATGTTGGAATTTAATATTCTTTACAATTCAATTATTAAAATAAATATATGACTTTCTTTTTAATTATTTTCCAATTAATATCCTCTAATTTCAATGATATTTTTACTTTGGTTTTTCTATTTTTTTAGAATAAAGAACTTATTTTTTATGATTCAATAATATTTCAACATTAGAGTCATTTTTACCACATATTTTAGGATTTCTTTTCAGCACATAGACATATTATGTATTTATTAGTGATATGTACTTGTGTTAGAATTTATTAATTCCAAAAAAATAATGTATTATTTTTTTCAATATCATCATTAATGTTATGTTATTTATTATATGGTTCCTTCTCTTTAATAAAACTTTTATTAAGGATAAATTAAAATTTTAACTTCACATATTATCATATGTTTCTTGAGATAATACACTATATAGTAATGGGTAAATTTTATGACATTATCATCTTAATTATTTATCTTATCAATCCAATCGTATTCCATATAAATCTATCATAACGAGAAATGTAGTGATATATATTGGAATTGTGAGTGGTCACTGTCAACCATTCCATCATGCTAAAATAATAAATTAATATCCCATGAAATTTTTTTCTATAAATGGATCTTTATGAAAATTTCCCAAAAAATATTAATATCAACTAAATAAAGAAAAATCATTGACTTATTTTCTTTGAGACTATTAATATTTAGAAATATATTTGCCTTTTTATTGATTTCCAACATGTGTCTATGATTACATGAATTTTTTATGATATCATGAGTTCCTTTATTTTTCTTTAACTTTAATGATTATTTACGCAGGTGGCAAAGACTTTTCCCTGAAATTTTCTTATGTTCTATGATTTGAAATCACAATTAGTCTTCTATATTAATAAAGTGTATTTTTCTTAAATATAATTTACATGTATATAAATTTTATATATATTCTTTTATAAACTTGGGTATTTTTTATTTAATTGATTATATTCAATTAGGGTTCTAATTTTCATTCACTTATAGAATTATGACAAAGTCCATCAACAATGAAGATATATATGTGCCTCAGGTATTTGCTTCCAATTTTTTATTTTCAATATATAATGATTCTTAGGATTCAATCATTTCCAAATCTAATGGAACAATATATAAAGAAATTATAGCTTGCAATAAGATATTTATTTCCTACAATATTGGAAGTCCACCTACTGTTAAAGTTCCATACTCTAACTTGATATGTTTCATTTAAATAAATATATAAATTATTTTCCGTCTAATCCGTTTTTATGGTTATCCTTGTCTAGGGATTCTTCTTCTCTAGTGGTGAATAATCTTATTATACCATTGTATTTATAGGAACAAAATCAAATTTGAAGGGTAAAATTTTAGTTTTCCATTTTCACTATCTTGAAAAAAATAATTCAGATATATTGGAATAACTTTTTTGATCTCCTTTGGTAATCTCTATTGTCAGAATGATGAGAAATTAATAAATTTGTATTTGGGACTTTAACACAAAGAATAGTATCCCTAATAAAGATATTGATTATATGAAATTAATTCAATCTTTATATTTTCTTATTTTTCCTTGTAGTGTATTCTTCCTAGGGAACATATATAATTTTTCAATACTATATTTTCATAATAATGAATCCTTATTTATGGTGTATAAGTTTTGTATTCACTACTACTTCATTCAACATTTTTCAGCTGAATTAATCTTCCTCTGAGGTATTGGAACTTATGTATTTAAAAAACATGACTATATTTATTTTTTGATCTATCCCCACACATTAAATTTATTTTAAAACATATAATTCAAATGTTAGACCTCTCAATTTACCATAAAATTTTTATTTAATTCTTTAATCTGTTCCACATTCATAAAAAAAAAATTCATAATATCATGTCGATATTCAACATTCATTCTTGATATTTAAATTTTCATTGTATTTTGATGATTTATTCTTCATGTTCATCGATATATTTGACCAAATATCCCATTTTTATTTTCAATCTATCAATAATCCAACGCTTTTCTCCATTATTGAGATTGAGATCAACAATATTCTAAATGTTTTTTATTTCTTTATTTTTTTCAATTTCTACCTTCAACTTGGATTTATACATTTATTATTTCTCTTTGTAGATCATTGAATTAAAAAATAGACTATTTTATTTATTTTATTTTTTCATCCAATTTCATTGGGTGAAATATCTAACTAGATGATGAGTTCAACTCTTCCCTCAACTATATAATATTCATTATCACTATCCTCTTTTTTTCATTGTTTATGAAAGTTACATTCACATTTTTATTTAGGTATTTATTGTCCCTGAACACTTTCAATCCAGTTTCCTCCATTATATTATTCTCTTTTTAAAGGATGTTATCCTTTTTGATTAATTTACACTATGAACTCCACTTTCATTATATATCATTCAATGATTAATTTATGGGTAATTTATCTTCTTTATCATCTTTGAACATCTTCTGACAGATTTTTTCAAGGTATCATTCATTTCCACACCAAAAACACATGATTTTAATTTAACATTAAAATTTATATTTTCAAATTTCAAATTTTATTAAATGAATGACATTCCATTTCAACATTTTTTCCCTTGGATCATCATGTATAACAATATTATTTGACTTCTTGAATACCATCTCTTGATATATATACACCTCCCCTGATACATTCTCATCATTCATCGCCTAATATTTAATGAGTGTTCTTTGAAGACTATTCTTTGTAACCAATTTTAAATACATATCACTAAGAAATATTACATTTTAATTGAATTGGGTAATCATTATTCCCAAAATTATCTTCATGAGATTGGTGTAATAAAGGGTTTTTCTGAGTCTATTCACTCTCTACAAATTTACAATCACCTGATAAAATATTACATCAATGGATTTCATTAGGTGTATCTAAAATAATAATAATAATACCAAATAGCATATAATTTATATTTATGTATCTCTAAGTTTTATTTGAGGATTACCATTTGTAATATGAGGATTTACACCACATCACCCATTGGAAAATTGTATTTTATAATGACCTAACCATATCAAATTGAATCCTTTGGAAACAATATTTCACTAATTTCTATATCTTTCTTAGAAATCTCTCTAATAAATCTTGAAAAATATTATTTGTATGGGATTCTTATAGACATCCATTAAAAATTATTAGAAGTAGTGATTTATATAATTAATCTATAATTGAAAATTATTTTCATTACATATTTTAATACCTTTGATGTTGGAATACACTATCTTTTTCTTCAAGAGAGAAAACATCACAAATTTAACCTTCCTCTCTAACACTAATTATCTATCCAAAATAATGGAAATTTAATAATTAGTGGATAAATTTATTAATTTCAATTTTAAATGAAACTTCCGATAATCTATTAACCTTACCATTCAAAAAATTCTTTCTCCAGTATAATGAAATGTATAATCTATAAAGAAAAAATAAATAAAAATAATTTTTTACATTTTTCACCATCTATAGCTCACATTGAGCATTCAATGGAAATTTAAAAATGTATCAAAACAAACTAACCAAAAATCCTAGTTATAAATTAATAATTTTATACTTATCCCTATATATGTAAAATCCTCACAATAGCATAAATAAAATTTCTCTAACTCATTTTGAAAGCATTCATCTCCTCGAAGTGTCTATTTTGTAATCCATACACTTGTAATATTGGTAAAAATAGAAATGGTCTATTAATATACTCTTCCTTCATGAACATAGTGAATATACAAAAGCATTAATGACAAAATATATAATTTCTCCTTTTATCATTACTTGTAAATTATCTAAAATTGCACACATCCATCTCTATGATATTCTCACGCTTTTTTGTACGTAAATATATCTCAAAAAAATGTGGGACTGTATATCATAAATTTTCCTTTATTAAATTTGAAAAATTCAACCTATATGGTCCTATAAATATATTTCAACCATCTATATTTTAGATATCATCAAATCTTTAAAACATGGGATCATTAAATTTTGGGAAATCAATTTACCTGACACCTTCATTGAAAGTCCAATTACATCAGGTCACAACTATATTTCTCCACTTAAAAACTCATAATATAATTTTTCCTGATTTAGAAATTACAAGGGTCTGATCTCCAAAATTATGTCATAATTACCATCTCCTCTGATAATCAAGACCCTAACTTGAACATGTATATTTTGTTGAATATTTCATAATTTATAATATCACAACACAACCACATACTTATATATAAAACTATATATTCTAATAAAACTTATAAATAATGAAAATTACACTCTAATGTTAAATAACATACCTAATAATAGAGTAAAACACTCTACATTTTGATTTTCATTATATCATTCATTAGTGTAGGATCGTGTTTTCATGGGATTATTATCACAAAAAAACTATTTACAATGATCCAACATTTCATATCATAGAGATTCATTGAAGTGTAACTTTTATCCTCTTGAGATATGATTCCTTCATTATCATCCACTCATAGGCCTTTTTGGTGTAGCTTTTTTATTTACAACTCAATTACTCATCTAGTTCTAGATAGTCTAACCATAATTTTTCATGGGGTCATCTTACGACATGAGATTATCCTCCATGGATTATTAAACATAAGTATCCTATTATTTTTATCCTTAATGATATAAAACTCTAATATTACTCCATACAACACAAAAAATCCATAAATTCAACTATTTTTCATTCTTCTAATCCCTTTTAATGATTTTTGGGATATTTTTTCAAAACACACATCCCATAAATAAATATAATGGATTTTTATAACAATCATTTTTTATGAATTTTTTCAATTTTGAATTATAAAAATAATTTGATATTTATTATGATAAATATATTTACAAAATATTAAATTCCACTAGATCTAATAAAACATATTAAATTATTGATTTAATATGTAATAATAAATTATCTTCTTCTAATTTTTTTTAAATATTATGTTACATAATTATTATTATAAATGAATGTATTAAAAACCATAGATATAATGTTTTCTTATAGAATCATATATGATACTACTATATTTTCTATGAAATCATGTAAAAATGAAATTCACTTCAAGTGATGAAGTTGAGGAAACTAGAATATATTTATGTTTTCTCTATGAATACATAACATTAATAGGCTTGAAAAATCATATTCCTCAACATTGTTTTTATTAGGTTTTTAATGTGGAAGAAATATTATTGAGGTTTATTATGAAAGGAAATTAGATAATTTCTGTTTTAGTTGAAATTATGTCATGATGGAATCTAAATTACATCTTGGTTTCAAGATTCTTTATGTTTTTACAACTCTCTATGGCATAATTATTGAAGACATTGGTATGTGTGTTGGGGTTTTGGTTGTATATATCCTAGGTAAAACTACAATTAGGTTTTTTCACTATGAAAATATCATGTATGCATTCCATATTTTTTATCATGTTTTGGAGTTTTATTTTTGTTGAACACCTATCTAAACTAAAGAATTGAAAAGTATTGGTGTAGTGTTTTAGAAAAAATAATGTGGTTTTCCATAAATTTATAAATTTATTATCTATGGTTTGAACTATATGACAAGGGAAAATATTGATATTTGGAATATATAAATTATATTATGGTAAAATACATTTTTTATAATAGTATATGATTGGATGATATTTCAAATAATGATTTATTATGGTGGTGTGGATTTAATATCATCATTTTATGAGCTAAATCATGGTGTGGTTCAGAGAACTATATCATGCTATTCTACACCATAATGTTAAATATAAAATTATGATAATATTTTATTTCACTCGTTCATTTCTACTTTCAGAAACTCCTAGGTGGTAGTGAGGTTATTATTTATTGAATATAGATATCCTTGGTAGATTATTTATTCCTATTATAGTGAGATCATGAGATCATGATTAACAGTATGACTCTTATTTATGAATTATCTATTTTATTATTTTATTTGCATTAAGAACTTATGGCAGTGGATGGTGCATAGAAGTTATTGTGTATTGATGAGAAATTACCATGTAAATGTTGGATGGAATTTATTATTGTAACATGGTTGTTTGAGTGTGACATTTTATCCTTTTGTTAATATAACTACTTTAGGTTTAATTTGAGGTACGTGATATATATTCTCTCTCTTTCATTTGTAGTTTTATATAGTTTTATCATGATTTAGTTTTTATTTGATTATGTAGATTAAACTAGATTAAATTAATAATAAAAACTAATTTATTTTTCAAATGGTTGTGGATCATAGATGATTTTTATATATCATTTTAGGATTGTATTGTGCTTTATGAAATTTTTAGTATATGAATTATTATATGATGGTGGTATCATTGGGTATATTTAATGTTGAATTTATGAGGTGGCGATATAATTATGTTGATAAAGTAGAATAACATGATGAATGTGTACATATGTAGTTATAAGTCTAATAATTGTTGGTGTGTAAGTATTTTGAGGTTAAATATCATGTTTTGGTTGATAATAATATGAATTTGGTAGTTGAAAAAATTTACAATGTTGTGGTCTAGTATAGTTAATATGGGTATGGTTTTGTTGTTTCTAAGTACATATAAATATAATCAAATGATTGAAAAAAAATTGATATCAATTAAATGTATTTATAATGTTATTAGGTTCTTTTTTATGAAATTAATTTAATTATATTATAGTAATTAAAAAATATTTTGGTTAATATGCTTTAAGGTGAATTAGTAATGTTGGAATTGTATAATGTAATATAAATAAATTATAATTTTTAGAATAATTGATAATGTTTTAGAATGAAATTGATAATATGCTATGAAATGAATTAATATGAAAAATACGAGTTATTATATAATGATTAATTGGTAATAACCCATGAAATTATGGTAAATATGTATTTTTGATTGGTTTCGTTGTAATTTTATTTTATTATGTCATTGTCAATTATTTTTATTATTTGTTGGTTACTATGTGAATATGGGGTGTAGGTACTAATGTTTGATAGCTTATAGACCCTAGGTTTTGATTGTTTTATTGATATTTCATTGTATATTTTGTTATTTATGGGAACAATCACCCAATTTTTGTAACCTAACTGATGCCTATATGATATTTTATTAATTGGGTAAACCCTAAATATATTTTATGTGGGTAATATAATTTGTTAATTACTAAACCCCGCATTCTCTTTCTTCTGGCCATAGTGTGTCTATGTGATAATGGTAGTGGTAGTGGCATGTGGTGGATTTGGGTGTGTTATGCAGATTTTTTGTGTGGTTTTGGTATGCAGATATAGAACTTTGAAATGAAATGAAGTTAAAATATGTTGTTTTTTAATGTGAATTTGGTATTTGAATTTAGTAAAAGATGATTTTTCTATGATTTTTGTTATTTGTACATTAGGGTAACTAGACTAGTGGGGAAGTGGTTGTGGAGTACCAAACAACTATATGTTCATTATTATAAATATTTTTATATAATATAAGGATTTATATAGTGGTCCTCTGTGATATGGGTTATAGTTGTGCTTATATAAGAAAATAATCATGTTAATTGGTTATTCATTAAGGCTTCGACATACCACTACATAATTAAAATGAGATATTAATAGGAATTACTTATTGGGGATATGTATATGATCAAATCTATTTATATATACTATTTTTAAATATTTATAATATGGAGTTTCTGAGTGGTGTAGACCTTGCATGTTTGAGGTGGGGTAATTGTTTGATGTTAGAGTTGGCACACATAAGAGTTATTTTATTCTTTGTATTTTTATTTAGTGGTGATATTTTTTGTATGATATTTTCTATTTATTATTACTACTGATGAGATTTTTTATTTCTTGTTTATTGATATTGTTTCGATTATTTTTTCCTTTATTTAAATTTTATTAAAAAGGTTAATTACTCTATATTATGTGTTTTATACCATCACTTATAGTCACAAACACATGAACTAAAAAAACATCCATCAAGGATAAAATTTCACTTTGTTGTTAGCCCTAATGTTATTCTAAGATAGATGGGTCTTGAAAGAGTTTTATTATAATATGTGTTACTTTTATGATAGAGTTTTCTATAATCAATTGTGAGGGATTTATTGGAATGATAGAGAAATTTTATAATTTGAGCAAAACATGTGGCTTAGTAATAAGAGACCAACTATAATGATGTAGATCCCTAATGATCAAAAGTGTGGTTATTGATAATCTACCAAACATACATATAATTAATATACAAATTTTGATATAGAGGCCTAGGTGAGGTATATATATCATCCTTAATTTAAATTATAATTTTATTTGAGAATATTATTAGGTAAATTAAATTAATTTACATAAATAATTTTAATTATATTCATATTATGGGATTATAACTTTTGTTTATTTTTATATAAATATCATGGTAGATAATAATAAACATATTTTAGGTTAGAGAGTTATTGAAATATGACCTTTATGATCTTAAATGGGTTGATCTCGATGAGGATTATTCTTATGGGAATAAATCCAAACAGATTTATTATAAAAGTACATAAAGAGTATGAGGGATAAATACTTGATCAAAAAATGTAAAAGTGACTATATATGATTGGGATCACTTATGGATTGATTTGAGTAAGGAAGCGATATTTGATTTATTTAGTAGTTATCTTATTGAGTAGTGAAACATTTAATAGATGAATCATTCTTATTTTAAATATGATTGATTAGAGTTTATGTTGGATAAAATCTATAGACATTTTCTATCAAGTTTATTTATTTCATATTAAAGATGTCTCAATGGAAAGATTTTCTCACTATCAAAAAAGAAATAATGAGAATAAGGTAATTGAGACTAAGATTCCTAAACCTTATTTATTATTCTAATATTCTCCATCCTAATTATGACTTGATGGAATGAAATATTAATAATTCATTAATCCATGATATTTATTGTCATTTAGGTTCCTCTATGTTTACAATGTATATGAGGTTGTTGATAAAGGAATAATAGATCAAAAATCTTATTATGAAAATGTATTCCCTTAAATGTGTAACTCATTAAAGCACGTCAAAGACTAAAGCAACATATAAGGATTCCTTCATATCATAATTGTGGACGTTTAAACCTATGATGATTCATCCTCAACCATATTTATCTCATTTCTATAGGGTTAAAATTTCATTACCATGAAATAAATTTTGGTCCTTTATTTCTACTGTAGATGTGGATTTCCATAATCCATGAATTATAATGACAATAGTGATCAACATGGTTGGTATTTAGTTTAACATTAATCCTTATAACTAATTTCCTACTTGAACATATCCACAATAGTCTAGTACAAATGACATGGGACAACAAATATGAGATAGACTATGTAGAGGAAATCCCATGGATATTCTCCATACTCAGGGACCTTAAAACGAGCATGGATTTAGTTTTGGATGATATCAAATACATCAAGATTTTAGTACATAATGATAAAAAATAAATATGATAATGATACCAATACCATGAATAATTGAGATTTTTTTAGTTACCAGTTATCACTTTTTAGGAACTTTTATAGTTTGATAGACATGGGAGTTTTACACACAATGATTACACCTACCATAGTCTGAGAACTATAATATATGATAGATGTAACTTTTGTAACCTTATATTATCTATGATAGTATATTGTTAGTCTATTTTGGTAGATATGTGTAAGGGGTGTGAGATATTGATGTGGTGGAATCAATAAATCAATGGGTTATTTCTGTTATATGTAAATATATGTCAGGTTATTCATGGCATTAATTGGTTGTAAACTTCGTATTTCATCATTGATTTTTTTCATAGTTAAGTGATTTTATAGGATAAGGACACAAAAACCATTACATTTATTGGTGTGGAGGATCCTTATATTGATTAACAACCTCTTAATATTATCATATCTCATCTATATGTTTGATATTGATTGTGAAAAAAAAGAGAGTGAATGATTTTCCAAGATTTATTGAAGAGTTTATCAATTTTTTCTCAATTAGGGTTTTTCACATCCCCATTAATTTGAAATCTAGTTTGGATAGAGTTTTAACATAGATATTTTTAATTTTTGGTGTCCTTATAAGATGGGTCTATCAGATCTATAAGATTTTTATATTTATTTTGATGATTTATTATTAAAACTAATAATTTTTCCTGGTGTATATCCTTAGGGAGATCCGATGTTATTTTCAAGGATGAAAAATTCTAATTTGAGGATTTATATGGATTATCAACAGCGAATCAAGTGAAAGTGAAGAATTATTATCCCCTAGTATGTATTGAAACCTATGTTTTTTGTTAAAATATGATAACTTGTACTCAAATATTTATCATCCACTGGGATATCATCATATATAGGTCAATTAGGAAATTTTTCAATAGAATTTATTTATATTCTCTTGTGAAAATTTTAATTTCATAGTGAATCCCTTAAAAGTCACAAAAACATTATTATTTAAGAGGATTAAAAATTATATTTTTTTACTTCTTTAAACAGTTCATGGTTGTATTCATCATAGATATCCTATTGTGTTCTATAATTTTGGTAATGAATATTGAGTATTTGAGGATGTACTTAGAGATTAATAATAGATATAAATTGTATATAAGTCATTATAAGTAAATTTTATATAAATGAGATCTATATTTCAATAGATAATATATTTTTTAAAAAGGTGTGGATTTTAGTACATTAACAACAAAGGTACTTATTTATTGAAAGGCACCCAAAACATTATAGATGTCATCATTTTTTGTTTCCTAGATAGTTATTATAAGATAATAATATCCAATTACTCTAAAATTATGTTACATTTAACGGATTTTAATAGAAAATACCATGATTTGTTAAGATTTATCAAGGTAATGTTTTTTTAAATACCAAAAATAGATTCAAATTAGTTATCCTACACTTCACTTTCTAGTGGTAGGAGTTATGATCAAGGACTATTATAACAGATCTAATATCCATTTGTGATATGTGTTAATACAATAGTGAGTGTGAATGCCACATAGTTATCAGTCGTTATGTAATCATGAACGAAGATATGCCACCCATTATCTGGATCTCAAAAAAGTGTTGTTTTCTCTAATGTAATGGAATAATTATATTATCAAGGATCACTTTGTGGTCATTATAAATCACAATATCTTATAGTATAAATTTTATTATTATGGTATCAATTTTATAATACAAATATAGGTGGATTTCTTATTATATTATTACCTAAAGTTCTATTATACTCTGGTTAAAGATAATGAGGTAGTTGATACACAGAGTAATAATATGCATAGTGATATTTCATGTGAGTCTATATGTAAATAATACTAGTAAAGGTTCTTTGAACTTTTAATTTAGATGTGAGGAAGGTCATTTTCAGATCATACTTATGTAAAATTATAGTACACTATAAATTATTTAAAGAGGTATATTAACCATATCTAGAATATCTACGGGTGTATATTCTAATAGATCCTATAATTCATAGAGAGTATATAAGGAATTTATATAACATGTTTGGTATCAATTGTAGTTTTATGTAATGTTTTTTACATTGTAATTAATTATTGACTTCATTATATGCGAGTTACATATATCACCTCTAGTAGAATATCCTAGTTGTTATAAAATATATCATACTTTGAAGGAGAAGATTTAGATAAAATATATAAATAATTTAGTGATGATCATCATGCCAGGATTCCCTTTTTCTCAATGGGTTTAAGAAATCCATATAGTTTCAAAAAAATTAAGAATTTGGAAATTTTCTTGTGAATGTGTTAGTATATATTGATGGTTTTTATTATAGGTATTCCTAAATATTCCTGAGGGTAAGATGTTATCAAAGATGTTATGGAATAATTGATAAATTCATCTCATTTATTAGTGATCAATGATTCTAGTGTGGTGGATTATTTAGAAAGGATATAATTATTAGAAGTTGTATGAATTTTTAGAGCTTTTATGAGTATTATTTATGATTCATATCCTTGCATTACCATTTTAGTGAGGTGTTATTTATAATGTACTTTAATATATTTTATTCCATAGCAAGGTGTCTCATCTTTATGTTGACAATTATATTGGATAGATGATCCAAACTATGAAGAACATCTTCCATACTGGTTTTCCTAATTATATATTTTCTTGAGGGAATTATTTTAATTTGGTCAAGTATTCTTATAATAATAGATATCAATATACCATTTTCATTGAGTTTTTTGATAAATTGTATTAAAATCCTTATAGATCAATATTGTGATTAACTATGGTTGGATACTCTATGATCATTGTATTGGATGTAGTCAAAGTTATTATAGATATAGTGTAGGTAATTTAATAGTGGGTAAATTATACTTACGAAATTCATGAGTTTTATGAGAATAATAAGGGAATATCTTTTGTTTTTTAGATTATTGATCGTGAATCTTGAATTTTACTCTTAATCATGGGCAGTAGAGGTTCTATAAAGTTAGTAAGTTTCCTTCAAGAAATTTTTGGCCATTAATTGAGTAATATTGAGTAGAAAATGTAGTCAGTTGATTGAAACGTCCACCATGGATAGATCAAGTTAAATAAATATTCATTTAGTCTTTCTATGAAAATATCATCATAATGATCTTTTTATCATTGATTGGTGTCATTAAAATGTTAATTAGAATGAAACATTCATGGAGTAGTTTGAAGGTATTTATGATCATTAGAATAATATGATGTAAGGGCATATAATTCCTTTGGTTTGTGTCTCATATAGGTGTAATGTATTCTTTTAATGCACATGGGAGTGCGACCAATAGTTAATGTCTCAATATCCAAATATGTTTTTTGAGTTTTTTATTCTGGTATTATAGTTCTTGTTTTGATTATGAGATGTGGTTATTCCTGATGATATTTCTTCTCTACGTTGTGCTTGAGCCTTTACAACGGTGGAATTACAATGTGAGAAGTATTTCACGTAACATCCCAATTTTTAAAAAGGAAACATTATGTTTGATAGCATACATGATACTCCACCATGAGCTTAAAATGTTACCATTATAACCTAGTAATTATAATGGTGGGAGTGAACATGATTATATAAATTATAAAAATATGGTTTACATATTTAAATATAATGAATTTTTTGGTGACCAATTATTTATAAATTAAAATAAATCTATTTTTTAAATAAATGGAATTGTTTTTCTAAAAAACTATAGAAATGAAGAAAGTGTATTTTATAACAATAAAATAATATAATCACACTATTTAGAATATATTAATTAAATATATATATAATATATTAAATATATTGTTTTAAATTCCTCTTATGTGTTCTCTAGACTTGATATATGAACAAATCTAATTTTATGCATAAAATAATTATTTTTATAAAAATAAAGTTTTACCACGTTTTGAGGGATCATTTATTTTAAATATAGTTTTTGAAACTTTTAAAAATTATATTTGATAAAAAAACCTCTTAATTGAAAGAAAAATATAAAAATTTACATTGGTTGAATTTTTTGCCTTTATCTGACAAGTTTTTATAATAGACCAGAATCAGCACTTCTAGATCCGATGCTAAAAACATAAACATTACATTCCTGACTTTGATTCTCATAAATGTGACCTAATTTTTTCCAAAGAAACATACCACATAAAAAGGAAATATTGAATCACTTACATTACCAATGACATTTTAGGTTTATAGTTTTAGGGAATTGGGAAAAACTCTTCACAACTTGGGTTTATAAACAAATGCATAAAAATTATCTCTCACTATATCCATCTTTCACAATAGGTTATCAGAATCATCTACATAAAATTATTCTATACACATTTCATTTAACATATTTCCTCATAATGTGAGTAAATTAAAACATGAGAAGTGTGATCTTAGATGTTCAGTATGGGTTAACATAAGAGTTATCAATCCATGATCATATGAGATCATAAAATAAGAATAAGGGTGAGTTATCGTGAACATAACATTTGAACAATATACAATGTATATCAAAGGTAAAAATCATGAGTCAGGAAATAAAACTTGTATTTTCATATGATATGACTTATAAAATAATCAAAAAATATTAACCACTAGAGCATAAAATAAAACATGTAATTGTGGAAATAACATATAATATGACACAAACATGAGATAAGTCGAACTTACAAGACTAAATCACATGGTGGAAAAGGTCCCATAACATAATTATGTTTACTCTCTATACCAACACAACCTTCCATGAGACTAAAATATTACCCAGTTCATTGGAGCACTGTTTGGGTGCACTTATTATAACATGTGCATGAATATGTGTGCCATATAAATAGTCAAACATAAGGAATAATAATATGGGTTTTCCATGGATATAAATGGAATTTATAATTTTTCACACAATGACTTTTCAAATAATTTTATTTTATAATTTTATCTATAATTGAAATATTTCTTGATGTATAGAGCGAGCCCGATTGAAATTTTACATCTTTTCTAATAAATTAATGTTTAGGCTTGACAGCATCCAGTGCACAGGCAAGGCACTATCAGATCTATGAAGCTTCACCAAGTCATCGTGCACCCAGCTCGATGCGTGGTTAACTAATTAATTAACTAAATGAATGATAAAATGAAAACAAAAAAATATAAAGATAAAATGAATTTAGTATCATCTTAATGATAATAAAATTATTATTATTATATAAGAATATTATTATTATTATCTTGGTTAATTTTTTTGTTAAGGTGTTATTATTATTATTATTATCATTATCATTATCATTTATTATCATTATTATTATATTTATTATTGAGTTTAGGGTTTCATTTTTTATTTTTTATTTTTTATTTTATTTTATTTTTTCTTCATTCATTATTATTACCTCCTCACTTCCTTCCCCCTCCCTTTTTCATGACGCGTCTCTTCTCACCAACCCTACCTGGAACTACTTTCCTCCCCCCCTTGGCCTCTCCTTTAGCCAGCACACCTCCTCCCTCCGATGAACCTCGAGCTGACTCCCCTCTATGGTGTCATCACACTGGCACTTTCTCCCCTACTTGCCCACATAACATCAAACGGTCATCCCCTAGTGTTTCCTTTCCTCTCTCGGCTAGATTTCTAGCGCATCTCACTACAGGAAAAACTCTCCTCGTGCGACCAGATTCATATACCCCACACCATAGGTGTGTTCTAATTCTGTTGTTTTTTCTTCTATTTGGTAGGATTTTGGGTTTGGTTTTCATGTTGTTTATGGTTATATTTTTATATCTTTGGATTGAATTCTTGAATTAGGGTTTAATAGGGATTGTTTACAGTTTAGATTAGGTGTGATTAGAATTTATCACTAATATTTTGCAGTTTGTAGACCAAGGTGGGTGGTTTTGTGTACAAACATTGTTTGATGAATTAATTTGTTTATTTAAATAATTTATAATGCTCTTTAATTAATTTTTTTGGTGCAAATTGTGTTTATTGATGAATTATTTAACTTTCTTAAATAATTTTGGTGTGTTATGTGACTAATTCCTATGGTGATAAATTATATTTTAAAATATTTTATTAGGTTTTTTATATTTTCTAGCATGTTTATATATAACGGGGTGAGTTTTTGGGGAAAACCCAAATAATGTCATTTCATGGTGTTTTGTGAATTGTGAAATTTTTTTATTCAGCTATGTAAGTGGTGAATTTTTTTTTGATGTGGCATGGGTGTGAGTTTGGTTATAAAAGAATATTTTAGTGGTTTTTGTGTTTTAAGCCATGAAATTTCTCTAGAAATTGTTTAATAAATTTTCATAGTGGTTTATTTAATTCTAAAAATGCTTCATTTAAAATTGAAAATGGATTATTTGATTGTGAAAGTGGTGTGAATTATGTTTTGAAAGTTTCAATAGTATTTTTTAAGAGTTGTGGTGTTCTCTATAAATGTTTTAATAATTGTGTGAATGATTTATTAAAATGAGTTTATGTTTTGAATCATTATTAGAAAGTGTTTTAGTGTACATATGGGTTTAAAGAGTGTTTTGTTGTAAATTATTATGGTTTTAATTTTGAAGTGTTTCATAAATTGTTTTATTGATTTATTAAATTATATTTCTAGTCTGTGGTCCCTACTATTTGGTTTTGCATTGTCGGGACTAAGGTGACTCGACTGCATGTACATAGGTAAGTGTGTGCATGTGTGTGTGTGTGTGTTTGAGTGTGTGTGTGTGTGGGCCACACCATTACATGTATAGTCATACATGGTAGTGAATATACATGTACGGGGATAAGAGTTCCCATGTGTATATATAAACATGCATATGTAGGTGAGTGGAGACTTGTATATGCATATAATCATATATGTAAGGATCCCCTTGAGAAAGTTCATTTCCATGTGGGTGTGTGCATAGGGGCTAGGTGTCCTTATATTTATGATAAAGTGCATATTATTAGTGGGGGAGCAGCATTTTTTAATTAGAAAGCACCAAGGGATGAATGTTTAGTTTGGTTCCCCCCTGAGGTAGGTTCCCTATTCCTTGATCTTTAATTAGAATATCCATTTTTTTATGTTCTTTTAAATTTTTGTCCCATTATTTTATATGAAATGCATATTAAATATATATATATCTGTGTGTGTGTGTGTGTGTTTGGTTCTTGAAAAGTAGTTTCTTGGATGGTTTGAACATGAAACGAGTATTTCCAAATACATGTGGCCTTTTGGTCGATTTTATTATAAAACTATAATGAGATGATTTAATTTCAAAATAAATTCATAAGTGATTTCCAAAATGGGTTTTGGTATGAACATGAGATCAAATGGTGAATAGACCTTCTTAAAAGGATTGATTAATTGTTATCATGGCTTTAAGATTGTTTTTAAATATATAGTGAATTGGTTGTTTAGTTGAACATTCAAATTGTTTTGTAAGCTTAAAGGTGTTAGTTGATAATGTGTTTTAAAATTAAAAGTATTCCTTGTAGATAATTAATCTTATCTAGAACTTGTAATGATTTCGGTAAATGGAAAACCCCTCTTGATACATTCCCCTTGTTTAAAAAAGATGTTTTTGAATGTATTAATTGTGATACGTGCCTAGTAAAGAGACTTGTGCATTTTTTTGAGTGACAAAAAAAGGGGGTGTACTCAATGAGGGATATCAGTGGTGCGAGAGTGATCATGGTTTTGAATAAAGAGAATAATGTATTCATGTATGTTAGTTTGATGAAAACTCACCACTACTTGAAATAGATCACATGGGAAGCCTGGGGTAATTAGGTGGGTGGACTAGGACTCGTATTCTAGATGATTCGGAAGTGGTTTGTCCCAGTTTCATCTAGCATTATTTACACTACAACTATAACTAATCATGGATGATTATTGGAGACCACTAGGGTTATGAGGATTTAGCCTACTAGTGGCTCATGCATGAGAACGTAGTTGGTCATGTTTTCTATACTACATCAATTTTTCATGGTTTCTATACCACATTTCACTAAGGTATGTGGTTCCTAGGGTACCATTTGTGCTAGTTTCCTACTGTTATTGACTATGGTGCTTGCTAATGGCATTGTGTTTGTGAAATTACTTCCATTTTTGTTTCTTCAATATTGTTTCTTTCTTTGTAAAATCCATGTGTTTAATTTAGACTGTTGGCCTTTCATTTTGGAATTTTAATACATGTTTGGAAACTATTTTGAAAATATAGTGGAATAGAATCACTTTCCTTGAAAATGTAAACTCATGTCTTTAATTTTAAAAAATTAAAAAACATTATTTTATTATGTATTATTTTCAGAATATCATGATTGGGTTAATTTTTAAAGGCAAGAGAATTGGGCATTGCTGTATTTTGGAATTCCTACTAAGCATCTCGGTGCTCACGCCTACTTTATCATTTAAATTTCAGGTTATATTTTTCGATCTCTCTAGCAGTGAGAGTGTTTCTGGGTTTGGTGGTGACCCATGAGGTCACTTGGAGGTATGTTTAACAGGACAACTTTTTTTATTTTACACTACTATTATTTACCTATTTTACTCAGTTTAAAATTATTTATTTATTTATTTATATTTATTTTATTAGCTAACTCATTTCTAAACATTGTTTTATACTTGGGTACTTATGCTAGCCCGTGGGGATCAAGAATTCCCCTCAGGTATTACCGCGGACTGTTTCAGGTGCCAGGTTGGATGGAGACTGGCTTGGTTCGTGGAAAAATGGTATCGGAGGAGTTTATGATATTTTGAGTCTTTTTTGTTGGGAAATAGTCCAGGTAGACTAGATCTAGGATTTCTTATACATGACATTCTGATTGTGAGTAGGGTTCCTGGCTAACACACATCTTAATGGGACTTAAGATTCCATCGGAAGTTTGGTTTTATCTAAGTATTTTGATCCTTATGGTTGTTTGATTCTTGGGAAATGAAATGGGATTTGGGTCAATAGTTCTAGTGAGTTTGCAGGGACTAGAAAGCCTTGTGAATCTAGGGACATTTCCTTGGAACACTATTAGTGACAGTGGTGTGACCGGTGTATGGAGGAAAACCATATTTCTGAGTCAGCTGCCATCACTAATTTCCTCTTGCATCATATCATGTCTTCTTCTATTTTTGGATATTGTTTTGGGGTGTTCTGATCTCAAAATCTCTTCTTTTTTGTCAGATGTTTGACGTTGTGTTTTTTCGGTGAGTCGGTTTGAGATAATGGTTAATGGGTTTCTCTGGAAAAAAATTTGGGATACCTTTAGAGAGGTTCTCATAGTATACTGGGTGTTCTATTTGTATTATTTTAGCCCATGGATTTGTTTAATTGGTCCCTTGGTTTTCCCTTTTTTTCTAGTATACACCTCCATAAAGAGTTAATGCATTATTGAAGTGTATCCATATGTGATTCTCCATTGGTAGACCCTCCAGTGGGTCAATGTATGGAATTTCCTCTTAATCTATGTAAATTGATTCAAAATCCTCTCCTTTTCAGTTAAAAGTATTCTCCTGTAGTGGAAGAGTGGTTGTGGAATATTGAAATAGACATTAGCTTCCTAAGATTCCTATGTTGATAAAGGTAAAGTTTGACGTCATCATGTCTAAAGGTCCTGGCTGTGAGTGGTGATGGTAATCCCATTAAGAAAAGGTGAAAATTTTCAAGGTTTTTAGTGTTGGTCATGTCTGAAAACACCCTTTGGCTTCTCATTGGGTTCATCAAATAAGAGGTTCATGTTAGGCTTCAAGTGTAGATAATATATTCATAAGTGGTGGTTATGGTTACTTATAGTAATATTATTCTATTTGGGACTCGGTTCAAGGTTTTCCTCCTTAAAATGTCTCATTCATTGTCAAGGGTCATGTTCTATGAAATCCTATAGTGTTTGTTCCCTTTGAAATGCAAGGGTCATGTTCAGTGTGTGTTCATTTTCTAATCCCCCATTTCGGTAAAGTTCATTTTTAGAGTAAGTGGACCCTAGGGTGTGTTTTTTTATAGTGATTCTACCTAGGATGTGGTTTAGTTAATTATGGTGCTAGAAAAAGAAGTTACATTTAGGGATTGTAATGCATGACTACGAGGAAAGAGATGATTCAACCACCAGAGCTCTATCCATAGGTCCTGGAGTGAAGTTGCTGCACAGTCAGGATCCTTAAGAGTGTAAGGGATCTCAGTCAAATCTCTATCGTCGGTGTTGAAAAATTAGGCAGTTCAAATCTCTTTCTATAGATGTTTCATTCCAAGTGGTCATGTGTGGTGGAAAGATACATGGGGACCTTGTTACTTTACATTTTGACCCATGTAGGTGGACTCCATCCTTGGTTATAAAGAGAAGGGTCTATTTCGTTTTCTTAAACCTCAGCTCTAGTACCTTAGTGGGTGTAATCACCCAGCATTAATATACTAGATCTCATTAGAACTCTGTAGTTAATCTATTTTGTCTTTCTAGTGGGGGGACACACCATGGGTCTCATGGGAATTTCTCTAGAGCAAATTGATATTTGTTTATCCCTTATGGTGGGGAGTTCATTTGAGCCTCGACATGTTTTTGTCCCATATCAATATCAGGGATTAAGTTGTTTCTTGTAGTGGGGAGTCCACATTGTCCTCCCAATTTCATTAATTAGGTAATATTCCTAGTGTTGAAGGGGGGTAGGTGATTTCATTCAGATCTATCTAACCCCAATCCCCTCTTGAGTGAAATTTTGGGGTCTAAGCATGACCAATAGTGTTGTGAGGAAAGTCTATATAGTTTCTTTTGAATTCATCGCTTATTTTTTGTAAAGTATGTGATCCTTTTTGGGAATTTTTAAGGTGTTTTTTCATAGGAATCAGAAATAGTGTGTTTTGAGAGTTTGTATCATTTTATTATCAATTAGAGGAGTCACAACATTTGGTGGTAGGTATCACTTGGTTGGGAATTCATTTTGGGTCTCCCGAGTTTATTTTTTAAGTCCATTCTCCTTTTTGATAGTTTCCTAGCTTTTCTCTACCATTTTTGTTTGTTGGAAACATCCTTGATCTAAGATGGTGTACCAGTTCTGTCCTATAAATAGTCTCGGGATGGCTTTCCAAGGGTATAAATATTTATGGTTGGAAGATTTGTCACACTCAAACATTTTAAATAATTTTATTTTATAATTTTATCTAAAAATGAAATATTTTGTTCAGGTGTGGGCCAAGCCTGATTGAAGTATTGTGTATTTGCGGAAAAATTAATGTTCGGTATTGACAGTTTCTGACAAATGGGTAGGGAACGGTCAAAAATGTGTGTCTTAGCCAAATCACCATGTGCCCTACTTGATGCAAGGTTAACTAATTAACTAAATAAATTAATGATAATGTGAAAACAAAATAAAATTAGAAAGATAATATTAATTAAGTATCATCTTAATGATAATAATAATATTATTGTTTAGGAAAATTGTTATTATTATCTTGGTTCTTTTTTAAGGAATTATTATTATTATTATTATCATTATCATTATCATTATCATTATTTTTATTATTATTATCATTATTATTATTGGGTTTCAGTTTTATTTTTCCTTTTCTTTTCTTTTTTATTCTTTCTTTTTCCTTCCCTCCTCTATTCCTTCCCCCCACTGTGTCTCATCATTTCTCCTCTCCCCAACCCTATATGGTGTTGCTTTCCTCCACCCCTTGGCCTCTCCTTTTTTCTGTGCTCTTCCTCCCTTGGGAATCCTTTGATCCAGATCCCCCTCTCTTCGGAAACATCGCACTGATGCCTACTATCCTTTTGGCCCACATCGCACTGCATGGCCCTCTCCCAGTACCATTTTCCCTTTCTCAGTCATATTTCATGCGTGAATCTCTTTCGGAAACACTCTCCTGACACAACAATATGCCTAGACCCATCGCTGCAGGTTTGTTCTACTTCAGTAGTTTTTTCTTATATTTGGTAGGATTTCGAGTTAAAGTTTCATGTTGTGTAGGGTTAAATTTTGATATCCTTTCTATGATATATATTTAATTAGGGTCTAATTGAGTTTTTTTGCAGTGATTATTGGGTGCAATTAGAATTTTTCACCTAAATTTATAAGTTTCTACACCGAGGTAAGTGATTTCATTTACAAGCATTGTTAGTTGAATTAATTTTCTTGTTTAATTATTTTATAATGTTCTTTATCTAAATTTATTGGTAATAATTGTGTTTATTGATGAATTATTTTACTTTCCTAAATAATTTTGGAGTGTTATGTGAATAATTTGGTTGGTGAAAATTCAGTTTTTAAAAGATTTTAGTAAGAATTTAATATTTTGAAGCGTTTTTATATATAATGGGGTCCGTTTTTTGGGGAAAACAAAACTTGTGTTATTTAATGGTGTTTTATAAATTGTGTAATTAGTTTATTTTGATGTCTAATTGGTGAAAATTGGGTTTTTTGTGGCATGGGTGTGCATTTGGTCATAAACGATGATTTGGGTGGGGGTTTTTTAAGCCATGCGATTTTTCAAGAAATTGTTTAATAATTTTTCATAGTGGTTTATTTAATTGTGAAAATTGTTTATTTTTTAATGAAAATGGTTTATTTGATTGTGAAATTGGTGAAAATTAAGTTTTGAAATGGGAAAAAGTAGTTTTGAAGAGTTATGGTGTTCTCTAGAAATGATTTAATAATTGTGTTAATGATTTATTAAATTGAGATTGTGTTGTGAATCATGGTTGAAAAGAGTTTTTTGTGCATATTGGTTTAAAGAATATTTTTGGTGTAAATTTTTTTAGTACTAATTTGAATTGTTTCATAAATTTTTTTATTGATTTATTAAATTATTTGTATAATGTATGGTCTTTACTTTGTGGTTTCGAGTCACCGGGTTTAAGGCAACTTGTCTGTGTGTGCATAGGTAAGAATATATGTGTGTGTTTGTGTGTGTGAGTGTGTGTGGGTTCCCCTGTTACATTTATATTCATCCATGGAAGTGAATATACCATTATAGGTCTAGGTGTGCCCATGTTTATATATGAAAATGCATAAGTAGGTGAGTAGAGATTAGTATATTCATATAAGCATATATATATAAGGATCCCCTTTCACATGTTTTTGGCCATGCGAATGTGTGTATAGGGGATCAATGTCCTTATATGTATGTTAAAGTGCATATTCCTAGTGCGGTAGTAGAATCTTTTAGTTAGAAAGAGCCAAGGGATGAATGTTCAGTTTTGTTCTACCCTGAGTTAGGTTTCCTATGCCTTGATCTTTAAATAGAATTTTCATTTTTTCTTGGTTCACTTTAAAAAGTATATCCCCTAATTTTATATGAAATTCATATGAAATATATAAATATATATATATATATATGTATGTATGTATGTATGTATGTATATAAATGGTTATGATTATTGAAAAGTAGTTTCCTATATGTTTTAAACCTAAAACGGGTATTTCCAAAGACGTGTGGCCTTTCGGTCAATTTTATTATAAAAGTGTGATGACAATTTTTATTTTATAAATAAATTCCAAAAGTTAATTTCAAATTGGGTTTTGGTGTGAACATGTTATTAAATGTTAATTTGACCTCCTTAAATGGATTTCTTTGTTGTAAGCATTGTTTTAAATTTTTAAAATATAAAGTACCTTGGTTATTTAGTTGAATTTTTAAATTTTTTTGGAAATTTAAAGGTGTTAGGTGATTATGTGTTCTAAAATAAAAAGTATTCCTTGTATATAATTAAGCCCATTTGTAACTTTAATAATGATTTTTGTAAAAGGAAAAATCCTCTTGAGGCATTCCCCTTACTCTAAAAAAGATGTTTTTGAATGTATGAATTGTTATACGTTCCTTGTAAAGAGAATTGTGTATTTTTTGTGTGATGGAAAAAAGGGGGATGTACTCAAGGAGGGATATCATTGGTGATAGGGTGAGTCTAGTTTTGAATAAATATAATAATGTATTCATGTATGTTAGTTCGATGAAAACTCACCACCACTTGAAATAGATCATGTGGTAAGCCTAGGGTAACTTGGTGGGTAGACTAAGACTAGTACACTAGATGATTCTGAAGTGGTTCATCCCAATTTAATCTAGCTAGATTGATGCTACAACACTAACTAAACATGGATGATGATTTGATACCACAAGGATTATGGGTATGTCCCATACTAGTGTCTTGTGCATAAGAACGAAGTTGGTCGTGGTCTCTATACCACAGTAGTTAGTTATGGTTTATATACCACATTCCACTGAGGTACGAGGTTCCAAGGGTCTCATTTGTGTCAGTTAGCTATAGGGATTCACCATGGTTCTCTCTTATGACATTGTGTTTGCGAAATAATTTCCATTTTGGTTTCTTTAGGCTTGTTTCCTTCTTTTTAAAATCTTTGTTTTTAATTTGAACTGTTGGCCTTTAATTATGGAATTTTAATGTTTGTTTGGAAACTATTTTAAAAATATAGTGGAATATATGTGGTTTCCTTAAATATGTAAACTCATGACTTTAAATTTATAAGAATGAAAAAAGATTATTTTATTATGTCTTGTTTTTAAACTAGCATGATTGGATTTCTTATTAAATGCAAGGTCATAGGGTGTTGTGGTATTTTGGAATTTCTATTGAGCATCTTGGTTCGCACTTCTACTTTATCCTATCAGTTTCAGGTTCTAGTTTCAGATATCTCTTGCAGCGAGCGTGTTTCCATGTTTGGTGGTGACCCATAAGGTTCCTCGAAGGTATGTTTAGCTAGACATATTTGTTTTATTTTATGCTTATAGTATTTACCTATTTTTATCAGTTTAAATTTTATTTATTTATTTATTTTTCATTTGTTTATTGGGTAAATCATTCCCAAAATTTTTTTTATACTCAAGCACTTCTTCCATCCCATGGGGATCTATAACTCCCCTCGGGCATTACTACAGACTGGGTAGATTTTCAGGTCGAATGCTGACACGTCATGGTTCATAACATAAACATCCTTCCATCTTAATCATAAACCATTCATGTACAGGATAATAATTTAATACTTAAATCATATTCTCAATAAGGAATTAGAAACACCAACATAAGTCATCTTATATGGAAAATAATTTTAAAGGATCTTTTTAAAATATTTCTGGAGGAAAATATCATTTCCACTTTGAAAAGATATTTTTAAATCGTAAAAAAATTTTGAATACATTTTATTTAAAAAAAATTAATAATTTATAAAGGAATCATTGATAACCATTTTAAAAATATTTTAAATCCCAATTTTGTTAAAATTTTTAAAATATCAATTAAAAAAATTAAGAAACATAGTTTTTTGAAAAAAATATGACTAAAGAAAGAATAACATTAAGCATATAATATCATGAAATGAAGGTTATTAATAATAAAACATGTCAATAGGAAATATATAAACCTTGTAAATTAATTTAGGTTCATAACATAACATGTGTTTTGAAGAAGGAAAATTGAGACAAAATTACCTTACAGATTTTATAAATTTTTAACCTTAAACCCCATGAAAAATATATCATTAAATGGGAATGTAAATACAAATAAATTTAAGGATAAGGATAATATATTACATCTAGGGTAATTATATATACAAATTCAAAATAAACTATTGGTAAATATGGATTAGGTCTCGCATAAATAAATGTGAGACGAGAAATTCCCTTACAATTATCATATCATTGAAGTGAGCATCAATCAGTTGAATCAATTTGGTGTATTCACTGTGAATACACATAAAAAAAGGAAATAATAAATTTTATAATTCAAAAGTATTTTTACACATAATAATAGAATAACATATAAATTAAATGGTATTTTAACCCAATGATTTGAAATTGAGTTAGGAATTCTCTTACCACTTTTAATCTGTCAAATCGAGTGACCCATAAAGTAATACATATCAAATGAATCATTTAATAACATGAAGATAAATAGATTCATGATATTTAATTTCAAATTTCATTATATATAAATGGCACAAAATATATTAGTAGTGAATAAGGCATATATCTCATAAAGTTGAAAAGTGAGATGAGAAATTTGTACCTCATGCTTCCCTTTAGTGGTGCATATATTAACCTCCAATATAATGGTTAAATATTGTTATTAAATCATTATATAACTATATTAATACTTATAATAACTTATTTTTTTATTTTATAACATCATATGACCCATTTGTCAATAATATTTCATTATTTTATTGGTTTTGGGTGCGTTCATTTCATGGTTTCATGATCGGTTCATTTGTATATAATTATGGATTATCTTATCAAATTGGTATAAAAATAGAAGTGTAAGGAAATGGTTTTAATTAAATTATATGATTATAAATGTTCCCATATATCATTTTGGTTTCTAACATGAGGGTGATTCCTTTGATAAAATTTTAATGATAATTGTTTCATTAAGTTTAGTCACTTTTTTCACACATCACAAACTAGTCTTGTTTAATTAAATTTTATGAGTTTAAATTAGTTTCATGACATGAAATAAAATATACAATAATTATTAAAATATTATTTAAAAATAAAAAAAAATTATGACCATCTAAGATGTTTGGAATGTAAAAATAACAGAAACATTATTCACAAAGGCGATTCACATGCATAATTTGGACACTAGTTTCATTTCATTGAATAATAGGAGGAAATAAACGTGATGTACCTAATATATTCCATTAGAAACATAATATTACATTATATACATTATTTTTCAATTATTACACCTTGATGTTTGAAATAGGTGAGGATAATGTAGAAGAAGAAAAAAAATAAGAGATGTGATTTGAGAAAATTACCTCTTGAATAACACCTCATTGAAACACACTTTAGAACATTCAATTTGGTATTTTGGTGTGACCAGAAGCAACAGAACATGGGAAGAGTTAGTATTAGATGTTTGGGAATATATTTGATGATATACAAGGCATTTGAGTTGAAATGGGGTGTTATTTATACTTTATATAATATATTCTTATAATTATCATAAATAACCTGACCCTACATAAAGACACAATAAAATCTTATATGATTCCCAAATATAAATCAATATTTATTCCCAAAATAAAATCCCATAGTATTTTATTTACCTTAATCCTATAGGGTTACTAAAATTTTGAGCATATTTCAAAATTACATTAACCACTTAATCACCAAATAATTTTATAATACCATGGTTATAAATATGATAAAAATATGATCCAAAAATGAACATAACCATATTAGTTAGATATTTTAATAAATAAAAACAATTTCATACTAACCAGAACATAACATATTTTAGTGGTAGGTGATGCATGATTTTCACTCTTCGGTTGTGGGTTTGATTCCTGCAGGATTGCTGGACACAATGGGTAGTCACTCATCTTATAGGTTATCATTTTTTTAAAACTATATTAATATATTCCTTATAAAAATATAGAAATCTTTGTAACATATTATGTAATAATCATAATATTTTTTTAACCTCAAATTGTATCTCATACATTTCATATTTCATCCCAAAAATTAAGAACCCTTAATTACCTCAAAAATGAATGTCCCCATAAATACCATTAGTCACCATAAAATTTCAAAAAATAATGCCTCAAAGGAGTTTCTATGACACTGAAATTATGATCAAAATAAAATATATAAACCCATGATGATATCCAAAACTCATAGAAATACCAAAAGTAAAACATCATAATATCTAAATTTGTTTAAACCCTATATTAATGAAAGCTTTAACTACTCGAAATCTATAAATCCGGATCTGGTGCTAAAAACATGTGCATTACATTACTGACTTTGTTACTGATAAATGTGAACCAATTTTTTCCGAAAAAATACAATTTAAAATAGGGAATATTTGATCACTTATATAGCCAATGATCTTTTATTTTTATAGTCTTAAAGAATTAGGACAAACTATTAACAATTTTGGGCTCATAAATGACTGGCTCAACATTATCTCCCACTACACCCAACATTCACAATATATCATCAATATCATTCCTATGAAATCATTATAGACACAATTCATTTAACATATTTCCCCATTACCTAGGAAAAAACATAAGAAGGGGGAGCTCAGATGCTCAGTAAGGGTAAATAGAAGAGTTATCAATCCATGGTCATATTAAAGAATAAGATGAGTGTAAGGGTAATTGATCATGAAAATAAAATTTAAAAAGTATACCCTTTATATCAAAGGTAAAAATCAGGAGTCATGAAATAAAATATGCATTTTCTTAAGACATGAGTTATAAAATAATCAATGAACATGATCCATTAGGTTATAACACAAAACAGATAATTATGGAAATAAAAAATAACATGAGACAAACTAGAGTCAAGACTAACTTCCAAAACTAAATCACATGGTGTGCATAGCCCCATAAGAGAATTTGGTTTACTAATTATCTGAACATTACATCTTATGTGACTAAAATATTACCCAATGAATTGGAGATATGTCTGGGAGATCCCATTACAACAAGCTCTTGAATATGTGTGCGACATAAAGAATCATACTTAAGGAATAATCATAAGGGATACCCATGGAAATAAATGAAATTTATAAACATCATAATATCATAAACATAAATAATTCATATAAATAATGAAAATCATATCATTGGATCATATCCCTGGTAAGGCATGAGAGACTCAAATGGAAGTCATCTTAGATGGAAAATAATTTTGAAAGCTCTTTTTAAAACATTTCAAGAGAAAGATATCCTTTCCCCTTTGAAAAATTAATTTTTAAAACAAATAACATTTATAAATTTTTTATAGAATAATGTATAAAATTAATAAAGTAATATTTTAAATACATTTTAAACATATTTTAAATCTTTTTTAAATTTTTAAAAGATCAATTAAAATAAATTTGAAAATATTTTTTGAAAACGTGTTTTGTTGAATAAAACTATTTCTGACTAAAGATAAAATTACATAAAACATATAATTCCATGATAAGAAGGATATTATGGATAAACCCTCTAAATGGTGATTATATATACCTCTTAAATGTATTTAGGTTCATAAAATAACATGTTTTTCAAATAAGGAAGGTGGAGATAAAATTACCTTACTGATTTGGTAAATTTTGAACTGTAAATTCCATGAAATAGAGATCAAAAATTTGATATATATATATATATATACCCATAAATTAAAAGATATAGATCATATATTACATTAATGGTTATAATATTCATAAATTTATAATAAATTAGTGGTTAATATGGCTTAAGTCTTGCATAAATAAAAGTGATACTACAAATCCCCTTATAATTATCATATCATTGAAGTGAGAATCAATCAATTGTATCGATTATTTGTATTCACTATAAATCAAAATAAATCATGTTTAAATACAAAATTAGATAATAAAAATTTATTTCAAGCATAATCAATGAATTAATTAATCAATGAAATTGTATTTAAACCCAATTAATTTAAATTGAGTTAAAAATTCGCTTACCACATGTAATATGTCAAATCGTATGACCCATAAAATTAGTAATTATTGAGTGAAAAAATTAATTACTTAAAGATAAATATATTCATGGTATTTTATATCATGTATTATTGTATTTACACCATAAAAAATAAATATGTGGTTAATAAGGAATATATCTCACAAAGGTAAAATGTGAGATGAGAAACCCATACCTCACCCTTATCTTTAGTGGTTCATACTTTAAATTTTTTTATAATTGTAAAATAATTTTATTAACCTATTTAATAACAATATCCATATTTATAATACCTTATGTGATGACTTTATAACATCATATGAACCATTAATTAATAATATATTCTTATTTTAATGGTTTTGCGTGTGTTCGTTTCCAGGTTTCATGATCGGTTCATTTGTGTATAATAATGGATAATATTTTAAAATATAAATATAAATATAGAAGTGGAATGAAATTTTATTAATGAAAATATATTATTATAAATGTTTCAAAATATAATTTTTGTTTCTAACATGAGGATTATTCATTTAGAAAAATATTAATGATAATTGTTTGATTAATTTTATTCATTTTTTCGTACATCACGAAAAAGTTTCATTTTATTTAAAATTATGAGAATAAATAATTTCCAGAAAATGAAATAGGATATAAAACAATTATCCAAATATTATTTAACCATGAAAACAGTTTTATTACCATCCTATAAGTCAATAATGAAAAAATAACAAAAACATTATTCACAGGGATAGTTAACTGGAAAAATTTGGACTATAGTTTCATTTCTTTGAATAAGAGGATATAATAAAAAGGATAGATATTATATATTCTATTACTAACATAAAATTACATCATGTAGATAATTATATAATAATTAATCCTTGATGTATTAATTATATTAATATAAAGAAGAGGGTGAAAATAAATTAAGAGAGGCACTTTGAGAAAATTATCTCATGAATATCACCTCCTTGAGAGACCCTTGAGGACCTTGAATTTGATATTTTGGTATTAAAATAAGTATTTTTACATGTTTTTATGAATTATTAGATATTGTTTCATAGATTTTAGGATATATAAGTTATGTGATTCGAAATGGGTTCGTAGGGGTGGTATTTATACCTAAGGAAAGGTGGGTTTAAGTGATTAAATAATGAATATTTTTGAATTAAAGCTGAAAAAAAAGAGGTGACCTTAATTTAGATGAATTATATTTTTAATTAATTATTTATAGGATTTTTAAGGTTGATAAATACTTAAACCACCTATTAAAATTTCTATTTTTATGCATTTTAATCTATTAAGTTTTAAATTTAACCCTTTTCATTATTTTACATATACTGCGGTAAATAATATTTTACCATGGTAACTTTTGTATACCTAAAAATATTAAATAGTATATAAAATATAATTTTGACCTTATAATTCCAAATATGTAATCCATTTTTACAAATTCAATTCAGCTAATTTGAAAATATATTTAAAATTAATCTCGTGGATGCAACGAGAAAGCTTATTTTTATGGTGAAAAGGAATAATGTTTTAAATGTTTTTATATCCAATTTCAAGGTGAAATTGATTTTAATTGTACAAATTGGATTTATTTATGTTTAATTTTACTAATTATAATTTAAAATAATTTATAATATAATTTAACTATATAAATAAATTAGATGAAAAAGCAGTATTGAATTGAAATTCATTATTTTTTCAGATTCATTAAAAAGTGAAACTTACCCAAAAAATACCAAAAACACACCCCAAGATAATATTTATATTATTCTTATAATAATAAATTTTATTTTTTCAAATAAAAATATAAAATTGTCAATGTTTAGTTTTAAAAGATGTGTGTCGTCAAAAGGTGGAAAATCGTCTTTAGAAAAAATATATTTTTTATGTTTGAAATTGAATTTATTCTTATCTTAAGTATTTCAGACATATTGGTTGAATTTAAAAACATTTTATTGAATATATAAAATATAAATATCATAAATATTATTCATGAATAGTGATTAATTTAATTTATTAAGAAAAAATGTCATTGTGAGATTAAAAATAGTTTTTTTTATAAAAGTACATCATTTATGTTCAATTGATTTTTATTTTAATTTATAATTAATTTGTAACCAATCAATAAGTTTTATAAATATTTATAAACTATATTTTCATAATTTAGATAATCTCATTCTTTCTTTCCATTCAAATGGCTAAGTGATAATAGATTTGTTAAAATAATAAACAAATTAGAGATATTTAAGCATCGTGTTTTGAGAAAAGTAATATATTAATGTAATTAAATTTATTTTTAAGAAAAAAGAATGTAAAAAAATATTTGGGTGTTGAAGTTTCATATTTTTATGAAATAGTAAAAAATAATGAATTTTAATTTAAAACTGTTTTTTCTCATAAACAATTCCTAATGTAAAATTATATTTCTAATTGGTTTTACAGTTTAATCAGATCATTTTATAATCATTTAATCCAATTTATTTCATTGTAATCAACTTCATATTAAATAGTTATATAAAAAAATCCAACATTTTGAACATTTTTACTTTAAAAACCTGTGTTTCATCCTATCTGCATGATTAATTTTAAATTAATTTCTGCAACTTATGTGAATTGAATTATGAAAAATGGATTTCATATTTGGAATCATAAGGTCCAAATTTAGTGAATATTCCCCTTTTATTTTTTTCCAATATGAATAGTAAACTTATTAATTTTAGTAACCATAGTTAAGGGTAAGTCGATTAATTATGGGTAAAAATAATATTATAAATATTATAAAATTACCGTAACACTTGTCCAAATTTTATTTTAAGAGTTAGTGTCTACTGAAATCATACTTGGAATGATTTTATGGACTCTATAAGCCACTTGGATGACTTTAATCTTTTTATAGTATTTTATTTTAATGAAAGTAAAATATACCATACTCAAATTTTTTATAATTATTACATTTTTAATATGGGGATATTCAGAAGATAAATTCAACTATAAATAATAAATCTAAATATAAAATGTTTATCTTAATCAGGGTATTTTATTTTTAATGTTTAGGAAATAAATAATTACATTATAGTCTTACACAATGATGATGCAATAATTGTTTAATTAATGGAAATATCAAATAAATGATATTAAAAACAATAAAATAACTATAATTTTAGATAATTAAGGACATCAATGAATTTTATAGATGACCTATAAATATTAGTGATGTTTTGAAATAGTTTTTTCAAGTATATCTTGTTTTATATATTTTTATAAAACTCAAAGTAATTAATAGTGTCAAAATTGACATTAATGTTATATTAAATTAAATATAATTTTATTAAGTGATTTAAAATTTAAAAAAACTAAAATTAGGAAAAATGATTAAATAAGGTTAAAAAATTTATGTATGATTCATTTAAGATTATTTTTTCATTTTATAGTTAGAATATTGTCCCTCAAAGAGTAAAAATCTATATTCCCATTCTAAGAGTTAAAGAGATTAAGTAATGGTTAAAACTAAATGATACGGGCATGGATGTGACCTAAATCTGTATAAAAACTGTTTAATTAGATCATTTAGACCCATACTCATCCTATATTACAAATAAATCACTTTGGGTCCATTTTGAATGGAAAATTAATTTATATTAATTTAAGTTTTATAGAGTTTCCAAAATTGCCCCTCACCTCAATTATAAAAGGGAACCCTCTCCCTCACCTCCTCACACCAATAGGAACTCTCAAGATCAAAAAAACCCTAAAAATTTATCTTTGAAATATTTTTATCCATGTTATAGAGTTCCTGGTCTTCTTAAAATGTTATCCCTATAAAGACCGAGAAATTCAATGTAAATTTTTTTCAATTATATGGGAATTTTACGACTCTGTAAAAATTGAATGCGCATGATTTCGAGGACCAGTGTTCCTGAAATGAATTTATGTAATTTTTTTGGGTACATTCATTAAACATGTGAGTGGGTTTTTTTAACTTCTGAATTGGTGCTCAGAATTTAAATCTGAGGACATTGTTGAACTCACAGTACTGGTATTCACTTAAAGAGACTTTCACTTCGACCGCAGTAGGTCTGGAGAAAAAGTTAGTTTTTGGAACTTTTAATAGAGTAAATAAAATAAAATTATTATTTTATTTTTACTCTATTCCTCCAACGGACGAGCAGTAAGGTGGGACCAGTGACGTGCCAATTGAATAAATGGCTTGACCATTCAATTCTAAGTAACCACGCCGTTGGGGAATTAGGAAGCTTCCTAATTAATGGGCCTCCATTAATTCCATGAACGTTGAATAACCTTCCCATATCTTATTTATAAGGAACTTGGGGAGAGGTTTTGGCACTAATTTTCCAAGAAAAAAAGTGATGACAAAGTGTAGTGATGCTAAACCCTTGGATGACGGAGCTGGTACCATCGGGAGGTGACGACTGACACCGAAACCCCGAACCACAGATCAATGAATGAGTGACATCGTTGGAGGCCAGTTTTGGGGGATAATTAACACCGACCCACTTCTACAAATGTGCGCTCACCATATTTATTGAGGTAGCATTTATTGTTGTTTGTATATCACCTTACCCCGTTCTTTTCGTTCTCCATGATTCAAGAACAAATAAGCTGATTGTTATCATTCTAACGTGGAGATAGTGGGCCAAAAGAACACAGCCACACCTCTTTGAAAACTTTGAGAATTATTTTGATGGTCTTGAAATGACGGAGACATCTTGAGACAAGTTCGTAAGTCTTTGGAATGAATAACGGTCCACCGGGGTGTTCCCGATGAACTGAGGAACGTCGCTGGTGACCCGTGTTAGTGACCGACACTAGAAGGACCCAGGAATGGCGGCTAGCACTCCGGCCAGCTATGACTAAGGCGGTAGTGGGACCGCACCACTAGATAATATACATGACCCATCGGCCGTAGAGGAGCAAAGGAGGTAACTGGCCGTACGAAGCGGCAGTGGCGCGCATCCGTACCACTCGGTGAACAGGTGCCACGGCGCAAGGCCGCGATGGCGGTGGAAGGGTGGTCGGCCTACTGCGGGCCACCGGAGACAGCGCTGTGAGTTACCACATCGTGCGGAGGAGGGAGGTTGGTCGACTGGCCAGCCGCAGGCTGCCTAGTGGGCCGGGTCAACCCGAACTGGGTCGGGTCGGCCAAGGCTGGGTCGGATCGGACCAGGACCCACTTCAACCCTTTTCGTTCATTCGGCCATATCATGAGCTATAGACATCAGTTTGACAAACCGTCTACGATTATAAAAACCTTAGATCGAGACAATCATTTTGGTATACACCACTTGGGTTTTTTATAAATTTGGGGTATGGCTGAGTTGGATCGAACACGAATCCAACTGGGCCCTCAGGACTAAAAGGCTAATAAACTACAAACTGGGTGTCTGATTGATGCACTATCTTTTGCATTGAGACCACTTTTTCATGGTGATCCTTTGGTATACATATTCATGGGAATTCTTGGAAATTGTAGTATCTAAATGTGTCTTAAGGAGAGGACCCTCCCCGAATCAAGTGAGCTTAGTGTGGGAACAATGTTGCTAGCTGCAACATGAGAAATGGATCATATCTGGGTCTGTACTTTAGGATCCTTTGTGGGTCTGTGTTCAAGAGTCTCACTTGGATCTACTCTAGGAATCCACGTGGGAATACTCTAGGATCCTATGTGGGTCTGTTGTACTTGGATCCTATGTGGGTCTGATGATGTACTAGGATACTATGTGGGTCGGATGATTTAGGATCCTATGTGGGTCTGATGATTTAGGATCCTAAGTGGCTCTATTGATTTTGGATCCTACATGGGTCTGCCTTTTAACAGAGTTAGATGATTCAGTAGTTACATCTAATCATCTTTACTACCTTACCTAAGTTAGACCTGGTGTGAGCCAAGTCTTTACCCTTGTGGTAATCTTCTTTGTGGTGTACCTTTGTGGTACTTACCTTCATAGTGATACCTTTGTGGTATTCTTCTGTGTGGGATACCTTTGTGGCACTTACCTTCATGGTCATACCATTGTGGTATTTTTTTGTGTGGCGTAACTGTGTGGTACTTACCTTCGTGGTGATACCTTTGTGGTAGTCTTCTGTGTGGCATACCATTGTGGTACTTACCTTCATGGAGATTACCTTCGTGGTATCCTTTCCTTCGTGGAATAGTTGTACTTTGGCTAAGGTTTTGGGCCTGGAGTTTTCTCATGAATGAGATGGGTATACTTGATAACTTAAGTATGTGTATGGGAATATACCTAGGTAGGGTTTCCAGTTGTTTACATGCTTTTTGGTTTATACTTTGTGGATTTTTTGAGACCTTTGAGGGTCTCGTGGTCCCAACTGAGTAGCGTTATACTCACCCCTACATGAGATTCACCCACACCTTGTTTTCATTGGTGCAGATGACGGACAATGATGACTGAGGATGAGAGTACCAGGACTAGAGGTAGCCTGGAGGTGGACCTTAGACGAGGTGTACTGCAGAGATGACCGTTCAAGAGATGTTCCTACCCTTCAGGTAGGATCCTTGGCTGCTGTTCATAGCAGCTGTTTTAGTTTACTTTTACTTTCTAGTTTTCTTGTACTTTATAGTGGGGCTTGTATTATGGCCCCTTTTACTTACAATACACACTCTTTTTACTATTCAGTTTACTTGTGTTCGTAACTTGTTGTGTGCTTGGTCGTCTGTGTTTATAGGATATAAAGGCAATGTATTCTTGGTTTTTGGGGAATATTCCTTTCGGTGCTAGTCGTCAGCCCCTGGTCTAAGGAAGGCGGGCTTGGGGTAGTCCCGACACGGGCCCCAGGGGATGGGTTGTGACAAATTGGTATCAGAGGAGACGGTTCTATTGTATAACATTGGAATCTAATATTTTTTTACAACAATAGTGTTGAGTGTAGTCAGTGTGGTTATCAGTTTATGGAATCCAGTGTTGGTACAACGGCCGACATATCCATACACCAGGGCCCTGACTTTTGATTTCTAACTCAATTCACGAAAACACTAATTGCATGTGTGTTTTGAAAATTTATATTTGTGATATTTTTGAGTTTTCTCACCAAGTATAACTTATTGACCATGGATCACCTGTTTATTTTCAGGATGCCTACACATATACAACCAGCTAGGATTCCCAAGATAGAGTACAAGATGATGGCCCACCAAGTGATGAGGCTCTAGTGGAGGTCCCTCTTACTAGGTTGGAACCATCGGGTGGTGCACCAGCATTACCACCACTCATTGGGTAGTAGTTACCACCAACTGCAATGGCAGATGGTGCATGATGACTAAGTGTGTTGCATGAGTTTTAGCAGTAGAGGCTTCTGAGGTTTTGAGGTGAGACAGATTCTCACGCAGCTGAGGACTGGCTGGAGGCGGTTTCTAGGATTTTCCACCTTGTTGAGACACCAGTAGAGAAGATGGTGATATTAGCTAAAAGTCTTTTCCATTGAGTGACCATGAGGATGGTATGCATAGTGATGAGGCTTCTGTACTTGGACCTTTTCCCAAGATGGTATCTACAAGTAGTGTGTCAGCTATATCACTGCCTGTTGGTTAGCAGTTACAACTGGCGGTAGTGGTAGAGGACACATATAGTCTTAGTGCCTTATGCGGAATTCAGCATCAAATACCCCTCAGGTTCCAAGGCGATCCCGACTCATAGGCGGATGAGGAATGGCTTGAAAAGGTCGCTAAGAGTTCTCTAGAGCTTCTACAGCTTTATAAGGATGACATTTCGGTAGCTGAGTATTCATCGAGACGTACTGATAATTCTTGGTACACGATGAATACGATAAGATCAGTGCTTTGGGGCTTGGACTTTCCATTGCAGTGTGTTTAAGGATGTCTGATCCTACACTATTCGTCTATGCATTCCTACTTATGTTGGGGTGATAGATATTACCTTTGTGCTTGAATGTTCTTTGAATGAGCGGATACAGCCCTTGAATGGTATTAGTGGGAAAACTAAAAACTGGCACTAGTCTTAGAGACTTGGGAATGTAAAAATTGTTTCAGGATGAAGAATTGTTAGGTACAGATGAATCTACAGGGCTGTAGATGTGGAAGTAGAGCTAGGGAAGTAGCATGAGGTGGTGTACATTTTAACATGTTACAACCACCCCCCATTGTGGTCCACCAGGCTCAGGGAGCTTGAAAATAGCTAAAGAGAGTAGCTGCATGCGGTCAAGGAGTGCGACCTAAGGGCTCTAGGAATGATTCTAGATACAGTCCATGTCTACTAATAGCTTCCATATCAATATAAATAGGCACCAATCATTCCTTCCCTCCACAAATCTTGTCCAAGACCTAGAGTTTCCGGTTAAACTGTTGACTAGACCCTCATGTCTGGAGATACCTTTGGGAGGATACTCGATAATCACACTTACGCCAACGGTGTGATCTAACCCTTGAGGTGAGAGTTTTGGTTGAAACCTCTCGGTGGCAATGTTGAGGCCTTATGACGTTAGTTTGGGTATGACTGAACATCCAAAATTCATACCCAGATTGAATGTATTTGAAAAAAAGGTTGGGTATTATCTACAATATTGGGATGAAGTTTTCCTTAGACTGTGAAAAAGGAAACTCAGGTAGCATAGGAAAACAACGCATGCATAGGAGGGTGTAGCCGATCAATCTCTAGTGGGACAGCCTTACCCTCATTGAATTATGTGTTTTGAGTACTCAGTTCCCAATAGAGTGTCTAGAGTTCCTCCACGACTATGAATTTGAGATAATCTATACTTCTGGGAAAGGGAATGTGGTAACAGATGCACTCAACAGGGTGTCTGTCCTACGATTGCTAAGTGAGGCGACAGAGTAACTAGTCATGCTCCAGATATCCTTTATGTATAGAGATCAAGCTGCTTACCTTCATTCTATGATTTTCACTCCCCCACTCCTTCAGAAAGTCGGGGAGTCAAAACTTGGGGGCATTGACTGCAAGGCTCAACGTGCTTAGATATCCTCAAGGCAGGCACCTGATGGATTTTATAAAGGTGGGGAGCACATCTTCCTCTTCAGAGGAAGTACCATGGTACTAGTGGCACTTCAGGAGGTGGTTTTTGTGGAGTTCCATACATCCCCTCTGGCAGTACATACCAGTGTGGAAAAGATGTATTAAAATATCTGACGTCAGTACTGATGGCATGAGATGAAGGGAGTAGTGGTATATTTTGTATCACGATGTCTCACTTATCAGCAAGTGAAGAGTGCATAGTGTTGGAAGAAGTCTTATGCCAACAAGATACGGAAACCCGTCGAGTTCCTGGAGGGGGACCACATATTCTTGCGAGTATCTCTTCGATAGTGACTATGAAGATTTGGCTGAGGCGGAAAGTTATCACCGAGGTTTATCGGTCCTTTTCTGATACTTTAGAGGATAGGCAAGGTAGAATACCGCTTAGCTCTTCCACCACAGCTAGAGAGGGTGCATGATTTCTTCCATGTATCCCGCTGAGGAGATACGTGCATGACCCACCCCACATCATAGACCACGGCTAGCTGGACTTAAATGATGGGGTGACATTTATGGAGGTTCTAGTAGAGATTGAGGATTGACAGTAGTGGGTCCCTCGTGGGTGGTCGATACCTCTGGTGTGCTTTGTTGGCAGCACGAGAACCTCCAAATGACCACATGGGTGCAGGAGGCTCAGATTCGTGCTTAGTACCCCCACTGGTTCCCTTAGTTTGAGTCATGTCTTATGGGGATGAAAATCCCTAGGGTGGGGAGAATTTAAAGACCTAGATATTCCATGTAATTTTTTTAAAATTTTACAGGAATTTTACATGTCTGCAAAAATTGATAGTGTGTGATTCTGAGGCCCGGTGTTCCCGGAATGAATTTATGAACTTTTTTTCATGTAAGTTCAGTAAACATGCAAGAAGGTTTTTGTAACTTTTCAATCTATGCTTAGAATTGAATTCTTATGACACCATTGAACTTGCAGTTTCAGTTTTTACTTAAGGATACTTTCACTTCGACTGCAGTTGGTTTGGAGAAAAAGTTAGTTTTTGGAACATTTAATAGAATAAAAAGAATAACTTTATTATTTTATTTTTATTCTATTCCTCCATCGGACGAGAGGTAAGGTGGGACTGGTGACGTTTAAAGCCAGTAAATGGCTTGAACTTTCAATTCTAAGAAACCACACCACTGGGTAATTAAGAAGTTTCCTAATTAATGGGCCTCCAGTAATTCGACAAACATTGAACAACCTTCCCCTCTCCTATTTATATGGAGCATGAGGAGAGGTGTCGGCACTGCTTTTCCATGAAACGAAGTGCTAACAAAGTACTGTGACGCCGAACCCTTGGAGGACAGAGCCGGTACTAGTAGGAGGTGACGAGCGACACTGAAACCTCGAACCAGATATCGATGAATGAGTGACGTCGTTGGAGGCTAGTTGCAGGGGATGATGAAAACTGACCTTCTTCCACAAACAAGCACTCACCATCGTTCTTGAGATAGGTTTTATTGTTGTTTGTATATCCCCTTACCCCATTATTGCCATTCTCTATGATTCAAGAACAAATAATCCAATTTCTATCATTTTAATGCAGAGAGAGAGGGCCAAACGAACACGGCCCGAACTCTTCATAACCTTTGAAAATTATTTTGATGGTCTTGAAATGATGGAGACATCCCATGACCAGTGAGAAAGTATTTAGAATGAATAATGGGCCATCGAGGAAAGCCTAGTGACCCGAGGAATGTCGTCGGTGACCCTTCTTGGCAACCGGCTTCGGAGGGACTCAGGAATGGCGGTCGGCACTCCGGCCTACTGCGACGAAGGCAGCGGAGCGACCATGCTGCTAGAGAAGGTCTGCGGCCCGTCGTCCACTACAGAGCAAGGGTTGTGACCGGTGGAGGCTGGACGTGATAAGGGGTGGCGGCGCATGTCCACACCACCCGGTGAATAAGTGTCGTGTTGCAAGGATGCGGAAGCGGTGGAGGGGCGGCCTGCTCACTACCGGCCACCGAAGAGGGCGCGGTGCACGATCGCGCAGCGCAGAAGAGGGAGATTGGCCGACCGGCCAGCCACATGCAGAGCGGACCCACGGGCCGCCACCCTGGGCCTCCACCGCAAACTGCCACCTCGGGCCGCCATCGTGGGCCACCACCTCGGGCCGCCACCATGGGCCGCCACCGCGGGCCGCGCCAGTGGGATGGGTCAACCCGAACATCAAGAACCTAAACCTATAAAAGAACCCTAAGTTACCAACCTTATTTTTTCTAAATATATTAGGACCCTTATGTACCATACTTTAGATGAAATAGTTGGAGATATAGATATAGGTACACAAACTAGCGATTATATGAGAAATTAGGTTGAACATCAAGAATTATTTTCTCAACTTGAAACAAATAACATCAATGATGCAATTAATGATGAAT
The DNA here is from genome assembly GCA_963277665.1 of Viscum album. Classification (NCBI taxonomy): domain Eukaryota; kingdom Viridiplantae; phylum Streptophyta; class Magnoliopsida; order Santalales; family Viscaceae; genus Viscum; species Viscum album. The sequence goes on along the minus strand of OY728157.1, from coordinate 200,677,176 downwards.
TATAGGTAATAGATATGAAAGGAAAAATAAATAAATTTGAAGGAAAAAAAATATGGGAAATTGTTGACAGACCCAAGGACATATTAACTATATGAACTAAATTGGTGTTTAGAGACAAGGTACATGGATTAAGCACTATAGTAAGAAATAACGATAAAATAGTTTCATAGGTTTATAGCCAAGGAATAAGTAATAGACTATGAAAAGACATTTTCACCAGTATTTAGACATCAATCCATTTGAATACTACTATCATATATCACTTATCTATATTTAAACTTTATCAAATGGTTTTCAAGAGTGATTCCTTAAATGGGTATATATTTGAAGATTTTTTTTGAACAACCCCATAATTTTCAAAATCTTCATTTCCCAAATCAAATTTATAAATTAACTAATGCTTTGTATGATTTGAAACAAGCTACAAGATCATGGTGTGAACGGATCATCTCTTTTCTTATTTAAATATGTTTCTCAAAAATATAGCTAGTCCTACACATCTTATAAAATTAATTTCAAAATGTCGTTAGTTTTCCAAATTTATGTTGATGATATTATTTTCAATCTTCATATAATTATATATGTGCTGAGTTTTCAAAAATGACGAGAAATAAATTTGAAATGAGGTTAACAGGTGAAATCAAATTATTTCTTGGTTTTCATATTTTTCAAAATAAAGAAGGAATAATTTTAAATCAACATAAATATATTAAGGGTCTTTTAAAAAAAATTCATGGATAAAACTAAGAGTATTGATACTCCTATTTGTAGCACTTGTATAATAGAACATGATAAAATAGAGAAACTAGTAGATCAAACCAGTTACAGAGGTATGATTGGAAGTATTTTCTATCATAATACTAGATGACCTGATATTATGTTTTGTGTGAATATCTGTGATCAGTTTCAAGAAAATACAAAATATTCTCACTTGGTTTCTATAAAAATAATTTTTTAATACCTCTAACGTAGTACCAATTTAGGATTATATACCAAAGAGAACAATAATTCAAATTAGTTAGTTATTCATATATTGATTTTGTTGAATGTAACTTATTTAGAAAAATCACCAATGGACCATTTTTCTTTTTAGGCAAGTCTCTAGCTTCTTGGTGTAGTAAGAAACAAACTTTTTATGCATTTTATAATGATGAATATGAGTACATAGTTTCATGTAACTATTGTTCACAAATTTTGGGGATGAAACACACATTATTGGACTATGGATATAAATTATAACATACCTATATAAATTGTGATAATATAAGGGCTATAAATATTTTTAAGAATCCATTATCACATTATAGAACAAAACATATTTATGTAAGACATCAATTTTTGAGATATAATTTTCAAAATGGCGATATCACTCTTGAATACATTTTTACAGAACATCATCTTATTCATATATTCATTAATCATTTGCATTATTAGAGAATGAATTACATCAAACTTGAATTAGGTAGGACAAATTTTGGTTAAGTTTAATTTTATTTGACCCTCCATTTCAAATGTCTCACCATTTTAAATGTATCTCCATTGTGAATGTCTCACCATTGAGCATTTCTCGCCATTGTGTATGTCTCACCATTGGAATTATCACTTTTGGACTTCTCACCATTGTGCTTCTCACCCTTGTACATCTCACTATTGGACTTTGCACTATTGGACTTCTCACTATTGGACTTCTCACCATTAGAATTCTCACCCTTGGACAACTCATTGTTGGAATTTTCACTATTAGACTTCTCACTATTGGACTTCTCACTACTGGACATCCTACCGATGAACATCTCACCATTGATTTGTCTCACCATTGGGTTTTTATGCCTTTTTCAAATTTGATTTCTTGCTGTAATTTTTGACCCACTAGTTTTTATTTTTACGAGTTATTTAATTTTTATGTTTCGGTTTGTTTTGTAACTCAATTTGAATTTATATTGATTCCCGATTTGGATTTATCAAATCCATAAAAATCCAAACTGATAAACATGGAACTTTGTTTTTTTTCAACACACACGCTTTCTCATGCCTCGTTTTCTCTTGAGCCCTATAAAATATTTTCCTCCCAATCTTTTGACCTTCCCTTCTCCTTCAACCAAGCCAATCATGTCAACCTCCATGGATAGAGTAAAGTGACCTTTAGAGTATTCACTAGATGATTCACATCCATCAATGAAATATAAGGGTAATTCAAGACGTCCTACACTTGTAGAACCAATGAACCCCAAGCTTGGGAAAATACTTGTCATTATTAAGAAATATGTTGAAGTAGAATGGTTGTTATATAGTATGTCTCTTGTGATAAATGTTGTACATTACCAAAGATGGATGAACTGGTTCCCTTCACATAAGAGACCATTTTATCCTAGGTTGGTGTATGAGTTCTACCAGTATGTACAGTTTTGTTTTGACGAAGAAGAAGAGTATCAGGTAAGAAGCATAGTTAAAAGTAACAGAATTTTTAAGAACTTGGTTCTTACTTTAAGGTATGGGTTTATTTTATTCATTCTATTTTGGGATGTTTTTTAGAAAATAGGTTACACTAGCTAAGTTCTGGACTAAACTAGGTAGTTCTAGAAATTTCCAAGGTACACATCGTGTACTTCTAAGTACAAGATGTGTATTGTATCCGTGTGTGAAGGTCATACATGGTGTGTAAGCCTATTGACCAGGTAAGAAGATTTTAGCAAGTACACAACATGTACAATTTGTACAAGATTTGTAGAGGGGTTGTGTATAGGGACATACATGGCATGTTGGGGGTGTTGGCTGAGTAGAAATGTTTAACCAAGTACACATCGTGTACTGCTTCTACATGTTGTGTAGTCTAGCCGTGTATGGGGGATATACATGGTGTGTGGGTAAGTTGGTGAGGAAGAGAAGAAAAACAAATTACACACCGTGTAATTCCTAGTACAGGTCGCGTAGTCATGAAGGAAAGGTTTGGAAAGTAATTTAGTGGAAAGTGGATGCCAAATGAACAGTTAAAAAGCCACATGGCATGTAGTCCTATGTACATGCCATGTATTTTTCTTTTTTCGCTTAAAATATATAGTAGCCTCATTTTGAGGGTCCAGATAGAACCTCCAAACCCCAAATGACCAGACCTTCAAATACATCCTGTTTCTTTGTCTGAACTCGGATTTGTTCATCATCATATGCGTTATAACCCCAATAGTAAGACCTTGATTCCTATTGAGTTGTTTTATTTGATTCCTCCTCTCGACCAAGTAATATTGGTTAGAGAGTTTTTGATTCTTTTGTTTATCTACCATGTTTTAGACCCAATTAGAGGTTGTTACCATAGGAGGATCATTGTATGTGTATGAGGTAGGTGGTGCATACTTTGTTTCATGTTTTTGTGGACTTTTGAGTGGCATGACCTTTAGCATGTATTTGGGTATTTTGAGTGGGACCCTATTTATTCTGCATTTTCATGTTAAATTGATTATTAGGAATGTGGGATGCGTTTGGGTATGCCATTTACCTATTTTTATTGAGTGGGGTCTGGTGAGGGGTTTTTTCCCAATTGGGGCATTTTGTCCAAGTATGAAAAAATGTGTTAAAATTGATTGTTTTGATTAAACAGTAGAGTTTAATATGTTATGGTATGATATTAATTGTTAGAGGCTTTAAAGACCTCAGTGCTGCTATGGGACGATACCTGGTTAGCGCATTTCAATTGTTTAGTTTATTTTCCCTGTTTAAAAGTGATTCTTTTGATTATATATGTAATTACCGAATTGCATGTGTTGGAACCCCTTTGGGTTGTGTTAAGTGTGGCCAAGATATTCTTGAGTGATGTTGATCACAGGTTTGGCTTGACACAGATTACATTGGGTGGTTTTTACCATGGGATTGGGCATCATGGATGTCGGGATTGATGAAGTGAGACTGTCAGGTTGGACATGGCCCAGGTTACATGGATGTCAAGGCCATCAGATACTGAGAGACATGGTCGTAGGGGTACGAGTTGACAGAGATGTTGTGGCTTGGGTACTGTTTTGGTGATTACCACTCACTTGGGATTTGAATAGTGTAAACACAAAGAGACTATATGATGAGTGGTTTTGACCACTCATATGGGTAGATTCCCCTGATAGTTTCAGTTTTGGTACTATTGGTTTGGGGGTGTTTGTCATAGGAAGCCACGTGGAATGTGAGGAGCCATTAGAAGATAGTGATAAGGCTATCAGGTTTCCAGCAGAGGATCGTCGTGACTGAGGTCGTTGGCCATGACACTTTATTTAAGGTCATATATTGATGTCCCACCAATTAATTTATTTGAGTGCAGACATTGATGTCCCTTGGGTTACTTATTTGAGGATAGGCATCATTGTTCTTCTGAGTTTCTTTTGTTTGGGGGTTCCTTCAGGACGTTAGTACCTTAAGACACAAGTTTTAAAGAGGCACATGTTGTTGAATTACATTATTTATGGGAACTAGAGGGTTAACCTAGGATTTTTTATGATAGGGGTACATTGTCCATGGGCCAAGAACTCAATTTACTTCAGTGCTTTCGGTGTTGGCCAAAGCAGGTGACACTCTATGGTGTCTACTGAGCACCAATGGATTTTACGTTTATTTGTGCATCATATTGTTCACTAATTTCATTATAAATGCATTCCTGCTTAAACACTTATATCAGGTGCTCTACTTTGTCTAGTATCCTACTGAGATTCATCTCACACCCTACACGGGCCCTTCAGGACGCATGTAGAGTTTATGGATTTTCATGCAGAAAAATGGTCAACCTCAAGTGCCGGACCATAGTGATGTTTGGCATGGAGACTAATATGGACCTTGAGGTCATGCCTGGCTAGAGTTTACTTTAGTTTTATCTCTCATTATGTATTATCATGCTTACTTTATTATTGTATCTACTATTGGTTAGCCATTGGTGCCATTTTAATATTGACATGTCTGACCTTCTATGGATGCATGCTTGGTTCGTTAAGTAGTTACAAGTGGTGTTCAACATGTGGTTCTGTTTACTTTCTATTTCACTTATTTATATATCTCTTCCACTATTTATAGATATTGGATATGCTTCATCTATGTGGGTTTGGTTTGAGTCTGCTGAGTATTCATTATAGTTGGATGTTTTGTTATTATGCTTGGACTAGTACCATTATTTTCCTCCTAGAGGGTATAACCTCCCCACTATACCTATTACACCCTCGCTGCTAGTCAGCAACCTTTTTCATTTGGGGAGGTGTGCCTAAGGTATTAACACCCAACCCATTTAGCACTTTTCAACCGGTTGTTTGGGTTTGGGACGTTACAGAATTGCCTTTTCTTATAGGTAGTGTTTTTAATGTTTGAAGGTTACCCATGAGGGTGTTTTTAATGACTATTAAGGAACCATTCCTGATGATTTTTATGACTTTATCTATTAATAATATCTTGCTGAGTTTACTAGATATGGAGTAGTTATAATTTTGATTGCTTATGATCTTAATGAAGAGTGAATATTTCTTTTCAAATTCATCTAACACTTACTCTTCCCAAGGAAGAGTGATTTTTCTAATCTAAAGTATCAAGATTTTTATTTTATTTGTATTATGAAAAGAGTAAATAAGACAAACCTATGAAAATATATCATGCATATTATATCAGAAATGATCAGTCTTTCTTTAAGATAAAATTCATTAATCTATCCTAAGATGATTTCTGTTATTCATAAAGATGAGGGTATAGCTACTAAAGATGAGGAATAGATTGTAGACTATGGAGGCTTCTACATCACAAGGATAATATATAGAAGAATGAAAATTAGTTGGAAACCATGGGAGAATCAATGGGTAGCAGATTCTGAAAATTTGTATAATGATTATAACCCTGTGGACCATCCTTCAAGACAAAGAGATATTATACACCCTAGTCTAGATCATGACTAAGTTGTTGAGTATTATTATCATAAGGAAGAAGCTATAGTTGGTGGAAAATAAGTCACGGAATGTCTATTAGATGTGGGTAGTGACCCTAGTTTCCCCCAGTTCTCCTTATTTATATTTTTGAGATCTTAGCCCACCTAAGACTCTCTATAAAAGAGAGAAGTTATTAAAATGTGATGAGGAAGAGACTGAAGTATCTGAAGAATAGTAGTTTGAAATAATTTCTACATTAGATAATGAAAATGGTGATGATTCTAATGTTGAAAATGATGAGGATAATGAAGATAAGAATATAAAAGTAAGTGGGGATGAAAATGTGAATGTATATAAAGATTCCAATTATGATAATGGATATTCAGATACTGATGGTAAAAGTGGTAAAATTAGAAGAGAGAATGTTAAGACTCCTCATTATCTACATGTTTCTCTTAAAGGTTCTATTTCTAGATTATAGGAAAGTTCTGGTTTTGATAGTAAAATAGATATTCCTATTAGAAGAGAAAGATATGATCTGTTTAGGGGGAGAAATACCCTAATGATAAAGTTGTTGATTATGTTGATAATGTATTTGTTACTGGTGATCAGACAGTTTCAGATTCTATGGTTCTTGAGAATATTAGAATTATTACTACTGTTGAGAAAAATTTGGGATAAATATGGTAAATGAGCCTATTTTTAAAAAAGATATTAATGTACTATTGAGAGTTTTGGATTCTTCTTGTATGCCTTCATATGTTGAGAATTTGGTTAATGCAACTTATTATGTTGATAATGTATTTGTTACTGGTGATCAAATAGTTTCAGATTCTATGGTTCTTAATAAGATTATAATTATTACTACTGTTCAGAAACATTTGGGAGAAAATATGGTAAATGATCCTATTTTTAAAAAAGATATTGATGTACTATTGAGAGTTTTGGATTCTTCTCGTATGCCTTCATATGTTGAGCATTTGGTTGATGCACCTACTTTTTAAAAGAGAGCAGTTGAATACTCTATTGGTGTACCAGATATATTCGTGTCTATAGTTGTTATTTCTTCAGTGGTTGAGCAACTTAGAAAGAATTTTGACCAATGGATTGATCCCATGTTAGAGGAATCGGGTTTGTTTTCTAGTAAGGTTGGTAGTTCAACCAAGAATGGTGAACTTTCCATTCAAGAATAGTGTAACACCCCAATCTTCTATAGTACATTTCCCTTTGAATAATATAGTAGCTTGCATTGTACGCAACTTGGAGTTTTAACACATCACAACCAATCGAACTAGACGTAATGAATATTAATACCCACATTTTAAAAATTTATAAATTATATTTTTCAAAATGGAATTTATTTTTGGATTCATAATATCAAAATTATCTTAGGGTAAATTTTTGGTATTTTTCTGAAATCTTTCAATTTTTGATGATTAGTGAAAAACGCTACGTTATTGTTTAAAACTGACTTTTTATTTAAGTAATTAGTTATTTTGTTTTAATTTATTTTAGGTAAAAATATATACATAATACATATATATGTTCAATGAAATTCATTTGAGTCATTTTATAATAAGTTTAGATATATAAAATTTTATTGATCTTTTTACCGTCTTTTACCCACCTTTTAGGAGCATTTGAAAATTTGCATAAAACATAATTTTACCACTTCTGTGGGTTGAATTTCAAAAATCTGATATACATGGATGAAATCATTAAGTAAAATGTGTTTCAATAAGTTGAAAATAATTTTGGGTGAATAGTAAATTTTTTACTTTTATTTACCACGATTAAAAGTAAATATGGTAATTAAGGGTAAAAATGATATTATAATTACCCTAACACATGTCCTAATTCTATTAGATAAGTGTAATTAGACCCAAAAAAACTTTAGGAATAAAAAATGATCCACTTTTATCAACTTGGATTAGATTAGGACATTTATTATTATTTTATTTAATGAAGGGTTAAAAGAGTTAAATTCAAAGCTTAATAACTAAACCATTTCTAATATAGGGTTACACACAATATAAATTCGACTATAAATATTCATTAAAAAAAATTCCCACAAAATGGTATTTTATTTATAATTTCTATACATAAAATAATTTAGTTTATTTATGACATAATGATGATGCAGTAATTACCTTAATAATAAAAAATTAAAATAATTGATATTATGAATATCCAAATAAATGTAAATTGAGACTTCTCATTAATTCCACTAATTACATAGGTTAATATGACATGTTAGGATTGTTTAAATAAATTTTATTCGAAGTGATAAAGTTATTATGGCTTTCAAAAAATTCAAATACTAAATAGTGTAAAAATTCACACATTTGAGTTTTTAAAACAAATAATATATTATTAATTGAAATAATATTCCAAAAAATATAAATTTCATACAAAAGACATATACAAGGTTATATATATTAATATGGAACCACTTGGTGTCCTCTTTTCTTGTTATAGTAATTTTATTAACTATATAATATAAAAATACAATGAGACATGGTAAATGTCAAACTATTTAACTAAGAGTTAATCTAAAAGAAAAGGTTAATATGGTGACCCAAACCTATCTAAAACCAATTTTTTGATAGTTCTTCGACCCATCCCTACCTTATCCATGAAATAAATCATTTTGTATCCATTATAAAAACCAAAACTGTTTTTATTATAAAATAATATTTCAAAATTTTCCTAAAGTGACCCTCACCTCTCATGTAAAAGGGCACTTCCTCTTATCTTAATTTCACACCTCCAAGGCCATTTGGCTCGGCCAAACCCTGACCAAATATCCTTTAAACTATTCTACCTTAAACCTAGAGGCGTTAAATTGATCCTAAATCCCACCTCAGGAGCCCTTGTGATCAACTCAAAAGGAAACACCCGAAGAAGAGGTAATAATTTCACCTCCCTCTTTCAGGTTCTTTTCTTCTTCCACTTCCTCTTTCTTTGTTGTATTCATACGAAAATAATAACTCCAGTACCTTCAACATACTATGATGTTATTATAAATATGGTACAACCATATTCATTATTCTATCCATCCTATAAATGACAAAGTCTCCATACGTGTGTACGTACGGCTTACCGTCTCCACGTCGGGGTGTAGTTTTTTATTCAAACACTTCATTATTTGGATGGATATAATAATGAGTATAACTAATGAAAATAATAAATATAACATGTTAATGATTATTTATATATGATATACCATCCAATTACATTTGATTTCACCATCAATATAATGATATTTTCACTCGAGTGTACGTACGGATTACCGTCTCCACGAACGCGATGAGATTCATTCCCTATCATAATCATTCACGAAGAATTTTCATTTTATGATTAAAAATAATGTTTATGAACTTAATATCAATATTTATATGAATTAAATACATCGTATCCATAAGAAAGATGGATTATGTAACCAAGCATATAAAGGAAAATGAATCAGTTAACACCCGAAACTATGATACTACTGAAATATTATTAACAAAGATATATTATAGGATTATATGTGATATCATATTTATATATATAGTTATTTTATATTTTAATAACAATGTTTTAACTATTATACAGGAGGTTAACATGCCATTTACTAAGGAAAAATACAAGTTAAGGGTTAACTCTACAATCTCTTTACTTATCTGAGATTGTTAGTACGTAAGTATCTATTGGGAACACTTTATCATCCACATCAATATTTTCTTAAAAATGTAATTCAAAAAAAATTACTATTTACTAGACTATGGGTTAAATTCATTTATACCCTTATTTTACCATATAGGTTTTTAAAGGAATCATTCTATCTTTTTTCAAACAAGGTACTTTATGACCATTTCGACAAAATTAAGGTAAGAATGTCTTTTTTTAACTTATATGGTGGGTATGGGTATTTTCCTCTATTATAACATCGTTAAAGCTTTCCATACTAACTTATAATAATATTTTCAAAATAAACTTTTTCTTTTATAATTATGTGACTTTTAAATGGTTTCAATATAGAAAGAGGTATTTCTTTCAAATAGTTTTCATTTCATCTTTGTAAACATCCATTGATGGATTTTAAAATTGTTTGAAGTTGATTTATTATGATACAAATCTTCCATATTTTATTGAAGGTTTTTTGGTCTGTTTGACTATTGATGTGTTATTTTTATACCATTCATGGTTTATGGATAATTTATTGACATTTTGTATGCTAGTTTTAATATGAATGTTTATGTTATGTTTAAACCTTATCATATGAGGAATGCATTGGACATAGTAAGTGATGGGTAGAGCCCACTATAGTTCCTCAATGCATAGGTAGGTCTCATTAGAAAAACTAGTGTCTTGGAACAAGGCCTTGAAAAAATCTTATTTGTAGTATTGGCACAAGTCCTTGACTATGTGGTTATGAAGTCTGGCATTATGCATTCCAACATAATGAAATTGGCTATTGATATTACATGTGATTATTTGACTTGTAGAATATCCATGTGAATAATTAAATGGCATTATTTGATTTATATTTGTCATATTATGATGAGGTTTAAGTTTAAAAGGTTTGTTTTTCAGTCTTATACATTTCCTTAAATGTTTATGCTTATTCATGAAAGTTTCTTCTATATTGTTATCCTTACTGAGCATCTGAGCACACCCCTTTCAATGTTTTATTTTTTCCTAGATGTGAAAAAGTATATTATGAATGACCTATAAGGATATTCTAAGGGTATTAATGTAGTTAGTGGAGACAATGTTTTTGTTCTTTTTCATTGTATAATGTAATGTAAAACTTATGAATGTATCTATTACTTTCAAGGATACTAAACTGATCGGTATTTTGGGATTTTGATCCCTTGTGATCATGATAATGTTATGTAATAATGCACCAACTCTGGGTAACTGGGGTCGGGGTGTTACAGTTGATATCAGAGGAAGTTCAGTACAAACCCAGGAAAGTAGATTTATATAAACTCTGATTAGAGCACATTACCCTAATATAGACATTGAGGATTGGTATGTAAGAACTTCTAAGAATTTTGGTAATGTGGATATTTTTTTATTTTCTAAAAATAAATCCCTGTCTGGATATGATCCGGTAATGGAGGCTTTGGCACAGATGTACCTAGGAGTGAAAACTCCAATAAGGAGATTTGTGCTTGACCTAGGGTATCCTGGTACATGACAATAGGCCTTACTGCACTCTTGGTTATGACACTCTCGGGGGGATATTCTTAGGATAATTAAAATTTTCTATAAAAACCATTATGAAGGATTTATGAGTATATACCTCCTCAAATAAATCATTTTTTTATGATTAGGGATTATATACATAAATTTTTCACTTTATGTTAAGTGTTTTACAAGTTTGGAATTATGTATTCTGATTCATAAAATAATCTAGTGTATTCAATTATTTATAAATGGTGCATAGTGGAAGGAATGGAAAGTGTATCAATGCATGTAATCCATGTATAGATTTACCTCCTAATCAAGATAATTATAGTGGAGCTAGTGATGCAACTGGTGCTGATCAGCTTATCACCATACTGGGACAACTCAATCAGGTTATGAATAATAACCTTACCTATATGGAGCAACCTGATCCACAACGCGGAGGATCAACATTAGACCGCTTCATGAGGCAACAACCACCAAAATTAAATGGGAGTACAAATCTATTAGTAGCTGACCAATGGATAATTTCTTTAGAGAAATTATTTCATGCTTTTGGGATTAATGAAAGGTAAAAAGTTTTCATGGTAGTTTATTGTCTCACGAGAGATGTAGATCAATCGTGGTCATTAATCCCAAACACAAAGGAAGATGAAGAAGTATTTAACATTTAATGGATGGAGTTTAAAGAGATTTTCTTATAAAAATAATTTCATTCTGACAATTTAGTGGATATAGAATGAAAATTTCTAAGTCTGAGGCCAAAGGATGATGACAATGTTGAAAACTATGAGGATAACTTTATAAGGTTAGCAAGGCATGCAGTAGATTATATATGTAACCCCAATAGTAATATTGATTGATTATTTGATGGGTTAAAACCATTTTTCCATCAATCATTAGTCTCACAATCCTTCTCATCATACAAAGATATTTTCTCATGCGCTATTAAGAGAGAAAAAGAATTCTCTAAGTCTTATGACGTCAAAGAAAAGAAATATAAGAAGATATATGTTGATCTCTCTGGAAATTGAAACAAGGGAAATAATGGAAAAGATGAATATCCATCCTATGGTAAATATGGGAAGAAACACCCTGGTACTTTCCTGAATGGAATGGGATTCTGTTACAAGTGTGGTGAAAAGTCCACCAAGCTTATGATTGTAAGGGAAAGAAAGAGGTTTTCAATGTTTAATTGTGCAATTGTAGAGAAAAGTGACATTATGAAAAGTAACTTCCTAAGTGCCATGAGAACTTACCTCAAAAAAAGGCCAAGGGAGAAAGGCCAAGCTTATGTGATCACTACTGCTAAGTTTGAATCTATTAAAGACATAGTGGAAGATAGTTTAATGGTTTCCTCAAGTTTATCCAATGATTTATTTGATTCTGGATCATCGCATTGTTTTATATCTTCCCCGTTTGCTAAGAAAATTGGATATTTTCGGTTTGACTTAACAACGGATTTGTTAGTCAAAACTATTAAGGGAAGTATCATCAAAACAATGTTTTGTTGATTATTTCCTATTAGGGCATATAAATGTTCTTTATCTACTGATCTTATTGTCATACCAATGATTTAATTTGATATAATCCTTCGAATTGATTGGATTTTGGACCATGATGTGAAAATTTATTATAAGAAGAAGGAGGTTGCAATTTTTGATGATGATAAGTACCTTATCTTTAGAGTAGGAACATCACCACCAGATTCTTATCTAGATCCACCCCTAGTAGATCTACTAATTTAAATTATTGGGGAGGAATATAATGAAATAATAATGTGTGAGGAAAATAATGTTCGAATATAGGACATACCTATTGTACAAGAATATGTTGATGTGTTTCCATAGGATTTACCAGGACATCCTCTAGAACGATAAATTGAGTTTTCCATTGATTTAATTCCTGGTTCAAGGACCAAATCAAAGACCCCTTATTTAATGGCCATGGTGTAATTAGTGGAACTAAAGAAAAAACTACAGTAATTGAGTAATAAGGAATTTATTCTCCCTAGTGTTTCCCCATGGGGAGGACCTGTCCTTTTTGTTAACAATAAAGACAGATCTATGAGGTTGTGCATTGACTATGGGGAGATCAATTCTATAACAATAAAGAAAATGTATCCCCTAACTCGCATTAATGATTTATTTGACAAAATTCATGGAGCTCAATATTTTTCATTGTTTTACCTTTGATCTAGATATCATCAGTTGTGTGTGAAGAAGGAAGACATTCTGAAAACAGAATTTCATACCAGGTATAGGCATTATGAGTTTAAAGTAATGCCTTTTGGATTGATTAATTCACCCTCTGTCTTCAACGATTTAATGAATAGAGTTTTCAAGGAATGTCTTGATGACTTTGTAGTGGTATTTATTGATGATATCTTGGTATACTCAAAAAGATACAAAGATCATGAAAATCAATTGCGCACTATTCTAAAAACCCTCAGAATAAATGAATTATATGGGGAGTTTAGCAAGTGTGAATTTTGGATTCAAGATATTTCTTTTCTAGGCCATATTGTCTCTAAGGATGGAATCTCTGTTGATCATTCAATGACCAAGGAATTCCAAGAATTTCCAGTATCGACGAGTATAACTGAGGTACGTAGTTATATTGGTTTAAAAGGTAATTATAGACATTTCTTCAAGAATTTTTCCTGGTTGGCTAACCCATTAACCAATATCACACGTAAAGCGGTTAAATTTGTTTGGACAAAAGAGTGTGAAGAATGTTTTAAAGAACTGAAGAGAATATTAGTCAATGCTCATATCTTGACTCTACCATCAGGGAATGATGAGTTTGTTATTTATAGTGTTGCTTCAATGAAAGGACTTGGTTCTATCCTTATGCAGAATGAAATATTTATTGCATATACATCATGACAGCTAAAAATTCATGAGCAGAACTATCACACTTGTGATCTTGAGTTAGAAATTGTAATCTTTGCACTAAAGAGATAGAGACACTATCTATATGGTGAAAAAAGGTGAGATTTATACTGATCATAAGAGTTTGAAGTATATTTTCTCACAAAAAGAACACAACTTGAGGCAAAGTAGATGGATTGAACTACTCAAGTATTATGAATTCACAATACACTACCACTCGGGGAAGGAAAATAAGGTGGAAGATGCTTTGAGCAGAAAGGATCATAGAGTTTTGAATAGGATGAGAGTTAAAAGGGATCCTATTTTCATGGATCTAGTAAAGATGGATATGGGAATAACCATGGAAAGTGAAACATCAATACTTTTTCAAATGGTTTCCAAACCATCTTTACTAGAAAGAATAAAATGATCTCAGACTAATTATGAGGAGTTTCAAAAGAATATTAAAGCTGTAAATGATGGTATATTGAGTGACTTCGTATATGAAGATAGAATTTTGAAATTTGGGAATAGACTTTGTGTCCCCAATATACCTAATCTAAAAAGGGAATTGTTGGATTATTCTCATAGATCCAATTTCTCTATACACCCTAAGAGAACCAAGATGTATAGAGATTTGAAGGAATTTTTTTGGTGGGACAACATGAAGAGGGAGATTGCTGATTTTGTGTTAAGATGTATGGTTTTTCACTAAGTGAAAGCTAGAAGGAAACAGCTTGGAAGAGTCATGAAACCTCTTCCCATACCTGAGTGGAAATTGGATAATATTATGATAGACTTTGTCATCAGGAAACCATAGACTCCTTGAAGGAATGGTGCAATATGGGTCATTGTTCGTCATCTTACCAATTCTTCACATTTTCTTTCTATAAGAGTAGATTTAAAACTCGAACGTTTAGAAATACTATATATTAATGAATTTGTAAGACTCCATGGTGTACCCCTATCGATTTTTTCTGATTGTGATCCCCATTTTACATCAAGATTTTGGAAAAGTATTCAGAAGGCCTTCGATACTGAACTTCATTTGAGCACTGTCTACCACCCTCAAACCAATGGACAATCCGAATGAACTATTTAAACCTTAGAAGACATGTTGAGATCTTTCTCACTTAACTTTCAAGCTATATGGGATTAATATTTTCCTCTGTTATAATTTTCCTTTAACAATAGCTTCCATTAAAATATTCAGATGGCTCCATATGAAGCATTATATGGGAAGAGATGTCACACACCAACTTATTAGGATGATGTTGGTGAAGGGAAACTCATAGGCCTAGAACTTTTTGAGGAAACAATTAAAAAAGTAAAGATTATACAAACCCACATCAATGCAACTCAAAGTAGGAAAAATAGTTATGCCGATAATCAGAGGAAGGATTTGGAATTTCAAGTAGGAGATCTTGTTTTCTTGAAGGTATCTCCATGGAAGGGTGTTATACTATTCGGTATGAAGTGTAAATTCAGACCCAGGTACATCAGACCTTTTGAAATTCTAGAAAAAATTGGAGTTGTGGATTATCGTTTGGAAATGCCTCCAAGTCCCTCCAAAGTTCATGATGTGTTCCACGTATCACTATTGAGAAAATATATGCCTGACCAAACACATGTACTCAACTATTAGGAAATTGAACTGGAACCTAATCTGCCTTATTGTGAAGAGGTTGTCAAGATTCTTAATACCAGAGAACAACTATTGAGAAACCGAACGACTCATCTAGTAAAAGTTCTATGGAGAAACTATAAGATAGAAGAGGCGATGTGGGAACCTGGGGAACTTATGATGAAGAACCACCCGAATCATATTTTGCAGTAATATTATAGAAATTTTGAGGATGAAATTATTTTAAGGAGGGGAGAATATAACACCACAATCTTCCAGTATATGATTCCCATTGAATAATGTAGTATCTTGCATTGTACGCAACATAGAGTTTTTACACACCATGACCAATTGAACTAGCCGTAATGAAGAATAATACCCACTTCTTGAAATTTTATAAATTTTATTTTTCAAAATGTTCTTAATTTTTGGATTTGGAATATCAAAATTATCTTAGGGTGAATTTTTGGTATTTTTATGAAAACCATCATTTTTTGATGAATAGTTAAAAACACTCTGTTATTGTTCAAAACAGATTTTTAATTCAAGTATTTAGTTATTTTATTTTAATTTATTTTAGGTCAAAATATATACAGAATAGCTATATATTTTCAATTTAATTCATTGGATTCATTTTATGATAATTTTAGATATATAAAATTTTACTGAACTTTTTACTATCTTTTACCCACCTTCCAGGAGCATTTGAAAATTTGCATAAAAATTAATTTTACCACTTCTGTGAGTTGAATTTCAAAAATCTTAGAGACATGTTTGAAATTATTAAGTAAAATATGGTTCAATAAGATGGAAATATTTTTGTATGAATAGTAACATTTTACTTTTATTTACCACAATTAATAGTAAATAGGGTAATTAAGGGTAAAAATGAAATTATAATTACCCTAACACATGTACTAATTCTATTGGAAAAGTGTAATTAGACCAAAAACAACTATTGGAATAAAATATGATCCTCTTTTGTCCACTTGGATTAGATTAGGACATTTATTATTATTTTATTTAAAGAAGATTTAAAAGAGTTAAATTCAAAGTGTAATAACTAATCCATTTTTAATATAGTGTTACACTCAATATAAATTAGATAATAAATATTCATTAGAAATCTAAAAAAAATACAACATTATATTATTTTATTTAAAAAATTTATACATTAAATAATTTTATTTATTTATGACTCAATGATGATGCAGTAATTACCTTAATAATGAAATATTAAAATAATTGATATTATAAATATCAAAATAAATGTAAATTGAAACTTATAATGAATTACACTAATTTTATAGGCTAATATTCCATGTTAGGTTTTATTAAATAAATTTTTTTCTAAGTGATAAAGTTTTTATGGCATTCAAAAAAATAAAATACTAAATAGTGTCAAAATTGACACATTTGTGTTTTAAAAAAAAATTATATTATTAATTGATATAATTTTCATAAATAACTAAGGTTCTGAAAAAGGACTTAGATAAGGTTATATAAATTAATACTAAACCACTTTGGGTTCTATTGTCTTTTTATGGTAATTTTATTAACCATATAATAAAAAAATACAAAGAGACATTGTAAATTTCAAACTATTTAACTAAGAGTTATATCTAAAAGATAAGGTTAATATGGTTCCTTAAACGTGTCCAAAACCTATTGGTTGAGATTTTTTCGACCCATAACCACCTTATCCTATAAATAAATCATTTTGGATCCATTAGAAACCAAAAATTATTATATTATAAAATAATATTTCAGGATTTTCCTGAAGTGACCCTCACCTCTCTTATAAAAGGGTACTTCCCCTTCTCTTAATTTCACACATCCAAAGCCATTTGGATCAATTGAAACCTACCCAAATATCCTCTCAACTATCCTAACTTGAAACTGTAGGCCTTAATTTGACCATAAATCCAACCTAAGGATCCTTTTTGATCAACTCAAAAGGAAACACCCGAAGAAGAGATAATAATTTTAGCACCCTCTTTCAAGTTCTTTTCTTCTTCCACTTCCTCTTTCTTTGTTGTTTCCATACCAAAATAATAACTCCAGTACCTTCTACATACATTTATGTTATTATAAATATGTTACAACCATATTCGTTATTCTAACCATCCTATAAATGACAAAGTCACCATACGTGCGTATGTACGGCTTACCGTCTCCACGTCGTGGTGTAGTCTGTTATTCAAACACTTCATTATTTGTATGGGTATAATAATGAGTATAACTAATGTAAATAATAAACATAACATTTTAATGGTTCTTTATATATGATATACCATCCAATTACATACTATTTAACCATCAATATAATGATATTGTCGCTCGTGGGTACCTATGGATTACCATCTCCACGAATGTTATGAGATTCATTACCCATCGTAATCATTCAAGAATAATTTTCATTTTATGATTAAAAATAATGTTTATGAACATAATATAATTCAGTATATGAATCAAATTCATCCAATCTATAACAAACATTGCTTATGTAACCAAGCATATAAAGGAAAATGAATCAGTTTACAACCGAAACAATGATACTACTGAAATATTAATAACAAAGAAATATTATAAGATCATATATGATATAATATTTATGTATATAGTTATTTAATAATTTAATAACAATGTTTTAACTATTATAAAGTATGTTAAAATACCATCAACTAAGGAAAAGTACAAGGTAAGGGTTAATTCTACAGTCTCTTTACTTACCCAAGGTTATTAATATATAAGTATATATCGGGACCTCTTTATAATCCACATCCATGTTTTCATAAAAATATAATTCAAAATATTTTTAATATTTACTAAAATATGGGTTGAAATCATTTATACCCTTATTTGACCATATATGATTTGAAATAAATCTTTCTGTCATTTTCCTAACATGGTACTTTGTGTCCTTTTCGACAAAATTAAGGTAAGAATGTCTTTTTTTTAACTTATACGGTGGGTACGACTATTTTCCACCATTATAACATCGTCAAAGCTTCCCATACAAGCTTATAAGAATATTATAAAAATAAATGTTTTCTTTTATAATTATGTGATTTTTAAATAGTTTCAAAATATAAAGAGTTATTTCTTTCAAAAAGTTTTTGTTTCATCTATGTCAACATCCTTTGATGGATTTTAAACTTATTTGAAGTTGATTTATTATTATAAAAATATTCCATATTATATTGAAGGTTTTGTGATATGTTTGATTGTGGATGTTTTTTTTGTACCATTCATGGTTTATGGATAAAGTACTGACATTTTGTATTTTATTTTTAATACGAATGTTTATGTTATTTTTAAACCTTTTCATATGAGGAATGCATTTGAGTTAGTAAGTGATGGGTGGAGCCCACTATAGCTTCTCGATGCATCGGTAGGTCTCATGACAAAAACTATTTTCTTCGCACAAGGCCTTGACAAAATATTATTTTTTGCCTTGGCACAAGGCCTTGACTATGTGGTTATGAAGTCTGGCATTATGCATTCCAACATTATGAATTCCAACATTGTTTCCGCTATATTTCTATCCTTACTGAGCATCTGAGATCACTCCTTTCTATGTTTTATTTTTCCCAGGATACGAAGAAGTATATTATGACTGACCTACATGGATAGTCTAAGGGATATAAATGATGTCAATGGAGCCAATGTTGTTGTTGTTTTTAATTGTATAATGTAATTTAAAACTTATAAATGTATCTAGTACTTCCAAGGCTACTAAATTGATCGGTCTTTCAGGATTTTGATCCCTTGTGATCATGTCAATGTAATGTAATAATGCTCTGACTCTGGGTAACTAGGGTTGGGGCATTACAAAGATAGGTATCATAAAGGATCAATGGTTTCTCAGAATAATGTTTCTTATTTTTTGTAAAGGTTTTCCTCTATGAGAGATCATTAACCTATTGTTCCACCTCTTCCAATTGATGTGTTCACAAAGGGTGACTTAGATGAGTTTAAAGAAAATAAGGTTTCAGATTTCAGTAAGAACTATAGGAGTCAAAAACCTCTTAGTACTAAGCTATGTGAACAAGATGTAATATATTATTTTGGATTGGGGATTTAGAAAATTCAACCTAAGATGATGCACCATATTCAATAAGGTTAAATTGAGAATAGTCAGTTAGAAAATGAATTGGAATCCCTAAAATCGGTGTCAAAGACATGAAATATTCTTTTGTAGTTAGTATGGATACTCTATTAAAGAGAGTTTAAAATATTTCCTATGTGTCTTCTAGTTCATGTCCTCATCCTCCTCCTATTTTTGAGGTTGATTTTCTTAGGTTTGTGATCAGAGAAGAACTTAAAGTTATCTATGGTGGTACTACAAGTGATTATTCTCCCATATATTTGGAGACTTTTTGAATGTTTGAGCATGAATGATATTTTTATCACAGAATGATTAATGAATATTCTAGGATATTAAAGATGATTGAAAGACTATAACTAAGTCCATCAAGTATTATCTCCCAAGGATTTACACCAAACATAATCTGAATTCTCACTTTGAGTTTTTTCCCAAAAATATGAGGATGCCTCATGTGACACAAACATTTAAGGAACACGTCGGTCAGCTAAAAGTCTTGGATCCATTGTTGAATCTTTTTATAGAAGAAAAGAAGGACTTATTTAGTGAAATATAGCATGGTGGAAATATTATAATAGAAATTTATACACCTTATGAAAACTTTTCTTTATTTGCATGGTATAGTTGTTGTAGCTCATGAAGAAATACTAGTGACTGACAATCTCACACCTCCTACTATAGATCCTGTGTTTTTTTGAGCTTGAGTGCCCAGAGATCCCCCTACCCATTTTCCTATTATTTTTTATCCATTTTCAATCTCTCACAGAGAATCTATCAGGCACATTGGTCCAATCCTCATTTGAGAGCCTCAACATACTTTTGCTATTTCAAATGTTCCATTGGTTATCCCTTCCTTACCCTCAACAATTCCTTTAGCTACTTCCAGACCTACAGTTAAGCCCTCGGCCTCTAACAAGGACAAGGGAAAAGTTATTTTGTTTCCTTCGACCCAACCTAAGCAGCATTGATCTATGGACTCTGTGTTTTTTATGGGAATATTTTTTTGTAACATTTTGTTTGAAGATTTTCACTATACCCACTTTTACTATCTCAATAAAAATTCTCTGATTATTCTTAATTTCTTCATTTCTCTTATATTTTTCTCTTATATTTCTTATTTTATTCATATTCTATTTATTTCTTCTAATCCCAAAATGGGGAGAACTATAATATGACATTTATTTCATAAAAATTTATTGAGTAATTTTATTTAATACCTTATTTGTTTATCTCTTCATTTGAAATCATGTGTATTTATATTTCTTCCTTTATTCACTTCTTTATCTTTGAAACCATATGTCAAAATTTTCTTAATTTACCTTTGATACATTGAATATAAAATATCATGATTTGTGATCATCAAAATGGGGGATTTTTTTACCACCTTGTTTCAATGATCATCAAATCAAAATTATTATGGTAATTAATGTGTTTTATATTTTCTGTTATAATTTTATATTGTGAGAAAAATTAGATAAATTTTCCTAATTACGAAACACCACCAACAATGACACGCCACCAAGGATATATCACTATCATCATAGTCCAACCATCATGATACACCTTTAGGAAAGAATCACTATTGTGATATAAAATTGGATTGGTATTATGATGAATCAACATCATCATGAGTCACATCCATAAAGTAATTTTGATAAAGTGTGATTCACCAATTAATCCCGACTCACTGCTAGATCAAGACATTATTCAAATGTCTCACTATCATCCTGACATACCACCAAGAATGTGTCACCGCTCTTAAGTCTCACACTACAGGAATTTCATTTTTTTGTGATGGACTATTTCGAACAGGTAGAGTAGTCATCGAAAATAGTCTATCAAAATAGACTATTTTATATAGAAGTCATATCCCATAAAAAATAGCCATTAAAAAAATGTATTTCTGATGGGAATTTATTCTCTTCGTAAATACATTTGGTGTGTTGTGCATGCCAAAGTGCGGGATGAGAATTTATGAGGGAGAGAAACCCATGTCGCAAATGATCATCCCATTTTTTTTATTATTTGTGATGGTGGTTTACACAAATCACAATTTATGTGTGAGAAAGATAGTATTTATGACATTTCTCTTTGGAAATAATTTTTTTACCGCCACTATAATTAATAACTATAAAACTATTTTTGATGGCTCTCATCATAGATAATATTATTTATGATAGGAATCTCATCACAAATAATCCCATCACAACTGATCTAACCTATACTCCCCCCCCCCCATTTTTTCATTCCCATATTCTCTAAAATTATATGAAATTATCTAGTCTCATATTTTTTTAGTTTAAACTTTTCTAAGTTTTGAAATTTATAGGGGGTCATCTTTCAAGATTTACATTGGCTGAGAGATTTAGTTTCAAGGTATTTATTTGTTTTTTATGCTCATCCCATGTTTTAAAATGTTTTTCATAGTTTTTTAACACATTGTCTTAATTATCATAAAATCATGAATATTGTGGTAATTAATGAGTTTCGTGCTTTATATTATCATTTTATATTATGATACAAATTAGATAATTTTTTCTAGCATGAGAACCGCTAATAATGACACACCACCAAGGATATCTCACCGTCATCAATGTATCTCCATTTCCTTGAGACACTTTCAATGAATAATAATTACTAGGATATAAAATCAGCTATGTACTGGGATGAATCACTGTCATCACATGTAATTATCAGAATCTAATTGTAACATTGTATGTGTGTTTGACAGATCCTAACTCACCACCAGACCATGACATTGTAACAATGTCTCACTGCTAGCCTGATATACCACCAAGAAAGTTTCACTTCTCTTAAGTCTCATCACCATTTCAAGACACCGGTTGTATTGGAATCATTCCATTGTCACGCCACCAGACTCTGAGACACTACCAAACTTACACATTCCTAGTGTCGCCATTCAAAGATTCACCACCACTGTTTCAATTTATTTTTAATTAAATTTTTCTAACATCTAGTTTATCGAATTTAATTCCATTCATTATTCTAATGATTATTCATTTATTTATATATAGATATGCACTAAAATATTCATCATAAAATAAGCAAAAGGATGGATAGGATCCGAGCTGATTCATTTTTGTAGCTGCTGATAAAAGAGGGATAATAATACCTTATGAAATGTATGCATAAATTCACTCAGATAGATGCACACATGAACTCGAGTTGAAAATTATTGTAGGAACCAAAAGATATTACCTCATACATCTTTATTTCACTTGACTGAGGAAACCGAAGCACATATTTCTTCCAGTTCCTTTCTACAATCAAGAACGAAGAGTATATGACAATATTTTTTCCTGAAACATCTAAAACATGACCTGATCCTTAGTTCAAATTACTTTCAAGAAGTCATGAACTATAAAGTACATCATTCATAGAAACATGACCTTTATAAACTTCTAATTTATCTATTTGTTTATATTTATATGACAGGAAGTTTGTGTTACTATTTTTTCTATGCACATTGTATCATTCATTAAATGAGAAGATACATAGATATGTTCTTAACACCTTTTACTCTTTTTTACCACATGTTGTGGTAGAGGTTTAGTTGTGACCTGTTTTATCCGTACTCCCCTGAAAATATTAGAAGATTCCTTGTGTGGCATGGACAGTTGGTATACTATTGTAAAACCTGATCTACGTTTTGGATCAAAAATTTATTTATATAAACTAATTGGAAGTAAGTGATGTCTAGATGGAGAGGATCTTGAGATCAAAACTCTCATATTAAAATTATTCAGTTTGTTTTGTTTCTCTTATTTGTTTTTATTTTCTATACTTTAAAATAAAATATTTTTACCTACAAGTGAAACCACTACTTAAATAGTTACTTTTTATTAGTTTTTATATGAGTTTTTGAGTTATTAAATTGATTTCAGATGTTAAAGTAATATTATATATAGTTTTAATTGAGACCTAATAAATATATGAGAAATAATCTAAAAGGTCAAGACTTATATCAAACTACTATTTTAACTAAAGTAAATACTTTATTTAAATTGAGTGCATTTGTTTAAATCCATTTTAAATATAATTTTTTTGGGTTAATCAATTCTACCCCACCCCCTATTGAGATACTAACTCTAACCAATAACAAGTTTTAAGGATGGGTAATAGAAAACAAGATGACAAGCTGAATGTTGTGAAGACTTTTCATGAAATGATTTCATGTATTATTAAAGGCTTTTGTATAATGGAAGAGATATATACTATTTTAGTAGTACCCACTTTTTATGCTTGTGGGTTGATATGTATAAATTATGTCCTAATTTTTTAATGGTATAAAAAAAATATCTTTGAGAATGTAACAAAGATAATTCTAAAAGAATTTACCAGAATAATTAATTTTTAAGGTTAGACTCTTATAAATTTTTCTAATGTGGGATTTCAAAAAAAAATATTATGACAAATTTTAACCCTAATTATAGATATTGAGTTCGAATTATGAGGATTCCATTTATTAAATCGGGCAATAATGTAACATATTGATTTTTTAAAATGAAACATTTTGTTTCATAGCATACATGATACACCACATTGATATTAAACGAACAACCTAATATAATAATATAAATGTTAAAATTATAACTTAACTATTAGAACATGAAGAATGAACAATACTAACTGAATTATGAAAATATGGTTTAAGAATATAAATATAATGAATTATATGATGACCAATTATTTATAAATGTAAATGAAACCATTTTTAAAATAAAAGGAAATCATTTTCTAAAAAAACTATTTAAATATGAATAAGTTTTTTTATACCAATATAATAAACAAATAATGATTATTTAATTATATTAATTATATATATATATATATATTTATATATTTAACCTATTTAATCTAGTATTGAACATTATGACTTTGTGTTTTCAAGACATTATATTTAATCATGTCTAATTTTACTCATAAAAGATTTATTTTTACAAAAAGACAGTTTAACAAATTTTGATGGCGAATTTTCTTTAAATATAGTTTTTTGTAACTTTTATAAATTATATATGACAAAATAAGATTATTATTTTAATGTGGGATATAAAAATCTACTCTGGTTGAATTTTTGGTCTTTTTCTAATGAGTTTCATACTTTGATTATAGTACAAAAATAATGAATTTTAAGTGAAAGTATCTTTTTCATCTAAATAATTTATTGTGTTAAATTATATTTTTTATTAGTTTTAAGGTATAATTAATCAATTTTATATCATTTAATAAAATTTAGTTATTTTGATTCAATTTAAAATTGAATTTGGATACAAAAATCTTAAAGACCCTAACTCCAGTTGCCAGTAGTTAGTGCCTTAATTTATTACATTGGTAATATGAATAAGTTTTCACATCCCAATGGACTGAAGAGTTTAGTAGTTTTGGAATGTAGATACAAACATTATTTTTACATTAAAACTTGAATTTAAAAATAACATAAAAGCATCATTGGTAACATCCATAACTCCTATATTTTCCCAGCAATTCATTCATAATATACATCTTCACATTTTAGGAAAAAATAAAACATAATAAAGGGGTGAGCTAAGATTATTAGTAAGGATAAACAATAAATATGAAGCTATCATAAACATAAACAATAATCCAATGTGAATAACTAAAACACATGCCAGTAGAACATAATCTTAAGCATAATATTGCAAGAATAAAAGATGAATATATAATGTTATATAAATAATCACATGAAACATAACCATGGGTTTTATACTAGTTAAATAATCAGATGATTTGTCAATTACTAATATTATAATGAGGTAATGCATAATGTTGGACAATTTGAATCAAACTGTCAAGTCCTCATCCATGAAATCTAAATATAAATGGTTAAGGCCTCGGCCAAATCCATTTTTATTTTGTATCATGAGACATTCTGATGCATCAAGGGGCTATAGAAGGACCCACCCATCACTTACTAAGTCTAATTAATTTATCATATGAATGGTGTTAAACATAAACAACATAAACATAATAAATTTAAATAGCATTCCCCAATCTATAAATATAATTACTAACCATTCTGAATAGTATGGTGAATGGTAAAAAGACAGCACATCCATAGTCAAATTGATCATAAAACATTTAATAAAAGGTTAATATGAAAATAATAATATATTAATCTGAATAAATCATTATATTCATCAAATTTGTTGAAATAGAGGGAAATACTCTTACAAAATCATCAAGTAATTCTTGAGAAAAAAAATCTCTTTACTTTACAAAGAATAGTTCTTTCAAAAATCATTTGCTTTTATCATAACTATTCAAATGAAACTACGAATGAACAAATATATATTTTCACAGAAAAATTATTTATTTTATAAAATTAACAGTCTATTATAATAAATTATAGATGGTACTTGAATATGGGTAAAAAATCAAGAAGTTCCCCTTAATTGGTCTTGCGTATTGGGAATAATTGAAAAGGGAACCTTGAAAAACATGAATTTCCCCATAAAGGAAAGATGAATTAATCTAGATAAATGAGTTTAAAACATATAAATATAATATAAAATAATTATTTATAAATATTTTAAAATTTCATTGGTTTAAATAGGTTGAAAGTAGAACCCAAATGAAAATGGAGGTTCGGGAATAAATCCTTACCTTATGTCTCAAAGTGTACTTTACATACACTTAATGTCTTGGATAATGAAATAAGATTCATTAATAAATTAAATACAAACCTATTAAACATATATTTGACTAATTTTAATTTTATTAAGTTAATTTATGTCCTTTTTTATGAGTTATGAGATTCAATTTCATTGTTCTAGAGAGTTCATTTCCTTGGTTTTCATGATTTGTTTACTTTTATAGGTATGTGGAATATCATGTCAAATATAAATAATTATACAAAAATGAAATTATATGTTATTAATAAAAATACATAATATTTTATGGTATTATATATTATTATTTTTCATATATGTGTATGATTCATTATATATAACTTTAATGATAATCATTTGGGTCATTTTGGCGGTTTTTAGATCGTCATGAACTTGTTTTGTCTTATAAATTAACATAATGTATATATATTTGTTATAGAACACTAAATAACTTATAATATGAATATAATATATATATTTTTAACCATAATTATGGTTCTATAACTAGGCTTGAAAGGTAAATTGAAAAACAAAAACATGTTGTCCACAAAGGTGGTAAATCAGCACCTCTTGAATAATGTTTTCATCTTTAAAATAAAAAAGAAAAGGGGATGAGTATTGGTGGTGTATTTTCCATTGATATAACAAAATTATAGTATATAAATGATACTAGAATTATCATTTAACATTTTACATGATATGTGAGGGAAGTATAAGAATATAACATAAATTGAAAAGAATAAAAGAAAGGGTATTTTTACCTCTTGAATTCTCCTCCTTGAGACCCTCCTTAAAGAATTATTTTGGTATTTTGTTGTGACCAAAGGCTCTAAAAGGTGGGGGAGGGGTTTTGGGAATAGTATTTAGAAGAAATTGGATATGTCTCAATGATTTTAAGGTGTGAGGAGAGGAGGTGGTGAGGGGTGGTATTTATAGTAGAGGAGAGGGATGTTTTTTGAATATTGTATTCATTTGTTTTCTATTTTGGCTCAAGACTATGAATAGTTTGAGAATTGTCACAAAATATATTAAAATAATTAAGGTAATTTTGATATAATGTTTCTTACATCTTTCATGACTCATGGAATAGTTTATTTATCTTATAATGTATATGTACTGTAAATTATTGTATTTCACTATTCACAAAAATCCAACTATTTCAAAAAAATCCCAATAAATCACCATAACCATTTCTCAATATGTAGAATCCAAAAATTGACCTCATTTTTTAAAAATAATTATCTAAATATGATAAATTTAATTTTTAAATAAAATCATCTTTTATTTGAGAAATACCAATTTTAAAACTATAGGTGATTTTATAACACTTTGAAAAATTAATTAATATCTCATAAAATAATATTTTAGTCATAAGACAATGAATTATTAACTTATGAATATATTTCATGAAAATAATTTTCTTTTAAATAATTATATTAATTATAAAATCATAATTAAATATTAATTACTTACAAAAATAAAAAAAATTATTTATTATGTTTGAAACATTTAGTTACTTATATTAATATATGAATATATCATATTTTCACCTATAAGATATCGTAATTTTATTTAAAATTTCCTAGGTTAATATATTATTATATTTTTCATACTACTATTGCTAATGTTCATATTACTATTCCAAAGGTCAAGTTACTATTTCAATGGTATAGGTTCCTTATCTTCTTGAAATACCTTTTATTTCATTCATTCTTCATTTGTAAAGTTTGTATTATATTTTCTAAGTGATTTAATCTGATTAGTACTATATGAAATAATTATAAGAAGGGGAATTTCATTGATATAATTCTAGATCATTATATTCTCCCCTATTATAGTAATTTTATCCTCGAAATTTCCAGAATTTCACCTCATGAAAATATTTGGTAGTACTTCATCATAACTTCCTCTGGTTTCCATGTCCCCTCTTCGATTTTATGAATTTTCTAAAGAAACATTACCATCCCAATAAAATGATTCCTCAACGGTTATCCTCTATTTTCTATAATCCTGTTAGGATCTTCACAATAAGATAAATCAGGTTCCAATTCTATTCCTTCATAAGTGAGGACATGCTTTGGGTTTGGCATGTGATTCCTTAACAAAGAGATGTGGAACACATTTTATACTTTAGAAAGGATATGTCAAATTGAAAAATTATAATCCAAAACTATAATTCTCTCCATAATTCTAAAAGTTTCAATGTACATGGGGCTCAGTTTCCCTTTGTTACCAAACCTTATTATGCCCTTATATGGAGAAACTTTCAGAAAAAACATGATCTCTCACTTGAAACTCCCATTATTTCCTCCAGTTATCGGCATAACTCTTTTTCCTAATTAGTGGCTATATGATATGTGTTTTAATAGTATTTATATTTTCTGTTGTTTCCTTTACAATCTTTGGACCTATAAGCTTCTTTTCACCAACATCATCCCATAAAATTGGTGTACGACATCTCTTTTCATACAATGATTCATATAGTGACATTTGAATACATGAATGGAAACTATTTTTGTAGGAAAATTATACCAAAGGAAATTAATGATCCCACATACCTTGAAAGTTTAGTTAGTATGATCTCAACATGTCTTCTAAAGTTTAGATTGTCGTTCCTGACTGCCTGTCAGTTTGAGGGTGATAAGCAGTACTCAAATGAAGCTTAGTATCTAAAAATTTCTAATGAATTATATAGAATTTCGATGTAAATCATGGATCATGATCACACAAAATTGAAGTAGTTTCTCTATTAAGGCTTATAAATTAATTAATATATAGTCTTGTAAGGCACTCTAGTGGGAAATCCTCTCTTATAGCAAGGAAATGTAAATATTTGGTATGTTAATCGACAATTATCCATATTACATCATTATTTCTTGGATTTTATGGAAATATAGTAACAAAATCCGTAGTTATATCATTCTATATTTCATGTAAGAATAGTCATAGGTTGGATGAATCCTCTATTATTTTTTCTTTTAACCATCACTTATTGGAAAACTAAACATCTTCATACATAATAAATAATTTCTTACTTTATATTATCCCAGCAGAAATGTTCCATAAAATCATTACACATCTTAGTGTTACTAAGGTGTATATAGAAATTTGAGTTATGGTCATCATCCCGCAATTCCTTATTTATCTAGGGTATTTTGGTAATACAAATTATCTTCCCAAATTTCATAATTCCATCCTCATACACAAAGTCTTCAAACTTCCCATAATTCACAAATTTAATTTTCCTTTAAAAATCCTCATCATCAGTATGAGAAATTATAATCCTTTCCAATAAAGATGGTTAAGAAACCAATTGAAAAGGTAATTATGTTTCTCCTACCTTGATAATTACCATATCCATATTCTCTAGATCCATGAACACAGGATCCCATTTAATCCTCTTTTTGTTTAGAGCTCCCTGATCTTTCCTTCTCAATGCATATTCTTCATTATTTTCCTTACTTGGGTGATAGTGTATTAAAAAACATAATCCTTGAGTTTATTGAGCTATTTCCTTTACCTCATATTGTGTTCTTTCTAAGAAAAGATATATTTCAAACTCTAATAATCTATATATATCTCACATCTATCACTATAGAGACAGTGTCTCTCTATTTTTAGGGAAATGATTACAACATCTAGCCAAAAGATCATGAGTTGTATAATACTATTCATGAGTTTTTAATTCCTGTGATGCATAGGTAATAACTCTATCATTCTCTATTTGGACACAACCAAGTCCTTAATTTGATTCATTACTATAAATCACAAATTCACCATTTCACGATGGGATATTTTAGATTATATCATTCACTAATCTTCTATTCAATTCATAAAAATCTTATTCACATTATCTTTTCCATATGAAATTAACCCTTTTATGAGAAAGAATGGTTAATGGATTAGGTAATTCGGAAAAATTATGAACAAAACACTGATAGTAACCTGCTAATATAATGAAACTATGAACCTCGGTTATGTTCATTGGTGTAGTCCATTCAAGGATTGCCTCTCTCTTCACAAGATCAACTGAGATTCCATTCTTAGAGATAATATAACCAACAAAAATACTGTTTGAAGCCATAATTAACACTTTAAAAACTTCCCATATAATAATTTTATTATAAGAGTCTCTATAACATTAGGTAATAGGTTCTCATGGTCCTCATAGCTTTTGGAATATATGAAGACATCATCAAGAAATACCACAAAAAAATAATCAAGATATTCCTTGAAAAAACTATTCATTATATACATAAAATCATAGGGTTAATTAGTTATTATAAATGTAATTACTATAAACTCATGGTGTCCAAACCTCGTTTGAAATATTATCTTTGTAATATCTTCATTCCTCTCATGCAACTAATGATATCTAGATTGACTGCTAAATTTTTTAAAAAAATGAGCTCTATGAAGTTGATAAAATAAATCATTAATGTGAGCGAGAGGATACTTTTTATTAATTATAATAGCATTAATTTATCTATAATAAATCCACAATCTCATGGATTCATCTTTCTTCATGACATAGATAATAAGGGATCCCAATAAAGAAAAAACATGTTCGAATAAATCACTTATAACTCAACCCATCTAATTGTTTCTTTAGCTCCACTGATTCCATAATGGCCATTTTATAAGGAGTCTTTGATATTGGCCTTTCATAAGGGCTTAAATCAATGGAAAATTAAATTTCCCACTCCATGGGATGTCCAGGTAAATACTTTGTAAATACATCAATGTATTATTGCACAATAGGTACATTCTCAATTTTAAGATTCATAGATTATTTTTTCTCTTACACCCAATGAATTTAATTTAGAAGAGCTACTAGATGTGGATCTAGATGATAACCAGATGATAATGTTTTGGCTCTAAAGATAATTTATTATACATCTTCCTCCCAAAATTGTAACTTCCTTTGGTTTGGAATATATTTTCACATCATATTTTGAAAGATAGTCTCTGCCAAGGATTATGTAAAAATCAACTATAGGTATGATGATAAGTTTTGCAACTAAAAAATGTTTATGTGTCATAAAGGGGTCAAAATTACACATATTTTTTATAATGATACTTCACATAGGAGTTTTTATGGGAAAATCCTTTATTAAATAAAAAGGTAAATTTCTAGTTTTCTTAGAAAACTGAGAAGATATAAAAAAATTCAATGATCCTAAATAAAATAAAGCATTGCAAACGTTTGAGGAAATTATTAAAGTACCTTCCACCACATCATTAGAAACTTCAACCTCCACAATTGTGATCTCATAAGCTTGGCCTTTCTCCCTTCTCCTTTTTTAGGAAAGTTTTCTTAACACTTAGGATAATCAGCTTCATAGTGTCCAATCTCTATATAATTGTACCATTTTACATTGGTAGAATATTTATTTCCCTTTCAATCAGAAGCTTGGTGTCATTTTTATCTGCACTTGTAACAAACTCCTTTTCCTTTTAAGAAGGCACAAGGGTATTTCGTTTCACAAGTATCACACATTGGAAAATTCCATTTTTATTCTTCCCTTTATCCATTCTTTCCTCTTCCAACCTCTTCTTCTCTTATTTTCCCTTAAATTCATAAGATTTAGAGAATTACATTTATTTATTGATAGTACATGAGTCAATATCTTCATATGATGAGAAATTTTGGGAAACCAATTCCATTCAGAGGAATTTTTTAAACAATCAAAGAATCGGTCGGCTTTTCTCCTTATATTACGTATGTAGTCTATATCATGCATTGATTAACATGTAAAATTGGTTTCATACTTAGAAAAGTTTCCATCATATTCTGATCTTACACTCAAGAATTACCTCTCCATATCCACTCTCAGTTCGTGAGGGAAGTATTTTTCTAGGAAAATTTCCTTAAATTCTTTCCATTCCATATTTTCAATTTATTCATCCTCATTTTTGTTTTGAATCAATGACACCATTGACAAGAATATCCTGATAGAAAATGAACTACCATGATAACCTTATCTCTTTCATTACTTCCCAAAGTGAGAAGTATCTTCTCTAAGGAACATATCCACTGCTCCTCTACAAATGGGTATTTAGTCCCATTGAAAGATGGAGGATGTTGTAACATAAGTTGGAAAAACATTTTTACTCAATGTTGTGGATCAAGATGCTCTATATGGGTATGGTAATTATTCATAACCTGAGTTAGATTTCTTAATATAGTTATAATTTTTCTAGCACCATTTGCAGCTCTAGTACCAACATCATTATCTTTCAAAGGAGGTCAATCCATATATGGGATATACACATTGATTTGATTTTAATTACTTCAACTAAGATATATTTATAAATCATTGAATACAATAAATTAGGTTATGAATCATAATGTATAATTTTCATGTTGAAAAAACACTTAACATAATTTCTAAATTTTTTCATATCTAACATAATAATTATAAACATGGTTTATTTAGAGAAATATTTACTTTTAAATCATTCAAATGGTCTTTCTGGAAAATTTGAATTATGGTAAGCATATCCCATGGGAGTTTCAAACCAGTTACCCAGTAATGCTTGTTGTCGTGTACCAGGTTACACCATGTCAGGCCTGAGACACCTTGTGGAAGATGTTACCCCTTGGTATAATTTTTTCAAAACCATGTCCACTTGTATTATCTGGACATTGATGTATTTTTAGGAAGACCCACCGAATCTATACCTTACCAAATTCATTTATGTTATTCTATGTTTACACTCAATGTCTATCATAGGGTTTTGTTTCCTAATTAATGTTTTTTAAATCTGGTTTCCAAGTTTTCTACTAAACTTCCTCTGATACCAACCATAAGGACCCCAACCCTAGTACCCAGATATGGTTCCTTGTTTTGTTACATTAATACTATGAACAAGTTTTCAAATCCCAAAGTACCAAACATAAGTATCCCAGATACAAACATAAGTATTACATTACAACCTAAAATGGAAGATAACATATCAATTTCATTGGTAACATCTATAACTCCTAGAGTATCCCTGCAAGTCATTCATAATATACATCTTCACATCCTGGGAAAAATAAAACATAACAAAGGAGTGATATCAAATGCTCATTAAAGGTAAATAGTATAGTAGAAGATATCGTAAACATAAACAATAATGCAAGGTGAATAACTAAAACACATGCCAATAAAAAATAATCTTCAGTATAATATGGAAGTAATAAAATATGAACAAATAATTCCAAATAAATAATCAAATGAAACATAACAATGGATATTTTACTAGTCAAATAATCACTTAATTTATCAGTTAATAATATCATAATGAGGGAATGCATGATTTTTTACAATCTTGAACATACCATCATGGCCTCATCCAATATATCAGTAAATAAATGGTTAAGGCCCCAACTAAATCCATTTTGGTTTTATCTCCTTAGGCCTATTGATGCACCAAGGGTGTATTGTGTGCTCCATACATAAAGTAATAAGTAAAATTAATTTCTTATATTAATGGGTTTAAACATAAACAACATATTCATATAAAATTTAAATAACACTCCCTGGTTTTTAAACATAATCACTAACAATTTTGATTATTATAGTGAATGGTATCAAGATAGCACATCCACATTCAAAAAATCATAAAGC
The DNA here is from genome assembly GCA_963277665.1 of Viscum album. Taxonomy (NCBI): domain Eukaryota; kingdom Viridiplantae; phylum Streptophyta; class Magnoliopsida; order Santalales; family Viscaceae; genus Viscum; species Viscum album. Next base: position 200,643,254 of record OY728157.1, on the reverse strand, counting down.
ATTTAACAAAATATGGTAGATGAAAATAAAAATATATTAATATTAATAAATAATAATATTCAATATATGTGTTTAAATAGATGAAAATAATATAATAAAATCATCGATGAATTGTTGAGAAAAATACCCCTTTTTACATTACAAAAAAGATCTATTTTAGGAAAATCATTTATTTTTGTCATAATTGTTTATATAAAAAAGAAATGAAAAAATATATATTTTTAGGACAAAATTAGTGGTTTTATAAAAATAATGGTTTCTTATAATAGATAATGCATGGTACTTGAATATTGGTAAGAAATATATAATTTCCCTTGAATTAGTCTTGCGTATCGGAAGTAATTGAGAAGTGAACCCTGAAAAACCTGAATTTCCACATAAAAGAGATATGATTTGATCTGGATAAATGAATTTGTAACATATAAACAGAATAAATAATAATTATATAACATTAATGAATATTTACATTGATGCAAGGAGGGATAAATCATAACTCGAATAAAAATTGAGGTTCGGGAAGAAACCCTTACCTTGTGTCCAAAAGTATTCTGCACATGCGCTTAATGTCTTGGATGATGAAATAGGATTCATTAATAAATTATTTCAGAACATATTAAACGAATATTTAGTTTCATATAATTTTGTTAAGTTAATTATGGATTTTTTTTGATGAGTTATGAGATTAAATTTCGTCATTTGGGAGTATTCTTTTCATTGATTTTCAGGATGAGTTTACTTATACACATATATGGAAGATCTTGTTAATTGGAAAATATTTTAAAAAAATTATATTACATGTTATTAATGAACATATATAAGATATTTTATCCTAATAGCTTATTTTTTTAGATATTATTTTGATTCATTAGATAGAAATTTAATGATAATTGTTTTGATCATTTTAGCGATTTATCGATCATCATACACTAGTTTTTTTTATTAATTAATACCATGTATATATACAAGTTCTAGAACACTAAATAACTTATAATATATATATATATATATATATTAACAAAACTTATTTTTTTATACCCACCCTTGAAGTTTCAATTTATAAATTAAAACACATCATCCACAAAGGTGGTAAATCGGCACCTCTCGAATGATGTTTTCATATTAAAAATAAAAGGAAAAGGAGGAGAGAATTGATGGTGAATATTACATTGAAATAATAAAATTAAAGTATATAAAATATAATAGATTTATCATTTCAATTTTGATAGGGTAGTTTAGGGAGTAAAAGAAAAGAAAATAAATAGAAAATAAAATAAAATAAAAGAAGTAGGATTTTTACTTACGGAATTCTCTTCCTTGAGAACCTCTTTAAGGGGATTCGTTTTTGTCTTTTGTTAAGACCAAAGGATCCTAGAAGTATTTTAGTATATTTTAAAGATTATTGGGAGTAAATTGTACATGTATCAAATCTTTTAAGGTGTGAGGAGAGGAGGTGGTGACGGGTGGTTTTATAGAGGAGGAGAGGGGTGTTTTTTGAATATTTTATTCATTTGTTTATTATTTTGGCTCTAGACTATGACTTTTTTTAGAATTATCAACAAATATATTAACATAATGAAGTAAATTTTGAAATTATGGAACTTACATCATTCATGTATCAAGTAATTCTTTATTTATCTAATAATGAATATATATATCGTAAAATAACATATTTCATTATTCACTAAAAATCCAACTATTTCAAAAAAATCCCAAAAATTAAGCGTAACCATTTTTTGGAAAAGTAAAATTTAAAAATGAACACCATTTTATGAAAATAATTTTCTAAATATGATAAATTTAAATTTTAAATAAAATCATCTTTTATTTAAAACATACCATTTTTAAAACAATTATTGATTTTACAACACTTTGACAAATTACTTAAGGTCTCATAAAATTATCTTATAATAATAGGAAAAAAATAATTAATTTATTAATTTATTTTATGAAAATAAATGTCATTTAAATCATTATATTAATTCTAAAATTGTAATTAAACTTTTATCTATTACCAAAATAAAATTACTTTATTTATTACTTTTAAAATTTTTAGTTACTTATATAAAGATATAAATATGTCATATTTTCACTTATAAAATACCCAAAAAAAATTAATATTTAATAGGTTAATTTACTATTCTATTAGTCATATTACTATTCCTAAAGGTCGCATTACTATTCTAAAGGTCATGTTTCTTTTCCAATAGTATAGGTGACTTAACTTCTAGAAATGCTTCTTATTTCATTCATTCTTAATTTATAAAGTTTTTATAGTATTTTATAAGTGATTTATGTAATTTATACTAAATGAAATAACTATAATAATTGAAAATTCATTGATATAATTTTCGGTCATTATAAAAAACATTTCAATCTTTTTAACATTCTTACTTTAAAATCGCTTGTTTCATACCATCCACAAGATTAATTTTAAATTCATTTCTACAAATTATGCGAATTGAATTATGAAAAATGGATTCCATATTTGGAACCAAAAGTTCCAATTTTAGAAAATAGACCCTTTTATTTTTTTCAAATATGAATATTAAACTTAGTCATTTTAATTACCATGGTTAAAGGTAAATCGGGTTATTAAAGGTAAATATTATATTATAAATATTATAAAATTAACCTAAAAATAATCCTAATTTTATTATATCAGTGATTGTTGACTAAAATCATCATTTACCATATTTTATTCCTTCTTCTAACCACTTAAATGACTTTAATACTTTTATAGTATTTTATTTTAAGGAATATCAAATATTTCAAACTCATTTTTTAATAAGTATTAAAGTTTTAATATGTAGATATTTATTAGATATATTTGACTATAAATAATAATTTTAGAAATAAAATTTTTATTCTCATCATTGTAATTTATTTTTTAGAATATAAATAATTACATTAAAAGATTACATAATGATGATACAGTGATTATTTAATTAATGGAAATATTAAAAAATTGATATTAAAAATATTAGGATAAATATAATTTTAGATAATTAATGTCATCCAATAATTTCATAAATTAACTAAACATATTATTTATGGTTTAAAATCTTTTTTTAAAATATAACTTATTTATATATTTTTATAAAAGTTAAAGTATTGAAGAATTCCTAAATTGACATTAATTTTATATTAAAATAAATAATATTTTATTAGATGTTATAAAGTTTATAAAAATATAATATTAAGAAAAAATATTAATATAAGGTTTAAAATGTTATAAATAATTAATTTATAATTTTTTTCTCATTTTATAGTAACAATATTTACCCTCAATGAGTAAAAATCCATGTTGACATTGTAAGAATTAAAGGGAATAAATAAGGGTTAAAACCAAAATATAAGGGCAATAATGTGACCTAAAATTGTAAAATAATTATTGTATGAGATTATTTTAAACCATAATCATATTATATTATAAATAAATCACTTTTGAGTCATTTAAAATTTAAAATTAATTTATATTAACTTAATATGTTTAGAGTTTCCAAAAGTTCCCCTCACCTCAATTATAAAAGGGAACCTCTAATATCACTTCTTCACACATATTTTATCCATCAAGATCACCAAAAACCAATATATTTTTCTTCACAATATCCATATCCATGTTATGGATATCATGGTATTCCAAAAAGACAAATCCTATACCCCTTAAGAAGATATTTAGAGGTAGTCCACCAAAGAAGAGGTAATTGTTTTCACCAACTCATCCAAGTTAATTTCTTCTTTTACTTCCTCTTGATTTGTTTTTTAAATGATAAAGTCAAAACTCTAGTATCATCTATATTAATATAAATTATTATGATTATGGTACAACAATATTCTATATTTTATCCATCCTACAAAAAATGAATGCATTGTGCGTGCATACGTACGACTTACCATTTCCACGTCATGGTGTAATCTATTTTTATTCACCATTTTACTTGTATTGGTATAATGATGGAAATAATGGATATATATGATAATTATGAATTTATATTCATTACGTAAAATTTAATATTTCATCCAATACCTTACTCTTTCACCAATAAGGAATTTATACCATCGCTCGTACATACGTAAGGCCTACCGTCTCCACGACGTGATATAATTCAATTTCAATGTACACCATTCAAGAATGATTATAAAAATATATAAAATGAATAAATATGATATATATTACCTTAATATAATTCCTGATATGGTAAGACTATATTTTTTGCACAATAATCAAGACTTACATGATGAAATGTGAATATGAAAATGAAGCAGTTAACACCCGAAACAAGTGTAATAACGAAATATTATTAAAAAGCGGGTGACAAGATAATATAATAGGATCATATACAGAATATTGAATATGAATATTGTTTTTAAAAAAAATAATAAAATGATTTAAACCATTAAAAATTATGTTCATATATGTAAAAAGAAAATCAGAACTATGGTAAGGGTTAATTACCAATCTCTTCATTAATCGAGATTGTTTCTCCTTATGTCTCCACTAGGGAAAATTTCTCATTCTATTAATGCTATCTAAATTTTTTTTCAAAAGGTTTTTACTATCATACTATTAATTTTTAAATTCTATTTACCCATGTTATAGTTATTATAAAATGGTTTGAAAGGAATCGTTTTGTTTTTTCTAAATTAGGTTCTTTATGAATTATTCTACAAATATAAAAAAGAAATTTTTTTAACTTATACAGCATGAGTGGATTTTTCCACCATTATGATGCCTTTATATTTTGAATATTTTTGTGAAATTTTAGAGGTTTATTTTCAATGAATATTTTTTCTTTTATAATTGTGTATCGTTTTTAAAAAAATAGTTGATTTTCAGTGTGAAAAATGTTATTTTCCTCAATTAATCTTCAATGATTTTATTAGAGTATTTTCATATTTATTATCACCATTTTTTTAATCTTATGATTCATTGATATTGATATATTATGATAAAATATAACATATTTTATTAAATGTTTTATGATCAGTTTGACTATGGATGTATTATTCTGATACCATTCATGTTTTATAATTAAAGTATTCATGTTTCATAAGCTAATTTTTCAATACGAAGGTTTATGTTTTTATATTTCACCCTTTTCATATGAGGAATTAATTGGACTTAGTAAATGATGATATGGTCCCTCTATATCCACTAGATGCACCAGTGGTTCTCAAGATACAAACTATACTCAATTTTATCCAAGGCTTTGCCCATTTGTTAAATTCTTGGTACGAAGCCTTGAAAATTCTAGATTCTTGGAACAAAGCCTTGACAACATTGTATTATTGGTATGAAGTCTCGAAAATATGTTTTAGTTGTTTGTAATTATATATTCCATCATTATGAATTTATTTATTTATATTTCATGTGATTATTCGATTAGTGATAATATCCTTGTTTAAGATTCATTTTCATGGGTTTATTTATATGGAATTATTTGATAATATTTAATTCATGTCATATTAGGATAAAGTTATTTATTAAATAGAATTTTTTTTAGTTATTTACCTTTCTTTATTGTTTTTGAATTATTTTCTCGGGGATTACAGTTTACGCATACCTTTATTAGAATCTGAGCTCACCCCTTTCTTATTTATCACTTTTACCCTGGATATGAGGAAGTGTGTTTTGATTGATATATAGGGTTACACAAAGGGGGAATAATGAAATTATCAATGAAATTATTTATGTATTTTATTATTTAAAATGTAACTTTAATTTAAATTATGTATCGAGTTTATGATGATTTCTATACTATTTAGTCCTTATAGATCTGATTCCTTATATATTATGCCAATTTAATAAAGTAATGACTTACTTAGGGAAACTAGATTTGTAATATTTACATTTTCTCTATGATTTTTTTCCTTATTATGAGTTTATTTTTCATTATTTTGGATTTAAATTATTTAATAGGTAACTAATATAGAGGATCTGATTTTTATGGACTGGTATTTTTTCATTCAAGTTATAAAAGTATAGGTAGAGACAATAAAGGTGGTTTATGGAAGTAAATTCAAGAATACTTATTTTAGAGGCAACCATGTAATTATAGAGAATAAATTAAAACATATATTCTATATTTTTCATGGTTTTTTAAATCTATTTGGTATAGTGATCATGTTTTATGATAGGGGTGTTGAAGTTGAGGTTAGTAATATCCAAGGTAGAGCAAAATCATGGTTTTTTTACCATAAATCGGTTCATCTGATTGAAATATTTTTCAATAAAGATTTAACATTACATTTTAGTGGAATCACAATCCAAAATTGAGAGTGAAAACATATAATGGATAGTGTTTTGATTTAGAAAAAATTAAATGGTTTGGTGATTAATTAATTTGGTTTATCCTATAGTTTTAAAAAGAATATTTGGGGCCATGTTGTGTTTTTGAATATCTAACTCATTGTTTTGTTAAAGTCATGTTTTATAAAATGAAATGGATTGAAGAGATCCTTATATTAGCACATTATGTCATGATGGTATTATGTTCATTATTGTCTAGGTAAACCATGTCAATTATTAAAAAACAATGATATGGTTTTTTACTAGAATTTTGAATCTATTTATACTATGTTGAGGAGTTTAAAATTTGTAACCAAGTCCAACACCCAGGAACCCCTATGGTTCAAGATTTATCTTTCCTCATAAAGAATTTATTATTGGTTTTATATGTTCTTAGAAAACCATTTAATTAATTCCATTGTGATATTTATTCATTACGATTTATGATTATCCTATTCTTTCTTCTTCATCTCATTTATTTGTTCTTCTATATCAAGGACCTATGTAAGTAAATAGTGTATAGGTTTGATTATGTAATTGTTATAGGTCTATTTGATACTTTTTTTTTGAGAAAAATTATGGGAACATTGGTTTTAAAGGTGAATATTTATCATTCTGTTAATTCAATAGTGTGAGACATAATTAAATGTTTGTGATTTAGATTAATTATTCTTTATTCATTCATGTATTTGTGTTTTAAAAATGATCTTCTTTTCTATAGTTCTGATATAAAATTGGATTAATTAAAGAATAATAATTGAATTGATCTTCAAATGTATGTGGGTTATATTTGAAATTTATTTATGCATTCTTTTTTTAATTTACATCAATATTATAATGGAATTTGATTTGAATTTGATGAATTCATATTTGGTTATGCAGTACATTTTATTGAAGAGTTTGGGGTATATCTGGGTTGATAAAGTAGTGTAACATGAAAAGTAAATAGAAATAGTCCTTAATTATATTATTTTATGTTTTGGTATTGTTTATAAGATAAATAAGATATAGTTTTTTAAAATTATATGAGTGTGGTAATGAAACTTAAAATGGGTATAAGTATGTATTCATTGTATGGTTGTGGTGTTGGTTTATTGTGTGGTTAAATAAGATGTTTTTTATTATTTTGTAGTAATAAAAATGTGATGATTTGATATTTGTACATATGGTTAATAGGTTTTGAACACTAGGTAATAAATATGTGATATTATATATTGTGACACCCTGAACCCTAACTCCAGGAATCAGTTAAAAATAAAAATATTCATTTAAATATCTGATTTGAAACTAAATAAAGAGACCTAATTATAAACATTCATTATTAAAATATCAATAAAAAATACTGAGTCACATACACACTAAGGATTTTTTTAGTTTTATATTATTAGAGTTTTAGAGAGTTAGGAAAAACATTTATCTAACTAACCCATATTTTTTAATCCAATGGAAATATTTACCATTATATTATGAGTTACTTATTCTATAATAAGTCATGAAAATATCCCACACAATTTTCTACACATGATACCCTTTTTGACGTATCATATGTATCACCCTACTTCTTAACCAATGGAAATTGAAAAATAAGAAGGGTGATCTCAACTTTTTAGTAAGGAGTTTCATATATTAGAGGACTCATTTAATTAAGAAGAAAAATATAATATGGATGGAATAAATATATTTAATAATGTTATATAATTGATCACATGATATTGAAATAAATCAATATATTCCATAATATTTAAAATAACCAAAGAGATAATAATAATTAATTTCATGGTGATGGAATGCCTAATGAAAGACATATTAATATTTTCACCAAGGAATTATCCAAGATATTATTATTACCATCATAATTACAACCAATATATTAGTCATGCCCTCATGACCACAACTATTACAATAAACATACTATTATTACTAAAACCAATACATTATTCTTACTTCCATGTACATATCAAATAAATTAATCTTACCATTATGATTGAAACCAAAACATCATTAATAAATGGGAATTATTAAATCAAATATCCAAACATGTTTTCACATGAGGCCTACCAATTCAACGAGGTTCTATATAATTCTTGGACACCACAATCACTTGAACATTTCTAATATATTCCTAAAATATTAAATGATCAATACAATTTATAATCAACTCTTTTAGTAATCAATAAACATATAGATTTAAATAATAATCATATGGGATGTCAATACTTTCCTTAGTCAGTAAATGGAGTTACATGATCATAAGCAATCAAAGTAACTAATGTGGATGGTATTATAACTACATTTTAAATGTTAAATATAATAACATTAAGGATATTAACATGGATTAAAAACACATTTATATGAACAACACTTCAAATGGTAACTCATTAAAGAGACCATACATTATATTGTTTGGTATAATCAATTTAATTATTTAAAATAAAATATTATAAGATAATTCAGATGGTAGATCATGAAACAATGGTCCAAAAGAGATAAAATCCTTATGAAATAATGTTGAAAATTGAAGTGAAATTGTAAAAGTTTTTTTAAATTTTTCTACAATGTCACAAAAAATAGTAATTTATGAGTAACTTTAAAAAAATTATTTTTGATGAATTAACATGAAAAAATCATTAAAATTATTTAATATAAATATAAAAAATATATCCTTGATTATTATATAAATATTTTCTGGATGAAATGTTTATTTCAATATAAAATATATAATCGTGAAAGGAAAGGTAAATTTTATATATTTAAAAATACCTTAATTTAAACCCACATTATTAAAAAGATAATAAGTAATTCCTTTGAAATGGGGTATTGATAAATTATAAAATCATAGAAAATAATATATATTTTGGATTTAAAATAAAATCGTAAATCATTTTTATAATGAAATAATATGTACAAATAATTGAAAACTCCATTAAATATCATAAGTATTGTTCTTAACCATGTTTCATTTTTTATAAAAAAAATAATCCATCGTGGAATAACAATTAACATAAAAATCTATTAAAAAGGTGTCTATGAGAATGAAATGTAAAACATAAAAAATTGAGATGAATAATAATATAATATAATTATAATATATAATATACCCAACTAATTAAAAATTCAATAAGAATAAACATAATTCAATGAACGTAAATTGAGTTTGAAAAAATTTTATGGATTTACTAAATTTTAATTGGCTGATCCTAAAAGAGTGTACATGAAATGGAAATATAAATACCCAGAATATAAATATAATTCTGAGATAATATGTCAAAAACTTATTTTATACACCATATAAAATAAAAATATGTGCATAATACAAATCTTGTCTCAAAGAAGGGAATCTTAATATGAGAATCCCTAAATTTAACTCCTAGTTTTCAGAAAAGTTATTTAACCTCATGTATAGTAAACATAAAAATATTAATAACTCATTTAAAAACAGTATTAACATATATTAACTTTAATACTCATTAATTATAACCATTAATTATACATCAATATTTATTTTTATCATCGTATGTTAGTAACCTTGATTATTTAGAATGATTTTTGAAATGGAGATATTTATTGTAATTATTTTATAAAATTCAACATTAAAATTTTATTTATAGTAATGGAATATAATTTACCTGATGATTTATAAATTTCTTACATAATTCAATAATATTTTTAGTTAATATTCATGAATATGTAATCGATTATGAGATTATTTCAGGTAATTTTCTGACCTAAACAGGTAAATAAACAAGAATTACTCATTTTTTTATTCTTTATAGATTATGAAATAAATTATAATATTCTTAATATCACAATACATAAACAAAAATTACTTTGATGACCACCATGCATGCAATGATAAAAACACATCATTTATAGAGGCAGTAGTCCACATGTAACATGGGGACGTATTCATTTTTCGAAGGATGATCCTATTAAAATATAAAAATATTTATCTTTCCAAACACATAATCATGTAATAAATAAAGTTATTTTATATTAAATCTAGTTTTATAACAATCCATAAATGGTGGTGGTGAGAAATAAAAGATGGTATTCATGGAGGTGGTAGTCTGGATGTACTCATGAGCAACATTTTCATTTTTCAACTAAGGGAATGAAAGGAAGGTAAATAATGATTTATCTCTTGAGAATCATAAACATGAAATAAATATATTATTTACCAAATAAAAACATTATTTCAAATTTACATTTAAATTTTTTATGAGAAATTGAAACACATAGTCCATGGAGGTTGTATATATTTGGTAGAGGTTGAAGAAGAATTAGAATAAATTTAATGAAAAAGAAGTGATTATGAGTTTTTACATTAGTCCTTAGAAAAATATGTGATCCTTATTAGAAATATATTTTTTAGTCAAAAAAACCTCTATTAAATGGGATATAATGTTAGGGATTGAATTTTGGAATATTCCAATCAAGGTAAATGGATTATGATGTGATGAGAATTGGGGTGGTAAAGTGTTCCTTTTATAAGTGAGAGGGGTTGCACATCTATAAATACTCATAAAATTATACTAATGTCATTTTACATTAAAATTAATGTATCTCCCGAAAAATAAATTAATTTTCAGAGTTGGAGTGTTAGTCGATCTTCCACTCATCCAAACTTATATATAAATGGTTTTAACTTTTTTAATTTCATTTACACCTTTAATTTAACCCTATTCAATAATTTACTTATTTTTTAGACATTAGTAAATTATTTTTATGGAAAGAAATAAACAAAACCTTATTTACTAATTTGGATGTTCTTATTCAAATTATTGAAATCCATTTTATAATATTATATTTTTGTAAGTAATAAAATTTAATTTTGTAATACTATGGGTATAATGCATAAAAATAGTTTTAGAGGAATTTAAAATGTTATTGATAATTTATTATCATATGTTTATAGATTAAATAAAATATTTTAAATTTATATTTTTTACTTATTAAATGTCTATTTTATAAGAAAAGGTTCCATATATTTCTATGTTATGCTTATATCCTAATGATGTTAAAAAGGTCTTGGTAATTACAAAAAATTTTATTCCATACAATTCACCAAAAAATAGTTTTAGAAAAAATCCTAAAATTTCAACCTAATCAATTATATTTATTCAACATCCAAAAATGAATATCATTTTTTTCAAATTAATTTTCTAAAATTTAGGAGTTTAACATCTGAATTAATATATTGAAAACAGTTTTTATAATGAAAAGAATATTTTCAAATATTAAATTTTTTTATTCTTATTCATTTTCAATTAAATATTAAATTAATATCGTTTAGGATTCATATCAAAAATAAAATTCATCATCATTTATCCATAACATATATAGTTTCTTAAAATAAAAATATATTTTCGGAAAAAAGAAAATTTTTGGAAATATACTTTTTAAGCATAAAATGATCTTATTTTTAATTTATTGACACTTATTAAATTATTTAAATTTATTATTATTTAAAATAATATTTATTAATATTTCTACATGGAATTAAAATGAATTTTCTAAAATTTATATTTTCTAATTCAATAGCTACTTAATAATGATTATATTTATCTTATGGAAATTTGTCTCAATAACTTCTGGTCTAATGTTGAATGTAAAAGAAGCTATTTAATAAATATTTTATTAAGAAGTAATATATTATTGGTCGGAGTATATTACTTAAGATGGGGGTTAATTGACTATCTATAAAAATTTCTATTAAAAGGTATTATTTGAAATTCTTCTAAATTCAAAAATTAATTGATCAGTTAGCCAGCAGTGAATTTATTAGAGCTTGACTATTTGATTAATTTCTCAAAAGAGTGATTAGTAATTAGTTATGTCAATTTGATAACTAATACAACTTTTGAAACTAACCTAATTATTTAATACTTTATAAACACTTTCTACGACTAACTATTAGAGTTCAATTTAGTTTTATAAAATATGTGATAATACATAGTAAAACTAAAATTAAAAACACAATGGAAATAAAACAAGAGGTTTTGTCTCAAGAAGATGCATAATCCTCTACACTTGGTGATCACCTTCCACCAAGAAATTTAAATTAATTAACAGTCTAATCCATACCCTGGATCGGGGTTCACAACAACCATAGGTTGTCTAGGTCACAAGACCTCTACCACAGTTCTTCATGGGTAAAAACTACAAGGTCACACAAGAAAATATTTAGCACTTATCCATGGTAGTAAAATAGTGTAAGAAGGTATGAGTGTAAGGATATCTTGTATCCTTAAGTTCGATAAAGGAGACAATGTTTTCATTACAAACAAATTCTCACACTTATCAAAAGTATGTAAAAATGAACACAATAGAGAAAATAAATATGAGAAAGGATTTAGAAGGATCTGTGTACCTTTAGATGTATCCATGGAAACTTCAGATGTAGTTGAGATGAGGTTTGAGTCCTCTTCTAGAAGTTCATACTAAAACATAGTGTCGTATTCTAGCTTCTGGGTATAAGTATGGTTCTGTAGGTATATTCTTCTCCTTCTTTGATATGTTTAAGAAGTTTGTCAATTATATTTACATCTTGATTGAGATATCCCCATGTGTTATTATTTTTTTTCTTGAGTTCAAAGTTGGTGCATGAGAGTCGCGGATGTTCTTCTGTATGTCTCTCATATGGGAATGCCACAAAACACACTGATTCTCTCTTCAAAATGATTTTATACTTGACATCTGAAAGATAGCATGATCTTTCCAAATGCGTAGGTTCATAATACCTCGTGATGTCTACTAAAATTCCTACAAAAGATTAATAAATATGTCAATATCACTAAATGAATCAAATATAACTGTTATAAATAAGTTTAATAAATGAGAATATAAATAGTTTTTAGGTAACTCCTTTGTTGGTGAGTCAGTCTATCAGTGAGTCATCATGTCAATGAGGCATTAGTTTGTGAGTCGTCAGTCTATGATTCATCAGTTAGTGAGTCTTATTTCGGTGAGACATTAGTTGGTGACTCATCTATCAGTGATACATCAGTCAGTGATTCATCCTACTGGTGAGACATCAGTTGGTTCCTTGTCTATTGGTGAGATATAATTCGGTGAGCCATACTATCAGGGATACATCATTCGGTGAGTCATTTATTCGTGATTCATATGTAGGTTTTTCAGATAATCTTTCAGTGTCAGCGAATCATACATAGATAATTTTAGATGTTCTATCTATCTTACAGTACAAAAATTTAATAATGTGTTAATACCCATAGTTAAACATAGATAATCAGTTATATTCTTTTTTAGACTTAAACAAACATCATTAGTTATATGATTGAAATGATCTAATATACTAGATAAGATTTTACATGATTTAGGATCTTTCATGAGGTATGATATGTGACTTGTGATTATTACATGATTTTTTATAATGAGGTATGATATATGTGATAATATTTTGAAATGATTTGTGATAATTAAAACCATTATAGTTATAGATAGCGTCTAATAATTTATTATGGGTGAACAATACCCCCCTTTTGGATGATCACAAATCATGGCATTATTAAGCACCATTAGAGAATGATTAAAAAATATGATAAATATGAATAGGCTCAAAACTAATTATAGGAAGTAAAATGTATCAGAGTAAAAAAAATATAATAATGCATCAATTTCTCCCTTTTTTAAGTAAGGAAAAATGCATTAATAATTCTTAATAATTTTATCCCCCTTTTTGGATTAGAAAAAGTGGAAGATTAAAAACCAAAATAGAAAAGTAGAAATAGTGAATCTTTAGTCATAAGAAAATTACACTGTAATAAAATGATTACAAGTACTAATATCTATCAAAAATAATAACTCCATGATACTTATTAGGGTCAAGGGGTGCCTTCCACTTATCAGATTGATCAATGGTTGGTCCAGTAGCTGGTGGCTGAGAAACAGGTGCATGTAAATGAATCTTCAGTGAATGTAAAGGAATTAATACTAGAACAGATGGTGTCGATCTTAGTATGTGCTAGGATAACACCCGATGTTGAGTTTTTTCTGTGATAACAGGCTAGATCGGGATCAAGGCTTGATCAACCGACATTGGAGAAGAAGTCATTGGCGAAGAAGAGTGAATAGGAGTAGCAGCTAGAACAACTATGGAATCACTCTGAACATGGAGGTATGGTTTCAGTAGCCAAATAAATTACTCAATGATTTCTCTTCTATACTTCGTTTCTTTTTCAAATTCATTCTTGTTATCCATAAATTTATCTAGGAGAGGAATGAAATCCTTCATTTTATAAACTTGGTCCTTAAAGGCAATAGTCATAGGAGGTAATATGAGATTTTCCACTAAGTATTTATAGTGAATAGTGAGATGATGCTTAGTATAGATCTTCTAAAAATACTAATTGACATTCTTGGTAAGCTCTTCCTGAGTCTCAAAGTCTTATTTGGTGAAATACTAACCATTTATAGCGCATTTTCCAAATACTTGTTAAGTTTTTAAAGGGTTTCTGAATCTATTCCACTTGTCATTTCTTTCAACTCTTCCCGAATAGCAACTTTGACAGCTTCCAAATCTGTGGAGTCTGAAGAAGTAGTTGAGGTTGAAGAAGATTGCATAATGTTCTTACTTACATTCTCAGTTTTGAAAAATTAGGAACATTAAGATGAGAAACAATATCTTCAAGTCCACTCAGGGAACTCTCCATTGTATTCTTGTACTCAGTTGTTAAAGAATTGATGACAGTAGTTAAGTTATTAATCTCATTCTCAAGATTAGTGCTTTTTGCCACAATAGTTTCGGATAATTTATCAAAAAAATTTGAATTTCATTTATCACCATCTATGAGACTGAAATAGTCTCATCATGAGATTCACATCCTAAGGTAGTAGTAGAACTAGAAGTCCTATTTTTCCTTACACCTTCAACCATAGATCAGATAAATTTCAAGTTATCATTCAACTTAGTGTTTTCTCTCCTAGATTAATCAATATTATATATCATCTAAGATTGTACTAAATGTATTACTGATGAACATATGTCATCCTTATATTTTCCCAATTCAGCCTTAGTGACATAGTCATTGGGAATGGTATGCATCACATGTGTAGGGTCAGATGTAGGTGTTTCAAATACTAAGTCCTAAGAAAACTGGATGACTTTTGCAACAACATTGTATTACTCATTTGAATCATAATCTAAGACATGCATAACATATCCAGGGTTTTCTTCCCACTCATATGTAATGGAGAGATCTCATTTTGTAAGGGTATAATTCCTTACTTTATTCTATGAAGTCTCCCTCTCATTTTTATGTCTCTTCCTTACATACACAGCTTGAGGACCATGAACCAACTCCTGATTCTGTTGATGTTTCACAAGATCATCCCCCTCAACTATTTCATCTTGGTTATCTCCATGACCATTATCACCACCATTGTTAGCATGACCATGTCCAATATCACCTCCATCACCATTTTCTTCATCTCCTTCCTCTTCTTTCTCTTCTTCATCTTCTTCCCCTTATTCCTCTTCTTCCTCTTCCTCCTCTTCCTCCTCTTCCTCCTCTACTTCATCTTCTTCCTCTTACTCCTATTCTACAAAATTTCTAGAACCATCTACCTTTCTATATTCTCTTTGATCCCCTTCTTCTTCTTCTTCATCCGAGTCATTAGATTCATACTCCACACAGCCACTCACCTATATTTCTTCACCATATTCATCATCCCTTAGTATTAGTTCTTTTGAAGGTAATGACAGTGGTGGAATATTTTTCCCATAGGTTACCTAAGGACTTACAGCAACATCAGGATCACTCCTGTCATCAATAGGACATCTTTCCCTATTATTTCCAGCCTCCTCACCTCCTTGCTCATCAGAGTATGTTTCTTATTCATCAAGACCCAAACCAGGGTCCCTCATATCTCTGGGTCCGGTAGGGTGATCTACAAGATTGAATTTTTTATAATATTTCTCTTCATCACTAACCCATCTTCTCTTCAATAGATTCCAATGAATCTTCATTCATCTACAGATAGTCTTATTCAAACCAAAGGCACTACATTCTGATACAGTTTCATCACTATCATTCACACAACCTCTTTATTTCAACAAGGAAGATATCATCCTAGGGTAAAAATAATAATTTTTATTACATTAGTGTTTGATTATCTCAATTATTTGAACCATTAAATACTTTAAAAGATTTATCTTAACACCATTCTTCAACAGGTAAACTAGGTAGACATTCTGGTACTTCAAAGAAGAAAAGTCCCATGTCTTTGGAAAAATTTGGTGCTGGATAAATTTAAAGAAGATTCTTCACTCTCCAAGAAGCTCAGTAGAAACTAGCCTTTGAGGCTCTTCATTATCACTAAGTTCTTTAAATGTTGTCCCATGGATGAAAATATCACTTTTAGGTGGAGGCGTACCTTGATAACCATAAAAAATTCCATCATTAGGAAATTTGAGACATTCAGCCCACAGCTTTGAAGAGAAAGAGGTCTTATTTCCTTTTACCATTGATTTTATCCAATAGACATCACTTCCTTCTGGAAGAAATTTAGAATTAATGTATAAATCATGCACCTAATTCAAGTGATATTCTCTTCTATTCTCAGAAATCCACTAAATCAATCCCTAGTCTTATAGAACTTTTAACAGCAGTGACTTTCTCTCCAATATCCATTCTACAACCACCTCTTTTTCGAGAGTTACTATACAATTGGCCAGTTCTCTATTTAATGGACCAGAAGATCTGATGGACTCTTATTTTTTATTCTTAATAGGCAACGAGTTATCAGAGTATCCTTCAGCATGGTGTTTCACCTTTACCATTTCAAGAGCATGGTTGAAGGCTATAAGGTGAAGGGTCGAGGGTATAGTAAGAAGTAGTTGTCTCAAGGTAAGTAGTAGTGTGGAAAAATTATAGTATATATCATTTAGGGATTAAATCGAGTGAAAATCATGAGATCACTAACCAGGTTCCATTAACAATCAAAATAGTGTCTTTTTGGTTAAAAACATAAAACAATTAAAAGATTTAATCATCTTTGTCATCATGACAATACTGTCAGCATAAAAGAACTGTTGACATTATAGTGTCGGCATGACAATGTCAGCAATGCAGTATCGGTAAGACAGTGTTGACATGAGAGTGTCAGCAGTGTAATTTGGACATGATAGTGTCAGCATGACAGTATTTATTAGTTTTGAAAAAGGAGAAAGACTATAAGAAACTTATAGATTAATCATTCCTAGCTCATGTATGATGTAATTTATTCTTTCAGAGTTTAATGGCTCATTGAATATGTCAGCAAGCTAGTATTTAGTTCCAATAAATTATAAATTAATATCAACCTTTTGATAATGATCCCTCAAAAAGTGATGTCTTATATCAATATTTTTTGTTCTAGAATGAGAAACTTGTTTCTTAGAAATGTTAATAGAACTTGTATTGTCACAATTTACAGGTACATGTCCAAATTGATATCCATAGTCTAAAAGATTGTGTTTCATCCAAAAAATCTGAGTACAACAAATACTAGAAACTATGTATTTATCTTTGTAAGTAGATAATGCAATAGAATTTTGTTTCTTACTGCATCATAAAACCACAGACCATCCCAAAAAGTGACATGTTCCAAAGGTTCTCTTTTTATCTAACTTGCATCCACCAAAATCAACATCAGAATAACTCATTGTATCAAATGATTGTCCTTTAGGATAAAAATACCTATATTGATAGAATTTTTGAGGTATTCTAAAATTATTTTAATAGAATTTAAGTGATATTGATTGGTTAAATCTTGAAAATAGGCACACATACTCACACTAAACATTATATCTTTCCTACTAGCAGTCAATTTGAGTAAACATTTAATCATTCCTCTATAAGTGGTTTGATCAACAGATTTACCATCTTCATCAAGATCCAACTTAAAATTAGTACTGATTTGATTGTAACTAAATTTAATGCAATAAAATCCAAGTCATTTTAAGAGGAATTTTTTGTATTTTCTTTGATTTAAAATGATACCTTCTTTATTTTGAAAAAGCTAAAATCTGAGAAGAATTTGAGTTTACCCATCAAACTCAATTCAAATTCACTTTTCATTATTTTAGAAAAATAAATAAATTATTGAATATCCAAAAATAATATCATCTTCATAAATTTGAACTACTAACACATCTTTAGAAATTCATTTTATAAAAATATTAGGATCAAAAATTCCTTTTGTAAAACCTTTTGAAATGAGAAATGTACTTAGTCTATCACACCAATATCTTGGAGCTTTTTTTAAACCATATAAAGCTTTTTTTAATTTGAAAAAATGATTTTGAAAATGAGGGTTTTTAAAACCATGGGTTGTCCAAGAGAACATCCTCAACTATAGACCCATTTAGGAATTCACTTTTAACATCCATTTGATAAAGCGTGAAATTCAGATGGGAAGCATAAGCAAGTAGAATTCTAATGGTCTCAAGTTTAGCAATAGGTGAAAAAGTTTCTTCATATTCAATGATTTTTTCTTGACTATAACCTTGTGAAAACAATATGTATTTATTTATAACAATATTACCAAATTCATCTACTTTGTTCCTAAACAGCCACTTAGTGACTATGGTCAAGGTTTCTTTAGGTCTATCCAAAAGTTTCCAAACATTATTTATTTCAAATTGATTAAGTTCTTCTTTCATACCCATCACCAAAAGTTCATCTTTAATTGAATCATTTATGTTTTTAGGTTCAAGATGTGACAAAAATGCTTGATGTTCAACCTGGTTTCTAAGAGAATCTCTATTTTGGGTCCCTTTATCTAAGCCTCCAACAATAGCATCTAAAGGATGGTTATTCAGGGTTCTAGTTGGTCTAGAAAATGTGGGGATAGTAAGTTTAGGTTCATCTACATGTTCGGGTTCATCATTTTCAGCGTCTAAATAATTTTCATAACTGTTTGATTTAACAGATATCTTGACAAGATGATTTAATGATTTTTCATTTATGTCTAGATTTGACACATCATCTTCAAGGTTGTCTAGGAATGTTTTAGGTTCATGTGGATCTGTGTCATTAAATTTGATATGCAAAGATTCTTCCACACACTTTTTTATTTTATTAATGATTATATAGGCTTTAATATTGGTTGAGTTACCTAGGATGATTCCTTTATCACTATTGATTTAAAAATTTTCAATATTTTCCTTTGTATTAATGATATAGTCTTTTCCAACAAAAACATTAAAGTAACTTACTTTGAGTGTTCTATTGTTCCCCAAATCATAATGAGTATTCTTGAAGATAGGTCTAATTAAAACTCTATTAATTATGTATCAAGCTATATTCACATCCTCAATCCAAAAGTAAATCTTTAGATCATATTTATTATGAATTTTTGGGATATCTCTTGTAAAGTTTTATTTCTTCTTTCCACAACTCCATTTTTTGGAGGTTTTATAGGGGCAGATAAGTTATGAATATAGCCATTGTGTGGGAAAAATGATTCAAAGTCTTTATTTTTAAACTCATATCCATGATCACTTCTTAAGTATTTTATTCTAAGTCAACTTAGATTTTCCACTATTTTAGAATACTTGTTGAAGTAAGTACATGTTTCACTTTTGTGAGCTAAGAAATAAGTCCAAGTATATATAGAAAAATCATTGACAAGAACATAGACATAGTGCTTCCCATTAACACATGAAACTCAATAGGGTCCAAACAAGTCAATTTGAACCAAATCTAAAGTTTGATAAATTGAAACATCTTTCTTTAATTTGAATGATATCTTGTGTTTTTTACCCTTTTGACAATGATTACCGACTTTTTCATTTGAAAACTCAAGTTTGGGTAGATCCTTGACTAGTACTTTTTTATTAAGATTTCTAAGAGAGTGTAAATGATAGTTTCATAATATCCTATGAAAAATCCAAGAATCTTTATTAAGGGAATTTAAACAAGAAACACTTTGAGAAACTAAACAATCTAAGTTAAGAGCATATACATTTTCATTTTTAAAAGCAGAAAATACTAATTCATTTTTAGAGTTAAAAACATTGAAATCATAATTTTAAAATTTTACATGAATCCCATCATCACATAACTGTTAAATACTAAGAAAATTATATTTTAATACATCAACAAAAAGTACTTTAGAAATTAAAATTGAGTTAGAGTTACCAATCTGGCCTAAGCCAATTATTTTTCCTTTAGCATTGTCACCAAAAGTTACCTATCCACCATCAATTTTGATTAGGTTCTTAAAGCTTGAATTGTCTCCTATCATATGTCATGAATATACCCTGTCCAAGTACCACTGACTCTTGTAAGAGCTCTTCAAATAGATTTTCTACAAGATCATCAGACAAAAATAGATTTTGGTACCCAAATTTGTCTGGGTCTAGTAATATTAGTAATCAGTGCTTTAGGTACCCATATATGATTCATGGGTTTCATATAATCATTATGTAACATATTTTAAAAATATACTCTATTTGGTCCAAAAAAACTTGAGGTAGTAAAAAAAATTCCAAAACTGGAACCGGTAATAGAATTATAATTTTGAAGTAGAAAAATATATTTTCCAGATTTAGTTACAAAATGTGTTTTAGATAGTTTTCTCTATCCAGGCTAATATACAATCCCAAAATTGTACTTAGGATCTATATCATTACTAAGAATTTGAGTAAGATTATTTTTCCCATTTGTAAACTTTTCTAAATCTTTCTTTATTTGCTCATTATACATTTTTAGTTTATTGTTTTCTTTGAGAAGTTGAGCATTATTTTCATTTTAAGTAGTAAGATCAGAAATAATATTTATAGTGAGGGAATGTTGTTTCTTTAAAGATTTATATTTATCTTTCAATTCATTGCATTTCTCTGGCTGCATGTTAAAGTATTCAAATAGTTCATCACTTTTAATAATTTCAGAATCACTTTCTTCTCTAGAATAGTAATAATTATGTACAAGATAATCTAAGGTTACCTCAAATGTGTTTTTCATAAAACACATATTTCCCATGTCATCTATCTTATCATGAGATGATGATGATTCACTAGAGATATCCTTGGAGTCACTCTATGTGGCCTTTATATCTTTCTTATACTTCTTGTTTTTGTTTTAATACTTCTTTTTTTATTTTCATTTTTCACAGTCAGAATTGATATGTCATATCCTTCTACATTCATAGAAGAAAATCTCCTCTGATTTTTCATTTCTTTTCCAGTCCTTTTTCATGTTTCCCTTGTTATCATAACTTCTTTATAATTGGGCTTCCTGAAGAACTTATTCTTCCTATAGAATTTCCTGATTCTTATAGCCAACTAAGACATATCTTCATCAATATCTGATGTTGATTCATCATTACTAGAGATTTCAATAGAGGCTAGTACCATATATTTATTTTTATTCATAGAGGTGGTAGTATTGAAGTCCACATATTTTCTTTTAGGTTCATCTTATTCTTCTCATTTGACTTTCAACTCTTCTTCATACATCATCAGTTTTCCAATGAGTTCTTTGACATGTAGTTTACAGATGTCACATGATTCTCTAATGGAGATAGATGTTTCTATCTATCTATTAGGTAAGCATCTGAGAATCCTCATAATTTGTTCTTTGGTAGTAATCACCTTTCATAGAGAGCTCATGGTGTTAACTATCTCATTAAACCTAAGATACATGTCAAAAATAGGTTCATAAGTCTTCATATTCAAGTCATCATATTTAATAGTATATGTATTAAGCATCATTTCATTGACATTAGTTGTTCCTTCATGTGAAATAGCTAAGGTCTCCCAAATTTCAAAGGCATTTTTACAAGAAGAAATTTTTTTGAATTCCTCATCTCCCAGTGCATAATATAAAGTGTTCATGGCATTACAGTTATTATTATAGGAAGCTTTAGCAGTATCATCCCAAGTATTTCTAGTAGTAGAAGGAGTCACATATTCAGTATCTATAGTAGACCAAATCTCAAATAATATACTCTCTAAATTCATTTTCATCTTAATTTTCTATTGAGCATAGTTGGTTCCATTGAAAAATGGAGGTATGTTGGTAGCAACACCTTCCAATCTATTTTCCACAATATAATTTTAGAAAAATGATTTAAAGAGATAAAATTTTAGTATTAATGGAAATTTTATGATCTTTGAAATATAACTAAAATCACAGTTGAAAAAGTTTGAAAAATAATTTGAAAATAAAAAATTCAAAATCCTTTGATACCAAAATTTGGTCGGGGTAGAGTACTCAAGAGGGGGGGTGAATTGATTATCTATAAAAAAATTGTTAAAAATTATTATTTGAAATTCCCCAAATTTCAAAAATTAATTGATCAGTTTTCCAGTAATGAATTTATAAGATCTTGACTATTGGATTAATTTCTCAAAAGAGTGATCAATTATTAGTTATATCAATTTGATAATTAATACAACTTTTGAAACAAAACTAATGACTCAATGCTGTTATAAACACTTGCTAAGACTAACTATCAGAGTTCAATTTAGTTTTATGAAATATGTGATAAAACATAGTAAAACTAAAAGTATAAACACTGCATAAATGAAATAGAGGTTTAGCCTCTAGAAGAGACCTAATCCTCTATACATGGTGATCACCTACCACCACTCAGTTTAAATTAATAAATAGTTTTATCCACACCTTGGATCAGGGTCAAAAATGCACACAGGCTTTCCAGGTCATAATACCTCTACCACATTTCTTCATGTGTACAAAATACCATGTCACACAAGGACCACTTCCACACTTATCTGTGGGAGTAAAAAGGTGTAAGAAGGTATGAGTGGAAGGATATCTTGTATCCTTTAGTTTGATACAGGAGACAGTGTGTGCTTTATAGACAGATATACACACTACTCAAAAGTATGTAAAAATGAACATAACATTTCAAATAAATATGGGAAAGGATTTAAAAGGATATGTGTTTCTTGAGATGCAGATATGGACTCTTCAAATGTAGCTAAAATGAGGTTTGACTCATCTTCTAAAATTTGACACTAAAATGGAGTGTCATATTCTGGCTTCTAGGTATAAGTATGGTTTTGTAGGTATATTTTTATCCTCTTTTGATATGTTGAAGTAGCTTTTAAATTCGATGAACAGCTTGATTGATATTTCCCCGTGTGTTCTTAATTTTGTTCCTGAGTTCATAGTGGGTGCATGAGAGTCATGGATGTTCTTCTTTATATCTCTCATGAGGGCATTCCACACTACACACTCCTTATTTCTTCAAAAAGCTTTTATTATTGAGGGCTGATATAGATCATGTTCTTTCACCATGAATAGGTTCATTGTACCTTGTACTTTCTACTAAAAGTCCTCCAAAATATTATTAAATATGTCAGTATAATTAAATGACTCAAATATGACCGTCAAAAATAATTTTAATAAATGAAAATTTAAACAGTCTGTTAGTGAGTCAGTCTATCGGTGAGTTATCCTGTTAGTGAGACATTAGTTGGTGAGTCATATATCAATGATACATCAGTCAGTGAGTCTTATGACTATGAGAAATCGGTTGATGACTCATGTGTCGGTGAGACATCAATCAGTGAGTCATCCTATCAGTGAGACATCAGTCAGTGACTCGTTTGTAGGTGAGACATCAGTTGGTGATTCATTTGTCAGTGTCAAGGTTCTTCTGTCAGTTTTAGTGACTCATACTTAGATAATTTATATGTTATGTATGTTTTATAGTATAGAAATGTCAGAATGTGTTAATACCCATCGTTACACATAGATAATCTGTTATAATCTTGTTTATACTTAAACAAACACAATTAGTTATATGATTGAAATGATCTTATATACTGGAAAATATTTGACATGATTTAGGATCAATCATGAGGTAAGATATGTGACTTATGATTAATACATGATTTTTGATAATGAGGTATGATATATGTTATAATATTTTGATTTAATTTGTGATAATTAACACCATTATAGTTAGATATAGCGGCCGAAAATCGCTTATGGTCCAACATATATATTAAAATGTTATGGTGTTACATACACCATTATATGTTAGTATTTCTTATACACCACCAATCATGTCACATAACTTAATGGACACCCATATGAGGTTTGGGAACTATGTGAACCCGCCAATATCTAGTATTTCGGTGATATGGATGGATGAATACTCCACTTATCACTCACATTCTGTTAGTTGTAGTGTTGTTTTATGATAGTTTGATGGTTTTAAAGAAGTAGTGTAGTAATTTTTTCTATACAGATTTTGTATGTAGTTATGGTGTGAGGATATAATATGGGGTATATTATAAAGATGAGGTATGTGTTTATGGTATGATTATATGATATGTAGTTGTCTTATATGGACATGGAATGAGTCAAAATCACATATACATTTTTTGGGGACATGAGGGTCACTATATTAGTGAGGAAGTTGATGAGGTGTGCCTTTTTCTATGTTTTCATTATTTAAATTATATTATATTCTATATATATTTGGAGAGTGGGTCACTGGTGATATGGGTTATTGTTAAGATATAATGGTACTTGATTTAGAATTTATTTTAATTCATTGAGGCTTTAGTATAATTCAACTATATAGCAAGATTGTTTCTTGAGAGAAATTATTGAGTATAATTTTAATCTCTCCTCTACCACTCTACATTATTTTTATAGATTTTCAATATTTACTTTGTGAGTAGGATAATCCATACTATGTTGTGGTGTGGTGACTTGTTCGCACTGGATTTTATACCCATAAAATATTTTTGACAATTTCTATTTGTATTTAATGCTTTTTATTTATATAAAATAATACATTATTATTATTAATATTGACGAAATTTGGAATTTTTTGTTTTATGGAGTATATGTTATTTGGTGGTTTTTATTATTTTCATGTTATTTATGAGGGTAACACCACACATTTTGGTTTTTTTATACCCTAGATGATAGTCACCATCCCCTGGCCTTTTCTAGGAGGGCTTTATGGGTCACACTTGGCTTTACTACCAGTCTAAGAGGGAGTTCTATTATAGAAATTTCCTAACACAACATTATATAAAAATAAATTATTTATGAAAATTCCTTAGAGATATTTTATTCTTATTTATTTTAAATAAATATGAAATATATATATATATATATATGTAATACTAGTAAAAACCAATTTCAATTCATTAATTTTCATTTCTATTAAAATTATAGACATTATAAAAAATCATGTTTGTACTGAACTTGGTTTCAAGAAAATATTATCATTAAATTAAGGGAGTGGGATTATAATCTTATATTAAAGAAGATCAATATATTTATATATATGATCTTATTATTTACCAAAATAACATATTAGTGATTAAAATAATATTCTATCATAATTTTTTACAAATATAATATATTTTTTATTATGGAATCTTTGAGACCATTCAATTATTGTTTTATGTTTGGTTATTTATAAAAACAAATTAAAATGAGTATTTGAATAAAAAATTATAAAATTATCGATTTCAATTGGTCAATAAGTTTTTCACATGAGCATGTATTGGGAAAATAATTTTTTATACCATACTACATGATTTAGAAAACATCAATCTCAATATAAGAATGATAATTGGATAGGTACTAGTAAAATGAATAAACCTAAACACAAACCAATTTATCAAATTGATATATGAATATAAACTAGATCTTGTTTAATATTTAAAATTAGCACCCAAAATAAATCCCAAATAAAAAATATAATAACCATGTGAATCATGAATGAATATTTTTATTAGTTTATTATTTTTCATTTTTAAATTTTATACTTTTTTTTAGTTTAAATCGAATTTGAAACCCAACCCTTAGTTAAAATGTAATGTTTTGGAATAATATTTGAAGATAATAATAATTAAAATTTTTATATATACATATATACATATATACATATATATATATATAAATATTATCATTTTGGTTTCCTTATTTGTATCTCAATCAAAACACAAATATAAATGTGTAATACATATAATACATGAACCAAAAAACCCCAATTCGAAGATTACTGAATCTGATTTAATTGTGTCGTGTAGGGTTGCGAACATGGTTAATGGTTCTCTAATGTCATCAAAAAATTAAGATGTAAGATATTAATGATAAAATATAAAAATTATATGGATATTATTTGAACATCAATAATTCATATAGAATATATTTTGTGATCATTCATATTAAATTAATATACTCAAAACCATTAGGGTTTAAAAATTAATAAAATATTTTAAATTTCACTATATCATCATCATGATTTATTTATTGAACAAAAAATGCATTTTTTATATTTTTCACATTCCCTTTGAATTTTAATTAAGATTTAACGTTTATTTGATATACTATATGTAGATGATTAGTTTAATTTTATATGATGAAAAAAAATATTCAATTTCAAAAGAGATATATATTTGGAAGTTGTTGTTCACCACTTAACCACTTATAATTAGAGATTTTGGTAATTTATTTTGATGAACAAATTCCTTAATTATAATATTATCTTTCGAAATCAGTGATGTTTATTTTCACCAAGAAATTTTCAATAATTCTATTTAGTTTAGGTAATATATTTGACTTATTAGGTTTTGTTTCATTTTTACTCATCGCGATTTGATAGTAGAGGAATATTTTTGAAGAATCATATATAAAAAATTTATTATACTCTTTTATTATTCAATTTATATATATTTCATCTAATATCCATAATATATATATATATTAGTGATAGAATGTGGGGAAGGAAAGGAAATTATAAATATACTTCTTGGAAAAGATCACTTTTAAGAACAAACCTCTCTACATTATTCAATCATGGGATTTATCATTTACAGTGTTGACTTCAATAAAGTTTAAAGAATTAATGAATTAAAATAAAGTGGTCATTCAGAATTTGATTTTTAAGATTTCTCCACAAAAATAATTTCCATTCACTATCAAGATGATTAAGTTGAACACTATTTATATTAAAGGATTGTATTTCCTTATATTTAGCTGAATTGTTAATTGATATTTATGTATTCACAAAAAAAAATTATTATGTTATAAATAGTGAAATTAAATTAGAATTTTGATATTCATGAATATAATAATTATTCCAGACATATATATGTATATATATATATATATGTTTATATATAGTTCATAAAATGAGAGATTCTTTTACATATATATAATATAGAAAAATATAAATAATAATAGTAATGTCTAGGGGGATGGGTCCATTGCAGGTAGGATTCCACTATTGTGATGTTTCTAGTAATAATACCTCATCCAAATCACTCATCTTCAACCAACATATATTATTCTATTCATTTATAATTAAATTAAAAATATACTATGTTTTCAATATTTTCCACTAACAATTTCAAAAAATATCAATTTTTTATATTAATTTTGGAATTTCAACAACCATTTATTATTCACATGGTGATTTTATTTGTGGCCAATTTCAAAGGAATTTTTTTTAGTTTCTTAGACGATTTCACATAAAACAATAGACTAAGAGGTAGTTATACCAACACCTTGTGTTCTTATGGATTCATACACTAAATTTTAGTGTTTTTATCCATATTATGGGTTAATTTATATCAAATATGATATTTATATTAATAACAAATTTGAATACAATCGTATGAATAATTTATTCAATATAAAACGTGCCATATGTCTATATCTATACTTAATTGAACAATATGTAGTTAATTTAATTAAATTATATTTATCCACAATTAAAATGATTATTAAATAAATATATTGATATGATTGTTACATGATTTTTTATTATTATGAATTGATATTATGAATTTTATATTAATGTTTAAGTTTTTAAAATTCAAATTTATTGATGAAGAAAAAATTATATAATTTTCAATTATTTTAGAATTAATGATTATTAATATATTTTTTTTATATATTTGTATTATGATTTTTAAAATGTTTATATTAATTTTATAACATTTTGAATAAGATAATATTTTATTTTAATTAATGAAATGTTTAATTATCGTCACCCCCTGAACATAGGTTGGGAATGTAAATGTAAATCTTTGATTTTATTTTGACATGAATATTATGATGGATGGAATTTTTATCTTATATTCATGTTCAAATTTCTATTTTTAATATGTAATTGTTTATGTATGTAACTCTAAACCCTATTTTAATACTCTTCAATTATTAGTAAACAAACCAATTCTACCATGATAGAGGTAACCTTTATCAATGGTGTATTGGACTATATCAAAATATCTTTTGATTTTATAATGATTTCATGTGACATTATATGATTTTAATTAGTATGGTTAATTTTAGATTATACAAACTAACATATAATTTTCATGGAGGTTATGGGTCAAGTGAGAGGTTTCTACATAGAATTAGATCACCCTAGTATTCAATGGAGTTCCAAGAATAATATTTTCATGTTTTATTTCATTTGGGTGTAGGTAAAAATGCTAAAATAGTGGAATTACATTTCTATTGATATATTTTATAAAGGTATGGCCACTTCCTTCCCTATTTTTTCTTGTATCTTTTGTTTTATTATCTCTTAGATAATGTTCTGTTAACTTATGTGTCATAGGTTTTCCAACTTTCAATTTATATTTTATTTCATTTAGATATTATATTTCACAGCACATGCCTCGAGTAAATTTATAACATAAAAAGCATATAATTTCGTAATATTGGGTATTGAGAGATTTTATTCTTGGAATTAACATCATGTGACAATTAATTTATAAATGATACTTCCCATTTAGATCTATGATACATTGACACATCCTGTGTTAGGATAGGATATTCCTTATCAAATCCAATGTTTTATATCAAGGTTGTTTCACTGACCCATAAATACCCATTTATCACTCACATCATGATTACTAATTCATAATCCATATGATAATAGAATTAATATATATATATATATAATTAATATATATATTAAACTAATTTATATAAATAAAAAAATTACCACACAATAAAAAAATAAAATAAGTTATATAAATCACATCTAAACCAGCATTCATGTATCATAAAATCATGTATAAAGTCCAAGGTCTAGGTTTCACCCACATTTAATATAAATTTGAAATAATTTTAAACATATTAAGAAGATTTATAATAGTTTTATGGAAAAATTACATATAATTCCACAATATCTTTCACATAAAAAAATATAATATATATTCAATCCCGGATAATTCCATTTCATGTTATATATGATCCCACGATCGTTTCCAATAGTAAATTCACTCCTAGAATAAGTTATATGGAAAAATATGTGACCATTTCACGTCTCACATTGTTACACCACATTTCATGTCTAAAAAACCCAATGTGTATTATTAAATTCTAATTAATAACACATAATATAATTTTAACATCACATTATTTTTTCCCTCTAGAAAAGTAATATGTGTTATCTAAAATACAACCAGAGAACTATGATCCACTCATCACTAGCTTGGTTTCCTTTTAAAACACAAATAAAATATTCAACAAAGATAGAAACATTAATATGATATCATTGATCCAAATAAAATACAATCAAATGGAATATACAAAATGATTCATCATTTAGTCCCCAAAAAATAGAAAAGATTCATGCTTCGTTTATTGTCCCTTCAATGATTAGTTGTTTCTTTTTAGTTTATTTTTTTATATGTAAAAATTACTAAACAGGAATGCATTAATATTCCAAATTAATTTAAAATTACTACATGACACATATATTTATATAAAAATTCATAAATTCATAAATTATTGACACAAAAAAATATTGAAGATATATGTATATACAATTAAATGATATAGTGAAAAATTAACCACTAATTTGCCCACTCGTCAATCACTAATATACTTTAATTATATCAAAAAACTACTCCATAAAACACCACATCAAACATTGAGACATTACATAGGCTCCACAGGCCTTGGTCAATATATTTTTATTTAATAAATAAAAATAGAAAATAAGAGTGAGAAAATAAATATTCATATATGAGTGTAATGTTTAACTTTTATCATTAAAAATAATTAGGGAATATATGGTAGAGACGATAATATATCTCATCATGAAACTTTTATGCTGAATTTTTAATAAATATTTGAATATTTTAAAAAACAAGAAATTTATCACCACCAAAATTCCCCAAGTGGCTCCTCACTTCAATTTCCATTCCAAATGAATTTCCAAATTTTTATTTCTTCCCCTTTTGAATCATCATCTTCCCCATAAAAATTCCACTCTCTATATATATTATAATATTAATTCTAAAATAATAATGTAAAATTATTCTAACCTTTTCTTTAAATACATGATCAAAAGTATCATTGTTGTTTGACAAGGCATGATACCCATCATTTTGGCTGAGATATGACTTTTCTTCATTTGTAAATGACATTATATATGACTTGTTAGTTCAAAAATGGAAATATATAATATATGATGGATAATATATAACATTTATATCCTTTAAACATGGATTCTTACTTGATGTGTGGGTTCATACTTGAAAACATTCATAATATTTATTTCATTTATAACAAAAGATATGATAATTCCCATTTTAAAACCAATTTAGTAAACTTTTATCTATATAAATAGATAATAATGTTATTCTTAATATGATAGAAATAAATCCCTTCACATTAACCTAATAATTTCTTATATATATCCCAAAAATCACACCTATTTTATAAGAATATTTCACGACCTCTTTTTAGAACTATTTCATTGTTTATAGATGTAAAATATTCATGATTGTAAAACAATGTGATGTTATATGTTAAAATAATGGTATAAATAATAATAATAATAGATATGGAATATGAAATGACCTATATAAAGTCACATATTCCTTAAATAAAAATACTCAATGTTTAAATATTTGAGTCATGAAAAGTGATCAACGGGTAAAATAAATCCCTTAATTTAATATATTTTTTTTGAAAACAAAAATGTATTTAATATAATATACATTGAGAAGGCATATTATTGGATATCAATATAATTACAAGAGTATTGAATAAATATATAATTTTACCCATTTTAAAATTTTATTACTCAACATGAATGAATCTTGTTTTATGGAATATATAAATGACAATAATGTTTTAGTTTTTCTTTATTTTAACAGAAAATTAACAAAAAAAATCAATAACAGTGTACAAAAAAATTAAATAAGCTTATCTATTAAATGATAATGGATAAATATATGAGTATAGTATATCCTAAAACTTATATAAAATGGAAATTATCTTAATGGTTATTTTAGTCATACCATACTTATAAATTAGTATACAAATTATGAAAAAATGGAATATTAGCTTCAAATATTTTTTGAACAAACAAAAACCTTTTAAACCTTATTTAGTATTATTGAAACATTATGAAATTTTATATTGCAAATCTTTATTACTAAAATATGACTTTCATAAATATTATGTAATTATATTTTAACACCCAAACATACTCAGTCAATAAGTTGAAACCTTAAAAATGCATTATTTTGTGATAATAAGATATATAATAAAATTTGTGTACATGAAACAAGCAATAAAATCTCAAATAACATATTTTAAAATAATTTTCATCTAACAAATAAAAAATAGAAGATTTTTTTTAATTAGTGTACAAGAAGGAATGAACATTGAATGGACTGAAAATTAAATATTATTTTCAAAATCACTTTTAAGGAAAAAGTGGGAAACAAAACATGTCAAAACATAAGTGAGTTAAACATAGAAAGAACTCACAAAATCATGAAAGAAATAAATAGAAATATTGGGATCACTCACCCAATATAACCATCATTAAAGTGCAGTTACCTATGTAGTCAGATATTCCTTGATAAGATCATCAAAATTATTGGCCATATTTTCCCAATTACAGATACATTCCCCCATATTAATTTTCCCGTATTTCATTCCATGATCCAATATATAGTATTTTTTTCTCTTCCAATATACTTATTCATAATTATTATCAACTCAAATCGATCCTTCATATATTCTATCAACATATACCTTTGAAATGTTGATAATGAAATCTTCCTTAAACATATGATTCATAGAATATAATAGAAGTATAATGTTAGAATCCTCCTTTTGTGCATCCTTTTAAACACCTCCAAATACAACAGAATTCTGATAAATAGTTAGGATATTCTAACCTTAAAACATTATTATCTTCATCCTTATCACAAATAACCTAAACCTCATCACTATGAGGTGTTGTTGGACCCATTAGAAATCAATATTCTAAACAATTATTAGATTAGTACTTTCCTCTACCTCAAATATATTTAACTTTCCACCTGATCTAGTGACCATGGGCTTCAGACAATTAGAGTAGTATTTTTTATACTTATTTTTTTCTTTTTATTGACTAAAAATTTTCTAGAAACAACATTGCTTTCTTTATATTCCTTGATCGATACCTAATAGATACTATCAATTTTATATCCCACTCAGAATCCATTTTTTGTTGGGAGTTTACTTATTTATCACTCACAAAACACTAGTCACTATGAAGAAAGTCATTGGGAAACTATTTTTCTCCCTTCATTAGAACATCCTTCTTGTTCCCATTAGATTTAACTAACTCTTATCCTTCATCATCAAACTTTCCCATTATTTAATCTCCTGTCATCAGGAACATTTTATGAAAAAAAATTCTTATGCTAACCTTATTCTTGGAACCAACAACAGAGGGAGATAAAATTCAAATCAATAAATATTGTAATAGAGACCTCTATGTATATTTTTCATAAATATGACTAGCTCAAAGAACCGTAGATAGATACTAGATTCAGAGCCAGTACATTGAGCTACATAGAATTCTCCAAACCCAAATTTTCTCACCCAATGGACCACCAGAGTGACTTATAGGAGAAGAAAATGGATCTAAACCCTTCCATTTGTTTCCATTTCTAGAAAATTTAATTTAGTAACTCACCATTTTAATATATGTGGTTGTCGCATCTAAATAAAATGGTCAATTCACACTAGGACTAGCATTATAATTCTATGGAAATATGTAGAGAGGTTTTTCTATCCTAGTATTTCTTATAAACATAATAATATTTTCTACCACCCATTGCCTCAAAACAAGGTGGAACATTTTCTACAAGTGGACTAAATAAAAATAAAACAGATATAGATCTCATCTGGTCTCAAACACCATGTGTTGTTGGAATCTAAATTCTTCAACAATCTCAATACACACAGAATCAAATGGGGGTTTAGAAACATCCACTTCTGTGAAGATTTTGGGGAAAATTGTATAACATAGATATCTCAAATGGTAGTCAAAAACCGAAAAAAATTTCAATGAGCTTACCCATAATTTGAATGATATAGGGTTTTTTGAAGGGAATGAGAAATTCCAGGAAGCTTAGACATATCAACATCAAAGGGGGATCTCATTTCTAATAAAAATCATAATCCAATAAGAGATATAAGAAATGATTACATTCACATTAGCACTGACCTTTGGACCAATTGTTTATGAAATCTTCGGAATTGGTAAAATAAAGAAAAAATGGATGGGGTCTAACAACCACATGATGGCATTCCCCTTCAAGGAAGAGGTACCATTGATGAACCTTATAAATTTTTCGAGTGAAGGGATCCACTAGCCTAATAAATTCACAAGAGAGAATTAGAGGAGATTCAGCAACTTAGAGCACTCCTGGAGGGAAAAAGGGAGATGTGGGGCTCTAAGTAGAAAAAACGGTACCTTAGGGTTGAGTTGGATGTGAGAAAAATTTGGGAGAAGTGTGGGAATAGTTATGGGGGAGACACTAACTAATCATTCACAATTAGATAAGTAGGATATATGGATAGAGTAGGTATATAATGATTTAAAGTTGGAATCCATCCTCTATTGACCCAAACGATTGAATTTAATTTCTTTGATCCAACCCATCATAAAATAATAAATTATATGTATTGGGTCCTACATGTCTTGTCATATATGAAACTAATTAACCCATATTTCATTATATCAAAATATTGAAAAGTATAAAGTAATCATTCCATTTCAAAATAATTCTATAAGAATCCATAGAATGCATACTAAAAAAATAAATCCTTCAACCACTTAATTTTCATTCAATCGATAATCCTTTTAAGTTAATTAAAAATTTATTGATAGTTATTTAATTTTAGATTTACTGTCTCAATCACCTGAATTGTTGTTTTAATCCACCAGAACATTAGTGTCAGGGAATTATCCACTTATCTTGTTATATATTTCAATGTGATCCAAATACTTCAAAAATATTATATAACTCTATGAACTCTTAAATTACACATATATGTTGTTTTGAATCATATTTCTATTTGTTGATAATAAAAACAATCCTTATAGAATATTAACTATTGAAATTTTACTTTGGTAAATCTTATATTCCTTCTATAACATACAACCTTTAATCTAATTATATAAGCAATCACATTTAAATAGTCAAAAAATTCAATAAAACCTTGATGGACTCTATACCAACCCACATTTACTTTTTTGGAAACCCGCTTTTATAAATTCACATAAAATATATTCTACCACTTTTTTTCAACCACATTAAATGTCATTTTAGGAATTAATCTTTGATAATGACCCTTCAAATATTCAATTTTTAATATAAATTAGAGAATGATCACCAATAATTAAATTTTTTAATTAAATTTTAAAAATGAAATCCATTAAAATATATTTAGGGATATAGAAATTACTAAAACAACTTCATGTTATAAGTGATGCTCTTGTTTCATCCTTAGCAAATGAAATTCTTTCTTTTATTATAGTTTTTTGACAACATATTCCATTTTCTCTTTTCTATGAGTAAATTTAGGAATAAAAATATTTTCATCACCTTCTCTATTAATATTTGATACTATATAAAAGTGTCCATTAATAGATATTGTTGATTTTTATTCTTTGAAATATTTATCATACATTGATAAAAATAACAAGGATTTGGGCACAACTGAGGAAGTGGGAAAAATTACCTTTTAAAAATTTAAAGTAAAACTCAAAGAAATTTTCCAAAAAAATTCATAATATCATCACATTTATTTTATAATTAATTATTTAACTAAAATAAATAACATGGGTAATTTTTTTTTTTTCTCTCATCATAGAAATTTTTTATTATCTTAACATTATTCTTTCATCAAGAATCCACAAAAAAAATTATAACATTATCCATGCATATTACATGACTCTCAGAATGATGTCCTTGATATCTTAAGTGCTATAATTAGTGAACCAAGTAATTCATGTTATTATTTATAAATAAAATTCATAAATATATTACTTTATATCCCTATAATCTAAAGATATATATAGGGATTCTCTCTAACTCTCTCTCTATTGAGGGATGAATAAGACAAATGAATACTATTTCAAACGGTTTAGAGTTATTCTTATTCTTAAACATGTCTTAAAATTAAAATTAAATGCACATATTCTACTACATTTATTTAATAAATATATGGAATTAAAATCAAATATTAAAATAATAATAAGTAAATAAATGATTTTTAATGATGCATATCTAGTACCATTTCTGAAATAATTAAATAATTTATTTATTTACTCGATTATGAAATATAGTTTTGTACACTTTACTCTATCTGAATTATCTAATAATATTTTAGTGAATGTTTAATAAAAAATAATTATGTTCATTGAATAAAGTAAATATAATAAAAAAATTATAAATATCTATATAAAATATTTTCCCATATCATGAATAAATAAATATTTTATTTATTAATCTTGTTAATGAATAATTTATTAAATTCATATGAATTATTCTTCATGTGAATAACTTTTAAGTAAATTGATGATTAACATAACTTGAGAATTTATCATTATGTAAACAAAAAATAAATATATTATTCAAAATAGCTTCAAATAATTCTATTGATATTATAGATACACAAAGTTTGGAACACACTAACCAAATCTCATTGTGGCAGTAGGTCAAACACATAGGGTGAGAGTGGTAGAAATAAACACATCATGGCACTTATAGAGAAAAGGATGGCTTATAAAAATAATGATTAAATAAAATCTATAAATGATAATTTGTAATATAACCAATTTTTTAACTATTATCTCATCAAGAAGGATTCACACATGAATCGCCATCCTTTATACTTGATTTTTCTATCATTATATACTATGATAAACATGAATATAATTAACATCGATTGGGATTTTATCCAGACACTTCAATCTCAATAAAATTTCCAATGGTATCCTCCTCCTTAACATATAATTGATAAATTATATTTTATCCATTCAACCAATTTTATACTAAAATTGATATACCTTACCCATTATACATCATGTTGAATTAATAATTTATGGTTTTAATCGTGCATTTGAGTACACAAATCATTATTAAAATTTATAATGATCTTATGTCTAAGGTCCAATATGTATTATCATAGATATAAACATCCAATGATGCATTATTTGTGTGTTCTTACAATTGGATGGAATTTCCTCATAACCTCCCATATTAGAGACCACTAAGTGTAAACATCCTGAAAATAACCCAGAATTATTTTGATCCCAAACTCTTGATAATTAAATATTATCTTTTCCCATTAATTTTCTATATCTATATAATAATAACTAGATTTAAGAATGTCATTATATAATACAAAGGTTCCCATTATAGTGGGGAACTTGTATAATGAATTTATGAAATAAATAATCTAATGATATTATGAATTAAAATATAGATAATAAAAAATAATATGTGATTACAATATAAAATGTATAAAAGAAATACATAGTATGGTAATCAAAAGTATATGATATGGTTCATTATTGTGAACAAAAACCATTAAAATTCCACTTGAACTATGTTAAAATTATAACATCATTCATCCCAACTAGATCTCGCATGATGTTCATTCCTAGATAGATAAATGACTACATTTAATATATTAGACAAATTATCTTTTATAGAAACTCTATTAACGGTGACATCACAACATTGAGTAAAATTCATTATGAAATGGTATTTTAAAACAATATGTTTCATAATTTGGTGTAACCTCAACTATTTTACTATAACTAATGAACCAAAATTATCATAATACATTTTGATATATTTCTATTATCGGTCATAACATCATACTCCTAGAAAAAAAATATAACCATGTAACTTTATTAGTTGAATCATGAGCTATAATAAAATATAATTATACAATATACTAAAAAACCATGGGTTGTTTTCAAATTTTACACTTCACAGAACCTTTATTGAGATAGATAAGATATAACAACTTTTATTTTATATCATTATAGTCTACTTGTAAAATTGAATTTTTTTGACCCCTTACAACTATTCATTCATCTCCTCTATAAATAAGAAATATATCCTTCATATATATCAAGTATAGTATGAAACTTTTAAATGATGCCCAATTCCTCTCTCATATATCATCTTGATACCTTATTACCATGACTAAGTCATAAGAAACAAAAATCCCTATATGTACTATGGAATACATTATAGAACCAATTAAATAAACATATAGGATTATATACATTATTTCCCTCCTATATTGTAATTGGGAATTTATTTTCTTTGAGAGACGTATTTCTTGGGACTTTGGTAACAACCTTATTTTTATTTTTTATCTTATATCTATTAAATAACATGTCAATATATATATACTGTGACTAATCCCAAGAATCCACGTGGATCCATAAGTGTAAATCAGGATCCCCGGAATATAGACTGCTCCACCTAAGTTATTCATAGAGGTGAATTAATTTAACCTAGTCTTAATTCACTATATGATTGGTATATCATATCCCATTTGTAATATATCATCAATATATATCATTTGAAAAACTATGACACTAATAATAACTCAATTATAGAAACATAGATTTGTTTAATTTTTAATGAAACTATATAATATTATGGATTCTTAAAAATAAAAATTCTAGGATAATGATGGTTTTTTAATCCATAAAATTATTTTTATAGTTATCATACCTTATTAGAATTTTTTCAGAAACCATTCTAGTTGTGTCAAATTGATAACTTCTAAAAGTTTTCCATTTAAGAAAATTGCCTCGATATCCATCTATAAAATTATATAATAATTATAAGATATTACTCCAAGTATAATTCTAACCTATATCAAAATATGAAATGTTGAAAATACTTCATCATATTTGTTCCTTCAACATATAAAGAATCCACTAGTTACCAACCATGAATTAAATGTATTATCATTAATAAAAATTCAATGTTTCTATTATAATAATTATAAAATTATAATGGATTGAAACTATAAGGCCTTGGACTTAAATAATAAATAATCATGAGTTTTAGTTACAAATTTACTTTTGTTCACTTTGAGAATCATTTCAGGTTTAGAGTTTCAGAGAATTAGGCCATAACTCATACATAAAGAATCATGAAATACAAAGTGGACACTTCCAATCAGTATCCATTTTTACCCTAATATAAAACTTTTTAAATAAATCATGAATTATTTTCATAGAAAATCTCCCCAAATTAAAAAATTAAATTCTTCCTTTACCTTACCCATCCTTGAACCCTATGAAAACATTTTAAAAACACCAGATAAAAAAGAAATAATAGTAAAGTATATAAAAGTAAAGGAAACCATTAGTTCCGTAAAAACATAAAAACTCATATAATGGTTACCCTTATCTTCAATGTTTTTTGATAATATGAAAGAAGAAATTTTCATATGTAAAATAGAAAAACATTTGAATCAAAGAAAAACATTAAAACCCATAGAAAGAAATTAAAACTTTTTTAGATGACTTAGACCATCATATACAAAAAAAGACCTTTCAAACCCATTTTAATTATAATATCCATATGATAGACCTCTAAAATTATCATTACCCAATGCATTAGATATCTATAATGGGTATCACCATTTGTATAATCTATATCAGACTCACCTGTGAGATATAATGGGGATTAACCCTCTTTATAAGCTATATCTAGCACACAAATTTCTCATCAGCTTTGATGGGGAATAACCCTTCATATAAGATATATTGGGCTCACTCGTAAGTTATAATGGGGCTAAACCCTTCATATATGCTATATCGGGCTCACTCGTTTCAAAAAATACTCAATTACCATATAATAATTAAA
Organism: Viscum album; assembly: GCA_963277665.1. Lineage (NCBI taxonomy): Eukaryota > Viridiplantae > Streptophyta > Magnoliopsida > Santalales > Viscaceae > Viscum > Viscum album. The sequence continues at coordinate 200,603,793 of OY728157.1, read as the reverse complement.
ACAATTCCATCATAAAACCCTTTTTAAAACAATTTTTAAACCCATATGAAAACCAATTTCAGATAAAATTACCCTTTTCTTTTAATAACCCATTTTCAATACCAAAACATCCTTTTCTTTGAAAACCTATCTTCAATACCAAAATAAAAAAATATAAAGATAGTTTGTTATTTAAGGAAACACAATTTGTTTAAAAGTAATTCAAAAATTAAATAATGTTCATAGTGGTGGAATAGTCATTTTTACAATGTACATTAAGAATACAACATTTCTTTTGTTTTGTTAAAAATCTCCCTATAAGACATGTAAAAAAGATTCATTTTTGAAAACATTTGAATAAAATTTAAAATTGATATAAAATATCATTTAAAATAATTTTATATATAAAAAAATTTAAAATAATATCATTAATATTTATATGAAGGAAAATATTTTAAAATAAAATATCAAAACATTTAAAAATTTATTTTTAAATAAAATTGTCCCATACCACTTTAAAAACATTTGAATCTTATAAATAATTAAAGAATATCATTAAAACTATAAGTATCATGAGAATAGATAGATTTCATGATATAAAATATCAAATGGTCTATATATACACCTTATAAAATAATAAATTTGTATATCAGGATATGACTCGATGAAATAATATTGAAATAAAGTCCCTTACCTTGACTCTGACTTTCCAGTGTGTCTTTATCTTCCTCTAATTTGGGTAACTCGTTTTTTTCTTTTGCAAAAATACTTCCTTGTTTTGATTTATTCCCAATGTGAGGATTATAGGATGAGAGGAGGGATGTTGGGAGATTATTTTTGTAGTGTTTAGTCAAGTCAAAGGACTTGAGATTTGTGTAGAAGTAGGGAGAGTGAGTGCCTTTTTATAATGGAGGGGGTGAAATTCTTGTAATTATAAAAGGGTAAACACTATTGAGTTTTCTCCCCTATATAATATGCCTCCATTAGTAAACAAAAATCTAAAAAATTAGGGATATATTCGAATTATTGATATATATGGAATTTTTGACATGTGTCTAGATCATTTGGCCCATTAAGGTAAAATTTTTACCACTTAGTAAACTAGTTTTTACCATAATCACTGTAATTAATTTTAATTTATTTCACTAGTGTTTTTGGAGAAAATCTAATTTGAAAATATTAGAAAGTAAAAATTATTATGAATCCAAATATGGAATCCATTTTTCTAAATTCTAGCAATATAAGTTGTAAATTTTAATTTAAAATTAATCATGCATAAGAAACTATAAAGTGAGTTTTTTAAGTAAAAAAATTTCAAAAGTTTGAAATAATTTTGTATACAATTTTAATAATAAATTGATTACAACGAAATAAATTGGATTAAATGTATAAAATTTACGTAATTATAATTTAAACCCAATTAAAAATAAAATTTAACAATAAAAATATTTAGATGAAATTGCAGTTTTCAATTAAAATCCCTATTTTTTACTATTCATCAAAACTTCAAATGTCTTAGGAAAATACCAAAAAATAACCTAAATTAAATTTTGATATTCATATTAAAAAATTAAGTTTATTTTTTCAAATTTAATTTATAATAGTGTCAAAATTTATTTTTAAAACAAATGTGCTATTAAAAGGTGGTAAAACCACCTTTTTAAAATATACAACTTTTTATGCTTAAAATTGTAGTTTTTTCTTATATTAAGAATATAAAAATTATTGGATGAATTTAAAAATATTTTATTAAATATATGATATATAATTTTTCCTAATATCTTTCACTAATATTAATTAATTTTATTTATTATGATAAAGTGCCATTCTGGTCATATAAATAATTTTGCATAAATACATATACTTTTAATTCAATTAGTCTTTATTTTAATTTATAATTAATTTGTAACCAATGAATTATTTTTTTGAACATGTGTAAACAATAATTTCATAATTTAGATAATCTCATTCACTCCCACTATTACAATTTCTAGGTGATAACTATCACATTTAATAATAATATTAATAATATATTGTTGTCTGGTGAGACTCGAGCTTGTATGAAATATAAGTCAATGAATGAACTAAATGTTGAATTCAACATAAGATAAACATTGTGTTGTGTGTGATATAATATAAACTATGTATTTCATGTAACACAATCTATAAAACAATTTAAATTAATTTGAAAGAATATATTTTTTAAAATCTCGGGATATTACATCCTACAACACTTATAATGAATTTCTCCCTCCAAATTAGAAAACGTTAACAAGGGATTAACATTTTAATAATTCCTTTATCTAAACCCACATAGTAAAAAGGGTTAATGAAACATAATCTTGGAATGGGAAATTAGGAAATATAGAGGTCACCATTAGTTACACATAACTAATATTCCATATAGGGAGAACATTGGTTGGAAATTAAAATATGGATTTGGAAGGGAAAACTAATTCCCATGGAATAATAGAGAGTGATAGAGAACATGTTCAAGAGGATTTCAATGTTGAAAAAACCACAAGAAAAATAGGTGTGTAAAATCTCATTTATATCATCATAAAATACTGTAATAGGAAAACATTTTATTTTAAGATCCTTTTCTTATAGTTGAAGGATTTATTTACCATTTATATAAAGTGAATATTGAAATATACTTACTTGAAGAGTGTAGATTCATAATTAAATCAATTTCTACTATAGTCTTTCATCTTTCTCTAAATAATGAGTTTCTAGGTTGACATTTCATGCCTGAAGAACTAGAATCAACTTTTAATGGATCACATGATCCTCAAAAGGATAACACAATATTCTTTATGTCATTATATATTAACCAAGATCAAAATGGATAGCACATAGTAATTAAATCAAAACATTCATGTTATGAAATAATAAATTGACCTATAAATTTAAATATTAATACCCAAATTTAAAACCATAGATATATAACACTAATGTTCACTAATACCATTAAACTTATATACACAAGAGTAGGGGTATTATTTTTTAAATAATATTTAAATATATTCCTCATACATATATAGAAAATCTATAAATTTCTCCCAATGTATTTATATTATTAAAATATGGGTGCCTAATACATTGGGATTATTATCAACATTTAAAAAATACCAAGCTCCATGCAGTTCTCACTACTTCATTAGATTTCCCAACATCAACTGTAGAAGTAGCAAATGATTTCACTGTCCCTTTTTTATTTTGACCATGATAATTTCCACCCGGAGTAAGTTTCTTCAAATAGACTGTAATGATATATGTTTTTGGGCTTGATGAATACATGAAGATTGTTTAACTTTTTCAATTATTGAATGGGTCATTTTTTAAACTGGTCTTCAGAACTCAATATTTCTAGTTGGAACCTTTCAAACTGATGTATTTGGACTTGGGTGAAGGCCGTTAAGTTTCACCAGGTGTTACTAGAAGTTTTAAGAGTGTTGGGCCTAAAATACAACATGTTTCTAAGGATAAAAGAGGGCACATGTTTGGCATACAATCTGCTAAACTGTGTGACCCATTGTAGGTAACCATACAGCCTTATTTCAATAGGGAAAATGTGTTTAATGTGGGCTATGTATGGTTTCTCAAATTGTGCACCTAGAACGTGCGAGGGGTGTTTCTTAAATAGAGAGTTTCATACTGTTGTTGTAGGGTTTTCCAAACTATCCAGATCAAACTGTGTAGAGTGATCTATTTAAAAAATTAAATTAAATTAAATTAAAACTTAACTCTCCCTCACCCCTATCTCTCTCTCCAGATCATGCGACACCCCCAAATGGGTTCCCCCTTTCGACACATGAGACATCCTCCCTATGTAATCTCTCCCTCTTTCAATTCTCAATCTATTTCATCCATTTCTTCATCAAATCTCCACATTAATCTTCTCTCTCACTTCTCCTCTCAGTTTTCGGCTTCTTTCGGCATAATCATCACCCGGTGAGAATCAGTCGAACCCTATGTCAAAAGGGTGATCCTCTTTTTGGTTTTATTTTGGTTTTAGGTTGTGTGAAATTTCTATAGGAATTCATTTCTATGAGTTTCATAAACCTTCACTGAAGGAAAGGTGGTTCGGGTGGTTTCATTCTACGAGATTCATCTCGGGTGCATTGGTCGTTCTTTATGATTTTGGGTCATCAGGTCATGGGCGACTCGCCTATGTGTGCATAGGTAAGTAAATATATTTATGTAGGTTCTCATATTACATGTATAATCATCTGTGGTATTTATTATACACTTGTGGGGATAGGTGTTCCCATGTATATATATATAAATTCATGTGTAGGTATGTGGACATGGTTATATGCATATAAGAATATATATAAGGTTCCCCATGCACATGTTTATGGCCATACAGGTGTGTGAATAGGGGTAAGATGTCCTTGGATGTATGGGAAGGTGCATATGTCTAGTGGGGGAGTATAATATTTTATTTAGAATTAATCAAGAGTCTGAGTGGATGGATTGGTTCCACTTTAAGGTAGGGTCCCTCTCCTAGCTCATTTAAATCAAGAATGATTTAAATTGTTTTCAGTTTCCTTCTTAAATTCTACTTGTTTATATAAAATTTAATTTTTTGAATATGTTCTTAGTTATTATAAATGAATTTATTGATAAACAATTCATGGTTTTCTAATAAAACCCACCCAATGGAGGATTTTGTCTGTGAAAACCCACAGTGTTAGTTATACTCATTTAGTTTACATGGCATTATTGCATTGGTGTTTACTTTATAAAGTTTCCTTGGTCGTAAATGAAATGTTTATTGCATCATATTATTTTTATAAACTAAGTGGATTACCTCTTTAAATGAAGTTACCAATGCCTCATGTTTCTTTCAATTATCCCAAGACACCCCATGGGTGTGTGGTCCACTTAGACCTGGAATCACCTAAGTGGGTAATCATGTTGTTATCTTTGACCCCCCTCCCCCTTCATTGAACATGGCCCTTAGGTTAATATAAGGTATTTCCTTACCTTGGTTGAGTCATTGATTTTGGTTAAGGTGGTTTACTTTGGTTAGGTTGGGATTAATAAAATAGTTCCACTTGTTGGATGGAGTGACTTTGATTCTTGAAACCTTAAACATGTTTTCCATGCTTATGAAAATTGGTTATGATGACCTAGATTATGGTGACTCATACCAGATAGAATGTCTTGAATGAAAGGGGTAGTCGTATTTAATTTCTTGTTTTGTGTTAAAGGGTTTCAATGTAATGGATTATTTTAAATTGAATTGAATATGGCTAATGAGATGCACGAGTGTCCTTACTGCATGAATTTGAGTTGAGTGTGAATCCTATGTTGATGTTTTGATTAAAATACTTTAAATGGTTTTCCTTAAGTGTAAATGTGAGTATGTTAGATTATATGTAATTTAAATGGTCTAATTAAATACATTATAGATTAATTCCCTATGCACTATATGTTGTGAACAGTTACACCTTATATAGGTAGAGAATCCAAAGTATTGTGAGAGCCTTAGGTAGGAAGACAGTGTGAGCTTCCATATTGACTTCCATGAGACCATGATATCTCAAAGAGTTGAGCCAGGGGATAGACTTTGTAAACTAACCATGGTGATATATGTCTCTATGTTACATCTTGATCCATCCAAATTTTTATTTTAAAAGGACCATGAGAACCTTGGGTAAGAAGACCATTTGATCATCCATGTTGATTTCCAAGAGACTATGAGAGCTCTTGGAGTTGGGCCAGGGGTTAGACCGTGAGAGCTACCCTAGTATTAGATGATTGAGAGTTACATCCTGATCCATCCCAACATATATATATATATGTATACATATATATACTAACTTGATCAGACATACCATCCATGGGATGAAGCAGGTATCTGTGTCAGGTTTCCTTTGTAAACCTGTATGGGTGTTAATTATTTATCCACATCTATCATTAATACTTCATACATGTACACTGTTAAATTTATATTACATTTTCTGGATAGGGTTGGACACTGGTGGTGTCGGTGTAATGAGATTTATATTTCACACCCTACTCGAGTCGTCATTTCACTGGGGTACCTGAGTATACCTTCCTTATTCGTAGGCCTACGGACCTTGGACCTTGCTTGTTTCTGTATTCTTGAACCTAGAAATAGAAGTAAAATACTGAGCGAGAGCTCAGGATGCTCATGGTGATCTCCCGTGGGGCTTGTTGTCTTTTCATTATTGGTATTTTATTTTAAATCATGTTGTTCTATTTAGTTATTTCAGATATGAATCTATATTATGCCATGCTTTCATCCATTGTATAAATTGGAGTTGTACACGTTGATTTATTTTAATATATATTTTCCTCCCACTATTCTGCTCTTTTTAATTGGTTTATATACTATTTTTGATGTTTCCTAATGTTTACTCTCTGATGATATCACTGTGAACTCTAATCATGAGGGTATAGTCTCTCCACTAACACCTCTTTACACCCTCACTACTAGTCACCAGCCTCTAACATAAGGGGATATGTGATTGAGGTCATGTCCCCCCCCCCATTCCCCATCGTTCTGGCTATCGAGTTAATGGTAATTCGGGTCGGTATGTTACAAAGTGGTATCATAGGAGGTTTTTCCTTTAACTTTTTGTTTTGGGTCGGTAGACAGAAGACTAGGAATGTGCTAGCACTTGGTTAATAGTAATTCTTGGGATTTATCATTCCACGTATGGTAAATGACCAAGTGACTATTGATGAGATTATTGTTTATGTTGTTCCCTATTACAGTTGATATGATTTCACATAGAGTGACTGATATACTTTTCACTACTTATGATTTATGGAATCTATAGTATTTCTACCATTTTTCTATTATATAAAGGAAGTTTTAGTCCATGTATCATACTAAGCACTTAGAAATTCTCATTCCATGCATAGTTCTATGCATTTTAGTTGAATTATAGTTTTTCATGTTTCTTGTTACTCCTGCTTGTTGATAAGTCATGCTCTATGTTATAACATGATCCTGTGTTAGCTTCCTATTATGCCATGATTTTACCTTGTTTGGAATGCCTTTTGTGTTTACTACTGATGATGGTGTGCTTTTTCTTTTTATATATGTGTTATGAATGGATGGGAAATAGTTTTCAATTATAAGATGTATGGGTGCCTTATAACTGAGAAAGGGTAAACCATAGATTCAAACTATCTTGGGCATGACACATACATACATATTAAGGGTATTATTATAATTTAAGGTCTTATAAGTTTAAAATATTAGGTGCATTGATTTTGACTAAAGGGATCCAAATTTCAAAATGAGATGTGTATGGGCACTTTACAAGTTAGTAGGTGGCCACCCATATGATTGGACCATTGTTTTCAATCATGTTAAATTCAGAATTGAGTTGGTTTTTATTAGTTGGGGCCCATTTTCAATATATTAAGTGTATGGGAACTTCATGAATTGGGAAATGACAGTCCATATTACATATGATGGTATGATGCTATGTGAAATGACTTTAAATGTCAAAGTTGTTTGGTTTTAATCTACAACAAAATTGGTTTTCTTTTAAAATGTACAACTGGACCCAAGTAGGTCAGTTGGGAAATGTTTGTATGAGATGAACCATTTGGTTGTTTGAATACTAATTATTTAACAATTTCTATTGGGTGGAATTGTATTGAACTCAGGTTGGTTAAAATCATGTACCTTGTGTTTCTGTTTTGAAAAATGGTACATGATGCTTGAAAATTAAATATTTTAGATGTTAAATATTTAAATGTGCATATATGAAAAGGTATTGGAAGTCGAACCTCTAGTGGTGTGTTGACACCCTCACGTATGGGTAGTTTTTAGTTTCCCTTTGGGTTTCCTTGGAATGAAAATGGTAGAATTTCCATAGGCTCTTTTGTTTTTAGAAATGACTTGAATGTTAGTATTTTGTGCTTGTGACTTATGTTTGGTGTGACCCAGTTCTAGGGTTAGTGATTGTTCTTTGTAAGGGGATACCTCATGGAAGGAAATTCCCTTATAACTTGATTATATTGATTGTTCCAGTTGTTTTCTGACATTTTTTACCATTCGGGTGTCATTGTCCCGATTAAGAATTCCAGTTTTTAAATGACACCCTTGTTCTAATAGGTTGCAATGCTTTACTAGATATTTTTTTGGGTATGAGAAATGGGTAATGCTAATTTTTAGGAGGCTTGACATTCCAAGGGCATGGTTGGATTCTTCTTTTATCATTAGACCATTTTCTTTTCCTTGGGCGGTATGTGTTGATGTACACGGTACCATCGAGTGTTAAATTTTCTAACGAACCTGATGAGATTGGTTGAATCTTTGATCTTTGAGTTGTTGAGAGTGGTCTTAGGACATCTTGAGGTAGAGTGACCTAAGTGTTGAGTAAGAAGGTTTGTCCCAATGTTCTGGAGAACTAACTCGATACTATAGTGTTTTTACATGCTGGACCATGTTGGTTTTGGTTTCCTTAACAAAAGTTTTTACATTGTGATTATAGCTCGTAGGAGAGTCACATGTTTCATTTAAGTTTTTTTGTTTTAGCATGCTCGTGAGAGGCTAGTTATCTTTTCCTTAGAAGCTAGAACACTCTTATAGTAGGGAGCATCATATTAAATTTGGTAAATGTGTCCTTCCAATTTGAAGAGATGTTGTGTAAAATTCCTTTTTGGAAATGGTTGATCATGTTTGAATACCTTTGAACCTTATGAGTTCTGGAAACATGGCGGTACTTGCATGGAGGCATGACATTGTTGAAGTTTTATGTGTATTCAACCTTTTAGAAACACTATTGGCCATGGTTAGACTTTAGTGGTAAATGAATGTGTTTGGTTAATGATGGTTCACCAGCAGGTGAAGCTAAGTCCTTTCCTGATAGTTGACCAATTTTGACTTTACATTTCCTTCTTCCAGTAGCTGGGTATTGTTAACTGGAATTCATTTCAATTCTCTTAGTGTACTCTTCGAAGTGATGAGCATGTTCCTTATCTTTTTTTATCCTGGATGCACTAAGAGAGTGTCGGTCTTACGCTGCACTACAGCATTAATGTCATTGGTCTTGATTGGGTGGTTCTCTTACGGAGTTGTATGTGGGATGCATGGTTTCTCTTTTGGTTTAATCTTTAAAACAACATCTGATATAAAGGATGGACTTTTAGGTGTGTGGCTATTGTAAATGTTAGATGCCTTGGGAAAAGGCATCACATTTCAGTCTATAAAATGATGTTATTCTAATCTAGGCGTCTTCTTAATTATTCATTCATAGTGTCTTGACTCTTTACTCTCTTATTTAATGGTTATAGTTAGTGAAAAATCATATTAAGGAATGTCATCAGGTGAAGGTGAGTGTGGTTGGTGTCAGTCAGCGCCTTTCATGAAAATCTAGCACAACATAGGCTTTATGTTTGATGGGGATTTAGCTGGTTTGTTGTTTCAAAATCATACTAGGACCATCGTGGAATGCTTGGAGCATGCTTCTAAAGACAGTTCCATTGGTAGTTGGGTCATAATTAGAATTGGTCGTTTCATGTTAAAGCCTAAGGTTAGAAGTGCATTTGGCTGGATGTTTAATGAGACAATTACATGATCATGTCTTTGAGTAAACAAAGTTGGTTAAGGGTATTTTTAATGTTTCGGTTGAACTTGCATTGGATCATGTTTTAAGTGGCCTAAGTTCTTCATGCTTAGATGGATGCTTAAGAGTGTGTTGGGAATTTGGTAATGAAATATAATAGTTTGAATGAATTTTCAAGACCCTTGTAGGTCAGGTGAGGTGTATGTGGCCTTTAAAGGATTCTCAGGAATGATAATATCTATAGTGGGAAGGTTGTAATGATCCACATTTTGGACCAAATTAAAACATTAAGGTTTTTGACCTTTTTCAATTACTGAATGAGTCATTTTTTAAACTGATCTTCAAAACTCAATTCTGTGAGTTGGAACCTTTCAAACTGATGTTTCTTGGACTTTTATTGTTCTTATTATGTTTCCCAAGGTGTATCTAGAAGTGTCGAGAGTCCTAGACCAGAAAGATGTCATTTTTTGAACGATAGTAGAGGGTGCACAGTTGGCACATAGTCTTCTAAACTATGTGGCTCGCTGTAGGTAACTTTGCTTCCTTATTTTAAGGGGTATATATGTTTCTCATGGGCTACACACAGTTTCCAAAATAGTTTTCCTAGCCCATGTGATGGGAGTTCCTTAAACAAAGAGTTTCACATGTTTGGAAAATGATTTGGAAAACTATTTGGGTCAAACCATGTGGACTGATCTATTTAATAAATTAATTTAATTTAAAATAACACATAACTTTCACTCACCCCTCTCTTTTTCCAGATCACATGACACCCTGAGGAGGTTCCCCCTTTAGATGCGCGAGCCCTCCTCCCTATATCATCCTCTCACTCATTCTAATATCAATGGATTTCTTTTGTTTCATCATCTAATCTCCATGGTAAGCTTCTCTCCCTTCTCCTCTTAGTTTCTAACTATTTTTCTTCCTAATCGTCTCTCGGTGATAATCGGTCCAACCCCAGGTCAAAAGGGTGATCCAATTTTTATTTTATTTTTTGTTCTAGGTTGTACAGAAGGTCTATCATGATTCTTTCTCATGAGTTATGGAAATCACTGCTAAAGGAAAGGCATTTCTGGTTGTTTTGGTCTTCCTATTTCGCCTCAGGTACGTTTTTCACTTCTTTGTGATTTCGGGTTGTCGGGTCAAGGAAAACTCACCTATGTGTGCATAGGTAAGAATATATATATATATATATATATATATATATATATATATATATGGGTTCTCCTTTATGTGTATAATCTTCCATGAAAGTGATTATACATTTATAGGTCTAGGTTATCCCAAGTATATATATAAAAATTCATGTTTGTGTGATTGGAGATGGGTATATTCATATAAACATATATGTAGGGATCCCATTGCACGTGTTCATGGCCATGCGGGTGTGTGTATAAGGGATAAGTCTCCTTTTATGTATGTGAAGTTGAATATACCCAGTGGGGGAGCAACATCTTTTAGTTATAAAGTGTCAAGAGCTGGACTAGATGGCCTAGTTCCACTTTGATGTAGGATCCATCTCCTAGCTCATTTAAATCAAGAATGCTTTAGATTGTTTTTAGCTAACTTCTTAAATTCCATTTTTTATATCTAATTGAATTTCATGAATATGTTCTTAGTTCTGATCAATGTTTCAATTGATAAACAATTCATGGTTTTCTACAAAAACTCCTCCAATAGAGGTGCATTGTATGTGAAAATCCACAGTGGTAGTTATGATACTTTATCTTGTTTGGTATTATTTCATTGGTGTTTACTTTATGATGTTTCTTAAGTTAGTAATGAAAAGATTAGGGCCTCAGACTATTTTTATAAATTTATAGGATTGCCTCTTTAAATGAAGTTACCCTTGCCTCATGTGTCTTTAAATGAGCCCAAGACACCCCATAGGTGTGTGGTCATCTTAGACATGGAATCAACCATGTGGTTAATCATGTTGTTAGGTATGACCCCCCCCCCCCCCCCTCCTTGAATATGGACCTTAGTTTTATACATGGTATTTTCTTTTCCTTGTTTGATTCCTTGATTTTGGTTAAAGTGGTTGAATTTGTTAAGGATTTTCGTAATGAGATAGTTCCATCCATTGGATGGAGTGACCTTGACACTTGAAACCATAAACCTGTTTTCCCTGATTTTCAAAATTGGGTAATATGACCTTGAGTAGGGTGACTCATACCAGATTGCATGTCCTAAATGAAAGGGGTAGTCATATTCGATTACTTGTATTTTTATTAAAGGGTTTAAATGTAATATCTTCCTTGAAATGGAATTGAATATGGCCAATGAGATGCATGAGAGGTCGTGCCTCATGCATTTGAGTTTAGTGTGAAGCCTATGTTGATGTTTTGAATGAAATAATTAAGATGGTTTTCCTTAAGTATACATGTGAGTATGTAATTGAAATTCAATAATGAAATTCATGAGATTTTAATGTCTCGTGAACTATATATTGTGAATGGTTAGGCCTTATATAGGCAGGGAAGCCAAAGGACCATGAGTGCCTTGGGTAAGAAGACTTGTGAGCTTCCATGTTGACTTCCATGAGATCCTAAGAGCTCATTGAGTTTCTCCAGGGGATAATCCATTTGAACTACCCTTGGTGATGGGTGTCTATGTGCTATATTCCTATCTGTCCAAATGTTGATTTCCAAAGGAGCATGAGATCCTTAGGTAGGAGTACCATGTGAGCTTCAATGTTGATTTCCAAGATTCCATGAGAGATCTTGGAGTTGGTACAGGGGTTAGACTGTGAGAGATACCCTAGTATTGTATTTATGAGAGTTACATCCCAATACATCCCAAAAAATATGTACATATACATATATATAGTGACTTGATCAGAAATACCATTCGTTGGATGAAGCATGTATTGTCGCCAGGTGTCCCATAGGAACCTACACATGTGTTAATTATTTATTCAATTATGTTGTTAATACTTCATATATGTACACTGTAAAATTTATATTAAATTGTCTGGATAGGGTAATAAATCAATGGTTCTAGTCTACTGATATTTATATCTCACACCTTACTCGAACCACCATTGCACTACAGTACCTGAGGAGATCTTCCTTGTTCCTATGACTGTGGAATTTGCACCTTTCTTGTTGATATGTTCTTGAACCTAGAGTTATGAGTATAGGACTGAGCTCAATCTCGAGATACTCATAGATATCACTCATAGGGATTTTTATATTTTATTTATTTCTATTGTATGGTAAAGAATTTTTTTTTTACTACTTTCATATATGTATCAATACCATAGAATGATTTCACTCATTGTATAAACTGGAGCTGGACACTTTGATTCAATTTAATATATATTTTTCTTCCACTACTATGCTCTTTGTTGTCAGTTTATATACTAATTACACTATTTACTAATGTTTACTCTTTGATTATAACTCTATGAACTCTGATCATGAGGTTATAGTCTCCCCATTATCCCCTCATTACACACTCACTACTAGTCTGCAGGCACTGGCATACGGGGAGGCGTGCTTGAGGTCATGTGACCCACAAGTCCGGATATCAGGTTAATTGTAAGTTGGGTCAAGAAATTACACATACATTAGATTAATGTCCCAACTCATTACATCTAATTCATCATACTATTTACAAACTATCTATTATCTCATTATTGGATTATTCTGGACTCTTTCCTATATAGTCATGAACCTTGTGACAAAAGATACCATAGTAGTAACACTTTCCAGATCCTAAAATATATTCCTAAAATTTTATTTTACCACACTTGGAACAAGTTCTAGGATGGACTCAAGAATTATTAGTTGGTTTCTTCTGTATTCCCTTCCACCTTGACTATTTCTTACTCTCTTCATCTCGTGGCACAAAAGTGCCTACAAATTCAATTTCAACATTCTCATCAAAACAAACCACTTTATCATAATATTTAAATTGTTGACCACCCAAATCTCTTCGTAGACTTGGTTTTAGTCCAGAGTATAATCTATTAATTTTATTATCAATTTCTCAAATGAAATCTGGAACATTCTTAATGAATCTTGTGATGTTTTATTCATACATGACAATTGAATCTTCATCCTTTTTCTTTAATTACATTATTTTTTTCACAATACTAATCTGAACATACATAGGGAAATATTTATCATGGAAAATAACCATAAATGGTACCCATTCCATAGCATCAAGATCATCTTTCTCTCTAATATTCATAACCAAAGACCACAATTGATCAGCTTCACCTTCAAAATGATGGATGGAAAGAGTTGCCTTTTGGCATTCTGAACAGCCCATGATTTCAAATATCTTCTCCAGTGAATTGATTCATCCCTCATATAATATTGTGTTATATGTTACATAGAATTTTGGGGGATATTTTCTCATGAAATGATCCAATATAGAAATGTAACTTCATGGTAGATTGAGTTGCACTATTTCATGCTAATACCATTTATATCATGTTCCAACGTATCCATCACTTTAAGAAACTATTCTAGTCCAATTCCAAACATACCAGGATACTGATTTGAAAAAATATTTCCCTATTTATGCCTTCCCACAATAGAATTCTTGTTTTATCTATGGAAAACCATTCCAAAAAATCATGATTTAAATGAATCAACATGGAAATCTTAAAACTATATATCATTTAAACTTAACCATAAAGTAAAATCTTCTATGGGAATTTTATTAACACCATAAATAAAATTTTACTTTGAAACCAACTATATGGACACAAATTTAAACATTACATAATCTTGAGTTTTAGTAATGAATTTAATTTATTTTACTTTGAGGTTCCTTTTTGGTTTATAGTTTTAGTGAATCATACCATAACTCAAACATAGAAAAAACCATAAAATAAAAAGTGAAAACTTCTGATCTGTATCCATTCTCCAATAATATAAAACATTTAAAATAAATCATGAATTTAATTCATGGAAAATCTCTACAAGCTCCAAAATGACTTATTTATTTCTCTTACCTATCCTTAAACCCTATAACAACATTTTAAAAATATGGTACGAGCAAAAAATCCCAGTAATGGATATAAAAAAATGAAACCATTAATTTAGTGAAAACATGAAAATGCATGTAACTTTTACCTTTATCTTAATATTTATTTGATAATATAAAATAAATAATTTTTATATGATATAAAAACATAAATTTTACTCCAAGAAAATCATTAAAACCTATAGGAAGAAATTAAAAAAAATTTAAGTGACTTAGAGAATCATATATATAAAACAATTTCAAAAACCTTTTAATTGGAATAAACATATGTATGACTTCCAATAGCATGATTACCCAATGAATTTGAGATCTATAATGGGAATAATTCTTAGTATAATCTCTATCAAGATCACCCATGATCCATAATGGATTTAAACCCTTTGTATAAGATACATTAAGATCATTTATTTATCACGGGCTATAATGGGGTTAAACCCTTCATATAAGTTATACCAGTCTCACTTGTGAGCTATAATGGGGGTTAACCCTTCCTATAAGATGTATCGGTCTCACCTGATTCATATATTGCTCAAATACTGTATCAAGAGTAAAACACTATCATTATAAAACCCTTTAAAAACTGTTCTTAACCCATATGGAATACACCTTTAGATAAAAATACAATTTTATTTTAATAAACCATTTTCAATACCAAAACACCCTTTTCTTTGAAAAACCTTTTTTAGTACCAAAAATACCAAAAACAAAAATGGGTTTCTCATTTAAGGAAACATGAATTATTGTAAAGGAATCCTAAAATAAAATAATTTATATAGTGTCCTAATAGTCATTTTCACCATGTACATTAAGAATATAACATTCTATTTTTAATTTTTCAAAATGGCCTATATAAAACTCATAAAAAGATTCCTTTTTAAAAACCATTGAATGAATTTAAAAAATTGATATAAATTTTCCTCTATAATAATTTTATATAAATAATCATATAAAATAATATCAATAATATTTATATAGATGAAAATATTTTGAAATTAAATCTTCAAACATTTAAGAAAGAGATTTTTAAATCAAAGTGTCATATACCACTTCGAAAACCTTTGAATCATAAAACTCATTAAAAAATAACCTTTTAAAAAACTTTAAATATAATGAGAATAAATAATATTCATGATATAATATGTAAAAGGGGATTTATATACACTTTATAACATATTAAATATATGTAACATCAAGATATTCCTCAATAAAAGGATATTGTGAATTCCCCTACCTTGAGTTTAACTTGTCATGTGTGTCTTTATCTTCCTCTTCTTTGGGTGATGCATTTTGGTTTGAACCAAAGGACATACTTTGTTTTATTTATACCCAAATTCAGGATTCTAGGATTATAGTAGGGATTTATGAATCTTATTTTGTATTTATTTGAATGATATAAAGGGCTTGATATGTGTGAAGAAATAGGGAGAGTGAGTGCCCTTTTATAGTGGAGGGGGAGTTTCATTCTTGTAGATAAAAAAGTTAAACACTATTAGGAGATCTACCTTACATAATATTCCTAAAATAACTAACCAAATTAAATAAAAGTGGGGATTTTTTCTAATTATAGCCATACAATGGGTTTTGGACATGTTTCTAGGTCATTTGGCCCCTTGAGATTAAAGTATAACCACTAAGTAAACTCATATTTACCTCCATCACTGTAATTGATTTTTATTTTATTTACTAATATTTTTTTTCAAATACTAAATTAACTTTATTATAAATTACAAATTATTTGTATTCCAAATATATAATCCATTTTCATAAATTACAAACATAGAAGTAGTAGATTTTATTTTAAAATTAATCCTGCATACAGAATGAGAAAGAAGGTTTTTAAAGTAAAAAAATTTGAAATGTGAAATTAATTCCAAAAAAACTAAATTAAATTAAATTTTATAAAATTTATCTATTTATAATTTGAAACTAATTAAAATTATTATTTAAGAAAAAAATTATTTAAATGAAAAAAAATAATTAAAATATTGTATTCTCACTATTCATCCAAATATGAAACTTCCAAGATAAAACCCCAAAATTAACCTGATATAAATTTACATTTAATTATTTCAAAAAAAAAATTTATCTTTTAAAATATAATTTTAAAAAAAATTTAAATTTTAGTTTTTCAAAAATTATGCCATTAAAAGGTGGCAAAACTTTCTCTTAAATATATATAGATTTTTATGCTGAGAATTGAAATTATTATTATCTTAATCCAATAAAACTTATGGGATGAATTTAAAAATATTTGATTAAATATATATAATATAAATTTAACTAATATAAATCATTAATTGTGATTAATTTAATTTTTTAATATAAAACTACATTCTGGTTATAAAAATACTTTTTTCATAAATACACATCCATTATATTAAGTCAGTCTTTTTTAAAATTTATAAATAATTGGTAACTAATGAATTAATTTTACAAACATTTATAATCAATAATTTCATAATTTAGTTAATCTCATCCTTTCCAACCATTCCAAAGGCGAGGTGATAACTATCACATTAAATAATAGTATTAATATTATATTGTTATCTGGTAATACTTGGGCTTGGGTATAACTTAACTCATTAAAGGAACACCACGTTGTGTGCAATGAAATATAAATTTTGTGTTCCATGTGATGCAAGATATACTTTCTATTACATCTAAAACAATCAATTACATAATTTAAATTAATTTTAAATAAGATATTTTATAAAATCTTATGATTTTACAGACACCAAATGGTGGATCTAAAAAGTTATAAAAAATAGTTTCATATATATAATCTATTTTGGATTTCATTGATTATTCTCAAATAAAAACCATTAAGTAATTTAATTCCTCTATATAGAATAGTTTTTTCTAATTATTAATAAATATTGTGTCACATTATATGATGATAAGAAAATGATATCTATATTATTCTCTAATATCCCTAATTAACCTATAAATTACTATTTCTCTTAAACAACTTCATCCACTGTGTCATGTGAAGTTTTTTCATGATTTAACAATTAGGCACCTTATGCCTCAAATTCTTCAAAGTCTATTTTTCTTCCACTATATCACTTGGGAGATTTAATCCTTTTCTAGAAATATAGCACCTATTTTCACTATGACTTTTCTTTATAAATAATTATATAGGTAATATAGTTTTTTATTTTTAGGATACCCTGTAAAGATACGCATACTACCTAATGATAATATTTTATTACTTAGATAAGCCTTAAAAAATGGTTTTCAAAACACATATATTAATATGTGACAAAGAGGGTTTGTTCATAAACCATAAATCAAATAGATTTTCATTTTTTACTTTATTTATCATACATTTTAGTGTGAATTCCATATATTTTAATGAAAATACACAATATAATAGTGAATTATTTACCCAACTCATCATCAATCTCAATATGTAAAAAAGTAATGATTCAAACTATCACATATTCATAATATCACATAAATTATCCCACTCTAGTATATATAAGGAGTTACTTGAAATATAATTTCATAATGTTTATAATTATCAATGAATTCTTTTTTTATATATGATAAACCTATATCTAGTCATATTTTCTTTATATTTACACCATATTTATTCTTCACTAAACATTTCTATTAATTATACAACTCAAATGAATATGATTTTTGAATCATCATGTAGAAATATAAATATATACCAATATAATTAGTAAATTTAATCAAATTAAAGAATTAATAACAATAGTTTACCTGAAATAGTCATCATAAATCTCTATGAACTAATTTTAGAATCTCTATTACACATTTTAATTTTTAAATTGAATGGGTTCATTATCATTATACTCTAAAAACAAGTATATCATATATCTAGGTATTTTATCTTAAAAATTAAAAATAACATTCCTAATACTATATTACCAAATATTTCTGGTTTATATGACCATATCAATAATGAAAAAAATAGGAATTATTTGATTCATATCTGTTTAATTCACTATTTATTGAAATCTTAGGATTTAAACATTAAAGTATATATTCAAATGATTATTTATATTTCTCATGCAATAATTTCTTCTTCCTTTATAAATAGAACACCTTTTTATTTTTTAAAATAATAAATAAAATTCACTTCTATTTAAGTTTTCCACATAAATAAGTTTATGATAATAATAATGATATAATTATGATTTATTAGTAAAATAATAATTCCTCCAAGAATTGTGAAATTTTAATATATTATAATTAATGTGGTAAGGATTTATCCATTAATAACTATAATATCCTTTTCACTTCTTGTAATATTTCATTACACACTCAGATCCTATATAAAGATGAAAATATAAAAGACATAAACATATATCTTATACTCAACCAGAATAAATTTATAATTAATTTTAATAATTAATATAGTTAATGTTTCCCCATCCTTAATCATTGTGTTAGAGTTCTTTTTGAAATGGAATTTCATGAGGTATAAAAAACAAGCTTTCACTTTATCTCTTTCTATTAAAATTTTTAGTTTATTATGATAATTTCTCATAGGTTCATTTATCTATGATCCTCCCATTGGAATCTTAGATTTACTATTCTCTTAGTTAACTATAAATATTAAATATGTTTCCCTCTTTATGTATTTATCAACTTCTAAAATCATTGGAAGATGTTGAATAAATAATATCTCTAAATTATTTTTGTTAAATTTATTGATAATAAAAGATTAATTTTGATGTATAAATTAGAAAATAATATTTTTGGGCATCTCCTTGTCGATTTATAAAGATATATATTCCAAATAGTTGATGCACTCTAATATAATGTTTAAATGAGGTCTAACAAAGACTTTCTCTATGAACTTCCATATGTGGACATCTTTGATGTTTTTAAATCATTTTTTTTCTTGATCCCTCTTAGTAAAATTCAAAATATAAGAGAAAGAAAAATGTTCATATTTTTCTATATAAATATTTTTCACCATAATTGAAATTAATGATATCATAATTCATTGAATATTTAATGAATCACCTATATGAATTTAATAGACAAAATTCTCATCCACACTGTCTTTTTTAGGGAGTTTAGTAAGTAGTGGTTATTTCAACATAGAATATTTTCTTAATTTTCATAGTATGATGTAAAAATATATGTACCTGTCTTATAAATTTTTACTAGTAAAAAAATTTACATTTTCTAAAACAAATTATAGTGATAGTGAGTTCAAAGAAATTTATACCATTATCTTTAAAAAATAAATTATATTTTATTACTTTATCATGGCTACATATTTTGACATTATTAATTTAATGTTCAATTATCTCTACCATAATTTTATGAATTCTTAATATCCATATCCATTAGCTTTGAAATATCTAATTATTATAGTATCCTAGTTATAAGGATCCATATTTCTTGTATTGTAGAAAATGTTATGGATATTACATAATACTCATTTTCCTTTGGGAAGTATTTACTACTTATAGTGGTATAAATTCATAACTCCTTGATATGTTAAGTAGACTCCCCAAACCATAAATTATATAATTCAATTTACATAATGTTTACCACCAAATTAAACTAAGTATACAATGAACATTACCCTTAATTGTAATTTTTTAAATTCAACTAAACACTTGTATTTAGAACTCCCGAATAGATAAAAGTTTCCCACATGAAAGTGAGGTAGTGACATTTCCCTCTAGTTTTATTCTAATTTAAATTGTAGAATGAAATATTGGATAAAATATTTTATTTTATGTTATTTTAATTAAACTTAAATATTAGATATTTTACTACCTATAATGATTATTCATTATTTTATATGAGTGCATACATAAATAATTATTCATATAATTTAAAAAATTTCATGTTCATAATAATATATTTTTATTTATGAATGATTTTTATTTATTATAATTTTATTCTATGTTATTGTAACCACATTTAATGATTATCTTTGTATAGGTAAAATATATATGATATGATCAGGATCATGAAATTATTGGTTAGTGTATCAAGAAAAAATAAACCAACATTGGCCCTACATGGAGTAATACATTGATCCTGGAATAACCTATGTTGCAGCATCCTCCATTCCCCCATGCATCACATTTGATTGGATTTAGATTTAGAACATAATATAAATCACCTCTCCGGGTAATCTCCATCTATAAATTCTATACTCACAAAGAAATGAGGAGATCTCTAGTAACAACAATTATATTTAATAAAAAATTACTAATATATTGTCCCTTATAAAATTTTAAAAAGTTCAGGAGATATAAATATCTTCAAATTTTAATTATTAATAATTATTAAAAATTTAAACAGTTAAATAATTCATTTAAATATATAAATACAAATACACACATGTTGATCTAAGACATGATCATTCCAAATATAATTAATTTTTCAATGAATAAATATTTAAAGTATATATAAATGAATAGTAAAATTTATTAATTAAGAAATTTTTTAAATTTTTTTATTCCACTTATGTTCTCTAAGCCCCCATTAAAAATTCTTATCATTTATTTAAAAATTTTAGGGATTTATTTATTTTGTAAATAAAATATACATATATTTTCATGTATAAATGCATTCATACATACATACATATGTTTTTATCTTACTATCTATGTGTGTATTATATAGGATATAAAAAGAAAATTGAAGGGGGTGTGACATGCCTTTGTAAATTTTTAATAAATAATTTGAAAAAAAAATAAAACCCCTTAAAGAGGATATTGATTGAGTTCTATTAGAGAGTGTACCACTCTACCCCATTTTTTATAAATTTATATATTATATTATAATAAATATATGTATATAGGTATGTATTCATGTATGCATGTATGTAAATTTATTCCTTCATGTATGTATGTATAATAATAATATATTTATTAATAATGGAAAAAAATAAAAACATAATTTTGACACAGTCAAACAGCCCTATTTCATTTTTTTATTTTTATTATGGAACATAATAAATGAAATAAATAGAATATAATAATCAAATTTTTTTCATTTCATTTCACAACCTCTTTATCACATTCATAAGAATGCATACTCCCATTCACACTTGGTTTGGACCATTATAACCAGACATGGGCCCCTTAAATGAATTTTAATAAACAAAAACAAAATAACAAATATAAATTATGTGCGACTGTATTGACTATTCTTAACGGATTCAAACCCAACAAATGTGGCTATGTGGGAAGCCTATTTAAAACATTCCCACTAAAACTCATTAAAAAATTCTCAAATCCACTTATAGAATCATCACAAGTTATATAAAATATAATATATATATATATATATATACAGAATAAATACCTCTAGAAATTTATTTCTTATTTTATTTTTTCTAAAGGTTGACATAAACGATCATCATAACCTTTTCATTACATTAAGATTCTAATTAAGAGTTACTATATAGATATCTATACGTTTTAAATCATGAATTTAATGTTGTTCATGATACCTTAACTTCCTTTGTGAGAGAATAAAGTTCTTGTTGCCACTAATTATTTGTCACAAATATTATTCTTCTATATTCTCTATCGAGATTTGTGAATGATGTTGTATTATTCTCTCTAATTATTTCTTTAGTAATTGAGTGAATAATTATATTAATGGATTTCATGTCAAATTATTTTGATATATTTTTATTTTTATACATATATTGAAAATAAAATAATTATATAAATATATGTGATTTTAATTTAATTCATATAAGGGACATATGTTACTTTATAAAATAATAATAAACATAAAAAATATTCTTTAACATTCATGTTTATCTATGGAAATATTATTCTTTCTGAAGGTATAAGTTGTTCTGAAATAAATATCCCTATTTTTAGAATGTGTTTATATATCCACTTTCATTCCATTATAACCTTGTTTTTTTTAAAAAAAAACTCTTTATTGCGACCCTAGATATTTCAAGTCAAGAAACATTCCAAAAACATATTCATAAAAGATATTTTTCTTGATTTTTTATACTCTTTTAACTGTGGAAACAAATTATAAATTGAGAAATATTAAATTCAACATAAATTATCTCATGGGTGTGATTCGTTCCCTTGTTAATTTTTTTGATCCACACACAACATTTTTTCCAATGAGTTACCATACATATTATGAACAGTTACATTATATAGTTTCAGTTGATATATAGGTTTTCTAATTCATAAATCCATAAATATGTAGTCCCTAATTCATTGAGTTTTAAGGGATTAATTATAGAGAATAAATTTAAATAATTCAAAAACATAATCATTTCTTGACCAAGTTAGAGAAAAATCTTATTAAACAAATATAGAGTTATAATTTTGAAGATGGTGGATAAATTCAAAAATATCAAAATTATTTAAAACCCATTCAAATATTTTGTGTTTGCTGAATTTATCAGAAAAATGATTCTAATTCCCAAATATTAAAACAAGATTAAAATTATGAATAAAAAAATCCTCATAAAAATCGATAAAATTAAATCAATAGTAATAACCAATATAAATGTCCATATAATCTTGTATTTAAATTAATATCAAAAATATCTTAGTGGGATGAGAAATATATGAATTGAGAAAATTATATTTTATACTCATCCCCATTTATAATCAATCCTAATTAACTTTTAGATGGATCTATAGGAAAAGGATTGATTCTTTCCTCCAAATGTAAATATTTGGATGAATCCTTAACCATCAGTCTAGGGGATTCCAAATACCAATGGTGATAAATAATCAGTACTAGAGGGTTTATACCTCGATGTTATAAATGAAATATTTTTATGCTAATTATAACATAAAGATCATCTAAATTTTTTCATATTATATCTTTCTTTCATCATCATGATCGGTTGATAATTATTATTGGTCGCCTACTATAGAAATGATAATATTGTCATTTTTTTAATTAAATTAAAATTTATAGTTTTTATGCTATGATTTAAGCCATTCAAATAATTATATTGAAATTTTTTTCATTCATATTGAGAATAATATTTTATATTTTCCTCATGATAAATTATTTTCTATCTTTAATTTTTTTTATTTCTTCCCTCAAAACATTATTATATCAGTTTATTCATTAATATCCTCCTCTTTCAGAAAAAATCAATTCATTGAAAATATTCCAATAACATCATAAATGAATACTCTAAGATTATTTTTTCACTTATAAATCACTATTTATTTGTATGTTCTTCTTATAATTTTATATAAGATTTTATCAAACAAAATTTCATCATCTTCTTCTTAAAAACATTAATTTTATTATTTTTATTTTTATTTTTGAGCGTTAAAAATCATAATTTATGGAAATGGTATTTATTCATACCCATTAACCATAATATAATATACTTAAAATTTTCTCTAATTATAGAATCTATCAGTAAAACATTAAATTAATAAATAAATAGTGTGTTTAAGTCAAGAATTTTAAGATTTTATACCTTCACATAAAATAGATTTGAAAATAATGAAGAATATTTTTGATAATTATAGTGCCTTAGATTCATATTCCAATCCTCTTATAGATAAAGTAATATATTCCCTGCTTGTAAATAACTCAACAACCATTTTTTCATCAAACCTATTACCATCATTAAAAATATCATTCCACATTTGAAGTTATATTTTTCTTCAAAATTTTATTCACCTTCACAAATTTTCTTGAGATTATGTAAAATTACATCAGTGATATTGAATATCATAACTCTAATATGTAATTTATCTTTCTTATCCATTCTATCATTCTAAATATTACATAAATCCCCAATTTCCATTATACCTCCTTATATTATTAGAACATATACATTTTTAACTACATATAGAACTTATAAACTAGTAAAAAACTAATTCAACACTAAATCTATACAAAGGTGATAAGTTTTCCCATCTAATACAGGAATTAATGTATTTTATATTAACTAAATTCATATATTCCTTTTCAAATAATAATAATTATAAATAAACTAGAATTAAAAAATTCACAGCATTTAAATAGTTTCCATAGGATTTAGAAATATAACATAGAATATTCTGAAATAATAATTAATGTGATCCTACGTGAGGTATAAAAACTCAAAGTGGTGGTGTTAATAATTTTATACTTTTTCCCCATCAAAAAATATTATAACTCAACAAGGAAAAAAAATATTTTTAATTTATTTATTAAAATTTCCACAGTTGTATTGGTTTTTATTTATTTTTAGTTTCATTGAAAAAATAAAAAGAATAATAAAACATGTATATTTTTTTGCATGGTTCTCCATTTAATAAGAAATACTACATTCTTAAAAAATCAGGCATTACCCTACATCAAATAATTCATAATAATCATAATAATAAATATAAATGAATGACATATTCCCTTGAGATAATATTGAACGGTAATCCTCTTGACATTAATTATAATCCAACTACACTTATTAAATAGTATACTAATCCTCATATTAACCAAAATAATAAAATTAATCCATTTATTGAATTAATAACAACATTATAATCCTATTTAAATATTGACTAAATTAAATACAGTCTCCACATGAAAACATTTTCCTGATACATGAATTCTATTAATCTAATTCACTAAACATTAAATTATTTAACTTATTCACTCAATAATATGAATCATTCAAACTTTTTAGTTATTATAAAATAATCATATACATGCCATAAATGTAATACATGAAATAAGAATGATAATCCAAAAATATATACAATCCTTGATGTCTAAAAAACATATTTTAAGAATATAAACATTGATAAAACTATCCAAAATTAAATAATTTATAATAAATTACATCAAAAAAAATTATTCCACTACATGGATTCTTAATTATTGAACCTTTTTTTAAAATCAAAATTTTTACATTGAAATAAAAATAGCTTCAACAGATTCATTACCTTTATTTTTTATTTTAATTCAAATGACTTCAACTAACTTCAACTACTATGATATTCTAAATTATTATAAGATAAATAATCTCATATTTTGGATAAAAAATCTCATAAATGAGGTATCTAAACATAATAAATTAATTATATAAAGTATTTTATTGAACCAGTAAATACACATGTCAGTATATCAAAAATTAAAAAAATTTATAAATTTTATATTTCCCAACAAAAATTATATATTTCCCAACAAAAATTAATTGATTCCACTAGTGATACACAAAATAAAAAGTCTACTAAAATTTCCTACTATCATTACAAATAAAAATTTAGTGAATGCCTTAAATATTATAGTGGTATATATGTAATTTCACAATTTCAATCACGACCACTGAAAATCCATCTCTAGAAAGTTGTTGAGGATTGTTCCACATCACAACCTCCATAATTAAATATGATTCAAATTAATTAAATACATCATACAAATCTATTAATTATTTAATCATTAATATATATTACTCAGGCGACTCTTATTTTCTATTGATAAAAATTAAAATCCATGTATATAAATAATTCATAAAATATTACTATATTATATATTAATTTTTTCTTCAAATTCAAATATATATATATATATATTATTATGTTATTATAATAAATATTCTTCTTTAATTATAAAAATTATTAAACCATGAAATGAAAAATCCCAAAGCTCCTTGCTGTCAAACATTTTGTCCACTAACCTATGACACATATCTTGATCATAAAAATATAGATATAAGTTTTATGAGTGGACATGAATCATTGTTCAATGATTTCCCACTTCCCCCATATCTAATTGTATATCATAATTCCATTTAAAACATCTTAATAAAGATTTATACAACATAAACATCAATTTTCTTGTCAAAATAATACAAGGATCCATTATTTTTTTCACATTATATGTTTTTAGAATTTAAAACCATATACGAATACAATTCCAACTTATATAATATTGAAAGTGAAAAGATTCATGTCAAACTATTTATCCACTTGGTTGATCCATACCCCAAAAAAGAGATAAAGGGTAAAAATCCTTAATATAATCTATTATCCCCACCCACTCAACATCCACTTCATTATATACCCAAATATCCATTTTTTAAATACCCTAAAAATCCTAGAAATTCATATATTTTCTATTGGTTCATTTATGGAAACCACACTAAACATATGAATAAGAGTGTAAAAATTACTCGATATGATTTTTTCAAGATCCATTAACTCACATTAATGTGTATTATAATTCATAATTATAAAGTATCTATGTAATTTAATGTTTACCCCCAACCCTAAATACATTTAAATTAAATAATTAAAAATAAATACTGAATCAAAGAGTACGATACAAGTCCAAAATAATAAAAGTACTCTTGTAAAACAAAGTGGAGGATAAAATGATTCTTATGAACAAAATCCTTCCTTGAAAAACATGATGGTAAATTTAAATGAATTAAAAATATATTTTATGTTTTTTACAATATAAATACTTTCATATAATAAGAATAACATATTCTACCATCGCCTTAGGATATATTTAAACCAATATGGGATTACCATATACTTTCCCCATGGGAAACATAAATCTTACTTTGATCATACTCAAAATTGATCAATGTAAATAGATAACAAAAACCTATAGTATAAATAAACTATTATAACTCCATAAATATGAAATATTTCCCCATAAATATAATATCTTGCCTATAACATTATTAGTAGATAAAATTATCCTTAGTTGTATCCCCTATCTAAAAACATCATTGGTACCTAAACTCACACTTAATAATAAATTAAATTCAAGAACATAATAGGTAGAAAAATCATATTAAATCAAATTAAACATTTTAAATATAATTAGTATATGAAATATCTATTATATAAAATATAACTCTTGGAACATCATCAATAGGTAAGCTCAAACATAGAAAGAATTACACTCTAGAAACATTGTCATTTGGTAACCACACTATCAAAAATAAATACAATACAATAAAATCATACATAAATCGACACTATGTTTATGAGACAATGTATTCATCACACATACCAAGTCAATATCATGAAGTATCTATCATGTAACTCATTTGGAATATTAATTCATTCTCATATTGAAAATACAAAATAAGATATAAATACTTCACAAAATCATAAAAAATAAATGTTCCTTGAAATTGGATCATATCATTTATCAAGTCATAATATCAAGTAAAATTTGAGGAATTTAGTCACATGTTGTGTCCCAATAGTACATCACATGTTATCTTTTTATTTTAAAAATAATAATATCATATTATGTCATTGATATTATTCAACTAACATTTTCTTAGTTTTTCTATCATATATATATCATATGATCATATTATTCTCCTAACATATTTTTTATTTTCTATTATTTCATAAAAAATATACCATATTCCAATTTTATACCTTTTTAAGATCTTTCACATACCATTGATCTCATGTTTACGATATTTTTATATAGTTATCAATAACTGATTAAAATATTTTCATATTTTTTGTGATTTATACATTTATACCTCTTAGTACATTTCACATTCTAAATCAATTTTATCACTATTTCATATCTCTTCACATTAATATAATATATATTTATTTTTACTATTTGGTTATTCTTTATTTATGGAATAATCCATTTTATACGTACTCACCCCAGGTATTATCTATATTCATTTCCTATTTAACTTCTATTCTAAAATATACCCTTGAATTACCTAACCCTTTATGTGAAAATGAATCGTTAAACATCTTAATTTTATCTAATTCTATATATATTACAATATTAAATAACATACATTCTAATGAACCAACCTGGGATGATACAAAGAAACACTATAGATGTACTTCCATTAGAGGTATTATAAAAAAACTAGACAAGTATCATTTATAAATAAAAAACAATGTACATAGTTGAGGAAGTTATACTAGTCCACGTGACCGACAACATCAAGCCCAAGGTTCTACACTTGAAAGAGAATATGAAAATATATATCTGAAACTCCATGTGACCATCCTCCACCATCAAAACTTTTCACCATAGAGGCAATTACAACCAAGAGAAGCCTATCATCTACATGATTTCATTTCATTTACTCATGTCCTAAAATATCACATCTATAAATTCCCAAAATAAAAAGTAGGGTGTGATCACAAAGTCCAAAAGGATTTTATTAAATAATCCGTACAAATCCTAATATCATGAAAATTTTATCTCTAGATTTAAAACAAATCCATATTATATATAATTATTATACTATAAAAAAAATTCAAAAAAATCGTTGGTTTTCATAAAATCCATTCTATGTTCTCATATATAGTAATATGTCATGTACATGTAAGATGAAATGATTTCCAAATAAAAACCATCCTTGGATACACCATAAGATAAATATGTGTGAAACTAACTATAAAATATACCATCATGTGTCAAACAATGAATAAATTACAAAGCAAAAAATTGGGATCTATCCTATGGGAATATGTACTAAAAAAATTAGAATAACTAAGGTATACATCATGTCCAATCTATACTGAGTCATTTCAAAATCTTTTGATATCAAATCTCTATAGTTATAACACACTAACAGTGGCATATCCATTTTTTTGATGCGCCCAAGGTTCCCAAAGTGCTATGTTTTCCAAAATAATTTGAATAACATGCTCAAAATTTATAAAGAAAAATTCACAGTAGAGAATACCCATGTCAATGCTTGAAAATCCTATTTGTTGTAAAAAATACCCTTAAAGCTTCTCTTCATCATATAGTGCATGAAAAAATAATTATTAATTAAAATCCCTTTAGATACATAGACCTCCTAATGAAAATCCAACTTGATATCAAATCCAAAAATATCCAAATACAAACTGAGGAATTGTAAAATAAAATCAAGATGTTCAGGAATTAAAAAAAATTATAAGACACCTACCTCAATAATTGAGAGGGATCCCTTATAATCAATCTCCCAAAGTTATGGTAGAATGATAACCAAAAGGGTTTTCATGTTCCTTCAATGATATATTATGGGAGCCAATGTTTTGAGAGAGAAATGTGAAAGAATGTTTGGATTCAATGGGATAATAATATTTTTTGGTAGAATAGATGTTATAAGACTACAGTTTATAATTATAGACTATGCCATAGATCTGTAAGACCCTGTCGTAGAGCCATTTTCCATGAAGGAGTCCCTCCAGTTCAACATGACTCTGGAAAACATGGAATATACCTCCCCAATATCTTATTATCCTAAGGAAATCATACAATGTAGCTGAAGACACAACAACAGAGAACTAATCTACCTGAGAGTTAGGATACTATGTAGCATAACTCCACACCATAGGGGTACAATATTTGAAATAAATAAACAAATCCCACCCTTTGGTCGCTACACTATATCCTCCCACTCCACCTAGTAACACCCAACCACCTTTCACTACAATATACCTCCATGAAACAATCCCCTTTAAAATTTTAAGGATACTCCAAATTTCCATCAAAATTCATAGATCATCAAGTACTAACTCTTAAACCTTAAAATATAGTATAAAAAACCTATAGGTTATCATAATTATTCACATGGAAAAATATTTTTTCCCCCATAAGGTGATTGAGATTATTTAATTATAATAAAATAAGGCCATTTTTGCATCACAAATGATTCCCACTCCAACATATCACAGTTATCCCATATAAATTGTTATAGTACATAGACCAATGAATCATTTTATAATGTATTACCCTATCTGAGATATCTATAATCTAAATTGGTCACTCAACCATAATGGTTTTAGGCCTAAGATTAACATCCTCACATTTATTCATATTGGAAGGTTCTACATCATACATCCACAACTGGGAAAAATGAAAAAAATTGTGAATTGATGTCAAGTGATATGGTAATGCTAAATGATATGAAGCCATTCCAATTAATTCAATAATATTAAATGGTTTAACAAGCCTCAGTTACAACATA
Source organism: Viscum album (assembly GCA_963277665.1). NCBI lineage: Eukaryota > Viridiplantae > Streptophyta > Magnoliopsida > Santalales > Viscaceae > Viscum > Viscum album. Next base: position 200,573,334 of record OY728157.1, on the reverse strand, counting down.
CCTTGTTTACCCACCGAATAGTTTCCCAAGAGAGATGATACCCTTAGAAGGACCTGATCACCAAGATCAAACTCTAGAGGCTAATGATGATAGTCTTCATAGTATTTCTAATGACTTTATAATGAAACCAACTTCTTTATCAACCATACATATTCATCATCTCCTAACTAAGGATCAACCCAACCAAGTATAATTCTCCCCAAACTTTCCATCACAATATATATCTACATGGCCACCCATTTAACCCTTTAAATGTAACTATCTTAATTGAATCATGATAATTGTTATTTAAGGAAAAATTTACTAAAGGAAGATTATTTTCTATGAAACCACCAAATTCATGATCATATGATTGAACAATATCCTAAATAATATCGATATCTCTCTCTATCTTTCCATCCATTTGTGGATAATATTCTATGATCAACATCAATTGGGAGCCCATAACCTCTTGATAACATCTCTAAAACTGATATGGGAACCCTAATTCCCTAAAAAATGATTTTATTGGGAACCCCATAATGTTTATGAACTTATCATACATATAACTTCCTAATATTCTCCACCTCCATCGTCTCCTTAATTGGGATTAAATGATCAAATTTTGTAATTCAATCAATGGTCACCCAAATTTCATCCTTACCATATGAAATATACATTAAACCAATGTTTAATTCCATATAAATGTAATCCCACTTCTATAAAAGAAAGGAAAAAAGGTGAGAAAAATAGTAGGTAACTGGTGATCCACCTTAATTCTATGATAAGTAAGGAACCATGACATTAAATATGCAATAAACTTCCTAAACCCTATAAAACAATAAAATCATCTCAAATCATGGCACATCATGGAAGTCACATGGTGTATAGATTAACAAGACAAGTTTTAACTATCTATCAATTCCTACCCAAGAGAAATTGAAAGGACCCAACTTCCTCCAAAAAACAAATCACCAACTAGGTGCTGAGACCACTTGGCCAAGGTATCCCCACAATTTAAGATTTTGACTAGATCACTAGAAATTAGTATCCAACACTTTATTAATCATAACCATATAATAAAATAATTTTCCATCCATTACTAAATATAATAAAACCTTACCACTAGCCTCTTCAACTCAAAATATCATCTTAAAGAACAAACTCATCAAAGAACACTCCTACACTTATTAATTTATGGATTTAGTTAATAATTTCATGCTCAATTCATTATAAACCACGTCACCTTTCCTATGAGTATAATAAATATCAAAATCAATAGATTATTTTTACTCAAACTATTTTCTTTATTTTATATTCATATCCCTCTGAGTGAAAATATACTTCAGGCTCTTATAATTAGAATATTCTATAAACTGATACCGGAGGAGATAGTGACACAACATTATGAGTGCATTAATTAATATATCTAACTCAATATCATGGATAGGGTGCTTATTTCCATGAGTGGACCATTAGGAAGATCCATTGGCTACCACTTTCTTCCCTTTAACCAAGACACAATACAATCCCATACCAAGAATTTCATAGAAAAACCACAACCTAAACCCATCTCTAGAAGAATCTAAACTAGATCTGAATAATATATTACCATTAGTTCATAAAAATATCTCAATAATTTATTATTCCACTAAAACATTGGGTTATTTGATATATAATATAAACTCATATAAAACATTTCCCCTTTATAGGTCAAAGCTATCAGTGGGGATGCATGCTTGAAAAAATCTGGAATAAACCACCTATAGTAACCATCCAAACACAAGAAACTTTATATAGATATCACATTTATAGGATACTCCCAAGACAATACCACCTAAATATTTTCCAGATCCACTAATATTCCCCTCTTAGATATAACATAACCTAGAAACAAAACTTAACAAATCAAAAGATTCACACTTCGAAAGACTGCCATAAAATATATATTCTTTTAGGATCATGAGAATGATATCCAAATGATCATGATATTCCTCCTCAAAATTGGATTACAATAAATTATAATCCTAAAAAGAACTATAAATGAGTCTAAAACCTATGAAATATTTGGTTCATCAATGCCATAAATACCATAGTATCATTAGTGAAACCAAATTGCATATCGAGAAACCCAAAATTCCTATATCTGCTACTAAATATTTCATAGGTATATCCTCTTTCCAGATTCTCAACTGATGCTTCACAAACGGTAGGTAAATATTAGAAAACCAATTATTCCCATTGATTCGATAAAATGGATTATTAATTCTTGTCAAAGGATACTTGTTCTTAAGAAATCACTTGATTTAGCATCAAATAGTCAGTGAAAAGTATGATGTTCCCATCTACCTTCCTAGAAAATAGGATTGGTAAATCTCAATGTAACATGTTAGGATGAATTAATACCTTATCCTCAAGGTCCAGAAGATTTAATTTAATTTCCATTATCATATAGGGTTCTTTTTTATAAGGTGGTATAGAAATGGGGATCATGTCGGGGAGTAGGTCAATAGAAAACTTGACCAATCTCTATGATCGTAGCCTAGAAAAAATTTCATGAAATACATTGGGGTATGCACCCACCAATACGGGGAGTAGACTAGTTAAGTTATATTCAATTAAATCAAGGAATGTCTTCAATAACTAGCTAGATATCACCAATATATATGGAATAATAGTCCCCTCACTCCTAGGTCTAGAGTCCCACTCACCCTCAAAGACATAAGAGGCCCCATTGAGAGATAAGAGATAAACTCTAAAATTATAACATTAGATATAGTACTTTATGTTGATCAAATAATCAATTTCAATAACCCGTTCAAATATTTAAAGATCAATAACTAAAAAACCCTACACAACTTCAAAGTCAGATATCATCACCCCAAAAGAATGACATTTGAATCCTTTTTAAAACATTTTCTCCAAATGCATAGAATGATCTAACAAGAATGGAATAATATGTGAATTTAATCCCCACACTTCAATCAACTTTGAATCTATAAAAACTTTACTAACACTTGTATCCAATAAATATGACAATATAAAGGATCAAATGAACATTATACTTCTAATAGTAGTTTTCTCTACCTTTGATTCCTATAGTTCATACTCTACTACATAAAGACATCTAGTCTAAGATCCTTCCTGAACCATCTTGTCTTCCTAAACATATTCCATGGCTTTAAGTTAAGACCCACCACCCTTGTAAGTATTAGAATAAACCTGTGAATCCTTGGTGAGAGTTCATCCAGCCTTATTGCATTGAGACATCAATTAGTAAAAATTCATGGGATAACCAAATGGTCAAAAAAATAAAAAACAAGGGTGCTTCTCTATGGTTAGGATTGGAATAACTAGGTCTTCCACGGTGATAAAAAAACAACTTCTTATAGTCTTGAAAAAGACCCTGAAATTGGTTTTGAACAATACTGGAAACCTTTACGATTCCTTTTTTGGCTAAAAGACACCCACTAACTAAAAACTACACCAATTAAAGCTCCACTTAAACCTATTCTCCCATATATGTCTACAAAATCCAAAGTTATATTGTACACCACCTAAAATAAATTTTCTTGTAATAATAGAATCAATATTGACCAAATGTTAGTCATCAAACCCAACTCAAACCTTTGATCTTTTTTGTAGTCATTAGAAATGAGCTTTGGTGCTAGGTGTACTAACTCAGTGAAATGGGTAGAATACTATAAAACTTAATGCTCCCCTAGCTTTAAGGTTATAAATTACCATTTATTAACAACAGGCAATGTTTCAATATAAAACTAGTGATTTAATTCTTGAAATAATTATTGGTGTGGTCATCATGCAACTTAGATTACATGATAGAGTCCCACCTTATCCATCATTATACCTTAAAAATATAAGTGGTTAAACCAACCACAGAGTCCTCTAGATTTAAAAAAATTGAATATCCTTTCAATTTGTCCAATCCATTTCATGGATTCTTAGGGTATTTTTTCCACCATGGAAGATGGATGGATTCTTCTTAGTAAATTATAATCCATGACCCACCACTCATCCTTAGTTTCAAATACCAACCTGACCTAGAGTCTAAATAGTGTAGATTATATCTTACACTAAAGAAGGTTCTATCAAAATATTCACTTGTGGGTCATGTATCAAAGCTTCCTCACTTGGATTCTAAATTTATCATCATGGAGTAATTGACTAATAAATATAAGAAAATATCTAACCATCTTAAGAGAAATTTTCCAAATCATAAGGCCAACTTCAAGAATGCATATTAATGCCATTCAAAAATAATAATTTAATGAAATTATGGATTCCATGAATGAAAGAAAAATATAAAAAATATATTTAAATATATCCCAAATATATTTTATTAAAATAACCTTAAACACCCAGCATCAATCTCAGTAAAAATTCTTGACCACCAATGGTGTCTTGTGTTCAGACATAGAAGTGAGCTAGCTAGGAAATCAGCCACATTTACTATCTTAATTCTGATTATCCAAACTAATTTCTAACAAAAACTCTAAACAAAACCTAGGTGGTGTCATAACCCTTCAGTCCGGGTATCCCCTATAATTCATTTTTTAATGAACGAACCTGGTTAGATTAAAAACAAAACCTCATATGATCCGCCACATAGATGTATCATAAAAACAACCAAAATGGACCCATGTATAAATGTATAACAATAAAAGTATATAGGGTAACAAAATATTCATATCCATGATATATAAAATATCAAGATCAAGTGGGTAAACAAGAAAGTGAACAATACAATCCAAATATGAAACTCTATATATCCATCCATTACCATCAAACTGTATCACTATAGTGGAAACAACACTCAAGATAATCTTGTGAACTGTGTGATTCCCTTACCTTTTCTCATTCCCTAAAAATCACTTCTACAAATTTCCAAAGGAAAAATATAGGCTATGAGAAAAAATACTAATAGGGTTTAACCAAAGAATATTTATAAATTCTAATATCATGAAAATTATATCTCTATCTATAAAAAATATATATATTATAAAAATATTCATAAGATAATCTTTTTTGGAAAACATCATTTTTCAGAAAATCCTTTTCATATACTTATATCTAGGAATATAGCATATGCATGTAAGAAGGAATGATAGAATAAGAAAAACCATCCTGGATACACCGCAACATAAACATGTGACAAATCAACCAGGAAATATATCATCCTATGTAAAACCAAGCATAAATGAAAAATCACAAGATTGGGATCTATCCTATTAGAATACGTACTTGAACACAAAATAAATCACTATGAACATAATCATTTGAATCCAACTGATATTGAGTCCTGTCATAGTCTTTCTAAATCAATCCTTTAGTGGTATAACACACTAAGAGTGACATGTCCATTTCCCAATGCACCTATGGTTATGAATGTAGAATGTTTTTTCAAATTATATTAAAACCATAATCAAAATTTATAAATCATTTTCATAGTGATTCATACACGCTTTCATTCTTGAAAACTCATTTTGTAAAAAAACACCCTTAAGGTATTTCATCAACACTTAGTGTTTAAAATTAATTCTTAAAATAATTTTGATCTCTTGGATAAAATCCACCATGATGTCAAATACAACTATTTCATAATAAAAAACATCAAATTTAACCTAAACATAAATGTATTAAAGTAATATAATATTTTTATAGATAAACCTACCTCAATAAAGTATAGGAATCACTAATAATTGATCTCTAAAATTTGATATCTAATGCTAACCAAAAGGGACTTCAAGGGACTTCAAAGAGATCTCTTTGGTTACTAGGGTTTGTGAGAGAATATTGTAATAAGTCTTAGATTTGAGGGGATTTGAATATTTATTGATACTCTAGAAGTTATAAGACTATGAAACATCCTCTTGGACCATGTTGTTGAGCCATTAAACCACACCGTCGATCCCTAGTCCACACTGTTTTCATCCCAAATCAACTGGACTCCATAAACCATGATGCATACCTATCCTAGATCATATTCTCCTATGGAAAGTGTACAATAGAGATGGTGACACTGTGCTATAGAACTAACCCACCCAATTAGTAGGCTATAGTGTAGACTAGATCCACACTGTAGGGGTACCATATTTGAATGAAGTGACTGAATTACAACCCTTGACTACTATGCAAAACCTCTATATCTACGACATATTAGCCAACTACCTAATGATGTTTCCAACATCCACAGAATAACACCATGGAAAATTCCATGGAAAATCTAACTTATCATCAAAATTCCCAGAACTCAAAGTACTAAATCTTAAGCCTTAAAAGAGATCATACCAAAACCTGTAGGGTGTCTCATAAAATTGTCTCAATATCTCTAGTAGATCTACTATTTTTTTAATTATTTCCTAAAAAATATATTCAAATAAAAATGAACACTAAAATTTTGAAACTAAATTATGAAAACCACATATTATATTACCCACCCCTGAATATAGTATAGATAAATCAACTAATTAACTCACTATGGTTAGTTATTTAATTTATCATTAATAATTAATCATTGAATTTAAATTGATCTAGAGACAATTGTTGCTTAATTTTTTATTTCATGTTCTTTTTGAGTTTGACATAGCAGTTACATAAAATATAGATCTTGGTTTTTTTGTTATATTTTTTTACATTAATATTAAATAAATAAATAATTTTAGTGGTTTCATTGTGTTCCATATAATATTTTGAAAGGAAATATTGTGTGTGAAATGGTAAAACTATAATTTCCACATTTATATATTCCTACATTGAGAAATAGACTTTGTGATTGAATATGGAATAAAGAGTTTTTTTTTGTGATATCTTAAAAAATGTGTAGACTTGTAGAAAAATTTTAATATGGTAGTGTGAGTTTACATGAATGATATAAATTTTTCAAAATATAGTTTGTATTTTATTTTCTATATATAAAATAATTTTTTTGAGGATCCTTATTGAAAATAATTACCTATATAACTCGTTGAGGAGAACTAATAAAAACATACATGCATATTTCATCATTTTAGATGAAAACTTAATATATTAAACATAATTCATAACCTAAAAATGTATGGGTTTAGCATATTTAGAAACTATATTAATAACCAACTTATTTTATTAAATATCCTAAACATTTCAAATGAAATTCATATCTCATAGGACCCTTCATATACATATCCTACTTAAAACCATTCTTTATAACCTATGGATAATTAAAAAATAAGAAAGTGAGAGATCAGATGTTCAGTAAGGGTAAACATGGAAGATATCAATTGATGATCAAATGAAATAATAAGATAAACATAAGGGTGTGATATTAGGAAATTAACTTTCAATGTTTATAGAAAATCAGATATAAATCATAAATCATGATTCATAGAATAAAACACTATCATTTCAAAATAGAGGAGTTATAAGAGTGATAAATCATCATTAATCAATCATAACCCCTAGGAAAATATCATAAGCATAAGAAAATGTCATAAAAATTTTGAAAAAATCATATTATAGAAAATAATTTATTTAGTCATGTATCACTTCCAATATCATCATCACATAGTGGATAATGGACCAAAATGGGTTTGGTTTACTCTGAACCTTTTTTCATCCTTCGAATGGGTTCACTCCCCATACTATTCATATTATATCCTGAGATGTCAATTTGTAATGAAATTCATACATACATGTGATACAAGATCATAAAACATTCATCAATTCATTATATTATAACCCCTGCAAAAGAAACAAGCTTCATAAATATTTTCTCATTTCATAATCATAATTCATCCAGAAAAATAAAATGGATGATATCATAAGTCTATAATTGTAATGAGACATACATTTATGAATGAAATTTCTCTTATGAATTTATTTGTCTCTAATACATGGTAATATAATATAATATAAAACAAATATAGCACCTAATGAAAATAAATAATAATTTATTATATTAATTCAAACATTAAAATTATAAAATAAATATATCCATAATAATTAAAAGTGTTATTTTGTGACCAAAAATAGAAAATAAGATAATTTTAATATTAAATTTTTATATACTCAATCCCCTAGAATGATCAAATCCATGAAAACATTTTATAAATAAAGAAAAATATTAGAAAACCAAAATATATTTCAAATATGAAAATATATGATCTTGAGGGAAAATATAAGAAAATAAATAATGAATGAAATATTTGGTATTTATATATTCTTGGAAACCCATACGACTATAAGAAATCTTTCTATTAGAATATTAATATGTCAACAAGAAAAGTGTTGTGACTATTAAGAATAGCCTATTGAATATTATAATAATAACATCACCTATGTGATGGTAAAATAATATTTTGGTATCTTATAAAATGAAAATATAGAAAATATATATCATCTTGAAAATAAATAAAAATTTAAAAATGATAACTATTCGTCTGTATTTTTGTAATTCATGTCAGTTTTAGTTTTATTTTTATGATAAAAATAAATACTTGAAATTAAATTTATTTCCATAATTTGTTTATAAAATAATATTAGTGCAACCAGGTTCAAGATCGAAGAAAGCCCGACCCTAAAACAAATGTATTAAAAACCAAAGAGTGTGGCGGAGCAAGGGGTTCACATAGACAGGAGTAAGAAACACCATGCGCATCCAAATCAACAAGATAAGAGAAAAATTCATGAGTAACAAAAGACCATCCCGAGGAGGCCTCCAAAACAGCCCTCTTTGACAGAGCATTTGAAACCTGATTGGCCTCTTTGAAGACATGAGTGACCTCAAGATGAATGTGCTCAATAATCTGAAGGCATTCAATCCAGAAAGGGAGGATTTTCCATGGAACCAATCCGGATTGAGACTTGAGGATGTGCACCGTAGTGGTGGAGTCATATTCCACCCAGATATGTCTCCGTCCATAATGACGGGCATACCTGATCGCTTTAATCATAGCCCAAAACTCAACCTCAATTGTTGTTCCTTGACCAATGTAATTGAATAATCATCCCTTAACAAAGCCTTGGTAAGTTTAGAAGACACCACCACAACCTGAGGGACCAGGATCACCTAATTCCACCCCATCCATGATCACCATCAGCCAGCTTGGAATTGGTGGGATCCATCAGATTGAATTTAGGACAAGAGGTTTCCAAGAATGCCCTGTAACACCAAAGGATTTCATAATAAGCAGTTCGGACAGCTCATTTTTCATTGTACCACGATGCAGCTTGGATGATGTCATAACAGCCCATTAAATAGAATGCATTCCAGCCTAAAAATAGGGGTGCTAGCCTTCAAAAGCAGCACCATTTCGCACCTTCCACAAAACCGAGAAAGTAATAGTGGTGGAAATTAGAATCAAGAACCATCTTGCTCACTTCGCGGAGCACGTTGTACAGATTTGAGAAGAGATTAATATCTGCTCATGTCCATATGAATGCCAAACACATCTTGTATATGTAACCAAAACCTGGATGAAAAACTATAGGAGATGAAAGTGTGATTAACAGCTTCTTCCTCCTACATGAAAATATAGAAAACAGAAGCACAATTAATTCCCGATTTCTGCAGCAACACCTATGTAGGCAACTATCCCTTCCACATCCACCATAACAGTGTGTAACATGAAGGGGAAATAAAATCATTTATGAAAACTTTCATCCAAGCAAGATTGCTGGAAATTCCATCACATAAATGCCTATTGAACTACCTTGAATAGAAGCTTCCAGTGGAGTTGGGGGTCAAAATTAGTGTGTCAGTATCAATAAAAATGTATCGCTGAATTTTTTGTTTTATATCCATAGGGATACATCCATTTAACTCATCCAAATTAAGTGCATCAGCAACACAAAGCTGCTGCATGGAAAGTGGAACATTTATCACATCATTTAAATGTTCACCAAGCCATGGGCTGGACCAAACATTCAAATTTGATTTCTTGCAAACCAACCATTGTGATCAGGTCACAATCTGATGATATTCATTCTTGATAGTTGACCAAGTGGATGATAAGACATGCAATGAATAACCACATTTCAGTTTGTGAATGAATCTATTATTTATAAATTCTAAAGACATATCATCATAACTCAAAAGATTCCAAGTGAATTTACACAACAAAGCATCATTAAAATCATGAAGGTCCTTGATTCCCAAGCCACCCATATCAATGGGTTTTGTAAACTATTTCCAAGACACAGTAATCAACTTCCTCTCATAGATAGATCCTGTCCATATAAAATTTCCGATTAGCAGCTATAACTATTTAATGAGGGTTCTAGGCCCTCTATAAAAGGAGAATGCATAGACAAACATTGATGTAATAACCGAATTAATGAGATAGACCCTCCCTGCCAAAGACATATTCTTCCCTGTACACATGGAAAACTGAGCAATAATTTTAGGCAATATATTCTCAAGATGAATTCTTTTCACCCTACCCCAAAATAAGGGTACTCTCGGATATGTGAAAGGAAAATTTCCTTTTTTGACTCCAAGAATTCTAGAAATTTTATTTTTCTTATGAAGAGTCATACCATTCCCAAAAAAATACAAATTACTTATTCCAGCTTATCACTTAACCTGATACCTCTTCATAGTGAATAAAAATATTTTGAATAGAAGAAACAGTGCCTCTATCAGCTTGTCCAAACATGAGGATATCATCAGCATAGAGGAGGTGGGATAGAGAGAGGATATTCCTTCCAGCATTCAGATTCTTATAAAGACCATCCAGCACCAAATCATTAATACAAACACTCAGGTAATCTTCATCCATCGCAAAAAGAAACCCAGATAGGGGATCACCTTGCCTCACACCCCTGGAGCACGGAAAATACCCCCTTCGGGATCTATTAATAAGGACAGAAAGACGATCACTCATGAAAATAGCATTGACAAGCCTGAAGAAAGAATTAGATATGCCATGTTTTTTCAATTTAGAGAAAATAAAGTCCCATTTGATAGTATCAAAGGCTTTCTAAATATCCAGCTTAAGAGCAGGACACCCATCCCTGAACCTCTTCCCCATGATGTTAAAACATTCAAAAGTAGTAAATATACAATTTTGAATACTTCTTCTTGGGACAAAACCAAATTGATTTGAAGTAATAACCCTCCTGGCAATATCCCCAAATCTAGATGCAATGATTTTGCTGATAATTTTGGGAATGGTGTTCCCAATGGAAACTGATCTAAATTCCTTGATATTCAGAGCATTATCCTTATCTGGTAATAAGTTAATAAAGTTGGAATTCACACCGTGCTGCATTGAAGCGTTAATGAAGAAATCTCTGATAACACCAATGACATCTTGCCGAACAATATCCCAATTGAACATAAAAAAACTTATTGGTGAATCCATCTGGACCTATCACGCTATCAATATTAAATATTATTATTTTTAATATTAGTCATGATTTTATTTAAAAAATAAATTTCCCATATTTAAAATATTATTTACAGAAATTGGTTTTAATTTTTTTATCCAAACATTGAAAAATAATTAGAGAAATGTTTTCATATTTATATAAAATAGAAAATTTTATAGTGAATAGTGAATATATAAAAATAAAATATTTCACATTATAAGATAAATACATGAATTAATTATTCGTAGATGATGAGTAAAAAAAGTTTACTGGCCTCATATGCATTAATTACTATATTAAATCACAATAATCATTACTATTATTAGTATTGAGAGAATAAAATAAACTGAAGAATAATATATTCAAAAATGCCCCTCTATACCACTTCAAAATATCACCACTCTCCAATATTTCTCCTCAAACCTTCTAAAATGAAATCATTGTCCAAATTACAGGTTTTTCACCACCTCCATGAACAACATACTGCATTTTTCACCACCGCCTTCATGGTTGGTTTTAATAAAATTATTATCAACCAAATTTTTCAAAATTAATTTTTACTATATATTTTCATATTCTATAATAGATAAATAGTCATATATTTAAATAAAACAATTTATGTTCTTCGTGGAAACAACCCACATTAGTGAATTTATAGTAAAATGATAATATTTTCACTCTATGAACCATGTTTATTTTAATAATATTTTAAATTTTAAACCATTTAAAATTATAGGACTCAAAAACCAAACATTTCATAACACTTATACATTTATAGAAACATACAATTAGAACACTCATTATTACCCAGAAAATTATGGGACCTTTGAACCATGCAATGAACATCTATGGGAAAATTATCATTATCATAATATTTTAATAAAATGATCAAAAACATATAAAAATGATTCATAATATCTGTAATATATCTGTAAAATATACTTAAGAATATATTTAATAAATTTAATTTAATATTCAATAATTTAGATAAATGTATCATGCCAATTCATACTTGAGGTAAAGAAACTCTTTGAAATACCCTCTTTTATTTAATTGTGAATTTTCTCTCTATACTTAAAATTATCTATTATATTTCATGATTAAAAACTCAATTTCATTGAATATATCTACCATACATATATATATTTTTGTTCCTTGTTTTATTTTTTCATGATATACATGATTTAAGGATCCCCCTTAAATAACAAGATTCTAAAGAGAACATTATTATTTCTTATTCCATGATCTTCACTTCCCCATAAAACATTTTTTAGTAAAAAATGGTTGTCTATAAATACTCATTATTTTATGTATAAACCTCCTTGTTGACATATCTTTTTATGGAAAACATGATTTAATTACCATTTATAAATATTTCTTTCCATTTTCATAAAAACACGATAAATAATTTTAAGTCAAAAAATAATTTTTCAGAATTTCTCTTGCAAACCTATTAAAATAAGCTCCATATTTGAGACATATACATCTATATTCAAATATAACCAAAAAAAATAATTAATTCCTTCTTCTATTTTTAATTTTTATAGGATATACTTTTTCTATGATTTTAGAAAAAAAATTGTAATTTTTTTCATTCCAAAGTTATTTCTTATGATCGTTATTTATGTATGATATCCTCATATGACACACATGTACATATACATGTTATGAATGGTGTACATTGATAGTTCTCTAGTGCTTATGTAATTTTTATTTCGCTTATTTATGGTATTAGGGAGTAAACCTATTCAACTATGAGACTTTTTTCACTATGTTTTGTTGTCTTGATGGTAATCTGAGAATTATGCTTATTTCATGTTTTATATTGCTAAGATATTCCTATAATTCCATGATCCCATGATTACATATTCTATTTATCATGCTTCAATATTATTATTCATGAAACTTATTCTATAAGATTCCATGTTATTCTATATGACACATATGTTATGCTTCATTATCACGCTTATTCCATTACTGAGCTTTATAACTCAACACTTTTCATTATGCATATGACAGGTTATCCTATGTAGTTGTAAATGATCAAATGGAATTAGAATAAAATTATGTAAATTAAATAAATATTATGTAATTTTAGACTCTTTTTTATTTTATAAACCCATTATTCTAAATAAACTAGGTCAATGGGTCATTGGATTGTGTTTATTAGATATTTATGTAAAAAATCATACAATAATATATTTGTGAAGCATGGGATGATATATTTGGTATCAAATAATGTTCTACTTAATTTTTGTGATTATTAAATGAGTTAAATAGTAAAAATTCTAGGGATAATCCTAGGTATAAAAAAACATCTAGAAATTTTGGTAAATTATAAATTGAGTTGTTTCCAAGAAATGAAATCCAAATATGGATGAGAAAAGCAGATATGGATATGGAACAGATTTACCTATTGGTAATAACCTGAAATTGGATTGTTGGGTATTAACTCAAATTGTACAAGGCTCATGATAAATAGGTATTGGTACGCACATAGTTTAACACTCAAAGGGATGTGATTTGATAAATTCACACACTTTATAAACCATTGTGATTGATTTGATTGGATTGTTATGTTAAAAAACCTAATAAGAAAATTACCATAGATAACATAGATTGAAACCTAGAGACTCATAAGTTTGGATATACATTTAATTTATAAGTTATCCATTCAAGGATCATAGATTCCATTTTATTTTCTTATTAAATTGAGCATTATCATCCCTAAATTTCTATTATTTTATTTAATGGTGGGAAATAAGAAAAACCATTCCAATGTCCAATGTGATTGGAATTGTGATAATTTCTCTAAAGATATTCCAAACCTAATTGTAGAGTGAGACAAGGTATTTATGAAATTTAAGGCTCAACTTAATCAAGTTATAAAAAATAACTTGAACACCCGGGAACTCCCTCATACTCCTAATAAATATATTATTGTGATTATGACAATTATATGACAAATTCCTTATATTTTTTGTTGATATTTGGATCCCCTCATTATGGAATAATGTATTAACTCTATTGAGAATATTTTCTTTGTCCCTCAATGATTTAAATAAGATAATTTCATACTAGATATATATCTCCTAGTGGGAAAATCCTATCAGTGGTGGAATATAATGAATAAAATGAATCCCAATGAAGATATCAAATCCATTGAATGGGAATGATTCAAGAAAATGTTTTTCAATAGTTATTTTCCTCAGACTCTCTATCTTAAAATGAAGATGGACTTCCTTAGACTAAATCATAAGGGAGAAGAATAAATTAGAACTTATGAGGAAAACATCAAAATTCCTAAAATATATGCCTCTAACTTTTCATTGATACTAAATATATGGTGGACCTCATATTTATTTGATTAAATCTAACACTATAATATTTTTGGGTTATTCAAGAATTTTAAATCTTTATAAATATTATCTATTGTTACCTTATGGTCAATATGTAGATTGTTTATTCCTAATATTCTTGAGGGAATGAAGATAAAATATAAAAAAGAGAGTTAATTTAGGGTTGACCAATAGATAATTACCATGGAGGAAATAATTCCAAAATAACTATATATAAAAATTGTGGGAAGAAAAATCCTAGAAACAATTACATAAACACATTTACTTGGATTCCATTCATTTAATCAAACATCCATCTCAAAACTTTAGGTCATTTTCCCCAAAAAAATCTCCCCAAACTAAAGAGTACCTAAACACACCCAATTCAAGAGGAAAATAAAAAATGGGATGGAAAATACTTGAAAGTAGGTAATGGTCTGATACAAACTACATACCATAAGATTTTCTATCCCTGAGAAGTCACGTGGAATAATGAAGTTTGGTATAGTGGTGAGGCCACTACTCTATCTTCAATTACATGAGTTCTCAATTATCATGATAATCTTATCCATGTTTTCATAACACTCTGACCAATAGAATATACATCCCATGCAAGACATTCACTTGATATTCAATTATATCAACTAGATACTCAATAATGGAAACATTTCTATCTAACTCAATATCCTCCAAACTCAGAACATGAGAGGGATCAAGATGGTATTTCTGAGATATGATACAAGGGAAACATCATGAATACCTAACAACTAAAATATAAATTCCAAATGATAATAAACCCTAAAAATTTGTTCAGTGGCCTCAAATGGTTCCACATATCTTGGATCCAACTTTCCCTATTTTCCAAGATGATGGTAACCCAACAGAGGAGAAAATTTCAAGAAAACTTGATCACCAATAGAAAACTTCAAAGGAAAATTTCTTTTATCCACATAATATTTTTGTTGACTCTTCACTATATCTAGACACAAAAAAATATCTTCAATCCTTAGAAAATTATCCTAAACCAAACACAATCCTACCATAGAATATTCACCCACTTCTTCCAAATAATGATGTGATTGGCATGGTATACCATTCAAAACCTAAAAAATGATCCATTTTGATTTAAAAATGATAACTTTTATTATATGAAAACTCAAAAAATCCCAAATGGATACCCCAAGATCCACCAAAATCCAAGACACAAGCATAGATCATGTCCTCTAGAATCTGGATTGCATGCTCAATCTAATCATATGTCTGTGAATGAAAAGTTGTACTCATCCTGACCTAAGTCCCCATTGCCTCCTCAATACTCCTTCATAATATAGAAGTAAACCTGGGATCCCTTTCTTAAAAAATAAATGAAATAACCCCATATAACATCATAATTTTATGCACATATAACATACCTAGATCTTTAACTTTTGTTGTTTATTTTATCAGATTGATATGATCTAACTTTTTCAACCAATCAATCACCACCGATATAGAATTTATCCCTCAGAGTACTCTTTGGTAATCTAATAATAAAGTCTATAGATACCTCATCGTATTTCCAAAATACCATTGGAATAGGCTAAAGAAAACCATAAGATTCCAAATTATCTTCTATAATATATTGGAAAGTATAAGAGTGGGATATGTATTCAGTGATGTCACACTTCATACCCGATAACCAAATTTTTAATATCATGTCATAATAAATCTCCATAGTTTCTAGATGAATGGTCCATTATGTTTTATGAAAATAAAAATAAAAATAAATATACTCATAAATGATTATATAATAAACGAATCAACAAACTGAGAATACCATCTAAAGAGAGAGACCAACCAGAAATGGTCTCCCAATCATATAGGGTTTCCCTAATTATTATAGCACACCATCATGTTGCTGACTCAACAGTACAGACTCAATGAGATATTATGATAAATTAACATTACTCTAAACCATACCCAAATAATCCTCCTGGGAATCCAGATGAAACTAATAAAAAATTCCCATAAGGTTCCAATCTTCCTTTGATTCCTAAATAGCTTGTGATGTCTCATTCATGCTAAGAGCATTTCTAATGGAATTTCCCTCACTCATGGTGTAGGTGATATCAAAGTTAGATGTATGAAGGTTTTTCACCCACCACCTATATCTAAGATTCATTTCTTGTTTAGTAAAATATATATCATACCCGTATTGTCTAAAATGACTATGAAACTTTCCCTAAAAAGATAATTCCTCTAGAACTTAAGTGCATGAATAACTATAGAAAGATCTAAATCACCATTTAGGTAATTCACCTCATGCGGTCAATGCTTCCAAGATCTATAAGATACCACATCATCATTCTATATTTACACACAACCAAAACCAGTGTTATAAGTATCATATAAAACAACATATCCTTTATTGTGACCTGGTAAGATTAGAATAGGAGCTGATGTTAGAAGTTGCTTCATCTCATCAAAAGAAGACTTAAATTTTTCATCCAATATTAATTTAAAACATTTCGTGGTAAAAGTAGTCAAATTTGAGAAATCATTGATGAACCATTGATAAAATCTTGCAAGACCAGTGTATCTTCGAGTCTCAAAGGCATTCTATGTATATTCCCATGACAAGACATCATTTTTCCTCTCAAGAACAACTGATAAGCCATTATAAGAATCATGTGCCCCACGAATTTCAATTTTTCAATCCATAAGTTATATTTAAAAATATTTCCATACAAATGGTGAGAACCCATGATATCCTAAACCAAACTCATATGGTTCTCGAGCTTATGATCGGATCTTGAATAAATCAAAATATCTTCTATAAACACTACCAAAATAGTGTCAAGATACTGATGGAATATATAATTCATAAACTCCATAAAAACTAAAAGATTTTTTTTCATACCAAACAACATAAAAAGATATTTTTAATATCCATACCTACTCCTAATATATTTCTTCATTATATCACACTTTTGAACTATGAGTTGATGATAACCTTAATGAATGTCAATCATTGAAAACCACTTTTACCCCTTTAACTGATCAAACAAATTTTTTATGCATGGAAAAGGATACATGTTCATAACTATTACTCATTTCAGCTTCTGATAGTCCATGCACATTTTGAGTGAACTGTTTACGTTCTTGGAAAAGAGCACTGAGGCTACGCAAGATGAAACACTTGTGTGAAACAAAAACCAATTTTCACCAGATCATCCAACTAAATCTTGAGATATTTCAGCACTGATACTTCTATATGATATAAAGAAATCTATATTGGTTACATTCCTAGAACAAGTTCAATTGTAAACTCTACCTCCCTTTCTGGATGAAGCCTCGAGAAATTGCCTGGGAAAATGTCCAGAAAACATAAAATAGTTGTTGGAAGATCAAGAATAGTATAAATTTCATCATGCTCAACTATTATAGTAGACAACAAACTCTTGATATCTGGGTGGAAATGTCTCATAGGGACAGAACTCAGATCCCATTATTCTTGAAATACCTATGAGATTCCATTGGCTTCAAGAAACATTATATATTAAATATATCAATTGATCTCATCATGATGAGAAAAATGACAATCCATCCTGATGATGAAGTCAAATAGGGCCAGATTAAGATCCAAAAAATACCAAACTACCCCCACATCAGATATTGATAATGTGCAAGAAGCACACCAAAACCCCTATTATCTCATCTTCCTAAGAGGTGTCACTAACTCCATAAAAAGTATAATGGTTATGTTGTAAGGTTAATCATAAAAATAAAAAATCCAAATATAAACAAGTGGGAAAAACCGATATCAAATAAAGAAACCACTTCTGAAGATGAAATAAATATGGTACCGCTCACTATTACTGGACCCATGTCTACCACTGCTGGAAGATCATCTACTACCTGAATGTGCTTCACTCCTATGGAATATGGCTAGAGACACATATTATTTTAAGCATCTATCGATGCCACAGTATCCTCTAGAAATAATTATCCCTAACCATATCTAGGAGTAGACATAGCCTTAGAGAAATGTTGCAGATGACCATAATGTCCACAAATGTTACACATATTTACAGGTGAAGGATTAGAACATCATGTGTATCTGACCATTCCACACTGATAGAAAGTAAGAGTCACACCACCATCTACAAATAGAGGTCTTGAAGTTTCTTTATTCTATTAAACTCTTCCACTTCTCCGAAAATGATCCCTCTACTTCCTCTTTATCCCTAGGGTGCCATTAAAGCTACCACTATTTGAAATATAAGAGGTGGAATACTCAAAATTGACAACCATATTAATTTCAAAAAATATAGAAATTTCCAATATATCCTTATAGGTTGAATTATTTAGCATAAATACCAGAAATGTTATATCTATTTGCAAACCTTGTAGGTATTTTTGATCTTTTATTTGGTCATTATTTACAACCACTATTGAAAAATGAACTGACTTAGTAAACCGATCGATTCACGCTGACACCGAATGATATCCCTTTTTTAAAAGAGAGACACCATATATATCACCAAAATTAGATAATTTAGAAAAAACTAATGCAAGAAGAGAGTATTTAAACCCTTCTAGTACAAGACTATGTGCCTATACACCTATAACATGGAATCCCACCAATGCTTTCTATGACCCTCAATTTAGAACATTGTACACTTCACCATGATGTTTTCAAGCCTATCCAAGAATTAAAAGATCTTATCAATATTTTCAATAAAGTCATCTACCTATTTAGTTTCATTCATACCTTTAAAGGATAGTGGTTTCACATTTAAGAACTACATGATCGATCTCTTTCTCATACTGCTCCTAGTTGTATTTCAACAACTGTGTTTTGAGATTGTGGCACATTCCAGTCATTAGAAAGAACATCCCATGTGATAGCCTTGATAATTTTCTAAACCATAATAGGATTACCTTAAGGAGAATCAGTTGCATCCTCCTAAGGAACTTGCAGAACATGTCTTGTAGGCATACTATCACACACCAAAACAAGAGAAACAATCATAAAATGTAGAAATATCAACTCAGACTAAAATTTCCACAACTAAAAAATAATACTGAAATCATGAACTCAAAATAGAGGACATACATCCCAATATCCCAAGATAACTTGAGTCTCATCACGAAAACAGCTAGTCGGGAACTAACTATAACATATCTATCTTGTCTTGACAGTTCTATCTCTAATATACCAAATTTCCCATGTTAAGGACTCTTCAGGACAGACCACCAATGATACAAAATTTTGACTAAACTACTCAGATACCCTCTAAAACTAGTACCTGGCCTAATGTGCCACATAACCGAAGGGTGTTCATGATCTCCAAGGGCTAGGGACTTTCACTCAATAATCAATCAGAAAACAGAGGTAAAATTTTCTCCCAACTTAAAGTAACAACATGTCGCATATGTATAACATAGACAACAAAAATAAAGATAATTATATGTCATAATAGAAAACAAGCAGCGAAAACAAAACATCCCAAGAGTAAAAACAATCTCCAAGTACATTTCCAACCATAATGGACCACAAAGACAGAAAAAACACCAATCCATGTTATATCTTGGGTAGACTCCCACTATATCACCACTAGCTACCCATCCCATCTGATAGAAAAACTCATCGCCACACTATGGAACCTTTGCTTTCCCTATAATGAATGACATAACAATGACTCCACACCACTGAAGAGGTACATAGGGTGTGAGATAATAGGATTAATATGGTCTCTCCCATTTTTTCCATATCAAGTATCATAATAATAATCTAAGAATTCTAAATGTTAAAGAAAACAATGCATGAAAATAGTTTAATAATTTTTATATCAACAGCATCAAAAAAGCATTTTAATTTCCCCTTTTTTATATTTTTAAATAAATAAAGTAAACCAGTTTCAAATAATTTAATATTCATATATCATAATAGATATATCACCTAAAAATAAATCATGCATCAAAAATCATATCAAATCCATGGCAAAAAATAGTATAAATCAATAGGAGAAGGACATGTAACATCACATGAGGGATCACACTAGGCAAGGATAGATAAGAAAATAAAACATAACATAGACAATCACATACACATTATGATGTCCCATACCCAAATTTCACTTAGCAGGTGCTCGGAGCCTTGTGGGACGCATGGTTGCAAGCGCTTCCCCCCTAATGCCAGAGGTTGCAGACTAGTAGCGATGGCCTCTGGTGTGTCCATGGGGAGACTATGCCCTCATTACCAGAGTATAGCATACTAGATAAATATAAATAGAGGTAAATAGAGGAATAAATAAAAGTAAATATAAGGCATAGTGTAAAATATAGACAATAGTAACAATAACTAAAATAAATGGAATAACATACAACAAATGATCATGATATGTCATGTTTATAGAAAACTGGAAAACATGGATACAATATAGTAGGCATAACATGTTTCACAAAGTATAAATAAAATCAAAGACTATCCCAATCATCTTAATCTATGGCTTGGTTATATGCTATCAAGATCCATCCTAAACAGTAAGCAATCGAGTGTTTGAAGCCATATGTTTCCCATTATCAAAAAATTTATTCATATAATCTACTCTTGGTACCAAATTGTTCCTAGAGAGGGTGTGAGATAAATCTCAGTGGAAAACCACCAACGGTGTCTATAAAATATAGCATGTGTAATGGAAATGTAACAATGCACAAAAATTCATATATAAAGTAAAGTATCATAATGTAACTAAATACCCAATTACCTATTTCATCCCTTGGGATAACATCTAAAAAAACCATTCTATTACTTTATTATTACCAGTTTATAAATGTGTCCCATGTTAACAATATTGAAGTTTATATGTTATGATAAGGCAACTTTTAATGACATTTAATAATGAAGTTCCATGTTAATAACCAAGGCAACATAGACCTAAAAGGTTTCCAACTTAGTAATAACTATATCCTAGATAAGGGTAATAGTGTAATCCAAGGGTCATAGTCCAAGACATTCCACAATGAGATGCCTACTGATCCCATGGAGTCCCTCTAAGGTAAAACAAGGCTAAGTAATGACTGGGCCTGACGGGCTTTAATCAGGGCACCAACTTGTCAATGATGGATCTAAGGGGTGTATCTGAGAAATACTACAATACTATGTGAGGGATCCTATGGTTTCATACCAAGAATCCAATAATAGATAAGGATCTAGATCAAGGTGGGTCTCAACCTATGAAATTTGTATCCTTGAATCAGAATGGGGTTCCTGAGTGCTCATGGAATTCTCAAATAAGAATCCAAAGCGATCTTGAGTCAGGCCACTCCTATTTAATTATTAATTCATGTAATATTTCATTTGGTTCAAGACTTGACTTTAATTAGTGTGATAATTTCAAGTATCATACATCCTTTTAACCAAGTCATAATTAATCAATAAGTCCATTTGGTTCAAGCCTTTCCTTTCATCAGTGTGATAAGGCTAAGTAGAATGAAACCTTTATTAATCCCATTTAAGTCATATTCAATAATTAAGTTTCATTATTCTACCTTCCATCAATGTGGTAAGGGGTTCTATGGACATGAAACCTATATTTATTTACATTTAATCTGGTCAAGTCATATACTTGGTATACTTTCCAATTTCCATTTCACATTTAATTATCAAATTGTTGCACTTACCTTAAGCGGTTCAAGTGGAAGTGAAATGGTAGTTTCCATTCGCAATTACATGATACAACAAGAATTTATGATAAGGAGGCCTACCATTTATGTGGTAAAGCTCGAGCACATCCGAATAATGGCTCAAAAGTGACCAAACACTAAAAACTCAATTACGGAATATCATCCTACATGGGGTGGATGGATTTGAGGGTCTAACCACTGAAAAATAATCACATATATATAAAGATCACAATCATATGGTTCTAATGATTATATTCATTACCTATAAATTCAATAAATGGCACCCGATGAAATCGGTGGGCCCCACACAAAAATTCCAAAATAAACATACTTGAGGGATGTGTTATAAACCACCCATATTAGGGTTGTATGATCTTTATCCCCTAGTATAATACTTTAATTCATATTAGAATGTATTATATCTGAGAAAATAGGGAAAATTATCACTCCTTGATTTCTAGGTTGAGAGTAAGAGAGGAGAATAACGACTAAAAAGAACTCGAGTACTTACTGTTGCACATACAATGTGATTAACGGAATCTCGATCAGATCTCGAATGGTGTATATATCTTGATCTATACCTTAGGTCTTAAAAAAGCTCAAAATTGAGAGAAAATGAAGGTTCTCTCACTGGATCCCAAGTTGGGGAAGAAGAGGTGGCTTAATTATATCATTAAGGTAAAAATAGTAAAATTACCCTAAAATTTTCATGTGCACAGTTTAACAAACAGTGCGCAAACCATGCATGGGTACCTGGGAATAAGGGGAACCTGCATAGTTAGGTTTCATGGCCTTGCACCAACCATGAAATATGGTTCTGTCCAAAAAAGTCACTATTCATATAGTTTTTTATAATTGTGCGGCCTTCCCACACGGTTTTATATAAACCATTTGCCAAACCTGTTTTCCCAAAAAGATTGGTTCTAGGCTCCAAAAAATCCATTAACACCCTTGGGACCTTCACTAACCCATTATGAATCCAAAATAGGTCCAAAATAAGGAATTATATATAAATTTAAAGGATCCATACCTGAGTGAAAAACCAGGTTCTTACAATCTTCCCCCCTTAAAAGAACTTTTCCCTAAGTTCACCTTCCAAGGGTATTGAGACTCTATCTGAGAACAATTCTGTCCATTGTTCATGTATTTTAGCCTCCCACTCCCAAGTCTCATCCTACACACGGTCTTTCTTTAATATCACCTATATCAGAGAGACGGACGGGCCTTAGAGAACCTTTGGGATTCAATCAACGATTCATACTTGATACTCCTCAAAGGTAGCATCAGTATATAACTCAAATTCATCGGGATCAAAGGTATGATACATATAGGCATGATATTGTAAAAGTTGTGAAATGTGGGAGATATCATGCATGGAACAGTACCTATGAGGTAGTAGTAACTAATAGGCTATCATCCAAACTCTTTCTAGAATATCAAACAGATCTATATAATAAGGCAATAGATTCCCTTACTTCTATAACTGTATATGATGTAACCTAGTCAATAACTAAAAGAAAAACATGATCCCGACCTCGAACTCTGGAGGTTGTCGAAGGCGATCAGCATAATATTTCCTTCTAGACTGAGCAGTATTCAAATGCTTTCTGATCATCTAAACCTATTTAGAAGTCTCTTGAATGAGATGAGGACCTGGTAGGGATGTCTCGCCTGCCTCTAGCCAGCATAGGGGTGAACGCCATGGCCTACCATATAAGGTCTCACAAGGATCAATCTGAATCATCACTTGGAAGATATTATTATAGGTGAACTGAATGAGAGGTATATTCTTTTCCCAAGAACCACCGAAATAAATTACACATGCTCGAAGCATATCCTCTAGAACATGTATTGTCTATTCTGATTGTCCATCAGTATAAGGGTGAAAATATGTTATTAGAAGATCCTACATTCCCATAGATTACTAAAATAACTACCAAAACCATGATGTCAAATGATCATCCCTATATTAAATGATAGTACGAGGGACCCCATGTAGTCGTATGATCTCATAGACATATATTCTTCCCAACTCATCAACATAGAAAGTATCTTGAATAGGAATGAAGTGGGATGATTTTGTTATTCTATCAATGAAAACCCATACAGTGTCCCTACCTCTAGTCGACTTAGTTAAAATGACAAAAAAGTCTATAAAAACATCTTCTGATATTTATTCTAGGACTAGAAGTGGTTGTAACAAGCTTTCAGGTCTCTAGTGCTCCACCTTCACCTGCTAATAGGTGTAATACCTGGTGATAAAGCCTGATATCTAATGTTTCATCTCAGGCCACCAATACTGGTGTCGCATGTCCCAATACATCTTCGAGATTCCTGGATGAACATCCCACTGAGAGGTGTGGGACTCTTTTATCAAATCCTCTCTCATATCTGTAGGGACCCATACATGTCCATGGATATGTAGGATGTTGTCCCTATATATATACCAATCCAGAGGCTGGTTATCTCCTAATATACTCTCTTAGTGAACATAGCCTTCAGGATCTAAAAATTATCTAATCATCACCTTTTCAAGGAGGGAAGAGGTAACTACCAAATATGAGAGATAATACTGCCTGTGACTATCATGAAACTCTAGATACAACTCAAAAAATTAGAACATTAACTTCCATTCATCACCGAATTCTCATACGACATGTTTCTAAGTTTACTAACTCAGTGCATCTGCAACCACATTTCCCTTCCCAAGCATATAGGCGAGATAATAATCAAAGAATTATAGATATTCGACCCATATCTTTTGTCTAAGGTTCAAGTCACACTGAGTAAATATATATTTGTGGCTCTTTTGGTTTGTTTACACCACAAAATCACTCACCTAATAGATAATGTCTCCAACTAATAAGGGTAGTGACAACTGATTCTAGATCAAGGTTAAACATCAGGTAATTTCTCTCATGAGTCCTTAACTGCCAAGATCCATATGCAATGAATCTTTATTCTAGCATTAGTAATGCTCCTAGGATGATTCCTAATGCCTCACAGAATATGGTGTAACCTATCCCAGGCTCTAGAAGAATTAGAATAGGTTCTGAGACAAGCCTCTCTTTCATCTCCTGAAAGGATTTCTCACATGGTTATAACCAATGGAACTTGACACCATTCATTATAAGGCCCATGATATGTGAAGAAATACATGGTATTTTATAAAATTCCTGTAATATCCAGCCAACCCAAGAAACTTCATATTTCAAACACATTATTGGGATGCTCTGAAGAAACTACAGCACTAACATATTCTGGGTCAACAGATACGCTTGATTATTAGATGATATAACCCAATAAGTGAACTTTGTTGATCTAGAAGTGGCGCATTGCAAGCTTTAAAAAAATCCAATGATCTCTCAGTGTACTCATAATGATCTCAAGATGATTTTTATGGTCGCTATGACTATGAGAATACTCCAAAATGGCATCCCCAAAAACCATGACAAAGAATCCAAATAGGGGTGGAACACCCTATTGATCATAACCATGAAAATGGTAGAATAATTTTTAAGACCAAAAGGCATAACTAGGTATTCATATTGACCATACCTTCTAAAAAAATATGTATGAGGTATGTCTGATGGCCTTACTTGCACCTAATGATAACCCGATCTCAGACCAATCTTATAGAAGACCCTAGATCCTCAGAGCTGGTCAAAGAGATCATCTATTTGAGGTAGTGTATATAGGTTCTTTACCATAAGTTGGTTCAAAATTATATAATTCACACATATACATAAGGTTACATCCACCTTCTTAGAAAAACCCATGGGCGGACCCCAAGAGGATGTACTAGGCAGTTTAACACCTTAGGCATCTAAATCCTATAACTGACGCTTGATCTCCTAAAGTTATATAGGTTCTATCCTATACAGATTAATGGACATTAGAGATTCTCCCAGAACAAGCTCAATTGTAAAATCTTCCTCTCTCTCATGAGGTAAGCTAGAAAATTCATTGGAAAAGATGTCCCTGAAACGACCCACTACTAGAGGGAAATCAATTTATTGTAAACCCTAATCCTCCATGAAGATATTTTTAATATGGTCAGTCAATCTACATATCCCAAGAAGTTATAGTCTATATCTTCCATTCAAGTTATCCCACTCACCCTTATGTGAATAACTTCTACCCTCTGGTGACATAAATGATACCCTAAAATGATTAGAATCTAAAAAATCATGACACTGAACCAACCAATCCATCCCAAGAATGACATAAAATCTTTTCATCTCAAGAATTAAGATGTTACATAAGAAAGGGTAACTTCCTAAATCATGGGGAAGTCCCTACACTAGCATATTCCCTCTATTAGTACCCCTAATGGAATATCTAGGGTCAATACACCATAGTAATGTTGCATCTCTAGTCTGATACTTTCCACAATAGATATAGAGATAGAATAGTTCGATGCACCTATATAAAATAAATCAGATACTTTAGTATATGTCACAAGAATAGTACATTGTACTATAGATGGTCCCAGAATCTGATCCTCGAGTATCGGCTATAGTGAATGCAATTGACCTAATCCATAACTCTTTGAAATATATGGACTACCATGATCATAACCGCTATGTTGGTGATACTAGTGATCAAGGGTCTAGATTCTATTCCCATAACCTCCTCCTTGGCTAGTGATGTCGGTGTTATTCTAAATCCCCACCTGACATGGTGTAAAATAACCTGCTCTAAAAGGTGGAGCTGGTTCGGATCCTTTTCTACTCAAAACTATAGAAAAGTTCCTACAAAAATGTTGACGATTCCCCATATGGATGCAATCCTATAATTTCATTCAGTGTTTATAGAAATGAGGCTTCAGGTGCCCTCACTGTCCAAACTAATGACACACTTTAGAGCTATCAAAATGGGAACTCTAGTTGTCACTCCCCTGATGAGAAACCTCGAGATAACGTTTCATGCCACCGTAAGAACTACTAGACTGACATGGCGCTGGTCCTTTAAACTTAGAATTATTTCTATCCCTTGGGTTATGATCAGTGATAAGTTCCTGATTTACTATTTTAAATAAAGTGGGAAGGTGAAAGACATTTACCTACATACGGATGGCATAAATAAGCCCATCCTCAAAGTGTCTAGCACATGAAAGCTCATCACCAGCTCGAAGCGATGAAAATCACTCTAACTCAGTAAAATATTCTGAATACTCCATAACTAACATAGAACCCTGATCAAGATGCCTGAAATCTCTAACTCTATCATCTCTCAGCATTTGAGGAAATAATTGATCATAGAAGGTAGTCTGAAAATCAACCCATGGCATGCCCTGATGATGACCAGCCTAGGTAATAAAATCCCACCAGTGCTTGTCTGAATCCCAAACAATGTATGTGGAATGATTGACCCTTCACTCTAGAGGTGTCTCTAGATGCACAAAGATAGAGAGGATAGCCTTTAACCAAGACTTTGCAGCATGTAGACCATCATCCCCTAAAAAGGTAGGAGGATGCTGCTAGAACTCACGAGTCAGATCAACCATCGTTGGTGTAAGTCTTAAAGTATCGTGCATAGACTACATCAAATGTAGAAAACTATTACAAACTTGGGAATCAGTTCCCATATTAGGTATATTATGTGGTTCCTCGAGTGGTACTCTTAGAGGTAAGAGTGGCGGCCCAGGGCCCACCACATCTGGAGCATGGTCATCGACGCACTCTTGACATATGATATGAGGACATCATGCTAGAATTGGTCTACAAATATCAAGAACATGCCTTAAAACAAGCTTAAGAAAAAATATAACATCACTATAAGTAGGTGAACATAAGAAAACTCACTACCCAAGGTATACTACCCCAACTACCTGCTTAGACAGCCAAGTACCGATAAGTGCTCAAGTATAAGTTTCATTTCATTTTACATTTAATTTCTAAGTTCACTCCTTTACCTTTCATAAACTTGAAAAGGAAGGATAAGGATGTATAAACAATTCATTTTATATTTCATGATTCACTTTATAATGGATATCCATTTCTAGTAAATCAGTTCCCATACACCTTATCACTGGAAATAAAACACATTTATTTATAGCATAATGGCTCAGCTTGGTAAATTACTCATCCAAACCCATGAGGGGCCATACACCTCATGAATTGAGAAAGTAAGTCACTCAATTGCAAACAAGAATAATAAAATCATAATATAACAATCATTGTATCACTCAACAATCACAAGTATATCAAGCAATGAAAAGTAGTAAAATGCACCTATATGGCATGGAAATATGTATGACATGTGAAATCTAGGTTTCTATAATGATGCATGTGACAATGCTCCTTGACCTCATATCATTGAGCCAAGTATGAAAGAAAATCCTAAAATAGAGTAATAATCAACAACACTACACAGCATATGTGTCACCCAATGGAGGAATAATGTCAACTATAATAGGAAAAACAGAACAAAAATTATAATTTTGGGTAACTTTTATTTTACCCCAAACCTAGGTTTGCGAAACCCAAGAACGAATTATGACCATGTTCCAATGTGTTCCTAATATATATTCTATTGTCTCCAAATAGAAAATGAAGAAAGAAAAAACCTCATATGATACCAGTTTTTCATGTTTTCGACCCAGATTCAACTTAGTAGGTTCCCCGATCCAAGTAGTCCATATGGCCTCAAGTGAATCTCACCAAATTCTAGAGGCTTTCAACTAATAGTGAGGGCCTAGGGTGTGTCCTTTGGGAGAATATTCCCTCATTACCAGAGTGTAGCATAGTGGAAAAATATAAATAGAGGGAAATAGGAGAAGAAATACAAGTAAACATAAGGCAAAACAGAAAATAGTGACAGCAATAACACTAAATAAAATAACTGGAATAACATACAACAAATGATGATGATATGTCATATATCTTTAAAACTGTAAAACATGGATACAAGATAGCAGGAATAACATGTTTCACAAAGTATAAAGAAAATAAATGACTATCTCAAGAATCCTGAGCTCCAGCTCTATCATCTACTATTAAGCTTCATCCTAAATAGAAAGAAATCAAGTGTTCAAAGTCATATTCTTCCCTATATCAATAACTATATTAATATAATCTACTTTGGGTATCAAACAGAACCCAGAGAGGGTGTAAGATAAATCTCAGTGGTCCACCACCAACGGTGTCTATAATATTGGGCCCGTGTAATGGAAATGTAACAGTGTTTAAACATGCATAAATAAAGTATAGAAACACAATGTAACTAAATAACCAAGTACCTGCTTCATCCCTCAACCAGTGACTGAATGTAACCAGTTCATTAATGTATTATTACCAGTTTATAAATGAGTCACATTTTTGCAATAGTGAAGGTTCTAAGTTATGACAATGCAACCTGTAATGACATTTAATAATGAAGATCCAAGGTAATAAACAAGGCAACGTATAACTAAAGGTTTTCCAAATCAGTAATATATGTATCCTAGATAAGTTTAAGAGTGTAATCCAGGTTGCATAGTCCATGTAATTTTATAATGATACATCTACTGAGTCTATGGAGTTTATCCAATGTAAAACGGGGTTAAGCAATAATTGGGCTCAATTGGATTTAACCATGGCACCTACTTTTCAATGTTGGATCCAAGGAGTGTATCCAAGGAATACTGTAATAAAATGTTAGTTATACTATGGTTTCATACTGGGAATTGAATAATATATAAGGATCGGGATCTATGTGGTTCTCAACCTAAGAAATTTGTATCCTTGAATCGGAATGGGGTTCTCAAGTGCTCATGGAATTTTCCGATAAGAATCCAAGGTGAGGTCAAGTCAGGCCATTATTGTTTAATTATAAATTCATGTAATATTTCATTTGATTCAATACTATCCTTTCATTATTTTGATAAGGTCAAGTAGCATTCAACCTTTTAAATAAGTCATAATTAATTAATAGGCATGTTTGGTTCAAGCCTTGCCTTTCATTAGTGTGACAAGGACAAGTAGCATGAAATATTTATTAATCTCATTAAAGGAATATTCAATAATTATGTTTCATTGAATTACCTTCTATTAATGTGGTAAGTGGTGCTATGGACATGTAACATATATTTATTTACATTTAATCAAGTCAAGTCATATACTTAGTATACTTTCCAATTTCCATTTCACATTTAATTATCAATTTGATGCACTTACCTTAGGTGGGTCAAGTGGAAGTTACATGGTAATTTAGATTCACCATTACATGATACAATAATAATTTATGATAAGGATTCATACCATTAGTGTGATCAAGCTCGATCACATCTGAACAATGGCTCAAAAGTGTCAAAACACTAAAAACTCAATTATAAAATATCATCCCACATGGGATGGATGGATTTAAGGGTGTAACCAAAAAAAACTAATCACATATATGAAAATATAATAATAATATGGTTCTAATTATTATAAAAATGACATATAAATTCAAAAAACAGCACCCAATGAAATCAGTGGGCCCCACACGAAAATTCCAAAATCAACGAACTTGAGGAATGAGTTATAGACCACCCACTTTAGGGTTTTATGATACTTTACCTCTGGTATTGGACTCTAATTCAGATTAAAATAGATTTTATCTAAGAAAAATGGAAGAATTCTCACACCACGATAAATAGGTTGAGAGTAAGAGAGGAGAAGAATGGCTAAAAATGACTTGAGTATTTGTTGTTGTGCATCAAATGTGATGAACGAATTATCAATTAGATAAAAAACTAATTTGATCTCTTGATCCCTACCTTAGGTATTCAAAATCTCCAAATTGAGAGAAAATGGGGGTTATATCACTGGATCCTAAGTTGGGGAAGAAGGGGTGGCTTAATTTGATCATTAAGGGAAAAATAGTGAAATTACCCTGAAATTTGTCTATGCATGGTTTGTCCGCACTATTTTTTAAACAGTGTGAAAACCATGCACAAATACCTGGGGATAAGGGGAACTTTCATGATTAGGCCACACATTCATGCACCAACCATGTGATATAGTCATTTCCAAATAGTCATTATCTGCATGGTTTGTCATAACTGTGCGGCCTTCCCGCACAGTTTTCTCTAAATTGTGTGCAAGACTTATTTTCCCAAAAAAATATGAGTTATAGGCTCTAAAAAAGCCCCAAACACCCTTGAGACCTTCCCTAAACCATTAGGCATACAAAATAGGTCCAAAATAAGGAATTGGACAGAAATTTAATGAATCCATACTTGATTGAAAAACCAGTTTCTTACGGTCTTCCCCCTTAAAGGAACTCATCCTTGAGTTCACCTTCCAACAGTATAAAAACACTGTCTGAGAACAGTTCTAGACACTAAGAACATATGTCATCCTCCCACTCCCAAGTCTCATCTTACACATCGTCATGCTTCCATAGCACCCAAATCAAAGGGACAGAACGACCTTAGAGAACCTTTGTGTTGTGTTCAATGATGTGTACTGGATATTCCTCAAAGGTAGCATCAACATCTAACTCAACTTCTTTGGGATCAATGGTATGAGATGGGTTGGCATGATATTGGAAAAGTTGTGAAATGTGGAATAAATAGTGCATGGCATGGTACCTATGACATAATAACAACTAATAAGACTCCATCCTAGATCTTTCTGGATTCT
Organism: Viscum album; assembly: GCA_963277665.1. Classification (NCBI taxonomy): domain Eukaryota; kingdom Viridiplantae; phylum Streptophyta; class Magnoliopsida; order Santalales; family Viscaceae; genus Viscum; species Viscum album. The sequence continues at coordinate 200,541,368 of OY728157.1, read as the reverse complement.
CAAATGGACCTACATTATAAGGTGATATCTTCTCTTGCTTTTATAACCATATATTCCCTAACCAAGGTGATACATGAAGGAAAACAATATCCCTGACCTCGAACTCTAGAGGTCATTGATGGTGATTATAATTAGATTTCTTTCTATACTGAGCAGTAGTCTTACACTTTTTGATCAGTTGAACCTGGTATGATGTCTCATCAATTAGATGAGTACCTAGTAGGGTTTCATCACCTTCCTCTAGCCATCACCAGGGTGAACGGAATGACCTACCATATAAGGTCTCAAAAGGATCCATCTGAACCATCACATGGAATCTATTATTATAGGTGAACTCAATTATAGGGATGTAATTTTCCCTAGAACTATTGAAATTAAGGACACATTCTCTAATCATATCCTCTACAACCTATATTTTTCGTTAAAATTTTCTATCGGTCTGAGGGTAAAAATATGTGCTTAAAAGCAACTATGTTCCCATATCCTTCTGCAATTTCTACCAAAAACATGATGTGAAATGAGAAACCCTATCTGAAACTATAGTACAAGGGACCTCATGTAGTCATATGATCTCAAAGATATATAGTCTTCCCATCTCATCAGCTGAGAAAGACTTCTGAATATGAATGAAGTGGTATACTTTTTTTAGTCTTTTAATGACAACCCATATAGTTTCGCTTCCTCAAGGAGGCCTAGTTAAACTAAATACAAATTCCATTGCAACATCTTCCAATTTTCATTCTGGGATTAAAAGTAGTTGTAACAAGACTGCAGGTCTCTGGTGCTCTACCTTCACCTACTAACGGGTGGAACACCTAGTGATAAAGCATGTTATCTGATGTTTCATCCCAGGCCACCAATACTGGAATTGTATGTATCGATACATCTTTGAGATTACTCATCAATCTAGAGGTAGGTTATCTCATCATATAATATCATGTATTATCAAGCCTTTAGGATCTGAAAATTATCTTCTCTTCACCTTCTTAATAAATGAAGAGGTAACTTCCAAATATGAGTGATAATTTGTGAATATCCTGAAACTCTAGATGAATCTTAGGAAATATGGTCATTAACTGCCTTACTCACTAGATTATCATATGGTCTATTCCTGAGTTTTTTGACTCAGTGCATTTGTAACCATTCCTAGGTGTACAAGAAATCTTAAAATCAAAGGATTATAGATATTTGATCCATCTTCTCTATATGAGGTTTAAGTCATGATGAGTAAAGATATATTTCATCCTCTTTTGTTTTGTGGAAACCAAAAACCACTCACCCAATAGATAATGTCTCTGGCAATGTAGGGCATTGAAAACTACTGCTATCTCAAGGTCATGTGTCGGGTAATTTCTCTCATTAGGATTTAACTACCGAGATCCATACATAATGACTATATCTTAAAACATTATTATTACTCATTGGTCGATTCCTAATGGATCATAGAAGACAATGTAACCTTTTCCAGGCTCTAGTAGAATTAGAATAGGTACTGATACAGTCCTCACTTTCATCTCCTGAAAGGATTTATTGCACGCTTCTGACTAAAGTAACTTGACACCCTTCCTTGTAAGGCCTGTAATAGGTGAATAAATATGTGATAAGTTTTGTATGAAATGAATTTAATATTCATCCAACCTCATGAAACTCTGTATATAAAAAATTTCTTAGGATACTTCCAGGAAACTACAGCACTATCATTTTCTAGGTCAAAAGAGATGCATGATTCTGAGATGATATGACCTAAGAAGAGAACATTTTTGATCAAAAAGGGGCACATATAAAGCTTTGAATAAATTTGATGCTCTCTCAGTGTACTCAGAACAATCTCAAGATGACTGGATTGGTCACTATGAGTGTGATAATACACTAAGATGTCATCCAAAAAGGCCAAGAAAAATAAATCCAAATAGGGTTAGAACACCCTATTCATCAAATCCATGAAAATGGAAGGTGTGTCCATAAGACCAAACGAAATAACTAGGTATTAATACATACCATACCTACTACGGAAAGTTGTACAAGGTATGTCTAATGGAATTACTCACACCTGATGATAACCCAATCTTGGATTGATCTTAGAGAAGACCCTAGCTCCCTAGAGCTGGTCAAAGAGATCATCTATTTGAGGTAGTGGATATAGGTTCCTGACCTTAAGCTATTTCAACATTATATAATCCATGTATAGACATAAGGTTCCACTTTCCTTCTTGGAAAAAATAACGGGAAAACCCCAAGAGGATGTATTGGTCCATATAAAACCTTTTTCCACTAAATCCTATAATTATCTCTTAATCTCGTAAATCTCTGTAGATTCCATCATGTATGGAAGAATGGACACTAGATATTCTCCTAGAATAAGATCTATTTTAAACTCTACCTCTCTATTAGGATGTAATCCAGAAAACTTGTTGGGAAAGACATCCCTGAAAAGATCCACTACTGTTGGGTAATCAAATTGTCATAAACCATAATCCTCTATGAAGATATTTTCAATATTGTTTGTCACTCCACCTATACCATGATGCTTTGGTCTATCACTACTATACTAGACATACCACTTACCTTATGTAGATAAATGATTCCCTCTAGTGATGTAAAAGATACCCTGTGGTGATAAAATTCTAAAAAGAATGATATTAACCCAACCAATTCATCCCAAGAATGACATAGAAGCCTGTCATTTTGAGAATGAATAGGTTCTATAATAAAGGGTAACTACCTACCTCAAGGGGTAGTCCCTACACTAGAATATTCCCTTTGTTCGTACCCCTAACGGTGTATCTAGGGTCATTACACCATAGTTATATTGTATCTATAGTATGAGAATTTCCACAATAGATACAAAGATAAAAGAGTTCAAATAACCTATATCAAATAAAGTAGATACTATAGTAGATTCCACAAGAATGGTACCTTATACTATAGATTGTACTACAACCTAATACTTTGGTATCGGTTGTAGTGCATTCAATTAACCTAATCCACGACCCTATACAACAGATGGACTACCATGATCATAACCGGTCGGTTGGTTATGTTAGTGATTAGGGGTATGGATTCCATAACCATGACCTCCTCCTCAGCTAAAACTACCAGTGCTATTCCAACTCCCCACCAAACACGGCATAAAAGAACCCTCTCTTGAAGGTGGATCTGGTGTGGATCCTTTTCTAATCAAAGATGGAGGAAAGGTCCTGTAGAAATGCTGGAGGTTCCCCATTCAACCACAAGCTCGGCATTCCATTGGGCCTCTATCACAATGAGGCTTCAAGTGACCCCATCGTCCACACTAATGAAACACTTTATATCTATTGAAATGGGAACTCTGGTTATCACTCCCATAATGAGAAACCTCAAGAGAATGTTTCCTACCATATGAAGAAATACTATCCTAACATGAAATTGGTCCTTTAAACCTGGTACTATTACCATCCATCAAGTTGTGCTTAGTAATAAGATCCCAATTTACTATTTTAGAGAATGTGTGAAGGAGAAATACATTCACTTTCATATGGATGGTGTACACAATCCCGTCCCCTAAGCATCTAGCACACGAAATCTCATCATCGGCTAGAAGAGGAACAAAAAATTGTAACTAAGTAAAACTCATTGAATGCTCCATAACAGACATAGAATGTTTCTCTAGATTCATAAACTCTCTATATCTATCATCTCTTAGTGTCTATGGAAAGAAATTATCATAGAAGATAGTCAGAAAATTAACCCATAACATACCCTGATCATGACCATCTTGGTTAATCACATCCCACCAATGCTTGGCCAAATCCCAAACCATATATGTGAAAATTAGGATGCTCTACTCTGGATGCATCTCCATATTCTTAAAGATAGATTGGGTGGACTCTAGCCATGACTTTCCAACATGCAGACTGCCATCCCCAAAAAAGGTAGGAGGATGCTGTTGTTGGAACTCATGAGTCAGATCTAAAATTGTAGGTTCAAGTCATGGAGAACCATACATAGACTGTATCAGATGTAGAAAACTATTACAAACTTGAGCATCATTTCCAAGATCAATTAAAAAAAAGTAGTTCCTTGAGTGGAACTCCAAGAGGTAAGAGTGGTGGCTTAGGGGCCACCATGTCTGGATCATGGTTATTTCTACACTCTTGATGTATGATATGAGTATTTTGTGGTGGCATTGGTATAAAAATGACAAGAACACGCCTCCGAATAAGATTAAGTATAATGATAGCATCAATAAAAGAAGATAAACGTAAGAAAACTCCCTCCCCAAGGCATACTACCCCAACTACCTGCTTAGATAGCCAGTCATTGGTAAGTGATCAAGTATATGTTTCATTTCATTTTACATTTAATTTTTAGGTTCACTCATTTACCTTTCATAAACATGACAATGAAGGATAACAACGTGCAACCAATTCATTTTATATGTCATGATTCACTTTACAATGGATAGTTATTTCTAGTGAATCAGTGCCCATACACCTTATCATTGGAAATGACACCCATTTATTTATATCATAATGGATAAAGTTAGTAAATTACTCATCCCAACCCATGAGGGCCCATACACCTCATTAATTGAGATAAGAAATCACCCAATCACAAACAAGAATAATAAATGCATAAGAAAAACATCACAACATCACTCAATGATCACAAGCATATCAGGAAATGCAAAGTAGTGAAATGTACCTATATGGCATGAAAATATGCATGACATGTGAAATCTATGTGCCTATAATGATGCATGCGACAATGATACATGCCCTCATATCATCAGGCTAATGATTAATGAAAATCATCAAACAGAGTAATAATCAACAACACCACATAGCATGTGTGTCACCCAATGGTCAAATAATGTCTACTGTAATAGGAAAAATATAATAACAATTATAATTTTGGGTAACTTGGATTTCACCCCAAACATGGTTTTGTGATGCCCAAGAATGGCTTATGAACAAGTACCAATGTGTTTTTAATCTCTAATCTATTATCTCCAAATAGTAAATAAAGAAGGTAAAAACCACCTCTGATACCACTTTGTGATGTCCCAGACCTAGATGTCACCCAATAGTCCAAATGGCCCCAAACGCATCTCCCTAAATTCCAGAGGTTTCTGACTAGTAGTGAGGGCCTAGGGTGGGTCTATGCAAAGACTATTCTCTCGTTACCAGAGCGTAGCATAACCGATAAATATAAATATAGGTAAATAGAGGAAGAAATACAAGTAAACAGAAGGCATAGTCAAAAATAGAGACAAAAATAACAATAACTGAAATAACTAGAATAACATACAACTACTGATAATGATATTTCATGTATCTAGAAAACTAGAAGACATGGATACAATACAGCAAGCATAACATCTTTCACAAAGTATAATGTAAATCAGAGACTATATCAAGAATCCTGAGCTCTGCCTCAATCATCTACTATCAAGCTTCATAATAAACAGCAAGCAATAAAGTCTTCGATGTCATATGATTCCTTTTATTAACACCTTCATTCATATAATCTACTCTAGGTACCAAACGGCACCTAGAGAGGGTGTGAGATAAATCTCAATGGGCCACCACCAACGGTGTCTATAACATCTGACATGTGTAAAGGAAATGTAATAGTGTGAAAACATACATATATTAGGTAAATCAGTGCAATGTAACTAAATACCCAAGTACCTTCTTCAGCCCTCGGCTGGCATATGAATATAACCAGCCCATTAACTTATTATTACCAGTTTATAAATGATTCACTTGTTAACAATATTTAAGGTTCCAAGTTATGATAAGGCAACCTGTAATGAAATTGAATAATGTAGTTCCCAGGTAATAACTAATGCAACGTAGACAACAAGGGTCACCAACTTAGTAATAAATGTATCCTGGGTAAGGGTCGGAGTGTAATCCAAGGAGCATAGTCCAAGTAATTTCACAATGAGACACCTACCGAGTCCATGGAGTTCCTCCAGGGTAAAATGGGGCTAAGAAATGATTCTTCCATATGGTCTTTAACCATGGAACCTACATGACAATACTTGATCCAAGGAGTGTATCAAAGGCATTCTATAATACTATGTGAGGGATCCTATGGAGTCATACCAAGCATCCAAGAATATACAAGGATAAGTATCTAGGTGGGTCTCCTTGAATCAGAATGGGGTTCCTAAGTTCTCATGGAATTCCCTTATAAGAATCAAATGTGAGATCAATTCAGGACACTCTTATTTAATTATGAAGTCATGTAATATTTCACTTGGTTTAACCCTTTACTTTCTTTAGTTAGATAAGTTCAAGTAGCATGCAACCTTTTAAACAAGTCATAATTAATCAATAATTACATTTGGTTTAAGCCTTGTCTTTCATTAGTGTGAAGAGTCCAAGTATCATACAAACTTTATTAATCCCATTTAAATAATATTCAATAATTAAGTATAATTCTGATACCTTTCATTAATTTGGTAAGGGATTCTACAAAAATGAAACCTATATTTATTTACATTTAATCTTGTCAAGTCATATACATAGTATACTTTCCAATTTACATTTCAAATTTAATTATCAATATGATGCACTTACCTTAGGCAGGTCTAGTGGATGTTTTGTTAGTCCCACAAGGTCAAATACTCTGAGAGGGAAGGTGAATCAGGGTATGAAAGATGTTAACCTCTACCCCTTTGGATCTTGTTTCAATATTATGAAAAAATCATTTCTCTCTCTTTCCTCTAGAAAAATATAAACAGAAATTAAATAATGCACAATACACAACAATTTTACTTGGTTCACCCTCACTAGGATACATCCAAGGAGCATACACCGGTGATGTGCCAATGTACCATATACACTATAAGGGAACTTCTGTTTACAATGTTCGAAGTGGAATCACTATCCATTCAGGTTTACAACCACACACAATATGAAGACTCACTGCTCTCTAAATTGAAGTGTGCTCACTACTTCTTCAGAAGATCCTTTCACAGTTTATAGACTTGTAAGTCTCTTAAATTGAATTTTTTTTATTATGGTTGGGGTTCAATCCCCCTTTATTGATCATGAAAAAGAGAGACCTATTTTTGAACTGGGAAAGAGGAACACATTACAAGAAGGGGAAAATCCTTAAAACATTGTCCATGTGGATCTAACAAGTTCAAAAGAAACAAAAAACCAAGCAGGCACCTGAAAGTCTCATCGCCCCCTCCGCCGATTCGAAGTCCACCGCTTGAATGAATACCTGCATCCTCAACTTTATGTAGATTCTATATTAAAGTTCTACTTTCATCCATAGATGAATACCACTTTACCACATAATTGAACTGGGCAACCTCAAATTTTACGCATATCCCTTACTATGCCTTGTGCGTAATTCTCTTTCCTTATGCACAAAATATCCTTTTTGTGCGCAATCCCAAATTCAATTTTTGTGCAACCTCAATAATTCCTTGAAAACTTCATTTTACGTGCAATGTAAAATTTTACGTGCATCATCAATTTTTATGCACAGCACAAAATTTTACGTGCAACTTCAAATTTTATGCACAACTCCAAATTTTACGCGCAACTCCCTTTGCGTATTTTTTACACGCACCAAAGCTCAGATATTATCTATTTATTGTGCTCTTTATAATGAGGGGGTCACCTCATATTTATAGGCAGACTCAAACCCTATGCAAAAAATCCTCCTTGAGCACGTAATTCTCTTTGAGTGCGGAAAACACATCTTCCATGCAACACTATATTTCGTGCACTGCTCTAATATTTTGTGCATCTCATGCCTTTGCCAATTTTTGAGCTTCTGAACTCGAAAAACATCTTGCGTGAAAAACTTCATTCCTCTATTTCACATACCACTCTAAAATTTTGTGCACCTTCCTTTTCCAAAAACACATCTCTCAATTTTCTAATTTTTAGACCCAAATATTTGGCAAACACTGGAAAAAGGTGCCACCTTTTATCTGCTCTTTTTGTACCACCTCCAGATCATCCATTCCATTTTCAAGGTTCTTATATCAATCATGGATTGTCAACAACATCTATTGAACTCAAAAACTCCCCAAGTAAACCCCCTTTTCAACAATTTAATCATCATGGTCTACTTTGTCAACAAACACAACATGGAGGCCCACTTTGTCAACAAACACAATCACCTCAAAAAATGCTACAATGATACCTTGAGGGATTTTTTCACAAAAAGTTACATGGTATATTACATTCACCATTACATGATACAACAAGAATTTATGATAAGGAGGCCTTCCATTAGGGTGGTCAAGTTCGAGCACATCCGAACAATGGATTAAAAGTATTAGAACACTAAAAACTCAATTATAGAATATCATCTTACATGGGATGGATGGAGTTGAGGGTGTAAACACCAAAAACTAATTGAATATATAGAAAGATCATAATTTTATGGTTCTGATGATTATAACCATGACATATAAATTCAATAAATGGCACTTGATGAAATCGGTCGTCCCCACACGAAAATTCCAAAGTCAATGAACATTAGGGATGAGTTACAGACTACCCATCTTAAGGTTGTACGATTCTTATCCTATGGTATCGGCCTCTAATTTGTCTTATAATGAAGTAGATATAATAAAATGTGGAAAATTATCACACCTTGACAACTAGGTTGAGAGAAAGAGAGGATAATAACGGAAAAAAATGACTTGAGTAATTACCATTGGACATCCAACGTGACGAACGGATGCTCGGTTAGATCTCAGGCGAATGAGATCTCTTGATCTCTACCTTAGGTATTCCAAAATATCTGAATTGAGAGAAAATCGAGGTTCTCCAACTAGATCCCATGTTGGGGAAAAAGGGGTGTCTTAATTACATCACTAAGGGGAAAATAGTAAAATTACCCAAAAAAAATTCCTACGCATATTTTTTCCACACAATTTGACAAACCGTGTGAAAACAATACATGTGTACCTAGGAAGAAGGGGTACTCGCATGGTTAGGTCTAATGACTGTCCACCAACCGTTTGATATGGTTCTTTATAAAAAGTCAACATCTATAAGGTTAGTCATTACCATGCATCCTTCCCACACTGTTTTCTCTAAACTATATGCCAGACCTATTTTCCCAAAAAGATGGGTTCCAGGATCCAAACAAGCCCTAGACACCCTTGGGACCTCCACTAACCCATTAGACATCCAAAATAGGTCCGAAATAAGGAATTAGACCAAAATTAAAAGGATCCATACCTAATTGAAAAACTAGGTTCTTACACACATCAAACCACCATATAAATTAATTAAGTCTAGAGAGCATAGGAACCCCCCAAAAAGTGAACATCTAAATAGGTCTAACTAGTCCCTAGAATAGTAGTCCTAGGGAGAAGAGTAATTATATATAAAGAAAACCCTTGACATTGGACAAAACATATTACTATATATTCCACCTAAGTACCCAAGGCATCCCATGTGCTTTATTTTCCAACCCAATCCATCAAACTATTTCTATCAAATAATTCCTTGAAAACCGTTTCAAAACTCATTAAAAACCCTTTTCATTTACCATAAAAATGGAAAACCCATATTTTATAAAAACCTAGTTATAAATAAAAAACAAACCAATAATATCATTCCCTTTCATTTATTAACATAAATTATCAAAAATAGGAGTAATTAAGTTCACCAATACATGCTAGAGATAAAACCACCTACCTCAAAACACAAGTTGTACATGCATGCAATGAAACCCAGTAGAAAAAGTGTTAAATAATGAAAAAGGAGGCCCTAGAACTAATCTAAACATCTTTTAATTGATCCAATTTCTAAAAATGATTAGGAGAGAAGATGAATAAACACCTAAATTAAGAACATATGCCTGATACACCACAAAAAACAAAGGAATGAACCCTAAAAGAAGATCGTGCAATGGATCTTAAGGAAAATAGGAAGAAACATCACCACAGGTCAACAGATCCAATAATGTAATGATAATATAACATCTTGATCAAATAAATGAAGATGTAGAAAGGCTTAATCACATGAAGAGATGAAAAACTACAACTATAATGATCAGTCATTGAATGAATCAATATGAATCAAACAAAGACTCCTAAAGTCACTATATAATCCTTCTTGGTTGAGATCAATAAGACCTATGGACGAATAAAATAACATATCACTTTTACGGTGCCCTAAAATCCACCACTACAATATCTACATTGTGTTTAATCTCTTTACACATCTTTTAATCCTCAAGACTCAGATAAGATGAAGACCCCATCACCTTTTTATTAAAAATAAATCTTTTTTTATTACATGTAATCTATTATTTTCATATAGTGTACTCACTTCATGTTGTGTACTCGGTTCATAAAATATGCCCTGCAGAACATAAAAATTGTGTACTCCCATTACATGACATGTGTTTCTCCTATGGGGTGTGAAAACTGAATATTTCTACATGAATACCCAAAACCAACTCAGGAATTATCTGAACAAGGGGAGAACCCTATAAATCAATAAACACATTTACTATGATTCCATTAATTCATACAAAAATCCATCTCTAGACTTTAGTTCATTTCCCCAAAAAAAATATCTCTATCCTTGGGTGTCCATAAACTCACCAAATTTTAGAGGAAAACAAGAAATGGGAAGGAAAATTATTAAAATTGGGTTACAAGATGTTACAAGAACAATATCCTACCAAGATAAAATGATTACTCAACCATACAATCTTTAGAAAATAAAGGATTGTCAAATGGATTATGTGGAAATACATAATAAGGTGGAAGAAATAAAAAAAGGGTAATCTTAAAAATTAAAAATTGATAAAGGATTTGTAAGATTTGGGTTATAACTATGTGTATCGTCAAACTTGGAGATAAAAAATGTGTTATTGAATGATTCAAATAGCTCGACATTCTTCATCCACCCATGGATTATATATATATATATATCAAAATATATAAGATCACTATTGATGGGAAAATGTGAATAAGTATGTCACTGAATATAAATCAATGTTAATGGAGTACCAAAATGTGTATTTTGAAAGGAAAATCCCAATTGTATTATGAAATAATTACCCAAACCTTTTTAGAAGTGGGATGACATCACCATGTATTTTTTCATGAGAAATATAAAGATTGTGAGTGGTATAAATTCCATATGGGTATTTTTTGGTAGATTATAAAGACTTTTCATGATATTGATATTTATAAGGACTTTTTACATGATCAACATGAAAATATATACACTAGAGATTTTATGAGGCTATATGAAACACCATTATCAATTATATCTTATCATGACCATATGTTAACCTAAAAGTTCTATAAAAATACCTAATATTCTCAAAATGATTAGTTAAACTTCACTATCTCTTATCACCCTCATAATGATGGAAAATCATACCAGACTATCAATAAATTTGATGACACATAGAGGGAATGCTTTATGGGTGAAAATGGAGTATGGGATTAACATCTTCCTCTAGTCAAATTATCCTCCAATAATATTTTCCACTCATGCATCCAAACATATCTATTTAAATCCCTCTAATGGAAGAGATGTATGATACATCCATGTGTGGAATAATTTGGTGAACCCAAGCTATTCAGTTCTGATGTAGTTGATGAAATGGTGGAGAAGTTCATGACTATTTAGCAGCACATCATGATATTTTAGAGTTGAAAAAAATATATGTTGATAACCATCAGAGGGGATAATAAATTGATGTTGGTGGTAAAGTGTTCTTAAATATATCACCATATAATAGACTCATGAGATTTGGGAAGAAGGTAATACTATTTCCCAAATGCATCGACCCCTTTGTGATTCTTGATCACATTGAATATATGTCATATCGACTATCACTCCAACCAAACCTCTCTCAATTACATGACTTGTTCTACATATGCATCTTGAGGAAGTACATACCAAATCCTTCAAATTAATTTAATCTAGAGGTGATACGGTTGGAACATTATCTCTCTTATGAGGACCAACTAATGAAGATATTGGACCATAAAGATAATGTTTTATACAAAAAGACCACTTACCTAGAAAAATTACTATTCTAGAACCAAAATCATTAAGATATAACATGGTAACCTAAGGAATAATTGAAATATAAGTACCCTCATCTATTTTTATCTTAGTCTGCTAAAAAACTTAGAGGGTGAAATTTCTTAAGGGGGGAAGAATTTAATGACCCAAAATTTTATAAATGAAATTTCCCCTTTGAATTTATGTGTTTGAGACACATGGTAATATATTAAAATATAAAAAATGAAACATGTAATGAAAAAAATTATTATATTTATTCAAAAAATATATTTAGATAATAAATATAGCCATAATAATTGAACTTGCAATAATGGGAAAAATAATAGAAAATAAGATAGCTATAAAATGAAAACATGGATATGCTCGATCCCATAGAATGATAACACTAATGAGTAACACTATAGTATTAAAGAAAAATATTATAAATGAAACATAAATATTTAAAATGAAAAACTATATAATCACGATATAAAATGCATGTGAATAAAGGATGAATAAAATATAAAGTATTTATTGATATTCAGAAACGTTTATGACCATTAAAAATCTAACTGTTGGAATAGTAATATGGTCATCAGGAATAGTAACATGATTATTAGAATAATAATCTCACCCATGGTATAAAAAACAATGATTTAGTTATCTTTATAACAACCCTGCTTTTTATTACACACTTAAACATGATTTATTACATAAAATATTCACTTGATACAACATATAATATCATTATTTCTAGTGTCTTTGGGGATTAGGAACATTACATAACGCCTTAAAACATGAAACACAACATCTTTATTGAAAACTTCCTTTACTTGACAACTACATTCTCACATACTTGACATTTTAGGGGATAACCTGAGGACATGAATAAAGAAAAGGGTGAGATATAAAGCCCGATAAGGGAGTAAACAAGGAATAACTTGAATAATACAATACATGTTAGGAAATAGACATATAAATAGAGCATAATAGAAACATGAACATAAAGTCATGATATAGCATGATTATCATAACATGGAAATGTGGCAGCACTTAACATGGGATTAGCATGATCCAAGGAACATTGCACATGGAGCATGAGTAAACCCTCATTGAACCTGAATTATAATGAGTAAACCCTCATTGTACTTGACATATCATGATACTAATCTTTACCCAATGCATTGGAGCGCTATGAGGGTGAACCCTTCTTAAACATTTCATTTCATGCATAAGTGTGCCACATGGATCATATAACATGGAATCATTCAATGTCACAAGTTATTCCAAAATTAAGGAATGTGTAATAAATACATGAAATTACGATTCAATATGTATATCTGCATAAATGTGAATACCCGTGATAGAGACAAGCGTGCGGTATTCACTACACAATTATTTTGGCTTAGAAAAACGCAGTGCAATTTTGGTAGCATAACGGCATGACATAAGAATTCATAAAAATGGTTGATGAGATAGAAAGGGGTATCTCATCATATTTACATGAAATGTACAGTAAGGGGGTCATATAGATACATTTACAAACAAATTTAATTGAAATTAAATTCATAATACAAAACAATTGCTTGAATGTGAAGGAGAAGAGAGAAATTCCATTCCGAATTTCAGCATGGTAACGGGTGTACACGGAAAGCATTAATAAGAGAGAAAAAGGCCTCTAATCATTTCAAACATAGGGAGTAAAATATACGGGTGGTTTGAAATCACACCCCAACATTTGTAATTTAAATAAAAATGGTATTACAATATAAAGAAACTTGGATAAAAATAAGAGGGGTAGAAATCCCTTACTTGGAAATGTGATCCCAAAGGCTTGGGAGAGGCTTGAGAGAGGCTTCTTGGGAGCTTGGGGCACCTTGGGAGGATTATAGAGAGAGGAGGGAAGATTTTTTTCGAGCTCCAAAGTCTTTGAGTGATGAGGAAGTGGGATCTTGGGTGGGTTTATATCAGAAAAGGGAGGGAATTCTTTATTATTTAGGTTTGGGACACCACACATTAAACTAATCAAACCTGCAAACCAACCCCTGGTTTTTTCCCATGGTTTTTTCCAAAGTATAGTGAAAACATTATTTTATAATTCCAATGGTATAAATTCTTAAAATAATATGGTTTATTATGCGGAGGTGAGTCACACTCTCAAGGAAATCAATTCAAAAATTTAAAATGTTTTATAAGTCTTGGAGGGTCCACTAAGGCTTTGTAAAATAAATAAAATAAACATAAAATCACATTATTTTAATGGTAAAACATATATTGTCCGAAAATAATGTTTATAGAATTTTATTACATAACTATTGGGTCATTATGATGTCATAAAACACATTATATATTTAAACAGTATTTAATTTTTACCCAAAAATTCTTCTGTCGCAGAAAATTATGAAAATTTCACCATTGGATAATTTCTACATACTGATTCAAAAAAATAATATTAATTTTATCTAAATAATTTTCTAAATATTTTAATTTTTACTTTTAAAATAAAAATCTACATTTATTGAAAATTCATGGGTTTTGACATAAACGGATTTCAAACCTTAACAAAAATTACAATTTTATTCATAAAAATTATATAATCATTTATATTTAATAAAAATTAATATTTTAATAATATTTTATTAAAATATTATTTCATTCAAAAAATACATTAATTTATCAAAATATAAGTTTTAACTGAATATCAACTAAAAAAATACAATTTCTTCTTTAAAAACTATTTACAAAGTAACAATAATAAAATGAATGTATATTCTCTATAAAAAATAATGTACATAATCATATTACTCGGGTCATGTAACATAACCCATTATAACACTCGCATAAAACTAAATGGTAAGGTGTGTGATGGTGACAGACTCTTGGGATGGCTTGGATAACATCACTCGGGTGGTAATCTCTATCAACTTCCACTTATCCCATAGGTGGTTCCATTCAAGGTTCATGTGTTGAATCTCAGCTTGGTCTTGGTCAAGAGTTAATCCCAGTGATTCATCCTCCTTTTCGAGCTCCAAAAAATAGGCCTCATATGGAGAAATTCTATTGGATGAGGTCATCACTTCCTTTGTATGAGTAAATTGGATTTGTTAAATCTCTATATTTATACTAATCTTGTGATCATTATTCAACAGATATATTAGAAATGGTCACAATTCTTAATGGTATTTTAAAATCAAAAAAAAACCAAGGAAGTGCATATGTTATATAACCATTTTACATAATAATATATTTAATTAGATCCAGAGTATTTTAATTAAGAAAAGTTTTGGTCGTTAAAATCTTCCACCCTTAAGAAATTTCACACTCGAAATTTCTTTTTCCCACACTAAAACAGATGTGGGTAACTCTGTTTCATCACTTCCTCTTATTCCCACATCACTTCTTCAAACATGTGGTTTCTCCACAACACATTGACAAGGGGAATTGTCTTATTTTGTAGAAATTTTTCTCTATAATCTAAGATCTTCATTGGATTTTCTTCTTAGGAGAGGTCATTTTCTAATGGTACCACCTCTGGATTGAGTACAGGCGATGGGTCAGGTATGTACTTCTTCAAGAGTGATACATGGAATACATCATGTACTTGAGATAGGTTCGATGGGAGTGTTAGTCGATAGACCACTGATCCAATGCAATCAAGGATCCCAAAAGGGTCGATGTGCCTTGGACTAAGCTTTCCATTATTCTAAAATCTCATAAATCTCTTCCACAATGATATGAGGAGGAATACCATGTCTTCAACATCAAACTCTAGTTCTCATCGATGATTATCAGCTTAGCTATTTTGTTGACTCTGAGCAACTTTAATGTTATGTTGGATGGTCTTAACCTTCTCCATCATTTCTTAAATCATCTCTAGACCTAGGAGTTATCTCTCCCCAACTCCATCCCAACATGTTGGTGTTCTACACCACTTCCCATATAGGGCTTCATAAGGAGCCATTTGGATGATTGAGTGGAAACTATTATTGTAAGAGAACTCAACTAGAGGAATATATTGATCTCATCCTCGTTTAAAGTTTATTGAGAACTCTCTCAACATGTACTCAAGTGTTTGTATAGTCATCTCAGATTTTACATCAGTTTGAAAATGATAATTCATACTGAAGTTCATCTCAGTATCCATAGCATGTTTAAGACTCTTCCAAAACATAGAGGTGAATCTTGGATCTTGATCAGATACAATAGATAGTGGTACTACATGCATCCTTACCACATCTATAATGAATATATGTGCCATTTGATCCAATGAAATGAAGTGTACAGTCTTTGTAATATGATTCACAACAATCCAGATAGCATTTTTGCCTTTGGATGTCTTTGTAAGTCTGGTGATAAAGTCCATGGTTATTTTCTCCCATTTCCATGCTAGTATGGGTAATGGTTGCATCATCCCCTTAGACTTATGTCTCCCAGCCTTCACTTGCTGACATACCAGGAACTTTGATTTATACTTAGCGATATCCTTCTTCATCTTATCCCACAAATAATTCTCTCAGAGATCTCGATACATCTTTGAGTTTCCTGGGTGAATATACAAATTTTAACTATGGGCATCATCCAAAAGTTCCTTATTTAACTTTAGATTCTATGGAATAGATAGTCTTGAGACAAATATCATAATTCATTCTTCATTGAAATTCAACTCTGAGGATTTCCCTTTTCTGATAGTTTCCACCTTCTTCTTAATTCCCACATCATCCTTTTCAGCATCCTTTAACCTTTCCAAAAGATATGGTTGAGCAATAATTTGTGGAAGGATTGATGATTTTACCTTCTTTATGATTCTCATTCCCATCCTCATAAAATCTAAAAATATTGTATCCTTTTCAATTCTCATCAATGATAGAAATGTTGGATCATTTCTACTTAGAGAATCCACCACATTGTTTGCTTTACCTGGTCGTTAATAGATTGATCAGTCATAGTCATTGATCATCTCTAACCATCTTTGTTGGTGCATGTTCAACTCTTTATTTTTGAATATATACTTGAGGCTTTTTTGCTCCGTTTATATTTCACACTTCTCTCCAAATAAGTAATTTCGCAAAATTTTCAAAGCGAAGATCACTACAGCCAACTCCACGTCATGTGTTGGATAGTTTTGTTCATGAAATTTCAATTTCCTTGAATCATATTCAATGACATTGTCATCTTACATCAACAAACAGACCAATCCCTTCATCGAAGAATCACTAAATACCACAGAAATGTTCTCCACTTGTGGGTAGTGTTAGTACGGGCATAGTGATAGCCTCTTTTTCAACTCCTTGCATCTCTCTTCGCATTCATCACTCCAAGAAAATTTTAATCCCTTCTGATTATCTTGGTAATGGGGTTGGACAATCATGAGAAATTTCTCGAAAATTAGAAATAGACAATCATTTTCGGGGTTCACTTTGGCAGTAGTGATGGAAAAATCATTCCCTTGCTACCTTGGAGGTTGTCGGTTGCCACCAAAAACCAATGGATTAGGGCACTGATTTTCAGGGTACACTGCTTCTTGGTAGTTGAAGCAATTAACAACACGTTGTGGGTCAAACAGAGCATTCCTCTCCTCTACTACAGCCATGGGTTTTTCTTGTTGGATTTTAACGTCTAGGTTACCTTATCTTCCACACCTAAATCATTTTTTGTCCCCTTCAGAAAATTTCTGGGTTCTTCTTTCTACACCTTTGGAAAGTGGGGTGCTGTATTTTCTTAGCAATATTATATTTATCCATCGGACTGATAGAATTGAAGTCCACCTTATGCTTCTTATCCCCATGATACCCTTGTAATTCTATAATCTCCATTTCATCTTTGAGGGAACATCAGACAATTTTCTCATAGAAGTCACAGATCGCCAGGGCTTTTCATAGGCTTGGTTTCATCCCACCAAATAAGTGGTTAACATTGCATTAGGGGGTAACGACATAGTCGGAGGTGTATTGTGAAAGCCTTGTGAAGTTTACCTCGTAATCTCTGATTGATTCTTAGTCTTTTTGCTTGAGGGTAAGGAAGTCCCTTTCCATCTTAAATCAGAGGGTGTGAGGAAAATATTTATTGAAAAAAAAATTCGGAAATCCTTCTATTCCAAGGCCTCAATCTCCTCCTGAGGCTTCATATTTTTTATCAATGTCCATCATTTATTGGATTCACCCTCCATATGATAATAATCTATAATAACCTTCTCTTGTTTGGAATATTTAAGGATGGATAAGATCATTTCAATGGAGTTTATCCATTGTTCAGTAACTGAGGGATCATATGATCCATTAAAATTAGGAGGCCTTTGTCTCATGAATCTCTCGATTAGAGTTGTTCATTATTAGGGGGGGTTTAACCTTCCTCTTGGCCCATTTTTTTATTCAAATGTTGAGTTAATTGAGAGAGAATCATGAAAAAGTTTGTGATTCCTACTCTCATCAGATTGGGCATCTCATTAGAACATTCATCACATTGATCTTCACATTAGTTGTTAGCCTGAGTCCTCATATTACCGATCATTGGTTAAAATAAAAATAAATTTAGGAGTAACACATAAAAAGGTAATCCAATGAAAAAAATATATGACTAATAAATTACTTTTATTTCCTTAACTTATGGATTTATAGGCTTCAATCTATGTTATCCATGATCTACTTCCAAACTTATATTCTTTGGGGGAATTTTTTTTATTCCCTTAAAAATGGTTCATAATAAGATTATGAATTTACCAAAGAATATCTCCCGAGAGTGTTATAACCAAGAGTGCAGCAAGGCATGTTGTCCTATACCAAGATACCTCGGGTCAACCCCGAAAATCCTTGTTGGAGTTTTCACTCCTATGTACATTTGTTCCAGAGCCACCTCTAACTGCTCGTATCCAGATAAGGATGTATTTTCTTGATAAACCAATCACTCAATACTCACGAAAATTTAGGAATTTTTTTATTATACTTATTCCTATCTCTAAGGCTTCACTAGGGTTTTCTAATCCTAATCCTAAAAATAACTAAACATAGCCTCTGATACCAACTATAACAACCCTACTTTTTATTACACACATAAACCAGATTTATTACATGTAATATTAACTTGATATAACATAGAAAATATAGAGGTATAGTGTATTTTGGGAATATGAACATTACATAATGACTTAAAACATGAAACACGATATCTTTATTGAAAACATCCTTTACATGACCACTATATTCCCTCGTACTTAGCATTGCATAAGATAACATGAGGACATGCATAGAGAAAATGTGAGATATAAAGCCCAGTAAGGGAGTAAACAAGGAATAACATGAATAATACAATACATGTTAGGAAATAGGCATATAAATGGAGCATATGAGAAACATGAACATAAAGGCATGATATAGCATGATTATCATAACATGGAAATGTGGCAACAACACTTAACATGGTATTAGCATGATCCAAGGTTAATTGCACATGGACCATGAATAAACTCTCATTGAACTTGAATTATCATGATTAAACTCTCATTTCACTTGATTTATCATGATACTAATCTTTACCCAATTCATTGAGTGCTATCAAGATGCACCCTTCTTAAATATTTCATTTCATGCATAAGTGTGCTACATGGATCATATAACATGGAATCATTCAACATCATAAGTTATTACAAGATTAATGAATTTGGAATACATACATGAAAGTAACATTCAATATGTATATGTGGATAAAGTTGAATACTCTTGATATAGACATGGGTATGGTATTCACTACACAATGATTTTGTCTTGAAAAACGCAGTGCAATTTCGGCAGCATAACAGCGTGACATAAGAATTTATAAAAATGGATGATGAGAGAAAAAGGGGTATCTCATCATATGTACATGAAATGGAATGTAATAGGGACATATAGATACATGTCCCAACAAATGTAATGGAAATTAGATTCATAATACAAAAGAATTGCTTGAATGTGAATGAGAAGACAGAAATTCCTTACGAAATTTCAGCATAGTAACGGGTGTACACGGAAGGAATTAATGAGAGAGAAAGAGGTCTCTAATAATTTAAAACATAGGTATGGGAATATAAGGGAGGTTATAAATCATACTCCAACATTTTTAATTTAAATAAAAAGGGTATTACAATATAAAGAAACTTGGATACATATAAGAAAGGTTGGAATCCCTTACATGGAAGTGTGATACCAAAGGATTGGGAGAGGCTTGAGAGAAGATTATTGGGAGTTTGGGGAACCTTGGGAGGATTCTAGAGATAGTAGGTCAGATTTTGGTCTAGATACAAAGGATTTTAGTGAAGAGGAAGTGGTATATTGGGTGGTTTAATATAGGAAAAGAGAGGGAAATATTTATTATTTAGGTTTGGAACACCACGCATTAAACTAATCAAAACTGCAAACCAACCCATGGTTTTTGCCCATGGTTTTTGCAAAAGGGGAGTGGAAAAAATATTTTATAATTAAAATTTCCAAAATTCTTAAAATAATAGGTTTTCTTATGTGGAGGTGAGTCACACTCTCAAGGAAATCAATTTTAAAAGTTAAAAAGTTTTATAAGTCATGGAGGGTCCACTAAGGCTTTGTAAAATATATCAAATAAACCTAAAATCACATTATTTTAATGGAAAAACATATATTGGATGACATAATGTTTTTATTATTTAATTACATCACTATTGGGTCATTATGTTGTTATAAAACAAATTATATATTTAAACAGTATTTAATTTTTACCCAAAAATTCGACAATCTCGGAAAATTATGAAAAATTCACCGTTGGATAATTTCGACATCCTGATTCCAAAAATAGTATTCATTTTATATAAATAGTTTTCTAAATATGTTAATTTTTAATTTTAATATAAAAACCAACATTTATTGAAAATTCATGGGTTTTGACATAAACGACTTTCAAACCTTATTAGAAATTACAATTATATTCATAATAAAAATACAATCATTTATATTTAATAAAAATTAATATATTAATAATATTTTATTAAAATATTATTTAATTCCAAAAAATCAATTAATTAGACATAATAGAATTCTTAACTGAATATCAACTAATAAAATACTATTTGTGCTTTAAAAACTATTTACAAAGTAACAATAATAAAATGAATGTATATTCTCCATAAAAAATAATGTACATAATCATAGTGCTAGGGTCTTGTTACATAACCCCATATAACACCTATATAATACCGAAGGGTAAGGTGTGTGATGGTAACATACTCTTGGGGTGTCTCGGATAACATCGCTCGGGTGGTAATCTCTATCAATTTCCACATCTCCCGTAGGCGGTTCCATTCAAGCTTCACATGTTGAAGCTCGGCTTGGGATTGGTCGAGAGAGAATCCTAGTGATGCCACCTCCTTTATGAGATCCGACAAATGGGCCTCATATGGATCAATTATACTAAATGAGGTCATCACTTCCTTTTTCTGAGTAAATTGGATTTGTTAAAGCCCTATATTTATACTAATCTTGTGATCATTGTTCAATGTAAATATTAACAAAGATCACAATTCTTAACGGTATTTTAAAATACAAAAACATAAAACCAAGAAAGTGTATATGTTATATAACCAATTTACATAATAAGACATTTAACTATATCTAGAGGATTTGCATTAAGAAAATTTTGGGTCACTATAATCTTTTAAAATGAATATATAAAAAATACCATCTTGTAGATAAATAAAAAATTTTAAAATGATAAAATTAGTGTTTGTATTTTTATAAAACATATGTTTTTTATTTATATTTTTATGATAAATATAAAAAATTTAAATAAGATTCATTTTCTTAATTTTTTTATAATACAACATTAAGATTTTTTATGAAGACAATATCATTTTATGAGACCATAAGTAATTTTCTCCAATGGATAAGAAGGTCATACAGATTATAAAATTTATTATTTTTCAAATAAATTATGATTTTATATAAAAATAATATTTCTAAAATTTAGAAATTTATATTCAATTAGTGGTTTTCCTTTTTGGAAACTGAACATCAATAAATAGTTAGGGTGATTTTTTTGTATTTTTCTGAAATATTAGAATTTTGTGAATAGTAAAATGTAGAAAAATGTGATATTTAACATTATAAGATAAATATAAGAATTTGGGATTCATGGATGATTTAAGAAACCGTTGAATTATCCTCAAATATACTAGTTACTCTATTTGTTCATAATAATGATCACTATTGGTAGTCTTGAGCCAAAATAATAAAATAATTTATATTATATTCAAAGACACCCCTCTCCTCCCCTCAGAAATACCATGCCTCACCACTCGGTCTCCTCAATCCTTATAAGATATATATATTATTAACATTTTCCCCATTATTATTCTAAACCCTATCCCAAAATACTCATAGTTATTATCTAATATAAAAAATTATGCCTTTAGGTGTATTTAAAGAGATGACATTCAAAGAGGTAAAATTATCACTCTATCTCTTTTAAATTAATTTTTTATTCTACATCCTCCTCAATTTCCCCATACAACATGGAATAATGACTCTATGATAATAAATATACTAAAATATTTTGTGCTAATAGAATATCCTTTATCCAACCCCTTCTCATTTTATTCTAAAATAAAAATATTTTACACATTATGGTTGATTCACCACCTCCATGAACAACATACTTCATTTTTCCACAACTACATAAAAGGATAGTTTTAATAACTTTATTGTGTTTAGATGATATTTAAATAAGTATATTATAAATTTATTCATGATTTGGAATGGATAAGTGGTCATATGGTTAAATCAAACCATGTATGTTCATCGTGGTGGGAAAAAGTGCCTTAAATGAATTTATTGTGACAAGATAATATTTTTACTATATGAATTGTGGGTATTTTAATACTATTTAATGTTTATAACCATTTTAAAATATATTAATTAAAATAATAACATTTCAAATCACTTTATTCATTACATAAAAATGACATTTGAACTCTCAAAATTAACTACAAACTAATGAGACCTTCAATCCATTAATGAACATTCATGGGAAAATGAATGAAAATATAATATTATAATAAAGTGATAATAAATAGAGATAATAGGATAATAATAATTGAAATATATCTAAAATTTATTCTTAAAAAATTATTTAATAAATTTAATTTTATTATTTTTTAAATTATATGAACTCATCAAATGGGTTAGGAACTGATGTAAGGGAACGCTCTGAATTGCCTCCTTTTCTTTAGTTATTAGTTTTCCTTCGATAATTTGCATTTTAAAATTTATTTTTTGATTAAAACTTCAAATATTTGGTATATATTTTTCTAACATTTATATATTTATTATCCTTGTTTTAATTATTGTGGTTATAGAGGTTTTAAGGTTCCATTCTCAATATTTTATTTTTAAGAAACTTGATTCCAAAGGTAAATTTATTATTTCTTATTCCATGGTATATAAAACCTGGGAACAAGATTCTTGGTCATGAATGATTTTTTCAAAATACTCATTATTTCATGGATAAACCTACTTGATCACTTCTTGTTTTATGGAAAACACCATACTATTACTGTCTTTAATGAATCCTTACTATTTTCTTAAATCCTCTCTAAATAATTTCTATTAAAAAATTACTTCATCACAATTTCCCATGAAATATTGTTTATGTTTACTCTATATTTGAGACATATACCAATTAATTTAAATAGTAACAATAAAATTATTTAATTTTTTCTTATCTTTTGAATCCTGATGGGATATACTTCAATAATTATTTGAGGAAATACTATATAACATGTTATTTTCCATGGGTATTTATTACTCTTCTGCCTTATGTATGATTACCTCATCACGTGAATTTATATATAACATGTTATGTAGGGTGTTCTTTGATAATTCTCCATTAAATTGGGAAAAGTATATATCTTCTAATATTATATGTATTGAATTAGGAAGTAAACCTAGTCCACTATGGGACTTTTTCACTATGTTATGTTATCTTAGCGATTGTCAAAAAATTATGATAATACAATTTTTTTTTATTTCAAAAAAAATTCCTATTATTTCATGATCTCATGATTCTATATATTCTTTTATGGTTCCATGTAATTATTCATGAGACTTGTCTTGTATAATACCATGTTATGTCATATATTGCTTATGTTATGCTTCGTTATCATGCTTATTCTCTTTCTGGAATGTATTGC
This sequence comes from Viscum album, assembly GCA_963277665.1. Classification (NCBI taxonomy): domain Eukaryota; kingdom Viridiplantae; phylum Streptophyta; class Magnoliopsida; order Santalales; family Viscaceae; genus Viscum; species Viscum album. The sequence goes on along the minus strand of OY728157.1, from coordinate 200,517,176 downwards.
TCACCCCTTTTTTTAAATAATCCCTAGTATATACAAGGAATTATTAAAATATAAAAGTAAATTAATAAAAAAATAATTAAATTAAAATAAGGATGTATTATTTCTAAATCCATATTTATATTTTATGAACCTAATTCTCCAAAGATATTGGGCCCTTGGTTTTTGTTTATTGGATATTTATTTCTAAAATCATATAATAATATTTTTATAAGGCTTTATATAGTATAATATTTCTATTGAATCATAAGAAACATCAATGGATATTAATACATATTAGAAATACCACTAAAATTTGAAAAAAAAAATTGAAAATATGGAAAATATCATTTTATTTCAATATTTAAAAATAAAAATATCCAAAATTATTTATAAAAAAAATCATTGAAATTTACCAAGGAATATTGTAATTTATATTCAATGTTAATAATGGTCATGATGGAATTAAAATTAGTTCATGTGGTAAATGTTGAATCAAAGATTCATTTCATACTTTCTATAAAAAGATATAATATTTTAAGAAAAAAAATTCAAATTAAATTTTAATCCTTCAAAAATAAATTCAAATATTATTTAAAATGAAATTAAATAATCCTTTCATCGATGAAAATGGAATTCATCAATGAAAATTTAATGAAAATGGACATGGAATATAATTTTCACCAACAAAAGAGGAAATAAAGTCAACTTTTGTTTATAACATTTTATCGATAATATTAATTACCAAGGATAGGAGAATGAAATGAGAAAAAAACATGAAATAACTATATAAAAACTTGTTTTAAGAGGTAAATATCATATGATTCTATTAAAGAAGATATAATAATAATTAATCCCAATTTAAAATGATATTTCAATATAAACCATTACCGATTCGGTAACATTTGAATCCTAAACCCCATGAAATAAATAAGGTAAAATGGCATATTAAATACTATTAATATGAAGTGATTCATGATATAATATATCAATGGGGTAGTATATACACTATATAAAAACAAATATGTGGAAAATATTAAATAAGTCTCATTAAAACAATATTGAGATGAATAACCCAAACCTTATGTTGGAAATTATTCATAAAAACTCTTGTATTTTTATATAATAAATTTAGATCTATCAAAAAAATATACCAGGACCATATTTGTAGCATCTCGCCCAGGGTTCCACTCAATAGTTCCCTAAGAAAGTGGCTACAGGACCTCAAGCGCATCCCCTTGAACACCAAAGGTTATTGACTAGTAGAAAGGGCCTAGAGTGTGTCCATGGGGAGACTCTGTCCTCATAGATCGGTGTAGGAATAATGGTAAACAATAGGAAATAAATATAGGAAGTGTATGAATAAGAAGATAATAGATAAAGCAATGTAAGATGCTAAGCAAGATAAGTAACGAAGAAAAATCGGAATAACAATATTGTATACAAAAATGATGATGTTCATGACGATTTATAGAAAGTGAGTATGGGGATCTTGGGATACAAACATATAAAACATGCTAGTAAAATATAAACAAAATACTAAAAATGCTACTACAAGAATCTTGATCATAGGCTCAGTTTTATTCCCTATACTCCATCTTAGGACTGTAAAACAATCATGTATCGAAAGCTACATGCTTTCCTTTTTCCATACATATGGTCATAATGTTTACTCAAGTACCAAATAGCACCTGAACAGGGTGTGAGTATAAATCTCAGTAGGTCGACACCCATAGTGTCTAGGCCAGCCCATTTTGTGTTGTAAATGAAAGAGTTGTGTGACAAAATATAACAAAAGGAAATAAATAACCAAATAAAAGTAAACACCTTAGTCTAAGATCCTAATAGGACACTCGACCCATACCACCTACTTCATCATAGGCCAGATATATGAAAATAAGTACCTATGAAAGTCATAATATGCATGCAAAGTCCATTACAATTTAACTAACCAAATTAAGGGAATAAAAGTCCCCAATATTGTTCATTATCATGGAGGTCACATTTCAATGTCATTATGAAAGTATTATAATAAGTATAAATGAGATGTCACATGTGCACAAGCAAGATCGTGAAAATAATAGAGGATGCATCTCATACGAGAAAGCAAGAAATCAATCCTTCAAAACTGAAGGTGGAATCTCGAGCCCATCCAAGGTAATCAAAAAATAATCCCAATGGTTTCTATGGGTGTCTCTGATATAACCCAATACCTAAGAGTCTATCCAAGGAAACCCATATGGAATTCCTTGTATCACTTGAGGATGGTGAATCTGATCTCATGCCAAGTGTCTCACACAAGGGAATGAGTATCACTTGAGGAATGGCTTATCCATCTTTCCAAATGGGTTCTTCCTCAATTTTTTCCCTGATTAACAGACCTCGCTCATGAATATAAGTAAAATCCCTTGGGAAAGGCCATACCTAGAAAGACAAAATGTCACTCCTAGTGTAGAAAGAGTGTCCAACCAAGCATGGAAAGTCCATCCGTGACATCCTTAAGTCAGGATCCATGTTCTTCCCCAGCCCATATCAAGTGATCATGGAAATACAAGCATATATAATAAGGAAAATAATTTATTATTACATTACAATAAATAAACATCTCATGCCAAAAGCTAACAAGCTATATGTGTATCATAATTCAAATTTTAAAAGGCATGATAAAATAAGCACATGCCTGAGATCTAGGATATAAGATATGGTTACTAGGAAACATTCCTTAAGCCTAAGCAATGAAATAAAAGAATAGGTTCATGGCATTCACATGCCCCTATTCACGTGTCATTAATGACATTTACATGACTCTAGCATACATGCTTGAAAAAAATAAGGAATTCTATACAAAACAATCCAATGGATTAAGAAATAAACATTAAACGAGTTGAAGGCTCAACATGTGACAAGTTCTATAAGCATAAGCATTAGGTTAAAGAGTAAGAACAAATATCAACAAGAATATACAATGTCATATGGAATTTACAAATGGGTCCAATCATTAATAATTTTATAAAGTCATTCCAAATAAGGGATTCAACTCATGGTTCATCACTTTTCTTAATTCATTTCATAAGTTCGAGGCATTATAATAAGTAAACACACACATCCATGGTGATTTTAAAATTCAAGCATTGGAAATTGAGACAATTTTGGGTGGCACACCCAAAGGGGTGTCAAAAACCAAGTTGAACACCCCATTGATGGTTTTTTATAAAATCTAGGGTCTCTACAGACATGGAAAAACTCTTTAAATAATTTATTAGTAAAAAATGAAGCATCATCGGATGGTTCTAGTGAGTAGCACAATGACATGTCAAATAAAAAGATAAAAAATGATGTAAATGTACATATACCTCTTACCTCATGGTAGAAATACTCCACTCATCCATTATCGAGTCTTGATTCAACCTAAAATGGGATAAATCAAAGGATTTTTCAAAACCCCAGAAATAGTGAAAAATATGTTGCACCAAAATAGCATGACGGATGGGAGAGGAACCAAGAAATAGATGGTTGTGGATGGTTGAGCTTATCGAGGGCTTTTCATAGCTTTCGACGGTGAAGTAATTAGAACATGAAGGATGGAGATATCAAAAAACCTATGAAACAGAGGGGTAGACCACCACGCACCAAGGGGGAGACCAAAATCCCAAGTAACGGAGAAGGGAGGAGAAGAAAGAGGGTTAAAACCTCCAATAAGGGTAGAAAGGTAAATTCACCAAAAATTTCCACTATGCATGTTTTTTCCACATGGTTAGTAAAATGTATTCCAATTGTTCTTCCTTCACTACTATAAGGGGTCACATCTCATGGTTAAGCACTCATTTTGACTAACCATGTGAAAAATGCATATTAACTCACTATATAAAACCTGAAACTTGCTACAAGAGCATGCTCTTGGGGTCGCATAGTTGTAGAAAAATAGTGCAGCCCTTTTCACCCCACTTTCTACCATGACGTGGTTTGGGGAAACCATGTGGGTTGGGCTGCATGGTTTCCTATAATCATGTGGCCCAGTCTGTTTCTTCCCTTTTCGAGGATCCGAGCTCCAATCAAGCCTCGGACACACCTGAGACCTCCATTATTTTATTATTAAACAATATTAGGGTTGATTTAAGTAATTTAAAACAAAAAAAATTAAATGGTACGTACCTTTAGATAGTTCCTATGTTATAACCTCCTCTCTTTAAAACAACTCATCCCTGAGTTTCCCATCTGAGGGATGTACGACATCATCTGAAAAGAGTTCCAGCCATTGCTCATGTATATCAGTATCCCACTCCTAGGTCTCTTCCTACACATGTCCATGTTTCCATATCACTTGGACTAAAGGAACCAACCTTACTCATAGAACCATCATGCTACAATCAATAATATGAGTTCGGTGCTCCTCGAACGACACATCCACCTCTAGATCAATGTCATCAGGATCAAATTTGTGAGATGGGTCTGTATGATATTGTTGAAGTTATGATATGTCGAAGAAATTGTGTATGGAATGATACCTCTAAGGTAACAATAATTTATTGTCTACAGGCCCAAACCTCTCCACTATCTTGAAAGTCCTAACATGTCTTGGTGATAACTTTCCATGTCTCCTGATTTGTTTAGGTCCCAATCTAGGTGATACATGAAGGAATACCCAATGTCTCACCTCGTAAACCAAAGTTCTATAGTGATAATTGGTATAACAATTATTCCTAGAATAATCTATTTTCATATGCTTCTAAATCATATGGACTTGATATGAACTCTCATGCACAAGATGAGGACCCAGTAGAGCTGCATCACCTGCCTCAAGATGGAACAAAGGTGACTGGAATAATATACAATAGATATCCTCATACAGATCCATCTAAATTGTTGATTTAAAACTATTATTATAGTAAAACTCAACTGAAATAATATTTTTTTTCAGAAACCTCCAAAATTAAGGATACAGGACCGCGTCATATCCTTTAACACCTATATGGTTCGCTAGAACTACCCATTGGTCTGAGGGTGATGTGTAGTAATCAAGACCACATGTGTACTTAGTTCCTTTTAAAACCCTTTTCATAACTACAATGTGTAGTGGTTATCTCATTATAAAGTGATAGAATGGGGTTCCCCATGAATTCTCATAATCTTCATGCAAAGCCTTCTTAGGTTATCAAAGGAGAAGGATTACTAGATTGGTAGGAAGTGTGCAACTTTGGTTAACCTATAAATGATAACTCATACCACATATCATCCTAGAGGATATCTCAGAAATCCCATCACGAAATCTATAGTGATGTTGTTCTGAATATACTTAAGAATGGAAAGATGATGTAGAAGTCCAGCAGGCCATTGGTGCTTTGCATTCACCTGCTGACAGGTGGAACACTAAGTAATAAAGCCTACAATCTGTCTTGTCATACCTGGCCACCAGTATAGATGATTCATATCATGATACATATTCATAATCCCATGATTAATTTACTAGATAGATGAATTACCCTAATCATATCTTCCCATATATATGAAGGTACCCATACATGGCCACGGTATATTAGGGTTTCACTTCCATCAACAACCCAACCAGGAGGTGGGTTACCACTTTTGATAATCTCCATCAGAATGAGACCCTAGGAATCTGATATTTGAAACATAAAAACCCATTCTAGAAGAGAAAATGTCACTATTATAACTACTAAAACCGGTTTCTCGTGTTGTTCTTGAACCTCCATAAGCATCTCAGACAACATATCCATCATCTGACATTGATGGTTGTCCACCTAGACAGATTGTGTCTGAGTCATGTGGATTTAGGAATCATCCATGGAATTTATATTTCATGGGTATAAGAAAGCTAAAAATAAAATGACTATAGGTATTCCACCCACCTATGCAACTTGAAATTAAATTCACATTGAGTGGAGATATATTTGATACTTTTTGCTTTGTTTAAATAAATAATTTCTCTCCCAATAGATAGTGCCTCCAATAGTAAAGATCATGAACCATAGCTATTAACTAGATGTCATGCATAGGATAGTTTCTCTCATGAGGCCTCAGTTGGTGAGATCCAAATGCAATGACTCGATCACCTTGCATTATAACTTCACCCAACTCAATACCTAAAGCATTACAACAAATAGTATAACCTATGCCCAGATTCGGTAGAGTCATTATTGGCACTAATGTGAGACTTCCCTTTAACTTCATAAAATCCTTCTCATAATATTCAGACCAAAGGAATTGTGCACCCTTCTCAGTCGGGTCCATAAGAGGTGTTGTTAAATGGGATAATTCTTAGATAAATCACATGTAATAGCCTGCCAGCCCCAAGAAGCAGCATATATCAAACACATTCTTGAGATAATCCCAGGAAACAACATCACTCACCTTCTCTAGTTCAATAGATATGCCTTCCATTGATATAATATGACCCACAAAGTAAACCCTACAGATCTAGAAATGGAATTTACTGATATTTTCATATATTTAATGCTCTCTCAATGTACTCAGAATGATACCAATATGATTTTCATTGTCCTGTCTAGTGCATAAGTACACCAAGATATCATTTTTGAAGACTACAATAAAGAAATAAAGATACAGATGGAATACCTGATTCCTCAAATACATGAATATTGTTGATTCATTTTTTAGACCGAATGCCATTACCAAGTACTCTTACAATCTATAACTTCTCTGGAGTGTTGTACGTGGTATATATGATGGCCTCACATGAACCTGATGATATACAGACCTCAAATCAATCTTGGATAAAATAATTTCTCCTCAAAGATGGTCGAAGATGTCATCTTTAGGAGTCAAAGGATAATGGTTATTCACTTTAATCTGGTTCAACCACCTATAATACACACACAATATGATGGTATAGTCCACCTTCTTGGTGAAAAGGATGGGTGAACCCCATGGATATGTGATGGGACTGATAAAACCCTTAGACTCAATAACTTTAATCTGCTTTTTGAGTTCCTGGATCTTTATAGGTGTCATCATATATGGAAGAATAGAAACTGGTGATACACCAATAACATGATCAATAGTGAACTCAGCCTCTCTCTCTAGAGGTAATCCATTGAAATTATTAGGAAAGAAACCCCTAAAATGATCCATAACTGGTGGGAACTCTACCAACTAAAATCCTCAGTCACTAATAAAGAGACATGATAACTGATATATCACTCTGCCAAGTCCAGATCACTTTCCTCAAGCTCAATCTTCCTAGATATCCCATTTTCCATTATGGATGTATTTGATTCCTTTAGGTGATGTAAAAGACACTCAGTGGAAATAGAAATCAACTTGGGCATGATATGGCACAAGCTAGTCCATACTGAGAATGACATCAAAGTCGGTCATCTTGAGGAATAAGAAACTATAGAATAAATGGAACCCATATATCTCAAGGGGTAAATCTTGATACTAACATATGGCATTTGTTATTACCCCTAATAAATGTAAAAATACATGACACAATAAAGGTACTTGATTTCCAGGCCAAGAATTTCCACACATGCGGCAAATATGAAAGAGTGTGAGGCAATTGTATCAATAGAAACTAAATTAGAGGTTACCAGGATAGTACCTATAATAGTAGATGGCCATGGACTCTTCTCCTAAATAAATAGATGAAATGAATACATATGGCTTGAACCTTATCCCTGAGATTCTGCCTGACTAGCCTACGCAGATCCACTTTGCTGACGCTGAAGATCTCACCCTTGACTGCCTCAATAATGGCCACTAATGTCTTGTCCTGGTCAGCCAATAGAATAAAAACTCCCTACGTGACATTGAATCATATATTATGTACCTAATAGAGGTGAAATAATGGATTATCTTCTACTAGATGATGGAGGAAAAGAATAGTATAAGCATTAGATATGACCCATCCTACCATAAGATTTCATTCAATTGGGTTCCTCATGCACTAAGGCTTCTTATTCCCTAGCCTATCACACTATTGAAATACTATAGAACTATCAGTATGTGTCACATGTCCAACACCACCACCACATGGACCCTCAAATAGACACTTTATACTACCTAAATAACCATTACCTAATTTTGGAACTGAACCGTACTGGCTCACAGAACCAGCATCCCTGATATTTCATTCAATAATTATAGCTTAGTTAACTATCTATTTCAAGGTTTTAAATAAAAAGATGTTCACCTACAAGTGGATAGTATTCCCAATATCATCCTCAAAATTCCTTGCATTATTCCATTCTTCACCCGTCGGAGATGGAGAAAAATGATGGAGCTCGGTGAAATGAGAATAATACTCAAGCACTATCATATAGCCCTGCTGAAGATGCATGAAATCCCTAACTCTATTTGATCTCAAGATTTTTGTAAATAATTGGTCATAAAAATATATATGTAATTCCTACTAGATCATACCACAATAATTATATGATTGAGAAACAAAATCCCACCAAAATTTGGTGGAGTCATTAAGTATGTAGGTATTGAGATTGATCCTATGATCTAGAGGCGTATAAATATGGTTGAAGATGAAAAGCATGGATTTTAACCATGACTATATAGGATGAGTTCTGCCATCCCTCGAGAAGGTGGGAGGATGTGGTCGCTAAAAGTCCCATGCCATCTCTTCAATATTAGGGGAAGGTCGGGGAGCACCTTGAACTGAATGTATAAAATTTATAAAACTATCCTTGAACTGAGCATTAGAACCCAGTGGAAGATCTAATGGAGGTTCCTCAGGCGGAACTACAATAGGTACCATAGGTGTCTCAAGGCCCACTAACTCTGGAGTGTTCTCTCGCCACTCTCTAGTAATACAACGCAAGGATGTCATGGTGGCATTGCTCTAAAATTTACAAATTCACACATCGGAAAATATTTATAATATGTAAGTAAAATATATAAGGAAAATAGATAAAGGAAGTGATAAGAAGGATAAGTACAAAGCCCACCTCTAAACATATCATAACTGAAATCCTGCTCCTAGATCCAAGCTTAGATAATAAGGAAAACCTCATAATGATCATAAAAAACACAACCTATATCCCATTTACAAGGTACGATCAAGGTCACAATCCCACATTTCCCATGTTTATGTACCATTTTCTTTAAAGTGTGTTAATTTTAATTTATTTGAGGGTTTAATTACCCTTATATCTTGGATGAATTATTTGTTTCACCATTATAATTCATAAGGTCCCATACACCTCATGAGTTGAAACGGTGTCCACTTAATCAAAACCACAACATATCCCTACAAGTAAAATTGTCACGCTTCTATATTTATAAAAAAATCACTATAATGAACAACCATTAATCACATTCAACCATGAAATTCATGCTGAAAAGTAAACATGGCATGGAATAATGCATGATATTTCAATTCCTATAGTTCCTATTATGATGCATGTAATACAATTCCCTCATTTTATTTGGATGAATAATATAAATCATCATTTTAATAGAATTAGTATAATAAAACCATAAAACAAGTGTGTCACCCAATGGTGAATTTGTATCAACCATAAATGGCTTAATCAATAACTATAATTACCCAACCCAAGAAATCTGGGTTACCCCTATACATGGGTTAGATATGTCCAAGAAAAGGGTATGGTCCAAATCCCAATTTCCTAGTCTTCTATCTAATACCCAAATTGAAAGAAAAAGGAAAATAATGCTCTGATACCACTTTTTATCATCCTGCTTTGGGTACCACTCAATAGTTCCCTGAGACTGTGGCAATATGACCCCAATCACATCTCCCTGAATTCTAGAGGCTACCAACTAGAAGTGAGGGCCTAGGGTGTATCAGTGGGGACACTATTCCCTTATAGATCAGTGTAATAATAGTAATACACAATATAAAATAAATAGAATAAGAATATGAATAAGTATAAAATATATGAAGTAATGGAATATTCCAGGAAATATAAGTAACCAAGAGGAAGCTAAATAAAAATATTGTATATAAAAATGATGATGTTCATCATGCATTACAAAAAGTGAGTATGGGGAGCTGGGGATACAAGCATATACTAAATACTGATAAAATATACAAAAGTAAAAATCATTTACTATAATAATCTCAAGAATAGGCTTGGTCCTCTGCCTCATGCTTTATCCTATAACAGAAAAACAATCAAGAATCAAAAGTTTCACGCTTCCCCTTGTCCATACATGCAATCATAAAGTCTACTTGGGTACCAAATGGTGACCAAGAAGGGTGTGAGATATAAATATTAGTAGGCCATCACCCACAGTGTTTAGGACGATCCATTTATTACTATAAAATAATGATAATTGTGCCAACATATAAAAAAGGAATTCAATATCCAAACAAAAGTAAAAAAATTATTTTGGGTTACTAAAAGAAAATTTGACCTAAACCACCTGCTTTGTCCTATAAAGAATATCTAAAAATAAGTAACTATGCAAGTCATAATATGCATACAATTTTCATTACAATTTAACCAACCAAATTAAGGGAGTAGAAGAGCCCAATCTTGTACATTATCTTGGAGGTCATGTTTCAATGTCATTATGAAAGTATGCTAATAAGTATAAATGATACATAACATGTGCACAAAAAATCTCATGATAATAATAAATGATGCATCTCATATGATTAAGAAATCAATCAATCCATCAAAACTGAAGGTTGTATCCCGATCCCATCCAAGGTTATCTAAACGAAATCTCAAGGGTCTATAAAAAATACCTTTCGATTCCATCCAAGGAAACCCATATGGAATTCCTTATATCACTCGATCACAGTTACTATAATCCCATGCCAAGTATCTCACACAGTGGACTGGGTATCCCCTGAGTTATAGCTTATTAATCTTTCTAAATGCATCAATCCTTGGTTTCTACCCTAGGGAACTGGCCTCACTCATGAGTATAAGTAAAATCTTCTCAGAAATCCCATACCTAGCAAGCCAAAATATCACTCCTGATGCGATAAGAGTTTTTTACCAAGAATGATGACTACATCCATGGAATCCTTATGTCCGGATCCATGTTCTCTCATGGCCTATATCAAGTGAGCATGGAAATCCAAGCACATATAACACGGAAAATAATTTATAATTTCATGCCAATAAATAAACATCTCATACCAAAATCTAAAAATCTATCTATGTATCACAATTAAACTTTAAAAAGGAATAAGGTATTAATCTAATGCATGAGCTCTAGGATAAAATATATGGTCAATAGGAAACATGCCTTAATCATAAGCATTGGAAATTCACATGCCCCTATTCACATGTCATTAATGAAATTTACATAACTCAAGATTACATTCTTGACCAAAAAAGTCATTCTATCCAAACCAATCCAAAATATTAATAAAAAACATTAAATGAGGAAAAGGAATATAGCCTAACAAGTTTAATAATCATAAGTATAAGGATAAAGGTAAATCACAAATATCAACAAGAATATACAATGGAATATGAAATTTACAAATGGGGGGGAATCAATAAGAATTTAGCATAGGAATTCAAAATAAGGGATCCAACTCATGGTTTATCACTCTTCTTGATTTATTTCTTCAGTTCAAGTAATTATATTAATTCAACACACATGTCCAAGGTGATTTTCAAATTTAATCATGGAAAATTTAGACCATTTTAGATGGAACACCCAAAGGGGTGTCCAAAATCAAGGAGAACACCCCAAGGATGGGTTTATCTGAAATATAGGGTCCCTACAAACATGAAAAACTCTTTAAACAATTTATTATATAAAAAAATAAGCATCACTGAAAGGGTTTTGTGAGCGGCACAATGACACATCAAATAAAAATAACTAAAATGGCAGAATAGGACATATACCCCTACCTCATTAGAGTAAAACTACACTCATCTATTATTAAGACTTAATTCAAACTTAAATTGGAGAAATAAAAAGATTTTTAAAATCCCTAAAAATAGAGGAAAATTCTATCACACTAAAATAGTGCAACAAATGGGAGAGGAACCAAAAAATTGATGGGTGAAGAAGGTAGAGCTTACCAAGGGATTTTTGTATCTTCTAATGGTGAAAAAATCATACTACAGAGGAGGGAGAAATCAAAAATCCTATGAGAGGGAGGAGGATACCACCACACACCAAGCTGTGACCAAAATACTGAGTGAAGTATGGAGAAGAAGAAATATGGTCAAAACCTTCATTAAGGGTAGAAAATTAAATTCACCCACACATTGCACTCCGCGTGATTTGGCCACATGGTTAGTAAAATGCGCACCCTTCACTACTATAAGGGTTGCATATCACACAATTAGGTGCACAGTTTGACTAACTATGTAGTAACTCACTACTTGAAAGTTGCAACTTGTCACACAGGTGTGGGCCAGGGGTTGTAGAGTTGTAGGAAAATTGTGCTTCCCTCTACACCCCACTATCTTCTACTAAATGGTTTGGGTAAACTATGCATACTAGGTTGTACAGTTTCCTCTAACCATGTGTCTTAGTCTTCGTCTTCCATTTTCAGGGCTCTGGGCTTTGAATGAGCCCCAGATTCACCTGAGACCTCCATTATTTTATTAGGAAATTATGTTATAACCATTTTAAGGAATTTAAAACAAAAAATAGACAATATGTACCTTTATATAAAGTCGTTAAATTACAATATTCACCCTTATATTACAATATAACATTCCCATATAGTTTCAAATTACTGATTTTTTAATAATTCCCCATTAAAATCAACATTATGGTGTTAAATGTTTTGATTCCCATGTATTTTTTGGTTTGATGATTCTAATCCTTACACCTTGTTCAAGGTTTTAACATATCTAGAATATTAATCATGTTATAATAATCATATTTATTCATGATATACACTTTTATATCCATTAATATATGGTGGTGGTGAAAAATTAATTACATCACTTCATGGAGATGATAATCCATAGGTGCGTGTGAGTATTTTTTTATTTTCCAATGAAAGGAATGAAAAAAATTAAATAATAATATGATTTTAAAAATTCATAATATTATTAAAAATATCATATATATATTCACTAAATCAATCCATATGGAAATCTAATCATGGTGGACATGAAAAATGAATCGCTTCACTTCATGGATGTGGTAGTCCATATATATGCATGAATGATGTTATCATTTCTCATAAGATTGAAAGGAGGTAAAACATTTGTCGAATCACTAAAATAACAACATTTGATATAGTAATGATACTGGTTTAATCATATTAATATGTCTATAAAATATTTTTATAAGGTTATGGAAGAATGTTATTTGAAATAGATCATTAATGAATTTACCTATTCTTTTAGAAATCGACTTTGGCTTACTCTTAAAGCCTTCAATGGTTAGTCTTTTTGGAATACCATAACCACTCCAATGTGGGGAGGTAATTTAATATTATATTTGGGTAGGTATTTTTTAAACTATAAGGATCGTTGTTTATGAATATGTGATAATAGGAGGTGGTACTTTATTAGTGATGTTGGTTGAAAGCTAGTAAATACTTGAAACATTTTTATAAAATAAAGATATATTAAAGTGAAAGTGGCACTAAATGGATTAAGTTTTTATGATAAGATAATTTTATATAAAAAATCTATTTTAAAATTCATATTTATAAAAGTATAAATGATATTTATTACCTTATATTTTATTTTAACCTCCTTATTAACTCTTTTTAACCTTAAATGAGGTAAAAAAAGTTAACCTTAACCGAGGTAAAAAAATTAACATAATTACTATTCATTAGGAAAAAAATGTTAGTGGAATCATTAAAAACTTTTAACCTAGTGATTAAAAATATCTAAATAATTTTAACAAATTCAACTTCATTGTGTGACATAAATTAATTTTAAAATAATCTTGAAAATGAAATGACAACTATTTTTAGAAAAATTCATTTCTAAGAATAAATCATAATTTATTCTCATTTCCTACCTTGTACAAACCATTATATGAATATTATAATACTTTAATGGATATATAATCTTAAAAATTCATTAAAATGACTCATCAATAATAATTTTTTTGACTTTATTATGGTAAAAACACATTTCATGCATAAAAGAAATGTTTTATAAAAACAACTTTTTTACATTAAAATTTTTTTATTTTCATTCATAACCATTTTATGACCACTAAATTCATTTTATAATTGTATAAGAAATATGTTTTTAGAAGATTAATAAATTTAATAAATTTTTAAATAAAATAAATATATAAAAACAATTATTATAAACAAAATGTTTCAAAACAGTTCTTTAGGGTCAATAGTATTTACTAAGTGAATAATAAATTATTTCCAATAACATTTCAATATAATGTAATTTATTTTATAATGTTTAATAATTATTCAAATGATTTTATAGTTTCATGCTTCACATTCTATCAAATGATTATATTTATTAAAGATAATATATATTCTAAAATATAAGAGTTTTATATTTTACACCCATAAAATAATTTCTCCTTTGATATTTTGTTACTCATACTGAAACAAATGAGGATACCTATACAACATCTCATCATTCAGTTCACAGTTTTTCCTCAAATTTATAATTCCACTAGAGAACCTTAACTTGGATTCTAGTCTAATTCCATATCACTTTATATCTATGATCCATGATTTTTAACAATTTTTCTTTATAATAAATATAATTCACTAGTGGTACGACCTCTATGTTCGGTATATGTAAATGATATAGTATATACATTTTATAAAGAGATACATAGAACATAACATTAATTTGGGATAGGTTATAAGGAAGTGATGATCAATAATATAATTTCATGGTATGATCAAGAATCTTATAGGAACTGATATACATGGGGCTTAGTTTTCCCTTCTTTCAAAATATCATAACATTATTTCATTTTAATATTTAAAATAAGATCTTATCACCATATTTTAACTCTATATATTGACAAATATAGTCATCATAACATTTCTCTCAACTTTGATCTACTTTTATATAGTTCTAACTTTCTCTAACATTCTATTCCATTTCCTCAGACAACTAAGGTATCAATATCTTTTCTCCCCAACGTCATCTCAACATGTTAGAGTCATACACGTCATTCTAAAGCGGACTTAAAAAGGTATAATTTGAATGTTTGAGGGAAATATATTATTGTATGAAAATTAAACTAGAGTTATGTGTTGATACCAATATCCTTTGAGGTCTATTGGGAAAACTCTCATCATATCTTCTAGGTTTGGAATAGTCCTATCATATTGACCAGTTTTCTAAGGAAGATATAAAATTATAAATATTTACTCTATATTCAAAGCTTGTTGAATACTTCTATAGATATTAATGGTAACCCTTGGATACTGATCAGAAATAATAGAATGTTGTGATCTATGAAACATTAAAACTTACTTAATGTATATCATGGTCAAATGATCAAGAGATATATCCTCTATAATGTAATGAAATGTGATAATATTGGTAGGTGATCAACTAAAAGACAAATAAAATTGTACCCATTAGATATCTTGGTGTATTCCATAGTTAAATACATGTTGAAATTTTCTCATTTCCACTCAGTTATGGGTATTGGTTGTAACATCCCCTTAAACTTTTTTAACTCGATCATAACTTATTGAGATTCCAAGAACTGAGATACATAATCTATGACACCTATCTTCATGTTTCCCACCATAAATGTATATTAAGAACTATAAGATTCATCTAATATTACCTTATTTAGTTATGGTATTTAATAACATACTATATTCCTATAAATTATCATTCTATTACTATCATGGTTGAACTCAAAAATATTCCTTACGTTCTTATATATCCCAACATATTCCTTCTATTACACATTAATATTAATATGAATAGATGTTTGAACATTATTCTAAGAAATATATGATCTTTCTCCATTCCTTATAATTTAAAGATCCACACTTCATATATCTATAATTATGGGATACTTTTAAATCCTCGTCACGGAAAAACTATCATTCTCTTTCTAACTCGTAGAATTGGCCACATTTTTTTCCTTATATAGGTGGAAATGTATTGAGAATTAATAATCATTAATATGTTTTAACCATCTCTTTTGGTTCATATCTAACACATTTTTTGTGAATATATACCTCAAGATTTTTTTATATGTATATATGTCACACCATTCACCATAATGATAATTACTCCTAAGGATTAGAGAAAAACTATCACTTCTGATTCAAAATAATGATCCATGTAAATTTGATCATTAACCTTTAAATAGAGAGAGTCATATGCATACACCATGTAATTATCCATGATAAAACATCCCTATTCCTTCCATAATGCATCAATATAGATCAAAAACCCTTCTCCACTACATGGTTGTGTGAGGAAAAGTACACTTAACAATATTAACTTATATTCCTTAAAACTCAATTCACATTAATGTATCCATAGTAAATTATCTACCTTATGCATAAACATAGTTAGTGGATTTTATAATCACAATAAATTTATCTTAAAGCATCAGTAGTATCCAAAAACCCAAGAAAACTATATATTTCAATCACTATTGTTGGTCTTGGGAAATTTTCAAAAAAAAATGGCCTTTGAAGGGTCCACTAATATACCATAATTTTTAATTAAATGACACATGAATGATACATTATATAGAAAGAATTTATATTTAATAATTTTTTTATAAATATTATCCTTTCTCAAGGTCTTTAGTAGAATCTTCAAATGATCTTTATGATCTTTATTTTTTATGGAATATATAAGAATATCATCTATAAATACTACCACAAATTTGTAACGCCCCGACCCCAGCTACCCAGAGTCGGTGCATTACTTCGTAACATTGGCATGATCACAAAAGATCAAGTCTCGAAAGACCGATTAGTTTAGTAGCCTTGGAAACACTAGATACATTCATAAACGTTAAATTACATCATAAAGTGAAAAACTACAATAACAAAGTCTCCATAGTCCACACTCATATCCTCTTATGACAATCCCTGCAGGTCATTCATAAAATACTTCTTCACATCCTGGAAAATATTAAAACATTAAAAGGGGTGAGCTCAGATGCTCAGTAAGGATAACAATATTGCGGAAGCTTTCATAAATAAACATAAACATTTAAGGCAATGTATGACTAAAACAAAAGCCTTTTAAACTTGAACATCAACATAATATGGCAAAAGTAAAATGAGATAATTCCATTTACATCTTCACATGGATATTCTACTGGTCGAATAATCACATGCAATATCAATAACCACATTCATAATGATGGAATGCATAATGCCAGACTATCATAACCACGTAGTCAAGGCCTCGTGCCAAGACCACAAATAAGATTTTGTCAAGGCCTTGTGCCAAGACACTAGTTTGTCTCATGAGACCTGCCGATGCATCGAGGAGCTATAGCGGGCTCCACCCGTCACTTATTAAGTCCAATTCATTCCTCATATGAATAGGTTTAAACATATCATAAACCATAACATAATCATATCACATAAAACATGCATAAAGGAAACATAACATTTCCACATTTCAATCACAAGATATAAATACAACACATTGATATAATAAAAATGCTTTCAAAACCATTTTCAATACCAAAATAAAAGAAAGTTAAAACTTTGTATTTATTTTTCATTAAAAAAAATGATGGCTTGTAGAGGAAGCCAAAACTCAAATAATGGTCACGGCGACGGAGAAGTCGTTGTCGCCGCATAAGTACGGAAAGAAAAACATTCCCTTTTTTCGTTTAGTAAAACGCTTCGTATAAAAAAGATTCCTTTTGAATAAACGTAAAAGTCAAAGGGGTTTATACACCGTATAAAAGAAAGTTGTGTATAAAACCAAATATGGCTCAATGAAAGGAGATTGAGACGAAGTCCTTAAAAAGATCATTTTTAAAATAAAATAGATCTATTATGTGTATTCACTATAGGTACACATAAAGAAAGTAAAAATACAAAATAATACATAATAATATCATGACATAATTGGAAATTAGGAGATTAACCCAAAGAATGGAAGTTGGGTTAAGAAGTTCCCTTACCTCGTGTCTGACTTGACTCAACCGTTATTTAACCTCCTGAATAATAAACTAGTGTTAATATATACCTTATTAAGAACCATTTTCAATTTCATTATCCTTTTTATATCACTTATTACAATGATATGAACATTATGTAATTATTTAAGTTAATAATGGTCGTTTTGTCGATCTTTGGTACTTGAGTCAACAATAAACTTCTTATAATTACAAGTTGTTCATGTGGTAGAGTATCCATTATCTCTAGAATTATATTCATGATTTAGATGTCATATATATCTTATATATACAGTATATACATTCATTTATAATATTACGTAACATTTAGAGGTAAGAAATGAAATGCACCGTTCATGGAGACGGTAAGCCGTACGTACGCATGAACGCTACTTTCATTTCAATTTCATATTTAATGGAATGAAATCATAATGATATAAATGTATAATATAATTCCAGTATAATATAGTGTATAATACCATTTACTCCATCCTTTATACATCCCACATATGGCATTAACTATTCAAATCACTTTGAGGGGGCGGTAGTCCGCACTTCCTAAAATGAAATTATCGCGTTTTACCCATAATGGAAATCATAAAGTATGCCAAAAATGAGAAATACAGAAGAATAAGTAAAACATAAACATATTATATATCATATATAAAAATAGTGACATCTTAATGGCCACCTTTGAATGTGTTATATGAGTGTTGAACAATCATCGTTTCGTGAGGCAGAAATTCACCATCCACAGAAACCGTATGTTCTTTAACCATTAGATGTAGGTGTGTGTAAGTGTAGCTCGAATCCTTATTATAACAACATCCTAGTATATTGAGGATACTGGTGTTGTTACAAAAGAATTGAATAAAAAGAGTTTAGGGGGTTGGAGAAGAAAAATAAACCAAAACAACATTAGAGAATACATTACCTCAAAATCGGGTAACTCTTTTTGATTTGAGCCAAAGGCTTCCTTGGGAAGAGTTCTGCCCAAATTGAGGCTTCTAGGAGTAAGAGGGGGAAGTTGGGAGAGTATTTGGGCAGAGTTTGGCCGAGCCAAATGGCTTGAAAGTGTAAATGAGGTGGGATAGGTGGGGGCCTTTTATAAGTGGAGAGGAAGGGCTCTTTTGGAAAGATTGAAATGTTACATTATTTCACAATGCTTTTAGGATTCTAAAGGTCCCACACTTATATAATTCGAGGCTAAGGTGATAATGTTTCGAAATATCTTCATCCAATAGGCTTTGGACAAGTGTAAGCCTTGGAATTTTCATTATCTTCTCATTTTATTTAAATCGTTAAATAATGAGGTCATCGGCACATCATAATGATGTCATAAATAATTTAATTTATTTAATGTATAAAAATTATAAAAAAAATACTATGATGTAGGAAATATTTTTATATTTCTAATGAATATTTATAATCAAAATTTGGACTTGTGTAACCCTACATAAAAATTGTTTTAGTAAAACATTTTATGTTTGTGTCATTTTTTACTTTAACATTAAATAAAAGGTATTTATGTCATTTTCTAACTAAAGTGGCTCCATGGGGTCCCCAAGTTGACCCATGGGTTGTCTTGGTCGGCCATGACTCATCCAATAGGATTAGAACAAGTTTCATGCTCATCTCATATTATTATAACATTATTTGTACCTTAAACTACACTAATTACCTCTAATCGCGATTAAGAACTTAAAAGTTACTATTCACCAAAAAATTATTTTAATCTCATTGAACCACATTTTACTTCTTAATGAAAACCATGTATGTCGTATTTTTGAAAATCAAATCACAGAAGTGGTAATATATCATTTAAACGAAAAATCAGTTATTTAACTACCACTTAGTGGTTTCACTATTCATCAAAAATTGAAGTTTTTCAGAACAATGCCAAAATTTCACCCTAAGCTATAATTGATATTCTGAATTCAAAAATGATGTCTATTTTATAAAATTCCAAACATATAAGTTGCATTAATTAATTTTATAATTAATTCCCGTTGTTACAACAAATAGCGTGTTTTTAAGAAACAATTTATATCAAAAGATTGGCAATTGTTTATGTCCATTTTCAATGTTAAATTAATTATAATGACCACCATTGGATAAAATGGTAAAAATATATTCTAATTATACTTTAAAACCACTCAATAGTATAACTTATCACTATAAATTATTTTGATTAAAAAAGTTGTTTTATGTATTTTTTCACTATTCATAAAAATTTGGATGTTCTCAGAAAATTACAAAAAATTCAACATAGGCTAATTTCAATATTAGGAATAAAAAAATGAAGTCCATTTTGAAATATAAAATTTCTATAAATTTAAAAGGTGGTTATTACTATTCATAACGGCTACTTTGATTAGTTGCGGTGTGTTAGAACTCAAACTTGCGTACAATGCAAGCTATTGCATTATTGAAAGAGAGGCGTATCGTGGAAGCTCGGGGTGTTACATTCTCCCCTCCTTCAATAAATTGCGTCCTAGCAATTTGAAATTTTTCTTTGAAAATAAAAGGTTGAAAAGAGAAAATACCTTTGAGGAAAACCCACATCGGAAATAAGATTAATAAAATTTAGCCTTAATAAGAGGGAAAGGGAAATGAACAAGTCACCACCCAATTATGATCTCGATTAGGAGAACATTGGTGGAAATTAGAGACATATAATTAGAGGAAAAACGTAAATATTTGTAGGGAGCAATTGGGGTCATCAATCACAATCAACTATCAAATTAAGGGCCTCAAAGCCTTCAATCTATGTTGATTTAAAATATCATCAGTTCAACAAGACATAAGGTATTAGGATAACACATTTTTTTGTTTTAATATCCATTTACTAAAGTTTAAGAATTAATTTATTCATTGAATAAAGGATAGGAATATATATATTTATGCTTGACAATTAGAGTTTCAACCTTCAACTCATCTTTCACTCAAAAAGATAATAGAACACAAAAATATTATACTTATCCTAATTGTATAATGTTCCAAATGTTAACACATACCATTTAGATTAGTAAAATTATTTTGTAATAACCAGGGACTTCCTGTAGGCTAGTGGTAGGAAATAAAGGCCTGTCGCACTATGATTGTGGGTTCGATTCCTGCAGCTTTGTCCGACGCAACGGGTTATGCCCCACCCTGCAGGTTGTCCTTTTCCTAAAACTATAGTATTATAATATTCCAAAAATAATATTCAAAAATGCTTTAACCTTAAACAATACTATCCAACGATCAACTTAATCCATTCCAACCTTTATAGTTATCCAAAATACTTCTGTCCAACTCACAGTCCAAATTTTATAAGGAAGGTAAACATAATGAAGATCCTTTTTCCCACGTAACAACATGTGAATACCTTCATCATGTATTCTTTTTAAACATATGGAATCACCATTATCCCTTATTCCTTATAGAATACTAGATATACTCCTTATATCCAAAAATGTATACAAAACATCAATCAGTTTCAAGGAAGTTAAGTATATCCAATATAATTTATCCAAATCAATCACGTCTTATTCCAAAATCACAATCTCAGTATCAGAACCATATTATGGTCTATCTTTCTCTCAACCATATATTTTCCAAAAATTTAATCTTACTGTGGAGTCACTTTTCTTGGTTCCACACAATCTCAAGTCCTTGATGAAATAGTACTGCAGTACAATCCTTATATACTCCATAATTATTATAACCAGTACATCATTGATACAACACTCAAATTACAAAATTATTTAATAACAACATAAGAACTCTAATCATTACTCCTCATCTGTGGTAGTATCATAACTTGATTATTATCCAATAACATCATTTGGGGCATACTCTGATGATTTGGACATTGGTTTGCGTAGTGTCCCCAATCCTTGCAGAAGAAGCATTGTACATTTGAAACCATTTTCTTACCCTTGCAGTCACGCACTTTGTGTCCTTTCTCTCTACACTTATAACAAACTCCCATTCCCTTTAGGCAAGTTCCATGATGTTTCATCCCACAATTACCACATATTGGAAAATTCTTCTTTCCCCTCATCCCTTTATCCATCATTCTCTCTTCCATCCCTTTCGTCTCTTGCTTCGCTTCAAAGCCATAGGACTCAGAGAATTCTTTACTTATCTTATTAACACATGATACTATTTCTTCATATGTTGAGAACACATGGGAGACTATTTCCCTTCGAAATGTTGGCTTAATACCGTGAAAGATACGATCCTTCTTACTCTTTGGATCATACGTACTGCTGGAGTTCACATTCCTTCTACTGGGCGCCATTTCTATACAATGGCATAAACTAGGTTAGTTTATGAATTACAATAAATAATTCCAAAATTTTTAAAATACTTAAAGTAAATTGAACGATTTATGGATATAATCCATAATCATAAGAATGTTTTCTTTGAGGAAGTATGTACTCATAACCCTTCATAGTGGTTTGTAAATAAAATGAGAATTATCCTAAGCATATCCCCCGGGAGTGTAGTAACCAAGAGTGCAGCAAGGCCCATTGTCGTGCACCAGTTCCCGTTCGAGTCTAGCTCAAATCGGTGTTTTCGGGTTTTACCCCTAGGTGCATCTGTGCCAGAGCCGCCTCTACTTGCTCGTATCCAGACAGGGATGTATTGCTCGGAAAACTCACAAAATCTCTACAATACCAAAATTCAAGGAAGTTCTTCTATACTAATCCTCAAAGTCTATCTTTGGGCTATGTGCTCTAATCAGAGTTTATCTAAATCTAGCTTCCAAGGTTAGTACTAAACTGCCTCTGATACCAACTGTAACGCCCCGACCCCAGCTACCCAGAGTCAGTGCATTACTTCGTAACATTGGCATGATCACAAAAGATCAAGTCTCGAAAGACCGATTAGTTTAGTAGCCTTGGAAACACTAGATACATTCATAAACGTTACATTACATCATAAAGTGAAAAACTACAATAACAAAGTCTCCATAGTCCACACTCATATCATCTTCTGACAACCCCTGCAGGTCATTCATAAAATACTTCTTCACATCCTGGAAAATATTAAAACATTGAAAGGGGTGAGCTCAGATGCTCAGTAAGGATAACAATATTGCGGAAGCTTTCATAAATAAACATAAACATTTAAGGCAATGTATGACTAAAACAAAAGCCTTTTAAACTTGAAAATCAACATAATATGGCAAAAGTAAAATGAGATAATGCCATTTACATCTTCACATGGATATTCTACTGGTCGAATAATCACATGCAATATCAATAACCACATTCATAATGATGGAATGCATAATGCCAGACTATCATAACCACGTAGTCAAGGCCTCGTGCCAAGACCACAAATAAGATTTTGTCAAGGCCTTGTGCCAAGACACTAGTTTGTCTCATGAGACCTGCCGATGCATCGAGGAGCTATAGCGGGCTCCACACGTCACTTATTAAGTCCAATGCATTCCTCATATGAATAGGTTTAAACATATCATAAACCATAACATAATCATATCACATAAAACATGCATAAAGGAAACATAACATTTCCACATTTCAATCACAAGATATAAATACAACACATTGATATAATAAAAACGCTTTCAAAACCATTTTCAATACCAAAATAAAAGAAAGTTAAAACTTTGTATTTATTTTTCATTAAAAAAAATGATGGCTTGTAGAGGAAGCCAAAACTCAAATAATGGTCACGGCGGCGGAGAAGTCGTTGTCGCCGCATAAGTACGGAAAGAAAAACATTCCCTTTTTGTCGTTTAGTAAAACGCTTCGTATAAAAAAGATTCCTTTTGAATAAACGTAAAAGTCAAAGGGGTTTATACACCGTATAAAAGAAAGTTGTGTATAAAACCAAATATGGCTCAATGAAAGGAGATTGAGACGAAGTCCTTAAAAAGATAATTTTTAAAATAAAATAGATCTATTATGTGTATTCACTATAGGTACACATAAAGAAAGTAAAAATACAAAATAATACATAATAATATCATGACATAATTGGAAATTAGGAGATTAACCCAAAGAATGGAAGTTGGGTTAAGAAGTTCCCTTACCTCGTGTCTGACTTGACTCAACCGTTCTTTAACCTCCTGAATAATAAACTAGTGTTAATATATACCTTATTAAGAACCATTTTCAATTTCATTATCCTTTTTATATCACTTATTACAATGATATGAACATTATGTAATTATTTAAGTTAATAATGGTCGTTTTGTCGATCTTTGGTACTTGAGTCAACAATAAACTTCTTATAATTACAAGTTGTTCATGTGGTAGATTATCCATTATCTCCAGAATTATATTCATGATTTAGATGTCATATATATCTTATATATACAGTATATACATTCATTTATAATATTACGTAACATTTAGAGGTAAGAAATGAAATGCACCGTTCATGGAGACGGTAAGTCGTACGTACGCATGAACGCTACTTTCATTTCAATTTCATATTTAATGGAATGAAATCATAATGATATAAATGTATAATATAAGTCCAGTATAATATAGTGTATAATACCATTTACTCCATCCTTTATACATCCCACATATGGCATTAACGATTCAAATCACTTTGAGGGGGCGGTAGTCCGCACTTCCTAAAATGAAATTATCGCGTTTTACCCATAATGGAAATCATAAATTATGCCATAAATGAGAAATACAGAAGCATAAGTAAAACATAAACATATTATATATCATATATAAAAATAGTGACATCTTAATGGCCACCTTTTAAGGTGTTATATGAGTGTTGAACAATCATCATTTCGTGAGGCAGAAATTCGCCATCCACAGAAACCGTATGTTCTTTAACCATTAGATGTAGGTGTGTGTAAGTGTAGCTCGAATAATTATTATAACAACATTCTAGTATATTGAGGATACTGGTTTTGTTACAAAAGAATTGAATAAAAAGATTTTAGGGGGTTGGAGAAGAAAAATAAACCAAAACAACATTAGAGAAGACATTACCTCAAAATCGGGTAACTCTTTTTGATTTGAGCCAAAGGCTTCCTTGGGAAGAGTTCTGCCCAAAGTGATGCTTCTAGTAGTAAGAGGGGGAAGTTGGGAGAGTATTTGGTTAGAGGTTGGCCGAGCCAAATGGCTTGAAAGTGTAAATAAGGTGGGAGAGGTGGGGGCCTTTTATAAGTGGAGAGGAGGGGCTCTTTTGGAAAGATTGAAATGTTACATTATTTCACAATGCTTTTCGGATTCTAAAGGTTCCACACTTATATATTTCGAGGATAAGGTGATAAGTTTTCGAAATCTCTTCATCCAATAGGCTTTGGACAAGTGTAAGCCTTGTATTTTTCATTATCTTCTCATTTTATTTAAATCGTTAAATAATGAGGTCATCGGCACATCATAATGATGTCATAAATAATTTAATTTATTTAATGTATAAAAATTATAAAAAAAATACTATGATGTAGGAAATATTTTTAGCTTTCTAATGAATATTTATAATCAAAATTTGGACTTGTGTAACCCTACATAAAAATTGTTTTAGTAAAACATTTTATGTTTGTGTCATTTTTTACTTTAACATTAAATAAAAGGTATTTATGTCATTTTCTAACTAAAGTGGCTCCATGGGGTCCCAAAGTTGACCCATGGGTTGTCTTGGTCGGCCATGACTCATCCAATAGGAGTAGTACAAGTGTCATGCTCATCTCATATTATTATAACATTATTTGTACCTTAAACTACACTAATTACCTCTAATCGCGATTAAGAACTTAAAAGTTACTATTCACCAAAAAATTATTTTAATCTCATTGAACCACATTTTACTTCTTAATGACAACCATGTATGTCGGATTTTTGAAAATCAAATCACAGAAGTGGTAATATTTCATTTAAACGAAAAATCAGTTATTTAACTACCACTTAGTGGTTTCACTATTCATCAAAAATTGAAGTTTTTCAGAACAATGCCAAAATTTCACCCTAAGCTATAATTGATATTCCGAATTCAAAAATGATGTCTATTTTACAAAATTCCAAACATATAAGTTGCATTAATTAATTTTATAATTAATTCCCGCTGTTACAACAAATAGCGTGTTTTTAAGAAACAATTTATATCAAAAGATTGGCAATTGTTTATGTCCATTTTCAATGTTAAATTAATTCTAATGACCACCATTGGATAAAATGGTAAAAATATATTCTAATTATACTTTAAAACCACTCAATAGTATAACTTATCACTATAAATTATTTTGATTAAAAAAGTTGTTTTATGTATTTTTTCACTATTCATAAAAATTTGGATGGTCTCAGAAAATTACAAAAAATTCAACATAGGATAATTTCAATATTAGGAATACAAAAATGAAGTCCATTTTGAAATATAAAATTTCTATAAATTTAAAAGGTGGTTATTACTATTCATAACGGCTACTTTGATTAGTTGTGGTGTGTTAGAACTCGAACTTGCGTACAATGCAAGCTATTGCATTATTGAAAGAGAGGCGTATCGTGGAAGCTCGGGGTGTTACAAAATTGATCCAGAAAATCTATAAATAATTTATTCCTTATATCCATGAATATATTGGGGCATTGGTAAGTTAAAATTTCATCACTATAAATTCATAATTTCGATAACTCATATGGAATGTTGTATTGTATATATCATCATCCTTTCCCCTCAATTAATTGTATCCAAAATGAAGTTTAATCATTAAAAAGTATTGATCTATACATCATATATAAAAAATGTAATCAATATATGGTATAGGATAGTTTTTCTTGACCAAGATCTAATAATGTTATTGATAATTAATTCCTATACACATTAACCCATAATTCTTCTTAACAAAAATAATAGGTGCACCCCATGGTGTCCCACTTTCACAACCCATCCTAATGGGGCCTAAGTTATGATCCCCATGCCTACCTCTAATAGGTCTGGGGTAGGTGACTAGTTTCAAGTAGGCATATCACTAACATGGGAGGCCTAAGCCAATGTAACTATACACATGAACACATCACCAATCCCAAACATTTCTTATGTTTAAACAAAACTTTACAAAACCATGCATGAATACATCTAATCCCAAAACCAAAGTATGAAAATAAGTAATGTAAATTAAACTAAGAAAAATATAATCCCACCACAAAGAGTCTAAAAAAGATTCTAACCTAAATGTAAATATTGGGACTAATTTCAAGATACTGCAAGAACACACCTCAGTCTGTCTGGCACACTATGTACCACCTGGTCCTGGTCCCTCTAGGACTCTGTCAAATGGTCTATTTTCTACACAAGACATAACACATGTGGGAAAATAATGTCCAGGAGTGAATATAACAATACCCATTAGGACACTTTGAAACCAAAAAACATATTACCAAATAATAACAGTCATATCTACATTGTTATATGACAATAAATCCTATAAGAATAATATCCATATATAGCCAACAATGACACCCAGTCTCAAGATAATTTCACAATCGTAATGCCTATCTTGGATTCTAGCTCGACGGTCCCACATAGAACTCGTCTAGGATAACACACTCTACATGTCAGATAGAAATGATGACATCCATCAGAGAGGTAGTGCTTGTTGATTATTTTCATTATAAGTATATGTTGGAAGTCTGAAAAGGTATGATACCTATATGAGGATCACTCCCATGGTCATGGGGTATACTAACAACTCAAACTAGATTAACTTGTTATGTAGAAGATCAGTGTCTGCATAGTATTGGTAATGAAAATACTAAGAAATGCACCTAGGGAAAGTATAGGAAAGAGGATCTCACTTTGGGCCTCATGGAAATATTTGAAAAAATCTATCCAAGAAGTCATGTTGAAGGGATCACCATCCTATGTGTATGAATCGATTCCAAACTAATCCTCAAGGAAAATTATATAGGGAACGCACCATGAATGAAACATTTCTATGATACATAGGACAAGGTCTCAAATCCAATATTGAAGAAGTACACATCATGTACTAGGATTATATGATGTGTCCCTTTGGAACTGGGTTCTTCCCATGTAAATGGACCATACCCATGTCTTTGTGGAAGTGAACAACATGCCCATGCCCATGTAATTATACTTTTTCCTTGTACATTACTAAGATCATGTACATCCAGGATTACCATGTCTTTGTTGGAGTACATGGCATGCCCCTAGTCGTGTACTCCTACCCATGTCTGAGTACCCTCCGAGGTACACACCGAGCCATCTGACAAGGGTCACATGCCATGGGATATGGGACAAAAGTCGTGTGATCCTTAACTTCATCTTGAAATAATAATCACTGCACAGGGGACCCACACAATTTGTATCTCCATAGTACATTATGTATTATTTGATATTTTCCTAAAACCATGGTTCTTTCTACCGCTTATTCTCAAGACATGAGCTCCTTGAATTTTGGCCTTGATCTAGTCGGAATTCATGGATTTAATCAGGCTGAATCTAATCACCATCAATCATCAGATTCTGGCCACAAAAACTGCTCAAAAATTATTTGCATGCGTTTTCCACCATTACACACTGAAGAACATGAAATCAGGTATCCAAAATTTTTTGATCCACTTCTGCTTCCATCGGTCAATGATACCAACACCGTACTGAGTCCGGATCTACGATATCATATTGTTGCTATATGAAATGGGTACACAATGATCGATTCCATTATATATGGGTCGAACCACTGGGAAAATAAATCCCCACTAATGAACACACATAGAAAACAAATAAACATGCAAAATAGTAATGATACTAGGTCATGTTCAGTTGTCCTCAATCCATTTCCATTATAATGAAAAATGAATAATCAATAATAATCAAACAAATCTCCCAATAAATCCCCATAAATAAACCCAACCTACAAAAATATCAATCCATGAATCAATCCATATGTCGATTGATTCATGTTCATCATATAAATAGGTAATGGGGGAAAATCCAATTAAAACTAATGTCCTACCTCGAGATGGATCGATCATTGATGAAGAATGATCATGTGTCGTTTTCATTGGAAATATCTATATAACCCCGTTATGAAATGATCGCTAATCTATGATCTGGTTGATGTTCATCTAGGATAGATCCTTTAATGACCTCTCTAATGGTTCTCCAATGGTTTCAGGGTTATGTGGCTAACATTGATAATTTGGAATAATTGTATACATATTGATGAAAATTAGCTCACTTCTTCAAAGGATGAAATAAATTAATTTATTTAACTATTTTAATAATTTTATGCCCATGATGACTTTTCTGTAAACATCCCATGCCAACAAAGGTTATCTCACAGCTAAGGTAAACTCCACTTTTTTAACTCAATGATGTCGTCATATTTCTTATCCGGCCCCCATTTAGAATTTATTCCACTTTTTCAATAAAAATGTGTGCATATTATATTTAATATATTTAATATATTTCAAACATTTATTCCTATCACATTGGGCCTCGGAATCACAATTCATCTTAGAATGTAGTCTAAAAAATAATTCATACAATATCTAAAAAAATACATGTAAAATCTAAGTCATTACATTCTCTGCACCTTGGGTCTTTATGAACCAAAAGAAAAAATAAGTGGCTATAAAAATAGATATGGATACTGAGCACATATCTAATCCTCCCACTCCTAGGTGATCTCCTGAATATTCTTATTCTACCACCAGATAAAAACAAACAGAATATCTAGAACATAAATTATCCTCTCTTGATAATCCTCAATCTCTACTGGATACTTAGTAAAAGTAGATTCATCCTCGATGTTCAGCTCACCCCAGTCGATAACCTGTGACGGATCATACACATACCTCATCTGCTATGACACATGGATGATGTTGTGTACCTAGTCTAACTGTAGTAGTAGAGCTAATAGGTATGCCCCCTTTCCAACTCTACCTATTATCTATAAAGTTCTAATTATTCTCATATATAACTTATTTAACCTACCAAATCTTTTTAATCCACATCGAGGTGAACCCCTTAGGAACACATGGTCTCCCTCCTCAAATTTCAATGTCCTCCATATTATATCTACATAGAAGGATGTAAAATCCCAAGTAAGTAATGAATAATATTTTTTCATATCTATGTATATTTATGAATTAGTTAGTGCTTTAAGAGGCTTAAAATGAGAATAAATCCAATCTTAAGCATAGAATTCTCTAATATTTTTAAAATAATGTTTTACCGCCTTTTGATGGCGAACCATTTTTAAATATATATTTTGGAAATTTTATAAGCTCTATTTTTCAAAATAAACTTATTCTTTATGATTGGTACATTGAAATTTACTTTGGATAAAGTTTTGGTATTTTTCTGACAATGTTCATTTTTTAATGAATAGTGAAAATTCTGCATTTTACATCAAAACTGCTTTGTCATCTAATTTAATTATATGGTTAGATTATATTTTTAATTTTTCTTAAAGTTTAATTAGAATATATTTTTACCATTTAATCAAATTGTGGTAATTAAAATTAATTTCACTTTGTAATTTGTTATAAACAAGTGCCAAAATTTTCATAGATATTGTTTCAAAAAAACCCACTATTTGTTTTGACAACGGGAATTATTTTTAAATTAATTATTGAAATTTCTTTGTTTGGAATTTGGTAAAATGGATTCCATATTTTTAATCAGAAGGTCCAAATTATGTAATTAAGACTCTTTTGTTTTTGGACATTATGAATAGTAACGACGGCAATTATCTTTAATTATCTTGATTAATTAGTAATCGGGTAGTTAAGGATAATAAAATAATATCATAATAATAACAAATAACCCCAAAATGTATCATAATTCTACTGTTTGTGTCATGGCCGACCATGGGATGACTTTTTTCAAACTTTGGGGCCCCATGGAATCACTTTTGGGTGAAAGTGACACTTTATCATTTTATTTTTAAAGAAAAGAGAATATCACTAAAGAATGTATCACCCGAGTAAAAAAATTAGTTTTGTTTGTGTAAACGATATATTAGACTATAAATATTCATTTTAAATATAAAAGTATTTCCTACAGCATAGTATTTTTTTTAATTTTTAGAAATTAAATAAATTAAATTATTTATGACATCATGATGATGCAGCGATTACCTCATTAATGAACGATTTAAATAAAATGAAAAGATAATGTAAAATATAAGACTTACACTTGTCAAAGACCTATTGTATGAGTATATTTAGAACCCTTATCACCTTATCCTCTAAATATATCAATGTGGGACCTTTAAAATCCAAAAATCATTTTAATATAAAGTAACATTTTATAACTTTCCAAGAGTGCCCCTCCTCTCCTCTTATAAAAGGCCCCCACCTCTACCTCCTTACCCACACCTCTCAAGCCATTGGCTCAGTCATAATCTTCTCATTTTATCTCTCCAAATCCCTATCTTCATCCTATAAGCCTTACCTTAGGCCAAAATCTCTTCATGAAACCCTTATGGTTCAAACCAAGAGGAGTTACCCGATTTAAAGGTAAATACTTCTCTAATGTTCTATTGTTTTATTTTGCTTCTCCAACCCCCTAAACTCTTTGTATTCATTTAATTTTTAACAACACCAGTATCTGCAATATAATATGATGTTTTTATAAGAAGTAATCAATCTACACTAACACACACCTATATCTAATTGTTAAAGAGCATACTGTTTCTGTGGATGGTGAATTTCTGCCTCATGAAATGATGATTGTTCAATATTATTCTAACACCTTAAAAGGTGTCCATTAATATGTCACTATATTTATATATGAGATATAATATTTTATGTTTTCCTTAAGCTTCGGTATTTTTCATTTATGGCATACCTTTATGCTTTCCATTATGGGTAAACGCGATATCTTCATTTTAGGAAGTGCGGACTACCACCCCCTCAAAGTGATTTGATTCGTTAATGCCATATGTGGGACATATAAAGGATGGAGTTAATGATATTATATATGATATTATATTGGAATTATAATATACCTTTATATCATTATGATTCCATTTCATTAAATAGGAAATATAAATGGAAGTAGCGTTCATGCGTATGTACGGCTTACCGTCTTCATGAACGGTGAATTTCATTTCTTACCTCTAAACGTTTTGTAATATTATAAATGCATGCATATACTGGATATATATGATATATATGATATCTAAAGCATTAATATAATTCTGGATATAATGGATATTTTACCACATGAACAACTTGTAATTACGAGAAGTTTATTTTTGACTCAAGTGCCCAGGGTCGACAAAACGACCATTATTAACTTAAATAATTACATAATGTTCATGACATGGTAATAAGTGATATAAAATGAATAATAAACTTGAAAAATGTTCTTAAGCAAGTATAAATTAACTCGAGTTTATTATTCAGGAGGTTAAAGAACCATCGAGTCAAGTCGGACACGAGGTATTGGACTTCGTCTCAATCTTCTTTCATTGAGGCATATTTTGTTTTATACACAACTTTATTTTATATGATGTATAGACCCCTTTTAATTTTACATTTTTTCAAAAGGAATATTTTTTATACGAAGTGTTTTACTAAATTACAAAAGTTTATGTTTTGTCATACGTATGTGACGCCAACGACTTCTCCACTGCCGTGACCATTATTTGAGTTCTGGCTTCCTCTACAAGCCATGATTTTTTTTAAATGAAAAATAAATACCATGTTTTAATTTTATTTTATTTTGGTATTGAAAATGGTTTTCATAATTTTTTTATTATATAAATGTGTTGTATTGATATCTTGTGATTGAAATGTGGAAATGTTATGTTTCCTTTAAGCATGTTTTATGTGATACGATTATGTTATGGTTCTTGGGAATTGTTTATGAAGACGGTTGGTTCCGTGATAAACTAAGGGTGGGTGATCCTGATATAGATCTCCAATGCATTGGGTAACACGAAGGTGTTAAATTATAAGGTTTCTCCGAATAGATTTAGGGAATATACTGTGATGGGTATTCCAAACGTAACCATGAGTGCTACTCCCTACGTAAGAATATTATGAATGTCTCAAGTTACCTTTATGTCTTATGTTTTCTATGAGTTATTCATAAATTTTATGATTTCATGAGGTATGTTAACGTGCTTATGTTTTATGATTAAAGTATGATTTCATTGATCCTTATGTATACATTTACTAATGTTTCCTTTCCTTATTTTTTATATCCCTTACTAAGATTTTTATGCTCATCCCAAGTTTTTGAAATGTTTTTCACAGGTCAAGGGAAAGGTACATGATATGGTGATAGTGTCAAGGAAGTTTCAAGAAATAACCCATGTTTTATTTTAAATATGTTTATGTTGATGGGAAAAATGAATACTGTCTTTTATGTAACCAATTTGTTTAAATGTTGAATGTAATGCATGATTTATGATCTAATTCTCTAAAACTCTAAATCTGAAAAGATAATCAATGTGAATTCTTGAAATATCTCAAGATTAAGTAATGTTTAAGGCTGGGGCCTTATAGTTGGTATCAAAGGTCGGTTTAGATAACTTTAGGAGTTAGAATTATAATAAATGATTATCCAAAAATATTTTTTTTATAGTAAAATTGAAATGATATAGCATTTGAATATTACCATGTTTCTTCATCTAAGACATGTTTGTTCAGAATGGTTTTTCGCAGAGGAAATAGGGAAGCAGTTCTAGGAAGGCATACAGAAGGAAATGACCTTCTGAATCAGTATCCTGAGATGGTCGGAATTGGAACAGAATTGTTTGTTGCAGTAATGGCGCAGTTGACTCAAGCGATAAATGGTGGTGGTATCCATGCACGAGATCAGCCAGATCAACCGTAGAGGAACATGTCAGTGGTGGAAAATTTCATGAGGCAACATCCCCCATCATTTAGAGGATCATTTGACCATGTTCTAGCTGAAGGGTGGATTAAAGAAATTGAGAATATTTTCGATGTCATGGGGTGTTCAGACAATCAAAAGGTTAGTCTTGCTGTTTACCGTTTGGAGGGTGAAGAGAATCAGTGTTGGTCGATGGATTAAAAATATCAGGGACACTGATGAGATTTATGCTCTTGACTGGGATGAGTTCAAAGGTATGTTTCTTGAGAAGTATTTCTCTAAGGCTGGTCGACTTAAGATGGAAAAACAATTCATGGAATTGAGGCAAGAGGAAGACTCAGTGGCTTCTTATGAAGAAAGGTTCACTCGATTGGCAAGGTATGTTCTAAATTTTATCTGAGACCTTGATAGTAAAATAAATAGTTTTTACTCAGTATTAAATCCAAAACATCGAAGGTCTTTAGCTTATCGTGAGTTCAAGAGTTATGAAACTCTTGTAAGATGTTCTAAGAATGTAGAAATGGAGTTTTCTGATGATCAAGTGTTCTATAACAACCAATAGAAGAAGAGACCGAGGTGGCAGTAGAAAGGGAAGAATTCTTCAAAAAGGTCTCATGGTAAGAAAACTAAGTTTCCAGTTTGTGATAAATGTGGTAAAAGGCATGTTGGGGAATGTATTTTGAATTCTGGAAAGTGCTACCGATGTGTTAATATGGGAGATAAGGCTCGTGATTGCACTGGAAAAGATCAAGGTGATGGTAAGACCAAATTTGATTTACAGTTAGTGAAATGTTTCAAGTGCAATGAGATGGGTCCCTATGAAAATGAGTGTTCGACAAAGAGCTCGAGTGATGGGAAGCAGTTAGACTACAAGAAAAAAGGGGTGGTGAAATCTTTTTCAACTACTTCAGTAGATGTTGGGCCATCAAATGAAGTGATATCAGGTACTTTTTTTGTTTTCTCAGATTATGCTAAGGTGTTGTTTGATTCAGGGTCTACACATTCTTTCATCTCTAAAAAATTTTCTAGTAAATTTGGAATTCCATCTCAATAAATGAATCCTAAACTCGTGGTAAAAACACCTGGGGGAAATGTTGAGGCAAAAAGAATTTATAAGAATCTTCCTATCCTTATCCGTGGAAAGAAACTACTTTAAAACCTTATTGTTTTACCTCTAGTAGAGTTTGATGTTATACTGGGTATGGATTGGATCTCTGTTTACTATGCTAAGATTGATTGTAGAGATAAAGAAGTTTCTTTTCAGAAAGTCTTTCAGTTTGTGTACAAGAATGAACCCTTACTGTTGATAACATATCAAGAGGATGAGAAACTTGTAAAAGATGGAAATGAATGTTACCTTGCACATATTGTTGAAAACAAAGGAACCATTCATATTAATGATGTGTCAGTGGTAAATGAGTATCCTGATGTTTTTCCTGATGAGTTGCCTAGAATAATACCAGATCAGGAAGTTGAATTTACTGTTGACTTAGTTCCTGATGCTAATCCAATTTTAAAACCCCCTTATCGAATGGCTCAAATTGAACTTTTAGAGTTGAAGGATCAATTGCAATATTTATTAGATAAAGGTTTCATTCGACCTAGCACATCACCATGGGGTGATCCTATCTTATTTGTTAAAAATAAAGATGGTTCTATGAGACTTTTCATTGATTATAGAGCCTTGAATAACATCACTGTTAAGAACAAATATCCTTTTCCTCATATCAATGATTTGTTTGATCATCTCCAGGGAGCTCAGTATTTTTCAAAGATTGACCTGAGATCGGGGTACCATCAGTCGAAGGTAAAAGAAGCAGATATTCTGAAGACTGAATTTCATACAAGATATGGCCATTATGAATTTCTTTTTATGCCTTTTGGGATAACCAATTCACCTGCTGTATTCATGGACCTTATGAATAGAATTTTTCATGAGTTCTTGGATAAGTTTTCGGTTGTTTTCATTGATGATATTTTTGTATTTTCTAAATGTAAAGAGAAGCATGAAAGTCATTTAAGGGTTATTTTTCAAACCTTAAAAGAAAATAAATTGTATGGGAAATTCAGCAAGTGTGAGTTTTGGTTGCAACAAATTTCTTTCCTTCGTCATATTGTTTCTAAAGATGGAATAACTATTGATCCTGCAAAAACAAATGTTGTTGAAGAATGGCCAAGACCCACAAATGTAACTGAGATTCGTAGTTTTCTTATTTTGGAAGGCTATTGCTGAAGGTTTTTTAGAAATTTTTCACAGTTATATAGTCCAATGACTAAGCTAACTCAGAAGGGTGTTAATTTTATCTGGACAAAAGAATGTGATGATTGTTTTCAGGAATTGAAAATAATATTGGTGAATGCTCCAATTTTGGCACTACCTTCTAGGAATAGTGAGTTTGTTATCTACAGTGATGCTTCATTGAAAGGACTTGGTTGCGTCCTAATGCAGAATGATCAGGTATGCTTCACATCAGTTGAAAACTCCTGAGGTAAATTACCCTACACATGATTTGGAATTATCTACTATTGTTTTCGCTTTGAAAATTTGGAGGCATCATTTGTATGGAGTAAAGTGTGAAATATATACCAATCACAAAAGTTTAAAGTATATATTCACTCAGAAATAATTGAACATGAGACAGAGGATATGGCTAGAATTAATCAAGAATTATGATTGTACAATTCATTACCATCCAGGAAAAGCAAATAAAGTAGATGATATTTTGAGTCGAAAAAGTAATGCTTCATTAAAAATGTTGTGTTTGGAACGTGATCCTTTGGTTAAGGATTTGATGAACTTTGGCATTGAAGTTGTTGGTGTAGGATGTACTTCTATTTTGTTTCAGGTATCAGTGAAATCTTCTCTATCAGACAGAATTAAGCAAGCACAGAAGCTAGACAGTGAGTTGTAGAAAAAGGTAGAGATGGTTCAGAAGGGTAAGTTTCCTGAATTCAACATTGATAATGATTGTGTTTTGAGATTTGGGAAGAGATTGTGTGTGCCTTTTGATTCACAGTTGAAGAGAGAATTGTTATGTGAAGCTCATAGTTCTCCGTTTTCAGTTCATTCAGGCAGTACTAAGATGTATAGAGATCTTCGAGAGTATTACTTGTGGGATGGAATGAAAAGAGATATTGCTGATTTTACTGTGAAGTGTTTGACTTGTCAATAGGTTAAACCAGAGCAGAAGTTACCGAAAGGTATGCTTAAACCTTTACCATTACCAGAGTGTAAATGGGAGAATATATCCATGGACTTCATTTTGGGATTACCGAAGACACCTCGAGGTAATAATGCAATCTGGGTTATTTTTGATCGCTTGACTAAATATGCTCACTTCCTTGCTATACGAGATACTTTTTCCCTAGATCAATTTTCCCATTTTTATCTTAAAGATATATTCAGGTTACATGGATTTCCTATCTACATTATATCTGATCGTGATCTCAGGTTCACTTCTAACTTTTGGAAAGGCCTTCATAAGTCATTGGGTACTGAATTAAATTTTAGTATAGCTTTTCATCCTCAATCAGATGGGAAGTCAGAACGAATGATTCAGACTTTGTAGAATATGCTACGTGCTTGTTCGATGGATTATTAGGGAAGTTGGTACCAACATCTTTCTTTGGTTGAGTTTTCTTATAATAATAGTTTTCATTCTAGTATACAGATGGCACCATTTGAGGCATTATATGGGAAGTGATGTCGAACTCCAGCTTTTTGGGATGAAGTGGGTGAAAGGAAGTTGATGGGACCGGAATTGGTAGAAGATTTGGAAGAAAAAGTTTAGCTAATACAGAAACACATGAGAATAGCTCAGAGCAGGTAGAAAAGTTATATGGACAACAGGAGGAAGGATCTCTCTTTTGAGGTAGGTGATCATGTCTTCCTCAAAGTTTCACTATGGAAAAGTGTGATGCGATTTGGTAAGAAAGGAAAGTTGAGTCCAAGGTTCATTGGACCATATGAAATTCTGGAGAGAGTTGGATCAGTTGCATACCGAGTGGCTTTACCTCCGAGTTTATCTCAGGTACACAATGTTTTTCATGTTTCAATGTTAAAGAAGTACATGCGAGATCCATCTCATGTTTTGAGTCCAGAGGTAGTTTAGCTGGAAGAGATTCTATCTTATGAGGAACAACTGGTCCAGATTCTTGACCACAGGGAGAAAGTGTTATAGAATAAGGTGATTCATCAAGTAAAGGTTTTATGGAAAACCCACATGATTTAAGAGGCAACATGAGAATCTGAAAATACAATGAGGGATAAATACCCCAACTTATTCGATAAGTAAATAAATTACGGGGACGTAATTTTCTAAAAGGGGGAAGGGTGTAAAATACCAAGTAAGTAATAAATAATATGTTTTCATATCTATGTCTATTTATGAATTAGATAGTGCTTTAAGAGGCTTAAAATGAGAATAAATCCAATCTTAAGCCTAGAATTCTCTAATATTTTTAAAAGAATGTTTTACCGCCTTTTGATGGAGAACCATTTTTAAATCTATATTTTGGAAATTTTATAAGATATATTTTTTAAAATAAACATATTCTTTATGATTGGTACATTGAAATTTACTTTGAATAAATTTTTGGTATTTTTCTGACAATGTTCATTTTTTAATGAATAGTGAAAAATGCTACATTTTACGTCCAAACTGCTTTTTCATCTAATTTAATTATATGGTTAGATAATATTTTTAATTGGTATTAAAGTTTAATTAGAATATATTTTTACCATTTAATCAAATTGTGGTCATTATAATTAATTTAACTTTGTAATTTGTCATAAACAAGTTCCAAACTTTTCATAGATATTGTTTCAAAAAAACCCGCTATATGTTTTGACAACGGGAATTATTTTTAAATTAATTATTGAAAATTCAATGTTTGGAATTTGGTAAAATTGATTCCATATTTGAAATCATAAGGTCCAAATTATTTAATTAAGACTCTTTTTTTTTGTAAATTTTGAATAGTAACGACAGTAATTATCTTTAATTATCTTGATTAATTAGTAATCGGGTAGTTAAGGATAATAAAATAATATCATAATAATAAAAAATGACCCCAACATGCGTCCTAATGATACTTTTTGTGTCATGGCCGACCATGGGATGCCTTGTGCCAAACTTTGGGACCCCATGGAATCACTTTTGGGTGAAAGTGACACTTTATCATTTTATTTTTAAATAAAGGAGAATATCACAAAAGAATGTATCACCCTAGTAAAACATTTTTAATTTTGTCTATGTAAATGATCTATTAGACAATAAATATTAATTGTAAATATAAAAATATTTCCTACATCATAGTATTTTTTTTATAATTTTATACATTAAATAAATTTAATTATTTATTACATCATGATGATGCAGCAATTACCTCATTAATGAACGATTTAAATAAAAAGAAAAGATAATGTAAAATATAAGACTTACACTTGTCAAAGACCTATTGGATGAGTATATTTCGAACCTTTATCACCTTATCCTTTAAATATATCAATGTGGGACCTTTAAAATCTGAAACTCATTTTAATATAAAGTAACATTTTATAACTTTCCAAGAGTGCCCCTCCTCTCCTCTTATAAAAGGCCCCCACCTCTACATCCTTACCCACACCTCTCAAGCCATTGGCTCAGACAAAATATGCTAATTTAATATCTCCACATACCTCTATTCAGTCTAGAAGCCTTACCTTAGGTAGAAATCTCTTCAAGAAACCCTTTTGGTTCAAACCAAGAGGAGTTACCCGATTTAAAGGTAAAGACTTCTCTAATGTTCTATTGTTTTATTTTGCTTATCCAACCCCCTAAACTCTTTTTATTAATTTATTTTGTAACAACACCAGTATATTAAATATACTAGAATGTTTTTATAATAAGTATTCTAGCTATACTTACACACACCTACATCTAATGGTTAAAGATCATACTGTTTCCGTGGATGGCGAATTTCTACCTCACAAAATGATGATTGTTCAATATTCTTCTAACACCTTCAAAGGTGGACATTAAGATGTCACTATATTTATATATGATATATAATATGTTATGTTTTCCTTAAGCTTCTTTATTTTTCATTTATGGCATACCTTTATGCTTTCCATTATGGTTAAACGTGATATCTTCATTTTAGGAAGTGCGGACTACCGCCCCCTCAAAGTGATTTGATTCGTTAATGCCATATGTGGGATGTATAAAGGATGGAGTTAATGATATTTTATATGATATTATACTGGAATTATAATATACATTTATATCATTATGATTCCATTCCATTAAATAGGAAATAGAAATGGAAGTAGCGTTCATGCGTACGTACGGCTTACCGTCTCCATGAATGGTTCATTTCATTTCTTACCTCTAAACGTTATGTAATATTACAAATGCATGAATATACTGGATATATATGATATATATGATATCTAAAACATGAATATAATTCTGGATATAATGGATATTTTACCACATGAACAACTTGTAATTACAAGAAGTTTATTTTGGACTCAAGTGCCCAGGGTCGACAAAATGACCATTGTTAACTTAAATAATTACATAATGTTCATGGAATGGTAATAAGTGATATAAAATGAATAATGAACTTTAAAAAGGTTCTTAATAAATTAGAAATTAACTCAAGTTTATTATTCAGGAGGTTAAAGAATGATCGAGTCAAGTCAGACACGAGGTATGGGACTTCGTCTCAATCTCCTTTCATTGAGGCATATTTTGTTTTATACACAACTTTATTTTATATGCTGTATAAAACCCTTTGAGTTTTATGTTTATTCAAAATGAATCTTTTTTATATGAAGCATTTTACTAAACAACAAAAGGGATTTTTTTGTCGTACGTATGCGGCGACAACGACTTCTCCACCGTCGTGACCATTATTTGAGTTCCGGCTTCCTCTATAAGCCATGATTTTTTTTAAATGAAAAATAAATACCATGTTTTAATTTTCTTTTATTTTGGTATTGAAAATGGTTTTCATAATTTTTTTATTATATCAATGTGTTGTATTGATATCTTGTGATTGAAATGTGTAAATGTTATGTTTCCTTTATGCGTGTTTTATGTGATACAATTATGTTATGGTTCTTGGGAATTTTTTATGAAGATAGGTTGTTCTATGATAAACTAAGGGAGGGTGAGCCCGATATAGCTCTCAAATGCATTGGGTAACGCGAATGAGTTAAATGCTAAGGTTTCTCTGAAGAGATTTAGGGAATATATTATGATGGGTATTCCTAACGTAACCATGAGGGCTACTCCCTATGTAAGAATGTTATGAATGCCTCAAGTTACCTTTATGTCTTATGTTTTCTATGAGTTATTCATAAATATTATGATGTCATGAGGTATGTTAATGTGCTTATGTTTTATGAGTAAAGTATGATTTCATTGATACTTATGTATACATGTACTAATGTTTCCTTTCCATATTTTTTGTATCCCTTACTGAGCTTTTTATGCTCATCCCAAGTTTTTGAAATGTTTTTCACAGGTCAAGGGAAAGGTACAAGATATGATGATAGTGTCAAGGAAGTGTCAATAAAGAATCCATGTTTTTTTTTAAATGTGTTTCCATTGATGGGAAAAATTAATACTATCTTTTATGTAACCACTTTGTTTAAATTTGGAATGTAATGTATGATTTATGATCTAATTCTCTAAAACTCTAAACCTGAAAAGATCCTCAATGTGTATTCTTGAAATATCTCAAGATTAAGTAATGTTTAAGGCTAGGGCCTTATAATAAATATGTTGGATATATGTATTATTCATCCACTCTTGGATGATATGAACCTTTTTATTAGTGGCTCACACCAACTCTAAGACCATGAGTGGCAACTCTCCCAGGCCGGTCTAGTAAAG
The DNA here is from genome assembly GCA_963277665.1 of Viscum album. NCBI lineage: Eukaryota > Viridiplantae > Streptophyta > Magnoliopsida > Santalales > Viscaceae > Viscum > Viscum album. Next base: position 200,475,498 of record OY728157.1, on the reverse strand, counting down.
TGGGGACCTAAAGGGTCACTCATAAAAGGCCCAAAATGGTTTAATACCAATGGGGAAATGGTAGCTATTTTTTTTTTCAAACTCCACTAGTTTTAGGTGATCCTCCCAACTATGGTCATAGTCCAACATACAAGATCCCAACATGCCCTCTAGAAACTGAATGGTCTGCTTAGTCTGGCTATTGGTCTAGGGGTGAAAAGTTGTTCTCAAGGGTAGCTGAATCCCAAATGCCTCTAAAAATACCTACCATAACTGAGATGTGAATTAAAAATAACGGTTAAAAAAGATCATTTATGGAACTCCATAGTGTCAGACTATCTCATGTATATAGAGGCATCCCAAGCTCCATACTAAACATTGCTCCTAGATATCTTGGAAGTGGGCTGACTTGGTGAGTCAGTCTAAAAATCACCAAGATGGAATTGTTTCCCCTTGAAATACATGGTAATATAGTCATTAATTCCATGGATACCTCATCCACCTTCCACTATGGAACCTCAAGGGGTTGAGATAAAAATACAAGAACTTGGTGCTCGGCCTTTACTTATTAAAAATTAAGGTATTGAAAGGAAAAATATTAAACTACATTCTTAATCCCTATCCACCAAAACATGCATCTTAGGTGATTGTACAAATTTTCCACACTTGGATGTACTACCAAAGTGGATGTATAAAACTCTCTCAGAACCTCCTCTTATAACATCACTGGTACCATTCTTCATCCTATAAAAAGAATGAAATTCCCCCCACCTTCAAAAAATATATTAGGAGAATGTTCGGATGATATTTGAGTACGTAGGGTCACATAGTTAGTATCCTCAAGTTGTGCCTCCCTCACTCACTACAAAAGTGTAGGGGTAACGACATCATCCAGAGTTAAATCACACCATCTCCATCCAAAAATGATAAATACGATAAGTCTAACTGCTTTGATGCCTCATCCAGCAACTGTAAAAAATATCTCCTGCTAAGAGAATCTACTACCACATTCCACCTTCACAAGAGTGTAGAAAATTTCAAATCTATTATCCTAAAGGAACTCTAGTCATCAATTCCATCTCAATTTGAGATATTTCTGAGAGAATATCAACTTAAGACTCTTGTGTTCATAATTGATGATAAAGCACTTGCCCATCGGGTAGTGTCTCCACATATTTAGCTTGAATACTACCACTACTAACTCAAGATCATGGGTGGCGTAGTTCTACTCACATGGCATCAAATAACATGAATGATGGGAAATCACCACCTACCTTTGAATCAGAACACAACCAATCTTGGTTCATGGTGAATCTCAGAACACTACACACTCGACACCCTTCTTTGGTAATCTCAAGATGGGATCACTTGTCAATATGTTCCATAACTACTAAAAATCATGTTTTCACCTCTCTATCAACACAAAAAGATTCCCCTTTTTAGTTAGATATATCATGGGTGATGGTATTATAGATAATTCAGGTATAAATCTCCAGTAATATCCTACCAACCCATGGAATATCCAAACCTCTATCATGTTCTTGAGTGAATCCCAAGCTGACATTACCTCGACTTTCACAGGGTCCACTACCACACCATTTGTTGAGATAACATATCCTATAAAGTGGACCTTATGAATCTAGAACTAGAACTTTGAGAGATTTTCATAAATCTTATGATCTTGGAGTATATCCAGAACCATCCTAAAGTGTCTTGGATGCTCCTCCTCAAATTCCATGTACACAAGGACATCATTGATGAAGACTACCATGAATCCATCTAAAGAGGAATTAATGTTTTGGTTTATGAGTCCCATGAACACTTATGAGGAGTTATTCATGCTAAATGGAATCACTAAGTACTCATAATGGTCATAGAAACATTTGAATGTCATTTTTAGTATATCCTCATCTTGTACTTGCAATTGGTGATAACCTAATTTGAGGTTATCCTTTGAGAAAAATCATTCCCCTATCAACTGATTAAAGAGTTCATCAACCATCGGTAGTGTATACTTGTTCTTTATGGTTATCTAGTTTAACCATTGGTAGTCTACACATAACCTCAAGCTCATGTCTGCCACCTTGGTGAAAAAAACTGGGGTTGACCAGGGTGAAACATAGGGTAATTAGTTATTTCCTCTACAAGTCCTCCAACTACACCCTAAGGTTTTGAAACTCTATGTGAGACATCCAGTATACTAGTGTGGAAATTAGGTTCATCTCAGGATATAGATCAATTCTTAATTCTATCTCTCTTCGGGGAGGTAAGCCTAAAAAATCCTCATGAAAGACATCCTTATACTCTGCCACCACTATAGGAAACTATAAACTCTTAAAATCCACCACACCAAGGTTCATGATATCCAAATTAATACTAATCAGTTTCACCCTCCTATGAATGAGTCCATTCTATGCTACCTTGGTTTCCTTTTCACCCACAAAGTAAAACCTAGTCTCATCACTATGGACACACCAAATCCTTCACCTGAAATAGTTAAGATGGGAATGACTGGTAGATAACTAGTTCATATCCAAGATAATGTCATAAGGCCTCATCTATACTACAAAGAGATCCCAACAAGAACTCTCGCCTCTAAGTGTCATGTGACACTATCAGCACAAGTGTGTGATTGTTGATTCATCTCTAATAGGAGTATCCAAGAGCATGGTTTTAGCCAAGGGCTCAACTATAATCTCTAATATCAAACAAGATATGTGGAAATAAATAAATAATTAAAAATTTTGTCTATATATACTACATATAAGGTATAAAATACATAGATCATGCCTTGTATCATTCTTGAATCCTATGAGATGTAATCCTTGACCGCCTGCAGCTTCCCCTACCCATGTCCTCCTTCTCCTTTAGCCTGTTGTGGACCACCTAGGGGTGTTGTTGGTAATAAGTCAAATCATATACCACCTACAACAACTTTCCCAGATCCTATACTGCATCAACTACCCTATAAGACTATTTTATCTCACCTATATCTCTGCATTGGTGGTCCATCCACTTTCTCTCCATCATCTGTACAGTTAGTCGTACAATCACATGAAAGATGTCCCATGTCATCACATGAGTAGCATGGCCACTCCTTAGGCTATCTAGACACATCATGTGAGTCATAAACCAAATAACCTATATCCTAGGACCTCCTCCTAAAACATCTCACATGTCCAGGTCCCTAAGACTGATGTCAACTCCCTGATTCTAAATTCACTGCTCCTTTATGCCCACTTCCAGCAACCACATTCTGCATCTCCTCATATAAGAAATTCTTATCCACCAAAGCCCAATATATCACCCCTGAATAAGTAGAACTAAATAGAGTTATAATACTATCCCATATATCCCTACATAGTTCTCTCTCGAAGGCCTGATCCTAGAATAACAGATCTCAAACCATATCCAATGAGTTCCTGGTGAGGATGGTGAAGCTAGATGAATACTCAGCTATTTTCATTATTCCTTAATGAATCTATAGAAGCTCTTGGATAAATGAAACCCTCAGCATAATTGGAGAGAACTCATTTTGGAAAAGGTTCTCAAAATATGACCATGAAATATTTTCTTTGTCATAAGAATGGGTCACTAAACCCCACCAACATCCAGCTGAGCCATAGATAATGTTCGCTGCCAGGACCACCATCTAGTTTATTGGTGTACTGAACAAATGGAAAAATCATTTCACTAAATAATACAATAATCAACCGCTTATGGATCAGGCTTTCCTTAGAACCTGAGGGGTCACTATTACGGAAATTCATGAAGCGCGCTTAGCCTGTACACCTCATCCACTAGAATTGTGGTTACCATACACTATTCAATAGGTGTTGGCATAGATGGTGCACCACTTAGAGGTAATATCTCTAAAACTGGTCCTTGTATTGATTCCTCAGTGTTGATGGGATCATCCTCTTGATCAGGATTTCGAATCCTATCTAGCTTACACCACATATCCATCCTGAAAGTAAACAAGATGTACCACTATAAATGAGTATATCTTGAGAGATGACTCAATAAGGAAATGAAATCCACAACCCATTCCCATATGATAAATATACCATTTTCCCTATAGTCAGTGTTATCATGCAACGTGTTGAAATTCAGGTGATTTGAGTCCTGGTGTATGGATACATCAACCACCACACCAAAAATGGAGTCTCTAGCCTGAAATCCAAACTCAAAACACTTAACACGATTACCACAAACCAAACTCAAAATCTCTGGTCCTAAGTTATAACCAACTACTTTGATACCACTCTATCACAACCAGTCCTAATGGGGCCTATACTGCGACTCCCCAAGCCCTCCTCCAATAGTTCAGGGGTTTGGAACTAGCATCGATTAGGCATATCAAAAATATGGGAGGCCTTAGACTAAGTACTTGTACACATGAACACATCTTTAAGACCATAAAATGATAAAATGTAAAAACAATGAAACAAAATCATTCATGCATATAACTAACCCCACAACCAGATTATGAAAAAAAGTAATGGAAAATAAACAAGGATAAATAAAATCCCACCAAAAAGAGTTTGAAAACAAGTCCAACCTGAAAGTAAAAAATGGGTACCACTGTTAAGATATCTTAGGAACAAAACTTGGTTTATCTGCCTCACTAAGAACTACCTAGTCCTGGTCCCTCTATGACTCTTTCAAAATTTTGATCTCTTATACAAGACACTAAACACGCGGGATAATCCCATGTAGGGGTGAGTATTACAATACCCAGTAGAAAACCTCAAACCCAAAAAACATATAACAAAATAAATACAGTCATATCTACACAGTTATATGTTTAAAACACATATAATATGAATATATAGATATATAAAACAAATACACAAAGTCTCAAGGAAAAGTTAAAACTATAATTTCAGACTTGGATTCCAGCTCTAAGGTCCCACGTAGCACTAATCTAGGAGAAAATAATCCATAATAAGATAACACTGATGGATTATATCTAAGTAGTTATCATCAAGTATATCCATTATAAGTATATGCTAGAAGTTTTAAGAGGTATGATACCTAGATGAGGATCACTCCTAAAGAAATAGGGCATACGAAGAACCCAATCTAGATTAACCCATTGAGTATAGGATCAGTTCCCACATAGTGTCAGTCATGATGATACTGAGAACTACACCTAGGGAAATAATTTGATAGATGATTACACTTCGGGCCTCACAAAAGGATTCCAACAACTATATCCAACCAGTACTACTAAAGGGATCACCATTCTATGTGTAGGACACAATTCCAAAATAACCCTTAGAGAAAAAGATATAGGTAACACACACTGAATGAAACTTTTCCAAGATATAGAAGAAAAGTGATCCGATCTAATTTTGAAGTAGTACACAGTATGTACTAGGAGTATATGGTGTGTCCATTCAGCACTGGGTCCTTCTTGTGTAAACGGTCTATGCCCATGTCAATGTAGAATTACACAATGTGTCTATGTCAGTGTGCTTTTTCCCATGTCCATGTAGACAGGTAATCCAATGTACATCCATGTTGACTATGTATGTGTGGGAGTACACGGAGTTCCTTGGGCTGTTTACTCCTACCCATGTCCATGAACCCTCTGAGGTACAAATAGATCCATCCAAGGTGGGTCACAAGACTTTTGATAGGGTTCACATGTCATGTTATTTTTAAATTCATCCTAAAACCCTATTCGCTGCACTGAGGTCCCACAGTGTGTGTAGCTCTTCAGTACATTCCATTTTGTTTGATATTTTATAGAAACCCTATTTCTTTATTCTGAGTAAGCTCAGGCCACCATTTCCTTAGATTGAAACCTTGATCTCATTGAGAATCATGGATCTACTCTGGTCGAAACTCTCTATCATCAATCACTAGATTTCATCCAACAAAACCACTTAGAAATAATCTTCATGTTTCATCCGCTGTTACATGTGGAAGAACATGAAATCAGGTATCCAAAACCATATGATTCACTGCTTCTTACATCCTTGTAAAATCTCCACACCATATCGATTTTGGATCTGTGAAATGGATTTTTGTGCCATGAAAGAGTTTCACAATGATTGATTCCTCATTATTTGGGTAGAACCACCAAGAAAACAAGACCCCAATTATGAATGCATGTATAAAAATTTGAGAAAACCAAGAAACAAAAAAATAGTAATGAACCTTGGTTGTTTCTTGGTTGTCCTTGATCTATTTCTGTTAGATTATAATTACAAACGCATAATCATTAAAAAAAGAATCTCCCAGTAAATCCCCATAGATAAAACCATCCCATAAAACAACATATCCATGAATAAATATATTGGTTGATTGATTTGCATTCATCATAGGAATAGATAACAAGGAAATAATACAATTAAAAAAATTCAAAACTCATGATAGATTGATTGCTGATGAAGAACAATATTTCATCATTCTTTTTTGAGAGATCTATGAATTTCATTTCACATTGATCTCTGATCTACGACCCGGTTTATGTTTGTCTGAGAGAGATCCTCCAAAGCTCTCACCAATTTTTCTCTAATGTCCCCAGGGTTATATGATTAACCCTAAGAATTTATCATAATGTTATACTTATAGATGAAAATTAGGTCGATGCATCAACAGATGAAATAAAATAATATATTTTATTATTTTATTCATTTTACACATACGTCGACTTTTCCATAAACATCCCACACCAATAAAGGTTATGTATTTCTTAAGTTAAAACCAACATTCTAAACTCAATGGTGCCCTCAGAGTTCTAATCTAGGCCCCCATTTAGAAGTTATTCCAATTTTCATGAAAAGTACACTTGTATGTTATTTAATATATTTAATATGTTTCAAACATTTATTTCGGGAAAACCGAGCCTTAGAATCACACATCATCTCAGTTCTTGGTCTCAAAAATAATCCATACATTATCCAAATATAATACATGGAAAATCCATGTCATTACACCCACATGGATGAATGAATCCCTTATCAAGATTATCTTGGTGTTCCTTTTTCAGTTCCTAAAACTAAATTGGGTACATTCTATAATGAGTCTTTGAAATAGGTATAGAACCTGGATGAGTTATATCAAAAAATTAACTTCTTTAATTGAGGGAAGATGATTCTCGCTCAAATTTACCCAAGAGAAGAAGGTAAGACGGTCCTTGTAGTTTAGCTTGGGTTATCGAATCCACAGAGACCTAAGAAGTAACCTATAGACATGCACATTATAAGGACTATATTTGGCTATGAAGTGGCCAACTTTGGGTTGATTTTATATGGTTTTTAAAGATATCTAATTGATTTAAGTGAATTCAATTTAAAATAATGAGTTGATCCTAGGTTATCACTCGGGGTGGATTGGATGTATTTTCTTTTTAATGATTTCAATTTCTTAAATTTGAGATGGGTTCATTTAAGGAGATAAAACAACATCATCACTTACTGGTTTAATGCCTACACCCTCTAATAATAATCACCTATACACTTTAAGGATAAAAGTTTTGAGCACTTCAAGGTAAATGGTCGTATTAGTACTTGAAGTGTGTGGCCTTAAATTCAACAAGGACGATGAAGTTTAAAAATCATCAAATAAAAATCCCAATTAAAGAAGTGATTATACATTAATTAGGGGATAAATAACATCCAATCCAGCCCCTTTATACTCCCTTGGATCAACCCATAAGTGGGTTAGCCCTCCATTGATCCCATGGTTTCAATGGAAGCGGAAAGTAGACTCATGAGGGAGGAAATGGAGAAGTAAAGAAAACAACAAAAATAAAATGATCACTCCACCATTGTGTGAATAATTTCACAAGGGTTGGTGTGAATAAATTCACACCTTGATCCAACAGTATCAAAGTGATATGAATAACAACAGAATAAGAGTAGAAGGAGGAACTTTTATTAAGAAAATAAAGTGAATTGAACAACTTACATGTGAAAGACAAATTTGAGGCAACAAAAATGCAGTATAACATTACAATTGAACAAAGCATCCAAGATCTTCAACTCCTTCACCACCACTGCCTTAAATAGGATTTTTGGGAGCCTTGGGTAGAGCCTCCAACAGTACAAAGCATCTCAACTAATTTTGGTAGGCCATAGGTGGTGGAAAGCTTGTGGAATTTGAACTTTTCCACATTTGACCCGAGGTGGCATCCAGCTTTCCTTCACCGAACAGACGCATCTGGAAGACCTTCCAGAAGGCCGAATCAGGGTGGGCCATAGAATAAGAAAATGGAGATACGGATGTGTTCTAACCTCCTGTAAAAGTTTAGATCATTTGGAGTTGTGGATTCCGAGATATGATCACATTTGTGGGATGTTTTTCTGGGCCGCAGAATCTGGCCCAGAATTGTATCTCTAACTTGGTCCACCTCAATGACCACCATAGAGGCCGAATTAGCATTGTCTCATGGATAGTTATTTGTTCCTATACATTTATTCTATAATCCCAAGAAATTTGGGATTAATTGGGCCTGTATGTTGGGCCCAACAGTCTCATCAGTGGGCTGGTGTCCAATCTGCCTTCTCTAGACTTGCTTCATTTCATTGCCAAATATCTCCATCACCCTCCATGAATTCTTCATTGATCCCTGAATAAAACATGTTCATATTGGAGTGTAGATAAATTATCAAATTAAAATATTTATATTCATATGAATCATTTGGTACTTTAAATGATGTTCAAAAATGTACCACATAATAGTGCATTATAAGAAGGTATTACAATCATAATGTGAAATGATGTTCAAAGTGTAAAATGCACTAAAATGGTGTTTATGAATAATAAATAACATGAATATTATATATATTACCAATGAATATTATCCTCATTTAGTGGCTAATAACACCCCCCAACTTAATTTTTTCTAGTCCCGAGCAAAATACATCTCAACAATATGAAATTCGAATTACCTTTTCCAAAAACATTTTAATACACAATGATCACCAAAAAACCTTATACCAAACAATCATGAAACCCATCAAAATATTTTAATACAAGATATTTTCATAATCAGATCCCAATCCCAAGCCTATTCCTTTGATCAAATCCATCATCATACTCCATCCAACTCAATTAGGTGTAATGATGTGTTGTGAATCACAATAGATATGGGGGTTCATTTTCATTCAAGGGGGAAATCATGGAAGCGCTAGGTGGAATCACATTTAATCCTAATATGAGTATTATTCATACTTTTTTTTTGTTTTTTTTTTCGCAATATTTCTATAGTAATTGAGATTGCAGTTAATCAAATTAACCCATGTAGCAAGACTTTGCCGATGACTCCCAGACTCAAAGGCCTTAGGGCACCAAGTAAAGCCCACATACTCGGGCATCGTCTTGAGTTAACTTAATCAAAAACAAAGTCATATTACCATAAATAGAGATATATTGAAAAACTCAGGGCTATACAACTCTGGAGTCACGATCCCCAAGTGCCTAAAGCCTCGCATTTTATCCATCCATTTCTCTACACACAAATTTTTATTTTTATTTTTTTATTTTTTTTATTTTTTTAATAATTTTTTTTAGTTTTTTTTTTGAATACTCATATTATTCATAAAAATAAAACCAGCATATTCTATTTATTATGGGACCCCAAAAATTCAAATTAGTACCCCACAGTCTAGAGGACGTGCATTGTGGCATTTTTTTATTTGGATGAAAATATAAACGATGAAATATCACATTGGACAGCCACACTTTCCAAAATCTATACTCATGAAATTATACAAGGATTAAAATAAGAATTAGGGTATGCTAAATTATTTGATATTCAGTTTCAAAGTTTGCAATGTGTATTACCATGTTCAAAGTTAAAGGAATTTTTCCTTCCATTTAATTATTTTTTCAAATCATTCTTTTTTTTTGACACAAAAGCATTTTTTTAATTTTATCTCCCCCCCCCAACTTAAAATAACACTGTCCCCAGTGTTTAAATAAAAGAAAATTTAGAAGGGGGTAGAGGTAGAGAATGAATGTTCAAAAAGGAAATTGAAAATGAGGATCATGGAATGAAGTCACCTGGTGGTTGAAGTTTGAAGTTCTTGCTGCTCCAATTTATTCCTTTGATATCCATGTCGCTTGCAAAGTTCCCTAGTGGAAAAAGGAAAAACAAAACAAACAAAACAAACAAACAAAACAATATATATATATATATAATAAAGGAAGTAAAATATAAGTATATATATAAAAATTATAGAATAAGGAAGCACAAGAAGCCGCAGGTCAGTGGTAAGCGCGCGCCCCTGTCTCCCTTTGGTCCCGGGTTCGAGTCCCCGCGGCTTCGCCGGTTGTGACGGGGTTTGCCCCACAGCCTATGGCGTGGACTTTTTTTTATTATATTTTTATTTTTTGTTTGTTAATTTTTTAACCTAAAAACACATCAAAAAAACAAACTGATGATACATTGTCTTCTTTTTAAATTTCTGGGTAAAGTATTACTCAAGGATCACACCACGTGACACGGATGAATATGGTGCTCCCCTTTCGTACCCATCCATACTCATTATAGAAGAACAGGTCAACAGTTTATTTTTTTTCGAAATATCAAAATGTCTCATTAACCCTATTTAAAATATAAAGTTGATTAAAACAACGAAATTATTGGAAACTTGAAAACCATGGGTTGCCTCCCATCAGCGCTTTGTTTAACTTCGTTAGCCTGACAGGGACCCTAAATCTATTAATTTTTTCCTGGTTCATAGGTTGGCTCAGTTAACTCAACCTCTATTTCCTGTTTATTGAATGAATCAATGAATGGTTTTAACCTTTGACCATTGAACTTGAAAATGTAACCACTTGTGGGATCTTGAATCTCTACTGCCCCATGGGGGAATACATGATGCACTATGAAAGGTCCTGACCATCTTGACCTTAACTTTCCCGGATGTAAATGAAGTTTTGAACTATACAAGAGCACAAGTTTTCCCGATTCAAAATGTTGGGCCTTGATATTCCTATATTGGTAGGCTTGAACTCTATCTTTATTGATCCTTGAATTTTCATAAGCCTCCATCCTTAGTTCCTCCAGTTCATTGAGATCTAATTTCCTTTTTGTTCCGGCCAATGAGAGGTCATAATCCATTTTCTTAATTGCCCAAAAGGCCTTATGTTCAATTTCCACTGGCAAATGGCATGCTTTACCATAAACCAACCTATATGGGGACATTCCTAAAATGGTTTTATATGCAGTTCTATAGGCCCAAAGAGAATCTAAGAGTTTCTCAGACCAATCTTTCCTAGAGGGGTTGACAGTTTTTTCAAGAATTTTCTTAATCTCCCTATTCACTAACTCAGCTTGACCATTGGTTTGAGGATGGTATGCAGTGGACACTTTATGAGAAATACCATACTTAGACATGAGTGAAGCGAATGGGTGGTTGCAGAAATGGGTTCCTCGATCACTGATTATAGCCCTAGGAATTCCAAATCTTGCAAATATGTTCTCTTTCAGAAATCGAATCACAACTTGATGATCATTGGACTTAGTGGGAATGTCCTCAACCCATTTTGAGACATAATCAATAGCTAAGAGTATGTAGAGGTATCCCCGAGAGTTTGGGAAGGGACCCATGAAATCAATTCCCCAACAGTCAAAGATTTCAACCACTAAGATGGGAGTGAGTGGCATTTGATTCCTTTTTGTGATGGACCCTACTTGTTGACACCTAGGACAGCTTTGACAAAATGTGTAGGAGTCCCTTGAGAGGGTGGGCCATAAGATACCACATTGAATAATCTTAGCAAATGTTTTCTTAGAGGAAAAGTGACCTCCACATGCCTCACTATGACAGAATTTAAGGATGGACTCTTGTTCAGATTCTGGAACACACCTCCTAATGACTTGGTCAGTACAGAACTTATAGAGGTATGGATCATCAAACACATAGTGTCTAACATCAGAAAGGAATTTCCTTCGAGCTTGATTCCCTGAGAATTTTGGAATGACTCCTATCACTAAGAAATTTTCTATGTCAGCATACCAAGGGCAGTCACTCACAGAGTATAGGTGTTCATCAGGAAACGAATCAGACACAGAAAGGTGATTTGAGTTGTCTTTTAATTCCATCATAGAGAGGTGATCAGCTACAACATTTTCAACTCCCTTTTTATCCTTGATTGTGAGGTCAAATTCTTGTAAGAGAAGGACCCACCTAATCAGTCTAGCCTTAGCATCTTGTTTTTGGAAGAGGTATTTTAGTGCAGAATGGTCAGTGAACACAGTGATGGGTGATCCTAAGAGGTAGGACCTAAACTTCTCTAAGGCAAACACAATATAAAGTAACTCCTTTTCAGTGGTGGTGTAGTTGATTTGGGCATCATTTAAGGATTTTCTTGCATAAGCAATGACATAAGGAGTTTTATCACAACGTTGTCCTAACACAGCTCCAACAGCAAAGTCACTGGCATCACACATAAGTTCAAAAGGAAGGTTCCAATTTGGAGATTTCATAATGGGAGGAGAGGTGAGAGAGGATTTGAGGGTTGAGAATAAACCCTCACAGCTTTCTGTCCAAACAAATGGAGCATCCTTTACTAGGAGAGCACAAAGAGGATGAGAGATTGAACTAAAGTCCTTAATGATTCTTCTATAGAAACCAGCATGTCCTAAGAAGGACCTCACTTCCTTGACAGTTTTGGGTGATGGAAGGTGAAAAATGATGTCAACCTTTGCTTTATCAACTTCAATCCCCCTACTCGAGACCAGATGGCCTAGAACAAGTCCCTTGTTAACCATAAAATGGCATTTTTCCCAGTTTAGGACCAGATTCTTTTCTTCACATCTTGACAAGACTCTCTCCACATTCTGCAGACATCCCTCAAAAGTATCCCCAAACACATAGAATTCATCCATGAAGACTTCTAGAAAATCCCCTACCATGTCTGAGAAGATTCCCATCATGCACCGCTGGAAGGTTCCAGGGGCATTGCATAACCCGAAGGGCATGCGTTTGAAGTAAAAGGTACCGAAAGGACATGTGAATGTAGTCTTCCCTTGATCCTCTAGGGAGACCTCAATTTGATTGTACCCCGAGTACCCATCTAAGAAACAGTAGAAGGCATGACCTGCCACTCTCTCAAGGACTTGGTCAATGAATGGTAAGGGGAAATGGTCCTTCTTGGTGAATGAGTTTAGTTTCCTATAGTCAATGCAGACCCTCCATCAACTACTCACCCTTGTTGGAAGAATCTCTCCATCCTCATTGGTTATCACTGTGATTCCAGTCTTTTTTGGAATCACTTGGATTGGGCTCACCCATTCACTCTCAGCTATGGGATATATGATACCAGCTTTTAACAATTTCAAAAGTTCTTTCCTTACTACCTCCATGAGATTAGGATTGAGTCGTCGTTGAGGTTGACGACATGGATTTGAATCAGATTCGAGAACAATCCTATGAGTCCCAATAAGTGGGCTAATCCTAGGAATATCAGAAAGGGTCCAACCAATGGCTTTCTTATGCTTCCTAAGGACATATAGAAGCATCCTCTCATGATTGGATTCAAGAGAAGAAGAAATGACAATAGGATGTGTTTGATTTTCCCCTAGGAAGGCATACTTTAGTGCAGCAAGAAGTTCCTTCAATTCAAGATCAGGTTGGTTCAGAATTTCAGTAGAAGATTGGGACATTGGATCAAGATCAATTTCTTTTTTAGAGATTCAGATAGGATTTATTCCTCACATGTAGAAGTTTCAGCTACTAGATTGGCTTGATCATATTTAGGGAAGGAATTTAGAGGGGTCTCAATGAAATTGGTTTCTTGAAAGGTTTCACTGATTGTTGGACCTAAGACTTCATCATAAGAGCAATTTGAAAATGATTCAAGCCAAGGAGATAAACTTCCTTCCTATGAACAAAGGAAATCAATCTCATTCTGACTTAAACATTCATCAAATATTCCTTGATGTTCCATGGATTCATTATCAATGCTTCCTATCATGTTTACTTCATGAATATCCTCGTCATCCCCTATTTGTGAGCTTGCATTATAGATGTTCAAGTCTAAACTCATGTTCCCAAAGGTGATGGTCATGCTCCCATTTTGGACTCGGATAACAGAGTTGATTGTTGCAAGGAAAGGACGACCAAGGATGATTGGGGTTTGTTCCTTATTTCCTAAGTTGGGATGGTTGTCAAGGACAATGAAATCAGCAGGGTAGATGAAGTTTTCAACCTTTACCAGAACATCCTTTAAAATCCCCTTTGGAACCCTAATGCTACGATCAGCAAGTTGAAGTGTGACATATGTGGGTTGGAGTTATTCTAGGCCTAACTAGCAGTACACAGCATATGGGATGAGATTGACACTAGCACCTAGGTCATACAAGGCTTTGACAACATTGCTCTCTCCTAGTTCAACATTGATGTAAGGGCAACCCGGGTCTTTCAACTTAGGAGGAATGGTCCCTTGAATGGTGGTACTCACATTAGCAGCCAAAAGGACTTGGTTTTTATGTGAAAATTTTCTTTTAAAAGTGCACAAGTCCTTAAGGTACTTTGAGTAGGCAGGTATGGTTTGGATTTCATCGAGAAGAGGAATGTTCAACTTGACTTGTGAGAAGATTTCCCTCAATGTTTCACTCAGTTCAGGCTTGGGTTTCCCCCTCATGCATTGAGGAAATGGTTCAGGTTGTGGGGTTGTTTGTTGAAGAGTTGTTTCCTTCACATTGTTATCAGTTTCCTCAGTTTTATCTTGTGGTTCATTTGAATTTTCATCCAAGTTTGAATCTTCGGGTGGGTTCTGAATTAGTTTTTCAGGTTTCTCAATTGATTTCCCACTTCTTAAAATAGTCACAGCCTTTAGTTGTTCATGAGTTGTTTGAGCACAACTTGACTCTCCCCTTGAAGTTGAGGATGGCACCGCCTGAGTAGGCATGGGTGCCTTTCCAATTTTGATGGTTTGAAGTTCTTTTTTTAGGGAAGATACCTCCGAGTTCATCCTCTCCATTTGTTTGCACAGTTGTTCTAGTAGGCTTTGTGGAACAGTTTGGGTGGGTGCTTGAGTAGGTTGGTTTATCCCAGGTGGGTATTTTGGAGGTGGGATGGTTTGTTGAAAATGGACCGGTGGTTGTTGGTATTGGATAGGTTGGGTTTGGAACTGGTTATGGGTTTGGTAATTTTGATGGGGGTAAGGATTTTGTCCCTGTGGTTGGCTAGGTTGTTGTTTATCCTTCCATCGGAAGCCTGGGTGGTCATTGTACCTTGGATTGAAGGTGTTTTGGTATTGGGGCTTTTGAATGTTTAGGGCATTGACTTCCGCTGGGGGTCCTCCTAGAAGAACATCCTTGATGGATGGAATGGTTGGGAAGTTGTCTGTTTTATGGTCATGTTTGTCACATATTGTGCAAACAAGGCCTACATTTTGGATTTCATGGACTTTCCTAAGGTCTATCTCTTAAACCTTCCTAGAGAGTGCTGCGAGTTTAGCCCTAAGGATTTCCTCTTCTCTAAGTGTATGAATTCCTGTGGTTCTTTGTGGCTTTTCAGAATAAGGTGAATTTCCCCATGTTTGGTTTTGTTCAAAAAGGCTTTCTAGATACTCGTAAGCATCATTTGGGGCTTTGTTTTTAAAGGTTTCATTACACATCATGTCAATGAATTGTTTGTTCCCCGGACCCAACCCTTCATAGAAAATTCTCACTTGTTCAGGAATAGAAAAACCATGGTGTGGAACCATGTTTAGAGTGTCTTTGAACCTCTCCCATGTTTCATAGAATGACTCTCCCTCTTTTTCAAAAAAGTTTTGGATACTCTTTTTAAGTGCAATTGTTTTGTGGTGGGGAAAGTATTTTTTGTAGAATTCTCTCTGTAGTTGGTCCCAAGAGTTGATGGATGATGGTCTCAAATTGTTTATCCAATTTTTATCTCGATCCCTTAAAGAAAAAGTAAATACCCTCATCTTAGCTGATTCTAGTTGATGTGGGGGACACATGGTTTCTACAATGTCATTGAACTCCTTAATGTGAAGGTATGGCATCTCGGACTCCATTCCATGGAATGTGGGAAGGTGGTTTAGGAAATGGGGTTTAAATATGTAGTTGGCATCTACTAGGGAATTGTGTCTAATACATGAGGGGGCATTGGTCCAGGAAGGTGTGAGGTAGTCATTCATGGTTTGATCAATTGCATTCCCCAAGTTTGGGGCTGCCTCATTTGGGTTTCCATTTTGGTTCCCACCCGGGTTTATGAGTTGGTTTATTTGAAGACCTTCCATTGAAATTGGCTCAATTTTTGACTCGGGGGTGATAGAAAGATTAGGATCTAATGGAAAGAGTTCCCTTGGTGTAATTGACTCCGCAACCCCAGGACTATCCACCCTAACTAGACGGTTTGATTGATCGCGGGTGTAGGCGGACATGCGCCAAAGAAAAAAAACGAGAAAGGGACAAGATAAGAGAATTTGGATGAGAAAAGAAGAAATGGGGGAGAATAGAATGGGTGTTTAGATGGATTACTTGGGTCCCCGACAACGGTGCCAAAATTTGTTTCTCGCACAAATTTACCCAAGAGAAGAAGGTAATACGGTCCTTTTAGTTTAGCTTGGGTTATCGAATCCACAGAGACCTAAGAAGTAACCTATAGACACGCACATTCTAAGGACTGTTTTTGGCTATGAAGTGGCCAACTTTGGGTTGATTTTAGATGGGTTTTAAAAATATCTAATTGATTTAAGTGAATTCAATTTAAAATAATGAGTTGATCCTAGGTTATCACTCGGGGTGGATTGGACGTATTTTCTTTTTAATGATTTCAATTTCTTAAATTTGAGATGGGTTCATTTAAGAAGATAAAACAACATCATCACTTACTGTTTTAATGCCTACACCCTCTAATAATAATCACCTATACACTTGAAGGATCAATGTTTTGAGCACTTCAAGGTAAAGGATCGTATTAGTACTTGAAGTGTGTGGCCTTAAATTCAACAAGGACGATGAAGTTTTAAAATCATCAAATAAAAATCCCAATTAAAGAAGTGATTATACATTAATTAGGTGATAAATAACATTCAATCCAGCCCCTTTATACTCCCTTGGATCAACCCATAATTGGATTATCCCTCCATTGATCTCATGGTTTCAATGGAAGCGGAAAGTAGACTCATGAGGGAGGAAATGGAGAAGTAAAGAAAACAACAAAAATAAAATGATCACTCCACCGTTGTGTGAATAATTTCACAAGGGTTGGTGTGAATAAATTCAAACCTTGATCCAACAGTATCAAAGTGATATGAAGAACAATAGAATAAGAGTATAAGGAGGAACTTTTATTAAGAAACTAAAGTGAATTGAACAACTTACATGTGAAAGACAAATTTGAGGCAACAAAAATGCAGCATAACATTACAATTGAACAAAGCATCCAAGATATTCAACTCCTTCACCACCACTTCCTTAAATAGGAATTTTGGGAGCCTTGGGTCTAGCTTCCAACAGTACAAAGCATCTCAATTAATTTTGGTAGTCCATAGGTGGTGGAAAGCTTGTGGAATTTGAACTTTTCCACATTTGACCCAAGGTGGAAGCCAGCTTTCCTTCACCGAACAGACGCGTCTGGAAGGCCTTCTAGACGGCCGAATCAGGGTGGGACATAGAGGAAGAAAATGGATCTCCGGATGTCTTCTAACCGCCGGTAAACTTTGGGCCCATTTGGAGTTGTGGATTCCTATATATGATCAAAATTGTGGGATGTATTTCTGGGCCGCAGAATCTGGCCCAGAATTGTATCTCTAACTTGGGCCGCCTAAATGACCACTATAAAAGCCGAATTAGCATTGGCTCATGCATAGTTATTTGTTCCTATACATGAATTCTAGCATACCACGAAATTTGGGATTAATTGGGCCCGTATGTTGGGACCAAAAGTCTCATCAGTGGGCTGGTGTCCAATCTGCCTTCTCTAGACTTGCTTCATTTCATTGCCAAATATCTTCATCACCCTCCATGAATTCTCCATTGATCCCTGAATAAAACATGTTCATATTGGAGTGTAGATAAATTATCAAATTAAAATATGTATATTCATATGAATCATTTGGTACTTTAAATGATGTTCAAAAATGTACCACATAATAGTGCATTATAAGAAGGTATTAAAATCATAATGTGAAATGATGTTCAAAGTGTAAAATGCACTAAAATGGTGTTTATGAATAATAAAGAACATGAATATTATATATATTACCAATGAATATTAGACTCATTTAGTGGCTAATCATAAGACTATGAGACTCTTTAGTAAATGTATTAACATATTCTCACACAATTTTTATATCATCAATGATGAGTTTCTCTCCAACCATTTGAAATGAATAACCATCATGAATAGGTACTAACATCCATATAATTGAATTAGTTTCCATTATAAGTTGATATTCAAACTCACTCTGATATATAATCATTGGTTCATTTAGAATATTAAATGTGACTTCCCCTCCTCAATAATTGATATGAGATATATATAATTAAATCCAATGTATTCCAAAAATCACATAAAATTAAACTAGTGGAATAATCATAATATTTATATGAAGAATATTCCAAAAAACTTATATAAAAATTGATCTATAGACTTTAGATGAAATCATTATACCATTTGAAGTTTTTATTAATAATTAAACCTCTAATAATTATGGTGGTGTTGTGATACTCCCAAAAAATTATTTATATATAAAGGGGTGGGTAAAACAAAAATTAAATAATTCAGTTGCAGTTTTAGTGTAGATGGTAATTGTACCATTCACCACTTAATTCTCAAGACCCACTTTGGTGATAGTTATAGCATGATAATTCCATTTTTATCTTAGCTTAAGTGGTTTTTTATGCTGATCTTCATCCTTAACCATTAGATTCATGAAATGGTTGGTATAATTCCCTTACTCCTTGAAGTTATAGAATTAGAGTGTGGGTGGTGCATTTAGCTGAGTTTTCTCACAATTCCTTCCATTAGCATACCTCATTAAATCTATTTAACATTCACTTGCTCAATGTCCATCCATTAATCACATGAAACATTTACCAATCCCTTGGAAAAATTTTCCCCCATACTTCTCTCAACAAATTTTTCTTAATGGAATCTAAATCCGTATTCCTTTGTAGGTTTTATTTTTATAATTTCCATAAAACTCTATCTTTATCTTCCTATAAAAACTATTAAAATTATAATAATATATAATAAATATTTTTACCATTATATAATATCAAATTTATTTCAAGGATTCTAAATTTTATCATGTAAAATACCTTTTAGAAACGTTATATTAATATATTGAAGAACCAATCAATTTTTTTCCATGTACCATGATGAAACTAGAAGAAAACCTCACAAGTCATGTAAAATTTTCCTCATAGGTACTGATAGTTTCATCATCCTTATACTATATCTCAAAGTATTTCCTTTCAAATTTTATGCAAAGTGTTTGAATAAATTACATATAGAAAAATACCTTCTAAAAATCATCCAATTCCATGGATTTAATTTCTTCCTTTTCATTATATTCTTAAAAATAATCCACTATTGATCTTCTTTTCCTTACAAAAGTCATGCCATTAGAAAAAATATATCATAAACTATTCATTAAAGGAAGGAAAATATATTTTCATTGGTACTAATCCATTGCAAAGCCATTGGTGGATCAAATTACCCACATAATGAAGGTGGATGTTACATCATGAATAAAACAATAGTGTGTTGGTCCCACCATTGATCATTTGTAAGTTCATCATGATTCATGGATTAAGATATTGGTGTGAGAATAACAATAATATTTCTCATTCCTACTAATATGACATTTGGTTGCATAGTAGTGAAATTGTTGAATTGTCTTCAACATTTATCTTTAACATGTTTCCTCCCCATTCCATACATTGAGTAAAACCACAAACCATATTGTAGAAATCATGATACAATAGTATATGGCGGTAATAATATAATCATGAAAATAACTATTGGGATGTGCTAGTTTATGATAAATTCTTATAAACCTAGGAAACTTATATGTTTATCCTATATCACATTCGGTTCATTTTAGGTTCTCTTAAGTTATGTCCACAAATTATTCATAACCTAATCTCTAAAAAACCTAAACCCAGCTATAATACAAACTTAGTTGACTTGAGAAAATATATATAAATATTTATTCATTTTGGATGAAATATTAATATATTACATAATAATTTATTCACTATAACCTTAAAGGATTAGTGTCACAAGATACCAGATAAATATTTATCTTATTTCATGAATTTTCTTTAAAATATCCCAAATTGTTCTTTTATCATTATTGATTATTTAGGGGATTAGGTTTCATCAATTGTTTTTATCCCCAAACCTTGATTTGGTCCCATTAAACCACTAGTTCATAATTATATTTTTATTTTTTTTCTTCAAAATCTTATTTCTTGGGATATTTTTGGTTGATTATTATTATGTTTTTTTATTTACAAATGGTTTCTCAAATGGTTCAGAAAGTGTGATGTATAAAGTGAAGAAGTAATTTTTTTATAAATGGTATTTGAGAATGAAATTGGGAAAATGGGAAATAGGTGTTATGTTTTACTTTATGTATTTATGAATACCTATTTCATTAATTTGAATACTATTTTAAATAAATGGGTTTTCTCATTATTTTGGATTGAAAATTATGAATTTAACCCAGTTATTCCTTATTTTTTGAGATTCTTTTTTTATGGTTTTAAAAAGAAACTTGATAAAGTATGTAGATTTTTTCCATTATGTTTTATTATTGAAAAGTGAAAAACATCTTTTCTATCTTACATTAAAACTTTCACAGATTAAATGTTTTGTGATGTATATTTCATAGATCCCTTTTTTAGATCCAATTGGGAAAGTTTCTCTCAAACCCTATATCCACACTCGTGTATGTGTGAGTATTCTTGTCTTATATAGTCATCCTAGGGCCCGAGTCTTGATTTTATTTGTGTGTTCATCTTAGTATGTTGATGGAAATGTGGTGATTGTAGGTGAATTTGGGTCACATAGAGGTGTTTGGTTGGTAGCTTATATTGTTGTTTAATTTTTTAATTGAGTTTGTAATTTCCAATTCAATCAGGTGTAATTTAATATTTTCACTCCTATATCTTATTCAAATGTTTTTCATTAATGATATATTTTGGATGGATTTTAATTATTCTTATTCCCTTTTTTCATGTTTATATGGTTATTTTACAAGGGTAAAATCATTCCCAAGTTTATGTTCTTGAAAATGAGGTAATAGATCTAGACCATATGGATTAGGGATGATCTTATAGCTTAGTGGAGGAAAATTTAAGTTCATCCTGGTTAGGTTCAATATAAATAAAATCAGATCCTAGGATCTAAAGAGGATATGAGATTTAGATACACTCTCTTGTTCTTTGGGAATGTAATGGTATAATATATATTAGTAATTTCATCAAAACTTAGTAGGTATATGTGGGGAAATTCTATTTATATCTTTCTCACCCAAATATTTGTTTTTTCAAGGGTATATAAGTTTTGGATTCTATTTTTATTGTCTTGTGGGATTGATTATTGATGTGATGGTGTTTGATCATCACTGTCAATATATGTCTTTCCTTGGATATTTCTCTTAAAATCTTAGGATGATAATGGAAAATGAATCGATGGTGTGAGGTTTTCTTTTATAGCCTAAAAACAATGTATTTTTCTAGTGATTGATTTTTAATACATGTAATAGAATGATATTATACTAATGGGATATTTCATCATAATCTCACCTTCTCTCTCCTTTTATACTATAAATAAAAACATCTTCCGAGATGTGTTAATTTATCACAATCAAGGACAACAGGTATTCAATTTGCATTAAAATCTTAGAGACTGGACCTAAAACCATTTTAATGGTTGAACCAGATCATAATATATTTATTTTATCTTATGTGATGTTTTGTAATCCTTATACACTCATGATATAAAATAATAATACAAAACAAGTTCATTGTGAGAAAAACTGCCAAATTAATCCAAGTGTTTGTCATTAAAATTTTATCTAATGATTCATCCTCATAGTATATAGAAAAATTCATTATAAGATCATTTATATTATTAGAATGTCCCTAATAATATATATTAACAATTCTGGATGTTTAACCACATTTCAAATGAATATCCATTCATGAATACAAGTGAACTGTTCATAAAAGGTAACCAAATTAACACTCCCGAACAATGAATTTAAACTCTATAACTCATCCAAAGGACCATAAAATAACTTAATTAAACCATAATGAACCATATTAATTTATAAAAGGTTATTTAATTTTTAATTAATGAATATAATTTCATTATACAAGACATTAAAGTGAAGAAATCATTTGGATACAAGGTAAGGGGAATTCTAGAACCCAACTTTTTTTCTTCAGGTTTTCCCTCTTTCAATACATTTTCAGTATGGTTATTCCTTAAAAATCATTTTTTTCATCATTATATTACCTTTTATGGGATATAAATTTTTTCTACTGGAGTTTATGTCCAACATAATGTATTCCAAAAGAACTATTCTTTCAAAAAAAACACCTTGTACTTCTCACTCAAGCTTGATGGTTCTATGTCAAGAATTATACTCCCCCTTTATTTTGGGAACTCAATGTTTATGAATGTATTATTTTTAAAATGAAACTCATTTCCTTTTCATGTGTTATTTAGGTCTATGATTTATATGTGTTCTATGTGGAATGCAGGATAATGATAATGTTATGATGTGACGGGTGCGTCGGGAATTATATAGTGCTCCAATGCATTGGGTAAAGTGATTAATATCATGAGTTAATGTGAAATATGAATGAACATGATGCTATATTTGTTCACAACTATGTGTGGTAGTTAACCACTAATACATGATATTTAATTTTTATAAATTTTCAAATTCAAGGATATTATATAAATTATGTTATGATTATGATCATCAGATGTAACATTATTTCATGTTCTTATCTTTCCTCTTACTGGGATTTTAGCTCACCCATTTCTGATGTATATCCTCAGGTGACTAAATGTACTAAGGAGTACACAATGGTCGATAAAAATCTATATAATAAGTAATTAAATAAATTTTTATGCTTTATGTTGTAAATGTTATGTATGGTCCTAGTTTTCCCAAGACACTAAACCTTTGGATCCTCATTGTGTAATGTTTCTATGTTGTTTATCATTAAAATTATGTAAAAGTAATGTAAGAATGTAACGACCCAAAATATTATCAATGAAATTTATCCCTTCTTTTAATAATGTCATAATCATATAAAATCACATTAGGAAACACAATGCCACATCATGCATAAATGGACTACTATTTGACCTTTAAACATAAATTTTCCATTTTGGTGTTTTGAATTTCGAAAATATGACATACACGGTTACGATCAGTAAGATATTTAGAGTCTGATAGGAAAAACATAACTTTTGGTGAATAGTAACCTACCCTTATGAATAGTAACCTACCCTTATGAATAGTAATATTATAATGCTCTGAGCCCGCTCTTCCAGACTTACTGCTTAAAATGCTATGTAATTTTTTTTATAAAAGAAACTAAACAATTAAACAACACTTTATTAAAAAGAGAACCTTTTAACGGTCTAGGTTCTGGAGGATTAGACAAAACATCACGTTTATCAGAGTTGAAACAAAAATAAAAGAATTGTCCACTATGCTTCCTGTAAGAACCCATACCTTCTTTTTAAGTATGTTTTATTTTTCTATTTGGTTGAAGTCTGGACTTTTCTGGGGAAAAATTTTAAAATTGTGGAGGTTGTGTAGGGGCGCACGGTTAGCGTACGGTCTGAAGAAACCATGCATCCAACCTAGAAAACTGTGCACCCTTGATAGTGGGCTCCACATAGGTGGCACACAGTTTTTTCAGACCGTGAAGGAAAGCCATGCGAAGTCCCTGGGTGAGACAGTGGAAACTGCATGGTTGGAACACAGTTTTCCAAACCGTGTGGGGTAACCATGCGGCCACTTAAAGTTAGGTTTTTTAAGTCCCGGGCCGCTTAGGATTTCACATATCTCCATCATTCTTCCTCCCACCCAAATCTATCTCAGGATTTTCCATTATCAAGGGTTGGAGGGACTCTCCCACTTGTTTTGGAAGCAAATTGAAGGGGTTTCTCATTGGATTGAAGTTGGTTCTTCTCAGGTAAGTCTCTCCTCTTGGTTTCTCTTTGGTTTTCTCTTTGGTTTTCTCTAGGTCTTCTCTTCTCACTCTCATTTTTCTAGATCTACATTTGTTGCATGTAGATCTAGTGTTGGGGTTTCCTTGAGTGTTATTTTTAAGGCTTTTGTATGATAGGGAAGGAGATATAGAGCAGTTTTGATGAAGCATTTTCCCAGATTGGGGTGCAGTTGTTTGTGGGTCGATTTCGCCAGAACCCTAAAGGTTAGAGGTTTTTACCTTTCCATTGAACATCTTTGAGTATTATGTGCGATTTTTCCCAATACTTTTGAATGAGGTATTGTGTGTTTACTGTTTTACCCCTGTTAATTTCCTACCATGTTTGTATTCTTGAGTAGAGGTTATTTGGATATGAATTTGGTTGATTGTTATGTTTTGGATGTGGTTTCTCAAGCATGTTTAGTTTACGACAGTTTGTTCCTGCTTAGAATTTTTGGTCTCCTTGACTATTTTCCCATGCCTAGTGTTGTAGGGTAGACTATTTATTTATGACATGCTTGATATTTTATAGACCGATTAGCCAAGTAGTTCTTGAGGTTTACTTGGGCCGTATTTCATTATTATACTCATTGACTTACACAGGGTCGTGAGAACCTGGTGTAGAAGACTATAAGGGGAATTGACTGAGTGAGATTCCTCAGAGAATCTTTGAACAATTTTAGACAATAAGGGGAATTGACCGAGTTAGCTTCTTCAAAGAGTCTTTGAACCATTTTAGACTATAAGAGGAATTGACCGAGTGAGTTTCCTCAGAGAGTCCTTAACTACCTTAGACTATAAGTGGAATTGACCATGTGAGCTTCATCATAGGGTCTTTAAACGCTTGGGAATATAAGGGGAATTGACTGAGGGAGCTTACTCAGAGAGTCTCTATAGTATCCTTATTTTGATTGAACCATAGGGGTTAGGCTAAGAGTACTACCCAGAGGTTTCCCTGATTATTTTATATCGTTTATGTATAGAACTAATTGCATTGAAACTATAGGACTAGTTACTACTGAGTACTTCTTTGTTTACTACTTTCTTTTGTTTATTACCTGCCATATATTCACTGACTGTTAGGCACAACTCTTGTGGTGATTGCCTACTGGGATTTAGTCTCACACCCTACTTGGGATATGCATTTGGGACCAAACAGATTATATTGTTGCAGGTATAAATAAGGTAAATTGCCCTTCTACTTCAGGTACTTGATATGTTATGGAGCTAGAGAGCATCGGACCAAGTTGAGGCTTGTGATGCTGAGGAGTTGTTTATCTATTTTCTTTTGTAATTTGGCTTAGTATTGTTCTGTATTCCAGCATTGTGATGTGTTTTTATATTTTCCTAGACATATGTACCATGCATAATTTTTATATATATACACTCTAGTTGTTCATTTCTTTAGACTTCTGCTATTTACTTTTGTAAGGATTATTACTACTTTTGCTATTTTTATCTATTTGTTTCTCTTCCACTGTGTTACTCTGCCAATGAGGGAATAGTTTCCCCACTAACACACCCAAGGACCTCGCTTCTAGTCGGTAGCCTCTGGTGTTAGGGGAAATGCGCTTGAAACCATATGACCAACTGGGTACGGGGTGCCTCTGGGTGGATTCCAGAACAGGGATGTTACAAAGTGGTATCAGATGAATTCTTTTCTTCTTGACTTGCTATTTGGAGCCTTTAGCCAGGGATAGGAAGGAATAGGTATATGGTAATAAGTTGTGCCCGGGATTAGCTAACCCATGTATAGGGAAAATCCAATTTACCTCATATTGTAATTTTTCTGGTTTTACAATTTTACGGTTGATTTGATTTTCACTATTGGGTGACTCACATGTTTTTTTCTATTACTTTTGATGTTATTGAGGTTCTATTTCTGTTTCAAACTAATGAGATGAGGGCATTCCATCTCATCAATCATATAGACACTTGCTATAAATCACATGTCATGCATTCTTGTCATGACATTTAGGGTGCATTAGCAATTGCATGTTGTTGTGATAGATGTTGTGTAGAATATGCATGATGTTGTGATAGTTGCCTTGATAAATACCATCTATTTGATAAGGTGTCGTTTTTACAAAGTTCTGTTTGAATGAACACCAAATTTTGGTTTTTGAGATGTTATGGGACCTCATGGACCGGAAATTGGTGGATCATTGCCTGTTTTACCTTGTTTATAACATGTATAAGATGCCAAGATTTGATTCGTGGGGAGTATGGGCCCTCACGGATCAAAATTTTTAACTTTAATGTTCGTTTCAGTGTTTTTTTTGGGCTCTGGAGTAGTTTCTGAGGGTTACTATCCGGAAAAAACCCAGAATACACGCCGTGTAGTTTTGAATACGGCATGTGTTCTTCTATTCAGGAAGAAACTTTTTTTCTTAAGTATACGTTGTGTAGTCTCTGACCGTGTCATAGGCTATGTGGGAAGAGACACATGAAATGGAAATTCTGATAGGAACACGTTGTGTACTAGTTGTACACACCGTGTAGACATGTTTTGTAAAACATTAATGCTTTCTTACTCTTGTTCCCTTCTTATGCTTCTAGTTTTCAGTCCTTGATAATATTGATCTAAGGTGTGAACTTGACCTTACAGATTAATGCCACCGAGGCGTCCTCCGGTTGTTCTCCAGTTGCCAGGCGGTGAACAAACACTAGATATGGCAGATCAAGGACTTCATGCAGATCCTCCAGTTATGCTAGTCTTGGCACCAGCCATTCTACCTAACACAGGTGTTGATGCATATTTCAGAGGGGTATTTATGAGGATGATGCAGACCATTCAAGGAGCTCCACCTCCTGCCCCGTCAATGGAAGAATTGATGTGGGTCTTTTAGTAGCAGCATCCTCCCACTTTATCAGTGGATGGAGGACCCCAGGCTGCAGAGTCATGGCTAGAATCCACGCTGATGATCTTCAAGCATCTAGAGATACCTCCAGAGAGGAGGTTGAATCTCACTACCTACATGCTTCGAGACTCCGCCAAGAGGTGGTGGGATGTGATCTCACAGGATTGACGCTAGCAGAATAAGTCTTGGGGTGATTTTTAGCACATCTTCTATGATTACTTCTATCCGGAGACCTTGAGGGCTGATCGAGCCCTAGATTTCATGAGTCTGGAGCAGGGTACTCTTTTTATTATGGATTATTCCTCTCCCTTCACTGAGCTACAGAGTTTCATGCCTATTTTAGGAGGTTATGAGTTGTTCCTTGCACGAAAGTTTGAGGATGGTCTGAGGCATGACATCCGATATCATGTGAACATATTCAGGTTGACTTTGATATCCTCTATTGTCAACCAGGCACTGATCAAGGAGTGTAATGTGAGGGATTTTGGAGTTGTGATCCAGGGCAGTTCAGCATCCAAAGTTAGTATTCTCCCTATTGATAGCAGCAAGCGCCGCAGGGAGACTGCATGAGGAGACTAGAGTAGGCAGGATGCATCTTCTGGTAGATAGGTGGTGTGCTACCAGTGTGGGAGGAGTGGGCATACAAGGCCACATTTCCCAAGAGACCAAGTGTAGTGTCGATCTTATGGAAAGATTGGTCACCTTCAGCATTTTTGTTAGATATTTTCACCAGCAGTTGGTGATAGGGGTTCTTGTTATGACTCCTCATTCAGAAGCAGCGCCACCAGTTTCTCACAAGTTAGGGAACTGGAGTTTTCTAGCCATTCTGGCCGAGGTGGGTGTCGTGGTCATGGTAGCCAGTTTCCAGGTTTCCAGCGACAATAGAGTGGATCAGCTCAAAGTGGTCAAGCAGGGTCACAGGGTTGCAGTACAGGCGATACTTTTGCAGTGGAGCAGACCCAGCAGGAGCAGGATCCCAGACCCTCTACAATTCTAGGTACGATCTTAGTACACTCATTTTTCGATTCTGCTCTTTTCAATATAGGGGCTTCCCAAATCTTTATATAAGTCACTATTGTGGATATCCTTGGGCTATGTATCTTTTCTTCTGCTGATATTTTGACACTAGACAGTCTTTTGGGGACTATAATGGCGAGTGTACGTCAGTGAAAGGAGTGCCCTCTAGAGTTTTGTGGGTGTCACTTTTTATGGGAACTCTATGTCCTAGAGATGACAGGCTATGATGTCATTCTCATAATGGACTGGATAGTTCCCTTCTATATTTTTTTCAACTTTTATCATCGCAGGGGGAGTTTCACATCACCAGAAGGTGGATCTTTTCTTCATAAGGGTGATTGGGATGTCCAGGAGAGCAGAGCGGGATCCGAGCATCATGGGTTGGGAGGAGTTATAGCCTAGATTTCAATTCTATATCTAGATGACCAGGGGACTTCACTGTTATACTTTCCTCCAGTGGAGGATCATTTCAGGGACGTATTTCTAGAGGACTTTTCAGGTTTTCCTCCAGAGCGTGAGGTATACTTTTCTATTGATCTTGTGCTAGGGTAGGCACTTGTCTCTATTCCTCCTTATATAATGGCTACACTAGAGTTGTAGGAGCTCAAGAAGCAGTTGGAGGAGTTGCAAGAAAAGGGTTTCATATGACACATTACTTCTCCTTGGTGTTTTCCTGTCCTGTTTGTGAAGAAGGCAGATGGTACCCTCAGGCTTTGTATAGATTACCAGAAGTTGAACCAATTGACGGTCAAGAACTGATATCTCTTGCCTAGGATTTATGATTTCTTTGATCAGATTCAAGGATCCCAGGTGTTCTCGAAGATTGACTTGAGGTCTGGTTACCATCAGTTATGTGTTAGACCATCAGATATACCTCTCATAGCCTTTCTAAGTAGGTATAGTCTATACGAGTATATGGTTATTCCATTCAGTCTCACGAACGTGCCTTCAGTTTTCATGGCACTGATGAATCAAGTGTTTCATCCATACTTGGATTCTTTCGTGGTGGTCTTTGTGGACGATATCTTGGTGTACTCTCACACTCTACACCACCATGTCACGAATCTTGAGATCATTTTGAGTACACTAAGAAAGAATCATTTATATGATAAGCTCTCAAAATTCCATTTTTGGATGGACTAGATTCACTTTTTGGGTCATGTTATCTCAGAGACAGGAGTATCAGTAGACCTAGAGAAAGTGGGAGTATTAGTTTCATGGGAGCAACCGAAGAATGTCTTTGAGGTATGGAGTTTTCTAGGGATGGATGGATAATAAAAATGCTTCATACAGGACTTTTCATGCTTAGCAGCACCACTGAAGGCCCTGACTAAGAAGGGTGCGAAGTTCTTTTGGTTAGATTCTTGTGAGTCGTATTTTTAGGAGCTAAATGGGAGGTTGACATCAGCACTGATACAAGTATTTCTAGAGCCGGGAAAGAGCTATAATATTTACTATGACACTTCATGTATCGGCCTGGGAGCAGTGCTTATGTAGGGAGAAGGAGTCATTGCATGCGAGTCTCGATAGTTGAGGCCACATGAGAGGAACTACCCGACGCACGATCTCGAGTTGGCTGTAGTTTTTTGTGCCTTACATTGTTGGAGACATTATCTTTTGGGCAAGAATTTTGTGGTTTTCACTGACCACAAAAGTCTCAAGTATATCTTCACTCGACATGATCTGAATTTGAGACAGTGAAGGTGGGTTGAGTACCTTCAGTCTTTTGACTTTTAGCTTGTCTACACACCTAGGAAAGGCAACGTAGTGGCTGATACGTTGAGTAGGATAACTCAGATACATGTAGTTTAAGAGGCCAGTAGTGAGTGGAAGCTTATGGATCTATTCTCTAAGATTCATTTGGAGGTGTGCAACAGATAGGGACAGATTTTTCTATCTTCTTTAGCTGTTACCTCTACTCTTCTTGATCGAGTATGAATGAGGCAGCTATCAGATTCATAAGGCCTAGTCCTATGGGAGATCATGTCAGGAGAGGACCCAATTCTTGGATGGACCATAGGTGAGGATGAGATCTTTTGTTTCCAAGAGTGTGTATGGGTGCTAGCAGACATACACGAGGAGATGATGTGGGACTTTCATTCCTCAGTTTGGGCAGTTCATCCTGGTGTCACCAAAATTTATCATGCTCTACACTGGCAGTACTGTTAGCCTGGTATGAAGAGAGATGTCTCTGGCTTTTTCATGAGGTGTTCCACCTATCAGTGGGTGAAGGCGGAGCATCAGGGACCGGCAGGGCTTTTACAGCAGTTACCCATTCTCGAGTGGAAGTGGAACGACTTCGCGATGGACTTCATGATCAGTTTGTCGAGGTCGCCTCAAGGGAATGATGCAGTTTGGGTTTTCATTGACAAACTTGCTAAGGTTTCTCACTTCTTGATGATCAAAGAGACCTTCAGTGTTGATGATCTAGGATGATGGTACATCCGTGAGATTGTACATCTGTATTGAGTTCCACACTCCATTGTTTTAGATAGGGATGGTCATTTTACTTCTCAGGTCTGGAAGGGGCTTCAGAAGGTGTTGGGTACACAGGTACTTTTGAGTACAGCTCACCACCCCCAAATAGATGGATAGTCTAAGAAAATGATTCAGGTGCTTGAGGACATGCTCCGAGCATGTATCCTGAATTTTTGAGGTTCTTAGGAGAAGAACATACCTCTTGTGTAATTTTCCTACAATGATAGTTTTCAAGAAACTATGCAGATGTCACCTTATGAGTATTTGTATGGTAGGCCATGCCGATCACCCTTATGTTGGCTGGATGTAGAAGCAGCAATTTTTCTGGGGCCTCTTCTTGTTTAGGTGACCACATAGAAGATAGATATTATTAGAAAGAGTATTGATACTACACAGTCTCGAAAAAAGTCTTATGTTGATCAGAGGAGACAACCTCTAGAGTTTGAGGTTAGGGATTAGGTTTTCCAATGTGTCGCACTGAGGTTGGGACACAAGAGGATTAAGAGACAGGGTAATCTTTCACTGAGGTATGTTGGGCTGTTTGAGGTGTTGGAGAGAGTTAGTCTGGTTGCCTATCGGTTGCAGTTACCTCAGAGGTACATAGATATGCATGAAGTTTTCCATGTTTCTCAACTCTGACATATCTTTTTAAACCCATATCATGTCTTTCAACCTGAGAAGTTTGTGCTCGAAGTGGATGTGTCATTCAAGGATCATCCTATCCAGATTGTAGATTGTAGTACAAAGGTTCTTCACGGCTAGTATGTTCCTCTAGTATGAGTGTTATGGCAGCACGGGCGAGTACAGGATGAGACTTGGGAGAGGGAGGTCGATATACGAGCATAGTGGTCGGAGATTTTTGGGGTTTCTTCTTCTACGTCGTGCTAGGAAAATTCAATGACATATTTCTTTAAGGGGGGAAGTTTGTAAGAACTCTGACCTTATTTTCAGGTATATTTTCTTTTTTTGGTTGGTTGAGGTCTAGAATTTTCTGGGGAAAACTTTTAAAATTGTGGATGTTGTATAGGGGTGCACGGTTGGCACACGATCTGAACAAACCGTGCAGCCAGCCCAAGAAACTGTGCACCCTTGATAGTAGTCTCCGCATGGGCAGCGCACAATTTTTTCAGACCATGCAGGCAAGCCATGTAAATTCCTTGGGTGAGATAGTGGAAACCGCATGGTTGGTGCATGGTTTTCCAAACTGTTCGGCCACTTAAAGTTAGGGTTTGTAAGTCTCAGGCCACTCGGGATTTCCCATCTCTCCCTAATTCTTCCTCCCACTCGAAGCTCTCTTGGGATTTTCGGTTCTCAAGGGTTGGAGGGACTCTCCAACTTGTTTTGGATGAAAATTTAAGGGGTTTCTCGTTGGATTGAAGTCGGTTCTTCTCGGGTAAGTATATCCTCTTGGTTTCTATTTGGTTTTCTCTAGTTCTTCTCTTCCCTCTCTCTCTCTCTGTTTTCTAGATCTACATCTATTGCATGTAGATCAAGTTTTTTGGTTGCCTTGGGTTTGGTTTTTAAGGCTTGTAGATGATAGGGAAGGAGATATATATAGTTTTCATGAAGCGTTTTCCCAAATTGCGGTGCGGTTGTTTGTGGGTCAATTTAACTGGAACCCTAAAGGTAGGTGGTTTGTGCCTTTTTGTTAAAAGTCTTTGAGTATTATGTGAAATTTTTTCCAATACCCTTGAACGGGGTATTGTGCGTTTACCGTTCTACCCCTGTTAATTTCATGCCCTGCTTGTATTCTTGAGTAGAGGTTATTCGAATATGAATAGTTTTGATTTCTATGTTTTGGATGTGTTTGCCCATGCATGTTCTGTTTATGACCTTTTGGTCCTGCTTAGCTTTTTTGGTCGCCTTGCATGTATTCCCATGCCTAGTGTTGTAGGGTAGAGTGTTGATTTCTAACATGCATGATATGTTGTAGACCGATTAGCCAAGTAGTTCTTGAGGTTTACTTGGGACATATTGCATTGATATACTCGTTGACTTACAGAGGGCCATGAGAACCTGGTGTTGAAGAATATAAGGGGAATTTACTGAGTGAGCTTCCTCTGAGAGTCCTTGACTACCTTAGACTATAAGGTTAATTGACTGTGTGATCTTCCTCATAGGGTCTTTTAAAACTTGGGACTATGAGGGGAATTGACTAAGAGAGCTTCCTCATAGATTCTCTATAGTATCCTTGTTTTGATTGAACTAGAGGCATTGGGTTGAGAGTACTACCCAGAGGGTTCCCTACTTATTTGCTATCGTTGATGTATAGAACTGATTGCATTGAAACTATAGGACCGGTTACTACTAATTACTTCCTTGTTTACTACTTTCTTTTTTTTTTACCTGCTATATATTCACTGACTATTAGGCATAGATCTTGTGGTGATTGCCTACTGGGATTTAGTCTCACACCCTGTTCGGGATATGTATTTGGGCCCAAACGGATTATATTGATGTAGGTATAGATAAGGGCAAGCACCCTTATACTTTAGGTACTTGATATGATATAGAGATAGATAGCATGGGACCAAGATGAGTCTTGCGATGCTGAGGAGATATTTATCTGTTTTCTTTTGTACTTGGATTAGTACTATTTTTTATTCCAATATTGTGATGTGTTTGGCTGTTTTCCTAGAAATATGTACCATGCATCATATTTATATATATACACTCCAGTTGTTCATTTCTTCAGACTTTTGTTGTTTACTTTTGAATGGATTATTACTGCTTCTTCTATTGTTATCAGTTTTTTTTCTCTTCTATTGTGTTACCTTGCCAATGAGGGCATAGTTTCCCCAATAACACACTCAAGACCCTCAGTACTAGTCAGTAGCCTCTAGCATTAGGGGAAATGTGCTTGAGGCCATGTGACCAACCGGGTATGAGGTGCCTCTAGGTGGCTTCCAGAACCGGGATGTTACACTTATGCGCACGTTAACTCCAAAAGAAATGACATCTATGATAATCTCCTAAGATACCTGTGAAAAATCATTTTAAAAAAAAGGGTGACCATTCAATTTCCCAGTAATGTGTTTTGAAAACCTTTGATAATTTATTTTTTTTAAATATCACTTTGATAATACATGTTAAATGTTTAACTAGAAATAAATTTGTAAAATAATTCTTTGAAAAATAATTATACATTGAAAAAACTTTTAAATTAATCCAGTGATTCGATTGAAAATATTAAGCAAGCTCTTAAAAAAACAACTAAGGCCACTCGAAACCTTGAAGTCTATCTGGGGCCTACCCACTTGAGGTATGAATTCATTATCTAATTCCCTATTGAATTTACAAAGTTTGAGTACCGGTTTTTACAAAACATTTTTTTCTTAGCTTTCCTTATATATATATAATTTTCACTGGTGTTTTATTTTTGAAAATATATTTAAAATAATTATTGGAACAAGTAAATACTAATCATTACTGAAAATTACATATTCAACTTGGTATGATCAAATCTCATGATACTTGATATTGCATAATCCCTTGGAAGATAAATCAACATCTACACACTTGAAATTTCAAAAACATATTTATTAAAATTCATTTTTTCAAGAAGGTAAACTAATAACAATAGTGATCATATAATTATATCTTCTTAAAATCAATCAATAATAATGGATAATTATTTGTCACGCACAAAAATTATCAAAGCAGCATTTCTTAAATAAATTCATCCTTTTATATGAACTTAAGATTTAAGGAACATGAATTTAAGAACTACATAAAAATATACATAATCATAGAATTGTAATTATAAACTAATGATCTTGAACGTTAAATAAATTATTTTTATAAATATATGTTTGATTAGCATATACACATATATCTCACACCCATAATTAGGTACTTGAATGATTACATTGGTGTGAAAAATAAAAATTCAATATATATATATATATACATACATATATTTATATATCATGCATAAACATGAAAATTTATATACGTTCATATATGTATATATCATGCATGAAAAAAAACACACATATTCAATTTATGAGTTCAAAGTATAGATTTGGACTCCATAGAAGTATAAAACATGGAAATCATATTACATAAAAAATTAGAATACCACTTTAAGAACCTAGATCTTCTTTTTAGGTATGTTTTCCTTTTCTGGTCATTTATGAGAAAAAGAAGTTTTTCTAGAAATTTTTGAAGTACACGTCGTGTACTCGGTTACTGTGAGTTGCCGTGTGCTGGCCATGTAGCGGCCTTACACACAGTCGTGTGGGGTGACTTAGAGGCCGCTTAAAGTGGAGTATGGAAAAGGAATGTACACGTCGTGTACGATAAAAGTACACTCTGTGTATTTTTGTATTTTTTTCATTAAACAGACTGGGGTCGCATATAATCGAAAGAACACTCTTCTTCTAGGTTTTGTTTGGCCGAGACCACCCATATGGATGTGATTCTTCTCTAAGCCCTCGAGCCTCCGTCCGATCTCCAATTCAACCACCGTCGATTGCATTGGGATCACCTCGGTAAGCTCTCCCTTCTGCATGAGCTTTGTTTCCTGATTCCTCTTCTTTTCCAAGTTATCATGGGTTGAACGTTTTAGACATTTTTGTAGATATACCAAATTATAGTTCGATCCAAGGGTCGATGCCGGAGTATCAATCTCCCAACATTGAGGTAGGTGGTTTTTGTCTTTCCGTTGAAAGTCTTTGAATTATATGTGAAATTTTTTCCAATATCCTTAATCGGGGTATTGTGTGTTTACCTTTTTACCCTAGTTAATTTCTGGCCATGCTTGTATGCTTGAGTAGAGGTTATTTGGATATGAATAGGGTTGATTTCTATGTTTTGGACGTGTTTTACCATGCATGTTCTGTTTACAACTGTTTGGTCTTGTTTAGCCTGTTTGGCCACCTTTCCAGTTTTTTCCATGCCTAGTGTTGTAGGGTGGAGTGTTTGTATTCTGACATGCTTGATATGTTATAGACTGATTAGCCAAGTATTTCTTGAGGTTTACTTTATCTGTATTGCATTTCTATGCTCGTTGACTTACACAGGGTCGTGAGAACCTGGTGTAGTAGACTATAATGGGAATTAACCGAGTGAGCTTCCTTAGAGAGTCTTTGAGCACTTTAGGCTATAAGGGGAATTTACTAAGTGAGCTTCCTCAGAGATTAATTGAGAACATTTGTCTATAATTGGAATTGACTGAGTGAGATTCCTCAAAGAGTCTTTGAACAATTTTAGACTATAAGGGGAATTGACCAAGTGAGCTTCCTCAGAGAGTCTTTGACCACTTGGGGATATAAGGGGAATTGACAGTATGAGCTTCCTTAGAGAGTCCTTGACTACCTTAGAATATAAGGGGAATTGACCATGTGAGCTTCCTCAAAGAGTCTTGAATCACTTTTAACTATAAGGGTAATTGACAATGAGTGTTTACTCAGAGAGTCCTTATATATTCTTATGACTGAACCAGATGGGATAGGCTGTGTGTACTTCCCAGAGGGTTACCTTGCTTGATTAGATACTTATTTGATATGTGGAACTGTTTTTTACTATGTACTTTCTTGTTTATAGAATATTTGCTTATTACCTTCCATATATATTCACTGACTGTTAGGCACATATCTTCGATTGATTGCCTACTGGGATTTAGTCTCACACCCTATTTGGGTCATGCTTTTGGGACCAAAAATATTATATTATTTTAGGTATAGATAAGATAAATATCCCTTCTACTTCAGGTACTTGATTGTTGTGGAGCTGGAGAGCATGGGACCAAGCTAAGGCTTGCAATACTGAAGAGATGTTATCTATTTTATTTTGTACTTTGGTTTAGTAATTTTTATATTTCAGCATTGTGATTTTTTTGGTTTCTTTCCTAGACATATGCATCATGCATCATTTATAAATATATGTGTGCTCCAGTTTATTATATTTCAGTCTTCTACTGTTTACTTTTGTATGGATTATTCCTACTTTCAATATTGCTATTTATTTTCTTCTGATGTGTTACTCTGTCAATGAGGGCATAGTTTCCCCACTATCACACCCAAGGCCTTCACTGCTAGTCGGTAGCCTCTGGCATTTGGGGAAATGCACTTGAGGCCATGTGACCAACTGGGTATGGGGCACCTCTGGGTGGCTTCCAGAACCGGGACGTTACAAAGTGGTATCAAAGGTGGTTCTTTTCTCTTGACTTACTATTTGGAGCCTTTGGCTAGGGATAGGAAAGAATGTGTACTTGGTAATAAGTTGTGCCCAGGAGTAGCTAACCTGTGTATAGGTAAAATTCAATCTACCTCATTTATTGCAATTTTTTTCCTGGTTTTGCAAATTTACGGTTGATCTGGTTTTCACCATTGGGTGACTCACATGTTTTCTATTATTACTATTAATGTTATTGAGGTTGTATTTCAATTGAAACCCAATGATATGAGGGTATTCCATCTCATTCATCATATAGGCACTTTCTAGAAATAATATGTCATGCATACTTTCCATGCCATCTAAGATGCATTAGCGATTGCATGTTGTTGTGATAGATGTTGTGTAGAATATGCATGCTATTGTGATAGATTCCATGATAAAAATACATTCTATTTTACAGGGTATTGTTTGTGTAAGGTTTTGTTTAAATGAAGGCCAAAAATTTGGTTCTTGAGGTGTTATGGGCCCTCATGGACCGAAATTGGGTGGATCATTGCCTTTTCTTCCTTGTTATAACATGTATAAGATTCCAAGATTTGATTTTTGTGGAATATGGGCCCTCACGAATCGTAATTTTTCACTTATGGGACTATTTTAGTGTTTTTCTAGGCTCCTGAGTAGTTTCTAAGGCTTACTGTACAGAAAAACCCAGAATAGACATTATGTAGTTTTGACTACATGCCATGTGTTCTTCTATTCAGGAAGAAACAGTTTTTCTTAAGTACATACTGTGTACTATACATACACATCATGTAGTCTCTAACCATGTCATAGGCTATGTGGGTAGAGACACAGGATAGGTAAATACTTAGGTGAACATGTCGTGTATCATCTATACACGTCATGTTGCATTAACCTCATGTCTGTTCGTATAGATAACAACACAGATTGGCCGAGTCTTTTCTAATACACACTGTGTCCATAGGGAACACGATGTGTAGTATGATCCTAGTACCTGGCCATGTCACTAACAACACGGGTCAGAGTTATCCTTTCTCATACAAGCCTTTTCTGCCTAGAACACATCGTGTAGTGTCAGCCATGTAGCCTACCGTGTAACTAACAACATGGGCAGGTGAAGTCTTTCCTAGTACACGTCATGTCCATCTAGAACACGCCATGTAGTGAGAGCCATGTATTAGACTGTGTCTCAAACAACACGGGTCAGTGAAGATCGTCTAGTACACGTCATGTCTATCTTGAACACGTTGTGTGGTCTTGTCTTAGGAGATCCATGTGGCTTAACCGTGTAGAAGGACTCAGGCAGGGGAAGAGGATTTAAGTACACGTTGTGTGTGAGGACAACACGTCGTGTGTTTGGGGTGTTACACGACCAGTTTTGTCCAAGGTACATGCCCATGTAAATGACTTATAGAAACATGTTGTGTAGAGAGTATACACGCCGTGTAGTCATGTTTTTTAAAACTTGAATGTTTCCTTTTTCTTGTTCCTTTCTTACACTTCCTATTTCAGTCCTTGATAATGTTGATCTAAGGTGTGTGTTTGACCTTGCAGATTCATGCCACTAAGACGTCCCCCAGTTGTACGCTAGTTTCCAAGCGGTGATCAGGCACCGGATATGGCTGATCAGGGACTTCCAGCAGATCCTCTTGTCGTGCCAGTCTTGGCCCCAGCTGTTACACCTAAAACAAGAGATGATTCTCAGTTCAAAGAGGGGTTTTTGAGGATGATTCAGACTTTTTAGGAAGTTCCGCCTTCTGCCTCGTCAATGGCAGAATTGATGAGGGTATTTTAGCAGCAATATCCTCTCACCTTCTCAGGGGATGTAGGACCCCAAGCTGTAGAGTCATGGCTAGAAACCATGCTGATGATCTTCAAACATCTGGAGATACCTCCAGAGAGGAGGGTGAAGCTCGCTACCTACATGATTTGAGACTCCTCCAAGAGGTGGTGGGATGTGGTCTCACAGGAAGGATGCTAGCATAATATGTCTTCGGATGAGTTTTATCACATATTCTATGATTACTTCTATCCAGATACCTTTAGAGATGATCTATCCCTAGAGATCATGAGTCTGGAGCAGGGTACTCTTTCTGTTATGGAGTATTCCTCTCGCTTCACAGAGCTACAGCATTTCATGCCTATTATAGAAGGTGATGATTTATTCCTTGCAAAGAAGATTGAGGATGGTCTCAGACACAACATTTAATCGTAGGTTAACGTCTTCAGGTTGAATTCGATATCCTCTATAGTAAACCAGGTTCTAATCACAGAGTACAATCTGATGGATTATAGAGTAGTGGACCAGGGCAGTTCAGCATCCAGGGTTAGTGCTTCTCTAACCGATAGCAGGAAGCACCATAGGGAGACTGCATGAGGAGATTAGAGCAGGTGGGATGCATCTTCTGGTATCCAGGTGGTGTGCTACCAGTGCTGGAATACTGGGCATACAAAACCACATTTCCCGGGGGACCTAGTGGAGTGATGATCTTGCGGCAAGATGGGTCACCTTCAGTGCTTCTATCAGATATTTTCACCAGCAGTTAGTGAAAGGGGTTCTTCTATGGCTTTTCATTCAGGATTAGAACCACCGGTTTCTCACCAGTCTGGGAACTGGAGTTCTTTCGGCCGTTCAGGCCTAGGTGAAGTTCGGGGGCATGGTTGCCAGTCGCCCGGTTTTTAGCGACAATAGGTTGGATCAACTCATAGTGGTTAGGCAGGGTCACAGGGCCGCAGTATAGGCTAGAATTTTGCAGTAGAGCAGACCCAGCAGGAGCATGATCCCAAACCCTCTACAGTTTGAGGTACTATCTTAGTAGCCTCAGTTTTAGCTTCTGCTCTTTTTGATATAGGGGATTCCCATAGCTTTATATATGTTTCTGTTGTGAAGATCCTTGGGCTCTGCATCTTTTATTCTACTAATATCTTGATGCTAGACACTCCGTTGGGGACTAGAACAGCGAGGGTACATCAGTGCAAGGAGTGCCCTCTAGAGGTAGGTGGGTGTCACTT
The DNA here is from genome assembly GCA_963277665.1 of Viscum album. NCBI lineage: Eukaryota > Viridiplantae > Streptophyta > Magnoliopsida > Santalales > Viscaceae > Viscum > Viscum album. The sequence continues at coordinate 200,435,838 of OY728157.1, read as the reverse complement.
CTTATGGGACATCTATTTCCTAGAGATGACAGGCTATGATTTCATTCTCAAGATAGATATGTTAGTTCCCTTCTAGGTAGTTGTCGACTGTTATCGCTGTAGGGTGAGTTTCACGTCACCAGAGGGATGATCTTTTCTTTACAAGGGAAAGTGGGATTTCTAGGTGAGTAGAGTAGGACCCGAGCATAATGGGTTGGAAGGATTTATAGCCCAGATTTCTTGTCTATATCTGGATGACCAGGGGACTTCACAGATTGAATTTCCTCCACTGGTGGATCATTTCAGGGATGTCTTTCTAGAGGAATTTTCAGGTTTTCCTCTAGATCGTAAGGTAGAATTTTCTATTGAGCTTGTGGTAGGAGCGAAACCGGTGTCCATTCCTCCTTACAGGATGGCTACACCAGAGTTACAGGAGCTCAAGAAGCAGTTGGAGGAGTTACAGGCAAAGGGTTTCATCTGACCCAGTACTTCTCCTTGGGGTTCACCTGTCCTGTTTGCGAAGAAGGAAAACAGAACCCTCAGTCTTTGTGTGGACTATCAGAAGTTGAACCAGCTGACGACCAAGAACTGATATCCCTTTCCCAGGATTGATAATATCTTTGATCATAATTGATAATCCTGGGTGTTCTTGATAAATTACTTGTGGTATGGTTACCATCATTTTCACGTTAGACCATCTGATATACCTCTTATAGTTTTCCGGAGTAGGATGGTCTATACGAGTATATGGTTATGTCGTTTGGTCTCACGAACGCACCTTCAGTTTTCATGGCACTGATGAACTGAGGGTTCCATCTATACTTGGATTCTTTCATGGTGGTCTTCGTGGACAGTATCTTGGTGTACTCTAACACTCGACACGACCATGACACACATCTTGAGATCATTTTGAGTACACTAAGAGAGCATCAGTTATATGATAATCTCTCAAAATTCCACTTTTGGATGGATCAGATTCACTTCTTGGGTCATGATATCTCAAAGACAAGAGTATCAGTCGACCCAGATAAATTTACAGAAGTAGTTTCCTAGGACAATCTGAAGAACGTCTTTGAGGTACGAAGTTTACTGGGGTTGGATGGATACTAAACACGCTTTATTTAGTACTTTTATCACTTATCAACACCACTGACGGGTTTGACTAAGAAGGGTGAAAAGTTCTTATGGTCATATTCTTGTGAGTCATCCTTTCAAGAGGTAAAATGGAGACTGACTTTAGCACTAATACTAGTCTTTCCAGATCCAGGTAAGAGCTATATTGTTTACTTTGATGCATCAGGTATCAGGCTGGGATTTGTGCTTATGCAGGGAGAAGAAGTCATTATGTATGGGTCTCGGTAGTTGAGGCCACATGAGAGGAATTACTGACGCACAATCTCGAGTTGGCAGCAGTTGTTCATGCCTTACGTTGTTGGAGTCATTATCTTCTATGAGAGCATTTTGTAGTTTTCATCAACCACAAGAGTCTCAAGTACATCTTCATTTAGTGTGATTTGAATTTGAGGCAGCAAAGGTGGGTTGAGTATCTTCAGTCCTTTGATTTAGAGCTTGTTATATGCCTGGGAAGGGAAACACAGTGGCTAATGTGCTGAGCAGGAGGACTCAGATATAGGATGTTCAGGAGGCTAGCAGTGAGTGGAAGCTTATGGCTCTGCTCTCTGAGATGCATTTGGAGGTGTACGACGGACAGGGGCAGACATTTATTTCTTCTGTAGTTGTTACCCCTACTCTTCATGATCGAGTGAGAATGAGGTAGCTATCAGATTCAGAAGGCCTATTCCTACGAGAGAGCATGTTAGGAGAGGACCCTATTCCTGGATGGACCATAGGTGAGGATGAGATTTTGCGTTTCTAGGGGCGCGTATGGGTTCTAGAAAACATACACTAGGAGTTTATGCAGGAATTTCATTCCATAGTTTGGGTAGTTCATCCTAGTGTCACCATGATGTATCGTGATCTACATTGTTAGTATTGGTGGCCAGGTATGAAGAGAGATGTTGCTAGTTTTTTCATGCAGTGTTCAACCTGTCAGTAGGTGAATTCGGAGCATCAGTGTCCATTAGGGCTTTTACAACAGTTACCCATTCCCAAGTGGAAGTGGAATGATGTCACGATGGTTTTCTTGACTGGTTTTCCGAGTTCGCCTTGAGGGAATGATGCAGTTTGGTTTGTCATTGAAAGACTCACGAAGTATTCTCACTTCTTTCTGATCAAGGATACCTTCAGTGTTGATGATATGAGTCAGTTGTACATCTAAGAGATTGTACGTCAGCATGGAGTTCCGCACTCCATTATTTTAGACAGGGATGCACGTTTTACTTCTTGGGTCTAGCAGGGGCTTCAGAAGGATTTGGGTAAACATGTACTTTTGAGTACAAATTACCACCCCCATATGGATGGCCAGTCTGAGTATATGATTCAGGTGCTTGAGGACATGCTCTAAGCATGCATCCTGAATTTTGGAGGTTCTTGGGAGAAACATATACCTCTTGTGGATTTTTCCTATAATAATAGTTTTCAAGCACCTATTAAGATGGAACCTTATGAGGCTTTGTATGGTAGGACATGTCGATCACCCTTATGTTGGATGGAGGTAGGAGATGCAGCTATGCTAGGACCTTGTCTTGTTCAGGAGACCATAGAGCAGATAGAGTTGATTTGGAAGAGGATGGCTATGGCACAGTCTCAATGGAAGTCTTATGTTGATCAGTGGGGACGACCTCTGGAGTTTGAGGTTGGGGATCAGGTTTTTCTATGTGTCACACCGAGGTTGGGGAACAGAAGGATCAAGAGATAGGGTAAGATTTCACTGAGTTATGTAGGTCCATTTTAGGTGTTGGAGAGAGTTAGACCGGTTGCCTATCAGTTGCAGTTACCTCAGAGGTATCGGGATATGCATGACTTTTCCACATTTCTCAGCTTCGACGTTACTTTTCAGACCTGTCTCATATTTTCCAACCCGAGGAGGTTAAGTTGGAAGTGCATGCATCTTTAGAGGAGCATCCTATCTAAATTTTTGATCTCAGTACAAAGGTTCTCTATGGCCAGTCTATTCCTCTGGTATGAGTACTATGGAAGCACGGGCGAGTACAGGATGAGACTTGGGAGAGGGAGGCTGATGTATGAGCACAGTGGCCAGAGCTATTCAGGGTTTCTTCTTCTACATCTCCTTTCTTGGAAAATTTGGGGATGAATTTCTAGAAGGGTAGAAGTTTTTAAGAACTCATATCTTCTTTTTAGGTATGTTTTTCTTTTCTGGTCATTTTTGATAAAAAGTGGTTTTTTTGGAAATTTTTGAAGTACACATCGTGTACTTTATGAGTACATGTCTTGTACTCAGTTACCATGGGCAGTCGTGTGCTGTCCATGTAGCGGCCTTGCACACGGCCATGTGGGGTGACTTGGAGGCCGCTTAAAGTGGAGTACGAAAAAGGCAAGTACACTTCATGTACGATAAAAGCGCATGCCATGTATTTTCTTTTTTTTAATTAAACGGACTTGGGTCGCATCTAATCAATAGAACACTATTCTTCTAGGTTTCATTAGGCCAAGAGCACCCATACAATCATGATTCTTCTCCGAGATTCCGTCTGATCTCTGATTAGACCTTCATCGATTGCATTGGGATCACCTTGTTAATCTCTCCCTTTTGCTTGAGCTTCATTTCCTGATTCCTCTTATTTTCCAAGTTATTATGGATGAACGTTTTAGACGTTTTTTGTAGATCTATCACATTATAAGTCGATCCAAGGGCCAATTCTAGAGTATCTATCTCCCAAAACCGAGGTAGGTGGTTTGTACCTTTTCGTTGAAATTCTTTGAGTTATATGTGCAATTTTGACCAATACCCTTAATCGAGGTATTCGGAATTTACCATTTTACCCCTATTAATTGTCTGTCATGGTTGTATGCTTGAGTATTGGTTATTTAAATATGAATAGGGTTTATTTACATGTTTTGGATGTGTTTTCCCATGCATGTTCTATTTACGACCATTTGGTCCTATTTAGCCTGTTTGGCCACCTTGCCTGTTTTTCCCATGCCTAGTGTTGTAGGGTGGAGTGTTAGTATTCTAACATGCTAGACATGTTGTAGACTAATTACCCAAGTAGTTCTTGAGGTTTAATTTGGTTTTATTTCATTTCAATGTTCATTGACTTACATAGGGCCATGAGAACATGGTGTAGTAGAGTATAAGGGGAATTGACCGAGTGAGCTTCCTCGGAGAGTATTTGAGCACTTTAGGCTATAAGGGGAATTGACCGAGTGAGCTTCCTCAGAGAGTCTTTTAGAACATTAGGCTATAAGGGTAATTGACCGAGTGAGCTTCCTCAAAGAGTCTTTGAACCATTTTAGACTATAAGGGGAATTGACGGAGTGAGCTTCCTCAGAGATTCTTTGACCACTTGGGGATATAAGGGGAATTGACCATGTGAGATTCCTCAAAGAGTCCATGACTACCTTATACTATAAGGGGAATTGACCGTGTGAGCTTCCTCAGAGAGTCTTGAATCATTTTTGACTATAAGGGGAATTGAATGTGAGTGCTTCCTCAGAGAGTCCTTATATATTCATATGACTGAACCAGAGGGGATTGGTTGTGTGTACTTTCAGAGGGTTACCTTGCTTGATTAGCTGTTTATTTGAAATGTGGAACTATTTATTGTTGTGCACTTTCTTGTTTACAACATCTTTTCTTATTACCTGCCATATATATTCACTTACTATTAGGCACAGATCTTCGAGTGGTTGCCTACTAGGATTTTGTCTCACACCCTTTTTGGGTCATGATTTCAGGCCCAAACAGATTATATTTCTACAGGTATAGATAAGGGCAAGTTCCCTTCTACTTAAGGTACTTTATTGCTATGGAGTTGGAGAGCATGGGACCAAGTCGAGGCTTGCGATGCTAAGGAGTTGTTATCTGTTTTCTTTTGTACTTTGTTTTAGTACTACTTCTATTCCAACATTGTGATTTTTTGTCTCTTTCCTATACATATGTATCATGCATAATTTATATATATGTGTGTGCTCTAGTTTATTATATTTTAGTCTTCCACTATTTACTTTTGTATTGATTATTACTGCTTCCGCTATTGCTATTTATTTTCTTCCATTGTGTTACTCTGCCAATGAGGTTATAGTTTCCCCACTATCACACCCAAGGTCCTCACTGCTAGTTGACAGCATCTGGTGTTTGGGTAAATTCACTTGAGGCCATGTGACCAACTGGGTACGGAGAACCTTTGGGTGGCTTCCATAAAAGAGATGTTACAACCACATAAATAGGGATTATAATTTGAAAGGAACCAACTCTCCTTACACAAACATAAAATTATATCTTGAAAATAATTAAAAACTAAATAATAAAATATATAATATGGTTTCATATCATAAGACACAAATAATTTAAATAAAATAATCCCTAACTATAATTTATCAGGATTTCAAAAAGTGAAAACATGTTGACTTTGATTTGATGAATTCATGACTTAAATAGATTTCTCTGTCACAATTGTAATTTGAGAACAAAATAATTGACAAAGTAAATATAATAAAACCATTATTCAAAGAATAAATTATAGTATATAATTTTAAAAACCCATAGATAGTATGTCCCTTACACAATTATAATTTTAGGAAAGAAAAATGAGTTGTCAAAAGAACTTTATGAAATCCCTTACCGTCTTTATTTGCAGATCAGATCTTCTTCCTTGATAGAATTAAAGCAAAGGGGAGGGGATATTTATTTTTAAAAAACTTCACCCCACTCAATTTATACACACATAAAGGCAATATTTTAATTCAACTTGTTATATATTTTAATGTGGGGTTTTGTTGTAAAGAAAGTTGGGTCTATTGATATGAATAGATAGATATATTTTATAAGATAGCATCACCAAAGAATACAAAAGTGATAAATGTAATCATTTTAAAATATATATCTAGTGGTTAGTCTTGTAATCAAAATCTTATCCATCATTTATTGTCTTTAATTTTTATGTCTAAAATGATAGTATGGAATTGAATAAGACCGAAATAAATTCAATGACAAATGGGACCGCAATCATTTTCAATTATTTTAAAGAATTAAATAGTGATGAAAATCACCCTCAGAAGGAATAAAAAAATCAACCGGAATGGATAGAAGATAAAGTTATATAAAGAAATCCCTTAAAAAACTTGTAATAGTAATCTGTCGACATCCAAAGAAGAAAAATCAAACAAGAGGACAATCAGATAATTTAATTCACTGATATGAGATAAGGTTCGATCATAAAATAATTCTACTTTCAAAATTAAGAAATCAGAAATAGAAGGACGTCTATCTCAGAGAAGAAGAAAAACCGAACACAAATGATGATTGTGAATTTAATATACCAAGAAAAATCCAGAAACAAGATCCAAAAATAAATTATCAAAACCTATTTGAAGTTCTGGACGGTGTGATATAGGTATGCAAAAATCGCATTCATATACTTCAATGTGAAACATATTGGGCGTAAACGAACCTAAATCGCGCTTTGAACACTGCTTTGAAACCATCACCTGAAATCAATTCCAGAACTGGACTCATGTTCGGCTTCAATCCACAGTACTATAAATTGATTCCTGATGAACACTATTTTGCGACGACCCGATAGGGGACCCCCACATGGTTGCTCGATATCCTTGGTCTCTCCTTCCGCTTGACCTAACCTCCAATGGATTGCGGCCCGCATTTATATATCCTGGTGAAACCCTCAAACGTTTCTCGAGTCCCTTCTCTTTGCATCAACTTCAATACCCATAACTCCACTTGTCTCACACATGGATTCACCCACAAACCCTACTTTGGCCTCCCAAAACATAAACACAGTTCATTCATTTTGTTTTTTTATTTCATTTCATCACTACACCAAAACTAGGTTTTAGTGGCGGTTTATTATAAACCACCACGAAACCCTGCATATGTTTTTATGCTACTGACCCTTCCCCCCTACCCCGACCCTTCTTGTTCCCCCGACCACCCGCGACCTCACGCGACCCCGTGACCTCGGCGACCGCCCGCGACCCCCAGCGACCCCGTGTGACCCTGTGACCCCAGCGACCCCTTCCATGGCGACTTGCGACCCTATAGCGACCCCCTCTTCACATCCAAGGTGATTTTTAGGGTTTTTTTTCATTTACCCCTTTCCCTCTTCCCCTTATCTATTTCTTGGTTTCCTTTTAGGTCTTGGCTAGTCCTGCGCGACCCGTGACCCCGCAACGACCCTCCTGTTGAAGTTTCATTGAATTCACACTAAAGCAGTGGGCATTTCCCTGCCTTTTCTTTCTAATTAAATCCATATGATCCTTGGGTGTTACTAAATAATTTTTAAAACATGATTTACACCTTTTTAAAGTACTTGGTTAAATTATTATGGTGTTTTATTGGTGATATGATTTGTTAAAAATAGCTTTCAAAGTGAATCTTAAATTTTGCCTATGTTTTCTTATGCCTAATGTGTGTGGTTAAATGTTAATTGGTCTTTAATAGTGAAATTGGATGATTTGGATGGTTCTTTAACTTATTAATGTTTTATTTATTTTATTGGATTGTGTTTGGCATTTTTTATGTGGAACATGGTGATTTTTATAGTATGGTTAAAGTGTTGTTTGGAAATCTCTCTTAGTTTTTAAAGATAATTGTTGGTCCTTTGGAAATTATATGAAATGGATGAGTTTGGTTTAAAAGGAAAGTGATGGTTATAAAAATATTTTTGGGTGTCTCATGGATGTTAAATGGTTTCATTGGATGTGGGAACATCCATGGGTTAGTAGAGGATGGTGGTGAGCTTGAGGTTACATGGGGATTGCGGTAGCAGTTTGGTTTTTGTTTTGGTGTGTTCAATGACATCACTTTATGGTGCATATCTTATTGCATATTTTTGCATTCTGTTAAAATAATATGCACTATCATATTCAAGGAACATAATTGTTATCATACATATTCCTATTTGATGGGCCTATAGGGTATACCATGACTTTTTCTAGGGTTGAGTGGTGATTTACAGTAGGTTTATGTCTTTTGAATTTATCCCTAATATTTCCCTTAGCAGTGAATTGTAAAGGACTTAGGGGGAAGAAACTTTGATTTTTCATAGTTCCCCCTTTGAAAGTTTTCAACCTGAATTTTTTTTTCCTTTCAAATTTTTAGATGATCAAAATGATTCCCTATTTATACAAGGTAAATATCTTGTGAGTGGAGACTCGGTTTTTCCAATGTCACCTATTATGGGTTTTTGACGTTGAGAGTGTCAATTATATTTAAATTAGTAGCTTATGGACTTTTAAGGTGTACCAATGTATTTTATGTCTAATTTCAAAGATTGTAGACCAATGTATGGTTGAGGCTTAACTTTATAAAGATTTAATGAAAGTATGAGGTTTTCTCTATAGTGGTAAGTTTAAGGTAATCCCAAGTAAGATTAAAATCCTAATACTAATACAAAAAGACTCAATTATGGGTTCACATAGATTAAATTTATATTTCTTAGAAAAAAATTTATAGGGGGTTATAGTTTTATAGCTTAGACCACATAGGTGAGGTCGTGTATTCAACATAGAAGAAAAACAGTTCCTACCTAAATTGTTTTGCCCCATACCAATTCATATTACCCCTAATAGGGGAGTATTCACTTTGTTAAAGGATTTTATACATAGACCATGAATGGTGAATTACTATATTTCATAATAAGGTAAAATCAAACATGACATGAATTTGTTAGGGGTCTAAATCAGTATAAACGACCACAAAGAGAGGTGAAGACAATTTATGGTCTTTATGCTCAGACCAAGAAGTTGAACACCAGGATTCTCACCATGGGATTCTCAACCATGTTAGAAAATATCTTCATAAGTTTTGAACTAGTGTCACTTACTAAATATTTTAAATTTATTATGATTGAATTAATATAATAGTTTGTGTTCAAGTTGAAAATTCATTTCTAAATAATTACTTCAAATTAACTGAGCTTAGGACTTGAAATATACATAAATGTTTGAAGTAAAAATTGGACATGTCCTTTGTATTATATCAAATCCAAATTTTATGGTTTGCATGATTTTTTTTAATATGAGTTGTTTGAAATATTTAAGATAAATTTTTATAGTACTAAACACAAAACATATTTAAGGAAAAATAACATACATCATTCATTAGTTTTTAAAAGAGATTTTAATGAGAACCCCACTATGGAAATCCGAGTGGATGAATTAAAATTGCACAACCTAATGATATAATGAATAAAAAAGGTCTCTCTAAATTCAAGGAAATAAGAAACAGCATCAAATTCAAAGAGAGAGGTAAATTCAAATAGATAGTGAAAATATTGAAAAACATAAAGAGAAATGAAACGTGACCAATTTTCATGAACTGACCTAGGATACCCATAATCCAGGTACCCAAGCTAGCCTGCGATAAGTCTCAAAGGGTGTCATATAAGGGATAAATATTTCTAGTAATGTCGTTGTACTAGTGGTATGAAAATCATGCATCTTTGGTGTGTTCAATGACATCACTTTCAATGGGGTGTTGTTTGAGGCAACATAAATGTGTGATCGACAGTGTTATGATAAGTGTGTAACCCGATATTCTTATTACTCCTCAATGAGGTGTTGATGCTATCTCCTAGGGACCAGACTTGTTTGGTTTGTCTGGGCATGCTAAATAAGTGGTAAATGTGATCAATGTATCATATTTATTATATTATGCATACTTTACGATCAATGGGTCGTCTTTATTATATTATGTTTCTATAATCTTACCCTATCGTATATATGAATCTCTTTATCTATTTAGTAGTAACTATGTGTTTTAATTTTTTTTATTATTGTGTAGGCACATTGTGATATATATAGATAAAATTTGGATCACATTACCAAGGAACACACCTCAGTATGTTAATGGTTTGAATGAGTTTTTAGATTTTGCAATTTCTAATCGATCCGTTGAAGGGAGAATAAAATGTCCATGTCCTAAATGTAAATTTAGAACATGGTTGAAGAGAGATGAGGTTTATGAACATTTAATACTGAAGCAATTCCCTGGTCAATATTTTTGTTGGATTTGTCATGGAGAATCGAACGTTACAGAAAGATTGAGCACTGATGTTAATCCGCATAATGAGGTCCCGAGTTCATCGACAATGGAAAATGAAATGCAAAACCTAATAAATGATGCATTCGGCACTACAAGACACCACTATCAGCATTAAAACATATCAGAACGACCAGAAGAGGGTGATACAAATTGAAACGTGACAAGTGATGTTTTTGATACTGTAACACAGGCAGATCAAGATTGTCACATATCATTGGATCCTCCTCTTGATTCTTGGAGCCAAATGTAAGAGAAAACTTCACTGAGGAAATTTTTTTTCATGATTTAGTTGATGATGGAAATCAAGAGTTGTATAGTGGGTGTTTGAAATATTCAAAGCTTTCATTTCTGTTGAAGTTGTACCATATCAAATGTCTATGTGGAATTACAAATAAGGCAATGTCCATGATATTGGAATTGATTCATGATGCATTTCCTGAAGCAAAAATCTCAGAATCTTTATATGATATGAAAAAAGTTGTTAACAAGCTTGGTCTGAATTATACAAAAATGCATGCATGTCCCAATGATTGTATGCTTTATTGGGGAGAGGATTCAAGTAGACAGAATTTCAAGAAATGTTCTTCTTCTAGATGGCAGACAAAGGGTGATGTTGGAAGTCTGAATGAACATAATTTCATAGATAAGAAGAAAAGGATCACACCTGAAAAGGTTTTGCGTTACTTTCCTTTGAAGCCTCGATTGCAAATATTATTCATGTCATCGAAAACCGCCGAACACATGAAGTGGCATTCTGTAGATAATAACAATGATGGGTTAATGAGACATCCACAAAATTTCCAATCGTGGAAGACATTTGATTCATTACATCTCGATTTATCATCTGATCCTAGGAATGTTTGATTGGGATTGGATACCGATGGATTCAACCCATTTGGGACTTTGAGTACCAATTATAGAATTTGGCTAGTTGTTTTGATCCCTTATAATCTTACTCCATGGATGTGTATGCAACAAACATCTTTTATCCTTTCGATGATTATTCCTGGAAAACAAATTTCTGGAAATGATATTGATGTATACTTGCAGCCTTTGATTGAAGAATTGCAGGATTTATGGAGCAACGGTGTTGATACATTTTATGATTCTTCTAAAACAATGTTCAAAATGCATGCTACTTTAATGTGGACCATTAGTGACTTCTCTGGGCTTGGGAATTTATCTGGTTGGAACACTTACACAGGTTTGGATTGTCCCATTTTTAACTTTGATTTTGAGCCCAAACGGCTACCTCAAAGTAGAAAATGGTGCTTCTTGTGTCATCGAAGATTTCTCGATGCATCTCATAGATTTCGGCTGAACAGATCAAAATTTAATGGTTCCATTGATCGTAGACCACCTCCAAATTTGTTAAATGGTTTTGAAATATTGGCATAGCTTGAAAATGTTGAAACAGAATTTGGGAAGGTTCATCATTTGAATGATAGCGGAAAACGGGTCCAAAGTGCATCGTCAAGCGAAACCGGAACGCAACAATGGAAGAAAAAAAAAGTATATTCTTCAAACTTCCGTATTGGGAATTTAATTTGTTGCGGAATAATCTTGATGTGATGCATATTGAGAAGAATGTATGTGACAATTTGATTTTCACATTGCTTAATGAGCATGGAAAGTCGAAGGATCATCTCAATGCTCTCAAAGACTTACAAGTAATGAACATAAAATATGATCTCTGGATAAATGAGAATGAAAAGTATCCTCCAACAATTTTTGCAATGAAAAATAGGGATAAAGATACATTCCTTCGAATGTTAAAGAATGATAAGTTATCTGATGGTTATTAAAGTAACATCTTGAGGTGTGTTGACTTGAAGAATCGTAAGTTACACGGATTGAAAAGCCATGATTCATATATTTTGTTACAACAGTTACTACCATTGGCATTGTGTACATTATTACCTAAAAAATTACTGTTGTTGTACTCCAGTTCTGCACATTTTTCAGAAAACTATGTGAGAAATCTCTACATCCATTTCAGCTTGACAACCTCCAGGAGAGGTTTGTATTGACCCTTTGCACAATGTAGATGATCTTTCCTCCATCCTTTTTTACTATAATAATGCATTTAACTATGCATTTGGTTGAGGAAGCTAAATTAGGAGGCCCTGTTCATTATCGATGGATGTATCCAATTGAGAGGTACTTTATTTATATGTTTTCTAGTTAAGTAAACAATTTTTGGTACTTAATTAAATGCATAATTATGTTTATTTTATTTCATAGATATCTTAGGCATTTGAAATCATACGTGAGAAATAAAGCTAAACCAGAAGGCTCAATTTCTGAAGGCTATGTGGATGAGGAGTGTCTTACCTTTTGTTCTCGATACTTGGATGATATTGAGACAAGATTTAATTGAGTTTGATGTGTTGACGACACATCTACTCAATCTCAAATACATCAGAAATCCAAAATATTTCCTGCTATTGGCCAATCAGTTGGGAGGACCTCAAATGTGACACTGACTAAATTGGAATTATTACAGGCACATAGATATGTGCTACTAAATAGTGAAATTGCAGATCCATTTATTGAAGAGTTACGGATACAAACAAAGAGACGAATGAGAGTCCGAACACGAAATGAGAAATATATAACGAAAGCTGTTAATAAAGATCTTTTAGAATGGTTTGCATGATGTGTAAGTTCATAAATATTTCAATAAATATGAATTTTAGTTTGACAAATACATTTTGTAAATCTAATAAAGTATATTTCTTTTTTCAGATCATGAATACTGATACTCGAGCAGAGGTTTCCGAAGATTTGAATTTTCTTACTAGAGGTCCTCTAAAAGAAGTTAGAAAGTTCGACGCTTATAATGTGAATGGCTTTAGATTTCGTACAGTCGATCGAGAAGTGGGTTTGAGAACACAGAATAGTGGTATATTTATATTTTCTAAAGTGGAATACTATGGAAAGCTGCATGATATTATTGAATTAAACTACCACGAACATTTTTCGGTTGTTTTATTCAAATTCAAATGGGTCGATATTATCAGAGGTGTTAAAAGAGATTCCTTTCAATTTACTTCTGTGAACTTCTCTCGCTTGATGGATGTTGGTGATCATGAACTACATGATCCATATATCTTAGTATCGCAAGAAAAAATGTTATATTATGTGAATGATGTTTCCAATGAAGGGTGGAGTGTAGTTTCTCACGTAATACAAAGAGATTTGTATGATATGGGTGATGAAGTGGAAAATTTGACCTCTGAATTTGAATTTAATCATCAATAGGAAGCAGAATTATTTTTCCATCATGATATTGAAAATATTAGTCTAGCAAGGATGAATGAAGTGGATGAAGCAATGGAGCATGAAACTGACATGATTGAAGGAGAAAATGATTGTATGTATAATTATTTATTTATTCATCAACCACTTGTTTCATTTCTGCAGTCATTAATTATCATTTTTATATATATTTTTTCTATTAGTACTCCATCTGTTATCATTTTTAATTTTTTTTTCTGCATAATTTTTTTGAAATATATATTCTGAATTTAATTTTATTTGATTAAATGATAGGAATGCCAAGGAAGAAGTGGTACATTATTTCATCCAGTTCTGCAATAGATGATTATCCATCTGGCTCCCTCCCCACGACATCTGAGGCACCAGCTGCTGACACCCATGAAACAACTCCCCCTACACCATCTCTCACACCATCTATGGATGTCCCAGTAGACGATGAGTCGTCGACTCCCCCTTCAGGAGCCTCAGTAGTGGAGCAGCGACGCGCCCCTTCCAGTTCATCCTGGACATACTGGAGTGTCACTATCTTAGGTACAAATTTTAATTAAATAAATTTATTGAATTTTGTTTATACTAATTTTTTGCTCATTGAAAATGAAAAAAATGCAACCGTGGAGAAAAACATAAAAATTTCAGATGTTTAGAATCTAAATGGTGAGAAGATTGTTGTGCCATTTGATTCTTATGGGGTCCCTACGGATGATGTCGTGGGTTTACTTGGACAGATTCTAGGCCAGCTGGCAATGGAGCCCATTTCCCTTCTCATTTCATATGATGATTGGAGACATATGCCTCCAAGCTGGAAAAATGAAGTGTTTGATTCTAAAATCAAGGTAAATTTATTAAATTATGGTTTAATTGAATGTCATGTTACTAATATATTCAAAATAAATTTATGTATAAAGATGTTCTTCCACTTTACCGTTGCTGATGTGATAGCATGGAAGTGGACGTTGAAAAATATAGGTAAGAAGTGGGAAGATTTTAAATGGAGATTGTGGTGTGATGTCAATGATGCTTCCTTGACCGCGCTGCAAATGTATGAGAAGCTACCTAGTGGGGTACCTAAAGAGCAGTGGAAAGTGTTTGTTGACAGGCATCGGGATCAGAAGCGGATGGTATTGAAATATATATATTATTATATTATCCTCATTTTACATTTATACATGTATATGAAAAGGACATGACATTCAATACATCAGTATTAAATTGAATTTTATTTATTTCAGGATCTCTCAAGATAGAATGTGTCAAACCGAGCGAAGTAAGTCATCCCGCACACTGCGGGCTCAAAAAATTTTTCTATAAGTCGAACGACATTGGTAATATTTTTATTAGTTTAAATATTTATAAGAAAATATTATCTGTTTAACATATTGAATTGTTGATTTATCTTTGATTAATGCAGTCACAGAGTTTAGGCCATGAAGCATCTAGAACTAAACGGTGGTTGGATGTTTACAAGAAAGCAGATGGATTTTTTGTTAACGAGCCTGCTAAAGAAGTTGGAGTATGAAGTCAATTTTTTATCATAATAACTTATTATTAGTTTTTATTGTGTTAATATATATTGATATTTGATTTATAGTTCAAAATTAAAGAACTATGGGATGTCAATCCTGCGCATTCCTACTCTGTCTCCCAGGATGACCCGGTTGCTAAAGTCCTTGGGAAGGAGCATCCTGGGAGAGTGCGCGGGATGGGATTGGGACCCGTGCCATCTAAGGTTTTTAGTAGGCCACCAGGGATAGCTGCTTCATCTACTCCAGACTTTAGTCAGCCCATACCCGGAGATGCTAAGAAAGAGATTGTTTCTTTATGAAACACAGTTCACCAGCAGGGGGATCAGATATCTGCATTGCAGAAAGAGTTGACTGAAATACGTCAGCAGATGAGAAGATATTCCCCCGGTGGGAGTTCATCGATTGGTGGTATGCAGGTAAATCATAGAAAATCAAAATCATTTAGTTTTATAACTTTCATTGGTTTTAAGTTTTAATATAAATATGTAATCATATTTAATTTTCAATATAATGTTCTTACAAGTGACAGCACAAAGTGGAAATGAAGGTGGAGAGGGTGACGATGCATCATCAGACCCTGAGTAGTCGTATTGTTGATGTGTTGAACAAAAATGGAAACAATTGGTTTGTATATGTAACATTTGTGGCACATAGTTTCCACCACACATTTTCATGTCCTAAAATTTCCTTGATTTCTCATGTTTCTTTTTATGAATTTTATTGATTTCTGATATTTATTTTTATGTCTTCATTTCTCGAGTGTGTTATAGATCATTCCATTTAGGTTTGTGTTTGAATTGGTAGTCGAGATTTTGGATGACTAGGAGTTAACCCATTTTTGATGTGTTGAAAAAATTGGGTCATTTCATAGTGATCAAGGGTATAGTGTTGTGGACACTTTGGTGAGGCCCATTGTTGAAAATGTCTGATTTAAGTGTCAAAAGTATCTAAACATGCTATATCTCTTCTAAAATGTCATGAGAATGTTTCTTAAGTCATTTGTGACATCTAAGGTCAAATACTAAATTAAATTTATTTGGGTAGCTTCCTAGGTTATAAAACTCCTAAATACACTACATATCTAAATAGGAAACTATGAATAATGGGAACCTAATGGGATAATTGTTTAATAGGTCAAGACTCATCCATAGCTATGACATGGTCTATGGAATGTGTGATTAATTAATTAACCATTTCGAGTGAGAACATTTTAATGAGGGTCATAAATTCATCAAACTAATTCCTAGGATTAAGGATATGAAATTTATCTTCCATGGAATATTCTAAATCAAGGGTGGTTCACTAAGATATAGGTGTGACTGAGGGGTGATAAATTAGCATAATTCCATGAATTTAGGCAAGAAAAATTTATAAATTAAAATATAATCTCGAAGATGGATATAGACTAGACGCACTTTCTACAAAATACTTCAATATTAGGATGGTTAACTCATATATTTATGTCTCTCGATTCAATAAAAAATATATGAAAATGGATAACCTGAAAAAAGAACTAAAAATAGGGCATATAAGATTTCACAATGATAACACTTAGAGAAATGAAGAAAACAAAGGAGGTAAAACGAGCAGAATCCAAACCCCTATCTTTCCACTTATTTAAATGGATGAATAAATGGAGGAGTATTGATTTTTTTATTGGAATTGTTTGATGATACATACCCCCACTTACTAAACTATGACCGATTTATGAAAAATTCAAAATAGTCCAAAAAGTTGATTTTTACATACTCCCCACTATAGGAAAACTCATCCCCAAGCTATACTTACAGAAAAAATGAAACATTTAAAATATTCCCATAACCATACAGGATGGTCTAACAAAGTCTAGAATTACATCATGAGTATTAGTTATAAACCCAACCTTCTCTCTAGAGTTAGAATATGAAATTTCAAAATTCATATTCAAAACAAACACCCTGGTAGTATAAGTTCTAAAAATCATATAACCAAACATACCTCAATTCATTACAAGCGATCCAGTCATGAAACTTTAATTACTGGAATTATAGAACTTTCTTCTTTACCAACACTAGGCCTTATAGGGAGATGCCATAGGTCTGGTACAAAACACTTCTATCCAAACATACTCATAAGAAACCATAGTTATACTCCCACGACTCCGTGTAATGATCGTATTGAATTTTACCAACACCCACATCTAGAGGATGTCCAATTTAATAAGACCCCCCAAACCACCTCTCATCACTTATCCCTAGGTTTCTTTGCCATATGAATTTAATCCAGAAACATTAAACCAAGTGACACCACTCAGACACATTAACAGTGAAAACTACTTAAAGCGAGCACCACATGATTTATAGGTCCATGCTTTCTTCCCACCATAGTAATTCTCAAACCACTAAACCATGAGCACTATACTACTATACATCACTTCTAGTTTCACATTGACATGTTTGAGCTTTGCAAGATTTATTTAAGACAGATCTCACTTGAGCTCACTTGAAAACTCCTTATGAAGCGGTGCCACATGAAAACCACTACCTCCATTTACAAATCAACTATCACTATTAATATAGTACTAAAAATTTAAACTAAAGGGTCATAACCAAAACACACTCTTCATTATTAATACATCTTACACAAAGAAATATTAGCTCACGACATGCACTTGTTTACTGAAATTCCAGTCAGAACGCTTTAGGTTGACCTGCTTAAAGGACATCCAAATTTATGGCAAATGAATTTATTTAAAAACTAAATCATATTAACATGAATTGAAAAGTTATATCATGATAATTGAGATGAACCCACTGAATTCCAAAACTGACTCGTGGTGTGATTTAATGGGTGCATACTCAACCAACCATTTCAACATCATGCTACATTACAAGAAAATATGTGATATCAATCTATCACATTTCCTAGATTTCACATGCATCCCAAGTCTGAATATAATTTCCAAACCTGATACAAACTCATACCTAAGTATTAAATTCAACACCTCCTCCATGTATGGAAAATTTGAATTTTATATCTCACAGACTTCTGAAATCCATTTTTACCATTCATGACTATTCTTTCTACAACCACTCTCCCAAAGGTTACATTTTCCATGACCTGTGTGATTCTCCCCACCATAAGATTTTAATATTCATCATTTTAATGAAAATAGGAATCTAATTCCCATGAAAAACACTCTGTCCACCACTAAACATGGTTTCTGGATGTGAGTCAACATAATTATATCATGTTCCATCATGACAATCCATCCTTGGAATACGCTGAAGCCTCATCTGGAACAAATATTCCATACTTGAACAACCTGTGGTTCACTTCCTACCACATAGATTTACATCATCCACTTAATAATAAATAGAAATGGTCTATTCATAATCACATGCATTATTCAATCCTCATTCCATGCGCACACATTCAATCAACATCAATAACTACATCTTGAACTTTAACCCAGATTGATGATGTTATAAAACTCGATCCTCTTATATAGTCATCCATAGAACTAGGATAACTTAGCTTTTCTACTAAAAACTTTGGTCTACATCACTCACCACAACATAGTTAATACCTAGGTAACCTCACGCAGGGAGTGATCGGTTAACACAACCTTTTTAGATCCCACAACCCTAAACCAAGTAGTTATGTGATAATACCCCTCAAGGTGTTACCTGTGATTTCATCCCTCAAACTCTCAGAGATTAGAAATTTTTTCACAAAACACCACACAACTCTCTCCACCAAACCTTAGTTAAATAATAAATTTATATGATAATGAATACTAAATTGATGTTACATCAATTAAATGGGAACACCCATTTCATATAATTCATAGGACCAATGACACTGTGCATTCTTGGTATTTTCTAGCCTACTCAAAAAATCTAACCCAAGGGTCACGTTATCCTACATAACCATTTAACATGGATGATGACTTCTTGTGTCATACACCTTTGAAATTAAACTCACACAACTAACTAAACTAAATAAAATTAGATTGGCATGTCAGTCCCACTAATCTCAAGCATTAAAGATTCTCATAACACCTAAAATTTTTACTTGTCTCTTGATCGCCTACCAACTTGGGGAATCATTCCACAACTAGAGTCCTACTCAATCCCAAAATACATAAAAAAACACATTCTATGACCAAAAACTAAAACGATGCATCCAATGATGCTTAATATCTCCAAGGATGCTAGAAAAACTCGGTTAACCCCTCACATAACACGAGGAATCAACTCTAATTCTAGGTTTATTCCTAAAAGGTCACTAGAATCTGCCACCTAAACTATATTCCAACATAAAAAGATATCAACTAAGACTCACTGGAAATATCCACATTCCTAAAAAAAGTTATATCCCAATATAACTCTAAAACTATTCCCACAATAGGATTTTTTATAACAATATATTTCTAATGTGTTATTTAAGCTATTTCATCATTTCAATTTTATTATAAGTATTAAGGATGGTTTCTAGGCCACAAAACCAAAAAAATCATTATATAAATGGGTTGGTACTAATATAACTACTAATTCATCAATTATCATTTTTTATAAGTAGAGTGGAATCGCTATGGATGATATATCCTAAGAAAGTGAAGTTATAAGATTTAGTGGAATCCAGTTTTGGATGTTACAATTTTGTATCAATGGAGTTTTATCATCCTTGTATTTACTATTTAGGATATTGTATACATGAGTATGAGGAATGTGTTGGAACCTTTGATGGATATCTGACTATTGTGTTAATAATACTTTCTCTAATAGGAAGTATTATTTTCCAGGGTTTCAGATTTTTGTTCTATTTTTCAATATTAAAGTTGTATATTATTTCTCACCGAGAGAAAAACAAGTTTTTTGGATGTTGTGATTTATTCTAGATATTCAACTCTTGGTCATTGGTGGGAGGCCAGGGATGATTTTTTCTGGTTTTATTTTTATTTCAGGGCAGTGGTGCAGCAGAAGAAAAGAATTATTTTTTTATTCTGGGTAGCTTTTCGTGGCGGTTTTAACCACCGAAAAATATATATTTGTAGCGGTTTACACCGCCGCTAAATGGTGAAAACTGCCACTAAATGTAAAATAAAATTTACATTTATCGGCGGTTATAACCGCCGTTAAATATAAGCATCGTGGCTACCACATTCTGCGGCGGTTCCCATGACTTTAGCGGTGGTTTTACAGCCGCTGGAAAGTGAGTTCATTCGTGGCGGTTATAACCGCCGCGAATAAAGTGATATCCAGGGCACATAAAATGGCAGCTAAAATCAGAAAAACCGCCGCGAAATGAGGCAGCGACGATTCTTTCTTGAAACCGCTGCTAAACGCAAAAAAAACCACCGCTACACGGTGATTCTATTGTAGTGCATTCTCTTGGTTTTATTTTAAACATAAACTTATAAAAATATTTATATGTATTAATATAATTTAAAACTATGTAAAATTAGATGTTGAATTACAACACTAATATTAATATCTTAAATTAACACACACACACACACACATATATATTTACAAAAGAAATCTCAATGATATTAAATTCCATAAAAAAATATATTTATAAAGCTATATATAGTATTTGTTCATAATTTTCAATTTAAATCTTTTTCTTAATATTACATTTCCATTATAATTTGTTAATTTATAATTTCACACTTAAAATTAATATATATATATATATATATATATTTAAGAAAATTTAATAAATACACAAAGTTTGTTTATTATATATCAATTAAAATTTAAATAATAATATTCCAATCAACATTGTCTATTTATTTTATTAACAGTTGTCATGTGTTTTTTTAAAATATTACAATTTCTAACGGATTGTTTTATAACGGTCCGATAAAACGCTATAAATATCAATGTCTAAGGGCCGATCAAACACACAGAAAAATAATACCATGATGATCACGCCACAGATTTCAGAAATGGTTTTATATGTTCCTCTTATTCTTAGTTTCGTTTATATTGTCCTTGCTATAACTTTTGTGCTTTTATCAGATCCAAAAGATGTGAACTACCCAATTGGAATCGTTGTGTTTCTCAGATTAATTCAAATTGTTTTATTATCGATAGCAATGGGTTTAATGGGTTAGTTTTTTTTGTGTGTCTAGGATGTATTATGGTCTTTGTATAAATGAATTTCTTACTATGTATATCTCTACATTCAAGAGTTAATGTATTTTATTTCATTTTGGAACATTGAAAAAACATAGAACATACTTTTAAACCCAAGGTGTTACATTCTCCCCCATTTAATTGAATTGTTCCCTTGCAATTAATTTACACTTATCACTTCTAATTTCTATCTATTCTCAGTCTCACATGATGTCCCTGAGGTCTGTACAGTTGTTTCCATGGTTACTATATCTTCCTATGAGATTAAAGTTCAAAGTGGATTCAAAATCCTCCACCTACTTTTCCCCAAAAAAACTTGTGAAAGAGGGGTTGTATAGATGTAGGCACTAGAAGACAGTCCTCAGGGAATGATAATCAAAATAGTATCTGAGAAGTTCATCTTGAATTTGATTCCTATAAGAAAGTATCACTGCACCGTCTTCAAAAGTATCAAATTCATCATAGATTCTTCTTGTGAAGCAAAAGATTAAAAGTTGACACATATAGGATGTGTGAATATTTCCTTCTTCTACTTCTCTATGAAAAGCTAAGATTGATTCTGCCTTATCAAACAGGGTAAAGCACCTAAAAATTCCTTCATAATATGCCCCTTGGCATCTATAGAATCGACGTTTAATCTGTCTGATGTCTTCAAAGACAAAACCCGAACCATGATGAAAACGATGTATATCAGGTGTGCTTAATACATTATAAAGTCATTTATAGGAAATTAGCATGGCTTCGTGGGGATCAGATTCTTCTTTGCATTATTTTTCCATGATCATAGCAAGTAACTCATCTAGAAGGCCTAAGAGACTTGTTTGAGTTATCCTTCCTTCCATCTGAAAATTATAAAGAAGAATTTATTACTAAGAAAGGATACTCAATCTATCAAAGGGTTCTAATTTTCCAAATTTATCTAGATTGTTCCTATGATACCAATTATAACGCCCCAAGACCACTCTTCTAGAGTTAGTGCTTAAAATATTGTGTAATTTTTTCTATAAAATAAACTGAATAATTACACAACACTTTATACAAAACAGGGCCTTAACCAGTCTAGGTTCTGGAGGATTAGACAAAACATCACATTTATCAGATTTGAAAAAAAATAAAACAACTTTCCACTACGCTTCCACGCTTGAAAACTCTAAAAGCAATTACATCTATGATAATCTCCTAAGATACCTATGAAAAATCATTTAAAAAAAGGGTGAGCATTCAATTGCCCAGTAAGGTGTTTTGAAAACCTTTGATAATTTCTTTTTTTTTTAATATCACTTTGATAATACATTTGAAATGTTCAACTAGAAATACATTTTTAAAATAATGTTTTGAAAAATAATTATACTTTGAAAACACTTTTATATTAATCCAGTGATTCAATTGAAAATATTAAGCAATCTCTTAAAAACAAAATAACTAAGGCCACTCGAAACTTTGAAAGCTATCTTGGGCCTACCCACTTGAGGGATGAATTCACTATACAATTCCCTATCGAATTTACAAAGTTAGAGTACCTATTTTTATAAAACATTTTTGTCTTAGCTTGACTTATATATATATATATATATATAAGTTTTACTGGTGTTTTAGTTTTGAAAATATATTTAAAATCATTCTTGAAACAAGTAAATACTAACCTTTACTAAAAATTACATATTTGACTTGGTATGATCAAATCCCATGATACATGACATTGCATAATCCCTTGTAAGATAAATCAACTTCCACTCAATTGAAATTTCAAAAAACATATTTATTAAAATTCATTTATGCATGATGGTAAACTAATAACAATAGTGATCATATAATTCTATATTCTTATAATCAATCAATAACAATGGATAATTAAGTTTCGTGCACAAAAATTATCAAAGCATCATTTCTTAAATAAAATAATCCTTTTATATGCACTTAAGTTTTAAGAAACATGAATTTAATAAGCACATAAAAATATACATAATCATAGAACTAGAATTAGAAACCAATGATCTTGAATGTAAAATAAATTATTTTTATATATCTGTGTTTGATTAGAATATACACATGTATCTCACACCCATAATTAGGTACTTGAATGATTAAATTGGTGTGAAAAATGAAAATTCAATATATATATATATATACATACATACATATATATATATACATACATATATATATATATCATGCATAAAAATAAAAAATTATATATGTTCATATATGTATATATCATGCATGAATAAAACACACATATTCAATTTATGAGTTCAAAGTATAGATTGGGACTCCATAGAAGTATAAAACATGGAAATCAAATTACATAAAAAAATTAGAATACCACATAAATAGGGATTATAATTTGAAAGGAACAAACTCTCCTTACACAAACATAAAATTATATCTTGAAAATAATTAAAAACTGAATACTAAAATATATAATATGGTTTCATATCATTAAGACACAAATACTTTTAATTAAATAATCCCTTACTATAATTTATCAGGATTTCCAAAATTGCAAAACATGTTGATTTTGATTTGAATAACTCATGACTTAAATAAATTTCTCTTTTACAATTGTAATTTGAGAAGAAAATAATTGACAAAGTAAATATAATAAAACCCTTACACAAACAATAAATTATAGAATATAAGCTGAAAACCCCATAGATAGTATGTCCCTTACACAATTATAATTTTAGGAAAGAAAAATGAGTTGTCAAAATAAATTTAAGGAATCCCTTGCCATCTTTATTTGCAGAGCAGATCTTCTTCCTTGATAGAAATAATGTGAAGGGGAGGGGATATTGATTTTTAAAAAACATCACCCCACTCAATTTATACACACATCAAGGAAATATTTTAATTCAACTTACTATATATTTTAATGTGGGGTTTGTTATAAAGAATGTTGGGTCTTTTGATATGAATAGATAAATATATTTTATAAGATAGAATCACCAAAGAACCCAAAATTGATAAATATAATCATTTTAAAATATATATCTAGTGGTTAGTCTTATAATCAGTATCTTATCCGTCATTTATTGTCTGCAATTTTTATGTATAAAATGATAGTATGAAATTGAATGATACCGAACTAAATTCATTGACAAATGGGACCACAATAATTTTCAATTATTTTAAATAATTAAAAAGTGACAAAAATCATCCCCAGATTGAATAAACAAATCAACCGGAATGGATAGCAGATAAACTTATATGAATAAATCCCTTAAAAAATAGGTAATAGTAATATGTCGACATCCAAAGAAGAAAAATCAAACAAGAGGACAATCAGATAAATTAATTCACTGATATGAGATAAGGTTTGATCGTAAAATAATGCTACTTGTAGAATTAAAAAATCAGAAATAGGAGGACATCCATCTCAGAGAAGAAGAAAAACAGAACGCAAATAACGATTATGAATTTAATATACCGAAAACAAAATCCAGAAACAAGATTCGAAAATAAATATCTAAAACCTATTTGCAGATATGGATGGTGTAGGATAGGTCTGCAAAAATCATGTTCGTATACTTCAATGTGAAACATATAGGGTGTAAACGAACCTAAATCGTGCTTCGAACACTACTTCAAAACCTTTACCTGAACTCGATTCCAGAACCGGACTCCTGTTCGGATTCAACCCACAGTACCAGAAATTGATTCTTGATGAACACTACTATGCGACGACATGATGGAAGACCCCCACATGGCGGCTTGATCTCCTCAGTCTCACCTTCCTCTTGACCTGACCTCCCATGGATTGTAGCTCGCATTTCTATTTCCCGGTGAAACCCTTAAATGCTACTCGAGTCCCTTCTATTTGCGTCGACTTTGAGATTCATGGCTCCTCTTTTCTCATGTTGGGATTCACCCACAAGCCCTAATCCAGCCTCCCAAAACATTAACATGGTTCATTCATTTCATTTTTTTTATATTTCATTTCATTATTTTGGTTTTATTTTAAACCTAAACTTATAAAGTTATTTATATGTATTACTATAATTTAAAAAAATGTAAAATTAGATTTGGGATTACAACACTAATATTAATATCTTAAATTAACATATATATATATATATATTTACAAAACAAATCTCAATAATATTAAATGCCATAAAATATATATATATATATATATTTATAAATCTATATATAGTATTTGTTCATAATTTTAAATTTGAATCTTATTCATAATATTAAGTTTCCATTATAATTTGTTAATTTATAATTTCACACTTTAAATTAATATATATATATATATATATTTAAGAAAATTTATTAAATACACAAAGTTTGTTTATTATATATCAATTAAAATTTAAATAATAATATTCAAATCAATATTGGCTATTTATTTTATTAACAGTTGTCATATGTTGTTTTTAAATATTGAAATTTCTAACGAATAGTTTTTATAACGGTCAGGTAAAATGATATAAATATCAATGTCTAAGGGCCGATCAAACACATAGAAAAATAATACCATGATACTCACACCACAACTTTCGAAAATGGTTTTATATGTTCCTCTTATTCTTAGTTTTGTTGCTATTGTTCTTGCAATAACTTTTGGGCTTTTATCATATCCAAAAGATGAGAACTACCCAATTGGCATCGTTGTGTTTCTCAGATTAATTCCAATTGTTTTATTATCAATATCAGTGGGTTTAATGGGTTGGTTTTTTTGTGTGTGTCAAGGATGTATTATGGTCTTTGTATAAATAAAGTTCATACTACCTATATCACTATGTTAAGAAGTTAATGTATTTTATTTCATTTTGGAACATTGACAAAACATATAAGATACTTTTAATCCCAGGGTGTTACAAATATGACCCTTATTAATAGTAAATAATCCAAACGAATAGTAACCTCATCCGTGAATGTATAAATAAAATTTAGGCATCTTATAAGTGGCAATATAACCATAGTAAAAGTATTGGTATTTTTGTAATTCATAAATAATTAATTATAATTAATTAATTAATTTAAAAGAAAATTTATCTTCCTAAAATGTGTTCACAAATTAAAATTTTCATGTCTTCTAGTTTTATGATAATTTTATAATACCTTATGTAATTTTTGAAAGTATTATAAAATTAATTTTAATTTTAAAATATGTATTTTTCAAGAAAATTGTAATTTTAATTAAAAATTAAATTATTCATATTTAGATAATTATTTTTGAAAAATGGAGTTCATTTTTGGATTCTACATGTTGAAAAATAGTTAGGGTGAATTTTTTGTTTTTTTTTAAATACTTTAATTTTTGGTGAATAGTGAAATTCAATAATTTACAAAATATGCTAAATAAATGATTTTTTGCATCATGATTGAATCATAGATGATGTAAATGGAGATTTTTTAGAACTCACATGCACTTATTACTTTTTTTAGTCAAAATAATCCTCACTATTACTTGTCTTGTGGAGAACTAAAAATTTAATGAATATAATACTAAGAAAACCCTCCTCCCCTCCACTATAAATACCACCCCTCACAACCTCATTTCCTCAAACCTATCAAGCCTTTTTCTACTCCAAATTCATCTAAAATATCTTCCCAAGATCCTCACTCACGTCCAAAATCCATTGGTCTCATCAAAAGATCAAAATCACTCCCCTAAAGAGGCTCTCAAAGGACATAAACTCAAGAGGTAAATTCCTCTTTCCAGTTCTTTTATTTTATTTCAAGTTCCTTTCTTTAATTTTATTTCCTCACCTAATTTCACCAAAATTTTATGATAACTCCAATAACATACATGTTATATAATTATATTATTCTAATGGTATAGTTCATCATAATATCACCTTCCCTCTCCTTTTATATTATAAATGAAAACACCCTCGGAGATGTGTTAATTTATCACATTCAAGGATGATGGGTTTTCAATTTTCATTACCATCTTAGAAACTAGTCCTGATACCATTTTAATGGTTGAACCAGATCATTATATATTTATTTTATCTTATGAGATGTTCTTTAATCCTTATACACTCATTATATAAAATAATAATACAAAACAAGTTCATTGTGGGAAAAACCGCCAAATTAATCCAAGCATTTATCATTAAGATTTTATCAAATGATTCATCCTCATGGTATATTAAAAAATCATTATAATATCATCTATATAATTTAAATCATAATATATATTAAAAATTATGTATGTTTAACCACATTTCAAATGAACATCCATTCATGAATACAAGTGATCTTTTCATAAAAGCTAAGAAAATTAACACTTCTGAACAATGAATTTAAGCTCCATAACTCATCCAATGGTCCATAAAAGAACTTAATAAAATTATAATTAACAAAATTAATGTATTAAATTATATTTAATTTTTAATTAATGATTCAAATTTCATTATATATGACTTTAAAGTGAAGAAATAATTCAGACACAAGGTAAGGGGAAATTCTCAAACCCAACTCTCTTTCTTTGGGTTTTCCCTATTCAACCCATTTTCAGTATGGATATGCCTTAAAATCATTTATTCATCATTATCTTAAATTTTCTGGGATATACATGTTATTTAATTTATTTTATGAAAAATCCAATTTTTTCCAAAAGAACTCTTCTTTCAAATAAACTCACCCTTTTTACTTCTTGAAGATTGTTTCACTCTTCACTCAAGGTTAATGCTTTTATGTCAAGAATTATATTACCTATTTAATTTAGCAACCAGATGTTTATAAATGTATTATTTATTATGTGAAACCCATTTCTTTCCATGGGTTATTTTGTGTTCAATTTTGATATATTTTCTATGTGTCATGCATGATAAAGTAAATGTTATGATGTGACAGGTTCCCCCAAAGTTATATAGCGCAATATAAATATTTGAATGTTATAGGTGTGCCCAAAATTATACAACACTCCAATTAATTGGGTAAATTGATGAATATTATGATTTAATGTGAAATGATATGTGAACATAATGCTAGATTTGTTCACAACTATGTGTGATAGTTTACTACCAAGACATGATGTTTTATTTTTATGAATTTCCACATTACATGCTATTATCTAATGCTTATTCACATGATTATGATGATGATGATGTTATGCTCACCCCATTTTACATTAGGATTTTATCTCACCCCTTTTTTATTTATATCCTCAGGTGACTACTTGTATTAAGGAGAAGTCAAGAGCCAATAAGAAGCTAGAGAAGAAGGAATTAAAAAAAAATTATGTTTATGTTGTAAAAGTTATGTTTGGTCCTAGTTTTACCAAGAAACTAAACCTTTGGATCCTATTTGTGTAATGATTTTATGTTTTCCATAATTAAAATTATAAAAAAGTAATGTAAGAAAAGCATAGTCACTATAGTTGGTATTAGAGGCATAATTTAATTAATTAGGGAATTAGGATTGGAGAAACTTAGTGAAAACCCTAGTATGAGACTAAGTATATATAAGCACCAAAGAATATTTTCTAAATATAGATATCCCATAAGATATTTCTTTAGTGTTAATTTCACAAATGAATAATTTATTTATTCATGACTTGTTGAATTATGTTTTGTTCTAACCTTTTTTATTCTAGAGAATAGTGGGAATAATTGGAAACAAGGCCAACAACCCGTGTCAGGGCCAATGAAATGATTGCTTGAATGACATCCCCAATGATTTTGGAGGTGGAGTTAAAAAATTCAGGGTAATTCTTACCCAGATTTCTCAGGTTATGAACAATAGCCTAAATAATATGGAATTTCCTTCTTCACTTAAGAGGGAGAAACTGGATGTCAATTGTTTTATGCAGCAATGACCATTGATGTTTAGTTGATCTTCTGATCCACTTGTTGAGGAATAGTGGGTCAACTCAATGTAGAATATATTTTTTGTGATTCATTGTTCTAATATGAAGAAGGTGACTCTGGCCGTTTATCATCTTGATGGAGAGGCCGGCCAATGGTGGGATTTGATTAAGAACACTAAGCCGGATGAAGAAATTAAAAATATGGAATGGGAAGACATTAATATCATGTTTCTTAAAAAGTATTTCCCAATAACTCTTCATACAAAGATGGAGAGAGAATTCATAGAGATCAAGAAAAATTAAGAAGAATCTATCATAGCCTACAAAGTGAATTTCACAAGTCCTTTAAGGTACGCTTTGGGTTTTATTATCAAAAATTATAGAAAAATTTATTGATTCTTTAATGGGTTAGAACCACACCTTTGAAAGGATATTCAAATTAAATACTTTGAGAGATATGAAGAAGTTATTTGATGTGATATAAAAGTTGAGATGGAGTTCGGATAATGGTCCCATGGATATGGTGATAACAAACAAAAGATGGAGTTTCAAGCCGTAGGATCTAATGATAATGGAGGGAAGAAAACTCAACCACCCACATGTAAAAAATGTGGAATGAAGAATCATGGGAATTGCCTCAATGGTATGGGTAAATGATTCAAGTGTGGGAAGGAATGCCACCAAGCACTTGAATTTTAAAAATAAATGAGAAGGTAGGAGAATGTGGGGGAGGAAAGGAGAGCACCACCCATAGTCCAATGTTACAAATGTAGGGAGAAAGGGCAGTATGTAAGCCAGTGCACTAAACCTAGAGCCCTAAAGGGTAATCAACATCATCATCCACCAATGATAAAGAAGAAATGGAAGTCTTATGTCATAACTACTTCAAACGTTGATCAAGAAAATTTAGTCGTACAAGGTACATGTCACGACCCGCCTTCACCAAAAGGAGGGAAGGGGCAGATTGCCAGACCCTTCCTTCTTTAAGTTGAAGGATAGATAATGACCCCCGAGTCCCACCTCCAGTAGGGCTCAGAGTGGTAACTAGCACCAAGGGTATGGTTTTTCACAAATATGGGAGGTATTACCCTTTTTATTATTTGAGATCGGGAGACAATATGAGTCAAACACCAAGAGGAAGAGGAACAAGTAAATGTAAAATAAAACCAAACCAATCCCACATGCATGTTTAAACAGTTTCGAAAAAAAGTACAAGAAAACTCAAAAAGTGCAATGCCAAAAGAAATAAGAGTACAGCAACTGCAACAACTCCACATGTCCCGACTAGTAGGGTCCTGCACGGCCTTGGTAGTCCTCCTGGAAACCTAAAAGTAAATGTAGGGTGAGCATACAAAGCATACTCAGTAGGAAAACCCTACAGATATCGTGCACAAGTGGGGAGAGGTACTAAGGTCCCGTGAGAAGAAGAGAAACCAAAATCTAACAAGGAGTCTATCCATCCCACCTCACCGGTCACGATCACCAAAAAACACAAGAAGTAAGGTAATAGTAAAAGAACAAAACTTTTGGGTACCCCGCACCACCATTTCCCACACTAGCTATCTGCTCATCCCTAACGACAAATGTCCTAACGCTACCACGCTCTTCCTACCCACACACACCTAGGCCTCACAACCACACATCCCTGCCCACACACACCTAGGCCTCACAACCACACATCCCTGCCCGCACACACCTGGGTCTCACAACCATCCATCCCTGCCCGAAAACACCTGGGCCTCATCATAAAGACAGTTGGGAAAAAAAACATAAGCATAACCCCTGACCAAAAACACTCGGGCTAACAACACACCAAACAAAACCTACCTGAATAATCTTGGGTGTAAGGTCACCTCCATCAATCACATCCAAGGGAAGAGAGAGCAGGAAGGAGAGTAACTAGGGGGAAACTCCCTTCCCCATGAAATGGGGTGTCCGACATTAAGTTTCCAACATGGGTGGGGTACGACTAAACACAAAACATACAATTATACATATATATATCAACACACAGCCCAACCTACGGCTCCTCAAACAGATACAAGCATGTACACAAGCACTGTTGCCTCAGAAAACAGGCGCACAACAAACAATCCCCAGTTCCCCTGTTCAAGTTATCATTCATAACAAATCAGTATGAGTTAATCCCTTCACTACTGGGCAACTAATAGGAACATTCACAAATGAACAACAAAAACGGCATAAAGGAAAACATCAGGTAATTTAAGCATTCACACCTGGTTCTCGTGAAGTCACAACAACTAGGGATAAAGTGAGATCCCTCAAAGTGCTGAAAACAAAACAACCCTGAGACACAGTCCCATGTCCCCAAGCTCTAGAAGCCAATAGTTTCTCAACAATAGAGGATTCCACCCCAATTCGTGATATAAGTAGAGTAACCCCCCATAGCCTCAGATTCACAACCAGAGAAAGTATAACAATAGTGGATCCCATCTAAGAAAACTATAAAGTCACCTGTAATTGGCCAGTGAAGGAAAAACAACCAAACCACTACCACCAACACAAGGGAGACCTATGCAGGTATTTTCATATTTAAAATATTTAACACACTCCATGGTTCCAATTTCACTGTGCTTTAACCGGGGTTATCATAGAAAAGGGTTAATCCTGTTGCTTTTAATTTATTTAACCAAGTATACGTAATTAACCAATTCCATGTAACAGTTATTTAAACATCTAGGAACACCGAGGTTCATTAGTTCACAAAGAAAGACCACCAACGACAATGATTTTTAGTGAGCATAGGATTGTCTAATTCACAACACATATCAACAACACAAGAGCACAACAGGACATCGATCACACCCCCCATTTTATTCTTTAAAGGTCTTTTGCTTATCTTCGTTAAGTTGAGTTTCGTCAATTTCCACAAAGACAAAATCATGCCCACACCGCATGATACACAGAAAGGAGAGACGAAGGAGAACATACCTACATGATTGATCAAGGATCAACGTTAAGTCCTCGCATGGAAACTAGAAAAATAGGAATTGCAGGAGCTCCACGGAACGTGATCAAGGAAAAATTCACAGTAGGGGTATGACTCATCGGGAGGAAGGGTACTCCAAGCGCAGGGTGATAGAAAACAAGAAACTCAGGGAGAAGAGAAGCCTTTAGGTTATAAGTACTGAGATACATAATTCCCAGGACGGTTAAGATACGAAGAGAAAAACTCAAAACCATGTAATACGCGGGATCGTGGGTTGACTAAGTGTTTGCGCCACCCCACATGCTACTAAAAAGGTCCCCGCCTTTCGAGGTGTTTTAAACAGATGCACACCTCATCGTTTTTCATTTAAGGAGGGTACCTCACCAATCATTTAATTTAAACACCATTAATGGGCTTTAAAATAGGCTTAAAGGGGTCAAAACATGGTTTAAAACCCAATTTGCATAAAAAGGAGGCGCTGCTGGAAAACCCGTGGAGGGTAGGTGAGAGGTACCGGTTGGCGACAGCTACCGGTAGTCGAGAGCCACCGGTAGCCGAGAGATATGGGTAGCCTAGAGCTACTGGTTGGCGACAGCGACCGGTAGCCAAGAGCCACTGATAGCCGAGAGCTAGCGGTAGCCTAGAGATACCGGTAGCCGAGAGCCACCGGTAGCCGAGAGACATCGGTAGCCCAATGCCACCAGTAGCTGAGAGCCACCGGTAGTTGAGCGCCACTAATAGATGAGGGATACTGGTACCCCAAGGTCACTGGTAGGCTAGGTCTACCGGTAGGCCGAGGCTACCAGTAGGCCAAGGCTACCGCTAGGAGTCATCGAGGAGCTGGGATAGCCTTCCAGACCACCCAGAACACCTCAAACATCAGATGTTTTACCAAGTAATGGAACCAAAAACCTGGGCCATTACATCAGATACATATCAAACTATTCTCATCCCCAATAATGTAAGAACAACCCAGAAAGGAGAAAAGTGGGATCCAAACAACCACCCTCTAAAGATACTTCTCAGGGGAAAACCCCTGAGTTGTTCGAAATCCGGAATAGAACCCTCCCCCTACATCCAGAAATACTCCCCCAAGAGTTATCAACCATAAACATTCACCAAAAGCACAAGGATAGTAATTTCTAACTCATGAGTTAGGGAGTCCCCTACCACATATCAAGATATTATCTGCTTTGGGAGGCACTAACTCACCCGCACAGGTTTAATTTCATCCACATTAATGCGTCCTAATTAGCAGTCAGGTTTTCCCATCATCACACATTCAGACATACACACATTGAATAGGGTACAGGTCATCGAATATCTAAGAAAAACAATTACTTTATATATTAATAACAAGGTACAATACCTCAACAAGGAACATAACAAAAACAACAAGGAAGTCAAAACAGCTCTGGGTACTGAATGCATAATTGGGCCTTCCGCTCCCAAGTGCTTTCTTTTGGGCCACCATGCCTCCACAACACACGAACCAAGGGGATGGTTCATCCATGAAGCACATTCTCTTTACGATCCTTGATCTTGATTGGTCGTTCTATGAAGGTCGCATCGTCTTAGACATCCAACTCTCCCCAATCGATGATGTGGGATTCATCGTGTAGATATCGACGAAGATGGGAGATGTGGAATATATTTTGATCTTTCTTCAACTGAGGTGGCAATGCCAGCTGATACGCCACCTCACCAACTTGTCCCAACACCTTGAAAGGTCCTATGAACCTAGGAGAGAGCTTACTCCCCTTCCCAAACCTTCGCTGCCCACGTCAAGGTGAAACCTTCAAGAAAACATGATTCCCAACCTCGAACTCCAAGGGCCTCCTCCTACGATCAGCATAAGACTTATTCCAGTCCTGGGCTACCTTCATCCTCTCACACACGAGTTGAACCTTCTCGGTGGTTCCTTGCACCACTTCTAGACCAAGAACAGATACTTTTCTAATATCTATCCAGCAAATGGGTGAACGACATGAACTTCCATACAAGGACACAAATGGTGTCATACCAATAGTGGATTGGAAGAAATTGTTATAATAAAACTCCACTAGAGTCAAGTGTTGTACCCATGATCCCCCAAAATCTAGAACACATGCCCGCAGCATGTCTTCCAATGTCTAGACCATTCGTTCTATTTTCCCATCTATCTGAGGGTGGAAAGCAGTGATAAGGCATATCTGGGTGCAAAAGGCATGTTGTAATCCCCTCTAGACTCGTGAGGTAAACCGCGTGTCTCGATCGGAGATAATAGATCTCGGGATCCTGTGCAACTGCACCACCTCATCGACGTACCTCTGGGATAAGGTGCTCACTGGGCTCGACTCCTTAATCTACAAGAAGTGTGCTGATTTTGTTAACCAATCCACCACTACCTAGATGGAATCATAGCCTCCCTGATCCTTGGGTAGCCCTGTGACGGATTCCATTGATATGTCATCCCACTTCCACTTGGGAACATCTAACGGCTGTAACAGTCCTCCAGGAAAATGGTGTTCAGCCTTTACTTGCTGACACATGAGGCACTTTTCCACAAACTCTACCACCGCCCGCTTTACCCCAGGCCACCAAAACTATCCCCTCAGGCCTTGGTACATCTTTGAGACCCCAGGATGTACCTCTAAATCCGAGCCCTGTAACTCACATAGAACACCTTTACACATCATCTCCGGAATGAAAATACTTCCACAGAAAAGCATCTGATGATGACCATCCTCAGACCATCCCTCGGGAGCATTTTCCTGATAAACACGATCCCGCATCACTTCGACCTCTGAGTCCCCCCACTAAGACTCTTCCACATGTACCACTAAGGAGGGAACTACAGTCATCTGAAACAGACAAGCTCTTCCACCTTCCACCCTTGCATCCAAATGCAAGGCTGCTAACTCTTCCATCGCTTTCCAAGCATCTAAAGATTTCCAAACTTCTTCCTTCTGTGATTTCCTACTTAGGGAATCAGCCACAACATTTCCCTTGCCTTTAGTATAAGAGATCTCGAAGTCGTAGTCTTGGAGGAACTCGACCCATCTTTTCTGCTGCAAGTTCAGATCTCGCTGGGAAAAGATATAACGCAATCTCTTGTGATCTGAGAAGACCACAAAGCGCTCTCCAATGAGATAATGCCTCCACAACTTCAATGCGGACACTATGGACACAAGCTCCAGATCGTGGGTGAAATAGTTACGTTCATGAGGATGTAACTTCCTAGACCCATAAGAGATCACTCCTCACTGCTGCATCAGCACACATCCCAACCCAAGGCCAGAAGCATCACAGAACACTTAAAACAACACCCCTTCCTCTGGTAATCTGAGTACTGGAGCACTAACCAGCTTCTCCTTTAGGTAGCCGAAAGCTGACTAGCACTGGTCGTTGTTGTACCTCTCGTACCCCTCGTGGTTTAATTTTCATGATCATAATCACTCTCTTATTTATCTAATCTTGTTTTAAGTGCTTTTGGATGATAGGCATGATTTCAGGAGGCCAAGGAATTGGGCCAAGAAAGCAAGAAGTGGCAAAGGAAGAAAAGTGGACTGTTTTCATGTCCACCGGCCAACCGGTGGCTTCACCACCGGCCAGCCGATGGACCCTGGACAGAAGGCTGAGCCACTGCCTCAGCACCGGCCAACCGGTGGCCTCAGCACCGGCCAACCGGTGGCCTCAGCACCGGCCAGCCGGTGGCACCCAGACAGAAGGGGTAGCTACTGCCTCCTCACCGGCCAACCGGTGGCCTCCTCACCGGCCAGCCGGTGGCGCCTGGACAGAAGCCCTCCTCCATTTTTCAAGCACCGGCCAACCGGTGGCCTAGCACCGGTCAGCCGGTAGAGCCAGTCAAACTAGCCGTTGGGCCTTTGACCAGACCTATCCACTTGCCTCCCAACGGCTCCGAAGCCTTTTCTAACGGCTCCGAAGACCTCCAAAGGCCACTTGAGGGTTCCCCCTCTATAAATAAAGGACTAGGAAGCCTAAGGAACAACGTCGGAACTATTGTGAAGCCAACGGACACATTTTCCATCATTTGGCGAACCTCCGGCGGATTCCTCCAAGGAACCTCAAATTGCTCCAACTCACTTCCACATCCAAGGATCACCACCAAAGAAGCTTGGGAGCGCCCTTCATCAACTCCAATCAATCCTTTGGCGCCCAAGGCTTCCTCCATTACGGTTTTTCATTGTTTTATTTATTTTGAGCATCAATTTGGGTTTGTGCCTACAAACCCCTCTTTCTCTCATCTCCCTTTCATTTGGGTTGTCACACCACCTTCAAGGTGTGAAGAGGTTGGTCAAGCCTTTCCTTTAAAAGGCTTGAGACATAGGTGAGCTAGCCTTCACCTGTAAGAAGGCTAGTGGGTTCTTGCTCAACCATTAAAAGCAAGCTGTAATAGGTTCTAGACTACCTGAATAGTCGGATCCCTCATGACCTATGAGATCACCATGAGGAGGCAAGCTGAAAAGGAAGGCAAACCGATCAAAGTTCCAAAGAACATTGCCTTAAAAGTTCAACAAGAAGATAGCTCCTCATCATCATCATCTTCCTCTTCAAGCGGCGATTCCGAAATGGAGAATCTTGCCCGCAAAATGCACAAGTTCATGAAGAAGCACAAGAAGAAGAAATCCCGCAAGGCTTGAAAGGAAAAACATGACGAAAAATCTGAGCCCGAGGTAACATGTTACGGGTGTGGCAAGAAAGGCCATTACAAGCCCGATTGCCCACTCAACAAGAAAAAGGCCAAGCAAAAGGAAAAGAAGAAGGCTTTCAAAGCCACATGGAGTGATAGCTCCTCCTCTTCCTCCTCAAGTGACAACGGTAACAAATTCCTAATGGAATTTCATGAGGTAACATCTTCCGACTCCTCTTCCTCTTGTTCTTCAAATTCAAATTCTTTCAATCACATGTCTTATGAGGATCTCCAACATGCTAGAGATCAATTGGAGGAAGGTTTTCACGAAATTTCTTCCAAATTTGTTGCTTTAAAAAAGAATTTCAAAAAACTCTCTTCCGAAAAAGAACAACTTCTCAAAGAGAAGGAAGAGTTGACCCTCAAAATCCAAAACCTTCCCGATGTTGATTCTTTGAATTCAACCATCAAAGATTTAAGGGAATCCCTTGCCAAGTTCACCCAAGGTGAACAAAATTTGAACAATTTGCTTGGTTCCCAACGCATATCTAGAACCACCGAAGGGCTTGGCTATTCCAAGCAAGCTTCCTCTTCCCATGCTCCAACTATTTTTGTAAGGGGGAGCTCCCAATTTAAATTTTGCAATTATTGTAAAAAACTCGGGCACTTAATTTATGAGTGCGATTGCAAAAATGCCCGATATGGAAGGCCCAAAACCTTTTTCTTTAACGATGAATTTCATAGGAGAAGACCCGCCACTAGACAAGTGTGGATTGAAAAATCCCTTTTAGCGAGTCTCTCCGGGCCAAAATTTGTTTCGGTTTCAAAAACCTCTCCCCGGTGATTTGTTTTTTTATTTAGGGGGAGTTAGGATTGTTTAAGCTTTTTTTGCTTTTTTCATTTCAATTTTCGATTCAAAACTTTCAATTCAAAATTTTCATTCAAATTTTTATTCAAAACTTTCAATTCAAATTTCAAAAATTTCAATTGGTTTAAATTCTCTATCACATTTTTCAACGTACTCCCTCAATCAAGTTTTATGCCCCGTGCTATTTTGATAATCACAAAGGGGGAGAAATTCTTGGTTGATCGGGGGAGAAATATTTCTCTCATGCCTTAAAGGATAAATTGGAAAATAAACTATTTAAAGCATGCCTCTCATTTCAGTCTTTTTACATTACTTTTTTTGGTGATTGTGATCATCAAAATAGTGGGAGATTGTTGTACCTCTCGTACCCCTCGTGGTTTAATTTTCATGATCACAATCACTCTCTTATTTATCTAATATTGTTTTAAGTGATTTTGGATGATAGGCATGATTTCAGGAGGCCAAGGAATTGGGCCAAGAAAGCAAGAAGTGGAAAAGGAAGAAAAGTGGACTGTTTTCATGTCCACCGGCCAACCGGTGGCTTCACCACCGACCAGCCGATGGACCCTGGACAGAAGGCTGAGCCACTGCCTCAGCACCGGCCAACCGGTGGCCTCAGCACCGGCCAGCCGGTGGCACCCAGACAGAAGGGGTAGCTACTGCCTCCTCACTGGCCAATCGGTGGCCTCCTCACCGGCCAGCCGGTGGTGCCTGGACAGAATCCCTCCTCCATTTTGCAAGCACCGACCAACCGGTGGCCTAGCACCGGTCAGCCGGTAGAGCCAGTCAAACTAGCCGTTGGGCCTTTGACCAGACCTGTCCACTTGCCTCCCAACGGCTCCGAAGCCTTTTCCAACGGCTCCGAAGACCTCCAAATGCCATTTGAGGGTTCCCCCTCTATAAATAAAGGACTAGGAAGCCTAAGGAACAACGTCGGAACTATTGTGAAGCCAACGGACACATTTTCCATCATTTGGCAAACCTCTGGCGGATTCCTCCAAGGAACCTCAAATTGCTCCAACTCACTTCCACATCCAAGGAGCACCACCAAAGAAGCTTGGGAGGGCCCTTCATCAACTCCAATCAATCCTTTGGCGCCCAAGGCTTCCTCCATTACGGTTTTTCATTGTTTTATTTATTTTGAGCATCAATTTGGGTTTGTGCCTACAAACCCCTCTTTCTCTCATCTCCCTTTCATTTGGGTTGTCACACCACCTTCAAGGTGTGAAGAGGTTGGTCAAGCCTTTCCTTTAAAAGGCTTGAGACATAGGTGAGCTAGCCTTCACCTATAAGAAGGCTAGTGGGTTCTTGATCAACCATTAAAAGCAAGCTGTAATAGGTTCTAGACTACCTGAAAAGTCTAGTGGGTTTCTTGCTAAAACCATTGAAAAGCAAGCGGTAGTAAATCTCTCAACGGTTGAGTTGGGAGCGGAGACGTAGGCTTGGGTTTAAGCCGAACTCCGTTATCAATTTTGTGTCTTGCCTATTTTATTTCTGCTGCACTTTCACTTTGATTTTAAATTGTTAATTAATTTTTAAAAGGCAATTCACCCCCCCCCCCCTCTTGCCATCACTTCCTTTTCTTCTCCGCCCAACAGTCGCTCCACACGAAGGCCTG
Organism: Viscum album; assembly: GCA_963277665.1. Classification (NCBI taxonomy): domain Eukaryota; kingdom Viridiplantae; phylum Streptophyta; class Magnoliopsida; order Santalales; family Viscaceae; genus Viscum; species Viscum album. The sequence continues at coordinate 200,396,951 of OY728157.1, read as the reverse complement.
GTCTTTCCTAGTCAAATCTGTCAACAGAGCTACAACTCGAGAGAAGTTGGTCACAAACCTCCAGTAATTGCCTGCCAAACCCATAAAAATACAAACTTCTGCCATGTTCTTGGGTGTTGCCCATGAAATGACTACCTTGACCTTCAACGGGTCTACTTATATTCCCTTCTGATACACTACGTGTCCAAGGAAATGTACGTATTGCGTTAAGAACTTGCACTTAGACAGTTTCTCATAAATATTGTGGTGTCTAAGGACTCCCAAAACTGCCATAAGATGTTCAACATGCTCTTCCTTTGATCTTGAGTAGATAAGGATGTCATTGATGAACACCATAATGAACTGGTCCAGAAACTCTCGGAAAACAGAGTTCATGAGGTTCATGAAGATAGCTGGTGCATTTGTAACGCCAAATGGCATGACCACGAACTCAAAGTGGCTATATCTACACCTGAAATCCATCTTTGAGATATCACCTTCCTTCACTCTCAACTGGTGGTATCCAGACCGCAGATCGATTTTAGAGAACCAACCTGCTCTCCTCAGCTGGTCGAAGAGATCGTTTATCCTCGGGAGGGGGTAACGATTCTTGATCGTCACCTGATTTAACCTCTGGTAGTCTATGAATTGTCGTAGACTACCATCTTCCTTCTTTAAGAACAAAACAGGAGCACCCCATGGCGACACACTGGGTCGAATAATGCCCTTATTCATCAGATCATCAATCTGAATCTGCAACTCACGCAACTCAGAAGGTGTCATCCGATAAGGAGCCATCGAGATCGGGTGGGCACCAGGCTGTACGTCTATCCCAAACTCAACATCATGTTGAGGGGGTAGAGTCACAAAATCATCTGGAAAGACATCAGGGAATTCTCTTACAACTTTTGGGACATCCATCATTCCTGCATCCGCCGACTCTACTGACATCCCGTTCAGCATAGAAAGGAGTGGCTCTGCATGTTGGCTCCCCTCTTGATAACTTTTCTCCCTAACAAAAGCCACACACCGTCCATCCTCGTCGGAGAAATCAATCCTTCTCCGATAGCAGTCGATGGTGGTATGCACGGAGAATAACCAGTCGATGCCTAGAATTACATCGTATTACTGCATCTGCAAGGAAAGAAGGTCTCCACTCAACTGATGTAGTTCCAACATCATTCTACACCCCCAAAAGAAGTAAGATATGATGTTCTAACCCCCAAATAGTGTTCTCAACACTAGGGGCACAAAAAGCCTCTCGGCATCCAGACCCAGAGCATGGGCTAATTTGGGCGTAACGAAGGAGTGCGAAGCTCCCGAATCAAACAAGGAAGAAATAAGAGTGCTGAATAAACTGATCATACCTCAAACGACCTCTGGTCCCATCAGAGCTACTAACTTTTTGGTGTGCAACTATCCACACCCAGCTCCTCTGCCTCGCAGTTGTCGACCACCTCCCCGACCACGCCCAGGTCGAGGTCCCTGAGGATCACCCTAGTGTCAATATCCTCCCACAAGGTCATCCCTCGGAGGGCCATGGGCCTGCTGCTACTGCTGGAAAGGCCTTGCCGGCAACGGATGCTGCTTAGGTGGGTGTTAAAACTGCCCATTTCCACTAGGTGGAGCTCGATTCGGACACCTGCTCTGGACGTGTCTGAAAACTCCACAATAGAAACACTTCGGTCCCAGCCCTACGAGAAAAGGGCGAGGGCCAGAAGCTCAGGACTGGAACTGATGAGGCCTAAACCCTACTTGTCAAAACCTGAAAGGCCCTATCGCTGGAGACTTGCTGCTGACCGCCTTCCCCTTTGATGAACTCAATTGGTTCCTTTCTCATGGTGTGCCTCCCTTTGAGTGCATCCTCTCTAATATCTAGGCCTTCTTCTGTACTGATAGGTACGTCAAAAGAGTAAAGGGAGTGACAGTGTGCTGAATTGAAGGACGGAGTGCCTCCTCTAACCGTCTTTCCCGAGACTCCTCATCCGGAAAGAGATCCAAGGAAAAGCACAAGAGATCTTTGAACTTGATCCCCATATCCCTCACTGAAATGCTTCCCTACTGAACGGAAAGAAAATCCCATCTATTCTTAGCCTTCACCGTAGAGGACAGGAACTCCTCACGAAATTCCTTCTCAAAACTGGCCCATGAAACCCTTGCCTCTGTCTTCTCTCCTAGGAAAAGCATCCACCACTGACGCGCTGCTCCTCTCAGCTGACTGACGGCCAACAGAACCCAGTACTCCCTCGGATCATGGATCAAAGAGAAGGTGATGACTAGCTCCTTGAGCCATCCCTCTATTACTGAGTCAGAAATGCTGCCCCTGTACTTCTCAAGGGTTTGTCGCTGGAAGAAGCACAGATTCCTCTGCCACAAGTCGTCCTCCTCATCTTGGTCAAGCCTTTGCTGGTCAACTGCCTCGATCCGCTGGACCTCAATCGCTCGAGTCGCTCGTGGATAACGTCCTGGTGCCATAGCTGCAAAGTAAACAAATAATACCTAAGACCAAGTAGTAAGGGGATTATTATTATTATTATTATTAAATTTTTCTCCCCAAGGTGTCCAAAATCAAATAAAAACACAATCAGTATGATGCATGTACCTTCCCTAGGGTCTCTACCCTTCAATAAATGTAGTCTCACTTGGTCGTTTGATAGGCTCAGAGTTCTTACATCGGATCACAGGGGCCCCTAAAATCCCATGTCCTAGCCGGTCCTCCATGGTCTATTTCAAGAACCAATGTCACCTAACATTATTTCCCTACCATCCCATGCAATCCTCATTGTGCCTAAATCTAGACTACATCCTATCTCTCAACCTCCCTCTAATACCACTTTGTCACAACCCGCCATCACCAAAACGAGGGAAGGGGAAGCATATTTCCAGACCCTTCCTTCTTTAAGTTGAAGGAGAGATAATGACCCCTAATTCTCACCTCCAGTAGGCCCTGGAGTGGCGACTAGCACCAAGGGTATGGTTTTTCACAAATATGGGAGGCATTACCCTTTTTATTATTTGAGATCGGGAGACAAGATGAGTCAAACACCAAGTGGAAGAGGAACAAGTAAATGTAAAATAAACCCAAACCAATCCCACATGCATGTTTAAATAGTTCTGAAAAAAAGTACAAGAAAACTCAAAAATACCAAAAGAAACAAGAGTATAGCAACTGCAACAACTCCAATTGTCTTGACTAGTAGGGTCCCGCATGGCCCTGGTAGTCCTCCTAGAAACCTGAAAGTAAATGTAGGGTGAGCATACAAAGAATACTCAGTAGGAAAAACCTATAGATCTCGTGCACAAGTGGGGAGACGTACTAAAGTCCCATGAGAAGCAGAGAAACCAACATCTAACAAGGATTATATCCATCCCACCACACCAGTCATGCTCACCAAACAACACAAGCAGTAAGGTAATAGTAAAAGAACAAAAATTTTGGGTACCCTGCACCACCATTTCCCCCACTAGCTAGCTGCTCATCCCTAACGGAAAACGTCCTAACGCTACCACACTCTTCCTTCCCGCACACACCTGGGCCTCACAACCACACATCCCTACCCGCACACACCTGGGCCTCACAACCACACATCCCTGACCGCACACACCTGGGCCTCACAACCATCCATCCCTGCCTGAAAACACTTGAGCCACATCCCAAAGATTTAGGATTGAAATAATGGTGTAGATGCTCAATATACAAGAGGGGGGTGAATTGAATACTTTAAAAATTCCTTTGGAACCTTTAAAGTTAGTTATGAATAATCGTGTTTTCCTTAAGTAAAGGAAAGGGATAAGTTTAACAAAGTTAAACTTAAGTAAATTCACAACACCTCTAATAATAAATGAAAGCTTGGAAAGAGATTCCGAAAGTAGGTTCCGGAAATATGGTTTCGGAAATTGAAACTTCACAAAAGATTACAATATGAGATTCTACCTTAAAGCGTATAGAATCTAAATGAAACAGAGTATAAGTAAGGAAGTATAAGAATGTTATACTTTCCTTATAATACAAAATGCAGCAGAAATAAACAAGTAGTAAAACTACAAGTAACAAGATATAAGTCTTTTAACCCAAAGAGAAGGGTATCCAACAACCTTGGATAAAGGTCCCTTGATTTATACTTTCAAGAAAGTCTGTCTTACCCACACTAGGGTAAGCCCTCGATACGAATATTGGAGTCTCTGTCTTGCTATCCCCGCAAGCCCTCAACTTCAAGGTAGTTGGAAACCTCTATCTTCCTCAGCAAGGAAGCCCTCAACTTCAAGGTAGTCAGCACCTCTGTCTTCCTATCCCCAGAAGTCCTCGAATGTAATCACCAACATTCGGAGTCGCACGAAGCTTTGAGAGTTAATAAGATCCTCTCTCTCTAGAAATCACTTCAACAGCATATATGCACAATGTCAAACCAAGTTGTTGTGAGATCTTTCAAATGAGATCCTATTTATAGGAAAATTTCCAACGGTCAACTCCCTCTTCCAACGGTCATATTTTCCATGAAATTCGGAGGGACCTGTACACGTGTAACTTAGCCAACGATTAGTTTATAACAGAATAGAAGAAATCGGTTTATAACAAAACAAGTGTAACAAAATGTACAACACCGTTTAAAATCTAACTCAAAAGTTCAGAATGAATGTTCGGAGTGTAAACAAAAATAATTTTTCGGAGTCTAAATAAATACGGAGTGTATAAATCAAAGATGATCAGATTCTGTTAAATAGGTGAATTCGGAATGAGAATTCGGAATGAGAATTCTTCATCAGAATTCATAATGAGAATTCATCATCAGGATTCATAATGAGAATTCATCATCAGAATTCGTAATGAGAATTCTTCATCAGAATTCGTAATGAGAATTCATCATCAGAATTCGTAATGAGAATTCCTCATCAGAATTCGTAATGAGAATTCCTCATCAGAATTCGTAATGAGAATTCATCATCAGAATTCGTAATGAGAATTACTCATCAGAATTCGTAATGAGAATTCCTCATCAGAATTCATAATGAGAATTCCTCATCAGGATTCGTAATGAGAATTCATCATCAGAATTCTTAAGGAGAATTCGTTGTCGAACTTCATAAGGATTCGTATCTTGAATCTGGAGTAAAACTGTATTCGGAATTCGGAATGAAACTTTATCACAGTTCTCATTCTGGATTTCAGAGTGAAACTTTATCACAGTTCTTATCTAGAATTCGGATCCTAAAACAGAATACTTCATATCAAATTTTCAAGCAATTCCGAGAAAATAGAAATGAATCTAAATCTTATACTTAAGAAAAATATGGATGAAAATATGATAAGGATAATTTTTCTTACAAAAGTGATTTTCCTTATAAAAGCAATTTTCCTTATAAAAGCAATTTTCCTTATAAAAGAAATTTTCCTTAAAGATAAGGTGTTTGTGATTTTCTAAACAAGAAGGAATGGAAAAGTCATAAGGAAAACCTTATTGACTCAACAATCTCCCCCTTTTTGGAAAGCACAAACATCCTTACGAAAAAGAAATTCTAAGAAGAATGAAAAACATTAAGTCTTATCTCCCTTTTCTTTAAGGATATTGATGAATACAACTAACTCCCCCTTAGGCTTTGAAACTCTAAGGATCATATTCTAGATTTCTGGAGTGACATTTCATTACGAATAAGAGAGTCTTATTTAATGAGAAACTCCCCCTTAAATTAACTCTTATTAGAGTTCTTTTTTCTTAAGGATCTTTTCCTTCTCCCCCTTTGTGATTTTCAAAAAGAATTCGAGGGAATGGAAAATATAACAAAGTACCTGAAAATTTAGTAGCAACAACAAAAGAAACGACAAGCACAATTTTCATTAAGTTTGAAATCTCAGCAACAAAGAAAATTAGATACAAAAAAAGATCAGATCTATCTATTTTGGATCTTTTTCCTTCTCCATGAGACCCTTAAGAATAGTCTTTATTTTCTTCAAGTCTTTATGGTCTTCTTCGACTTGCTTCTCTAAGACCACTATTCTTGCACTTTGAGCTTCAATCTTTTCTTCCTGGGCTTGAAGCTTTTCTTCCTGAGATTTAATCTTTTCTTCCTGAGCCTTCAATTTCTCTTCAAACTCAATCTGATGATCCCTTTCAAATTTCCAGTTGTGAGAAACAGAATTCAGCTTCCCATTCAGATCTCTGACTTCTTGAATCCAGAAGTTCTTTTCATCTGTCATCTTCTCTTTAAAGGAAGAAGTCAGCTCATTTATCTTCCTGCCCTCAGTCTCAAAAGCATATTTAACATTGTCTTGAGATTCATCAAATAGCCTCATCTCTTCTACAGTCTTCCTCGACCAGTTTGTCATCCTCTTGCAAGATCTTCTATGGGCTTAGTATCCAACAAAAAAGGTTTTGAACTGAGCCTCAATCTCAACGCACTTGTCCATAACCATAGATACGGAGTCTGTTTTCTGATTCAAAGAATGTTGGAGCATCTGGAATCTTGAATCAATACTTGAGAAAGTCGGAATAGAACCTACCAACTTCTTTAAAGACTGAACAAAAAAGTCATTCCCCAACGAAGATGACTCTGAATCTGAGACTCTGCTTGGAGAATTTTCTTCTTCAACTTGGTCAAGCTTTCTCTTTGAAGAACTACCAACTTTCTTTCTCTTCACCACTACTGATCTCGGAGTATCAGCAAGAATTTGCTTTCCCTTGTCTCTTTTCAGAATAGAGTCATGTTCTGGAGTTCTCTTCTCACTATCAGAAACTTGGAAAACATTGTCTTCCTCATCAGAAACTTCCTGAGCACCAACCTCTACATTCTCCATTTGAGCAATATCTTGTAGAAGTTGTTCTTCCTCTGCATGATAAGCTACTTCTTCTTCTCCTTTCTCTTCATCCATTGCCAGAGTGACTAGATTAGAAGACTCATATTTTGAGGTTCGAAGCGACAAATGTTCGGAAGGAGTCCCCTTACAATCATCTACTTGTTTTAGAACATATCCGGTTTCACTACTTCCTTCAGCAACAACTTCTTCCTCTCCCACTTGTTCAATCTGCTCTACTTCCTCAACAGGCTTAGCTACTGCTTATTCCGGAGCAACAAAGTCTCTTCCTGGAGTCTCAGGTAGAGATTCCAGAGAAAAAGATCTTGGAACAAGAATATTTGCTGAAACCATCTCATTAAACTTTAACAAATCCTGAGCTACCTCAGCCTCAGACATCTTCTTCTTGAGCTTCTTTTCTTTCGCTTGTTTTTATAGCTCATCCACAGTTCTTTCCTTCAAGGCCTTAGCCTCCGCAGGGTCCAAGCCAAACTGAGGCTCCCCTTGCACTCTCTTCTCTTTCATCTCCCTTAAGAAAAGAAACTGTTTCATAGAAATCTATAAGAAAATATGAATACACTTCATCTTGGTTCCTGGGTTTTGACACCGCAACATCTTCCCAACCATTAAGCTTAATATTCTTGGAAATAAGAGAATCATACTTGTTGAAGAAATCTGGATGAACCATCCTCTCTCTATATACTAACCACTTTGAAATTGGCTTAGAGGAAGACATGTCTTGAGACGCTTCTTCCACAGACATTTGGATCTGAAGATCTCTGAGAAGTTCGGAACTGAGAAAACTGAAGTTCAGAATGGCTTTAAAATGAAGAGGCAGAGCTTCGGAACGCTGGAGCTTGAAAACCGATGTGGGACAACTATTTTGGGTTCCATTTATATAGGCAACGAGAAAAAAAACGGTTCATCTTCCATGGTCGATCGAACGGTTGTGATAAGCTGAGATCAGATCTGACGGTCGAAAACCAATTCTCAAGAAAACTTGAATCTGATCTTTTGAGGTTTTTATTAAAACAAAGAATTAAGAAAACTATAATCTGAAAACAAAATATAATAAAATGCCAGCAAGAAAAGTATGACTACGAAAACTTAAGTAAGGAAATCATACCTTTCGGATTGGATGAAGAAGATTATTCGTAATTGGAAACATTCTTATGAAAACTTTGAAAAATATTTATTACGAAAAACAAACTTAGTACGAAAAACTCAGTACGAAAAACAAACTCAGTAAGGAAATTTCATTCCAAAATTTGAAAAAAAACTTATTATGATAGATTCGGTATGAAAATTCTGTTATGAAAATACCAATACGAAATTTTCCATTCCGGAAGTTTTTAATACGAAAATTTCCATTTCAAAAGTTTTCTATATAAAAATATCCATTCTGGAAAATTTTAGTTCTGTAAAGTCCATTCCGTAATTTTAGTTCTGAAAAGTTTGAAAACAAATTTTGAAAAATTTTGTTATTCTAACAATCAGATTTACTCCCCCTATGAAAAGGAGTTTATTGCTGTAAGGAGACTTTTTCAACAGAAAGTTAATTAAGGATGATTACCTTACAGTTATCATTCCTAACTTCTGTTTAATGTATTCAAATCTATCATAAGGCAAAGATTTTTTGAAAATATCAGCAAGTTGATCTTGTGTTCCGATAAACTGAAGAATGATATCTTCTTTAAGTGTGTGATCCCTAAGAAAGTGATGCCTAATATCTATGTGTTTTTCATGAGAGTGATGTGCAGGGTTCTTACTAAGGGCAATGGCACTTGTGTTATCACACAAAATTTGATTTTTAGTAAAACTCAAGCCATAGTCTGTGAGTGTGTGTTGCATCCACAACACTTGAGCACAACAACTTCCAGCTGCTACATATTCAGCTTCAGCAGTGGAAAGTGCTACAGAATGTTGCTTCTTTCAGGACCAAGAAACTAATGAATCTCCTAAGAAATGACAAGTCCCGGATGTACTCTTTCTATCCATTCTACATCCACCAAAGTCAGCATCAGAAAAACTTTTTAGAACAAAATCATTTCCAAAAGTATAAAATAATCCTAGATCCATGGTTCCCTTAAGGTAGCAAAAAATTCTTTTTACTACCTTTAAGTGAGATTCCTTAGGATTGGATTGATATCTTGCACATAAGCATACTGAGAACATTAAGTTTGGTCGACTAGCTGTTAAGTAATGTAAACTTCCTATCATACCTCTAAAAGATTTTTGATCTACTGGTTTCCCAGCTTCATCAAGATCTAAAGAGTTTGAGGTACCAATGGGAGTTCTTATACTCTTAGTGTTGTCATAAACATACTTTTTAAGAAGATATTTAATATACTTATGTTGAGATATGTAGGTTCCTTCTGGTTTTTGATAAATTTGAAAACCAAGGAAAAAAGTTAACTCACCCATCATACTCATTTCAAACTCAGATTTCATTAGACTTGCAAAAGAGTTGGTCAAAGATTTCTGAGTTGAACCAAATATGATGTCATCAACATAAATTTGAACAATCAAAACATTTTTCTTATCTTTCTTTATAAAAAGGGTTGGATCTGGTTACTCTCTCAGGAGTCTTAGCTTTCATCTGATTTGATGTTGTTGTAAAAGTGACAGTACCATTTCCATTTTTCTTCTTGATGTTTTCAGCATCTCTCTTCATTCTTTTTTCATGTTGTAGAAGAGTTCCAAATAAATCATCAAGATATATTTGAGGGACCTTCCTGTTCTCATCTATAGCATTTCTTTTGGATTCCCACTCATTGGGCATAATATCAATTATTTTGTCCACAGGTGCTTCATCATCTAAACCTTTCTCTCCCATAGACTGTAGGATATTGACTATAGTCATGAATCTCTGTTGAACTTTACAGATTGGTTCACCATAAGGAAAGTTGAAGCCATGATATTCAGCTCTAAGCATAGCTCTCCTAGTCTCAATCACTTTAGAAGTTCCAAAGTGTGTAACTTCTAACTTCTTCCAGATACAATTAGCTTCTTCACAAGAAGAAATTTGGCTATATATATTTCTAGTCATTGAACACAGTAAAGTATTGCGTACCTTATAATTGAGTTGATACTCTTGCTTTTCCTAGTTAGTGAAAGTTCTGACTTCCTTATCAGGAATTTTATTATCACCAGTAAGCATAACAAAGTTGTCTACTCCAGTATTGATAACAAAAGTCTTCATTCGATCTCTCCAGTACTCATAATCATTACCATCAAAGATTGGTGGTCTTGTAGGATTTAGATTATCAATAGAACCAACATTAATTCCTGCCATACTTATAATAACCTTCGATACAAAAACTTGTTAGTAGCAAAAAGTTTGTAATAACAAAGTTTGGAATGGGAAAGTTCGGAATGATAAAGTTCAGAATGATAAAATAAGCAAGAAAAACTTATACGTGAGTATAAGTATTTCAGAGACCTCCTCTGATACCAATTGTAGGATCGAAATAATGATGTAGATGCTCAATATACAAGAGGGGGGGTTAATTGTATACTTTAAAAATTCCTTTGGAACCTTTATAGTTAGTTATGAATAACCATGTTTTTCTTAAGTAAAGGAAAGGGATAAGTTTAAAAAAGTTAAACTTAAGTAAATTCACAACACCTCTAATACCAAATGAAAGCTTGGAAAGAGATTCCGAAAGTAGGTTCCAGAAATATGGTTCCGGAAATTGAAACTTCACAAAATATTACAATATGAGATTCTACCTTAAAGCGTATAGAATCTAAATGAAACAGAGTATAAGTAAGGAAGTATAAGAATGTTATACTTTCCTTATAATACAAAATGCAGCGGAAATAAACAAGTAGTAAAACTACAAGTAACAAGATATAAGTCTTTTAACCCAAAGAGAAGGGTATCCAACAACCTTGGATAAAGGTCCCTTGATTTATACTTTCAAGAAAGTCCGTCTTACCCACACCAGGGTAAGCCCTCGATACGAAGATCGGAGTCTCTGTCTTGATATCCCCGCAAGCCCTCAACTTCAAGGTAGTTGGTAACCTCTGTCTTCCTCAGCAAGGAAGCCCTCAACTTCAAGGTAGTTGGAACCTCTGTCTTCCTATCCCCGGAATTCCTTGAATATAATCACCAACATTCAGAGTCGCACGAAGCTTTGAGAGTTAATAAGAGCCTCTCTCTCTAGAAATCACTTCAACAGCATTTATGCACAATGTCAAACCAAGTTGTTGTGAGCTCTTTCAAATGAGCTCCTATTTATAGGCAATTTTCCAACGGTCAACTCCCTCTTCCAACGGTCATATTTTCCATGAAATTTGGAGGGACTTGTACATGTGTAACTTAGCCAACGGTTAGTTTATAACAGAATAGACGACATCATTTTATAACAAAACAAGTGTAACAGAATGTACGACACCGTTTAAAATCTAACTCAAAAGTTTGGAATGAATGTTTGGAGTGTAAACAAAAATAATTTTTTGGAGTCTAAATAAATACAGATTGTATAAAACAAAGATGATCAGATTCTGTTTAATAGGTGAATTCAGAATGAGAATTCGGAATGAGAATTCGTCATCAGAATTCGTAATGAGAATTCATCATCAGGATTCGTAATGAGAATTCATCATCAGAATTCGTAATGAGAATTCATCATCAGAATTCGTAATGAGAATTCATCATCAGAATTCGTAATGAGAATTCCTCATCAGAATTCATAATGAGAATTCCTCATTAGAATTCGTAATGAGAATTCATCATCATAATTCGTAATGAGAATTCCTCATCAGAATTCGTAATGAGAATTCCTCATCAGAATTCGTAATGAGAATTCCTCATCAGGATTCATAATGAGAATTCCTCATCAGAATTCTTAAGGAGAATTCGTTGTCGAACTTCATAAGGATTCGTATCCTGAATCTGGAGTAAAACTGTATCCAGAATTCGGAATGAAACTTTATCACAGTTCTCATTCTAGATTTCGGAGTGAAACTTTATCACAGTTCTTATCTAGAATTCGAATCCTAAAACGGAATACTTCATATCAAAGTTTCAAGCAATTTCGAGAAAATAGAAATGAATCCGAATCTTATACTTAAGAAAAATATGGATGAAAATATGATAAGGATAATTTTTCTTACAAAAGATATTTTCCTTATAAAATAAATTTTCCTTATAAAAGAAATTTTCCTTATAAAATCAATTTTCCTTATAAAAGCAATTTTCCTTATAAAAGCAATTTTCCTTATAAAATCAATTTTCCTTATAAAAGCAATTTTCCTTATAAAAGCAATTTTCCTTAAAGATAAGGTGTTTGTGATTTTCAAAACAAGAAGGAATGGAAAAGTCATAAGGAAAACCTTATTGACTCAACAGAAGACACCTGGGAAAACAAACCATAACCAGAACCCCTTCCTGAAAACACCTGGGCTAACAACACACCAAACAAAACCTACCCAATGAATCTTGGGTGTAAGGTCACCTCCATCCATCACAGCCAAGGGAATAGGGAGTAGGAAAGAGAGTAACTAGGGGGAAATTCCCTTCCCCATGAAATGAGGTGTCCAACACTAAGTGTCCTACGTGGTTGGGGTGAGACTAAACACAAAACATACAATTATACATATATATATCAACACAGAGCCCAACCTATGGCTCCTCAAATAGATACAAGCAGGTGCACAAGCACTACTGCCTTAGAAAACAGGCGCACAACAAATAGTTCCCAGTTCCCCTGTTCAAGTTATCATTCATAACAACTCAGTATGAGTTAATCCCTTCACCACTAGGCAGCTAACAAGAACATTCTCAAATGAACAACAAAAACGAAAGAAAGGAAAACATCATGTTATTTAAGCATTCACACCTGGTTCTCGTGAAGTCACAACAACTAGGGATCAAGTGAGATACCTCAAAGTGCTGAAAATAAAAACAACCCCAAGACACAGTCCCATGTCCCCAAGCTCTAGAAGCCAATGGTTTCTCAACAACAGAGGATTCCACCCCAATTCATGATATAAGCAGAGTAACCCCCCATAGCCTCAGATTCACAACCAGCGAAAGTATAACAATAGGGGATCCCATCCAAGAAAACTATAAAGTCACCCATAATCAGCCAGTGAAGGAAAAACAACCAAAACACTACCACCAACACAAGGGAGACCTATGCAGGTATTTTCATATTTAAAAGATTTAACACACTCCATGATTCCAATTCCATTGTGGTTTAACCAGGGTTATCACAGAAAAGGGTTAATCCTGGTGCTTTCAATTTATTTAACCGAGTATACGTAATTAACCAATTCCATGTAATGGTTATTTAATCATCCTGGAACACTGAGGTTCATTAGTTCACAAAGAAAGACCACTAACGGCCATGATTTTTAGTGAGCATAGGCCCGTCTAATTCACAACACATATCAACAACACAAGAGCACATCATGACATCGATCACACACCCCCCCTTTTATTCTTTAAAGGTCCGTTGCATATCTTTGTTAAGTTGGGTTTCGTCAATTTACACAGAGACAAAAGCACGCCCACCCCGCATGATACACAGAAAGAAGAGACGAAGGATAAAATCCCTACTTGATTTATCAAGGATCGACGTTAAGTCCTTGCGTGGAAACTGGAAAAACAGGAGTAGCAGGATCTCCACAGAACGTGATCAAGGAAAACTTCACAGCAGGGGTATGACTCGTCGGGAGGAAGGGTAATCCAAGTGCAGGGTGATAGAAAACAAGAAACTCAGGGAGAAGAGAAGCCTTTAGGTTATAAGGACTGAGATACAGCATTCCTGGGATGGTTAAGATACGGAGAGAAAAACTCAAAACTATGTAATACGTAGGATCGTGGGTTGACCAAGCAGTTGGTCCACCCCACACGCCACTAAAAAGGTCCCCGCCTTTCAGGGTGTTTTAAACAGACGCACACCTCATCAGTTTATCATTTAAGGAGGGTACCTCACCAATCATTTAATTTAAATGCCATTAATGGACTTTAAAACAAGCTTAAAGGGGTCAAAACATGGTTTAAAAACCAATTTGCGTAAAAAGGAGGTGCTGCTGGAAAACCTGTGGAGGGTAGGCGAGAGATATTGGTAGCTGAGAGCTACCGGTTGGCGACAGCTACTGGTAGCTGAGAGCTACCGGTAGCCGAGATCCACCAATAGCCGAGAGCTAATGGTTGGCAATAGCTACCGGTAGCCGAGATCCACCGATAGCCGAGAGCTATCAGTTGCCTAGAGCTACCGATTGGCGACAGCGACTAGTAGCCAAGACCACCTGTAGCCGAGAGCCACCGGTAGCCTAGAGCTACAGGTAGCTGAGAGCTACCAGTAGCCGAGAGCCACCGGTAGCCGAGATCCACCGGTAGGCGAGGGCCACCGGTAGCCAAGGGCCACCAGTAGCCAAGGGATACTGGTACCCCAAGGTCACTGGTAGGCTAGGTCTATCGGTAGGTTGAGGCTACCGGTAGGCCAAGGCTACCTCTAGGAGTCACCGAGGTGCTGGAATGGCCTTCCAGACCACCCAGAACACCTCAAACATCAGATTTTTTACCAAGTAATGGACCCAAAAACCCGGTACATTACAATAAACTTCCTATTCACTAAAGAATTGAAAAAGGATTATTTGATTCTACGCATTCCATTACCATGAATTCCCCTAGTTCTTGAGGTATAGTTCTCTATATAAATCATACCTGAAGCTACTCCTATCTCAAAGTGTCCCTATAGGATGGCTCTTATCGAACTGGAGGAGTTAAAGAAGGACCTACAAGAGCATTTGGAAAAAGGGTTCATACACCCTAGTGCATCACCATGGGGTGCATCAGTTCTCTTTATAAAGAAGAAGGATGGATCAATGTGGCCGTGTATCAATTATTAAAAACTCAACAAAATCACCATAAAGAATAAGTATCCTCTCTCAAGAATTGACAACTTTTTTGATCATCTAGGAGGAGCTCAGTACTTCACAAAGGCGGATCTTCATTCTGGATATCATCAGCTAAAGTTGAAGAAGAGATATATTTAGAAGACTGCTTTCTGTACATGGTAGGGGAACTATGAGTTTTTGGTGATTCCCTTCAGACTTACTAATTCCCCTACAATCTTCATGGATTTGATGAATAGAGTATTTATACATTACCTTTAAAAAAATTTGGTAGTGTTTATGCATGATATTCTCATATACCCAAGATGAAGGAGGAACATGAAGAACATATAAGACTTGTGTTGGCAACATTGAGAAAGGAGAAGTTGTATGCCAAATTCAGAAAGTGTAACATTTGGATGAAGCAAGTCACATTTTTGGGACATGTGATCACAAGTGAGAGAAATTATAAGAACCCTTTAAAAACTAAGGTGATTAAGGAATGGCCCAAACCCTCTAGTGTCACAGAAATATGTATTTTTCATGGATTAGTGAGGTACTACCGATGTTTTGTGAAAATTTTCTCATGATTGTCAAACCCGCTAACTAAGTTAACAGGGAAATGGGTAAAGTATGTTTGGATGAAAGAATGTGAGGGAATCATCAAAGAGATAAATAGAAGTCTGATCACATCACCTGTACTCACATTACCGAAGAGTGGAGAAAGTTTTTTGATATACAATGATGCTTCAAAAAATGGATTGGTTTGTTTACTCATGAAAAATGATAATGTGATAGCCTACTCCTCACGGTAGTTGAAGATCCATGAGAAGAACTACCCAACGCATGATCTAGAGCTAGCAGCTGTGATTTTTTCCTTGAAAATATGGCAGAACTACCTCTATGGTGAGAAGTGTGACATATACACCATTAACAAGAGTCTAAAGTATATATTCAAACAAAACAACCTCAAAATGTGTCAAAGGATATGGTTAGATCTAATCAAAGATTATGATTTATCTATTCACTATCATCTTGTAAAAGGCAAATAAGGTAGCTGATTCTCTAAGAAGAAAAGAACATGCTACTCTATCCATGTTGCTGATTAAGAAATACCCTATCTTAATGGATATATAAAGAATGGATTTGGAAATAATAATGGCATGGAATACATCCTACTTTTTCAAAATGATTGCTTCAACCATCTATCCAAGGGAATAATAAAGAAGCACAAAGGGATGATCCAGAGCTACAAAAGAGGGTGATTGTAGTAAAGGAAGGGAATCTTCTAGAGTTTCATATTGACGATGATGGGGTGATTCGATTTCAAATGCATATTTGTGTACCTTCATCACCCAGGATAAAGAAAGAGGTATTTGATAATGCACATAGCTCACCTTTCTTTATCCATCCTAGTATCACTAAGATGTATCGTGATCTCTGAGAACACTTCTAGTGGGAAAACATGAAGAAGGGGATTTTTGAATATATCTCAAGGTGATTGATATGTCAACAAGTTAAAGTAAAGTGATATAAGTCCAAAGGGATGATGCAACCATTTCTTATACCCATGTAGAAATGGGAGAATGTCACTATAGACTTTGTCACGGGTCTCCCAAAGACGTTCAAGGGAAATGATGTGATATGGGTTGTGGTTGACCGACTGACCAAGATTGCCCACTTTATCTCTATTCAGGAAGATCTCTCACTTGAAAAACATTTAAAGATATATGTGAAGGAAGTTGTGAGACATCATGGGGTTCCGCTCTGGATTGTCTTTGATTGTGATCCATGGTTCACATCTAAATTTTGGAGGATTCTCCAATATTCTTTGAGTACTGAATTAAATTTTAGCATGACCTATCACCCCCAAACTGATGGCCAATATAAAATTACTATTTATATGCTGGAAGATATGCTAAGAGTCTACTCTTTAGAATTTAAATGTGGATGGGATCAACATATCCCATTGGTTGAGTTCTCATACAATAATAGCTTCCACTTAAGTATTTAGATGGCTCCATATGAAGATCTGTATGGAAAGTGATGTAGAAGTCCAACCTATTGGGATGAAGTTAGAGAAATAAAGCTACATGGACATGATCGTGTGCAAGAGATGATAGAGATGGTCCAAGTCATCTAGAAACATATCAAAGGTTTTTAGAGTCATAAAAATAGTTATGTTAACAACTGTCGAAGGGACTTAGAGTTCGATGTTGGAGATAAAGTTTTCCTTCGAATATCACTATTGAAGAGAGTCATGTGGTTTGGAAAGAAAGGGAAGCTAAGCCCAAGGTAATTGGACCCTTTGAGATCCTTGACCACATAGTAGTCGTGGTCTATTGGATAGCACTTCTGCCGAATATGGATCATGTTCATGATGTGTTTTACGTATCAATCCTAAAGAAGTACATACCAGATCCCTCACATGTACTGAACTCATAGGTGGTACAACTGAAATATGATCTCTCTTATGAGGAGCAGCCAGTAAAGATTCTGGACCAGAGAGATAAGGTTCTATGCAACAAGACAACCCACCTTTTCAAAGTGTTGTAGAGGAACCACAAGTATGAAGAAGAATCATGGGAACTAGAGGAAGTGATGAAGGAGATGTACCCTCACTTGTTTAAGTAAAACAAAATTTTGAGGGAAAAACTTCAAAGCGGGGGGAGAATGTAACGACCCAAACTTTTATCAATGAAATTTCTCTCTTATTGTAGTAATTTCATAATCATATAAAATCACATTAGGAAACACAATTCCACATCATGCTTAAATGGACTACTATGTGACCTTTAAACATTAATTTTCCACTTTTGTTTTTTGAATTTCGAAAATCTGACATACATGGTTGTGATCAGTAACATGTTTGAAGTCCGATAGGACAAACTTAATTTTTAGTGAATAGTAACATAACCTTATGAATAGTAAACTACCCTTAGGAATAGTAATATAACCCTTATGAATAGTAAATTTCCCAAAATAATAGTAACCTTACCCATGAATATATAAATAAAATTTAGGCATCTTATAAGTGACTATATGGACATAGTAAAAGTATTGGTATTTTTGTAAGTCATAAATAAGTAATCATAATTAATTAATTAATTTTTTTAAAAAAAATATTTTCTTCGAATATATTCATAAATTAAAATTTTTTATTCTTCTGGTTTTAAGATAATTTTATAAGACCTTATGTAATTTTGGAAAGCATTATAAAATCAGTTTTAATTTTAAAATCTGTATTTTTCAATTAAAATATGATTTTAATTAAAAATTAAATTATTTATATTTAGAGAATATTTTTTGAAAAATTGAGTTCATTTTTTATTCTAAACTTTGAAAAATGGTTAGAGTGATTTATTGGTATTTTTCTGAAATACTTTAATTTTTGTGAATAGTGAAATTCGATAATTTAAAATATATACTAAATAAATGAATTTATGCATCATGCTTGAGTCATGGATGATGTAAATGGCCATTGGTTCAAACTCACATGCACATATTACTATTTTTAGTCACAATAATCCTCACTATTTCTTGTCTTGTGGAGAAATAATAAATTAATGAATATAATATTAAGAAAACTCTCCTCCCCTTCACTATAAATATCACCCCTCACACCCTCATTTCTTCACACCTCTTAAGCTTCATGGATTAACTAAATTCTTCCCAAATATCCCCAAGCTCCTTCCCCACATCCATCATCCCTTGGTCTCCTCAAAAGACTAAATCATCTCCCCTAAAGAGGCTCTTAAAGGAGATAAACTTTAGAGGTAAATTCCTCTTTCCAGTTCTTTTATTTTCATTCAAGTTCCTTTATTCTCTTTTTATTTCCTAAATCACTTTAACCCAAATGGAATGATAACTCTAGTAACATAAATGTACTGAAATTTTATTATTCTAATGGAATAGTTCATTATAATCTCACATTACCTCTCCTTTTATACTATAAATGAAAACACCTTTTGAGATGTGTTAATTTATCACAATCAAGGATGACAGGTTTTCAATTTGCATTACCATATTAGAGAATAGTCATGAATCTATTTTAATGGTTGAACCAGATCATAATATATTTATTTTATCTTATGTGATGTTCTATAATCCTTATACACTCATGATATAAAATAATAATGCAAAACAAGTTCATTGTGAGAAAAACCACCAAATTAATCCAAGCATTTATTATTAAGATTTTATCTAATGATTCATCCTCATGGTATATAAAAAATTCATTATAAGATCATTTATATATCCGGAATGTCACTAATAATATATATTAACATTTATAGATGTTTAAACCCATTTCAAACACACATTCATTCATGAATACAAGTGAATCGTCCATAAAATCAAAGAAAATTAACACTCCTGAACATTTAATTTAAGAACTATAAATCTAGTTTTAAGTTAATTTTATTAGACCATATATAATTTTTGAAAGAATAATAAAATCATTTTTAATTTTAAAATCTGTATTTTTTCAGTAAATTCTGATTTTAATTAAAAATTAAAATTTCCATATTTAGAGAATTATTTTTGAAAATTGATTTTTTTTATTCTACATGTAAAAAAATGTTTAGGGTGAATTTTTGGGATTTTTCTAGAATACTTTAATTTTTGTTGAATAGTGAAATTTGATAATTTTCAAAATATGATAAATAAATGAATTTCTTCATCATGCTTGAGTCATGGCTGATGTAAATGGCCATCGGTTTGAACTGACATGTACTTATTACTATCTGTAGTCACAAAAATCCTCACTATTTCTTGTCTTTATTGAAATTAACAAACTAATTAATTAAATATTGATAAAACCCCACTCCCCTCTACTATAAATATCACCCCTCACAACCTCAATTACTCACACCTCTCAAACCTTGTTCCTACTCCAAATTCTATTCAAATATCTTCCTAAGCACATCCCTCACATCCAATAGCCCTTGGTCTCATAAAAAGACCAACACCTCTCCCTTAAATAGGCTCTCAAAGAATATATATTCAATAGGTAATTTATCTCTCTCTTTTCTTTCAATTTCATTTTAAATTTATTTTCTTCTCTTCTCTTATCCTCAACTTATTTTATCCAAATTTCACGATAACTTTAGTATGACTGATATATGGGTATGATATCATGTTAAAGGAATATTATTCATTATACTCCTCCCTATCTCTCTCATTGTTTATAAAAATGAAATTGTTGCCCGTGATGTGTTAATTTACCTACATCATGTGTGATTCACTTCCATTTTCCATCAACTCCATCAAGGATATCAATAAAACCATTAAATGATTGAAAACATATTGTAATATTTATGTTGTTACCCATTTTATGTTCTGGAAACAAATTTTGCACCTTAAGATAAATGATAAAACAAAACATGTTCATTGTTATCCAAAAATCGACCAAATTAACCTAAAATGATCATCATTAATTTTTAACTAATGATTCATTCACATGGTATATAACATAATTCATTACAAGATCATTTAAAATCCTAGAAATAATAGTTCATGGATCAGTGGGTTAATACCAATATTTTATGAAAAAATTATCATGATTGTCAAGCCCGCTAACTAATTTTACAAGGAAAGGGGTAAAGTATGTTTGGATAGATGAATGTGAGGGAAGCTTCAAGGATATAAAGAGAAGGTTGATCACTGCATATGTACTCACATTACTAAAGAGTGGATAATTTTTTGTGATATACAGTGATGCTTCAAAGAATTTATTGGTTCAGGTACTCATGAAAAATGATAATGTGATAGCCTACACCTCACGGTAGTTGAAGATCCATGAGAAAAACTACCCAATGCATGACCTAGAGATAGCAGCTATGATTTATGCCTTGAAAATATGGTGGCACTACCTCTATGGTGAGAAGGGTGACATATACACCGATAATAAGAGTATAAATTATATATTCACACAAAGGGATCTCAAAATGAATCAAATGATATGGTTAGATAAAATCAAAGATTATGATTGCTCTATTCGCTATCATCCTGGCAAGGAGAACAAGGTAGTTGATGCTCTAAGAAAAAAATAACCTGCTAATATATCCATGTTGCATATTGAGAAAGACCCCATCTTCATTTATATATAAAGGATGGATTTGTAAATCTTAATGGTAGGGAATACATACTACCTTTCCCAAATGATTTCATAACCATCTATCTAAGAGAAGATTAAGGAGGCACAAAGGGATGATCCAGAGTTACAAAATAAGGTGAATGTAGTAAATAAATGGAAGTTGTAAGAGTTTAATATCAACGATGATGGCGTGATTCAGTCTAAAACATGGATTTCTGTGCCTTCATCACCTAAGATAAATAATAATCTATTGTATAATTGGTCTCGCCCAAATTTACCTAATATTTTAGGTTTACGTGGTTGCTTGCAGTTTAGCTTGTGTTGTTGAATCCTCAAAGACCTAAGAAGAAACCTATAGACACGTACATTCTATGGAATGTTCTTGGCTATAAAGTGGCCATATTTGGGTTTATTTTAGATAGGTTTAAGTTAAAACTAAGAGTATTAATTGAATTCAATTTAAAATAATGAGTTGATCCTAAGTTTTCACATGGGGTGGATTGGATGCATTCCTTTTTCAACTATTTTAATTTCTTATATTTGAGATGGGTTCATTTTATAAGATCAAGAAAAATCATCAATTACTAGTTTAATACCTCCACACCTTAATACTAATCACTTATAAACTTGAATGATCAAAGTTTTGAGCACTCCAAGGTAAAGTTTCGTATTAGCACTTGAAGTGTGCAGCCATAAATTCAACAAGGATGAAAGAGTTTAAAGATCTTCAAACAAAATTATCAATTAAAAGAAGCGATTATACATTAATAGAGTGAGAAATAACATCCAATACAGCCCCTTTCTACTCCCTTGTATCAACCCATAAGTGTGATATCCCTCCATTGATTCTATGGTTTCAATGGAGGTGGAAAATAGGCTCATGAGGGAAGAATTGGAGAAGTAAAAAAACAATGAAATAATGATCACTCCACCATTGTGTGATAACTTTACAAGGTTTGGTGTGAATAAATTAACACCTTGAACCAAAGATATCAACGTGATATGAAGAAGAAGAAAAATAATAGGATAAGAGGAAAATTTATTAAGAACTAAGGTGATTTTAACAACTTACATGAGAAAGAAGAATGTTACAAAGACAAATCAGCATAATAACATTACAATGAAAACAAAGCTCCAAAGATGATTAAACCATTAAACACCACTTCCTTAAATAGGAATTTTGGGAGACTTAGGTCGAGACCCCATCTTTCCAAGTCTCCTCAATTAATAGTGATAGGCCTAGGGTGGTGGAAGTAAGGGAGAGGAGTCTTTTCCACCCTTGACCTGAAGTTGTAGTCAGCTTGCATCCACCAAACAAAGGCACCTAGATTACCTTTTAGATGGCCTAATTGTAGTTGGTCATAGAAGAGAAAAATTAATCTCTATATTTATTCTAACTATATGTAAAACTTCAGCCCAAAATAATTTTTTTTCCGAGATATGATTAAATTGGTGGGTTGTTTTTCTGGGCCATAGAATCTGGACAAAAGTTTAATCTTCCACTTGGGATGATTAGCAATCCATTAAAACATCTGAATTATCTCTTCTCATAGTTTTATGAAATGTTCACCATGATTTCCTATATCTTAATTTAAATTTTAAGAATCATTAGGCATGTGTCTTGTCCGCTATAGTCTCTTTATTGGGATGATATCCAGTTTACTTTTCCCAGAATGTGTTGGCATGAAAGCTCATTTTGGTGGTATTCCGATATTAATATTCAAGTGCTCTAAAAAAATTAATTGTTCCTTATATAATGGGATACCTGAAAATAAAATATTAAAATAAAATCAAGACCATATTGTATTTTAGGAGGTGTTCAAAAATGTACCATGTAATAGTGAATTTTAAGAGGGAATTACAATCATAATGTGAATTAATGTTCAAAGTGTAAAATTCACTAAAATGGTGTTTATGAATAATAAATAACATGAATATTATATATATTAAAAATTAATATTATCCTTATTCAGTGGCTAATCACACCCCCCAACTTGAGTTTTTCTAGTCCTGAGCAAAATGTATCTCAACAATATGAAATTTGAATTCCCTTTTCCAAAAACTTTTTAATACACATTGATAACCAAAAATCCTTATACCAAACAATCATGAAACCCATAAAAATATTTTAATACAAGATATTTCCATAAGAAAATCTCAATCCCAAGCCCGTTCCTTTGTTCAAATTCATCACCACATTTCATCAAATTTCAATAAAGTATGATGATGTGTTGTGTGTCACAAAAGACATGGGGGTTCATTTTTATTCAAGGGAAAAATGATGGAAGCTCTAGGTGGAATAAAATTTCAATATTAGGATGAGTATTCAATTTATATATATATATATATATATTTATTTATTGTTTTTTTTCAATTTTTCCATGGTAATTGAAATTGCACTCAATAGAGTCAACCCATGTAGTGAGACTTTGTCGATGACTCCCAGGCTCAAAGTCCTTAGGGAACCAGGTAAATCCCATATACTCGGGCATCATCTCGTGTTAACTGAGTAAAAAACAAAGTCAAATTACCAAAAGTGGTGATAAAATTACTAACTCTAGTCCAAACAACTATGGAGTCGCGATCCCCAAGTGTCTAAAGCCACACATTAGGTCATTTCATTTCTCTACGTGAAAATTTATTGTTTTTTTTTGTTTTTTTTATTATTTAATACGAATATTAAAACTAAAATGATCACCGAACCTATGATATTTATTTGGGGGACCACATGAACTCAAAATAATACCCCACTATCCAAAGGACATGCATTTTGATCTCTTTTTTTCTATTTGGATGAAAATATAAACGATCAAATTTCACATTAGACAGCCGCACTTTCAAAAATCTATGCTCATGAAATTATACATGGATTGAAATTAGAATCAGGGAATGATAAATTATTTGATATTCAGAAGTGTAAAATTGTATTATCATGTTCAAGGTTAAAGAAATTTTTCCTTCCACACATTTTTTTATGCATACAAAATTAATTAAATTTTTTATCTTTTCACCCCCCCCCCAACTTAGAATAACATTATCCCCAGTGATTAAAGAAAATAAAATTGAGAAGGGGGTAGAGGTAGATTAAAGGAGTTATAAAAGGAATTTTTAATATGAGGATCATGGAATGAAGTCATCTGGTGGTTGAAGTTGATGTTCTTACTTCTCTAATTTAGTCATTTTATATCCACGTCCCTTGCAGAGTTCCCTAGTGGAAAAAAGAAAAAACAAAGAAACAAACAAACAAAAATAATACATATAGATATATATATTTATTCATATATAGAAAAATTAAAATATAATTATATATACAAAAATTATAGAATAAGGAAGCATTATAAGTTGTAGGTCAGTGGTAAGCGCGCACCCCTGTCTCCCTTCGGTCCCGGGTTCGAGTCCCCGTGACTTCACCGGTTGTGATGAGGTTTTCCCCACAACCTACGACGTTTCCTTTAAAAATTTTTATTTTATTTATTTTATTTTAACCTACAAACACATAAAAATAAAATGAACTGATGATACATTGTCTTCTTTTTATATTTTTGGGTAAGGTATTACTCAAGGATCACACCACGTGACGCGGATGAATATGGTGCTCCCCTTTCATACCCATCCATACTCATAATAGAAGGACAAGTCAATAGTATATTTTTTTAATATAAAAATGATTTATTAATCCTATCTAAAAAATAAATATGATTCAAAAAGATTGGAAACATGAAAACCACAGGTTGCCTCCCATGCAGCGCTTTTGTTTAACGTCTCTATCTCAATATAGACCCCTAATTGTTTAATTATTTTTCTCATCTAAGTTTGGTTCACACAAGTCTTCATCTACGGCATATTTTTTTAATGGTTCAATGAATGGTTTGACTATATGACCATTAACTTTATAGGTTTTACCATTGGTGGGATCTTGAATTTCTACAGCCCCATGGGGGTACACCTTATGCACTATGTATTGACCCGACCCTCTGGACCTCAAATTTACTGAGTGTAAATGAAGTTTAGAGCTATACAAAAGAATAAGTTTACCCGGTAAAATGTGTTTGGTTTTAATATTTCAATATTTGTAGGCTTGACCTCTAGATTTATTTATCCTTGAATTTTTATAAACCTCTATCCTAAGTTCCTCAAGTTCATTGAGATCTAATTTCTTTTTTTTCGGCCAATGAGAGGTCATAATTCACTCTGTTAATTTCCCAAAAGGATTTATGTTCAATCTCCACTATAAAATGGCATGATTTACCATAAACCAACCTATATGGTGACATTCCTAAAATGGTTTTTATGCAGTCTGATAGGCTTAAAGAGCATCTAAGATTTTGCTCGACCAATATTTCCTAGATGTATTAACGGTTTTCTCAAGAATTTGTTTGATTTCTCGATTGGCTAACTCAGATTGACCATTGGTCTATGGGTGGTAAGTAGTGGACACTTTGTGAGAAATTCCATACTTTTCCATGAGTGTTGAGAAAAGAAGATTTAAAAAATGAGTTCCATGATCACTAATGATAGCCCTAGGAATTCCAAATCTAGAGATGATGTTTTACTTGAGAAATATAATCACATCTTGATGATCATTGGATTTTTTAAGAATGGACTCAACCCATTTGGAGACATAATAAACAGCTAAAAGGATGTACAGATGTCCCATAGAGTTTGCGAAGGGACCCATGAAATCGATTCCCCATCAATCAAAGATTTCAACCACTAATATGGGAGTGAGTTGTATTTGATTCCTTTTTGTGATGGACTCTACTTGTTGGCACTTAGGAAAACTTTGAAAAAATGTGTAGGAGTCCGTTGAGAGGGTGGGCTAGAAGATACCACACTGAAGAATCTTAGCAGATGTTTTATTAGAGGAAAAGTGACCCCCACATGCCTCGCTAAGATAGAATTTAAGGATAGGCACTTGTTCGGATTCTGGGACACACCTACTAATGACTAGGTCAAGACAGAACTTATAAAGGTATGGATCATAAAACACATAGTGCTTGACATCAGAAATAAATTTCCTTCAAGCTTGAGTCCCTAAGAATTTTGTAATGACTCCTGTAACTAAGAAGTTTTCTATGTCAGCATACCATGGGAAATCACTCACTGAATAGAGGTGCTCATCAGGAAATGAATTAGACACAGAAAGGTGATTTGAGTTGTCTTTTAATTCCATCCTAGATATATGATCAGATAAAACATTTTCAACACCCTTTTTATCCTTGATTGTGAAGTCAAATTCTTGTAATAGAAGTACCCACCTAATTAGTATAGCCTTGGAATCTTGTTTTTTGGAAGAGGTATTTTAGTGTATAATGGTTAGTGAACACAATGATGGGGGATCCTAAGAGGTAGGACCTAAACTTATCTATGGAAAACACAATATCAGGTAACTCCTTTTTAGTGGTGGTGTAGTTGATTTGGTCATCATTTAAGGATTTTCTTGAATAAGCAATGACATGAGGATTTTTATCACAACGTTTTCCTAACAAAGATCCTATAACAAAGTCACTGGAATCACACATAAGTTTGAAAGGAAGGTTCCAATTTGGAGATTTCATAATGGGAGGAGAGGTGAGAAAGGATTTGAGGGTTGAGAGTGAACCCTCACAGTTTTCTATCCAAACAAATGGAGCATCCTTTACTAGGAGAGCACAAAGGGGATGGGAGATTGAACTAATGTCCTTGATGAATCTTTTATAGAAACCAGCATTTCCTAAGAAAGACCTCACTTCCTTGACAGTTTTGGGTGATTGAAGGTGACGAATGATGCCAACATTTTATTTATCAACTTCAATCCCCCTATTAGAGACTAGATGTCCAAGGACTACTCCCTCTTTAACCATTAAATGGCATTTTTTCTAGTTTAGGACTAGATTATTTTCTTCACATCTTGAAAAGACTCTCTCCACATTCCTTAAAAATTCCTCAAATGTATCCCAAAACACAAATAAGTCATCCATGAAGACCTTTAGAAAATCCCCTACCATGTCTGAGAATATTCCCATCATGCACCGCTGGAAGGTTCTAGGGGAATTGCATAACCCGAAGGGCATGCATTTGAAATAAACATTGTTGAATTTACATGTGAATGTAGTATTCCCTTGATCCTATAGGGAGACCTAAATATGATTGTACCCCAAGTACCCATCTATGAAACAATAGAACTCATGACCTTACACTCTCTCAAGGACTTGGTCAATGAATGGTAAGGGGAAATGGTCTTTCTTGGTGAATGGGTTTAGCTTCTTATAGTCAATACAGACCCTTCATCCACTACTCATGTAACATCCCAAATAAGTAATGAATAATAGATATTTTTATCTATGTCTATTAATGATTAAGATAGTGTTTTAGAGGCTTAAAATGAAAATAAATCCAATCTTAAGCATGGAATACACTAATATTCTTAAAAGATTGTTTTACTGCCTTATGATGGAAAACCCTTTTTAAATCTATATTTGACAATTTTATAAACTATGTTTGTCAAAATAAACTTATTCTTTATGATTGAGACATCAAAATTTACTTTGTGTGAATTTTTGGTATTTTTCTGACAATGTTCATTTTTTAATGAATAGTGAAAAATACTGCATTTTACATCAAAACTGCTTTTTAATCTAATTTATTTATATGATTAGATTATCTTTTGAATTGGTCTTAATGTGTAATATGATTATATTTTTACCATTTAATCCAATGGTGGTCATTGGAATCAATTTCACTTTGAAATTGGACTTAAACTAGTGTCAATCTTTTGATACTTATTGTTTCATAAAAACACGCTATTTGCTCTGACAGCGGGAATTAATTATTAAATTAATTAATGTGACTTATATGTTTTTAATTTTGTAAAATAGATTTCATTTTTGAATTCGTAATATCAAATATATCTTAGGGTGAATTTTTGGTAATTTTCTGAAAAACTCCAATTTTTGATGAATAGTGAAACCACTAAGTGGTACTTATAGACTGATTTTCCGTTTAAATGAAATTTTTCCATCATTGTGTTTTGAATTTCCAAAATCCAACATACATGGTTGTCATTAAGAAGTAAAATGTGGTTAAATGAGATTATAATAATTTTTTGGTGAATAGTAACTTATTAAGTTCTTAATCGCGATTAGTGGTAATTAGGGTAGTTTAAGGTATAAATAATGCTTTAATAATATGAAATGACCTAGACACATGTCCCAACCTTATTGGTTGTGTCATGGCCGACCAAGACAAGCCATGGGTCAACTTGGGGACCCCATGGATCCACTTGTGTTGGGAAATGACAAAAATAACTTTTTATTTAATGTAAAAGTAAAAATGACACAAACATAATATGTTTTACAAAAACAATTTTTACATGGGCTTATAAAGATCCGATTTTTGATTATAAATAGTAATTGGAAAGCTAAAAAGATTTCCTACATCATAGTATTTTTTTTATAATTTTTATACATTAAATAAATTAAATTATTTATGACATAATAATGATGCAGCGATGACATCATTATTTGACGATTTAAATAAAATGGAAAGATAATGTAAAATCTATGAACTACACATGTCCAAAACCAATTGGATGAGTGGATGTCGAACCCTTATCACCTTATCCACGAATTATATCAATGTGGGACCTTTTAAAACCGAAACACATTTTCAAATAAAGTAATATTTTTTTACTTTCCAAAAGTGCCCCTCCTCTCCTCTTATAAAAGTCCTCCACCTCTACCTCATTTCACACACTCCTCAAGCTTTTGGCTCGGCCAACCCCTGCCCATTTACTATCTCCACATCTGTCTCCTCATCCTAGAGGATTCCCTTTGGGCATAATCCTTTCAAAGGAAGCCTTTAGGCTCAAATCAAAAGGAGTTACACTTTTAAAGGTAATTCATTCTCTCATGTTCATTTGTTTTATTTTGCTTCTCCAACCCCCTAAACTCTTTTTATTTACTTCTTTTGTAACAACACCAGTATCTACAATATTATATGATGTTGTTATAAGATTTATTTGAGCTACACTCTCACACAACTACATCAAATGGTTAAAGAACATACGGTTTCCGTGGATGGCGAAATTCTGCCTCCCGAAACGATGATTGTTCAATACTCATTTAACACCTTCAAAGGTGGCCATTATGATGTCACTATTTTTATATATGATATATGATATGTTTATGTTTTCCTTAAGCTTATGTTTTTTTCATTTTGGGCATACCTTTATGGTTTCCATTATGGGTAAACACGATATCTTCATTTTAGGAAGTGCGGACTACCGCCCCCTGAAAGTGATTTGATTCGTTAATACCATATGTGGGATGTGTAAAGGATGAAGTTAATGATATTATATATGTTATTATACTGGAATTATAATATACTCTTATATAATTATGGTTCCATTCCAAAAAAATACGAAATAGAAATGGAAGTAGCGTTCATGCGTACGTACGGCTTACCGTCTCCATGAACGGTGCATTTCATTTCTTACCTCTAAATGTGATGTAATATTATAAATACATGTATATGCTGAATATATATGATGTATATGTTATCCAAATCATTAATATAATTCTGGATATAACTAACCTTTGACCAAATTAACAACATGTAAGTGTAAGAAGTCTATTTTTGACTTAAGAACCAAATACCGACAAAATGAACATTATTAACTTAAATGATTACATGATGTCCATAACATGGTATAAAAGGAATAATGAACTTGAAAAAGGTTCTTAAGCAAGTAGAGATTAACTCAAGTTTATTATTCAGGAGATTAAATAACGGTCGGCTCAAGTCGGATACGAGGTATGGGACTTCGTCTCAATCTCCTTTCGTTGAGGCATATTTTATTTTATACACAACTTTCTTTTATACGGTGTATAAACCCCTTTG
Organism: Viscum album; assembly: GCA_963277665.1. Taxonomy (NCBI): domain Eukaryota; kingdom Viridiplantae; phylum Streptophyta; class Magnoliopsida; order Santalales; family Viscaceae; genus Viscum; species Viscum album. The sequence continues at coordinate 200,367,357 of OY728157.1, read as the reverse complement.
ACTTTTACGTTTATTCAAAAGGAATCTTTTTATACGAAGCATTTACTAAATGACAAAAGGGAATGTTTTTGTCGTACGTATGCGGCGACAACGACTTCTCCGCCGTCATGACCGTTATTTGAGTTTCGGCTTCCTCTACAAGTCATACCTTCTTTTTAAAAGAAAAATAAATACCATGTTTTACTTTTCTTTTATTTCGGTATTGAAAATGGTTTTCACAATGTTTTTGTGTTGTATTGATATCTTGGGATTAAAATGTGGAAATGTTATGTTTCCTTTATGCATGTTTTATGTGATACGATTATGTTATGGTTCTTGGGCATTATTATGAAGACGGGTGGTTCCGTGATAAACTAAGGGCAGGTGAGCCCGATATAGCTCTCCAATGCATTGGGTAACGCGAAGGAGTGAAACGTTAAGGTTTCTCCGAAGAGATTTTAGGGAATATACTGTGATGGGTATTCCAAACGTAACCAAGAGGGTTACTCCCTATGTAAGAATGTTATGAATGCCTCAAGTTACCTTTATGTCCTATGATTTCTATGATTTATTCATGATTTTATGAGGTATGTTAAAGTGCCTATGTTTTATGGGTAAATTATGATTTCATTCTTATGTATATATGTACCCATGTTTCCTTTCCATGTTTTTATAACCCATACTGAGCTTTTTATGCTCATCCCAAGTTTTTTTGAAATGTTTTTCACAGGTCAAGGGAAAGGTACATGATATGATGATAGTGTCTAGGAAGTGTCAAGAAATAATCCATGTTTTATTTTAAATGTGTTTCCATTGATGGGAATGAAGAATACTATCTTTATGTAACCACTTTGTTTATATGTGGAATGTAATGCAAGTTTTATGATCTAATTCTCTAAAACTCTAAACCCGAAAAGATCCTCAATGTGTAATCTTGTAATAACTCAAGATTAAGTAAGGTTTAAGGCTGGGGCCTTATAGTTGGTATCAGAGGTCGGTTTAGATAACTTTAGGAGTTAGAATTCTATTAAATTATTATCCAAAAATATATATATATTTTTTTGAAATGATATAGAATTTAAAGATTACCATGTTGCTTTATTTAAGACATGTTTGTTCAGAATGGTTTTCCGCAGAGGAAACAGGGAAGTAGTGCTAGGAAGGCATACAGAAGGAAATAACCTTCCGAATCAGCATCTAGAAATGGTCGGAATTGGAACTGAACAGTTTGTTGCAGTAATGGCGCAGTTGACTCAAGCGATAAATGGCGGTGGTATCCATACACGAGATCAGCCAGACCAACCGCAGAGGAACATGTTAGTGGTGGAACATTTCATGAGGCAACATCCACCATCATTCAGAGGATCATCTGACCCTATGCTAGCTGAAGGGTGGATTAAAGCACTGGAGAAGATTTTTGATGTCATGGGGTGTTCAGAAAATCAAAAGGTTAGTCTTGCTATTTACCGTTTGGAGGGTGAAGCAGATCAGTGGTGGTCTATGGTTAAAAATATCAGGGACGCCGATGAGATTGATGCTCTTGACTGGGATGAATTCAAAGGTATGTTTCTTGAGAAGTATTTTCCTAAGGATGTTCGACTTAGGATGGAAAATCAATTCTTGGAATTGAGGCAAGAGGAAGACTCAGTGGCTGCCTATGAAGAAAGGTTCACTCGATTGGCAAGGTATGCTCCAAATTTTATTCGAGACCTTGATAGTAAAATCAATCGTTTTTACTCCGGATTAAAGCCAAAATATCGAAGGGCATTAGCTTCTCGTGAGTTTAAAAGTTATGAAAAGCTTGTTCGATGTGCTGAGAAGGTGGAAATGGAGTTTGCCGATGACCAAGTGTTCTATAACAACCAACAGAAGAAGAGACCAAGGTGGCAGGAGAAAGGTAAGAATTCTTCAAAAAAAAAGTCTGATGGTAAGAGAACTAAGTTTCCAGTTTGTGATAAATGTGGCAAAAGGCATGCTGGGGAATGTCTTCTGAATTCTGGAAAGTGCTACCGATGTGGTAAGATGGGACATAAGGCTCGTGATTGCACTGAAAAGGATCAAGGTGAAGGTAAGAACAAATTTAATTTACAGTTAGTGAAATGTTATAAGTGCAATGAGATGGGTCACTATGCAAACGAGTGTCCGACAAAGAGCTTGAGTTATGGGAAGCAGTTAGACTACAAGAAGAAAGGGGTGGTGAAATCCTTTGCAACTACTTCAGCAGATGTTGGGCCATCAAATGAAGTTGTATCAGGTACTTTGTTTGTTTTTTCAGATTATGCCAGTGTGTTGTTTGATTCGGGGTCTACACATTCTTTCATTTCTGAAACCTTTTCTAGTAAAATGGGAATACCATCTCAAGAAATGACTCCTGAACTTTTGGTAAAAACACCTGGGAGAAATGTTGAGGCAAAAAGAATTTATAAGAATATTCTTATCCTTATCTGTGGAAAGAACCTACTTGCAAACCTTATTGTTCTACCTCTAGTAGAGTTTGATGTTATCCTGGGTATGGATTGGCTCTCTATTTACCATGCTAAGATTGACTGTAGAGCTAAAGAAGTTTCTTTTCAGAAAGACTTTCAGTTTGTTTACAGGAATGAACCCTTACTTTTGATAACATATCAAGAGGCTGAGAAACTTGTAAAAGATGGAAATGAATGTTACCTTGCACACGTCGTTGAAAATAAAGGAACTGTTCAGATTAATGATGTGCCAGTGGTAAATGAGTATCCTGATGTTTTTCCTGATGAGTTGCCTAGAATAATACCAGATCAGGAAGTTGAGTTTACTGTTGACTTAGTTCCTGATGCTAAGCCAATTTCAAAACCCCCTTATCGAATGGCACAAATTGAACTTTTAGAGTTGAAGGAGCAATTGCAAGATTTATTAGAGAAAGGTTTCATTAGACCTAGCACATCACCATGGGGTGCTCCTGTTTTATTTGTTAAAAAGAAAGATGGTTCTATGAGACTTTGCATTGATTATAGATCCTTGAATAATATCACTGTTAAGAACAAATATCCTTTGCCTCATATCGATGATTTGTTTGATCAGCTCCAGGGAGCTCAGTTTTTTTCAAAGATTGACTTGAGATCGGGGTACCATCAGCTGAAGGTAAAGGAGGCAGATATTCCGAAGACCGCATTCCGTACGAGATATGGCCATTATGAATTTGTAGTAATGCCTTTTGGGCTAACCAATGCACCTGCTGTATTCATGGATTTAATGAATAGAATTTTCCATGAGTTCTTGGATAAGTTTGTGGTGGTTTTCATTGATGATATTTTGGTGTTTTCTAAAAGTAAAGAGGAGCATGAAAGACATTTAAGGGTTATCTTTCAAACCTTAAAAGAAAAGAAACTGTATGGGAAATTCAGCAAGTGTGAGTTTTGGTTGCAACAAATTTCTTTCCTTGGTCACATTGTTTCTAAAGATGGAATAACTGTTGATCCTGCAAAAACAAAAGTTGTGGAAGAATGGCCAAGACCCACAAATGTAACCGAGATTCGTAGTTTCCTTGGTTTGGCGGGCTATTACCAAAGGTTTGTTAGAAATTTTTCATGGTTATCTAGTCCAATGACTAAGCTAACTCGTAAGGGTGTTAAGTTTATCTGGACAAAAGAATGTGATGATTGTTTTCAGGAATTGAAAAGAAGATTGGTGAATGCTCCAGTTTTGGCACTACCTTCCAGGAATGGTGAGTTTGTTATATACAGTGATGCTTCATTGAAAGGACTTGGTTGCGTCCTAATGCAGAATGATCAGGTAATTTCTTATGCTTCACGACAGTTGAAAACTCATGAGGTAAATTACCCTACACATGATTTGGAATTAGCTGGTGTTGTTTTTGCTTTAAAAATTTGGAGGCATCATTTGTATGGAGTAAAGTGTGAAATATATACCGATCACAAAAGTTTAAAGTATATATTCACTCAGAAAGAGTTAAACATGAGACAGAGGAGATGGATAGAATTAATCAAGGATTATGATTGTACAATTCATTACCATCCGGGAAAAGCAAATAAAGTGGCTGATGCTTTGAGTCGAAAAAGTAATGCTTCATTAGTAATGTTGCGTTTGGAATGTGATCCTTTGGTCAAGGATTTGATGAACTTTGGCATAGAAGTTGTTGGTGCAGGAAGTCCTTCTGTTTTGTTTCAGGTATCAGTGAGATCTTCTCTATCAGATAGAATCAAGCAAGCACAGAAGCAAGACAGTGAGTTGCAGAAAAAGGTAGAGATGGTTCAGAAAGGTAAGTTGCCTGAATTCAACATTGATAATGATTGTGTTTTGAGATTTGTCAAGAGATTGTGTGTGCCTTGTGATTCACAGTTGAAGAGAGATTTGTTATGTGAAGCTCATAGTTCTCCGTTTTCAGTTCATCCGGGCAGTACTAAGATGTATAGAGATCTGCGGGAGTATTACTGGTGGGATTTAATGAAAAGAGACATTGCTGATTTTACTGTAAAGTGTTTGACATGTCAACAGGTTAAAGCAGAGTGGCAGTTACCGAAAGGGATGCTTCAGCCTTTACCAGTGCCAGAGTGGAAATGGGAGAATATATCCATGGACTTTGTTGTTGGATTACCGAAGACATCTCGAGGTAATAATGAAATCTGGGTTATTGTTGATTGCTTGACTAAATCTGTTCATTTCCTTGCTATACGAGATACTTTATCTCTTGATCAACTTTCCCGTTTGTATCTTAAAGAAATAGTCAGGTTACATGGAGTTCCTCTCTCCATTGTATCGGATCGTGATCCCAGGTTTACTTCTAACTTTTGGAAAGGCCTTCAGAAGTCGTTGGGTACTGAATTAAATTTTAGTACAACTTCTCATCCTCAATCAGATGGGTAGTCAGAACGAACAATTCAGACATTGGAGGATATGCTACAAGCTTATTCTATGGATTATCAGGGAAGTTGGGACCAACATCTTTCTTTGGTTGAGTTTTCTTATAATAACAGCTTTCATTCCAGTATACAGATGGCACCATTTCAGGCATTATATGGGAAGCGGTGTCGAACTCCAGCTTTCTGGGATGAAGTGGGTGAAAGGAAGTTGATGGGACCAGAATTGGTAGAAGAGATGGCAGAAAATGTTCAGCTGATTCAGAAACACATGAGAACAACTCAGAGCAGGCAGAAGAGTTATGCGGATAACCGGAGGAAGGATCTATCTTTTGAGGTAGGTGATCATGTTTTTCTCAAGGTTTCTCCTTGGAAAAGTGTGATGAGATTTGGTAAGAAAGGAAAGCTGAGTCCAAGGTTTATTGGACCATATGAAATTCTGGAGAGAGTTGGATCAGTTGCATACCGGGTGGCTTTACCTCCGAGTTTATCTCAGGTACACAATGTTTTTCATGTTTCAATGTTGAGGAAGTATATGCCAAATCCATCTCATGTTTTGAGTCCAGAGGTAGTTCAGCTGGAAGAGAACCTATCTTATGAGGAACAACTGGTCCAGATTCTTGACCACAGGTAGCAAGTGTTACGGAATAAGGTGATTAAGCAAGTAAAGGTTTTGTGGAAAAACCACATGATTGAAGAGGCAACATGGGAATCTGAAAATGCAATGAGGGATAAGTACCCCCATTTATTCGATAAGTAAATAAATTGCGGGGACGCAATTTTCTAAAGGGGGGAAGGATGTAACATCCCAAGTAAGTAATGAATAATAGATATTTTTATCTATGTCTATTAATGATTAAGATAGTGTTTTAGAGGCTTAAAATGAAAATAAATCCAATCTTAAGCATGGAATACACTAATATTCTTAAAAGATTGTTTTACTGCCTTATGATGGAAAACCCTTTTTAAATCTATATTTGAAAATTTTATAAACTATTTTTGTCAAAATAAACTTATTCTTTATGATTGGGACATCAAAATTTACTTTGTGTGAATTTTTGGTATTTTTCTGACAATGTTCATTTTTTAATGAATAGTGAAAAATACTGCATTTTACATCAAAACTGCTTTTTAATCTAATTTATTTATATGATTAGATTATCTTTTGAATTGGTCTTAATGTTTAATATGAGTATATTTTTACCATTTAATCCAATGGTGGTCATTGGAATCAATTTCACTTTGAAATTAGACTTAAACTAGTGTCAATCTTTTGATACTTATTGTTTCATAAAAACACGCTATTTGCTCTGACAGCGGGAATTAATTATTAAATTAATTAATGTGACTTATATGTTTTGAATTTTGTAAAATATATTTCATTTTTGAATTCGTAATATCAAATATAGCTTAGGGTGAATTTTTGGTAATTTTCTGAAAAACTCCAATTTTTGATGAATAGTGAAACTACTAAGTGGTACTTATAAAGACTGATTTTCCGTTTAAATAAAATTTTGCCATCATTGTGTTTTGAATTTCAAAAATCCAACATACATGGTTGTCATTAAGAAGTAAAATGTGGTTCAATGAGATTATAATAATTTTTTGGTGAATAGTAACTTATTAAGTTCTTAATCGCGATTAGTGGTAATTAGGGTAGTTTAAGGTATAAATAATGCTTTAATAATATGAAATGACCTAGAAACATGTCCCAACCTTATTGGTTGTGTCATGGCCGACCAAGAAAAGCCATGGGTCAACTTGGGGACCCCATGGATCCACTTTTGTTGGGAAATGACAAAAATAACTTTTTATTTAATGTAAAAGTAAAAATGACACAAACATAATATGTTTTACGAAAACAATTTTTACATGGGCTTATAAAGATCAGATTTTTGATTATAAATAGTAATTGGAAAGCTAAAAAGATTTCCTACATAATAGTATTTTTTTTATAATTTGTAAACATTAAATAAATTAAATTATTTATGACATAATAATGATGCAGCGATGACATCATTATTTGACGATTTAAATAAAATGGAAAGATAATGTAAAATCTATGAACTACACATGTCCAAAAACAATTGGATGAGTGGATGTCGAACCCTTATCACCTTATCCACTAATTATATCAATGTGGGACCTTTTAAAACCGAAACAAATTTTCAAATAAAGTAATATTTCTTTACTTTCCAAAAGTGCCCCTCCTCTCCTCTTATAAAAGGCCCCCACCTCTACCTCATTTCACACACTCCTAAAGCCTTTGGCTCGGACAACCCCTGCCCATTTACTCTATCCACATCCCTATACTCATCCTAGAGGATTCCCTTTGGGAAGAATCCTTTCAAAGGAATCCTTTAGGCTCAAATCAAAAGGAGTTACACTTTTAAAGGTAATTCATTCTCTCATGTTCATTTGTTTTATTTTGCTTCTCCAACCCCCTAAACTCTTTTTATTTACTTCTTTTGTAACCACACCAGTATCTTCAATATTCTAGGTTGTTGTTATAAGATTTATTTGAGCTACACTCTCACACAACTACATCAAATGGTTAAAGAACATACGGTTTCTGTGGATGGCGAAATTCTGCCTCCCGAAACGATGATTGTTCAATACTCATTTAACACCTTCAAAGGTGGCCATTATGATGTCACTATTTTTATATATGATATATGATATGTTTATTTTTTCCTTAAGCTTCTTTTTTTTTCATTTTGGGCATACCTTTATGGTTTCCATTATGGGTAAACATGATATCTTCATTTTAGGAAGTGCGGACTACCGCCCCCTGAAAGTGATTTGATTCGTTAATACCATATGTGGGATGTGTAAAGGATAAATTTAATGATATTATATATTTTATTATACTGTAATTATAATATACTCTTATATAATTATGATTTCATTCCAAAAAAAAATACGAAATAGAAATGGAAGTAGCGTTCATGCGTACGTACGGCTTACCGTCTCCATGAACGGTGCATTTCATTTCTTACCTCTAAATGTGATGTAATATTATAAATACATGTATATGATGAATATATATGATGTATATGTTATCCAAATAATTAATATCATTCTGGATATAACGAACCTTTGACCAAATTAACAACATGTAACTGTAAGAAGTCTATTTTTGACTTAAGAACCAAATACCGACAAAATGAACATTATTAACTTAAATGATTACATGATGTCCATAACATGGTATAAAGGAATAATGAACTTGAAAAAGGTTCTTAAGCAAGTAGATATTAACTCAAGTTTATTATTCAGGACATTAAATAATGGTCGGGTCAAGTCGGATACGAGGTATGAGACTTTGTCTCAATCTCCTTTCGTTGAGGCATATTTTATTTTATACACAACTTTCTTTTATACGGTGTATAAACCCCTTTGACTTTTACGTTTATTCAAAAGGAATATTTTTATACAAAGCGTTTAATAAATGACAAAAGGGAATGTTTTTGTCGTATTTATGCGGCGACAATGACTTCTTCACCGTCATGACCGTTATTTGAGTTTCGGCTTCCTCTACAAGCCATACCTTCTTTTTAAAAGAAAAATAAATACCATGTTTTACTTTTATTTTATTTCGGTATTGAAAATGGTTTTCACAATGTTTTTGTGTTGTATTGATATCTTGTGATTGAAATGTGGAAATGTTATGTTTCCTTTATGCATGTTTTATGTGATACGATTATGTTATGGTTCTTGTGAATTATTATGAAGACGGGTGGTTCCGTGATAAACTAAGGGCGGGTGAGCCCGATATAGCTCTCCAATGCATTGGGTAACGCGAAGGAGTGAAACGTTAAGGTTTCTCCGAAGAGATTTTAGGGAATATACTGTGATGGGTATTCCAAACGTAACCAAGAGGGTTACTCCCTACGTAAGAATGTTATGAATTCCTCAAGTTACCTTTATGTCCTATGATTTCTATGATTTATTCATGATTTTATGAGGTATGTTAAAGTGCCTATGTTTTATGGGTAAAGTATGATTTCATTCTTATGTATATATGTACACATGTTTCCTTTCCATGTTTTTATAACCCATACTGAGCTTTTTATGCTCATCCCAAGTTTTTTTGAAATGTTTTTCACAGGTCAAGGGAAAGGTACATGATATGATGATAGTGTCAAGGAAGTGTCAAGAAATAATCCATGTTTTATTTTAAATGTGTTTCCATTTATGGGAATGAATAATACTATCTTTATGTAACCACTTTGTTTATATGTGGAATGTAATGCAAGTTTTATGATCTAATTCTCTAAAACTCTAATCCCGAAAAGATCCTCAATGTGTAATCTTGTAATAACTCAAGATTAAGTAAGGTTTAAGGCTGGGGCCTTATAACTCACCCTAGTTGGAAGAATCTCTCCATCCTTATTGGTTATCACTGTGATTCATGCCTTCTTGGGAACCACTTGGATTGGGATCACCCACTCACTCTTAGCTATGGGATAGATGATACCAACTTTTAACAATTTCAGAAGTTCCTTCCTTACTACCTTCATGATATTAGGATCGAGTCTCTATTGAGGTAGATGACATGTCTTTGAATCAGATTCTATAACAATCCCATGAGTCCAAATTAGTGGGATAATCCCAGGAATATCAGACAGGGTCCAACCAATGGATTTTTTGTTTTCTAAGGACATATAGAAGCATCCTCTTGTGATGGGATTCAAGAGAAGAAGAAATGAAAATAGGATGTGTTTGATTGTCCCTTAGGAAGGCATACTTGAGTGTAGTGGGAAGTACCTTCAATTCAAGATCAGGTTAGTTCAAAATTTTAGCAAAATATTGGGACATTGGATCAGGATTGATTTTTTTCCCTAGATTTTTAGATAGAATCAAATCCCCTTGTGTAGAAGTTTCATCTACACGATTGGTTTGATCAGAATTAGGGAAGGAAGTTTGATTGGTCTCCATTAAAGTGGTTTACTGAAAGTTTTCACTGATTTTTGGACCTAAGACTTCATCATAAGAGAAATTTTAAAATTATTCAATCCAAGGAGATAAACTTCCTTCATGTGAACAAAGGAAATCAATCTCATCCTGACTTAAACATCCATCAAATATTCCTTGATGTTATATGGATTCATTATCAACACTTCCTATCATGTTTACTTTATAAATTTCCTCCTCATCCCCTTTTTGTGATCTTTCATTATAGATGTTCAAGTCTAGACTCATGTTTCCAAAGGTGATGGTCATGTTCCCATTTCAGACTCAGATAACAGAGTTGATTGTTGTAAGAAAGGGATGACCAAGGATGATTGGGGTTTGTTCCTTGTTTCTTAAGTTATGATTGTTTTCAAGGAAAATTAAGTTAGTAGGGTAGATTAAGTTTTTTACTTTTACCATAAAATCCTTTAAAATCCACTTCGGACCCCTAATGCTATGATCAGCAAGTTGAAGTGTGACAGATGTGGGTTAAAGATCTTCCAAGCATAACTGGCAGTACACAACATAGGGAATGATATTGACACTGGAACCTAGTTCACAGAATTCTTTGACAACTTTGTTCTCTCCTAGTTCAACATTGATTTAAGTACATCCTGGGTCTTTCATCTTTGGTGGAAGGGTTCCTTGGATTGTTGTGCTAACATTTGTTGCTAAAAGGACTTGGTTATTATATGAGAATGTCATTTTAAATGTGCAGAGGTATTTAAGGTATTTTTAGTATGTAGGGATGGTTTGAGTAGAATCTAGGAGTGGAATTTTCAAATTGACTTGTGAGAATATTTCCCTCAATGTTTCATTCAATTCAGGCTTGGTTTTCCCCCTCATGCATTGAGGAAATGGTGCAGGTTGTGGGTTTGTTTATTAAAGGGTTGTTTCTTTCACATTGTTATCATTTTCCTCAGTTTGATCATGTGGTTCATTTGAATTTTCATTAGACTTTTAAACTTCCCATGGTTTCTGACTTATTTGTTCAGGTTTCTTAATTGATTTCCCACTTCTTAAAGTTGTCACAGCCTTTAGTTGTTCATGAGTTGTTTGAGTGAAAATTGACTCTCCCCTTAAATTTGAGGATGGTACCACCTAAGTAGGCATGGGTTCCTTTCTAGTTTTGATGGTTTGAAGTTCTTGTTTAAGGGAAGAGAATTTTGAGTTCATTTTTTCCATTTGTTTTCACAGTTTTTCTAGTAGTCTTTGTGGAACAGTTTGGGTTGGTTCTTGAGAATATTGGTTTATCCCAGGGAGATATTTTGGAGGTGGGATGGGTTGTTGAAAATGGACTGGTGGATATTGGTATTGGATAGGTTGGGTTTGGAACTGGTTGTGGGTTTGGTAGTTCTGATGGGGGTAAGGATTTTGTCCCTGTGGTTGGATAGGTTTTTTATTATCTTCCCAGCAGAAGCCTGGGTGGTCATTATACCTTGGGTTGAAGGTTTTTTAGTATTGAGGCTTTTAAAAGTTAAAATCATTTAATTCTGCTGTGGGTACTCTTAAAATAATATCCTTGATGGATGGAATGGTTGGGAAGTTGTCTGTCTTATGAAAATTTTTGTCACAAATTGTGCAAATAGGGTCTATAGTTTTGAATCCATGGAATTTCCTAAGTTTTATATCTTCAACCTTTCTAGAGAGTGCTGCAAGTTTATCCCTAATGATTTCCTCTTCTCTAAGTGTATGAATTCCAGAAGTTCTTTGTGTATTTTCAAGATGAATTTCCCCATGTTTGGTTTTGTTCAGCAAGACTTTCCAGATACTCGTAAGCATCATTTGGGGATTTGTTTTTAAAAGTTCCATTACACATCATGTCAATGAATTGTTTGTTCCCCAGACCCAACCCTTCATAGAAAATTCAAACTTGTTCTGGGATTGAAAATCCATGGTGAGGTACCATGTTGAGTGTGTCTTTTAACCTTTCCCATGTTTCATAAAATGACTCTACCTCTTTTTCAAAAAAGTTTTGGATGCTCTTTTTCAGTGTAATTGTTTTGTGGTGGGGAAAGTATTTTTTGTAGAATTATCTTGGTAATTGGTCCCAAGAGTTGATGGATGATGGTCTCAAATTTTTTATCCAATTTTTAGCTCAATCCTTTAAAGAAAAAGGAAATATCCTCATCTTAGCTGATTCTAGTTGATGTGGGGGATACATGGTTTCTACAATGTCATTGAACTCCTTGACGTGAAGGTAGGGCATCTCGGACTCCATTCCATGGAATGTGCAATGGTGGTTTAGGGCATGTGGTTTAAATATGTAGTTGTAATATCCTAAGGAGTTGTGTCTAATTCATGAGGGGGAATTGGTCTATGCAGGTGTGAGGTAGTCATTCATGGTTTGATCGACTGCATTTCCCAAGTTTGGGGCTGCCTCATTTGGATTTCCATTTTGGTTCCCACCCAGGTATATGAGTTAGTTTCATTGAAGACCTTCCATTGAAATGGGATCAATTTTTGAATCAGGAGTATTAGGAAGATTAAGATCTAATTTAAAGAGTTCCCTTGTTGTACATGACTCCCCAACCCCAGGAATATCTACCCTAACTAGATGGCTTGATTGGTCACAAGTGTAGGTGGACATGCACCAAAAGAGAGAAAAAAATGAGAAAGGGAAAAGATAAGATATTTTGGATGAGAACAGAAGAAATTGGGGAGAATAGAATGAGTATTTATATGACTTATTTGGGTCCCCATAAACGGTTCAAAAGCTTTTTGACACCTAAATTTACCCAAGATTTTATGTTTAAGTGGTCGCTTGTAGTTTATCTTAGGTTGTCGAATCATCAAAGACCTAAGAAGAAACCTATAGACACGTACATTCTATGGACAATTCTTGGATATGAAGTGGCCATATTTGGGTTGATTTTAGATAGGTTTAATTGAACACTAAGAGTCTTAAGTGAATTCAATTTAAAATAATGAGTTGATCCTAGGTTTTCACATGGGGTGGATTGGATGCATTCCTTTTTCAACTATTTCAATTTCTTATATTTGAGATGGGTTCATTTAATAAGATCAAGAAAAATCATCACTTACTGGTTTAATACCTCCACACCTTAATACTAATCACCTATACACTTTAAGGATCAATTTTTTGAGCACTCCAAGGTAAAGGTTCATATTAGCACTTGAAGTGTGTGGCCTTAAATTCAACAGGGACGAAAGAGTTTAAAGATATTCAAACAAAATTCTCAATTAAAAGAAGTGATTAGACATTAATAGAGTGAGAAATAACATCCAATACATCCCCTTTCTACTCTATTGGATCAATCCATAAGTGGTTTAGCCATCCATTGATTCTATGGTTTCAATGGAAGCGGAAAGTAGAATCATGAGGGAAGAATTAGAGAAGTAAAAAAACAATTAAATAATGATCACTCCACCATTATGTGATAATTTCACAAGGTTTGGTGTGAATAAATTCACAACTTGAACCAATGGTATCAAAGTTATATAAATAAAAACAAAATAAGAGTAGAAGAATAAATTTTATTAAGAACTAAAGTGATTCGAACAACTTACATGAGAAAGAAGAACGTTACAATGACAAATCAGCATAATAACATTACACTGAAAACAAAGCTCCAAATATGATTAAATACTAAAACACCACTACCTTAAATAGGAATTTTGGGATCCTTGGGTCGATCCCTCATCTACCCAAGTCTCCTAAATTAATTGTGGTAGGCCTAGGGTGGTGGAATGTAAGGGAGAGAAAAAATTTCCACCCTTGACCCAAAGTTGCATCTAGCTTGCATCCACCGAATAGAGGCGCATAGATTACATTCTATATGGCCGAATTGGAGTGTGACATAGAAGATAAAAATGAATCAACATATGTATTCTAACTCTATGTAAATTTTCAGCCCAAAATAATTTGTTATTTCTAAGATATGATTAAATTGGTGAGATGTTTTTCTGGGCCACAAATTTTCAAATAACCTGAAGTCCTTCATTTTTTTATTGATTTTTGATAATACACCTTTCAAGGGTTGAGGTGGAACCCTTAAAAGGCCCGTAGGTGTAAGTATTACATGGAATGTAGGCATTAGAGTAATTCATTGCTCGTAGGCTTCAAAAATTACATACAACCCAGACTAACTACTTGGAACTGCTCTTCCTCAGCATCTTCATCGTGAAATCAGCTCTCCACCTTCACATGGCTGTTCGGCTGGGCTTTCTCATGCATGAACAGGCTTGTCCCGATGGCAGGTGCCATAACCTCTCATTATTGCAATCTATTTAGCTTCTGTTATGGTGAAATCTCATTGCTCCTCCTCCTTCTGGATCTTGTTCCTTATAGTCTGTCTGGTTTGCATCTACACTTAAGGTGGCCTGAAGGCCTTGAGGTGGCTAGAAGGCCTTACTGACCTGAAGTCCTGGGTGGGTCGAAGGCCTTGAGGTGGCCTGAAGTCCTCACTATTTGATTAAATGTTCCCCATGATTTCCTATATCTTCGGTTAAATTTTGAGAATCATTGGGTTTTTATCTTAGTCGCTACAGTCTCTTTATTGGTTTGATATCCAGTTTACATTACCCAGAATGTGTTGGCATGAAATCCCATTTTGGTGGTCTTCCAATGTGAAACTTCATGTGCTTCAAAATAATTAATTATTTCTTATATAATGGGATACCTGAAAATAAAATATGAAAATAAAATCAAGAGCATTTTGTATTTTAGGAGGTGTTCAAAAATGTACCATGTAATAGTGCATTTTAAGAGGGAATTACAATCATAATGTGAATTAATGTTCAGATTAAAATGCACTAAAATGGTATTTATGAATAATAAAGCACATGAATATTATATATATTGACAATTAATATTATCCTCATTAATTTTCTAATCAATAATGCACATAGATCAACTTTCTCTATCCATCCTAGTAGCACTGAGATGTATCTAGATCTCTAAGAACACTTCTGGTGGGATAAAATGAAGAAGGATATTGCATAATATATCTCAAGGTAATTGATATGTCATTAAGTTAAAGTATATCCACAAAAGTCTAAAGGGATGATGCCACCATTGCCTATACCCATGTGGAAATGGGAGAATGTCACTATAAACTTTGTCATGGGTCTCCAGAAGACATCCAAAGGAAATAATGTGATATGGGTTATGGTGGAACAACTCACCAAGACTGCCCACTTTATTACTATTTGGGAAGATATCTTTCTTGAACTACTTGAAAAGATATATATTATGTAAGTGGTGAGATTGCATGGGGTTCCACTCTCGATTGTCTCTAATCGTGGCCCAAGGTTCACATTTAAATTTTGGAGGAGACTCTAATATGATTTGAGTGCTGAATTAAATTTCAGCACGGCCTATCACCCCCAAATTGATGGCCAATTTTAAAGGACTATTCAGAATCTCAAAGATATGCTAAGAGTCTTCTCTTTAGAATTTAAAGGTAGATGGGATCAAAATCTCCCATTAGTTCAGTTCTCATACAATAAGAGCTTCCACTCGAGTATTCAGATGGCTCCATATGAAGCTCTATATGGAAGACAATGTAAAACTCTTACATGTTGGAATGAAGTTTGAGAAATAAATATACTTGGACCAAATCTTATGCAAGAGATGATAGATAAGTTTTAAGTCATCTAGAAACATAGCAAAACTGCTCAGAGTCAGCAAAAGAGTTTTGTTAATAACCATCAAAGGGACTTAAAGTTCAATGTTAAAGATAAAGACTTCCTTCAAATATCACCATGGAATAGAGTTATGCAGTTGGGAAAGAAAGGTAAGGTGATCCCAAGGTACATTGAACCCTTTGAGATCCTTGATTGTATATTAGTCATGGCCTATTAGCTTTCACTTCCACCAAATATGGCTCAAGTTCATGATGTGTTTCACATATCACTCCTAAGGAAGTACCTAATAGATCCCTTACATGTGCTAAACTCAAAGGTGGTACATCTAGAAGATGATCACTCTTATGAGGAGCATCCAGTAAAGATTCTAGATCGGATAGATAAGGTTCTATGGAACAACATAAACCACCTTGTCAAAGTGTTGCGGAGGAACCATAAGTATGAAGAAGCAATTTGGGAACTAGATGATGTGATGAAGGATAAGTACCCTCACCTATTTATGTAAATGGAAATTTTGAGGGTGAAATTTCAAAAGGGGGGAAGAATGTAACCACCCAAAATTTTATCAGTGCAATTTCTCCCTTCTTATAGTAATGTAAGAAAAGTAGGGTCATTATAGGGTTGAGTTGGGATTTGTGTTTGTTGGTTCGGGAATTCAAGGCATGAGAACCATTGTTGAGGATATATCTTATTGGGGTTTTTATGATTTTCTTCAATATTCTTACTCAGTGAGTCTAGGTAAATAGTGTTTTAAAGGTTTTTATTGTTTGTTATGATCTTTGGAATTTTTTTATGATTCTCTTTTATGAGTGGTGATTATTGTGGGATTTTCATTCCTCTTTATTTGGTTGTGATTATGGTTAGTTTGTGATGCTTGATTTATGGTGAGATATTTGAAAAATATTATGTTTGATGAATGATACATAAATAATCTTGGGGTACATGCATGGGTAACTAGGATGCTTGTTTTTTTTAAGGTTAGAACTTTGTTTCCACTAGGTTAAGATTCTATATCTAGATCACAATGAGACAGTGATCCATGATCTTAGAACCATGGTACCTTCTTATGTAGTTCCATATCCTGAGTTTAGAACCATGTTGTTTCATATTGAGTCATTTATCAAGTTGATGTGATATTTTTTTTTATTTTGATTACCAACTCTTAATGGCTTTGGATGTCCATTGGTTCTATGTTATCATGGTTGTCTTCTTATTTTTTTATTCCTTCATATAATTTGATCCATTTTCATAGTGGTTACCTATAATTTTTGGAATTATAGGGGTTTATTTCTTGTTTTTTGGATTTGTGATTGTTTTAGTCATACACATTCTCTCAAAGGGGATTCACTTTGGTTCCATCATTTTAGATTGAATCTAAACGGTGGGGAGAACTATGCTAGATCTTCATTTATTTAAGGAATCACATTTAGTGGTTGTTTTTTGGATATTATATGAGGATTATAGATATTTTTGATGCTTTTGATATCTCTTTTAGGTAATGAGTTATGTTTATTGATTTATTTTTTGAGGTTCTACCCACATTTATTCCCAACCCTGACCACTAATTTCCATAAAGTGATGATATTTTAAGGTTTAATTTCCTTTTTCTTTTACCAACAAAATAATGGTTTGAAAATTGTAATTTTGGGGTGAATTATGACACCTATATATCACTGTTGTTTTATATTTAATTTTATTCTTGGGTAATTTAATATTTAAATGGTTTAGTTTTAAATTTGGAGTTTTTTGGATTATTTGAACTCGATTTCATGGTTATCATTACTGGTTAAGGGGTAAACATATAAACTATCATGGACTAGATTTTTTCAATTTTACATGTTTTTGTGAATAGTTGTTATACATAGATAGTACATTATGGTGTTTAAAATGTACAAAATTTAGGGGAAAATGTGTATTTCTTTTTATTCCTATGTTGTTTGAGAACAACTTCAACATACTAGGGAAAATCAAGTGGGTGGAAATATGAAAGTTCCATAAATTTAAGCAGTATAGTTTTTCGTGGTTAGAACACATCTTGATAAGTCATGCGACCAAACCATGTGTTTGTGTGTGGGTTGTTTTTTTAGGTTCCAACTACACAGTTGCTGCATGTTTTAACAAACTATTTAGACTAACCATGATGTTTCCCTATTTTCAAAAAATATTGAATTTATACCTTTTCCCTTACTTAATTCTATGGCATTGGCCTTAGATATTTTTTCTATTTTCACTACTAGAAAAACAGGTATTTGCGACGGGCTATTTGCGATGGGATCCCGTCGCAACTGGCTTTTTGCGACGGGGGCCCGTCGCAAATAGCCCATTGCTGAAAACGCCGTTGCAACTACACTTATTTGCGACGGGCCCGTCGCTAAAGCCTTTTTTTGCGACGGGCCCGTCGCTAAAGCCTTTTTTTGCGACGGTCATTCTCCCCGTCGCAAATAGTATTCCGTATTTTTGTAAAAAACTTTTAAAATAGTTTTTGCGACGGGTCCCGTCGCAAATACCTTTTGTGACGGGTCCCGTCGAAAATACCTTTTGCGACGGCACCGTCGAAAATACCTTTTGCGACGGCACCGTCGCAAAAATGATTTTTAAAAAAAATAAAAAACTATTAATAATACTAGTATTTGCGACGGGCATCGTATCCCGTCGCAAATACTATTTTTTTAAAAAAATAAAAAACTATTAATAATACTAGTATTTGCGACGGGTATAGTATCTCGTCGCAAATACTATAAAAAAAATAAAAAAAATAAATTATTAATAAATTATTTTAATTAATATAATAATAGAATTATAATTTACAAATGAAAATAATTAATTATTTTAATTACTATAATAATAGTAGAATTATAATTCAAAAATAAAAAATAATAGAATATTAATAAATGATTTAATTAATATAATAATATTACAATTATAATTCATAAATAAAAAAAATATTAATAAGTTATTTTAATTAATATAAAAATAATAGAATTATTTTACATTCAAATATTAAAATAATTCAAGTATTACAAAAAATATAATTAAATTATAATATTATAAAATTTTAATATATATATATAATTTTAATATATATATATATAATTTAATATTATAAAATATAAATAATATTATTATTCATATTAATATTGTTATTTAAAAATATAATATTATTAATATTTTATAATGAGACAAAAACTACGAATAGAAAAAAAAAATTTGATTTCACAAATTTTATAACAGAAATACAAACTCTAATCTGAAGGAGGGGGGGAGGGGGGGAGGTGGGGGATCTGCAGATGGTGGTGGAGGAAACTCCATCCCTAAAGCATGAGTGAGTCGGCGCATGTACTCCATCTGCTCCTGATGCTGCTGCTGCCACCGACTCGCCTGCTCCTCGTACAGCTGCTGCTGGCGTCGACGCTCCTCCTCATGCTGCTGACGCATCTGCTCCTGCTCCCGTCGGAGACTCTCTATCTGTGCAGTCTGAGATCGCAACTGATCCTCATACTGTGTAGAAGAAGATTCACGAGCTCCTCTCAAGCTGGACGCCGACATCGCAGCACTGCCATAATAATCTCCGGGAGTCAGTCGAGAGCCGATACCAACTACCCGGCCCTTCTCGAAGGCATACTGGGTGGCCTGCATCCATGCCGCCTCATCAAACTGACGGGCAGTGGTCTGATCTGATGACTCGGCCTGACTCTCAGGCCGGGCCTGTGCCGCTGCGGCCTCATATGACTCCTATAGTTGTAATTTAAAATTAAATTGTGAATATATTATATGCAGTTAATTTTTAAACTTGAAAACAAATAATACTGACCACGATGTGATGCTGACGATCACCTCTGAGCTCCCCAGTAGCAGGATCACTATACATCCTCCGATATACGTCGTACTCTGTAATATCGGGGTGCTCGACATCCTATAAGAATAAAAAATAAACTGTTAATATTTATAGTTATATAAAATATTTATAAATAATGTACGTACCAGATGCTGTCTATGAGTACTGAAAGAACGACTCCCAGCTCGATGAGTCACCTCCTGTCTCTCCCGATTCTGTCTCCCCACCGATGATCTCCTCTGAAAGGCACCACTCAACCAGTGCGCACATAATCCATCCCATACATGGGATGAAATATACTCTGGTCGGTGTGCTCTACATGACTCCTCAAAATCTGACACTCCTGCTTTCTTCATCGCAGCTTTTCTTAAATTGTGCAAAAACTGACGAAGGCGATCACGCATGGCCACATCCCATGCCTCGTGGATGGCGTCACGCATGGTATCCTCGATCGGATACCATAAACCCTACAAATAAATAAAAATATCAAGTTATAAATGAAATAATTTTCAAAATAAAAATTATTTATTTACGTACGTACCAACCAATGGCCGAACATGGCCTGCTGCACATCAATGGGAATCTGCTCTCATGTGGTCCACGGCTGAGAGAAATAGTTGCGCAAAATAGTGCTGCCCTGTCCGACTGCTATATGCGGAAAACTGAAAAAATAATAAACATTTATTATGTGAATAGATTAATGAAATCTTAGTTAAATCCACAGGTTATCACACAGGTTATCACACCTCCGTGTGCGTGGATCAAACCCAAGACGTGGACGTCGCTCGGGGACGGGGTCAGGAATCATCAATCGTGCAAGACCGCGCCCCCTCCGCGTACTCCCTGGAGCGCCTGCAGGCTGAGGGTCATCTGTCAGCAACTCATCCGCATCAAAAGTCAGGTCAGCATCCACCAACGCACGAAATGTGGCGTCGTCCATCTGAAACAGAAAATGTTAATGTTAGCAAATAATTGATAATTACTATTATATATACATATATACATATTATGATTGTATATAAATACCATGGAATGCTATCAGTGTTCATCTTCATCATCATCTTCATATATGTCAATGTCATCTTCATATTCCTCCTCAACATCATCGATATCCATTCGAGTTACAGTTGCTTCATCTCTTACCGTTTCAAATTCATATGTGACATCATTAACATCATCGTCATCACCGACTCTTAAATGTGGGGTGTCGTCATCGATACTCATGTCTCTTTTTAAAAAAGATTGATTTTGAGTACTCTCTTGAAAAACTTCAATTCTTTTCACATCAGTGAAAGCACATTCACTTTGACTAAACTGATTGTCTCGAATTTTGATTTTTATTACACTCCACCAATCAGTCAAGTCTCTTGATGTTGCACAGTACTTTGCATAATAAACTTGATATGCCTGTTGAGCCAATAAGAATGGTTCATTTACTACGAGAACACTTTTACATTTAATATCGATGATTCCATGAGTCGGATGAACACGCACGCCTCTCTCTGTATCCAACCACCGACATTTGAACATGGTTATGTAATGTTGTCCAAGATAACAGAGTTCAATGATTTCATCAAGTATTCCATAAAAGTCAAATTCATTTTCTCGATGATGAGATCCTCTCAAGCTAACTCCACTGTTCATTGTTTTTTTCGATTCCCCATATGCATGTGTGTGGAATCGAAATCCATTCACCACATATGAATTATAAGTTTTAACAAGTTTGGAAGGTGGGTTACTCAATACACATAGTCGTTTGTCAATTTTATCAGCATGTCGAGACACATGAAAATTTGTGAAATAATTATCAATATAGTAAACTATACATTGAATGAGTTGCTAAAAGATAAAGAATTTATGTTACCAGTTTTTGAAACCACTGAGAGAAATTTTTCAGTCGACGTTCTTCGAGAGCAGCTGCTGTAATTTGTGGAATTTGTTTCTTGATATGATTATCATACAACCTATAAAAACCAAAGTTATTTACTGTAACATAAATGATAGAATAAGTGATATAAACACTTACAGTACAACTGATGTCATCTCTTCACAGTTGAGCAGAACATACGTATGAGCTCTATGATGTTCATCATCTGAAAGCCAGCGTTCAGAAACTCCACCAAAACCAAGCTCTGACTGGTTGAAAACAGATAATTGATTGTCGATTTCATCAATATTCCTCTCATTCCGTCCCATTTGGTTGTGTTTTGAAGGATACTCAGATTCAAAATAATGGGAGCAGAAAAAAGATATTTCCTCTTGCAAATAAGCTTCTGCAATAGATCCTTCAACAGATGCTTTGTTGCGTACTTTTCTTTTCAATTTTTGCATGCATCTTTCAAATGGGTACATCCATCGAAACTGTACCGGACCTCCACATTTGGCTTCATATGGCAAATGTAACATCAAATGTTCCATTGAGTCGAAGAAAGACGGCGGAAATATTTTTTCCAGTTTACATATAATTACAACATCTTTTTCAAGTTTGCCTAGAGCATCATAATCTGCCGTAGCCGCACAAATTTCCTGAAAAAAATGAGACATGTCTGTTATGGAATCCTAAATCACAGAATTCAACAGACCTCTTAATCCAATGGGTAGAAGTCTCTCCATTATAACATGACAATCATGACTTTTTAATCCAGTAATATGACCATTCTTTACACATCTACCCAAATTGGAAGCACAGCCATCTGGAAGTCTCAAATCTGCAATCCACTGACAAAATAATAAATGGTTTTCTTTAGACAGTGTATAAGCTGCTTTTGGTTTCAGTAACCTTTCTGTTCTGACATTCTCAAATAGTTCCAATTCTGGACGCCTGCAAATTTGGGCAAGATCTAAACGTGCATTTACATTGTCTTTGCTCTTTCCTGACGTATCCAAAACTGTATGAAACAAATTATCAAAACAGTTCTTCTCAATATGCATGACATCTAACATGTGTCGGACCAACAAATCAGACCAATATGGCAAATCCCAAAATATGCTACGTTTAATCCAATTGTGTTCTTTCCCAAAACCAGAAATTTTCTGTTGGTTTATTGTGGGACCAAAAGTGATGGGAGGTAATGAAAATACAACCGATTTTAACTCCGAACCTGATAGCATTTTTGGAGGTCCATCCCTTTCAGCTGTTCCTTTTCTGAAATGAGATCTGTTTCTGCGAAAAGGATGATCAGCTGGAAGAAATCTGCGATGACAGTCAAAATAACAAGGTTTCTTTCCATGAATGAGCATAAATTCTTTGTTCTCTCCCATACAGTAAGGACATTATTTCTGACCATGTGTACTCCAGCCAGATAACATCCCATAAGCCGGGAAGTCACTTATTATCCACATCAATGCTGCTCTCTGTATGAAATTCTGTTTTGTTGCAACATCATATGTACTGACACCAGTACTCCACAATAAATTTAATTCATCAATCAATGGCTTCAAATAAACATCAATATTTTTCTTCGGATGTCCTGGAATTAGTAAAGTCAAAAAGATATATGGCTCCTTCATCAACATCCATGGAGGTAAATTGTACGGAGTTAAAAAAACAGGCCAACATGAATATTGACTACCATAAGATCCAAACGGACAGAAACCATCAGTGGAAAGGCCCAGTCGAACATTTCTAGCTTCTAAAGCAAAGGATGGATGCACTCTATCAAAATGTTTCCATGAATCACCATCGGCTGGATGATTCAAGCTTTTATCGGTTGAAATATTCTCTTTATGCCATGACATCATTGTCGCTGTATTCTTAGACATGAATAAACGCTGAAGTCTGGATGTAAGCGGAAAATATCTCAACTGTTTTACAGGAATCAAACCAGACTTCCCGTGTTGTCCTTCTTTATATCTCAGTTGCCCACATGTGGGACAACTATCCAACGACTCATTTTCCCCAGAATATAAAATGCAGTCATTTGAACATGCATGAATCTTCTGACAAGTAAGTCCCAAATTTCGAACCAACCTCTTACTTTCATAGTAATTTGCAGGTAAAACATTTCCTTCGGGTAACAGTGTTTTCAGCAAAGAAAATATCTGGTCAAAACAGGTGTTTGACATTCCGTTATCTGATTTGATAGCCATAAATTTTGCAACTGCTTCTAATTTGATTATCTTGCAGCCAGGATATAATGCATCCTCAGCAGACTTCAACAACTCATAAAATTCAGACGGTCCCAACTCAGGATTTGAAGCTATATCAGTCGGAGTTTCTGTATGTTGAACAGATGAACCTGCAACATCATGTACTAAATCTTGAAACTGGGATGGATCCGGAATCAAGTTGGTATCACCTGCTCTGGAACTGCGTTCACCGTGTTGATACCAAAAAACATAATCTGGTTGAAAACCAAAACGCAAGAGATGTTCCCCCACTTTGTCAAACGTGTCAAACGTTCTCAATGCACATTTTCTATAAGGGAATTTTATCTTTCCTTCTGAAACAAATTCTGGATTTGATGCCGCAAATGATAAAAAAATCTCCACACCCTCTATATATACTGGATTTAAACCAGAACCATTTGGATTTCTACGTTGATTTATCCATATGCGGTCATCTAATAATGACTGTTGACGACCTCGTTGTTCCATATTTTTCTATAAAATATAAAAGCATTACTGGTTTTGAATAATTTGTTAGAAAAAACACAAGCAAGGATTGAATATATTGAGAATAAAGCAAAACCTGTTACAAATATTGATAATTTTAATATTATATTGATTTTTTATTTTTTTTAATAATACTAATATAATTTTTTTCATAAATATTAATTATATAATAATAACATCATTACATTATTAGTATATTTTATTATTAATATTAAAATAATATAATTTTCTATATTATATACAATTCTCCTTTCATCTGTGTGTTTCACATTCTATCTCCACATGTAATATTGGCATTCACTTTCACCTCTCCATTGGCAAGTAGGTTGATAATTTTGAAAAAGAATGCCAATATTACATGTGAAGACAGAAAAAACACAGAAGAAAAGAGAATTGTATATAATATAGAAAATTATATTATTTTAATATTAATAATAAAATATACAAATAATTTAATAAGGTAATTATTCCTAATTATTGGTAATTATTTCAAATTATTGGTAATTATTCCAAATTATTGGTAATTATTCCAAATTATTGGTAATTATTCCAAATTATTGGTAGTTATTCCTAATTATTGGTAATTATTCCTAATTATTGGTAAATATTGGTAATTATTGGAAAATATTGGTAATTATTGGTAATTATTGGAAAATATTGGAAAATATTGGTAATTGTTGGTAATTATTGGTGATTATTGGTAATTATTGGTAATTATTGGTAATTAATACTAATTATTGGTAATTAATACTAATTATTGGTAATTAATACTAATTATTGGTAATTAATACTAATTATTGGTAATTAATACTAATTATTGGTAATTAATACTAATTATTGGTAATTAATAATAATTATTACTAATTATTGGTAATTATTACTAATTATTCCTAATTAATACTAATTATTCCTAATTAATACTAATTATTCCTAATTATTACTAATTATTCCTAATTATTACTAATTATTACTAATTATTGTTAATTATTCCTAATTATTCCTAATTATTACTAATTATTACTAATTATTACTAATTATTAGTAAGTATTGCTAATTATTACTAATTATTACTAATTATTACTAATTATTGATAATTATTAGTAATTATTGATAATTATTAGTAATTATTGATAATTATTAGTAATTATTACTAATTATTGGTAATTATTACTAATTATTCGTAATTATTACTAATTATTCGTAATTATTACTAATTATTCGTAATTATTACTAATTATTCGTAATTATTACTAATTATTCGTAATTATTACTAATTATTCATAATTATTACTAATTATTGGTAATTATTGGCAATTATTGGTAATTATTGGCAATTATTGGTAATTATTGGCAATTATTGTTAATTATTACTAAATATTGGTAATTATTGGTAATTATTAATAATTATTGTTAATTATTACTAATTATTGTTAATTATTGGTAATTATTACTAATTATTGTTAATTATTCCTAATTATTACTAATTATTGGTAATTAATACTAATTAATGGTAATTAATACTAATTATAGGTAATTATTACTAATTATTGGTAATTATTACTAATTATTGAGAATTTTTCCTAATTTTTCCTAATTTTTCTTAATTTTTTCTAATTTTTCCTAATTTTAGGTATTTATTACTAATTATTACTAATTATTGCAAATTATTGGTAATTATTGGTAATTATTGTTAATTATTGTTAATTATTGCTAATTATTGCTAATTATTGGTAATTATTGGTAATTATTGGTAATTATTGGTAATTATTGGTAATTATTGGTAATTATTGGTAATTATTTGTAATTATTGGTAATTATTGGTAATTATTGGTAATTATTGGTAATTATTACTAATTATAAATAATTATAAATAATTATTACTAATTATTCCTAATTATTCGTAATTATTACTAATTATTACTAATTATTAATAATTATTACTAATTATTCCTAATTATTTCTAATTATTCCTAATTATTCCTAATTATTCCTAATTATTCCTAATTATTCCTAATTATTCCTAATTATTTGTAATTATTGGTAATTATTGGCAATTATTGGTAATTATTACTAATTATTACTAATTATTGGTAATTATTGGTAATTATTACAAATTATTCTTAATTATTGATAATTATTGATAATTGTTCCTAATTATTACTAATTATTCTTAATTATTGATAATTATTGATAATTGTTCCTAATTATTCCTAATTATTACTAATTATTACTAATTATTGATAATTATTGATAATTATTCCTAATTATTCCTAATTATTCTTAATTATTGATAATTATTGATAATTGTTCCTAATTATTCCTAATTATTACTAATTATTACTAATTATTGATAATTATTGATAATTATTCCTAATTATTCCTAATTATTCCTAATTATTCCTAATTATTCCTAATTACTCCTAATTATTCCTAATTATTCCTAATTATTGGTAATTATTGGCAATTATTGGTAATTATTACTAATTATTACTAATTATTGGTAATTATTGGTAATTATTACTAATTATTACTAATTATTGTTAATTATTGGTAATTATTCCAAATTATACATAATTATTACTACTTATTGGTAATTATTACTACTTATTGGTAATTATTACTAATTATTACTACTTATTGGTAATTATTATTAATTATTACTAATTATTGATAATTATTACTAATTATTACTAATTATTGGTAATTATTACTAATTATTACTAAATATTCTTAATTATTGATAATTATTGATAATTGTTCCTAATTATTAGTAATTAAATGAATAATTACCAATAATTAGGAATAATTAACAACAATTACAAATAATAACATTATTAGTATATTTTATTATTAATATTAAAATAATATAATTTTCTGATTTATATACAATTCTCCTTTCATCTGTGCGTTTTCTATCTCCACATACAAATAATACATGTGAAGACAGTAAACACACAGATGAAAAAAGAATTGTATATATATAAAAAATTATATTATTTTAATATTAATAATAAAATATACTAATAATGTAATAATGTTGTTATTCCTAATTATTGGTATTTATTACTAATTATTAATATTTATTCTTAATTATTAAAAATTATTACTAATTATTCCTCATTACCATTAACTATGAACAATACTAATAATTTAAATTTATTAAGTAAGAAAACAATATAAACATAATTAAATTACAACTAATTAAGAATAATTGAAACTAATAAAAAATTAAAAATAAATATTAAATTAAAATGAACATAAATACCTTGAAAATTGATCTGCTCTGATCGTTCTTCAAAACTTTAATATCAGCTCCGAAGAAAAAAATTAAACTGAAGAAAAACTCAACTTTAGAAACACAAGTTTGAGAGCAGGAGAAGATAGAGAATGAGAATGATTTGAAAAAAACGGATGGGGGTATTTATAGGTTAGATTAGTTGCGACGGGCCCATTTGCGACGGGTATCCCGTCGCAAATACCTTAGCCCGCATTTATTACGGTCAACGGGTAAATAGTTATTTGCGATGGGACCTGTCGCAAATAACATACTATTAGCGACGGGAAAATATTCCCGTCGCAAATACCTTTTACCGCCGCCGGTTATTTGCGACGGGAATATTTTCCCGTCGCTAATAGTTTTCCCGCGATTTGGCGCGCATCGCGGGAAAACTATTTGCGACGAGGAAAGCACTCCCGTCGCAAAAGCCTATTTATTTGCGACGGGTAACTACCCCCGTCGCAAATAAGTTTTTAACGGGACTATTTGCGACGGGAATAAATCCCGTCGCAAATACCCATTTTTCCCGTAGTGTTTGTTCATCCATGGATAGAGTGTTTGTGTGATCTTGTTCCCTCCATTCACTATGGATTACAATCCCTCTCTCCCTCATATTGAAATGGATTTCTTGAGGTAACATAATATCTTCCTATTTTTATCTTATTTATTTCCTCTCTTTCATCAATTTTCATTCTCCCAAAAACCCTAACCACTTTTAGGGTTGAGTTTAGAATTTTATATGAGACTAATTATGTGGCTCGGTTTTTTTAGGGAGTCTAGAGGCCATTTTCTTCCTTGGTAGTGTGTTCTCAATTAAAGGTGACATTTTACACCATGATTCCACATGAAAAAGGTTGTTATTATCCCTTATAATTCATGTCATATAATCCTTGTATGTTTTAAATGTATCTTTATAAAATTATAATCATATGGTATTTTCATAATGATTTGCAACTAGTTTTCTACGGTTTCACAGTTGGAATAAAAGGTGTTTTTGAGTGTTTTGAAATGATGATTTTAAATTTAATTATTTTTAGTTCCAAGTGTTTTTCAAAAGGCCTCAGTAACTCTTCAAAATGTATTTAAATATTAAAATGAGATAGTTTTTATCAGTTAGGTATTTAAAAGAGGCATTTGGAAATAATATATTTAATATAGCAGTTTGTGTTTCCCATGTAAAATGATTTTATAGCCTAATTGTCATGTGATTGTTTAAAAGTGATTTCTCCATAACAGGTTAATTTAAAATTTTATTTCAATGTGTTTTTTGATAACGTGGTTTTGAGGGGTTTTTTTAAATTATTTTTCAAATTATTGAATGTGTATTCTCACTCTGAGCCTATTTTGAAAGGGGCATTTGGGTTTTTTTAAAAGAAATTGTTTTATGATTGAGACACTGAGCAACTTGTTGTTGTAGTTAACTGAACATAATTTTTTGTCCCCAGGGGTATGTTTTATATAGTTATTATAGTATATAATAATTTTTCATCAATGAATTGTAAAAGTTTATATTCTTGTGATGATGTAGTAGGTGAGATGAGGTCTCATAAGAGTATTTTATTATTATTGATACATGCAATGGACAATTCCCTTGTATATTTCTCACCTCCATTGACTAATATCATGGGATGATAGGTAGCTAATTTGAGGTCTGGATTCATGTAACACTAGCTTGGTGTTCACTCACTTGATAGTTCCCTATGAGAGTTGTGCCTTAATAGGGGTGCATATATATAATACTTAATGACTCAAAAGGGTTTAAAATGAGATATTTTGGTTTTTACTATGGGACACCTAGAGAGGGTGAACTTAAGAATTTATTTCTTGAATCATTCATGTTAGAACATACTTGTTTTCCATGACTCTTGGTTCATATTATGGATTAATGAGTGGATTTTGTTTCATGACTTGTTTGTATACCATATAATTGACTTGGTACTATGGAACAATTATTTTTTTTATTGTAATATTATTTTTACACTAATATATTAGTTTCTTGAAGTATTTTATTCAATTCTAATATTTCTTTAATATATTTTCATATAGTTTCTTAAATGGGTTAGAATATATGATTTATAATGTGAAGTTGGATGAGCCCGTAAGGGGCGCTCCGCAACTAGGGTTTCCCCGTCGCCGCCTTCTCCCTTCCGCCTCGGGTTGGCTCGGCCCTCCTCGGTGCTTGTTCGGTGGGATCGTGGTGGAGTCCTCCTTCGGTGGTGATGTTGTGCGACCTCGTGGGATCGACCGTCTCAGCTTTTCTCACCGCTGATGGCCTTCTTCGTGCCTCACTCCGCCTCTGATGGATAGGGCTTCCAAAGGCGTCGCGGTGATCGTCTAGCGGCCGAAACCCAGTTACCACGTCGGAGGGTTTCTACCTCGTCTCCTGTGAGTGCGTTGGGTGTTCAGGTGGTCTTCGAGGCACTGTGGATGGCGGCGACGGGATTTGGGAGTTGGATTTCAGTAGGTTTCGGCGAGCCATGGAGTCTGGCTGGACTTCAACAAGGTGATGGTTTCTTGTTCTTTGATTTTTGCCTTCTTTTGATTTGAATGGATCTGCTATTCGAGCGTGTCGGTCTTCGCTCTTTTTGGTTAAATTTGCGTTACGTTGTTGGGTTCCGTCTTCGGCTACAGCGACCAGTGATGGCTTATCGGTGTATGGGTTATTGGGTAGGGGCGATTGGTGGTGAATGATACTGCTTGAAGCTCATCCTTTTTGAGTATATGCTTTTCTGATATGAATTTGGATCAATCGAGGTGAATGTGAATTTTTGGATGATTTTGGGGACTTTATTTCTCCCTTTGATTCAGATTTGAAGTTGGTTTGTTGTGCACACCAAGTGATCGGCTTATCACCGGGGTGATGCCATACATGCGCAACTCTGATTCTGCAGTGTTTTGGTTTAATTTTAGAGCTTGTGGAGAATCTTGTGTTGTTTGACTGTCGGTTTAGAGACTCTCTTTGTGGATATTTCTATTTGATTTTGCTGTGAAGTTTTGAGTTGTTCACAACCGCTTTCTACATGATTCTGCTCCGGATGAGGTTCAGAGCAAGAAGCTTTCACCTGCGCATGCCATTTGGACTTGGAAGTTTGAGAGGGTATGGCTCTGCCATCGGTACCGTGCCCGTGCTTCTGCACGGGACTGCTAGCCGAGCGGTCATGCGATGGTGAAGGCTTGGCACCAAGATGTAATCACTGGGGAGGGGCAGATCATGTAGTCTTGATCCGGGTTATTCTTCTTTATGGTTTTATTTGATTGTAATGTTGGATCATGTGGTTTCTCACTTTATCCTCAAAAGTGTTTTGATAATAAAAAAGTTAATTTTCAGTCAGTATAATGTGAAGTTGGAATTATTTTTTAAAATGGAATTTTATAATGTTTTTAAGAGAAGAGGGGAAAGTGATGGGTTTTTAATCTAGTATTTTTAAATATCTATTTATTTGTTCTGAAATATATTTTGAAGAAAATATTTTGTTCAGTGTTTCGATTTGAAACTTATGGATTTTTACTAGTTATTATTATTTTTGGAAGTCTTGTTTTATGGTATTAAAATGGAAAGTTACAATTTATTTTATTTTGTTCCCTTAATCATACTAATTGTAAAGTGAAAACATAATCTTAATATTATTTTCAAACTAGAAAATATGAAATATTTTATAAAGGGAATTTCATAGACCCCATGTCGATGTCTAACATGGCATGTTTTTATCACACCCTGAATGTAAACCTATGTATGTGTTTGTGTATGAATCTCTCTTGTTTTATTTTAGGTGACCATGTATTGATTCTAGTGGGGTGTTCTTATTGGTTTATTAATGTATGTGTGGTGTTTTTGATTAACTATGGGCTTCATGGAGGTGTTTGGATGGTAAATCGTGTTTTTATATTTTTGGATGGAGATTGTATCATCCAATTTAGTCATGAGTATTTTATATTATGTACTCATGTATATTATTATAAATTATTTTGTTCAATGGTATATTTTGGTTGGATTTTTAAGATCTGTATTACCTATTTATCATTTTTATATTATGTTTCTACTTATTTCTTATACATTGATATTTGACTTCGGGTTAGATCATGTCAGGTTTTTTTATTTTTTATTTCTTATTTATATGGTTATTATAGATGGATGAAATCATTCATAATCTTATATCCGTTCATACTAAGAACTTTTTACCATCCATTGGGGATCAAGGAACCCCTTTGACTCTATTTTTAGATTGGGTTGGGTGAGATGTTGAGCCAGCTCAGGATAATTCATTGCACAAACTATGTTTTTACAAACATTTTAGTGAAATGTTTTTTATTTTGTTTTTAATAAATGTTAGATTAACTTTATTATATGATTAGTTAATATAAAATTGATATATTAATTTCCAAATTAAAAATAAAAAATTCTCATCACACTAAAAAATAATGATCTAACCTATATATGGAATGCTATTAAAGGGAGTAGTTTCTTCAATATTCATCTTCTATCAAACATTTTATGAATTTAAATTATGATTAGTGGTTTTAAATGTAATATTTCTATGATCCTAATTATGAAAATAACATATAGATAAAATTTAGAGGGAACTGGATACTTTATCTCTCTTGGATTTGGGCCAGAGGCAGAAAACAATGGAGGTTGATAATAGAAAATGATAAGTAGTTCGGAAAATATAGTTGATCAATAAAGGTCATCTATTTATATTGATTGCCATTCTCATAATTTGATAATTAGTTTTATGATATAGATCATCTGATCTCAACACTAGTCAAGTTGGACCTTTATGTAGAAACATGAACATGATGGTTGACAGGTAATCAAATTGATTTGGTGACCGCAATAATTTTATATATGTTCCATAATTTGGAAATGTGGCCTAAAAAATAATGACTTCATATTAATGATTAAAATTTCCACAATGTACCATATTTCCCACATCATTCCACATAAGGTAGGGCTGACATGGTTCCTCCTGCACTATTGATCAACTAATTAGATTTTATTTAATGCTTGACCATGTCACTTTCAAACCATGTGTTACTAAATAGTTTTATGTCTTTCTCATAATTGGTGGTATTAGAAAGGAAACCATCATTTTTGGGTTAGACTGGCAGTCTGAGGTGATAAAAAACCATGGGTCTCTACAGTTAATAAAATATCTAGTTACTATAATTTGGATTTCTAGGTCATTTGAAATAATAATAAATTGAACTAGTTATGTTGGAAAAATCTTTATTGGGGGGATATCTTAACATTGTCCTTTTCATGTGTGTTCTTATGTTTTTACTTTTTAACCCATCATATCAACCATAAATAAATTAATAATTATCTCTCTTATTGATATATTTGAAGAAAATAATTAATATCATTACACCAAGACATTGTAAATTGCTATTCAAATGAAAAATATTAATATGATTACATAAATCACTCAATAAGAATGGTAATTATTTATGATGATAAAAATTATTATTAAAGGAGGAATATCTAAATATTTTAGGTAATAAAATAAAAAATAAATATCAAGAAATATATATTTTACAAAAAATTATTTTTTTCACCTATTAATAGTGATGTTAAGAAAATAGGTGAACTATGAGAAGATTATGGTGATGATTTTACTCATAAGGGATAAGATGTACATCTAATGGATAGTGTAAATAATGTGACTTATTTAAGTATAATGTTGATTTAGTAGTGTTTATAATAGTTTCTAGGAATTCTTATGAATAAAATAGATTCCTTATAATGAAAATAATATATATGGTGTGAATAATTTAATTAAGAAGAAATTTGAAAAAAAATTATGACAATGATACATTTTTGTGACAATAAAGTAATTCTTTAGTGATGTTACATATAATTAATGTATTATGTTTGAATCCTTGTGAATATAACAATGAATGATGATATGAACCTTATTAATTGAGGTGGTGGAATTCGTGAGATATTAATACTGATAAAGCAAGATAATAATGTGAGAATATTATGATTATTTGTCAGGATAAATTATGATGGTATAAATTGATTATTTGGTGTAGATATTGGTATTATTATCATCTTATAAATTTGTTGAGATGAATAGTCATTAAAATTATATTTAATTATTACCATATCCTGATATCTTAAAAAAATGGTAAATCCTAAAAGATGTTATAATGGTTTATAAACCATTATGTGAAAAAAAATTATGTCTAATTGATATATTATTGATCAATTTGTGAAAATTACTTTGTTTTATCACCTTATACCATACTTTTGATGTAATCTAATGGTCAATGGATGTAGATGATGATGGTAAACTAGAGTAACTACTCTCATGCATACTAACTGACTTAGGCTAGAATAATAATATGATATTTGGGTATTTATTCTCTTATTATCCATTTATTTTGGATGGATATTGATATATCTATATATATTTTATTAATCCCACCCATAGCTTTCTGATATAAGTGATTGATAATACAAAATTTTATTTTATCATAATCTCACCCTTTGACATTGTTTTGTAGTATAAAATAGTTCACCTGGACTATTTAATCTATTTATTTGCCTTAGCTCTGGGAACAATGTGGACTATATTTCCTGATAGAAACTCTTTTGTGTGATAAATTTGCAGAATTTTGAGTTAGGAGGACTTATTTCTAAGGGTAAGCAGTCACTGGCACTTTTCTGGTGACACCTTAGAATGTGTTTTGGTTTAGAGGATAAGAGATCGGGATCATCTAAACCTTTATGAGGGAGTTATTTCTTTATACATAACTCTCTTATATATTTAAACCATATTTGAGAATCCTTTTCAAATCCCATTACATGATGGGTTATCATTTGTGTTAACGATCTGATTGAAATAATGTGTCGATGTGAGCTTTTGTATAAACATAAAGTTCATAAGTCATTCATTTATATGATTATATAATCTTTGGTTTAATTCCACATAATTGGATACTATGGAGTTTATCTCCATCCATAGAGGTGGTATGTGCTGTAATGTTGGGATCAGGCTCATGGAAAGGGATTCCTATGTAGTCCAGTGGTGAGAATCTGATCCAATGTAGTTTTTTGAAAATTAATGGGTCTTGTCATACATTTAAATTTAATGTCACAATGATCGTTATGATTCCTTTTCAATGTCATGAAACTATGAACTCTTCTAAGAATTTTAAGTCCATGTGGAGTGGACATTTTATGAAGAAAGTTCTTATAAATGGTTCTTATGGGATTTAGAAATAAGAGGCCCTCTATGGTTCTTATCTCAAAGAATATGGGCCTTTTTGGATGGTTTTATCTTATATAAAATTTCTCTTATGAATAAAGGCATGAGTAAAATTAGGAATATGGAATGAAAGATAGACATTTTTTCTCATAGGGTATATGGTCTAGTGAAAATGATCATAAGTGACATCATTAGGAACATTTCCACATAAGGATTAGTATGAAATGTTGATGATGTTGGGTTTGAACCTATAAGATTAATCCTACATATCCTAGATAAGAAGAATCAAATCCCTCTTCTTTTTTTTGACACAGTTTAAGGACATTTGACAGGACCAGTCCATGATGTTTAACGCCATGTGGTAAAAAGGTTATCATGTAGTTTAACATCGTACGACTATGATATTCTCATGTACTTTGACATCAGGAGGCTAGAAAATCACTTTAAAATTTAACATCATGGAACTATAAAATCTTTTCCATAAAATTAGAAACAACTATGGACTGAGAAGGTCTTACACACTGGGGTTTCCCTTATTCCTGGCCTAGTTAGTGACCTTTCGGAAAGTAGGAAGGAATGTGGCTGAAAAATAATAGGGGCCCATATTTATGTCTTGGGAACTAGGAGAGCTTAATTAGGGATTATCATGGGCTTTTTTACATATATATTGATGTTCCCATATCATGGATGACTCTTGGTAATGAAATCATCACTAAAAACCTGATAAGGGCTTATACCTATGAAGGATTCGCATAACCTCATGTCTCAAGGATTGGAATTAGGAGGCAGGATGAGCATGTTGATCCAGGAGATATCTCTCAAATTTCCTCATGATATGAACCATCATTAGCAAGGTAATATCCATTCATGATTACCTTAAGGGGTCTAACTATCTATGAGGATAATCTTGAAGAATCATTTTACCAAGGGAATAAATTTTCAAAGGAGGGTGTTCTGACATGCATAATGGGTCAAGTTTATAAGTCAAGTGATTTTTTGGGAATCTCTTTATTTCCTACTTTCAAGGTTTCTACCTCATCAAATTGACTCCAAAAATGATATTTTATAAGGAATAACCTAGGTGTTTTATCTGGTTAAAATAAATATGACATGGGATAGGTTTGATTTCCTATTTTGAGGATGTTTTTTGAAATTTTAATAGGTTGATTTGGTATTACACATGTGAGAACCTATAGAAGGAGGGAGTTGAAAACCCCATAGAACCTCTGCCTCACATAGTGTTTCGCATAGAGTACTTGGTCATGTGGTGGCCTCATGGACAAGAGTTTTCACATGGGAGGATCGTGTTCTGAATTTATGACAGAGGCTCTAAATAGTAAACTCATGAAAAAGTTACATATAACAAAGGCTCAAGTAAATAACTCAAAGAATAGGATGCTCCATGTAGTGGGATCATATTATAGTTACGCATTATAAAGGCTCACACTGTGAAAATTTAGAGGAGGTATCTTTTCATAGGCAACTTGATGATGAGCCCTCATGGAGTTCGTTCACATTAAACAATTTGAAAAGAATATATTATTACTTTGATGTTTTTTTTCTATAGAATTACCTACAAGATTATTTAATACATTAGGATTGAAATTCTTATCCCACTTCACTATCCTCCCCTACTCTCAATTTTCATTGTGACATTTCATTTCCTCAAAGTGAAAACCATGGTATGAATATGAAAGGCTCTAGGTAATGAATTATTGATGCATGTTTTGTTGGATTATGTGGAGGTTTCCTTCAGTGCAATGCATATGACTGGGTTGGTGTGTCTTGAGTTTTCTGTTACTGAGGCATCCCTCAGTGCATCTCTTGTGACGGTGTTACTATCTGGTGAGAGAAAACCCTTAAAAGTCTTTGTCACCCATCTATGCATGAAATTACCCCAAATTGAGATCGCCTTGGAGCCATATTTTCAACCCTTGAATTGCATCCATCCATGATATTAGTGTGTAGTCACCAAATTATCTTGTCTTTATGGATTATAATATCATTTTCCAATATCTTGATGAATTTTTCCTGATGCTCTAGCATATCACTCCAATGTTAATGAGTAACAAAATATTCCTCCACTCAGAATTGGGATTGATTGTCATAAATATGGGATAATTTTTAGGTTTTGAGAGAATCCCATATCATTTACATGTGATATGTTGGGGATTCATGTGGTTTATGTGGATGCATGCACAATTTGGGTAGGGGGCGTACCATTAGAGGAGGTGAAACAGTCTTATCCAATAAATAAGGTATCCCCCACCCATCCAATTTCTTTTTCTTCTTCTTCTTCTTCCTCTGTGATCTCCTCATTGACATCTAGAAGATAGATTACACACTGGATCTTTCTTACACTGTCCAAGAATATATTTTTTCTATTATCTCAATAAATGAATTTACATATCTGTTTTGTCACATTGTTGTCTTCTCCATCACTTTATAGAATTTGTGTGGATACTATAGAAACACTTATAATTTTCCATTTTTACTTGGTATTTAACTGTCTCAATTTTGTACAAAAAAACTCCCGAACAATGTGATAATTCCTAAGTTGTTTTCATACAGAAGATCAGATGATAGTGGTTATCAAGTCTATTTAGTACTAGAAATTCCATTCAAAACACTATTTCTTCTCAGGGCCACTAGGTTAATTTTTTATCAGATAAGTTATGATTATGTGGGTTTAGATTATGAAGAGATTTTCCAATTCCCATACCAATAGTAAGAAATTAGAAGCTTCATTGGATTAACAACAACTGAGATGTTTTCAGAGCTAACATACCATCAATAAAAAAAATTATTAAAGAGGCTACCATCCAAAAGGTTATGTTCTTGGGTATACTTCTCTCTCTTTAGATAAGTAATGGTTCGTACCTGAGAAAGATGTTCAAAACTATAGATAAATCACAAAGAAATTGATAACTAATCAAAAGCATGGTTGGGAATTGAGATGGGACCTCTGATCTGGAGTGGCAATCATTATGGATTGGGGTTGGCTGTTCTGGGTGGAATGGAACTGTAAAGAATTTGAATATGAGATTAAAGTTATAGGGTTAAAATAATCTCTCAATATATCAAAAAATTTCTACCATTGAAAGGGAAATTTAATTATATATACCATTAGTAAGTGGATCTTATACATAAATACATTCCATTTAACACATTGATAAGTAGGACTGAGTCACTCATATGTGTGGATGATCTGTGGGGATATGGTTTTAGGGGGGGAAATTTATGATAATTTTCCACCAATATCATTATAGGATGACGCCAAAATGACCCCACCACTCGATTGGGATGTTTTCCATCAAGAAAGAATCACTATGTAAGAATACCTTCATCTTAATATTGACATTCCCCTTGGAATATGGGAAAGGACTATTTATGAAGCGGACTGAGAAACAACCAAAACCTAGTAAACCGTAGATGTGTTTGAGCCACTGGATGTGTGGGATTATTGGCACTTATTAGCTACCTCTTTAGGAGGTATAATTCAATGATCGGGGCCAGGAGGTTATCTCTTAGATTGATAGGTTGGTTTATTTTATCACTATTTGGGAGATGTATATCAGTGGCTATGTTCATCCAGTATAAGAATCATGAACAAGAGTGAGGGTTAAGTCTTTTCTGATTGTTTCTGGACAAACATGTGGTCAAATAATTTTCTTGAAAGTACTAATTTTAGCTAAACTATACTAACATATTGAACAAAGGTAAGGCCTACTTCTAAATCAATAGAACCTTATAGTTGTTATAGGGATGGATACCATCTCACATGGGTGGTTATGAGTTCATCAACACCCAAGGAATCCCTAGTTACTATTTCAGGACTTATCCTTAGAGTATCATATGATTTAGGTCATGTACACTAGACAACTGATAAATAAATAAATTGTAAAAATATGTTGGGAAAAAATCCCTCAAGGTAACATTGAAGTATTTTTGGGTTGATTGTGTTTGTTGAAAAAGCATGTTTCCATGGAGAATTGTCGAGTTCCTGAGAATTTTTTGACAATCCTTGTTGACAAAGAATGATGACAAAGGAAAGGACGATCTGGAGGCGGTACAAAAGAGCAGTACAAGGTGGCGTCGTTTCCCAGTGTTTGCCAAATTTTTGGGGTCCAAAATTTGGAGTTTGGTGAGCATCGCAAAAATAGGATTTCCATGAAGATCATAATTTAATATGGCAAAGGCATGAATTTCGCGAAGAGAGGCTTCATGGTTTGGATTTCGCGAAGACCAGAATAATGGAGGCGGTGATTCTTCGCGATTACGATAAGCTTCGCGAACGACAGAGGCTGAAGAGCATCGCGGCAGTGAAGGGATTTACAAGGGAGCTTCGCGGTGATGAGGGGATTTGCGAGGGAGCTTCGCGGCGAAGGTGCGAAATAATGTTGATGGTGATGCTCCGCGATTACGACGAGCTCCGCAATCCGAAAATTGCCGAGGTGCTTCGCGATTTGGACAGAATTCCGGCGGAAACTTCGGAGCTTCGTGATTGGCGATGACGTGGCGTTGACTTCGCGCGGAAGGGTCGAGGGTCGGTGGGATCGCCTATAAATAGAGGTCGACCCCCTCGAGATAAGTAGATAGAATTTTCAGAGAAAATATTTTGCTCTCGTATAGCGAAGGTAGTTCACGGAGCCAGTGTGCTTCGCGAAAGAGGAGCTTCGCAGCGGCTATTATAGCTCCGCAAAAGTTGTGAGCTCCGTGTTGGCTCAGTGAGCTTCGCGAGGGAAGTTGCTCTGCAACGGCTTGAGCTTCGCGGGAGTGCTTCGTGAGAGTGCTTCGCGAGAGTGCTTCGCGAGAGAGCTTCGCGAAAAGGTAGGAGCTTCGTGAAGGCTTGTTTGAGTTTCGCGAAATTAAAAGCCTCGCGAAGTAGGTTGCTTTGCGAAGGTACTTTCCAAAGGTATTTGCCCAGTGGTCAGAGGCAAAGTGGTATTAATCAGTGGATGAACATTGGACTTCAACAGAGCATCTATCAACAGTTGAAGATGCATTATTTCATGGAAATGAAGAGACCTACAGGTCTATAAACTGTGAGTGAATCCCTTCACAGAGTAGTGAGTTTAGGAAGAGGAAGAAGTTGATCCTCTCCACCGGCAGTGAGCCAAAGAGAGAGAAACAGGGAGTGACCCTTGGGAAAGCAGTGAGCTGACCCTAAACCTTGTAAAGGCAATGAGCTTGGGCATAGAAGTGATCTAGCCCGAACCTTGTGAACATTATTGGCAGTGAGCCTTAGTGGATTTGGTACAACCCCACATCGTCGTTGTATGCTCCTTGGACGTAGCCCAGTGCGGGTGAACCAAGTAAAAATCTCTGTGACTTCCTAGTCGCTTCCCTACATTGCATTCAAAGAATCATCATCAGACAAACCAGAAAAGAACTGATCGTAATAATCGCACAAGAGCAAACAAAGTGACCATTGTAATAAATTGGTCAAGATCTAGTGGGGCAGGAAGAACTTTGAAAAAGAATATCCATACCCTGATTCACCCCCCCCCCCCTCTCAGGGTATATAGGCCCCTATTGACCCTAACAAAATAACTCAACTAATTTATATATATTCCAAATACATCACAGACTACAACTCTAACTTATAACGTGACTGGATGTCTTGAAGAACATGCTAATGTAAAATCCCTATAAAAGGGATTCCATGTAGCTAAGATTGATGGAGAAATCATCTATGATGGATAAATTGCCAACAAATTTGGGAGGGAATTTGGTAACATCGAAACAAAGTGTCCCACTTCTCATTTAGGTGTACGCCAGTTCCAGTTAATACTGATATGGGAGGAAATGGCTACAGAAGTGTCATTTCCCCTAGTTGAAGCGGTTATTGGACTCATCATAGATGTTGTCTAGACTTAGATTTGATCATAACATGAAGTAAAATTGGCTGAATAGGTGTCCAAATTCAAAGGCTTGATGCAAGTTGAAGGATAAGAAGAATAAGAGAAAATAGTATATGTGTGAACACCTTGAAAAATGATCAATTAGTAACTAGTATAAGTGAAAATTCCTAGAATGAGGGTTGTTTTAAGGAATCTGTCATCGCCTCAAATTCCAAGGAAATAGGCCAAACACTTTGACGTTTCAATTTGAAGGAGTGGAGGAGTTGTCCTTCCTTCATTTCCTAGTAATGTTGGTTATATAGAAGCATGAGGGAGTGGTATTCTTAGAGTGACACCTTATCCACCATGAAGGTCTAGGGTGCACTCCAGATGGAAGGGAACATTCTAACACGGTTTCTCCAAGTCATGGAACCCATTAATATTTCTTATGAATTTTAACTGTATGAGATTGAAACTTACATCCTATATTTAAAATCCACCGTTCATTCACTGAAGGATGAAACCATCCACTCAGACCGAGTATCAATTTTTTTAAGACTTGAATCAAGTTGTTAAGATGGTGATAGTTGTCAAAATTCATTCGAGGATGAGGTAAATAAATTTGCACATTTGACATTACCATGATGTTCATGATATATCCATTTCATTAGCTATTTCTTTGTCCTCTATAAGAGTTAGAAGGGGCCTTGTCACCTATTTCATTGCTAATATATACTGTTGGAGGTATGAAAAATTCAACTGGAGTTCATTCATATGCCAAGGATGATGAGGGAGCAAGCTCTCAAGGTTTTATGGAGAAAATGAAAGCAGTGACTTCTAATCAACAAGTAGTATTCCTAGTGCAACCACCAGTCATTTTTCCCAAGGAACCATCATCCTAGAACATCCAAAACAAAAGGCGGAGATATTTTTAACAACCCCACTTTTCTTGAAGCTGGTAAGTCAATGTAACATTTACATTTACACATTATCTTTTAACACTGCTTTCACAATGAAATATTGATTTTTGTAGACACTGGTTGGAGAAACATTAATCTAGAGACATCAAACTCTCTAGACCATGAGGTTATTATACTTCTTGAAGGAAAGTCTGCAGAAATACTAAAGGGCAAAACTCGAGAGGGGATGGTTCATGTACAATAACCAAACACAATATTGAATTTATGTAACATTTTATGACTTTCCTTCTTATAATAGGGATCATTATGTTCTTGGATTCTTTGGTAATGATGGAAGTTATAGTTTGGTCAAAAGTGTTTAAAAATTTTAATAATTGGGAAGGTTTTTTGTTTACAACGGTCAAGAAAGAGAGAATTAAACGAAAATATTAATTAAACGTACTGAGGAAAACTC
This sequence comes from Viscum album, assembly GCA_963277665.1. Classification (NCBI taxonomy): domain Eukaryota; kingdom Viridiplantae; phylum Streptophyta; class Magnoliopsida; order Santalales; family Viscaceae; genus Viscum; species Viscum album. The sequence goes on along the minus strand of OY728157.1, from coordinate 200,325,802 downwards.
GAAACCGAGACCTCGAGTAAAACCTAAACAGGAAGCAACCACCAGGGTGCGCCATCTCTGGGTCGACGGAGGCAACGTGAGAAGTTTACTCATCTTTCCTCCGTTCGATCGATGAATTCTTTGTTCGTCATCATCTAGAGTTCGTCGCCTCGTTCCTTGGTTGTGAAATTCTCCGCTTCTCTCGAATCCGTTTCCCTATAAAATCCTCCCAATTTCAGTGCAAATCAAGCTCAAGGTCTATCCATTCTTAGCCCTCATACTTGTTGTTCCCAAATTCTGCAATCTTTTTTTTGTATGACTGGAAGTGTGTAGCTTAAATCTTGAGATTTTGGTCCCTAGGGTTTTTTTTCCACTTGCGCCGTTTTCATTTCTTCCCTATGGACCTTCGTTTGGTAAAAAATGGTCTGGGAATCTTGAAGGGAAGGAAAAGGCGGCTTCTCTTGGCGGCTGCGCTTGGTTTCACCGCCTATGGTGCTTACAGGCTTCACAACATGCCTTCTGTGTCGAGTAAAAGGAAGGGATTTTTCAGAATCTTTCGTACATTGTTTTCAGTTGCGGAAATGGTTTCAGATTCTGCGGAATTGTGCGGAGGCATCTCCGAGGATGTGAAGGAGTTCCTGCAGTCTGATTCGGACCAAATTCCCAACAGTCTGAAGCAGATATCCAAAATTGTTAGCTCGGAGGAGTTCTGTGGGTCGCTGATTAGGGTTTCTCAAGCCCTAACCGCAGGGATTTTGCTTGGACATCAGCAGGGAAAGAGAAATGAGATTGAACAGCACGGAGATTCGAATTTCTCCTCCGTGGTTATGAATAAGCTTTTCTCTGAAGCTGGGACCGGTTTTGTCTCAGTGGTTGTTGGAAGTTTTGCCCGGAACTTGGTTCTTGGGTACTTCTCAGGCATCGACCCAGATGGAAATTCTGCTGTGAAAAGACATGGGAACGTGCCGCATTTTGCATCAAGCTCATCTACTGTTTCCACGTGGTTGGATGTGGTTTGTGATGATAAATCGAGAAAACTCATAGCTGATTGCATCCAGAATTTCGTGACCACGGCAGTGGCTGTGTACCTTGATAAAACAATGGATATCAACACCTTCGATGATCTTTTTGCTGGGATGACAAATCCCAAACACCATAATAAAGTGACAGACTTGATGGTTTCCGTCTGCAAAGGCTCCATGGAAGCGCTTGTGAAAACATCTCACCAAGTGCTGAATTCAAAGCCGGATTCGGATATCCATTCTAATTCTCTTCAGGTTGAATTTCCATGTGGAAATAGAGAAAAACTTTCAGAAGCACCTCCTAAGAATGGGAGGTGGGCGAGGCAGGTATCTTCTACCCTTGCAGTTCCTAGCAATAGGAGATTTGTGCTTGACGTGACCGGGAGGGTAACATTTGAAACTGTAAGGTCAGTTGTGGAACTTTTCATGTGCAAGATATTTGAAGTGTTGAAAAGAAGTGTTATTGTAGTTCATGGGGTGGTTGTGGAGAGGGGGCTTGAGCTTATTGGATATTTAGGAGGGGGAAGGGCTTCTGTAATTCTCACAATATGTCTTGCATTGTGGTTGCACATTGTTGGTGGCACCAGGCTTATGTTGTCTGCTTGATATTATAGTTTAAGTTGATATGTTAAAAAAAAAAGAGTATCCCTTCTATTTTATGGTTGGTATAACCTGTTCGAGACATAGAATGGGTGGATCCCTCTGGGCCACCTGTGGTGGACCCTGAAGACCCTCAAGAAGGTCTCCATCACCACATTGCTTCTACTTTATAGACTAACAAGGCCATCAACGAGGGGGAGAGTCTAGATCCTCAAACTAATCATTTCATGAAAAGAGATTATGATCCATTTATGAGGCCACATTATGAGAAATCGTTGACGGTTGGGGTTCCTACCACCATAGTTGATAGAACTTCTACGGGAGAGTCATAAAATACACACCTACTAGAGGTTGTATCTAAAAAAGCAACCCAAGATCTAGAAGTTGGTGATTATTTGTAGAATCCTAAATTTATCTTTGGTAATTTTTTTATGTAATTCATTCCATCATCCATCTCAATAGCACTGACCCAAGCAGCAGAGCTTTTTGAAGGTGTCTCTATTCCCATAACTCAATCACAGAATGCATGGGTGTTGATATTTCTTTTGGGACCGAAAACTCCATGGGTACAATATGAGTGGTCCCTTTGAGTAGGCTGGTTCTTGAGTACATCTCAGCCTATGAGGGCGCCTATGAATTGGTCCAAGAGGACTTCAGTGTTTTTCACATCTCCCATTGATATGTCTGGAGAAACATGTAGAGGTTGATCCCACAAACTCCCTTAAATGAACCACCCACAAAGCTTTAGAAGCCTTGTAGCATTTTTAAGTTGATGGGATACAGCAGGTTTAATTTCCACATGATCTATTGTTTCATGAAGGAAATCATTCAGAGATGGGATGTGGGGAGAGGCATCATAACAAAATCTCTTATAGGAAAGTTTAGTAGTGGAATTCGAAATCTTTCGAGCCATATAACTCTATAATGAGCCCTATTGTGTGGTGGAGGCAACATATAAAATGTTTCTAGACAATCATAACGTTTTTCAGGTGAAGGAGCAATATTCCTCTTGGGTGGAGATGTTAGAGCATTAAATGTTATTTTAAGAGTCTTATTTTAAGAGTCTAGGACTGGAGACAGAAATATTACTGCTGAGGTAGAGAAAATTTATTCAAATTTATTCTGCCAAGGAGGCTGTGAGGCTATGGAGGTGGCCGGAAATCATCATGATGTGGAAAAAGCCTAAAAATAATTTTATAAACTCTTTAGGGATAATCTAGAAAGATTTATTTCTTATAGAGGCATATAATCTTGGATGCTCCCCTTATTTTTTAGTTCAATGAATATAGCATTTCCTTTTCAATCATTGACAATTTTATGGTTCTTCGATTCCATTCTTATCCTCAATCTATGATAATCTATGACACTCTTGAATAATAATAATGTGATAATTGATTCTAATTGAATATTGATTATGAAGTGTAGATGGTGAATTCCCCTTACCTCAAGGTGAGGTGGAAACATTCTTTTATAGATGGATTAAAAGGATTACAAATTGGAATAATTTGATGCAGGACTCGAAAATACCTTTTACCCGGAAATATAATTAACCGGGTTCAACACTTCCCCTCAAGCTAGTACATGATAGCTTGGAACAAGAGTCCCACAAAAAAGAAATAAGACACCAAACATTTCCATACTCTCCCTCAAGCTGGGTCGCTGATGCTGTGAATGCTCAGCTTGGTACCGAGAGAGTCCTGTTGTGCTTCAGGGAGACCTTTGGTGGAGATGTCAGCAAGCTGATTTTTCGTCGGTATGTGGTTGAAACTAACATGATGTTGCCTGAGGTGATGACGAAGAATGTGACAGTCCACCTCGATATGATTCGTACGTTCACGGAAGACGGGATTTGAAGCAATCTCCATAGCTGCCTGATTATCACACCAAATATGAGCATATATGTTGTAGGAAACCAATCTCATGAAGGAGATGACGAAGCCAAATGATCTCAGTAGTGACTGTGACCATCACATGATATTTAGACTCAACACTGGATATGGAGACGACATTCTGTTTCTTGCTTCGTCGTGAGATGATGTTACTAGCCAGGAAAACAACAAACCCATAAGTAGACTTTCGGGTAGCAAGACAACCAGCATAGTCAACATCACAGAAGACTTCAACATTCAGATGATCGTGATGTGAATGTCGAAGACCATGAGCGAGGTCTTTTTTAATGTATTTGGCAATGCGAAGGATAACATCCCACTATGATTTTGTCGGATGTTCCATGAATTGGTTAACCTTGCCGATAACGCAGGTGAGACGAAAACATTCTTTTATAGATGATGAGTTCCTCTTACCTCAAGGTGAGATGGAGACATTCTTTTATAGATGTATAAAAATGATTACAAGTTGGAATAATCCGATGTGGGACTCAGAAATGCCATTTACCCTGAAATACAATTAATCGGGTTCAACAAATATGATATGGATAATCGAAATCTCCACCATTTGTGTCATAATTCGAAATTTCTCCTCAGCATGTCACATGAAGTGGTATAGGCATGTGTACCATCACTGTAACATTATACCTGTCCAATTTAGATGTAATGGGAGATGACTTAATGTGATAAATTATAAAGGGTGGTTTTTGGGTGAGTATCACAATGTTCAATCGTAAAGTTATATCTTCAAGAATTTCATGTAGATAATCTGAGCTAGCATATGAGAGGGAACAAATAGATGCTCTAAATTTTTCTTAACCTAGGGACCTAAAGAGTATAGATTTACTTCTACATGGATCTTATGGGGGACCTCACTTGCTTTGTGTATTTTTATTTTATAGTGCAAACTTTTCCTAAATCTCATATGGGTGAGACTTAATGGCTTGGAACACAACTTTTTCTCCGGCTTCCATTTATATGTTTTCAGTCTGATAAGTTTTGTTCCTTTTCTTCCTTTTTTGAGTACAAAAATTATCTTAGATCATGAAATGTGCATGTCTAGTGGCCAGGGTCTCAACATTTTCCCAAGCCACCCTTATCGGGTTTTTGACCGAGTGAGTACTATGTCCCTTTCCATTGCTAGTATTAGGTCTTATAAATCAGACCAATGTAGTTGTTGTTTATGGTTGGAAGACTTTGACCAAAAGGTGAGGTAGTCTATCCAGAATTAAAGGTTAAATAAACTCGAGGTGAATTAGAAATACAATGCCACCAGTATGGATGTTCTCATTGGTCGGTGAATACAATTTAGGGTAATGATACTCGACCATCGTGTCATCCAGTTAAATGTTAGATGAAGAGAACCATTGAGTGTTCAAAAACGTAATGTCATATTACCTCCTTGAAAATGAGTATGATACATGAATGTGTAATATTGAGGCTGTCAAATTCACATGATTGATTGTGTTATGAGTTGTGTAAATCATTACTTAATAGGTACACAAGGGATAACTATTGAAATCTTTTGAATGATGGGTTCCTTTTATATGTTTCAAGGGTGTCTTGGGATTAGAGGAACTTTTCCATTGGGTGAAGATTCCTCTTGTTGGAAAGCCCAAATATAATGTCATTCACGATCAATACCAAGAAGAGGTGTCCCTTAGAGTTGGGTGCACTCATTACTGATATTTGTGAATGGTTTGTGAGGACTCAAGTACTCAAGGAAAGAAGTGGGCTTCTAAAGAAGAGGGTACTCAAGAATTTTTAAGGAACTGAGAATGTTATTCCTCCATGTAATGAACACATATTGAGGAAAAAGGTTACAACATTTTATTGTTCTATATTTTTCCTTGACCGGTGATCCTAGCGAGCAAAACATGACATTTTTTCAGACCATATGGTGAGCCCCATAAGTTTTACACTTGTTTTTTTTAGTTTGTCTAACTTTTAATTCGAACTGTTGTATGCTAGAGGTTAGGGTCATGCAACATTAACTAGAAAGTGAGACGGCCTATGTAACAATGGCATGGAAGGACCTGATGTGAATGAAAGTCAATGATATTGTAGATCATCTCATAAAAGGATGCACATAGTTTGATCTCATAGTTCTTGGACCATATATAGAGGGGATGGCATGAAAGGCTGCACATAACTCAAGGGTTATGAGTATCGCAACACCAATGAATGGTGAAGGAAGATAATGTATGTCATGATATGAACTGTTTTCTTTAGGAAGATGAAATGAGAAATTTATGTTTAGGATGATAGTTGACCATAATTCAAATGACAGGTTTCATGTGATACTGCCAGAGGCATATAAAGATTAGGGGACCTTATCCTTAGGAAAATGTTGCCTCTGAATCATGGGACATATTGTGGGTGCATGTACACAGTTGTATTGGGGTCGTGTTTAAATAGCCAAATAAAGGTGTCCTTTGGAACTAGATACTTACATTACTGGTATTCATGGAAGGTTTGAGACAAATCAAAAGCCTGAGGAATAAAGTATGTCATATGGAAGGAGATATGAAAAAGGTGGTTAGAACATTCCAATCCAAAGCAAGCCCTTTTGGGTTGTTGAGGGATGATAATAGGGAGATGGAAATGGATAATGACTTGTTGATAAGCTTGACACCCATGGTTTCAAATTCATTCTTTATATTGAAGTAACGAGAATAAATCTACACAGAGTTCTCAGAGGAAGCCCTTGTGTTGATCTAGAACTAGTGTACTGGAGGAGCATTTTCATATCTTGGTACAAAATTAGAAAAATAGGAATTCCTATAACTACTCCTTGGGTGATGCCCCAATTCATAGGAAAGTACACATACAGGGTACCAAAACATCATCATTTTCCGGGGAAAGGGGACATTTTATCCTAAAGTCGAGTCTTATATGTCATGTATCATTAGATGGATCTAGCTATTATGTAGGGAATTTGGTTCATGCATAATGGAAAACTTTAGGAGGTGTAATATCATAGAGGATGAGCCATATGAAGTATAATGTCATGCAATGAAGATGATAGTTATGGGGGTCCTTGCACTGATCTGACTTGCACATAGAATAAGACTACCTTATCTCAATGCTGAACCCATTGAGGAGAAACCCAACATGAACAAAAGTGTCCCAACGTCAAAACAAATGGTAGATTTTGGCATGGTTAACGACTAGGCATGGGATAAGAAATCCCAATGTAACTTGATATCCTAAAAATGTTAAGAATCAAGTCACTTGTAGTTCTTATAAATATAGGTGTACTTTATCTTAGTATATATCGATAAATGTACTAAGGAATTTTACACAGATCTGACTCTCAAGTAAGAGGAAAGGATCTCACAAACACATCAATATAATTAGTTTGAGAGATTTGGGATAATGGGTTTAATGTAACACAATTTAATGTAATTTGATGTGGATAAAGGTGTTCTTTAGTTTGAAGTAATGTGATGACGACTGTAACTATGTATTTTAACATATTTTAGTGAGGAAAAAACCATATTGGGGTATTTTATAGTTGGTGAAAACTAGAAAATGTGGAAAAAAATATACACTAGGACCTCCTACACAAACATGACTCATGTGTAACGATAAGGAGGTTGAAAATGATGGGACTTTCGACTATTCTAAGGGTAGGATATATGGGAATCACCACATATCTCAAAATAAAGGGAATCAAGAAACACATATTTCATATAATTCCCTTTCCATAAAAATATTTCTCATGTATAGGGGAAGAGTGATGAAATATATATGATGCCCTAGAGTGAGAATGAAATATAAATGTAATGGCTTAGATTTTTCCAAATTCATTTTTAGAAATTATATGGGAAAATTTTTAGACCAGACACTGAGATGACGTGCGATTCCGAGACCTGGTGTGCCCGGAACAGTCTGTTGAAAAATGTTATGTTTTTAATAACACATACGCACGGTTTTCCTGAAAAAGTGAAATAACTCCTAAATGGGTGCCCGAATCAGAAATCTGAGAGCACCGTTGTGTTCAGAGCAATGAATTTACCTAAGATGATACTTAACATCGGCCGACGCGGACCGACTGCGAAAGATAGTTTTTGGGTCATAACCGTAAATAAAATAATTAAATAAAAATTATTTTATTTTCAAATCCTAATAGCTCATGAACGGAGACTTAGATTGAGAATTTGAGACCATCGGTGAGTTCGTAATGTGGTGTTTTCCCTAGACGCGATTTAACTTTAGTTAGCACGGGTCTTCTGTGGAAAAACTCAAAAAGGACGTAATTGTTATTAAATAATTTATGGATAAATTATTTTGTTGACGCAATGACGATTTCCTTTAAAAACATCCTTATGCAGAAATATCAGGGTTAGCCGCATAACTTTGGGAACACCGAATAATCGTTAGGGAGAGCTTGGAGAAAGAAACCTCTAGAGCGAACGACGACAAATCAGAGATTAGATTGTGGATTGTCGCACCAACGAAGTTGGAGGATCTTGTCAACGCCCACTGCATCGAAATTCGAGATAGGATGTTTGATTGCTTTGTGATTTTTTCTTGTCCTTGATATCTACAATGAACACAGACTAATCCACGAACAGATTAGCCCGTAGATCGATCATATGCTGCGGGATGGATTTGTTGGTGGTTAGCGAGATTCAACTTGATTTGTTTCTAATGTAAAGACTCAGATTTTTCCATGTATTTTTTTAAATATATTACGAGTCTGTGAAAATTAATGGCGCGTGATTCCGAGTCCCGATGTGTCTGGAATGAAATTCCGAACTTTTTTTCGGGTACGTTTAGTAAACGCGTGAGTGACGTTTTCTAACTTTTGAACCGATACTTGGAATTGAAATTTGAGGACACTGTTGAACTCGCAGCGCCGATATTCGCTTAAGAGAGTCTTCACCTCGACCGCAGTAGGTCGAGGGTGGAAGTTGGATTTTCAGTTTTTCGTGGGAGAGTTAAAAAAAAATAAAGAAATAAAAAAATCAACTTTTGTTTTATTTATTTGAAACCTCTCATTTGAATCTTGGTGGTGGGGACCACCCGACCTTGAACCCCCTTTTTAATATGATGTAACTCTTGGAACCTCCCCAATAAATGAGTCAACATTAATTGATCAAGTAATTAACTTGAACTTAATTAAGTTAGCTCCTTACCTCTTGTGGTTGGGATCGTTGGAAAAGGAAGGATTTGGGAGAGCCCTTGGAGAATGCATGGTGGAAGAACCTTCTCTAACGAAGAACGAACCCCCGGAGCAAGAACGAGGAATTAACGCTCGAGCCCGGATCAGAAGCGTATTGCGGGAGCGACGAACGTCGCCTCCTCCTCCAACGACTTCACCCTTTTCCTCACACCATCTCCAAAGATCAAACGAGGTAGGTAAATTGATTGTATCGTTCTTCGTGAAGAATCGTTGTCTTCAATCTTTAAACCGCCTGCTATCAATCTAATGCGGAGGGTGCGGACCAATCAAACATGACCCGATCTCTCTGCAACTCCTTTATTGACGTGTTCTTTGTGGGCGGATCAACGTGTTGAGCGGAACCCGACCACATCACCGGAGACCAACGCCGGTGGGGTACAGGCGCCGGCCGACACATCGGCCGACCGTGATGGTGGCGGCTGCGCAACCGCGTTGCTGAAGGAGGTTGCAGCCCGTCGGTCGCAACAGAGGAGGACGACAGACGACATGCCGGTCAGCCGCATAGAACCGAGGTAGCGCGCATCCGCGCCGCCGGTAGTGGAGGAGGCCGCAACTGCTGAGCCGCGGTGGTGCACCCGGAGGGCGGCCGACACCCGGTTGGTCGCGGTTCGAGCAGGCGGTGCACTCGGAGGGCGGCCGACACCCGACCGACCACGATTTGAGTAGGCGGCACACCTGGAGGCGGCCGACACCCGACCGGCCGCGGAGGCAGCAGCGGCGCACGCCAGCACCGCTGGAAGGAGGATCCGGCCAGATTTCCGGCTGGTCGTGTCACGCCGAGCGGGAAAACTCCGGCGGGTCCCACGTGCCAACAGGTGGCGCCACATGGCGTTGCCGGGTTGGCCAAAGCCGAACGATCCATTGGACCGTTTAGAACTCTGGGGGGCACCTCCCCCCGGGAAGCGGCTAGGGTGGGCCCCGTCACGGCGGACCGCACCCAGCCGAGCGGGCCGAGCCCCGTGGGCCGGACCCGGGCCCATCTGGACCTAGATACGCCTTTTTGGCCATATCTTGAGAATCGAGCATCCGTTTGACGAACTGTCTACGATAATGGATTCATTGGATTGAGAATGTCCTTTTGGTATACTTCACTTGAGTTTTGGATAAAGTTGGAGTATGGCCGGGTAGGATCGAACCCGAATCCAATCGGGCCCTCGGAACGAAAACGCTAATAACTTACAGACTGGGCGTCCGATTGATGCGCCGCCTGTTGCGTTGAGACCCTTATGAAGTAGTGGTCATTTGAGATACTTCTTCGCGGGACTTCGTGGTAGTTGAAGTATTGACCGATGACTTGAGGTTCAGATCCTCCCAGAATCAAGCGCGCTTTGTGCAAGAACCCTGTGGCTGGCTGTACTTGAAGAATCTTCAGATCCTATGTGGGCCATCTTCAGATCCTGTGTGGGTCATCTTCGGATCCTGTGTGGGTCAGCATCTTCGGATCCTGTGTGGGTCAGCATCTTCAGATCCTGTGTGGGTCATCTTCGGATCCTGTGTGGGTCATCTACGATCTTGTGTGGGTCAACAACAAAGCTTCTCGATGAAGTAAAATGATCTAGTGATACAACTAGTCATCTATACTTATGTACTTAAGTTATACCTAGTGTGAGATGAGTCTTTACCTTTGTGGTGCACTTCTGTGTGGTGATACCTTCATGGTATTATTCTGTGTGGTGATACCTTTATGGTACTTACCTTCGTGGTGTTACTTGTGTGGTACTTCTATCTTCGTGGTGTTACTTTTGTGGTACTTACCTTCGTGGTGTTACCTTCATGGTATTCTTTCATTCATGGAATAGTTGCGCTTTTGGCTAGAGAGTTGGGCCTTGTGTTTCCTCATGAACGAGATGGGTACACTTGATAACTTAGGAATATGAGCATATACCTAAGTAGGGTTGACTGTTGTTTTCGTGCATGTGAACATGGTGTTGCTTTGTAGTTTATCTTTCGTGGATTCTGAGAGACCTTCGGGGGTCTCGGGGTCCCTACTGAGTATTGTTATGCTCACTCCTGCATGGGCTACGCCCGCACCTTGTCGTGTCATGTGCAGACGACATACAACATTGATCGAGGCTGAGGGTGCTAGGACGAGAGGCTGCTCGGAGGTGGACCATCAGATGAGACGTACTGTAGAGATGACCATTCGAGAGTTGTACCTACCATTCAGGTAGGATCCTTGGCGGGTGTTCATAGGAGCTGTTTTCAGTTTTACTTGTACTTTCCAGTTGGACTTCTATTCCGGCCCCTTTACTTACTGTACTCTCCTTTTTTACTATATAGTTTACTTTGTGCTTGTATCTTTTTGTGTGCTTGGATTGTATAAGATTTCAAGATAAAAGGAAATGTCTTTCCGATTTTAGGGATATGCCTCTCTGGTGCTATACGACAACCCCTGGCCTATGGAAGGCGGGCTTGGGGTAGTCACGGCACTGGCCCCGGGGGATGGGTCGTGACAAATTAGTATCAGAGGAGTCAGTTCTACCGAAGAACTAGGACTCTGATCTTTTCTGTGTGGCAATAGTGTTAAGTGTGATGAGTGTAGTTTTCAGTTTGGGGAATCCAGTGTTGGTGCAATGACCGACGTATCCATACACCAGGACTCTGACTTCTGATTTCCGACTTAATGCAAGAAAACATTGATTGCGTGTGTGTTTTTGAAAAGTTTTCTTTGTGATCTCTTTGAGTCAGCTCACCAGGTATAACTTATTGACTGTGGCACACCTGTTTCTTTCCAGGATGTCTCTACGAAGACAACCAGCCAGGGTTCCAGGTAGAGTATGTGATGAAAGCCCACCGAGCGACGAGGCTTCGGTGTAGGGCCCCCTTTCGGCAGTTGTACCATCGAGTGGTGTACCAGCAGCACCACTACCCGTTGGGCAATCGATGCCACCAGCCCCAACAGCAGAGGGTGCACGCCGCTTGAGAGCATTGCATGAGTTTCAGCGCCAGAGGCCACTGAGGTTTCAGGGAGAGACAGATCCACAGGCGGCTGAGGACTGGATGGAGGTCGTGGTTAAATTTTTTCGATTGCCAGGGACACCGACTGATCTCATGGCGATCCTTGCCGCCAATCTTCTTCAGGCAGCAACGAGCAGATGGTGGAGGTTGATGCTCCAGGTTCACGACGAGGTCACTCTCATCTGGGCAGACTTCGAGAGCCTTTTCAGGGCAGAGTTTGTCCCAAAAAACTTACGCTATGTGCATATACATGAGCTTCTCCACTTGCAGCAAGACAACATGACTGTGGCTGAATATTCAGCAAGGTTCACCGACCTCTCGCGCTATTCCACTAACATGGTGCGAGACCCTTTTTTTAGGGTCCGGATCTTCGAGCAGGGGCTCAGATGGGAGATTAGAGCTTCAATGATTTCTCTCAGCATCCCGACGCAGGCAGGGGTGTTAGAGCGAGCACTCTTAGTGGATAACTTCCTTTCTGAGCAGTCACCAGTAGCGAGACCCACCACCGAACGTCATGTAACAAAGTCATCTGCAGCTGGTAGCAGACAGATGACGTAGAGGTCCAAGAGGACCAGACCTACTGGTGGATGAATGCAGGATACAAGGTCGGTTGTACGGGGCTCTCGAGACAGAGCAGGACAGGCAAGGGGTAGTCAGTGTTACTCGTGCGGCGGGCAGAGTCACATAGCTCGGGATTTCCCGGCCCACCGTACGGACGACCAGTAGATGGTCAAAGGATCGCCTGGGAAGAGGCGAAGATTCGATCAAGGAGGTCCGCATGCAGCAGGCGGACGTGGTAGAGGAGCTGGCCGTGTAGCAGGCGGTGGACGACGATTCGAGGTTCTACCGCCACCACCTCCAGGTGGTCCACCCCGACCACAGGAAGTGGGTGGACAGGGATGAGCTCAGTTTCAGGCAGCTGAGGCCTACGACCATGATGCTCTGGAGATGATTCGAGGTACGATCTGTGTCTACTCCACCTTAGCTGCAGTACTTATAGAAACAGGTATTAGTCACTCTTTTATTGCCACGACCCTCGTTCGGAGCTCGGAGATTTCGATGGAGCCGTTGGCTCGATCCTTACGGCTAGAGACTCCTATGGGAGAGGATTCAACGATTACACACTGGTGCCGACAGTGTGAGCTTACTCTAGGAGGCGAGAGCTTTGATTGTGATCTTCCAGTAGCGGCATCGAGGCCTTACGACGTCATCTTGGGTATGGATTGGTTATCTACAGTCCATGCTCAGATTGACTATATTAGGCACAAAGTGTGGTGCGTCCGTGAGGATGAGAGAAGGTTTTTCTTCATCGGCAAGAAGGGAACCTTTGCAGCACAGGATGGAATTACCCAGAGGAGGGTGCAGCTGATCACACATCAGTTGGCTAGCCTTACCCTCGGAGCGGTTGATGTTGAGAGTCCGCGCTATCCTGTAGTGGTGTACCAGTACACTGATGTTTTCCCTGATGATGTTCTGAGTCTACCTCCTCGCATAGAGGTGGACTTTTACATCGACTTGTACCCAGAGACGACACCGATATCTTCACCAGCATATCGAATGGCTCCTGTGGAGCTTCGAGAGATGCGAGTACAACTGGAGGACTTGCAGAGCAAGGGGTTCATTTGACCCAGTGTTTCTCCTTGGGCAGCCTTGATTTTGTTCGTCAAAAAGGCAGATGGGAGTTTGAGACTCTGTGTGGACTATCGGTGCCTGAACTAGGTGACCGTGAAGAACAAGTACCAATTATCGAGGATTGATGATCTTTTTGATCAGTTGAAGGGAGCACAATGGTTTTTGAAAATAGACCTCAGATCAGGCTATCACCGACTCAGGGTACGAGATGAGGATGTGTAGAAGACGACCTTCAGATATCGGTATGACCACTATGAGTTCTTGGTTATGCCATTCGGTGTGACCAACACCCCAACAGTGTTCATGGGACTGATGAACAGAATCTTCCAGCCATGCCTCGATCGTTTTGTGGTAGTCTTCATCGACGACATCCTGATATACTCAGCTACGGAGGAGGATCATGCCTATCATCTTCAGATAGTTCTTGACACACTTCGAGAGCACCAACTTTATGGTAAGCTCTCGAAGTTCCAGTTCTGGATCCGAGAGGTTCACTTCCTGGGACACGTCATCTCAAAGGCTAGAGTTGTGGCAGATCCAATGAAGATTGAGGCTGTGCTTGCTTGGGAGCCTCCCAGGAGTGTGACGGAGGTGCAGAGTTTCTTGGGTTTGTCCTGTTACTACTAGAGGTTTGTGCCTGACTTTTCCAGAGTTGTGGCACCCTTATCAGCGTTGACGAAGAAGGGGCAACCTTTCGTGTGGTCAGAGAAATGCCAGTGGAGTTTCCAGGAGCTGAGACAGAGACTGACGAGTGCCCCCATCTTGAGGTTACCAGAGGAGGGCATTGAGTACGTAGTCTACTGCGACGCATCAGGGACCAGGCTTGGATGTGTCCTGATGTAGGAGCGAGCAGTGATCGCGTATGGTTCTCGACAGCTGAGACAACATGAGCAGAACTACGCTACCCATGACCTGGAGTTAGCAGCAGTGGTCTTTACCTTGAAGATGTGGAGACATTACTTGATGGGCGAACGTTTTACAGTCTACTCTGATCACAAGAGTCTCAGGTATATCTTCTCTTAGAAGGACCTGAACCTAAGACAACGATGTTGACATCAGTTCCTCCAGGACTATGACTTCGAGATAGTCTATACTCCTGGAAAGGGGAACGTCGTAGCAGATGCACTCAGCAGGAGATCTGGTATATAGTTGCTGAGTGAGGTGACAAAGCAGCTAGCCGCTTTGCGGATATCCTACGTGGATCGAGATGGAGCATCTTGTCTTCAGTCTCTGACAGTCACCCCCCACTCCTTCAGCAAGTCAGGGAGGCATAGTTTGGAGACACTGACTGCGAGGCTCGACATGCTCAGATATCCACAAGACAGACACCTGATGGATTTTCTAATAGTGGGGAGCACATCATCCGCTTTAGAGGACATACTATGATATTGGTAGCGCTACGAGAGGAAGTGTTGAGGGAGTTTCATATGTCCCCTCTAGCGGTACATCTAGGAGTGGAGAAGATGTACCAGGACCTCTAACGTCAGCACTGGTGGTTGGGAATGAAGAAAGTAGTGGCAGAGTTTGTCTCACGGTGCCTCACTTGTCAGCAAGTGAAGGTAGAGCATCAGGTTCCAGCGGGCTTAGTTCAGCCACTAGAGGTGCAAGAGTGGAAGTGGGATGGAATTTCCATGGACTTCATGATAGGACTTCCACGCACGTCCAGGGGTCATGATTCTATCTGGGTGATCGTTGACCGACTCACAAATTCGGCCCATTTCCTACCTATTAGAGAGTAGGGATCAGTAGAGGGCTTGGGACACCTCTACGTATGATAGATTGTACGACTTCATGGAGTGACTTCAATGATTGTCTCCGATCTCCATGCACGTTTTACTTCCCAGCTATGGAAGGGGTTGCAGGAGGCGTTCGAGACTCACTTCGATTGAGCACCACCTTTCATCCTCATACGGATGGTCAGACAGAGCGGACCATTCAAACCCTTGAGGATATGATGTGTGCTTGCGTCCTTGATTTCGGACGCAGCTGGGAGGATCACTTGCCCTTGGTGGAGTTTGCGTACAACAACAACTATCACTCCACCATCGGTATGACACCATTCGAGGCTTTGTACGGTTGACCTTACAGATCACTTATGTGCTGGATTGACCCCGAGGAGTCATCACTCATGGGACCAGAGATTGTACGAGCTACCATAGAGAAGGTGCAGGTCATCCAGGAGTAGATGAAGACTGCACAAAGCAGGAAGTAGTCTTATGCTGACAGGAGATGAAGACCTGTCGAGTTCGAGGATGGTGACCATGTCATCCTACGGGTCTCACCTCGAAGAGGTTTGTAGAGATTTGGCTGGGGTGACAAGTTATCTCCAAGGTTCATTGGACCCTTCTAGGTCCTCAGTAATGTTGGAAAGGTGGCGTACTGCCTGGCTCTTCCCCCTCAGTTGCACCGGGTGCACGAAGTTTTCCACGTATCCCAGCTGAGGAGATACGTACATGATCCTTCGCACATCATCGACGATGGGGCGACGTTTTCGGAGTTTCCAATGAAGATTGAGGATCGATAGGAGCAGGTCATTCGTGGGCGGTCGGTACCTCCGGTACACATTTGTTGGCAGCACAGAAACCTCTAGGAGAGCACATGGGAGCGGGAGACTCAAATTTGTGCTCAGTACCCCCACTTATTTCCCTAGTTTGTGCTGTGGATTTTGGGGACACAAAGCCTTGAGGTGGGGAGAATGTAAAGACCTTCATTTTTCCATGTTTTTTTAATATATGGAATTATTATGAGTCTGTGAAAATTAACGACGCATGATTCCGAGGCCCGGTGTGCCCGGAATGAAATTCTGAAATTTTTTTCGGGTACGTTCAGTAAACGCGCGAGCGGCATTTTCTAACTTTTGAACCGATGCTCAGAATTGAAATTTGATGGCACCGTTGAACTCGCAATGCCGATATTCTCTTAAGAGAGTATTCACCTCGACCACAGTAGGTCGAGGGCTGAAGTTGGATTTTCGGTTTTTCGTGGGAGAGTTAAAAAAATATAATAAAATAAAACAATCAACTTTTGTTTTATTTATTTGAAACCTCTTATTTGAATCTTGGTGGTGGGGACCACCTGACCTTGAACCCCCTTTTTAATATGATGCAACTCTTGGAACCTCCCCAATTAATGAGCCAACATCAATTGATCAAGTAATTAACTTGAACTTAATTAAGTTGGCTCCTCACCTCTTATGGTTGGGATCGTTGGCAAAGGAGAGATTTGGGAGCTTGGTGGAAGAACCTTCTCTAACAAAGAATGAACCCCCAGAGCAAGAACGAGGAACCGACGCTCAATCCCGGATTGGAAGCGTGTTGCGGGAGCGACGAACGTCGGCGTCTCCTCCAACGACTTCATCCTCTTCCTCACGCCATCTCCAACGATCAAACGAGGTAGGGAAATTGATTGTATCATTCTTCGTGAAGAATCGTTGTCTTCAATCTTTAAACCGCCTACTATCAATCTAACGTGGAGGGTGCAGGCCAATCCAACACAGCCCGATCCCTCCGCAACTCCTTTATTGACGTGTTCTTCGCAGGCAGATCGACGAGTTGAGCGAAACCCGAAAACATCACCGACGACCGACGCCGACGGGGTACAGGGGGCGGTCGACACATCGGCCGACCGCGATGGTGGCGGCGGTGCAACCGCGCCACTAGTAGTGTTGGAGGTCGTGGCTGCTGAGTTGCGGCGGTGCACCCGGAGGGCGGCTGGCACCCGACTAGCTGCGGTTTGAGCAGGCGGCGCACCCGGAGGGCGACCGACACCCGAATGGACGCAGTTTGAGCAGGCAGTGCACCCGGAGGCGGCTGGCACCCAGCCGGCCGCGAAGGCAAGTAGCGACGCATGCCGGCGCCGCTGGAAGGAGGAGCCGACCGGATTTCCGGCCGGCAGCGTCACGCCGAGCGGGACCGCTCTAGCGGGTCCTGCGTGCCAGCAGGCGGCGCCACATGGCTCTATCAGGTTGGCCAAATCCAAACGGTCCATTAGACCGTTCGAAATTCTGGGGGGCGCCTCCCTCTTGGGTAGCGGCTCGGGCGGGCCCGCCATGACAGACCACACCCAGCCAAGAGGGCCACGCCGGGCCGCCCCCTTTGCGGGCCGGGTCGGTCCACGGCCCAGCGGGTCGGACCCACCACAACCCATCCCTTCCGGGCCGGATCCGGGTCGGGTCGGGTCGGGTCGGGTCGATTCGGTTCGACTGGGTCGGACCAGACCCGGGCCCATCTGGACCCAGATACGCCTTTTTGGCCATATCTTGAGAACCGGGCGTCTGTTTGATGAACCGTCTATGGTAATGGATTCCTTGGATCGAGACGATCCCTTTGGTATACTCCACTTGAGTTTGGGATAAAGTTAGAGTACGACTGGGTTGGATCAAACCCGAATCCAACCGGGCCCTCGGAACGGAAACGCTAATAACTTATAGACCGGGCGTCCGATTGACACGCCGTCTGTTGCGTTGGGATCCTTATGACGTGGCGGTCATTTGAGATACTTCTTTGTGGGATTTCTTGGTAGTTTAAATATCGACCGATGGCTTGAGGAGCATATCCTTTCGGAATCAAGTGTCCTTTGTGCGGGAACCGTGTGGCTGGATGTACTTTACAGATCGGACGTCCGATTGACGCGTCGTCTGTTGTGTTGGGACCCTTATGACTTGGCGGTCCTTTGAGATACTTCTTCATGGGACTTCGTGGTAGTTGAAGTATTGACCGATGGCTTGAGGAGCGGATCCTCCCGGAATCAAGCGCGCTTTGTGCGGGAACCTTGTGGCTGGATGTACTTGAAGAATCTTCATATCCTATGTGGGTCATCTTCAGATCCTGTGTGGGTCATCTTCAGATCCTATGTGGGTCAGCATCTTCGGATCCTGTGTGGGTCAACATCTTCAGATCTTTTGTGGGTCATCTTCAGATCCTGTGTGGGTCATCTTCGGATCCTGTGTGGGTCAACTTCGTCAGATCCTGTGTGTGTCAGTATCTTCAGATCCTGTGTGGGTCATCTTCAGATCCTGTGTGGGTCATCTATGATCCTTTGTGGGTCAACAACAGAGCTTCTCGACGAAGTAAGATGATCTAGCGATACAACTAATCATATATACTTCTGTACTTAAGTTATACCTGGTTGGAGCTGAGTATTTTCCTTTGTGGTACACTTCTGTGTGGTGATACCTTTGTGGTATTCTTCTTTGTGGCGATACCTTTGTGGTACTTACCTTTGTGGTGTTACCTATGTGGTACTTCTATCTTTGTGGTGTTACCTTTATGGTACTTACCTTCGCGATGTTACCTTCGTGGTATTCTTTCCTTCATGGAACATTTGCGCTTTTGGCTAGAGAGTTGGGCCTTGTGTTTCCTCCTGAACGAGATGGGTACACTTGATAACTTAGGTATATTTATGGGCATATACCTAAGTAGGGTTGACTGTTGTTTTTGTGCACGTGAACATAGTGTTGCTTTGTGGTTTATCCTTCATGGATTCTGAGAGACCTTCGGGGGTCTCGGGGTCCTTACTGAGTATTTTTATACTCACCCATGCACGGGCTACGCCTGCACCTTGTTGTGTCATGTGTACACGACAAACATCATTGATCAAAGCTGAGGGTGCCAGGACTGGAGGCTGCTCAGAGGTGGACTATTAGACGAGACATACTGCAGAGACGACCGTTTGAGAGCTGTACCTACCCTTCAGGTAGGATCCTTGGCGGGTGTTCACAGGAGCTGTTTTCAGTTTCACTTGTACTTCCCAGTTGGTCTTGTATTTCGACCCCTTTACTTACTGTAGTCACCTTTCTTTTACTATATAGTTTACTTTGTGCTTTTATCTTGTTGTGTACTTGGATTGTGTGAGATTGCAGGATAAAAGGCAATGCCTTCCCGGTTTTAGGGATATGCCTTTCTGGTGCTAGTCACCATCCCCTGGCCTATGGAAGGCGGGCTTGGGGTAGTCACGGCTCGGGCCCCAGGGGACGGGTCGTGAAATCTAACCCAAATTCCTTGGATCTCGATCGTTGGCCCTGACCACCCTTGGTCAACAATGTTAAACCTTTTCTATGTGCATTTCTACCTCCTTTCTACACGGTCTTTGCCATTGGAACCCCTACAGTTCCCAACTCGACGTTGTCAGGTGGTTCTGAGCATGATTGGAACCCCAGAGCGATGGAAAGACGGATCAAAGCCCAAAGCAGGGAAAATCGTGACCCGAGGATTGCAGATGTGGATCTGTTTCAAAAAATAGAGCAACTGACCAACAAAGTCAGTCCCCAAAACCAGGGCCGGTGGCGGTGGCGCATGGCGATGCCCGGTGGCACGCGACGACGACCGCCTGTAGGTGTGGCGGAGGGCAGCAAGTCGCCAGCGGAGCAAGGATGTGGTCCAGTGGGGTCGCGTGGGAGATGGGCCGTGACAGGTGGTTGTGGTGCTAAAGAGGGACGTGGTAGGCGGGCCACGTGGAACTCACAGCGGCAGTGAGGTTTTTGGGCAGATGGAGGAGGTGGGCTGGCCGCGTGAAATGCGACACGACGTTGCATTGACCGGGGGCACGCAGTTGGGGAGAACCGCGTGTGACAGAACGAGCTGACCTGAAGCGCGGGCCAGACCAGATGAGCTGGGCCACACCCAGCAGGTCGAGCCCAATGGGCCAGGCCGGATCGGACCGGACCTGATCAGGTTGGGTCCAGTGGGTTGGGTCGGACGCAGACCTGACTATTTGAAAAAAAACCACCATATCTTTCAAACCGTGTGTCAGTATGACAAACCGTTTGCGGCTTTGTGACCCTTGTGACGAGACAGTCATTTTGAGATACTCTAAGTGAGTCTTTGTGAAAGTTGGAATATGAATTATTTGTTTGAGGAGTAGGTTCTCCTGGTACAAGCGCGCTACGAGTGGAATCCTGCGGCTGACTGTGACTTGGTGACAAGGTGACTACGTGATTCGGGGGCTTCATAACCCCTCGACGCTCCGTGTGCCATCGATGCTCCATTCGACATCGATGCTTCGGGCGCCATCGATGCTCCGGGCGTCATCGACGCTCCGAGTGCCATCGACGCTCCGTGCGCCATCGACGCTCTGGGCGCCATCGACGCTTTGGGCGCCATTGACGCTCCGTGCACTATCAATGCTCCGTGCTCCATCAACACTCCGTGCGCCATCGATGCTCCGTGCGCCATCGACACTCTGTGAGTCATGTAAACTAGGAGATTTGTGGATTACAACTGAAAATCCCTCTCTTCGTACTTTAGACTTATACCTGTGTGAGCTGACCGTACTGAATGTACTTTGTGTGTTTCCTTTGTGGTATATCGTGTATTTATTCATGATATAATTAATGTATTTCTTTGTGGTTACTTTATGTATTTCTTTGTGGTGCACTTTGCGTATTTCTTAGTGGTATTCCTTTGTGGTTTCGGGGTGTCCTACAAATTATTGTTTTACTCACCCCTGCATGGACTTTGCCCGCACGTTTCGTGTCTTGTGAAGATGATCAATGCTTTGACAGAGTTCTAGGTGGACCAAGACTAACTGGTGCTTAAAGTGATCAGATAGGTGAGGTGTGCTCCTACGAATTCCGACAGTTATCCTACACCTACCATTCAGGTAGGGTTTTCTGCAGATGTGTTTCAGGAACTCATGCATTCACTTTGGAAAACTCTTCTTTTGGTGTGCTTGTATTCTGGCCCTGCTTACTTTCCAGTTTTCCTACTATCATACTCTGTGGTTGGTATCTTAGTGTATGCATGTATTGTTTACTTAGTATTTTTATATTTCATCATTTTGGGTTTGGATATGTGGGTGTGTGTATAGGTACTTAGACAAATGCCTCCCATTTGTGGGATATGTCTACTTGGTGCTAGTCGTCAGCTCCTGTCTTATCGGAGGCGGGCTTGGGGTAGTCATGGTACGAGCCCCTCTTGTAAGAACCCGATTCATCCTTTGAGCTTCGAATCTTTTCTTTTCAATTTGTATTTAAGAAAACTGGAGAAAAAGAGGTTAATGGATGAATGCAAGACTGTTGCACAATGTGACTGAGGGTTACACACCATGTAATACTAGTACACACCGTGTAGGATGTCGGTATGCCTTTTTATGACGTGTAAAGTATGTCGGTAGAAGGAGGGAAAAACTGGCATATACACAACATGTATTCTCAAGTACACGCCGCACACTTTTCTTTTTTTGTTAAAACAGACAGTAGTCTCATTTTCTCATTTCTGGACGGAGGCTCACCCACTGGTTCTCGAACTATAGTGCCGAGGGAAGATTCTGCTCCTGTTAGTCCATCTGAACTCTGATTCGAACGTCATCGGATGCATTGGAACCCCATCAGTAAGCTCTCGATTCCTCTTGATCCATTCATCACTATTTCTTATCTTGACCTACTTATCAAAGGTTGAGTGTTTATTCTTGTTTTGTAGATCTATCCCATTCTAGGTTGAATTAGAGGTCGTCGTTGGATGAGGAGAGTTGTACGACTATGAGGTAGGTGGTCTTGTGCCTTTCGATAATTATCAAGTTGATTATATGTTTCGGAGTGCCGCATGCCCATTTTTGGGGTGTCTCCTTGAATGAATTTTTCCGATTGCTATTTCCTATCATTTTTTATGTAATTTATTATGTTATTCGAAGCATGTTAGGGTTGTTTACCTTGAATTAGGGCCACCCTATGGGTGCGTTTTCCCTTGGATGACCATTTATGGATGTTTGGACAAGGATGCCTATGGGCATGGCTTTGATTTCCCTACCTTGGGTTGTTTGAAATGCAATTGGTTATATAAATGATTTTCCCATGTGAGATATTTGATGGTTAAGCCTTGTGATAGTTTAAATTGCACGATAGACTTGTTATATGAATTATTCCCATGTGAGTTACTATTGTTTAAACCATGTAGTCATGTAATTTACATGTGTTGCTTGTTATATGAATTTCCCACGTGAGTTTATTATTGTTAAAACCCTGTAATAGTTTAAATTACTTGTGTTTCTTGTTGTGTGTTTTACCCATGTGAGTAATCGAAAGGCTAAGCCTTATGAGGTTGGTCAGACTGTTATGTTCAAGTTGCGAGCGAGCCACGAGTGTAGCAGTCAGGCTCATAGAGGCTTTACTTATTTTTCCGAGTGAAACATGGATCATTAAGGGATGCCATGGATGGACTCTATTGGCTTTTTTGTCATGTCTTGAGTGATACCTGTGGCTTCCTTATAGGATCATCAGTAACGAGCTTAGTTGACATGGACTTATTCCACACCTATAGTGATACCAGGATTCCAAAGAGGTTTATCAGGATAAGCTTGTAGGATGTTGGTAGGTTTTCACCTAGAGTTATACCAAGTTTCCAGAGGGGTTCACCAAGATGGGCTTGTAAGTTGCAGATAGAATTGTACCTGGAGTGATACTTGAATTCCAACTTAGAAATGTTAAGGATGAGCTCAGGTTATAAATTGAATATTTAAATGAAATGACTTATGACGCATCTGCCAAGTCAAATCACAAGCTTGGATTTGGTCTTCACTTACATATTTAGAAAGCCTTCTGAGGTATATGTTGTGCTTTCTTTTACACGGGGGTTGCTGGGTTTAGGCCGGATCACAAGAATTTTATAATTTAATGTAATTGAATTAATTAATGAACATAAAATGAATGTAAATGAATACCAGTGCTTGTAGGACTGTTTACTTTTGAGTACTCCATAGCTTACTGCATTCATTATTATACACTGCATGTTATATATATTCACTGGTAGATTGACATAGATCTTGGGTGGTTTCCTACTAGGATTTAGTCTCACACCCTATTTGAGTCATTTTTTTGGGCCTAAACAGATTATATTATTGCAGGTGTCGAGAAGGGTAAGAACCCTTCTACATGTACTTGATTTTCTGTTAAGAGCAGGAGAACATGGGACCATGGCAAGGCTTGTGATGTTTCTAAGTCTCTTTTGTTTCTTTTTTTACTTTTGATACTTGTATCATGTATTACTGCAGTGTATAATGTTTTGGTTGTTTTCCTAGAACATGTGACATGCAACATCATCCTTTGAATACTGTGACATTTGGTTATTTTGATTATCATTCTTCCATTGTTTAATCCTTTTTTTTTGTTATTATTGCTTCTGCTATTGTATTATTATTGTTTATGATGTGTTACACTTTGCCAATGAGGGTATAGTTTCCCCACTATCACACCTCTCACTGCTAGTCGACAGCTTTTGGTGTTTGGGAAAATGTGCTTAAGGTCATGTGGTCAACTAGGTATGGGGCACCGTTGAGTGGCATTCGGATCCGGAACGTTACAATGTGGTAATAGAGGAGGTTCTTTTCTGGTTTTCTTTATTTTTTGGCGATGATAGAAAGAGATAGAAATGTAATGGGATTTGGTAATAAGTTGTGCCTGAGAGTAGCTACCTCGCGTATAGGGAGAAACCAAATTTCCACGAATTGAATTGTGATTTTTGGATTTTGAGCTATTATGATTGATTCGATTTCATCGTTGGGTGACACACTTGTATTGTGCTGTTATTATTGATATCATTGTGGTTCTATTTTGTTACAACCTGATGAGATGAGGGTATGCCATCTCATGCATCATATAAGCACTTGTTAGAAATCACATGCCATGCATTCTTGTTATGCCATTTAGGTGCATTACTGATTGCATGCTGTTGTGATAGGTACCGTGATAGATATGCCTGCTGTTGTGATAGGTGTATTGGTACATGCTATGGTTCGAATTGGTTGGACGTTAAGCTTTGGTCCCTAATGTGTATGGACCCTCTTGGATCAGAATTTGGTGGATCAAGTGGATGCCAGAATTTGGTATACCATTGGCTTAATTTGCAAAAATAGGGGTTTCATGGAAGTTTCAGAGGTTTACTATCTGGAAACCCAGACAAAACGACGTGTGATGCTATGAACACACATCATGTGATCTTCTGTTTGGGAAGAACACTTTTCTTCAGTACACACTGTATACTATGTGTACACGTTTTGTGGTAAGTGACTGTGTGTCCAGCCGTGTAATGGAGAACATATAATGATGGTTTTTAGCCAGTGCACGCCATATACTATAGGTGCACGTTGTGTAGTGTTACTTAGGTAGAACCCGTGTGGTTCTGGCCATGTTAAAGTACATGGCCATGAGGGGATACTTGAGTACATGTTGTGTATCAGTCAGACACGCCGTGTATCTTGGGTGGTTACATACCTAGGTCGGTGGAAGTACACACCCGGGTAGGAGCTTGAGGGTACATGCTGTGTATGGTTTCTACACGCCGTGTACTCCTCATTTTATAAACTTTGAAGGTTTTATTCTCCTGTTTTGTTCTTTCACTCATGAACTATGAACTTTGAAAATGAAAATGAACTGAGGTGTGTGCTTGACCTTGTAGAGTCATGCCTCCACGACAACCTCCAACAGTACGCCAGGAGAGTGAAGTTGATCATACCCCAGAGGTGGTAGGCCATGGCATACCAGTGGATCCTCCAGTTGTGCTAGTTGAGGCACCAATTGTTGTACCAGTCATAGGTATAGACACACAGTTTCATGAAGGTTTCATGTCATTCATGCAAAACTTCAAGGGAGCACCGTAGTCTACCATGTCTATGACAAAGCTGGCACGAGTGTTCTAGCAGCAACATCTTCCCATGTTTTCAGGGGATGACAGACCATTGATTGTGGAGTCATGGCTGGAGTCCATACTTACGATCTTCAATCATCTAGAGATGCCTCCCGAGAGGAGGGTAAAGCTTGTGACGTATATGCTGCGTGATTCCGCCAAGATATGGTGTGATGTTATCACTCAGGAAGAGCATCATCGGAATATGGAATGAGGATATTTTCAAACAGTTTTCTATGATTATTACTATCCCAAGAAACTGAGGGCCGAAAGAGCATGGAAGTTCATGCATCTGGAGTAGGGTGCTTTATCAGTGATGGACTACACAACTCATTTTATTATGCTCCAGTGTTTTACATCTATTTTGATGAGTGACGATGTATTGAAGGCTAAGAGATTTGAGGATGGTCTTAGGTTTGACATCCAATCTCAGGTGAATGTCTTTAGGTTTCCTTATGTATCTGCCATTGTAAATCGGGTGCTTATTACCGAGCATAATCTGAGGGAATCTTGAGGTGCGAGCCAGGGCGGTTCAGCATCGAGATCTGGTACTATCTTGACCAGTAGTAAAAAGCATCGTCAGGAGCTTTCTCATGATGACAATAGCAGTTAGAAAGTATCTTCAGGTAGCCAAGTGAGTTGCTACCAGTGTAGTAGGTTGGGGAATACAAGGCCACATTGTCTGTAGGACCCAACCGAGTGACGATCATGTGGCAAGATAGGTCATATTTAGTGCTTATACTAGATGTTTCCATCGATATCTAGTGAGAGAGGGTCTACACCGACTCCATGTTTAGGAGCAGGGTCAATAGTTTCTCATCAGTCAGGAAACTGGAATGCATCAGGCCGTTCAGGCCGAGGTTGTGATCATGACCGTGGTAGCCAAACCCCAGGATCTCAGCGACAGTAGGGTGGATCAGATTAGGGTAGTCAGGTAGTGTCACAGGGTCGCGGTACATGGCAGACTTATACAGTGCAACATACCCAACATGAGCAGGATCTCGAAACCTCTACTATCAGAGGTACTATTATAGTCACTTCCATTTTAGCTTCTTAAACTTTTGATACATGGTATTTTCATAGTTTCATATCTTTTCCTGTTGTGGAGAGCCTTGGGATTTGTGTTTTTACTTCTGATGAGGTTATGATGCTAGACAGTCCGTTAGGGATTAGAATGGAAAGTGTGTGTTAGTTCAAGGAGTGCCCCCTTGAGGTTGGTGGGGGTCACTTCTTATGGGACCTCTACATCTTAGAGATGAAAGGATTTTATCTAATTATCTGAATGGACTGGTTGGTCTCCTTTCAATCCTTTGTCGATTGCTATCACTGCAGGGTGAGTTTACATCACCAGAGGGTGGATCATTTCTACACAATGGTGAATGGGATGTCTAGGCAAGCCGAGTTGGACCCGAGCATCGTGGGTTGGGCAGGATGATAAACCAGATTTCTAGTATAAATCTGGATGATTAGGGAACATGTCAGATGGATTTTCCTCCTATAGTTTATTGTTTTAGGGACGTATTCCCAGATGAATATTCTGGCCTACCTTCGATGAGAGAGGTAGATTTCTCTATCGAGCTAGTTCCAGGAGTAGCATTGGTATCCATTCCTCCATATAGGATGGCTACGACATAGTTCCAAGAGTTCAAGAGGCATCTAGAGGATTTGGAAGCTAAGGGTTTCATCTGACTCAGTACTTCTCCATGGGGTTCGCCGGTCCTTTTTGTGAAAAAGGCAGATGATACCCTAATACTATGTGTAGATTATCGGAAATTCAATCAGTTGACGGTTAAGAACTGGTATCCTATGCCGCTAATAGATGATATATTCGACCAACTTCAAGGAGCTCGGGTTTTCTCAAAGATTGA
The DNA here is from genome assembly GCA_963277665.1 of Viscum album. NCBI lineage: Eukaryota > Viridiplantae > Streptophyta > Magnoliopsida > Santalales > Viscaceae > Viscum > Viscum album. The sequence continues at coordinate 200,299,051 of OY728157.1, read as the reverse complement.
TTTAAGATCTGGTTATCACCAAGTGCGTGTTAGACCATTAGATATACCTCACATAGCCTTTCAGAGTAGGTATGGTCTATATGACTACTTGGCCATGCTACTCGGTCTCACGAAAGCACCGATAGTCTTTATGGCACTGATGAACTGAGTGTTCCATCGTTATCTTGATTCGTTTGTTGTGGTTTTCATGGATGATATCTTGGTGTATTCTCATAATCGACACAACCATGTCACACATCTTGAGATCGTTTTGAGTACACTAAGAGAGCATTAGTTATATGCTGATCTCACAAAGTGCCACTTCTGGATGGATCATATTCACTTTTTGGGTTACATCATCTCAGAGACAAGAGTATCAGTGGTCCCAGAGAAGGTGAGAGCAGTAGTTTTCTGGGAGTATCCCAAGAACGTCTTTGAGGTGCAGAGTTTTCTAGGGATAGTTGGTTAATATAGACATTTTATACAGGACTTATCATGCTTAGCATCGCTGTTGATGGGATTGAAAAAAAGGGTGCAAAGTATGTTTGGATAGATTCCTACGAGATAGGATTTCAGGAATTGAAAGGGAGATTGAATTCAGCGTCGATACTGATTTTTCCAGAGCCGGCCATGAGTTACACTGTGTACTATGAAACTTCAGGTATCAGGATAGGAGTATTTCTTATGTAGGGGGTTCGAGTTGTTGCATATGGATCTTGGAATTTAAGGCCTCATGTGAGGAATTACCTGATGCACAATCTTGAGTTATCTGTAGTTCATGTTTTACGATGTTGGAGATATTACGTACTAGGAGAGCGTTTTATGGTGTACAAAGACCACAAAAGCCTCATGTACATATTTAATCAGCGTGATCTGAATCTGAGGTAGCGAAGGTGGATGGAATACCTTTAGTCTTTTGACTTTGATCTTACCTACATGCCTAGTAAAGGCAATGCAGTGACAGATGCATTGAGTAGAAGGACTCAGATACAGGCAGTGCAACAGGCCAATAACAAGTGGTAACTTATGGTGTTGTTCTCTGAGATGCACTTGAAGGTGCATGATAGTCTGGGATAGACTTTTCTTTCATCTTTAGCTATTACCTCTAACCTACTAGATAGAGTGAGGATGAAGTAGCTATCAGATTCTGAAAGCCTAGTTCTACAGGAGAGTGTGGCAAGTGAGGACTCTTCTCCTGGTTGGACCATAGGCAAGGATGAATTTCTGCAGTTACATTGTCGCGTATGGGTTTCAACTAACATGCATGAGGATATGATGCATGATTTTCATGCCTCAGTATGGGAAATGCATCCTAGTGTCACTAAGATGTATCAGGACTTACATCGTCAGTATTGGTGGCCACCTATGAAAAGAGATGTAGCTGGTTTTATTATGAGGTGCTCAACCTGTCAATAGGTGAAGGTGGGACATTAGTGACTAGCTGGGATTTTATAGCAATTACCTATTCCGGAGTGGAAATGAGATGATGTTGTGATGGATTTTGCGACTGGTTTTCCAGGGTCTCCTAGAGGTAACAATGTAGTGTGGGTTGTGGTTGACATGCTTACGAAGGTGGATCATTTCTTACTGATCAAGGAAACTTTCAGTGTTGATGAGCTTGAGAAGATGTACATCTGTGAGGTTGTATGCTTGCATGTGGTCCCGCATTCTATCATTTTAAATAGGGATGCTAGGTTTACTTCTCATTTATGGAAAGGGATATAGAGGGTACTGGGTACACAGGTGCTTCTGAGCACAGCTTACCACCCTCAAACAGATGGCCAGTCAGAGCGCAGGATTCAGGTGCTGGAGGAAATTCTATAGACATGTATTCTGGATTTAGGGGGTTCTTGGAAGAGACAAATAACCATGGTTGAGTTCGTCTATAAAAATATATTTCAGGCTATCATTCAGATTGCGCCTTATGAGGCTTTGTATAGTAGGTCATGTTGTTCTCCCCTGTGCTAGTTGGAGGTTGGTGAGGCAGCTTTACTGGGACCGTGTCTTGTGCAGGAGAATTCTGAGTTGGTTCAGTTGATTCAAAAGTGAATGGCCACTACACGGTCTCGTCATAAATCTTACGCCGATCATCATAGATGACCTATACAATTCGAGGTCAGGGATCGGGTTTTCTTTCGTGTTTCACCGAGGTTGGGACACATGCAGATTAGAAGATAGGGTAAGATTTCATTAAGAAATGTCAGTCAGTTTGAGATTCTAGAGAGAGTCAGATCGGTTGCCTATCGGTTTCAGTTACCTCAGAGGCACCGATCCATGTACGACTTCTTCCACGTATCTCAACTGTGCCACTATCACTCAGACTCGTCTCACATTTTTCATCCTGAGGAGGTTGAGCTTCAGGTTGATGCATCCTTTGAGGAGCATCTGATATGTATAGTTGACAGGAGCACGAAGGTTCTCTGTGGTCATTCTATTCCTTTAGTACGGGTGCTATTACAACATGACTGAGTGCAGGATGAGAACTGGGAGAGGGATGCCAATGTATGATCGCAGTGGCTAGAAATGTTCTCATAAATTTCTCTATCACCCTTAGAAGACAAATTCAGGGACAAATTTCTTTATGGGGGATTTTGTAAGAACATGGTTCTTCCATTGAGATATGAATCTTTTCTTTTTAGTTTGTATTTAACAAAACTGGAGAAAAAGAGGTTAAGGGGTGAATGCACGACTATTGCACAACGCAACTGAGGGTTACACGCCGTGTAATCCCAGTACACACTGTGTAGGATGTCGGCAGGCCTTTTTATGATGTGTAAGTCATGTCGGTAGAAGGAGGAAAAAACTAGCATATACATGGCGTGCATTCTCAAGTACAGGCCGTGTACTTTTCTTTTTTTTTTTGTTAAAATGAGCAGCAGCTTCATTTTCTCATTTCTGGACAGAGGCTCACCCACTGGTTCTCAAACTACAGCACTGAGAGAATATTTTGCTCTCATTAGTCTGTCTGAACTCCGATTTGAACGCCACTAGATTCATTGGAACCCCATCGGTAAGCTCTCGATTCCTCTTGATCCATTCTTCATGATTTTTTTCTCTTTACCTAGTTTTCAAAGGTTGAGGTTTTATGCTTGTTTTGCAGATCTACCCTATTATAGGTCAAATTAGAGTTCAGAACTAGATGAGGAGAGTTGTATGACTATGAGGTAGGTGGTCTGGTGCCTTTCACTAATTGTCATGTTGATTATATGTGTCATATTTTCACACACACTTTTTTTGGGGTGTCACTTTGAATGAATTTTGATAATTTCTATTTTCTATCATTGTTTAGATAACTGATTATGTGATTCAAAGCATGTTAGGGGTGTTTACCTTGAATTAGGGCCACCCTATGGGTGTGTTTTCCCTTAGTTTACCATTATGGCCGTTTGGCCTAGGATGCCTATGGGTATGCCTTTGATTTCCCTACCTTGCGTTGTTTGAAATGCAATTGGTTATATAAATGATTTTCTCACATGAGATATTTGATGGTTAAGCCTTTTGATAGTTTAAATTTCATGATAGGCTTGTTATATGAATTGTTTCCATGTGATTTACTATTGTTTAAACCATGTAATAATGTAATTTACATGTGTTGCTTGTTATATGAATTTTCCACATGAGTTTATTATTTTTAAAGCCCTGTAATAGTTTAAATTACATGTGTTGATTATTGTGTGTTTTACCCATGCGAGTAATCGAAAGGAAAAGCCTTATGAGGTTAGTCAGGCTGTTATGTTCAAGTCATGAGCGAGCCATTGGTGTATTAGTCGGGCTCATAGAGGCTTTACTTATTTTTCTGAGTGAAACATGGATCGTTGAGGGATGCCATGGAAAAACTCTATTGGCTTTGTTGTCATGTCTTGATTGATACCTGTGGCTTCCTTATAGGACCGCCAGTAATAGGCTTAGTTGACATGGACTTATACCACACCTAGAGTGATACCGGGATTCTAGAGAGGTTTACCGAGACGGGATTGTAGGATGTTGGTAGGTTTGCACCTAGAGTGATACTGGGTTTCTAGAGAGGTTTGTCGGGATGGGCTTGTTGGTTGCAGATAGAATTGCACCTGTAGTGATACTTGAATTCCAACTTAGGAATGTTAAGGACGAGCTCAGGTTATAAATTGAATATTAAAATGAAATGACTTATGATGCGTCTACCAAGAGAAAACATAAGTTTAGATTTGGTCTTCACTTACTTGTTTAGATAGCCTTCTGAGGTATATGCTGTGCTTTCTTTTACACGAGGGTTGCTAGGATTAGGCCGGATCCCGAGACTTATATAATTAAATGTAATTGAATTAATTAATGAACATAAAATGAATGTAAATGAATATCGGTGCTTGTAGAACTGTTTACTTTTGAGTATTTCCTAGCTTAATGTTTTCATTATTGTACACTGCCTGTTATATTTATTCACTGGCAGACTGGAACAGATCTTGGGTGGTTTCCTACTGGGATTTAGTCTCACACCCTATTTAGGTCATGTGTTTGGGCCCAGAAAAATTATATTGTTTCAAGTTTCGATAAGGGTAAGAACCCATTTACAGGTACTTGATTTGCTGTTAGGAGTAGAAGAGCATGAGACCAAGCTGGGGCTTGCAATGCTTCTGAGTCTCTTTTGTTCCTTTTTGTACTTTTGGTACTTTTATTGTGTATTACTATAGTGTATCCTTCTTTAGTTGTTTTCCTAGAACATGTGACATGCAGAATGATCCTTTGAATGTTGTGACATTTGGTTATTTTGATTATGATTCTTCTGCTGTTTACTCCTTTTTTTGGTATTACTACTTCCACTATTGTATTATTATTGTTTCCACTATGTTATACTCTTCCAATAAGGGAACTATTTTCCCACTATCACACCTAGGCCACCGTAGCTAGTTGGCATCCTCTAGTGTTTGGGGGAATGTAATTGAGGCCATGTGGCCAACCGGGTACAAGGTACCTTTGAGTGACATCCAGATCTGGGACGTTACACCTCTGGGATGGGTCGTGATAATAAAACTTTATGAAAACTAATGAATATTCTTACTACTGAGGACTAATAATTGTGAGTAGAATCTATGCTTAGGATTGGGATAAGATGGTTATGAATCACTACAGATCTTTAAGTACTAGGAATTAAGGAATAACTAGTTCTAATAAGCGATCCTTTTGTCGATGAAGCTATTGCATATGGAATTGAATTTGATTTGTTGTAATCCAATGAAATAAAGAAATAATATGTGAGGAAACCTTACATGGATAAAAAATATCATATAGGGGAAATGAGACCATATACAATGGGATACTCTTTACTGTTTAAATTCATACAACACAACAACCCATGTGTTTTAGACAAATTATTTCATGATTTATTACATAAACATACACATAATATAAACCTATGAGATTGATAGGACTAATGTATTTGGATATTTGGATACATAAAATAATAAATTGAAATATGGACTTAGTGGAATTATTTAAAAACTCCTTAACATGCCCTTAAAATCCATTGATCTTCTAGTACAACACGATATAACCTGGGATGAGCATAAGAAAGGGGTGTGCTATAAATCCCAATAGGGGAATAATTAAATCATAACATGATGAAATTAAATACATGTGAGTCAAGGGGCACATCAAGGTGGAACAAAAGGGGTGAAAATCATAAAAATGAACATCAAATCAGGATATAAGATGATATCATCTAGGCCACATAAGAACGTCGCGACAACATAAAACCTGATATCATAAGCATAATCCAAGGATAACTGCTTAAAATTCATAATATAGTGTGTTGAGGATAAAATCCATTGAACCAAAAATGGTATCTAATGAGATAAAAAAATCATTACCCAATTCATTGAAGGGCTATATAATTCTGAGACTACCTGTCACATTTATATCATATACATGCATTTATGTGCTACGTAGTGTATAAAACACAAGAATGTATTTCATCACTTTTAATACCATGATTAAGAAGTGATAGTTACATACAAGGGATTACCTAATCAATTAATTATAGTTACATCAAGGTAAATACCTTGAGTGGAAATGGAGATCAGTATACACAATACAATTGTTCGACATAGAAAATCACAGGATAATTTCAGCAGCATAACAAGTGCACAGAAAGGTTAATATAAGAGTTTAATGAGATTTAAAGGTAGCATATCATTACTTGTAAATCACAATTATTGTAAAGGTATGCATAAAAACATATTCCAAACTGAAAAATTTGAAATTGAAAGTCATAATACAATGAAAGTACTTGAATAAAGAGAACGAGAAGATATTTTTTTACCTTGAGAGGGAGCTTCTAAAAGAATGGAAGGAGATTATTATGATCATGAAAACACTATTGGAGGGATTTATAAATATATAAGGAGTGGAAAATAATTCTCAATGGGTTTTGAGTGATGAGGAGTGCGAGTTTGGGTGGGTATTTATTGCAAAAGGATGATAATTCTTTTTTTAATTTCTAAACATAGGTTTTGTACACTATATAATAAAATAATAAAAACCAAAAACCTATCAATGTTTATTGACCATGGTTACTACCTAAGAGGTGTGGTATTCTATATTTTATGTCCATAAAAATAAAATAGTAAAAAAATCATTGGTGACGTGGAATTGGGCCATATTCATAAAGAATTGATATTAAAACCTTAAAATATAATATATGTTTTAGATGATTCATTAAAGGGTTAAAAAATTGGCCAAATAACATAAAAATCATATTTTTAAAGGGAAAATATATATTTGGTTTTGGATGAATTTTATTGAATTTATCACATCAATTTTTGGCTATTACGATGTTATAATAGAGACCATATATTTATACCAAATTTAATTTTCCCCTAAAAATTTGATTTTCTCAAAAAATTATGAATAATATACTATTAGTTAATTTCAATGAGCTAATTTCAAAAATAATATTTATTTTTTAAAAATAATCTTCTAAATATGAGAATTTTCAGTTTTAAATAAAAACCATTATTTATGGGAAAATACTAGTTTCTACAAAAAACAACAACTTCATGAACCTTATAAAAATTACCTTGGAATTTATTAAATTATATTTTAATTTACATTTAAATAAATATTATTTACTAAAAATATTTTATTAAAATAAAAATTATTTTAAATATTCTTAAATTTATAAAAAATTATGCCTTAATTGAAACTATATATTTTCCCAAAATACAATTTTTATTTCTTTATATCAAAATATTATAATTATTAAAACTCATTATATAATCACTTATAGTGTAATAATAAAATAAATAAATATAATAATCATTTTATTGAAAATAAAATATAAAAATTTATATTTCTTAAGTATAGATACATAACCCATTATTACACTAGCGTATGCCTTAAGGTTAAGGTTTGCGATGATGTAGATTTTTTTGAGCGGTTCAGTGAATATGGTTTAGGTCATGATCTCAATAAGCATGAACTTATCCTATAAATGGTTTTTCTCATATTTTAGTTGTTGAATCTCAGCATGGCCTTACTTATGAGAATACCCTAGTGATGTTATCTCTTATGGATGCTCTTGCAAATGGGCTTCATAGGGTACGATCCTACCGCTTATGGTCATCACTACTTCCATTTCTATCAATTTGACTTTATTATACCCCATAATATATACTAATCTTAACGGTCACTATAAAATGGATTTATTAACAATGTTTAATATGCTTAATGGTCTTTTAAATCCTATGTGATATATTTTATAACAGTTCAAAATGGACAGATTAGTTCACGCATTTTCAATAACCATATTTCTTAATAAGGCATTTATTCAAAAAATAAGTTTCATATATGAAAGTTTAGGTTGTTACATTATTACCCTCTTTAGAAATTTCTACCATGAAATTTTATTTCATATAATAAAATAGACAAGGGACATCTATTTCATTACCTATTCTAGTTTGCATGTTTCCCCATAAAACAAGTGGTTCTACCACATCACTTTGACTATATGATTTATCTTATTTTATATAACATTGTCTCTATAATCTTAGATCTTCACTGGATACTCCTAATATGAAATATCATCCTCAAAAGGTAACACCATTGGATTCAGTACATTTTAGGGTTCTGGAATGTACTTCCTTTAGAGGGATACCTTGAACACATCATGAACGTGAGATAGGGTAAGCGAGAGTTATAGTAGATAGGCCACAACACTAATGTGATTAAGGATATCAAAGGGGATGATTTATCTAGAACCAATCTTCCCCTTCTTCCCAAAGCTCAGTACTTTATTCAATGAACATATATAAAGGAACACCATATTTTTTTTCTCAAACTCCAAGTCTCATTGATGATTGTATTTTTTGTTGTTCAGTTGAATTTATACAAATATCATCTAATGATGAATGGTTTGAACCTTCTCTTTCATCTACTAGATAATATCATGTCCCATCAGCTTCTGCTCTAAAAAATCATCCTAGAATGTCGTAGTCTAACACCTCTTCCCATACAAATCCTCATACTATTCTATATTAATGATAGAGCAGAAACTATTGTTATATGAGAGCTCCACTAGGGGAAAATTTTGATCTTGACATCCTTAGAAATCCATTTAACATTTCTCAGTATACCTCTATTGTTCGAATGGTTCTCTCAGATTGGCCATCCATGTGAGTGGGTTAAGTAGCACTAAAACCCTATTTTTTATCCAACACTTATTGAAGACTTCTCCAAAAACCTCAAGGTAAACCGCATATCTCAATTAGATACAATGGTGAGTGTCACTCTATATGGCATTACCACTTCCCTTATGTATATATTGGCAAGTTTTCCAAGAGATAAATATTCCTTGATAACATTGAAATTCACTAACTTTGTAAGATGATAGACTAAAACCCCAATGGTGTTATTGCCTTTAGATTTCCCGAGAATACTTATGATATGATATGCATGGTTATGTTTTCTCATTTCCCAACTGGTATGGGTAATGGTTGCATCATACATTTAATCTTATTTCATTCATCCTTGAAATGTTGTTATACCAATCATTGAGATACAAATTCTACAATATCCCTCTTTATGTTATCCCTCTAGATTTTTTACTTCTAGTATCTATACATCTTAGTTCTTCCTATATGAATAGAGAAAAATATGCTGCACATATTGAAGCATGGCCGATTGTCTCCTATAGACCGTTGAAATTTTCTCTATTATGATAATGTTTATAGAGGCATTTAAGCCGAGTCCTCAACAATGGTACTATATTTTGAAGTCAATTGTTTTCTTACATGTCATTTGAATGATGGGTTTTTTCAGAGAATAATTACATTGAATGATGCCAACGAGCCCGTACCCGAGTGATAAGGGCTCTTGCTTGTCATCCAAGAGACCCAGGTTCAAAACTGGGTGGAGGAGAATTTCCGAGTTACTATAGTAGTACTGCAGCAGTACTGTAGCAGTTACTGTTCGGTACTGTATCAGCAAAACTATTCACCCAATTTGGGCCTTCAGGCCACCGGTTTGGGCCTACGGGTCTCCAGGGCCTTCAGGTCATCAAATGCCTTTGGGTCACAGGGCCTTCGGGTCATGTAGACCATGGAGTAGCCCAGTTCACACAGAACATACCCCATAAGAGGATCAGAGCAACAAGAGTAGCAGCCATCAGATGCAGAGCTATCCGGATTGGAAGAATGAGAGGGTATGGCAGCCGCCATCGGGACCAGGCACCGTGCATCTTTGTACGTGGCAATGCTAGCTGATCAGCAATGCAAGGTGGGGAGCTAAGGCGATCAATGGTGCAAGACGCTAGGGAGGGGAAGTTCTAGTGGGATGGGCCTACGGGTCATGTAAAGGGAATGGTATGCCTCTAGTCCTTCAGGCCATGTATTTCGGGTCATGTTGGGCCTTGTTCCTTGGGCCTACAGGTCATGTACGGGTTCCCCTTCAACCCTTAAAAGGGGGATTGTCTATAATAAAATAAAAAGAAGGCCTTCGGGCCATTCGGTCAGTCGGTCGAATTACATTGAATGATGGATGGATTTTTATTTAAAAATTTGATAAAGATTGTTGTGATTTCATTATTGGGTATTTAAGCTTATGATATCATTGATCTTTGAATTATATTGCAACAAATTAACACCCCTTCACAATATGATTTTCATCAGAATTCCCAAGTGTTGAGGCTTTAATCAAAGATTTAACATATCTAGGATTCTAATTTCAATAAATAATTATTTATGGTACTGTATTTATGGTTTCAATAATTTATGGAATCCACACATGAAAAAAATATTTCATTAATCCATGAAATTTTAATTTTACCCTACACAATGTTAACCAAAATAATTTTTTAATGATAAAAAGATCTCAATCACTTAACATCCCAAAATTATGACTCACCCCCAAAATATTATTTAGTCATCCATTGAGATACATATAAATCTAGTTTATATGATTATGATTATTTGGTAAATAAATAAAAATAAAGGAATGAGATGAGAAAAAGAATTGTGCACCGAACAAGCACAAATGAACAAAGGTGAACATAGACTTTTGATTGAATAAGAAATAAAAATAAGGGAATGGATTTAATCTTGATTTAATTTTTTAATGAAATTAATATTACACAATAGTGGGGGATTTAGGATAAGAGATTATGAATATTATACATGCATTAGAATTCAAATGAAATTACAATCACACTTACACAATTACAATTCAAAACCTTTGAAACATAATAAAAGAAACGAGGAATGGTCTCTCAAGTAGAAACATGAGTTTTGAAGGTCCTTCTAGACCTTTTTTAAGGAAATTTTTGTGCCAATATATCCTTCTAATTTTTGATGTTCCAACCCCTTGCATGGAGAAGTGGGGTATGAATTCATAGCCAAAGGTGGTGGACAAGTTTCCTTCCAAAACCTCTTTTCATGATGGATCACCAATTAAAACATTTAGAAATATGAATATCAAGATATATTCTTCTTAAAAGTTTTAGATATGGATGTTGAATGTTCACCATAAAAACATTTAATCCATTTGACTTTTGGAGCTAATGTTATGTTTATTTTCCCAAACCATGTGGTGTATTCTAGATTTGTCCTTCATTTTTCCATGCCCTAAATGTGAATGCATATATGGATTTAAAGATTCCCTTAAATACAAACTATTTATATTAAAATACACTTGGAATATATATCTTTACCTTTTACCCACAACATTAATTCTCAATTATACTTCTATATTAGGAGAAAAGTTAAGAATCGTGTGCTGTTTTCAAATCCCAGACAGAGTTGAGGGCTAGAATTTCATGCATCAATTGGGCCAATTTTTGGTTGATTTGGGCCTTAAAATTTTTTATCCAAGTTTTAATGGAATTTTATTGTAATTTTTTGTGAAGTATAAATGAATTTGGATTTCTATATTGAGCATAGAAAATATAACATCACAGTTGGTCTAGTTTCCTTAACAGATTCACTGAGCCTTCCTATATGGTCTAAATGGCTCTTTAGATGAACGAATTATCCAATGATCCAGTTGAATGATTTGTTGGAATTTTAATCATAAGCACTAAAAATAACAATCATATAATTTAGATCATTATATTGAATGATGTGATCAAAACTTAAAATTGTAATGTAATTGAACAAATTCTAACAATGCTCTCCTTATGTGTTTATGATCAAAACATGAACATTGATTAAATATTAATCATTTTAAATAAAAAATAAGTTATGAGAGTAATATAAAATCATGAATGAATATTTAATATAAACTCCCCCAAACTTATTATAGTGAATGTCCTCAGGCACACACAACACAAACACATAATAAAAACATTTTCACTCACTGACAAAAATTAATTTTTTACAAATCAGGGGAGGTCTAAACTTTTTCAGTAATCCATAATTAATTCTACCACATTTTGTTACTACAATAATTTGTCAATAAAACTAATTTTCATGTTCAAAATTTGAATTGGAAAATATGGTCACTCAAAACTTACTCTTCTCTAGGTGATATAAATTTATTTAAGGAAGTTCACTAATTCACCATCCAAAATTAAAAATCATATAGTTTGTAAGGGAGACCAACTTCTATTCTATATAATAAATTTCACAATAACCAAGAGGTATTTTTATGGGTTTTTCAATGCCTATGGGTAATTAGGAATATACTTTCCAAAATAGTGGGAAAGAGGGGTAAAATACCAACATGGAAAAAGCAATGAACATTTTTTGAAATGAGACATGGAAGGTTATGGAAATCCATATTTACAGGGAGAAAATGTGTGAATGAAGACACAAAATTAATATAAAATTGTAAGAGGATGAAAAAATTAAATATGTTCAAAACACATGACTTTTCCCAATGAAACAAGAAAACATGATGCAAGTGTTCTCTTTTTTTTCCTTCTTTTTTCTTCTTTTTTTCAAGATTTGAACATGGAACAAATATCACTCTCATATTTAAACCCACGTTTGATATAATCATGAAACTAATTTTAATAGTTATAAAAGGATCCATGGTTGAGGAATGCTGATTTTTAACCCTCCCAAGACATAATTGATTCTTTTTTATTTCATTTTTTTTCTTCATTTTTTTAAATTTTTTGAATGTATTTAAATAATTTTTTTACCAAATGGCATAAAAATAAATATATATCCAAACCTCATAGAATTAAAACATATCCCACACACATAAATGTATGGTTTACCTCAATTATATGATGATGCCGTAAAAATAAATGAATTTATGCCCAAAATTAAATCAATTCCCCCAATGCTTAAATTTCAATAAATCAGGTAATGAAAATCCATGTAGATGTTGGGTGGGAAAAGGTTTTTGGCATGTAATGTGGAAATAAAAAATCTTTTCATAGTCTTGAAGAGGGTTTCAAAAGGGGGATCAATATAGTGGTAATGGGAGGCTATTTAGATATATATATTCTCATATGGATCAGAAAATGACCATATCATATTAATGTACTCCAAGGTAGGAAATTCTGATCAAATGTACACAATCACAAGACTCATAGTCAAGCGGTGGAAAACACACAATATGAAAAGATGGTTGTAGGTGAACTTGTCATGAAAGATGAAATTATTCCTCATGGGTTGGGAAAAACATTTTCAAATAAAAAATTGGGCACTCAAATCATATTATTGTTGACAAAAAATTGGTTATCAAATTTCATGATGAAAATAAAATATTTTTGAGATAAAAAAGTCATTGGAATCCCCAAAATGGTTGGAAAAAAATTTCAAAATTTTATGGTGAGTAATTATGACTCTTTTAGTTTTTTTTTGTTGTCTTTTGTTTTTTTTAATTTGGATTAACATTCCCACCAAATAAAAAACTATGTTATGGTGGATGAAGAAAGTGGTAAAAAAATGATAGAGAGGCTAAGCATAAAAGAGGAAGAATATTAATGAGAGGGAAAGAGAGATATAATGGGAGAGAGATAGAAAGGATGATAAAGGATAATATATGGATATGTAATTAAAGGGAAAGAGGTTATCAATGGGTTGGATATGGTAGGTCACCTTCTCCATCTAGTGTGGGGTCTACTATAGTAGTTGGGGATTTTGTGGAAGTCTATGTGGTTCTTGAGGTATATGTCCTCTCATGGTGAATCTTTAACCAATATCCATTAACCATGAATTTCATTTTGGAAGAAGGGTCTAGTAATTGTACTACACCAAATGGGTAAACATTATTAATAATAAAAGGTCCTTTCTAATGAGAATTGAATTTTCCTAGGTGAAGTCGAAATCGATAATTGAAGAGAATTACCTATTCACCTTCATGAAATACCTTTCACATAATATTTTTGTCATGCAATAACTTTTCTTTTTTTGTTGTTTATATTGTAATTCTCATAAAAATCAAGTCAAAGATCCTATAATTCATTCAATTTCAACAATATCTCTTCATAAGATTTTCTATATTAAAAATTATATGTTTTCACAGCACAAAATGACTTATGTTGTATTTTAACCAATAATTAATACGTTTTACCAAAAACTTGACTAAATAGAGATGTCCCAATGGGTGTTTTTTAGGTATTTTAATAAGCCCAATGATCTTAACTATGTCTTTTAGACTAGTCTTTTTCTTTCGTTCTTAATAATTCTCTCAATCACCATTTTCACTTCTCTATTAGAATGTTTTTCAATGCCATTTGTTTGGGGGTGATATTGATTTGATGTTTTATGTACAACCCCATTTTTTTCAAAATATATTCCATAGATCGTTTATATAAATGAGTTACTAAGACACTTACCAAATCATGTGGTGTTCCAAATCGATGGAAAATGTGGGTTTTAAGGAACACACTAACAACATGTTCATAATCTTTCATACCCAACTAAAAACATAGTTTAATTAAAGAAGAATACAGAAGAATACATTGTAATAAAGAATAGTCCCATGAAATCGATTCCCAAAACATCAATGAATTCAAATAATATTAAAGTATTTATGGAATTTATTTTCTTTAGGAAATTGTGCCAAATTTTTCAAAAGTGTTACATGATTAAAAGAACACATGTGAGTCCTTGAAGAGTGAAGTATAGAAGAATCTAGAGTGAAGAAAATTTTGTGAGGTCCTTTGTGGTCCAAAGTGGCTACCACCAGGAATTGAGTAGAAGAGTTCTAAGATGCGGGATTGCTCATCTTCATCAACACATCTTCTAATAACCAGGTCATCCCCAGTTTTCCAATGTTTGTTATCCTCCCAAAAATAGTTTTTTGAATCACTTTTCACCCTGACTTTTTTTCCTTTGAAAAAATTTTAGTAAAAACACCAGAAATAAAGTAGTTTACAATTGGTGTATACCATGGTAACTTTGGAGTGGGATATGGGAGGTGTTCATTAAGAAATTTAGGGTCAATGATTTCAGAATGAGAATAATTAGGAATTTGATTCAGGTGATCAGCCAGAGGGTTTAATTTTCAAGGGCCATCTTCAATCTGAAGTTCAAACTCATGGATCATTAGGATCCATATTATTAATCTTGGATCAGAATGAATTTTTTGAGTAAGAACATTAATTTTGAATAGTCTATGAAGATGATTATTTTAGAACCTAATAGGTAGGGCCAAAATTTATCCATGGAAAAAACCACAGTTAAAAGTTATTTTTCAGTGATAGTGTAATGAGATTGAGTTTCATCCAGTATTTTTAGGCATAATATTTGACATGAGGATTTTTTTTCTTCTTTGACCAATAATTACCTCAATGTCCCAATTAGAGCCATCAAACATTAATTCAAAGGGTAAGGGGAAATCATGGAGTTGGATTATCATAGAAGATTTAATAAAAACTTTAATCTCAATGAAGGCTCTCTTTAATGCCTCATTGAAATGGAATGTAATGTCAATCTAGGGTAGAAGACTGAGTGAGAGGGAAATCCTGCTAATGTTCTAGATGAATCGTCGATAGAAATTGGCTTGACCATGGAATGAATGGATTTATTAAACTGATGTGGGTTCAATAAGTGATTGTATCACCCCAATTTTATCCGGATCAACTTGAATACCATCTTGATAAATTATGCTCCATAGAACAATCCCATTTGTAACCATGAAGTGACATTTTTAAAAATTTAACATAAGGTAATATTTGACACACTTTTGTAGGACCAGAGAGAGTAAATATAAGTATGATTCAAAAGAATCACTGTAAGTGGTAAATTCATCCATGAAGACCTCCATGAAATGATCAATGAATTCTGAAAATATAGTCATCCTAACTATAATTTTGCAGGATCATTGAAAAGACCAAATGGAATTATTCTATATGAATATTTTCCAAAGTGGTAAGTGATATAGTATTTTCTTATTCCTAAGGTGTGATTAGGATTAGGTTGTAGTTGGTGTGTCCATCAAGAAAATAATAATGTGGATTTCTGGGTATTCATTCTATAATTTGATCAAGTGAAAGAAGAGGTTAGTGATCTTTTCATGTTTCAACAATCATTTTTTGATAATTTATGCACACACACCATTTGTTTCTTACTTGAGTTGTGACCACATATTATTGTTCATTTGTGACAACAGTTATCCCACCCTTCGTAGGTACCACTTAAATAGGACTAAACCATTCACTATCAGAAATTATGTAGATATATAAGCTTAAATAATATTTGTAATTTCTTCTCTAACTACCTCAAGTATGAGTGGATTCAGTTTTCTTTGAGGTTCTATGATTGGTTTGGATGATTCTTCAAGATGGATGTGATATAAGAAAAGGGAAAGGATGATTCCAGGTATGTCATATGGGGTCCAACCTAAGAATTTTTTTCTTTCCTATAACACTTGAAAAAGTATAGAATCTATAGTTTCAGTAAGTGTAGTAATGAAAATTATAGGATAAAAGTGATCATGGAGAAGGAATGTATAATTTAGGTGTGTAGGAAGGGGTTTCATATCAGTTTCATCCATCGCTTATGGGTAAAACAACTTATGAAAAGAGGAATGGATTACGATTGGTTTTGATTCATTTTCCTCATTAATATCTAAGGTTTAGTAGTAGATATCACAGTTGATATGGGATTCCAAATAGTTTTCAATATCCTTTATATTGACCGAGTCTATAAATGAAAGGTCAACATCAACTTCTCCATTTATGACTGGTTAATCATTGTGAAAATTTCACAAACTTCTCTATCACTAGGACATAAAGAACATGATGGAACAATTTTAAATATACTCTTATAAGTTTACAAATAAGTATGTATAGATAATGGATAGTGATCCTATAATTGGTAGCACATGGATTGAAAAATATGGAACTTAACCAGTTGGTCACCAACTTCCATGGATAAGTTTCCCACATGTAAATCAAATTTATTTCTATCTATCATGAGGAATGGTCATCCTAGAATTATAGGAGATCGAGAAAAACTTGTCTCACCTTCCATGTGATGGACATAGAAATTAGTTGGGAAGATAAGGCCATTAACTCAAAAAAGTACATCCTAGATTATCCTCTCACGGCTAGCAACAACTCTATTGGATAACTAGATGAAAGTACTCTTGGATTCAAGGTACATAGACCATGGTTGGGGAATATGGATTTGTGCATGAGATTCATTGAGGATCACAAGTCTATGAATGCATCATAAAAGTTGGAACTCCCTATTTAGGATGAAACCATAAAGGTCCTTGTATCTTTTCACTTCATAGGTATAGACTGCTGCGTTGAAACATTTTCAATGATCCTTAGCGGTCTCTTATGGGTGTAAAATTCCTCAAGAAACATTTCTTAAATAGGAATTTATTTGATGTAATCTAATAGGATAATTTTTAATTCAACATATCTAAAAATGTAAAGTATTTTAGAATTAGGATCAAAGGAAATCTTGGGATTATAGATGGGTTAAGGAAAAGGAATTAGGCTCCTTAGAGGAATGGAATGAGGTGTGGGAGTGGCTTTAGGTTCTTTTTCTATATTTTTGTTCTTTTCTTTTTCTAGAAAAACACTTAAAGTCGATTTTTTTTGTATTTATCATGAGGTATAGAAATTTTCTTTCCAATTAGATACATAGTTGCACTTAAATTACCCTTGGGGTTGGGAAATGGTTGATCTAGTAGTTGGTAAGAATTGGATTGTTGTTGCTGACTTAGGTGGGATGAACTTTGAACTATTTGGTTTTTAATTTTTTTAGTATAGAATTGGTGAAAGGGTAAATATGTTCCAAAACACATTCCCATGGATACTTAGTATAAGAGGAATGCCCTGTATTGGGATTTACTTGATTTTGGTTATGGTGAAAGTTCTTGAATTGGGTTGGGAATTCAGAAGGCTCACTAGGATAATTAAAGCTAGGAAGATTAGGAGGATGATTTCACCTTTGATGTCATGGTACAAAATGATAAGGTTGTAACGTCCTGAGCCTGTATGCCACCAGAAACGGTGCCCTAAGGCTATTTGATCATAAGGCCTCAAGTGCATCTCCCCAAAAACCAGAGGCTACCGACTAGTAGCGAGGGACTAGGTGAGTCAGTGGGGAGACTATTCCCTCATTACCAGTGTATCACAGTGGAAGTCAAACATACAATAAATAGTGGAAGTGAAATAAAAAGCAGACAACTAAAGGTAAGACAAGATGACATGAATACGTAATAATGACCAAAAGTATTTCATATACAAAAATGATGCAGATGGTGAAAGTATCTAGAAAACATCCAGAACAGTACATGAAAATACAATACAACTATCCAAAAAAGAACAAAAGACAAAAAATGTATCCCATAATCACAGGCCTCAACTTGGTCGTATGATCCCCTTCTCTAATCCATAATCAACAACCTGTACTAGGGAACATTCCCCTATCATAACCTGCAATCATATAATATATTTGGGTTATCGAGGATGCTCAAACAGGGTGTGAGATAAACATCCCAGTAGGCAACCACCTAGGTCTATACAACTCTAACAGTAATTCTAAAAAGGTGATAGCAAGTGTAAACAACTGGTAAGTAAGTGCGTATGACCCTATAATAAGTCTACTGTAACAATTAAGACCAAACAACCCTCAAGGCTACCTGCAAAATAGATTCAGCTCCTAAAAAGGTACCTATAACAAGTAACAATAAAGTCACATAGCCACACCTTACATCCATCTGAATCAAGCAACTAGAGAAACACTATATATAGAAGTCAAGTATCCCACGAACACACTGTATAGTGAAGTAGCATCCCACAACCATGCCATATAGTGAAGTGTATAACTCAAGGGTCAGATCCAAGGTATCAGTAGATCAAGGCATCCAAGTAATAATATCTAGAATACAGAGGGCTGAATCCAAGGAGCATGTCCAAGGAATCCCATCAAGTCCCATAGGCATCCCTGGTGGAAACTCAGTTAGACACTGGTTGGGGTCCTAGGAGCAAGTCAAAAGAAATTCCTATACGAGCCCAAGCAAGACGGATCCACAGGGTATCAAGGCCCAAGTCATCCCACAGAATCAAGACCCAAGGGGCAGAGTCAACCCACGACATCCACTACCGCATTCTAGATCCATAGAGAGTAGTCCAAGGTATCTATCAAACTATTCAATAAATAATTCAAGCATTCAGATTAATCATATATAAACATGCTAGTATACCCACTCACATCAACAAGTATAATCTATGAGTATACCCACTAATGCTAACCATTTATCAAAATAATATGGGCCTACCCTCCCATATAATCCATTTAACATGACATTAATAATTTATATATAGGTATACCCACCCATATAAACAAATTTCATTTAATACAAGCTATCAAAATAGGTATGGCTTCATAAGATATCAATATGCAAGGAGGAAGTACATCTCCTAAGAAAACTATTCAAGCTATCATGAAATATAAGGTCTTCCTATAACTAGGAAAGCACAAGAACACACCCATTGGGTGGTTTAAACATGCATAAACAAGATAAAACCAAAAGGCACACCCCTCTGGTGACCTCAAAACGAGCAGCAGGTGCCAATGAACCTAAACAGAACCCACGGTCAACCTCACTAGGTCTAACTATAGCTACTAAAAGCTACTCGATCAAAAGCAATACCTCACCTGAAATTTTGATAGAAGGCATTACGGACGAACACCTGAAAAACACCAAGAAAAGCCGAAAGAATATATAGACCTCCTAACTTTCCTTGGTAGTAGAAAACTCATCCAGTATCTTGTCCTTATTTGTCTCGGTTTGGAAGGAATATGAATAATGGATGAAAAATGGAATATTAGGGCATATGAGCCTAAATCCAAATAGCGCAATCATTGTTTTGAATAATCAAGAAAGACTAAAAAGGAATGTAGGCCTTACCATTGCAGATCCGTAGAGATGATCGACGATCAAAATGGGAGTCAGATGAAAAGTAGGGATTGAGGCCTACTTTAGGCACCAATGGAGAGATCTGGTAGGGGATTCTATGTGGAGGGGAGAAAACCCACTTGGTTTTAAAAAGGAAAAATTATTTTTAATTAAAAATTTAATAAAACCACACAGTAGGGTCACATGGTTTTCCTGCATAGTTTCCCAATATGTACGGAAACCATGCTCACCTCACTTCTTAGGAGGGTCACTTCACATGGTTACCCCACATAGTTTGACTAACCATGAGATAACCGTACAGAACCACTCTGTCCAAAAACCTAAAAAATTTCAGACATCTTGCATGGTTTACCTAAACTGTGCGCAGGCCAGGCAAAAACCATCCACTAGGTTATATTCATCCCAAAACCTAGTTTCAGCCTCCCAAAAATCCCTGGACTCCTCCAAAACACCCATGATAAAGTTAAGCATTCACATATGGTCATAAAAAATCATTTTAACTAAAAAAAAGATATGTACCTTATACAAAAACCCAAGTTCTTAAAATCTCCCCCCTTATAGTAATTCAACCCTGAATTTCTCTCTAAAGGGTGGTCATGCTTCATCTGAGAACAAATCTAGCCACTAAGCATGTACATAGGCCTCCCTATCCCAAGTCTTGTACTGTAAACGGTCATGCCACCATATCACCCATACTAGAGGAACTGAATGGCCTTAGAGAACCTTTGTGCTCATATCAACAATACAAATTAGATTCTCTTCAAAGGACACATAAAACTAAAGCTCAACCTCCTAAGGATGAAAAACGTGAGACAGGTCTGAGTGATAGTGGTGCAACTTATATACATGGAAGTCTTCGTGCATGGATTAGTTCCTTTGAGGTAACTACAACTGATAGGAAATCGACCAGACTCTCTCCAGAATCTCGAACAGCCTGACATATCTCAGTGAAAGTTTACCCTGTCTCCTAATCCGCCTGTGTACCAAACTCAGTGAAACACATAAGAAAACCCGATCCGTGACCTCAAACTCTAGAGGTAATATATAGTGATTGGAGTATGATTTCTGATGAGACTGTGCAGTAGACATCCACTTCTGAATCAACTAGACCTGCTCAGATGTCTCCAGCATGAGATGTGGTCCCAGTAAAGCTACCTCTCCTACCTATATCCAGTATAGGGGATAACGACATGGACTAATTTATAAATCCTTATAAGTTTACATCTGTATCGTCACTTGATAACTGTTATTGTAGGCAAAGTCGACTAGTGGAATATGCCTCTCCCAAGAGTCCCCAAAATCTAGGATGCATGCTCACAGTGTGTCCTCTAACACTTGTATCAAACAATATAATTGGACATTAGTCTAAGGGTGGTATACTATACTCAGAAGAACCTATTTACCCAGTTCCCTCTGAAAATTTTTCTAGAAAAAAGATGTTAAGCGGGCATCCCTATCTGAAATGATAGTGCGCAAGACCCCATGAAGCCGTACAACCTCTCAGATGTATAAATTTTCCAGATAATAAACACTAAAGGTCTCCTTGATTGGCAAGAAGTGTGTGACCTTTATAAGCCTATCAGAAAAATCCCACACAACATCATTACCTCGAGGAGAACTCAGGAAACCCATCACGAAATCCATCATGACATCATCCCATTTCCACTCTGGGATGGTGTTGATGCTCCTTTCCGTCACTGAGTCTAAACGAATGAAAAGGGAAATACCTTGAACCCAAAGTGATTCATCCTTTGAAGAAACATAAAAAATTAACAAAGTCATGAACACGGATTCATTTGCACTTGGGTCGCGCAAGTTCCACCAAGGTCGCGCAAGTATACTTGCGCGTTTCCCAATGGTCATGTAGGTGACTTGCGTGCCCTCTTTGGTTTTTCAGCTAGGGTCTTCACTAGCCTATAAATACCCCCTGTGGGCCCCCCATTTGAGGACGGAAAAATTCCAGAAACTAAGATTTGATCTCACGGCGCCCTAGTCTCTTCTCAAAGCTTCCGAACACTTCTAAGGTAATTTCTTACCTAGAACGGAAGATCTAAAGAGGGGGAGTAAGGCCTAAGTATTGAAACTCATCAACACTTGCACACCTAAGTGGCCATCCCTTAAGGGAAATGGCGACACTTGCGAGCTACCTTAACCCTTCAACAGAACTTGCGCGCCACCCTTCTGGAAGCCCCTAGGGATAATACTAAAGTCTTGAGCCAAGTCTCTCCTAAGTATTACCTTAAGGGTTGACCATCGCGCAAGTATCCATGTGTCACGTAGGTACACCTATGCGACCAGGACTTGCACGCCCACGCAGGACTTGTGCGCCCCTCTCTTTTTTAGGTGCCTCTTCTTGCCTATTTCACCACTCTTATGCCTATCCACCTCTCCTCTTCAAGATTCAGCCTTCAGAACCATATTCAAATCCATTTATGGTATGGTTCTTTTATTGACATCCTTGTCTAAAAGGAATTCTATGGAACATCTCTCAAAACTTAGTGATTTACATATCTTTATGTCACTAATGTGAGAGACTTCATTCATTCAACCTCATCCTTTAAAGATGAGAGGTTCCCTAACATGGGCCTCCTATTTAGGAGTAAGCCCCAATCATAATTTCTCTAAATCGGGCATCTTCTTTATAAGTAAGCCCCACTCATAAATTCCATTAAATTAGGCCTCCTTCCCAGGAATAAGTCCTATGTATCAAGTCTCCTTAACAAATGGGCATCCTCATTAGGAGTAATCCCCAATCTCAAATCCCCAAATATGGGCATCCTCCTTAAGAGTAAGCCCCAAGTCCCTTAACCTGGGCTTCCTTTTCAGGAGTAAGCCCCAATCTTTAAGTTCCCTTAATTTTGGGCATCCTCCTCAGGAGTAAGACCTAACCATAATTCTTTTAATATGGGTATCCTACTTAGGAGTAATCCCCAAGTTCCCAAAAAAAAATCCAAATTTCCTTAACCTGGGATTCCTTTTCAGGAGTAAGCCCCAGTCATAATTCCTTTTTTACCTGGTCCTCTTCTTTAAGAGTAAGCCCCAGTCATAATTTCTCTTAACCAGTCTTAATTTACTTTTGATTTGGGCTTCCTTCTCCGGAGTAAAACCTAATCATATGTCCCCTCCTAATTTGGGAATCCTCCTCAGGAATAAACCCCAAGTTAGAGTATCCAAAACTCCATAAACCACATATAACTTTATGGACCTTATTCCCGAGTTTCTTCCCTGAAGTAAATCCTAAATCTTCATATATCTGGGCAGTCATACATACATAAGCCCCACATCATTTCTTATAATTGCATCTTTCATGGCACAATTGTCTGGTTTTACCAATACCTATTGTTTCTCAAACTGAGTATGACTCACGTGAGCTTAGAGTGTAAAAGTAATTATGACATCTTTCTTTGAGCCATTGAACATGCATAAACCTCATACTTCTTTACTCAAACTACATGGGTTCTGATTCCTTTTCTAAAACAAAGGATATTTAGGTAGCCCATCTGTGGGTACAATCCCAACTATGAAATAATTCATGTCCTTCTGAATGACAATAAACTTCAAGTTCCCCACTGAGTGGCTTTAAAACCAGTATGGTTATCATAATAACCAAGATATTTCTATTTAATGTGTCGAAGGATACCATTGACCAAGAATATCTAACAAATATAGATGATTCTATATCGATGAAGAACCTCGAATACATATAAAAGATTCTCTAAATCTCATACATATTAATCATTGATTGTCAGATCTAAAGGAAAGATCATTTTCATACTTGGTAGTGTAATAAGGATTCACGAACATAACTTAAATATATAAAGAGAGTCTCGGAGTAGACAATAAATTCCCCCAAAAGGGTGTGATGAGTCCGACCTACCATACTCTCGACCAATGAAAATTCTTAAGTATCATCATTCCAGAACTAGTGAGCACATACCTTTGGAAAGTAGGTCCAAATGGATATGGAATCATTGGATGTTTCTGGTTCTATGAACAAAACCGTTAGAAACTGCTTGGAATGTTTGAACCTTAAATCAACAAGGTCATCCCCATTTCCAGAGGAAACAAAAAATGGTGAACCCGACATGAATCCTTAACCAAATTAAAATGATGTTTTACTTATTTTGTTAGGCCCCTATTTAAAACTCAATGAGAGGGCCAAAAAAACAATCAATAACATATGTGCTCATCCAAAAGATGTAGCAGCTGAACTTATCTTGATTATGTCTGTTATATCGAACAAGAACTATTTTCCAAGATCTTCTACATTAAAAGAATGTATTTTCTTAAGTTCACATCTATGAATGCCACGTATGTGAATGCCTCTATTGGGAAAACCTCTGCTGTGAATGCATCTGCTATTACTCCTGCTGGATCGTCGTCCGCTCTGAGGACAACATCACCTAATCAGCATCTTCAACGTTGGGTATCAAACATACTGGTTAAGGAGTATGGTCAAAATGGTTCTATTCTAACTCTAGAGGCCTCTAGACAAGCCCTCCATGTCAATAATTCACCCTGGTCATTCAGACAGTGACGACCCTTGATCAAGAAGCAGGCGGTGCTAACTACCGTCTCCAACCATTTCGGGTCGTTATCCCTAGAACGCAATAACCATTCCCTCCCATATTATGAGGAGGTGAATGAGCAGGTCCCTCAGGGCCTTAATTCAAAGAGACATGAGTCCTTCCCAAGGGCTCCCATCAACAATCGCCGCCAGAATCGTGCGACAGTGCACCCTCAACATGATGAGGGTGTCGTCTCCAACCGTTTCGGGTCGTTATCCACGGAACACAATCACCATTCCCTCCCATATTCTGAGGAGGTGAATGAGAAGGTCCCACATGGCCTTAATTCAAAGAGACAGGAGTCCTTCCCGAGGGCTCCCATCAACAATCACCGCCAGACTCATGTGGCATTGCACCCTCAACATGATGAGGGTGTCGTCTCCAGGCGTTCGGCTCAGATTCCTCAAACCCGAGCAGGCAAGACGAACCACCAGAGGTGAAAACCAGTTAACAGTGAGTAGGTTCTTATCTATACCATTTTCGGAGAAGTCCACCAACCTAACTTGGTGGCAAGCAACGAGCGGGAACACACACCCATCCGTTTTAATTCCGCTGTCTAGCAGAATCGTCTGGCAGCCGCACGCCAATCCTGCCAGACAATTCCAGCGGAGTACTACAGACAGGAATATACACCTATTTATAAATCATCAGCTGGTGAGCAGGCTTGTCTGACTACATATGATGGAGCTCACCAACCCAATGTGTTGACAACTGGTAAATAGGCACATACACTTGCTTACACTCATCAGTCCTGCCAGCAGCCTCGTCTGTCAGTATTGAAGGAAGTTCTTCAACCACGTTCGGCGAAGTGAAATCAGTAGGCACATACACTTGCTAGTATTGATCAAACCTATCAGTCTCATTTGGTAGCATTCGGAGAATTCAGTCGGAAAGCTCTGACGACAAACAGGAGGCATACTCAACTCTCTGCCCCCACACTTGAGTACTGTCAGAATTCACTGACAGGAAAAGGAGGACAGGAGCAGGAACACACACCTTCTCCAAGCATGGAATGGATGTATATTCCCATTCTAGCAGCTGAAGTCACCAATCATATTCTGTAAATGGTGAAATAGCAGAAGCAAATCCCTGCTCATATTCTGGATGCCTACCAGGATATTATAACAACTTCAGTGGCATCACAGGAGAAGAAATGAAAATCTATCCCTACCAGTGGAGTGACACATTAAAAGTTCAATCCGGAACAGACACACACCTCTTTTCCAGTCCAAGAGGGTTGTGGTCTATACTCCCCCATATCATACGAAAAACCAAGTCAGACACATAAACCTGATTTGAGTGGAGATAATCAGCCTAACCTGATCATTTCTCCTGAGCAGACACATACACCAGCCCATAATGACAAATTTCATCAACAAGTGGTTACTAAAGTGAGTAAGAAGGCGTCTAAGAAGAATACCCGCCCAACACAGTCAAGAAATCAAGGGACAATTTGTAATATGACCTTACTCGATGCTGGAGTTCTTGATTCACTCAGACAATTATCTGTTCCAACTCAAGATTTTACTCTCTCAGTTCCAAATAGTGGGAACATTAATTCCAAAGGTCTGCATTAGACACTTCCTCATGAAGGCTTGCTTCATGAAAATTTGGTCGATCTTGAAGTTTCATCCTCAGATGAGAGCCACAAGAACCCTCTGTGTGGCCAGAAGACCAAGGAGTAAAATGTTTCATCTTTTGCTATAACCCACCATGGTGGTCCTCCCCATGATGATGAATTTAGCTGCGAAAGTCCTATCCTCAGTAATAATGCACATTGCCTAGAAAATGCTCAAATGGACAATGTAGTGATGAGAAATCCCTCTTATATTGAGGCACTTAAAAATGTGAATCCATTCATGTATGATGCTTTACCACTAGAATGTGAAACACTTTCTCAATTAGAAGATAGGCTGGGGTGTAGGTCATCCCCCGAACCACCCCTGAGTCATGCATCTTCTAGTTTGATTAGTGAATTCTCTATCAATATTGTTGAATCCGATGAATCAACAAGGAAGCACCAGATCTAGTCTAATCAGGTAGAATAATCTTCATTTAATGATAAAGAGGAAGTACTAAATATGAGAAAACAACTGATGAAAGGTGAAGTGCCAGTTATGTTTTGGCCTTTGGCTGATTCTCAGTATGACATTCCAGAGATGTTGACGGAAGATGGAATTCATGATATTCGTCTCAACATAGGGAAATCTCTTTGTCATTTGAAAAAGAAAATATTATCTTATGATGAATATGAAAATAATTTCAAGATAATATAAGGGTTAGAATGCCAAATTAACTTGGCATCTCTCTCAGTTTCTTGATATCTGAAGGCTGAAAAGCAGTAGAGAGCCCTTCAGCGTTCATGCCTTGGCGCACTAAGAAGGTTACACCAGTTAATTGCCAATTCCCCATCTGGTATTCATATCAGGGGATGGGGTGTCCATGGAGAACTACATTTTACTGTACTCTCCAGTCAGCAAAGCCCGCTGAAAATGGTTTCATGAAATGTTATTGCCCAAGGCCGGCCACAGCCAATTGGATTTGTTTGTAATCAAAGTATCGCTCAAGAACATGACTCAACTAGTTCCTCTCAAAATAAAGCATATAGAGAATAAGTTTTTTAATTACTCCTACATCAAGCAAACGAGAATATTGAACATGCCTCTCATTTGGAGCAAGCACATCATCAAGTGACAAAAGTGTCAGAAATCATCCAACGGTCTTTTGAGCTGGGTGATAAGAGTGGATGTAGGTTAATGCATCCAACCAATTTCCGAACTAAAGTCCATAAGATCAAGAGAGCTTTTAAGAAGGTCTCAGATATAGAAACTCAAGAGCCACCCCAGCTTGCCAGACTGGGGACTCTTTTAACCCAACCCTAATAATCAACAAATAGGATTCGAGGAGTTGAGAAGAAACAGTAGGAACAGCCCCAGTCCACAGGACTGGGGAATTTTTCAAATCCTCAATCTCTTCCTCAGAGAAATTCAGCATTCTCTTGATTAGGGAATATGCTCCAAGAGGAACGAAGAGCCAAATTATCAAGAGATTACCTCCAAATTATGGTTCTTCAAGAAGTTCTAGAGGGATCAAATCAATAAAAGGCAGTGTCTCAACAAGTACATAGAAGAAGGCAATATCGCAGAAATACTGATAGAAGGGATGAAATTCATTACACATCAATCAATGTCATTAATGCCATTGTTTATGATTCCCTAGGTGAGGCTCACTCATAGGGATTATATGAGGAAGCTCATGCTCAAGAGGTTGTATGCACAGACACAAATGAAGAAGGTGTGCGTACATGAAATCAAAGGATTACCTAGAATCTAGGTAATCCTTCAAGTAACCCACTTCCCCCTCTCTAAAAAGTGTCCAATAATGGGAAAGGAAAGAATTATTTTACATACCCTTCCTATGGAGAAGTCCAATTACTCTCATTATAGAAAAGATTCACACAACAAGAGGAAGAGATGAAGGAATTAAGGAGGTTGAATGCAGAACTACTTCAAGGTAGTCTTCCTCCTAAGCATGCTGGAGTCAGTCAGCAAAGGTAATTTGTTGCGGCTATTGAAATGGATCAAGAATATCCTCCTTTATCAATACACCCTCGCAGTTCTAATCCTATGGGTCAAGTACAACAACAACCGGTGGTGTTATCTTCAGTTGTAGTACCAGCCACCACATCTGTCTAGGCTCCAGTTATTGCACCTGCACAGGTCCAAGCTCAACCGGATGTTTCTCAAAAGTTAATGACTACCATTGAGTCATTAACAGCTCGATTGGAAGCTATGTAAGGAAAGCGTGCACCGGTTCAACCGGAGAAGAGAGCTTAACCTAAATGGGTAGACACAATTCCTCCCCCATCAAATTTTGCAAGTACCACATTCCCAATATTTAATGGTTAGGGAGACCCAGAGCAACACATAACAAATTTTGTTTCTCGTTGTGATCCTATGATGGGAACCCCTCGACAACAAGAAGCAGTTAAGCTCAGGTGTTTTGTACAGTCATTACAAGGGCCTGCTTTCATTTGGTATACAAGCTTGCAATCCCGGTCAATTACCGGGTGAGAGGATCTTCGTCAATAATTTCTTCTTCAATTCAGCTCAACTTTTCCAAAGACAACAATTTTTGATCTTACAAATTGTAAGAAAAGGGAGAATGAAAGGGTTTCAGATTTCATTGCTCGCTGGAAGGGATTAACCTATTCCCTGAGCTTAACACTCCCTCAAGAAGAATTATTGCCAATCTGTGTGGAAAATTTACGTGATGAGCTACGCACACCGTTGATCCCTGTGAAATACACAGGAGGGTTTCGAGACATTACTTCAATCACTCAACAGATTGAAGACTCTCTTATAAAGACTAAGGATAATGCTCGTGTAATTCCATCAACTCTAGGAAGGAGAATGGGTAAAGTAGAGACTTCTACGATTATGCTTAAACAAGCACATGTACCTGCCTGTACTTCAAGGCCTTCATCTTCTCGAAGGGATCCTCCTCCTAAGTGTCAACAACAGTGGTCGTTTCTTCAAGATGATCAAAGAGATCAAAGATGAAAACAATTTGAGGATTTAAATAGAAAAATTTACTCTTTCCAAAATGAACAAGTTCTTGGTTACTTTATTTCGGCTCTAGAAAATAATTTGGTTCAATTGACAAGGCCTAAAAGGCCAAACAAGGAAGGATATGAAGACCGTCCCAACTATTTCCCATTTCATCAAATGTTGGGGTATCCCATTCAGGAGTGTTTTGTCTTCAAAGACCTTCTGCAAAAAATGTTGTACTCGGGACAAGTCAAGTTGAAAGGTTCTTCAGCTTAGGTCGCATGTGTAACTGCTATGAATCCAGAGGAAGAAGGCGAGTGGCAAGAAGTCAAGAAAAAAAAATGTGCAAAAATATGATGATTGGATGGTCAGAAAAATGATCAACCGAACTCATTCCATTTTGTGAATGCAATTGAAGAAACCAATTGTTTCTTCTACAATGACTGCCACAACAAAACCTTCTTGATCAGAAGGAAAATCCTCGAAGAAACGACATAATTCAAAGAAAGAGGAACAATCAGAAGAAGATGAGATAGTGTCAAAGCACAAATTTTCTTTGACTCTGGCATATTTTATGACATCTACTTCGAAGAAATGGGCACCATCCCACCAAATGGCACAACCTAAACTGGATAATCAGGTAGAGACTTCATTATACAAGGAGTTTATCTTTGGTCTTGTTAACATGATTCACTTAACAGATCCATATGCCAGTCGCAGTTTTGATTTTGATAAGCCTTAATTCCCTGTATCAAACAGAGGAATCAGAGGAAGTTCTAGAGGCTCATGGTACAAGGGAAGACATGGATCTTTCAGAGGCCAATATTCCAATTCTACCCCTGCTAGAAGTGTGTATGCAGTAGAAACTCATGGCAGAGCCCTTCAACGGGCTCAACAAGAACAAGAAAGTTCTTCCACACAAGGAAGATTTAGTCCTGACACAGTTATTCTGGAGGATCAGTTAGAGATTCCACCTTCTCCTTCTTATCAAGTAAATAGACCTATTTAGTCTAATATTACAAAGACAGGAGTATTGCCAACTCTTACCCCGATACAAGATTCATCTACTTCCAAAGCATCAACTTCTAAGGTACCTGCGAAACCACATGTTCCTACTGGGAAACACAGACCTTTAGATCAAAAGTATGATGTATTGAAACACTTGGCCCAAGTACCGGACAATTTATCAATCCTGGATGCATTGAATTTATTAAAGGATCTTTGGGAGGCACTCATCGAGGCTTTGTCAAGTCCTCGGGAGTTTGAAACTGAAATTGTTGCGGCTGAAGCCTACCATGTTGAGAATAATCCTGCAGAATGCCATGCAGTGATATCTTTCACAGATGAAGATGAAGATGATGTCGTGCATGGACATATTAGACCTTTATACTTATCTGGAAAGGTCAATGGTGTAGACGTCCTAAGAGTCTTCATTGATAATGGTTCAGGAGTCAACCTCATCCCCATTCGTACACTTCATCGATTGGGCCTCACAGAATCTGATTTATCTCCTTCTACTTTGATGTTACAAGGATATGATAAAAATGAACAAGAACCATTGGGAAAGATTAAACTCAGAACTCAGTTTGGATATCTTGTATCCAATTCATATTTCATGGTTGTTGATCAAGACTCAGCCTTCAACATCTTACTTGGTAGACCCTGGCTACATCAACATGCGGATATCCCATCATCATACCATCAATGTCTCAAATATTGTTTCAATGGTCAAATTGGGACATTGTATGGTGATAAGTTCCCGTTCAAGACATGTTAATCTCAATACATTGAGGCAGAATTCTATCACATAAAGGGAAAGGAGAAATCCACAACAAGGGAGATTACCAAAGTTAATGCTCCAAATGGTTTGGAAAAGATTCTAGTAAACCCATTTACACATGTGAGTACAGATTATGTATTGCCTATCAGTCAAATTGACAGGATAGACCCAAATCAAAATACTCTTATGGAAACCTCCATAATGTCAATTACGACAATCAATCCAGACAACATGGGAGAAAGTGGTGATCCACCAAGCAATGATGAAGGCTCAAATGGAGATGTCTTCATTTCTTCTGCTGAAATCCAGCAAGTTTATACTTTTCCAATTAGGCTATAAGAAGTTATAGCAATGTCAGAGGTGAATGATGATGTCGATTCTCAATCCATTATCTCCTATATATTACCCAAGGAAGACCCTTCATCATCAATCAGATCGGAAATGGAAGCTTCTTCTTCAAGATGTTCAAATTTTAACATATCTTCTGATCATGGAAATTCTACCTCATCATTTATTATGAAAATAGAAATAGAAGAAATAACACATGTTGAATAATAAGAGGAAGATCATAGGGATGCTCCTCTAGCATTTGAAGAGGGCATCTCTACCACCGTGGATGAACTCATAGAAATAAATCTAGGTACAAAAGAAGATCCACGCCCACTTTAATTAGTGCGACCATGACTCTTGAAGAGAAAGAGATGTATGTTTAATTTTTAAAGTAAAATCAAGATATATTTTCTTAGAACTATTCAGAGATTCCAGGGATTGATCCCGAAGTTTCAACTCATCGTTTGGGTTTGCCAGAAGAACATCGAGGATTCAAACAAGCCGCTAGAAGAACACACCCAACCTATGCTTCCAAAATTTAGGCTGATGTGGATAAGCTTATCAAAGATAACTTCATAAGATAAGTTCAATATCCCAATTGGTTGGATAATATCGTCCCTGTGAAAAAGAAGAATATGCAAATTAGAGTTTGCATTGATTTCAGAGATCTTAATCAGCATTGTCCTAAGGATGATTTTCCAGTTCCAATTACAGAACTCTTAATTGATGCAATAGTTGGCTATGAAGCACTTTCCTTCATGGATGGATATTCAGGATATAATCAAATCTTAATTGCTCCAGAAGATGTGGAATCTACAACCTTCAGAGCCCCTCAGGGTGTGTTTTTCTACCGGGTAATGCCCTTTGGCCTAAAGAATGCAGGCGCAACATATCAGCGTGTCATGCATCGTATCTTCAAACCCTTTTTAAGGAAGTTTGTTGAATGTTATGTGGACGATTTGGTGGTTAAATTCAAACAAAATTCTAATCACTTGGCTGATTTGGAAATCATATTCCATAAACTTCGGCAACATAATTTGAAGATGAACCCCTTAAAATGTGCTTTTGGGGTAACCTCAGGAAAATTTCTCGGCTTCATTGTACACCATTGTGGTATCAAGGTCGATCCTGAGAAGATAAAGTCAATCCTTGGTATGTCACCTCCTCAAAATTTAAAGGAATTGAGAGGACTTCAAGGACACTTGGCCTATATTTGATGTTTCATCGCCAATTTGGCAGGCAAAAGTTTACCCTTCACCAAATTGATGAATAAGGGAGTCACTTACCAGTGGAATGAAGAATGTCAAGAAGCATTCGATATTCTCCAGAAGTATCTCTTGAGTCCACCGGTGTTAATTCCACCTATTGAAGGAAGACCAATTATCCTCTATGTGACAGCTCTAGAGTGATCATTAGGTGCCTTTATTGCTCAGAATAATGATGCTGGGAATGAAAACAGCCTCTACTATCTCAGTCGGACTATGCTTGAAGCAGAAACCCAATATTCAATTATTGAGAAATGATTTCTAGCATTAATCTTTGCAGTTCAGAAGTTGAGACACTACCTACAACATCACGGGGTCTAATTGGTATCTTATAATAATCCTCTCAAATTCATCCTTAGTCGTCCAATGCTTATAGGATGTCTGGCAAGGTGGGAAGTTATTTTGTAGTAATTTGACATTCAGTATGTGTCTCAAAAGGCAATAAAGGGCCAAGCTCTGGATGATTTTCTTGCTGAACATCCTTCAGTAGAAGATACATCTTCAGATATTGAACTTATTGATGAGGAAGTATTCTTTATTCAAGATAGTCTTCAAACATGGTAAATGTACTTTGATGGTGCTTCCAGAAGTCCAACAGGGAGGAAAATGGAAAATCCTAAATTCAACAAAGTTGGGTTAGGAATTGTACTCATTTCGCCAGAAAAGGCAGTGTTACCCTATTCCTTCTCATTGTTGGGAGGCGGTAAAAATAATGAAGCAGAATACCAAGCTCTTATTACAGGATTGGAGTTGGCACTTTAAGCACAAGTGAATCACTTAAAGGTGAAAGGTGATTCAGACCTAGTAATCAAACAAGTCAATGGGGATTATGCAATTAGAAAAGAAGAAATAATCCCTTTGTATGATTACATCAAAGAATTAATGGCAGAATTTCCTACGGAACTGACATTTTCTTATGTCCTGTGATCACAAAATGCCCAAGCTGATGCACTGGCTAATATAGATACAGCTCTGGAAGATCCAAATTGGGACAAGAAAACCATCAGTATTTCCCACCGTCGTACAATTTCACCTTATGTTCAAACCAGAACAGAGGAAATCAATGAAATTAGTCCCATTCCTGAACCATATGGTCATACTACAGGATGAATGATACCTATCAGGGAATACCTTCAAAATGGAACACTTCCACCTGATAGAGCTGGGAAAGAACAAGTCTGGAGATGTGTGGTCAATTTTACTCTTTATGACAGCCCTGATCATCTAGGAAAAATTCTCTACAAAAGTGGTTTTGATGGAGTTCTCTTCAGATGCATTGATGGCAAAGAGACAATGGTTGTCATGAAAGAAGTGCATGCAGGGGTCTGTGGTGCCCATTAGTCTGGACACAGACTATCTGATCAAATTCGAAGGCTTGAATACTTTTGGCCTTCAATGATACAAGATTTTGTTGATTTCACAAAGAATTTTCATTCTTTCCAAGTACATTCCAACTTCATTCATCAACCCCCAGAGTTGCTTCATACAACTAAATACTCATGGGCATTTTCCACATGGGGAATGGATGTAGTGGGACCTTATCCTTCGGCTAAATCCAAGTAGTTTAAGTACATTCTTACTGCTACTGACTTCTTTTACAAATGGGAAGAGGCAATACCCCTCAAAGAAGTTAGTTCTAAATGAATTGTTAGCTTCACCAAGTCTAACATCATTACTAGATTTGGTGTCCCTCATACCATACTAACGGACAATGGCACCAACTTCTGTTCATCCGAGGTGAGGAAGTTGTATGAAGAATACAACATTAAATCCAATCAATCCTCTCAGTATCATGCAGTGGAAAATGGCCAGATATAAGCTTTCAACAAGAATATTTCAAACATACTTCAAAAGATGGTGGATAAAGATAATAAATCATGGCCTGATAAATTCTTTCATGCTTTATGGTCTTATCGAACCACCACCCGCACTGCAATACGGTCAACTCCATATTCATTGGTATATGGAACGAAAATAGTCTTTCCCATTGAAGTTCAATTACCCTCACTCAGAGTAGCCATTTGTGATCAGTCATCTACGAATGAACAATCTCAAAAGTGATTGGATGAATTGGAATGATTATACGAGAAAAGATTGTGCACCTTTCACCACTTGGAAGTCTATCAGAATTGAATAGCACGAGATTTCAAAAAAAAAGTTTGTCTTAGTTCATTCGTTCAGGGAGAATTGGTATTAGTTATCAGAACTCCAATGATACTAGGAAAGAAACCTCCCAAGCTGGAGCCAAAATGGGAAGGACCTTATTCAATATATAAGGTCTACTCCAATAGAGCTTATTCTTTAATCTCAATGGATGGAGAACTCATCACTACTCCAACCAATGCTAGATTTCTGAAGAAGTATTTTGTGTAACGTAAATACCATCGTCCAAAATGACGTTAAACTATGCTATTGTCCAGCAAGATGTTAAACTGCAGCATCAATGGTCCATGCATATAACTTTAAACTATTTTCACCCTCTTCTAGGAAGACGTTAAACTACAACATCAATGGTTCATGCATATGAATTTAAACTATTTTCACCCTCGTACAACATGATGTTAAACTGTGAAGTCCTAGCTACATGATGCTAAACTGTACAGAAGTCCCTTACGTACAACAAGATGTTAAACTAAAGCATCAACGGTCCATGCATATGACCTTTAACTGTTTTCACCCTTGTCATCCAACATGACGTTAAACTGTGGAAAAAGTCCCTAATACATCCAAAAAGATGTTAAACTGTGTCTTCTTTGTCCTTATTGCATGACATTAAACTGCACAGTCCCCCTTTCATCCTACATGACGTTAAACTATATTGTCCTCATCATCTTAGCTACAGGACTCTAAACTGTACAACACCCTTATTGTCCAACATGATGCAAAACTGTGTTCACATCCAACATGACGTTAAACTGTGTCCCTATATTTGTCCTACATGACGTAAAACTGAACAAAGTCCCTTAATATGTCCTACATGATGTTAAAATGTATTTTGTCCCTACTACATGACACTAAACTGTGCAGTACCAATAGTCCTCACTGCAAGACTTTGAACTGCATAGTCCCTTCATATGTCCTACATGACATTAAATTGTGCATCGTTAAGGTTGTTTTTGCCTCTTGTTTCTCACACCGAGTATGATTCACGTGATATTAGAGTAAAATTCAACCATAACACCCTCTCTGGGACGCTAACCATGCGTAAGTCCCAACAATATTTTTTTAGGTCGTTGTCCCCAAGAACAACTTGATCACTAATTCATTCTTTAATTGAACTACATGAACTTTGATCCTTTCCTTCTAGGCTGGGTATGTAGGCAACCATCTGAGGTTCAAGCCCAAAACCAATATCTTCAAATTGGTTCACCTCCATCTCATATGATGTTGATATGTGAAGCAGCCCCAAAACCAATACTTTTTACATTGGTTCACCATTATCCTTGCTATATGACGTTAAACTATTCACACTTTTTGTCCTGTATGATAATAAACTACAACATTATTTTTCACTCTCACCTGAGAGGGAATCATTATTTACATTTATCTCCGATCATGTTATCTTCTAAAGAATACATACATACATGGCAATGCTCGAACCTTTTATCTTGGGTCAAACTATCATTACACTATAGTCCCCTTTTCACCCTTCATATATACGAACCAGATCTGTACAGAGGGTATTTCAAGAACTACATGCGGCTTGATTCCCATCCCTATGGGATACGTAATAACGTTCGAGAATCCCTCGAATCCAGCCCCAAGTCTTTGGGCCTAACCCCAAATTCCACTTTTAGTCCCCTAGCTGAAAAGTCCCTGTAAAAACACACACAGTGTATTCATTATTATGGTCCGAGCTCTATGACCCTAAACTAAGATTTCCTATACTCTCATCCCACATGACATTAAACTGTATTTCAAGAACTATGTATGGCTTGATTCCCATCCTTATGGGATACGTAGTGAAGTCCAGCACCTCAATTCAGGACCCAACCACAACATGAATATAGTTAGATTTGATCTATGTATCTCTTTCATGCATTGAACAATACCCATTTTCATGTGTCATAATCCTAACCTTAAATACTTCAAGATCTCCATAACACTTTTCTTGACTTATGGTCACAAAATGTCTAATTTCTGAGAGTTCTTTTTCCTGACCATGCAGCACGTGCCCTTAGGCGACCTTGCATAAATAGTCTACATAACAGATGTGTCAACCAAAAGATGCTATTATTTCACTATGCATCCAATGCCCTTAGGTGGCCCTGCATAATTCAACTCCCTAAAGGGTTTTTCAAATAGTGGTAACTTCATTCTTGGGAAGAAAATATCTTTTTTCCTTAGTTGTCTTAATGACAATATATAGGGATCCGCCAAAAATGGCCATCCTTAACATATCTATCCCATACTCTTTTTCATGATTTGAAAGTATTCAAGTCTATGGTTTATATTTTCCTTTCCTACGTTTGGGTCATACCTTCATAGGAGTGACATTCATCCAGTTCTTAGACAATCCGGTTTGGAAATACCTTTTCCATATTCAAGTACCTCTCTCCATACAGCAAACTCTATGCTTTGGAAAATTTGAATCCTCATAAACTTCCACTGGATTTTTTAGCAGTAGAAAGGTAAATTTCTGAGAGTTATTTTGCCTGACTATGCAGCACGTGCCCTTAGGCGGCCCTGCATAAACAGTCTACATAACAGACTTTTCATCCAAAAGATGCTATTATTTAACTATGAATCCAATTCCCTTAGGTGGCCCTGCATAATTCAACCCCCAAACGGGTTTGTTAAATAGTGGTAACTTCATTCTTGGTAACTACTTCTTCTAATGCCTTTTATCCATTTTCATATCATTCCTCAGATTCAAAATTTCTTAAGTCATCGTTTACATATTTTCCCTCATACTTGAACATGGTAATATGTTTTCCGATAAATTATCAAGGAATTGATTCAATGTTAATCCATTCGGTCAAATATATTTCGACCTTAAACATTAGCCTTTTTATGTCCGACATGCATGACTTTAAACTGCCAATAACCACAAAGACCTCTGGTTTCTTTTCTTTACCTCAGAGTCACATCCTTATTTCTTTTGGATCTAACTCTGAGGGGGGACTTTTGTTGAAGATCCTTTCCATCACAGAGTCTAAACGAATGAAAAGGGAAATACCTTGAACCTAAAGTGATTCATCCTTTGAAGAAACATCAAAAATTAACAAAGGCATGAACAAGGATTCATTTGCACTTGGGTCGTGCAAGTTCCACCAAGGTCGCACAAGTATACTTGCGCGCTACCCAATGGTCGCGCAGGTGACCTGCGTGCCCTCTTTGATTTTTCACCTAGGGTCTTCACTAGCCTATAAATACCCCCTGTGGGCCCCCCATTTGAGGACGAAAAAATTCTAGAAACTTAGATTTGATCTCCTGGTGCCCTAGTCTCTTCTCAAAGCTTCCGAAAACTTTTAAGGTAATTTCTTACCTAGAACGGAAGATATAAAGAGGGGGAGTAAGGCCTAAGTGTTGAAACTCATCAACACTTGCACGCCTAAGTGGCCATCCCTTAAGGGAAATGGAAACACTTGCACGCCGACTTACCCCTTCAACAGAACTTGCGCGCAACCCATCTGGAAGCCCCTAGCGATAATACTAAAGGCTTGAGCCAAGTATCGCCCAAGTATTACCTTAAGGGTTGACCGTCGCGCAAGTATCCATGTGTCGCGCAGGTACACCTGCGCAACCAGGACTTGCGCGCCCACACAGGACTTGCGTGCCCCTCTCTTTTTTGGGTGCCTCTCCTGCCTATTTCACCTCTCTTATTCCTATCCACCTCTCCTCTTCAAGATTCAGCCTTCAGAACCATCTTCAAATCCATTTATGGCATGGTTCCTTTATTGGCATCCTTGTCTGATAGGAATTCTATGGAACATCTCTCAAAACTTAGTTATTTACATATCTTTATGTCACTAAGGTGAGAGACTTCATTAATTCAACCTCATCCTTTAAAGATGAGAGGTTCCCTAACCTGGGCCTCCTTTTTAGGAGTAAGCCCCAATCATAATTTCTCTAAATCGGGCATCTTCCTTAGAAGTAAGCCCCACTCATAAATTCCATTAACTTAGGACTCCTTCCCAGGAATAAGTCCTATGTGTCAAGTCTCCTTAACAAATGGGCATCCTCTTTAGGAGTAATCCCCAATCTCAAATCCCCAAATATGGGCATCCTCCTTAGGAGTATGCCCCAATTCCCCTAACCTGAGCCTCCTCTTCCGGAGTAAGCCCCAGTCTTTAAGTTCCCTTAATTTTGGGCATCCTCCTCAGGAGTATGGCCGAACCATAATTATTTTAATATGGGCATCCGCCTTAGGAGTAATCCCCAAGTTCCCAAAAAAATCGAAATTTCCTTAACTTGGGATTCCTTTTCAGGAGTAAGCCCCAGTCATAATTCCTTTTTTTACCTGGGCCTCTTCTTGAAGAGTAAGCCCCATTCATAATTTCTCTTAACCAGTCTTAATTTACTTTTGATTTGGGCTTCCTTCTCAGGAGTAAAACCTAATCATAAGTCCCCTCCTAATTTGGGAATCCTCCTCAGGAATAAACCCCAAGTTAGAGTATCCAAATCTCCATAAATCACATATACGTTTATGGACCTTGTTCCTGGGTTTCTTCCCTGATGTAAATCCTAAATCTTCATCTATCTAGGAAGTCATACATACATAAGCCCCACATCATTTCTTATAATTGCATCTTTCAGGGCACAATTGTCTGGTTTTAACAATACCTCTTGTTTCTCACACTGAGTATGACTCACGTGAGCTTAGAGTGTAAAAGTAATTATGGCATCTTTTTTTGAGCCATCGAACATGAATAAACCTCATACATCTTTACTCGAACTATGTGGGTTATGATTCCTTTTCTAAAACAAAGGATACGCAGGTAGCCCATCCGCAGTAATGATCCCAACTATGAAATAATTCATGTACTTCTGAATGACAATAAACTTCAAGTGCCCCGCTGAGTGGATTTAAAACCAGTATGGTTATCATAATAACCAAGAGATTTATATATAATGTGTCGAAGGATACCATTGACCAAGAATCTCTAACAAATACAGATGATTCTCTATCGATGAATAACCTCGAATACATATAAAATATTCTCTAAATCTCATACATATTAATCATTGATTGTCAGATCTAAAGGAAAGCTCATTTTCATACTTAGTAGTGTAATAAGGATTCACGAACATAACTTAAATCTATAAAGAGAGTCCCGAATTAGACAATAATTCCCCCCAAAAGGATGTGATGAGTCTGACCTCCCATCCTCTCGACCAATGAAAATTCTTAAGTCTCATCAGTCTAGAACTAGTGAGCACCTAACTTTGGAAATTAGGTCCAAATGGATATGGAATCATTGGATGTTTCCGGATCTAAGAACAAACCCGCTAGAAACTACTTGGAATGTTTGAACCTTAAATCAATGAGGTCATCCCCATTTCTAGAAAAAAAAAGATGGGTAACTACTCTAAAATCATGGTTGGTTATTGATGTCTCTCCTTCACCTGCTGATAGGTGGAATACCTTTTAACAAAACTATCAACCTCTCTCTTCATTTTTGACCTCCAGTACTGTCGTCATAGGTCTTGGTACATCTTGCTAAACCCGGGATAAACTGCCCAAGCTGAAGCATGAAACTCCTGCATCAATTCTTCATGTATGTTCATTGGAACCCATACACGTCCATGGATACATTAGATCTCATCATCACCTACCATCCAACCAGGAGGAGGGTCCTCACCTGCCAAACCTTCCCATAGAACTAGGCCTTCTAAATCTGATAGCTTCCTCATCCTAACTTTTTCCAGAAGGGTAGAGGTCCTAGCTAAGGATGAATGAAAAGTCAGCCCCTTTTTGTTGTGCACCTCTAGATGCAACTCAGATAACAACACCATAAGCTGCCACTCGCTACTGGACTACTACACTACCTGTATTTGAGTCCTCCTACTCAGTGTATTGGCCACTATATTACCCTTACCAGGCATGTAGGAAAGCTCAAAGTCAAAAGACTGTTGGTACTCCACCCACCTTCACTGCCTCAAATTCATATCATGATGCGTAAAGATATACTTGAGGATTTTGTGGTCTATGTACACCAAAAAATGATCTCATAATAAATAATGCCTCTAACAGCGCGACACATGAACAACTACAACTAAATTGAGATCATGCATAGGGTAATTCCACTCATGAGGCCTCAGCTACTGAGACCCATATGCTACAACTTGACCCCCTACATCAGCACTACCCCCAACCCAATACCTGAATCCTCACAATACACTGTGTAGATATTTCCCTTCTCTAGCAGTATTAGGACCAATGCTGATGTCAACCTCCCTTTCAGATCATGAAAGGCTGTCTCACAAGATTTTGACCAGACAAAATTCACACCCTTCTTAGTCAAGCCCATCAAATGCATTGCTAAGCATAAGAATTCCTGTATAAAACCCCTACAGTAGCTAACTATCCCCAAGAAACTCTATATATCAAAAAAATTCTTAGGATGTTCCCAAGAAACTATAGATCTCACCTTCTCTGGGTCCACTGAAACTCTTATCTCTGAGATTATGTGACCTAAGAAGTGAATCTGATCCATCCAAAAGTGTCACTTTGAGAGCTTAGTATATAACTGATGCTCTCTTAGTGTATTCAAAATGATCTCAAGATGGTTTTCATGGTCGTGTCTATTGTGAGAATACACCAAGATATTATCCATGAAAACCACTACAAAAGAATCCAAGTAAGGATGGAACACTCAGTTTATCAACGCCATGAAAACTACTGGCATGTTCGTGAGACCGAATGACATAACCAGATACTCGTATAACCCATACCTACTACAAAAGGCTATATGAGGTATTTATGTAGGTTAAAAAAACACATGGTGATATCTTGATCTCAATTCTATCTTCGAGAACATTCGAGATCCTCAAAGCTGATCAAACATGTCATCTATCCATGGAAGGGGATATCAGTTTTTAACCGTCAACTGGTCCAGTTTCTGATAATACATGCATAGCCTTAGAGTTTTGTTTGCCTTTTTCACAAAAGGACCAACTAACCCATAGAGAAGTACTAGGTATGATAAACCCCTTTTCCTCCAAATCCTCTAAATGCCTCTTGAGATCCTACAACTCCATCATAGCCATACTGTATGGAGTAATGGATACTAGTGCAGATCTTGGAACCAAATATATAGAGAAATCCACATCTCTATCAGGAGGTAAAACAGAAAATTCATTGAGAAAGAATTCCCTGAAGTGCTCAACCATTGGAGGAAAGTCTGCCTGACCCACTCCCTAATCATCCAAAAACAAACTATCAATATGGGCTAACATTCCACTAAGGCCACAACTTTAGGGTCAATCTCTTCTTTGATGGAAATCCCATTGACCCTTGTGAATAAACACTATAACATTTAGTGATGTAAAAGTCACCCTTTAGCGATATCAATCAACATATGCTCGGTAAGCAATGAGCCAGTCCATTCCGAGAATGACGTCAAACCCTATCATCTCGAGGACATAATGATCCCAGATGAAGTGACACCCTCAGACCTCAAGGGGAAACTTAGTACACTGGCGTACATCAGCCATTATAACTCTCAATGGTGTTTCTAGCATTAAAACTCCATAATAAAGCAAAACATCAAGCCCAAGGCTCTTTTCTACTCATTCAAAGATAAAGCTGTGAGAGGCACCTATATCAAAAAGAAAAAATGTGATAGTAAAAGCTACTAAAATCGTACCTCTCACTATAGATGGTCTGATATCCTGATCCTGTTGGGTTTGTTTCATTGCATAAGTATGGCCCGTACCATGACCCTGTGACCCTACCGGGCTACCCTGAATAGATTGATCCTGATGCCTCTGAGAACTCAGTGTCTGGATACTACGGCCACAACCACCACTTCCCTGGCCTAACCGGATTGCACTAATACAACTCCCATCATGAAACAGTGCTAAAGACCGTGCTCCTAAACTCAATGTCAGAGCTAACCCCATACTACTCGAAGCTGGATGGAAGGTCCTTCAAAACCACTACATGTGCCCGATCCTACCACAAGCTCAGCACTTGACTGGGTCTCGGTCACACTAATTTTTCATGTGGCCTCACCTACCACATTAATGGAAAAACACCAAGCTACCTACACCCACAACCTGACTAGCACTCATGTCATGGGAAGCATCAGCCTCGAAACGATGCTTCCTGACTAAAGATGCAGATCCACTGGGGTGAGAAAAAATACTCCCCTATTCTATACCCCCAGGTTCCCTCAGGTTCCACTATGTACTCAGTGCCTGATTCAAAATCTCAGTGATTGAAGGAAACCTGGGCACATTGACCTGATATCTGATAGCATGTTTGAGACCTTCCTTTAAGTTCCTTGACCTCGATAGATTAAAAGGGTAAAATTAGTTGTGAAAATGAGTTTCGAAATCATTCCAATCCATATTATCTAGCCCATCAGCTTGGTTCAAAACATCACACCAATGATTTGTCTCTCCACATATCATGTAAGTTGCAAGCTTTACCCTCTACTCCAGAGGCATCTACAGATGCTCAAAAATTGCTAACGAGTCTCTAGCCATAGCTCTGCATCATGTGGTCCACCATACCCTAAAAACGTAGGAGGATACTATTGCTAGAACACCCATGTCAGCTTATCCATATCCAAGGCTGGCTACGATGCTCCCTCGAAGGTTTGCATATAGAAAAAGAAACCCTCATGGAACTATGCCTCAACACCTATTTCCAGAACAACCTTAGGTTCCGTAGTTGGCACTATAGTAGGATTAAATGGTAACCAATGTCCCACCATCTTTGAAGTATGGTCATCAACTCCATCACAGTGTACCACTGGAGGTCATCGTGGTGGCATGTCTCTACAATTCCAAACACATGCCTTAGAAAAGAAAAACATCAAGGAACAAATCACAAAATTATAGGATAGGTCAAAACCCTCCTAAAAACCAAGTTAAACCCACAAACTTCTTCTAAATCTAGGACTGTATAAAGAACATCCATCAAACAACTAGAAACTATGCCTCTTTCCCACTCAAAAGTCGGGTCTTGGTCAAGTCTCTATCCACCACTTCAAGTTCCATTTTCATTTTACGTTTAGTTATTCAGGAAATTTTACCAAGGGTTTACCAATTTCTGAATCCATGAGGTCCCATAACACCTCAAGAACCCAAAACTTGGTTCCCATCCAAACTATACATACCATGTTCATTTAACATTTACATTTCACTAGTGCGTCATTTTAAAATTCATAAGGGCCCATACTCTTTATGGATTGAAATATATTGTCACACTTTTATCTACTACACCCAACTAACACAACAGTAGGCACATCTATCATGTTAACTATCACAACAACCTGAAATATCTAATTCATCCTAGATGGAATGGAATAATTCATGAAATGTGATTTTAAAAAGTTTCTAATTGATGCATGAGATGGACCAACCTCATCTCATCAGGTTGAAACTAAAATAGAACCCAAAAGTGCATCAATAGTAATAGTATAAATCAAGTGTGTCACCCAACGGTGAAATCAAATCAACTGTAATAGTCAAAATCTAGAAAATTAGAACTCAATTCGAGGCAATTTGGATTTTCCCTGTACGCAGGGTAGCTACTCCCAGGCATAGTTTATTACCAAAATCCATTCCCTTCCTATCCCTTTCTAATGTATCAAAACAGTAAGTCAAACTAGAAAAATCCTCTGATACCACTTTATAACATCCCGGACCCAAATACCACCCGAAACGGTGCCCTGAGCTCAATTGATCAGAAGGCTAAAACACATC
Organism: Viscum album; assembly: GCA_963277665.1. Classification (NCBI taxonomy): domain Eukaryota; kingdom Viridiplantae; phylum Streptophyta; class Magnoliopsida; order Santalales; family Viscaceae; genus Viscum; species Viscum album. The sequence continues at coordinate 200,254,893 of OY728157.1, read as the reverse complement.
TCTCCAAATGAAAGAGGCTTTCGACTAGCAGTGAGGGACTTGGGGAGTTTGTGGGGAGACTGTTCCTTCATTACTAGAGTATCATAGTGGAAGTCAAACATACAATAAATAGCATAAGAAAAATAAATAGCAGACAACTGATGGTAGGACAAGCAGACAGGAATACATAATAATAACCAAAAGTATTTCATATACAAAAATGATACAGATGGTACAAGTATCTAGAAAATAGCTAGAAAAGTACATGGAAATATAATACAAGTATCCCAAAAAGAACAAAAGACCAAAAGGTATCCCAACATCTCAAGACTTAGCTTGGTTCTATGCTCCCCTGCTCCAAGACACAATCAACAACCTGTACTAGGGCTCTTGCCCCTATCATCACCTACAATCATATAATCTGTTTAGGTCTCTAAGGAGGTCCAAATAGTATGTGAGATAAACATCCCAATAGGAAACCACCTAGGTCTATATAGTTCTAACAAAAATTCTACAAATGTACAAGAAAGTATAAACAATTGGTAAGTAAGTGTGTATAACCATGGAATAAGTCTACTGTAACAAGTAAAACAAAACAACACTCAAGGATAACTACAAAAGCGAGTATCAAGCAACCAAAACAATGCTATATAGAGAAGTCAAGTATCCCATGACCACTCCGTATAGTGAAGTATCATCCCATGACCACACCGTATAGTAAAGTGTAGACCTCAAGGGCCAGATCCAAGGTGTCAGCAAACGAAGGAATCCAAGTAATAATATATAGATCACAGAGGTCCAGATCCAAGGAGCATGTCCAAGGCATCCCATCGAGTTCCATGGGCATCCCTAGTGGAAACTCAGTTAGGCACTGGTTGGGGTCCTTGGAGAAAGTGAAAAAGAAATTCCTACGTGATCCCAAGTAAGCCAGATCTATAGGGTAGCAAGGCCCGAAGAATCCCATGAAATCAAATCTCAAGGGGAAGATTCAACCCAAGGCATCACACTACCGCATTCAAGATCCATGGAGATCAGTCCAAGTCATATATCAAATCATTTAATAAAGAATTGAGGCATTCAAATTAATCATTCATAAACATGTGAGTATACCCACTCACATAAAAAATTATGATCCATGAGTATACCCACTCATTCTAACCATTTATCAAAAGCATATGGGCCTACCCTCTCATATAATCCATTTAACATGCCATTAACCATTTACATATAGGTATAACCACCCATATGAACTCATTTCATTTAAGCCAAGCTATCAAAATAGGTATGGAATCACAAGATATCAATATGCAAGGAGGTAATACATCTACTAAGAAATCTATTTAAACTATCAATGCATATAAGGGATTCTTATAACTAGGAAAGCATAATCACACACCCATTGGGTGGTTTAAATAGGAATAAACAAGCTAAACCCAAAAGGCACACCCCTTGTGTGACCTCGAAATGAGCAACAGGTGCCAACACACCTAAACGGAACCCATGGTCAACCTCACTAGGCCAAACTATAGCTACTAAAAGCTACTTTATAAAAAACAAGATCACACCAGAAAGTCTGATGAAATGCATTACAGTCGAATGCCCTAGAAACACCAAGAAAAGCCGAAAGAAATTATAGACCACCTACCTCACCTCGGTAGTAGAAAACTCATCCAGTATCGTGTCTTGATTCATCTCGGTTTGGAAGAAATATGAAGAATGGATAAAGAATGAAATATTAGGGCATATGATCCTAAATCCAAATGGTACAATCGTTGTTTCGAATAATCAATAATGACTAAAAAGGATTGTAGGATTTATCGTTGCAGATTCGTAGAGATGATCGATGATCAAAATGGGAGTCAGATAAAGAGTAGGACTCAAGGCCTACTTTAGGTGCCAAAGGAGAGCTCTAGGAGGGGATGCTGTGCAGAAGGGAGAAAACCCACTTGGGTTTAAAAAGGAAAAATTATTTTTAATTAAAATTAAAAAAAAACACACACAACAGGGTCTCATGGTTTACCCGCACAATTCCAAAAACCATGTGGAAACCGTGCACACCTCACTGTCTAGGAGGGGTTCTTTGCATGGTTACCCCACATGGTTAGACTAACCATGCGGTAACCATACGAAACTGATCTATCCACAAACTAAATTTTTTCAGACCTCTCGCACGGTTTACCTAAACTGTGCGCAGGCTGTGAAAAAACCATGAGCCAGGTTATCTTCAACCCAAAACCTAGTTCTAGCCTCCGAAAAAGCCCTGAAAACCTCCAAAACACCCATGATCAAGTTAAGCATTCACATAAGGTCACAACAAATCATTTTAACTGAAAATAGAAAGATCTGTACCTTGTACAAAAACCCATGTTTTTACATGGTTTTCGAAGGTTACCACCACCTTCAACATATTGGATTTGGTTTGTATTTTGAGGATTAAATTGAGGGGGATGAGAGATGGAATTACCAAACCTCAAGTCAGGGTTATTGGTAGAAGATAAGGGATCACAGTGGGGTTGGTTAGAGTTTATAATGAACTGAATAGGTTATTTAGGGTTTTTATTATGCTACATATATTTTACATTGATCTCTAATGGTCTTGAAGAATCCAATGGATCATCTTGTAGTTGTGGATATTTTTCATTTGGATGAACTTTTGATATGTAGATTCCACAATTTTTGATAGGTCTTGGAAATTGAGAGTGTGATGAAAATGAGGTTAGGGATTTTGAATCCACTGCTTATTATTGTACAAGTCCTATAAGTTGACACATACACTCATTAATCTTTTTAGCCTCTATGGATTGATTCTATTAGATATGTTTAAATTTAGCATGCACTCGATTATGTAATTGCTGCCTATTTGCATCTATGTTGCTTATCAGATCACATGTAGCAGCATGAGTTTTGTCAACAAGAGAGCCTCCACTTGAATCATCAATGAGATTTCACTTCATATCGAATAAAACCTCATAGAAGTAGTGGATAAAGAGTTTTTTAGGGGTTTGGTGGTTTGGTAAAGTTTCCAAAATCTTTTTGAACCTCTTCTAGTGCTCATAGACTGATTAATTGGGGGGTAATGATGAATACCACTAACATAATTTTTGAATAGAAGGGGATCAAGAAGCAGGGAAGAATTTCTCTAAGAATAGTAACTTCATTTCATTCCATGTGTTTATGAAATTGGAGGGAGGAAATAGATCCATGACATTGAGGATTCATATATGGAGAAAGGGAATTCTCAAATATTTATTTTGTAACATCCCAACCTTTTTCCGAGGTACATTTTCTTTTTAGTTTTGGTTAAACCTGGTGATTGGGATATTAGGCTAGTCCATTTTCTATTAGAAGGGAAAATTTTCATGTATTTAGAGGCTGACTTTAGGACATGTGAACACCATGTACTAAATACACACTATGTACTAAATACACATAATGTATTTAGAATAAAAGACATGTATCGAGTACATGACATGTAATAGGTTTTCCAAACCATTAGAACATCTTGAGATGGGTTTTTATAAGAGGGAAGGACCCCTAAATTTACACAACATGTAAATCATTTACATGCAGTGTAAATTAACAGGTGTGTTTTTTTAAAAAAAGTGGTATGAGATCAATTGAAATAACCCCCTTTCCTCCTCCTCTAGAATGTTCCACACATGAGAGCCTCCTCTAACACCTCAACATGGGATCCCTTCTCCTCCTCTGTTTGAGCTTCATTCTCTTCATCATTAGGTGAAATAGATTCCTCTCGGTATTCTATTCACTTAACCTTATTCTATTCCATGTTTATCTTCTTACATCTTACACTATTTTGGTGTGAGCTAATTTTCCATATTTTTAGGGTTTTGGTCTATTTTACCATTTTCTACTGTTCTTGAATAAAGGGTTAGAAATAGATGAGTTTTCTTCTATCAACCTAAGGTAGTTAGTTTATCTTCTTTCCCTAAGTTTTGATGCATTCTATACCATGTTCCATTGTTCCGCACCCCATACTTTTCTGGTGAGACCTCTAAATTTTTAAATAAATTAAATTTCTTTTTCTTCATGTCTGATATAGCCCTAGAAAATGTCAAATAAACCCCTTGGTTTGATCGCCTTGAATTTCACCACCAAAATGGGTGTGTTCTACCTTTTAGGACTATTTTAATTTTCCTTGTATTGTCTAAAAATACTTGTGGAGCGTGGCCTTATAACTAATTCCCTGACTTAAAAAATCAAATTAATAGGACTAGGGATCCATGATTTAGGCCCCTACCCTTCATATGATAATTGAATTTCTTGACTAAGTGAATTGTGCATCTTGTTAATCATGTTAAAAGTTTTTTACTTACTAAATTTTATGATTTTGATAGTTAAATAATACCCTTAAATGTAATTAGAGAGATTCATAGTGTTCTGACTTAAGGAAACCTTGGATGGGATCATTGTGCCTTATAGTTAGTTTGTTAGTGAATTTTTAAATACGTTGGGGGAGATAAAAGCTATACCTAGGATGGGATCACTATGTGTTTACCTTTTTTACCTCCAGAAGGGTGATACTAGTTCCCTAGGGGAGAACCCATGGATGGAATCTATGGAAAGATGGTTATACCATTTCATGAGAGAGACTCAGACCCCTATATAAGATACCGAGGATGGACTTGGAGGTTATCTTGTTGTTATCACCACCATGCCTGGAGTGATACATGAGATCTCATTCATGAATTTACTTGGACTGAATCCCATGGAATTGGACATATATAGAGCCCCTAGGGTGATACTATGGATTCCCTTAGTATCACCTTAGATGGGATTATGTTTCCTCTAAATAAATTTAAAAAATGTTAATTGAATTAATGAATAAGAATTTGGAACTGAAACTCATGAGACTCCCTCACAAAAAAAATCACATTCATGGGGATGAACCATCCTTAAAAAATTTACTTATAGCTACTATTACCATATTTAGAACTTGTGAAGGTAACCTTAGTTCAGAGATATATGACTTAGGATAGATTATGTAGAGTTGGACAAGTTCCCCATGTGGAACCTAGTCTGGTGTGACTTATTTATTTATTGACTTTTATTTCTTCTTACTAGAAAACTATTCATTTTATATTGCACTAACTGAATTAACCTAGAAACCATTGGTGGTGACCTACTGAGTATATCTCACACCTAGTATCATATGCCCTTGGTAAAAAATAATTCTTCATGATTGAAAGTATAGATAAAAGGAAGAAACTAGATTCTGATGTACGATTCCCAATTCTAGGATGGAGTGTGGGAGAAAGGAACCGAGCTTGTGCTCATTATTCTAGTAGTTACTACTTTTGGGCCTTTTGTGTGTTATTTGAATATGTCATATGCCTATATACCATGTTCCCCATGTAATAATTTTATATAGCTACATGATCATCATCATCATCATCATTTTTATGTCTATTATTTATTGTTCATCTTCAACCAATTGTTTATTTCTTTTAGATGATTTATCATTATTAATTTCACTACTTATAACCACTATGGATTACCGCTATGTTGACTATGATAAACGAGGGTATAGTCTCTCCACAAAAACTCTATAGGACTTCACTGCTAGTCCACAGCCTCTGGCATAAGGGGAGGCACAGTTGAGGTCATGTGACCCACCATCTCGAGACACTGTTAAGTGGTTTCCAAAAGGATGCTACAAAGTAGTATCAAAACCATTTTTTTCTTATTGTATTACTATTTGGGTGTTATATAGGTGACTAGGAGTATTGGTATTTGGTAATGATCTTGTTCCTAGGAGTATCTAACCTACATAATGGGGAAACCCAAATTACCTGGGATGGGTTATTGATTTTATTGTTTGCATAGTTAAAATTGATTTAATTTCACAATAGGGTGATGAAATTGTTTTGTGACACTACTACTGTTAATATTATTATGATTTTTTACCAGGGAATGATGATATGAGTAGGTATCTAATCATCCATCATATTAGGCACCATAGGACTTAAATGTCATGAATTATTCCATGAAATATCTACGTTCCTACATGAACTTCCAGTATTGCATGTTCTTGTTGTGGTTACTTATGTGTTATGTATTGCAACGTGATTGTGTTTTGGCAAGGATGACATAATTAACCTAATTAATGTTCCAACATCAATCTAAATGACGATTTTATGCATAGATTGATGCTGATACCTTAATTGATCAATTATTCCACATTAGTTGATTTGATTGATGAATTCCAAGGGAAAAAAATCACTATGAATTACCTCTATTATTCCATGAGAGACCTTAACCCAGGCCCAAACTTAGTTGCGGGAAGTAGGTTTTGTCTCTTGATCCTTATATGACCTTTCTTATCACCTAGAACAGGATCTAAGAGTAGGCAGTGATGTGTGACTTGTTCATATGAAGGCCTTTTGCATGTTCCTTCCTTTACAAATTTTATATATACTTTAAAATATTTTATAATAAGAGATCTTGGAGATTTTAGAGTTAATTCATTGTGATATCCTTGCATCGTATTCCATGAGAGTAGAAACATGCATGATCCAGAGTTTATGAGCCCTGAGCTATCCAAGATACCACATATTGTTCCTTCTGAGTCACCTCTTATAGATATTCCACTGGGAACCAATGCTTAGTTAAATGACATATTTTTTTGTTTTATGCAGCTCATGTAGGGTACTCCTTAACCTACCCATACTATGGAAGATCTAACCTGGGAGTTCTAGCAGTAGCATCCTCCCACCTTCATAGGGGATGATAGACCTCATGCTGCTAAGTCATGGCTAGAGGTCATGCTTTCTTTCATTGATCATATCGAGATGAATCCAGAGTGGAGGGTAAATCTTTCCACCTACATGCTACGTGACTCCGCTAAGTGTCAGTGGGTTGTCCTTACTTAGGATGGTCAAAATTAAAGTATGAATTTGGTATAATTCTAGAAATCCTTTTTTCAAATTATTATTTTCCCCAACTTTGTGAGCAGACCATGCTCCAAAGTTCATGCACTTACAACAAGGTGACATGTCATTGATGGAATATTCATATTGTTTCACTGAATTACAACATTTTCACCAACCTTGACCAGTAATGAGTAGATTAATATGAGATGGTATGAGGATGGTATTTCATACACCATATGATTTTAGGTGATTGTCTTTCGATTGATCACCTTTTTTAGATATAGTTAACAAGACAATCATCACTGAGCGGAACCTAAGGTAATCCGACAATGTGACCTAGGGTGTTTCAACTTCTAGGAAGGGATGTGGATTTTACATCAGTATGAAACAAATTTTTGAGGGTTCATGTGGGGGGAGTACCATACATGTTTCATGCAACAACAACTATGTGGTATTTTTTCAGTGTGGAAGGCTAGGCCATAAAAAGACTTAGTGAATGATTAAACTGATCAAGTGCCGAGCTTGCAGCAGGACGGGTTAACTTCAATGATTCTACCAACATTTTCCTCCAGTTTATAGTGAAAAAGGATCCATACCAACACCACTCTTAGGTGAAATATTAGTGACTCCATAGTAGGTTGGAATTTGGTCTTTTATTTATCGATCAGGCCAAGGAGGTGGTTGAGGCCAAGGTAGTCAGGATTTAGAGGATCAACACCAACATAGTAAAACTTCTTAGAATAGTCAGGAAAAATTTTAGGGTCTTGGTTTGGGCCATATCTATGAAGTACATCTTACACCTGCTGAGGAGAATCTGAGGTCTTCTACTATACAAGGTACTATTCTGGTATCATCTACTTTAGTTTCTTACCTTTTTTGATATAGTTACATCATAATCTTTCTCGTATTCTATAACTATAGAAAGTATGGGCCTATTAATTGAGTATTACTATTCCATCCTGATTATCAATACACCACTAGGGTATATATTAGATGGAATACACCAATGCAAGGATTTACCACTTGATATAAGTGGGTACCATATCTTTTGGAATTTTTTTATCCTCATGATGACTGACTTTGAAATAATTCTCAGTATAGACAAGATGGTGACTTATCAATCCCATGTGGATTGTTATGACCTGTGGGTATCATTCAAGTCACCCTAGGGAAACAAACATATTCATAAGGGTGAATGGGATATCCAGGCTAGCCAAACTAGACTGACGTTTGCTGGGATACAAAAGGTGATATCCCAGATGGTAAGTATCTTCATGAGTGATCAGGGAAACCATCTTATTAAATTCTATCCCATTGTAGATCATTTTAGGTGTGTATTCCCTAATTATTTCTCTAAATTAAATCCTAAGAGAGAGGTTTAATTCACCACAGAGCCAGTTCCAGGTGTAACACAAGTGTCAATTCTTCGTTATAGGATGACACTAATAGAACTCCAAGAACTTAAAAAGTATTTGGAAGATATAGAGGGAAAAGGTTTTATCTGATCCAGTACATCACCTTGGGGTTCACCTATCCTTTTCTCTTTGAAGGAAGATGGTACCATTTGGTTGTGTGTAGATTAATATCAGTTAAACTAGTCTACGATGAATAATTGGAATCCACTACCTCAGATAGAGGACCAACTAGACCATCTCTAAGAAGTGAAAATTTTCTATTAGATTTACTTGAGCTTAGGATACCATAAAGTGCTTGTGAGACCATCAGAAATACCAAAAATAAACTTCTGAAGTTGGTATTACTGGTACGAGTATCTAGTTATGTCATTCGACATTTCTAATGCACCATCTGTCTTTATGAATTTGATGAATTCGGTTTTCCACCCATACTTGGATTCATTTGTGTTGGTCTTCATAGATGATATCTTAGTGTATTATCACACCAAACATGACCACACCAACCATATTTATATCATGATAAATACACTGACAGAGCTCAAGATTTATGTGAATCTCAGTAAATTACACTTTTGGATTAATAAGGACCACTTCATGGGTAATATGTTTTTAGAGTAAGGTGTATCTGTTTACCCATAAAAGATGATCACCATGGTTTCCTAGGAACATATCAAGAATTTTTTTGATATACATGGTTTATTATGGAAGAATGGATATTATAGGATATTAATTTAGGACATATCACACATAGAAATGCCTCTTATGGGATTGATTAAGAAGGGTGTGAAATTAGAATGGTCTGAAGCATGTGAAATAGCCTTTCCAGAGATGAAAGAGATACTACCTTCAACCCTGATCCGGATTATTCCTAATCCAAGAAAAAGCTATAGTATTTACTATGATTTTTTAAGAACTATTATAGGAAAAGTTCTAATATAGGGTGATTGGGTTGTAGTGTACGAGTCCCACAAGATGAGACGTCATGAGAGGAACTACCTTATGCATGACCTCAATCTAACTGCCTTGGTTCATGCTCTACACTCTTGGAGGAAATATCTATTGGGTGAGAGGTTCATAGTTTAAATAGACCAAAAAAGTCTTAAATATATATCTATAAAGCGAGACTTGAAAATTATGTAGCATAGGTGGGTATATTACCTGTAGTCCTTTGACAGTGATCTTGCTTATACACCCTAGAAGATTAATGCGGAAGGTAAAACCTTGAGATATAAGACTAAAACACAAGCTATCCAAGAGGTCATCGGTGATTGTCAGTTGATGAATATGTTTTTTATGATGCACCTGGAGGTTTAAGATCAACATGAGAAACCCGTTTTAGTACCTCTAGCAGTGAAATATTCCATTTTAGAGTGGGTCCAAATAAGGCCACTATCCGATTCTGAGGGCCTCATCTTGAGGGAGAGCATTTCAGGTGAGAACCCACCTACTGGTTGGGCTGTTGATGATAAAGAGACCATAATATACCTTGGAAATATTTGGATTCCTTCATATATATGGGAATCATTGATGAGGGAATCTCACACCTCTGTTTGAGAATTTCACCAGTGTCCTACTATGAAATAATGAGATTTAAGCTGTCAGTATGGCTTACTGGGTATTAAAAGGAAACTTCTAGGTTTCATCATGAGTTTTTTCACCTTTTTATAGGTGAAGACCAATAACCATTTCTTTTCTATACTTCTACATACTCTATCAATTCCTGATTAGAAATGGAATGATGTCACCATTTATTTCATGATTGGATTTTTGAGATCCTATTGAGGCAATGAGGAAGTATAAGTGATCATTAATAGTTTGAAAAAGGTTTCAAACTTCCTATTGATCTGGGATACCTTCTCAATTATTGAACCAGGGAGGCTATATACTTGGGATATTGTGTTCCATCCATAGTGTCTCCCATTCTATCATATCGGACTGAGGCACCCACTTTACATTATGGTTTTGGAAATGGTTCCAAAAGGCACTGGGCTCATAAGTTACCTTGGGTATAAATTACCACCCCCAGATTAGTGGGATATCCGAGTAGACAATTTGGGTGTTAGAGGACATTTTTTGAGCATATGTACTTGATTTTGGAGTTTTATTTTAAAACCATACACATTTTTTGGAGTTTTCCTACAATAAAATCTTTCAATAAATGATTTAGATGGATCCTTATAAGGTCCTTTATGGAAATTCATTCCATTAACCTCTATTCTAATTATATATAGGTGAGGTAGAACTAATGGTTCCTCATATCATCTAGTTGAATTAAAAGAAAGTACAACTGATTAAAAAGAATGTGGTTATAGTTCAATCCACATAGATGACTTATACTAATCATCATCGTCGACATCCAGAGTTCAAGGTGAGACATCAGGTCTTTCTGCATGTTTCACCATGACAGGGTCATAAAAAAATTTGGATATAGGGTATGTTATCACCTCAATATGTTGGGCCTTACGAGGTAATGGAGAGATTCAGTCTTGTAACCTATTTGTTGCAGTTAAATAAGAGGTACTGTGCTATGCACAACATCCTCCACCTATCACAACTTCATCGGTATCATGCTAACCCATATCATTTGTTTGACCTTGAGGATATTAATATATAGGAATATGATTCCTTTGAGGAGAATCCGATATGTATTATTGATCAGAGCATGCAGGATCTCTAATACAAGTTAGGTCCCTTAGTCCAGGTGATGTGGTAGCACATCTATTTATAGGATGAGACATGAGAGAGAGAGGCCATTGTATGTGCTCAATGCCAACAAAAATTCTCAGATTATGATTTACCACCAATAGAAAGAAATCTTGGGGGATGAGTTATTTTAAGGAGGGGAGGTTGTAATGTACAAGATTTTTTGAAATCCACATTTTCTTTTTTAGGTTTGGATAAACCTATTTATTGGGACTTTAGGCCAAACTGTTATCTTTTGGAATGGAAAATATGCAAGGAGACATAGGTTGTTTCTGTCCAAGTGCACACCATGTAATGAATACACTTTGTGAATTTATAATATAAGACATGTATCGAGTACATGATGTGTAATGGGTTGGAAAAACACTTTGTAGGTCACGATCTAGGTTTTCCTAAGAGGGAAGGACCCTAAGCTTTAAATGGCGTGTAAATAATTTACACACCGTGTAAATTCCCATGCACATTTTTTTAAAATATGCAGGTGTAAAGACCCGTAAAAATTCAAGGGAAATTTTTTCTTAATTTTCTTTAGAATTTTACAAGAGCGCGGTTTCAGACGGCACCTGATTCCGAGGCCCGGAGTGCCCGAAATCATTTTCCGAAGTTTGGCTCGGGTACGTTCAGTGAACGAACGAGCGGGAATTCCTAACTTTTGATCCGGTGCTCGGAATTGAAATCCGAGGGCACCGATGAACTCGCAGCGCCGATATTCACTTAAAAAGACCTTTTCGGAAGTTGCGTTTGTTGCGGGTTGAAAGTTAGTTTTTGGGTTTTTAGTTTAAGTTAAATAAAATTTGTGAAGAACAAATTTTATTTTAACTTGACAAATCCTACCAAAGGGGGTTGGAAGTGGGACCCACATCCACTTAACCTCCCTTGGGAGGATTAAGTGTGGTGGGGCCCACACGAAGCTCCCAACCTTTCATCTTCTCCCAACTCCCTTAACCCCTCTTTAAAGACTTGAGTTATTTAATTTTGGAGTTAATCTTTTTGAAATTCAAACCTTTGAAATTATTTTGTTAGGTTTGTAAATAAAATAAGCTCTTATTTTATTTTGTTGGGTTAGAACACTTTGGCCATCTTGAGAGCTTTTGGGAGTTTTTCTTCTTCTTCTTCAACTCTAACGAAGAACACGAAGAACCTTCGAACTTGACGAAGAACGCTCAAGCTCCGACGAAGAACACCGCTCCTCTCTTCTTCATATTCCGTGTCAATGAGAGGGAACACCGCTTCCTCCTCAGACTCCCTTCGTCGACATAAGTAGATTCGCCAACGACGTATCTCTTCGGGGGTAACTCTTCGTCATCGGATTTGACGAACGACGACCGCGACGCCCGACCTCCGCGTCGTTTTCTTCCGCGGAACGTTGTCAAATCTACGAACCTATACCCGAGGTAGGGGTTGTTGATTATTGTTTAATTATTTTTATCCTTGCTCGTGGTTCATGTATGATTAACGAAGGATTTTAAGTTGTGTTTTAACGTGAGGGGGCCGGACCGCATGAACACGGCCGAACCCCCTCCATCGTTCTTGTTGAATTGCTTTGCGGGTGGAAACAAGGTGGCGTGGTGCCGTCACACCACGCGGTTAATCGTGCGTTTATTTTACGCAACGCCATCGCGCGCGCACCATGGAAGAAACATCAAGGACGCGACGCCGTCGCGCCGCGTTGAAAGAAATCGAGGTGCGGCGGAGGGGCGCGGTGCCGTCGCACCGCGCCGGATGACGAACACCGCGGCCGGTTCCGGGCCGCGGCGATTTGAGAAGACCGGCGGCCGGGCCGCCGGCGTCGGAAGCCGAAGAGGGGACCAGATTTTTCCGGTCCCGTTGGAGAAAACCGGCCGGCCAGCTGGCCGGCCTGATGGAATTAATCCGGGGGAAATGAATCCCCCGGCCAGCGCACAAAACCCCCCTCATTATGAGGGGGGCGGTTTCCATGAAGGGGGGGGGGGGGGCAGCAGCCCCCCGGTTTTTCTCCAAGCCGGCCACCACGTGGGGGCCGTTTTTTTTCTGCAAAGGGCGCGGCTATGCCGCGCCGCCCCTTCCAATCAGCGGGGGCTTTGCCCCCCGCGTGCAGCCACCTTGCGGTGCCAGGCCGCCGCGGCCCCCGCGCCGCCGCGCCGCCGGCCGGCCGGCCGGCCGGGCCGGGTCGGACCCGGGTCGGGTCGACCCGGTTCGGGCCGACCCAGGGGGGGTCGGGTCGGGTCGCCCCGGACCCGGACCCCCCGTTTCGAAGCAGTTTCGGTCTTTTGGCCATAACTTGTGCCTCGGACCTCCGATTGACGAACCATCTGCGGAAACGTGATCCTTGGATCAATACGGCCGTTTCGGTATATCGTACTCAAGGTTTCGGATTACTTTGAGTTCGGCCGGGTTGGTTCGTTCACGAAACCAACCGGGCCTTCGGAGCGGAAACACTCATATCTTGAGCTACGGACGTCCGATTGACGTGCCGTCAGCTGTGTTGTGTTCCTCTTAGTGAGACGGATCTTTTGGCATACTCCGCCCGAGGTTTGGACGCAGGTGGAGTATGGTCGGGTTGGTTTTTCCTTAAAAACCAACCGGGCCCCGGGGACGAAAATGCCAATAACTCTCAGACCGGGCGTCTGATCGACGCGCCGTCTGTTGCGTTGAGTTCCTGTTGACGATACGGAACTTTTGGATACATCAACTCTAGACTTTGTGACAGTTGATGTATCAGCCTCTCGGCTCGTGGAGCGGACCCTCCGAACGAGCTTGCTGTGTGCGGGAACCCTAGTGCTGGCTACGACTGCTACTACTGCTACTACTGCTACTACTGCTACTGTGACTGCGACGACGACAGTACAGAGATCCTGTGTGGATTCGACGACGACGACTACAACACTCAGCGATCCTACGTGGGTCAGTGCTACAGGTCCTGTGTGGGCCCGATCCTGTGTGGGTCCGATCCTGTGTGGGTCCTTGCGCTCAGCGGTCCTGTGTGAACCAGCGCCTACAGGTCCTGTGTGGGCCCGATCCTGTGTGGGTCTTTGCGGGGGTTAGTTACCTATCGATCCTTCGTGGGTCCGACGACTTAGAAGGATCAGAGATCATCTTTATCGTCCTTTGAAGAAGTATACCTGTGTGAGCTGAATCTGTTGCTTTCCTGTGTGGATTTTCTTGTGCAATCCTGTGTGGATTACGTTTTGCTTTCCTGTGTGGAATACGTTTACTTTCCTATGTGGACTGAGTAGTACTTGGGCTCGGAGGTTGGAGCGTATTTGAAATTGATGACTTAGGTATATGTATGGGCATATACCTAAGCAGTGTTGGTTATTACTTCGTGATTGTTCCTTTCTTCATGGTTTATCCTTTGTGGATTTGAGAGACCTTCAGGGGTCTCGGGGTCCCTACTGAGTAGCTTATACTCACCCCTGCACGGGCTTTGCCCGCACTACGTTGTGTTGGTTGCAGACGACGGACAGCGTTGACCTTAGCTGAGGCTTGCAGAGCGGGACGGTACCCGGAGGTGGACCACTGGACGGGACGTGCTCGGAGCGGACGGCGGAACCCGTGGAGCAGAGGAGCTATCTGTACCCACCCTTCAGGTGGGATTTTCAGTGGACAGTTCGGAGTAGCGGCTTTTACTTTTCAGTTGCTGTTTTCCCTTTCGAGTTGTACTTTACTTTCAGTTTGGGTTTGTATACTGGCCCATTTACTTTTCCGCACTTTCAGTTGTACTCTGCTTTTTCTTAGTGTTTACTTTCCGCTTGCTTACTCTGTGGTGTTTGTTTACTTTACAAAGGCAATGCCTTCCCATTTTACCGGGATACACGCCTTGGTGCTAGTCGCCAGCCCCTGGCCTATGGAAGGCGAGCTTGGGGTAGTCACGACACGGACCCCGAGGGCGGGTCGTGACAAATTGGTATCAGAGGAGTTCGGTTCTACCGCGAACTCTGATCTTTTCTATGTGAAGCAATAATGTCTAGCGTATTGAGTGTGATTATCAGTCCAGGGAGTCCAGTGTTGGTGCGGCGGCCGACGTATCCGTACACTAGGACCCTGACTTCTGATTTCCGACTTAATGCACGAAAACATTGATTGCGTGTGTGTTTCAAAGTTTTCTTTGTGATTACTTATATCAGCTCACCAGGTATACTGTTCTGACCGTGGCGCACCTGTTTCCTCTTCAGGATGGCCCCACGACGGCAGCCAACTAGGGTTCTGAGAGTCGAGCGTGACGACAGCCCACCGAGCGACGAGGCCTCGGTGCAGGGCCCTTTGTCAGCAGTGGCACCGTCGGTATCTCTACCCGCCGAGCCCCCGATGCTTCCAGAAGCAGCCGCTGACGATGCACGTCGCCTCAGCGCACTGCATGAGTTTCAGCGCCAGCGACCGCCCAGGTTTCGCGGGGAGACGGATCCCCAGGCAGCAGAGGACTGGCTGGAGGCAGTGGTATGAGTGTTTAGGCTAGTGAGGACACCAGCAGACCTCATGGTGATCCTCGCTGCGAGCCTACTACACGCAGCAGCAGGACGATGGTGGAGCTTGATGCTCCAGGTGCACGTTGAGGCATCTCTACTTTGGAAGGACTTTGAGAGCCTCTTCCGCTCGGAGTTCGTCCCAGCCACCCTTCGTGCGGTGCGTATCCAGGAGCTTCTTCAGCTGCAGTAGGGCAGCATGACGGTCGCTCAGTACTCGACGAGATTTACTGATCTCTCGCGCTACTCGACCGACATGGTACGGGACCCATTCTTCCGGGCCCGGACCTTCATGCAGGGTTTGAGACACGAGATCAGGGCATCGCTGATCTCCCTCAGCATACCGACTCAGACAGGAGTACTGGAGCGGGCCCTTCTGATCGAGAGCTTCCTTGCTGAGTCTACACCAGCACAGAGACCCACCGCAGGGCGGCACGTGGCAGAGTCATCTGCAGCAGGCAGTCGACGAATGACTCAGGGGTCCAGACAGACCAGACCTTCGGGCAGACGACCTCGGGACACTGGCTCAGCAGTGCGGGGCACACAGCGCGGAGCCAGTCTTACGAGAGGCAGACAGTGCTACTCGTGCGGCGGGCAGGGCCACATGGCTCGTGACTGCCCGACCCGCCGTGCCGAGGAGCAGCAGTCATTTGATAGACCACCGAGGCAGAGGCAGAGGGTCGACCGTGGCGGTCCGCAGGGAGGAGGCGGATGAGGCAGAGGAGCTGGATGAGCAGCCGGTGGTGGGCGACGCTTTGAGGCTCTGCCACCACCACCACCAGGAGGTCCACCCCGACCACAGGGAGCTGGCGGGCAGAGACAGGCACAGCTCCAGGCAGCAGAGGCCTACGACCACGGCGCACCCGAGATGATTCGAGGTACTATCTATGTCTACTCCACCCTTGCTGCAGTTCTTATAGACACAGGAGCGAGTCACTCTTTCATAGCCGCTGCCCTTGTTCGGAGCTCGGAGATTCCGACAGAGCCGTTGGCTCGATCCTTACGGCTAGAGACTCCTACGGGAGCAGACTCGACGATTACGCACTGATGCCGGCAGTGTGAGCTTACTCTAGGAGGCGAGAGCTTCGGCTGGGATCTTCTTGTAGCAGCGTCGAGGCCTTACGACGTCATCTTGGGCATGGATTGGCTATCTACAGTCCATGCACAGATTGACTGTTTTAGGCGCAAGGTGCGATGTGTACGCACCGACGGGAGCAGGTTCACCTTCACCGGCGAGAAGGGAGCCTTAGCAGCACAGGATGGACTTCCGTGGAGGAGAGGACAGCCCATCACCCATCAGTTGGCTAGCCTTATCCTTGGAGAAGTTGACGTGCGGAGTCCTGGTTTTCTTGCAGTGGTGGATCAGTTTGCAGACGTTTTTCCCGACGATGTTCCAGGGATACCTCCTCACAGAGAGGTAGACTTTTATATTGAATTGTACCCCGGGACAACCCCGATATCTACTCCAGCATATCGGATGGCCCCCGCCGAGCTTCGAGAGCTACGGGTACAGTTGGAGGACTTGCAGGGCAAGGGGTTCATCCGACCCAGTGTTTCACCCTGGGCTTCCCCGATTTTGTTCACCAAGAAGGCGGACGGGAGCTTGGGACTTTGTGTTGACTATCGTCACCTGAACCAGGTGACAGTGAGGAACAAGTATCCGCTACCGAGGATTGATGACCTCTTTGATCAGCTCAAGGGAGCACGGTGGTTCTCGAAGATAGACCTCAGGTCAGGCTACCATCAGCTCAGAGTCAGAGACGAGGATGTGCAGAAGACGACCTTCAGATGTCGGTATGGCCACTATGAGTTCTTGGTTATGCCTTTTGGTGTAACCAATGCTCCAGCAGTGTTCATGGATCTCATGAACAGGATCTTTCAGCCATACCTCGATCGGTTTGTCGTGGTCTTCATCGACGACATTCTGATTTATTCTACGACAGAGGAGGATCACGCCTATCACTTGCGAGTTGTACTTGACACACTCCGAGAGCACCAGCTTTATGGTAAGCTCTCGAAGTGCCAGTTCTGGATACGTGAGGTCCACTTCTTGGGACACGTTATCTCTGAGGCGGGAGTTGCAGTGGATCCCGCGAAGATTGAGGATGTGTTAGCATGGGAGCCACCCAGGAGCGTGACTGAGGTTCAGAGTTTCTTGGGACTAGCTGGATACTATCGGAGATTCGTGCCAGACTTCTCTAGAGTTGCGGCATCACTCACAGCTTTGACGAAGAAGGGGAAACCCTTCGTGTGGTCAGACAGATGTCAGCAGAGCTTCCAGGAGCTGAGACAGAGATTGACTAGCGCACCTATCTTGAGGTTGCCTGAGGAGGGAGTATGGTACGTAGTCTACTGTGATGCATCAGGGACCGGACTCGGATGTGTTCTGATGCAGGAGTGGGTAGTGATCGCCTATGGATCACGTCAGTTGAGGCCGCATGAGCAGAACTACGCTACCCATGACCTGGAGTTAGCAGCAGTGGTCTTCGCTATGAAGACATGGCGACACTATCTGATGGGCGAGCGCTTTACAGTCTTTTTTGGTCATCAGAGTCTCAGGTATATATTTTCGCAGAAGGACCTGAACCTGAGACAGCGGCGATGGCTCGAGTTCCTCCAGGACTATGACTTTGAGATAGTCTATACTCCTGGGAAGGGAAACGTAGTAGCCGATGCCCTTAGCAGGAGGACGGGCATTCAACTACTTGAGGAGGCGACAGAGCTGCTAGCCTATTTGTAGATATCCTTCGTGGATAGAGATGGAGCAGCCTTCCTCCAGTCTCTCACAGTCACCCCTCCACTACTGCAGTGGGTCAGGGAGGCACAACGTGAGGACGCTGACTGTGAGACACGGCGTGCACAGATATCCTCGGGACAGGCACTTGATGGTTTCTCCCTTGGAGAAGAGCACGACATCCTTTTCAGAGGACGTACCATGGTACTAGTCGCTTTGCGAGAGGAAGTGCTGAGAGAGTTTCACACTTCTCCTTTGGCGGTACATCCTGGAGTGGCGAAGATGTAACAGGATCTCAGACGACAGCACTGGTGGCCGGGCATGAAGAAGGCAGTAGCAGAGTTCGTTTCTCGATGCCTCACCTGCCAGCAGGTGAAGGCAGAGCATCAGGTACCAGCAGGCTTGGTACAGCCCTTGGAGGTTCCGGAGTGGAAGTGGGACGGCATATCTATGGACTTCGTGACTGGACTTCCACGCACTTCCAAAGGTCACGACTCCATCTGGGTGATTGTTGACCGACTCACCAAGTCGGCACACTTCTTACCCATCAGAGAGCAGGGCTCAGTAGAGAGCTTGGGACGTCTCTACGTTCAGGAGATTGTGCGGCTCCATGGTGTGCCATCATCTATCGTCTCCGATCGAGATGCTCGCTTTACTTCCCGGCTTTGGAAGGGGTTACAGGAGGCGTTCGGGACACAACTACGTTTGAGCACAGCCTTTCACCCTCAGACGGATGGTCAGACGGAGAGGACCATTCAGACTCTCGAGGACATGCTCCGTGCATGTGTCCTCGACTTTGGTCGTAGATGGGAGGACCACCTACCCTTAGTGGAGTTCGCGTACAACAACAGCTACCACTCCACTATCGGGATGGCACCGTACGAGGCGTTGTACGGACGACCTTGTAGATCTCCTTTGTGCTGGACAGACCCTGGGGAGTCAGCACTAGTGGGACCGGAGATGGTCCAGGCCACGACAGAGAAGGTCCAGGTCATCCAGGAGCGGATGAGGACAGCTCAGAGCCGGCAGAAGTCATACGCTGACAGGAGGCGGAGGCCACTGGAGTTCGAGGATGGCGACCACGTCTTCTTGCGGGTCTCACCTCGACGTGGTATTCGGAGATTTGGCCTAGGCGACAAGTTATCTCCGCGCTTCATCGGACCCTTCCAGGTCCTCAGCAGGGTTGGCGAGGTGGCTTATCGCCTGGCTCTACCACCTCAGTTGCACCGGGTGCACGACGTCTTCCACGTATCTCAGCTGAGGAGATACGTGCACGACCCGACGCACATCATTGACCATGGGGAGCTTGACGTTGACGATGGGGCGACTTTTAAGGAGGTCCCGGTGGAGATAGAGGATCGACAGGAGCGGGTCCTGCGTGGGTGATCGATTCCTCTTGTGCGTATCAGATGGCAGCACGGGAATCTCCAGGAGAGCACATGGGAGCGGGAGGCTCAGATGCGTGCTCAGTACCCTCATTTGTTTCCCTAGTTTTTGATGTATCTTTACGGGGACGTAAAGCCCTGAGGTGGGAGTAATGTAAAGACCCGTAAAAATTCAAGGGAAATTTTTTCTTAATTTTCTTTAGAATTTTACAAGAGCGCGGTTTCAGACGGAACCTGATTCCGAGGCCCGGAGTGCCCGAAATCATTTTCCGAAGTTTGGCTCGGGTACGTTCAGTGAACGAACGAGCGGGAATTCCTAACTTTTGATCCGGTGCTCGGAATTGAAATCCGAGGGAACCGATGAACTCGCAGCGCCGATATTCACTTAAAAAGACCTTTCCGGAAGTTGTGTTTGTTGCGGGTTGAAAGTTAGTTTTTGGGTTTTTAGTTTAAGTTAAATAAAATTTGTGAAGAACAAATTTTATTTTAACATGACAAATCCTACCAAAGGGGGTTGGAAGTGGGACCCACATACACTTAGCCTCCCTTGGGAGGGATTAAGTGTGGTGGGGCCCACACGAAGCTCCCAACCTTTCATCTTCTCCCAACTCCCTTAACCCCTCTTTAAAGACTTGAGTTATTTAATTTTGGAGTTAATCCTTTTGAAATTCAAACCTTTGAAATTCTTTTGTTAGGTTTGTAAATAAAATAAGATCTTATTTTATTTTGTTGGGTTAGAACACTTTGGCCATCTTGAGAGCTTTTGGGAGTTTTTCTTCTTCTTCTTCAACTCTGACGAAGAACACGAAGAACCTTCGAACTTGACGAAGAACGCTCAAGCTCCGACGAAGAACGCCGCTCCTCTCTTCTTCGTCTTCCATGTCAACGAGAGGGAACACCGCTTCCTCCTCGGACTCCCTTCGTCGACATAAGTAGATTCGCCAACGAAGTATCTCTTCGGGCGTAACTCTTCGTCATCGGATTTGAAGAACGACGACCGCGACGCCCGACCTCCGCGTCGTTGTCTTCCGCGGAACGTTGTCAAATCTACGAACTTGTACCCGAGGTAGGGGTTGTTGATTATTGTTTAATTATTTTTATCCTTGCTCGTGGTTCATGTATGATTAACGAAGGATTTTAAGTTGTGTTTTAACGTGAGGGGGCCGGACCGCATGAACACGGCCGAACCCCCTCCATAGTTCTTGTTGAATTGCTTTGCGGGTGGAAACAAGGTGGCGTGGTGCCGTCGTACCACGCGGTTAATCGTGCGTTTATTTTACGCAATGCCATCGCGCGCGCACCATGGAAGAAACATCAAGGACGCGACGCCGTCGCGCCGCGTTGAAAGAAATCGAGGTGCGGCGGAGGGGCGCGGTGCCGTCGCACCGCGCCGGATGACGAACACCACGGCCGGTTCCGGGCCGCGGCGATTTGAGAAGACCGGCGGCTGGGTCGCCGGCGTCGGAAGCCGAAGAGGGGACCGGATTTTTCCGGTCCCGTTGGAGAAAACCGGCCGGCCAGCTGGCCGGCCGGATGGAATTAATCCGGGGGAAATTAATCCCCCAGCCAGCGCACAAAACCCCCCTCATTATGAGGGGGGCGGTTTCCATGAAGGGGGGGGGGGGCAGCAGCCCCCCGGTTTTTCTCCAAGCCGGCCCCCACGTGGGGGCCGTTTTTTTTCTGCAAAGGGCGCGGCTATGCCGCGCCGCCCCTTCCAATCAGCGGGGGCTTTGCCCCCCGCGTGCAGCCACCGTCCGGCGCCAGGCCGCCGCGGCCCCCGCGCCGCCGCGCTGGCCGGCCGGGCCGGGTCGGAACCGGGTCGGTCGACCCGGGGGGGGGGGGGGGGTCGGGCCGGGTCGCCCCGGACCCGGACCCCCCGTTTCGAAGCAGTTTCGGTCTTTTGGCCATAACTTGAGCCTCGGGCCTCCGATTGACGAACCGTCTGCGGCAACACGATCCTTGGATCGAGACGGTCGTTTCGGTATATCTCACTCAAGGTTTCGGATTACTTTGAGTTCGGCCGGGTTGGTTCGTTCACGAAACCAACCGGGCCTTCGGAGCGGAAACACTCATATCTTGAGCTACGGACGTCCGATTGACGTGCCGTCAGCTGTGTTGTGTTCCTCTTAGTGAGACGGATCTTTTGGCATACTCCGCCCGAGGTTTGGACGCAGGTAGAGTATGGTCGGGTTGGTTTTGCCTTAAAAACCAACTGGGCCCCGGGGACGAAAATGCCAATAACTCTCAGACCGGGCGTCCAATCGACGCGCCGTCTGTTGCGTTGAGTTCCTGTTGACGATACGGAACTTTTGGATACATCAACTCTGGAATTTGTGACAGTTGATGTATCAGCCTCTCGGCTCGTGGAGCGGACCCTCCGAACGAGCTTGCTGTGTGCGGGAACCCTAGTGCTGGCTGCGACTGCTACTACTGCTACTACTGCTACTATGACTGCGACGACGACAGTACAGAGATCCTGTGTGGATTCGACGATGACGACTACAGCACTCAGCGATCCTACGTGGGTCAGTGCTACAGGTCCTGTGTGGGCCCGATCCTGTGTGGGTCCGATCCTGTGTGGGTCCTTGCGCTCAGCGGTCCTGTGTGAACCAGCGCCTACAGGTCCTGTGTGGGCCCGATCCTGTGTGGGTCTTTGCGGGGGTTAGTTACCTATCGATCCTTCGTGGGTCCGACGACTTAGATGGATCAGAGATCATCTTTATCGTCCTTTGAAGAAGTATACCTGTGTGAGCTGAATCTGTTGCTTTCCTGTGTGGATTGTCTTGTGCAATCCTGTGTGGATTACGTTTTGCTTTCCTGTGTGGAATACGTTTACTTTCCTGTGTGGACTGAGTAGTACTTGGGCTCGGAGGTTGGAGCGTATTTGAAATTGATGACTTAGGTATATGTATGGGCATATACCTAAGCAGTGTTGGTTATTACTTCGTGATTGTTCCTTTCTTCATGGTTTATCCTTTGTGGATTTGAGAGACCTTCAGGGGTCTCGGGGTCCCTACTGAGTAGCTTATACTCACCCCTGCACGGGCTTTGCCCGCACTACGTTGTGTTGGTTGCAGACGACGGACAGCGTTGACCTTAGCTGAGGCTTGCAGAGCGGGACGGTACCCGGAGGTGGACCACTGGACGGGACGTGCTCGGAGCGGACCGCGGAACCCGTGGAGCATAGGAGCTATCTGTACCCACCCTTCAGGTGGGATTTCCAGTGGACAGTTCGGAGTAGCGGGTTTTACTTTTCAGTTGCTGTTTTCCCTTTCTAGTTGAACTTACTTTCAGTTTGGGTTTGTATACTGGCCCATTTACTTTTCCGCACTTTCAGTTGTACTCTGCTTTTTCTTAGTGTTTACTTTCCGCTTGCTTACTCTGTGGTGTTTGTTTACTTTACAAAGGCAATGCCTTCCCATTTTACCGGGATACACGCCTTGGTGCTAGTCGCCAGCCCCTGGCCTATGGAAGGCGGGCTTGGGGTAGTCACGGCACGGACCCCGAGGGCGGGTCGTGACAGCAGGGGACCATTTGACAGAACCCCTTTTCCTCCTACTCCACTAGGTTTCATGTGCTAGAGCCTCCACCGATTCATCACCTAGGGATCCCTCCTCCTCATTAATTTGAGCTTCATTCTCTTCTCTATTGGGTGCATTGGAATCCTCTTAGTAAGAAATCCACTCCACCTTCTTCTATTACCATTTTATCTTCCTAACTTTTGTGATATTTTTTTGGGAGATGATTTTCCCTATTTTTAGGGTTTTGGTCAATCTTACTATTTTCTCCCATTCTAGATCGATTTAGGGGACAATAATGGACATGTGGTATTTTATGAACCTAAGGTTGTTAGTATAAATTCTTTCCCCATGTTTTGATGCATTTTATATCATGAACTGTTGTGCAACGCCCCATACATTTTTACCAATGCCTCTTAATTTTTAAATAAATTAAATTACATGTTCTCCATATATGATACATCCCTAGAGAGTGGAAAATCAACCACTTGGGTTGATCGTCTTGACTTACGCCACCCAAAATGGTGTGTTTTACCTTTAAGGCCTATTTTACTTTTCCATGGATTGTCTAAAAAACCTTGAGGGACATGGACTTAAAACTAATTAATTAACTTAATAAATCAAATAAAGAGGAATGGGGAGCCATGAGTTAGGGACCTACCCTTAATGCTATATATGAATTTATTGATTAAGTGAATTGGACAACTCATTAATCATGTTAAAAGTGTTTTTTCTTGCTAAATGATATTATTTTAATAGACAAATCATACTCTTACATATTCTGAGATAGATACAAGGTGTTATGAATTAAGGACACCTTGGATGGGATCATCATTCCTTTTAGTTATTTTGTTTGTGAATTTATAAATATTACATGGGTGAAACTAGTTATTCTTGGGACAGGCATACCGTGTGTTTTCATTTTTACCTCTAGAAGAGTGATACCAGTTCTCTAGGGGAGAACCTATGGACATGCCTTATGGTGAGATGGTTGTACCATGATATAAGAAAGACTCAAAAAACATTGTGAGATACCAGGGACATGCTCAATGGTTGTTGTTTTGTTCTCACTACCATGCATGGAGTGAAACTTTGGATCTCATTCATGGGTCACCTTCGATGGAATACCATAGAATTATACCTATATAGATCCCCTAGAGTGATACTTGTGATTCTCTTGGTATCTCCTTGGATGGGATATAGGTGCCTCTCAATAATTTTACAATATGTTAATTAAATAAAATAATAAGAATGTGAAATTCAAAATCTTGGGATATGCCCAAAAATCCAAATCACATTCTTGGGGATAGTACATATTTTGAATCTTTTTATAAAATATCTCTTAAGATATTTCACATTTGTGTAGGTCACCTTAGTTTAGAGAAATATAGCTTAGTCTGAAGTAGGTAGAGTTGGATGGGTGTCCTATGTAGAACTTAGTCTGAAGTGACTTATTTATTTATTTCCTTCCATTTACTCTTACTACCACTCTACTCATTTTATATTGCATGTAACGGATTGATATAAACACCATTGGTGGTGTACTACTACACATATCTCACACCCTACTTGGTCCTCCATTGGTACCTAAGCTGACATCATGATTATAGGTATAGATATTGGGAAGCGTCCATCTTTCAATGTATGATTCCGAGTTCTAGGATGGAGTGTGGGAGAAAAGGACTAAGCCTGTTCTCATGATGCCAGTAGTCACTACTTTTGGTACTTTTTTTTTATTTTTTTCATGTGTTATATGCATGTATCCCATGCTCCCTATGTACTCATTCTATATAAGTACATTATCATTATCATTTTTTTATTGTATATTGTTCAGCTTCAAAAATTTAATTATTTCTTTTGGATGATTTATCATTATTATTTCTATTGTTTCATATTTATTGTGTTACCACTTATTACCGCTATGTAATACCACTATTTTTAATTTGATCAATGAGGGAATAGTATCCCCATGGACAGAACCTAGGCCCTCACTGTTAGTCGGTGACCTTTGGAATATGGGTATGTGTCCTTGAGGTCATGTGGCCCACTGTCTTGGGGTAAAATTAAGTTGTCTTTGGGGAAGGACACTACAGATTTGTTCTTCAAAAATCCCTTGAGGATTCATAGTAGAGCATACCACATTAAACTCTTTGAGTTGAATATATGTATCCTCATTGGTTAGATCATGGAAATGATGTAGAATAAAAATCAAACCTGATTGGAGTTAAAAATTTTCCTTAGTATTTGGATATTGAATACCAATGGTTTGGTAATTTATATTAGGGGTAATGAGTTCTTTAAGTTTTTGTTTCCTATGATTGGATATATCTATTTTAATTGGATGTGAAATGTTTTGATTATCCCTAAAGTTCCTACTAATTAATCAAATATTATTCAATATTTTAGCATCAAACAAATCCAATGGATTGTTTGAGAGGCTATAGGGAATTCAGTGAAATTTTCAAAGTATGAGGAAGGTGGGTTTTTCTTTGTGTTTTATTTTTTTTATTTTTTTGTTGGTTTTTATAAAAATGGAAAAAATGATTACTAGTTGCACCATCATTAGAAACAATTCCATTTGAATCATGGTATATTTCTACCTATTTACTGTTTAAAGGTCTGGTGATCTACTAATGTGTATAGAAACACTCAGGTCAAATCCTCAGTGATAGTAATATTTTTTGAAGTTGATTATTTTATTACTTGAATTTTGAGTGGGAGTTTGTTTATAGAGCTTGATTAAATTGAATCATGGATTAATTTTTCGTTAATTTTTTTAATAAAGTTTAGGGTGAGTTTATTATTGGGTATTTAATCTTATGATAACTTTGATCTTTGTGTTATATTGAAATAAATTAACACCCACTTCCCAATATGTTTTTTTATCAGAATTCCCAAGTGTTGAGTCTTTAATAAAATAATTAAAATAACTGTGGTTCTAATAAAAATCAATAATTTTTCATGTTAGTGTATTATTGGTTCTAATAATCCAGGTAATCTACATGTTAAACAAAATATGTCATTAATCCCTGACATTTTATGTTTAACATACACAATGTTAACCGAAAGAAAATTTAACGAGAAAAAGACCTCAATCACTTAACACCGCAAAATCATGACTCGCCCAAATAGATGTTTTAATCTTCCATTTAGAAGGTTAGTAATCTGGTTAGGATGATTATTATGATTTGGAAAATTAATAAAAAATGGAATTATATGAGAAAAATAATTGTCCACCGAACACACACAAATAAATGGAGGTAATAACAAGATTTTGATTGAATAATAAATTAAAATATGGGAATGGTTTTCAACTTTATTTAAAAAATTTTAAAACATAAATATTACACAATAGAGGGTTCATTATTATAATATATTATCCAAATTCAACAATCATTAAAATTCAAATGAAATTTCATTCACACTTATAGAATTAAAATTCAAAACGTTTAATGTACATGAAAAGAAAACACTTAGGAATGGAATATCAAGAAAAAAATTTAACTTTTAAGGTCCTTATAGTCATTTTCAAAGGCTATGGTCATTCCAATATATCCACATAAGTGGTGAAATTCTAACCCATTACAAAGAGAAGGTGGGGGGGATGAATTTTTATCCAAAGGTGGTGGACTATTTACCTTCCAAAACCACCCTTTAGGTTGGATCTACAATTTAAAAATTTATAAAGATGAATATTGAGATATATTATTCTTTAAAGTTATAGATATAGATCAAGAAGTTTCTCCATAAATTTTTTGAATCCATTAGACTTTTTAGCCAATGTTATGGTTATTTTTCCAAACCATGTGCTGTTATATAGAATTTTCCTTAATTTTCCATCTCCTAAATGTGAATGAATTTATGGAAATGAAGATATCCTAAAATACAAACAATTTATTCTATGTTATTGGGAGACTATATTTTTAATTTCTCTCCACAAAATTACAAATGAATTGGACTTATATATGTGGAGAAAAATTAATAAATTTGTACTGTTTTCAAATCCATAAAAAAATTATGGGTTGGAATTTCATACATAAGTTGGGTCCCTTATTGGTTGATTTGGGAATTGAATTTTTTATTCAAGTTTTAATGGAATGTTATTATACTTCTTATGGAGTATCAATGAATTTATAATTATTTAATTTTCCTAGAAAATATAACATCACACCTAGTCTCTTTTCCTTAACATATTCACTTATCCTTTTTGTGCGGTCCAAATAGCCCTTTAGATAGCCAAAATATCCAATGAAACAATTGAATGATATGTTGGAATTTTAATCAGAATAACTACATAAAAATAATATCATTATTTAGATCAATATATTCAATTATATGATGAAAAAATTAAACTACAACGTAATTAAATGAATTTGAACAATGCTCTCCTTATGTGTTATCATCAAAACATGAACCATAAAGACCCTAAATTTAAAAGTAATATTTTTAAATAGTTTGGAATTTTACGAGTCTTTGGCTTCTGACGACACTTGATTCCGAGGCCCGGTGTGCCCAGAATCAATTTCCAAAGTTTATCTCGGGTACGTTCAGTGAACGAACGAGCGGGTTTTTTTATATTTTGAACTGGTGCTTGGAATTGAAATACGAGGGCACTGATGAACTCACAGCACCGATAATTTCTTAAGGGGACATTTACCACAGTTGCATTTTAAGTGGGTTTGAAGTTATATTTTGGGTTTTAATTAAGAGGTAAATGAAATTGTTTGTACAATTCTATTCTAGGGAAGTTAATTCCTCCCATGGGTAGTTAAGGGTGTAACCCACAACCACCTAACTACCCAAAGGTGGATGATAGAGAGGTGGAGCCCACATGATCCCCAACCATTAAATTTCCCTCTAACTCTTTAAAACCCCCTATTTAATTTTGGTGAACCCTCCCTATTAATTATTTTCCAATATGTTTAATTAATGGGGATCTACCTATTCCTTCCTTTAATCAATTGTCAACACGTTATTAAATGTGGTGATTTAATTTAAATTTTGGGAGTTTCTTTGCATGTGTAATTAAATAATATGAGGAGCCTATTATTTAATTTTGTGGAAGAGATTTCATTGTACAAGGAATATCGAAAGAGCTCTAGAGCTTTTGGAAGAATGCCAGGCTCCGATGAAGAACGATGTCTCCTTCGAAGAAGAACGCCGACTCCTCAAAGAACGACGATGCGCCACCCATTCTATTCTCCGCGACAAGAGAGGAGACGTCGCTTCCTCCTTGGTGCACTCCGACGTCACCTATGATCTCTTTTCCCCACAACGCCGATGTTCGACATCAATTGTTGAGGTAGGGGAAAAATTTGTATATTTTTATTTTATAAGAATTATACCCTCGTACTTGGCATTTAATTTGTTGGGCGACGAATTGAACCTCTAACGTGGTGGGTGTGGGTTAACGAATAAGCCCGAAATCACTGCTATTTTGTTCTCGATGCACGGGGTGATTGGCGATGAAGAAACAGGACCGTAATGGAAAATCATAGCCTTTGCAGTGGAGCTCGAGTCCCGAGATGGCCATAGTTGCAGGAAGGAGAAAAAATGGACCACCGGAATGACTCCGGTGGCCCATGGAGTACCGCGATGGCACCGACGCTGGAGGCGGCGACCGACATCGGTTGGCCGCTTGGAGGCGGTGGCTCCCCGTCATGCCGCTGGAAGAAGCCCGCCGCAGCATCGGCCGCGGAGGAGAGGGAGGAGGATCCCACGACTGCGTGGGATCTGGGGGAGACCACGATGCCAGCCTGGCGCTGCATCCGCGGAACAGCCCCCCCCCTTCTCGGCTCGCTGGCCGAGCCAGCGTACCCTCTGGCCGGGCCGGGGCGGGTCCCGCGGACCGGGCTGCACCCAGCCGGGCCGGGCTACACCCAGCCTGGTCGGGCCGCGCCCAGCCAGGCCGGACTCGGACCCGGGTCGGGTCGACCCGGTTTGGGCCGACCCAGGGGGGTTGGGCCGGGCCCAGACCCCCCCCACTTTGGACCATTTTCGGTCATTTTCCCATAACTTGAGCTATGGACCTCCGATAGACGCACTGTTAGTTGTGTAGTAATCCTTGGATCGAGATGGTCGTTTCAGTATATTAAACTTGAGGTTTTGGCAAATTTTGGATATGGACGGGTTGGTTCAAACCCGAAACCAACCGGGCCCTTGGAGCGGAAATGCTTATAACTTAAGAACCAGACATCCGATTGACGTGCCTTCAACTGTGTTGAATTCCTTTTGTTGAGACGGTTTTTTTGGAATACTCCACTTGAGGTTTGGATGTAGCTGGAGTACGATCTATTTGGTTTTAGCTTAAAAACCAACCGGGCCCCTGGAACGGGAAAACCAATAACTCTCAGACCGGGCGTCCGATTGACGCACCGTCTATTGCGTTGGGTTTCTTTTGACGAGGCGGAACTTTGGGACACATCAACTCTGGAATTTGTGACAGTTGATGTACCAAATCTCTTGCTCGAGGAGCGGACCCTCCCGGGATCGAGCATGTTGTGTGCGGGAACCCTAGAGCTTGCTGCGACTGCATCGACTACTGTACTGGAATCCTCTGTGGGTTCGACAGCGACGACTACTGTACTGGGTTCGACGACGATGACTAATGTTCTTGTATCCTATGTGGTTCCGGAAGTATTGACCTTTGTACTTGTATCCTATGTGGGTCTGGCATAGTAACTGGTCTTGTATCCTGTGTGGGTCCGACAGCTTAGCTGGACTTGTATCCTGTGTGGGTCCGACAGCTTAGATGAATCAGTGGATACATCTGATCATCTCTATCTCTATACGAAAGATGTGTACCTGTGTGAATTGAGTCTTGATCTTCAATCATTATCATCGATTTGATTGACTTGCTTTCCTATGTGGATTGGGATGTGTTTTCCTGTGTGGACTAGGTTGTTCTTGGGCTCGAGAGTGGGAGCCGAACTGTAATTGATGACTTAGGTATATGTATGGGCATACACCTAAGTATAGTCAGTTGATACTTCGTGATTGTATCTTTCCTTTGTGGTTTATCCTTCGTGGATTCTGAGAGACCTTCGAGGGTCTTGGGGTCCCTACTGAGTATCGTATACTCACCCCTGTATGGGCCAATCCCGCACTATGTTGTGTTGGATGCAGACGACGGACAACACTGATTCGGAGGTGGACCACTTGGTGGGACATACACGGAGCGGACGGCCGGACCCGAGGAGCTGAGGAGTGTAACGAACCAAAGTTTCATTAATAGAAAATCCCTCTTGATCTTATTAAATGTCTCTTTATATAAAATATTTTTATAAAATGTCAACTTCATTGGTTTTATGATATGAATTGTGACCATTACTTTTATAGACGTTGAACACTGATCACATGATTAGTATAAATATAGGGCTTTAACACATCCAATTTTACTTAGAAAAAGGAAGCAACGGAATCATCCAGTAGAATTTCCCCATAAGAAGCCCATTTAACAGAGCTCAGAAAAGAGGTGGCATCCTTGGGCTTCACTCTGGACCAAGCCCATGCTGAGCTTCACCATGTCAAGCTCGAACTGGACTGTCTACGGGAGAAGTGGAAGTTGATAGAAATTACCACTCGAGCAATGTTATCCGAGCCACCCCAAGAGTCTGTCACCATTTCACACCTTACCCTTAGGTCTTATGTGGCTGTTTTAAGGGGTTATGTAACTAATCGATAGTACTATGTTCATGTACATTATTTTTTTGTATATAATAATGAATATAATTTCTTGTCATTATTGATACATTGTAAATAGTTTTTAAAGTACAAATGGTGTTTTTAGTTATTATTTAATTAAGAAATATATTTTATTAAATTAAGGGATTTCTGAATTAAATAATATTTTAATAAAATATTATTATTATTATTAGATTAATTTTATTATATATAAATGATCATATAATTGCATGAATGCAATTATAATTTTTACTAAGGTTTGAAAGCCATTTTTGTCAAAACCCGTGAATTTTCGATAAATGTCGGTTTTTATTTTAAAAGTGAAAATTAACATATTTATAAAATTTTTTAGATAAAATAAATTCTATTTTTGGAATCAGGATGTCGAAATTATCCAATGGTGAATTTTTCATAATTTTCTGAGACAGTCAAATTTTTGAGTAAAAATTAAATACCGTTTAAATATATAATGTGTTTTATGACATCATAATGACCCAATAGTGATGTAATAAAATACTATAATCTTTATTTTCAGCCAATATATGTTTTTACCATTAAAATAATGTGATTTTGGGTTTATTTGGATTACTTTTCAAAGCATTAATGGACCCCTCAAGACTTATTAAACACCTTGTCTTTTTAAATTAATTTCCATGGGAGTGTGACTCACCTCCACATAAGAAACCCTATTATTTTAAGAAGTTAGGACTTTTTCCATATAAAATATTGTTTTCCTCTTCCCTTTTCCAAAAACCATGGGTAAAAACCATGAGATGGTTTGTGGTTTGGATTAATTTAATATAAGGGGTCCCAAACCTAAATAATAAAGAATTCCCTCACCTTCCCTATATAAACCCACCCAAGCTCCCACTTCCTCCTCACTAAAATCCTTTAGAGTTTGTCCAACCTCTTACATACTTTCTCTAGAATCCTCCCAAGGTGCCCCAAGCTCCCAATAAGCCTCTCACAATCCTCTCTCTAGCCTTTGGAAGCACACTTCCAAGTAAGGGTTTTTTCTTCCTTTCTCATTTTTGTCCAATTTTCTTTAAGTTGTTTTTCCCTTTTAATTTCAATTATGAGTGTTGGGGTATTGTTTCACACCTCCCTCATACTGACCTCTTTATGTTTTAATGATGGTATACCCTTTCTCTCTCATTAAATTCCTCCCATGTACACCCGTTACTATGCCGAAATTCTGAAAGGAACTTCTCTCTCCTCTTTTACATTCAAGCAATACTTTTGTATCATGAATCTAAATTCCATTAAAATTGTTGGGACATGTATCTATATGACCTCCTTACTGTCCATTAAATGTAAGTATGATGAGTAACCCCTTTATCTCTCATCAACCGTTTTTATGAATTCTTATGTCACGCCGTTACGCTACTGAAATCGCATCGATTTTCTAAGCCAATGCCATTGTGTAGTGAATACCATGCCCATTTCTCCATAAAGGGTATTCAAATTTATGAACATTTACTTATTGATTATAAAGTTTCATGTATTAATTACACATTCCTTTATCATGGAATAAATGATTATATTTTATGAATCAATGTTTTATGATCCATGTGGCACACTTATGCATGAAATGAAATGTTTAAGAAGGGTGCGCCCTTATAGCGATCCAATGCATTGGGTAAAGTATTGTATCATGATACGTCATGTGCAATGAGTTTTTACTCATTCTAATTCAAGTGCAACAAGGGTTTACTCATGATTTATGTGCAATGAGGGTTTACTCAGGCTCTATGTGCAATGAGCCTTGGCTCATGCTAATTCCATGTTAAGTGTTGTTTCCACATTTCCATGTTATGATTATCATGATTTATCATGCCTTTATGTTCATGTTTCTCTTGTTCTATATTGATATTCCTAATGTCTAACATGTATTTTACTCCTCATGTTATTCCATGTGTACTCCCTTACTAGGCTTTATAGCTCACCCTTTTCTTATGCATGTCCTCAGGTTATCCCATGCAATGCTAAGTATGAGGGAATGTAGTGGTCATGTAAAGGAAGTTTTCAATAAAGATGTTGTATTTCATGTTTTAAGTTTTTATGTAATTATCCTAATCCCCAAAGACACCAAACCTCCCGATCTTCTTTGTTGTATCAAGTGAAGTTTTATGTAATAAAGCATGTTTAAGTTGTACTAAAAAGCAGGGTTGTCATAGTTCGTATCAGAGGATAGGTTTGGTTATTTTTGGGATTAGGATTAGAAAACCCTAGTAAAGCCTTAGATACAAGACTAAGTACAATAAAAACGCCCCTAAGTTTTGGTGAGTATTGAGTAAGTGGGTTATCAAGCAAATACATCCCTGTTCGGATACGAGCAGGTAGAGGCGGCTCAGGCACAGATGTATCCTAGGGGTAAAACCCAAAAACACCGCTTTGATATGGATACGAGCATGTAGAGGCAGCTCTGCACTCTTGGTTACGACACTCCCGGGGGATATGCTTTGGTAAATTCACAAGCTTAGTATGAACCCTTATTAAGGGAATACAAATATTCCCCTAAGAATATATGTTAGAAAGTAGATCATGAAAGGCCTAGATTGAAGCCTATAAACTCATGAGATAAGGAAATGAAAGTTTATTTATAAGTCATCAACTTTTGTCTTTGGATTACCCTTTATGTGTTACCCCTAACTTTCCTTTTATTCCAGCCAATGGCCGGTAATAGGAGGACTCGGGCTAACAACCGTTGTGAAGATCAGTGTGATGACTGTACTAATGAGATGCCCAATCCAATGGGAGCGGGAATCACAAACTTTGTCATGCTTCTCTCTCAGCTAAATCAAGTTTTGAATAGAAACACTGGTCAAGATTAACGTTCAACCCCCCTAAGAAAGAACAAGTCACTATCGAGAGCTTCATGATACAAAGGCCTCCTACTTTTAGTGGATCATCCGATCCCACAATCGCTGAACAATGGATCAACTCCATTGAAAAGATCTTCTCCATCCTTCAATGTTCTGAACAAGAGAAGGTTCTCCTGGAGGCTTATCTTATGGAGGGTGAAGCTGATCAATGGTGGACGTTGATCAAAAATACGAAGCCTGAGGAGGAGATCGAGGCGTTGGAATGGAAGGATTTCCGGAAGATGTTTTTCGATAAATATTTTCCGCGCACCCTCCAGCTTAAGATAGAAAGGGACTTTATTTCCCTCAAGCAAAAAGATGAATAATCTATTGGAGAGTACGAGAAAAACTTCAGAAGGCTTTCACGATATGCTTCCGGCTTTGTCGTTACCCCAGAATGCAAAGTTGACCGCTTCTTTGGTGGGCTTAAGCCTATCCTATGGAAAGCATTGGCGATCCGTGACTTCGACAGCTATGAGGAAATTGTTCGATGTGCCCTCAAGGTAGAAATGGAGATTGGAGAATCACAGGGGTATCATAAGGATAAGAAGCATATGGTGGACTTTAATGCTGGTGGGCCGATGGATATATCCAACAGTGCTAAGAAGATCCAGCACCCCACTTTCCAAAAGTGTGGAAAGAAGCACCCTAGAAATTGCCTTAAGGGGATGAGGAAATGCTTCAGGTGTGGAAGGGAAGGGCACCTAACTATTAACTATCGGCAAGAAATACCCGTGGCTACGATAGAGGAGAGGAATGCTCCGTTCGAACCTCAACGTGTTGTTCAATGCTACAAATGCAAAGAACCAGGTCATTTTTCAAATCAGTGCCCTAATCCAAGGGTTTTCGGAGGCAACCAACAACCTTCAAGGCATCAAGGAAGATCTTTTTCCATCACTTCTGCCGAAGTGAACCCAGAAAACAAAGTGGTGATAGGTACACTAGTTATTCATTCAAGAATAGTGCACATACTTTTTGATTCAGGTTCTACGCATTCTTTTATATCTCATAAGTTTAGTAGAACAATCCCAACACCACCACAAATCATGGAAGTGAAGATGT
Organism: Viscum album; assembly: GCA_963277665.1. NCBI lineage: Eukaryota > Viridiplantae > Streptophyta > Magnoliopsida > Santalales > Viscaceae > Viscum > Viscum album. The sequence continues at coordinate 200,220,218 of OY728157.1, read as the reverse complement.
CGGTGAGTACGGAAAATGGGAAAATCATTGTATCCCAGGAATATAAGTCCTCCCCTGTTATAATCTGTGGATTTAATTTCCCTACGAACCTCGTCATACTCCCTCTAGTGGAATTTGATGAAATTCTTGGCATGGAATGGATTTCCTTATATAGAGCCAACATAAATTGTCAGGAGAGGGAAATCACACTCCATATGGAGAATCGACCCCCGATTATTTACAAGTGTAAAGAGGAAGATGAATATCCTTTAGCTCCATCATCCCAAGCATGGATATTACTGCCTTATGAGCATGCATATCTATCTTAGATGATTGATTCCAAGGAATAAACCATCCTTGAAGAAATGCCCATTATGAGGGAATTCACTGAAGTGTTTCCCGAGGAACTTCCTGGTCTTCCTCCTAGAAGAGATGTTGAATTCTCAATTGAACTTATACTTGGGGCTTTACCAATATCCAAGAATCCATATAGAATGGATGTTGTAGAGCTTGAAGAGCTGAAGAAACAACTATAGGAGAATCTGGATAAAGGGTTTATATGCCCAAGTGCTTCACTATGGGGTGCACCAGTCCTCTTCATCAAGAATAAGGATGGGTCAATGCGGCTTTGCATCGATTATCATGAACTTAACAAAATCACGATAAAGAAAAAGTATCCTCTCCCATGAATTGATTAATTGTTCTATTAGCTATGTGGAGCACAATACTTCTCCAAGTTGGACTTGCGGTCGAGATATTATCAAGTAAGGGTGAAGAAGGAAGATATACCCATGACTGCTTTTCGCACAAGATACAGGCACTATGAATTCATAGTAATCCCTTTCGGACTCACTAATGCTCCATAAATATTCATAGACTTAATGAATAAAGTCTTTAGAGATTACCTAGACAAGTTTGTGGTAGTCTTTATAGATGATATTCTAATATACTCCAAAACCAAGGAGGATCATGAGGAGCATTTAAGAACTGTACTAGAGACTTTGCGCAAGGAGAAGATCTATGAAAAGTATATCAAGTTTGAGTTCTGGTTGAAGGAGGTCTCATTCTTGGGCCATATCATCACAAGCAATGGGATATCTGTGGATCCCTCCAAAACAGATGAAATTGAGGGATGTCTGAGACCAACATCGGTAACAGATATCCGTAGCTTCTTGGGGTTAGCTGGATATTATCGACGATTTGTGAGAAATTTCTCACGATTTCCCAACCCTCTTACCAAGCTAACTCGAAAGGGAGTAAAGTTTTCTTGGAGTGATGAATGCGAAGAAAGCTTCAAGGAGTTGAAAAGGAGGCTTATCACTGCACCTGTGCTCACTTTACCCACAAATGGGGAAATTTTTGTGGTATTAAATGATGCTTAAAAGAAAGAATTAGGCTGTGTGATGATGCAGAATGATAAAGTGATATCCTATGCCTCAAGGCAGTTGAAAATCCATGAGAGAAACTATCCAACGCATGATCTAGAGTTGGCAGCGGTGATCTTTGCCTTGAAAATCTGGCATCATTATCTCTATGGGGAGAAATGTGAGATATATACTGACCACAAGAGTCTTAAATATATATTCACACAGAAAGAGCTTAATATGCGCTAGAGAATATAGATAGAGCTCATCAAGGATTATGACTGTTCAATCCATTACCACCCTGGGAAAGTGAACAAGGTGGCATATGCCCTAAGTAGAAAGGATCCAGCGATTCTATCAATGATAAGAATTGAGAAGGATCCAATCTTCTTAGACTTGATGAAAATGGACATGGGAATCATAGAGAAGGGAACATCATCAATCCTTTCACAAATGATTGCTCAACCGTCTCTTTTGGAAAGGTTAAAGGATGCTCAAAAGGATGATGTAGGAATTCAAGAAAAAGTGGACGCTATCAAAAAATAGAAATCCTCAGAGTTTAATGTTAATGAAGAAGTAATTGTGCGGTTTGGGAAAAGACTATGTGTTCCATCAAGTCCAGAGCTTAAGAAGGAACTTTTGAATGACGCACATAGTTCAAATTTCTCTATTCACCCAGGGAGCACAAAGATGTATCGAGATCTCCGAGAAAACTTTTGGTGGGATAATATGAAGAAGGAGATCGCTGAATATACATCAAAGTGCCTGGTGTGTCAGTAAGTGAAGGCATAGAGGTAGAAGTCTAAGGGGATGATGCAACCATTTCTCATACCAGAATGGAAATGGGAGAACATCACCATGGACTTTGTCACCGGACTTCCAAGGACATCCAAAGGCAACAATGCAATCTAGGTTGTTGTGGATCATCTTACAAAGACTGCACACTTAATTTCTATTTGGGAGGATTTCTCATTGGATCAACTGACACAGATATATATCAGGGAAGTGGTAAGGTTGCATGGAGTACCACTATCTATTGTGTCTGGCCGAGATCCAAGATTCACCTCTATGTTTTGGAAGAGTCTTCAACATGCTCTGAATACTGAACTGAACTTCAGTACGGACTATCATCCTCAAACTGATGGCCAATCCGAGCAGACTATCCAAACACTTGAGGATATGTTGAGAGCGTGCTCAATAGACTTTAAAGGAGGATTAGATCAACATCTTCCTCTGGTTGAGTTCTCTTATAATAACAGTTTCCACTCGAGAATCCAAATGACACCATATGAAGCCATGTAAGGGAAAAGGTACAGAACACCGGCATGTTGGGATGAGGTAGGTGAACGTAAGCTGCTTGGACCAGAAATGGTCGAGGAAATGGTGGAGAAGGTGAAAACCATTCAGAAGAATATCAAGGCAGCCCAGAGTCGACAGAAGAGTTATGCAGATAATCGTCGACGAGACCTTGAGTTTAAAGTTGGAGACAAGGTTTTTCTACACATATCTCCGTGGAAGAAGGTCATGAGGTTTGGAAAGAAAGGAAAGTTAAGTCCAAGGTACATCGGCCCTTTCGAGATTCTTGATCGTGTTGGGGCTGTGGCCAATCGACTAGAACTTCTGCCTACTATGGCCAAATTACATGATGTCTTTCATGTATCCCTCTTAAGGAAGTACATACCGGACCCTTCACATGTACTCTCTTCTGAGGTGATACAATTGGAAGACGATCTTTCTTATGAGGAGCAACCAGTGAAGATCTTATATCGTAGAGGAAAAAGTTCTATGAAATAAGACAATTACCCTCATCAAGGTGTTGTGGAGAAACCACAAGTTTGAATAAGCAACTTGGGAATTGGAGGAAATGATGAAGCTAAGTTACCCACATCTGTTTTAGTGTGGGAAAAGGAAAATTTCAAGGGTGAAATTTCTTAAGGGGGGAATATTGTAACGACCCAAAGTTTCATTAATAGAAAATCCCTCTTGATCTTATTAAATGTATCTTTATATAAAATGTTTTTATAAAATGTCAACTTCATTGGTTTTATGATATGAAATGTGACCGTTACTTTTATAGCCGTTAAACAGTGATAACATGATTAGTATAAATATAGGGCTTTAACACATCCAATTTTACTTAGACAAAGGAAGCGATGGCATCATCCAGTAGAATTTCCCCATACGAAGCCCATTTATCAGAGCTTGGAAAAGAGGTGGCATCCTTGGGCTTCGCTCAGGACCAAGCCCAAACTGAGCTTCACCATGTCAAGCTCGAACAGAACCGTCTACAGGAGAAGTGGAAGTTGATAGAAATTACCACTCGAGCGATGTTATCCGAGCCACCCCAAGAGTCTGTAACCATTGCACACCTTACCCTTATGTCTTATGCAGCTGTTTTAAGGGGTTATGTAACTAATAGATAGTACTATGTTCATGTACATTATTTTTTTGTATATAATAATGAATATAATTTCTTATCATTATTGATACATTGTAAATAGTTTTTAAAGTACAAATGGTGTTTTTAGTTATTATTTAATTAAGAAATATATTTTATTAAATTAAGGGATTTTTGAATTAAATAATATTTTAATAAATTATTATTATTATTATTATTAAATTAATTTTATTATATATAAATGATCATATAATTGTATGAATGCAATTATAATTTTTATTAAGGTTTGAAAGCCATTTTTTTCAAAACCCGTGAATTTTCGATAAATGTCAGTTTTTATTTTAAAAGTGATAATTAACATATTTAGAAAATTATTTAGATAAAATAAATGTTATTTTTGGAATCAGGATGTTGGAATTATCCAACGGTTAATTTTTCATAATTTTCTGAGACAGTCAAATTTTTGAGTAAAAATTAAATACCGTTTAAATATATAATGTGTTTTATGACATCATAATGACCCAATAGTGATGTAATAAAATACTATAATCTTTATGTTCGGAAAATATATGTTTTACCATTAAAATAATGTGATTTTTGGTTTATTTATATTACTTTTCAAAGCATTAATGGACCCCTCAATACTTATTAAACACCTTGTCTTTTTAAATTAATTTCCATGGGAGTGTGACTCACCTCCACATAAGCAACCCTATTATTTTAAGAAGTTAGAACTTTGACCTTATAAAATATTTTTTTCCTCTTCCCTTTTCCAAAAACCATGGGTAAAAACCATGGGATGGTTTGTGTGTTGGATTAACTTAATATAAGGGGTCCCAAACCTAAATAATAAATAATTCCCTCACCTTTCCTATATAAACCCACCCAAGCTCCCACTTACTCCTCACTATAATCCTTTTTAGTTCGTCCAAAATCTTCCCTACTCTCTCTAGAATCCTCCCAAGGTGCCCCATGCTCCCAATAAGCCTCTCACAAGCCTCTCTCTAGCCTTTGGAAGCACACTTCCAAGTAAGGGTTTTTTTTCCTTTCTCATTTTTGTCCAATTTTCTTTAAGTTGTTTTGCCCTTTTAATTTCAATTATGAGTGTTGTAGTATGGTTCCACACCTCCCTCATACTACCCTCTTTATGTTTTAATTATGGGAGACCCTTTCTCTCTCATTAAATGCCTCTCATGTACACCCGTTACTATGCCGGAATTCCGAAAGGAACTTCTCTCTCCTCTTTTACATTCAAGCAATACTTTTGTATCATGAATCTAAATTCCATTACAATTGTTGGCACATGTATATATATATCCTCCTTACTGTCCATTACATGTAAATATGATGGGGAACTCCTTTCTCTCTCATCAACCGTTTTTATGAATTCTTATGTCACGCCGTTACGCTACCAAAATCGCATCGATTTTCTAAGCCAATGCCATTGTGTAGTGAATACCATGCCCATTTATCCATCAAGGGTATTCACCTTGATGCACATTTAATTATTGATTATAAAGTTTCATGTATGAATTCCGCATTCCTTTATCATGGAACAAATTTCTTATGTTTTATGAATCAATGTTTTATGATCCATGTGGCGCACTTATGCATGAAATGAAATGTTTAAGAAGGGTGCACCCTTATAGCGCTCCAATGCATTGGGTAAAGTATAGTATCATGATACGTCATGTGCAATGAGTGTTTAATCATGATAATTCAAGTGCAACGAGGGTTTACTCGTGCTTTATGTGCAATGAGAGTTTACTCATGCTTTATGTGCAATGGGCCTTAGCTCATGCTAATTCCATGTTAAGTGTTATTGCCACATTTCCATGTTATGATTATCATGATTTATCATGCCTTTATGTTCATGTTTCTCTTGTGCTCTATTGATATGCCTAATGTATAACATGTATTGTACTCCTCATGTTATTCCATGTGTATTCCCTTACTGGGCTTTATAGCTCACCCTTTTCTTATGCATGTCCTCAGGTTATCCCATGAAATGATAAGTACGAGGGAATGTAGTGGTCATGTAAAGTAAGTTTTCAATAAAGATGCTGTATTTCATGTTTTAAGTTTTTATGTAATGATCCTAAGCCCCAAAGACACTAAACCTCCCGATCTTCTTTGTTTTATCAAGTGAAGTTTAATGTAATAAAGCATGATTAAGTTGTAATAAAAAGCAGGGTTGTTATAAGGAGACTATCTATACCAACCATTCAGGTGGGATTTTCAGAGGACGACTCGGTGTTGCTATTTTAATTTACTGTTTCTGTAATTTCTTTTCAGTTGTACTGTACTGTACTTTCATTTGGGTTTTTATACTGGCCCATTTACTTTTCAGCACTCACTTTGTACCCAGTTTTACTTAGTGCTTAATTCACTTGTGTACTCTGTTGTCTTTGTTTACTTTTATAAAGTCAATGCCTTCCCTTTTTCCAGGATTTACGCCTTTGGTGCTAGTCTCCAGCCGCTGGCCTATGGAAGGCGGGCTTGGGGTAGTCACGACACGGGCCCGAGGACGGGTCATGACAAATTGGTATTAGAGGATTCAGTTTTACCGTAGAACCCAAGACTCTGATATTTCCTTTTTGTGAAGAAATAGTGTTAAGTGTATTGAGTGTGGTTTTTAGTCCAGGGAGTCCAGTGTTGGTGCAACGACCAACATATCCATACACCAGGACCCTGACCTCTGATTTCTGACTCAGTGCACGAAAACACTGATTGCGTGTGTGTTTCCTTTCAAAAGTTTTCTTTGTGATTACTTTGTCTCAGTTCACCAGGTATACTATTTGACCATGGTGCACCTGTTTCTTTTCAGGATGGACCCACGAAGGAAGCCAGCCAGGGTTCCTAGTTACTTGTGGGATGACATCCCACCGAGCGACGAGACCTCGGTGCAGGGCCCCATTATAGCAGAGGCACCAGCGATACCACTACCCACTGAGCCACCGATGCTACCAGCCCCAGCGGCAGAGAGTGCACGCCGCCTGAGCGCGTTGCACGAGTTTCAGAGACAGAGGCCACCCCGGTTTTGTGGAGAGATGGATCCTCAGGTAGCTGAGGATTGGTTGGAGGCTATCGTTTGAGTCTTCAGATTGGTAGGGACACTAGAAGACCTTATGGTGGTCCTTTCCGCGATCCTCCTGCAAGCTGTAGCAGGTAGATGGTGGAGCCTGATGCTCCAGGTTCATGACGAGGCATCTCTACTTTGGACGAACTTCGAGAGCCTCTTCCGCTCGAAGTTTGTTCCAGCCATCGTCCATTCAGTGCACATCTAGGAGTTACTATAGCTGCGGAAGGGCAGCATGTCAGAAGCCCAGTACTCGGCGAGATTTACCGACCTCTCGCGCTACTCCACGGACATGGTATGCGACCCATTCTTCTGGGCCCAGACCTTTGAGAAGGGACTGAGGCCTGAGATCAAAGCTTCGAAGATTCCCCTCAGCATCCCGACGTAGGCGGGGGTGCTGGAGCGAGCCCTTTTTCTGGATAGATTTCTCACCGAGAAGCCATCAGCAGCGAGACCCACCACAGGACGACACAAAGTGGAGTCTTATGCAGCCGGAAGGCGACAACTGTCGCAGGGGTCCAAGTGGAACATGCCATCAGGTGGGCGACCTTAGGATACAGGTTCGGCTGTGCGGGGAACACGACACAGAGCTAGCCTTACGAGGAGCAGACAGTGCTATGCATGCGGCGAGCAGGGCCACATGACTCGTGACTGCCCGACCTGCCATGAAGACGAGCAGCAGACAGTGGAGGGACCTCCTAGGAAGAGGTATAGGTTCGACCATGGCAGTCCTTAGGGAGCAGAAGGATGAGGCAGAGGAGCTGGCTGAGCAGTGGGTGGTGGACGATGTTTCAAGGCTCTACCACCACCACCCCCAGGAGGTCCACCCCGACCACAGGGAGCTGGCGGGCAGAGGCAGGCTCAACTCTAGGCAGCGGAGGCCTATGACCACGACATACCTGAGATTATTCGAGGTACTATCTATTTCTACTCCACCCTTGCTGCAGTTCTTATAGACAAAGGTGCGAGTCATTCTTTTATTGCTGCTGCCCTTGTTCGGAGCTCGGAGATTCCGATGGAGCCGTTGGATCGATCCTTATAGCTAGAGACTCCTACGGGAGCAGACTCGATGATTACACACTAGTGATGACAGTGTGAGCTTACTCTAGGAGGCGAGATCTTCGGTTGGGATCTTCTTGTAGCAGCGTTGAGGCCTTACGACGTCATCTTGGGTATGGACTGGTTATCCACATTCCATACTCAGATCGACTGTATTAGGCGCAAAGTGCGGTGTGTCCGCATGGATGGAACCAGGTTCACCTTCACCAGCGATAAGGGAACCTTCATAGCACATGATGGACTTACGCATAGGAGAGGGCAGCCGATCACACATCAATTGTCTAGTCTCATCCTCAGAGAAATTGATGTGCAGATTCCAAGTTTTCCTATTGTGGCGGATTAGCATGAAGACGTTTTTCCTGAAGATGTTCCGGGGCTACCTTCTCAAAGGGAGGTATAATTATACATAGACCTATACCCCAGGACATCACCGATATCTACTCCAGCATATTGGATGGCTTCTGCCGAGCTTCGTGAGCTGCGGGTATAACTGGAGGACTTACAGGGGAAAGGTTTCATCCAACCCAGTGTTTCACCCTGGGCTTCTCCGATTTTATTCGCAAAGAAGGAGGATGGGAGCTTGCGATTGTGTGTCAACTACCGTCACCTGAACCTGGTGACCATGAAGAACAAGTACCCCCTTCCAAAGATTGATGAACTCTTCGATCATCTCAAGGGAGCATGATGGTTCTTGAAGATAGACCTCAGGTCAGGCTGTCAGCAGCTCAGAGTTCGAGATGAGGATTTTCAGAAGATGACCTTCAGGTGTCGTCATGGCCAATACAAGTTCTTGGTTATGCCCTTTAGCATGAACAATGCTCCATCAGTGTTCATTAGTCTCATGAACATGATCTTCCAGCCTTACCTCGATCATTTTGTCGTAGTCTTCATTGACGACATACTGATTTACTCGACTACCGAGGAGGAGCACGCCTACCACTTTCGGGTTGTATTGGATACACTCTGAGAGCACCAGCTTTATGGTAAGATCTCGAAGTGCTAGTTCTGGATTTGAGAGGTCCACTTCTTGGGGCACGTCATCTCAGAGGTGGGAGTTGTAGTGGATCCCGTGAAGATCGAGGCAGTACTTTCTTGGGATCCACCCATGGGTGTGACGGAGGTGCGGAGTTTCCTAAGTCTGGCTGGGTACTATCAGAGATTTGTTCCAGACTTCTCCAGAGTTGCATCACCACTTAAAGCTTTGACGAAGAATGGGAAAACCTTCGTGTGGTCAGATAGATGTCAGTGGAGCTTCCAAAAGCTGAGTCCGAGGTTGACTAGTGCACCCATCTTGAGGCTGCCAGAGGAAGGCGTAGGGTATGTAGTTTACTACGACACATCAAGGACCAAAATCGAGTGTGTTATGATGCAGGAGCGAGCGGTGATCCCTTACGGTTCACGATAGTTGAGGCAGAATGAGTAGAACTACGCTACCCATGACCTAGAGTTAGCAGTAGTGGTCTTCGCCCTGAAGATGTGGCAGCACTATCTGATAGGAGAGCACTTTACAGTCTACTCTAACCACTAGAGTCTCAGGTACATTTTTTTTCGTAGAAGGACCTAAACTTGAGACAGTGGCGATGACTTGAGTTCCTCTAGGATTATGACTTTGATATTGTCTATACTCCTGGGAAGCGGAATGTTGTGGCTGATTCTCTCAATAAGAGATCGGGTATTCAGTTACTTGGAGAGGCGACGAAGCAGTTAACCACTTTGCAGATATCCTTCGTGGATAGAGATGGGGAAGCCTATCTGCAGTCCCTCATAGTCACTCCTCCACTACTTCAGTGGGTCAGAGAGACACATCGTGGGGACGTTGACTGTGAGGTGTGACGTGATCAGATATCCTCAGGGATGGCACCCGATGGATTTTCTGAAGGCAGGGAGCACATTATCCTCTTTAGGGGACGTACCATGGTACCAGTTGCACTGCAGGAGGAGGTGCTGAGGGAGTTCCACACTTCCCCTCTAGTGGTACATCTTGGGATAATGAAGATGTATCAGGATCTCAGACGACAACACTGGTGGTCGAGTATGAAGAAGGTTGTAGCAGAGTTCGTTTCTCGATGCCTCATTGTCAGCAAGTGAAGGTAGAGCACCAGGTACCTGCAGGCTTGGTACATACCTTAGAGGTCCCGAAGTGGAAGTGGGATGGGATATCCATAGATTTTATGATGGGGCTTCCACGTACTTCTAGAGGGAACGAATCTATATGGGTGATTGTTGACCGACTCACCAAGTCAGCCCACTTCCTACCAATCAGGGAGAAGGGCTCAGTGGAGAGCTTAGGACACCTCTACATCTAGGAGATCATATGAATCCATGGTGTTCCATCATCTATCATCTCCGATCGAGACGCTCGCTTTACTTCCTGACTTTTGAAGGGGTTACAGGAGGCGTTTGGGATGTATCTACGCCTGAGCACTGCCTTTCACCCTCAGACAGATGGCCAGACAGAGAGAACCATTCAGACACTCAAGGACATGTTCCATGCATGTGTCCTTTACTTTGGTCGCAGTTGGGAGGATCAACTACCCTTGGTGGAGTTTGCGTACAACAACAACTACCACTCCACCCTCGGGATGGCACCTTACGAGGCACTGTACGACCGACCATGCAGATCACCTCTGTGCTGGACTGACCCGGGGGAGTCAGCGCTCGTAGGACCAGAGATGGTTCAAGCTACGATGGAGAAGGTGTAGATCATCTAGGAGCGGATGAGGACTGCACAGAGTAGACCGAAGTCCTATGACGATAGGATATGGAGGCCACTGGAGTTCGAGGATGAAAACCACGTTTTCTTACGGGTCTCACCTCGGCGTGGATTGCGGAGATTTGGCGAAGGCAGAAAGTTATCTCTGAGCTTCATCGGGCCTTTTCAAGTCCTCAGAAGAGTAGGAAAGGTGGATTACCGCCTATACCTTCCACCTCAGATGCACCGGGTGCACGATGTCTTCCACGTATCTCAGTTGAGGAGATACGTGCGCGACCTGACACATATCATCGACCACGGGGAGCTAGACATCGATGACGGGGAGACTTTTGGGGAAGTCCTGGTGGAGATTGAGGATCAACAGGAGTGGGTCCTATGTGGATGGTCGATTCCTCTGGTGTGCATTCGTTGGCAGCACGAGAACCTCCAGGAGAGCACATGGGAGCAGGAGGCTCAGATTCATGCTCAGTACCCTCATTTGTTTCCCTAGTTTATGTTATAGCTTTATGGGGATGTAAATACCTGAGGTGGGAGCAATTTAAACACCCTAAATTTTCAAAGATTTTTTTTTAAATACTTTGGAATTTTACAAGTTTGTGGCTTCTGACGACACTTGATTCTGAGGCCCGGTGTGTTCGGAATCAATTTTCGAAGTTTAGCTCAGGTACGTTCAGTGAACGAACGAGCGGGTTTTTCTATCTTTTGAACCGGTGCTCGGAATTGAAATCCGAGGGTACCGATAAAATCACATCTCCGGTAATTACTTAAGGGGACATTTACCACAGTTGCATTTTAAGTGGGTTTGAAGTTATATTTTGGGGTTTAATTAAGAGGTAAATGAAATTGTTTGTACAATTTTATTCTAGGGAAGTTAATTCCTCCCATGGGTAGTTAAGGGTGGAACCCACAACCACCTAACTACCCAAGGGTGGATGTTAGAAAGGTGGGGCCCACACTATCCCCAACCATTAAATTTGCCTCTAACTCTTTAAAACCCCCTCTTTAATTTTGGAAAACCCCCTATTAATTATTTTCCAACGCATTTAATTAATGGGGATCTACCTCTCCCTTCCTTTAATCAATTGTCAACACGTTATTAAATGTGGTGATTTAATTTAAATTTTCGGAGTTTCTTTGAATGTGTAATTAAATAATAGGAGGAGCCTATTATTTAATTTTTTGGAAGAGCTTTCATTGTGCGAGGAAGATCAGAAGAGCTCTTGATCTTTTGGAACAACGCCAACCTCCGAAGAAGAACGACGTCTCCTTCGATGAAGAACTCCAGTTCCTCGAAGAATGACGACGCGCCACCCATTCTATTCTCTATGACAAGAGAGGAGACACCGATTCCTCCTTGGCACACTCCGACGTCGCTTATGATCTCTTTTCCCCACAACACCGATGTTCGACATCAATTGTTGAGGTAGGGGAAAAATTTGTATATTTTTATTTTATAATAATTATACCATTGTACTTGGAATTTAATTTGTTGGGTGATGAATTGAACATCTAACGCGGTGGGTGTCGGTTAACGAACAAGCCCGGACTCACCGATATTTTGTTCTTGATGCGCGGGGTGATTGGCGATGACGAAATGGGACCGAAACGGAAAATTTGAGCCTTCACAGTGGAGCTCGGGTCCCGAGACGGCTGCAGGCACAGGCAGGAGCAAAAACGAACCACCAGAATGACTTCCGTGGCCCGCGGAGTACCGTGGTGGCGCCGGCGGCTGGAAAAATCCCACCGCGACATTGGCTGCAGTGGTGAGGGAGGAGGATCCCGCAACTGTGTGGGATCTGGGGGAGACCGCGGCGCCAGCCTGGCACCGCGTCCGCAGAACAGGGGGACCATCCCCCCCCTCGCTCAGCTCGCTGGCCGAGCCAGCGTACTCCCCGACCGAGCTGGGGCAGGTCACGCGGATCGGGCTGCGCCGGCCAGGCTGGACCGCACCCAGCCGGGCTGGGCCACGCCTAGTGAGGCCGGACCCGGGTCGGGTCGACCTGGTTCGGGCCGACCCAGGGGGGTTGGCCGGGTCGGATCGGGCCCAGACCCCCCCACTTCGGACCATTTTTGGTCTTTTGCTCATAACTTGAGCTAAGAACCTCCGATAGATGCACCGTCAGTTGCGTGAGAATCCTTGGATCGAGACGGTCGTTTATGTATATTATACTTGAGGTTTTGGAAAAGTTTGGGTATGGCTGGGTTGGTTCGAACCCGAAACCAACTGGGCCCTTGGAGCGGAAACGCTTATAACTTAAGGACCAGACGTCCGATTGACGTGACATAAACTGTGTTGAAGTCATTTTGTTGAGACGGTTCTTTTGGAATACTCCACTTGAGGTTTGGACACAGCTGAAGTACGTTCGGGTTGGTTTTAGCTTAAAAACCAACCTGGCCCCTGGAACGGGAAAGCCAATAACTCTCAGACCGGGCGTCCGATTGATGTACCGTCTATCACGTTGGGTTTATTTTGACGAGATAGAACTTTGGGATACATCAACTCTATACTTAGTGACAGTTGATGATTCGAATCTCTTGCTCAAGGAGAGGACCCTCCTGGGATCGAGCATGCCGTGTGCGGGAACCCTAGAGCTGGCTGTGACTGCATCGACTACTGTACTGGAATCCTCCGTGGGTTCGACAGCGACGAATACAATACTGGGATCCTCTTTGGGTTCGACGGTGATGACTACTGTTCTTGTATCCTGTGTGGGTCCGATAGTATTGACCTCTGTACTTGTATCACGTGTGGGTCCAGCAGAGTAGCGGGTCTTGTATCCTATGTGGGTCCGACAACTTAGCTGAACTTGTATCCTATGTGGGTTTGACAGCTTAGATGAATCAGTGGCTACATCTGATCATCTCTATCGCTATATGAAAGATGTGTATCTGTGTGTGATGAGTCTTGATTTTCAATCATTATCATCGATGTTATTGACTTGCTTTCCTGTGTGGACTGGGATGTGCTTTCCTGTGTGGACTAGGTTGTGCTTGAGCTCGAGAGTGGGAGCCAAACTGTAATTGATGACTCAGGTATATGTATGGGCATACACCTAAGTAGAGTCGGTTAATACTTAGTGATTGTATCTTTCCTTTGTGGTTTATACTTCATGGATTCTGAGATACCTTCAGGGGTCTTGGGGTCCCTACTGAGTGTCGTATACTCACCCCTGCACGGGCTATGACCACACTACGTTGTGTTGGATGCAGATGATGGATAACACTGATCGAGGTGGAAGCTTATGGAGCTGGACGGTACCCAGAGGTAGACCACTTGGCGGGACGTACACGGAGCAGTCGACCGGACCCGAGGAGCTGAGGAGACTATCTGTACCCACCCTTCAGGTGGGATTTCCAGAGGACGACTCACTGTTTCTATTTTACTTTACTATTGCTGTACTTTCTTTTTAGTTGTACTGTACTGTACTTTCAGTTGGGTTTGTATACTGGCCCATTTATTTTTTAGCACTTACTTTGTACCCAGTTTTACTTAGTTCTTACTTCACTTGCGTACTCTATTGTGTTTGTTTACTTTTATAGGAAAAGGGAGGGGAATTATTTAATAATTTCTAAACATAGGTTTTGGAATTGATATAATAAAATAATAAAAACCAAAACCATATCATGGGTTTTTACCATTGTTTTTTTTCAAATATTTGTGTTTTTAAATATTTTACATGTCTAATTACTAAACATATTAAAATAATACCATTGGTGATGTGGAATTGAGTCCTGTTAATTAAGAATTGATTTTAAAGCTTAAAATATAATATAGGTTTTTGAGGATTTATTAAAGGATTGTAAAATTAATAAAATAACTTCAAAAATACATTAATTTAAAAGATAATTCTATATTTTTTCATTAATTCCTTTTATATATTTTTTCATAACTTTTGGGCTATTATGATGTGATAATACAGACTGTGTATTCATAACCTATTAAAATTTTGACCAAAAATTTGAATCTCTAAAAAACTTATGAAAAATTCACCATTGGCTAATTTTGTTGCGCTGATTTAAAAAGTATATTTATTTTTAAAATATAATATTCTAAATATGACCTATTTATATTTTAATAAACACCTTATTTTCTAGAAATTCCAGTTTAGACAACATTATAAACTTTCCAACCTGTGTAAAGATTAAATTGGGACTCATTAAATTATATTATCATTTATATTTAAATAAATACGATTAACTATGAATATTTTATTAAAATAACATTGATTTCAATGATTCTTGAAATTATAGAAATAAGTTTATTAATTTAAATAATATATTTTCAAAAAATACAATTTTTATTTCTTCATAAAAAATTCTAATTTTTATCAAAACTAATTAAATAATTATTTATAAATTAATAATAAAAAAAGAAAAGTATTTTAATTTTTATATTAAAAAAATATAAAAAATTTACACTACTAGGGTCCAGATATATAACCCTTTATTACACCAAAGTATTCCATTAGTGTAAGGTGTGAGATGGTTGTACTTTATTGGGGTGGTTTGGTGAATATGGTCAGGTCAGTGATATCGATAAGCTTGAGCTTCTCCCATAGAAGGTTTCACTCATATTACAGTTATTAAATCTCAACTTGGGCTTGGTCAAGGGAGAATACCAATGATTCCATCTCCCTTTATAATTCCAAGAAATGGGATTTATAGGGTATGATTCTACTATTTGAGACCATCATTTCTTCTATCTATGTCAATTAGATATTATCATAAGCTGTAATATATACTACTCTTCAAGATCAATGTACAATGACTATATAATCAATGTTCAAGATTCTTAAAGACATTTTAAATCTGATAGTATATTTTTTTTTATAGTCTAAAATGACCATAGTCGTTCATGTGTTTCTATAAATATATTTATTAATAAGTAATTAATTTAAAATTTGAGTTTTATTTATGAAATTTACAGCCATTATAAACATTATGGACTCACTAATATTCAGTTTATAGTCATATTACTAAGACTGAATCCATTATATCAATTAAAATACACCTTGACCAAGGTAATTTGAATAATCAACCAAAACTTCTATGATCTCAAGATTTATACTTAGTGTGAGAAAAAAGAGGTAATTGGTAGATCACCCAAATTTCATGAGAGTTTAGAACTGTATAGGGTCAAATCCCCTTTTATTAGAAAGGAAAACAAAAAATATTTAGACAATATAAGAGGGGTCCATACAATTCATAACTACCCTCATCTAGAAGCCATAATTGAACATAAGAGAAAGTATAAAATACAAAATATAAAAATCATACTCAGTCTGATAGGCATCAACTTTATCACCCCAATAAAATTATTCACTCAAAGAGTTAAAACCATTGGATATCTTAATAAATTTATCAGTTAGAGGTGTGTAACTTGTACTCATCATGGATCTAATATTTGAATAGTCTTTTATAGGATAATTTTTTTTCATAGAGACTAAATGACCTAGACCATCTATATTATTTACTTGCATCACTTTATAGTTATATTTTAATTCTATTTCTTTGTATATCATCTTCCTCATAGAGGTATGAAGTGTATCCCCATTTATTAGTTGATCCTGAAGTCTTAATTTCATCGTTGATGGCCCGATGAAAATAATTTTTTACCTGTATATATGAAAATTCCATATATAAGGGATGATAACTAGTCCCTTGTCTTATATCACCATTATATACAACATCATTTTGAGACTTTGGATAACCTTCTAGCAATAAGAAATCCCCAGATGCCATAACTTTTGGTCAGTGAAAAGATTATTTAGACAAGAAACCATGATCCATGATGAAACCCTATTTAAAAGGTTGATATACCTTTCTATATAGTCAAATATCATAAAAAATCTCTCTCTACCTATGATCTCTATAAACATGTAATGGGATAATGTCTCCTAGTTCCCCACCCGAGGATGAAGATAACACTTTCATGCAAATAGGATCTATTCTAGGTACAATTTACTGCTGACCGAAATCAAACCATAATGTCCTAAAGGAATAGGTTGATCCTAACAAACAAGAGGGCCCTAAATAAGAAAACTCTTTTACTATTTTTCTTCTTCCCATCCCTATTCAGGTTATTCATATTTGTAACATCAAAAACATCATCCTACCTATTCAATCCAATTAGGCACATTGTCACTATGACCACTAATGGAAAAATTTGTGTAAGTAAGAGACTTCTTACAACTATTCTTATCATGTTATTCTGTTTATCAATCAAATAAAAATGATGAAATATTTCATATTCAACTCTAATATTAAGATCATCATATTTTGTGCATAACATCACCCTTTTGGTTAAAATTGAACAAAAATAAATTTCAATAAGCACCATAAAAAAGTATCCAAAACTAGATTCTTCTATTCTTTTGTCATCTTTTATTGGAACCCCTATTGATGAAGAAATGTAAAAAAATATTTTTGGATTCCAAAAAATCCAATTCAAGACAAAGAAACTAACCAAAACTTAATAAGAGGGGTTTATTACCACATAGGGATTAAAACTAGAATTCCATTCTTGAATTGGGAAAGCATCTGGCTTTAATGAGATTGAACAGAATTCCCATGCATTCTTATTTAATTATAAACTTAAAAAAACAAATGAAAGAAAACAAAAACTTCTAGAATACATTTCTAGTTTGAGAAACTCTAGATTAAAAATAACTTACATACAAGAACATCTATTTTCCATGATTTGTGTCCCTTCAAAATAATGACTCTCCTAATGATAGAGTGTCAAAACAACTCCATACTATTTGAAATTTCTTCCTTTATTACAATTACATAGGAAATTTACACTTTTTAAAAATCTAACTTACATTGATATCATATAGAGATGGAAAAATAACTAATTTAGGAAAAAACAATCACCTTTGTCACGAACAGAATATGGTCGCCATCAAAACCAGAACTCGACCTTTCCCAAAACAAGGCCCGAAGGGAAGTCCCGATTCCCACAGGATGGTACAAGTTCTTGGGTGTCATAAAATGAAAATTGGGAACTATTTACCTGAGTTTACAAACTTAAAACAACAAAAGAATCCAATAAAATGAATCTGGATTTTTCAACCCAAACAATCTTTTACAAAAAATCAGAACTGAATTAAATATTTTAAAACCACTCAAAAAGACTATAAAAAAGGTAAAAAACCAAAAGGTAATAGCCCAAGAACCCTCATGGAAAGGGGCACCGCCCTCAAGCCATCTCCACAAGACTTCACCACCAAGGACCTGCTAGAAACCCGAACCACTGGAACTAAAAACTGTACCCAACCAGCGAGAACAAAAATAAAAAAGTCTACTTACTAGGGTGTGAGAAAAATCCCAATAGGATACCAGCACTAATATATTCCATGTGATAAACATTTAATGACAAAAAGCATGCAAGTTTTCAAAAACATGAAATGCTAGTTACAATTTCTAAAAGATGCAACATTAAATAAAAACAGTTATTAGGTGGGCTAATTTAAAGAATAAACACTTTTAAAATAAATACCAAAGCTACTGAATTTTCCAGCCACTCATACTGTATGCCTATGGTAAGAAAAAAATATCTAGTGAGCACAAACAATGGGAAATAACCCCTAGGTACTAGCTAGCTGTGGGTCCCAGGTACCTTGTATCTCGGTGAGAGTAACCATCACAAATATTTTTTCTCATGCACGTTCCACTAGTAGGGAACATACCCATAACCTATTGGTCCCAAATCATCATCATCATAGTTTTGTAAGAGTTTTAAGTATCAATCTTGCTAAGTGAAACTTAGGCCAAACCCCACAGATTCACTAACATACTAGTACACGTCCACCCACCTAGATACCCGTGTTTTCCATTTGTGATCAAACAAGTTCAACAAGTCAATGATTATACCTTTCACATGAAAATATCATTTCCATATCACAAATTTACCAAACAACCCACATGTATACAACACAAGTCATGAAAGTCAACTTTTCATTCAAATTGATTTTGAAATCCAACTCACCCCAAAATAGCCCACAACACTTTTCACATTTCTTTAACACTTCCACAAATCCATTAAACAATTTTATAAAACCATTCCAATATATTAAAAATCTAATAACATCCCACTCACTTGTTACATAATACCCTTTTTACCTTCAAAATAATTTTATCATCAAACTTACACAAAACAACCCACAATCAAGTTTCGCTCCAACATCACAATTTTATAAAACATTTCAAAAATTTACAAAACATTATAAAAATGTTTGAAATCTTAAAACCTAACTTCACCTTTCAATACCCCATAATAGGTGAACAAACATACCAAATAGTATATATGCACCATTTTCCCACTTTGTTTAACCAACAAAAACATTTACAATTTTCATAAAAAGAACCCAAGTGGTGTAAATATGTCTTGCACACAAAACCCATTTCAAAAACCCCATTTAAGACCAAAAAACATACCAATTCCTATCCAAAATATAATTTTAATCCCTATATACATTTATACAACCAATTTCATGTTTTATAAAATCACCTTGAATAATACTACAAAAGATCCAAATGAAAACACACATTTTCATAAAATGCTCTCAAGAAGTATAACAATGTTTTACACATAAAACCTATTCAAAAACCCTATTTTTAGGCCCACATGACACTAATAAATTACCAAACCAGAATTTTCAGGCCAAAAAAGATTTGGTAAACCAATTCCATATGTTATAAAATACACCCAATTAATACCCCACGAGTAACACATGAAAACACCCAATTTCAAGTTAAAATGGAACTATAAAATTAAACACTTAACCAAATCAATCATAAACAGTTTTCACACCACAACCAACATATGAAGAATATGAAAAATGAGTAAATACATCAAACTAACTCATAAATAATTGTTTACACATTTAACCACCTACCGAAAGTGTCAAATCCCTCAAAACTTGGTGTGAAACATCAACCGCACCACCGCCGCATCAAAAGGAAGATAAATCCAGCCCTAGAACACAATATTTAACCAAAAAGACACCAAATCAAACCATAGGTTCTAACCCTAACTTATGGACATTTTAGAACATAATGAAAGAGGGAGGAAACCCTAAGGAGAAGGAAGAAATTGAAGAGAGAAACACTTATTCAAACAAATCTTGAATAAAACGACCCAAAATCCACCAGTATCTGAATTTTAAAACACCCAAACATTCAAGGTAGGTTAGAAAAAGGATGAGGAGATCATGTATGAAATTTAATGGGGTAAAAGAGTAATAATAGAAGGAGTTATGAAAGGATTAATTTACCTCT
This sequence comes from Viscum album, assembly GCA_963277665.1. Lineage (NCBI taxonomy): Eukaryota > Viridiplantae > Streptophyta > Magnoliopsida > Santalales > Viscaceae > Viscum > Viscum album. Next base: position 200,200,344 of record OY728157.1, on the reverse strand, counting down.
CCAAATCTGGTCGATTTCTGAAATTCAGAGAATTTTCGACTAATTTATCAATTCTATTGAGCTCCAAATTGTGGGAGGAGAGAATGTGGGTTCTCCTTATGTAAGTGGTCTCGGGTGAGAGTTTGAATCACCAAACAAACGTAAATATTGAACAAGATATTAAAGAATTAAAATTTATTTTTAATGCAGAAAATGGGCTTTTGGGAAGGCCCAATCCCTTAAATGAAAACTCATATCCACCATGATTATGGATTCCTAAATTTTCCAAATTAATATGGCGGTGTTAAAAGGTTAGGGTATGAAAATTAGGAATTGTAATGGATGAAAAATGTTAAAAAATTAAGGAGTTATAAAGGAATAAAAATTTATTTGTAAATCTGGAATTTAGCTCATGATTTGGCCCAATTCATGAAAACTCACCCATTACTCCATAAAAGCTTGGGAAACCCCCTAAACAAATAATGAATTGAAATTAAATGGAATTTAACTTTAAAATAATTCATTTATGTGACAATTATCCCCACCATGAAAACTTTCCACCTCAGAAAGTCACATCAAGGCCAAATTAACAACCAAACCCAACTGAGAAACCAAGAGGTACTCCCTTGCCAGGTTTCAACCCCAAAGGCCAAAACACCTCCAGTGATCAATCAATGAATTATTACTCTCACAACCAAAAATTACACCACTTTCATAAAATGATCAATCAAATTAATACTTTATCCCAAAATAAAACTCCTTAAACACTATCTGAACAAGACTCAATCAATTCACCCAAATGAACAACAACATCGAACATGGTTACACTTACCTTACTATAACTAAACCATTGGAAACTCTCCAATCTCAAGGTTTACCCAAAGAAGATTTAGGTATCTTGATAGCTCCGAATGAGACTACCTACCATCAAGCCAGGACCATGGATAATTTTGAGTTACTGGTACGGGGGAACACAAATAAGTTCCCCACCATAAGAGACAACCTATATTTTTTCCGAGACAGAATCATGACACAATTAGGGGGAGGCCTGAATGGAATCCCCAATAAAAATGGTATAATTCCATTAAAAATTTACAAAATAAATTATATAAGACCCATAGTGGGTCTCCCCACCATAAGAACCAACCATCTTAACCGACCAGCACAGGCTGGTACAGAAAAACCCCAAAATTTAAAGAGTTGGGACAACCACATGGTTAGTCTGCACAGTTTGGGAAACCATAGAATAAAAGTGAATATCATTCTATATACATGGTTTTCTGGGGCATAGTCACTAATAACCAAGCGCAAACCATGTGCTCAATCTGTCTAGCCAAACTTCAAACCTTTCTCCAAAGAATCAATGGAAACCAAAGGGGGAGGGAATAACATTAGGCGATGACATGGGTACAAGACCCTCAACCTATTTCCACTGAACAGGAACAGCATAAGAAAGATGATGACACCATAGGTTTAAACTATTACTATCTTTCATACTAAGGATATGACTTTGTACAAGGGTTTAAATGAACCTGTGATTTTCCCTGACTACGAGCCAGCTTCTCTCCGGGACCTATGGCTGGAGCTCAAATTATTGAATCATCTTCAACCTTGTAGTTAGGATTTGGAATCCCCATGAATGAAAACTCTTCATTCGGTGAAACCAACAACTACATCGCAATCCTTGATAAGTTTTCCAAGACATAACACATTCCAAAATCACTTTACCCTAACCCGATATTTCACTGAAACAAGGGCTTAGAAGATGCACACACATCACACCTTGTTTGTTCGGGTGAGAAACAATATAAGTAAAGAACACCTATACTCACCTTCCTCTAAAATGGAATATATTTATGTTTTTACAAGGGATAAATTATCCCAATATAACATAGACTCTCAGATGATTGCCCAACTTTCACCTTTACGGTCAATCGAGCACATGGCATCATAAGGCATCACCGAACATGACCATTGTGACTAATATAAATAATGCATGGAGAGGGACCTTAGACAATATCCCCAAACAACACACATTTCTAAAAAGTGGCCACAATATCCTATCATTACCATATTTCCCACACTGGTGGTTTAACATGAACTCATGCTTCAAATAAACTGTGAAGAACCCAGAGGCCCTCTTAGACACCATCGAGATACTCATACCCACTAACAACCCTAGACCGCTTCCAACTTCAACAAATTAGGAAACCTAAGAAACTAAGGTATCTTTCAACCTTCCATGAGCATTCTCCCACTACAAGAGGATCTAAAAATCAAAGAAAGTAATGGGTGTAGACTCAATCAACAAAGATCGATAAAATATTCCTTATATTGATCAACTGGAGGATTTTCCAATGGTGAAACAATTCGGGTTGCACTTCAGTTATGCATTAACCCTTAATGGGAGAATACCTTATCCAATGAAAGAAACCAAGGACCCAACCAAGATGGTCCATTGTTCAAAAAAAAAATCCATAAACCAGATCCAAACACATGAAGGGAACCACCATAAATGTGTCCCAAAACATATCTTAGAGGAAACTATTAACCGGTCCTTCTACCCATCTTACCGACCAAACATAAACCCAAAACACAGTTCAAACAGGAGGGGTTCTTAGACTCAAAACATCCCACAACATCAAAATTTTCCAAAAACACATAATATAATCTATCCCAAACAATTCATCAAGACATCATGGTTTTCTTTAAAAACATTTCTTGAAAACAAACAGTTCAGCGGTTAGCGTATCCACCAATGGTACCCCATGGGCCTTACACATGCATGTTTTTGTGCCACATCGGGCACCATACTCATATCCATATCGACACTCATCCAATCATTCCATCAACCATAAATCATCCCATATAACCCCATTCATGTGGTTTCTCATGGAAATACCAAAGGTTAAAACAAAAAATTCTTTCCACTTTTCAAAACCAAAACATTCAACCAACACATCCTTTTTCTCAAAACTGCTAACCACAAGATCAAAGTCCCAATTCACATCTTAAAAAACATTTCAAAAAGACACAAACATTTAGAAAATAAATCACTTTCAAGATATTCACATCAATTTCAAAACATCTCATCCCATTAAAACACCCTTTGATTGTTTATAAAACTCTATGGGAAACACTTTTCAAAACCAACTTCAATATAGTTCCTGCTTTCAAAAGAGGTGTAAGAACACCATTTTCCATTTCAAAACAATTATGAAAATTCAGTTCCACTATTTCATAAATCAAACCATTCCCTCTTTATTTGAAAATCATTTCACAAAAACTTTACGCTTCTTAAAACCAAAGTGACATGTTTTTAAAACTAAAGAATAAAACAATGCGAGAGGAAACTAGTTTCAGTGGGTGACTTGAACATATGGTTGGCGGCCATATTATAATCATTTAACTGTCACAGAGAGTGTTATAGAGAATATCCTTGGCTCCACATGGCTTTCTAGGCCCTTGAGCTCACTAAGACCATTAACCCAACTCTCTTTTCATTTCCCTTAATCATCATCGAACCAAGAAAAACAAAGGACTTAGATAAATCATGAATTCTACTCAAAACTTGAATCCCATCATTAGGTGTGGTGATCAGGAACACTACCCATAACTAGAATTAAAAGTCCCAACAATCCATACTCTAGACTATCCTGACTCTTCCACAAATAACATGACCCAAAGAGTTAACCTGAACCTCCTTTGATACCATTTTGTCACAAACTGAATCTAGTTTCCATCAAAACCGGCACTAAAACCAGCTTGAAACAAATCCCAAAGGGCGTTACCGATCCCCACAGTCTGGAACAAGTGCTTGGGTATCATAAAATGTTAATTGTGAACTATTTACCTGAGTTTATAATCTTAAAACAACAAAAGAATCCAATAAAACGAATCTGGATTTTTCAATCCAAACAATCTTTAAAAAAAAATCAGAACTGAATTAAATATTTCAAAAAAATTAAACAAGACTATAACAAAGGTAAAAAAACAAAATGGAACTGCCCAAGAACCCTCATGGAATGGGGCACCGCCCTCAAGCCATCTCCACAAGACTTCACCACCAAGGACCTGCTAGAAACCCGAACCACTGGAACTAAAAACTGTACCCAACCTGCGACAACAAAAATAACTAAGTCTACTTACACCCAAGGGTGTAAGTAGGGTGTGATCCAAATACCAATAGGATACCACCACTAATATATTCCATGTTATAAACAATTACTGATGAAAAGCATGCAAGTTTTCAAAAACAGGAAATGCTAGTTACAATTTCTAAAAGATGAAACATTAAATAAAAACAGTTTTCAGGTGGGCTAATTTAAAGAATAAATTTTTTTAAAATAAATAAAAAAGCTACTGAATTTTCCATACACTCATACTGTATGCCAATGGTAAGCACAAAATATCTAGTGAGCACAAGCAATGGGAAATAACCCCTAGGCACTAGCTAGCTGTGGGTCCGAGGTACCTCGTATCTCGGTGAGAGTAACCATCACAAATATCTGTTCTCATGCATGAGAAATTGGTAGGGAACACACCCATAACCTAGTGGTCCCCAATCATCATAATCATAGTTTATTTAGAGTTTTAAGAATCAATCTTGCTAAGTGAAACTGAGGCCAAACCCCACAGATTCACTAGCATACTAGTACACGTTCACCCACCTAGATACCTGGGTTTTACCTTTGTGCTCAAAAAAGTAAAAAAAGTCAATGAATATACCTTTAAAATGAAAATATCATTTCCATATCATAAATTAACCAAACAGCCCACATGTATACAACAAAAGTCACAAAATTCCACTTTTCATTCAAATTGATTTTGAAATCCGACTCACACCAAAATAGCCCACAACACTTTTCACATTTCTTTAACACTTCCACAAATCCATTAAATTTTTTTATAAAACCATTAAAATATATTAAAACTCTCATAAAATCCCACTAAATTTTTACATAATACCCATTTACCTTCAAAATCATTTTATCATCAAACTTACACGAAACAACCCACAAACAAGTTTTGCTCCAACATCACTATTTAATAAAACATTTCAGAAATTTACAAAAAATTATAATTTGTTTTGATATATTAAAACCTCACTTCACCTTTCAAAACCCCATAATAGGTGAAAAAACATACAAAATAGTACATATGCACTCTTTTCCCACTTTGTTTAACCAATAAAAACGTTTACAATTTTTATAAAAAGAACCCAAGTGGTGTAAATATGTCTTGCACACAAAACCCATTTCAAAAACCACATTTAAGAAAAAAAACATACCAATTCCTATCCAAAATATAATTTTAATCCCTATAGACATTTATAAAACCACTTTCATGTTTTATAAAATCACCTTGAATAATACTAGAAAAGATCCAAATGAAAACACACATTTTCATAAAATGCTCTCAAGAAGTATAACAATGTTTTACACATAAAACCTATTCAAAAACCCTATTTTTAGGCCCACATGAAACTAATACATTACCAAACCATAATTGGCAGTCCAAACAAGATTTAGTAATCCAATTCCATATGTTATAAAATACACCCAAATAATACCCCATGAGTAACACATGAAAGCACCCAATTTCAAGTTAAAATGCAACTATAAAATTAAACACTTAACCAAATCAATCAAAATTTTTTTTCTCACCACACCCAACATATGAGGAATATGAAAAATGAGTAAATACAGCAATATAACTCATCAATAATTGTTTACAAATGCAACCACCTACTGAAAATGTCGAATCCCTCAAAACTTGGTGCAAAACATCAACCGCACCACCAACGCATCACAAGATAAATACATCCCTAGACCACAGTATTTAACCAAAAATACACCAAATCAAACCATAGGTTTGAACCCTAACTTATAGACATTTTAGAACATAATGAATGAGGGAGGAAACCCTAAGGAGAAGGAAGAAATTGAAGAGAGAAACACTCACTCAAAAAAATCTTGAATAAAGTGAACCAAAATCCACCAGTATCTGAATTTTAAAACACCCAATCATTAAAGGTAGGTTAGAACAAGGATGAGGAGATCATGTTGGAACTGTAATTGGGGAAAAGAGTAAAATATAAGGAGTTAAGAAAGGATCAATTTACCTCTTCAAATCTGGGAGATTTCTGAAATCCAGATAAGTTTCAACCACTTTTTTAATTATATTGAGCTCTAAATTGTGGGAGGAGAGAATGGGGGGCGCTCGTTAGGTAAGTGGGCTTGGGTGAGAGTTAGAATCACTAAAAAAACGTAAATATTGAATGAGATATTAAAGAATTAAAATTTATTTTTAATGTAGAAAATGGGCTTTTGGGCAGGCCCAATCCCTTAAATGAAAACCCATATCCACCATGAATATGGATTCCTAAAAGGTCCAAATTAATATGGTGGTGTTAATAGTTCATGGGATGACAATTATGAATTTAAATGTATGAAACATGTTGAAAAATGAAAATGTTATAAAGGAATCAAAATTTATTTTTAAATCTGGAATTGGGCTCATAGTTTGGACCAATTCATGAAAACTCACCCATTTCTCCATAAAAGCTTGGGAAACCCCCAAAACAAATCATGAATGGAAATTAAATGTAATTTAACTTTAAATTAAGTCATTTATGTGACAAAATTCACCTTCCTACTTCAAGGAGATATATTTGGATGTTCTAGAGGGGAGATGAGCAGAAGAAACATTATGAGTCGACTACCGCTTTTTGAGACCCTCATCCAATGATATCCAAGACCAATAGGGATTTCTAGACTCTCTACCCAACATAAATGCATCTTTAATATAAGGAACTGATTAGAGGCGTCCTCTAAAGATAAAATCAAAGACCAAAAAATGTGGAAAATACATAGTTGAAAGGAACCCTAGATGTCATTGACATCACCATCACTGAGGAAGGAATCCCGACACCGCATACTCTCCATACCACCCAGTCTTTCAAGAGAGTTCTTGAGAGGGGAAAAATTGAAAATTAACTATGTAGTTTATTTTCAAAAAAATTAGGATATTCTATATAGTTTTATGTGATAAAATAAGGATATATTCATGTAGTTTTACACATCAAGACTTGGAAGTTAAGATATATAGATTAATATCATACAACTTGGACATTATGATATGTTGTTTAATATCACATGGCTTGGATGAAAAGAACCCAATGTGTAGTTATGAAAAACATTTCTTGAGAATACTTTCATTAGTGGACAGATTATTGACCTATCCATCCATTTTTTTCAATTATTATTCACTATTCGAGTAGACCGTGTGTATCTGGTAAGGACCCACCCATTTCAATTTAGTTTTTAAGAGATACTTACTATTCATAATTTATGTTCACGTATTTAGTTACATTTCCCAATGAAGTATTATTCATAGATGAACATTCTTTTCAAATTTTCATAATTTTTTTTCTGATAGGTTTCTATGTTATACAATGTATGAAACATTTTTTCATCAAGCCACTCTATTTCGTCCAATAACTTCTGGGAATTATCATATTTAGAATGTAAAATTAAAAGAGTGATGTTAATTAAGGGTAGTTGAAACTTTATGGGTAGGAATTCCAATACCCTTGACATGATTTAATATAGGGTCTCACATATAGTATTATGAGTTATGGTGTTGTAAGAACATAAATCATGTAAGAGATTACATAACTACAAATTATTATCTTTTTTAACTAACTTTTAAAGTATATTAGTGAGAGTTTTCTTGAATCCCTTTATTTATACATTCAAAATTTCATGATAGAGAGATGGGTGGTTGGAATAACTGATGCATTGTTCAAACAACCTTTTCAACTAAAAATAAAAGAATTTGGAACCATTTTCTATTAATATCATGTGAGGGAAACCAAATATGTTGTTTATGTTTGAATTTATGATTTAAATAATAATTTTTTTCTTGAAATTCTTTAGAGATATTAACCCAGTCCATTTAGAGAAAAAATTGGTGGTAGTAAGTATTCACTTGAACATTCTCGCTATTTCTAGGTGGATATGACCTAATGAAATATATTCCACTAATAGAAAATGTCCAAGAGTATTTGGTAGTGTGCAATAAAATTTTGGGTTTATGAATGAAATTTACTTGTATTTAGATACCATGTAATCTCCTAGTGAACTCCACGAAACATTATCTCATTGATGGATAAATTTATCCATATATCTTAATATGATGGTATAGTTTGGTTCCAGACTATTGAAAACCCCATGTGCCTGTACGTACTTTATATATATCTTTGATAATATCTCTTAATTCAATTAATATAAGGAGTAATATATCAAAAAAATATTTATAGAAAAAATTATGAGAATTCAGGCCACCGTAAAGTAAAAATATTTATTTCAAATCATGGTATATACCCTTTCATGGCTCATACCAATAAAAGAATTATTATGTATATATTCTTCATTAATGGCCCAAAGTCCTTATATTTTTATTCATTTTTGATAATATCCATTTTAAGGGTTGAAGGGGAACCCTAACATGTCCCGTAAACTTCGTGACATTACATGACCCGAAGGCCTTAGAGGAATTCATCCCAGATTATGCCTAATTAGAACTTCCCCTCCCCAGTATCTACATCATGAAATAATATCTCAACATTCACATGGTTGTTCAACTAGTGGTCCTGTGTAGATATTCACAGGATTGGTAATGATGGAAATTTCCATACCCTCTCATTCTTCTAAATCTGTTAGCTCTATCTGGTGAATGGGCCTACTCTGAATCCTCATATGAAGCATGGTTCTTGTAGAGTCTCTCTGGTAAATTTTCACAACTTGTGGAATGAATTATTTGAGGTTTACTAAATACATTTAGTTATAACTAAGTCTTTGAGGTGGAAAAAATGCCTTAATGTGGCCCGAAATTTTTACTGGCATGAAGGAATGAAGGAATCAAGGACTAAATCAATGGCCCAAATACTAAAACAGATGAATAGTTCTGGCTTCTATAGTATTGAAAAGTACCAGCTACAATACCTGCTACAATACCTATTATAGTACTTCTACAATTCCTATAAATATTCCTCCACCCATATTTGATCCTGGGTCTCGTGAATACACTTTGAGAGTCCTCACCAACCAAGCTAAGGATCAGGTGGTTATTTGGAGATTCTTAATTATGGTGTGAGTCCATACAATAGTGGTACAATTATATGAGTATATTGTACAAACTTTCTATAGGGTGGTGTTGAAATCATCTATTTTTTCTATATTATTATTGATGATTTAAGAAACAACCTTATTTTTCATGATAAAAATAATAGTTTCATCATATTTAGGATCTTCCAGGGTTATAGTGACATTAGAAAACATACCGAAACATGTATAGTTTTAGTGTGGAATATGAGATAGTTTTTGATTTAATAGGAGTTTATACATATACCCTTATACATAATAAAATAAGGGAATTAAGTCCTATTTCCTAATGGCATATTCATAGTTAATCTTATTGATCACCAACTCTAAATCTCCATTGATGTTCAGATTATTTATCAATATTTATATATACATATCTAGGAATATAATGAGTGGTTGGTATTTTTTCTTATTATTAGTGAATCTTTCTAATAATATAAATAAATAGGGAAGCACTACCTTTTCTAGAGATATGATAACAATTTACATGAAAACTCTATTGAGATTTGGGTTTTCCATTATTCTTGCTATTGGGATTTTGGTTGCTCTTTTGAAATAAATATCACACATTTAGGGGGTATCGGGAATAAATTGAACCCCCTCATCAAGTAACTATATGTTTATTAGAATATCTTTTGGGGTGGGGTGTACTACAAGAATGTCTACCAATTCCTACCCTTTTATAGCTATCTGAGATAAAAAATAGATATCCTATTTATAGAGGATGACACCCCATCATGATAGATATATAGTAAAAATGGAATGGATGAGTATATATTTGAGGATTTTAATACAATATACCAAGTGGGGAACATGAATATATAGGTAATGTCCCAACTTCTTCATAATAAAGATAAACACAGGGAATCCCTTATCTATATTAGAGTATCAAGTGTTAGTATCAAGTATTATTTTGTTAAGATAGTGATTATATTTTCTATTACTATGCCATTTTTTTAATCAAGAATGGAACCAATTGATCACTCTAAAGTTTTTATATACTATATTAGTGTCATTACCACCCCAGGTGTCATAATTATTGGTGGATGTAGGATATATTTCTTGATATTGCATAAGTGTTATGAACAATATTCATCTCTCTAGTAAGTGTATCCTTTAATCACTAGTTTTTGTGAATTTTAGTCATTTATCTATCATATTATAAAGTATGCTTCTAATGTGGGAGATTAGTCCCTAATACTCTATCAAATTTTGGATTTTTCTAGGAGGTATCTTGTGAAGGATGATCTAGGTCTTCCCAAGGTTTAATTTGATGTTGTGATGGTCGACCATGAATCGAAGGAAATTTTGAAATGTTATCTCAAATTCACATTTTAGGGTATTTATCTTTAAATTGTCTTGTTATAGTTTATTAAAAACCACATCAACATTGACAAGATGATCGCAACACTATTGGAATTTGAAAAACAAATTATCATAATAAATTTCTAGGATTTCCCCCAGAGTAGTGTAAATATATAATGTATAACATGTTAATATGTACCATTAGTATTCTTTAAGACAAAAGGAATTACTTGAACACAATATACAACTTAGGGTTACATGAAAGTGGTGGCTTCTTCATCATCAATTAATATCTAAATCTGGTTGTAACAAAATTATTTTTTCATGAGAATGATTTCCTAAAAGTTAGAGGTTTAATGGTTCAATAATTCTGTGATTGGGATGGGAAATTATTTTTTTGGTAAGTGATATATTAGATCCCTAAAATCAATGCAAATATGAATTTTTATATAATTATTTTTGATGAGGAAAATATTGGTGTTCCATTTTGGGTATTTCAATTTCCGAGAAAGTTATCATCAATGATATTATCAACCTTGACATACATCATGGACATATATCCTATATTCATTCTCTAGGTTGCCGATTTATAGCCATGATAACCTTCTATAATACCCAAATTATGGGTAGAAACATCATAATTCAATCCTGAAATCTCCATATAATTCCCAGGGAATATGTCTCACTAATTCTTCATGAATAAGACATTTTTTCTCTTATCCTTAGGAGTCATAGTTGCACTAAATAATGTGGTTAATGGATCCTCCTATATTTATAGATTAACTTGTAAAAGATTATTAATAGTAGTTGAGAAACATTACTTAAATTCTAGAGGGGTGCATTTGAGATCCACTTCCTCTTCCCATACTACTTCAATATTATCAAGAGCATGAGACAAAAGGGAAATTTAGGTTTTAAAAGACAATTATTCTACATTTTAATCATGTATAAATGTTGAGTAAGTATCTCTAGGTCCTGAGGGTGATACATAGGGGTAAAATTATCAGGATATACCTAGATTATTTCTCCCTCCTCACCCAATAATCTAGGGTATATTATTTTCTGATATCCTATGATTAATGGAAGGAGAAGAGTGATTTTAGTTTCTGTAGATAATGTAGAATAATATTTAGATTCTGAAGTAAATGAGGGAATATTTTGGTTGGGTTTATTATTATTTCTACCAGTATCACATTCATTTTCTTCATGATTGTACTCAATGGATTCCAAAGATATCATGAGGATGGGGGTAACTATTCCCATCTTCATGACCACTTATTTCTTCGAGGGGTGTGGTATACATGATTAAAGTTACTCATATTCATATTATTAAAATCAGTCATAATTACCCTCACTTAGTGATGGTCAGGATTAATAATGACTAATATAGGTTGTGTGGTCTTTTTTTTCTTTATTAGCAGTGCCTATTTCAGGGGGACATCCACCTAACCCTCATTGGATAATAAGGTGATCAAGTGCATTATCCTCATTGATGGGATATTTAGGACTAGGTGAATTATTAGATATTTAATTATTGAATAAATATGATTAAAAGGTAGCACGTAATCTTCATAGAGTTCATTTAATGTTTTAATAGGATCCATTTAAAAACCATTTTAGTGTCTGATATGGATGGAATTATCTATCAATGACTAATTTTCTTCCATTTGGTAGAATTATACTTATATATAATGATATTTACAAGATAATAATTCCATATTATCACTATATAAAAACCCTAAATATCCATTGAAATAGTACTTAAGGTGATGATGGTATGATGAAGGTACTTCATATGTAAATGAAATCATGGTATTCCCATTGGAGGGTTAAAATTTGTGTCCTAGAAGATTAAATTGAATTAGGGTTAGAGAAAAGGCATCGAAAGAGGGATCTATGATTGATTAATACAAGAATATTCTTCTCACTATTTTTATACTATTAAATTTTCAGAGTAGGGGTAGAAAGGTAAAGTTCATTATAGACCAATCATTAGAGGGTTAATACCAGTATGAGGTTGATTCTGGAAACATTTTCAATCATATCTGAATAGATGTTAACATTGTTCAGATTTTTGGATATGTACAATGAAATGATATATCCTTATATTGAAATATACATGAATTATTATAATGGAGGTGACTTCAAGAAACTTATTAGGGTAAGCCTCTTCATTGTACAATTCTATTGAAAAAAATTTAGTTTTTGAATCAGTGGGATTAAGAGAGCATCAATGAGCTCTTCTTAGAGCTCCATTGAAATAAAGAGTGCATTAATAATGAAAAGCTTAGATATGATAATAAAAATTTTATTCAATATGTAATAACTTTTTATTAGGTGTTTATATTCCCTTTCATAAGGTAGTTCCCTAGACTAAAGCCTATTGGTTGAGACAACTTGTTCTGGTGGTTCCTTTTCCAAACCAACATTTGGGGGAATATTTTCCATTTTTGAATTGGATTGTGTCAATCATCACATATTTTAGTGCTAATTATAAAGTAACACATTTACTAAATTATCCTCCATTATAAGTGTACATGTATGGGCCTTTCATATTTTTGATGTTTATCATGATCCCACTGGGATTATTGAAGTGCCTATCTCTGGGGCTTTGCAGCATATATGGATTTATTAGAGATATATCATGAATTTTAGGGTCTAGATCTTCTCAATATTCCTAACCCATAAAGATATATGGTTTTTCCCTATTTATCCTTGATTATGGGTTGTGAAAATGGGTATTTATAATTTCACTACATCAAATATGGTATTTTCAAGTGGATAACATTGAAATAACCCTAATATGACTCTTCACCTAATGAGGCTCTGGTTTAGTCGAGAGGTTCTCATAGGGCCATTTAATGGGATGATTTTAATCCTCCTAGTGATAGATGTAATAAATTCAAGAGATTTTGTACTAGTTTAAATTCCTGGATGGGATCATACAACTATTAATAATTCTTATTATTTTGATCATGTCGGTTCTCCTAAGGCTGTATTTTATAGGGCTATGGTACCAATAAAATTAGTTAATCCATCACAGGGGGAATTGGGGTCAAAACCAGTCAATTTAGTTTATTTATAGGGATAAAATTTGTTCAGTTTGATGAATTTTTGGATATAAAATCATTATAACTATATATACCCTTTCTTGGAACATCATATTATTCTACTTTATCACTAAGTGGAATGCTCAAGGCACAAGACACCTGTGTGAGTGGTTTTCCAAAATGATTTTTTTACAGTATAGTATCATCTATAATATATAAATGAATCTAAATAACTACAAAATAATATTCTATAGAATCATATCATTGGGTAAATAATCAATTTATTCATTGAGGTCTATTTCATTGGGTTCTATGGCCTCAGTAAAAATGAGGAATTTGTTTTCCATGGCTTTGAGGAAAACCCTAGGATATTACCTTTTTTAATGAATAATTTTTTTCATCCTATCTTTATATAGTGGATTCCTCTATTATTTTCTTCCCTTCTAACATGGATACTACTGTTGTTGTGGTCATTTAGTGGGGAACACCATGTGATATTTCGATGGTTTAGGTGTTGATAGATCTTAAGAATTTCAATTTTAGTTTTTTACTTTTACAACCATCACTCCTTGGGTTGTTGGTTCCAAACATGATTTTACCATTGAGCTAAAGATGAAATATTCCAACATTTAGGAAACTTTTTCGATCTCTTAAAATCTACCATGATATTTTTACATGATCAATGACATCTGTAACTTATCTTGATGATTTTTTGTGAAAATATCTAGTAGATACTCCTGTGAGAGTATCGTGATCATAGAGTTGGTCAGAATATTCTATATGGAAATGAAATATGAGACACTTATATTTCGATAATTTTTGTAATTAAATAGATCAATGATTATATTTTTTTCTTAGAATAGAGATGAATTAGTATAGAGACTCCTGATCAAGGTACCATCATCATTTAGTGACCTAGGTGGAGGGTTTTTACAGAAGACAAATGCTGATCCTTCCTAATTATTTATGAATCATATGAGTTTTTTTTCTTACTTTTAGTTTACTGTACTAATCACTAGGACACAGTGAGATAAAAATTAAATCACATGCTACCCCAAGTATTTGGTTCCTTTAAAAAACTGGAAGTTTGGATTTCCAAGATTATATGGAGTAGGAGTCACATACACCAACTTATGATATGGATTACTCTCTAGATGCATAGGAACATGTTTTATTTCAATGAATTATAACATGGTAGATGAGGTCTCAATAGAGTTGAGAAGCTATGGTTGACCGATTGATAAGGAAGACACTTTTGTAGAGGTAGTAAAAAATGCCTGATATGGTCATCTATCCTATGTTTTCTATTTTTTTAATAATATTCAATCGAGGAAGCTCAACTGACATGAATCTAACTATAACACCAATAGAGATAAATCTTGATATCCATTGGCTGCTGGATTCAGATCGTTCGGTTTGCTAAATCATGAATTGGTTAAATGATCATATACTGCCTTTATTGGTGGTGTTATATCTTCTTTTCATGGAGGATTTAACAGAGGAGAAAAATTATTATCCTCATAGAATTTATAATCAGTAAGAATACTTTCCTTGAGTTGTTCAGTGTTGAGTAATTTTATCCCCTCCAAATATGTTTCAAATCGATCCAACTTCTCCATGGCAGTGAGAATCTTAATTTCATTAGGTGGTGGGTGGGATGCGGCCACACCCTTCCTTTTTTTTCCTTTTTAGAATCTTTTAAATCGCATAGAGGATATTCTTTATGAGGATATCATAGGTTTTGTGTATTACTCTTATATTAGGTATGTACACCTTCAAGAACTTTAGTTCAAACCACATCTTGGTTGGATGCCCTTTAATCCCTTTTTGTGCACTTGTTATATTCTATGATATACCTATGGGAGATGTTGATGAGATTCAATAACATATAGTTTCTTTTAAGTATCATATCCTCTTCATTAGTGGAGGGAGATTATTTTATTAATGATTATCTGTCAAGTAAAAAATTAAAATACTCTGTGATCATTTATTTCTATGGTGAATAGTTTCAACTTGTAGTCCCTCTGTGGGTTTTCCTCCTTTTTTAAAAATCATTTATAAATGATTTTTGCTATGTAATTTAATGTGAATTACCAATCAGATTCACTAAATTCATCACCAATTAAATGGGTGGATAACAAGATAGGAGAAACATTGATAGACTTTGTAACGACACATACTTTTATGAATTAAATTTCCCTTTCGTAAATTTTTCTATATCTTTCGGGTAATATAGTAAAATATAAATCACATGAAATATATAATGAAATTAAATAACAAATTATTGTATTAAAGTAAATATCACATTTATATAATATATATAGTCATAAAAAAATTATTACAATGGGATAGTAAACATAAAAAAATAAAATAAGTATAATAAGGAAATTTAGATCATCTTTATCTCATAGAATAACCATGATTACAAACACCATTGTAAAAAAGTTAGAAAATATTATTTACCTAATAATAATTTTGGAAAATAAACAATATATAACACTATGAGGAACTATGTTTAATAATGAAGGATATAAATTGGATGTATTTATAGGAAGTTGAAAACTGATATAACCATTGGAATTGTGGTCTGACCATTAGGAATATGATATAACCATTAGGAATTGTAACCTAACCATTAACATATTTACTAGAATAATTGAATATCAAAAAAATATGTTTGGTATTGTATGAAATAAATATATATTAAATATATATTAGGATATATTTAAATTAAAATATTTGAAACAAAAAACAATAATTATAATTTTGTTACGAAAAATATGTTTTATTTTTATTAAAATATATTTTTATAATAAATTTCATACTTTGAAATGAAATTAACTTAAATATATTGCCTCAATATGAAAATAAATATTTGAATACATTGATAATATGATTTTAATAAATTACATGTAATTTTTCTAATGGTTGGAGATTTGGTTATGTCTTAGAAACTAGAAATGTTTAATAAATAATGAATTAAATTGAATAATTAATTATCTTATATTCGTAGAATTATTTTGATAAAATGTATTTAATTTTTTTCATTAGCACATAAAAATTAGTAGAAGTATTTTTTATTAATAATAAAATATGATAAATTATAGTATTTTACATTATAAATTAAAAATAGATTAATTAAATTTGGGATGATGTAAGAAACAATTATCTCAACCTCACATGTACCTAGAATAATATATATTAACAAAAAACATGATTATTGGTAGTCTTGAGATAAAACAATAAACTAATAAATGTTATACTAAAAAAAACACCAGTCCTCCCCTTATAAATAATACCTCCCCCACCCATTTTTTCACTTTCAAAACACCTTACCTTTCTAAAGCTATAACTTATTATCTATTGTGATTCGGTGCCTGGGACCTCATTCATTTATGTACTTTGATAAAAATTACATGTATAAAATTTGATATATATACATTTGTTTCTCTTACGATTATACTATTGATACTTTTGTTCCCCCTATTTTCCTAGTAATTTACTTAGATTACATATCATATCAATAGGTTATAACATTTCCTAGAATATAATGAGGACCTTTAAATTATATGAAAATAATAATTAACATTTCTCTTATGGTAGAAATACATCATACTAACAGGGTACATATGATGTTGAAATATCAGGTGTTGAGGGCTTAGAAGCATTGGGAATTCTTTTCATGATTTTTTCAATTTGTAATCTTTAGTGTATGAGATCATGAGGACTGACCCACCCATAGGAACACAACATGTTTTAGGATCCATTGGTTCTTTTTCATCTATGAACACATATAATGATATCTTCATGTTATATCATTATTAATGTGTACTATTTGATCATGTAATTTATAAAAATTCAAAAACCATGACATTTAATTCATGGTGAGATAGATTGTGATGGGTGTTTCATTGGTTTTATAGAATTAGATGAATTATAATGATTGAATTTTTCACTTCTGAGTAGAGGAAGAGATGTATTTGGCCAGGATGGCTAGGATGGTAGTACCTTCACTAAATTTATAGACATGGTAGAAAAAGGTATGTTCATTTTATAAGGCCATTAAATCAATAATGCATCAAAATAATGATTTCAAAAAGTGTTCATCCTACTATATGATATATCATGAGATAAATATAGTATATTACATAGTGCATGTTCGTCCGAGATTATTGTAATCCTGACATTACTTATAACCTTAGGTGTTATGATGGGTTTCTAGTATCTATACTTGGTTTGTGAGTGATACTCACTCCTTTTGAGATAAAGTCCTAGAGGGTCACACAATAACTGAATCCGCACATTTCACCTATTCAGAAAAAATAATATTTTAGGAATAAGTTGGCCCTATGTGTGGGGGAAAGTAAAAATCCAAGTGTGATCAATCAAAAGTAAAATAATTAAATTATAGTATATGAATTTAGAATAAGGGTGGTTGAATTTATTTCTCATTATATTCATAGGTTTTATTAATAATTGGATTGAGTGTGAGAAAATATAATTATTTTAATGAACATAATATGTTCGTGATTTGTTATATTATCTATTGAGAATGTAATATGTGAAAAAGTTTTGAATTTTATCACATGAAATGGTATTAATTTTAAAATACAGTGATAATATATTTATGATTATTATGACCACTTTAGTATGTTGTATGTGTGTTTTTGGGCATTTTGGAAGGTTATGTTTCTATAGAGACCATATAATATTTTATCAAAACTTAAAACATAATATAAAGTAATGTTTAAAACCAAAATGTGGGAAGCAAACTCTTCCAAAATTTTAGTATATTTCTCCTCTACACTCTCATGTTTTAGAGAGAGAAACCAAATAAAGGAAAATATTCAATTAATTCCACCTCTTGGATCGATAAATCCTTCTAAAGATCAACGAGATTTCATATAGAAATTTAATTTTTGATGCTATCATCAGAAAATAAAATAATGATTATATAGGAGTTTTAGTGCTCATTTTGAAAATGTAGAGGATAACTAACTTGGTGTTTTATAGCCACAAAACACCAAAGGAGAGTGAATCATATTAGTGTTTTCAAAAAAACAAGGCACTGCATATGGTTTTGTTTAATTTTTTTTCTTCAAGGTTAAATTTAATTTTATTAATTATATAATAAATATCAGAAATGGTTATTGGGGAAACAATATTTTAAAAATGATTCTAAAACCAAAATTTTAAAATACCTATTTTACATGTTTTTTTAAAGTCACAGGTTCCTTTATGCTTTATATAAGTGAACATTAAATTGTTTAAGTCAAAATAATTCACAATTTTGAATAAATATGCAATAAATTTTAAATATGGTATTTATGTGGTCCAAACCCAACTCACAATGTGGAAATATGAGTTCTTATAATCAACATATATTTGAATGATGATTGGTGTGTTTTATTAAAAATAAAAAATGTATTTATTTTATTATAATTATAAGACTATAATTATGTGGTATTTCAGACAAGAGTGAGTCAGCTACTTGATAGATGTTGGCCAAGGATATGGATAGATAGATAGAGTCTAATGGTGAGTGGTGTGTACTACACATCATTTTTGGATAAGGATAAAATCCCCTAGAAAATACTATGAAAATTGGGTGGAAAATCAATTTGTATTAAAATTTGGCCGCCCCATTTACATGGGTAGAACCTTATAGAAGAAGATATAAACCCACCATGGGATTCTATATGGTTATTTTTAATATATATATAAATATTTTTAATACATATATTACACCCCACATGGGATGCACTATAATCCTCACTCACGACCTATTTGGGTCATTCAGTATACACCCTTACAAACTCATAGTTGAGTCACACTAAAATGGGTTGGGTTTGGTATGTACCTATCTAAATTTTCGAGTCCAGGAGCCCTCCCAGAAGCCATGTTTTAATATTTGGGGTACCCAATCAGGGTCTGAAAAAACCCAAATAATTATTTAAAAAATAAAAAGTAAATTTAATTGTCTATAAATTAGTAACATTATTTTGAGTTCTATAGAACATTTAAATAAGTAGTTTAATTTATTTTAATATTATTATAAAGAATTAAAGTAACCATCATTTCAAATTTTAGAAATTTTAATTTTTAATATTCAATATAATTTCATATTGAGTGATTATGAGCCAAGACAGACCCATGCATGTGTGTTTATTTTTTAATTTTATGAATAATTTTTATCATCACTCAGACTATAATTTTATTTGGGATTTCACATCCAATTTTAATTGAGAAAATGCAATTCTGTATCCTATGTTTCCCTCACCACATGTGATTATACATTTTAATGTTTGGAGGAGTCTGATACAACACAGTTCGAGTCAATAGATGGCATGAAATAAAATATATGCAATGCATGGGAGTTTTCAGGTATGTAATACGAGTCATGTATTGACTTAGATAAATCCCATTGGGTCTTGATTAATACATTATTCACTTAATGGATTATCTAATAGTTAATGACTCATGATCACATCATTATTTATTAATTTTATCTTTTTAGTGGTTTATTAGTTTATGTATTTATATTCATCATGAACAACCATTTAAAATGTTAATGAACCTTAGATAGATAAAATGAACATGTATAGTGAATTTTTTCTATCTAATGAATGATTAAGTTATTGTTTCAATCACATTTAACAAGAATGTTAAATAGAAAAGTATTTCCTTATATGAGAAAAATTGAAATCATGAAAATTTATATAATATGAAAACACCTTGCACCATTTAAATTTTAAAAAATAAATGTATTTATGGTTCTCATCATCCCTATTTTAGGGTACCAATTTCTATTAGGGAATTCTAATTAAAAAGTTGGGCTAATAAAATTAAAGCTGGAAGAAAAGAAGTAACTATATAAAACCTGAATGAGATTTATAGACAAAGTGTTGAGTAAATCAATGTAATGATTTCTATAAGATGAGACTTCACTAAACAGTTCATAAAGAAGTGAAATAATGTGTTTAGCTAGTCAAAATACTACCATGAAACTCCCTGAGTAGTGGTGTAGCTATAGATTCAATTATGAGAAGAGGTTTTGAAGGATCCTTAACTCTAGTATATTCAATTGATTGAGTATTCTGAATCTTTTTGTTGATGTCTACATGGATTTGATAAAATAGTGAGATACATTTAAAATTTAATAAATTGAAAATTTCAACTAGTTATTAAGACAATGCATTAATCTATTAAATTTACTTATTGTGGATTAAATTGGAACATTCAATAATTCAATTTCACTATGATCAATTTTTGATAAAAATAATATCCTCACCATACATAACTTCTTATAGTGGTATAGTCAAGTGTGCATAGTATTACACCAATTTAAAAAGCTATATTTGATATAATTTCAACATCCTATTTCCCCCCTATGAGGGTAATCAAAAGGTATAAGGATATATACAAGAATCATGTGGATGATTCCTTGTATGTCTAGTGTATCATGTATTAATATGTGTATAGTGAGTTAAAAAAATTCATAAGGATGAAAGTACCTATAAAATGTTTTCTCATATCCAAGAGGTTTATTTTGAGATAGCCCTTCAAGAATGAAATGAGACATCCAGTTCTCTATATAGGTAAAATCTATCAGAAGGGGGTTAGGCATGCCTTTATATACTCAATATGATTTGGTATATTATGAGACTATAATCCCTTGGGTTCATGTTGAACCATAAACTAGAGAATTATCTCATTATTTCCTCCCTATTGTGAATTTTCTCAACATTCATCATTAATTTAAAAATGAATAACTTATAAAATTGACTCCCAAAATTGTTGGATTTATTTTTCCAATCTGATAAGGATATGAAGAACACTAACCCTTTAAAAATTATAGTGAATAAGAGGAGGAAGGATAAGGATAAGGCTTCATAGGTAATTTATAATATGAAGATTCTAATGCACCTCCCCTCCATGAAGCTATTGATACTAAATGAGGGAAATGGTAAGGAAGTTGTATGATTTTCTTCTTGAAATAAGGGTCATTAGAAGAGGAATTTAAAGGTTCTGAAGAAGAAGTTGGGAGATTATTCAACCTCAGGTATATTTTTCACATAATATTATCTATCCTTATCCAAAATTAGGGTATTTGATTCATCATGTGGCTCAAACATTTATATTTATATATAGGAACCAAGTACATTCTTGAATATTGAAAAAGGGTGAGGTGGATCTTTAGGTAGTGAATAGTTTAGTTCTTATATTAAATAATTATTATTATGTACCACTGATTACTAGAAATACAATCTCAACGCCACCCTTAGAAACTATTTATTTTTATTTCATTTTGGGAAATAAATATTGTCTTTTTATGGTATATAACATCATAAAAAGAGATTATATATACATGAACCTGAGAGCCATATTATTGAAGTCAATGAAAAATCCATATAGAATTACTAGTATCTTACCTGCCTATGGTACTTCAGTATAGGTCATGTAAACAAAATGAATTTAAGAAAATTCCATCAATAATAATATCCTTATTCTATCTATTTAAAACCATTGTATGTATGTAATACTTTTTTTATAGGTAAAATGACCAAAAAACCTTTCTGTGGGAAAGGATAAGGGGATAAAAGACTACTAGAATTGATTCATACTAATGAATGCAATCCATTTCTAAAAAATGATAGGGATGCATTTTTTTAATTCATATTTTTAGTGATGAATATACTAGTTATGGGTTTATCTACTTAATGTGGTAAAAGTTATATTACTTTCATATTGTTTTGGAATACCATAATGAAGTAAAAAATATCAAGAAGATAAAGAAATAATTCTTGGAATTTAGTTGATAAAATCTAAATAAATAAATAATTAATCACTTTAAGGGGTATGGGATTGTATCCCAACTCAATACTCCTTATACACTTCAATATATTGGTATATGTGAAAGGAGTAATCATAACTTTCTTGATATAGTATGATCGATGATGAATCAGGAAACACTATCTTTATCTTTTAGGGATATGATCTACGGATAACAACTTATATAATTAACCTCTAACATGAAAGGAAGCTTTATATAGAAATCATGTTGATAATTGGAAAGATACCATAATTTTTGAGATGGATTCCATGTTTCAAAATCATGTTTGAATTTTGGTAGACCCTCCTACCAATGTAAAACCTATTTGTTTTAAATGAATATTCCAAAAAAAGATAGACAACGATAGATAAGTGATAAAAAATAAGGCCCTACTGGAACTGAGTGGTGATAGAAAACATCAACGAATAGAAAATGATGAACCCTTATCAATAGTTGTGATTCTAAAATCCATCATAATATTACATGAAGTAACAACCTTCCATGATTAGGAAATTTATAAAATGGATGTAAAAAAACATTTTTAATTGGTAAGTTGGTCGAATATTTATACATAAGACAAAATGATGTTTTTATCATGAAAAATAATTTTAATAAAGTGTGTAAGATATAGAGATCCATTTATGGGTTGAATTGGGTGGCATAATCATGGATTTCTCAATTTGATTAGGCCATAAGAGAATTGGGTTTTTTCAAGAATGATTGTGAGACAAGTGTATATTATATGGTTAGTGAATATGTAATCTATTTAATAGTATTATATGTTGATTATGTATTGATTATGGGAAATTAAGTGTCAGTCTTATAGTCAGTTAAGACTTGGTTAAAATAATACTTCTCTATGAAAGACTTAGGTGATGTAGCTTATATTCTAGGGATCAAGATATATCATGAAATATATAAGAGTCTTACTAGGATGAGTCAAAGTATATATATTGACAAGGTAATAAAAATGCACAATATGTAAAAATCTATTATGGGATTGTTTCTACTGTAATATGTCATTAATAATTCCTATAATATTTTTCCAAAACATAGAAGAAGTTTTAAATGATGAATATAATCCCATATTCTTCAATAGTGGGTTCTATCATGCATTCAATGATATATAATCATTTTTATGTTGCATTTTATTTAATAATAATGGGAATATACCATGATAATCTAGAATATCTCTATTGGGTAGTTGTGAAAACTATCCTGAATTACTTGAGTTGTATAAATCATATATTCTTGGTGAATGGAGGAGATAAAGAACTTGTGGTTAGAAGATGCATTGATTCTAGTTTCAAGACTAATTGTGATGATCTGAAATCACATTTAAGATATGTATTTTTCTTGTTCAGTGAGCTAGATATACTTGAAGTAGTTGATGTTCATCGATTCTATAGCATAATCTGAGTATATAGTTTCTTCTGATGCAACTAAAGAAGAATCATGGATATATAGCTCTGATTATGAGTATGGAATTATGTGTACCAGTGCAGATACTATTATTGTATACTATGATAATACTACAATAGTGGTTCTTTTGAAGGACCCTAGATCATAAAAGATTACGAATCATATAATTTAGATGTTTCAAATCTTGATTGATTCTACTCAAAGATGTGATGTTAAAGTTAGAAAAATTCCCATAGAGAATGACATGGAAGACCACCTGATAATATCCATATCTTGGAAAAACCATAATTCCCATTTGAGATCTAGGAGGTTGATAATTATTATTAGTTGTATATATATTAAGAGTGAGTGTTGTGAGTGGGTGTACTAAACCTAACTCATTTATGTACATTGGTTACCATTACATGTATATATTTTGATATATACATACATGTGTTTCCCTTACCATGGTGGTGTTAATACTTAAATTCCAACTATATACATTGTAATTAACTTATATTAAATATCATATCAATAGGTTATAATAGTTTCCATTCTATAATTAGAACCTTGATATACTATTATAGTAATTTTAATCATTTTTATATGGTTTCAAAACATCATACTGATAGGAAATAGATGATATATGTAGTGGAGTTGGATCCATACAAAAAAATTCTTTATTTTATAATAAACTACATTATTTTTTTAAATATTAATAAAATCATTATCAAATCATGATTTTTCTTATTCATGACCTAGTATATGATAATTTCTTAAGAGTAGCTGTCTCACAGAAAGGTCACAATAGTTCCTTGCTATGTTGAGAACCAAGAAGTGACATGATAGTATTCTTAAATATATGTTCTATAATAGGATAAAATCATTCAAGGGACACAAATGATACATGATATCAGGGGTGAAAACTTATAGGACTTTGAGGCACCTTCTCATGGTGTACGACCATGGTTATATCCAGTGTTGGATATTATGAGAATAATAACTACTGTATAGAAATCCAAATTTATATGTCTTATTGGATGTTACTATCTATGGATGTGTTTATTGATCCATAGAAATTAATATTATATTTTATGAGTATTATAAGTCATGTACTTTGATGTGTTGATGATAATTGTGATGAAATATGTTCATAGTGAGGCAGGATAAGTTGGATATGTCCTGAGTAATATTCCATTAATGAATAATGAGAGAAATGATTTTTATATTATGTTATTTAATGAAAGTTTAAGTCTCAGGCCCTTTTATGGAAATGATATAGCTTAAATAAATTCATGGTCATGGTGTTCTACAGGAATGTTCAGTTTCCAAAAAGTTAAAGAAAGATATATCAAGCACATAGGTTGTTGGTGCAAAAATGCAACCTGCGTGATTAGAGATATCATAATGAAGGGATTATTTACACAGTAAGAATCCATATGAGGTATTATATCATTATATTATTATATTCTTTCTATTTGGGTTCCTTAGTGTGTAATGAGATTCTAACCTTTGACTTTATGTTGCGTCACCTAATTCCATTGTGAAAGAGTCCTAGAGGGTCACAAACTAACTTTATCGAGAATCAATGTTCAATAATGTATTATTATTTATTATTTAACAAGTTGAATAAATAGTATTCCCACATGTGGTTAAATAATTATTCATGTTTGATTTATTGCATACATTTTATCAACAATTATTCAAGAGAATATTTTGTGAGTAGAATATTTAATAAATATTTTTCTTTTCAATTAGAAAATATAATTTTTGATTCCCACCAACTGAGAATATTCAAATACACAAGGGAATAGATACCCAAAGAATGGGTATTATTTTCCCTGAAAAGAAAAGGAAGAGATAGTGGAAAAGAGAAACATATCGTGTAACCTTAAAAAAGACACATAATCACATGAACTTTAGAAGGTCATGTGAATGGGTCATGTGTAGTGCATGGCCTGATTGAGAAAAAATAAATCCCCTTTAACAATCCTTACTATTCTTTCACAGGAATCCAAGATACTCACTAATCATGTAGAGGTTTTGAGTTGAGTTCCTATGAGCCTTGAAACTTTTCAACCGGTGGGTGCTTGACAATCATCCAAAACCCTTGTAAAATAATGGTTGAAAATATACCAATGGATGATACCATATGTGGTCATTGATATTAATACAGCATGATCATATGGTTCACAAGACACTATAGATACATAGATAAATGTCCACATTATCGTGAGAAAACATGTGGTCAAGTCACCTTCATCATGCGATGGGTCTCAGACATGTCCACTCAATTGTGCACTGAACCTCCATATCTATAAATATATTTCCATGATGATTTTCACACATTGACATGATATATAACATTTATCAAGTGAAACACCATTTATAAGAAAAGCTATTATCCAGGATAAGGTGATAATTATTTTTCAAGATCCCATATTGGTCATGTGGTGCCCTCATGGGCAACCAATGGGAAATGGTCAAAAAGGACTTGTAAAATAATGGATGAAAATATGAAAAATGTATAATCCTTTTTTAGTCATTGATATTCATTCAATATGTTCATTCAATTCACAAGACCATGAAAAAGACCTTTATGTATTCACCTTATCATACAAGATCCTGGTGACATGTCCCCTTCATCATGTTACTACTAAAATTAAGGCTTTTAAAAGAGATATAAAATGATTTTAATATCACTAGAAAAGCATTGTTAATCGCAGCAAAGATGGGGGGGGGGGTCCCATTAACAATGATAAAAAAAGCGCTAATAAAGGGGTACCTTTATCCATGCTAAAAAAGTGCTGAAAAAGGTCCCCCCCTTTATCAGTGTGTTTTTAGCACGGATAAAGGGCCACCTTTATTAGTTATATTTTGAGCGCTGATAAAGGCCTAGTTTCTTGTGATGTGCTGTTTATTTAACAACACACCCAACACCTGCACACCTATACAAAACACCACCTGCACACAAACAAAGCACAGAAGAACAAAACAATGAACACAAGAGTTTCAAAAATAATGCAATATACATTTACTTGACATTATGAATACAAAAGAATACATTTCTATATACATTTCAAAAAATGTTTTATATGGTTACAATTACAATTGTCCAAAAAACAGTTAAAAAAATTATTGTTTCATCCTTTGGCATCTGTGATCCCCTATCAAAAATGTTCATCCATGGTATTAGTTATCAAATAAAGAATCTGAAATCAAGAAAAAAATTCCACCTATATAAGAAAACAAATATTATGTTAGTAATATAATAATGAAATAAATTAAACATTAATATGGAAGAATACATTAATAAAATGTCATTTTTTAATAAAAAAGACACATTTGGAGTTATACTGGTAACACCATGCATTGTATTAAGGGTGGGTTGATTCCTTCATATAAAAAATGAGTCATAGATCATTGTTTTAAAATATTAAAACAATCCGAATGGGGTTTCTCAGTTTTGAGAACATCACTTGTTCTTTTACTGAAATTAATATCAAATTTAAATGACACATTGAGATTTATATCAGTCACATAATTAATCATATTGAGTTTTGGTTGATTCCTACATGTCCAAAATAATTTATGGATGATTTTCCTAAAGTATCAAAAAAATTCAAATGTTTTTTCTTGGTTTGCGGTATGTCACTTGTGTTTTTTTTCTAAAATTAATGTTAATTTTAAATAAAAAGAGACACTTTGAGTCATACCAGTCGCATTGTGCATTGAATTGAGGTGCAATGGATTCTTACATGTCACAAATGACGTATGGATCGTTGTCCTAAAGTATCAAAACAATCTGAATGCGTTTGCTCAGTTTTTAGTATGTTAATTGTGTTTTTTTACTAAAATGTCATTTCAAATTGGAAACACACATTCTGAGTCATACATGCCACATCATGCATTGGTTTGATATGAGACTGCTTCGTACACATCAAATATAACTTATGAATCAATATCCTAAATTACTAAGACAATTGGAGTGAGTTTTCTTGGTTTTCAGTGAGTGACATATTTTCAGATAAAATGTCAATTTTAAACTAATAACAGTCACTTTTTTCCATACCGGTCACACCTTGCATTGTATTGAGGTACGGTCGATTCATACATGTCAAAAATGACTGATGTATTGTTTTCCTAAATTATGAAAAAAAATCCAAATGTGTTTGCTCGGTTTGCAGTATGTCACTTATGTTTTTTCTAAAATTAATGTCAATTTTAAATAAAAAGAGACACTTTGAGTCATACCAGTCAAATTGTGTGTTGAATTGAGGTGCAATTGATTCCTACATGTCAAAAATGACTTATGTATTGTTTTAATAAAGTATCAAAACAATATTAATGTGTTTTCTTAGTTTTTATTATGTTAATTGTGTTTTTTTACTAAATTTCATTTCAAACTGGAAACACACAGTTTGAGTCATAACGGTCACATCGTGTGTTGGTTTGATATTATACTACTTAATACATGTCACAAAGAACATATGAATCACATCTTAAATTATGAAGACAATTGGAGTAGGTTTTCTTGGTTTTCAGTGAGTGACATGTTTTGAGCTAAAATGTCAATTTTAAACTAATAATAGATACTTTTAGCCATACCGGTCACACCGTGCATCAGATTCAAGTGAGTTTGATTTCTACACATCACAAATGACTCATAGATCATTTTACTAAAGTATAAAATGAATCCAAATGTGTTTTCTTGGTTTTCAGTATGTGAATTTTGTTTTTTCTAAAATTAATATCAATTTTAAATAAAAAGAGACACTTTGAGTCATACCAGTCACATTATGTGTTGAATTGATGTGTGGTTGATTATTATAGGTCACAAAAGACTTATGGATTGTTTCCCTAAAGTATAAAAACAACTGGAATATGTTTGCTCAGTTTTTAGTATGTTAGTTGCATTTTTTTACTAAAATGTCATTTCAAACTTGAAACACTCATTTGGAGTCATACCAATTGCATAGTGCATTGGTTTGATATTAGAATTCTTCACACATGTTACAAAGAACTTATCAATCGTTTTCCTAAATTATGAAGAATGTTGGAGTGGGTTTGCTTGGTTTTCAGTGAGTAACATGTTTTGAGCTAAAATGAAAATTTTAAACTGATAACATACACTTTTATCCATACCGGTCACACCATGTGTCATATTGAGGTGTGTATAACACCCCAGGATTTCATAGTATGTTTTCTCATTAAAGTAATTCAATAGCTTGTGCTACACGCACCACTGAGTTCGAGCACACCAAAGCTTACCAAATTAGCCATTCAAAAATTAGTTATGAATAGTATTAACTGAATTTTAAATATTATATATTCTATATAATTTTAACACCCATATTATGTGTTTCCGAGACATAATTTAAGAACAAATTCAATTTTTTAGATAATGGAAATATTTTTCAAAAATGCAATTTTACCGCCTACTAATGGTGAACTTTTCTTAGAAGAAATATTTGACACTTTTATATTAAATTTGAAAAAATAAATTTCTTATTTAGAATCGGGACATAAAAATTTATTTTGGATATATTTTTGGTGTTTTTCTGACAACTTTCATATTTTGATGAATAGTGAAAGATTCTAAATTTTAAATGAAAACAACTTTTTTAATCAAAAAAATTTATAGTGTTAAATTATACATTTGATTGGTTTTAAAGAATAATTAGATTATATTTTTATCATTTAACAAAATTTATGTCATTATAAGTAATTTTACATTTAAATTTGACATAAACACATGTCAATCTTTTGATAGTTTTTACTTTTTAAAAAACCCGCTTTTTGGTTTTGACAATGGAAATTAATTTTAAATTAATAAATGCAACTTCTATGTTTTTAATTTGGTAAAATAGACTTAATTTTTGAATTTTTAATATCAAAATTATCTTAGGGTGAATTTTTGGTATTTTTCTGAAAACATTCAATTTTTTTTGATGAATAGTGAAAAATACTACATTTTTGTTTAAAATCGACTTTTTATTTAAATAATTATTTATTTTATTTAAATTTATTTAAATTCAAAATAGATAAATAATACCTATATTATTTCAATGTAACTAATTGGAGTCATTTTATAGTAAAATTAGATGTATAAAATTTTATTGAAATTTTTAATGTCTTTTACCAACTTCTTAGCACGTTAGCAAATTTGCATAAAAATTAATTTTACCACTTCTATGAGTTGAATTTAAAATATCCAAGAGACAAGGTTGACATGAGTAAGTAAAATTTTATTCAATAAGATGAAAATAATTTTTGGTGAATAGTAACTTTTGACTTTTATTTACCACAGTTAAAAGTAAATAGAGTAATTAAAGGTAAAAATGATATTATAAGTACCCTAAAACATATCCTAATTCTATTGTATAAGTGTAATTCTACCAAAAACAAACTTAGAAATAAAATATGATCCTTTATGTCCACTTGGATTAGATCATGACATTTATTATTTTTTATTTAAAGAAGTGTTAAAAGTGTTAAATTCAAATTTTAATAACTAAACCATTTTTAATATAGGGTTATACATAATATAAATTCGAATATAAATATTCATTAGAAAGATAAAAATATTTCCTACATAATGGTATTTTATTTATAATTTTTATATATTAAATAATTAAATTTATTTAGGACAAAATGATGATTCCGTAATTACCTTCTTAATGAAATATTAAAATAGTTTATATTATAAATATTAAAATAAATATAATTTAAAAGTTTTTATGCCATAAAATAATTTTCTAGGTTAATATGACATGTTATGGTTGATTAAATAAATTTATTTCGAATTGATATGGTTTTTATGACTTTATCAAAAACAAAATACCAAATAGTGGTGAAATTGACATAAATTAACTTTTAAATCAAATACTATATTATTGGTTGATATAATATTCCTAAAAATATAAGGTTCGTTAAAATGGATTAAATAATATTTTATATGTCATTAATGAACCACTTTAGGTTCTATTGGAAGTTTAGCATTAGTTTATTAACCATATAGTGTAATAATAAAAGAAGACACAGTAAAAGTTAAACTATTTAACTAAGAGTTAAATCTAAAAGATAAAGTTAAAATGGTAACCTAAACTTGTCTAAAACCTATTGGTTGAGAGGATATCTACCAATAACCACCTAAGTCTCAAAATAAATTCATTTTAAGCCATTATAAACTGAATATGGTTGTATAATAAAATAATATTTTAATCTTTTCTTAAAGTGACCCTCACCCCTCTTATAAAAGGGAACTTCCCCTTATCTCAAAATCACATCTCCAAAGTCATTTGGCTCAACCAACCCCTACCCAAATATCCTCCAAAATTCCCTCAATTCAACCTAGAGTCCTTAATTTTATCATAAATCCATCCTAAGGAGCCCATTTGATCAAGTCAAAAGGAAACACCTGAAGAAGAGGTAATAATTTCACCACCCTCTTTCAAGTTCTTTTCTTCTTACACTTTCTATTTCTTTGTTATTTCCATAAAAAATAATACCTCCAGTAACTTCTACATATTTTGATGTTATTATAAATATATTAAAACCATATTTATTATTCTATCCATCCTATGAATGATAATGCCACCATGCGTGCGTACGTACGGCTTACTGTCTCCACGTCGTGGTGTAATTTGTTATTCAACACTATGTTATTTGGATAGATATAATGATGAGTAATATTTATATAAATAATGAAAATAAAATTATTATATCTCTGTAAAATTAATATACCATCCAATTCCACACCTTTTAATCATTAATAAAATGACATCGTCACTCGTGTGTACGCACGACTTACCGTCTCCACAACACGATGAGATTCATTTCCACATTCACCATTCAACGATGATTATAAAAATATATATTATTAATAAGTATGTAATATATGAAATAATAATTCTACTGAATATATATATATTTATGTACTTACACATATCTTATTCACTTACTTCCATTCAATACAATATGAAAATGAAAACATCGTTTATGCGCACGTATGGCCTACCGTCTC
Organism: Viscum album; assembly: GCA_963277665.1. NCBI lineage: Eukaryota > Viridiplantae > Streptophyta > Magnoliopsida > Santalales > Viscaceae > Viscum > Viscum album. The sequence goes on along the minus strand of OY728157.1, from coordinate 200,168,583 downwards.
CATAAATGGTGTTTTCCATTTCATATATCTATCGACTATACATATTTATATTCTAAATATATATGATATATAAATCATGTGTCATATTCTATAAGTATTTAAATCATGATCCAAATGATACGATAAAAAATAACAAGTTAAAACACGTACAATAAAGAAAGCGATTATTACCCGAAATGTTAATTTAACATGGAAATCATTATTAAATGGGTAGTATAAAGCCATAAATGAATCATGTATGATATAATAAATATGAATACAGTTCTGGTATAATTTAATAACATACTATTGTCATTATACAAGAGGTTAAACGTACTCTCTACCAATGAAAAGTGCAAGGTAAGGGTTAATTCTACAATCTCTTTATTATCAGAGGTTGTTTTTACACAAGTATCTACTGGAACATATTTATTATCTATGTACATGTTTCATAAAATAGTTTTCAAAGAGATTATTTTTAAGGGAATTTTTACTAAAACATCATTTTAATTTTTTTTAAATATTTATTATGTAACGCCCTGACACCAGTTACCCAGAGTCGGTGCTTTATTACATAACATTGGCATGATACAAGGAATCATGTCCTGATAGACCGATCAGTTTAGTATTATTGGAAACAAGATACATACATAAGTTCAGGATTACAACTTGGAAAGAAATACAACACTAATTTATTCCATTAGAAACATCCAAGCCTCCTAGATTATGCCCGCAAGTCAGTCATAACTAACTTCTTCATATCTTGGGAAAATGAAACATAAGAAAGGGGTGAGCTCAAACACTCAGTAAGGGTAAGAAATACTGTGGAAGATAACATAAACATTAGGAATGATGAATAATTCAAAACACATGCCTTTAAAAATAATAAACATGAACACTTTATGGAAAGAATATGAGATGAGGAAATAATTCCATAATAAAACACAGTCATGAGTATTTTACTAGTCAAATAACCACAGGAAGCATTATTAATATTTTCATAATGAGGGAATGTATAATGCCAGACATTCTGAAACATTTTGTTAAGGCCTCAGGCAAGATGTCTAAAAATGATTAAGGCCTTGACCAAAACCACATATCAAATTGGGAAATTCCTCAGCCAATTCCACATCTAATTGTCTCATGAGACCTACCAATGCACCGAGGAGCTATAATCAGCTCTACCCATCACATACTAAGTCCAATACATTGCTCATATGAAAAGGTTGAAACATAACATAAAAATTCATATTAAAACTAGCATATGAAATGTCAATACATTAACCATAAACCATAAATGCTATGAAAATAAAAAATCCACATTCAAACATATCACAAAACCTTCAATACAATATGGAAGATTTGTATCAAAATAAATCAACTTCAAACAAGTTTAAAATCTATCAAAGAATGTTGACATAGATGAAATGAAAAATATTTGAAAGAAATACCTCTTTCTATTTTGAAACCATTTAATAGTCACATAATTATAAAATAAAACATTTATTTTGAAAATATTTTTTATAAGCTTTTCAGGGAAGATTAGATGATTTTATAACAGCAGAAAATACCCACACCCATCGTATAAGTTAAAAAAAACATTCTTACCTTAATTTTGTCGAAAAGGTCATAAAGTACCTTGTTTGGAAAATGATGGAAAGATTTATTTCTAAAAATATAAGGTAAAATAAGGGTATAAATGACTTTAACCCATTGTCTATTAAATAGTAAAATGTTATGAAATATATTTTTAAGAAAACATGGATGTGGATGACAAAGAGGTCCCAATAAATACTTACATAAAGACAACCTCAGATAATAAAGAGATTGTGAAATTAACCCTTAACTTGTATTTTTCCTTAGTATATGGTATGTTAACATCTTTTATAATAGTTAAAACATTGTTATTAAATTATAAAATAACTATATACATAAATATGATATCATATATGATCCTCTAATATTGCTTTGTTAATAATATTTCTGTAGTATAATCATTTTGGGTGTTAACTGAATCGTTTTCATTTATATGATTGGTTACATAAGCCATGTTTCATATGGATAGGATGTATTTTATTCATATACATAATTATATTATGTTCATAAATATTATTTTTAATCATAAAATGAAAATTATTTTGAATGATTACAACGGGGAATGAATCTCATCGCGTTCGTGGAGACAATAATCTGTACGTACACACGAGCGACAATATCATTATATTGATGGTTAAATCATATGTAATTGGATGTTATATCATATATAAAGAATAATTAACATGTTATATTTAATATTTACATCAGTTATATGCATTATTATACCCATCCAAATAATGAAGTGTTTGAATAACAAACTACACCATGACGTGGTGAAGGTAAGCCGTACGTACGTACGTATGGTGACTTTGTCATTCATATGATGGATATAATAATGAATACAGTTGTAACATTTTTATAATAACATCATAGTATATAGAATATACTGTAGTTATTATTTTATAATGGAAACAACAAAGAATGAGGATGTGGAAGAAGAAAAGAACTTGAAAGAGGTGATGAAATATTTACCTCTTCTTTGGGTTCTTCCTTTTGATTTGATAAAAAGGGATCCTTAGGTTAGCTTTATGACCAAAAAAGGCCTATATGACTAAGGGAGGAAATTTGGGATGATATTTGGGTAGGGTTTGGCCGATCCAAATGGCTTTGGAGGTGTTAAATTAAGAGAAGGGTAAGTACCCTTTTATAAGAGAGGTGAGGGTTACTTTAGGAAAATCTTGAAATATTATTTTATAATAAAATAATTTTCGGTTTCTAATGGCTCAAAAATAATTTATTTATAGGATAAGGTGAGTATGGGTCAAAAAACTCTCAACAAATAGGTTTTAGACAGGTTTAGGTCACCATATTAACTTTATCTTTTAGATTTAACTCTTAGTTAAATAGTTTTACATTTACCACGTCTCTTTGTATTTTTATATTTTATGGTTAATAAACTTACTATAAACTTCAAAGAGAACCCCAAGTAGTTCATTAATGATACAACTATCATTATATAAGTCTTTTATCTAACCCTAATATTTTTATAAATATTATATCAATTAATAATATAATATTTGTTTTTAAAACTCTATTATGTCAATTTTGACACTATTTGGTATTTTGTTTTTGTTAATGTCATAAAAGCATTATTAATTAGAAAAAAATTCATTTAATCAACCCTAACATGTCATATTAACCTATAGAATTAGTGTATAGAATCAAAACTTTAAATTTATATTTATTTTAATATTTATAATATCATTTATTTGATTGTTTCATTAATAAGGAAAATACTGCATCATTATCGTGTCATATATAAATAAATTTATTTTTATCTAAAAATTTTAAATAAAATATCCTGATGTAGGAAATATTTTTATATTTCTTATGACTATTTTTAGTAGAATATATCAATTATATAAACTCATATAAAAATTGTTTTACTAAAAGATATTTGCTTTTGTTATTTTTTTCTTTACTTTAGATTATTTAATATAAAATGTCATTATCACTCTCAAGTGGCTCCATGGGGTCCCAAAATCGACCCAGGGATGCGCATTATTAGAAATGTATCAGAAAATAGGGTTAGGACACATTTTAGGGTAATTTAATATTATTATAATATTATTTTTTAACCTTATTTACGAGATTTACCCCTTTAACCACGGTAAATAAAATATTTACTGAAGTAAATATTCATAATTTCTAAAAATAAAAGTTAACTATTTACACAATTTGTAACTCATGTTTCCAAATATGGAATCTATTTTTATAAATTCAAAACACAGAAGTGGTAGAAAATAATTTTAAATTAATTCCTATTTTCAAAACAAAAAGCGTGTTTTTATGAAATAATAACTATCAAAAGATTGACACTTGTTTATGTCTAGTTTAATTGTGAGATTACATATAATGACCTAAATTTTATTAAATGATAAAAATATAATCTAATGATACTTAAAAACCATCAAATTTATAATTATACACTATAAATTATTTCAATTAAAAAAATCATTTTTAATTAAAATTTAGTATTTTTCACTATTCATCAAAAATTGAGAGTTTTTAGAAAAGTACCAAAAATTCACCCTAAGATAATTTCAATATTCCAAATTCAAAAATTAAGTCCATTTTGAAAAATAAAATTTATAAAATTTCAAAAAGTGGGTATTACTATTCATAACAGCTAGTTTGATTGGTCGCGGTGTGTTAGAATCTAAAAGTTGCATACAATGCAAGCTATTCTATTATTCAAAGGGAAACGTACCATAGAAGATTGGGGTGTTACATTCTTCACTATTTTAAATAATTTCATCCTTGAAATTTCTAGAATAGTACCGCACAAAATGATTCGGGTGGTTCTTCATCATAAGTTCCTCTGGTTCCCATGTTGCCTCTTCCATCTTATGGTTTCTCCATAGAACTTTACCAAACGAGTCGTCCGGTTTCTCAACAATTGTTCTATGGTATCAAGAATCTTTAAAGGATCTTCAAAATAAGACAAATAAATTTCTAGTTCAATTTTTTCATAGGTGATTACATGCATTGGGTCAGGTATGAATTTCCTCAATAGTGATACGTGGAACACATCGTGAACTTTTGAGAGACTTGGTGGCATTTCCAAACGGTAAGCAACAACCCTAATTCGTTCTAGAATTTTTAAAGGTCTGATGTACCTGGGACTTAACTTACCCTTCTTTCCGAATCGTATAACTCCCTTCCATGGAGATACCTTTAAGAAAATATCATCTTCTTCTTGAAATTATAAATCCTTCCTTCAGTTATCGGTATAGATCTTCTGCCTAATTTGAGCTGCTTTGATGTGGGTTTGGATAATATTTACTTTTTCCATCATTTCCTCAACAAGTTCTAGGCCTACAAGTTTTCTTTCACCAACATCATCCCAACAAGTTGTTGTGCGACATCTCTTTCCATATAACACTTCATATGGTGCCATCTGAATACTTGAATGGAAGCTATTGTTATAGGAAAATCCTAACAAAGTTAAATATTGATCCCACATATCTTGAAAGTCAAGTGAGTAAGATCTCAACATGTCTTATAAGATTTGAATAGTCCGTTCTGATTGTCCACCGGTTTGAGGGTGGTAGGTAGTGCTCAAACGAAATTCAATATCCACGGCTTTCTGAAGACTTTTCCAGAATTTTGATGTAAAGTGGGGATCATTATTAGAAAAAATCGATAGGGGTACTCCATGAAGTCTTACAACTTCATTAATATATAGTCTTGCTAAACGTTCAAGTGGTAAATCTTCTCTTATAACAAGAAAATGTGCTGACTTGGTAAGACGATCAATAATGACCTATATTTCATCATTCCTTCTAGGAGTCTTTGGTATCCCCATGACAAAGTCCATCGTAATATCATCCCATTTCCACTCAGGTATGAGAAGAGGTTTTATGACTCCTCTAGGATGTTGTCTTCTATCTTTCACTTGTTGGAAAACCATACATCTTGAAAAAAAATCAACAATATCTCTTTTCATGTTGTTCCACCAAAAATGTTCCTTCAAATCTCTATACATATTGGTGCTCCCAGGGTGTATAGAGAAATTGGAGCTATAAGCATCATCCAATAATTCCCTTTTTATATCAGTTATATCGAAAACAAAGATTCTCTTCCCAAATTTCAAAATTCCATCTTCATATACAAAGTCACTCAATATCACATCATTTAAAACATTAATCTTCTTTTGAAACTCCTCATTATCAGTATGAGAACTTTTTATCCCTTTTAGTAAAGATGGTTTGGAAACTATTTGAAAAAGTATTGATGTTTCACCTTCTATGGTTATTCCCATAACCATATTTACTAGATCAATGAAAATATGACCCCTTTCAACTCTCATCATGTTCAAAACTCCATGATTCTTTCTACTCAAAGCATATTCCACCTTATTTTCCTTCCCTAGGTGGTAGTGTATAGTGAAATTATAATACTTGAGTAGTTCAAGCCATCATCTTTGCCTCATGTTGAGTTTTTTCTATGAGAAAATATACTTTAAACTCTCATGATCAATATAAATCTCACATTTTTCACCATAGAGATAGTGCCTCCATATCTTCAGAGTGAAGATTATAGCTACTAACTCAAGATCATGAGTGGGATAGTTTTGCTCATGAATTTTTAGCTGTCATGATTCATAGGCAATGACTCTATCATTTTGCATAAGGACACAACCAAGTCCTTTCTTTGAAGCATCACTATAAATAACAAACCCATAGTTCCCTAATGGTAGATTCAATATAGGATTATTAACTAATCTTATCTTCAGTTCTTCAAAACATTCTTCACACTATTTTGTCCAAAAAAATTTAACCCCTTTATGTGTGAGCTTTGTTAATGGGTTATCCAACCAGGAAAAATTCTGGACGAAACATCGATAATAACCTATTAACCAATAAAACTGCGTACCTCAGTTTTACTCTTCAGTGTTGGCCATTCTTGGATTAACATGGTCTTTAAAGGATCAATAGAGATTCCATCCTTAGAGAAAATATGGCCAAGAAAAGAAATCTCCTGAAGCCAAAATTCACACTTTCTAAACTTCCCAAATAATTAATTTCCTCTAAGAGTCTTCAGAATAATGCGCAAGTGATTTTCATGATCTTTGTAGCTTTTGGAGTATACTAAGATATCATCAATAAATACCAATACAATGTCATCAAGATATTCCTTGAAAACTCTATCCATTAGATCCATGAAGACAAAGGGTGCATTAGTCAATCCAAAAGGCATTACTGTAAACACTTAATGCCCGTACCTGGTTCGAAATGTTGTTTTCAGAATGTATTCTTTCCTCACACACAACTAGTGATATCCACATCGAAGGTCAATATTTTAAAAATATTGAGCTCCATGAAGTTGGTTGAAAAAATCATCAATGTGAGATAGGGGATACTTGTTCGTTATTGTTATAGCATTGATCTCCCTGTAGTCAATGCACAAACTGATAGATCCGTCTTTCTTCTTAACAAAAAGGACAGGGGCTCCCCCTAGAGAAACACTAGGTAAAATAAATCCCTTATTACTCAATTCCTCTAGTTGTTTATTTAGTTCCACTAATTTCACTGTGGTCATTCTATAAGGGGTCTTCGATATGAGCCTTGAACCAAGAATTAAATCAATGGAAAGCTCAATTTTCTGTTTTGGAGGATGTCTAGGTAAATCCTCTAGAAACACATCAATATATTATTTCACAATAGGTACATACTCTATTCGAAAATTCTTTTCCTTACCCATAATTTTTTCATTCTCATCCTCCCCAATAATTGAATTTAGTAAAGCTATTGGGGGTGGATTTAGATAAGAATCAGGTGGTGACATTTCTACACTAAAGATAAGGTACTCCATATCATCATCGAGAATCGTAACCTCCTTATTCTATAATAAAGTTTCACATCATGGTCCTAAACCCAATCCATACTGAGGATTATATCAAATTCAATCATGGGTATGACGATTAGATCAGCAGATTAACATTGTTTATATTCCTTAATGGAGACTGATTCACAAAAAGTTATTGCAATGATACTTCCCTTAGGAGTTTTTACTGACAACTCCCTTGTTAAATCAAGTTGGAAATATTTAATTTTCTTATAAAACTGGGAAGATATGAAATAATGAAATGATCTAGAATCAAATAAAGCATTGGATAAACTTGAGGAAACCATTAAATTACCTTCCACCACATCTTTCGGAGCTTCAACCTCAGTAGTAGTGATCACATAAGCCTAGACTTGATCCCTTGGATTTTTATGAGGTAAGTTCCCTTGGTGCTTAAGAAATTAATTTGCATAATTTCCCATCTCCCTAAAATTTTAGCATTGAACATTGGTAGCTTCTTTCTTCCCCTTACAATCACTCGCAAGATGACATTTCTGTCCACATTTATAGAATATTCCTTTTCTTTTTAGATAGGAACCGGGGTACTTCCTTCCACAATTATCACAGGGTGGAAATTCAACTCTTCTCTTCTTCCATGATTCCTTATTTTCTTTCCCAGAGTGTTCAGTAGATCTTTTCTCTTCTTTCTTTTCTTTAAAGTCGTAAGACTTAGAGAATTCCTTTTCTATCTTGATAGCACATGAGACAATATCTTCATAGGATGAGAAGGATTGTGAGACTAATTCTTGATGGAGAAATGGTTTTAACCCATCAAAGAAATGACCAATATTACTTCTTGGGTTATGTATATAGTCTTCAACATGCCTTTCTAACCTTGTAAAGGTAGCTTTATACTTTGCGACATTCTCATCCTCCTTTTTTCTTAGACTCAGAAATTTCCTTTCCATATCAACTCAATGGTCACGAGGAAAGTATTTTTCTATTAAAATCTCTTTAAACTCCCTCTATTACATACTTGATACTTATTCATCCTTATTTGTGTTTTGAATTAATGAAAACCATTTATATGCATCTCCGGTGAGGCGATAAACTGCAATGAAGACTTTTTCCCTTTTGCTACTCCCCAAAGCATGAAATATTTTCTCTAAGGAAATAATCCATTATTTAGTAACAAATGGATTTGTAGACCCATTGAGTATTGGTGGTGGTTTCCTCATGAAGCGATCTAACATTGATCCTCCATGTTGTGGATGAGGGTGCTCCATATGGGTAAGGTTATTATTCATAACCTGTGTGAGTTGTCCCAATATGGTGATAATATGATCAGCACCGGTTGTATCACCAGATCCACTATAATTATCTGGAGAAGGAGGGAAATCCCTACATGGATTACCTGCATTGATACAGTTTCCATTCCTTATACTAGGCTCCATTTTTAAACAATGGCATAAAATAGATTAGTTTATGAAGCACAATACATAATTACAAACATGTAAAACACTTAACATAAATTGAACAGTTTATGGATATAATCCATAATCATAAAAATGTTTTATTTGAGGAGTTATATACTCAAAAATCCTTCATAATGGTTTGTAAAGAAGATTAGAATTATCTTAAGCATATCCCCTGGGAGTGTCGTAACCAAGAGTGCAGTAAGGCCCATTGTCGTTCACCAATTCCCGTTCGAGTCTAGCTCAAAGCGGTGTTTTATGGTTTTACCCCTAGGTACATCTGTGCTAGAGCTGCCTATACCTTCTCATATCCAGACAGGGATGTATTTCTTGGAAAACTCACAAAATCTCTATAGTACCAAAATTCGAGGAAGTTCTTCTATACTAATCATAAAAGTCTATCTTAGAGTAATGTTCTCTAATCACAGTTTTTCTAAATCTAGTTTCTAAGGTTTGTACCAAACTTCCTCTGATACCAACTGTAATGCCCCGACCCGAGTTACCCAGAGTTGGTGATTTATTACATAACATTTTCATGATACAAGGAATCATGTCCCAAAATATCTATTAGTTTAGTATTATTGGAAATAAGATACATACATAAGTTCAACATTTCAACTTGAAAATAAATACAACACTAATTTATTCCATTAAAAACATCCAAGCCTCATAAATTATTCTGAAAATTCACTCATAACTAGCTTCTTCATATCCTGGGAAAATGAAACATAAGAAATGGGTGAGATCAATCACTCTGTAAGGGTAAGAAATATAGAAGAAGAAAACATAAACATTAGTCATGATGAATAATTCAAAACACATGACTTTAAAAATAATAAAAATGAACACTTTATGGTAAGAATATGAGATGAGTAAATAATGGAATAATAAAACATAGTAATGGGTATTCTACATGTTGAATAACCACATGAACCATCATTACTATTTTCATAATGAGGGAATGTATAATGCCGGACATTATGAAACATTTTGTCAAGGCCTCAGCCAAGACATCTAAAAATGATTAAGGCCTCGACCAAAACCATATATCAAATTGGGAAAGGCCTTGGACAATTCAATGTATAATTGTCTCATGAGACCTACCGATGCACTGAGGAGCTATAGCGGGCTCCACCCATCACATACTAAGTCCAATACATTCCTCATTTGAAAAGGTTGAAACATAACATAAACATTCATATTAAAACTAGCATTAAAAATGTCAATAATTTAACTATAAACCATGAATGGTATAAAAATAACACATCCACATTCAAACATATCAGAAAAACTTCAATACAATATAGAATATTTGTATTATAATAAATCAACTTCAAATAAGTTTAAAATCCATCAAAGGATGTTAACATAGATGAAATGAAAACTATATGAATGAAATAACTCTTTCTATTTTGAAACCATTTAAGAGTCACATAATTATAAAAGAAAACATTTATTTTGAAAATATTCTTATAATATTATAAGGTAATCTTCGATGATGTTATAATAGTGGAAAATAGCCACACTCACTGTATATGTTAAAAAAAACATTCTTACCTTAATTTTGTTGAAAAGGTCATAAAGTAACTTGTTTTGAAAACAACGGAAAGATTCATTTCAAAACATATAAGGTCAAATAAGGGTATAAATGAATTTAACCCATAGTATAGTAAATATTAAAAATGTTTTGAAAAACATTTTTAATAAAACATGGATGTGGATGATAAAGAGGTCCCAGTAGATACTTACGTAAAGACAAACTCAGATAATAAAGAGATTGTGAAATTAACCCTTAAATTGTACTTTTATTTAGTATATGGTATGATAAACTCTTGTAAAATTGTTAAAACATTGTTATTAAATTATAAAATAACTATATACATAAATACTATATCATATATGATCCTCTAATATTGCTTTGTTAGTAATATTTCAGCAGTATCATCATTTCGGGTGTTAACTGATTCATTTTACTTTATATTCTTGGTTAAGTAAGTCAAGTTTGTTATGAATAGGATTTATTTGATTCATATACATAATTATATTATGTTCATAAACATAATTTTTAATCATAAAATGAAAATTATTCTTTAATGATTACAACGGGGAATGAATCTCATCACGTTCGGGGAGACGGTAATCCGTACGTACGCACGAGTGACAATATCATTATATTTATGGTGAAATAATATGTAATTGGATGGTATATAATATATAAATAATCATTAATATGTTATATTTATTATTTACATCAGTTATACTCATTATTATACCCATCCAAATAATTAAGTGTTTGAATAACAAACTGCACCACGACGTGGAGACGGTAAGACGTACATACACATGTATGGTGACTTTGTCATTAATATGATGGATATAATAATTAATATGGTTGTAAAATTTTTATAATAGCATCAAAATATATATAAGATACTGGATTTATTATTTTATAATGGAAACAACAAAGAGAGTAAGAAGAACAGAACTTGAAAGTGGTGATGAAATATTTACCTCTTCTTTGGGTTCTTCCTTTTGATTTGATCAAAAGGGCTCCTTAGGATGGATTTCTAACCAAAGTAAGGCCTATATGATAAAAGGAGGAAATTTGAGAGGAAATTTGGGCTGGTTTTGGCTGATCCAAATGGCTTTGGAGGTGTAAAATTAAGATAAGGGGAAGTGCCTTTTTATAAGAGAGGTGAGAGTCACTTTAGGAAAAGCTTGAAATATTATTTTATAATAAAATATTTTTTGGTTTATAATGGCTCAAAAATTATTAATTTAGAGAATAAGGTGGGGATGGGTCTAAAAGCTCTCAAAAAATATTTTTTAGAGAGGTTTAGGTCACCATATTAACCTTATCTTTTAGATTTAACTCTTAGTTAAATAGTTTTACATTTACCATGTCTCTTTGTATTTTTATATTATATGGTTAATAAACATAATATAAACTTCCAAGAGAACCCAAGTGGTTAATTAATGATACAACTATCATTATTTAAGCCATTTGTATGAACATTATATTTTTAGAAATATTATATCAATAAAAAATATTATAATTTTTTAAAACTCTTTTATGTCAATTATGACACTATTTGGTATTTTGTTTTTCTTAAAGTTATAACCACATTATTACTTCAAAAAAAATTCATTTAATCAACCCTAACATGTCATAGTAACCTATAGAATTCGTTTATGGCATCAAAAATTTCAAATTATATTTATTTTAATATTTATAATATCATTTATTTGATTATTTCATTAATATGGAAAATACTACATCATTATTATGTCATATATAAATATATTTATTTTATGTCTAAAAATTATAAATAAAATATCCTGATATAGGAAATAGTTTTCTCTTTATAATTAATATTTATAGTCTAATAGATAAATTTTATAACCTCATATAAAAATTGTTTTACTAAAAGATATTTGCTTTTGTTATTTTCATCTTTACTTTAGATTATTTAATATAAATTGTCATTATCACTCCCAAGTGGCTCCATGGGGTCCCAAAATCGACCCAAGGAATCCAATGGTCAGAAATGTATCATAAACAGGGTTAGGACACGTGTTAGGGTAATTTAATAATATTATAATATTATTTTTAACCTTATTTACTGGATTTACCCCTTTAACCGGGGTAAATAAAACATTTACTGAAGTAAATATTCATAATGTTTAAAAATAAATGTTACCTATTTACACAACATGGACATCATGATTTCAAATATGGAATCTAGTTTTCCAAATTCAAAAAACACTAGTGTTAGAAATTAATTTAAAATTAATTCTTGTTGTCAAAACAAAAAGTGTATTTCTATGAAATAACAACTATCAAAAGATTGACACTTTTTTGTGTCCAGTTTAATGCTGAGATTACATCCAATGACCTAAATTATATTAAATTATAAAGATATAATCTAAAAATAATTAAAAACCATTCAAATTTATAATTTTACAATATAAATTATTTCGATTAAAAAAGTAGTTTTTAATTAAAATTTAGTATTTTTCACTATTCATCAAAAATTGAAAGTTTTCAAAAAAGAACCAAAAATTTACCCTAAGCTAATTTAAGTATTCAAAATTAAAAAATTAATTCCATTTTAAAAAATAAAATTCATAAAATTTAAAAAAGTGGGTATTACTATTCATAACGGCTAGTTTGATTGGTCGTGGTGTGTTAGAATCTCGAAGTTGTGTACAATGCATGCTATTGCATTATTCAAAGGGAAACGTACCATAGAATCTTGGGGTGTTAAATATTTTCAAAACCTTTATCATTAATTTCCATGTTTTCAAAATAGTTTTAAGGATTTATTTATATGTATATGAATGTTTTAAAATGTTAATTCCTTTCAAAAGTTTCAAAGTGGTATGGTAAACTATGATTCAAAACTACCTTTTAAATGACTTCCTTTATAAATTATGTGACTTTAAAATGATTTCCTGAAAAAGTGATATTTCTCTCATATATTTTTACGGATAATTTTCAACTTTTTCAACATCCTTTATGGGATATTATTCTTGATAAAGGTTGATTTATTATGATACAAATATTCCATATTGTATTGAAGGTTTTGTGATATGTTTGACTGTGGATGTGTTATTTTTATACCATTCATGGTTTATAGATAAAGTATTGACATTTTGTATGCTAGTTTTAATAGGAATGTTTATGTTATGTTTAAAACTTTTCATATGAGGAATTCATTGGACTTAGTAAGTGACAGGTGGAGCCCGTTATAGCTCCTTGATGCATTAGTAGGTCTCATGATACAAACTAGTGTCTTGGCACAATTAATTTAAAAAATCTTGTTTTTAGTCTTGGAAAAAGGCCTTGAATATGTGGTTATGAAGTCTGGCATTATGCATTCCATCATTAGGAAATTGGATTTGGATATTTCATGTTATTATTCGACTAGTAGAATATCCATATGAATAAGTAAATGGCCTTATTTGATTTATCTTTTCCATATTATTCATAAGTTTATGTTTAAAAGGCTTTTGTTTTAGTTTTATACATTGCATTAAATGTTTATGCTTATTTGTGAAAGTTTCTGCTATATTGTTATCCATACCGAGCATTTGAGATCACCCCTTTCTTATGTTTTATTTTCCTAAGATTCCAATAAGTGTATTATGATTGATAAGAAGGGTTAAGATAGAGGATTAATGGAATTCTAAAAGGATCATTTACATTGTGTTTTATTTTTTATTGTGTAATGTAGCGTTCATATATGTAATCTATTTTCCAAAACTGTTAAACTGATTAGTCATTCGAGACTTGATTCCTTGTAATCATGCCAACATGTTAAAATAATGCACCAACTCTGGGCTACTGGAGCCGGGGTGTTAAAGTTGGTATCAAAGGAATTTTAGCAACAACCTTGAAAATAGATTTAGATAAACTCCAATTAGAGAACATTACCCTTAGATAAAATTTGAGGATTAGTATAGAATAACTTCATAGAATTTTTGTAATGTATAGATTTTGTGTATTTTCCTAGAAATACATCCCTGTCTCGATATGAGCAGGTAGAGGCGGCTCTGACATAGACGTACCTAGGAGTGAAAACTCTGAAAATGAGTTTTGGGCTTGACCTAGGGTATCCTGGTACATGAAAACGGGCCTTGCTGCACTCTTGGTTACAACACTCCCGAGAGATATGCTTAGGATAATTAACATTATCATTACAAACCATTATGAAGGATTTAAGAGTAAATATTTCCTCAATGAAAACATTTTTAAGATTTCAAATTATATGCATAACCTTTTCAATTTACGTTAGGTATTTTACAAGTTTGTAATTATGCATTACGATTCATATACTAACCTAGTGTATGGCTATAAGGACCCAACCTTAAAACATTACATAATCATGAATTAAATGAATAATTCACATAGAGGATCTTTTCAGGTTTAGAGTTTTAGAGAATTAGGACATAACTATTACATCTCAAAAGATTACAAAGTAGACAATTCTACTAAGTTTCCATAAAATAAAAAAACTCTTAAAAAGAAACATGTCTAGTTCCATGTTTTAGATAACATGTCTTTCCTTGATCCCATCCTTGACCCTATTCATCTTTAAGTCCTGTGGAAAACATTTCAAAAACTTGGGATGAGCATAAAAAGCCCAGTAAAGGATACACAAAGAAGGAAAACTGTTAGTTTTTTAAAACATAAATTAAACCATGAATACTATATCAAAGTAATAATTTTCACCTTTATGAAGTAGAAAATACTCTTCACTGAATAAAAGATCATTACTTAGACTTTTGTAACCAAAAGATTACCATAAACCCATATAAAGAACACATAACATATAAAGGTAACTTGGGACATAAAAATACTTCAATGGAATAACCATTCGGTAGACTTCCACACATATCACTAAATGGAATATCTATACAACCTAATTACATACCCAATGCATAGGAGGTTATAACGTAACCACTCATCCTGGTATTCACGGCACCATCCATCATATGGTTTATCATGTAACCACCTGTCAAATATCCAAGTACCATTACAAAATCATAATACATAAAACAATTATAAAGGAAAGAAAACATTTCCACATTTCAATCACAAGATATAACATCATGATACTATCATAAATAAAAATATCTAATAAAATAATTAAAAATCTATGAGAGAAAAATCCCTTTATACTTTTAAAATATTAAAAGAAGACATTTAAAAGAGATTTTAGAATCAAAGTGTCCCATAAAACTTTGAAGCTTTTAATGGAATTATAATTTTAAAACATTAATTTCCATATAAATAAATACTCAAAAACATTTTTAAAACATGGACATTAATGATAAATATTTATAATAATAAATCTTTAAAACATTTAAAAATGATATTTGTGTTAAAGAGTTTTTAACAAAATGGGAGACTCTTGAATACAAATAATTGCTGAATAACATTTAATCAGAACATTATAATATCATGAGAATAAAGGTATTAATGATATAATATGTCAAAGGACAGTAAATACACCATATAATAGTGAATTGGTGAATAACAACAATGAAGTCTCAATGGAAATGTAAATTGAGATGAAATCCATTATAAAGATGGTATCCTTAAATAAAGGATAAATCAATCTCATAAATATGTGTGACAAATATAAATACACCCAATATAAGTGGATATTAAGTTTAAAACAATAAGAGGTCATTAACACATATTCATAGGATGAAATATTCAATAAATACAAGTTGAACCCAAAGAAATCGAAATTGGGTTAAGAAGTTCCCTTGTAAAAATTCGACAGCCTAACAATGTCACTTTAAAATTCAGAAAATGAGTCGATGAGACAAAAAGGGTATCTCATCCCTTGGAAATAAATTTTACATCAATAAGGATATATAAGAACATATCCCAACATAATAATATGTAAATTAAAAGACATAACAAAATAAGTCTTTTAAAAAGAGGTGGGTGAAAGGTTCCTTTATCGACTTGGGTATCTTTCAAAACGTACACCCCATGAAAGAAGTACAATAAAACATTGATGTAAATACTAATAAATGAAATTATATTACAAAAAGAGTATAATAATGGGAATTACATAT
Organism: Viscum album; assembly: GCA_963277665.1. Classification (NCBI taxonomy): domain Eukaryota; kingdom Viridiplantae; phylum Streptophyta; class Magnoliopsida; order Santalales; family Viscaceae; genus Viscum; species Viscum album. The sequence continues at coordinate 200,152,147 of OY728157.1, read as the reverse complement.
ACCACTCAAAGTAAATGGTGGCAAATGTATCATAAATCACACGGGAATAAAAGTGGGATGAAAAACCCCTTACGAAAACTCGGCAGCCTAACGACGCCACTTAAAACTTCCAAAAATGGATTTATGAGATCAAATAGGGTATCTCATAATATGAAAATAAAATTTACAGAATGAGTAATATAAAATAACATCCTCAAACATAAGAAATATGATCTTAAAAGAAATGACATAAAAGAGAGTACCTAAATAGAAAGAGAGAGGTTGGATCCCTTACAAAAATTCAGCAGCCTAACGGGGCCACTTAAATATTCTTAAAATGAATTGATGAGAGAAAGAGAGGGTATCTAATCCTATTAACATAAAAATCACAGTAGGATGAATATAAAAGAACATCCTCCAATATAAGAACATGGATCATAAAAGGAATGACATAAAAGAGAGTACTTGAAAAGAAAGAGAGTGGTAGGATCCCTTACCTCAAGTTTGAATTGTCTTGTTCATTTCTTTATATTTCTAAATAATAAACTTTAGTAAATTTATAATTGATTAAGGAACTAATTTGAAGATTATTATTCAGTTCATATCACATATTATAATGTTATAATAATTGGTTAATAATGTGAGTTCTTATCAGACGTTCTTGTCGATGTTCGGTACATGAGTCAAAAATGAACTTGTTTGAAAATGATTGTCCATGTAGTTATAAGTAAATCATCTCCATAATAGAATTAATGATTTAAATATCATATATATCCAGTAAATATTCATTTTATACTATTCCATAACATTTTGAGATAAAAATAAATAAAATGCACCATTCATGGAGACGGTAGGCCGTACGTACGCATGAACGCTACTTTCATTTCTTTGTCATATTAATGGAATTAAAAATAAATTAGAGATATATATATATTATAATTCAAGTATAATATATATGTAATATGGGTCGCATATTTTAATTAATTTCATTCTTTATACATTCCATGTATTGCATTAACGAGTCACATCACTTGAGGGGGCGGTAGTTCACACTTCCTCGTATGAAATTATCGTATTTGCACAACATGAAAAGCATAAAGGTATGTTTTAAATATAAAATACATAAGCATATAGAAAACCTCAATACCATATATATCATATATAAAATACAGTGACATAATAATGGCCACCATGAAAGGTGTTAAGAGAAGATTGAACAATCATCGTTTCATGAGGCATAAATTCTCCAACCACAGAAACAATATGTTCTTTAACCATTAGATGGAGGTGTGTGTAAGTTTAAATTAAATACTTCTCATAAAAACATCCTAGTATATTTAAGATACTGGTGTTGTTACAAAATAAAGGAATAAAAAGAGTTTAGGGGGTTGGAGAAGCAAAATAAAACAAAAGACACAAGTGAAGACACTACCTTTAAATCGGGTAAATCCTCTTGGTTTGAACCAAAAGGGTTTCTTGAAGAGATTTATGCCTAAGGTGAGGCTTCTATGATGAGTATATGGATGTGGAGAGATAAAAGTGGCAGATCTTGGCCGAGAAAATGGCTTGAGAGTTGTGGGTAAAGTGGTAGAGGTGGGGGCCTTTTATAAGAGGGAGGAGGGGCACTCTTGGAAAGACTTGAAAAGTTACTTTATTATAAAATTATTTTCAGATATCAAAGGTCCCACAATTATATATTTTGAGGATAAAATGACAAGGGTTCTAAATCCACCCATACAATAGGTTTTTGACAAGTGTAGGTCTTAGATTTTACATTATCTTTTAATTTTATTTAAATCGTTAAATAATGAGGTAATCGCTGCATCATCATGGTGTCATAAATAATTTAATTTATTTAAAGTATAAAAATTATAAAAAAAATACTATGATGTAGAAAATATTTTTAGCTTTAAAATTAATATTAATAGTAAAAAATATGACTTGTATAAACCCATGTAATTTTTTTTAGTAAAACAATACATGTTTGTGACATTTTTATTCTAACTTTAAATAAAACGTTATTAATGTCATTTTCTTACCCAAGTGGATCCATGGGGTCCCCAAGTTGACCTATGGATTGTCTTGGTCGGCCATGACTCATAAAATAAGGGTAGGATATGTGTCAAGGTCATTTCATATTATTATAACATTATCTTTACCTTAAATTACACTAATTACCTTTAATCGCGATTAATAAAACTTAAAAGTTACTATTCAAAAAAAAATATTTTCATCCCATTGAACCACATTTTACATCCTAATGACAACCATGTATGTCAGATTTTTTTGAAATTCAAATCACAGAGGTGGTAAAATTTCATTTAAATGAAAAATCAATTTTTTAACTACCACTTAGTGGTTTCATTATTTATTAAAAATTGAAGTTTTTCAGAAAAATACCAAAAATTCACCCTAAGATATATTTGATATTACGAATTCAATAATTATGTCTATTTTAAAAAATTCAAAACATATAAGTTGTATTAATTAATTTAATAATTAATTCCCGTTGTCAAAACAAATAGTGTGTTTTTATGAAACAATATATATCAAAAGATTGACACTAGTTTAAGTCCAATTTCAAAGTTAAATTATTTCCAATGACCACCATTTTATTAAATGGTAAGAATATATCCAAAATACACTTTAAAACCCAATTAAAAAGATAATCTATCCATATAAATAAATCCGATTAAAAGGTTGTTTTGAATTAAAATACAACATTTTCACTAAAAATGATCTTTGTTGGAAAAATAACAACAATTTACACAAATAAATTTTGATGTCCAGATTCTAAAGAAGGATTTTATTTGGTCCAATATACCATATGAAATTTTCAAAAAGTGGATTAAAAAGGGTTCTCCATCAAAATACGGTTAATCGACCTTTTAAAGAATATTAGAATATTTACGCTTAAAATTGGATTCATTCTCATTTTAAGCCTCTAAAATTTATTGGATAAAAGTAAAAATATTTTGCAAACATATATAATCATTTTGTAGTTTGTTCTATTCATTCCTACCATTACAATGACTAGGTGTTAACTACCATTCAAAATAATATTATTTTATTATTAGAGTGCAACGTAAGATTTCAAAGGAACTCGTTGTTGCATATTGGGTACGCCATCGAGCATAACATTACCTTTAAAGTAATATTAATATTTTATTCACAAATATTAATAAATATGAAATAGTAATATTCTTTATTTACCTGGGATGTTACATCCTTCCCCCCTTTTGGGAATTGCGTCCTCACAATTTTAAAATTGGGATTGTAAACTTCATTGAAAGTCCCCAATCAGAAAAAGAGTCAGTAAAACTATCACTTTAAAAGAAATAAAGATAAGTAAAAAGGTCGCCCGAGACAATAGATACTTTAATTCCATGAAAACATGGATATGGAAGAAAAAAACAAAGGGTCATGTTCTGATGGAGAGTGATAGAAAACATGTTTAGGAGAAAGTTAACCACCGGAAAATCACAAACATGTGATGGGTTAAAAGGTATTTGATTCCCCAGTAGGAAAAGTTAATATACAACATTTTTGTTTTAAATTACTTTTCATTGAGGAATTTATTTATGTGCTTAACTAAAACATAAGGAAACATACTGACATGTCATGTTGAATTTCAACTTTTGCTAGATTTCTTACACAAACTCATATTTTCTCCAAAAGACGAGTATTTAGGATAACTTGTTCACATTAAGAGCAATATAATCAACTTCTAGAGAATCACCTAATCCACAAAAAAGAACTATATACTTCCCAGGTCTTTAGACCAAAACCAAAACCAAAACCAAAAAGGTTAGTACAAGATCAGATATTACCCAAAAAGGATAATCCTTTATAAAAATATATATTCTTAATCTCCAAATTTTGTCAAAAAATACCCAAAGTTCAACGAAGACCATTCAATAATAATATATCCATAAAATTATTCAAAGTAATCAAAAATAAGATTGAAACCCAAATCTATAAAGGTTTTAATAACATAGTCTTCTATGATAAATCTTAAAATTTATCTCCAATCATCAGTTACTCTTAAAGTATCATACTGAAAAGTAATTAACCTAATCACATATCCTCCATGATAGGTTAATAATTTCCATAGATAACCCAAAATCAACTTATTCTAGATTCATAAGATCATATAACTAAAAATAATTATTAAAAGTAACCAGGGACTTCACGTAGTCCATTGGTAGGTGATAAATACCAGTCGCACTTTGGTTGTGGGTTCGATTCCCACAGCTTCATCCGACGCGACAGGTTGTCACACAGTCTACGTGTTGTCCTTTTTCCAAAACTACACAATTCTTATAAAATTCCCCAAAAAGCGATAAAATCTTAAAAAATAACCATAACATAATTTAACATCAAGTTTATCTCATGTCGTTCACATTCGATCATAACATATAGTAACCCATAATTACCTCAAAAGTAAGGATCATATAAACCCTAATGGTTACCTTTATAATTATTACCTGAACTTCCACATCGAGTTGGTTCTCTCATACATGATGCATTAGAGAACTCACCAAGGTTCAAGTGCTTGATCATGACTCCTGATAGTTGGTTTAGAATAACCACGAGATTTCTCATTGAATCCCACATTTCATCTAGTCTCTTAATTAGAGAACCACCACAGTTTCTTTCAAACCCATAGTCACTTTGGTGCCTGATAGATCCATCCATTTACTAAAACCAAAAAGGTCAGTGTGAGTATATCAACAAAATCATCATGTACTAAAGATGAAGATAAACACTAAGATATAATTATCCAAGTTATCTCAAACTCATTCCAACTTTCATAAATAAAAATGACTCAATCTAATATAATAACCATTGTGGTTATACATAACTTGTCACTTATGATTAAACAACACTCTAACCTCTAAAGTTATCTAAACCGACCTTTGATACCAACTATAAGGACCTGGCCTTAAGACATTACATAACCATGAATTAAATGAATAATTCACATAGAGGATCTTTTTAGGTTTGGAGTTTTAGAGAATTAGGACATAAATATTACATCTCAAAATATTACAAAGTAGACACTTCTACTAAGTTTCCATAAAATAAAAAATCTCTTAAAAAGAAACATGTCTAGTTCCATGTTTTAGATAGAATGTATTTCTTTGATACCATCCTTGACCCTATTCATCTTTAAGTCCTGTGGAAAACATTTCAAAAACTTGTGATGAGCATAAAAAGCCCATTAAAGGATACACAAAGAAGGAAAACTGTTAGTTTTTCAAAACATCAAGTAAAACATGAATACATTATCAAAGTAATAATTTTAACCTTTATGAAATAGTAAATACTCTTCACTGAATAAAATATCATTACTTACCCTTTTGTAACCAAAAGATTACCATACACCCATATAAAGAACACATAACATATAAAGGTAACTTGGGACATAAAAATACTTCAATGGAATAACCATACGGTTGACTTCCACACATATCACTAAATAGAATAGCCATACGGCTGACTTCTATACCCAATGAATTGGTGGTTATAACGTAACCACCCGTCCTGGTATTCACGGCACCACCCGTCATATGGTTTATCACGTAACCACCCGTCAAATGTCCAAGTACCATTACAAAATCATAATACATAAAACAATTATAAAGGAAAGAAAACATTTCCACATTTCAATCACAAGAGATCAAATCATGATACTATCATAAATAAAAAAATCTAATAAAATCATTAAAACTCTATAAGAGAAAAATCCCTTTATGCTTTGAAAATATTAAAAGAAGACATTTAAAAGAGATTTTAGAATCAAAGTGTCCCATACCACTTTGAAGCTTTTAATGGAATTATAATTTTAAAACATTAATTTCCATATAAATAAATGCTCAAAAACATTTTTAAAACATGGACATTAAAGATAAATATTTATAATAATAAATCTTTAAAACATTTAAAAATGATATTTTTGTTAAAGAGTTTTTAACAAAATGAGAGACTCTTGAATACAAATAATTACGGAATAACATTTAATCAGAACTTTATAATATCATGAGAATAAAGGGATTAATGATATAATATTTCAAAGGATAGTAAATACACCATATAAGAGTGAATTGGTGAATAACAACAATGAAGTCTCAATGGAAATGTAAATTGAGATGAAATCCATTATAAAGATGGTATCCTTAAATAAAGGATAAATCAATCTCATAAATATCTATGACAAATAAAAATACACCCAATATAAGTGGATATTATGTGTAAAACAATCAGAGGTCATTAAAACATATTCATAGTATTACATATTCAATAACTACAAGTTTAACCCAAAGAAATCAAAATTGGGTTAAGAAGTTCCCTTGTAAAAATTCGACAGCCTAACGGCGTCACTTTAAAATTCAGAAAATGAGTTGATGAGACAAAAAGGGTATCTCATCACTTGGAAATAAATTTTACATCAATAAGGATATATAAGAACATATCCAAACATAATAATATGTAAATTAAAAGACATAACAAAATAATTCTTTTAAAACGAGGAGGGTGAAAGGTTCCCTTACTGACTTGGGTATCTTTCGAAACGTACACCCCATGAAAGAAGGACAATACAACATTGATGTAAATACTCATAAAAGAAATTATATTACAAAAAGAGTTAAATAATGTGAAGTACATATATCACTCAAAGGAAAATGTGGAAAATGTAGCATAAATCTCACGGGAATAAAAGTGGGATGAAAAACCCCTTATGAAAACTCGGTTGCCTAACAGCGCCACTTAAAACATCCAAAAATGGATTTATGAGATCAAATAGGGTCTCTCATAATATGAAAATAAAATGTACAGAATGAGGAATATAAAAGAACATCCTCAAACATAAGAAATATGATCTTAAAAGAAATGACATAAAAGAGAGTACTTAAAAAGAAAGAGAGAGGTTGGATCCCTTACAAAAATTTGGCAGCCTAACGGGGCCACTTAAACATTATTAAAATTAATTGATGATAGAAAGAGAGGGTATATAATCATATTAACATAAAAATGACAGTAGGATGAAATAAAATAACATCCTCCAACATAAGAACATTGAGCATAAAAGGAATGACATAAAAGAGAGTACTTGAAAAGAAAGAGAGAGGTAGGATCCCTTACCTCAAGTCTGACTTGTCTTGTTCGTTTCTTTATATTCCTGAATAATAAACTTTGGTCAATTTCTAATTTCTTAAGGACCTACTTTGAATATTATTATTCAGTTCATATCACATATTATAATGTTATAATAATTGGTTAATAATGTGAGTTCATATCAGACGTTTTTGTCGATGTTCGGTACATGAGTCAAAAATGAACTTGTTTGAAAATAATTGTCCATTTAGTTATAAGTAAATCATCAAAAGAATAGTATTAATGATTTAAATATAATATATATCCAGAACATATTCATTTTATACTATTACATAACATTTGGAGATAAAAATAAATGAAATGCACCGTTCATGGAGACGGTAGGCCGTGCGTACGCATGAACGCTACTTTCATTTCTTTGTCATATTAATGGAATTAAAAATAAATGATATATATATATATATTATAATTCAATTATAATATATATGTTATATAGGACACATATGTTAATTAATTTCATTCTTTATACATTCCATGTATTGCATGAACGAGTCACATCACTTGAGGGGCGGTAGTTCACACTTCCTCGTATGAAATTATCGCATTTTCACAACATGAAAAGCATAAAGTTATGTTTTAAATATAAAATAAAGAAGCATATAGAAAACCTAAATACCATATATATCATATATAGAATAATGTGACATCATAATGGCCCCCATGAAAGGTGTTAAGAGAAGATTGAACAATCATCATTTCGTGAGGAAGAAATTCGCCAACCACAGAAACAATATGTTCTTTAACCATTAGACGGAGGTGTGTGTAAGTGTAAATAAAATAATTCTCAAAAAAACATCCTAGTATATTTAAGATACTGGTTTTGTTACAAAATAAAGTAATAAAAAGAGTTTAGGGGGTTGGAGAAGCAAAATAAAACAAAAGAACACAAGTGAAGACATTACCTTTAAATCGGGTAACTCCTCTTGGTTTGAACCAAAAGGGTTTTTTGAAGAGGTTTCTGCCTAGAGTGAGGCTTCTAGGATGATTAGAGAGATGTGGAGAGATAAAATGGATAGATCTTGGCCGAGAAAATGGCTTGAGAGGTGTGGGTAAAGTGGTAGAGGCGGGGGCCTTTTATAAGAGAGTGGAGGGGCACTCTTGGAAAGACTTAAAAAGTTACTTTATTATAAAATGATTTTCAGATATCAAAGTTCCCAAAATTATATATTTCTAGGATAAGGTGATAAGGGTTCTAAATCCACCCATACAATATGTTTTGGACAAGTGTAGGTCTTATATTTTACATTATCTTTTCATTTTATTTAAATCGTTAAATAATGAGGTAATCGCTGCATCATAATGGTGTCATAAATAATTTAATTTATTTAATGTATAAAAATTATAAAAAATACTATTATGTAGGAAATATTTTTATCTTTAAAATTAATATTTATAGTAAAAAATATAACTTGTATAACCCCGTGTAAAAATTGTTTTAGTAAAACAATACATGTTTGTGACATTTTTATTTTAACTTTAAATAAAACGTTATTAATGTCATTTTCTTACCCAAGTGGATCCATGGGGTCCCCAAGTTGAGACATGGATTTTCTTGGACAAACATGACTCATACAATAATGTTTGTACATGTGTCAAGGACATTTCATATTATTATAACATTATCTTTACCTTAAATTACACTAATTACCTTTAGTCGTGATTAATAAAACTTAAAAGTTACTATTTACCAAAAAATATTTTCATCCCATTGAACCAAATTTTACATCCTAATGAAAACCATGTATGTCAGATTTTTTGAAATTCAAATCACAGAGGTGGTAAAATTTCATTTAAACGAAAAATCAGGTTTTTAACTACCACATAGTGGTTTCACTATTCATCAAAAATTGAAGTTTTTTAGAAAAATACCAAAAATTCACCCAAAGATATATTTGATTTTCTGAATTAAATAATTATGTATATTTTAAAAAATTAAAAACATATAAGGTGCATTAATTAATTTAATAATTAATTTCTGTTGTCAAAACAAATAGCGTGTTTTTTTGAAACAATATATATCAAAAGATTGACACTAGTTTAAGTCCAATTTCAAAGTGAAATTAATTCCAATGACCACCATTGGATTTAATGGTAAAAATATATCCTAACTACACTTTAAACCCAATTAAAAAGATAATCTATCCATATAAATAAATTAGATTAAAAGGAGGTTTTGAATTAAAATACACCATTTTCACTAAAAATGATCTTTATTGGTAAAATAACAAAAAATTACACAAAGTAAATTTTGATGTCCAGATTCTAAAGAAGGATTTTATTTGGTCAAATATAACATAAAAATATCAAAAAGTGGATTAAAAATGGTTTTCCATCAAAAGGCGGTTAATCAACCATTTAAAGAATATTAGGATATTTACGCTTAAAATTGGATTCATTCGCATTTTAAGACTCTAACATTTATTGGATAAAAGTAAAAATATTTGGAAAAAATATATAATCATTTTGTAGTTATTTCTGTTCATTGCCGCCATTACAATGACTAGGCATTAACTACCATTTAAAATAATATTATTTTATTATTAGAGTGCAACGTAAGATTTCAAAGGAACTCGTTGTTGCGTATTCAGTACGCCATCGAGCATAGCGTTCCATTTAAAGTAATCTTAATATTTTATTCACAAATATTAATAAATATGAAAAAGTAATATTCTTTATTTACTTGGGATGTTACAATTCCATTTTTTAGAAATGGTTCCCAGTAGAAGGAATGAGAACTCTAGTAATACACATGATCCAAAGAGTAAGAAGGATCATATATTTCACGGTATTAAGCCATCATTTAGAAGGGAAATATTTTTCCACGTATTATCATCATATGAAGAAATAATATCATGTTTTAGTAAGATAATTAAATAATTCTTTGAGTCTTATGGCTTTGAAAAGAAGCAAGATAAGAAAATTATGGTAGAGAGAGAGATAGATAAAGGGAAGAGGGGGAAACAAGGATTTTCCCATATGTGATAACCATGGAAAGAATCGACTTGGTAAATGATTGAAGGGAATGGGAGTTTTTTATAAGTGTAGAGAAAAAGGACACCAATTATGTGATTAAAAGGGTAAGAAAAAGGTTTTAAATGTACAATGCTTCATCTACAAGGAGTTGCGACACTATGCGAATCAATGTCCAAATCATCAGAGTATACCCCAAATGCTTCTATTAGATAATAATCATGTTATGATACTATCGAAGATGAAGAGGAATGATTAGAGTTCTTATGTTGTTATTACAATATTTTTTCCTCTGATTATTTTATTAATGATGTACATGTTATAAGAATTATACAATATATAAGGATTGTATTGTAGTACTATTTCATTAAAGATTTGAGATTATATGGTTCTAAGAAAAGTGACTCAATAGAAAGTTAAACTTTTTGGAAAATATATGGCTGAAGAAAAGATAAACCTTAATATGGTTCTGATACTGAGGTAGTGATTTTGGAAAAAGAAATGATTGATTTGGATAAATTATATTGGACATTCTTGACTACCTTGAAACTGATTAATGATTTCTATATTTCATCATTGTTGGAGTTTACAACATTTTTAGATAAACGGAGTATATAAAATATTCTATAAGGAATAAAGGAGCATGAATGTAATCAATATGGTTATATGATAATTTAGGGTGTTACAGTGTTTTAAAATAATACACGATAAAGGTATTCACATGTTATTACGTGGCAAAAAGGATCTTTATTGTGTTTACCTTTCTTATAAATTTTGGACTGTGAGTTTGGATAGAAGTATTTTGGATATGTATAAAGGTTGGGATTGATTAACTTTGACATTGGATGCTATTTTTGAAGTTAAATGATTTATTGAGATTATTTTTGTATTGTCATAAAAAGGACAACTCGGAGGTTGGGCGATAACCCATTGCCTTTGGCAAGGCCGTGAGACTTGAACCCGCAACCAAAGGGCGACACGGGTGCATCACATACCATTGGACTATGTGATGTGCTGGTTTGTATAATATAGTTTTTTTGGTCTGATAGATAAATTATAAATTCATTTTTTGGAACCCTATACGATTAGGATAATTAGAATATTTTTGAATTCTATTATCTTTTGGAGTGAAAGATGAGTTTATGGCAGGAATTAGTTGAAGGATGAAACTATACTTTTCAAGTATACATATATATCTTTTCCATATTATTATATGAATAAATTAATTCTTAAACTTTAGGGAAGGTATCTTAAAACCAAAAATGTGTTATCCAAATTCCTTATGTTTTGTTGAACCGATGATATTTTACATCATCTTAGATTGATGGATTTGAGGCCCTCAATTTTTCACTTGTTTGTGATTGATGACCTCAATTAATACCTATAAATATTTACATATTACCTCTAATTTTGTGTCTCTAATTGGAACCATCTTTCTTCTAATTGAGATCATAATTTGGTGGTGACTTATTCATTTCCCTTTCCCTCTTGTTAAAACTAAATTTTATTAACCCAATTTCCGATGTGGGTTTTCCACAAATGTATTTTTCTATTTCAACCATTTATTTTTGAATAACAATTTAAAATTATGAGGACACCATTTATTTAATGAGGGGATAATGTAAAACCCCAAAATTTCATAGTAAGTTATCTCATTAAGGTAATCCAATAGCTTACGCTACACGCAACACCGAGTTCGAGAACACCACAACTTACCAAACCAGCCGTTCAAAAAGTGGTTATGAATAGTATTAACTGAATTTTTAATCTTATACAATATATATAATTTTAACACCAATATTATGTGTTTCTTTTGACATAATATAAGAACAAATTCAATTTTTCAGATAAAGGAAGTATTTTTCAAAAATACAATTTTACCGCCTACTAATGGTGAACTTTTTTTAAATGAAATATCTTATAATTTTATATTAAATTTGACAAAATAAACTTCTTATTTATAAGTGGTACATAAAAATTTAGTTTGGATAATTTTTTTGTGTTTTTCTGATAACTTTCATATTTTGATGAATATTAAAAGATGCTAAATTTTAATTGAAAACAATTTTTTAATGAAAATAATTTATAGTGTTAAATTATACATTTTAATGGTTTTGAAGTAAAAATAGATTATATTTTTATCATTTAATACAATTTAGGTCATTATATGTAATTTTACATTTAAATTTGACATAAACATATATCAATATTTTGATAGTTTTCACTTTTTAAAAAACCCACTTTTTGGTTTTGACAATGGGAATTAATTTTATAATAATAAATTCAATTTCTATGTTTTTAATTTGGTAAAATAGACTTTATTTTTGAATTCAAAATATCAAAATTATCTTAGGGTGAATTTCTGGTATTTTTCTGAAAACTTTCAATTTTTTGATGAATAGTGAAAAACACTGCATTTCTGTTTAAAATCAACTTTTTATTTAACTAATAATTTATTTTATTTAAATTTATTTAAAGTAAAAATAGATAAATAATACCTATGTTAGTTCAATATAAGTAATTGGATTGATTTTATAATAAAATTAGTTGAATAAAAGTTTATTGAAATTTTTAACGTCTTTTACCCAACTTCTAGGCACGTTAGAAAATTTGCATAAAACGTAATTTTACTGATTCGGTGAGATGAATTTAAAAAATCCAAAAGACACAGTTGACATGATTATGTAAAATGTGATTCAGTAAGATGAAAATAATTTTTGGTGAATATTAACTTTTGACTTTTATTTACCACGGTTAAAAGTAAATAGGGTAATTAAAGGTAAAAATGATATTATAATTACCCTAACACATGTCCTAATTTTTTTTGATAAGTGTAATTCGACTAAAAACAACATTAGGAATAAAATATGATCCTTTAGTTCCACTTGTATTATATTAGGACAATTATTATTATTTTATTTAAAGAAGAGTTAAAAGTGTTAATTTCAAATTTTAATAACTAAAACTGTTTTAATATAGGGTTATACATAAGATAAATTAGAATATAAATATTCCTTATAAAGATAAAACAATTTACTAAATAATGGTATTTTATTTATAATTTTTAGATATTAAATAATTAAATTTATTTATTACACAATGATGATGCAGTACCTTCTTTATGGAATATTAAAATAGTTTATATTATAAATATTAAAATGAAACGAATTTAAAAGTTTTGATGCCATACACGAATTTTTTAGGTTAATATGACATGTTAGGGTTGATTAGATAAATTTTTATTGAAGTGATAAGGTTTTTATGACTTTCAAAAAAACCAAATACCAAATAATGGAAAAATTGACATAAATTAATTTTTTAAACAAATACTGTATTATTGGTTGATATGAAATTCCTAAAAATCTAGGTTTTGTCCAAAGGAATTAGATAATATTATATATTTCATTAATGAACCACTTGAGGTTCTCTTTAAAGTTTAGAGTAATTTTATTAACCATATAGTGTAAGAATACAAGAAGACAAGGTAAAAGTTAAACTATTTAACTAAGAGTTAAATCTAACAGATAAGTTTAAAATGGTAACCTAAACTTGTTTAAAACCTATTGGTTGAGAGGATTTTGACCCATAACCACAAATTCTAGAAATAAATTCATTTGGATCCATTATAAACCGAACATTATTGTATAATAAATTAATATTTTAATCTTTTCCTAAAGTGACCTTCACCCCTCTTATAAAAGGGTACTTCTCCTTCTCTCAAAATCACACCTCCAAAGACATTTGGCTCTTCCAAAACCTGCTGAAATGTCCTCACAAATTACCTTAATTCAACCTAGAGTACTTAATTTGATCATAAATCCTACCTAAGTATCCCTTTTGATCAACTCAAAAGGAAACACCCGAAGAAGAAGTAATAATTTCACCACTCTCTTTCAAGTTCTTTTCTTCTTCCACTTTATATTTCTTTGTTATTTCCATAACAAAAAAATTACTCAAGTAACTTATAAATACTTTTTTGTTATTATAAATATGTTACAACCATATTCATTATTCTATCCATCTTATGAATGATAATGTCACCATGCGTGCGTACGTATAACTTACCGTCTCCACACCATGGTGTAATTTTTTATTCAACACTATGTCATTTGGATGGATATAATGATGAATAATATGTATATAAATAATGAAAATAATATGATAATGTCTCTGTAAAATTAATATACCATCCAATTATATACCTTTTAATCATTAAGGAAATGACACCGTCGCTCGTGTGTATGTACGGCTTACCATCTCCACGACGTGATGAGATTCATTTCCACATTCACCATTCAATAATGATTATAAAAATATATATTATTAATAAGTATGTAATATATTAAAAAATAATGATAATATATATATATATATATATATATATATGTATGTAATCACATATATCTTATTCACTTACTTACATTCAATACGATATGAAAACGAAAACATCATTTATGCGTACGTACGACCTACCATCTCCATAAATGGTGTTTTACATTTCATATATCTATCAACTATACATATTTATATTCTAAATATATATAATATATAAATCATGATATAAATGATACAATAAAGAATAAAAAGTTGAAACACATATGATAAAGAAAGTGATTATTACCCGAAATGTTAATTTAACATGGAAATCATTATTAAATGGGTAATATAAAGTCATAAACGAATCATGTATGACATAATAAATATGAATATAGTTCTGGTATAATTTAATATCATGATATGGTCATTATATAGGAGGTTAAACATACCCTTGACCAAAGGAAAGTGCAAGGTAAGGGTTAATTCCACAATCTCTTTATTATCTGAGGTTATTTTTACGTAATTATCTACTGGGACATATTTTTTATTCATGTAAATGTTTTATAAAAGAGTATTCAAATGGATTATTTTTAAGGGAATTTTTATTAAAACATCATTTTAAATGTTTTAAATATTTATTCTTCTAAACCTTTCTTATTAATGTCCATGTTTTCAAAATGTTTTTAAAGATTTTTTTATATGGACATGACTATTTTAAAATGTTAATTTCTTTCAAAAGTCTCAAAGTGGTACAAGATAATTTGATTCAAAAATAACTTTTAAAATACTTCCTTTATAAATTACGCGACTTTTAAATGATTTCATGAAAAAGGGATATTTCTCTCAAATATTTTTGCTGATAATTTTCAACTATGTCAACATCTTTTGAGGGATGTTATTATTGATCGAGGTTGATTTATTATAATATAAATCTTACATATTTTATTAAAGGTTTTGTGATATGTTTGACTTTGGATGTGTTATTTTTATACCATTCATGGTTTATGGATAAAGTATTGACATTTTGTATGCTAGTTTTAATAGGAATGTTTAGGTTATGTTTAAACCTTTTCATATGAGGAATGCATTGGACTTAGTAAGTGATGGGTGGAGCCCGCTATAGCTCCTCGATATATCAGTAGGTCTCATGAGACAAACTAGTGTCTTGGAACAAGGGATTGACAAAATCTTATTTGTAGTCTTGGCATAAGGACTTGACAATGTGGTTATGAAGTCTGGAATTATGCATTCCATCATTATGAAATTGGTTATAGATATTTCATGTGATTAGTCGACTAGTAGAATATCCATGTGAATAATTAAATGGAATTATTTGATTTATATTTTCCATATTATGATGAATTTTAAGTTTAAAAGGATTTTATTTTAGTTTTATACATTTCCTTAAATGTTTATGCTTATTTGTGAAAGTTTCCGCTATATTGTTATCCTTACTGATCATTTGATCTCACCCCTTTATTATGTTTTATTTTCATAGGATTCCAAGAAGTGTATTATGATTGATAGGTAGGGTTAAGCTATCAGATTAATGGAATTATCAAAAGATCATTTATGTTGTGTTTTATTTTCTAATGTTTAATGTAACGTTCATGCATGTAATCTATTTTACAAGGCTGCTAAACTGATTGATATTTTGGGACTTGATTTCTTGTAATCATGCCAATGTATTAAAATAATGTACTAAATCTGGGCATCTGGGGTCGGGGTGTTACGGTTGGTATCAGAAGAAGTTTATAAACAACCTTGGAAGTAGATTTAGATAAACTCCGATTAGAGAACATTACCCTAAGATAAACTTTGAGGATTAATATAAAAGAAATTCCTAGAATTTTTGTAGTGTAGAGATTTTGTGTATTTTCCACGAAATACATCCCTGTCTGGATACGAGCAGGTGTAGGAAGCTCTGGCACAAATGTACCATGGAGTGAAAACTATAACAAGGAGTTTTAGGCTTGACCTAGGGTATCATGGTACACGACAAAGAGCCTTTCTTCACTCTTGGTTACGACACTCCTGGGGGATATGCTAAGGATAATTCACATTTTCATTACTAACCATTATGAAGGATTTAAGAGTAAATACTTCATCAATGAAAACATTTTTAGGATTATGGATTATATACATAAACTTCTCAATTTATGTTAAGTATTTTACAAGTTTGGAATTATGCAATGCGATTCATAAACTAACCTAGTGTATGCCATTGTTTAGAAATGGTGACCAGTAGAAGAAATGAGAACTCTCATATTCCGCATGATCCAAAGAGTAAGAAGGATCATATATTTCATGGTATTAATCCAAAATTTAGAAGGGAAATAGTTTCCCACATATTCTCATCATATGAAGAATTAATATCAATAGGTAATAAGATAAGTGAAGAATTCTCTGAGTTCTATGGCTTTGAAGGGAAGCAAGAGAAGCAAAGGATGGTAGAGAGAGAGATAGATAAAGGGAAGAGGGGAAATAAGGATTTTCCCATATGTGATAACTATGGAAAGAATCACCTTGGTAAATGCTTGAAAGGAATGAGAGTTTGTTATAAGTGTAGAGAAAAAGGACACCAAGTACATGATTGCAATGGTAAGAAAAAGTTTTCAAATGTACAATGCTTCATCAATAAAGAGTTGGGACACTACGCAAATCAATGTCCAAATCATCATATTATACCCCAAATGATGCTATTGGATAATAATCAAGTTATGATACTACCAAGGATGAAGAGGAATGATTCAAGTTCTTATGTTGTTATTAGAGTATTGTGTCATTTGAGTATTGTATTAATGATTTACATGTTAAAAGAATTATAGAGTATATAAGGATTGTACTGTAGTACAATTTCATTAAAATTTTCAGATTATATGGTTCTAAGAAAAGTGACTCAATAGCAAGTTAATTTTTTTGGAAAATACATGGTTGAAGGAAATATAAACTTTAATATGGTTCTGATACTGAGGTAGTGATTTTGGAAAAAGATATGATTGATTTAGATAAATTATATTGGATATTCTTAACTACCATGAATCTGATTAGTGATTTGTATATTTTATTATTGTTGGAGTTTAAAAAATTTTTAGATATAAGGAGTATGTCCAGTATTCTATAAGGAATAAGGGAGAATGAATGTAATCAATACAGTTATATGATAATTCAGGGTGTTACCATGTTTTAAAAGAATAAATGATGAAGGTATTCACATATTATTACATGGAAAAAAGGATCTTCATTGTGTTTAACTTCCTTATAAATTTTGGAGTGTGAGTTTGGAAAGCAGTATTTTGGATAAATCTAAAGGTTGGAATAGATTAAGTTTGACATTGGATACTATTTTTATGGTTAAATGATTTCTTGAGGTTATTTTTGGATTTTCATAAAAAGGAAAACCTGGAGGTTGGGCGACAACCCGTCTCGTTCGGAAAGGGCGCGAGATTTGTACCCACAACCGAAGGGTGATAAGGGTGAATCACCTACCACTGGCCTATGTGATGTCCTGGTTTGTATAATGTATTTTTGTCTGATAGATAAATTATAAATTCATTTTTTTGAACCCTATACGATTAAGATAAATAGAATATTTTTGAATTCTATTATCTTTTTGAGTGAAGGATAAGTTTGTGGCAGGAATTAGTTGAAGGATGAAACTCTACTTTTCAAGTATATATATATATATATTTTCCCTCTTATTTGATGAATAAATTAATTCTTAAACTTTAGGGAAGGTATCTTAAAACAAAAATGTGTTATCCTAATACCTTATGTTTTGTTGAACTGATGATATTTTACATCATCTTAGATTGATGGCTTTGAGGCCCTCAATTTTACACTTGTTTGTGATTTATGACCTCAATCAATCCCTATAAATATTTATGTTTTCCACTAATTATGTGTCTCTAATTTCCACAAATGTTCTTCTAATCGAGATCATAATTTGGTGGTGAATTTATCATTTCTCTTTTCCTCTTATTGAGACTAAATTTTATTAACCCAATTTCCGATGTGGGTTTTCCACAAAGGTATTTTTATATTTTTAACCATTTATTTTTGAATAAAAATTTCAAATTGTGAGGACACAATTTATTTAAAGGGGAGATATTTTAAAACCCCAAGATTTCATAGTTCGTTATCTCATTAAAATAATTCAATAGCTTGCGCTACATGCAACACCGAGTTCGAGCGCACCACAACTTACCAAACTAGCCGTTCAAAAAGCGGTTATGAATAATATTAACTTCATTATGAATCTTATAAACTATATATAATTTTAACACCCATATTATGTGTTGCTTTGATATAATATAAGAATAAATTTAATTTTTCAGATAAAGGAAGTATTTTTGAAAAATGCAATTTTACCGCCTACTAATGGGGAACTTTTTTTAAATGAAATATATGACACTTTTATATTAAATTTGACAAAATAAACTTTTTATTATAATTGGGACATATAAATTTAGTTTGGATAAATTTTTGGTTTTTTTCTGATAACTTTCATATTTTGATGAATAATAAAAGATGCTAAATTTTAATTGAAAACAACTTTTTTAATCAAAATAATTTGGTGTTAAATTATAAATTTGAATGGTTTTGAAGTATAAATAGATTATATTTTTATCATTTAATAAAATTTAGGTCATTATAAGTAATTTTACATTTAAATTTGACATAAACACATGTCAATATTTTGATAGTTTTTACTTTTTAAAAAACCCGCTTTTTGGTTTTAACAATGATAATTAATTTTAAATTAATAAATGGATATTATATGTTTTTAATTTGGTAAAATAGACTTAATTTTTGAATTCATAATCTCAAAATTATCTTAGGGTGAATTTTTGGTATTTTTCTGAAAACTTTCTATTTTTTGATGAATAGTGAAAAACACTGCGTTTTTGTTTAAAATCGAATTTTTATTTAAATAAATATTTTTTTATCTAAATTTATTTAAAGTCAAAATAGATAAATAATACCTATATTATTTCAATTTAGTTAATTGGATTCATTTTATAATAACATTAAATGTATAAAATTCTATTTAATTTTTTAACGTCTTTTACCTAACTTCTAGGCATGTTAGCAAATTTGCATAAAACTTAATTTTAAAGCTTTTGTGAGTTGAATTTAGAATATTCGAGAGACATGATTGACATGATTAATTAAAATGTGATTCAATAAGATAAAAATAATTTTTGGTGAATAATAACTTTTGACTTTTATTTACCACGGTTAAAAGTAAATAGGGTAATTAAAGGTAAAAATGATATTATAATTACCATAACACATGTCCTAATTCTATTGGATAAGTATAATTCGACCAAAAACAACATTAGGAATAAAATATTATCCTTTAGGTCCACATGGATTAGATTATGACATTTATTATTATTTTATTTAAAGAAGAGTTAAAAGTTTTAAATTCAAATTTTAATAACTAAAACATTTTTAATATTGGGCTATAAATAAGATAAATTTGACTATAAATATTCATTAGAAAGATAAAACGATTTCCTACATAATTATATTTTATTTTTAATTTTTATAGATTAAATAATTAAATTTATTTATGACACAACGAGGATGCAGTAATTACCTTCTAAATGAAATATTAAAATAATTTATATTATAAATATTAAAATAAATATAATTTAAAGGTTTTTATACCATAAAAGAATTTTATAGGTTAATATGAAATATTAGGGTTTATTAGATAATTTTTTTCTAAGTGATAAGTTTTTTATGACTTTCCCAAAAACAAAATACCAAATAGTTTCAAAATTGACATAAATTAATTTTTAAAACAAATACTATATTATTTGTTGATATAATTTTCCTAAAAATATAATTTTCCACCAAAGGGCTTAAATAATATTATATATGTCATTAATTAACCACTTTAGGTTCTCTTGGATGTTTAGAGTAAGTTTATTAACCATATTGTGTAAGAATATCAGAAGGCACGGTTAAAGTTAAACTATTTAACTAAGAGTTAAATCTAAAATATATGGTTAAAATAGTAACCTAAACTTGTCTAAAATCTATTGGTTGAGAATATTTAGACCCATAACCACCTAAGTATCAAAATAAATTCATTTTGATCCATTATAAACTGAATATTATTGTATAATAAATTAATATATTAATCTTTTCCTAAAGTGACCCTCACCCCTCTTATTAAAGGGTAGTTCCCCTCCTCTCAAAATCATAACTCCATAGACATTTGGCTCAGCCAAATCCTACCCAAATATCCACCAAAATTACCTCAATTCAACCTAGAGTCCTTAATTTTATCATAAATATATTTTAAGTAGCCCTTTTGATCAACTCAAAAGGAAACACCCGAAGAAGAGGTAATAATTTCACCACCATCTTTCAAGTTCTTTTCTTCTTCCACTGTCTCTTTCATTGGTATTTCTATAACAAAATAATAACTCCAGTACCTTCAAAATACTATGATGTTATTATAAATATGGTAAAAATATATTCATTATTCTATCCAACCTATAAATGATATTGTCACCATGCGTGCGTACGTATGGCCTACCATCTCCACACCGGGGTGTAATTTGTTATTCAAAACTATGTTATTTGGATGGATATAATGATGAGTAATATGTATATAAATAATGAAAATAACATTCTAATGTCTATATAAAATTAATATACTATCCAATTCAACACATTTTAATCGTTATGGAAATTACATCGTCGATCGTGTGTATGTACGACTTACCATCTCCATGACGCGATGAGATTCATTTACACATTCACCATTAAATGATGATTATAAAAATATATATTATTAATAAGTATGTAATATATTACATAATAATGATACTGAATATATATATATATGTATGTATTTACTTACATATATCTTATTCACTTACTTCCATTCAATATTATATGAAAATGGAAACAACATTTATGCATACGTACGACCCACCATCTCCATAAATGGTGTTTTCCATTTCATATATCTATTGACTATACATATTTATATTCTAAATATATATTATATATAAATCATGTGTTATATTCTGGAAGTATGTAAATCATGACCTAAATGATACGATCTAGAATAACAAGTTAAAACACGTACGATAAAGAAAGCGATTATTACTCGTAATGTTAATTTAACATGGAAATATTTATTAAATGGGAAGTATAAAGTCAGAAATGAATCATGTATGATATAATAAATATTAATATAGTTTTTTTATAATTTAATAACATACTATGGTCATCATACAGGAGGTTAAACGTACCCTCAACCAAAGGAAAGTGCAAGGTAAGTGTCAATTCCACAATCTCTTTATTATCCAAGGTTTTTTTACGTAAGTATCTACTAGGACATATTGATTATCAATGTAAATGTTTAATAAAAGAGTTTTCAAAGGAATTATTTTTAAGGTAATTTTTACTAAAACATTATTTTAAATTTTTTAATGATTTATTCTTTTAAACCTTTCTCATTAATGTCATTGTTTTCAAAATGGTTTTAAGGATTTATTTATATGGAAATAAATGTTTTAAAATGTTAATCCCTTTCAAATGTTTCAAAGTGGTATGAGACACTTTGATTCAAAAGTACCTTTTAAATAACTTTCTTTATAAATTATGCGACTTTTAAATGATTTAATGAAAAAGGGATATTTCTCTCAAAGATTTTTACTGATAATTTTCAACTATGTCAACATCATTTACAGGATATTATTCTTGATTGAGGTTGATTTATTATGATACAAATATTCCATATTGTATTGAAGGTTTTGTGATATGTTTGACTGTGGATGTTTTATTTTTATACCATTCATGGTTTATGGATAAAGTATTGACATTTTTATGCTAGTTTTAATAGGAATGTTTATGTTACATTTATACCATTTCATATGAGGAATGCATTGGGATTAGTAAGTGATGGGTGGAGCCTGCTATTGCTCCTTGATGCATCGGTATGTCTCATGAGACAAACTAGTGTCTTGGCACAAGGCCTTGAAAAAATCTTATTTTTAGTCCTGGCACAAGGCCTTGACTATGTGGTTATGAAGTCTGGCATTATGCATTCCATAATTATGAAATTGGATACGGATATTGCATGTGATTATTCGACTAGTAGAATATCCATGTGAATATGTAAATGACATTATTTGATTTATCTTTTCTATATTATGCTGATGTTTAAGTTTAAAAGTTTTTTTTTAATTTTAGACATTTCCTTAAATGTTTATACTTATTTGTGAAAGTTTCTGCTATATTGTTATCCTTACTGAGTGTTTGAGGTCACCCCTTACTTATATTTTTTCCCAGGATTCCAAGAAGTGTATTATGATTGATAATCATGGTTAATCAAGGGGATTAATGGAGTTCTCAAAGGATCATTTATGTTGTGTTTTATTTTTTAATGTGCAATGTAACGTTCAGGCATGTAATATATTTTCCAAGACTGCTAAATAGATCAGTCTTTCAGGACTGGATTCATTATAATCATTCCAATGTATTAAAATAATGACCCAACTCTGGGATTCTAGGGTCAGGGTGTTATAGTGTGGTTTATTCGTATACATCACAAATGACTCATGGATCATTGTCCTAAAGTATCAAAACAATCTGAATGCATTTTCTCGGTTTTCAGTATGTAACTTGTGTTTTTTTCAAAAAATAATGTCAAATTTAAATAAAAAGAGACACTTTTAGTCATACTAGTCACATTGGGCATTGAATTGACATGAAGTTGACTCCTACTGGTCACAAATGACTTATGGATCGTTTCCCTAAAGTATCAAAATAATCGGAATGTGTTTGCTCAGTTTTTAGTATGTCACTAGTTCTTTTAACTTTAAATAATGTCAATTTTAAATAAAAAGAGACACTTTGAATCACACTAGTTGCATCATGTGTCGTATTGAGGTGGTGTTGATTCCTATACATTTCAAATGACTTATAGATCATCTCCCTAAAGTATCAAAACAACTAAATGTGTTTTCTCGATTTTGAATAGGTTAGTTACTTTGATAACAAATATAATGACCTAAACATTTCATAAATTGATATCACATATTAGTATATTAATATTCCTTACATAAAAGAAATAAATTAAACATAAATATGAAATAATGTATTAATTCTATGGAAAAACAATTTACTGTGAAAACATCAGGATTACCTCTATGATTGAGCAGACACAACGCCATTTCTCTTCCTTCAAAGGCATGTCACATGGACAAAAATATTCTAAAATACACGAACCATACAAAGAATAATGAAAATAAAATCAATGTTTCATTATATACCTTTTCGTTAAAATATAGATATTATATCGTCACATTACCTTTATAGCTTAACAAAGGGTTTCTTTGGTTCAGATTTAATCTAATAACAAAAAAAAATGATTATTTTTCACTTCACTACTATTGGTTAACTACCTCTTAGAAAATCATATGATTTGAACTTTCGATCCGGCATCCCTGTGATGATCTCATCCAAAACCATATCTATGATATCATCATTCAACGTTCACTTTTCATTTTAGATGAGATGCTATGCTAAGCGGTAGTTAACCAACATTTGTAAACAATCCTTAGTTTTGTTATTAAATTTGTGAGTTATACACAACCAATATTCTTCAAACACATTACATCAGTATAAAAAAGAACATAAATTACCAAAATGCAGAAAATTAATGATCCATGCCATAATAGTTTAGGTCTAGTGATTTTGGAAACATGGAAACATAATGAACTAGTTCATAAGAGTCTCTCATTAAGTTATTCTTTACTAGAAATAAAAATCATTTATAACACCATTCTTCATAAACTAAGGATATAAAACATTAAAAAGGGTGATAATATATGCTCAATAAGTGTAAAAAATGGAGATATGAATGATCATATAAGGATAAAATAAGTAGTAGGAATTCACCTTCATCCTATTTGGGTATAATCTTACATCAGGTATTCTGCCCATTTGTTTCTAAACACATCTATATGATCTTTTGAACATGAGTTTTTGTGAAAGTCATGGTAGTACTAAAAAAATATAAATACACAAATTAATAATAAATATTTTAAATGAACTAGTATCTATTTTCAAAAATAACTCTTCAGGGATTCTAGTTTGTTGATGAAATATGTTCTCTTTCATAAATTTACAAACATAATAACCACATTCCTTCTTGTTTGGTTGTTTTGGACACTGCATAAACATAAATAAAAATAAGTAATTTGTTTTGATATGTGTTTTTATAGTGAAATATTATTAAATATACCTTGATACATGTCCAGTTGTAGATCTTGTCAGTGTTCTTGTCCTTAGGACCTAGATTCATTACATGAAGTAGATGATATTGATGCACCGCCCTATCATAACAGAATCCTCATTAAAAGATAATATAAATTATATAACTATATGTTTAGTTCTAAAATGTTGGATCTATTGTATTATAAATTGAAAAAAACCATCAGGTGTGGTTAGTTTTTTGGATATCCATGCATTGAATCCAAAAAATAAATCTTTGGAGTATCCAAATTGACCATAATGAACATCCAATGCGGCCTAAAAAAAGAGAAATAAGTAATGAATGGAATGAAAATATATTTGATATGATTAAATTATATATTTTTACCCCTCCATCATTGGTATTAAAAAGATTCTATCATCTATAATTTTTTCTCAAATGAATTGAGAAGGGATGACATTATTTTGACCTCTTTATCTGAATTTATTTATTCTTTTGAAGAGGTGATGTGAGGACTAACGAGTCCATTTTTTTTTCATGGGGAATTTCCTTCAATTGTTTTTCATGTATACTCCTACAAAAAATATGAAATTTATTTAGTCATAATTATCATAGTATATCGGATTTTGTAAAATCAAATCATGAAAACATAACTAATGTATACATTTACAACTGAGGCACCTACCCATTCATATTTGGGGATTTCATTTACATCATCATCACTAATGTAAAATGATTCTTACCCTATGTATATTTTTTTTTCAAAATAAACTATGTGAGTATTTCTATCTATCAACATTGTTTGCACATGAGACTGCAATGATATTAAATGTGAATATAGAACGAGCAGGGTGAATGTGCTCTCAGTAGATCGTTTCGTTCGATTGTTTGATCCTTGAGATAGATTTGAGTTGATATTTTGTTACACCCCATTACCATTGTCATTATGTAATAAAATTAATCGGTTCAGAACTTTTTTCATTAAATGTTAAAGGTTCAGCTTAAAAAATAATTTGGAAATGAATACTTCCTTGTCGACATGTTTTTTTACAAGATTTGACAGCCATACGATGAATGTTCCAATCGCTTGTTCGACCATATGAATGTATTAAAATTCATTTGGAATACGTAGCTTAGTGCTCGGATCATGAGATACATTAATTGACATTTTGACATGACCTGTTGAAAGTGGTCTGTTGTGTAGCATGTCGTTTTGTATATTGAACTCCGTAGCCCTCGCTACAAGGTGATGGGTGGAAGTTGATAAATATCAATCACCACAATTTCCTCCCTATAGAATATTAGTATAGAAAAGTATCAGTGTCTAGGTGATTCAAATTTAATATAAAAAATTATTAGAACATTGATTACCTCAGCTAAGTTAGGTTTTTGAGGGGAATGGATCGCCACAAAACGGTGGGGGTGGGGCAGGATCTTCACACATGGGTTGTTCTTGAGTTGTTTATTATCATTGCCTCCCCCATCAAACATTCTATCATCTCTCTATGGTATTGTAATTATTCTTGAAAGATATATAATATTTCTCTCATATTTTAAATTTCCTCAATTTGATCATATGCTTGTTTTTGTTTCTGAAAATGTGTTCGGGGTGTCACCCGAAAACCCACACCTCTGATGTGACCATACTATTCTGGCTACTTCAAGGTAGCTGAAAGTATGTCTACATCTGGTGCAGGTGTAGTTGATTCCTATGACTATGTCAGAAATAAAATATAAGAAAATAAGTAATAATTTTTATTTAATAGTGATTTAAAGTAAAATAATTTTATATTATGTCATACTTACAGATGTTTCTCACACTTTTTGTGTTTTTTCATATATCAGTATCCCCTCTTTATTTACACGAGCCTCCTTCCATATCCCATGGAGTGGGATGGAAGTGGATTTAAATTTTGATTCATTAATCTACATATAATTAGAGGAACATGGTTATGGTGTTGTTTTATGTCACATAAAAGTATTATGGTAGATTTAAAATATGTACCAATTTTTTCTCAAGTGAAGCATACTCTATCCTTACTTTACGGTAGGGGTATGCTATTTTTTCTAATCGTTCCTTATTTTCATCACTCAATTGATTTTTCATAAATAAAAATTTTTTCAATCAAAGTGATTAATACAAGAAATGTCAAAAAACATATTACAAGACACAATGTGCCAAAAAGTTTCACTTTGAACAACAGTTTCTAAACGCATCCCACGTTCCTCGGAATATCAAGTGTGAAGAAAGAGGAGGTGGCTGCAACTTGATTTTCAATTCAACATCTTTAAGATTATATTTTGTTAAAATTGTGCGGAATACACTATGAGTCCTTCTTGAAACCCTTAATACATAATCCTTGTGGGAGAAATCTACTATCAATGCACTCTGCAAAGGATGATGAAGAGTAAGTTAATGTTTTAGTATTTTATTTTATTTTTATAAATTAAAGAAATGATATCATAATGTTACCATAATCTCTTCCCATAGTATTGTCTTAAGCCCAATGACAACATGGTGCCACGACTGTATATCAATCAACACACGTTTCTGAGTGACAATTCCAATGTAGCTACAAAATGAGGCTCTATAGGGGTTAACATGCTAGCCTCGCTTATTCCATCCCACATCAAATTTGATGCCTTTTGATTTTTCCTTAAGGATTTTGGATAAAACTGTCAAACTACATCTATTGTTCTTTTGAGCCACTAGGGTTTCATTTCCTACCATTTCCTCAGTTTTAGCATCATCATTATGTTCCTCCAGAGCACTAGCATCAACATTGGGAATAAAAAAAATAGGTTGAGAAACCTATTGTACCTCAACACTGGGACCAACAACAAAAAATTGGGAAACCTATTTTTCCTCTGCAATGGGACCAATAACAGCTGGTTGAGAGACCTGTTGTGACTTGGGATTGGGCGCATCAGTAGGTGAAGAAGTCATTATCTGTAGAAGTAGTTTAACATTTAATTTAGATTATATAAAAGCAGTAGCAAAAAAATAATAACATAAGGTAAGACAATTTATATTATAATAAAAAATAACCTGACTATTGAACTCTCTCTTTTTAAATGATGTATAGTTTTGAACCCTCTATCAACTATGTAAATCCTTTCATTCTGGTCTCCTATGACATACAAAACACCTTTTATATTGGGACCGCTATGAAATGATTGCGAAGTCACAATTAAATGGTCATTCTCTATTGAATTTTCATATGACCCTTCAGTTGTTTAGGTTGATAACAGAAAAATTGAAAAGTTTTGGTGTGTATGATCTAGAACATAAAATACTTATAATATCTATGATGCCATTATAAACAGTTTGTCTATCTCCCTTACTTACTAAAATCAACTTTCACGAATCCCAATTCATCTATTTTAACATTACTCCTATTATCAACCCACTTTTATTGAAAAATAGGCACTTGGAATTTCATATAATCCAACTCACATATATTTTGATGATGCCAATGTATGACATATTTTCATAAATTGGATTTTTGACCATAGCACCAAAAACGTGTATCACTTCAGCCACAAGTGTAACCCCACTATTCTACATCGTACTGTCTTCATCATGTTCATTATTATAGAATGTATAACCATTAACTAAATAAGTATTGTAAGATAATACATACACACTTGGTCCTCTGGCTACCCATCAAAGTTGTTATGAAATTGAGTCTAGATTTTCATCTGACTTCTTAAAAATATGGTCCCCAAACCATCCTATAAACTATTGATTATGTGTATCTGATATCCATTTTCAACCCTAGATAGATCTAAATAACTAATAATTTATTTTTGGGTTTAAACATATGGGTCAGTGTCGAAAATATTATGAAAAATATAAAGGTGGTCATACTCTTGATTTGAAATATTGATTGTGAGAAACTCTCATCTAGAAATTCCTTCACCCTCAAGCTTCCCGGTGTGATGAGATTTTGGTAGGCCAATTCTTTCGACACGAGAATGGTATTCGGTACAGAAATCAATGGCTTACTTAACAATATATCACTCCGTAATACAACCCTCCAGATGACTTCGATTTTTGACATACCCTTTCAAAATATTTATATACTATTATGTGGGGTGTGTCCATCTATAATGTACATGATCACATAGTCAAATCTCTCTCACCAAGTGAACCATCTTATGAACCATCATATCAAATAAATTTAGCAGGAAGAACATTTAAAATTCACATAATATAATGGAAATTTATATTTTCATAATTTGAAATTTCTCCAGGTTTATAACTTTGCTGCATATAGATTTTAAGAAGAAATAGAGCTACATTAATATACAGAAGACATTCTTGGAAAAAATGCAACGTAAAGCTATATGAATTAGATCTTTCATCAAAACATGGTAGTAATGTGATTTCATACCATTTAACTTTAAATAAATCATTGAAATGATGTTTTTGATATTTGATGAATACCCCTATGGAACCTTTACGCTATTCAAAAGGTTAAAAAACTGATATTTCTTCTACCTGGAAAGAGTGTAAGAAACAGGAGGAAGAAATTTTCATTTTTCACCCTTCACTAGTGCCAACTCTTCTCTTATTTCCATATAAACCATATGTAACCTAGACTTAATTCCATCATTTCATTTCTGGGTGTATTTCAAAATGTGCCAATGACATTGTCACATACATTTTTTTCAACATGCATAACTTTAAGAAAATGTCTAACATACAAACAATTCTAGTATGGTAATTCAAAAAAAAACTGATCTTTTTTTCCAATTGGTTTTCATAAGGTTTTTTGAAAATAGTTTACCAAAAGTAGTGTCCACATATTTTACTTTCTCAAACAATTGATCACCTATTAGTGGAGACAGTGTTGTACATTCTTTTGAACTTCCATCGAATGATGTCGTCCAAGATTTGTACTTTTGCCATCGGGGTAGAAATCTGCAATGTCCTAGAAACACAGTTTTCAATTATTGTTTCAACCTAATTTAATTTTTACCTTGTTCGCCAACAGGACACCCTTGAGTTCCTTTAATGATATATCCTGAAAAATTTCCATAAGTAAGAAAGTCATTTATCGTCCTGTACAACATGGATATCCAAGGGAAATCTTTATTTTTGTAAGCATCAAACAACTTAACACCTGAATCCCACAATAATTTTAAATCCTTGATTAATGGATCCAAATAAACATCAATATCATTACTCGATTGTTTTGGTCTTGATATAAGCATAGAAAACATGATGTATTTTCATTTCATACATAAAAACAGTGGTAAGTTATAATTTACCAACATAACTGTCCATGTACTATACTGCTTCTTTGAAAACCAAAAGTATTCACTGCATCTATAGATAATGCAAGACAAAGGTTTCTTGACTCATTTCCAAATTCAGGATAATCATGATCAATTATCTTCCACTGAGGAGGGTATGCCGGGTGATGTAGTTTTCAATCATTAATTCTTGTATCTTCATGCAATGTTAGTTGTCTTGCAGTATCCTCAATTCCATATTGGATCCTAAACCATGGAATTATTGTAAAGTACTATACATGTTTCATAGGACTAGATTCATCTCTCTTGTAACAAGAAGAACCACACTTTGGGCATTCTTTAAGTGACTTTTAGTCCTTGAAAAAAAATAATGTCATTCAGTAAGGTGTGTATTCTTTCAGAGATCATACCCATAGAGTGTAGCATTCGTTTGGAACTGTATCTTCCACTCAGGAGCTCATTATCTTATAGGATCATTTCATTCCAGGGAGAAAGTAGTTCCGTAAAACTAGAATCACTCCACCCATTGTTTTCTTTAAAATTATACAACTTCAATACGGATGAAAATTCTATATATTTAGAGTAACTAGCATACAATGATGTCTTTTCACAACTCTTTAACTTCTCAAACAATTTTGGGAAATCGTGATGCTAATATTCAACTATCCTTGTCATTTCTTCAATACGATCTTTATCATCATTCATGTCTGTAATCACATCCTCTATACTGTCATCTTCATTATTCAGGCTTGTAATCATATCAGATGATCCATAAAATGCAGTGCTATCCCTGCCAATACCTACATTTATTTTTCCCCATGTTTATTCTAACATTCATAACTTTGATGTATTCTATGATAGATCAGGTGTTCTTCCAACTCCTCTGGACTAATGTTTCTTAAATAAAAACTGCATAAACACAACAAAAGGAATTGAGAAGGGTCATATGTAAGATATTTTGAAAACTTGATAAACTCATTAATGCCATCTTTATACTCTTTTGTCAACCGATTGTAATTCATCCATTATTTATTCATATTCATCCTATTTGATTCAATAATATTAATATTTAACAAAATAATTACACAAAATATGTTCAACTAGGGTCATCATCCAACTATAATAAATGGAAATTACTATGGTAAACAATACCCTTACCTCTCAATTCATTACTCAGGACCAAAGTAGATCACACCCATCTTCCTAACCACCTGATCAATGGAACTAGCTGTGAGAAGCCCTTCCACTAGAATGTTTTAGTATCCCACATGTGCTCTATATACATTGTTATAAACCGTTTTTTAGTGTTTCTCTAGAAACATAATATCTTAATTCAAGAACTATGGTACTAAACTAATGGATGGTATGATTTTATAGAGATTTATTATGGGTGGAAGGATTCATTACATGTGTTGTTTTGGTTATTTGACTAGGGTGTCCATAAAGTGTCCCATAGAGCCCTCTAGTGAAGTGGTTTTCTAAGATTCAGTGGAATTTCACTAGTAACAAAGTGGTTATTCTATTGAAATGGGTAAGGTTTGGATTGATATTCAATGGTGGAGGAACTAAAACATGGAAAAAATGGCATACCAATCATGCCAATAACTGCAACACCGTACAAACACACAATCATGCTCACAATCGCAACACCATACAAACCAAAAAAACACAATTTACAATTTTAGAAAGCATCCCTTATTCATTTCTTCTGGTTAATTCAGGGTTTATCACAAAAAGTTTTATCATATTTGGGAATTCATTCATTATCCAAGTATATGTTAATTAACAATTTCTATATTAAAATTTCAACAGGAACCAACCAACATGCAATTAATTTAGTGCGCAAACAATGACCACCAACAACCATGATTTTCAGTGGGGAATTTAGCCTATACAATTCACAACATAACCATAAATATCAAATAGTAATAACATGAGAACAAGAGGAAACCAATGAGTAAGAGGAGAAAACTCATCGTGAAGGTGTCGTTCAGTGCGTGGTGGAGGTGTTCTCGTGGCGGAGGAGAGGCGCACAATAGAGGAGATTTCCAACTAAAAAGAAAACATAAATTGAGAACTCATATGTTATACCTATCCAAAATAGGTCCAATGAGATTTAGGAATGGTACATGTCTGGTTAAATAGTTTTATTGATAAAAAGTGGGATTTTATTTTCCATCTATGATATTTTCTTCCTGTTTATTTTTTTTTCATATCTACTATTTTCCTAGATGTTCAACTTTTGAATGGGAAATATCTGGTTTTCTGGAGAAAGATAATTTTTAATTTACTATTATTTAGGGGTAAAATATTCTACATTAAATGTATCTTTTTCCCAAGGGATCATTGCTATCCCATAGGGATCATGAACGCCTCTTGGGTTAGTGGAAAGTCAGGTCAGTTGTTGGTCATGATACCAACTTGGGCCATACCATTACATTTTAAACTGTAACTGACCCATGTCCATTTAAATATAGGATGGGGAGAGGGGTTAGACAATAATATATTCCCAACTCCACTGGAGTTTTTATGGGGGTGGGTCCTAATAGTATCATATCAGATAAATATTTTATATATTAGAAATTTGAGTAGTCACTGCTATGGATTTCCTCATTTGTATGGTAGTAATGTTTGATGAACCTAGTGTGTGAAGTAGACATCAAAAAATAATAGAAATTAAAACCTCTTTGATGACTTAATAGCCTATGGATAAATATATAGGAAATATCTTACAAACCTCATTGAATCTTAATATGTTTGGTTTCATTCATCATATAGTTACAAGTGATGTGGAATGTGTAAATGATATGCTTGGGGGGGGGGATGAATGATGTGGAGATGTTGATGGAAATGATTTTGTAGAAGTGTGTTTAAATATTCCTTGTATATTTTTAATTAGAATGAGGTTGGTTTAAGTAATTATATTTTGGTCAGTTGTGTTATTCCATCTTGAGGTTTAATAAGAAGAGGTGCATCAAGCATCCAAGGATGTGCATCATAGACTAAAACTAGAGGTTGGGAATGTAACGAAGCTATCCTTAAGGGGGTTTGATATATGGAATTTATTGAAGTATGATTTTTTTGTAAGTAATTTGACTTAGTGATTGTTATATAATTTTGAGATTGTATTTCATATATTCTAAACTAGAGATCTACTTAATGTTCTTTTTGGGGTGAGTTTTTTTGAGGCTCAACATGATAGATGTAGATTCATTTATGGGGTGTGTATGATGGAACCTAGAGTTCATAGAGATATTAAATATATATTAATGATTGATGGGTTGTTTATGTTTTTATAAGTATCACATTATATGACTTGACATATGATATTTTCAAGTTGATATCTTTAGAGATAAGATTAATATGAAAACGTTTTTATATCTATAATTAGAGTTCCCTAAAAATGAAATTTTATCTTATTATGTGGTATATAGATTACATTCATAATTGATAAGTCATATGACTAGTTTCTTAATAAAATTAAATCATGGGTATTGGTAATGTTTTTAGGTATTATTTCTATTAAAATACTCATGGATGAGTTGGATGCTCTATGGGGTTGAAAGATGTTTCAAAGTAAATGTGTTCTATTGAGTTAAAGTGAATCATGGTATGAAGAATATGAATTTTTCATGATGATAATGAAGAAGTGGATGAGTTTACTCATACATATAGAATTTATGTATGTTCAGACCATGTTAAGAATGATCACCCTTAGATGATAGGTGAATCTAGGTGTTTCATATTTAGAACTACTATCTTGATGATGTTAACCCCTATTATAGGATATTTTTTCCTCGTTTGATGGAAATCATTAAATCATTAAATCTTAATTGTTCACTCACCAAAACAAACAAAAATGAATAAATATAATGAAAATAAGTATTTTACATGATTTACTATTAAGGGATACATCTAAGGATAACACATCATTGATGAGTCAATGTGAAAAAATATAGTATACTCACCTTTATTGGATTAAAATTTTAGTGACTATCACTTCATAACAAGGTTATTTTGAGGCATAATGAATAGACACAATGAGATGGATGCTTTGAGACACAATGTAAAAAAACCATTATGAATACAAAACCAAGAAAAAAATTAAAACCTGGCAGTGGAACGATGACCCCAAATCCCTCTTGAAAAACCAAACACATGCTGAAACCATTTCCAAAATAATAAATACCACTTTTACATAAACATGGAAAAATGAGCCTTTACACCAAGGATTTACCAAAATTTTCCCAAGTGCCTTTTTAAGAAAAGATAAAACACACAAAGCATATGAAAGTTCCAAATGAGCCCTTGAGTTTCAAACACACACACATCCAAACATTTCACAATTTCTAAAAGAGCCCTTATCCTTTCCAAACACACACCAAATCATTTCCATAAAAAATCCATCAAAACTATAAAATGAAGAAACCTTTATAAAACAAACCAAAAAATCTATCAAAAATTGTACAAATAAACCAAAAAATTTATAAACAATTTTATTAACAACCCAACCATTTTTTAAAAAATTTTATAACAAGCTAACCAGTTTATGAACATTTTTTTTGCAGGAAAAATAATGTATAAATAATTTTATAAGAAAACCATACAATTTACTAGAAAATATATAAATAAATAAAACAATTTATAAACAATTTCATAAATAGGCCAAACAATTTATAAACAATTTATTATAAACAAACCAAATAGTTTATTAAAATTTTTATAAACAGATCAAAAAATTATACAAAATAGAAAACACCATAATAAACTATTGAAAAGTAATACGAAGGTGATTTTAATGTTGAAAACATTATCAAAACAACATTTGACATCTACTGAACACAATTTCCGTAAGCACACGTAAACATAACCAGAGAAAAATACTTTAAAACTATTTTTAACAAAACCAACTAAGTTTAAAACACTATAACAGATTAACCAAGTGTATGGAGAAGCTATAAATAAATTTAAATATTTAACTAAAAACACTCAATAATCAAATGGACATAATCGGAAAGGAAAACATGGATTCTCCTACCTCATATGTCTGTAAATGCGATGATGCTTCAATAGAAGGGAGAACAAGACATCATGGACCCTCCACACACCCTAAAAACTAAAGGAAACACATCACACCTAAACCATACCCATAAGGGTTCAACCAAACCCTAAAAAAACTATGGAAACTATTGAAACCACAATAAAGACTCACCGGGGGGAATTAGTGCACTGTATAGAAGGCTACCGGGATGATCGTCAGATGAGGAGGGCGCGCCAGAGTAGGTCAGGTGGACAAGGGGGTTGTGCAAGGAGGAGGAGGAGAAGGAGGTGGAGGAGGAGGAATAGGAGGCAGTGGCAGCAGCGGAGAAAGATGAGTTGGTAGTTGAGGAGGAGGAGGAGGAGGCCGTGATGGCGGTGGAGGATGCGATAATAGTAGAGGGGTCGCGGTGGAGGAGGGATCAATGACATAATTGTCAGCTTCTGTGAAGGCTTGAAAGGGTGCAATGGAGGAGGATCCTGTTAGGGTTATTTTATAAAATGTGTTGGAACCTTTATCAGCACTAGTTAAAAATGCTGATAAAGGTATGTTTTATCAGTGCTAAAATAAAAAAGTGCTAATAAAACATACCTTTATCAATGTTTAAATTATAGTGCTGATAAATACATATTGTATCAGCGATTTTTTAGTGCTGATAAAGATGGCCTTTATTAGCGCTAAAAAAGCCCTGATAAAATATGTCTTTATCAGGGCTATAATTTTACCATGGATAAATGTATAATTTTAATAATTTATTTATATTAATATATATTTATTTAAAATGGTATATAGGATAAATATATATTTATTTATCAATAATTATAACTATAAATAAATAAATAATTTTTATTTATATATATTTAAAAGATTATGGATATATATAACTATATTTATTCTAATTTTAGAAATGTTTATAAGAAATTTATAATCATTTATAAATATAATTATAAATAAACAAATATTTATTTTTTTAAATAATTATAAAATTATAAAATATTTATATATCTAATATTTATAATTTTTTTAATATATATAATTGATATATTTATTATAATTTTAAATTTGTTTAAATATATCTATATTTATTTATAACTATAAATATCATTTGTATTTATTTATCAATATTTGTATAAATATTTATAAATATATTTATAAATTTATATTTTTTTAATTATATATAACATATTATATATGAAATAATAAATATATATTTTTATAAATTAATAATTATTTAAATAAATATAAATTTATTGTATATATTTATAAATATTTTTATATATTTATAAATATATCTATTTAATTACGTATTTATAACTTTACAAGTAGTATAATAAATATATTTATTATAATTTTATAATTATTTACACACACACATATATATTTATAAATATGTAATTAAATAGAAAGATGATTTGGTAGTTGAGGAGGAGGAGGAGGAGGCCGTGATGGCGGTGGAGGATGCAACAATAGCAGAGGGGTCGCGGTGGAGGATGGCTCAACGACATAATTGTCAGCTTCCGTGAAGGCTTGAAAGGGTGAAATGGAGGAGGATCCTGTTAGGGTTATTTTATAAAATGTGTTGGAACCTTTATCAGCACTAGTTAAAAATGTTGATAAAGGTATGTTTTATCAGTGCTAAAATAAAAAAGTGCTAATAAAACATAACTTTATCAATGTTTAAATTATAGTGCTGATACAAACATACTTTATCAGTGATTTTTTAGTGCTGATAAAGATGGCCTTTATCAGCGCTAAAAAAGCGCTGATAAAATATGTCTTTATCAGGGCTATAATTTTACCACAGATAAATATATAATTTTAATAATTTATTTATATTAATATATATTTATTTAAAATGGTATATTGGATAAATATATATTTATTTATCAATAATTATAACTATAAATAAATATATATTTTTTATTTATATATATTTAAAAGATTATGGATATATATAACTATATTTATTATAATTTTATAAATATTTATATGAAATTTATAATCATTTATAAATATAATTATAAATAAACAAATATTTATTTTTTATATAATTATAAAATTATAAAATATTTATATATGTAATATTTATAATTTTTTTAATATATATAATTGATATATTTATTATAATTTTAAATTTGTTTAAATATATCTGTATTTATTTATAACTATAAATATCATTTGTATTTATTTATCAATATTTGTATAAATATTTATAAATATATTTATAAAATTATATTTATTTAATTATATATAATATATTGTATATGAAATAATAAATATATTTCTTATAAATTAATAATTATTTAAATAAATATAAATTTATTGTATTTATTTATAAATATTTTTATATATTTATAAATATATCTATTTAATTACATATCTATAACTTTATAAGTAGTATAATAAATTTATTTATTATAATTTTATAATTATTTACACACGCACATATATATTTTTAGTTATAATTATAACTATAAATAGTATATATTTATAAATATTTATATATAATTGTTAATATATATATTAATAAAATTATAAAATTATATGCATAATTTTATAATTATATATATATGTAGTTATAATTATAATTACAAATGTATTTATATATATCATTAAAAATATAATAAAATATATTTATTATTTAAGTATATTTAATATAATTTTATAAGTACATTTTTTAGAACATATATAATTCATATGGGTAACACTATGAATTAATCAATATACCACATCAATGGACAACGTGATGTATTGTATAAATGAACATTCATGCATGATACATAACATATACGCATGATCAATATATTCATTAACCAAATTCATTAGAAAACACATATATATTTCATAATTTTAATTATAAATATATATATTAAAAAGTATTATATATTTATAAATAAAATAAATAAAATAAATAAAATAAATATATTAAATATAACAAATATAACAAATATAATGAATTAATCTAATAAATCTAATAAAGTAATCTTATAAACCTAATAAATATAAATCAAATAAATCTCTAATAAATCTAATAAATCTAATAAATCTAATAAATCTAATAAATATAATAAATATAATAAATATAATAAATATAATAAATATAATAAATATAATAAATATAATAAATATATTTATTATTTAATGTTATTTATTATA
Source organism: Viscum album (assembly GCA_963277665.1). Taxonomy (NCBI): domain Eukaryota; kingdom Viridiplantae; phylum Streptophyta; class Magnoliopsida; order Santalales; family Viscaceae; genus Viscum; species Viscum album. Next base: position 200,113,997 of record OY728157.1, on the reverse strand, counting down.
ATATTATAATTATTTAATTATATATATATATAATTGTAATATTAGAAATACTTTCTTCAATTAAAACATTATATATATATTTTTGAATTATTGAAAAATATATATTAATTTTAAACATTCATTTTTTATTTCATGTATACAAATAAACATTATTTTTGAATATAAATACCATGACCCATCCCACAGGGCCCGAAAATAACTAACCCAAACCCACCTTCCATAGGACAGGGGTTGGTGACTAGCACCTGAAGGATTTTCTCGAACAGGGAAGGAATTGACTTAGAGATCTGTACACATGCAAAAAGAGAAACTGAAGTAAACAACCAAAAAAAGTTGGGTATAACCAGGAGAGTAAATTACAACCACAAGTACAACTATAAACTGAAAACAGTGGGCTAGAATACAATCCCTAGAAACTAGAAAGAAAGTAAACAGCTGTCGCATCTGCCTTGGAGATCTACCTGGAGGGTAGTAGTTGTAAGACTGAAGTGGAAGAAGAGGATCTCGACTACTCCCATCACACCAAGATCCACCAAGTGACGAACCTCAAAAGTCTACCTCAGAGCGTTAGTAATCTTCACCAAACACACATGTGAGGGCGGAGCCCATGCAGGGGTGAGTATAACAACTCAGTAGGGGACCCCGAGACCCCCGAAGTTCTCTCATTAATCCAAAAAATAAAACATCACAAGTAATACCACAAAGGTAATATCACACGCATGATATAAATCATGAAGTACAAAGAAAAAAAAGATAGGTCACTCTAACGGTATATCTTCAAGGTTATTGGGATGGGGATGACTAGTCGTAAATCCATACCATCTTATCCTTTGTAACTCTACTGCAGACCCATATAAGTAACTATATGCTGACCTGTATTGGTCGCTAGATACTGATCCGTATTGGTCGCTGGTGCTGACCCGTATTGGTCACTGGTGCTGAGCAGTATTGGTCCCTAGTACTGACTCGTATTGGTCGCTAATACAGAGGTAGGGATGATTAGTCATATAGCTATATCATCCAATTCTGGTGTTTTTCATGCTGACTCGTATTGGTTGCTCTTCTTCTTTATGTCACAGCTAGCCACTGGATTCCCACACGAAGCACACCTAATCTCTGGAAGATTCTTCTCCTCAATCCATTGGTCATATTTCAACCGGTATGAAGTCCCACAAAAATCATACCCATGGGACCATCCCGTCCTAGGGGTCCCAACATGATAGACGACGCGTCGATCGGATGCCCGGTCTGTGAGACATGAGCACTTTTGTAAAAAGGGACTGATTGGATTCAAGTCAGATCCAACCAAGGCCACATAAAAAACTCCATAAAAACTCACTTAGATTATCTCTGAAGGACTGTCTTTTCATAAGGGTCCTTATGCCACAGACGGTGCATCGATTGGACGCCCGGTCTGTTAGTTACAACCCTTTTTATGAAATGGGGGTGATCGCACCTCAGTCCGTCCCAGCTCGGTCAGACTGAAGGAATATGCCAAACGGACCACCTCCCAAAAAGGGGTCCCAATACCACTGACGACATATCAAACAGACACTCGGTTCTTCAGTTATGGGCGTTTCTTTATTCGGGGCTCTGTTGGGTCTGGTCCGCTCCAACTCGGTCAGGCCGGCCTGAAGCAACGGGTCCCAGGGTCTACCTGACCCCGCCCGGGTCCGACCATTTAAGGGTCAGACCGGTTCACTGGGTCCATCCCTTCGGGTTCGGTCTGGCTGGTTCGTGGGCCCGGGATGCAGTTGTCCTGGCCTGCAAGGTGGGGCTCGGCCCACCCACACTAGCCCGCTGGGTTGCGGGTCCAGCCCGCGTCTGGCCTGGTCCACCTTCAGGTGGACCGTGTCTTCCGCTGGCACTGCGGATGAAGGGCCATTTCATCTGGCCGGCGGGGCGCTGCCCCACCATGTGCAATGGTCGGCCAGGTGCCCGACCCATCTCCAGCCGACGCGGCGGGGTGCAGGGCCACGCCGCCCCCTCTGGTCGCGGACTTTTAGCTATGGATGCTGCTGGCGGCACCTGCATGCACCACCCTTCTCCTGTGCGGCTGGTGGCCGTGGGACTCCTCCGGTCACCGCCGGCCACCGCCAGCATGGCATGCTAGCGGTTCTTTCCGCGGGCAACCAGACGTGCTCCAGTGGTCCGTTCTTAGGGCCATTTGCGCCTATGAGCCTCTCAGGTCACTGCCTCCACTATGTGATGCCTATCTCTACCTTTCCATCACATTGCTCTTCCGCACATGGGAAACACAAGAACAACAAGATCAGTGGAGGGTCCGGGCCTTGTTCGGATTGGACCGCGCCCTCCTTGTAAGCGTTTTAACTAGGTGTGTTAGCAACAATCAGATAATTTAGAAATTACTCTCGAGTTGTAACCGCACATCAACCTCCCATATTTAAAGAATGATCAGCAGATCAACCCATTGGTCGGTTGATCCATGTTCTTTGTATAAATCAAGAACATGGAAGGATGAATATCACAATATCAAAAACAAAACCCCCTACCTGGATGAGACGTTTGCTAACGACAATCTATGGGACCTCCTTCATCATTGTCTTCGGTTCGTGATTCGGTGGTGCTCGTCACTGCTCGCTGAATCCGGTCTCATCCTCTAGGTGGTTCTTCACTGGCGTCCGCCGTTCTTCATTGTGAAAGAAATTCGTCGGTGTTTTGTTGGAGGTTCTCCCCGGATTATTCCATCCATTTGCCAACAAATGGTTATAATTAAAGAGAACCCTCCCAAAACTACGTTCATTAATGTGACACATTAATGAAACAAAATTAACAAGGTTCCATAACTGCACGAGTGGTGCAGTTACACAATCAAAGGGTAACCGGTCATTTATTAACCCGTAACCATTCCATCTCTAGACTTATATTACGCAGTGTTTCCACTCAATGGTTATAGAGAAATAAAATAAGTTTATTTTATTTTTTATAACAAAAGGTCCAAAAAAATATCTTTCCCGATCAACCTTCACCGACCAAAGTTAGGACCCCCTTACATGAAAACCAATATTCCGGATTCAATAGGCCCCTCAGATTTTCAATCCGGGAACCGGTTCAAAAGTTATGAAAACCCGCTCGAACGTCCACTAAACGTACTTAAATAAAGTTCAGAAAAGTATTCTAGGTGCCCTAGGTCTCAGAATCACGTTCCATCTCAGAGCCTTGTCTCACATTCACTTCAACTAATCGCAAAATATTTTTATTGAAAAATCCAGGTTATTTTAATAAATATAATAATTTTATATAAATTAATAATATTTTTTATTAAAAACTTTTATCAGAGTAAATAATATCACTAATAAAGGACCACCCATTTATCAGTTCTTTCTTCTTAGCACTGATAAAAGGCAGTACTTCCCTTGCCCTGTTTTGTGGTAGTGTGCGAAGGGTCCTGGACATGTCCATTAAATTATTCACTACCACTTTGACTTCATATAAGAGTAAAGGGGTTTTCCATTAAAATGCTCATGCATCACCACAAGTCCCATTATTAGTCATGAAACACATCACAATAAAGTAAAGTGATTTTCTTTTACAACTCTTGTGAAACCTCATAATATATCCAGACCTTATAAAATAAAGAATGAAATAAAAGGGGGTAAAGGAAGAAACCTCTATCATAAATAAGGATATGATATAATTCACATGAAAGGGGTCATATGTCATGGGTTATCACCATTAATATCATGAATCCCTCGTCAATAAGTGGGCATTATATTGAAAAGGCCCTTAGACACATCATCCTAATCTCACAAAGGCTCCCTGGAAAGCCACCTTTATCTCATGGAAGACCCCCAACAAGTCTTCTTCGATCATGCGAAGGCTATCCCACATACTTCATGATATCATGAAGGCCCCTAGATATGTTTTCCTGATCTTGTGGAGACTCCTTGACATGTCCACATGGTTAGGAAAAATCTTGTTTGTTGGCTTGGGTCCAATAAAAATGGAAAAGGCAAAACATTCTTATGTTCACTAAATTTCATGAGATGACTTGGATTATCCATGGTAGGATCAAGTGAAGCATGTAACAACAAATACTTCCAGTGAATCCCACTCAAATCTATGAAATACAAGTCATGAATGGAAGTGTATAATCTGGGTGGTGGGGCATATAAATCCCTCCACCTTAGTATAAAAAAAGAGATCCAGAACCCACAAATTGATGATCCATCACTCATGAGAGCATAATAGGAAGCTTCTTGGAGTGGCTAGTCATGTGATTTCATGGTTTTTTTCTAGGTAAAAATATGGGCAATTACCTAAAGGATCCGGCCACATGCATTGGCGATTCACATGATCACACATAGATTAAGTGAAGAACTTCTAGAATGTCTATCGAGTCATGCATAAGGGGGTTTTCAAGGAGTCTTGGTCTTGAGAAACATAAAATAAGATAAAACTTGGAAAACCATGAGGCACATATGCTATAAGTTCTGAAATAAAGACTATAAAAGAATAGTTACTTATGGGAATAAAGATATATTAATCCTTATGTGCTTCACATGATGAACTCAGATCATGCAACAATAGTGAGTCATGTCACTAAAATCTTTTGAAGATCCACTAAAAGACTATTTAGATCATGTGATGAACCTAGAACATGTCCAAGAAGGTTTCAAAACGTTCTTCAGGCATGCCACCCAAGTATTACATAGTCCCATAGGGTTTCCAGCCAAATATTATGATGTTATCCATACATATTACTCAAGTTGTGTGGTAACGCTGGGACATGTTAGCTGGGTATCATAATGAGATAAGTAAAATCCAGCTAGATAACATGAAATCTCCCAAAATAGTTATCCTAGATCATGTATCTTTATCTAGACATGTCATCTTGGTCTCATGACGATGCCAAGACAAGTCAACTATATCACACAACATCCTCTAGAAAAGTCATCAAAGAACACATGACATCTTCTAGATGTGTTAGATAGGTCTCTCAATGACACTAGGACAAGTCATCATGGATCATGAGATGTACTCTATAAAAGTCATTAGGGTCACATGAAACTCTCTAGTCTTGTCAGCATTGGTCATGTGATGTCCCCCGGACAAGACATCCAGATAATGTGATGTCCTCTATAATTTTTATTCAAATCATGAAATGTACCTTGGATGAGTAAACTAGATCATGAGATTGCCTTTGGACATGTTTTTATAGTCAACCAAAAAAGTTACAAAAATCATCTAACATGTCAGGAACACAATCAAAACATGTCAGGTTGACAATCAAGATATGTCATCCATGCATCCCTAGACTTGATAACTGTGTCCAGTGTATATGATTGGGAAACCTTAGTGTGTAAGACACTATCATAATTGAACTATGATAACTTCAATTACTACCACTTCTAAGATATTTAGGACACCTTTCTAAGTAATGATCTCAAATGGGAATCCACCTCGGTTTAAGCCCCTCCATGTATCCAACATTCCAACTAGAAGGACCCAATCTCTTCCATGGGCTGATCATTCTTCCTTATCCTCCAGTAGATTGAGATGGAAATTGAACTATGGGAACTCTGATTCCTACTATAACCAAGATATTTAGGACACCTTCATAAGGTCCAAGCTCTATATTAAACATCCAAAGGGATGTCCCAACACATAAATCCCAAATCCATATATAGTGAGACTGATTACTTGCTATCCCTTTTTTCACTTACCAATCATGGATCTTGTGGGACTAGGGATTTCAAAATATCGTATCATTTTCATCATTAATCTACACCTATTAGGTAATCCTCAACATGTAATCCCCAATAAGTGTCATGATATGACTACCCCTATACAAGGGCATCCACCTAGGGGTAAGTACCAAGGGTCTGATCAAACTATGATGAAGTTGATTCTTTCCATAACCAAGATATATAGGATGAATTCCTAATGATCAAGCTCAATACTCAGTTCCAATGTATCCACATATATTTTTGTTATGCATGAAATTAAACTTCAAATGTTTAATGAACTACATGTGTTTTTATTACTTCTATAAATAGGATACACATGATTCCTCGTAAAGGTTTATTCCCATACTCAAAATATTAGCCGCCTCCCTAGATGGAACTAAACTCCAGAGAGAATGGATACATGGCTATATAATATAAACAACTACCCATTATTAGAAAATATATGAATAACCTTAGATACATAAAAATGGACTCATTAATAAATCTCCTTTTTTATATGGAAGGATTTAACATTTGATCATTTTGTTAGGGTAACCAGTCTAGTATCAGGATTCAAAATAGATTCTCAAACATAAATTAAATCTATAAGATATCACTAGAATAAGAAACTATTTTACCCCATAAGGGTGTGATGATCGAAACCTCCCATCCTCTTGAAAAATGTGAGTCCCTAAGGGTCATTGGGTCTAAAACCCCAAAGGACCACCTTTCTTTGGAAAGCAGTCATGTACTCAGTTATGGATATAAGATCCATTTTTGGTTTCTATGAATAATGTAAATGGTAAAACCAACATGAATTATTTTATAGGCATGAAACCCTCACAATCAAACCGTTGAAAAAATAACTCATCATCTTTAATGTGAAACAAAATTGGTGAATTCAACCTAAATCTCTCAAATGATAAAAATGTTTGGTTGACCAAAAGTATACTATAAATTCCATGAAATTACATGATAATTAATGTATTACATATGTCTTAAGAGTAAAAAATACATGATTATAATACACTTTGGGTAGTTTGGATGGGTACTCACTACGTTTCCTCCAAGGTAAATTTTTATACACCATTAAATTTATATAATTTTTTTTAAAAATTATGATGGATAAGGATCTCAAGAAAATTTGTATATGAATTAAATAAATTAAATTAGTAATTAAAAGGGATAATTAATCATTTCAATAGTGATTTGTATGAAATAATAATGATTAAAATTGAATTCTAATTAAATGCGTAATTCAATGCATGCATATATATGATCATTATCTTAGACCATTAATTTTTGATTGGTTTATTTTAATTTATTATTAAGTAAAATAATTGGTCTACATGTCATCAATCCTATTATTATGTAAGGTAATTAGTGGACATGGTTTCTTTTATGTAAACCCATTAACTAATATTTTTGTTCCCCAAAAATGCTTTTGAGTAAAATCACATGTAATAGATGGAGTTCCCAAGCTAGTGGAGGCGATTCAAGTTAGCTAAGATGAAACCAATTTGAGAGATACATAGGTGGATTGGTGGAAAGCTACAACATGAACCATAAATGGTTCAATGCATTTTTCCCTAGGTCTATTGTTAGTTTATCATTCACTAGATGAGATAACTATTTATAAAAGCTCATAATCATAATAGTTTATAATTTTATTTCTCTAAAGTTTCATGGAAATTTCTTTATGAGTTTTTTCTTATGATCACATGAATTAATGAATTAAGAAGCATGAAAGATAAAACTAAAATAATATTTCTTTTGTGTAAGACTTACCTAAGACATGGTTAATCACTTAAGTAAATCTAATTAATATTAAAAAACATGTAATAAAGAAAATTATTGGAAAGTTATTCATAAAAGATAAAATACAGTGACCCGATCTTATCCTATATAGATATTGAATAAATTTTTTATGAATATTCATTACATTATAAAAATATATTCCTGAGTACCATAATATTTTAGTGTACTTGGAAACTTGGAAACACAAAAAAATGGTCCATAGGTAAACTAGATCATCCACCACAATGATCTTCATAAATATCACCATTCTTAGACATATCATTCATAATAAATTTCTTCATTACATGGGGAAAGAAAACATATTAAAGGGTGAGCTTAGATGATAAGTAAGGGTAAAAAAGGGATATACATATGAATAACATGAACATAAAGGTATGATTATTTTGGAATAACATTTAAAAACTATACCATACATATCAAAGATCATAATATTGAGTCATGGAATAAATATTGGTAGTTCATAAGTCATGAATCATAGGGGAATAAAAGAACATGATATATAGAAACATAACATTGGAATGAGACATAGACTTTTGAAATACACATAAGAATAGAAAATCATTTCCATAGTATTCAAGGATCATTGAAAAATATATCATATTGGAATGATTTCACTTCCCAAATCATCATAGTAGTCAAGGTTCACTCCCATGACCATCATAGCAGATAAATTCCCTTACAGAACTTGGTTCACTTCTCATTCTTGTATTATATATCTCACAAGATATAAATATTTTCCAAATTCATTAGAGGGAGATATTGGTCCCAACCATCACATAATGAAAATCATACATATGTGTGCAAAAATAACACAAAAAATTCATTATATAATTATCCATGAAATTTAATGGGTTTAATAAACATATCATCATATCATAACATGTATAAAAGATAGGGATTTCATAATCATTTTATCATTTCATTATATCATAACCCTTATAAAATAAGTGTATTTCATAAGAATTGTATTATGGTATAAATAATATAAAACAAGTAGGATTCATAATAATTTTATCATGGTATAACCCATGGTAGAGAAATATGTTTCATAAACATCATGTAATCATAAACCATTTACAGAAAGAATAAAAATGGAATCCTTGGTTCATATCTACATTATATAATAACTTACATCAAAGGCGTCATCATAGATAGAGAATTATTTTTAAAGATAAATCAATTAGAACATTTCGCGAGGAAAATTAATTTTATTTAAAAATAAAATTTTAAAATTAAAAACTGATGAACAATTTTGGAAATCATTTTCATTGAAAATAACCTTGAAACTTATAAAGGAATATTTTTTGAGAATGAGAATGTAACATAAAATAATTAACAACTTGTTAAATTTAAATTATAACCCCCTTGGAGGTATAACATAAAATGGAACTTAAAATACCATGAGAATAAATAAGGTCAATATGTTACATGTCAAAGGGGCTGTATATAAACCTTATGAAAGAATATAAGTGCATAACATAACATATGTCTCATAGAAGGAAAATTGAGAAAAAAATATCTTATATTAAGTCTTGAATTTCTCTGTATGTGCTCAAACCTCATGTATAATAAATATAACTTTTTTATACATCTATTAATGGAAAATATTAATATATATATTACCATATATTATTTTATTATTAACATTTATTACCTGTTTATTAAAAATTTGATGATAAAGTCACATGTCGGGTAATCACTGCATTGTTTTTCTAATATGTTTTAATTTTTACCCTTAAATTGATCATTATTTCCTAATCTATTTAATTTTAACTATGATATTAATATCATATATATTTATTATATATTTATTTAGATAAATACATAAAATTTAGTGATAGAAAATGAAATACACATTTCATGGAGATATTAGGCTATACGTATGCATAATCATTGTTCACATTTTATTTTAGGATTAAAATAAATAAATTCAAATGATATAATATCATTATAGAATAATTTTTATGTTATATATATCATATATGTTCATTAATACCATCCTTATTACCGTTCATGTAATTCTTGAATGAATCACATTGGTTCGTGAGACGACAATCCACTAAATACACAAGCAACATTATCATATTCACAAAAAATGAAGAGTATAATGGTATATGTGATATGATAACTCAAAAAGTAGAATAATATCATAAATATAATATATAAAAATTTAATCCATCATTATTATCAGTCATAAAAGGTGGTAATAGAAGAATTATTGACATCGTTTTAAGAGGCGATTGTCCGTCGTACACATGAATGATGATTTCCTGATCCATTTAATAGGAGTTGAGATGGTTGTAGGTCATGAACTTAGCATAGAAAAATATTATTATATGGAATATAATGAGGTTATTATATTATAAAGGTATAAAAATAATTGAAGGGGTGGTGGTAAAAAGAAAACAAAAACACTAATTGATGAACATTACCTCTTCTTTAAGTATTCTACTTAGGTTTGCACCAAAATCATTCCTAGGTTGGATTTCTATCCAAAATTAGGATTGTAGGATGAGATGAGGGAATTTATTTTGAAAATTATTGTTCGAACCAAAGGAGAATAAAGGTGTTACGAAGAGAGGATAAGGGTCACCCTTTATAAGTGAGGTGAGTGACACACTTGTAATTTATTAAAACAAAGAATTCCACCCACATTTTATTAATTTAAAAAGGCTCAAATAATGGAAAATTATTCATATTATAAGATATAAAGTCAAAATATGTCCATCAAATGGGTTTCTAAAAATTATTGGGTTATTTTTAACCCTTATCTTTTTAGTTTAACACTCATGTAAACAATTTTTGACCTTAACTGTGATAAATAATATTTATTGTTTTCACTATTCATTTTGGTAAAAAAATAAATTGAACATAATAGAAGAAAAATTATTCTGATTAAAATAAAGGAATCAGTTTTTTCAAATTAAATTTACATTAGTGGAAGAATCTAATTTAAAATTAATCTTTCAAGTGCGATTAGAAAGCCGATTTTTAAAGAGAAGCACTTCAAATTTTTATAGAGTTTTTATATCCTAATTAAATATAAAAATGATTCCAATGAATTAAATTGGAATAATGGTTATATAAGTGAACTAATGTTTCATTAAAACTTATATAAAATATAATTTAATGATATAAATAAATTAAATGATAAGGCATTTTTTAATTAAAATTCAGTATTTTTTCCAGTTCATCAGAAAATGAAACTTTTCAAAAAAATAAAAAAACTTCACTCTAAGATATTTTTTTCATTATGATTTAAAAAATGAAGTTTATTTTATCTAATTAAAATTTTAAATATGTCAATAATTAATTTTATTATTGTTCACAAAAAGGAATATTAATTTTTTTTGAGAAAATAGTATTTTGAAAACATATAAAGATTTTAATGAAAGTTAAGTAATTTTTATAAATATTATTCCCTTATATAAAAGAATTATAAATAAAATTTTAAAAGTATTTATTAATATTCATATCTCTATGTTTAATGACTAATTTTTAAGGGTTGTGTTTAGATAACTGTCCTAATATCTCTAATGGTTATTCCTCATAAGAAACTTCTTTTTGAAATGGTATAAAATATGTGTTTATTAAATATTAAGTGTCAGGTATGTACTTAATTATGAGGGAAACATGGAACACATCATGGACTTTTGAGCGGTCTAGTGTAAACACCATATTATAAGCTATAGTTTTAATACGATCAAGAATTTCAAAGAGAATACTATACCAAGGGATCATTTTCACTTTGTTTACAAATATCATAACATTATTTTATGTAGATATTATTAGAATCCCCTTATCACCACCTTAAAATTCTAGATTGTTTCAATGATTATCAATATAAATTTTATATTGACACTGATGAATATTGATGTTTTGCCGAACCATTCTTACATTATCTACCATTTATTCAATTATATCAGGTCCCAAGAGCCTTATTTATCAAAAATCATTACATTAATTTGGATATCTACATTTATTTCAAATGTGGGATTCATAAGAAACCATATGAATGCTTGATTGAAAGATATTTTTGTAAGAAAAATCCACTAGAGGATGGTGATGATCCCAACTAACTTTAAAATTCAAATAACAAGATCTGAAAATATCCTCTAGGGTTTGAATATTTCTATCAAACTGACCATATTTTTAAGGATTATACATAGAGATGAAAGTCAACGCTGTATCAAGAGATTGATAAATAATTTTATAGAACATTGAGGTAAACCTTAGATCTTGATCAAACACAATATAATGTGGTACTCCATGGAACCTTACAACATACATAATGTATATCCTGACACAATGATCTAGATAAACTCATTCTTTGATAGGGATGAAGAGTGTTTAATTACTAAGATGATTGAATACATCCCATTTTACATTATTCCATTTATAAAAATTTTGGAGTCTAATGAAAAAATCCAGGGTGATATTTTAACATTTTCATTCTAGTAATGGTAATGGATGTAACATCCTCTTAGACATTTATCATTCATCTTTAACTTGATGGTGTACCAATTATTGAGTTATAAACATTTTGATATCTATCTTCATGCCACCCCACCATAAATACTCTTTTAAATCTCTATATGTCTTTAATTCTAGGATGAATAGAGAATGGAGAATAATGAGCTTCCTCTAATAAATCCTTTATCAAATTTGGTATAGAAGGAACATGTACAATGTTCATGAACCTTATCATTCTATCATGATCAAAGTCAAATATTGGAACATTTATAATCTTTATTTATATCTATACATATTTCTTCTGCACCTCTTTAATCTCTATATAGTTAGATGGTTGAACATTCAATTGAGGAAGATAAGATTTTTCCCCTTCCTTCTAGATTTTTTGATCCATCCTTTTCAAATATATAAATTTTGAATCTTTTTTAATCCTCATCATGGATAATATAACACGATCCTTTTGACTCAAAGCATCCACCACTATGTTATCTTTCTAAGGGAGATAATGTATTGAGTAGTCATAATAAATATTCCTCTCTAACTATTTTATTTGGTTCATATTCTAATCCTTATGTGTGAATATATATATTAGTTTTTTATGATCGATATATATATCACAATTTTATCAATAATCATAATGCCTCTATATATTTAATGAAAAAAATATCAAAGCTAAATCCAAATCAAGTTTTGGGTAATTTTTCTCATTAATCTTCAATTATCAAGAGATATAAGTTATAACCATGTCATTCTGCATAATAACACATCCCAATTCCTTCTTGGATTCATCAATGTAAATTAGAAACCATTACCAACTATAGGGTAATGTAAGAACAGGTTCATTGACTAATATTCTCTTCATTTCCTTTAAATTTTCCTCACATTCATATCTCTAGATAAACATGACTCCCTTCCAATTTAATTTGATCAAAGGATTAGATTTTTTTGATAAATTACCCATAAAATATCAATAATATCCAACTATACCAAGAAAACTATAGATCTCTATATCCATGGTTGGCCTCATAAAATATTAAATTGCCTCTATTACTGATGGTTCTACTGATATACCCTCTCTTGAGATTATGTGACCCAAAATAAAACATTTTGTATCCAAAATTAAAACTTTTTAATTTTTTCATTTAGTTTTTTATTTAATAATGTATTTAATAAAATTATCAACCAACCTTAATGATATTACCTTATCTTTGAATAGATAAGAATATCTTTTACAAATAATACCACAAAATGATCAAGGTAATCTTTAAAGACTTTATTAATTAAATCCATGAATATAACAAGATAATTAGCAAAACCTAATGACATTAATATATATTAATAGTGTTCATAACCAGTCCAGAATATTATATTAGGCATATCCTCATTCTTGAAAAACAATTGATAATATCAATATTGAAGAAAAATAATAGAAATCTATTGATTTATTCTCAATTTACCAAAAAAGTAATCGATAAGGGAAGATGATACTTTTTCTTAATTGTGATCTTGTTCATATCCCTATAATCAATGCAATTTTTCATTCATCCATCTTTATTTTTAACAAAAAGAATAGGTGAACCAAAGGTGACACACTTGGCCAAATGAATCCTTTTTCACCTTTTTGTCTAGTTTCTTCTTCAATTTCTTTAACTTAATCAGGGTTATTCAATATGGATTATTTGAAATTGGTGTAGTACTAGGAATGAGTTCTATTTAGAGACCAACTTCATGTTTTGGGGAAAGTCTAGAAAACTATTCTATAAAGACATCAAAAGATTCATGTATGATAGGAATATCATTTATTTAAAGTTTCTCCCCAAACATTTGAGATAAAAACCCCATCTAAATGAAAATTATGATTCATACAATGGATTGGATCCCCATCAAAAGTTCATAATTATCTTCACATTGATATGCGATCATAGGATGGTTTGTAATATCAAATTTAACTTCTATTAATCAACAATTGATGTAGGATTTATGTATAGAATGACAATCTGTGCCCAATATGACATAAAATTCAACAAGGGGGACAATTCCAAGATTTTTAAGAAATAAATCCCCCTAATGTCAGTTGGAGAGGAATCATAAACTTGAGTTGTGATCATCAGACCATTAGGGATTTCACTACTAATTCTATATGTAATTATTTGGGTGGAATCTTGATACCCTTATAAAATTATTTAGATATGAAATAATGGGTAGATATAGAGCCAAAATAAGACATTAGTAGTTATAGAGTGTATGGTAACTATACCTTTCTTGATGTCATTAGTGTACCCCTCTTCATAAATAATGAGCACATGAGATTTAAAATTTTCTCTTGGCTTAAGATGTTGTTAATGTCAATCATCATCATTAAACGTTGGATTTGGGAATCAGTTAGCATAATTTCTACACTCCTTGAATTTGAAACACTAGAGTGTGGGTGGTGAATTCTATATAGATTTCCCTCTATTTACATCAGTAGTTAACTTTTTCACATAAATATAGAGATAAATTTATCATTGACCTACCCTTCCACACTTAAAACATTTACTAGTCCCCTTAATAAAATTTCCCCCATGCTTCTTCCCACACTTTTAGAATAAAGTAAATATCATTTCAATCTCTATATGGTTCTTAGATTTTCCTTTGAATTCCATTTTTCTATTTCTATTAAAACCATGAAATTGATACATAACTGCAAAATCTATTTAAATCATGAAGAACATGAAAAAATCTTCTCATAGATAATGAAGTCTCTTATAGATAACTCTATTTGGATACTTGGTTTTATTCTACTAAATAATCGATCAAACTTTCTTATAGGTTTGATGATACTACTAGGAGCATACCACAGAAGTCTTGTAAAAGTTTCCTAAAAAGTACAAACAGATTCATCATCCTTTTTCTTCAGTTCAAGGAATTACTTCTCCATATTCATATAAAGAATAAGATGAAATAACATATTGAAAAATAATTTTAAGAAATCATATTGATCCATGGAGTCAATTTCATCATGTCACATTGTATTCATGGTAATATTACACCATCGATTCACTTAACCTTCAAAACAGTAGAGAGCCAAAATTAATTTTTCATGTTTTGAAGACTGGAGAATAGAAATAACTTTTAAGTGTTACTAATAAATTATTAAGTATTTATTAGATTCTATGTCCCACTAAAATAAGGTGTAAGTTTCCTCATGAAGTAATCAATAAAACATTGTACTTTTTGAAGTTTAGTATGATTATTAAATTGAGAATGTTATGTGAGAATATAAATAAGATTTTATATTCCATCTCCTATAAAATTTGGATTCTTAGGAGGTTAATCAGTTCATTTCTAATCTCACTCATCATTAATATAGTTCCTTTGGGTTCCAACCAATGAATAAAACCAAAAAGAATCGTGTATGGAAAAATAATCATGATGGGGAACTACATAATCATGAAAAATCACATAAATTATGTATAAATCATGAAACATTCTTTAATCTATGTCAACTTATGTTTATCCTTGGTCATTAATATTCATCACCTATTTAAATCCGTTAATATAATTCATGAAGAGTTTTTGGATTTTCAAAGTTTATCCCCCTGGAGTATCAAACCAGGTGTGCTGTGAGGCTCATTTTCATACACCATGTGATGATTAAGTATAACTCAATGCACCCTTTATCTGTTCCATATACACATCCACTTGTAGTAACCAGACATGGATGTAATTTCTTGGAAACAACTCAGTGTATCCTTTACCAAAATTCTAGGACATTTTCCTATACTTTGACATATTCTTAGACTTATCCTTAAATACATGTCTTTATAGATCTCAATAGACTTTTATCATCCTAGTTTACAATGGTTAACTAAAATTATCCTATGATACCAAATATCTTGAACTAGGAAAATCATGTATAGATATTACATCATTTTTGATTAATATTCATTACATTAAAAAAAACATGCTAGATGACCGTAATAGATTGGTGTATTTGGAAACATAAAAATGTAATAAATTGGTCCTATGTTAAACTACATTATCTTCTACTATGGTCTTCATAAATAGAACCCTTCTTAGATATATCATACATAATATATTTTACTTATAACTTGGTGTAAGGAAACATATGAAATGGTGAGAATAGAAACTCAGTGAGGGTAGACAAGAGAGATATGTAAGAATAACATGAACATAAGGGTATTATAACATGAGAATAATATTTTAAAACCACACTATATATATCAAAAATCATAATATCTACTCATTGAATAAATATTAGAAGTTTATAAGATATGAATCATAAGAGAATCAAAGAGCATGATCCATGATAACATAACATTGGCATAACACATAAATTTGTGGCATGTACATAAGAATAGAAAATAATTTCCATATTAGTAAAGGCTAATTTCAAAGGCTATCATAGTTTAATGGGTTCACTCCCCAAACCATCATAGTAGTCACGTTTCACTCCCAATATAATCATAGCATAAAAATTCCCTTACTAAACCGAGTTCATTCCCCATTCTAGTCTTGTCTATATAATTATATATAAATCTATACCTAATAAATCAAATAGAGATATAGGCCCCACACACTACATAATGAAAATCATACATATGTGTGCCATAATATCTTAAAAATTTGTTACATCATAAGCCATGAAATCTAATGGGCTTCATAAACATTTCATCATATCATAACCATTGGAAAAGATAAAGGTTTCATAATCATTCTAGAATTTTATCATATCATAACCAAGGAAAAATAAGCGTGTTTCATAATAATTTTATCATGTTATAACCCATGGAAAATAATAAGGATTCATAATATTTTAATTATGGTATAACCCATGGAAGATAAATGGGTTTCATAAAAATATTGTCATCATAAACCATTTAGAGAAAGAATTAGAATGGTATTCTTAGTTCATATCCAAATAAATTCATAACTCACATCAAATAATTTCATCTTGGATGGTAAATTATTTTGAAAGATAAATCAATTTGAAAATTTCTTAAGGAAAATTAATTTTATTTGAAAACCACTTTTTGAAACAAAAAATACATAAAACATTTTGGAAATACTTTTCTTTGAAAATAACCTAAACAACTTATATAGAAATATTTAGAAATCATTTAAAACATTTTAAGAGGAAAATATCCTTTCCACTTTGAAAAATAATTTTTAAAACATAAAATATTTAAAAAATATTTTTATTTTAAAATATCCAAGAGAACTGATAGTGAAATATTAAAATAAAATAAACATCATCATGATGATATTTTTTATTTATTATATACATGTAAAAACCAGGATTCCTTTAACATTTTTAGAAAAATACAAACCTATATTTTTCGGAAAAGAACATGAAGATTCCTTTAGTTTTTTAAAAAAAGTCAGACATCGGTAAAAATTAATTTAAAAAATAATAGGATCATAATAAAATATTTTTGAAAACTTTTTTAGAAAACCTTATTTTGGAAGAAAATGGTTGTAACAACCCAACCCTAGTTACCCATAACTAGTCCATTATTTCATTACATTGTCATGCTTACTAAAAAGTCATATCCTGAAGGACTAAGTGGTTTTGTAAAACCAGACACATACATAGGTTCAACATTAAA
Source organism: Viscum album (assembly GCA_963277665.1). Taxonomy (NCBI): domain Eukaryota; kingdom Viridiplantae; phylum Streptophyta; class Magnoliopsida; order Santalales; family Viscaceae; genus Viscum; species Viscum album. The sequence continues at coordinate 200,096,404 of OY728157.1, read as the reverse complement.
ACTTTAAATGAAATACAACATATAATTTTTATTGGGAAAATCCACAACTCTAAGTTTATCCCTACATGTCATTCATAAAAACTTATTCATGTCCTGAGAAAATGAAACATAAGAAAGGGGTGAGATCAGATACTCAGTAAGGGTATTTAATACAAAAAAATATATCTTAAACATAAACATTTGGCATGGTGAATAACTAAAACACATTAATTTAAAAATAAACTTGAACACATTATGGTAGGAATAAGAGTTGAATAAATAATACCATAATAAAGCATAATCATGGGTATTCTACTAGTCAAATAACCACATGAAATTTCAATTACTAGTTTCATAATGAGGGAATTGCATATTCTGGACATTCTGAAACATATTGTCAAGGCCTCATACAATACATCTAAAAATGAGTAAGGCCTCGGCCAAAACCATATCTAAAAATGGGCAATGCCTCAGCCAAGTACATATCTATTTGTCTCATGATACCTACTGATGCATAGAGGGTATATAGTGGGCCCCACCCATTACATACTAAGTCCAATGAATTCCTCATGTGAAAGGGTTAAACATAATCAAGATATACATTCATATTAAAACTAACATATAAATGTAAATAAATTTCCCCAATCATTGAACCTAAACACTAACCATTTTGAATAATATGGTAAATGGTATGAAGATATCACATCCATAGTCAAACTAATTTGAAACCCTTAAAAGCATATTTTAGATGACATTAGAATATATAAACCTCAATTAATTATAATATTCAACAAAGGATGTTGACATACGCGAAGATATTTTTAAAATAGACCATTGAAAAATTCTTGAGGAAATAATTATTAAACATTCCAAAGTGTCCCATACCACCTTGAAACATTCAAATAATAATCCCTTAGAATATCATGAGAATAAGGATAATCTTGATATGATATTCCATTGTCAGTGAATACACCAAATTCAGGGAATACATGTTGAATAAGGCATATACCTCATAAAATTTAAAGCAGGATGACAAAAACCCTTTTTATTTTTGAAAGAAGAGTTCTTTTGGAAAATAATTTTTATTTACCATGAAATCAAATTATAAAAATTTATATCCAAGAAAATAAATTACCAAGAAATTTAAATTATATTTTAGGCATAAATGATGTCCAACTAAATTGAAATAATGTAAAAATAGTTCTTATGAATCTTTATAAATAAAACATTTTAGAGAATTTTAAAAAAAGTATTAAAGAGAATTTTAAAGTAGAATGGAATGTTTGTTCTCTTAAATCTAGAAATTATCCAAGATAATTTTCATGATAAAATGGGTGGTTTTAAAAAAATAATGATGGATTAACATAGATTATGGCGTGCACTTGAAAATGGGTAAGAATTAGAGAAGTTCTCTTGAATCAGGTTTGTTTATCGGGATAAAATTTTGAATAAACCTTTTAAAAATTGAAAACACCCATAAAATAAAGAAGGATTCTGGTTGATAAACATATATATAATATTCACACAAAATTTATGTGGAGTAAATAATAATAAATAAGTATTTCCTTGAGGTAATTAGTGAATAAGAGTAACTCGAAGGAAAGTGGAGGTTCAGGTAGAAATCCCCTACCACTTTGTAATCAATCTGTTCATATGACCCAAAATTAATAATCATCAAATAATACATTGAATACCATGAAAATAAAAATATCCATGATTTTATACATCAATGAGGAGTATACATACATCATACACAAGCAATAGTAGTGAATAATGAATATCTCACAAAAAATTGAAGTGAGACGAGGAAAGCCCTTACCTTAAGTCCGGTGGTGTTCTTCACTTGATCTTAATAACCTAAATAATAAAATTTAGGTTAATTAATTAATAATTCCATAACCTTATCAACATTTAATTGATTTATTATAACCATATTAGGTTCATTCATGGCCTTTTTATGGGTTAAGAGATTCAATTCATTGTTTGGGAGTGTTTTCTTGGTTTTCATGACCAATTTACTTATATTCATGTACGAATAAACATGTAGAATGATAAAGGTTGAAAAAATAGAATTTTTATGTTATTAGTAAAAAACTAGAATATTACATGATTAGAAAATATATTTAGTTATTGGGAGTGAATATTAATCATTATATAAAAATTTAATGACAATTGTTTGGTTTAATTGGCGGTTTTTTGATCACAACAAAATCATTTCTATTTATAAATTAATATCATGTGTACATAATGATTCCAGAAACTTAAATAAGTTATAATACATATATTATAGTTTGTGTCAATAATAAAAATGGTTTTATGACTATAATTGAACATGGTAATAAGAACTGAAAACCCATCATCCTTGAATGTGGTAAATTAGCACACTTGAGATGTTGTTTTTTACTACAAACATAAAAGAACGGTAAAAAATATATGATAATAACTTATTCAATAATCATAATAACATTACCATACATGTGAGGTACTAGATTTCTCATAACATTTGGATGAGGATAGGTGAGTATAGAAAATAAAACAAAGGAACTTGAAAAGAAAGTAAATGAATTGAAAAGAGGTATTTACCTCTTGAATTAATCGTCCTTGAGAGCCTCTTTAGGGGATAGGATTTGGTCTTTTATGAGACCAAGGACTGTTGGAATTAGGAGAGGATCTTTTGAGTATATTTGAGTAGAATTTATACAAGGAACAAGGCTTGAGAGGAGTGAAGAGAATAGGGGAGTGTGAGTGGTTTTTATAGTGGAGGAGAGGAGGGTTTTCTTAATTTTTTAATCATTAGTTTATTATTTTTCCATAACACAAGAAATAGTGATTATTCCATGTAAAAAATAATAATAAGTGCATATGAGTTCAATCCAATGGTTCTTATATCAATGATGATTCTAGGAATAGTGTATTCAACTCATAATGTATATATACGACAAATTCCCGTATTTCACCATTCATACAAAATTCAAGTATTTTAGAAAAATGAAAAAAATTCACCCCAACCATTTTTCAATTTTTAGAACTATAAAATGAAATCAATTTTTTGAAAATAATTTTTGAAATATTTGTAATTCAATTTTTTAAAAGAATTATAATTTATTCATAAAAAACAACTTTAAATCTATAACTCATTTTATAACACCTTCAAAAGTTAATTAGAATCTCATAAAATTATATTATAACCATATTAAAATAAAATAAAATTTTATGATCACATTTTATGAAAATAAATTTCCATTTTAAATTATTAAATTAATCAAAAAATTATAATTAAAATATTTATGACCTTTTAAAATACTAATACTTATGCTATATCCATTTTTTCACTTATAAGATTTCTAAATTGTATTTATACATTCATGGGTGAAGTTCCTATTTTTTGGCTGATTTACTATTCATTACTATTCATAATGTTATGTTAAAATTCATAAGGGTTAAGTTACTATTCACAAAAATGTAAGTTGATCCTACCGTACCCTAAATATCTTACTGAATGAAACCATCTATATCAGTTTTTAAAAATTTAAATAATAGAAGTTATAAAATCTTGTTTATTGGATAGGTTATAAAAAAGTGTTTTTTAGGGATCAATGTTTTATGCATTAAATATTTATTTTCAAAATCATAGGGTATTACAACAAATTTCCAACTGAATATAAAAATAATGTCAGATATTCATAAAAACATTTTATAAATTATTTTAAGTACCAATGGGTGAAAAAATTATAATATTACTTTAAAATATCATCAGTAACCAAAGGAGAATAAATTTCATGAGTTTCTTGAGATATGGATGATGCAATTTTATCATTGGAAACATAATTGTAAACAATCCCATTAAATGATGAGATTGTGACATAAAATCATTATTACATTGGTTAATTTGAATCATTACCTCCATGACAGAATAAAATAAACTGGAACATAAAATTTCTTGAGGATAAAATAATTCATGATATTACATTTCAAATGGTCTATATATACACCTCATAAAATAATATAGGTGCATAACATAATGTACGTCTCAAAGAAGGAAAACTGAGAGATAAATCCCCTACATTATGTCTCGACTCCCATTGTACATTTTCAAATTACATGTTTAATAAATATAATTTTATTATGATAATATTTTTGAATAATATTTATATATATCATACCATATATGATTTTATTATTCCATTTTATTAACTGATTATCAACAATTCCATGTTAAAGTTATGTTTAGGATGATAACCACTTTGTTTTTCATATATGTTTTGATTTTATATTTTTGGTCCTCTTATATTGATCAAGATTTAACTATCTCAATAATTTTAAACATGATATAAATATCATATATATTTTTTATATATGTATTTAGAGAAATCTGTAAAATTTAGTGACAGAAAATGAAATACACCATTCATGGAGATGATATGCCTTACGTACACATGATCGATGTTTTTATTTTATTATTAGATTTAAAGAATAGAATTTAAATGAAATATTATCATTAAAAATTAATTTTTATTTCATATATATCACATGTTTTTATTTAACCCATCCTTATTACCTTCGTCGTAAAGCATGAACATATCACACCGCTTCACGAGGTGGTAGTTTGTCGTAGACACGAGCGACATTATTGTATTCTACAGAAATAGAGAGTTTGAAGGTATGCATGATATAATAAATCTAAAAGTATAATAATATAATAATTATAATATTTAAACTTTCAATCCATCCTTGTAACTATCCGTGAGTTGTGGTAATGGAAAAATGAATGACATCTGTTCGCAGGGCTGTAGTCCTCTGTACACACGAACAATGATCTCAGAACCCATTTGATAGAAGTGTAGATGGTTTTTGGTCATTATATTAAATAAATAAACATATCAGTATATTTAAAGTACCTAGTATATTATATATTCATGATATAATAATTAAATTACGCGGATGAATACATGAAACAAAAATGATTGTTGATGAACATTAGATTTTCTTCAGGTATCCTCCTTAGTTTTGCACAACAAGACATAAAAGGTTTGGTTTCTGTCCAGAATATGGATTATATGATGATAGGAGGGATTTTAGGATGTTATTTTGGTAGGGTTTGGACAATCCAAAAGTATTTTATGTTTTGAACAATAGAGGAGAAGGGGTAGCAATTTATAAATGAGTTGAGTGGCACACATGTAATTTTTTGAAAGAAATAATTCTACCCATAATTTTTCATGTAAAAAGTCTCTAATAATAGCCCATCCATGATACTAGAATAAAAAAGTAATAAATATGGATATTAAATGGGCCTTATAAATGTTTTGGGTTATTTTTACCCATTATCTATTTAGTTTAACCCAAATTTAATCCCATTTTACCTAATCTGCGATAATTAATTTTTAATTTTTTTACTATTATTTTTGGTAAAACAATTAGTTGTACATGTTAGATAATATGAATTAAACTTATTAAAAATATGAAATCCATTTTTCCAAATTCCACTTGAATAACTGAAAAATGTTTAATTTAAAATAAATCTCACATGCGTGATAAGAATGTGAGTTTTTAAAGAGAAAATGTTCAAAAGTTTACAAAGTTTTTATAGAAAAACTTAATATGAAATTGATTCCAATGGCCAAAATTGGATTAATGGATGTATAATTAAACTAAAATTACTTTTAAAAAAATTTAAAATTTATTCTATCTTTATAAAAAAATTAAATGAAAAGGAAGTTTTCAATTAAAATTCAGTATTTTTCACTCTTTATTAAAAAATGAGGCTTTTTAGAAAAATCCAAAATATTCAAAATAAGATAATTTTGACATTATTATTAAAAAAATAAGTTTATTTTATCAAATTTAGTTTCTAAAAATGTGAAAAATTAATTTTATTATTTTTCAAAAAAAATATTAATATTTTTTTGAGAAAATAGTTTTTTTGAAACATATAATGATTTTCATGAAAATAAGGTACTTCTTTATCAATATATAACCTTTATAAAAAACCTTTATAATTAATATTTAAACTGTATTTATTAAAATTAATAACAATAAGTTTAGTGGATAAGTTATAATGGTCACATTTAAATGAATATTTTATTAATATATCATGGTTTTATTAAGACTAATTTTTTTAACACAAGATTACCCCATATTGTTTGTAGCTCAAGATTTACATAGTGTTTCATGTAACACAAGATTAACATGGTTTTGTGTGTAATGATAAATATCAAAGATATTTAATTTATTCAGAAAATAATAATTAATGAAAACTTGTTCTGTTATATAAAATCTCTCAATTATATATATTTTGTCAATAGATCCTTCCAATACTTAAGTTAAAATCAAAACATTGTTCAATGTAATTGACAAACAAATGTTGGGGTGTATTCAATTATCAGGGAATTTTAACATGATGTTTTGGGTTGACATAAATTTTTCATATCAAGGGCTGACTTACAAAGAAGGACTTGGTGTAACTAGGAGCAAAATGTTTTGGAAATCGAATTTTATAATTTCATGATTCAGGAGTCCATTCAACATATTAAGGAACTATGAGTTAATGAAGTTGGAATTTGGAATACTGACCTAAAACCCTTCAAATTGATTAACTATCCAAATTTGTGATGATGATAAGGTAATATAGATCCTTACCACTATAATGACTAAGAAATAAGATATTCTAAATCCAAATGTGTGGGATATTGGGTTTTTATAAAATAGTGGGAGATTACTAAATATAATATTCCTTTATATTTTTTTAATTTTATTAGATAAAGTACTAAAACTCTTCTCATCTTATTTATAGAAACAAGACTAAAAATTAATTTAAACATATCAGTATGATCCATACTTGATATGTATAACTTTATCATTGTCATAAATTTCCATGAGTGGAAAAGGTGCTTACATGTTATCCTAGGCCATTAAAGGAAATTTTATTTGAAAGAAGAACCTATTCCTATTGCGCTTGGTAATAAGGATAGTGAGGAAGAGTTATCTATCTATGGGAAACATTTTAATTATTTTATATATGTTTAGTTTTTCATTATATCATCCATTACCAATGATAATCTAAAGAAACAAGAGGAAATGGATGCATATAGCATGATATATCACTTTTAGGATATCCATCAAGAGAAGGTAAGAAAAGAGAGATAGGAGATCTACAATGCTCTATTAACAACTAAGCTTTGAGAGTCAGTTCCAACCTAAACTCACTTAGAAAATATTATTGGCTATGTTGAACACTTATACATCTTAGGGATTAAATTTCAAGATAATTTTCACATAGATATTGTATGTTCCTCACTAGATAAGTCCTTATTTAGTTTTATTGTTTATTATATCATGATAAATAATGAGAAGAGTCTTTTTAAACATCTTACACTCATTCTACAAGGGGATAAGTACTTGGGTTATGACAAACCCACATTAACTATAGTGAATAAGAAAATTAAGAACAAGTAGATGTGTCCCAAGAAATATATTAAGACTAAATCACCAATGAACCGTTCTTCCAAGAAGAGAAATATCTAAAGTCAATTAAAGGAAAAGGAGGTAGTATGTTTTTCTTGTGGAAAGAAAGGCCACTAGAAGAAGAACAACAACCAGAAGCAAGGGGAAGCTAAAGGATCATATGTTATCAAGTTTAATCTTTATATATATATATATATATATTGGGTATTATATATAGCTTTTGGTACTCACATCTATATCCAAATAAAATCACCAAGTATATTTTGAAATATTTATAAATGAGAGGTGGATTTACAAGTTATCAATGTCATGATGTTGTTTTATCTCTCCACTGGTGACTAAAACATTTCATTTCCAATAGGAATTATATTAGTTTTAATGTATAGTTATTATGTACCGACTATTACCAATAATAAAATTTTTGTATCATTCCAAGATGTACATTTTTTTATATTCATGTTTGTAAATAAAAATTGTTTATTTTATAAATAAAACATATGTTATGGTATGAAACATTTGAATAACAATTTTTAAATGTTAAATTATGAAAAAAAAGTATTGGGAATTTATAATGAATCATGATTACATGAATCATATAACACCCATCTATGGCATTAACACCTTGATCATGTAAACAAGAAGTATTTAAAAAATATCTTTCAAGATAGTCATTCAGATTTTATTGAGATAAAACAACTTGAAAGATGTCACGATTGTTTAAAAATAAATATGAATAAAACTCTATTTAGTGGATAGGGTGAAAGGACAATATATCTTTTAATATTGTTACACACTGATGTGTATGGACCATTTATAACAGAAGCTATAGTATGGTATTCTTACTTTATAACTTTTATTGATGACTTTAGTAGATAAAAAATGTCTACTTGATGAGGTATAAGTTCAAATAATTTGAGAAATTTCAATAATTCAAGAATTAAATAGGGAATAAACATGGAAATAATATAAATAATATTCTATCAGACCGAGGTGGTGAATATAATAACCAAGTGTTTATCAACTATTTATGGGAGTTTGGGATTATTTCTTAAATCACTCCACCTTACACAACATAGTGGAATGGTGCTATCAAAAGGATGAATTTTACCTTTTTAGAAATGGTTAGGTCAATGATGAGTCATGTAGATCATCCATGATCCTTTTAGGGATATCAATTACAAAATATAGCATATAAGTTAGATTGAGTACCAATTAATTTGGAAAAAATAATTTCCTTCGAGTTTTGGTGAGGAATGAAACCCATTCTATTCCATACACATGTATGGAGTTGTGAGAAAAATTTTAAGTCCTTTTCAGGAATTAAAATAAAACCCTAGTGAACAAAGTGTATCTTTATAGGGTATCCTAAGTAAATAAAGGGATATTACTTATATAACCCCTCATACAAGAAAGTTATTATTTCCAAACAAGTCATATTTCTTGAGTGGGTGCACATCCTCAAAAGGGAGAGTGGGAGAAACACTGACTTCGATGATGTTTATGATCAATATAGACAAGATTTGGTTGATGAATAGATTCCATAGGTTCTTATATAATAAGTAGTAACTGAATCACAAATACTACATAGGAGCACTATAGAGGTAAGATAACTACCAAGATATTGTTTTATAGTCACTGAATAAGGTGACTCATTATTGGTTGACAATTATAATCATATCTTCTACAAAGGGGTAGTAGAGATCTCAAAAGCTGTATGATGGAATGAAGTCATGAATTCTAAAATGTATTCCATGTATTAGAACCCATTTTCGTTTTTTTGATGCATCGATTGATATAAATCCCATAGGGTAAAAATGGGTATTCAAGAGATAAATGGAAATAGAATGTAACATAAATAACTATACATAAAGGCATGCATCTGAAGGGATTAAAAAATGTCACGTAATTGACTATGATGAAACCTTTTCACTAATTTGATGAATGTTAAAATCCATCCAAATTTTACTAGATATAGTATCCTAACATGACTAGGAACTTTGGAATATGGATTTAAAAACATATTTTGTTAATGGGAACCTTTTGGAAGTTGTTTACATGGCACAACCAAAAGGTTTTATGACCCCAGGTGATGAAAAAAGGCTATAAAAGTTGCAGAGATACATTTATGTATTGAATAATGCATTAAGGTCATGGAACATTTAATTCGATAATGCTATAAAATATTTTTTTTAAGGATGAATGTGATCCATGTGTTTATTAGAGATTTAATATGAATTCTTTAGTTATCCTAATATTGTATGTTGATGACATATTACTTATTGGAAGTGAAATACCAGTCTTATAATATTTTAAGGACTGGTTAAACATGTGTTTCTCAATGAAGGACTTAGGATAACTAGCCTAGATTCTATGGTTCAAGATCATTTTTGATAGATCCAAGAAGCTGATCTGACTAAATCAATATACTCACATTGACCAATTACTAAATCAATTTAGTGTGGAATAATCCAAGATGAGATTGGTACTAGTGTCACATGGTATACATATTTCTAAGAAAATGTGTCCTAAGACACAAAATAAGAAAGGTAGAATGAGTAAGATCCCATAAAATTTAGTGATAAGATCAATTATATATTCCATGTTATGTACTATACTTGATGATGCCTATGCATTTAGCATGGTAGGAAAATATCAAGAAGATCTAGTTTTAAAAAATTATTCTTTAGTTATGGCTATCTAAATGTATCTAAAAATAACTGGGGATATGTTCATGGTGTATAGAGGAGATGGGAAGCTAGTTATCAGGGGTTATACTGATGCTAATTTTCAAATATATTAGAATGATCTGAGTTCATAGTCAAGATATGTTTTCTGTCTCAACATTAGAGCTGTGAGCTGGAAGAGTACAAATAAACCAAATTCTGCTGATTCTATAATGGATTCCAAGTATATAATGGATTCTAATGAAGTAAAGTAATCCTTTTTGATATAAAAAATTTCCTAGGAGCTTTATGTGATACCTAGAAGTAAAGTATATCCCACAGTGAATTGTGATAATATTTTTTGTAGTGGATCTTGAAAAGGAGATAAGGTTACACTAATAGAAAAATAATATACACTCTAAGTATCACCTCTTGAGGTATTTTTTGTTCATATTGGAAACGTTATAGTAAGCATAGTTCCCAAAAAATTAAACATGGTGGACTCCATAACTAAAGGTCTATCTCAATAGAAGCATGATTATCATGTGAGGGATAGAGGATTGGAGGTTGTTATTAGTTGGCTCTAGTAAAAGTGGGAGTATTTTGGGGTTGGTTCCATATAACAAAGTAATGTGTACTTTATGAGAAACTATATTAATTTTTTAGAATATTAATAATATAATTATTACATCCTTATTGTTCTTATGTGTGACATAGTATGTGATAATGTCCTAAGACTAGCTATCACACTAAAAGGTAATAGTTGTTCCCAGATATGAAGAGACCTTAGAAGTTCCATGATAGTATTCATAAATATATGTTCTATATCTAGATGAGATCCTTTAATAGAAAAATGATACATGATACCAGGGTTGGAGACTCATAGGACATTTAGGCATCTTCTCAAGGTATAAACCCTTGGTAATATCCAATGTAGTATATTATGTGAAAGAGACCCTCTATTAAGAAGTCTACATTTTCATTTTTCATTGGATGTTCCTATCTATAGACACGTGTATTGATCCTTATACTTTAATTTTTTTTATTTATTATTATAAGTCATGTAATTTTATGTTGTTGGGAAAAAATCTATGAAGGTAACATTTCAGTATTTTTTGGGTTGATTGTGTTTGCTGATATAGAAGGTTTCCATGGTATATTGTTGATATCCAGAGAGATTGTTGACTAGGAATGTTGACAAAGAACCAAGACAGAGGAATGGATGTCGTGGAAGTGGTAAAAAAATTTTGTACACAAGGTGATGAAATTACCCAGTGTTTGCCAAATTTTCGGGGGTCAAAAATATGGACTTTGGATAGAACTGTGAAAAGTGAATTTCCCTAAAGACCTTCTGAAAATGTTTTAAAAGCATGAATTTCACAAATATAGACATTGTGAAGTGTGTTTTACGAAGGTGTGAATATTTTGATGATTATTATGAGAATCATGAATGACAAAGGTGAGCAGCATCGAGAGTTGAGCATTACAGTGGAGTGAAGTATTGATAGGAGGCTCTGCAATTATGATGAGCATCATGAATGGGAAACTTGTGTGGAGATTCAAAAAAATTGAGAATCAAAAAAGAAATCATGGAGCTTCATGAAATGGTGATGACGTGGTAGGGAAGATTATAGAATTGGTGGAAACTCCTATAAATAGTCCTCTACCCTCTTCAGAAGAGCAGCACGACTTATAGAAAATATTAAGGCTCTAGAATCATGAAGGTGGTTCAAAAAGGGAGGTACACGAAGGGTGGTTCATGAAGGTGATATGAGAATAAGTTCGTGAAGGATGAAAATCCAACTAAATGTTACAAGCATCATGAAATTAAAAGAATTCATGAAGGCTAATTAAGCTTTTCCAAAGAAATAATCTTTATGAAGGTTATTTGAGCTTCACAAAAGAGGTGTGATTTGTGAAGGCTAAGTGATCTTCTCAAAAAGGAAGAAGATTTGTGAAAGATATTTTAGCTTCATGAAAGAGGATCTTCGTGAAGGTAGCAAGCATCACACAATTTTTTTATAAGGAATTTCCCAGTAAATCTATAGTAAAGTGGTATTAATCAGTTGGATGAAAGTTTAACTTCAACAGAGCATCTATCTAAAATTGTGGATGCATGCATTCATGAAAATGAAAGGACCTACATGTCCAAAAACATTATTTGAATCTCTTCCAAGAGGATTGAGAAAAGAAAGAGGAATATGTTGATCCTTTCTGTTGGTAGTGATCTAGAGAAAGATACATAGCGAGTGACCCTTGGGAATGTAGTGAGAAAACCATAAACCTTGTAAAGATATTGAGCCTAGGAATAGTTAAGATCTAGCCCAAACCATAATTTTTGGAAATGATCCTTAGTGAATTTCGTAAAATCTACACATCACTATTTTATGCTCCTTATATTTTTCCAAGTGAGGGAGAACCAAGTAAAAATAACTATGTCCTTATGATTTCTTTATTTCATTTCATTAAAAGTATCATCATTAGATAAAGAAGTAAAGAATGATATTAAAATTTATACTTAAGTGAAAACAAAGTGTCCTTATAATAAAAATGTCAAGATATATTGGGGTAGGGAGAATTTATAATCGAATACCCATACCTTAATACACCCTCTATCAGGGTATCAAGGCCCCTTTTGGACCTAACTATTTATATTATAGGGAAGATTTATTTTATTAGATTTTTTATCTAAATTAGTTCAGTCAATTTTTAAATTTAAGGATTCAGTCTGCTCTTATCATTGTGTTCCATGGAAAAGGGAAGAACTTTAAAGAAGAAAAAGTTAGGTGATATTACCTATTGTGTAAGTGTCTATGGAAAAAGTGTGATTCAGCTTAAGGAATACAATAGTTTAATGAAAAAAGGTTTGGATGAATATGACAGTGAAAAGATAGACTCAATAAATGATGCTATAGGAATGAGTGAAGAACTTGACATTCCAAGTGATGTTTAATCTAATAACGACGAATAAAGTTCAAGATGTCAAAAAGTGGAAGTTGTGTATGAAACAATGAAACTAGATCAGAAATTAGATGAAGAAATTAAAACTATTAAATTTAGATCCAAGTACTGAAAATTGAGTTCAACAATATAAAAGGATTAAATCAAAGTCTTATTTATATGGTTACTTATTTGAGGGATAAGTATGATTCCAAAGTTGAAGAACTACAAAATATGTATACAAAGATAAAAAAAAATAAAAGTTGATGAAAATGGAGAGAATCGAATGTTAGATGAAATTTGGAATATAAAAACTAGAAATAATGATCCTGCTACATATTTGTCTGAACCAGTTTAGAAGAATCAAAGGATACAAAAAGAGAATGCATGGTGTTCTAATTCTGTTTCTCCAGAAAAACATAAAATAAAGGAGTAAAGTGACATAGTGGATAATCTCACACATGAATTGAAAGATGATACAAGTAGAGGGAATAATTTTAAGGGATAAGTAATGATCAAATTAAATCAAGGGTTATGTAGATTCATCAATTAGGAGAAGAGCTAGAATTAGTGTAGAAAGATGTGAATAAATCCATTGAAAAAGGAAAGCCTAAAATGAATGAGGACTTTCACTTTCTATTTGATCATCCTTTGGAATGTGATGATGAAATGAAAAGAAAATATGATATTTTTGAAGATAAACAAGAACATATTTTCACATCTCAAAGGCCATACATTTTGGGAAAATTTGGTATTAGATATGATGATCCCCCTCCCATGCATGATAGGATGAGATCTGTGAAAAGTTCTAGAGTTAAGAAAAATCTAGTATGTGTTGGAGATAGAGCTAAAAATAATTTAATAGGAAGTAATGATGACATATTCTATTTCTGTGGAATGTATTTTAATACATCAATCTTTTGTTTTGAGGAATTGGAATATATTTAATTCTATGAAGACAAAAGTATTTATAAATCTAATAATAATAAGAATCTTAATGAGAAATATGATGGAAGAGTCTCTTATAAGAAACTATCCATGAAATTATTTTATTATGGAGGAATGGGACACACCATGAGTATGTGTCAGAAAGTTGAGGAGCTCAATCTCAGAAGAAAAACTCAAGATGTATCAACATCTCAATTGATAAATTTTGACACGAGGTATGTTTTTAATGAGAGATGTTTTATATGTTCTAATAATTGGAATTTGGAAATATATTACCGCATGAAGATAGAAGGAAAGAAAAAGGAACTCTAAAGGATATCCCTGACTCCATTGGTGTATAATTAAAAATCTAGTAGTACAAGAAAAAGTGTTAAGTTGAAAAATAGGTTTACAGACTCAGGTTAAAAATAAGAAGCTCAACGAAAGGAGTGTAAATTACCTCCTCTATTACACTCACAATCACTATTTTTGAAATAATGTGAATGAACCATGAAGAAAAATGGGGGAGGAAATCCAGTTGTGAGTATGAAGAATGTATGTTCAGTGGAAGACCCAACACCAACACAAAATAATGCTGAGACTTGGTTAACTAAAAGAAGAAAAAATTATTAAATAAGGTCTTGAAAAATTCATAGGTCATGCCACAAGAAGACAAGTAAAGGTAGAGAAAATATCCCTCAAATAGAGGAAGAATAAATATAATATGACAAATGGAGAGATTCCTACTCAGAGAAATAATCATGATAGATGGAATTTTGGTAGAACATCAAAGAAGGAACTGTGAACTAGTGGGTTGAAACCCTAAATTATAAAAAATATCAAGCCTACAAAATCTACATATTAGAAAAGGACTCATCATATGAGTAAAGAATGTTTAATCATATATCCAGAATAGTTGAAGTTGGATAGGAAATTGGAACAAGCACCAAAACATTACAATGCTTTGAAAGAATGTATCTATGGGTTGATTAATAACGATAGAACACAATCATATTCTTTAGGATTCTAGAGTATCCCATCTTTCTATGAGTATAAATTCGTTTAACTGATTTTCAATTGTTTCAGGTTCAAGGGGAGATATGATCCAATGGGAAGTGGAATCAAAAGATGCAAAGTAGTGAGGTGATGGGCACCAAAATGCCAACCAATTCAAATCAGTTATCATAATTGAAGAAGAAAGGAAGTAATTGATTGTAATGTATTGTGATGGTGTTATTAAATTTATCTCTAGTCTCCTACACCGATTTCCAAATCATTTGGATTATAGGTTTTATTTATGGCTCATTTCTAAGTGACACATGATGAAGAAATGATGTAGGAGAAGAAAAATGTTTGCAAGTCTAAATAGTGGTCTTAACAACTAGAATAATTTCATATTATAGGGGGAGCATTCTAACTTCTAATCAGATGTAAGATCTCAATGGTATATAAAATATGGAAGTTTATGTTCAAGAATATCGATTGAGGAAAAGAATAAACATTCATATATTTCATGATTATCAATATTGTTCTAACAATATGGTATTATCTTAATGTTTTCAGGATACCAAGAAGCTGTGACAGAATATCAACAATGTTTCAACAAGAATGTGGAGACCAAAACTTGATGTACATGGAAATTACATTACTTTTACGGAATAATTAATACATGAAAAAAAAGACGCCCAAAGACTGTATTAGTTTAGTGTCTTTGGAAACTCAGAACATAATCTTCTAATCATGGTGAATATCTTCAACATCTCCCATAATAATCTCCCCCTATTTTATCTTACCTAAAACATTTTTTATATCTTGGGGAAAAGAAAACATAAAATGGAGATCTCAAATGCTCAGTAAGGGCAAACATGTAGAACATAAAACAACCCATAAACATTTGAACATAAAAACATGAACATAAAACATCAAAATCACGAGTAATGACATAAATCTTAGCAGTACATAAGGCATAGATCATAAACGAACATTAATAATGATAAAATAGCATGGGAATAATACAAGTAATTGTAGAAAACCATTAAGCACATGATATTATTTCCATAGTATCCAAGACATTGCAGCTAAGACCATCATAGTGGACAAAGTCCGTTACTGAACAAGGTTTACTTGTCATTCCAACACTGTAATACTGAACTAGATTTACTTTCAATTCCAACAATGTCTATCTCATGAGATTTAAATCATTACCCAATGCATTGGAGGGAGATATAGGTCCCACCCATCTCATATTAAACCATTCTTAATTGTTCCACAAAAATAAACATAAATCATTCATCACAACCCAATGAATAAAATGGGTTTTAAAAACATCATCCCATCATGACATAATCCATATAAAATAAATAGATATCATTTCATCATAAAAAAAATAGAAACATGTAAATAATAGGGACATTATACTTGAAACATAACCATATTAAATAATTTAATCTTAGATGGAAAATAGTTTTGATAAAAACACTTGAAATGAATTCTTGAGGAAAATATCATTTCTTTTTCAAAATCATTTTCTATTCTCAAAATTTCAATCAATTTTAAAAGAATATTTTTTTTTTGAAAATAAACATAAAATCTTGTTGAGGAATCTTCATTTAAAGAAGGAGTTAGAAACCATAAAAATCCATTCACGCCGTATAAGTTAAAAAAAACATTCACCTCGTACTTTTTCCAGAAAAGTAAAAAAGTACCTCGTATGGTAAAAAAAGAATGATTCCTTCCATACCTTGTGGTAAAAGTCAAAAAAAGGGTAAAAATTACTTTAAACATACATGGAATAATAGTAAACATTTTATGAATTTTTTTTGAGAAAACATGGACATGGATGATAAACATAACCCCAGTAAAAACTTATGAATAAACAATCTCAGATAGCAACGAGATTGGAATAATTATCCCCTATCTTATGTCCAATTTCTTCTGTATGTGTCCGAGACTACTGTATAGTGGGTTTAAACATATTATTAACTTATAATATAACCATAATAATATTTATGATAGCATATATGATTCACTTATGACTTTATATTACCTATTCATTTGTCAATTCCATGTTAAATCAAAATTTTGGGTAAAATTGTTTCATTAATCATATGTGTTTTGACTTGTAATTATTCATATGATTACTTAGATCATTATTACTTACTTCCAGAATGTAAATCATGATTTATATATAATATATATTCATAATATATATAATAGATCGATAAATGGAATGAAATACACCATTCATGGAGACGGTAGGCCGTACGTATGCAAGAACACTGTTTTCGTTTCCTTATTAAATTGAATAGAAGTAAGTAAATAACATATAAATAAATCCAGTATAATTATTATGTCATATATTCCATGATTATTTATTATATATACTTTATAATCATTCTGGAATGGTTAACATGGAGAATGAATCTCATCGCGTCGTGGAGATGGTAATCCGTATGTACGCACAAGCGATGATATCATTCCCATAATTATTGAATGGAATTGAAGTGGATGATATAATATATCATAACCAGTATGATGTTATAATAATCATATATAGTTATTTATTCTATTATTATACCCATCCAAGTAGGTTGGTTATGAAAAACAGATTACACCACGGCGTGGAGACGGTATTCCGTACGTACGCACGTGCGGTGATTTCATTTTTCATAGGATATATATAAAGTGAAATATGGTAGTTTCATATTTATAATAACATATCAGTATATTATTGATACTGATGTTGTTACTTTATTATGAAACAACTAATTAAGAGGAAGTAGAATAAGAAAGAAACTTGAAAGACTCGGTAGAAGAGATTACCTCTTCCTCGACGTGCCTCTTTAAACTTCCTCTTAGGGCACTAAAGTTGGCCTTTTGAAAAAATCAGAACCCATATAATATAACTATAGAGGTTTATAAGAGGAGTTTTCAGGTCTTTTTCTGACCTTTAAGTCTTATAATGGAGTGAAGAGAAGAGGGAGGAGGTGACCTTTTATAAGAGAGTAGAGGGGCACTTTTGGAAACCTCCAAAATATTAATTTATAATAAACTCAAACCACACTTAAAAACTTCCCAAATTAATCAACTTCAAAGATGATATGATATAGGGTTTTAATTTCATCAAAAAATAAAATTTAGACATGTTATGATATTATTTTAATCCTTATCAATTTGATTTATCATTATTTAATCTATTTAATCTTATTTGTGGAAATACATTTATAAATATTAAATTGTTATAAATACATACTTATGTGTTTTTAATTGTCCATAATTGTATACTTTATGACATTTTAGACCATATAAACTTCAATTTATAATTTTTAAATATTTTGTGATTTTTAAACAATTTCATAATATGTTATTTTTATAAAATATCAATAGTGTCAATTTTGACACTATTCAATTATTTGAATCTAAATAAAATCTACAGAGAAGATATGTTAGAAAATAAATATTTAATAGATTCATAACATGTCATATTCATCTAGAAATTTTTTTGTAACAGACTAATTAGTTCATATATTATTTATTTTAATATTTTATAATCATTTATATGATATTTCTCTTAATAAAATAATTACTACAACATTTTTGTATGATTATTTAATACACTTATTTGTTTCATAAAAACTAAAAATAAAATACTATGCTTAAGATAAATATAATATATTGTATAAGAATACTTTTAGTCACATTTTTCTTCTAAACCAACCAACTTTTAAAATTTTATCTTTATTAAAGTATGAATGTGACAACTTTGACATCATTTAAAATAAAATAATATAAATGTCATAATCTATTTTTTAAGGCTCAAATGGTCCAAAAGTATACCCTTGGATTATTAGGGTATATATAAACTTGAAAAATAAGGTTTGGGAAAGTTTATAATCCTTTTTATGGGTATTATTATTTTAATAAAATCTATATTATTGATTTTTCACTAAATAAATAATTTCTGCATCATTAATGTATAAGCTAATAAGGTAATTATATATTTATTAAAAATCAAAAATAAATTAAAATTATGAAGAAAAACATTTTATATTTCAAATTAGTATTTATAATTGAATTTATATTCTATATAACCTTATATTAAAAATACTTTAATTATTAAAGTTTGAGTGAGACATATTTCACTTTCTTTAAATAAAATAAATTAATGGTCTTAATCACATCCAATTGGGTTCCAAAAGATACCATTTCGAACCAAGTATATTTTAGGACGAAATATAATCATCCAATTATATTAATACAAGTGTTAGGGTAATTTTATAATACTATTTTTACCCTTAATTACCTGATTTACCTTTAACTGTAGTAAATAAATTTACAGCAATTACTATTCATAATGTCTAAAAAAGTAGCCTATTAAAATAATTTGGACGTACTGATTAAAATATGGAATCAATTTTTCCAAATTCAAAACACAGAAGTTGCAGTATTTAATTTAAAATTAATCCCGCTGTTGAGAAAACGAGTTCTAAAAGTTAAAACATTACAAAAGATTGAAATGTTTTTACCTATGAATTCAATGTAAAATTAATGATAATAACTTACATAATATTAAATGCTAAAAATATATTATATTTATACTTTAAAACCATTCAATATTATAATTTAACCTTATAAACTTTCTTGATGAAAAAAGTTGTTTTTAATTAAATTTTAGCATATTTTCACTATTCATTAAAATATGAAAGTTAACAAAAAATATTATAAAATTATAAAAAGTAAATTTTTATATACTTATTGAAATTAATAAGTTTATTTTGTCAAATTTAACACATAAACGTGTCAAAAACTAGATTTATAGTGGGTGTGCCATCAAAAGGTGGCAAAACTGCATTTTTTGAAAAATACTTATTTTACCCAAAATATTTATTTTATTATCATACCATGTTGTAGATTATGTGTAAGATGAATGATAATGTTATAAAATTAAAAATGTGGTAAATACCATTCATAACATCTAGTTCATAATAATATTATAATAATATATCATTGTTTAGTGAAATTCAGTATTGCGTACAACACAAACTATTGAGGAAGGTCGGTCTTGCGTGCAACACAAGACAATATTAGAGTTTGTGTAAACTAAAAGATAATACGGTGTTGCGTATAACACAAGATAATCTTGGTGTAGCATACAACACAAGACATCAAAAAAATTAAAAAGAATATTTCTCATAAAATCTCGGGGTGTTACATTCTACCCCCTTAAAATGAATTTCTCCCTCGAAATTCATCGGGGTTATAAATAATTTACTAATTAAAGTTTCTTTCATAAAAACCCACATCACAGAAAGGAATACTAAAATGTAATTTTAAAAATTAAAGTAAGAAATGTAACGGTTACCCAAATTAACTTATCACTGGGTTCCCACATAGGGGAACATAGGTGAAAACATGGATATTGAAGAGAAATCTAACCATCAAGTTCTGATGGAGAGTGGTGGATAAAATGTCTATAAAAAATCCAACAATCACAAAGCCATAAATTTTTGATGATCTAAGTTGTCATCTGATTCATCAGATATGAGGGTACTAGGACAACATTTTTTGGTTTTCAAGATCATTTCCCTAAAGTTGATAAATTTTTGCATAAGGAGAAATACTTACTTGATTTCAGTGTAATATCATTATTGGTCATTCCATGAACAATTTCCACTTCATCTCTTATTTAAAGAAATAAATTTGAATTTTTCATTCTTGAAGTATTAGCAGATCATTCGACAGAATGATAGGTCATTCCATCTGTCTCTATCACAAAAAAATTTAGCACAAGATATTAAAAATACATAAGTCCATCTATGGTGAGTTTAATTGTATATTTTTCCAAAAATGGACTTATACTTCATCTATCGTACTGATTAATAAAATAAAAATAATTTCTAAAAACCAGGGACTTCTTGTAGGCCAGTGGTAGGTGATAAAGGCATGTCGCACTTCGGTTGTGGGTTCGATTCCCACAGCCTTGTCTGATGCAATGAGTTTTCACCCATCCTACGAGTTTTCCTTTTTCTAAAACTATACTATTATATCATTTCAGAAATAATATCAAAATGTTCTAGCCTTAAAAAATACTATCTGATGTCTAACTTAATCCATTCCAGTATTTAGGCTTATCCAAAATAAAACTGTCCAATCTCATAGTATAAAGAAAAAGATTACTAGAGAGGTCATCTACCAAGCATGTGATTACCAGCATTTATCCCCCATATATCATTAGATATATCTTTTTGGTCATATTCCAAACATGTAAATACCTTAATTATGTATTCTCTTGAAACATGAATAACCATAGAACCTTAGTGAAATCATGAATGCTGTCAATAGTTAATTATTTACACATAAAAAAATCCCAAAATTTATATATACTCAAACCATGATGTCACTTTGTCCTTATATCAGTCATGAGCTCATTAATACTATCAAAAATTTTATTTTATTCTTATCCCTTCATTATGCGCATATTATCTTCTTTCCAAAAATATTTCAATCACTTTTTCATGGTTACTAATACCATAAAATTATTGAAATCTACAATGGAACAATACATAGATATTTCAATATACCATAAAAGTACCTCAACAAAATTATTCTTGAATTCCTATACATAATCCCTTCAATCAATCCTCTTCAATGATTGTCATGGAATAGGTCCTTCCTTGATTTAGAAGTAACCTCTTAGGTTATGGAATTGAGTTGGGTAATGCCCATGTTCTCCTCAGATAAGACATTGAACTCCATAATAGTATGTCACTTTATTCCCCTTTCCCCACACAGATAACATCCTCCCCTCCATTTGAGTTATTCCTCAAGGTTCTTCTTCCCTTCTTGATATTTATAAAGCTTAATCTTTCTTTTTCTATGTTCCTCACCATTCGATCTTTCATAAAAGTTCATCTTCCTCTTATTTGATGACTTAGGAATACAACTAAAGGCCACCTTATTAACCATATAGCATGATGACCGATTCAACATAATCATAATATCTTTCTCTCTAAGCATTACACAATTTTGTTGATCATAGTCACCAATTTTTCCATTGGAATCAATGTTCTCTGAATTCCTTCTCATTCCCTCCATTGACTAAAACTAGAAACCATAGTGTAAGAAACAATTAAAATAATGAGGAACCACATAATCATAAGACGTCACTTATGGGATGTATAACTTATGACACATTCTTTAATCCATGACACCTTAGGTTCACCCAAGGTTATTCATGATTGTCATCATAATTCTAGGACTATAACCTATAGTTATAATAAACATTAGATACATATTTAGACATACCTTAGAAATATCTCTATGGATCTCACTAAAGTTTTCACATCCTAGTTTCCAAAGGTTAACTAAATCTTATCTCTGATACCAATTATAGAGACCCAAAATTGACGCACATGGAAATTACATTACTTTTGTAGAATAATTAATAAATGAAAAAAAGACTCCCAATGACCGCATTAGTTTAGTGTCTGTGGAAACTCAAAACATAATCTTATAATCATGGTGAAACATCTTCAATATCTCCCATAAAGATCTCCCCCCTTCTTTTTACCTAAAAAATTTCTTTATATCCTGGGAAAAAAAACATAAAAAGGGTGAGCTCAAATGCTCAGTAAGGGAAAACGTGGAGAATATAAAACAACCCATAAACATTTTAATGAAACAAGATGAACATAAAACATCAAAATCATGAGTAATGAAATAAATATTGGCAGTACATAAGGCATAAATCATAAAGTGACATTAATCATGATAAAATAGCATGGGAATAGAACATTTAATTGTGGAAAACCATTAATCACATGATATTATTTCCATAGTATCCAAGGCATTACTTCCGAGACCATCATAGTGGACAAAGTCCATTACTGAACTGGGTTTACTTTCCCTTCCAGCCCTGTAATACTGAACCATATTTACTTTCTGTTCTAGCCATGTCTATCTCATGAGATATAAATCTTTACCCAATACATTAGAGGGAGATATAGGTCCCACCCATCTCGTAATGAAATCATTCTTAAGTGTTCCACAAAATAAACATAAATCATTCATCATTACCCAATGAATAAAATGGGTTTCATAAACATCATCCCATCATGACATAATCCATATAAAATAAATGGATATCATTTCATCATAAAAAAATAAATACATGTAAATAATAAGGGCGTTATAGTTGAAACATAACCATATTAAAGAATTTCATCTTAGATGGAAAATAGTTTTGATAAAACACTTGAAATGAATTCTTGAGGAAAATATCCTTTCTTTTTCAAAATCATTTTCTATTCACAAAATTTCATTCAATTTTCAAAGAAAATATTTTTTTTAAAATAACCATGAAATCTTATAGAGGAAGCTTCATGGAAATAATACATTATGCAACCATAAAAATATATTCATGCTTAATAAGTTAAGAAAACATTTTCTCATACTTTTACTGAAAAAGTCAAAAAGAACCTCGTATGGTAAAAAAAAGAAAGATTACTTCCATAACATGTGGTAAAAGTCAAAAATAAATGGTAAAAATGACTTTAAACATACATGGAAGAATAGTAAAAATTTTATAAAAACATTTTGAGAAAACATGGACATGGATGATAAACATAACCTTAGTAAATACTTACGAATAAACAATCTCGGATAAGAACGATATTGGAGTAATTACCCCTTACCTTATGTCCAATTTCTTATGTATGTGTCCAAGACTCCTGTATAGTGGGTTTAAACATATTATTAACATATAATATAACCATAATAATATTTATGATATCATATATGATTCACTTATGACTTTATATTACCCGTTCATTTGTCAATTCCATGTTAAAGCAGCGTTTTGGGTAAAACCATTTCATTTATCGTACGTGTTATGACTTGTAATTATTTATATGACTACTTAGATCATGATTAATTAATTAAAGAATATAGAACATGATATATATATATAATATATTTATAATATATATATAATAGATCGAAAAATGGAATGAAATACACCGTTCATGGAGATGGTAGGCCGTACGTACGCATGAACGTTGTTTTCGTTTCCTTATTAAATTGAATGGAAGTAAGTAAATAACATATACATAAATAAAGTATCATTATTATTTCATATATTTCATGATTATTTATTATCTATACTTTATAATAATTCTGTAATGGTTAACATGGAGAATGAATCTCATCGCGTCGTGGAGACGGTAATCTGCACATACGCACGAGCGATGATATCATTCCCATAATTATTGAATGAAATTGGAGTGTATGATATAATATCACAGAATCATTATAATGTAATATTAATCATATATAGTTATTTCTTCCATTATTATACCCATCCAAGTAGGTTTGTTATGAAAAAAAGATTACACCATGATGTGGAGATGGTATTCCGTACGTACGCATGCGCGATGATTTTGTTTTTTATAGGATGGATATAAGCTGAAATAGGTTTGTTTTATATTTATAATAAAATATAATTATATTAGTGATACTATTTTTATTACTTTATGATGAAACAATTAAATAAGAGGAAGTAGAAGAATAAATAAACTTGAAAGAATCGGTATAAGAGATTTCCTCTTCCTCGACGTGCCTCTTTTAAACTTCCTCTTAGGGAACTGGAGTTGGCCTTTTGAGAAGACCAGAACCTCTATAATATAAATAGAGTGGTTGAGAAGAGGAATTGGTAGGGTTTTTCTGAGAATAAAGGATTAAAATGGAGTGAAGAGAAGATAGAAGAGGTTCCCTTTTATAAGAGAGTAGAGGGGCACTTTTGGAAACATCCAAAATATTAATTTATAATAAACTCAAACCCCACTTAAAAACTTCCAAAATTACTAAACATAAAAAATGAGATGATATAGGTTTTTAATATCATCATCCAATAAAATTTTTACATGTTGAAAAACTTATTTTAAACCCTATCAATTTGATTTATCATTATTTAATCTATTTAATCTTATTCGTGGTAATAATTTTCTAAATTTTATATTGTTATAAATACTTACTTATGTGTTGCGAATTGTCAATAATTGAATAATTTATGAAATTTTAGACCATATAAATTTAAATTTATAATTTTTTTTAATAATTTTGTGATTTTTAAACAATTTAATAATATGTTATTTTTATAAAATATCAATAATATCAATTTTGACACTATTTATTTATTTAAATTTAAATAAAATCCACACAGAAGATATGTTCAAACCAAAATATTTAATAAATTACAAAAATGTCATATTAATCTATAAATTTTTTGGATCACACTAATTAGTTCATATAGTATTTATTTTTATATTTTTAAAACCATTTATTTGATATTTCTCTTAATAAAATAATTAATACAGCAATTTTGTATGATTATTTAATATACATATTTGCTGTATAAAAATAAAAAAATAAAAAACTATGATTAATATAAATCTAATATTTTTCATAATAATACTTTTAGTTGAATTTATCTTCTAAAACAAACAACTTTTAAAATTTTATCTTTATTAAAGTATGAAGGTGACAACTTTGG
This sequence comes from Viscum album, assembly GCA_963277665.1. Classification (NCBI taxonomy): domain Eukaryota; kingdom Viridiplantae; phylum Streptophyta; class Magnoliopsida; order Santalales; family Viscaceae; genus Viscum; species Viscum album. Next base: position 200,070,883 of record OY728157.1, on the reverse strand, counting down.
CATCATTTAAAATAAAATAAGATAAATGTCATAATATATTTTATAATTCTCCAAATGGTAGAAAAGTATACCCTTGGATTATTAGGGTATAGATAAAATCTACCAATAAGGTTTGGTCAAGTTATTGGTCCTTTTGATGGGTATTATTATTTTAATAAAAACTATATTATTGATTTTTCACTAAATAAATAATTTATGTATCATTAAATTATAAGCTAATAAGGTAATTATATATTTTTTAAAAATCACAAATAAATTACCATTATGAAGAAAAAAAATTTATATTTGAAATTAGTATTAATAATTGAATTTATATTCTGTATAACCTTATATTAAAAATAATTTAATTATTAAAGTTTGAGTGAGACATATTTCACTTTCTTTAAATAAAATAAATTAAAGGTCTTAATCACATACATGTGGGTTCCAAAATATAAAATTTCGACCCAAGTATATTTTAGGACGAAATATAATAATCCATGTATATTAATACAAGTGTGAGGGTAATTTTTTAATACTATTTTCACCCTTAATTACCTGATTTACCTCTAACAGTAGTAAATAAAATTTACCATAATCACTATTCATAATGTCTAAAAATAAAAAGTAGTCTATTAACATAATTTGGACCTAATGATTCAAAATATTTAATCCATTTTACCAAATTCAAAACATATAAGTTTCAGTATTTAATTTAAAATTAATCCCGCTGTTGAGAAAATGGGTTCTAAAAGATGAAACATTGCAAAAGATTGAAATATTTTTACCTACGAATTCAATGTAAAATTAATGATAATGACATAAATAATATTAAATGGTAAAAATATATTCTATTTATAATTTAAAACCATTAAATATTATAATTTAACCATATAAATTATCTAGATGAAAAAGTTGTTTTTAATTAAATGTTATTGTATTTTTACTATTCATCAAAATATGAAAGTTAACAGAAAAATATTATAAAATTATCCTAAGTAAATTTTTATATACTTATTGAAATTAATAAGTTTATTTTGTCAAATTGAACTCATAAACATGTCAAAAACTAGATTTATAGTGGGTGCACCATCAAAACGCGGCAAAACTGCATTTTTTGAAAAATATTTATTTTACCCGATATATTTATTTTGTTCTCATATCATGTTCTAGAAAATGTGTAAGATGAATGATAATGTTATAAAATTTAAAATTTTGTTAATAATATTCATAATGGCTAGTTCATAATAATATTATAACAATATATCGTTGTTTAGTGAAACTCGGTATTGCGTATAACACAAACTATTGAGGAAGGTATCTCTTGCATGAAACACAAGCCAAGAATAGTGTTTGTGTATACTAAAAGATAATTAGGTGTTGCGTATAGTGAAATCTAATCTTGGTGTATCATACAACACAATACATCAAAGAAACTAAAAATAATATTTCTCATAAAATCTCGGGGTGTTACAAAGAAGCATAGAAAAGTATTTGAAAAAAATGATGTCACTACAGTATTTGATGAACTAAATATTTAATAACACATTGAATAGTTTCCCGATGAGAGTGATTAGGAGGTAAAAAATAAAGGGGGAGAATAAGAGGAAGCTACAAATTCAGAAGAATATACTGATGATGAGTAGAAGGAAGTCAAGTCTTTTTCTGTAAAAAAGTCAAATAATTGAGATAAAATACACAGAAAAAACATTGGTGGTCATGTAGTGTTAGTATATACAAGGAGGATTAAGGAAAAGCAATTATTGTCACATAATATAGACATATAATTATAAGTCTATTGTACTTAATAGCAACACAATCAAATATTGTATTTTCTACATGTCAAGTAGTACAATATCAAAGCAATCCCAAGTAAATCCACACACTTGCAGTGAAAAGAGTACTTTGGTATATCAAAGAAATGGTGGATTTTAGTTTTTGTACAATGAAAAATCTTAGTAGGAGTTATTGGGATATAAAGATGCAGATTGGACTGGTTTAAGCAGATGATATGAAATCAATGTCAGGAGGTGCTTTCTATCTTGGAAGATTGTATATTTCTTGGATAAGAAAGAAAGAAGATTTCATTTCATTGAGAACTACATAAGATGAATATATTGTGGCTAATCAAGAGTTCACACAACTATTTTGTATGAAGTAATATCTTGAGGATGTGGGAGTATAAGTGAAGTCTCTGATCAGAATCCATTGTTATAATTCAAGTGCTATAAATATGGGAAAAAATCTAATCCATCACTCAAGAACAAAGAGAATTTAAATAAATAATCATTTTATCAAGGAGAAGTTAGAGAATGGGCTTGTGAAGTTAGAGTATGTTCTTATAGAACTATAGTTTGTATACATTCTAACAAAGGACTTTCCCAAATAAGGGTATGAGATGCATCAACTAGCTTTTGGAGTTCAATAAACTCCCCTGACTTGAAAAAGTGTAGATGTGGGACCCATTTTTCCATTGTATGTTGTGTTTCTCCCTAATGTACTGATCTATGTTCTTTACCATGTTCCAAACCACAATTATGTAACCTTAGTGTTAATTGATGAAGTTACCCTCATGTTTATTGGCAAATGGGGAGAAAGTGTGGTTGTTTAAAGGAAAAAAATGTCTTTTTCAAGATACAGAGAGAATCTAATAGGTGGAGCAGGGATATAGGGGAACATTGAAATATGGGGAGTTTTAAATCTGATTATTCTAGAGATGATTGATCAATGTACATATATCATGATATCTGAGGTTCATGATGAAATCAGTTAAAATGTTTTGGAATGAAGTGATTAGTTGTTAAAATTTTCATAATAATATTGTTTCTCAATATGAGCATGGATAATGTGGTCTTATAATAAGTGTTGAAGAAATATTTTATCACTATATTAGTCAAAATAAGCAAATGGTAATTGAATATGGAATAATCTTAAATAAGGTATCAAAATGTGAAGAGTTTTCAACAAACCTGAAGGGGGATATTGTTGGGAAAACTCCTTCAAGCTAACATTGTAGTATTTTTTGGGTTGATTATGTTTATTGAAAAAGAGGGTTTCCAAGGTATGTTTTGGATATCCAGAGATAATTTTATCTAGGATTGTTGACAATGATCCAAGATATAGGAATGGATTCTATGAAAGTAATATAGAAAATTTCATACACAAGGTGACACCGATTCGCATTATTTTCCAAATTTTGGGGGTCTAAAATTTGGAGTTTGGATAACAATTCAAAAAATGTATTTCCTTTAAGACCATATGAAAATATAGAAAAACATGAATTTCATGAATATGTGATTCATGAAGTGTGTTTTGAGATGGCATACAGATTTTTATGGTCAGATCTGTGAGTATGATAAGATTTGTAAACAATGAAGGTGAGGATCATTGAGAGTGGAGCATCGTGGAGGCGCGAAGTAGTGATGGGAGGCTTCATGATTACGATGAGAATTGTGAATGGGAAACATTTGTGGAGCTTCACAAAAAAGGGAGCATCATGAAGGAAATTAGGGAGCTTTACGAAATAGTGATGATATGGAAGGTAATATTTTAGAATAAGTGGAAATGCCTATAAATAGGCCTCTACCTCCTTCAAAATATCAATGAGACTTAAAGAAAATATTAAGGCTCCAGAATTGTGAAGGTGGTCTACAAAGGGTGGTTCACAAAGGGTGGTTCATGAAGGTGATATTCTAATAAGTTCGTAAAGGATATAAAAGCCAACTAAATGTCTTGAACATCACGAATGTAAATTAATTCATGATAGATAAGTAATATTTGTGAAAGAAAGGAGATTTATGAAGGCCAATTGATCTTTGATAAAGAGGTGTTCTTCATGAAGTCTAAGTGAGATTCAAGAAAAGGTAGAAGCTTCAGAAAGGCTATTTGAGCTTCATGAAGACAATAAGCATAAAAAAAGTTGTTCTAAAGGAATTGACCAATAAATCTATGGTAAAGTGGTATTCATCAGTTGAATGAAAGTAAAACATCAATAGATAGTATACCTACAATTGATGGTGTTATCATTCATGAAAATGAAGGGACCTAAAAGTCTATAAACTATGTATGAATCACTTCCAAGAGTAGTGAGCAATGTAAGAGGAAGATGGTGATCCTTTACACTAGAATGAAAAAATAGAAAGAGACATGAGGAGTGACCCTTGGTAGTGTAGTGTGAAATACCTAAACCTTGTAAAGGCAGTGAGCCTATGTCTAGACGAGATCTACCATGAACCATCATTATTGGAAGTGAGCCTTAGTGAATTTGGTACAATCGACATGTCATCATTGTATTCTCTTTTGGTTATAGCTCAGTGAGGGTGAAATAAGTAAAAATCACTACATCCTTCTGCATTATTTTCTGAATTACATTAAAAGAATCATCATGAGATAAATAAGGATATAATAAGATCAGCATTGACACTTAAGTAAAAACAAGGAGACCCTTATAATAAAGAGATCATGATCTATTGGGGAAGGAAGAATTTAGAATCAAATATCCATACCCTAATTCACCGCCTCTTAGGCTATCTAGGCCCCTTTTGGACCTAATAGATATATTGATGAAAAATATAACGAAAAATGTTCATAGTGAGGTAGGATATATCTGTTGTATCATTAGTAATATTTCATTAATGAATAATGTGAGAATGGATTTTGTCCTTTTGTTATATAACTAAGGTTGATATATCAGGACCTTTGATAGAAATGATATCGCCTAAATAAATCCATGTCTATGGTGAACTATAGTAATTCTTGGTTTCTATGAAGTTAATGAATGATACATCGAGTACATAGGTTGATGGAACCAACATGCAACCTATTTTATTTGAGATATCATGATAATTAGATTATATTAGATGGTAAGTGTCTGTATGAGGTATGCAGTCATTGCGACATTAACTTTATTCTCTATGGTTTCCTCAGCGTGTTTCTAGACATTAACCTTGGACTTTAGACTATTTTTCTTAATTTCAGTGAGAAAGCGGCCTAAAAGGTCACACACTAAGTATAAATAGAATCATAGTTAAATAATATATTATTATTTATTATTTAACATATTAAATAAATATCTTTACCACAAGTGGTATAATAATTATTCATGTTTTATTGATCACATATATTTCATCCTCAGTTTTCAAGAGAAAATTATGTGAGTATAATGTCACGAACCAACCCGGGTCGACCCCGAACCGGTCACCCGAGTCAGTCCGTGACATGGCCCGAAGGGCGTTCCCGATCCCCACGGGCTGGAAAATAGTGCCGGGCATCAAAAGTAAACAGGTGGGAATGATTTAGCCCAAATGAAAAATAAACTAAATAGCGGAAAATAAAACAGAACCAAAAAATGAATAAAGAAAGAGCAACCAACACCACTACTAACCTGACCACGATCCAACTTCAGGTGACCCCATGGGTCACTCTCCAATAACACAACCAACATCGCTCAAGGAGAACAATTGAATCTGGAACCTGCAATAGAACTAAAAACAAGAAAGCACTATAGGCGTGAGTATTAAAACTCAGTAGGTAGGCCCGACTAATTCTATCCCAATGCACATACCAATAAATAAAGAATTTATCAATTCCAGGTTTGAACTAAATTATATAAAAATATGTTTTCCACACACATTCAATTCTAAAACAAGTAACAGTCCATTGCCCTTTTTAATTTAAGAACAAGTTTAATGTTGAAGGAAACAGGTGAATTTCATTTTAAAACATTTTGCGAACAATTTATAAATTCAAACTTTAGTTGTTAGTCAAAAGGAAAATCACGCACAATACACAACACACACTAAGGGCAATGGAAAAAGTGGCACACATGGGTCAGATACCGAACTCGACCTCTCAATCGTCCGCCACATACAAATAAACACTAAAACAAACATGGGTCGAACCTAGGAGATCATGAACAATCCAGAACGTACTATACATGTGACTCATCCTGAAGGCATGCCATAACTCGATGATGTCATAACGCCCATAATACTACCCGGCATAGCCCTGCATGGCCTAACCGAGGGGCCCAATCCCCATAGCAGCAATAACTCAGTATTCCCCTGCTATGGGGCCACTAGCCAGTGCGTGGTCTAAACTAGTGCAGCAATCGTTCTCAGAAAATTCACTCAATATGCCAGGTTCCCATGTCATCATCAGCAATAAAAAGGGGGTGCGTCTACAATGTAAATAAATCAGTCACGATACAAAAACGTCACATACAGCTCACGCAAACAATACACACCAAAGATCACCCCGAGTAGGATTTACAAGATAATCCATTTCATTAAAGTGCCAAACGGGCCTTCACCAATTTTAAAGTAAAACTTTTTTTCTCAAAAAGCTCAAAACACTTGTTCAGAAGAAGTTATTTATCTTTAAAACTAGAAGCACATTTGAAGTTCCATGAATTATGTTTAAAGGCCAAACATGCATTCTTTCAAAATTGGGTTTCCGCTCGTCAAGAAAATGTCCCAAGTGTTCGGTATAAAATAAACAGCTCTTTTCACACTAAATGATCATTTAAATTTTTATTATCTAATATTATTTCTAATTCATTAAAAATTAATAAAACAACAAGCAATTAATAAATTCTAAATCTAAAGGTAAGTGCAGTGGGAGACCTACCTCAGATCGCTGTCCAAACATAAGGGTGCGTCACGCCCCGCACAGACGCACAAGCACGCACTAGTCGATGACTACAATATCCCGGGTTTTCCTCACCGACAACGCGCTGCAACAAACGCACAACAACTAAAAACCCACCACCACTGACTAAAAACAAACCAGATGAACATACGGCACAAAAACCACCTCGACAAACTTTCAAAACATAACCCACACCGTCTATACTATCTAATAAATCATTTTAAAATTAAATGAGCACTCACAACACGCCAAAATAGAATGCGCACCAACTCCACAGTTAAAATAAAAATTTACACAACTTAATAAAATGCCATAAAGACTAAACCAGTCTACATACACTTTTATGAACAAGCAAACCAATTCCTAAACAATTTTTATAAGCAGACCAAACAACACATAAACAGTCTGTATAAGAAAAACACACAAAACTATTTTCACAAACTACCATTTTCTTTAAAACCACAACCAACTACCCAAATAATTTAAGGAACATAAAACAACCCCTTTGAAACCATAGAACACATTTTCAAAACATTTCACACAATAAACAAGTACTAGCATTATTAAACCAAACACGTCGAACAAAGTTCACAAATAGACAACCACCATCACACCATAATCGACGCCAAACATTTAATGAAAACTCCCAACTTCCAATTAGTGAGATAATAACATTTAAACTAAAAACCATAAGTTCTAAGACTCTTAAGCCTTGCACATAATGGACCTTAAAAATCTAGATTTCACAAACCAAAACAAATTCCAAAAGATACAAAAGGATTAACAAGGTGTCAAAGTGGTTCCAGTTTAAAGAAAAAAAAAAGAAAAAAAAAGAAACACCGCAAGATAGAAAGAAGAAGAAACAATTACCAGAGTGGTGAAGGGGTTCGCGGCCTGCCGGAGCCGGCGCCAGGAGGCGGCTCGGGGTGGTGGTCCGCGCTGCAAGTCGGGGAGAAGGGGTGCCTCTAGGAGGAGGTGTGGCGGTCGGGTATGCCACAAGTATAGCGAGGTAAGGAGGCATAGCTGGCCCTCGGGTCGCTGCAGATGAGCGGGAGCAGGGCGAGGCGGAGCCTGAGGTGGTCGGGCCGCGCGAGTGCGAGAGCGGGGAGCGGCGACTAGGCGTTGGGCTGGTGCGAGGAGGAGCTGTGGAGGGGCTGCTCGCATGGGGCGGTGAGGAGGTAGCAGGGAGTGCGCAACAGGGGCGCGATGCATGGAGAACGGGGGGGAAGGCAGGGAGTGCTACGGAAAGAAAAGGGAAAAAAAATACGGGAAGCAGGAGGTCGGCCAATGTCTCTCCAGAGGTGAGGGCAGAGGGCAGATTTTCTGGCGGTGTTGTGCAGGGAGGGTCGAGATGAGGCCAGTGTGCGCGGAGGGGAAAACCTGGAGGCGGAGGCGCAGGAGGGCATAGAGAGATCGGCTGGTGAAGCGCCGCAGGAAGAGAGGAAGAAAGAAAAAAAATGAGGAAGAGGAGGGGGGCTACGCCGGAATTGGAGGATCTTGGCGGGCCGACGAGGGGGAGCTGTAGGTTGGGCGGCAGGTCTTGGGCACGCAGTGGGTTGGAGGGAGTAACAGGGGTAGAAGGGGGCTGGTTCGGGCGGCGGTAGCTGGAACAGGAGGTCGGCGCGGGCGGTTGGTGGCCGGGACGATGGGGCGAGGCCGGGAGTTGCGTGGAGCGGAGCGGCGACGAAATGTGGAAGAAGGCGGCGGGGGAGGTCTCGCGCAGCAGCCAAAGGGAAAAAGGGGAAGGAGGGGGGGGGGGGGGCGTGGGTAGATTAGTGTTTAGATGGTTTTATTTTATTCATTTTATTTATTTATTTTATTATTTTAATATAATAACAATAAGGATAATAACTAATACCATAATAATAAAAATAATCATAATAAAATTAACAATACCAAGATATGGATAATTAAAATTACCTACAATAAAAATAAGAACTATTTTGATAATAATAAAATAACAATGACGATGAGAAATTAATCTCAATATCTTTAATACAATAGTAATAATAATAATAATAACAATAAAAAAAATAGTAATAAAATAAAAGAGATATTTCACGGCACGGGCCAACTGCGTGGCTACCGCCAACCGTGTGGTGGCCGCGCACGGGTCCGAAACCAACTAAAAACATTAAACTTCAAAAAAATATAAATCGGGACTCAACCCAAACCTCGGAGCGAGAACCCGAAACTAAGATATATTAAATTGAAAATTAATTTAAAAAGTTGGGGTGCGGCAATTCTCCCCACCACAAAAACTTTCTGCCCCCAGAAAGTCACCAAGCCCAAAGATATCCAAAACTCGAGTTCATGCCCGATCCAAAACCAAGAAGCTAAGAAATTTGAAATGAACTTTTACTCCACAGGTCACACCAGACCGATCATGAAGAAACCACGACATAAAATGAAGGGAGTACACGGGAGGGTTATCCCCACCATAAGAGCTCGACCAACACAGAGGCTTTTAGAACCCAAATACACCGCCCCGGGGAGGGGGTCAACGTGGGAACTCCCAACCAATCCAGACTAACCTCTTTAGCACGAGCGAAACAGAACCTCCGCCAAAACTTGGAACTCTCGACTCAGACCAAAGAAAGCCTGAAGACGATAGAAAAATCTCCAAGCAGAACTTAATCCAAGCAGTAAACCCGAGTATAACAGCAAGCCTAGACTCCACCGCAGGCACTTATATCTCCAAACGAACATCGCCAAACCAAGGTTAACCCACGCAAGGTCCAAACATACCTCTAAGAAAAACGCACGATCCTAAACACCATAATCCGAAAAACGAAACTGTTTGGATTCCAAACGAATACGTTCATCCCAACCTCACGACGACACAACGAACCGACAACAACGCCAAAACTTTTACAGTGAAAGAACGAGAACGGGAGGACAATAAATGTTTCGTTAGAAATACTAAACACCCAGACCCGAACTGAGGCTTCACACCCCCGTCAACTCCTGACTGCGCGCGAGCTTCACCCCAAGTCCTATGGTTGGGGCTCTGATGGTTGAAGCATCTCCTGCCTCACAGCCATGCACTAGAATTTTCTAGTCACAGTGTCTTCCTCAGGCGACGCTTCCTGCAAAGCGTCTCTAGACGATCCAGAAACCTGCAATGATGGCACGTCTTCATGGGGGGGTGTGACATAGCAGCTCGTATTCCCTAACCGTTCATACTAACGGTAAACCATTAGACGGTTCGACGAACTGGAAGTTAGAGCCACTGAAGAGAATGTTTTAGGAACAGGTCCCTCTGGCACACACTACTCGCCAGATGGGTAACCTGGACGAACAAGTGGATACGCTGGATTGTCAACCATTTCCACTCCAAAGACCAACTCAACTAAGAACACCTCATCCACTAGCTTCTCAAAGTGATGGTCCTCAGAAAGGAGGACCCGCTCCTTCATCTCTAGACGAAGACCCTTGATGAAGAGATAATTCTTTATCCAGTCTTGCGACTCTACCCCCGGAAAAAGAGACACAAGATCCTTGAAATGTTCAACATATGCTTTCACCGTCTGCTGGCCATGTTGAACATGTATAAACTCTTTCATTTTCTTCGTCTTCACCTCCAAAAGTATAAACCATTGAATGGAGATGACATTAAAGAAATGCCACATCATCCCAAATTTCAAAAACGGCGGGCGTACAACTCCTACTCATCCAGAGCTGGACCTTCAAACAGACCCAAAACAATATGCACTCAGATCGCTTCGGGAGTTCCCAATACCCTGAAGATGCGCTCGACTTCTTCAAGCCACTGCACTGTCTCTAACAGACTCCAATCACCATGAAGGACAGACAACGTCCGAGAAAGACAAAAACCGGGCATGACACATCAAAACTCTGGGGATCTTTCTGGGCAGCATTTCTGAACGAGATATATAACACCAAGACGAGACCAATATCAATCGAAACAACATTAATAAAGCACCCTCGTCCAAAAACAACCAACTCAAATCCAAACAAAGGAAAACACCACCCCAAAACCACTTTTCATTTTATATTTCAAAACCACCCTCTTTCGAGGCTACTTTCCAAATACCAAATCCCTTTCAAACCAAAATCACTTTCCAAAACCATTTTCCTCTTTAAAAGCCAATTTAGAAAAACATGGTCAAACCTTTAATTTCAAATAAACACCCAGGTAATCTCATGACCCGTTTCACATGTCATTATCCACATTCCATTCATACACGCACCATCACACAATTGTATGCATTCTCTCACATGTGAAAACGTTCATAAGGGGTACCTGCGGTTTCACCCCAAACCATTCTCGACCAATTTCAAAGCAAACATCAGTTTTCCAAACCAAATGCTTTTAGTTTTTTTTAAAACCCATTTCATAAATTTAAATTCCTTTAAAAGAAATCAGTCTCATTTTCAAAACCCCCTTTTTTTTCCATTTCAAAAAATGCACTAACACCAACCAGAACAAAAACGAAACTTAAATTGCATCAAACACCGCAGTGAGGGACTAGTAGTCACGCATAACCTGGTGACATGGTAGTGGGCCATGCCCCAAGTAAGCGTCGACCACTAGGAGGAATTCAAACCATGTACCCAGAATCCACATGGGTCACTACTCCATGTGAAATCACGATGTAACATCGGCTTACCTCTGTTGTCATCCCTTAATCCAAAACAATCCAAAATGAAACAAAGACTCGATTCCCGGACTATCCCTGGCGACTCTAGGTGCAGAACGGGCGAGGGTTCATGACGTTCTTCCCGTACCTACCTCTCAAGTCCCGACAATCCTAATCTCCATCTACCGGACATCCCAAATAACAAGAACCTGCCCTTTGATACCATTTTGTCACGAACCAACCCGGGTCGACCCCGAACCGGTCACCCGAGTCGGTCCGCGACATGGCCCGAAGGGCATTCCCGATCCCCACGGGCTGGCAACTAGTGCCGGGCATCAAAAGTAAATAGGTGGGAACGATTTAGCCCAAATGAAAAATAAACTAAATAGCGGAAAATAAAACAGAACCACAAAATGAATAAATAAAGAGCAACCAACACCACTACTAACCTGACCACGATCCAACTTCAGGTGACCCCATGGGTCACTCTCCAATACCACAACCAACATCGCTCATGGAGAACAACTGAATCTGGAACCTGCAACAGAACTAAAAACAAGAAAGCACTATAGGCGTGAGTATTAAAACTCAGTAGGTAGGCCCGACTAATTCTATCCCAATGCACATACCAATAAATAAAGAATTTATCAATTCCAGGTTTGAACTAAATTATATAAAAATATGTTTTCCACACACATTTAATTCTAAAACAAGTAACAGTCCATTGCCCTTTTTAATTTAAGAACAAGTTTAATGTTGAAGGAAACAGGTGCATTTCATTTTAAAACATTTTGCGAATAATTTATAAATTCAAACTTTAGTTGTTAGTCAAAAGGAAAATCACGCAAAATACACAACACACACTAAGGGAAATGGAAAAAGTGGCACACATGGGTCAGCTACCGAACTCGACCTCTCAATCGTCCTCCACATACAAATAAACACTAAAACAAACATGGGTCGAACCTAGGAGATCGTGAACAATCCAGAACGTACTATACATGTGACTCATCCTGAAGGCATGCCATAACTCGATGACGTCATAACGCCCATAATACTACCCGGCATAGCCCTTCATGGCCTAACCGAGGGGCCCAATCCCCATAGCAGCAATAAATCAGTATTCCCCTGCTATGGGGCCACTAGCCAGTGCGTGGTCTAAACTAGTGCAGCAATCGTTCTCAGAAAATTCACTCAATATGCCAGGTTCCCATGTCATCATCAGCAATAAAAAGGGGGTGCGTCTACAATGTAAATAAATTAGTCATGACACACAAACGTCACATACAGCTCACGCAAACAATTCACACCAAAGATCACCCCGAGTAGGATTTCCAAGATAATCCATTTCATTAAAGTGCCAAACGGGCCTTCACCAATTTTAAAGTAAAACTTTTTTTCTCAAAAAGCTCAAAACACTTGTTCAGAAGAAGTTATTTATCTTTAAAACTAGAATCACATTTGAAGTTCCATGAATTATGTTTAAAGGCCAAACAGGCATTCTTTCAAAATTGGGTGTCCGCTCGTCAAGAAAATGTCCCAAGTGTTTGGTATAAAATAAACAGCTCTTTTCACACTAAATGATAATTTAAATTTTTATTATCTAATATTATTTCTAATTCATTAAAAATTAATAAAACAACAAGCAATTAATAAATTCTAAATCTAAAGGTAAGTGCAGTGGGAGACCTACCTCAGCTCGCTGTCCAAACATAAGGGTGCGTCACGCCCCGCACAGACACACAAGCACGCACTAGTCGATGACTACAATATCCCGGGTTTTCCTCACCGACAACGCGCTGCAACAAACGCACAACAACTAAAAACCCACCACCACTGACTAAAAACAAACCAGATGAACATACGACACAAAAACCACCTCGAAAAACATTCAAAACATAACCCACACCGTCGATACTATCTAATAAATCATTTTAAAATTAAATGAGCACTCACAACACGCTAAAATAGAATGCGCACCAACTCCACAGTTAAAATAACAATTTACACAACTTAATAAAATGCCATAAAGACTAAACCAGTCTACAGACCCTTTTATGAACAAGCAAACTAATTCCTAAACAATTTTTATAAGCAGACCAAACAATACATAAACAGTCTGTATAAGAAAAACACACAAAAATATTTTCACAAACTACCATTTTCTTTAAAACCACAACCAACTACCCAAATAATTTAAGGAACATAAAACAACCCCTTTGAAACCATAGAACACATTTTCAAAACATTTCACACAATAAACAAGTACTAGCATTATTAAACCAAACATGTCGAACAAAGTTCACAAATAGACAACCACCATCACACCATAATCGACGCCAAACATTTAATGAAAACTCCCAACTTCTAATTAGTGAGATAATAACATTTAAACTAAAAACCATAAGTTCCAAGACTCTTAAGCCTTGCACATAATGGACCTTAAAAATCTAGATTTCACAAACCAAAACAAATTCCAAAAGATACAAAAGGATTAACAAGGTGTCAAAGTGGTTCCAGTTGAAAGAAAAAAAAAGAAAAAAAAAGAAACACCGCAAGATAGAAAGAATAAGAAACAATTACCAGAGTGGTGAAGGGGTTCGCGGCCTGCCGGAGTCGGCGCCAGGAGGCGGCTCGGGGTGGTGGTCCGCGCTGCAAGTCGGGGAGAAGGGGTGCCTCTAGGAGGAGGTGTGGCGGTCAGGTACGCCACAAGTCTAGCGAGGTAAGGAGGCGTAGCTGGCCCTCGGGTCGCTGCAGATGAGCGGGAGCAGGGCGAGGCGGAGCCTGAGGTGGTCGGGCCGCGCGAGTGCGAGAGCGGGGAGCGACGACTAGGCGTTGGGCTGGTGCGAGGAGGAGCTGTGGAGGGGCTGCTCGCATGGGGCGGTGAGGAGGTAGTAGGGAGTGCGCAACAGGGGCGCGATGCATGGAGAACGGGGGGGGGGGGGGGGAAGGCAGGGAGTGCTACGGAAAGAAAAGGGAAAAAAAATACGGGAAGCAGGAGGTCGGCCAATGTCTCTCCGGAGGTGAGGGAAGAGGGCATATTTTCTGGCGGTGTTGTGCAGGGAGGGTCGAGATGAGGCCAGCGTGCGCGGAGGGGAAAACCTGGAGGCAGAGGCGCGGGAGGGCATAAAGAGATCGGCTGGTGAAGCGCCGCAGGAAGAGAGGAAGAAAGAAAAAAAAAACGAGGAAGAGGAGGGGGGCTGCGCCGGAATTGGAGGATCTTGGCGGGCCGACGAGGGGGAGCTGTAGGTTGGGCGGCAGGTCTTGGGCACGCAGTGGGTTGGAGGGAGTAACAGGGGTAGAAGGGGGCTGGTTCGGGCGGCGGTAGCTGGAACAGGAGGTCGGCGCGGGCAGTTGGTGGCCGGGACGACGGGGCGAGGCCGGGAGTTGCGTGGAGCGGAGCGGCGGCGGAATGTGGAAGAAGGAGGTGGGGGAGGTCTCGCGCAGCAGCCAAAGGGAAAAAGGGGAAGGAGGGGGGGGGTCCGTGGGTAGATTAGGGTTTAGATGGTTTTATTTTATTTTATTTTATTTATTTATTTTATTGTTTTAATATAATAACAATAAAGATAATAACTAATACCATAATAATAAAAATAATCATAATAAAATTAACAATAACAAGATATGGATAATTAAAATTACCTACAATAAAAATAAGAACTATTTTGATAATAATAAAATAACAATGACGATGAGAAATTAATCTCAATATCTTTAATACAATAGTAATAATAATAATAATAACAATAAAAAAATAGTAATAAAATAAAAGAGATATTTCACGGCACGGGACAACTGCGTGGCTACCGCCAACCGTGCGGTGGCCGCGCACGGGTCCGAAACCAACTAAAAACATTAAACTTCAAAAAAATTTAAATCGGGACTCAACCCAAACCTCGGCGCGAGAACCTGAAACTAAGATATATTAAATTGAAAATTAATTCAAAAAGTTAGGGTGTGACATATAATATATAATAAATATTTATTTTCTATTTAGTGAATATAATATTTATTTATTTATTGGAGAATAATGAAGTGCTTTCTATTTATTAAATAAATAGTCATTATTCAAGGATTGATAAATATTGTGGAGGAAGATAAAATCAAATTTAATGGCTTGGTGAGAAATAATATATATTAAATATTATTTTATGAAATAATTTTTAATTTAATTCATGGGTTTAGGAAGTGTTAATAAATAATAATAATATTGTTTTTATTATAGACATGGGTGTTCTATTGGAATTACAGAAATAATCAAGGGCACATATGAAATTATCATTTTTAACCCTATCACTATATAAACTGAATTATATATTTTTTTCTTAAGAGAGCCTCTTCATTTTATATTGTGTATAATGGGATCTAGAGATAATCCTATCAAATAAATTAAGATATCCCTCTTCAAGATAATTCTTAAGAATGGAGAGTGATCCCCATCTACCACCACTCTCAAGTCTAGAGAGATCGAAGAGAACCCTTCCATGAAGCGGTTATTGGGGAAATGAAAGGAGAATAATGCAAGAATTATGATCTATCATGATAGAATCTGAATATTCCCATAATAAAATTTATAAGTTCTTGGAACACATGAATATCATAACTAGAGGGAATATATTATTTATTCATACAATGAAATGATATTACGATGTATCGATATTTTTAGATCCATAAAGGAAGAAAGAATTTCCCAGAAGGCAATTCTATAAATTATTAAATGAATTATAAATAATATGTGATGATCATAGATATTGGATATAACATTTATCCATTTTCTATATTCACTGATTCAATTTGGTTGGTCATGGAATTTATTTTAATTTAAATCTAGGATTAATCATCGATCATGAAAAAAGGATAAGTTGGGATTTCACAATCTTTTTTTTCCACTGTGCCAGATATCATTAGTATGACTATTTGGTATTGGGGTCTTATAATCATTGATAATTGTTCTCATGAAGTTTAAACTTGGCGATCTTGAGTGTATGAGATCATGGGGACTATCCTAATAATAAGAAAACACATGTTTTAGGTAGTTTATTCCTATTTATAGACATTTGTATTGGAATCTTGAATTTAGATAATCATCAATGTATACAATTTTATCCTGAACATTGATGAAAGAAAAACTACATGATATCTAATTTATGGAGAGGTATATTGGATTGGGTGAGTCATTGGTAGTATGAAATTAGGTGTCTCTTTGGTCAGATTGAGTAGAATTATTTCAAATTCACAAAATAAATTGCAATGAAAGAAGAAGTTAATTCCATATGGCAAGGTCATGTAATAAATAAGTCATAAAGATGATACTCCTTAGTCTAATGCTCCTCTACCTAAATCATGTCTATATAATAATCTTACATACAATACTATATCTATGTAGTAATTATCTATCTATTGGATTTATATCTGGAGCTCTACCATCCAGTTATCCTCTTGAATGACTAAGTATAATATTCATTAACAACTCATGTTGTACTCTCTAAAAAAAATCTGAAATTTCTCAACCAAAAAATAGTAGAAACATGAGATCACAATGATATTGTTCCCCTTCATATATGAATACTTCCTCTAAAATTTTGGAATAATTATTAGATCCAATTTGAATTTCCCACACAACTAAAATTTTATTCAACCAAATTAAAAGTCTCTGAAACATCACTGTCAAAACTCATTGTGCAACAATCCTTAAAAACTAATGTCAATTATCTACTTCAAAACATACTCAAATATCAAATAAATTTATGAAAAGTTGAGATAACGTCTCAAAATAATCATAATTAATGAATTTAATTTTTTTAAAGTTAATCCAACTTCTAACTTGTGTAAAAACCTAAAGGAATCTATTTTCAATATGGATTTTAAGAATTCCCCTATATAATAGACTATGTATAATACCCCTTCATATTTCTTCACCTAATGGTCCAAAAAATATATTATTTTTTTGGTACCCCATTGTTTTGTTCAACTTATTTTTCAAACCTTTATCTGATGGACTCACAATTTTATATCTGGAAAAAATTGGTTTTCTATGTCTAGAGGATCTTATGATATTCTGCCTAATGAAGCTTCATTTTGAGATAATTATCTCTCTCCATCATATAAACTTCATATATCTCCATCCAATAAAATTGAAATTCTCTAACAAAAAATATTTTTCCAATTATATTTATTTTATAGATTCCGTCTTGATATTTCTCACAAAATCACTCTATCTAGTGAAACTCTATATAGTGAACTATAAAAAGATTATTATATTGGTGTTACAAATACTTTTCTTAATAATTTTGTGTCTGTTCACAAATTTAGTGTTCAATATTCATATGGCATCAATTCAATTAAGTTATAATTATAAATTTTTATATAATATATCTTTCTCGTACAAATTTATTTTTCTCTTTCTGGTAGACTCATTTTATTATCCTCAGTATAGTGTTCATAAAGTTCCATCTACATATACATATGTACAACTTCATATTACAATCAAAACTAACATCATGATATTTGGTACTTTGAATATTTGTAAATCATCATATGACTCGGTAATGTTTCTATCAACTATGAAACAAATCTTATATATAATTTTAAAAGTATCTTCTTCTATAAAAATAAATTGAAATATTGAAAAAAACAACACACTATGGACTAAAAATATCTAACTTTGTGTTTAATTTCAATATCTGCACACATATTTAAATTTAGCATGTTTTTTAAAATATTTATATTCTCTAAAATATGTGTTGAAATTTTATTTCTCACCCTCATCGATAATAAAATTAAATGTTAATCATAGGGTTAATATCTACCAATCCTTATTAATCTCATAATTGATAAAACATTCCTTGAGAGAAGAATAATGCCAAATAAATCTCTGAATAAAGAGTATTTAATTAAACAATTCTAGGTCTATGTATGATAACCTTAGGTATAAAATAAGAGTGTATAAGAAATTCTATCAATGATATCCGTAATGTATCTATTATGTAATAATTTCCACAATATTATTATATCATCTTAATATTAGGGGGAATAAATACATGTTTACTAATATAAAACCTATACCCATTTCAAAAAACACATCAAAGAAATTAAATTATTGAAACAAGAATCCCAATACATCCAATATTTTCAAAAAAATTTATACGTCCATTAATATTTGATTAATAAAATCTAGGAATTTGTGATATCCATACCTCAGTTTCATATTTTCTCCCCATGAAGGGTATCACTAATTCGTTCATCATGATGATAAAAATCTTCCATGATAGAAATATCCTCATGATGTATAGCTAGCACACCACTTAGTTATATCATCTATTTATTTCCCTTAAATTCCATACAAGTAAGTTTAAATAAACAAGTATAATGATAATAAGGAGGAACCTCAATATTCCTTAACAGTAACATTCATACAAAGAGTCTTCATTTAGTCTATAATTCTTGTTTTTATTCAGTAACACCTCAAGTTTTTATGAACTTATTATTAGAATAAATTAATTTTCTTTGATGTATTTAATTTTAGGATACACCAATTTAATCTTTCACTATACGTTATAATGAGTTAATCTTGCACTATATGCAACAATGAATTGGCTTGCGTTACACACAACAATGAGTTTCTAGGAAACAACATTTTATTATTGTAATTAATTAAGTGGGATAGTTATAACCTAACTATTAAAATTAGTAATATTAATATTAATAACTAGATTTTAAATATTTTTTATATTCGTTTTATATAAATAAAATATATTGATTATAAGATATACAATTTTTAGTAAAGTCTTTATATGTTTGAAAATATTATTTTCTTAAAAGAAATGATTTTTATTTCCTTATATGAACAATAATAAAATTAATTTAACACAAATTTATAAATTTACTTTGATAAAATAAAATTCATTTTTAATTAATAATTTCAAAATTATATTATGATGATTTTTTGGGGTTTTTTTTGAAAAACATCACTTTTCGATGAATAGTGGAAAATACTGAATTTTAATTCAAAACTATTTTTTCATTTAATTTATTTATATAGTTAAAATATATTTTAATTTTTTTTAAAGATTAATGAGATTAATTTTATATAAATTTATCTAATTTTGGTAATTTTAGTAAATTTCAAATTAAAAATGGATATAAAAACATTTCATTTTTTTAACATTTTCGCTTAAAAACCCAATGTCATGATATGTCTGTAGGATTAATTTTAAATTTATTTGTACTACTTATATGAATATAATTTGAAAAAAATTATTTCATATTTTCAATAAGAATAATTTATAATTTATAATATGGTAAACTTATTTTTTCACCAAAAATATCAGTGAAAGTGATTAAAATTGATGACAATGATTAAGTGAAAAATTAGCATAACAAAGAACTAAGCCCAAAAAATATGGCCCAAAATTACCTATAAAATTGTAAAAAGTCTATTTTATGGACATATTTCTACCTTATACTCCAATTTATCTGTTTTTACAATTATTTGTGCCACATTTCAAGGTAGAAACGTGGGTGGAATTCCCTTTTAAAAAATTTACAACAATACCACTCCTCTACTATAAAAAGGAACTCACCCCTCCAACATATTCAAACAAATAAAGCCCCTTAGATATGAAAAAATCGACCTAAATATCATTCCGAAATACCTAAATTCATCCTATGATCCTCCCATTGGTAATAAATCTATCCAAGGAATCTGTTTGGTGCAAACCAAAATGAGTTACACAAAGAAGCGGTAACATTCTTACTCAAGCTCTTTTGTTTTATTTTCATTATCTAACCCATAAAATATTATTATTAAATGATTATATAATAAAATAATTATCCTAAATATACATATATGTTTTTTATTATAAGGTTTCTACCCACAATCATAGATAATTCCATCAAATGGGTAATGAACTTACTGCTCTAATGTACGACGAACAATTGCCTCATGAAATGATGTTGTTCGTTTTTCATTTACCACCTCTAATGGACAGTAATTGTGATGTAAAATATGTTTTTATATGATTTATATGATATTTATAATGTATTTATTCTTATGGAATTATTATATAACACATACATCTATGCTTTCCATTTTGTGTAAGTACGATAATCTTGTTTGGGGAAGTGTGGACTACCGCCTCCTCAAAGTGATGTGATTAATTGACAATCTACATGGAATGAATTAAGGATGAATTTAGTAAATTTATATTATATATATTAAATAATAGTTATATTTTAATTATTATAAATTTATATATTTCATTTACTTTATTTATTTCAATATGATAATTAAGCAGAAACAACATTCATGCGTACGTACGACCTACTGTCTCTATGAACTGTGTATTAAAATTAATATTTATATCATCAATATATTATTATAAATAAATATATATTGAATATAAATTATATTTATATCATGTTTTATATTCTTGAAATCATTATATAAGTACAAGGACCAAAATTATAACAAATTAATACATATGGGAAAAACAAAACGGATATTCCCCGAAATGTGATATTAACATAGAGGTGTTAATAAATGGGTATTATAAATACATATATGGTATTAGATATAAGAATATGGATCTAAATTATATTTATAATAAACTTATTTTTATTATAAAAGTGTTTTTAATGAGTATTAATAGAGTCAATACACAAGGTAAGAGGATTTCTTATCTCACTTTTATTTCTATGAGATTTACACCTTATTCACAACTCATTTCTTTCATGTGGTGTAAATACTATCCATGAATATATTATATTATTTACATACTTATATTTATGGGTATTTAAATATCCATTTTATGATCTCTCGTTCATGGGTTTTATGTTTCAAAATATACAAAATCGGTAAAGTAGTTTTGTCTTAATTTACCTTCTTTGAGACACATGCCATGAACTTTAAAAACCATGTTTTTAAAACTGTGTTCAAAAATGATATTTTAAGATCATTTTAATGTAAAAAGGAATTTAAATTTTTTTTTGGTTTCCAATCTTCCTTTATATTATTATAAATATATTTTCAAATAAAAATGTTTTCCAAAATGTTTTATGTTTTCAAAATCATTTTTCAAATAAGAAAGGATATTTTCCCCAAAAAATGTTTCTAAAAGATATTTCAAAAATTATTTTCTATATAAGTTGACCTCCATTGGTGTTACTCATAAATTTTTGGGGAAATTATCCAAATTTTCAATTAATATTATTTCTTTAAATGGTTTATGTATTGATTATATGATGTTTATAAAAACTATTTCTTTTTCCCGTGTTATATGTTTATGAAACCTTTATCTCTTTCACTGGTTATTTTCTTAGGAAACACTAATATTTTCTTAGGTTATTCTTTTATTAAATGATTATGTAACCTTTATTTTTCTATAGGTTAAGATCCGATTACAATTTTATAACATCCATATCATTTCATGGGTTATGATATTATTGGTTACGATTTTGGGGGATATGTATGAATGATTTTATTATGAGACGTGTGGGACATATATCTCTATCCAATGCATTGGGTAAATATTTATATCTTATGAAGTAATGATGGGAGTTAATTCGATAGGGTTGATCCAGTAGAAAATATGGGGAAACATAATTCACTCTGGGAAGAAGGGGAAACTCTATACACTATGAGAATATGGGGAAACCCAATACAATATGGGAATATGAGAAAACATGATTCACTATTAGAAGATGGGGAAAGTTGATCCACTATGGGAAGAGGTGGAAACATAATCCCGTACAAAGAAACTACTATGATGGGGGATGATGGTGTGTCCCACCTAGTAGTTTTATTACCATAAAGTGCCTTGTTTCGTTTTGACAATGCACCTTGACTTATAGTGAATGATGTTACATGTTTATGTGTCTTCCACAAATTATATGTCTTATGAATTTGGTATGCTAACATGGTCCCTATTCTTTATTATCTTATAATTTCATGTCTTATAAACTACCAATATTTTTGCAATGATTCATGTTTATGATGTTTGATATATAGGGTATGATCTTCTAATGTCACAATCATGTTAGCATACCCTTATGATCATGTTTGTGCTTACATATATCCATATATTCCATTACTGAACATATAAGATAACCCCTTTTTATGTTTCTATTCCCCAGGTTATAGTGATATTTATTATGTATGATGTGTCTTAGAAGGTTTCTATCCATTAAGAACCTAGTGGGAGATAATATAGATCACTTATCTACAAATGTTTATGTTTCTATGTTTCCAAAGACACTAGACTAATACTATATTTGGTTGTCTATTTGTGTAATGTATTAAGTATTCTGAAAAATTATGTGATGTTAGTGTATATTAAGTTAGGGTTGTTATATTTAGTATCATAGAAAATTTTATATAACATTTGGAAACTAGGATGATAAAACCTTAGTGATAACGATAAAGATATGTCTAAGAATAAGTCTAATGATATTTAAAAGTAATGGAAAATGTCTAGGAATTTTGGTAATGGTTAGAGTAAGTAGTTTTATAGAAATAAGTCTCTATATGGATACTTAAAGTTTATATGGTTCTTGTATAAATTTACAAAGGATTAAAATCTCTAAAAATGTGTGTTGGGCCTGAAACAAGCATAACCCAGTACACAACAATGAGATTTAGTGCACGCTTGGTTTGAATCTCATAGGGGATATTCTCTAGGAATTCACAAAATGTTTAAAGGGATTTAAAAATAAGTTGTCTATGAATAACATAGGATAAAACTATGGTGTCATAGATTACAAAATGTTTCATAATTTAGACATCCTATAAGTGGTTTATTATGATTATGTGGTTCTTCACTATGATAACTATTTCTTACTCGACGATTTTTCATTTTAGTCATTTTATGGAACTAAAAGGTACCATGTTAATGGAGATTGTGATGGAAAATGTAATGATTTATCTCCAGAGAAGCCAAATTATTTGGGAGATGGAATGAAAAAACTTGTTTCTAAGATCACATAGATTTTTCAAGCTATGAATAATACTGAGATTCCAAACAATAAAATGAGGGAACAACATTATGTTGATTCCTTAATGAGGAAACATTAACCTTATTTCTATGGGTATTCAAATCCACTTATTACTAAAAACTGGATCAATACTACTAAAAATATATTCTCTATTATCCAGTGTTTGGATAATGATAAATTCATTCATGCTGTTTATCACTTAATAGGTGAAGAAAACTAGTGGTGAACTCTAAACATGAATACGAGGAAGTAAGATAAAATTTAATCCATGGACTGGGATGAGTTAAATAACTTATTCTTCAATAAGTACTTTCCTCATGTTCTTCATATGAATATGTAAAAGGATATCCTTGAGTTGAAGAAAAAGAATGATAAAATTTTCAGTACCTACAAGGATAATTTCACAATACTTCGGAGGTAAACTTCTGGAATTATCATCCAACCTAAAATTAAATTTGATAGGTTATTTAATGGAATAAATACAAGTCTCATAAAGGAATTGGACATAATATAATTTAGTTGGTACAAAGAGATTTTGAATTTTGCAATTAAAGTGGAATTGGAGGTTGGATTTTTTATCAATCTCATGGTTTTGACAATAAAAGGAAGATAGAGTTCAAATGAAAATCTAAAAACCATCGAGAGAAGAAGAAGAGCCTTCCTCTATTCTATATGTGTGTATAAATAATGGATGGAATTGTCTTATGGAGTCAAATAAGTGTTTTAAGTGTGGAAGAGAAGTCTATTAGGAAATTTATTGTCTCACTAATGGGAAGAAGTTAGAAAATAATAAAAATAGAGGAAAATATACAAAAAATTATACTCCCACACTTTAGTGCTTTAAGTGTAAGGAGGATGGGAATTATGCTAACCAATGACCAAAACCAAGGGTTAGTGAAGATGACCAGCGTCAAAAACCTCTTAAACTAAGGGATAAGGGGAAATCTCATGTGACCACTATTTTTGATGAGGGATGTGATAATCATGTGGTGAATGGTACACTAATCATCCAATCTAGAACTGCTAATGTCTTATTTTATTCTGGATATAGACACTATTTCATATCTAAATAATTTTCCAAGGGTATTAATATTCCACAAAATTATTAGAAGTGGAATTAGTAGTGTAAAACCCTAATTGTATGATGATTACATATTAAATATATGATTCCTCTATGGTTGGTGTTTTTGTTAATGTGCTTCCTATAAATCTTCTCATTCCTCCTTTAGTTGAATTTAATGTCATATTTGGCATGTATTATCATTCATTACATAAATCCCTCATATGTTTTTGAGGAAGGGAATCTATGTTTTATATTTGAAACCAACATATGATCTTATATTAATGTGATGATAAGTATGAACATTCTATAGAGATTACATACATTTTATAGGTCTTAATTCCCATTTATAAGGTTTGTTTATCTAAAATGGTTGGGGAGAAACTCAGAATCGATGATATTCCCATTGTTTAGAAATTTGTTGATATGTTCTTAGAAGAGATTCCTAGTCTTCCACCAAAACATGATGTTGTGTTCTTAATTGAACTGATAACCAGTTCCACACTAATTTCAAATACTCCATTTAGAATGTACCCAATTGAGTTGTAAGAATTGAAGAAGAAACTCAAAGAAAAACATGATAAATAATTCATTTGGAAAAGTGTGTAACCTAGGGGTGTTCCCTTTCTCTTAATGAAAAAGAAATTTAGATCAATGTGACTCTATATTGATTATCAAGAGTTGAACAAGATCATGACCAATAAAAAATATTCTCTTCCCCATATTGGTGACTTGTTTGATAACCTGTGTAGAGATTAATACTTTTCCATGATTGAAAATCATTCTGGATATCATCAATTGAGGTTCAAGAAGGATGACATACCCAAGAATAAATTCTATACAGGGTATGGACACTATGAATATATAGTGATTCATTTCGGTCTTACTAATTCTCCTTATATCTTCATGTATCTAATTAATAGTCTTTAGAGGTTACCTTGATCAGATTGTGGTATTATTTAAAGATGATTTTCATATCAAATCAAAGTGAAAAGAAAAGAATGATGACCACTTGAGAATTTTAAGACCCTAAGGAAAGAGAAGTTGTATGAAAAATTTACAAAGTGTGAATTTTAGAGGTAAAAGGTTTCATTTTTGGGTCACACAATCTCAATTTGTGGTATACAAGTAGATACATTAAAGAGAGAGGCTAATGAATGTTTTTCTAGACCAACTATGATGACTAAGATCCATAGTTTTCTTGGTCTAGATGGATATTATCAATGGTTTGTAGAAAATTTCTCATTACTATCTATTCCCTTGACCAAGTTAACTTACAAGGGTTCTATGTTCCTCTGGATAAATGAATGTGAGGAAAATTTCAAGGAACTGAAGATAAGGTTAGGTATCACATATATTCTTACATTTCCTTATAGTGGATAAGAGTTTTTAATCTATATCGATGCATCCCATAACGGAATGGGATGTATTATTATGAAAAATAACATGGTAATGCACTATTCCTCATGAAAGTTGAAGATTTATGAGAAAAATTTCCCAACTCATGATTTGGAGTTACTTGTGATAATTTTTGTATTAAAGATATGGAGGTGTTATCTGTATGGAGAATAATGTGATATATATACCAATCATAAAAGTATGGAATATATATTCAGATAGAATATGTTGATTTCTTTTCCAAAGAATATGGTTAGTAATGATTAATGATTATGACTGACCAATGCATTGCAACCCTTGGAAAGTAAATATGGTGTTTGATTCTTTGAGTTCAAATAATAATTATAGCGTATCTATAATGAGGATAACAAATATCTAATATTCCTATATTTTTAATGGATGGATCTAGAAATCCTGACAGAAGGGGAAAAATCTTATCTTTCTCAATTGAATGTTCAACCCTCTATCCAAGTGAAGATTAAAGAGGAACAAAAATAAAAATATATAGATGAGAAAGAAGGTTAGAAATGTTCCTGAGTTTAACCATGATCAGGATGAAATAATAAGGTCCAGGAACTATGTATGTGTCCCTTTCATACTAGATTTGACATAGGAGCTATTAGAGGGAGCTCATAGTTCTTCATTCTCTATTTATCATTGAAATATGAAGATGTATATAGATTTGAAGGAATAAATATGGTGGGATGTCATGATGAGTGATATCACAGAGTTTGTATCTCAATTCTTTTTTATGCTAGAAAGTTAAGGAATAAATAAAAAATTCTAAGGGAATTTTGCATCCATTAACCATACTAGAATTTAAATGGGAAAACAACACTATGTATTTTTTTATTGGACTCCCCAAAATCTCTAATGGGTTTAATTCTATAATATTGGAAGTAAATATCCTTAATAAGTTAGCTCAATTCATTTCTATTAGAGAAGACTTATCTCTTTATTAGATTTTTAGGATATAGATTAAGGAAGTGGAAAGGTTTCACGGAGTACAAATTCCCATTATATCTAATCAATATCTATGGTTTACCTCAATGTATTTTCAAAGTTTTTAGTAACCACTTGAGATAGAATTGAATTTCAATATTACTTATCATCCTCAAATGGATGGCCAATCTAAAATAAAAATTCAAACCCAAGAGGATATGTTTATTTCTAGTTCATTGGGTTTCAAATGTTGTTGGGATCAACAAATTACTTTTATTGAGTTTTATTACAACAATATCATTCACTCAAGAATTCATATGGCTCCTTAGAAATACCTTTATGGAAATAAATGTACATCTCCAACTTTTTGGCATGAAGTTGGAGAAAGAAATCTATAAGGACTTGAGATAACTGAAGAAATGGTAGAGAAGGTTAGATCTATTTAGTAGAATATCAAGGAAGCTGAAAGTCAGTAAAAATTTATATTGATATCTATTAGAGTGATCTAGAATTTTAAGTTGGTGATAATTTTTTTCTACAAATATCTCCATGGAATAAGGTTATGAGATTTGGGAAGAAAGGGAAACTAAGCCTTAGGTATATCGGTACCCTTGAAATTATTGATCGTATTAGAATGGTAGCCTATATCTTGGAACATCCTCCAAATTTCTCTCAATTCCATGATGTGTTCAATGTATCTCTCTTAAGAAAGTAAATACCTAACCCTTCACATGTAATTAACTCATTAGTCATACCACTGGAGTATGATCTCTCTTACAAGGAACAACCAGTAGAAATTATGGACTGTACAAAGAAGGTTCTATGAAACAAGACCACTAACCTGGTCAATGTTTTTTGGAGAAATCACCAATTATAATAATCTTCTTAGGAACATAATTATATGATGAGGCATAAGTATCCTCATTTTTTGTATCAGAAAGATGAATTTTAATGGGAAAATTCACTTTAAGGGGGGAAGAATATAACACCTTGAGTTTTTATGAACAGTTTTTCAAATAAATTAATTTTCTTTTATTCATTTAATTGTATTGTACAAAAATCTATGTTTTAGTTATATGAAAAAATTATTTAATCTTGCACTACACACAACACCGACTTGGTTTGCGTTACATGCATCACTGAGTTTCTACAAAACATCAATTTATTACTACAATTATTTATGTTATATAGTTATAACCTAGAAAAAAAAAATAAAAAAAAAATATTAATAAATAATTTTTAAATACTATTTATAATTTTTTATATAAATAAAAAATATTGATAATAAAATATAATTTTTTTATTAATGACTTTATAGGTTTGAAAATACTATTTTCTTAAAAGAACTGATTTTTATGCTGTTCTTTGAAAAAAAATAAAAATTAATTTAAGAAACTTTTTAAAAAT
This sequence comes from Viscum album, assembly GCA_963277665.1. Taxonomy (NCBI): domain Eukaryota; kingdom Viridiplantae; phylum Streptophyta; class Magnoliopsida; order Santalales; family Viscaceae; genus Viscum; species Viscum album. Next base: position 200,042,854 of record OY728157.1, on the reverse strand, counting down.
TTAATTTGATGAAATAAACCACATTTTTGTAATATCAAAATTATATTCAGGCGATTTTTTAGGTTTTTTTGAAAAACTTCATTTTTGGATAAAATTGACAAATACAGAATTTTAATTCAAAATAATTTTTTTGTATAATTTATTTATGTAGTATAATTATATATTATTTTGTGTTTAAAGTGTAATGAAAATAATTTTACATACATTAATCTAATTTAGTTCATTTTAACCGACTTCACATTGAAATCTGATTTAAAAACATTTCAAACTTTTAAATATTTTCGCTTAAAAACCAATTGTCATGACATGTCTACGGGATTAATTTTAGATTAATTTCTACCAATTATATGATTTTAATTTGAATAAATGGATTAAATATTTTAAATTATAGTAATTTATAACTTATAATATGGTAAAATTAGTTTTTTCCCAAAAATATTAGTGAAAGTAATTAAAATTAATGATAGCGATTAAGATAAAAATTAGCTTAACAAATGACTAATCCCTAAACTTAAGGTCCACAATTACCTATAAACTTGTTTAAAAGAAATTTTATGGACATATTTCAACCCTATAATCCCTTGGATCTTTTTTTCATTATTGTATCCACTTTTCATGGAAACAATATGGGCGAAATTCCATTTTTAAAAATTTACATGAATGACACTCCTCCTCCACTATAGAAGGCACTCACCCCTCTAACTTATTCTCACCTATCAATCCATTTGGATCAGAAAAAATATACATAAATATCCTCCAAATAACCCTAAATTTATCCTTGAATTATCTATTATAGCATAAATACATCTAGGGAATCCCTTTGGTGAAAACTAAAAGTGGTTACCCAAGGAAGAGGTAACATCCTTCCTCGAGCTCTTTTATTTCATTTTCAATATCATACCACAAACATTTTCTTATTACATACTAATATACTAACCACAATATACTAATTATACTTATATTTTGTAATTTTATGTTTTATACCAACACTTACACACACTAACATCTAATGGGTAAGAAACTTACTGTTCTTGTGTACAATGAACTATTGCCTCATGACACGATGTTGTTCATTTTTTAATTTTACACCTATAATAGTTGGTAATTATGATGAAAAATATATTTTTATATGATATATATACTATTTTTGATGTATTTATGCTTATTTAATTATTATATAACACATACCTCCAATCTTTCCATTTTGTGTAAATACGATAATTTCGTTTGGGGAAGTGTGGACTACCACCTCCTCAAAGCGATGTGGTTCGTTCACACTCTACATAGAATGTATTAAAGATGAGTTAAGTAAATTTATATGATATATATCACATAATAATTCTAGTGGAATTAATATATATATATATATATACAAATATATTTATTTTAGTTACTTTATTTCAATATGATAATTAAACAGAAATAATGTTCATGCGTACGTATAACCTACCATCTTCATGAATTGTTTATTATATTTCATACTTATATATATAATATATTATTATAAATACATATATATAGAATATACATGATATTATTATTATGTTTTAAATTTTTGAAATCATGATATAAAATTGATGACAAAAAATATAACAAATTAAGACAGATGCGAAAAAGAAAGCGAATATTACCCAAAACGCGACCTTAACATGGAAGTGTTAATAATAGGGTAATAAAAAGTCATACATGGTATTAGATATAATAATATTGTTATGTGTTATATTTATAATACATATGTATTTATTATACAGGTGGTTTGATAGAGCATGACAAGAGTCAAGACATAAAGTAAGAGGATTTCTAATATCACTATTAGTTTTGTGAGATTTACACCCTATTCACCAGTCACTTATTTTGTGTGGTTTATATAATACCCATGAATATATTATATTATTTTTATACTTAAATTTAATGGTTTTTACTTATGCATTTTATTATCTCTCTTTCATGGGGTTTATGTTTTAAACGTTACTGAATTAATAGAGTATTTTTATCTCAATTTGTCTTCTTTGAGGCACATGCCACAAACTTCAAAAACCATGTTTTCAAAAATGTTTTAAAAATGATATTTTAAGATCATTTTCAATAAAAAATGTTTTTAAAATTTTTATGGCTTCAAAACTTTAGAATTTTGCAATTCTATTTTCTAATAAAAAGGTTTTCTAAAATGTTTTATGTTTTAAAATGTGTTTTTCAAATAAGAAAGAATATTTTAATATATAAATATTTTTAAAACATATTTCAAAATTATTTTACATATATAACGGCATATTTTGGTGTTACTAATGAATTTATGGGGAAATTATGCAATTGTTACAGTCATATTATTTCTATGAGTGGTTTATTTTTTTGATGAAATGATTCTTATGAAACCCATTTCTCTTTCACGTGTTATATGTTTATGAAACCCAAATCTCTTTAATTTGTTATATGATTATGAAACCCACTTATTTTCATAGGTTATGACTTGATGAAATTATTTTAAACCTATATTTGTCAAAAGTTTATGATATGATTACATGTTTATGAAACCCATTTCATTTCTTGGGTTATGATATGATTGTTTTTTATTTTATTGCACATGTATGTATGATTTCATTATGAGATGGGTGGAACCGGTATATGCCTCTAATGCATTGTTTAATGATTTATATCTCATGAGATAATTATGGTAATCAATTTGATGGTCTTGATCCACAATAGAAGGAGGGAAAACCCGATCCAAAATGAGAAGATAGGGAAAGATGATCCACTATGGGAAGATGGGGAAAACCCGATCCACTATGGGAAAATGGAGAAACCCAATCCACTATTACAATATGTGCAAACTTGTTCCACTATGGGAAGATACAAAAACATGATCCACTATGAGAAAATGGGGAAACCTAAACCATTTCAAGGAAATTAATATTAATGGGGATGGTAGTGTGTCCCACCTAGTAGGTTTAGTCCCCATTTAGTGCCCTGTTATATTTTGGAAATGCACCTTGACTTATATGGAATGATGTTACATGATTATGTTGTCAACTCAAATTCTATGTCATATGGCTTTGATATGCTCACATAGTACATGTTCTTTGTTATCTTATAATTTAATGTCTTATGAAATACCAATATTTATTCCATGATTCATTTTTATGATCTCAGATATGCAGGGTATGATCTTTCAATGTCATAATCACATTATAATACCCATATTCTCAAGTTAATTCTTATATATCTCCCACATTTACCTTTAATGAGAAAACGAGCTCACCCATATTTATATTTATATTTCCAAGGTTATGAAGATATCTATTATGTATGATATGTATAAGAAGGGTGTTGGTTATGAAGAGCCTAGTAAGAGATAATGTATCTCACTTATGTACCAGTGTTTATTTTTCCATGCTTCTAAAGGCACTAGACTAAAATAGTATTTGGGTTTTTATTTGTGTAATGTATTAATTATTCCAAAAAAATTATGTAACATTAATATATGTTAAGTGAGAGTCATTATATATTCTTTGACATAACATTGTATGTTCGTTTTTCCTTATGATCAACATTTATAGATTTTGTAACGGATTTATTCTTATCTATTGAGTGTTAAGATAAAAATATCGACTTCATTTCATTTTTTAAAGTATATTCATTCCCTTAAGTTTGAAACAATGTTTAAATGAATTTCTCTTAAGATGGTAATATATTTATATATATTTTAGTATCATTCCCATATTTTTCATATCTCTAAAATTTATTATATATCTTCAAACCATTAGACACTGACAACATATTATCAATTCCATTATTATCTTGTAAGGCCCACATCATCCATTTTATTCTTTAGTGAGATCCTGCAGTTTATATATATATATTTAGCAATGGATATTTTATATATATATATATAAAAGAAAATATTATTTGTTTCCTCAAAATTCTTGATATTATCACATTCCTTTCATGGATTTTTAGCATGATTCTCTTTATGAACGTTCCTTTCATCCTCAATTTCCATTCTTGAAATGTTTCTTCTCATTAAATTATCATAATAATCCCTTTACTCAAATATATTTCCCATTAGATACATATTATACACATAAGAGTAGGTTTCGAACCTAAGTACTATACAACACTAGAAGTGTCCTCTAAATCATAAAAATTCATATAGATAGTAGTTCTACTGTGATGTTTGTTGTTGTTTTATCTTTCCAAACTATAATAATTTTTGTTCATGGGGAAATATTATGGATGTATTTCAATATTTCCTTATATATTATTACTTGTAATTAACATTCTTATTCATAGTTGATTAAATATTATATTTTAAACCTATATTATCAATAAAAGAAAATTTACTTTGTGATTATTTGGGATAAAAATCTATTTACCTATGCAGACACATCTTTTTACTAGTTTGAGAAGATTCACTTTTAACCTAAAATACATTAGTGAAGCCTTATATAATATTATTTTACTATATTTGTGCAATAATAAAAATGGATCATGTCTTAGAAAAATGTTCATATTTCTCATATAAAACTTCCTCATGATCTTTTACCATATTCTCAGATTCACCCAAATTCCATATATTTTTTATACATTCCACAACATGTGATATTTCTTCCTTGTTAATATTCTCTAGTTCAGATGGTTCTTCTTCATGACCACTTGTATTATTTTATAACTCATCTAATTTCAGTTTATGTGCTATGATGTCATTACAATGTATTATTTATATTTTAATATCCTCATCATTATCAAAAGTTATCACATATGATTCTATATCCATATTTTTATTCCCCTTAATTATCTCTATAATTTTCTAAAGAGTTAGTTAAATTTTTTTTTAGAATCCATTCCAATTTTTTTCTCTTTCCTCTATCACATTGACTACTTGATGAATACATTTACCTTATAACACATGTTATGCTTTCAACTTCACCATCATATTGATAATTGGATAATGAATCATTCTTTATTGTTTTAATCAATATATTCTATTTAATGTTAGAGAGCCTATTATTATACTTCTAAAAACTATATTTATTTGACTTATCAAATTTTTCATTAACTCAGAATCATATATATTATTTTTAAGAAATATCCCTACAAAATGAAAATTCTTATTAGAATTATATACTTTATGATATTATTTACCTTTCCATTTCCAATTTCCCCTTTTTATATCTATTATAAAGAAGAAAATTTTCTTGGTCAAAGTCCTCTTCATCCTCCTCAGAATGTGAATGAATTTATTCTTCTTAGATTTATTTATATTTGAAAATTACTTTTACCTTAGAATCAAGAGCTACTTATTTTTTGTCCTTCTTCATAAGGACTATTCCTTTTCTCATTTCATATGCTATGGGAATTTTCTAAAGTTAATTTAATGATAGATCACCTATATCTTCTAGAGTTGAGTCCTTAACATCAAACCTATCTAGAGAGTTTCATATAATTTTTTTAAAAATATTATAATATTGCATAGATAATTATTTGGAATCAACCCTATATATATATATATATATATTTTATTCAATTTCATAACAATTATAGAATCATCTGACTTCTCAAAGAAACCTATGATATTCCTATTAATTCCATTGACCATTATAAATAACCCATCAATATTTTAATCATAATATATATTAATATTTAATGAAAAGAAGATAAATGGATTTTTACGTCCTATTCATCCTACTTTTCATATGAATAAATTTATTTTACTTCTATTTATTTATCTCTGTACATCCCTTTCAATATTTCATCCAAATTTATTTCTTCATTATCGTTCTTCTAAAAGTTTTTTATTTTTCACATTTCAAATGATACTAAAATATTTTTTAAGATCATCTAGAGATATATCCTATATATCTTCTAGAGTTGAATCCTAGAAATCAATGCTATCTATAAATTTTCTCATCAATTTCACAACAATAGAAGAAGATTCCATCTTATCACTAAAACATCTTATATTACTAACTATTTCATTGACACTTGTAAAGTATTCATCAATATTTTCAGCATCATCCATCTTGATATCCTCAAATATTCCCCTCTGTATTTATAACATATCCTTAATGACATTCATGTTTTCTTAATAACTTCTTAAATAATCCTACATTTACTTAGTTGTTTTAAACCCCATAGTTTTTATATAAACCTTATGAGTGATATCCATAAAATTAGAATTTTTATATTTACCAAAAAATTATAGATTTATCTTATAGAAATATTTCATAGAAACCTCATTAATGGTTAGAAATCCCACTATAGATACCTCTATAACATCAACATCATGATATAGAAGGCGGGGTAGCATCATATTATGCCAACAATTATTTTTCCCCATAAAATATGGGATAAATCCTATTATTCACTGAATTTGTATTCTACATCCTTAGTAGATAGTTTGATAATTCACATGAAAAAATTATTATGATACTAACATAAGTTCCCAGATTAGTGTGAAATCAATAATAAGGTTAGGGTGAATATGTGATCTCTTTCTTTTATGAATTATTCTCAAAACTCAACCTATGAAACATTTTAGATTTTCGATCCCCTCAAATGATATCTATCAACATCACATAGTATGCAGTAAATATAGAGGGAGATATGAGCCCCCAATATTAATATGGCTCTATACAAATCCAAACTCTTTTCTATGTTAGTTATTCCCTCTAACACATACTCTTAAATAACTACTTTAGGATTACAAAGGCTTAGTCAAATCTAGTTCTACACCCTAATAGTCAATTTTTTAGTTGAATATGGTTCTACCCTTCAAAAAATAACTCTTTTATCCTAGTTGGTTAGGTGACCAAGTTTCCTCATTTCATCATCCTCATTCTCAACTGGTTATAAACCTATGAAAAAATAATTTTTAATAACTGGATATACCCCCCATCCAATTACATCGTATTCTGACTTCTTTATTGATCTAATTTTAAAAGATCATATTCTTTAAAAGTTCTTACTCTATATGAATGTTTTATTAATTTTTCCTATATAAAAATTCTTTAATATAATCAGTAGCATTGTAAAAAATAAAATGATCTCAAAACCCCTTCTTGATATTTGATAAACATAGATATTTTCAATCCTTTACTTTTTATAACTTTTTTTAGAAACATTCTTTAACAAATTATATTCCGAAATACTCTATCTAATATGATATATTTGATTATCCAAAGTTTTTGTGCTCCGTATAACATACCACCAATTGGTAATTCTATTTATGATACTCCACTACCTAATGCATTATAGTCTAGTAATCCCTCTTCATCCAGTAGTCCATCAGTCTAGTACTTCTCTGTTCGGTGGATGTATGTCTGGATCTCTTATATCCACTTCTTATTTTCTTAAACTATGTAGACTCTTGGTTGGAAACTCATGTTTTGGTCTCTTATAAACATATGAAATTTCACTCTCAAGAAATATTAGCAACACCAACAATCAACAAGACTATATCCCTTTATATATCAACAATTCCTACAAATATTAAGTAAGAAGTATGTACTCTAATTTTAAATTCCCAATTAACTAAATTTCATTTGAACCCCTTCCAAGTATCTAAATATTAAAAGTTAACATTATTAGTGAAAATTTATTCAAATATAATCATAAATGATTTTACTTAAAAAAATATCAAATTTTATCTTAATTTATGTTCATTTAAATAATAACACTACATCTTCACAGTTAATGAAATTATAATGTTTTGTAATGTTCATCAAACCCTCATTTAGTATTCAATCATAATGTGAAAATTATCCAATATATATTTACAATAATTACTATACTAAATGATATTTTTCTAGTACACCTTCATCTTTCTTCAACAGATGTATCCACAAATATATTATTTGTTTGATACATAATTTTCTAGTTCCACTTATTTAGGAAAAAATTGTTTGATGGACTCATGATTTTTTATCTAGTAAAAAAGGTTTTCTTAGTCCAATGGATCATTCAAGAGCCTATTTGATAAAACATTATTTTTCAATTATTAAGTCACTATAACTCTCCACCTCTTATCATTGGATTGAGAGGGTGTTGAGATTTTGGATAGCCTTAATAGACACCCCCAAGATGTAAAAGGTTGGAAATAAATTCTATGGGATTCATTTTCATTTTTGGGGATTATTTTACCTATTAAGATAAACATCCAACCAAAAAACTATAACCAAATAAAAAAAAACATGGTGCATGAAAAAAATGAAAGACCACTTAAAATTTTCATTTATATCAACCAACTAATGATTACCACAATAGAAGAAAAACTATCATCAATGTAAATAGAAAAATAAAAATTAATAAAACTCAAAGAAAAATACATAAATCCAATTCCTGAAATGATCTAAGATATAAATCCACAAAAGGAGAAGTATTATGATGTAGTACTAAATATGTGTGATACTTTACCTTTTCTCATATCTTGATAGTTGATATCTACAAAAGAACCAGAGTGCCAAAGTAGGGGTGAGTACTAAAACTCAGTAAGTTTTCCCTAACGATTTCCTGAATCACATCACTAGGATAAAAGATTTTAGAAACATTTATATAAAATAAATTTTAAAATAGATTATATAAAAATACAAAAATGATCCATAGTAAACAATTTTCTAATGAAAGAGAATATATAATTCATTTAATCTTTTAACATTCTATTTTGGAATACCTATTCCATGGTTCAAAAAACACCCACACATGGATGCTTGTTTGATAGTTCCATACTCATGAGCAGTCTTTCATCCAATCAACTTATGTACCACTAACACATTCCCCCAATCTATGGTCACATACCTTGTACCCAATTAGTACACATCCCTTATTTAGCAGCACGTCGAACATGAACTCACAGAGAAACCACATATTCAAGAAACCATTTCAACCAAACCATTTCAATCCATTTCAATAAAAATTCCTTTTTATTGAAAAAATTTCCAACAAGGCATTTAAAAAATCTAGAAAATATATATTTTAAAATAAAAATTTTAAAATCAAGAAACCAAATAACTTTTCCCAACCAATTACCATGATTACACAATTTTACTAGAAACTATAAATCCTCACTAAAGAGAATTTATAACATACGTTGCACCAAAATTTCCCAATAGAAAATAATAAATTAAACCAATTTGAAACTAATCCAATTAGTTATAGCAATAGAGTCAAGAGTGAAGCAACCTAAATAGAGTTTTTGGTGAAAATGATAAGTAGTATGAAAAACATCACAAAACTGGGTTGAAAACTCCACAAAACAGCCTTAGATATCTTCCCTCATCATAAACCATGACAAATATAATCATATTTGGCATCCAAAAACTTAGATCTACCCACAATGGGAATAAATCTATGAAAAAGAGAGAAAAGGGGAAGTAGATCAAAGAAAAATATCAAGAACGATCATATATCGTGGGAATCAAACTTTAACACACCAAGGAATGGCTCCAGAACACTTCCAATTTGATGAGGATAGCTTATCCAACCTTGGAGAGAGAAACATACCAAGTTTGGGTAGTTTTTGGAAAAATGGAATCAATAAAACACAAGACCGACCTAAATCCGCATTTTTAGAATCTATTTTTTTAACAGAACGCAGTTTAATCATGCGGTTAAGTAAACAGTTCACAAACCTTGTGCTAGCCACTACCTCAGGGGTTGAACCTTGAATGGTTGGCTCACAAGGTTTCCAAAATATATGCTAAATGTTCTAAATATCCCTGTCCAAAATAGCATGGTTTATAAAACTCTTCTGTAAGGTTTGTAAAAATAGTGTGAAGCCCGTGCACCTTCCCCTTTACCTTTATCTCACTATGCACTATTTCCTGTAGGTGTTTCATGATTTTCCCAAATCATACACCAATCGTGAAGCTATAGAAAATCCCCAAAACACTCCAAAAGTTCATAAAAACTTCTCAAAATTAATCAAAACACTTTATATACCAAAAAATAAATAAAAACACATAAAAATATATAAAATAAGGGTTAATGTTTTTAAAACAGGGGTGCTATTGTCAATCCATATAATAGACTTATTCTGTATCTATTCAATGAAATCATAATCATTATTATTTGATCAACTTGATTTTATTAACTAATCTTGTTAAATTCCTCACAAATTTGAAATGTCTAGTGTCACTCTATTTAGTGAGATAACAAAATCAAATTCTACTAGAGTTACACTATTCATATCCAATTATTCTGTGTCCAATCACAACATGAGTGATCAATATTTAAACAATAACAAATCTATGTCTTTATAACATGAAATTTATATAGACTATCTTTTTGGTAAAAATTTATATTAATCTATTTGGTAGATTTGTTCCATTATAATCAGTCTAGTATCCATCAATTTCTGTTAAAATTTTCATTCTAACAACTTAATATTGGAATCATTAGTAAATTCGTGATATTTGGTACTTTGAAGATCAAGAAGGCATCGACTAGTTTTGTAATTTAGCTCTAAACTATGAGGCAACTCTTCTCTCCAACATTCCATGTAACTATTATACCATGATATATTGACATATTGAAATAAAATTCAACCAACACACATTGGAATAAAAAATATATGCATCTTATGATTATATTCATACGTTATGTTTCTAATCTACCAATGACACAATACCGCTATATTTTTGGGTTTAATTTTACATTTAAAATAATTAAATAAAATGTTTAAGAGACTTGGGTTGTAATATATGCTATAAAATAAAGGTGAATTTATTTTTGGTCATTGGGATAAGAATATATTACTGAGAAACCTAGGGATATTTTTATGTAAATATTCCTAATATTTTGGTAAATTATAGCGTATGTGTTTTCTTTGATATAACATTATTATCTGGATACAAACAAGTTGATGTTGTCTATATCACAGATTCAATTTTGAGTAATAACCTTAAAAAGTTTCATTTGATATTATCTAAATATTAAAATTGTATACAACAAGTGGTTCAAACTACACACATAGTTTGACACTCCTAGTGGATATGTTGTGGACAACTTAGATTCTCTTTACAAACCAATATAAACGATTTAATATTTTGTTATGGAATTTTATTTTCGTAACACATAAATATTTTATTAGGGAACCTAATGGGAAAATGATCATGGATAACTTATATTGAAACCTATAAATTCCTATGATAGGGTATATATGTCATATATGAGTTATTCCTTCTAAATTTATTATTGACCATTTATATTATTATAAATTTTAGTATTCTGATCACTAGTTTTCTGGTGTTTTTGTAATTATTAGAACAAGAATCAAATAGCTATAGGTACAAATAATATCTATTCATAAAAATAAAACATATTATATAATTTTAAATTTAATGATTAATTCATATCATGAATGTTTAGTAAAACTATTCAAACAACACCACAAAACATAAATGTTTGGTTTTTGGTGAAAATACTTAATGGGGGAAATTATTGTATATCCAAAATATAACTCACCATTTGTTAATATTTTTGTGTTAAATCTCCAAGAAAATATTCTCATACTACCTTTGGTAAAATTATATGTTACAATAAGCATGTATTGGTTTCCTTTGTAAATACACAACATGAATGAATGAGAGAAGAAAATAAATATCAATATCCCAAATCTTCCTCTAATTCTATTCATGTGTTGGGAGGAGGATAAATAACATTAGGATTCTAATTATAAGTTTTGGATATTATTTTATTATGAAAAATAATATTTTGATAAAATTATTTTGAAAAAGTAGAAGATATTCCTTGAGTACATACTCATTTTGAGTCCATAAATTGATGTATTATATGAAGTGTTTCTTGGTCTTCCCCTAGATTGAGAGGTCTAGTTATCAATTGAACTTATACCTAGATCTGTATTGATATCCAAACTACTTATAGAATGATTATCATCTAAATAGAGTTACTAAATAAAAATATATAAGATATCCTATAAAAGGCTTTTATACACCTAAGTGATACACTACAGGGTTCACCTGTCCACATTTTTAATAATAAGGATGGGAGAATTCACCTTTGCGTTGATTATCATGATTTTAAAAAGATTAAGAGTAAGAAAAAGTATCATCTTTCATGGGTGGATGAATTGTTCAATCAACTACATGGTTCCAAATACTTATCTAAAGTAGATATTTGTACATTATTTCATCAATTAAAAAGATGATGATGAAGGATATTTCCATGATTTGTTTTTTTACAAGCCACAATCATTTTGTGTTCATAATAATTTCCTAAAGAATCATCAATGCTTCATAGATATTCATGGAATTGATGAATATATTCATTATATATTACAATGAAAAATTTATTTTGGTCTTTATATATGAAATTATCATATAATCCATATATAAAGAGAAACATGAGGGGAACTAAAAATGTTTTTTTAAAGACATTGATAAAGTATAAGTTATATGAAAAGTGTATTAATTATTTATTTTTAATGGAGGATGTTTCATTCATGGGGAATATTATCACATGTATGGGTATATCTATATATCCTTTAACAAAAAGGGTGGTTGAGTAATAATCCTACCTAAAATCTGTAAAAGGGACCCATAGTTTCTTGAAACTAACAGGGAACTATCAATGTTTTGTGAGGAACTCTTCAAGATTTCGAAACCCTATAATTAAGCTATGTTAGAATGGTGTATAGTTTGTATGGAAATATGAATGGGAAGAAGCATTTAGGGAGTTAAAGAATAGGATAATCACCACACCTTTACTTACACTACCCACACATGGGGAATAATTCTTTATCTACAGTGATACTTCGATGATGGTTTTAGGATTTTTCTTCATGGAAAATGATTGTGTGATAGCACATGTCTCTTGGAAGATCCATGAGAAAAATAATCTTGTGAATGATCTGAATTAGGATGTGGTAATTTTTTACATTTGAAATACCTGGATATCATAAATTATATTTTCATTTTATGTCTTAATGTGTTCAACATATTTCTTCCCAAACAACACTGATCCAAAGTGAATCACAATACACTCTATAATTTTTAAAATGTTTCCATAGAAATGGAAGGTATAAATATATATAATTGAACTATAGAATATTTTTAGAAATAAAAAATAAATTTCATTACTAATACCAAGGCATTGATGATAATTCAATTAGTATATCTAAATAATTAATAAGACTAAATTATGCTTTAAAATAAAACATTTATAAAAATTTATTTTTTATATGTTTTTTAATAATAAAAATATATTATGGGTATAATATATTGTTTATTTTATTAATAAAATGACACCAAATTTATCAGTAACTGATAGGTAGTATGAATATAAATAGTTAATATTTTTAAAAAGTTAGATTCCTATGTAATGTTTTTTCATTATATTTAAATATTTTTATTTAAAAGCTAAGTTATTAACATTAGTAATTTTAATTTTTAAAAATAAAAATCATTTTTAAGTTTAATTTTTTAATATATATTCTAATTAAAATTTTGGAATTTTCTAATGTAACCGCTTTTAGGTGAATAGTAAAAAATAAAAATTTTGCTAATACTGTAAATTTTAAAAAATTATAATTATAAAAGATTGAATTAAAAGTATATTAAATTTTTTTATATGATTGATAAATATTTATTTCATAATATAAATCATTTTAAAAAAATATTATTAATTAATTAAACATTTTTAGTCAAAATAATAATAATAATACACGTGTTTAACTTTTCGAAAACTCATGTAATATTTCACACTAAAACTATTCTTATTATATTAAATTAAAAAATATATTTAATCACTTTCAGAAATTAAAATTAAAAAATGTATTACATATTTTAGATCCACATGTTTATATTAGTAGATAAATTCAATTTCATTTTTTATAATAAAAATGAGATTACTAATATTAAAATTAATTTCCATGACAATGGTGAAAGGGTTATTTTCAAATATTGGTTGTACTAATATTCTATAATTTTTATCTGATCGAATAAGTAAATATATTCTAAAAAATAAATTTATATAATTTTTTTTAAAAAATTAAATAAATTATCACCCATTAATTTTTTAATCACTACTAAATATAAATAATAAAACTTAATGGAGAAAACAATAATTTTCTACAAAAAACTATTTTTCCATAAATAGAATGTTTTAATTTAGAAGATAATTTTGTATTAAATAAAAAATAAATTAGAATAAATAGATTTTAAATTTATGTTCATCACACCTATATTAGATATTATGTGTTATTTTATATTATTAGTAAAATATATATTCCTAGGTTAAAAATTAGTTTCTCTTGTAAAAAACCAAAAAAAGTGAAAATTTTAGAGAAAATGACATCCAACATGTTTATGGAATGTATATAAATAATATGTTAAGGATTAATCATCCCAATAACACCCCAACCTCCATTTTTTCTCACTTTTAGAAACATTAATGGATGAATATTGTAAATTAATTTATAATGATATAATTTCAATATAAACAATTTCATAACCATACTCACCCATAAAATTATGGTACATTCATGTTCGGTTATGTATAACCACCTACATAGACAATGATATTTGAGTTTATCATGGATGAATATAGGAAATTAAATAATAATAATAATATAATAATAAAAAAATATAGTTTTTATTTTTATAAAAGGTTTATATTTAGTATTTAAGTACCATTTTAAATCTCTAAAATTACCAAAATAAGACGATAAAGATTCAATTTAAAGTCAAAATAAAAAACAAAATATATGAATATATTAGAAATAAATTAAATATGATAATAAATGGACCTTATTAAATGAATTAAATATAAGTAAGGTTCCTAATAAGCTATCTAAAAAACTTAATTTAATTATTTAGGAATTCAGGCGCATTCTCCTAATTAATTAAGAACAATTTAAGGGTTTCTTGTTCTCATTTATGACTCTCTGAGACATGTTATATTATTGAACCATTTTCCATGTATAAGGTGTTATTTTGATTAAAAAACCATGATATTATAATATTTAATTTATCATATAATAATTTTATAAATAAGAAAAATATATTCCTCTCATTCTTATATCTTTTGATTCAGGTGTTACCCAAGCCATAAGGGTTTTTTGCTAACACAATCTTCATCCATTGAGTTACAATATTTCTTATTAAACTCTATTTTTCTATGTTTTATTTATTCTAAATAAATAATATTTTTTATTTTATTACATACACCATTTATTTGGTTATGCAATTATTCTTATAACATCATTACCAAATTATTCTTACATTAATGATTATGTTACATTAAAGGGGTTACTTATCATAAAGTTAATTTATTAGGGTATATTTCTAATTATATCCCATGTTTTCTTTAGAATGGTGTATCTAATAACCTTTTAAATTTTTTTACTATAATCCTCTCATTATTCAGGATATTTTCATGTTTTATTTAAAATCATATCCTTTAATGGGTTTGAAGTGCCCGGATCAGTGTGAATCACTGAGAGGGGGAGGGGGTGAATCAATGATCCTTTAAAACTTTTTACTAATTGATTATTTATCAATTAAACCTCTATGACTTGTTAAGGCCTCGATCCACTCTTCTTGTATCTCTCAGCCTTTCCTCGAGTAATGCAGTAAATGTAAAGGCACTGGACACAAGGATTTACAAGGTTCGGCACCAAAGGCCTACGTCCTTGCCATGTTGGTTATACACCCCAACATGGTTTCTCCATTATAACCTGTTAAAATTACAATGGTCGATACAGAGTCCCACTGTATCTCTCCTGATTCCCACAGGAGGGTCTTTATACTGCGTCCCACAGTGTTACCAGAGTCCCACTGGCCTGCTCGAGAATCCCACTGAAGACTTCTTCCACCCTGAGTCTCATAGAGGGCTTCTCCTGGCTCCTCGAGTCACACGAGTAGCTCTTCTTCACTTTAATCTTCTTCAAGTATCTTCAGCAGTCTGGGATAAAGACTGATGGCCTTGATCTTCACTTCTGATCACTTGATCAGGTCTTCTCATCTTGCTCAGGATTTATCTCCTTCTTCTCAGGATGACCTGGCCTCTCTCTTCATGAATCTTCAACAGCCTCTGATAAGGTCTGTTGGTCTTGCTCAAAACTTCTGATCACTTCTGTTGATCAGGGTCTTCTCAATTACTGAAAACTCAGGCAGCTGATGTCTTTAACTTCAGTTTGGCTTCAGTCTCACTGCCCATCATGCACTGAGTGCATGGAAACTCTTCTTCATGCACTGACTGCATGGCTTCTCAAATTCTTCAAAAACTCTTGGTCTTGGACTCCTCAAATGCACACAGCCTGATTTATCTTTGTTAACGTGTGAACATGCATGCATGCATGCATGCACTCCCCTTCTTCTCTTCCTTGGTGTGATAAACACTCAAAGAGTGTAATTTCTCCTTAAGCACACACACCTTCATCACTTCACACACTTTTTTATTTTTGTCCACACACTTAAAAGTATGTTATACTTTAGTGTGGATGTCCTCTTCCTTCTTCTTCTAAATGTGTACACTTTGCACACACCTAGGTTCGGCCTTTATGTCTCTTTGTACACACTTCATTCAATTTTTCACACAAGTGAGCTTGGCCTCCCTTCTCTTCTTCCACACACCCAAGGACACGGCCTCTTGTTCATTTTCACTTATACCACCAGTAGGGTGTCTTCACTTTGCACACACACAAGGTGCAAGCCTTGCTTGCACTTAGCACACACACAAAGGGAAATGTGGCTACGACCTTCTTGGCTTGTTCTTGCAGACACCCGAACTCCCTTGTCCTTCAAAGGAGGCGCGCAAGGTCTCGGTGCAAGGGGCAGCCGCACAAGTGTGCCCTGGACGCAGGGTGCGCAAGTGCAACACCCGCGCAAGCCCTCGAGTGTGCAAGGTGCAACACCGCGGGATCCTTCCTCCTGCCGCGCAAGTGTGGAGGCAGAGAGGGAATCAACCACGGGTGTGCAAGAATGCGGCCTCGGGTTCTTCTTGTCGCGCAAGGGAGGCACGCAGGGGACTCCTTCGGGACCTCGGGTGGCCCCAAGAACTTCAGCCGCACAAGTGGGTTGTGCGGGGCTTCTTCTTCGCGAGGTACAAGGGTGCTCTCACGGGACTCCAGGTTTTCAACAAAATATTCAGCCACCAAAACCATCGCCTCGGGCTCTCCTTTTATAGGCAGAGGTGGCTCGGATCATCCGCATAGATATGACTTGATCTCCCGAAGTTTTCGGGTTTTCAAGATTTTTCTCAAATCATGATTTCTTCTCTGTTTCAACGCGGGTTCTTTTTCTTCGGCCTTCTTCACGTGCATGCGTCTTTGAACGCATGCATGGCTTTCGATTAAGGATAATTTATGCAAAGCCTAAACCAGCATGGCCTCACACCTACGTTTTGCTTCGGCCTTCGTGGAGATTTTTCCATACGTTTCATGCATGCCCATTTTTATGCATGGTCGTGTTCGTTACGTCGAGATGAACTCCTTTGACACTTTACTTTCAGCAATGGTGGCCGGGAACTCGAAATCCAGTGCTCGGAGGTGCCACTGGTTCAGCGGGGACGTCGCGGGTGCCTCGGTCGAGCTCGAGGTAGGAGACACACCGGGAGCCGTTGGATCAGATGTTTAATAACCTTGGGCGTCTGTGATTAGAAGATCGCGCGCGGGATGCATCGTGCGGTCCAGATCATCTGCACGATCGAACGGGCGGATCAGATTAGATCCCTGATAAAATTTCGCGTCCCACATTGAATTGAAGCCCGATTTTCTTGCGTATTAACAACTAGCCGCTCCTTGTCACTATCCAATTGAACTTCCCCCTCCATGGTGCCGCCCCGCACCGTGTTCTCTCTGCGGGCGTGCTCTTGCGCCCACCCCTACCTCTCGCGGGCGTGCGCTCTGGCGCCCACGCTCCGCAGGCTTGATCCCCCTGCGTGGCCCGAGGCTTATACACGGCCTCGACCTCCTCTTGGGATGGCCCCATGGGATCCCCATGGGCGTGGCGACCTTGAGTCCCACAAGAGCCTTGGGTCGAACCCTTAAGGCTGGCCCCTTGAGGTTGGCATATTTTTTGCTTAAGTAACAGTTAGGACTTTGTGTAAAAACAATGTTAACCAAATGTAATATGCCAAGCCAAAAATCTTCTTCTTAAGAATTCCTCCATTCTTCTTCACTAGAATTCATCAATTCCTTAGAAGGAATTCCCGAAGGTTCGTTCTTCAACCGAATCACTTGAATCAATTAATTCTTCAATGTTCTTCATTGATCTAATCAAAGATCAAGTTGGATCAATTTCAATTCATCATGCACTAAGAGATAGTGCATGGTCTTAATTAATCCACATCATCCACTTAGTAGTTGTGGATGGATCAACTTTCATCTCCTCATGCATTATGAAGACAATGCATGGACTTCTAACATTGTTGTGACATTTTATCCAGTTGATACAAGTTCTTTGAAATTAAATACCAGTTCAACAATCGTCAGATGTAATGATGCTCCATCATCATTCTTCAAGTGTTGTCACTTAGTATCACCTTGATACAAGTATTGGAACATTAAGAACATCTCTACAATCGTCTGATATAGTATGGAGAATGTTTCAACCATTACCTCCTATGCCACTTAGTGAATCTCCTAAGTGACATTTATCTTAGTACCATGGCCATTCTCCATTCATCACCAACACCATCACATCCTTTGTCATTCACATATTGAAACTCCTTGACATCCATCCATTCCTTGACAACAACATAACTCATTGACAACAAATACAACACAGTGCACTTCAATCTCCCCCTTTGTATTTGTTGTCAATACACTATTCCTGCACATATGAATGTGTCAATATGTGTGCCAATATTTTCTCCCCCTTATTGGAAATCAAATGCAAAGGTGTTGTGTGGTTATCTTCAAAATATTTCTTCCTCCCTTTGAATAACATCTTCTTGAAAATCACTAAGAAAGGGATGATGTCACATGTACAATTTAGCAAAGAACCTTTAGTAAATCAACTTTAAGTCTACTTGGGCTAACCCAGTGTAGAAAACAAGAGTGATGTAACAAAGGAACTCAATGCTGTCCAACATTCACTATACATGTGAGATCATGCTTAGGCATCAAGGGGTTGAAATTTTTCAGATATATCAATGAATTGCTAAATCCTGCACATACTTCACAAAACTCATTAGAAATTTCAGGTGCAAAGATAAAGCTCCCCCTTTCAACCATTTGTCTTCAATAAATACTCCCCCTTAATTGTCATGATGAATACAATTAAGAAACAAGGGATGGAAGTATGATTGGAATACTTTCACTTTTCTCAAGATGGTATTAAATCTCATAATTCCATCTTATACATATTGGCTCCCCCTCAAGGGGTGCACTCCATTCTGTCCAAACCACTCTCTAGATGAGAATGATCATCATCTTCAATTCCCTGAAATGTTAGCACATGTAAATACAAGTGGTTAGGGAATAACATGGAACCTCCTTGGTTCATCAATGTGAACAACAATGTTGAGAAGATTCTCTCAACCGAGATGTCTCATTTTCACCATTCTTCACACTTGCACATTTGATCTTCAATGATGTTTGTGCTGGTGTGGATCTCAATACATATTAATGTGAAATCTTCTTCTTCCCTTTTGACTTAGCAATTTCCAGAACTTCATCTTCAGATCTTTGCAGATCTTTGGCAAGTTGCAACTGATTTGGCCATATAACTAGTAAGTCACTTGGAAGTGTGGCCTCAGTTCTGGATATTCCACATGGTTCCTTTGATGCTTTCAAGATACCTTTCTTAGGCAACTTGTTTTCAACCAATCCCTTCTGCTTCATCTGGATTGATTGTCTGTTTGAGTCTAGTCTGCCTCTATTCAGTTCCATGGCTTATTCACAAAGATCCATGGTGTGTCCTTTCTTTCCACAGTAGAAGCATGTTTTCTTGGTGGTCCTTCTGGATGCATCACCCTTCTTGGATTTCAAATCCATGGACTTCTCTTCCTTTGACAAAATCTCATTGGGAGATTTTTTATCTTTCTTCTTCTTACTTCCCAAGGATTCTTTCTGAGCTAGGTTCTGTGGTCTTTTCTTCTTTTGAGCTCTGGATACAGTTGGAGATTGACATATATCTTTTTGACCACTTTTGCAAACATCCCAGATGTTATCAAGCAATCCAAATCTATTTGTAGTAAACAGATGTCTCTGGACCTGTGGATGTTGCCTCTTTTCCTCTGGCTTGCTCCCCCTTGTCATGGTCTTGCTTTGTGCTTTGACATTCAGTGGATTATACCAAAAATCCTTTGCACAATGCCCATACATATTACAACACCAACATTGACCCGTAAATCTTGACCTCTTCAGTCCTTCTGATTGCTGGGCAGTTTTCTTGAACTACTGTGTTGTTTTAGGAGACCTCTGTTTCTGCATCTTCTTCATCCATACTTGATTGGAGTTGCTCTTCCATCCTGCACTTTTTGTGGAAACACAATTTGAAGCTTTAATACAATATGGTATGGATGGTACCTTATTTTTAGAAGTTGTTTCCCTTTTATTAGAGGATGTATTTCTTTTAGAATCATCCTACTCAATGCATACTTGAGTAGCAACATTTCTCCTTTCAGCTGACTGGGAGGCTTTGGCTTTGGGTGATTGCTGATTTTTCAATATCACCTCCAGTTCTAAGAATTTCATATTGAGGGAGTTCTTCTCATCCTCAATAGTTCTTAGCCTTCCTTCCCAATTTTCTACCAGCTGTTTCATATGGTCTTCATGCACTTTCTTCATTTCTTGCAATAAATTGTCCAGCTACTTCACCCTTTTGACTTTCTCTTCTAGTTGAGCATCTTTGACAACCATTGAAACTCTGTGCATTTTTTCCAGTGCATGGAAAAATTCTTTGACCATTGTCTTAAAGAATTATTTCTCAGAAAAGATTCTTTCCAATTCTTCACAAGTATCTTTATATCATTCATTTCAAAGAGAAACTGTTTCATCCTTAGCCTTCACCAGCTTTCTGAGAGTGTTGGTTATGCCAACCCTTTTTGCCAATTGATCTTCCATAGAATTGGCTTCTTCTTCTAGCTGTAATTTTTCATCTTCAAGATCAAGGATGCCTATAGTAATACACATTGCCACTTCCTTGGGGACTGTCTTCTGAAGATATTTGAGTGAATTTTGAAGACCATTCATTATTCCAACTTCATCACAGCTAGGACATGATTTCTTCATCTTCTTTGCCTGTTTTTTCTTCCTGTTTTTCAGAGTCTTGGCAGATATCTTCATTTGAGGGTATTCACTCACTTCCTCAAATCTGCACTTCATAAAGACTCCCTTGGATCTTTTAGAGGGAACCTCCCTCTGATACCCATTGAAGTGCCCGAATCAGTGTGAATCACTGAGAGGGGGAGGGGGTGAATCAATGATCCTTTAAAACTTTTTACTAATTGATTCTTTATCAATTAAACCTCTATGGATTGTTAAGGCCTCGATCCACTCTTCTTGTATCTCTCAGCCTTTCCTCGATTAATGTAGTAAATGTAAAGGCACTGGACACAAGGATTTACAAGGTTCGGCACCAAAGGCCTACGTCCTTGCCATGTTGGTTATACACCCCAACATGGTTTCTCCATTATAACCTGTTAAAATTACAATGGTCGATACAGATTCCCACTGTATCTCTCCTGAGTCCAACTGGAGGGTCTTTATACTGCGTCCCACAGTGTTACCAGAGTCCCACTGGCCTGCTCCAGAATCCCACTGAAGACTTCTTCCACCCTGAGTCTCATAGGGGGCTTCTCCTGGACCCTCGAGTCACACGAGTAGCTCTTCTTCACTTTAAGATTCTTCAAGTATCTTCAGAAGTCTGGGATAAAGACTGCTGGCCTTGCTCTTCACTTCTGATCACTTGACCAGGTCTTCTCGTCTTGCTCAAGATTTATCTCCTTCTTCTCAGGATGACCTGGCCTCTCTCTTCAAGAATCTTCAACAGCCTCTGATAAGGTCTGTTGGTCTTGCTCAAAACTTCTGATCACTTTTGTTGTTCAGGGTCTTCTCAATTACTGAAAACTCAGGCAGCTGATGTCTTTAACTTCAGTCTGGCTTCAGTCTCACTGTCCATCATGCACTGAGTTCATGGAAACTCTTCTTCATGCACTGACTGCATGGCTTCTCAAATTCTTCAAGAACTCTTGGTCTTGGACTCCTCAAATTCACACAGCCTGATTTATATTTGTTCACATGTGCACGTGCATGCATGAATGCATGCACTCCCCTTCTTCTCTTCCTTGGTGTGATAAACACTCAAAGAGTGTAATTTCTCTTTAAGCACACACACCTTCGTCACTTCACACACTTTGTTCTTTTTGTCCACACACTTAAAAGTATGTTATACTTTAGTGTGGATGTCCTCTTCCTTCTTCTTCTAAATGTGTACACTTTGAACACACCTAGGTTCGGCCTTCATGTCTCTTTGTACACACTTCATTCAATTTTTCACACAAGTGATCTTGGCCTCCCTTCTCTTCTTCCACACACCCAAGGCTACGACCTCTTGTTCATTTGCACTTATACCACCCGTAGGGTGTCTTCACTTTGCACACACACAAGGTACAAGCCTTCCTTGCACTTAGCACACACACAAGGGGAAATGTGGCTACGACCTTCTTGGATTCTTCTTGCACACACCGGAACTCCCTTGTCCTTCAAAGGAGGCATGCAAGGTCTCGGTGCAAGGGGCAGCCGCGCAAGTGTTCCCTAGCCGTGGGGTGCGCAAGTGCAACACCCGCGAAAGCCCTCGAGTGTGAAAGGTGCAACACCACAGGCTCCTTCCTCCTGCCGTGCAAGTGTGCAGGCAGAGAGGGAATCAACCACGGGCGTACAAGAATGCGGCCTCGGGTTCTTCCTATCGCTCAAGGGAGGCACGCAGGGGACTCCTTCGGGACCTCGGGTGGCCCCTAGAACTTCAGCCGCACAAGTGGGTTGCGCGGGGCTTCTTCTTCGCGAGGCACAAGGGTGCTCTCACGGGACTCCGGGTTTTCATCAAAATATTCAGCCACCAAAACCATCGCCTCAGGCTCTCCTTTTATAGGAAGAGGTGGCTCGGATCATCCGCATAGATATTAATTGATCTCCCGAAGTTTTTGGGTTTTAAATATTTTTCTCAAATCTTGATTTCTTCTTTGTTTCAACGTGGGTTCTTTTTCTTCGGCCTTCTTCACGTGCATGCGTCTTTGAACGCATGCATGGCTTTCGGTTAAGGATAATTCATGCAAAGCCTAAACCATCATGGCCTCGCACCTATGGTTTTCTTCGGCCTTCGTGGAGATTTTTCCATACATTGCATGCATGCCCAGTTTTATGCATGGTCGTGTTCGTTACGTCAAGACGAAATCCTTTGACACTTTACTTTCAGCAATGGTGGCCGGGAACTCGAAATCCAGTGCTCGGAGGCACCACTGGTTCAGCGGGGATGTCGCGGGTGCATCGGTCGAGCTCGAGGTAGGAGACAGATCGGGAGCCGTTGGATCAGATGTTTAATAACCTCGGGTAGCTGTGATTAGAAGATCGCGCGCGGGATGCATCGTGCGGTCCAGATCATCTGCGCGATCGAACGGGCGGCTCAGATTAGATCCCTGATAAAATTTCGCGTCCCACATCGAATTGAAGCCCGATTTTCTTGCGGCTTGACAACCAGCCACTCCCTGTCACTCTCCAATTGAACTTACCCCTCCACGGTGCCGCCCCGCATTGTGTTCTCTCTATGGGCGCGCTCTTGCACCCACCCCTGCCTCTCGCGGGCGCGCGCTCTGGCGCCCACGCTCCGCAGGCTTGATCCCCCTGCGTGGCCCGGTGCTTATACACGACCCCAGCCTCCTCTTGGGCTGGCACCATGGGATCCCCATGGGCATGGTGACCTTGAGTCCCACAAGAGCCTTGGGTCGAACCCTTAAGGCTGGCCCCTTGAGGTTGGCATATTTTTTGCTTAAGTAATAGTTAGGACTTTGTGTAAAAACAATGTTAACCAAATGTAATATACCAAGCCAAAAATATTATTCTTAAGAATTCCTCCATTCTTCTTCACTAGAATTCATCAATTCCTTAGAAGGAATTCCCAAAGGTTCGTTCTTCAACCGAATCACTTGAATCAATTAATTCTTCAATGTTCTTCATTGATCTAATCAGAGATCAAGTTGGATCAATTTCAATTAATCATGCACTAATAGATAGTGCATGGTCTTCATTAATCCACATCATCCACTTAGTAGTTGTGGATGGATCAACTTTCATCTCCTCATGCATTGTGAAGACAATGCATGGACTTCTAACATTGTTGTGAAATTGTATCCAGTTGATACAAGTTCTTTGAACTTAAGGACCAGTTCAACAATCGTCAGATGTAATGATGCTCCATCATCATTATTCAAGTGTTGTCACTTAGTATCACCTTGATACAAGTATTGGAACATTAAGAACATCTCTACAATCGTCTGATATAGTATGGAGAATGTTTCAACCATTACCTCCTATGCCACTTAGTGAATCTCCTAAGTGACATTTATCTTAGTACCATGGCCATTCTCCATTCATCACCAACACCATCACAACCTTTTTCATTCACATATTGAAACTCCTTGACATCCATCCATTCCTTGACAACAACATACCTCATTGACAACAAATGCAACACAATGCACTTCAGGGTTTTGATTCAATTGTAATGTCATAAGCATTTCTTGTCTAAAACTTATTCTGTTAAGACATATTTCTTATTATAAACAATATTTTCTATCAAAAGGTGTATCTACTAACCGTTTAATTTATTATTATTATTATTATATTTTATTTTAATATATTTAATGTTAAATTCTATTTTCTCTCTATCATGAGGTTTTTAATGATAAAATAAAAAATTTTAAGGGGTTACACAAAATCAATTTTCTTGAATTGTGTTACAAACATTATTATTGAATTTTTTTATTCCATGATTTATTTAAAATAAAAAATATATACATGTTATCATATTTTCCCCTAATTTTCTAGTGATCAACACTTATTTTTTATATCCTTGCAATAAATAAATTCTCACCTCAAATATTTTGTTACTTAAAAGGGATTTCTTATTCTCAATTCAAATTTCTTAATATGTACTTTTTATTAAAAAAAGATTATTTTATAAGATTTTTGAACTAACTTATCGACTTCATGTGTAATAAATATAATTCATTTCATAATATTTTTTATGTCATGGTATCCCTATCATTTTATTTTTATTCTTATGTTCCGATAATAATAAAGGTGTTTTCATGTTAATTTTTTCTCATTGAGTTATTATTTGTATTTAACTACCTATTTACATTTTTTGGTGTATATATTGGCCATGGTTTACATTATATATCCTACCATTCTATTTTTACCCAAGGTATTTTTTGAATTCATCAATATTATTATCTTTAGAAATCATGAACTATTATTAGAATGATTCTTATTCTAATGAATTTCCTCAATGAACATCCCATTTTTCATTAAATTATATTAATGAAAATAATCTAGATGTCATACATCAATCAATTGGGGAACTTATTTACTCAACTGGGTACCTTTAATCTATACAATGTTATGCTAATATATTATTACATTGAAATATATTTCATTTATTTATTGGAGAAATATTGACAATATGTATTATTTTTATTTAAAGATGGATGTTTATAGATTATTAAGTAATATTTGTTATGTATTATATTTTTTTTAATTTAATCATATGATGAAAGAACTAAAATTAATTATTCTAATGTGGGGCCTGGCATAGATAGCTGCTTGATGCATCGACATATCCGAGGAGATAAACTACCATTGGTATTTGGGTGCATGTCTTCCCAAAATAGAATATTTCCTAAACATGTGGTATTGATGGTAATATAGTGATGTCTAAAATCATGATATTTTAAATACCTCGACCCATAGGTCCCATGATCTAGAGAATTACTTTATTACATTGACATAGATACAAGATTCAAATCCCAAAGGAATTATCTATTTAGTCATCTTGAAGAACTTGATACATACATGGAACCCTTATTAGATTGGTAATAAAATATAAAACATAACAATTCAAATTAATTTTATCCATGAATTCATTCAATCATTTCATCTTCATAACCTAGGGAATGAAGAACAAATAAAATGCTGAAATCATATGCTTAGTATGGGCTAAATACAATGGAATCTTTCATGAATCAATAATAAATGAAACATATTCAACATGGAATGGTATATATATAACTAAAATATATTCAATTTAATAAAAAAATTAATCATGAGAGGATAAGGTGTAATCAATATGGAAATTTAAAATATTTTATAAATACTATTTAATCAATAACTTGAGAACAATATGAATTCATGGAAAATATTTTAGTGAAAATCACATGGATAATAATTACTGAAATCATAATAAAGGAAATTTTTAATAAATTTGACACCATGATATCAGTAATTTTTTATCCTTTACCATTAATACCTTTCATAAAATGGTTTAATCGTTATGAGAAGACCAATTTAATTTTCCCAACTTTTTCATCTGACGAGACTACCGATTCCTCGAGGGGATGTCTATAACCGGGACCAACCTGTGTCTGCATGTCCAAAGAATTACTCAAATATAAAAATGATTAATTTAATTCATAAATAAATATTCATTATCAAAAAATATCCATATATATTTAAATATATAGATTTAACAATATTTCCCCTGTTAAACAAATGAATTTCCAAGTAAACAGCCTATAGAATATTGTTATATGTCTTATGAAATATTCATATCCATGATACAATAAATATGGATATTTAATGAAATATTCAATGAAAATTGGATCTTTATACACCATTGAAAATAAAATAGGTTAATAACCTCAAAAATATGCCTCAATGAAAGAAAATTGATATAAAGTCTCTTATAAGGATAATATCGATAATCAAATGAATAAATTATGTATATTCATAGTAAATACAAATAATAAAAATTGGAAATACAAAATAATATAACAAAAATAAATTTTATAAATAAACTTATTCTGAAATAATCAATGAAATAGAAGTTTAACCCAATAAATAAAAATTGAGTTAAGAAATCACCTACCATTTCTTAATCAGACCAACCGTATTCCCCATAAATTTAATAATTATCAAAAGAAACATTTAATTCCAAAAAAAATAATTAAATTAATAATATTATATATCAAAAGGAATTATGTACACCACACATAAGAAATATAGGTTGGATAAGTAATATATCTCATATAAGTAAATGTGAGACGAGAAAACACATAGATTATGTTCGAAAGTGTTATGTACTTGAACATAATATCCTTATTTAAAAAATTATATTAATTAATTAATTAAAAACATATTAAACACATATTTGATTTATTATAATTTTATTAAGTTCATTTATGGCCATTTTGATGATTTATAATGTCTATTTTCATTGTTCTGGGAGATTTCATTTCATGGTTTTGAGGCCAGTTCCCTTATGTAAGATTATGGAAGTTCTTGTAAAATAGAATAATTATATAGAAGTGAAATCACATGGAACTAAATAACTTATATAAATTTAAATTTTCCCATATAACATTTTCTTTTCTTGAAAAGATTATGATTCATTTGATAAAATATTAATAAAAAATGATTAGTTTATTTTGGTGGTTTTTACAACCATCATGAACTAGTATTATTTTATTTAATATCATCTTTATATACTCATTATAGAACAATAAATAATTTTTAATAAAATTATTATAATCTTTATTAACCATAAAAATGGTTTTATGACAAAATTTGAAGGCGGTAATGAAAAATGAATACTCATTATCCATGAAGGTGGTTAATTGATACATCATTAACGATGTTTTCATTTTTAGAAATAAAAAGAAATGAGAAAATGTTTGAAGATAGATTTTAAATTATTACAATAAAATTTTAGTATTTAAATATATATACTACTATATTTACCATTCCACTTTGGATAGGGGAGGTGAGGAGAGGATAATAAAAGAAAACAAATTAAAAGAGAAAGAAGGTGGATTTTACCTCTCGAATAACATCTCATTAGAAACCTCCTTTTGGAAACTTGTATTTGTAATTTTGTAATAAAAAACTAGCCTCGAATATGGGGAGGTTTCTAGGGAAAGGATTTGGGAATAATTTATACAAGATTAAAGGCTTGGAAGGTGTGAGGATAAGGAGTAGTGAGTGGTGGTATTTATAAAGAGTGAAGAGGGGTGTTTTTTTATTTTATTCATTTGTTTATTATTTTGTCTCAGGACTATAAATAGTGTTGATTATTATGAATAAGTAAAGTAAAAAGTGCATGTGAGTTCAAAATAATGGATTCTTTCATCATTCATGACCCAAAAATTCACGCACTTTTCTTAAAATGTTAAATACTATAAATTACCGTATTTCACTATTCACAAAAAATTCAACTATTTCAGAAATATCCCAAAAAATAGCCCTAAATATTTTATGATGTGTTGATTTAAAAAATAGACACAATTTTATGATAACAATTTCATAATTATTATAAATTTAATTTTTAATCAAAATCATCATTTTTTCAGAAAATATCGATTTAAATAGTATAAGAAATTTTACAAAACTTTTGAAAATTAATGAAGTTCTCAAAAAACTATCTTATAATAATAATAAGACAAAATATTAATCTATGAACCTTTTTTATTAAAATAAATTTTATTTTAAATCTTTATATTAATTATAAAATTTTAAGTAAACATTTACGTTTCACAAAAATACTAACACTTAATTTATCATTTTTAAAACATTTATTTACATATTCCTTAATTTAAATATACTATATTTTCATTTATAAGATACCTAAATTTTCTTCATACATTCATAGGTGAGTTTATTATTCTAATGGCCACATTACTATTCCTAATGGTCACATTACTATTCCAATGGTCAAATTAATATTTAATAGTATATCACTGTTCATTTAAGTTTGACATTGCGTTTAATGTAAGATATCGAATAAATTGAATTTATTAAAGAAGAAACATTCCATAAATCATGGGGTTTTATATTATTCCCTCATAAAATTATTCCCTCAAAATGTTTCATGAATATTACCTTCTGTCATGAACCAACCCCGGTCAACCCAGAACCGTTACCCAAGTCGGCCTGTGATAAGGCCTGAAGGACGTTCCTGAGCCACACGAGTTGGGAAATAGTGCCAGAAACCTAATTAAAATAGATGGGAATGACTTTTTCCCATAAATAAAAGACAAATAAATAAATTTAAACTGAAAAAATAGATAAATACTAGCAACATAAATAAAATAAAGTCACACAACCAAACATACCTCCAAGTGAACTCATGGGTCACTACCTAACATAGAACCCCAATCATTCCTAGAGTGATCAAAAAGTAGAAACTGAAACTAAAAAGATAAAGTAGGTGTGAGCATCGAGATGCTCAGTAAGAATGCTAAAGAGAAACAATGCCCTATTCCCTTGCCTTTAAAAAGAAACCAAATCATGCTAGTTTGAAAATAAGACATTTTAAAATAATTTTTTTCATTCTTTTAAAAATTAATTCCCAAGTTATCATTTTTAAGGTAAGCATTTATATTCTTCTATATTTTAAAAATAGTTTCCAAGTATGCAATAACATTCCAAAACGAAAGAAAAATAGTTTAAATTAAAAATATGGATTTTAAAAAGGGGGAAACAAGATTGAAGTAAATAAAATAGAAAACATTTCACAAACACTATGTCATAAGAGAGAACCATGGTCAATCCCTATAGGTAACTAGCACAAATGGGGCCCTAATAACTTCATACTTCAGTGAAATGTGGCGTATAAACCATTACCATCAGTGTTCTCATGCGTGTTCTAATAGTAGGGGGATCCCCCGTAACCAAGTGGTCTCCAATAATTATAATCATTTAGTTAGTGTTGTAATCTTCAATCCCAATAGATGAAACCAAGAAGAACCACTTCTAAATCACCTAGCGTACTAGTCCTAGTCTAACCACCTAGGTACATGGGGTTACCGATGTGCTCTATTTCAAATGGTTGAGAGTTTTTATCAAGAAATCATATATAAAAATATCACTTTATTTATCTAAAAAACCCATTCAACATCCCACCACCTATCTCTCTCCTTAAGCACATTACCCTTTTTACATCACACAACAATGCACAATCCTCAACACTAAGAACACGTCACAAATCACATACTAACATTTACATTACATTTCTCAAACTGGGGGGAACACCTTAAGAGGGGGTTTCCACTTTCAAAAACCATTATCAAGTTCCAAAAGAGCCTAATTATTTTTAAAAAGAACATTATAAATTAGAAAACACTATTTCTCAACATATTTAATTTCTAAAATCTTTTTAAAAATCCAATTGCACAACCAAGGCACCACACATTTAAAAGAAAGATAGAAAACATGCTTAAAACAAAATAAAACCTTTTTAAGAAATGAAATTGACCAATTATCCTTAAATTCATACCCTAAACCATGCATTTTTTTATACTAACCAAATCATGAGATCTCCCCACCTTTTTAAATCACACAAGAACCCACATTTATTAAAAATCAACTTTCACAACTCATGTACACACCTACAATTTTGGTAAATACCAACCAAATTCCCAAAACCATTTTAGAAAACACTTTTAAAGATATATCATTTAGGACCTATTGAGCATTAGAAATGTAATACAATTTTCAAAACAAGGTCGAGAGTATCTATCAATAAAAAAACATAGGTTAAAAACATAAAATAATTATAAACAAATATAGAACCATTTATAATAATCACAACCATATCTCATAGATTATAATTATACTATATAAATATAAAACATAATTCTAAAATATTAAATTAATTATGGAATTCAAATTAAAGGGTTAGGCATAGGGAACCTACCTCAAAAGAAAAACCAAGCCGAACACTTGACACTTGATTCTATTATCAGCGATAACTCTATTTTTATCCAATCATCCTATAAGAATATGCGCTTTAGTAAATACATAAGAAAACCTATCCCTTATTTTTGTAATCTCATGGACATGAACATGTAAAAGGAGATCCTTACACATAGCTTACATGCACATACCCATTAACAATTACCTACATATGAATTTTTCATATTCTAACATGAGCACACCTATCCCCGTATAAATATATTCACTTACATGGGAAAACATATATATAATGGGGGAAATCATTTAGATATATTCCTACCTATTCATATTAAAGAAAGTATCCTTTGACAGCGACAACCCGGAACTGCCTTAAGGATGACCAAAAATCACAACAAAAATTTCTAGGCACCATAAATCATCCAAATGACCCAAAATTAAACTGGGTAAAACAAGAAAAGAAGATATAAATCATTACCCTAGTTGGAAGTAGTGAACCAAAACAACACAATGCAATCCAAAATACCTTAAATTAAATACCAAAGACTCATAAATTACAAAATCTCCAAATATAAACTAAACGTTAAAGAAGAACAGAGCAAAACCTTACCCAAAATTGTTGGTGGGAAGACCGAATCAAAGAGAACCGTTTCTCCTTTAGAGACGGTTGTTAGAACACACATTAATGTTTCTCAATAGATAATTCATACACCCTATTGAAGGAAGAAACAAAAAAAAAGAATAAAACATAACCCTAGAGGTTTTAGTCAAACTTATAGGGTGAAAAAGTGTCACAAACCATCCTCGGGGCCCGTGATGTGACTACTCCAAGCCCACCTCCTATAGGCCAGGGGCTGGCGACTTGCACTAAAGGCGTAAATCATGATAAAAGGGAAGGCATTGTCTTTATATAAGAAAACAGACACCACAGAGTACACAAGCTAAAGTAAACACTAAGTAAACTGAGTACAAAAGTAAGTGATGAAAGTAAATGGGCTAGAATACAAACCCAAATGAAAGTATAGTACAACTGAAAGAAAGTACAACAACAGTAAAGTAAATCAACAACCACTGAGTCATCCTCCGGCTATCCCACCTGAAGGGTGGGTAAAGATGGTCTCCTCACCTCCTTGGGTCCGATCGTCCGCTCTGTGTACGTCCCGCATATTATTCCACCTCTGGGTACCGTCCCGCTCCAAAAACCTAAACCACGATCAGTGTTGTCCATCGTTTGCAACCAACACAATGTAGTACATGCATAGACCGTACAGGGGTGAGTATACGATACTCAGTAGGGACCCCGAGACCCCCAAAGGTCTCCAAGAATACATAAAAAATAAACCAAAAGGAAAGATAAAAACACGAAGTATCAACCAACTCTACTTAGGTATATGCCCATACATATACCTAAGTTAACAATTCCAGTTCGGCTCCAACTCACGAGCCCAAGTACAACCCAATCCACACAGGAAAGCACAAACCAATCCACACAAGAAAGCACAACCCAGTCCACATAGGAAAGCAAGTCAATCATATCGAAGATAATGATTGAAAATAAAGACTCATCTCACACATGTATACTACTCACGAAGAGGGGTGGAGATGATAGATGTAGCCTCTGAATCATCTCCCCTGCCGAACCCACGTAGGATCCAAGTAAAGAAGTCGTCACTGCCGGACCCATATAGGATCCAAGTACAGTAACCATCGCTGCCGAACCCATATAGGATCCAAGTATAGTCATCATCGCTGCCGAACCCATGGAGGATCCAAGTACAATTGTCCTCACTGCCGAACCCACGTAGGATCCAAGTACAGTCGTCATCGTCGTCATAGTCGCTGCCAACTCTAGGGTTCCCGCACACAACACGCTCGATTCCGGGAGGGTCCGTTCCACGAGCCAATGGCATCATAAATCAACTATCACGAAGTCTAGAGTTAATGTATCACAAAGTTCCATCTTTTTAATAGGAACTCAATGCGACAGACCGTGCGTCAATCAGACGCCCGGTCTGAGAGTTATTGGCTTTTTCATCCCAGGGGCCCGGTTGGTTTTTAAGTTAAAACCAACCCGACCATAATCCAGCTATGTACAAATCTAGAGAGGAGTAATCCAAAAGGAACATCTCAACAAAAGGATCCCAACGCAATTGACGAACGTCAATCGGATGTCCGGTCCTTGAGATATAAGCGTTTCTGCTCCAAGGGCCCGGTTGGTTTAGATTTCGATCCAACCCGTCCATACACAAACTTTTCCAAAACCTCAAGTGTAATATTCCAAAACGTCCGTCTGGATCCAAGGATCCCAACACAACTGACGGTGCATCGATCGGAGGTCCGTAGACCAAGATATTGGTGTTTGAACGAATCTGTCCGAAAATAGGGAGTTCGGGCTCGGTCCGACCCGGCCCGATACCCCTGGGTCGGCCTGAACTGGGTTGACCCGACCCGGGTCCAGCCCATTTGGGCATGGCCTGGCCCGGCTGGTGTGGCCCAGCCCGCGGCGGGGCGCGTCCCAACTCGGAGGCCGGCCGTGGCTCGGCTCGCGGCCGAGTGGGGTGCGAGGGGGGGGGGGGGGGCACCGCCCCACTGTTTCCGAAACGGCCAGCCATTAAGGCCGATCTTTTTGTAACCGCAGGACCCGAGGGGGTCCTGCCTCCTGGTTGTGTTGGTGGCTGGCTCTGCCGGCCGCCCCTTTGAAGAACCGCCACGCCCTTTGCCCGTGGCTCCTGTCCGACCGGTGCGGTGCGACGACACCGCGCCCCTCCGCCGCAGCCCGCTCCAGGACGTGGCCTCCTTCAGCCTCACCGGCACAGCGCGACGGTGCTGTGCACCGTCGCTGCGGCCCTCTTTGACTGCGACCCCTTTTTGTTTCCACATGGTGCAACAACACCACGCCGCCTTCGACGCAAAGTTCAATGAGGATCAACAAATAAAAGGGGAGGAGGATCAGCCGTGTTTGTGCGGTCTGATCTTCTCCTGTTATGTTGATAACAATCAGCCAAATTAATTAACAAAGAAAGATAAATTAATCTTGAACGTAAATAACCCCTACCTCAACAAAATTTGTTGAACGATGGGCATCACAGAAAAATGGCGTCGCGGGATGAGGTTCCGTAGACGTCGATAGAGAGCGTCCAAGGAGGAAGCGGCGTCTTCCCTATTTGTCATGGAGAAAAGGAAAGAGGGCGTGTCTTCTTCCTTCAGAGATTTGGCATTCTTCAACGAAAGGTGTCGTTATTCGCGGGAGGAAAAAGTTCTTCCATGAGAAAAGAAAAGATCTACTCCAAAGACTTCACACAACAAGCCAACCAACCCAAAATAAAATATGGCTCATCCTTATTTTATTAACTCAACCCATGCATTTCACTTTTAAAATTCAAACACATATCTCACTTAATTGATTAAGTGTATTGGCATGAGTAAAGAGGAGAGAGGGGAGAGTTACACAAATAAAGGATACCAATATTTATTGGGGAGTTTCCATATAATTAATTTGGGAGTTCAAAGGGATTAAGGGTTACGGAATGTGAAAATATGGGTGCTTGTGTGGGCCCCACCTTCCTCATAACCACACATGGTAAGTTGGGTGGTTGTGGGCCCCACCAACAACTTCCCATGAGAGAGTTTAACTTCCCAAGTTAATAAAATAAAACTGTACACAATTTTATTTACTTGTCACTTAAACCCCAAAATTTAACTTCTTCTCCTGAGCAAATGGATCAACAGTAAAAGTCATCTTAAGAAAATACTGGCGCTGCGAGTTCATCGGTGTCCTCAGATTTCAATTCCGAGCACCTGTTCAAAAGATAGAAAAACCTGCTTGTTCGGTCACTAAACGTACCCGAGATAAACTTCGGAAATTGATTTTGGGCACACCGGGCCTCGGAATCAGGTGCCGTCAAGAAACTGCGTACTCGTAAAATCCCAAAGAATTTAAGAAAAAATTTTCCTTGAAATTTACGGGTCTTTACTTTACTCCCACCTCGGGGATTTACGTCCCCGTAAAGATATATCACAAACTAGGGAATCAAATGAGGGTACTGAGCACGCATATGAGCCTCCCGCTCCCATGTGATCTCCTGGAGGTTCCCGTGCTACCACCTGATGCACACTAGAGGAATCGACCATCCATGTAGGACCCGCTCCTGTCGATCCTCGATCTCCATCGGGACCTATGAAAAAGTCCCCCTTTCATCGATGTCCAGCTCCCCATGATCGATAATATGCGTCAGGTCGTTCACATATCTCCTCAGCTGAGATACGTGGAAGACGTCGTGCACCCGGTGCAACTAATGTGGAAGAGCCAGGCAATAAGCCACCTCACCTATCCTGCTGAGAACCTGGAATGGTCCGATGAAGCACAGAGACAACTTGACGCCCCATCCAAATATCCATAATCGACGTCGAGGTGAGACCCATAAGAAAATGTGGTCTCCATCCTCAAACTCTAGTGGTCTCCACCTCCTATCAGCATAGGACTTCTGTCATCTCTGATCAGTTTTCATCCACTCCTGGATGATCTGAACCATCTCCGTCGTGGCCTGGACCATCTCTGGTCCTATAAGTGATGACTCCCTAGGGTCTCTCCAGCATAGAGGTGATCTGAAAGGTTGGCCGTACAGTGCCTCGTATGGTGCCATCCCGATGGTGGAGTGGTAGCTGTTGTTGTATGCAAACTCCAACAAGGTTAGGTGATCTTCCCAACTACGACCAAAGTCAAGGAAACATGCACGGAGCATTTCCATGAGATTCTGAATAGTCCTCTCCATCTAAACATCCTTCTGAGGGTGAAATGTGGTGCTCAGGCGTAGCTGCGTCCCAAATTCCTCCCGCAAACCCTTCCAAAGCTGGTAAGTAAAGCGAGCATCTCGATCGAAGACGATAGACGATGGAACACCATGAACCCGTACGATCTCCCGAATGTAGAGGCGTCCCAATCTCTCTACTGAGACCTTCTCTTTGATGGGTAAGAAGTGGGATGAATTGGTGAGTCAGTCTATGATCACCCAGATGGAGTCGTTTCCTCTGGAAGTACATGTAATCCCTATCACAAAATCCATAGATATCCCTTCGCACTTCCACTTTGGGAACTCTAAGGTTTGTACCAATCCTGCAGGTACCTGGTGCTCTGCCTTCACTTGATGACAAGTGAGGCATTGAGAAACGAACTCTGCCACAACCTTCTTCATACCTGGCCACCAGTACTGTCGTCTGAGGTACTGATACATCTTCGCTACTCCAGGATATACCGCTAGAGGGAAAGTGTGGAACTGCCTCAGAACCTCTGCCTATAGTGTAACTGGTACCATGGTACGTCCCCTGAAGAGGATGACGTTCTCCCCGCCTTCAGAAAATCCATTGGGTGCTAGCCTCGAGGATATTCGAGCACGTCGCGCCTCACCGTCAATGTCCCCACGCTGTGCCTCTCTGAACCACTGAAGAAGTGGAGGAGTGACTATGAGGGACTGTAGATAGGCTACCCCATCTCTATCCATGAAGGATATCTGCAATGCAGCTAGAAGCTCCATCACCTCTCCAAGTAGCTGGATGCCTGACCTCTTGCTGAGATACTAAGTTCCCCTTCCCAGGAGTATAGACTATCTCAAATTAATAGTCCTGGAAGAACTCGATCCATTGCCGCTGTCTCAGGATCATGTCCTTTTGCGAGAATATGTACCGGAGACTCTGGTGGTCAGAATAGATTGTAAAGCGATCACCCATCAGATTGTGCCGCCACATCTTCAGGGCGAAGACCACTGCTGCCAACTCTAGGTCATGGTTAGCGTAGTTCTTCTTATGTTTCCTCAACTATCGTGATCCATAGGCTATCACTGCTCGCTCTTGCATCAGGACACACCCGAGTCTGGTCCCTGATGCGTCACAGTAAACTACGTACCCTATGCCCTCCTCCGGTAGCCTCAAGATGGGTGCACTGGTCAATCTCTATCTCAGCTCCTGGAAGCTCTGCTGACATCTATCTGACCACACGAAGGGTTTCCCCTTCTTCGTCAAAGCTGAGAGTGGTGCTGCAACTCTGGAGAAGTCTGGCACAAATCTCCGATAGTACCCAGCCAAACCTAGGAAACTCCACACCTCCGTCACGCTCCTGGGTGGCTCCAAAGCTAGCACTGCCTCGATCTTCACAGGGTCCACCAAAACTCCGACCTCAGAGATGACGTGTACCAAGAAGTGGACTTCTCGAATCCAGAACTGACACTTAGAGAGATTATCATAAAGCTGGTGCTCTCAGAGTGTGTCCAGTATAACCCGTAAGTGGTAGGCGTGCTCCTCCTCAGTAGTCGAGTAAATCAATATGTCATCAATGAAGACTATGACAAATAGATCGAGTTAAGGCTGAATGATCCTGTTCATGAGACTCATGAACACTGCTGGAGAATTGGTTATTCCTAAAGGCATAACCAAGAACTCATAGTGGCCATACCAACACCTGAAGGTCGTCTTCTGCACCTCCTCGTCTCGAACTCTGAGCTGATGATAGCCTGACCTGAGGTCTATCTTCGAGAACCACCATCCTCCCTTGAGCTAATCAAAGAGGTCATCAATACTCAGAAGTGGATACTTGTTCTTCACGGTCACCTGGTTCAGGCGACGGTAGTCGAAACATAGTCGAAAGCTCCCGTTCGCCTTCTTGGCAAACAAAATTGGGGAAGCTCAGGGTGAAACACTAGGTCAGATAAATCCCTTTCCCTGTAAGTCCTCTAGCTGTACCCGTAGCTCTCGAAGCTCAGCGGGAGCCATCCGATATACTAGAGTAGATATCGGGGCTGTCCCCAGGTACATGTCAATATAGAAGTCTACCTCTCTGCGAGGAGGTAGTCCTGGAACATCATCAGGAAAAACGTCAGCATACTGGTCCACCACTATAGGAAAACTCAGACTCCACACATCAACTGCTCCGAGGATGATACTGGAAAACTGATGTGTGATTGGATGCCCTCTCCTCTGCATGAGTCCATCTGGTGCTGCGAAGGTTACCTTCTCACAGGTCAACGTGAACCTAGTCCCATCCGTGCGGACACACCGCACCTTGCGCCTAATATAGTCGATCTGAGCATGGACTGTAGATAACCAGCCCATACCCAAGATAACGTCGTAAGGCCTTGACGCCACTACAAGAAGATCCCAGTCTAAGCTCTCACCTCCTAGAGTAAGCTCACACTGCCGACACCAGTGCGTAATCATCGAGTCTTCTCCCGTAGGAGTCTCTAGTCGCATGGATCGAGCCAACGACTCTGTCGAAATCTCCGAGATCCGAACAAGGGCAGCGATAATGAAAGAATGACTCGCTCCTGTCTCTATAAGAACTGCATCAAGGGTGGATTAGACACAGATAGTACCTCGAATCATCTTAGGTGCACCGTGGTCATATGCCTCCACTGCCTAAAGCTGAGCCTATCTCTGTTTGCCAGCTCCCTGTGGTCGGGGTGGACCTCCTGGTGGTGGTGGTGGTGGTAGAGCCTCAAAGCATCGCCCACCACCCACTGCTCAGAAAGCTCCTCTGCCTCATCCACCTGCTCCCTACAGACCGCCACTGTTGAACCTCTTCCTCTGCCTGGGTGGTCTTTCAACCGTCTGCTGCTCCTCTACATGGCGGATCGAGCAGTCATGAGCCATGTGGCCCTACCCGCCTCATGCATAGCACTGTATGCCTCTCGCATGACTGGCTCTACTGCGTGTGCCCCGCACCTCTGAACCAGTATCGTGAGGTCTCCCACTTGATGGCCTGGTCCTCTTGGACCTCTGCAACATCTGTATACTGCCAGATGCAGAAGACTCCACTACGTGCCGCCCTACGGTAGGTCTCACTGCTGGTGAAGGCTCAACTAGAAAGCTATCCACAAGAAGGTCTCGCTCTAGTACTCCTGCCTACATCGGAATGCTGAGGGAGATCATCGATGCCCTGATCTCATGCCTCAGTCCCTGCTCGAAGGTCCGGGCCTGAAAGAATGGGTCTCATACCATGTCCGTGGAGTAGCGTGAGAGATTAGTAAATCTCACCGAGTATTGGGCTACTGTCATGCTGCCTTGCCGCAGCTGTAGTAGCTCCTGAATGTGCACCGCACGGAGGGTGGATGGAACGAACTCCAAGCGGAAGATGCTCTCGAAGTCTGTTCAAAGTAGAGATTCCTCGTCGTGAACTTGGAGCATCAGCCTCCACCATATACCTGCTTCTGAGTGCAGGAGACTCGCCGCAAGGATCACCATGAGGTCTGCTGGTGTCCCTACCAACCTGAAGACTTGAACGACAGCCTCTATCCAATTCTCTGCTACCTGAGGGTCCGTCTCCCCATGGAACCTGGGCGGTCTATAACGCTGAAACTCGTGTAGTGCACTCAGGTGACGTGCACCCTCAGAAGCTGGGGCTCGTGGCATCAGAGGATCAATGGGTAGAGGTACCGCCGGTGCCTCTGCTATAATGGGGCCCTGCAACGAGGCCTCGTCGCTCGGTGGGCTGCCATCTCGCACAAAGCACGGAACCCTAGATGACTGCCATTGTGGGGCCATCCTAAAAGAAAAAGGTATATCACGGTTAATACAGTATACCTGGTGAGCTTACATAAAGTAATCACAAAGAAAACTTTTGAAACTCAAATGCAATAAATGTTTTCGTTTACTGAGTCAGAAATCATAATTCAGGGTCTTGGTGAATGAATACGTCGGCTTCCGCACCAACACTGGACTCCTTGGACTGATAACCACACTCAATACCCTTAACACTATTGCTTCTCTCAGAAGAAATTATTGGAGTCTTGAGTTCTCCGGTAGAACCGACTCCTGTGATACCAATTTGTCACGACCCGTCCTCGGGGCCCGTGCCGTGACTACCCCAAGCCTGCCACCCATAGGCCATGGGCTGACGACTAGCACCAAAGGCATAAATCTCGATAAAAGGTAAGGCATTGCCTTTATATAAGAAAAAAAACACCACAGAGTACACAAGATGAAGTAAACACTAAGTAAACTGGGTACAAAAGTAAGTGATGAAAGTAAATGGGCCAGAATTCAAACCCAACTGAAAGTACAGTACAACTGAAAGAAAATACAACAGTAGTAAAGTAAATCAGCAACCACCGAGTCATCCTCCGGCTATCCCACCTGAAGGTGGGTACAGATGGTCTCCTCAGCTCCTTAGGTCTGGTCGTCCCCTCCATGTATGTCCCGCTTATTATTCCACCTCCGGGTACCGTCCCTATCCACAATCCTAAACCACGATCAGTGCTGTCCATCGTCTGCAACCAACACAACATAGTGCGGGCATAGACCATGCAGGGGTGAGTATACGATACTCAGTAGGGACCCTGAGACCCCCAAAGTCTCCCAGAATCCATAAAGGGTAAACCACAAGGAAAGATACAAACATGAAGTATCAAGAAAATCTACTTAGGTATATGCCCATACATATACCTAAGTTAACAATTCTAGTTCGGCTCCAACTCACGAGCCCAAGTATAACCCTGTCCACATAGGAAAGCACAAACCAATCCACAAAGGAAAGCACAACCCAGTCCACATAGGAAATGAAGTCAATCATATCGAAGATAATGATTGAAAATCAAGACTCAGCTCACACTGGTATAGTACTCCCAAAGAGGGGCGAAGATGATATATGTAGCCTCTAAATCATCTCCCCTACCGAACCCATATAGGATCCAAGTACAGAAGTCGTCACCGCCAAACCCATGTAGGATCCAAGTACAGTAACCATCACTGCCGAACCCACGTAGGGTCCAAGTATAGTGGTCATCACTATCGAACCCAAGGAGGATCTATGTACAGTCATCCTCGCTGCCGATCCCACGTAGGATCCAAGTACAATCGTCATCGTCGTCGCAGTCACAGCCAACTCTAGGGTTCCCGCACACAGCCCGCTCGATTCCGGGAGGGTCCGCTCCACGAGCCAAGGGGTCGATACATCAACTATCACGAAGTCCAGAGTTGATGTATCACAAAGTTCTGTCTCGTCAATAGGAACTCAATGAGATAGATGGTGCGTCAATCGGACGCCCGGTCTGAGAGTTATTGGATTTTTTGTCCCAGGGGCCCGGTTGGTTTTTAAGTTAAAACCAACCCGACCATACTCCATCTGTTTCCAAACCTCGAGAGGAGTAAGCCAAAAGGACTGTCTCAACAAAATGATCCCAACGTAATTGACAAAACGTCAATCGGATGTCCAGTCCTTGAGATATAAGCATTTCCGCTCCAAGGGCCCGGTTGGTTTCAAGTTCAAACCAACCCAAACATACCCAAAATTTGCCGAAACATCAAGTGTAATATTAAAAAATGACCGCCTCGATCCAAGGATCCCAATGAAACTGACGGTGCATCGATCAGAGGTCCGTAGCCCAGGATATGGGCGCTTGAACAAATCTGTCCGAAAATAGGGGGTTCGAGCCCGGTCTGACCCGGCCCGATACCCCCGGGTCAGCCCGAGTCCGGGTTCGTCCCATTTGGGCACAAATCGGCCTGGCTGGTGCGGTGTGGCCCGACAGAGTGGGGCCCGGCCTGCGGCAGGGTGCGACGCGGCCCGCGGCCGGGCGCGTTCTGCGGCCCAGCACGGAGGCCGGCCGCGGCTCGGCTTGCGGCCGAGCGGGGTGCAGGGGGGGGGGGGGGCGCCACCACCTAGTTCCCGAAAAGGCCCTTTTTGTAACCGCTGGACCCTAGTTAGTCCCGCCTCTTGGTTGCACCGGCGGACGGCTCTGCCAGCCGCCCCTTTAAAGAACAGCCGCGGCCTTTGGCCGCGGCTCCACTCTGACCAGCGCGGCGCGACGGTGCTGCACACCATCGCCGTGACCCGCTTCAGCTACGACCCCTTTTCGTTTCTGCGTGGTACAACGACACTACGCCACCTTCACCGCAAAGTTCAACAAGGATCAAAAAATAAAAGGGGAGGAGGATCGACTGTGTTTTTGCCGTCCGATCTCCTCCCGTTATGTTGATAACAATCGACCAAATTAATTAATGAAGAACATTACATTAATCTTGAACGTAAATAACCCCTACCTCAACAAAAGTTGTCGAATGATGGGCGTCGTGGAAAAATAGCGTCGCGGGATGAGGTTCTGTAGACGTCGACAGAGAGTGTCCAAGGAGGAAGCGATGTCTTCCCTATTTGTCACGGAGAAAAGGAAAGAGGGCGCGCCGTCGTTCTTCGGGGATTTGGAATTCTTCAACTAAAGGTGTCATTCTTCGTGGGAGGATAATGTTCTTCCAAGAGAAAAGAAAATCTCTCCTCCAAAGACTTCACACAACAAGCCAACCAACCCAAAATAAAATAAGGCTCATCCTTATTTTATTAACTCAAGCCATGAATTTCAATTTTAAAATTCAAACACATATATCACATAATTGATTAAGTGTATTGGAATGATTAAAGAGGAGAGAGGGGAGAGTCACACAAATAAAGGATACCAATATTTATTGGGGAGTTTCCATATAATTAATATGGGAGTTCAAAGGGGTTAAGGGTTATGGAATGTGAAAACATGGGTGCTCATGTGGGCCCCACCTCCCTCATAACCACAAATGGGAAGTTGGGTTGTTGTGGGCCCCACCAACAACTTCACATGAGAGAGTTTAACATCCAAGGTTAATAAAATAAAATTGTACACAATTTTATTTACTTCTCACTTAAACCCCAAAATTTAACTTCTTCTCCTGAGAAAATGCATCAACAATAAAAGTTATCTTAAGAAAATACCAGCGCTGTGAGTTCATCGGTGCCCTCAGATTTCAATTCCGAGCATCAGTTCAAAAGATAGAAAAACCCGCCCGTTCGTTCACTGAACGTAACTGAGCTAAACTTTAGAAATTGATTCCGGGCACACCGGGCCTCAGAATCAGGTGCCGTCAGAAACTGCATACTAGTAAAATCCCATATAATTTAAGAAAAATTTTTTCTTGAAATTTACGGTTCTTTACACAAAGAGAGAGAAAAATTCCAAAGTGATGAATTATTGGAGATAAGATGAGCTTACCTTGAGGAATCAAAGGTAATTCATGAAGAAATCATAAGAAAATAGCCACATAAAGAGGGGTAGTGAGAGGGAGGTGCGTGCTATAGGGGCTCGGCCAGGGGGTTGTAGCTCACTGTAGGGAGGCGCACATTACAGGGGGTCACGACTAGGGTGGAACGCTACATAGAGGAGGTTAGGCCATGGAGGCGCGCTGCAGGGGGTGGGTGGTTGGCCATTGAGGCATGTTATAGAGGGGACATGCACTATAGGGGGCTCTACGAGGGGGGGGGGGAGTAAATAAAGAGACCCCTTTGGGTATTATAAAAAGACCTAATAAAACTAGACACTAATAATAATAATAATAATAAATACAACAATAACAACAAGAATAATAATAATCTTAATAACTTAATAATAATTATAATAATAATATTTATAATAATAATAATAACAATTATGATAATAATTTGGATAATATTATTATTATTAAACATTATTTTAATTTTTTATTTTATTTTTCATATTTTATTTTATTTATCATTTAAAATTTATTTTATTTTAATACAAAGGAAAACCACATGGTCACCTGGGAAAAGCCATAGGGTTCCCAATCTTTGCTTTTTTCCACGCGTAAGATGCCTCAAATTCCAAAATGCCCATTTCTAAATAAAAACACAAAAAATTAAAACTGGGACTCAACCCGATCAAATAAAAAAAAGACCAAGGATGAATATATCAATTAAATTAAAAGAGCAGTGTCGGGTCAGGGTCTAACAATTATCCCCAACATGAAACTTTCTATCCCAGAAAGTCCCAAATGACTCTTTTGGTCAAAGCACAGATCACAATACAATAATTCTAAAAATAGTACCTTGATAATTTAAGGAATTAATTCCAAGAAGTCAATCGATAACCAAAGGAGTAGTCAATGAGATACCAAGACTCGGTCCACTAAAACAAGAGAACTGATAGTAAGGAACCCTCATCTCCATAAAAAACCACAACATGGAACACCTTAACCCTAAACTTAGAAATTACCAAAGCTTAGTGAAACTTCCATATAAATTCATCAAGTGACCCATTACCTGGCTAAATAATTACCACGTTCGGGGTCGGGTGGAATATGAACAATAGATTTCTCCTTTAGGATCTCTTTGAAGATTGAGTTTCCCTTTGGCTTGTTTCAGGATGTTCTACCCACTATATTATGATTTGGGC
The DNA here is from genome assembly GCA_963277665.1 of Viscum album. Taxonomy (NCBI): domain Eukaryota; kingdom Viridiplantae; phylum Streptophyta; class Magnoliopsida; order Santalales; family Viscaceae; genus Viscum; species Viscum album. The sequence goes on along the minus strand of OY728157.1, from coordinate 199,998,739 downwards.
CAACATTTAACCTTCCTAATCGAAACCACTCATAAAACCAAACCCAACTCTTAAAACCTGTGAGGCTAGTGATGGGTCTCCCCATCATTTTAATAATAGGCTAACACAACATAGGTCAAACCTTCCATCACAAACCCACCAACATGGACCGACTACCAACACAAGAGAGGGGGGGGGGGGACTAAAGGGACCGAAAATGAACACCAATTTGTGACTCATAACTTCCTCCAGACATGAGCATCTCCAACAGGTAACACCCAAAACCCAAAACCGTTAAAAGGAAGACTGAACACTCAAGATTTTATATCTTGGGACATAGCCACAACAACTTTGGGAAATTAGCCATCATGGGATTCAAAGAAAAAGGTCAAAAAAAAACAACCACAAGAAAATAAAATTCTACCAGAGTTCTCTCTGATTTCGAAGAAAATAGGTTGGATTTACATTTGACGTGCTCATAGTGACTGCCCAACTGCATAAAAAGATTCACCTTGGGACCTATTGTTGGTGTCCTGATGTCTTGAATCATTTTCTACACCATAGTCTGGAATTGAAAACCTTTAACTGGGGATTCAACCTCTAGAAACACACCTTATAGAACTTTTCTGAGACCACAACCTCAATAGGCCTTCAAAGGATTATAAAAAAGGGGATTAGAGTTAGATACTGACAACATTTGAAGAAACAAACGTGTGGGCATTAAATTAATAAATATGGAGTAATTAGGGAGACACTTTTGTAATAGGTTCTTCTGGTTCGCACTCCTCACCAGACGGGGAACCCTTCACAAGCACCTCATGAAACTAAAATTCCTTCTATAACAGCCCACTCGTTGTGACTCTACTTGGAAAAAGAAAAGGGGAATGTACCCTTCCCCAATTCAAACAAGGTCCTTCTTAGATAAGCAAAAAATTCTCACTCCCTCATGACATTTGGAGTTCCCAAATACTGGAAGACACACCCAACTTATTCATGTTACACAACAACCAATATCAATCCGTGACTACCATAAAAAAAAAAAACTCATACAAAGAGGTATCTACCTCAAAAATACTTTTGGAATCTAAGTAAAACCATCGATAAAAAAATATTCTTTAGAGGCCATTGGAAATTTCTAGGTGGCATACTTTAAATGGGAAACATGAAGCCAAATATAATCTCATTGTAAAAAAAGACACCACATCCAATCATAAATCAAATCTCAACATGAAAATCATATCAACCCAAAAATACGAATCGAAAAACCATGAATCACACAATAAAACAAAAACTCCCCTTATAAAATCATCTATTTCATTTAGAACTCAAACCATTTTCCATTTTAAAAATCATCTGAACACCAGAACCCAATCCAAAATTCAATTCCATTTCAATCGCCTTTTGGAAAAAAATAATTCCAACATAGCCACTTATCAAGACATACTTTTAGAAAAAAAACAAGCCTTAGAAACTAAGAACCCACCATTGGTATTCAATAAAGCTTTATATGTATGTACATTCCTATAGCAACTCGACACCCATCCAAACATACCAACTCCATGTCCACTATCCATATACGTGAGATCCATAAGAATTCTAAAGGTCAGTCAAATCATTTAAAAATTCCCATTTCCAAGAGGCATCAATTTCACATTTCACAAAAATTTTAAAAACCCCAAAACATTTTCCAAATCTACTTCTGATTTATGCTCTATAAAATCTTTAAAAGATCAAAAAATAGTTTCCAAAAGACTATAAATTTTCAAAATAACTCATTTCATTTTCAAACATTCCAATATTTTTATTTTTTGAAATCCAATTTCAATAGACCAATCATAAATTTTGCAACCTGATAAAAAACAACTAAAACCCACCCCAGGAACACCCCAAAGCAACCAATTCCTTATAAGAATCATGATTCCAAATTCTAAAACAAAAAAATGCTACACATGGACTGTTCACATGGTTTTGGAAGACCATGCCCCAACTAGGTGAGAACATAGGAGGTCATTAGAGAAACTTTCATGGTCTGCACATGGATTTTCAGGCCTTGTATAAGAATAATTCACCCCTCTAAAATGAACACCAAATTTCAAGACTGACCTGAAACACCCAAAAAAGACTAAAGACCTTAAAAATATTGAGATCCAAGCATGAAATTTGATGCAAGACCATCTTGGACCACGCTAAAAATTCAAGCATCACTCGAAATAGGTGGTGATCAAGAACCTAAATTCAATATACCACTTTAATTCTGAATGTCCTAACTCCAAAATATTAGAAATCACCAAAAGACATGGGCTAAACTTGGCTCTGATACCATTTTATCACGAACCAGCCTGGGTCAACCCTGAACCTATTACCTGATTCAGCCCGTGATAAGGGAAGAAGGGCATTCCTGATCCCCATAGGCTGGAAACTAGTATCGTGCACCAGATTAAAATAGTTGGGAATGATTTTGGACCATAAAGAAAATTCCAACAAAAAAATATAAACTTAAAAAAAGATAAATACTAGAAGTAGAAATAAAATATAGTCGTGCATCCAAACATACTTCCAATTGACCTCATGGGTCACCACCTGACACAGAACCACACTCGCTCCAAGAGTGATCCAAAACGAGAACCAGAAACTGAAAAGATAAAGTTGGCATGAGCAATGAGATGCTCTGTATGAATTCCAATGAGTAACAACGCCCTATGAACTTACCTTAATGAACCCAATCATGATAGTTTGAAAATAATACTTATTAAAATAAAATTTTTCACTCTTTTCAAAATCATGTCACACGTTAACATTTTTAAGGAATGTTTTTCTATTCCACTATATTTTATAAATAGTTTCAAAGCGTGTATTAACATTCCAAAAAAAGGAAAACAATTTAAATTAAAAACATCAATTTTAAAAAGGAGAAAATAAGATTTAATCAACTAAAATGGAAATAATTTGACAAACTATATGTAACAATCAAGCACCATGGTCAATAACTATTGGTAATTATCACAAATGGGGCCTTAAGAACCTCATACCTCGATAAAACATGGATTTGAAACCCCAAAAATCAGCGTTTTTTTCATGAGACACTAATAGGGAACAACCCACAACCTAGTTGTCTCTAATCATTATAATCATTTAGTTAGTGTTGTAATTTTCAATCCTACTAGATTAAACTTGGAAAAACCACTTAAAAATCATCTAGCATACTAGTCCTAGTATACCCACCTAGGTAACTAGGGTTACAAATGTGATCTATTTAAAATGGTTGTGAGGTTTTATCAATAAAATATATATAAACATATCACATTATTTGTCTAAGAAACCCCATTCAACATCCCACCACCGATCTCCTTCCTTAAGTGTATTCCCCTTTTTACGCCACACAATAATACACAAGCCTCAACACTAGGCACATATCACAAATCACATACTAACACTTAAATCACATTTCTAAAACTAGTGGAAATTCCTTAAGAGGGGATTTCCACTATTTTAAACTATTATCAAGTGCCAAAAGGGCCTCATTAATTTTACAATGATCATTATCAATTAGAAAACACTATTTCTCAACATATTTGAGTACCAAAATCTTCTTAAAAATCCAATTGCACAACCAAGGCACCACACATTTAATATTAATATAGAATACATGATTAAAACAAAATCAAACCTTATTAAGAAAGGAAATATACCAATTAACCTCAAATTCCTAACAAAACCAATACATTTTTCCAAACTAACCAAATCATGGGATTTACCAGTTTTTAAATCACACAAGAACCGACATTCATTCAAAATAAACTTTAAAAACTCATGTACACAACAAACATTTAGGGAAATACCCACTACACACCTAAAAAATTTTTAGAAACCAATTTTAAAGATATATCATTTAGGGTTAATTGAGAATTATAAATGTAATAAATTTACCAAAACAAGGTCAATAACATCTATAAACAAGAAAAACACATTCTGAAAACTAAAAAAAATTAGGTAAAATAAATGCAGAACCATTTCTAAAAATCATAACCATATCACATAGCTTATACTTATACTACAAAAATATAAAACATAATTCTATAATAATAAAGTAACTATGGAATTCAAATTAAAGGGTTAGACATTGGTAACCTACCTCAAAAGAATAACTAAGTTGAACACTTATTTTTTTAATACTCTTATCAGTGAAAAATCTAAGATACTCCAACTTTTTTCAATGCATATTCACTTTCACATATAAATAAGAAAACCTAGCCCCTATGTATATATTCACATGGCCATTAACACATATAAGGGGATCCTTAAAGATATCTTACATGCACATACACATTAACACTTACATGCGTATGAATTTTTCATATTCTAGAATGACCACACATAGACCCATATAAATATATTTTCTACCATGGGCGAAAATATATATAACAAGGGAAATCATATGGATATATTCATACCTATTCTTATTTAAGCAAGTCAAATTTGACAATGGCAGCCCAAAATCACCTCAAAGAAGACCAAAACACACTACGAAACAACAAGGTACCGTAAATCATTTAAATAATCCAAAATGAACTAGAAAAAACTAAAAAACAGATATAAATACTTAGCTCAGATGGTGGAAGTGAACCAAAACAACACAAAACAATCCAAAAAACCTTAAACTAAATACCAGAGACTCATAAATTACAAAACCCCTAAATATAAACTAAGCTACAAAGTAGAATAGAGGAAATCCTTACCCAAAATCAATGGTGGGAAGACTGAATCATTTTGAACTACTTAATATTTAATGGAGGTTATCAGAACACACATGAATGGGTCTCAAGAGATCATTTGAACACCCTATCAAAGGAAGAAACATATAAATGAATCAACCCTAACCCAAGGTTTTTAGTCGAATAGGTAGGGTGACAAAAGGTGATAAAAATTCCAGAGAGATAGAGGAGAGGGCAGTAGAAGACCTTTACTCAAGGAATAAAAGGGGATCCATGAAGAAATCAGAAGAAAATGGAAATGGAAGTTGGGGCCATGAGAGGGAGGCACATGCGCTATAGGGGCTTGACCAGGGGATCGTGCCTCGCTACATGTATGTGCGTGCTGTATAGGGGTCACAACAATGGTGGCGCAGTGTAGAGAGGGAGTTAATATATATAATCATGCAATAGTGGGGGGTTTGACCATGGATGTGTGGTATATAGGGGTCATGCACTACATGAGTGCTTTAGTGAGGGAGGGGGGTGATGGTGAAGAAGGAGACCCCTTTGGGTCTTCTAAAAAAAGAAAACATAATAAAACTAAAAACTAATAATAATAATAATGAAGACAATAATAATAATAATAATCTTAATAAGTTAATAATAATAATATTATTAATTATAATAATAATTACATTCATAATAATAATAATATTTTTATTATTGTTAAACAATATTTTACTTTTTTATTTTATTTTTCAGATTTTATTTTATTTTTCATTGAAAATTTATTTTATTTTAAAACACAGGAAGATCGAACAGTTACCTGGGCATAGCTGTAGGGTTCCTAAACCATGCTCTATAGGTATTCCAGATACTACCAAGCCCAAAGAGCCTATTCCAAATAAAAACTAAAAAAAATAAAACCGAGACTCAACCCAATCAAACACAAAATAATATAAGGCAAATAATGAATAAAATAATTAAATTAGAAGAGTAGTGTTGGGTTGTGGTGTGACATATTCTAAAAATATGTGGGTGGTTATTCTTCATAACGTCCTCATGGTCCTATATTGTTTATTCCATTTTATGGTTTTTCCAAATAACCTTTAACAATCAATTCATTTGATTTCCCAATACATTCTCTCTAGTGTCAAGATTTTATAGGCTCTTCACAATAAGAAAAATTAGGTTTCAATTTTATTTATTCATAGGTGAGTATATGCATTGGCCCTGAGATGTACTTCCTTAACAATGATATGTGAAACACATCATAAACTTTTGAGAGAGTTGGTGGCATTACTAATTGGTAATCTACAACACACATTCCTAATATAATTTCAAAGGGTTTGATGTACATGGGTATTAGTGTATCTTTATTAATAAACCTTAAGACACCCTTCCATAGAGACACTTTCATAATGAAATAACCCCCCTTGAAATTCCAAATAATTTCCCTAATTTTAAGAATAACTATTTTTTATTACTTTGACTTGCTTTAATATAATCCTGAATTGTCTTTACATTTTTCATTGTATCTTGAATATTTTTTGGGCCTATAAGTTTCCACTCACCAACTTCATCCCAAAATGTTGGAGTGTGAAATTTAGTGCCATATAATGCTTCTTATGGTGACATTTGAATAATATAATGGAAACTATTATTGTATAAAAACTATACCAAACATAAATAATGATCCCATATTTCTTCAAAGTCATATGAGCATGATCACGACATATCTTCCAATGTTTGAATAGTCCTTTCAGACTGTCCATTGGTTTGAGGGTTATAATAAATACTCAAATGAAGCACAGTATCCAAATCCTTCTGAAGACTCTTCAATAATTTTGATGTAAAATAAGGATCTCAATTAGACACAATCGATAGAGGTGCACCATGATATCTTATAAAATCATCAATATAATGTCTTGTTATTTGATCAAGAGGCATTTCTTCTATTATAGAAAGAAAATGTTCTGATTTTATAAGGTGATCAATAATAATCCATATCGTAAATTAATTCTAGGTGTTCTTGGTAGTCCTATGAAAAATTCTACTGTAATGTTATCCCACTCACACATAGGAATATATAGTGGTTTCATGAATCATATAGGATGTTGTCTCTCATCCTAAACTTGTCAAAAAACTACACATTTTGACCTATAGTCAGGTATTTCTGGCATCATATTACCCCACAAAAAGAGTTCCTTCAGATATAAATCTTAGTACTACTTGGATGTATAGATAAATTTGAACTTTTAGAATCATATAATAGTTACATTTTTATCTCTGGTATTGATATAACACATAAAATATTCCCAAATTTCAGAATTCCATCATCATAAATGATGTATTTCAATCATCTATCCTTAATGAATTTAATTTTATTTGGAAAATCCTCCTCATCAGATTGAGAGCCTTTTATCTTTTCCAAAAAATATGGTTTCAGAATCATTTGAAAAATGAGCGTTGTCTATCCTTTTTTAATAATTCACATATCAATCTTTACTAAATCCATGGACATAGGATCTTTATCAATTATCATTTGGGTTAGAAGTCCATGATATTTCCTACTTAATGAATCTTCTACCTTATTTTCTTTCCTTGGGTGGTATTGTATTAGGAAATCAAAATAATTAAGTAACTTGATCCATCTTTTTTGCCTCATGTTGAGTTAATTTTGTGTGAAGATTAATTTAAAACTATTGTGATCCATATATATCTCAAATATTTCAGCATAGAGATAGTGTGACTATATATTCAGAGAAAAGATTACGTCTGCTAACTTAAAATCATGATTTGGGTAATTTCATTCCAAATTTATCAAATTCCTTGATATATATGTAATAAATTTTTCATTTTTCATAAGTAAACAACCTGGTCCTTTCTTCAATGAATCATTATATACCACAAACCCATCATTTCATAATGGTAAAGTCAAAATTTTAGCATTGAACAATACTATATTCAATTATTCAAAACATTCTACCCATTATTTTTTAAATAGGAACTTAACCCTTTTAAAATAATTTTTGAAAACATTTTTTTTTGAAATAATGGGTTTTGATGTAGAAGGATTTCTGACCAAAGAGAGGAATAAAGTCATCTTTTCTTAAAAAAATATCATAATAATTTAGGTACCAATGTAAATACCTAACCCAATAATATAGGATTTTATTCATTACTTTATTATATTGGCATGATTATAATAAATCACATCCCAATAGACTGGATAATTTACTAGTCTTGGTAAACAAGATACATATATGATCCCCTTTTTACATTGGGTATAGAAATTAGAATAAAATATATAACAAAAGTAAATGCTCATAATCCTTGAAAAATCTTTCAACGAAATATTCTTCATAACTTCTGGAAAGTAAAAAAAATAAGGGTGAACAAAAATTCTCGATAAGGGTTATGTATAATGGAAACTATTATGAATCAATGATCATAATGAACATGGAATGGTAGATAACTGAACAAAAATGCAATTTAATCAATAAAATGATAATGGAATGGATCAATATATTTTTTCATTATGATAACATTCTAGATAATAGTATCATAATTGAATAAAGGCATTGCATAATTATTGGATATCGTGTATTTGGAACATGAACTATAATACCCTCAAGAGCTTTCACCAGGTGGTTTATGTATATCGGTAGAAACCCATCTAATTATGATTGGAAAAACAATTTGAACAATGTTTCTCCAATTTATTTTTCTAATGAGACCCATATATGCATCAATTTTATTTTATTAACAAGTCCCCAACATGTGTCTTTCAAATCCAAATCATTCCTCATTTATCAGATAATCGATTTAAAAATGTATTTTTAAATCAAAGTTCCCCATCCCGCTTTGAGATATTTGAATCATAAGCCCCCTAAAAATAAATAATTATCAAAGAAACATTTAATTCCTTTAAGATATAGATATTAATTATATGAAATATCAAAGGGGTAGTAACCAAACAAAATAAATAAGTGGCGAATAATAAATATCTCACATAAAAAAATTGCGATGAGAAAAACCCTTACCTTGTGCTTTCTATCGATTGAAAATTATTAAAACTTATTTATAATGGTTTAAACAATTTTATTAATTTATAATAGAACCATATTAATATTTATCATATCCTATATGATCTTCTTATGTCATTTCCACCCATTTTTTAATAATATTTCGTTATTACCCTTGTTTAGGGTGTTAATAGACTCATTTTCCTATGCATGTTTTGTAGTGTAAGTCCAGGTCTTTGTGCATAGGATATAGTTCTGTCAACTCTAAAATGATATTAAGTTTATTAATATCATATTTATTCATTAATTAATGTTTTATAATCATTCTTGAATGTTGACCATGGAAACTGAATTACCTTGTGTCGTGGAGATGTTAGGTTGTACGAACGCACAGACGAAAATATCATTCCCTTAATGATTAAAGGGAAAGAAAGTGTATGTTATATTAATTTTTAAAAAATCAATATCATGTCATATTTATTATATATATACCTTATTTCCATCATTATACCCATCCAAGTAACGTGGTGACGAAAAAAATTACACCCTGACGTGGAGACAGTAAGCTGTACATACGCACGCGCGGTGTTTTCATTTTTCATAGGATGGATAAAGTATGGAATATAATTGTCCCATAATCATAATAAAATTTTAGAATATAAATGATTCTATATTTATTAGTTTATCTTGAAAATAATATATGAATATAAATTAAAATAAGAATTAAACATGAAAGAGTTGATAAATTTGATTACCACTTTGTTGGCAGAATTCTTTTAATTTGTCCTTAGGTTATCAATGGTTAATATTTTGGAAGAAATAGGTCAAGTATAAATTATCTAAATATGTTTAGAAGGGAAATTTATAGTGGTTGGTCAAGCTATATGGCTCAAATTGGTGTGAGGAAGTGAGGGAGGAGGTTTCTTTTTATAATTGAGATGAGGGACACTTTTAGAATTTCTCAAAATATTAAAAGATAATAATGCTATTATAGATCCAAATAATTATAGATAGTATATATATGAATAGGATATGAAAGTTTCTACCATATCTTACCCCCTTTTTAATTATTTAATATTTTTATTATTTTTAAATAATTTAATAATATACTAATTCAAAAAAAATCAATATTGTCAAATTACATACCATTCATTTAATATGACTTTAAATACATTAAGAAAAAGTTATAATTACAATATAATTATTTAAAAAATCTATAATATATCCTATAAATATATAAAATTTATTATATACATTAAATCACTAAAAAATATATCCAAATTAATATTTTAAAATCTATTATTTTATTTGTCTTTTAATTAAATAAATAATATTTTTCTATCTGAAGAAACATTTAAGGTAATTATATAATTTATAAAAATAAAAAAGAAATCAATATAATAAAACTAATTTCATTAAGTTCTGAATAGACATTAAATTTAACTCATATCTTTATATTTTCCCTACGTGGACACATAAAAGATATTAAATAAAAAGAGGGAGACATTTTGTAACTATCTCTATTTTAATTAATATATAAATTACTTTCTTGGAAAATAATCCATTAAAGAACTCCAATTAGATATTAAGGTGATAAGGGTAAAATATACCTCATACAATATTTTCTTTTCATGTTTTGTTCATGGTTATACCCTTATCTTTTGTTTTTAACCCTTTTTAACCCCTTTAACTCTTACCGAGACAACATGAATTTTTACTCTTTCAGGGTCAATATAGTTGCTATAAATTGAAAATATAAACATAAATGGACAATTTATTACATTTATAACCTTATAACTATTATTTTTCCGAATTTAATATTTTTTAGTAATTTTTTATTATTTAATTAAATATTATTTATTTAAAAATATCATTAATATCTATTTTGACACTATTCATTACCTTGACTTTTAAAAATATCAATAAAACCAGATATCACTGAAAAAATTATTTTATAAATTCCTAAAATGTCAAGGTAATATATAAATTTAATTTATGACATTAATTATCTCATATTATATTGATTTTAATATTTTAAATATCATTTATTTGATATTTCCATTTATTAAACAATTACAGCATCATCATTAGGAAATCATTTAAGGAAAATATTTTATTATTAAAAATTTTAAAAAATTAACATGATTAATATAACTATTTTAACTTTTAAAATAATATTTATAGTAAAAAATATCTCTGAGATAACCCTATATTAAAATTATTTCACTTGATAAAAACAAAAGTATGACAAGTTTTACTTTTCTTTGAATAAAATATTTTAAAGTTATATTCTCATCCAAATGGCCATATATGGTCACATAATAGATCCTTTAAATTTTATGGACAAAAAACACCTATCTAATAAAATTTGGGAAAGTGTTATGTTCATTTTCTAATATTTATAATATTTTTTTAACTGTGATAACAAAAATTACTAAAGTTAAAAATCACATTTTCCAAAAATAAAAGGGAAACATTTAATAAATATAGAACATATTATTATAAATATTTAATCAATTTTACAAAATAAAAACCACATAATTGGCTAAAATTAATTGAAAATTAATCCTGTGTATGGGGTGAGAAAATGGGTTTTAGAGTTAAAATGTGAAAAAGTTTTAATTGTTTTTATATCCAAATTCAATATAAAAAGGATTCTAATGAAAATAATTGAAAAAAATATATTATTGATCTAATGTTCATTAAAACCAATTTAAAATATAATTTAACATCATAAATTATTTACCTAAAAAGTTAGTTTTCAATTAAAACATAGTATTTTTCATTATTCATAAAAAAAACATATTAGAAAATAAAAAATATTTAGAAAAATTAAAATATTACGCTTAAAAAAATGAAGTTTATTTTTTAAATATAATTTATAGAATTTATTAAATTTAGTTTTAAAAAATACAATTCATCAAAAGGTGAAAAAACTGCCTTCATAAAAATATATCTTTTTATGCATAAAAGTGGATTTATTTTTATATCATGTCTAGAAATCATAAAGTATGAATGTTAACAATTATATTGAACAATTATTATATAAATTTCATAATGTGGTTAATATTATTCCTTCCATCCAATTTAACAGCTAGGTCCTAATAAGATTTCATTTTCTATTTAAGATGGGTGTTTTGTGTGACATAAACCTTCGAAAAGATAAATTTTAAAGAGAGACATACCATAAAATATTTGGGTGTTACATTATCACATTATTCATTAAATTGAATCCTCAAAAATTTAAATTGAACTTCAAAATTCAAAGGTTTATACTTGAAAATTATTTTGTGGGAAACCCATATCAGAAATGTTGTTAATAAAATATCCTCTTAATATGAGGGAAAGAAAAATGAAATGGTTGTAAAAAAATGAGTATTTAAAATATGATAACATTAATGGGATGTGAAAACCTAGACAAGTAAGGGAAATATAACTATTGAGTTGTGATGGATAATGATAGATAACATGGTAATTATAAATTTAACCATCACAAAACCATATAATTGTGATCAGTTAAAAGTCCACTGATTTCATAGAAATAAATGTGAAAAATATAACTTTTTTGTTACAAAATACTCTTCTTATATTTTAGGGATTAATTTCCTATCTATATAATCTATTTAGAAAAAAATATTGGATTAAATTCCATGTGATAATAATAGTCTCATAATTTTTTTGCAATTAGATATATTTTCACTTCATTTATTACATCATGAAATGAATGTTTATGATGAATTTTTCAAACCCAAAGTAGTTTTAATAAATCATTAGGTCCTCATATAATTTATCCCTCCTCTAAATATTTATCTAAACCAAAATGGTTAGCACATGTTTTACAATATGATAAATCATACTTTAACCTCCAAAAATAATATGCAAAATCCAACTTAATCCATTTCTTAAGTAGATACCTTAAAACTCATTCAAAATACTTGTTTCCTAATTCAAATTCCAAAAATTTATAAGAAAGACCAATAAAATTTGAAAATAATCTATTTTTATACCAAAAACAAAATAATGCATCTCTTATTTCCACATATCTAATATATGATCTCCTTAAAAACCTAAATGAAAACGTTCATGCTTCTAAATCCTTAAAGAATAAGAGTTAGATTATAATCCTTATATATATCATGATTCTTATAACTAATGAACAATTGAGGAAATATTTATTGAATCGAAATACACAATAAATTTAGTCATCCTAATTCATTATTAAACCATTAAATATGCTTCATCATATTATACCTTAATATATCCTTCCTTTCATTTATCTTTTGTAGTAACTTAACTATTAGTTTTATAACAATTACTTTTACCACCATACTAATTATAACCATTAACCAAAACCCAAAGAACATTGTTAGAAACAATAATCACTGTGATATAGTCTAAAAGAATAATTTATATAATATCTAAATCTTGAAATATTATTCTCAATGTATGAGTCTATAGGTATTACCTAGGTTATCTATTGTCATTACCAAATATATAGGATGTTATCATATACTTAGACTTATCATCAGAGTTAGTCATATGGTATTGTTTTCTAATACATTATTTCCTAAATCTTGTTTCTGAGGTTTCTATTAAACTTAATTGGATACCAAATATAACATCTTGACCCCAAATTCATGGATCTAATTCTTAAATTTATTATATTGGAATGATTATAAGGAATAAAATCCCAAAGGACTGAATAGTTTATTTGTCTTTTTAAACTAGATACATACATGGTTCCTTGTTTTTTGATTGGGTATAGAAATTAAAACATAATACAAAACAAAAGTAAATGATTAGAATCCTTGAAAATTCATTCAAAGATCTCTTATTCATAACCTAAGGAAAGGAAGAAAAATAATTGTGATCGAAAATTCGTTGTAATGCTTAAGTACAATGGAAATTATCATAAATCAATGATCATAATCAATATATCATGATACTTAATTGAACGTATATGCCATTTAATCAATAAAATGAGAATAAATTGCATTCTTAGAGTTTTTCATAGTGAAAATATCGTAGATAATAATATATAAACTCTAAATTCCATAAATTAATAATTATTTTATGTAATGTATCTAAAACATCAACCACAATACCATAAATACCCTTCATAAGACGGTTTACGTCTATTGGTAGAAATATGTCTAGTTATTTTTGGAAACAAAAACAAAGGGTTTGTTGCCAACCTATTTTCCTAATAATAATAAATGAATCTAGGGGAATTTATTAAATATTACCCAACTCATTTCTTACTTTTCATACGAATTCCTCCTATATCAAAAAATAGATTTAGAAATATATTTTTAAATTAAGGTGTCCCATAACACTTTGAAATATTTTAACAATAATCCCCATAAAATTAAATAATTATCAAATGAGACATTGAATACCATAAAGATAAATATATTAATGATATAATATATCAAAGGGTAAGTATACCATACAAGGTAAATAAGTGTTGAATAAGGCATATGTCACATAAATAAAAGTGAGAGAAGAATAACCCTTACCTTATGATTTCCTTTAGTTGAACATGCTTTAGAATCTTATAAAATAATTAAAATAATGTAATTAATTTATAATATAAGTATATTAATTTTTATGAAATCATATATGATCCTCTTAGATCATATTTTTTCCCTTTTGTTAATAATATTTCTTTATTACCTATGTTTTCGGTGTTAACCGCTTCATTTTTCTATGCATGTATTTTCATGTAAGTCCAGATTATTGTGAATAAGATATATTTAATTCACTTAAATAATTTTATTCAAGTTATTAATATCAAATTTAATCCTTAAATACAATTTTATAATCATTATTTAATTTTTAATAAGGAAAATGAATCGCATCGCACTGTGGAGACGGTAGGCCGTACATAGGCATGAGTAACAATATCATTCATCTAATGGTGGAAGGGTAAGGAAGTGTATAGTATATTAATTTTTATAGAATAAATATCATGTCATATTTATTATATATATCCATTATTTTCATCACTATACCCATCAATGTAATGTGGTGATGAAAAATAAATTACACCACAATGTGGAGATGTTAATCCATAAGTACCAACACACGGGGCTTTAATTTTTCATAGGATGGATAAATCAAGGAATATTATTATACCATAATCATAATAAAATTTCAGCATATATATGATATTGTATTTATTACTTTATCAGGAAAACAACATATTATGATGAAGGGCAAGAAGAAACAAACTTGAAAGAGTCAAAAAAGACGATTGCCTATTCTTTGGAGAGCTTCCATTAATCACTTATTAATTGATCTATGGTAGGTCTTTTGGAAGGAATAAAAATTATATAAAATATATAATTATATTTATAAGAGAAATTTTTAGGGTTTGGTCAAGATATATGTCTAAAATTGGTGTGATTAAGTGAGGAGGTTCCCTTTAATAATTGATGTGAGGGGCATTTTCATGTTTCCTCAAAATATTAATATATAATAATGATATTATATATAAAAATACTTAAAAATGGGATATAAATTATTAGGGTATAAAATTTTAGAACATATATTTTCCCTGTTAAGATTATTTAATACTTAAGAATTTAATAATTCAATAAAATGTCATTATTGTCAAATTTGACATAGTTCATTAAATTTGACTTTAAATACATCAATCCAAAGTGGTAATTAGAATATAATGATTTTAAAAATTTTATAATATATCCTATAAATATATAAAATTCATTTTACACATTATCTCATCCAAAAATATATCAAAATTAATATTTTTAAATTCAATTATTTTATTTCTCTGTTAATTAAATAAATACTGTTTTTGTATTTGATGAAACATTTAAGGTAATTATATAACTTATAAAAATTAAAAATAAATTTATATAATAAAAAACTCTAATAAGTTCAAAATAGAAATCTAGTTTCATTAATATCTTGATTTTGTTCCAATATGGGCACATAAAAAATATTCAATACAAAGAGAGAGACATTTTGTAATTATCTTTGATTTACATAATATATATCTTATTTTAATGAAAAAATATTCATTAAAAAACTATAACAGCATCTTAAGATGATAGGGGTAGAATTATCCTAATCCAATAATTTTTGAACAAGTTTATATCATGGTTATACCCTTATCTTTTTGTTCTATCCTTTTTAACACATTTGAATCTTACCATGCCAACATGGATTTTTACTCTTTGAGGGTCAATAATTTTACTATAAAATATCAAAAAATCCATAAATGGATAATTGATAATTTTTAACCTTTTAAAAATATTTTTTCTGAATTTAATATTTTTAGGAATTTTATATCATTTAATAAAATATTATTTACTTTAAACTATCATTAATGTCTATTTTGAAACAATTCATTACTTTCACTTTAAAAAATATCAATAAAACAAGATATCCTTAAAAAAAATTTTAATACGTTAATAACATGTCAAGGTATTATATAAAATCCATTTAGGACATTAATTATATAAATTAATTTTACTTTAATATTTTTAATTTCATTTATTTTATATTTCCATTAAAAAACAATTAGTGCATCATCATTGTGAAAGACATTAAGGTAATTATTTATTTCATAGAAATTAAAAATAAATTAACATGATTAAGATAAATATTTTAACTTTTAAAATATTATTTATAGTAGAACATATACCCTAGATAACCCCATATTAAAAATATTTTACTTGTTAAAAACAAAAGTTTGATAAGTTTGACATTTCTTGAATAAAATTTTATAGAGGTTATAATATAATTATAATGACCATAAATTGTCAAATAATCAATCCATAAATTATTATAAATGGTTGATACTTATAAAATAAAATTGGGTCATGTTTTAAGGTCATTTTTTAATATTTTTAAAATTGTTCTTACCCTTAATTACCTCATTTACCCATAATTGTGGTAATAAATGTTACTAAAGTTACTATTTATATTGTCCAAAAATAAAAGGGAACAATTTAATAAATTTTTACTATAGAATTAAAAATATGGAATCTACTTTTAAAAATTTTAAACACTTAATTGGGTAAAACTAATTTAAAATTAATGATATAGATGGCATGAGAAAACGAGGTTTAAAGTGAAAACGTGCATAAGTATGATATGTTTTTATATCGAAATTGAATATAAATAACATTACAACGACATTAATTGAATTAATATATTTATTATTTAACTATTATTTAATTAAATCCCAATTAAAATATAATTTAAAATCAAATGTTATTTATATGAAAAGCCAATTTTCAATTAAAATGTAGTATTTTTTACTATTCATCAAAAAATGAAACATATCAGAAAAATTCCAAAAATTAAACCAAAGTAAATTTTAATATTAATATTTTAAAAATGAATTTCAATTTATAAAATAATTTTTTTTAAAATATTTAAAATAAGTGAGTCATCAAAATGCATAAAAACTACATTTAGAAAAATATAGCTTTCTATGCATAAAAGTGTATTTATTTTTATATCATGTCTATAAATCAAAAAATATGAATGTTAAAAATTATATTGAACATATAACATTATAGACTAATAATTTCTTTAATAATATTCATTATAATTAATTTAATATAAAGGTTATAATAATATTTTATTGTTTGTTTAAGCTGGGCGTTTTGTGCAACGTAAGCTTTCGAACAGATTAACATTAAAGAGAGACATACGATAAAATCTTTGAGTGTTAAAACCAATGAGTAAAAACATGGAACTATTAATTCAAAAAGTTCATGAATAACTAGTTGAGAATATATTATATAGAATATAAGATATAAATATAAAAAAATAATCCCAAGGGGGACGTAAAAATAAAACAATCCTGACTAATGAAGATATTAAGAAATAAAAACTTATAACATTGGTAACCTCATATGCTTAATGAAAGAAATAAATCTTAATTAAACTTTAAATAAAATTAATATAAATTAATTATTGATATAACTTAAAAAGTTGTGGTATATACACAATAAATAAATAAATAAATGGTGAGTATGGTGTATGTCTCGCAAATGTAGAAGTTAGACCAGAAACCCATACATAGACTCCGACTCATCATGTATTTTATTTTTATTTTTTAATAAAAAAAATATTTTAACTATTTAATTTATTAATAAACTCTTTAATTTTTATTATTCATTTTATTTCATATATTACCATGTTATATAGGATTACTTAATTAATTAGGTTCACGTCAGATATTTCAACAATATTTGACTTATGTGTGAAAAATGACATTGTTGTGTTGACTATTGTCAAAGAAGTCATTATTTAAACACATAAATAATAATAATAATGACACAATTATAATATTTATAAATTAATTATTATTTTTATACCAATATAGAATGATATTTTTGAGAAATGAAGTATGTTATGATAATGGGGACGGTAGACAGTGTGTACGCATGAGTAACATTTTCATTTTTCAATGGTCATTATAAAAAGGTGGTAAGTAATATTTTATCAGTATAATATGATAATAATATCATAAATACAAATTTTTCCTTTAAATATACCTATATATATCATCCATGGGAGTGGTGATTAAAAGAGTGTCACATCTCCTTGGGAGGCAATAGTCCACACACACATGAATGATGATACAATCTTTTAGTGAGTGAAAAGATAAGAAATAAAATAATATATTAACTTTTAATATTAAAAAATATATAATTAATATAATAATTATTTCATTTATATCACATATAGTCATTAAATATATCTTTATCACCTTTAATTTAAAGAGTCAATGAAAGATGAATCACATTGCTTCGCGAAGCGGTAGTCTGCCGTACACACGAGCAGCGTTATCATATCCCCTACGAAAGGGAAATTAAAAAGGTATATATTTTATAATTACTAAATAGGTATAATTAATTTATAAATATCATATATATACAATATATCCATCATCATACCAGACCCTGATAGGTGGTAATGGAAAAACGAATGACATCAGTTCACGAGGGGGTAATCCGCTGTACACATGAATAATGATTTCATAACCCATTTGATGGAAGTGAGGATGGTTCTATGTAATAAAACTAAAATAAAACTATATAAGTCTATAGAAGATACTTATTTTTTTATATAAGAGTGGTTTAATAATAATTTAATGATATTAAGGAATAAATAAAACAAAAATGCATAATTATGAATTTTACCTCTTCTCATACAACATCATTTGTAATTTACCTAAAGTGTTTCTAGAATGGAATTATGAATGAAATAATGATTCTAATATGGTGTGAGTAATTTTTGGACATTATTTAGTTAATTATTTATATAACTAAAAGGTTTTTATGTTTGAATCATAGAGTAGAGTGGGTGGGATTTTATAAGTGAGGTGAGTTGTACACTTGTAATTTTTAGAAAGAAAAAGATGAACCCATATTTTTCACATGAAATAGGGTAAAAATGAATTATTTCTATGAATAATACATTATAAGGTGTATTTAATCCAAAAAAATATATTTTATATATGTTTTAGTTCTTTTTATCTTTTATATTATTAGTTTAACCCCAGGTAAATCCATTTTTACATTAATCGTGTTAAATAATTTTTACTATTTTCAATATTCATTTTGGTAAAAAATTAAGCTAAAAAAATTCGATAATTAAATTATTATGATTCTAAATATGTAATATATTTTTCCAAATTTATTTCACATAATTATAATAATTTAATTTAAAATTAATCCAGCAGACACAATGCGAAAATATGCTCAAAAGTTTAGAGTGTTTTTATATCAAAATTAAATATTAAATTTTTTGAAATGACAGAAATTGGATTTTTATATATATATATAATTAAAATAATTTTACATTAAAACTAATTCAAAATATTATTTAACCATGTGAATTATTTAAACAAAAAATAATTTTTTAATTAAAATTCTGTAATCTTCACCATTCCTCAAAAAATGAAATTTTTTTGAAAAATACAAAAAATCCACTAGATAAATATTATATTTTAGTTTAAAAAGTAAAGTTCATGTTATGAAATAATTTTTTTGTAAGTGTTAAAAGTAAATTTTAAATTATTTGTGAAATTATCGACTAAATCATCTTTTAGAGAAATTAAATTTTTTCTAAAAAAATTCTTTTTTTTAACTGCTTATTATTTTATTTCTAACCAACTAATAACCATAATTTTAAAAAATTATTTATTACTATTAATAACCATCAATTTAAGTACTAGGTTATAAAGGTATACTATATTTAAGTTCATTTTGACTTGAGGTAGTGTGTTCTCCAAGCTATAAAAGAATTAAATTTAATGAAATATATTCATGGGTTGTTTAAGATCATTGTTGCATGTCTCATGTGATATCAGAAAAAATTTACTTCTTTTAAAATATTTTGGTGTTACAAATAAAATTATAAATTTAATGAGGATTAACTCTATATCTGATTTTTGAGTAAATTTACTTTTATTCTTGAAAGTTACTTTCCTCAAAATTGGTTTTCATTACATTTTGTATACACATATTAAAATTATTTGTAACCACCAATGGAAATATAATAATTAAAATTGGTTTATATATTTTTAATTATAAAATTTTTATTATTAGAAAATTTATATTCAAAAATTTAACTAGCCAAGTTAATAAACGAGTTACCGCAGTGAAAGTAAATTATGGTTAGATGGTAAATTAAGGGGAAGTGGACTGAAATTTTTCAAAAAATATCCCAGATTTTTTTGGTGACCCCAATCCATTATTTACCCCCATTAGATCCAATTTTATTTTAATATTAGATGCCTTTAATATAATGTAATGAGTATTTAAAAAAATTCAACAATCTAACAACTTTTCATAACTTTTATTCCCACATTAATCATATTTTCTCAAAAATTATATTACAAATTAACTTCAAAATAATATTATAAATGACCTATAGGTACTAAGATCTCAAAAATACTAACCTATTAAGGCTTAAGAAGAAATCCAAAGGATGATATCAAAAGAAGTCATAATTGTCTTAAACAAGTTATTTCAAGTTTATTTGTTCTAAAAACCTATTAAAATATTATATGACCATATTAACATAATTAAAATAGTAAAATTAGTATAATTAAATTTTATTATGTTTAATTAACAAACAACATCTCCGTCATTCCCATCTAGTGAAGAATGAAAATATCTCTTGTACGTACGTGCAGACTTCTACCACCATGAACAATATATTTCATTTTTCATTACCAAAACACATGAAAAATTATAATGATATCTTTAAATATTATATATGGAATTATTATTATTATTTTAAATAAAATTCATTATCTAACTTCCCTCAATAAAACTAATTATAAAATTAAAACATCTCTTCTGTGAACGTGAATACTACCGCCTCTATAAATTACATGTTTCTTTTATCACATCCTGACATAGTCTGCTATATAAATGGATTTAATGTGTAAATATTTTGTTTAAAAATTTATTAAGGTTCTATAATGGTTATATACATATTTTAATTCTCTAATAAAATCATTTATTTTTATGGAATATAAATCTATGAAAAATTATTGCTAAGATTTCAATTAAAATCATCACCCTTAAGTCCAATGAAGTCAACATGTAACTCTATAACAATTTCCAAAACTAAATATATAAATTCACGGACGTTCATGATGTTATTATAATATTAAAAAGGTAAAAGGATCGGAACCGTCAAATTGGAACATGTGTGGAAAATTGAATTGTTAACACAAAAATATTGATTTTAATAAAGAATTCATAATAAATGTCTAATAAAAAATTATAATATAATGGTATATTGAAAGATAAATGTATATTTGTTTTTGTTTTATTGTAATGCAGAGCACCTAATATTAAGTAGAAATCCATTGATTGGGTTTTTGATCTCATACTTTCTTATTTGATACATTTTTTAAATTACATACATATTTATATTATAAATTTCACAAGATACCTATTTTATATATTATATAATTATTAAATAATTAATCATGGTAATTAATGTAAAATTTTATTTCTATATTTCAATAGGTTTGGATTTAAGTATTATAAATTTCATAAGGGTTTCTTTTTTAATTTCACTTTTTATCAACATTGTTTATGTTTCAATTAAAATGGGGGTAATTTTATTTTATTTATATCATAAAACCCTTATATTTATATATATTCTAGTTTTTTCAAATATTATATCCATTTCCCACACCCTTGGTACTCAGAACCATTGAATGAATATTTATAAAAAAAGAAAACCTTATTTATCATTTTTTTTGTGAATCACTAACTTCCATATCCATATAAATTATTTTTTTAAATAATTTTTTTGATATAAATAAATGATTTATTTTTTTAAATTATTTTATATTTTAATTTCTTTTTAAAAGAATAAAATAATTATTTTTAAAAATTTACAAAAAATTCATTTGGGATTTCTTTACGAACATATTAAAATGATATATTTTTTTCATTATTCATAGTAAAGTATTTTCCCACTATCCGTATAATTATTCATTATATATCTTCCTTTCCATGTTTGTATGGTTTTATAAATAATATATATTCCTGTTATTCAATAATATTTCTAAAATAAATGGATATTATTTCCATCAATGTTTTCAAAAATTGATTTCATTCCATTTATGTATATTTTTATCCCCCAAAATACATTTTATTAATTAATTAATATTTATTTTCATGAATCAATTATTGTAGATAATTTTGTAATAATCTCATTTACACCTCATGGAAACTATTTTAGAATTAAATGTTAAATTTATTCAGCGACAATGTTACAAAATATTTATGAATGTTCTTCTTTAAATTTAATATCCCCTTCCACTATATTTTCTATAAGACATGACTTAAATTTAAATCCTTCATTTCTCATGATTTTAAGATATCCTTTTACCCCTTACTAATTTATGATTTTTACCTTAATATTCACAAAAGGGTTGTCTTCAATTCAAACATGTCCTTATTATTCACACCATGGATATCCTTAATGTACATGTCCTATAATACCATGTATATTATCAATAGCATATTTATATTATATTAACTATATACCCATTTCTATAAACAATTTTAGTTGAATGAATCTTAATAAGAATGTTATTATATTGGGTAGGGAATATTGGAATTTTCTATATCTTATTCAATATGGATATTGATTAATTACAAAGTAAGATTGATTATGTATTGTATAAATCATTAAATATATAAATAATACATTTGTCATGTTTAGTGATAGGTGGAATGTAGAGTTATATAGCCCCTTGATGCATTGTGTAGGTCTCATGAGACAAACTAGAATGGGTATTTCTTGGTGTAAGTTGTCCCATAAAATGGTAATGAATTTTAATGGGGCCTTGATGATATATAAGATGTATTATCATAAGGTATTGATGGTATATAAGATTTATTTTCATGAGTCCTATAATATAAATTAACATGTCAATCATTTTTCCTTTCATCACTATAAAGATAATTATTGATGTCAATTTGATTATTTAAATTTTTATTTTATCATTTTATTTATTTCAATCTCATGTTATTGTTTACATGAATAATTTATTCTCTACATATTATTCATGTTTTCGTTTTCTATTATGGATTCCTTTGAATGCTACCCTTACTAAGAATTTGAGATCACCTTTATTTTGCTTATATTTATTGAGTAATAAAGAAGAATAATTTACATAATATATCTAAAAGGGTTTCATGTGTGGATAATTTTATGGGTGATTTTGAAGACTTACTGTGGAATAATAAAATTTGGGTGTAATTAAAAAAATAAACATAGGGTGAGAAAGATATGCTTTTTGATATTTTTGAGTTTCCATATTAATCTAATAATATTAAAAAGGTCCCTAGGTATGTGAGTAAATAAATCATTTCATTTAATGTCGTAATACTGGATGATTATAATTGGGTCTCTTGAGTTTATATTAGTGTAGGTTTTTAAAAATTAGGTTTTTTCATATGAGATCTCGGAGTACGAGTCTACTATGTCTGAATTGGAATCAAATTAAGATTTAGCCATCTTTAGAGGATATGATGTTATGGTTATGGATATATCATTTGGTTGATAAATTTATTTTTTATAATAAGATAAAATTCATAGGCACCATTTTGAATTCCTATGTGACTGTATTATAATGCGATTAAAGATATCATTGGAGAAATTTATGGGAATACATGATGACGATAAATATCATCCAAAGGTTTAGATTATAATTTATTATGAAGGTTATTTGGTGATAATTTTTTTATATTTTTTAGGGTACAATAGAAGGTGAAGATAATTAATTAAGTTGGTATGTGATTTTACTTTGTAGTAAATATGTTTAATTAAGATAATGTGACAATTCAGTTTTGATAATATAAGTTTAACATTATGGATAACCCTAGGTATTGAAGAGTAATTTGATTTGGGTTATTTTGGGGATAATTAACAAATTTTTAGGATCACATATTTATTTTTTTTTGTTTTAGAAGAGAGTAATTAATATTTTTAATGAGTATTGATGTTAAATAATTTTTAGGTAAAGTTTAAATTGATTTTGAAAGAATATTTGATCATATTTGTTTTTTAAGTTTTGGGGTTTTAATTTAGTCAATTATATTTTGAAGAGTTTTAGGATTTTTTTTATTTGTAGAATTATTTAAGTTTAAATTATGGTTATATTATTGAGGTTTTTGAGATTAATGTATTAGTTCTTAACATGATGGTTTATTCATATATAGTGTTATCTTAACTTATGATAACCATTTTGGTTTTAGAAAATAGAAATAGATATCAGGATTAAATTGTCATTGTTTTTTTGGTTTTAATATTCATCAAATGTTTAATTTTTTTATTTAGGAATGAATCATTATTCATGGATATTTATCATTTATAATATGAGATGAAGGAGGTGTAGAAAAATGATTCAAACATGAACAAAAGATGAATTTATACTACTACAATGGAATGAAATGAAATAGAAATAATTTTCCATATTGACTATCTCATTGGTAAAATAATTCTTCAATCTCAAGATTTTTAAAGATAAATATATCAAGTCTTAGGTGGAAAATATCTCTCAGTTATCAAGGTATGATTTTAGAAACTCATTTATAAGTATTAGTTTTATAATCATAAGAGTATGGTTTTACACTAATTCAAATCAAGACTTTAACATCACTAGAAAAGTGCTGACTTCATGAGTGAGGGTAAGAGCCCTGATATTTTATTAGTGATAAAAAATCACTCATAAAGGGTTCCATTATAGGTGCTAAAAATGTGATGATAAATATTACCTTTATCAGTGATTTTAAAAGTGGTGATAAATGACCCTTTATCATCGCTTTTAAAAGCAGTGATAAAGGAACCCTTTATAAATTCTTTTATTTAGCACCGCTAAAGTCACCCTCTATCTGTGATTTTATAAAAACTAATAAAGGGTAATTTATCTACGCTTATAGAAGAACTGATAAATTATAGATTTATCAGTATTGATAGAAGAGATGCTAAAGTATACCTTTATTAGAATTTTTAAAAGCACCGATAAATGATTCCTTTATCAGTGATTTTAAAAGTGGTGATAAATGGAAATTCTATAGTGTGTTGTAACAACACATTACAACACCACTATAGTGTGCTGCAATGACAAAACACATCACTACAAACACACCAGATATCAACAAAAAAAGTCCAAATATATAATTTATATGAAATGAAATTTAAAATACAAATATAAGAAAAAAATAATATATTATAGACATTTGAATCCTTGGTTTATATAATTACATTAATACCAATTATTACATAAATTAAAAAACATCAATTTTCTTTCCCTTTTAATCTTGACCTAACTCATGATATTTTCTAATAAACCACCCCCTAATCGAATAAAATAATTCCCCTAAATAATTATTATATAAATAATAGTTTAAAGAAATAAATTAACTAAAAGTGTTCTTTTTTACTAAAATTGATGTTAGTTTTAAATTTAAAAACGAACTTGGAGTCACACCAGTCACATTGTGCATCATATTGAGGTGCAGAAAATTTCAAAAACATCTCAAATGGGTTTTAAATCATTTTCCTAATGTATCAAAACAATCTTAATTTGTTTTCTTGGTTTGGAGTATGTTAGTTGTCTTTTTACTAAAATGT
The DNA here is from genome assembly GCA_963277665.1 of Viscum album. NCBI lineage: Eukaryota > Viridiplantae > Streptophyta > Magnoliopsida > Santalales > Viscaceae > Viscum > Viscum album. The sequence continues at coordinate 199,972,881 of OY728157.1, read as the reverse complement.
CATTTTAAACTAGAGACACATGATTTGAAATCAATATGATCACAATATTTATCAGTTTTATGTGTAATTTATTCCTACAGGCCATAAGTGAAATATGAATCATTTTTTTAAAATATGATGAAAATCCGATCACGTTTTATCATTTTTTAGTGAGTGACACTTTTTGAAATAAAATGTCGATTTTAAATTGATGATAGACAATTTGAGTCATACTAGGAACATCATGTATCATATTGAGGTGTGGATGATTCCTACATGTCAAAAATGACTAACGGATCATTTTTATAAGGTATCAACACAATCTTAATGGGAATGCTGAATCTTGAATATATTAGTTGTCCATTTTACAAAAATTGATGTCAATTTTAAATAAAAGACACAATTTTAGTCATACCAATCACACCATGGGTTAGATTTATGTGTGGATGATTCCTACACATCCCAAATGAATTTTGTATTTTTTTTCCTAAGTATCAAAATATTCTTAATGTGTTTTCTCTATTTTGAGTGCGTTAGTTGTATTTTTTTACTAAAATGTCATTTTAAACTTGAAATATACACTTTTGAATCATTCTAATCCCATTGTTTATTAGTTTTATTTGATATTTATTTATACACATCAAAATTTACTTATTAATTTTTTTCCTAAATTATCATGAAAATTAGGGTGCGTTTGATCAATTTTCAAGAAGTGGAACTTTTTGAACTTAAATATCAATTTTAAACTAATAACATACATTTTGAGTCAAATTGGGAACATCATGTATTATATTGAGGTGAGGTTAATTAATACACATCAAAAATGAATTATGGATCATTTTCATGATGTATACAAACAATTTGAATGCATTTACTCATTTTTGAGATGGACAACTGTCAATTTTATTAAAATTCATGACAATTTGAAATAAAAAGATGCACTTAGAGTCATATTGGTCACATTGTGCATCAGATTAAGGTGAGAATAATTACTAAACATCCAAAATGGATTATGGATCATGTTCCTAAAGTATAAAAATAATATTAATGTGTTTTATAAGATTTGAATACATAACTTGTCTTTTTTTTACTAAAAGGTCATTTTAAAATTGAAACACGCACTTTGACTCATAACGATCACACTGTGTATCACTTTGATGTGAGACTAATTCATACAAATAAAAAATGACTAATGAATCGATTTTAAAAATTAATAAGAATATATTAATTAATTTTCTTAGTTTTATGTGACTTACAGTTTTTGAACTAAAATGTAGATTTTAAATAGAAAACAGATACTTTGAGTAATATCAGAAAAATCATGTATCTAATTGAGGTGAGTCTAATTACTATATATAAATAATGAATTATGTATCAGTTTCCTAAATAATTTAAATAATATAATATTTTTCACAGTTTTGAGTAGCTCAATAGGACTTTTTATTAAAATTGATGTCAATTTTAAATAAAAACACGTACTAGGAGTAATACTGATCACACTGTGCATCAGATTGAGGTGTGGCTTATTCATACACATCTCAAATCACTTATATATCATTTTTATTAAAGTATAAAAATAATATGAATGTGTTTATTTGGTTTTGAGTACGTTAGTTTGTTTTTTTACTAAAATTGATGTCAATTTTAAATAAATATGCACTTAGAGTCATATCAGTCTTACCATGCATCAGAATGAGGTACGACTAATTATTACACATTGAAAATGACTTATGGATTTTTTTATAAAGTATCAAAATCATTTGAATGTTTTTCTCTATTATGATTATATCAATTGTCTTTTTTTATTAAACTTTCATTTTAAACATGAAACAAACAGTTTGACTCACATAGATCACAACATATATCAGTTTGATTTGAGACCAATTAACAAAAGTAAAAAATGATTTAAGAATCGATGCAAAAAATTATCATGAAAATCCAATCATGTTTTCTTGGTTTTCATTGAGTGACACTTTTTAAAGTCAAATGCCAATTTTAAACTGATAATATACACATTGAGTCATATAGGGAATATTGTGTATCAGACTGAGGTGTGACTAATTCCTAAAAGTATGAAATAAATTATGGATCATTGTATTAATGTATAAAAATAATATGAATATGTTTTATTAGTGTTTAGTGTGTCACATGTCTTTTTTACTAAAATTAATGTCAATTTTAAAAAGAAAGAAGTACTTGGAGTCATACTAGTCACATCGTGCTTTAGATTGAGGTGTGACTAATTCATACACATCCCAAAGTCTAAAAAAACCTAACTATCAATGTTACCATGATTTCCATTGACTTTTTCAAACTACAAACACTCTATGAGAATATTCAAACAAACCACCTCAAATTGAAAAAAAGAATCTACCTATAATAGAAAACAATTATTATGAGTAATACTGAAAAAAATAAAAAAATGAAATAATACATTAATTAAATGGAAAATGATTTTACTATGTAAAAATCAAGATTACCTCTATGATTGGGTAGTTGAGGTAACTTAAAGGAAAGTGATAAATATTAACACTGCAAGAGTGAAAGTTTTTGAGGGAGAAGAAGTTTGTTGAATTTTTCATACAGAAAGGCATGAGTGATGGATAGATCACCCCAAATTGAACAAAATAATCAACCTATATTAGAAAAAAATTATTATTTGAGTAATACTAAAAATAAATAAATTAAAAAAAAATATGAAATAATAAATTAATTCTATGTAAAATGATTTTACTGTGAAAATATCAATATTACCTTTGTGATTGAGAAGAGGTAGTGTTTTTTCCCTTCATGAAAAGGTAGTAGAGAGAAATTAAAGGAAAGTGATAAATGAAACACTTCATGGGTGAAAAGATTTTGAGGGAGAAGAAGTCTATAGAAGTTTTGGTGTATAAAGGAATGAAAGTTTGACCAACCACTCCAACTCGAACAGAAGAATCCACCTGTATACGATTTTTTTTGTGTGAGTAATATTAAAAATAAATAAATAAAAACTATATATGAATCAATAAATTAATTCTATGGACAATGATTTTGTAACGACCCAAAGTTTCGTTAATGGAAATACCTCTTGATCTAATTAAATGTCTCTTCTTTGGTTTCATGGTAAGAATTCTGAATGTTGCTAATATAGCTGTTGAACAGTGATCACATGATTTTTATAAATATAGGGCTTTAACAAATCCAATTTACTCAGAAAAAAGAAGCGATGGCCTCATAGAGTAGAATTTCTCCATACGAAGCCCATTTGTAAGAGCTCAGAAAAGAGGTGGTGTCCTTGGGATTCTCTCTTGACCAAGCCCAAGCTAAGTTTCATCATGTCAAGCTCAAATGGGACCGTCTACGAGAAAAGTGGAAGTTGATAGAGATTACCACTCAAGCAATGTTATCCGAGCCACCCCAAGAGCCTGTCACCATCGCACACCTTACCCTTAGGTCTTATGCGACTGTTTTAAGAGGTTATGTAACAAATCACTAGTACTATATCCATGTATATTATTTTTTTATATAATAATGAATATACCTCCTTGTCATTTTTGATACATTGTAAATAGTTTTTAAAGTACAAATAGTGTTTTTAGTTATTATTTAATTAAGAATTATATTTTATTAAATTAAGGTATTTTTGAATTAAATAATATTTTAATAAAATATTATTATTAATATTCAATTAATTTTTATAAAATATAAATGGTCTTATAATTTTATGAATGCAATTATAATTTTTATTAAAGTTTGAAAGCCATTTCTGTCAAAACCTGTGAATTTTCGATAAATGCCAGTTTTTATTTTAAAAGTGAAAATTAACATATTTAGAAAATTATTTATATAAAAAAATGTTATTTCTGGAATCAGGATGTCGAAATTAACTTAATGGTGAATTTTTCATAATTTTCTGAGACAGTCAAATTTTTGGGTAAAAATTAAATACCGTCTAAATATATAATGTGTTTTATGACATCATAATGACCCAATTGTGATGTAATAAAATACTATAATATTTATGTTCGGCCAATATATGTTTTACCATTAAAATAATGTGATTTTGGGTTTGTTTGACTTACTTTTCAAAGCATTAATGGACCCCTCAAGACTTATTAAACACCTTGTCTTTTTAAATTAATTTCCATGGGAGTATGACTCACCTCCACATAAGCAACCCTATTATTTTAAAAAGTTCGGAATTTGGACTTATAAAATATTATTTTACTCTTCCATGTGCCAAAAACCATGGGCAAAAACTATGGGATGGTTTGTGGTTTGGATTAATTTAATGTAAGGGGTCCCAAACCTAAATAATAAAGAATTCCATCACCTTTCCTATATAAACCCACCCAAGCTACCACTTCCTCCTCACTAAAAGCCTTTTGAGTTTATCCAACCTCTTCCCCACTCTCTCTAAAATCCTTCCAAGTTGCCCCAATCTCCCAAGAAGCCTCTCACAAGCTTCTCTCTAGCCTTCGGAAGCACACTTCCAAGTAATGGTTTTTTCTTCCTTTCTCATTTTTGTCCAATTTTCATTATGTTGTTTTTCCCTTTTAATTTTAATTATGAATGTTGGCGTATGGTTTCACACCTCCCTCATACTGCCTTATTTATTTTTGAATGATGGGATACCCCTTTCTCCCTCATTAAATGCCTCCCATGTACACCTGTTACTATGCTGAAATTCTGAAAGGAACTTCTCTCTCCTCTTTTACATTCATGCAATAGTATTGTATCATGAATCTAAATTCCCTTACAATTGTTGGGAAATGTATCTATATGACCTCCTTACTGTCCATTATATGGAAATATTATGAGTAACCCCTTTCTCTTTCATCAACCATTTTTATGAATTCTTATGTCACACTGTTATGCTGCCGAAATTGCACCGATTTTCTAAGCCAGTGGAATTTTCTAGTGAATACCTTGCCCATTTCTCCATAAAGGGTATTCACATTTATGCACATTTACTTATTGATTATTAAGTTTCATTTATTAATTCCACATTCCTTTATCATAGAATAGATTATTATGTTTTATGAATCCATGTTTTATGATCCATGTGGGACACTTATGCATGAAATGAAATGTTTAAGAAGGGTGCACCCTTACAGCGCTCCAATGCATTGGGTAAAGTAGAGTATAATGATACATCATGTGCAATGAGTGTTGAATCATGCCAATTCAAGTGCAATGAGGGTTTACTCGTGCTTCATGTGCAATGAGGATTTACTCATGCTCTATGTGCAATGAGCCTTGGCTCATGCTAATTCCATGTTAAGTGTTGTTGCCACATTTCCATGTTAGTATTACCATGCTTTATCACTCTTTTATGTTCATGTTTCTATTATGCTCTATTGATATGGATATTGTCTAACATGTAATTTACTCCTCATGTAATTCCATGTGTACTCCCTTACTAGGCTTTATAGCTCACCCTTTTCTTATGCATGTCCTCAGGTTATCCCATGCAATTCTATGTATGAGGGAATGTAGTGGTCATGTAAAGGAGGTTTTTAATAAAGATGTTGTATTTAATGTTTCAAGTTTTTATGTAATGATCCTAATCCCCAAATACACTAAACCTCTCGATCTTCTTTGTTTTATCAAGTGAAGTTTTATGTAATAAATCATGTTTAAGTTTGTAATAAAAGTAGGGTTGTCACAGTTGGTATCAGAGGATAGGTTTAGTTATTTTTGGGATTAGGATTAGAAAACCCTAGTAAAGACTTATAGCGAAGACTAAGTATAATAAAAAAATCCCTAAGTTTTGGTGAGTATTTATTAAGTGGGTTATCAAGAAAATACATCCCTGTCTAGATATGAGCAGGTAGAGGCGGCTCTGGCACATATGTATCCTAGGAGTAAAACCCAAAAACACCACTTTGAGCTAGAATCGAACGAGAACTGGTGCACGACAACAGGTCTTGCTGCAATCATGGTTACAACACTCCCGGGGGATATGTTTTGATAAATTCACAAGCCTACTATGAACCCTTATTAAGAGAATTAAAAAAAATTCCCCTAAGAATATATGTTAGAAAGTAGATCATGAAAAGCCTAGATTGAAGCCTACAGACTCAGGAGTTAAGGAAATAAAAGTTTATTTATAAGTCATCAACTTTTGTCTTTGGATTACCCTTTATCTATTAACCCCTAACTTTCCTTTTATTCCAGCCAAAGGCCAGTAATAAAAGGACTCGGGCTTACAACCAATGTGAAGATCAGTGTGATGACTGTACTAATGAGATGCCCAATCCAATGGGAGTGGGAATCACGAACTTTGTCACACTTCTCTCTCAGCTAACTCAAGATTTGAATAGAAACATGGGTCAAGAATAATGTTCAACCCCCCCTAAGAAAGAACAAGTCCCTATCGAGATCTTAATGAGACAAAGGCATCCTAATTTTAGTGGATCATCCAATCCCATGATCGCTGAACAATGGATAAACTCCATTGAAAAGATATTATCTATCCTTAAATGTTCTGAACAAGATAAGGTTCTCCTGGTGGCTTATCGTATGGAGGGGAAGCTGATCAATGGTGGGCGTTGATAAAAAATACGAAGCCTGAGGAGTAGATCGAGGTGTTGGAATGGAAGGATTTCTGGAAGATTTTTTTCAATAAATATATTCCGCGCACCCTCCGGCTTAAGATGGAAAGGAACTTCCTTTCCCTCAAGAAAAAAGATGAAGAATCTTTTGGAGCGTACAAGGAAAACTTCACAAGGCTTGCACGATACACTTCTGGCTTTGTCGTTACCCCAGAATGAAAAGTTGACCACTTCTTTAGTGGGTTGATGTCTAGCCTATGGAAAGCATTAGCAATCTGTGACTTCGACAGCTATGAGGAAATTGTCCGATGTGCCCTCAAGGTCGAAATGGAGATTGGATAATCAAAGGGGTATCATGGGGACAAGAAGCGCAAGGTGGAATTCAATGCTGGCGGTCTGATGGATAAATCTAACGGTGCTATGAAGATCCAGCACCCCACTTTACAAAAGTGTAGAAAGAAGCACCCTAGAATTTCCTTAAGGGGACGAGGAAATGCTTCAGGTGTGGAAGAGAAGGGCACCTGGATGTTAACCATCGACAAGAAAGACCCGTGACTGCGACAGAGGAGAGGAACCCTCCATTCGAACCTCAACGCGTTGTTCAATGCTACAAATGGAAAGAACCAGGCCATTTTTCAAATCAGTGCCCTAATCCAAGGGTTTTCAGAGGCAACCAACAACCTCCAAGGCAGCAAGATAGAGATTTTTCCATCACTTCCGCCAAAGTGAACCCCGACAATGAAGTGGTGACAGGTATGCTAGTTATTCATTCACGAATAGTGAATGTACTTTTTGATTCAGGTTCTACGCATTATTTTATATCTCAAAGGTTTAGTAGAACAATCCCAGCACCACCAAAAATCATAGAAGTGAAGATGTCAGTTAGTACGGAAAATGGGGCAGTCATTGCATCCCATGAATATAAGTCCTCCCCTATTATAATCTGTGGATTGAATTTCCCAGCAAACCTCATCATACTCCCTCTGGTGTAATTTGATGCAATTCTTGGCATGGATTGGATTTCCTTATATAGAGCCAACATAAATTATCGAGAGAGGGAAATCACACTCCATATGGAGAATCGACCCCCAATTCTTTACAAGTGTAAGGAGGAAGATGAATATCCTTTATCTCCACCATCTCAAGCATGGATATTACTACCTTATGAGCACGTGTATCTGGCTCACATGATTGAGTCCAAGGAAGAAATCATCCTTAAATAAATGCCTATTGTGAGGGAATTTACTAAAGTGTTTCTCGAGGAACTGCCTGGTCTTCCTCCTAGAAGAGCTGTTGAATTCTCAATTGAACTTATACCCATGGCTTTACCAATATCTAAGACTCCATATAGAATGGATGTTGTAGATCTTGAAGAGATGAAGAACAACTACATGAGAATCTGGATAAAGGGTTTATATTCCCATGTGCTTCACCATGGGGTGCACCAGTCCTCTTCGTCAAGAAGAAGGATGGGTCAATGAGGCTTTGCATCGATTATCATGAACTTAACAAAATCACGATAAAGAAAAAGCAGCCTCTGCCATGTATCGAGGAATTGTTTGATCAGCTTCACGGAGCACAATACTTCTCCAAGGTAGATTTGCGGTCGGGATATTATCAAGTAAGGGTGAAGAAGGAAGATTTCCCCAAGACTGCTTTTCGTACAAGATATGGGCACTATGAATTCATAGTAATGCCTTTAGGACTCACTAATTCTCCAGCAATATTCATGGAATTAATGAATAGAGTATTTAGAGATTACCTATAAAAATTTGTTGTAGTCTTTATAGATGATATTCTAATATACTCCAAAACCAAGGAGGATCATGAGGAGCATTTAAGAACTGTACTAGAGACATTGCGCAAGGATAAGCTCTATGAAAAGTACAACAAGTGTGAGTTCTGGTTAAAGGAGGTCTCATTCTTGGGCCATATCATCACAAGCAATGGGATATCTGTGGATCCCTCCAAAACAGATGCAATTGAGGGATGGCTAAGGCCAACATCGGTAATAGATATCCGTAGCTTCTTGGGGTTAGCTGGATATTATCGAAGATTTGTGAGGAATTTATCATGATTTTCCAACCCTCTTACCAATCTAACTCAGAAGGGAGTAAAGTTTCCATGGAGTGATGAATGCGAAGAAAGCTTCAAGGAGTTGAAAAGGAGGCTTATCACTGCACTCGTGCTCACTTTACCCACAAGTGGGGAACTTATTGTGGTATTCAATGATGCTTCCAAGAAGGGATTAGGCTGTGTGGTAATGCAGAATGATAATGTGATATCCTATGCCTCAAGGCAGTTGAAAATCCATGAGTGAAACTATGAAACACATGATCTGGAGTTGGTAGTGGTGATATTTTCCTTGAAAATATGGAAGCATTATCTCTATGGGGAGAATTGTGAGATATATTCTGACAACAAGAGTATTAAATATATATTCACATAGAAAGAGATTAATATGCACCAGAGAAGATGGATAAAGCTCATCAAGGATTATGACTGTTCAATACATTAACACCCTGGGAAAGCGAACAAGGTTGAAGATGCCCTGAGTAGAAAGGACCCAATGATTCTATCAATGATGATAATTGAGAAGGATCCAATCTTTTTGACTTGATGAAGATGGACATGGGAATCATAAAGAATGGAACATCATAAGTCATTTCACAAATGATTGCTCAACTGTATCTTTTGGAATGGTTAAAGGATGCTTAAAAGGATGATGTTGGAATTTAGGAAAAAGTGGAAGCTATCAAAAAAGGGAAATCCTCGGAGTTTAATGTTAACGAAGAAGGAATTGTATGATTTGGGAATATACTATGTGTTCCATCGAGTTCGGTGCTGAAGAAGGAACTTTTGGATGATGCACATAGTTCAAATTTCTCTATTCACCCAGGGAGCACAAAGATGTATCGAGATCTCTAATAAATCTTTTGGTGGGATAATATGAAGAAGGAGATCGCTGAATATACATCAAAGTGCCTGGTGTGTCAGCAAGTGAAGGCAGAGAGGCAGAAGTCTAAGGGGATGATGCAACCATTGCCTATACCAGAATGGGAATGGGAAAACATCACCATGGACTTTGTCACCGGACTTCCAAGGACATCCAAAGGCAAAAATGAAATCTGGGTTGTTGTGGATCGTCTTTCAAAGACTACACACTTCATTTCTATTCAGGAGGATTTATCTTTGGATCAACTCGCACGAATATATATCAGGGAAGTAGTAAGGTTGCATGGAGGACCATTATATATTGTGTCTGACTGATATCCAAGATTCACCTCTAAGTTTTGGAAGAGTCTTCAACATGCTATGAATACTGAACTAAACTTCAGTACGGCCTATCAGCCTCAAACTGATGGACAATCAGAGCGGACTATCCAAACACTTGAGGACATGTTGAGAGCATGCTCAATGGACTTTAAAGGAGGATGGGATAAACATATTCTATTGGTTGAGTTCTTTTATAATAACGGTTTCCACTCAAGCATCCAAATGGCACCATATGAAGCCCTTTATGGTAAAAGGTGCAGAACACCGGCATGTTGGGATGAGGTCGGTGAACGTAAGATGATTGGACCAGAAATGGTTGAGGAAATGGTGGAGAAGGTGAAAACCATTCAGCAACATATCAAGGAAGCCCAGAGTCGACAGAAGAGTTATGCAGATAATCATCGACGAGACCTTGAGTTTAAAGATGGATACATGGTTTTTCTATGCATATCTCTGTGGAAGAAGGTCATGAGGTTTGGAAAGAAAGTGAAGTTAAGTCCAAGGTACATCGGCCCCTTAGAAATTCTTGATCATGTCGGGGCTGTGGCCTATCGACTATCACTTCCACCTACCGTGGCCAAAGTACATGATGTCTTTCATGTATCCCTCTTAAGGAATTACATACCTGACCCTTCACATGTACTCTCTTCTGAGGTGGTACAGTTGGAGGATGATCTTTATTATGAGGAGCAACCAGTGAAGAACTTAAATCATAGAGAATATGTTATATGAAATAAGTCAATGCCCCTTGTCAAGGTGTTGTGGAGAAACCACAAGTTTGAAGAAGCGACTTGGGAATCATAGGAAATGATGAAGCTCAATTACCCACATCTGTTTTAGTATGGGAAACGGAAAAATTTTGAGGGAAAAATTTCTTAAGGGGGGAATATTGTAACGACCCAAAGTTTAATTAATGGAAATCCCTCTTGATATAATTAAATTTCTCTTCTTTGGATTTATGTTAAGAATTTTGACCGTTGATAATATAGCCGTTGAATAGTGATCACATGATTAGTATAAATATAGGGCTTTAACAAATCCAATTACTCAGACAAAAGAAGTGATGCCCTCATTCAGTTGAATTGCTCCATACGAAGCCCATTTGTTAGAGATCGGAAAAGAGGTGGTGTCCTTGGGCTTCACTATTGACCAATCCCAAGTTGAGCTTCATCATGTCAAGCTCGAACAGGACCGTCTACGGGAAAAGTGGAAGTTGATAGAGATTACCACTCGAGTAATGTTATCCGAACCACCCCAAGAGCCTGTCACCATCGCACACCTTACCCTTAGGTCTTATGTGGCAGTTTTAAGGGGTTATGTAACAAATCTCTTGTACTATGTTCATGTATATTATTTTTATATATAATAATGAATATACCTCCTTATCATTTTTGATACATTGTAAATAGTTTTTAAAGTACGAATAGTGTTTTTAGTTATTATTTAATTAAGAATTATATTTTATTAAATTAAGGGATTTTTGAATTAAATAATATTTTAATAAAATATTATTATTATTATTAAATTAATTTTTATTAAATATAAATGATATTATAATTTTATGAATGCAATTATAATTTTTATTAAGGTTTGAAAGCCATTTCTGTCAAAACCCGTGAATTTTCAATAAATGCCAGTTTTTATTTTAAAAGTAAAAATTAATATATTTGGAAAATTATTTAGATAAAATATATGTTATTTCTGGAATTAGGATATCTAAATTATCTAACGGTGAATTTTTCATAATTTTCTGAGACAGTCAAATTTTTGGGTAAAAATTAAATACCGTTTAAATATATAATGTGTTTTATGACATCATAATGGCCCAATAGTTATGTAATAAAATACTATAATCTTTAAGTTCGGCCAATATTTGTTTTAACATTAAAATAATGTGAGTTTTGGGTTTGTTTTACTTACTTTTCAAAGCATTAATGGACCCCTCAAGACTTATTAAACACCATGTCTTTTTATATTAATTTCCATGGGAGTATGACTCACCTCCACATAAGCAACCCTATTGTTTTAAGAAGTTAGGACTTTGGACTTATAAAATATTGTTTTCCTCTTCCATTTTCCAAAAACCATGGGCAAAAACCATGGGATGTTTTGTGGTTTGGATTAATTTAATGTAAGGGGTCCCAAACCTAAATAATAAAGAATTCCCTCACCTTTCCTATATAAACCCACCCAAGCTCCCACTTCCTCCTCACTCAAAGCCTTTGTAGTTCGTCAAAACTCTACCCTACTTTCTCTATAATCCTCCCAAGGTGCCACAATCTCCCAAGAAGCCTCTCACAATCCTCTCTCTAGCCTTTGGAAGCACACTTCCAAGTAAGGGGTTTTTCTTCCTTTCTCATTTTTGTCCAATTTTCATTATGTTGTTTTGTACTTTTAATTTCAATTATGAATATTGAGGTATGGTTTCTCACCTCCCTCATACTTCCCTCTTTATTTTTGAATGATGGGAGATCCCTTTCTCTCTCATTAAATTCCTCCCATGTACACCTGTTATTATGCCAAAATTCCGAAAGGAACTTGTATCTCCTCTTTTACATTCAAGAAATAATTTTGTATCATGAATATAAATTCCATTACAATTGTTGGGACATGTATCTATATGACCTCCTTACTGTCCATTACATTTAAATATGATGAGTAACCCCTTTATCTCTCATCAACCATTTTTATGAATTCTTATGCCACGTCGTTATGCTGCCGAAATTGCACCGATTTTCTAAGCCAATGTCATTGTGTAGTGAATACCATGCCCATTTCTCCATTAAGGGTATTCACATTTATGCACATTTACTTATTGATTATGAAGTTTCATGTTCGAATTCCACATTCCTTTATCGTGGAATAAATGATTATGTTTTATGAATCCATGTTTTATGATCCATGTGGCACACTTATGCATGAAATGAAATGTTTAATAAGGGTGTGCCCTTATATCAATCCAATGCATTGGGTAAAGTACAGTATCATGATACGTCATGTGAAATGAGTATTGACTCATGATAATTCAAGTGCAACTAGAGTTTACTTATTCTTCATGTGCAATGAGGATTTACTCATGCTCTATGTGCAATGAGCCTTGGCTCACGCTAATTACATGTTAAGTGTTGTTGCCACATTTCCATGTTATGATTATCGTGCTTTATCACTCCTTTAGGATAATGTTTCTCTTAAGCTATTTTGATATGCCTATTGTCTAACATGTATTGTAATCCTCATGTTATTCCATGTGTAATCCCTTACTGGGCTTTATAGCTCACCCTTTTTATATGCATGTCCTCAGGTTATCCCATGCAATCCTAAGTACGAGGGAATGTAGTGGTCATGTAAAGGAAGTTTTCAATAAAGATGTTGTATTTCATGTTTCAAGTTTGTATGTAATGATAATAAGACCTCAATACACTAAACCTCTCGATCTTCTTTGTTGTATCAAGTAATGTTTTTTTGTAATAAATCATGTTTAAGTTTGTAATAAAAGCAGGGTTGTCATAGATTTTACTATGAAAACATCAATATTGCCTCTACGATTGAGCAGGGGAAAAATTGTTTCTATTCCTATAAAGGAAGTGGATAGAACTTGAAATAAAATGATAAATGAAACACTTTAGTGGTGAAATGGTTTTTAGTGAGAAGAAGTTTGTGGATGTTTTGATGCAGAAAGGCATTAAAGATGGATATAACACCCAAAATTGAATACAAGAATCCACCTGTATAAGAAAAAATTATTATGTGAGTGATACTAAAAATTAATAGATAAAACATAAATTTAAAAAAATACTTTAATTCTATGGAAAATAATTTTATAGTGAAAACACCAAGATTACCTCTATGACTGAGCAGAGATAGCATCGTTTCTCTAATTGGAATGGTGTCCCATATTGACAGAAATATTCTAAAATAATCAAACTCTACAAGGAATAAGGAAAATTAAATCAAAATTCCGTTATATATATTTTTTGTAAAGTATAGAAATTATATCTAACATTACCGTTACATATTTCCAAAAGGGTTTCCATTATTATTGTTTGTTCTTTTGAGGGTTTGGAATCATCATCATGTGCAGAAGACATTATATGTATGTGTAGTCAAACATTTAATGTATATTTTGTTAATGTAGTAGAGAACATATAATATTATGAGAAAAACAAAATATTTTAAAAAACACTTTTACCTTCTCATTGAACTCTCTTTTTTATTTTAAAGGTTTCAAGGATTTGGTTCCTCTATTGAGAATCCAAATCCCCTATTTGTGGTCTCCTCTAACATACAAGACATTGTCCATATTGGGATCGAAAAGAACTAATTGTGATTTCCCAATGAAAGGGTCATCCTCAAATGAATTTTCATCTAACTTGACATTTTTTTAGTCTCCAGTAGAATAATCCACCAATTATTTTTTGTTAGACTAGAGACATAAAATAATTTCACTACTTGTCATACCAATACAAAAGGCTTTTCTTTTTCCCCTTCTACTCCAAAATTCACTTTCACAAAGACAATTTCATCAACTTTTACTCAATGTATATTGTCAAATCATTTTCAATGGAAAAGTGGAACTTTAAATGTTGCATAATCCAACTCATATATCTATTGTATATTGCAAAAAACATGACATATTTTCCTAAATTATATTTATATCATGTGATTCAGATATGTGCATCGCTTTAGCCACAAGCATAACACCACTGTTTTCCATTGTACTAAAGTCATCATGTTCTTTTTTATAGAATGTATAACCATTGATTACAAAACCAATGTAAGATATAAAATTTTTATTTCGTCCTCTTGGCTAGCCATTGGATTCATTTGGCAATTGAAACATCACCAGGTTTAAATAAATTTTTTTTATACATGAAAAACATCAAGAAAATGTCTTAAATAAAAACAATTCTAATATAGTAATTCAAAGAAAATCGATCTCTTCATCCAACTTGATTTTTTAATGTTTTTCAAATATGGTTTACCAAAATCAGTGTCAATATATTTTACTCTTTCCTACATTTGATCACCCATTTCTATAAATTTTGTTGCACCTTGTACGATAATCCTATTGAACAATGTCATATAGGATTGGTATTTATGTCATTGAGGTAAAAATTTCTCATTTCATAAAAACACATTCTTCAATGAATGCTTCAACTGAACTGAGTATGTGCATTTTCCCTAATGAGACACCCCAAAATTCTTTTAATTCTATGGCCTAATAAATTTATATATGAAGGAATGTCATTTATATTTCTATAAAACATGACCCTCAATGTTAGTTCTTCACTTCTATGAGCATCATACATTGTAACACCCATATCCCACATCAAATTCAGATATTCGATCAATGGATCCATGTAGACATCAGTATCATTACCAGGTTTCTTTGGTCCATATATATGTAGAGAAAATATAATATATTTGTGCTTCATGAATAACCATGGAAGAAAGTAATAATTTATTAACATGACCAACCATTTAATTTAAGTAATAATACATACACCAAAAGGATTTATTCTATCTGCAGATAATGTAAGATGAAATTTTCTCAGCTCAAATCCAAATTCATGAAACTCATAATCAATTTTATTCCACTAAAGAGAATCTAATGGATGACATAGTTTCCCATATTTAATACTTGTATCTAAATTCCATTTTAATTGCATCATGATTTCCTAAAATCCATATAGTCTTCTAAACCATGGAATGATAGGAAAGTACCATACATATTTCAAAGGACTTGATTCATTTTTCTTGTATCGATCTGCACCACACTTAGGAAATTTTATGACAGGTTCATAGTCCTTGAATCATAATATGCAATAATTTGGAAAACAATGTATTTTCTAGAGATCATTCCTATTGAATGTAACATTCATTTAGCATCATATGTTTGGTGTGGTAGTTCATTTTTCTCTAGTATAATATCATTCTAGATACCAAGTAGTTATATAAATCTGGTGTCACTCCATCCACTGCCACCTTTCAAATTATATAACTTCAATAAAGCTGACAATGTTGTGTATTTAGTACAACCAGTATACAATGGCTTCTTGGAACAACTATTTAACTCCTTAAACTACTTTGGACAATCACAAAGGCTGTCTTCAATTTCCATTGTGATTTATTCCATGAGATCTCCATCATCATTTACAAATGTATTCATATCAAATGATTCATAAACTATAGTATCATCCCAATTGGTGTCCACATTAATTTTTACCCATGTTTAATCTGAAAATTTATAACATTTATCTATTTCATGACAAATAAAATGTTAGTCCAACTATTCTAGAATAATTTTTCTGAAATAACAACAACATAAATATGAACAAAGGATTTTAGAAGGGTCATCTGCATGCTCTTTTGAAAACTTGATGAACTCTTTAACTCCATCTTCATGATCATCTATCAAATGATTAAAATACATCCATTTTTGATTCATATCCATACTATTGGGTTCATGAAAAAGTTGGCATAATGAAATAATATAAATCAACAAGATATATCACAAACAAGGGAAAAAACATACCAACCCTTGAGATGTATATCTCATACACATTTAAACACACACACACATATATATATATAACATGGAATTTATAAAACACATAATTGGAAAACAAATTCACATTTAAATTTTTTTTAATGAAAATAAATATAATCATCTCCTAATTTTGAAATATTGAACCATAATTTGTGTATAAATAATTATAAAACCACCCTTACATTATAAGTTTTGAAAAATCATATAAATATATAGAAGGATATATATATTTAAAAATATATACATCTTTAAAAGATAATCTCAAATTGATAAAAATACCTGTAACCCTTATAGAAGAATATCACAACATAGTAAAATAAATACAACCGCATACTAATTTTTAAAATTCCGAGCCATTGAACATAAGTAAATATGGTATCACCCTTACAAAGGTTTCACTCAAAATAAAACAATAAAATTCTCAGAAAATAAAATTTTAAGGAAAAAACCTTACACTAGAATATTAAAATAGAATTTAAATAAATAAATTCTTTTACATGAATTTTATAAAATCAAATTTTGTTGTTTCTTCACAACATCATGAGTATGAGAATTGGTTTTGTAAATCAATTTGCTCATTATTTTAAAGTTTTTATATCCAAAACCTCCACTATTTATATAGTAGCATAAATATTTTTTTAATTGGGTTATCTATGGACTAGTGGTGATTCTCTAATATTAAAAAATAGTGAAAAAATTAAGCTAGAAGAGAAAGACGGGGTACAGATGTGGACAATAAATAAAATTGATTAAAAAAACAATTTAAAAAGACCAAAACAATATATTCAAATAGGTTTTCATTCAAAAAATGAATCATAAAAAAATCATTCTACTCATAATATGAAAGAAAAATGTTATAAAAGGAATTGACCAAAAATAACTGATGAAATCATTGAAGAATAAATCGGAAAAAAATAAAAAATACACAAAGAAAATCGAAAGGCCTACCTTGCTAGGTTGAATAAAATATGTGACCCTTTTCAAAATCCCTAACTACAACCGAACATCATACATCAGACAAGATGTTCAAGAAACTAGAGGGATTCCAATAGTGTGATTCAAGCTTCGATTCACTGAGGAGGAGCACCGATAGTGGGTTGCATTCATAGAAAGCTTATGGTATCACAACAGGTTCACAAATGGTTAGGGTTTTTTAAATAGAGAGGGACATTTTTAATAGTGCTTATTAAAAATAATTAAAATTTAGCAATATTTAAAAAATGGATATGTTTTGTGTGTATACATTGTTGTATATAAAAATTCATAAATTAAATATATCTGAAATCAATATAACACACATTTGACATATGTTAAATTGAAAAATCAAATGAAATTAAATTATATGTCCATTACACTATGCTATTAGTCAGTATTTTTAATTCATTTTAATTTTTAATTATAAAACATTATTTAATAAATAAATAACTCTTTAATGTAATGTGCATAAATATTTTTTAATATATAAATCATATTTATATACAGTAATATATATATATATATATATTGAGTATATACAATTTTTTAAGAATAATTACCTTAATTATCTAATTAATAATATGTTTAATATTTAATAATTTTTTAAAAATATATTTATATTAATCAATAATTATTTAAAAAATAAAAAATAAAATATTTTTAATAAAATTATTTTTTATTTTTAATTTATGGAATTATTTCTCTTTTTTTAGAGATATATCAGTGCTAAAAAAGCATTGATAAAATGAATCTTTATTAGAGCCCAAACTAAAGCACTGATAAAATTTACCCTTTATCAATGCTAAAAATATAGCACTAATAAAGGGTACCCTTTATCAGTGCTAAAAATAAATCGCTGATAAAGGGTACCCTTCATCAGTGCTAAAAATAAAAAACTAATAAATTTTACCTTTATCAATGCTAAAGAAGTTTTGATAAATGGTTAAATTTATCATCTCTTTCTTTAGAACCAAATAATATGCCATTTATCATCACTTTTTTGCACTGATAAATATGAACTCTGTTAAAGGCCTATTTTCTAGTACTTTTAGATGTAGTTAATTATGAAATATTCAGTTTGAATGTAATATAATATAAATTACTTATCATGATAAATCAATATTTGATACCAAAATAATGTCAAGATATATTCAATATAGTAAAATAAAATTAAAATTTGGTGGACATAATTTATTTATTGGGGGAGAATGTAACACTATGATATTTTAGTATGCATTCTCCTTTAAATAAAATAAGTAAGTATGATAGCTTGTGATACATATAATACTAAAATTATGAGAATAATGATTTATTACCATAATAAATTAATGAAATTTCAAGATAATTAAATGGAACATAACTAAAATTAAAAATTATTTTATATAATTAATTATTTTATATTTTACCTAGAAAACAGCTATTAATTCTAGAGAAATTATTTTGATGAAATATTTATTTTTTAAAAAATAATACTTTTACTGAAATAATAACAAAAAAATTGTTAAATAAACTTATAGTAATGACTATTAAAATAAATTAATAACATCCATATAATGATTAAGAAACAGTAATGATTATTAATTTTAATATTCTTAGGTATATAATTTTTTATGTTTAAAATCATTTACTTTGTTGTGTATTATATATATTTTATTTAAAAGATCTATTTATAAAATTTATAGTTATTTTTTAACTAAATTAACCTAAATCTTCTGATTTATAATATAAATTTTTTTTATTGGTGAAATTTGGGGATTTTTATGAAATGGTTGATTTTTTTGTGAATAGTGAAAATTATGTTTTCCCAAATACCGTAAATTTTATGCCATCATAATAATAAAAGAATGAGTCAAAATATATGATTTAATATTTATGAATAATATTAAATTTAAGGAGTAAAATAAATTATTTCAAACAAATATGTTATATTTATAAATACAGTCTTTCCCTTTTAGAACCTATGTTATATTTTATTCTAATAAAATAACTATTATTTATTTATTTATTTAACTAAGTCATTAAAATGATTAATTCCATATTTTATTGGTTTTAAAGCCATAAAATATCCAATTTTTATTTACAAACCATAAAATTTCTAAGGGATTAATTCTATTAATGACTTTGGTGTAAATTCATCTATTTTCTTAAAAAGGAATTTTCTGAAATACTATATTTCATTTTGTTTCACATAATTATATTACGATAAATTTTTATCACATATAGAATTTAAATCTTGAATATTGGATTAAATATTTTCAATCACCGTATATGTAGTGGCCTAGACCCTCATGGTCCATCCCTTTACCAAAATCCAGATCCGAAGTATGGTGTCTCGGTGGTATTACGCTCTATCGGTGTGCGACCGATCGGCGTGCGAACGATCTTCATGAGACCGATCGACGTGCGACCGATCGGCTTGCGACTGATCGGCGTGCCACCGATCGGCGTGCCACAGATTAGCGTACGACCAATCCGTGTTCCACGATCGGTGTGTCACCAATCGGTGCCTTACCGATCGGTGCGACCAATCAGTGTGTCGCCCGATCGGTGTGACCGATCAGTGTGTGGCACGATCAGTGCGACGCGATCGGTGTCACCAAGAATTTTCGATATTTTCTTCTATAGTTATCCTGTAAAACCAATTTTTGACCTTTTTAACCATTTTGAAGTGGTTCAAGGCTGTTTTATTTTAAGCCCATAATCAATGTTCAAATTCATAAGAGTGGGGTGACCCCCCAATGGACCCAGTTGTGTGTCCGTGTAACGTGCCCTTTATTTATATAAAAACCATTAAATGTCATAGCTGTTACCACCTTTTTACAATGGGAATCATTAAATAAAAATTAATTTAGTCATGTGTAACCACCCAACTGTGTGGTGAAACCACGATCATACCTTATAGCCGTTCAAAATTCCATATCTCCTGACAACCGGATCTCATCCTTATATCGCATGGGAATCTCTTCTTCTTCTATCCTCTTTTTCCTCTCCTTTTCTTCCTAGTGTGTTTTGAGTTCCCCTTTCCCGAGGCGAGTGGTGCGCCTGTGCCGAAGCTTTTCTGCAAACCCTTGGATCCCCCGACATTCCTCTCCTACAAGTAGCGCATTCCCCGCTCATAGCACGTGGAGAAGAACTTTGATCCTTGATCATCCAGGTAGGGATTTTCCTTCTTCTCTCTTTACTATGTATCATGCGGGGTGGGTACGCTACTGATTCTATGGGATGGATGGAACCAAAATGTTAATGAAGATAATAAGTGGAATTTTAAAGAATTAAGGGGGGGTGTGATTGGTGTTCTGCTGTTTTTTTCCTTACCCTTGGTTATTTATGTTGTGAACTGTATGGGCTCATACTCACTGAAAATCATGGCCGTTGATGGTCTTTCCTTAAGCACTAATTAACCCTTGTCTTCTATGATAATTGAATTATTCAGACATGGGAATTTGGTTAATTACTTAAATTTAGCTGATTAGATGAATGTCTAGTGAACAACAATCCATGTGTGATCACCCCAGTTAACCAAACAGAAAGAAGAAAAACTTAGTGAATGAAGTACTTGAGTCTGGAAACTTCCTTATTCTGTCTTTATGGCATGTATGTTCGCTCTGCTCAATGCATATGGGGTGATGTGGATGGGGATGAGATCCTTTGTTGTGGTAAAATTGTTGGTTGTGAATCTGAAGCAATGTGGGGTTGTATCTCGAGGCTTGGTTTGGTTCTAGTACTTTGAGGGATCTCACTGATCCCTTTGTTGTTGTGACTTTACAAGAGAACCAAGTGTGAATGCTTAAATTGTTGTTTGGCTGTTTCTCTTTCCCTGGATTGTGTTTATGCCTATTAGTGACTAGTAGTGTAGAATTCACCTAATGGGATCACTTGAATGAGAAAACAAGAATGCTTAAAATGGGGAATTGGTTTTGGGAATGAGTTGTGACTTGGCTGTGAGTGCTGTGCTGTTCTTTTATGAATGAATAGTAATTAGGGTGTTTGTGCTTAGGTTTTGGAACCCTAGGTTGGGATGAGTGTTTGTTACCTATACATATAATTGTAGTTATTATGTTTCTTATTCGCGCCCCACCCAAGTTCACAACATAGTGCCGAACACCCCCATTTCATGGGGGAGGGTGTTTTTCCCAACATTACTATGAATGGCTGGTTATTAGTTCCTTTTATTATCCCTTTCCTGAATATTCCAAGACTCTACAGGCAGGTTATGATGACTTGAGGTCCATTATGGACCAAGATTCTTCGTGTAGGGTAGTTGTGGTGGTTGGCCCAGGTGTGTGTGGGCAGGTTGTTCCCAAGAATCTTTAGGATGAGGCCCAAGTGTCTTCAGGTGTGGAAATAGTTGTTCTGGCCCAGGTGTTTGTGGGAATGGTTTCATGTGGTGGTTGCGGCCCAGGTGTGTGCGGGAGAGGTGTGGCAGTGGGAATGCGGTGAGAATGGTGGGATTGGTTCGATGCATAGGATGTCTCCAATAACCAGTGGGAAAGTGGCGTGCGGTACCCAACATCGATGTGCTATTACTATACATTACATGACTTGCGTTATTTTGGGAGTGTGTCTTGGTGAGGCTTGGGTCGATAGTCTTCCTTTCTGGGTGCCTTGGTTTTCTCTTTCTCACAGGGAATTAGAATGCCTCTTCACTTGTGCACTAGAGTCCTAGGTTTTCCCTACTGTGTATACTTGTATGCTCACCCAACGTATATAAAACTGCTTTCAAGTTTCCAAGAGGAATTTAGGGATCATGCGGAGCTGTACTAGGTCTGACATTGGGATAGTTTCTGTTGCTGTTTTTCTTTCTTTTTGTACTTCTTTTTGGGGTTTTCTTTCACTTTTGTATCATTTAATTTTGGAACATGCATATGAGAATGATTGTTTTGGATTTACATGTACTTCCACGTTTAGTGTTGTTGGGATTTACTATCTTATCTCCCGATCCTATAAAATAAAAAGGGTAATGCCTTCCATTTTGTGTGATATTATATACCCTTGGTTCTAGTCGCCACTCCGGGACCTATTGAAAGCAGGTCTCAGGGGTCATTATCTCTCCTTCAACTTGAAGAAGGAAGGGTCAAGAAATCTGCTGTCCCTTGTCTCATCTTGGTGAAGGAGAGTCATGGCAGAATGGTATCAAATGGAGGTTCAAAGATAGGATGGGGTCTAGAGTTAGGCATAGTGAGGATTGCATGGGATGGTAGGGAAACAATGTTGGGTGATCTTGGTGTGTGAATTTGGTCAGGGAAGACCGACTAGGACACAGAATTTTAGGCCCCCCCGTGATCCGATGCAAGGACTCTGGGCCTACCAAATGACCAAGTGAGTCTGCAATGATTTCAGGGTAGAGACCCTAGGGAATTTACATGCATCATAATCACTTGTGTTCTTGAGTTTCATGGGTATTTTGGGAATTTAAAATGAATGCAATGTATAAGAAAATTTAAGAACCATATTCTACACTACTCGGGCTTAGGCATTCCTTGTTTACATTGCAACTATGGAACCTGGGAGACGACCACGAGTAGTGCAGGAGATCAAGGCCCAGAAGTTTGACATGTCTAATTAACAGAGGGATGACCAAGAAGAGGAAGATAATAAGTGGTAGAGGATTCTTCGTGCCTTTCAGTGGCAGACCCTCGGGAAGTACGAGGGAAACATCTCAGACATGGAGACAAAAAGTTGGATAGAAAAGTTGGTGAATGCTTTCAGCTTGATCTGGGCTCCAACAAAGTACTGGGTTCCTCTGGATGTGAGTCAGATGCGCAGAGCAGTGCATCAGTGGTGGACACTTTATCATGGGGAGAAGGGGGGACTGAGGTTACGTGGGCTGACTTCGAGAAGGAGTTTCAGGCGGAATTCCTCTGTTCCACAATGAAGGTTGAGGAGAGGCAGAATCTACTCTCCCTCCAGCAGTGGAGCATGTCAGTGAGAGAATTGGGGATCAAGTTCAAGGATCTCCTCTGCTTTTCTTCTGACCTCTTTCCAGATGAGGAGCCTCAGGCGAGATGTTTGGAGGAGGCACTTTGACCTTATCTTCAGTATTCTGTTACTCCCTTCTCCCTACCAATGTACTTGGAGGTCCAGAAGAAGACTGAAGTGGTGGAGAGAATGAAAACTCTGGGAGGTGTATCATGAGAGGGAATCCAGATGGGCTTGTCGATGGGGAAAGCCGTCAGCAACATGCCTCCAGTGTCAGGACCCTCTAGGTTTCGACCACTAGGAAGCAGGCCTTAGCAGTTCCAGTTCGATCTCCTGGTCCTCACCCTTTCTTTTCAGGCCCAGGGCTGAGATGCTTCATCTGTAGAAGACATGTGCACCTCCAGAATCAGTGCCCAAATAGAGTACAATATAGAGAGGGTGGGCAGCTTCCGTGCCCACCTCATCAGCATTAGTTTCAAGCTAGACCCTTTCAGTAGTAGGGGCAGCAATATCCCGCTCCTCCGAGGAAAGGCATTGCAGGAGGAGGCTGACCTCAGGATGCCTCTCAGGGACCTCGACCAGGGCATGGTCTGGGAGGCGGCCAATAGCCGAGAGGCAGGGGAGATGGGCATGGACAGTTTCACGCTACAGAGGTAACAGTTCCAGTAGGGCCAGAAGTCGTTCGAGGTATGATCAGATTGTTTAGTACTCTTTCCTATGCATTGTTCAATACATGAGCTTCACACTCCTTTGTGGCACCCAGTCTGGCCCGTGCTCTGGGTTTAGACGCTGAGAGAATTCCAGTTCCCCTGGTGTTAAGCACACCAGTTGGAAGTTAGACCGAATTGTTCTATGTTTGCTTAGGGTGTAGACTGATGATAAGGCCACATCAGTCTATCAGGGATCTTCTACTATTGTAGATACAACATTAAGATTTTATCCTAGGCATTGACTGGATGTTCTGTGTGTGTGCCGTCATCGACTGGTTCTAAGGAAGGGTCGTGTTTTCAGATTTGGGTGGCTGACATGTAACATTCATCGACAAGTGAGGTTGCTAGAAAAGCAGCAGGCTGGAGGAGACCCTCCCTTCCTTGTTAGCTGAACTATCAGGGGATTCAGTGGATGCAGAGATGGGGGAAGTCCCAAGAATGGTTAGTGAGTTTATGGACGTCATTCCTGAGGAGGTGGCGACTCTACCCCCTCGACGTGATGTTGAGTTTGGGATAAACTTGCAACCTGGTGCCCATCAGATTCCAATGGCTCCCTACCGGATGTCACCTTCCGAGTTGCAGGAGTTGGAGATTCAGATTGATGACCTGATGAAGAAGGGTTTTGTTCGACCAAGTGCGTCACCCTGGGGTGCTTCGGTCTTATTCTTAAAGAAGGTAGATGGTGGTCTCAGGCTGTGCATAGACTACCAGAGACTGAATTAGGTAACGGTCAAGAACCTTTACCCTCTCCCGAGGATAGACGTCTTTTTAGACCAGTTAAAAGGGGCAGAGTGGTTCTCCAAAATTGACCTACGGTCGGGATATCACTAGTTGAGGGTGAATGAGGGTGACATCTTGAAGACTGCCTTCAGATGCAGACATGGGAACTTTGAGTTTATGGTCATGTCGTTCGATGTTACAAATGCTCTAGCTGTGTTCATGGGGCTCATGAACTCCGTCTTTCGAGAATACCTAGATTCATTCATAGTTGTGTTTATTGACGACATCCTGATCTACTTGAGGTCAGAGGAGGATCATGCTGAGCACCTGAGAATGATTTTAGAAGTCCTCCGACGACACAAACTCTATGGGAAGTTGTCCAAGTGCAAGTTATAGACACAAGAAGTGCACTTCCTTGGGGACGTGGTGTTTGAGCTGGGAATAGCAGTAGACCCATAGAAGGTCAAGGCAGTTGTTTCTTGGGTAACACCCAAGAACGGGGCAGAGGTTCATAGTTTCCTTGGACAGGCAAGTTACTATTAGAGGTTCGTGACCAACTTCTCTCGAGTTGCGACACCTTTGACAACTTTGACCAAGAAGGACCTGGCTTTCATGTGGAAAGGGAAGTTCGAGGAATCCTTTAGCTATCTGAAGGAGAAATTGGTAAGTGCCCCAATGTTGAGGTTTCCAGAAGAAGGGGCGGCGTATGAGGTGTTCTATGATGCTTCAGGACAAGGCCTTAGGTGTGTTCTAATGAAACAACAAGGTGTAGTCTCTTATGGGTTTAGACAATTGCATCCTCATGAGCATAAATATTCCACCCATGACCTGGATCTTGTGGCGGTCATTTTTGAACTAATGTTGTGGCAGCATTACCTCATCAGGGATCACTTCATGGTTTTCACGGATCACAAAATCTTGAATTATATCTTCCCCCAGCGGGACCAAAACTTACGACAGTGAAGGTGGATGGAGTTCCTTCAGGACTACGTCTTCTCGATTTTTTACACCTCAGAAAAGGGGAATGTGGTGGCCGATGCCTTGAGTAGGAAGTCATAGAAGGATGCGGTTCGAGGGTAGGAAGATTCTTGGAAGGAGATGGAGGGGTTGGTACCCTGCACCTGGATGCGAGGGAGGATGGTGGTAGAGGTTGTCTATTTCAGATTAAGGTGAAATCTTGTCCAGTACGGCAGGTGGAGGAGTCTCAGTGGGGAGACATAGAGAGTGAAGTGATGCATGACCAGGTTAACCAAGGTGATGCTTCTGAAGGATGGATAGGGGATGGTCAGAATCAGATTCTTTTCTAAGGAAAGGTGTTTTCCTCAGAGGCGATTCACAGAAGGGTTCTTGGTGAGTTCCAAAACTCACCCCTAGCAGTGCACCGAGGAGTTTCCAAAATTTACCAGAGTTTGAGAGGTCAGATCTGGTGTCTTGGGGTAAAGCGGTCGGTGGAAGGGTTCGTGGCCATGTGCCTAGTGTGTCAACAGGTGAAGGATGAACACTATGTTCATGCCTCTTTTTCCATCCTTTGGACATCCCTGAGTGGAAGTGGGATGAAATATCGATGGATTTCGTCACAGGGCCGCCCAAGGTTCAAGGAGGCTACGACGCTATCTGGGTAGTGGTTGACCGGTTGACGAAATCGGTTCACTTTCTAGAGATCAAGGAGTCGGGAGCACTGGATTCCTTAACACATAGGTACGTGGATGAGTTGGTGCAGTTTCATGGAGTTTCGAGGTCCATAGTCTCGAATAGGGATGCACGGTTTGCATCACGAATCTAGAGAGGATTGCAGCATGATTTTGGCACCCAACTACGTCTTAGCACTGCTTTCCACCCCCAGACAGATAGGCAGACAGAGCGCACCATCCAGACAATGGAGGACATGCTACGGGCATATATTCTGGACTCTAGGGAACCATGGGTGCGATACTTGCCTCTGGTAGAGTTTTCCTACAATAATAGCTATCACTCTACCATTGGAATGGCTCCATTCGAATCCTTGTATGGATGGCCATGTCGCTCACATGTGTGCAGGACCGAGGTTGGGGAAATAAGTGTTCTTGGCCTAGAGGTGGTGCAGAGCATGGACAGAGATGATTCGGCATATATGGGAGAGGATGAAGGCGGCTCAGGACCGGCAGAAGTCATATGCCGATAGTAGGAGGAGACCCTTGGAGTTCGGGGTCGGGGACCACAAATTCTCAAAGGTCTCCCCTCGGCATGGGAAACAGAGGTTAAATAGGGGTAGTAAGCTCTCTCCAAGGTTCATCGGACCATTCTAAGTGCTACGGAGGGTGGGAGAAGTGTCTTATCAGCTAGCGTTACCACCGATGCTACTAAGAATACATGATGTCTTCCATGTGTCACAACTCCAGTGGTATCTGCACAATGATTCACACGTCCTCGATTGGGGAAAGCTGGACATCGAATCCGACACGACTTTTGTGGAAAGACCAGTAAGGATCGAGGATCATGAGGAAAAGGTGCTCCATAGACAAACCATTCCTTTAGTTCGTGTACTATGGAGACATGTTGGGCTGGAAGAAAGTACCTAGGAACGGGAGGCACAGATGCGCGCCCAATACCCAGAGTTGTTTTGAGTTTTGTTCTATTATATTTGTTTGTGATGGACCACCTTTCCTTGTTAACTATGGAATGAATTATTTTCCTTATTCTCTAGATGCATGTGAAAGTCCTGACTACAGGGAGGAGAGGACCCAATCCCTAATCAAGACACATTAAGGTGGATTTGATTAAACCCGTGTGAGTGAGTCAATGCTGCCCAAAACGGATAGTATCTTGACATGGAAGAAAATACTCCCTAACCCATATGATTGGACAACTGGACCCCTTTAATGTTGCATGGTTGTTTAAGGGGGAGGTGTTCCTATATGTCGGAGAGGTTCAATCCTGAGAGGTATCTTTCTGGGTGGTTGTTCGGACCCCCTCTTTTATTCAGGTCTGATTTGATTCATGAGGGAGAGAATAGTTTGAGAGGTATATGATTTAATGGACCATACCCTCATGGTACATCCCTTTACCAAAATCTAGATCCTAAGAGTGGCGTCTCGGTGGTAGGGTGATCTATCAGTGTGCGACCGATCGGCGTGCGACTGATCGACGTGCGACTGATCAGCGAGATACCGATCGGCGTGCGATCGATCAGTGTGCCACAATCGGTGTGTCACCAATCAGTGTGTGGAACCATTGGTGCAACGTGATCGGTGTCACCCAGCCTTGTCAGGGTTTTCTTCTACAGTTCTCCAGTAACACCACTTTTATCCCCTTTTAACCTTTTTTGAAGTGGTTCAAGGCCGTTTTCTTTTGAGCCCATAATCAATGTTCAAATTCCTAAGAGTGGGAAAACCCCCCAACAGACCCAGCTGTGTGTCTGCGTAACGTGCCCCTTTGTTTATATAAAAACCATTAAATGTTGCAGCTGTTACCACCTTTTTCTAATGGGAATCTTTAAATAACAATTAATTCAGTCGTGTGTAACCACCCAACCATATGGTGAAACCACGATCCGACCTTATAGCCATTCAAAATTCCATATCCCATGACAACCGGATCTCATCCTTATATCGCATGAGAATCTCTTCTTCTCCTATCCTCCTTTTCCTCTCCTTTCTTCCAGGTGTGTTTTGAGTTCCCCCTTTTCTAGGCGAGTGGTGAGCCTATGCTGAAGCTTTTCTGCTCACCCTCGAAGCCCCCGAAATTCCTCCCCTAAAAGTAACACATCCCTCGTTATTGGTGCATGTAGAAGAACTTATATCCTTGATCATCCATGTAGGGATTTTCCTTCGTCTCTCCTTACTATGTATCATGCGGGGTGGGTACGCTACTGATTCTACGGGATGAATGGAACCAAAATGTTAATGAAGATAATAAGCATATTTTTAAAGAATGAATGGGGGGGGGAGTGTGATCGGTGTTCGGTTGTTTTTTTCCTTACCCTTTATTGTTTATGTTGTGAACTGTATGGGCTCATGGTCACTGAAAATCATGGTCGTTGGTGGTATTTCCTTGCGCACTAATGAACCCTTGTCTTCTGTGATAATTGAATGATTCCAACATGAGAATTTGGTTAATTACGTAAATTCGGCCAATTAAATGAATGTCCAGTGAACAATAATCCTTGTGCGGTCACCTCGGTTAACCAAACAGAAAGAAGGAAAACTTAGTGAATGAAGTACTTGAGTCTGGAAACTTCCTTGTTCTGTCCTGATGGCATGTCTGTTCGCTCTGCTTGATGCTTATGGGGTGATGTGGATGGGGATGGGATCCTCTGTTGTGGTACAGTTGTTGGTTGTGAATTTGAAGCTGTGCGAGGCTGTATCTCGAGGCTTGGTTTGGTTCCAGTACTTTGAGGGATCTCACTGATCCCATTGTTTTTGCGACTTTACAAGAGAACCAGGTGTGAATGCTTAAATTGTTGTTTTTCTATTTCTCTTTCCCTGGCTTTTGGTTATGCCTATTAGTGCCCAGTAGTGTATAATTCACCAAATGGTATCACTTGAACATGAAAACAAGCATGGTTAAAATGGGGAATTGGTTTTGGGAATGAGTTGTGACTTAGCTGTGAGTGCTGTGCTGTTATTTTATATATGAATAGTAATAAGGGTGTTTGTGCTTTGGTTTTGGAACTCTAGGTTGGGATGAGTGTTTTTTACCTATACATATAATTATAGTTCTTATGTTTCTTATTCGCGCCCCTCCCAAGTTGAGAACTTAGTTCCGAACACCCACATTTTATGGGGGAGGGTGTTTTTCCCAACATTCCTGTGAATGGATATTTATTTTCTACTTTTCTACTCCCTTTCCCGAATACCCCAAGACTCTTCGTGGAGGCTATGACGGCCTGAGGTACATTATAGCCTAGGATTCTTTAGGTAGGGAAGTTGTGGTGGTTGGCCCAGGTGTGTGCGGGTAGGTTGTTCCCAAGAATCTTCGGGATGAGGCCCACATGTCTTTTGGTGTGGCAGTAGTTGTTCTGGCCCAGGTGTTTGCGGGTGTGGTTTCATGTAGTGGTTGTGGCCCAGGTGTTTGTAGGCATGATTTGTGGTTGTGGATTAGGTGTGTGCGGGCAGGTTGTCGCAGTGGGACTGCAGTGAGAATGGCGGGATTGGTTCAATGCGAAGGATGTCTCTAATAACCAGTGGGAAAGTGGAACAGGGTACCCAATATCGATGTTATATTACTATACATTACTTGACTTGTGTTATTTGGAAAGTGTGTCTTGGTGAGGCTCATGTGGATAGTCTTCCTTGCTAGGTGCTTTGGTTGTCTCTTTCTAACAGGGTATTAGAATTCCTCCTCACTTGTGCACAAGAGTCTTGGGTTTTCCCTACTGAGTATACTTGTATACTCACCCTATGTATATAAAACTGCTTTCAGGTTTCCAGGAGGACTTCAGGGATTATGTGGGGCCGTTCTAGCTCGGACGTTTGGATAGTTGCTATTACGGTTTTTGTTTCTTTTGGTACTTCTTTTTGGGGTTTTCTTTCACTTTTGTATCATTTAATTTTGGAACATGCATATGAGAATGATTATTTTGGCTTTACCTCTTCTTCCACTTTTGGTGTTGTTTGTATTTTCTATCTTATCTCCTGATCCTATTAAAGAAAAAGGGTAATTCCTTCCATTTTGTGTGTGATTCTATACCCTTGGTGCTAGTCGCCACTCCGAGACCTATTGAAGGTGGGTCTCGGGAGTCATTATCTCTCCTTAAACTTGAAGAAGGAAGGGTCTGGAAATTTGATGTCCCTTCTCTCATTTTGGTGAAGGCGGGTCGTGACAATATAAAAATTATTTAATAAGTTCAATTTCATTTTTATCGATAATGTTTAGCTTCTAAGGTAAAAAAATAAGTTAGTGTAGTAAAATTAAATTATTGTAAAAAGGAAAATTAATATATAATGGCCTACAATATCACAAAAATGTAACACTTATTTGTGTGTATGAGAGGTGGATAAACGAAAACATATCCCATGACCATTATTTTTCAATATTGGATGCACATTCCATTTAAAGTGACTTGACTTTAATATAATGTAATGAGCAATCATTAAAATTACACCACTATTATTTATAAAATGACCCCTATTATTCTAAAAATATCCACCAACATTAAATAGTATAACTCCACCTTGTTATACTAGAAACATTTCTAACACCATTATACATGAAGTAGTGGTTTTGGTATAAACAAAATACGTACCTAGTAAGGCTTCTAGAGAGATCCAAAGGAGGATACCCAATGAAGAGGTAATTTTTTCTAACTGATTTCTTTAAAGATTCATTCTTTATAAACCACCCTAAAATATTCTATAATAATATTAATTATAATAATATCAGTACCATTACTTTATTGAGACTTTATTATATTGATGAAAAAACCAAAATCTACGTCTTTTTCATCTACTAGAAAAAAAAACTACCGCTCATACATAAGTGTAGACTTCCACCTACATGACTGATGTATTTCATTTCTCTTAACTTACTCTCATGGATATTTATCGAAATTAATTTAGTGAATAAAAATTATATATATTACCTAACTATTATTTTTTTAATTATAAATCATTAACTATTGTCCAATCTATTTATTAGAAAATGAAAACTTTTCTCAGGCGTACACATGGACAACAACCACCACAAAATATGTAATTTATTTTTGATCACTTACTTACATAGATGACTTAAAAATTGGATTTCATGTATAAATTAGATATTTATAAAATTACTAAGGTTATCTAATGGGTTTATACATATATTTATTCAATAAAAATATCAATTCCTTTTACTGAATCAGAATTCTTAAAAAATACTAATTTTTGGATTTCCATGTGAATAATAATCATAATTTACCTGAAATGACTATAGAACTCCTAGAATTTATCAAAAAAAAAAATACTATAAACGTTCATGAAAATTTTGGAGATGATGAAACCGTGACCATGTTTCAAGGACTCGAATTGCGAAATCAAAACATGGATGGAAAACTGAATAATTAACACAATAAAAATGATTTAAAAAATTAATTGTCAACAAACATGAAATAAAAAATTATTGAGGAATTTTATAAAGAATAATAAATATAAATATGGTTATAATATAGATTTTTAATAAATCCAAATTTGTTATAAAGAGAATATAGAGTGCATCCAACTAAAAAAAATCCACCGTAAGGCTTTCTCATTTCAAACACTCTTATTTTTGACATGATTTCAATTACAAACCTATTAATATTATATAGTATATAGGTTACCTATATTAAATATTATCTCCTTATTCATTATTTAATAATTTTAATAAAATATCCATTTCATGTTCTCTCTTTCAAGAAGTTTTGATTCAAGTGCTAAAAACGTTGAAATGAATTATTTTACAATCACACTTTTTATTGTGTTTTTTATGTTTCAATATATATTGAGGGAAATTATAAATTAATTCAATTTTAAGAATTATATATTTACTTTTTATTTTTTATTTTTTTGTGTTTTAAAGCATTCTTTCAATTTTCCTCTCATCAGAAATCAAATCCACCAAAAGGAATGTTTATAAAAAACCAATCTTATTTCTCCTTTTTAGTTAATAATCATTCAATTTTATATCATTATTGTTTACTTTCTTATCAAGAATTTTGTTTTATATACTTTAATTAAATATTGAGGTCAAACTGTGTTATATTTTACTATTCATTCCAAAGTTTAAAAGTAATTTCTAGATCTTATTTAGAACGTTTCATTTTTTACTTTAATTAAAAAGGATTGAAAATAATATCTTTTTACCTTTTTAAGATTTAAAGGATCCTCCCATCTAGAAGACCATTATTGATTATTTATATTACCTTTATTTTTTGAATGGTTTTCATAAGTAATATATATTCAAGTTATTCTAAAATATTTTTAGTAGAAAAGTACATTATTTATAATTATTTTTAAAAATGTAATACCTTATTTAGCAATTTTCGTACATAAATTGGATATAATTTTAATGATTCCCTTATTATAAATAATTTATTGAAATAATTATTGACACCCTAAGGAACAATTTTGGGAAGTAACTATTAACTTCATACCCTGACTATATTACAAAATATTTAAGAAAGTTTTTTTTTAAAATATCAATTACATTGACCCCTATATTTCCCAAGATACATTACCTGAATAAAAAACATAATTTATAATGAATTTATTTTAAACATTAATACACTATTAATTTATTGTTCTTACCTTATTTTTTAGACAATGCTTGGTCTTAGTTTACACATTTTCTTGAAATTATGTTCTCTATCTCTATTTATCATTCACTTAACATTATTTTTATCCTTTATGTACATTTTCTCTAGTACCATGAATATATTCAAAATAATTAAATATTTTATTAATCAAACACCCATTTCTATATATGGTGTTTGTTTAAGGAATCTTACTAAGAAAGTTATTCTTTTATTTGGGGAAATATTTACATTCTTAATAATTGATTCAATATGAATATATATGATTACTAAGGAATATTGATTTCATGTTTTATTATTTATTCAATATATAATGAATTCATTAGATAGGTTTTATAATTGATGTGGACTGGAATTATATATCTATATGTGCTTCAGGTTTCACTAATGACTAAAAATAGAATTTATAGTACATAGTATATGCTAGCCTATAGATTAATAATTTCGTGGCCTCAGGACATGAGGATATTTGCGATGCCTTGTAAGGAAGTTGTGATGGTATATAATATAACAAGGTATGATGCCTCAATAGATTCATTAATATATCCAACACTGTGAATTTCATCACTATAAAGATAGTTACTTATATATATTTGATTATTTACATTATTA
Source organism: Viscum album (assembly GCA_963277665.1). Taxonomy (NCBI): domain Eukaryota; kingdom Viridiplantae; phylum Streptophyta; class Magnoliopsida; order Santalales; family Viscaceae; genus Viscum; species Viscum album. The sequence goes on along the minus strand of OY728157.1, from coordinate 199,939,356 downwards.
TGTTACCCATGATTGTATTTTATGCTCGAATTATTTTTTATATGGAACATTTCATGATTATTTAATTTTTTTATTGTTCATGTTTTCTTTATATATGATATAATCATGGAATGTTTCCCTTAATTGGTGTTTAATCTCATACTTATCATGCTTCCATTTCCCTAGGTTTTTAGGAAGATTAATGCATATAATATATCTCAAATGGTTTCTTTTGTAGGGAATTTTGTAGAGGATTTTGATGACTTGCTATGGAATAAGAAAATATGGTTATAATGATAAATATGTCCACTAGTTGAGAAATATAAGGGTTTTCTTATGTTTTTGTTTTCCTAATTATCTAAATATCTAAACCTAAAAAGGTATTTGTTATCTAGTCAACTCAATAATTTCTTTTCATGTTGTAATTTGTGATAATTAAAATTTGGACTCTTGAGTTGGTATCAATGCCAATATATAATGATTAAATTTTATATACTATATCCATGAGTATGAGTGAGGTATCTCACCTCTTCTTCAGTGGGATTGGGGGAATGATCCGATTCTTCTCATTTAATTTTTTTTTCTAGTTATATCAATATGATTCGTATATAGGGACAAGAATATAGGATTTACAACATGTTTAGGATATAATATAAAAATACAATCTTCCCAATGATTCCAAAACAAACTAATAAGTTTGACATATAGGAGTTGGGATATATTATTTCTCTTCTAACAAGATATACTAATGGTCCCCCTCATTAGGAATAGGATTATTAGGTTGTTTCTTATGGTACTGAAATTTTTCCCCTTGAATGCCAAAGTGATCAAGGCTAATATCTCTTAGGAAATTTTATCAATGTTTCCTCATCTAGATAGGGCCTCATAGTGGTAATAGTTTGTGGTTGGATCCCTCTTTGTTGACTCATAGAAATTAGTGAGGAAACAATCAACCTCTTTATCCACCTACCAGGTATATGTGATGTGTACATTAATTTGATCATGGGAGATGATACTAATGAATATAGAAGTGGAGAGAGGCACCACCAACTTTTACACACATTGAAATTCAGTGGATGGCCTGTGGGTACTTATATTAATTCAGAGCTTTCATTCAACCTAAAAATACCAGATAATGAAATTCAAATGTAACTACGAGACTAATGAAGTCTTCACATGGTGTTGATGGTACTATGTGGGTGACATCATTATTTTGGTCATTGGGGACAAAACATTTAGAGATGCTGATTCATATATTTAAGGATTTGATGGTTCCATACATTTTGGATTGAAGGAAGATATTTTATTAGAGGTCTTATATAAATAAACAAACAAAATTAGGTAAACCATTTAGATAAGTATCAAACGTAATACAATGATTGATTGATAATTTTTAAAATGGAATGATTCACATAATTTTTAGCATATTTTGTTAAAAAAACACTAATGTGTGATTATGCCAAAATGTTTTCAGTCATGTAGACCTGCTTTCCAAAGGTAATATATGAATTGTACTATTTTAGTGAAACCTTAAAATGTGAGTTGGATGATATGGTTGGAGTTTGGGATTAGTGGACCTTTTATGAATAATTTTTCACATACTCCATGACTATATTTTAGATTTAATTCATATTTATTCCCCTTCTAAAAAACTAGTTTAAGACTAGTTACCCTTGTGAAAATAATATGAACAAAACAACCTACAAATATGAGAAGATTTTATATGTATTTAATGGTTCTCCATCCTTCATTAACTTGATTATTGATGGTTTATTTTAACTGCATATGTTTGGCCGCGCTATAGTTTATACCCATATTAGGAGGTGGTAGGTAGTGTAATGTTGTGATTGGGCCCAAAAAAAGTTATTCCTAATGGAGTGACCAGATTAGTTGTGATCACTGAGAGTAGGAGGGGATGAATCAAGGATCTTGTTTCCCTTTAATAATGGTTTATTCCAAATTTATCTTGTAATTTTATTTAAATATTTAATCCACTCTTCTTGGGGTTTATGTCCATGCCCACATAATTCTGCATGTAAAAAATTCACTTGAAAAAATCATTTACAAGGATTAATCTCAATGTGAGCCTACTCCTTGACGAAACTGGTTATGAACCCCTATTATAGTTTCTTAAAAAATTTACATAATAGGTTACAATAGAATAATATAAAACCATGCTTTTATGGAAACCCACAAAAGCATCATTTTACCGCCTCACATAGTTACCAGCCTCCCATAGGTACTTGTATTTGTTTTAAATAACTCATCCATCCCAGCACTTATCGAAAACCTAAAATAGTCCTTAATCATCATATCCTTCTACACTATCCTTCAAATAGGTATATTAATTATGTCTACCTTGATATAAGAATTCCAAACTTATTAGCTTTAAGTAATCACGACTGGTTCTCTTGCATCATCCTGGCTTGCTCAAACTCACCATGACCATGACTCACAGTGTCTCCGATACTTATTGTCACTCAATTTCTATGATTTATGAATATTTTCAGTATAAAAGAACAAGATTTATAGTATGTATCATCTTAAATAAATTCAATTTCTTCAATAGATGACATTACTTAGAACATCGATCTTAAACAAATAATTATACATTATTATTTAATTCTGATATTTATCACTTAGCCGTTAGAATGGTGGGAATGAATGAGATTAACTAGATTATTAAAATATAGTTTACACATTTTTTTAAAACTAATTCATTGGTTACCGATTAATTATAAATAAAAATTAGAACCAATTGAACATAAATGATGTGTTTTTATAAATAACTATTTTTATACGAATAAGGGAATTTTATATTAATAAATTAAATTAATAACTATTAGTGATAGATATTAATGATATTTAGATGTTATATATTCTTTTAAATTATTTTAAATTCATTAAATATGTTTTATATTCTAGAGATAAGAACCAATCCAATTTTAATTATAATAAATATATATATCCCTAAAGGTAGTTTTACACCTTTTGATGGTGAACCTATTTTAAATATAAATTTTCAATATTTTATAAGTTTTATTTTAAAAAATAAGTTAGTTTTTAAAATATTAGTATAGAAATTATATTAGGGTAATTTTGTTTTATTTTTCAGAAAAGATTCATTTTTAGATGAAAAATAAAAAATACTGTATTTTCATTAAAAAATATTTTTTAATATAATTTATTTATATAGGTAAATTATATTTTAAATTAGTATTAAATAATGATTAGTTAAATGATAAATTATTAAAATCAATTTATGTCATTGGAATCTATTATACATTGAAATTTAATATAAAAACATTTCAATATTTTGAACTTTTAACTTTTAAAACCCATTTTTTCATTATGTTTATGAGACTAATTTTAAATATAAATTTTATTATTATGTGAATTGAATTTGGTAAAATGGATTAAATATATTAAATCATAAGTTAAAAATTTGGTTGTACGCTCAATTTTATTTATATATATATAAAAATTACCGTGAAAAAATAGCGAGAAAGGATAAAGTTAAAAGGTAAAAGCTCAACATACCTAAAAATTAAAACATTTAATGGTTATTTTTTTTGTGGATAGAAAATATACAATATATAAAATATTAATTTTTATCCAAAGTGGTGTAATTTAATTCCATATCAATGTGGTTGTCTTTAAGTATAAGATATTCATTATTTTAATCACTTAAAACCACCTCTCATTAAGTATAAATACCACCCCACACCACCCCATTTTAGCCCAAAATCCTTTTAAATCCTCAATATCTCCCCAAACCTGTTATCCTCACTCTACACATTTTCAAGTTCTTATTTTCTCACCAAAATACCAATTCCACGGTCCTTAAGGGCCTCTCAAGGAGGTGATATTCAAGATATAATTTTCCTGAAATGACTCTCTTACTTTATTTTCTTCTTCTAATTTATAACCATCTATTTTTTCCCTAAAATAATAATATTTACAGAAACATTTATATACTATAATTTTATTTTTATAATTTAATATATTATATCCAGATCTTTTATTACCTCATCAAATTTAAAGAAATGAAACTATTTTCTATGTTATGCCGGTTAATCACCTTCGTGAATAATTTGTTTGTATGTTTCCCATTTCCGACTTCATGAATTTTCATAGAAATATTATTCTGGATAAATAATATTTTAATAAGTATATTATATAATATTTCATGTTATGTAACTAATATATACTCATAGTAATAAATAAAATTAAACTAGATCTTGGTGTTCGGAAAAACCGCCAAAATAAAAAAAAACGTTTATCATTAACATTTTATCTAATGAATCATCCTCATGTAAGAAATAAACATGATATATGGGAACATTTATATTTTTATAAGTAGATTAATATTATTTCATTCCACTTCTGATGTTTTAATCTCATTTTATAAGAACATCCATAATTTTATTCAAATGAACCAATCATGAAACTACGAAACAAACACACCTGTAACCATGAAAATAACGAAATATTATTAATGGATGGGTCAAAATATATTATAAAATCAACATATAACCTACTATAAATTTTAATATAGTTTATTAAAGAGTTAATAATATTATTTAAACCATTATATTTCAGGTTAAAGTATTCACCACTAAAGGAAAGCGTGTGGTAAGGATGTTCTCATCTCACTTTTAATTCAGTGAGATTTATACCTTATTCACCAATTATTTATTTTTTATGGTATATATACTTAAATTTTATATATAATATCATTAATATCATTTTTATGGTATTAAATGTTTCATTTGATATTTATTAATTTTATGGAGTACAAAATTTGACTGATTACAAGTGCTAAGAGATTTCTTAACTCAATTTTCATCCACTTGGTTAAAATTCTATTTAATTCATTATGTCATGCTGAGGTTCTGTGTGAAATGAATTTTTAATATTTCATATTTTATTTACACTTGTTTTATGGGTATATAAAATTAATAAATATAATTATTTAATTTTTATGGGACATTATCTCGATATCCTTTATTTTATGGATATTTTGATGTTATAAACCCACCCTCTTTTATAAGGTCTATATGTAGACCCTTTGATACATCATATCATGTGTCTCATTGTCTTCATCGTATTAAAAGATTTTAATATGTTATTAGACACTTTGATTTATAAATCTCTTTTTTAAATAATTTATTTGATATATGAATAATTCTTTGGACATGAAGATATAAGTGGGGACCGAATATATATATCCCCTAAATGTATAAAAATGTCTAATGAAAAAAAATAGTTGGCCAAATTAAATAGGTTTTTACCTATAGATTATACCACATTGATGGTAGTGGTTCATGTTGTAGATACATGACATCCAATAACTAAACATTACCTTATTTCAATATTCATTCATCATTATCCATAGGATTTCACTATGACAAAATCAATAGATAAATTTTATTAATAGTTTATTGATTAAATGATATGTTTTTTTGTTATGTACCTTCCCATGTTGATTATTATCATTTATTAATTATTTCAGGAAATTTTTTAACCGTAACTGAGCATTTGAGATCACCCTCATCTTTTTTCCTTTCACTAGGTTATGAATAAGAGAATATTGAATGAGTTCAAGGATAAAAATTAGTTTATGTTGTTTTTTACTTTTAATTTACAATTTAATAAGGGTAACATTTATGTATCTAGTTATTCAACACTAAACTATTTATTCCTTTGGAATTTGATCTTATATCTATGATAATTTTTTAAAGAAATGCTCTGGCTTAAGGATTTGTGGGTGAGGGTCATTATAGTAGTTATAAGAGAATGTTTTGTAGAAACCATGGGAACTAAATTTAATAAAAAATTGTTTGTTGAACATAAACCCATGATAAACTTTGAGAGTATAGAATAACATCCTAATGAAACCACATTTTGGATTATGAGATTACCTATGCATAATATTTTCAATTTGGGTTGAGTATTTAACTAGTTTTGAGATTACACATTGGGTTCCATAATTTAATAATCTCATCTATTTTATTATAATATTTATAAATAGAACCCAGCTCAATGAATGGGAACCCTATCAATTCACATAATTCATGTTGAGATACCCCTCCTAAGAAATCTAATGGTTCTGAAGTTAGATCTAGAACTGCAGTTAGAGTTAAACAAATTATAACTATATAGGGACAAACTACCCGGTTTATGAGAAATAACCTTTCTTATATTGAGTGACCTGATCCACAACATGGTGTAAAAATTTGAGACTTCTTCATGAGACAATAAACTCAATCATTTAATGAGGATAAAAATACATTTATTGATGAGCATTGTATAAGTTATTTAGAGAAGATACTTCTCATTATGGAAAGTAATGAAATGGAGAAGTTTATCATGAAACTGTATCATCTCTCCAGAGATACAGATTAGTGGTAGTCATTTATTCAAAATAGTAAGGAAGAAAATAAAATAAAAAACATGTAATGGTATGATTTTATGTAACTTTTCATGGAAAAATAATTCTCTCATTTTCTATGAGTAAATATGGAGAGAAACTTCATAAGTTGGAGAAAAATGGAGGATGAGAATATTTTTATGTATGAAGCCATATTTATAAAATTACCACGGAAAATTAAAGACTATATACATAATCTAAGGAGTAAGATTTATGATTTCATTGACGGGTTAACGCCACTCCTCTGAAGGGAATTGATCTCCCAAAATTTCTCATCATATGAAGATATAATATCATGTGATATCGAAACAGAGAAATAATTGTAGAATTATTATAAATCTAAGAGAAATATAGAGAATATGAGAATGATGGATCAAGATATCGATAAAGGGAAAAGGGAAATAATTATTTTACCATATTTGGTAATTTTGAAAGTAAACATTGAGATACATTCATGAAGGGAATGGGAGTTTGTTATATGTTTATAGAGAAAGGTCACTAGACTCGTGATTATAAGGGAAAGAAAGAAGTTATAAATACGAAATGTTTCTACTATAAATAAATATGGATCTACACAAAAGAATAACCAAAGCGTCAAGGGAATATACCTCAGAAGAAGATAAGAGATCAAGGTCATGATTATGTTATCGATATTGCTGAAACAGAATGATTATTGTGCTTTAATTTTTAGATCTGAGAAATATATTATATGATATTGTCATTATAATAATTATGAAATGTATAAGGATTTTACTATAGTACTTTTTATTTAAGTATTTGAGAGAATATTTTTAATGGTACTGATAACCAGTAAAGTGATTTACTGGAAAGTTGATCTTTTAGAAAATACATTTTCAAAGGAAGATAACCCATAATACATGCATGACGTGACGATAATAATGAAAAATATACATTTATGGGGTAATATTTATAACCATTAAAGTGGTTAGGGATTTTATGATTTATGTTTTTTTTGGGTTTTATACTTGTTTAAAACAACCAACATACATTTTTTTATTAAAAGGAAAAAGGATAAATATCATATACATAGACAATTAATGTTGAATCTAATGTTGATTTTGGAATCTTTAAAACTTCCATAAAAAAATTGGACTGTGAATTTTGATTGATTTATTTTGGATGATTCATAAGTTTAACTAATTTTGGAATGGATTAAGTTGAACATTGGATATTATTATTTGTTGTTAAAGTATGATTTTTCATATTAGATATCATATTCAAACCATTTTTGTTTTAGTAAATATTTAAAGGATAAAGGAATGTATTTTTTATCTTATAATTCATTAATGTGATTCAAGTATGAAAAATTCATCTATAAAATCCATGTCCTAGCATAAATTTATGATGTCAAAGTAGATCGAAGAACTACCAAAGGATTAGATTATACTTATGAAATAGAAAGTAATCAAGTAAGTTTATTTTTTCCAAGTGATTTTATGAATAGTAAAATAAACCCCCAAATATAGTAAAGTAATTTGGAATAAAAAATGATATTCATTTAATTTTCTTATTGATAAATCTATGACCTCTTTAACCCATCACAAATTTGTAGTTTTATTATGGTAGAATTTCTGATGACCATGTACTCTATCAATATTTATCAGAACTTGATGGCTATATTTCTCTCCCATGGCCCAGTTTTTACTTCCAAATAATTTCATTCTATTCAAAATAATAATTGTTTTGGAGATATTTACATTTTACTTTCCCTCTTATTAAGAGGATGTTTTTAACCCTATTTACAATGTGGGTTTCCCACGTAGGTATTTTCAAGTACTATGATTTTATTTTCAAGGTGAACTTTCAAATTATGAGGAAGAAATTTATTAAAGTATGGAAGAATGTAACACCCCATGATTCTATGGTGTGCATCATCTTAAATAAATTCAATTTCATCGATAGCTTACATTACAGTGAACACCGAGGTTAAACCAATGATTAAATATTATTATTGAATTCTGATATTTATCACATAGCCATTGGAATAGAGGAAGAAATGAGATTGACTAAATTATGAAAATATAGTCGACACATATTTATAAAATTTATTCATTGGTTATCGATTAATTTTAAATAAAAAAGAAAACCAATTGAATATAAAGGACGTGCTTTTATAAAAAACTATTTTTATGCCCATAATAGAATTTTATAGTACTAAATTAAATTAGTCATATTAGTGAGAGATATTAGTGAAATTTATATGTTATATATTAATTATTTTTTTAAATTAAATCAATATGTTTTATAGTCTTAATATAATAGTAAATCTAATTTTAATCATAAAAGCTATATATTTCTAAAGGCACTTTTGCCGGCTTTTGATGGTACACCTATTTTAAATGTATATTTTTACATTTTTATATTTTTTATTTGAAAACTGAAAATTAATTTTTTAAATAGTAACATCAAAATTATAATAGGTTAATATTTTGGTACTTTTCATAGATGTTTCTTTTTTTATGAATAGTGAAAAAATATTGAAGTTTAATTAGAAACTAATTTTTCTTATAATCTATTTATATAGTTAAATTTTATTTTAAATTAGTTTTAAAGTATTATTAATTAAATTATACATAATTAAATCCATTTTATTTCATTTTAATCAAGTTCAATTTGAAATTGGATATAAAAATATTTCAAACATTTGAACATTTCTCTTCAAAAACCGTTTTTTCATTGTCTGCGAGATTAATTATAAATATATCTTTTTCAATTGTGTGAATTGAATTTTGTAAAGTAGATTTCATATTTGGAAAAAAGGTCTCAATTAGTTATTAAATTCATATTTAATTTTATATTTAAAAAAATTTACTGTGGTAAAAAAATATTTATCATAGTATAGGTAAAATAGTAACAATGGTTCAGTTAAAAGGTAACTGCTTAACATACTTAAAAATTGCAGAATTTTCTTGTTGATTGAGGTTTTTTAAACCCTATAGACACTCTAAAATTTTGATTTCTATTCATAGGTGTGTAATTTATTTCCACCTCAATATAGTTAGATATAATATAAAATATTCATTAGTTTCATCACCGAAACCCACCTCTCCATGACTATATATACCTCCAACATCACCTTATTTAGACCCAAAATCATTTTAGATACTAAAATATCTTCCCAAAACTATCCTCATCACTATGAACACATACAATTTCTAATTTAATCATCAAAAGCCTAAATCCATGTCCCTCAATGTTCTCTCATGGTGGTGATATTCAAGAGGTGATTTTCTCAAATCACATATCTTACTTTCTTTTCTTCTTCAAATATTTCCTCATATATTTCATCCATAAATGAATAATTATTATATAAAATATTAAATACTTAATTTTTATGTTTATAATAGATTATATTATGTGAAAATTTTTTATTACCTCATCTTATTCAATGAAATGAAACTATTGTCCAAGTTGTGTCGGTTAATTGACTTTGTGAATTATGTTTTGTTTGTTTCCCATTACTGCCTTTATGGCTAGTCATAGACTAATATTACAGTTAAATAAAGTTTTAATCAGTATATTATATCATATTTCCCATTATTGAACAAATATATACTTATAATAGTATATAAAATGAATGTAGTTTGTAGTGTTTTCAAAATCATCCAAAATAAACTAAACATTTACCATTAACATTTTATCCAATGAATTATCCTCATGTAAGAAATAAAAATTATATATAGGAACTTTTATACCCCTATAAGTAATTTAATGATATTTAATTCCACTTTGGTATTTTTAATCTCATTTTTCATGTACATCCATAATTCTACACAAATGAACTGATCATGAAACTACGAAACAAACTCACCGAAAACCCTAAAAATAAAGAAATATTATTAATTAATGGGTCCTTGGATGTTATAAAATCTTCATATAAGGCAATATAAATGTGAATATAGTTAAATAATTATTTAATAATATTATTTAAATCATTATATATCAGGTTAGATTATGAACCAACAAACGGAATCATGAGTTAAATATTTTCTCATCTCACTTTTACATTTGTGATATTTATGCCTCATTCCCCACTTATTTGTTTTGTGAGGTATGCATACTGAAATTTGACATATAATATCATCAATACAATTATATTCATGGTATTCAATGTTTAATTTGATAAATATTACTTTTATGGTGCATACAATTCAACTGATTAAATGTGGTAAAGGATTTCTTAACTCAATTTTCAATCATTGGATTACACTTATATTTTATTTATTATGTCACAATAAGGTTATGTGTGAAATTAATATTGATTTTCTCATGTTTTACATCATTTTTTTTGTATTTATTGAAAATACACATAATTATTTCATTTTAAGGGACCTTATCTCGATCTCCTTTTAATGAGGAATATTTTGATGATATACACCCACCATATTTTCTAAGATGTATATATATCCCCCTTTGATAAATCTTATCATGAATCTCATTGCCTTAATGGCATTCAAAATTTTCATATTGGTATACGATAATTTTACTTATAAATCTATTTTTAAATTGTTTATTTGATATATGAAGAATGATTTGGACATACAGATACAGGTGAGGCCCGATTAAAGATATCTTATCAATGCATCAACATGTATCATGAGACAAAATAGTTTTCCAAATTAATTGGTTTTTTATATGTTGATTAAATCATCTTTACTATAGTGGTTTATGTTCTAGATACCTGACATCTAATAACTAATCATTCCCTTCTTTCAATATTCCTTTATAATTATTCAGAGGATTTTAAGTATGAAATAATCAATGGATGAATTTTATTCTTAGTTTATTATTTAAATGGGATATGTTTTAAGTTATTTACCATAACATGTTGATTATGACTATTGATTAATTGTTTATTCCACTATATTTAACCCTTACTGAGAATTTGATCTCACCATTATTTGTTTATATTCACCAAGTTATAAAGAATATAATTTTAAATGAGTATAAGGATGAAAATTACTTTCTATTTTTTTTGTTTTTAATTAACAATGTAATAAGGTACCATGTATGTATGTAGTTCATAAAGACAATTAAACTATTTGGTCCTTTTTGATTTCATTCTTGTATCTATTTCAATGAAATAGATAAAGGCACTAACACTGAGCTTCTGGTGTCAGGGTCATTAGAGTAGGCCTTATCTTTTTTCCATCAACACACATGCTCTCTATGATGAATCAAATTCTCATATCCAATTCACAATAATAAATATTCTCATAAAAGAAATATTTGATCCTCTCACATTAATATAATCTATTATAATGTTTATATATATATTCAAAAAATTATATCATGAATAATACCTCCATCATTTTAACCATCATAATTCTCTTATAAATGTTGTCTTTATAATCATTTAAAACCAAGATAATTATATCCTTTGACATCTCTTAAAGACATGTCTTGAATTTTCTCACACATTATTTTAATATATATAGCCTAATATTCTTCATAAATAGCATTGGAAAATATCCTTTTAAACAATCATTTAATTTGGTCTTTAACGCTACATTTGATAAAAATAATTTATCTCATCTACTTTACTAATATTACACATTTGAATCTTTCTTTATGTATGCATGAATATATGTAACACTATGGAATTATCAACTCCAAATATTCCAATGATTTAAATTATTTAGAATAAAATTATATATATTTCAACATACTTCTTAATAGCATGGAACATATAGATTATATCTTGGAACTATTATTAGAAACTCATATTTTCACTCCATAGACTCACTAAAAAATTCACTAAATTCTTGATTGAATATTTATCAGATAAATTGTAAGAGGAAATAATGAAAATACATGGATTGATTACATAAAAAATTAATGACTATATTGATTGTATATACATTTGGATAATCATCATGAATTACATTTAGATAAACCAATTGAATGAAAAATTGGTTGTGACTGATCAAATGTGTGATGTAATGGTTTGTTGAGGACCCATATCAATGGATTAATGACATGAAATGAATTAACCTAGAAGTCATATTTACATTTCATTTCAAATTTCCTCATAACCTTGATGAAACAAAAGTATACCTATATAATAGAAGGGGAACCTTAATATGACCCACAAACATCTCTAAGATAAACTCTATTGAAGTGATTATACCTATATATAGGGTTTGAACTACATCTACACAGGAAGTACAACCTCATAATTAGATTTACATAGTGATTGAATGACCATTAAAAAGGTAGTTTATTTCTCAAACAACCATTATATATCCAGAAAAAATTGGAGTTACCTTTACATATCCCATCGAATCGTAAAATACCATTACCCAATAAATTAAATACAAATCTAACAATTATGTAGGTATAATAATATCTCATTTATATTTATGCAAATTTTTTTTGACATTTTTGTAGGTAGTGGAAATCCTGATGTACCATTATGAAATCTGAATACATATGAAGTTACCATTACAAAAGTTGTGAAATTATACATTTACCTTTACACAATCATCAATTCCAACTCAAAAACATCCAAGCCCTTCTCAAATGATTCTCTAACTCACTCAGGGACTTATCAAAAGATCTAAAACATTATCCCTATGTATTTGAACACTAAATAAAACTAATTTTATTTTTTACTAACCCATGATGTTGTATTTATCATTAAATCTAGAATCTAATAATTATTAGAAATTCTTTAGATATTATCATTCAACCAACTCCTCAATCATCCAAAAATTATACCAAAGACAATATTTCTACACCCATCAATAATTATATTTTTTTATTTGATGATTAGATACCCAAAAACGATCACATTTAAAGGGATATATTATTTAACATCTACATATATGATATCAATGATATCATCCAATAGTTATTCATTCTTAATTCAATGTAGCATGGCATCCTCTCAACCTCTTCTCATTATTTCCCCAACAAATTTTGGAAAACTCTTAACTTTATCATTAACAATAAACAAACCTCAAAACATGGAAACTTATACCTTTACTTTTTCATTCATTTTCAATTACACTATAACATACTTATATTGGATGATATATTTCTCAATAAATAAATTAATTTTCTTTTATAGTTTTCTTTACATAAAACACTAAGTTTAACTGAGCGAAGATATAATTCTAAATTATTCTTAAGTGATAGTTATCATGTAACCTTTGGATTAGAGGGTATAAAATAGTCTAACTAAATTATAAAAAAGTATTAAATAAAAATATATAAAATTATTTCATTATTTATATATTGGATAGAAATTAAAAAAAATAATTTTATGGTAAAATGATTTATTTTTTGAAAAAAAAACAAATTTTTATGTATGAATTGTATTTTTATCTAAATAAAATAAATAAATTTCTATAGATTAATTTTTTATGACATTTATAGAATATATATTCTTATATATATTTTAATATTAATTTAATAATTTTTTACATGGAATGAAATAAATATGAACACTTTTTTTACTTAAAAATGAATTTATCTAAATCAAAATTTTCTTTGTGTTTTTCAAAACTATTTTAAAATGAATTTATTCCACTTAGAGATATAAAATCATGTGAAATTTAGTAAATATTTATAATTTAATTAATTAATGTAATTAAATAATTTCAACTTAATTTTTGGTCAGAATTATTAGCTAACATAGTAAAATTTTCATACCATGATTAAGGTAACACATGTTTTCTAGGGATAAAAATAAGAGATAAGGGTAAAAATGAAACTTCAAAAATGAATGAATTTTGTTTTTTAATTATAGTTTTAATTTATCTTTTAATATAATATTTATTTTCCATTTTGATCTAATCTCACAAGAAAATGACTTTATATTATTTAAAATTTTTATGTAATCTCTTTTATGTCCCTCCCATCACTTATAAAAGGGAACCTCTTATCATTTATTATTCATAAAAATGAGCAATCTAGATTATCCAATACCTAACATAACTCCTTCCTAGATTAATTATATTAATCATTGAGTTTCTCCTCATACCTTAAGTCCACCCTATAAAGTGTTGAGATGTAAGCTAAAGAAGGTCTCTTAAAGAAGAGGCAATTGTCTTACTCAATTCATTCTTCACCTAATTCCTCTAAATATATTATATCTATCCTAACATAACGAATCTAGTAAAATAAATATATTTAGTTGTTTTTATTATTATAGGGTACCTATTTTACACCACCTGTCCATAAAATGAGAAATGGAATCATCACTCATGTGTATATGTGCAATACCTCCTCTACGTAGCAATATGATTCGTTATCCATCACCATAATTCATGGATTTTTATTACGATGGAATATATATATATGATTACTATGGAATATTTAATATTTATGAATTATAATATCTTATCTACCTTCTTCCCATTCCATCCTTTAGAAAATGATAACATCATTTGTGTGCATGTGTGGACTAACTTCTTCACAGAGCGATGTGATTTCTTCATCACCGTTTTATATAAATAAATATAAAAGTGTATATGATGAATAATTTATAATTATTTTATGATTATTACATTTTATATGATGAAACCATGACCGTGTTATATGTTCTTGAATAATAAAATCAAAAAATCAAGGAAAATGTATGACTTTTGACCTAAATGAATATTTTTAGGAATAAATTGCTAATAAAAGGACAATTGAAAATAATAAAGGAATTAAAATTATAATTTAATATATTAATTTAGTTTCCGAATATATTTAAAAAAATATATTTATTATATAGGATATTTGAATGTGTATGAAACATTATGGGACTTGAGGTAAGGGTTTATGTTATAATCTTATTTATTTTCTCAATTGTGTATAATAAATTTCCATTGATGGAAATTGTATATTTATTATATATTAGAACCCATATATGATATTGTAATATAGATATTTATAGAAAATTTTATGTATTAGTTTCATGAACCCCTTCCTAGAATGGTACCCCTGTTGATTTGGCAATGATAGTAGATAGATAATGATGCCTGAATCCTACCTTGAATACTCCATAGGTTGGCGAGAAGCACTGAGGGTATATCTCCCAAAAAATGGAAGAGATAACCCCATAAAAATATTTATACACAAGAGATAAAATAATAAAACAAAAAAATTCCTTCTAAAAAAATAATAAAAGAGACCAATACTTCTATTTAGTGTCATACAAATAAACCAAAATCAAAGAAAATATAAGTACCCAAAAATGATCCTCGGTAGCAACCACAAAGCCCAAATAGCCCTTAAACAACACCGTGAGAAAATAATGTAAAGATTCATCACCAACCATCTATGATAGACCAAAAATAGTTTATATATACTTAGGCTAGTCATAATATTCAAACTTATTGGTATACTTTTTGGATCCTATCCTGTAAATGATATATAAACCATTCTAAAGCCTATTGAATAAACAAGTAAAACTAACTCATCACCTAAAAAGGTATTATTAGTTTCTATACTCACACTAGATCTCTCAATAAATATAATATACATGTAATTGTATAATATCTAATGTAATATCAATATGAAGACACCCCACTACCACTTCCTCATTGGTTTTACACTCTACCCCAATGTTGAACGTCTTAGTCCATTTCTCCCCAATAAATGTTCCAATCTAAAACACTAAAGAATGTATAAAGTATCATGTATGTAATTAATCACATAATACAATCATAAAAAACCCTCTCAAAATAGTAACCAGATATTTTATGATATCCACCACAACCTATAAATTGTGTATTATACCTCAAGCCATCACATCTCATATAACACATAAAAATAAGAATCCTCAAGATAATACATCCATATATACACATGTATGAAATAAATAAAATAAATTACATACCTTTACCCATATATATAACACCACTATATTTTTTCGTATGTTTTTTTAAATAAATATAATAGTTTTTGTTGCATGAAAAACCGAGTTCAAACGCACCATAATCTATAAATGAGTGACTATTATAACCTAGCTATTAAAATAGGTAGAATGAATAATATTAAAAACATTATGAAATTTTTAGCTTCAATGTTTCTACATTCATCCAAAATATTTTATAGCCATACGATAATAACGAATCCAATTTTATGCATTAAAAGGCTATATTTTTCTAAAGGTAGTTTTGTGACCTTTTGTTGGAACACTTATTTTAAATATAGTTTTTGACACTTTTATAAATTTTATTTGAAAAAATACGCTTCTTATTTTAAATAATAAAATCAAAATTTACAATGTTTCAATTTTTCTAATTTTTAAGATAATTTTCAGGTTTTGATGAATAGTGATAAAATATTGCATTTTAATTGAAAACAACTTTTTCATCTAAATAATTTATAGTGTTAAATTATATTTTTATTTGTATTAAAGTGTAATTATATTAATTTTTTATCGGTAAATATAATTTATTTTATTGTACATAATTTCAAATTGAATTTGGATATAAAAACATTTTAATCTTTTGAACATTTTTACTTAAAAACCCCATTTTCCCAATCCATAAATGGGATTAATTTTGAATTAATTACTAGATCATCTATGTTTTTAATATTTTAAAATTTATTAAATATTTGGAAGAAGTGGTTCCAAATTATTTTAATAAGTTTCTTTTATTTTTGTGCATTATGAATAGCAACTTTTGTAATTTTTTTTATTAACATAGTTTAAGGTAAATCGAGTAATTTAGGGTAAAAATAATATTATAAATCTTAGAAATATAAACCAAAACGTGTAATAATTTTATTTTATGAGTTATTGTCGACCAAAATCACCATATTATTGATTTTATAGCCTCTTATAGCCACATGGATGACTTTAACCTTTTTATAGTATTTTATTTTAAAAAAATCCAAATATGTTATAATCATGTTTTTAATAAGTACAAAATTTTTAATATAGGGTTATTCATAATATATATTTTTATATAAATAGTAATTTTAAATATAAAATTTTTATATTCACCATTATAACTTATTTTTATATTTTAGGAAATAAATAATAACATTAATGGCTTACACAATGATGTTGAAGTGATTATTTAATTAATAGGAATATCAAATAAATGATTATAAAAACATAAAAATATATATAATTTGACGTAATTATTGTCATCTTAAAATTTAAAATATTAAATATAAATTATAGGGATATTAGAATATTTTTTAATATATATTTTTATGTAGTTGTTTTTAAAATTAAAAGTAATGAATAATATCAAAATTTTCATTAATGTTATATTAAAATAAATAACATTTAATTAGAAAATATAAAATTACTAAAAATAAAAAAATTATAAAAATTATTGGTTTAAATTTTAAAATTAAATTAAAAACTCATTTATGGTTAGATTTTCATTTTATAGTAACTATATTATCATTCAAGTAGTAAAAATGCATATTGTTACGGTAAGAGTTAAAGGGATTAATTAAGGGTTAAAACAAAAAATAATGGTAATAATATGAAATAAACTTGTATAAAAATAATTGGTTGAGAGGATTTAAGAACCTTCTAATATAATATTAAAAATAACGTACTTTAGAGTTATTTGGAATCATAAATTAAGTTATATTAATTTAATATTTTCAGAGTTTCCAAAAGTGACCCTCACCTCAATTATAAAAAGACACCTCCTCCCTCACTTATTATCATCACTTTGAGCCTTCCATATCTACTGATACCTAACATATAGATTGTTACGGTAAGAGTTAAAGGGATTAATTAAGGGGTAAAACAAACAATAAGGGTAATAATATGAAATAAACATGTTTAAAAATAATTGGTTGAGAGGATTTAAGACCCTTCTAATATAATATTCAAAATAAATTACTTTAGAGTTATTTGGAATTGGAAATTAATTTATATTAATTTAATATTTTGAGAGTTTCCAAAAGTGACCCTCACCTCAATTATAAAAAGTCATCTCCTCCCTCACTTATTATCATCACTTTGAGCCTTCTATATCTACGGATAACTAACAATTTATCCTCCCAAAATCATTATCCAAAATTATGGAGGTAATTTTCTTCCAAAAATACCAACTCTAGATCCCTTAATGTGAGATCTAAAGGTGGTCCACAGAAGAAGAGGTAATTGTTTTACCAGCTCATTCAAGTTCATTTCTTATTCTACTTCATATTTTTGTTTTGTTTCAATTTTGAAGTAATAATTACAGTATAATATATATTATGATAAGTTATTATTATTATTATTATTGGACAACCATATACCACCTTTTACCCACCCTACGTAAAATGAAAGCACCACACATGAGTACATATGACTTACCTTCTCCATACCATGGGGTAATTTGTTTTTCATCACCACTTTATTTGGATTGGTATAATATTGTATAAAATGGATATAAATAATAAATATGAAATTATATTTATTATTTATAATTAATATTCCATCCAATTATTTTCCCTTTATCCATTAATGGAAGGATACCATCGCTTGGGCATGCGTACGACCCACCATTTTCACGATATGATGTGATTCATTTTCCATGATAACGATTGAAGAATAATTATAAAAATGTATATATTTATTAAATATAATATTTTTTAAATTAATATCTTTAATTAGATGAAATAAATATATCCTATTCATAATAAACTTGACTTATATTACAAATCATGCCTAGGAAAATGAAGCAGTTGACACATGAAACACGGGTAATAATGGAATATTATTTTCAAAATGATATAATAAGATCATATATGATATAATAACTTTGTATATGGTTATATTATAAATTAATAACATTATTTAAACAATTATAAAGTAATATTTAACACCTTCAACTAATGTAAAGTACAAGGTAAGGGTAAATTATACAATCTCACTATTATATGGGATTATTTATAAATGAGTACCTACTGAGAAATATTTATCATCCATGTACATGTTTCATAAAAATATTTTCTAAAATATTTTTTATATTATACTAAAAATATTTACAGTCCTTTCAAACATGTTAAAATTTTTATAAAATGGTTTAAATTGAATCTTTTTTTTATTTTCCAAATGAGGTACTTTATGAGTTTTTCGGTAAAAATTTTAAAGGAATATTTTTTAACTTATATTGAATGAGAATATTTTTCTACCATCATGAAACCTTAATGACATGGATCTTCTTTTACAAGTTTTGAAAATTATTTTCATTGATTTTTTTATTTTAATATTGCACAACCTTTTAAATAAATGATTTCAAATTAAAAAAGGAGTATTTATCTCAATAAATTTTTAATTATTTTGTTAAAGTATATTAATATATGTCAACATAATTTTTTGGATATTATTCTTGATTGAGGATGATATCTTATGATACCAGATAACTTATTTTTTTGAAGGGTTAATGATCAGTTTGTCTATATATGTGATTTTTTGATACCATTCATGGTTTATGGGTAAAGTATTGGAATTTCATATTCTATTTTTTCAATAGAAATTTTTATACTTATTATATTTTCACATGTGGAATCAATTGGGATTTTTATGTAATGGGATGGACCCACTATAACCCCTCAATGCATCAGTAGGTATAATGAGACAAACTAGTTTCGTTATTAGTCATGGACTTACTCATTTGTGTAAGGTGTCTTCACCGAAGCCTTAACGGTGTGCTTATGATGTCCAACATTATAAATTCCCTCATTATGATATTAATTGTTAATATTCTATGTGATTAATCATTTAGTATAATATCCATGTGATTACTTATATGGTATTATTTTATTTTCAATTATTATTTCCATATTTTGCTCAGTATTATGTTTAAATAGATTTTGTTTCAGTTATATACCATGCGATAATGTTTAGGATTATTTATTCATAACATCTTCTGGTATATAATTACACTTATTGAGCATCATAGATCACACCTTCATTATGTTTTATTTTTCCCAAGATTAAAAGATGTATTTTATGTTTGATATACATGGTTAATATATGAGAATATTGGTGCTCTCAATGGATTGAATATGTTGTATTTATAGCATCAATTATAATGTATGTTTAAAGAACGTAACCTAGTTTCCAAAACTGATAAACTAATCGGTCCATTGGGATTAGAGTCTTGTATCCATGATATTGTAACAAAGTAAGGCACTTCCTCTTAGATAATGGGATCAGGGTCTTTATAGTTGGTATTATGGAATGTTTAGTAGAAAATTTGGAAACTAGTTTTAGAAAATATATATTAGGGAAACATAATGCTATAATAAAATTTTATAACATACCAAAAGAAACCAAGATTATGATTTAGAGATTAGATATACCTAAATTTTGGATTATGGTTATGTGATTCACTAGTTTTGAGATTATAAATTATGGTTCATCATTTTATAAACTAATATATTGTATTCCATTATTTATAAATGAAAACTAGAGGAATTAATTCAAACTATATCAACATGTTTAACTCATATAGGTATTTACCTCATATGCAAGATAATGATGTTAGATCTAGAGCTAAAACTAGTGCTCTAAAACTTATAACCATACTTGGACTACTCACTCAGGTTATGAACAATAACCTACCCATTTAGGGAATCTTGATCCACAATGTATAGGAACAATATTATACCTCTCCACGAGACAACATCCTCCATGATTAAATGGGACTACAAATCTATTTATTGTCATGAAATGGATAGGTCTCTTAGAGAAGATATTTCATTATTTAGAAAGTTAGAAAAGAGATATTGTTATCATAATAGTTCATAGTGTCTCAAGAGATTTAGATTAATGGTGGTCACTAATTCAAAACATAAAGGATGAGGAAGAAATAACAAACATAGAATGAAAGGATTTAAGGAACTTTTCATAGAAAAAAAACTCCCTCACAAATAGTAATTGGATATGGAGATGAAATTTTTGAATCTTAGGAAAATAGATGATGATAATTTTGATAAATATGAATCTAACTTTAAAAGGTTATCAATACATTATATAGATTATGTATACAATCCAAAGATCAATATTAATCTATTATTTTGATGGTTCAAATCCATTCCTCCAAAGGTAACTAGTATTTAAAACATTATCATCATATGAAGATATATTCTCATGTTCTATCTATAAAGAGATATAATTTTATAAGTCCTATGAATTTAATGTAATGAAATAGAATAATTAAATGGTGTATTAAGATATAGATAAAAAGAAAATGGAAAAGAAGGATGTTCCCACATGTGAAAATTGTTGGACGAAACCCCCTTCTACTTGCATAAAGGGAATGAGAGTTTGTTACAAGTGTGGAGAGAAATTTCACCAGGAACATGATTGTAAGGTAAAAAATATGTTTTAAATGTGAAATTTTCAACTATAATGATATGGTATACTACAAAAATGAATATACCATGCATCAACAAAATATATCTCATAAATTTCAAAGGGATCAATGTCAAGATTATTCTATTACTATAGTAGAAGTGGAGAAATTACTGTTTTTGTGTCTTTGGATTCATGA
Source organism: Viscum album (assembly GCA_963277665.1). NCBI lineage: Eukaryota > Viridiplantae > Streptophyta > Magnoliopsida > Santalales > Viscaceae > Viscum > Viscum album. Next base: position 199,917,465 of record OY728157.1, on the reverse strand, counting down.
ATTATGTATAAAATATTATAGTTATAATAATAATGAGATATATAAGGACTGTGTTGCAGTACTTCTTCTTTAAAGATTTGGAAGCATGCATGTTTTCATTAAGGGTTAAGGTGATCAAGGTATTCAAATATTTGGTATGGTACAATAATAGGTACATTATTTTTTCGGGGAATCTAATGATGAGTTTATTTTTAAAATTTAGAAACCTTCTATCAAATGTTTTATATCTTGATCTTTTTAAGGGATCATAAGGATAACCATTTATGAAATTGTTTAAGTTGAACATTGGATGTGGTTTAAATATTAATGTGTTTCTGTATAAAGTTTAACTTGTGCCAACTATATTGGTTTTAAAAAATAGTTGAGAAAGAAGGAATAAATTTTCAATATTTATGGATCTTAAGTTAATTTTTTCTTCAAGCATAAGGGAAATTCATTTTTTGGATATTTATTTCTTGTAAGTAAGGGATGACATTATTGTGTACATTTTTAATGACTTAAGAAGGACTCCAAGAAAGAATGTTTCAATATGAGAATGAAAAATAAAACATAGAAGATAACCTTTTAGGATAAAAAATTTATTTAATGTTGAGTATATTAAGGTTATTTATAGAAATTTGTAAGGATTATAATAATTTAGTTTTTGAAAAAGGTCAACCCATTGGTTGAGCGATAACTTGTCGCATGCAGAAAAGTTGAGAGACCTAAACCTATAATCTAAGGGATACAATGGTTTATCCCCTACAACTATCCTACATAATGACATGGTTAGTATAAAATAGTTTTTTTATTTAAATGACATGACATATGATTTATAATTTCATTTTTGGAACCATATCTGATTAAGATAAATTAAATATTTTTGAATTTTATTGTCTTTTGGATAGAAATATGAGTTTTTAGTGGAAATTTTTTAAAGGAGGAAACTTTTCCTGTCAAGTTAGTATGTTTCCTTATAAAATAAAATAATCATTCAACAATAAAAAACGATTTTAGAATAAAAATATTATCCATTTAATTTTATTTTTGAGAAATAAATGGGCTTTTCAATAATAAAAAATTTATGGTTTTGTGATTATCAACTTCCTTAGGACCAAGTTCTCTATCACTCTCCATAAGAACATGATAGTTAGTTTTCTCTTCCATTTCTATGTTTTCCTATATGGAACCCTAGTATGTGTTATCTTAGGTGACCTTCATACTCTTTTTTCATTATTTTAAAGTGGATGTTTCGTTAAACCAATTTTTGATGTGGGTTTCCCATAATGGAATTTTTGAGTATCAACCTTTGATTTTAAAAGTTCAGTATAATATTATGAGGAACAAATTTATTGATTTATGGTAATATATAACACTGAAATATTTTATGGTATATTTTCTTTTTATATTAATTTAATATCTTGTTTTGCACCCAACATTGAGTTTAAATGCACCACAATCAATTAATAAGTGACTATTAAAACCAAAATTTAAAATAGAAAGAATGAACAGTATTAAATGCATTATGAATTTTTTATATTTAATGTTTTTACATTAATAAAAAATATTTTATAGGCATAAGATATGAATGAATAATTTTTTACACATTAAAAGACTAATTTTTATAAAGGGATTTTAACCACATTTTGATGGTGCACTTATTTTAAATATTGTTTTTGACCCTTTTATAAATTATATTTGACAAAATAAACTTTTTTATTGAAATAATAATATAAAAATTTACTTTGAATCAATTTTTGGTAGATTCCTGATAAGTTTCATGTTTTTATGAATAGTGATAATATATTCTATTTTAATTGACAACATATTTTTCATCTAAAACTTTATTGTGGTAAATTATATTTTTAATTGGGTTTAAAGTGTAATATTATTAATATTTTATCATTTAATCCAATATAGGTCATTTTAATCAATTTTACAATGAATTTGGAAATAAAAACATTTCAATGTTTTGAAAATTTTCAGTTTAAAAACCCATTTTCCCATTCCATCAATGGGATTAATTTAAAATTATTTACCAAAAACTCTACATTTTTAATTTTAAAAAATGGATTCCATATTTGAAATATGTGAGTCCAAATTATTTATATAGGTTTCTTTTATTTTTTGACATTATGAATAATATCTTTAGTAACTTCTTTACTAACACAGTTAAAGGTAAATTGAGTAAATAAGAGTAAATGTAAAATTATAAATCTTAGAAAATTACCCTAAAACTTTTCAGAACATTATTGGGCAAGTTATTTTCAAATAAAATCACCCATTTTCTGATTTTAAGGCATCTTGGACCAACTTGAATAATGTTATACTTTTTAAATTATTTTACTTTAAAAAAATACAATGATGTAATACCCATGTTTTAATAATTATTAAAATTTTAATATATGTTTATTAATAATGTAAATTAAAATATAAATAGTAATTTTAAAGATAAAATTATTATCTTCACCATGATATTTTTTTAGTTTTTAGGAAACAAATAATTATCTTAAAGGCTTACATTATGATAATGCTGTAATTATTTAATTAATTAGAATATCAAATAAATGATTATAAAAATATTAAAATAAATATGATTTTATATAATTAATGTCATAGAATAATTTTATTGATTACCATGACATTTTAGTTATATATTTTTAGTGTCAGTTTGAAGATATATTGTTTTATTTATTTTTGTAAAAGTCAATGAAATGAATAGTGTCAAAATTATCATTAATGTTATATTAAAATAAATAATAATTTATTAAATTTTATAAAATTAATAAAATTAAAACATTTAAAAAAATTATTGGGATAAAATTTAAAATTTCATTCATGTCTAATTTATATTTTTTTATAATTTCATAGTAAATATATTTACCTTGAAAGAGCAAAAATACATTTTGTCACGGTAAGAGTTAAAGGGAATAATTAAGGAATAAAACCAATAGATATGGGTAAAAATGTGGCTTAAATTTGTCCTAAAAACATTTTTTAATATTATATTTACCCATACTCATATAATATTCAAAATAACTCACTTTGGTGCCATTTTTAATTGGAAATTAATTGATATTAATTTAATATTTTGAGAGATTCCAAAAGTGAACCTCATATCAATTATAAAAGGGAACCTCATCCCTTAATTTTTATAACAAGTTTCATCCTTCTATATCTACCAATACCTACCCATTTTCCTCTAAAAATTATTATCCAAGTTCTATAGGTTCTGGAATTCATAAAATACTACTTCTAGATCCTTTATGGAGAGATCTAAAGGAAGTCTACTGAAGAAGAGGTAATTATTTTACCAACTCATTCAAGTTTATTTCTTCTTCTAATTCCTATTCATGATCTATTTCCATTATAAAAAAACAAATAAATTATAATATATAATTTGATATTTTATTATTATTATGGGAAAACTATATACAAACTTTTATCCATCCTATGAAAAACAAAAATACTACGCATGCATACATACGACTTAGAATCTCCATGTCGTGGTGTATTTGTTTCATCACCAATTTATTTGTATGGGTATAATTATGGATATAATGGATTGAAAAAATAAATAATACATGATATTGAATCTTTAAAAATAATATACATTCTAATTATTTACCCTTTCATCATTAAATGAATGATATTTTCACTCGTGCGTATGTATGACCTACAATCTCCACGACATCACATGATTAATTTTCAATGTTAAACATTAAAAAATGATTATAAAAATGCATATAATGAGTAAATATAATATATATTATCTTAAAATAATTTTGGAGATAAAATAAATGTATCATATATATAAGAAACATGAATTATATGATAAAGCATGCATACGAAAATGATGTAGTTAAAACCCAAAAGAAGGTTAATAACAAAATATTATTGACAGAACAATATAATAAGATCATATATGATATAATAAATTTTTATATGGTTATATTATAAATTAATAACATTATTTAGACCATTATTCAATAGGTTAATGAACTTTAAAATTAAAAAAAAATACAAGGTAAGGGTTAATTTTACAACCTCATTATTACCCAGGGTTGTTTATACATAAGTATCTATTGAAAAATATTTATTATCCATGCCCATGTTTCTTAAAATTATTTAATTTTTTTTAATATTATCCTAAAAATTATTAAAGTCTTTTTACCCATGTTTAACTGTTTATAAATTTTTTTAAAGGAATCTTTTTATCATTTTCCAAACAATGTAATTTATGGCTTCTTAGAAAAAATACTGAAGGAATGTTTTGTTAACTTTTATATCATGATAGGCCTTTCATAGCATCATAAAACTTTAATTTCTTCAATATTTATTTATAAGTTTAAAGTATTATTTTAAATAATTTTTTCCTTTAATATTATGTGACCTTTTATATAAATGAATTCAATGTAAAAAGAAGTATTTTTCTCAAGAAACTTATTATGATTTTATTAGATTATGTTCATCTATGTCAGAATATTTTGTTGGATCTTATTCTTAATTGAGGTTGATATCTTCTGATACTATTTAACTTATTTTATTGAGAGTTTTATGATCATTTTTACCATGGATGTGCTATTTTGATATGATTCATGGTTTAGGGTTCAGTTCTTCACATTTAATATGATAGTTTTTCAATACGAATGTTTATGTTGTTTACGTTTTCATATGAGGAATGTATTGGATTTATTAAGTGATTTGAGGGGCCCACTATAGCCCCTTTATGTATCCATAGGTCTCATGATGCAAACTAGTTTGGGTATTGGTTGGGGCCTTACCCATTTATGTATGGTGGGTTGGTTGAAGCCTTGATGATATGTTTATGATATCTGACATTATGAATTCTGTAATTATTAGATTAGTTATAAATATTACATGTTATTATTTTATTAGTATAATATCCATGTAATTATTTATATTTTATTATTATATTTTCCTTTATTATTGTCATATTTTGTTCAATATTATGTTTTCCTAGATTTTTTTTCCAGTTATATACCTTTCTATAATTTTTATATTTATTAATTCATAATATATTGTACTATATTATTACCATAAATGATCTTTTAAGATCACCCATTTATTTTGTATTATTTTTCCCATGATTCCAAGATGTATATTATGATTGATATATAGAGTTAATCTAGGATAATATTGGTCCCCTAAAAGGATTTACCGTGTTGTAATTTATATTTTTAATTGTAATGTATATTTCATGTATGTAATCTGGTTTCCAAAACTGCTAAACTAGTTGGTATTTCAGGATTCAAGTCTTGTAAGTATTCCAGTTTAATAAATTAAGACACTAAATCTGGGATACTGGTGTTGAGGTTTTTACATACTTGTGAAAGATATACACAATCTATACTATAACATGATACTACCAAGAGAACATAGTGTAGATCGTGGGGGTATTCAGTAACCTATTCATCACTAAGTGAGATGATCATGAAAATACCCTCCAAAGTAAATTGGTGTCAGTCACCCAACCAAAATGGTTGGGGAAGCTTATGAAATCACTTAACATAGTAATATAAATATAGATCACAACCACACTATGATAAACAACCTAGACATAACCACAACTACAAATATTATTTCTCAAACACAATACTACCAATACTAAGGAATATTTATCCTATAAGAACAAAAACATTTTAGGATACTTTCATTGAGTTATTTCTATTAAACATTTCATTTTAAATTAATCAACATAAAATTTCCATTCCCTTTTGTAATAATATAATCTATTATAAGGTTGCATAAGATTAATCAAAATTAATGATTTTGTTATGTCTCTAACACCATGGTTTAAAACATTTAATGTCATTACATAATTATATTTAGTCCAGGACTAATCTTAAGATACCATAAAAGATGAAAATCCAAGAACAAACAATGATGCCATGAAGTGGAGAAAAGAATACAGTAACATGAAACTTGGTCATATATCCTTTAAAGTAGATTAATTATCAATAAATCTTCATAGGTTTCAGCATTAAATATAATGGGAAATCCCATATTCAAACCATTTTCTGAATCTTTGTTCTATCCCAGACAACAAGATTCATACCACCATCCATCCCACCATAATAGGAATCAACCATTTCCAAAAGCCTATAAATACCCACCTATGTATAGCCCATACATTAGCCATATCAAGATCACATAAGATTATATATAAAAAATCCCAATCTATAAAAATTACACAAGGTACCAAGAAAATAAAAAATAGAAAACAAGGAAATTAAGTCCCTAAACAAAGGCATCCAACCTTCATAAGAAAATAGGCTCACTAGAAGCTAAAAAACTAACTTTAAAAAACCAGAAGTTATTTACCATATTGAATTATAACCAAATAAATCCTAAATCATCTTTTATAAAAAACTATGTTATTAAACATGATTCAATCATAGCTTCTAGTTCCATCAATTATACAAATAATGGTTACAATAAACTAAACCTCTTCATTATTTAGTGAAAACCCATTGAAAAGTTTAACTACTTTATCTAATTACCACATATTAACCTTGATATACCATATCATAAGTAAAATAAATCACAAAAACTATAATTTTTTTTGGAAAATGGTAAACAAAACTTTAACAAACGTGATATCTACCACCAAAATCAACTCTTTCATTATTTATAGTATAATGCTCATTAAGATTAATTACACCATTAAAAAAATATATAATGAATTTCAACATTATGATATCATAAAAAAATTGACAGGAAAATAATCCCATACCTCAATTTATAAGTACAATATTATTAGAGAAATAATATATAAACAAGGATCAAGTACCACTGAAACTAAATTAAGACTCACTATAACCTATCAATAAGAATCCACCATATATACTAATTTAAACAACACAAAAAAGAGACTAAAATTATTTCATTCATCTGAAATAATAAGAATATATGAAAACATTAAAGAGAGTATTGAGAAGAATCATACCATGATCTAAATGTCACAAACCCATGGTCCTGAGTTTTAGAATCCTTAAAGATTATCCAAAGTGATCTATGGGGGTCTCAATTTGAAAAAAGATCAAAGAAGAAATAAGGTAATTGAGAAGAAAGATGTAAATAACTCTATTTATAGAGGTAATCTACTCCACCTTACCATGGTGTGGTAACCTCATACTACTCTATAGTACATTTGGACCTTGGGAGATCAAATTATTCTACACACAAAAGATTAATAATCAGTCACTTTAAAACCCTGACTTTATCATCACCATAGACTAGACCAAGGTATAGTCCATGTCATGGTGGATCCTTAGATGTCCTCTATGGATAATAATAATAAACTAGTGCTAAAATCTTGGTCATCATCAAACACCATGCCCATGGATATGACATGGTGAAATCTAGATCCCTATTTTGAATATGAGATCCCCTAAGCTTCTACATCTAGTGCCATACCCACCCCCATCCATTTTCATGAAGCCTATTTTTCATAGGTGACATCGAAACTAAAATTCCTTTAATGATTCTTGAAATGGTATTTATATCTCTTGGGAATGTAACAACAAAAAATGAAAAACCATTGAGCACCCAAAAACTAGAAAAACCTCCACTATGCCCACAACTAGGGCATGGTGACTCCCATAATTTCTAAAGACCCTCTTATTTCTTCTAAAACACTCTGAAACTATTCCTGGATACCCCAAGCCTTGAGAAATCACCAATTAATGGTTTGGAAGGTTTTGACCATTACATCAGACACCTATAAAGAAATTATAATCCTATATAATTAAATCCAATATCATTAATAATAAATTAAAGGGGTCATCAAAACATACACCATGTGTGACACCTCTCAAGTATCTCAACATTATAGGAGAACAACCACATCAATTATAGGAACAATATAAAAAAACATGAAACACTAATAACCAGAACCCAAAGACTATATATGGGGAGAAGAATCTAAAATAAGATAAAATCCATAGATAATTTGTAATGGATGATATAACCATCTCATAATATAGATCTAGTTCAACATCAATGATTAATATTACAAACTTTGAACTGATAATAAAATATATTTGGATACTAAGCATGTACTTATGACTCCAATTGCTAGGTTATCTCAAACACAACACCATGCCACCAAAGGGAACAAACTAATGAAATAAAATACCCAAAAAACACATTCTTATAGCATTCATGGATCCACACATTCCACTCTTCAAAGGTAACATCATCAATTATATTGATTTTACCCTAATTGATGGAAAGAGAGTCACCAGGAAGATAGTGGTGAAAATGAGACATGTGAAAGAAATTATAAATCTATATTATCTATATAAAAATTTCTAACCAATACATGTCAAATTCAATACAACACCATTCTATTAAAGGCCCATTAGATATGGGATAAAGCTTACTCACAAGATCAAAATACCACTTCTTGGGTTGGGGAGTCACCTTCAATAACACATGATCTCTAACATCAATGTCTATAGGTATCCTCTTATGACTAGTAAAGGATTTTTAATGATGATTTTCCACATTAATCATCTCATGAACCACATAATCCACCTATTTCAATTTCTCTCATGTTTTGAAGTGAGAATTTATATCTATCTTAATATAGTCTAGCACAACAAAGAATGTTAAGGATAGTTTTAACAAGATTAAAATGGTTCTAAAACAATGGTTTAGTAGAAAATATAGTTTAATAAAAACTAAACATGGGTAGATGACTCACCAATGAACCTATAAAATATAGGATGCAAATGGAAACATGACTTCAAGATTCTGTATGGTCTACTCTATCTTATTATTTATTCGTCGATAAAAATTATTTATACAACAAAAATAAGAGTAATTTTTGTAATGGATACCCACATACACTCTAGAGGTGAAATAATTATTTTTATCATTGACTTTCATCCTTAAGAATAAATTGAGACTCATGAACTCCTCTATATAATTTTTTTAAAATACTTCTACTGAGGGTGACTCATTGATTACTAATAAGTGAGTTGATTTTTTTTCAAATAGTCCACTCTCACCCATATGGAATCACAAATCCCTTAGAGAAAGGTAAAAAGAGGATGATTTATATATCCTAAAACATCCACTAATAAACATATAATGTTTGTAGATAACTATTGGTAACATGATGTAAAACATTAAACTTATGAAAAATGAAACATCGGGAGTGAAAATCTACAAATGAACACTTTAACCTGGGCCATAAAAGATGATCACTTAGAGCATGGTACATATTTTTCAGAAAAATATATTTATTAAAATGTGATATTTTAATATTTTATAGCACCAAATCATGAAAAAATAAATTAATGAAAATCCTCCCTTGGAATAACACCCACTCCTGATCATTAATAGACCATCCATCAAGGGAATCACCATAGAGAACTCAATCGTATGAAACATCAATCTTAAAATCCTCCTACAGGGATTCCTCCACCTATTTCACCAAATATTATTTAAAATTCATCTTAAAATGAAATCCTATGACCCTAACCTATAAAATATTATGATGTTTCATGGATATAGCTTCCATTACTCTACAAGAATCTCCAGACTCACATATGGTATCACAACATGTCTTCCTGTATAGTACATCAACTATAATATTACCCTTTACCATGGTATAATAAATATCAATTTAATAATTATATAATAATTCCATCCAATAACATTTTTTCATATCTAGGATATTCTAGGAGAAAACATACCTTAAGATCTTATGATCAGTGAAAACCTAAATATGTTCTCTAATGTGGAAGTGTCACAAAATATTTGAGGAAAATAGAACTGCTGCAACCTGAGATCATGGGTGGGAAATTTTTGTTCATGGGGTTGTAAATATAAATAACAATAAGAAACAAATATTCTCTTCCAAATTAAGAAATATCCTAATCCAAGACATGAAACTTTAATGACAACCTAAAATTTAATTCTATCTTTTGGAAAAAAACATAGAGTACCAACTAACTTCATCTTAAGATTCTCAAAAGTAGCGTAACTCTATTTATTTCACAAGAACATTTGGTATTTTATAATAAATGAAATTATATTAGTTACTATTTGAGATAAGTTATTAACAAAAATCCTATAATATCTTATAAGACCAAGGAGACTCCACACCAATATAATAATATTGGGGCATACATATGATAAAACTACATTGATCTTGAAAGGATTGAAATATTCTGAATTTTGTAACACAATGTTCGCCAAGAATCAAACATCATGATCCCATATTTCGCACATCAATAGATTATTAGATATATGATGATGATAAGGAACTCCCAAAATGAACTACATATGCTCTTTATTCTCTTCCTTAGACATATAGTACCCAAATATTTCATTGATGAAAAGAAAAATATAATGGTCTATGAAATCTTTGAGAATTTTATTTATGAATCCCATGTACATGGATATAGTGTTCATCACATAGAATTCCATTTTGAAAAATTCATTATTTTTATAAAAAATAAAAATGTAGTCTTAAAAATACCCTTATATTTCACCCAAATCTGATAATATATTGATTATAGATCTATCTCAGGGAACCAGCTATCTCCCTTTAGATGATCATATAAGTCATTAATTCATAGAAGATGGTATCCATTCTACACTTTCAATAAATTCATGTTATAATAATCAATACAGAGATGAAAGCTACCATCAAAATTATTTATGAACAAAATAGAGGCACCCAAAGGTGACTCACTCGACTAAAAAACCATACTGTAAGAGATAATTTATCTAAACTCACAACTACTAGATCTTATAAGACTCAAACCTATATGGAGACCTCAAGAAAAGATATCTTCTCAAATATGACTCTATTTTTAAAATTTATTTTCTATTAAGGGGGTAACTCACAACCTCTTAAGGAAAGGCATCAGGGTACTCTTAAAAACCACGGAAATACCTAATGGATGAACCTCCAAAAAAATTAGTATAAACTCTATAATAAATGGAGAAAAGGATGGAAGACACCTCTAACCCATCTGATTCTCTCACTCACAACCAAACATAGAATAATCACTATCTTTATAATAGAACAAAAAATAACTTTGTATTTAAAACTTATTTTACTATGCTGTATACAACCACTTCATGTTAAGGATGATGTCTCAAAGCTATATATATAATCTTTGGATGTATCCCTAAAGAGTAATGTTTCCCCATCACTAGATAAAAATATACCCATACCATAAAAAATAATATTGACATCCAAAAGGCATAGCCAATACCAAGGGAATTGTAAATAACTCCACCTCATGTCCCGAAGCATAGTCTAGGTTAGCTGAAATGAAGAACTGAATATCGCTAGAATCAAAAAAATATGTTACCAAGTAGGAAAAAAGAAAATAATTCCTCAAATATCACTTCACATCTCAAGAAATTAAAAATATAGTTAATTCCACTGGACATGACCTCTCTAACCCTGATGGTGACTACCTTCATGTAAAGACTCTACTCTTTAAGGATAAGAAGAATAAATGGGATGTTTTCTAACAACCCTACCACCCCTCTACTGATAAATGGATGGAGAACACTGCTGTTATTGTCTTGGAGATAATTATTATAGTGGAGGAACTTAAATCGGTACACCTACTGTATATCGTCTTCTCAGAAATATAAGGTACTATAGCCATTTAGGACCATGTTCTATAAAAGAAAAAAAATCAATTTTGATAACTTGGTTGGGGATTGGGAGTCAAAACCCATGGGAAATGAGATAAACATGGAAAGAACATACAACCAGTTGTAGAAAAACCCTTTTGTCCAATCAAACAGGAACCCCATACCATTGATATACTATTTTGAGATTTCTAAAGATTACCCAGTCATGAATATTCAATCATCTCAATTATTCTCTAAATAAACTCTTCTCTTGATATAATTTGAATATTTGTCGAAAACAGAAAATAAGTGACTTGGAACTAGATCTCTAGATGTAAAAACGCTTCTAAATGCCACTCTTTAGCCTCCTTATATGGAAACTTGGTCTGAAGTATATAAAATAAGGTTCATAAAATGGATACCATACTCCTACACACTAGAAATACCTTATATAAGGGTATGAATCTCCAAGATAGTTGAAACCCTTATGGTTACAGAAAGAAACCTGAATCAAGACTGATCTTATAATTTCTCCAATGAGATAATCAAATATTCTTGATTGAAAATGAACATAACTAACTTTTCCTGTAATCACCATGAATCATTTTCACCAACAATAAAACCTACTTCTCCATTCAATCACAGATCAAACTAAAGGATATCCATACCTCAAACACATATTCCTTTGTCATTGACTCCAAAAAATATCCCTCATACTTTGAAAAAATCTTCCTATAAAATTATCAAAGTGTACTTCTCCAAGTATTATAGTCATAAAAAAACAAATCTATTATGATTTGAAAGTACAACCTATTGAACATCATAGATGTGAATCAAACAAGGATGTTGAGTTAGATCTATTCTTCTATAAGAACAAATATTTAGGTAATCCTAAAAAAATAATTTAGAATATTTAATATTAATTATTTAATTAAGGTTAAACCTAATCCTAAATCATACCCATTTAAAAAATAGGGGAAAATAAGAATGTCGCATGATTCATTCCTAGGTATTTAACTCACAACCATAATAAAATCACTTAATAGGTTCATTAAACATGAAGGTCCTCGCATCATATCAAATGGGGAACTAAATTCCAAAGTCCTAGTTAGTCTCCCTTGTTATCTCTATTAATAGGCCCGGATGAATTTTTTAATACCAACCTATGTAATCCTCACAAGATCATATATATTATCTTCTTCATATCCCTCAACCTAATCCTTTTATATTACTCTTTCATGAACCAATGTATACAAATGTACCCCTCATGGGTTGGTAATATAGGAAAAGAGATAGTGAATCCCAAATCCCACCTCCAATAGTCTATAGGTTGGTGAAAAGCTCCGAGTGTATATCAACACACAAATGGGGTTCATTACCCTCTATGATGATTGATGAATGAGATAAAATATAAGAACTCCAAGAAACTAATAATCCTAAATTTATTAAATATCCCATTGTATACATGTATTATAATACAACCAAATAATTTTAAAAGAAACTATAGGTAGAAAAACATAATCCACAATAATAAACTTGAGATCCAAACATCTCTTGAACAACACCATGAGCTATTAATGTATATCATGACCACAAACCATCTTATACGAACTTGAAAATAATTTTTATACACATCATTTTATAAAAACATTTATACTTTGTATGATCCTCCCGAGAATCTCTTATGAAAAATCTAATGAAATCATAATAAATCCTTATGAATAATCAAGTGAATCAAACTCATGTCCTAAAAATGTATTCTAGTTACCCATACTAACCAAGGATACTTCACAAAGTATCTTATACAAGTAATGTTATAATATCCAATTTAATTTCAATGTGAATGTACCCCACTACCACTTCCCCATATGTTTTTCACTCTCCCCCAAAATCACACAACATGATCCATACCTCTCTAATATTTTATATTTCAAAAAATCACCAACAAAACAGAAATATATCATACACCTCATGTATCACATCATACCATCATCAACATAACATTAACCAGGGTGTTTACATTAGCCATCTAAACCCATAAATCATGTATTGTAACTCAATCCATTAAAAACCATACACAACAAACCTATTATAATACCTAAGATATTATATATGGATATACATGTTTGTGAAATAACTAAAATACATTATACCCCACTATACACATATATGGGAAAGAACCACCATGGGTACTAGAACATGATACCACTAGATGAAGAGATAAGGGAAAGAAGGAATCATTAACTATTCATTCCTTGCCAACCTGGATGATGGTGTTAAAATCCTCAATATTCCATTGGTGTCAGTCTCCCTATATACATGGGAAGGTTATTTTATGAAATCAAAAAACATAGTAATGTAAATATAGTTTACAAGAAAAACTATGTAAAAATACCCAGACATAACCTCAATTACAGTCATCATCTCTTTAGCACCCCACTGCCACCAAATAGGCCTACATATATTATATGTGCAAAAACAATTAATGATTCATTTAAGTATTTACTTTTGTTTAAAATTTAATTTTATATTAATTAATATTCAATTTCCATGATGTATAGGAATTACTCATCATATTACAATGTTATTCATGATTTATCATAATTTAGAATTGCATTAGGCCTCCATAACCATTGGTTAAAAAATTCATTATCATTCTATAATTACATGTACTCTAGGACTCACCATAAGCTACCATAAAAAATTTACAATGAAACACAATGAGTTGTGTTAAGATTTAGGGAAAGGAATTCAGTAGTAAGAAAATAACACATGCCACATTTATTGTGGATTTATTTTTAAGGATGTGTCTCATATTTCCCCAAAAAATAGTGGGAAATACGGGCTTTAACCCATTCCTTTTGTCTCAATTCTACCCCTGATACAACTATGAATACCACCATCTATCCCACCAAAAAACTATTCAACTACTCTAATAACTTGAATAATTTCTTCCCATGATACACCCAACCACCTTAAATCCTAGGCTCACATCATATCACATAAAAAGCTTCTCAATCCAGATAAATTACACAAGGAAACAAGAAGAAAAAAGCTGTAAACATAGAAACTAGGACTTATAACCATGTATCCAACATTCATAATATTGTGGAATCACTCAGCTATAGAAAATAATCCTTACCAAACATCTAATTGTTTATTATCATGAATTAACTAATTAATTTATCACATGATACAACTACATGAAACCTAAGGCATTAACTATCAACACCTATACAATTAAACATGATTTGATCATAGCTTATAGTTTCATCAATTATAATAATAAAGATAACAATTAGACATGACACTTTATTATTAAACCAAAAATAATTACTTGTTTACATTATTTGTCTAATTCCATCCTAATAACCATGTTAAAACACAATTTAAAAAAATACACCACACTATCTAGAAAAAAAAAGATAAACTGTTAACATGACAACAACACAAGAAATCACTACAACCAAAAAACAACTCTTTATTTATTTTTATTTTAATATTTATAATTATTAATTCCACAATTACCAAATGTGATAAATCCTAAAAATTTCATTATTTAACATAAAAAAACTAGATGAAATGATTCCCCTACCTTTATTTTGAAGTTCAATATTCTTCACAAATGAATAGATGATCATAGATCAACTACCATTGGAAACAAATGGAGACTCAATAGAACCTATCTATACTAGGCAACCATTAAACCTTATTTAAAAAAGACCCAAAATATAGATTCATGTTTCTATAATCATCCTAGAAAATAAGAAGATAATAAAATATGAATGATAGAAGTGGTTGAATTATTACCCAATAAAAAATTATCGACACAACATTCTAAGGGGTTAGAATAATCAATAAATATGATCAAGAAGGAACCAAGGGGGTTTATAGTTATAGCATGTTTAATGGAGAAGGAAGGAAAAAAAGATGAGGGAATTTAAGTCATCTATTTATAGAGGTATTCTTTCTCGACTCCATAATGAAATAATAACCACATTATACACTATAGTGCCCTTAGTAAATAGAGATCTGATTCTGCCATGCCTAGATCCTCAAAACTCGATCCCCTTAAAAACATAATTTGACCATCACTATGACCATGAAAAAGTAATGGTCCATGTTGTGGTGGATCCTTTTATTTCTACGACATCTATTCACCATGTCCTGGCATCAAAATACTAGTTATTTTTCCCTCTCAATGTCCTAGCCTATGACATTGTGAGCTCCAACTCTTTGTTTCAAACATGATATCACCTAATATGCCACAAAAAATTCCATATAAACCCTAGTATTTTTCATAATACCAATAATTAAAAATATGAAATCCAAATTAAAACCCTCTTTAAAACGTCTTTCTAAGTTGTTTACATTATTGTGGAACACCCCCAAACCATATGTCCATCCACTGATCACCCAACTCTAAAAAATTCCACCACCAAGCCCACCACTAGGTTGTAGTGACTGCTAGAATGAATGTAGACATTCTCATAGCTTCTGGAAAATACAAAAAATACTACTTATCACATAAAATAATTGGGAAATAACAAAGGAAAGGTTATGCATGTTCAAACTAGTCTAATTAGAACCCTTTCCCATCAATGAAAATTATAATGATCGATAAAATGTTTTTAGTGAATAGTAGACATTATTTCCCATTTGGTATTCATAATTTTTCTTCCATATCAATGATATTAAAATAATTTTATAGATATTTTAACTATACATTAACATTTTAAAAATTTAATTTTTATTGCCTTTTACTTTATTTATAAATCATTTATAAGGATTTTTTAAATTTAATGTTTTTTAAAAAAGTTGTTATTAAACATTTTAAAATGTTAAAAAAATGCTATATTTTTACACATATTGTATAAATAGGGGTTCCCTTTGTCATAACCATTATATTATTATGAGATTCCATTACAATTTTCTATAATTATATTAAAAGAAAATAATTTTCTTAATACTCTCTTAATTTTTATAAATTTTTTTATCAACATAAAACTTTTGTTTCTTATGTTTTTAAATAAGGTTTAAAATGTTTGTTTAAAAATATTTTTCATCTATATAAACATGATTTAAGGATTCTTATTCTTTTCTAGGGATATTTTCTTATAATATAATCTGTATTCATTGTCTATATTTTTTTTATGATTATGATGATATAAGTATGATTCTATGAAACTTATATATTTACCACTTTTTATTCATTTTATGATGAAACCATTATGAAACCCATTTTTATATGGTATATTCTATAACGAAATGATGAAATGTTTATGAAATCAATTTCCTTTCAATATGTTATGATATTATTATATGATGAATTTATTATAATCATGTGGAATTTTTTTATAAATTTCATTCTGTGATAGATAAAAAAAATAATTAAATAGCCATCAAATTCCTTGGGTAAATTGGATATCTCATTTGATAATAAGGATTGGAATGGGGAGTGAACCATGTTAAATAAGGAAATCTATCTGATAAGATAGTATTGGGGGCAAATCTTTTCTTAGCATATAATTTAATGAAGAGTTAACCCAATCAACGATGATAGCATTCGAATTTAACCTTACCAAAGGAAATGATTTTCTATACATATGTGTATGAAAAAAACTTTTGTCTTATTCTTATGAAATGTTATTATAGATCATGGATGATTATTGGTGATTCCACACACTTATGAATTATGTATTTTTTTTATTACAAATCCTTATGATATAATTTATGATTAATTATTGTTGACTGATTAGTTATGATTACTATAGGTTATGATCATGTTCTCAAACCATTATACCTATCTTATTCTCAATTATAATAATTTTTGATATCAATTATGTTTACCATTATTGGGAATTTTAGATAAACCTTTATTATGTTTCAATTCCAATGTTTTTAAATAATTACTTTAGGTAAGGTATTTATATGAATTTTTCTATATATGATGAAAAATGTGGAAGATATTAAAGATCATTCATGAAATACAATTATTATGTATATAGTCTCATATTACACAAAATATTTATTTTTATGGGGAAAGAATTATTATGATATGTATTGGATATTAATCTAAAATGATAAAATGTATATGTATGAAATGGATGGGTAAACTCAGTGGGTATCAGAGTGTGGTTTATGTATTTTTCTGTATTATTATTAGAGAATATTTTTGAAAACCCTTATAATATTTATGAAAATATTATAACATATTTAATCTTTGATAAATAGATATTGTGTGGTTTTATTAGAACAAACATACCAGACCTGCTTCTGGAAAGTGGATGTGGTTGTAGAGGATTTGCATCCAGGGGTATGAACACTTAAAGTGGTGGATTGGTTATTAACATAATAATCATTGGTTCATGAATAGTGATCATAAGAAAACACATCTATATAGACACACAAATGAGATATTCAAAGGTTAATTCATATTTATTATGTACCACTTTTAAGGATTTTAAAAGATGAAGACCTCGAATAAACTAGGCTAAGTAATGGATATTATTTTTTTAAAAGGAGAAATGACTTAGACATATTATGAATAATTTTTCCTGATTATATGATTTCTCACCTTGGTAAAATATTTTTAATTCCCATTCTTAAAATTTTGGTTTTAGTAAAGGAATAATGAAAAATGATGTGGTTGAGGTGGTGATAGGTAAGCTCAAATATTAAATTATTTCATTTGAGCTTTGTCATATGAACTATTTTATATCCTAAAAAGTATATTGGGATATTCAATCATATATTTAATAATTAAATGTTGATATACAAGTACAAAATAATAATTTTTTATGATCACACCTCAATTTTATAGCTCATATATAAAAAAATTTTATTGTATTTTTTTCCTATAATTCCTATGATTCTCCATACTGTTGAATTTTATGTGATTTGGGGCGTTTATTTTAGGTCTCTATATAGAACCCATATCAAATTCTAAGAAAGGGAATTATCATTTGAAATTTTAATCAACACATTTTCATATTTTTTTTGTGAGTATGAATATGAACATAGACTGGTAGTTAAGTTTGTTCTATGTGTCTTACTAACATTTCATGAGGGTTATTTACTTCTAATAGTTGGGGGGAAACTTATCATCATATTATTTTTTGGGATTTTATTGAAGTATTTTCTTGAAGACATGTAATGTATTCCCCTAATTATAGAAGATGATTTTTCTAATAGAAATCATACAAATTTATGCACATATTTCAAAGAATCCATATAGATTCACTCTGGTTTAGTTATAGGGATTGAAGAAGAAACTCCAAGAGAATCCTAATATGCGATTTATATTTCTTATTGCATCACCATGTTGTGAAGTTGTTCTTTTTGTTAAGAAAAAATATGGGCAATGAATACTTTATTTAATAATCATGAACCTAACAAGATCATTGTAAAGAATATGTATTATATACCTGATATTGATAACATATTTTACAATGTAAATAGAGATCAGTAATTTTCAAAGATGGAGCTTTATTATTAATATCATCAATTGAGGGTCAAGAAGGGGGATATACGAAAAACAACATTCTATATGTGGTATGATCATCTGGAATTTATAACTATTCTATTTTTACTTAACGAGGACCCTACTATCTTCATAAATTTAATAGAGTCAACAAAAAAATACCTTCATCAGTTTTTGTTAGTATTTATAGATTATATTTCTATATATTCCCAAAGAAATGAGGAGTATGAAGATTATTTGAGGATTGCATTGATGACATTGAGGATGTAAAAATTGTACACCAATTTCATGATGTGTGAATTATGATAAAAAAATTTCATTCTTCATTCATATAATCTCGACAGAGGTTATATCAGTGGATTACATAAAGATGGATATTATTGATAAATTGATCAGATTAACCATGGTGAACAAGTTGTGTAGTTTTCTTGAGATGGATAAATAATACCAACTCTTTATTTGGTATTTATAAATTCTATATAATCCTATAAAATTTAACTTAGTAGGGAGAAAAGTTCATTTGGATAGATGAATTTGAGGAAAGGTTCAAGGAGATAATGAGAAAGTTGATTAGTGAACATGTGTTTAAACTACACTGTAATGGAGAAGGGTTTGTGATCTATATTATTTCACCACAAAATATACTGGGATGTTTCCTCTAGAATAATGATATGATGATAGATTATTCCTATTTATAATTGATAATTTATAAAAAAATTAATTGAATCATGATTTGGATTTGGAAATTGTAATTTTTTCATTAAAAATGTGGTGGCATTATCATTATAATGAAAAATTTGATATATATACTGATAATAGAATATTGACCTATGTATTCCAATTTAGGAGTTAAATATTTTCTTAAGAATATGGTTTGATGTGATTAAATATTAAATATTCTCAATTAATTAGTACCCTATGATGGAGAACAAGGTGACTGATGATCTAAGTTAGAAACACCAGGTTATTTTTTCAATGATTAAGATTGAAATAGATTAATTATTTATGGATTTTCATAATTTCGATGTAACACATTGAGTTTTTTATAAAATATTTTTCTTTTAATAATTTGATAAATTTAATAGCTCATGTTTCATAAAACACCATGTTTAAATGAACCACAATATATTATTAAAATATTATTTGTAACATCCTTTGTTTTTTAATTAATAAATACTATGTTCAATATTGTACATAATATACCACTCCTAGCATAAGCGAACAACAGAATATTATTATTTAAACATTACCATTATAACCTCGTAATTAGAATAGAGGGAATGAACATGATTAACTAAAATACAAAAATATTGTTAAAAAATGTATACAAAATTAATTATTTGGTTACCAATTAATTATAAATTAAAATAAAACCTTTTAAAAATAAAAGGAAATGTTTTTCTAAAAACTATTTAAATGTGCACAAGTGTGTTTTATACCAATAAATAAACAAATACCTCATGTTAGATTATAATAATTAAATATGTATAATATATTTAATACAATGTTAAAAATTCCTCTTATGTGTTTTATAGACTTGATATAAGAAAAAATCCAATTTTATGCTTAAAAGAAGTATTTTTCTAAAAATGCAGTTCTGCCACCTTTTAATGGTTTACCTATTTAAAATCATGTTTTTAAAACTTTTAGAAATTATATTTGAAAAAATAAAAATCTTATTTGATATTTTAATATTAAAATTTAATTAGTTTTAATTTTTGGTATTTTTCAGATAGGTTTTATTTTTTGATGAATTTTAAAAAAATAATGCATTTTAATTGAAAACTGCCTTTTCATCAAACTAAATTATATCTTTAAATTATATATTTTAATGGTTTAAAGCATAATAAAATCAATTGTTTATAATTTAATCTAATATTGGTCATTGGAATCAATTTCACATTGAAATTGGATATAAAAACATTGTGAACTTTTGAAATGTTTTACTCTGAAAACCTGTTTTCTTGATCCGTCAATGAGTTTAATTTTTAATTAATTTTAGCTACTTTTGTCTTTTAAATTTTAAAAAATGGATTCTATATTTATAATAATAAGGTAAAAATTTAGTAAATATTTCGCAGTCAATTTTTGAAAATTTGAATAGAAATTTTAGTAATTATTTTTATTACCACAGTTAATAGTAAATCAAAAATTAAGGGTAAAAATAATATTATAAAATATTATAAAAATAAACTAAAACACATCCAAATTTAATTGGATGCGTTATTTTATTTTAAATCATCCTTGGTCCAATTTAGAGAGCTCTTGGAGCCAATTTGATGACTCAGGACATTTATAGTTCTCTATTCATGGAAAAGTCAATTTTGTTCTACTTTTTTTAACAAAGTGAAATATTTTTAATATGAGGTTATAAAAAAGATAAATTATACTATAAAGAGTTATCTTAAATATAAAATATTTATATTCATCATGATTTTTTTTTAATTTTTAGAGAATAAAATATTAAATTAAAGGCTTGCACAATGATGATACAATATTTGTTTAATTAAAGAAAATATCAAATAAATGATATAAAAAATATTAAAATAAATAATGTTTTACATAATTAATACCATATAATAATTTTATAGATGAAATTGAAATGTTATTGATGTTTTAAAATAGGTTTTTAATATGTCATATTGTTATGATATTTTTTAAAAAGTCAACAAATGAATAGTTTCAAAATTGAAAACAATTGTATTTTAAAATATAAAGTATTTTACTAAATGATATAAAATTTTGATAGATCTAAATTTTAGAAATATAATTGGGATAAGTAATGAAATTTTATAAATAAATCATATATTGCTCGTTTTGAATGTTATATTAATTATATTAACCCTTAAAGTGTAAATTACATGATAACACAATAAGAGTTAAATGGGTAAAATAAGGGTTAAAACTAAACCATAATGGTTGAAAAAATAATAAAAACCTGAATAATTTTCATTGGATGATTTTATTTAGACCAATAATCATCCTATTTTCTAAATAACTCAATTTGGTGCCATTTTTAATCGAAAATTAATTTATATTAATTTAATACATTGAAGAATTCCAAGAGTTCCCCAACCCACACTTATAAAAGGTCACTACTTCTTATCATTTTTTAAAAATTAATTTTTTTCACAAAATATATAGCTAAATATATTAATTTAATCCCAAACCACATTATATAGGCCTTATTATTAGCATAATACCAACATTATAAGTGTTAAGGTGATAATCAAAGGAGATCGTCCGAAGAAGCGGTATCATTTTTAATTATGTATTTGTAATTTATTTTTCATCAAATTTATTAAAATATTATTCAAAAATTATGAAATAATACATCCAATATTCTAAATATACTATTATTTAATTATGTTAATATATTAAAATAAATCTATATATACTTCCATCAAATTGGAAAAATATTTAATCGTTTGTGTGTACGTGTGAACTATCACCTCTACGAATCGATATAATTTGTTTTCCATTACCATCTCTCATGACTTGTTATTATGATGAAATTAATGTTTATATATAATATTAATTACATAAGTATCATTATATTATAATAATATATCAATTACATTCTTACATTCCACACACATAAAAATGATAACTTTGTTCGTGCGTACGCGTGAACTATCATATCTACGAAGCGATGTGATTCATTTTTAATCACCACATCACATTAATAATATGTATAAGTATATATTAATGACTAATATGATATTAATTATATTATTTTAATTATGGAATGAAATAATAATACATACATTTTTTCCACAATGATCATTTAAAAATGAAAATGTTACTCATGCGTATATATGACTTATTTTCTCCATGATTATTATATAGTTCATTTTTACTATCCATATATAATGGATATTTTAAAAAATATAATTAATATATAAAATATATTATTATTTCATGAATACTATTCTATATATGATGTATTAATGACTAACTTTGACTATAGATATCAAACCAATGTCATTTTGGACGCATGTACCAAATATCTTCAAAATATCTGCCATGAACATAAATAATTAAGTAATTGTTATATCATGGTAATATGTGATATAAAATTAATTATAAAATCTAATATGTTTATCAATATAGAAAATAATTAACATATTTTTAATATTCAAGAATTTAAAGAACATAGCTGACAAATCAGATTTGTGGTAGGGGATTTCGTCCTAATCCCCTTTCATTGAGATATATTTTGATGTTATAAACCCACCATATTTTTTGAGGTGCATAAAAAAACCCTTGAATTTTAATTCCATTAAAATGTTTTCAAAAATGAATATTTTTATTCTTTTTATATTGTGCATTTTACATTTTTTTCAAATAAAAAATAAATGTTTTTTAACATATATGTTGACAATGACTTCTCCACCACTATGACCGTAATTTAATATTTTTATTCCTCTAAATTCCATAATGTTTTTAAAATAAAAATAACCCCCTTATTCATTTTTGGGTGTTTGGTATTGAAAATGACTTTGAAAGTGGAATTATTATTTTAATACCTTGAAATTATTACTTGTTTTTGAATATGAAAGATTATGGGTAAAATTATGAAAGTAGGTTTTTTATTTGTTATTTTATATAATGGTACCGGAACATTAGATGGGAGGTAACATGATAAACTAAGGATGGGTGGTTCCCAGATAAACTAAGTATGGGTGGTTACATTATAACCTCACATTCATTGGGTATTGTAGTCGAAAATATAGTTATTCCATTTTGTAAGAGTTACATATATGGAAGTCAACTGCATGGTTATTCCATTTAAGTATAATTATGTCCCAAGTTACCTTTATGTGTTATCTATACATGCTACAGGTTTTATGATAGTATTTTTATTAAAAAATTTAAGCAATTAAATTACTTCCCAATGAAATTATTTATTACTTCTTAAGGGTGAAATTATTACTTTATGATAAAGTATTCAGAGGTTTTAATGTTTTCACAAGACAAATAGTTTTCATATTTTTTAATACCTTATAGATATTTTTATACTCATCCAATGATTTGAAATTCTTTTCATTGGATTTATGGTAAAATAGATACAATGATGGGATCAAGTGATAAATTTTGATTATTAAACAAGGAAAGAAACCATGATTCATTTTAAAAGTTTTTGTTTCTATGAAAATGTAAATTGAGTAGAAGTGTCTATATTGTAATATTTCAGCCGTTATGTATGAATTATAACTAAACGATCTAAAACAATAAACATGAAATGATCCTCAATATGAATGAAAGTGAAATTGTTAACATAACTCATTATTATGTAATGTTTTAAGGATGGGCCTTATTGTTGGTATCAATGGAAAGGTTTATACAAATTTAGGGATTAAGAATTTTGGTTAAATATAGGTTAAGTATCTATGTATAGTTTTTAGTTAAATACTTTTTCTATAAACTTTTTATATTGAGGAAATTCAGTTACAAATGGATGGAAGAGGATCTAAAAAAATATTCCTATCTCTTCCTAATGACTTTCTTGTAATTATTATTGTAAAGTCAAGTATTTATGGCTATGAAACTTTTTATAAAAAAAAATATCCTGAAAATGGTTATATGAAATATTAAACACCTTCTCTATACCTTTATACAATCGTGGTTCATGGGTTGTTTTTAATTAAATATTATTTTCTTAATATTAGTATATTTTAATAAAGGTAAATATTATCAGGGTATTTTTAGATACTTTAACCTATCATAATATGTTGAAGAATATTATGATTTTGATAAAGTTTCCAAAGAAGTATACCGATGTGGAACATATTTATACTTGGATTTAACTTATAGTCTCCAAGTACAAACTTATATCATTTTAAAAGGACCCATGATTAAAAGTTTCAAAACAAACTTAGTCTGAATGTTTTACAAAAATCATGTTTTATTAGATGTTTTGAAATTATATGTAATAAAAAATGATTTTCCAAAAACTTTTTCTCTCCAAACACCCATACAAACCATGTTTTACAAGGTTTATTTAGACAAAGTAAGTAAGATACTTTGATGAATCTCTAATGCATTGTTTCAATGCATGGACCATCTATATATGTGAAAAAATTATGATGAAAGTAGGTAGACACCATGATCAAGGTACATCATTCCTTATTCATGGAATAGTTTTATTAAATCATAAGGAGTTGAAATATCAAATTTCAAGATATAAAATACTTAATGAATTAAGAAGTTTAGGTATTTATGGGTTGTGATACAAATGAGAGGTATAAGACAACCATTTATGTTAAATTTATTAATTAAAGGATGAACTTTTACTTTTCAATTAAGTAGGTTTCCTTATGTTCTTATTTCAAGTAGAAAAAAATTACTCAAATTCATGAAATGGATTTTGAAACAGAAATTTTATTCTTTTACTTTTCTTACTAAGAAATATGGGACCTTTTAAACCATCATAGATTTAGGATTTTTTAATTGTTAACTTTATAATGATCATGTTCTCTATTATTATTCCTTAGAACATGATCATTATTTTTTTCTTCCATGATTATGTTTTTATATATGGAAACTTAGTACATGTTATCACAAGTGAACTTTGTACTTCTCTTTCATTATTTTAAAGTTTAAGTTTCATTTATCCTTTTTCTAATATGGGATTTAATTAATGGTATTTTGAAAGTTCAAACCCCTATTTTCGATCCTAAAATCAAAATTCAGAGAATTTAATTTACAGGGGGTGGAATGTAACTTCCTAAGTTAAAAAAATGAAACACTATGTTCTATATCATACATGATACACCACACCTATCTTAAGCAAACAACTAAATCTTATTATTTAGATGTTTGCATTATAACCTGGCCAATAGAATGGTGAGAATGAATTGGATTAAATAAATTATTAAAATATGGTTTAAACATATATATAATTAATTCTTTGATAACCAAATAATTATAAATTAAAATAAAACCTTTTTGAAATAAAAGGAAATTTTTTTCTGAAAAACTATTTAAATATTCACAAGTGTGTTTTATACTAATAAATAAAATAATAAATCATGTTACATTGTATTAAATAAAAAAATTAATAAATATATAATATTCAATATAATGTTAAAAATTCATCTTATATGTTTTCTAGACTTGGTATAAGAACAAATCCAATTTTATGCACAAAAGAAGATTTTTTCTAAAATAGCCACTTTGCCGCCTTTTGATATCCCACCAATTTTAAATCAAGTTTTTGAAACATTAATAAATTAAATTTTAAAAAATAAACTTATTCTTTGAAATTGGATTATATAAATTTACTTTGGATTAATTTTGGTATTTTTTCTGATACGTTTTATTTTTTGATGAATAATAAAAAATGATTGAATTTTAATTGAAAACTTATTTTTTATAAATTTTATTCATAGTGTTAAATTATATATTTTAATTTCCATAAAGTATAATTAAATAAATTTTCATTATATACTCTAATATAAGTCATTTTAAAAAATTTCACATTGAAATTGGAAATAAAAACATTGTGAACTTTTGATGGTTTTTACTTTGAAAACACGTTTTCTCGATCTGTCAAGGAGAATAATTTTTATTTAATTTTAACAAATTATGTTTTTGGAATTTTGAAAAATGGATTCAATATTTTGAATTATAAGTTCGAAATTTTGTAAACATTTCCCTTTAATTTTTTATAATATGAATAGTAACTTTAGTTATTATTTTTATTACCATGGTTAAGGTTAAATCAGGTAATTGAGGCTAAAAATAATATAATCAAATATTATAAAATTACCCTAACACATGTGAAAATTTTATTGGATGAGTTATTTTTGACAAAAATCATCTTTGGGACAATTTTCTGATCTATTGAAGTTACTTGGATGACTTTAAAATATTTTTAGTATTTTATTCATTGAAAAGTCAACATTGTTGTACTTTTTTTAACATGTGGAAATTTTTTAATATGAAGTGATAAAGAAGATAAATTCAACTATAAAAAGTAACATTATTTATAAAGATTTTTATTCATCATGAAATTTTATTTTTAATTTTTAGAGAATAAATAATTAAATTAAGGGCGTGTACATTGATGGTGTAGTAAATATTTAATTAAAGAGACATCAAATAAATTAATTTAAAAAATATTAAAATAAATAAAATTTTATATAATTAATGTCATAAATTTTTTTGGAAGAAATTTAATTTTTTTATGTTTTAAAATATATTTTTAAAATATAATAATATTATTATATTTTTTATGAAATTTCAAGAACTAAATAATGTTAAAATTGACACTAATGGTAATTTAAAATATAAAATATTTAATTAAATGATATAAAATTTAAAAAAAAACTAAATTTTAGAAAAATAATTTGGATAAGTCATGAAATATTATAAATTACATATTTATTTATCGTTTGGTATATTATAGTAATTATATTAATGCTCAAATTGTAAACTACATGATAATCTATTAAGATTTAATAGGGTAAAATAGGGGTTAAAAAAAGATAAGGAATAAGAAATTAATAAAAAAACTGTATAATATTTATTTTATTAATTTATTTAGACCCATAATCATCATATATTTTAAATAACTCAATTTTGTGCCATTTGGAATAGAAAATTAATTTAATACTATGAATAATTCCAAGAGTACCCCTCCTATCTCTTATTAAAGGGAAATAATTATTTTCATTTATCAAAACATAAAAAATAATTTGGTTCTTTCAATATCTACCTAAATAACTTTATAGAATAACTAAATACATTATAATGGCATTATTTTAGGTAGAACACTTTCCTTAGAGGTGTTAAAGTCATAATTAAAGGTGATCATCCGAAGAAGAAATATCAATTTTGATTTTGTAAATTTATTTTGTTTCTACTTCAACATCCTTAAAATATTATTAAAAAATGATGAAATAATCTATTCATTATAATAAATATATTTATATGTTATTATGTTAATATCATCACATTAATTCATCTCTACTTCCATTAAATGAGAAAAAAATTAATATTTTGTGCGTACGTGTGAACTGTCCCCTCCATGAATTGATATAATTTTTTTCCATTACCACCTCTCAAGAATAGTTATAATGATGAAATTAATGTTTATATATTACATTAATGACATATTTATCATTATAATATAATAATATATCAATTACATTCTTACTTTCCATGCACATAAAAATGATTACGTCATATGTGCGCTAGTGTGAACTATCACCACCATGAAGCGATGGGAATCATTTTTAATCACCAAATCAAATGAGAAATATATATAAGTATATTTTAATTATAAATTTTATATTAATTAAATTATTATAAATATTTAAATATAAAATAATACATACCTTTTCCCCATAATGATCATTGAAAAAGGGAAATGCTACTCATGCGTACGTACGGCTTACCGTCTCCATGATTGTAATGTAGTTTATTTTTATTATCCATACGTAATGGATGGATTTAAAAGTATAGTTAATGTATAAAAAAATTATTATATATATATTATTATTCTACATATTATGGACTAATGACCATATTTTACTATAGACATTATACCAAAAGAATTTTGGACTCACGTAACGAATATCATCAAAACGTCCATCCTGAACATAAATAATTAAGTAATTGTTATAACATGGTAATAATTGATATTAAGGTAATAATTAACTTTAAAAATTATCTCAACAAAGTAAACAAATAACCTATTTTTATTATCCAAGAAGATAAATGACATACATGATGAATCAAACTCAAGGTAAGGGACTTCGTCTCAATCCCCTATCATTAAGACATATTTTGATGTTATACACCCACCTTATTTTTTGCGGTGTATAAACAAACCAACTGAATTTCAATTCCATTTAATTTTTTCCTAAAATGAATATTTTTTATTCTTTATATAAGAAGATTTTGACTTTACTTACAAATTTACAACGGAATTTTGTTAATGTATGTGTCAACAAAGACTTCACTACCACTATGACTGTTATTTGATATTTGGATTCATCTACAAGAATAAATGTTTTTAAAATAATGATAAATCCCTCTTTCTATTTTTATATGTATTTTGGTATTGAAAATGGTTATTAAAATGGATTCATTATTTTAATACCTTGAAATAATTTCTTATGAGTGAAAATGAAATTTTATGAGTAAAATGCTGAAAATTGAAATCTTATATATGTTAGGATTATTTAACGGTTCTTGGACATTTTTAGGGTGGTTACATGATAAATAAAGTAAATTTGGTTCAATTATAAACCAAGGTTGGGTGGTTACCTTATAACCTCCAATACATTGGGTATGTATTATGACCGTACGAATATTCCATTTTGAAAGAGTGACATGTATAGAAGGTGACCACATGGTTATTCCATTTATGTATAGTTATATCCCAAGTTACCTTTATGTGTAATCTATTATTATTATAGATTTTATCTTTATATTTTTATTACAAAAGGGTAAGAAACAAGGTTACTTTCAAAGGAAGGTATTTAGTACTTCTTAAGGGTAAAAGTATTGCTTTATGAAAAAGTATTCTTGGGTTTTTATGTATTCTAAAGACTGATAGTTTTCCTTATTTATGTATCCCTTACCAATATTTATATGTTCATACCATGTTTTTTAATGCTTTTCATAGTATTTAATGTTTAATAGAGGAAAGGATGGTATCATGGGAATAATTATGGTGATCTAATATGAAAAGAAACCATGTTTCATTATATTTTTTTTGTGAGAAAAATGGGTATTGAGTTGAAGTGTATAAATTTAAATATTTTAGTTTTTATTTTTGAATTATAAAATAATTATTTAAAACTATAAACATGAAAATATCTTCAATGTGATTGAAATTAAAATTATTTACATAACTCAAGATTATGTGATGTTTTAATGCTTATGACTTATATTATTATTCTAATATTATTGTTAGAACCTAACCATTGAATTTTAATGTATGAATATGAATAAACATATTATGAAATATATTTAGTTATTATTTTTTATGAAACAAACACATAATGTTTACTGAATTCATTTTATTCTTTAAAAATATGTTTTGTTTAAAAAATATTTTATTGCATTAAATGAGAAAATAAATATTTTTTTCTCCAAATTTTAGATAATTCATTTGAAAAGATAAAATTAGTTGTTTTATTGATCATATCAAAATTACCTTATGATGAGTTTTTTTATAATTCTATAATATGTTTTAAATTTTAATGAATAGTGAAAAAATACTGATTTACATTTAAAATTGTATTTTGTTTTAAGGAATTTACAAAGTAAAAATCTTATTTTAGATTCGTTTTAAAATTTAATTCGTATATATTCATTATAAAAAATTTAATTTTTATCTTTTAAATTAAATTCATACATTAATTTGGTATGAGAACATTTTATACTAAAAGGGGTATTTTTTTAATAAAAATTATTTTTCATTGCATTTTTATGTTTAATTTTAATTTAAATTATACAACTTTTATGTTTTAAATATCGATAAATGGATTAAAAATTTCGAATAATGAGGTCTAAATTTGTTAAATAAACCCCTTTTATTTTAAATATCAATATGAATAATATCCTTTTCAATTTTTCTTACCACGACTAAGGGGAAATTAGGTAATTAGAAGATAAAATAATATGATAAGGACTATTAAATGACCATAAAACTTGTGAAAATTATATTTTATGAGTAATGTGAAAACATAATAATCCATTTATCAAATTTATGAACTTTGGGATCCACTTTTTTGAAATTATGTCCCTTAAAGTATTTAACTTAAAAAAAGTCAAACATCCCACACTATGGTTTTTAATTAGTATAAAAATTTTAATATGTGGTTATGCATAAGATATGTTCCACTATAAATAGTATTTTGAATAATTAAAAATTTATCTTTATCATTGTAATTTGTTTTTTATTTTTAGGGAGGAAATAACAACCTTAAATGGTTTAAAAATTATGATGTAATACTTATTAAATTGATGAAGAAATAAAATAAATGATATTAAAATTATCATAATAAATATAATTTGAGATATTTATGGTGCTCCACAAATTATATAGAGGGAAATGACATTATTATGATATAATATTATAGGTTTTTATAATTCCACTTATTCTCCTGATGGTTTTAAATACAATGTAATGATTTGTATCAAATTTGACAATAATGATATTTTATGGGATTAATATTTTACGAAATTATATAAAAATAATAATAATTTAAAACAATCCCAGAATGGGAAAATATATTATTATAAATTCCATACCCTAGGAATTTATTTTCCATTTGGACTAACTTTTCTCTTGAATAGTCTAATTATAATTTAATATTTTGAGAAATTTCAAAAACACCCCTCTCATCCCCTTATAAATACCACACCACACAACCTTTTCTCCTCACACCTTCTCGGACTGGAAGCTTTACAAATATATATAAAAAATTATCCTTCCAACTATCCCCATCTTTAAGTGATACTGGTCTCACCATAAGACCAATTACAAGTTCTTCAAGGGGTCCTTCAATGTTACGTTATTGAAGAGGTAACATTCTCAAACTACCGAATTAAAATTATTTTTTTATTATACCTTATTCCCACATATTTTGTCCATAAAATCATATTAACTATAGTTTCATGTATATAATTATTTTTTACATGTAAAATGGAATATTTTATATCCATCCCCTTTTCTCATATATTCTTATTCAAACATAGGAAACCATTTTCTAAATTATGGATGTTAACCATCTATGTGGATACTAAAATTTCATTTTCCATTATCTCTTTCAATGAAGGGAATGAAAATATTATTTTTTATTAATCATATTTGGATAAGTATATGTTCACTTATTTAATGTTTTGGAACTAATATATAGATATAATATTAAATGAAATGGAAGTAATGTGTGTTGGTAAGAAACTGCTAAAATAATATAAACATTTCTCACTAACATTTTATCAAATGAATCGTCCTCGTGTTAGAATAAAAATTGAAAAAATGGGACTATTTAAACATATATAATTTTATTAATACCATTTTATTTCACTTATATAATACTATTCCCATTCTATATAAACTTCCATAATTATACACAAATGAACCAGCTATGAAACCATGAAATGAACACTCCCAAAATGATGAAATTGTACCTTATAACTCATAAATATTTCTATAAATAAACTTAATAAAATTATAATAGATAAAATAAATACCTAAGAGGATCTAATTTAATAAATTAATGAATCTAATTTGATTATCCAGGACATTAAGTTTAAGTAAATATCATATTCAAACATAATGTATGGGATGTCTCTAAACGTCCATATTTTCTTTAGGATACACATTCACTCTATGTGAATCAATTTATCTATTTATTAATATTATATATTTATCCCAAATTATGTGTATATATACCCCAATTTATCATTCATTTATGGGTAATTACCTATTTTAAAAGGATCCTTTCTTAATTCCCATCTACATACAAACCCGATTAAAGGGAACCTATCTAATTAAAAACATTTTCAAATTCACTCCACAAACTACTTTAAACATAAAAATATGGTAGTAAAATATCTCAATATATTTATAAATACAATTTTAGTTCATTTATGGTTTTTATAGAAATAATTATTCCTTTATCCTCTTTAATTTTTCTTTATTCTACTCCTAAAAACTATGTTTTAGATGCTAGTGGTGGAATTGGTTTTTCTTGTATAAAGTCATTCCCATCAAGTTTAACTTCATGCATTGGAACCTATTTCATAATTTCATTCCCTTGGATGCTGTGATCTATTCCAAGGGTATATCAATCACCACTCGATGATGGTTTTATCATAGAGGTAAAATCAAATCGATGTAGGATCATTTCATTTAGAGTGAACGAGCCTCAAATATATAAAGGTATCCTGGAAATGTGAGGGTCCTTGAAATTAAGTAAGTAATTGATGAAGGATTTTCTTTGATGGATTTTTAGGGGATGCTATTCCTGACCCTCTTCACATTGTGGAGACTATTGTCATGGCTATGGGATACTGGACTATCTGGAATGTGTGGAATACTGCTCTCACGAAAGCTACTTATTGTTCCAATCTGGATATACAAGTTAATTCAAGTTTTCTTGCAGTTTAGACTGTTCTTCTAGTTAAAAAGAGGGATAACATCACTCCCATGAAGCTTCTCCTACAATACATGGGAATCTGTTTATCCAAAGGCATAAAAGAACCTCTGACATAAGGGATATGGGTTTTTTGAAGTCCTCATATTCATGGGTTGAAGCTCAATATTGATGGATCTAGTAATCTTGTTATGATGCGTGGAAGTGGAGTGTCTTGGGATCACAATGGGATAGTGTTCCTAGAATTTAGTAGATTCTATGGTCAGGAGAACTTGGTTATGGAGGAGTCTAATGAACTACTCAATGGGATGGATATTTTCATTTCTCCTAATATTTCAATCTCCGTCATTGAAACAGATTCAGTTATCATTCATAACTCTATTATCGACTAGGAAACCACCTACTGTTCTATTTCTTTTGTCATTTAGAGGTGTATGGGTAGTTTTCCTAAAGGGATTGATTCTCTTCATACTTAGTGGGAGGGAAACAAAGTGGCAGATTTTTTAGCTGCAAGAGGGACTCCAAATGAGCCTCTTAGGATTTTCTCTTGAGTCGGTAGTCTTCTTCTAGAATGTTTTGATCTGGTTTGGGCTAACACCATTGACCATCTGTATTTTGGATCTCCTTAGAATCCTTTGTCTATAATTCCTTCTTTGTTCTTGTTTAACTGTATCTTGGTATTGATAATAAAAGAAATAATTATTCGGATCACTTCAGTTAGAATTAATTATTCAGGATCTATTGTTATATTTTATTTATAAAGTCCAAGAGAAAGTTAAATACCTTCTTTTACATATAATACTTTTTAAACCCTTTGGGTTTTCCATATGAGATGATTAAGAAACCCATTTCATTAAATGGGTAACCATTATGTTTATTCCTCATATTTGATTCTTTATGTTGAACACATATGAATGAACATGTTATGATGGACATGACTATATAGCACTCTATTGCATTGGGTAATGTTTTAGTTTCATGAGACATTATGTACGATAATTTAAAGGTAAAAAATTCCATTATGGAATTTTCCAACCATATGATGTAGTCTTAGAAGTCAGCCTTGAATCATGTTTATTTCATGTTATTTGTTGCTTCAACATTTCCATGTTTCCATGATCTTATGATTAAGTGTTCTATATTTTATTCTTCTATATGTTCATTTATAATATACTCCTTTTATGTTATCATGTTATTCCTTATAACACATGTGCTATGAATCACTCCCATGTTTATTCCCTTATTGGGGTTTTTAGCTCATCCATTTTATCTATGTATTTCCCTATTTATCATATGTAGTATAGAATATCATAATGTAGATTAATAAAATGATTTTTTATTTTAGTTTCATGTTTTTCTAACTATGTACATAGTATTCAAATAACATAATACTTATCAATAATTGGCTATTATTTCATGGATAATTATGCTTAAAATCAAGTAATAATATGTGTATAAGGCTTGGATCACTATTATTACTATTATAGGATGTTCTAGAAAATTTTGGGGATTATGACCAAAAAAATTTAGTAAGAACCCTAGGGATAATGATATCACTATGGATTAACTATATAGAATTATAGGAAATCATAAGTCATGATATAATTTTTATACATATGTTTATCCTTATATATTCAAT
This sequence comes from Viscum album, assembly GCA_963277665.1. Lineage (NCBI taxonomy): Eukaryota > Viridiplantae > Streptophyta > Magnoliopsida > Santalales > Viscaceae > Viscum > Viscum album. The sequence goes on along the minus strand of OY728157.1, from coordinate 199,882,607 downwards.
TTTTCTTTTTCATATAACAATTAATTGAGTATTCAGGCCCATAATTTTATTTTTCCTTTTTATTTAATAGAGGAAATATGAGAACACATGCTAACAACCAATGTGGTAGAAAATGTGATGATTTCATTAATGAGATGATAAACCTAATGGTAATGGTAGCTCAGAACATTATGAAAATACTAGCTCAACTAGATCATGTAATGAATAATAACATGAATGATGTGGAATTCCCTCCTTATCCAAATAAAAATCTTGTCATGGTCACATCCATTATATGGAAAATTCCTCCAATATTTTGCAGATCTTCTGATCCTCTCATCATAGAATAATGGATTAACTATATTGAGAATATATTCTATACCCTAAAATTCCCTGAAGAAGAGAAAGGAATGATAGAGGTCTATATTTTTGATGGGGATGCTGATCATTGCAAAAAAATAATAAAAAACTTATTATAGAGAGGAAATTGATTCCATGGATTGGGAAGGATTCATAAAAATACTCTTAAATAAAAATTTTCCTTAAACTCTCCATCTTAATATGGTAGGGAGTTCCTCGAAATTAGACAAAAGAAATATGAGTCTATTGGAGTGTATGAGGAGCACTTTACAAGGCTTTCATGATATTCCTCCAACATCATCATGAATACAGAATGAAAGGTGGATTAATTATTTAAATGATTAAAGACGAGTCTACAATAGGCTTTGGTGATTTGAGAATTTGATAGATATGGGGAGATTTTTCACTATTCCCTTAAGGATGAGATGGAAGTTGGAGACCCTCAGTAGTCTCATGGGCTCAGAGATAAAAAGTGGAAGATATATTTTAATATGGGAGGGTCAATAGATGAACCCATTTAGGAATGAAAATCCAACATTCCACATGTCAAAAATTTGGTAGAAAAATTCCAGTAATTGTCTAAAGGGAACAAGGAGATGCTTCAAATGTGGAATATAGGGGAATCATGCTAATCATTGATGATGAGATTTGAAGAAGGCCACTAATGTAGAAGAATAATGGAAGGTCTAGATCAACACACAGCTTGTAGTGAAATTTTTCAATTTCAAGGTACATGGGAATTATGAAAGACAATACTGTAAGATACGGGTTTTCAGATACAATCACTGAAAAAAACTCCAACACCAAAATGAAGGGAAAATTCAATCACTAATATTGAGGTGGGGCTTGAAAATGATTCAGTGATAGGTATGATAGTTATTAATTCAATAATATAACATGTTAAATTTTTATTCTAGTTCTACACATTCATTCATATCATTCATGTTTAGTAGAACTAATTAAATAACACATCAAAATATAGAAGTTGAGTTATCTGTGAGAAGAAATAATGGGGTAAATATTGAATATAAATTATATAACTCCACCCCAGTCAATGTTTGTGGACTGAACCTCCCAATAAATTTCATATTACTTCTTTTAGTAGATTATTATTCTATATTGGTCATGGATGGGATGTCTTTATACAAATCCAACATTAAATTCTGGGAGAGGGAGATCACTACTCACATCTTGAGGTATCCTACCATTTTTTAAAAGTTTATAGAGGGGGATAAATCTCTTTAATAATCATCAAATCACGTGGGGGATATTATTAAATTATGAGAAAGAATATCGATCTTAAATGATTGTGGAAAATGAGATGATTTTTCTTGAATATATTTACACTATGGGGGACGACACTGAGGTGTTCCCTACAAAATTATCCAGTCCACCTATTGACTGAGTTTTTGAGGAATCAATTGAAAATATAGATGGATATATTCCCATATTAAATAATTCTCATAGAATTTCCACCTTTGAGTTTGAATAATTGAAGAAGCAGTTACAAGAAAATCTGGAGAAGGGTTTCAAACACTATAATGCTTCACTATGGGTTTTGTCAATCATATTCATCAAGAATAATTATGGATCAAATAGACCATGAAATTATAATTGCAAGTTCAAAAAAATCATGATAAAGAAAAATTATTCCCTTCAATGGATATATAAATGTTTTGATCAACTGTGTGTGGCCAATTAGTTCTCTAAGGTGGAACTTTATTCGAGATATCACCAATTAAAGGTGAAGAAGGAATATATTCCCAATACTTCCTCTCGAATTATGTATGAAAACTATGAGTTTATAGTGATTTAATTTAGACTCACTAATGCTCCAAAAATTTTCATGGACATAATTAATATATTCTATAGTGATTACTTCAATAATTTGGGGTAGTATTTATATATTATATTTTGATATACTTTATGAGAAAGGTGTAGAATGAGAATCATTTTAGTACAGTGATAATTATATTTGGAAGGGATAAAATATATAAAAACTAATGTAAATGTGAGTACTGTATGGAAGAAGTATCATTATTGGGTTATGTTATTACAAATAAATAGACATCTATGGACCCCTATAAGATAAAGTTCAATGTGGACTGATGTAGACCGACACTTGTAATGGAGATCCATAGATTCCTTGGTCTTACTAGGTAATTTGGATTATTTTTGGAGAACTTCTCATGATTATCAGACCCCCTATCCAATTTTACTCCGAAGGGATTAAATTGTTTCTAAACTAGTGAATGTGATGTCTTAATAGGTATTTCTAATTGGAATTTCTTCAAGGTAGTTGATGGTTCATGTGAAATCCTATCCCACACATTATCTAGAGTTGGAAGCTATGATATTCACATTTAAAATATGGAGACATTATCTCTATGGGGTGAAGTATGTGATATATACAGATCACAAAATCCTGAAATATATATTCACATGGAAAGAGCTTAATATGAACCATCAAATATGGTTAAAGATCCTAAATGATTAAAAATTCCCAATCCACTACCATTCTGATAAAGAAAATAAAGTGGAATATGATCTATGTAGAATGGATCATACAACATTATAAAAAATGATAATTGGGAAGGATCCAATATTATTATACATTAACAGGTTAGATATGGGAATCATAAGTTAAGGAACATCATCATTAACTTCTCAAATGATTTATCAACTATCCCTTACATTTAATATAAAGGATAATCAATGAAATGATATGTAAATTCAGGAGAAGGTGGAATCTATAAATACTTAGAGTTAAAAATCAGTGAGGAATGAGTAGTAATATTTGGGTCATGACTATGTTTACTATAAAATTTGGAGATAAATGGTGATATTTTGAATGATACACATACCTTCACCATCTCCATCCACCTTGGAAGAACAAAGATATATCTAGATCTATGAGATAATTATTGGTTGGATAATATAGAGAAGGAGATCATTGGATATACATCAATGTTCTTAATATTTCAAAAATTCAAGGATTAAAAGAAAAAGTGTAAGGGGATGAAGAAACCATTACTTATAAATAATATAATATAGGAAAAAATCACCATATAATCAGTCATTGGACATCAAAATACATATAAAGTAAATAATTCCATATGGGTTATTATGGAACATCTTAAAAAGACAACCTTCTTTATTGTAATTCGACAGGACTTATCACTTGATTAACTTTCATATATATATATATATATCAAAAAAGTGTTGAGGCTACCCAGGGAACCATTATGAATTGTATCTAGTCGAGATATGATATTTACCTCCATGTTTTAGAAATCTCTCTAATATTCTATAAACATATGGCTAAAAATTAGTGTGGATTATAAACCTCAAACTGATGGACAATATGAGAATAACATTTAGATAGTTGAAGTCATGTTGAGAGCATGATCAATAGACATAAAAGGATGATAGTATTAAAATATTCCATTAGTCGATTTCTATTACAATAATAGTTTCCACTCAAGAATCCAAATGGCCCCATATTAATCCATTTATGGAAAGGGATGTAGAATACCTACATGTTAGTATGATGTAAGATAATGAAATAAGCTAGGACATGTAATGGTCTAAGAAATGGCATAAAAGGTTAATTCCATTTAAAAACACATTAATGCTGCCCAAATTAGATTTAAGTGTTATACATACAATCATTTCTGGTCAATATGATTATTAAGCATAGTAATTTTTGTTATCACAGTTTAGGGAAATCAATAAATCGAGGGTAAAAATTATATAATAATAATTAAAAAATAACCCTAAAAATTGATCCAATTATATCATATAACTAATATTTGAAATTTTTAATCCATGGGTATAATTTACATCCTTTTGGAGGTACATGGTTGAAGTTAAGTCCCTTAGAGTATTTTATTTAAAGAAAAGTCAAACATGTCATGCTATTGTTTTGTATAAGTAAAACATTTTGAATATATGGTTATCCAGAATATTTTTTCAACGATAAAAATTATTTAAAAAGAAAAAATATATATATTCATCAAGGTAATTAGTTTTTAATTTTTTTTGGAAAGAATAATTACATTAAATTCTTACACAACAATGTTGCATAAATTATTAAATTGATAGAAAATTCAAATAAATAATATTAAATATAATAAAATAAATATAATTTGAGATATTATTGGTGATACAATAATACGATATATTATAAATTTTTTTACAGATATAATTAAATAGTTTTTTTTAATGTTATACATTCTTTTAATGGTTTTACTATCAAAGAAATGAGTAGTTTCAAATATGACAATAACAATATTTTATGGTATTACTCTATTAATAAATTATTAATAAATTATAAAAATATTAAATAATCACAAAGGTGAAAATATAATACATAAAATTTCATATCCTATTAATTTATAGGTCATTTGGATGATTTTGGATCTAAAGTAGTCTTATTATATTTTAATATTTTGTGAAATTCAAAAAAACACCCCCTCTTCCTCTTATAAATACCACCAATCACTACCTCTTATCTTAACACATTCCAATACTTGAAGATTTAAAAATCACTAACAAACACTCTCCTTCCCACTCTCCATAAATATACTTTCTTTTGGTCTCACCAAAATTCCAATTCTATGTTCCTCAAGGGGCCCTTCAAGGATGGGATATTCAATCGGTAACATTCTCGAAGAACCTATTTTTATTTCATTTATTATTCTAACTTATCCTCCCCTATTTCATCCATAAAAGGAAAATAACTCCAAATCATGTATATAGAATATTTTTACATTTATAATGGAATATTTTATATCCAAACATTTTTCAAATATCATCTTATTCAAAGAAAGGAAATCATTGTCCAAATTATGGCGGTTAAATATCTTTGTGGATAATGAGTATTAATTTTACATTACCACCTTCAAGTATGTAAATTAAAATTTTATTATGGTTAAATAATATTTTAATAATTACATTTTAACTTATTTATTTTTTTGTAACTGATATATTTATAAAATATTAAATAAAATTAAACTAATGCATGAGATTCATGAAAACTGCAAAAACAATCTGAACATGTATCATTAATATATTATCTAATGAATCATAATCAGGTTATAGAAAATGATATATGGGTCCATTTAAAACTCTGCAAGTGTATTCATACCATTTCATTTCACTTCTTGAATAGTATTTCAATTCTAAAAGAACTTCCACAATTACCCAAAAGTGAACCATCCATGAAACCCTAAAATGAACACTCTCAGGACAATTAAATTTCACCTTATAAATCATTGAAATGTCCATAAATTACCTTATTAAAATTATAATAAATCATATTAACATGGAATATGTTTTTAATTAAGAAATTAATGAATCTAATTTTATCATCTTGGATATTAAGTGCAAGGGTAGAATGCATTAGGACATAAGGTAAGAGATCTCTTTGAACCTACATATTTCATTTGGGTTACAATTTATCTAAATTTAACTCAATTTATATTTTAGTAATTATTATAAATTTCTCCAATATTCTATTTATCTGATGTAAAAATATGTATTTATCTGAATTAATCCTTTTTTTGGTGAATTACATATTTGAAAATGTTCCCTTCTCAATCCCCCTCAAGAAGAAAACACTATCAAAAAAAATTATCTATTTTCTTCCCATTTTAAAATATGCTCTATAAACTATTTTAAGCCTCTGAATAATTTAATAAAATCATTGAATTTATCATTATAGAAACTTAAAGTTCATTTCTTGTTTTATGGAAACAATTATACCTTCATCCTCTTTAAAAACTCTTTATTATTTTCCCAAAAACTATGCTTAAGTGGAACATTTATAATGTTCCCTAGCAACTGTTTCTCTTTATTTCACTTGAGTTTGAATTAATTAATCATGATATATTCTAAAAATTTCTTTATGAATATTAATTAATAAATTGAATCCTTTATTTCATGGATAAAACTATGAAACTCCCTATGTTTTTTCCTTAGGACATGAATACAAAAACAATTTGTTTACATGGGTAACCATTATGTTTATTACTTATGATTAATTAATTATATAGAACACATATTTATGAACCTAATATGATGGGTGCGCCTAGCTAGCACTCTGGTAAATTTGGTAATGTTTTAGTCTTATGGTAAGTTATATATATGATTAAGGAGTAAAAATAATTCATTATGGGAATCTATACACATTGTGATATAGTCATTCAAGATAGACTTTACTAATTTTTATGTCATGTTACATGTTTCTACAAATTTAAAATGTTTCCATGATCATATGATGTCATATTCTATATGTAATAATTCCATATATTTATTCCAAATCTATTTGAATATGTTTTCATTGCACATCAAATTGATTATATTTGTAAAGTTGGTTTATAGTATAGGGAAGACCCAAAGTCATCTCTCAAGGATCATTGGATGTTTAAAGTGTGTATTTTTAATAAAGATTACTAAAAGTGGGGGGTGGTTTTGAAAATAGTATTAAAAACAAAATGACTTAACTAAAGAGTTTAATAGTTGATAAATAAAGGTGGTGTTTGAGGAATTATTAGATAAGGAGGTCATTTCACGTCCACTACACATCGTGGGTAGTTCATTATTTTAAATGTTCCCATGGTTTAATGGAATTCTTTGGTTGAGTGTTGTCATGATATATATTCCCCTATTTCCTCTTAAAACATTTAACAAATTACCAACCCCCAACACAATAATCATATTTTCAGGGTTTAGACCTCAGTCAAATATTTAAGTCTACCAAAGAAAACTAATATCTTATGTATGTGTGAGATAAAGATGTTTATTGTGTTTCCCAATTAGAACAACCCAAGATTCCCACTCAAAATATCAACCCAATCAGTTTTGAAATGAAAAGTGGTTTACTTAATTAAAACCATGAAATGAATTTAGGGGAGAATGATGTTATGATAAAAAATAATTGAAATAATTCACAGAAAAATTACACAATACCAGTAGTGTATCAAGTATCGAAACTTCCTACCAAGTATATGTAGATCCCTTGAAATGACTGTCCAACATTTAGATTTCCATTGATTGGAGGAGAAGGATCATGTGAAACTCCATCTTAATCATTTATCCCCATATGAGAATTAGGTACTCCATAAATTCTTGTATGGGGAGATTAATCCTTTGGGACTCCAAAATGGAAGATATTTTCTTATAGTTTGAACTTAGAAGTGGTGTTCCCAAGGTTTAATTTTATAGGAAAGTGGAAGGTGGATTTGGGAACACATATTTGATAAAACCTCTTGGGCCATGATTTTTAACATCTATAAAGTCTTATATCATTTTTTAGAAAAATAAAAATGTGCTTCCCCACCTCTTGAATATCTCCACCAAATGTTTGGAATCATTTGGTGGATGAAATCATGAGTTTTGGATGAAACACAACACACCACTTTTGACATTGTGAAGATTCATTGTCTTGAGAAGATCAATTAATTTGGGCTATAATGTGAGTGAATTGGGATTGGTTTAATTTATAAAAGTTTTACCCCAATTAATTTTGCATCATCCCATAAAATTTTAACCCAATTCGAAGCACAAATTAGTATTTGTCTGCGGTTGAGCCACATGGGTTCTTGGAATCATGCATAATTTGGCCCACTATTTCTTCAACTTCATCATGCGCCCTCAAAAAAACTAAAATTACATTGAAAACATCAAAACAAATGAACTTTACCTTTTTAAAAGTGAGAAAAAATAAATTATTTAATCATAAATGAAGTTCAATATGTTAAAACAATTGTAATTTACAATAAAAAAGCAGTTTAACACAATGATGTAAGGGTGAAAATGAGTAGTGCATCGCTACATGATCACAAACCCACATCTAAAGATTTTAACTCTTGGGAAAAGTCATATTTCCAAAAATCATGAATGAAGACATTACTAAATTTATAAATATTTAAAATTCATTGAAAATGTAATTCTTAATAGAAACACGATCAAAGAAAAAACCATACCAATGTGTTATTTTATTCATAGTGTTTATGAAAAAATATGTCTCATAAATTGAATCATAATGAAATTAAATGAGTTGAATGATACTAATTTGATAAAATAATTCAAAAGCTAACCATGTCAATAATTCTCCACATGTGCGGGAAAAGCATTCCATGTTATTCTTCCCACTTTCTATCCAGTAAATATATGTTATTTTGAATTTTTTCTTCTTAAATGATTATTTCCACTAAACATTCCCTAAATATTTTGCAATCAAATTTTAGGACCCACTCACTTAAGAATTTTTAGATGTGAAACCTTAATCACTTGACCTAGATATCCCCATATGTTGTATGTTTCGTAACTCCCATAATTTATTATTAGTTTTGTTTTTTTTCAAAAGGAGAATTAAAAAAAATCCCATATTCATCTCTCGAACTTTGTTTGATCTCCTCGAGATGCTCATTGTAATAGTTATAACATGATCAATGTTTTAGGAATATTTTTTTGACCTGACCTTAATATAAGGAAAAGTTTTGTGCGGTTTTTTGTTTTTTAGTGTGTACAATTGTTGGATAACAGGTACACATGCATGGGTCAATCCGATATAGTAATAAAAAATATCATATAAGGAATGAACATATGAAAAATAATTTTGGTAAGAATATAAATATTAACCAAACATTTATTAACATTCTGTTGAGTGATAAAAATTAATATTTTATGGTTGGGGGAAAATATATATGTAGAAATTATGTGACATTTTTTTCCCAAAAACTACTCACACAAAGAGTATCATTCTTCTAAAAGGATTCAAAATGATACAACCATTTATAACATCAAAAAATAACCAATTTTCAATAGAAATTCACACTTCAATGTTGAATTCATGTTGAATTACACATTTCATTAGTGTAATTTTTTTATGCTAAAACAACATGAAATAAGGATATTCCTCAATAATTTTCAATTCTTTCTAGGATTAAGTGGGTATTATTTTCCATGATAAAGTGGTAATCATAATCCATGATAAAGTGGGCATGGAAAATTAATATCTCAGCACCAAAGTGATGGAGGAAGGGGGGAGTAACAATACTATTCACTACAAGGAAAGATAAAAATAAGAAATATGACGAAAATTCCAAACTAACCCAAGAATATACCCATCCTTCACACCTAGAGTGTTTAGTGGAATCACTATAAAAAAATAGAATGTAGGAAGGAAGGATAAATCATGTTGGGTGTCTTTGGTTTTTTTCTTCTTGAACATGGAGATCCTCCTTTAGGGACTATAGAATGACCACCTGAAACTGCTTCAACGGCTGTCCAATGACAGTGAAGGTTTGTTTTGTTTATTAATTTTGAACCTGAAAAACACCAGAAGGATAGAAATAAGTAATAGATTATGGTCCAAACCATAGGGAATGAAGCTTACCTCGATGTAACTTCACCCAAGCTTAGTAAAGGCGGGCCTTCTACCTAATGTAGAATTGATGATGAACGATGAGGTGGGTGTGGGAAGCCTTGATTTTCTTCTTATAGATCCTATAGTTCTCATATGCATCATGTTGGATTTCTTCCAACTCTTTAATATAGAACTTCCCATGCTCACCTGCATCTCAAAGACTCATATTACATTGTTTTCTAGCTCAATATGCATGGTTCACTACCAATAATAAGAGGTGACATGCCTTTACCAACACAATACTATATTTTTACATTCTTATTGAGGTTTTAAAAGTTGTATTGTATTCCCAAAATGTATCATCCTAGTGAATATTCCAATATTTCCCATTGGGTTGTACTATTTTTTAAAATATTCACCGAATTGTTTCTTTGATATTTATGATTTTCCATTAGTTTGGGGGTGATATGAAGTGGATATTTTATGAAAGAAACCATACATATATAGAGATTTTTCATGTTACAATTTCAAAAATGTGAACCTTGATCACTAATGATGAATCTTGAAAATTGAACCTACTAAAAATCAGGGACCTCACAAAATCAAAAACCACTCATGATTCATCAGTGCTTGGAGCTTTTTATTCCACCCATTTAGAATGATAGTCAATAGCTAAAAATATGTAAAAAAATAAAAATTATTTTAAAAAAGGGACCATGATGTCAATGCCCCATGAATCAAATATCTCATGAAATAACATGGGTTGTAGGGACATTTCATTCCTCTTTGAGATATTACCTGTGAATTGAAATATTTTGAATGATTTAAAAAATAGAAAAGAATATAAAACAATGTTCTCTAATAAAGTCCAGAGTGAAGGAACTTTTGATCTATACATTGAGATCCAAAGTGGCCCCTACATGCCAAAGCGAGACAAAACCTAAGGACAGAGTGGAACTCATGGTCAGTGACACACCTTTGAACAAACCAATCACTACAAATTCTCCATAAGTATGGATCATCCCAAATTTACCATCTCAACTCATGATTATGTATTTGGGATTGTGAATTGATAAAATATATGGGAACCCAAGATATTACCTAGAAAATTTACAATGTCTATATACCAAGGGGTAAGTTTGACTGCATCACAAAGGATCTCATGAGGAATAAATTCCCCAATGGGGAGGGACATGTTCATATAGTGGTATAATGGTAGAGAAATTCTACTAATGCAGTCGGATACCCCATTTTACACTCCTATCTTATCTCGAATATAAATGTCAAACTTTTTGAGAAGAAGAATCCACTTAATGTGGGAGGGCTTAGCTTCGGGTTTCTTTTGGAGAAATCAAAGGGGATCATGATTAGAAAACACAATGATTTTTGACACAAAAATATATGAACATAATTTTTAAAAGTAAAAAACAATTGAAAGAAGTTATTTTTTAGTGTTCATGTATTTTTCCTGGGTAGGGTCAAGGGTACGTGAGGCATACTCAATGAAATGAAGAGAATTCTCAACCCTTTTTGATAAAACTATCCCAATTGAAAAGTTATAATAATAACACATAAGTTAAAAGAAGAGATCCCATATTATTAGTTGAATTATAGGAGGTTATGTGAGACCCGTTTTTAGTGAATAGAATTCATCCTCTCAATTTTTATTGAATAAAAACTCAGAATGTTTTTGTAATAACGGGGATAGGAGAAGTTTTATCTTATTAAATCCTTTAATGAATCAGTGGTAAAACCTAGCATGAACCAAGAATATTCACAACTCATGAATTTTTTTTGGATATAGAAGTGATGAAATTAATTAATTTTTTTTATTTATCCACTTGTATTCACATATTTAAAATAACATGAACAAAAACTATCCCCTACTCAATAATGAAATGGAATTTCTTGTAATTTAATTCAATATCTTTTTCTATGATACAAAATAAGGATATAACCTAGGTCTTTCCAATAGTAATAAAAGTAATTTCTATAAAATATGAATTCATCCATAAAAACTTCCATTAAATTCTCAAGGTACTATTAAAATATACTTATCATACAACACTGAAAACTACTAGAAGAATTACAGTGACCAAAACAAATACTTCTGTATGAAAACATGCCTAATGGATAGGTAAATATTTTATTTTATTGATATTTAGGGGTTATATGTATTTATAAATAACCCAAATAGCCATCAAGGAAAAAATAATGGTACTTACTAGTTAGTATTTTTAACATTTGTTCAATTAAAGGTAGAGGAAAGTTGTCTTTATTCATGGCTTGATTCAGTCAATGGTAGTCATTACTGACTCATCAATTGTTTTTCACACATGTTGGAACCAATTCATTCCTTTTATTTGACACTAATATTATCCTAGATTTTTAGGAACAATTTTCACATGGATAACCCATTTTCTATCATATATGGGATAAATGATCCCATGAATAGGCATTTTACTAACTTCTAATTTTACAACTTCAAGTAGGGTGGGATTAAACTAGTGTCGATATTGTCTTACGGGCTTAGCCTCATCTTCTAAAATTATATGGTGTATACAAATATATGGGATAATCCTAAGAATATCATCCAATGTTCATCCAGTTCCCTTTTTACACTATCTAAAAAGTTCTAGAAGTTTTAATTCCTATTGTGGAGAGGGGTTATTAAAAATAATAATGGAAAATTGGTAAATACACTTAATATTGGAATATTTTAAAATATATGGGAGTGGTTTTAATTCCAACACTAGTGTTTTTTTTGGATTGAGGGATAGGATTTAGGGGGAGTGAGGTCCATGAAACTTTCTATATTATCTTGTTTATTCTCTAATAGAAGATAATGAATGAAAATAAAATTTTTAGAGTCATCGATGGTCATGAGTACCTCAGAACGAAAACAATGTTATGTTAAGGCACAAAATTTACTATTTTTTGAACCCAAAAATCACCAAAAAGATGAATCAAAAATAAAATCATCAAAGGGTGATGAGGAGAAAAATGAATCAAAGTATGGGTTGGGGAGATAATTTTTGTGTGTAAATTGATTGAGAAAACATCAATCAAATAGATAAGAAGAGTGGGGTTCTCTTCAAGAAGGTGTTTCATGGAATCAAAGATAATAGAAAATTCATTTTCCCCACTGAACTCTAAGGAAAAAAATACAATTGTGGACATTGATGATAGTCTTTGTTGTTTTATGGAATGTCCACCATAGTATGAGATGAGCATGTCCATGGGTTTATGTATCTTTTTAATCAGGATTGTAGAAGTCTGCTAGGAAGATTTGATTATTCACTCTTACAAGGATTTCCTCGGTCACTTCTAATGGGCGTGTTGTGCTTCGGTTGGGAAGTTTCATAATAATGGTCCTCAGTTGATGCTATCCAACCTACAAAAGTGTATATATAGTAAGAAAACACATTAATTCCAGAACTCAAATATATCATTTCATCTGAAAAAAGTCCTCCATATGGTTTAAGGTATAGTGATTTTTATAGAATCCATGAATTTGGTTGGAATTACTTATTTTTTCAAGGATGAGACATTACATCCCAGGTTGGATCTTTTATTAACATTTAATCATTGTTTATGGGTGAAAAGATCTTTAATAAATTTGGTGTTGCAAGGGATTTGTTTAACAACATCCAATAAAATGTTTTTAACTTGAACTTTTCAAAATTTATCCATTATTTAATTATAAAAATCATTATCAAAAATTTTATTATGATTAGAGAGTATTTGGGGTAAATGAAGAGGAATTAATTATTTATGGGAATCCTGAATAATAACTTATTTACCCTTTTTTATTTTTTTCTTCATTAGAATCATTTTTGGGTGGAAAAAGAAAATTTTCATGTGGGGGACTTACCTATTGTATAGAATCAGTGGAATAAGTATCTTATTTACCACTACAAAGTGTTATTTTATAAACATTAACTTTTACCATTGGATTATAAATTGTATGGGATGGTAGTAGTCTAAAACAAGCATATTTATCTCATTGGTGGTGTTTTACAATTTTCTGACTAGATTTCGTAGGTCTTGAATAGCCTATTGTGTGGTGAGTTAGAAATGGAGGTTCTGGGTTACTATTTTCTTCACCGTATCCTCAATGCTTAGTTAGTAATTGGGAGGAGGATAATTCTTTTGAGAATGTAAAGAATATAAAGGTTGCATACCTTGGCCTTATTGATACTAGTTTTGTTTAGGGTAGCTCAACTTTCCTCCTTGTTGTTATTATGGTTGTAATTTCCACCCGAGGTTTATATTTGGGCTGAATGGTTCTTGATTGAAGTGTGGAGATTTTTGGAATGGATTCTAAGGGCATAATTCTGCAAAATAGATGAATCTTGATGTTTTGGGTATTGGTCCAAAAATGAGTGTTATTAGAACAAACACTATAACACAGTAGAAGTTGTGGTACATTAGTGAGATAATTTCCTTATAATAGAATGAATATCATCATGATATTTATCTATAGTTTTTTCTAGGGATGAATGAGTTACCTCATGAACTCCACAAGTGGGTAAAATTTTTCATCTACTAAATTTTTGGGAATTTTGAGCCATGTTGGAAATTATGTCATGGGTAAAAAAACGAGTTTTATCAACAATGTCACCACTCGCTGTAACATCAATCACACCAAGATCCATAGAGATAATTCCATAATATAAGTATTGAATTATAATAGTTTTACTAATTTGGTGGTGGGAATAACTTGATCAAATTATTTGGAATCTCTCCCAATATTCATGAAGGTTATAACCTTATGTTTGCCTAATTCCATAGATTTATTTTCTAATTGATACAGTTTGGGAGGCAAGAAAAAACTTCTCTAGAAGGATACATTTAGGATATTCTAACCCCCAATTATGGTAAGAAGAGAGTATATCTTGTCATTGTATTCACCATTAGGGGATAAAGTGAAGGTACTAAAATTAACGAGGTTTGAAAAGTACCCATGGTTTAATAGTTGGTTGAGTGTTTTTGTGATCTTGATTCCCCTCTTTCCACTTAAAGCATTTCACAAAGTACCAACCCTTAACAGAAAAATTATGATTTAATGGTTTGTACCTAAATCATAGAGTGATGTATATCAAAGTATACTAATATCTTTAGTAAGTGTGAGAGAAAGATGATTCTTGTGTTTCCCAATCAGAACAACTCAAGATTTCCATATGAAATTTCATCCCAATTGGTATTGAAATGAAAAGTTTTTCACTTAATTAAAACCAAGAAATAATTTTAGGAGAGAATCATGCTAAGATAAAACATAAGTGAAGTAATTCACACCCAAATTACAAAAATACAATATACTATTAAGTTCTAGAACCCCCTCTAAAGTATATCTAGCTCCCTCGAAATGACCTTCCACCATTTATCTTGACATCAAGAGGAGGAGAAGGCTCGGTTGGAACCTCACCTTCATCCTAGACCCCCCTATGTAGATACAAGCCTCTATAACTTATTGGATAAGGATATTAATACTTTGGGACTCCAAAATGGTAGATCTTTTATTCATGTTCTAAATTACAAATGGGGTTCCCAAGGTTCTATTTTATAGGCAAAGTAGAAGGTGATTTAGGGTACACCAATTTATTAGAATCTCTTGGACCATGGTTTTCAACATATAGAAAGTATTATCTTACATTATAGAAAACTAAAACATTTTACCCACCTATTTAGTATCTTCAAAAAATGTTTGGCATCATTTGGTGGCTGAAATATCGAGTTATAACTGAAATTGAACACCCCACTTTTGAATTTGTGTAGATTCTGTGGGTTTGATAAATTTGTTTATTTGGGCCATCATATTACAGAATTGGGCTTGGGTTACTTCAGAAAATTTGTATCCCAATGAATTTTGGATCATAAAAAATATCATCCCTATTGTATGTACATATTAGTAGAAATATGCGACTGAGTACACCAGAGTGCTTGGAATCTTTCATAGTTACGCCCATTTTGTCTTCAAATTCATTATGGGCCCTCCAAATCACCTCCAAATACAATGAAAACATCAAAACAAGTGAAAATTAACTTTTTTAATAGTGATAAAAATTAAATTATTTAATCAAAAATGAATTTAAATTTGCTATAATAATTGAAATTTAAAATAAAAAACCTGTTTAACATAGTGAATTAAGGGTGAAAATGAATAATTTAACACCACATAATCACCATGCCTTTAATGTTATCATGTTATAACTTAAAACTAATGTGTTATTATTCACTCCCATTTTTATTCCCATACTATTATTTTTAGCTCATCTCTTTTGTCTATGTATTCCCCAGATTATCAAATGTTGTTATAGGAGCTCAAGGGGAGTTAGTAACTCATTCTGAACATTAATAGAAATATGTTTTTTAGTTTCATGTTATATAATAATGTACCCAGTATTACATATATACCAAAAATATTGATTATTGGTTTTTATTTTTTAGATAAACATTCTTAAAACCATGTAATAATATATGTAAAGATATTGGGTTACAATTATGGATCTTGAAGCCATGATGAAATGGGACATATTTTATATTTCTTAGATGAATTTTTAATTATCCATAAATGTGAGGATTAATGTTTTGAACAAGGTGGATGTGAAATTATATAATAAGTTTAGTAATTTTTATTAGTTCAACCATTATGGTGTTAAAAAGATATAATTTTGGAACTTAGTTTGTGTCCCACCAAAACCATACTTTAGGAAGGAGGTGCTGGTTGAATCTCATAGTTCATCATTCTTTATTAATCATGTATTTATTATGATATATTGATACCCAAAAGATTATTTTTGGTAGGATATCAAGAAAAGGCATATCACAAGTTATATATCTTGTTTCATTTTATATAAATTTGGTAATGCTAAGAGGAATAAGTCCAATGGTATGATACAAAAATTACCCCTAGAAGAGTGGAAATTTAAAAACATTACCATAAATTTAATCATCAAACTCCTGAAAACATATAAATGAAATAATTATATTTTGATTATAATCGACAAATAAAAAAAAGTGGATATTTTTTGTCCATCTGAGAATATTTCACTATTTATCATCTTTCTTGGATACACAATAAGGATGTAGTAAGGATATATATAGTCCCACATTATATTGTATCCGATCAAGATTTGAGTTATACCTCAAACTTCTCAAGATTAATTTAATAATTTTTAAATTGAACATGAATTTAGAACTATATATCATACTAATATAAAAGTCCAATCTAAGATAAACAATCATACTTCATAAGAATTTTTGGTAGAGTGTTCTATGGATTTTAAATGTGACTGTGATAAACACCTACCTTTGGTAGATATTTTATAAAACAATAGAATTTAATTGAGAATTTTTATGACTAATTATAAAAATCTATATACTAGTAAGTGAATAAATCCAACATTATATGATGAATCTAGAGAAAAAAAGCTATTCATACTTGAGATAGATAAGGAAATGGAAGTGAATGTCAATGAAATTTATTATCACATCAAGTTAGCTCAGTGTTAATAGAATTGTCATGGTAACAATCATTGGTGACAAATATTGTTTAAATTTAGAGGTAGGGTGTTCATATGGATATCTACATGGAAGTGTTTTATGTGATTTGTAAATAAGGGGTAGTAGAGACTTAGATATATTGGCCATATTAAGAAACATTATTAGTTCTAGATAGTTCATTATCATTTGGACCTTCCACCAAATCTCTTATAAGTTCGTCATGGGTTCTATGTATCTATCCTATAGATGTTAAAACCCAATAATTCACATATAATAAATGTATATGTTATTATACTAGGGACTAATATCTCTTATGAAGACTGTTTTTTTGTAAATTCATGTTCGTATAGAGAAAGAATTATGAAAAAGACTACTCACCTAGTCATATTTTTTTTGAAACCATAAATCTATTGAAGTTACATAGGAATATGAGGATGCAATGAAATCAATGTATCATCAGATTATTATATCAATTTAATGGAATTTAAAAAGAGACACTCTTTTATTGGGTAAAATATAACAGTTTAATATTTTATAATATTTTTATATTTACAAGAATTAAATTTCTTTGAATTATTTATTTTGACATAATAATGAGATTAAATAAATTGTGATATAATATTGAATTATTATTAAGTTATAGTTATTATCATGATATAGACTAGATAATATGAATAAGACCATAAATGTTATAAAAAATCATATTTTACACATGTATAAAATGAATTTCTTAATTATTAATTTGTAGGAAATGAAAATTAAATCATATGAATGAAAATTGTGTTATTTTTCAGAAAACAAATTTTTTTATAGCCATAATGTAATTTTATCATAATAAATTAAATGAAAAATAACTTATTAATGATGAAAATAAAATTTAGAGAATATATATTCAGTAATATATATTATCATTTATCTATTATTTTTTACATGCAATGTAACAAAGTGAAATTTGTTTTAAGCTTAAAATGCATTTTTCTAAAAAATAATTTTCATATAATTTTTCTTAATTATTTTTAAATAAAATTACACCACTAATAGAAATTGAAACCTTTAAAATGGATTAAATATTTTTAATCTATGTAATTAACATAATCAAATATGGATATGTTATTTTTTGGTCTAAATGAATAGTGAAAATATTAAAATGTTGTTATAATGATTAGGGTTAAAATGTTTATCGAGGGGTTAAACTAATTGATAAGGGTACAATTGAACCATAAAATTGTCCAAATTTTACTTTTCAAAATTTATTTTCACCTTATCATATCATAACATTGAATTAATTTCCATTTGGATCTAAATCTAAATGAAATTGACTTTATATAGTTTAAATCATTGAAGTAATCCCATGTTTGTCCCTCCCCTAACTTATAAAAGGTAAACTATTATCCTCCATTATTAATAATAATTTAGAAATATATCTCATCCATGAACTTATAAAATACCTTCATATAATCCTTCTATTCATTTTGGTTCTCTTTGTAGTACCCAAAGGTCATCCAAATAATGGTTAATTTGTAAGCCAAAAGAGGTATCTCAAAGAAGTAGTAATCAATATACCCGATTCATTAAAAGTTTATCTATTTTTACAATTAAGATAAATATATTTTAACTATGATAACATAATTAATATAATATCATAAATAAACTGATATGTTATTATTATTATTATGGGCTAATCATTTTTTCTCCCCTTTCAATCAAATGGGAAATGAATACATCACTTGTGCATATGTGTGGACTACTGATTCTACGTAGCAATGTGATTCATTTTCCAACACCGTAATTCATGGATGGATATTTGGATTGATTTAATGTTAATATATAAAATTTGTGAAATAATTATGCTTTTTTAATAATAATATCATATATTCCTTTTTACTTATCCATATTTTGTAATACAGTATGTCGCTCATGCTTACATATGGACTCCACCTTCATGAAGTGACGTGATTCACTTTTGAGCACCAATTTAGATGAATTATCATAAATGTGTATATAATGAATAACTATGATACTTATTTCATGATTAATATTTTATACAAGATTAAACCACAACTAAGGTTCCACTACCAAAACTATTGAATTGAAATATATATGGAACACATACTATTCTTCACCTAAATGTTCATTTTAGTAAAGAAGTTATAAAAAAAGGATAATTGAAGATTATAAATTTACAATACATAATATTTTATAAATTTATATGGTTCTAATATATATATATATAATAATAATTTAATCTATATTTATTATACAAGATATTCAAACACAAATGAAGAAAGATAGGACTTGAGGGAAGTGTTTAGCTAAAATTTCATTTGATTTAAACATTGTATATGCTGAATTCTAGTTGAGATAATATATATAGATAATATCCATTAAACAAATTTTTTCTATCCTCTAGTTATTCCACTATTTTTTATACATTAGTGTAATTTCACCTTCTTTTTTTGTTAAAATGTTCTAGAAAATGTTTTTAATAAAATTCTTTCCATATTTCTACTTTGGTCATCATATGTTTTCATCTACATCCAAGTTCCTAAATATTGTTGTATGGGAGTTTTTAACTATAATATATATGTTAATTAAAAAAAAAATTCATTATATTTAATATATATATATATAGTTTAAATAAAATAAATTTAAATAAATTATTCCTTATTAAATTAGTTTTTTTTTCGGAAAAAGTGTGAAAATAAATTTCTATTTTAATATATATGATATGAATTTATTTTCATTCCATAATAATAGTTATTTTCATTGAATAAAAATTTAAAATTTTATACTTTTATTTTAAAATAAAATAATTTTCTCAATATTTTTATAATTTTAAAATAACATTATATCAATAGAAAATATTTTTTCTCATGTTTTCAAAGAAACGTTCGAATGTTATTTTAATGGTATTTTCATTAGGTCATCATATATTAAGGATTAGTGTGATTCACTAAGGATACACCCTTAATATAATAATTCATCTTAATTTATAACATTTAGTTCAAAATTGTGGAATTTTTTAAGTGTGGAATAGTTAGAGGAGTATTGCGGGGAATAAAAAAGTTAATTATAATGTAATAAAATGTTGGTACAACTCCTGGTGCTCTATTAGTGGGAACCAGGTACCCAATTGTATACCAATGTTTTTATATCCAATATAAACACCACCAAGTACCTATTAGAACATAGCTAAGTAACTATTGACATTGTAGGGTTTTTAAAAAATTGGTAAATTGGTCTTTTTCCCCTAAAAACATTCCCCCTAAAAATTTGGCTATATTTGGATATATTTACATCATCCGAGGCATATGACTATTTTCCATCTCATCTCAATGAAATGAACCTATACCCATTTTCATATCATCATAAATTGGTTGAAATTGTTTATTTTCGATAATTTTATTTTGTAATATTCCTCTAATCTAGGTATTTCGATTCCCATAAAATCCCTCATATTCATAATATTTAACTAAAAATAGATCTAGTACAAATTGAAACAATTATAACACTAAATATTTCATTTTAGATTAATTATATTATGTTTTTGTGACATATTCTTAATTCCTTCATCTTGTTATTTTGGTATAATTAATTATTTAGAAGAATTAATTATATTATGTTAGTTGTGTCATATTCAAGTCCTTCATCATGTTAGTTTGGTCTAATGAATTCTTTTGAAGAATTAATTCTTCGTATTGTCCCTAAAAAATAATTATATATTTATTTTGGATGGTGAACCCCTTATTCATCTAATATACATAAAGTTTTGATCCAATAATGGTTTAGATCCTAGTTAATTCAACAAAAACAGATAGTTTTTTACTAATAAATTTTTATTAAAAATTTTCATTCAGTTGGGAAATTATTTTTCTTATTATGACAACAATTATCTTTAGTATATTAAAAATATTATATGAAAATCTTAAATGTTTATATGATCATTCATTTGGTATGTGATATTATTAATTTAGACTATTATAAACATTACAAAAGTTAATGTTTATGAGTTATTGGTGTCCATAATTGTTTGTAGTATTATCTCATAATTTATGAAATTCCATATTAAGGATATTTAATGAATTATTACATCAATAAATACAATATAATTTCTCTATTAATTTGATTTAATTTATAAGGGTTATAATACATAGAAGAAATATTTTATAGTTATTCTATAAAATATTCCTATGTATTCATATTGTCAAAAAATAAATTATTTATTCTACATGAGATTATAATTCCCTAAGAGAGTATACCCTTTCTACTTCCCCCAAGGGTGGGCATCAAAATTTCATCAAATCACTAAATGAACTCCCCTTTCCCAAATATGTATGTTTCACCCAAATTATTTATACTCATTCATTCAAATTTCGAGTTTTTACATGTATTTTCTTAAAGGGTATAGTATCTCCTTGTATTTTAAGTTACTCAATAAACTTATATTTATACCTTTTACCAATGATAAATTATGATGATTAATTGTTTCTATTATCTATATTAACATTCATTAATTCTGTATACAAATAATTCTATGACATGTTGTGAATCGGTGGGGTTGCGATAACCTATTTTTTATACTCACACCTTATATATGTTATTTTAGAATTCATACATATATTTTTATAGGACCTATGTAATAGTGAACTACCATAGCATAAAATCCATTTCCATAAATAGTAAAAAGTCTTGGTATAATCACATGTACTTTTTAATGAAAAATATGAGTTTTCACATGGGAGTTATCATCGATTTTTCTCATGGGATTTTCTAATATGTATCTTTCTATTTATTCTCTTAAGGTCACCTTCAGAAAACAATTTATGTATAATTTTGTTTGTTATTTTCTCATTATTTATTGAATTTATGGATTTATAATATCATTTAGTTAAGTAATATTACATATAAAATTATTTAAACTCATATTTTGTAGATACCCTCAAAGAAAACTTTCTATTTAGAAGTTCACTACAACATTGTTCAAACATATGATACTCATAATTGATATAACAATATTTCAATATGAATTAAATTTTACTGTTTTGAATTAAAATTAGGAAAATAGTACCTCATATTGGTCTTATTCAACTCTAATTATTTACTCCATCCTCTAGTCATTGAGAAGTTCATAGAAGGCGTTGTGACAATGTGATATAAGTACCATTTGGGTTTCAGGTCATGCATGATATATATTTGATTTCATCAAATAATTATGTGTTATTCATATAAGGAGGATAGTTATATTATGTCACACAATATTATGGAGAAGATTTCTTGCATATTTATAGTTAATATTTAATTATTGGATATTTTTATACCATGTTTGAAAATGATTATTATCAATAGATGAAATCTTATATTTTTAAGAAGTGTCAACCATAATTTATATACATACAAATATATGAATCACTATCCATTTTCTAATTTAAGGAGGGATTTTGAAGTTCACTTATTGGAATTCATGCTTTATTTTGATAATGACTTAGTTAATATTATGTATTTTACTCATGTAATAGTTTCCTTGGATTCATAGACATTATAATCTATTAAATTATGTTATTTAGTATTATTATTGTGTTACATAAGATATTTTGAAAATAAATACTAGTACATGAATAAAAAATGAAGAAATGTAATTAATAATTTAATTGAGAGTTAGACTTAAAAATTAACTATTTAACTATGTTTTTAATGATGAATTTTTTTGGGTTATATTTTTGAAATTTTCCAGTTGCATTGGAATTAATTATATATTTAATTAAAATTATATTTTAAATCATAATTTATCATTATATAAAAATTTTTAGACATTTATTTATTGAAACCATGAAAATAGATATCTAGTTATGGAATTGTCTAGTAGGAATAAAGAATTCATCAGTGTTTGAGAAATCAATGATAAATATCTATTATTCTTTGATTTGATATTATATTTATGATAATTGAAAATAATTTTACCCAATATATTTTTTCTTTCTCTATTATTTTAATTTCAACATGAAAATAAAAAATGATATTGATTTTGTAATGATGAAAATGATAAAATTGGAATCACATTAATTCATGGTATGGATTGAGGTAAATCCCAGAGTGTTGTTTGATAATCCCAAAAATATCTATAATAATTGAATACCCAAACATGAAATCAATGATAAATTTAATAAAAAAATATATTATTTTATGTCTAAATATGGTCTAAATGGCCTAAATATTTTTTCAATTTAATTTATTATTTTAGTAATTTCATGATGTTATTTAAAAAAAAGGTAATATTAATTTTAATACATGAAACATTTCCTACAAAATATAAAACCTTTTATTATATTATTTTTAAATTAATACAATGAAGCTATGAAAATGATTTCATGATTTACTAACTAAAATTATTTAAATGGAAAAATTATTTTATTTTTTTACATTCCCTCTAACATTTTGTTTCTTTAACTTCTAATTTATTGTATAAAAGTAAAATTTTAATCCTCATGATGAGATAAACCTATATGAAGTATTTTGTGGTCATTAGATATTTTATATCCTAATGTTCACATGGAGGATAAATGAAGAAGGTATGAAGATCACATAATAAGGATTTTCAATGAATAATATGTGATCAGATTATCTTAGAATACTTGAAACACAACATAAACACAAGTTAACATGTTGTTGAGTGTGATAGATGGTCGATTATAAATTATTTGATAAAACTAATTGGATTTATATATTTAAGGCCTAGTCTGCACATAAAGGCATAAATCAAGAATTATTGGGTTTATTAAATTGATTATATTGAAAAGAAACACCTGTGGAAACATACTTATATAGAGAGATATCATGATTGGATCATTTTTAAATTTATAGAATCTAGATCATCTTATCAATGATCATATTATCTTTTTATTATAATGTCGGATGCATGGTGAAACATAGAGAAACATGCACATAATAGTGTGATGTGATAAAATGTGACACTACTTTATTAATGAAATCCTCACTAAAGTGTGTGGGAACCTATGAAACCTCATTTTTAGTAAAAAAATTCCATTTTTATAATTTTGAAATCATAGGAAAAATGAACCCAGGTTTGGATAAATATGTTCTAGATAATATGATCAAATTGAATAATTATTACAAAAGAGGTCTTGTAAGTTATTTTTTACTTTTTCATATACTGATATATGATGTGATTCTTCTGTTATTCATATATAAATAATGTGATGTTGTGTTTGATACCTCATTATATTGAAATTGCTTATTTTGGAGTATTATAGATCACTATAGGTACATGAAATTGTTCTAAAAAACATTTCCATGGAAGGTGTGACATTCTCCTCACTTGAAAAGAAAAACTTGAGTTTGAGTAGGAATGTACATCCATGTATAAAGAGGAAGTTAATAGTACATCCATCCACCATATGATTTTTTTATACATCAATGGTTGGAGATATATAAATCAAATTTCATAGTCTAGAATCATGGTGGTGATAACCACCCATTGGGAGTTGGAAATAGATTTTTCACTTTACTAAGGAAAAAGATATTGAAGATTTAAAACCAATTTTGAGGGTCTTATATGAAAATTTTATCCTAAGAAAACACCTCTACCTAAAACCATATTTCAAATTGTTTATTTTATCTCAAAAGATTCAATTTGACTGATCATGTAGTCTAAATAGACTTATGGACCCAATTTAGGGATTTTTTTATATGATCATTTTTTAAGAAAAAATACACACTTACACTCGGGGTCACATTCACATGTATGTTGAAATCAAGTCTCATTTTCGCAACTCATTCACCCACTATGACACACAAAAGTGTTCAACCCAAGGTTCACATGTCTAGGTGTTGCATTACAATATATATGAAAAGGTTTCCCCTTAGATCTATAAATTTACCCCCTTAATGAAACATAATTTTTTGTCTAGATGATGAAGTGTGGTAGGGAATTCCTTGCCATACCCATTATGATGTCCCCTCACTAGGGAATCGAGAAATATAGTATTGTCAGGGATCATAAACTAGGGTTCAAATTTACCTTTTCACATTTAGAATCCCCTATACTAGGGAGTGAAAAATATGTGTTGAGGATCCATTTTAATAGAGCTACACCTATACCTATCGGTTCCGAAATCCCAACACACTATATTTGAGAAGAAACTACTGAGAAAACATTGCTTAATAAAATATATGATTGGGAACCAAGGCACCCAAATAGAATAACACTTCACCTAGAGAACCTTAATAGGTAAAACCTTTTCATGAGCCGCTAATAGGGGGACCCACCTCACCCAACCACTATAAGGGAAAGCCTCATTGACCAATATCAACTAGGGAGAACCCATCAAACATGTCTTCTTATATTAGTGACCCTTTTCCTAAGTATCTATACATGGGAAGCCATTTTCCTACGTATCCTATCTTGACACCCAATTTTAGAAGGTGTCATACCATCCAACCTGATTTAGCTATATCCCAAATAGGGTTCCATATCAACATAGTTATATAATTAAGTCACTAACTATCCAAATTATCATTCCTTAGCATCCAATATTCCCAAGGCCCTTTAATAGGAATAAAACCCTATTACATATGGTAACACCCCAACATTATGTGATTTTTTTCTGAATTAATTTAACCTTTGAGATATTTTTTATTTTATACAAAACAGAATATATTTTATTTTTCATTCAAGAACTATGGTTGGCATGAATTATATGAAACACCATGTTAATCATGAAAAACACACAATATAAACATTATCTTTCTATACTTGTAACACTGATGTTATCTTTTGCTACATGCAATAATGAATTTCCTCAATGGCATGCATAATATACAAGGTCAAGGTTTATTGAACAATAATATATTATTAAACCATAATTATTTAATATAATAAGATATAAACGAGAAGTTAAATGAGTGGTTACGAATAATATTAAATAATTTATGGAAATATATGGTTTACAAAATACAATATTAATTCATAGGTAACCAATTAATTATAAATGAATATGAATACCGATTGAATGTATAAAAAATATTATTATTTTCTGGTCACAAAGCTGTTTTACAGTAATAAATTAAATTAAATATAATTAGTGGGTGGTAATAATGTAATATATATTTTATAAATTCAATAAAATACTTTTGATATTCATTCTATAGATTTTATAGATTTAATATAAGAACAAAACAAATTTTATACTCAAAACATATATTTTTATAAACGTAGTTTTACCACCTTTTAATGTAGGAATCATTTTAAATCACAAATTTGGAATTTTTAGAGACATAATATGTCAAAATATACTTCATAATCTAATTTAAAACATAAAAATTAGGTTAGGATAATTTTTTGGTACTTTTTTTAAGGTTTCATTTGTTCATTAATGGTTATAAACTACTAGATTTAAATTGAAAACTTTTTTTTTCATCTAATTCATTTATAAGGTTAAATTTTAATTTTAATTATTTTTAAATTTATATTAGATAAATTTTTTAACAATTAATCCAATTTATTTCATTGGAACCAATTTTAAATTGAAATTGGATTTAAAAACATAGGAAACCATTGAATGTTTTTATTTTAAAAACTTGAATTGTCATCCCGGTTGTGAGATTAATTTTAAATTAATTTCTGCCACTTATGTTATTATAATTTGGAAAAATTTATTCCATGTTTGGAATAATAATAATTTATATGTTACAAAATTTTCAACTTTTTTTGACTAAAGATATTTGTGAATGTAATTAGAATTAATTACATCGATTAAGGTAAAATCAAGCTTTACTAAAGACTAAACCATAAATTTAAGACCGAAAACGAGTTATACACATGTCTAAAACCCATTTATGGACATTATTAGTCTATTAAAATCCCATTCATTAGTTGTTTTGGTTTTCATGGCTTTTCTATTTACAAATGTTGGCAGACATAACTTTGTTTTTCAAAAATACAAAGTGAGTACTTTCTCTTCCTTATAAAAGTCCACAACCTCTACCTATTCTTCACACCTATAAAAACTATTATGTTCAGCCAATATCTACCCAATAAAATTCACAAAATACCTACTTTACTCATATAATAATTCCCTTTGGTATAATTTAATCCAAAAAATCATTTTTGCACAAACCAGAAGGAGTTACTCGATTAAAAGTTAACACCTTCTCTGAATATCCTTTCTTTTATTTTCCTTCCCCACCCCCTAAAATCTATTTATTAGATTCTTGTATAAAAAAACAAGTATTATAAATATTGTTTTATTTTTTTATTCTATGGGTAAAAAATAAAGTTACACAAACCTCCATATAATGGGTAACGAACATATTGTTTACGTGTACAATGAATTATCACCTCACTAAATGATGATTGTTCATTTTTTATTTACCACCTATCATGGTGGAAATGGTGATGGAAAATATTTTTATATATGTTTATATATTATATTAATTATTTATTTAGTCATTTTAATTCTTTTTTACAACTTAAATACTTTTACTCCCCATTTTTTTATTAATTTGATAATTTTGTTTGAGGAAATGTGGACTACTGCCTCCTCAAAGAGATATGATTCATTCATACACTACATGGAATGTATTAAGGATGGGTTTAGTGAATATATATGATATATATGATATAATAAATATTATATAATAATTGTATACATATATACATATATTTCATTTTTTTCATTCATTCAATATGATAATAAAAATAGAAATAACATTCATGCGTATGTACGGCTTACCATCTCCAAAAATTGTGCATTCCATTTCATACATATATTTTATATAGATTATTTTAAATCAAATATACGGTATATAAATGATATTTATATCATTATTTATATTTTATTAACCATTATATAATTATAAGGATAAAATATATAATAAATTAAGACACATGCGAAGAACAATGCAGGTACTACTCGACGTGAAACCTTAACATAAGATTGTGATCAAGAAGGTAATGTAATGTCATAATCAAAGAATATATGGTATTATATATAATAATATGGTACTTTAAATTATTTATAAAAAATTTATATTTATTATATATGTGTTTTTAATGAGTACGGTGAGATTCAAGACACAAGAAAACAGAATTTTATCTCACTTTTTATTTCTATAAGATACAAGCTATATTCACCTCCCATTTATTTTGTGTGGTGTGTATAATACCCATGTATGTAAGAAATTATTATTATAGATATATATATGGGTATTAACATATCTATTATATTATCATTATTTCATGGGGTTATGTTTCAAAATTCACCAAATCTATAAAATAGTATTGTCTCAATTTTCCTTCTATGAGACTCATGTTTTGTTATGAAAGTAAATTAATTTTGAGGTGTATATAATTCCATTTTATATGGTAAATAATTAATCTACATAGTATAATGATAATATCATCTTTATGTAATTTCATTTTCTTACATGTAGAGCATGATCCCATGTTTTCAAGTGATTAGAGTTTATTAAAACAATATCATCACCTTTCAAGATTGTTTATGTCTATGCTTCCATTGATAATAATTTATAACCCATATCTCAAGAAATAAATTAATTTTTTTCTCATATGGTTATTCTTTATATATAAATTTATATGTAATTTTTTTCTACTATTTGGTACATAAGATAGTAAATAAAGTATTTTTTTAAGAGATCCCGACTTTACCCCTATTTGTTCGGAAATATATGTTTTCTAAAATGGGTTTCCAAAAATATTTTAACATTCTACTATAATATTTAGAATATATTTTTACCCTTTTTTTCTTTTAGAAATATCTTTAAAGAAATATTATTTTTTCTTTCAAAACGAGGGATTTTTATATAATTTTTATAGTGAAAAAGAGATGTCCTTTTTACCTCATATGGAACAACTAGATTTACCCGCCACCATTTATATGAATCATCCTTTTCATTTTTTAAATATAAATTTTTTATGAAAATGTTTTTAAAATTAATTTTCAAGTAAAATGGTATTCAAAATATTCTCATGATTCTTTTATATTTTTTCAAAGAATATTTTTAAAATGGTTTCACACATTATTTATAATTTTTAAACACATTTTAAAATAAATTATTTTCAAAACAAATCATGATTAATTCATATGTTTTCATGGAAAAAGGTTTTCAAAAACATTTTCAAGATTTATTTATAATATTTCAATGTGTTTTAAAAGAAAAAGGGTTTTAAAATGTTTAGAATATTTTTTTATAATTTTTCAAGGAAAATGGTTTTAAAAATGATTTCAAGTATTCTTTATAGGTTTTCAGGTTATTTTATAAGAAAATGTTTTTAAAATGGTTTTACGTATTAAAAATAAATTTTCAAAGTAGAAAGGATATTTTAATCAATTTTTTTGAAATATGTTTCAAAATTATTTTCAATCTAAGATGAAATCTGTTGATGTCAGTCATGCCATTTAAGGAAATGATCTAAAGGTTCAGTTCATATTATTTTCATGAATGGGTTATGCTTAATGTCATAGTAATTATGTAATATATTTTTCTTTATCGTGTTATATGACAAGGAAGTTTATTTCTCCTTCAGTAGTTATTATTTTGGTTATATGATTATAAAACATGTATCTTTTTTCTTATGTTATGGTATGATTAAATGTTTATAATACATATTTCATTTTAGTGATTATGGTATGATCATTTATGATCTTGTGGCCCATGTTTTTTGGATTTTATTATGAGATGGGTGGGACCTATATCTCACTCTAATTCATTAGGTAATGATTAATATCACATGATATAGACTAAGATGGTATTGGGAATGAGTTTTGACTTCTAAGATGTCCATGGGTGTGAACCATGATTACCAAGATAGTATGAGGAGTGAAATCATTCTACTAAGATGGCCATGGGAGTGAACCATAACTAATAAGATTGTATGGGGAGTGAACCTATACTACCAATATGGTCTTGGAAGTGATTCCTTAGATACAATGGAAATCATATTATATATATTTATGTGTCTTCCACAATTCCATGTTTTATCCCTAAATTATTCTATCATGGATTAGGTTTTTTATGTTCATATGATATATGTCTTATAAAATACAATGATTTATGAGATGATTTATGTATATGATCTTTGATTTGTAGGGAATGATCATCTATTTTCATGATCATCTTCTCATAACCTTATACTCATGATTATGCTTACATATCTCCCTTATTTACCCTTATAGATCATTTGATCTCACCCCTTTTTTTGTTTCCTTCCCCAGGTTATAAAGGTATATTTCTTATATGATTTGTCTAATAGGGGATCTGGTCTTGGAGAACCTAGGGGGAGATAATATAGCTCAATCATGTACCATTATTTACATTTTCATGTTTCCAAAGGTGCTAGATTAATACAATCTGTCACCGTATATATTTTTTAATGTTTTAAACATTCTACAAATTTTATGTAATGTCTATATATGAAAAGAGAGGGTTTCTATAGTTGGAATTAAAACAAAATATTAGTTATCATTTGGATGATAGGATAAGAAAATCTTAGGGATAACCCTAAAGATATGTATAGGGATAAGTCTAATGATAAATAAAAGTATAGGAAAATGTCATGAAATTTTGATAACAGATATGGTGAGTGTTTTCTTAGAAATAAATAATTTTATAGATACTACAATTGTATGTGGCTCTGAAACAAATATATTTAGGGGTAAAAACTCAAAAAAGTTGTTCCAGACCTGACTCAGGGTAATCCGGTACACACCAACAAGACTTCATGCACACTTGGTTTGACACTCATGGGGGATTTTATTTCATAATTCACATACTCTTCATGAAACATCATGAAGGATTTAAATATATGTTGGTTATGAATAACCTAGTATGAACCAATGATATCATATATTAAGGAAAGTGTCATAATTTAGACATCCTATAAGTAATTAATTTCCTGACTATGGTTTCTTACTATGATATGTAATGCTTACACTATACTTTATGTTTTAGTAAATGATGACAACCATAAGGTAGTGGATTAATGTTCAATGTGACACAATAATTTCTAATGAGATGTTAAGTGGGATGATTGATGGAGTGAATGATGTTGTGATCATGCCTAATCTAGTTTTAAAGAAAATGGTTAACAATGTGTATCTAAACCAACTCTCAGACCAACCATAGAAGAGAAAGAATGAATTGGCCGAGAGTTAAAGTAATAGAGGCCATGGATGAAAGAATATCTGGTTTCCATTATGTCATGAATGTGTAATGAATGACTGAAGTGAATGTCTTATAGGAACAAAAAATGTTTTAAATGTGGAAAATAAAGACACAGATAAAGTGACTATAAGGAAAAAATGAAGAGTTTGGTTAACAAAATGGAAGGGAATATGAGCCTCCCTAAGACATCATTTAAGGATAAGTGTTTTAAGAGTGGAGTAAACTATCTTTATGAAACTCAATGTCCCAAGAGGAAATATATTGAAGAAGATAAAAAGGTGGTATGAGTAATGGAGTCAATGATGATGATGATGAGATTACAAATGAAATGATAATGGAAGGAGGTATAGTGTATTAATATGATTTATCCATGTTAATGAAAAAAGGATGAAGTGGAATAATCAAATTTTTATGTGTTATGAATAAAAACTTTTGTTATATGAATGATGAAATATACAATGAGTGTTATACTTATTTTTTTTATTAGTATTTACAATTTTACATTGAATGGTTCAGATGTAATAGAAAAGATATATAATGTAAAGTTTATCTCCTTATAAAACAGATGATTAAGGGAAAGAGAACCCTTAATATGTTCCTTATGTTATCATAATGTTGTTTGGATGAAAATATATGGGATATTAATAAGTAAGCTAGAAGGTACTGATTACCTTGGAACTAATTAAGGAATTATTGACAAGTAGTTTATTATATAATGGATGAAGTTTAAAAATTCATTGATTTATGGAATATATCCGTTAATCTATGAAATAAGGAAAAAAGCATGTTTTTCAGAACTATTTATGCTAATTAAGGTTTTTAACATGTTTCAGGAGAATATAAAATGAGGGTATTCACATGTTTGTAATGTTATTTTAAATGTTGGGGCCGAAGCCTCAATTTATTATCTGAAAGAAAAGACCTCTTTAAACTGGGTAGAGGGAGACCCATTACATACCCCGAAGGCCGAAAGCCAAGTGGCCTGAATAGAAGGCTTGAAAGCCCATTTGAATGGCCCAAAGGACCCCTCGGTGAACAGTACTACTACAGTACCCATGCTGCTACTGACCCTGCTATAGTACCACCACCGCTACAGCATGTACTACAGTCCCTCTACTGCTACAGTGCTGCCGCTGCTACAGTGCCACCACTGCAACAGTACCTACTACAGTATTGCTACAGTACTGGGAAATTCACCCCTGCCCGGATTTTTTCCTGGGTCTTTTGGATGCCAAGAAGGAGCCTGTACCACTAGGGTACATGCTCATTGGTGCATGTTTGTAGAGTGACAACAAAGAGATAATTTGTGATATACGAGGGAATTAATGTTCATCTAATTTCATAAATCACTTTCTAATGTTTTGTATTTTAATCTTTTAGAAATGTTATAAGGTTTAACATTCATGAAAATTTTAAGTTATAATTTAGAGGACATATTTATGCACAAAGTTTGTGTTGAAAATATTAGTTAAAAAACATTTAGTGATTAACCTTCTTTCATGTATGTCCATCAAATTTATTTTTGAAATTATATTATTATGGTTTTAGAAAAGGACATAATGAATGTTTGGTGACAACCAATCAAGTTTGGAAAGGCCATGGGTCTTGATCCCATGACTAAAGGATGATAAGGTTTTCTTGCCTACCACTAGCCTACGCGATGTCCTGGTTAATGTATAATTATTTTTAATTAATAATTAATTATAATGAAACAGCATTGGAATTTTATATTTTTAGTGAATAATGTATTAATCATATTGATTTTTAAGAATATTTAGAGACAAATTTTTATTATTTTTATTATTTTATGGGCCTCAAGGTCTACTAAAATTGTATTTTAGCACTTAGGTATCAAAGATAATTTTAGGATGTCAATTACATGAAGAAATGGATGAATTATAAATTTATAAAAGCACAACTAAAGAATGAAATTTTGTTTATAAAATATATAAATTAAGTATATTTCTGTATATTCTGGTTAATAAAAAAATTTCTAAAAATTAGGATAGTGATCAAAATAAAATGTATTATCTTACTACCTTAATATTTATTGAATGGATGGCCTTATAAATCATCACAGATTTATGATATTGAGGCCCTCGACATTTCATGGATCATTCAGTTGTTTGTGATTGATGACCTCAATAACCCCTATAAATATTTATTCTCGTCTTCTATGTTCAATATTCATTCCAAAACAATATTCTCATATATGGAAACCTAGTAATACATTAATTTGGGTAACCATTATGGTTCCAACATTCCATTTTTAATGGATGTTTTAGTATTAATTTTTATGATGTGGGTTTCTATGAATGGTACTTTAATGTATCAAAACTTGGATAATTGAAACAAATTTAGACAGTGAAAATTCATTTTATGGGGGTTATAATGTGAAACCTTGATATTTTGTGATTTTATTGAACTAATTTAACCTTTTTAAAATTTTTCATTTTACACAAAACTAAATGGGGGTTATTTTATATTAAAGCACTATGTGTGGATTTTGTTATATCCAACACCATGTTAAACATGCACAACATATAAAATAAAATTTATATTTCTCTACAAGTAACCCCAAGGTTATCTTATGTTACACGCAACAATGAATTTCAACAATGGCTTCCATAACACGCAAGACCGAGGTTTATCGAACAATAATATATTTTTAAAATATGATTATTTAATATAGTAAGATATAATATATAAGTTAAACTAGATGTTATGAATATTATTAATTAATGTAAAAAAATATATTATTTCAAAAAATATAATATAAATTCACAGGTTACCAATTAATTATAACTGAATATGAAAATTGATTGAATATAAAAAGAATAATTATTTATTTTTTTGGTAACAAAGTTACTTTACGCTAATAAAATAAATTAAATAGAATTATTGTGGGATATTAATTTAATATAAATATTATATATTCAATAAAATATTTTTGATATTCATTCATTATATTTGATAGATGTAAGATAAGAATAACCCTATTTTTATGCATAAAAACATATATATTTATAAATGCAGTTATACCACAATTTAATGAAAGACCTATTTTGGATAACAATTTTGAAACTTTAATTGAATTATAATGTCAAACGTAAACTAAATATTTGAAATATAAACATAAAAGTTAGGTTAGGATAAATTTTGGTTCTTTTTTATATGATTTCATTATTTAATGAATAGTCTAAAAATACTGGATTTTAATTCAAAACTTCTTTTTCATATAATTTGTATATATGTTTAAATTAAATTTTAAATTGTTTAAAAAGTATTATTAGATAATAATTTTATCAATTATTCCAATTTATATCATTTGAACAAATTTCACATTGAAATTGGATATAAAATCATTTCAATCCTTTGAATGTTTTTGCATTAAAAACCCTCATTGTTGACCGAACTAAAGGATTAAATTTAAATTAATTTCAACCAATTCTATGATTATAATTTATAAAATAGATTCCATATTTGATATCATAATAATTATTAATGTATAATTAGGTAAAATTATTTTTTGACTAAAAATATTAGTTAAATTAATTAAAATTAATTAAATCGATTAAGGTAAAATTAAGCTTAACTAGGGACTAAACCTTACATTTAAGACCCTAAACGAATTAGAAACTATTAATAAACTCATTTTTTGACATTATTCGATCATAAAACTTACATTATATAGTTTTTTATGTTTTTATCACTTTTTTAGGTAGAAATGTGGGTACACTTAACCTATATACAAAAATACAAAATGAGTCCTTTCCCTTCCCTATAAAATGCCACAAACTATCCCTATTAATCACACTTAAAAAACCACTTAGGTGAAGCTAGTATCTGCCCAATAAACGTCCAAAAATCCCCCTAACTCATAGAATCCTTTTTTGGGTAGAAGGAAATCCAAGTAATATTTTTGGTAAAAACAAAATAGAGTTACCCGATTAAGAGGTAACACCTTCTCTCAGGCTCCTTTATTTTCTTTTCCTTTTCCACCCTCCACCCTATTTATTCCATGATTTTATAACAAGATAAATATCATAAAAATACTAGGATATGTTTATGGTAAGGATTAAACCTACACTTACACACTCCTCTATCTAATTAGAAACGAACATATTATTTAAGTGTACAACGAACTACCGCCACACTAAACGGTGATTTCCCATTTGTTCTTTACTATATCCCATATTAGAAATTATCATTTAAATTAAATTTATATATGTTATATATTATATTTATTATGTATTTAAGCATCTGTATTCATTTTTAAAACATTTATCTTTTTACTCTATATTTTATGTTAATTTGATAATTTCGTTTGAAGAAGTGTCAACTACCGCCCCTCAAATCAATATGATTCATTAATACACAACATTAAATATATTAAGGATGGGTTGGTTGAATATATATGATATACCTGATATAATAAAATTACTATAATAATGATACACATATATACATATATGTCATTTTTTTTGTTATTTCAAGACGATAAAAAATGGAAACAACGTTCATGCATATATACAACTTATCATTTCCAAGAATGGTGTATTCAATTTCATAATTATATATTATATATTTTATTATAATACATATATATGGAATATAAATGATATTTATATCATTTTTAATATTATATAAATCTGAATAAAATTAAGGAACAAATATATAACAAATTAAGACACATGCGAAGAACAAAGTAGGTATTACCAGAAGTGAAAACTTAACATATGATTGTTTACCAGAGGGCCATATAAGTTCATAATAAAAATATATATGGTATTATATATAAAAATATTATTTATTAAAATATTAATAATAAAATTTATATTTATTATACATTTGTTTTTAACGAGTACAACGAGAGTCAACACACAAGCTAAGAGGATTTTATCTCTCTTTTTATTTTCATGTGATACATGCTCTATTCACCAGCTATTCTTTTTTTGTGGTGTGTATATGTGAAATAGATTTAACCAATGATTCTTATTGTTAAATTTTTTTGTATGTACATATTCATTCTATGCTTTTTATTTCATGGGTTTATGTTTCAAAAGTTACTCAATCAGTAAAATAGTTTAGTCTCAATTTTCCTTCTTTAAGACTCATGTTTTTTTATGTGCCTAAATTATTTTTGAGGTGTATATACTTCTCTTTTACATGCTATTTCATGAATCTAAATATTTTTATGATATTATAAGATTAATTTAATTTCATTATCTTAAATGGAGATAATGATCCTAATTTACCAAGTGATAACAATTTATTAAAACAATCTCATTGCTTTTCAAGATTGTTTATGTTTATGATTCCTCTAATGAACTCTTATAAACCATCACAAAATACATTCAAGAATTTTATTATCCTATGGCTATTCATGCTATATTCTTATATTTGTACCATTTTTCTACTCTTTATTACATTAGACATTTATGAAAGGGTTTTTAAAAATTTATGACTTTAGCCTCTCTTTGGATGGAAATCAATGTTTTCTAAAAACGGTTTCCCAGAATATTATACAATTATCCTATAATATTTAAAATAAATTATTAACCTTTTTTATTTAAAAAATATATTGAAATTAATATTCTTTTCACCTTCATAAAAAAGAATTTTATAACCTTTTTACCATTAATATGATATGTTTTTTACCTCGTACGACATGTACGGATTTACCTAATATCATTTATTTAAAGATTCATTTTCATTTTTTAAATGAATAATTTTTAAGAAAGTGTTTTGAAATTTAAATTTCATGGAATATTATTTTCAAAATGTTTTCAAGATTCTTTTATAT
Source organism: Viscum album (assembly GCA_963277665.1). Taxonomy (NCBI): domain Eukaryota; kingdom Viridiplantae; phylum Streptophyta; class Magnoliopsida; order Santalales; family Viscaceae; genus Viscum; species Viscum album. The sequence continues at coordinate 199,845,384 of OY728157.1, read as the reverse complement.
GTTTTCAAAGATAATTTATTTTAAAGTATCTTCAATCTTGTATTATATGTTTTCAAGGAGAATTTTTTTAAACAAAATTTAATATTTATTTATATGTTTTCAAAATATTTTTGAAGAAATTATTTTGAATTTTTTTTTAAAATTATTTCATATTTTTTCAAGTAAAAAGGTTTTCCCAACAATCTTAAGATTTATTAATAATTTTTTTAATTGTTTTGAATTAAAAAGATTTTAAAAAGGTTTTAAAGATTATTTTATATGTTTTTATGGAAAAAGGGTATCGAAATGATTTCATGTATTCTTTATAAGTTTTCAAAATATTTTATATGATTTTTTTTAAAAAATGGTTTTAGTTAGTGAAAAAAAATTCAAAGAAGAAAGTATATATTCCCCAACAATTATTTGTGAAAGATATTTCAAAATTATTTTTCCTCTAACATGACATCCAATGATGTTACTCATGCACTTCTAGGAAATGATCTAAAGGTTCCATTAATATTATTTCTATGTATGGTTATGATTATTTCCATTATATTTATGAAAATATTTTCTATTTCATGAGTTATATGTTTATGAAATCCATTTCTCTTTCATGGGTTATTATTTTTATGAAATGATTATGAAAGCTGTATTTTTTCCACAGGTTATGATATGTTTAAATGTTTATAATTCCTATTTCATTTCATGGGTTATGATATGATTATTTATGAACTTGTATAACTTTTATATATGACTTCATTATGATTTGGGTGGGACCTATATCTCCCTTAAGTGCATTGTGTAAATATCTACATCTCATGAGATAGACTAAGATGGTCTTGGGAATGAACCTTGACTAATATGATAGCCATGGGAGTGAACCATGACTTCCAAGATGGTATGAGGAGTGAAATCATGCTACTAATATGGTCAGGGGAGTGAACCATGTCTACAAATATGGCATTGAAAGTGAACCTATAATATTTATATGGTCTTGGAAGTGATGTCTTAGTTACTATAGAAATCATATTATGTATTCTTATGTGTTTATAAAAATTCCATATTTTATTCCTAGGTTATGCTTTCATGGATTGAGTTCTTTATTTCATTATGATTTATGTATTATGAGCTACTATTAATTATTCCATGATTCATAAATATTATATTCGATATGTGGGGTATGATATTTTATTTTCATGATCATGTTCTCATACCCATATCCTCATGATTATGCTTACATATCTCCATTTTTTACCCGTATTCATCATTTGACATCACCAAATTTTATGTTTCCTTTCCCCGATTTTGAAGATGTATTTCAAGTATGATATTTCTAAAAGGGGTGCTAGTGTTGGAGAACAAAATGGGAGGTAATATAGCTTTCTCATTTACCAGTGTTTACATTTTCATGTTTTCAAAGGAACTAGAATAATATGGGCTTTGGGCGTTTGTTGGAATAATTTTTTAACTATTTAATAAAAGTTATGTAATGTATATGTATGAAATGAGAGGGTCACTATACATATTCTATGATTTGAGATGCTCTTCTTAGTTTTTACATATATCTTGATTCATGATCCCACTCTTTGTATTCACTATATATGTGCCTCTATCTGTAGGTATTCTTTGACATTATACATTATCCATTTCTCCTGTACATTAACAAAAAATGGGGGAATATTAATAAATATTCCCTCATATATGATTACAAACTGACTACATTAATTATAATTGGAATTCAATCCGTATACCCCGTTCAATCCATCATTGTTGTTCTTTAAAAAATAGATATTCTAGTCATATGATGATAAAGCACTCGAAACTATCCTAGACGCATGAAGTAAAACATCATGATAATATCCTTATGAAATAATGTTAAGGAGAGTATATTTAACCTATCACATGGAGTTAGACTATGAAATTCAAAAAATAATAGTTTTGATTCATATTCTCATCAGATATATAGAACAACAATATCAGATCCAATAATAACATGTAAATACTTTCTATTAGGTCTATATAAAATGAATCCCATATAAAAAGCATAGGATAAACCATTTATTCTTTGGTTATGAGCCTTTGATAAAATTTAACCACATACATTGAGTTGTGTTACCCCACTTGGTTTTTGGAAATTCCTTAAATTGAGATACTCCTCTGAGCACATGAAATTTATTCTAGTCATCCTTTATCATCCCATTAACAACTAATTTGGGTTGAAGTCAATATATGGGCCTTATAATAGGTATATTACATATCCATCCCTTAATGTATTGAATAAATAACTGATATTATGAAAAAATAGTCTCTCATATGTATGTATTACACTTTAATTTGATAGGAATGTTTCACATATTTATGTATTACATAACATAATAAATGACATTGAAGTATTCTTAATAAAAAAAATAGTAAAAGGTATAATGTGTCCAATGAAATGGTAAGAAACTATCTAGATTTTATTTCCCCTCACAGGGACACATAAGAGGCCCCTAATATGGCTTAGATCTCAACTATACAACACCGACTGTCGAGAAACTATTTATATATATATAAACTATTGATTAACCTAAAAAATTAGATTACATGGGATGAGTTATAATCCAAACATGAATAATTTTGTTCAGATAGATAACATATGGTCAACCAATATTTCACGAGGATCTATGAAGGATTCAAAATAAAATACTTAAATCAAAAACAGGGTCTTGAAATAGGCAATAATTTCCCCTAAAAGCGTGTTATGAGACTGACCTCTAATACCCCTACCAAAAAAATTATAAATTATAAATTATAAATTCCTATTGACAATTACATTTGAATGGTTTTCCATTATGACTCAAAACACCAGATAAGTGTCACGTCATGGTTTCCATAAGAATCAAGATATTAAACTCGATTTGAATTAGATAGAAATAATAATTGAGTTACCATTGACATCAATAATTTTTTTCCACACACACAAATACTATTGGAAAAAATATCTACTAGTGAATAACGTAATTAGGATTAAAATAATAATATTATTACATATTGATATATTAGAAGACCATAATTAATATAATTACATAGAGATCTTGTGAAATTTTATTGAACACAATGAGATTTCTATAATTTTCATTACTGAGTAAATATTGAAATTAATTATTATAATGAATACAATTAATAAATGATATATGTTAAATATTTTATATAATTACAGAAAACATATTGATAATAAATCATATACTTTCCCTAAATGTCATTTTTATTAATGATGAAAAGAGTAAATATGGTGATCAATAATAAGATAATGATGTCTATACATATTACAAAAAATTGAATTTCAAAAGATATTGTGACTGCGGTGAGTTCTTAATGATTGATATAGATTCAGTGGTGTTGATAGAAGCTGTTGGAAATTATTTTGAATAATTTATATACCTTATAAAAATAATGAGGTTTGATTATTTGAAATACAAAATGGAGAAGAATATTTATCTATCTAATGATAAGGAAATATTTTGGTGATGATAATGTAATTTTTTAGTGATTTTATGAGTTATTAATGGATTTAATGTGAATAATTTTAAAGGTAATAAGGAAATATTAGATGAACCATGTTAATTGGGGCAATAGAATTCAAGATATAGGGATGGATACAAAATTTGACAATGATTTCAGAATACTTTGACAATTATTTGTAATCAATTACAAGGATTTGTATATGATTATAATATATGTATATTGAAAATATTTTTATCTTTTTAGTATAGTGAACTGAATAATCATGTAAATGAATTTAAATTATCATCTTATCATTGTAAATTAAGGATATATAAATTTCAAAATGATGTAATAATGTTTTATGGATTGTTGTGTGAAAATTCATTGAGTGCGATAGATTAATCATTTATTAGGTTATGTGAATTGGATTCCTTACTCACCATATATTAATTTTATAATATAAACTAATAGTCATAATGTATTATTGATTATAGTATATGTGAGTTAGTTCTCTCATACATTGTCACTAACTTATTTTAGATTTGGATGATGATATATGATAATTTAATATCTAGCCACCCATTTCTCTAGGTTTATGACCACTAATAAAATTAATGTGTATCCATTCTTAATCTAATCAATATATTTGTGTTAAACATTATTTAGAAAATACTTTATTTTATTTATATTTTTCTCACCATTTAACCTTAGCTTGAAGTAAATGATGGTTTACCCTTGTTATTACATTCTTTCTCTGTCATAGCTCTAGGATCATGGTTTGTAATGAAACACAATGTACTTACTATTTTATCACCCTAAAATTTGAGTTCATGATAGACTAGAAGTTTTGGATTTACAATAATGTGATAATAGTTATAGAAAAATACTCCACCATGAGACAATGGGATAAACTTTGTGTTTCATGAGTTAGGAAATTTATAAAGGTATGTGATATATACTATCATTATCTTATCATAATTTATAAATTCATTCTGGTTCTATTTCCAATAATTACATTATTATTGAGGAAGATAAATATGGACACATTATGTTTTTTACTACCATATATATGATGTATGGGAATGATATTAAGTATCAATTGAGATAGTAATATGATGATTTAATAGATAGATAGAGTGTTATGAGTCTTACCCCTCATTAGGTAATCTAGGATCAAGTCAAGGCATGGGGTTCGTAGTGGCCTCTAGAATGTCATTGTTTTATGGATAAACTTTTACAATAATATGTGAAAAAATAAATATTATATATATACCTATGAATAAGCTGTTACATGGTGAGTGTGATGATGGTGATGTATGTGTATCCTGATTAGAAATGATCATAAAAATTCTACTAATAATTGTTGATGTCTGTTGAGAGTGGGTATTTTAGGCACATAATTTAATAATGATGCACAAAGACACCTATGGTTTATGGAGGATATATCACTAAAAGGGAAAAATATTATAAGTTTTATTTACCACCCCATTATAATCAATCACTAATTTTTTACTCTGGTGTTCATAGAAATCATATTTTTTGATGGATGTATAATCTTATATTCTAGATTTTTCTAAGATAAACAGTAACTAATAGCTTGCAACTTCATCAAGATATTTATTTAGTTTAATCAATATTAATTAAAATATTTTATTCATCTATCCAAGTTGTGTAACATGTATTTAAAGGACAATTTGATTAACTCACATTATATTATGGATATATTTGTTTACATGTAAATGTTTTTTCTTAATTTTTTTGTTTACTTATAATATGGTGGCTAATTGTTTATGTATGAGCATGATACGTTAAATTCAGAGGTAATTCATCCTAGTATTGTTTATAGAGACCACAATTCTAGTTAAAAAACTTTATATTATTAAAGGAAAAACTGTGGAATTTAATCATTAGGAAGACATGTAATTCATGATAATGACTTAGTCCATAGAAAACAATTGTAGTATCAAACACGCTTTAAAGTCGTTAATTATGCCATGTAGTTTTTATTTCCTTTGAATGGATATTATTCCCTAATTGGAAAAAAATATCGAAAACCATAAATAAAAAACAGACATACCTTCCATGTTCTAGAAATAAAAACAAAAAACCATATTGTATTTGGTTAACCACTAAGATAAAATCCCAAGAGAAAAAATAAAAAAATTATTTAACTTTTCAGAGAATATCATAACTCCAAGTTGATGATTATAAAGATTTGTAAGGAAGAATTATTAATAAAAGTGACACTCCCTAAACCTATCTCTCTATTCATAGATTTCATAACCTGAATACAATATTGTAACAAAAAAATTCATACAATTATATCACAAAAATAACACTAAAATCACAAGGTAGTTATCATTTTACTTCAAATTATTTTGACTTGGATGGATTTAAAATGAACCATTCATTATTATAACACATTTATTAAATATATAAATTTTCCTTCTCTATAATTATTATCAATACCCCCATTTTTCTTCATTAATCCACCTTAATAATTAATGGATAATTATTCCTTAAAAATAAATAAATATTTTTGGATATTTTAATTTCCATTACAAAACACGCATATTCATTTCATTGAATAAAAAAGACATCCCTCTATTAAAACTTATATAATAAACAAACTTTCAATATTTAAAAACGAGAAAACATTTATTCATTCAATCTTCTTGAAAACACGAATCATGCACCTTTTGAAAAGACATGATTTTATCCATTTAATTCTATAAAAATATCATCCTATTACATTTTAATTAATTCCATTGATAATTCCTTCATGTGAAAAAACAAATCTAAATATATATTTTATAAATTTAAATAAATATATTTATTCTTATGTATTTTTTATTTTATTATTAACTATATCCCATTTTTATAAAACGATCCTCTAAATTACTATAACACATCAATGTCAAACTCAAAAATAGTATCCAAAATACTTCAAAAAAACAATTGAGAATAAAAATTATTCTTAAATATATATCAAAATATTGAATCTTATGTGTCACATGATCTACAAAGATTATGTTGTATACAATCTAGATTTATCTTACATATATTGTACATTAATAAATAGTCTGATTGTTTAAATAAAACCAATTAATTTTAAAAAAATACTTATAGGACTCCTTTTCCAAGAACCCAATTTTCTAAAAGTTAATTTTATATATCAATAGTATAATGATATGAAATCATCCATTACTCTTGCAGATTTGGTGAAAAATTAAAGTCCGTATTGGGTATGGATCATCTATATTCCTTTTAAAATTTTACTATTATATAAATGGTGAAATTATTGAGTTAAAATTTTATATTACTGTACTATTCCATATTGTTCAAATATTCTCTAGGAAAGTTAAAACAATCTAAAAATCCAATCGTTTACTATCCACAATCACAACACATCATGCACTCATTAATAGCTCCAACATATCTATCACAATCACTATTGGTTCTATCATTCTCTCCCATTGAGTTTATATTTAAATAAAATGTATAATAGATGAAATTCATGAATATAGACCTCAAGAATCTTCCAAAAAATATGTAACTACTATTCCATCACTCTATATCTATGTGAATAGTGGATTATATAAAAAATATAGATCAAGGGATAAATATAATCAAATGATATATCACATATTCTCATAACACATGTTTAAAAAATAGAAAATCTTCAGAAGGATCACCCATTATTTGGCCCATATTTAACTATATCAAGGTAAAATTGTAATGTATTATATTTCCCATTAATGCTTCATATCAAAAATACCACATCAATAGTAAACTTCCTCTTGAGGATTGAATACTACACTGATTCTCCATATTGAACACAATTTTATTTTCCATTAATTTCTCTCCTAGATAATAAAACTAGTGGAAAATTTCCAAAAAACACACACCTAACTAGTAAAGACATTAATTTTATATGGGGATATGGGATTTTTTAAAATTTATCTTAAAAATATAGGTTCTACCGAGGATTCATTAATATTACTGTGGTATATTTTTTGGTGAATAAATATTCCACCTAATGATTTGTGAGAATATGCTCCATAACAATGAATCATTTCTCTACATACTCATCAATACAATTGTATGAAATATTAGTATTTTTTTTGAAAATGTTTTTCATTATTCTTTAATTGCTCAATTAAAATTTCTTCCTTTTATAATAGATCAGAATATACATTTTATAATATTCTTTGAGATATTATAGCTTCTACTTCATCCATAATAACTTCTTATGAGCCGTTATTGCTGAAATGTATTCTAAATTTTTCATATGTGAAGCTCTTTATTAATTCTTGTTAAGAAATTCAATGAAATTTATATTAATAAGGGATTATTCTTCACTTGTAAATTTATTATATAAGACATTTCCTACACAAGACACATCCGTATATCTATACAAGTCACAATCATTCCCAATAAAAGAAACTAAAACATGATAAACTATTTTTTGAATGTACCTCATAATTTGTTTTTTCAAAAGTGTGAGATGTTGTTCTATTAGACAACATAGTATACAATATTTCCATTATTATGATATATTCTGCCTTTGGATAAATATAAAAACAAGGTACCAAGAATATATCATAAGTAATTTCTTGTCTTATTTATATGATATACCAAAAATATTCAAATAATTATTTCATAAATAGAGGGTTTAAAAACTAATCTTCTATCTTTATTCCCAAGGTCTATTCCTACAAAGTTGGTGTTAAAAATATTTTTTTAATTCATTTCAAATTTATTTAGAAAGTAACTCAAATACTATTCTTGGAAAGAATATATATATATCCCCATATTTTAATTACTTTTAGTCTAATAATTATGTAACTTCTATAATAATTTATATTTCATCCTCAAAACTCATTTTCCACACAAAATATTGAATTAATTTTAGTCTTATCTCCAAATATGATGTTCCAAATATAGATATGCACTAATAAATGAACGTACTTGGTTATTTTCACACATAGATTTTGTTCTAAAACACATAATATATATTCAATATTTTTCAATAATGAAACGAATTAAGTGTACTAGGGGTGAAGGTGTCTATTTTGGTCTATAAAAATCCTTTTTCAACTCACAAAATTTGTATTCATCACCACCTATCCAGAAACTTGTGTGTTGTTCTACATATAACTCATCCTTGAGAACACTATTCAAAAATTATATCTTAAGATAATTTTGATAAATAATAAAATTTAATTGAATAGACATAGATGCTAATATTTTTATTTATTAATGTTTATCACTAGTATGATTTTTTATTCATATCAAAACAATAAAATTATTCATAGGTATTAAAAAAACTTTACTTTTTTACACTCTTATATATGCTCATTATATATATTTTTGAATTTTTTTTTCTAATGATGTTATGTTATGTTGGTCTCTATAGGTGTTAACATGGTTAGGTATCCCCAATTTAATCCGTCCCATCATTAATTTACTTGATCTATGAATCATTGTTTACAACTTCCTCAAATGATGTTGACTCCATATGAGATAATAGTGTTTTATGCCCTATATTCATCATCATCCATGATTATGTAAGAGAAATATTATCACTAATAATGGTTTATTCATTGAAAATGAATCATATACTCCTCTATTGTTTTATTTATTGATTCTATTTAGCATATTCCTCATTCATTGATTCAATAATAGAATCCTCTTAGTACAATGTATTATGTGGGCCACCAATTTTTTTAGTTTCATCATATTATTTACAATATTCACTCAAATAAAAAATTCTATATTTATTTCAATGTTTATATTTAAGAACTTTTTTCCATATAGATTTACAAGATCTTATTTAGCCTCTTATTAAATCATATATAGGATTTACTATTGAATGAGTATCCCCTGAATATTATTTTATTCATTTCATGTATATATTTTCCATGATATCTTTCTTAAAATAATTTATGTCACTTGATCCAAACCACTTTAAGGTTTCTAGTAAATTTTTCACTAATACCACATTTTATGGTTCTTTATTCTCTCAAAAGCTCAAAAAATAATGATTCTATGTTTACAATAGAAATTATATAGATTCATTCCAATAGCATTGAGAAATTTAAGTCTCAATAAGTAAGGTTTTTCAATTTTGTTCTATATTTTGTTCTATATCTCAACCATACTATTTTTTAGGTTGTTATCATTGATGATTGTTTATTCCTAATTCTATGACACTCTAGGTAATTATATGCCTTTTTATAGTTGTATATTATGCCATTTTTAAATTTTAACATGTTAATAATTATTATAATTTCATTTTCATCTCTCATTTTAAAAATATTTATATAATCCAAAACCAATATATTTCCTACATGAACATTACACATCCCATTCCACTATAGTCATCCATCCAAATCAAATTTTTATTAAAAAGGGGTGGGAAAGAGCACCAAAAAAACCAAATTCATGGGGGCCTAAAATAATGGAGGCCGAGAGCATTGAATCTAATCAAATTAACACCCTCAGACCTTAGGCTGATGGGGTCAATGATACAAGTGTGGATAGAGCTCTAATTAGCCCAAGAAGCAAGGTAATATGCAACCCTATTTCCTTCATGCCACGTATGGGTAACCTAGATGTTATGGAAGAGGGTTCTACATTGCCAAACTATATAGAAGATGGACCAATGGGTGATTTCCCACCTATTTACCTCTAAAAAATACATCACAAGACTTATCAATATCATGTCATCGATTTTTAATGTTATCTTCAACATTTAGATTTTACAAATTATTCTTTCTTTAATGATGTATATTCTTAAAAAGTCAATTATAGAGAATATTTTAGTCATTATATTAAGAATAAATATGATATCCTTACAGTCAAATTGATATAAGTTTTAGTTTGTTATTTAACTATTCATTAATCAATTTTATGTCGAGCCTTTTATTAAGAATATAATTCAGTTGAATGTGTCTTTAGTTCTAGAGTCTCATAGTTTACCAACCCTTAAAAGAATATGTTACTAACCATTCACATAGTGAAAATATATTTTATTTAATCTATAATAAATTTCCCTAATATTTTTACATAATTCTATTTTTTAAGTGTTATCATTTTCGAAAAACAATATCATCAATATGTACCAATAAATTTCATCAAGATATCATATATATGGAAATGTGGGATAAGAACCTATAATCCAGAATCCATGTGATTTTATTTATCATTTATTTGAGAGAAATTTTATCTAACATTTCCATCTCATTCTTCTTCTATTTTCCCCAGGAGATATCTAGTTGGGTAGACACATGGTCTGATCTCTCCTCATTTGATTAGCATAATTGTTGAGGTTGTACTTCTCTTTCTTAAATGTCTTAAAATTGTTATCCAAAGGAATAATGTTTAGTTTTATTTCATAAATTATACCTTTATTTACATTGGAGAAATTGTTTCTCTATTATTTCATATAATCTATATCATTGACACTAATGTTAAAACAATTATAAAAATATCCATAAAAAGTTTTCATTCAATAATGATCATATCTGTTTACATCATCCATTATTGAATATCAAGTGATTATAATTACATATAAAATTATATTTCCTTTTAATAATTCAATGTATTTCCAATATATCAATAAAATTGATACTTCGAGAAAGGAAATATCATACCAATATCTCTCTCTATATTCCCATCCTATGAGTAGTTACCTATTTTTTTGATGAGTACTCAATGTATGTGAGTTATCACGAATATTTTGTTTCCCATTTTAATTCATAATAACTCCTATGGTTTTTAATGTATCTCCCCGACAAATAAGGAATCGTTTTCCCATATGTATGAGCCTTTGTTAAATTATGATTTTGAAAACATATCTTGCACCCCATTATTGTATTTTCTATAGTTATTTATCAGAGAAAATATGAAATTTTGATTTACTTTTTTGAAACCTGATTTTTTCGTATCAATTTTATTTTTTAATAATAATTTTTTAATAGATTAAACATTTTTAATTACCTATATAAATCAGGACTTGTGGTTATTAATCATAATTAATTATTCCTCAACTTCTACAATAAAATACAATGCTTTTATATATTTAGTTTGAGTGGATATGTGTTCTTCATTATCATTTATACCTAAGTAATATTTGGTTTGAGTAGGTCAAATTATTTAAACTATTCCTTAAATTTTCTTCTATTTCTTTAAATTTTCTTCCATTATAGACCATGATCCTCAAGATCCCCTTCATGTTCTACTTTTAAATAGAAAAAACCTTCTACTTCTTCTTATTACTTACTTAAAAGTTTCATATGCATATTTACATCCACATTAAGATATTTAGTATTAGTGATATAGTAAGATTCATCATAATTTAAATATGAATATACTTTTCCTTCCTATTTACTCACCAATTATATTTCTTGAAACCATTTCTGGTATGTATTTTGAGATTTCTTGTTTCTATTCAAAGTATATTTTTCCCCATGTTTTGGTGTGGCTTTATCTTTATCTTCCTCATTAACCTTCCTTATACACCTCACTTATATATTCCTAAAATTTAAACAATTAAACAACCCAAATGTATCTTAACTTCAAACCTTCCCTTTTATTGCATGAATTTTATTGCTACTGTTGACAGAAACTCATTATTAAAATATTCATCTTTTTCCCTAAAATCACATATATCACAAATTTTAATGGATTTTAATACTATATCACGTGATTATTGACTTGATACATGCCACATATTAACCCACATTTTTCATTCCACCAACATTATATGATGATAAACAAGAGACAACTCTAAAATGATTAATTCTTCAAGGATTATTACCTTCATATTTTATAACCGTGGATATATTTAAATTATTTTAGTCACTATTTCACTATCTTCCATTTCATTACCATGTACATGGATAACACACTCATATTTATTGAGATAGTTAAATAAAATATCAATGTTATTATTCAATATCTTTTTTCACAACATAAAACCTACTGGGTAAGACATGTAGTTTATCTTCTTTTATTTTTGTTTCCATTACATAATGGTTTGAAAATTTAGAGAAAATTTATTTGACCAAATTATAATTCATAATCTTCATATATATTTTATTTTATAGAGATCTAAATATTTCATTTTTAGCCTTTATTAAAATTTTGATAATATACTCAAATGTTTTAGTCATATTGTAATGGCCCAGACCCTCCTGGTCCAATACTTTTCCAAAATCTCAGTCCCATCCAAAGGTTCCACCAAAACAATGGCACTGTGATGGTGGCCCTGACCATGGCGGCATAGTGACGGTGCCACCGTGGCGGTCACACCATCACAATCACTCAACAAAACGGTGGAACCATAACAGGGACATCGTGACAGTGGCATCATGAGGGTGACATGGTGATGGTGGCACCGTGAGGGTGACACTATGACGGGGGTGCCGTGAGGGTGGAACCATGACAGTGATATCGTTACAGTGTCTCAGCAAACTTTGTCCCGCCCTTATTCTCTCTCTTTTTTTTCCAGTTTCTGACTTTTTCCGCTCTCAAAACATATCTTTTAACGTAAATGTGTCTTTATACCTCTTTTTAATGCCATTGAAAGACCATAAATGATATCTATAATCCCCCAAGAGCTAGAAAAATCTTGACTTACCAAAACGTGTGGCTCTTTACTCTGTCCCACACCCTTTTCGTGTACTTCTAGTTCTTCCCCTATTACACCTTTTTCCTCTAATTAAAGAAAATCCTTTAATGCACAGCTATTATGACCACATCTCTAATGAGAATTATTAAATGTCAATTAATTTCATCGTGTGAAACCACCCAACCACATGGTGAACCCACAATCCGCCTAAAAAAGCTGTACAAAATTTTTATATCCCATAACTCCTTGATCTTGACTTTTTATTACACTAGAATTCTTTCTTTCTTCTTCATGACAGATTTCCTTCTTCTCCTTGGTGCATTTGGAGTCCCCCTTCCCGAGGAAAGTGGTGCGCCTATGATGGATATTTTTTGGTCACTCTTTGATTCCTTGGAGTTCCTCCCCTACATGTCAAGCATCCCCAATTCCTGGAACGTGGAGAGAAACATCAATCGTTGATCATCTTGGTAGGGTTTTACTTCCACTCTCATTACTGTGTATCATGCATGGTGGGTACGATAATTTCCCTTCGAGTATGGATGCAACCAAACCATAAAGAAGATAATAAAAAGACATTAAAATAATAAAGCGGTGTGTTTGATGATGCTACTTTAATCTTTTACCCTTTCTTATATATTGAGCATTGTATGAGATTTTTTCCACTAAAAATCATGACCGTTAGTGGTCCTTTCTTACACACTAATGAAACCATTTTTTCTGGTTAATTATCAGATGATTAAATGGATGTAACATGAAAATTGGTTAATCATGTAAACTCAGTTGATTAAATGGATGTCCAGTGAACAAGAATCCCTATGTGATCACCCCAGTTAACCCAATGGAATAGAAGGAACTCAATGAATTGTGTGTTTAAATCTGGAAACTAACTTGCTCTATCATAGTAATATGTTTAGTTATTCTATTCGATTCCTTTCAGGTGACATGGATGGGGATGGGATCCACTATTGTGGTTTAGTTCTAGGGTTTTGGATTTAAGACCATGCGGGGCTTTATAGTGGGTCTTGGTTTGGTTCCAGTACTTTGAGGGACCTCACAGACCCCTTTTATGGTTGTGAATCCTAAGAGAACTGGGTGGGAATGTTTAAATTACTACTTGGTTATTTCCCTCCCTGGTCTTGTTGCTATGCCTGTTAGTTTCCCAGTAGTGGAGAATTAGTTAAATTGAACCACTTGAATGTGATAACAAGAATGGGTTCATTGGGTAATTTTTTTCTAGGAATGAGTTGTGACTTTGTTGTGGTTGTTGTGATTTTTATGAATGAATAGTGACGATGGTGTTTTTTCATGGGATGGTTTTGGAACCCTAAGGTTTGGAAGAGTTCTTTTTTACCTATATGTGTAATTTAGTTCTTATGTTTCTTATTCTCACCCCACCCAATTTCATCACTTCATGCTGAACACCCCCATTTCCATGGGGAGTGTGTTTTTCCCAACACTCCAATGAGTAGATGGTTATTATCTCTTTTTCTTCTCCATTTATCTAGTAGCCCAGGACTCATCGGGAAGACTATGATGACTTGAGGTCTATTTTTAGACCAAGATTATTTGGGCAGGGTATGTTGTGGTGGTTTTCCCAAGTGTGTGTGGGAAGGTTTTTTCCCAAGTGTCTTTGGGATGAGGCCCAAGTGTCTTTAGGAGAGGCGGTAATTGTTCTGGACTAGGTGTTTGTGGGCATGGTTACATGTGGTTATGGCCCAAGTGTTTGTGGTCAGGATGTGTGGTTGTGGTAGACCAGGTGTGTGTAGGCAGGGTATGGTAGTTGGGCTATGGTGAAAATAGTGGGGAAGGCCTGACATGTAGGATGTCTTCAATAACCAGTGGGAAAGTGGTGTGGGGTACCCAAACATCGATGTGTTATTACTATTACCTTACTTGACTTGTGTAATTTAGGGAGTGTGCCCTGGTGAGGTTTGGGTGGATAGTTTTCCTATTAGGTGATTTGGTTATCTCCTTTTGTCATGGGGAATTAGAATGCCTTCCCACCTATGCACGAGAGCTTTTGGTTTTCCCTACTGAGTATACCTATATACTCACCCTACGTATATAAAACTTCTTTCAGGTTTGTAGGAGGACTTCGAGGACCATGCCAGACCCTATTAGCTCGGACACTGAGACTGTTTAAGTTTCTCGTTTTCTTTTATTTTGGTACTTACCTTTGTAGTTTTCTTGTACTTATGGAACTTTATTATTGGAACATGCATATGGGAATATATTTTTTTGGATTTACATTTACCTCCAGCTTTGGTGTTGTTTGGGATTTAATATCTTATATATCGATACTACTAAATAAAAATAGGGTAAATGCATTCCATTTAGCATGTGATTCTAAACCCTTGGTTCTATTCACCACTCTGGGACCTATTGCAAGTGGGTCTCATGGGTAATTATCTCTCCTTTAACTTGAAGAAGGGTCAAGAAATCTGTTGTCCCTTCCCTCATCTTGGTGAAGGCAGGCCGTGACAGAATGGTATCAAAAGAAGAGGTTGAGAGACTGGATGGAGTCCAGCATTAGGAACGATGAGGATTACATGGGATTATAGGGAAACAATGTTAGGTAATCTTGGTGCGTGAAATAGGCCAGGGGAGACCATCTAGAACACATGATTTTAGGGCCTCCTGTGATCCGATGCGAGAACTCTGGACCTACCAAATGACCAAGTGAGGCTACTTTGATTATAGGGTAGAGACCTTAGGAAAATTACATTCATCATAATGACTTGTTTTCTAGTGTGTCCTGGGTATTTTGAGGATTTTTTTAAATAAATAAAAAGTTTTAGAAAAATTTAAAAGAAATATTCTACACTTCTTGGGCTTAGGATTTTCTTGTATACCTTGCCTCTATGGAACCCAGATGGTGACCATGGGTATTGCGGGTGGTCAAGGCCTAGGAGGCTGATTTGGGTGATCAGTAGAGGGCTGATCGGGAGGAAGAGGATGACCAATTGTAGAGGACACTATGCCTTTTAGCGGCAGACCCTTGGAAATTACGAGGGAAGCGTCTTGGACAAGGAGATAGATAGCTGGCTCGAGGATATGGTGATAACATTCAGCTTGATCTTTGATCCAACTTTTCATAGGTTTCTCTAGCTGTAATATAGATGTGGGGAGTAGAATTCTAGTGGTAGTCACTCTATCTTGGGGAGAAGAGGAAAGTTGAGGTTTCGAGGACTGACTTGAAGAGGGTGTTCTGGAAAGAATACCCCTCTTCCACGATGAAGGCAGATAAAAGTTAAGAGATACTTTGCCTTCAGTAAGGGATCATGTTAGTGACGGAGTTGGGGATAAAGTTAAAGGATCTCATTTTCTTTTCTTTATACCTTATTTTGGACGAGGAGTCATGGGTGAGATGTTTAGAGGAGGCACTCCGACGTTCTCTCTGGTATGTTGTTAATCACGTCACTTTACTGACATACTTGGAGGTCCAGAAGAAGGATTAAGTGGTAGAGAGGTTGTACAATTTGGGAGGTGTTCCCCAAGAAGGGATCCAGTTGGGTTCATCAAAGGGGAAGGTCATTAGCAGTAGGCCTCCAGCGTCAGGGTTTCAGCCTGTGGGAAGCAGGCCCCAGCAGTTCCAACTTCGATCTCCCGGTCCTCGCCCTTTCTTTTCGGGCCCAGGACCAAGATGAATTATCTATGGTAGCTGTGGGAACCATTATAATCAGTGGTCAGACTGAGTGCAATACAGTGGGGGTGGGAAGGTTGAACTCCCACCTCAGCAGCAACAGTTTATAGCTAGGCCCTTTCAGGAGCAGCATTAGGGACATCAATCTCTCACCCCGCCGAGAGCAGACATTTCAAGAGGGGGTCGACCTCAGGGTGCTCCTCAGGGACCTTGACCAGGGCATGGTCTGGGAGGTGTCTAATAGCCTAGGGTCATGGGAGCTTGGTGTGGGTAGTTTTACGCCACAGAGGCATCAGTTCTAGCAGGGCCAGAAGTCATCTAAGGTACGCTAAACTTGTTTAGTACTCTTGCCTGGGCCTTGTTTGATTCATGAGCTTCAAATTCCTTTATTGCACTTATTCTAGCATATAACTTGGGTCTAGACATAGAGAGACATCCCATACCCCTGTATTTGAGTACACCAGTTAGATGTCAGACCAACTTGTCTCATGTTTTTTAGGGATGTAGATTGATGTTGGGACCACATTAGTCCTGTGGGGACCTTATTTTGCTACATATGTAGCCGTATGATGTAATTTTAGGCATCTAAAAACTGTTCGATGTATGTTCTGTTATTTAATGCTTCTGATGAATTATCGTGTTTTCAGATATGGGCGGACAACATGTGGCTTTTGTCGGTGAGTGGGGCCACCAGGAGGGTAGCCGACGAGTGGAGCCCCTTATTTCAGTGTTAGTCGAGCTGTTAGTAGAGCCAATAGACTTATAAGTGGTGGTAGTCCCAATGATTATCAGTGAATTGATGGACGTATTCCCTGACGTGGTGGTGACTCTACCCCCTCGACGTGATGTTGAGTTCGGGATAGAATTGCAACCCAGTGCCCATCCAATTTCGATGGCTCTCTATCAGATGGTGCCTTATGAATTTCAGGAGTTATAGATTTAGATTGTTGATCTGATGAACAAGGGTTTTGTTCGACCAAGTGTGTCACCATGGGGTGCTCTAGTATTGTTTTCAAAGAAGGAAGATGGTGGTCTTAGACTGTGCATAGACTACCAGAGACTGAATCTGGTAACCGTCAAGAACCATTAGCCTATCCTGAGAATAAACTACCTCTTTGAACAGTTGAATGGGTGGGAGGGTTCACCAAGATAGACATGCAGTAAGGATATCACCAGTTTTGGGTGAAGGAGGGTGACACCTTGAAGATTGCCTTCAGGTGCAGATATGGGAATTTTTAGTTCCTGGTCATGCCGTTCGGCATTACGAACTCACCATCCATGTTCATGGAACACATGAACTCTATCTTCTAGGAATATCTAGACCATCTTGTAGTCATGTTCATTGAGGAAATCTTGATCTACTCAATATCAGAGGAGGATTGCATCGAGGATTTGAGGATGGTTTTAGAGGTCCTCTGACAACACCATCTCTATAGAAAATTTTCCAAGTGAAAGTTCTGGAAGCGAGAAGTACACATCCTTGGACACATGGTATCCAAGAAGGGAGTAGTAGTGGAACATTCAAAGGTAGATGCGATTTATTCTTTTATCTAACCATATAATGTGATGGAGGTTAGTAGTTTTCTTGTCCTAGAAGGTTACTACCAAAGATTCTTGCCCAACTTCTCCCATGATGTAGAACCCTTTACAACCTCAAACAACAATGAACAGGCTTTCATGTGGAGTGGGAAGTGCAAGGAATCCTTCAGTGATCTAAAGAGGAAGTTGGTTTGGGCCCCAGTACTAAGGTTTCTAGGATAAGTGGTGATGTTTGAGGTGTTCTGTGATGCTTTAGGCCAAGGCCTATGGTGTGTGCCGATGTAACAGAAGGGGGTGATCTCTTATGGGTCTAGGAAGTTACGTACCCATGAGCATAACTATTCCACCCATGATCTAGATCTTGCACATATCATGTTAACACTAAAATTGTGGCAACAATACCTCATTGGGGAGAACTTCGTGGTCTTCACAGATCTCAAGAGTTTGAGGTATAACTTATCCTAAAAAGACTTGAACTTGAAGCAGTAGAGGTGGATATAGTTTATTCATGAATAATACTTCAAAATATCCTACAACTCAAGAAAGGGGAATGTGGTGGCTGATGCCTTGAGTAGGAAGTTGCAGAAGGACGCGGTTCGATAGTCGGTAGATGCTTGGAAGGAGATGTAGGATTTAGATACCCTACACATGGATACAAGTGTGTAGGATAGTAGAGGTTGTCTATTTCAGATGACAGTGTAGTCCTTTATGTTTTAGTATACGAAGGAGTCTTAGTGGGGGGACATAGAGGTTGAAGTGATGCACGATTGTGTTAACCAGGGAGACACTAAAGAAGGATGGTTAGAATACGGGTAGAATCAGATGTTGTTTCATGGAAAGTTGTTACTCCCAGTGGAAATTCTCAATAGGGTTCTTTGTGGGTTCCACAACTCACCCATGGTGGTATACCTAGGAGTTTGCAAGATGTACTGGGGTTTGAGGGGCTAGTTTTGGTGGCCTAGGGTAAAATGGGAAGTGGTAGAATTTATGGCAATGTGCCTCGTGTGTCAGTAGGTTAAGGCTGAACACTGCATCCCGGGGGGTCTATTATAACCTTTGGATGTCCCTGAGTGGAAGTGGGATGATATATCGATGGATTTCATCATGGGAAAACCTAGAGTTCAATGGGGTTGCGATGCTATCTGGGTAATGGTGGACCGACTGACAAAATCATCTTACTTTCTAGAATCGAAGGAGTCGAGTGTGGTGGATTCCCTAACATAATGGTATGTGGAAAAAGTGGTATGGTTTCATGCAGTTCTGTGGTCTATAGTCTCTGATCGGGATACCCGGTTTACCTCACGGTTCTTGAACTCATTGAAACATGCTTTTGGCACCTAGCTATTCCTCAACACTACTTTCCACCCCCATACAGATGGAAGGATAGAGCGAGCCATCCATAAGTTAAAGGATATGCTACTGGTATATGTTTTTGACCTTGGGGTATCGTGGGTGTGACACTTTCATCTGGTAGAGTTTTCTTACAACAATAGATATCACTCTACCATTGGCATGGCTTGTTGGATTGGATTATAAGAAATATACACAAGAGCGCTGTGAATTGTGTATTTTTAAAAATCTTCATGAGATCGTTTTTTTCCCTTTAACTTTAATCAGATGAATTAATGCAGTAGAAATTTAAATAGCAGAGACACAAGATATAATGTTGTTCGGGGAACAGAAGGCCACTAGTCCACTCCACCAATGTTCTACTCCATGAGCTTGGTGATTTTCACTATCTGGTCCTCGTTTACACAGACCATTTCACAACCGAGTTCAATTAGGTGACACCTTTAAAATCTAATGAAAAATAATGCCTTATGGTTCACTCACAGAACCTACATAGCTTAGTACGAGAATCCAGTCACTCAGGACTAGAAAAGAAAAGTATCTGTACTTTAGAAAATACTTTCCAGTTGTTCTTCACAATTGAAACAGAATTCAATTGACAATAGATGGATCATCGACTTCATAAATAATGATCTTTCGATAAGAGTCGTTCTGAGTCAATCCTGTTTTAGTAAATATATAAATATTATTCACAACTTTATCAGTAGCAGATTCAAAAATGATATTCAATATAGAACGAGTGAATCTTCTATCACGATTCTTCTTCTTCTTCAATAAACAGAGCTTTTTCATTATTTTGAATCAGCAGATCTATGTTTTTTTCATAGTCTCTATTTTTTCCTTTTTATGAATATGATTGATTAATGCAGTTTGAAAATATCACATCTATATAATAACGTTGATCACTTCTCCTGTAAATTTAGATCCATAAAATTCAACATCTGACTCATGATATTCAAACATTTGAATTTAAAGAGTATCTGTAAATTCCTTTGAAATTCTCCAAGAATAGATCATTTTAATTCAATCTTTAATCGGCTCTGAACTCATCAATGACACATTTTAAAATCAGGTTTTAATCCAGCTTGAAATCAGCCTAATAAACAGATTACTGACCTTTTCATAATAATATCAACTTTAAACTCTGCGACGCCAAATGTAAGGTTGAGTTGTACAGTATGAATCATCTGAACGTAACATATATAATAAACGTAATATTGATGATGTAGCCTTCAAACGCAAGGTTTTTAAAATATGGTTGATTTCAAACGTAGAGTTGGCAACCTATGGTTGATCAGAAATGTAGGGTTGGAAACATATGGTTGATCACAAACATAGGGATGGTAACGTATGGTTGATCACAAACGCAGGGTTGGCTATCCATACTTTTATAAGCATTCAAATGAAAGGTTCTTTACTCCATACATTTCTATGAACGTATGGTTGTTTAAAAAAGTAAGGTTGATGAACCATACTTTTGAGAAACAAACGTAACATTTAAAACTTACATACAGTTCTTCTTCCACACTTTTTCAATAACCCAAACACAGGGTTCCATCCTAACATGGGGTTCCTATTCAATACTTTTCTGATAACTCATAAACTATACACTTTATTTCATCCTTATGATACGTTTCTCCACGTAGGGTATGAACAGTGTGTCAAGAACACGCTTAAGACGATCCTGAATATGTAGAGCTTGAACAATGTGTCCAGAACATGCTAATGAAAATACTGGAGTAATTAATCCTCATTGTTCAAGAACTTAAAACAATAATTTCTCAACAATATTCCCCTTTATTATGATCACAAAACCCATAAAATAACAAATGAAATTAACTTGCATAATTAATTAGATATAGTTTTAAAATTTTCAAAGATAAATACAATATAAGATTAAACTTAATTTCTCCAACAATAAAGATAAAAAAAATTTAAAGTATATAATATGATACAATTAAAATAAAATATTGTCTTTAACTAAATTTCTCCCCCTTTTTGTGATATCAAAAAGAATAATAGAATATGGAATAGAACACATTCAATGTAGAACTAAACTTAAGTAAATTCTATAGTATTAACCAGTTGTAAATAATTAAATCTGGATTACTGATATATTGAAATGAGGAAAGTAAAACAAATAATAATAATAAAAATAAATAAATCCAGATTTTCATTGAGAACATGGAATATGTACAATTATGATGAACACATGAATCAAGGTTTGGTAAGGTTTTGAGATAGGGTCTAGCTCCTCATAACTACAGACTTGATTTCTGACAACTGCTCCCTTAGCCTTTTAATCATTCCATCACCAAGCATAACAATAATATCCCTAGTATCCTGAGTCATATTAATATCTTTAATGAGGTTTACTATGAAAAACTCATTAAGTCTTTCTTCCTTTTCCATAAAGAAGGAAAGATTTTATGTGAACTGAGTCAACACAATAATATCCCTAGTCTCTTGAAGATCGTGAAATATGTCATTTATATTTCTCATTGCAGCTGTAATAGCCTGAAACCTTCTGATTAAATCTGGTGAAGTACCTTAGCCACTAATAGCAGTAGCCCCTATAGATGCAAATTGTGTATCTAGAAATTCTTTAAACTCTAACAGATCTGAATTCTTTACCATTTATGATTTCATCTTGTATACCTCTGTCAACATCTCTTGCTTAAAATTTTCAACTTCTTCTCATGAAACTGTATTTCCCTTAAGACTCTGAAATTTCAACTGTTCAATTTCTAAGACTCTTCTCACAGTAACATGTTCAAATTCCAAATTAGACAAATTTATGTACAACTCTTCTACTTTCTTATTCACTGAATCAGATGCACCCTGTACAAGATTCTCATTTTAAGTTTCAATGTGATGCAACAGTACTAGAAGGAGAAAATATGTATCAGATTTTTCTTTTTTCTTCTCCTGAGATGGTTTATCCATATATTTTTCCTCAAAGTATTTTACAGACTCATCCACAGAAAAATACTCATGAATTACTTCAGTGTGAACTTCAAAAACATTCTCATCATGAACATCAACAAGCTGTTCTTACATTGGATTTTCTAAAATAATATCTTCTGGATTTTCCGGAGGACTGACCACTTCCTCACCAGGCTCAACATCTTTTTCTTGTTGAAGTGTAACTTTATAATCAACTATAACTTGAGGTTAAATTTCAGTAGTATCCTCTTCTTGTGGCTTCTCAACAACAATTTCTCTGACAAAACTGTAAGAGAGTAAATCTCTTGATGTCATTACTAGGGAAACAAGTTCCTCATTAACAGTTCTTTTTCTTTGAGTCTGTAGTCTCTCTTGACATCTTTATTCTTGAGTGTCTTTAGTTTCAAATATTAGTCTTCTTGTAGCAGTCCTTACCCTCGATTTAGCCTGTCCCTATTTGGACTTAGTAGACTGAGCTTGAGCACTCTCTTCTTCTTCCTCATCTCCTACTAGAAAAGTTTCCCTTTTAATGTGCTCTAGAAATAACTAATTTTTCTCCGGGTCCTAGCACCAAAGGTGTTACTATGATGTCATATAACTCTGGCTTCCACTAGCCTCACCATATCCTTTTTGAACAGAGTTTTTGAGATAAATCTACCAAACTGATAAAAATTCATCCTAGCTTTACTCTGACAGTAGTAATAAAGATACCTTGTCATGTACTTAGGAAAGTTAAGCCTCATATCACTCATTAATAGAAACATTATATACATATCTAGATATAATATTTTCTCCAACTCAGACATCCTTGGTGCAATCCCTGTTTGCACAAATTTTACTATAATTTTCTGATCTGGCTCCAGGTCCTTTATGAATATCTTTTTTATACGAGTAGAACCAAAAAGAAAAGACATGATATCTTCAAACATATTCATGTAATCTCCTATATTTTTCAAATAAAAATGAAAACACCCTCATGAGGGCAGTTCATAATCTGACCAATTTCCATAGAGGATATAGAGACATCTCGATCTTCAATCTTAGCTACCAAAGTATCCTCATCATCTCCCAGACTAAATTGTACAGACATAAAGAAATATCGCAGCTCCACTTCGTACAAAAACTCAGACTTCTCACCATTTAAGGCCTGCTCTATATTTTGAAAAGTGAGATTTTGTTTCAACAGAAGATTCTTCTAATATATCCATTCTAGTTCTATGACATTTTCTTGCAAAATTTTTCTTCCTTCAGAGTGCTGTTTCTTGATGGTGTTGGTCTCAGCCTCATCAGTTCTCTTGGTTTTGACCATTTATGTGAGAAATCTCTAAAGTTTCGAAAGTGGATTAGGGTTTCAAGGGTTTTTAGGTTCTAATGGACAAAGAGAGGTAAAGCACCACGAGTGCGAAAGGGTTTATGGTAGAAATGAAATGATTCAGAATTTTAAAGGTTTCTGACAACCTTTATTCTCATGTCATCAATAATTATTAATTGGGTTTTAAAAACTAATAAAATTGATTGCACGGAAAAGAAAAAAAATTATTCTATTTGAAAAACAACTAATTTATTTTAAAACATTATTAATATAGAGAAACAACATAATAAAATAAAACTTTATTTAAAATTTAATAAACCTAGATGCCCTTAATAAAATCAAACCTTTCATTGGGAAGTGGTTTATTAAAAATATCAGCTAATTGAATTTCAGTACATACAAATTCCAAAGATATATCCTTTTTAAGAACATGATCTCATAGAAAATGATGTCTGATATCAATATGCTTAGTCCTAGAATTATTGATAGGATTTTTTGAAATATTAATTGCACTAGTATTATCACATAAAATGGGCATATTATTAAAATTTATTACAAATTCCATAAGAGTGTTTTTAATCCACAACACTTGTTCACAACAACTGCCAGCAGAAACATATTCTGCCTCATCTGTTGATAGGGAAACTAAATGTTTCTTCTCACTTGACCATGACACTAAGGATTCCACTAAAAAGTGACAAGTTCTTGAAGTGATTTTTCTATCTAATCTACAACTTCCAAAGTTAGTATCTGAATACGAAATTAAATTAAAATCAGACGTTTTGGGATAAAGAAGTTTTTGAAAAACAGTTCCTTTTAAATATCAAAAAATTCTTTTAACAACAGTTAAATGAGATTTTTTGGGATTTGATTGAATTCTTGCACAAATACATACTGAATACATTATATCTATCATGCTATCAGTATGATATAACAGTCTAATAATCATACCTCTATATAACTTGTTGTCAAATTATTTTCCAGTTTCATCCAAATCAAGTCTTATATTAGTACATATAGAAGTTGTATATGTCTTATCATTTTCAAGTACAAATTTCTTCAGTAAATCAGTAATGTATTTGATTTGATTTAAAAGATTCCCAAAATCTTTTTGATAAATTCTAAGTCTTAAAAAGAAATTTAATTCTCCCATCATACTCCTTTTAAATTATTTTTGCATTATATTTGAAAACTCATGAAAACGTTGATCCAAAAAATTACATCAACAACATTAATTTGAACCAATAAAATATTAGAATTTATAGTTTTCTTAAAAAGTGTTGGATCTTCCATTACAATAGTAAAATAATTTTTAATAGAAAAGAGATTCATCTTTCATACAAAGCTCTAGGTGTTTGTTTAAGGCCATAAATAGCTTTAGTAAGTATAAAAACAGAATATGGTTTTTGTGAATTTTAAAAACTAGGAGGTTTCTCAACATAAACTTCCACCAATAAATAACCATTTAAAAAGGAAAAATTGACATCCATCTGAAATAATTTAAAGTTCATATGAGATGCATAATCTAAAAGAATTCTAATGGATTCTAATATAGCTATAGGTGCAAATTTCTCATCATAATCTATACCTTCAACATGATTATATCCTTTAGCTACAAGTGTTTATTTATTTCTAGTTATTATTCCTTGATCATATTATTTGTTTCTAAAGACCCATTTGAGACCTATCAATAGATAATTCTGTGGTCTTTCAACCAATTCCAAGATTTAATTTCTTTTGAACTGGTTTAATTCTTCTTTCATTGCTATGATCAAGCTTTTATCTTCTAAAGGTTCTTCTATATACTTGGTTTATAATTGGGATATAAAGGCATAGAATTATACAACATTTCCTATATTTTTTATAGGTTTTATTCTTGTATCTAAGTCACCTATTATAGTTTCTAAAGGGTGATTCTTTAAGGTTCTAGTATGTCTAGGTAGTACACATATAAGTTCTTCAGTATCATGTTCTTCTGAACTAGAATGAATTTCATTTATATATTTTTGAAAATAATTTTCCAAGTTCTCAAGTCTCATGTTATCACTAGAGTCAGATTCATCCATTTGATCTGTCCTTTTCTCAATGGGATAAGATTCATCAAATTTCATATGAACAGATTCTTCCACAATCCTTGAAGTCTTATTATAGACTATATAAGACATGAAAGTAGCAGAATATCCTAATAAAATTCCTTCTTTAGATTTAGGATTGAACTTAAAAATATTGTCTTTGGTGTTTAAGGTGTAAACCTTGCATCCAAAAACATTAAAGTAATTTACTTTAGGTTTTCTGTTATTCTAGAGTTCATAGGGTGTCTTTTTCAGAATTGGTCTAATTAAAACTTTATTCATCATATAGCAGGCTGTGCTTACAGCTTCTTCCAAAAAATAGGTAGGAATACTGTATTCATTTAGCATATTCCTATACATTTCTGGAATAGTCCTATTTCTTCTTTCAAGAATTCTATTTTGTTGAGGCGTTCTGGGTGCAAAGAAGGTGTGTTTAATACCCATATTTTAGAAAAATGAATTAAATTCCAGATTCTCAAATTCCCCACCATGATCACTTTTTAATTAAATTATTCTAACACCTTTTTCATTTTGAACATCTTTAAAAACACATTCAAATAATGTAAAAGCTTCATTTTTATGTTTTAAAAAGAAAATCAATGTAAATCTAGAATAGTCATCAACTAAAACATATACATATAATTTACCATCCAAGCTTCCTACTCTTGAAAGTCATAACAAATACATATGGATAAGTTCTAGAGGTTTAGATGTAGAAATTTTTTTTAACAGATTTGAAGGATGATTAGTGTTTCTTTCCAAGTTGACATGCATCACAGAATCTGTCACTTTCAAATATGAGACTTGGAAAATTAGAAACTAATTGTTTCTTAGATAATTTTTGTAAAACATATACATTACAATGTCCAAGTCTTTTATGGAAGATCCACGATTTAATTATTTTAGTAGTTAGGAAGTTTACTTATTGTTTACACAAGGAATTTAAATCCAGGGTATACACATTGTCAGTTCTAGGTGCTCTAAATTTAAGAAGTTAATTTTTGAAAACAGAACAACAATTGTTAGAAAAATAAATATCATAACCATCTTCCATAGTTGAGAGATACTAATCAGATTGTGTTTCAATCCTTGTACATAAAGTACTTTGTTGATTGAGATAACTTCTGGATCTCCAACTGTCCCAATACCAATGATTTTTCCTTTGGAATTATCACCAAAAGTTACAAGTCCACCATATTTTTGAGTGAGTGTAGAGAAATTCAATAAGTTTCCACTTATATTCCTTGAGCAGCCACTATCCATATACCATATATCCTTTTTTCTTTTTTGACCTGCTCCCTACAAAGACATTTACACAATTTTCATTGGTACCCATATTCTGTTGGGTCTAGGGGTGTTACCCAACAAAGAGCTTTTAATCTAGACTTGCTTTGATTTTCTAATTAACGAAGAGTCAAATAAACTATTTGTTACAAATTTTTTCTTAATATCACTTATTTTGGGTTGACTTAAGAAATAGTTTTTATAAATATGTCCCCTTTTTCCACAGTAATTACAATTTAATCTTTTTGTATATGGAATAAAATAATTCTTATACCACTTATATTTTTCACCTTTACTACAAATTACAAATCTTTCCTTTTTAATGAAATTTTTTCCAATGAATTTCATTTAAAATATTTTATCCTTAGGAAAAACAAGGGCTTCATTTTTATAAGTTTCGATTGTAGTTAGTAGTGTTTCTATCTTTGATTCACAATCTATATTGTTAGTGTTAATTGAGTTAAACTTTTTAAATAACCCTTTATGTTGTTTCAACGTTATATCTCTTTCATTAGAGACAACCGCATGACTTTTTTTAAAGACTTCTGATTCTTAAATAGAGAATCATATTTTTATTCAAGCAAATTGCAGTAGACTGTATGTTTTTCATTAGAGTAACTAGATTTAGAACTAGAGTCAGAAGAGTAATAAGATTGTACCATATCTGTTTCTTCCATAAAAAACATGTTAGCTTTTAGATTTGATTCTTCCTTCTGTGAGTCTAATTCAGAAGTGCTACTGGAGTCTTCCGATACACTCCATGGAGCTTTTATTGCTTTCCTATCCTTATGCTCATAATCATTTCTTTTCAAGACTTTCTTTTTCTTATCTTCTTTTAGGTGAGGACAGTCAGGTCTGATGTGCCCCATTTTCTTGAACTCACAACATCTAACTTCCTTGTTATTCTTTTTGAAGGATTTTCTGAATCCATTTTTATTTATTAATAATTTAGTGAATTTTCAAGCTATCTGAGCCAGTTCCACATCAGAATTTGATGAATCAGAACTTTTTGATTTCACTTTTACACTTTTCTTCATCTTTTTGTTCTTGCTCTGTGATGACACTTTCAAGGTAGTGTACTCTCTCTTGACAAAAAATTTATCCTCATTTGCTTCATCTTGAATTTTATATTCATACATCATTAGTGTTATAATTAGTTCTCTCATTGTTAAGTCTTTGACAGGTGTCGATTATCTGTTTACAGTAGAGATTCCATTCCATCTTGTAGTCAGTAATCTTAGTACTTTTAAATCATTATTATCTTGTTTAATGGGATCTCACAAGGTGGTTATATTATTGAAAATCTATATAAATATTCCATTCATTTGAGTAATACTTTCACCTTAAACCATTCTGAATGTATAAAATTTAATCTTAGTAGTAGCATATCTCATTTCCCTGATATTGTTAGTTTCTCCATAGGAAACAACAATAGTTTGTAACATCTCATATGCTATCGGGCATTGAGATACTCTGTTAAATTCATCAGGTCCTAGAATACATATAAGTTCATTCATTGACTTCA
Organism: Viscum album; assembly: GCA_963277665.1. Taxonomy (NCBI): domain Eukaryota; kingdom Viridiplantae; phylum Streptophyta; class Magnoliopsida; order Santalales; family Viscaceae; genus Viscum; species Viscum album. Next base: position 199,816,611 of record OY728157.1, on the reverse strand, counting down.
ATTTCATATAACATTCTGCTTCAGTAGCTACACTCCATGTTTCTGGTTTTTCTTGTATTTTATATGGAGTCAGAATCATAGAATATACTTTGTATCCATGGTTTTTCAGATAGATAATCACTCATGACTTCTAAGATCCATAGTTTTCTCTATTGAAGTACATTGAATTGTGTCTTTTCAAAAATCTTCTCGAGATCATGTTATGCCCTTTAACTTTAATCAGATGAATTAATTCAGTGAAAATTTAAATAGTAGAGACACAAGATATATAGTGGTTTGGGGAACAGAAGGCCGCTAGTCCACTCCACCAACGCTCTACTCCACGAGCTTAGTGATTTTCTCTATCTAGTCCTTGTTTCCATAGACTGCTTCACAAATAAGTAAATGGAGTTGAAAACTTTACAATCTGAGGAAAAGTAAAGCCTTATGGTTCACTCACAGAACCTACACATCTTAGTACGAGAAGCCGGTCACACAAGAATAGAATAGAAATGTATCTTTACTTTTGAAAATACTTTCCAGCTTTTTGTCACAATTGCAACAGAATGTAATTGACTGTAGATGGATCGTCACCTTTAGAAATAATGATCTTCAAATAGAAGTCATTCTGAGTCAATCATGTTGTAGTAGATGTAGAAATATGATTTACAACATTAGCAGTAGAAGATTCAAAAATGATATTCGATGTAGAACAAGTGAATCTTCTATCATGATTCTTTTTCTTTAATAAACATAGCTTTGTCCTTATTTTAAATCAACATATCTATTTTCTGTAAAAGTATCTATTTTTCATACTTTTTATGAATATGATTTATTGATGCAGTTTGAAGATATCAAATCTATATAATAATGTCGATCACTTCTCTTGTAAATTTAGATCGAAAAAAGTCGCCTTCTGACTCGTGATATTCAAACATTTGAATTTACAGAGTATTCGTAAATTCCCTTTAAATTCTCCAAGAAAAGATCCTTTTAATTCAATCCTTAAACGACTCTAAATTCTTCAAAGTCATGTTTTAAAATATTCTTTTAATCAGGCTTGAAATCATCCTAATAAACAGATTGTTGACTGTTGCATAATAATATCGACTTTAAACTATCTGATGCCAAACGTAAGGTTGAGTTGTACAATATGCATCCTATGAATGTAATGTAGATAATAAACACAAGATTGATGATGTAGACTTCAAAAATAAGGTTGGAAATGTATGTTTGATGACAAATGTAGAGCTGGCAATATATGGTTGATCACAAACGTAGGGTTGTCCATCCATACATTTATTGGTTTTCAAACGAAAGGTACTTGCTCCATACTTTTCTAAGAACACATAGTTTTTAAAAAAAGTAAGGTTGATGAACCATACTTTTGAGAAACAAACATAACATTTAAAACTTACGTATGGTTCTTCTTACACATTTTTCAATAACCCAAACATAGGGTTACTTCCTAATGTAGGGTTCATCTTCCATACTTTTTTGATAACTCATAAAATATACACTGTATTTCATCCGTACGCTGTGTTTCTCCAGGTATGGTATGAATAGTGTTTCCAAAACACGCTTAAGTAGATCCCAAATATGTAGAGCACGAACAGTGTTTTCAGAACATGCTAATGTGGATACTTTAGTAATTATTCCTCGTTGTTCAAGAACTTAAATAATGAATAATAAACTCCTACAATATACTTAAAAAATAAAATCATTAGGAAATAATTAAGGGTATTTGTTAGCATCAAAAGTATCATAAAGAGATAGAGTATTGTTCTCAAAAAACTCTCCCTTTAAATAAAAACATTATGTATTACTAAGAACAACACTTTATCAACATGTCTTAGTTCAATGATTTGTACGGGAGGCCTTATCGCTCACCCGTGTGCTGGAAAGAGGTTGGGCAAGTAGGTTTTCTTGTCCTAGAAGTGGTATAGAGAACGACGAAGAAGGTTCATCTTATACGAGAGTGGATGAAGGTGACTCAGGACCAGAAAAATTCATATGCCAATAATTGGAGGAGACCCTTGGAGTTTGAGGTCGGGGACCATGTGTTTCTTAAGGTCTCCCCTTAGTGTGGGAAATAGAGGTTCAACAGGGGGAGTAAGATTTCTCCCAGGTCAGTCAGACCCTTCAAAGTATTGTGGTGGGTTGGAAAAGTATATTATCAGCTAATGCTACCACCAGCACTATTGAGAGTTCATGCCGTCTTCTATGTGTCTCAAATCTGTCAGTATCTACACGATGATTCAAACGTCATCGACTAGGGAGAGCTGGATATCGAGGAAGATGCGGAGTTTGTAGAGATACCTGCGAGGATCGAGGACCTTGAGAAGAATGTGCTTAGTGGATGAATCATTCCTTTGGTTCATGTGTTATGGAGGCATGGTGGGCTGGAGGAGAGTACTTGGGAATGGGAGGCACAGATGCATGCTCAGTACCCAGATCTATTTTGAGTTTAGTTCTTTTTTGTTTCATACTTGTTTTTGATGTAGTTATTGACCTTGTTAACTATGAAATGGACTTTTTTACTTATTCTATGGATGTGTGTGAAGAGTCATGACTACGGGGATGGGAGGACTTGATCCCTAATTGAGACACATTAAGTTGGATGCAATTAAACCTGTGCGGGTGAGTCATTACCACCCAAAGAGGATACTGTATCGACATGGGGGAAAGGGACTCCCTTCTCCATATGTCTGGATAGTGAAACCTTTATATGTTTGTGTGGTTACTTGGGGGAGAGGTGTTCCTAGATGTCGAGGAGGTTAATCTTGGGAGGTATCTTTCGAGGTGGTTGTTCGGACCCCTCTCCTTTCATAGGGATTATCCTTGAATTCTAGAGGATGAGAATACATTGAGAGGTATCATATATAATGAACCAGACCCTCATGGTCCAGTAATTTGCCAAAATCTTGATCCCATCAAATAGTTTCACTGAAACAATGACTCCATGATGGTGGCACTGGTCATAGCAGCACCGTGATGGTGGCACTGTGGTGGTTGCACCGTCACAGTCACTCAATGAAACGATGGCACCGTAAGGGGGACACCGTGATAGTGGAACTGTGAGGGGACACTGTGAGGGTGGAACCATGAGGGTGACACCATGAAGATGACACAATGAGGGTGGCACCGTGACGACAACACCATTATGGTGTCTCACCAAATGGTGTCCCACCCTTGTTCTCTTTTTTTTCTAGTTTCTGAATTTTTCCTCTCCCACAATGTATCTTTTAACATAAATGTGTTTTTACCCATTTTAAAAGACATTTAAAGCCCATAAATTATATATAAAATCCCCCAAGAGCCAGACGAACCTTGACTTACCAAAATGTGTGGATCTTTCCTTAGTGCCACACCCTTTTCTCGTACTTCCAGTTCTACCCCTATTACATGTCTTCCTATAATTAAATAAAATACTTTAATGCACAACCATTATAGAAACCTCTCTGATGAGAATTATTAAATAAAAATTAATTCCATTGTGTATAACCACCCAACCATGTGGTGGAAACACAGTCCACCTTTAAAGCTGTTCAAGATTTTCATATCCCGTAACTCTAGGATCTCGCATTTTATTGCACTAGAATTATTTACTTCTTCTTATTGACTGGTTTCTTTCTTCTACATGGTGCATTTTGGAGTCCCCCTTTCCAAGGAAAGTGGTTCACCTATGCTGGAGCTTTTTTGTTCACTTTTGGAGTCCTCTGAGTTCCTTCCCTACAAGTCATGCATACCTAATTATTGGCGTGTGGGGAGAAACTTTGATCGTTGATCATCCATATATGTTTTTCCTTCATCTATATTTACTGTGTATCATATGGGGTGAGTATGATAATGTCCCTTTAGGGATGGATGCAACCATAACTTAACAAAGATAATAAATATAATTTTTAAGAATTAAGGGGTGTGATTGATGATGTTGTTGTACTCTTTTACCCTTGCTTATATGTTGTGCATTGTATGGGATTATATCCACTAAAAATAATGGTCGTTGGTGGTACATTCTTGCACACTAAAGAACTTATATTTTTTGGTTAATTCTATGATAATTAAATGGATTTAATATGAAAATTGGTTAGTCACTTAAACTTGGTTGATTAAATGGATGTATAGGGAACAAGAATCCCTACGTGATCACCCCACTTAACCCAATAGAAAAGAAGGAACTCAATTAATGGTGTGTTTAAATAGGGAAACTCCCTTTCTATATATTCTTAATTTGTGTGGTCCTTTTACTTGATTCTTTTCGGGTTACATAGATGGTGATGGGATCCCCAATTGTGGCTCAGTTGAGGGTTTCTGGATCGAAGACTGTGTGGGGCTGTATGGTGGGGCTTGGTTTGGTTCTAGTACGTTGAGGGATCACACATATCCCTTTTATAACTACGACTTACAAGAGAAATATGTGTAAATGAAAAAATTGCTACTTGGTTGTTTTCCTCCCTTGGGTTGTGGCTATTCCCATTAGTTTCCCAGTAGTGAAGAATTATTTAAATGGAACCACTTAAATGTGATAACAAGAATGGGTTCAATGGGGAATAGTTTTCCAAGAATGAGTTGTGACTTGGTTGTGGCTGTTGTTCATTTTATGATTGATAATTAATGAGGGTCTTTGTGTATGGGTAGTTTTGGAACCTCTAGGTTGGGAAGATTTCGTGTTTACCTATATGTGTAATTTAGTTCTTATGTTTTTCATTCGCGCCCCACCAAAGTTGAGCACTTCATACCGAACACCCCTATTTCATGGGGGAGGGTGTTTTTTCCAACACTCCTATGATTGGTTGGTTATTAGCTCCTTTTTTTCTCCCATTCCTGAGTAGCCCATGACTCTTTAGGCAGGCTGTGACGGCCTGAGGTCCATTTTTAGCCCAAGATCCTTTTGGAAGGGTACGGTTGGTGGTTGGCCTTGGTGTGTGTAAGAAGTTTGTTTCCGAAGTGTCTTTAGAATGAGGCCCATGTGTCTTTGGGTGTGGTGGTAGTTGTTCTGACCCAGGAGTCTACAAGCATTGTTACGTGTGGTTGTGGACCAAGTGTTTGCAGGTGGGATGTGTGGTTGTGTTAGCCCATGTGTGTGCAGGATGGGTATGGCAGTGGAACTTCGGTGAAAATAGTGGGGAAGGTTTTATGCATAGGATATCTTCAATATCCAGTGGGAAAGTGGTGTGGGGTACCCAATCATTGATGTGTTATTACTATTACCTTAATTGTATTGCTTTATTTGGGGAGTTCTCTTTAGTGTGGTTTTGGTGGATAGATTTTTTACTAGGTGCTTTGGTTATCTCCCTTTCTCACGGGGCATTAGAATGCCTCCCCACTTGTGCATGAGAGATTTTGGTTTTCCCTGCTGAGTATAACTATGTACTCACCCTACGTATATAAAACTTCTTTCAGGTTTCCAGGAGGACTTCAAGGACAGTGCCAAACCCAATTATCTCAGACATAGAGACCACTGACGTTTCTTTTTTTCTTTTATTTTGGTATTTCCCTTTGGAGTTTTCTTGTACTTGTAGAACATTATTATTGGAACATGCATATGGGAATTTATTTTGTTGGATTTACTTTTACTTTAAGCTTTGGTGTTGTTTGGGATTTAATATCTTATCTCTCGATATTACAAAATAAAAAAGGGGAAATGCCTTTCATTTTTGGTGTGATTCTATACCTTTGGTGCTAGTCACCACTCCGGGACCTGTTGAAGGCGTCTCTCAGGGGTTATTATTTCTCCTTCAACTTGAATAAAGAAGGGTTTGGCAATCTATTGTCCCTTCCCTCATATTTGTGAAGGTGGGTCATGACACATATATGTCTTTCAAATATAATTTAAATGAATTTGATGCATTTCTGTTGAATAAACATCAAGTTTTATATTTTTTAGATGAATTATCATTTATTTTTCCAAATATTTGGTTGTATAGACCATAAAATAGTTGAATTAATTTTGAATTTATGTAATTATCTATGTTTTAAATTCTATATTGATATATTTTGAATGATTGAACCTCGTGGAATTGGTATGACTTGTTATAACCATATTTCTAAACCCACCCTATAGGGGTGAATTTTTTTACATAGTTTCTCTTTTACTTAACTATTTCTTATTCCTATTTTGAATTTTTTTTGGATAATATTAATAATAAAACAAAAAAACTTCATAGTGTTTAAAATAAATATATCCACAGAAATGTTTTATTTGGACCACCACTTAATTCCACTTCATTTAGAATATACCAATGATGTGTTAATATATTAGATAATATCACTACTCATAATAGACAATTAAAAAGTTTTGAAGGTAGAACTATCAGGCCAATGATCACTCCATTAGAATATATATCTATTCACATAATTGAGACAAGGTATACATTAAAATAACTGAATCATTCCTTGGAATGAGACCATGAAGAAAAAATATCAAACCTTCATGAAGTTAATTATGGTAGTTAAGAGTCCCTTGGAATGGATAGATCCTCTATAAACTCTTCATTATTATAAATAATTTAGTATATGTAAAAAAATAATCTTTTCTTGAATGTAATTTTTTTTCTAGTAATCTTCTATTAACATGTTACAAAAAACATACCCTCTAAAATAAATCACGATTATAATGACAATAAATTTCATAAAAAATAATTCCTATTATTTACTTTGAATAAACAAAACTATTTTACCATTCAATACTCAATAATTCCTATACTTTCAATATTTAAAAATAAAAACAATTATCCCTTAATTCCTATTTAAAAAACATGTGATGTTTCTTTAAAAAATTTCTATGATTTTGTCCATTTAGTTCTGTACATATATCAATGAGGAATATTTTAATTAACTCCCATGTAATTTCTCCCAAATATACTAGAAATATTAAATTTTTATTTTACGAATATGAATAAAAATTTTACTTCTTAAAGATTCTCTAACTTAATCATATATTCCCCCTTTCTATAAAATGAGGCTTCAAATTAATTTGAAACATTAGAGGCAAATACCAATTGTATATACCTGAAATTTTCCAGAAACTCAGATGAAAATTTAAGTCATTATTACATATAATCATATTGAATCATACATATTAATTGATATTAAAATTTAAGGTTACACACCTTCAAGATTAATTTTACATATGACATACATTTCCAAAACAACCAGTTTATTCCCACATAACTAGTTGATTTTCCAATTTATTCTTACATAACACCTTTTATAAAATTTAAGTCTATTAAATTTCAATATTATATATCATTAATTTAAAATTACACACTCTAAAGTTAAAATTAAATATATTGTTAATAATATTAGTTTACATTATGTATGGACCATCTGTATAATTTTCCAAAATTGTACTCTTACTTGAATATAGATATTTATGTGTTACACTTAAATATCACCATACATTTTTAGGTTTCATAAATCCATTATAGGTACATTATAACAAAAAAACACTCAAATTTAAATTTTACAGAAAAAATCACTATAATTCAATAACTACATAGTTGATATTCTATATACAAGACCAAAAACATTACTTCTAACACTATATTATAACTTTAACACAAGTTTTTGTGTCCCTATATTTTTAGACATTTATATTAAATAAATCTTACATTATAGTGTTTTCTTTTATTACCATGATATTTTTTGAAATTAAATGATAGAATTTTAATAAAAATGAATAAAATGTATTTTTCTCATTAATATATCATGACATTAAGGAATATTATTTTTTAATGAGTCCAGAGTGAGTGTCTCTTTTTTGGGTGAGATTTTTGAAATTTTCTAGCACCATTGGATTTTTTTATTGTAGAAAATATTCTATATGAGTAATAAAATTATTTAATAAAAATTTCTTAACATATTTTGTGTATATATAATTTTTTTAGATAATTTTCAGATGAAAACATAGAGAATGTGTTATCCTGAATAAATTAGTTACTTAGAATAGATAATTCAATAGTGTTTCGGGAATCAATAAGAAAAAACCAGTTCATGTGGTTGATATTCTAGTTATGAGAATATAACATATTCATTAGCTAATGTATTATATATTTATCAGATATTTTATTTATAGAATGAATATAAAATATGATACAAATTACATAATGATTAAAATTATTAAATTGAAATTAAATTCATCCATGTTATAGATTGAGGAAATTTTTAGAGGTAATTAATTTTTTCTAAAAATATACTCATTTATTTTAAAACCAAGATATAAAATACATAATTAATAGATAAACCAAATTTTATCTCATTATTAATATGGTGTATATGAAATATGTTTTTTGAAAATTCAAATTTCAGTATTAGAAATATTTTAGAGACATGGTAAGAGTTGATTTTTGAAAAATGTGAGATTAAAATAAATTCTTAAATGACTTTTTTAGGAATGATATTTCAGTATTTATATTATGCTATATTCAAACTTATAAGAGTAGGAATATAGTGATACAATATATGAATTGAAAGATATGAATTAAAAAATCTTCATTTATTCTCACATTAAATATATATTTTTATGGATTTAACTTTTCATTAATTATATAGAAGTTATATTTAGTCATTCCTCATGATGAGATAAATCATTGATGAAATTTTAATTCCATTAATTTATTTAAATATATATATATATATAAAATCATGGAAGATGATCGTGGTGTGTGAAAGGAGATAATTTAGTGAAGACCGTCAATTTTGATGATCTGTTGGTACTAATGGTGCCATATCATCCCAACCTAATATGGCATAGAATGGTAAATTCCATCAATAATGGACCAGAAGATTATGTATATAAAAAATTGATATATATGTTTTTGTTTCTACACATATGAGGATATCCAAACTAATTAGAACCATTCAATCAATATGATCAGATAAAAATTAACATGCCCATTTAATTACTCAAGGGAATGACATTGATAGAGTTGAGCTGAGATGATATAAAATATCTATTTAAATGTTGAATTTTTATAGTTCACCCAAGTAGGAATCATAGTTTTACTTAATTTAGTGCATATATAATGTCTCTTGGGGCACCACATTATACCCCCTCATTGATCTAAACTATCACTAATGTGCAGTAAGGGTGGGGTACCTTTATATTGGGGACCAAAAAATGATTTTTTATGCTTCTTTGCTAATACTAATGTTATGGTTCAAATATGATGTCCATGTGATTAAGGTTTCCACTTCCACTAGTTATGATTTTCTATAGCTATTTCACTAAATATTATTTACACCTATGAAAGTGAAGGGATATAATGGATAACAATATTTACCTAGTCAATATTTTAAATATGCATCAAATAATAAGATGTTTATACCGACATTGGTGTTAAAGAATATACCACATAGGATGAGGATTTCACTTGGGTTTGGATAGTTTTTTAAGAAGATTAACTTTTTAATTTTTAGAATCTTAGGCATAATAAACCTATATTTATATTTATTTAGAGAAGCTTCATGGATAAAAATACCAATTTTCAATAAATTTTACTCGTGAGAATGTTTTTCTTTTTTCTCATCCCAATATAAAAAGAAATTCATGTATTAGTGATATATAAATCTTGATGTTTTATAATTGAATTTTCATTGTGATAATATAATATATTTAGAAGTTTGATTATTTATTAAAGGGTATTATGTAAATTATTATTAAACTAATAATAATCGAAGTTATTGATATATTAAAAACATGAATTAATAGAACAACACATAGAATTTATGTATTATTTTCAAATGAAATGTTGTATTATTTTGAAATAGATTACATAGTAAATATAGAAATTATTTATGACGGTATGTATAATAATTTAATGAGACATTTTTAATTATTTTTTTAATATAAAGGAAAAATTGGGAAAAAGTGGAATAGACATCACTTGAATGTCATGTATATATTTTTTAATGAATAAATTGATTATTGTTGTAACACCTTGAGATTTTAAGAGAAATATTATTTTTAATTTCATTGATGTCTTGTGTTGTACGATACACCAAGATTATCTTGCATTGTACACAACACCATATTAGCATGTAGTATACACAACACTGTTCTTGTCTTGTGGTGCACAAAAGAGAGACCTTCCTCAATAGCGTGTGTTGTACGCAATACCAAGTTCCACTAAACAATGATATATTGTTATAATATTTTTATGAAATAGACATTATGAACAGTATTAAGAACATTTTCAATTTTATAACATTATAATTCATCTTACACATATTCTAGAATATGGTATGAGAGTAAAATAAAATTTTCAGGTAAAATACGTATTTTTCAATAAATGCAGTTTTGCCGCCTTTTAATGGCACACCGAATATAAATCTAGTTTTCAACATGTTTATGAGTTCAATTTGAAAAAAAATACTTATTCATTGCAATAATTATATAAATATTTACTTTGTATAACTTTTTAATATTTTTCTATTAACATTCATATTTTAATGAATAGGAAAAATACGCTAAAATTTAATTAAAACGGACATTTTTCATGAAGATAATTTATATGGTTAAATTATAATATTTAATGGTTTTAAATTATAAATAGAATATATTTTTAAAAATTAATATTATTTATTTCATTATCATTACTTTTACATCGAATTTATAGATAAAAACATTTTAATCTTTTGCAATGTTTTAACTTTTAGAACCAATTTTCTCAACAGTGGGATTAATTTTAAATTTAAAACTACAAATTATATGTTTTTAATTTGTAAAAATGGATTCCATATTTGTAATTATTAGTTCCATATTTTTTAAATAGGATAATTTTTATTTTTAGACATTATGAATAGTAACTACGGTAAATTTTATTTACTACAGTTAAAGGTAAATCAGGTAATTAAGGGTAAAAATAATATCATAAAATTACCCTAACACTTGTATTAATATAATTTGATGATTATATTTCGTCCTAAAATATACTTGGGTCGTAATTGTTTCTTTATGAAGCCACTTGGATGTTATTAAGACCTTTAATGTATTTTATTTAAAGAAAGTTAAATATGTCTCACTCAAACTTTGATAATGAAAGTATTTTTAATACAAGGTTATACAGAATATAAATTCTATTATAAATACTCATTTAAAAGATAAATTGTTTTTCTTCATCATGGTAATTTATTTGTTATTTTTGAAAAATATATAATTACCTTAATAGCTTATACATTAATGATGCAGAAATTATTTATTTAGTGAAAAATCAATAATATAGTTTTCATTAAAATAATAATACCCATCCAAAGAACCCGAAACTTGAACAAACCTTATTGGTAGAGTATATCTATACCATAATAATCTAAGTGTCTACTTGTGGACCATTTTGAGGCTTATAAAACATATTATCACATTTATATTATTTTATTTTAAATAATGTCAAAGTTGTCACCTTCATACTTTAATAAAGATAAAATTTTGAAACCCAATTTTTTTAGAAGATAAATTCGAGTAAAAGTATTATTATGAAATATATTAGATTTATATTAATCATAGTATTTTATTTATAATTTTTATGCAAAAAATAAGTATATTAAATAATAATAAAAAAATGTTTTAGTAATTATTTTATTAAGAGAAATATTAAATAAATGGTTTTAAAAATATTAAAATAAATATTATATGAACTAATTAGTGTGCTCCAAAAAATTTCTAGATGAATATGAAATTTTAGGAATCTATTTAGTATTTTGATTCGAACATATCCTTTGTGTGGATTTTATTTAAATTCAAATTAATGAATAGTGTCAAAATTGACACTATTGATATTTTATAAAAATAACATATTATTAAATTGTTTAAAAATAACAAAAATATTTAAATATTATAAATTGAAATTTATATGGTCCAAAATGTCATAAATTATCCAATTATGGACAATTCACAACACATAAGTGAGTATTTATAACAATTTAAAATTTAGAATATTATTACCACAAATAAAATTATATAGATTAAATAAGGATATATCAAAATGATAAGGTTTAAAATAAATTCCAAACATTTCTAAATTTTATTGGATGATGATATTACAACCATATATCATCTCATGTTATAATTTGAGTCATTTTGGAGGTTTTTTATGTGGGGTTTGAGTTTATTATAAATTAATATTGTTGGAGGTTTCTAAAAGTTCCCCTCTACTCTCTTATAAAAGGGCACCTCCTCCCTCTTCTCTTCACACCATTTTGAGCTTTCAAAATCGGCCAAACCCTACCCATTTCCCTTTATAAACTTCCTTATGAACATACTGGAGGTCTTGGTCTTCTTCAAAGACCATATTTAGTTCCATAAGAGGAGGTTTAGAAGAGGTACCTCAAAGAAGAGGTAATATCCTTTACCGATTATTTCAAAATTATTTCTTCTTCCACTTAACCTATATGATTTGTTTCATTATAGAGTAATAAAATCAGTATCACTAATATACTGATATGTTATAATAAATATAGAAAAACCCTATTTCACATTATATCCATCCTATGAAAAACAAAATCACCGTGCGTGCATACGTAGGGCTTACCGTCTCCACGATGTGGAGTAATCTATTTTTCCACCACCACCCAACTTAGATGGAAATTATTATGGGCATAATAACTATATTTGATTATTTTAAATTCATACTGATTATGAGATATTATATCATCCACTCCAATTCCATTCAATAATTATTGGAACGATATCATCGCTCATGCGTATGTACGGATTACCGTCTCCACAATGCGATGAGATTTATTCACCATGTTAACCATTACAGAATGATTGTAACGTATAAATAATAAATAATAATGAAATATATGACATAATAATGATACTATATTTATGTTAATGTAATTTTCTTACTTCCATTCAGTTTAATAAGGAAATGAAAATATCGTTCATGCATATGTACGAACTATCGTCTCCATGAACGGTGTATTTCATTCCATTTATCAATCTATTATATATATATATTATAAATATATATTATATATAAATCATGTTTTACATTATTTAAGTATGTAATCATGATTTAAGTAATCATATGAATAATTAAAACTCAAAACACGTACGATAAATGAAACGATTTTTCCCAAAACTCTACTTTAACAAGGAATTGACTAATGAAAGGGTAATATAATGTCGTAAGTGAATCATATATGATATAATAAATATTATTATGGATTTTCTATATGTTAATAATATGTATAAACCCACAATAAAGTAGTCCGGGACACATACGGAAGAAATTGGACATATGGTAAGGGATAATTATTCCAATCTCATTCTTATACGAGATTATTTATTCGTAAGTATTTACTGTGGTTATATTTATCAACCATGTCCATGTTTTATAAAAAAATGTTTTCATAAAGATTTTTACTAATATTTCATATATGTTTAAATTCATGTTTATCTATATTGACTTTTACAATATATTATAGAAGGAATCATTCTTTTTTTACCATATGAGGTACTTTTTGACTTTTCCGGCTAAGGTACGAGGAGAATGTTTTTTAACTTATACGGTCTGAACAGATTTTTAAAATTTCATAACACCTTCTTTACATGAAGCATCCTCTACAATATTTCATGGTTATTTTCAATAAAATTATTTTCTTTTAAAATTGAATGAAATTTGGAGAATGGAAAATGATTTTTAAAAAATAAAGGATATTTTCCTTAAGAATTCATTTCAAGTGTTTTATCAAAACAATTTTCCATCTAAAAAGAAATTCTTTAACATGGTTATGTTTCATGTATAATGTCTCTATTATTTACATGTTTTCATTTTTTTTATGATGAAATGATATCCATTTATTTTTTATGGATTATGTCATGATGGGACGATGTTTATGAAACCCATTTTATTCATTGGGTTATGATGAATGATTTATGTTTATTTTGTGGAACACATAAGAATAATTTCATTATGAGATGTGTGGGACCTATATCTCCCTCCAATGCATTGGGTAAAGATTTATATCTCATGAGATAGACATGGCTAGAACAAAATGTAAATCTGGTTCAGTATTACAGGACTGGAACGACATGTAAACCCGGTTCAGTAATGGAAATTGTCCACTATGATGGTCTTGGCCACAATTCATTGGCTACTACATAAATCATATTTTGTGATTAATGGTTTTACACAATTACATGTTTTATTCCAATGCTATTTTATCATTATTTATGTTCCTTTATGATTTATTCCTTACATACTGCCAAGATTTATTTCACAACTCAAGATTTTGATGTTTAAACTTTATGTTCATGTTTTTAAGTTCAAATGTATATGGATTGTTTTATATTCTCCATGCATACCCTTAATGATCATTTGAGCTCACCCTTTTTATATTTTATTTTCCCTAGGATATAGATAAAGTATTTATGTATGAAAAAAATGGGAAGAAATTTATGGGAGATGTTGAAGATATTTCACCCTAATTAGAAGATTTTGTTTCATGTTTACAAAGACACTAAACTAATACTGTCTTTGGGTGTCTATTTTTTTATGTATTAAGTATTCCAAAATAGTAATATAATGTCCATGTATGTCAAGATTTGGGTCTCTATAGTTGGTATCAGATTGATGGTTTAGTCAACCATTGGAAACTAGGATGTGAAGACTTTAGTGAGATCCCTAGAGATATTTCTACAGTATGTCTACAGATGTTCCTAAGGTCAAGTATAAGTATTGGTTATATTACTAAAATTACAGTAACGATCATAGAATTAAACCTAAGATGTTAGATATTGATGGTAATCCCCCTTTATTATGTTGTTTTCCTAGCATGATTGTTTGCCTCTCAAACAATTTGTTTTGGGTTTTAGACGATGGATGGAACCCAAAGGAACTGTGTTGATCAATGTAATGGATAATACAATGATTGTACTTCTGAACAAATCAATGTTATGGGAGATGGAGTGAAAAGTATTATTTCTATACTTACACAAGAAATTAATCATTCTAGAATTCCAGATGAGCAGAGAAGGGAACAATATTCTGTTGAGTCCTTCATGAGGCAACACCCACCTTCTTTCAATGGGTCTTCTGACCCACTTATTGCTGAAATTGGATCAGTACCATTGAAAAGATATTTTCCATACTTAGTTGTTCATAACATGAAAAAGTCATTTTGGCTGTTTACCATTTAGAATGTGAAGTAGACCAGTGGTGGACTCTAATTAAGAATACACAGCCCCAAGATGAAATTGAATCCATGGATTGGGATGAGTTTAAGAACATGTTTTTCAGTACGTACTTCACTCGTATTCTTAGAAAAAAGATTGAAAAAGTGTTCCTTGATATTAATAAAATGGATGGTGAATCTATAGGAATATACGAGGAAAATATTACAAGGATTGCAAGGTATGCAAATGGATTTATCATCCAACCTGAAAGTAAAGTTGATCAATTCTTCAGTGGCATAAAACCAAGTCTTCATATGGCATTAACTATAAGAGAATGTAGTAGCTATGAAGAGATATTTGCATTTTGCGATCAAGGTAGAACTGAAAGTTGATGTTACATATCAATCTCATGGTTTTGAAATGAAACAAAAGATGGAGTTGAAGAAAAAATCACAAAACAATGGTGAAAATAAGACTGATGTTTCTTTATGATAAAAGTGTGGAATGAAGTGTGATGGAGATTGTCATAAAGGGGCAAGAAAATGTTTTAAGCGTGGAAAAGAAGGTCATCGAATAGCTGAGTGATGAAGTAATGGAAGTAAGGTAGCTAATAATGTGAATAGAGAAAATATAACTGAGAATGCACCACCAACACTTCAATGCTACAAGTGCAAGGCAATGGGGCATTATGCTAACCAATGCCCTAATCCAAGGGTTAATGGTGATCGACATCAACAAACTCTTAAATAAAATAACAAAGGGAAACCACATGCGGTCACTATTGGTGATGTTGAATATGAAAACAATGTGGTGGAATGATTAAGTGTTTATGTAATGGGATTCAAAAATAGTGCTGTGGAATCTCATTTATAGTATCGTAAAATATTTAAATATCTATGTATTAGTTTATTATGGGTTTCAATAATTATATGGAACCAGTAACCATGAAAAGTGATTGAAATATTTTTGGAAAGAAGATGATATGAACATAATGAAGGGATAAGGAGGAAATAATATGTTTGATAGTATTAATGAGCTCATGACTGATATAAGGACAATGTGACATCATGGTTTGAGTATATAGAAATTTTGGGAATTTGGTATGTAGAAATAATTAACTTTTGAAAGAATTCATGTTTTCACTAAGGTTATATGGTAATTAATGTTTCAAGAGAATACATGATTATGGTATTCACATGTTTGGAATGTGACCAAAAAGACAAATCTTATGATAAATGGGGGATAAATGATGGTATTCACATTCTTGGTAGATGACCTCTCTAGTAATATTTTTCATTATACAATGAGGTTGGACAGAAGTATTTTGGATAAGCCTAAAGATTGGAATAGATTAAGTTAGAAATAATATAGTATTGTTTAAGGCTATAATATTTTGATATTATTTCTGAAATGTTATAATAGTATAGTTTTAGAAAGAGGACAACTTGTAGGACGGACGGCAAACCGTTGCGCCAGACAAGGATGTAAGAATAAAACCGACAACCGAAGTGAGACATTATTTTATCACCTACCACTGGCCTAAAGGAAGTCTCTGGTTAGTAGAAATTAGTTTTGTTTTATTATGTGGTATTATATATGATTTATAAGTCCATTTTTGAGCCATATACGATTAATATGACCATATATGGACTTAAATAAATTTAATAACTTCTGCTAACCTTTTGTTTGAGGCAATGACCCATCATTCTATCACATGATCTGCTAACACTTCACAAATGACAAATTAAACTTTATTTATTTAAGATGTGAAGTGGAAATTGTTCAAGGAACTACCAACGGTGAGATTATACCAAAATCAAGTATGTATTTCTTCTAATTCAATTTTTTCAAATTTATGGAATGGATCTTGAAAACAAAAAATGTTTTCCTAGTATTCTCATATCTGATGAATCATATGGTACCTTAGATCATCACAAATTTATGGATTTGTGAATTTTGGATTTTTCCAAGCCATGTTCTCTACCACTCTCCATCAGAATTTGACGGTTATATTTCTCTTCCATATCTTGGTTTTCACCTATTCTCTCCTACGTGGAATCCCAATGATGAGCTAATTTGGGTAACCATTAGGTTTCTAACTTTCCTTTTTTAAAATTAAATTTTAGTATTCTTTTTTACGATGTGGGTTTCTATAAAAGAAAATTTCAATTAGAATGTGATTTATAACCCTGGAAAATTTCGTGGGAGAAATTCATTTTAAGAAGGGTAGAATGTAACACCCTGAGATTTTATGAGAAATATTATTTTTAATTGATTTGATGTCTAGTGTTTTACACTACACCAAGATTATCTTGTTCTATATACAACACCGTATTAGCTTGTTGTATACATAACACTATTCTTGGCTTGTGTTGCATGCAAGAGCGACCTTCCTCAATAGCGTGTGTTGTACGCCATACCAAGTTCCACTGAACAACCATATATTGTTATAATAATATTATGAACTAGCTGTTATGAATAATATTAACCAAATTTTTAATTTTATAACATTATCATTCATCTTACACATATTTTAGAACATGGTATGAGAACAAAATAAATATTTCGTGTAAAATAAGTATTTTTCAAAAAATGCAGTTTCGCCACCTTTTGATGGCGCACCCAAAATAAATCTTGTTTTTGACATTTATATGAGTTCATTTTGACAATATAAAATTATTCATTGCAATAAGTATATAAAATTTTACTTTGGATAGTTTTTTAATATTTTTCTCTTAACTTTCAAATTTTGATGAATAGTAAAAATACACTAAAATTTAATTAAAAATAACTTTTTTCATCAAGATAATTTATATTGTCAAATTAAAATATTGAATGGTTTTAAATTATAAATATAATTTGTTTTTACCATTTAATATTATATATTTCATTATCATTAATTTTACATTGAATTCATAGGTAAAAACATTTCAATCTTTTGCAATGTTTTAACTTTTAGAACCCATTTTCTCAAAAGAGGGATTAATTTTAAATTAAATACTTTAACTTTTGTGTTTTGAATTTGGAAAAATGGATTCCATATTTGGAATTAGTAGGTCAAAATTATGTTAATAGGATACTTTTTATTTTTACACATTATGAATAGTAACTACAATAAATTTTATTTACTAGAGCTAAAGGTAAATCAGGTAATTAATGGTATAAGTAATATTATATAATTACCCTAACACTTGTATTAATATAATTGTATGATTATATTTCGTCCTAAATTATACTTGGGTCGAAATGGTATCTTTTGGAACCCATTTGGATGTGATTAAGACCTTTAATTTATTTTATTTAAACAAAGTGAAATATTTATCACTCCAACTTTAATAATTAAATTATTTTTAATATAAGGTTATAAAGAATATAAATTCAATTATAAATACTAATTTTAAAGATAAAACGTTTTTCTTTATCATGGTAATTTATTTGTGATTTTTAAGAAATATATAATTACCTTAATTGCTTATAAATTAATGATGCAGAAATTATTTATTTAGTAAAAAATCGATAATATAGTTTTTATTAAAATAATAATAGCCATAAAAAACCATAAACTTGACCAAAAATTATTTGTCGAGTATATATATACCCTACTCATCCAATGGTCAACTTGGGGACCATTTTGAGCCTTATAAAATAGATTATGAAATTTATATTATATTATTTTAAATGATGTAAAATTTTTCACCTTCATACTTTTATAAAGATAAAATTTAAAAAGTTTGTTATTTTAGAAGATAAATTAAAATAAAATTATTCTTCTGAAATATACTATATTTATCGTTATCATAGTAATTTTTTTTAATTTTTATGCAACAAATCAGTATATTAAATCATCATTCAAAAATGTTATAGTAATTATTTTATTAAGAGAAATATCAAATAAATGGTTTTAAAAATATACAAATAAATATTCTATGAACTAATTAGTTTGATCCACAAATTTTATAGATGAATATAAAATGATATAAATCTATTAAATATTTTGGATCGAACATATCTTCTCTGTTTATTTTATTTAAATTAAAATAAATGAATTGTGTCAAAATTGACACTATTGATATTTTATAAAAATAACATATTATTAAATTGTTTAAAAATCACAAAAAAATTAAAAATTAAAAATTAAAATTTATATGGTCGAAAATATCATAAAGTTTCTAGTTTTTGATAATTCACAACACATAATTAAGTATTTATAACAAATTAAAATTTATAACATTATTACCATAAATTAAATTAAATAGATTAAATAATGATAAATCAAAATGATAAGGTTTAAAATAAATTCCAAACATGTATAAATTTTATTTCTTTATGACATTACTACCCCATTTCATCTCATATTTTATGTTGAGTCAATTTGGTGGTTTTTTCTGTGAGGTTTGAGTTTATTATAAATTAATATTTTTGGAGGTTTTTAAAAGTGCCCCTCTACTCTCTTTTAAAAGGGATCCTCCTGCCTCTTCTCCTCACTCCATTTTGAGCATTCAAACTAAGTAAAAACCTACCAATTTAACTTATCAACTTCTCTAGAAACATACCAGAGGTCTTGGTCTTTTTTAAAGACCATATTTACTGCCATAAGAGAAGGTTTAGAAGAGGCGCGTCAAAGGAGAGGTAATATCCTTTATATATTCTTTCAAAATTATTTTCCTTCCACTTCATATATATGAGTTGTTTCATTATAAAGTAATAGAATATGTATCAAAAATAAACTGATTTGTTATTATAAATATTAAACATCCCTATTTCACCTTATATCCATCCTACAAAAAACAAAATCACCGCGCGTGCGTACGTACGACTTACCGTCTCCACGCCATGGTGTAACATGTTTTTCCACCACCACCATACTTGGATGGATATAATTGTGGTAATAATAACTATATATGATTATTATAACATCATATGGATTATTAGATATTATATCATTCAATCCAATTCTATTCGATAATTATGGGAACAATATCATCGCTCGTGCGTACGTATGGATTACCGTCTCCATGACGTGATGAGATTCATTCACCATGTTAACCATTCCAGAATGATTATAAAGTATATATAATTACTAATCATTAAATATATAACATTATACTGATACTATATTTATGTATATGATATTATATTACTTCAATTCAATTTAATAAGCAAAATAAAACATCATTCATGAGTACGTACGGCCTACCGTCTCTATGAACGGTGTATTTCATTCCATCTATCTATCTATTATATATATATATATATTCTGAATATATATTATATATAAATCATGTTTTAAACTCTGGGAGTAAGTAATCATGATCTAAGTAATCATATGAATAATTATAAGTCAAAACACGTACGATAAATGAAACAATTTTACCTAAAACACTACTTTAACATGGAATTAACAAATGAACAGGTAATATATGTCATAAGTGAATCATATATTATGTCATAAATATTATTATGGTTTTTTTATAAGTTAATAATATATTTAAACCCACTATACAGAAGTCTCGAACACATATGGAAGAAATTTGACATAAGGTAAGGGATAATTATTCCAATCTTGTTCTTATCCGAGTTTATTTATTCGTAAGTATTTTTTGGGGTTATATTTACCAACCATGTTCATGTTTTATAAAAAATGTTTTTCATAAAGTTTTTACTATTATTCCATGTATGTTTAAAGTTGTGATTACCTATTTTTGACTTTTACTATCTGGTATGGAAGGAATCTTTCTTTGGTTTACCATACGAGGTACTTTTTTTACAATTCCGGAAAAGTTATGATGATTGTGTTTTTTTAACTTTTAAGGCATGAACGGATTTTTACAGTTTCATAACACCTTCTTTCCGAGAAGCTTCCTCTACAATATTTCATGGTTATCTTGAAAAAAAATATTTTCTTTTAAAATTGAATGAATTTTTGAGAATAGAAAATTATTTTAAAAAAGAAAGGATATTTCCCCAAGAATTCATTTCAAGTGTTTTACCAAAACTATTTTCCATATAAGATTACATTATTTAATATGGTTTTGTTTCAAGTATAATTTCCATATTATTTACATGTTTTTATTTTTTTATGATGAAATGATATCCATTTATTTTTTAAGGATTATTTCCTGATGGGACGATGTTTATGAAACCCATTTTATTTGATGGGTTATGATGAATGATTTATGTTTATTTTGTAGAAAACTTAAGAATGATTTCATTATGATATGGATGAGACCTATATCTCCCTCAAATTCATTGGGTAAAGATTTATATCTCATAAGATAGACATGGATGGAACAGAAAGTAAATATGGATCAGTATTTAAGGGCTGGAACGACAAGTAAACTCGGTTCAATAATTGAATTTTTCCACTATGATGGTATTGGAAGCAATGCCTTGGCTACTATGGAAATAATATCATGTGATTAATGGTTTGGTACAATTACATGTTTTATTCCCAAGATATTTTATCATGATTGATGTTCCTTTATGATCTATTCCTTATGTACTGTGAAGATTTATTTTACAACTCAATATTTTGATGTTTAAACTTTATGTTCATGTTTTTAAGTTCAAATGTATATGGTTTCTTTTATTTTCTCCATTATTACCCTTGATGAGCATTTGAGCTCACCCTTTTTATGTTTTTCTTTTCCCCAAGATATAAATAATGGTTTTGGGTAAGAAAAAAAGAGGAAGAACACAATGGGATATGTTGAAGATATTTCATCATGATTAGAAGATTTTGTTCCAAGTTTCCAAAGACACTAAATTAATTTGGTCTTTGGGTGTCTATGTTTTATGTATTAAGTATTAAAAAAAGTAATGTAATATCCATGTATGTTAAGATTTTTGTCTCTATAATTGTTATGAAAAATGAAACGATATGATTTTACTATTTAGGGATGAGATATAATTATATTGGATAATATGAATATTCTGACTTCATTAAATATGATTTAAATTAAGTTGTGTTGATGGGTTCTTCTTGGAATGCATAAAATAAAATATATATATTATTATAGTTGTAAGGATTGACTATATAAACCGTTAAATTTAAAATAATATTTACATTTGTGAGTCTAAAAAAATATTTTATTGATGATAATATATTTTATTGGAGATTTTAGAAATAATTAATTTGTTATCTTTGAATCCATATGGAGAAGTCAAAGAATGATTATTTAAATCTTGTTTTTTTGAGGTGATCTAATTTATTTTATTGTGATGCAAATAAAATTTGATAATAATGTGGGAATATTATAATGATTTTTTAGGATCACCTATGATGTTACAGAAAAATTAATAGGTTATAAATATTGAAATATTTTTTAGAAAACATGATGAATTAGAAAATTGGGTAAATAAAACATAATAGGTCATTCTATCTTATTATATCAGTGATATAGAAAATACTAAAGCTTTATGGACCATTTTATTAAAATTACATTTATTTTATACATTGTTCATTAATTAGGTTATTTGAACTGATTTTTTACTCACTATATATTTCTTATACCATATAGACTTACAATGAAGATGCTTAGATTTTCTTAGTCATCTACATTATGGTTTTGATGTTTTGGAGATGGTGAATGAGTATTTAGAATTGGTTTGATGGTTCTAGTTGAGTTTTATTGTATTCAGTGATATAATTACATGATATGACCAATATCATGTTGTAACGAGTCTTAGTGTCTATGTTTAGGCTATAATCATAGTGATATGGCTATATTTTAAATATTTGAAAGGCTGTGTAATTTCTAATCATTTTGGAAGTATATTATGTCATTTAATAAGTTTATTGAATCTTGGTACATGTTACAATTGTTTGGGAATGGATTTATATTTAATAAAATCTATATCTTCTACTATGAAGGTGAAAATGACCTTTTTTGGGGCCGTGGTTGATTAAAAATTAGTGTATAAAACATATGTCCTAGTTTTGTTATGGGAGATTGGGGATATAAGAGGAAACTTTTTACCCTTCTAGTAATTAAATTATAGTGGCTCATGGTTCATGTAATGAAATTAGAAAACTTTGACATGGTATAATGGATTATTCAACAGTTTGGGTCAAACCCATTTGCAATATAAGAAAGGAGTTATGTATTTTTTTTGGATATAACCATTTTAAATACTCTATAACTTGTATCTTGAGTGAACAAAACCACCATGGTGTAGTGAAAACCAATTATTTCATGGTGGACCCCCTTAAAATTTTTCTTATAAATTCATGTTGTGCCTCTATTCTAAATTGATCATTTTAGCATCACACAATCCCTAGGTTCCCTAGAGTCTATTTTTTTATTATGATCATCAATTAGAGTATCTTTATACCTTGACATCATTTGATAGTGATATTGTGGTCAATGGTGATTTTACTTTCTATTTAAAAAAATTATTTTATTTTATTTCTTGTTATTGAGATCTAAAAGTTGTTTAGAAGATATTATGTTGATAGATTTATTATAAATAACTATTTATTGGTTTTGGAATGTTTCTAATGACTTCTTTGGTCTTTCATTATGAGTTTATTTCTCTACAACCATTGACACATTATTCAAGATTCACTTATGATTAGTGATTCAGATTCTCTATTTTATTTTTCTATATTTATATATAATTATCATATATTATTTTCCTTTAGATAAAAGGTTCTATTTTCCCAATAAAGACAATAATTTGATTAAGGAGTTGTAATAAGAATAGATTCAAACTTGGTTTACTTATTTTTCTAATTTTATTTCAATTATGTTGGTAATTGAATCTTGTTCAACCAATTATAGTGATCTGATATTGTTTCTAATAGGTTGAACACTATCTTAAATTGAAAAATGAAATAAATATGGAAATAATGTCAATAAAAGTTAATCAAGATTTTTTTGTATTAACCATGACAGATGATAAATAAAAAATAACAAAAGAGTTTATTTTTATTTTATTTTATGGTGAGTTTTATGTATATTATTTGTATGTGATTATAGTGGTGGTTGTCAGGTGGTTTTGGTTATAGTATATATTATTTGTATATTGTTTCATATTGTAATTAATGTTTTTATTTTGTGATTATTATGGTGGTTAGTTGTTCATGTTAGTGGGTTATAGTTTCCATAGGATATAGAATCATATTGAATAAAATTAATGAATTAATTAGTTAAAGTGGTAGGGGGATATGATTGTGTTAAATAAAATATGTACTAAATAAATTCAGATTAATAGTGAAAATATTATTTGATAACTCACTAGATGTATGAAATATAATGTGGAAAATTGTTATTTGGTTACACTAATAAATTTTGAAAGTGAATTAATGTATTTAATAAATACATTATTTAAGAGATTATGGTGTGATGTTATGGTGTGGTTTATCTACTTTTTATGGTTAACTATGAAAGCAGTTGTTGTGTAATGGTTGTAATATATATTTGGGAAGTGGGTTATAAGTGCGTTGTTGGGAAGAAGACACTTTTTATGGTGTTACATGTATCAATATAACCATTATATTTTATATAACTTCTTAAAAAACACCTCCGAACATGGGGAAAATGTATAATACCTATATGAGAGTTTGGGTAATAAATGGACCCCCAAAATCTATGATTTTAGTGATATGGATGGTTGGCTACACTATCTCTCTCACCCTCTCTTTTAAATTTAGTGTATTCATTCTGTGATAGAAGTTTATTTTAGAATGTGGTATGTCGATGACATGATGAGGAAGAGATGTGGTTATGTGGTATTGGGGAAGTTATCTGGTTAGATTATGTGTGTAATTTTAGTATTTTTTATGTGGTATGGTTTTAGTGGGAAGTATGTGACATTTGTTATGCAGTAGTGGTTTGAATATTATTATGTGGATATATATGGGATGGGAGTTCTAAGACATAAAACTTTAGGATGTGAGTAAAATAATAATATTTGGTAAGATGGATTGGGGCACAATTATGAATATATCTTCTTAAATGAAATATTATTATACTTTTATGTGTATTTGATCAGTGAGACCTGGTGAGGTTGGATGGTGGTTCACCTAGTCAGTTAATCTTTTAGTTTCAAAGTTTATTCATGGGGGCTATTGTATACATCATCAACGTTTTCCAAATTTTTTTTAGGGAATAACCTATAAAGTACACATATAATTCCCCACAAGATAAAAAACCCATAAATAAATGATCTATATCAAGGGTTTAAATTTATATCATTTCATGAATATTTTCAATTTTGAGTTTTTAAGAACAATAAAAAATAGTTACAAAAGAAAACCTTATAAAAAAAGTGCAAACTTCAACTCAAATTTCATGTTTTCTACTAAAATAGGTTATTGTGTTTATACACTAGTTTTATTGATGAAAGATTCCGTTTATTCATGAAATTTCACCATTTACATTTCTATAATCCCTAATGAACATTAATCATAGTAAAAAATATTTTCCAATTAGGGATGATAAAAAAATAGCTGTAAGGGATATAAAAGGAAAGGATAATCATTAATCCATTTGAATTTAAATAAAACCCACAAGTAGGTCTTCTTTTTAACATGATATAATTTATGTAAAAAATAATAATTTATATAATAATGAAATATACTTCAAATAATACCGTATTCATAATTTGTTTTCTAAGAAAAAAGAATGATGAAACTATAGGTATTAAATTCACTTAGAAAAATACGAGGGCTCATTAAAACAATCCTTTCACCTTTGTAAGATCATAATCATTCCTTAATACATGAGTTCATTTTCATAACTTATTACATCAAAATATTTCTATAAAAAATAATTGAAGTCACTAAAAATCTACTTGGTTAACTTCAGAAACTATCCTAAAAATCTAAATTATAATGGAATCACTAACTATAAATTCCAATTTCTCTTAGTTATAACCTATCACTAGTAAACTCTATCACTTTTCACTGTTCATTGGAGAGGAATATTGGTATCAACCATAAATTGAATAATTTTTGGCCACATGCTGTTTATATAAAATATACAAAAACCATAAAACTAATAAAAACTTATATCAATCAATTTAACCACAAAATTCATTTGAATTTTCATTCTATATCAAAATTAATAACTCTTTTATTATGATATAAGAAAGGAATGAAATTTAAATTTTTGAATAAAAAAATTTAAACGAAATAATTTATTAGATATAGAGAAAAATATATCCCTTGAAAACAAAATTAGATATATATAAAGGAATATTATAAAGAATTATTTTCCTTATGGAAGGAAAATTATTTTCATTAATAAATGTTAAAATAAATATTCCACTCACACATTGGAAAAAAATAAAAAATAAATAGTAAATAAAATAGTAAAGTGATTCATTTTTATTCATTTTTGAAGAAAATATAAAATAGTCAAAATGTATTTTATAAATCATATATAAATAAAATTATCAAATTATTTAAATAATTTAAAATAACAATGACATGTATGAAAAATGATAGGATGAAAAACAGTAAAACAATATTTTTAAAAGAATGTTCCTTTTCTCGAGTCTTGACAATTTATACTCATATGTATACCCACCTATGTAATATATTTATATAATTATTCAACATTTTTAAGAACCTTATTCATGTAAATTCCATTATCATTATCCCCTTTATGCAATTTTTTTACCTTTTTTTATTATGTTGTTAGATAGTTAACATCAAATTGGGTGTTTTCAGGAAGTTTGGTTTATAAGTCAAAAATGAATTTAGTAGGTTGAATTTTTGAAAAGGGTTCATGGTTTTGTATTATAAATAATAAAAATCATTAAAAAATATGATTTATATACATTAAATACATTTCCAAAACCAATCATCATAGGTGGATGTGAAAATTTAAATATTCCATACCATGAAGGCGGTAGTCCACATGTACACTTAAAAGATGTTTCCAGTTTTCTATTAGATTAAAAATAAATAATGTATATAATATTTAAATTTTAACAAATCAAAATTATGCTATAAATTTAAAATTTATTTATTATTTATGTTATTATGACCAACCATATGAGATGTAATGAAAAATAGAGCACATTGCTTTGTGGATCTGGTATTCCCCATGTATATACGAGTGTTTTTACCATTTTATAATCGATTGAAGGTGTAACAAGTTAGGAAATATTTTTTAATCTCAAAATAATTAAAATTTCATAAAAATTATATATTAATTAATATAATATTTATAACTAACCTTGTGATGTGGTGATACAATACAAAATACATAGCTTCATGGTGGTGGTAGTCCTTATAGATGTATGAGAGTTGTTTTTTTATTTCTCATAGGATGTAAAAAGTGATGAAAATGGGTTATAAATAATCATAATATCATATTAGTATGTGGAATATATTTATGTTATTATTTCATAATGGTTAAGGAATATTTTATTAATGTTAAATAATAAATATACATGAAACAATCGGTAAAGAATTCTACAATTTCTTTTTAATAACCTCCATTACATTACAAGATAATTCTTCATAGGTTGGTATTTTCATGATAAAAAACCTATAAGACATGGGTATGCTATCTAAGAATGTATGTTCGAATGGATTGGTTGACCTAAATGTTTCAATATGTTTTAGGAAGTGAAGAGTGGTGATACAGTCTTATAATCGATGTGGGTGGAAATATTTTAAATACATGAAATATTAATAAATAATAAGTGTATAACTCATGTGAAATGGATAAATTTATCCATATATTATAATAAGATGAAAATAATTACAAAATATCAACATCCAATAAATTTTTTATTGGTTTAGGGGTAATTTGAATCATTATATTTTGTTTTATCCATTTTATTAACCCATTATGAACTTAACCATTGTAACAATGTTTTCAATAATTAATTTTCATGAAAACAATTTTAAAAATTGAAAGTGTAAAAAATGGAAAATTAATGATATCATCAAAAATTTA
Organism: Viscum album; assembly: GCA_963277665.1. NCBI lineage: Eukaryota > Viridiplantae > Streptophyta > Magnoliopsida > Santalales > Viscaceae > Viscum > Viscum album. Next base: position 199,788,594 of record OY728157.1, on the reverse strand, counting down.
CTGCAAAAATTATTTATGAAATTATTTTTTTTCCTTACTATTTTAAAATTATTTTTAAACATTAAAATCAATTTTAAGTAATTTTTGAAACTAATCACAAAAATATAATTTAAAGGTATCAATATAGAATTTTAATTCTAATTAAAAAACATACATCATAAATTATCCTTAAAAATTATCTATAAAATTCTTTTAATACTATCATTAAAATAAAATATCATACATATATTATATTTAAAATAATTTACATGATTTTTCTACTTCATATAAAAGAATCATGTTGACGTTGAGTAAGTATTCAGTATTATTATAACATCAATAAAAACTAAAACAATTACTATAATAATAATAATTTATTCATCTTCCATACAACCATTTATAATTGTTACAAACTTCTTTTTATCCCATGACAAAATATTAATGATATTAAAATAAATAAATAAAAATTTTTAATTATACATTGAAAGAAATATTATAAAGGTCATAATTAAAGGAAATTGTTACTTAAAAAATTAAATCATGAAACTTAGGTTATAAGAGTTGAAGTAATATCAACCAATCAGAATTAATGTACGTTTTTTTGGGAAATTATCACTTAGTTTTAACCTTATCTATCCCATTTTTTTAACTTGGGGAAAAATGTTTTCCAAGGTTTTATTCATAATTAAAAAAATAAAATTAATCACATTACTAAATTTTAACCTATTGATTTCAAATTTAGAGTCCATTGTTCATGATTCAATTAGTAAGAGTGTAAGTACACCACCTTGAATATTAAATATTCTACTAACATTATACTAGAATAAACATTCCTTAATTCCCAAATATCTTTTAGGTTTAGATTTTAAGAGAATTTTTAAAAACTCATACAAATTAAAACCATACTTTACAGGTGTATAATTATACACATTATCCATTTTTTCTATAAAAAACTTCATAAAATCAATCATTGCTTTCTTTCATGATAAATCTACACAATTTTCTTCATGTTCTCATCATTGTTATTACTCTACCTTAAACACTTTTAAAAACATTTACAATATTGTATAAATACAAAAAAAACTCATTAATGGATAGAAAATAATGAAACCATTTAGTCCAAATAAAACCCATAAAACATTTTCTTAGTCACATACATTTTTACCCCAAAAAAGAATCATATTTTCAAAATGATAATTTTATTACCTTTTCAAAATCAAATGATTTCCATGAAAAATATATATCAAGAACATATAAGTTGTGTAGGTAACTTAATAATTATTTTCCATATCAATATGACAAATTTGGTAACCAATAAGGTCAACCTCTATCTCTAGAGTACCCAATTCATTGGAGGTTAAAATGTATCCACCCATCCTTGATTAACCATGGAACCACCCGTCATTGGTTAATAAGGTAACAAAAAATCCATGGATTGTTCCGAACCACATTTCAATGGATTATAATTTAACTACCCATAATTATAACTAATTTACAAGAACTATATCATAATCATTAAAATGTAATCAATGAATCATTAAAATATTCTAACATAAAATTAACTTTTCATTTTTAAAACAGATATTTTAGAAAAGATGATTATATAAAAAGGGAAAAAACATTCATTCAAAATGGCCATATATAATTTTAATGAATAAATAAATGTATTAATACATCATGAAAGTGGGAAATACCACTAATTCATTATTTGTAGAAAAACATTCTTTTTGACTTGTGTAAAAGAGATTAAAGAAGTACTTTAAAAGAGGATTTTTAAAAGAAAGACCCTTGTATAAAAAACAAAAATGAATCATTTTTGAAAACATTTAAGATAAATTATATGATTAAAATTTTAAAAAATTTATGTATATACAAATAATTTTATAAAAAACATTTAAAAAACATGGACATTAAAGTTAAATATTTAGATAACAAATCATTAAAATATTTAAAATGTGGGTTTTTAGTCAAAGAGTCTCCTTCCTTGCATTCGAATTGTTACATATGTTATTTATTGTACTAAATAATAAAATTAGATTATGTTATAATTTATTTAGTTCCATTTTTTTGTTTCTTATTCCTTTTATGTCACTGATTTCAATTTTATCTAAATTTACTTAATCATTTACATTCACATCATATGTTTTGATGATATTTGGTATCTATGTCAAAAAATCCTTTGGTAAGTAGACTATGGTAAAAGTGGAAATAATTCCATCATATATAGAATAATATTCCTGAAATAATTATAATTTTTACATATAAGTTATAATTTTTAATTAAACCAATAAATATGGTTTTGTGAAATGAACTATGTTATAATCATCGACAAGGTATGTCGTACACAAACATGTGTAATGTTTCATATTTGAAATTGTCAATATAGAATGAGGTATGCATACTAATATCATTACAGAATTATAATAATATATTAAATATAGTTTTAATTATTTATATATATATATATATATCATTCATGTGATGTGGTAACGAAGAACGAATTACATTGCTTCGTGGATGTGGTAGTCCGCACGTACGCAAGAATGAAATTATTTTTATGTTCGTGGAATAGTTATGATTTAGATGATATAAATATTTCATTAATATAATATATAAAAATTACTACCATGGTTATGTAAAATCATGATAGTTGATGATGGAAAAAAATAACATCAATTCACGAGGTGATAGTCTGTCGTATACACGAAGGAATGATTATTTTCATATTTAATTGAAGTGGAGGTGGATATAGGTCACAAGAAAAAAATAATAACATATTAGAATATGGATTGTAATAGATTTATTATTTTAACATGAATTAATAATATTTTATGGATTTTTAAGAAGAATTAAAACAAAAACAAGTGGATAAAACAATACATCTTCTTCACACAACCTCTTTTGCTTAAAACCTTAAGACAACTAAGGTTGGTGTTATGCCAAAACAAAGACTCTATAATGAGGTTAATGTTTCTAGTAATTTATTTGGATAGTTAAAGGATGAATAAAATTGTTTTTTAAGTGTGTTAAAATGAGCAGAAGAGGTGTCCTTTAATTGGAGAATAGAGGGGAACTCTTGGAATTTTTCAAAATATTAGATTAATTAAATTTAATATTCTATTAAAAATAGAAAAAGTGAGTTACTTAAAAAAAATATGAGTATAGGTTAAAATAATATCATCCAAAATTCTTTAGATATGTTTGGTTCACTTTTTTTACCCTTATCTTTTAGTTTTAAACCTTATTTAACACCTTTAACTCTCACCATGATAACATTGATTTTTTCTCTTTGAGGGTAAATAATTTAACTATAAATTACAAAACAACCCATAATTGGATAAAGGTTGATATTTTAAAGCTTATCCTAATAATTATAATGAATATTCTATTTTTATGAATTTTTTATCATTTAATGAAACATTACTTATATTAAAATAATGTTAATGCCAATTTTGAAAATATTCATTAATTTTACATTTCTGAATATCAATACATCAATATAAATTTGAACCAAATATTTTAATACATCACTAAAATGTAATATTAGTCTATAAAATTCATGTATTATATTAATTATCTCATAAAATATTTATTTTGATATTTTAAAATCAATTATTTTATTATTCCATTAACTAAATAATTATATCTTTAGTATTCTGAAAGCGTTTAATATAATTATTTCTTTAGTAAAAAATAAAATAAAATTAACATGTTTATGATAAATATTTTATTTTAAATTTCTCTTTATAGTGTAATATATTCTCTTGATAAACCCATATTAAAATTGTTATAGTAATTAAAAATACAAATGTGATATCATTTAATTTTCATTTAATAAAATATTATAAATGTAATAATCTCATATAAATGATAAAATACAACCACATATAAAAACCTATAATTTTTATGGATTAAAATTAATCATTCTATAGAAATAGGGTATACGTAATAGTCATTTTATAGTTCTTATCAAATTATTTTTTCCCTTAATTACATGATTTCCCTTTTACAATGGCAATAAGATTTACCAAGGTTACTATTCATAATTTCAAAAAATTAAGGTGACATATTTAGTAAATATGGACATCCTAATTTCAAATATTCATTCTTTTTTTCAAAATTCAAAACTAATAATTTATAGTATTGAAAATTTAAATCAACAAAAAGGTACAAAAAACAATGTTTTAGAAAAATTCCATTTTTAAACAAAAAATGTTTTTATAAAAAACTAAAGAATAAAATCCATTTTAAAAACAAAATGTAATTATTTTTAAATAAAATGGGAAAAATTAATATTCTCAAAAATATAAAATATATTTTAATTCATATATACTTGAAAAGAAAATATAATTTTCAATAAAAATTGATATTTTTTGCAATTCATTGAAAAACCAAACTTTTTATAAAATTTAAAAAAATTAACCACAATATAATTTTGATATTAAATTTTAAAAAAATGATATTTATCTCATTCAATTATATTTATAATTTTTTCAAAAATTAATTATATTATTCACTCATAAAATAAATAAAAATCAATCTTGAAGAAAGTGTATTTTATGATTAAAATGACTACTAAAATTAAGTTCATTAATTTATAATAATTAATTACAACATTATTAATGAGTAGTATTATATTATATTTCATTATTCAATTAATACTATTCATTCCCTCTTATTAAATGGCTTTGTTATAATAGTCACATAATAAAAATATATTTTTTTTTTAATATTGTATTTGTGTATCTGACACGCTATTGAACATAGTATTTTCTCTAAAATAATCATGATGTTATAAGGAGTGTAAAAAATTACTTTTAATATTCCTACACAATACTTAATAAAAAGTTGTTTCTATTAAATTATCTTTTTTAACATAAAATAATGTTACACAAAACAAAATATTTTGTAGATTCATATGAAATTAATTATAGTAGGATCAATAAAATATATAATATGTTAAATGAAATCCAAATCAAAAAGATAGATAGGAATTTAAATTACATGATGCACAGAAAAGAAAAAATAGTTTTCCAAAAATTGACATTTTTCAGAATTCACTCAAAAAAAAAAATCTTTTTAGAAAAATCATAATTACTGATCTTAAGCATATTACAACATGCTGATTAAAAATATTATGTAAATTTTTTTTCCAATATATTTTCAATATTTTATATAAAATAAATATAATATTCATTCAAAAATGGAATAAAAAATATTTTTGAATAATATTTTTGAATAATAAAATAAAATTAGTCTCATTAAATTCCTAATAAATATAAGAAAATAAATTTAATTCATTTAATTTTTATATAAAATGGATATTTAATTATAATCCTTTATAAATAGTGAAAATTTTATTCTATCAAGAAAGAAAAAAATGTAGAAAAAAATGATTAATGAAAATCATCTCGTATTCTTTAAAAATATTTTATGTTCATTATATCCAATTGATAATAAATAATTTATTGAATTTTCACTCTATTAAGTAAAAAATTTATTCAAATATTTCATAATGTGGTTATTACAATGCATACCCTCTAAACCAATGACCATGTCATAATAGTAATAATTAAATAATAATATTGCTATAGTATATCATGGTTCATTTATGATTGATATTGTGTATACCTCATAAAACAAACTATAATATTTAAATAAAATAAATTTTAAAATCTTGTAGGGTTATATTTTTTCCCTTAAATAATTTTTTCCTCACAATTTTATCTCCTCTCACATAAAAGGGTTGAAAATGTTTTTTATCATCAATTTTAAGGAGTGGAAGATAAAACATTAAATCATGAGAGAAAATCCTTTTTAATATTTTAAAAATGACATAGTTGAAAACCAACATCATAAATAAGTGATGTTAAACCATACTTATTAAAAATAGAGAAGGTAAATATAAAGTTTACCCAGAATAACACATAACGAGGTTATCAAATAAGGGTAATTTCAGAGAGAAGTGAAAATATGATCATATAAGATAAATCTCCCCTAATGACGATGGAAAGTATATTCCAAAAAATTATAATTTTTCTTTAAATTGAATTATAGTGGAATAAAAACAAAATTAAAATTTCATTTCCATTTTATAGAAAGAGGCCATCAATTAATCAAATATTATTATATTAGGAAATCATTTTTATTTTTTGTTCTTTTTATTGAAATATATTGATTATTTTACTATTGTGGTAGTGAATATATAAATATATATAATTTATTTTTTAAAAAAAATTAAATTTCATAATTTTATTATGTTTAGAGTATGTTTTTACATTTACTTCATCCTATAATAAAAATTATAAATTTTAAAAATTTTCTTGCATGAATCATTAAAATTAAATTTCTATTTATCCTACGATCCATAAAAGGATTACAATTTATTTATCTTATTTGTATCCATTAATCAACTACCAAAATGGTTATAATTAGTTGAATAATACCTAATATTAATAAACAATTATATGAATATATACTACATTAATCTCTAAAATCTCAACAATAACTTCTAATATTCAACAGAAATCATTAAATATATAAATAACCTTAAAATTATATAGAATATTATAAAAAAACTAAATCCAAAATATAAAAATGGTTTTATATCATATTCATCCAAGAAAAACACAATTTTTTTCTACATATAATATCAATCTCTAATAAAGTCACATAACAAAAAAGAATATTCATTAATCATATAATATACAAAATATAACAATATTTTCTATAAATAACTTAAATTAATAGACATTAATACTAAAATCATATATTATTCCAAAAAGATAAATCAACCACTATCTATAAATAAAATTCCATCTTAGCTAATAATATTTCTATTTCTTAATCAAATAATGTTATGAATAAAGTAAAAATCATTAAAAATAACTATAAACATTTATTCTCAAAATCAACTTTAAATCTTATACTAGTCTATAAAATATATCATATATTCCCAAAATGTAATAACACTTTTATAAAAATTAATAAAAGATACCTAAATATTGAAAATCATATTAACCCTAATGGTTATCAACAAATTTTAACTTATTTCGCGAAAATTAGAAATATTATTTATAAAATGAAAAATACATTATAATAAATCTTAATCATAAGGGTTAAAAATACCTCAATTAGATATTAAAACTCAATTAAAGTCTCCGAGGTACTCCCATTACATAATAAATTACAGGGGTTTTAATGAAATTAAAATTATGATCAACCGTGAACATATTAATCAATGATGGTGCCTAAAACTACTAAAATATCCTTAATTTGATCATAATAACCTATAATAGTATCTAAACTATTCCTTTGATAACAAATTTAATGCCTCATATATTAAAAAACAAATATATAAATCAATTATAAAAATGTGTTTACTTTCACAAATTTCATAAATATTTTTGGTTTATAGTTTTAGTAAATTATGAAAAACTATTATATATCAAACACTTATAGTACAATGTGGAAACTTACACTCAAATTATAGTTTCCCTGTAAATAAAATTTCTTATTAATACACTCCTATTTCATTCATGGAAATTTTTTTAATTAAATATGTGTCACCATTTACCTTGATATAATCTATAAAAATACTTATTCTATGTTAACAACATTTTAAAATGTGTGATGGGAACCAAAATCATAGCAAGGGTTATAAAAATAAACAAAACACATTAGTCTATTTTAAATTTATGAAAACCCATTAATTTGTTTTTGTTTTTCATAATAATCTTTTGATCTCTAAATAATAATTTACTTACTCATGAAATAAACATTAAAACATTGATATTTCACAAAGCCTTTTGTAAGATATCATAAATGAATAAGACATAGTTATGAAATTTACTTAGTAAAACATCAAAATTTATGAAAACAAACCTTTTACAATTTGAATATTGCAATAATTAACTAAATCATGATTTCATTTTTAGTTATAACATCCCATGATTTCATTTAAAACACATAGAATTAATAGAAAAACAATTATGTTAACTCGGTACATTATATTTAAAATTTTACTTACAATGTAATTACTTAACCAGATAATTCCAACATCTCATAAGAGTAATCTATCATCAGTAAAATCTTTCAATTTATCCAATGAATTGGAGAGCTATATCGGTCTCAACCATAATTCATATAATTTTTTTTAATATTCATAGACTGAATAAAAAAAATATCCTTTAATTTAAGAATAAAACTCATTTGAATTAGAATTTAATCCCATCAGAAATAATAATTTAACAAATCTCATTAAAATGAGAAGGTTTTCCCCTTTCCAATGAAAAATTATTTAAAACAAAAATGATAAAAAATATATAGATAGATAAATTTTCTTAAATGTAATCATGGATAACAGTATATGAATATTTATATAAAATAATTTTCATGATGGATGAAATTATTTCCCTTACTAATTGTTAAAAGAATGTATGTTTTCACATATTGAAAAGGATTAAAAAAACTAATGGTGTGTAACACATTGAAAATATTACATTTTACTACATTATAGGGAATGTAAAATGTGTTAAAAAATTAACATTATAAAACTTTTAATAATATACATGAACATTCATGAAAACATTTAAAAGATACTTGACATGGATGAGCAATAATTTGAAGGAATAATTTAAAAAAGGTTTTTAAAAGAAATACCCTTACCTCGAGTCCCAACTCATTTCATTATTATAACTACCAATGAGATTAATAAAATTATATTAGTTTCATACTTGATTGAAACCATTTTTCACATCCATTCCATTATCATTATTCCATTTAGGTTATTTTATACAATGTTTTTACATACAAAAATGGTTAACTTCACATTCAATGTTTTGAAGAAATTCAGGTTATGAGTTCAAAAATTACATGATAGGTTAACTATGGTCAATATGATCTTGGTTATATAATCTCAAAAATATTAATCACGAAAAAATATTATATTTATATATTATATAATTTTTTTTAATAATTAATGCAATGTAGATGTGTAAAATGAAATACCTCATATCACGGGAGTAGTGTTCAACACTTACACATGAGCAACGGTTCCATTTTCTAAAATATAGAAAAAAAATTATATTATATTTAATTTTATGGAATCATAAATATATAATAAATGAAATATTTAATCATTATTTCCATAATTATGACCATCCATGTGAGGTGGTTATGAAAAGTGGATAATACCACTTTTTGTAGGTGGTATTCAATATGTACACACAAGCGATGCTATCATTTTACAATAAATGGAAAGCGGAAGATGTTAAGTAATAATTAATATTTTTTGAGTAACAATAATTTATTTTAAATCATATATATACATTAATTCCATATTAATAATGTAACACCCCAGGTAAATAAAGAGTATGACATTTTCATATTTATCCATATTTGTGAATAAAATATTAATATTACTTTAAAGGGGATGCTATGCACGATGGCGCACCCAATACGCAATAATGAGTTTCTTGGGAATCTTGCATTGCACTCTAATAATAAAATAATATTATTTTAAATGGTAGTTAACACAAAGCCATTGTATTGGCAGAAAAGAATAGAAATAACTAAAATACGATTATATATGTTTGTAAAATGTTTTTACTTTTATCCAATAAATTTTAGTGGCTTAAAATAAAAATGAATCCAATCTTTAGCATTGAATACACTAGTATTTTTAAAAGATCGTTTTACTACCTTTTGATGGCAAACCATTTTTAAATCAAAAATTTTACAATTTTATAAGATCTATTTTTCAAAATAAACATCTTATTTATTATTGGGACATTGAAATTTACCTTGGGTTAATTTTTGGTATTTTTCTGACAATGTTCATTTTTCAATGAATAGTGACAAATACTGCATTTTACATCAAAACTGCTTTTTCATATAATTTAATTATATGGTTATATTATCTTTTTAATTTTTTTAAAGTTTAATTAGAATATATTTTTCCCATGTAATACAATTATGGTCATTGGGATTAATTTTACTTTGGAATTGGGCATAAACAAGTGCCAAACTTTTCATGAATATTGTTTCAAAAAAACCCTCTATTTGTTTTGACAACGGGAATTATTTTTAAATTAATTATTTCAATTTATGTGTCTTGAATTTTGTAAAATGGATTACATATTTGGAATCAGAAGGTCCAAATTATGTAATTAAGACTCTTTTATTTTTGAACATTATGAATAGTAATGACGGTAATTATCTTTAATTATCTTGATTAATGAGTAATCAGGTAGTTAAAGATAATAAAATAATATAATAATAATAAAAAATGACCACAAAATATGTCCTAAGGCTACTGGTTGTCTCATGGCCGACCATGGGATGCCTTGTGCCAAACTTGGGGGGCCCATGGAATCACTTTTGTGAGAAAGTGACTTTTTATCTTTTTATTTTTAAAGAATGTTAAATGTAACAAAGAATGTATCACCTAAGTAATATATTTTTAATTTTTTCTACATAAATGATCTTTTAGACGATAAATATTTATTGGAAATATAAAGAGATATCCTACATCATATTAATTTTTTATAATTTTTAGACATTAAATAATGTAAATTATTTATGACATAATGATGATCTAGTGATGACCTCATTATTTAACAATTTAAATAAAATGGAAAGATAATGTAAATTCTAAGACCTAAACATGTCAAAAACCTATTGGATGGGTAGAGTTCAAACCATTATCACCTTATCCTAAAAACACATCAATGTGGGACCATTAAAATCAGAAACTCATTTGAAAATAAAGTTACATTTTATACCTTTCCAAGAGTGCCCCTCCTCTCCTCTTATAAAAGGCCCCCACCTCTACCTCCTTACCCACACTAACAAAGCCTTTGGATTGGACAAACCCTGCCCAATTTGTCTCTCCACATCCCTCTATAGCTCCTTGAAGCCTCACTTTGGGCAGAAGTCTTCCCAAGGAAGCCTTTGAGCTCAAACCAAAGGGAGTTACCTGATTTTAAGGTAATGTCTTCACTTGTGTCCTTTTGTTTTATTTTTCTTCTCCAACCCCCTAAACTCTTTTTATTCTTTTCTTTTGTAACAAATCCCGTATCTTCAATATACTAGGATGTTGTTATAAGAATTATTCTATCTACACTTACACACACCTACATCTAATGTTTAAAGAACATACTGTTTTTGTGGTTGGTGATTTTCTGCCTCACGAAACGATGATTGTTCAATATTCTTTTAACACCTTTAAAGGTGGCCATTATGGTGTCACTGTATTTTATATAAGATATATATAGTATTTATGTTTACTTTATACTTCTTTATTTTATATTTAAACCATAACATTATTCTTTTCATGTTGTGTAAATGCGATAATTTCATATGAGGAAGTGCGGACTACCGCCCCGTCAAGTGATGTGACCCGCACATACAATATATGGAATGTATAAAGAATTAAATTAATGAACATATGTGACCTATATAACATATATATTATACTGTAATTATAATATATATATATCATTTATTTTTAATTCCATTAATATGAAAAAGAAAAAAATGAAAGTAGCGTTCATGCGTACGTACGGCCTACCGTCTCCATGAACGGTGCTTTTCGTTTTTTATCTCCAAATGATATGGAATAGTATAAAATGAATATTTACTGGATATATATGATATATATGATATATACATCTTGATTATAACTCTGGATATAATAGATACATGAAAAACTTGTAATTATAAAGAGCATATTTTGACTCAAGTCCCAATGATCCTTTAAACGACTGTTATGAACTAAAATAATTACATAGTGTTCATGACATGGTAATAAGTGATATAAAAGGAATAATGAACTTGAAAAAGGTTCTTAAGGAAGTAGAAATTAACTCAAGTTTATTATTCAGGATATAACGATCGAGTCAAGTCGGACCCGAGGTAAGGGATCCTACTCCTCTCTTTCTTTTTAAATACACTCTTTTATGTCATTCCTTTTAAAGATCATCTTTCTTGTTATTGGGATGTTATTTTATGTTACTATTACTGTAATTTTTATGTTAATGTGATTAGAGACCCTATTCTCTCTCATCAATCCATTTTGGATGTTTTGAGTGGCGCCGTTAGGCTGCCGAATTTTCGTAAGAGATCTAACCTCTCTCTTTCTTTTTAAGTACTCTCGTTTCTATCACTTATTTTAAGATCCTCTTTGTTATGATGGGGGATGTTATTTTATATTCCACTTGTTTTACATTTTATTGTAATATGATGAGATACCCTATTTTATCTCATCAATCCATTTTTGGAAGTTTTAAGTGGCGCCGTTAGGCTACCGAGTTTTCGTAAGGGATTTTTTCATCTCACTTTTATTCCCGTGAGATTTATGCTACATTTTCCACAATTTCCTTTTAGTGGTTTATTTAATATCCATTATTCCACTATTTGTGTAATATACTTTCGTTTATGAGTATTTACATCAATTTTGTATTTTCTTTCTTTCACGGGGCATATGTTTCAAAAGATACCCATGTCGGTAAGGGAACCTTTCTCCCTCCTCTTTTTAAAAGACTTATTTTGTTATGTCTTTTAATTCACATACTATTATGTTGGGATATGTTATTCTATATACTTATTTATTTAAATTTTATGTCCAAGTGATGAGATACCCTTTTTATCTCTCATGAACTCATTTTCTGAATTTTGAAGTGATGTCGTTAGGCTGTCGAATTTTACCAAGGGAACTTTTTAACCCAATTTCGATTTCTTTGGGTTCAACATGTAGTGATTGAATATGTCCTCATTTGAATATGTGTGAATGAACATTGAGTGTTTTACACTTAATATCCACTTATATTGGGTGTATTTATATTTTTCACACATAATTATGAGATTGATTTATCCTTAATTTAAGGGCACCTTCTTTACAGGGGTTTTCATATCATTTTACATTTCTATTGAGACTTCATTGTTGTTATGCACCAATTCACTCTCATATGGTGTATATACTATCCTTTGGAATATTATATCATGAATTCCTTTATTCTAATGATATTATAAGTTTCTTATTAAATGTTATTCCTCAATTATTGTGTCTCTCATTTTGTTAAAAACACTTTAAATAAAATATCGTTTTAAATGTTTTAATGATTTATTCTTAAAAATGGTTCCCATTAATATCCATGTTTTCAAAATGGTTTTAAGTATTTATTTATATGGATATTAATGGTTTAAAATGTTAAAAGCTTCAAGGTGGTATGGGACACTTTGATTCAAAAATATCTTTATTAAATGTTTTAAATGGTTTTGGAAATGGTTTCTTTTTGAATGGATTCATTATTTCAATATACTGAAATGTTATATTGTGATTGAAATGTGGAAATGTTATGTTTCCTTTATGCATGTTTTATGTGATACGTTTATGTTATGGTTCTTGGGCATTGCTATGGAAATGGGTGGTTCTGTGATAAACTAAGGGCGGGTGAGCCCGATATAGCTCTCCAATGCATTGGGTAACGTGAATGAGTGAAACGTTAAGGTTTCTCCAAAGAGATTTAGGGAATATATTATGGTGGGTATTCCAAACGTAACCAAGAGGGTTACTCCATACGTAAGAATGTTATGAATGCCTCAAGTTACCTTTTATGTCTTATGATTTATATGATTTATTCATGATTTTATGAGGTATGTTAAAGTGATTATGTTTTATGGGTAAAGTATGATTTCATTCTTATGTATACATGTACTCATGTTTCCTTTTAATATTTTTATATCCATTAATGAGATTTTTATGCTCATCCCAAGTTTTTGAAATGTTTTTCACAGGTCAAGGGAAGGGTACATGATATGATGGTAGTGTCAAGGAAGTGTCAAGAAAGAATACATGTTTTATTTTAAATATGTTTCCGTTGATGGGAAAAATGAATACTATCTTTAATGTAACCACTTATTTTAAATGTGGAATGTAATGCATGTTTTATGATCTAATTCTCTAAAAATCTAAACCTAAAAAGATCCTTAATGTGTAATCTTTTAATAACTCAAGATTAAGTAAGGTTTAAGGCTGGGGACTTATAGTTGGTATCAGAGGTCGGTTTAGATAACTTTAGAGGTTAGGGTTTTCTTTAAGCATAAGTGATATTACCATAATGGTTAGGATTTCAGAAAGAGTCCTAGTTTTAGATAAAGTTAATAAGTAAGTATATATTAGTGGTTATCTTCCTCATTAGTACATGATGGTTTTGTTGATATACTCACACTGACATTTCTGTTTTTAGTGAATGGATGGATCTAGAAGGCACCAAAGTGACAATAGGTTTGAAGGAAACTGTGTCGGTTCTCTGATTAAGAGGCTGGATGAAATGGGGTATTCAATGAGGAAACTCGTGGTTGTTCTAAACCAACTATCAAGAGTCATGATTGACAACCTAAACCTTGGTGATTCCTCTAAGGCATCATATATGCGAGAAACAAATCCCTACGGAACTACAGGTAATAATCATAAAGGTAAGTGTGTTCAAAAACTTATGTGTCAAAAATGTGGAAAGAAACACCTAGGAAAATGTTTCAAAGGGACAAAAATATGCTATAGATGAAAAAATGAAGGTCATAAAACAAGAACCTGCCATGGAAAAAGGAAGCATCCTGTTGACTCAAGGAAAGGGAAAGAAGTTCTTTCTGAGGGATCAATTGAATGTTTTAAATGTGGTGTGCATGGTCATTATGCAAACACATGTCCTATGAAGACTTTTCGTGAATGGGATCACCAAGATCGTACAAATGTTCATTTACCAATACCTAATTCCATTCTGATTGAGGATGAAGAAACTGAAAATGACCAACCAAAGGTATGGATTATCTCATGACTATTGTTTCCTTATTTTGGAATCTTAGGATATGATTCATGATTTTGTTTGTAGGAAAGAAGTATTTCAGAATAAGTTGGAAAGGAATGGTTAATGGATCATGAAGAATGTTTAATGAGTAATATGTCAACATATAAGGTCTTCAAGAGTTATGGTGAAATTATTAAGAGTATTAAGACTCTTTTGATGATGGGGTTACATTAGAAGACTTTTTATATTATGTGTAACCCTGATGTTTAATATATGAAAATTTTATTCAAGGAATAATTATCTGTTCTTTTGTGGACATAGTTATAAAGAACCATTTGGGTTTATATGATCCTTACTTTTGAGGTAATTATGGGTTACTATATGTTATGATGGAAGTGAAAGGCATGGGATAAAATTGAGGTTAAATTATGTTATGGTTATTTTTGATGATTTTATCTCTTTGGGGAATGATTTGAGAATTATATAGTTTTGGAAAAAGGACAACACGCAGACCGTGTGACCACCCATCGCGTCACACAAAGCTGCGGGAATCGAACCCACAACCAAAGTGCGACTGGTATTTATCGCCTACCACTGGACTACGTGAGGTCCCTGGTTAGTTTGACTAATTCTTTTTAGTTAGATGATTTCAGGAATCAAGAGTAAGTTTATTTTTGGTTATCTATGGAAATGATTAAACTATCATCGAGGATATGTGATTAGGTTAATTAATTTTCAATATGAGACATTAAGAGAAACTTATGTTGTTTGGAGATAAATGTTACAATTTAACTTGGAATACTATGTGACTAAATCCTTAAAATATTTGGGTTTCAATCTTATTTTGGTTTACTTTGAAGAATTTTATGGTCAAATTGTTTATCGAATGGTCCTCGTTGAACTTTGGGTTTTGTTGGACAAATTTTGGAGATTAAGAATAGATTTTCTTTTTATAAAGGGTTATCCTTTTCTGGATTATCTAATCTTGTACTAACCTTTTTGGTTTTGGTTTTGGTTAATGTCTAAAGACATGGGAAGTATATAGTTCTCTTTTGTTGATGAGGTGATTCTCAATAAGTTGATTATAGTACTCTTAATGAGAACAAGTCTTCTTAAATACTCGTCTTTTGGAGAAAATATGAGTTTGATTAAGGAATCTAGTAAAAGTTGAAAGTCTACATGACAAGTAAGTATGTTTCAGTATGATTTAGTTAAGCTCAAAAATAAATTCCTCAATAAAAATTAACATAAAACAAAAATTTTGTCTGTTAACTTTTCCTACTGGGGAATCGAATACCGTTTAACCCATCACAAGTTTGTGATTTTCTTATGGTTAACTTTCTCCTAGACATGTTTACTATCACTCTCCATCAGAACATGACCCTATGTTTTCTCCTACATGTCCATGTTTTCCTACATGGAATCCTAGTATGGGTTATCTCGGGTAACCTCTGTACTTATCTTTCTTTATTTTAAAGTGATTGTTTTACCGACTCTTGTTCCGATGTGGGACGTTCAAAGATGTTTCCAAGCTCAATTATAAAATTGCGAGGATGTAATTCCCAAAAGGGGGGAAGGATGTAACACCCCAGGTAAATAAAGAGTATTAAATTTTCATATTTATCCATATTTGTGGGTAAAATATTAATATTACTTTAAAGGGGACACTATGCACGATGGCGCAGCCAATACGCAACAACGAGTTTCTTGGGAATCTTGCGTTGCACTCTAATAATAAAATAATATTATTTTAAATGGTAGTTAACACAAATCCATTGTATTGTAGGGAATTAATAGAAATAACTAAAATACGATTATATATGTTTGTTAAATGTTTTTACTTTTATCCAATAAATTTTAGAGGCTTAAAATACAAATGAATCCAATCTTAAGCATTGAATACACTAGTATTTTTAAAAGATTGTTTTACTACCTTTTGATGGAAAAACATTTATAAATAAAACATTTGACAATTTTATAAGATCTATTTTTCAAAATAAAGATATTATTTATGACTGGGACATTGAAATTTACCCTGGGTTAATTTTTGGTATTTTTCTGACAATGTTCATTTTCAATGAATAGTGAAAAATACTGCATTTTACATCAAAACTGATTTTTCATATAATTTAATTATATGGTTATATTATATTTTTAATTTGTTTTAAAGTTTAATTAGAATATATTTTACCCATGTAATACAATTATGGTCATTGGGATTTATTTCACTTTTGAATTGGGCATAAACAAGTGCCAAACTTTTCATGAATATTGTTTCAAAAAAACCCGCTATTTGTTTTGACAACGGGAATTATTTTTAAATTAATTATTTCCATTTATGTGTTTGGAATTTTGTAAAATGTATTACATATTTGGAATCATAAGGTCCAAATTATGTAATTAAGACTCTTTTATTTTTGAACATTATGAATAGTAACAACGGTAATTATATTTAATTATCTTGATTAACGAGTAATCAGGTAGTTAAAGATAATAAAATAATATCATAATAATAAAAAATGACCACAACATGTGTCCTAAGGCTACGGGTTGTCTCATTTCCGACCATGGGATGCCTTGTGCCAAACATGGGGGCCCCATGGAATCACTTTTGTGAGAAAGTGACTTTTTATCTTTTTATTTCTAAAGAATGTTAAATGTAACAAAGAATGTATCACCTAAGTAAAATATTTTTAATTTTAGCTACATAAATGATCTTTGGGACTATAAATATTAATTGGAAAGATAAATATATTTCCTACATCATAGTAGTTTTTTTATAATTTTTAGACATTAAATAAAGTAAATTATTTATGACATAATGATGATGCAGCGATGACCTCATTATTTAACGATTTAAGTAAAATGGAAAGATAATGTAAAATCTAAGACCTAAACATGTCCAAAACCTATTGGATGGGTGGATTTAGAACCCTTATCACCTTATACCCGAAACACATCAATGTGGGACCATTAAAATTGGAAAACATTTGAAAATAAAGTTACATTTTATACCTTTCCAAGAGTGCCCCTCCTCTCCTCTTATAAAAGGCCCCCACCTCTACCTCCTTACCAACACTACCAAAGCCTTTGGCTCGGCCAACCCTGCCCATTTTGTCTCTACACATCCCTCTCTATCTCCTTGAAGCCTCAATTTGGGTATAAGTCTTCTCAAGGAAGCCTTTGAGCTCAAACAAAAGGGAGTTACCCGATTTTAAGGTAATGTCTTCACTTGTGTCCTTTTGTTTTATTTTGCTTCTCCAACCCCCTAAACTCTTTTTATTATTTTCTTTTGTAACAAATCCAGTATCCTCAATATAAAAGGATGTTTTTATAAGATGGATTCGAGCTACACTTACACACACATTTGTCTAATGGTTAAAGAACATACTGTTTTCGTGGTTGGCGATTTTCTGCCTCACGAAACGATGATTGATCAATATTCTTTTAACACCTTTAAAGGTGGACAATATGATGTCACTGTATTTTATATAAGATATATATGGTATTTATGTTTAATTTATGATTATTTATTTTATATTTAAACCATAATATTATTCTTTTCATGTTGTGTAAATGTGATAATTTCATATGAGGAAGTGCGGACTACCGCCCCCTCAAGTGATGTGACTCGTACATACAATACATGGAATGTATAAATAATGAAATTAATGAACATATGTGACCTATATAACATATATATTATAATGGAATTATAATATATATATATTATTTATTTTTAATTCCATTAATATGAAAAATAAAAAAAATGAAAGTAGCGTTCATGCGTACGTACGGCCTACCGTCTCCATGAACGGTGCTTTTCGTTTTTTATCTCCAAATGATATGGAATAGTATAAAATGAATATGTACTGGATATATATGATATATATGATATATAAATCGTTATTATAACTCTGGATATAATATATACATGAACAACTTGTAATTATAAAGAGCATATTTTGACTCAAGTACCAATGATCGTTTAAACGACCGTTATTAACTAAAATAATTACATAGTGTTCATGACATGGTAATAAGTGATATAAAAGGAATAATGAACTTGAAAAAGGTTATTAAGGAAGTATAAATTAACTCGAGTTTATTATTCAGGAGATTAAATAATGATCGAGTCAAGTCGGACCCGAGCTAAGGGATCCTACTCCTCTCTTTCTTTTTAAGTACACACTTTTATGTCATTCCTTTTAAAGCTCATATTTCTTGTTATTGGGATGTTATTTTATATTAATATTACTGTAATTTTTATGTTCATGTGATGAGAGACCCTATTCTCTCTCATCAATCCATTTTGGAAGTTTTGAGTGGCACTATTAGGCTGCCGAATTTTCGTAAGAGATATAACCTCTCTCTTTCTTTTTACGTACTCTCCTTTATGTCACTTCTTTTAAGCTCCTCTTTGTTATTATGGGGGATGTTCTTTTATATTCCACTTTCTGTAAATTTTATTTTAATATGATGAGAGACCCTGTTTGATCTCATCAATCCATTTCTGGAAGTTTTAAGTGGCGCCGTTAGGCTGCCGAGTTTTCGTAAGGGATTTTTTCATCTCACTTTTATTCCCGTGAGATTTATGCTACATTTGCAACAATTTCCTTTGAGTGGTGTATTTACTATACATTATTCTACTCTTTGTGTAATATAATTTTGTTTATGAGTATTTAACTCAATGTTGTATGGTCCTTCTTTCACGGGGCGTACGTTTCGAAAGATACCCATGTCGGTAAGGGAACCTTTCACCCTCCTCTTTTTAAAAGACTTCTTTTGTTATGTCTTTTAATTCACATACTATTATGATGGGATATGTTCTTCTATATCCTTATTGATTTAAATTTTATGTCCAAGTTATGAGATACCCTTTTTATCTCTCATCAACTCATTTTCTAAATTTTGAAGTGATGCCATTAGGCTGTCGAATTTTACCAAGGGAACTTTTTAACCCAATTTCGATTTCTTTGGGTTCAACATGTAGTTATTGAATATTTCCTCATTTGAATATGTGTTAATTAACTTTGAGTGTTTTAAAATTGATATCCACTTATATTAGGTGTATTTATATTTGTCACACATAATTATGAGATTGATTTATCCTTAATTTAAGGGTACCTTCTTTACAGGGGATTTCATCTCATTTTACATTTCTATTGAGACTTCATTGTTGTTATGCACCAATTCACTCTCATATGGTGTATATAATATCCTTTGGAATATTATGACATGAATTCCTTTATTCTCATGATATTATAAAGTTCTGATTAAATGTTATTCCTCAATTATTGTGTCTCTCATTTTGTTAAAAACACTTTAAATAAAATATCGTTTTAAATGTTTTAATGATTTATTCTTATAAATGGTTCCCATTAATATCCATGTTTTCAAAATGG
Organism: Viscum album; assembly: GCA_963277665.1. NCBI lineage: Eukaryota > Viridiplantae > Streptophyta > Magnoliopsida > Santalales > Viscaceae > Viscum > Viscum album. The sequence continues at coordinate 199,768,403 of OY728157.1, read as the reverse complement.
TTTTAAGGATTTATTTATATGGATATTAATGGTTTAAAATGTTAAAATCTTCAATGTGGTATGGGACACTTTGATTCAAAAATCTCTTTATTAAATGTTTTAAATTGTTTTGGAAATGGTTTCTTTTTGAATGGATTCATTATTTCAATATACTAAAATGTTATATTGTAATTGAAATGTGGAAATGTTATGTTTCCTTTATGCATGTTTTATGTGATACGTTTATGTTATGGTTCTTGGGCATTGTTATGGAAATGGGTGGTTCTGTGATAAGCTAAGGGCGGGTGAGCCCGATATAGCTCTCTAATGCATTGGGTAACGCGAAGGAGTGAAACGTTAAGGTTTCTCCGAAGAGATTTAGGGAATATACTTTGGTGGGTATTCCAAACATAACCAAGAGGGTTACTACCTAAGTAAGAATGTTATGAATTCCTCAAGTTACCTTTTATGTCTTATGATTTCTATGATTTATTCATGATTTTATGAGGTATGTTAAAGTGCTTATGTTTTATGGGTAAAGTATGATTTCATTCTTATTATACATGTACTCATGTTTCCTTTCCATATTTTTATATCCCGTATTGAGATTTTTATGCTCATCCCACGTTTTTGAAATTTTTTTCACAGGTCAAGGGAAGGGTACATGATATGATGATAGTGTCAAGGAAGTGTCAAGAAAGAATCCATGTTTTATTTTAAATTTGTTTCCGTTGATGGGAAAAATTAATACTATCTTTCATGTAGCCACTTTGTTTAAATGTGGAATGTAATGCAAGTTTTATGATCTAATTCTCTTAAACTCTAAACCTGAAAAGATCCTCAATGTGTAATCTTTTAATAACTCAATATTAAGTAAGGTTTAAGGCTGGGGCCTTATAAATAACCATTTTTGTGAGTAATTTATGAAAAAAAACACACTACTTAGTTGAGGTGGTAGTCCATACATTCCCTCAAGAATTGTTTTTAGTTCCCATAGGACGTAAAATTATATTAAAAGGGATATAAAACTATAATAATAATAAAAATTTATGTATATGGAATATACTAATGTTATTATTTCGGTAGTTTTATAGAATATTTTAATGAGTTCTAAGCCAAAATAAACATGAAACACTCAGTTAAGAATAAAACCAATTTTTTGGAAAACAACCTTTATCCTAAACCTTAATCCTTATAAGGATAGAATTTTTGTGAGACAATAACCTATATAAAATGTTTCATATGGTAAGGATAGTATATTGGGAGGTATTTTATATGATAAATTGATGAAGAGGTCCAATTAAGAGAGGAGAGGAGATTCCATTTTATAAGTGAGGTGGGTGGTCATCTTCTAAATATGTTAAAAATTAAAATATAATAAGTGTCTAACTCATGTAGAATGGATGAAAAGTGTCAAGGATTAAAATATAAAGAGGATAAGTTCTTTATAAAATCAATAAATCATATTTATAAAATTTTCGTTTCCATTGTATACCTTAATTTTTATATTTAGTCCTCTCATTAACCTTGTTTTACCTTAACCATTGTAACAAATTTCTCAAAATTTAAGGGTCATGAAGGTTATATTAAAAAATAAAAATTGGAACATAAATAAACCATTTATGGTATTATTGAAAACTTTCAAAAAAAATTGTTATGATATTATTTTCATGAAATTATAATTAATGAAAAAGTAGTTTTAAGCATTAAATACCATACACTAATTTTTCAGAACTATTCAAAAATATTAAAATTTAAAGGATTCAAGATAATGATTTAATTTGATTTTAAAAAAATAATCCAACATTTATCCTTAAAAACATTTTATGAAATTCATGGAATACCATAAATCATAAAATATTAACTAATCTTAATGTTTCTTAAATGATTTTCTCATTTTCTACAGCTTGGACTAGCTTTTTATCGAGGTTTTGTAAGTATTAAATGTAACTATACCATCAATAAAAAATATAATTAACTCTCTATTATTATTAATATATTTTTGGAATATCAAGAATAACCATTTATAAAAATTAATAAATTTTTTTATCATGGAAAAAATAAATTAGAGATTTTAAAAGAAATAGAGTGGCATTTTGTAATTATCTTTTACATAAAATAATATAATGTTAATTATCAAAGAAAATTTTCAAATAAACAATAATAATTAAAAAATAATATGTCATTGGTAGAAAAAATCTCATTCAATAAAAATTTAGTGTAAGGTCCTGACCCAACTCACCCTTGAACCGGTGCATAGACCAGTCGCCACATGACCTTAAGAGCATCTCCCCATATGGCAGAGGATGCCTACAAGCAACATGGGTCTAATGATAGTCAGTGGGGAGACTATACTCTCTAATCAGAATTACACTGTGGTAAATCAGAGTAAATAACAATCAATAGCAGAAGTAGTAATACATAATTGACAAAACAATGAAAGAAAAATATTACTCATTTTATAAAAGAGACCAATGTTAATTGTACAGTAGATGCATAGATGACATGCTAATAATACAAAAATAGGAAGCAGTGAAAAAAAATGCTTTACAATGCAATTCAAGAAAAAAATAAATAATGAGCCAAAGCCCCAAGGGCGGTCTCCTTGAGCATCCCGAGTATCCGCTCAGTCCTCTGCTCTTGTCTCCCAATTAAATGCAGACAACAGAACTTGAAACCAAATAGAATCTACTCATGTACCCCAGTGCAATAATGCCCTGAGTAGGGTGTTAGATATAAATCTCAGTAGGCTGGGACCACCGGTGTCTACCCCAAATCTAGACATTTAATAAATAATTTAAACCGTGTGAAAGAAAGAATAAATAATGTAAGCATTACAATGTTACTATATACCCAAGTATCTGCTTCATCCATCATCGGGTGTCTGAACTTGCATTATACATTTTTCATGAATACACAACAATCTAGTACATAATAATTTCCATTAATCAATTATTCAAACCTCATTAAATTATTAATGTCATAAGATTCGACCCATGACTGAAGTATTATATATAATTCACTCACCATAGATGTCTCTAAAGACCATTTTAGTAATCAAAGTAAATACCGAATCCATAGTTATGCATTGTCTTGAATAAAATGTCATAAGATATTCAATTTAATATTTCATATACCATGTCTGAGCTTGTCCACTAAAAATAGTTATTATATCCTGGGTCCGTCCACCAACAGAGATTCACCCATTCATTGATAAGTCTGAACGCTTTCTCATATTCAACTCACAAATCATTACATCACATCAGTTTAAAACAACCATTTAATTCATTTCATGTATGACCAATTGGACCCACAATCCAATGAGAATTAATGGATGTAGAACATCATGTATAGTACCATTGTGAGTATTTGGAGTGTCAATCCTTGTCTCACAACCCACAGGTATTTGAAGCATCAGTCCATGTCCCATAAAATAATATTTTCATTCAAGATGGGTGTATAACGCCATGTCTAGCACCCTAAGAGTATTTGGAGTATCAATGTAGCAGCCCAAAAATTTTATGGTATGTTTCTTTTAAATACACTATATTCATTAGGTAGAATATATTTCATGAATCACTGAGCCCTATGGAAAAAAATGGTTACTTATAGGAGATAGCCATAACTTAGCCACTAAACTTAAATTTACCAGTTCTATGATTTGAATTTTAAAAATCCAGCATACACGGTTGTGTTCAAGATGTTTTTTTGCAGTATAATAAAACAAAAATAATTATTGGTGAATAGTAACCTACCCTAATGAATAGTAACTTACCCTTATGAATAGAGATATACCCTAATGAATAGTAACCTACCCTATTGTGGTATAAAAATAACATTCATGTTGGAGGCACGGTATACCTATATTTTAGAATGAGTTAATGAATGTTTTAAAACGGGTTTTGATAATAAATTATTATTTTAATTAAATATTAAAATAATCATATTTAAAAAAATATTTTTGAAAAATGGACTTCATTTTTGGATTCTACATGTCAAAAAATGGTTAGGGTGAATTTGGGGGATTTTTCTGAAATACTTGAATTTTTTATGAATAGTAGAATCTGATAATTTACAATAAATGAAAAATAATGGATTAACTGAGTCATCGATGATTCTCTGCTGATGTAAGCACACTTGGTTTGAAATGACATGACCCATTTACTATTCTGGGTAATGGAATATTCAATAGTCCTTGTCTTGAGGAGAAATTATAAATTAATGAGTTTTATATTAAGAAATCCCCTCTCTCCTCCACTATAAAACCCCCTCTCACCCCCTTCCATTCACTCCTCTCAAGCCTTGTGCCTTCTCCAAATTTTGTCCAAATACCTTCCCAACCTCCTACTCCACGTCCAGCAAGCTTTGTTCTCACCAAAAGACAAAAACCAAATCCTTTAAGAAGGATCTCAATGAGAAGAGATCAATAGGTAAACAACCTCTTTTATTTTCATTCTTTTCATTCACTTTATGTTATTCTCTTCCTTTCCCTTTGGAATGTGTTGGGATATTTAATTAAATATCCCCCCTTATAGTACATATTATGTATTAATAATGAGATATTACATTCCTCTCATTAAACTATTTTTATGAAATTTTAAGAGATGTCGTTAGGCTGCCGAATTTTCGTGAGAAATTTAACAATTTTTCATTCATTTTATGATTCCGTTATTTTATTCTTCTTTCATCACCTCATATTAACCAAGAGGCATGTATGATCTATAATGTTGTATTTTCTGGATGTTATAATGTTTATGGTAAATTATTCATCATTATTCTTCTCCTCTCCCACTTATTTAAGGAATAAAAACATTGTTCGTGATGTGTTGAATTACCGACATCGCGGACGATGTAATTTCAATTTTCATTAATTTTTTCAAGTCTGGTCATGAAAAAAATATATGCTTGAACCAAGTCATAATATATTTGTTTTATCTTGTTTAACATTCTGGAATCTTTATACATTCGTAATATGGAATAACAATACAAAACAAGTTTATTGAGCACAGAACTGCCAAGCCAAATTCAAGCGTTTATTTTTAACTCATCGAATGAGCCACCCTCATGGTATATAAACAGAATCATTATAAGATCATTTATATCTCTTTAATCTCACTATTAATTTATATTAACAATTTTGGATGTTTAACCATATTTCAAACCAACTTTAATTCATGAATACAAGTAAAAAAATCATGAAACCAAGTAAGAAAATGCTTCCAAAACAATAAGATTTAATCTATTAAACACATAAAAGAGGACATTAATGAACTTAATAAGGTTATCCCATATCAATTAAATATAAAATAGGTTCTAGATTTATGAATTAATAAATTCTAATTTGTTTATTTAGGTCTTTAAAAACAATACAAGAACACCTTCAAGCATAAGGTAAGGGATCCTCTCTCTCACTTTTGTTCAAGAATATCCCCTTTGTTGTGACAACTTTGTATTTTGCACCTAATAATACTTATGTATTTTACCTACTGCCCATTTCATATCACTTTACATTTGAAATTATATTTCTATTAAATATCCGTAATCTCACGTCATGGATAATTTTATTGTCTAAACCGTATACCATTTCACATACGATGTATATTTGGGATGTTATTAATGAATCCGTATTCTATAATCTATACGGATATTGAAAAGGCATATTTCTCTTGTATTGAATCATTTTATAATGAATATGTTTGATGTAGAGGTGGTTGGGGCCCACTACATCCCCTTAATGCATCAGTAGGTCTCATGAGACAAAACAGTTTGGCGACAAACCCTTCGAGTTTGTTTCCAAAAATCAGATGGGTTTCTACCCATAAAGCTAAACCGTTTTTATTGTATTATGGTTCATGTTCCAGATACATGACATCTAATTAATAATCATTCTCTTTATTCATTTTTAGTTATTATTATTATCCATGAGGTTTTCAATATGACAGAATCTATGGATTAAGTTTCATTCTCAGTTTATTAATGGCATTAGTTGTTCATTTATTCACTATGCCATTTTGATTATGTAAGATTTATTATGATTCACTTATTATTGTAATCATGATTACGCTATTTTTAACCCTTAATTAGAATATGATCTCCCCCTTTCATTGTTTACCTTCAACAGGTTTTGAAGAAGAGGACATTTATTGAGTGCTAGTGGATGCAGTTTTTGTTTTTCATAATGCATTGTATCTTGTAACCTTATCCAATGTAATTTATATTACATAAATGTATATAGTATCTTTAAGACTACTAAACTGACCGTTCCTTTGGGAATTTAATTCCTTCTAACCATGCCAATATCACAAGTAATGCACTGTCTCCAGCCTAGTGGGGTCTGTGTGTTACAGTTGGTATTAGAGAATGTTTAGTAGGAAACTTGGAAACCAGAGTAGGAAATTTATAGTAGGGAACAAAGCCCTAAGTTATTATTTGAAGTTAAATGTACAATAATATCCTATTATTTTTGTAAGGAATAGATTATGTGGATATTTTAAGCAATACATCCCTGTCTAGATACGAGCGGGTAGAGGCGGCTCTGGCACAAATGTATCTAGGGGTAAAACCCGAAAACACCCCTTTGAGCTAGAATCAAACGAGAACTAGTGCACGACAACGAGCCTTGCTTCACTCTTTATTACGACACTCCTAGGGGATATTCTTAGGATAATTCAGGTTTTCATTACAAGACATTATGAAGGAGTTAATGTAAAATTTTCCTTAGAGGAACCATTTTATAAGATTAGCTATGCATAGAATTTCAATCTATATTAAGTGATTTTCTATTTGAGATTCACAAACTAATCTAGTGTATCCCATTATTTAGAAATGGAATCTAATGGAAGAAGAGGAATCGATACTCATGGGAAATGTAGGGATCTCCCTACTGACCAAGTCAACGCAGTCAATGTTGGAGCAGATCAGATCATGGATATATTGGGACAACTTACTCAAGTTGTAACAAATAACCATTCCACAGCTGTGTTGGATCATTTCATGTGGCAGAAGCCCCCATCATTCAGTGGGACTACTAATCCAGTGGTAGCTGAGCAGTGGATCATGTCAATTGAGATGTTATTTATGGAATTATAATGTAATGAGAATGAGAAGGTGGTACTGACAGTATATTGTCTCAAGGGTGACGTTGACCAATGGTGGCCCCTAATTCAGAACACCATGGAGGAAGAAGAAATAGAAGATATGAAGTGGAATACTTTTAAGGAAATATTCTTTGAGAAATATTTCCCACGTGAGCAACGAACTGAAATGAAGCGGAAATTCCGTAGCTTGAAACAAAGGGAAGAGGACAATGTTGCAGTGTGTGAGGCTACTTTTAGAAGGCTGGCCAGGTATGCCATAGATTACGTATGTGACTCGGCAGACAAGATTGATCATTTATTTGAAGGTCTTAAGCCAAGTCTTCAGAGGGCACTGGCTCCTCAAACATTTTCATCATATGATGGAATTGTATCAAGTTCCATCAAAACAGAGAGGGAATTTGCAAGATTAAATCTTTTTAAAGGAATCCAAGATAAGAAGCGGTACTCGAATAACAAAGGAAAAGGAGAAGCACCAAAGAAGAGAAAGGGAATGAATAGTTTCCATTATGTGAGAACTGTGGAAAGAATCATCTCAGGAAATGCTTGAAAGGCATGGGAGTCTGCTATAACTACGGAGAAAAGAGTCATCGATCCAATGAATGCAAGGGGATGAAAAAATACAATGATGTTCAATGCTAAAATTGCAAAGATATGGGACACTATACAAATGAGTGTCCTAAACTCCAAGGAAAATTGACTCAGAAAAGGCCAAGAGATCACGTGAGAGCTTATGCGATTACAACTGTAGAGGTCGAAGTCCCTAATGATGTGGTGGCAGGTACTTTAATTGTTTCCTCAAACTTAGCCAACATCGGATTTGATTCTAGATCATCGCAGTCATTTATATATTTTTTGTTTTCCAAGAAAATTATATATGCCCAATTTGATTTAATAATGGAGTTCATAGTCAAAAATCTTAGGGGATGTATCATTGCAACAAAGGCATGTCTACTAGTTCCCCTCCAGTGAACAGAGCGTGCTTTACTTGCTAACCTTGTTATCATACCAATGGCTGAATTTGATATAATTCTTGGCATGTATTGGCTGTAAAATTTTGATGTGATAATTTATTGTAAGAATAAGGAAGTTACAATTTTTGAAAATGGTGTAGAATCCTTTGTCTTTAGGGAAAAAACATCTCCACCTCATTCTTGTCGAGAACCACCCCTAGTAGCACTACTAAATGAAATATATGAAGAGGAAGATAAACCAACATCTATGGGCAAGGAAAGAAATCTTCAAATTGAAGATGTGCACATAGTGCAAGAGTACATTGATGTATTTACATAGGATTTACCGGGACATCCTCCAGGGAGGGAAGTTGAGTTCTCTATTGATTTTACTTCGGATGCAAGACCTATATCAACGACTCCCTATAGAATGGCCACTATGGAATTGGTAGATCTAGTGAAACAACTAGAGTATTTGAGTGAAAAGGGATTTATTAGACCCAGTGTTTCTCCATGGGGTGCCCCGGTCTTGTTTTTCAAGAAGAAAGATGGATCCATGAGGCTATGCATTAATTACCAGGAAATCAATGCTATTACAATAAAGAATAAGTATCCTCTACCACAGATTGATGATTTATTTGACAAACTTCATGGAGCTCAATACTTTTTGAATATTGTCCTTCGATCCTGTAGAGGGCCGAATCTTGACGTACATGGACATTTCATTACTTTTGCGGAATACTTAATACATAACAAAAATAGACACACAAGGACCGTAATAGTTTAGTGTCTTTGGAAAATCGGAATAAAATCTTCTAATCGTGGTGAAAGATCTTAAACATCTCCCATAAAGATCTTCCCCTTTTTTCTTACCTAAAACCTTTATTAATATAATGGGGAAAAGAAAAAATAAAAAGGGTGAGATAAAATGCTCAGTAAGGGTATGTATGGATAAAATAAAACATACTATATACATTTGAACTTAAAAACAAGAACATAATGTTTAAACATCAAAAGCTTGAGCAATGACATAAAACATGGAAGTACGTAAGGCATAGATCATAAAGAAACATTAAGAATGATAAAATAGCATGGGAATAAAACATGTAATTTTGGAAACCATTAAGAAAATGATATGATTTCCATATTAGCCAAGGCATTGCTTCCGAGACCATCTTAGTGGACAAAGTCCCTTTCTGAATCAAGTTCACTCCTCGTTCCAGTCCTGTATTACTGAACCGGTTTAACTTGCTGTTCGATCCATGTATATCTCATGATATATAAATCTTTACCCAATGCATTGGAGGGAGATATAGGTCCCACTCATCTCATATTGAAATCATTCTTTCGTGTACCACAATATAAACATATATCATTCATAATAACCCAACGAATAAAATGGGTTTCATAAACATCATCCCATCATAACATAATCCATATAAAAGAAATGGATATCATTTCATAATAAGAAAAGTGAAACCATGTAAATCATAGAGACATTAACATTATACTTAAAACATACACATATGAAATAATTTCATTTTAGATGGAAAATGGTTTTGATAAAACCCTTGAAATGAATTGTTGAGGAAAATATCCTTTCTTATTTAAAATAATTTTCTTTTCAAAAAATGTCATGCATTTTTAAAAGAAACGTATTTTCTTGAAAATATTCATGAAATCTTTTTGAGGAAGCTTCATGAAAAACAAACTTTAAAAATCCGTTCGTGCTGTATAAGTTAAGAAAAACATTCTTCTCGTAGTTTTGCCGGAAAAGTCAAAAAGTACCTCGTACGAAAAACGACAAAAGATTCCTTTCTTATACTTTAATAAAAACTCACTAAAAGTTAAAATTGGATTTAAAAAATTTTAGATGGATGGAAACAATATTACATATTTAGGGAACATGGATGTGGATGATAAAATACACCCCAGTAAATACCAAAGTATAATGAATCTCGGATAAAAATGAGATTGTGATATTTCCCCTTACCATTGGTCCGATTTGCTTCATAAGTATCCGAAACTCCTGTATAATGATTTAATTAATGTCACTGACTTATTCCAGTATCATACTCATTGTTATGATATCATATATGGTTCACTTATGAATTTATATTACCCGTTCTTTTGTAAATTCCATGTTAAAGAGCATTTTTGGTAAAATCGTTTCATCTGTCGTCCGTGTTTTGACTTGTAATTTTTCATATGATTACTTAGATCATTATTACTTAATTACAGAATATAAAACATGATTTATATATAATATATATTAAGAATACAGATATATATAATAGATCAGTAAATGGAAAGAAATACACTGTTCATGGAGATGGTAGGCCGTACGTACGCATGAACGCTGTTTTCGTTTCCATATTGAGTTGAATGGAATTAAGTAGATGAAATACATATATATACACATAAATAAAGTATAATTATTATGTAATATATTTCATGATTAATTATTATATACACTTTATAATCATTCATGAATGGTTAACGTGGAGAATGAATCTCATCGCGTCGTGGAGACGGTAGTCCGTACGTACGCACGAGCGATGATATCATTCTCATGATCGTGGAATTGTATTGGAGTTTATGTATAATATTTCAGAATCAATATCACTTTAAAATAATCATATATAGTTATTATTTACTCCATTATACCCATCCAAGTACGGTGGTGGTGGAAAATAGATTACACCACGACATGGAGACGGTATTCCGTACGTATGCACGCGCGGTGATTTCATTTTCCTTAGGATGGATAGATGATAAAATAGGTTTGTTTCATACTTATAATAACATATAATTATATGAGTTATACTGATGTTATTACTTCATAATGAAACAACCTAAGAAGAAGAAGTTGAAGAAGAAATAAAGTGGAAAGAATCGGTAACAGACATTACCTCTTCTTTGAAGCGCCTCTTTGAGTCCTCCTATTAGGGCACTAAAATTGGTCTTTGAAGATGAACAGGACCTCTAGGATGTTTCTAGGGAAGTGGAGAAGAGAATTGGGCAGGGGGTGGCCGAGATTTAAGGATCAAAGTGGTGTGAGGGAGAGAGGGAGGAGGTTCCCTTTTATAAGGGAGGAGAGGGGAACCTTTGGAAAACTAAAAATATTATTTTATTATAAAGTCATATTCGGTTTTAAATAGCTCCAAATTGATTTATTTCGAATATAAGGTGAGTATGGGTAGAAATACTCTCATAAAATAGAATTTAGAAAAGTTTAGGTTCCAATTTTAACCTTATCATTTATATTTAACTTTAAGTTAGATAATTTTACTTTTACTGTGGTTTTTTGTTTTCTTACACTATAAGGTTAATAAACTTACTATAACAAGCCAAACGAACCCCAAGTTGTTTATTATATACATATATAACCTTATCTAATTCATTTGGCAGAACCTTATATTTTTAGGAATAAAATAACAATTAATAATATAATATTTGTTTTAAAAACTATTTTATGTCAATTTTGACACTATTTAGTAATTGATTTTTGTGAAAATCATAAAAGAATTATTAGTTCAAAAAAAGTTACTTTAATCAATAATAACATGTCATATTAACCTATAAAATTAGTGTAATTCATAAAAAGTCTCAAATTACATTTATTTGGGTATTTATAACATCAATTATGTCAATATTTCATTAATAAAATAATTACTGCATCATCATTGAGTCATAAATAAATTAAATTATTTAATTTCTAAAAATTAAAAATTAAATATAATTATGTATGAAATCTTTTTATATTTCTAATGAATATTTATAGTCGAATTTATCTTATGTATAACTATATATTAAAAATGATTTACTTATTAAACTTTGATTTTAACTATTTTAACCCTTCTTTAAATAAATTAATAATAAATGTCCTAATCTAATCCAAGTGGGCCTAAATGGTCATAATTTATTCCTAAGGTTGTTTTTGGTTGAATTACACTTATCCAATAGAATTATGACATGTTTTAGGGTAATAATAATATAATTTTTACCCTTAATTACCCTATTTACTTTTAACCGTGGTAAAAAAAGTAAAAAGTTACTATTCACCAAAAATAATTTTCAATCTCATTGAACCACATTTTACTTACTGAAATCAACCGTGTCTCTTGGATTTTTGAAATTCCACTCACAGAAGTGGTAAAATTAAGTTTTATGAAAAATTCATTTTTTTAACTACCACATAGTAGTTTCACTATTCATCAAAAAATGAAAGTTTCCAGAAAAATACAAAAAATTAGGCCTAATCCATATTTGATATTATGAAATCCAAAATGATGTCTATTTTACCAAATTAAAAACATATTAGTTGCATTAATTAATTTAAAAATTAATTCCCGTCGTCAAAACAAATAGCGTGTTCTAAGAGATAATAACTATCAAAAGATTGACACTTGTTTATGTCTGGTTTAAAAGTAAAATTACGTCCAATGACCAAAATTGTATTAAATTGTAAAAATATATTCTAAATATACTTTAAAACCACTCAAATTAATAATTTATCACTATTAATTATTTCGATTAAAAAGGTTGTTTTTAATTAAAGTTTAGTAATTTTCACTATTCATCAGAAAATGAAAGTTATCCGAAAAGTACCAAAATTTCACACTAAGCTAATTTCGATATTCCAAATCAAAAAATGAAGTCCATTTTGAAAAATAAAATTTACAAAATTTCAAAAAGTGGTTATTACTATTCATAACAGCTATATTTTAATTGCATATCGTTGTTTATTGATACTCGGTATTGCGTACTACACACGCTATCGAGGAAGGTCGCGATTGCGTGTAATGAAAGGAAAGTCAAGGATGCATGTTGTGAAAGCTACTTTTGGTGTAGAATACAACAAAAGACATTAATGAAATTAAAAAGAATATTTTTCATAAAAAATCGAGGTGTTTCATTCTACCCCCCTTAAAATGAATTTCGCCCTCGAAATTCGTCGGGGTTATAAATGGTTTACTACTCAAAAGTTTATATAATAGAAACCCACATCATAAAAAGAAATACCAAAACCAATATTTAAAAACAAAAGTATGAAACGTGACAGTTACCCAAATAAACTAATCACTGGGTTTCCACATAGGAGAACATAGGTGAAAATATGGATATGAAAGAAAAATCTAACCATCATGTTCTGATAGAGTGGTAGAGAACATGGCTTTAGAAAAGCCAACAATCACAAAGCCATAGATTTGTGATGATCTAAGGTACCATATGATTCATCGAATATAAGGTCACTGAGACATCATTTTTGGTTTTCTAGATCATTTCCCTAATGTTGATGAATTAAAAGAAATACTTACATGATTTTGGTACAATATCACTGTTGTTCGTGAATTGAACAATTTCCACTTCATCCCTTAATGAAATGAAGTTGAATTTGTTATTAATGATGTGTTAGCAGATCATGTTATAGAATGACGGGTCATTCCACTTGTTTCAAACAAAAGGTTAGCAAAAGTTATAAGTCTATCATATGGTTAGATTAATCATATATGGTTCCAAAAATGAACTTATACATCATATATCATACCGCTTAATAAAATAAAACTAATTTCTACTAACTAGGGAATTCTTGTAGGCCAGTGGTAGGCGATAAAGGCCAGTCACACTTCGGTTGTGGGTTCGATTTCCACAGCCTTGTCCGACGCGATGGGCTGTCGCCAGTCCTGCAGGTTGTCCTTTTTCTAAAACTATATTACTATTACATCCCATCAATAAAATCGAAAAAAGTTCTATCCTTAAAAAATACTAACTTATGTCCAACATAATCCATTCCAATCTTTAGGCTTATCTAAAATACTTCGGTCCGAGCTCATAGTAAAAAGAAAATGATTACTAGAAATTTCAAATAACAATCACGTGAATTCCATCATTTATCCCCTATATATAATAAGATATATCTTGTTGGTCAAATTACAAACATGTGAATACCTTAATCATGTATTCTCTTGAAAAATGAATACCCATTTAACCTTAGTGAAAACATGAATGCTGTCAAAAGTTAACTCTTTCCACATACCAAAATCCCAAAATTTCTATATAATCAAACCATAATATCACTTAGTCCTTATATCAGTCATGAGCTCATGAATACAATCAAACATCTCATTATCTTCTTATCCCTTCATTATGCGCATATCATCTACTTTCCAAAAATAACTGAATAACCTTCCATGGTTACCGGTACCATTCAACATATACTTCCATATACTTTACGAAAAACAATAGTGTAACAATCCTTAGATGTTTCTTTATTCCATAGTACCATACATTATTCTTTATAAACATAAAATCATTCCACTAACTTCATAAACCACTAGCTGAGATTCATCATTTATTTCATCTCATATTTCATTTGCAGTCTCTTCATCATCATCCACATAAATACTACCCGTATAACCATGCTGATTATCTTCATAAGATTTTACCTTAGGGCATTGGTTTGCATAATTCCCATACATTACACATTTAAAACATCTAATCATTATTGATGTCGTAGAAATACCATTATCCTTGTCCATGGTGTTAACTGGACCTTTTCCTTTGCACTTACTGGCTTTGTGTCCTTCTTTTCCACACCCAAAGCATCTTACAGTTCCTTTGAAACAATCTCCCTGAAGCCTCTTCCCACATGATTTACATGAGGGAAATTGAACTTTCATTCCTCTATGATCATCATGAAACTCCATCTTTCTCTTATTATCTGAGTTGGGAAACTTACCAATGTTGGGATTTTTGATCATATTATGAGATTTCTGATTAGGAATAATAACGATGTTTGGACTTCCAAATCCCGTTTCATTTGTTTTCTCATGAAAAATATCATTCCATTATCCGTCATATCCTCCATTATCATGAATCTTCCTGTTTCCAGCCATTTTCTAACACCCAAAAAAGAATAGTGTGAGAGGAAAAAATTATGCTAGGGAAAACAACATAGTAAAGGGGGAGTACCCTCAATATCTAACATCTTAGGTTAAATTCTTTGATTGTTACCATAGTTCTAGGACTATATCTTATACGTATACTTATCCTTAGAGATATCCCTAGACATTCTTTGAAATATCTCTAGGGATCTCACTAACGTTTTCGCATCCTAGTTTCCAATGGTTGACTAAACCTTTCCTCTCATACCAACTGTAGAGGTTTGGAATTAATTCCAGTGGACTATAATTGATACCTATCAGGACACTCCATGGGTGGCTACACCCTCTGGGCGGGACACACCACCAGCCCCAGTGGCAGCCATTTCCTCATGAAGCCCTTGGGGGGAGAGCCATGCTTCGTCCAATGCTCACATGTGAGAGTTCCCAAGGATTGGATACATTCCTACCTCCTTTGCCTCTGATACCAACTGTAGAGGCCCAAAGCTTGATGTACATGGACATTACATTACTTTTTCGGAATACTTTTTACATAACAAAAATAGACACACAAGGACCGTAATAGTTTAGTGTCTTGGGAAACTCGGAATAAAAATATTCTAGTCGTGGTGAAAAATCTTCAACATATCCCATAAAGAGCTTCCCCTTTTTTTCATACCTAAAACCTTTCTTTATATCCTGGGGAAAAGAAAACATAAGAAGGGTGAGCTCAAATGCTCAGTAAGAGTAAGTATGGATAAAATAAAACATACTATATACATTTGAACTTAAAAACATGAATATAATGTTTAAACATCAAAAGCTTGAGCAATGACATAAAACATGGAAGTACGTAAGGCATAGATCATAACGAAACATTAAGAATGATAAAATAGCATGGGAATAAAACATGTAATTGTGGCAACCATTAATCACATGATATGATTTCCATATTAGCCAAGGCATTACTGCCAGGACCATATTAGTGGACAAAGTCCCTTTCTGAATCGAGTTCACTCCTTGATCCAGTCCTGTATTACTGAACCGGTTTAACCTGCCATTCCAGCCATGTCTATCTCATGAGATATAAATCTTTACCCAATGCATTGTAGGGAGATATAGGTCCCACCCATCTCATATTGAAATCATTCTTTCGTGTGCCACAATATAAACATACATCATTCATAATAATCCAACAAATAAAATGGGTTTCATAAACATCATCCCATCATAACATAATCCATATAAAAGAAATGGATATCATTTCATAATAAGAAAAGTGAAACCATGTAAATCATAGAGACATTAACATTATACTTAAAACATACACATATGAAATAATTTCATTTTAGATGGAAAATGGTTTTGATAAAACCCTTGAAATGAATTCTTGAGGAAAATATCCTTTCTTCAATAAAATAATTTTCTTTTCAAAAAATGTCATGCATTTTTTAAAGAAAAGGTTTTTCTTGAAAATAGTAATGTAATATTTTTGAGGAATCTTCATTAAAATCAAGCTTTAAAAATCCGTTCGTGCCGTATAAGTTAAAAAAAACATTCCTCTCGTACTTTTTCTAGAAAAGTAAAAAAGTACCTCGTACGAAAAAACGACAAAAGATTACTTTCATATACTTTACTAAAAACTCACCGAAGGGTAAAATTGGATTTAAAATTTTTTAGGTGGATTGAAACAATTTTACATATTGAGGGAACATGGATGTGGATGATAAAATACACCCCAGTAAATACCAAAGTATAAACAATCTCAGATAAAAATGAGGCTGTGATATTTTCCAATACCTTAGGTCCGATTTGCTTCGTAAGTGTCTGAACCTCCTGTATAATGATTTAAATAATGTCATTGACTTATTCCAGAATCATACTCATTTTTATGATATTATATATGATTCACTTATGACTTTATATTACCCATTCTTTTGTAAATTCCTTGTTAAAGAGCGTTTTGGGTAAAATCCTTTCATTTGTCATCCGTGTTTTGACTTGTAATTATTCATATGATTACATAGATCATGATTACTTAATTACAGAATATAAAACATTATTTATATATAATATATATTCATAATATTCATATATATAATAGATCAGTAAATGGAAAGAAATACACCATTCATGGAGACGGTAGGCCGTACGTACGCATGAACGCTGTTTTCATTTCCTTATTGAGTTGAATGGAATTAAGTAGATGGAATACATATATATACACATAAATATAGTATCATTATTATTTCATATATTTCAGGATTACTTATTATATATACTTTAAAATCATTCATGAATGGTTAACGTGGAAATGAATCTCATCGCGTCGTGGAGACGGTAGTCCGTACGTACGCACGAGCGATGATATCGTTATCATGATCGTGGAATTTTATTGGAGTTTATGTATACTATTTAAGAATCGATATCACATTAAAATAATCATATATAGTTATTATGTACACCATTATATCCATCCAAGTAAGGTGGTGGTGGAAAATAGATTACACCATGGCGTGGAGACGGTATTCCGTACGTACGCACGTGCGGTGATTTCATTTTTCGTAGGATGGATAGATGGTGAAATAGTGTTGTTTCATACTTATAATAACATATCCGTATATGAGTGATACTGATGTTATTACTTCATTATGAAACAACCTAATAATAAGAAGTGGAAGAAGAAATAAAGTTGAAAGAATAGGTAACGGACATTACTTCTTCTTTGAAGCGCCTCTTTGAGTCCTCCTCTTAGAGCACTAAAATTAGTCTTTGAAGAATACCAGGAACTCTAGGATGTTTATAGGGAAGTTTAGAAGAGAATTTGGCAGGGGTTGGTCGATCTTTAAGGCTCAAAGTGGTGTGAGGAAGAGAGGGAGGAGGTGCCATTTTATAAGGGAGGAGAGGGGCACCTTTGGAAAACAAAAAATATTATTTTATTATAAAGTAATATTCGGTTTTAAATAGCTCCAAATTGATTTATTTAGAAGCTAAGGTAAGTATGTGTCAAAATCCTCTCATCCAATAGAATTTAGACAAGTTTAGGTTCCGATTTTAACCTTATCATTTATATTGAACTTTAAGTTAGATAGTTTTTCTTTTATCGTGTCTTTTTGTGTTCTTACACTATAAGGTTAATAAAATTACTATAACAAGACAAACGAACCCCTAGTTATTTATTATTAATATATATAACGTTATCTAAGTCATTTTTCCAAACCTTAGATTTTTAGGAATAAAATAACAATTAATAATATAATATATGTTTTATAAACTATTTTATGTCAATTTTGACACTATTTAGTAATTGATTTTTGTGAAAAAATAACAGAATTATTAGTTCGAAAAAAGTTAATTAAATCAATACTAACATGTCATATTAACCTAGAAAATTAGTGAAATTCATAAAAAGTCTCAAATTACATTTATTTGGGTATTTATAACATCAATTATGTCAATATTTCATTAATAAAATAATTACTGCATCATCATTGTGTCATAAATAAATTAAATTATTTAAGGTATAAAAATAAAAAATTAAATATAATTAGGTAGGAAATAGTTTTATCTTTCTAATGAATATTTATAGTCGAATTTATCTTATTTATAACCCTATATTAAAAATTATTTACTTATTAAACTTTGATGTTAACTATTTTAACCCTTCTTTAAATAAATTAATAATAAATGTCCTAATCTAATCCAAGTTGGCCTAAATGGTAATATGTTATTTCTAAGGTTGTTTCTGGTCGAATTAAACTTATCCAATAGAATTAGGACATGTGTTAGGGTAATAATAATATCATTTTTACCCTTAATTACCCTATTTACTTTTAACCATGGTAAAAAAAAGTAAAAAGGTACTAATCACCAAAAATTATTTTCATCTCATTGAACCACATTTTACTTACTGACATCAACCGTGTCTCTCGGAGTTTTGAAATTCCACTCATAGAAGTGGTAAAATTATGTTTTATGAAAAATTCATTTTTTTAACTACCACTTAGTGGTTTCACTATTCATCAAAAAATGAAAGTTTCCAGAAAAATACCAAAAATTAGGCCTAAGATATATTTGATATTATGACCTCAAAAATGATGTCTATTTTACCAAACTAAAAACATATCATTTGCATTAATTAATTTAAAAATTAATTCCCATCATCAAGACAAATAGCATGTTCTTAAGAGATAATAACTATCAAAAGATTGACACTTGTTTATGTCTGGTTTAAATGTGAAATTACATCCAATGATCAACATTGTATTAAATTATAAAAATATATTCTAAGTATAATTTAAAACCACTAAAATTAATAATTTATCACTAGTAATTATTTCGATTAAAAAGGTTGTTTTTAATTAAAATTTAGTAATTTTCACTATTCATCAGAAAATGAAAGTTATCCGAAAAGTACCAAAATTTCACCCTAAGATAATTTCGATATTCCGAATCCAAAAATGAAGTCCATTTTTAAAAATAAACTTTACAAAATTTCAAAAAGTGGTTATTACTATTCATAACAGCTATATTTTAATAGCATATCGTTGTTTAGTGAAACTCGGTATTGCGTACTACACACGCTATCAAGGAAGGTCGCGATTGCGTGTAATGCAAGGCAAGTCAAGGATGTGTGTTGTGCAAGCTCGTTTTGGTGTAGCGTACAACACAAGACATTAATGAAATTAAAAAGAATATTTTTCATTAAATCTCGGGGTGTTACAAATCCAGATATCATCAACTACGTGTCAGGAAGGAAGATATTCCGAAGAAGGAATTTTGAACAAGGTATCGGCATTACGAGTTTACTGTGATGCCATTTGGACTGAAAAATGCACCCTCTATTTTCATGGATTTAATGAATAGAGTCTTCAAGGAATATCTTGATAACTTTTTTGTGGTATTCATCGATGATATCCTAGTATACTCAAAATGCTATAAAGACCATGAGGATCATTTGCGAACTATTCTGAAAACTCTGAGAAGAAATCAATTATATGGGACGTTTAGCAAGGGCGAATTCTGGCTTCAGTCAGTTTCTTTTCTAGGCCATATTGTCTCTAAAGATGGAATCCTATTTGATCCTATAGAGACAAAGGAAATCCATGAATGGACCACACCAAAAAACATAACTAAGGTACATAGTTTTATTGGCTTAGTAGGTCACTACCAGCGTTTCCTTCAGAATCTCGCCTGACCGGATAACCCACTAACCAAGCTCACAAGAAAAGGAGTTAAGTTTGTGTGGAAAAAATAGTGTACAGAATGATTCGAAGAATTGAAAATAAGATTGGTTAATGCTCTAATTTTGACTCTTCCATCTGGATGTGATGGGTTTGTGATATACAATGATGTATCAAAGAATGGGCTGAGTTGCGTCCATATGAAAAATGATAAAATTATTTCTTATTCATCAAGACAGTTGAAGAATCATGAGAAAAATTATCCAACTCATGATCTTGAGTTAGAATCTATAATATTTGCTCTGAAAATATGGAGGCATTATCTCTACGAAGAGAGATGTGAGATTTATACGGACCACAAGAGATTGAAATATATTTTCAGACAAAAAGTACTCAATATGAGGCAAATAAGATGGCTTGAGTTACTCAAAGATTTTGATTTTTTAATACACTACCACCCAGGAAAGGTGAATAAGGTGGAAGATATGCATTAAGCAGGAAAGATCATGGCCTTCTGACTCAAATGAGGACTGAAAGTGATTCTATGTTTATAGATCTACTAAAGATGGATATGGTAATTGTTAAGAAAGGGGAAACATCACTCATATTTCAAATTAATGCTAAACCATATTTACTAGAAAAGATAAAAATTTCTCAATCTAATGATGAGAATCTGCAAAAGAAAATTAATGCAGTTAAGGATATAAGACTGGATGACTTCGTGTATGAAGGAGTTCTAAATTTTGGCAAGAGGTTATGTGTTCCATCAGTACCTGAGATAAAAAGGGAACTATTAGACGATGCCCATAGATCAAATTTCTCTATACACCCAAGTAACACCAAGATGTATAGGGATCTAAAGGAATATTTATGGTGGGATAATATGAAGTTGAAAATTGCTGACTCTTTGTCAAGGTGTCTAGTTTGTTAAAAAGTGAAGGCACAGAGACAACCTCTCAAAAGAGTTATGAAACCTATACCTATTCTTATGTGGATGTGGGATAACATTACGATGGATTTTATCACCAGACTACTGAGGACACCTAGAAGGAATGATTCAATATGGTTTATTGTTGATCGTTTCACAAAATCAGCACATTTCCTTCCTATATGAGAGGATTTTCTACTCGAGCACCTAGAAAGAATGTATATTAATGAATTTGTAAAACTTCATGGTGCACCTATATCAATTTTATCTGATCAAGATCCCTAGTTTACATCAATGTTCTGAAAAAGTATATAGAATGCTTTGAATACTGAGCTTTGTATGAGTACTACTTATCACCCCCTAACCGATGGATATTCTGAAAGGACTATTCAAACATTAGAAGACATGCTGAGGTCCTACTCTCTTGACTTCCATGGTATGTGGGATCAACACTTACCTTTGGTGGAATTTTCCTACAACAATAGTTTCCATTCTAGTATTCAAATGGCTCCGTATGAAGCGTTAAATGGAAAGAGGTGTCGAACTCAAACTTGTTAGGACGAAGTTGGTGAGATGAAATTTATAGGCCCAAAACTTGTTGAAGAGACCACGAAAAAGGAGAATAAAATTCAATCTCATATCAAGGAAACCCAACGTAGGCAGAAGAGTTATGATGACAATCAGAGAAAGGATTTGGAATTCCAGGTGGGAGATCATTTCTTTCTAAAAGTATCTCCATAGAAGGGTGTTCTACGGTTCGGTAAGAAAGGGAAACTGAGCCCCAGGTACATTGGGCCATTTGAAATTATGGAATGAATCGGAGCTGTATCTTACCATCTAGCGATGCCGCCAAATCTCTTCCGGGTTCATGATGTGTTTCATGTGTCATTGTTAAAGAAATACATGCCATGCCCAATGCATGTTCTCACATATGAAGAAATTGAACTGGAACCTGATTTATCATATTGTGGAAAGCCTATTGGGATACTTGACAAAAGGGAATGGGTATTGAGAAATCGGAAAACTTTCCTAGTGATGGTTCTTTGGAGAAATGAGAATATAGAGGATGCAACATGGGAACCTGAGGATGTTATGAAAAAGAATCACCCACATCTTTTTGGTGGGATTTATACATAAAAATTTCGAGGAAGAAATTTCTGAAGGAGGGAATAATGTCGCACCCCAAACATTTTATGGTATGTTTCTCTTAAATACACTCTATTCAATATGTAGCATATATTTCATGAAATAATGAGTCCTATGGAACAAAACATGGTTACTTATAAAAGATAGCCATAACATAGCCACTAAACATAAATTTACCTGCTCTGTGATTTGAATTTTAAAAATCTGGCATACACGGTTGTGTTCAAGATATTTATAGAGTTTAATAAAACAAAAATAATTTTTGGTGAATAGTAACCTACCCTAATGAATATTAACTTACCCTTATGAATAGTGATATACCCTAATGAATATTAACCTACCCTATTGTGGTATAAAAATAATATTCTTGTTGGAAACGTGATATACCTATATTTTAGAATGAGTTAATGAATGTTGTAAAACTGGTTTTGATAATAAATTATTATTTTTATTAAATATTAAAATAATAATATTTATAAAATTAGTTTTGAAAAATGGACTTCATTTTTGATTCTACATGTCGAAAAATGGTTAGGGTGAATTTTCGAGATTTTTCTGGAATACTTGAATTTTTGATGAATAGTAGAATCCCATAATTTACCATAAATGCTAAATAATGGATTAATTGAGTCATTGATGATACTGTGCTGATGTAATCCCACTTGGTTCGAATTCAAATGACCTATTTACTATTTTTGGTCATGTAATACTCACTATTCCTTGTCTTTATGAGAAATAATAAATTAATGAGTTTTATATTAAGAAATCCCCTCTCTCCTCCACTATAAAACCCCCCTCTCACCCCCTTCCATTCACTCCTATCAAGCCTTGTGACTTCTCCAAATTTTGTCCAAATACCTTCCCAATGTCCACCCCCACGTCCAGAAAGCTTTGGTCTCACCAAAAGACCAAAACAAAAGCCCTTAAGAAGGATCTCAAGGAGAAAAGATCAAGAGGTAAACAACCTCTGTTATTTTATTTCTTTTCTTTCATTTTATGTTATTCTCTTCTTTTACCTTTGGCTTGTGTTGGGATATTTCCTTAAATATCACCCCTTACTGTCCATATTATGTATTAATGATGAGATATTTCATTCCTCTCATCAAACTATTTTTAGGAAAATTTAAGAGATGTCGTTAGACTGCGGAGTTTTTTTGAGAAAATTTTCAAGTTTTCATTCATTTTAAGATTCCTTTCTTTTTTTCTTCATTCCTCACCTCATCATAACCAAGAGGAATGTATTCTGTATAATATTTTATTTTCTGGATTTTTTAATGTTTATGGAAATTTTTTCATCAGTATTCATCTCTTCTCCCACTTATTTAAGGAATAAAAACATTTTCCGTGATGTGTCGAATTACCAACATTGTGGACGATGTAATTTCAATTTCCATTAATTATTTCAAGTCTGGTCATGAAACAAAATATATGGTAGAACCAGGTCATTATATATGTGTTTTATCTTTATTAACATTCTAGAATCTCTATACATTCATAATATGGAATAATAATACAAAACAAGTTTTTGAGCACAAAACTGCCATGCCAAATTCAAGCGTTTATTTTTAACTCATCGAATGAGCCAACCTCATGGTATATAACCAGAATATTTATAACATCATTTATATCTCATTAATGTCACTAGTAATGTATATTAACAATTCTGGATGTTTAACCATATTTCAAACCAACTTCCATTTATGAATACAAGTAAACAAATCATGAAACCAAGTAAGAAAATGCTTCCAAAACAATAAGATTTAATCTCTTAAACCCATCAAATATGCCATTAATGAACTTAATAAGGTTATACAATATCAATTACATATAAAATAGGTTCAGGATTTATCAATTAATAAATCCTAATTCATTTATTCAGGTTTTTAAAAACATGATAAGAACACCATCAAGCATAAGGTAAGGGATCCTCTCTCTCACTTTTGTTCAAGAATATCCCCTTTGTTGTGATAACTTTGTATTGTGAACCTAATAATCCTTATGTGGTGTACCTACTGCCCATTTGAGACCACCTTCCATCTGAAATTATATTTCTATTAAATATCAATAATCTCCTATCATGGATATGTTTATTGTCTAAACGGTATACCATTTTACATACGGTGTATATTTGGGATTTTATTGATGAATCCGTATTCTATACTCTATAGGGATATTGAAAAGGCATATTTATATTGTATTGAATCATTATATAAAGAATTATTTGGATGTAGAGGTGGGTGGGTCCCACTACAGCCATTCGATGCATCGGTAGGTCTCATGAGACAAAACAGTTTGGCGACAGACCCCTTGAGTTTGTTTCCAAAAATTAGATGGGTTTCTACCCATAGAGCTAAACTGTTTTTATGGTATTATGGTTCATGTGCTAGATAAATGTTGTCAGATTAATTATAATTATCTTTATTCATTGTCAGTTATTATTATTATCCATGATATTTTCACTATGAAAAAATCTATGGATGCAGTTTCATTCTAAGTTTATTTAGGGAATTAGTTGTTCATTTATTCACTATGCCATTTTGATTATGTCAGATTGATTATGATTCACTTATTATTGTACTCATGCTTCCGCTATTTGTAACCCTTACTGAGGATTTGATCTCAGCCCTTTCATTGTTTACCTTCAACAGGTTATGAAAAGAAGGTCATTTATTGAGTGCTAGTGGATGCAGTTTTTGTTTTTCATTATGGATTGTATCATGTAACCTTATCCGATGTAATTTATGTTAAATCAATGTATCTAGTTTCTTCAAGACTACTAAACTGATCATTCCTTCAGGATTTTCATTCCTTCTAACCATGCCAATATCACAAGTAATGCACCGGATCCAACCTAGTGGGGTCGGGGTGTTACAATAAATCACTATCTCACAATCCGTTTATCAATCATACATATATATTTATCATTAGAGTAGAACACCATGCCTAACACCTAAAAACCATCCATTAATTAATTAATAAATTAATTTACCCAATCCATTAATTATTTCAACAACTAATTAACAACATAAATATACTGTCAAATAATTATACAATAAATTAACCCTTAAATATATCAATAGTTAATAATTAATTATCAACAAATTATTCTCAATTAATTAACCCAAATATTTAACAAGTCTGAACCCATCCAATGATCCAGTGTTTCATCAAGGACTTTAACAATTAACATGAACTTCATAAACATATCAAGTAAAACATGAAGAACACGGACCACAAATTAGAAACCATCTCACAAAGCATATCTTATTTTTAAACAACTCCATCCAAGGAAACATAAGGAATAGAAAATAAACACGCATACAAAGGTATTATTGTCCAATAGTCATAACAAACATTCAATTCAAAATCTTAAATTAATGCATGAAAATTAATCAATTCAACAATTAATTAATTAAATCACATCTCTTTAACCAGTTCATCAATTAATTAACCATTTACCATTTATCATGTAATAATTAATCCATCCATTAATTATTACCAGTTTCCAATTCCTATTCCGAAAATGTAAAAATATTTTATATTATCAATATTTAGAAAATGCCCCAATTTTCTTCCAACACATCTCTTGATAATTAATTATTAAATTAATTACCCTATTACCCATTCTGCCCCATTCAAAAAATTTAACTATATAATCATATCACTTTAACCAAATTAGAGATACATGCATAAAACCAACTCATGATAAAGTCCTCATTTATGTGACGTGGGAAGAATAATTAAATACCGTCAAAAGTTGCATTCATTGAAATATCATATATCATAACCGAAAAGAAGACATATGAAATTCCAAACAACAACAATCATGATATGAAATTGCCATGAACTAGCAATTTATCTTTAATTAGCATTACATGAAAATATAACAGTTACATAATCAAGGAAACTCACATTAACAATTTATTTAAAAAAGCTAAAAGGCATTCTTAAATAAAGAGGTAAATATCTGGAACCCTACCTCAGGGTGGCATAATTTTAATTCTACAATGCATTAATATACATGGCGGAAACCAGTCCACAACTGGTCCGTATTCGCACATACGCACACCTTTATATATATATATATATATAGAAATAGACAGACAGACACACACAAATATATATATATATATTTTCATGTTGTCTAAATTTATTAACAAAATTCAAAAATATTACACCGGTACTCAGAATCAAAGAATTAATGATCAACACACCTCTAACTTGATACTAGGGACTCATAAAAATTAACATGCCTTAATTTTACCGGTGTAAAACCAAATAGAGGCTTTTAAAAACTTTCCCGAATGAACCTATTCAAATAGAAACGAGGTTATCCTTCTCTCCTTTGGTGGAGGATGAAGAAACATGGACCAATGGCCCCTAAACATCAATCAGATAACCTAAAATTTGATGATTGCGACAACTAGATATAATTGAATATTAGGATTTCATCCAAAACCAAACCAACATTGAAATATCTACAAATCGACAAAGAGAAGAAGCAGACCATGAAGGAAGGTCTTACCATGAATAACCAGACATAAACCAAGAAGAAAAATAAAGAATCATCCACAGCCGGAGGACCTGAAAAAAGGGGGTCACCGTACGCTACAACAGTTCTTCCTGGTGTCGAAGCGCACTACTATAGGGGGTTGTCTGGAGGCTCACACGTTACTGTGAACCATGTCCAATAGGAGGATGCACCATGGGAAGAGATCTTTCCCTGGAGAAGAGCCACGTGCCTAGGTTTTCAGTGCACCAGCTGGTGTGTCGCGCTGTAAGAGGGAGGTATGGATGAGGAAGTCTCATGCACCGCAAGTAGGAGGTCTGGAGGAGGGAGCCACACCATAGAGGAGAAGGGAAGAGAGGTCGTGCGAAGGAGAAGGCTTGGTGCACAAGGGGGGATGCCTGTTGGGGCATTATGCTTGGGAGGAAGAAAGAAAGAGGGGGTCAGTCCTCCCTTATACATTTCCTATCACTTTAAAAAAAATTATGTTCCAATTTAAAAATAACAATTCACATAAAAATAATATTAATGATAATAGTCATAATATTATTATTTTTCAATTCCATTTATATCATTAAAATCAAAACCCCCTATTTAATAAAAACAGTACTTTGATAAAACCCATAATTAAATTGTCCTATAAAATACTCCTTTTCATTAAGTCCAACCTCTCCATTTAAAACCACATTAAATAATTAATTCATCATAATCCTTTATTTTTTAAAACCATAACCCATAAATTATATTATTATTATTAATAATTATTAAACAACCATAATAAGTTAATAATAATAAATATAACTTTAATAATATGCATAATAATAATAATCCTAAATAATTATTATTATTTCCGTCAACCTTCTTTTATTAAGACCATAACTCACAATGAACCCTTCTTAAAGGAAACGTTTCTTTAAAAAGCACAAAAGCCAAATTAAATTAATTTAACATTTATTTAATTAAATATTCATAATAATGTTAATAATATCATTATTATTATTATTCCAAATTTTATTTAATTAAAACCAAAATCATCCAATTTATTACAATATCATGAATATGCTATTAATGATAAATAATCCAACCCATTACCTCCATTTAATAATAAATGGTCCTTTATTATTTATGAATCTCTTCATTAAATTTAAACAATTCACTGATAAACCCAAAAGACACATTAATTTCTTCAAACATAATTTAATTAATTATTTATCATTCAGTTAATTAAACAACCACAACAATAATAATAAATTCATTATTATTATTAACAGAACTTTTTTTAATTAATCACAATATCCCATATAATTTTATTTAATTAAATTAAATAATTTACTAAATAGGGTAAACTTCATGGGTTGGACTGCAACTGTGTGCCGCCCGTGCAGATCCATTAAAGTGGACTTTTCTGAATTCAGTTCTCCCAAGACTCATCGGGACACCCACTAAAATTATTAGGTAATTATGAATGTCCAAAAAAATGACACATTTTGGTGTTCCAACACTCGGAATAAAATTATAGAACTCAGTTTAAAAAATGACATGTCGATAAACAAAAAAAAAAAATAGAAAACATTCTTATTTTAACCTGGTTAAAAACATGGTACTTTACAATCTACCCACCTTAAAAATATCTCATCCTTACGAATCCATCTAAAACAACTAATAAAATAACTGACCAACCAATGTCATTTAATCTCGTTATAATTGACGTGTTTCGTTCCCGATGCCAAACACACCTTTAACAATTCACAAGCCTAATAGATAAGCCTCTAAAACTAGATCCAAACCCACATTATAGCTTAAACATAGAAATATAGCTTATATATGAGGCCATTATAGGGAATTTTTCAATGAAAATGGTTAAACATAGATCAACCATGAGAATAGGTTCTACATGCTTCCATCAAAAGACATCACAGACCCAAAAACCACATTCTCCCTTTATCTGATAACGTTACTTTAAAACTATTCCAAAACCATCTGCATGTATAACAAAATCCTTACCTAACATATGGTAAAATTTCTAATTCAATCCATTGCAAGGCTATTTTAAAAACAACTATTCCCCAACACGAATAAAGAAGTAGCCCAATGAAACCACACATCTCGTGTACTACCTAGATAACAACCACTCATGAAGCCTAAAAAAATTTAAACTATATCACGATGTAAGACCAAAACTATCTTAGTTTCTCCATGATGAGGTCAATATAGGGGACATGCTCATCACATTCAAAAGAGTGCACTCAGAGGAAACCAAGGTCATTAAGAAGATCAGTCCAATTACTACCAAAAAACTCTGTTCTAAAATCTCGGTATCTCCTACCAAAATTTTTACCGAAAATGATGCTACACTAATCACCATAGAATTGTCAATGAAGTTGAAATAAAAGATCAGCCACTCACCGTCATGCTATTTTAGAACACATTAACGCATGAATTTGATGTTCCTCAAATGAAGATCACCATGTCCAAAATATCATAAAATTCTTAACATAAACCTATTGTTCTTCCGTAATACCTAAGTACCCAGAAGTCCTCCCAAGAAATGGGACGAACTTACATAAATGGCGCAGAATATTCCAAGGGTACTACCTACCACGGGTTATCCCCTTATAAAAAATAAACATTGAATCCCTTTCTTGGTTATTAAAAACCAAAATATTGAGGTTCAAAAGCCCCCATTTAGGAATTTTAATTAATTTATTTGAACCATTTAACATTTGAATAAATTTCAACAAACACACAAGTACTTTTTACAACAATACACTTGGTTTTCAATCAACACCCCACCAGAAAACAGACATGCTACATCAAAAATCCAATTAAAAAATTTCACATAAAGTGTTATCCAAATATAAGAAGGCAATTCAGCATCTAAATTCATTTCACTAAAAAGGAGACCTCCGAGGGTCCCATTTATTCAATGTAGGTTCTTCAAAAAGAAACCATATAATATTTCATTTCAATCAAAACTCAACAGTTTTATATTTATAACCATTTTCAAACATACTGTGGTTATATAAGGTTCAAACACATGGTTGAAAAATCTACCAATCAATAAGGTGCTCATACACCTTACCACTAGAATTTGACTCCCATTTATCACAATCAACATTCACTTGATATTTTAACTTTAGCATCCCTTTCATAGATCAAAACATCTCTAACATGTTATCACAATAAGTAATAGAACAGCATGATACAACACAGAAACATGGAACAACAAGAAAACATACTAATAAGTGAATAAGTATGATATATAATCACTCAATCATGTTAAATCTATCACCGAAACATGATATCTAAAGAGGCATGCTAAAGGAGATCAGAACATGGAATTGCACCGAAGTCACACAATCAAAATTAGCAGGCATCCTACTAATGCAACTATATGGAATGTTATATGCAGGACATGTGAATCTCAATGTTCCAATGATGATGCATGTATGAAAATTCCTTGCCCTATCATGACAAGACAATTTTTTTCTAAACTCTCAAAATCATTATGAAACCGAAAATACACCAGTAACTCTAGGTGAAATCAAATCAACCGTAACCTCAAATACTAAAAACATCAGTTCCCATCCCTGGACACTTGGTAATTTCCCATACATGGGGTGATCAGTCTCAAGCACTACTATTTCTCCAAGCACTAACACTTTCATAGTGTTCTGTCTACCGACCCAAAATAGTAAGAAAAAAGGAAAAGAACGCTATGATACAACTTTTTAACATCCCGAAAAGTCTCACCCCTGAACCGGTGTCCGGACTAGTCTCCACAATACCTAAATTGCGTCTCCATGTACTCTAGAGGCTGTCGACTAACAGCGATGATGTAAGGATTGTTAGTGGTGAGATTATACTCTCTTATAAAAGTTTCCATTGCCAATTACACAACAGATGTATGCATGAAATGGTATTGATACAAAAATGGAAATAAGTGAACAAAACAACATGCTTTACATTCAAATTCAGAAATAAATAATCAATGACTCAATCCCCTAATGGAGGTTTTCTCGAGAATCCTAAGCTTCCGCTCGGTATTACGCCCCTATCTCCCAAGTAAATGCAAACAACACAACCTGCAACAAAATAGAATCTACTCAGGTACCCTAGTGGAATGGCAGCCCAAGTAGTGTGTGATATATATATCTCAGTAGGTCGATACCACCAGTGTCAACCCCAAATCAAGACATTTAATAAATAATTTAATATTTGTGAAAGCATTCATAAATAAATTAAGCAGTACGGTGTAACTATATACCCTAGTAGTTGCTGCAGTCCTCAGTTGGTGTCAGATCTTGTATTATACATTTTAAATGCATACTAAACAATCATTACACAATCATTTGAATTTATCAATTATTAAATCCTCATTAAATTATAAATGTCTCAAGATTCGGCCTACGCCTGACATCCCCCATAAAATTCACTCACCACAATTGTCTCTAAAGACCATCTATGTAATCAAAGTAAAGACCAGATCCAATCTTATGGTTTGGATTAGATAACATGTCATAATACATTAAATTTAATCTTTCATATACAATGTCTATGATTGTAAACTAAAAATAGTGATTCATTCCTGGGTTCATCCACTAACAGAGATTTACCCATTCATTGATAAGACTGAACCATTTCTCATATTCAATCCACAAATCATTACATCACCCCGGTTTATAACAACCATTTAATTATTTTCAAGTACAACCAATTGGATCCATAGTCTAATGTCAATTATTGGGTGTAGAACATCATGTCTAGAGCCCTAGTTTGTATTTGGAGCGTCAGTTCTTATCTCACAACCCATGGGTATTTGGAGCATTATTCCCTATCCCATAAAAGAATATTTGCATGCAAGATGGGTATAGAACACCATGTCTAGTACCCCATGATTATTTGTAGCATTATCCCTTGTCTCACAACCCATTTATCAATCATACATATATATTTATAATTGGTGTATAAATACATGTCTAACACCCCAAAAATACCCATTAATTAATTCATAAATTAATTAATCCAATTCGTTAATTAATTCAACAAATAATTTACAATATAATTCTACCATCAAATAATTCAACAATCAATTAACCATTCAACATGTGAAGAGTTAATAATTAATTATTCTCAATTAATCAGCCAAAATCTTTAACAAGTCTGAACCTGTCCAATGAAACATTGTTTTATCTAGGACTTTAACAATTAACATGAATGTCGTAAACATCTCAAGTCAATCATGATGAACAAGGCCCACATATTAGCAACCCTATCACATATAATATCATATTTTTAAAAAAATCCATCCTATAAAATTTACTCCATGGAAAATAAACATGCATACAAAGGTATCGTTGGCCAATAGTCATAACAAACAATCAATTCAAAATCTTAAATTAATTTATGAAATTTAATTAATTAAACAATTAATTAATGAAATAACATCTCTTTAACTAGTTCATCAATTAATTAACCATATACCATTCATCATGTAATAATAAATCCATCCATTAATTATTACTAGTTTCCAATTTATATTCAGAACATGTCAAAATATTCAATATTATCAATATTTAGAAAAGGCCACAATTTGTTTTCCAACACATGACTTGATTATTAATTCATCAATTAATTACCTTATTACCCATCCTTCCCCTTTCAAATCATTTAAATATTTAATCATATCACTTTAACCAAATTAGTGATATATGCTTAAACCCACACATGATCAAGTACACATTTTTATCACATGGGAAGCATCAATAAATAACATCATAAGTGTAATGCATCGACATATAATATATTCTCACTAGTACGACGTCATATGAAAAGCCAAACCAAAACAATAATGATATAACATTACCACTAACCATCAATTTACCTTTAATCAGTATTTCAAGAAAACTTAGCAATTCCATAATCGTGGAAACTCACATTACCCATTTATTTAAAGAAGAGTAGAATAATTCTTAAATAAAAGAAAAATATTTTGACCCAACCTCAGGGTGGCACATTTTTAATTATGTGATGATTTAATGTACATGGCAGTAATAGTCCAAAACTATTCTATAGTCGCATGAGTGCACACCTTCAATATATATATATATATATATATTTGTGCTTTATCTACATTGAATAAAAAAATTCAAAAATATTAAACCAGTACCTAGAATCAAAGATGTAATGATCAAAATAACTCTAACTTGATGTCAGGGACTCATAAATATTAACAGACCTGGATTTAACCTGTGTAAGACCAAACAATGGGTTTTAGAAGCTTAAACAAACCAACACATTCATATATAAAGGAGCTCATACACCTTTCCATTAGCACTGGATGCCGTAACATTTACTAAAGATCCCTAAACATCAATCACATAACCTAAAATTAGAAAAAAACAACAAATGGACAAAAACGAACCTTAGGGTTTCAACTGAAACCAAATTAGCAGTAAAATATCTGTGAATCGCCAATGCGATGAAGTATTCCATGAGGTAAGGTCTTACCTTGAAGAACCAGACATGAACCAAGAAGAAAAATAATGAATCGTCTGTAGACAGAGGACCTTGAATAAGGTGGTCGTCATGTCCTACAATGGATCTTCCCGGGGTCGAAGCTTGCTAATGAAGGGGTCATCGGGAGGCTCATGCGCTGCTGTGAACCACGAACGAGAGGAGGAGACACCATTGGAAGAACGAAAACCATGGAGAAGAGTCATGTACCTAGGGTTTCGGTGCATCGGTTGGTGTTTCATGTTGCAAGAGGGAGGTCTAATTGAGGAAATCTCATGAGCCGAAAGTAGGAGGTACCGATGAGGGAGCCACGACATATAGGATAAGGGAAGAGAGGTCGCATGGATGAGCATGCTTGGTGCGCAAGGGGGAATTCCTGCTAGTGTGTCATGCATAGGAGGAAAAAAGTAAGAGGGGGTCACACCTTTCTTGTACATCACCTCCCTCATTAAAAAATTAACAATTCTAATTAAAAAAATAAAAATTCACATAATAATAATATTAATGATAATAGTCATAATATTAATATTTTTCATTTCCATTTATAACATTAAAACAAAAAACCACATTTAATAAAAACAGTACTTTGATAAACACCATAATTAAATTTTACTATAAAACACTTCTTTTCATTAAGTCCAACCTCCCTATTTAAAACCACATTATATATTTAATTCATCACAAAACTTAATTTATTTTAAACCATTACCCTTAAATTAAATTATTATTATTACTAACTACAAAACAGCCACAATACGTTAATAATAATAATAAATATAACCATAATAATATGAATAATAATAATAATCATATATCATTATTATTATTTCAATCAACATCATTAATTAAGACCATAACTCCCAAATAACCCCTTTTAAAGGAAAACGTTTCTTTGATACAATCAAAATCCACATTAAATTATTTTAACATTTATTTAATTAAATAAACACAATAATAATAATAACATCTTTACTATTATTATTCCAACTTTCTTTTAATAAAAAAAACCCTCAATTTAATTACAATATCATTTATATGATATTA
This sequence comes from Viscum album, assembly GCA_963277665.1. Classification (NCBI taxonomy): domain Eukaryota; kingdom Viridiplantae; phylum Streptophyta; class Magnoliopsida; order Santalales; family Viscaceae; genus Viscum; species Viscum album. Next base: position 199,734,169 of record OY728157.1, on the reverse strand, counting down.
ATGGTAAAAACTCTAACCCATAACCTAAATTTAATAATAAATTGTCATTTATTAATTTTGATGCTTTTCAATTAATTAAATGGTTCTTTGATAAACCTAAAGACACATTAATTTCTTCAACGGTCACTTAATTAATTCTTTGTTATTCATTTTATTAAACAAATACAATAATTATAATAATAAATTCCTTATTATAATTATTAAAACTTTATTTAAATTAATAACAATCTCTCATATAATATTATTTAATTAAATTAAATAATTTACTAAATAGGGAAAACGACACGGGTTGGACCGCAACCGTGAAAATCCATTAAAGTGGACTTTTCTAGATCTAGAGCTCCCGAGACTCATCAGGACTCCTGCAAAAATTATCAAGTAATTACACAAGCCTAAAAAATGACACCTTTAGATGTTCCAACACTCAGAATAAATTTACGGAGCTCGGTTTAAAAACCGACCTGTTGATAAACAAAAAATAAATAAAAAACAATCATATTTTAACCCAGTTCAAAAACATGAGACTTCAAATTTAGGTTATATTTTGTGACCTTATCACTTATATTTTAGGTTAATTATCTTATTTTACACTTTTTATTGTGATGAAAATATTCTTACCAAGGATTATATTCATTTTGACCAATAAAAAATTGACATCATTTCTAAATTTGATCCTTAATTTTATAAATATTAAATCAATTTTTCAAGATTCAATCTATATAATCAGAAGATATTTATTTTAATATACCAATGTAAAATGAAACGAATTAGTGTTTTTAGAAAAATGTGTCATTAATCATAAAAATGAACATACAAGAAAAAATTATATTATAATTATACCTATGGAAATAATTAGACAATTTTAAAGAAAAGGTATGTTGTGTTACTTTAATAAAAATTTGTAAATATAATTTGATTTTTAATTACTTTATATAAAATAAATAAATAAATGTTTCATAAAAAATGAATTTATAACTTTTCACTCAAAATAAAATCTTTTCCAAAAAAATCTCAAATATTCATCCAAAGAATATTACAAAATGATTACATAAATTATTATTAACAAATTTTAAAACATAATTTCTAAATGTGGAAGATATTAATTATAATATCCGCACAAAAAATGAAATAATATTCATATTTGAAGAAAATGTATTTTTAAATTATAAAATGACTTTATTCTAATTCATTTTCTTCTAACCATAATGATATAAATGATGATTGATTTAGTTGGATCTATAATCTATTTATTTATTTATTATAATTTATCAATAGTGAAAAATTTAATTTATTAATATAAAAATACATTACACACATGTAAATTATTTAACAAAAAACATCTCACTTACCTTTAAAAATAATTATCTTAAATTTACACCAAATATTATTACATTTATGTTTCATTTTTCATATAGTATGGAATAAAATTCTATATATATTAGTCTATATGTTTTTTTATTCATAACCACCAAAACCATAGTGAGGTCATAAAGTTCATAATTAAATCATAATATTTCTTTACATTATCATGGATTGTTTAAGCTCAGTGTTGTGTAGACCACATGATATTAGATATATTATTAATGGAAAATAATTTCAATAATCATGTATGGTTAAAATATGTGTATACTTACTTCTATCTTTTATAAGATCCATTAATATTTTCGAGATAAATTGTTTGGTCACTTTGGATGTTACTTATTCTTGGTTTTCGAGTGTAGTGTTGGAGTTACTATAATAAGAGTTTTTAACATTGAATGTGTATCTAGTATGAAATTTCATGCATATTTTATATTATAAGGGTTTTGTTTTATCATATAATGTAGCTTTCAGTATTTTATTTAATATTTATATAAATTATGAAGGAAATGCATCCCATTATGTGTGTTTATACCCTCATTGTTGGTCTCTAACTAATATCTTATTAAAGGTTGTATTTTAGGGTTTCAATCATCTTCCCATTAGATATATGAAGTGTTATAGTGGGTATGAGTCAAAATAAGTGGATAAAAGATGTTTATAATGATGATAAATTAGAGTGACTACTGTAATACATACTTTCAGACTTGGGAGAAAGTTACAAGACAAAAAGAAAAAATTTATTCTATAAAAATTAAGTTATCTAGGTTATTGAATGGTAATAAGACATTAGAAAATTTATTTTGGTCCCCAAAAAGATCTTTGTATTAAAATTTATTGATAATACACTAGATGATGGTTTACCTAGAATGTTTTCACTCTTTATCTCCCATATTTACAAGTTCAATGTGGATTATGATGTAGTGATTAATTACTAGTTTTTCACCTAATAGTATAATTTTTTAGAAGACTAACCATAAAGGTGATAATTTTCCATCATATATAGATATAATTATCTAATATTAGCTAGTGGTGCATCCTAGATGATTATTTAGCTATAAAATTTCTTATGGGATACAAGATATTAAATATTTCTTATGTTATTTTTTACATAAATTTAAATCTCACTCATTGTCTGGTTTTTTTTATGAATCCTTGCGGGTATAAATTTTATTACCTTAGAATAATGTATAGTTGGTTCATAAAAAAGTTCTATTATCTTTTAATGGGGGAATATAGCGATTCACCGAATTTCTAGAGTATTATTACTATTTCCTCTCTCAGGGTTACCTGGGTCCGAGTTGAGGCATTGGGTTCTAGTTATATTTTAGAGGGATATAGGTTAACAAGTTATATTTTATTATGATATTTTGAGATGTGAATTCTATATATATATATATATATATCGATTTTTTATTTTATTTTTTTAGTGTAATTATTGTTAGATACAATTAACGTTATAAGAATTAATCGTGAATATTATTATGATCCTTGATTATGTGTGTTCATATATTTTTTTGGACCATTAGGAATATATGATGCACATTTACACTGGTAGTTTAGGAGAATCGACTCAGTACTTCAGAAAATTATAAATATTATTATTTCTCACCCCTTCACATGAATTCATTCATTTTCTACTATTGTTCTCGTGATATGGGGATGGTTTATATGATTTATGATCATGGATAGTAAATCATTATGGTGGTTTGGTAGTTGATAGCTTAAAAATACCTTTTATATGAACACTTTTTCCCTACCCATATTAACACATATAATATATTTAACCTATTCAAGTTGTTTTTTGATGTATATAGGTATTTTGTTAATCACATAACATTGTATTATGAAGTTATATATTATCTTTTAATGGTTCATTTATAATATATATTATTCATTTATGCCAGGATGGATGATGTTTCAAGATAACATGCATATTGTTATAAGGTTATACCTCCCATCATTTTTTGGATACATAAGAGCTCATCACTATCTATTGGTCTATTAGAAGTGTGATTAACAAAAATCCAATTATAGTTATCTTAGGATGTGATGGATTAGAAACAATGAATTGTATAATATTTCAAACTTTGGATCATGTTAGATTTGGATTGTTAGGAAATATTAATAAAATTATTTCTAAAGATAAATAACTCATTTAGTGAAAATAATAGACATTGAAAATGATTTGGCTAGTCAACATATTCATGATAATGAATATCACTGGTTACTCATAAATTAGAAACAATAATATAGGAAATTTGGGAGTAAATGTGTGAAGTATGTGTCATGTTGTTTTAGGTTGGGAATTTGAATATATTCTTTATAGTATTAAATGTTGTAAGAGTTTATATTAGGTAGAATAATGAATAATTAATCAATATAAACATCATATTCTATGGGATCAAGATTAAATATGTTTTATGGATTTCAACTAAAAAAGAGATCGAGTTTTTTTAATAGGCAATGGGAAGTGTTGATATAGGTTTGTAAGTTCATAATATATTAGTTCTTATAAAAATTTATGTTTGTCTTAAAATATAATTAAGATGTCGTACCAAACATATATTTTAATTCAAAAATAAATAAAAATTTAGTTTACCTTGTTATAGACTTAGATATTAGTTTCGTTGTGTGGTGATTTATATCTTGTATAAAAAATAGATAAATTATTCTATATATTTTAACTATCCACTTATTATGGGTTTAAATTGTTCTTATTGAAGAATTTAAGTCGAATTTAAAATTTTAATTTCAATGAGTGTAGTGTGTAGAAGAGAATTGGACCCAATAGGTTGCACTAAGTAAAATAAAACTTGTTTTTAATTATAAAATATTGATATTTGTTTTTGGATTTGAGTGTGAATTACATACACCAATAGACATTCCAAAGGATAAACATCTTAAAAAGGATTGTAAAAATGATGTTAATGTGAATTTTTTATTTCTAATGATATGTGGTAAAATTCATCCAAATATATAATATAAGGATGTATTATTAAATATTAAATATACATTTATTATAATTTTTTTCTATAATGACATTATTTTTTGGTTAATTAACTAGTAAAATTTTATAAAGAAGATATCAAATATTATATTTATTCTTATTTTTCTATAAAAATTGATAGGAAATAAGTATTTTTTTTCATATCATTCACTCATTTACTAAATATTAATAGGTGATTATAATTTTATTTATAATTCACCACAAATTCATTAATGATATTAATAAGAAGATGAATGATGTGCCATTTTAAGACTCATTTGTATGATATCTATTTGATGGAAGGTAATTAGTTTATGATTTAATATCCTAATTACAATTTATAAATTTATAATGAGACATATAAATAATATTATCCCATTAGGACTCATATTGATAGAGGAATTGAGATTATGTTGTTATGATTGAAATATAAAATACTAAACATCGGTGTCAAAATTCCTTTTGATGTCACTGAACAAGAGCTATTTTTAGCTGTTAATATGATATGGAGTTAGTTTGATTTCTTCTTGTTTATTATTTTTCATTTATCATACCACTAGAATGTAATTTTATATAATTATATGTAGTTAGGATATGTGATTCTTATGTTTATATAATTTCTACTCGACTTCTCTTAGCTTTTATTTAGGTTCCAAGACTAGACTTATTGTGGTTAGTTATATATTAGTAGGTTTATCTTTTATTTATTTAGTCAAACAGAAACATACTAAACCATTAATAAATCTAGATAGATTTTATATCATGTAGGTCTAGAGACCCTTAAATTTTACACATCAATTCAATAATCATATAGTTTTTTAAAAGTGTTTATTCTAGTTTTTAGTTATCGCTCAAGTCTAGAAGGTCTGAAAAGATAAATGCGTGTTAGGGGACCTAACTAAAATATAATTATTTATGGAACTCTGTACCTAGATACTAGGTAACATGTAGGTAGTATCATGGGATGTAACCTTATAAGGTATACAACCCAATCATCCTCTCAGCAGTTAAGTTGAATACTCAGTAGGGATAGTAGGTATGAAGTCATAATGGGGGGTACCTAGTGGCATATTGTGAAATTTTATAGTTTTTCCCATATAATTTAACATGGTACCACATTTTTTTCTTGTTATATACATCCTAAATCCCCTCCAAACAATAGATATTTTTTTTAATATCATAGCTTCCATAGCTTCTATCACATCTCCACTTCAAAATATTAAGCATTTTTCATTATGGGATTTCTAATTTTTTATATATAATTAAATTAATTCTATAGATTCCAATTTATTTTAGTTTTACCTTGTTTTATATTTTAAAACAATAATTTTGGGATTTAATGTATAAAATATTGAATTTTTTGATTCAATATTAAGTCGTGTAGAAACCTCCGATGAGTGGAATTTCTGACTCTTGATGTAGGAAGTCCATATAAGGTTAGGTAATTTATATGTTGTTTTATGGTCATATAATCATGGAAGTGAATGAGTTTTCCTAATAATTTTGATGGTATTAAAGTTCCTTGGTGGGTCCAAATTGAGTTAATTATCTCTCAGAGGTTGTAAATTTGTAAAATATATATGTAGGGTGAATGGCTAACCTATTACATGGTTTGGGGTAAGGCTATCTATTTGGGTGAATTTGGACGTGGGGAGATGTAATTGATTAGTTAAGGCATTATTTTTAAAATGGAATAAAATATTGTTTTTATGTATATTCATTAAATTTTAGAAAATTTGGATGAATAAAAATGGAAGATGTGGAAAACAATGAGGGGTTTGTATGGAATCATATGATAATAAATCCTTCTTTCATGCTTTTGATTGGAATGTAAAACTAGGATATCAGTTATCCTTTTCTATTTTTTGATGATTTTATGATTCTTCAATGAGGTGATAACTAATTTTTGTGTCCACATCCTTTGTGAGGAGACGATTCATTTCGATGTGATGGTATGAGATCATGGATACTGAGGTTTCACTATGTTAAAGGGTTGGGGCCCAATATGATGATGTCTTACCAACCCTGAGTAATAAAGTATGACCTAAGACTTGATATATGATTAAAAATATGTGAGAGTGTGTGGTCTATGAATTTTTAGGACACTTGAGGTTTGAAAAACCCCACATGAAATTGTTTGGCATGGGGTATGGGTTGGTATGGCTTGTGTAACATACCATGGGTGCGAGAAAATGGTTTAGTTCTTGATATTGGATATGACGATAGTCTTTATGTGTGATAATATGTTTTGTGATAATATATTTTTTATGATGTGGAATGTATTTTTGGATTGAGATAGTAAGTAATTGAAGTAAGTATGGTCAGTTTTAGTGGTGTCCTAGTTAGCAGATGATGTCCTGATTTGATATTCATTTACATTATTAGTTCATACACCCTTATATAATTGAGGCATAAATACTAACAACTTATTGTTGTTTTCTTATTAGGTTTTATTACTAATTGCCTATATAAGAACCTTGATTCATATATATATACTATTTTTCAATAACACAACCTAGGGAAAGGGCCCCATGATGGGATATTATAAATGTAGACGTGCTCTAGGAGTTGAGATAAATGATAGAATAATTCTAGGATCATTTTTACAATGCATTTGATTTGATTTTAATCAATTTTAAAATTTATATACATATCCACCACTTGTGGGGATCCTTTTTACATGGATGTATGAATGATACTATCAGGTTTATTTATATAAGGTGATGATATTAAACATTTTTTCTTTAATAATGTTTATATTAAGGTTTTTTTTATTATTGTTTCTAATTATACTTGTATATGGTTTATTATTACTAGATACCAAGGGCATAGTCTATTGAGTGAATGATTTAACACCTTATCGATAGTCAAAATACTATTTTTATGTAGGGAGTCATGTATGGGGACACATGGTGATCAAGATCAAACTCGGTTATTCAGACCAAGGAATTATAAAATTGTTTCAAAGAACCATTACATTTTGAGATAATATTTACGAAATAATATAATAAATTAATAATGGTATGATCATGAGAATGAAGTTACTATTTTATTTATTTATAACCTATAGAGTGAACATTTGAGTTTCTATGGTTGTGGGATGGATTTTATTGGTTATGATTTTATAGTTTCATGTTATTATTTAGGAGATATTATGAATTCAAATTTTATGGTATTTCCTTTTACTATAGTTGTGAGAGTGCATGATTTCATGCTTCATGACTAGGCATATAGGTTCACATGTATTATGCATTATTACTAGTGATTGATACATGTTTAAATTATGTAAATTATATTATTAATATATTTATTATTTTCACAAATACATTATTGTTTAAAATTAATTAATTTAACCAAATCATGTGACTTATATATATATATGATTTCCACAAACATGTAGGTATATTTTTAGAGGCTTTTGAATTGGGTGAGTGGTGGGTGGTTGTGTCCAGTGGTCATGGTTCAATCACTATCATGAGTTTCCTAGAGGTTTTATGTGTTTTCGACCTTTAATTAATTAAATTTTATTCATATTTAAGATTTTAATGGGGTTTCAATTTATCATTTAATAGTTACATAAAACACCACCTATGAATTATCCCATTGGGATACAAAAGTCCCAAAATTATGATTTAAAAAAGGTATGGAATGCTCATATTGTACCCATATATATTCAAGATGGTGGATCTAGAATTTATCTAGAGTCTTTTTCAATGGTTTATTCTTTGGGGGTGGTACAACCAGGTATGTTTTTTTAAGTATGAGTGTGAGGTGAAGGTGCACTTTAGGGTTTTCCTACCACAATGTTTTTTTCTCAGGAATTTTGGATTCAACATCATCCCACCTTTATGGTATGAGAGTCAATAAATATTAAAAGAGTAATTTTGAGGTTATCAAGGGAATTATTAATATTTTTAGGGAACCCAATGATTGGATGGTGAAGCTAGAAATATTTATGCTTTTAGGACTCTCTTGAATATTGTTCAGTATTATGGAACATGCTAGGTGGAATGATGGATTACTTTTTGCGACCTTCATGGACATATTATTTTAATCATTCTTACCTTAATTTATATGATTGAAAAATACTAGGTGTTTATGGAAGATCAATTGGGTATGGTGTTGGAAATGGACTATGATGCTTTTTAAGAAGAGTTGTTGTGTTTTTATCCATTATTGGTAGGTAATAGAGATCAAATGGAGCATAGATTTGATATTTTCTTATGAAATTATGTGAGTGACCAAGTGTGGACATTTGAAATATTTTCTTACTTATATTTGTTTCACAAGGATATCATTTTTTATATATTCTAGGTATAAAATAGTGTAATGGGATTTGTTTATGCCTTTATTGTGCCAAGTGGTGGCTTATCCTATAAATTTATTGGTTCTTCATCCAATGGATGGATGATAATATAATATAGAATGTTCTTGGGAAGATAGATTATATTTTGGAAGGAGAGAGCTTCATCAATACCTCCCATGGGATGATATCATTATATGTAAAATCTGTGCAAGATGATAAGATATTTTAGCAGTATGTTTATGAATCCCACAAAGTATTTCCATGTATATAGAATGATATTTCACTAGAATTTATTCATTTGAGGATCGATAAATTGATATTAGATAGATTTTTTGAGAGTACATAGTATTCAAGGTCTTGGTTGGTGCATCCAAAAACAGAAAGTAGAGATTTATCAGGGAAGTTAAGTCATTGGGGCTAACCAAGGTTCTCAATGGTAGAAGTAGTTAAAGGTGAATCATGAAATATTTCTAAAAGAAAACCTATGATTATGGGGAAAGGGCTAAATATTATTTGTGGGTAGGATATATGATTTGGACTAATTTATATAAGAATAAATAGATGGTATTTATACTACAATAGTTATATTTATTGTTTCTTTGATGATTTGTGTTGGTTTATTTTATATAAGGGATTTTCATTATTTTATCTCTTCCTGGGTTGTTTCTAGTTTAGGGTTGAAATTTTAGTTATAACTTGGGATGTTAGATCTTAATATTACTCTCAAGAAGATTATTGATCACATTAAATAGACACCCGTGTGAAACATAGTTGTTCACATCTACGAAAACATGTGTTATTTCATTTTTCAAGATATGTTGATCTTCCATGTTATTTTTGGTAAGGATTTTCTAAAACACTTTTGAGAAATCATTGATTACTATTGGATGCATGTTTCATTTAAATAACTTATGCGAGAGGTGTATGTTCTAATGGGATAGTGGTATGAGGATCTTGTATGTGTGGAAGGTAACCACATTTATATATAATCCATTATAGAGGTGGTGGAAAATATAGTTCTTGTAGTGGATTATCTAATAATTCCAGTGACTTCTCCTCTAGTTTTGGACATTTTACAGTATGCGTTTAGAGAATATTTATCAATAATACATTCTAAGAGGAATGTTTAGTTCATAATATATCATGTGCAATATGAAAACCCTATAATGACACCCTCTTATTATATGCTACTAGCCATATTGAAAGAGATAATGAGACAACTTTAGGGGCTTGAAGTGAAGTTATTTGTTCGTCCAAGTAACTCTCAATGAAAAACAGTTATTTTATAAGGAGAGAATATAGATGGTAGCCTAATTTTTTTTATATATTTCCGAATTCTAAATATATCCACACAAAAATAAATGTATACATTTTTGTGGATAGGTTGAAGGTTCTTGGTGTAGAAAAAGCCCTTATCATGTTCTACACTGGCTCAACCATTATCAGATTCAATAGATATTCTATGATGTACACGATGTTAGAGACATGACCAATGAAAAATCCCCCATGAAACTAGAAATAAATTTTAGATACATGGGTGTTTTTGATGTTAAATTTATAATTAATTTAGATGTTTAGGGAGAATTAATTACTTATGTTTTGTGATATTTCCTTGATGAAGATTTTGATCATTTGAAATCCTTTTGGTCTATTATAAATGTTCTTATAGGATTAATGTGTATAATCCAAATAGCGATAATAAAATCATTATTCTTTTACCTTCGAAAAAACTGATGGATTTCAGAGTAATAGTGTGGTGGTTGAGTCTTCTAGTGGTGCTTTCCTTTATTAATAAAATCATCCCATTAGTCATGATGAGTCATCCTTGCACTCTAGTTCTTAAGAATATGGAGGAGGGAAGGGAATCTCTTAATTTTTAGAGAAGAAACTCTGAATAATAGTTCAATATTAAGAGATAGGGCTATAGATATAATTGAGCATAATTATCATCTAATTCGATCAACCCTATAAAAAAACATTGAAGTGAATTTATAGAGTTATAGGTCAGGGTTTAATATTATTTAACTATACATAGACCTTTTGTAACACCTTAAGATTTTAAAATAGGGAAATCATGTTAAATAAAATGTATAACCTGAAACACCAAGCTTATAATGTAATATAACATCCTAAAACGTTACAGTATATCTATTTTTAGATGAATTCAATCACTTCGATATCTTGCGATGCATGCAACACCAGGTTTAAGAAGAAATAATCTATTAAATCATTATTTAAAAATGACCATTACAACTTATCAATAATGTTTTCTTATATGAATAGTACTATCTGAATCATAATAATTATTTTTATCTACTTATTATAAATTAAAAAAGAATAATTTAAAGGAAAAATAAATTTTATTTGAAAAACTGTATTTTTTCTAAAAGATGCTTTAATCGTGATTTTCACACATAATTTAAAATTAAAAAATGTCAATTTTAGAAAATTTATTTGTTAATATGAATTTCAGTTTTGAAATAATGACATTAAACTTATCTTAGGGTGATTTTTTAATTTTTTCCAAAAATATTTCATTTTTAGTGAATATTGAAAATACTGAATTTTAATTAAAACATTATTTTTATTTAAAATATTTATATAAATAAGTTATATTTTTAATTTGTTTTATAGAAAATTAGATCATATATATATATATATTAATATAATTTAGGTCTTTTGATCCCTTTTAATATTTAATTTTGATATAAAAACCATGTAAATATTTGAATATTTTCTTTTCAAAATCTATCTTTCTCATCTCCTCTATAAGAATAATTTTATATTAAATTTTAAAACATTTATGTCTGTAATTTTAAAAAATTGATTCCAAATTTTTAATCATAAAAATTTATATTAAATAATAAATTTGAAATAATTTTTGACCAAAATGAATTGTGAAAACATTAAGAATTATTTATCATAAGCACGATAATAATGGATTTAGTAGGGGTTAAACTAAAAAGTAAGGATTAAAATAACATAATAAATTTTAAAAAATGTATTTTATGACCATATTTTGACCTTATAATGTCTTCATTTCAAGGATAATCTATTTTTGAACCTTATACCATGTGAAAAATGAGGGCAATCAATTTTCTTTCCAATAGTTACAAGTTTTCCACTATCCACACATATAAAAGGTCACCCCATATCCTCTCTTCTTATCAAATTAAAAAACATTTTTTTCATCCATGAAATATAATAATAAATTTACTAAATCCATTACATTAAACTATAATCATTAAATTGTGAAAAAATTCATCCTTAGATGATTTTGGTGAAAACCTAAGGAGGTTACCTGAAGAGGAGGTAACATTCTTTTACAATAATTTTTATTTTTTTCATTCTTCACAACATTCAATTGTTATTAAAAAATTATTATATAATAACTAATTATCAAAAATATACATAGATTTTCTTATTTTAAGTTAATTAATTAATAACATCTCGAATCCCATAAAATGGGTTACAAATTCATCATTTCTATGTATTGAAGACTACCACCTCACGAACTAATGTCATTCGTTTTTTCATTACCACCACTCAAGGTTGGGAATTATAATGGATCTTATGTATATACATGATATTTATAAAATATATATAACTATTGATTCATTATACCATATAAATATTTTTAATTTCCATTCCACAATAGGTATAATTTCATTGTTCGTGTCTCTGGAAGACCACCACCTTGTAAAGTGATGTGATTCATTTTCCATTAATGATATACATAAGAGGTAATAAGGATAAATTTAATTATTATATTTTATATAAATGAAATAATTATTATATTCATGAACTATTTAGCATTATCAAAATAAAATATATCCTTTTATTCCTTTAATTTTCAGAGCCATAAATATGATAACATAATTCATGTATGTGTGGACAATCTCCTTCATGAAGTGACGTGACTCCAATTTATTCACCACACCAAATGGGTGATATATATAAGTATATTTAAAGAAATAATATGTTATTTATTATATTTCTATTATTCTAAAGTTTTAAATATTTCTTACATCCTTTTCATAATGATTTTTGAAGAACTGAAACATTAGTAATGTATACCTACAACCAACCATCTCCATGATCATAACAGAATTAATTATTTAAAAACATATTTCATGATTGGTATTAAACTTATAATTGGTGTTTAAATATAATTATTATGTCTCTATAATTATTTTCTATATATTTAAATAAAAAAAATGTTGACCACAATCAACCTACCAATGATATTTTTGACACGTAAATATCCTCGAAATAGATGATGTAAACATAGTTAAATAATTAATATTATATAACATGGTATCAACTGAAATAAAATGAATTCTAAAATTGAAATATGTTATTTTGAAATTAAATAATTAAATAATTATATTTTTCATGAAAATAAAAAATGTATGTGATGCATGGTACTCAACATAAGGGTTTATTGTCTAACATTTTCTTTTGTGAGGAATATTACACACTCACCAAATATTTAATTTCTGTTGTGTATATAATACCTATTTTATATGATATATCATTAATCTCTTTATCTAAATAGTATTTAAATTTTCCTTTTATTTCATTTCTTTTAGGGAGTTTATGATTCTTATGTTACCAAATAGATTTGGGTTTATTTCAAAATCATAGAAATTTTCAGGATTGTTTAAGTTTACGCCTCCCTTAGGGGAATGATTTGATATTTCTATCATAAAAAATACATTTCTTATAATAATTTTATTCCTATAGTTTTTAAAGTAATAGTACAATTTTCAACTATTTGTTACATTAAATGATCCAGAAAATGTTTTTCTGAAAAACTAACTTTATTTCTCTCTTCAGTTGAAAATAATATTTCATCAAAACTAATGATTTCTAAAAAAAAGTGTTCAAAAGTGTTTTTAAAGTTTACAAAAACAATTATTAAATTGTTTTTGAATATTTTAATTATTTCATTTTTTAAAGAAAACATAGTGAAATTTTCAAAATATTTCCTTTTTTTCTATTACTAAAAATGTGAATGGTATCCTTGTTTTAACTTATAGAACATAATATAAATTTTCCACTGACATGACCAATCAATGTTTTATAAATTACACTACAGTATTTAATGATTTTTTCTATAAATTTAAATATCAAATTAATTTCTAAGAGCTTTTTAAATGTGACTTCCATTATGAAAAGTTTATACCACTAAAAAATGATTTTAAGGATTTCTTATGGGATTTATATTCATAAACGAGTTCAAAATTACTTGAAATTATAATACACAAAGGATATACAATATTAATAACATTTTAATTCATTCATTGGATTAATTATGATCATTTTCATAGGGTATGTTCCTGTTTTATACCACCAATATTACTCTGGGTGATTTATGATTATGTTTTTTAATTGATGTAATTTTTAACATTACATATGTTAGTATTTCAATAAAAATGTTTTTGTTGATTATGTTTCACCAATTTAATAAAATAATTAAATGGACATAGTAATTAATGTGCATGGCCTGCAATAGCCTCTCGATGCACCAGTATGTGTCATGAGAAAAACTTGATTGATTTTTAGCCGATGCCTTATCCATATATGTAGATGTCTTGGTATAAGTCCTCAATGCTATTACATGTCATGGATCAGGGACTAAATGATATGTTTTAGATTTAAAACATTATTAATTCCATTATTATGATTTTATTTATTAAAATTTCATGTGATTACTTGATTTGTTATAATATACTTGGTTACATTTCTAGCTTATTTGATTATCAATTTGGTATTGGTTGATCATTAATTATTTGTAACATATTATTCTCATGTTATATATTAAATGGAATGTTTTACAATTTTTTACCTTTCTATATTGATTATGCCTTATTTATTAATAACAGACACTATAATCTTACCCTTACTAAGCATTATAGCTTACCCATTTCTTATGTTTTATTTTCCCTAGGATACGAGAAAGAAAATTGTGTCTGATGTGTAGGAATACACTAAATGGAATAATAAAATTCAAAATAAAAATTCTTTTTCTATATTATGATAAAATATTAAATTTTAATTTCATGAATATACCTATTTTACTAATACTACTAAAATATATGATCTTTCAGGATGTGAGTCCTTATATATTATTAAAATCTGAAAAATTAGACACTATATCTAAGCTTCTAGGGTTATGGTTTCTATAGTTGATATTAGAGGAGGTTTAATAGAATACATGGGAAGTATATTTACAAAAAAAATATTTTATGTAATATAAACCTATTATATAATTTGATTTTATGTCAATAACAATATCATAATGTTTTGGTAAGGAAGAGATTATGTGGATTTTCCTAGGAAATACATCCTTTTTATGGATACTATAAGTGGAAATGGCTCTATTATAGATGTACCTAGGTGTAAAAATAAAAAAGGGAACATTGGGATTCACCTGATCATGACCAGGTTCATGACAACGACACATACAATGCATCTCCATTGACACTCCAGGGGGATTTTTAGGATATATCACTTTTTCATTACATTTTATCATGAAGGAGATGAATGTAAATATATTTCCAGAGAAACAATTTTTATGTTAATGATATTATGTATGCATAAATTATTAGCATATGTGTTTCACTAGTGTTAGTGTTATACATTATGTTTCTAAATGTTATGATTTAATATAATGTTTTCCATTATTTAGAAATGTTGCCTAATAGAAGGAATTAGAACCGTATCAATGCATGTACCCCATTTTGGGATATCCTTTATAGGTAAGATAATGAGGATGGAGAAAGATATGGAATTGGAACTGATCAAATTATAACTAAATTGGTGAATATAACATAGGATATGTGTAATAACCATTCATTTATTGAACATCCTTTGGACCCACCACATGGTGTAATGATGTTAGGAAAATTCATGCATCATCAACCTTCATCATTCAATGGGATTACAAATCATTTTTTTAGATAAGAAATGGAAATGTTTCTTATAGAATATATTTCTTACTCTGGGTTCTAGAGAAACCATCTCTTAGGATATATGGAAGAATATTGGTCATTAATTCAACACACTAGAGATGAGGACGAAATACCAATAGTGAAGTTGAACTATTTGAAGTAATCTTCTTGGAAAAATATTATCTTCATGGGTAGAAAGTGTATATGGATTGAAATTTTGTGGGACAAATATATAAAGGAGAGGAAATTATTTCTAACTATTAAGATAAATTTACATGGTTTGAATGTTATGTTTCATAACATTCATGTAATCCAAATGGAAAAACTGAATTTTTTATTTTCTTAAGATAATCCTATATATAGAACTATTCCCTAAAACATTCTAATCATATGAGGATATAATATCATGTGATATTAATAATGAGAAATAATTCTAAATGTATTATGGATTTTAAGGGAATGAAGAGAGTAAGAAGGAAACATATAAAAATATGGATTAAGGATGTTGGGAAAGAAGAATTTTCGAACACGTGATACTTGTGGAATGGAATACCTTGGTAAATTCATAAATGGAAATGTAAATCACACCCAGATTTGATAAAAATGAAACTAGGATCATAGATACAACGGAAATAATGAATCTTACTATGTATAATTCTTCAAAAATTAAGAGGAGGGGAAATACAAAAATAAATACCCCAAATGTCAAAGGAAATAAATCAAAAGTAGCTAATGTATCATGGTCAAGATTAATTTATTACCAAAGATAGATGGGAATTACTAATGTGATTCTATTTAAATTCCTTATTTATTTCATTTGATTTTTTATTAACAATATCGTTGTTATAATAATTATGAAATGTATAAGGATTATAGTGCTAAAATGTTTCCTTAACGATTTGAAAGTGTATGGTGAATAGTACCAATGACTAAGAAGAATGATTCATTGGAATATTTATCATCTAGGAAAACACATATTTATGGGATAGATAAACTTTAATATATTTTTCATTTTTAGGTAATGATGTTGGGATAAATAGATGATTGATATAGATAATTTAAATTATAGAGACCCGAATCTTAACGTACATGGACATTACATTAATTTTGCGGAATACTTTGTACATTACAAAAACACACACACAAGGACCGTAATAGTTTAGTGTCTTTGGAAACTTGGAATATAATCTTCTAATCGTGGTGAAAGATCTTCAACATCTCCCATAAAGATCTTCCTTTTTTTTCTTACTTAAAACCTTTCTTTATATCCTGGGGAAAAGAAAACATAAAAGGGCGAGCTCAAATGCTCAGTAAGGGTAAACAAAAGAAATATCAATCACATCATATTCATAAGAACATAACATTTTGGAAATCATAACCTGCAAAAGAGAGCATAATTTCATAACATGGGATAAATCATAGTAGTGAAATGAAATACCTATAATCATAACTTAAAAACATGAAACTTTGTGGCATACACACATAATCATATAGAATCATATCTTATTAGTCAAGACTCGTTGCCAAGACTATCTTAGTGGACAAAGTTCATTTCTGAACCGAGTCACCCTCATTTCAGTCCTGTTTCACTGAACCGGTATAACCTATCGTTCCATCCATGTCTATCTCATGAGATATAAAATCTTTACCCAATGCATTGGAGAGAGATATAGGTCCCACCCATCTCATAATGATACCATTCTTATGTGTGCCACAAAATCATAAACTATACATCATAGCGTAACCCATGTAATAAAAATGGTAATCTTAAACAATGTGACATCATAAAAAAATTCATATAATATAAAGGAATTCATAAAAATAATTCCATCACAACATAATCAAATCAATGTAATAATAGGGATAAAAAAACAAAACCCTTTATTATCTTAGATGGAAAATAATTTTGATAAAACACTTGAACTCCATTCTTGAGGAAAATATCCTTTCAACTTCAAAACACTTTTTCTTTCTTAACATGTCATAAAATTATAACTAAAAGAAGTTGATTAAAAATAAAATTGAAAACTTTTAAGGGAATATTCTTGGAAATAATTTTTTAAAAATCCAATTCATGCCATATAAGTTAAAAGAAAACATTCTTCTTGTACTTTTGTCAGAAAAGTCAAAAAGTACCTCGTATGAAAAATGACAAAAGATTCCTTTCATATCTTTTACTAAAAACTCACCAAAGGGTAAAATAGGTTTTTAAAAAAATTGTAGGTGGATGGAAATAATATTACATATTGAGGTAACATGGATGTGGATGATAAAATACACCCCAGTAAATACCAAAGTATAAACAATCTCGGATGAAATGAGATTGTGATATTTTCCCTTACCTTAAGTCTGATTTGCTTCGTAAGTGTCCGAAACTCCTGTATAATGATTTAAATAATGTCATTAACTTATTAAAGAATCATATTCATTGTTATGATATCATATATGGTTCACTTATGACTTTATATTACCTGTTAGTTTGTAAATTCCATGTTAAAGAAGCGTTTTGGGTAAAATTGTTTCATTTATCGTAGGTGTTTTGACTTGTTGTTCTTGAAATTATTATTAATTATATCATGATTTACTTACTTCCAGAATATAAAACATGATTTATATATCATATATATTCAGTATATATATATATAATAGATAGATAAATGAAATGAAACACACCGTTCATTGAGACGGCAGTCCGCACGTACGCATGAACGCTGTTTTCCTTTCCTTATTGTCTTGAATGGGAGTAGTTAGATGAAATAAATATATACATAAATCCAGTAGCTTTATAATGTCATATATTTCATTATTATTTCTTATATATACTTTATAATCATTCTTAAATGGTTAACATGGAGAATGAATCTCATCACGTCGTGGAGACGGTAGTCCGTACGTACGCACGAGCGATGATATCATTCTCATGATCGTGAACTTGTGTTGAAGTGTATGTATACTATTTCAGTATCAATATCAATTTATAATAATCATATATACTTACTCATTACACCATTATACCCATCCAATTAAGGTGGTGGCGGAAAATAGATTACACCACGGCGTGGAGACGGTATTCCGTACGTACGCACGCGCGATGATTTCCTTTTCCCGTAGGATGGATAGAAGGTTAATTAGGGTTGTTTCATATTTATAATAACATATCAGTATATAATAAATACTGATGTTATTACTTTATCATGAAAAAACTAAAGAAGAAGAAGTTGAAGAAGAAAGAAATTGAAAAAGATCGGTAATGGATATTATCTCTTTTTGACGCGCCTTTTCTTATCCTCCACTTAAAGAACTAAGGATGGTCTTTGAAGAAGACCAGGACCTCTAGGATGATACTAGGGAAGTGTAGAAGAGATTTTGTCAGGGTTTTTCCGAGATTTAATGCTCAAATTTGTGTGAGGAGGAGTGGGAGGAGGTGCCCTTTTATAAGGGAGGAGAGGGGCTCCTTTGGAAAACTAAAAATATTATTTTATTATAAAGTCAAGTTCGGTTTTACATAGCTCCAAATTGATATATTTATAATATAAGGTGGGGATGGGTCTAAATACTCTCATCCAATAGTATTTAGACAAGTTTAGGTTATTATTTTAACCTTATCAATTAGATTTAACTCTAAGTTAAATAATTTAACTTTTACCGTGTATTTTTGTTTTCTTACACTATATGGTTAATAAACTTACTATATCAAGCCAAACGAACCCCAAGTTGTTTATTATTAATATATATAACCTTATCTATGCAATTTTTCCGAACCTCAGATTTTTAGGAATAAAATAACAATTAATAATATAATATTTGTTTTAAAAACTAATTTATGTCAATTTTGACACTATTTGGTACATGATTTTTAAGTAATTCATAACAGAATGATAAGTTCTAACCAAGTTACGTAAATAAACAATAACATGTAATATTAACCTATAAAATTAATATAAGTCATAAAAAGTCTCAAATTACATTTATTTGGGAATCTATAACATCAATTATGTCAATATTTCATTAATAAGACGATTACTGCATCATCTTTGTGTCATAATAAATGATAATTATTTAATCCCTAAAAATTCTAAATAAATTCCTATGATGTAGATAATTGTATTAGAGTTCTGGAGACTATTCATGTTCGATGTTTCATGAATTTTATCACTAAATTAAAATTATTATGCTTATAAGATTTAAGAAAGTGACATGTTGTAACATTCTTTGGTTTTAATAATAATTAAATTATTTTCATAGTAAAAAGTCAATAAAATGAATATAATCCGACCCTTATGTTATATGGGTCTACTTTTATCCATCCAATAAAATTTTTCCAAGTGTTAGGGTAATTTTATATTCTTATATTTACCCTTAATTACCCGATTTACCTTTAACTATAGTAAATAAAATTTACCGTAGTTACTATTCACAATGCCAAAAAATAAAAAGTAGCTTATTAACATAATTTGGACCCATTGATTCCAAATATAGAATCCATTTCTGAACCGAGTCACCCTCGTTTCAGTCCTGTTTCACTGAACCGGTATAACCTACCGTTCCAGCCATGTCTATCTCATGGGATATAAAATCTTTACCCAATGCATTGGAGGGATATATAGGTCTCACCCATCTCATAATGATTCCATTATTATGTGTGCCACAAAATCATAAACCATACATCATAGCATAACCCATGTAATAAAAATGGGAATCTTAAACAACGTGACATCATAAAACAATTCATATAATATAAATGAATTCATAAAAATAATTCCATCACAACATAATCAAATCAATGTAATAATAGGGATAAAAAAATAGAACCCTTTATCATCTTAGATGGAAAATAATTTAGATAAAACACTTGAACTCCATTCTTGAGGAAAATATCCATTCAACTTCAAAAACAATTTTCCTTTCTTAACATGTCATAAAATTATAACTAAAAGAATTTGATTAAAAATAAACATGAAAACTTTTAAGGTATGATTCTTGGAAATAATTTTTTTAAAATCCATTCATGCCGTATAAGTTAAAACAAAACATTCTTCTCGTACTTTTGTCGGAAAAGTCAAAAAGTACCTCGTACGAAAAATGAAAAAATATTCCTTTCATATCATTTACTAAAAAATCACCAAAGGGTAAAATAGGTTTTTAAAAAATTTTAGGTGGATGGAAATAATATTAAATATTGAGGTAACATGGATGTGGATAATAAAATACACCCTAGTAAATACCAAAGTATAAACAATCTCGGATGAAATGAGATTGTGATATTTTCCCTTACCTTAAGTCTGATTTGCTTCGTAAGTGTCCGAATCTCCTGTATAATGATTTAAATAATGTCATTAACTTATTACAGAATAATATTCATTGTTATGATATCATATATGGTTCACTTATGACTTTATATTACCCATTCTTTTGTAAATTCCATGTTAAAGAAGCGTTTTGGGTAAAATCGTTTCATTTATCGTAGGTGTTTGGACTTGTTGTTCATGACATTATTATTACTTATACCATGATTTATTTACTTCCAGAATATAAAACATGATTTATATATCATATATATTCAGTATATATATATATATAATAGATAGATAAATGAAATGAAACACACCGTTCATGGAGACGGTAGTCCGTACGTACGCATGAATGCTGTTTTCCTTTCCTTATTGTCTTGAATGGAAGTAAGTAGATGACATACATATATAAATACATACAGTAGCTTTATAATGTCATATATTTCATTATTATTGCTTATATGTACTTTATAATCATTCTTAAATGGTTAACATGGAGAATGAATCTCATCGCGTCGTGGAGACGGTAGTCCGTACGTACGCACGAGCGATGATATCGTTCTCATGATCATGAACTTGTGTTTAAGTGTATGTATACTATTTCAGTATCAATATCACTTTATAATAATCATATATAGTTACTCATTACACCATTATACCCATCCAATTAAGGTGGTGGCAGAAAATAGATTACACCACGGCGTGGAGACGGTATTCCGTACGTACGCACGCGCGGTGATTTTCTTTTTCCGTAGGATGGATAGAAGGTTAATTAGAGTTGTTTCATATTTATAATAACATATCAGTATATAAGAAATACTGATGTTATTACTTTATCATGAAACAACTAAATAAGAAGAAGTTGAAGAAGAAAGAAATTGAAAAAGATCGGTAATGGATATTACCTCTTTTGGACGGCCTTTTCTTATCCTCCACTTAAAGAACTAAGGATGGTATTTGAAGATGACCAGGACCTCTAGGATGATACTAGGGAAGTGGAGAAGAGATTTTGGCAGGGTTTGGACGAGATTGAATGCTCAAATTGGTGTGAGGAGGAGAGGGAGGAGGTGCCCTTTTATAAGGGAGGAGAGGGGCTCCTTTGGAAAACTAAAAATATTATTTTATTATAAAGTCAAGTTCGGTTTTAAATAGCTCCAAATTGATATATTTAGAAGCTAAGGTGGGTATGGGTCGAAATACTCTCATCAAATAGTATTTATACAAGTTTAGGTTATTATTTTAACCTTATCAATTAGATTTAACACTAAGTTAAATAATTTAACTTTTACCGTGTCTTTTTGTTTTCTTTCACTATATGGTTAATAAACATACTATATCAAGCCAAAAGAACCCCAAGTTGTTTATTATTAATATATATAACCTTATATAAGTCATTTGGCCGAACCATAGATTTTTAGGAATAAAATAACAATTAATAATATAATATTTGTTTTAAAAACTAATTTATGTCAATTTTGACACTATTTGGTACATGATTTTTATGAAATTCTTAACAGAATGATAAGTTCCAGACAAGTTATTTAAATCAACAATAACAAGTCATATTAACCTATACAATTAATTTAAGTCATAAAAAGTCTCAAATTACATTTATTTGGGAATTTATAACATCAATTATGTCAATATTTCATTAATAAGACAATTACTGCATCATCTTTGTGTCATAATAAATGAAAATTATTTAATACATAAAAATTCTAAATAAATTCCTATGATGTAGATATTTGTATTAACCTTTTTTAGACTATTTATTTTCTAAGTTTCATGATGTTTATCACTAAATTAAAATTATTATACTTATAAGATTTAAGAAAGTGACATATTGTCACATTCTTTGGTTTTAATAATAATTAAATTATTTTCATGGACAACATTCCATAAAATGAATCTAATCCGACCCTTAGGTTATATGGGTATACTTTTATCCATACAATAGTATTTTTTCCATGTGTTAGGGTAATTTTATAATCTTATATTTACCCTAAATTACCCGATTTACCTTTAACTATAGTAAATAAAATTTACCGTAGTTACAATTCACAATGCCCAAAAATAAAAATTAGCTTATTAACATAATTTGGACCCACTGATTAAAAATATGGAATCAATTTTTCCAAATTCAATATACAAAAGATTCATAAATTAAATTAAAATCAATCCCGTTGTCGAAAGAAAACGAGTTTTCCTTTAAAACATTACAGAAGATTGAATTGTTTTAACCTACGAATTCAAGGTAAAATAAATGCTAATGACATACATTATATTAAATGGTAAAAATATATTATATTTATACATTAAAACCATTCAATATTATAATTTAACCAAATAAGATATTACGATGAAAAAATTTGTTTTTAATTAAAATATAGCGTGTTTTTACTATTCATTAAAATATGAAAGTTATCGGAAAAATATCAAAACATTATCTAATGTAAATTTTTATATCCTGATTCAAAAGAAGAATTTTATTTTGTCAAATTGAACATATAAACATGTCAAAAACTAGATTTAATGTGGGTGTGCCATCAAAAGGCGGCAAAACTGCATTTTTTGAAAAATACTTATTTTACCCGAAAAATTTATTTTGTTCTTATACCATGTTCTAGAAAATATGTAAGATGAATAATAATGTTATAAAATTCAAAATTTAGTTAATAATATTCATAAAGGCTTGTTCATAATAATATTATAATAATATATCGTTGTTTAGTAAAACCCGGTATTGCGTACAATAAACGCTATCAAGGAAGGTCGCGATTGCGTGTAATGCAAGCCAAGTCAGGGTTGCGTGTTGTGAAAGAATCATTCGTTGTTTCGTATAACAGAATCCAACCATATTTCATTTATACATTGAATATATATATATATATACTCAATGTTGCGTAGAATAACTATTATCAAAATTGTGTGTAACACGATCCAAGAATAGTGTTGCGTATACTGCAAGCTAATACGGTGTTGCGTATAGCGCAAGGTAATCTTGGTGTATAATACAACACAAGACATTAATGAAATTAAAAGAATATTTTTCATAACATCTCGGGGTGTTACATAAATTAATAGTACTCACTACCAAGAAACTGAATAATGATTTATTGAAAAAGTGGTTTTTTCTATAATTGATAGAGTTAAAATAGTTTTCTAATTTAAATAATATATCAAATAATCTATGATTTATTTAAGGAAAAATGATTCATGCATGTTATTAACAAGGTTTTATTTAAATTCAGGTTATTACTGTGTTTTAAAAGAATAAAGGAAACATATATTCACATGTTTGGTATGTAAAGATCACGAGATACTTCACATTGTTTTGGGATTAAATTATAACTACATTTTTTTAATTATGTGAACTTCATTCTAATGATTTGGATATTAATATATTTTAATGTTCATAAGGTGAATAATTTATGAAATGGTGTATGTTGAAATTTGGATGATATTTTAGATATTAATGTATTACATTACCATATGATGATTTATTTATATTGGATAACCTGTACTATCCAATTTTTAATAATAAAAATTAGAGATCAATAGAATGAATAATCATTCTCTTATAGATATTAAGATTTGTTAAAAGTGATTTCTATTTATTAAGGAATACAAAATTCTATTTTGGATATTAATTTCTTTGAGTAAGAGATTGAATATAAATTGATCAAAGCATATTTTAAGGATGTATTTATGATTATAAAATAGAAACATATCTTAGAAGTACATTTCCATATAATCTTAGGTAGTATAAGAATTCATTAACATTCAGAAAAGAATCTTGAAAAAGAAGTTATCATATTACCTTCATATCTAAAAAATCATAAAATCTTATAAATAAAAATATATTTATGGGTTGGGGGTACTTAAATTTACATTTACAATGCACTTTATATTGATCAATGACCTCAAAAACTCTATATTAATATTTATGATTTTCTTCAAAATCCATATCTTCAAATTTCGAAAATATTATCCATCATTGAAACCTATTTTTTTGATATTCAAGATTATCTTCATATTTACCATTCCTATCTTATTAATAGGATGTTTTATTAACCCTTGTTATGTTGTTGTTTTTTCAATAATGTTTTTTCCAAATGTCAAACCCCTTATTATCAAGACCAATATTAAATTACGAGGATGCAATTTATTAATTACTGTAGAATATTAAACAATGATATTTTAAAATTAGAGCATCATGTTTGATAAATTGTGTGTCAGAAATAAACAAGATCAGAAGAGAATATAACATCCTGATAAATTATGATATTTTTTAAAATCAATTCAATTTCATTAATAGATTCTGACTTATGTAACACTGGGTTTAAAAAAATAATATATTAAAATAATATTCAGACAAGGCCATTTTAACCAAGTAATTATGTTCTTAACTATTAATAGTAATAAATATATCATGAAAATAATGATTATCCATATTAATAAATAAAATAAAAATTCCTTAAAAAGAAAAAGAAATGATTTTGAAAAAACTATATTTTTTATAAAAGACTGTTTAATCTCAATTTGCGCACATAATTAAAAATTAGATTATTTTATTAATTTTAGTAAATATATTTGACAAATTGAACTTAATTTTTGAAATTAAAATATCAAAATTATGATAGGGTGATTTTTTTGGATTTTTCTAAAATACTTTAGTTTTCAATGAATAGTTAGGATCATTGAATTTTAGTTGAAGACTTCATATTTTTTAAAAATTTTATAAAGTTTATTTATATTTTAAATTAATTTTATGGTAAAATGACTTCAATTATATATATATTAAACGAATTTATGTCATTGGAATCATTTATATATTAAATTTTTTTATTAAATCTTTTTAATCTTTTGAACACTTTCTCTTTGAAAACCTTCTTTCACATCTCCTAAGTGTGCTTAATTTTTAAGTAAAAATTTTCAATTTTTTGAATATAATTTTGAAAAATGGATTAAATTTTTTGAATAATAATAATTTATTTTCTTTAATATTATCACCATTAATTTTTACCAAAACATTTGTGAAAATTAAAAATTATTTACCACTGTTAAGGTATTAACAGATTTACCGTTTGTTAAACTCAAAATATAAGCGATAAAATTAAATAATTGTTTTTTTAAATTATGTTTTATGTAATTATTTAGAAATTTTAATGTTTAATTATCATAAATATACCATTTTTACCCTTTATCGTATAAAAATATTGGGTACACCTTTTTTATTTCAAACATTATAAGTGTGCCATTGACCTCACATATAAAAGGCCACCACCTCTCAGATCAACATCACAACTTGAAAACCTTTTACAAGTGAAGATATAGTTAAATAATTTTTCAAATCCATCCCATAATCATATAATATTTATACTTGGTATAAATCCATCTGTTTAAGGGTTTTAGTGCTAATTAATGGAGGTTACCTGTAGAAGAGGTAATGTTCTTCAATAAGTATTTTTATTTTATTTCTTCTTCCACAACCTTCAATTACTATTAAAAAATGATTATAAAATAACCTATGAATCATAAATATACATAGTTATTTTTATTTAAAGTTAATTACCTAAAAGTTTCCCAACTTCCATCAAATGTTCTACTAAATTTTTATTCGTGTGTACGACGAACTACCACATCCCAAACCGATGTCATTTGATTTATCATTTCCACATCTCATAGTTGAGTATAATTATCAATAATATATAAATATATATATGAAATCAATAACATAATTATAGAATTGGTGTTATTAATTCATAGTTTTGACCCTCTATGATAATGTAGTTTTAATAATAACAAGTAATGTCTTTATACAGATTCTACTCTTTCATGCCATTTTAATATCTCTAAGTAAATAAATTATGTCATATAGAAAAATATACTTAAATAATAAAATAATCTATATTCATGAATAAATATGTTTACAAGTGTATTTATACATTTATTTTTGGATAACACTTAGTCTATTAAATATTTGTGTAAGACAAAAACTTTATAAACTTTTTAGATTCCCTGACACCGAAGTCGACACACCAAAGGATGACAGACCGAAGTTAACACACTGAAGTCGAGACACCGATGTTTAACACACCGAAGTCAACAGAAAGAAGTCAAAACACTGAATATGATAGAACAAAGTCGACACACCATGGATGACACACCGAAGTTGACAGAACGAAGTCGACACACTGAAGTTTGACACATCGAAGTCGACAGACAGAAGTCGGTAGACTGAACTCGACACACTAAAGTTAACACACAGAAGATGACACACCGAAGATGTCACACCAAAGATGATAGACCTATGTTACAAAACTAAGGAAAATAGACTGAAGATGACTCACCGATAGTCATAAATAATAGTTCAATTTTATTAATTCAAATTTATTTCAAACGATCATATTTGGACAAATTATTGTTTCTGACATTATTTAATGTTGTCCATATGGCTATTCATATATAGTACGAGGGACATGAATGGGTAGATATCTTTATTCCTAGTAGACCTTGAGGTATAAAAGGAATTCAATTAGAGCTCAAAAGATGATGGAGATGGAGACATAGAGACATACAGATTCACATAGATCTTGGAGAACATGCGGAAATATAGACTGTAGGAACTCAGAATATGGAAAAGAGAGAAACTTGAAGCATGGTCTCACCTAGAAAATACCTATTGGAGCTTGCTGAACAACCTTACTAATAATATTTGAACACTTTACAAGAAACTACAACACTATGTTTTGAAGACAACTTTCAGAAGAGGACTTGAATATCATTTCCTCAACATCCGTTGAATCGTGAGCATTACTGCACAACTCATAGAAAATTCTAAACACTATTCTCTTTCATAACTCTATTGTGTTCTTATCATTATTATTTTGAGCAGTGTGTATATCTGTTTGAATCCCACAAACATTCTCTTTAGAAAAACTAGAGAATAATAAAATAACCTCACTCTCAATCCCTTCTTAAACTTGTATGCCATGTAGAACTGTGGAAGAGATCCTGTAAGATCTGTTTATTTGTTTTTCTCTACGAATAACTGTGGTAGACGTCATGTGTGACCTGGAAAACCTGTGTACTTTTTTAAACCCTAATCTAGGGGGGATCAAAAGTATATTAATATAAACTGCTTGGTGGTAGGTGATCACCAAGTGGAGTGGACTAAGTCTCTGTTTGAGACTGAACCTCTTGTTTTATTCATGGTTCTGTTTATGTTATATTTTTTTATCTGTTATGAATTTCTGGAATTAAGATAAACTTAACTTTGATAGTTATTTTAGAAAGTGTTTATATCTATTTTGTGTTACTATGTTTGTTTCAATATTTTTACTCATCTTTATATTTGAAAAACTGAGAACTAATCAATCATCAAAGAACCAAGTTAAACCTTCAAGGCTTTTATAAATTCACTACAACCCGACTTTGTGTTTAATTTCATAGGGGGAGATTATTTTGTAAAGAACCTTTTTAACAAATTTTATATAGATTGTCAATTAACCCCCCTCTTGAGTCATCTACTCTGACCAAAATTTGGTATCAAAGGTTTTGAAAGTTACTCCGAGTTTTTTAAATTGTGTCAACTGTGATTATAGTTGTGTTTCAATGATCTTCAAAATTCTATTATTTCTAAATTTTTATCTCTGTGAAATTCTTTTATAATCATTATCATGGAAATTAGCGTAGAAGGAGATGCTACCAATAGACCACCATTCTTTAATGGAACTAACTATGCTCAGTATAATATTAAAATGAAAATATATATAGAAAGTATGGGATTTGAAATCTGGGCTGCTATTGAAAGTAAATATGTTATTCCTCAAATTGCTAGAAACCCTTGGGATGAACCTAACATGACTGCCTATAATAATAATTGAAAATCAATGAATGATCTGTACTATTCACTAGGAGATTATGAATTTAACTATATCTCTGCTTGAAAAACAGTACATGAAATTTGGGATACTCTCTCTGTTTCTCATGAAGGAACATCTAATGTCAAATGAATGAAATTGAATAATTATACTATCAAATACGATAATTTTATAATTAATCCTAATGATTCAATTTCTAATATTTATCTCAGGTTCAATGAAATTGTGAAAACCATGATTTCTTTAGGAAGAGAATTAACTACCAAAGATCAGATCAGGCAGATTCTACAATGCCTACCAGAAAGATGGTGTGGAACATCTGTGTCTATCATAGAATTGTGTGATATTCATAATATGACAGTGAAAGAATTGATTGGAAAATTAATAATGTATGAAGAAAAATTGAAGGTAAATCAAGAAAAGTATGAACCAAATTGAATGTCTATAGCTTTCAAGAAAACTACATCTAAAAGTAAAGACAAAGAGACAGTTCAAGCTACTGTCGAAAGCTCAAGTAGTGATGATGTTGCTACAGATAGTGATGAAGAAATGGCCTAGTTGGCCAGATGATTCAAGAAATTCTATTGGAAAAAGAAGTTCTTCAAAAAGACCAGTTACAAATGAAAGTACGATAACAAAGGAAATTGGAAAAATGATTGGAAGAAAAATGATAAATCAGAACATATAATCTCTTATGAATCTAAAAGGAATGGACATGTCAAGGATGACTTCCCAAAGATGAAATAAAAAAAAAGTATGAAAATAAGGATAGAAGGTCTAATAAATAAATGATTTCCACCTAGAGTGCCTTTGAGGACAACTCAAGTGAATCCAACATTTCTCTAAATGAAAAAGATATGACTAATATGTGTTTCATGACAAACACAAATGAGGTAACCTTAGACTCTCCTGCTTATAATTCTTATTATACTAAAAGTGAGTATGAAAATATGAAAAAATGATGAACTATTTGAATATTGAAACATGTTAGGAGAAACATCTAATTATTTTAAAGATAAATATAAATCTTTGAAGAAATAACATACTCTTACTATCACTACTAAATATGAACATACAACTAAAAAGGAGAAAAATTCTCATCTTTTCCAAGAGAATAATGAGTTAAAAATGTCTATTGAACAATTAAAGAAAGACTTAAAAAAGTTCAATAATGGGGAAAATACTTTTAATCAAATGATTGGTAAAAAATAGATCTTAATTATACTTCTAGGATAGAATATCAACCAGGTCAAATTTATTTATACCAATCACATTTTGTTCCCAAATCCGGAAAATCTGCTACCTTTTTCAAAAACAAGATTTGTACTGAAAGTTCCAGTTCCACAAATTCTTTTACTGTATCCAATTATTCAAGAGAAATAATAGTTTACTATTCAAACACTTTATATTCTGCATATAGGAAACCTATAAAACATTTTTGGGTTCGTAAGGCTTATATTACTAATGTATGTGGACCTAGAAAAATATGGGTTCCATAGTTGTTTCTTGGTTAAATTGTTTTATAGGTAAAATACATAAAGAGATCATATAAAAAGCTATAGTACTTAGACAGTGGGTGTTCAAGACATATGAAAAGGGATTTATCAAGATTTAAAAATCTTATCATGATCGATGGAGGACATGTCACATTTAGTGACAATGGTAAAGGAGAAATCATTGGCCTAGCTGAGATTAGTAACCTATACACTATTTCAATTTCTAAAGTACTGTATGTAGATGGATTTATGTATAACCTACTCAACATATCTCAATTGTGTGATTATGGATTTATTGTTAACTTCAAAGATGATTCGTGCCAAGTTTTTGATTCCCAGAATAATTTAGTATTTACTTCTTTTAAAAATGATAATGTATATGCTATAAATCTAGACAAACTAGAATCACAGAATGTCTCTTGTCTAAATGCCTTTCAAAAAGTGTCTTGGCTCTAGAATAGGAGACTAAAAAATTGTAATATAAACTTTCTTCATATTTTAACTAGAAAAGTATAGTTAGTGACTTACCAAAATTTGAGTTTCCAAATAACAAAGTATATAATCCTTGTCAAAAATAAAAGAAAAACAAAATATCATTAAAACAAGGAAAGATTTACCTACTTCTCAACCTCTCTAGTTGGTTCACCTGGACTTGTTTGGACCATATAGAGTTTCGATTCTGAATGGGAAGAACCATGTTTATGTTCTTCCAGATTATTTCTCTCGGTATACCTGGAACGTTTTTCTAGCTCAGAAATGTGAAGCATGTCCACATTTTACCAAGTATTCTAGGACGTTATAAAATCTCAGTGGATATAAGATTAAATCCATAAAAAGTGATCATGGTCGTGAGTTTTAGAATCATTATTTTGATTCTTTTGGATCAAAGAATGACTATAATCATAACTTCTCTGAACCTAGGACACCTCAACAGAATTGTATAGTAGAAAGAAGAAATAGAACCTTACAAGAACTTGCTCAGACAATGCTTAATGAATATGATTTACCCATTTATTTTTGGCCTGAAGCTGTTAATACAACATGCTACATAATAAATAGAGTCTTAATTAGAACCATTTTTAAGAAAACATTGTATGAGTTGTGGAATAATAGGAAACCCAAAGTAGGTTATTTTAATTTGTTTGGATGTAAAGTCTTTATTCTGAAGACTAAATATAATTTAGAAAATTTTTCCTCTAAATGTGATGAAGGAATATCTCTTGGATACTCTACATCAAGTAAACCATATAGAGTCTTGAATAAGAAAACCAAATGTGTGGAGGAATCTGTACACATCGATATTGATGAAGCAGATCCACATGAGCCCAAGATCTCACATGAAAATGTTAAATAGGATATGTCAAATCTATAAATTAATGTTAAAACCTAAAATAATCATGTGAAGGAATCTGTGAAAACTTCTAGTTCTGTTAATTATCTACATCTTAACAATAGTGAACCAGATCAACCTGACCAACCTTAAATATCAAGTCACACCTTCTCTAGACCAACTAGAACCCTCATGAATCATCCCATAGATGATGTTGTTGGATATTTAGATAAAGTAACACAAACTAAAACTTCCATGAGAAACCAGGTTGAACATCAAGCCTTCCTGTCACAAATTAAACTTAAAAATATTAATGATGCAATCAATGATGAACTTTGGTTAATGGAAATGCAAGAAAAACATAATCAGTTGGAATGAAATAAAGTTTGGAAACATGTAGACATACCTACAGATAGTTTGACCATAGTAACCAAATGGGTGTTTAGAAATAAGGTAGATAAATTTGGAAATATCATTAGAAATAATGCTAGACTAGTTGCCCAAGGATATAATCAGGAAGATGGATTTTATTATGAAGGGACTTTTGAACCAGTGGCTAGACATGAGGTAATTAGAATCTTACTTGCCTATGCAGCACAAGTAAATTTTAAACATTATCAAATGGATGTAAAAAGTAAATTCCTAAATGGTTATATAATTGAGGATGTTTTTTGAACAACCCCCCGGTTTTACAAATCCACATTTTCCAAATCATGTTTTCAAACTATAAAAATCATCATATGGTTTGAAACGAGCTCCAAGAGCTTGGTATGAAAGGTTATGTAACTTTCTTATTTATAAAGGTCTTATAAAAGGACTCACAGATCCTACTTTATTTATAAAAAGACTTTCAAAAGAGGTTTTAATATCCCAAATATATGTAGATGATATTATCTTTTGATCTTCTATGTTTTTTATGTAATTATTTTTCAAACATAATGCAAAGCAAGTTTGAAATGAGTTTAATGGGTGAACTAAAATATTTTCTCAGATTTCAAATATTTTAAAATAAATAAGGCAGAATATTAAATAAAAGTTAGTAGACAAAAGACTTTTGAAAAAAAAATTCTTTAATAGCATTAAGTGAAGTAAAACTCTTATGAGTTCTATATCTAAGTTTGATCTTGATGAAAATAAAAAATCAGTTTATGAAACTACTGACAAAGGAATGATAGGGAGTTTTCTATACTTAACAGCTAGTAGGCCAGATATTATGTTCTGTGAGTGTATGTGGGCGAGATTTTAAGCAAACCCAAAAGAAGTGACACCTAAATAGTGTTAAAATAATTTTTAAATACCTCAAGTATACTACTAACTTAGGACTATTCTATCCTAAAGAACAACCTCTTTATTTAGTTATCTATTCATATGCTGATTTTGGTGGAAGTAAGTTAGATAGGAAGAGTACCTCTAGAACATGTCACTTTTTGGGAAATTCATTGATAACATGGTGTAGTTAAAAAAATTCAGTTTCATTATCAACTAATGAAGTAGAGTACACTAATAATGGTAGTTGTTTCGAAAAAATTTTGTAGATGATGCACGCCTTATTAGACTATGGATTTCAATTTAGACATATCCCCATAAACTATGAAAACACAAGTGCTATTAACATTTCTAAAAATTCAATTTATCATTCTAGAACAAAGCATATTGATGTAAGACATCACTTTTTGAGAGATCATTCTCAAAAAGGTGATACATCTCTTGAGTTTATTGGGACTGAAGATCATCTTGCTGATATATTCACTAAACATTTAAATTCAGAGAGAATGAATTACATCAGACATGAACTATAAATGATAAATTAGTAGGATTTTATTGAAACTGGTATTCTTGAAACCGATCTTCTTGAAACTGATCTTCTTGAAACCAATCTTCTTGAAACCAATATCTTGAAACCAATATTCTTGAATCCAATATTCTTGAAAACGATCTTCGTGAAACTTATCTTCTTGAAACCAATGTTCTTGAAACTGATCTCTTGAAACATATCTTCTTGATACCGAACTTCTTGAAGCTGATCTTCTTGAAACTGATCTCTTGAAACCGATATTCTTGGAACCGATCTTGTAGAAACCAATCCTTTTGAAAGAGATCTTCTTGAAACTGATCTCCTTGAAATTGTTCTCTCGAAACCAATCTTCTTGAAACCGAACTCTTGAAACTGATCTCTTGAAACCGATCTTATTGAAACTAATCTTCTTGAAACTGATCTCTTTGAAACTGATCTCTTGAAATCGATCTCATGAAACTGATCTCGTTGAAAAAAATATTTTTGAAACAGATTTTCATCAAAATGTTCTTATGAAACTGATCCCTGAAACTGATTCATTGACACCGATGTATTTAAGGAATGTTTTGTAATTCTGTCTGTTTAAAATAAAACAACGATGTTTTACTCTCATTTTACCGCATTTAAAATTTATGTTTTATGATTTACAATCTTTAAATGATATATCTAGTTCAATCCATCCTGACCTTTTACCTTATCCTCTGCCAGAAATCCTTCTACCTTTTTTTCACTCTTCCTCTCGATTCTTGACCTCTCAACACTGTTGGAATGTGATGTCTTATCATGGAAAGGACCATGCATTAAATGGAAGAACCTAGAAAATCTTCTTCTACTAAGAATCATAATGGTGAGTCTAGTTGGACTGTGAAACCAAGATTAGAAATCCGAGTGGTTACAGCTGAAAAAGAGGTTTCTGTTGAGTGGCTTCTATCAAGAAATTCTTTTTTATTGAAAGTAATGGAATCTCAAGTATGGATCATTTGGTTCTCCAACAATGAGAGAACATATTATCCCCAACTTTTTCATGAGTTCTATCAACATTTGAGGATATCCATGGATGTTGATGAGGAAAAAAAGATGAAGTCTGTAATAAATGGAAAGGAGATATCTTTTTCATCTAAGGAATGGGATGAATGCTTAGAAATGCATCATGAAGGTATCTTTGCTGACTATTCGGGTAACATTTCACCTTCCTCTAATTTTTTCTCTTATGAAGATGCTCTAAAAGAGATTAATAGAAATGGAGAATCCAGGAGGACTATTGGAAATTAATTTGAAGGAGAAGTAAGTCTTTTTTAAAGATCATACAACATCAAATATTCCCAAGGAAGGGATATTTCACTACTGTGAAGTATCATGATGTTTTCATCATCATTTTATTGAAATATGGGATAAAAGTGAACCTTCGTAGGTATCTAATGGTGTATATATCTGATCTGGTTAAGCCATCCAAGAAGGCAACCGACTTGTACTATCCGAGGATGATTTATTCCATGTTAAAAAGGTTAGGTTGTGCAGAAGATGGAGATGAAGTAATAAATGCCTACTGTGGATTTTTATTCAAAAACACATATGTATGAGAATGAAAATATTCTAGAACTTATAGAAGAGATGTTTAGTAGGAGATGAGGAGAGGCTATATGTGTTTTTTAATCAAGTTGACCACCCTTCTAGACCAAAGGACCAAGTTGATCTATGTCTCAAACCAAGAGAGGTTCCAGTTTATTCTGATGAGGTAGATGATCCTGAAGTGACAAGGGAAGAAGGATCTCATTTTAATGATAGGAGTGATCCTGATATTGCTGAATGTCCCAAAGATATGTCTTTTGGACCTGCTAATCCACCTTTGGACTTACCCGTAAGAGAACCTTTATTAGTTGATGAGGATGAGGAAGAAACTGAAGTTACTAGAATTGAAGGCTATGCTAGAAAATCAGATGAGGAATCAGATTATGATGATGACGATGGTGATAATGGAGGAACTAATGAACATGTGAGTGACTCTCTAAAAATGGGACAACAAATGGTTTATCGATCCAACAACTAATTTGTAAATGGAGTAGGTGAGGGTGATGAATGTGTTTAACAATATGTTGTTGATCATAGAGATGATCAACATGAGAAAAAAATACACCCTTCCTAATGATGAAAATCAAGAGATCATTCAGGAATTAAATGAACTTATGGCGGGTGATCATGAGGAAGAAGCATATTTTCCAGTGCCTCAAATTGAGGATGTGCCCGGTGAAGCTGAAGTAGCTGTAGCACAAGCAGAACATGAAGTTCAGATGGTTCATGTTCCCAGACAAGTTGTTATGGCATGAGACCAGGATGAAGAAGTTGATGTTGATGATGCTGTTCCTAAACCTCAGGGAAGAAGGATCAGAATTGATACTATTGAGCCAAGATATTGGACCTGTACTAGAGAATGGAATAATGATCCAAGATACATTTTTTTTGGTTTAGAATATGTCTCAGACGAGTATAGGGTGGCTTCTCCACCTTCTCTGAAATTCCAAGCCTGACCATAATCTGTTGCACCTTTTGCTTCAGTTGCACCTCCAGAAATTGAACCAGTGGCTCCCGTAGTGCTCAGTGATTATGTTACTAATGTTGATTCGGTGAAATTAAAAAATGATATATGTGAGTATGTGACAGCCTCAGTTGGATCCAGAAGTGAATCCTCCACCTCCATTGGTTTCTCAGATGTTTATACAACAAAGATTACAAGAATAATAATCTATAAAATTCTACCGAATCTCATTACTACATTAGAAACCATTTTTTACACAATACCTTTCTAAGATAAGAAGTAACAAAGATGAGCAATGTGTTAAATTCCTTAACCCCAGACTTTAAGACCTCCTTTAGTGGGGTTCTAGATGTTTTTAGGAACATGGTAACTCATCTACTTAGTGTGGACCAGAAGAAGTTGAAAGAAGATATTGGGAAACTATTGACTGGCCCATCCAGTTCCAGGAGTGGGAAAAGTGCTGTTGTTGATTTGGAGTCTCTCAAGGTTGTGATGAGAGAAGAACTTCAAAAACATCAGAGTGTTTTAGACCAAGAAACCCTTGAAAGTGTATATCAAAATACAGACCTTGTTTACAATATGGTCAAGCAGTAGACAAATGAAGCCTCTACATATCAGAATGAAATTTGGGAAAAGGTTGAGAATTATTTTACTAAGTTTTATACCAAGCATGATCTCATCAATAACTTCAAGTTTATTATATAAAATCTTAGAATTACTCTAGTAACAGAAGCATTCAAGAAGTAAGTCCTTTAATTGAAGGATTTAACTCATTTTTTGAGTAAATTTATGGAAAATAAGGATGACTTCGAGAAGGTGATGCCATATGTTAGTGAAATCATTAATGATTTCATCAATATATTTAAGCGTTATCTGCATGTTCAGGCCGAGGATATTATGGTCCCTCTGGCTGATTCAATTAGTACTGCCTCTCAGCCTCCTTCTCGAATGTCTGTATCTCAGGCGCTTTCCTAGATTCGACCTATCATCACAAAGCAAAATTGAAGTTGAGTGTTGTCAGAAAGATGGCGTACCCTTGCAGCTACTATTCCAACAGGTGTTTCCCTGCTGTGTGTTATCTTTAGACCACCTGTTTCCTCTGACTCTACCAAACCTTATTTTTCTCCCTCATATCCTTCAGACAAAGGAAAATATCATCAGCATCAAAACCCTGGGTGATGGATTGTTTCTTTTTTATTAGGATTTGGTCTTTTTGTTTGTCTTGTACTTTTATTCCTCTTAATGGACATCTTTATGCTGTCTTTATTTTATTTTATTTCTCCTTACTTTTTTTTATTTCTTTCCTTTTCTGCTAATCCCAAAAGGGGGAGAAAATAAGGAATATATTCTTTATCTAATGGGGAGTTTTTCTAGTTTAGGACACATGGAATGTACTCACCTTAATCTATTTATTGAGTGGTAGATTTGTTTTAAAAATTCAATCAAGGAAAGTTTTTAGTCATATTGAACAATTACATTCAGAGTAGTATGTTATGTCAGGCTATCTTTATTCTATATATTTTTTCTTGTATTCTATAATTTGTGATTATCAAAAAGGGGGAGATTGTTGGACCCTCTATGATAATGTAGTTTTATTAATCACAAATAATGTAAATATATAGATTGTACTCTTTCATTCCATTTAAATATCTCTAAATAAATTAATTAAGTCATATAGAAAAATATACTTAAATAAGTAAATAAGGTATATTCATGAATAAATGTGTTTAAAAGTGTATTTATACATGTATTTTTGGATAACACATAGTCTTGTAATGATTTTTGTAGACATACACTTTATAACCTTTTTAGATTCCCGGACACCGAAGTTGAAACACCAAAGTGTGACACACCGAAGGTTGACCGACCATAGTCAACACACCGAAGTCGACACACCGATGTTTGACACTCTGTAGTTGATAGACTGAATTCAACACACCGAAGATGAAAAACTGAAGTTGACACACCGAAGTTGATAGACTGAAGTCGACAGACCGAAGTTTGACACACCAAAGTCGACAGACCGAATTCAACACACCAGAAGTCGACACACTAAAGTTGAAACACTGAAGACGACACACCGAATATGACACATTGAAGATGACATACCAATGTTACCAAACTGAAGGCAACGGACCGATGATGACTCACTGATAGTTATAAAGAACTGTTTTGATTTTATTATTTCAAATATGTTTCTAACTGTCATATTTATCCAAATTAATGTCTATGACATTATTTAAGGTTATATGTAGAACTATTCGTAGATAGTACGAGGTAAATGAACGTGAAAAGATCATTATACCTAGTAGACCTTGAAGTATAAAAAGACATTAATTAAATCTCAAAAAATAATAAAGATGGAGACACAAAGATACAAAAATTCACATAGAGCTTGTAGAACATGCTGTAATATAGACTATGAAAACTCAAGAATATTAAAAAGAGAGATACTTGAAGCTTGGGCTCACCTATAAACTACTTACTAGAGCTTTCTGAAAAACATCACAAAGAAGATCTGAAAACTTTCACAAGAAACTGTGACACTCTATTATGAAGCCAACTTTTAGAAGAGGACACGAATATCATTTACTCAACATCCGCTGAATCTTGAGCATTAATTCACAACACATAGAGAATTCTAAACCCTATTCTATTTCATAACTCTGTTGTGTTTTTACCATAACAATTTTTATCAGTGTGTATATCCATTTGAATCTCACACACGTCTATTGAGCTAAAATTTTGGATAACAAATTATCCTCACTCTCAATCCATTCTTACACTTGTATCCCACATAGAACTTTGGAAGAGATTCTATGAGATCTATTTATTTTTCCCCATAATTAATTATGGTAGCGGTCAAGTGTGACCTGGATAGCCTATGTGATATTATGAACCCCGATCCAGGGTGTGGAACAAAAGTTTATTAATATAAAATACCTAGTGGCGGGTGATCACCAAGTGGAGAGGACTAAGTCTCTACTTCAAACTAAACCTCTTATTTTATCTTCTATGCTATTATATTATATATTTTTTATCTGTTATGTATTTCTGGAATTAAGATAAACTGAACTTTGATAGTTAGTTTAGCACATGTTTATATATGTTTTGAATCAATAGGTTTGTTTCAAAAGTTTTACTAATATTTAGATTGGGAAAGATGAGAACAAATAAATATTCAGAGAACCAAATTGAACCTTCAAGACTTTTATAAATTCACTACAAACTGACTTTTTGTTTATTTCTATAGGGGGATATTATTTTGTAAAGATCATTTTTTAAATTAAATTTTTATAGATACTCAATTCACACCCCTCTTGAGTCATCTACACTGACCAACACATATAAAATTTATTTTCCTTAATTATCTTGTGAACTCAATAATGCTGCACGTGCGTATGGTGGACTACAACCTCACGAGGCCATGTAATTTATTTTTCATAACGATTTTCATGGAAGGTAATAAGGATAATTTTTATTATAATATGTGATATACATGAAATAATGATGATATTAATGACATATTTATCATTCTGAAAACATAATGTATAATTTTATTTATTACATTTTTACTCACTTAATGTGGATAACATTATTCATGTACGTGTGGACTATCACCTCCATGAATTGATCTGACTCAGTTTTAATATCCATAACACATTGATTATATAAATATGTATATGAAATGAAATAATATGTTATTTTTGATATTATGTTAATTATTTATCTATATAAATTTTGTTACCTTTATTCAATAATGATCGTTGAAAAATTGAAACGTTACCCATGTGTACGTAGGACCTACCATCTCCAAGATCATAACATACTTAATTTTTCAAAACAATGTTTCATGATTTATATTAAAATTATAATTGAAATAAAATTTTTATAAATATTTCATAATAAATATTTTGGTTATTTTTATATAATGGCCTCATTGGACATTTTACCCTACCAAATTCATTCTTCACACATAATCCAAATATCATCGAAAGATTATATGTAAATATAAATTAAAATTTAGTGATATATAACCTGGTAATAACTGAAATAAGTGGAATAATAAACTATAAATTTTTTCTTATGAATGTAAATAATTATAATATTTTTATTATTTATAAAAAAGGAAGATGATGAGCTCGACTCAAGTTAAGGGTTTCTCATATCACTGTTACTTTATTGAGACATATTCCACATTCATAAATTATTTCCATTTTTTATGTTTCCCCTATTATAATTTATATCATGAATGTATTTATCTTCATAGAATTTTATGTTTCATTTGATTTCATTTTTATGGGGCATACTATTATGAAGTTACAAAAGTGGTTTGGGTTTATTTCACAATAACATTATTATTTGAGATTTTTTATTTTCACATCTCCCATGGGATAATTGTTTGATATTTTTATATTAAAATAATTCTATTTTCATATAATATGGTAATTCATGAACTTTTTAAATTTATAGTACCATTTTCCCACTTTTTGTTACTTAAAATGATGGGAATTGTTTTTAGAAAATTCTAATTTGTATATCTTTTCGGTTGGAAAACCTTTTTCATACAAAACCCAGTTTTTCTAAAAATGATTTTAATTTATTTTAAATTTTAAAATTGATTTAGTAGAGGAATTTTTACACATTATTACATTTTATAATTTTTTTGAGGAATCATCAGGACATTTTCCTAACAATTCCTATTTATAATTTGACCACAAATGTGAATCAAATCCTTGTTTAAGAATATATGACATTAAATATTTTTCACCTCCATGGAAAATGAAGGTTTTAAAAATTACATTCCTTTATTTCAAAATTATTTTCAATGAAATGTATTTTAGAAAGGTATTTTTTAACTTTTTTATTTTAATTTTATTAAAATACGAAGCTTATTTACAAAAAAATATTTTTAAGGATATTTTATGGAATTTATATTCTTAAAATATATAAAACCTTTAATGTACATATAATCCACTAGGTATATATTATATTGATTTAATGCTTATTCATTATTTTAATGGTTTATATTTAGTTTGACTGGGGATTTACGAGTTTGATATCATTCATATTACTATGGATGGTTTA
The DNA here is from genome assembly GCA_963277665.1 of Viscum album. Taxonomy (NCBI): domain Eukaryota; kingdom Viridiplantae; phylum Streptophyta; class Magnoliopsida; order Santalales; family Viscaceae; genus Viscum; species Viscum album. Next base: position 199,693,140 of record OY728157.1, on the reverse strand, counting down.
TGATTATGTTTATTAATTAGGGTTCTCTTAAACAGTTTTTATAATATTTTTTAAATATGAATATTTATATACATTATGTTTAAACTATTTTTTATGAGAAATTAATTGTAATTAGTAAGTGATGGTGGTTTATGATATACTCCTTCAATGAATTACTAGGTCTCATGAAAAAAAACTATATAGGATTTTTTCTAAGGCCTTACCCATTTATATAGAATTATTGGCAGAAGGCTGTAATGGTAATAGATGTATTAGAACAAGGACTATATGGTATATTTTTCATGTCTGAAATTATTAATTCCATCATAATTAATTCACTTATTTACATTCCACGTGATTGTTCAATTAGTTAAAATATCCATGGTTATGTTTTAAGATCAAGTGATTATTTATATAAAATTATTTTTTCATCATTTATTCCTACCATATGATGATCAAATTATTTATTATATTACACATGTTTTAGTTATTTAATTTTTTATATTGATAATTCCTCATTAATTAACATAATACACCATAATATTACCCTTAATCGACATATATGATCTAGACTTTCTTATGTTTTATTTTCCCATGTATACAATAAAGTGTTTTTGTTTGATATGTAGGGATACAATAATGGGAATAATGGAATTATCAAGGAAATTTCATTGTTCATTTTATATTTTAAAATTTAATGTAAATTTCAAATATGTATCTAGTTTACCAAGACTACTAAACAATTTGGTCTTTTGGGATCTGATTCCCTATATCATATTCCAATTTAAAAAAGTAGAAACTAGAACCATGCTACTGTGGTCCGGGTCACTACCTCATTAATAATATATTAAATCCTTAAATAAACCCATTATATGTCATAAAAAATTTATTATTTTTATTCTCAGGGAGTGTGATTATTGGTGAAAATATAAGCATTATTATGTAGGATTGAAAAATAATACTTATCATTGGACCTTATCCTAGTTATATAATACTATATAGAATTTATAAAATAACAAATAAATATTTATATAAAAATTTATTCGTTCTATAAATAAATAAATAAATATTATATATCCGTGTAATTAAATAATTACCTTGTGAATAAATATTTACATAATTCATGTGATAAAAAAACAAAATAAAATTATTCATAGAACTAGATATTAATATTTATTCCTCTAATAAAACTAAAATTGAATTTCATTGAGATAAATGGAAAAACCTGGTGTGTGGTCCTATTAGATTCCTCTTAATTGGAATTAGGTGGCCTTGACTAATGTCTAAGAATAAAATCTAATAATTGGTCGAGGAGCCCAAGAAGAAGAATGTAACATCTTAATATTTTATGATATATATTTATGGAAATATATTTTATTTATTTGGCTACTTACTTTACGAAAAATAATCAGTTTATACGAACCCCGAAATAGATATTATTATTTAAACACGGCCTTTATAACCTAGATATTAAAACTGATAGTATGAACAATTATAACCACATTATAATATATGTATTTATATAAATGTTTTTTTTAGTTTACATTCTTTGATAAATAAGTATTGAATTTTTTAAAAAAATCATTTTCTACTTTAAAACTATATTTTCTTCCAAAAGAGGTTTTTTATAATTTTTTTGAGAAAATATTACAATTAATTTATAAAGATGGTTAACTTTTTTAAACAATATTTCAGGATTTATTACATGAATATGGATAGAATAAAATCACACAAGAATAGTAGGAATAATGTATTTGGTTATATAGTTACATAGAACAATTTCCAGAGATATTAATACAACAAAATTACTTGAAAAATACAAAAGTATTCACGTAAAATCCATTGATCTTCTAAAACTTCTTGTGATAGCCTCTGAAGGTACATAAGAAATGGGTGACCTATAAATTCTAAAAATGTAATAATAAAAGAATAAAATTTTAAAGTAATACATGCATGTCAAGATGTATATCAAGGTGAAATAAATGAAGTGAGAATCATAAAAAATAACATCAATGGATGATATAAGATGATAGCATCAATGGTACATAGGAATGATAAAACAACATAAATCATGAGATCAAAAGTATAATTCAAGGATAAGAATATAAATATAACAACATGGTGTTATTATGAAAATTTCCCAATATTCACATGTGGTATCTCATGAGATAAATAAAAACATTACACAATTAATTAAAGGGCTATATAATTATAGATCTAATGTGACTTTCATATAATGTATATGAATTTCTGGGCCACACAAATTATACAACATAATAACATGTTCCAACCCTTATATTCCCATGATTAAGGAGTGTGGGTTACATACATTGAAGTACCCAATAAATTATTGATATTTTCATCTTGGTTAATACCCTTAAGTGGATGTTGAGATAGGTATTCAAAAAAAATGTTTCGAATGAAAAACATGGGATAATTTCTATAACACAATGAGTGTATGTAATGTTTCAAATAAGGGATTAATCATATTGAAATGTAGTCACTCATTACATAGGGATTATAAGGATATTAAAGGCATGTGTGAAAATATATTCCCACTTTAATAACTTGAAATAAAAATTCCTAATGCATTGAATGTACTTGAATAAAGTGATAGAGGAAGATAATCCCTTAACTTGATAGAGTTCATCTAAAATTATGGTAAGATATTTTTAAGATATTGGGAACACATTGGGGGAGATATAAAGAGGAATATTGAGCATAAATTCGAGGTCCATGTGTTTTGAGTGATGTTGTGTATGAGGTGGGGGTTGTATTTATAGAATTACAAAGGGTAATTACTTATTAATTTCTAATCATAGGTTTTAGACTCGATATAATAAAATAACAAAAACAATTCCTCTAGTTTTTTGGAAATATTTCTATTAAAGAGGAGCAGTTTTAAATATTTTACAATTAAAATAACTGATCATATTTAAATATTATCATTTTTATGTGGAAGTGAGTCATGATCATAAATAATTAACATTAATTCATTAAAATATAATATTTTTGGTGGATTCATTAATTTTATCTTAAATTATTAAAATACCATCAAAACCTTATTACTTTCATGTTGAAAACTATATTTTCTCAATGATGCCCTTAATACCATTTACGAATTAAATTCTTGGATATTATAATGTTATAATAAATTATATTGTTGTTAACTTTTACCTAAAAATTTTAGAGTCTTATAAAAATGTGAAGAATTACTCACTGGATTATTTTAACATGATGATTAGATAATTAATATTTATTTTACATATTTTTTTTTGAAATATAAATATTTCAACATTTAAATAAAAACTATTTTTTTTAGAAAATACTTTTTTTTCAACACTAATAATTTATGAAACTTAGAAAAATTACACTGGACACCATTAAATTATAATAGAAAATATATATAGAAAATATATAATAATATTTTTTTATATAAATAATAATAATTTGAATAAATCTTCAATTTAAAAAAATAATTTTTAATTAAAACTATTTTTCCCCAAAAATACTATTTCTATCTCTTTGTATCAAAATATAATTTTTATGTAACTTATTATATTTTCATTTTTAATTTTACAATAGAAAATAATAAATGTAATAATTATTTTATTAAAAATAAAAATATTCAAATTCACATCTCTTTGGTCTAGATTCATAACCCCTTATTACACATGCATACACCATAATGGTAAGTTATGAGATGGTGTCACTTTCTCACATAAGAGAACATGGTTTGGGTTATGATATGGATAAGTTTTATTTTCAACTATTGATGGTTTTAATCATATTTCAGTTATTAAATATCGGATTGGGATTAGTTAAGGGAAAATCCTAGTGATTCTATCTCTTTAGAAACTCTCATTAGTGTGATTTATAGGGTATAATCCTACAAGTCAAGGCCATAGCTTCTCTTATCTTTTTTAATTATACATTATCATAAAACATAACATATACTAATCTTAATAGACACTATAAAATGACTAAATTATAAAAATTTATGATTATTAAGTATATTTTAAATTAAATAGGATATATTTTATAATGGCCCAAAATAACCAAATAATTTAATTTGTTTTCTATAAATACAATAATTAATAATGCATTAATTCTATGAAAAAGTGAGTTTAATTTTTGATATTATGGATAGTTAGATTTTACCCTCATTTATAAATTCAATGCTCAATATTTCAATTCATACACTAATAAAAATTATGAAACTTATGTTTATTTACCTATTCTGCTTCCCATGTGTCCTCCTAAAACATGTGGTTCTGCCACGACAAATTGGCCATGTGAGTGGTCTTATTTTTTAGAACATTCTCTATATGATCTAAGATCTTCACTAGATTCCCATCGTATAAAAAGTTGGTCACTAAAGGAAAAAACTATAGATTTAGTTCATATGAGTGGTCTAATATGTACATGCCCAAGGGAGACATAGGGAATAGATCATACACTTGAGATAGGTTGGGTTGGGTTGTAATTGGTAGGTCATAGATCATATCTGATCAAGGATCCCAAAGTGGTAGATTTCTCTTAGACTGAGCTTTTACTTCTTCCCAAACTCGATGACTTTCTTCCATAGAGATATATAAAGGATTGAATTATCATCAACTGTAAACACCAGGTGTCATCGATGATTGTCTATATAGATTTTCTATAGACTTTGTTCAGATTTCAAGTGACATTGAATTATTTGAACATTCTATGCCATATCTGAGACAATATTAGGTATCATAAGCTTTATCTCTCTATCATCATCCTAGTATATTATAGTCTGACTTTTTCCCAAATTAATAGCCACATAAGGTGATATTTTAATGCTTGAATGGATACTGTTTCTATTTGAGAACTCCACCAGAGGTAGGTCTTGACACAAACATCCTTATAAATCTATTAAACATGATTCCAACATATTATCTAATGTGTGAATTTTTCTATTAGGCAAAAATTCCATTTGAGGGTGATAAAAAGAAATAAAAAACATCTCGGTATCTAACTCGTATAAAAGTCTTATCTTGAACCTCGATAAATTATTTCATCTCGATTAAAAAAATTGAGAGTGGAACAGCATGAAGCCATACTCCTTATTCTTTGTATATCATGGTTGTTATTATACAAATAAACCTTGATCAAAAGGAAATTCACTGAATTTGTAAGAAAATATACTAGAACACATATGGTGTTATTTCCTATTGATTTCATGGTTATTCCAAAAAAAAAATACATGGTGATGTTTTCTCCATTCCATACAAGTATTGGAAATGGATTCATCATACCCATATACTTATATAATTCATTACTAACCTGGTGGAACACAATAAATTGAGATATAAATTCAGCATTCTCCCTCTTCATTTTGTCCCATTAGAATTTTTTCTTCAGATCTCAAAATATAATAGTGGTTCCAAGATGAATAAGAGGGGGTTAACTATGCGAAATATCCCAAAGTTCTAATTTCATATACAGTTTTGATAGAACACATATCTAGTTACCCAAACTTATATCCCCATATTTAAAAATGTTTAACTCTAGAATATTTTCTACCTTATTTATATACCTCCTCAAATTCTTTTCTGGATGCCATTATCTTCTCAATAATGGATGGTTGAGTATTTATTTGAGAATTTTAAGATAAAGAACCATTTATTTCTTCCACACCCATCCTTTCATTTTTAATAAGATTGGATCCTTTTCAAACCCTGACATTTATAGGGCTGTAGGATCCTTTGTACTTAGACCATCAACCACTTTTTCCAACATCTGATGACGAAAATGAATTGAATAATCATAATTATTGATCACCCATAACCACATTCATGAGTGCATATTGTGATCCCTTTATGTGAATATATACATGAGGATTTTATTATCCATATATATTCCACAAAACAATTTATAGAGATAATTATTCCAAATAATTAATGCTACTATAAATAAATCATATTATACATCATGGGTTTGTATTTAAAATCATTCTTAATTAATCATCAAGTAGCATAGGCTACAAAATTATCAACTTTCATGAGTACACAACCCAACCCTTTTTTGCATGAGTCATTATAGATCACATATACTTCCCCACAGATGGGTAATATACTAACATTCATTAGTGCATATAAACATCATTACCTTTTTATTTATCATGGTTAGTGGTCTTGATAATCAGCGCAAGTTTCTCAAAAAATGATTTTAGGGCCCATCTAATTAAAAAAACTATTGATCCTATTCATAGATATTGGTCTATGCCTCCATTAAATTACCACTATTTTTAAAGGATCTACATATATTCATTTATTACTCCTAATGTACACAATGAATTTAAATTTCCCATTCATATAATCACATTTAATATATATTTAGTTTAGATTTCCCCCCGTGATATTAATTTAGTACAACATTAAAATTATATGATTGGTCCTCCGTACGATTGGAGTAAATATGAATATCATCTATTAATACTACCAAATTTTTTTTAGGTAATCCCAAAAATCTATATTCATTAATTCCACGAGGATATATAGAGTATTATTGAGTCAAAATGGAATAACTATTAACTTTAGCACCATTATCTTATAAAAAAGTAATATTGGATATATCCTACATATTCATTATTACATGAAAATATCCCACCCAAATATCCACAAGACAAAAATGCTATAAACCATGTAGATAAAATAATAATTCATCAATACAAGGAAGAATATACAAGTTCATTGACATGATCTTGTTAAGATAATGATAACCAATGTAGAGGTTAATTGACCAACCATTCTTGATTAAGAAGGCTGATAAACCCCATAATGAAGCACATGGGTGTAACAACCCTTTATAAAAATTAACTTTTAGTTTCTTATTTAGATATTCATGTTTTATATTGGTGATTCTATATGGTTTCATGGGTATTACTAAATCTCTAGTTGCATGTTTGATTGAAAACTCAGCCTCTCAACTTAGAGGAAGGCCATAATTTTTTTTGGAAACACACTAGTATATTATCATATAATGATAATGAAATAAATAATTATATTTTATAGATTATAAATCATTCGAACTATATAAATTTCCTCATAAAGAAAATAATATCCATGATTGAGAGGATTATTTAAATAGATATTTATCATCCACTTTTATTGAAACATAGGGTAATTTGTGATGTAAAGGGGGATTTCATTTTTTCAATAGTTTATGTTTTATTTATAAATTAAAAAGAAAAACCACACCTAGAATTACATTGAATAGCACAAAAGGTAGTATCTCAAGACTCCCTATGAAATTCATCCTATAAATATTGAAAAGGGTTGAGTTATATGCTTGGTATGTATTAACTACTACATTTTGTATTTTCACTTATTGATTAACCTCCATGTTATGAAGTGATTTTTGAATATTTATAATAATATTATGTGATATGAAAGAATTCATAGAACTAGAATCAAATAGTATATTTTCTATCCTTGAATGAATAACATGCATACCTATCACCAAATCATTATTGGGACCCACCTCAACTATTGTGTTGGAATAAGCTCACCCTTTATCTGTAGGCCTTGGAGGTTGGTTTCATTGGTCATAGTTGATAAAAATTCACATAACACATTGATTATTATAGAATCCATATTAATCATATATGAAACATTAGATAAACAATGGAGTTTTTACTAGAGAAATCCTCTCTTCAATAACATTTGAGGGTTTCTCCCATCATAATTTTATAGAGAGGTTCCCTTCCTTATCGAACATAAAGAACTTCCTACCCCCTTTAATAATTTTTTTTGGATTCCACTGCCAACACATTTGAAAAGTGGTAAGTTTTATGTTCTACCCACCCTGATATTTCTCCATGACTTCAAAAGAATTAAAATTCAATTTTTACTTCTTATCTTCTAACCCATGAGACCCTTGATATTCATTGATATTAATTTCAATAATGAGGTTATATCAATGAACATTCTTATAGATACAAATTAATCTAATAAATAAATATTATCAATGATTCATATTTCATCAACTAAATTTGTTTTCAACAATAATTTTAGAGGAAATGGAAAATATGGAGTCATGTTATGAAAGAATTGTAAAGCTCACCTCATACGCCTCAATGCATTTGTCATTATTTTTCTTGTGACCAAGAAAATTCACCTCCATTTTATGATAGGTATTTTGAAGAAAATATTTATTAAAAATAATTTTCTAGGATTTTTTTCTATGGATAAGTTTTATATATTCCTCAGGTATTTTTTTATCAATTTCCACCAGTGATCATGTTATTCCTCTATAATGCAACACGACATTATCTTTATATATGAATTGATATATATATATGATCATTTCAATGTATTTTATACATTTAATGGAAAATAATTGATCTGGAAACCCACTAAATGTTAATGTCCATTATGTCATAAAGGACTTAATTACAATTTCCTTTTCTTAGGAGGATGTGGGTTTTACAATTGATTCATGTTTTCATTAAAAATATGATTTAATTGAGTAAGTATTATCATTTAAATCCCAAGTCATTATTCCATTGGGATGAGAATGTCTTTTGGGATGCCATCACATTTCCCATCACATTGTTTATTGACTGGGATTCTCCTATTTTCATCTATTGAGTAAAAGAAATTGAAATTTAGAGATGAGGATTTTCAAAGTCATATAAACATAGAAGGTAAAATATGAATATTTAAGTGGTATCATAAAAATAGAATACATTACATAACCGTTGAATCTATTCAATATTTTATCTATCTCCTAACACTACATTTCAAAGTCAGTTTTTTATCTTTATAATCAGTCATTAAAAGCATGAAAATTTATCGAAGATTCATTATGTGGATTTCAAAACTAGGTGTAAAACATGGAATCATTATCTTGTACAGGTTTAAAAATTATTTAATACCTAATGTGACATTTTTTGATGTTGTTTTCTCTAGGTACAACTATTCTATAGAAACATCCATTTATAGTATACGAAAATGGATTTCTATTTCTTAAGAACCAATAACTCTATACTTTAACAACATTTAAGGGTGTGTTAATTTTCTTAGTCTAATTTATATTTTCTTCATAATGGTTTTATAATAATTATCTCCCAAATATATATAATTTATTCTAATACTAGCTATTTCAATCCATAATTTTATACACTTTATTTAATGATTTATTACAAAAGTATAAACACAATACAATAAGAGAATATTTTTAAACATATAGAATTTTGGAAATTATATATATAGAAAACATTACATGATACATGTACAAAAAATAATTATTTATAAACTCCACAATATGCATTTATAACCAATTAATCTTATAATACTTTATGTGATAACCTAGGGATATACGTATGTTTGGAAAACCATCTCCATGAATGTTGTAACTATTTTTTCCATATATACCTTTTATGGTAGATTATAAATATGTATATAATTAATATATATTATAATTATATAATTATTAAAATTTTATAGATTATGGAAGAATTATCAAATTACAAGTTTCAAGACAGGTCAACTGAAACATGGAAGAAAAATGAAGAAGTTATAATCCAAAATAAAGATTTTAATAAAATATAGTTAAAAAATAGGGGATAAGTTATTATAAATAAATCATATATGTTATTATACGAATTTTTTTAATTGGAATAGATATATTATAATGTTATATTTATTATAAAAATGGTTTAAACAAGTATGAAGTAAGATAAGACATGAGGTAAGTGATTTCTGTTTCAATCCCATTTTAATCTAGATAGATATTTCATGAATTTAAATTGAGGAAATTATATGATAATTATTTGATAAAACCCTTTAATGTTTTCACCTATGTTTATTTCTATAAATATTTTAATTTATTATTAATTTATTATATTTGATACACTAAATGGTTTAGATTTTTTTAATAATAACTGATCTCATTTTCCCTATTTCTTTTGAATTTTTTCATTCAAATCTATTTTTGGTAAAATGTTTTGAATAATTTTTTTAATTTTTTTCTAATATTGTTTAATGACATTTTTACACGTGTTTTAATTAGTAATATATTTTTTAAAGGGTACTTCATTTTAATTTTCTAGAAAAGGTACTTTTTTCCAATGGTGTTAATAAAATTTTGGTTTTAACGATTATGGAAAGAATATAATTTACCACTATCACGACTAAAAAATTATTTGAAGTATCCAATAAAATATTATATTTTTATTATCAAATAAAATGATTTACTTAATATTTTTTCAATATTTATATTTTTAATAAGTTATTTTAAAATTAAAATGATATTTTCCTCAAGAAATATTACATAGAACTTTTAAATATATTTTATATATTTGATAACATCCTTGGATGTTAACTATGATTTATTTTGGATTTGATCTAATGAAATCATCCTTATTTTTTCCCAAGATGGTGATCGTACCACGATTCATTATTTTATTCCACAGTTACACCGCTGTTTTAAACTAGTTTTGTAATTAATATTTCAAATATAATAATAAATTTCACATTATGGTTGAATCAATTAATTAATGTTTATCAATATTAGAAAGGGAAATGTTATTTGTATTTATTATTTCGATGTAGGAGGATAAGAATGGGAGGGCTCACGAGAAAGTGGAAGAAAAATGGGCCGAAATTGCATGGATCAATGAAGACTTGTCCACTATTGTGCTTGTATAGAAAATTATGTACATCCCAATGGTCTCATATTTTTCGTAATGGTACAAAATATAATGGGATAAAACTATTATGAAGGAATCCATTCTCAATTCGGCCGTCAAGGGGCCCAACCAAACTGATTTGTCCAAGGAATCAAATTTTCACAATGTCAAATGTGGTGTTTTGTAATCTGTCCATATCTCCAGATCCACATGTCCAATTGATTCCAAACATTTTGTGGATATATTATGGAAGTGGGGATACAACTTTCCAGTTTTTTCAAAAGGGAGATTTGGGTGTATACTGGTAGAAACACGTGGTACAAGTGGATTGAAGAAATATGTGTGCCAAAACCACCCTTCAATTTTCCTATAAAATGGCACCTTGGGATCCCCATTTGGGAGTTCGGACAGAAGGAATGGTGCTACAATTTTTGGGTCCCTGAGGTGTCTTCTCATCATCACTTGAAGTTTTTGAGGCTATGGGATGTTCTACCCCAACATCTTTCTCTTCCTCCTTCCCCATCGGTTTCTAAACCCCTTGTGATTACCCAGGGAGGAACGCGATATAATCCTAAGCTACATTTTGTATTATACTGAATGAAATTTTTAATTACAAGTTGTATGTTGTTTTACTTCATCATCTATTTTAATTTTATTGAGTTAGGTATTGGTATGTCATGCTCACATCATATTATCATGTTTGGGGGTACCCATTCATGTGATGTTCCACACATTGTTCACCACTTCCTTTTCCCCCTTTCAATTGTGGTGTTTGTGTGGTTCATATTGGTCAATTAAACTCACATAAGCACTGTAAAGGGCATGTACATTTATTTCATGGTGTCATAAAAAAATAACATAAAAACCTGGACAGTGCATCGAGTTCTTCTTGTGCTTCCTTGGTGGGTTTCAGTTATGAATTCAAACACAAATCACCAAATCATCGGCGGTGTCATGGGAATCAGTGTGTGTTTTCAACTGAACCATACGAGGTATCCTAGTATAAACTCAGTATCATTATGTTTCTGGGTGTTACAAACTAGGGCTAAAAAGATAGTAACCCTATATCATGAGGCGATGAATGATAAACATCATGAAAGTACCCCGGGTTGATCACGCTTAATTAATTCTGGTAATCTCTACATTGTTTTATCACTATCATTTTATATTTTCATCTTTAATAAACAAACCCCATAGTTTTACAATACCTCATTCACCTTATAATTTTATAATCAAAACCCTCTTTTTATTTTAATGATCTAAGTCTCCGTTGAGAGACGACCTAGGGTTGCTGCTATACTGCTGAAATTATAGTCAAAATGAAACAACGAATTTGATGCGCTCGACAACATGATCAAATTATGGCTCCGTTTCCAGGGATCCAAGATCATTTTTTTCTTTATTTACTTTTATTTATTTATTTTACTTCTTTATTAGTACGTCTTTAAATACCCCACCCCATCTTATTGTTTTAGTATTGGGTTTTGTCTGTATTTTTGGTTGTTTTGGTGTGTTATTTCTCTCTCTCTCCCTCTTCTTCTTCTCCATATCCCTCTCTATAATTATGTATTATAAAGTTACATATTATATTTTCACCCTTCTTATTTTATTTTATCCTTATTAAAAAAAACTTCACAAATTATTTTCATGACCAGATCTGTTAAAGAAACACTACATGAATTTGACCCTGAAATTGAAAAGTCACTTCCCACACAAATCAATGGATCTAGAGAAGGTCAATCAAGTAACATTTAGGAACCACTTTTGAAATCTAAATTTCTCTTAAACCAGTCCAAAATTGAACCCAATAAAACCCAAGAAAATATGGCTACAAATAATCGAACATTAAAAGAACTGACCACCACTGATGTGGAGTACCATCCTACATACATCCAATATCCCGAGGAAGTTCTTCCTTACCTCTCGAGAAATACATTAATTAAGAAATAATTCTGTGGAATTAGGCAATCAAAAGGAGATATCCTTCATGAATACTCGGAGAGATTCAAAATACATTGCTCAAGCTGCCCCCACCACCAGATTAGTGAACAACTATTAATCCAATACTTCTATGAGGGACTTATTCCCATTGATCATGTAATGATTGATTCTAAAACTAGTGGTTCCCTAGTTGATAAATCTCCTTCTGCCACTCGTGACTTAATAGCCAACATGGATCAAAATTCACAACAATTTGGTACTTGAGAAATTGCACCAACCTGAGGAGTTCATGAGGTAACTCATTCATCCCTAGAACAAAAGGTGGATACTATACTTGATGAGATTCATACCATTCTAAGGAAATTATCTCAAGCATAGGGTAACTCTCACCCTAATTTTATTCCATTACATTGTGGTATTTGTTCGGATAACAATCATTTTTCTGACCAGTGCCCACAACTTCAAGATTCATCCGAGTCTTGTGCAGTTGTGTTCCTAGGGCGTCTATTCCAACAATCACCTCCCTTCAAGCAAAAACAATTCAGTCCAAATCCAAATCCAGGGTGGAAAGCACAACCCCAGTACCAACAAAGAGGAAACTCAAGATACCCCAAGTAGAATTGGTATCAACATGGCCAAGGTATGAAACCTTCTTATCCATCAACATCTCAAAACAATCCTCCTCCTCCCAAATCAGAACCAATCCTTGAGGATATGGTGAGGCCAATGGAAACCCAGAACCTCGAGTTCCAACAGACCAGACAATCAGCAATTCAAGACCTACGAACTCAAGTGGGACAATTGGAGAACACCATTGGTGAGATTATGATTCAAGGTTCTGGAAAACTACCATCCCAACCCATTGCCAATCCGAAGGACAAAGTTAATATATGTGCAATTAAACTTCGTTTTGGTAAAGAAGCTTGTCCTTCTAATGATTCTACTCAAAAGTAATGTCACCCTCTTGAAAACAAACTTTCTCCACCCATAAAATATTCCAATGAAGAAAAACAAAAGAAAAATGACAATAAAATTATCATTAAGGATTCCTATGAACAATCAATTCATCTTCCTTTCCCTCAAAGACTCTCTAAATCTAAAAAAACTTTGATAATGAGATTGAAAATGAAATAATGGATACATTTTAAAAAGTTCAAGTTAATATCCCATTATTGGATGCAGTCAAGAAAATTCCTTGTTATTACAAATTTCTTAAAGAAATTTACACCCATAGACGAAGGCTGAAGAGGAATGAGAGAGTCAACTTGGGGAGGAATGTCATAGCCTTGATTCAACCAGCAATGCCAACCAAATTCAAGGATCCGGGCACATTCACAGTACCATGTAACATAGGGGAGACTCTCTTTTATGATGCTATGCTTGATTTAGGTGCTTCCATTAATGTAATGCCTCACTCAGTGTATACTTTTCTGCAGGTTAAAGAGATTCATCCAAACGGAATTGTCGTGCAACTTTCCAACTGGAGTATAATGCATCCAACATGAGTGATTGAGGATGTCCTTATGTGAGTAATGAATCTCATATTCCCTGCTGATTTCTTCATTCTTGAGATAGAAGATACCCAAACCCAAGGACATGCTCCTCTCATACTTGGGAGGCCATTCCTTAAAACAACAAATACGATCATCAACGTTCACAATGGTACACTATACAAGGAATTTGGAGGATAAAAGGTATGTTTTATCATCCTTGAGGATATGAAACACCTCATTGATGCACACACACACAATTCACTCATTATCCCAAACTCTGATTCATTTTTGTTTTCTTCACCCTTCGATGATTTGAGTTTTGATTCATGTTTTGTATGTTGTGTGGGTTCTGAAAAGTGTAAATTTTGTGGTTTAATTTATGAGTGTGTTCATTCTGAGGTACCCATGACCATCAATGATTCTGCAAATCTCATTTCTATAGATTCTCTAACATTAGTGAATAAACATGAGAAAATAGATAGTTTAAAGGACCCCACTCCTCCTAAATTCCCTCCCTCAATCCAGAAACCACGGGTTTTGGAACATAAACAACTTCCTTCTAATTTTAAATATGCATATCTTGATGGTATTGACCAATTTCCAGTCATTATTGCCAATAAAATCTCTCCACAACTGGAATCGAAGCTGCTCAAACTTTTGAGAGAGTGTAAAAAGTCTATTGGATGGACATTGGATGATATTCCTGGGATTATCTCATATATTTCTATGCACCAAATACTTTTGGATGATAAGGATAAGCTTTTAAGACAATATCAATGCCAGTTGAATCCCACTCTCCTTGAAGTGGTAAAATTGGACATTAGTAAATTACTTGCTGTGGGGATCATTTATCATATATATTATTGTAAATGTGTTAGCCCAGTGAGAATTATTCCTAAAAAAACAGGAATAATAGTTGTGTCAAATGAAAGGAATAAATTGGTACCATCACATGTGCAAAAAAGTTGGCAAGATTGTATTGACTACCGTCGACGGAATCAAGCCACACGAAAGGACCACTATTCATTACCTTTCATTGACGAAATTTTAGAATGATTGGCCGGTAAGTCCCATTATTGTTTCCTTGATGGCTATTAGGGTTATTTACAAATCCATATATCCCCTAAGGACCAATAAAAGACAACATTTACCTATCCATTCAGCACATTTTCATACTGAAGAATTCCATCCGGTCTATGTAATGCTCCTTGTACTTTTCAGTGATATATGTTGAGTATTTTTTCTGAGTAACTTGAGAGTTGTATGGAAGTCTTTATATATTATTTCACTGTATACGGATCTTCTTTTAATGATTGTTTGGAACAACTAGGTTCTATCCTCTACCGCTGCATTGAAAAAGATCTTATTTTAAATTATGAGAAATGCCATTTTATGGTTGAGCGGGGGATAGTTCAAGGGAATGTCATTTCAAATAAGGGAGTTCAAGTTGATAAATCTAAAATTGAATTAATTTCAACCCTTCCATATCAAAAATGTGTTCTTGAGGTGTGATCTTTCTTGGGTCATGCTGGTTTTTACTGCCGATTCATTAAAGAATTTAGTAAGATTGCACTTCCATTTTCCAGGTTATTGCAAAAAGATTTTGAGTTTCTGTCTAATAAAAATTGTTAGGATGTATTAAATTCACTAAAAACTAGTCTCACATCACCTCCCATCATCCAACCACCATGTTGGGATCTCCCCTTCGAGCTTATGTGTGATGCCTCTAACTATGCAGTTGGGGCAGTTTTATCACAAAGGGTTAAGAAGGCTCCTCATGTCATTGCGTATTCCTGATGTACCCTTGAACTTTCCCTAGAAAACTACACAACCATTGAAAAGTAACTTTTTTTCTATTGTGTTTTCCTTGTAAAAATTCCATTCATATCTTATTGGGTAAAAAATCATCGTATTCTCCGATCATGCTGCCCATCGTCTCCTCCTAAAGAAACCTGAAGCCAAGCCCCACCTCATTCGGTGGATTCCCTCCTCTAGGAGTTTGACTTTGTGATTAGAGATAAGATATGTAACACCTTATGATTCCACAGTACGATTCTCTTTGAATAATACCGTAGCGTGTTTTGTACGCAATGTCAAGATTCTAACACACCGCAACTAATCAAAGTAGCCTTTATGAACAGTAATGCCCACTTTTTGAAATTTTATAAATTTTATCTCTCAAAATGGACTTCATTTTTGGATTATTAATATCTAAATTATCCTAGGGTGAAATTTTGGTACTTTTCGGATAAGTTTTATATTTTTATAAATAGTGAAATTTTTTAAATTATAATTAAAAACATCTTTTTAATCGAAATAATTAATAGTGATAAATTATGAATTTGAGTGGTTTAAAAGTATATTTATAATATATTTTTACCATTTAATACAATTTTGGTTATTGGACATAATTTCACAATTAAACCGGACATAAAGATGTGTCAATCTATTGATCGTTATTATCTTTTTAAAACACGCTTTTTGTTTTAACAATGGGAATCAATTTTAAATTAATTTCTGCCACTTATGTGTTTTGAATATGGAAAAATGGATTCCATATTTGGAATCAGGATTTCCAAATTTTGTAATTAGGTAACTTTTATTTTTATACATTTTGAAGAATTATTTCGGTGAATATTTTATTTACCATGGTTAAAGGGTAAATCCGGTAAATAAGGGTAAAAAATAATATTATAATAATAATCAATTACACTAAAACGTGTCCTAAACATATTGTTTGATACATGTCCGACCATGGGCTACTATTGGACGATTTTTGGACCCCATGGAGCCACTTTTAGGTGATAAGGACACTTTATATTAATTAAGTTAAAGTAAATACAAAAATGACATAAGCATATATCTTTTAGAAAAACAATTTTTACATAGAGTTATACAAGTTATATTTTCGACTATAAATATTAATTAGAAAGATAAAAATATTTCCTACATAATGGCAAGTTATTTGAAATTTTTATACATTTAATAATTAAATTTATTTATGAAACAATAATGATTCAGTATTTTCCATATTAATGAAAGAATCAAATAATTGGTATTATAAAAGTTAAATTAAAGATAATTTGATAGTTTTGATGCAATCCAAGAATTTTACTGATTAATATTACATAGAATTATTGAATAAATGAATATTATTTTAATTAATAAAGTTGTTAAGGCTTTAATACAAAATCAATTATTAAATATTGTCAAAATTGACATAAATGAGTTTTTAAAACAAGTATTATATTATTAATTGATATTCTATTCCTAAAAATCTAAGGTTTGGCCAAAAGACTTATATCATGATATGTGTATAATTAATGGAACAATTTAAGGTCCATTTTATGTATATAGTATGTTTATTAACTATATAATATAAAAATAAAAAGTGACATGGTAAATGTCAATCTAATTAACTAAGAGTTAAAACTAAAAGACAAGGTTAATATAATGGCCCAAACCTGTCTAAAATATATTGGTTGAATGGATTTCGACCCATCACCGCCGTATAATTTGGATAATCTACTTTGTAGCCATTTGAATCCGAATATGAATTTATTATAAATTAATACTTTATGTTTTTCCAAAAGAGCCCCTCCTCCCCCATATTAAAGGACACAACTTCTATCCAATTCTTCACACCTTAAAAGCCTTTTGGTTCGGCCAAACCCTGACCAAATACTCTCTAAACTTCCCTAAATTAATCCTAGAGGCCTTATCTTGATAAAAAGAGCCAACATAAGTATCCCTTTTGATCAAATCAATTGGAAGAACCCAAAGAAGAGGTAATGTTTTCACCACCCTTTTACAAGTTCCTTTCTTCTTCAACTTCTTCTTTCTTTGTTATTTAGTTTCTAAAATCATAACTCTAGTATCTTATATATACTGTGATGTTATTATAAATATGTTACAACTATATTCAGTATTCTATCCATCATTTGAATGACATGTCACCATACGTGCGTACGTACGACTTACCGTCTCCACGTCGTGGTGTAATTGTTATTCCAAAACATTATTTTTTGGATGGGTATGATAATGATATGTAATTGATGTAAATAATAAATATAACATGATACTTATTCTTTATATATTATATAAAATCCAATTATATATTATTTTAATATCAAAATAATGATATTATCGCTCGTGCGTACATACGGACTACCGTCTCCGCGAACGCGATGAGATTCATTCCCCATCGTATCCATGCAATTATAATTCTCATTTGATGATTAAAAATAATGTTAAAGGACTTGATATAATTCTAGATATGAAAAGGATACAACCTATCCATAACAAACATGGATTATGTAACAAAATATATAAAATAAAATGAGTATGTTAACACCCGAAACGATGATAATACTATGATATTATTAACAAATCAACGTTAAAAGATCATATGTGATATCATATTAATGTATATGATTCTTGGATAATTTAATAACAATTATTTCACCATTATACATGAGGTTAACCTACCCTAAACCAAGGAAAATTACAAGGTAATGGTTTATTTCACAATCTCTTCATTATCCGAGGTTATTTATACGTAATTATTTACTGGGACCTCATTATCATCCACATCTTTGTTTCTTAAAAATGTATTTCAAAACATTCTTACTATTTTACAGAATATGGGTTAAATTTATTTATACCCTTGTTTGAATTTGTATAAGAAGTTTATAAAGGAATCTTTACATCATTTTTCAAATAAGGTCCATTTTAACCTTTTTGACAAAATTAAGGAAAGAATGTCTTTTTTTAACTTATAGGGTGGGTGCGGCTATTTTCCACCATTGTAAAATATTCGAAGCTTCCCTTACAAGATTAAAGGAATATTTTAAATTTAAATGTTTTCTTTTATAATTATGTGACTTTTAAATGATTTCAAAAAAATAAATATTTCTCTCAAATAGTTTTGATTTCATCTATGTCAACATTCATTGATGTATTTTCAGCTTATTTGAAGTTCATTTATTATGATACAAAACTTCCATATTGTATTGATGGATTTTTGATATTTTTGACTATGAATGTGTTATTTTTATACCATTCATGGTTTATGGAGAGAGTATTGAAATTTCGTATGCTAGTTTTAATACGAATGTTTATGTTATGTTTAAACCTGTTCATATGTGGAATGCATTAGAATTAATAAGTGAAGGGTGGAGTGTGCTATATCTCTTAGATGCATCGGTAGGTCTCATGAGACAAACTAGTGTCTTGGCATGAGGCCTTGACAAAATATTATTTGTAGTCTTGGCACGAGGCCTTGACTACATGGTTATGATAGTTTGGCATTATGCATTCCATCATTATGAAAGTGGTTATTGATATTTAATGTGATTATTTGACTAGTAGAATACACATTAGAATAAGTAAATGGAATTACTTCATTTTATTTTTTCCATATTATGTTGAAGGTCAATTTTAAAAGGCTTTTGTTTTAGTTCTACATTGCCTTAAATGTTTATGCTTATTTATGAATGTTTTCGCGATATTGCTATCCTTACTGGGCATCTTAGCTCACCCCTTTCTATGTTTTATTTTTCTTTGGATGTGGAGAAGTATTTTATGAATGAACAGCAGGGACAATATAAGGGGATATAAGTGTGAAGATAAGTTGTTGTTGTAAATTTTAATTTTATGATGTAATGTAAACTTTATGAATGTATCTAGTAATTCCAAGGCTACTAAACTAATCAGTCTTTTGAGACTTGATCTTTTGCGATCATGCTAATGTAATGTAATAATGACACGATTATGGGTAACTGGGGTCGGGGTGTTATAGTTGGCATCAGAGAAAGTTTAGTACAAACCTTGGTAGCTAGATTTAGATAAACTCTAATTAGAGCATATAGCCCTAAGATAGACTTTGAGGATTAGTATAGAAGAACTTCCTATAATTTTTTTATTGCTGAGATTTTTTGAGTTTTTAGAGAAATACATCCCTGTATGGATATGAGCAGGTAGAGGCGGCTCAAGCACATATGTACCTAGGGGTAAAACCCGAAAATACTGCTTTGAGATAGACTCGAACAAGAACTGGTGCATGATAATGGGCCTTGCTGCACTCTTGGTTATGACACTCATGGGGGATATTCTTTGGATAATTCTCATTTTCTTTTCAAACAATTATGAAGAGTTTATGAGTATATACTTCCTAAAAGAAAACCTTTTTATGTTTATGGATTATATCCCTACATAGTTCAATTTATGATAAATGTTTTACAAGTATGGAATTATGTATTTTGATTCATAAAATGATCTAGTTTATGACATTGTTTAGAAATGGCGCCTAGTGGAAGAAATGGAAACCATATCAATGCATGAAATACATGTAGGGATTTCCCTCCGGATCAAGATAATTATAGTGGAGCTGGTGATACAACTGGTGGTGATCAGCTAATCACTATACTGGGACAACTCACTCAGGATATGAATAATAACCTTACCCGTATGGAGCACATTGATCCGCTGCGTGGATGATCAATGTTAGATCGCTTAATAAGGAAACTACCACCAACATTAAATGGGAGTAAAAATCCATTGGTAGCTGAGCAATGAATAAGTTCCCTAGAGAAAATATTTCAGAATTTGGGGAGTAGTGAAAGGTAAAATGTTACCATGGAGATTTACCGCCTCACTGGAGATGCTGATCAATGGTGGTCATTGATTCAAAACATGAAAGAAGATGATGAAGTATCAAATATGGAATGGAGGGAGTTCCAAGATCTGTTTTTAGAAAAATACTTTCCTCGTGACCATCGAGAAGATATAGAAGGAAATTTCTAAGTCTGAGACAAAAGAAGGATGAGAATGTCGCAAAGTATGAGGCTGACTTTACATGGTTAGCAAGGTATGTTGCAGATTATATACGTAACCCAAGAAGTAATATTGATCATTTCTTTGATGGGTTAAAACTGTTTCTCCATCAAGAATTGTTCTCAGAATCCTTCTCGTCATACTAGGATATTATCTCATGTGCTATCAAGACAGAAAAAGAATTCTCTAAGTCTTATGACTTTAAAGCAAAGCAAGAGAAGAAGAGATTTTCTGATCACTCTATAAATGGAAATAAAGGGAATAAGGAAAAAGTTAAATATCCATCCTGTAGTAAATGTGGGAAGAAATACCCCGATAAATTCTTGAAGGGAATGGGAGTCTGTTACAAGTGTGGTGAAAAAGGCCACCAAGCTCGTGATTGCAAGGAAAAGAAAGAAGCTATCGATGTTCAATGATACAACTGTAGGGAGATGGGACATTATGCAAATGAATGTCCTAAGTGTCAGGGGAACATAACTCAGAAAAGGCCAAGGGATCGAGGCCAATATTATGCTATCACTACTACTGAGGTAGAATCTCTAAAAGACATGGTGGTAGGTAATTTAATGGTTTCCTCAAGTTTAGAAAATGCTTTATTTGATTCTAGATCATCGCATTGTTTCATATCTTCCCAGTTTTCCAAGAAAATTAGATATTTCCAATTTGATTTAACAAGGGAGTTTCTAGTTAAAACTCATAAGGAAAGTATCATTGCAACAAATTTTTGTGAATCAGTTCCCATTAGAGCACATAAATGTTTTTTATATGTGGATCTAATCATCATACCTATGATTGAGTTTCATATAATCCTCGGTATGGAAAGGATTTCAGACCATATGGTGAAGATTTTTTTTAAGAAGACAGAGGTTATGATTTTCGATGATGATGATAAGGAACACCATATCTTTAGAGAATAATCTTCACATCCTAATTCTTATCTAGATCCACCCCCAGTAGATCAACTAAATTCAATTATCAGGGAGGAAGAAAATGTAATGACTATGGCTGAGGAAAGGAATGTTCAAATAGAGGATGTACCTATTGTGAAAGAATATATAGATGTGTTTCCGGAAGATTTACCTGGACATCCTCCAGAATGATAAGTTGAGTATTCCATTGATTTAATTCTTGGTTCAAGGCCTATATCGAAGACCCCTTATAGAATGGCCACTGTGGAATTGGTTGAACTAAAGAAACAATTAGAGTAATTGAGTAATAAGGTATTTATTCCCCATAGTGTTTCTCCATGGGGAGCCCCTATTCTTTTTGTTAAAAAGAAAGATGGATCTATGAGATTGTGCATTGACTACAGGGAGATCAATGCTATAACAATAAATAACAAGTATCCCCATCCTCGAATTGATGATTTATTTGACCAACTGCATGGAGTTCAATACTTTTCAAAGATTGACCTTCGATCTGGATACCATCAGTTCTGTGTGAAGAAGAAAGATATTCCAAAGACAGAATTTTGAACCAGGTATGGGAATTACGAGTTTACATTAATGCCTTTTGGGATGACTAATGCACCCTCTATATTCATGCATCTAATGAATAGAGTTTTCAAGGAATATATCGATGATTTTGTGGCAGTATTTATTAATGATATATTGGTATACTCCAAAAGCTTTGAAGATAATGAAAAACAATTGTGCATTATATTGAAGACTCTGAGAAGACATGAATTATAAGGGAAGTTTAGCAACTGTGAATTTTGGCTTCAGGAGGTTTCTTTTCTTTGCCATATTGTCTCTAAGGATGGAATCTATGTTGATCCTGCTAAGACAAGAGTAATCCATGAATGGCCAGCACCAACGAGTATAACCAAGGTACACAGTTTATTGGCTTACTAGGTTATTATCAACATTTTGTCTAGAACTTTTCCGGATTGGATAACCCATTAATGAAGCTCACACATAAAGGGGTTAAATTTGTTTGGACAAAAGAGTGTGAAGAATGTTTTGAAGAACTGAAGATTATATTAGTCAATGCCCCTATATTGACTCTACCATTAGGGAATTATGGTTTTTTATTTATAATGATGCATCAAAGAAAGGAATTGGTTGTGTCCTTATGTAGAATGATAGAGTTATTGCCTATGCATCACGATAGCTGAAAATTCATGAGAAAAACTATCCTACTCATGATCCTGAGTTAGCTGCTGTAATATTTTTTTTGAAGATATGGAGACATTATCTCTATGGTAAAAAATGTGAGATATATACCGATCAAAAGAGTTTGAAGTATATAATTTCTCATAGAACGAACTCAATATGAGTCAAAGGAGAAGGATTCAACTACTCAAGGATTATGATTTCTCGATACACTACAACTCAGGGAAGGAAAATAAGGTGGAATATGCTTTGAGAAGAAAATATCATAGAGTTTTGATCATGATGATAATTGAAAGGGATCCTATATTCATGGATCTAGTGAAGATGGATATGGGAATTACCATGGAAGGTGAAACATCTATACTTTTTCAAATGGTT
The DNA here is from genome assembly GCA_963277665.1 of Viscum album. NCBI lineage: Eukaryota > Viridiplantae > Streptophyta > Magnoliopsida > Santalales > Viscaceae > Viscum > Viscum album. The sequence continues at coordinate 199,669,741 of OY728157.1, read as the reverse complement.
GCCAAACCATCTTTACTAGAAAGGATAAAGAGTTCTTAAACCGGTGCTGAATATTTTAAAAAGAAGATTAAAGATGTGAATGTTGGGAGATTGAATGACTTTGGGTATGAAGTTGAAATTTTGAAATTTGGGAAGAGACTTTGTGTTCTCTATATACCTCATCTAAAAATGGAATTTTTGGATGATGCTTATAGTTCCAATTTATCTATACACCCTGGGAGAAACAAAATGTATAGAGATTTAATGGAACATTTTTGGTGGGACAACATGAAGATGGAAATTGCTGATTTTGTGTCAAGATGTATGGTTTGTCAACATGTGAATGCTGGAAGGCAACAGCCTGGAGGAGTCATGCAACCTCTTCCCATAACTGAGTGGAAATGGGATAATATCACGATGGACTTTGTCATGGGACTACCAAAGACTCGTAGAAGGAATGATGCAATATGGGTCATTGTTGATTGTCTTACAAAGTCAACACATTTTCTTGCTGTAAGAGAAGATCTACCACATGAAATTCTAGCAAGACTATATATTAATGAAGTTGTGAGACTTCATGGAGTACCACTATCGATTGTTTCTGATCGTGATCCCTGTTTTACTTCAAGATTCTGGATAAGTATTCAGAAATCCATGTATACTAAACTCCGTTTAAGAACTTCTTACCACCCCCAAACTGATGTAAAATCATAACAGACTATTCAAACCTTAAAAGACATGTTTATATCATGCTCACATGACTTTCAGGGTATGTGGGATCAATATTTACATCTGGTAGAATTTTTCTATAAGAATAGCTTCCATTCAAATATTCAAATGGCACCATATGAAGCGCTATACATAAAGAGATATCGCACATCAAAATGTTGGGATGACATTGGTGAAAGAAAACTTGTAGTCCCAGAACTAGTAGAGGAAATGATGGAAAATGTAAAGGCAATCCAAAACCACATCAAATCAGCTCAAAGTAGGCAGAAGAGATTTGCCGATAACCGAAGGAAGGATTTTGAATTTCAAGTAGGAGATCATGTTTTCTTGAAGGTATCTCCATGGAAGGTTGTAAAATGTTTTGGTAAGATGGGTAAATTGAGTCCCAGGTACATCGGACCTTTCAAAATTCTAGAATGATTTGGGGCTGTAGCATACCGTTTGGAAATGCCGCCAAGTCTCTCCAAAGCACACGATGTGTTCCACGTATCATTGTTGAGGAAATACATGCATGACCCAACACTTGTACTAAACTATGAGGAATTATAACTGGACCCCAATATATCTTATTGTGAAGATCTCGCCAGGATTCTTGATATGAGAGAACAAGTACTGAGAAACCGGACAACTCCTCTGGTAAAAGTTTTATAGAGAAACCATAAGATGGAAGATGCAACGTGGGAACCCACGGAACTTATGATGAAGAACCACCCAAGTATTTTCATACTGTATTATTCTATAAATTTTTAGGACAAAAATATTTTAATTAGGGGAGAATTAAATACCCCAAGCTTCCACGGTACGATTCTCTTTGAATAATACAGTAGCGTGTGTTGTACGCAACTTCGAGATTCTAACACACCGCGACCAATCAAAGTAGCTGTTATGAATAGTAATACCCACTTTTTGAAATTTTATAAATTTTATCTCTCAAAATAGATTTCATTTTTGGATTTGGAATATCTAAATTATCCTAGGGTAAAATTTTGGTACTTTTTGGATAACTTTTATATTTTAATGAATAGTTAAAATTACTAAATTCTAATTAAAAACAACTTTTTTAATCGAAATAATTAGTATTGAGAAATTATGAATTTGAGTGGATGTAAAGTATATTTTGAATATATTTTTACCATTTAATACAATGTTGGTCATTGGACATAATTTCACAATTAAACTGGACATAAACAACTGTCAATCTTTTGATAGTTATTATCTCTTAAAAACACGTTTTTTGTTTTAACAACGGGAATTAATTTTAAATTAATTTCTGCAAATTCTGTGTTTTTCATTTGGAAAAATGGATTCCAAATTTTTAGTCAGGATTTCAAAATTGTGTAAACAAGTAACTTTTATTTTTAGACATTTTGAATAATTACTTCGGTAAATATTTTATTTACCATGGTTAAAGGGTAAATCCAGTAAAAAAGGGTAACAAATAATTTTATAATAATAATAAATTACCCTAAAATGTATCCTAAACTTATTGGTTGATACATTTCCGACCATGGGTATCTTTGGGTTGTTTTTGGGACCCTATGGAGCCACTTGTAGGTGATAAAGACAGTTTATATTAATTAAGCTAAAGTAAATATGAAAATGACATAAGCATATATCTTTTAGAAAAACAATTTTTACATAGAGTTATGGACGTTATATATTCAACTATTAATATTAATTAGAAAGATAAAATTATTTCCTTCATAATGGTATTTGTTTTATATTTTTTAGACATTTAATAATTAAATTTATTTATGACACAATATTGATGTAGTATTTTTCTTATTAATGAAAGAATCAAATAAATGGTATTATAAAAGTTAAATTAAATAGAATTTTAATGTTTTGATGCAATACAAGAATATTATTGGTTAATATTACATTTTATTATTTCTTAAATGAATTTTATTCTAATTAATAAATTTGTTAAGATGTTAACAAAAATTAATTGTTAAATATTGTCATTATTGACACAAATGAGTTTTTAAAACAAGTATTATATTATTAATTTATATTCTATTCCTAAAAATCTAAGGTTTGGCCAACAGACTTATATAATGATATGTGTTTCATTAATGGACCCCTTGGGGGTCTCTTGGATGTATATAATATGTTTATTAACTATATAATATAAAAATACAAAGTGACATGGTAAATGTCAATCTAATTAACAAAGAGTTAAAACTAAAAGATAAGGTTAATATAGTAACCCAAACCTGTCTAAATTCTATTGGTTGAATTTATTTCGACCCATAACGACCGTATACTTTGAATAATCCACTTTATAGACATTAGAAACTGAATATGAATTTATTATAAATTAATACTTTAAGTTTTTCCTAAAGAGCCCCTCCCCCCCTATAAAAGGACACAAATTATAACCAATTCATCACACCTTCAAACATTTTGGTTCAGCCAAAATCTACCCAAATACTCTCTAAACATCCCTCAATTCAACCTATAGGCCTTATTTTGATCCGAAATCCAATTTAAGTAGCACTTTTGATCAAATCAAAAGGAAGTACCCGAAGAAGAGGTAATGTTTTCACCGCCCTTTTCAAGTTCTTTTCTTCTTCAACTTATTCTTTCTTTGTTATTTCCATTATAAAATAATAACTCCAATATATTCTATATACTGTGATGTTATTATAAATATGGTACAACCATATTCAGTATTCTATCCATCTTTTGAATGACATGTCACCATACGTGCGGACGTACGGCTTACAGTCTTCACGTCGTGGTGTAATTGTTATTCAAAAACATTATTATTTGGATGTGTATAATAATGATATGTAATAGATGTAAATAATAAATATAACATGATAATAATTCTGTATATATGATATAACATCCAATTATATATTATTTTAATATCAAAGGAATGATATTTTTGCTCGTGCATACGTACGGACTACCGTCTCCACGAACATGATGAGATTCATTCCCCATCGTATCAATGAAATTATAATTATCATATTATGATTACAAATAGTTTTTAAGGACATTATATCAGTTTGGATATGAATAAGTTACAAACTATCAATAAAAATCATGGCTTATGTAACAAAATATATAAAAGAAAACGAGTAAGTTAACACCCAAAATGATGATAATACTAAGATATTATTAACAAATAAATGTTAAAAGATCATATTTGATATCATATTAATGTATATGATTAGTTTAGAATTTAATAAAAATTATTTCACCATTATAAATAATATTAACCTACCCACAATCAAGGATAATTACAAGGTAAGGCTTTATTTCACAATCTCTTCATTATCCGAGGTTGTTTATACGTAATTATCTACTAGGACATCTTTATCATCCAAATCCATGTTTCTTAAACATTTATTTCAAAACATTCTTACTATTTTACAGAATATGGTTTAAATTCATTTATACCCTTGTTTTACTTTTTATAAGAAGTTTATAAAGGAATCTTTACATCATTTTCCAAACAAGGTCCTTTTTAACCTTTTCAACAAAATTAAGGTATGAATGTCTTTTTTTTAACGTATATGGTGGGTAAGACTATTTTCAACCACTGTAAAATCTTCGAAGATTCCCTTAAAATCTTATAGGAATATTTTCAAAGTAAATGCTTTCTTTTATAATTATGTGACATTTAAATGATTTCAAAAAAAGAGATATTTCTCTCAAATAGTTATGATTTCATCTATGTCAACATCCTGTGATGGATTTTAAGCTTATTTGAAGTTTATTTATTATGATAGAAAAATTCCATATTTTATTGAAGGTTTTGTGATATGTTTGACTCTGGATGTGTTATTTTTATACCATTCATGGTTTATGGAGAAAGTATTGACATTTCGTATGCTAGTTTTGAAACGAATATTTATGTTATTTTTAAACCTGTTCATATGAGGAATGAATTGGACTTAATAAGTGATGGGTGTAGACCACTATAGATCCTCAATTCATCGGTAGGTCTCACGAGACAAACTAGTGTCTTGGCATGAGGTCTTGAAAAAATATTATTTTTAGTCTTGGCACGAGGCCTTGGCTACGTGGTTATGATATTTTGGCATTATGCATTCCATCATTATGAAAGTTGTTATTGATATTGCATGTGACTATTTGACTAGTAGAGTATCCATGTGAATAAGTAAATGGAATTACTTCATTTTATTTTTTCCATATTATGATGAAGTTCCAGTTTAAAAGGCTTTTGTTTTAGTTATACATTACCTTAAATTTTTATGCTTAATAATGAAAGTTTCTTCTATATTGTTATCCTTAATGGGAATATGAGCTCACCCCTTTCTATGTTTTATTTTTCCCAGTATGTGGAGAAGTATTTCATGAATGACCTGTAGGTATAATATAAAGGGATATATGTGTGGAGACAAGTTGTTGTTGTAGTATTTAATTTTATGATGTAATGTAAACTTTATGAATTTATATAGTGATTATAAGGATACTGAACTAATCGGTCTTTCGAGACTTGATCTTTTGTGATCATGCCAATGTTACATAATAATACACTGACTTTGGGTAACTGGGGTTGGGGAGTTTTAGGATAGGAGTGGAGAATGTGGTAGATGACCATATTATTATGATTTCCCTAGAATTGGACCATCATGTTGACTCACCCCTACCCATTGCAAAATTCTTCCCTCATGAGATCCTTTGTGATGTTGTGTACCTTACCTCCTGGTATGCAAACATTGTAAATTTTCTATCAATAGCTAGGGTTCCCAATAATTTCAGCATTTCACAATCCCAGAGAATTAAGCATAATATTCATTGGTACATTTGGGATAACCCATACTTGTGGAGAATTTGTAGTGAGCAAGTAGTTCGTCGTTGTTTCCCTAATTGTGAGTTCACCTATGTTTTGACCTTCTACCACACTTTGGCCTGTGGGGGCCACTTTGGCTATCAACGTATAGCTTGAAAGGTCCTTGAATCAAGAATTTATTGGAAAAAATTATATAGGGATGCCTATATATTTTTCAAGTCATGCAGTCATCATCAATTCAGACGGAATATCTCTAAGAGGAATGAAATTCCCCAACATCCCATGTTATTTTGTGAGATCTTCGATGCATGGGGCATTGACTTCATGGGGACTTTTCCAAATTTATTTGGCTTTGTGTACATATTATTGGCTGTTGACAATGTATCTAAATGGGAGGAATCAGAGGCCACCAGGACCGATGACTCTCAAGTGGTTGTTGATTTGGGGTCCCAAATTTTCAATAGGTTTGTTTACCTAGATTTATCATTAGTGATCAGGGTTCAAATTTTTTCAATCACAAAATGAAAAATTTTCTTCATATGTACGGGGTTGTTCATAAAGTCTCTATAGTATATCACCCCCAAACTAACGAACAAGCAGAAATCTAAAATTGGGGAGTTAAGAGAATCATGGAGAAAATGGTACAACCCAATAAGAATGATTGGATTTTACGCTTGGATGATTCACTTTGGGTATACCATAAAGCTTTTAAAACCCCAATCGGAATGTCACCATATAGAATTATGTTTGGAAATGTTTTTCACCTCCCAATAGAGGTAGAACACCGTGTATATTGGGCTATTAAAAAATGTAATATGAACCTTTTAGATGGAGGTGAGAAAAGAAAGCTGCAGATTCAAGACTTGGAAGAAATTCAACGTGATGCATATAAGAACTCCCAAATCTATAAAGATAAGACAAAGGCTATTCATGATAGCATGATCCAGCAGTGAAAGTTCCATATTGGTGAGAAGGTCCTCATGTACAATTCCAGGCTTAAGATCTACCCAAGTAAGCTTCGTTCCCAATGGCTCGGTCCTTATACTACTACTAATGGTTACCCTTTTTGTGCAATAATGATTTTTTATGATTAGAGTAGACAAAGTCTTATTGTCAATGGGCGGAGACTTAAACACTTCTTTGAGGATTTTCCTAAGAATCTAGTGGAGAAAATCCACATTCTCGATGCATCATACCAATAAAACACACCAGGTTTTATCCTTCCTTATCACATTCTCTATTATTTTAGTGAGGACACTACACATTCTAGGTGTGGGGGGGATGGGTACATTCTTGGTATAGTTATAGATTTTCATCATTTTTTTGTTTATTTTTTTCTTCATTATTTATGGTATTTTCACTTTTCTCCATCTTTCTAGGTTCATTAGGATTTACATTGTCTTTCCCATTTCTTCTCTTTTTCCCTTCTTTATGGTATTTTTATTTTTCCCCATCAAAAATTTCAAAGTTCCATGATGTGGTGATCATAAAGGGTGGAATGTAAAAATACCATAACGAAGGGAAAAAATATTGTCTGTATTAATTTAACACCAGGGAGTTATTTTTAGTGGATTTTTTTGTGTCAATGATATAAATGGATGTATCTATGTGAAAACATTGAGATGATTGATGCCCCTTTTCTGAGTAGTTTGTTGGAAAACCGTGTCACTAATATCTGAACAATTTTTTTTCACCAAACCACAAAGTGTGAATATGTATTACTTAATATAAGTTAAATATATGTTAGGGTAATATTTTTTATCTTTAAATGATATTTCCATACGTTTGTTCCTTATCCGATCTGTTTCATTACTTTACTAGATTTACCTATGCATGTGTACTTAATGTCAGACTATTGTACGCCCTCAAAAAAATGGTTATGTCTTCGGAAGGTCAAAAACCACTCCTCCTCAACCTTTTATCTTGTTATAACTATTTAAATTTGTGTCTTAAGGAGATAAACAAGGGTTTATAGATGAGTGTGAGATTTGTTCCAAATACAACTTCTAAAGAATTAAATAAATGTGGGGAGTGATGAAATGTGCAACATATAGGGATATCTAGGTCAGGAGATTATGTTTTGACTTCTGGGAATGATTAAGTTAGTGGGTATTTAAATATGATTGTAATGGATGTAGAGTAGGTTTGGTGGACAAAATCATTTAAGATGAAAATGTTGAAATAACATATACTTATTGGATAACATGTGGAAAGAATAACATGGAATGGTTTTCACACACACACATGGAGAGTTAGTGTCATTGTTGACTTCTGAATTCCTTGCTTCATTTGGTATCATGAATCATTTTTAATTTCACTATGATATGATTTTTGAGACATCTTTTTCTATTTTCACTATGAAGAACTCCTTGGTGTGGTTCGTGCATTGATCACATTACTTTAATTAAAATTTTCTGAAATGTTAAATCTTCATGATTTTTGGAATATATATATGCATAGTTTTATTTGGATTTGTGAATTTTCCCAGGAGTGAAAATGTTTAGGTATGGGGGTGTGATCGTACCATGATTCATTGTTTTATTCCACCCTTACACCGTTATTTTAAAATAATTTTTTAATGAATATTCCAAATATAATAAAAAATTTCACTTCATGTCTGAATAAATTAATTAATGTTAATAAATATTATAATGGGCAATGCTACTTGTTTTTATTATTTCAATGTATGAGGAGATGATTTGGAGGGACCTTGATGTAGTGGAAGAAAAATGGGCCAAAATTGCATGGATCCATGAAGACCTGTCCACTGTTGTGATTGTATGGAAAAATAGGTGCATCTAATTGGGCTCATATTTTGTGTACTAGTATAAAATATAATGGGATACAACTATTATGAAAGAATCCAAGCCCAATTCAGCCGTCAAGGGGCCCAACCGAACTGATCTGTCCATGGAATCAAATCTGCAAAAAGTCATATGCGGTGTTCTCTAATCTGTCCATATCTCCAGATCCACTTGTCCAATTGATGCCAAACATTAGGTGGAGATATTCATAATGTGGGGATACAACTTTCCAGTATTGTAAAAAGGGATATTTGGGTGTCTAATGGTCAAAATTCATGGTAAAAGTGGATTGAAGATATCTGTGTACGGAAACCACCTTCTAATTTTTCTATAAAACGGCACCTTGGGCTCCCCATTTGGGAGTTCGGCCAGGAGGCAAGGTGCTATCATTTTGGAGTCCCCAAGGATTCTTTCCAATATCCCTTGATGTTCTTGAAGATATGGGAAGTTCTACCGCAACATCTTTCTCTTTCTCCTTTCCCATGGGTTTCTAAACCCCTTGTGATCACCCGTGGAGGAATGTGATGTAATCCCAAGCTTCATTTTGTATTATATTGAATGATATTCTAAATTCTATGTTTTATGTTGTTTTTATTCATCATCTATTTTAATTTTATTGAGTTATTTACAGGAATGTCATTCTCAAATCATATGATCATGTTTGAGGGTACCCATTCATGTGATGTTTCACACATCGTTCACCACTTCCATTCCCCCTTTCAATTGTGGTGTTTGTGTAGTTAATATTGGTCAATTTAACCCACATAAGCACTGTAAAGGCCATGTAAATTTATTTCATGTAATCACAAAGTAATGACATACAATCCTGGACATCTCATCATGTTCTTTGTGTGTTTCCTTGGTGAGTTTTGGTTATGAAGTCAAACACAAATCCCCCAACCATCGGCGGTGTCTGGTGAATCATTGGGTGTTTGCGGCTAAACCCTATGAGGTATCCTAGTATACACTAAGTAAAATTCTGATTCTAGGTGTTACAAACTAGTGATTAAAAGATCATAACCCTATATCATGAAGCGATGAAGGATAAACATCATGATAGTACCCCTAGTTTATCATGCTTATTTAATTTGGTTAATCTCTACATCATTTAATCACTTTCATTTTATATTTTCATCATTAATCATCAAACCCCCAAGTTTTTCCAAAACTCATTCAACTTATAATTTTATAATAAAAACCCTTTTTTTAAATTAATTATCTAAGGCTCCGTCGAGAGATGACCTATGGTTTCTGGTATAATGTAGAAATTCTAGTCAAAATTAAACAACTAATTTGACGTGCCTAACAACGCGATGAGATGGTTTATTATTATGATTGTAAAATATTTATGAAACCTATTTACTTTCCACATGATATGATATGTTTATATTATTAATGTTATATAATCTTTTGGCATATATATTAATGGATTATTAATATGTGATGTGTGAAAATGGAATTATATTTCCCTTCATTGCATTAGGTATTAATGGATATATGATAATATAATTATAACAAGGATGAAAAGTGAACCCAATAGAGTAAGGGTCTCTTTCCACTATGATAGACATGGTAGTGAACACTGACTAAGGATATAATGGAATATTGAATAATCCTAATCCACTATTACAGTCTTGGCACTAATCCATGTCTAAATAAATGATCTCATGTGATTGTGTGTATGTAAAAAAAATTATTGTTCTTATGATGTATTCTCAGGGATCATGATTAATTATTTATGATTTAAAAAACATATGATTTTTTTTATTTTTCAACGAAATATCCTTATCCAATGATTTCTTACTAACGACTTTCTACTAATTAGGTATCATTTTTATATGTTATGATCATGTTCTTATATCCTTATGAATATCTTAACCTCACTTATGATTATTGATTAAGAACATTTTTTTACACTTACATGGCATCTGAGCTCACTATTTCTTATATATTCTCTCCCCATGTTATGAAGGATGATTTTATATAGGGAAGGTCTAAGAATACTACTATAAGGAACGTTATTTTTTTTTGAAAACAATGAATATCATTCAAAAAATAAGATTATTAAGTATCTAGTATATAAAGACAATAATCCTTTACAATTTTATCATAGATCATAATGTTATGTAATTAATATTTATAATATTAAATGTAATATCTATGTGAAATAATATAGGTTACTATACTGAGTATCATAGTAGGGTATAGGTAATAATAATGAACAGGGTTAGAGAACTATGTTTAAAAAACTGAGAATATATCTATGTATATGATATGTTCTTGAAGGTTTTATAAGTTATATATTATATAGTTTCCAATAAAAACATCATTGTCTAGATATTATAAGTGTACATGGTCTTAAAATAGATGTATCTAGGGGTAATATCCAAAAAAGAGTTGTTAAAGTATATCTTGACTATCATACTATTTCACATTTAATGTTTCTTTAATGCACACCTGCTTTCAAAATCATGGGAGATATTCTATGGTTAACTCAAATTTAATTTATAAACCATTATAAATGATTTGAATACATGATAACCATGAATCTATTATAAAAAACATATGGGTTCCATGATTTAAAATCATGTGTCATGAATCAAGAATCCTATAAATAAATTTTCATGCTAATGTGGATTCCGAATATAATTATTATTGCTTGCACAATGTTTGTTAGTTTTATTCAGTAGAAGTAAATTATAGGAACTGTGTTAATAATGAATGTGATGGACAATTAAAGTATTATCCACAAGAGTAACAAAATTATATAGGAGTTTAAATGAAAAATATTTTTTATGCTTATAGAACTTCCTCAAGTATTGAATCATTCTGATATTCCAAATGAGCTATGTTGGGAACAAAATTCTATCAAGTCCGGCAAAATTTAACATCCGCTATCTTTTAATGGGCCTTCTCATCCACTTACTAAGTGATGGATCAATACTATTGAAAAAATATTTTATATTATCTAGTATTTTGGTCATGAGAATTTTATATTAGTTATTTAACATTTAGAAGGAAAATTGTGTCAATGGTGGAATATTATACAGAAAATGAGTCAACTAAAAGAAATTAACACAATGGAAAAAGTTGATTTAGATTTTTATATCTCAGAAATTAATTTTCTCATATTCTGCATATGAAAATGGTTAGTTAATTCATTGAGCTTAACCAGAAGTTTTATGAATCTATTAGTTCCTATGAGAAATGTTTTACAATACTCCGGATGTATAACTCTGTATTATCACTAAACCATAAATTTTTATTGATCGACTATTTAGTGGATTTAAAACAAGGATCTAAATGGATTTAACAATAAGGTACTTTTTAGGCTATGAATAAATTGTTTTATGTGCTACCTAACTAGAAATTGAGAATGGTGTTAACCATAAATATTATAGATTTGATAAGAAAAGAAATATTTAATTAAAAGGATGTTCTAATAATATATACCATGGAAAGAAGAAGAAGAGTTTTACATTAATCTTAATTTGTTTAATAAATCATGGATGAAATTTTCTTATGGGGACTGGTAAATTTTCTAATTTTGAAAATTATGGCCATTGAGAAAAGAAATCATGATGTTATGTGAAGAGGCTATTAAATTAATAGAATGATGAAGATAGTTCAATAGAATACACCAACCACCCTACAATGTTTAATATGAATGTAGTATGGTAATAATGAGAATTCGTGATAGAATCCAAAGGTTAATTATGATAATTAATTTCAATAACAACTTAATCCCAAAGAAAATAAGAAATCTCAGGCAATCAGCACAGTTAAAGTTGGTCACGATAATGCCACATTGCAAGATAGACATACCACCCACTCCAAAATTTTCAATGTACCATTTGATTTTAGATATACCTTTTATATTATATCTAGTGAATATGATAGGTGTATCACATTAATACCTAAATTATTAGATGTTGTGTTATTTTTAAAAACATATAATGGTTTGTTGTCCACAAATATTTTTTTTAGATCCCCTATGATATAAGTTTTTTGGAATATAGTTCTTGAAAATATTTTGATTATCCATCTAGTTGAATTTGATGTGAGTTTGGGAATAGATTAGATTTCTCTATATAGATCCCATAACAATTTTTGAGTAAGTGAAGTCACATTCAGTATTCCAAGCCGCCTCATGAAAATATTTTAGTGTGATGATAAATATGAACTTCAAATGGAAGTTACATCCATTGTTTAGTTATTACAACCATTTATGAGGGATTGTTATCTCAACTGGTTGGGAATAAACTCCAAATTGAATATATTCCTAATATTTTCTATTATGATGATGTATTTCCTAAAGAATTTTATAGTCATCCCTAGAATAAGGAATTTTAGTGTTTAATAGGACTCATACTTGATGATAAACCTATTTAAATAACCTCTTACTGAATAACCCCAGTTGAGTTATATGAATTACATAAACCACTATAGTAGAATCATAATAATGGATTCATAATCTTGAGTGTATCCCCATGGGTTTCACCAATTATTATTATTATGGAATAATATGGTTTAATGTTTCATTTCATTTATTACCGGGAACTTAAAAAGATCACTATGATTAAAAATTATCCCTTACCCCATATCGATAATCTTTGTGATCAATTATGCAGAGATTAATATTTTACCATGAGTTTAAATCATTTTAGATATCAAAAATTGAAATTCAAGGAAGATATAACCATTATATACTTATATATTATGTAATTCCATTATTAATTTATATTAATTACATTTAGAATAACATATCCTTTTGCTATCTTTAAAGATTCAATGAATATAGTATTTAGGGATTAATGTAATATGTTTTTTGGTTATCTATATAGATGATAATATTATGTATTAAACGTTATAGGAAAATCATGAAGAATATCTTAATATTGTACTGATGTCCCTAAGGAAAAAGTAATTGAATGATAAATCCAAATGTTAAAAAATTATGAATCAAAGAGTGACTGTCATGGGATTTGCATTCTTAATTTAGGTTATATTAGTCGATCCATCAAACATAAGGTATTGAAATATTTCCTAGGAAATCAAAAGAAAACAATCTATATAGTTTTTAGGGGTTGGTCGGATACAATAACTAAATTGCGGAAGATTTATCATGGATATATAATCGAATAACCTAGATTACTAAGAAGGGATCCAGGTTCCTTTGGGTGGATAAATGTGGGTAAAATTTCATGGTGATGAAAATAAGTTTGGTTAGTGAACATATACATTTACTTCCCTATAGTGGATAATGATTTTCAATATTTAGTGATGAATCAAAGAAGTGACTACGATGCATCATAGGGAAAAATAATATAATGATAGGTTATTACTCAAGTGAATTCAAAATTAATGAGGATAATTACCCAACTCATGATTTAGAGTTGGTATCAATAATTTTTTTATTTAAAATATAGAGGCATTAACATTATGGTTAACATTATGATATATATACTAATAATAAAATCATTAAGTATATATTTACATAGAAATAAATGAATTTTCAACAAAGGATATCATTGATGTTGATTAAGGATTATGGTTTCTCAATAAATTTCCACCCTAGGAAGGTGAAAAAGGTATATGATTCTCAGATTCAGAAAAACCATGATAGGTTTTCCAAGATGAAGACATAAATTGATTTCTTATTAATTTATTCATAGATTTTTTATTTTTAAATTATGATAAATGAGGATATATCATATCTTTTTATATAAAGTTTCAACCATCCATAAAAGTGAAGATTAAAGAGTTAGAAAAGGGGATGTGGAACATCAAAAGGACTTGAAGAATGGTTTTGAATTCAGCCATGATTGTGATGGAATGAAAAGTAGTTGAGTATGTGTTCCATAAATAATAATTCTGATGAAGAAATTGGATGAATCTCATAGTTTATCAATATCTATTTATCATGGATGTATAATGATGGATAGAGATCTGAAAGAGTAGTTCAAGTGGGAAAACATAAAGAGTGATGTTGTAGAGTATATATATTGGTTCATAGTATGTATGAATGTTAAGTCTAAGAGATCTAAATCTAATAGAAATTCATAAACATTACTAATACCATAATAGAAATTGGAAAACATCACCACGTATTTAATTATTGGGATCCCAAAAACATCTAAAATATATAATTATATTTGGGTTTCTGTATTTTTATTTATGATGTTTGCACATCTCATTTATATTATAAAATATTTATCTCATGATTTTCATTCTTGGATATACGTTAAGGAAGTGAAAGTATTTCTTTTAATAGAACATTCTATTATATTTAATAGGGATTTGAGGTTTATCACATTGTTCTAGAGAATCCATTATCAATCTTTGGATTTAGGGTTTAATTTTATTAATAAATGTCATATTTATATAGATGGTTAGTCTGGGAGGACCTTTCAGACTCTAAAAGTCATATTGAGAGATTTATCTATTTATTTCAAAGGTGTTTGGGTTGAAAACCTTCATTTGGTATAATTTTAATAAAATAATAGTTTTAATTCAGGAATTCAAATAAATCATTATAAATATATCTATGAAAAGATATGAATAACTCCAAAATTATTTGATGAAGTAAGTAAAGGATAGACATTGGGTGTTATGGTTACTAGGGAGATGGAAGGGAGAATAATATTTATTTAGTATCTCATATGGGTAGCTCAGAGTTGATAGAGAAATTATGTTAAATATTAGTGATGAGATCTATAGTTCAAGGACGGTTAAAATATATTCTTATGAATTTATACATGGAATAAGTTTCTAGTATTAGAATAAAGAAAATTATGATCCATATATATGATTTTCCATTTGAAGTTTTTATCATATCTGGATGGTATCTTATCATGTTTCACTTTCCCTAAATCTAATTCAAGATCATGATGTGTTCCATATATGTTTCATAAAGAAGTAAATACCTAATCTCACACATGTACTAAACATTGAGTTTATACCATTAGAACATGATGTATCTTCTGAGGAACAACCATTGGAAAATATGTATTGTAGAGGGAATTTTCTACAAAATAATATCATTCAACTAGTCAATGTCTAGTGAAAAAACAATAAATTAGAGAAAGATACATGGGAAACTGAGTATGTGATGAGGTAGAAGTGTCATCAGTTTTTTACAAGAGTGAAAATTATTTTGAGGGAAAATTATTATAAGGGGGTAGAATGTGACAATCTAATTTTTTTATTTAAAATTTCTCTCTAAATTAATTTTTTCTTTGATAGACTTATTTATCAGTAATAGTGAGTTTTAATTAACTATATTGTAAATATTATTATTTAATCATGACAGTTATAACCTATAAATTAAATTTTTTGGTATTATTAAAAATTAAAAAAAATGAAAAATGTTTATAATGTAATTAGATAATGTAAATGTGCTGACAAAGAAGTACTTAATATTCATTAAAATCATTTTCCAATTCAATTTTTTTTTTCAAAAATAGTTTTTATTGATTTATGTGTGAAAATATAAAAATTAATTTGAAACACATAGAGAAATATATTTTTGAAAAAAATAATATCATTTTTTAAAATATCATATTTAAATTTTCTTGGGGTGATATTTTTGGATTTTTTAAAAGGGTTGATTTTACAGTGAATAGTGAAAATATTCATTTTCATTAAAAACACTACATTCCTTTCAAGAATATAAAATGGTAATTTTTTAGAAAATTATTTCAAAGTAAAATTAGTTCATTTATATTATGAATAATCCAATTATGTTCATTTTAATCAATTTTATGCTTTATTTTATAAAAAACGAATAGTAATTAATATTTTTTTTAATTTGAAAACAACTTTTAATCACATTTTTTTGGTTTATGGTTAAATGAAATTATACAAATTTTGTGAATTAAATTTGATAAAATTCATTCCATGCTTGTAACTATAATGGTTAACATAATTTAATATGTTTAACTTAATTTTTGGTCATTTTTAATAGTAACTATAGTAAATATTTGTCACCTCAACAAAAGAGGTAAAATTGGAGTAAAACTATTTGTGGAAGCTTTAAAATATCTCTCTCACACGCCTTTATACTAAATTATGGGTGTTTTTATTCCAAATATATATTTTATGGGTTAAATAATTTATTTGATAACAATATGTTAAACTTTTTAACATATTCTTGACATCTCTGATGATAATTTTTTTAATTCAAATTAAAACCCTTTGTGGATGTTTACATTTACGGGAATGGTTGGAAGATTTATTTCAGTTATTAGATTTCAATAAAGTCTACAAAAAACTTATTTTTAATTTATTTAACAAGAAACATTCATTGAGTCCAATATCTTACTTTATTTCTTGGTAAAATGAATTTCCACTTATAAAATCAAGTATTTTCCTAAATAATGTTTTCATATATTTTGTTTTCCTATATTAAAATTAATTTATAGCACCTGTAGAAAATAAATCTCAAAAAAATATATAAATTTTTTTGAATCATTATATTGATATTTTTTATAATTTTTCTTTTATTTTTTGTTATATAATTATTTATGATGGTAAAAATTTGAGTTATCACGGTCTGGGTCAAAATGAGTTTAATGTTTCTTACTAGAAGATATGGCCTAAAATATATCCAAAACATGTCTAAAGGTGATTAGTTGAGTTTATTTAGAGATTATCATAACAAAAAATTATTTTTGGGTGACTTGGTTCAATATGACAAGATTACGATATTTACATTATTTAATATTTTTATTCAATTCCCTGTGTTTCCTTTCCCTACCTAATAAAAGAGTACCAACTCTCATATCTTATTCATATATCATGAGTATTATTGATTATATAATATCTACCATAATTCATTATTATATTCTTTATCAATGACATATATCCTCTAATATTTCTAAATGACAATCCATTAATTGTTTAAGTTGTAAGAGAAAAGTGGTTTCTCAACAGAGGTATAACTCTTAACCGAGTACTTTAAATTTTATTTCATATTCAATAACCATTTTTTATATTTATCATAAAATTATAAGTTCATTATCCTTAACATACTTAACTTTCATTATAATTAATTAGACACCACCATAGTCCCTATTTTTCATCAAATGAGAAATGAAAGCATCCCTTATGCAATTGTGTGGACTACCACCTCCATGCAGTTATATAATTCATTTTCCATCACCATCATTCACTATTGATTATTAAGAAGTATTGAAATATTTTATATTATATTCCTGATATTATATTGTTTTTTGGAATGACAAGATATTATTTAAGTTTCCTTCATTATTTTCATTAGAAAATGAAAACAATGTTAAGGCATACATATGACTTACCTTGCTTATGAATTATGTAAATAGATTCCTATGGTACATTTATTATAAATTTTTAACTATGAATATAAATAATATATACTATATTTATATCATTATCATAATTATAAATATTAAGTAACCATTATCAATGTATAATGATTGGGATCGTTGAACTGAAACATGGATGAAAAATGAAGCAGTTTTCACATGAAAGAGTGATTTCAATAACAAATTAGCAAGAAATGGTTAATAATTTTTATAATTAAACCATATATGTTATTGTATAAATGATTATTATTATGGGTTAAATTTATAATAAATTTATATTTTTTATATATGAGTTCTAAACATGTATGAAGAAAGATGACCTAGTAGTCTTGATAGGCCATCTCTCGATGGAGCCTCACTCTCCAGGGGTTCAATATGATTAGGGTTTTTGGATCTACACCCTCAAACATTGATCAAAACAGTGCATCGACCTCATATTTCTCCCAAGACATGTATTATTAGTATAATTTCTACCTTCTCCTTTTTCAGATATAGATTTATCCATTTTTTATGGCTTTTCTCTATGCATTTCCTCGCTGCAACTTCTTCCCCATCATCGAATCTAGGATCCTGTTTCACATACTCCCTCTATCTCATATCTTTTTCAAATCTGGGAATATATTGCATTTCTTAGCTTCTATCTCCTCTGACTGAAGGTGGAGTGACAGTTGGGTTTGGGGATGAGTGGTTCATCGATAAGGGCTATGTAGTGGGGTTTGATGTTTTTAAAGGTTCCGATAGGAGCTACTATAGGTTGATTGGTGAGCTAACCTGGATTACTTATATGTTTTAATATTTGGAAAATAGTAGTTATTTTATTATTTTTTAGTTCTATCCTCATTTGTTTTATTTGAAATACTTTGGCACTTTGGGAATTTTTTTTTGATTAGGTTGCCTTTGACAATTTGATCTTTGGATCCAGTTTCATTAAATTTGGTGTGGTACTGCTTTTTGTAGGTACTGCTGGGTTGGTGGCCTCGTATGAGGGATGAGTTTTTTGAAACTCATCATTAACCATGTATTGTTATTTATAATGGATGGATACTCTATCTTTAGTATTCCCTATGGTTTTGGTCTTGATTTGTGTTTCATCATGTTGACTGGATATGTTTTTTTTCACAAGCTTCTACGGGTGGGTGGCTCGAAAGAGTGATTGATGTGATGGAACCTATGATTCGGTTCTTACTTCGCATCTCTTTGATGAAAAGGGTGCTCTGCCTTGTTGTGTTTCCAGCATAGAATAACTTCTAGGTGGGGAGTGAAACTTATCTTGGACTGATTTTACTATTGCATTCTCTAGTTAAGGGGGTAATGAAACCTCTTCCCATTTCTTATTTTCTTTCTGTTTTTAGATATTCTGGGGAAATTTCTTTCAAGTGTGTTTTTATTTTCATTTTTCCATGTTTCTTATTATGGGTTCCCTGTTTCCCCAATTTTCAAAAAGTGATGTCTATGTTTTATTTTAAGAAAGTGGTCTTCACTCTCAACCTCTTTATAAAAGTGTATGAAGAAAGATTATACTTGAGGTAAGTTATCTATATTTTTATCCCATATTAATTAGGACTATTTATGATTTAATTCCAATCGTGGAAAGTATATAAAAATTATCTAATAATCCCATTATTTTTTATTCCATTCTATTAAATATTTGACCTTTTATGTTTTAGAATCATTATACAATATTTATTTATTCTAAATGGTTCATAATTTTATTTTATGAAAACATGATCTTATTTTTCCTCTTTTGGTCTTAATTTTTATGCCATATCCATATTTTCCAAAACCATTTATAATTTTTTTTAATATTACAAAAAATATTTATTATATATATTTTTACATATGTTTTATTGTTTAAAAAAATGTTTAAAAACAATCCTCTGGTCATCTTCATAACAAGGTACTTTTTACTAAATGTTTGAATATAATATATTTTTTAATTATTACTTCATGAATGTAATATACCACCATATTGAATGATCAAATATTAGAATATTCCATTATTTTTTAAATATATTTTCAAAGAAAATTATTTCCTTAATATTTTGGAAATATTTATATTTCAAATAAGTGATTTATAAATGAAAAGGATATTTTTATCAATAAACATTATAGAATTACTTTAATGAAAATTTTAATCTATGATAACATACATTGATGTAAATTATTTTTTATTTGGTATATCATCTAATTATACCATCCTTATTCTTCATCATGATGGTTTATAATTATTTTTATGAAATGTTTGTGAGACTCAATAATTTTTTCTAGGTAATGATATTTTGTTATGGTGACTGTTTTATGATATTTTGGAACACATATGAGTAGATTATAATTTTGTGATGTTTGAGCATAGAATTATATATCCATCACATGCATTGGGTAATGATATATATCTCACGATATAATTTGAACCTGAATAAGGATTGAACCCAATTTCTTAAGGGAATTTTCTACTATGATATTCTTGGGAGTGAACCATTACTAAGGATACAACGGAATAAAAACTAAACCCAATCCACAGTGATAGTATTGGAAATGAGAATTGATTGAGGAAATTATTTTCTATGATTTTGTGAACTCAAAAAACTGATTTCTAATTCTTATGTTGTGTTATCATGGTTTATGATTAATTATTGAAAAATCAAAACACTTGGAATTTTTTTCATTCATTATGAAAAATCCTTATTACATGATTCTTGATTAATTATATTTGAATGAATGGGTATGATTATTTTATGTTACTATCATTTTATCATTTCGGTATACAAATAATTTTCTTTCTTATTATCAGTCATTGAAATCTATTATGTTTATCCATATATAGGATATGAGCTCACCCTTCCTTAAGACTCATTTCCACAGGTTATAAAGAAGGTAGTTTTGTAGGATACATCTATGAAGAGTTCTATATAGTAATATCATTGTGGGAGATATTGAATATCTTTTATTACATAAAAATATTGACTATTTAGACACTAAAAATAAAAAACATTTATGGTTCTCATGTGTATCATAATTTTATGTAATGAATATTCATGTAATAAAATTTAATATCTAAATAAAAAAATTTGGACTCTATAATGAAGTAAATAATTCAATGTAAACAACCACATAAGATTGTGCACTGTGTTATATAATCCCTTTGACTTGATATCTCATCGAGGTGGTTTCATACATGCATCATCAACCTTAATTCCTGGGATATTTTTATTGGATTATCCAAAATGAACATTTCTACATCAATATGGAAATGGAATTAATTTAAATAGGTTTTATTTATTGAAAGGATCAAGATATAAACTTCTATAAATAGAAGGGATAGAAACTTCCTCAAATTATTTATGTACAATATAACGACCATGACATACCCCTTGTATCTTATATAGCATGAACTCATAATGACAGGGGTTTCATAAATATATCTAATTATGTAACCCAAAAAATATATTAATAATAATCATAAAGTATAAGGACCACCACACAACCTCACATATATGAATTCAAATGATACCAAAACTTGTGGTATTCCTATTAGTAGGTTTGTCCTCATAATATCCAATCATGAAGATTACTAACTATGAATATATGGATATAAAACTTCATACATTTACATGATATTCCTCATAAAATTTAAAAAACTATGTAACCCATCATAGTACATCATCTTAACCATAAAAAAATATATTTAGGAAATATCATCATAGCGTCACAAGGTTCTCACTATAGTGGGAAATAATTAGGATCTATTTTGATGTGATAAATACCCAAGGAATTTATCACATTAAATTTATGCATTATAATGATTAATATCTGATTATATATATTTAATATTCACTTATTTGAAAATAAAAGTTAGTCTGTAGTTTATACCAGTTTGTTTTAAGAAACTATCTTAAAAAAATCCTGCATATCCTAGAATTAACTACTAATTGATTTTAGTCTGGTAACTCTCACATAAAGATCATGTCTTAGATAAGACTTAATTTCTGATAATAGATATTCCATGTTGTCATATATGGACGTTATAATCACTAAAACTTCACCTCTACGAGAAAAATCCATCAATAGATTATACTTTCAAGGTATTTTGTTTATGATGATATAAACATTATTCAATGGAGAGATCCACAACTATAATATTATCATAGTAAAATATGATTGGATCATTTCAATTTAATAAAACATATAAATCTTATAAAAAATAATGTACAAATATTAATTCTTTAAATACATCGTAAAGCACAATATACTCTGACATTGGTATTGAATCGTGCCCTCTATTGAATGTGAAGACATATCCTGGATATGAATTCATATCAACTTGATCAGTTTAGAAACTGGTATCATCATATACCCTAATGAAATGCTCCTCATATACTCCGTATATCAGTAATATATCCTTAGTTCTCTTTAGAAACATTAGTATAATGCTGACAGTAATCCAATAACAGCCTCTTTAATATACCATATATCTTCTAACCACAATAAAAAATAAGAAAAATCTAACGTAGTAAGTACTGTGAAATAAATTACTTACCCAATTTCGGATAAATATGGAACTAGTGACTTTATCTATCTATCGTCATTTGTATAAAGAAACATTATCTTCAAAAGACGAATACCATTTGATATAAGGAATATTTTCCACATGGATGGTTTCATAATAAATCTCCATCATGTCTTATGAATATATGTAACCAGACTTAGACCAAGTAGTCTGCTAGATTTATCTGAAATGATCATGATCCCAATAATATATGTTTATTAACCAAATATTTTCATTGAGAATCGTGTATTAAACCATTTATTAATTTTCATTAAGATTGGTATCTTGTTTTAACTTATTAAAATGTCATCGACATACAATACTATAAAAATTAAAAGAATCCCAGTATAATATATAAAGACATATAGCTCATATTCATTTCTTATAAAACCAAATTATTTGATAAATTCATTAAAAATAATTTTCAATGAATTGGATTAATTTTCTAATCTATATATTGATCTCTACTGCATAAATAATTTTTTTAACATTACCATTAGTTACAAACCTATATTGTTGGGAAATATAGACATCTTCATGACACTTCACATCATGGAAGATAGTTTTGACATCCATCTATCAGATAAAATCTTCATGGTATACTTATATGGAATGTAGAATTATTATTGATTAAAGAATGGATTCTAGGGGAAAATATTCTTCATAGATTATTCATTGACTTTGTTTGTTCAATTTTAAAAATAGAAATTATTTATTGGTATTGACTTGAACATTCATCCCTAGATTTATCTTGAATAAAAAATTTGATCCAATAGGATTTACATCAACTGGAGAATACAACAAAAACTAGAATCACCGTAGGTACCTGTGATCTATTTTAAGAATAAAATATTTTTTTCTAATAGGAAGTATTTTTTCCACTTATAACTTCTTTATATGCTAAGAGTTTATTATTATCATCTTAAAATGAGTCACCATCCTCAATGACATTTTGTTTATGTTTTATGACCTCTTGTACTCAAACATATTACTTTTGTGTATGGAACATTTTTTCTAAAGGGATTTTTGAAACCTATTATTGTACCAACTTATGTATATATTTATTATGGATGTCATCAATTTTTATCTTTATTATAATGTCTAATTTATATGTTTTACCCCTATTTGGGAACATGGAATTTTATGATACAATTAACTTTTCTTCTAACATTTATTATTGGTAATATACTATTTTTCATTGGGGTATCCTATAAGGATACCCTTTCTTCCTTAAGGATACTTTTTTTATTTAAGATTCCTCAAAAAACATTTCTCATCACTACAGTTGTATGATTCACAAAATGTGTTTCCTTCCACTCCATAATTGGTAAGGTATAACATTTAAAAATTTACATGGTACTTGGTTTAGTATATAACCTTGTTTATTTAATGAATATACCAGAAAAGATTATAGAAGATTTTTATGACTATTTATTGAACACACAACGTCCAATAAGGTATGGTTCCACCTTTCACCTACACCATTCCAATGGTGTGTATAAGGAAGAGTGAATTGGGATAAAATTTTACACTATAATAAGTAGTCAATTAAGTATTTATTAAGATATTCTCCACCATGGTCTACATGTATTTTTTTAATTTTATTTTCATACTGGTTCTCAATTTCATCCTCAGGATCTTGGAATTTATCAAGGGTTTCAGACTTTTACCTAATTAATTACATAGATACATACCTACTGAAATAATCAGTAACAACTTTTATTTATGTGTTCCCAACCCTTGCTTCTACTTAGAATGTCCCACACACATTAGTGTGAAATAACTCTAAATTGTCAATGTCCCTTTAATCATTTCTACTAAACAGAGCATTGGTTATTTTACCTTATAAACTTGTTTGAAAAATAGCATGTTGTTTCATTAGGAAATAATCTACATAAACACCTTGGAATAACATTGTTAATCATTACTCATTAACTTATCCTAAGAGGTGATGTCACATTATTTTGTGGTGTGATTCATTTTAATCATATTCGTTATCTATTTTAGAAACCTGGGTCCCATTATTTAATGCATACATTCCATTATATAAATTTGACTGACCATAATATATGATCTCTTTATAAATAAAGTCTTCTTTTATTTCCAAAATTGAAAATAATTCCTTCCAACTATAATTTAGATATAGAAATAATGAATTTATTAATTTCAATAACATTGCAGCGATTTTGATTAACTAAAATAATTATTTATAGAAATGTGTGGGGGTAGTCCTCAATTGCTTGGGATGAAAACATAACTCCACTTGTAGCCAACATATCCACCTCACCCAATACAAATTTACTAAATCTACATTGTTATTTTATTTGGATAAAAATTGGATAATCACATGAAGTAACTTATAAACCGTTAATATAAATTGAAACATAACAATTGATAATGAACATACCTAAATATTATCATTTCTTCCTTCCAACTATGTAATTTTTCCCCCAATGGTCGTTTTTTCAAGATTATAATAGCTAACATCCACTTCCCTAACATTCCATTTTATCCTCCACTTCTCAAAATGGTGGTTTATAGAAGACTTATACATGTACTTAGTATTGTTACTATTTTACTTTATATTCCTCTTATTCAACATAAGATATTTTTTTAATATTCAGTTCCTTACTCGTCTGGAGATTTAATGTGAGTGGATATGGGACGAAATTCTCTATATTATTCATGTTGATATTCAAATTAATGTTAGACAATATATGAGTATGTTTGGTGAGAATGATATTTGTTCACAATTCATTAGGTATTTTAAATCCTATAATTTCTATAAACACGATGTAGAAAATTATTTTTAACACATGAGGTCCAGAAATGGTGAATTTTCTACGATTTCACTTGAAGAGAACCTTGGATATCTCAAAACATATTATCTTTCTCTCCCTTGAAAAAAATATCGGAGATGGCAGATAATTTTATATGGGTCAATGGTTTTATAAATTTTTTATAGTTTACTTTACATAGAATATAAAATTTATCACTTTACATCTACTAAATCATCTATTTTATTCTTGAATAAAATTAACTATTCTTTACTTGCCTCCAAAATAAGTGGATCAAGAACCGGGGACTCCAATAGATATAAATTTTAGTCTGGGTGTAGTATGATCCATAAAAACCTGCTCTATTCTATGATGTTATTGATGAGAAGGATATGATCTATATCAAGGATAGATCACATGGGTATTTTTATGGGTTTTTAACATTATCATCTATTCAATAATTATTTTGAGTAGATTATTAGTACTTTATACAATTACAAAAAGTATTAAATATATTTAATTATGTTTCTCCTATTATTTTATCATGTCCAAACTGTCCCCACCATTGGACAGAAAATGTCGAGTTTCATGGGAATTATAGTTGAAAGGATACATATTACCATTATCATAATATAAGGAATAGGTTAGTTGATTAGGTGAAGGTATTTATAGAGTAAATTTCATTCCAATTGTGATATTCCATATCCATGATCTATTACATGTACTCCATTATCTAGAAACCATTCCTCAATTTTCCAAAAAACATTCCTATAAGTTACATTATTTATATCAAGGGATACCCACCTAGCTTTAGAATGGTTAATTCCTAAAAATTCTTTTAATAACACCTTGTTAAATATAAGCTTCCAAAAAATGATTGGAGCAACAATTAGTTCAATAGTTTCATACCAAATCAAGTAATTGAAGGATTATTCTAACTTAATAATAATTCAATCGATTTTATTTATTATGCACAATTTTTTTATGTTAATATTTAATGTATTTTACTTTATTTATTTTCCATTTCTCGATAAAACATTTATTCATGATTCATTTAATTTAACTCTATATTTATATATTAGTCTATTTATTGTTTTGATAATAGTCTTGCATCTATAAAATAAATCATGAATAAGACTGAAATAAATTAAATAATTAAATAAATTCATCATGAACTACATTTATTTTTTGATTTATTGTGTAAACAATAAATCCATAGATTACCCTTGAGGGAAAGATCTCATTCCAACCTTCATATCAATCTCAACATACAACCTATCCACATATGTGTTCCCTGTGGTAGTTTCAACTCAGTTTTACATCGAACCACCTCCAACTCCACTCTTCCAAAAACTGAATCCAAGAGACTTTATATACTAATTTTAATACAAATTTTTTTATTACTCTCATAATGGTGAGGGGAATATAGTATTGGTTATTTATAATTTTAAAAAACAACCTTCCACATGAAATTAATACAAAATAAAGGATGGATGGATGAAACATAAATAATTATATTTAATTGAAAAATAAATATCTCTAAAACACTAAAATAAAATAACATAAAATTAATGAAAACATACATTGGTCTGGTAATAGATCATAACTGGTCATAGGCAAGAAAATAATACTCATTTAAAACCACTAGGTAG
This sequence comes from Viscum album, assembly GCA_963277665.1. Lineage (NCBI taxonomy): Eukaryota > Viridiplantae > Streptophyta > Magnoliopsida > Santalales > Viscaceae > Viscum > Viscum album. The sequence goes on along the minus strand of OY728157.1, from coordinate 199,643,139 downwards.
AATTAATTTAAATTAATTATTCAATAAAGTAAATTTCAAATGAATTAATCTGATTAATAACCATATATATCAATAAATTCATTTTATCATATTCAATCCAAGAAACCCAAAGGTTTCCATATTCCTCAATTTTAAATATAAAATAATTTAATTTTATATGAAATTAATGAAATGTAATGAAATAACCTAGAATTCCATCTAAACCGATATCCAAGTTGATTCACTACTAACCAAAAAGGTGTTCTCGATCACCATGGGTTGGTGACAAGAACCAGGTCATCAATAGACACCATTTGGAATTATTTATCCCTCAAATTATTATAATAATAGAGTAACATTTTGAAAAACCATTAGATATTTAAAAATCAATACATACATATCAAGTACAATGAGACACTAAGGAAACTAAAAGTTCAACATAACAACCAATACCAGCCTCCTAGTAGTCGATAACCACCCACCAAGTCCTAATACACCCTCCCTCAATCACCCTAACTAAAAACAAAAAGGAACGAGAGAGAATGAACAACTCTATAAGTTAATAAATGCGTGAAAAAGAGGTTACAATAAAGGGTCTGTTCTAAAGATCCAAGTAATATTACAACAAATATTTTATGCAGCTACATTATAAGGTAAATCAAATGTTCTAAAGTAGGAGGAAAAATTATAGAGTCAGAGGATTAGTTTTAAAAAATAATTTTAACAATTTAAAACACATTGATCAAACTATACATGTAAAACATGCCATTACAACTTTTTAAAACTAAAAATTTTCTTGAAAATATTTGGAAACCATTTCACAAGATATAGTCAAATAATAAAGAAAATATGGGAATATTCACCAAATATAGACATATAAACAAGGATCAATAAAATATAGTCAAGGTGGATAATAATAAAAAATCAGGCAAGGAAATTATACAACCAAATATTTATAATGAATGTTTTCATGTTTCGAGTATAAATTATATTTATTTCAGGGGTACAACCTAGGTATTATGGAGAGTCCACCTCAGAATAGTGAATCGAATTAAAAATTGACTAGTTACAAGGCTTATATATAGTCTCACAAGGTTCATGGAAACCAGTTCAATGAACACCTACTTTTCTAGATGTATGTCCATATCCTAAACCTTTCTCATTCCCTGTGGATCCAGTTGAATGGTGTGATTCAACTCGTGAAGTATATGTCTAGGTCATACTATATAACCATCAAGGGTCCCACGACTAGTCAAAATAGGTGAGTGAGGTAATGGAATTATAAGGGTCACATGAGGATCCTTATCAATCATGGGAATTGGACTTAAATCACGTCTCACTCTCACCCCAAATTCCATCAAAGTAAATAATACCTTTTTCAGCTCCCAAAAATTGGAAGTACAAGAATCAAGATAGTTACATAAAGGGATTATTACAAGATAGGATCATCAGAAAGTGCCAAAATGGCCATCAATAATCATCAATTCAATTCAAATCCATTTAAATAATCTCAAAATTTTGAAACGGTAACCATGCATGATCCCATTCCCAAATCATAATTATTATTCCAAACATTCCGTTAAAACAATAATTTAAATAAAATAATCCAAAATTAATTTTAAGTAATTATTAAAATATCAAAAGGATTCAATGCATTTGAAAAATTTGGTTTGCACCCTATTTTAATTGGAATAAATCATTTAATTCAAATAAACTGGGAACACCCATTTCAAAAAAATGTAAAATAATTTAAAGGGAGTTCTTGGTAATTTAAAAAATTATAATATATTAAACTATTTATAAAACATGAAATACTTCAATTTATATAATTAAAATTTTGGAAGATAATTTTATAAATCAAAATCCATTCTAAATCCCTCAGTTTCCCAAAAAAACCTTCTAAAATTTCTTAAAAAATAATCCAAGATAAACACGGCAGTAAACAATTCACACAAAGGTGAGAAAAATCAATATTATATCAATTAAATTCATGCCATGTTAAATTCAGAGGGAAATTAGTCAAAGAAAATATTTTATGAAGAATTTCAATGAAATATTAAATAGAATAAGTGTTAGAAATTTTGAATCATTCATCTATGAATTTATCTTGAATCAATGAATTACAAAAAGAAGAAAAATTATAGAAACACCTCCTTGGAATATAAGCAATCCAACTGTAATGAATTTTAGATGTTTCACCTTTTGTGGTGATCACCAGATCTAAGAAGATCGATCATTAGAGAAGAGAGAATAGATCCTAGAACTAATATCCCACATCAATATACCATGATCCAATAAAACACAAGGCCATCATAACTCTTAATAATATGTAATTAATATAATAAGGTAGATTCAATGTTAAGATGAAATGAAATCAATGAAAGAGAAGATCTCTACTTTTATTGGTGCTTTTATCCACCAAGAGATGAGGTTTATAGAGCAAAAATGCAATCAGAGGGCTCCCAAAAGCCTCAGGATCAGATTATGTTTGAGTGAGAGGAGTTTACGTTTAATTAGTTGGGTTTTGATAGTTTTATTAATATTTTCATCACTTTAATATTTTCAAGGATGTTTTTCTAGGTTGGGTATCATGGTTATTACTAACCATTAGCCTAACCATGTGCCGAAAATAGAGCCCATAGAAGAGTTTCACACTTAGGATGCACACTTTAACCATTAAAAAACTATCAGACCCCCTTTCACATTTTTTTCAACCATGTAAAAACCATTGAAAAACCGTTCAACCCCATCTTCCTGGGATGCACACAATTATTAACAATGCACAAACCATGTGCAAACCATGCAACCCAGGTTTCACACTTTGTTTAACCATACAGAAACCATGTGAAAACCATGAAGAGACCTAGAAAGAAAAAAAATATTGGTAAAATACCAAAAAAAAAACTAGAAAACGGACCCATTAAATTTTTAACAAAATCTATCAGTAAAAACACATAAACAAGTAATGAGATGTTACAACCTCCCCTCCACTAGAATTTTTTCTCCAGAAACCATCTAGTCTGAAAAATTAAACATGATAGGACAAGAAGAAATCCAATACTCATTTTTTGAGGTGGAAGGTCCATAATAGAGAATAAATAATCACCCAAATGATAAAAATGCACACACAACTCCAATATAAACACATAGATATCATTACATGTCTTCAAATTATAGAATTAATGGAGACCTAGCATAGGTCTTCCCACAATTTAAAGACTCTCCAAATGGTCTAACAAAATAAAGGAATGTCACCTAGACAAAAAATTTACTTCACCCTCTCACTAAGGAGGGACATATAAGATCAATCATTCGTAAGAATGTTAAATTACTAATAAGGATTTATTCCATGGGTATGTACTCAAAAATAATATAAGATTTTTCAAACTGATCCTCATACCACTATGAGATCATAAAATCATTTTCTAGCACTATCGGGTTCTTGTTCTATCAAAAATCTACATTATTTAAGTTACCCATGTATATTACAATTTTCTATAAATGTGCAACTAGAAAGAGATCGAAAATCTAGATTAAGACACAATATTGAACTATACTACTGAAGGGTATATCTTCCATCGCATCACAATTGAGTTCTAACCATCAAGTCAAAATAAGGGAACAATCAGGGAAAAAAATAAAGATATTTGGAAAATTAAACCATTATTACATAAATAATCCAAAAATTACCAAAACAAAGGTATAAATGTATCATCAAAAGGATAATTTTTTTACTAAAATCGAAAGTCCACAAGAAAAAAAACTCAAATTGTTTCCACTCCCATATTAGAAACAAATAGATGGATCAAGATTTACCACTAAAAAACGAAAGGTACTCCATGATGAGAAAAGATTCACTCCAATGCTAATGGATTAAGCCATATAATCATGTATAATTTACCTCCATATAGTCAGGAGATGATATTATCTACCAAAACATTGATTTTCATCCTAACAACTTACAGAACCACTTAATGTGAACCAAACTAACACAGAATTTATAAACTCTCAGGGATTTTGAACCCAACTTCCTAGAATGAACAAGTGATTCACACTAGAAACACATGGTTATCTAATAACCATTCCCCAGGAGATCATCATTCCTTAACCCCGAATGATGCATTTATCCATTCATGTTTTTTTCTAGATTTACATCAGCTATGGAAGCCCTTTTAAGCATCCCTGAATAAGAGATTTACCATTTTGACAGAATTACGGTTAACCGGTATGAGTTAAGACCTTTTCTAAAATATATAGCATTACTGAAATTATCATGAAAAGGACTTGGTATGAAACATACAAAATGTTACGATTTCATGGCATACTCAAAAAATTATAGCTCATCTTGACCAAAACCCAAGAACACATAAATGTTCCCCTTATTTGCTTCTTTATGATAGTGTCATCGAATGAAGACTAGAATAAAGAATTCCGAAGACATCAATGATTTTAGTCAAGAGGGAATCATAACATCCCACCACTCTTTGATAGGTACCTCAAATAAAGATTCAATAGAAATTTACTTTAGAGTATCTGGAATCTTGAGATAAACAAAATTATCATAAAATTATTCAAGACACTTTACTACCTAAATAGAACCTTATTCTCCTTTATAAGAATGTGGATGAAAATCTAGAAATTCAAGGATGGGGTTCCTTGTGTGGAAGTTTTCAAGCTCAACCACTTGGAAATGTGTCTGGGTAGAGTCATTGACAAGGGATTAAACCTCTAGAAAACTAAAAGACCAACCCAGAGGAATGAACCATTAGACCAATAATCTATATATCCTAGTTTAGTTCTTGTGATAAAATTATAAACATCAATAATCCTATGAAGATCAAAAAAATAATCAAATAATACTAAAACATAGAACAAAATTTTATAAAAAAAGTCAAAACACACTTTAATAAAAAAATAATTGATTTCAGAATAATATTTTCTCACCATTTATAAAACATTAATCATTCCTTTCAAAATTAAATATCATTCTATAAATAAATCATAGTTTCAAAAAACCATTACCTAAACTTGTAAATTATTCCATGGTTTCCAAAACATTAATTCCATTTTTAGGTTATCAAAACCATTTCAATTTAAATCCATTATGGACTAAAACATATTCTTAAAACATTGTCATATCATATCACATAAGATTCTTTGTTAATTCGTTTTCCGAACCAAACATTTCACAAAACTCCCATTATGATGAATAAAAAAAATTCTCAAAGAATATAACAGAACATTTTTTAAAAAACAATTTAGTTTTCATAAGGGATTTAAAATTATTAACAAGGGATTAAATATGAAACAACAAAACAGGAGCATGAAACAACCTACATCCATAACTAACATAATGAGCCTCACATAAGTGAAGTCACTTGAAAGATAATGGATAAGGTTTAATGTTTATAACCATGTTAGAACTATAAATGGCTAGGTTGTATAGGTTGATAAAACTCACACTAACCGCAAAACTATTCATGGATGGATTTCTAAATCAATTACATCGATTCCTCAATGTTTACAAGACCTTGAAAACATGGTGTGACTCTGGCCATCCTTCCATTTTGGTTAAAAAACTCATAAGAGATTCCCTATGTCAATTATGTTATCATTGGGAATCTAAATCTCTTTTATCATTAGGGAAAAAGTAACTGAAAATAAAGACTTATGTCCTACCATCTGTGGTAGCTCATGTCTTGTCATGAAGGGGTGGTGATCAAGCACCCACTCACAGAGTACCTCTTGATTCCTTACACGTTCTTAATATACTTTATATCATTAATCACCAAAAGTAACATACTTATTTCAAATTAAATTATTTTACTTCACAAAAAGATATACTCTGCTAGAATTTTCAAGGTACCAACCCAATATAGAATCTAAATTGATATCCAAGCCAATTCACAACTAACCCTAAGATCATTCTTGTTCTTCATGGTCTCACGAGATAAACTCATGAATCAGTAGACACCATAGGGAATGGTTTCTCCATAAAATTGTTATAATATCTGAGTACAATGAAAAAACATAATCAAATATATATCAATCAATACAAACATATAAGGTAAAAATAGACACTAAGGAATCTGAAAGCGAAACATAACAACCAAAAATTCCTCCTAGAGGTCCATGACCACCCTCCATGTCCCAATTCACCCACCCTTGGTCACCCTAAATTTAAAACACAAAGGAATGAATGATGATAAACACCTACTATAAGTTAATAAAAATGTAAAAACATAAAATGGGTATTAGAAGGGTGCAAGATAAAGAGCCTAGTAGGATCCCACCAAAGATTCTATACAGTTACATCATAAGGTAATTCAAATATGATAATATAGGTGTAAAAATAAAATAGTAATAAGATACTTTTATAAATATAATTTCAAAAAATTAAAAATCATTTATCATTATAAACCTATAAACATTCCACTCCTCCAATTAAAAAGTAAAAACTTTATTGGAAATATTTTAAAACAGTCTCAAAAGATAAATTCAAATAATCACGAAAAGATGAGAATATTCAATAAACATGGAATGATGAAAAATATTAAATAAAATAGATTCATGGTGAATAATAAAAATAAATGAATCAAGTAATGAAAAATAGATTAAAAATAATGAAAAATATCACTATCATGTATCAAGTATCAATTATATAGTTTTCAGGGGTAAAACATTAATATGATAGTGATTTCACCTTAGAATAGCTAATAAAATTAAAAAATGATTAATTTTCATGGTTAAAACTAGTCTCATAGGTCTCAAAAAAACTAGTTCCATGCACAATCACTTTCCTAGCTACACATACATTGCCTGATTGTTTCACATTCTAAATGGATCTACTAAAAGGGTGGGATTTTACTAGTGAAGCACATATATTGGTAATCCCATTTAACTATCTAGGTTACCATGACCAGTCAAAAGTGGTGAGTGAGATAATCATGTTACAAGGACCACATAGGGATCTTTATCAATAATGGTCATTGGACCTAAATCACTTCTCTCTCTCACCCAAAATTACTTCAAAGTAAATAATCCATTTTTAAACACCCAAAATGGGAAGTAAAAGAATCCATAAAGGTATATAATGGTATTATTATAAGATAATATCATCATAAAGTGATAACCAAGCTATAAATAATCATCAAATCATTTCAGATTGATTTAAATTAGGTCAACAGTAAATAGAGTTACTATACTCTCTTCCTTTCCCAAATAATAATTATAATTCAAAATGGGACTTTAAATCAATAATTTATTTCCAAGAATCTGAAAATAATTTAAAGGAAGTATTAAATTTTTTGAGTAATTGAATACATTTGAAAAAATGGGGTTTCACCCTATTTCCATGTGAATAAATCATTTATTTCAAATACCATATGAAAACCCATTTCAAAATAGGGGTAAAATAACTCAAAGTGGGTTCTAAGTCATTTAATAAGTTCAGGGATCCTAATTTATTTTAAAAAAATTAAATATTTCAATTCATTTACTTCAAATCATGTATTTTATTTTTATAAATTAAATCATAGGCCAAAGCACTAAATTCATAGAAAAAAACTTTTTAAAAGATCATTTAAAATAAACCAAAAAAAACATGGAATTAAAAAATTCACATAATGGTGATAACGATCAAGATTATTGACTATAAATTAATTACATGTTCAATTAAAAGGAAATATATTCAAATAATATTTAATGATTAATTTCATGAAAAATTATAGATAATAATTATTTGAAAGTAAGAAACCGAAATCTAGAGATTTATCAAGAATCAATGAATGAAAAAAGAAAATAAATTCATTGAAACACCTACATAGAATTTAAGGAATACATCCATAATGAATATGGGATTTTTTTTCCTTTAATGGTGATCACTCGATCTAAGAAGATAGATCTTGAGAGAATATAGAAGAGATCCTAGATCCAATATCCCACAACAATCTAACATGATCCCAAAAAACACAAGGCCATCCTAACCATTAAGAAGAAGGAATCAACAGAATAAGGCATATCCAAGATTAAGGTTAAAATAACTCACCAAAAAAGAATATATCCTCTTTTATTGGCTCTTTTATACACCAATAGATGTGTTTTGTAGAGCCAAAATGCCTCCAAAGGGCTCCCAAAAGCCTAAAGAGATGATTGGGTTCAAGTGGGAGGTGTTCAAGGTTGAAAAATTGGGTTTTAGGAATTTAATTATGATTTTGGTAACAATAATAATCATGTGTATGGTTTTCTGGGATGAGTCACATTGTTAGTACTATCCATTAACATAATTGTGTGCCCAAAAAAGATCCTCTATAATAGTTTTACACTTATGATCGACACTTAGTATAACAATACAAAAACCATGCAATGACATTTCACAATTTGTTTAACCATATGAAAACATCACAGATACCATTCAACCCCTTCTTCCCAGGTTTCAAACTTTTTTTATCCATGCACAAACCATGAAAAAATCATGAAACTTAGGTTGAAAACATTGTATAACCTTGCACAAACTGTTTGAAAACCATGAAAATCACAAACAACTGTCAGAAAAGGTCTAGTAAAACACTGAAAACAACCCGAAAAGAGATTCAATCATTGGGTACTCAAAAAAATAAATCAAAACTCATAAGATAATAATTTTGAGGTTACGAGAAAATTAGTATTGATATTTTTACTTTGAAGAAAATAAATGATTAAATACCCAAATTCCTTAGTATGGTTCTTATTGTATACAATTCAGTCATGAAATATATTATGTACACTAAATGTGTCATAATTTCATAGAATTTACTATTAAATTAATAACACATGTGACACAAAAAAATTATGTATTCTATATAATTTAATTTATGGTGAGCCTTTAGTATGAAATGACTATAAGTGAGTCATAGTTTTAAATACAACCTGGAATGAATTAAGCATTCAAACTAATATAAAACCGAGTGATCAATGTAATTTTTAATTAAATGAATCACAATACTCATGTTGATTTTTTTTACTATATTAACTTATTAAATTTATTTCTTTTTGTTTAAATATGTAAATTACCTAACATATGTTGTCTTCCTACACAACATGCAATTTACTTCAATGGATGTATGAAATATATTCTTAGGGACTCAATGTGAAATTCCTCTGGACATTTATGACCTACATGGTGTGTGAAAAGGATTTAATAAATTTATTTAATGTTCTTTGGATTCCAACCTACACACATTATGTATTAAGTACAATTAGTGTATTAATTTCATGACACAAATTGACATCATGTTTTATACCAAGGAAACACATGTAATACCTGGGTTTTAGATAATCTACATGACATGTAGTTCCAAAAAATAATTTTCACCCATGAAAGTTTACACATAGTGCATGAAACACACATAGTTTGTTTTCATTACATGATGAACTAGAGTCTACATACTCATCTAGGGGAAATGAAAAATCACACCCAATGTGAAACTAAGGACTAAATGTAATATTACCCATAGTTATATGGGTAAAGTTTCTTGAACCTCCAGAAGGGTTATACGGATTCATTCAATGTTAGTTATTAACTAATATTGGTTATGTGAATGAGAAACATATAGGATGAAGAATATATCTCAATGATTGATTAATAATGTCTTAAAAACTTAAATTAAATTTATCTTATAAAGGAGTATATCAGAACAATAAAAAAAAATACATTTGAGTATGAACACTCTAATACAACTTAATGATTCTCACTATAGTGGAGGAACATGTATGGGTTAGTCTTGGCTCAAATATTGTTTGATTTAATGGATATTTCATAATTGTTATGATGTGGGATCCATGGAGAATAATTTTTTTATGAACTTGATAGACCTTCAAGAACCGTGGGTGTCATCCATGTTCAAATTATAGTTTATTTAAATTGATAGGAACAAAGAATACATTGGTCATGAGATATTTCTTTGATGATGGTGTTGATCATCTGACACCTTTTGGAACTTCTATCGGTGCACTTATAGGATCCATTTATAGAATCCCTCAAGTAGTGATCAACACATTTTTTTTGATATCAAAACAACATAGATGGTTTTTTATGTGCCACCATAAAAGATCATTTCTCTTATAAAATTTACCAGGATCACAATAATGATTCATTTGGGTTTGAAAAATCACCCTTTAAAACTCGTTCTTGAGAATATAGAGGAGGGAAAATAATCTCTAATGATTGAGGTAATAAGCTCGATACTGTACTTCATTATATAGATAAAAAGATAAAGATTTTGTTCTGTATAAAAAATCTCAAATTCTATCAACCCTATAGAAATTAACAAAGTAGTCTATTTATAGATTTATGAGCTAGTGTTATATATTATTTATGTAATCATAGGACCTTAATAATATAAATTGAAACCTCAAAATAACCCATTAATTTCAATAAAAATTTTATTATTATTTTTATCATAGTTTGTGCATATGGGTGTAATGATAAATATTATTTTAAAATATTGGAATGAAATATTTATCATTATCCGTCATCTAAATTCACTCATGTTCCTTGGAATTTATCAAAGAGCCATAATAAATATTTTACTGAATATGTTTTTATTTGAGAAATAAATAAATAAATATTATATATCTATGTAATTAAATGGTTACCTTTTTAATAAATATTTATTTAATTTATGTAATCAATAATATTAAATAAAATTATTCATTGGGATTGAGAATAATATTTATTCAAAAAATTAACTGAAATAAAGTTTTATTGAGATCAACTAAGAAACATAATGTGTAATCCGCCGGGAATATTCTTACATATCATTAGGTGGAGTTTCCTATATTTCAAGATTACTATCTAGTATTGGGTCATGGAAACCAAGAGAAACATGATAATTTCGTAACATCGACAACCACATACATGTGTTCATTATGTTATATAATACATTTTAGCAAATATCTCATCAAGAAGATTTCAGTATTCTATCATTAACCTTAATGTTTGACATACATTTCTTATAATATATGAAATTAACATGGTTATATCACCATTTACAATGATTTTATTTTAACCCTTCCATTAAAAAGGGTTGAGATATCAAATTCTATAAATGTATTAGGAAATAACTTCCATGGTATATTCATTAATAACATACAAAATATTAAGTAGAAAATTTATCTTAATTATTATAATCATTATATATCATAGTTTTTCTAATACATAAAATAATGAAATTCATGATGAGTATTGTTAATAATTTTAAAGGCTAAAGAAATTTACACTTTCTCGCATATAGAAATTCCAACGTGATGAAAACATGTGGAATTCTTATTGGAGAGTAACTCCTCATAATCTCCCATATTAGATATTAAATGGTTTGATCTTCATGAGATAAATACTCTTACTCAATTGATTTCTTTCCTTTGATAGTCAACAAACTATGTACCCTCTCAATGTTCATTATCCTGATCTTATGCTAAAATTATTTAAGATAAAATGTCATAAAATCCAAAGATTCCTATCATAGTAGGGAAAAATTTTGACCCATTTTTGTATAATAGATAAAATAAGACATTATCAAATTAATATAATACATAATAATGATCAATATTGGATATGCTAAATTTAATATTAACTTATTTGATTATAGTTGTAATCTAAAGTAAAAGTTAGTTGTTACTAAGATAAAAACTCTAATATTAATGTATACTTTTATTATTTGAGGTGATCGTAATGGTTTCCCATGATTTACCTATGATCAACGTACTATCAGTTATAGTTCATTCTCGATGATTTATTAATGATTATTTTTAGTTTCCAATGTAGGATATATGATTACCATGAGATTCCATTCGTTTTAGTGAATGAAACCATAATGTTCATTTATATCATGAACTATATTTTTCATCTCCACATTGAATCCTTCATCTTAACTTTTTTTAACTAAATTTTGTATCATTAGATCCCCTAAGGTATATTTTAATAATAGAGTTTTTATATTGGGTATTATTTTAGAACATCAAATGTAAGACAATATTTTAAAGATCCACTTGTAGATTCAAATGGTGTGGTTTCTTAGGAATAAAAATTTAGAGGTTGGAAAAATTGTTACTCCTGATAATGTAAATGTGGTGATTCATAAATAATTACCTTGTAATGTTTTCATGAGTATGATTTTTTTATCCTTTATGGGTATTCAAGTATTTCGTTCAAGAAATCTCCCACATGGAAGAACTTAGGAATAGGTTGACCAAGAAGGGGGTGATTTTTTAGTGCATTGATTGGTGTGAAGATTATTTCTAGGAGATAAATTTGAGGTTGATATCTACTTAGATTTAAATTCTTTAGGATCCTATGAATGGTTATATAATATATTTTTATTTTTATAGGGTTTATGTGAGAGTATTTCTGAATCATAGAGACCATTTGGTTTCTTATGAGCTTCTATAGCTACATCCCAATGATTCAAACTACCATACCAATGAGTTGAAACGAGATTATATATTTTACTCCTTAATGTGATGGAATAGTTATAATATTTAAAAATAAATTTTTCATGTCAATGTACCACTAGTTATTATAGTATATATTCTCATGGAGAGGCTGTAATTTGTAATAGTGGTGTTGGGTTAAGTACTAGTAGACTGAAAAAATTGAGATGATTTATATCCTGGGAAGTGAAACAATTATTCCATAAGTTATTTAAAGGAAGGTTATGGACTTGGGTGTCTGAATATTTTTTGATGATCAAAGATATAGATTTTATTTACGAATAGGATGATTGATGTGTTAGAGGGATGATAGGTGGTGAAATGTGTCCCACTAGTCATTTCCTCTTCACTAGTAGACTAGTTAATGGGTTTACTAGAGCATGATTTTTATTTCCTTGTTTTTTTGGAAGGGATCAAAAAAAATTACATAGTTTTGAAATGGTCTCAGGATTAATATGAGGTACTCTAAGTCCATGGATTGGAGTTAGTCATTTCTTCAATAAGATGTGAGTTTATGAGGTGTTGAAATGAAAATTATTAGGTAGAACATATAAGGTTTAATAATACATATCATGAAATTTGGTATCATTTCTTGTGTACGTGTATGATGAAATATTTAATGAGGTTTTCTCTCCCCACCTTATCTATGAGAAGATAATGATATAACATTATTAATAAGGTGGGTTACTTCATCCCCTTCCATTTCTAGAATGGAAGTGTCATGAGTTGGGAATGGAATTCATAATGGTGTGAATTGGGATCTAGAGGAGTCTTGATGTTGTATGAGTGGCTCTAGACTAGCTGAAAAAGATCACATAGTTCATACTCTTTTAGGTGAATCAAATAGTGGATAAGATAAGAAATTTATATGCTTAGGAAACACTGCTATTTTATAGAGTACCTATAAGGATAGTATTAGATCAGGATGTTTTATATCAGATCTACAGATGATAATATATAGTTCAATGGGGTGTCAAAATATGTTGAGTATAGTATAAAACCCATGTAGAAATGGTTATTCTAAGAGAATAATTTAGATACTTGGGGATATATGCTCAGATGATGTGTTCCTAATTTTGGGGGATTTTGGGATTATAATATAGTCACAATTGATTTTTCTTATAATAATATATTTTAATATTTGATCTAGTTATACCCCTTTGAGGCTATGTATGGTATATTTTCCAGTTTCTATTATACTAGTTAGTGACAGATGAGTCAGCAATTATTGGACTAGGCTTGGCTAATGTGAACATTGATTGTGTGTAGTTGATTAGGAATATTTTGGTCATACCTAATAATAGGTAGCACAATTATTATTATTATTAATTATAAACCTTATAGTTTACAATGGATGACCAAATATTCTTGTAAGCATTTTCATTGTTAGGTATTCAACATTTGTTTAGGTAAGGGAACCTCACACCTAATTTTTTATATCCAATCAAGAGTAAAAAATTGATATTAGTGGTGCCCAACTAGTTGGATTTATCTTTATGATATCAAAGTATAGATCATTTGTTTCATATTTTGATGCTCTAGATGTATGAACTTGACCCCCTGCATTTGATTGGTAGGGATTGCATTGAGTTGGAGTTAAAAGAACTATTTGAGGAGTTCCAAGTGTGTATCATCGAATAGGGAAAGATGACCTAGTAAGGGAAGAAAGTACCACTTATCCAGTTATTTTTGCATCACATGAATGTCTAGGTGGAGACCCATGTGAGGGAATTGTAATTGCCGGACCAACATCCAATTTCTGTGAATATGATCCCAAAATGTGATTCTTGAGGAAAATAAGAACATAGATATTGAGTTTATAATGATCATAGAATTTAATGTACGAATTTGGGGCTTATTGTTTCATAAATTATTTAATATCAAATGACTTGGTTTGTTCTTGACAGTAGTAGGGATCAAGATACGGGTCAATGAGTGGTATAAGGACACGTCCTATGGTAATGTGTAACATAGGGGCACTATATACCTAATCAGTTGGGACTAAGTAAATTATATGATGGGGTGTATCTCTATAATGGTTTCATTATCATCAACCACTCAATGGGGCTAAGGTCAGTACCTATTAGGAATAATAGGTAACCAATCATGGTGGGGTGGGTACCTACTAACCCATGGAAGGTTTTTTCTAGTTTCAATCTCATAATTTTACCGAGGATCCCATTATTTACAACATTTTTTCCTCTATTAACTGCCACTAAGTCTTATCTTCACTTTGAGCTTCCTCTTGGATTTTAAATCATTAATCACCTCTCTTATTATATATTTGAAGCTCTATTCCCCATGGGGTTTCTATTTTGATAAGTCTAATTACATCCAAGCCCTATATTCCAAAATTTTCATTTTTTATTATTTTAAACTAAAAATAACTAATTGATTGGGTTTATGGTAAAACTATAAATGTGTTTCTTCAAGCATGAATTGGGTAACAAACATTGATGAGTGAGAACCCTAACATTTAAGGTGTAATATGCTTACCATTTTATTGTATATATGGGTGGTTATATGATATGACTATTAATATGGTCCGTGAGTTAGTCTGGTATTGTAATTTTTTCTTATTTACTTATTTTGTGGGACTAAATTGAGTTAATTAACCATTTGAAGGGTATACGAGCATACAATATATTGGGTAAGGTGAAAATTCCTCATGTTATGTTATTTGAGGTAGGGATTTTCATTTTAAATTATTTGGCTAAGTGTGTGTTTTTTAGGCCCAGTTAAGGATTGGGTAGCCTAATTGAATGATATTTGGGTTTGGGTGGTGAATTAATAAATATTTGATATATGGGGTAGTAATACATTGGTAGAATGAGAAACCAATAGGTGTTGATAAGGGAGAATATTATTTTTTGTCCTTATAGTGTCGTTATTCTTGGTATATCACATTCTTTCAGAAAATTAAAATTTTCTATTATTTGATATTTATGGTGATTATATAAATACTTGTTTTGACTAATGTGTGTGACCATATCTTGATTGAGGGGATTGGTAGTTGTGATGTGATTCAATGGGATTGTGGACACTGAGGCTAACTAAGGAGAGACGGTTGGGCTAAGAATTATCTGAGATCTGATATGTGACGAAATATGATCATGAGGATGTGGGAGATGAATTTCTATAAGAAATGTTAATGTAAAAACCCTGAGTGGGAAGATATGGTCAACAAAATAATGAGACTTCATGTGTGACCGACCCTGGGTTATATGAAATGGTCTGCTGTTTGATACAGGATATGGCTTAAATTGGTACCATAAATTTGTTAAGTAGGGATCAATCATAATTTATTATTCGGTTGTTGTTCAGGATTACTCTTCCATATGGAATAGATAAAAAGAAGGTAACTCCATTGTTTATAGAGACCCAATTAGAGTAGGACGACCCGACATGTAATTAATCTTGTTTGTTATTTTATTATTATAGTTAGTGAACACACACACACACAAACACACAAACATATATATATATATATATATATATATATTCTCTTATTATAAGGATACATTATATGTATTGAACATAGTTTTATTACTCACACACTACTTCAGAACCACAATATGCATACATAATTTGTTGTTGTTTATCTGACCTAGTTCATGGAACAATTTTAGATTGATCATATAGAGATAGTTACAGATCTGATGTTATTTTAATACATAATCTAGTTTATTTTTTGTTGTTATGATGATTTTATTTTATTCAATTTTTTTAAGCTTGTATTGATCCCCCTCTTTTTTTAGATCCGCTTGACTGGGATATATGACTAGAACTATATATTTTTTATAACGTGTAACAATTTTGACAAATTATCTTCAATTATGTTTCTATTAGTATTTGTTTTTTATTATTCCAAAATCCATCTTCAATATGGTTGATGATTGATTAATATTGAGTGAATAGTCCTTACATTGCATGTCTTAGGCCCTCACCACTACTAGAAATCCTCTTATATATAGAGTGTAATGTGTGAGGCCTTATTTAACTCTATCTTAGAACTTTTATTTTCATAGAGGTTGTTGTAATAAAACTATTATTATTAGGAATAATGCATCTTAGATTATATCTTTCACTATATATAAATAATGACATCAAAAATGTTTCTTTCCAATTAGATGAAAATGTCAACTAATTGAATTGCATAGAATATAATTTATTTGATGGTGATAATATTTTAAATTGAGGTGAAGATCATTATTCATTGATGTGAATGAGATGAAAATTTTAAAGAATATAATGTATGATTTTCTTTATTAGTTTAAATTTAATTAATTTTGATATGATTAACATTACATGAGGGGATGAGAAAATATAATTCACTAATAACATGGTATCATAAGTAGTGTAATGTGGAATTGTTAAAGACCAAGATTCAATTTTATTGATGGTGGTATTATTTAGACTCATGGAAACCCATATATTACAAAATAGTAATTTTATTTTTGGTGATAAAAATATATATTTTAGTGGAAGAAGTGGAAAAGTAAGTTACTACATTGAGTGGTAAGTCATGAATTGAATTTTTATTCACTTAAGGTAATAAGGCATTGATGAAACAATTAATGTAACTATCTATGAATATATTATTAATAATCATCTTTTTTAAATTTGGAATTATATAACCTTTCCATGATTATGTTTTGGTAAATAAGAAGCACTCTAACTATATTCCAATGAAAATTTATTCATCAATTCCATTGTAAAAATATAAGACATATCATGTTCCTTTAAAGAACATACTTTGAAGTTATAATAATAATAAAGGATATGGATTTTAATTAATTATTTAAAGCTAAAATATTTGATGATGACAATAGTTTTAATATTTTTTAATTTCAACTATTTGTCAATTTTATCAAATATATGGTCAAATTATTATGTTATATTGATAGATTTCTCCAGATGAGTTTTTGTGTGAATCTAACACAGTGAGGTTGCACAAATTTCTATTGATATGGGATAGTGATTAATAATGAAATTATTAATTAATATATTATTCTTATATGAGACCCCTTAGAATTATTCTTAAAGATGGGATTTGATTCTATTTCTCGAGAGATGAATGATTAATTTTAATAATATTTCAGAGAAAGTGTAGAAAAATATCTCACAGTTTCGGATATTGATATTTCGACTAATATAAAGATACAATTTCTGAATTTTCATGATAATTATAGTTTTAGTATGACATGTGTTTTATTATTAGTTAAATATTTGTATATATATTAAGATTAAAGTTTCATAAAAGTAATATCTAGGGTCTATAATAAAAACATTAAATATATATATATATATAATAAAGTTAGTTGATATTCTAGTACCTCCTAACATTGAAGTGGTAGTGAAAACTCGACAGAATTTAGGGATTGATTTCTTATTTTTTAATATTTAATTTTATTTGAGTATTAAAATACATTGAAGAAGAAATAAATATTTTCTCATATCTAATGATATATTTTATTAATAATAAATATGATATTGATTAAAATGAGGTATATATAACCCTTGGGCATTAAAAATAAAATGAATCATATATACATACTATTTTAAATTATTAGTTGTAGTTCAGTTGGAATCATTTTAATGGTTATAAATCATCAAGAGAGATGGGATGGTAATAAAAAAAGAATGTA
Source organism: Viscum album (assembly GCA_963277665.1). Classification (NCBI taxonomy): domain Eukaryota; kingdom Viridiplantae; phylum Streptophyta; class Magnoliopsida; order Santalales; family Viscaceae; genus Viscum; species Viscum album. The sequence continues at coordinate 199,625,044 of OY728157.1, read as the reverse complement.
TGGTTTATAAGACAGTTATTTACATGCAAGAACTAAAATCGTCGAGTTTATTATTAATAATGTGTTTTAATTATATTTATTATTTATAGAAACATGAGTTTTCATTTATAGTGAATATTAAAAATTTGTATAAATTCAATTAAATACTTATAATTATTAATTTATATTCAAATAATATATATTAATTTTAACATATATTAATCTAATTTTTATAGTTTAATTCCCCAATCAATTTTTTTATATTCTATATTCCATATAGTTTATAGTTTACAGTTAAAAATATTTTCTTCCACAAAATAAAACATTTGGAGTGGTATATGTAATGATAATATAATTCATGCATTCCAAAAAGCCTAATTTTAACGAACAAGGCTAGTTCTTCCAGATATCATAGCCAACTTATCCGGTGACACAGCTTAAAGCTGTTATTAATTGACATAGGCTAGAAATTAGTTTTAATGAACTAAAATATGAACATGTGGGAATTAATTCATCCGTAATAAGTAATAACAAATTATAAACTAGTCTTTATTGAAAATATTGAAGGGGTAATATATAAATTTTAATATTATGAAAAATAAATAGCATAAATAAAAAAAATAAAATGATTAAAAACTGAACCATCCAGACGAGACTTTATAAAAATGTATTTTTATAATACAACATTTGAGTATGATCTCATAATGTAACCAATATATGGGAAAATAAAAACACTATGGAAATTAATGGATGAATTGACCAATAAAATAGAACCTAATAACCAATACAAAAACCTAAAAAAGGTGAAATAGATCAATTAAACCCATACTCTCTAAATGCATCAAATATAAATTCATTAACATAAAAAGAGTGAAACAATCACCAAATCACAATTGAACCCATGAAAATAAATCTATGGTATTTATACACACACACACACATGTGGGAGTGTGTATACAGGGTGTGATACATATAGTCCTTGTATGATGTCTCCAAATATTAAATGAAATTAATGTTTATATGTCCCAACATAAAAACAAGTTTGAACAATATTTATAAAGTAAGTTTGTCAAAAAATTTCATAGAGAGTAGTAAAAACCAAATAACATACTTTTATATCTAAAGAAAAGTTTAGATTATTTTTGAATAAGACAATTTTAACCACCCCTTATTAAATTAAAGTACCTTTATACCCTGAAATAAAGACATTTTATTTTCCTAAAAATTGAAAAAAATAAATATTGTACATTTAAAAAACATTTTTAATATATCATGAATGTAGAAAACATTTTCTATTAGGAAAAAACATTCTAATCCACCTTCAAAACGTTTTATATTATAAATACTACCATGAAGAGTGATAAAATAATTAAGATGCACACTACATATCAATTTAACATTAAAATCAAAATAAATAACAAACATAAAAATGGTGCCTTATAATTAATGAACAAGGGGATATAGTGAAGTTTGCATTGAGAATCCCTTATATCAAATCATGAAGCTCCTTAGCATCATGGGAAACTCACTGGGTCATATAGTTATATGAATATAACAAAAAATATGGAAGTAACTATAAACCTTTGCTTAATTACTAAAAACATAACCATCTAACATATTATCACTAGGCTTATTGGGGACACTTTCGTAGTTATGGTATAAACCACCCTATGGAACACTATCTAGTGTGTAATATAACTACAATTAAATCTCATGATCTATCACATAGTCACCAAGGTCTACATATAAAAAAAGTAGAGGAGAGTAAATTATTAGTCTGATCATTACATTGATCAATATATCTTAATAAAAAATTATTATCTCAGATTAAAATAACACACATTAAAAATCCACTTTTCACATCATAAAATTATCTCATATATAAATTCATTATATCTCATAGAGTAAAAAACTATGACACAAAACAAGAGGTATTTAGGTGACCCAATCATTTCTTACATAATTATTACATAATTTTAGATGAATATTCAATAAAACTATTAATAGTACATGTATCACAACTATAAAGGTCTAGTTTCTCTAGAGACTAGATACCTTGTCATCTTATTTTTTGAAATATCATCAAGATCTACAAAAAAGATCTTTTCACATAGTACACTTCTTAGACATAAAATACCTAAAACCTATCCTCATAAACTATAGAAATTAATTATGTAAAAGAGTTAGATCATATTCTAAATAAGTTTATACATAAGATATATCCATAAATTATCATAACTGATAATAATATAGAAATTTGTATAAGAAAACACAATCACAACTTATGAATGTCATATTAAATCAATCAAATATTATTAATCATAAACCATGTAATAATGTTTTTTTCCAAATAATAAACAAAAAACACAAATGTGTGGAATCGTCAAATATAAATCAAGATATATGATAAAATATCATAAGAATAATAAATAAGTGTGTGAAATATACACATGCCTACAAAATAATTTCCTTAGTCAAGACTCACTACCAAGACTTTCAAAGTGGATTAGGTTAACTCCTCAATCAATCATGTCATAAGTCAGGGTTTAGTCCCAGGACTATCATATTTAATAGAGTCCCTTAGTAAAGTATGTTCACACCCCATTAAAGATCATATTATCTGATGATATCTTATTATTTACCTAATGCATTGGAGGTCTATATAATATCAGGCCAATCTTTCACATAATAGAAAATATAAAAATGTGCTCTATAATATAATAAAATATTTATCATTTAATCGTATCAAAACCCATGGAAAAGAATAGGTTTCATAAAAATCCATCTTTTCATTATACAACAACACACAGAAAGGAAAATATTTTCATGATGATTTCATATAATCTGATTAACCCCTAGGTAATAATTGGGTTTCATACAATCATACATAATGTTTCATCCTCATAATCCATCTAATGAAATTTTTAGAATGGTATAATAGGTTCATATCCCCAAAAAATTCTAAAAATTAATAATATATTTTCTCACTAATGAAAAACACATTAAAAAGAATATCTGATAATTCCTTTGAAAAAATGGAAGTAACCAATTTTGAATGATTAAAATTTAAAAATTCATAGTGTTGAGAAAAATATTTTCCTTGAAAATAACCAAGGAAACATAAAAATTAAGATTGAATGTAAATAATATTCAAGATAGTGGGATAATTATTTTGTGTAGAAAATATTAAAAAAGATATTCATTTCCCAGTTTTTGCGAAACGTCCAAAATAACCAGTTCAGAAAATACTGTAAAAATCCATATAAAAAATTGAAAATAAATTAAAATTTTGATAGAAATGAATTATAATTGTTATATGACGATATAAAATAATATTCTTTAATAATTTTAATGAATATGGGTATAGAAGGAAAATTCCATTGACCAAAGAGAAAATTAGGACATTTTTTATTACAAACATTTTCTCAGTCATTTTAAGCAACAAAGAGAGGAAAATTGTAACATTAAAATTTATAGAGTAAAAAGTTGGAATAAAATGAATTGGTTCTAATGTATTAGACTCATATAATTTTCCTCAATTTAAATTTATCAAAGATAATACCTAAAAGAAATGAGATTATATCGTAGGTAATTACCTTATGTTTTGTCTTTCTTTATAGGCATTTAAAACTCTGATATAATAAATCAATATTTGTTTTAAATAAATTATAATACTAAATGATTTAAAAAATTACTATATATAATTCCTTTTTAATTTTTATCTATCCTTTCGTTAACACTATCTTCATTGAAATGAAAATTTAGTAGAAAATTGGTCTCTTTTATAAGAATGTTTCATTTTGATTATAATTATACTTTCCCCTTGGTAATGATTTCATCATCTAAATAATATTAACCATGAAAAAAGTATCATATATAATAATTATATTAAATTTTATATCCATTTATATATTTTGGTGAAGAGAAATTTATTGCATCACTTAATGGAGATGGTAATCCGCACATATGAACGAGTTATGTGTTCAGTTTTAAATGGATGAAACAAAAAAAGGTAAAGAAAAATTTTATATTCCAAAATCACAGTTATATCATATATATAATATATATTCCTTAAATATATTCTGTTTACATTCCATGTATATAATAAATAAATAAATAATTTTCATTGACTCGTGGCGGTGGTAGTCCACATGTACGAATGATAGACATTATCATCTTCTAATAAAGGGGAATTATATAAAAACTGATTGTACCATAACCATAATAACATATAGTTATGTTGATTAAATTTTATTAATTATGTTAGTTTGTGTAAAATATATTTATATAATTAGAATAATAAATAAACATTAAAATATTCTGTTAAGATGATTACCTCTTCTTCGAGATACCTCCATTGAATTAAAAGTTAAACCATCATAAGATTATATTAGTTTAATAAAATGATCTCAATATAAAATTATAGGGATTATGGAAGGGTTTTGGAAAAATTATGGATGATATGATGGGATGAAATTGTGTTTATAAGTGAAGATATGAGGTTCCCTTTTATTTGTGAGGGGTGTGATACAAATGGAATCACTTAAAACATTTAAATTATATATAGTCTATTTAATTTTATTGGAGAAAAAATAGAAATTAATTATAATTTAGGATAATATATGTTCGAAATATCTTCTACCAATAATTTTTATACATCTTATATTGTCATTTAAAACTTTTTCTCACAGTTTAACCCCTATAAATCCGTTTTAATACTAATTGTAGTAACAATTTTTTTCTATTTTAACTATTAATTATTGGAAAAATGAAATTGAATAAATAAAAAATACATACTAGGTGATTATAAGTAATTTATTAAATTTATAAAATTCAATTCCAATAAGTGGATTAAATTTATCTTAAAATAAGTGTGTAAAATACATCAGAAGTTTTATATAGTAAAAAATGAATATTTTAGTAAAAAATTATTAAATCATAATCCATTCCTATTAAAAACTATTAAATAAATTATAAAACATATTATTAAAAATATAATATATAAATTTCATTAAATTAATTTTTTAATAGTGATAATGTTTATTTATTAATGAAAAAATCGAATGCGCATAATAGTTTTTTTAGAAAAACATATCTTTTACCTTTGAATAAATTTTCTATTAAAACCATTTAATCACCAATGAATTCATTTAATACATGTGTGAAAAATAATTTCTCATAATTTAGTGATTTCTTTTCAAACCCTCTAATCTAATGTATTGCTGATAACCATCACATTTAAAAACAATATTTTGATAATTGTTTTTGTTATTTTAAACTCAGTGTTGCGTGTAACAAAAATATAAAAAAAATATTTTTTAAAAACTATAATGTCATAAATTCATAAGGTGATACATTATAACTGCATAAAATAATTTTTCACATGAAATTTCATCACATTGATACAAACTACATATGCTACTTATGACTCATCACATCCTCTGGTTCCTATACTGTTTCATCAAATTTAATGATTCACCTAAAATTATTGACTAGGTTGGTGGTCTTGATAAAAAACTCAGCTCTTATATTTAAAAAATATACAATTTAATCCTTATAAGTTTGATTATACTGAAGTGGTGGGACCTCTTAGCGTAGTACTTGTAAAGGACGGCATACATACTTCCTCGTGAGAGATACATACAACACATCGTCAACTTGAGTGAGATTCTATGGAAGTAGCATTTTATAGTAAACCATCCTAACATGATAATAGATTTATAAGTGAAATATATATATAGGAATTACATTTACCTTATTTAATAATCATATAACCTAATTCCATGGATATATTAATAATAATATCTTAGCACCAATATTTAACTCCAAATATTATATAAAGTTAACAACAAAACATAATTTTCGACCCTAAGTTCCCCAATGTACATAAAAATGGATCCAAAATACTCTTTAATTTCCTCATTTAGATCACGTACCATTATATTTATACCTCTAACTTTATCCAAAAATATTTTATTTATGGACTTCCTACTATAGAGTTATTTATAAGGAGTTGACTGAATTTTCCACTGAAACCTATTGTGGTAAGATTAGTCAATAAAAGAAAGGTGTTGATCTTAGAAAAATTGAAATCCACATTACATAAAATAAAAATTTATTTTTAGATTTTAATGTTCTTCTAAAATTTAGAATTTATTTGTGGATGATTTTATGTTTTTAATTTGAACTCTACATTCTATGATTTCTGAGGAAATTTCTAGAACATCTAGGTAATCCTCAAAACCACATCAGATACAAAAAAATGATCTAATAAAATAAATCTTACCATATTATTAATATATATTCTATGAATATAATGATGATATCAATATTCTTTTATGATAATAAAATTTTATGATTTCATATGGTGAACAACCATAACCCAGATAGCATTGTACCAGTTTGATGTTTCAGGGAGTCCAATGAAAAAAATCCAAGGTACTATTTTTACATTAAAAATATGGTATTTGAAGTGGTTGTAACATCCCCTTGTAATTATCTCACTTATAATTAAATTCATGAAGAATTATTAAATTATATAAAACTCAGAAATACCTATTTCATATTTATCCCACAAGAAATACTCTTTCAGGTCTCTATTCACCTTTGTACTTTTAGGATGGATAGAGAATGATGAACTATGAGCCTAATCTAATTGATCCATATTGAAATTATACTATTAATTGGAAAAATACAAATTTCATGAAACATATAATATCATAATAATAATTGTTTAACAATTGTATATTCCTCACAATTTTTTAGTTCTATATATTCCTTATTATCCTTTTTAAACATCCCATGGATGGATGAATGGATGAACATTCATATGTGAAGTATTTCTCATTTAACATTAATCATGATTTCAAAATCAATATTCTATAAGTTAAAAAATATTGTATATATTTCAATCATCATCATAGACAAACTATAATGGTCATTCCAACTCAATGCATCAATAATATTATTTTCCATCACTTGGTGGTAGTGTGTGGAGAATTCCTAATAATTATTCAAATCCAATCATCAACTTCAGTTAATTTTAAAATCCATTTGTTTTAGTATATATTATGATTTTTGGATAACTATATATATCACATATTTCATAATAAATATAATAACACTATATTTTTTAATAAAATTATTTTGGTTTTCAAATCCAAATAAACCATCTGTTAAATTTTCCCATGAAAGTTTAGATGGTGTGAGGTATAAGCTATCACCAATTTATTATACATGAGGGACCATACCATTACCTTAACTGATGAATCAATATGAATCATAAAACCATATCCATTATAGGGTATGTTGAGCTTAGGTTTACTGACCATTATTCTCTTCAGTTTCATGAATTGTTTTATCAAATTCATCTATCCAAAGAATATTCCCTCCATTTAATTCCAACTATGTCATTAGATTCGTTATTCATGAGAAATCACCCAAAAACAGTTTTTATTATCCATTTAACCCAATAAAACTAAGAATCTCAGAAATAATGGATTGCCTGGGTCATTTTTTAAATAACAACCCCCTTTAAAGGATCGATCATTTTACCGTTGTCTGAGATTATGTGATATATGAATGAAACATTTTGTACCCAAAATTCACACCTAATAAATTTTGAATAAAATATATCCTTCCATATGTTCTTTTAAAGAACCGTTATATGTTAGTCATGAACTTCATTTCTATAATAATATATAATGATATCATCTATAAAGACTAACACAATATAATCATAGTAATCTATAAATACTATATTCATTAAATCCATGAAGATAGTGTTGTCATTGGTAAGTCTAAACAATATCACTATAAATTCATAATGACTATACCATGTATGAAAGTTCATCTTAGTAATATCAACCTTCTTGAACAACAATTAATGATATCTATAATGATATTCAATCTTTTAAAATTAATGATCTTTATAGATTTTATCAAACAAGTCATCAATACATGGTTAAGGACACTTGTTCTTGATTTTGATATTGTAATATTCTCAATAATCAATACAATGATTCATTGACCCATGAATATTCAAAAAAATATAAGAGGTGTGACCCATGAAGATGCACTTCGGAATATGGATCACTTATCAAGATTCTCTCAATGTTTATTTTTCAATTTTGTAAATTCAATCAAGGTTATTCTATATAGATCCTTTGAAATAGGTGTAGTACATAAATTAGTTCTATTGAAAACATAACTACAATATTAAAAGTATCATTAAGAATATATTTAGAAAATAAATTAATGTAATCCTAAAAATAGTAATATATTTTTTGTTTAGTTTCTTTCTAACCATTTACGATAAATGTAATTCATTAATTGTGATTAAGACACATAAAACAAAAAAATTTCCAGTAAAGGCTATATTCATCCTTCACTGAAAGATCATAGGATTTTTTGGAATATAAAAAATGATTTAATTAGTGTGTATTTTTATAGAATCAATGTATATAGAGCTAATAAATTACTAAAATAACATCAAATTCCACTAAATAATGAAAAATAAAATGTTTATATTGGAAAATAATTGCAAAAATCAACATGAAAAAAGCAACACTATAGTTTAGGATAATAATTCCTTAATTTCCATGACCCACTTAAGTGATAAAAATACAATAGGTACATAAATTTTCTTGGAGTTATCCTATAAATTAGAGAATTTAATAACATAATTCCCTAGTCCCCCATATGTAAAACATTTAAATATACATGGTACCTCAGAATGTAGTTTATTTAACTCCATTTAACTCTTAATTTTTTTACTTAATAATTTTTTCTTGATTAACTTATTTTTTACACATAAAATATATTTATTTTAATTAGATACATCTCTCTAGGTTCTTATTTTAACCTTATTGACATAGAGGAAGATAGATTTTCATTCCTTCATGTAATTTATTAAATAGAATTTTATTAAAACCCATTTTTCTATTATAAAGTGTGTCAATAAACTCACAAATTTTGAGGTTGTTTATTATAATTAAATATTAGATAGGCATTATAAAAAGGTATTTCATTATAGGACCAATTAAACTTAGTTTCATTGGAGGAGTTCAATTTAAATTTCTAACACATTTAACATTAACATGATTCCTCCCAGTTCTATCCGTCAATTATATCTAAAAGAAAATATAATGAGTGTATTTAATATCAACAATAAGGGTGAAACTATATATGATTATGAAAATCATTATTATTATTCCCAAGTCATGAACCCTTATTTCAACCCATGATTTTTTTCATCACATATAACTATGTATTTTTATAGGTTTTCATAGATTTTATCCATGAAATCTTCATTGAGGTTTATAATGAGAATATAATTCAACAAAATTATATCCCCTCAGAGTTTCTTGACTTGTGATAATTATTAACACCACTCATTATGCACATGGCATAATCTTGTTAATACCTACTCATCTTCTTTTAGATCTTTTAATCCTATGTGATTCTATTCAACAACCACATCAACCTTCCAATATCTATATTGGGATTAATTTTTTAGGATTATTGTAATATTTTATTTACCATGTATTAGGATGTTATATTATCTATATACTTATCATATGGGTCATCACTAAATTTTCCCAACCCTAATATCTAAAAATAACTAAAACCCACTATGACACCAACAAAAGTAACCCAATAATTTCATGCATTAATATTACCTCATTCAATATGATTAATCAATACATATCAGATTAATACATTCTCTAGAACTATAATGGTTTAGTGGATTTACGGGATATATATATAATCATATTATTTCATAAATGACATTCAATATCCACAAAAATGATCATTAAAATAGTATATTTTATAAACATACCCTACCAATTACCCTTCATTATAAGAGAGGGAAATTAAACACAATAATGGGTAAGATCATATTCCCAAAAAAGAAAAACATAAGATATATCAATCAATGATAATAAGTGGGAATACGATAATCATATGGGTATAATAACATGATCATAGAAAATTAAATTCACGCAAAATGTGTCAGATACCATTAAATATTAAATATGGACTAAGTATATTTCATAGAAAAGACATAATTTATAATTGTGTGGAATCAGCAAAAATAAATCATGAGCCCTGATAACACATTATATGTATAATATATAAGTTCACAGCATACACATAAACATAGAAAATCATTTCCTTAGCCAAGGATCACTCATAAGACATTCATACTAAATTAGGTTCACTCTCCATTCCTTTTTCAGGGGTAACTCCTAAGACAATAATATATGTCAGATTTCTATAATGAAATGGGTTCACACCCCATTCATGTTTATATTATCTCTTGATATTTCATTATTTATTTAATGGGTTGGAGGGATATGTAACTCTAGGACAACCGATAACATAACAAGAACCATACATATGACTTAAAAAATATCATAAAATATGAATCAATGAATCATATCATTACTCATTTTAAGGAAATAAGTTTCATAAAAATTTCATTATTTCATCATAACATTCCCCATGGAAAAGAAATAGGTTTCAAAATGATTTCATCATTACTTAATTTACTCATGAGAAAAAAATAGGTTTCATAGAATATTACATAAATCAATATCATTATAATCCATCCATATATTGTTATTGGATGGTATCATAATATCATATACCAAGTGAAGAATAACTATCCTTAAAGGATGTTTATATAGAGGATAAATTCCTCTAAAATAAAATTTGATCCTTTCTTTGAATACAGGGAAAATAGCGTAATTTTTTCATATCATTAAAAGAAAAAAAATACCCTTAATATAAAAAATATATTCTTTGAAAATAACCATGTAATATTTTAAAGGAAGATTCAAGGAAAATAATAGTTATGATATCTTGAAAATTCATTTATGTGGTAAATGTTTAAATAAATATTAGTTTCATACTTTTTTGTAACAAGTCTTAAGAAAACTATTCAAAAAACATTTTAAAAATTAATTTTTAAAGCTTTAAAACATAAATTATGTATAAAAATAACATTAAACAGTAATTGGTTCACAGAAAAGTCTATTTTGAAATACATTATAAATAACATCGACATAGAAAAAAATATCATCCGAAGAGAGAATATTTTTTATTATTCCTAAAAACATTTTTTTGATCATTTATGGTACCAAGAGAATAAAAATAGTATTATTTCATGAAAATTACAACAATAAATAGTTTTTATGATTTTTGATGTGGTTTATAGGATAATATCCATATCACTGCTCTCAATGGAAATTTAGAATATACAATAATAAAAAAGAAGTAAACTTTTAATATAAACTATTAACTAATGTCCATTCCATAAAAATATCCATATAAAAATGCCATGTATCATTCATCTATAATTTCTAGTTATCCATTTATTGAAACTTTCATCATTTAGATGACTGTAAGTGTAAAAATTTCTTTGATTTACATGCATGTTTTTGTTTGATTGTTTTATTAAATTAATGTTGTTTAGAGTCACATCCTCCCTAGAATCATATTCATTAAATTAGTATAACATTTAATTATTATATAAAATATTTATAACCATATACAAATAGTAATGATGAAAAATGTATTACATTATTTCACGTAGATTGTAGTACATAAATACTCATGGTTTATGTTTTCTATTATAAATGGCTGGAATAGAAGAATGTAAAATAATAATTTTGTATTATTTAATAATAATTATATAATAAATATCATATATATACATCAAATACATCCTTATGACCATCAACATACAGAAAAATGTAAAGCAGATACCATCACATCATGGAGGTGTTAGTCCACATGTCTCCTTGAGTGACATTATCATTTTCAAATAAATTGGAATGATATATAAAATTGTTTTACCATAATAATAAAATATTTATATATTAATGAAATTATATTAATTATGTTAGGGTGGAAACCATAGATATAGTGTAATTGGAACAAAAAATTAACTATAAATGAGTTGGGTAAGACGATATGCTCTTCAAGAGAGACTCTAATTGGATTAGAACATAATCCTTCATAGGAAGGTCTCATGGTAAGGCTGGGAGATCTACATTTAAGGTAAGGAAGCTATTATAGTTTCTTAGTAGTTTTTTTATAATACATATTTTAAATACTCTAACACCATTAGCTAAGAGTCAATGGTTACATAATTATAGTGGAAATAGATATAAGTAATTAGATCCCAAAAAAATGAATATTTTTGTAGTCATAGTAAACTATATATACAATTGTACCTCACATTAGATTTGTAAACATAAATTACATGACATAGTGAATGTAAATATTCTACATCCATGAAAATATATTATTTCTTTATATCCTTGGTAATGGATAAAAAATAAAGATGAACTCATATGACTAGTAATGGTTAAATTTACCTGAATCTATCATGACTAAATAAGGCATAAATAATATGGAAATAACAAATAATGAAACAAATAATGTTCTATAAATAATAAAAATAGGTATAAATTTATCCACAGATATTAAAAAAAGTAAAATAATCCTATAGATCATAATAAATGATATTATAATGATATAATGTATAATGTATGTCATTTAAAACATGCTATCGAGGAAAATACCTTTTAAAAAATGGGTTAAAAATAATATTAAAAAATTTCTTGTTGAAAATACATTTTTCAAATTGAAATTCACTAAAAATTTATAGAATATTTGGGAAATAATTTTTTGAAAAACAAGCTTGTAAAATTTTAAAGGGAACATCAAAGAATAAACGTGTCACAATAGTGAGAAATCCTATTCATTTCATATATGTTAAGAAACATTCCTTTCAACTTTTGCATAAAAAGTTAAAAAGTATATCATTATGGAAATGACAATATGGTTCCTTTTAAACCATTTTTTAAATTTTGAACATTAGAAAAACTGTCTTTAGTAAATAATTATAAGATATTAGAAATACACATTATGATATTTTAAAATAAAATATGGATATAGAATAAAACTATTATTGGTCAATTAAAAAAACAATATTATTTTCCATAAAAATATTTTTTTGGTGCCTTAGTATTCAAAAAATGAAATTGAATTTAAAATTTAAAATTTTATAATTTAATACAGTAGAATAAAATAAACCATTTTTATGTTTTAAATATTAAAAAATCTGACCATTAGATTCTTAAACATAAATAATCTTGAATAATGATGAGATTGTGAAATAAACCCTTACCACTTCGATCACTTTTGAATCTTAATAAAAATAAAAAATAACATTAAATGAAACATAAATATCAAGAAAATGAGGATAATAAGTATAAAACATATCAATGGGGGAAGTACATGCACTATATAAAATTAAATATGTGCATAATACCAAATATATCTCAATGGACAAGAATTTGAGGTGAAATTATTTATAATGATTCTATCAATGGGGTGAGAATTAATCAATTAAGTGATTATTTTTAATAAATTTAAATCCAATTAAAAGGATTTGAAATAAAACATAATGTAATCATACATCATTTCACACATATTCATACATGAAATAGTCAATGAAGTACAATTATTACCCAATGATAGGATATTTAGTGAAAAAAACCCTAACATCAGATATGATTTCCATTGTATGTTTCTGAACAGAATATATAATAAATTTATATTTATTAGAAATATATTACGTAATTTTACATACATATATAATACCATATATTATCTTCATATAATCTATTATCATTTATTTATTTACAATTATTTGTTAAAATCTCTATTATGGGTAATAACAAGTTCGTTTTTATATATATTCTAGTATGGTAGTTTTATTCCTTTTATATTTGTTATGGTTCCATCATCAATAGAATTTTTAAAATGATATAGATATTATATATATTAATTATAAATTTGTTTTTAGTATTCCATAAGATATAGATTTTGAAAACGAATTACACAGTTCATGGAGATGGTAAGTTGTACGTACACATTAACGACATTTTTACATTTTCATGGATGGTTTTAAAGAATATTATATAATAATTTAAACTTTAAGAAAAATTAATAAGTCATATATATCTTATATATTAATTAAATATTTCCAAATTACTATCGAATTAAATTTTAAATGATAAATGAATCACATTGCTTTGTGGGGATGGTAGTCTACACATATGGATAAACAGCATTATCATTTTCTAATGTTTAAGTAGGTGAACATCAGACGTGATATTAATATTCTAGATAAATATTGATTTTGGAAATGTAAAATATACCCATTTTTTCTATCTTTATAACAATCTAATAAAAGAGGTGCAGAAAAATGAATTACACCACTTTGTGGAGACAACAAGACACACATACACATGAGCGATGTCTTCAGTTTTCTTATAACAGGAAATAGATAGAATATGTTTTTTCTATAATCATAATAATATAGAAATGTAATAGTGATACTATTTTCATTACTCTATAATGGTAACAACACATTAAGAATAATTGGATGAAGAAAGAAACATAAAGGACTCAGTAAGGAGGATTACCAATTCTTTGGTAGATATACTTTTGATCTCTTCTAAATGGACCGAGTGTTGATATTTTATAATGATCATGTCATGAATTGACACACTAGAGTCTGAACTACCAGTGATAAACTCAATTTGAATACCCCAAGCCTTCCTTTAATAGGATAGGAACTAACAACCATCACTGAGAGTGAAATACACTCATGTGTCAGACCTTATCCTAAGGTACCTATTCCCATACACACATCTCCATGCCCATACAATGATGAGATGATAAATATAATTGATACCAATGTGCACAAATGTCTATGTCCCATAATTATAGTATAAAAAATATTTTAATGTGATAAGGGATAATAAAAGACTACCAAAAACTATAAAAAAGTCCAACCCAATTACAAGAGGGGACAATAATAAAATGTAACTCATAGGTTGAACAACAGTTTATCTAGCCCATATTTACGATCCATCTTCTCATGGTTCCCTAAGAACCCAATAAAATTACTAATCATCTATATAGGAGAGAAAACGTGTGGGAATAAGCTGTGGAGGTGAAATCATAATAGTTTATAGTAGGGCACCCTGAAATCACAAGTTTAATTCTTTAATAAGTGTTGTTAGATCATCATTAGGATATGTCAAAATCATACATAACATGAATATTTAGATATAATCATAGATGAAACACAATCTCAATGTACTGTCACAACCATATTTACATCATAGGATTTTCTCTCTCAAAGGGTCTATATAAAACTCATTCAGAAGAACAAATTCCATTATACAACATATGGTGTATGAGGATCTATGTATTAAGACATGTGGCCAATTAGGTATAGTTACATTGGAGTGAATCAGGTTCGAAACATCACAAAGTGGTATAATAAGTTCTTTTTTACATGAAATAATATTCAAGGTTGTAGAGTGGAGAACATGACATGTTAAAATAGGGTAATGAGTCTATCCCTGCATGTGGATAAACCACATATGGATGATAAAATATATTTCTTAGGATGATATTTGATGTTTTGGGTTATTATTGTTAGGGTTGTTTTGATTTCACAGTTGGGTGACACACATGAATTTTCTTCTTTTAATATTATTTTAGATTTAATAATTACCATTGGCATGGTAAGGAAGGGAGGTAGTGTCACATGAATCATTATACAATCATGAGGATTGATATGTAATGCATTATTACATTCCATGTTTACTTCTTTCATAAATTTTTTGTTGCATATTCTTTGTTCATGAAAATTATACTTGAGGTTCTACTAACATTTCCCTCAAGGATAAATAATTTGACTAATTAATGTGTCTACATAAACGTAAATAGTGATTTACCATATATATTGATCATGGCACCTTAAATATCAAGTTATAGTGTATTTAATCCCTGAAAAAATGGTCACATGATCTAAAAGATTATTTTTTCACAATTATATGCATTCCAATTAAAATTTAATGAGTGTGTGTTGCTCTATAAATTTATAATGTTGATATATCTAATTTGATCATCATAAATTCTTGGTTGTTGTCACATTTCATACCATTTAATATTTATAAAGCATAGTGAGTTATGACAGGGTAATGGAAGATGCATCTAATTGAAGAATAATATACATACACAGATTGACATATATACACACATTTTAACTGGTGTGTTTTAAATTTAAATAGTTTATTTGTGTGTTAAATTTAAATTAATATATAAACATAAAGGGTGAATTAATTTATAACTTTCAATTAACACTCCATATAATGTATCCCCAATAATTATGGCCTGAAACCTGACCAATACCCTTACATTAATCTAGGGTAGTTTTGTTAATATGTTTTGGGAATTGAGCCATTATTTCAAATCTTGTATTATGAGAAATTACCTTCATTTATTTTCTAGAATTGAGGCATGTGAAATGAAATTGGGGATGTATTCCTCCATGTCAACCTCAGGTTTAGCACCAAGAAGATTGCGATGACCATGATCTTGATGTGGTGGGACCTAACCTCCTAGTAGTTCCACTGGCGGAACCTCCTATAATACCTGACATAGGATATGATTACCACCTTAGAGGGGGTTTTCTATGGCTCATGCTAACCATGAAGGCAAACCAATGACCTAAACCCACTAGGGAACAGTTGATTTATGAGTTTTAGTAAAAGAATCATAAAATGTTTTTTAGGGAGGATTTTCTACAGAATGATGAGAAAGAGAAAGAGTCCATTTTGTACAACATTAAGCACATGGAGATGCTTCTAGAATGTACAGTCAATATTTGTTCTTATATTCATCATGGATTTTCCATTAACTTGTGGGACATTATTAATAAAATAGAAAAATATTAGGATATGGTCTGGAGAGACTTATAGAATTCCCTTTAAAACTATTTCTTTATAGAGACTATGATATCTGAATGAGAAAGGGAATTTTTACATTTGAAAAAATAATCCTTTCCAGTTATGTATTATCCAGATCTATTATCTGAGATTAAGAGGTTTTCACCTTTTTTCATATATTATGATCTTTTGTTATTGATATTATTTGAGGATGGTATTATATAGGTCATCTTATATTATTTAATTGTCTATCATATGACTAATATTTAGATATTGTAAACTTGGCCATGGAAACCAAGAATGTTTTTTGAGAAGTTAATGGTACAAGGATTATGGTTCGAAACTGAGGAAAATTTGTAGTTCATCGAGTGGTAGGAATCAGCATTTGAGGGATCGCAATAGAGAAGTGGCGACCAGAGTATCTATATAGATGGTTTTTTATATGTAATTAGTGTGGTTTATAAGGTCATTAAAAGCATCAGTATAACCATAAACTAGTTTAGAATCAACAATGTGTTAGAATGAGCCATCTTCAGTGTTTTTTCTAAGACATTTCTTATATTACTAGTGGAAAAGTGTATGCAGGAGCTCCAAATTCTATAGTAGGATTTGTAGCTTTGCGCTAGGATGGAAGCTGGACTGGCACTAGTCATGAAGGTGGAGAAGGTGGAAGTGACCAATTAGGATAGAGTCTATATATACAATTCCAAAAAAGTGTCACTAGTGAAAAAGATAGATTTTATCTCAGTTTTTAACCAATGTCTATATTGGAAACGTAAAAAAACAACCTCTTAGGCATCCGTTTTTATGAAAAATGATGACAAAACTCGTATTGGGGTCTGCTTTCTACATCGGTCTTCATAAAAATCGATACTAGAATAGTAATCGTATTTTTTTTATGTTTTGGAATGGTTTTTTAGGAAAACTGATGCTGAAAAGAGGTTTCAGAATATGTTATCATAAAATCTAACACCAAAACCCATATGGTATTTTTATAATGTTTCGGTGTCAGTTTTTATGAAAACTGACGTCGAAAGTTTATTTTTTTAGTTAATTCAAAATATTATACTTCACATATAATAAGAATCCATTCAATATAAACATAGTATATAATTATCAAATAATAATACACATTAACTAATAAACAAAAAAACATACATTCTTTTATCTATTTTACCTAAAAATTATCTATGCATTTTATTATGAAGAGGATTTCAAATATATATACAAAAAATATAAAAAATTCCCATTGTTATTTACTTTTAAAGCATTCATTTGAGATAATTAGGTTCAAACACATATTATAAAAGAATAATTTTTTTTCTAACAAATGTTAATAGGAAAATGTAAAATATTATTTATAAACTATTTAACGTACATACCAAAAATTTTAATCATACTCAACAAATAGTTTTCAAACAAAGATTGAAGATGGGTAAGTTAGTCTTTGAATAATACTCTGTATCATCGAATTCCAACAATAACATGGAATGTTATTAGATAAAAACTAGAATTTTATGCCAGAAAATATAAAAAAAATTAATGTAACTAACATTATTAAATTCAGTAGTTACCACATTTGTGAATATCTCATACATGAATCGTAGAACATAATACACACATTCAACATTTTCATTTTTAATAATGAAAAATAGTTATAAAACATTAACTCGATAATAAAAACCAATATATATATATATTAAAATATTATAACAAGATCTAATAAAAATTTTACATTTACTTTCAAATAATTGATTCTATTCGGTTTCTTTATCGACAAGTGTTCATTGTTATATATTTTCCATGAACTACATTTTTATATATTTATGAACTAATAATTCATGTATAAATAATGATAATTATCAATAATTATCACATAAAAAAAAGAAAAAAACCTTACATAACTAATAAAGTGGAAAAACATTTACAAACACTTCCTGATAAAGAGAAAAACCAATATAAAGTGCATTCATTTGGGAAAAATATGCCTAATATAAAGTACACCCTAAAATAATAAATTTTCAAAATTAATGACTTTATGATGATTGTAATTTCATAATTATTTTTCTATTATTACTTATCAAGAAATGGAAAAAACCACAATTCAATCTCTATATGTTATAATCTCTCACTTATATATGCAAATCTATTAGGAATCTTCACATGTTTCACACCCATGGGAATGTATTCGGGGTCCATAAAACAATTAATGGATATGTTTTTTATTTTTTACAATAAATTTGTGAATATACCTAATTTAAAAAGGAAATATAGTTAGGAAATTTATACCATCATTAATTTAAGAAATAAAAATTCAACCTCATTTTACTTACATAGAAAAAAACTGCAACACATTCAGGAAAAGCTCTTAAAAATTTATAAGCTACATGATATCATCATTGAGTAATCTCATAGGATAATATATTACACATATGTCAAATTTCATCTGAAAATCAAAGATATTATTCAAGTAAGAGTAAGTCTGGGATAATCACTGTATCCTATAAGATATATTTGAATTATCTACAGGCGATTGTTTCTGAATGTTTTGTTTCAATTTTTCTTTTTCTTTTTCAATCAGATAATCATATATAGTTAAATTTAAAAAAAAAATTGAAATTTTCAATCATATGTAATTAATATTTTAAAAAAAATCATACCTTATCTGAAATATAACAAAGAAAACTATTTGGACAAAATAGAAAATGACCCAGACAATCCAAAAATCTAGTAATCTCGTTAATAAGAAATGGTGGTTGAGCATTAGGATCAATAATATCTATTAGTGATACTCTAACCTAACCCATCTGTATAGGTTGGTGATGTACAAATTCCCCAAAAAATACATGTCACCTAACTCAACAATATGTATAAAAGAAACTTCAGTAATCATCTGACAATATATAGTTTGGTCTAAGAAAAGATGTGGATGATCAATGTTGGTAGTTTGGGTAGGGTAGTCCATCTTGGATGGAGGTGGAGGATCAAAATAAGTAGGTTTTACAGGGTATTCCAGCAGGGATAGAGGTGGTGGATCAACATAAGCAGGCTAGGCAAGCTCGGCAGCATAGTCTGGTTGGGATAGAGGTGGATGATCAAAGTAAGCATTTTGGGAAAGTTGGGCAGGATGGGAATACTATAATGATCGTGACTATCTTGTTAAGTATTCTAACAAATCCAACTATTTTTCTCATTTAATTGGATCATCCATAGACATTTTCATATCTTTTACCTCTTCTTTTATGGATTATATTTTTGGGTCTTTTGATTACTTACTCGTACAAAAAATATTCTGTATACTAACACCCACCTAATATCCTCTAACATGACTAGGGTGTTCTGCCTTTCCTAAAGTAGAGGATAGAATTTCCATCCTACCCTTAGTGATAAAAGAGACATATTTTCTTTTCTCCTAATGTTCATCCTAAAATGATAAATGAAAAACTTATATTAGTGTTTATATCTTTTAAAATATAAAAATTCATGATAAGTATATAATATTTACTTACAATTTTATCAGCAACGTTCTGATCTTCCTCTGTAAGATACTTTTTATTTTTCCTTCTCCTCACACGTTTCCATTTTCCATAACGAGTGGGAGGATATGGAGGAAAAAACTGGAACTCTTCTGAACCACTACTAGATCAAGCCCTTAATGATTCAAATTATTCTTGAACCATTTTCTCCTCCAAATATGGATGCCCTCCACTTAATAAAGTATGATTTTATACAATGTTTGAATAGATCTATTGATGAGATATCGTGGAGGCCTATTACATAAAAATAAAATAATATGTAAATAGGTAAATATATAAATAATTTACAATATAAAATTATTATCATACTTGAAATTTTTCATCATGATGAGTTTCAAAAAAATTATTTCTATGTATTTTCATCTATATACGGATACTTAAAACCTGGGATTTGAACACTTTTCTTTCAAAAAATGTAAATTTTTTGCATTTTTGTTTTATAGTCTCTTCTTTTTACCCTTGCTAAAGAGGGATGTCTTTTTTTAATTTGTTTTGTTTTCAAAAAATTGATTTTAATCTATAATTGAATAAATGAAATATGTTATTTAAAATATTTAATTTTAAAAAATTGATTCAGAATAAATCAATTGAGATATTTTACCATAATGGCCTCAAAAATTCACTATTTTTCAATCATTTCCCTGAATATCTAATCAAGATAAAGAATATTAATCCAACAACAGCTTGACATTGATTTATAACTAATAAACTAAACTGCATTTGGGTCAGTTTAATTATTATTATCATCAAAACGAATATGTAATAGTTTACCCCCATGATAGAGTGATAGTTTTGGTAAACATGTAATTCCACATTTACCAACTTGATAATATGATATCTCTATAGTAACAGGAGATGTTTTCTCTACTGAAGATACATCAGCAGTCATGTAAAAAAATTCTAAATTAATTTTTTTTCTTTCTTTAAGTAAGTATATTACTAAATATTTAATAATTTTGAAAAATAGATATTCCTTGGTAAATACTACTCTATCCCTATATTTGAAATTAAAAAACTAAGTGTTATGAAATTTTGTGTACCTGCATATTTTTAGAAAAAATAATATTTAGAAACAATAATGAAAAAATATGTTAAAAAAGAGGAATGCATTTATATGTTTCAAAAAAAGAAAAAAATATAAAAAACTACCAAAAATAGAATACTAATTTGGGGATTTCTCATATGAGTTCATCATTATCATTACGTACTGCATGAACTAGGTGTGCCCTATAGTCATTGTAATCATGCAGAAATCATGTAATAGTTCAAAAAGACTCTTGTAAACCAATAACATCATCAGCATCATTCTCATCACAAAAATGGTATCTTTTTCCCTAAAATATGACATACCACTGATCATTCGATGGATTAATTACTTAAAATATCTACATTTCGTGTGTCTCCAAGCTAAATAGTTCCTCATTGTAAATAAATATTTTCAAAACAACTAGTGTAAATCCACAATCATCATGCTTCACAGCAATATTGCTATCAAAATAATTATAATTAAACACAGTGGATCTAAATTTTGAATAATCAGTTTCCCATATATCCTCAAGAACTCCAAACTATGCCGATGAAGCAGAAATTGGGTTTTTACCTTTTTCACTTGAAAAATTCACTACTTGAGTGATAACCATCAAACCCCTATTTTTTATTATACTCTCTTCATTAAATTTTTTAAAATGTGTACCCATTAAAATCAAAACCATTCCATGTTATCACATTAATATATGGTCCCCATACTAACCATTTCAACATTTTTGAGTCAGATATATTACTTCTCACTTTATCTTAAACCATGAACCAAATAACTCTTTATGCTCAATCATTAGCCACTTCAAATTTGTTTTTTGATATATTCAATTTAATTCAGCAATATGTGATGATATATATGATTTAACATCATTTGTGTTGTTCAAAATATAAAAATGTACATGCATCAATTCATCATTATGAATGAACATTACCTTTAAGCCTCATATCTCCCTCACTTCACTATCAACTATCATATTTTGAGATATTGGGGGACCAATATGCTCCACTTCATACAAATATTTAGTACATGACAAAATCAACTCTTCAAATACATATTTTTGAACAATATAGTCCTCTAGTAGATAATTACTTTAAACCTATCCATTTAAAAATTTCATATAACTTTAAAAAGGACACATACAACGTAAACAAAAAACCACACATATTATTATATCATGCATGAAGTAAATCACAAGATGTACCATTATATCAAGTAATTTAGGTGGAAAATAAATTTCTATATGATAAAGTATAAGATGATCACTACTTTTAAACTCTTATAAAAAATTCT
Source organism: Viscum album (assembly GCA_963277665.1). NCBI lineage: Eukaryota > Viridiplantae > Streptophyta > Magnoliopsida > Santalales > Viscaceae > Viscum > Viscum album. The sequence continues at coordinate 199,602,377 of OY728157.1, read as the reverse complement.
TATCAATAACTTTGATAAAAATGGATTTGAAAATTTTAGATAACCTGATGATAATCTTTTTGATAGATGACGACAATATACCACATAGTGTGACCGGTTGGAGTTGTTGAATCAGTACATGACAGTCATGAGATTTCATACCTATTAATTATCAATCCTTCATTGACACAAAATTCTTCACATTTGAAGAATATCAAATAGGTATTTTTATACCATAAATACAATAACAAATATTCAACTTCACACTCTATCTTAATGTGTAACCAGCCGTAGGTAAATATGTCATGTTTCCTTTCATAGTGGGATCTAACTCCAAATGTATTCTTATTGATACCAAGTCCAATACAGAATTAAATCCATATTTTTTTTTCTTTTATGTATAATAATTTTCCAATCAAAATGTCACATATATTTTTCTCAACATTTATTACATAAACGTCATGTTTTATCATTAACAATCTTCAGTAAGGTAGTTCAATAAAAATAGTCTATTTTTTCTGAAATTTATTTGAAAACCAGAAGTACTTTTCATTCCAAAAGTCAAATCAATATTTTTCACCATGTTGTAATATTATTAAAAAATGGTTATGGGGGAATATTTTATTCCTATAAACCATAAAATTCTCTTTTTAATCTATGATAATGATGATAAATTTCCAAAAATCTTCAATGTCCTATTTACACTGTATTTATTCCATTCAAAAATTGATAATATATTGTCTCTTCATCACAAATTATACAAGATTTATGTCCCTTAACACTATATCCTGATATGATTCCTTATGTAGGAAAGTAATTTATACTAAACATTGTCATATCACAAAAAAGAAAATATTCTTTCTTTTATGCATAAAAATCATTCACTCCTATCTCCCATAGAAGTTTCAAATCATCAATTAATGTGGAAATATACACATCAATATCGTTTCCTAGATATTTTGGTCTAGAAATAATCAATCTCATCATAACATATTTTTTCTTCATATATATCTATGGGGATAAGTTGTAAACTACCAAAAAAACAGTCCACAAACTTTTTTGGCCATTTAAGCTCTGATATGGGTTCATTCCATCTATAAACACTCCCATTCTGAGATTTCAAAAATCACTTCCATAAACAATAAACATATTATCAAATCTCTTCAAATGTGATGAGTCAGTTGGGTGTCATAGATTACCATCAGAGATACATTAATCAAGATTTTAACCATTTTTCATCAATTTAATTTTAAAATAGATTATTTAAATGAGGAATTATTGTATGGTACCAAATTTATTTAGTAGGAGCACTAATTTCAGAAACTAAAAATGAATCAGAGTAAATTTATTTTTAATTTATATGAATGTATTAGTGATAGAAATTATATGGTTTATCTTGAGTTTATATATGAGTACCTAAGAATGAATCTGAATTGACTTTTTCATCCATCTTATAATATGATGTTCCATATGAAGGATAGATTGATAAAAATTCATATTCATTCCTATAAAACACACATTCATTGGGGGAAATCATGTATCTTTTTACACCCCAATCCAATTGCACAAAATATTTTCTTCACCTCAAAATTGGAATCTGGAAGCCTGTTACCTTTTGGAAGTATCTCTTTTAAAATCACAGGTTTATTTGATAAAATTCTATCACTTTAACCATTACTTTTCTTTATGTTAACCAATCTCAAAAAGGATGATAACACTGTATATTTCCTACAACTTGGGAATAACGGTTTGTCATAATCTCTATACATTCATTCAAAACTTGCTATTTTTTCAACGGTTTCAACACATAAATCATGAATTAATTCTTCAATACGATCCTATGTCACATTATGACTATTTTCATCAACATTATCTTTTGAATTTTCATATATTCCACTATTCTCGATCTAATGTGTATATTTAAGGCCAAAACCATAATAAATTATAATATCCTTTATTTATTTGGAGTTTATCTTTCTCATATTCAAACACCTCACATGTAGAGATAAAATCAAATCAATGTCTTGAAGATTTCATTTAAAAAATTCCAAGAATTCATCAACACCTTTTTCATATTCAGCAGCAGTTCTTATTATATTTATCTAATTCTGATCCATTAAATTCAAAATATCACAATATAGTTATAAATTATATTAAACCAAATAAACAATCAAAGATATATATATATATATATAAACTGATAAACTTTAAACATAAACTCATTTTATAAAAACTATTGACAATCCAATAGAAAAAATCATATATGAAACACACTTACAAATAGTAATTTTTTTCATATTATATACATGTGTTTTATTAATATTATAATTTTCTTATTTTCAAAAAATTAACATTTATTAGTTCATTTTACAAAGTTTTTAAATTAGTTTCTTGTTACATGTGTCAAAAGTATTGAATATTGAATTAATTTATTAGTTCACATTACATAGTTGTTACTAAATATTAGGGGTTGTTACAACTAAAACTCACTGGTCATAACAGATACAGAATTCTCACAACTCAGTACTACACCTAAAATAGAAAGAAAATAATCCTTAATATTCTCACATATCTGTTAATTCGGATGATGTAATACTATAACTATAAGATATATCTCAACATATGATGTTACATACTCATTCATACCATTTATGTGTTCAACCATTGGTTATTGTAGTATAATTATACTATAATAAAAACGTAGACATATAAATCACATATACATCCAATATGAATATATCATATAATATATTTTAAAATTTCAGATAATGTAATCATTATAATCAAACACACTATGATACATTTTGTCTCTCATAGGATTGGTTTGTCTCTCTTTCCCATGATACCAACTTCCTCTCAGATATAGAATCAATTATATAATGGATTTCCAATATAGATTTTTTATTATAATAACCTAAACATTCAATGGTTAGATAGAATTACACCACCATGTCATTTAGGTAATATTTATACACAATAAAAATTGAAACAACTCAAAAATAAAATTTACTGATAAATAATTTATGTTCCAAATTAACAAAAATATACCAAATTTGGATTTAAACTTTTCCTTAATTCTTAATCCGAATATTGTCTCTTAAATGTGTTGCATTAATAAACACTTCCTTCATGATTTATAAAAAATTGATTTTAAAAACTATCATTAAATATGAAAAAAAAAACTAAAATAAAACCACAGTTTGGATTAGAAATCGGTTTTCGAGTTAAAATAATATATCTTCCAAATGAAAAATATCAACCTACAAAATTTGGAGTTCAAATTTTCTATGATCCTTAATCAGAACATCTCCCCTTGAAAGAGTTGCAATAATAAACGTTTTCGTATATATCTATAAGATATTTATTATAAAAATGAAAATTTAACATGATAAACAAATTAAAATCAAACCACGGTCTGGGTCGGAAAAAGGTTTTTGAGAAGAAATAATGATGAGATAATGAAGTAATCAAATACGATGTATAATGGAGACATAGACCATGAAAAAAAGAAAATAAAAAATATTGAATTTGGATATCACTTGTTCATCTTCAAAGTTGTCATGATTTGGGATGGATTCTTCGTGAGTGGGAGGGATATGTAGATCAAATAAAATGATGGTTTTATGATAACTAGTGATTTTTAAAGATTTTTTGTGTCATTTATTACAAAAATGACACCAAAGATTCTGAGAAAATATATTTTTCATCGATATAGTTCCTAGACAATTAGATATCAGAACACTCCAATTGTGCTAGGTATGGGTCCTCGACCATCACAGAGTGGAACCCTCCAGTTGGGCTCAGTATGGGTTATCACTTGTCAGATTGGAACAATCCTATTGGCACATGGGATGGTTCCTCCATTGACTATCCAAGTTCCATACTCCCATTTAACCAGGGCATGGGTCCTCTACCATTAGAGTAGAACCATCCTTCTTGGAAGGGAATGGGTCCTCTATCGACTATTATTGTGGAATCCTCCTTTTGGAACAATTCATAGGTCCTCTATCTATGCACTAAGTAGAACCCCTAATTTTATACAAGGGAATAGGTCCTTTACCTATATATTGTGTCCCCTCGACTATGTGGCATAGTGAAATGGTGTTCCTTGACATGGAGGTTATCTTCTGGGTAGAGCTTCAAGTTGTTGGTCATAGTTGTTGGAATTATGTAAATTATGGTGAGTATTATCCTAGACAGTGCTGGGAGATGGGGATCCATGTTTTCTCTATTTTTGGATTCTTTCACTAAGAATATAAATATAAATCAATATCAATACATTTCTATTTGGTTACTCTCTCTCTATGGGCTTCAAAGACAACATAGGTAGTCTAACTACTTTTCATGTCTTTCATGATGTGGTTGGATGACATTACTCTTCTATTATGGGTGGAAGACACTCTAAATTTATTCCATCCATACACCATGTTGGGACCATTGATCTTATATGGGGTTACTCTTATTCTCTCTTGGTTTTGGTTGATCTTAATCATATTCTCTGTTTACTATCTATATTCATTTTTTCCTTATTTATCTCTTACTTATCCACCTTCAAATATAGGGCTGTCTTACTGGGTATGTATTATATCAACCCTAACTTTTCACAAAATTAAAATTACATACCTTTTGAGGAATATATAAACATTATACAAACAGAAACCCAAAGATCCTTTTTGGAATAGTTCTTTTAGGCACATAAAATCATAAACACTAGTACATATGTGATATACCTCATCTTCAACTAGGATCTTCTTGACTATAAACCTTCATAGACATTTCAGAAATAGTACATATCATTATAACCTAGGGGAAAGGAAACATAAAAGGGGTGAGATCAAATTCTCAGTACGGGTATCTAAGGGAGACATGTAAGAATATACATGTTCCTAATGGTATGAAAATGTGATATTATAAATATAATATCATACCATGAATATGAATTATCATAATGGAAATCATGGCATTAACAATGTAAGTTCATAATACATGAATCATATAGAAGCAACAACATAATCCATGAGGGCATACGATATGAATAAGATAATGAATTGTGAAAAAATAATAATAACATAATGATTTCTATAGTAACCAAGGAATTGATTCCAAGACCATTGTAGTTGTATGTGTTCATTCCCAATACCATCGTATTTATCATGGTTCACTCCCATGGCTGACATAGTAGCATGAGTTCACTTATCATAACATCTTAGTTGTAATGGATCACTCCCAAATAAATCATAGTAGTCAAGGTTAACTCCCAAAACCATCTTAGTTTATCTCATGATATATAAATATTTACCTAATTAATTAGAGGGAAATATAGGTCCCATCCATCCCATAATGAAATCATACATTCATGTTCCAAAAGATCATAAATAAATATATTATAAAAATACAATGAATATATGATAATGAACATCTAAACATGTGATTACCTGTGAAAAAAGTTACACATTTCATAATCATTACATAAAAAGCACAACCCTTAAAAGAGAAATAGATTTCATATATGTATAATCCATAAATAATAAATAGTTCTCATAAAGACCATGACAATAATCATAACTCATTCATACAAAGGATATGAATGTAACTATTATATAAATTACTATAATAGAATTGGTAACATCAATATATCTCATCTCAGATGGAAAATAGTATTGAACTATACACTGAAAATGATTCATGAGGAAAATATTCTTTCTTGTTTGAAAAATGATTTTCAATACACAAAACAATTTCGAAATAATTTTGTTAGAAAATTCCTTCAAACTTATGAAATAATTTTGAAAACATTTTTCTTTGAAAAGATAACAGATAAGCTTCAAAATCATTTAGAATCCTTTTTCTTTGAAAACACATTGAAAAAATTTAAAAATTGAATGAAATTTTTTTAAAATCCATTGTACATGAAAACATATAAAATAATCATGAAATTTTTTTGAAATACATTTCTCCTGAAAACATATAAAATAAAAAAAGCTTGAAAACATTTATTAAACACTTTTTTTGAAAACATATCAAACAAGATTTATTTTAAAAAAAAGATTCTAAGAAAATACATTGGAATATTATAAATTAACAGTGAAAAAGTATTGAAAACAAATATTTTTGAATAATGATAAAAGAATATTGAAATTTGTTTTGAAAACAATTTCATTGAAAAGTCTTTCAAAACATATAAATAGATATTTAATACATTTTAAAAATCAATTTTCTTTAAAAACATATAAAAGATTCTTGGAAACGTTTTGAAAAAGATTTTTCCTGAAAAATACTTTTAAAAACATTTTCGTGGATGTGAACCTTTTTATATTGTAAAGGAAGTTTAAAAGGAATTATAGTGGGTAAATTCATACATGTTATATGAGGTTAAAATTACAATACTTTTTCATGGTAAAAAATGTTTATAAAAGTTACTTGTCTGAATGTTACATGATGATTCCCATGAATATATTAGAAAGAGAAAAAAATGAAAATATTTCTTATAACTCTTATAGGATAATTCTATAATATTCATGGAATCCCATTTTTTGAAACATATAATTCTGACTGAATAATGGGTAATGTTGGGCTTCTCTAAAAAGACTTTCTCAACTATATTAGTTACAAAAGAGTTAATTTGTAAACAACACATGATTATATCCTGAAATAACATATTAGAAGTAAATTCATGAATATTATAGATATATTTATCATAATATTTCATTAATGGAAGCATAAAGATAAATAATATCGAAAAGAGATGGGATTGTCTCAACAAACTCTTATAACTCGGTAACTTGGGATCATACAATCCATGTAAAAAATTTAATTAATTGAGGCTTAATATGTTATTAGAATAGTAATATTCAATATATAACATATAAAATATTATTATATACACCTCAAAGAAGATTTTAAGTTCATAATAAAACATATATCTCAAAGAAGGAAATTTGATACAAAACTATAACACTGATTTGGTAACTTTTGAATGTTAAACCCCCCATAAGAAATATCACAAAATATACATGTGAATAATTATAAGTTGAATTATAATATAAATAGAATAAAATAATGGTAAGTACATACACCACACAAAAGGAAAGAGTGGTTAACAAAGCTTGTATCTCATAGAAATTGAAAGTGAGATGAAATCACCTTACCTTTTGTTGTGACACTTTGTGTACTCATATAAGAATCATATATAATAAATGTAATTTTATTTCACATAATTTCCCAAATATTATTTTTAAATACATTACCATATATGTTTTTATTATAACCTTATATTACCCTCTTGTTAATGATCCTTTGTTAAGGTTTTACATTGGGAAATATTCTCTTTTCTTTTCGCATGTGTCTTAATTTGTTATATCATTGGTCATTGTAATTATATAATGATTAAAAAATGTAAATCATTATATAAATATCATTTATAACCATTATATTCATATTATAATAATTTATATCATATGGATGTTTTATATGGGATACACCACTCATGGATACAGTAATTCGTACACACACATGAACACCGTTTCCGTTTTTATTATCGTGTTGAAAGAAAATATATAAATGACATATGTATATATATGTATGTATATATATCCATATTTTTATAGAATTATTATATAATTTATATCATATAAATTCAATAAATCATTTCTTCATACATTCCATGTGGTGTGTTAATGAATCACAATGATTTGACGGAGTGGTAGTCCACACATCCTCAAACGAGATTATCATATTGGCCCCAAATGAAAAGTAAATAGATGTACATTTTATAAGTAATAAAGAAGATTAAATACCTAATAAATAAAATATATGACATATATAAATGGAGTTTACATCATAATGTACACAATGATTGGTGGTAAATGAAAAATGAACAATTAACATTTCGTGAGGCAGTAATTTACTAAACTGAGAAATATTATGTTCAATATCAATTAGATGGAGGTGTGTGTAAGTGTATCTAAATATATGAAAAAAAAATCTTGTATATTTATTATACCGTTTTTTACAGATTAATTTAATAAATATAGTGGAGGGAGTTATTAATTGAAATAAACTAAGGGATCTTGAGAGAAGACGTTACCACTAAATCATGTAACTCCTTTTGGTTTGTGCCAAATGTCATCCATGAGGGTCTTTCTACACAAAGTAATATTTCAAGGATGAAAGGATGATTTTTGGGGGGATATTTTGGAAGAGATTATCGAAAACTAAAATGTTTGATAGGTATGAGGAATGGATAGAGTAGGTGGCCTTTTATAAGGAAGGAGGACTCACCTAGAATATTTTGAAACAAGTTACATGTGAGCATGTTCTCATATAAAAAAATCTATATAAAACCAAAAAAAACTAAATAAAGGATGGTCTATGGAACAAATATGTATATAAAATGGGGTTTTTATAATTTTCTAGGTCATTTGGTCCCTTAATTTTATGAATTAGTCCTTAATTAAGCTCAAATTCAGCTTAACCACTATGATTACTTCTATTCACTTTAACTAATAATTTGGGTCAAAAATTAACATTGTATTATTAGAAACTAAATATTAGACTGAATATAATTTTTTATATTTATTTTTTAAAATTAAATTCACATAAATGGAAAAATTAATATGAGTACTAATCCCACAGATGAGATGAAATAACGAGGTTTTAAAGAACAAAAAACATCAAATGTTTGTCAAGATTTAGTATTCTGTTTCAAAGTGAAACTGATTATAATGAATTAAATTATATCAATAGATGTAAAATTAATCTTATTTTTACTTAAAAGATATTTATTATGTCAATTATCATTAATAATTAATGAGACTAAATGCACTTTTTAACTAAAAAGTAGTATTTCTCACATTTCATAAAAAACGACGATTCTCTAGAAAATCCCAAAAATTCACCCTAGGGTAATTTTGATATTCCATATTAAAAAGTGATGTTTATTATATAATAATAAATTTATAAATATGTCTAAAATTACTTTCATTTCTTCGAATCAGTTCATTCGAGAAAATGATGTTTTTTAACATAGAAGGACTTTAACAAAAACATCATCCTTCATTATTAATATGTTTTATTTATATAAAACTATTATAATAAATAAATTTAATGTAGTTATTTATAGTAATATAAAAATATTTAATGTTTAGGTTATAATTATCTCATTTAATTAATTAATTAATTATATATATGTGTGTGTGTGTGTAATGATGTTTCATAAAAACTCAGTGTTGTGTGCATCGTACGACAAGTCTACGTTGGTTGTAGTGCAAGCCAATTTCAAAATTCCTATAGTGCAAGAATAATTTTTATTTAATGTGAAATAAATTATTGACTTAGTGTTTTAATATATATATAACTATCCATTATAGTGTCATGGGAAATGAAATTATTTTAAAATATAAATTAATTAGAGAAAAATAGTTCTCAAAATATCGAGGTCTTATCTTCAAACCCCCTTAAAATGAATATCACTCTCAAAATTCATTTTTATTATCAATGATTTAATAAATAAAAGTTTAAATCATAGAAAACCACATCCTAAAATTGATATTAAAACATTCCATAAAAATGGATATTTGGAAGCATAATTGTCACCCAAAGTTACATATAACTCGATTTCAACATAGGAGAACATCGATTGGGTTTGAATATTGGATATAGAGAAAGTGAATAAATATTTATAGGGAGTGATTGAGGTCATAAATAAAAAATTATTGAATGATCAAAGGAAATTATAGGGCCTCAATGTCATAAATCACTGATGATTTAAAATTCCATCAACATAACAAAAATTAAGGTATTAGGACAAAAGAAAACTTGGATCACATTTAGAACATTGAGTATATATTTTTAGATTTATATAAAACAATTTAATTCTTTGGTTGTGAATCAAAAAATTTATAATATATCCATTACCTTATTGAATTAATGTCTACAAATTAACATTGATGAATAAATCACTAAAATACGCTTTTAACAGATATTATGGCCCATAAAAGACAAAATAGTATAACTATTTGTATCTTAAAAAACAACATGCATTAATATATAATAATAAAAAGTAACACTAATGGATTATAATAAATATTTATTCAACAAGAATAATATTTCATTAACCCTGACATCGCGTAGGCTAGTGGTTGGCCTGAAAACATTATCTTTCTTTAGTCACGTGTTCATGACCTACAGCCTTGCCGAACTTGATTGGTTTTCACATGACATACTTGATGTCCTTTTTTAAAACCACTATAATATAATATATATGATGTAAATCCTTGAAATAAGGTTAATCACTGATTGACTTTTAACGAAGGTTTTCAAAACAAGCTTAGTGAAAAAAATACTTCCTATAATGTTTTAATTAAATGTTTCATGAATGGTAAACATTATTACCCTTCTCAAATATGTAAAATCCAAAACCATAAAAAGATAGTCATGAAATCATATTAACATTGATTACCCTATATATAAAAAATTATATATTTTTTGTCACTTTCAAAACATGTGAATACCCTCACCATATATTCTCTTGAAACATGGCAACAATCTGGATTACCATAAATTCTATTGGAAAACATGCATGATTCTCATTCCAAAGTATTTGGGGTTTAGTCCATAAATCCAAATTTTTTGAAAGAATCATTAGTGGTAGCATAAACCACCTATAAAAAAGTCCTTACATAGTTCCAAGGTTATATATACCATCCTATTAACATATTCATATCCCGCGTTTCATTATCCAAACAACATTATTTATCATAGAGAACACATTAAGGGCTACCTTCCTTTAGTGAATATAACATATTGTCATTAAAGCACATTGAAATAAATTCCATTGACATTTAATCAACGTGTAGAATTTATGTTTTCCTACAAACTACTATATAGAGGGGATTAGGGTTGTACTCACGTTGAAGGTAAAATTGACCAAAGTTTTTCTAATTTACTTAAAAACCCCAAACTATTGTCTATAGTGAGGGGGATTTCTATTTTTTAGGATTTTTTAACTTTTTATTTTTTCATATTTTTGCCTAGAAAGATCAATATTAACTTAACTATGATGAAGTGAAATAAAATAAAACTAAATACAATAGCACAGAACAACATGAAAAAAATGCTAAAATGAACAAGTACGAGAAATTTCTAAGGAAAAGTCCATTCTACAGGTTTGAATTGTTTCGTGTTTACTCAAATATATATGCAACATACCATGGAGAAAGTGATGACTTATATCTATATCTAGGAGACAAATCATACAAATTGACCAATCTCAATGTTTGCCGCTCCATGAAATTCCAACTTTGAAAATTAATCATTGAAAAATAAAATAGAACATACTTGATATGATTTATAAAGTTGTAAGAATTAAAAAGTTTTTAAAATAATTCTATGAACTTCTCTCTGAATGATCATATAATTGAAACTTGATATTACATGGAACAAAGCAATTGTATGAATTCAGAATTGATCTCACCAATCAATTTTTGATTCATTGAAATGAAAGTGATAAGAAAGAGGAGAATTAACCAATAGAACTATATTTACCTAACAATATTATATATTACATACATTGAAATCATACAATTACAATTTATAGAAAATAAAAAAAATATAGGAAGATATATACCTCTCCAAGACTGAATCGGTGCTGCTCTTGGTTCTCAGATCTCCAAGAACAGTTCTCCAAGAAGTTCTCTAAGGGTTTCTCTGCTTTAACAATTGGTATGTTGTTATCCATTGTTAGAATGTTCATCTCCTATAAAAAATCAACTACTTCTATGTTATAATATCCACTATCTTATTTTTCATGTCACCTCATGTTTCCACAATCATACATTTGTTCTTTAATCATTGACCACACACGTGCGTTTTTTTTATGAAAAAGACCTTGTTTTAGAAATTCCCTCATAATTACGTCTCGCAGGATAGTTAAATGAACATAGACATGAATTTGTCTCTTGAATGAACCTGCAAAAAAAAGAACAAAACAAAATAGTTAAAAATTTAATGAAATAAATAAATAAATATTTATAATTAAAGATATTAGTTTATTAAAAAGTAATTAAAAGAATTTATTCGTTTTTAAATAATTTATTCTATTATTATTATTATTAACAACTAATAATTATATTTTAAAACAAGATTATTATTAATTATGATGAAATAATAATAACAATAATTTTTATATTATTTTATGTTTTATTTTAATTTCTCTTATAATTGTCTTATTCCCCCCAAGTGCAATACAGCCCTAGGGGGGATTCGATCTTTCTTCCTGAAGAAACTTCCCCGCGGAGGGTCTCCTCTAGTTCTATCCATATTCTTAAAATGGTGGTAGGCTCAGATTTCTAGTGTTGTGATGAAACCTGTCTGTTCCACTCTTTCCCATCAACCCATCAGTGTGTGGCAGATTTAATCCAGATGGTGGTTGGCTCCTTTTCTCATCCTAGGTACAGTTCTGACTTCAGTTTTCGCTCCTCCGATTCGGTGGAAATGACACCAAGTTGTCTATGGCTCGCAGTCGAATCACATCAACTTCAAGTACTCTTACATAGATGGTTCGAATATACAAGGTGGATCGATTCCTAGCTTCATAGGCTCTATGTCGGTCTGAGGGAAAAATGATTTTTTTTGTTGAAATATGCAAAAATGTTTAAGTGGTTAGCGATTCTATGGTAGATTGTTGTGTTCCAATCTATTTTGATTCATGGTTTAGTTGTGAGTGTTGCATAAGAATTGAGGTATGGGATATGAGGTACTTTCAGAGAGTGATTTGGGGGAGGTGAGGTAGAGGGACAAATGTCAATAGTATATTGTGGGTGAGACTGATAGAAGAGATGAATCGGTAGTGGGTAGTTAAGTTTTTTAGAAGAAGAAAATGATAATTATGATCGATGAGACATGATGTAATTTGATATATGTCTCATGAGGGGTGGGATGTAAGATCGATGGTATCACGAGAATGCCAGTAAGTGGAAGGAGAAGCATCCGTAAGTCGCATGTTACCGATAGAATAAAATAAATGGAGTCACCGTTAGTTAAAAAGAAAAATTAGACACCAACGAGGTGCATCAGTGACATTGATGAAAAGGTGAGACCAATGTCAATGGATGATCAATGAGTCATGCGACAACGATGAGTAATTTATGAGGTGATTCACCGAAAGAAGATAAAAAGGATGGCACCTATGGTGCACATCAGTTAGATTGATGGTCAAAAATTAAAAAGTCAGTGACTTAAATTATTTAAAAACTTCCTAAATGAAAATAAAAAAATAATGGCTTTAAACACAATAAACTAATTAATTAAATAGAAAAAATAATACATTAAATATAAAACACTTTTTTAAAAAAATAAACAAAATTTTTTATCTAAAATTATTTGACATACTAATTAAATTAATAATGTAATGTTATTTTAATCAATCTAATGTGCAACATATAATATTAAATTAATAACTAAATAATTTATACACAAATAAGATGATTAAATGATTATTTATTATAAGAATCAAATTAAAAAGTTACGATATTGACAGAACTGATTATGAAATAATTATATTAGATAACTTAGTTAGATAAAATTAATAGTTTTAATGGCTAAAAATACATAATTTGATATAAAAGTTGATTAATTAATAAATTTCATTATGAAAATACAAAAGTATGAATAGATATGAAAAATTGTAAAATTAATCAATTAAATTGTTAATAATTAAATAAAAATATGTGGCAAATTGTGTAAAAAAAAAAGCCCACATCAAATCCCATTCCCACTTAGCGTTGTTTGTCCTCAAATAATCCCATGTTTTGTTATCATTGATAAATAGAATTGTGTGTTTATTTTTTTGTACAAAATGTAACATGTCCATCTCTTTTAAAATAATGGATTTAACTATCAATAGGCTTTTCAAAATGAATTGTTCAACTGAATTGTTCAAATTGAATGTTTCCATAATTTAATCTCTCACTAGTAGTCTAAAAAACTATGAATCATCAAGCAATGAAGATGTCCTACCTCATATGTGATACTAGTCACTGAAGATTCTAAATTTAAATCTAAGATCTAAATCCAAGAGTGACAATAGGTTATATATATGCAGACTTAAGAACTTAACTAAAGTAACCTTGTATTTTTACACATCACCTAGGTTCCAAAAGAAAATAATTTTTTTCTAAATCACCTTATTGATAAAACTTAAATGACTACCATATAAACCGATTTTCCCATTATTCATGTGGCGTTCATTATTACCCTCACATTAATGAACACATTTTTGACCCTAGATGCAATATTTTATTTTTTCTAGCCATATATCATGTGCTCAGAACAACGCATGAGAACTTATTTTAAGTGTACGGAGGGCTTATAGTTAATAGAAACACACCCAACTTCTATGGTCTAAGAGATTCATCGTGGGATCCCATATGCCCAACCTACTCCTATTTCAAAATATTTATATAAAAATCATTTTCATTGTCTCACTAAGGTAATTAATTTAATAATTAAAAGTAAAATGATTTCCATCGAATCAAGATTAATCTTCCAGTTCCAAGGGTTATGATCATAAATCCACAAATAGGTTACACAAATACCTCTATAAGATTAATTCCAAATTTTTTTACATTAAATCACTAATTATAATCAATCAGTGATCATCCAATTTATCGATTTCATATTCAATGAAAATCTAAACTACCAGCAATGAATTGTTTTTAAGAAATACCCATTTGATAAAAGTGTAAAACCTATAATTATGTAGGAAATTTGAAAACACTTCACCATTTATTACAAAATATTAAAAGATGTGGGAATTTATGGAATTCTCACTAAACCCTTTTTAGGTTAGTTAGAAAATGAACCCCTCCCCCACACATAAAACCCATATTTCCCCCAAAGTTTAATTTTGCAGTGGAGAAGAAAAATTTAAAAAATAAAGATCAAAATAGAGATTTAATTAAGTAGATTTATGACATGTATAGGTTCTCATTAATGTTAAAAAATATTTTTTTCCACAAATATTAGTTTACAGTAGGTTCAAATCCAAATAAATTATTTAACATTTGAGTTAGTGATAAAAATCTTTAATAAAGTTCAAGAAATATCACGTAACTTGTGGGTGCACAATGTACTATGGTGAAAGAATGTTCATAGATTGGGAACAAATTGATTTTTAGTAAAGTATAAAAAGACATGAAAAACACCCCATAGATATAAGAAGATTCAATAAAATACAAGATCCAGAAAGCATGTACCCCACCCACCCACACTTTTGTTCAATAAGTGGATTGTTTTTATAGAAATGAAATTCAATTTTTCTACAAGGAAGAACGTGAAAAATTATTTATTTTTAGCTTAGTGACATGTGAAAAAACATCCAATACAATTGAAAAACATGCTGAAATTTTTTTAAAAGCACAAAAACATTTATATTAATGCATATTAAGAATAATTTTTCAACAAAAAAATTACAACAGAATCATCAAGTAATGATATATGAAGCAGATAGGTTTTTGAGGAAAAGAAAATGTGGCAAAATTTTTAAGTACAAATAGAATTTTTTCAAAACCAAGCAGAATGTTTCCACATTAACAATCCCTGATTTACTGATAGCAGTTTAATACTGAGTCAATATTGATTTGAATAATTATTAGTAGTGGAAAAATTATTGAAGAAAAATAGCACGTCAATGAATTACTATTGATTTGAGTAATAATGACTTATCATGGAATTTTTATTAGAATTAAAGGAGAAGAAAATATGAAATATAAATTAACAAAAAGTAATATCCCAAAATTGAAGATTTTCATTAATCCTTCAGCATAGGAATTCCACTCCCTTGTGATAGAGAATCAGAATTCTGATATAGAAAACAAGAACCAAGATCAAGAAAAAGAAACAATAGGAATTTCACAAAAACATATCATAAAACATATTTATTCAAATTCCAAAAAATGAAACAATAAAAAGACAACACAAGAACCATGGGTTTCCTCATACAATGCTAAGTTTAATATCCTCATCTAGAATTTATTCAGAATCAATTCTCCAGGACAGTGAAAGAATCCAAGCCCTTTCGTTGTCCTTCAAAATACATTTTCACTCTCTGACCATTAACCAGCATAGGTTTGTTCTCCTCACCTAAAATTTCTACTACTCTATTCATAAGTACTCTTACAGCAATAAAAGGTCCATACCCAATGGATTTACATTTCCTAGGAAATATTTTGAGTTTATAGTTTATGAGAAGTAAATTAAGTCTAGTTTTAAACTCTTCGGTTTAAATGATAGAATCATGAAATATTTTAGACTTGTCATTATAAATCCTTTAATTATCATAACTATATCTCTTTATCTCGTCAAGAACACTCAACTCAAGAAATATTCACTCACCAACACTCTTAAAATCAATGTTCTGATCATAAACTACCCAAATTGACTTATGTTGCAACTCCACAGGAAAATAAATACATTTTCAGAAAAAAAATACAGTATAAATACATACTTATTGGGGTCTTGAAAGCAGTTATATATGACCATTATGCTTCATCTAATTTAAGAGGCCGATATTTTCTATAATTGGACATCTTTTTTCCAAAATCCATTTTATATCTCTATTATAAATTTATATATGTCTATAGAACTGTGGATGATAAGAAGTTTTGGTTTTATGAAAAAAACCATAATTTTCCATGAAACACTTAAATTTTTAGTTCATAAAGTGTGTTCTATTATTAGTGATAAAGGATTTTGGGACTCCAAATCATGAAAAAATGTTATTTTTATCAAACATTATCATAGATTTTTCTTGATAGTTGGGTATTACCACTACCTCAACCCACTTTGAAACATAATGTATATCAACAAGTATGTACTAATTCCCATGAGTTGATGGAAATGGCTCAATTAAATTTAAACCCTAGACATAAAAAATCTCCATATATAGAATACCTTTTTTGGGTAAATCATATTTCCTACAAACATTGTGTATCCTTTGGACCTTGTCACATCCAGTCACAAATCTACTCAAATATTTGAAATGGTGGGCCAATAGAAAATAGATTGGAGGACTTTTGAGTTATCCTTTCTCCACCATGGTGACCTCCCCACGGGGAGGGGTGACAACTCTCAATAATATGCATCATATATTCTTCAGGAATGAACCTCCTAAGAATACAATCTGTATATCTCCAAAATAATAAATGGTCATCCCAAGGGTTTTACTTATGTTCAAAAATAATTTATTTCTTTGGTTATTTGACTGATCCTTTGGAAAGACTCATTATTCCAGGAAATTACAAAATTCCACATACCATGCAGACTACCTGATGGACACATTGAGCAGTTTTTTTCACCAGGAATGGAAGAATTGATCACCCTTGGATCATTAAAATGGGAATGAGTAAGCCAAGAAAGATGGAAAAAACTACAAGTTTATCTCCCTATTTATACCTTATTTCTATTAAAAGTTATTGTAGTAATAGAATCAATCTAATCTACATGGGTTTGGTTTCTTTTTTAGACATCATATACTTCAAGGTAGAGTGGTCAGTGAAAATTAAGACTTTTAATCCAAACAAATACTATCTAAACATCTCTAAAAAAACAATAGATATAAATTCATTTTTATAGTGGAATAATTCATTTGGGCCTCAACTAGTCGTCTACTAGAATAATACTCCACATGTAACTTCTTATATTTTATATTTCCAAGGACCACACCTACATATACATCACTAGAATCACACATAAGTTCTAGGGGTTGTTTCCAATCTTGTGCAGTGATAATAGGTGATGTAGTGAGTTTTTTATCAAGAAGATTGAATGAATTCAAAAAGTTTTTTTCAAATTTAAATGTTCATCCTTAAAAATATGAGAACACCAAAACATAGTGATTTTATAAAAGCCAATTATGAACCTCCGGTAGAAATCAGAATGCCAAAAGAAACTTCTAATACTGTATAAATTTTCAGGAGGTGGGAGTTTTTGAATATCTTCTATCTGACCAGCATCAACCTCCAAACCTCACTTTGACACTTTATTACCAAGTACAATACGTTATGTTAACATGAATTGACATTTCTCCTAATTATGAAAAAGGTGGGTATCAATGTACCTTTCCAAAACTAACACCAGATTTCTAAGACAAAAATCAAAAGTACTACCTACAATGGAGAAATCATCCATGAAAAACACAAGGATACTCTCACTCATGTCTGAAAAGATAGCCATCATACACCATTGAAAGGTGGATGGAGGTCCACACAACCGAAAAGGCATCTGATAGAAAGAAAATGACTTAATGTTGAATTTGAAAGTATTCTTCTCTTGATCCTCTAGAGAAACATGAATCTGGTTGTAACCAAAATACCCATCCATGAAATAATAAAATCTATTTCCAGTAATCCTCTCAAGAATTTGATCACGAAAGGGCATTGGAAAATGTTCCTTTCTCATGGTTTAATTATGCTTCCAATAATCTATATAGACTATCCATTTTGTTGATTTTCTAACACTGATTTTTTTTTATTTTGTTTTCAATTTTGACAATAGTGAAACTAGCTTTCAAAGGGACAACCTTGAAAGGGCTGAACCAAGCACTATCAGAGATGGGATATATTATTCCCTTGTCTAAAAGCATAATTAATTAATTTCTCACAAATTATTTCATGTTTGTAGTTATACTTTTTGGTACTCTACCTTAGGCTTATGATCTGGCTCCATAGGAACCTTATGCTTGCATAATGAGGAACTAATACCCTATAATTCCGAAATGATCCATTATATGGAAACTTTAAAATTTTTAAAAACTTTTTGTAATCTTTTTTCTTGATTATCATTCATCTTAGTAGAAATTATTATAGGGAAAGTAAAATTCTCACCCAAAAATGAGTGTTAAAAATGAGTAGGGTCTGGTTTTTGTTAAAGAGTTGGTGGTTCTACACTAAAAGGGAGACTCATAGGCCTAGGTGGTCCATGTTTTCAATATAAGTCTTCAAATAAGTATTGAATGATGAAATATTTTCAATATCAGGCTCAGATTCATAGTTTACAGTTTGTCTATCAAAAGTGGATAGCTCACTATCTAGATTTTCCAGATTCGAATTCGAAAGCTTTACTAAAGGAGAATAATCTACCTATATTATAAGTTCTTCCTCAACATAATAAATGTTTTCAGCAGTGTTGGTGTTAATAGAAACACCAAGAAATTCACTCAAAAGGTTCATTTCTTTAGAAACAAAGGAATCTCTTACAGAAGAAACATTACAGTTGTCCAGATTTAGAAAATTTTCCAGATTTAGTGTTTGAGTAGAATATTTAATTTGTGGGTCATGAAAATCAAGATTTTTAGATTCTACATGTATTTCATCAATAGTGGATTGTTTTTCAGATTCTATAGAGTTTTCAATTGAGTTTTCATCTTATAATTACTCTCCTATTGAAAATATATCATAAAAAGTAGGTCCTTTCACAATTATGAACACATTAAACTCTTCTTTTTGTTCTCTAATTTTAAAAATACGTTTTCCTTTAGAAACATCAATAACAAAACCAAATATGACAAAGAAGATCCTACCCATGATGATGGGAACCTCTTGATAACACTCCATGTCCATGAAAAAAAATAAAGGTAAAAATAGATTTTCTACCCCAACTAACAGGTATTCTAACCTACCAATAGAATTAGTGAATGATATATAATCTAAATATAGTGTGACTGTGGTGGGTTAAAGATCACCCAACCTCAACTATTGAAACAATGAGTATGGGATCAAGTTGATACTATAAACTAAGTCACAAATACAGTTACGATGATATGAATTTCCTAGGGTGCAGAGGATAACGAAACTATCATGGTATTTTAGTTTAGGTGGGAAATTATTTTGGAGTATAGAACTACACTCTTCCATGAGGATGTAGGTAGAAAATTTTTCAATAGATTTTTATTTGAAATAATTTTCCTAATCGATTTCATATAATCATAGGTTTGAATCAAATCCTGGAAAAATGGAATGTTCCCTTGCAGTTTAGACAATAATCGAAGGAATTGAAGAAGTTCATCCCTTTTATTTCATTGAGGATTCAGAATCTCAGGGAAAGGGATATGTGAGAAAAAATTTCTCAGAATAGTAGACAGTTCCCTCATATATTCATCAACATTTTCTTTTCGTTATTCTTTTGATTTTTCAAAGAATTTCCAGCTTGAGTTTTAGGTGAAATATTCATTTTTATTCATTTCCAATAGCATTTTCATGATATCAAAATTATGTACAAAAAAGATTTTAATTTTCATTTTCAAGAATATTTTTATTTTGGGCATTTTCAGTGAGTTTTTCAGTAATAGTTTCAGTATTCATCCCAATTATAGTGACAAAAAAACCATGACATTATCTCAATGATTATGTTTGTTTGTACTAAACAACCTATATTTGTCCTAGATGTAAAATCTCTAGCATGTAGGCCTAGCTGTCTTTCCATATTCTGCATCCTCACATCATTTTAAATTTTATCAGTTTCATATTAGGTTTCATTTTTATTCAGTTGATTAATGAATATTTTTTCTTGAGATTTATCTTAAATAAAAATTAGATCTAGTTTGGAAGACATTTAGTTATCATTGTTTTGTTGAGAAATTTAAGACTCAACCCTTTGTTGATTTTGAATGTTTTTTCCTGGTTTTTTTTAGTAATTAGAGGTAGTGAATTACTCAATTAAACCTTTATCTTTCCAGGAAAATTAGGATGCTTCTTATAGCCTTGGTTGTAGTTGTTTGAAAATGGATCTTCTTTAGGAGGAATTGTTGGACCATAATAAATAAATATTGAGTTTTCTTATTGTTGGGATCACATGTAAAAGTTAGGGAAATTTTTATTTGTGTTCCCAAACATTACAAAATGTAATCATTTTTTTTTAATATATTGATTGGTTTTTTGAAAACCCAGTTGGTTTGCAGACTGTTTTGAACTATTCTTCATAATGATTGACTGTGGTTTGTGATTTCAACAAGTTGATCTTGAGTTTCATTCATTGAACCAGTGTTTGGGTTTCTATTAATAATTTTTCTTCATGAATTAATTTTTGGTCATTTCAGGGGAATATTGTTAAAAATTTGTCTCAACTCTTCATCTGCCTTGTCAATAGTTACACCCAGTAGCCTAATCAACTAGATTCTTCCGATATGAAGATAAACCCTCATATAAGGTGGCATTGAGTAGGTGGGATGGGAGTTTATTATGGGGACATAGCCTATGAATCACTACAATAAAACAGCCATTTAGAGGCGGTCTTTTTGCAGCGGTTTTAAAAACCACCGCGAAACGCGTTTCGGGCCACCGTTTCGCGGCGGTTTCTAAAACCGCCGCGAAAAAACCGCTGCTAAACGGAAAAAAAATTTATTTATTTATTATTATTATTTTTAATTTTATTCGAGGATTAGCGGAGGTTTGTTAAAAAATCTCCGTGAAATAGCAGCGGTTTCGGTAAAACTGCCGCGACCTGAAATGAAAAAAATAAAAAAACATGAGAAACCCCGAAATCACTAAAACGACCATAACTTTTGATCCGGGCGTCCGTTTGAGCACCACGACCAGTCAAATCGAAGATCATGAAGAGATATAAAGGCACATATAATCAAAACCGTGAGAAGGTATAAGGTGTGGATGATATTAGAGTTATAAAAAGGTTTAAAAAGTTCTCCAACTTCAAACGGCCACAACCTTCGCTACGGGTGTCCGTTTGGGCTCTACCACATATCAAATCAAAGCTAGAAAAGAGAGATACACACTATATCAACACAAGAAAGCTTCTGTTGTGTTTTTCAACCCCAAAAACCCCTCCAAAGGCCTCCAAAACCCTATTTCTGTCACCAGTGTCCCGTCGAACTTGTCTTCAAACAGACCTAACTTTCGATCCGCGTGTCAGTTCAGCCTCCTCCACCTTCCAGATCATAGCTCGTTCCATGAGCTTCAGTTTGACTAGTCGCTGTGCCCACATGCACTCCTATATCATATGTTATGGCCTTTTAGTGGGTATCGGGTTTGTTATGTTTTTCAATGCCTCGTTTCTAGCACCCGTTCCCCGTCTGCTTTTTTTTAAATGGTCGTAAATTCCGATCCGCCTATCCATTCGGACTCTTTCACCTTTCAGGTCGAAAATCGTTTCAGGATCTTTGATTTGACAGGTTGCGGATCTAAAACAGACTCTCAGATCATAAGTTATCTCCGTTAATGTGACTCCAATGTTTTTGTCTCTTTATGACTGTTTTGACGGGTTTTAACGGTAGCTCCATTTATTACTGTTTATTTGGGTTTCCATGTCTAGTTATCATTATCAATGGTTTTTTATGGGTTATTATGATGATTAAGTTGAATTATTAAGGAGTTTTTCAGAGTTGTCACGAGTTATCATGCGTTCTCATTCTTTCTAATGCCTCATTCTTCATATGCTTCTCCATCATTTTTCATGCGTTTTCATGATTTTTCATCCATTATCACGTCTTTCATACTTTTTCTTATGTTTCCTTTATTATTTATTATTTATTATTTATTATTTATAATATACTTTAATTTATTTATTATCTATTATTTGTTATTGGTTATTTTTTATTTTTTATTTTTTATTTATTATTTATTAATTTTTATTTATGTTTATTTATCATTTATTATTTATATTTATATTTATCTATTATTTATTATTTATTATTTATTATTTATTATTTATTATTTATTATTTTTATTTATTTATTATTTATATTTATTTATTATTTATATTTAATTTTTATTTTTTAATTTTTAATTTTTATTTTTTATTTTTTATTTATGTTTATTTATTATTTATTAGTTATTAGTTATTATTTATTAATTATTAATTATTATTTATTATTTGTTATCTAATTATTTATTATTTATTATTTATATTTCTTATTTATATTTGTTATTTATATTTATAATTTATATTTATTAATTATTTATTATTTATATTTATTTGTTAGTTATTATTTATATTTATTTATTATTTATGATTTATATTTATTTATTATATATATTTATTTATTATATATATTTATTTATTATTTATTATTTATTATTTATTATTTATTATTTATATTTATTTATTATTTATTATTTATATTTCTTTATTATTTATTATTTATATTTATTTATTATTTATTATTTATTATTTATATTTATATTTATTTACTATTTATATGTATTTATTATTTATTATTTATATTTATTTATTATTTATTATTTATTATTTATATTTATTTATTATTTATATTTATTATATCTTTATTATTTATTATTTATTATTTATATTTATTTTTTATTTTTTATTTTCTATTTTTTATTTAGTATATATATTTATTTATTAGTTATCATTTATTATTTATTATTTATTATTTAATATTTATTGTTTATTATTTATTATTTATTATTTATTATTTATATTTATTTATTATTTATTATTTATATTTATTTATTATTTATATTTACTTCTTATTTATTATTTATATATATTTATTATTTATTATTTACATTTATTTATTATTTATTATTTATTATTTATTATTTAT
Organism: Viscum album; assembly: GCA_963277665.1. Classification (NCBI taxonomy): domain Eukaryota; kingdom Viridiplantae; phylum Streptophyta; class Magnoliopsida; order Santalales; family Viscaceae; genus Viscum; species Viscum album. The sequence goes on along the minus strand of OY728157.1, from coordinate 199,578,823 downwards.
TATTCATTATTGATTATTGATTATTAATTATTTATTATTTATTATTTATTATTTATTATTTATATCTATTATTTATTTTTTATTATTTATTATTTATTATTTGTTATATATTATTTGTTATTTATTATTTATTATTTATTATTTATTATTTATTATTTATTATTTATTATTTATTATTTATTATTTATTATTTATTATTTATTATTTATTATTTATCATTATTTATTAATTGTTATTTATTATTTATATTTATTTAGTATTTAGTATTTATTATTTATTATTTATTATTTATTATTTATTATTTATTATTTATTATTAATTATTAATTATTAATTATTAATTATTCCTTATTTATTATTTATTATTTATTATTTATTATTTATTATTTATTATTTATTATTTATTATTTATTTATTATTTATATTTAATTATTATTATTTTATTTATATTTCATTATTAATTATTAATTATTATTTATTATTTATATTTAATTATTATTTGTTATTTATATTTATTTATTATTTATTATTTATTATTTATTATTTAATATTTAATATTTAATATTTAATATTTATTATTTATTATTTATATTTATTAATTATTTATGTTTATTTATTATTTATTATTTATTATTTATTATTTATTATTTGTTATTTATTATTTATTATTTATTATTTATTATTTATTATTTATTATTTATTATTTATTATTTATTATTTATTCTTTATTCTTTATTATTTATTATTTATTATTTATTATTTATTATTTATATTTATTATTTATATTTGTTAATTATATTTATTATTTATATTTTTTTTATTTATTATTTATATTTATTTATTAGTTATTATTTATATTTATTTATTATTTATTAGTTATTATTTATTATTTATTATTCATTATTAATTATTTATTATTCCTTATTTATTATTAATTATTTATTATTGATTATTCATTATTAATTATTTATTATTCCTTATTTATTATTTATTATTTATTATTATTGAGCTTATATCTATTATTTATGTATTATTTATTTTTTCAATTAATATATATAAGTATATTAAATTCTGTTTATTAACGCGAGCTTGCTGGAGTGGTAATGTCTTTGGAAAATATGCAAGAGGTTAGGGGTTCAAATCTCACCAAACGGAGAATATATTTATATTACATGGGATGTGCATGTGCATGTGCATGAGATGTGCATGCATTGATAAATAAAGTAAATAAAATAATACGAAATAAATAAAATAAATAAATAAATAAATAAATAAATAAATAAATATGAAATAAAATAAATAAATAATAAATAATAAATAAAAAAAATAAAAAATAAATACGAAATTAAATAAATAAATAAAATAAATATATAAATAAAATAAATAAATAAATAAATAAATAAATAAATAAATAAACAAAAAAATAAATAAATAAATAAATAAATAAATAAACAAACAAATAAATAAATAAATAAATAAATAAAATATATAAAATAAATAAATAAATAAATATATACGAAATAAATATATAAATAAATACGAAAAATAAATATATAAATAAATATATAAATAAATATATAAATATATATATATAATTAAAAATTAAAAAATTAAAAATAAAAAAATAAAAAAAATAAAAAAACCGCAGCTAAAAACCGCCGCGAAACGTTCTGCGACGGTTTTGAAAACCGCCGCGAATAGTTTCCCGGCGCACGATTTCGCGGCGGTTTTTCAAAACCACCGCCAATCGATTTAGCGACGGTTTAAACCGCAGCGAAATGAAAAAAAACCGCCGCTAAATGCCTTTTTTGCCGTAGTGAATTTCTCTAAATCTATCCCATGTTCATGGAAAGCTTCACCATACTCCTGCTAAAAAATAGTTATCATTATTGTCAATTATCTTTTTAATGTTTGGGGATAAAATTTCATTATAAATGAGTTAGATATTTGATCCAAATTTTCAAAGATGTTCTCATCTAGACTGAGAAAGCAGTTCTTAGAATTCCCTTGAAGGAAAAAGGGATAGATAATCATTCTATATTCATTTTCATTGAATTATAGAAGTTTTAGTTTTGCATAGTATTGTCGAAATCACTAATGAACAATAGAGAGTCCTCATTATAGATCCCATTGAATACATGGAGTAGTGATATGTGGGACTATTTAAACTCATAGTTTCTAAATCTAGGTAAAAGTCAGATTGAAGACGGGTTTCTTGATACTTTAGGGAGTTACAATTCCCTCATAATAGGACTTTAATCTTTTTTTAAGAGCTCATGTGGATTATTTTGAATTTTATTGGGTGTTGGAAGTGCCTCATCTTAATTATACATTTTAGTTTTCTTTTTCATCTTAAGATCATTTTGGTGTTTTTCATGATAAGGTTTTAAAGGATCTATTCTATCAGAAATAGACCTAGTGTTCATGAAATTTTTAATAAAAGTGAAAATCAGCACAAAAAATAGATAAAGTAACTGAGAAGCACAAAAACAATAGAAATTCAGCAGATAATGAAGAACCGTTTCTTTATAGTTTCCAATTTTCCAATTTTTTTGGTCTTTTATGTGATTTTTATAGTTTTTTTAGAAAATGAATGAATCATTCCTTCCATTAGAATGATGCTAAAAACTTGAAACTACATTTGTAGAAATTGAGTCAATTTTTAGAAGTTATATTTTCCTACAAACTTATGTATACCAGATAGTAGTGTTGAACGCACACAGAAGGTAAAATTAACCAAAAATTTTATTTATTTAAAAACACCCCACTGTTGTCAGTAGTGAGGGGAATTTATATTTTTATATGGGTTTTAAATTATCTATTTTTTTATATTTTTTTTCTAGAAACCTAAATCTAATCTAAACTATGTTGAATTAAAATATAAGCAAACAAAACACAACAACCCAGAACAACATGACCTAAAATGCTAAGATGAACAAGCATGAGAAATTTCTAGGGAAAAGAATATTCTACTAGTTTGAAAGGTTTTATATTCACTCAAATATGGAAGTAACGTAAAAAAATGAAAGGAATGACTTAGCTATCTCTATAGGGTTTAAATCATCCAAATTGACTAACATCGGTGTTCACCACTCTAAGAAAGTCCATATTTGAAAAATTATCTTTGAAAAATACAATAGAACAGACTCACAGAGAGTTCTGAGGTTTAATGAATTAAGAAGTTAAGAAAATGAATCTATGCCCATTATCATCGAATTATATCAGAATTGAAATTTTATATTAAGTGGCACTATTCAATTTTATGAATTTAGAATTCATCTCATCGATCAATTTTGGATTCATAAAAATGAATTTGATAAGGAATAGATGAATTAAACACCATAACTATAAATTTCTCTAGACTCAATTATTTATCTAACAATAATTTATATTACTTATAATGAAATCATTAAATTAAAATGTATGGAAATTTAAAAAAAAATATTGGATGATATTTTCCTCTTATTGCATGAATCGCTACAACTCTAGGTTCTCGGATCCCTAAGAATTGTTTTCTAAGAAGTTATCCAAGGTTTTCTCCACTTTCTTAGTAGGTGAGTAATTTTCCAAGGTTAGAATGTTTGCCTCTTTTCAAAGATCTGATGCTTCTCTATTAAAAGAACCACTACCTTCTTATGCACGTCACCACATGTTTCCACTGACATACTTTGGTTCTTTAATCATTTATCGTGCATGTTCATTTTTCGATGAAACACACATTGCATTAGAAGTTCCCTCATAACAAAATTTCTATGAGTTAGTTAATTGAACATGGACAAGCTCCTTCCTCTTGAATGAACCTTCACAAGATGAACAAAACAAAATAGCTAAAACATGAAGGAAATAAATAAATAAATATTTATACTTAATGAACTTAGTTTATTAAAAATACATTAAAATAATTAATAAGTTTTCATATAATGATATTAAATAAGTTATTCTATTAGTATTATTAATAACTAGTAAATATATTTTAAATCTAGATTATTATTAATTAAGATGAAATAATTATTATTATTAACATAGTTTTTATTATTTTTTAATTTTTTTTAGTTTTCCTATAATTTATTTAATTTTATTTTTAACAGTATCTTCTACCCCCCAAATTTAGCACAACCCTAGGGAGTCTTTGATCCTTCTTCCTGAAGGAAACATCCCAGAAGTGGGTCTCCTCTATTTTTGTCTATCTTCATCAACTGGTGGTAGGATCGGGTCTCCCGTGGCACGACGATAGCTCTTGCTTCCACTCGTTCTCTTCTACCCAGTAGCTTGTAGTGGATTTCATCCCGAATGGCATTTCAATCCTTTGCTAGGACTCGGCACAACTCCAGCATCAGTTACAGGTCCTCCTTATCAATGGTGCATGACCCCAAGTACCTAATGTCTAGTTGTTGACTTGTGTTGACATCAGGTATACTTCCACGGTGTGTTCAAATATATATGGTAGCTCGATTATTAGCTTCAGTGGCTCTTACTCAGTCTGAGATGAAATTTATTTTGTTCATTCAAATATAAGAGAACATTGAAGTGGGTTGTGATTATATGGTGGTTTATTGTGTATCGATCTGGTTTGAGTCTTGGTTTTGTTGTGTGTGTGGTAGAAAAAGTGACGTAGGGGAGATGAGCTAATGTCGGTGAGTTGTATAGGGGAGGTGATGTTGATGGACTAACTTCAGTAGGAGATGGAGGGTGAGATTGATAGAAGAGATGAATCAATAGTGGAGAGTTGTGTTGTTGAGGAGATGAAACTAATAATAACGATCGGTGAGATGTGAATGAAGTAAATCAGGGTCTCGTGAGGGGTGGGATGTAAGATCTAAGGTTTGATGAGACTTGCGGTAAGATGAATGGGAAGGATCGGTTCATCGAATTCTACCGATAGATAAAAATAAAGGGATTCACTGATAGTTAAAAAGAATAATAAGACACTGATGGGGTGCATCAGTGAAACCGATGAGAATGTGAGATCAATACCGATGGATGATCTATGAGTCATGAGACAATGAAAAGTTATTAGTGAGTCGATTAACTAATAAATAGGAAATGGATGGCACCGATGATGCACATCAGTGAGACTGATGGTCAAAAATTAAAAGGTCAGTGACTTAAATTATTTGAAAACTGTATAAAGGAGTATAAAAAATAATGATTTTAAATACTCTAAACTAATAAATTAAATTTCATAAAGAATACTTAAACATTAAAACACTTAGTTTTAATAAAATTTACATAAACTATTAAGTAATATAAACTGAAAAAATAATTAAATTAATAAAGTAATGTTATTTTAAGAAATTTAATCTACAATGTCTAATAATAAATTAAAAAACATTAATTAATACCCAAATACGATGATTAAAGGATTCTTTATTATAAGAATAAAATTAAAAAGTGAGTATATTAAAATAACTAATTGTGAAATTATTATATCAGATAAGTTAGTTAGATAAAAATAATAGTTTTAAAGTCTAAAAATACAAAATTTGATATAAAAGTTTATTATTTAATAAATTTCATTCCGAAAATAAAAAATTATGAATAATTATCAAAAATTGTAAAATTAATCAATTAAATTGTTGAAAATTATATGAATAGATGTGGAAAACTATTTAAAAATATGCACACATCACACCTCACCAGTACATAGGTAACATTCAACATAATCTTGAAAATACTATGTAAAAAACATAAGTAGAAAAATCTTTGAATATTTCATTATTCATAACATTTGAATCCAAATACATAAATACTTAGATTACTTCATCCTTAGTCCATTAACAATAACTCCTATTTTCATTCACATTTCATTTGTAATTTCATAATCATGTACAATGTAACCCGCACTTTTACCACCTTGCTTATTCTCATGAGGAACATTATTCTTGGGACATTGGGTTGCATAATGACCATTTTATCCACACTTAAAACACCTGACCTTCAATGATGACTTAGGGTGGCCAAAATTCCAAACTGATTCATTAACCAAACGCATAATTTTTCCCTTGCAGTCACTTTCTTGGTTTCCTTCTTTTCAATAGTCAAAACACATTCTTGTTCCATTATGACATTAAATTATTTTATTATTTCCGCATCCATGACACAAAGGAAACTGATTCTTCTTTTCTCAATGGTAACTATTACTCATACTCTCAATGAACATATTCTTTATCTTCCTTGGTGAGTCTAAGAGTTGGTTAAGGTAAATATTGTTAATCATGTACCATGAGAATTGTTTAAGAATGATCTTGACATATTTCACTACAGTGATATTCCACCTAACTGGTCATCATAAATTTTCCAACACATTCATCATTAATATAGTTCCTTGTAGTTACTTCAATTGACTAAACCCAAAAGCATAGTTTGAGCATTAATTATCATTGAAGAGAACCACTTATTCCTGAAATTAATTAGATATAGGATGTATAAATAAAAAACTCCATAATCAATGACACCTTAGGTTTATCGTAGGTTATTCATATATTACATTTATCTAAATTCTTCATGATGATTTGTGAAGAGTTTGTGAATTCTGAAAGAATATCCCTCAGAGTGTCAAACCAGGTATGTTGTAAGGTATATTATCATGTACCAGATTACCCTGAGTCATGCTCAGAATATCTTGTCAGAGTTGTTACCACTGGGTACCTCTATTCTAGAGCCACATCCACTAATAATATCCCAATAAAGGTGTATATATTGGAAACCATGAACTATATATTTTACTAAAATTCTAATACATTTTCCTATATTTTAACTCGTCCAAATACTTATCCTTAGAGATATCCCATGAAATTTATATATAAATATACCTAGGAATATACAAATCATTTTATCATCCTAGTTTCTAATGGTTAACTATATGTTTTCTCTGATAACAACTATAGTTACCCCCATTTTTCAAATAATTAACATTACAAAAAAAATTTAGAATACATAACCATTATACAAACCGACACTAAATGACCGTAGATGGTATAGTTCCTTTTAAAGCATGGAACCTAAACAATGGTACATATGTGAGCTAAATCATCTCCCAATAGGTTCTTCTTAACTAGAACCCATCTTAGACCTATAAAATAAAGTACATATGATCATAACCTGGTGGAAAGGAAACATAAAATAGGTCAGATGAAATTATCAATAAGGGTAAACATGGTAAACACATAAGCATAAATATGTTCCAAAGGGTATGAGAATGTGATCTTATAAATACAAGACAACACACTACATATCACAGAACATGATAAAAATATGGGCATAAACATTAGTAATTCAAAATAAATGAACAAAATGAAATAAAAAACATAATCCCTGAAATCATAAGATAGGAAAAATATCGGGAATTGTGGAAAACACATAAGCATATAATGATATCAACTATAGCCAAGTAATAACTTCCAAGACCATATTAGTAATATTTTTTCACTCCCCATACTATCATTATAGTCATGGTTCACTCCCATTCCAACATAGTTTCATTAGTTAACTCCTTGTACCATCTTAGTAGTCATGGTTCAATCCCATAGCCAACATAGTAGTCAAGGATCACTCCCAATATCGTATTAGTATATCTCATGAGGTATAAATATTTTCCCAATGCGTTGGAGGTAGATATAGGTCCCAACCATCACCTAATGAAATCATACATACATGTTCTACAAAATAATAGATAATCATATCATAACCAATGAAAGGAAATGGTTATAATAAACCTGTAAACATGTCATAACCTGTGAAAAATGATAGAGTTTTCCCAATCGTTTCATCAAAATAGTAACCCATAAAAGAGAAACTGATTTCATATGTGTATAATCCATGAAGGAGAGATGGACTTCCTGAAGGCCATGGAATTATGCATAACTCATTCATGGACATGATTTGAACATAATCTTAAAATTGTTTTTTTAAAATAATTAGTAACATCAGTAGATGTTATCTTTGACGAAAAATAAATTTGAAATATCCTCTAAAAAAATTGTTAATGGAAAAATCATTTCTTGTATTAAAAATGATTTTTAATACACAAAACCATTTGAAAATAATTTTCTTTGAAAATAAAATGAAACAAATTAAATAATACTGAAATTTTTGTCCTTATAACATATAAAATAAGATTCAAAAAAATTAAAATAACTTTGTCTTTAAGAACACATTGAAATATTATATAAAGAGCCAGATTTTTTTAAAACCATTGTACTTGAAAGATAATAAAATATGCTTGAAAACATTTGGAAAACCATTTTTCTTGAAAACTTATAAAATAATCTTTAAAACATTTTTAAAACCATTGTTATTGAAAACTTAATGAAGAAGATTGAAATAATTTTGAAAAACATTTATTTAAAAATACATTGAAAACTTTTAAATAGAGAATTTAATCTTTTTGAGAATGATAGTTCTTGAAAACATATAATAGATGTTGATTTTTTTGAGAACCATTTCTTTGAAATGCACTTAAAACTTATAAATAAAGGTTGAAAATATGTTAAAGACCATTTTCCATGATAACTTATAAAAGAATCATGAAAAAAAATTTAAAAACATTTTTTATGAAAAATAATTTTAAATACTTTTTATTAAAGTTTACCCTTTATAAAATGAAAAAAAATTCTTTAAAGGAATGATGACTGGAAAATCTGTATAAGTCATATGAGGTCAAAACAACAATCTTTTTCTATAGTAAAAAAAGGTTAGAAAGATTTTTTGTTCAAAAACCAAAAAAAATATTTCCTTAAATATATTTCTAAAAGAAAAAAAGTGTTAAAAAATTATTTTAAAGCTTATAGGATAATGGTATAATATTATTGGAAACCCTTTTTAGAAAAAAATAGATTTCCGACCGAAGAAAGGGTAATGTCGAGCATTCCTTCAAAAACATTCTTAACTATATTATAAAACAAAGAGTATAATATTTTACCAATACCATATTATATCAAAAATAACAAAATTTTAAAGAAATATATTGAATATTCATGATAGATATATCATATTATTTTATCATTGGAAGCATAAACATAAAAAGAAAAATCATTAAGTGATGAGATTGCCTCAATAAACTCTTATAACTCTGTAATTTGGGATCATTCTCTCCATGTGAGAAAATGGAATTACATGAAGCATAAAAAATAATTAAAAGAAGTAAATTAATTATAAAAATTGTAAAATATAAGTATATACACCTCAATGGAGAGTTTAGGTTCATAACAAAACATGAATCTCCAAGAAGGAAAATTGAGACAAACCTATTTCTCGATTTGGAAACATTTGAAAGCTAAACCCCATGACAGAAGTATCATAAAATAGACATGTGAATTCTCATAAATTTAAATATAAAATAAATTGAATACAATGATGGTCATTATATACACCACAAAAATGGAAATATTTTCAATCATATCTTCTAACTCATATAAAATAAATGTGAGATCCAACCCCTTTACCTTATGTCTTTACTCTCTTTATACTCATACAAGCTTCCTATATAAGATTTTTAATTTTATTAAAAAAAAATTTAAATAACAATATTTTTATATATATTACCATATTGTTTTAGTATAAAATTATTTTACCTTCTTTTTAATGATCATATGTTATGGTTTCACTTTAGGTAATATTCACTTTGTTTTTCGCATGTGTCTTAATTTATTATATCGTTGGGAATTATACTTATATAATGATTCCAAAATTTATATAATTATATTAATATAACATAAATCATTTATATTAATATTATAATAATTTATATCACATTTATTTATCAAATGGAATACTCGTTCAAGGAGATGGTAAGTCGTACATACAAATGAACATTGTTTCCTTTTTTTTGTTATATTGAAAGAATGTATCTAGAAAACATATGTATATATATGAAGGTATATATTTTTCATTACTACAGTAGAATTAATATATTATATATATCTTATTACTTCACCAAACCCTTCCTCAATATGTTTAATGTGGTGTGTGAATAAATCACATCGCTTTGAGAGGCGATTTTCCACACAAGCTCAAGCAAGATTATCATATTAACACCAAATGGAATAAAAAGATATGTGCATTGTAAAAATAAAAAAATAATATTCAATATATAATAAATAAAATATATTAAAAATATAAATAGATTATCCATCATAATTTCCACCATGATTGGTGGTAAATGAAAAATGAAAAATCATCACTTCATGAGGTAGTAATACTCCAAACAGAGAAATAATATGTTAGATATCCATTTGATAGAGGTGTGTGTTAGTGTAGGTAGAAATAATTTCATAAATAATCATAGTATATTTAGGATAATATTTTCTCTACACAATAAATTAATAACAAGATTGTAGGGGGTGAATAAGTGAAATAAAGGAATGGAGATTGAGGGAAGACGTTACCTCTAAATCAGGAAACTCTGTTTGGTTTGTGCCAAAAGGATTCCATGAGATTATTTATTCCCAAAACGAAACTTCTTAGTAGAATAAAGGATATTTAGGTGGTTATTTTGGAAGATCATGTATGATATTAAATAGTTTTATTGGTTTGAGTAATTTGTAGAGGTGGTGGCCTTTTAAAAGGTAGGAAAAGGACTCACTTGGATGTTTTAGAAATAATTTAGGGGTGAAAATGATGTTACCTAAAAAAAGTCATACCAAACCAACAAAAATAAGTAATATAAGATTGATGGTCAATATATTGACAGAAAATGGGTTTTTTAGAAAGTTTCAAGGACATTTGGGCACTAAATTTTAAGGGTTACTCCCTAATTAATCATAGTTTGGCCTTAACAACTATGATTAATTTTAATCACTTTTAAAAATAATTTAAGTAAAAAATTAACATAGTATTATTATAATATAAATATTTGGCTGAATAAAATGTTGTATATTAGTTTTTAAAAATATAAATCATAGAATTGGAAAAATCGAGATTAGTGTTTATCTGAGAGGCGGGACAAAATAACGGGTTTTAAGTAGGAGAAAGTTCAAATGTTTGTTAAGATGTTTTTTCAATTTCAAAGTAAAATTGAATGTAATGAATTAAAATGTATTAATAGATGTATTATTTTACTAATCTGGCCATAAAACATATTTATAATATTAAATATCATTAAAAATTAAATAGGATAAAAATGTAGTTTTTAACTAAAAAGCAGTATTTTTCACTATTCTTCAATAAATGATGTTTCACAAAAAAATTCCAAAAAATTTACCATGGACTAGTTTTGATGTTATAAATTAATAATTGAAGTTTATTTTATCAAATTAAATTCCTAAATTTTTGTAACTTTAAATTCATTATTATAGGTGGTTCACTTGAGAAAATTTTGTTTTTAAACATAGAAGGACTTTACCAAAAATTTCATTTTTCATTATCAATTTTTTTTAATTATATAAAAAATTTATAAAAACTATTTTAAAAGTTTTTATTACTATTCATATTACTATTTTTAATAATTATTTTATAATTATGTCATTTAATATTATATATATATATATTTATATATTCAGATGACTCAAAGAAACTCAGTGTTTCATGCTTCGTACGCCATGTCGTTGTTGCTTGTAATGCAATCTAAGTTGGAATTTATTATAATTAAAACCAATTTATAATTGGGGGTAAAATAAGTTTTTCCCTTATTGTGTTAATTTATATATAAGGAACTATTTCAGGTGTCATGTGAAATGAAAAATATTGTAAAGATAAATTAATTCTAAAAGAATAGTTCTCAAAATATAAATGTGTTACATTCTACTCCCCATAAAATGAGTTTCTACATCAAAAATATTCTGTGTTATCGAAGGTTTAAGACATTAATGATCCATACAGAGAAACCCATATCGTAAAAATGGAAACTAAAACATCCCTTAAAAATTGAAATTTAGAAGAATAATAGTTACCCAAATTAACATATAATCAAGTTTTTACATAGGTTATCATATATTGGGTGTGATGATTGGACATGGAAGAAAAGCGTAAATATTTATAGGGAGTGATTGAGGTTATCAATAACAAACTATTGAATGATAAAATGGAATATGAGGGAATCAAATTCAAAAATATGTGATGATTTAAAATATTATCAACTCAACAAAAATTAAATGTATAAGGAGAATGATTTTTTGATAACATTCATATTTTTTAGTAATTCTTGATAAATTTATATGAACAAAATTTCAGTTATGGGTTGTTCTTTGAAAATTTTATAATACATCCATTAACTAAGGGAATGAATTTATAGAAATTAACTTTGATGAATAAGGCACTAGAATATGTGTTTAATGGATCATAAGGTCTAAAAAAGAATAAATTATCTATCTATTTGTCTCTTAAGGAAACAACATCCATTAATATATAATAATTAAAAGTAACACTACTAGTTCATCATATTTATATATTCAAATAACATAATTATACATTAACTTGAACATCATGTAGGCTAGTGTTAGGCATGAAAACCATATCATCCTTCGGCCATAGTTTCAAGACTCACATGCTTTCTTGACTTGATTGGTTGTCACCTGACATACATGATATAATTTTTTAAAACCAAACTAATATAATATATAATATATAAATCCTTGAAATAATTTTAATCACTACATAACCTTTTAACCATATTTTTTAACAAAAAATGATTTCACAAATACTTCCTCTGAATTTTAACTTATACATTTAATGTACAATTAACCTGAGAACCCATCTAAAAGATTAAAAAATCCAAAACATTATAAAGAGATCCATGAAATCATATAAAACTTAATTCCCCTATATTTGTCAAAGTATCTCTTGGTTTTCACATTCTAAACATGTGAATACCATAAGGATACATTCTCTTGAAGCATGGTAACAACCTAAGTCACTAAAAATCCTTTTGGAAAACATGAATACTTCTTCATTCAAAAGTATATTGGATTTACTCTTTAAATCAATTTTTTTAACTTCATTATTTGTAGCATAATCTACTTATAAAAAACCCCTTACTTAGATTCAAGGTAATATATACAATCATATTTACATATTCATATCCCACATATATTTATCCATACAATATTGTCTTCCCATAAATAACATATTAAGGGTTGCCTTCCATTAGTGAAAAATAGAATATTATCATTAAATAACTTCACCAATCGATATGGAACATTCAATACAAATATGAATATAATGAGCTAAAAATATAAGTAGAACAGTATGTTTATATTTAATCATTCATATATTTTGAATCCAAATTTATAAATACTTTAATTAAATTATACACAATCCATTAACAAGAATACCTCTTTCCTTTCACATTTCATCTGTAGGCTCGTCATCATCTACAATGTAACCATTACTCACACAACCTTCCTGATTATCTTTAGGAATATTTCTATTTGTACATTGGGTTTCATAATGACTTTTTTCTTCACACATTAAACACTTATCCTTCAATGATGAGATAGGCAGGACAAAATTCCCTTCTATTTCTATAACCAAACTCTTCATTTTTCAATTGTAGTCACTTTATTTGTGTCCATGATTTTGACTATCAAATACCTTCTTGTTCCTCTAATACATTCACTTATGTGGTTAGTTATACATTCTTAACACAAAGGAAACTGAATTTTCTTTCCTCCATGGCCTCCTTTACCCAAACACTCAACGAACTCCTTCTTTCTCTCAAATTGTGAGTCTGAGAGATTGTTAAGGAAATCATTGTTAATTATGTTCCATGAAAATAGATTAGTCATGCCAATGAAATATTTCACACTATTTATCATCCCCTGACTTCTCATTAGAGAATCTTCCATCAAATTCAACATTAATCATGTTCCATCGAATTCCTTCTATTGAATAAAACCATAAGCATGGTGTGAGCATTACTTATCATAGAATAAAACCCCATAGCCATGAAAATAATTACTATTATGTTGTCAACATCATAACACATTCTATAATATATGACACCATATGTTTATCCTCAGTTATCCATAACTAACTTATATCTAAATCCTTCCTGAAGGATTGTGAAGAGTTTGTGAAGTCCAAAAGAATATCACATGGGAGTGTCAAACTAGTTGCACAACAAGGCCCATTATTGTGTACCATATTACCCAAAGTCAACACCAGAACATCTTGTCAGAGCTGTTACCCCTTGATACATCTGTGCCAGATCCGCATCCAATTTTAGTATCGAGACATGGATGTATTTCTTAGAAGCCACTCTCTCTATCCTATATCAAAATTCCATGACATTTTCCTAAATGTTAACTCATCGTTATACTTATCCTTAGAGGTATCCAAAGAAATATAATTAAAAATATTCCTAGGGATATCAAAAAGGATTTCTTATCCTAGTTTCAAAAGGATAACTATACCTTTTCTCAGATAAAAACTATAGATACCCTCTCTATTAACAATATATACATTATAAAACTTTTTCAAAATATAGATTCACTATACAAATAGAAACCTAAAGACTATAGTTGATATAGTGCCTTTGGAAACATGGAAATGTAAACAGTGGTAAAAATGTGAGCTACATCATCTCACACTAGGTTTTTATTGATTATCACCCTTCTTATTCATATCAAAAAAATTACAGAACATTAAAACCTGGGGGAATGGAAATATAAAAGGGTTGAGATCAAATGATCAGTAAGCATAAAAAATGGAGTCATGTAAGAATAAACATGTTCCTATGGGTATAATAATGTAATCATATAAATAGAATATCATACCCTATGTATCAAAGATAATAACAAAAATCATGGAATAAAGATTGACAGTTCATAAGACATGAGTCTTATGAAATAAAAATATTATGCCATGAATTCATAATATAGGAATAAGACATCGAATTGGGGAAGAAACGTAATCATAAATTGATTTACATATTATAAAAGGCATCACATCCATGACCATCTTATTATTTTGGGTTCACTCTCCATACCATCATACTAGTCATGGTTGACTCCCATGACCATCATAATAGCATCAGTTTACTCCTCAAAACATCTTAACAGTCATGGTTGGCTCCCATGTCCATCGAACTAGTCAAGGTTCACTTCCAATACCATCTTAGTTTATCTCATGGGATATAAAACATTACCCAATTTATTGGAGGGAGATATTGGTCCAACCTATTACATAATGTAATGATACATACATGTACCATAATATCATATGTAACCATATCATAACCCATTAAATGAAATCGGTATCATTAACATGTAATCATGTCATAAATTGTGGAAAAAGTTACAAATTTCATAATCATTTAATCAAAAACATAACCCATTAAGGATAAAAATATTTCATATTTTTAAAACACATGAAAGATAAATGTGTTTCTTAAAGACCATGACATAGGTCATTACTCATTCAAACAAAGGATATGAATGTAACCTAAAGATCATTCCGTAAGAAGGAATTAGTAGCATCAATAGATGTCATCATAGATGGAAAATAATATTGAAATATAATCTAAACACTTTTTTGAGGAAAATGTCCTTTATTTTTTGAAAAAGGATTTTTAATACATAAAACTATTATAAATTATTTTGTTATAAAATTCCTTAAATCTTTTGAAATGATTTTGAAATATTTTTTCCTTTAAAACTTATAAAATAAGCTTCAAAATATATTTAAAACCCTTTTCAATGAAAACAGTTCAAAAACATATAAAAATAACTTGATAAAGTTTAAACACCATTGTATATAAAAACATTTAAAAGAAGCCAGATAACATTTTGAAAAACATTTTTCTATAGAAATTATAAAATAATCTTGAAAAAATTTATAAACCCATTTTTCGTGAAAAATTTTAAAATAATTGTAATTTTTTTTGAAATTAATTTATTAGGAAATAAATTGAAAACATATAAGTAGAGATTAAAAAAGATCTTAAAACCATTTTTCTTGATAAATTATAAAATAAACTTGAAAACGTTTTGAAGACCATTTTCCTTGAATGTTTATAAAATAATACTAAAAATGGTTTGAAAACCATTTTCAATGAAAAAAACATTAAAACCTATTTTCTTAAAGATGGATTTTTTTAAAATGAAAATGAATCATCAAAGTAATGATGGCGGGTAAATCCATACATGTCGTAACAGGTCAAAAGAAAATTCATTTTTCACTGTAAAAAAATTGTTAGAAAAGGTTATTATTTAGAAATAGAAAATACGATTCTGATGAATATATTGTTAAAATTCAAAATTGTAAAATTTAATTTTAAAGCTTATAGGGTAATAGTATAGTATTATTATAAATCTATTTTAGAAAACATAGATTTCAACTGAAGAAATGGAAAAAAGATTCTTAACTATCTATTGTTTCAAAGAGTATAATATGGTACCAATAAATGATTATATCATAAAATTATGTAGGATAAGGAAAATCTAGAATATTCTTGAGACATGTATCACAATGTTTCATCAAGGGAAGCGTAAACATAAACAATCTCAGAATGTGATGAGACTGTCTCAATAAACTCTTATAACTTGGTAACTTGGGATAATACTCTCCTTGTATGAAACAAACATTATATAATGCTTTATATATCATGGAAAAGGTATATTCATGATATAACATGTAAAATGGAAGTGTATACACCTCAACGAAGAGTATAGGTTCCTAACAAAACATTAATATCAATGAAAGCAAATTGAGACAAAATTGTTTTACCGGTTCGGTATATTTTGAAATAAAAAACCCAATTAAATAATGATAATAAAGTGGAAATATTAATAAAAATAAATTGAAGTATAATATTCATATATTAAAATCATTTTCAGTACATACACCACAAAAAAGTAAAGAGTGGTGAATATATCTTGTATCATATAGAAATTATAATTGAGATGAAATCCCCTTACCTTGTGTCTTGACTCTCTCTTTTCTCAAACATGATTCCTATATAATAAACATAAGTTTATTATACATACTTTAATTAATAATATTATTATATATATTACCATATAAGGTTTTATTATAACCTTATATTACTATATTTTTAACGATCTTATGTTAAGGTTTTACTCCGGGTAATATTCACTTCACTATTCGCAAGTGTCATAATTTGTTATATTGATGGTACTTATAGGTATATCATGATTACATAATATAGATAATTATATAAATATAATTTATATCCATTATATGAATATTATAAAATTTTATAACTTATATATTTATGAAAAATAATACACCGTTCATGGAGGCGGTAAGTCATACGTACGCGTGAACGTTGTTTCCGTTTTTATTGTCATATTGAAAGAATGTATACAAATGACATATGTATATATATGCATATATATATCATTAATCCAATATAATTATTATATTATATATATCATATAATTTTACTAAACCCTTCCTTAATACATTCCATGTGGTGTGTGACGAATCACATCACTTTGAGGGGGCGGTAGTCCACACTTCCTCAAACCGGATTATCGTATTAACACCAAATCGAAAGAAAAGAAGATGAGTACTGTAAAAGGAATAAAATACTAAAAACATAATAGATAAAATATATGACATATATAAATATAGTTTCTATCATAATGGCCAGCATAATTGGTGGTAAATGAAAAATGGACAATTATCATTTCGCGAGGAAATAATTTTCCAAAGATAGAAACAATATGTTTAATATCCATTAGATGGTGGTGCATATATGTATAAGTCCAAAAAATTCCATAAAAATCTCATAGTATATGTATTATATATCTGTGTTCAGTCAATATTGGAATAAATTGAGTGGATGGGGTGGAAAAGTGAAATAAAGGAAATGATCTTTAGAGAAGACATTGCCACTAAATCAAGTAACACCTTTTGGTGTCTTCCAAAAGAATTATTTGAGAGGATTTTTGAATAATGGGTTACTTTAAGTTATAAGGGAGGAATTTTATAGGCTATTTTGGTAGATATTTTCTGAAATTAAATTGTTTTGTATGTGTGAGGAACCAGTAGAGGTGATGGCCGTTTATGGGGAATGGAAAAACTCACTGGGAATTTTTAGAAACAAGTTAGGTGTGCACATGTTATTACCTAAAGAAGTCTTAAAACACGTGAAACTCAATAATGGATGATTAATGGTAAAAATATTGACATTCAATGGGTGTTGGAATATTTTATAGGTCTTTTGGGCCATTAAATTTATGGTTTAGTCCCTAATTAAACTTAATTTTACTTTAACTACTGTGATTAATTTTAATCACTTTTAAGAATAATTTTGGTAAAAATTAACCTAGTCTTATTATAAAATAAATATTAGACTGTTTACAATGTTTTATGTTGGGTTTATTAAATTTAAATCATATATGTGGTAAAATAAAGATTAGTGCTAATCATACAGTTGAGAATAAATAACGGGCTTTAAAAGCAGGAAAAAGATAGAATGTTTCTTAAGATTTTATATTCAGTTTGAAAGTGAAATTAATTATAATTAATTAAATAATATTAATATATGCAATATTTAACTAATTATACTTGAAAAAACATTTATAATATCATTTAGCATTAAAAATTAATTTCCTAAATTCAGTTTTAAACTATAATGTGGTATTTTTAACTATTCATCAAAAAATGATTTCTCTGAGAAAAATATCAAAATTATACCCTAGGATAATTTTGATGTTATAAATTCAAAAGTGATGTTTATATAATAAAATTAAAATTCTAAATGTTTCTAAAATAACATCCATTGTTATAATCAGTTCATTTAAGATAATTATGTTTTTAAACAAAGAAAGACTTTTACAAAAATATCGTCTTTCATTATAAATATTTTTATTTATATAACTAAATTATAAAGAACATATGAAAATTATAAAACCGTATACATATAACAATGTTTAATGGTTAGGATATAATTATATCATTTAATTATATATATATATATATAATGGAGTTTCATAGACACCCAGTATTGTCTGCATCATATGCCAAGTCAGTGTTGCATATAGTGCATGCCAAGTTGTATTGCGTGTAACACAAAAAATGTTGGTATTTTATGTGAAATGAATTTTTAACATAGTTTTTTAATATATATATATATATATATATATGTATATATAAAGAACTATTTCTAGTGTCATGTGAAATTAAAAATATTGAAAAATTAAAATTAATTCGAACAAATAGTCCTCTATATATCAGGGTGTTACTTGTGTATAATCACATCGAAATGTGATTTTCTCCACATGTAATGTCTTATACTGATGTAATATAGGTCATCATTGACATCATAATATCTTAGGGATACTAGGTGTTTTGGACTGCGTATATTCTTCATCACTTGGAGATCTTGAGCTAGGCTCTCAAAATTTTTTAACATCTAGTTTTTTTAGATGGGGACATATTTCTAGTTGGTTATATATTTTTCACCTTTGAATTTTAGTTGTCACTATAGTACAGTTTTAAACACTTGAGGTTGAATTCTTTATTTACTTTAAAGTTGTTGTATAACGCCCTGACCCCAGTAGCCCGGAGCCCGTGTTATGGTTATGGTTTGTAATTTATTTCGTACAAATGAAACAAATAAGTCACACATCATAACACATCAGGATGAACTTTCTGGTTTAGATCCTGGAGAATTAGAGACAACAGCTTTGCTTCTTTATCACTGAGCTAAGAACAAAAATCCAAGACTTGGAAAGGCTCTATCAACCTGTAAAAAAAATTAACAAAAACGTAGGGTGAGCATTGAAATACTCAGTAAGGGGTTTTTAAAAATACATAAATACAGCCTTTGAAAACTAATATGAAAATACTCTTCCATAAATAATATGTTTTCTTAAAGGAAAAAATTCAATACAAAACAAAAGTCGATGTATCACAGTTAAAGCACTTCATACTTACACACTAGAACACTTAGCTGGAACCCACTTAAATAGACAAGATAAGCATGCTAATAAAAAGACATGGGTTATACTAATCAAAGTGTCCATAAACAAGAAATGTGTGCATGAACAACAAGGTGTAAAAATCATCAGAGTCGCGCACAAGTGCATTATCTAAAAAAACACATCATGACATGATAAATGTAATGCAACATTTGTAATAAAATTCTGGAAAAGAAACTGGACATGCATCAACATCTCCATATCATATGTCTTGTGTATTGTTTTTTAATCTGATAATCATAGGTAAGGTTCTATAACCAAGGATATTCCTCTATTCAGAGTAATCACTTGGTTGGTCATAAACAAAGAAATGTATGTTGAAGGACTCATGGTCTCTTTGTCAAGGCCTTGTTCCACGACCTAAGGGTAACAACCCAATCTGACTGTCTCGAGAACTATCGATGCATCGAGGAGCTTACTTTTACCTGTCTCCAACCCGGAGGTCTTACTTTAACCAGTCCCCATCCTGGAGGTTTTTCTTCTTACCGGACCCCATCCCGGGTAGTCCCATACATTTCCCACATGTTGACAAGGTCAGATATTCAAGGTGTCCCATACCACTTTGAATATTTAATTTTCATTTCATATTACCCAAGGTGTCCCATAACACTTTGGGTAATACCATTTTCATCTCTCATTACCCAATGTGTCTCATACCACTTTGGGTAATTTTAGTTCTTAGTTCATTATCATGTTGAGTCATATATATGAATAAGGTAACAATTACTTAATTGGTTTACAAATACATGATATGACAGATAAAATTGAAAATATGGAATAAAAGCAGGCATGGTTAAGAAAGCATACTATGTGCATAGAACAATTATTTAAGCACATAAAATGATGAATGTGAGAGATTTTCTCCCAAAGGGGTATTAAATGATGAGTTTCTAAAATTCTAGTACATGGAAATGAACTACTTGGCATTAACTATTGTTCTTCACAGGTCACAGTACTTGCAACAAATCTCCATCCACTAATAATTACTATGACATGCTTGGTATAAAAATAATAAACACTTGTAATCTATAAAATTCCAACACTTGGAAATAAACCACTTTAAACAAAATACTTGTCATTTATTATTGTTCTTTACTGGTAATAGAATTGGCAGTTAAACTCTGATCACTAAAAATCACTACAGCGAGTTTGGTATAAAAATAATAGAGGATTTCTACATATTAATATAACCCTTAAATCTCTATCCTTTTAATACAAGTTTAAAACAGGCATAAGCATATCCTTTAAAAAATTAGAAATCATTTCCAGGGCGACATTAGTCATGTTCATTGGTGTACCCTTAGACACAAAGATATAAAACAGCATAGGAAAGTGCTAAAATCCTACATGCATAAAAATACTAATAACCATTTCTTGAAACTAGGGTTTTCAGATATTAATCTTAAAAACACACACATACATAGGGATATATATACACAATGTATATATATAGGCTTTCTCATAAAATAAACATGGTTCACTTAAAATCTGAAAACCTCTATCTACTTATCATTTATTCAGTTAAAAAAAACAAAACCTTATGGGGGTTTAAATGTTCATGAAACTATAAATACATAAACATATTAAAAAATTGATTCTAACTATAACATGATTGTACCTAAACTAAAGACCTAGTTCACTTCCAATATATCATTCATAGACAAAAAAAGAAGCAAAAACTGATTTTTATTGAAATACATAACTTATAAAAATATATAGTTATATATATATAAGGCTTACATTATGATCGTACATGTTAGGAATTATTTTAAAATAACACCTTTCAAAAGTGTAATTCTTAACATAACATACTGAATTATAAATAAATCTTAGAAACATATTTTGTATGGTTTCATGTATATCTATGTGTATACTTGAATACCTGAAAACACATATAAATAGGATATGTAATGGTTATGCTTAAAAGAAAAACCTATTACAACTAATCTTGTGTAATTGTTTGAAAAAAATATCAACCTCCTTGGAAACCCTTTATATGGAAGATTTTTATGGTGTATTCCTAAATAAATATAAAATTATACCAATACCTCTATTGTATCCCACCGGTTACAAAATAAAGACTCAAAAGAAGCAAAATCTTTAAATCATTTAGGGAAAACACCCTTTCGAATCCACATACCGTTTTTGAAACAAAGAGTAATACAAATATATAACATTTATATGTATATATATATATTGCATGTAACCGATTACACATGGAATATTTATACAAGGTTTTCTTTTATATAGAAGAAACAGAAGTACCCCTCGAAGGCAAGCACCCTAGAAGTCTAATGCATAAAAGAAAAAAGGTTAGCATGGAATTTATATATATATATATATGTATATACCATTAACTATAAGTTGTATATATATACCCATGTTTATATATATTAAAAACCGAGGAGCATGGGTGGGTTTCTAAAAAAAAGAAAAAAAGGACATGCAAATAGGACACCCTTACAGTTTAAGGGAGAAGCTTCGCCGCAAAGGGAGGCTTGCTGGGTGGCTGGGGGTGGTCTGGTGAGGTCGCGGCCACCAGGAAATGCTGCAAGGTAACAGCCTGGTGTCTAGCGGCGTAGCGCCGACACTGGTTTGGTCATCCATAGGGAGTGTGGTGCGAAACCGAAGGTGGTTCGTGTGGTGACGAGGCGACGGCGGGGAAGGTGTCGCAGCGGCGCGGGTTGGCTCTGGAGGTCCCCGTTTACATTGGGGGTTTCATGGTTCTTAAAGGAAGACGATCCGGGGGGTTTGGCCGATCCTACGGCATCCTAGGGTGGTGGGTTCGCGAGGTCAACATAAACAGTGGTGAAGGAGGCATCTCGGGCAAACTAAGTCTGGTTCGCGGGACCCCGACGCGAGGTAGAAGACGACGGGTTCGTGGAGAAAGGAAAAAAAACAACGGTCGAGATCTGACTGAGAGATATTGGATGGACGAGACGAATTGAGCCTTTAAAAAAACACCAATGGCTTGGATTGAACTTGGCGAGATCGAACGGTCTAGGCGATTGCGCGGCCAGCAAAGGCTTCACCGCCGAGAATGAACAGTTGACTTTAAAAAAAAGTTTACTTTTAAAGAAAAAAAAATATAACAATAAAATTGAATTTACACAATTTAACACATATTTTTAAATTAGAGATTCAAAATTAAAAATCCCATTTTAGATTATCTAAAATACCCTATAATTTGATATAATTCTTATAAATTTTATAATTATCATACTAAACTTTTATTAGGAATATATATCTTTAGAAATAAAAAATCCAATTTATATCATACCCCATTATTGGATTCAAAAAGATAATTTTTTCCCTATTTCAAAATACATAGTTTTAAAAAAATCAAATTAGGTACATTTTTTTCAATTATTGCGGATACACCGTTAGACACATTTTAAAATACCATATTTTCCACCATATAAATATCATCATGATCAAAATAGATTCATTTGAAAGAATAATATTTTATTTTAATACTTGAAGATATAATTCTAATATTTTGTACTTATTAAAGTATTGAAATACCATTATATTATAAAAGAGTTATAAAGACCAAATTTTTATAAAAAGATGCACTTTATCCATTGAAACCCAACGGTAAAATAAAACAGTCATATTCCCTTAGAGGTCCGTCATAAAAACAAGGGGTAGGATGTTTTGCATTTTCATAACACCAGACCCTTGGCGGATGGCTCTCCTCATACCACTTGTGCTGAGTGCGTGCACGGTGGTTCTGGCAGTTATATTTTTCACCCTGGTGGACCCTGAAGATGATGACTACCCGATTACCCGTGTTGTGATTCTCAGTAGTCTTGATGTGGCCGTGTTAGGACTTGTGCATGGTACTTTCAATTAGATGGGTCTTGTTGCAATGTAACATTTAAATATATACTAGTTTACCGTATTCTTCATGTTTGTTTCCTTTCGAATTCATTATCAGCACACAAAGCACAAAATAAAATAAAACACAAGACATCATTAAAATCACAACATTGTTCACTTGGACCAGTTTATAAATACCCGGGGCATCACATTATCCCCCTCTTAAAGGAATTGTGTCCACATAATTCGATCGGCGTACATACATTGACTTGCTCACACTGCTTTCCTGACACCCTTGGGGATGTCCCCTTTACCTCCACCGCCCATGGAAAAAGTTACTATTCAACTCAATCCCCAGGGCAGAACAAAGCTTGTGGGTCTCCTCTTCCAAAATACATTTTTGGCAAAGTGAATCGTGGTTAAAACCAAGATCCCGTTTGATACAAGTAGTTTTCCAGAGATGGGAACAAGTGACATCATGCTTGCGATATCTGCTTGGATTTGGTTCCTAAAGATCTCTCGAACCACTTCATATCTGAAGTATTTTATGAAAGACTCAAAATCGCAGAGCTCCCCAAGCATGCTGAAACACAGGATTTGGTACATAAAGACTGAACGGAAGTCCAATTCCTTTGCAGCTTCTCCGAAGGCCATGAATTCCAACCATTTATTATTCATGGTGAAACACATGAAGATTCCCTCATTGTACTTCCCTTTCTTTTTATAATTCTCGAACAATGCATTGGCCATTTGGTTATACACAACTTCCGACCCTCGGAATATTCGAAGGACATTCGAGCTTTTCGATATTTCATAGAGGGTTTTGCACGTGAGTCTTAAGTTAACAAAAGGTTGTTAACTTTTTGAGCAGGATTTTGCTACAATTGTATCTATGATCTATGTTGGGAGAGTCAAGAGTGTAGGCGTGGTTTGCTATCTTTCCATATGAGATGTTTAAGAACAAACCCCACTTAGTAAAACATTAATGTTTTTGCGTTGTCCTAATTTTCCAGGGTTGGCTAAACCATTCCTCTGATACCAACTATAACGTCCCAACCCCGGTAGCCCGGAGCCGGTGCTATGGTTATGGTGTGTAATTTATTTCGTACAAATGAAAAAAATAAGTCACACATCATAACACATCAGGAGGAACTTTCTGGTTTAGATCCTGGAGAATCAGAGACAACAGCTTTGCTTCTTTATCGCTGAGCTATGAAAAAAAATCCATTACTTGGAAAGGCTCTATCAACCTATAAAAAAAATTAACAAAAACATGGGGTGAGCATTGAAATACTCAGTAAGGGGTTTTTGAAAATACATAAATACAGCCTTTGAAAACTATTTTGAAAATACTCTTCCATACTTAATATGTTTTCTTAAAGGAAAAACTTCAAGACAAAACAAAAGTCGATGTATCACAGTAAAATCACTTCATACTTACACACTAGAACACTTAGATGGAACCCACTTAAATAGAAAAGATAAGCATACTAATAAAAAGACATGGGTTATACTAATTAAAGAGTCCATAAACAAGAAAGGTGTGCATGACCAACAAGGTGTAAACATCATCAGAGTCGCGCACAAGCGCATTATCTAAATAAACACATCATTACATGATAAATGTAATGAAAAATTTGAAATAAAATTCTAGAAAAGAAACTGGACATGCATCAACATCTCCATATCATATGTCTTGTGTATTTTTTTTAATTTGATACTAATAGGTAAGGTTCTATAACCAAGGATATTCCTCTTGTCAGAGTAATCACTTGGTTGGTCATAAACAAAGAAATGTACGATGAAGGACTCATGGTCTCTGTGTCAAGGCCTTGTGCCATGACCTAAGGGTAAAAACCCAATCAGACTGTCCTGAGAACTATCGATGCATCGGGGAGCTTACTTTTACCAGCCTCCAACCCGTAGGGCTTACTTTAACCAGTCCCCATCCTGGAGGGTTTTCTTCTTACTGGACCCCATCCCGGGTAGTCCCATACATTTCCCACATGTTGACAAGGTCAGATATTCAAGGTGTCCCATACCACTTTGAATATTTAATTTTCATTTCATATTACCGAAGGTGTCCCATAACACTTTGGGTAATACCATTTTCATCTCTCATTACCCAAGGTGTCCCATACCACTTTGGGTAATTTTAGTTCTTAGTTCATTATCATGTTGAGTCATATGTATGAATAAGGTAACAATTACTTAATTGGATTACAAATACATGATATGACAGATAAAATTGAAAATATTGAATAAAAGCAGGCATGGTTAAGAAAGCATACTATGTGCATAGAACAATTATTTAAGCACATAAAATGATGAATGTGTGAGATTTGCACCAAAAGGGGTATTAAATGACGAGTTTCTAAAAATCTAGTACATGGAAATGAACTACTTGGAATTAACTATTGTTCTTCACAGGTCACAGTACTTGCAAAAAATCTCCATCCACTAATAATTACTACGGCATGCTTGGTATAACAATAATAAACACTTGAAATCTCTAAAATTAAAACACTTGGAAATAAACCACTTTAAATAAAATACTTTTCATTAATTATTGTTCTTCACTGGTCATAGAATTTGCAGTTAAACTCTGATCACTAAAAATAACTGCAGCGAGTTTGGTATAAAAATAATAGAGGATTTCTACATATTAACATATCCCTTAAATCTCTATCCTTTTAAAACAAGTTCAAAACAGGCATAAGCATGTCCTTTAAAAAACACAAATCATTTCCAGGGTGACATTAGTCAAGTTCATTCGTGTACCCTTAGACACAAAGATATAAAACAGCATAGGCAAGCACTAAAATCCTACATGCATAAAAATATTAATAACCATTTCTTGAAACTAGGGTTTTCAGATATTAATCTTAAAAAAACATACATTAATAGGGATATATATACACAAAGTATATATATAGGTTTTCTCATAAAATAAACATGGTTCACTTAAAATCTGAAAACCTCTAACTACTTATCATTTATTCAGTTAAAAAAAACAAAACCTTATGGGGGTTTAAATGTTCATGAAACTATAAATACATAAACATATAAAAACATTGATTCTAACTATATCATGATTGTACCAAAACCAAAGACCTAGTTCGCATCCAATATATCATTCATAGACAAAATAAGAAGGAAAAACTGATTTGTATTGAAATACATAACTTATAAAAATATATAGTTATATATATAAGGCTTACATAAAGATCATATATGTTAGGAATTATTTTAAAATAACCCCTTTCAAAAGTGTAATTCTTAACATAACATACTGAATTATAAAGAAATCTTTGAAACATATTTTGTATGGTTGCATGTATATTTATGTATATACTTGAATACCAAAAAACATATATAAATAAGATATGTAATGGTTCTTCTTAAAAGAGAAACCTATTTCAACTAATGTTGTGTCATTGTTTGAAAAAAAATATCAACCTCCTTGGAAACCCTTTAGATGGAAGATTTTTTTGGTGTATTCTTAAATATATATAAAATTATACCAATACCCCTATTGTATCCCACCAGTTACAAAATAAAGACTCAAAAGAAACGAAATCATTAAATCGTTTAGGGAAAAACACCCTTTCGAATCCACGCACCATTTTTGAAACAAAGAGTAATACAAATATATAACATTTATATGTATATATATATATATTGCATGTAACCGATTACACATGGAAGATTTATACAAGGTTTTCATTTATATAGAAGAAACAGAAGTACCCCTCGAAGGCAATCACCCTAAGAGTATTATGCTTAAAATAAAAAGGTTAGCATGTAATTTATATATATATATATACCTTTAACTATAAGTTGTATATATATATACCCATGTTTATATATAAAAAAACTGAGGAGCATGGGAGGTTTTCTAAAAAAAAGAAAAAAAAAGACATGCAAATAGGAAACCCTTATAGTTTAAGGGAGAAGCTTCGCCGTAGAGGGAGGCTTGCTGGGTGGCTGGAGGTGGTCCGGTGAGGTCACGACCACCAGGAAATGCTGCAAGGTAACAGCCTAGTGTCTAGCGGCGTAGCGCCGACACTAGTGTGGTTGTGCATGGAGAGTGTGGTGCGGAACCGAAGGTGGTTCGTGTGGTGGCAAGGCGATGGCGAGGAAGGTGTTTCAGCGGCGTGGGTTGGCTCCGGAGGTCCCCGTTAACACTGGGGTTTCATGGTTCTTAAAGGAAGACGATCCAGGGGGGGTAGGCCGATCCTACATCATCCTAGGGGGGTGGGTGCATGAGGTCAATATAAACAGTGGTGAAGGAGGTGTCTCGGGAAAACTAAGTCTGGTTTGAAGGACCTCGACGCGAGGTAAAAGACGACGGGTTCGTGGAGAAAGGAAAAAAAATGACGGTTGAGATCCGACTGAGAGAGATCGGACGGATGAGATGAATTGAGCCTTTAAAAAAAACACCAACGGACGGGATTGACCTTGGCGAGATCGAACGGTCGAGGCGATCGCGCGGCCAGCAAAGGCTTCGCCGCCGAGAATGAACAGTTCGCTTAAAAAAAGTTTACTTTTAAAGAAAATAAAATATAACATTAAAATTGAATTTACACAATTTAAAACATATATTTAAATTAGAGATTCCAAATTAAAAATCCCATTTTCGATTATGTGAAATACCCTAGAATTTGATATAAATCTTATAAATTTTATAATTATCATACTAAACTTTTATTAGGAACTTATATCTTTAGAAATTAAAAATCCAATTTATATCATACCCCATTATTTGATTCAAAAAGATAATTTTTTCCCTATTTTAAAATACATAGTTTTAAAAAAATCCTATTAGGTACATTTTTTTCAATTATTGCGGATACCCCGTTCGACACATTTTAAAATACCACGTTTTCCACCATATAAATATCATCATGATCAAAATAGATTAATTTGCAAGAATAATATTTTATTTTAATACTTGAAGATATAATTCTAATATTTTGTACTTATTAAAGTATTGAAATACCATTATATTATAAAAGTGTGATAAAGACCAAATTTTTATAAAAAGATGCACTTTATCCCTTGAAACGCAACAGTCAAAAAAATGGTCATATTCCCTTAGAGGTTCTTCATAAAAACAAGGGGTAGGATGTTTTGCATTTTCAAAACACCGGACCCTTGGCCGATGGCTCTCCTCGTACCACTGGTGCTGAGTGCATGCGTGGTGGTTCTAGTAGTTATATTTTTCACCCTGATGGACCCTGAAGATGAAGACAACCCGATTACCCGTGTTGTGATTCTCAGTAGTCTTGTTGTGGCTGTGTTAGGTCTTGTGCACGGTACTTTCAATTAGATGGGTCTTGTTGCAATGTAACTTTTAAATATATACTAGTTTACTGTATTCTTCATGTTTTTTTACATTCTAATTCTTTATCAGCACACAAAGCCCAAAATAAAATAAAACATGAGACATCATTAAAAGCACAACATTGTTCACTTGGACCAGTTTATAAAAACCTGGGGTGTCACATGTTGCATCTTTTTATTACTATTCCTCTAAACTTATGTATTGAGATGGTCGGGAGTGTGTGTATAGATACATTATGAAAGACCACCCATATTGGATATTACATATAGTTCTTGTCTCACCACATGGACTACGGAGGTGGAATCGGTGTAGTTTTGGATTAACTCCAAGTTAGATTTGAGTCATTACAACATAGTCATTTGAATACAAGAAACCACCATCAACCCAACGGTCAGTCTGGGCAAAAAATACAGTTGTTAAAAGGAATTTTTGGAGTATAAATACTCTATATTAGAGGTTATTCAGTAAATCAAATACATTTATAATAGTTGTCATAGAATAATAGCTTTTTGAAAACAATATAGATGGAATTTTAAAATCCAATATAAGGAAGACTGTTTCATTCACCCATGTGCTTGTTACAGGCAGGTGAGAGAGCTCTACATGGACCTTTTCCCATTCATGAGAAATCATAGTCGGTATATCATATCGAAACATGCATGGAATCATCTTAATGGATGAATATGTCTTAATTGTTTCATCATTGAAGGCCTCTAAAGTCAAAGGTTGGGATTTAGGTCTTTCTAAATGTTTCTGCTAGATTGAGGCATCAATAGATTCATAAATAAGGAAATATAAAATGATTCCTTGCTAGACCATTTGAAAATTTAGAGTAGGTCAAGCAAGTATCTTATCATATATATCTTCCTGGGAGTTACCAATATATCCATGATGTCATAAAAATATCACAACTTAACCATTATCACTCTGAACAACCATTTAACATTGATCAAGACGATTTGGTTTTACAGAATGATACTTATTATAAGGAGCATCATATTGTATCATTGATTGAAGAATGATCGATATATGATGTAGGTTATTTACTCTAGTCTTGGTCCTATAGAAGCATGATAATGTATAGGATGTGACCAGGGATAGAGTCTAACATGTGTGCTCATTAATTGGAGTTATTATCCTATGTTGCTTTACCTAATTCAGAAGAGAAACTATGGGATGAGTTGTCTTAAGTGCGTGAGGTTGTAAGATCACATTTTCTCTTAAAGGATTGTTGGCCAATGTTTTTTAGTTTTTAATTTTATAATTATTTATGTTACTAATGTGGTTATGGTTTATTCAAATAATTTTTAGGTAATTTTTAGAGGCTAGAGGACTAGTTTATGGAGAAAAAAACTAGGCACATGATTTTTCTAAACCACGCACTAGAGGCCATATTGATTTTTTTAAAAAGCATGGTCTTGAAAAGTTCCCCCAGTGGTGGACATGGTATACATATGATTTTTTAATAATATTATCCAGGACTATGTGTATAGTTCCACTTAGGCAGTGATCTTGTAATGTTGTTGCACCATTTGGCCAAACCATGCAGTGAAACTATGTACCCCTTTAATGAAGGTTAAATGAATCTTTTCAATTAATTTATTTTAACATTAACCCCTTGTTTCTTTTCTCTAAAAATAATTGTTACTAACTCTATTCATATATCTCTTTGTTACTAATCCATGTATTTTATGTTTATCCCTAAATTAGACTCTGATTAGACAAGTCTTTATCATCTTGGTTAGCATACGATATGTTCATTAATTAGTTACCTTACATTATCAAATTATTTCACCATCATTATCATTTTTCAAAACAATATAATATTCCCTTTTTATATATTTTAATCTTCTGTTGATTTGTTCCATTCCAAATTGAAAACTCTGATGATGTCATGTGAGGAGTTGTCTACCATTATAAGGTAGACAATCTGTAACATTCCCTATAGTATTTTCGTCTATATTATTTTTTTATTGTCCAACATGTTGTATTCACCCATGCATCACCCCTAAAATAAATCTTATACAAATTAATCATTCAAAATAGGCATTAAATGAACTAATAGAGTCCCTTTGTTATCATTATAAGTCAATTCACTCTATGTGAGATGTCCCATTAGGCATGCCATCAATATTCCTATATGATAAGCGGTATATTATTAACCAAATAACCATTTAGTTTGTTGGGTTCATCATACGTTAGGTATTTAATTAATATAAATATATGAACTAATTTATTAACCAAATTAATGTATGATTCACTTATTTCTTATTAAATATTGTAGAATTGTATTAAAGGAATGACACCTCCTATAAACATTTTTCTTTAATAAATAAAAAAGTAAATGAAATGAATTAAATGGATGTAATAAACAGAAATGGATTTCATATTGTCATCAAATATTTATAACTTTATGGTCCATATTGCTATAATGAACCTTTTTCCTATTAGAGGAATTTTCATACATGAGATATCTTTTGAAACGTGGGCGGAATGGCTTGAGAACAGAGAGGAAACCACCCCAATTCATTAAGCTTGTTTCAATGGGTGATTCTTACCGTGGAATATGGTATTTTTATTATTATTTCATACCCAATCCAACAAAATAAAATTGATTTTATCAATTAATATCGAAAAGATATAATTTTTTGATACACTCATTGGATTCATAATGACATCCTCGGACGCACAATGCCTTGGATGCATCATGAAGTCCTTAGACAGATGAATCCAAATATTTACTTATTTGTCTCTGGTCATGCTTTTTCCTAGATTTTCCATGTACGTATTCCATGGAATTAATTCAACACTTTTCCAATGATATTTTAATGGGTTTCACCTTCTATTACAGATAAAAGCTATATCTAGGCTTCATGTTTTATTGTTGTGGGATATCTTGAACATCTATGGTCCATGATGCATTAGTTCACCATTGGTCCTATCATTATATTATCACATCCTGGACTCCTTGGTTACACCTTGGGTCCCTAATTTTATATTTAGACAATATGAAGACCATGGATATTCCATTTATACCCTAACCATTTATAGGTCACACATTCAGATGCTCCCAACAATAGATGAATCCTATATTTCAGGCCAAGAATCCCATGATTCGATCCCAACATGGCGAATATTGTAAAGACCCATAATTTCAATATACTTTTTTAAAATTATTTGATATTTTTACAAGTCTAAAAAAATTGAAGGAATGTGATTATGAGGGACAGAGAGCCCAGAATATAATTTATTACTTTTTAAGGTATGTTTAGTAAATATTGAAGTAGAAATTTATATCATTTGAAATAGTTCTATAATTATAAATCTGAGAGCAATGTTGAATTCATAGTGCCCTGATTTTCATATAAGAAGCTTAACATCGACTAATAAGGGTGAGATGGAAATTTTATTTTTTTTGGAGTTCCCAAGAAAATTATAATATAACTCCATGAGTTATTTTATTTCTTTCTGTAACTGCTGAGTGATGGCCTTCGGATTGTAGAGATGGTCAGTCATTTTAATAAAAGTTATTTAATGACAAGTTGCATTTGGTTTTGAAACTGCATTGTCGGGATATTAATGGGTTAATTAATTATTCATTAATGAACCACATAATTGTATAGAGAGTTGAATGTTTTTTCTTTCATTTAATCTAGTCGATGATGTGGGTTCTGGGAACCCACGGGAGAAATTTTAAAAAACTGATGGCGATGCCTTACTCAAATGAAGAATTGGGAATTTGGCAATGCCATTGAGGATTCGATTCGGAGATCGACAAACACCAATGAACACCATTGGAATGCGGATTCTCCTTCCCTCATCCCCAGTTCCTTCCAACAAGTTATAGATAGGGGTTTTGTTTATGAGTTTCTATGATCCATTTACCCCTGATGATGTTGAACTCTTCCCATGATATAACACTAATTTTAAGGGCGCGTGCCGAAAAGAACATGGCATTTACCCTCTATTGATATCTGTATTGTTTTATTTTTTAATGAACGACCAAAAAAAAAGTCTTCAACATGAAAACAGGGGCCACACAGTGATAGCAGTGTCCCGAGACGCTTGTAGGCACAATTGGAAAAGAAAACGAACTCCGGATCATCATTGGAGGTCTGTGGAAGCTCCGATGGTGCGGCGTTGCCAATGACTGGAGGAGGCGGTCAGCCTATGTTGGGCATGTTGAAGGTGACAGAACACTGTGGTAAAGTTACGTAGGGGAGGTTCCATAGCTACAACCCCCGCGAAGATGGATCGTGTCTGATGGCCCCGCACATGACCGGCCCTCCGGACCTATCAGCTGGAGGTGGCAACGCCAGCCTGGTGCTGCCTATTTGAACAAACAAATGGAACTTAGTCCATTTGGAAGGGTAGAGAACCCCCAAAACCAGATTCAGGGTGATGCCAAGCCATCCGGTTGGGTTGGTTTAGTGGCCTGGTGGGCCTCACTCAGCCAGATGGGTTCGGGCGGTACTGCCGCCTAGCCCGCAGAGCCTACGGCCCGGCAGCCCGAGTCTGCAGCCCAGTAGGCCAGTCTGGGATGGGCCCAATTGGTTCAAGGTTGGATCAGCAGGCTGGGTCTGGTTGGTTCATGCCCGAACTTGGTTGGATTGGTCTTCCTGGGTTGGATCAGACCTAGACACACTTAGGCCTAGTTTTTCTTAAAGGGTCATATCATCTAAACTAGAAATCCTATTGAAGAAACTTCAATGGTGCTAGAACCCTTAAGAACATGATGTACATTTAAGGTAATCCACTTGAGTTTTGAAGAAAGTTGATGTATGGATGGGTTGGAATGAACCCAAATACAACCGGGCCCTCAGCACTAAAATGCCTATAACATACAGACCGAATGTCCAATTAACACACCATATGTTGAGTTGGAACCCTTATGACATGTATTTTCTTTGATTTTCTTATTAGTGGTACTTCGTGGTGGTTGAGGTACAACTGATTTCTTGAGAATTAGATCCTCTCAGAATCAAGTGTGCTAAGTGCGGGAATACAATGTCTAGTCGTGACGTTAAGAATGAATAGTGATCCTCTATGGGTCTATATCTATCGATCCTATGTGGGTCAGAGATCATTATTCCTATGTAGGTCAATACCTATTGATTTTGTATGGGTCAGTGATCAGAAATCCGATGTGGGTCTGCCCATATAGATCTTGTGTATGTTAGTGCTCAGCGATCCTGTGTGGGTCAGCCCTAGCGATCCTATGTGGGTCAGCATCTACTGATCCAGTTTGGGTCAGCAGTAGAGACTCTCAGAAAAATAAGATGATCTATCTTTAGGACTAATCATTTTTACTTTGAAATCATGTTATACATAGTTTGTGATCTCTTTTTCTTTTTATGTTGGGATTGAGACATTGCTTTGTGGTTTTCCCTTTTTTGAATTCTGGGAGACCTTCACGGGTCTCCAGGACCCTACAATGTATTGTTATACTCACCCCTCCTTGGGCTCTAGACACACCATTTTGTGTCTTGTGCAGTGTAACAACCCAAAATTTTGAATAGATCCTCTTTCCTAATTTTTTGTGTTATTTTTTTATACTCAACAAAACTGTTTCATTGGATAACCGGTGTATAATTAAAATGAGACTGTTGGGTTTTGACTGTTATATGACCATTGGTCAATATGACCTCTGGAAACTAAACAATTCGATATTTTTCTCTAAATACAAGTGACCATGGTTAATTAATATAGAAATAAGATTCGATGGCCTCACCCAGTAGTCTTGGACCGATCGAAGCCCATCTAACAGAACTTGGGAAGGAGGTACCACCAATGGGCTTTGCTCTAGACCAAACCCAAGACGAACATCATCATATGAAGCTAGAACAGAATCGCCTTCGCGAGAAGTTCAAACTGATAGAAATTAATACTCGTGCGATGTTGGTCGATCCTCCCTCAGATTCGATCACCTTAGCACACCTTACACTTAGGTCCTATGCTGGTGTGATAAGGGGCTATGTAAGGAGACCATACCTGCCTTGTGTAATCCTCTGTTTTAAATAAAAATTCGGATTTCTTCTTATGATGAAGTTTATGAATTTTCAAAAGACCGGAGAAATATAGTATGCATATTTTTGATGAATTTTAGAAAAAAGGATATTTTAAAAATGTTTATGTTAACCTTAAATAATTAAAAATGTGTAATGATTTTCAAAAAATGGTCTTCTACAATTATGTCCAGTATGAAATTTAGAGTCTAATAAGATCAAAATGATTTTTGATGAATAGTAAATTATGAATAGTAATATTATTATTAGGATTAGTAATGTGTCCAAATGGATTAGTAATCTCACATACAGAAAGTATTAAAATAATCTAGGCACCTTGATTAATTAATGTGATTCAATAAAATGGTTAAATAACGGTTTGATAAATTATTATCCAAGTATTAGTTTTTTTGGGTGAATAGTGTTTTTTAATTGAAAATTTAATTAAAAATAATTAGAAAATTATTTTTATAAAATGGATTTCATTTTTGAACTCAGAGCATCGTTATTATGTTAAGGTAATTTTTGGGGATTTTTCTGAAAAAAATGAATTTTCAGTGAATAGTGAATTTATTTAAAAATTAAATTAAAAATATTTAGAAAATTATTTTTATAAAATGGAGTTCATTTTTGATATCAGAGCATCGATATTTGGTTAAGGTGAAATTTTTGTATTTTTCTAAGAAAGTTGAATTTTCGATGAATAGTGAAAATATAGTTTTTTAGTTATGGGTGTTTAATGACATCATTAAGTGATGTATTAAGTATGTAATCAATATGGTCGACTTATGAATAGTAATATAAGGTATAGGGTGTCCCATGTGGCCAATACCATGGGAAAATACCGTGGGTAAACCCATGGTTTTGCCAAAACCACTAATGAGGTGTCCCTTGGCCATTAATGCCTTGTCCCCTCACTTTCCCTATAAATAACAAGCCATCCTCTCATCCATTCAACTCCCAACTCTCCCCCAACAATGTTCTGGTCTCATTACCTCCCAAAGAGTCCTTCCAAGGTGCCCCCATGTCACGCCCCGTCCTCGGGGCCCGTGCCGTGACTACCCCAAGCCCGCCTTCCATAGGCCAGGGGCTGGCGACTAGCACCAAAGGCGTAAATCCCGATAACTGGGAAGGCATTGCCTTTATAAAAGTAAAAAAAACACCACAGAGTACAAGAGGAAGTAAAACAGTAAGTACAAAGAGAAAATATGAAAGGTAAATGGGCCAGAATACAAACCCAAATGAAAGTACAACTACAGGTGAACAAAGTACAACAGAAAAAAAAGACAATAGCTGGAAGGACGGAAGCGGCTCCTGGGTCGTCCTCCTCGGATCCTACCTAAAGGGTAGGTATAGATGGCGCAGCTCCTGGATCATCCACCATGGATTCTACCTGAAGGGGAGGTACCGATAGCCTCCACAACTCTCTCGCCTGTCAACCTCCTCTGAGTGTCGTCTCGCCGTGAAGTCCACCTCCGGATACTGACTCGTCATGTAGTCCACCTCCAGGTACCGTCCAGTCCTCGAACACTCGGCCTCCGTCAGCACTGCCCGTCATCTACAACCAACACAACAAGGTGCGGGCATAGCCAGTGCAGGGGTGAGTATAACGATACTCAGTAGGGACCCCGATACCCTCAAGGTCTCACTAAAACCAACATGGTTAACCAAAAAGAAGATCTCAACAGATAACCTATACTTAGGTATATGCTCATGCATATACCTAAGTTATCAAGTAACCCATCTCAATCATGAGGAAAACACCATGATCATGAAATCAACTGATAACCACTACCTAGGTATATGCCCATACATATACCTATGTTATCAAGTGACCCATCTCAATCATGAGGTAAACACAAAGATCAAAAGTCTTAGCTCAAACCAGGATTTTCATTATCGAAACCATAACTGCTGAAGAGCTCCATCTCTGGAGTGTACAGTGGTCCTGTCATGACTCTGAGGTACTTCTCACTAACCTAAGACTGCTGAGGTACTCCTCCTGTCGAGTACCGCGGGTCAGCCACCCAAACACAGTAGTGCTTCCCGCCGGGGTATGCCACCCAAACAAAGTAGTGCACACCCCCTAGTAGCATGCTAAGGTACTCTCCGGACGAGTACCATGGGTCTGCACTTTCCCACAAGTAGTGCTCCATCCTCCATGGGTCTGCACCTCACAAAGTAGTGCTCTGTCCACTGGGCTAGTCGACTCACTCCAAGTCAAGTCGGTCAAGCACTCGTCAGGTCTCAGTCGGCTACACAGTCTCCATACTCCGCACGCTCGTCTCTGGGAGGGTCCGCTCCACGAGCTACATGTAGATACTCCAAGTATCTCAAAGTCCCATTAATAAGTATCTCAAGAGACCGCCTCGTCATAGGGGTCTCAACACAACAGACGGCGCGTCAATCGGACGCCCGGTCTGTGAGTTATTAGCCTTTTCGTCCCAGGGGCTCAGTTGGTTCTGTGTACGAACCAACCCGACCGTATCTCAACTGTACCCCGAACAATCATAGGGTATACACATAGGTACCTTTTCTCAATGTGATCACCAACGCCGCTGACGGTTCGTCAAACGGTCGTCCTGTCTGAAAGATATCAGCTTTTCCGTTCCAGGGTCCCGGTTGGATTTCGAGTACAATCCAACACGGCATACTTCAACTGCGTCCAAAACTCAGGCGGAGTATTCCAAAAGTTTCGTCTCAACAAGAGGATTCTAACAAAGTCGACGGCACGTCAATCAGACATCTGGTTCTCAAGATATATCTGTTTTCGCTCCGAGGGCCCCGTTGGTTTCGTGTACGAACCAACCCGGCCGAACCCAAAGTTCTTCGAAACCATGAGTGCAATATACTGAAACGACCGTCTTGTTCTAAGGATCGAATCGCCTCTGATGGTGCGTTAATAGGAGGTCTGTAGCCCAAGATATGGGAAAAAGACCGAAGAGGGTCCGAAAACGGGGGTTTCGGGCCCAGATCGCCTTGGCCCGAGGCCCCCTGGGTCAGCCCGAACCGGGTTGACCCGACTCGGGTCCGACCTGGCTGGGCCCAGCCCGGCCCGGCCGGTCCGGCCCGACCGGCCGGCTGCGGCTCAGCCGGCGTGGCCGAGCCGACGTCGCGGAGCGAGGGGGGGGGGGGGGGGTTGCGGCCCGCCCTCGCCGTTGATTGAGGCCGGCGGCGGATCCGCCGCCGCCTACTGGCGGCCGGACGGCTCCGGCCGCCACCCCCTGTCGCCGGCGGCGCTGCGCCGGCGACCCGCGCCTCCGGGTGTTTCCGCAGGCCACCGGAGTTGCTCCGGTGGTCCGTTTTCAAAACCGTCTCAGCCGGTGATCATCTCGGGTCTCAAGCTTTACTGTGCAAGCTTCAAAAATACATTGCGGGCCCGTTTGTCATCGCCCGTCAATCCGCATGTCAATTAACAAAACGTACCATCTTTGTGGTTTTCTGGCACGCCGCGATGGCGCCGCGACCCGAATCCGGTTGCGGTTATTTGCGGTTCTTCGGCACGGCGCGACGGCGCCACAGAATTGGTTCAAAAAATTGAATGTGTGGCGTGACGACGTCGCGCATTCTTTCCGCTCAATCCCACGCGGTGCGACGACACCACATCACTTTCATTCGATCCCCAATAACAAGAAAAACAATAGGTAGGGGGGCATCTATGTTTGTGTTGTCCGACCTCCTCCTGTTAACTGATATCATGCGGTCCAAATAAATGCGGATAAAAGACAGAAGAGAATCATGTAAGGAAAAATCATGTAAACCCCCTAATTCGTGCGAGCTGGAACAGAGGTTCGTCGAACGAGGATTCATCGCGGAAAGAGACGTCGCGGAAAGAGACGTCGCAGAAGAAGATGTCGCGGAAGAAGACATCGCGGAAGAACCGTCGCGGTAAAAGGCGTCGCGTAGTCGGTCTCTAAGGACTCAGCATTCTTTGACGGAGTTCGATGCGTTCTTCGCGTTCATCGTGTTCTTCGATGAAGAATATGAAGAACTCTAGCTTTCCTTAGCTTTTCTCCCCAAACCTTTCAAGCAACAAAGGTTCCAACCCCAAAATAAAATAATCTTACCTCTTATTTTATTAACATAACAAATATTTGAATTCAAAGAGTTTAAAATTAAAATAACCACACTTAACTCACTTAATTAATAACATATGTTATTAAACTTAAGTTGTCAAATATTAAAAGTGAGTTGAGGGGGGTTAAAGAATGTGAAGATTTATGGAAGGTTAGGGAAGGTGAAAGGGTAGGGTTCATGTGGCCCCCACCACCTTCATAACCTCCCTTGGGAAGTTGGGTAGTAACCCAACTTCTACCCAAAGCCTAATCCAATTAGTTAAAATAAAAATTGTAGTTTAATTTTTTATTTCAACTTCCAAAAATTCCAACAACTTACCGTGTGTAAATGAAACTTCGGAAGTGGTGTTCCTAAGCAATTACCGGCACTATGGTTCCATCAGTGCCCTCAGAATTCGATTCCGAACACCGGTTCAAAAGATAAGAATTCCTGCTCATTCGTTCACTGAACGTACCCGAGACAAACTTCGGAAAATGATTCCGAGCACACCAGGCCTCGGAATCAGGCGCCGCTAGAAACTGCATTCCTGTAAATTTCAAATAAAATTAAGAAAAATATTTTCTCTGAAATTTCCAGGTCTTTACATTACTCCCACCTCAGGGCTTTACATCCCCGTAAAGCTTCAACACAAACTAGGGTCACAAAAGCGGTATTGAACACGCACTTGAGCCTTCTGCTCCCATGTGCTTACCTGGAGATTCCCTACTGCAAAAGAAAGCGCACCCGAGGAATCGACCATCCTCATAGGATCTGATCCTGTAGATTCTCAATCTCTATAGGAACCTCTGTGGAAGTAACCCCATCACCATCGTCCTGCTCCTCATGTTCGATGATATGCGAAGGGTCAAGCGCGTATCTCCTCAGTTGAGATACATGGAAAACGTCGTGCACCTGGTGAAACTAAGGTGGATTGGTCAAGCAGTAAAGCACCTCACCTACCCAGCTGGGGACCTAGAAATGTCTGTTGATCCTCATAGATAACTTGCCTCCCTGGCCACATCTCTGTAAACCACCTCGAGGTGAGACTCGTATAAGTACGTGATCGTCATCCACGAACTCTAGAGGTCTCTAATTCCTGTTAGAAATGAAACTCAAACGAATGCTGCCAAGAGGTATGCTTGAACGACTCAAGAGTGATCGGTCGCACCCTCCTGTGAAAGAGTTTATCCAGTGCTTCTTGGAGATTCCTTTTCGCCGACCAAGGAAAACCCATCCCGACGTTTTCCTGAAACCGTCAATTTGAGTATGAAAAGTTATTTCCCATTCCATACTCAAACTAACATTGTAAGTCCTCGATGCAGCCACCAAGAGATTCCAACCGAAACTCTCTCCTCGAGGGTCTGACCACACCGTCGGCGTAAGTGTGATTATCGAGTCTCCTCCCAAGGTATCTCCAGATGTGAGGGTCAAGTGCATGGCTTCTGGAAACTATAGGTCTGGAACAAGATTTGTGAAAGCAAGGAATGGTTCATATCGACGTCTGTTACTATAGCAGCTAGTAGTGGACATAGATTGTCCCTTGAATCATTTTTTTAGAGCCATTGGGTCACACTCCTTGACCGCATGCAGCCACACTCTTTTTCCGCCCTCCAGCTCCCTGAGCCTAGCGGGGATAACTAAGGCGGGTGGTTGTAGCATGTTAAGATGTACACCACATCATGCTGCTCTCCTAGCTCTGCCTCCACGTCTGCTGCTCCACAGACTCATCTCTCCTTATAGCTTCCCCTTCTTTAAACATTTTACACGCTCGAGTCTCTAAGACTGGAGCCGGTTTCCTGTTTCTTACTGCACTGTACAGTCTTCATCCGCTCCTGGATGATCTGAAAGAGTTGCTAAAATTTCTCCTTTTCTGAAAAAAGAAACTCGGTATCATCCCCTGGATGAAGCATGCCCATTGCCTAATACAGTCAATCCTAACATGAATGACGCATTCACGCCATAGATGACGTCGTAAGGCCTCGACCTAACTACTAAGAAATCCAACTGTCACTCTCGCCTCCAAGGGTTGAGTCACACTGTCAGCATCAGTGTGAGGTTACCGGGTCTCCTCCAGTAGGAATCTCGAAAGTGAGGGTCAAGTCAACAGTCTTAACCAGGACCACTCAGTATCAACCAAACAAAAGTATATGAAATCAAACAAAGATAAGTGACTTTTTATTATTGCATCTCATAGTACAAAGACACGAATACAACAGCAACATGGAACTAGAAGTACAAGGGACATATCCACTAGTTCCGCTCCTGTCTACCTGCCCCTGGAGCTCTACTTCCTTTTCCACTGCTTGGCTGTTGCTCAAGAACCTGCCACTGCTTCTGCCTTGGTGGCTCCTCCAAAGCCTGTGGATCAACTGTACAAGGAGTCGGACAATCACGTGCCAGGTGACCCTTTCGGCCGCATGAGTAACACTGTCTGCTTCTGGAATGCCTAGATCTATCCCCACCCATCCTAGTACTACTCTCACCCAAGCACGCTTAGCTGTAGAGTTCTAATGGGATCTGGTGCATTAGTGCTGGTGTTATCACACCCCACCCATCCTAAAACCCGAGATCACCCAACTACTGCTCTGGTCCTCCTGGACCTCTACATCATCTGTCTACTTCCCACAGATGACTTGTCTACTGATCAAAAAACACGTGGCAAAGGAAGTATCTCCTGAACACGCTCGAGGTGTAGAGCTACTGGCACAAACTCCACCCAGAAGAAGGTCTCAAAGTCTTCCCATGCGAAAGTCATCCCGTTGCAAAACTGGAACAAGTGGCTCCACCACCTGCCTGATGTTGCCTGAAGAAGGCTGGCAACAAAGATCACCATGAAGTCTGTATGTGTCCCCACTAGCCTGAAGACTCTCACCACAGCCTCCAGCCAGACCTCAGCCACCTACGGGTCTGTCTCTCCCCGTAACCTAGGTGGCCTCTGGTGCTGGAACTCGGGAAGCACACTCAAGTGGCGTGCATCGCCTACTGCTGGGGATGGTGGCATCAGTGGCCCAACGTATGGTAGTACCGCTGGTGCCTTCGCTGGTGCCTCAACTGTAAGAGGGCCCTATACCGAAGCCTCGTCGCTCGGCAGGCTGTCAGTACGCACATCCCTCTAGGCTCTAGCTGGTCGTCCATGAGAAGGCATCCTGAAAGAAACAACATGACACGGTCAAACGATTATACCTGGTGAGCTGACCTGGTTTGAGATGATATTTAAATAAAACTTCTTGAGACACACATGCAATCAATGTTTTCATGCACAAAGTCAGAATTAAGTTGTTGGGGTCCTGGTGTATGGATACGTTGGCCACCCGTACCAACACTGGACTCCCTGAACTGAAGACCACACTCAGTACACTTAACACTATTTCTTCAAAGAAAGAAAATATCAGAGTTATAAGTTCTGCGGTAGAACCGACTCCTTTGATACCAATTTGTCATGACCCATCCACGGGGCCCGTGCCGTGACTACCCCAAGCTCGCCTTCCATAGGCCAGGGGCTAGAGACTAGAACCAAAGGCATAAATCCCGATAACTGGGAAGGCATTGCCTTTATAAAAGTAAACAAAACACCACAGAGTAAAAGCGGAAGTAAAACACTAAGTACAAAGAGAAAAGCTGAAAGGTAAATGGGCCAGAATACAAACCCAAATGAAAGTACAACTACAGCTGAACAAAGTACAACAGAAAAAAAATACAACACCTGGAAGGACGGAAGCGGCTCCTGGGTCGTCCTCCTCGGATCCTACCTGAAGGGTAGGTATAGATGGTGCAACTCCTGGATCGTCTACCACGGATCCTACCTGAAGGGTAGGTACAGATAGCCTCCACAACGTTGTCGCCTCTCAACCTCCTCCGAGTATCGTCTCTCCATGAAGTCCACCTCCGGATACTGACTCGTCATGTAGTCCACCTCCGGGTACCGTCCAGTCCTCGAACACTCGACCTCCGTCAGTACTGCCCGTCGTCTACAACCAACACAATGAGTTGCGGGCATAGCCCATGCAGGGGTGAGTATAACGATACTAAGTTGGGTCCCCGAGACCCTCAAGGTCTCCCTAAAACCAACAAGGTTAACCAAAAATAAGATATCAACAGAAAAACTCTACTTAGGTATATACTCATGCATATACCTAAGTTATCAAGTAACCCATCTCAATCATGAGGAAAACACCAAGATCATGAAATCAACGGATAACCACTACCCAGGTATATGCCCATACATATACCTAAGTTATCAAATGACCCATATCAATCATGAGGTAAACACAAAGGTTAAAAGTCTCATCTCAAACCAGGATTTTCATTATCGAAACCGCAACTGCTGAAGAGCTCAGTCTCTGGAGTGTACAACGGTCCTGTCACCACTCCGAGGTACTGCTCACTAACCTAAGACTGCTGAGGTACTCCTCCTATCGAGTACCGCGGGTCAGCCACCCAAACACAGTAGTGCTTCCCGCCGGGGTATTCCACCCAAACACAGTAGTGCACACCCCCTAGTAGCCTGTTGAGGTACTCTTCGGACGAGTACCGCGGGTCTGCACTGTCACACAGGTAGTGCTCCGTCCGCCATGGGTCTGCACCTCACAAATTAGTGCTCCGTCCACTGTGCTAGTCGACTCACTCCATGTCGAGTCGGTCGAGCAGTTGTCAGGTCTCAGTCGGCTACACGGTCTCCGTACTCCGCATGGTCATCTCTGGGAGGGTCCGCTCCACGAGCTATAGGTCGATACTCCAAGTATCTCAAAGTACCACTAAGAAGTATCTCAAGGTACCTCCTCGTTATAGGGGTCTCAACGAAACATATGGCGCATCAATCGGGCGCCCGGTCTGTGAGTTATTAGCCTTTTCGTCCCAGGGGCTCGGTTGGTTTCGTGTACGAACCAACCCGGCCATATCTCAACTGTACCCCGAACTCTCATAGGGTATACTCATAGGGACCGTTTCTCAACGTGATCACCAACGCCGTTGACGGTTCGTCAAACTGTCATCCTGTCTGAAAGATATCATCTTTTCCGTTCCAGGGGCCCGGTTGGATTTCGAGTACAATCCAACCCGGCCAAACATCAACTGCGTCCAAAACTTGGGCGGAGTATTCCAAATGTTTCATCTCAACACGAGG
Source organism: Viscum album (assembly GCA_963277665.1). Classification (NCBI taxonomy): domain Eukaryota; kingdom Viridiplantae; phylum Streptophyta; class Magnoliopsida; order Santalales; family Viscaceae; genus Viscum; species Viscum album. The sequence continues at coordinate 199,534,586 of OY728157.1, read as the reverse complement.
ATTCCAACAAAGTCGAAGGCACGTCAATCAGACATCCGGTGCTCAAGAAATATCTGTTTTCGCTCCGAGGGCCCAGTTGGTTTCGTGTACGAACCAACCCAACCGAACTCAAAGTTCTCCAAAACCTTGAGTGCAATATACCGAAATGACCGCCTCGTTTCACGGATCGCATCGCCGCTGACAGTGCGTCAATCGGAGGTCTGTATCCCAACATATTGGAAAAAGACCGAAGAGGGTCCGAAAACGGGGGTTTCGGGCCCGGACCACCCTGGCCCGAGGCCCTCTGGGTCGGCCCGAACCGGGTTGACCTGACTCAGGTCCGATCCGGCTGGGCCCAGCCCGGCCGGTCCGGCGCGGCCGAGCCGAAGTAGCGGTGCCGGGGGGGTGCGCGGCCCGCCCTTGCCGTTGATTGAGGCCGGCTGCGGATCCGCTGCCGCCAATCATCCGGCGTCGTGCTTGGTCACCGCCGCCTCCTGGGGGCCGGACGGCTATGGCTGCCGCCCCCTGCCGCCGGCGGCGCCGCGCCGGCAACCCGCACCTCCGGGTGTTTCCGTGGGCCACCGGAGTTGCTCCGGTGGTCCGTTTTCAAAACCGTCTGAGCCGGTGATCATCTCGGGTCTCGAACATTACTGCGCAAGCTTCAAAAATACTTTATGGCCCCGTTTGTCATCGCTCGTCAATCTGCACGTCAAATAACAAAACGTACCGTCTTTGTGGTTTTCTGGTGCGACGCGATGGCGCCGCACCCCTTCGCCGCTGCCCGACTCCGGCCACGGTTCTTTTGCGGTTCTTCGGCACGGTGCGACGGCGCTGCAGAATTGGTTCAAAAAATTGAATGAACGGCGTGACGACGTCGCACATTCTTGCCGCTCAATCCCACGCGGTGCGACGACAACACGTCACTTTCATTCGATCCTCAATAACAAGAGAAAAAATAGGGAGGGGGGCAGCCTTGTTTGTGTGGTCCGGCCTCCTCCCGTTAACTGATATCATGCGGTCCAAATAAATGCGGATAAAAGACGGAAGAGAATCACGTAAGGAAAAATCACGTAAACCCCCTACCTCGTGCGAGCTTGAACAGAGGTTCGTCAAACGAGGATTCATCACGGAAAGATATGTCACGAAAGAAGACGTTGCAGAAGAAGATGTCGCGGAAGAAGACATCGCGGAAGAACCGTCTCGGTAAAAGGTGTCGCGTAGTCAGTCTCCGAGGACTCGGCATTCTTCGACGGGGTTCGATGCCTTCTTCGCGTTCTTCGTGTTCTTCGAAGAAGAAGATGAATAACTCTAGCTTTCCTTAGCTTTTCTCCCCAAACCGTTCAAGCAACAAAGGTTCCATCCCCAAAATAAAATAATCTTACCTCTTATTTTATTAACATAACAAATATTTGAATTTCAAGAGTTTAAAATTCAAATAACCACACGTAACTCACTTAATTAATAACATAAGTTATTAAACTTAAGTTGTCAAATATTAAATGTGAGTTGAGGGGATTAAATAATGTGAAGAGTTATGGAAGGTTAGGGAAGGTGAAGGGGTAGGGTTTGTATGGGCCCCACCACCTTCATAACCTCCCTTGGGAAGTTGGGTTGTAACCCAACTTCCACCCAAAGCCTAATCCACTTAGTTAAAATAAAAATTGTAGCTTAATTTTTATTTCAACTTCCACAAATTCCAACAACTTACCGCGTGTAAACGGAACTTCAGAAGTGGTGTTCCTAAGCAATTACCGGCTCTACGGTTCCATCGGTGCCCTCAGAATTTGATTCCGAGCATCGGTTCAAAATATAGGAATTTCCGCTCGTTCGTTCACTGAACGTACCCGAGCCAAACTTCGGAAAATGATTCCGGGCACACCGGGCCTCGGAATCAGGCGCCGTCAGAAACTGCATTCTTGTAAAATTACAAAGAAAATTAAGAAAAAATTTTCCTTGAAATTTCTGGGTCTTTACACCCCAATCGCTCAAGGTCCCAACAATTGAGTTTTAAGAGTTACGTTTTAAGGTAAGGGATCTGACTTCTCTCTTTCTTTTCAAGTAATCTCTTTTATGTCATTTATTTTATGCTCCATGTTCTTATGTTGGAGGATGTTCTTATATATTCATCTTAATACCCTTTTCATTTTCATATTATGAGAGAACCCCTATTTATCTCATCGGTTCATTTTAAGAATGATTAAGTGGCGCCATTAGGCAGCCAAATTTTTAAGAGATTCTTTCACCATTCTCGTTTTCAAGTTCTATTTTCATGAAGTCTTTGAAGTTACTTTTTATTATGTTGGGGTATGATCTCTATATCTATCATACTGATATTTTATGTTCATATGATGAGAGACCCCATTTGATCTCTTCAAATCAGTATTTTGATGTTTTAAGTGGTGCTGTTAGGCTGCCAAATTTTTAAGTGGTTCTTTCACCTTCCTCCTTTTTCAATGTTCTACATTCATGTCAAGTCTTTCAAGTTCCTTTTTATTATGTTGGGGTATGATCTCTACATCTATAATACTGAAATTTTATGATCATATGATGAGAGACCCTATTTGATCTCGTCAATTCTTTTTTTGAAGTTTAAGTGACGTCGTTTGGCTGCCGAATTTTCATAAGAGAAATCTTATTTTTTGTCTTACATTAATGTTATTCATTTCATATGGTATGTCTTTCAAATTTCATTACCATGTTCATATATCCTTCATATTCTGTCCCTATACTGTTTTATGGGTCATTTATGAATTTTTTATCCATGTCCCCTCTCTTTTCAATGTTTTCTAAAACCCCGAAACATAGCTGTTATGCTGCAGAATTTTCGTCTCAAAATGCCTCTCTCTTTTCTCAAAATTACATCATGTTAGAAAGTGAATACTCAAAGCTCTTATTCCTAAAATGGTATTCACATATATATCAAAATGATCTATTTTAAATTATGGGATTTAAATACATGATACCCGCTCTCCCCTTCCGTGGGTTTATAGTGACGTAAAGATCATGTCTTTAAAGCAGTTTTTAAAACATTATGATTATGAAATGAAACCAATTTATTTTATGCTATATGAGTTATTTATGAAATTTTTGATGATGATATATGTGTCTCACATGATAATAAAAGAAAATTTAAGGGTGCGCCTGTTACACCCCGAGATTTTATGAAAAATATTATTTTAATTTCATTAACGTCTTATGTTGTATTCTACACCAAGATTACCTTGCGCTATACGCAACACCGTATTAGCTTGCAGTATACGCAACACTATTCTTGGACCGTGTTGCACACAATTTTGATAATAGTTATTCTACGCAACATTGAGTATATATATATATATATATATATTAAATGTATAAATGAAATATGGTTGGATTCTGTTATACGAAACAAATAAGGATTCTTTCACAACACGCAACCCTGACTTGGCTTGCATTACACGCAATCGCGACCTTCCTCGATAGCGTGTGTTGTACGCAATACCGGGTTTTAATAAACAATGTTATATTTTTATAATATTGTCATGAACTAGACGTTATGAATAGTAATAACTAAATTTTGAATTTTATAACATTATTATTCATCTTACAAATTTCTAGAACATGATATAAGAACAAAATAAATTTTTCGGGTAAAATAAGTATTTTTCAAAAAATGCAGTTTTGCCGCCTTTGGATGGAGCACCCAATTTAAATCTGGTTTTTGACATATTTATATGTTAAATTTTACAAAATAATATTCTTCTTTTGAATCAGGATATAAAAATTTACATTAGATAAAGTTTTGATATTTTTCTGATAACTTTCATATTTTAATGAATAGTTAAAACACGCTATATTTTAATTAAAAACAATTTTTTTCATCGTAATATCTTATGTGGTTAAATTATAATATTGAATGGTTTTATAGTATAAATAGAATATATTTTTACCATTTAATATAATGTATGTCATTAGCATTGATTTTACCTTGAATTCGTAGGTTAAATCAATTCAATCTTTTGCAATGTTTTAAACAAAAACCCGTTTTTATTCGACAACGGGATTAATTTTAATTTAATTTCTAGAACTTCTGTGTTTTGAATTTTAAAAAATGGATTCCATATTTGGAATCAGTGGGTCCAAATTATGTTAATAAGCTACTTTTTATTTTTGGGAATTATGAATAGTAACTACGGTAAATTTTATTTACCATAGTTAAAGGTAAATCGGGTAATTAAGGGTAAATATAATATTTTAAAATTACCCTAACAAATGTCAAAATCCTATTGGATGACTAAAAGTCGACCCATATCACCTAAGGGTCAGATTAGAATCATTTAATGAACATTTGTCCATGAAAATAACTTAATTAATATTAAAACCAAAGAAAGTGACAACATGTCACTCTCTTAAATTTTATAAGTATATTAATTTTAATTTAGTGATAAACTTCATAAAACTTCGAACTTGAATAGTCTACAGAAATCTAATGAAATTATCTACATCATATAAATTTATTTATAATTTTTAGGGATTAAATAGTTATCATTAATTATGACACAATAGTGATGCAGAAATTGTTTATCTAGTGAAAAATCAAGAATAATGTTTTTTTTAAACTAATAGTGACCATAAAATGCACAAATACCTAACCAAAACTTATTGGACATGTAAATTTAAACCATAATCATCCAATTGTAGAATATTTGACCATTTGAAGCCTTATAAAAGCGATTATGACACTTATATTATTTTATTTTAAATGATGCCAAAGTTGTCACCTTCATAATTTAATAAATATAACAATTTAAATATTGTGATTTTAAGATGATAAATTCGAGTAAAAGTATTATTGTGAACGGTAATATATTTATCTTCATCATAGAATTTTATTTTAAATTTTATACAACAAATAAGTATATTAAATAATTATACAAAAATGATGTAGTAATTATTTTATTAAGAGATAAACCAAATAAATGGTTTTCAAAATAATAAAATAAATATTATATGAACTATTTAATGTGATAAACTAATTTTATAGATACATATGACCTTTTATTAATATATTAATTCTTTTATTTCGAACATATCTTCTGTATATATTTTATTTAAATTCAAATAAATGAATAGTGTCAAAATTGACACTATTGTTATTTTACAAAAATAACATATTATAAAATTGTTTAAAAATCACAAAAATATTTAAAAATTATAAATTTATATTTATATGGTCAATAATGTTATAAAGTAAACAATTATGGAAAATTCACAACAAATAAGTAATCATTTGTTATAATTTAAAATTTAGAATTTTATTACCACAAATAAACTTAAATAGATTAAATAAGGATAAATCAAAATGATAAGGTTTACAATAAGATCCAAACATGTCTAAATTTGATTGGTTGATGAGATTACAACCCTATCTCATCTAATCTTCGAATATGAGTCATTTTTGGAGGTTTTTATGTGGGGTTAGATTTATTATAAATTAATATTTTTAAGAATTTTTAAGGTGCCCCTCTCCTCCCTTATAAAAGGGCACCTCCTCTCCCTCCTCCTCACACCAATTTGAGCACTCAAGCTCGGCCAACCCCTGCCAAAATCTCTTCTCCACTTCTCTAGCAACATCCTATAGGTTCTGGTCTTCCTCAAAGACCAATTCTAGTGCCCTAAGAGGAGGTCTGAAAGAGGCACTTCAAAGAAGAGATAATTACCGTTACCAATTCTTTCATCATTATTTCTTCTTCCAATTCTTCTTCTTAGGTTGTTTCATTATGAAGTAATAACATCAGTATCACTCATATACTGATATGTTATTATAAGTATGAAACAAACCTATTTCACCATCTATCCATCCTACGGAAAAAGAAATCACCGCGCGTGCGTACGTACGGAATACTGTCTCCACGCCGTGGTGTAATCTATTTTCCACCACCACCTTACATGGATGGGTATAATGGTGTAAAGAATAACTATACATAGTTATTACAACATCATATTGATTCTGATATATTGTATAATCCACTCCAATTCAATTCAAGATTTATAGAAATGATATCATCACTCGTGCGTACGTACGGACTACCGTCTCCACGACGCGATGAGATTCATTCTCCATGTTAACCATTTAAGAATGATTATAATGTATATATAAGAAATAATAATGAAATATATGACATTATAAAGCTACTGGATTTATGTATATATATACATATGTATGTCATCTAGTTACTTCCATTTCAAGACAATAAGGAAAGAAAAACAGCGTTCATGCGTACGTACGGACTACCGTCTCCATGAACGGTGTTTTTCATTTTATTTATCTATCTATTATATATATATATATACTGAATATATATGATATATAAATCATATTTTATATTCTGGAAGTAAGTAAATCATGATATAAGTAATAATGATGTCAAGAACAACAAGTCAAAACACCTACGATAAATGAAACGATTTTACCCAAAACGCTTCTTTAACATGGAATTTACAAAAGAACGGGTAATATAATGTCATAAGTGAACCATATATGATATCATAACAATGAATATGATTCTGTAATAAGTCGATGACATTATTTAAATCATTATACAGGAGGTTCGGACACATACGAAGCAAATTGGACCTAAGGTAAGGGAAATATCACAATCTCATTTTTATCCGAGATTGTTTATTCGTAAGTATTTACTGGGGTGTATTTTATCATCCACATCCATGTTCCCTCAATATGTAATATTTTTTCCATCCACTTGAAATAGTTTAAATCCAATTTTACCCTTAGGTGAGTTTTTAGTAAAGAATATGAAAGGAATATTTTGTCGTTTTTCCGTACGAGGTACTTTTTGACTTTTCCGACAAAAGTACGAAGAATGTTTTTTTTAACTTATACGGCACGAACGGATTTCTACTATTTTATAAAGCCATATTTTCATGAAGCTTCCTATAAAAGATTTCATGACTATTTTCAATAAAATCTCTTTCTTTTAAAATTGCATGATGTTTTGTGAAAAGAAATTGATTTTGAAGAAGAAAGGATATTTTCCTCAAGAATTCAATTCAAGTGTTTTATCAAAATTATTTTCCATCTAAGATAATAAAGGGTTCTGTTTCTATCCATATTTTTACTTTGATTTGACTATGTTGTGATGGAATTATGTTTATGAATTCCTTTATCTTATATGAATTGATTTATGATGTCATGATGTTTCAAGAATCCCATTTTTGTTACATGTGTTATACGATGATGTATGTTTTATGATTATGTGGCACACATAAGAAAGGATTCATTATAAGATGGGTGGGACCTATATCTCCCTCCAATGCATTGGGTAAAGATTTTATATCTCATGAGATAGACATGGCTGAAATGGTAGGTTATACAGGTTCAGTGAAACAGGACTGAAATGAGGGTTACTCGATTCAGAAAGGGACTTTGTCCACTAAGATAGTCTTGGAAATGAGTCTTGACTAACAAGAAATGATTTTCTATGATTATGTGTGTATGACACAAAGTTTCATGTTTTAAGTTATGATTATTGGGATTACATTTCACTTCTATGATATATCCCATGTTATGATATTATGAGCTCTTTTGCAGGTTAAGATTTCCAAAAGCTATGTATATGATGTGATTGATTTTTCTTTTGTTTACCCTTACTGAGCATTGAGCTCACCCTTTTATGTTTTCTTTTCCCCAGGATATAAAGAAAGGTTTTAGGTAGAAAAAAAGGGATGACCTCTATGGGAGATATTGAAGAACTTTCACCACGATTAGAAGATTACGTTCCGAGTTTCCAAAGACACTAAACTATTACGACCCTTTAGTGTGTGTTTTTGTTATGTACTAAGTATTCCACAAATGTAATGTAATGTCCATGTACGTCAAGCTTCGGGTCTCTACAGTTGGTATCAGAGGAAAGGTTTAGTCAACCTTTGGAAACTAGGATGCGAAAACGTTAGTGAGATTCCTAGAGATATTTCTAAGGTATGTCTAGGGATGTCCCTAAGGATAAGTATACGTATTGGATATATTCCTAGAACTATGGTAATGATATTAGATTAAACCTAAGAAGTTAGGTATTGAGGATACTTTCCCTTTACTATGTTGTTTTCTCTAGCATGATTTTTGATTCTCACAAAATTATTTTTGTGTTTTAGTTAATGGAGGGAACCAAAAGGAATTCAGTTAACATTGAATCCAATGGACAAATTGGTGACTATGAGCAACAAAATTGTGTAATGCCTAGAGAGAAAGATGTTGTGATTATGCCGAATCAATCATCGCGATATATGACTAACAAGGTGAAATTTAGTGGTATGCCTAATTCTTCAAAGAAGAGGACGATAGACTATTATGCATGTTCGCATGTTGAGGAGCATAAAGAAAGGAAGATTGATATTTCTAAAGAAGGGAAGAAGAACCTTGAGGAATACCTCAAATGGAGGGACCGATGTTATCTGTGTGGAGAAAAGGGTCATAGAGTGACAGACTGTTATGGAGTTCAATGTCTTATTCGTGGAGAACATGGGCATTACCCAACTCAATGCCCTGACCTAAAAAGTTACTTCTAAATCAAGGAAGGACTTATTCCAGGATAATCATTGATGTGGATGGACTGAAGTGTTTTGGTATTCAAGAATAATGTTGTTGAGGTACTTTTATGGTGTATTGAAATATTTAAGTATTGGTCTATTGTGGTTTTCAATAATTTTAAGGTACCAATAACTATGAAAAGTGATTCAAATATTTTGGAAAGTAGATGATAAGTGCATAATGAAAGGATAAGAAGATAATGAGATGTTTGATTGTATTCATGAGCTCATGATTGATATAAGGACTAAGTGATATCATGGTTTGAGTATATAGAATTTTGAGGATTTTGGTATGTGGAAAGTGTTAACTTTAAACTTCACTCATGTTTTCACTAAGGTATTCAAGAGAATACACAATTAAGGACTTTGAATGTTTGGAATGTGTCCAACAAGACATATCTTATGATATGTGGGGATCAACGACAGTATTAAATCTCTGGTAATCGTTGTCACTATATTATGAGAGTGGACTGCAGTATTATGTATAAGCCTAAAGATTAGACTAGATTATGTTGGACATAAGTTAGTATTGTTTAAGGATAGAAGATTTTCGATATTATTGATGGGATGTTATAGTAACGTAGTTTTAGAAAAAGGACAACCTGCAGGACGGGCGACAGCCCATCGCTTCGGACAAGGCTGTAGGAATCGAACCCACAACCGAAGCGCGACTAGCCTTTATCGCCTACCACTGGCCTACAGGAAGTCCCTGTTTAGTAGAAACTAGTTTTATTATATTAAGAATTATGATATATGAAGTATAAGTCCATTTTAGGAACCATATGTGATTAATCTCACTACAGATAAACTTATGTATATAATTTTTGACAGATGGAATGACCCGTCATTCTATCACATGATCTGCTAACACTTCACGAATAACAAATTCAAGTTCATTTATTTAAGAGATGAAGTGGAAAACCAAAAATGTTGTCCTAGTGATCTTATACCTGATGAATCGGATGGTACCTTAGATCATCACAAATTTATGGATTTGTGATTGTTGACTTTTCCATAGCCATGTCCTCTACCACTCTCCATCAGAACATGATGGTTAGATTTCTCTTCCATATCCATATTTTCACCTATGTGGAAACCCAGTGATTAGTTTATTTGGGTAACCATTACGTTTCATAATTTTGTTTTTAAAGATAAGTTTTGGTATTCCTTTTTACGATGTGGGTTTCTATCAAAGAAACTTTCAAATAGTAAACCATTTATAACCCCGACGAATTTCGAGGGCGAAATTCATTTTAAGGGGGGTAGAATGTAACACCCCGAGATTTTATGAAAAATATTATTTTAATTTCATTAACGTCTTATGTTGTATTCTACACCAAGATTACCTTGCGCTATACGCAACACCGTATTAGCTTGCAGTATACGCAACACTATTCTTGGACCGTGTTACACACAATTTTGATAATAGTTATTCTACGCAACATTGAGTATATATATATATATATATATATATATTAAATGTATAAATGAAATATGGTTGGATTCTGTTATACGAAACAAAGAAGGATTCTTTCACAACATGCAACCCTGACTTGGCTTGCATTACACGCAATCGCGACCTTCCTCGATAGCGTGTGTTGTACGCAATACCGGGTTTTAATAAACAATGTTATATTATTATAATATTGTCATGAACTAGCCGTTATGAATAGTATTTACTAAATTTTGAATTTTATAACATTATTATTCATCTTACAAATTTCTAGAACATGATATAAGAACAAAATAAATTTTTCGGGTAAAATAAGTATTTTTAAAAAAATGCAGTTTTGCCGCCTTTGGATGACGCACCCACATTAAATCTGGTTTTTGACATGTTTATATGTTAAATTTTACAAAATAATATTCTTCTTTTGAATCAGGATATAAAAATTTACATTAGATAAAGTTTTGATATTTTTCTGATAACTTTCATATTTTAATGAATAGTAAAAACACGCTATATTTTAATTAAAAACAACTTTTTTCATCGTAATATCTTATGTGGTTAAATTATAATATTGAATGGTTTTATAGTATAAATAGAATATATTTTTACCATTTAATATAATGTATGTCATTAGCATTGATTTTACCTTGAATTCGTAGGTTAAATCAATTCAATCTTTTCTAATGTTTTAAACAAAAACCCGTTTTTATTCGACAACGGGATTAATTTTAATTTAATTTCTGCAACTTCTGTGTTTTGAATTTTAAAAAATGAATTCCATATTTGGAATCAGTGGGTCCAAATTATGTTAATAAGCTACTTTTTATTTTTGGGAATTATGAATAGTAACTACGGTAAATTTTATTTACCATAGTTAAAGGTAAATCGGGTAATTAAGGGTAAATATAATATTTTAAAATTACCCTAAAAAATGTCAAAATCCTATTGGATGACTAAAAGTCGACCCATATCACCTAAGGGTCAGATTAGAATCATTTAATGAACATTTTTCCATGAAAATAACTTAATTACTATTAAAACCAAAGAAAGTGACAACATGTCACTCTCTTAAATTTTATAAGTATATTAATTTTAATTTAGTGATAAACTTCATAAAACTTCGAACATGAATAGTATAAAGAAAGCTAATGAAATTATCTACATCATATAAATTTATTTATAATTTTTAGGGATTAAATAATTATCATTAATTATGACACAATAGTGATGCAGAAATTGTTTATCTAGTGAAAAATCAAGAATAATGTTTTTTTTAAACTAATAGTGACCATAAAATGCACAAATACCTAACCAAAACTTATTGGACATGTTAAGTGATACCATAAGCATCCAATGGTCTAATATTTGACCATTTGGAGCCTTATAAAAGCGATTATGACACTTATATTATTTTATTTTAAATGATACCAAAGTTGTCACCTTCATAATTTAATAAATATAACAATTTAAATATTGTGATTTTAAGATGATAAATTCGAGTAAAAGTATTATTGTGAAAGGTAATATATTTATATTCATTATAGAATTTTATTTTAAATTTTATACAACAAATAAGTATATTAAATAATTATACAAAAATGATGTAGTAATTATTTTATTAAGAGATAAACCAAATAAATTGTTTTAAAAAATAATAAAATAAATATTATATGAACTATTTAATGTGATACACTAATTTTATAGATACATATGACCTTTTATTAATATATTAAAGCTTTTAGTTCGAACATATCTTCTGTATATATTTTATTTAAATTCAAATAAATGAATAGTGTCAAAATTGACACTATTGTTATTTTACAAAAATAACATATTATAAAATTGTTTAAAAATCACAAAAATATTTAAAAATTATAAATTTATATTTATATGGTCTATAATGTTATAAAGTAAACAATTATGGAAAATTCACAACAAATAAGTAATTATTTGTTATAATTTAAAATTTAGAATTTTATTACCACAAATAAACTTAAATAGATTAAATAAGGATAAATCAAAATGATAAGGTTTAAAATAAGATCCAAACATGTCTAAATTTGATTGGTTGATGAGATTACAACCCTATATCATCTAATCTTCGAATATGAGTCATTTTTGGAGGTTTTTATGTGGGGTTAGATTTATTATAAATTAATATTTTTAAGAATTCCTAAGGTGCCCCTCTCCTCCCTTATAAAAGGGCACCTCCTCTCCCTCCTCCTCACACCAATTTGAGAACTCAAGCTCGGCCAAACCCTGCCAAAATCTCTTCTCCACTTCTCTAGCAACATCCTATAGGTTCTGGTCTTCCTCAAAGACCAATTCTAGTGCCCTAAGAGGAGGTCTCAAAGAGGCACTTCAAAGAAGAGGTAATTACCGTTACCAATTATTTCATGTTTATTTCTTCTTCCACTTCTTCTTCTTAGGTTGTTTCATTATGAAGTAATAACATCAGTATCACTCATATACTGATATGTTATTATAAGTATGAAACAACCCTATTTCACCATCTATCCATCCTACGGAAAAAGAAATCACCGCGCATGCGTACGTACGGAATACCGTCTCCACGCCGTGGTGTAATCTATTTTCCACCACCACCTTACATGGATGGGTATAATGGTGAAAAGAATAACTATAAATAGTTATTACAACATCATATTGATTCTGATATATTTTATAATCCAGTCCAATTCAATTCAAGATTTATAGAAATGATATCATCACTCGTGCGTACGTACGGACTACCGTCTCCACGACGCGATGCGATTCATTCTCCATGTTAACCATTTAAGAATGATTATAATGTATATATAAGAAATAATAATGAAATATATGACATTATAAAGCTACTGGATTTATGTATATATATACATATGTATGTCATCTACTTACTTCCATTTCAAGACAATAAGGAAAGAAAAACAGCGTTCATGCGTACGTACGGACTACCGTCTCCATGAACGGTGTTTTTCATTTTATTTATCTATCTATTATATATATATATATATACTGAATATATATGATATATAAATCATATTTTATATTCTGGAAGTAAGTAAATCATGATATAAGTAATAATGATGTCAAGAACAACAAGTCAAAACACCTACGATAAATGAAACGATTTTACCCAAAACGCTTCTTTAACATGGAATTTACAAAAGAACGGGTAATATAATGTCATAAGTGAACCATATATGATATCATAACAATGAATATGATTCTGTAATAAGTCAATGACATTATTTAAATCATTATACAGGAGGTTCGGACACATACGAAGCAAATTGGACCTAAGGTAAGGGAAATATCACAATCTCATTTTTATCTGAGATTGTTTATTCGTAAATATTTACTGGGGTGTATTTTATCATCCACATCCATGTTCCCTCAATATGTAATATTGTTTCCATCCACTTGCAATAGTTTAAATCCAATTTTACCCTTAGGTGAGTTTTTAGTAAAGAATATGAAAGGAATCTTTTGTCGTTTTTCCGTACGAGGTACTTTTTGACTTTTCCGACAAAAGTACGAAGAATGTTTTTTTTAACTTATACGGCACGAACGGATTTCTACTGTTTTATAAAGCCTTATTTTCATGAAGCTTCCTATAAAAGATTTCATGACTATTTTCAATAAAATCTCTTTCTTTTAAAATTGCATGATGTTTTGTGAAAAGAAATTGATTTTGAAGAAGAAAGGATATTTTCCTCAAGAATTCAATTCAAGTGTTTTATCAAAATTATTTTCCATCTAAGATAATAAAGGGTTCTGTTTCTATTCATATTTTTACATTTATTTGACTATGTTGTGATGGAATTATGTTTATGAATTCTTTTATCTTATATGAATTGATTTATAATGTCATGATGTTTCAAGAATCCCATTTTTGTTACATGTGTTATGCGATGATGTATGTTTTATGATTATGTGGCACACATAAGAAAGGATTCATTATAAGATGGGTGGGACCTATATCTCCCTCCAATGAATTGGGTAAAGATTTTATATCTCATGAGATAGACATGGCTGAAATGGTAGGTTATACCGGTTCAGTGAAACAAGACTGAAACGAGGGTTACTCGATTCAGAAAGGGACTTTGTCCACTAAGATAGTCTTGGCAATGAGTCTTGACTAACAAGAAATGATTTTCTATGATTATGTGTGTATGCCACAATGTTTCATGTTTTATGTTATGATTATTGGGATTACATTTCACTTCTATTATATATCCCATGTTATGATATTATGAGCTCTTTTGCAGGTTAAGATTTCCAAAAGCTATGTATATGATGTGATTGATTTTTCTTTTGTTTACCCTTACTGAGCATTGAGCTCACCCTTTTATGTTTTCTTTTCCCCAGGATATAAATAAATGTTTTAGGTAGAAAAATAGGGATGACCTTTATGGGAGATATTGAAGAACTTTCACCACGATTAGAAGATTACGTTCCGAGTTTCCAAAGACACTAATCTATTACGATCCTTTAGTGTGTGTTTTTGTTATGTACTAAGTATTCCGCAAATGTAATGTAATGTCCATGTACGTCAAGCTTCGGGTCTCTACAGCGCCCTGATATCTCTCCAATGCATTGGGTAATGATGTAACCATTAGAGATTACAATTTTCACAATATCTTGGTGAATAACCTTGGTAATATTCAAATGACACCTTGGGGATGGACCTTGGTGATATGTTGATGATTTTTTATGTTAAATTATGTAGCCACATCTTCATGTTGTGAATAACATTATTTTTATTATGATATGCCTCATGATTTATTTCTCATGCCTTAAAGTTCTTTTCATGACCTTATTGAAGTATCTCAAGTTCACATGTAAAATGATTCTCTTGTTTCCATTACTCGGCCTTTTGCTCACCCTTTCTTTTGATGTATGTCCCCAGGTTATGAGATTCAGAAATGAACCTAGGATGAACTTATGGAGAATCCTTTCAAGTGTTTAAGAAGAATGTTTTATGTTGTTTTCATGTATTATGTTCCTTGTTTCCAAGATAGTAAACCTTAAAGATCCTCAGTTTTGTGTAATGTAATGAAAGTTTATGTGACAAAATAGGCGGGATGTTATAGTTGGTATCAAAGGATGGATTAGTTATTTGTGGAAATTAGGATATGAAAACTCTAGGAAGAACCCTATATAAAATTTTAAATATAGGAAATCTTCCTAGTATTTTGGTGAGTATCGATTAAGGGATTTCAAAACAAATACATCCCTGTCTGGATACGAGCAGGTAGAGGTGGCTCTGGCACAGATGTACATAGGGGTAAATCCCGAAAACACCGCTTTGAGAGAGACTCGAACGAGAACTGGTACACGACAATGGGCGTTACTGCACTCTTGGTTACGACACTCCAGGGGGATATGCTTTGGTAAATTCATAATCTTAGTATGAACCATTATTAAAGGAACAAAGATAAAATAAAATAATTATTCAAATAATAATATATGTTCATGGATAACCTAGATTTGAACCTAGGGGATCGCAAGTTATGGTATACTTTCTTTATACAAGTTTATCCTTCAATGCTTAAAGTATATTTTTAACGATTATTGGCTAAGTATTTAAGCCCCTTAATTATACATTCTTTTCATAGTTAATGGCGGGAAATGGAAGAGCTTGTCCCAATGACCAATGGGATAGGAAATGTGACGATTTCTGTATTAAAATGATATAGATGATTAGGGGATTAAAAGATGATTATTACTTTGGAAGAAGTTCACTATTTTGGGAACCCTATTTGATAGTGGTAAATAGATTACTACCGTATTTTCTTTGAGGAGTAAAGTTTGACTTATATTTTGAAGAATCGATTAATTTAAGGCGGACTTATAGTAATTTAGGTTACTTATGGAAATGATTAACCTATTTTGGGGTATATATGTTTAGGTTAGTTACTTTTGTTATAAGATGTTAGGAGTGGTTGATGTTGTTTGGAGATGAATGATAATGTTTATCTTGGAAGACTATGTTATCAAGTCCTTCTTGTATTTGGGTTTGAATCTTAGTTTGGGTTATTTTTAAGAATTTTAAGGACCGTTATTTACGGAATGGTCTATGATGAACTCTGGGTAGTACCGTGGAACTTTGAAGATTTAAAAGTAGTTTCCCTTCCTATGGGATTATTTCTTTTTAAAGAGTTGTTTTATCTTACCCTTTATATTTTTGGGATTAATATTATAGATAGATATTTTTTCTTTTGTGTAATATGTGATTCTCTAGAATATTATTCTTGTGCTTTTGATGAGACCAAGTGTTTTTGAATGCTCATATTTTGGATAAAAGATTAGTTTTGGTAGAAACTTATTAAAGGATTAAACTCTACTTGAAGGTAGGAATATTTCCTTATGTTTTTATTCAATGTAGTAAATGAATTCCTAAAAACTATGAAAAGGAACATAAAACAAAAAATTTTGTCTATTAACTTTTCCTACTAGGTAATAAAATACTGTTTGACCCATCATAAGTTTGTGATTTTCTTGTTGTTAACTTTCTCTTAATCATGTTTTCTATCACTCTCCCTAAGAACGTGACCCTTTGTTTTTTCCTCCATGTCTATGTTTTCCTACATGGAATCCTAGTATGGGTTAACTTGGGTGACCTTTTTTACTTTCCTTTATTTCTTTTAAATTAATAGTTTTACTGACTCCTTTTCCGGTGTGGGACTTTCAATGAAATTTCAAAACCCAATTTTAAAAATTGCGAGGACACAATTTCTTAAGGGGGGAAGATTGTAATGACCCGAAATTTTGAATAAATCCTATTTCCTAATTTTGTGTGTTGTTTTATTTTTTTTAGACTCAAAAAAATTGTTTCATTGGATAACATGTGTATATTTAAAATGAGACTATTGGGTTTTGACTGTTATATGACCATTGGTCAATATGACCGCTGGAAACTAAACATTTCGATATTTGTCTCTAAATACAAGTGAGCATGGTTAATTAATATAGAAAGAATATTTGATAGCCTCACCTAGTAGTCTTTGACTGATCAAAGCCCATCTAACAGAACATGGGAAGGAGGTAGCACCAATGGGCTTTACTCGGGACCAAACCCAAGCCGAACTAAATCATATGAAGCTAGAATGGAATCACCTTCACGAGAAGTTCAAACTGATAGAAATTACTACTCGTGTGATGTTGGCCGAGCCTCCATTGGATTCTCTCACCTTAGCACCCCTTACACTTAGGTCATATACTGGTGTGATAAGGGGCTATGTAAGGAGACCGTAACTGCCTTGTGTAATCCTTTATTTTAAATAAAAATTGGGATTTCTTCTTATGTTGAAGTTTATGAATTTTCAAAAGACCGGATAAATATAGTATGCATATTTTTGATGAATTTTAGAAAAAATGGATATTTTAAAATTGTTTATGTAAACCTTAAATAATTAAAAATGTGTAATGATTTTCAAAAAATGGTCTGCTACAATTATGTCCAGTACAAAATTTAGAGTCTCATAAGATCAACTTGATTTTGATGAATAGTAAATTATGAATAGTGATTTTATGATTAGGATTATTAATTTGTCAAAATTTATTAGTAATCTCACTTAAAGAAAGTATTAAAATAATCTAGGCACCTTGATTAAGTAATGTGATTCAATAAAATGGTTAAATAACGGTTTGATAAATTATTATTCAAGTATTAGTTTTTTTTGGGTGTAAAGTGTTTTTTAATTGAAAATTTAATTAAAAATATATAGAAAATTATTTTTATAAAATGGATTTCATTTTTGAACTCAGAGCATCAATATTATGATAAGGTAATTTTTGGGGATTTTTCTGAAAAAAATGAATTTTCGGTGAATAGTGTATTTATTTAAAAATTAAATTAAAATTATTTAGAATTTTTTTTATAAAATGGAGTTCATTTTTGAAATCAGAGCATCGATATTTGGTTAAGTTGAAATTTTGGGATTTTTCTGAGAAAGTTGAATTTTCGATGAATAGTGAAAATACAGTTTATAAGTTACCGGTGTTTAATGACATAATTAAGTGATGTATTAAGTATGTAATCAATATGGTCGACTTATTAATAGTAAGATAAGGTATTATGTGTCCCAAGTGGCCAATACCATGGGCAAATACCAAGGGAAAGCCCATGGTTTTTCCAAAACCACTAATGAGATGTCCCTTGGTCATTAATGCCTTGTCCCCTCACTTTCCCTATAAATACCAATCCATCCTCTCATCCATTCGACTACCAACTCTCCCCCAACAAATTTCTTGTATAATTACCTCCCAAGGAGTCCTTACATGGTTCCCCCAAGCCCTCAAGGTCACAACCATTGAGTTTTAAGAGTTACGTTTTAAGGTAAGGGATCCGACCTCTCTCTTTCTTTTCAAGTGATCTCTTATATGTCATTTCTTTTATGATCCATGTTATTATGTTGGAGGATGTTCTTATATATTCATCTTACTACCCTTTTAATTTTCATATGATTAGAGACCCCCTCTTTATCTAATTGATTCATTTTAAGAATGTTTAAGTGGCGCCGTTAGGCTGCCGAATTTTTAAGAGATTCTTTCACCATTCTGGTTTTCAAGTTCTATTTTCTTGTCAAGTATTTCAAGATACTTTTTATTATGTTGGGTTATGATATCTATATCTATCATACTGATCTTTTATGTTCATATGATGAGAGACCCCATTTGATCTCTTCAATTCAGTATTTTGAAGTTTTAAGTGGCGCCGTTAGGCTGCTGAATTTTTAAGTGGTTCTTTCACCTTTCTCCTTTTTCAAAGTTCTACTTTCATGTCAAGTCTTTAAAATTCCTTTTTATTATGTTGGGGTATGATCTCTATATATATCATACTGAACTTTTATGTTCATATGATGAGATACCCTATTTTATCTCATCAATTCAGTTTTTGAAGATTAAGTGATGTCGTTAGGCTGCCGAATTTTCATAAGAGAAATCTTATTTTTTGTATTCCTTTCATGTTATTCATTTCATATGGTATGTCTTTAAAATTTCATTACCATGTTCATATATCCTTCATATTCTGTCCCTCTACTTTTTTATGGGTCATTTATGAATGTTTGACCCATGTCCCCTCTCTTTTCAATGTTTTCTAAAACCCCAAAACATAGCCGTTATGCTGAAGAATTTTCATCTCAAAATGCCTCTCTCTTTTCCCAAAATTAATTCATGTTACCAAGTGAATATTCAAAGCTATTATTCCTATAGGGGTATTCACATATATTTCAAAATGTTCTATTTTAAATTCTAGGATTTACATACATGAGACCCGCTTTCCCCTTCCGTGGGTTTAAAGTGACGTAAAGATCATGTCTTTAAAACAGTTTTTAAAACGTTATGATTATGAAATGAAACCCATTTATTTTATTCTATATGGGTTATTTATGAAATGTTTGATGATGATATATGTGTATCACATGATAATAATGAAAAATTTAAGGGTGCGCCCTGATAGCGCTCTAATGCATTAAGTAATGATGTAACAACTAGAGATTACAATTTTCACAATATCTTGGTGAATAACCTTGGTAATTTTAAAATGACACCTTGGGGATTGACCTTGGTGATATGTTCATTATTTTCTATGTTAAATGATGTAGCCACATCTTCATGTTGTGAAAAACGTTATTTTTATTATGATATGCCTCATCATTTCTTTCTCATGCCTTAAAGTTCTTTTCATGACCTTATTGAAGTATCTAAAGTTCACATGTAAAATGTTTCTCTTGTTTCCTTTACTGTTCCTTCTGCTCACCCTTTCTTTTGATGTATGTCCCCAAGTTATGAGATGTAGTAATGAACCTAGGATGAACTTAAATAGAAGTCTTTCAAGTGTGTAAGAAGAATGTTTTATGTTGTTTTCATGTATTATGTTCCTTGTTTCCAAGACACTAAACCTTAAAGATACTCATTTTTGTGTAATGTAATGAATGTTTAGGTGACAAAAAAGGCAGGATGTTATATGCAGAGGATGCGCCTCATTGATCGAGACTTGGGAGCCTGGACTAGATGGTGTACAGAGGTGACTGGTTGGTGTGGTGAGAAGCAGAGATGAGCTGGTCCTACACCTAATGTAGGATCCTTGTAGGACGACCTCAGAAGAAGTTTTTTTCCTTCTTTATGTACTTTCATTTTGATTGGGATTTTATACTAGCCCTTTTACTTTCAATACTTACT
The DNA here is from genome assembly GCA_963277665.1 of Viscum album. Classification (NCBI taxonomy): domain Eukaryota; kingdom Viridiplantae; phylum Streptophyta; class Magnoliopsida; order Santalales; family Viscaceae; genus Viscum; species Viscum album. The sequence goes on along the minus strand of OY728157.1, from coordinate 199,514,383 downwards.
TTTACTTTTGTCAGATAAACTATGTGGTCTGCTTTCGTTTTATACCTAGTCTGTGTGTGTACAAGTTTTGAGATAATGTCTTCCCATTTTTGTTATATGAATTTAATGTGCTAGTCACCAACCCCAAGCCTATATAAGGTGGTCTTGGGGTAGTCAAGACATGGGCCCTGGGGGACAAGTTGTGAGTAATTGGTATTTAAGGATTCAGTTCTACCAGAAGAAATAAGTGTCTATCTTTTCAATGGATTAGTAGTGTCAAGTGTATTGAGTTTGGGTTTCAGTTCTGGGTGTCCAGTGTTGGTGCAGCCACTGACGTATCCCTACACCATGATCATGAATTATTAATTTTGACTTGGTACATGAATATAGTATTTACAAATATTTTTAAAGTGTTGTTTTTCTTTTGATCTCATTGGATTAAACTCAAAAGGTATAACTTATGGACCGTGGTGCATCTGTTTCTTTATAGAATGCCACCATGAAGGTTGCTAGCCAGGATTCCATAAGATATCACGATGATGGACCACTGAGCGATGAGGCTTCGGTGTACGGCCCTCTTACGGTGAAGGTTCTTTCTTGTGGTGTACCAGTAGCACCACTACCCATTGGGTAACAGATTCCACCTGCTCCACCAACATACCATGCACACCGACTGAGTGTATTTCTAAAATTCTAGAGATAGGGGCCTCTAATGTTTCCAGGCGAGATAGAATCGCTGGTAGCTAAGGACTGGATGGATGTTGTGGCATGAGTCTTTCATTAGGTTGAGAAACTATCAAACCAGATGGTGATCCTTACTGCTATCCTCTTCCAGGGAACATCAGGGAGATGGTGGAGCCTGACTCTCCATACACATGAGGAGGTGACACATTCTTGGTTGGTCTTTGACGACCTCTTTAGGGAAGAGTTCATTCTAGCAACTCTACGCTTTGTGTGTATTTAGGAACTCCTACACATACAATAGGGAATCTTTATTATAACCTAGTACTCGATGTGATTCACTAACATCTATTCCTACTCCACCAACATGGTACGAGACAATTTTTTCAGGTACCATACCTTTTATAAGGGTCTCCAACAAGAGATTAGATCATCGATGATATCATTAAGTATCCTGATTCAACATTTAGTGCTAGAGCGAGCACTACTGGTGGAGAGTATCCTAGAAGAGAATGCACTGATGGTGAGAGACACCGCTGGATGACAAGAAGCTGAGTAATATATAGTAGGTAGTAGTAATATGATAGAGAGGTCCAAGAGGGAAAAAACATCTAGAGGGTCACCCTAAGATGTAATGTCAGAAGTTCAGAGCTCACATGATAGAGGCGGTCATCAAAAGGGAAAACTGTGATACTCGTGTGGTGGGAAGAGTCACATGGGTCATGACTACCCGACCCTCTATAATGATGATCAACATATGTCAAGGGGCCATTGAGGTAGAGGTATATATTCCATGTGGGGAGGTCCGAAGGGTGGAGGACATTGAAGGGGAGTTGGTCGTGCAACAGTTGGTGGGTGGTGATTGGAGTATCTACCTCCACTACCCCCATGTGGTCCACCCTGCCCAAAAGGAGCAGGTGGATAGGGCTAAAATCAGCTTCAGGCAGCAGATTCCTATGATCACGACACTCCCAAGATGATTCAAGGTATAATCCGGGTCTACTCCACCCTAGCTGCAGTACGTATAGACACGGGTTCCTGTCACTCTTTCATTTCCACGGCTCTCATTCAGATCTAGAAGATTCTAATGGAGGTGTTGGCTCAATACGTATGTTTAGAGTCTCCTATGGGAGAGTATTCAATGATTTCACATAGGTTAAGGTAGTGTGAACTTACTGTAGGAGGCGATACCTTCAGCTATTATCTCATAGTTTCATCGTCATTCCCTTACGATGTCATCTTGTGTATGAACTAGTTTTCCACAGTCCATGCTATGATGGTCTGTTTAAGGCACAATGTGTAGTGTGTCTATGAGGATGGGATCGGGTTTTCCTTCACCTGTGAGAAGGAATACTTTTAAACACAATATGGAAATTCTCTAAGGAGGGTGTATTTGATCACTCATTAGTTGTCTAGACTCACCATTAGTGTAGTGGATGAGAGGAGTCCAAGCTATCATGTTGTGGTGGACTAGTATTCTTATGTATTTACTGATGATGTTTCGGGAATACCCTTTCGTAGATAGGTGGAAATTTACATTGATCTTTACCTAAGGAAAACACCCATATCTACACTAGTATATCAGATGGATCCCATGAAAGATAGAGAGTTGAGGGTATAATGAGAATACTGTTAGGGAAAGGGGTTCATAGGGCCCTCTTTTTCTCCATGGGCAGTCCCGATTTATTTCACTAAGAAGGCATATGGGAGTCTGAGGCTTTCTGTGGAATATCGGCACCTGAACCAGGTGACCATAAAGAACAATTATCCTCTTCTAATGATAGATGATCTCTTCGACTAGTTGAGGGAAGCACAGTGGTTTTCAAAGAAAGACCTCATATTGGGCTATCATAAGCTCAGGGTACGGGATGAGGATGTACCAATGATATAATTTATATGTCGGTATGGCCTCTATGAGTTCTTGGCGATGCCTTTTGGCATAAAAAATTCTCCGGTAGTGTTCATGGGTCTCATGAATACTATCTTCCAACCATACCTCTATCTCTTAGTGGTGGTCTTCATTGATGACATCTTTGTATACTCGACATTGGAGGAAGAGCACACCACACATCTACAAATAATTCTAGATACACTCTGAGAGAACCAGCTTTATGGAAATCTCTTGATGTTCTAGTTCTGGATATGGGAAGTCCAGTTTCTAGGGCACGTTATCTCATAGGTTGGGGTTTAGTGGATTTGGAAAAGATAGAGGTAGGTCCTTTTAGGGGAAACCCTAGAGTGTGACAGAGGTGCATAAATTTCTAGGATTGTATGGGTACTACAAGATATTTGTACCAGACTTTTCCATTGTACATGCACCCTTGTAAGCTTTGATAAAGAAGGGGAAACTCTTTGTTTGGACAGAGAGATACCACTAGAGTTTCCAAAAGCTGAGGTAGATATTGATGAATTCCCCCATACTGAGGCTACTAGAAGAAGGTGTTGGGTACGTAGTCTACTATTACGTATGAGTGACTAGAATCAAATGTGTCTTAATGCTGATGCGAGAGGTGATCACCTATGACCAATGAAAATTTGGATAGCATGAGCAGATCTATACTACCCATGAATTGGAGTTAGCATCATTGGTCTTTGTGTTGAGGATGTGGTAGAACTACTTGATGGGTGAACAGTTTTTTGCCAACTCTATTCCCAAGAGTCTCTACTATATATTTTCATAGAAGGACCTAAAGCTGAGATAGAGGTGATGGATGGAATTCCTCCAGGACTATGACTTTTGTATAGTCTACAATCCGAGGAATGGGAACGTGGTGGCAGACACACTCAGCAAAAGTTATGGACCCTAGTTTCTAAGTGAGGCAACAGAGCAACTAGCTGCGTTGCAGATATACTTCGCGGATAGTGATGATGTATCTTACCTCCAATAAATGACATCTACCCCACACTCGTTCAATGATTTAGGGAGGCAAAACATGGGGACGCTGACTGTGAGGCCCGACGTGTTGAGATATGCTCTTTACGGGCTCTTGAATGATTTTATAGAGGTGGGGAAAACATCATATTTTTTAGAAGTTGCACCATGGTACCAGAAGTTCTATGAGAGGAGGTGTTGAGGTAGTTACACGCAACCCCTTGGGGAATACATTCTGGTGTGCAGAAGAGGAACTAGGACCTTCAACGTCGGTACCTATGTCCATGGATGAAGAACGTAGTGACAGAGTTCGTATCACAATGCCACACTTGTTAGAAAGTTAAGGCTGATAATCTGGTCCTAGCACACTACGCACAACCACTTGAGGTGATGTAATGGACATGGGATGGTATCTCCATGGACTTCGTGACAAGGATACCACATATGTACAAGGTCCACGATTCTTTCTAGGTGATTGTTGACCGACTCACCACATCATCCCACTTCCAAACCATTTGATAGCAGGGATCAGTAGAGGGAATGTGACACCTCTATATACAAAATATTGTACGGATTCATGGGGTACAATAGATGATAATCTTAGATTATGACATCAACTTTACATCCAGGCTGTGGAAGATATTACAAGAGATGTTTGGGAAATAGCTACACTTGAGCATTGCCTTTCATCCTCGAACAGATGGTCAAACGGAGCAGACCAAACCCTTAAAGACATGCTTCATGCTTGGTTCCTTGATTTTCGGTGTTGATTAGAGGACCACCTACCACTGGTGGAGTTCCGATATAACAAAAATTATCAGTCAACCATCGATATGGGGCCATTTGAGGCCATGTATGGTCGACCATGATGATCACCTCTATGTTCGACCGACCCAGTGAGTTTGTACATATGGGTCCAGAGTTGGTACATGCTACCACTGAGAAGGTTCAGATCATCCAGGAGTGGATGATGACTTCACAGTGCATGCAGAATGTTTATGCTGATTGAAGACAGAGACCCTCAGAGTTAATGGAGGGAGGTCATATCTTCTTACATGTCTCACCTAGATGAGGACTCCAGAGATTCGGCTGGGTCATAAAGATATCTCTATGGTTCATTAGACCATTCTAGAACCTCATCAGAGTAGGCGAGGTGGTATATTGCTTAGATATTCCCCCCAAATATGGACAAGGTGCATAATTTTTTCCTTGTGTCATAGCTGAGGGGTACATTTATTATCCATCGCACGTTATCGACTAGTGTGAGATGCAAATTGATGACGCAGTGACGTTCATGGAGTTCTTGGTGGATATAGATGATCAATAGAAGTATGTACTTTATGGGGGGTCAATTCCTCCAGTGCGAGTTCTTTGGAAGCACAAAAACCTTCAAGAGGTGACATTTGAGAAATGGGATTTGATATATGCTCAGTATCCACATTTGTTTCCCTAGTTTTTTTTTGAAGCATTTGGGGATGTAAATCACTAAGGCGGGGTGGATGTAATGACCCGAAATTTTCATATATTTTGATTTAATATTATTTGAGATTATTATGAGTCTGGGAAAATTGATGGCACACGACTCCAAGACCGGAAGTTCCCATAATATAATTTTGAACTATTTTTAAGATACATTTAGTAATCGTGTGAGCGTAGATTTCTATATTTTTAACTGGTTCTCAGATTAAAAATTTTAGGGCACCCATGAATTCATAGTTCCGAGATTCGCATAGGCAAATCTAAAAATTTAATGACAAACATCAGATGAAAAAGGTAGTTTTTATGGTCTTTACAAAAAAATAACACCATGAGTTATTTTATTTCATTTTGTAACCATTGAGTAACGTTGGTGGGACCGCGTAGTGGGTCTGTCATTTTAGTGAATGTTATTTAATGATAGGTTACACATGGTTGGGTACCACACCATCGGTAGATTAATGGGTTCATTAATTAGTCATTAAGGAACCATATAATTGTGTAGAGATTTGAACCCCTTTTCTATTATTTAGTCTTTTCATTGGTGTGGGTTTTCAGAAAACAATAGAGAACATTTGACAAAGTTCTATAGACTCCTTTCTCCAATGAAGAACAAAAAATTTGGTGATGCCATTTAGGATTCAATAAGGAGATCAATGAACACCAACAAATACACTTAGAATGCGGGTTCTCCTTCCCTCATTTGTAGTGCCTTCCATTGAGTTCTAGGTAGGGGTTCTGTTTATGATTTTTAGGATTTATCTACCCTTGATGATGTTGAACTCATCCAATGCTACAACACTAATGCGGAGGGCACTGGACTAACCAATAAAGACATAAAACCTCTGTCGATCTTGGTATTTTTTGCGTTCATCATGGATGACTGGCCAATATAGTGGCAAGATGAAACCAGGGGGGCACAGAGTGATGGTAGCATCTTGGGAAGTCTGTGTGAATAGTCTGAAAAGAAAACGAACCTATGAAGGTTCACCAAAGGCCCACGGAAGCTTTGCTGGTGTGGAGGTGCTGGTGACCAGAGGAGGCGATGGCCATATCTCGTCATCTGCGAGGAGGGGTGGTGCCCGAAGGTGCCACGGTGTATATGGGGAAGCCAGCCGAAGCTAAACACGTTGATGATGGTGGCACGCCGTTGTAGTTCCCCTCAGAGGAGGTGTCATGGCTCCAGCCGCAGAGAAGGCAAACAATGTCTGTGGGTCCTGCACAAGACTGGTCCATTAGATCGGTCACCTGGAGGGGGCGGCACCAGCTTGGTGCCACCTATTCGACGACTCGAATAGACCGTAGTCCGTTCGAGAGGGTAACAGACTCCTGCGCCTAGCTGGAAGGCCATGCCAAGCCGGTGGGCCGGGTCTGTCCAGCTGCCCGGCATACCTCACTCAACCCAACAGGACATGCCGGTTCAGTGGGCCGAACTGGGCTGAGCCCAGCCAGTTCGGGGCAGGACCAGTATGCAGGGTCAGGTTGGGTCGACACAGACCCACATAGGCCTTGTTTTTTTAAATGGGTATATCTTCTAAACATGACGTACAGTTGACGAACCATGTGCAGTGCTAGAACCCATTGGATGATGCAGTCCTTTTGATATATCCACATGAGCTTTGGGGAAATTTGGATTTCATCTAGTTTGGAACGAACTAGAATCTATCTAGGCCCTCGACACTAAAATTCATATAACACACTGATCGGGCATCCGATTGATGCACCATTTGTTGCATTGGAACCCTTTGGACATGAAAGTTCTTTGGGTTACTTCATTGTAGGTATTCTAACATGTTGAAGTAAGAATGATGGCTTTAGAAGTAGATCCTATCAGAATCATGCATTCTATGTGCGGGAATCTAGTGGTCGGCTATTACGTGAATACTGAATTGTGATCCTATGTGGGTCCATTGAAACACGCCGAGATTTTATGAATTTTTTTTAAATTTCATTAATGTCTTGTGTTGTACGCTACACCAAAAGGAGCTTGCACAACACGCATCCTTGAATTTCCTTGTATTACACGCAATCACGACCTTCCTCGATATCATGTGTAGTAAGCAATACCGAGTTTCACTAAACAACGATATGCTATTAAAATATTATTAAAACTAGTTGTTATGAATAGTAATATCCACTTTTTGAAATTTTGTAAATTTTATTTTTCAAAATGGACTACATTTTTGGATTTGGAATATCGAAATTAGCTTAGGGTGAAATTTTGGTACTTTTCGGATAACTTTCATTTTCGGATGAATAGTGAAAATAACTAAATTTTAATTAAAAACAACCTTTATAATTGAAATAAAAAATAGTGATAAATTATTTATTTGAGTGGTTTTAAAGTATATTTAGAATATATTTTTACAATTTAATACAATGTTGGTCATTGGATGTAATTTCACATTTAAACTAGACATAAACAAGTGTCAATCTTTTGATAGTTATTATCTCTTAAGAACATGCTATTTGTTTTGACGATGGGAATTAATTTTTAAATAAATTAATGCAACTGATATGTTTTTAATTTAGTAAAATAGACATAATTTTTGAGTTCATAATATCAAATATATCTTAGGCCTAATTTATGGTATTTTTAGGAAACTTTCATTTTTTGATGAATAGTTAAACCACTAAGTGGTAGTTAAAAAAATGAATTTTTCATAAAACATAATTTTACCACTTCTGTGAGTGGAATTTCAAAAATCCGAGAGACACGGTTGATGTCAGTAAGTAAAATGTGGTTCAATGAGATGAAAATAATTTTTGGTGAATAGTAACTTTTTACTTTTTTTTACCACGGTTAAAAATAGATAAGGTAATTAACGGTAAAAATGATATTATTATTACCCTAACACATGTCCTAATTCTATTGGATAAGTGTAATTCAACCAAAAACAACCTTAGGAAAAAAATATGACCATTTAGGCCCACTTGGATTAGATTAGGACATTTATTATTAATTTATTTAAAGAATGGTTAAAATAGTTAAAATCAAAGTTTAATAAGTAAATCATTTTTCATATAGGGTTATACATAAGATAAATTAGACTATAAATATTCATTATAAATATAAAAGTATTTTCTACACAATGATATTTAATTTGTAATTTTTAGAAATTAAATAATTTAATTTATTTATGACACAATGATGATGGAGTAATTATTTTATTAATGAAATATTGACATAATTGATGTTATAAATACCCAAATAAATGTAATTTGAGACTTTTTATGAATTACAATAATTTTCTAGGTTAATATGACAGGTTAGTATTGATTTAATTAACTTTTTTAGAACAAATAATTCTGTTATGAGTTTCACAAAAATCAATTACTAAATAGTGTCAAAATTGACATAAAATAGTTTTTAAAAAAAGTATTATATTATTAGTTGTTATTTTATTCCTAAACATCTAAAGTTAGGTTAAATGACTCAGATAAGGTTATATATATTAATAAAAAACAACTTGGGGTTTTTTTGGCTTGTTATAGTATGTTTATTATCCTTATAGTGTAAGAACACAAAAAGACACAGTAAAAGTAAAATTATCTAACTTAAAGTTAAATATAAATGATAAGGTTAAAATAGGAACCTAAACTTTCCTAAATTCTATTGGATGAGATGATTTAGACCCATCCCCACCTAAGATTCGAAATAAATTAATTTGGAGCTATTTAAAACCGAATATGACTTTATAATAAAATATTATTTTTAGTTTTCCAATGGTGCCCCTCTCCTCCCTTATAAAAGGGCACCTCCTCCCTCTCTTCCTCACACCACTTTGAGCCTTAATGCTCAGAAAACCCCTGAAAAATTCTCTTCTCCACTTCCCTAGAAACATCCTAGATGTATTGGTCTTCTTCAAAGACCAATTTTAGTGCCCTAAGAGGAGGACTCAAAGAGGCGCTTCAAAGAAGGGGTAATGTCCGTTACCGATTCTTTCAACTTTATTTCTTCTCCCACTTATTCTTCTTAGGTTGTTTCATTATGAATTAATAAAATCAGTATCAATAATATACTGATATGTTATTATAAGTATGAAAAAACCCTATTTCACCATGTATCCATCTTATGGAAAACGAAATCACCGCGCGTGCGTACGTACGGAATACCGTCTCCACGCCGTGGTGTAATCTATTTTGCACCACCACCTTACTTGGATGGGTATAATGGTGTACATAATAACTATATATGATTATTTTAAAGTGATATTGATTCTGAAATATTATAAATACACTCCAATACAATTCCATGATCATGAGAACGATATCATCGCTCATGCGTACGTACGGACTACCGTCTCCACGACGCGATGAGATTCATTCTCCACGTTAAAGATTCATGAATGATTATAAAGTATATATAATAAGTAATCATGAAATATATGACATAATAATGATACTGTATTTTTTTGTATATATATGTATTTCATCTACTTAATTCCATTCAACTCAATAAAGAAACGAAAACAGCGTTCATGCGTACGTACGGCCTACCATCTCCATGAACGGTGTGTTTCTTTCCATTTACTAATATATTATATATATGTATATTCTGAATATATATTATATATAAATCATGTTTTATATTCTGGAATTAAATAATCATTATCTAATTAATCATATGAATAATTACAAATCAAAACACGGACGACAAATAAAACGATTTTACCCAAAACGCTCTTTAACATGGAATTTACAAAAGAACGGGTAATATAAAGTCATATGTGAACCATATATGATATCATAACAATGATTATGATTCTGGAATAAGTCAATGACATTTTTTAAATTATTATTCAGGAGGTTCGGACACTTACGAAGCAAATCGGACCGAAGGTAAGGGGAAATATCACAATCTCATTTTTATCTGAGATTGTTTATACTTTGGTATTTAATGGGGTGTATTTTATCGTCCACATCCATGTTCCCTCAATATGTAATATTGTTTCCATCCACCTACAATTTTTTAAATCCAATTTTACCCTTCGGTGAGTTTTTAGTAATGTATATGAAAGGAATCTTTTGTCGTTTTTCGTACGAGGTACTTTTTGACTTTTCCGGAAAAAGTATGAGAAGAATGTTTTTTTAACTTATACGGCACGAATGGATTTTTAAAGCTTGATTTTAATGAAGCTTACTAAAAAATATTTCATGACTTTTTTCATGAAAATCCTTTTCTTTTAAAAATTCATGACATTTTGTGGAAAGAAAATTATTTTAAAGAAGAAAGGATATTTTCCTCAAGAATTCATTTCAAGTGTTTTATCCAAACCATTTTCCATCTAAAATGAAATTATTTAATATGTGTATGTTTTCAGTATAATGTTAATTTCTCTATGATTTACATGGTTTCACTTGTCTTATTATGAAATGATATCCATTTCTTTTATATAGATTATGTTATGATGTGATGATGTTTATGAAACCCATTTTATTCGTTGGGTTATTATGAATGATGTATGTTTATATTGTGGAACATGAAAGAATGATTTCAATATGAGATGGGTGGGACCTATATCTGTCTCCAATGCATTGGGTAAAGATTTATATCTCATGATATAGACATGGCTAGAACGGAAAGTTAAACCGGTTTAGTAATACAGGACTGCAATGAGGAGTGAACTTGATTCAGAAAGGGACTTTGTCCACTAAGATGGTCTTGGCAGCAATGCCTTGGATAATATGGAAATCATATCATGTGCTTAATTGTTGCCACAATTACATGTTTTATTCCCATGCTATTTTATCATTCCTAATGTTTCTTTATGATCTATGCCTTACGTACTTCCATGTTTTATGTCATTGCTCAAGCTTTTTATGTTTAAACATTATGTTCATGTTTTTAAGTTCAAATGTATATAGTATGGTTTATTTTATCCATGCTTACCCTTACTGAGCATTCGAGCTCACCCTTTTTATGTTTTCTTTTCCCCAGGATATAATCAAAAGGTTTTAGGTAAGAAAAAAAGGGGAAGATCTTTATGGGAGATGTTGAAGATCTTTCACCATGATTAGAAGATTTTATTCCGAGTTTCCAAAGACACTAAATTATTACGGTCCTTGTGTGTCTATTTTTGTTATGTATTAAGTATTCCGCAAAAGTAATGTAATTTCCATGTACGTCCAGCTTCGGTTCTCTACAATTGGTATCAGAGGAATGGTTTAGTCAACCTTTGGAAACTAGGATGCGAAAACATTAGTGAGATCCCTAGAGATATTTATAAGGTATGTATAGGGATGTACCTAAGGTTAAGAATAAGTATAGGTTATAATACTAGAATTACGGTAACCCAAGATGTTAGATATTGAAGGTACTCCCCCTTTATTATATTGTTTTCCCTAGCATGATTTTTGCCTCTCACACTATTCTTTTTGGGTTTTAGACGATGGATAGAACCCGAAGGAACCGTGTTGATCAATGTAATGGATAATGCAATGATTGTCCTCCTGAACAAACAAATGTTATGGGAGATGGAGTGAAAAATATTATTTCTATACTTACACAAGCTATGAATCATTTTGGACTTCTAAATGAGTCGAGAAGGGAATAATATTCTATTGAGTCCTTCATGAGACAACGTCCACCTTCTTTCAGTGGGTCTTCTGATCCACTTGTTGCTGAAAAATGGATCAGTACTACTGAAAAGATATTTTCAGTTCTTCAATGTTCTGAACATGATAAAGTCATCTTAGCAGTGTATCGTTTGGAAGGTGCTGCTGATCAATGGTGGAATCTTATCAAGAATATGAGGCCAATATATGAAATTGAGTCCATGGAATGGGACGAGTTCAAGAACTTATTTTTCAATAAGTAATTCCCTTGTATTCTTCGAACAAAGATAGAGAAGGAGTTTCTTGAACTAAAGCAAAAGGATGATGAATCTGTTGGTATATACAAAGCAAATTTTACAGGGCTTGCAAGGTATGCATCTGGATTTATCATCCAACCTGAAATTAAAGTTGATCGATTCTTCAGTAGCTTAAAACCAAATCTTCGAAGGGTATTAGCTATAAGAGACTTCAGTAGCTATGAAGAAATTGTGCGTTGTGCTATCAAGGTAGAAATTGAAGTTGGTGTTACTTATCCATCTCATAGTTTTGACAAGAAACAAAAGATGGAGTTCAAGGAGAAATCTCAGAATAATGGTGAAAAGAAGATTAATTTTTCCTTATGCTCAAAGTGTGGAATGAAGCATGGTGGAGATTGTCTAAAAGGGAATAGAAAATGTTTTAAGTGTGGAAAAGAAGGTCATCGAGCAGGTGAGTGTCGAAGTAATGGAAAATGGGTTTCAAATGATGTGAATAAAGAAAAGACTGGAGAGAACGCACCACCAACACTTCAATGCTTCAAGTGCAAATAAATGGGGCATTATGCTAATAAATGCCCTAATCCAAGGGTTAGTGATGATCGATATGAGCAACCACTTAAGGCAAAGGAAAAAGGGAAGTCACATGTGATCATTATTGGCGATGTTGAATATGACAATGATGTGGTGGAATGATTAAGTGTTTATGTAATGGGATTCCAAAATAATGTTGTATATTGTATCATGGAATATTAGAATATTTATGTATTGGTTTATTGTGGTTCTCAATAATTTTATGGTACCAGTAACTATGGAAGGTGATTGAGATATTTTCAGAAAAAAAAGATGATATGCGCATAATGAAGGGAAAAAGAGAAATGAAATGTTTGACAGTATTCATGACCTCATGATTGATATAAGGACTAAGTGATATCATGGTTTGAGTATATAGAATTTTAAGGATTTTGGTATGTGGAAAGAGTTAACTTTTAACATCATTCATGTTTTCAATAAGGTTCAATGGGTATTTATTTTTTTCATGAGAATACATGATTGAGGTATTTACATTATTGGAATGTGACCAACAAGATATATGAGGGATAAATGATAGTATTCACATGCTTGTTATATGACCTTTTTAGTAATCGTTCTCTTTATACTATGAGTTTAGAAAGAAGTATTTTGGATAAGCCTAAAGATTGAAATTGATTATGTTGGACATAAGTTAGTGTTGTTTAAGTATAAACGTTTTTTGATATTATTTATGGGATGTTATAGTAATGTAGTTTTAGAAAAAGGACAACCTGCAGGATGGGCGACAACCCATCGCGTCGGACAAGGCTGTGGGAATTGAACCCACAACTGAAGTGCGACTGACCTTTATCGCCTACCACTGGCCTACAGGAAGTCCCTGTTTAGTAGAAATTAGTTTTATTATATTAAGCAGTATGATATATGAAGTATAAGTCCATTTTAGGAACCATATATGATTAATCTCACTATAGATGGACTTATGTATTTTTTGATAACTTTTCTAACCTTTTGTTTGAGACAGATGGAATGACCCATCATTCTATCACATGATCTGCTAACAAATCACGAATGAAAAATTCAACTTCATTTCGTTAAGAGATGAAGTGGAAATTGTCCAAAGAACGACCAATGGTGAGACTATACCAAAATCACGAAATTATTTCTTCTAATTCCAATTTCATCAACTTTAGGGAAATGATCTTGAAAACCAAAAATGTTGTCCTAGTGCTATTATATCTGATGAATCAGATGGTACCTTAGATCGTCACAAATTTATGTCTTTGTGATTGCTGGCTTTTCCAAATCCATGTTATCTACCACTCTCTATCAGAACATGATGGTTAGATTTCTCTTCCATATCCATATTTTCACCTATGTGGAAACCCAGTGATTAGTTTATTTGGGTAACCGTTACGTTTCATATTTTTTTTAAAGATTGGTTTTTGTTTTTATTTTTTACAATGTGGGTTTCTATTAAATAAACTTTCGAGTAGTAAACCATTTATAACCCGGACAAATTTCGAGGGCGAAATTCATTTTAAGGGGGGTAAAATGTAACACCCCGAAATTTTATGAAAAATATTCTTTTTAATTTCATTAATGTATTGTGTTGTACGCTATACCAAAATGATCTTGAACAACACACATCCTTGACTTTCCCTGCATTACACGCAATCGTGACCTTCCTCGATAGCGTGTGTAGTACGCAATACCGAGTTTCACTAAACAACGATATGCTATTAAAATATTATTAAAACTAGATGTTATGAATAGTAATAACCACTTTTTGAAATTTTGTAAATTTTATTTTTCAAAATGGACTTCATTTTTGGAATCGGAATATTGAAATTAGCTTAGGGTGAAATTTTGGTACTTTTTGGATAACTTTCATTTTCTGATGAATAGTGAAAATTACTAAATTTTAATTAAAAACAACCTTTTTAATAGAAATAATTAATAGTGATAAATTATTAATTTGAGTGGTTTTAAAGTATATTTAGAATATATTTTTACAATTTAATACAATGTTGGTCATTAGATGTAATTTCACATTTATACCAGACATAAACAAGTGTCAATCTTTTGATAGTTATTATCTCTTAAGAACACGCTATTTGTTTTGACGATGGGAATTAATTTTTAAATTAATTAATGAAACTAATATGTTTTTAATTTGGTAGAATAGACATCAGTTTTGAGTTCATAATATCAAATATATCTTAGGCCTCATTTTTTGTATTTTTCAGGAAACTTTCATTTTTTGATGAATAGTGAAACCACTAAGTGGTAGTTAAAAAAATGAATTTTTCATAAAATATAATTTTACCGCTTCTGTGAGTGGAATTTCAAAAATCCGAGAGACACGGTTGATGTCAGTAAGTAAAATGTGGTTCAATGAGATGAAAATTGTTTTTGGTGAATCATAACTTTAGACTTTTTTTTTACCACGGTTAAAAGTAAATAGGGTAATTAAGGGTAAAAATGATATTATAATTACCCTAAAACATGTCATAATTCTATTGGATAAGTGTAATTAAACCAAAAACAACCTTAGTAATAAAAAATGACCATTTAGGCCCACTTGGATTAGATTAGGACATTTATTATTAATTTATTTAAAGAAGGGTTAAAATAGTTAAAATCAAAGTTTAATAAGTAAATAATTTTTAATATAGGGTTATACATAAGATAAATTCGACTATAAATATTTTTTAGAAAGATAAATAGATTTTCTAGATAATGATATTTAATTTTTAATTTTTTGACATTAAATAATTTAATTTATTTATGACACAATGATGATGCAGTAATTATTTTATTAATGAAATATTGACATAATTGATGTTATAAATACCCAAATAAATGTAATTTGAAACTTTTTATGAATTACACTAATTTTATATGTTAATATGACATGTTAGTATTGATTTAATTAACGTTTTTAGAACTAATCATTCTGTAATGATTTTCACAAAAATCAATTACTAAATAGTGTCGAAATTGACAAAAAATAGTTTTTAAAACAAATATTATATTATTAATTGTTATTTTATTCTTAAAAATCTATGGTTCGGTAAAATGACATAGATAAGGTCATATATATTAATAATAAACAACTTGGGGTTCTTTTGACTTGTTATAGTATGTTTATTAACCTTATAGTGTAAGAACACAGAAAGACACGGTAAAAGTAAAATTATCTAACTTAAAGTTAAATATAAATTATATGGTTAAAATAGGAACCTAAACTTGCCTAAATTCTATTGGATGAAAGGATTTAGACCCATCCCCACCTTCGCATCTAAATGAATCAATTTCGAGCTATTTAAAACCGAATATGACTTTATAATAAAATAATATTTTTAGTTTTCCAAAGGTGCCCCTCTCCTCCCTTATAAAATGGAACCTCCTCCCTCTCTCCCTCACACCACTTTGAGCCTTAAAGCTCAGCCAAACACTGCCAAATTTTCTTATCCAATTCCCTAGAAACATCCTAGAGGACCTGGTATTCTTCAAAGACCAAATTTAGTGCCCTAGGAGGAGGACTCAAAGAGGCGCTTCAAAGATAAGGTAATATCCGTTACTGATTCTTTCAACTTCATTTCTTCTTCCACTTCTTCTTCTTAGGTTGTTTCATTATGAAGTAATAACATAAGTATCAATAATATAATGATATGTTATTATAAGTATGAAAAAACCCTATTTCATATCTATCCATCCTACGGAAAACGAAATCACCGCGCGTGCGTACGTACAAAATATTGTCTCCACGCCGTGGTGTAATCTATTTTGCACCACCACCTTACTTGGATGGGTATAATGGTTTAAATAATAACTATATATGATTATTGTAAATTGATAATGATTCTTAAATAGTATACATACTCTCCAATACAATTCCACAATCATGAGAATGATATCATCGCTCGTGCGTACGTACGGACTACCGTCTCCACGACGCGATGAGATTCATTCTCCACGTTAGCCATTCATGAATGATTATAAAGTATATATAATAAGTAATCATGAAATATATGGCATAATAACGATACTGGATTTATGTGTATATATATGTATTTCCCCTATTTAATTCCATTCAACTCAATAAGGAAATGAAAACAACGTTCATGCGTACGTATGGCCTACCGTCTCCATGAACGGTGTATATCTTTACATTTACTAATCTATTATATATATGTATATTCTGAATATATATTATATATAAATCATGTTTTATATTCTGAAATTAAGTAATCATGATCTAATTAATCATATGAATAATTACAAGTCAAAACACGGATGACAAATGAAACGATTTTACCCAAAACGCTCTTTAACATGGAATTTACAAAAGAATGGGTAATATAAAGTCATAAGTGAACCATATATGATATCATAACAATTAGTATGATTCTGGAATAAGTCAATGACAATATTTAAATCATTATAAATGAGTTTCAGACACTTACGAAGCAAATCAGACCTAAGGTAAGGAGAAATATCACAATCTCATTTTTATCTGAGATTGTTTATACATTGGTATTTACTGGGGTGTATTTTATCATCCACATCCATGTTCCCTCAATATGTAATATTGTTTCCATCCACCTAAAATTTTTTAAATCCATTTTTACCCTTTGGTGAGTTTTTATTAAAGTATATGAAAGGAATCTTTTGTCGTTTTTCGTACGAGGTACTTTTTGACTTTTCCGGAAAAAGTACGAGAAGAATGTTTTTTTAACTTATACGGCACGAACAGATTTTTAATGATTGATTTTAATGAAGCTTCCTAAAAAAGATTTCATAACTATTTTCAAGAAATTCATTTTTTTAATTCATGACATTTTGTGAAAAGAAAATTATTTTAAAGAAGAAATGATATTTTCCTCAAGAATTCATTTCAAGTGTTTTATCCAAACCATTTTCCATCTAAAATGAAATTATTTCATTTGTGTATGTTTTAAGTATAATGTTAATGTCTCTATGATTTACATGGTTTCACTTTTCTTATTATGAAATGATATCCATTTCTTTTATATGGATTATGTTATGATGGGATCATGTTTATGAAACCCATTTTATTCATTGGGTTATTATGAATGATGTATGTTTATATTGTGGCACACGAAAGAATGATTTCAATATGAGATGGGTGGGACCTATATCTCCCTCCAATGCATTGGGTAATGATTTATATCTCATGAGATAGACATGGATAGAACGGAAAGTTAAACTAGTTCAGTAATACAGGATTGGAACGAGGAGTGAACTCGATTCAGAAAGGGAATTTGACCACTATGATGGTCTTGGCAGCAATGCCATGGATAATATGGAAATCATATCATGTGCTTAATGGTTGCTACAATTACATGTTTTATTCCCATGATATTTTATCATTATTAATGTTTCTTTATGATCTATTCCTTACATACTTCCATGTTTTATGTCATTGCTCAAGCTTTTGATGTTTAAACATTATGTACATGTTTTTCAGTTCAAATTTATATAGTATGTTTTATTTTATCCATGATTACCCTTAATGAGCATTTTATCTCACCCTTTTTATGTTTTCTTTTCCCCAGGATATGAAGAAAGGTTTTAGGTAAGAAAAAAAGGTGAAGAGTTTTATGGGAGTTGTTGAAGATCTTTCACCACGATTAGAAGATTTTATTCCGAGTTTCCAAAGACACTAAACTATTACGGTCCTTGTGTGTCTATTTTTGTTATGTACTAAGTATTCTGAAAAAGTAATGTAATGTCCATGTACGTCAAGCTTCGGGTCTCTAAATCTGTACCTATCGATATTGTGTGGGTCAGTGCTCAGTGATATTGTCTGGGTTAGATCCTATTGATCTTCTGGGGGTCAGCTCTCAGTAATTTTGTGTGGGTCCACGCCTATCGATCCAGTGTGGGTTAGCAATATGGGATATTGTGTGGGTCAGTTCCTAGAGATCATATGTGGGACAGCATATATCGATCCTATGTGTGTCAGCCATAAAGCCTCTCAACAGAATAAGATGATCTAGATTTACAACTAATCATCGACACTTTTGTAATTAAGTTATACCCAGTTTGAGCTATCTTACTATTTTTATCTTGTGATTGAGACCATGATTTTTGGTTTTTCTATTGTGGAATTCAGATATACCATCAGGGGTATTAGGGTCCCTACTGAGTATTGTTATACTCACCCCTATATGGTCTTTACCCACTCATTGTTGTTTATTAGGATGATGACAGGTACATTTGACCGAGACATGGGAGCCTAGAGTAGATGGTGTACGGAGGTGATTGGTTTTCTTGGTGTTCCACAAAGGTGAGTTGTACCAACCGTTCAGGTAGGATCCTTGGCGGACGACCTCAGGAACTGTTTTTTTCTTTTTGTTGTACTTTCTTTCCATTTGGACTTGTATATTGACCACTTTACTTTTAGTACTTACTTTTATTTATAGAATTTATACTATGTGGTCTACTTTTATTGTATACCTAGTATGTTTGTGTATAGGTTTTGAGGCAATACCTTCCCATTTTAGGGATTTTACTTTCTTGTGCTAGTTACCAAGCCCTGGCCTATAGAAGGTGGGTTTGGGGTGGTTATTACATTGGCCCCGTGGGAAGGGTCATGAAAAATATTTCATGCATATTATTCCACTTATTATTATTATACCTTAACATATTAACATTTATATTCCCATAATAGAATTTTTTATAGACACCATTAGTGGTGGCATTCCATGTATATTTCACAACATGTTCGGGCCACCGATTAGTACCATGAAAAATGTAATGGATATAGGCAAGGAAAAGGTAAATCACCCAATCAAAGATTCTAGAATTTCTCATAAAATGGGAGTTTGGAGAATATGACTACGCATAGGCATGCAAAGCTACTGGAGATAATTTTGGAATTTTTTCTTTTTATAAACTTGTATAATATGTATTACTACTACCTTATATTATTTCTTCTTTTTTATAGAATCATGAGATTTGAAATCATTTTGTATATAGTTTTGGTTACTATTATTCACTCTATTAGTCTTATATTGCTATTTATATATAATGTAGTATTCACATTATTTTGTGGATCCATTAATTTTTTCTATAATATGCAATTCTATTCCACACTGATCATGAGGTTATAGTATCCCCATCAAACCACCTTAAACCCTCATTGAATATTTACAACCTTTAGAATATGGGGAGATGAACTTAAGGACAAACCACCAACCGGGTTTGGGTATGTTGGAGTGAACTATTTCTGATATGTCACAAACCATCTCTCCATAGGGTCATATAGAATGGATATTAGGCAAAAATGAGTTAATAGTGTCACATATTCTCACATGAAATTAAATTTTATAAAATTAACTAATTATATAAAAATATTATAAAAAAAACCATTCATGACTCAAAAAATTCATTCTTTAAACATTATAAATATTTTGAGATGCAATAATAAATCATATCACAAGAATAGATTTAGAACCACATGGAGGGTTGAGGCCACATACCATAACCATCGATTAGATTATCATAATCAAATGGCCAAAATTCATCCTATAAGAAACCATAATCTAAATTCCATAACCAAATCAATAAAATTCCATGGTCATTATAAGTCACAAAAAAACCATGAAAAATAAATACCCATGTGAAAATATCCTAAAATAAACCAAAAAATATAATACCCTGAAGCTTTAATTTTTTATATCTTAATATCACCCAATTTAGCCAAAAAATTCAAAAAACCCTGAATTATAACATAAATCATCTATATTTCATCAATATATTTATTAATATAATGAAGAGATACTTCCATAGTGAACTCTTACAAAGAATAGAAGAATCCCTTTCATTTAAAATGGATTTAACCCTGTCATACAAGAATTTAATCTAAATACCATGATTAAAAGAGGGGTAATAAAAAATAGAAAATGAGAGATAAAGAATACAATGATGAAGGATTACCTTATCCAAAATATAGACAAATACCTTAAATCATCCTTTAATCAATTAGAAAAAACTAGGATGAATAATTCCTTGAGAATCATGGTAGGTGGATCTCGTCTACTTAGAAAATGTGAGGATTGAAGGGAATCCAAAAGGGGATAAATTAATTATGAAGGAAAATAACAATGTGAGCTTATTTATAATAAATTATATATGTATTAATGCACACAGTATTTTTCCACTAAGTACCATGTGGCACCTCATTGCTACTATATCTCTTCCCCACTCACCAGTTACACGATACATTACAAATAGGTAACTAATGTCATATATATTTCTATATTTCAATAGGAACCAACTCATAGGCTACTAATACCCCCAAAATACCAAAAAAGACTCAATCCTCATATAAAAACAGTCATGACATTATCCTAAAACATTAAAATTTATTATTATGTTCCAAAATTAAATAAACCATTCTAAAAATACAAAAATTAAAACAATATTTCACTTAAATATATTTTTGGAATCAATAATGATAATGGAATAAATGATAGAAAGACATTAGTCACTAAAGGACATCCACCAACCTCTTTCATAATTAATAATCTTAAAAAGTGATAAACCATTATTTATATCTAATATTATCCAAATAAATATTCATATTTATAAAAATATACCATAGATTACGAAATGTTTAAGTATTTACTAATAGAAAATAAATTTTAACGAACTATAAACTTGTCATGTCATGTAAATACTGGATATCTAATTAAAAAATTTAAAAAGCAACAATGAACCATACTAATTTTTATGGTTCCAAAACAAATTATTTAAATTTCAAATTTGAATAGTTTTTAATTTTCATAAAATTATTATTTTTCAAATAAGGAATTATTTGTAAAAATTATTTTATATAACATTAAAAATCATATTTAAAATCAATAAAATACTCTTCGATATTTAAATCCACAAAACATAGAGAATTTTAATTAAAAATTGATTTTTTTCTATCACAACACATCCATATAATTTATTATTAATGATATTATATTATAAAAACAATACATAGTTATATAAAATAATAGAACATGTATAAAACCCATTTCTCTTGATATTTGTGTGTACAACTAAAAATTCAGAATCAAAGGAATGTAATACATCATGGAAAATTAAAAAACAACAAAAAATTAAAAAAATAGTTAATTCAAAATGAAATTGGGATTCTGTATAGGAAAACTAGATATATACTCACCGAATACTAAAACAAGTATGTTTTGGCTTCAAACAAGGATCACAAGGTTAAATATGAGGGCATCTATCAACCCATAGAAAAATTTCTCTCCAAAATTAAGCGTTACACAACCCTATGTAAAACCCTAAATAATGTTCCTAGAAATTTAAAAAATTATTAATTTTTGTAAAATAGAATGGGAAGGTAATAATAAAAGTGGGACAACTGACATACCCAACCTCATTATCCCTTTGCAGATTGATGAAGAAAAAGCAGAGTTGGAGAAGATGAGGTCTCTCACACATTATTAAATTAAAATGTATATAATAACTCATTAAATTATATTCAATGGTCTCATACCCCAATTATAATTAAAATATTTAAAAATCTAGGACAAAAATTAAATTCATAAAAATACATTACAACTATAATTCCCATGTGAAAATAAAATAGTAAATATATGAAATTTATTTATGAAAGAATCATGGATTTAGTAAAATATATTTTATAAAATATTTTAGGAAATAATCATTATATCGAGATATATTAAAATAATTCATTAAAAAAATGAACTAGTAAACCATATTTATTAATATGTATTATAAATTTACTAATAGATACAAATATATAAATAATTAAGATAATATTATGAGAAATAGAAATTATACTGCATTATAAAATCAGGACATTGATATGAATTTTATATTAATATCATTAAAAATTTTATATAAACTTGCATTGATATATAACTAATATATCTTTTACAATGAAAAATAAAAATTTTAAAATTTTTTTTAATTAATAATTATATAATAAAAATGAATATATACTCAATAAAAGGTTCTCTCTAGAAATTGGGTGATTAGGGTTCCTCTATTTCACACCTTCACTCAGATGATAGCTCTAATCAGGAGCTCTGAATTGGGAGACCCCCAATGACTTTCTAGTACCCTATAATTCCCTTTTATTTAATATCCCTCTTCAAATCATTCTCTTAACCATAAAAAATCAATTTTTTTATATTGAAATAAGTTTTCGATCATATCCTTGAATTTCCTATAATTTTTTAGCAACCGAGTCTTCTCATACATAGAGATTATATATTTTTATATAAATATTCATTACATTAAAAAATAAAAAACAAGAGAACCATAATATTTTACTGTCCACAGAGAATACATATAAATTATTCTTATCTATTGAATTATCTTCAATGTTTGGCAGAAAAATCATTTCATTTAGTACCCTTTATAGAAATATAACACATAAAACATTTTTTCATAACTTGGGAAAGGAAACATAAGAAAGGGTTAGATCGGAAGATCATTATGGGTAAAAAAGGAAAATATATAAACATAACATTAGCACAATGGTATGAGAATTTGGGAATAACTTATGAAACCACTTCCCTACATATCAATGTTCATAATCTTGAGTCACGACATAAACATTGAATATTTAGAAGACATAAAGCATATATAAAAAAAGAACATGAGACATGAGAGTATAACATAGGAATATGAAACAATTATCAAATATACATAATAATAGAAAATAATATTTCAAGGTTACCAACCAATACATCCATTACATGTTAGTTATAGAAAAATCACAAGTGTACCTTCTTTGGGAAATGGATGACTTCCCATGTACCCTCTTTCAAGGTTGTGCTAACCACTAATGTAACTTTTTGTCACGTTACGGATGACCACTTGTGTACCATATTTTTGATTATTGGGATGACCAATAATTTACCCTCTGTGATTATATAATATTTTTTATTACCCAATGCATTCTTTGGATATATATACAAAACCCATCACATAATGAAAATCATACATATGAAAGAACAAGACTGTAAGACATTCATCATACCAAAACCCATGAAATGAAATGGATTTTCTTAACATTTCATATTATGATAAACTATATAAAAGTAATAGGTTTCACAATAATTTCCACATTTCATCATAGAATAAACTGTGGAAAAGTAATATGGATTCATAATAATTTTATCATGGTATAACCTGTGGAAGTGAAAACAGTCTCAGAACCATAATTCTATAATAAACATAAACCATTCAAGGAAGGAATCAGAATGGTATCCCAATATCATAAACCTAGTGAAGCATAAGCAACATAAAATTATGGAATATTATATCGAAAATTATTTTCAATGATCCATTTAAATGTTTCATTGAGTAAAAATCACTTTTCATTTAAAATTAAATTTTAAAACATAAAACATTCTAGAAATCATTTTCATTGAAAATATAATAGAAATATTATAATAGAATAATTAATAGATAATTTAACTGTTTATTTTGGAAAATATTATTTTCACTATGAAAAAATTTAAAACATAAATAATTTTGAATACATTATTAGAAATCATGGTTTTGGAATAAAATGGTTTTCAACATAAAAGATGATTTTCAATAAAATAATTTCTTTCTAATTATTTTGTATTTAAATAGAGGAAAGTTTATTTAAAAATATATTATAATGACATATCCATGGTATAATAAAGGTAATGAGTATATTCATCGATATAATACCAAAATTTATCATCAGAAGCATAGTTATAAAAAATCATGTAAACCGATGCGATTATAACAAAATATCATTACAATTTTTATAACATTGAAAAAAAACCATGAAGGAATAACAGAAATTGTTTCTTAAAATATTATTTGGATAATTAAATTACTAATATTACATAAAAAAGGGGCTCTATATGAACTTTGTGAATGAATAAAAATTCATAACATAATGTATATCTCAATGAAAGAAGATTGAGATAAAATCCCTCACCGCTTTAGTTATCATTTGAATTATATCACTGAGTAAATGATAACATAAAATGATAGTTTAAATATATTTTAAATAATAGTATTCATGAAATCTGATGAAAAACTGAAGTATATACACCAATGAAATGAAATTATTTGAGTATTTTCATGTTTCCCAAACAGAAATGAGAGACTAGAAATCTCTTTTGAATGTGGTAGCTTTTGAAACAAAAATTCTATGAAGGAGGTTTATGAGAATATATGTGTATTTAATAATAATTTTTAGGTATAATATTCATAAGATACTCTCAAGGGATGTATAAAAACCACATAAAACAACCATGTGGTAAATATGGCATTTGTCTCACAGAAAATAAAAGTTATATTAAAATCCCTTTCCATATGTCTTAAATTACATTATACAAGTTCAAAACTCCTACGTAATAAATATGAGTTTATTATAAATAAATTAACATACCATATTTATATATATTAGACCGTATATGGTTTTATTATGACTCTTTATTCTTCATTTATTAACAATTCCTTGTTAATTTCATATTTTGGGAAAAAAATTAATTTTTTTTCGTGTATGTTTTGACTTGTTATTTTTGGTCACCATTTTTCAATAATGAATTAATCATATCTAAAATGTTACTAATCATTTAAATTTTTAATATATTATTTATACATGTTTTTTTATAGAAATCCATAATATTAAGAGATAAATAAAAATATGAAATGCACCATTCATAGAGATGATATATCATGTTTATGAATTAATGTTTTTTATCATTTTTAATCAAATTCAAAGAATAAAATGTAAATGATATATTAAACAAGAATAATAATTTTTATTTCATATAAATAACTTATTTTCATTAAACCCAACCTTGACAACATCCATGTAAATCATGAATGAATCACATTTCATCGCGAGCTGGTAGTCCTTCATACACCCAAGTGATGTTATGGTATTCCCAAAAATAGAAATAATAATCAACTGTTTGATATAATAATTATAGAACTTTAATAATTTCATAAATATAATATATATATAATAAATATATCATTAGTTCCATCCTTGGGAGGTGGTAATGGAAAAATTGATGACATCGGTTCGTGAGTCAGTAGTCCATCGTTCTCATGAAAAACGATTTGTGCCAAAAAATAAGGCTTATAGGATGATAGGATGAAATTTGGAAAATTATTTTTTAGGGGTATCTGAACTAAAAGGGTATTAAGGTGTGATAAATAGATGGGAAGGGTGGTATTTTATAAGTGAGGTGAGTGGCACACTAGTAATTTTTTGAATAAATAAATTCCCTCCATGTTTTTTTCATGTCACAAGGATCTAATAATGAACAATTCATAATAAAAGAATACATAATGTATAAAAACTTCAATAAAATTGTTTTTTCTTCATGATTTGGGTCATTTTGGACCTTTATCCTTTTAGTTTGACTCCTGATAAAACAATTCATACCTTAACACTTGTAATTAATGTTTACTGTTTTTTCTATTAATTTTGTCCAATTATTAATTTGATATTATTAGATAATATAAAATATAAATATTCAAAATATTGAATCTATTTTTCTAAATTCAATTCATATAATTTTATAATTTTAATTAAAAATCAATGTTGTATACACGATTTGAAATCAGGTTTTAAAAAAGAATATTTTCAAATTTAACATAGTTTTTAATGATAATTGAATATGAAATTAATTAAAAAACAAAAAATGGAGTAATATACATATTATTTAACGAATTTTATCTAATAGAAAATTATAAATTCAATTTATATTTAAAAATAAATTTGACTAAAAGGTTGAATTCAATTAAAATTTAGTATTTTTACTATTCTTTGAAAAATTATAATTTTCAAAAAATTATCAAAAATTCACTATAAAATAATATTGATATTATTATTTCAGAAATGAAATATATTTTTAAAAATATATTTTATAATAATGGAATAAAAATAAATTTAAAACAAATCCCACAAACGTGATGAAAAGTGGGTTCTCAGGAAGTGCACATTTTGAGCATGAGATGATTCTATCATAACACAATTTCTAATAATAATCACTATATAAATATCAATTAAATTTTTTATATAAAATATTTAAATTTTATTTAAAAAACCTTCATTATATTTTATTTTAGTAAATTAAATTGGAGATTCATTATGCACATTAATATAGTATTCAAGAATAACCCTTTGTTGATGGTATTTTTTTTAAGTTGGGGATGGAATCTCATTTTATTATTATAGAAGAGACCTTTTTTGACTAGGTAGAGGGATAAAAATTACATAGCCTGAAGGACCAATGATAAGTGGCCTGAATATAGGGCTTGAAATCCCATTTTCCCCAAAGGCCCCTTCGGTGAAGAGTACTGTTACAGTTCATGGTCTACTACAGTCCCTGCTACAGTATTTTCGCTGCTATAGTTCCTACTACAGTTCCTCCATTACTATTTTTTCACCACTTATACAGTTTCTTGCTATAGTTCCCCAAAAAATCATCCCTACTGGTATTCGATCCTAGGCCTTTTGGATGACATGTAGGAGCCTTTACCACTTGGGTACAGGCTCATTGGAATTATTGATGCTAAAATAAATGTTTATTAAATTCTCATATAAATTTGATTTGAAAGTAATTTAGTTAATTAAATAAAATTATAAAAATATTTATTTCAGTTTAAAACTAAATTTTGATTTTATATTACTTAATATATTTTAATGAAATGATAGTTTTACAAAATTGTCATTTTTCAATATTCAGAAAAAATGTAATATTTGTTGAAAAATCAAAAAATTTCACCATCAGATAATCTAGATATAATGATTCAAAAAATTAGGGTAATTTATTTGAAATTTATTCTATAAAAAATTTAATTTAATTATATTGTCTCCTCATTGAAATAATTAAAAATTATTTTTGAAGAATGCGTATTTTTTGAAGAATATAATTACATTACAAATAAATTATTAATTATTTAATAAGTGTTTATAAATATATATTCATATATTGAGTAAAAAATGTACATTTATATTTCATAATGTGGATAATACTATTCATGCACAACTATTCAATGACTAGGTTATAATTGTCATATATTAAATAATATTATTCCACGGTTAACTGAAGATTAGTTTCATGTTTCATGCATGTTATTGTTATTGCGAGTAATGAAAGCTAAACCCGGTGTTGGATAACACAATATTATCATATTATTGAATATATCACAAGCTAAACTAACTATTTTTTTAATGAAAAATATCATCAAAATTAAATTCATTAAAAAAAATAAATTTCACAAAATCTCAAGGTGTTACATTATACCACATTAATGAATTTACCCCTAGAAATTAATCTATTCCATATGAGGGTTAGTATTTTATAATTTAATCATTGAAACCCATATTTGAAAGAGAGTTAATTAAAAAACCCCTTGAAAAATAGAAACTCATGTATGGAATTCATCTAGAATGAAACATAGTAGGTTTCTAAATAGGTGAACATAGGTAGGAAGTGAAAACATGGACATATAAAAGAAATCTAACACCCAAATTATAATGGAGAGTGATATAGATTATTGATCAAAAGAAAGTAGGTGATCTGAATATGGTTAAAACACAATAATACCTAATCCAAATATTGGCAAAAATGTTCATTTATTTCATTAAAATTGATGATAATATGAGATAATTTTATTTCATGACACTTAATATTTGTGATTTTCTCTTATATTTAAACTATCAACATATAAAAAAGTACATAATTTTTACCTTTTTATCTCATGTGAAAAATTTCATCCTTTTTTATTCTTTGATCATTTTCCACTTCTTCTAATACTCTAAGAGTAATTTTTTTCATGTCGGAGGCACTAAATAAAATCTTTAAAATAAGGAATGTTATTTCAATATAGTTATATATTTTAACATTGGTAATCCAATATAGATAAATCCACATATGGTGAGGTAATACATTAATCTCTAAAGAATCATCCAGATTACATGTTAAATAGTTCTGCAAATTTTTTACCTTATAAACATTCAAAAATTCCAAATTTATAAATAATATCACTAAATCAACAAAAAATTTAACCCCCCATATATCATAAATTACGTCTTGTTTGTTTAATACCAAACATGTGAATAAGTTCATCATGTATTTTATTTAAATGTACTAGTAACATAAGAGAAACTCAATGAAAATAATCATGTTTCCTCATTCCATGAATAAAGAAAATATTTTACTCATTTAATTCTAAACATCCAATAATTTTGTAAACTCCATCAATGATAACATAAATGACTTTATAAACAAATCCTTTATCATTTCTGAGTTAGTAAATTGAATCCAATTTAGTTTATCCATATCAATCATCTTATTATCCAAACTAAATACAATTTCATCAATATCAAGATCATTTTATGGGTTAAACTGCCATAATAAAAATATTACCTTTCCATTAAGTAACTTTTCTCCTCCATCAGTACTATTTAACATTATCATGATTATCCTTAATGAAAACGATTTAAGGAACATTCTATTTATTTTTTAGGATTATAAAAAAATAACACTAACAGAAATATAATTATTTAAATTCTGAAATTTAAATACATCAATCATTAAATATTGTCCATACACTATTAACCAAACTCCATCTTCTAATCAACTAACACTTCTTACATTCATATTTCATGTTTAGTATTTTCCTCATTGGAAATATTACCATTACTCATACAACCTTGCATATTTTTTTTCATGGGATTTTAATTTACAAAATATATTTTCATAATTCCCATACATTAAAATTTTTTAATCTTCAATCATGAATGATAACTTAGGAAGACATTATTATCCTAATTTTTTAGCTAGGTATTTAGTTTTTTTCGTTTATAGTTACTTACTTTGTGTCATTATTTTACTTACACAAATAATCTTCTCATCCCTCTGAGACATTCCCTTGAATGCTTCATCCCACATTCTATCCATACAAGAAAATTCATTTTATTTCCACAATGGTATAAACTACCATAAAACCCAAAAAACATTAATTTTCCCTTCTTTAGTGATTGTGAGAGTGGTTATAGTGTGTTTTGTAATTTATAATTTTTGATAGCTGACTATGAATAATCACCACATCCATAATTCCATTAATCTTACAATTTTTCTTATCTTAATAAAAGTTTCAATCAAATTCAATTCTAACTAAGTTCATTTTTGTTCCCTCCATTGACTAAAACAAAATAACTTTGTGTGAGAAACACTAATCATAGTGTAGAACCACATAATCATGAATATTCATTTATATGATGTCTAAATCATGACACCTTCAATAATCTGTGAAACCATTTGTTTATTATAGGTAATTGGTATTCATAATATATTTAAATCCTTCATAATAGTTCTTAATGTGTTTATCAATTTAAAAAGTGTATCCCCTAGTAGTGTCAAACCAAGTTTGAAACAAGGCCAATTTTAATTCATCAGTTCATAGTGAAGTCAAAATCCATTTGTTCTTTTTGCAGTATTTCCCCAAGGTATAAATATTATATAGCCAACTCAACTTTTAATATCTAAAAAAGAGATATAATTTTTTTAAACCACTGGATGTATCCTTTACCAAAATTAGAATAAATTTTCCAATACTTTAAATCATCCAAAGAATTATCCTTCTATAATTATATAAAAATATCCTTAGAAATATCCCTATAGATTTTTCAAAAGGGATCTCATCCTCATTTTCAATGGTTATGTAAACCTATTATTTGTCACCAAATATAATTACATAGGCTTCACATACTTGGATATTATATATTTTTAGAAAAATATTTGTTACATTATAGATAAACATAATTGAGGAACATAATAGTTTAATATCATTGATTAATTATTTCACATGTCAAATGGGTATTTTATTCATCAAACAAAAAAATATGTGGGGAATTTTGTTATATCTTACTGAAATAAAATGAGACTAGAAATCCCATACTGATATGGAATATTTGAATAGTATACCCCAGGAAAGAGAGGCCAACAAATGTATATTTAAATATAAATAATTTTATGTACATTTATTATATAAAAAATTAATGTGGATAATATACACCATATATAAGAAAGATTTGGTGAATATGGAATTTTCCTCACATAAAATAAAGGTTAGACAAAAAATTATTAACTTAAGTATTGAGTTCCTTTAAACATGATAAAACCACATGTATAAAAAATTAATATTTTTTTATAAACGTAATATTGAACAATATTAATATATATCATACCATATATGGTTTTATAATAACCTTTTATTTCTATCTTATTAACAATTACATGTCAAAGTCACATTTTGGAAAACAACTACTATGTTTCTTGTGTATATTTTTACTTCTTATATTTGGTCCTATTTTAAAAAATAAGGTTTCATAATCTAAAGGATGTTTAAAATTATATAAATATAATATATATTTATTATATATTTTTTTATCATAAACCATTATATTTAGTGATAAAGGAGATGCAATTCATTGTTTAATCAGAGAGCAGGTCGTTCGTACACATCAATGTTGATTCTATTTTCTTATTGAGTTGAATATAAAATATAAGGGATAAATTATAATTAAATAATAATAATATTTTTATTTATATGAAATATTTTAATTATATCCATCCTTAAAATCATCCATGTAATGCATGAATGAATCAAATCACTCCATGTGGCAGTAGTTTGCTAAAAAGAAAAAATACATTTTCATATTCAATGAAAATGGATAGAAGGATGGTATGTGTGACGAAATGATTAATAATAAATAATAATATAATATATAATATATAAAAATAAAAAATCCATCATTATTTCAATCCCTGATAGGTGGTAATGGAAAAATTGATAACATCATTTCGTGAAGCGACAGTCCACCGTACACACGAATGATGACTTCATAATCCATTTGATGGAAGTGGAGATGAATTTTGGTCATTAAAAAATGTAAAGTCATATGGATATATGTAGGATACGGTTTCTATTATATCATTTTGTTATAATATGAATTTAATTGGGTGGATGTATAAATAAAATAGAAACCATAGTCGATTAACCTTACCTATTATTCATGTATCTTCCAAATGTTTTCACAAAAATGTATTTTAAGTTCTATTTATGTAAAATATAAGGATTATAATATGAAGTGATGGAATTTATTTATGAACATATTTTCCAAAAATGAAGTGGTTTAATGGGTGAGGAAGAGAGGATAAGGGGTGGCCATTTATAAATGATGCGAGTGTCATAGTCGTAACTTATTGAATGAAATAATTTATCAAAACATTTTTTATGTCACAATGCTAAAATAAAAGACCACTATATAACTTATAAGATATATGTTTCCAATAGTAACAACCAATAGTTCTTGGACATATTTTGGGTAATTTTCTACCGTTTTATTTTTTGTTTAACCCTCAATAAAACAATTTTTTCTATAACTCGTGTAATTATTTTTTAACTAATTTAAAATATTCATTTTGGTGAAAAATTAAATTTACCATTTAAGATAATATAAATTATTTAGATTAAAAATATGGAAACAATTTCTCAAAATTACTTTCACAAAAGTGTAAATGGTTTGTTTATAATTAATCTCGAGGATGTGATGACAAATCAGGTTTTTAAAGATAGAATTATCTATAGTCAACAATTATTTTATATCTAACAACAATATGAAATTGAATAAAAAGACCATATTTGAGTAAATAGATACATTATTTAACTAAAATTTATTTAAATCAAATTTAAAATATAATTTAGAATTGTAAATATTTTAGACAAAAAGAAGCTTTCAATTGAAATTCAATATTTTTCATTATTCATCAACAAATTAATCTTTTCCTAAAATTTTAAAAAACTAACCATTATATAATATTTTAATAATTATTTAAAGATCATATTTTTCTAAAAATAATTTTTAAATTTTGGGAAAAATGAAATTTTAAACAAACCTTAGAGATGATATAAAAAACAGGTCTTCAAGAAGTGTAATTTTTCAAAAACAATATGATTTTATATTAACACTATGTCTAACAATAATAATTTTATAAATATAAATTAAAATTTATTTATATATAATATATAAATTTTTTTTATAAATTTACTCATTACAGATTATTTCCATTAATTATAATTGTGAAATATTATGAATTTTAAATTAGTCGTCAATAAACACTATTTTAAACTCCAAAGTAAACATAAACTAAAATAAAGTATATGGTTGATTGAAAAGTAATTATTTATATTAAATATTACTAATTAATATATCTTTTAATTAAAATAATAGTCATCAATTTAAAGTAGTTATTTTTTTAATAGATAAGATTGTTTTACAAAAAATTGGATATTTTCAATAATCATAACGAAATAAGTATTTTATAGAAAAACAAAAAATTTCACCATAGTCCAATTTAAATATTATAATTCCAAAAATATTTTGAATTTTTAAAATAAATTCTAAGTTTTTAATAACGTAATTAAAATAACCTCTAAAAAATAATTTTATTTGAAGAATGTTTATTTTTGGTGAGTATAATTGCTTTACAAAACTTTTTGGATTATTTACTAGTAGTGTTTAAATAAATTTATCTGGTGTATGTAATTTATATGTACATTTAATAAAGTGTTTCATACTAATCATACCATCATATTTTATGGCTATGATATAATGTTCATATTTTAAATAATAATATAAAATGGTTGGATGAAGCTTGGTGTCGTGGGTCATGCATGTCATCATTCCTCAATCTAACAAAATATAAACTCGATGTGGCATTTCATGTAAGTTAAAAATAGTATTTAATTTAATAGAATATAGGCTGAGTGTTTCATGTAATAAAAAATATACACAATGTTGAATTATTTTGGGAAAAAATATTTCACAAAGTCTTAGGGTGTTATAAATCGAGTTAAGAAAACATCGTTTCAGTGGAACCTATTCATTTCTATGAAGGTGTTCATCAACCTACCCCTTTTTACAGTATTAAAACATATATTTATCATTTAATATATGTTCATATTGTATTGGGTTAGAGAAATATGAATTTAGTTCATGAATTGTTTCCCCTACATCGAGATTCATCCCAACACTAGTACCATTAGATGTGATATATTGATGATTGCTTAACAATGTAGTAATGTAAGACCACATCCCCACCAAATATCACCAAGGTGTTATTTTATTAGGTTGAGATACATTTTTCTTCACCCTTCCTTTATTTTTACTTTTATAAGGGTGAATCAATCCTTTGGTCCTTTCCCCCTAGTTTTGGGTAACCCTCTTCATTGTTGGAAGTGTTTTTGGTGATCTATATATTGTTCAAATCTCTCCCCAATAAGTATGGTTTTGGATTTATAGGGTAGAGGGTTTATAAATAATTAAATCTATAGATGCATATAAATTTTGTAATCATATGGGTTCATATATTTATCCTCTTATCCATGATTCTAAACTATCATATCTTGTAGGATTTTTTTTTGTTTTTCTCATTGTCGATGATGTTTCGGTCATCACCAAGTTTTACCATTATGATGAAGTGAATGAGTGTAATAATGATCATGATAATAAAAGATTCCTCATCACCCCTTGATTGAATAATTTTTCCTCATATTTCGTAGGTGGGAATTTTTTGTGAATGATATATCCCATGCATCACGAATTCTGTTTTTATGATGTTTTCTCTCCCCCTATATGAGGGACCTACAACTGTCTCTGATAGGAGATACCTTGAGGATAGATAGTAGGGATTGTTTTCGTTTCAATTTTGGATTTAATACTTTTATATTTGTTAGTTATTTATTTTTATCAAGTCAAATCCCATGAGGAGTTCTGACAGTAGATTTCTTTCTCGTGAGCCACAAGGGTTTTATTACTCAACATATTGTCTTTTTCTTGATTGAGTGTGTGTTTATAAGTTAGTGAATAGGTTATACTAGTTCCCCAAATAACATTATTCTTTTTGTTTAGTAACTAATTTTTATAAAAAATACTTACTGAATAGTCATGTAACTAATAGAGAACCCATACACTTTCATATAATAATTCAATAAAAACATTTCTTATATACATATATATTTCATGTCCTCTTATAATTTTCATGTATATAAATATAATTATAGTTCAAAAGATTTCAATATATTATGAGTTAGGATATATTATTATCTACTTTTTCTCTTAGAATTTATAATGAAAATTATGTTTTGGAATTGGATGAATTTCAAATGTTATTTCCATTGAAAAACATTATTTATTTTTATATAAGGTCTTGAATTAACATTTTTTAGTCATGAAATTTTATTTAACTAATTTATTATTTCATTCCAAACTAAATTTTTTTCATTTATGTTATTTATTACAATTTTTACTTAATTATGTATTCAAAAAAATTTATCTTATAATATTAATTTATTTATCAGTAATATTATTCTATAAGATTGTTGACATAAAAAATAAAAGTAAAATAAATATAGTAATTTAAATAAAAATGAATAATATACATTAAAATTCATGAATGTTACTATAACTCCTCTCTAGTAACATCAACAGTAGGAAACATAAATGATATTAAAAATTACACAATAAACACATTATAAATCATTTCACATTATCATTGTGAGAAAACGAATTAAATACTACTACCATGAAAAATCATTATTTCTTCATGAATCAATTATGTTTCGATGCCACATTGTTCTCATAATAAATATTCGATAACATATAGAATTCATGCATATTGTATTTATCAAAAAAGTTTTTTGGAATTGAATTAACTCATTTATAAAAAGATCATATCTTGTTAATTTCATAGAATTTAATGTCATCCACCCCACATGTATTATATCACACAGTTTCATTATATCTAATTTTAAAATGTTAAAATCAAACCATGTTTTCTCATCATTTTCATTTCAACATAACCTTCACATAATAAGGTGTAAATACATTTTTATAACAATAAAATTTTCATAGTTGTTATATTATATCTTATATAATAGTGTAATATTGTTTATTTTACATATTTCAAACATCGTATTTCATAAACCAAAATAATGTTATAAATTTTTTTATTCCATTATTTTTAAAAAATAAAATCAAATAAACTAAATTACATTGTCATTATTATTTTGAATAATCAACCATAACACATTTATATATTTATGTATTATAAAAAAATTTATCACATAATCCTCCCATTCTATTTTAAATTTTAATCACTATATACCACCATTTTATACACCCTTAAATATATATAATTTAAATATTTATTTTATTTTATAGTTTTTCCTTTTTTAGAAAATAAACTTTCTAAATGTTATACATCAATAATAAATCTAATAATTTTATGTTTAATGTTTTTTCATAACACTTATATTTAATTCCCTAGTCCATAAAGTGAGAATGAAATGTTAAAAACCATCGCATTAAATCATTAAAATGATAAAATTAATTTACATCAATTGTATTTACCTTAACTTCTCCAGGATGCCTATTAAATTACCAATTATTTTTAGAAAATTCATAGGAATCCAACAATGAACATCCAAAATATGAAACTAAATTAAGAACACCACATAAGGAAAAAAATTTATTTAATATAAAATGGTTGTTTTAAACAATTGACTCGCCACACCCATCAATTTAATTCATCAATTAGCATTGTTTAGTGGATTTTAATTCAACATAGGACCACAGAATATCCATTAAGTCTAATATAACACATCAACGAAATTTATAATACATTAATACATATATAATCTTATAGAAATTTTAAATGAATTTCCACGTATAATATTACTCATGAATTTAATTATACCTACCTCAATTTGTCTTAGAGAAACATTTTGTTTTTATGTTGATCACAAAATACTGATTCTGTAACCTCAGACTTCCAAACCTATCATGAACCACTAATTTAAATTTAGGCCTATTATTATATATAAATGTAAAAATATTCTACAATATAACATGATATAAAATATATTATTTCTAATAACATGAATGTAGGTAATGTGTTATGTGATATCTCATTATCACATTGTACATAGTCTTCACATATTAAATTTAACTATCATGTATTCCGTTTTCTATTTCATAAAACTTTAAGTAGATGAATGTTGAAAATATTTCATTAATTATATAATCATTTTAAGAATTATAGGAGGTGTTGTTTGTATTATATATTATAGTGTATAGAATAAACATGTAAAAATCATGTTTGATAATTATATTATCCCTTGTTATAGAAAACCCATATCCAAAATAGTATAAAAACCAACAAAACCATATAGCAAGATGACTTAACCATTCATTATATTTTAATAATTAATTATTTAAAAATATAAATCAAATATATTAAATTGATCTCATTATTTTTATATATTTTGGTTGATGAAGATCACTATGATGAAACCAATGGCATCCTTTCCTATAGAAAAATAATCCACTATAAATTTAACATTAGAGGATATATAAAAATGATTTTTTGGAGTTTCACACACAATCTAAAAATTTATTCATTCCCCCATTTTTCAAAAACCATTAATCAATTTATATGTACTCCAAGGTAACTACATGTATCACAAATGTTTCTAAAATATTTAGTTACTAATAAAAATCTTTATAATTTCACAATTCCTTAAAACAACATCTAATAATATTAATCAACTATTAATTGATAAAAAATTGGGTTGGTTATTTTATACACCTTAGACATCATCATGTTCAATTTTAGTTGACTATAATAGTTTATTTTTATCGAAATATCAATTTAACCAATATATTCATATACTACATGGATTTATATACATAAAACCATGACATGGTTTTGTCAAGAAAAAACCATGAATTTGTTACTATTATGATGTCATGAAATAGATCTTATCTATATATCGACCTTTTTTCCTCATCTATTAAATCCTCAGAGACTTTAATAACTTTCACAATTTATCATATCATGAGTAATAACTTTTTTAACCATATAAAAAATTAGAGATATCTTCCAAAAGTCTTTTATGAGAATATATCATTAATATTACCCAGAAGTTATATTATATTTAACACACTTTAAAAATATTGTATTTTTTTAAATCTAGTATTTTTTTTTGATTAACATATATCATTAACCTAAATGAATGGTCTCATCACATAACCCTAATAAAATAGACAAGAACATAATTTTTATCATAACCTGGTATAGTCATAAAATTCCCCTATCAATATCAAGCGAGGGATGAAATTACCTACTCATTATATAAGAGGAAAATCACATATTGGATAATATTTTATAGATTAAATGACCCTCAACATACCTAACCACCCCAGTTAGCTCAACCTAATGCCTAGAATAATATGGTTATTGATATATGAATATTCTCAATCTAGGTATATATTCATCCTCTTGTAGTATGTATTTAATATTAAACCACCACCCTTAATATTCTGATAACATAGTGCATGACAATCTATATGGTATAGTTAGTTTTTTATTTACCACATGTACCACCATTTGTGGAATATGATCTCTATATGAAACCGAACCAATAATAATCCAGAAAATGTTATCATATTATGTAACATTCCATTGTGATTATTGATTTTGAAATAACTAAATTTATCCTTTGAGAAATTATTTATCATTTTTATTCATTATGTATTTTTTCCTATCAAGAATGAATGATAAAGTTTATATTTGCATTCTTAAAACATGATACATTTTACAAATTCATAGAATTCATTATGAAATATAAAAAAACCATATTTAATTGTATGTCTAATCATATCTCATATGATTTTCCACCAAAAATGGTTATGGTTTTCTATACTATTATAATATTGTAAAACCCATTACATTATTATATAAATTCCATAAAATATCTTTCTGACCATTAAATGTTTTTCACATAAACCAATTAATAAGTTAATACATATTTAAAAAATCATGTTTAGATATTAATAATAATATATTTAATTATCACCATGATTAACCCTTTGAACATGATATTCAAACATCTTTAATTTGTGACATCCAATGTTACAAAGTTTATAACATTTTTTGTTTTAAAGTTATTGAACCAAATTTATGTTTGTCATCATATTTGGAACATGTTCACTAAAGAATTACATTGAGGACATTTGGTTAAAAATTAAAATATAAATTTAAGCTAATGTATAATATTTATTAAGATATCATAAATAATTCAAGAAATAATGTTACTTTAACATAAATTATAATTTTATAAGAAATTATCTGATCTATTTGTGACGTATATATTTCTAAAAAAAATCCCATTACCCCCAAAGAAACTATATTTTCCAAAAATATATTTCTATGACATATAATCCCTTATGGAGGTAAATAAATTATTTCCCTTAACATAATACTTAATATAAGAATATTAATAACAATACATTATATGTTATTCTTCATGGTCAGAACAATAATCTGAAAGGTGGTTTTATTAATTAAGTTATGTTACTATTGAGTTTTATGAACTCTTCCCCTCAGTTTATAAATAACTTAGAAAAATAATTTGATCACTAATAAATATCATTTAATTTTTAACATCAATTCTAATATATAAAATAATTGGATCAATTATAATCCATGTGTGTGAGAATAATCATATTATATTATTTATAGTATCATTTTTTATAAATAACTTCTATTTTCATGTAATAGAAATATGATGGAAATATAAATCACTTATGATTTGTAAAATCATTGAACATATATTTGGAATCCAACTCTAGGATTTTTCATCCCTTTTATTCATCATTATAATGATACATTTAATCTCCATCGATCAAATATTCACCAGTTTTTATCTCTTGTACATTTTACGAAAATTATAGTATATTATTGGGATCATATTTATTTTAATGTATAATAATTGATTTATATAACTATAATACCAATAATCTAATCATAGAGGACGTTTTTTCCACATATATGAGTAATCTAGGTCCTCCTATGTTAAATTTCAATACATTCATGAATTGAATCGCAACACATCCTTCTAGATACATCTTTCAGGGTTAGATGAATTGGTATGCCTATTACAACATATATTATTCTTAAACAAGCTTAAAATTATATAGTTTTTTATTACCAGTACAACACCATATCCTAAAAATATTAGGTCTTACTCAGTTATCCTTAAAATAATAATAAGGATAAGAATATATTAATAAATTTATTAATAATATAGTTTACAATAAATTATTAATAACTATCTAAAAAATATCATAGAATTAAATCTATATGAATATACATATGTAAAATACATCTCAACCACTAATAGTCAATGATTTACTTAATAATGATCATCACATGATTGAGAAAAAATTATCTTGAGGCTTATGGTGACAAAAATAGTGCATTCAAAACAATACATCACTAATGTTTATCTAGTTTGTGATAGATATTTTTTCAGGTTATAATAATTGAAAAATCCTAAAAATTTTCATCTTGATTCTGAATCTTACGATCCATAGATAAAATAATCTTGAAATATAAATCAATATAAAATTTAATATGTTTTTTAATATCATATTTTTTTTTCTTAATAAGATTCATTAGAAAAATATTTCATAAGAAGTTTGTATAATTTCCTCAATCTCAAGGTACACCACATTTTTCTATTTATCAAATCTTAATAGTGTAACTAAAATATTTGATACTCACTATGGGTGTTTGGAGACGTAAATAGATCAACTGTTGGAAGTTGTTACTACATCAAAGGTTTATTCCATGAATTTGTATTTAAGAGGTGAATGGATTATAGGTGGAATATATCTACTGAATCCTTTTTACAAAAATGATTACATGATTTTTTACATAATTATTTATTAAATGAAAATATAAGAAAAATGTTAACACGTTCATAATTTTGAATATAGTTATCATTAATTAAATTTTATTTCATTGACATCTTGTGTTACACACAACATTGAGTCTAAATGAAATAAGATAAATTATTACAATAGTATTATTCAAAGACGATGGATATAACATAGAAATTAAATTGTAATTTATGAATAGTATTAACTAATTTATAATATATATATATAAATTTACTACCAAATATTAATTTACTTAAAAACTCTTAATAAAAAGGAATTAACAATTAATAAAAGTTTTTTGTTCTTTGAAAATTTTGTTTTCATCAAAAATGATTGGGATTCATTATATGATTAAATATAAAATTTTTTTTTTAATTTTAGAAATATTTTCATATAAATTAATAATAAATATTTAAATTATCTTATCAATATTAACTTATGGTGAAATTGTGGGGTTATTTTTGGAAAATAATGATTTTTCAAAAAAGTGTTGAAAATATCGATTTTATGTGAGCATTTTTTTAAAAAAATTATGTTATATAGTAGATAAATTATTGTTTTATTTTCATTTAAAAAAAATATTTTGTATCTGGTTATATTTAATCCAATTAAATCTTATTAATCAATGTTTTCGTAAATGTTTACTCTTAGGCATAAAAACAGTTTTTCATTAAAATTATGATAAATCTAATAATGTTTCCCTATTTTAATTAACTAAAATAAACCCTAAGGAAAAATTATATAAATTAAATTTATGTTATATATATATTTTAAATAAAATTTCACTAAATAATTATCTATTTTCAAATATTTATTATTATATTATATTATCTTTGAAAAATTCATTTTGTGAAAAACTATTCTTTCAATACATCTTTGGGTTTTATTTTAAATAAAATTATTGTACTTATTTGAATTGAATTTAATAAAATTGATTACATATTGTTAATTATAAAAATTTATTTAATAATTTAAATTTATGTTCTGCTAATAATGAAAAATTAAAACTTTAAAAAATATGTTAATTTTGTAAAAAAAATTAAATACATAATAGTGAGTAACCATGTATGTAAGAATCTTGAAATGTCTGAAACATATTTATTTTGAGTGGTAGAGTGTTAGCTCTTGATTATCGCACCTAAAATCATTTATTTATCAATTTTTGTGTCACTTTTCATGAAAGGGAATTCACATTATGGAATAGTTTTTTGTATTTTCCAGAATTCCACTCCTCCAGACTTATAAAAGGGAACCCCCCATCTCATTCCATTTCTACATATCCAACACCCATTGGTTAATAAAAATATTTAATAATCCTCATTATTACATTCAGAAAAATTTCATAGAGTCCTTAGTTTGATCATTAATCTAATCTAGTGTTGATTTAGATATAATCCAAAAGAGGTGGTCTAAAGAAGACGAAACATTCTTAACCGACTATCTTTTTTGTATTTATTCTTCCACCCAATTAGAATATTAAATAGTCATTCCCATATAAAAGCAATAATTTATAAAATAAATTATGTTTCTATTATGTTAATATTATATTCTAAACCTATCTCTACATCCTCAAATGGAAAATTAAACCACTACTTGTGTGTATGGAGAACTACCACCTCATGAACTAGAGTTATTAGTTTTCGATAATCTTCAATTAAGGATATCTGATTGATAAACTCATCTCTTGAATTGTTTTTAGTTCTTGGATGAATATGGGTTTGATGATTCTTATTATGGTGTTTGGAAAATGGTGATTCCCAAGTGGAAAAGGAAGCTCAATGGCTCCATGATTCGGGCTGATATAGGGGCCAGGGTCCAAGAATCTATTTCCCTACCATTCTATTATAGAGAACAAAAATGTGACATTAATGGTGTTGAAACGTTGAGTTATTTTTATATGGATAATATCGAATGTATTTGTAGAGACCCGAAGCTTTACGTACATGGACATTACATTACTTTTGCAGAATACATAATACATAACAAAAATATACACACAAGGACCGTAATAGTTTAGTGTCTTTAGAAACTCGGAATAAAATCTTCTAATCATGGTGAAAGATCTTCAAAATCTCCCCTAAATATCTTCCCTTTTTTTCTTACCTAAAACCTTTCTTTATATCCCGGGGAAACGAAAACATAAAAAGGGTGAGCTCGAATGCTCAGTAAGGGTAATCATGGACAAATTAAAACATACTATATACATTTGAACTTAAAAACATGCACACAATGTTTAACCATCAAAAGCATGAGTAATGACATAAAACATGGAAGTAAGTAAGGCATAGATCATAAAGAAACATTAAGAATGATAAAATAGCATGGGAATAAAACATGTAATTATGGAAACCATTAAGCACATGATATGATTTCCATATTAGCCAAGGCATTGCTGCCAAGACAATCTTAGTGGACAAAGTCCCTTTCTGAATCGAGTTCACTCCTCGTTCCAGTCCTGTATTACTGAACCGGTTTAACTTGACATTCCAGCGATGTCTATCTCATGAGATATAAATCTTTACCCAATGCATTGGAGGGAGATATAGGTCCCACCCATATCATAGTGAAATAATTCTTACTTGTGCCACAAACTAAACTTAAAACATTCATCATAACCCAAAGAATAAAATGGGTTTCATAAAAATCATCCCTTCATCACATAATCCATATAAATCAAATGGATATTTCATCATAAGAAAATTGAAACCATGTAAATCATGGAGAAGTTATACTATAAACATACACATATGAAATAATGTCATCTTAGATAGAAAATGGTTTTGATAAAACAC
The DNA here is from genome assembly GCA_963277665.1 of Viscum album. Taxonomy (NCBI): domain Eukaryota; kingdom Viridiplantae; phylum Streptophyta; class Magnoliopsida; order Santalales; family Viscaceae; genus Viscum; species Viscum album. The sequence continues at coordinate 199,471,360 of OY728157.1, read as the reverse complement.
TTGAAATGAATTCTTGAGGAAAATATCCTTTCTTCTTCAAAATCAATTTATTTTCACCAAAGATCATGAAATTTTAAAAGAAATGGATTTTGTTGAAAATAGTCATGAAATCTTTTGGAGGAAGATTCATAAAAAAAAGGCTTTATAAAACCGTAAAAATCTGTTCGTGCTGTATTAGTAAAAAAAACATTCTTCTCGTACTTTTTTCGGAAAAGTCAAAAAGTACCTCGTATGGTAAACAAAAGAAAGATTCCTTCCATACAATGTGGTAAAAGTAAGAAAAAGATAAAAATGTTTTAAACATACAAGGAAGGAATTTAAACATTTTATGAAAACATTTTGAGAGCATATGTACATGGATAATAAACATAACCCCCAGTAAATACTTACGAGTAAAGAATCTCGGATAAGAATGAGATTGGAATAATTATCCCTTACCTTATGTCCGATATGCTTCGTATGTATCCAAACCTCCTGTATAATGATTTAAATAATTTCATTGACTTATTAAAGAATCATATTCATTTTATGATATCATATATGGTTCACTTATGACTTTATATTACCCGTTCTTTTGTAAATTCCATGTTAAAGAGCGTTTTGGGTAAAATCGTTTCATTTGTCGTTCATGTTTTGCCTTTTAATTATTCATATGATTAATTAGATCATTATTACTTAATTCAAGAATATAAAACATTATTTATATATAATATATATTCAGAATATACATATATATAATAGATCGATAAATGGAATGAAATACACCATTCATGTAGACGCAAGGTCGTACGTATGCATGAACGCTGTTTTCGTTTACTTATTGAGTTGAATGGAATTAAGTAGATGAAATACATATATATATATATAAATAAATCCATTAGCTTTATAATATCATATATTTCATTATTATTTCTTATATATACTTTATAATCATTCTTAAATGGTTAACATGGAGAATGAATCTCATCGTGTCGTGGAGACGGTAGTCCGTACATACGCACGAGCGATGATATCATTTCCATAATTATTGAATTGAATTGGAGTGGATGATACAATATATCATAATCATTATTATGGTACAATAACTATATATAGTTATCATTTACACCATTATACCCATCCAAGTAAGTTGGTGTTGGAAAAATAGATTACACCACGGCGTGGAGACGGTATTCCATACGTACGCACGCGCGGTGATTTTGTTTTCCGTAGGATGGATATATGGTGAAATAGGGTTGTTTCATACTTATAATAACATATCATTATATGAGTGATACTGATTTTATTACTTCATAATGAAACAACCTAATAAGAAGAAGTGGAAGAAGAAATAAGGTTGAAAGAATCAGTAACAGAGATTACCTCTTCTTTGAAGCGCCTCTTTGAGTCCTCCTCTTAGGGCACTAAAATTGTTCTTTGAAGAAGACCAGGACCTCTAGGATGTTTCTAGGGAAGTGGAGAATAGAATTTGGCAGGGTTTGGCCGTGCTTGAATGCTCAAAGTGGTTTGAGGAAGAGAGGGAGGAGGTGCCCTTTTATAAGGGAGGAGAGGGGCACCTTTGGAAAACTAAAAATATTATTTTATTATAAAGTCATGTTCGGTTTTAAATCGCTCCAAATTGATTTATTTCGAAGCTAAGGTGGGGATGGGTCGATATACTCTCATCCAATAGAATTTAGACAAGTTTAGGTTCCTATTTTAACCTTACCACTTATATTTAACTTTAAGTTAGATAATTTTACTTTTACCGTGTCTTTTTGTGTTCTTACACTATAAGGTTAATAAACTTACTATAACAAGACAAAAAAACCCCAAGTTGTTTATTATTAATATATATAACCTTATCTATGTCATTTGGCCGAAACTTAGATTTTTAGGAATGAATTTACAATTAATAATATAATATTGGTTTTAAAAACTATTTTATGTCAATTTTGACACTATTTAGTAATTTATTTTTGTGAAAATCATAACAGAATTATTAGTTGGAAAAATGTTCATTAAATAAATACTAACATGTCATATTAACCCAGAAAATTAGTGGAAAACATAAAAAGTCTCAAATTACATTTATTTGGGTATTTATAACATCAATTATGTCAGTATTCCATTAATAAGATAATTACTACATCATCGTTGTGTCATAAATAAATTAGATTATTTAATGTTTAAAAATTAAAAATAAAATACCATTATGTAAGAAATCTTTTTTATCTTTCTAATTAATATTTATAGTCGAATTTATCTTATGTATAACCCTATATTAAGAATTATCTACTTATTAAATGTTGATTTTAACTATTTTAACCCTTCTTTAGATAAATTAATAATAAATGTCCATTCTAATCCAAGTGGTCCTAAATGGTAATATTTTATTTCTAAGATTGTTTTTGGTCGAATTACACCTATCCAATAGAATTAGGACATGTGTTAGGGTAATAATAATATCATTTTTACCCTTAATTACCCTATTTACTTTTAACCATGGTAAAAAAAAGAAAAAAGTTACTATTCACCAAAAATTATTTTCATCACATTGAATCACATTTTATTTACTGACATCAACCATGACTCTCGGATTTTTGAAATTCCACTCACAGAAGAGGTAAAATTTAGTTTTATGAAAAATTCATTTTTTTTAACTACCACTTAGTGGTTTCACTATTCATCAAAAAATGAAAGTTTCCAGAAAAAGACCAAAAATTAGGCCTAAGATATATTTGATATTATGAAATCAAAAATGATGTCTATTTTACCAAATTAAAAACATATCAGTTGCATTAATTAATTTTAAAATTAATTCTCGTCATCAAAACAAATAGTGTGTTCATAAGAGATAATAACTATCAAAAGATTGACACTTGTTTATGTCTGCTTTAAATGTAACACCCCAAGCTTCTACGGTACGTTTCCCTTCGAATAATGCGATAGCGTGTGTTGTACGCAACCTCGAGTTCTAACACACACCACAACTAATTAAACTAGCTGTTCTGAATAGTAATACCTACTTTTTGAAATCATATATATTTTATATTTCAAAATGGACTTCATTTTTGGATTCGGAATATCGAAATTAGTCTAGGGTGAAATTTTGGTACTTTTCGGATAACTTTCATATTTTGATGAATAGTGAAAATTACTAAATTTTAATTGAAAACAACTTTTTTAATCAAAATAATTAATAGTGATAAATTATGAATTTGAGTGGTTTTAAAGTATATTTAGAATATATTTTTACCATTTAATATAATGTTGGTCATTGGACATAATTTTACAATTAAACCAAACATAAACAAGTGTCAATCTTTTGATAGTTATTATCTCTTAAAAACACGCTTTTTGTTTTGACAGCGGGAATTAATTTTAAATTAATTTCTGCCACTTCTGTGTTTTGAATTTAGAAAAATGGATTCCATATTTGGAATCAGGATGTTCAAATTGTGTAAATAGGTAACTTTTATTTTTAGACATTTTGAATAATTACTGCGGTAAATATTTTATTTACCATGGTTAAAGGGTAAATCCGGTAAATAAGGGTTAAAAAAATAATATTATAATAATACAAAATTACCCTAAAACGTGTCCTAACCTTATTGGTGGACACATACCCGACCATGGGCATCCTTGGGTCAATTTGGGGACCCCTTGGAGCCACTTGTATGTGGTAGGGACACATTATATTAATAAAGTTAAAATAAAAATAAAAATGGCATAAGCTTACATCTTTTAGAAGAACAATTTTTACATAGGGTTATACATGTTGGATTTTCGATTATAAATATTAATTAGAAAGCTAAAAATATTTCCTACATAATGATGTTTTATTTATAATTTTTAGACATTAAATAATGTATTTTATTTATGACACAATGATGATAAAGTAATTACTAAAATAGTAAAAAATTAACATAATTGATATTATAAATACACAAATAAATATAATATGAAACTTTTAATGAATTAAACTAATTTTCTAGGATAATATGCTATATTAGGATTGATTTAATGGACTTTTTTCGAAGTAATCAATCTGTTATGAGTTTCACAAAAATCAACTATTGAATAGTGTCAAAATTGACATAAAAGAGTTCTTAAAACAAATATTATATTATTAATTGATATTAAATTCCTAAAAATCTAAGGTTCGGCCAAGAGACTTATATTATGATAGATTAATCATTAATGGACCACTTGGGGGTCGCTTGGATGTATATAGTAAGTTTATTAACCATATTATATAAAAATACAAAGAGACATTGTAAAAGTGAAACTAATTAACTTAGAGTTAATACTTAAAGATAAGGTTAATATAAGTACCCAAACCTGTCTAAATTCTATTGGATGAGTTGTTTTAGACCTATCCCAACCTCATACTTTGAATAGTCAACTTTGGAGCCTTTGGAAACCGAATATGAATTTATTATAAATTAATATTTCTAGCTTTTCCAAAAGTGCCCCTCACCCCTCTTATAAAAGGGCACTCCTCCTTCTCATTTCTTCACACCTTCAAAGCCTTTTGGTTCGGCCAAACTCTGCCCAAATACTCTACCAACATCCCTCACTACAACCTAGAGGCCTTAGCTTGATCAGAAAGCCAACCTAAGGAGCCCTTTTGATCAAATCAAAAGGAAGAACCCGAAGAAGAGGTAATGATTTCACCACCCTTTTCTAAGTTCATTTCTTCTTCCACTTCTTCTTCCTTTGTTCTTACCATTCTGAAATAATAACTCCAGTATCTCACATATACTGTGATGTTATTATAAATATGGTACAATCATATTCAGTATTCTATCCACCCTTTGAATAACATGTCACCATACGTGCGTACGTACGGCTTACCGTCTCCACGTCGTGGTGTAATTGTTATTCAATATAATATTATTTGGATGGGTATAATAATGATGTGTAACTCATGTAAATAATAAATATAACATGTTAATGATTCTTTATATATGATATACCATCCATTTATATATTATTTTAATATCAAAAGAATGATATTGTCGCTCGTGCGTACGTATGGACTACCGTCTCCACGAACGCGATGAGATTCATTCTCCATCGTATCCATTCAAGTATAATTATCATTTGATGATTTAAAAATGATGTTTAAGGACTGTATATCATTCTGGATATGAATAAGATACAACAACCATGGCTTATGTAACAAAACATATAAAAGAAAATGAGTAAGTTAACTCCCGAAACGACGATAATTCTAAGATATTATTAACAAATCAATGTTAAAAGATCATATATGATATCATATTAATATATATGATTCTTGTATAATTTAATAACAACTATTTCACCATTATACAGGAGGTTAACCTACCCCAACCAAGGAAAATTACAAGGTAAGGGTTATTTCACAATCTCTTCATTATCCGAGGTTGTTTATATGTAATAATCTACTGGGATCTCTTTATCATCCACATCCATGTTTCTTAAAAATGTATTTCAAAACATTTTTACTATTTACAAGAATATGGGTTAAAGTCATTTATACCTTTTTTTGACTTTTTATAAGAGGTTTATAAAGGAATCTTTCCGTCGTTTTCAAAACAAGGTCCTTTTTAACCTTTTCGACAGAATTGAGGTAAGAATGTTTTTTTAACTTATACGGCGGGTGCGGTTATTTTACGCCGTTATAAAATCTTCAAAGATTTCCTTACAAGCTTATAAGAATATTTTCAAAGAAAATGTTTTATTTTATATGGATCTTAAATGATTTCAAAATAAAAGGAGATATTTCTTTAAAAATAATTTTGATTTCATCTATGTCAACATCCTTTGATGGATTTTAAGATTATTTGAAGTTGATTTATTATGATACAAAACTTCTATATTGTATTGAAGGTTTTGTGATATGTTTGACTGTGGATGTGCTATTTTTATACCATTCATAGTTTATTGTGAAAGTATTGACATTTCGTATGCTAGTTTTAATACGAATGTTTATGTTATGTTTAAACCTTTTCATATGGGAATGCATTGGACTTAATAAGTGACGGGTGGAGCCCGCTATAGCTCCTCGATGCATCGGTAGGTCTCATGAGACAAACTAGTGTCTTGGCACAAGGCCTTGACAAAATCTTATTTGTAGTCTTGGCACGAGGCCTTGGCTATGTGGTTATGATAGTCTGGCATTATGCATTTTAACATTATGAAAGTGGTTATTGATATTGCATGTGATTATTCGATTAGTAGAATATCCATGTGAACAAGTAAATGGAATTATTTCATTTTACTTTTGCCATACTATGTTGAAGTTCAATTTTAAAAGGCTTTTGTTTTTCATTGCCTTAAATGTTTATGCTTATTTTGAATGTTCCGCTATATTGTTATCCTTACTGGGCATTTGAGCTCACCCCCTTTTCTATGTTTTATTTTTCCCAGGTAGTGAAGAAGTAAATTATGAATGACTTGCAGGGATATTATGAGGGGTTAATAGTGTGGATATGATGACTTTGTTGTTGTAGTAGTTTTTCACTTTGAAATGTAATGTAAAACCTATGATTATATCTAGTGTTTCCAAGGCTACTAAACCAATCGGTCTTTCGGGATTTGATCTTTCTTGTGATCATGCCAATGTTATGTAATTAATGCACCGACTCTGGGTAGCTGGGGTCGGGGCGTTACAGTTGGTATCAGAGGAAGTTTAGTACAAACCTTGGAAGCTAGATTTAGGTAAACTCTGATTAGAGCACATAGACCTAAGATGAACTTTGAGGATTAGTATAGAAGAACTTCCTAGAATTTTGGTATTGTAGAGACTTTGTGAGTTTTCCGAGCAATACATCCCTGTCTGGATACGAGCAGGTAGAGGCGGCTCTGGCACAGATGTACCTAGGGGTAAAACCCGAAAACACCGCTTTGAGCTAGACTCGAACGGGAACTGGTGCACGACAACGGGCCTTGCTGCACTCTTGGTTACGACACTCCCGGGGGATATGCTTAGGATAACTCTCACTTTCTTTACAAATCATTATGAAGGGTTTATGAGTATATACTTCCTCAAAGAAAACATATTTATGATTATGGATTATATCCATAGATAGTTCAATTTATGTTTAGTGTTTTATAAGTATGGGATTATGTATTTTGATTCATAAACTGATCTAGTTTATGACATTGTTTAGAAATGGCGCCTAGTGGAAGAAATGGAAACCGTATCAATGCACGCACTCCATGTAGGGATTGCCCTCCTGCTCAAGATAATTATAGTGGGGCTGGTGATGCAACTGGTGCTGATCAGCTAATCACCGTACTGGGACAACTTACTCAGGTTATGAATAATAACCTTACCCGTATGGAGCACCCTGATCCGCAGCGTGGAGGATCAATGTTAGATCTATTCATGAGACAACAACCACCAACGTTCAATGGGAGTACAAATCCCTTAGTAGCTGAGCAATGGATATTTTCCCTAGAGAAAATATTTCAGGCTTTGGGGAGTAGTGAAAGGGAAAAAGTTACCATGGCAGTTTACCGCCTCACTGGAGATGCTGATCAATGGTGGTCATTGATTCAAAACATGAAGGAAGATGATGAAGTATCAAACATGGAATGGATGGAGTTCAAAGATCTGTTTTTAGAAAAATACTTCCCTCGCGACCATCGAGCAGATATGGAAAGGCAATTTCTGAGTCTGAGACAAAAGGAGGACGAGAATGTCACAAAGTATGAGGCTAACTTTACAAGGTTAGCGAGGTACGCTGGTGATTATATTCGTAACCCAAGAAGTAAGATTGATCATTTCTTTGATGGTTTAAAACCATTTCTCCGTCGAGCATTAGTCTCGCAATCCTTTTCGTCGTACGAAGACATTGTCTCATGTGCTATCAAGACCGAAAAAGAATTCTCTAAGTCTTATGACTTTAAAGCGAAGCAAGAGAAGAAGAGACCTGCTGATCAATCTAGGAATGGAAATAAGGGGAAGAAGGGAAAGGTTGAATATCCATCTTGTGGTAAATGCGGGAAGAAGCATCCTGGTACTTGCTTGAAGGGAATGGGAGTCTGTTACAAGTGTGGTGAAAAAGGCCACCAAGCTCATGATTGCAAAGGGAAGAAGGAAGATACCAACGTTCAGTGCTACAATTGCAGGGAGATGGGGCATTATGCAAATGCATGTCCTAAGCGTTAGGAGAACTTACCTCAGAAAAGGCCAAGGGATCAAGGCCAGGCTTATGCTATCACTACTGCTGAGGTAGAAGCTCCGAAAGACGTGGTGGCAGGTAATTTAATGGTTTCCTCAAGTTTAGCAAATGCATTATTTGATTCTGGATCATCGCATTGTTTCATATCTTCCCAGTTTGCTAAGAAAATTAGATATTTCCAATTTGATTTAATAAGGGAGTTGTCAGTTAAAACTCCTAAGGGAAGTATCGTTGCAACAAAGTTTTGTGAATCAGTCCCTATTAGAGCACATAAATTTTCTTTATCTGCTGATTTCATCGTCATACCTATGATTGAGTTTGATATAATACTCGGTATGGACTGGCTTTCGGACTATGATGCGAAGATTTATTGTAAGAAGAAAGGGGTTACAATTCTTGATGATAATGATAAGGAGCACCTTATTTTTAGAGCAGAATCGTCACCACCTAATTCTTATTTAGATCCACCCCCAGTAGCTCAACTTAATTCAATTATTGGGGAGGAAGAGAATGAAATAACTGTCGGTGAGGAAAGGAATGTTCAAATAGAGGATGTACCTGTTGTGAAAGAATTTGTAGATGTATTTCCGGAAGATTTACCTGGACATCCTCCAGAACGAGAAGTTGAGTTTTCTATTGATTTGATTCCTGGATCAAGGCCTATATCGAAGACCCCTTATAGAATGGACACTGTAGAGTTATTCGAACTAAAGAAACAACTAGAGGAACTGAGTAATAAGGGATTTATTCGCCCTAGTGTTTCTCCATGGGGAGCCCCTGTTCTTTTTGTTAAAAAGAAAGATGGATCTATGAGGTTATGTATCGACTACAGGGAGATCAATGCTATAACGATAAAGAACAAGTATCCCCTACCTCGTATTGATGATTTATTTGACCAACTGCATGGAGCTCAATACTTTTCAAAGATTGACCTTCGATCTGGATACCATCAGTTGTGTGTGAAGAAGGAAGACATTCCGAAGACAGCATTTCGAACCAGGTACGGGCATTACGAGTTTACTGTAATGCCGTTTGGATTGACTAATGCACCCTCTGTATTCATGGATCTGATGAATAGAGTTTTCAAGGAGTATCTCGATGAATTTGTGGTGGTATTTATTGATGATATTTTGGTATACTCTAAAACCTACGAAGATCATGAAAATCACTTGCGCATTATCTTGAAGACTCTGAGGAGGCATGAATTATATGGGAAGTTTAGCAAGTGTGAATTCTGGCTTCAGGAGATTTCTTTTCTTGGCCATATTGTCTCTAAAGATGGAATCTCTGTTGATCCTTCTAAGACCAAGGCAATCCAAGAATGGCCAGCACCTACGAGTATAACTGAGGTACGTAGTTTTATTGGTTTGGCAGGTTATTATCGACGTTTTGTCCAGAATTTTGCCCGATTGGCTAACCCATTAACGAAGCTCACACGTAAAGGGGTTAAATTTGTTTGGACAAAAGAGTGTGAAGAATGTTTCGAAGAACTGAAGAGAAGATTAGTCAATGCTCCTATATTGACTCTACCATCGGGGAATGATGGGTTCGTTATTTATAGTGATGCATCGAAGAAAGGACTTGGCTGTGTCCTTATGCAGAATGATAGAGTTATTGCCTATGCATCACGACAGTTGAAAATTCATGAACAAAACTATCCTACTCATGATCTTGAGTTAGCAGCTGTGATCTTTGCTTTTAAGATATGGAGGCACTACCTCTATGGTGAAAAATGTGAGATTTATACTGATCACAAGAGTTTGAAGTATATTTTCTCACAAAAAGAACTCAACATGAGGCAAAGGAGATGGCTTGAATTACTCAAGGATTATGATTGTACGATACACTACCACCCGGGGAAGGCAAACAAGGTGGCAGATGCTTTGAGTAGAAAAGACCATGGAGTTTTGAACAATATGAGAATTGAAAGGGATCCAATTTTCATGTATCTAGTGAAAATGGACATGGGAATAACCAGGGAAGGTGAAACATCAATGCTTTTTCAAATGGTTGCCAAACCATCTTTACTAGAAAGGATTAAGAGTTCTCAGACCGATGATGACGAATTCCAAAAGAAGATTAAAGCTGTGAATGATGAGAGATTGAGAGACTTTGTGTATGAAGATGGAATTTTGAAATTCGGGAAGAGACTTTGTGTTCCCAATATACCTGATCTAAAAAGGGAATTGCTGGATGATGCTCATAGTTCCAATTTCTCTATACACCCTGGGAGCACCAAAATGTATAGAGATTTGAAGGAACATTTTTGGTGGGACAACATGAAGAGGGAGATTTCTGATTTTGTGTCAAGATGTATGGTTTGTCAACAAGTGAAAGCTGGAAGGCAACAGCCTGGAGGAGTCATGCAACCTCTTCCCATACCGGAGTGGAAATGGGACAATGTTACGATGGACTTTGTCATGGGGCTACCGAAGACTCCTAGAAGGAACAATGCAATATGGGTTATTGTTGATCGTCTTACCAAGTCAGCACATTTTCTTGCTATAAGAGAAGATCTACCCCTGGAACGTCTAGCAAGACTATACATTAATGAAGTTGTGAGACTTCATGGAGTACCCCTATCAATTGTTTCTGATCGTGATCCCCGTTTTACTTCAAGATTCTGGAAAAGTATTCAGAAATCCCTGGATACAGAACTTCATTTGAGCACTGCTTACCACCCTCAGACAGACGGACAATCAGAACGGACTATTCAAACCTTAGAAGACATGTTGAGATCTTGCTCACTTGACTTTCAGGGTATGTTGGATCAATATTTACCACTGGTAGAATTTTCCTATAACAATAGCTTCCATTCGAGTATACAGATGGCACCATATGAAGCGTTATACGGAAAGAGATGTCGTACACCAACCTGTTGGGATGACGTTGGTGAAAGAAAACTTGTAGGCCCAGAGCTGGTGGAGGAAACGGTGGAAAAGGTGAAAGTAATCCAAAATCACATCAAAGCAGCTCAAAGTAGGCAGAAGAGCTATGCCGATAATCGAAGGAAGGATTTGGAATTTCAAGTCGGTGATCATGTTTTTCTGAAGGTATCTCCATGGAAGGGAGTCATACGTTTTGGTAAGAAAGGTAAATTGAGTCCCAGGTACATCGGACCTTTCGAAATTCTAGAACGAATTGGGGTTGTAGCTTACCGATTGGCAATGCCGCCAAGTCTCTCCAAAGTTCACGATGTGTTCCACGTATCTCTGTTGAGAAAATACATGCCTGAACCAACGCATGTACTCACCTATGAGGAATTAGAACTGGAACCCAATCTGTCTTATTGCGAAGAGCCCATCAAGATTCTTGATACGAGAGAACAAGTGCTGAGAAACCGGACGACACGTCTGGTAAAAGTTTTGTGGAGGAATCATAAGATGGAAGAGGCAACGTGGGAACCCGAGGAACTTATGATGAAAAACCACCCGAGTCTTTTTATGCAGTAATACCCTAGAAATTGCGAGGACGCAATTATTTGAAGGAGGGGAGAATGTAACACCCCAAGCTTCTACGGTACGTTTCCCTTCGAATAATGCGATAGCGTGTGTTGTACGCAACCTCGAGTTCTAACACACACCACAACTAATTAAACTAGCCGTTGTGAATAGTAATACCTACTTTTTGAAATCATATATATTTTATATTTCAAAATGGACTTCATTTTTGGATTCGGAATATCGAAATTAGTCTAGGGTGAAATTTTGGTACTTTTCGGATAACTTTCATATTTTGATAAATAGTGAAAATTACTAAATTTTAATTGAAAACAACTTTTTTAATCAAAATAATTAATAGTGATAAATTATGAATTTGAGTGGTTTTAAAGTATATTTAGAATATATTTTTACCATTTAATATAATGTTGGTCATTGGACATAATTTTACAATTAAACCAAACATAAACAAGTGTCAATCTTTTGATAGTTATTATCTCTTAAAAACACGCTTTTTGTTTTGACAGCGGGAATTAATTTTAAATTAATTTCTGCCACTTCTGTTTTTTGAATTTAGAAAAATGGATTACATATTTGGAATCAGGATGTTCAAATTGTGTAAATAGGTAACTTTTATTTTTAGACATTTTGAATAATTACTGCGGTAAATATTTTATTTACCATGGTTAAAGGGTAAATCCGGTAAATAAGGGTTAAAAAAATAATATTATAATAATACAAAATTACCCTAAAACGTGTCCTAACATTATTGGTGGACACATACCCGACCATGGGCATCCTTGGGTCAATTTGGGGACCCCTTGGAGCCACTTGTATGTGGTAGGGACACATTATATTAATAAAGTTAAAATAAAAATAAAAATGGAATAAGCTTACATCTTTTAGAAGAACAATTTTTACATAGGGTTATACATGTTGGATTTTCGATTATAAATATTCATTAGAAAGCTAAAAAGATTTCCTACATAATGATGTTTTATTTATAATTTTTAGACATTAAATAATTTATTTTATTTATGACACAATGATGATGCAGTAATTACTAAAATAGTAAAAAATTAACATAATTGATATTATAAATACCCAAATAAATATAATATGAAACTTTTAATTAATTAAACTAATTTTCTAGGATAATATGATATATTAGGATTGATTTAATGGACTTTTTTCGAAGTAATCAATCTGTTATGAGTTTCACAAAAATCAACTATTGAATAGTGTCAAAATTGACATAAAAGAGTTCTTAAAACAAATATTATATTATTAATTGATATTAAATTCCTAAAAATATAAGGTTCGGCCAAAAGACTTATATTATGATAGGTTAATCATTAATGGACCACTTGGGGGTCGCTTGGATGTATATAGTAAGTTTATTAACCATATTATATAAAAATACAAAGAGACATTGTAAAAGTGAAACTAATTAACTTAGAGTTAATACTTAAAGATAAGGTTAATATAAGTACCCAAACCTGTCTAAATTCTATTGGATGAGTTGTTTTCGACCTATACCCACCTCATCCTTTGAATAGTCAACTTTGGAGCCTTTGGAAACCGAATATGAATTTATTATAAATTAATATTTCTAGCTTTTCCAAAAGTGCCCCTCACCCCTCTTATAAAAGGGAACTCCTCCTTCTCATTTCTTCACACCTTCAAAGCCTTTTGGTTCGGCCAAAATCTGCCCAAATACTCTCCCAACATCCCTCACTACAACCTAGAGGCAGTAGCTTGATCAGAAAGCCAACCTAAGGATCCCTTTTGATCAAATCAAAAGGAAGAACCCGAAGAAGAGGTAATGATTTCACCACCCTTTTCTAAGTTCATTTCTTCTTCCACTTCTTCTTCCTTTGTTCTTACCATTCTGAAATAATAACTCCAGTATCTCACATATACTGTGATGTTATTATAAATATGGTACAATCATATTCAGTATTCTATCTACCCTTTGAATAACATGTCACCATACGTGCGTACGTACGGCTTACCGTCTCCACGTCGTGGTGTATTTGTTATTCAATATAATATTATTTGGATGGGTATAATAATGATGTGTAACTCATGTAAATAATAAATATAACATGTTAATGATTCTGTATATATGATATACCATCCATTTATATATTATTTTAATATCAAAAGAATGATATTGTCGCTCGTGCGTACGTACGGACTACCGTCTCCACGAACGCGATGAGATTCATTCTCCATCGTATCCATTCAAGTATAATTATCATTTGATGATTTAAAAATGATGTTTAAGGACTGTATATCATTCTGGATATGAATAAGATACAACAACCATGGCTTATGTAACAAAACATATAAAAGAAAATGAGTAAGTTAACTCCCGAAACGACGATAATTCTAAGATATTATTAACAAATCAATGTTAAAAGATCATATATGATATCATATTAATATATATGATTCTTGTATAATTTAATAACAACTATTTCACCATTATACAGGAGGTTAACCTACCCCAACCAAGGAAAATTACAAGGTAAGGGTTATTTCACAATCTCTTCATTATCCGAGGTTGTTTATATGTAATAATCTACTGGGATCTCTTTATCATCCACATCCATGTTTCTTAAAAATGTATTTCAAAACATTTTTACTATTTACAAGAATATGGGTTAAAGTCATTTATACCTTTTTTTGACTTTTTATAAGAGGTTTATAAAGGAATCTTTCCGTCGTTTTCAAAACAAGGTCCTTTTTAACCTTTTCGACAGAATTGAGGTAAGAATGTTTTTTTTAACTTATACGGTGGGTGCGGTTATTTTACGCCGTTATAAAATCTTCAAAGCTTTCCTTACAAGCTTATAAGAATATTTTCAAAGAAAATGTTTTATTTTATATGGATCTTAAATGATTTCAAAATAAAAGGAGATATTTCTTTAAAAAGAATTTTGATTTCATCTATGTCAACATCCTTTGATGGATTTTAAGATTATTTGAAGTTGATTTATTATGATACAAAACTTCTATATTGTATTGAAGGTTTTGTGATATGTTTGACTGTGGATGTGCTATTTTTATACCATTCATAGTTTATTGTGAAAGTATTGACATTTCGTATGCTAGTTTTAATACGAATGTTTATGTTATGTTTAAACCATTTCATATGGGAATGCATTGGACTTAATAAGTGATGGGTGGAGCCCGCTATAGCTCCTCGATGCATCGGTAGGTCTCATGAGACAAACTAGTGTCTTGGCACAAGGCCTTGACAAAATCTTATTTGTAGTCTTGGCACGAGGCCTTGGCTATGTGGTTATGATAGTCTGGCATTATGCATTCCAACATTATGAAAGTGGTTATTGATATTGCATGTGATTATTCGATTAGTAGAATATCCATGTGAACAAGTAAATGGCATTATTTCATTTTACTTTTGCCATACTATGTTGAAGTTCAATTTTAAAAGGCTTTTGTTTTTCATTGCCTTAAATGTTTATGCTTATTTTGAATGTTCCGCTATATTGTTATCCTTACTGGGCATTTGAGCTCACCCCCTTTTCTATGTTTTATTTTTCCCAGGTAGTGAAGAAGTAAATTATGAATGACTTGCAGGGATATTATGAGGGGTTAATAGTGTGGATATGAAGACTTTGTTGTTGTAGTAGTTTTTCACTTTGAAATGTAATGTAAAACCTATGATTATATCTAGTGTTTCCAAGGCTACTAAACCAATCGGTCTTTCGGGATTTGATCTTTCTTGTGATCATGCCAATGTTATGTAATTAATGCACCGACTCTGGGTAGCTGGGGTCGGGGCGTTACATTAAATGTGAAATTACATCCAATGACCAAATTGTATTAAATTGTAAAAATATATTATAAATATACATTAAAACCACTCAAATTAATAATTTATCAGTATTAATTATTTCAATTAAAAAGGTTGTTTTTAATTAAAATTTAGTAACTTTCACTATTCATCAGAAAATGCAAGTTATCTGAAAAGTACCAAAATTTCACCCTAAGCTAATTTCGATATTCCGAATCCAAAAACGAAGTCCATTTTGAAAAATAAAATTTACAAAATTTCAAAAAGTGGTTATTACTATTCATAACGTCTAGTTTTAATAATATTTTAATAGCATATCGTTGTTTAGTGAAACTCGGTATTGCGTACTACACATGCTATCGAGGAAGGTCGTGATTGCGTGTAATGCAAGGAAAGTCAAGGATGAGTGTTGTGCAAGCTCCTTTTGGTGTTGCGTACAACACAAGACATTAATGAAATTAAAAAGAATATTTTTCATAAAATCTCGGGGTGTTACATTCTACCCCCCTTAAAATGAATTTCACCCTCGAAATTCGTCGGGGTTATAAATGGTTTACTACTCGAAAGTTTCTTTAATAGAAACCCACATCGTAAAAAGGAATACCAAACCCAATCTTTAAAAACAAAAGTATTAAACGTAATTATTACCCAAATAAACTAATCACAGGGTTTCCACATATGTGAAAATATGGATATGGAAGAGAAATCTAACCATCATGTTTTGATGGAGAGTGGTAGAGAACATGGCTATGGAAAATGCAGAAATAACAAAGCCGTAAATTTGTGACGATCCAAGGTACCATCTGATTCATCAGATATAAGACCACTAGGACAACATTTTTGTTTTTCAAGATCATTTCCCTAAAGTTGATGAAATTGGAATTAGAAGAAATACTTTCGTGATTTTGGTATAGTCTCACCATTGGTCGTTCTTTGGTCAATTTCCACTTCATATCGTAAATAAATGAAGTTGAATTTGTCATTCGTGATGTGTTAGCAGATCATGTGATAGAATGATGGGTCATTCCATCTGTCTCAAAAAAAAATGTTAGAAAAGTTATCAAAAAATACATAAGTCCGTCTATAGTGAGATTAATCATATATGGTTCCTAAAATGGACTTATACTTCATATATCATACTACGTAATATAATAAAACTAATTTCTACTAAACAGGGACTTCCTGTAGTCCAGTGGTAGGCGATAAAGGTCATTCGCACTTCGGTTGTGGGTTCGATTCCCACATCCTTGTCCGACGTGATGGGATATCGCCCTTCCTGCATGTTGTCCTTTTTCTAAAACTACATTACTATAACATCTCATAAATAATATCGAAAAACTTCTATCCTTAAACAATACTAACTTATGTCCAACATAATACATTCCAATCTTTAGGATTATCCAAAATACTTCTTTCTAAACTCATAGTATTAAGAGAACGATTACTAAAAAGGTCATATAACAAGCATGTGAATACTATTATTTATCCCTCGTATATCTTGTTGGTCACATTCCAATCATGTGAATACCTTAATATTGTATTCTCTTGAAAAAAAATGAATACCCATTGAACCTTATTGAAAACATGAATGCTGTTAAAATTTATCTCTTTCCACATACAAATATCCTCAAAATTCTATATACTCAAACCATGATATCACTTAGTCCTTATATCAATCATGAGATCATGAATACTCTCAAACATTTCCTTTTCTCATTTTCCCTTCATTATGTGCATATCAACTTTTTTTCCATAAATATCTCAATCACTTTCCATGGTTACCGGTACCATAATAAACCAATACATAAATATTCCAATATACCACGATACTATATACATCATTATTTTGGAACCCCATTACATAAACACTTAATCATTCCACCACATCGTTGTCATATTAAACATCCCCAGTAGTGATCGCATGTGACTTCCCTTTGTCCTTTGTCTTAAGTGGTTGCTCATGTCGATCATCAATAACCCTTGGATTAGGGCATTTATTAGCATAATGCCCCGTTTCCTTGCACTTGATGCATTAAAGTGTTGGTCGTGCGTTCTCTGCAGTCTTTTCTTTATTCACATCATTAGAAACCCTTTTTCCATTACTTCGACACTCAGCTACTCGATGGCCTTATTTTCCACACTTAAAACATTTTCTAGTCCCTTTAAGACAATCTCCAACATGCTTCTTTCCACACTTTGAGAATAAGGAAACAGTCATCTTCTTTTCACCATTATTCTGAGATTTCTCCTTGAACTCCATCTTTCGTTTCTTGTCAAAACTATGAGATGGATAAGTAACACCAACTTCCATTTCTACCAGAACACACAATTTCTTCATAGCTACTGAAGTCTCTTATAGCTAATGCCCTTCGAAGATTTGGTTTTAAGCCGCTGAATAATTGATCAACTTTACTTTCAGGTTGGATGATAAATCCAGATGCATACCATGAAATCCTTGTAAAATTCGCTTCGTATATACCAACAGATTCATCATCCTTTTGCTTTAGTTCAAGAAACTCCTTCTCCATCTTTGTTTGAAGAATATGAGGGATATACTTACTGAAAAATAAGTTCTTAAACTCATCCCATTCCATGGACTCAATTTCATCTCTTGGCCTCGTATTCTTGATAAGATTCCACCATTGATCAGCATCACCTTCCAAACGATACACTGCTAAGATTAATTTATCATGTTCAGAACAATGAAGAACTGAAAATATCTTTTCAGTAGAACTGATCCATTATTCGACAACAAGTGGATCAGAAGACCCACTGAAAGAAGGTGGACGTTTCCTCATGAAGGACTCAATAGAATATTGTTCCCTTCTCTGCTCATTTGAAAGTCCAGAATTATTCATAGCTTGTGTAAGTATAGCAATAAAACTTTCCACTCCATCTCCCATAACATTTGATTGTTCAGGAGGACAATCATTGCATTGTCCATTGCATTTATCAACACGGTTCCTTCGGGTTCCAGACATCATCTAAAACCCAAAAAGAATAGTGTGAGTGGCAAAAATTATGCTAGGGAAAACAATATAATAAAGGGGGAGTACCTTCAATATCTAACATCTTGGGTTACTGTAATTCTAGTACTATAACCTATACTTATACATAACCTTAGGGACATCCCTAGACATACCTTAGAAATATCTCTAGGGATCTCACTAAAGTTCTCGCATCCTAGTTTCCAAAGGTTGACTAAACCTCCCTCTGATACCAACTGTAGAGACCCGAAGCATGACGTATATGGACATTACATTACTTTTGCAGAATACTTAATACATAACAAAAATAGGCACATAAGGACCGTAATAGTTTAGTGTCTTTGGAAACTCAGAATAAATTCTTCTAATCATGGTGAAAGATCTTCAACATCTCCCATAAAGATATTCCCTTTTTTTCTTACCTAAAAACTTTCTTTATATCCTCAGGAAAAGAAAACATAAAAAGGGTGAGCACGAATGCTCAGTAAGGGTAATCATGGATAAAATAAAACATACTATATACATTTGAACTTAAAAACATGAACATAATGTTTAACCATCAAAAGCATGAGCAATGACATAAAACATGGAAGTACGTAAGGCATAGATCATAAAGAAACATTAAGAATGATAAAATATCATGGGAATAAAACATGTAATTGTGGAAACCATTAATCGCATGATATGATTTCCATATTATCCAAGGTATTGCTGGCAAGACCATCTTAGTGGACAAAGTCTCTTTCTGAATCGAGTTCACTCCTCGTACCAGTCATGTATTACTGAACCGGTTTGACTTTCCATTCCAGCCATGTCTATCTCATGAGATATAAATCTTTACCCAATGAATTGGAGGGAGATATATGTCCCACCCATCTCATGGTGAAATCATTCTTAGTTGTGCCACAAAATAATCTTAAAACATTCATCATAACCCAATGAATAAAATGGGTTTCATAAAAATCATCCCATCATCACATAATCCATATAAAACAAATGGATATTTCATCATAAGAAAATTGAAACCATGTAAATCATAGAGAAATTTTACTTGAAACATACACATATGAAATAATTTCATCTTAGATAGAAAATGGTTTTGATAAAACCCTTGAAATGAATTCTTGAGGAAAATATCCTTTCTTCTTCAAAATCAATTTCTTTTCACAAAACATCATGAAATTTTAAAAGAAAATGATTTTGTTGAAAATAGTCATGAAATATTTTGGAGGAAGCTTCATGAAAATAAGGCTTTATAAAACCGTAAAAATATGTTTGTGTCGTATAAGTTAAAAAAACCTTCTTCTCGTACTTTTTCCGGAAAAGTCAAAAAGTACCACGTATGGTAAACAAAAGAAAGATTCCTTCCATATGATGTGGTAAAAGTAAGAAAAGGTTAAAAATGTCTTGAACATACATGGAAGGAAAGTAAACATTTTATGAAAACATTTTGAGAGCATATGGACATGGATAATAAACATAATCCCCAGTAAATACTTACGAGTAAACAATCTCGGATAAGAATGAGATTGGAATAATTATCCCTTACCTTATGTCCGATATGCTTCGTATGTATCTGAACCTCCTATATAATGATTTTAATAATGTCATTGACTTATTACAGAATCATATTCATTGTTATGATATGATATATGGTTCACTTATGACTTTATATTACCCGTTATTTTGTAAATTCCATGTTAAATAGCATTTTGGGTAAAATCGTTTCATTTGTCATTCGTGTTTTGACTTTTAATTATTCATATGATTAATTAGATCATGATTACCTAATTCCAGAATATAAAACATGATTTATATATAATATATATTCAGAATATATATATATATATAATAGATCGATAAATGGAATGAAATACACCGTTCATAGAGACGGTAGGCCGTACGTATGCATGAACGTTGTTTTCGTTTCCTTATTGAGTAGAATGGAATTAAGTATATGAAATACATATATATATATATATATATAAATAAATCCAGTTGCTTTATATTGTCATATATTTCATTATTATTGCTTATATATAATTTATAATAATTCTTAAATGGTTAACATGGAGAATGAATCTCATCGCGTCGTGGAGACGGTAGTCCGTACGTACACACGAGCAATGATATCGTTTCCATAATTATTGAAATGAATTGGAGTGGATGATACAATATATCAGAATCATTATGATGGTATAATAACTATATATATTTATCATTTACACCATTATACCCATCCATGTAAGTCGGTGTTGGAAAAATAGATTACACCACGGCGTGGAGACGGTATTCCGTACGTACGCACGCACGGTGATTTTGTTTTCCGTAGGATGGATAGATGGTGAAATATGGTTGTTTCATACTTATAATAACATATCAGTAATTTATTGATACTGATTTTATTACATCATAATGAAACAACCTAAGATGAATAAGTGGAAGAAGAAATAAAGTTGAAAGAATCGGTAACAGACATTACCTCTTCTTTAAAGCGCCTCTTGGAGTCCTCCTTTTAGGGCACTAAAATTGGTCTTTGAAGAAGACCAGGACCTCTAGGATGTTTCTAGGGAAGCGGAGAAGAGAATTTGGAAGGGTTTGTCCGAGATTTAAGCCTCAAAGTGGTTTGAGGAAGAGAGGGAGGAGGTGCCCTTTTATATGGGAGGAGAGGGGCTCTTTTGGAAAACTACAAATATTATTTTATTATAAAGTAATATTCGGTTTTAAATAGCTCCAAATTGATTTATTTCGAAGATAAGGTGGGGATGGGTCGAAATACTCTCATCCAATATATTTTAGACATGTTTAGGTTCCTATTTTAACCTTATCATTTATATTTAACGTTAATTTAGATAATTTTACTTTTACCGTGTCTTTTTGTGTTCTTACTCTATAAGGTTAATAAACTTAATATAACAAGCCAAACTAACCCCAAGTTGTTTATTATTAATATATATAACCGTATCTAAGTCATTTGGTCGAACCTTAGATTTTTAGGAATAAAATAACAATTAATTATATAATATTGTTTTTAGAAACTATTTTATGTCAATTTTGACACTATTTAGTAATTGATTTTTGTAAAAATCATAACAGAATGATTGGTTAGCCAAATGTTAATTAAATCAATACTAACATGTCATATTAACCTAGAAAATTAGTTTAATTCATAAAAAGTCTCAAATTACATTTATTTGGGTATTTATAACATCAATTATGTCAATATTTCATTAATAAGATAATTACTCCATCATCATTGTGTCATATATAAATTAAATTATTTGATGTCTAAAAATTACAAATAAAATACCATTATATAGTAATTTTTTATCTTTCTAATGAAAATTTATAGTCGAATTTATCTTATGTATAACCCTGTATTAAAAATTATCTACTTATTAAACTGTGATTTTAACTATTTTAACCCTTCTTTAAATAAATTAATAATAATTGTCTTAATCTAATCCAAGTGGGGCTAAACGGTCATATTTTATTCCTAAGGTTGTTTTTGGTCGAACTAAACTTATCCAATAGAATTAGGAAATGTTTTAGTGTAATAATTATTTTATTTTTACCCTTAATTAACCTATTTACTTTTAACCGTGATAAAAAAAATTAAAAAGTTACTATTCACCAAAAATTATTTTCCTCTCATTGAATGACATTTTACTTACTGACATCAACCGTGACTCTCGGATTTTTGAAATTCCACTCATAGAAGCGGTAAAATTATGTTTTATGAAAAACTCAATTTTTTTAACTACCACTTAGTGGTTTCACTATTCATCAAAAAATGAAAGTTTCCAGAAAAATACCAAAAACTAGGCCTAAGATATATTTGATATTATGAACTCAAAAATTATGTCTACTTTACCAAATTAAAAACATATCGGTTTCAATAATTAATTTAAAAATTAATTCCCGTCTTCAAAACAAATAGCGTGTTCTTAAGAGATAATAACTATCAAAAGATTGACACTTGTTTATGTCTGGTTTAAATGTGAAATTACATCCAATGACCAACATTGTATTAAATTTTAAAAATATATTCTAAATATAATTTAAAACCACTAAAATTAATAATTTATCACTATTAATTATTTTGATTAAAAACTTTGTTTTTAATTAAAATTTAGTAATTTTCACTATTCATCAGAAAATGAAAGTTATCCAAAAAGTACCAAAATTTCACCCTAAGCTAATTTCGATATTGCGAATCCAAAAATGAAGTCCATTTTGAAAAATAAAATTTAAAAAAAATCAAAAAGTGGTTATCACTATTCATAACGGCTAGTTTTAATAATATTTTAATAGCATATCGTTGTTTAGTGAAACTCGGTATTGCGTACTACACATGCTATCGAGGAAGGTCGTGATTGCGTGTAATGCAAGGCAAGTCAAGGATTCATGTTGTTCATGATCCTTTTGGTGTAGCGTACAACACAATACATTAATGAAATTAAAAAGAATAATTTTCATAAAATCTCGGGGTGTTACAGTATTCATGGAAAAAGTCCTTATAGCCCAATGAATATGAGGCGACTTAAAGAAACCTGGTACTGAGAGGGTAATACAATCCTTAAGGGGAAACCCCAATGGGTGTGAGGACTAATCCTTAATTACTATGCCAATGGAGACAAGGTCTGCTATAAAAGGTGGGGGATACAAGGAATAAAATTTTAAATACAATACACATGAGGAGACTCATGACTATAATATTAATCTTTAGAAGGTGAATCATGTGGAAGAGGGTGTGGTTTACAAATTTCGAGAGTAGGCAGAATTAATCACTAAATACATTAAAAGAATGTAGAAATTGGTAGAAGAAAAAAAGAAAATTACATGGAGTTAATTATCAAATTAAAAGAAGAAATTATGAAATGAACCATTCGCATAAACACTAAAATGTAGTAGGCTAACCGAATATACAAAAGAACGATACAAGATGAGATTAACAAGAATTAAAGGGGATATATCAATATATAAGAGCCCATTTTGGAATGAGTATACAATAGAAAGAAGATAAATATTGAGGAATACATTCAAATATGGGATATGTTGGCCCACTATATTGAATAAATCATCAAGGAATACTACAAAACAAGGTAACTTTTTTATAAAGGGGATTATATAGAGTGATTGGTTCAAATAATCTCCTACAAGTATTCAATTTTTTTTGGATTTATTTATGAAAAATCACAACATTTAATGCCTTGTGAGGTGTGAAACATTTTCATAATAGTTATTTATAAATAAAAATTTGATTTTTAGTAATTCATACCATACCATCCATTAAATATGATAATGTCGTTCTTATGTATGTTGAACTGCATCCTTGAAAAGTGATGTGACTCATTTTCATTAACACAACACATTGATGGTATATGTATGTTTGTTTAAAGAAATAATATTATATTCATGATATAATTATCATTCTTGAAATATAAGATAACAGTTACCTTTATTCAATTATCATCCCTGAAAATGGAAGCATTAAACATTCATTTTTATGAACTATCATCTCCAGGATTGTAACATATCTCATTATGAAAAATTATAATTCATTGTTGTTCTCAAAATTATATTCTGTGAATAAAATTTATAAATTTTTCATGATTATTATTTTTTAGCTGATGGAATAATGACCTCTTTGATCATAGTAAACACATAGTTTACATTTTTTAATTACGAACCAAGCGTCATGAAAAAACCCGATATGGAAATAACTAAATATAAATTTAAGACATAATTAATGTAAATGATGAAAATGGTTTATGTATAAGAGATTAAACATTGAATTATTTTTAAATCTGACAATAAATATTACATTATTATACAGAACACAAAATACATACCCGACAATGTCTGGACTCATGGTAAGGGTTTTGTCATAAATCTCCCTTCATTGATACACATATTAATTTATTATTAAAAATTATTTTATATGGGGTATATAATATACACTTACATATTACATAATGATACCTTCTTAATTTAATTTTATTTTAATTTTAAACTCACACACATTATTCATGTGGGTTATAATTCAAAGTTAAAATGGTTGAAAATTATTATATTTACAACTTATTTTAATTTGTATTTTTTTAATTATGTTTTAAGAAACTATTTAATAATTTTATAATATAGAAAATTAATAAAGGTATCCATTAAATTTTCATGTAATAGTAATTTTTTTCATCTCATGTATATTAAATCATTGACTAAATATTGTTTAGGAAATTAAACATTATTTATCGATTTAGTTGAAATACCTCTATCTTCAATGTCCTTTTTTATTTAAAATATTATAAAAAATGTTTTAAAATTATTCTATAATTATTTAAAGTAAGTTTGACACATGTTTACTTTAAAAAAATTGTTTATAGTTAATCTTATTTTATTTTTCTGAATGATTTACTATTTTTTACAAATGTTTGAATGGAATTTTTTTGACATATATAAAATATAGGGAATTATTAACCATAAAGATAATTATTTTATTATAAAAATACCCTATAGGTTTCCAATTTAAATCTTAAAGAAAATTATTTCCAAAGTAGTTTATGAATTTTTAGTTTTGTAAAAAGTGATTTTCATTAGAAATGATATTTTCCTCAATATTATTTTTAATCATTTTAATTGTTTTGCTTTAATAAATGAATAACCCATTAATATTAGAGATTTTTTTAAATTATATCTATATGTATCTCACATATAAACCTAGCATATTATGTCTTAATTTGATGGGGTAATTGATTATTTATGTTTATCTCTGAAATTCTATCATTATGTAAGATCATTTAATTATTATATTGGACATTATTATGTAACCCATATTTTCAATGGGTAATAAATATTTTATGACATAGATTTATTTATTTTTATGTGACACGTTAATCAAGAACTTGTTATGATGGAATTTCCTAGATATCACCAGGTGAACCTGATATATCTTATATGATGGGAACTCTTAGATAGAGTTTCAATGCACTGGGCATTGTTTTAGTCTCATGAGACTTCATGTATGGGATTAATAATAAACAAAATACAATATTTGACATTTCCTATCTAGTGATTTTGTCTAGGTAGTTATCCATAATTTATTGATATATCATGTTATATGTTGCAACAATATTTCCTATAAATACATGATCATACAATACCATGTTATTTACATAATTTTTCCTTGTGATTACTCATGTTCTTTCTATTTTAAGATATCACGGCATACAATTGAGCCAAATTTTATGCTTCCTTTTCATGTTTACTTAGTTATTAGGTTTTCTGGTCATCCCTTTTTTCTATTTATTCACCTGGTTATCCCATATATATTTTTGGAGCATGAAAATATTTTTAGTTCATTATATAGAATAAAATAAATATGTTTTATTTTATCCTTTAATTGTTGTATTCCGAACCTATATTTCCAAACACACTATGAATCACAATATTTGTGTTGTAATTAATAGATAATTATGTTTAAAATCATGTAATGATATGTGTAAAAATGGTTGGGTCACTGTATATTGTATTATTGAAATGGTTTAGTTAATATTTTCAAACTAGGGTGACAAAAGTTTAGTTATACCCTTTGAGATAAATATATGGATAACACTAAATATAGTAAAATATCTTGGATTTTTTTAAAAGATTAGAGTTAGTGGTTTCCAATGAATTACATACTTTTCTTGATAATAAAATTATACATGGTTCTATAATGGATGTAAATCAGGATAGTAACTCCAAAAAAGGCATGTTGAACTAGTCTCAAGCATCACGTAATACCTGAAAATGACCCTTACTGCACCCATGTTATGACACACCCGTGGGATATGTTTTGGAAATCCAGAAACCCATCATAAAATAATTTACAGGACTTGAAAAAATTGATTGGATATGAAAACAAATAGGAATAATTATTATGGAAAACCTATATTGAAACTTAGAAAGACATAAGTCAATACATACTTATCATTTTAATTTATTCCTTATATGTTTATCAATTTTACATTTTTATGATAAATTATTATCATTTTTTTTATTTTTTTATTTAATGGATGGAAATAAATTAAAAAATGAATAAAAATTGATCTGATTGGAAATGTAATGATTTTCCTAATGAGATGCCAAATATAATAGGAACAGAATGTAAACATATTTTCATTCTGTAAATTGAGATATCTCTATTTATTATTAACTATTAGAACATAGTATAATTTTATGAACATAATAATAGAGAGTCGTGTGTGATATCATGGGTATCCAATTGACAAAGTAGAAAAAGAAAAGAATATTCAATTTTTTCATGTTAGAAATTTGGGAAGTGTCTCTATAAAAAAATTCATTAATGGAACTATAAGATTCATTAATTATGAAAATAAGGGGGAAATCTATAATTGATAAGAAAAAATGAGGATTCTATTTAATAGGATGCAATGGAATATTGTTTAACATAAGACACCGCTAATGGTTAAATGTAATAAAAGTGGGGAACTTGGTCATTTTCCTTGTCAATTTACTAGTATAAATATTAATTCCAAAGGAATTAAATTAAGATAGTCACTTAAGTGTAATGATTTATATTTTTAGGTGTTTTAACGCAATAATCATGTTGTTTGAGTATTATAATCAATGTAATTTTGGTTACAAGAATTATGAAAATTCTAACGTAGGTTTTGTATTAGTTTTCTTAAATATTGGAAAGAATATGTTGAATGGTACTAATAACATTGAAAGGTTATTTAATGGTATGATTATATTATATGAAAAAACAACTGATTGCGAAAAAGATAATATTAGATAAGTTCTATACATTTAGTCAAATATTGTCTATTATAATAAGTTGATTTACAGAAATGAATGATTTGGACAAAAAACCCAGGAGTCTAAAAAAGTAATGTGATTGCTAATTTTATTTTTGATTCTGTTGGTAATATTACTAAGAAAATTATAGGATCATTGTGAATTATTAATATAATTTCAAAATAAATTCTTGCATAGTTTTATAAAAGGGCTACCCTCAAGGTGGGTAATAACCATCACATCTAGTAAGGTTTCGAGGCTTAAACCCATAACTAATGGGAAATAAGTGTGAATCCCCTACCACTAGCCTACATGATGTATAGGTTGGTATGTTTTTTTCATAAAATTTTTTTGTGGAAAAACATTAATTAATTTTTTGGAAACATATTATAAGGTTATAGATTACTATAATTTTAATTTTTATGGGGTTAATTATATTTTTGAAAATTCTTTACTATGGTGTGAAATATTAATACTTAAGGAATAACATAAAATATTTTTTTTGGATGAACGATGTAAGATTTTTTTAGGATAACATGAATGGTAATAGAATACCTTTTAGGTTAAAAAAGTATTTAATGTTGTGGATAGTGAAGATATTTGGGATATCAATTTACTTATTCAAGGAATGTTCTATGAAATATATTTGGTTTTATTGTTGAAATTCAAAGATAAATATATTCAGATTCATTTTGGGTATTATATTACCTTTTACTAAACCATTTACATTAAATAAATACAAGAGGAATACCTTGTTACTATTTAATGAATATTATGATATATGAATAGCTATTTTTACATGTTAAGGAAAAAAAATTATAAATTGGATATTCATTCCCTGTAGTAATAGGTGAAGGCCAAATTAATCGAGACATTGTGAAATGATGAAATAAATAGACATAATGTAAGTATATTTTATCTTTTTCTCTATCTTCAGAAGAAAATAGTCACTCATATATTAGAAAAGAATCTTGAATCAAAAATTTTA
Source organism: Viscum album (assembly GCA_963277665.1). Lineage (NCBI taxonomy): Eukaryota > Viridiplantae > Streptophyta > Magnoliopsida > Santalales > Viscaceae > Viscum > Viscum album. The sequence continues at coordinate 199,443,158 of OY728157.1, read as the reverse complement.
TCCAATTATCTTCACATCTGAAGAATTGATGGCCTGTAAATTCATCACATATTGATGGTTTTGTGGTTGTTAACTTTCTCTTGAACATTGAATTTATTTCGATTATTTGTCTCTATCACCCTACATAATTATTTACACTTCTCTTCAACTTAAATATTTTACTTACCACAAATTTTATCGTATATAGTAGGCTTATTATGTGATTATCTTCATATTTCCATTTTATACTTTTTATGAGGATGTTTTATTAACCCATTTTACAATGTGGGTTTTCCAGGAAGTGATTTTCAAATTATGAATGATTATTTATTAAGAACTATTTAAAATAATGAGGATGAAATTTATTTAATGTTTGAAGATTGTAACACCCCAATAATTTGGAATATATTTATCATTAAATACATTTTATTTTATATAATTCTTGGGTTGCATGCAATATAGAGTTTAGATGTAATGGTATATAATATTAAAATATTATAATTTATACATGACTGATATAACCTAGCTGTTAAATTGGAGGATATGAATATTATTAAATAATTTATGAAATATATAGATAAATTTAATACCCAATGTAATCATATTCACAAACACTTAATAAACAACACCTCAGCTTTAATTTATCTATTTTATTCCATAAATATATGTTTCCTTCAAAACTAATTATTATTCATTTTTGGAGAAAATATTAATTTATTTTTGAAATTTAATGAATTTTATTTTATAAAATTAAAATAATTCGTTAAATAATGATATCTATAATAAAATTCGGTGAAATTTTGTTTTCTTAGAAAATATTGACTTTTAATTGAATAATGGAAAATATTGATTCTTTTTTTAAATTGCCATTTACTTTTATTAAATTAAGTAATTAAAAAAAATAATTTTTATATAACTTTTATTTAAAATTATCGTAAGTAATATTTTGTCAAATTTAATCTAATAAATAAAATTTAATCCATCATTATAGTTGATTTTAGTGTCACTTTATTTTAATGATTAAAATTGGATTTTTCTAAAAATTGTTTATAATTGAATTATGTTATCTATATTGTGAAATTAAAATAAAACCTATTAGGTAAATATTTAAATAAATTTTTTTATTATACTTCCATATATAATAAAATAAATTATTTTAATTATGATTATTTGTCATATATTTATTATATGAACATCTTATTATTGAAAAGTTCATTCCTTGAAAGATAATTCTTTCTACATTTCTGTGAGTTTTATTTAGAATTAAAATTTTCCAATTATTTGAATTAACATTTATAAAATGGAATAAAAAATTTTAATTGAAATAATTTTAACAAAAATCGATCTTTATTTTATATCATAATGAATAGTAAAAATAGTAAATAATAGTTACATTGGTAGAAAAATTAAAGGGTAAAAGTGAGTATCCCTTATGGTAAAAAAGTTAACATGTTAAAAAAATGTTTCATTTATTATATGGAAGTTCTTAATTTTTTTTACCATTTTAAATTATTTATTTATCATTTTTTCTCGCGCGTGGCTTGATATTGACTTCCTATTGTTAGATAGTTATCAAGATTTACATGAATTCCACACATACAACTCTATAAATGGGCACCCCCACCTTTCCTGTACATTCAACTTGTCTTGACCGATTTTATTTTAAAATACCAGAATCAATGTCTTCCTCAATTACATAACCACTTTATATAGGTCTCATGTTGAAAAAGGCCAATCTAGTGTGGCTTTATGTATAATCTAAAAGAGGGGGTCTAACGAAGAGGTAACATTTTTACCTGAGAATCCTTCTACTATTTCTTCTTCTAGATCCATAAAATCTTAATAAATAATGTTCATATAAAAAAATATGTTTCTACAATATACGTATATTTTATTAATTTAATTTAATACCCTAAATCTATCTCCACTTTAATACAATTATAAATGAAACCATCAATTGTGTGTACTAAGGACTGTCAGCTCACAAACTAATGTAATTATTTTTCCATCATCCCTTATAAAGGATATTGATTATGATATAAAATAATTTTTATATATAATATTAATTTTTTATTAATAACTCATGATAATTATCATATATTTTACTTTCATACCATACCAACATCTGAAAAAGATAACGTCGTTCGGGTGTATAGTGAACTACCACCTTGGTATGCGATGTGATTTGTTTTATACCACATCACAGGGATGGTATATTTATGTTTATATAAGAAAATAAAATGATATTTATGATATAATTATTACTATTTAAAGATAAAATAAATGTTACTTTGTTTTCACCATGACTTTTGGAAATGGAAATGCCACACATGCATACATACGACCTACCATCTCAAAGACTAAAATGTAATATATTTTTCATAAACATCGTTCCTCGTTATCTTAAAAATAATAATTTATAAATAAAAAAGATAATAATATTTTGGTTTTTTTATTTTGATAATATAAAAATGACCCATTTAACCATGTTAAATACACCGATTGCTTTTTGAAATTATTACTGAGGAACCTTCAAAAAACCCGATATAGGCATAAATGATTATGAAATTAAACACATAATTAAATGTAATGATGTAAAATCATATATTTAAACATATTATAACTAGAATAGGTTATCATTAAATTAAATATTTTATATAGTTTCATTATATTGGAAATAATGTACATACATGATAATGTATAGATTCGAGATAAGGGTTTCATCTCAAAACACCATTCTTTGAGACACATGTTATTTTATGCACCTAATTCATTTAAATTGGTTTATATACTACCAATTTAAATATTATATCATTAATACTTATTAATTCTTGTTATAATAATTTATAATTAACTTAAATCATTCCTATAGGTTGTAATTCAAAATTTACATGGATGAAAAGGATTTATGTTTCAATCTTATTTTACATGGGATTGTTTGTTCTTGAATTTCCATTATAGGAAATTATTTGGTAATTTTAAAATAAAATTTTTATTTAATAATACATTTTTTAATCATGAAAATTGAATGTAATAGTTTCATTTTTTGATCTTATCCACATAAAATTATTGATAAAATGTTTTTAGGGAAAACTAATTTTACTTCTCTGTTTGGTTGAAATTCCCCTTTGTTCTATGTCCTTGTTTTGTTAAAAAAATCATAAAACATTTTTAAAATTAATCTATGACCATTTAAAGCCATTTAAAAAAAACAGAATTTTTAAAAAATTGTTTAAAATGAATCTTATTGTCTTTTTATGAACAAGGAAATTTTTTACCAAACTGTGAAAAGAGTATTTCTTTTAACTTATTCAGAATATATATAATTACAAGCAATAATGAAAATTATTTTCATTGAAGATTAATTTAAAATATTAGAAGGTTATTTTTAGTGAAAATTATTTCCAATATATTTTTTGAATTTTTATTATTCTCTAAATTGGTTTACAATATGGACTATTTTTCTTCCATAAGAATGTTTTTATTATTTTTTTGATTATTTCTATTCACTAATAAAAACATACATTAATGTTATTTAATGCTTCATAATTATGTATATATTTATCTCTCTCATAGACACACACATACATATATATATATATATATATATATGTTATTCTACCTTACATTGACTGGGTTACACAATCCTTATGTTTATCTCTCAAATTCCATTCTTATGAAAAAACATTGTTATACCAGGAAAGATCAGTCATATGAAGACCTATGACAATTTATTTACACAAATTAAATGTAAAACAAGAATGTAAATAACATCTAGGGAGACAAATACATAATATATAAATCAGTCCATCACCATATCCCTGATAGAATGTTTCATTAGCAGTAGCAGATTCCCACTCTGAGCTTTCATAGTGCTTCCGAACCGTAGTAAACATCCTTATTAGTTTCATCTTTTCCAATGAGAGAAACTCTATAGAAGATTTCATTCACTTCATCCAAACATTAAGAACCCTATAAAAATTCTACCTCTTGGAGGATGATCTGGTAGATACTGGGTTTCACAGGTAAGATTAATCTTTTCTCAGCTGTCTTCTTGGTGAAACAGTCATACCACCTTTACATGAAGACAGTTTATTATTGTCACTTTGAAAAATATAACTATGTGATAGTCTAGAGACATCACTAGCATTTTCTTTGTCACTCCCTTTTCTAGTGATGTGCACAGAATCAAACATTTTCAATCCATCAATCCCTCCAATCAACATACCCTCTGAAATAGAAAAACATCCTCCTCCTACCGACTACGATTGCATATTGACATCAATCAGCTAGAGGAATTAAAGGAGATTATCATTTCCAAAAGTATCATGGGGATACGTTAAAAGTGTAACCTCACTAACTGAAGGATATGAAAAGGGAACAAGAATCATATTCTCAGACTCATACCTTTGCGAGCCATCCTCTGTAGGAGGATCCCTTTCAGTCTCTAGTACCTCAAACTGATTATAAGTGGAAACAATAAACAACTGCAAATGAACACTTATAGTAACATCTAGTAAAGGCTGCTTATAGCCAACAAGAACCAATTTTAGATGTTTAAAAACATGCTTCATAGACGGAATCAATGAAGGTTGCACTGCTTTCACCACATTTTCATACGCAGAAGTCTGTACAACCTCACAGTCCGCAGCCGGAGGAGTCTGCTCATCCGCCCTCACTCCATGTTCACAAGAAACCTACTTTCTAGTGTGACTCATGATCTCTAGATAGATATCCTTTCCCTCATTTACACAAAAATATGTTCGAAAAATCATATAAATCCCAGTCTGAACCACCAACAGCAATTGCTCTATTCCACTGTCTCCAGAGCCACCGGAGCCCAATTCCATAGCTTGTGAATTCCCGGTCACATTCCTACCTCGAAAAACTAACACAATATTACAAAATCAACATAAATTAACATATAATCTCATCCAAGACCCGAAGATGAACTCCTTCTTCCACCAAAATTCGTCTCCATACTTGATCCATACCCATTTCACCGGTGGCCTCACAACATCCAATTCAATACATATTCTTGTAAAAACTCTATGACAGCAGACCTCTGTTATCTGATCAGAATAGAGGTATTTTCCAATTAAATTCCCAATAAAACACATGATAGATGGATTTTGAAAGGAAAGGGGGAGACCAAGGTGACTGACCAAAGTTGGGATTGTAGATGGATTGCGCCGCATGTGAAAATCAAAACACCAACAAAATAGATGGAATGAATATCTGTTGCATCTTTGGAATTCCCTAGACCAAGCAATGACAAAGTCCTCCACCAATCAAAACTGAATAATAATGTGATTTCGATCGAGAAACCCGACCACAGCACGCTCCAGTAGCTTCCAGGACCCAAATATAAAATGATCAAATTCCTCACCCGATATTTGATGATGGTGAAACCAAGTAACCAAGGTGAGAATGCAAAGGTTCATGGAACAAGTGAGTTCCGTCCGGGATAGAGGGAGATGAGGCGCATCCTAAAATAGATTGGGGTATTTCGGGGAAAATGAAACCATCGAGAATGGAGGAAGAGAATCAGGCTTTAAGAACAGATATAAGAGGCCTCTCTTTTCATGCATATGAGCTCACAAGCCTCCATCCTCTGATCAAGAAGAGGGATCAAAACCACGCCACATTAGGGTTACTCCCTGGTCGTGATATAGCTTAAGATTTCACATTTCCTCCTCCTCCTTCAGAAAAAACATTATTATATGATATAAGTTAATGAAACAAATGTCATTTCCAAGGTTAATTGTTATATTACACATTATGATTGATATCAATTGGTGGTACATATAATTCCCAAATATTTTATGATGGGTTCCCCTAGAAAAAACCCAGTGAAGTTGATATAGCTTATATGATGGGTGCTTCTAGATACCACTCCAATGAATTGGGTAATGATTTAGTCTTAAGAGACATCATGTGTGGGATTAGTGAGTAAAACTATTCAATTTTGTGACCTTTTATACAATGTGATATTATCTATGTTATTTTCCTTAACTCAAATTTATGTCAAGTTATATGTTGTCTCAATATTTCTTATGATTTCATGGTATTATAATATCACACTCTTAAGATTATGCTTCCATATGATTAGTCATGAACCTTCATGATTATTATATCATTTTAAAATCTTAGATATCATGTTATTCGATAAAATATTTTCTATTTACTTGTAGGGTTTTTTATCATTCCAATTCTGACTATGTATTCCACATGTTATATCATGTAGTTTTAGGAGCTTGAAAAAATATAGGAGCTCCTTATGAAGAATAAAATAGAAGTTTTATTTTATCATAAATTTGATATATTATAAAACATGTCGTATAAATACTATAGAAATATTAATATTTGGGTTTTAATTTATATGTTTTTATTTTATAAAAAATGAAATAAAATTTATAAAATGATTGGGTCGCTATAGAAATTCTAGTGCCTTTGGAAGAATGGTTAAATTAAAAAACATCCTGAAATAATAAACATAATTATTTTGTTCTACATAATGATTTTTTATGTCCTATTGATCTCTAAAAACTACATTGGATAACCTAGTTAATAGATAAACAAAATGGTTGAGGTGAGAATACCAGTAAGGTAAAAAACATGATAAGGATGTGTCATTTTTAGACACATGGTATAACATGATTTCATAAAATAGAAGGCTCATGAATAATGAAATGAGACCATAAAATAAAAAAAATGTTATCATGAGGTCATGGAAACATAGGAGATGTGGTTGAAACACAAAATATGAAATATGAATAAGTCATTTATAACTTCCAAGACAACATCACGTGGTGGATTAAATCCCATTTTGTATTAGGTTTACTCTCTAATTCCATTAATAATGTCTTATGAGAAAAAAATATTACACAATTAATTTTATATCTACCTATGTGAAATAATAATAATAATTTCATCATTATTTTTTCTAACTAATGAAATATTTCATGATTTGTAACCCCAATAATTACCCATGTAATGAAATAGATTTCATAATCTTTCCTAACATCATAATTAATGTAGGTTTCATAAAGAAGTCATTTGATAGATGATCATATGTCATGTATTACCCTATCAATGGATGGGAAAATAATCTTGGTATTTATCTGAGAGACCTATATATAAAATTTATGATCATTACATTATAGTAATGTTACTAATAAAGCTAACTAGAGAGATAAATAGTATCACCCACATAAAGGATGGTTTTGAGTGACCCCTTATCTTAGGTCTCATTATTCTTCATACATATTTGAAACTCAAGTATAAAAATATATATTTATTATACATGTACTATAGAACCAAAATCATATATATCATATGAAAAATTATTTTCTAATAATATATCACCAAATATCTAAAATCAATTATTTATTTAATTCACTATTTAGGGTTATAATTGCTCTATTTTCCATGGATGTTTTGGGTATGTAATTTTTGTCCTTATATATTTATAATTGTTCTATCATGCCTAAAATATTATCCATGATATTAATATAATATATATTCACTATATATTTTCTTTCATAAAAGTTTGAGATAATGGAAATGAATTACAACATTAATGGAGATGGTCGGTTGTAAGTACGCAAGAACGTTAATTCCATTTTTGATGAATGGAATGAAATAAATTTAATAAAAATTTATTTTTTTAGAGTCATAATAATATTAATAAAATATACTTAATAAATCTATCATTATAACCATCCATGATAGGTAGTGATGGAAATCAAAATTACATATGATCATGAGATGGTAGTTCACCATACACATAAATGAGGATTTTACTTCCATTTAGTGGATGAGTAGATGGATTTAGTTGATAAAATAAACATAATAACTTATTAGTACATGTAATACAAATTTAATTATTATTTCAATATGTTTTATAAATATTTTAAGGAGTCATAAGAAGAAATTAAACAAAAATATTTAGTTAATTACTATACCTCTTCTTTGGAGAACTTCCTCTACATTAAACCTTAAATCATATTAAGAGGGTATTATGCACAAATTAATACATATATAATGTGTGTTGTGGTTTTGGTAATTTATTTATAAATTTATTTTATTACCCATTATTCTTTTGATGTTTTTCAAAAAGAGGATAATTTTTATTCTTTTATAATGGAGGGGGAATTCAAAGGATTTCATAAAGTGGAAAACATAATATTAATTATTAATTTTCCAAAATAGTTCTGTATTGGTATAATTATATTATAATGTGATTATTTTATGGAATAATATCATAAAATAAGAATTTTACATGTTTTGGTGATATTTTCACCCTTATCTTTTAGTTTTAACAATTTTAACCCTTTTCGCGATTGCCTTGATGCAATGTTTTTACTCATTAGGGGAAATGATTTGGGAAATAAAAGAAAACATTTCAACAATATTAAAAATAATTGGAATAATAAAATATTTTTAGGAATCTTTAATATTGTAAATTAAAATTAAACAATATAAAATAACATTAATTCCATATTTGTAACTATTTATTTAATTTGAATTTCAATGCAACATGAAAATAATTAAATATGAACCTAATCTATTCGAAACCTTAAAATATGTGAAAAATAAATTATAGCATTAAATAATAAACATTTTTCTTTTAAATAAATCTTTATTAACCAAATATATCCTTTTTTATCACTTTTAAAAAAATTAGACATAATAAATCAAAGGGAAGTACTTATTTTAAATTTTCTTTACATAAAATAACATACAGGTTCAAATGAAATTAATATAGAAAAAAATATTTACATATTTTCAAAAAGGTGGTGGAAATGTATGAAATACAGTAATACAATATGACAATGGAAACATATGTGGTCATTTTGTATTCATTCCATATTATTTTAATCATTATTAACCTGATTAACCCATATTGAAATGAAAATTATTTACTAATTTTACTATTGATAATGACAAAAAATAAAATAAACCTATTTACCAACATTATAAGTAAACATTCCAAATAAGAATAAATTTATAAATATACAATTTCTATATGTTTTATAATTTAATTTTACTTTATAATGAAAAACACAATGAAAAGTAATTTTATTCAAAAATGGATTTTAAGTATAAAATTGTTCTCATACAAAATCCAAAATAAAATTAATTAAAAAATATATAAATGGATTTAAGTTCATAAAAATGATCTAAATATATTTAAAAAAATTTCAAAATATAATAATAGTTTTAAATACCTTAATATAATTTTTTCTAATAAATATACTTAATTTTAACAAGTAATTAAAAAAATAAATATTTTTCAAAAAATCTCAAAATCTAAAATTATTATGTTTTTTATATAATTATAACAAAATTCTATTCATGAAATAAAATTTATAAAAGTGTACAATATTAATTATAATATTTCATAAGAAAATAAACAAAAACCATTTTTGAAAAAAAGTACTTTTGAGAAATAAAATAACATTACTAAAAATAGAGTGTTTAGTTACTATATATTTATCAATAAATTTATATTGAGTGGGAAAATTATAAGTATTTCATAAATAATATATTCCTATCCATACACACTATTTTGTATGGCTATGTTGCAACTATTATATTTCAATAAAAATATTTTATTGTTTGTTTGGGCTCGATGTTTCATTTTTTATATGTTTGGAAACATATTTTTTTTAAATATTAATGTGTTAAATTTTACCCACATTATGAAATTTCAAACATCTATATTTTTTATGACATACTAAGGTAAATTTAGTAGATGTTAATTCTGAATCTTGGATTCCCTAGGTTAGCATGTTGCCTTCTTGTAATTAATGTTTCAACCTAATAATTACACTAAGAAAATTTTATTATTGCATAGAACATTATCTCTATGGTCCCATGTCATGTTTGATTACTCTCTATAAGAGAGTCCATTTTACATCAGTAACACCTATGAATTTAATACTTGTGAGAGATCCGGTGTGTAATTCCATAAGAGGCATACATGGAATATGTTATGTAGTTATGATAAGTTTAGTGGGGGGATAGTAGATAGTTCACAACTCTGATGTGATAAAGAATCCCAAAGGGGTGATGTATCTTGTACACAACATAAACATATTTCCAAATATCATGACTTCCATCTATGTATTTTTAAGGAAAATAAATTATATAGGACCTCATATTCATTGTCTCTTATATAATTTTCAGCATAGAAATTTTTTCGACAATAAGAAACTCTGATGTTTTGTTTATTTTTTTGTCTTTTTACACAATTTCATCAACCATTTTGGATCTAAATTTCTTATTTTTACCAATTTCATCCCAAAACACAAGTGTTTAACATATCTACACATAAAATTATTTATAATGATCCCTTTCGATTATTGAGTGAAAATGTAATTATATAAGAACTCAACCAGTGGGGATGTTGATCCCATCATCCATTATTGTCAATCGATTATTCTCACAACATATATTTTTGTGTATATATATATAAATCAAACTAGAAATTAGTTTGGGGGTGATTTTTCCTAGTTAATTTTAACTCAAATTTAGAGAATGTTAGATAGTCTTCTAGAAAATGTAGGTAATTTTCAAATATCAGTCTGATATAATTAATAGTGGTGTTCCATGTATCCTCACTTCATATTTAATGTATATCATCTCATTAATATCAAGTTAATATTCTAGAAAAATTTAAATAAGGTGAGAAGTATTTGTACAATGATACATAAAATCCAATATTGCATTAAATCATCTTGATGTATTTAAGAATCTAGTGATAAAGTATGTGGTGATATTTTCCTATTTCTATGTATGTATGAGTAATACTTACATTATCCCATTTTATTTTTTCTATTAATTCTTCACATAAAAATGTAATTGAAATTTTTATTTGTATTCTATAATCTTCATCTTCATATTTTCCCACCAATAGTGCTCTCTGATATATTGATACATATCCATGCACACATGGTGAAAGGAGAAGATGAAGCTACCTACATTATTCTAAAACTCATTCATTATCATAGTATTATATGGTATACCTAGTGATGTCCCAGATCTTATAACTCATTCTTCATCAATTTTGAAATCCGAGGACTTTCCCTTCTCCTATAGTTTCCACCTTCATCCGAATTTCTACATCCTCCCATTTATCATCATTTATCGTCATTAGAAGGAATGGTTGAGTAATCATTTGAGAAAGGAATGATAAATTTATTTTCCTTAAAATACCCACATACATCCATTTCAAGTCTAAAAATATTTGATCCTTATCAATTCTAATCATTGTTATGTTTGAAGGATCCTTTCTAAATAGATCATATTCCATATTATTTAGATTCCCATGATGGTAGTGGGTTGAGAAGTCAGAATCCTTGATCAGATCTTTCCATCTTCATTGGTGTGTATTCAACATCATATATGAGAATATATAATTGAGGCTCTTATGATAGATTTATATTTAAAATTTCTCCCATTCTCATAATAATACCATATTTTCAATGTGTATATCACAACGGAAAACTCTAGATCCAGTGTTGGTTTATTTTTATCATAAATATCCAACTTTCTTGATGTGTATAAAATCCCAGTCATTCAAAATTAGTGACACACAGGTTGTCCAATGAAATTAATAATATCTATTATATTTGTTTTTCTAGGATACTAAATAATTTCATTTCACTTAAAAGTGTCTACAGTAATATCTTTTCTTACGATAACATTCCCCAATAATATTTCTTCATTTAACTAGAAGTCACATTTACTATAATTTTCATATAGATACTCCTTGAGAAAATACATTAATTTAGTTTTAAAATGATTATAATTCTCCACCTTTATTTTGTATTATATTAGAATAACATATATAAATACTACCAAAAATATTTCATGGTAGAATCTAAATATTATATTCATCATGTCCATAATTTTTTCAGAAGAATTATTGAGTCTAATGTTATTCACTATTAACTCCTAGTCTGTATACCCTATTAAAAATATAGTTTTTTGGAATGTAATCATTCATTTAACATTATTTTTTGATAAAAAAAAATAAATTTCCATATTTTATAAATAAATTCACCCATGTAGTTGATCAATCATGTCATATATCTGTGGAAGTGATGCTTGTTATGTATCGTGATTTCTTTTGAGTTTACGACAATCAATGATGAGGCACATTGAACCATCATTAATCTATATTTAGAGTAATGAAACACCAAGGCATATATAATACTTTTCTATATTATCTTGTAAGTAAATATTTAGTTCTAGAAAATCAATAGTGGGCATTCATTAAAGAGTATTCTATATGGGTATAGATATATGTGAAATTGTGATTGAGAACTCAATCTCTCATTTATAAGTTAGATAAGAAAAATACTTAGGGAATACATCAATATAAAACCTCAAAATTGGTATGTATTGAAAAAATTATTATACAATTTATCTCAATGATTTGATAAATATATGATTTAGCATAATATAATAATAAATATTCTTGAGAAGACGAAGACAAAAAAGATCCACCATCCTCCTTACTCATGTACAAAATCAGAGGATGGCATGGGAATTGAAGACTGATCACCTTTTTAACTACTAATATTATATTTATATATGGATTTAAAATCAATGAACAATGTTTTATCCAACTCTACTAAAAGAAGTCTAGTAATATTAATTTTATGATTTAGTCTACAACAAATTCATATAGTGGAGCTATATAATTGGGATGAAATAGTTTATCAATTTTATATATTCTCAAACAAGTAAATCTTCATAGATTTAATTATATATTGAATCAATGTGCCAAACATGCATGATGATAGAGAATGTGTAGAACTATAATAAAAGAGTATTTTTGTTATTCTAGAATGAATAGAAAATATACTTCTCAACACATAGTTGTCGGAATCCACCTTACCTGCAGTGATTGCATATTTCCTTCCTTCATATCTTGGTCTCAGAGGTTTTTCATTTAATGTCTCAGAAAAACCTAGGTATATGGTATTTTCTTTCATAATGATTAATTACATGTAGTAAAAACATTATATTTTAGACTGACTATTAATCTAACCCTTCTTTTCCCTTATCTCAGTTGTGGACTTCTTCATATCCTATCGATATTGATTATCTAAATATCCCACTTTTCCACACTTGAAGTATCTCTCTATTCCCTTAATATTATTTCCAGAATACTTCATCCCACAATTTTTTCATGTGGGATGATGGGTTTTCGTTCCACTTGGATATTTATCAATTTATCCTCTATGAGAAAATGAAATTTTATATTTTTTTATCTCTAGGACTATGAGACTACTAGGAAACTCAAATATCTATATTGACCATAACTAAATAATGGAAAATATCTTTATTGTTTTCAATTTTTAGAATCAAATTATTATTATTATACTATTATTTATTAAACTTATTAATAATTCTACCTTCTTTTTATGTTGATGAAGAATATGGAGGAATACTATGAAATCCTTTTGGGGGTTTCCTTATATACCCTGATATACTAATCTTCCTTGTACAATTATCCAAGTAAATACCTCTGAATTTTAAGATGGATATTTCATATAGTGTATTAATAGAAAAATATTTTCTTTAATTCATCTCATTCTATGGAATCAATAACCTCTTGGGATAATATTATTGATCGTCATCCACCACCAAATGGTCTCCCCCTCTATGAGATAAATAGCCATGAAAAAATTATATTTTTCTGAGAATTAGATGATACATAATATCTTATGAATAGAAATAATTTATTTTTCAATAATTATAGAGTATAATATCTAATTAAAGTAAGATTCCTTTGTCATATAAAATACTCAACTACAACTTTCAATTTCTTTGGATTAGGAGGGTGTTGCACATGATTCAATTTACTATTTATAGCATAATTAATTTGAGTGAATAACTCCATAGTGTTCACATATTACTCTGGCATAAGGTTAGAATTATCAATACATAAATCATCACATGGAATCTCATGTTGGTTATTTGCATGAATTCTCTAATTTCACACCATTAACTAGAAAATGAAAAACAAAGTGGGAATACATTAACATATAAACATGGAAAGGGTATGTTATAAACATATAATGATTGACATATAAATGATAAGAATACCCAAACTTATGATTCATGAAATTTAAATAAAGGTTACACATTATAATATTCTCATTAATTTTTCTAGGATAATAACACATTAAATTCCTTCATAATGGTTTGTACAGAGTTTGTGAATTTTCTAAAACATATCATTCATGAGTGTAAAACAATTTTTGCATCATGGCCTAATTTTTGTGGTCTAGATAATTATCGATTAATTGACCAATTTTCCTTTTTTAGATTTTCCGCCTAGGTATAACTATTCAAAATCAAAAATCAACTTATAGGGATGTAATTTCTTAGAAATCACTCACTTTACACATCACCAAAATTCCATGATTATTTCTCACATAATTGGGTTCTAACTAAATAATTCTATTCTTAATACCAATAAATGACTATACCATCCTCTCGTACCAACTATAGCCACACAAGACATTTATCACTTTCTATTACATGATTTTTAACATAAATTTACATTAAATAAAAAATAAGTATAAAAATTTATTATCTTCGTGGAAGACTAGTTACATAAATCAAAAATAAGAAATTAAAACTAAAAAACTTTTTTTATTCTCCATAATTAGATAATGAATCCATTTATTCTCCAAAAATTTCATGGGACAAACTATGGAATATATTGAAAAATATGTTGAGAAAAAATTCCCTGTAATGAAATGAACCTAATACATAAGCATAATGTGTAAGTCAAAGGTATAACATGATATTAGAAAATATAACAACCATGAGTAATCACATGAGATAATAAAATAAATCACATTTCATCATAATATCATAGAAGAATAGGAGATGTGGCATCAACATAAAAAATGACATAATAATAATTCATGTATAACTTCCTAGAAAATATCACAAAGTCGAAAAATTCCCATAATGGATTAGATTTACTACATAGTCTTATTCATAACATCTGATGATACAAAATATTCTGTAACGTCCCCAACCTAGATGCCACTAAACTGATGCTCTGAGCAGGGTCATCACATGACCTCAAGTGCAGGTCCCTGTATGCCAGAGGTTGTCGACTAGCGGAAAGGGTCTAATGAGTCACATGGTGATATTATACCATCTTTACTAGAGTAATCCAAAACAGATAGTAATTTAACCAACAAAAACAATATACAATAAATAACAACATGCATAAATGACCCATTCCCAAAATTGGGTACAATTTTATATGACAATAAATATTTCATTTCATTCTATAGTGCAAGTGAATGAAACACAAACTAAAACAATGGCCAATACTCACCACGGGTCCCAACTCTATGTTTGATCCCTTCTCCATGAACATCCCGGTCCCAAATCAACATCTTTGTGTAGGGCCCCTTCCCTTGTCCTGACCTGAAACCCAAAAGTCTGCTCGGGTACCCAATGATGACACGAGTGGGGAGTGAGTAAAAAACATAGTAGGCCACCCCCAATAGTGTCTACAAAATATCCAACCTACACTACTAGAAATCTAGCATTTCCCAACGGTTCTAAACTGTTGGGAAAGGCTGCAGAACTGTTGGTATACGTTATACCAACGGTTCTGCAAACCGTGGGGAAGTAAGCCGTTGGGAAATGCTTTTCCCAACGGTTTACACAGAACCGTTGGGATAGGTTAGAAAAAATCAACCTATCCCAATGGTTCTGCCAAACCGTTGGGAAATCAACAGAGCATTTTCTTTCCCAACGATTTACAAACCGTTGGGAAAGGTTTTTACCAACGTTTCCATGAACCGTTGGTAAAAAAACATTCAAAAAAGTATCCCAATGGTTTCAAACCGTTGGGATTGGGTGTTTTTACCAACGGTTCAAGGAACCGTTGGTAAAACCACCTGCATAGAGCCTATGCCAACGGTTTTAAAACCGTTGGAATAGGCTTTGCTGTGCAAATTGCATAGCAGCCTGCTCTGCAATTTGCACAGCAAATTTTTGGGCATTCACCCTAGGTTTCAATCCAATTATGCCCTCGTTTTAAATTCATTTTTCAATCCAATTATTGTACCTGTAACACATATAATGCATACATATAAGGAACAAACCAACACATACATATAATGAAAACCAACCAACAAACACATATAATGCATCCTGAAAATATACTCATCCATAATTAAAGTAGAATTCATAACATAATTATAAACATACATAATTCATTTAGAATTCATTTTAAAATTTAGATGATAATCATATGTGGAATCCGGAATTCAATTCATAATTTGATTGGTTTTTCATATACCATATATTTTTAATAGAAATGATATCCATTTTAAACAAAATACATACATCTGGAATGATACTGGTCACACCGTGCCTCGGATTGAGGCGACGTTAACTTGTACACTTCACAAATGAATCATTGATCGTTTTCCTAATGTATCAACATATTCCGAAATTGTTTGGTCGGTTTTCCGTATGTCAGTTGTTGTTTTCACTTAAAATGAAGTGTTTTTTAAATGAAAGAGAGACACTTTGAATGGTGTCGGCCACACCGCGTCTCGTATTGAGGCGGGGTTAACTCGTGCACATCACAAACGACCCATGGATTGTTGTGATAAAATATAAACACAATCAGAATGCGTTTAGTTGGTTTTCCGTATGAATTTAAAATGTAGTCCATTTTAAAGAAAAGAGATACACTTAGAGTGGTCTCGGCCAAACCGTGACTCGGATTGAGGCGTGGTTGACTCGTACACGTAAAATATGACCCATGAATCGGTGTCCTAAATTTTCAACAGATTCCGAATGCGTTTGGTCAGTTTTTCATATGTCAGTTGTTTATTTCACTTATAATCTTGTCCATTTTAAACAAAAGAGACACAGTCAGAGTGGTACCAGCCACACCGCGTCTCAGATTTAGACGGGGTTGACTCTTACACATCTCGAATGACCCATGGATCATTTTCCTAACGTATCGACACAATCCGAATACGTTTGGTCGGTTTTCCGTATTCCAGTTGATGTTTTTCACTTAAAATGACGTCCTTTTGAAACAAAAGACGGACAATATGAGTGGTGCCGACCACACCGCGTCTCCAATTGAGGCGGGGTTGATTCATACACATCACATATGACCCATGGATCATTCTCCTAAAGTTTAAATGGAAACCGAATGCGTTTGGTCGGTTTTCTGTATGTACTTAAATTGTTTTCCATTTTAAACAAAAGAGTGACACTTAGACTAATCCTGACCACACCGCGACTTAGATTCATCCCGGGTTGGCTCGTACATGTCACATATGACCCATGGATCGTTGTGATAAATTATCAAAAGATTGCGAATGCGTTTGGTCGGTTTCGCCTATGTCAGTTGTTCTTTTCATTTATAATCATGTCCATTTTAAACAAAAGAGACAGAGTTAGAGCGGTGTCGGCCACACCGCATCTCGGATTAAGACGGGTTTGACTTGTACACGTCACATATGACTCATGTATCGTTGTGCTAAAGTATCAATAGAATCTGAATGCGTTTGGTCGTTCTTTCGTATGTCAGTTGATGCCTTTCACTTAAAATGACGTCCTTTTGAAACAAAAGACGGACACTTTGAGTGGTGTCAGCCGCACCGCATGTTGGATTGAAGCGGGGATTATTTGTACACGTCACATATGACCCATGGATCGTTCTCCTAAAGTTTCAACGGAAACCAAATCCATTTGGTCATTTTTCCGTATGTACTTAAAATGGTGTCCATTTTAAACAAAAGAGAGTCACTTAGACTTATCCTGGCCACACCGCGACTCAGATTCATCCCGGGTTGGCTCGTACACGTCACATATGACCCATGGATTGTTGGGATAAATTATCAACAGATTCAGAATGCGTTTGATCAGTTTTCCGTATGTCAGTTGATACTTTTCATTTAAAATGACGTCCTTTTGAAACAAAAGACGGACACTTTGAGTGGTGCCAGCCACACCACGTCTCCGGATTGAGCTGAAACCACTGTGCAACATTCTAATTATTATTTTTGACGTGTACGGGCAGATGACATGTCAATCGGACGTGCGGTTTGCGCGGTACGGCTTAATATTCGTATTTTAAGTGATGCACGCGCTTCGTAAACACGCGTGAGGGGGGTCCAAACGGGCCGAACGATTTTGGAATGTCCTGAAATCAGGCGACAAATACAGATGAGTGATTTATGAAGTGGTCGAGCAGACGGCACGTCAATCGGACGTGCCGTGTGCCCGCGGTGACTGACAACGCAGTTCTGGTGTCATAAACGGCCAAAACGGGCGTCAAACGGTCAAATTCATAGCAGACGACCTCAGATTGACCTGAAAACACCGTGCAACATTCTAATTATTATTCGTGACTTGTACGCGCAGACGGCACGACAATCGGACGTGCGGTTTGCGTGGTACGGCTCAATATTCGTGTTTTAAGTGATGCACGCGCTTCGTAAACACGCGTGAGGGGGGTCCAAACGGGCCGAACGAATTCGGAATGGCCTGAAATCAGACGTCAAATATGGGTGACTGATTTCTGAAGTGTTCGAGCAGACAGTACATCAATCGGACGTTCCGTGTGCCCGCGGTGACCGACAATGCAGTTCTGGTGTCATAAACGGGCAAAACGGGCGTCCAACGGTCAAATTCATAGCGGATGACCTCAGATTGAGCTGAAACCACCGTGAAACATTCTAATTATTATTCACGACCTTTACGCGTAGAAGGCACGTCAATCGGACGTGCGGTTTGTGCAGTACAGCTCAATATTCGTATTTTAAGTGATGCACGCGCTTCGTAAACGCGCGTGACGGGGGTCCAAACAGGCCGAACGATTTCAGAATGGCCTAAAATCAGGCGACAAATACGGGTGAGTGATTTATGAAGTGGTCGAGCAGACGGCACGTCAATAGGACGTGCCGTGTGCCCGCGGTGACCGATAACGCAGTTCTGGTGTCATAAACGGCCAAAACGGGCGTCCAACGGTCAAATTCATAGAGGACGACCTCATATTGAGCTGAAACCACCGTGAAACATTCTAATTATTATTCGTGACGTGTACGCGTAGACGTCACGTCAATCAGACGTGAGGTTTGCGCGGTACGTCTCAATATTCGTGTTTTAAGTGATGCGTGCGCTTCGTAAACGCGCGTGAGGGTGGTCCAAACGGGCCGAACGATTTCGGAATGGCCTGAAATCAGACGACAAATACAGGTGAGTGATTTATGAAGTGGTTGAGTAGACGGCACGTCAATCGGATGTGCTGTGTGCCCGCGGTGACCAACAACGCAGTTCTGGTGTCATAAACGGCCAAAACGGGCGTCAAATGGTCAAATTCATAGCGGACGACCTCAGATTGACCTGAAAACACCGTGAAACATTCTAATTATTATTTCTGACATATACACGCAGACGGAACGCCAATCGGACGTGCGGTTTGCGCGGTACGGCTCAATATTCGTGTTTTAAGTGATGCGCGTGCTTCGTAAACGCGCGTGAGGGGGGTCCAAATGGGCCAAACGAAGTCGGAATGGCCTGAAATCAGACGAAAAATACGGGTGAGTGATTTATGAAGTGGTCGAGTAGACGGCACGTCAATCGGACGTGCCGTGTGCCCGCGGTGACCGACAACGCATTTCTGGTGTCATAAACGGGCAAAACGGGCATCCAACGGTCAAATTTATAGCGGACGACCTCATATTGAGCTGAAACCACCGTGCAACATTCTAATTATTATTCGTGACGTGTACGCGCAGACGGCACGTCAATCGGACGTGCGGTTTGCGCGGTACGGCTCAATATTCGTATTTTAAGTGATGCACGCACTTCTTAAACGCGCGTGAGGGGGGTCCAAACGGGCCGAACGAAGTCGGAATGTCCTTAAATCAGACAAAAAATACGGGTGAGTGATTTCTGAAGTGGTCGAGTAGACGGCATGTCAATCGGACGTTCTGTGTGCCCGCGGTGACCGACAACGCAGTTCTGGTGTCATAAACGGCCAAAACGGGCGTCCAATGGTCAAATTCATCGCGGACGACCTTAGATTGAGCTGAAACCACCGTGAAACATTCTAATTATTATTCGTGACGTGTACGCGCATACGGAACGTCAATCAGACGTGCGATGTGCGCGGTACGGCTCAATATTCATGTTTTAAGTGATGCGTGCGCTTCGTAAACGCGCGTGAGGGTGGTCCAAATGGGCCGAATGATTTCGGAATGGCCTGAAATCATGAGACAAATACGGGTGAGTGATTTATGAATTGGTCGAGCAGACGGCACGTCAATCGGACGTGCCGTGTGCCCGCGGTGACTGACAACGCAGTTCTGGTGTCATAAACGGCCAAAACGGGCGTCCAATGGTCAAATTCATAGAGGACGACCTCAGATGGAGCTGAAACCACCGTGCAACATTCTAATTATTATTCGTGACGTGTATGCGCAGACGACACGTCAATCGGACGTGCAGTTTGTGCGGTACGACTCAATATTCGTGTTTTAAGTGATGCACGCGCTTCGTAAACGCACGTGAGGGTGGTCCAAAAGGGCCGAACGATTTCGAAATGGCCTGAAATCAGACGACACATATGGGTGATGGATTTATGAAGTGGTCGAGTAGACGGCACATCAATCAGACGTGTCGTGTGCCCGCGGTGACCGACAACACAGTTCTGGTGTCATAAACGGCCAAAACGGTCGTCATACGGTCCAATTCATAGCGGACGACCTCAGATTGACTTGAAAACACTGTGGAACATTCTAATTATTATTCGTGGCGTGTATGCGCAGACGGAACGCTAATCGGACGTGCGGTTTGCGCGGTACGGCTCAATATTCGTGTTTTAAGTGATGTGCGCGCTTCGTAAACGCGCGTGAGGGGGGTCCAAACGGGCCGAAAGAAGTCGGAATGGCCTGAAATCAGACGAGAAATACGGGTGAGTGATTTCTGAAGTGGTCGAGTAGACGGCATGTCAATCGGACGTTCCGTGTGCCCGCGGTGACCGACAACGCAATTCTGGTGTCATAAACGGGAAAACGGGCGTCCAATGGTCAAATTCACAGTGGACGACCTCGGATTGAGCTGAAACCCCCGTGCAACATTCTAATTATTATTCGTGACGTGAAGGCGCAGACGACATGTCAATCAGACGTGCGGTTTGCATGGTACGACTCAATATTCGTATTTTATGTGATGCACGTGCTTCGTAAACGCGCGTGAGGGGGGTCCAAATGGGCCGAACGAAGTAGGAATGACCTGAAATCAGACGAAAAATATGGGTGAGTGATTTCTGAAGTGGTCGAGCAGACGGCACATCAATCGGACGTGCCGTGTGCCCGCGGTGACCGACAACGCAGTTCTGGTGTCATAAACGGCCAAAACGGGCATCCAACGGTCAAATTCATAGCGGACGACCTCGGATTGAGCTGAAACCACCGTGAAACATTCTAATTATTATTCGTAACGTGTACGCGGAGACGGAACGTCAATCGGACGTGCGGTTTGCGCGGTACGACTCAATATTCGTGTTTTAAGTGATGCGCGCGCTTCGTAAACGCGCGTGAGGGTGGTCCAAATGGGCCGAACGATTTCGGAATGGCCTGAAATCAGACGACAAGTACGAGTGAGTGATTTATGAAGTGGTCGAGCAGACGACACGTCAATCGGACGTGCCGTGTGCCCGCGGTGACCGAAAACGCAGTTCTGGTGTCATAAACGGCCAAAACGGTCGTCAAACGGTCAAATTCATAGCGGACGACCTCGGATTGACCTGAAAACACCGTACAACATTATAATTATTATTCGTGACGTGTACGCGCAGATGGCACGCCAATCGGACGTGCGGTTTGCGCGGTATGGCTCAATATTCGTGTTTTAAGTGATACGCGCGCTTCGTAAACGCGCGTGAGGGGGGTCCAAACGGGCCGAACGAAGTCGGAATGGCCTGAAATCAGACGAAAAATACGGGTGAGTGATTTCTGAAGTGGTCGAGTAGACGACACGTCAATCGGACGTGCCGTGTGCCCGCAGTGACCGACAACGCAGTTCTGGTGTCATAAACGGGAAAAACGGGCGTCCAACGGTCAAATTCATAGCGGACGACCTCAGATTGAGCTGAAACCACCGTGAAACATTCGAATTATTATTTTTGACGTGTACGCATAGACGGAACGTCAATAAGACGTGCAGTTTTCGCGATACGGCTCAATATTCGTATTTTAAGTGATGCACGCGCTTCGTAAACCCGCGTGAGGGGCGTCCAAACGGGCCGAACAATTTCGGAATGGCCTGAAATCAGGCGACAAATACGGGTGAGTGATTTATGAAGTGTTCGAGCAGACACCACGTCAATTAGATGTGGTCCCGACCACGTCCCTCTCCACCAACTGAACCGGCGCCCTCTTCCCACCGCCCGGCTTTTTGTTAATTTCGTTTCTGAGATTGAAATTGTGAGAATACCCTCCACCGCTGCCGCCTCCAATCCTTCATTTCCATGGCTGAAAATCTCCGAAATGATTTCCCCCACACACAGCGCCTCCCCTTCTCCTGCCGCCGCCGCCGTTTCGCTTCCGAAACGACGAGCCATTGGATGTCGCCTCCGTCTTTTTATCGGGAAGGGTGCCGAGCCCTTCGACTTTCTCTTGGATACCCAACGAATGCACCGGTGGCTCCAGCAGCGGAGGCAGGATGAGAGATAGCCGAGTCACCGAATGCAAAACGGCGACGAGAAAGGCGGAGAGGTGTGTTGAGTATCGAGGCCAGGAGTGCGGCGGATATGGGAAATACAAGGCCAGGGGGATGCAGGGAACAGAGGTGATAGAGTCCACGCTGGAGGGAAAAAATTCCGCCGCCTCTGGATTCAGACCATTTGTAGGGGAAGAGGCGGCCATGGTGAAGTGGAGTGATGGAAGACACGGTCAGTGTTTTTTATCCCCACTTTTTTTATTCAATCTCGTTTTGCCGATATATAGATAAAAACCCGTTTTGAAAGGACTATTAATGATGAAATCGTATTTTTGACGTGATTGAATCCGCAAATCTAACTCCATAAATCAGGTTTTATTCTAGTTATATGATATATATTTTAGATCATATTCCTTGAGTTTTTTTTAGGCTCCGCACATGTGTTTATATCATATAGTATGAGCTATTTGTACTTTATTAATCATATGTTATGCGTTTACATCCATAAAAAACACTAATATTTTGTAAACATGTGTTATAAATATTAAGAGAACAAATGTAAGTAATGTTATCATTGTATATAACATATTTGTAAAGTATCAAATACTGTCCATTTTAAACAAAAGAAAGTCACTTAGAGTGGTCCCGACCACACCGCATATCGGATTTAGGCGGGGTTGACTCGTACAATTCTCAAATGACCCATGGATCGTTGTCTTAAAGTATCAACACAATCCGAATGCGTTTGGCCGGTTTTCCGTATGCCAGTTGATGTTTTTCACTTAAAATGATGTCCTTTTGAAACAAAAGACATACACTTTGAGTTGTTTCGACCGCACCGCACCTTGGATTGAGGCAGGGTTGATTCGTACACGTCACATATGACCCATGGATCGTTGTCCTAAAGCATCAACACATTTCGAATGCGTTTGGTCAGTTTTTTGTATGTCACTTTTTGTTTTCACTTAAAATCTTATGGAAATTTATCTAGAATATTTTTATATCATATTTAGTATGGATTAGATTTTAGTTGATCGTGCTATGAAACATTTCAGAGCTAATGAAATTAAGGAAGGTGGAGGGGCTGTCCGGGAGGGCTGTCCGGTGGGTGTCCAGGGGGCTGTCCGGGGACCAAGGAGGAGGGTGGGGGGGATGTGTGGGGTCTGTCCGGGGGGTGTTTGGGGGTTGTTCAGGGGGTTGTTCAGGGGGCTGTCCGGGGGTTGTTCAGGGGGTTGTTCAGGGGTTGTTCAGGGGTTGTTCAGGGGTTGTTCAGGGGTTGTTCAGGGGTTGTTCAGGGGGGTTGTCCGGGGTTGTTCAGGGGGTTGTCAGGGGGGTGTTTGGGGGGGTTTTCCGGGGTCCAAGGGGGAGGGTGGGGGGTTGTCCGGGGGGCTGTCCGGGGGGCTGTCCGGGGGGCTGTCCGGGGTCCAGGGTGGAGGGTTGAGGGCTGTACGAGGGGCTGTCCGCGGGGGCTGTCCGCGGGGGCTGTCCGGGGGGGCTGTCCGGTGGGTGTCCGGGGGGCTATCCGGGGACCAAGGAGGAGGGTGGGGGGCTGTGCGGGGTCTTTCTGGGGGGTGTTTGGGGGTTGATCAGGGGGTTGTTCGGGGTTGTTCAGGGGGCTGTCCGGGGGTTGTTCAGGGGGTTGTTCAGGGGTTGTTCAGGGGTTGTCCGGGGTTGTTCAGGGGGCTGTCCGGGGGGTGTTTGGGGGGTTGTACGGGGTCCAAGGGGGAGGTTGGGGGTGGGGGTGTTGTCCGGGGGGCTGTCCGGGGAGCTATCCGGGGTCCAGGGTGGAGGGTTGGGGGCTGTACGGGGGGCTGCCCGGGGGGGCTGTCCGCGGGGCTGTCCGGGGGGTGTTCGGGGTCCAAGGGGGAGGGGGGGGGGGGGTTGTCCAGGGTCCAAGAATGAGCGGGGTTGTCCAGGGAGTTCACAAACACACAACCACTAAAAGAAAATAACATCCATAAAAACAGACAATATATAAAAATAACTCAACTCCAATACTATACTACGAGTCTAGATAAAACCAACAACTAGAATAGATTAAACATCAAATCTCAGTAATATAAGTCAAAAATTTAACGGATCAATATGTCCCACATCAGCATCACCATCACCACCATCATCATCATCATCTCCCTCGTCATCGTCCTCCTCATCGTCCTCACCCTCCACAGTGCCTTCCTCCTCGCCTTCGCCCTCCTCCTCCCCCTCCTCATCTCCCTCCTCTTCCGCATCAGACTGCTCTCCATCATCATCTTCAAGCTGGACATCGGCCTGACCACCACTAGAACTGCCACTTGGTGGACCATATATAGAATGTATTGAAGACATGTATTCATCAATCGCTGGGCTGGCCTCTGCTGGAAGTGTTGGACATAGAACTTCAATAAATTTCATAAATGCACTGTTTGCCCTAGTAGACTGTTCTGCCGTCTCTGTGGCCCTTTTCTCAGCCTGTTCTGCCTGTGCCCTAACTTGCTGCAGCTCGGTGGCACGACAACTCGTACCTGAGGTAGGCCAATACCTCGTCGGGGCTATCCTAGGTCGGCAGCATACTCTGCCAGAATGATCCTCTCCCAACACCTAATGTAAGTGATCAGATGGCCCAAAATTGTCTGCTTCTTGGGCATCGAGGGCCTCTAAAGCATCCTATTACAAATATAAATATATTATTAAGTTACGAAATAGATATTAAAATATAAAATCAACAGATTAAAACTTACAATCTGCTGCTGAGTCGCTTCGTTGACAGCACTTCCATAATTTTTTCGTCTACTCGAGCAAAACAGTTTTGCTCGAGGCACACGTCCTTCAATATTTTTCACTTGCCTCTACAATGACATCGAAAACAAAAATTATATAAAACCTTTAGCAAATAATTAAATATTTGAGGAAACAAAAGAAAATGTAAGTCGTAAAGAAAACTTATAAACAATTGTCATACCTGCTGCCTCGCATGATCCGGCATCGTCGTGCGTCCTAGTGTATGGAGGTATTTTTTTGCATCAATGTTTTTTTAATTTTTTCCAGATGATTCCTAAATAAAATTTGATAATTCAAAGGATAATATTAATGCAAAACTTTAATGTTATTATTTAAATACCTCAAATGTAATTCATACCTTAAACTGGGTACTCGTCCAATGAGTAATCATCTGACGATACTGCTCTATAGGACAATCATCCACGACTGGTACCGCCTCTAAATCAGTGCCAACTCTAGCACACCAGCCAATATACAGCTCATGCTTGTAGGCTCTCTAAAGCTCGCCTAAATCCTTTAGACGTTCCAGTCATGCACCCTCACCATCAGGAAAATTGAATCGAAGCTGAAATGAAAATATTAATTCATATAAATACAAAAAAAAATTCATGGCATTAAATACAACAGATATTTTTACCCATATCTCTCCCCAAGCTCTATCTTTGACCTCATGTGGAAAATGTCTCCACGACAGCAGGCTGACGGGAATGATGTTAGAGTATTTGGCAAGCGTCGCCATAAAACTCCGACATTGCTGCCCTATTTTCTTAACCATCTGATTGTCTTCATTATATTCCACCATAACCTGTGTGCGACAGTTCCACACCGAATGCATGCATGTACGGCCCCGCCCCTGCCTCCTGTTAGTAGATGTATCTGTCATGAAAGAAAAACAAATATTTTATCAAAAATGTTATAATGAAAATAAATATTGCTATAAAAATTTGTTAGGGTTTAATAAATATACCTGCTCTAGTCTGATCAATGAGTGGCGCCGGATCCACAGAACCTGATGGAACACCCTCTGGTGGAACAGGAGTCGAAGACGATGGAATATAAAAGCTCGGAGAGACAGAAGTAGAAGGAAAAGAAGATGGAACAGTTGTATGACCTGATGCTGACTGGGGAGTGGGAATCATCATGGGATGTGAAAATGATGGGGCAGAAGATGCAGAAGGTAGCGAAAACATGGGAGGTCTAAATATCCCGTGTGTCCCTAACGACACACCGGGATCAGAATGTGGGAAGGCTGAAATGTCAGTGGGAGGGGCAGGGTCTAGTCGGGCACACACAACTCTACGTCCACCTCTGGTACGAACCCTCCTCGTACCACCAGCCTGTGTACTAGGACCAGTACTAGGCTCCTCGTCGAATAAATGTCGACGTAATGGTGGATCCTACAAAAATGTTTACAAAAAAAATTAATCACATGACATTATATATTCTGTAAATATATATATATATATATATATTTGAAATAAAGTACTCACTATAGGTACTAATGGTGGAATGCCCATCTCCTCCATCTGACGATTGTTCTCCGCCATTTTTTTTCTTCGTCTCTCTTCAATTGGCTGCATTTCCTGCATTAGAAAACAAATATGTAATTAATTAGAAAAAGAAAATTAATGTGTAAACCAAAAAACTAAATATATGAGGGAATGAGGGGATTCATTGATAATTTAGCTATCAATTGTTTTAGAAGAGCTTGAATGAATTTAATAAAACATACAAGTTGTAATGTTCACCAAGTTAGAATTATTGTTTGATTTCGTTTGAATACAGTTCAATTCCAAATTAGAAAATGCAATTCAAATAAAACACCAACCAATAAACATTTAAAATTCACATAACGGTCAAGTCAGCTAAAACATATTTGTGATCAATACTAAATAAATATGAATATTACCAACCTTAACAACCCAACTCGAGGTAAACCAAAAGAATTGAGAACATGGATGAATGATTCTATATATTTCTAACAACAACTTCAGGTTCACAATCAACTATGAAAATTGAGCTATTGGAGTCATCAAATGAAATAAATGGATTGGTTCCAATGGCAATAGGGACAGTGTCAATTCCATCATCAGCATCATCAAAAATATGTCTTGGAATTACTTCAACTATGACACCAAGTTCAGGTTGAAGTTGATCTTTGACATAAAAAACTTGTTTAGCCATTGATGCCAACACATATGGTTCTTTGGTTGCAAGAGTGCGGGTCATATTAATTACTCGAAATCTACAATCATCAATAAATGTGCCATGTCTCGTCATCAAATCAAACCAATGGCATTTCATCATTGTGACTCGTCCATGAGAGTAATAATCCAATATTATTATTTTCTCAACGACTCCATAATAACCCAACTTTTCAAGTCGCGGTCTACTAACTGATGCACTGGCATAAAAATCTGTTGTGGCAGTAACCATAATACCATCATGTTGTGTTCTCATGTTTTTGGCTCGTTCAGTGACAATAAATCTGTACCCATTGATAAAAAATGATTTACAGTCACGAACCACGATATTAGGACCAAAAGCCAAAGATCTTATTTCCTCAGAGACAGAGTCACCAGACAAACTCAATACCTGCAATATAAATGACAGTTAAACTTAAGTAAATATTGAAATAATTAATTTAAATAGTAATATTTTTACCTTCAATTTTATCCAAGCAGAAAAATCTTTGCTATGCAAAGTCTCTCTCCTTCTCAAAGATAAAGAACGATGC
Organism: Viscum album; assembly: GCA_963277665.1. Taxonomy (NCBI): domain Eukaryota; kingdom Viridiplantae; phylum Streptophyta; class Magnoliopsida; order Santalales; family Viscaceae; genus Viscum; species Viscum album. The sequence continues at coordinate 199,414,933 of OY728157.1, read as the reverse complement.
TTCCTATTTATCATTGTTTTATGTTCCCTGTAGATAAAAAAATATGAATAGTTTAACAGATATATATGTAAGATATACATATTCAATTTTGTTACATGATATAGTCATCGAACAAATCACAGTTGAACAAAACTGTGCGATGTGCCATCTCCCGCTCTTCATGGCTTAATGTCTTCAATGTATATGATCCAGGAATTCCTCCAGTTTGAGGAAGTGATGGAAAACTGGGTTCAATTTGCTCATATTATTCTTCTTCATTTCTCAATGGTCTGTTCATTCTTGTAGTAAGATCAGACAAATACATTGAACAGAAATCCATACATTCTTGAGCTAAGTAACCGTTCACAATAGAACCTTCGGGATGATTCTTGTTTCGAACATAAGACTTTAATGTGAACATATTTATTTCAGTTGGATACATCCAACGAAAAGAAACAGGTCCTCCGGGAAGTATTTCAGTTGGAATATGGACAGTCAGATGCAGCATGCATGTGAAAAATGATGGGGGAAATATTTTCTCCAACTCACACAAAATTAATGGGCATCTGTCAACATTTTTTGCAAGAAAGACTTGGAAAACTTCTTAGCACAAAGATTTATAAACAAATGGCACAACCGAATAACACCCACCCTTACATTATTGGAAAAAAGATGACGGATTTCTATTGGAAGCAACTCATGCAGTAGAACGTGATAATCATGAGTCGTCAAAGATTTTAGCTTCAAACTCTCTTCTGTTGACCCGTTTAGATATGTTGCTTGAATAGCCATCAGGAACTCTAATAGTCTCAAATACTTCCAATTTTTTTTTCAGTAGGTGTCATCACATAAGAAGCACATGGAAGTTTCCATTTATTTTCACTGATACGCACAGGATGCAATTATGGTCTGATGCCCCAATCCACCAAGTCACGTCGAGATCATAAATCATCTTTTGTCTTCCCTTGACATTTAGAAGAACTGAAAGCAACATTTCACATATATTCTTTTCAATATGCATTACGTCTAAGAAATGATGTAGCAAATTGGTTGACCAATAAGGCAAATCAAAAAAGTTACTCCTCTTCCTTCAATTGTAACAGGTTTCTGTGGAAACATTCTTTCTCTTTCTAGATTTCATTTGACCCTTCCCGAATGAAAAACTGAAATCTTTCAATTCATTAAGCACATCAGTTCCAGACATACGCTGAGGTGGATCATCGGTCTCTATAGTATTATCAAATCTTCGACGATTCATTCTATATGGATGATCCTTTGGAAAAAATCGTCGATGTCCCATAATATTGAAACTACAATGATGTTTCAGTCTTCTGGATCGTGTATTCTTCATAAAAACAGGACATGAAAGTTTTCCCTTCGTGCTCCATCCAGACATCATTTCATAAGCCGGAAAATCATTGATCGTCCACATAAGCGCAGCACGCATCTGAAATATGTCTTTCGAACATGCATCGTATGTGGGCACACCCACATCCCAAAGAAGTTTCAACTCTTTTATTAAAGGTTTCATGTATACGTCAATATCAATGCCGGGATCAGAAGGACCAGATATGAGTATACTCATAAAAGTGAAAGATTTTTCCATACACAACCATGGGGGAAGATTATAAATGTGTATAAAAACTGGCCATGTGCTGTGCGAAGTAAGCATCTGCCCAAACGGATTAAAACCGTCACATGAAAGACCCATCCTCACATTACGCACGTCAGCTGCAAAATCAGGATGTCGAGCATCAAATCTCTGCCATGAAAATCCATCTGTAGGATGAACCAACTCATCATTAGTCTTCTTTCTCTCGGTATCATTCCATCTCATTTTTATTGATATGTCATCAGACATAAAAAGATTCTGGAGTCTGGGGATCAATGGAAAGTGCCACATTACTTTCACTGGAACGCGGGATGGTGTTCCATCAGATTTTGACTTCCAGCGGGATGTGCCACATTTTATACATTCATTTCATTCAGCAGTTTCTTCCCAGAATAAACTGCAATCTTTCAGGAAAGCATGAATTTTGTTTCTGGAAAATCCAAGTTCTTCAACTAACTTTCATGCCATATAGTGGTTTGAGGGAATATCTGCATCATCTGGAAGTAAATCCTTCAAGAGGGTAAGAATGTAATCGATTGATGTATTAGAAATCCCATACATAGTTTTTCCATGAAACAATCGGATTAAAAATTCTAGCTTTTTAATTTTATCGCATTGTCGATATACTGGAGTCGTGGCAGCATCATTCAATTTTTTCACCCTATCAATATCATCATTTTCACTAGATGCATCAGTTTTCCTCATATCGACGTCTTCTTGAGTCGAAATCCTTTCTTTTTCATGATGACGAATAAACGGAAACTGATCATCTAACAAATTCTCCATTCCAGTCCTTTCATTTCGATCATCACCAATTTGATATTTCATTTTCTCCCCATTGTGATACCACACAAAGTAGTTTGCTTGAAAACCATTTTTGGTTATGTGGTAGCTGACTTCTTCATGACTCAACCAAGGTATACCAACAAAATTGGAACATGGGCAGTGTATGCGACCACTATCTGAAGCATTGTGAAATGCAAAATCTATAAAGCTCTCCAAATTGTTTTGAAAATCGCTTGAGATACGATCGGTTTCATACATCCAACTTCTGTCCATTTTGTAAAAAAATTCATATAAGTCATTTTTTCATAAACAATTCAATAGGATTGAACTTTAATAGAAAATACATTTAAGTAAACGATAAAGGAAGAAAATAATCATGGTATCAACTAGACATGTGAAAGAAACATACTAATGTGTTATTGAAAAAATGTAAAACCAATAAGAACTTAATGTGTTATCACATCAGAGCATGCCTCATCCCATAACCATATTAGTAGGGTACCCTCGTGGACAGCCCCGCCCACCCCCGTGGACAACCCACCCACCCCCGTGGACACCCCCTACCCCCTAGACAGCCCAACCACCCCAGTGGACAGCCCACCCACCCCCCTCGACACCCCTTCTCCATATGGACTGCCCCCACCCCCTTGGATAGCACGCCCACAACCCTGGACACCCCTACCCCCTGTGGCCAGCCCACCCACCCCCCCTGGACACCCCGTACCCCCCCGGGATAGCCCCGCCCACCCTCCTAAACAGCCCACACCCCCCTCCCCTGCAACCCCACCACCACCACCTAGACATACCAACCCCCCTGGACACCCCACACACCCCTCCCCCACCAGGACACCCCACCTAGACCCCCAAGACAGCCCACACCCCCTGGACAGCCCCGCCCACCCCCGTGGACCGCCTTTCCCTCCCCCGTGGACAGCCCCGCCCACCCCCGTGGACAACCCACCCACCCCCGTGGACGCCCCTACCCCCTAGACAGCCCAACCACCCCCGTGGACAGCCCACCCACCCCCCTCGACACCCCTTCTCCCTATGGACAGCCTGCCACCCCCTTGGATAGCCCGCCCACCCCCTGTACACCCCTACCTCCCGTGGCCAGCCCACCCACCCCCCCTGGACAGCCCGCCCACCCCTCCTTGACAGCCCGACCACCCCCGTGAACAGCCCGTCCACCCTTGTGGACAACCCACCCACCCTCGTACCCCACTGGACACCCCGTACCCCCCTGGATAGCCCCGCCCACCCTCCCAAACAGCCCACACCCCCCTTCCCTGCAACCCCACCACCACCACCTAGACATACCACCCACCTGGACACCCCAGACACCCCTCCCCCATCTGGACACCCCACCCAGACCCCCAGGACAGCCCACACCCCCAGGACAGCCCCGCCCACCCCCGTGGATAGCCTTTCCCACCCCCGTGGACAGCCCCGCCCACCCCCGTGGACAACCCACCCACCCCCGTGGATGCCCCCTACCCCCTAGACAGCCCAACCACCCCCGTGGACAGCCCACCCACCCCCCTCGACACCCCTTCTCCCTATGGACAGCCCCCACCCCCTTGGATAGCCCGCCCACCCCCCTGGACACCCCTACCTCCCATGGCCAGCCCACCCCCCCCCCCTGGACAGCCCGCCCACCCCTCCTTGACAGCCCGACCACCCCCGTGGACAGCCCGTCCACCCTTGTGGACAGCCCGCCCACCCCCGTACCCCGCTGGACACCCCGTACCCCCCTGGATAGCCTCGGCCACCCTCCCAAATAGCCCACACCCCCTACCCAGCAACCCCACGACCACCACCTAGACATACCACCCCCTGGAATGTGTAGATAAAAAAATACACGATATATAGATAGCACAAAATACTCAACCTATGGGTTAACATTAACTACATAATCACACACTTCACTACTACCATAAAACACATAAACCACACCACCACCACACAAGACGCATAGCATTTCTCACATTCATTTATAGCCCACTTCATTCACACTTACATTGTCCATTCATTTAATGCTAAATTAATTAAATCCATTTACCACACATCCATTTCTATTCCATCTCATTTATTTAATATCTTGTTTTTTTGTTTTAACAGCATAATTTATTCCATAGATAACCAGGAAACTAATAAAACCACCACACAACAACTCACCATCTCACAATAACCATCTACACCATGTTACATCGACCAACCATCTCACCAAAACAACCACATATCACAATAAAAATATTGCACATCACAAACCACCGCACAACCAAAACCACCTCACCACATTATACACCACAACTTCATCACACAACACCTCCACACGACACAACACCACCACACATCATCACTATCATACAACTTCACATGACACATCCATGCCCACTAACCATCACATTACAACCCCACATATCACAAAGCCCAACTGGTCACCTCAATCCCCATAAAACAGCCTAAAACATACAATGAAACACAAAAAAAACCTCTCATAGAGGCAACATACCCCAACTTCCACAATTTATTTATTCAAGGCCTTTTATTACATTACCCCTTTATTTATCATGGACATTATAACACAACTGATATTCCAGGGGAAACTAATTAATTAACAAAATATTTATTCATTTCTCTATTTTACACGGTGAAATCAAATCAAAATCCAAACTTAAAAATAAAATACTAGATCAATAACAATAAAAACAAGGTACCATATGTGTATAAAGAAAAAATTACTTGATTTGAGATGATTCAAATGGGTTTTCACCTATTCGGATGGGGGATTTGGAGACCAGCAGAGAGGTGGAGGTGGATTGATAACATAAAACTAAAATACTAAAGCAATAACAATAAAAATAAGGAAGTATATGTGTATAAATGAAAAGATACCTGATTTGAGATGGTTTTCACCTCTTCGGATAGGGGATTTCGCGAGAGGAGAGCGGTGGAGCAGATGAAATTAGGTTCTGTGCGAATGGGGGAGAGCAGCCTCGCGGCTGGATTTGGAGGAAATAATTCCCAATGGTTTTAATGAACCGTTGGGAAAGAGATGCTAAGGACCCCTTTGCCAACGGTTTGAGGAAACTTTTGGCAAAGGGGTGACCCTTTCCCAACGGTTCTTTTGAACCGTTGGCAAAAGGTGATTAACACACCCCTTTACCAACAGTTTCTTCAAACTGTTGGAAAAGGGGTGGCCTTTCCCAACGGTTTCAATGAACCGTTGGGAAAGGCTTTCTTAATCCTTCAAGCCCAACAGTTTTAGCAAACCGTTGGTAAAAACCCGTTGGGAAAACAGCATTTCCATTAGTGCTAATAGATAGTTCATGAAAGTACAAAATTAAAGGTAAGTAAACAAAGGACAGTTTGAGGGACACTAGTCAACAAGGTTCATTTAGTTCATGACTAGAGTTCATCCCAATTTTATTTCTTATACCATTTTCAAACATAATCAATTTCAACATATTCTCATTGGGTTACACATATATATCATCTAGTCATAGTTCTATAGAAACAAATCTCAATGCATATGGGAAATCAATCAAGTCCATATCTCACAAGGGACACTCATATAATGTCAAACCATTATCCTCACCTTGAAGCCTCAGTCGGGGTGGAATGAAACCATTAGGGGAATAGTTCCTCTATCCCCTTCCCTAACCCATGTATTTTGGTGTGGAGTTTTGGGCCTTAGTCTATAACTCGACCCATGGACGTAAAACCTCAAGTCAATACCCCACACTACCAAGACATGTGCACATGCTTATTTATCAATCGCCACAACCATACCATAACACAAAATAACATAATAAATGCCTTTGGAAATCAAAATTTACAATGCATAGAAAAAATAATTTGAATTAATACAATTCTATAACACATTGACACATTTTCCAATTACAATTCTTATCCATTCATCCAATTTCCCATTCTCATTCCTTAACTCGATAGGTTTATTTAGAACCCCTTATGCCTTAAACAAATTCATAATTGACTATTCAATATCCTATATAACCCATTTATCATTTCAAAATCATTTTACCACTTCTCCATTTGAAGTACAATTCTCGTATCACATAACATAACCCCTTTATCACATTAAATAATTTAGGTGTACAATCTAATCATCATGTATTAACCCATTCCACAAATTCATCCTTTCCCTTGTTACATCTCATTAACATATCTCCCATTCTTAATTTCATTTTCCAATTACGAGTTTACCAATTAATATGCACTAACCCCCTTATGCATTTCTAATGAAATTTCGTTAAATAATTGATAAAATCCCATTCGACCCAAATTCCCCATTTCCATGTCTTTCCAAACAACTCCATATGTGTTGTCACCCTAGGAATCTCTATTATCATTTAAATTACACTTAATTATCCATTAAAACATGTGTTACATGGGTTCCACCTTATCACTTGGCAACCCTCCATTTCACCATACGATTTTCTAGGTCCGAAAAGGCTAGAGCAGTACATGGTGGCCCATAAATGGCCAAGAAATCGTCTATGCACACCAAGGAGATCGTGAGGGTTGTAATTGGTCACATAGAAACCCATTTTATCAATCTCCTCAACAGAACCAAGAACACCAAAAAGGGGGAAACAATAACACAAACTTCCATACACAAACCCAACAAGAAACTATGTGATAATACATGTAGACTAACTACTTAAAATCCAATAATGAACACACTCTAAATCTTATCTACAGATCTAGATTCTAACACCCCTTGAAGCCCCACTCAATGTTCCATCGAAAAAATGGGTTCAGAGATTCGGAAAAAGATAAGAGAAACCACAATCCCTAATCTTAAAAAAAGGGAAGAGAGGATTAGACTTACCCAGATCTTCAATCTATAACCAGCAGTGTCCAAAATGGCCAAGAATCAAAGGGGGAACACTTATTAAAAGATTGGTATATTCAATATTTTCATTAGGATTGAGAGGGATGGAATGGAAGAAATCCCAATTTGGGGTTTAAAACCCTTGAGTGGAAATTTTATAAATTTTCCAACATTTTGGGGTTGTATGGTTTACTCGTACGGGTTTCCAAACCATGTGAAAACTGTGTGGAAGCTACATCCCAAAATCACCCTATTTAAAAGGTTACATGTGAATTCCTCACTATTTTAAAAACCATGCGGAAACAAAGTGTAAGCCTCTTTTCATGGCTTCACGGTTACCTTGGATGCTCAATATGGTTTTCCCAAAACCATGCACAAACCATGAAAGATGCTCTGAAACCCCCTTTTTCTTTCTCTTTCATGTCTCGAACCCCCATATCACCCTTGAGACTTCATATAAACTTAGTGAAATAATTATTTAGCCCAAAAACGAGAGTCCAAACCAAAAACTAAACAAAAACCTACCTTAAAAATATCTAAGATCATACAACCTCCACACCTTATAATATATTTTCCTCAATCCTCTCTTCTGAGCATCACCAATATTCCATAATAATTGATCATGCCACAGGGTCTACCTATCCCTTCCCATCATAAATTTTTTTTTCGGCACATCACGAAGAGCTCCAGACACATTTCATGGGTAGATACTTGTCCCACAAGTCCTCACCACAAAACGAACCGACAACTCCTCAAGTATGATTCCAGTATAACCACACCCAACCACTTGAAATTCACAGAGAAAACATAGACAACATTTCCTGACTCTCTATAAATTGAAACTTCACACACAACATCACATCATCATAGAGGAAACCAACCAAAACCTAATCACCATAATCTTCTATACAACTCATGACCCAAATCACTTGGTGTCATTTTCCTTTGTTTTCTAAAATCTAACAGTGAAAACCCCGATATCAACTGGAGGAGAACACATGATACTTCAATCTACATTTCTCGAAGATTCACTCCATAACTGTAAAACTAAACTCCACCCAAAACTCTTGAGTACTAATTAAAATAAACTCCTGTAAATGCTCTCTATTAGGGCTAACATTCCCGAATGGTGACCATTCAATTCCTCCCAACACGAAACTCTAATCACATCATCAACTAACCATTTATCAAGTATTGTTCTCTCCTCCATTTTTAGTTACTTGGAACCTCCTCCATTGATGAAGGACCACCAGATGCCAACCTAGCATTCCCATCACCTAGCCTGTTCCAACTCACCATGACCAAGCATTCATAGGGAATTAACCTACATTGGCATTCAACTACACCATTTAAACCATTCATGAGAACACACCAACATTATTCATCTTTGGACTAAGATCAACTTGACCTCACTCAGTTACAAATTCATTTCAAAAAGCACATTATACTACACCCCGGACATGGTGGTGAGTCACTCTCACCACACCCATCCAAGTTTACCATATCAGGTTGGACCACCTTTGAGTGGATTTCCCAAGAACACCCACCTTACATTGATGGTATGCTACCCTTTTCTCACATTCACAAGGTGCTTACTAATTTGAGGTCTATCATTATAATCACACGCACCCATTGAGGTAATTTATTGAATTCTAGTTGAACTCCTCATCACGAAACTACTTCCCTTTATACCATCATCAAGCTTCACCCTTGGCATGTTTCCACATCCATGTAACACATTTCCTCTCTATGAGACCTAACATACACTTTATAAGATTCTCATTTGCATTTCGGTGCCACCACATCAACTCGATGTTCCCCTCTCTACATATAGGTCCAAATCATCACTCCCCACCATATGATTGTTGTTACCACTGATATCAGGAGGTATTACAACCACCACATATTATATGATATCACAAAATGATCCCAAAACATAGACATATCCATCCAACTCTTCCCAAAACAAGAAAAAAACGTCACCTAGTGCCCATTCCCATCTTCTGCAAACGACACCCATGATGTTTGTCGACATTCGGTCTATCCTGAGGACCTCACCCAAAACCATATAGGGTGCTCATTCCATCATCAAGTAACAAGTACATCGCTACCATGTGCATAAACTTCATGATTTCCCTCATCCATCCAAACACCTTCAAGACTGTTGGTGTGAGCTAGAGCTTCTCAACGTACCTGGGATGATGTCAAGATGTTTGGAATGATCTTCACTAGACATGGTATGCTAAAAAGTTGTCAAAGAACCCCACCACCAACATATCAATTTATGATGTCGAACCATGGGACATCATGACCATGAAAGGATCTCAGGATCCCCTACCAAACACATCTTATCAACACTTGACCACTACTGCTCAGCTGTGATGGCTAACTTGGTTCAACCATCGCTCCAAAACCAAACCACCAGGAATCTATGTACAAAAATTTCATATTGAACCACATCCACCACACATGAAAAGTTCTTTTATAGTGGCCCTCATAGCCAACATACAAATCACACGGTCTACCATACCATCCAAACCTTCTGTGTCTTAGAAAACCCACTTACTTACTTTCCTGACCATGTCTGTAGTCCAGTCAGTCTCATTAGACCAAATGCAGCCTCTACATCTCTACCTACAACCAAAGTATTCAAAATATCATGTTTTTCCACGTGACCACCCTCCATTGGGTGTCACCATCTAGGGAAATCATATAACTTCACTTCCTCAACCCTTGTCTTTTCTGCTTGAAAACAACTCCTAGACTTCCATTAATAATCATGCAACGGGATAGTTAGGCATCCATATGATAGGACCCTTTAGAACAACCTCATCTCTGATCACAAAACCAGGGTTCCCTTATGAAGGAAATAAGCACAATTATATCATCAACCATCCCACATAGACCTCAAGGGAAAACCTACACCACAGGGCACTTAGATTCCCACTTCCCAAGCCCAAAACATCTACATGAGTGACACACACCCGAAAGATATATAAGCCTTGTCTTATATCCCTCATAGGAAACATTAAAGGTTAAATGATACCAACTACCTAGACTTGTGTCACAATTAGGAAAATATATTGGTTTTCTCTCCAAACCATACTTATCATGACACGAACAATGAAATGCTCATGAATGGATCTATCACTCCCATTCTGATACACACTATGCCCAACACACCAACAACCATCTACACTAGGTTCCCCCCCCAAAAGGTGTACACAATCATTGTCATTACGATAAGAACATCAACTTCAGGATTAAATACATAACTCGCAAGGTCCCTACTCAAAATGTCACCAAGACTCAGGAACCATCCTTAGGATCTAGTATGTACTATGTATGGTCACAAACCACAATATTTATCTTAATAACATCATGAACAACTTCTCACAACCCAATGGCCCCACCCAACCATGGGTTCCTTAAACACACCACCCATTCCACATTATAACCGGTAAGACCTCATAGACCAAATACAATGTCTCCACTAAGGAACTCTCACTGACCAACATAGGCATATAAGTATCAAACCAACCACCCAAAGGATACCCCCTATTAAACTCAATCATTCCCACTTTAAACATACCATTCACCCAATGCATTGAAGAATGAACAACATGGCTTAACAACATATGGAAAAGGCCTCAAACTAGAAACCATTAACAACTCATTCTTCATGATCTAACCCAATGGTCATCATCAAAATTAGAAACCCACCCTCTTCCATACCTACCATGGGTCATGGTCAACATGGGGGTAACAGATTTACTTAATAAAAATCCTTCATCAACACCCGTTCAACCCATTCTCCTTTTCCAACAAAATCCATTCCTCTTGGACACATTTCCCATTTCAAAACTTGTTAAAATCATCATTTTAACTCATTTACACATTTTATTGGAAAAAATTTATTAATAAATTTACCATCATTATGCAATCCTTATTATTTAAGACACTAAAACAACATTTACAATTTATCACAACCCAAAAGTCTAACCCCATCACAACATTTCTTTATACTTGATATTACATAACTATTCATTTGTCTTCTTTTCATTCACCCACTTTCATTACCATTATTTAGAAACATTTTCATCATATTAATCAAGAAAGTAAAAATAATTCTACTCTCTACGCCCCGCACACCCATCCCATGTGTGTGCATATAATGATGCATGCCACATATATCCTTAAGCGACTAAAATGATGCATGAATGCACAACCTCATTCCATTCTGAAAATGAGAAAAATATCATAATTCAGTTAAATCTCACAACATGTGCATCACCCAATGGTGAAATATCATTCAACTGTATTAACACACATCGAGAAAAACAATTCCCACCTAGGGTGACATGGGTTTTCCCTCAAACAAGGGTTAGCTACTCCTAAGAACGATCTCATTACCAAGTCACGACACATCCTAACCCTTATATACCATACCCAAATAGTATGAAAGGTAAAACAAATCATCTGATACAACTATGTAACATCCCCCACCTAGAAGCCACATAACTGGTACTCCGAGTCGGGTCATCGCATAACCTCAAGCGCGCCACCCCGTTTGTGAGAGGTTGTCAAATAGCAGAAAGGGTCTAATGGGTCACATGTGGAGACTATGAACTCTCTACCAGAGTAAGCCACAACATATAATAATTTAAACAATGGAAACAATAGAAAACAAATAAAAATATACATAAATGACACATTCCCAAAACTGGGTATTGTTATATACAATAGTAAATATGTCATTCCATACTACAGTGCATGTGAAATAATCCGTAAATAAAACAATGGCCAAAAACTCCCAATGGGTTTTGACAATAAGTCCAAATCTTTCCCCATGAACATCCCGAGCATAAATCAACATCATAGTGTAGGGCCCTTTCCCTTGTCCAGACCTGCAATTGAGAAGTCTGCTCAGGTACCCAAAGATGGCCCGAGTAGGGTGTGAGTACAATAATCAGTAGGCCACCACCAAAGGTTTCTAAAACATATCCTGTCTAATAGATAGTGCAAGAAAGTACACAATGAATGTTAAGTAAACAAGGGATTTCTCGGGTTCCACTAGTTAACAAAGTTAATTTTTTTGTGACTAGAGTTCATCCCAAGTTCATTTCTTATAGAATTTTAACACATAGTACATTTCAACATATTTTCTTTGGGTTGGTAATATATATCATCCATACATGGGTCTAAGGAAATCAATCATAATACATAAGGGAAATCAATCAAGCCCCTATCCCACTAGGGACACAGATATCACCTCAAACCATTATCCTCAGCTAGATTCCTCAGTCTGAGTGGAATGAAACCGTTAGGGGAATAGAGCCTCAATCCACTTCTATAACCCGTGATTTTTTGGGTTAGAGTTTAGAGCCTCAGTCTATAATTCGACACATGGTCATAGTACCTAAAGTCTATACCCCACACTACCAATCCATGTGCATATAATTATTTATCAATCACCACAACCATATAACAACACAACATAACATAACAAATTACATTGGAAATCATCATTTACAATTTATATAAAACAAAATGGGAATTAATACAATGCATTAACCCATTAACACATTTTCGGATTACAATTCATATCAATTTATAAAATTTCTCATTCCTGTGTCTTAACCCGTTAGGTCTATTAAAAAAAACTATGTCTTTTCCAAATTCATCATTTAATATTCATTAACCCATTTATCCCATTTATCATTTCACAAGAATTTACACACTTATGCATTTCATGTACAATTCTCATATCACACAACACAACCCCTTTACAACATTCAACCATTTTGGTGTACTACCTAATCATCATGTATTAACCCATTGCAAAAATTCATCCATTCCCTTATAAAATATCATTAACATATCTACCCTTTTTCATAAAATTTTATAATTACAAGTTTACCATTTAATATTCACTAACCCCTTAGTAATTTATAACCAAATTCTTTAAATAATTGACATAATCACATTCGACCCAAATTTCTCGTTTCCATGTCATGCCGAAAAACCCCTTATGCCTTATCAACCTAGGAATCAATAGTATCATTCCATTAAAAAATAATAAACCATTAACACATGTTTTACATGGGTTCCACCATATCAATCTGCAACCCTTCATTTAACCCTACCATTTTCTATGTCTGGGAAGACTGGTGCACCACATGGGTGGCCCTTAAATGGTCATTTCATCCTGTATGCATCCCATAGGGATCGTGAGGGTTGAAAATGGTTACATAGTCACCTATTTTTAACAAAATCCATAACGAAAACAATAACACCAAAAAGGGAAAACATAAACACAAACATTCCTGAAAAATGCAACATGATATTATAGAAGAATACTTTGAGACCACCTACCTAAAATCTGGCGATGAACGCACACTTAATCATAGCCATATATTCAGATTAAAATAGCCCATGAAGTCCCAACAGAGGTTCCTTCGAAAATAAAATGGTTTTATAGCTTCAGAACAATATGGGAGAAACCACAAGAACTAATCCTAAAAATATAATGGAGGATAGGATTAGACTTACTCAAAGCATCGATCCACAACCAACGACATACAAAACAACAAATATTAAAAGGAGGAACAAATCTTGGATGTTTGGGCCATCAATTTTCATCACTATGGTTTAGAGGGGAGGAATGGAGGAAAATCTCTTGTTGAGGTTTAAAACCGTAGAGTTGAAATTTTGTAAATTTTCTTTCCTTTTGGGGCCGCACGGTTTACCCGCACAGTTGTCCAAACCGTGTGTAGACCGTGATGAAGATACTTCCTAAAATCACCACCTTCACATTGTTTCCTAGGAATTCTTTACAGTTTTCCAAACCATGCACAATCCTCTGTCCATAGATACACGCTTACCTAGGATGCTCTGCATGGTTTGCACTGACCATCTACAAATCGTGCAACATGCCTAGGAACCCCCCTTTTCACCATCTTTCGTGTTCCAAACCCCCATAACACCATCAATCCTTCAAATTAACATTTGGAAACACATATTTATCAAAAACATGAGAGGCCAAACCAATACTTAAATAAAAACATACCTTAAGAAGATCTGGGATCTTACACATTGCCCAATTCATTAGAGTGTTTTATGAAGAAACCCATCTTAATATTTTCATTATTATATGTACCATAAAAGGTAATTAATAAACAAGATTAATCATAACAATGACCCATGGAATGAAAATGGTTTCATAATCTTTCCTCATATTATATTCAAAAGACATTTCATAATGAAGGTATTTGTCGAATATATATAAGGTAGGTATTACCCAATAAAATAATGGTAGAATATGATAGGTATACATTTGGGATACATATATAAAAAATTTATAATAATTACATAATACTAATTTGAGAGATAAAAGGAGTTAGAGATAAAAAGAACATAACCTAAAGAAAAAATGGACGTTCGGAGGGACCCCTTACCTTATGTCACATCTTTCATAAAAAAGTTTCTAATATCCTATAATGTAGATATAGATTTATTAAATATATATTTTCCAAATATTAATCATATATATTACACCATATATAATTTTTTATAACATCATACCACTTTAATATTAAAAATTCATTATTAAAATCATTATTTTAGTTGATAATAGATTTGTTTTTCATGCATGTTATGGTTCAATAATATCAGTCATTATGCATTCATATTTGGTAAATAGTCTCCATAATTTTAAAATTGATATTAATTTCATATATATTCACTATATATATATATATAAATCTATCCTCAAAAGGTAGAGATATGATATATGAATTACACTATTCATAGAGATGTTAGGTCATACATAAACATTAACATTATTTCCATTTCTATTATTGTAATGAAATATATGTAAATAATAATTCACCATTAAATAATCATAATTTTGTCATAAATAAAACATATTTTTATTAGGACCATCAATATAATCAGACGCAATATGAGGTAATGGAAAATGAATTACATCGGATCGAGAGGTGGTAGTGCAGTTTAAACACACTCTATGATTTTGTTTCCAATATGATGGATGGAGGTATGGATGTAAATGATAGAGTTATAATAATAACCTCTCATTAAATTTAATACAATTTTATTATTAATTAAACAAATTTTTTGAAGATTAAAAGGATGTAGAATAAGAAATAAAACAAAAACATTTGTTTTAAGACTATAATAATTCTTTAGAAAACATCCCATTATGCAACACATTACCCAGACTATGTTTGGTATTATTCCAAAAATAATACCTCAATAACATAGGGTTGGATGTTAGGAAGGGGTTTTTAGGTATTTTCTAAACCAGAGGCATTGTATGTTTAAATAAAATGGGAGAAGAGGATCCCTTTTATAAGTGAGGGGAAGGGAATTTTAGAATTTCATGAAGTATTAAATTAATATAAATTATATCTAATAGAAATATGTATAGAAACTATTATAATTAGAATATAATATGGGTATTTTGATATATAGTCTCATATTAAAAAATTATGCAATTAATGTTATGTTTTCACAGTTATTTTTTTAACTCTTGGTTAACCCTTGAAATGATTTCCATGACAAGATAGTTTTTTACTATTTAGGTGTTAGAATAGTTACTCTAAAAAGAAAATAGAACCATAAATGGACCAAGTATGATATTTTAAACTATATATCTCTCACTTGGGTAAATATATTATTTTTATATATTTAACTCATTTAATATAATATTATTTATTAAAAATATCATTAATATCATTTTTAAACTATTAATATAATTTGACTTTAAAAACAACATGGAATTTTTTGATTGAATGATAGTCCATTAGACAATCTATAATATTTTATTTTTATCTAAAAAATCAACTAACACTATAATTATTTCATATTAAGTTACTGGTAATATTTATAAAATCATTGATTTCATTTTTCAATAAAATGATACATACATTGTCTACTTTGAGTAAGAAGTTAAGTAAATTATATCTTCACTAAATATATGAAATAAATTACCATCCTAAAAAATTTATTTTTATATAAAATAAATATTCTTAAATTTAAATATCCTATATTTATCTCTATTTCAAAAAATGGAGATAATAAAACAAAGAGAATGATAGTTTTTACTTTTCACTACATTTATTAATATAAAAGTCAAAATCAAACATCTAGCACCGTGTTTCTAAATTTTCAAAAAAACCAACATTTTTGACTGAACTCCACCCATTAAATATGTTAAATTCAAGTATTGAATTAATTTATTAGTTATGATCTTATTATTTTAACCATAATAACCAGATCTACCTTTAACGTGGTGAAAATATTTACTCTAGTAACTATTTATAAAGACAAATAATTAAATGGACCTATTTACCTAATTTTTCTGTCTTGATTCCAGATATGAAATCTATTTTTCAATATTTAATTTCTATAAGTAGAATAAATTTATTATATCATTAAAAAAAATTTAATGGAAAACAATTTTTCCAAAACAAATACATTTTTATGTTTAAAAATGTTTTTTTTCCAAATTTGAATAAAAATTCATTCAAAATAAAATTTTAATGTTTTAATAAAATTATTAAATTTTAAGAAAAATAAAAAATATAATTTTACAGTGTAAATACTTTAAAATACAATACAATGTTCAATAAATATTAATAATTTTCATAATTCATTGAAAAATTAAACATTTGAGAAAAATAAAAAAATTTCACAATAAGATAACTTTGACATATAGATTTAAAAAAATCAATCTTTTTTATCAAATATATTTTCTTAAATTTCCTGAAATTATTTTAGATACTTTTTAAAAAAATAATAAAAACCTTTTTTTTAGGAAAATGTATTTTTGATAAATTAAATGACATTAATAAATATTTAGAGATAATTTACTATGAAATTTTAAATAAATTTAATTTCAGTAGGTGTTAAATCAAATTACATTCTTTTATCTTTTTTAACCAATTATGTTTATAATCCTTTGATTAGAACTCTTGTTATATTGTTTCTTTTTTTTAATATATTTTTTTCATTGTGTCAATTCATGTGCAAGGTTGACACATGGTTTGAAAACCCATTCATCCAAAGTATGTATCCTTTATAGTATCACACATAGGGAACATGGTTTTAATAACCATGCAACAAAATTGTGAAACCTGTATATAATGGGTTACAAGGTTTTCACATGGTTAAAAAACATTTCAGCTTTATCGTGTTTCTCTTCTAGTGGCTCTATTTGGATCACACTGTTAGGTGTATGGTTAGTACTAACCCTTTGATCTAACCCATGAAACTATATAGGTAGTTTTTATGACCCCAAAAACAATAATTAAAATCCCAAATCCCCTATAATAAACCACAAACACCACCAATTCAAACCTAAATTTGTCATTTGGCCTTTAGGATAACTATATAGGGGTTTTAGATGTCTTAAACTCATTTCATGGTGGATCAAAAAGCCAATAAAATTTTTGATCCTATTCTGTAATGTTCTACTCCTCTTATCCTTTTATATCTCTTATTATTTTTATTCATTATTCCTAGAGGTTATGGTAGCCCTGTGTTTCATTACTCCATGGATAGTTAATGTGGAATTTTGGATCTTGTGTCTCTTCTCACTTATATAAATATCTATATTTCTAGATCTGGAGATATCCATTTGAGGTAATACAAATAAAAATTCACTATTGTTGCATTCTAGATATTCCATGTAGGTTATTCTATGAGATTCCGTCATCCTATAACTCATTGTTTCATGAGAATTCATTTTATGTGTTTCTTAATTTCTAAAATATATTCTATGAATTTTATCCATGAAATTACATATAAACCATTATTTGAACATGTTCTGATTAAATATAACATGTAATTAATTTAATAGTTCTCATATTGACCTCTCTCACATTTTTTGAATTTTTTAATTAAATTTTATTTGGATTTATTTTCAAATAAGTTTCTATGGATTCATTAGTGAATATGATATATTTTGATATTTTTTCGTTCGAAAAATAAAATTCCATGATATGAATGAATTATGTTGATCTATTTTATGTTTTCAAAAATAGTTTCAAGTGATTGAATTTGTAAAATTAGCTAGATCTCTCTTTGAATAATTCTCTCAATGTTTTTTAAAATACTTTCCCCTGAGTAATTTTAAATTAGTAATTTCTTTACATGTAAATGATATTGTAAACCCATGTATTAAAATTTTCATAATACTTTACGAATTGTGAGACAAAATTTAATATTTTTGGATGGTTTTGAGAGAAATGTTTTTTATAAAGTCCCATTCAGAATTATGATGATGACTTTGAATGGAAGTGGTCTTGTTTAATATCATAAAAGGTCAAAGTGAATAATTTTTTTTGAAATTCATTGATGATATTTTACATCCTTGTTGGAACATCATAATAATACTATATTGTAATAATCACCTTTTTAATATATAATGATTCTTGAACTTCCCATTAATGTTTGTTATGAAATGGATTATTTACTTGTAGGTATCTGGAGGGTGGGATTGAGATATGATTTTGGAGTATATTCTCATGTTTGAAATGTGCGTGTATGATCCCATGATTTATTTGGGGAAGGATTCTTGTTGTGATCATTATAATTTGTTTATATCAGTCACCTATTTTGACTAACAAAAAGTTTAATGACCTAAAAATTCTGCATATTTTTTATATGGAATTATTATGAGACCGAAAAAATTGATGACACATGATTCCAAATCCTGGAGTGACTGAAACAGAATTTTGAACTTTTTTTAAGATACGTTTAATAAACCTGTGAGTAGAGATTTATATCTTTGGAACCGATGCTCAGATTAAAAATCAGAGTGCACTATTCAATTCACAGAACTTGGATTCTATTAGGCGAAGATTATGTTTGACTTAAAAGGGTATGGTGCAATAGTAAATATTTCTGACCTTTTAAAAGAAAATAATAATAAAACTTTTTCTCCGAAGTTAAGTTGTTATTTATTTTTGGAATAGTTTGGCAGAGGATGGTGGTAACACAGTGTAACGTTAGTTTTTAAATGAAGGACTTTTAAATAATACGAACCTCTTGTTGTGTAACCATAATACTTGTGTTTTAATAGGTTCATTAATTAGGATTCATTAATAAATCATATTAGTGAAGAATCATGGGGGGGGTTATCTTTTCTTTTATTTAATCAAATCGTAGGAATGGGTTTTGGGAACCCATGGGAGGACTCTTGATGAAGTTTTGTAAACGTCTTCTTCTATATAAGATCATTTATTTGTCAACGACATTGAAGATTCGATCCAAAGATCGATGAACACTGACGAACACCTTCAAACATGAACCCTCCCTCCTCTACACTATCTTCCAACAAGTTAAAAATATGGGTTTTGTTGTTAAACTAAGCGTATATTGATTATTTAATTCCTTACCATGTTATAACTCTAACATAGAGGGTATGGGCCCAAACGAACAAGGACCAAACACTCTGCTGATCTCGTTTTGATGCATTATTTGTTGGAGACTAAGAAATATGGAGGCAAGGTGAAACCGAGGGTCGCATAGTGTATCCGACATTCTCGGAATCCCATAGGCACAGATGAGAAGAAATAAAAATCACCGGAGCTTCAACGGTTTCCCACAAAAGCAATGCTGGAACTAGGGCGGTGAAGACTGGTGACAGCAGTTGGATCCTACCGGCCGTGAGAGGATGGTGGTGCTGAAAGGTTCCAAAAAGGACATGTGTGGTGGGCCCTTACATTCCGTGTTGACGGCGGGCGACACGTCACGCTTTAGAGACGTAATGGTGGGCGGACCCAGGCCCGCGTGTCTTTCATGTTGAATAGTCCACGCGAACCGGTCATGTGGAGTAGGGTGAACTTGGCGCCACTATTTGAAGAGTTGGAACAGACTCATTCATTCAGGGAGGGGGACCACACCTAGCTAGTCGGCCAAGCTGTTTCCACATCACGATGGCCCATGCCTAGCTGGGTGGGCATGTCCCGTAGAGTAGTAGGCCGAGCCCATGGCTAGTGAACTGAACTAGGACCAACCGGACCGGCTGGGCTCAACTAGTTCGTGCCGGGCCTAGCGGGCCGGGTCGAGCCATGTTGACCTGGACTAGGTCGGGTTTTTCCACCCGGGTCAGCCCAGTCCCAAACCCTTTTTGATTTAGTTTCTCTTAAAGGGTCTTGTGTTTTAAATTGGGCATCCGTTTGATGAACCATATAAAGATGCGTAATCCTAAGGATGAGGCCGTACTTTTGAGATAATCCACTTGGGTTTTTGAGAAAGTTAGTGTACGAATGGGTTTGATCAATCCTGAATCCAATTAGGGCCTCAGTACTAAAATGCCTGAAACATACATACCAGGCATCTGGTTGACACACAATATGTTGTGTTGGAACCCCTATGACATGGTGGTTCTTAGGGTTAGTTATTAATTGGAATTATTGTGGGTTGAGGTATGACCGATGGATTGAGGAGAGAATACTCTCAGAATCAAGAGTGAAATGTGAAGGAATATAGTGGGTTTATGTGACGTGGTAATGCACCTAGTGATCCTATATGGGTTTGTACTTACTGATACTATGTGGTTCAGCAGTTAGTGTGCCTCTATAGATCATCCCCTATTGACCCTTGGTGGGTCAGCACTTAGAAATCCTCTGTGGGTCGGCACCCAGCAGCCCTATGGGGGTCAACACCTAGTGTCCTTGTGCGAGAATGCAGAAAAATCCTCTCTATTGAATAAGATGATCTAGCTTTTGCACTAATCGATTTTATTAACGTTCATTATGTTGAATAATTGGTTTGAGCTGTCATTTAATTTGTGTTATGTTATTGGTATCATGCTTTATAGTTTTTTGTTTATAGAATTCTGAGATACCTTTGGGGTTTCGGGGTCCCAACAGGGTATTATTATAATTACCCATACATAGGCTTCACCCGCAAATTATTGTGTATTTTGGAGATGACAGACAACCTTGACTAAGATTTGGGAGACAGGAATAGTCAATGTACGGAGGTGATCAGTTGATTCAGATAGCCATAATGACGAGCTATACCTACCCTTCAGGTAGGATCCTTGGAAAACGACCATAAGAGCTATTTTTTTCTTTCTGATGTAATTTTTTTTAGTTGGGTTTGTTTATGGACCCATTCAGCTTCATTTCACTCCTTTTTTTACCATCAAAAGTTATACTACATGGTTGATCTTGTTGTGTACCTAGTCTATGTGTTGGAAGGATTAAAGGCAATGCCTTCTCTTTTTAGAGATATACTTATCCAGTGCTAGTTTCCAACCCCTAGCCTATAGAAGGATGGCTTAGGGTGGTCACGGCATGGGCCCTGGGTGATGGGTTGTGACAATGTGGTATCCGAGGTGTCAGTTCTACCAGAAGAACTAATAGTCTCTGTTTTCAATGAAGAAACAATGTTAAGTGTCTTGAGTTTGGGTTTCATTTCAGGGAGTTCATTTTTGGTGTGGCAACCGACGTATGCATACAACAGGACCCTGAATTTTGATTTTTCACTTAGTACACAAAAACTCTATTTTCATATATTTGAAAATGTTGTCCTACTTTTGATCTTTTTGAGTTATATCACCCAGTTTATTTTATAGACCATGGAACATCTGTTTCATTACAGGATGTCGCTGCATAGACAGCCATCCATGATTATTGTAAGAGATCACGATGATGGCCTACCTAGCGATGAGGCTTCGGTGTAGGTCCCTCTTATAGATATGGTACATTTGGGTGGTGTACCAGTAACACAACTACATGTTGTGTAGTAGATGCCAGAATCCCCACTAGATTACATTGCCACTGACTGAGCACGTTACATGAGTTCTAGAGGCAGAGGATTCTATGGTTTTGATGTGAGACAAATCCTGAGGAAGTTGATGTTTGGATGGAGGCTGTGGCATCAGTTTTCTGCTTGGTTGAGACACCAGCATCCTAGATGGTAATCCAAGCTTCTGGCCTCTTCAAAATAACATCAGTGATATGGTAGAGCCTATTTCTCCAAAAACATGGGGAGGAGACACTATCCTAGTTGGACTTTGAGAGGCTCTTCAGGGTGGAGTTCATACCAGTGACATTATGCTCATTTCATATTCAAGAGCTACTGTACTTACAGCCTAGAATCCTGACAATGGCACATTACTCAGTGAGATTCACTGACCTCCCTCGCTATTCCACCGACATGATATGAGACCCATTATTCAGGACCCAGACCTTTGAGAAGGGTCTCTGATGGGATTTCAGAGCATTGAGGATCTCATTCAACATCCTAATG
This sequence comes from Viscum album, assembly GCA_963277665.1. NCBI lineage: Eukaryota > Viridiplantae > Streptophyta > Magnoliopsida > Santalales > Viscaceae > Viscum > Viscum album. The sequence goes on along the minus strand of OY728157.1, from coordinate 199,392,410 downwards.
CTAGATGGATTGATAGGGTGAGAACTATTTGTGGAGAGATTCCTTACCGAGGAGGCACCAATAACGATAGTTAGCACCAGACTACATGCAGCTGAGTCACCTGCGGCAGGCAGTAGGAAGATGACGCAGAGGCCCAAATGGGCCCAAGCATCTGGAGGATGAACCTATGATTGATGGTCGGAGGTGAAGAGGTTATGATGAATAAGAGGTCATATGAGGACTAGAGTCTGTTACTCTTGCGGTGGACAAGGTCACATGGGTCATGACTTTCTGAATCCCCATGTGGATGATCAGCAGACAGTTGAGGGACCACCGATTCAACGATAGAGGTTCGAGAACATTGGTTCGCAGTACTGCGGATGTGGAAGAGGAGCAGGTCATGCAGTAGGAGGTGGGCGACGATTTGAGATTGAACCTCCACCACCCAAGGTGATCCAACCCAACCATAGGGAGTTGGTGGATAAGGATGAGGTCATCTACAGGTTGCTAAGACCTACAACCATGGAGCTCTAGAGATGATTTGAGGTATGATCTGTTCCTAATCCACCCTAGTTGCAGTTCTTATAGGAACAAGTTCCAATCACTCTTTCATTTCCATGTCTCTCGTTCGGATCTCATAGATTTTGATGGATTCATTGGCTCAATCCTTACAATTAGAGTCTCCTATGGGATATTATTCAACAATTACACATTGGTGTAGGTTGTGTGACCTCACTCTTAGAGTTGATAACTTCGGCTGGGATCTCCTAGTATCAGCGTCGAGGTCTTACAATGTCATCTTGGGTATGGAAATTATATCTACAATCCATGACTAGATCAACTATTGTAGGTACAATGTGTGGTGTATCCGTGAGGATGGGACTAGGTTTTCTTTCACCATTGAGAAGGGAACCTTTATAGCTCAGGATGGTCTTTCTCAGAGGAGGGTGCAACCGATCACTCATCAGTTGGGAAGCCTTACCCTGAGAGTAGTTGATGAGTGGAGTCTGATCTGTCCTTTAGTAGTGGACCACTACACTGATATCTTTCTGAAGGATGTTTCGGGACAAACTCCTCATAGAGAGGTTGATTTCTAAATCAACATGTTCCCTAGGACAACACTGATATCTACCCCAGCATATCGAATAGTTTTTCTCCATGGACTGCCCTAATTTTGTTCTCCATGATGGAAGAGGAAATATTGAGGCTTTGCATGTACTATCTGTTCCTGAACAAAGTAAATATTAATAACAAGTATCCACTCCTGAGGATTGATTGTCTCTTTGGTCAGCTGAAGGGAGCTTAGTGGTTTTTGAAGATAAACCTCAGATCAGGCTATCATCAGCTCAGGGTACGATATGAAGATGTACCGAAGATGGCTTTCAGATGTCGGTATGGCTACTATGAGTTCATGGAGATTCCCTTTTTCATGACCAATTCCCTAGTAGTGTTTATGGGACACATTAACATGATATTTCAGCCTTACCTCGATCGCTTTATGGTTATCTTCATTGAATAAATCATTGTGTACTCAGCATTAGAGGAGGATCATGCCACTCATCATCAGATAGTTCTGGATACACTATGGGAGCACCAACATTATGGTAAGCACTTGAAGTGCATCTTCTGGATAATGGAGTTCCACATTATGGGTCACATTATCTTAGAGGCCATAGTTGCAGTGGATCTGGTAAATATAGAGAAATTTCATGAATGGGAGCCACATATGAGTGTGAACATGGTGATGAGTTTTCTAGGATTGGATGGGTACTATTAGAGATCCGTATACAACTTTTCCAAAGTTACAACACCCTTTTCACCTTTGAAGAAGAAGGGGTAACCCTTTGTATGGACGAAGAGATTCCAGCAAGGTTTGTAAGAGATGAGGAAGAGATTGACAAGTGCCCCCATCTTGAGAATATCAGAGGAGGGTGTTGGGTATGTATTCTACTGTGAAACATCACGTACTGGACATGGATATTCTCAGATGATGGAGAGAGTGGTGATCCCTTACAACTCACAACATTTGAGGTAACATGAGAAGAACTACACAACCCATGACCTGGAGTTAGCAGCTATGGGCTTTGTGTTAAAGATGTGGATGCACTACATTATATAAGAACAATTTACTATCTACTTTGATCACAAGAGTATTAGGTATATATTCTCAAAGAAGGGACTGAATATGGGTAGTGGAGACATCCGGAGTTCCTCTAGGATTATGACTTTCAGATAGTTGACATTTATGGGAAAGGAATTGGGGTGTCGGATGCACTCAGAAGGTGGTCTTGTTTACAGTTTCTGGGTGAGGCGAAAGAGCATCTAGCCACGTTTTAGTTATCCTTCACGAATAGTGGTGCAGTAGCTTACCTCTAGTCTATGACAGTCACTCTCTTACTCTTTTAGAGAGTCAAGCAGGCTCATCTTGTGGATGTTGACTGTGAGACCTGGTGTGCTCAGATATCCTTAGAATAGGCTCCTTAAGGATATTAAGAAGGTGTGGAGGAAGTCATCCTTTTCAGATGATGAACCATGGTACCAGTGACGATACGAGAGAAGTTATTGAGGATGTTCCACATATCCTCATTGGTGGTACATCATGGTGTGGAGAAGATGTTCTAGGACCTCAAGTGTTAGTAATTATGAGCAGGGATGTAGAATGCAGTAGTAGAGTTCATTTCAAAATGCATTACTTGTCATCAAGTGAAGGTCAAACAACAGGTTCTACCAAGCTTAGCACATCCACTTGTGGTTCCATAATGGAAGTGGGATGGTATCCCCATGGACTTTTTGATAGGGCTACCATGTACATCTATGGTCCAATATTCCTTCTAGGTGATCATCGATCGACTCACCAACTGGTCCCACTTCCTACCTATCTGAATGTAGGGGTCAATAAATGGATTGGGATGCCTCTACGTACAAGAAATTGTATGTCTTCATAGGATGCCATCGATAATTGTTTCATATTGTGATGCTTATTTTACATCTTGGTTGTGGAAGGGATTACAATAGGTGTTTGGGACTCATCTATGCTTGAGAACCACCTTTCACCCTTATACATATGGTTTGATGCAGCGAACCCTAAGGGCACTTAAGGACATGCTTCTTGCTTGTGTCCTCAATTTTGATCTCTATTGGGAGGACCACCTACCACTGGTGGAGTTCACATACAACAATAGTTAAAACTACACCATCGTCATGGTACTGTTTGAAGCCTTGTATGGCCGACTGTGCAGATCACCTCTATACATAAAATACATAGGGGAGTCAGTAATTATGGGTCTATAGTTGGTACAGGCTTCCACTTAGAAGGTCAAGATCAACTAGGAGTGGATTAATAATACACAGAGAATGTAGATGTCTTATACCGATAGGATATGGAGACCCTTAATGTTTATGGATGGAGACAATGTCTTCTTACGGGTCACAACCTGATGAGGATTTCCAAGATTTTGATGGGGGAAATAGTTATCTCTATGGTTCATTGGACCTTCCCAAATTATCAGCATAGTTTTCAAGGTGCCGTATCATCTCAATCTTCCCACATAGATACACTAGGTGAATAATGTTTTACATGTGTCACAGTCGATGAGGTAAATGAATGATCCATCACCCATTCTCGACTTGGGGGAAATAGATATTGACGATGGGGTGACATTCACAGAGTGCCCAATGGAGATAGATGATCAACCGGAGCAAGTCCTTCTTGAATGGTTGTCCCATCTAGTGCATGTTTAGTGGTAGTAGGGGAACCTCCAATAGAGAACATGTGAGCGGGAGGCTCAGATTCATGATTAGTACCACCATTAATTCCTTAGTTTATTGTTGAGGGTTTTGGGGACATATATCCCTAAGGTGGCGAGAATGTAAAGTCCCAAAAAAATATGTATAATATTTTTATGTATATTGAATTATTACGAGAAAGTAAAAATTTACAGAACATGATTCTAAGGCCCATAGAACGCAAAACCGAATTTTGTTGTTTTTAAGACATGTTCCGTAAATGTGTGAGTAGGGAATTATACTTTTTGAATCGGTGCTCAGATTCAAACTCTGAGGGAAAATTTGAATTTTCAGTGATAATATTCACTTAGGAAAAGCCTATTTTTACCAGAAAGGGTCAAAGAGAATAGTCGATTTTTATGACCTTTTAAAAAGAAAATAATAATATAACTTTTTCTCTAAAGTTATATTATAATTTCATTCTACAATTGTAGAGCGGTGGATGGAGGGACCGCAGTGCAACACCAAGCAATGATGGAATTCCAAATAACATGATCCTCTCATTGTGTAACTACAATGCTTGTGGTTTAATTGGTTCATTAATTAATAATAATTAATGAAATATATTAGTGAACCATCGTGGGGTGTTATCCTTCCTTTTATTTAATAAAATCATTGGTGTGGGTTTTGGGAACCCACAAGGTGACTCTTGGAAAAGAAAAAGTGATTTATTCCTCCAATAAAGAAAAGAGATTCGACAACACAATTGAGGATTTGATTCGTAGATCGATGAATGCCAACGAACACCTTTGAACGTGAACCCTTCTTCCTCTTCATCATCTTCCAATGAGATCAAGGTAGGATTTTTTATTTTTAAACACAGATTTTTTTGATTATTGAATTAATTCACATGTTATAATGATATTGCGAAGGGTGCATGATGAACCGAACAAGGATTGGACCCTTTTCTAATCTCAGTTTGATGCATTGTTCATGGGAAACTGAGAAATATGGAGGCAAGACAAAAAAGAGGGATGTAAAGTGCAGGCAGCATCCCAGGAATCTCATAGGCGCAGACAAGAAGAAAATCGGACCACTAGAGCTTCATTGGTGGTATGCGAACACACTTTTTGGTGTGGCGGTTCCAGCGACCAATGGAGGAAACCGGTGGTGGCGGCCGGCTCTTGCCGGTCATGAGAGTATGGTGGTGCCCGAAGGCGACATGGCAGAAAGGGGCAGACAAAATTTTCTGGACATGTTGACGGTGGGTGGCTCACCGATGAAGAGGCCTCATGGCCCCGAGCTATGGTGGAGGGTGGATCCACACTCGCGGGGGGGCACATATGGAAGGGTCCATGCACATCGGTCAAGTGGAGGGGTGCCAACATGGAAGAGGAGCCCGAATGGACTTGTACGTTTGGGGAGGCGGACCACGCCTAGCCAGCTAGTCAGGGAGGTTCCGCGGCCTTGTAGGAAGTGCCCATCCGAATGGCCCTGGCTGGTGTTACAGTGAGCGGGATGAGCTTTCAGCCCGATGACCTGGACCGGGCCCGACCAAGCCAGTTTGGGCCAGGACCAATGGTCCGAGTTGAGTCCATCCGATTGGGCCGCGCTGACCCAAATCATTTTTAACCATGATATGAATAAAAGTCCATATCTTCTAAACCAGACCTCCATTTGATGAACAATCTATATTACTAGAATCCTTAGGGTGAGGTGGTCCTTTTGAGATACTCCACTCGGGTTTTGGAGAATGTTGGAGTATGTGTTGGTTGGATGGAACTCGAATCAAATCGGGCCCTCGATAGAAAAATTCCTATAACATACAGTCCGTGAGTCCGATTGGTGCGCCGTCTATTGGATTGGATCCCTTATGACATGCCAGTTCACCGGGTTACTTCGAAATGGGACTTCATGTTAGTTGAGGTACCACCAATAGATTGAGAGGAAGATCCTCCCAAAATCAAGCATGTTATGTGTGAGAATCCACTGGCTGGTTGTGACGTGATAAAGAACCTAGAAATCCTCTTTGGGTGAGCACTTAGTGATCCTCCATGGGTCATCATTTAGATATCCTCTATGGGTCAACATCTAGAGACCCTCTATGGGTCAGTACCTAGCGATCCTCTATGGGTTTGCACGTTTCGATCCTCCGTGGGTCACCACCTAGCAATCTTATGAGGGTTTGCACCTAGCGATCCTTGGTGGGTCAATACCTAGCGACTTTGTGCGGGCTAGCAAGAAAAGCCTCTTGATAGAGTAAAATTATCTATCTTTATGACTAATCAACATTATTCATGTTCTATAAGTTGTAAACATGGTATGATCTATCTTATACATTGTGCTTTGTGATTGATATCTTGATTTATGGTTTTATTTTATGGAATTCTAAGAGACCTTTGGGGGTCTTAGGGTCCCTACTAGGTATTGTTATACTAGACCCTTCACGGGCATTGCCCGCATGTTGTTATGTCTTCTGTAGATTATGGGAACCCTTCTCCGTGTTTTGGGAGCCCGGACTAGATGGTGTATAGAGGCAACTCGTTGACGTGGAGAGCTTCAGTGAAGAGTTTTACCTACCCTTCAGGTATGATCTTTGGCGGATGAACTCAGGAGATATTTTTACCTTTCAATTGTACATTCATTTAGTTGGGTTTGTGTACTGGACCATTCTTCTTTAGTTCACCCCCTTTTTACCTTCATTAGTTATACTACGTGGTTGCTCTTGTTGTCTACACGGTCTATGTGTTTTCAGGTATAATGTCAATGCCTTCCCTTTTTTAGGGATATGCCTTTCTGGGGCTAGTCGCCAACCCCTGTCCCATGGAAGACATGTCTAGGGTAGTCACAACACAGGCCTCAGGGGATGGTTCATGACATTAAAAACCTTGTTATTCATATGATATAACCTCGATATAAGATTTTCCAGTGGAATCACAACCCATATAGTGGATCTATAAAGGGTATGAAATGTTTAAGCAATAGATTTGTTTCTAGTAATGTGGGTGGTATGATACAATTTTTCACACGTCTTATGATATTTTGTGTATGAATTGAGAACATTAATTATTTAATGTTATTATCTTGTATATTATTGAATCACTATCATATGGAGGTTTCACCCATGACATCCATATACTTGATACTGGATACATGATATCCTTCGTTATCACTATATGGAACTATAATTTCTTTCCTTATTTGATTTCTTATCTGTATTTTTCTATTTATTAATGTGATATACCCTGAATCTATTTTATTGACACTTATAAATCATTTTGTTTTAGTTTCATATAATTACATTTCTTATCTAATAAGAATGTAGCTTGTGAAATGGTTCTCAAATCATTTCAAGATAATTTTGACATTCTAAATGGTTAAATGGAATGTTCTATTGGTATAGTTTGATAATGTAAATTGAAATTTTTAATAAAAAATTTCTAAACTGAGATCCATAATTTATTTATTATACTCCTCTTTTATCCAATTTGAATTACCTTATGAAGTAACCATACAGAATATTTGGTGGGATCCATATTGGACTTATAGACCTGACCCAATTTGTATCATTAGGTGTTTATGTACTTTATTATCATATAAAATGTTATTGTGTTCCTTTCATACATTGTGAGTTCACGCAAGGGTGATCGAGGTTATGTTACCTGGGATATTGTGGGTGGTTGTGGACTACCTAGGTATTGGGATTTTTTTGATATGATTATAGATTTTATAATGTTTATTTGTACATTAAGTGGTTTGAATTTATTTTATTATTTTATATTTTTTGATGGGTAATTTTTTTATTCATTTGGGTGAAATCATTCACAACTATACCCCAGTTATTTCCGTTATCCGGTAAACATCATCAATTCTCTTTCGGTTCGTATAAATTTTATGGGGATGATGGTTTTGATGGAATTATATGTTTTTTCATCACAAATTGTATCAGAGGAAGTATTTACCTGAAATAAATAACAACATAATTATATCCCATATGTTATTTAGGTTGAGACATGGTAGGATGGAGATTAAGGAAGTGTGGGCTGCATGAGGTTTTCTATTAATGGGTTCTTGATCACCACCTCCTCATGATGAGAGTTGAGTTACTAGGGATACATGGGACTTGAGTCTTTATATTGCGTTTTTGTTTTCCAAATTAAAAATGAGATTTAGATACCAAATGAAACTATATTGGATCTTTGGAATCTGTTATGAGTTTTGGGTTGGAATAAAGAGATTTCCAGGTCTAGACCATGCCTTCACAATTTGATAAACTCTGAAGAGTCAGTGTAATAAATATAGAATCCAATCCTTGAGATATTTTGGGTTTAGTGTGTGGTTTATTAGTCCACGAAAAGAAGCCCTACCAAGTTCCACCTTAACTCCAAAAATCATGCCATGTCCATTTGCTTCTAAAATAACCCCACTTGCCTGAGGTATGTTTTAATGGTTATTATTTGGAAGAGACATGTTGGTTGTTTCTTGTTTCATACTCTTTCTTGTTTTTTAGATTTAATTTGTTTTCGATGATTTTAAATCCCCTTATAAAACTAAATTGTTGATGAAAACATGTTTTTCATGAAATATTTGAGATATTTTTTCCATTACCAAAAGTTCTGTTCTTAAAAAAATATTGGTTCCTTGTGTGATGTGATAAATATTTTTTTATGAACAATTTTTGATTGTATTGGATTTAAAATGAGAATGGTTTTTGATGTTGTTAAATGGGATTAAAGTATTGGAAACCATGGAATAATCTCGAAAACATGGTAAACGATTTATAAAAACTAATATGGATTTATAATAAGATATCTATATTTTAAAGGAAATGGTAATATATTATAAATGGTGAAATTTTGTGTGTTTTGAAGTTAATGATTCTTTGATAATGTGTTTAATGTAATGTTTCAATGATTTTGGATTACTTATATTCAATATTGGTTTTTGAGTGTTCATTGATTACTGATTTTATGAGCCTGGATCTGATGATGTTCATAAAAGTTTCTTAACAATTCCTTCAAAATAGATATAATTTTGTCCTAATAATCTGGTCCTCATGGTAGTTCTTCATGTTTTCCCAATGTGGTGTCTAATATGGATGAATATACACTAAAATAGAATCACGTTGTGTATCTCAAGCCTTTCCAACATTTGGACCCCACCTAGGACTATATGAATTAGCATCCACCTTCTTATAAAAGTGAATGATGTTATCCTGAGGAATTAAAGTGTCTTGAATAAGTTTCATGGATCTTTGATTCTTTCATGAGTCCTGATACTGTAGAGGTATAGTCTATCACATCTTTAATTGATGGGCCAGGACATGAGTGGTGGAATTTTTCGAATCCCTCTTGTGTGTGTGAAATAATATCATGGTAATTATTCAATTAAGTCTTCATTCACTAGCAATATCCTAATAATTGAATAAGGATAAAGTTACTGATTTCTTTGGTTTTGGCCAAGAAGATCTACTGATTGTGGAATATTCCAAGAAATTCTCTTGTTTTACATGTTTCTTATCTGAGATTAGTGGTAACTAATTTAGTAAGGAAATATGTTTTTGGAAATATTTTCACCCATACCATTTTACTTCTATGCATTGTCCTGCATTATTTCATATATGGAGATAGATGATAGGTATTTTTTCATCTATATAATAGCTAGTGAAACAAAATTAATGGATGAATTACACCTAAAGGGTTGATAAAGGATATCCATCTCAAGGAATAAAGAATCATAAAATCTGTTTGTAATATGGATCATCAGGTTATCATAACAAGTTATGTTGAAAAGAACAGATAGTTTGAAAATGGTGTGGGTTTTTATTATAATTTAGGGGGACACTACAACATTAATAGATTTTTGCAACATGATTTTAGGGGCAGTTTACTAAACCACCGATACATTTTTTATTCATTATTTAGCTGTGAGTTTTTATAAACCGACCTAGAAACATTTTTTTTGAACCCCAAAACGTCCCCCACCCCTGTGACCCCCCTTATCCCCCAAACACCCTTGAGACCCCCCCGATGACCCCTGAATACCTAGACCCTTGCCGCCTCGCCGCCTCGCCGCCTTTCCGCCTTTCCGGTTCTCATCTTAGGTTGTCTGTTCCCCTTCAAATTTATTTGAAACAGATCCACCAATAATGTTTCATAAACTATATTCATCTATGTTTACTTCAAGTAAATAAAATTCCATAACATTCTTTTTAATAGAGTTGGTTTGATCTCGCAAAAAATATAGGTAGTCTAATAAAAATTCTAATGGTTTGTTTTATTATTAATAATGTGTAGTATAAAAACTTTTCTAGCACAATGTTGACATTAATTAATTAAATTATTAATGATTATAAATCATCGTTTGGATTATTCCTTGGATCCCTTTAGATTAAATTCTGTTGTGGTCGAACATGTGGCTTCTCATGGGTGTCAATATCATTGATTAATAATTAAATGAAAAATTTATTATAGTGCATTTATCATGATATAAAAATCTAGGTGATTTCATGATTTAACAGAAATTTGCTAATAGATAATTGTTAATAGCTATTACTTGAAATAATTTTTTATGAAAAATGATTATTAAATTTAAATTCATATAGTAATTTTTAGAATTAATCATTGAGTCTTATGATGTGATAATGTGATATGCATACTATTGTTACCTTTTTTGAGTTTTATGTTGTAATTATTATATACAAGTTTAGGCACCAGTTCACTCTTTAATTCCTGTATAGAGAGATTGGTCCAGTTTCATGTTGTAATGCTTATATAGTGGGATTGGATGAATTTCCTATTGTAATAATTATATAAAGGGATATTATTTGATATTATACTATTTATAGAGGCAGATATGTTCAGGATTGTGAAATTATTATCTAGCGGGATTATACATGATGTTGAAATGAATATACAATGGTATTTTCCCTGTCATTTTATCATTCCATGGTTCTGTGGTGGTGGTTGGAATGAGTTTCATACTTCCTAAAAGAAATTTTGAAATGGTTATGAAGTAGGTTTATAGTAATATTGTTTTTATTTCTTAATTAATAGACATATTTGTTGGTTTATTACATGAATTTATTATCAGACTAGTTTTCGTTAGAAATGGTATTGTCGACCTAATGATTTGTACTAAAACTATATTCGGGCCACCAATTGTTGATAGAGAATATTATATGGACATAGGATTGGATAGGGTAAATGGACCTTGTGGTTGATGCTTTCTTATTGGTTTGGATTGAGTTTGAAGATGAGAACGACATTGGGCTTGAGATCGGGGTATTTTGAGTTTATTTTTGTTAGGTGGTTCTTTAATTTGTATTACCTTTAGTTTTCCATTTTTTTAAAATTTATTATGTGATTAAATTATTTATTATTAATTTTATATTTGTTGATACCTTTTTTCCAAGTAGTATCCAATACTCTTTCATCTATTTCCATTAAATTTATATTTATTTATATTTTTTTAGTATATTGTAACTATACATAAAGGGGTATAGTATCCATGATATATCATCACACCCTTTCATCTTGTTAGAAGCTTGTGTAATATGAGGAGGCACGCTTGACATCCCATAATTTCCCTAATTTCACTATATGAGAGAGTTCTAGATCTAGTGACAATACAGGATAAATCCTATAATAATTTTGTGTCTAATATTATCAATTTATATCATGAAATTAAAAAAAATAGGATTAATACATTCTGATATCAAGCGTTAATTAATTAATTATTTTTTTAATAACCTTTCTAGATTTTCATAACCTCTAACATGGACATGTAGTTTGTGATGGTATTTATATAATGGTAAATTCTGCCCAATTTTTTTCTTCATTTACTCAAAAGTGAGAAATTTAATTTAGATTTATTAATAAATTAAAGTATAGAGAAATGGTATAAAAAGTCCTTATTATTACCTCTTTTATTCACACATGAATAGATTATATTGAATACCCACCAATAATAATACATCCATTTGAGAAGAAAACAAAACAAAGAAGTAAATTTCCTAATTTTGAATCCTTTATAGAATTAATAAGGAGTGGTTAATCAGGTCTAGTTGAAACATAGTACTCTATACAAGATATTAATTTTATATTCTAAAAAATTTAAATATAACATATATTATGAATATAAAACCATATCAAGTTAGTTTTAACTTTCTTATAAATTATGTGTCTCTGTATAATTACATTTCTATGATCTCTTATGAATCATAGTCAATTACCTTGCGGATTTATATTTAATGGATATATTTTTGAACTCAAATAACATAAACAATATAATCATCAAAAAATTATATGGTATTTTGGTAGAAATTTTATACAGACTGCATTAAATCACCAAAAATTGGCCTTCTGAGTATACTACCCAAAATGGATGTCTTATACATATAAATACATAATGTTCATGTATATATTGAACCATGTATTTTGATGGATATTACATTAGTTAATAAAATTTTTATGTTAGCCAAAAATTTTATTTAGAACCCCATGTTAATATAAATTGTCCTTACTAGTGATTGATAAATACATTTGGTTCTAGTTTCATTCCTACTTAACTAATATAAGGTGCATTTACATATGTATAATTTTAATTGTTTGATTTTTCTAACATATGAAAAAATAATCTATATATTTCTCCCTATTTCCATTTCTCTAGCTCCACCTTTGACACTTTCCCATTATCCCAACATCAATTTTCCTTCCAACATAATTCCTTCATCTGTATCCTTTATCAAACATGCATATCATCAAAAATATAATATGACTCTATTTTTTTCACGTCATTATTATTTCTTTTTACGTATCTAATCATCCATGAAATCTATGATCTACATATAAAACCTATAATATGCCACTTTGCTTGGCTTTCTAGTTTGGTTTGTGGAAAATTTGCATCAAAGGAATTCATGCCTCTTCTTTTTAATTGATATATAGTTTGGGATGCCTTGGTAGACATGAGATAGTATTTTTGGAAATTAATAGGTATATTATGAGAAATTTCGTGGCTAGATATCATCTTAATGTGCCTTGAGTTACCATGGGATATTGGTAAAATGTGTCTTTGAGGATTTTTTTGTTCTAATCCTATAATTTTTTCAATTCTTCAACATATTTATATATTTTTTCATCTATTATATATGAATATATTTCCCTATTTATTAATAGTTATGTGGCTTTATTTTTTTTAATATTGTGTTGGCACATTGTGATATACATAGATTAAAGCTGGGTCACATTACCAAGTGACACACCTTAGTATGTTATGGGTTTAGAGGAGTAAATAGATTTTCAATTTCCAATACATCCTTTGATGGAAGAATAATATATCCACAAACTAAATGTATATTTATAAGATTTTTGAAGAGAGATGAAGTTTATGAACATTTAGTATTGATGATATTCCCGGTTCAATATTTTTTTTTTGGATTTGGCACCATCAATTGAACGTTTCAGAATGATTGCTGACTAATTTCAATCCATAGAATGAGATCCCAACATCGTCAACAATGGGAAATGAAATGAAAAACCATATAATGAAACATTTGTCACTACAAGACGCCACCATCAACATCAAAACATATCAGAACAACTAGATGAGGGTGCTACAAAAAGCAACTTGCAAGTGATGTTTTTAAGACTTTATGACAACCATATGAAGATTGTAACATATTAGTGGATCCTCCTATTGATAATGTGGAGACTAATGTAAGAGAAAACTTCATAGAGGAAAATAAGTTTCATGATTTAGTTGAACATGGAAATCAAGAGATGTATAGTGGATGTTTAAAATATTCAAAACATTATTTTTTGCAGAAGTGGTACCATATCAAATGACTATGTGGAATTAAAAATAATGTAATTTCAATGTTATTGGAATTTTTGTGTGATGCATTTTTTGAAGCAAACATCCCCGAGTCTTTTATGATATGAAAAAACATTTTAACATAATTTTTTTGAGTTATAAAAAAATACATGTGTGTCCCAATGACTGTATGTTTTATTGGCGGGAGGACTCAAGTAGATTGGAGTGCAAAAAATGTTCTTTTTTAGATTTCAGTCAATGGGTGATGTTGGATAACTGAATCAACATACTACCCTGAAGAAGAAGAAAAGGAACACACCTAATTTTTTTTCATTACTTTCCTTCAAATACTCGTTTGTTATGATTATTCATGTCATCGAAAACTGTTGAACATCTGATGTGAAATTTTGAAGATAATTACAATGATGGGTTAATGCAACATCCATGAGATTCACAATCCTGGAAGACATTTGATTCATTAAATCCATATTTCTCAGTTGATCCTAAGAATGTTCGATTGGGATTGACTGCCAATGGATTCAACCCATTTGGGACTTTGAGTACCAATTATAACATTTGGCCAGTTGTTTTGATCCCATACAATCTTTCTCTATAGAGGTGTATAAATCAAAAATCATTTATCATTTAAATGGTTAATTTTGGAAAACAAATTCCTAGAAATGATATTGATGTGAAATTGAATCCTCTAGCTGAAGAATTATTGGTGTTACGGAGCAACGGTGTTGAGACATTTGATGCTTATTCTAAAACAATGTTCAGAATGCATGCTACTTTATTGTGGACCATTAGTGACATCCTTGGGCATGGGAATTTATCTGGTTAGAAAACATAAACAGGTTTACCTTGTCTTGTTGGTAACATTGATTTTGAGCCGAAATGGCTACATCACTATAGAAAATTCTGCTTCTTGTGCCATAGAATATTTATCGATTCATCTCATAGATTACGACTGAATAGATCATTGTTTAATGGTTTCACTGATTGTAAACCACCTCTATAGTTGTTAACTAGTTCTGAAATTTTGACACAACTTGGAAAAGTACAAAAAGAATTTGGGAAGGTTATTAATTTGAATGATAATAGGAAATAGGTTTGAAGTGCGTCATCAAGTGATATTGGAATGGAACATGGAAAGAAAATAGTATATTCTTCAAACGTTCATATTGGGAATATAATTTGTTGTGGAATAATCTTGATGAGATGCATATTGAGAAGTATTTTTTTGACAATTTTATCTGATCACTTCTTAATGAGCATGGAATGTTGAAGGATCATATCAATGCTTAGAAAGACCTACAAGTAATGAACATAAAATGGGATCTCTGTCTAGATGAGAATCAAAAGTCTGCTCTGGTAATTTTTGCAATGAAAAATAGGGTTAATGATGCATTACTACGAATTTTAAAGCATTTGAATGTATCTGATGTGTATTCTAGTAACATATCGAGGTGTGTTGGCTTAAATTGTCATAGGTTACATGGATTTAAAATTCAAGATTCTAATATTTTGTTACAGTAGATACGACTATTGGCATTGCATACATCATTACCTGGAAAATTTACTATTTTTTTACTCAAATTCTTCACATTTTTTCAAGAAACTATGCGAGAAATATCTACATCCATATGATCGTAACAACCTTTAATAGAGGGTTGTGTTGACACTTTGTACAATTGAGATGATTTTTCCTCTATTATTTTTTACTACCCTGATTTATTTAACACTACATTTGGTTGAAGAAGCTAAATTAAGAGGCCCCATTAATTATAGAATGATGTATCCAATTTAGAGGTACATTATTTATATGTTTTTTATTTATGTAAACATTTTTTCACTTTATTAAATTAATAATTATGTATGTTTTTTATTTTACAGATATCTTGGGCATTTGAAATTATACGTGAGAAATAAAGATCAACCAGAAGGCTCTGTTGCTGCTGGATATTTGGCAGATGAGTGTCTGACCTTTTTCTCTAGATACATAGAGGATTTTGAGATAAGATTTAATCAAGTTGTAAATGTTCATGACACGTCAACTCATTCTCAAATACATAAGAAATCAGAAATATTTCCTACTATAGGCCGATCAGTTGGGAGGACCTCAATAGTTACACTGACAGATATGAGATTGTAACACACACATAGATATGTGCTGTTGAATAGTAAAATTGTAGATCCATTTATTAAATATTTTAGGATAAAAACCAAGAGACAAATGAGAGGCCAAACTTGAAATGAAACATATATAACAAAAGCTGTTAATAATGTTCTTGTAGAATGGTTTTCTTGATGTGTAAGTTCATAAATATTTCAATAAATACAAATATGAGATTGAAACATATATTTTGTAATTATAATAATTTATATTTCTATTTTTAGATCATGAATACTGATACTTGAGTAGAGTTGTCATAGGATTTTATGTTTCTTGCTCAAGGACCTCTAAAAAATTTATAAAGTTCGATGCTTACAACGTGAATGACTTTAGATTTCATACAATAGATCGAGAAGAGGGTTCAGAAATAGAGAATAGTGTTGTATTTATATTTTCCTAAGTTGGATACCATTAGAAGATGACCGATATTATTGAATAAAAATTCCATGGGCATTTTTCAGATGATTTATTCAAAATAAGTTGGGTTAATATTATCAGAGGTGTTAAAAGATATTCCTTTCAATTTTATTCTGTAAAATTCTCTCGCTTGATGGATGTTGGTGATTGTGAACTGCATTATCCATATATCTTATCATCAAAAAAGGTATATTATGTAAATGAATTTTTGGATGAAGGGTGGAGTGTAGTTTCTCACATAAAACAAAGAGATTTGTATGATATGGGTGATGAAGTGGAATAATTGACTTCTGAAATTAAATATCATCAATAACAAGAATCAGAATTATTTGTCCACCATGATATTGAAAATATTTGTCTAGAAAGGATGAAATAAGTGGATGAAGTAATGGAGTAGGAAACTGACAATATTGAAGGAGAAAATGATTTTATATACAGATAGGGATTCATTAGCAACCACTTATTTCATTTTTTAAATCATTAATTATCATTTTTATGTAATTTTTTTTTGTTATTATTGTGAATCTGTTGTCTTTTTTAATTTTATTTTCTACATAAATATTTTAAAATATATGTTCTGAACATAATTTTATTTTATTAAATGATAGGAATGCCAAGGAGGGAGCGATATACATAAAAAAATATCATTTATTATTTCTATTTGGGTGATTCAATTGGTGTTTCAGTATGAGAAGTGAAAATCAAGAGAATCATACTCAAAAGATGCATGAATTGTTCATTAATAAATCAGATTTCATCTATAATTATTTTAGACCAAAATTACAGAAAAAATAAAAGGTAGTTTGCATCAATTCAAATGGACTATCAAATTAATTTAACTTTACACTATGAACGATAGTTGATAATACACAATGTAATTATATTTTAGATGATAAATTATTCCAAATCATGGAAGATATTATCAGTGATTTTGAAGATCCATAATTATAGAGAAAGGGGGAAAATATATATAATACATTATGAACGAATTTAAATAAACCAAAATGGATGTATTTTCGATATTAAAAAATATGGAATAATTTTTTATCTACTTCATAAAAAGGAGGATCGAAGGAAGAGGGGGTATGATAACATGTTGGGGATATCATAAAAAAGTGATGTAGAAGGGATAGCATATCTATAGTAATGATATGGAAATACCATACTATATCCAAAAAAATATTATAAATTAGATTCCATGACATTTGAGGGATAGTAGATAAATTACCAGGTGATGTTCACAGTAGTCCAGAGAAGGAGAAAGAATGGATCAAAGGAACCAATATATATATATATATACATGGTTCATCTATAACAATAATTTGGAATTTTTCATAGCCTATTATCTAACAAGTATTCTTATTTATGGTAGTATTAGTCTATGGGATGTTGTGAGGGATGTAATCAAAGGGGGATAGTGCATTTATCCAAAACATTTTAACAGTAGTGAACCCAGACATGAGTTGCCTATCCAACCCCCAAATAGTAAGATTTTAGTGATTTGGTATATTGATACATTTTTGATATCCTGAATGTCAGAGTATCCCAGGGAGGGTGACAATAATAAACAATATTGATTTCACATTTATCATTTTCATACAAACCAAAATATATTAAAATGGTATATTGAATATCTGTTAAAAGGGATGGTCAAGTTATTTTTGTTAGATCAAAGTCTAAAGAAAAGATCATACCAAGTGACCCACATTGTTGATATGATTGTATCCATTATGTACGTGAGAAATTAAGTGAAAACATGTAATATTGGTTAAGAATTACATACCATGATTCATCCCCCCACCACCCCACCCCCATATCAAGTAATATCTCACTCTATCACCCTATGGGGGGTAACAAATTTGATCGAAAATTCAATTTCGATGATGATTCCTCTATTTTCTATATTTATATTAAAATTAGTATTGGTTTTCGAAAAATATAGTGTGTGTTTTTTTTATTTTCAATTATAGATGAATATCATGAGAACATAGAAAATTAAATATATGATAAATATAGATGATATACTCAATAAGTTAGAAATTTTAGGAAATAATATTCAATACCCATATCAAAATATATTTATCAATAAGTGGGTAATGAATAATTATACACCTTGGTAAAGATATAATGCAACTAATAATTGACTTTCTTAGTAAATATTTCTAAATGAAAGAAGATTTTTATTTACATCATAATTTTTAGACAAAACATATTATGAATCCATGATAGATGTATATTTTAATAGATAAAATATTATATGAATATATTTTATGTTCTATTTACTAAATGATATTATATAGTTTGATATATTGGTTGTGATAAAGATTATTATTTAGGGAGTGTAAATCTGGTTTGAAGATTGAGAAACCATCTGTGTGTTTTTGGAATGATAAAGTATGCATGTAATATAACAATTATTTGGATGATGATATTGATTGATATTGAGATAGTGATGAATAAAAAAGATAATTGTTTCATTAGTATAATAATATACTAATGAAATATAATTAATGATGTGATAAATTTAGAATTCATTTAGTATGTTTTTTAATTAAAACACTCAACAAGAGTACTTATGTCTGTCATGTGCTTTGAGAATTGTGTTGAAGACATTTTGGAAGGATTTTAAAATTATTTAATCCATTGGAATTTTTTATTAATGAGTTGGAGTTTTATTGATAACCCAAGAACAAATTAATATGTGTTGATCTATACTGTATAAGTTTTGGATTGCTGAGTTATAGCTGAAGAATTAGAGAATTCATTCTAAAGATTCCATTAAGTTGAATATTATTAAATTAATATAGTTTACTAACATATGAAACCTTATATAGGTGATATTTAAAAAATATTTGGAATTACACGATGATATGTAATATATTTAGATTTTGTTAATGTTTGTTTCTTTCTAAAACAGAATATATTCCGGGAATAAGGATGATATCAATTGAATTTTCCAACGAAATATTGAAATGGAATGGTTTCACTGTGTTATATGAGATAACTTAGATCATATGAAAGATTTATAAACCCTATGTATGATGTTTCAATCATATATATGATTTAGGAAGTGTCTTTTAAAATCATCAAGAGGGAATGTAACATTTATATAAATGTTATTTAGAACATGTAAGATCGTTATGAGAATGGGGATTATATTTTTGAATATGAAAAAGATAATCCCACTCCCCAATGTTATATGTATGATTTATTACATATATCATGATAGAAAATTTTAGTAATTAATTTTTGAAATATATAGATTAAACCAGATGAAGCTTATACATATCAAAACTAATTGAAATATCTTAATGGTTCAAAGAGATCATGATTCAATATGAATTTGAAGATGATTAATATTTCACTATAAATGAAGACGACCTGACGCAACACTATATACCCCCAAAAAATATGTTTATCTCACTCTGAGACGAGGATATAAACATATCATTGGTTTACATAATGATTGGATATCATGTGTATGTTATAAAGGAGCAGGAATGGTAATTCATGGTCAAGACTAGTAAAGATACAATGGTAAAATAAAATGTGTAATATTGGGGAGTTCACTTCAGAAAATATTTAATATCTACAAATTTTATGATTTTAAAATCATAAATTGAGAAATAAACGATATGAATTAATAACACATATATTGTTAACCAAATTAAATAATAGAATCATGTGTTTTTTTGAAATTTAATGAAGAATATTTTGAGAGTAACATGATCAATTAATGGATCCAGACGAAACAAATGTGTGGTTCAATTGATGGAAGAGAATAGTTATAAAAAATAAATAGGGGTATGTATAAATATGTATTGTTATAATTTATTTACATGAAGTATGAATTAAATTATTGTGTGTGAATATAAACATAGAAGAAGAATAAGAAATTGGTAGGGGACAAATAGAATATTCTAATAAATTTGATGTTAAATTATATTATGTATAAAAAATAAAGATAACATTATGGGTAGTTTTAAAAGTTTATTATATACATTAGTGAATAAGAATAAGAATAAATAAAAATTGATAAGACTAGAATATGATTTCATATATCAAGAATTCAGAAGAGTAATAGAAGAAGATAATTTTGGAACATAACTACTGTAACTACTAATACATGTTCTTATATTTTATATGATTTGAATAAGAATAAGTGATTGTGGAAATTTCAATGGGATTCTTTTATCTTGATTATATAGTGGTCATTTAATGTCTTACATCATAATGGAAGAATAAAAAATGACGGAACCTCCTACATAATTGTATTGATTGTTCAAAAATTTAGATGAAGAGACCAATATGCATTCTTTTATATCATATTATTTATTGTTTGTAAAGAAACTGACTTATGAAGAAAATAAATAGATGATATAGTAGTAGTTTAAAGAATTTATAATGATCTTCTTTTTTAGTTAGGTTGTTAGTATCATTTTAAACTTGAGGGTACAAGAATAAAGAACCTATTGACTGATTGCTTATGAAATTTGGTAGAAATTATCAGAGGTTCTGAAATATAACCTCCCCATGTGTATTTACTCTATTATATTATTGTATCACCTATGATTAAGACTCAACCCGAACACATCATGGATGTTGTCTCCAAAATTGGTGGTGAACCTTGTAAAAGTATCATTTTCTATTGTTTCTATTTATTTTTTTTCTTGTCACAGAGTGTGTTGTGTTGGGAACTCATATAGACATTCATCCATAATAATATATTCAAAGTGTTAAATATTATAAGGGAAATTAAGAGATAAAATAAATCTAAAATTATGTTTTAATGATGCACCCCCTCAATCAGTGTGACTTCAAAAATCATTGTTCACTTTAAGTAGTATTAGAGTGAAAGGTTCTACCTCTAATAAGAGCTATTTATTTTCCACTTGTTTTTCATCTGTTATATATAAATTTCATACATTAATATGTCATTGACGTCCCAAGAATATAGAGTATATTTTTCATCCATACCAATAGAAACAAGGAGATTTTAAAGAAATCCTCAAAGATCCAAAAGAATAATGAGGTTAAAAATAATAAAAACCGCACAGTCAATAAAATAGAAAATATATCAACCCCTTGTTGAAGGAAATAAAATTAGTAATTTCTATATCATACGTATTAGTAATCTTTCGCTTCGGTAATCATGCTATGTCTATTATAAAATTTACCTATTAATCATCTTGTTTATCTCTACTCTAAAGTTAGCTATTATTTTAAAAACAGACCTATAGAAGTTATTAAATATATTTTTTTAGATTAGAAAGGTGGTATATGATGAGATAACACTAATGGAACAAAAAAACTAGAATAAAAAAATTATATCGGTAGAAATGTTACAAAAGTGGACTTCTCTCATCAAACAAATTTATTCCAATAAATAGTCACCATTGATTTATATGTAAATTTTCACTCAAAATAATGAATTATGTAAAAAAGAATAATTATGTGATATTTGATATATTTAGAATTTTTTAATGAAATGATCCATGATTTTAAAGAAATCTCACAGTGTAAATATTGCTTCCAGGGGTGGTCAATTAGAGATCAAAGAAATGATATGTTATTTTTTTCAATAAAGTCCCAAAATCTTGGATATCAATTTAATAATATGAAAATTGAATTTGATGAATGTTTGATATCAGTTTAGGATAAGAAAAATATCATCAATATAAATTATCTTCAATTAAATTCCAATCAAATAAATATCAAATGGACAACACATAAACTATTCCAAAATTATGATAGATTATGTTCTATGTTAAATTATTATTCTATGATTATTTCTTTAAATAGGTCTCCTTGTATTTCCAAGAATATCTGAAAAAATCATTTAATAGATTCACTATAAGCACAATGTAAGAGGTAAACTATGTTCCAAAAAACTATATTTTCTATATTTTTTTTACAATGAAGAGTTCATGATAGTAATTAAATCATATACATAAGTAGTTAGAAAAAATTATAATGAAATTTATATTACATTATAGGTAAATCATACTATTACAAAAAAAAATACATCCATAAAAAAAATAATGTTTCAAGTATTTTTAAAACATCAATGTCCTCCATATGAATATATTTCAATACATAGGATGAAATATTGATTTATTTTGTAATTATTTGTTTTAGAATTTTCATAAATGGGTAAATTTTAAATTTTTATAATATATTGAAAAATTGGATGAAATATATGGTCATGATTAGGGGGAAGAATATATTAATTCATTAAAGCATTTAAATATTTGAGATGAGGCAGATACAAAAAGTGAATTGTTATATAAAAAATTCATTTGAATCAATAGATAATTTTTAGGGAAAAAATGTATGACCACTGTAAGTATGTGTGTCAATATAAACCAATCAAGAAAAAAATTTATGCAATTAACGAAATTAGATCATAAATTTTGACAAAAATTAAATACCATAAGGTGAGTTTCCTTATAATGAAAAGAAAATTTTTAGCAAGAAAAACCAAACAAATTAGAATGGGGATACACCAAGGCGGATATGATTACATTATATAATAGAATAAAACCTCATGTTCTCCTTAAAAATATCATTAAAATTAACATAGGAGGAATAATTATCGGGAAACAAAGATAATTAATCCATTAGGGGAAAAAAGATTGATTTTGTGGAATAAAACTAAGAAGAATAATTTAATATTTTTTCATGAAAGGGTAATTAATACGGATGGAAGAATCCATGTTAAATATCTAAAGAAATTATACATACATGTAAATAATCAATATTTATATGATATATCAAGAGGAAATAGAAAATAAGACCTTTTAAGAATAAAAGAATTAATTTGGATTTGTAAATGATGTGATAAAAACAATTACATAAAATAAAAAATAATAATTTTAAAGGAACACCACACATAAAATGATAGTTCAAATATATAAAATCAATGGAAAAGAAATCAAGAATATTTCCCCTAAATTTTGAGACAAATGGAAAGGAATTCTTTATATTGAGAAGAGAATTTAATCCAGATTTATCTCACCGATAACCAAAACAGAAACCACATTATTCCCATAATTTTTTAATATATTTTTTGTGAAGGATTATTTAGGTGATACAATTATTCATGGGGGAGAAATGTAAATTTTTTAAAACATTACATCTAAATTAGATATGCATCGTAGAGTTCTTTTTCCCCTTTATTTCAGAATTCAACTAATATTAAAAAAATTATTATTAGTGTTAATTTTATGTAATATTATCAATAATATTGATTAATACCATGAACATATTGGGGAATGGTTCATAATTTTGTAATAATTTGTAAAAATTCTTGTTAAAATATAAAATTATAAATAAATATATGTTTAAATAATTTTATCCAAAATTTTATCATCATTTTTTGGATTTAGTCAATTATAATTATTATGTGTAAGATTTTATTAAACTTGATGATAAAAAATTAATGTTAATGTGATCAACTAAATTTATTTGATTTATTAATTTTTTTAATAAGTTTAGTGTAGAATATTTTTTAATACCTACCTAAAACAGTTTCGATAAGAGGGTTTCTCAATTTTTATCACATGTTGATATTATTAATAAATTCTATGATGAATATATTTATTTTATTATTTTCTACAGTTATCTAAATAACATAGAAATTATAAATAATAAATTTATTGAAAATTTCTTAGAGAAATGTGATACAATACTTCTCTCAAGTTAATCATGTTTCACTAAGGGGGATAAGATATAATTTCAATCATAATTAGATCATGAAATGGATATAAAATTCTTATAGTTTTTATCCTTTTCTTTATTTTTAATTTGGATTCAAAATAAGAGATGGTGAAAATTAAATTTAACATTGATTGAGAATTGGAATGGATATTGACAATAAAACTAAATGGGGGGATTCAAATGCCTTATGGAATGTTGTTGTTTCATAAGTTATTAGTAAGGGATAAAGGGATTGAGAAGTTGGTATAATCAATATTGTCTATGTGGGAATGAAGGAACCACCCTGTGAGGAATTAATGGAAAATAGTTTGAATACATATGCTCCTAAAGATCAAATAATTTGTCAAAAAGTAACCTAGATTCCTCTAAGAAGAGATGAATAAGATTTTGCATGCTGATTTAGGGATATGATTTTTTTTAAATTTATTAGCTATATATCTAATTTTTTTATGTACACATCAAATGAATAAATAATAGGTTAAATATATTGTAGATAAAATAAGACATAAAATTTATTTAATAACAACCTAATACAAGATCTTATAGAGTTTAAGAATCCATTTTTGATGTTGGATGTGATTGAAGAATTCAAACTTTGGATGGATTATAGAGAAACCATAGATAGTTTTTTGAATAAATCCATGGAATGGGATTTTCACATGTATGATGAACTTTATTAACATAAATATAGTGTGTAATGTATGAGACATAAGTAGCATTAGTATAATAATTAATTAATGCACTATTACTAAAGAAAAGAATAATTATGTGTCAAGGTATATGTTTCTAAATTTAAATACACAAGAATAAAACAGATGTGTGGAATATTTTTGGGGAATTATTTTAATGGTCATTTTGAATGTTTGATAAATCGCTAATTATATTTCATTTGTTTTGAAATGAGTTGAATGAGATTTAGACACCCTATGAACATTTATAAATAATTTTACCTAAGCTATAGAAATTTCGATTCAATGAGTTGTAGTTTATGAATTTATAGAGGAATTTTGAAGATCTCTTAGAATAAGATATTGAAAAAAGTAAAAGTTTACTATGATATATGTCATTATCTAGATAAAAAATATAGAAAAATGAGAATTACATTGTAATACAAAAAATATTTCAAATAGTATATAATTTTCATCATGATGACAAATAATATATCCTTAGTGTACACATAATATATTTGTATAATTTCATACTTAGATGTAGTAAAATAATTACTATTCAATGTAAGACAATTTGGTATATATTTAAGATTCATAAACTAATAAATATGATATTTAGATCAAGAAAAATATTTCCAATGTGAAAGGTAATATATTTTAAATAATTTATCATATTGAATTTTATTTTATTCTGAATAAATATAATACTTACGAGAATATATATTATATGTTTAAGTATAGATATGATAATTTATATTGCTGATGTGATATGTTATAATTACTTCTTAAAATATTAATTAAACATTTTAAAATATATATATTAATTCTAGAGATCAAATCATATGATGATTATATTGATCCTTGAGGATTTAAATATCATTAATTATCCTGAAGATCATGATTCAATAAAATTTTCATAGAAAATGAGTATTTCATTGAGAATATAGATTCAATTCCAAAACCATGAATACCTAGAGAAACGAAAGGATACTAAATCCTTGAGGAGGAAAATTAAATTGTGAGACTTTTCTACATGTGGGGAAAACATGTTATGGTTTTATAAAATATTTAATGAGAATTTTTGGGTTAAGAATAGTCTAGAATTAATGACTGATGTAATGAATAAAATTGAGGTGATCTCTAAAACACTGAAAATTTTAATTTATGATTACATTTAATGAGTCCAAATGTGTTATATGGACTGCTACACATGAAACACCCAAAATAATCATGATAATCATTGTTAAAATTAAAAATAATTATGTATTATTTTTATTACCTATCCATTGAATAACTAGTAATGAATAATAGTAACCACTTGGTGAAATATATATATAAATTAAAAAAATTAATCTTTTTATATGAATGAAATTAAATTGGTAGAGCTATAATGACTCAAATGATGATGTTATGCATCAACATATATTTTTATAAATATTTTCCTTCAATGAGATATGCAATTCAATTTCATGAAACATTTTATTAAAGTTGATAAAATATATTTTATGTGAATAATTTTTTAATATTGATTTTAATATTTAATAAAAAGAAATAATAAAGAGAATGGTTCATATTATAAAACAAAATTCCTAAAAAATGTTTTTCATTATATCTTAAATTATTATTTAAAAGTTAATTTCATAAAATTTAAAATTTGAATATAAGAAACTGAATATTATTTTCTAATACACCATATAAATGTATTGTTAATAATTTTTTTCATCTTTCTAATATAATTATTTTAAGGTGGGAAATTTTTTTACATAAAACAGGACTTTTATGACATTATTGAAATATAATTATCGATTGAATATTTATGAATTTTTTATATGAAATAATATTTATAATATATGTAAATTTAGAATTTAACTTTTTTAATTTTTTTAACAAAATCATATTTGATATCATTGAACATAACTAATATTTTTTCAAAAGATGTTCTTACCCATTATAAATTTTTTATTTTTAAATTAATCTTGATCACATTAATATACTTAATCAAATGAAATGGATTTAAACATTAGAATAAATGGGTCAAATTTATCAAATATATACAACATTATTTATTGGTCATAAACAAAAAGTATCCTTATGTTAAAACTAGTTTCCTGGGTAAAATATAAAATGGTAAAATAAATAATCTAAGAGAAAAAAAATAAGCCTGTTTAAAAAAAATATTAGAAGAGGTTTTTGTTGCCTTAATTAACTATATCACACCCCCTCCATTATTTATCAATTTTGGATCTAATATCATTGATAGTGAATTCCCATTATAGAAAGGATTTGGTATATACAAAAATTCAATCCCTTTTTAGTTATAAAAAGGGATCTCCCCTCATCACTTCCTCTAATACCACTATTGAGCTCATAAAATTATTCATACAGGTTGAAGAAAATTTAATGAACTTGGGAAATAGTATAAATATTCCTAGGAGAATATTTTGATGAAATTTTTGAAGGGTAATACAAATAGGAATGAAGGTTTGGGTTCGAGTAGTAAAAATCACAACACAGACTACCACTCTATATGGCATTCCACTACATTGTATTGAATCCAAAAAACAAATTCATCCATGGGATGAGAGGGTACCAGTAGTTCCTAGAAATGAAACCATGTCACTTTCAGGGCTGAGAGGTAATTTTCTCCCCATCGAAGGTCTTTCCCCCCTTGAATGAAGTTGTTCTAAAGATGTGATGGTATTGTTAGATCCTGAAAACAACAAGTATTTTATGGGTAAGACCGATGACTTACATCATCGAAAATAACTCCCCCTATGAATGAAATCATTTGAGGGTTGGGTTATCCTCCTGGGGATTCTAAAAACTCAGTCTTGTATCCCACCATGGAATACTATCCATGCTGACATTCCACCACTCTACTCATCATAAAAAGTCCCGAGAGTGGGATAGAGAGAAAAGACATTAACTAATAGATAAAATTGGAGAAAAACTGAGACATGAAAAGTGGAGACTCAGAGATTAATTGGGAACGAACCATAATTTACCAATAAGTAATCCCACAACATGATGTTTAGGTGGAAACAAAAATAATCTGGTCATCCAAAAACTGAAGGCCTCTTTGTGGACACCATTCCACAGGGCCCAAATAGATGACCACATTTTTGGACCAGCACCCCACATAGAAAAACACTACGTGGGAAGAACCCTTCACTATGGAAGAAAAAGGATATGCAGGAGGAACATGAAACTATATAGAAAAATTCTATACTGGTGGAACTGAGTGCTACGTAGTAACATGCAACGTGGGAATAACCTAGGTCTGAATAGGAAAATTCTACATGAACAATAGGAAAACCTTCGTAACAACATACTATGTAGAGGAAACTCCTTCCCACAAAATAAAATTCTTCACATAATGGGGCATCCTAGGGGGTTCTACTCCATACTTATTAACACACCCTTACCTCATATCAATAGGATTCACTCCGACCCATCTGAGGACCAGTCTAAATGAACCGGACTAAGGAATCATTTAAATCTACCAGACATGTATGATCAGATCATTAGGCTCATCAGTGTTCCCTATCTAGTCTACATATCCATGGTAATATTATCCATATTGGTGGAATCTGGGACTAGTTTGACCTTCATAACTTCATCATGTTTACATTCTTGTGGTAATGGGGGTTTTGATTTTGGTTTTGAGGTGAAACTCACAATTCTAGGTATTGTGGGGAACCACTACCATTTTCTCTTAATATGCTCCAGTTTTGGTCACCCCTATCATCATTTGGGACTAACGGGGAATCCCTCTAAGAGTATTTACCTTTTGTTTATTGGGACAGGTGGAACTTTTTCTCCATGTCTCCACCCCATTTTGTATCAAGATAGATCACTATATGTGTCTATCTTGAGTGCCAATATAAAGGAGGAGATGGGATCACTCAAAGCCCTCTCCTTCACCCTTTGGGTTCTAACATCTGTCCACTAGCTTGTATAATTGATCTTCTGATCTTCCAGTCTATTATAACCAGCTGTTCCTCAGACCAAGCATGATTCATGAGGGATTATATGTTAGTGGATATCATGACATTGAAATTATCCCAAACCATTACATGGACCTTCTCCGTAGATATAAGGCGAAACATCTATTCAAATGGTCCTCCTCAACGATATAATTTCAATAATATCCACTCAAACCTCCATAAAATGGGGTTATTACAATGTATAAACCAAACCTTGTGATAATAGACCTTCTATATAGATTTATTGCCTAACCTCTATTAAAATGCATATCCTCACAGGTGTATGATAGAACCTACTGAACTATGTGGTATTTAATTCCCAACTAACTGGGGTATGTAGGGATCCTCCATGAGGTCAAAACCCACACCCAAATTCACCCTAATATTCAACAATCCACATTTCTAGTTGGTTTATCTCTACCAGGGAGACCACATCTCTTCTGGGTCCCTCAATTCAACTCGGCATAAGTCCCACACCATCGTTGACCGAGAAACTTTTATCTATAAATTGTTACTGTATGACATTAAAATACATTGTTGGATCCTCATCATATGACTTTAAATGGAAATTTTATCTGTTAATTATTAATGAAATACATGAGTTATGATTACTTTTACAGAGATATGTAGGAATAATATCATTTTCATTTGATCATGACAACAGTTTAAACTACATATCCCAGGATGAAAGCACTCAATAACACCTCACTACCTAGATTAAAAACACCATTTTCCTATTGTACGACTAATGAATCCCTAATCTATTAAAAAAGGATTCCATTGATGGAGAACCATAGATACATAGAGACATCCATATCAATGGATAACCTCAGATACATAAATATGATTCCAACCACATACAAGTTATAAATTTATTAATATATTAGGGTAATCCTCAAAAACATTCATGGGAATTTTCAAAGGATTCATGAACGTATATTAAATATATAAGAGAGTCTATAAATAAGATATATTTCCCCCCAAAGGGTGTAGTGAGCATGAAATCTAGTCATCTTGATCAAGGTGATTTCTTAAGTGTGGTTGGTCAAATCAACCAAAAAATGTATGGCTTTGGAAAATAGGTCCATGAGTCATCACAGATAATGGGTCATTGGGGGATGTCGTCTCTAGGAAAAAAAACCATTGAAGACCATTTAGATGTAGTAAACCCATTATTAATGTTTCTAGTGAATTGAACCCCCTGAAAACAATCATTGGGAGACTAATAATTATCAGAAACAAAATTATGTACCAAACGTGATTTCTGAACCAAGGTGGTGGTGTTACCCATTGTTAGGCCCCTTTCATATCTAGAATATATTAGGTCAAAAGGAGACCCCAAATAAGGTAATTTTTCATGAGATGCTACATTTATGGATATATTTTTCTTTATTTATCCCCAATAATTTAGAAACTTTCAACCCGAACTCCTTTCAATCCAACGTTGTCTCACCAACATTCACATAAACAACCATCAGCCACTGCATAGGTTGGGTCCTCAACCAGACAGAAGATTCCAATGATCCTCAAACATCTTCAACACTGGGATTCAAATTAATAAATTTCAGTGTACCATAAGAATGGTACTCTCACTATCCTACAGGTAGCTCAATAGGACCTCTAGTCTATAAATCCCTGCTAGGAATCAACCCATCGATAGTCAATGGGACAAAACTAGATGATCATAATATCCATCTTGAACTATTTCAGGATCATGTTCCTAGAACAAAAAAAACAAGTTTCTCCCTACTATAGGGAGGTTGATGAATTTCTCACTGGTGACTTTTTCCTAGTAACACAGAGGTCTCGCCTAAGGTCCCCTACCAGTAATAATCATCATCAATGTTTTTCAGCCATATGTTATCACCATGAAGATGATACTAACAAGTGGGTCCCATAAAAAGTCACATAGACCAAGGTCCCCATGTAATCCCACAACGGGATAAAAAAAGACAATCACAAAAGGGGTATCAATTGTATTCAAGCTTATGAATCCTTGTAAGTAAATGTGGCCGCAACCTATGGGAAGATATATATTCAAACTAAAATTTCCCATGGTCATCAATAAAAAACCTCATTAGACTATGAGTAGACACAAATTCATTATTAGTAAAATCAATCTGACCATCAAAATAAAATGGATAATTATATGTACACACATATCCCTAATAATTCCAATCAAGCCCATTTGTCAAATACAGTGGAAAACTATGAGAAAACGTAAGTTATGACTCATGAACATGGATTCCCCCATAAAAATATGGTGGAAAATTATGAGTATAGGAATTTACCCACTAATTCCCATTAATATCATTAGTCAAATGATAGAAAAGTATGATAAGATCGAATTTTCTATTCATGAACATGTGTCCTTCTCGGAAAATATGAAAACATACTATAATCGGATGCAAATTCATTGACATTCACATCAAAACCATCATGTAAATATACAGTGAAATTATCAAAAAAATGAATAACCCTTCTAATTTATATAAATATTTGTTGAAATTACTAGTGAAAAAATCACTAGAAAATGAAAATTCATTCTCAGGAACAAAATTCCCTTCATGAAAATATAGCTATAGTTGGAGAACATAGTCAACATATCTTGGATAAAAATTAAGTGTATCCTAATTCTCCTATACAGACATTGGAATGTGATAATATTCTTATTCTTACAAATAATTTTACTCAAAACATCATAGAAATGATGGAGGGTCAGACATAGATTCATGACCATATCCGAAAAAAGTCCCAAGATATAATTATTTCAATATAAATAACTCGGATTTGATCCCAAAACCCCCCTCCTAAAATGGGGTGACTCATCAACATAATCAGGTGGCCACTCAAGAGAAGAAATGTATCCCTCATCCCACTGATAATGGTGTTTCATAATATTCTTTTATTAATTTGAAATAGTATCAGTCACAAACACCCATTCCACCTGGGGGTCATTGGTCCACTTTAGTGCCCACTCTAGGGAAAGAAAATATCACTACTATAATTGAAGAAGACTACAATAATATCCCAGATGCCCCACAGTAACCACAATAATAAAAATATATATATGTGAGTTATTTACTCACACAAAGTGACCCCTTTAAACCACTGAAGAGTGCATAAAAAACCCACAAAAGTAAACTAGAAACTGATGATTCGACTCTTATATATTCTCTATGGGAAGCTCAAGTCCATAATTCCATCAAATGTCAAGCACTTGTTATCCATGATCCTAAAAAGCTATTACAAAAATACCAGAGTGGTAGAATTAGTTTCAAATTTCATCCCCCCAACATTGTTATTTGTAACACTAAAGGTCCTCCGTAGATATTCTACAATGAAGGATTCCATTATAGGAACATATTCATTGACCGTTTGATCCTATCTTCTGATGAGAATCACTATAGCCTTCCTCATGGATAGAATATCAAACTCTAAGAAGTTCATCCCTTTTATATCATCCACCGTGATGGTCCTTTCTAGGGTATACAAAAATATGTATCTCTATAGTCAAACATTGATATTTGACGGTAGTCATCACCATGATGAAATTATCTATGAAGTTCTTCCCCCCCAATGATGTATCATTTCATAAAAAGGTTCCTCCCCTTACTAATTCAAATATGATAAAGCCCACATATTCTAAAGTTCATGTAAATCTTGGTCCAAACATGATAGATACACTATCTATGAAAAGTGAAAACCTATATCAACCAAAAGAATGCCTGGGGAAATGATCATATTTGGAGCCTCAGTAGGCAGTTTGTATTCATACAAGACCTCTACTATCCCTACTAATTGATACCAAACTATCATGAAGTATTCATGTTTGGATGATCAATTAAAGGATTACCTATTAGAAGAAGATAAGGATGTGTTTCTTCTAAAATAAAAATTTATATGGATGATATACCCCTTTTGTTCTAGCCCTTATCCACATCCTAGTTGGTAATTCCAAATGAATTTTCATAAGAACACATTCATAGTATATGTAATAATCTCTTGAGAACTCTCTACAAACTAAAAAAAAATTCATGTGTTACATTGGGTATACATTCCATGTTAAAATACTGAGAGATATTTTTCATAAAAGTGACATAGAATCCCTCCCATGTGTACTAATACCTCAATCAGAGAAATGGTGGAATTATAATGAGTTGATATACATCATAAAATTTCTTGATTTAGATCATCTAATATTCAACACCTCACCTATGGTTCACATTTGGGGATAGGTAGAACACAATTATTTTCTTTTTACCCCACACCTTGTTCAACATTTCCCACTGGGAAGAACAACCTGTACTCTCATTATTCAATGATTTCCATCTAGAAAGACCCATGATCAGGAATAATGGCACACACAACAAGAATCATCTATGAATATGTATCTAAAGGGTCGGTCCTAATGAGAGAAAGCCTTCAAAAACTCTTAAAACCAAGATACTAAAAACCTTTATGCATCTTACCACTTATGTTAATCCAATAATCAAGAACATATAATGTCCTCAGAAGAATGTATTTCACATGTAGACAATTTTTCATGGTAGCTATCCCAACCCATTAGGCTAGGGGAAGTTTTACCTCAACCAGCCCCTCAATGAAAATCAGTCTTTTCCTATTCAAGGAGGAAAAATGGTATGGTATTGTAGTCTATCCCTTATTATGACCCATCTTCCCTATAAGATAGGTGTATCACCATGATGCATTGTGTTTCCCTACGATTCTGCCTTTTCCAATAAAAATGAAGAGGATCCTAATAATGAAGGTAGAGGTCCTAAAAGTGATGAAAAAACCCAACTATAATTTGATTGAAAATATGATTCCTATAATGAATTATACATTAGTAAATTTCATGGAAAATATCACTATTGATGACAAAAATAATGAAAAATACTAATAGGATAAAGGATAGGATGGCTCCTTTTGGAACAAATTCCACACCGAGATAAATGAAGTAGGTGTTCATACAAAATACTAGAGATTCACCCTTAATTTGGGTATTAATGTTGATATCATAATACCTTCTTAGCAAACCATCAACCAAAATAACGTAGGGGCCACATAAAATCCACATCCTCCTCAAAATTAAGGATGATGTACCACCACTCAAGGAATAATTAACTCGGTATGATGAAGAAATGAATGATTTGATGAGACTCAACACTGAGTTTCTCGAAGGTAGCATTACTACTGAATATACTCCCTAGAACGGGACTAAATGTACACTTCCATGAAAATTGAATCCCAAAGGAATCATTGTAGTGAATAAAGTAGTGAAAATTTATCCTCCCAACTCAATGCTTAGAACCTCAGTATACCTAGACCTGATCATGGAAAAATATAAGGATTACACTATATTAAAGCAAAAATCAGTGTGGGTTCCTGAAAATATACAAACGATTTCCATATTTGGATATCATCCACGAATAATAGAAGAACTAGAACAAAGGATCATGCCCATTTCCCCACCTATCAAAAATCATGTTCAACTGAACACTCTTCAAGGGAATATTTATGTCACTGAGTCATTATAAGCTTGATTAGAATTTCTCATGGGGATGCATTCACCAATGTTACTAAAATGTAAACAATAACCTGATATGGTGAGTGACCCCTACCACCTCAAAACTAAGAGTGTCCTATATTTATTATATTCAATGGCTCCGAGTAATCCCTATAAAATTGTTATAATATAAATCTGGTTATGATTAATAAATTTATATTACAAGCATAGTGGAATAGAAAACATCTTAAAAGAAGTTCATAAATGGAAAAAAATATCAATAATGACTTGAAATCAATTATTAAAATATTTATATCATTTATCATTATCACCAAGGTGGTCAATAACCCTGACTATAGGTATCCAATTGTTTTCTTACAATAATGTATGTTTTCCTTAATATTAAATCCCTCAATATGATGATCATAATGTCATGTATGCTAATACCATGAATCCCTCGATATGATGATTAGAATATCTCTCTCTTCTAATCCCAAGAATACCTTGATATGTTGATTAGAAAAGATATATCTTATAATCCATAGATGTCATTGATCATAACAATTATCAGAAAACATTTCAATATAAAATTTTTGAATGGAAAAAACCTTTACATGGATTACATATATCTGAAAAATCTCTAAATAATTAAATGAACTATAAATGAGTGGTTCACATGTACCAATATTCATAATACATATTTTTAAATAAAATCTATTCCAAAAATCATAAAATGACTTGGTATATATAGACATTTCTTCGACGATCAGTTTGTAATGTTCATTGCAAAGTTATTGGACAGATGACACTGGACATATCATAACGATATGGAATAACTATAATTAAAACATTTTAAATTTTAACAACATTACAATTTTAAAGTCATTGCTTATGATAGAAATATGTATATGTATTCTAATTATAAACATCATTCAATCTGATGGACTTCCTTATCTATTATCAATTTGATAAAACTTAATATTTTTAGCCGGATTGTTCTGAAACCAGTATCAGTCTTATGGAAAATAATTTTGTTAGTATGAAATACAAGAAAAAATTCTCACACCAAAACCATTAAAAGGTAGTTCTGATTAATTGGATGTATACACATTTTTATTATCAAAATGAATAATAATAATTTTATATCCAAAATATATTTTGAACTTTTTCTATGTGTGGTAAAATGTAATGTGTTCTAAAAAATTATTTAAAACACATGGAACATAAAAAAGTTAGTAAACATGTCTTAGAAATTGTTTTTGATTTCCAAAAAAATAATAGAAAAGTTTGATGTACAACTTCTAACTCAACAATCTCCCCCTTTTTGAAAATGAAAAACCAAAAAAAAATTAAAAAATTACAACCCATTTTTATTTCAATAACTATGAATCAATTCACTGAAATTTGAAACCCCCAGATTTCATTAATCTTATGAATATCACATTGAATACGATGGTGAGTATTAGAATAGTTCCTCTTTAAGTAAAACTTCTCCCCTTTAGTACAATTCCCCACATAAAGACAGTGTCTAACCCATTCCATAAACCAGTTACCCCTTTGAAAGAAATACTTACCAATAATTAAACATTATACACCTTTATAAAACATATCTCTATCATTGTGATTTTCAAAAATTAATGGGGGAGGATTCAATGTTTCCTGGAATGTTAAAATAGTATAAAAAAACAATGCTAAAATAACTATTCAACCATGTATGTATGAAATAATATACAACCAATCAGAATTAGAGAATATTAAATCATAAGACGGCAGGATGAAAAGACAATTAATTCATTACAAACAACTAAAATATTTTACAAATGTTTGATGAAGGAATAAGTCAGGAGTTTGAAATAAAAAATATAAATCTTTCCTCATTAGGTTCTTATATGAAGAACATAATTTTCCCAGACTAATAGAGGTCTTTATCCATCATTGTAATTCTTTATTCTTTAGATTTTCCTTGATAATTTAGTATTTTATGTTCCTCACCATGTTATTATGTATTCTATCCTTATATGACCACTTCATCTTCAAAATATTTGAGTATGGTCAACTCTAAATCCATATCTTTGGGTATAACTTTTCAATAAATTCAAACCATCTGTCCTTTCATCGATAAAAACTATGAACTCTTTAACAACCATTACTTTATAATCGATATTTAATGAAAACATTTCTAAGGAATCTGTTGATTCTATATATAGTATCTATTAATCAGAAAAATTCTCATTATGCATTTTAATATCAGATTCCCCTGATTATTCAACATAACCACATGATTTCATAATAATTTGTGTGTGTTGTAATTTTATTGAAAATATTTAACACATCTTCAATATGAATGAATGATTCTATCAAAACTTTTATAGACTCTGAGTTTTGATTAATAATTTTCTAAATTAGCGGTATTCTTGCATTAATGTTTAGAAAATATTCAATTGTTCCCACTTATATCCCCAAAACATGGAAAATATAATCAAACCCTTTTTGATATATTTTTTACGACATATTCTGATTGATCAGGCTCAGGGTGGGGAGGTTTCGTTCTACTATTTATGACTTTTAGATATTTTCCTACCCTTTTATGTTTCTTTGTAGCTTCTTTTTAATCTTCCATAGAAAAATTATTTTCATCTAATTGTTTAACAATCTCAACAACCCTATCTAATTTGGATTTTTTACTATTGTTGGTGTTATATTGTTGGATTTTTTGTTCATTCTTTGAAAATGATTTTACTATTTCTGTGATGATGATTCTTCCACTTAAGGAGTAGCTTATTTTTTAACTTTTTTTAGTTTGGAGGGTAAATATGATGTGGATGAATCTGATCATGTAGATTCTTTATTGAAGTGAGTTTCTATATAATAATATGATTTATTTACTTATGGTCCATCCTCATCTTCATCAACTTCAACTTTGTCTTTAATTTATTTGAATTATACTTCTTTATCTTCTTTTCCTTTTCCATCAACTTCTTCATCAACTTTTTTTATATCTTATTCTATTTATGGTTTGGTTCTGAGATATCATTTTCTAGAAAACTCTCGTACCCATTATTTCTGATGTATGGGTAGAACTGATACATCCTAAAAAACTTTTTTTTATTTCCCATATAAAAACTGAAGGGATATTAATAAGTGAAAAATCTATTTCAACATGAACTAAGACAGATTCTTGTATAACATGATCTTTATTAGATGTGGGAAGGACTAGTATCTCTGAATCTATTTATACTCCTTTAAAAAATTCACAACTTTTAAATTCATGTAACCTTATTTTTTTATTTCATTCTATTTTCTTATTTATATATTTGTTTCGTTATCCCAAATCTTCAAATCACTTTCTTCTAGACAGCTGATTTTGATATCTGTATCTCCTCGATTTTTTGATCTTTTATAGTCATTATATCATCAAATACACCATCAGGAATCTTTTTTTTACTTATATTTAATAAAGGTGAAGTCTCTACCTTTCTTTTCATTTTCATTTTATCAACTTTCTAGTATTTCATTATGGATGTGCATCTAATACAAAACAAGAATAATTATTAGAATATTTCATTTACGTGGAATAAAATAACCAATCTCATCCTAGAAATCATATCCTCACTGATTAGAGATATTTTTTCCATCATTTGATTACATTTGTTTTCTTGTCTTGAAAATATACATACAACTGAAAACCATTTTACGTAGAAATTACTCATATATAATTATTCTTTAATTAATTGAAGATGTTTTGAAATTTCAAACCATGATAAAGATTAAAATTACAATTTCATTCATTATCATTTTAACTAAATAACAATGCACAAACACATCATATACCTTCAACATACATTAATCTCTCATTCTATCGATCAAAAAACATTGCATCTATAAATCAATGACCCTATCTTATGGATTCATGTGAGATAAGTTTATAAAATTTTCATATTATAAAAATAATTAATCCTTTAACTTATTATGATTAAAAATACCGAGATTTTTATTAAACATGTGAGAAGGACAATATGCATCTCATTAGGATAGTACTCTAACCTAGTCAGAATTATTCTCATAATAAAGATTATACCTTTTCCCATTCATTTTGAGAGATATATTATCATTACAGTATTCCTTCATAAATTGAATAGAAGCATAAAACTCTTGAACCACCTCAGGAAAAAAGATACAAATCCTTATCAGGATTCTCTATAAAACCCGACTCAAATACTTGAAATGAAATGATCTTATTGAGTGTAGAATCCTATTTTTCATGCAACGAACACTCAACAAACTGTTCCATAAATTCAAATCATTCTTTAAATGATTCAGTATTCACAATCAAATATAGATTCTAAAACATGTTAGTGGAAAAAATTAAATACAATCAAATTGGAGCCTTTGTAGGGAGGAATAAATAAGGATAAAAAACTCTGGAAAAACTGATGTGGGAGGTGGAGTGAACCACCATTACATAGGTGTTAGCGATGATGGTTCAACACTTATAATATGATCAATAATTTATATTCAAAACCATTCTGATCAGACGTATAACATTAATATAAAAATGTTTTAAATGAATTTTGGAACTCTCAAAAATTTTAATACTTTTATCGGAGTGAGGTTCATTCCGAGTAAGAAAAGTTTTAAAAATTATAAAATATATTTTTTTAATAAAACAAAAGTTAAAAAAATAAATACAAACTAAAGTAATGAATATGTGAGAAAAATAAAAGTACAAAATAGTACCATTGAGAGTGATTAATTTTATCAGTACAATTTACCTATTATTCTTGATTTATGTAAAATAAACATATTAAAATACTTTTCATTATGAATATCATACACATGGTAGTTTTAAATAGAAAATTAATAAATAGAATATACAATAAGAAAACTGAATATAATAGTTTTTGAATAATGAAAATTTGAGTCTAGATGATTTGCAACTTCTATGTCTAAAAATAAATAATAGAATTATAACACCGAAAACATTATAAAAATTTTTGAATCATAACAACTCATTAGGGTAATTTATTACAAAAAATAATTATATATTCCCTATAAAATTTTAATAAAAACATAAAAATAATTTGAAAAATATAAAACATATGTACTCCCCTCATAAAAATGCATTTTCTTAATATAAAAATATTGGTAAAAAAGATTTAGATATTAATGATCAATTAATATTAATCATTACTAGATTTTTGTAATGTATTAAATTATATCCAAACTATATGTTTTAGTAAAAATATAATTATTTTGTTTTGATATTATAATTAATTTTAAAATTATATCTCAGTTAAGTTCATGATCCCAAAGGAAATAGTCTATTATACATATGTACATAGAACATTAGTGATGTACTGGGATTTTACCTAATCAAATTGACCTTTTATTATCACAATGTATTTGAGTTTAAGTAAAACTCATGCCATTGAT
Organism: Viscum album; assembly: GCA_963277665.1. Classification (NCBI taxonomy): domain Eukaryota; kingdom Viridiplantae; phylum Streptophyta; class Magnoliopsida; order Santalales; family Viscaceae; genus Viscum; species Viscum album. Next base: position 199,352,981 of record OY728157.1, on the reverse strand, counting down.
AGTGTGTGTATGTGTTGTATCCACAACATTTGAATGTAACAACTTCTAGCTATGACAAATCGAGCTTCAGGTGCAGAAAGTTCAAATAAATTTTTTATATGACCTGGAAACATAAGGATCTCTAATGAAATTAAAATTTCTGGATTTGCTTTTCATATCCATTCTACTTCTATCTATGTCATCATCCAAAAAATGGTTTCTTTCAAAAATATTTTTAGAAGAAGAAAATCATCCTAAATCCGTAGTTCCCTTAAGATAAATAAAAATTTATTTTTTAGATTTTAAATGGGATTATTTTGGATTATCTTGATTTCTTTAAAATAATCAATTTGGAAATAGTAAATCTATATGACTAGTATTTGTTTAATGTAAACATATTATCATACTCTAAATGTTTTCTAATCAACTGGTTCACTAACCTCATCAATATCTAATGTATTTTAAGTACCAATGGGAGAAATAATATATGTAGTTTTTTCACATCAAAATTTCTTATGAATATATTATCTATACATGTGTTGAGATATAAAATTTACTTCTGATTTTTGAGAAAATTGAATACCCCTAAAATATGTTAACTCACCTATGAAAATCATTTCAAACTCAGACTTCATAAGATCTCGAAATGAATCTGTTAACAATTTTATGTTAAACAAAATATAATGTCATCAACACAAATTTTAATAATCATAATATTTTTTATTAACCACTTTTATAAATATTTATGGATCCTTAACTCCCATAACACAATATTTTTGTAATATAAATACAATTAATCTATCACAGTAGGATCTAAGAGATTTTTAATGTCCATATAATGATTTGGTAAATTTATAAAAATTTTCTTGATGTTTTTTATTTTCAAAAATAGGTGAGTTTTCTACATTATGTTCTTCCTGAACATATCACTAAAGAAAAGGACACATTAAAAACTTTATGAAATTTTTTTATTAAATATTTCAGTAAGGGAAAAAATTAAATGAATTGCTTCATGTTTTGATATCAGAGTAAAAGTTTCTTCCTAATCAATTCCCTCTTGTTGATTATATCCCTTAGAAAAAATTATCTATTTATTTCCAAATATTATTCCATTTTCATAACACATAATCTAATGACACATTTTACTCCAATTATAGTATTTTGTGTAGGCAGTGCAACTAAATTTTGAAATTTTTTCCTCTCAAAATCATTATGCTCATCCTAAATTACTTTATTTCAATATTCATCACTTAAAGAATCATTCAGATCTTATTTTCAAATAGGGATAACAAAAAAAGATATTAAATTTTATTTTATAAATTACTACTAGTCCTGAATGGTTAATCTATATCAACAATAATACTTTTACAAGGATGATTCGTAAGAACGAACTAAATTCATGGATTTTCCAAAGTATGTTTTTGAAAAATAGATAGGAAATTTTCCTAAGGATTAAATTTAGAAAATATATCTGGATTTATTTCCATTTGAGAAGAACGTTCTTCTAAATAATGAAAAACAATTTTATACATAACATAGGAGAATATACGTTTGTTTTCTTTGAAAACAAATGACTAGTTTCTTCAAAATTCACTTGTACGGTTTCCTCATCAGTATGTGAATTTTTATTAAAAACCCAATTAACAATAGAAGTAGGTGGATAACCTAAAAATATTCCTTCTATAAATTTTGGTGAAAATTTATGAAAATTTTATTCCATATTCAGAATGTATTTTGTATATACTAGAAATACTAAAGTAATGAAATTTTGATTTTCTTCTTGTCCACAACTCATAAAGATTTTTATTAATTAAAGATCTAATTAAAACTCATTTTATAGTATATCAGGTAGTAATACCTACTTCATCCCAAAAATTATTAGAAATGGATTATTCACTCAACATGGTTCTATTTATTTTATTAATAAATCTATTTCTTCTTTCCACCACACCATTTTACTATGAGGTACTAGGTGCAGAAAAGACATGTTCTATACCATTCTTACTACAAAATGTTTTAAAATAAGAATTTTAGTACTATCAACCATGATCACTATGAATAGTTATGAAGGATATGTTTTTCTCATGTTCAAATCTAGTTAAAATTTTATTAAATAAATATGGGCATATCATTTCTTTGAGAGAAAATATACCCTTCATTATTTAGAATAATAATCAACTAATAAATATTTTTAGTATTTTACATTAACACTACAAGTTTTTGTAGGACCAAATAAGTCCATGTGCAGTATCTGTATAAAATATGAATTTTATACATCACTAATAGATTTAAAAATTTAATTATTTTTCTTACCTTACTAACAAGGGGGACAAAAATTATATGTTTCAAACTTATGTTATGAGAGATCCATAAAAAGTTATTTCATATTCTTTTTGAACAAGTTTTCTATGTATGCAGTGACCTTACCTTATATTCCATAACCAAGATTGATCTTCCATTACACTATAGAGATATATGTATTGGATATTATGTTATTCGATGATAAGTGTGTAAAAAATCTCATGCCTATTGAATGAAATAATAAATTCATCCTTTGATCAATGTACTAAATTTTTATCATTCCTAAATCTCACGAGGTAACCTTTAACAAATAAGTGAATTTTTATTATAATGTTGTTCTTAAGACCAATAAAAAATAATTTTTTTTAAATATGATCTTTTTAGAAGAAAAATGTTACTCATATTGATAATTTCAAGTTGATAGTTATCTCTAATGATATTTTTACACCATTCATATTGATTATCTTCCTAAAAAAATATTTTTTTATAGTCATGTTCCTGAAACATATAGTATTCATGTACCAAATATTTTTTTGGTACATTATTTATATTTTTAAAAGTGAAAGGATTTCTTTTTTATAACCCAAACCACTTGGGTGAAATATTTTTAGAAAAAAAGTTTTTGGTAACCACATTTGTTCGATTTTATTTTTGTAAAATGTCATTTTTTTAGAAACACATCCATATAAAATCCAAATGATTTTATAATATTAATGAAAAAATTCATCTAGTGTGCATAAATTTGGAACATAGTTTAAAATGGTTCACTTTTAAGACCAATATAATTTTTAATACAAATAGGGTTTTTACATGTAATACCCATTCCAAAACTATTACCATGAGGTCTAATTTGTTTATACATTTTCTCTTGTATTTCATTACAAATGGTAATCGATAATAATATTTTATTAAACATGATTTTTTGGATTTTGGTATGATAAATAAATTTTTATCCTTCTCAGTATTACTTTTAAATCTATGTTTTGTTTCTAAATCATTTTTCTCAAAAGAAAAATTTCCGAAATCTTTTAAAATAGTCTATATTTAATGATTTTTTACCAATATGTTTATAAATATATGATATTTCATTTTTGAAAATAATTATTTTCGAATCTTCCTTATATTATTTAGATGTATCATTAACATGTTCTTTTACAAGTCTTATAGTTGTCATTTTCTATAACATTGAGAATCTTGAAACATCATCATACCTTGAAAGGGTATTATATTTTTTTAAGGATGACAATTCATCAAAAGTTGTAGAATTTTTCTCATCCAGGTATATTTAATTAAATGAAATGTTCATAATAGATTCAATTCTATGTACCTTATCCATGAGATAAATATTTAACATGGGTACTTCAGAAACAAGACTTATTTTCCACTGTTTTGAACATTAACTCTCATAATAACTTTCAGTAGAATATCCACCACTAGCACTCCATGTTTAAAAACATTTAAAGGATTTATTGGATTTATATTTATAGTAAATCTAGTCATTTCCATTTTAATTACATTACATTATATGTTTCCTTTTTCAGATTTAGAAAATCATATTGGATATATCATATTTATTAACTCATAGAAATTGGTTTCAGAATCATTCTAATCACTTTTTTTCTTATGATTGTACATATATTGGTATTGAATATATTAATTTCCTACTATCTTATTCATCGAAATGGATATGTTATCCAATTAATTATCTTAATGTTACAATGTTATATAATATGTATGAATAACACATTTTTTTCTTCCTTGATGTTTTAACTACTTTCTCACCTGACTGAACATTAGAAGGTATGGTAGATTTGGTTGAAAGGAAACAACACCATTATTATTTTTCACATTCCTTGCATCTCTTTTAATCATACCCTAATAATTTATAATGGGTCTAATTAAATCATAAATATGAAGAATATTTAACTTCTTTTTATTATTAATTGCTATTCTTTTCTATTACAATACATTGGGAATTATGTCAATAATCATTTCAACAAGAGTTCTAACATCATGCCATTTTTATCAAAGATATTTTATAATATTAATAATCATCATATTCCATTGATGAATCTTTGATACTCAATCTCCATAAATAAAATAAAAAACCTTTTAATTAGCTCTATGAATAGTTATTCTAGTTTCTATAACATTGGATGTACCCAAATGAGTAACATACAACTTACTCCATATAATATTTTTTTGCTTAATAGAAAGATATATAACTATGAATATTCCATATCATTGGGAATAATAGAGTATTTATGTCTCTTTATTTTAATTGTTATTCCATCTTCATAGAATTTTTAAAAGATGAAACTTACTGATTTAGAATCTTGTACTTTCTATTATGAAATAAAAATTTAGCAACACCAATGTTGATTAAAAAGGACGTCACTTTATCTCCCCTATATTAACAGTAATTATCATAAAAAATTGGTGGTCAAATTGGATTAATTTTTTTCATAGAACAAACATTCATACATTGCATCCTAAAAAAAATGATTTCAAAAAATACGTGTTTGTGTAAAAATTTTTAAAAACAAAAATATTATATAAAAAACATAAGAAGTAGTAAGTAAAGAATGTAAAAAATCAGCAACTAATTGCATAGTAAGAAACCTTATCAGATACCAATGATAGGATTTTAAGAATTCTCTTTTCTAGATCTACATACAAATGAAATGGATTGTAGTATAATTTTTTTTTAAATAATTAAAATAATCAAAACCTAAACCTCTTAAAGAAAATTTATCAGTTTTTAAATTAGTCTGATTATCAGAGTGATGAACGTTGTAATAGTTGATTTTATTTACGTCATATTATTGTTTTTATTAAAATCAGAGTAACATTAATAGGAAAATTAGTATAAAATGTTCATTAAGATAATTATTTTTCCATTTAATCAAAAATAGAATAGAAAATTTGTAAAAATTTGTAATAAAATTGCTAACAATAGTAATAATTAATTAATCAATTTTATTAAAATTGTTACCACCATTATCCGTAATAGACGAATGTATATAAAACTGATTAAAAGTATCCAATATATTATACATATAGTAATGTATATCTTAACTTACAATTAAATCCCTCAATACGATGATCAAAATATATTTGTCCTCCTGTACTTTGAAACCCTCAATACAATAATCAGAATAGATATATCATCCTATCCCTGTAATCCCATGATTATAATAATGATCAAACATAATTTAAAAATAAATCGCCTATAAGGAAACAACTCTTAAAAGGATTATATAGAACTACTAACACTCTAAATAATTACAAAGACTAATAATTAGAAGTTCAAAAGTAGAAATATTTAGATGACTTGAGTTTAAAATGAAATCAATTCCAAACTATTAAAATGACTCAAAATTTATAAGTGATTATACAATGATCAAATTTCTATGCCCATCACAATGCCCTCAGAAAACTACCACTTTACAACACAAAAGGATTTAGCATAACAAAATTTCTAAATTCATATTGTTTGACACCATTATAGTGTTATGGGTATTCCTCCTAATAGAAAAGAGTATATGTATTACAATTATAAACATCATTCAGTCTGATGTAATTCCTTATAGATTTTGAATATAATAATCATTATGAGAGTTATTTTGAATGTTTTTTTACGAATATAAGTCTAATGGTCATGTTTTTTTCATTACCAAAGGCAAGAAAAAAGTATAACATCAAATCTAATAAAAGGTATGTCTGATTAATCAGATGTGTACTCATTTTATTAATCATAATGAATATTATCATGTTAATATTTTTAATAAATTATAAATTTTATGTGTGTTATAAATGATAATTTTTTCCCAAAAAACATATGAACAAACATGGAGTAAATAAATTTGTCATTTTTCTGAAGAAATTGTTTTGAGACTTCCAAGACAAATGGAATTGAAAAGTAATAATTAATAGTTATGACTCAAAATTTGTATGGAACACCAATCTATGAGATCATTCAATGACCTTATGGTAATACCGTCATTATTAGTTCCTCTTTCAGTTCAACTAAAAATTATGATTTAAAATATTCATGGAAACCTCAAATAGAAAAAAAGATAAAAAAGATATTATCAAATTTATTTTCCAGATGGAAGGGGATGACATACTCCTTGATCCTATCATATCCTTAGGATGAAATGGTCTCTCTTTTAATTGATAGACTTTGATTTTATTTGTGATTGCTGGTCACCCTAGAGATATATACTTGTGGGTTTCATGATTTCTCTACCATTTACCTATGAATGGATGCTTCCATTCAAAGGAACAAGCATAATTTCTAGATTATTTCACCAATACTAGGGAAAAGAATAGGAATGGAAGGTGCAATCTATCAAATATAATCTATCCTATGTGTAAACTGAATCTCTAAAACCCACATAATATCTTTCAATTCCCCTTGAGAATCTAAAACATCCACCACCTCAACAAGAAGAGAATAGAGGACCCAGGAGAAATAAATTCAATGGGTGAAGGGACAAAGTTTAATTATTCTAAGATGATCAAGGCCATGGATATTTTATTACCATAATTAAAAATGGTTTACTCTTTTTGATAGAACCTATTAGGCCTAATTATATAGTTCCTGATGATCAACTATATTATTTCCCCTTAAATAGAACATTGTGTTCAACCATTTAAGAATAATTTTTCTTCAAATACATCATATAAAATATGGACTTATCTATGTTCTTTAGGTTTTAAAATCCACCAACAATAATCTCATATATTTCAACTACTACCCAGGAGGAAAGTTGTTTGTAGAAATAGGTTATTAGAATAATGGAAAAAAGTTTTATAGGTTATTGAATCAAAATAAAATCAACCAAAATCATGGTATTTTCCCAGAATAGTTGAAACAACCAATTATACCCCCATCCTCTTCAGTTGTAAAATAGATTACATACTTTTCATGAAAACCATCAAAATCCATCTTTTAAAAAAGATTCCTAACTAGAAAAATAGAGATAATGTGCCAGAGGATGTACCTTCATTTAGGAAAATTTCATCTTTTAACCTCTAAGTCATTATTTCTATATATTTTAAACAATTTCCTCAACCCATCCAAATGACACCACCAGAAATAGTCGACTAGGAAAAGTCATCAAAAAATGAGGAATTAATCTTCTGTTCCATTAATTTAATTCATTTAACAGACAAATTCTCCATTTATGATTATGGTTATGATAACCTGTTCCTTTCACCAGATTGGGGAACCATATCAACAGTACATATGGGCTAAAGATATTATAAATATGTAGTTGTTGAAGGAACTCATATTATATCCACTTCCCTTATCAGATTTTCAATGTCGCAAAAAGTCATAGAAGATATCTTCAATGGATCCAACAGAAGTAGAAAAACCCCATGTACCTTCCAATATCCACTATGATCTGATCAATCTCGAATATTAATCAGAAGTATAATAGGTATCAAATCAAACTTGGGGGGAATACAATCATTCCTGGGATAAACCTCCATGTATAGAAGCATCTCCAACTCATTTGTTAAGGGTCAATATATCTACATAAAATATATAATCCCATATATAATCTACTAAATTGATTCACAATCCCGAGAAAAATAGTTTTAGGTACAAGGGGGCATAAATAATCTATTAGGTGGGGAGAATCAGGTTCTAGACATTCATTTTTAATTATTCATGCCCACTTGATCTTGCCCTATTTATTATAAGTGTCACTTTATTTACTATTTAGTGTTTATATTTATCTTATCATTTTCATCATTAACTGATGATCATTTATAGAATGATATGAAATAAATCAAGAACAATGGAATATATATTTTTACATGGTTCAACCTCACTGGGATACATCCAAGGATATTATAACAAATATGATCCAACTTTTCCAAATTCATTAAGGCTCATTTAAAATAATGATTTTAAGTTTAGATCAATTCTATACCCATTTTTATAGCCTTTATAGGGTGCAGGGCGAGCTCACTACTTTTCATGGGTCACTCCCAATGTCTCTTTCTCCAGATCACTTTTGGTAGAACGGATCACTATATTCCCATTCCTTTGATCACTACTCTTAAGGGCATCCACTCAAAGTAATTGAACTTGTAGTTCCTTTCATTTTCAAAAATCCATTCATCTTTAACTATAGATATAATGTCTTTTGAAGTTCCTTTTTAACTGGTATATGGAATCCATATTTTTACATGGGTTGTGTAAATTAAATTCATGGATTTTTTAACCATCCATGAACTACACTACATTCTTTTCTAGCTAACATTCACCTCAAGGGGTGAGTGATTTTAAACAACTTCCTCTTTTCCATAACATCCCTACTTTGTGGAATGATTATTCTTCTATGGAAAACCATTCCTTTATGGATCTACTAAACATCCATGAAATTTTAATGATATGTGGAAAACCTTAACTTTGTTTTATCTTGTCTTCACAGGAAAAAGTGCCCCAAAATTTCTTTTTGGACTATCTCCAGGGAACTTTCCTCCTTTCCCAGAATCCTTCCTCACGAACATCTTCTTATATGCTTAATTATTACCAAAGAACACTTTCAGACTACACCAAATCCTTTCCAGACCGATGATATTTTCTTATAAAAAAATATCTATGTAATCATGAGATTATTGGTCCTTATATATGAAAATTGGTCCAAAAAATATTCTAATATGTATTACTCAAATCTTTGACATGGTACAACTTTCACTGTGGACTATCCTTTAGCCACAAATTTTTTTCCTTTCTGTGGCCCATATAAAACCTTTAATTACTTGTGGAGGATGATATCTTCTATGATTGAATGTCCTTTAAATATCCTAAAATCAAATCCTCCTTTCCACAAATGATGACCCATCCCATGAACTGCAAGCCTTCCATGGTCTTAAATCCTCATGCAAACTATTTCTCGTTCACAGTCCACATAGTGACCTTCGTGGTTAGCATAACACTACTATGAAGGATAATTACCTTTCCCATTATCATCACCATTTTATATACCAAATATTTGTTCCTTGAACTACGTTTCACGGTCAGTGTACCATTCACCCCTTTGCATAAATCCTTCCATTTAAAAACACAGACTCCCGATTTTGATGCCCAAAAATTTGGAAAACTCTACAAAACTGCCCAACCATAAAAACACTTTCAGAAACAAAAACATGAGCCCTTCACGGTCATATCCCTTTTTCCAAAAAACAAAATCACACCCAAGATCATCTATAAGACACCTTGATTTATTTTTCCCAAAGAAATTCTTTTAGAACATATGTATGACATCCTGAAATAGTTAGCCACTGTAACGACCATGCTATCGATATTGGATGCCCAGATTTTGTCAAAAGGCCCCAAAGAAGCAGTCAAAGATGATTTCAAAAGTTGTAAAACTCGAATATTTTCTGTTATGTATCTTTATAAATTTAATTTCATTGACATAATTGGTTTCACCAAACACCAAGCTTAAACAAACAATGTTATACAAATAAATATAAGTATATTAAAATGACCTCTATAAACCAGCCCTTAAATCCATGAGAATGAATTTTATTAAAAATATTATGAAATATAAGTATTATATATTTTATCTAAAGTTATTACATTCCTAAAAATTATTTTATACGCATAAGATAACTATGAATCCAATATTACACATTAAAAAGATATATTTTTCTAAAAGTAGTTTTACCTCATTTTTGTAGAACACATGTTTTAAAACTATATGCTGAGAAGTATAAAAATTAAATTCAAATAAATAAATATTATTCTTAAAAATTTACTTTAAAAATTATTTTGGAAGGAAATTTTGTTATTTTTTGGAAAATATTAATTTTTCATTAAATAGTGAAAAATCCTTATTCTGTAATGCAATCATATTAATTATTTTATTAGTCTATTTATGATTTGAATTGTAATATAATGTATAAAATAATAAATAAAATTCATTTATCTTATTAATTAAAATATAACATATTTTTATCATGGAATAAGATAATAATAGTTTTGAAAATGATAAATTATGATTTTTTTTAAACATAAATCAATATTCACAATATTATTACAAAAATAATTATTTAAAAAGAAAATTATTTTCATAGAATAGATTCATCAATTAATATTTTGATTTCTTATGATTATAATATTGTTTTATAAGATCTTAATTAACTTTTAAAAGTATTTCAAAATCAGTTATAATTTTAAAATTGGTATTTTGCGAATAATTAAACATTTTATTTAAAAATTAAATTTATCATATTTAGAAAATTATTTTCACAAAATAGAGTACATTTTTTATTCTAAATGATGAAAAATTGTTGGGTGAGTTTTTAGTTTTTTTCTATAACTGTTGAATTTTTGGTGAATAGTGAAATACAGTAATTTACCGTATTTAAAAAATACAAGAATTATTGAGTCATAGATGGTGCATGGCTGATGTAATACAATAATATAAAAATATAAATCCTTATTTTAATAAATTTAGCGTTAATTATCATAAAAGTTATAGTATTTAGAAAAATAAATTACAATTGAATAAAATATTCAAAAAACACCCCTCTCCTCCCCTATAAAACCCACTCCTCCCTACCTCTTCTCCTCACACCACCAAATCCTTGAAGTTGAACCCATTACATCCAAATTACTCTACCAAACAATTCCATAATGCCACGGTCTATTTGGTCTAACCCTATAGACTCTTTAAATGTTCCATAAGGAGGTTCTTTAGGAGAAGAATTCAAGAGGCATAACCCTTAATCCTTACCTTTCATTATCATTTATTTTTATTTTATTTTATTATCCATTCCTAACCTAATATTTTCAAAAATCCATGATAACTCCATTATATTTTATATAATGGAATTTTATTATTCCAAGGTAAAATAAACCATAAATCCTCTTCTGGTTTTCCTTTTATTTTAAAGATGAAAACACCATCCTTGAGATGTTGATTTTCCACCTTCGTGGATGGCATGTATTTTATTTCCAATTATTCCATCAGGGCTAATCATAAAAACATTTTTATACTCAATCCATACCTCAATATGTGAAAAAACACATTTTAGGTTCTAGAACCAGTATATATACACTATATTAAATAAAGAAATAAAACTTGTTTGTGATGATCATGAAACTGCCAAAACAATCAAAACAATCATCACAAACATCTCATCCAATGATTTATCCTCAATCAAAATAACAAAATGATTTTTATATACATTTAATATTATTAAATATCATTAATAACACAAAATATAAATTCTAGAAAACTATTTTTATTTTACATTATCTTCCAAATGCATATAAATGCAAATTTATTATGAAAACTGTGGAAATTAACACTCTCTAACAATAAAATTGTATTTCATAACTCATAAAAGAGTACATAAATGAGATTAATAAATTATTATAAATAAAAAAAATTAAAAATATTCTTAATTAGTTAATTAATGTTTTTAATCTAATTGTCCGGTATATTAAGATCAATTGTAAAACATATTCAGACATAAGGTAAGTGTTTTCTAAACTCACTTTTATTTCTATGAGATATTCCTTATTTGCCACTATTTCATGTGTACATTGTTTGTATATATCAAATTGATAAACCATATCATGAATATATTTATCTTTATTGTATTGATGGTTTTATTTGGTTATCATTAATTTTATGGAGCATATTGTTCGACTATTATAAAAGTAATAAGTGACCCTATACGAATCTATATTTTTTCCTTTGACTTATGTGTTATCTCTCTTTACCCCAATGTAATTCTAATTTATTTTTATATAAATATTCTAATTAATTTTAATATGTTACAAAATAATTTATCCAGATCAGTTCATATTTATTTAGTGGTAAAATATGCACATTAGCAGGTTTTATTTTCAATTCCTCGTCATATGTGAGCCCTATTAAAGGTAACATCCAAATTTAATACCCATTTAAAATTACCATTAAAAAATAATTTCAGACACCATCATTTTTATAAAATAAATCAAATTTTTCAAGACAATATATAATTGTTCATTACTAGTTTTATACAAACAATTTTGTATTTTTACATTTTAGAGGCTCTTTTATACTGTTCTCTTATACCATACTAAAGTGGCCTATTTTTAATGTTTAATAAAAACTCATTTTACATGTTTTCTCTTAAGTTGAAAATCATTTATACCACAGAAATAATTTTTTCCCTCTCCATTATTTTCTCTGAAATTCAATTTTACAATATGATTTTATAACAAATATAAATGAATTACCAACAAAAACTTCTTTTTAAATTAAAAGGATTTTTCTCTCAAATAATAATCAATGATGTTATTAGAGTGTTTTCATCTATGTTTATGATTCAAATATTTAAAATTTATTTGGGACATGTTTATTTAATAATATATTTTTATATCAATTATTTGACATATGAAGAATGAATTTGAATTAGTATGTGATGTGCGGGGCCTACTATAGCCCCTCGATGCATTGGTAGGTCTCATGAGATATACTTGAATAGGTTTCGTCTGGAACCTTACCCATTTATATAGACTATTTTTACAAGTCCATGATGGTAAATTTATGATTCCAATCATTATGAATTCCCTCATTATTATATTTTTAATTTATAGTCAAGTTTATTATTCGACTAGTATAATATCCATGGTCAGGTTTCATTCACATGTGACAATTTATATGGAATTATTTATTCATTTTTTATACCCACTATATTATTCTCAAGATTGTGTTCTAATTTATTGTGTTTTTAGTCATTCATTATACCATATTGTTTATAAGATTTTAGTTCATCTGAGCTCACCCCTTCCTTATGATTTAATTTTCCCCAAGATGTGAATATGTATATATTATGAATGATATGTAAGGATAAGCTAAGAGTTTATCAGTGTTTCTAATGGAGTTTCTATGTTGTTTTCCTTTGAAGTTGTAATGTATCAGTTATGTTCCTACATGGTAATCCAAAGATACTAAACTATTTGGTCTTTTTGAATGAGACATACTTATTTATTATAAATATGTAGTAATGTAAGGAACCATATGAAAATAAAATAAATATTGGAAGTGAATTAGAATTTATGAATATGTAATAAGGGAATCGATTATCGACGTTATGCATTAATTATTTTATGTTTCGATTTTAAAAATGTATTCAACAACCTAATATTTTACTATTATTGGAATTCATATTTCATTAAGGTTTAATGAATATTTTGGTATTAATATATTTGGTATGTGACAATAAAATATACATTATTTGGGTAATATTATGTTGAGTTTATTTTGAACATTTAAAAACATTAATTTTAAATTTTTTCATTGAATGTGGTGTGAAATGTTTTAGATGAGTCTTAAGATTCACTAATTTGGAGTAGATGAAGTTAAACATTGAAAATTCTTGTTAATTAATAATATATGATAACCTTCTCTATTTAATTAAACATTTAATGGCCAAATGAATGACTTAAAGTCATTATGATTCATTAAAGTGATTCATGTTTGAAATATTTTTCTTGAAATTACATTTTAAGGTGTGAGGGATGAAGTGAAAATAGATCAAAGAGAAACCAAAATATGAGATTATTTTTATGACATAGAATGTAATAATGTAAATTTATTTTACTATATTATTATATGAATATTAAAATAATCCCTCAAATGTAGAAAACAATTTTTGGAAAAAAACATTTTTTTTACATTTCTTTCTAAGAAATCAAATGTATTTTTACTGTTCACAAATTTATGGATTTGTGATGGTTATTTATTTAATGGACATGTTCTCTATAAATATCCCTCATAACATGATTGTTTGATTATTCTACCATGTCCATATTTTCCCTTTGTACTAGTTTTATCCTATTTAAATGCCTAGTTTTTTGGTGACCTCTTCATTTCCAATTCCTTCTAATTAATATGTTATTATTTTAACCCTACTTCTGATGTGGGTTACCCATAATAAAATTTTGATGTATAACCCTTTGATTTTTTATGTAAAATGTAAAATTTTTAAAATGAAATTTTTTGAACTACGGTAGAATGTAACACCACAATATTTTATGGTACATAACTTTTAAAATTTAATTTCATCGATAGCATAGGTTTCACAGAACACATAGATTAAACAAACAATGATATATAATTAAATATCATTATTTTAAAATGACCACTATCACCTATACCTTATATTAGATGAAATAAATAGTATTATAAAAATCCTTTAAATTTATGTCATGTATATAATAAAATGTGTTTACATTCATTGAAATGATTTTGTAAGGAATGAATCTAGTTTTACACATTAAAATGCTCTATTATTATTCTAATTTTACCGCATTTTAATGGTGAACATATTTTAAAAAGAATTTTTTGAAAAAATTATAAAATATATTGAATAATATTATTTAATAAAAATAATTGAAAAATAATTTTATGGTGATATTGTGGTATATTTATGAAAATATTTACTTTCTAGAGAATATTGAAAAATCTCGATTTCTATAAAACTATCATTTTCGTTATATTAATAGTATACTTCGGATTTCAATAGTCACTTTAACTATGAAAGTATATATATATATATATTAATTTTTGATCTTATAAATGAAAATAAAATAATTTTTAATGAATTATATAAATAAAGTTTTAGAAATTGATAATTGAAGTATTGGTAATTTTGTGAAACATAAAAATTTATTCACAATTTTATAACTGAAATAATTATTTAAAAGAAATCTATTTTTCATCAATTAGATTCATAAATTATTTTTTTATAATAATTGTAATATAATTTTATGATACCTGAATTTATTTTTGAATGTCTTATAATATCTATTATTATTTTAAAATTGGTATTTTGCAAAAAAATGATGATTTTATTTAATAAATAAGTTTTATCATATTTAGAATTTTTTTCATACAATAGAGTTAAATTATAAATTATAATCACCAAAAAATTATTAAGTTGATATTTTTGGATTTTTCATAATTAATTTAATTTTTTTTTGTGAATAGTGAAGTATGATAATTTACCATATTTAATAAATACATAAATTATTGATAAATAGATGATCTTTAGATTATATAAATTCAGAGTATCTTACTATAAATGATTATTTTAAATTATTTTGGGATAATTATAACTCTATGCATAGTCATTAGCAAAAATATTAAACAATTAAATAAAATATTTAAAAAAACACCCCTCTCCTCAATTATAAATACCACCTCTCGATACCTTTTCTCCCCACACCACCAAAGCCTTAAATCATGTCCAATTTCTACCCAATACCTCTCAAAAACCGTTCCACTATATTATGGCCTTCCATCTCTCACTCAATTAAACATTTCAATGTTCATTGTGGATGTTCTCTAATAGAAGAACTGAAGAGGTAAAACCATCAATCCTTGCCTTTCATTTTCTTTTATTTTTGGTTTATTTTATTATTTGTACCTCACATACATTGTCAAAACATGGATGATAAAACCATTAACATATATATACTATAATTTTATTTTGTCGATGTAATATCCACAATTAAGTGTCTTTTCATTTTCTTTTTATTTTATAGATGAAATCATCATCTGTGAGGTGTCGAATTACCACGTTCGTGGAAGAGATGTTTTTATTTTTAAATTCCTCCTTTATGGATTAAAAAGACATTAAATTTTTTAATACATAATATTTAATGTTTCGAAACCATTTTATATACATAATATTAATTAATGAAACAAATCTATTTTGAGAGGATCTAAAAACCACAAATATAATCCAAACGATTGTCACTAATGACATATCTAATGATCCATCCTCATCCCAAATTAACAAATAGATATATAACCATTTAATATTATGTAAAATCCTTAATAACATTTAATTTTGATTCTTGTAAACTATTTTCATTTTACATGATTCTTAAATGCATATAAAAGTAAACCAACCATAAAACCCAAGGAAACAAACTCTCTCAAATGATAAAATTGTTTATTATAACTCATAAATAAGGCCAGAAATAAACATAATATAATTATAATTAATAATATACAGGTATAATTGGAATTTAAATAATAATTTAATGTATTTGATATTATTATCAGGGACATTAAGATCAACTGTGGAACACATTCAAACATATGGTAAGGGTTTTCTCCTCTTATGTTAATTTATGTGAGATATTCCTTATTCATAACTATTTATTTTGTGTTGTGTATGTATAATTACCATTGATTTATCATATATTTAATCTAATAATCTTGATGGTATTTATTATCTTATTTATGATCATTAATTTTAACGGCATATGGGTTGACTATTTTCAATGTGGTATGGGATTCTTCTAGAATGTCTATTTTCCTTCGGGTTATGCTTTATCTCTATTTACTCAAATGTAATTATTTTTTAATTTTATAAAATTCTTTTAAATTATATTTATATTTTCCAAAAACATGTTTCAATATTTTTTCATCTATCATTTATTGGGAAATATGTGTTTTACAGTGTTACCTTTTCAATTCCCCACGATAAGCAATCTAGATTAAAGAGATCTTCCAAATTTTATACCCATTTTCATTTACCATCCATAATTTGTTTTGAAAAAAAATTATTTTTATAAAATCAATATTTTTTAAGAAAAAATAATTTTTATCATTCGTATATTTAGGGAAAAAATTATAACATTTTGATTCCTGATGACTTTTTTATATTTTCCCTTAAACCATTCTGAAGTTACCCATTTCTAATGTTTTATAAAAAATCTTTTTAAAATTTTTCACTTTCGTAAACATCATTTATACATGAAAAAAATTCAATTTTGCTTCTATTTTCTTTTATATTCATGTTTATAATCTCATTTTATGAATAATAAAAGGTATATTGTCAAAGAACTATTCATTTCTATATATAGGTATATTTCTCTCATAAAATTATCAAAATATATTAATAGATTATTTTCACCTATGATAATGATTAAAATATTTAAAATTGGTACATTACAATGTATTTTAAATGTATATTTTTAAATTAGTCATTAGAAATATTTGGAATGCATTGGACTTAATAAGTGATGGGTGGGGCCTGATATAGCTCCCGGATGCATTGGTAGGTCTCATGATACAAACTAGACTGGTTTTTGGCCGAGACCATAACTATTTATGTAGATTGATTGGATGATGACTTAATGGTATGTTTATGATGGTCATAATTATACATCTCCTCATAATGATATTGGTAATTAATAATCCATTTGATTATTTAACTTTTATAATATCCACAGTTAAGTTTCACTATATGTGATTATTTGTATGGAATTACTTATTCATCTTTAAATCATGAAATTTTATGCTCATGAATATGTTCTAATGGAATATTTTTTTATTCATTCACAATACCTTATTGTTTATGTTTATTTTTTATTGCTTCTGGTGTATTGTTTAACGACACTTAGCATTTGAGACGACCTATTTATTTTGATTTATTTTTCCCCAGGATTTGAACATGTATATAATGAATGACATACGTGGATAATGTTAGTGTTTATTGGTTTTCCAATGGATTTTTTATGTTTTTTTCCTTTCATGTTGTAGTGTAACAATTATGTATCTATCTAGTTTTCCAAGGCTCCTAAACAATTTGGTCCTTTTGGGTTTAAATTCCATGTTTGTTATACCAATGTAATAAATTAAAGCACTAGATCCATGAAACTAGTTTATGTATATTTACATAATCCCCAAGGAGTTTGAAGACAAATTTGACTATACTGAGGTAAATCAGATATATATTGAGCCCTCAGATTCTCATGCAGGTATCTCATTCATTGATCTTGTTGAAGATAATGTTATATATGGGAAAATACAGTCTATGTACATGTATAGCAGGATAAATGTTATCGATACACAGAAGGATTTCATTAACAATGGATATCTATTTATCATCATTCTAGTATGACCACTTCTCCTACTAGGAAGAAACAAGGATGAGCTTGCACCTTCCTCCATAACACTGAAAGGATATGAAATATGGGACCAAAAATCCCTTGGGCCAAATCTAGCTCAATACTCAGAAAAGGGACCTCATATCCAATTCATAATTTCTAGTGGTTTGTCCAAACACAACCTTAAAAATCTTGTTAGGAAATCCATTGTTTCATCAACACAAGGAAATCCCTTCATCACACCACAAATTCATAAAATACTTAATTCTTGAAAAAATTGGGATGTGAACATCGATAAATCCCCATACAAATTATGAAATTCAAAATATATCAACAAAAGATTATATCTGAGGGAAGGGATATAATCACTGTTTGAGGTTGTTGTACGGGTCACCAACAGGGATGGTCTATAAATGATCTTTTCCAACCCCTTCAAATAGGTTAGTGAAGAGTACATGATAACCATATAACTAACCTCTTCTTTATTACACATTAGTTCATAATTTATTACGTAATATAACTCTTTATGAAACCCAAAATATTGATATGTCCAGTGTATTTTGGAATTTTATATATTACATAACAACTTATTACTTGAGATACAAAACATTATTGAACACTTCCTTAACATGATCATAATTTTCCAACAAACTTATAACTGCAAGGGATAAAATGGGGTAATCATATGTAATGGGATGTGATATAAATCTTTGTAAGGTAGAAACATGGAATAACATGAATAATGTGATACATGTTTGAAAATAGACATATAAATGGATAATAAAAATAGTATGGATCATAAACATGAATAATGAGACATGATATAGCATGGTAATCATAAATAAAACATAAGAAATGTGGAAAATACATAAAATAGTACATCATAAATATCATGTCAATGATGAATATTAAAATACCTCATAAGGGAATGTTCACTTTATATTAATTAGGTTCACTCCCTATCCCAACATTATGTATTATGATACTAAAAATTATCCAATTCATGGGCAGGCTATATAGGCGCACCCATCATAATCATTTCATTTTCATGCTTAAGTGTGCTAGATAGATCATACAACATGGATTCATAAATCATTATAACTTATTCCATTATTAAGGAATGTGTAAGGAATACATTTAATTATCCAATAAATATGAATATGTCTATAACGGTGAACATTCATGATATAAAAAAAGTATGTAATTTACTACATAGTTTTTTTGGCATGTAAAATCTTGGTGAAATTCAGAAGCATATATAAGAGGGTCACATAATGATTTGTAAAAATAGGTTGATCAGAGAGATATGGGTCTCACATCACATAGAAATAAAATTGTGAGTAATAGGGAAATTGAAAATCATATTGTAAGAATTTAGATTTTAAAATAGAATTCAATAAGTAATTATGAAACATGAAAATAGAAAATAATCATAACTATATTTTCTTATGGTAACAAGTGTACATAAAAATCATGGGAGGAACATTGATTGTACAATTAAAGATAATAATGTATACATTAAATGGAAATTAATGGGAACATTGAATAAAAAATTATAACATAAAAATTGAATTTAAGAGACGTTACATAAATTCATTTCTTGAATGGAAATAAGAATAGTGAAATACCTCACAAAATGTAGGCATAGTAACAGATTAGGTAAGGGTAAAAATTAGAGAGTATAAATTGTATATCATTCAAGTATCATAAATTGGATTGTTCTTTAGAGATAATAAATTATTATTATATAAAAATGGAAATTATAATGAATAATTTCCAAGAAAGTTATAGAATTAAAAGAATGAGATTAAGGTGAGGATCCCTTACTTGAGTGTGTGCAAAAAATGAATGGAAGGGGTTTTGAGAGAGCTTGGGGGAGCCTTGGTAGGGATCTTGGGAGTTTATGGATGATTAAAGACGTGGTATAAGGTTTTTTAGTGAAGATAAAAGGTAAATTGGTGGGTTTATATAGGACAAGAGGGGAAGTTATTTATTTTTTAGGTTTTGGACACTATATAATAAAATATCAAGAAGAACAACTCATACCATGGTTTTTTCCAATGTTTTTGAAAAAATGTGTCAGGATTACATTATTTTATAATTTCATGGGAATAATTTAATAAAAGATTACCATTTGGGATGAGGATGTGAGTCACACACATAAAGACATGGTTTGAAAACCTCAGAATAAATAACATGTTTTGGAAGATTCACAACGGATTCATAAAATAAATAAAATAAGCCTTAAATCACATTATTTTAATGTAAAAAACAAATATATGGTCGTTTATCACATTTATATTACTTATTACATAATATTTGGGTCATTATGATGTCATAAAATATAAGGTATTGACTTTAAACATTACAAAATCATTAATTAAGTTAATAATTTACATTGAGGATCTTTTTAGGTTTAGATTTTTTGAGAATTAGGCCATAACTATTGCATTACATCTCAAATATTACAAAGTATACACTTCAACTCAGTATCCATTTTTTCATTAAATAAGAAATATTTAAACAAAAAAAATTATTTTCATGATATAAATCTTCTTCAATTCTTCCTCTCTCTTACCCTTCCTTATATCCTATGAAACAAATTTCAAACACATGGGCAGAGGATAAAAATCTAGTAATGGTAAAATAATATATAATGAAAACATTAGTATATCATTAAATAGAAAACATAATCTCTTTAACGTATCTCATGTAATCATAATATTTTTGAATAACACATAGTAATAAAAAATCATAAAGGTAACTTGTGGCATCCATGACATAATTGGGTTGTATCATTCATACCTATGTAGGAAGTTAAATTTGGAATAACCATCATAGTATTTTACATAAATCTATAAGTAGAAACATTAACGTTTACCTTTTTCATGCTACCTAAGGAATTAGAGTGCTATCTCGGGCTCATCCACCCTAGGTTTATCATAGAACCACCCCTATACTTAATCAATTCCCAAGAACCATAACATATTCACAACACATAAAACAAATATAAATGAAAGATAAAATTTCCACATTGATATCACAATATGTCATATAAATATATTGAACAAATCAATGCATTATCAAAACCATTTTCAATATCAAAATACGTAAAAGATTATATGGTATTTATTTTCCTTT
This sequence comes from Viscum album, assembly GCA_963277665.1. Lineage (NCBI taxonomy): Eukaryota > Viridiplantae > Streptophyta > Magnoliopsida > Santalales > Viscaceae > Viscum > Viscum album. The sequence continues at coordinate 199,331,629 of OY728157.1, read as the reverse complement.
TGAAAATATTATGGATTGTTATGGAAGCCAAATATCAAAATAACACTCATGGCTATGGAAAGTTAATTTTCACAGTGTACGTTAAAAAGAAACAATCCCATTGTCGTTTCATAAAATGATACATAGAAAAAAGATTCCCTCTAAATGAAATTATAATAATATTCATTATAAACCATATAAAATAAAGTCATGTATAAATCAAAATATGTCTCAATTATAGAAGATTCATATAAAGTCCCTTACCTCATGTCCAACATGACTCGTTTGTTCATTAATCTCCTTTAAATTGGGTAACTTTCTTTGGATTGAACCCAAAGGATTTTTTAAAGTGCCATCTGACTATGTTAAGGCTTTTAGGTGGAAGATAGGGATTTTGTGAGCATATTTGGGTAGAGGTTGGATGATCCAACGGGGCTTGAGCGGTGTGAGTAAGGGTTAGAGGTGAAGGATTTTTATAATGGGTAGGATAGACTATTTAGTAAAGATTGAATGTATTATTTTATTATAAAATTATTTTTTTAAACGAAGAAACTTATCTAATTTAAATATAAGTGACATATAAGTCTAAATAAAATTATCCAATAGGAATTGGATAGGTTTTAGATATTTTTTTAATCGTTAGATTTTTTATTTTACCCTTTGTTAACTTATTTAACCTTTACCATGTCCTCTTGTATATTCATAATATATGGTTAATATAATTAGTAAAAAATATAAAGTGACCCAAAATGGATCATTAATGACATTTTTAAGAATATATATGACATTCGGCCAAATATAACATTTTTAGGACTGTTTTATCATTTAATAAAATATTTATTGATTTAAAAATTCATTTATGTCAGTTTATAAACTATTTATATCATTACATTTAAAAAATCTATAAAAACATTATTATTTTGATAAAACAACATTAATTTAAAGATAACAAGCGATTATCATCCATAAAATCCGTGGATAGCCTAAAAAGTTTCAAAATAAATTCATTTTAATATTTATAATCTCATTTATTTAAAACATTCATTAATGAGGTAATCATTACATCCTCATTGTGTCTTAAATAAATTTATTTATATGTTGTATAAAGATTTTAAATAAAATACCATGATGTATAAAATATTTTTATAATTATAATGTCTATTTATAGTCTATAATATCACTTATATAACCCATTATAATTTTTTTACTAAAATATATATGTTTTTGTTAAATTTTCCTTAACATTAATTTTTTTTTAAAGTGTCATTTTCACTCACAAGTGGCTCCATGGGGTCCCAAAATCAACCCATTGATGTATATGGTTGGAAATGAATTTTCCAATTATATTAGGATACATGTTAGGCTAATTTAATTTTATTATAAAAATATTTTTTACACTTATTTACTATATTTATCTCTTTATAATGGTAAATAAAATATTTACAGAAGTTGCAATTCATAATGTCTAACAATAAAAGTTACTTATTTACATAACATGGATCTCCTGATTAAAAATATGGAATCCATATTTACAAATTCAGAACACATAAGTTGAAATAATTAATTTAAAATTAATTTCTATTGACAAAACAAAAAAGGGTGTTTTTACGAAATAATAACTCTCAAAACATTGATACTTTTTTATATCCAATTTCATTGTGAAATTACATAAAATCAACAAAATAGTATTAAATGGTAAAAATATAATCTAATTACACTTTAAATCCAACTAAAAAGATAATATAACCATTGAAATAAATTATAATAAAATGCAGTTTTGAATTAAAATGCAGTATTTTTCACAATTCATTAAAAAATGAACATTTTCAGAAACATTCAAAAATTTAATCCAAAGTAAATTTTGATGTCCCAATTTTAAATGTGAATTTTATTTTGTCAAATAAAATATATAAAATTAAAAAGTATATTTAAAAAAAGTTCACCATTCGAAGGAGGTAAATCGAACTTCTAATGATTATTAGAGTATTCGTGCTTAAAATTGGATTCATTCTTAGTTTATTCCTCTAGAAATTATTAGATAACTGTAAAAACATTTAACAAACATTTTTATTCATATTGATGTCATTTCTGTTCATTCCTACCAATATAAAAGTTATGCGATATATACCATTTGAAATAGTAATATTATATTATTATTTTCCATTACAACTAAACTTTGTGTGCAACATAATATCTCAAGAAATCCCTTGTTGCGTATTGAGTAAGTCATCGAACATAGCATCCCCTTTAAAGTAAAATTAAAATCTAAGTCACAGATATTAATAAATATGAAAATTTTCATATTCTTTATTTACTTGGGATGTTACATCCTTCCCCACCTTCTCATAATTGTGTTCCTAAAATTCTATTGACTTATCAAATAAGAGGGGATATTTATCCATCATATCATTTTTAGATTCTCATGTTTTCTATTAAACCATATAGGTTTTTTACAAAACTTTTATCTGAAGGATTGCCTTATTCTGCAAAACTTTCTGTCTACACTCAAGAATCTGGACTGGTTGTTTCTTATAAGAAATATTCTCTTCCAACTGAACTACCTCTAGACTCAATACAAGAGATGGATCTGGAATACACTTTTTTCAACATTGAAACTTGAAAAACATTGTGTATAAGTGATAAATTTGGAGGTAAATCCACTCGATTGGGATCTAATCCACATTTATCTAGGATTTCATAATGTCTAATGAACCTCAGACTCAACTTTCCCATTATACCAAAATGCATCACACTTTTCCATAGAGAAACATTGAGAAAGACAAGATCACCTACCTAGAAATAAAGATCCTTCCTCTTGTAATCTACATAACATTTCTTCCTACTTCGTGTTGTTCTCATGAGATTTTGAATCAACTAACCTATTTTTTCTATCTCTTCTACCAGTTCTAGTCCCATAAATTTCCTTTCACATAAATTATCCCAAAAATCGGGAGTTCAACACTGTTTTCTATATAATACCTCAAACAGAGTCATATGTGTACTGGAATGAAAACTGTTGTTATAATAAAACTCAACCAAAGAAATATTTAAGACCCAACATCCCTGGTAATCAATTGAGTAAGCATGTAACATATCCTCGAATGTCTGAATTATTCTTTCTAAATGCCCATCTTATTGTTGATAAAAGATGTATGAAAATTTAATTCAGTACCCAACTACTTCTAAAGGCCTTTCTAAAAGATAGAAGTAAACCTAAGATCATGATCAGCTAAAATAGAGAGGGGAACTCCATACAACCTGGCTATCTCTTTAACATACAACCGACAATGTTTATCTAGAGACAAAGTATCACGAATAATATCGAAATGAGAATATTTATCCAATCGATCAACAATAAACCAAGTTTCATTATTACCTCAATATTTCTTTAGTAATCCTACAAATAAGTACATGGATATATTTTACGATTTCCATTTTGGCACCATTAAAGGCTGAAGAATCAATTTCATTAACTGTAGATCTACTTTAACAAATTGACAAGTCAAACACTTCATAGTAGAGTTAGAAATACCTCTTTTCATTACATCCCAACATTAATACTTCTGAATATATCTATACATCTTAGTACTATTGGGATGAAATGTAAACAGAGAACAATGAGCTTCACATAACAACTCATTCTTCAACTGTGACTCATGAGGCACACATAATCTCTTCCCATACCTTAAAACACAATATTTATCAATGTTAAAATCAAGAAACATACTATTCTGAACCAACTCTACCGTTTTCTACAAATCAATGACTTCCTTCTACGCTTTCTTAATTTTGTCTGATAGAGATGATTTCACTAACATCAAAAACAAAAAAGTGGAATCTCAAGCACCAAAAAAATCTATTCCAAAGTTTGTCAAATTGTTAATAATATAATCTGGTTCTAAATTTAACATAGTTAATGTATCATTACATTTTCGACTAAAAGCATTAGCCACTTTATTTTCCATTCCCATATGGTAATGGAATGTGCAATAATAATCCTTGATTAATTCTAACCATATCTTTTATCTCATTTCTAATTATTTCTAAGTAAATATATACATCATAATTTTGTGATCAGTATATATTTCACAAATTACTACATAAAAATGATGCCTCAATATTTTTAATACAAAAACAGCAATAGCTAATTCCAAATCTTATTCAGGGTAATTTACCTCACGAGTTTTCATCTAACTTGAATAAAATAAATTACCTGATCAATCTAAAAAATGAAACAACAATGTCCTTTCAATGAATAGTAAAATATATATAACAAAATCACTATTATTGGAAGGAATTTCCAAAATAGGAGAATTCACCATTATTCTTTTTAATTCCTAAAAACAATAATCACATTATTTGATCCAGATGAACTTAACACCATTTTGAGTTAATTTAGCTAGTGGGCTAGATAAATGTGCAATATTTTCATCAAATATCTAGTAATAAGCTGCCAAACCATGAAAACTATAGATCTTAGTTATATATTTGTTTCTTTTCCATTATTTAACAACTTTTGTTTCATTAGGATCGACAATTAGGCCATTTTTTTAAAAAAGTGACTAAGGAATGATACTTTTTGTAACCAAAAGTCACACTTATTGAATTTCCCATACAGTTTCTTCTCTTTTATGGTTTTAAAGAAAACCCTTAAATGAATTTATTGTTCATACTTTCTTTAGAATAAACCTTAATATTATCAATAAACACAACCACTATTTATCAGCTAGTCAACTTAGCCATCACTGCAACAAACTATTCAATTATGATTCTAACCATCTGAGGATGATGATTTGGAAGCTCATTTCCCTTTGTATGCCTTCCCATCACAACATTCCTATTTCCTCTATGAAAACCATTCTTAAAAAAGAAATATCTTTATCAAATGGATGTTGTAATCTATAAATTCTATATTATTTTAATCATACTATAATGTTAAAATAATTTATGAATATTAATTTAAGAATATCCTAACTCCTAGAGTTTTTCTGAACTGACCTCTGATAGTAACTATAAGGCCACGAACTTAAAGAATACATAATCTTGAATTATGTTAATAATTCTCAGTTAGGTTCATTTTATGTTTATATTTTTAGTGAATTTGGCCATATCTATAACATTACATCTCAAATATTACAAATTAGAAACTTCTACTTAGTGTAAATTTCTTTCATAAAAGAAAAGCTATTAAAATAATACAAGAATTTGTTTCTTGATATAAATCTTCTTGAATTAAATATTACTTTTAACCAACCTTATATCATGTGAAAAACATTTCGTATTTTTGGGATGAGCATAAAAAGTTCATTAAGTGTAATAAACTAAAGAAAGAAAACATTAATTTATCATTATATACAAAATATATTCTCGTTAACATAGCTCATGAAATAAATGATTTATTAATAAAAAATTTTAATCACAAATCATAAAGGTAACTTTTGGAATCTATAAAATACTTGCATTTTTCCTTTCATAGCTATGTAGGGCGTTACATTTGGAAGACCCATCACGGTGTATTCCCTAAATATCAAAGGGAAACATTAACGTTTACCTTTGTCATGTTACCCAATGCATTATAGAGCTATATAGGGACCACCTGCCCTAGGTTTATCATGTAACCACCCATATACCTAATAAACTTCCAAGAACCATAACATATTCAAAACACATAAAACAAACATAAATGAAAGACAGATTTCCACATAGAAATCAAAATATATCATTTAAATATGTTGACATAATCAATCCATTAACAATAAAATTTTCAATGCCAAAATATTTAAAAAGGTATATGGTATTTATTTTCATTATAAAAATATTACGGCATGTTAAGGATGGAAAAAGTCAAAATAATGCTCATAGCGGAAGAAAGGTCGTTGTCACCATGTACATTAAAAAGAATCATTTCTATTGTCTTTTAGTAAAATTCTACATAGAAAAATATTACATTTAAATGAAATGAAAATTAAAATGGATTTATACACCATATAAATTTAATTCATGTATAAATAAAAATTGTATTCAATAAAAAGAGATTTAAATGAAGTCCCTTACCTAATGTCTGACTTGACTCATTCGTTCTTTAATATCCTTTAAATTGAGTAACTCCCTTTGACTTGAACCAAAAGGATTTCATGAAGTGACTTATGCCTATGTTAAGGTTTCTAGGTGGAATTCCGAGATGTTAGTAGCTTATTTGGGCCACATTTGGATGATCCATGGGGGATTTAGGGGTGTGAGTAAGGGTTAGAGGTGATGATTTTTTATAGGGGGGGTGGGTCTCTTTTGAAAAGTTTGAAAGAATTATTTTATTATAAAATTATTTTCTATTTAAAAAGGTCCAAAACAATTTTATTTCAAATATAAGGTGCATATAAGTTTAAATAAAATCATCCAATAATAATTGGATAGGTTTTGAATATTTTTCTAATCCTTATCTTTTTTTGTTAACCCTTTGTTAACTTATTTAACCTTTATCATGTCCTCTTGTATATCGATAGTATATGATTAATATATTTACTATAAAATAAAAATAGATCCAAAATAGATCATTAATGAAATTTGTTACATCATATATTTCATTTGGCCAAATGTGTGATTTTTAGGATTTTTTTGTCATTTAATAAAATATTGATTGATTTAAAAACACATTTATGTCAACTTATAAACTATTCATATCAATACTTTTAACAAAATCTATAACAACATGATTCTTTAGAACAAGATTCATTAATTTAAAGATAACAAGTTATATTCATCTATATCATTCGTGGATGGCCTGAAAAGTTTCAAAATAATTTTTTTTTAATATTTATGATTGCATTTATCTAAAACATTCATTAATGAGTTAATCATTACATCATCATTGGGTCATAAATACATTAATTTATATGATGTATAAAAATTATAAATAAAATACCATGATATAGGAAATCGTTCTATATTTATAATAACTATTTATAGTCTAATATTTCACTTATATAACCTATTATAAAATTGTTTTACCAAAATATATATGTTTATGTTACATTTTCCTTAACATTTAATTAATTTCTATAAAGTGTCATTTTCATTTACAAGTGGTTATATGAGGTCCCAAAATTTACCCAAGGTTTCCCATGGGCAGACATGTATCAGCCAATAGGTTTTGGACACATGTTACGATAATTTAATATTATTATAATAATTTTGTTTTCCCTTATTTACTGAATTTACCTTTTTATCATGGTAAATAAAATATTTACTAAAGTTACTATTCATAATGTCTAAAGATAAAAGATACCTATTTAATCAATTTAAACCTCCAGATTACAAATATTGAATCCATTTTTCCAAATTTGAAAAATATGAGTTTCAGAAGTTAATTTAAAATGAATTCATGTTGTCAAAACAAAAAAGCGTGTTTTTAGGAAATAATAACTATCAAAATATTGACACTTTTTTATGTCCAATTTCAATGTAAAATTTTTTACAATGACCAAAATTGGATAAAATGGTAAATATACAATCTAGTTACACTTTAAAACCAATTAAAAAGATATTCTAATCATATAAATAAATTATATTAAAAGGTAGTTTTCTATTAAAATGCAGTATTTGCACAATTCATTAAAAACGAACATTATCAGAAAAAATCCAAAATTTCATCAAAATTAAATTTTGATGTCCCAATTCCAAATAAGAGTTTTATTTTTTCCTATATAATATATAAAATTTTCCAAAACTATATTTAAAAAGGGTTCATCATCAAAAGGCGATAAATCATCCTTTTAAAAAATATTAGAGTATTCAAGCATAAAATTATATTCTTTTATATTTTAAGTCTCTAAAATTTATTGGATAATAGTAAAAACTATTAAAAAACCTTTTTAATCATATTTTAGTTTGTTCAGTTCATTCCCACCATTACAACGACTAGGTGTTAACAACCATTTAAAATACTAATATTATGCAATTATTTTTCATTATAACTCAACGTTGGGTGAAACATAAGATTTCTAAAAACTCATGTTGTTGCGTATCAGATAACCCATCAATCATTGCATCCCATTTAAGGTAAAATTAATATATAATTCAAAAATATTAATAAATATGAAAATTTCATATTCTTTATTTACCAGGGATGTTAAATAAAACACAAAGTGTACTTATACAGTATTTAATTAATACCCAAAAATTATACTGTATCATTAGAATATAAAAGCTTCGACATTGGATAATTTCAATGTTATTATTTAAAAAATATTATTCATTTTATCTAAATAATTTTATCAATATGGGAAATTTCTCTTCTAAAATAATGATTGAAATTTAATTAAAATGACGAGGTTTTTACTATAAATGTTTTTGAACCCTACAAAAAATATATTTGAATTAAATAAATTATATGATAATTTATATTTGATAAAAATATTTCATAAAAATATATAAATAAATGATTATTTATTTCAAAAATCCATTAATCCATTAATTAATTAATTGAATTTAAAAATTGACCAAAAATACAATTTGTGAGTTATTGTATCATGACAAAAATTGTTTACAATGTAAAGGAACATTCATGAAAATATATTCTTTTTTATATAAAAAATAATCTATATAATAATATTTCTAGGGCCTTGTTACTTATCAATTTAATGAACTAGAAAGCACCCTAAGGGTAAGGTGTGCGATGATGGGACATTCATGGGACAGTTCTGGGAATGTGGTTTGGGTCATGACCTTGGTGATCTTGAACTTATCTTATAAATGGATTCACTCATTGATTACATTGTTTTATCTCAACTTTGAATTGGTCATGGGATAATCCAATAAATGTTACCTCCCATAGAAGCTCTGATTAATGGGCTTCATAAGGAATGATCCAACTAGTTCAGGTCATCACTTCCTTTTTCATTATCAATTGGATTGCTAAAAATTCTATATTTATACTAATCATGTAATCATTTCTCAATAAATATATTATCAAATATAATGATTTTTAACACTAAATTTAATCCAATGGGAATAAAAAGTCTAAATAAGTGCAGATGTTTTCTATAACCATATATCATAGTATGAAATTTAAATAAATATTTAGGGAAATTTTATAAATATGAGTTTGGGTCACTATAGTCTCCCCCCTTAAAAAATTTCTTCCTCAAAATTTTAATTTCCCATACTAAAATATATGGTGGAAACCCTATTTCATCAATTCTGTTGGTTTGATGTTACTTCTTCAAACTTGTGGTTTCTCATGAATGCTTTGACTAAGGGAATTATCTTATTTTGTAGAAATGTTTCTGTATGATCTATGATCTTCACTGGATACTCCTCATGGAATGGATATTATCCAAAGGTACCACCACTAGATCGATTACATGTTATTGGTTTGGTATGTACTTACTCAAAAGGGATACATGGAACACATCATCTACTTGACATATATTTGGTGCGAGTTCTAGTCAATATGTAGCCACTTAGATGCAATCATGTTTCCAAAAAGTGGTGATAAACCTTATAATAATAATTTTATTCTTCCCAAATCACATCACAATATTCTCTGGAGATATGCATAGAAATACCAGGTCTCCAACATCAAACTCTTACTCTCATAAACGATTGTCAACATAGTTTTTCTATCGACTTTGAGAATCCTTGATGTGTTGATGAATGTTGTTAAACTTCTCTGCCATTTATTTAACCACTTCATGACCTAGATTATTTTTTTACCAAACTTCATCCTAATGTATTGGGGTTTGGAACCTCTTCCCCTACAAGTCTTCACAAGGATCCATTTGGATGCTCAAGTGGAAACAATTATTGTAAGAGAAATCAACCAGAGAAAGATGTTCATACCATCTTTTTTGAAGACCATATATCATGATCTCAACCTATCTTAAAGGGTCTAAATAGTCCACATAAACTAGGCATTAGTTTTAATATTATAGGACATAAACAATTTCAACTCTTTATTTAATGTATATTTCATAAATCTCCATAACATGGAAGTGAACCGTGGATCTAAATTGGATACAATCATTAGTGATACATCATTAAAACAAAACTATTCTCTGATTTATATCTATGCATGTTGATCTAGTGACAATTCCCCCAATATTTGATGATTTGATAAGTATTTGGACGAATATATAGAATAACCCATATAATAATGTTTCCCCTAAATTTCTTCATTATTTTAGTGACAATGTCTATGGTGATATTCTCCAATTTATATGTTGGTATGGGTAATGGATGAATCATCCACTTGGACCTATACCATTAATACTTACCTTACATAAATACCCGGAACTTTTATGTATATTCCATGATCTCCTTAATCATTTTATCAACCAATAGTATGCTCAAAGATATCGATACATCTTGGTATTTCTTGGGTTAATGGAGAATGAATAACTATTTGAATGATCCGATAATTCCATCTTTAACTTGGCATATGATAAAACACATATACATGACCCAAATCTCTCAGTTTTATATTTATTAAAATAAATCTCAAAGGATTACCCATTTATTATATTTTTTGTAACACACCAATATTTCATAGTACGCAATTTCATCAAACTAATTAAATAACATGTGCTACACACAACACTAAGTTTGAGTGCACCAGAACTTACCAAACTAGTTGTTCAAAAGCATTTATGAATAGTATTATCTTCATTTTTAACTTTATATATTTTATATAAACTTTAAAATCCATATTATGTGTTTATAATAAATAATATAAGAATAAATTCATTTTCTCAAATAAAGGAATTATTTTTCCGAAAATGCAATTTTACCGCCTTTTATTGGAGATCCTTGTTTAAATCCAATATTTGAAACATTTATATATTAAATTTAACAAAATCAACTTTTTATTTATAATTGTGACATAAAAATTTAGTTTCGATAAATTTTTTGTGTTTTTCTGAAAATTATCATATTTGGGTGAATAGTAAAAAATACTATATTTTAATTGAAACCAACTTTTTTAATCAAAATAATTTTATTTTTCAATTATAAATTTGATTGGTTTATAAGAATAATTATACTATTTTTCCATTTAATACAATATAAGGCATCATAAGTAATTTCAAATTTAAATTTGACATAAACACATGTCAATCTTTTGATTGTGTTTACTTTTTAAAAAAACCCCACTTTTTGGTTTTGACAACGGGAATTAATTTTAAATTAATAAATGAAATTCAAATGTTTAAATTTTTTTGAAATAGACTTCATTTTTGAATTCAGAATATCAAAATTATCTTTGGGTTAATTTTTGGTATGTTTCTGAATACTTTCAATTTTTGAGGAATAATGAAAAACACTGCGTTATTAATTAAAACTTCCTTTTTATTTAAATAATTGATTATTTTATTTAAATTTATTTTAAGTAAATATAGATATATAATACTTATATAAGTTTAATGTAATTAATTGGAGTCATTTTATAATAAAATTATATTTATAAAATTTTATTGAACTTTTTAACCTCTTTTACCTACTTTCTAATAGCATTTGTAAATTTGCAAAAAACATAATTTTACCACTACTGTGAGTTGAATTTGAAAATTCCTAGAGACACAATTTATATCATTAAGTCAAATGTGGTTTAATAAGATGAAAATATTTTTTGGTGAATAGTAACTTTTGACTTTTATTTACCACGGTTAAAAGTAAAAAGAGTAATTAAAGGGAAAAATCATTTTATAACCTTAAAACATGTCCTAATTCTACTGTATAAGTGTATTTATAACCAAAACAACCTTAAAAATAAAATATGATCTTTTAGGTCCACTTGGATTAGATTAGGAGATTTATTATTATTTTATTTAAGGAAGTGTTAAAAGTATTAAATTCAATGTTTAATAAGTAAACCATTTTTAATATAGGGATACAAACAATATAAATTAGACTATAAATATTCATTAGAAATATAAAAATATTTCCTACATAACGGTATTTTATTTATTATTTTTAGAAATGAAACAATTTCATTTATATATTTCATAATGATGATGCAATAATTACATTATTAATGAATGAATCAAATAAATGGTATTATAAACATTAAAATAAATATAATTTCAAAGTTTATATGACATACACGAATTTTCTAGGTTACTATGACATGTTAGGATTTATATAATATATTTGGTTCTAAGTAATCAAGTTGTGATGACTTTCACAAAAAACAAATACTAAATAGTGTGAAAATTGAAATAAATAGTGTTTTAAAACAAATATTATATTATTAAATTATATAATAGACCTAAAAATATAAGGTCCTGCCAAATCAATTATATAATTATAGGTATAAAATTAATGAACCACTTGTGGTTCCCTTAGAATTTTATAGTATTTTTATTAACCAATATTATAATATTAAAAGTATACATGGTAAATATTATACTATTTTACTAAGAATTATATCTAATAGATAAGGTTAATATGGTGACCCAAACCTTTATAAAACCTATTGGTTGACAGGTTTTCGACCCTTCACAATCTTATTCTCGAAATAAATCATTTTGGAGTGATTTGATACTGAAAATGATTTTTTTTATACAATAATATTTTAATCTTTTCCTATGGTGGCCCTCACCACTCTTATAAAAGGGAACTTACACTTATCTCAACATCACACCTCCAAATCCATTTTGATCGACCAAAACTGGCCAAAATATCCTCCCTACTACCCTCAAATACTTTTATAGGACTTAAATTGATCAGAAATCCAACCTAAGGATCCCTTTTGATCAAATCAAAAGGAAGAACCCAAATAAGAGGCAGTTATTTCATCTCTTCTTTCAACGTTCTTTTATTCTTCCACTACATCATTCATTTTCATAACAAAATTATTACTCCAATACCTCCTAGATACTATGATGTTATTATATATTTGGTAAAACCATGTTCATTATTCTATCCATCCTATAAATGTCAAAGTCACCATACGTGCGTATGTACGGCTTATCGTTTCCACGTCGTGGTGTAGTTTGTTATTCAAACACTTCAATATTTGGATGCACATAATAATGAGTATAAATAAATTAAATAATAAATACAACATGTTAAATATTTTTTATATATGATATACTATCCAATTATATAATATTTACCTATAAATATTTTGATATTATCACTCGTGTGTACGTACGGATTACAGTCCCCAGGACGCGATGAGATTCATTACCATGTTTACCATTTAACGATGATTATGAAATATATATATTATTAATAAGTATGTAATATGTGACATCATAATTCTATTGAAGATATATATATATATAGATATATATATGTACTTACATATATAATATTCACTTACTTCCGTTCAATACGTTAGGAAAATCCAAATAACATTTATGCGTACGTATGACCTACCATCTCCATTAACAGTGCCTTCCATTTCATATATCTATGGATAATAAATATTTATATTCTAAATATATATGATATATATATCTAGGTTAATATTCGTGAAATATTTAAATCATGATCTAAATGATACGATCATGAATAACAAATTAAAACATGTATGATAAAGAAAGTGATTATTACCCAAAATGATAATTTAACTTGGAAATCATTATTAAGTGGGTAGTATTGTCACAACCCCTCCTCGGGGCCCATTCAGTGACTACCCCAAGCCCGCCTTCCATAGGCCAGGGGCTGGCGACTAGCACCAAAGGCAAAAATCCCGATAACCGGGAAGGCATTGCCTTTATAAAAGTTAACAAAACACCACAGAGTACAAGCGGAAGCAAAACACTAAGTACAAAAGAAAGTGCTGAAAAGTAAATGAGCCAGAATACAAAACCAACTGAAAGTGCGGCTACAACTGAACGGAAGTACAACAGAAAAAGGCAAATAGATGGAAGAAGGAAGCAGCTCTTGGGTCGTCCTCCTCGGATCGTACCTGAAGGTTAGTTACAGATAGCGCAGCTCCTAGATCGTCCGCCACGGATCCTACCTGAAAGGTAGGTATAGATAGCCTCCTAAACGCTCTCTCCCATCAACCTCCTTCGTGTGTCTTCTCTCCGTGATTTCCTCCTCCAAAAACTGACTCATCGTGTAGTCCACCTCCTGGTACTGGCTCGTCGTGTAGTCCACCTCCGGGTACTCGCTCGTCGTGTAGTCCACCTCCGGGTACCGTCCAGTCCACGAACACTCAGCCTCTGTCAGCACTTCCCGTCGTCTGCAACCAACACAACGAGGTGCGGGCATAGCCCGTGCAGGGGTGAGTATAATGGTACTCAGTAGGGACCTTGAGACCCTCAAGGTCTCACTAAAACCAACAAGGATAACCACAAAGAAGATATCAACAGATAACCTCTACTTAGGTATATGCCCATACATATACCTAAGTTATCAAGTAACCCATCTCAATCATGTGGAAACACAAGGATCGTGAAATCAACGGATAACCACTACCCAGGTATATGCCCATACATAGACCTAAGATATCATGTGACCCATCTCAATCATGAGGTAAACATGAAGGTCAAAAGTCTTAGCTCAAACCAGGATTTTCGTTATCGAAAACGTAACTGCTGAAGAGCCCCGTATCTAGAGTGTACAGTGGTCCTATCACGACTCCGAGGTACTACTCACTAACCTAAGACTGCTGAGGTACTCCTCCTGTCGAGTATCGCGGGTCGGCGGCCAACTACCGGGCGCTCCGTCCGCTGAGGGTCTGTCGCCAAATACCAGGCGCTTCCCCTAATAGCCTATAGAGGTAATCCTCCTGTCGAGTACCGCGGGTCTGCGGCCAACTACCGGGCGCTCCATCTGCCATGCGTCTATCACCAAATATCGGGCGCTCCTTCCACTGGGCTAGTCGACTCACTCCAAGTCGTGTCGGTCAAGCAGTCGTCAGGTTTCAGCCGGCTACACAGTCTCCGTACTCCTCACGCTCGTCTCCGGGAGGGTCCGCTCAACGAGCTACTGGTCAAAACTCCATGTATCTCAAATTCCAATGAAGAAGTATCTCAAAGGACCACCTCGTCATAGGGGTCTCAACGCAACAGACGGCGCGTCAATCGGACGCCCGGTCTGTGAGTTATTAGCCTTTTCGTCCCAGGGGCCCAGTTGGTTTTAATGTGCGAACCAATGCGGCCGTAACTCAACTATACCCCGAACACTCATAGGGTATACTCATTGGGACCGTTTTTCTCCACGTGATCACCAACACCGCTGACGGTTCGTCAAACTGACGTCTGGTCTGAATGATATCATCTTTTCCGTTCCAGGGGCCCGGTTGGATTTCGGGTACAATCCAACCTAGTCACTATCCAACAACAACCAAAACTTAGGCAAAGTATGCCAAAAGTTCCATCTCATCAAGAAGAAAACAACAAGATAGACAACATGTCAATCGGACGCCCTGTCTGTGAGTTATTGGCTTTCTCGTTCCAGAGGCCCAGTTGGTTTCATGAGCAAACCTAACTGACCACACTCCGAATACATCCAAACCTCGAGCGGAGTAAGAGAAAATATCCGTCTCACTATGAGAAACTCAACAAAGTCGACGGCACGTCAATCAGACGTCTGAAGCACAAGATATGAGCGTTTCCGCTCCGAGGGCCCGGTTGGTTTCGTGTATGAACCTACCCGACCGAACACAAAGTAATCTGAAACCTTGAGTGCGATATACCGAAACGACCGTCTCATTCCAAGGATCGCTACGCAACTGACGGTGTGTTGGTCGGAGGTATGTACCCCAAGATATGGGCATTTGAACCAACACAGTCCGAAAATAGGGGGTCTGGGCCCGACCCGACCCGACCCAGTACCCCCTGAATCGGCTGAACTGGGTCGACCCGGCCCGAGCAGCGACACGGCCCGACGACCCGGCCCGGCCCGGCCGGTGGTGCGGCGGCGCGGCGGCGCGGCCAGCACGGCCAGCGGGCCGTGCGAGCGCGCCTAAGGGAGGGGCTCCGCCCTTCTTAAATTAAAACGGCGGCCCCCTATAAGGGGCCGCGCCCTATGCAACCCAGGGGGTGTAACCCCCCCCCCCCGGATTTTCCCCTACAACGGCTGGCCAGCGCAGAGCCGACCGGTTTCTTGCCGCGGGACCCTGCGGTCCGGCGCCGGCGGCCGGGGTTCTGGCCGCCTCCTTCGTGTTCTCCTGCTGCCGGTTTTTCCGGCAGCCACTTCGAGGATGGCTGAAAATTCGTCCAGCATGGCGTGACGATGCCGCGTCCTTCCGGCGTGGCCTGACTCCGGTCATGGCCTCATTCGTACCCTCGACGCGGCGCGACGTCATCACGTTTCTTCATCGTGGCCCGCATCGTTCGCGTCTCCTTTTTCTCAAGCGCAGTGCAACGATGGAATACTGTCTTCGCTAATCAAAACCGAAGAAAAGCAAAGGGGGAGGGGTATCGGCCATGTTTGTGCAGACCGATTCCCTCCCGTTATTTCGATAGCAGTTGGGGTAAAATGTTTAACCTTCACAATTTTTAATTTAAATAAAAATGGGAACATGGCCGACAGATTTATCTTTCACATTCGAAGGAAAGAATCACCAACTTAAAATAGTCAAACCCCTACCTTGGGTATAAGCCGATCGGAAGGAGGCATCGTCGTTCGAGGTTCATCGCAGTATGGTGTCGCGAGGATGACGACGTCGAAGGGGGACGTCATCGTTCGTCCGACTCGAGGGAAGGCGAAGCCGTCGTCGCTCGCTACCTGATTCCGCTTCCGAGCTTGTTCGTCGATCTGTTGACGATGAAGGGGAAGAAAAAGATCCATTGAAGAGTCTCACCGTGGAAGGGGAAAAATTCCGTGGAAGGAAAACAAGCGTTCTTCGTCAGAGGTGGCACGTTCTTCGTGAAGGAGGAGGAGGAGAGGAAAACTCAGCGCAACGCCTCCCAACCCAAAAATAAAATGAGGCTAAGGCCTTATTTTATTGCTTTCCACCAACGATTTCAAAATTTCAATGACGTAACCCTCACAATTAATTTCAAAGAATTAATTGTAAAACTTAACTGCCCAATTAAATAGTGGCATTAAGAAATTAAGGAAACGCGTCGGTTGACTTCATTTAATAGGGGGGTGCAGGTGCGTTACTTAAGAAGAAAAGTAACGGTGGGGCTCGTGTAGGTCCCACCTCAAAAATATCCTACCAAGTGGGTAGGATATTTTGAATTTCACCCTATCCGCTTCAACCCAGCTTAAGTAGCTTAAAGATGTCTTTAAGCGGCTTTAAGTGAAATGTAATAAAATTGTCGTAAAACTTTATTTTATTTCTTAACTTAAACCCCAAAAAAATTAAAAATCACAACCGAGAAAACGCAACTCCAAAAGAGGCGTTTCTAAGCAAAAACCGGTGCTGCGATTCCATAGGTGCCCTCGTAATTCGATTCCGAGCACCGGTTCAAAAGATAGGAATTCCCGCTCATTCGTTCACTGAACGTACCCGAGCCAAACTTCGGAAATTGATTCTGGGCACACCGGGCCCCGGAATCTGGCGCCGTCAGAAACTGCGTTCTTGTAAAATTCCAAAGAAAATTAAGAAAAAAAATTTTCCTTGAAATTTTTGGGTCTTTACATTACTCCCACCTCAGGGCTTTACATCCCCGTAAAGATTCAACACAAACTAGGGATACAAAAACGGTACTGAGCACGCTTCTGATCCTTCCGCTCTCGTGTGCTTACCTGGAGGTTCTGTACTGCCAAAGAAAGCGCACCCGAGGAATTGATCGCCCTCCTAGGATCCTCTCTTGTCAATCCTCGATCCCCACTAGAACCTCCGTGGAAGTAACCCCATCGCCATTGTCCTACTCCTCATGGTCGATGATATGCGAAGGGTCGAGCACGTATCTCCTCAGTTGAGATACGTGGAAGTAGTCGTGCACCTGGTGCAACTGAGGTGGATGGGTCAAGCGGTAAACCACCCCTCCTACCCACCTGAGGACCTAGAAAGGTCCGTTGAACCTCGGAGATAACTTGTCGCCTTGGCCACATCTCCGTAAACCTCGTCGAGGTGATACCCGTATAAGGACGAGATCGTCATACTCGAACTCTAGAGGCCTCCAAGTCCTATCAGCATAAGGCTTCTGTTGGCCCTGTGCTGTCCTCATCCGCTCTTGGATGACCTTGACCTTTTCTAGTCTCAAAAGAGATGCTATGATTTCTTCTTTGCCGATAAGAGAAATCTGGTCTCATCCCCTGGATTAACCACATTCATTTCCTAATACAGTCAATCCTGACATGAATGATGCATTCATGTCATGGATGACGTCGTAAGGCCGCGACGTAACTACCAAGAGCTCCAACTGTCACTCTCGCCTCCAAGGGTCGAGTCACACTGTTGGCATCAGTGTGAGGTCTTTAGGTCTCCTCCAGTAGAAATCTCAAAAGTGAGGGTCAAGTCAACAGTCTTCACTGGGACCACTCAGTATCAACCAAACAAAAAGGACAGGAAAGAAAACTTAACAAAGATAAGTGTCTTTTCATTATTGCAGCTCATAGTACAAAGACACGAATTTAACAACAACAAAACTAGAAGAAACATGATCAATAGCCTCCAGGTCTAGAGCTTGTCCCACTCCTTTCCATTTAGCTCTGGAGCTCCATGACCATAGGTCTCAGCTGCATGAATCTGAGCTCTCCCATGTCCTCCTGTCCCCTACGGTCGGGGTGGGCCTTCTGGTGGTGGGGGTGGCAACACCCCGAAGCGTCGTCCACCTCCAGTTGCACGACCTCCTCCTCTTCCATGGCCGCCTTCTCCTTGCGTTCTGCCCTGATCGAACCTCTGCCTGTGAGGTTCTTCATTTAACTGCTAGTCATCTGCATGGCGGGTCAGACAGTCACGTGCCATGTGACCAATCCCGCCGCAGGAGTAACACTGTCCACTCTCGGCACGTCTGGCTCTGACTCCACCCCGGTTTCCCCATACAACTGAACCTGAGTCATGTAGTCGGCCACCGGTAGGTCTGGTCCTCTTGGACCTCTGCATCATCTATCTACTTCCTGCTACAGAAGACTCTGCCGCAAGCCGGCTAGTGGTGGGTCCTACTGCTGGATACTACTCAGCAAGGAAACTCTCTACTAAGAGGGATCTCTCCAACACCCATGTCTGCGTATGAATGATGTGACAAACAACATAAGCTCTAATATCTCACCTGTGCCCTTTCTCGATGGTTCGGGCCCTGAAGAATGGGTCCCGTACCATATCTGTGGAGTAGCGTGAGAGGTCTGTGAACCTCGCTGAATACTGTGCCACTGTCATGCTGCCCTGCTGCAGCTGAAGTAGCTCTTGTATACGCATTTCTCGAAGGTTGGATGGTATAAACTCTGCCTGGAACAGGCTCTCGAAGTCTTCCCAAAGAAGTGTCACCTCATCATGCATCTGGAGCATCAGGCTCCACCATCTGCCTGCTGCTGCCTGAAGATGGCTGGCAGGAAGGATCACCATGAAGTCTGCCGGCGTCCCCACTAGCCTGAAGACTCTCACCATATCCTCCATCCAATCCTCAGCCGACTACGGGTTCATCCCTCCCTAGAACCTGGGTGGCTTCTGGCGTTGAAACTCATGCAGTGCGCTCAAGCAACGTGCACCCTCTACTGCTGGGGATGGTGGAATCGGTGGCCCAATGAGTAGTAGTACTGCTGGTGCCTCCGCTGGTGCCTCAACTGGGATAGGGCCCTGTACTAAGGCCACGTCGCTCGGTGGGCTGTTAGTACGTACCACTCTCGGGGCTTTACCTGGTCGTCTGCGGGGAGGCATCCTGAAAGAAACAAACATGACACAGTCAAAAAATTATACCTGGTGAGCTGACCTGGATTGAGATGATATTCAAAAAAACTTCTGGAAACACACACTCAATCAATGTTTTCTTGCACAAAGTCAGAAATCAGTTGTTAGGGTCCTGGTGTATGGATACGTCGGCCGCCCGCACCAACACTGAACTCCCTGAACTGAAAACCACACTCGGTACTCTTAACACTATTGCTTCATAGAAAGAAAAGATCAGAGTTCTGAGTTCTGCGGTAGAACCGACTCTTCTGATACCAATTTGTCACGACCCGTCCTCGGGGCCCGTGCCGTGACTACCCCAAACCCGCCTTCCATAGGCCAGGGGCTGGCGACTAGCACCAAAGGCGAAAATCCCGATAACCGGGAAGGCATTTCCTTTATAAAAGTAAACAAAACACCACATAGTACAAGCAGAAGCAAAACACTAAGTACAAAAGAAAGTGCTGAAAAGTAAATGGGCCAGAATACAAACCCAACTGAAAGTGCGGCTACAACTGAACGAAAGTACAAAAGAAAAAGGAAAATTGATGGAAGAAGAAATTAGCTCTTGGGTCGTCCTCCTCGGATCCTACCTGAAGGGTAGGTACAGATAGCACAGCTCCTGGATCGTCCGCCACGGATCCTACCTGAAGGGTAGGTACAGATAGCCTCCTCAATGCACTCGCTTTTCAACCTCCTCCGTGTGTCGTCTCTCTGTGAAGTCCTCCTCAAGATATTGAATCATCGTGTAGTCCACCTCTGAGTACTGGCTCGTCGTGTAGTCCACCTCCGAGTACCGTCCAATCCTCGAACACTCGGCCTCTGTCAGCACTGCCCGTCGTCTGCAACCAACACAACGAGGTGCGGGCATAGCCCGTGCAAGGGTGAGTATAACGATACTCAGTAGGGACCCCGAGACCCTCAAGGTATCACTAAAACCAACAAGGATAACCACAAAGAAGATCTCAATAGATAACCTCTACTTAGGTATATGCCCATACATATACCTAAGTTATCAAGTAACTGATCTCAATCTTGAGGAAACATAAGGATCATGAAATCAATGGATAAAAACTACCCAGGTATATGCCCATACATATACCTAAGTTATCAAGTGACCCATTTCAATCATGAGGTAAACACAAAGGTCAAAAGTCTCAGCTCAAACCAGGATTTTCGTTATCGAAAACGTAACTGCTGAGGAGCCCCATTTCTGGAGTGTACAGTGGTCCTGTCACGACTCCGAGGTACTGCTCACTAACCTAAGACTACTGAGGTACTCCTCCTGTCGAGTATCACGGGTCTGCGGCCAACTACCGGGTGCTCCATCCGCTGAGGGTCTGTCGCCAAATACCGGGCGCTTCCCCTAATAGCCTACAGAGGTACTCCTCCTGTCGAGTACCGTGGGTCTGCGGCCAACTATCGGGCGCTCTGTCCGCCGTGGGTCTGTCGCCAAATACTGGGTGCTCCGTCCACTGGGCTAGTCGACTCACTCCAAGTCTAGTGGGTCAAGCAGTAATTAGGTTTCAGCCGGCTACACGGTCTTCGTACTCCGCACGGTCGTCTCCGGGAGGGTCCGCTCCATGCGCTACTGGTCAAACCTCCATTTATCTCAAAGTCCCACTAAGAAGTATCTCAAAGGATCACCTCGTCATAGGGGTCTCAACGCAACAGACGACGCGTCAATCAGACGCCCGGTCTGTGAGTTATTAGCCTTTTCATCCCACGGGCCCGGTTGGTTTTAATGGGCGAACCAATCTGGCCGTAACTCAACTATACCCCCGAACACTCATATGGTATACTAATAGGGACCGTTTCTCAACGTGATCACTAACGCCGCTGACAGTTCTTCAAACGGACGTCTGGTCTGAATGATATCATCTTTTCCGTTCCAGGGGCCCAGTTGGATTTCGGGTACAATCTAACCCGGCCACTATCCAACAGCAACCAAAACTCGGTCGAAGTATGCCAAAAGTTCCGTCTCATCAAGAAAAAAAACAACGAGACAGACGGCGCGTCAATCGGACGCCCGGTCTGTGAGTTATTGGCTTTCTCGTTCCAGGGGCCCGGTTGGTTTCGTGAGAGAACCAACCCGACCGCACTCCGACGACATCCAAACCTCGAGCGGAGTAAGCCAAAAGATCCGTCTCACTTGGAGAAACTCAACAAAGGCGACGACACGTCAATTAGAAGTCCGAAGCTCAAGATATGAGCGTTTCCGCTCTGAGGGCCCGGTTGGTTTCGTGTATGAACCAACTCGGCCAAACTCAAATTAATCCGAAACCTTGAGTGCGATATACCGAAAAGATCGACTCGTTCCAAGGATCGCTACGCAACTGACGGTCTGTTGGTCGGAGCTCCGTAACCCAAGATATGGGCGTTTGAACCAACACAGTCCGAAAATAGGGGGTCTGGGCCTGGCCCGGGCGGCAACCCGGCCCGACGACCCGGCCCGGCCCGGATGTTCGGCCCGGCCGGCGGCGCGGTGGCGCGGCTAGCATGGCGGCACAGCCATCAAGGCCAATAGGCCGCGCGAGCGCGCCTAAGGGAGGGGCTCCGCCCCTCTTAAATTAAAACGGAGGCCCCCTTTAAGGGGTCGTGCCATATGCAACCCGGGGGGTGTAACCCACCCCCAGATTTTCCCCTATAACGGCTGACCAGCGCAGGGCCGGCCGGTTACTTGCTGCGGGACCCCGCGGTCCCGCGCCTTCTGGTGCCGGCGGCCGGGGTTCCGGCCGCCTCCTTCGTCTTCTCCGGAAGCTGGTTTTTCCGGCCGCCACATCCAGGATGGCTGCAAATTCGTCCGGCGCGGCGTGACGACACCGCGTCCTTCCGGCGTGGCCTGACTCCAGTGGCGGCCTCGTTCGTAACCTCGACGCGGCGCGACGGTGTCGCGTTTCTTCGTTGTGGCCCGCATCGTTCGCGTCTCCTTTCGCTCAAGCGCGGTGCAATAATGCAATACCGTCTTCGCTAATAAAAACCGATGAAAGGCAAAGGGGGGAGGGGTATCGGCCATGTTTGTGCGGACCGATTCCCTCCCTTTATTTCGATGGCAGTTGGCGTAAAACGTTTAACCTTCACAATTTTTAATTTAAATAAAAATTGGAACTTGGCTGACAGATTTATCTTTCACATTCGAAGGAAAGAATCACCAACTTAAAATAGTCGAACCACTACCTTGGGTATAAGCCGATCGGAAGGAGGCGTCGTCGTTCGAGGTTCGTCGCGGTATGGCGTCGCGAGGATGACGATGTCGAAGGGGGACGTCGGTGTTCATCCGACTCGAGGGAAGGCGAAGCCGTCGTCGCTCGCTACCCGATTCCGCTTCCGAGCTTGTTCGTCGATCCGTTGACGATGAAGGGGAAGAAGAATATCCGTTGAAGAGTCTCACCGCGGAAGGGGAAAAATTCCGTGGAAGAAAAACGAGCGTTCTTCGTCAGAGGTGGCGCGTTCTTCACGTTCTTCGCGAAGGAGGAGGAGGAGAGGAAAACTCAGCACAATGCTTCCCAACCGAAAAATAAAATGAGGCTAAGGCCTTATTTTATTTCTTTCCCCCAACGATTTAAAAATTTCAACGACTTAACCCTCACAATTAATTTCAAAGAATTAATTGTAAAACTTAACTGCCCAATTAAATAGAGGCATTAATAAATTAAGGAAACGAGTCGGTTGACTTCGTTTAATAGGGGTGTGGGTGTGTTACTTAAGAAGAAAAGAAACGGTGGGGCTCATGTGGGTCCCACCTCACAAATATCCTACCAAGAGGGTAGGATATTTTGAATTGAACACTATCCGCATCAACCCTCCTTAAGTAGCTTAAAGTGGTCTTTAAGCGGCATTAAGTGAAATGAAATAAAATTGTCGTACAACTTTATTTTATTTCTTAACTTAAACCCCAAAAAAATTAAAAATCACAACCGAGCAAACAAAACACCGAAAGAGGCGTTTCTAAGCAAAAAATGGCGTTTTGATTCCATCGGTGCCCTCAGAATTCGATTCCGAGCACCGGTTCAAAAGATAGGAATTCCCGCTCGTTCGTTCACTGAACGTACCTGAGCCAAACTTCAGAAATTGATTCCGGGCACACCAGGCCTCGGAATCAGGCGCCGTCAGAAACTGTGTTCTTGTAAAATTCCAAATAAAATAGAGAAAAAAAAATTCTCCTTGAAATTTCCGGGTATTTACAAGTATAAAGTCATAAAATAATAATATATTATATAATAAATATTAATATGGTTCTGGTATAATTTAATAACATACTTTGGTCATTATACAGAAGGTTAAACGTACCCTCGACCAAAGGAAGGTTTAAAGTAAAGGTTAATTTCAAAATCTCTTTATTGTCCAAGGTTGTTTTTACGTAAGAATATACTGGGACATATTTATTATGCATGCACATATTTCATGAAAGTGTTTTCAGAGGGATTATTTTTATAGTACATTTTTACAAAAACATCAATTTAAATGTTTTAATGATTTATTCTTCTAAACATTTCTCATTAATGTCTATGTTTTAAAAATGGTTTTAAGGATTTATTTATATGTACATGAATGTTTTAAAATGTTAATTATATTCAAAAGTATTAAAGTGATATGGGAAAATTTTATTCAAAACTATATTTTAAATGAATTTCTTTATAAATTATGTTAATTCTAAATGATTTAATGAAAAATGGATATTTATCTCAAAGATTTGTGCTGACCATTTTCAACTATGTCAACATCTTTTACGGGGTATTATTCAGGATAAAGGTTGATTTATTTTGATACAAATCTTCCATATAGTATTGTTGGTTTTGTGATATATTTGACTATGGATGCGTTATTTTTATATCTTTTCTGGTTTAGGGTTAATGTACTGACATTTCACATGCTAGTTTTAATACAAATGTTTATATTATGTTTCACAATTTTCATATGAGGAATGTATTTGACTTAGTACGTGACGGGTGGAGCCCACTATAGTTCCTCGGTGCATCAGTAGGTCTCATGAGTCAATTAGATGTTGAATTGGATGAGGCCTTTCCTAATTTGATAGATGGTTTTGACTGAGGCCTTAATAATTTTTAGGCATCTTGGCCAAGGCCTTGACAAGATGTTTCAGAATGTACGACATTATACACTCCCTCATTATGAAAATAATATTTATGGTTCATGTTCTTATTCATCTAGTAGAATACCCATGACTATGTTTTGTTATGGAATTATTTACACATCTCATATTCCTTCCATAAATTGTTCTTGTTTATTATTTGTAAGGGAATGTGTTTTTAATTATTCACCATGCCTAATTTTTATGTTATCTTCTGTTTTATTTCTTACCCTTACATAGTGTTTGAGCTCACCCCTTTCTTATGTTTTATTTTACCAGGATTCTAAGAAAAGTATTATGATTGATAAGATGGTTGAGATAAGGGATTAATGGAATTCTCAAAGGATCATTTATGTTTTTTTTGTTTTCTAAGGTGTAATGTAATGTTTATGTATGTAATATGTTTTCCAAGAATGCTAAACTGATCGCTCTTTCTAATCTTGATTCCTTGTAATTGTGTCAATGTATTAAAATAATGAACTGACTTTGGGATTTTGGGGTTAGGGAGATATAGTTGTTATCAGAGGAAATTTAGAAACAACTTTGGAAATATATTTAGATAAACTCTGATTAGAGAACATTACCCAGAGAGAGACATTGAGGATTAGTATAGAAGAACTTCCTAGAATTCTGTTAATGTAGATATTTATGTGTATTTTCCAAGTAATACATCCCTGTCTCGATACGAGCGGCTAGAGGAAGCTCTGGAACATATGTAACAGTGACGGAAAACTCCAATAAAGAGTTTCAGTCTTGACCTGAGGTACCTTGGTACCTGACAATGGGGCTTGCTTCACTCTTGGTTATGACACTCCTGTGAGATATGCACATGATAATTCACATTTTTATTACAAGAAATTATTAAGGATTTGGAAGTAAATATTTTATCAATGAAAACATTTTAATATTATATATTATATGCATAATCGTTTCAATTTACGTTAGGTATTTTACATGTATGGAATTATGCATTTCTATTCACAAACCAACCTAGTTTATTCCATTATTTAGAAATGGCACATAGTAGAAGGAATTATTATTCCAGCAATACGCATGATCGAAATATTAAGAACGATCATATCATTCATGGTATTAAGACAAAATTTAAATTGGAAATATTCTCCCACGTATTCTCATCTTATGATGAAATAGTATCATGTGTTAATAAGATAAGTAAAAAATCTCTGAGTCCTATGGATTTGAAGGGAAGTGAGAGAGGAATAGAATGGAAGAGAGAATGATGGATAAAGGGAAGAGGGGAAAGAAGGATTTTTCTATATGTGATAACTATGGAAAATCCCCTTGGTAAATGTATGAAGGGAATGGGAGGTTGTTATAAGTGTGGAGAAAAAGGACACCATGTACATGATTTCAAGTGCATGAAAAAGTTTTAAAATGTACAATGCTTCATATTAAAAGAGTTGGGACACTACACAAAGTAATGTCCAAATAATCTGATTATACTCACATTCTACTATTGGAAAATAATCAAGTTATGATACTACCAATGATGATGGAGAATAATTAGATTTCTTATGTTGCTATTAAATTATTGTGTCATTTGAGTATTGTATTAATGATGTACATGTTATAATAATTATTGGGTATAAACGGATTGTGCTTCATTACAGTTTCATTAAAGACTTGAGATTATGTGGAACCTAGAAAAGTGACTCAATGGCTGGTTAATTTTTTTGGAATAATATATGATTGATTTGGATAAAATATATTTGATATTCTCGACTACGTTGAAACTGATTAATGATTTGTATATTCCATCACTGTTGGAGGTTACAAAATTTTTGGATAGAAGGAGTATATCCAGTATTCTATAAAGAATAATAGAGAATGAATGTAATCAATAATGTTTCATGGTAATTTAGGGTTTTATAGTGTTTTAAAATTAAACATGATGAAGGTATTAACAAGTTATTACTGGGAAAAAAGGATCTTCACTGTGATTACTTTCCTTATAAGTTTTGGACTATGAGTTTGGACAGAAGTATTTTGGATATGTATAATGTTTGGAATCGATTAAGTTTGACATTGGATACTATTGTTAAGGTTAAACGATTTCTTGAGATTATTTTTGGATTGATTTAAAAAGGACAACCCAGAGGTCAGGTGACAACCCATCACGTCCAGCAAGGCTACAAGATTTGAACCCACATCTGAAGGGCGACAAGGGTGCATCACCTACCACACGCCTATGTGATGTCCTGGTTTGTATAAATAATCTTTTTTTAAAAATGGATTGATAGATAAATTATAAATTCATTTTTTTATTTTGGAACCTTATACGATTAGGATAAATGGAATATTTTTGAATTATGTTATCTTTTGTAGTGAATGATGAGTTTGTGGTAGGAATTAGTTGAAGGATGAAACTATACTTGTCATGTATATAAATATATATATTTACTCTTATTTTATAAATAAATTAATTCTTAAACTTTAGGGAAGATATCTTCAAACCAAAAATGTGTTATCCTAATACATAATGTTTTGTTGAACTGATTATATTTTACATCATCATAGATTGATGGCTTTGAGGCCCTCAATTTTACACTTGTGTGTGATTGATGGCCTCAATCACCCTGTATAAATATTTATGTTTTTCCTCAAATTATGTGTCACTAAATTCCACTAATTTTCTCTTAAACAAGCTCATAATTGTTTGGTGACTTTTTCATTACCATTTCACTCTTTTTAAGACTAAATTTTATTAAATTAATTTCAGATGAGGGTTTTTCACAAAGGTATTTTTCTATTTATACCCTTTTATTTTCGAAGAACAATTTAAAATTGGGAGGATGTAATTTATTGATGGAGGGGGTAATGTAACACCCTAATATTTCATAGTACGTTATTTATTCAAAGTAATTAAATAACTTGTACTACACGGAATACTGAGTTCGAGCGCACAAAAACATACTAAACTAGCTATTCAAAAGCAGTTATGAATGGTATTATATTCATTTTGAATTTTATATATTCCATATAAATTTTAGCATCCATATTATGTTTTTTTAAAACATAATATCAGAACAAATTCATTTTCTCAGATAAAGGATGTATTTTCCAGAAAATGAAAAATTTCCCCCTTTTAATGGAGAACCCTTTTTAAATATAATATTTAATACTTTTATATATTCAATGTGACTAAATTATCTTCTTATTTAGAATTAAGACATAAAAATTTTGTTTCGATAAATTATTGGTGTTTTTCATATAAATATCATATTTGGGTGAATAGTGAATAATAATAAATTGTAATTGAAAACAATTTTTTTAATCAAAATAATTTATAGTTTTAAATTATAAATTTGAATGGTTTGGAAGTATAATTAGATTATATTTTTATCACTTACTACAATATATGTTATTATCAGTAATTTCCCATTTAAATTAGACAAAAACACATGTCAATATTTTGATAGTTTTTATTTTTTTTAAAACCCTGTTTTTGGATTTGACTTTGGAAATTAATTTTAAATAAATAAATTAAACTTCTATGTTTTTTATTTTGTAAAATAGACTTCATTTTTTAATTCGGAATAACAAAATTAGCTTTGGTTAAATTTTTGGTATTTTTACAAAATCTTTCAATTTTTGAGGAATAGTGAAAAACACTACGTTGTTATTTAAAACCAAATTTTTATTTAAATAATAATTTATTTTTTATAAATTAAATTTAGTTTGAAATACTATATAATACCAATATAAGTTCAATGTAATTCATTGGAGTCGTTTCATGATAATGTTAGATATATAAAATTTTATTGATCTTTTTAACCACTTTTACCCACCTTCTAGGAGCATTTGCAAATTTTCATAAAACATAATTTTACAGCATATGTGAGTTGAATTTCAAAAAAAAAAGAGAGACACAATTTATATCATTAAGTAAAATGTTGATCAATAAGATGAAAATAATTTTTGGTGAATAGTAACTTGTGTCTTTTATTTTCCACTGTTAAAAGTAAATAGGGTAATTAAAGGTAAAAATTGTAATGTCCCAGTTCCAGAAGCCACCCAGAGGCATCCCGTACCCGGTTGGTCACATATCCTCAAGAGAATTTCCCCAAATTCCAGGGGATGCCGACTACCAGCGAGGGCCTTTGATGTGATAGTGGGGAAACTATGCCCTCATTGGCAGAGTACACATCAGAAGAAAATAAACATGAAATAACGGAAGCGGTAATGACCAACAATATAAGAGTAGAAGACCAAATCAACAAACTAGAGCACATATGTATATATGAAATGATGCATGATACATAACTAGGAGAGGAACCAAACAAGTTATAATGTTAGAAAACACTAGAGTACTAAACCAAGTACAAAAAGAAAAGTAAACAACTCCTCTGAATCGCGAGCCAAAACTCGGTCCCATGCTCTCATGCTCCAAGCAATCAAGTTCTAGAAGTCGAAGGGTTCTTGACCTTGTCTATACCTGCAACAAAATAGTCTGCTTGGGCCCAAAATCATGGCCCAAACAAGGTGTGAGATAAAATCCCAGTAGGAATTCACCCGAAGATCTGTGCCTAACTGTCAGTGAGTATATGGCAGGTAAAAGTAAAATAAGCAGTAAGCAGCAACAACAAGAAATAGGAATTAAATAGTATGTAGTAAAACAGGAAGATACATAGCAGTATTCAATCCACAACAAATCAACAGTAGTGAAACAAACAACTAAAAAGCTTGAAACCCTCTAGGATGTACTCGCAGCCATCCCCTCTGGTCTTATCCATGAAGTACCACAACCCTCTGGGCAGTGCACTCAGCCTAACCCCTCTGGCATGGTCATACCAATTTATGAGACTCTTTGGGGAAGCTCACTCGGTCAATTCCCCTTATAGTCTGGGAAGTCCGAGACTCTCTTATGTAAGATCACGTGGTCTAACCCTCTTAGCCCTAAGGTCGAGAGACTCTCTGAGAAAGCTATCTTGGTCAATTCCACCCATAGCATCAGGTATACCACAAAATCTTTGAGGAAGTTCACTCAGTCAATTCCTCCCCTATCATGGGAAGGTTTTTAAAGAGATTCAAACAAGGTAGGACTCTCTTAGGAAGCTCGCTCTGTCTACCCTCCTGTAGTCTATAAAATCCAAGACTGTCTAGGAGCTCACTCGGTCTATCCCCTCTATAGTCTATAATATCTAAGACTCTATGGGAAGCTCACTCGGTCTATCCCTTATAGTCTACAACACCAAGTTCTCTCATCCCCATGCCATTCTATTCCTAATAATTCTATAAGGCGAAATTACACCTATAGAGCTACTTGGCTAACCAAAGTACACCTATAGAGCTACTTAGCTAAACAGTCTACAAGGCAACAAGCATGTCATGAAATTCACTTCAACCTATAACTGCAATGCATGAAAACAGGTGTAGCAGCCAAAGGAAAGCGTGACACAAATGTCGTAAATAGAACAAAACAAGGCTAAATACATCCAAGCACAAAAAAATTATCCACTAACGTGGTCAAATTACCTCTACACAAGCATACAGAAAAGGCAGGAAAACAACAAGGAAAAAAAGGTAAACACGCAATACCTCGTTCACGGGTATCTGTGGAAATTCGCACATAAAACGAAGAGACTTTGAACGGTAAGGCACAAAACACCTACCTCAAACCTAGGAGATTGATAAACTTGAACCACGGTGGATAATTCTTTCTAGAACGTCGTAGATCTGGGAAAACACACAAAACGTTCAACCAAAGATAACTTGATAAGGAGGAATAATTGGAAAACAAGTCTAAAGCAGAAGGAAGAAATCACCGCTGTGATTCCAATGCAATAAACCATGCTCAAATCGTAGAACGGATGGAGAGGCGGGGACTCCAAGAAGATCTGGCTGTATGGGTCACTCTCGGACGAAGAACGTGGAGAAGGGGGGTGTTCTTTCCGTGAGGCGCAACCCCAATACATTTAGTGAAAAAAAAGAAAAGTACACGGTGTGTACATTTAAAGTACACGGCATGTACTTTTAAAGTACACGGTGTGTATTGGGTCTTTCTATACTCCGCCAATATCGGCCTCCACGTCACCCCTACACACCGTGTGTGTGGCCTGGGCGCGACCAGCACACAGATTTGAGTCGGAGAAGATAACATGGCGTGTAATCATAAAGTACACAACGTGTACTTTGAAATATTCTAGAAACTCCATTTTTCATAAAAACACCAGAAAAAGGAAATTCATACCTGAAATAAAGATCCAGGTTCTTACAAACTTCCCCCCTTAAAGAAATTTGTCCCCGAATTTCCTAGGTGGGTGTAGAAGAAGGATCCTCCAACAGCTCTGGCCACTGCGATCGAACCTCAGCCTCCCTCTCCCAAGTCTCGTCCTGTACTCGCCCATGCTGCCATAACACTCGTACCAGAGGAACAGACTGGCCTCAGAGAACCTTTGTAATGCGAATGACAATCCGGATAGGATTCTCTTCAAACGAGGCATCCACTTAGAGCTCATTCTCCTCGGGTTGAAAGACATGAGACGGGTCTGAAAAGTAACATCAGAGCTGAGAGACATGGAAGAGGTCGTGCATCGCCTAGTACCTCTGAGGTAGTTGCAAAAAATAGGAAACCAGACCAACTATCTCCTATACCTCAAACGGCTTGATGTACCGCGGTGAACGCTTACCCTGTATTCAAATCCTATTGTGTCTCAATCTCAGTGTAATAGGCAGGAAGACCTAATCTCCGACCTCAAACTGCAGAGGTCGTCTCTGCTGATCAGCATAAGACTTATATCAAGACTGTGCTATAGCCATCCTCTTCAGAATCAACTCTATCTGCTCTGAGGTCTCCTAAACAAGATGAGGTCCTAGAAAAGATGCCTCTGCTACCTCAAGCCAGCATAAGGGTCATCGGCATGGCCTACCGTAAAAAGCCTCATATACTGCCATCTGAATGGTCACCTAAAAGCTGTTGTTGTAGGAGAACTCCACAAGAGGAATATTCTTTTCCCAAGAACCGCAGAAGTCTAGAATGCATGCTTGGAGCATATCCTCAAGCACCTGTATCGTGCGCTCGGACTGGCCATCAGTCCATGGATGGTATGTTGTACTCAAAATTACCTGTGTACCCAAAGCCTTCTAAAGTCCCTTCTAGAACCAAGAGGTAAAGTGTGCATCCCTATCTGAAACAATGGAGTGTGGAACTCCATGTAGACGTATAATCTCTCAGATGTACAATCATCCTAGATCATCAACACTAAAGGTCTCCTTGATCGGCAAGAAGTGTGCTACCTTCAAAATCTTATCGACGACGACCCAAACATCATCACTTCCCCGAGGTGACCTTGGTAACCCGGGCACGAAGTCCATAGTGACATCGTTCCACTTCCACTATGGAATGGGTAACTATTGTAAAAGCCCTACTGGTCGCTGATGCTCTGCTTTCACCTGCTGACAAGTAGAACATCTCATGAAAAAACCATCAACATCTCTCTTCATACCTAGCCACCAGTACTGGCGATGAAGATCCCGATACATATTGGTGACGCCAGGATGAACTTCCCAAACTGAGGAATGGAAATCCCGCATCAACTCCTCGTATATGTCTGCTGGCACTGATATGCATCCCTAGAAGCGCAAGATCTTATCCTCTCCCACTATCCATCCAGGAAGAGGGTCCCCTCTTGACACATTCTCCCACAGGACCCAGGCCTCTGAGTCTGATAGCTTCCTCATTCGTATCTGATCAAGAAGGGTAGAAGTAACAACCACAGAATATAGGATAGTATGTCCATGCCTATCGTGCACCTCCAGATGCATCTCATAGGAAAGAGCCATAAGTTGCCACTCACTGCTGTCCTCCTGAACTTCCTGAATCTGAGTTTGTCTGCTCAATGCATCTGCCACTACATTTCCCTTTCCTAGCGTATAGGCGATCTCAAAGTCAAAGGACTGAAGATACTCGACCCACCTACGCTGTCTCAGATTCAGATCACGCGGAGTGAACATATACTTGGGAATATTGTGGTCGGTGAAAACCACAAAGTACTCTCCCAGAAGGTAGTGTCTCCAATAGCGTAAGGCATGAAGAACAGCTGCCAACTCTAGATCATGTGTCGGGTAATTCCTCTCATGTGGCCTCAACTGCCAAGTCCAATACGCAACAACTCCATCTACCTGCATGAGCATAGCTCCGAGTCTGATACCTGAAGCAACACAGTAAACTGTGTAGCCCTTGCCCAGCTCTGGAAAGACTAGAATCGGTGCTGACGTCAACCTCCCTTTCAGCTCATGAAAGGATGACTCACAAAAACCAGACCACAAAAACATCGCCCCCTTCTTGGTCAGACCTG
Organism: Viscum album; assembly: GCA_963277665.1. Lineage (NCBI taxonomy): Eukaryota > Viridiplantae > Streptophyta > Magnoliopsida > Santalales > Viscaceae > Viscum > Viscum album. The sequence continues at coordinate 199,298,508 of OY728157.1, read as the reverse complement.
CCAACGGTGCTGCTAGGTGCGAGAAGTCCTGAATGAAGTGTCTGTAGTATCCGGCCAGCCCAAGGAAACTCCACACCTCAAAGATGTTCTTCAACTACTCCCATGAAACTACAGCTCTCACTTTCTCTGGGTCTACTGACACTCCTGTCTCCGCGATAACATGACCCATGAAGTGAATCTGATCCATCCAAAAGTGGCACTTCGAGAGTTTAGCATACAGCCGATGCTCTCTCAGTGTAATCATAACGATCTCATAATGTGTGGAATGGTCGTGTCGAGTGTGAGAGTACACCAAGATATCATCAATGAAGACCACGACAAAGGAGTCCAAGTACAGATGGAACACTCGGTTCATCAGTGCCATGAATACTGCAGGCGCGTTCGTAAGCCCGAATGGAATGACTGTATATTTGTAAAGACCATACCTTTTCCTGAAAGCTGTCAGAGGTATATATGATGGTTAACATGCAACTGATGATAATCAGACCGCAATTCGATCTTTGAGAACACTAGGGCTCCTCGAAGCTGATCAAAGCAGTCGTCGATCCTCAGCAAGGGATATCGGTTCTTGACCGTCAACTGGTTCATGTTTTGATATTCCACACAAAGCCAAAGGGTACCATCTTCCTTATTCACAAACAAGACAGGAGAACCCCATGGAGAAGTACTGTGTCGGATGAAACCCTTTACCTGCAACTCCTCCAACTACTTCTTGAGCTCCTGCAACTCAGTTTTAGCCATCCTATAAAGAGGAATGGACACCGGTGCCACTCCTGGAACGAGCTCAATTGAGAAGTATGCCTCACGCTCTGTAGGTAAACCTGAAAAGTATTCTGGAATGACAACCCTGAAATGATCCACCACTGGATTAAAGTCTAACTATAAAGTCCCCTGGTCATCCAGATAAAGACTAGTAATCTGGGTTGTATCTTCCCCCATCCCTTGATGCTCTGGTCTATCTCTACCCACCTAGATATCCCACTCACCTCTAAGAAGTAAATATCCGCCCTCTGGTGATACAAAACTCACCCTGTTGTGATAGCAATCAATGACTGCCTGGAAGGGAACTAACCAGTCCATACTGAGAATTACTTCATAGCCCAAAATCTCTAGGACATAGAGGTCCCGTATGAAATGAAACACTGCAACCTCGAGAGGGAACTATCTACATTGTCCTACCCTAGATGTCCTCATTCCCAACAATGTGTCATGAGTAAACAAGTCGGTAGACTAAAAGATACAGAGCTCAAGGATCTCAACAACCGCAATAGAGATAAAGCTATGAGATGAACCAGTATTGAAAAGAGTTGAAGATAAAACTAAGGATACGAAGATTGTACATAGAATTGTAGAAGGGTCGGGATCCTGCTGCTTATAGGTCTGCTCCACGACGAAAGACTGGCCTGTACTGCGGGCCTGCGCCCCTGGCTGACTACTCTGAGTTGATCTGCTCTGCTGTCGCTGATGACCTGGTGACTGACCACCACGGTTGTGACCTCCACCTCGGCCTGAACGGCCGGAAGAACTCCAATTCCCTGACTGGTGGGAAACTGGTGAAACATCTCCAGAACGCGACGTCATAGAGGAACATCTACCTCCCGTTGAAGGTGAGAAGATCTGACAGAAATGCTGAAGAAGGCCTATCTTTCCACAAGAATGAAACTCCATCAGATCTCTCTGGCACTGATGCCTAGTATGCCCACTCCTACCGCACTGGTAGCATACAACCTGGCTGCCAGAAGACGCATCCCACGAACCTTGATCTCCTTGAGAAGACTCTCTACGACGCTTCCTACTGTCCATAGAAGGAACACCAACATTGGATATCGAACCGCCCTGGCTCACTGCTCCCGAATCTCTCAGATTATGCTCAGTGATCAACGCCGGGTTGACGATGGAGGATATCAAAGTCAACTGGAAGATATTGACATGGGAATGGATCTCCTACCTAAGACCGTCCTCGAACTTCCTAGTAAGGAACAACTCATCACCTACTAGGATCGGTGTGAAACGCTGCAGCTCAGTGAAGTGAGACGAGTACTACATAATAGAGAGAGTACCCTGCTATAGACTCATAAACTTCTCGGCTTGATCTGCCCTCAAGGTCTCCGGATATAAGTATTCATAGAAGGTGCGTCAAAACTCATCCCAAGACATATCCTGCTGACGCCCTGACCGTGAGATCACCTCCCACCACCTCATGGCGGTGTCCTGGAGCATATAAGTAGCTAGCTTTACCCTTTTCTCCAGAGGGACCTCTAGGTGTTCAATGATGGTCATTGTGGCCTCTATCCAGGACTCTGTAGCATGAGGTCCTCCATCCCCTAAAAAAGTCGGAGGATGCTGCTGCTGGAAAACCCGCGTCAACTCAGCCAACGACGGGGTAGGAGGGGGCGCTCCCTGGAAGGTCTGCAACATCCCCAAGAAGTCCGCCCTGAACAGTGCCTCAGGTCTTGCAACGGGTATGACAGCTGGTGGCAAGGCTGGCTCGACTGGAGGATTAGCAGGAAGTCCTTGATCAGTCATATCTGGCGTCTGATCACTGGCTGAAAACAGATGTACAATCGGAGGAAATCTCGGAGGCATAGCTCTAAATGATCAAAAGTATACCATAGATCAGAAAAACAAGGATAGAGAACACAAGAGTACAAATCAGGAAAATGGGAAGAAAAACACACAAGTTTACAAAACACGACTATAGGGCGTGTATAAAAACAACACGGTGTGTCTTCTTAAGCCACTGACATGGGCGTGTACCCCTACCCTACAGGTCGTGTAACACCCCAAACTACACGGTGTGTTGGCCCAACACACAGCATGTACTTAAAGACTATTCCCCTACCCGAGTCTCTTGACATGGCTACGTCACACAGTTCAAACTAACCTCAGACTACATGGCGTGTTCCCTAGGGAAACGACATGTACTAGACACTGAATCAACAGCTCGTGTTGTTAATTACATGGTCTTCTACACAACTAGACCTTACACAGCGTGTTCTAAACAAACACGGCGTGTATAGGAGAAGTTGACACCGTCCCGTGTTGTTCGTGACATGACCGGGTGCCTGGGAAATACTACGTGGCATGTTCCAAAAGCAACACGGCGTTTCTTAGAGAAGGACACACCGACCCGTGTTTTTCGTGACACTACCGGGTACCTGGACAAAACTACACGGAGTGTTCCTTTACAACACGACGTGTTCTACTCGAGCTTCCCCGTCCTGTGTTGTTAGTGACACAGCTGGGTACGAGGATCTACACTACATGGCGTGTACATACCGTACACAGCGTGCCCCTGACGTTATTTTCACAACACCGTGTTCCTGCACACACAGTCAGTGAAACGGTCTAAAAACTACACGACATGTAACCAGAAAGTACACACCGTGTATTCTGGGTTTTTCTTGGTAGTAGCTCAGAAACTACACAGAAACCCATAAACATGGAAAAAAAGGCAAAGAGGTGCCAAATTTTGATTAGTGAGGGACCATACTCTCCGTGAATCAAATATTGGAATCCCGTACAGTCATGTACAAAAGAAATCATGATCATGATGCACTAATTTCCGATTCAAGAGGGCCCATAACACCTCATGAATCAAAATTTGGAGTTCATTTAAACAATGTACAACACAACAATTCTCCAACAAGTAGCAGAGATTCTATCAGGCATCTATCACAATAGCATGCATAATCTACACAACGTCTATCACAACAGAATTCAATCGCTAATGCACCCTAAATGGCATGGAAAGATTTCATGGAATGTGATTTCTACAAGTGCCTGTATGATGCATGAGAAGGAATACCCTCATCTCATCGGGTTTTGAGAGAAATAGAACCGTAATTTCAAAACAATAACAGTACAAGAGTGTGAATCACTCTAGGTGAAATCGTATCAACCGTAAAATCTCAAAACGATAAAACTATAATAAACGAGGTTGGATGGATTTTCCATGTACACGAGTTAGCTACTCTCAGGCACAACTCATTACCAAGTACTGAATCCATTCTATCCCTGGCTAACGTCTTCAAATATTAATGCAAGAGAAAATAATTCCTTTGATACAACTTTGTAACGTCCCGGTTCTGGAAGACACCCAGAGGCACCCCATACCCGATTAGACACATGGCCTCAAGCGCATTTCCACAAACGCCAGAGGCTGATGACTATTAGTGAGGACCTTGGGTGTGATAATGGGGAAACCATGCCCTCATTGGTAGAGTACACAGCGGAAGAAAATAAACATGCAATAGCAGAAGCAGTAATAACCAACAATATAACAGCGGAAGACCAAATCAACAAACTAGAGCACATATGTATATATGAAATGATGCATGATACATAACTAGGAAAGCATCCAAACAAGTCAAAATTTTGGAAAACACTATGGTACCGAAACAAGTACAAATGAAAATTAAACATCTCCATAGCATCGCGAGTGAAAACTCGGTCCCATGCTCTCCTGCTCCAAGAAATCAAGTTCCATAATTATAAGGGCTCTTGGACTTGTCTATACCTGCAACAACATAGTCTGATTGGGCCCAAAAGCATGGCCCAAAAAGGGTGTGAGATAAAATCCCAGCAGGAATTCGCCCGAAGATCTGTGCCTAACAGTCAGTGAGTATATGGAAGGTAAAAGTATAATAAGCAGTAAGCAGCAACAACAAGCAGTAGTCAGTAAACAGGAAGCAGAAAAACATGATGATACATAGCAGTAATCAATCCACAAAAAATCAACAGCAGTGAAACAAACAACTAAAAAACTACAAACCCTCTGGGATGTACTTGCAACCATCCCCTATGGATATATCCAAGAAGTACCACAACCCTATGGGTAGTGCACTTAGCCTAACCCCTCTGGATTGGTCGTATGAATTTATGAGACTCTCTGGGGAAGCTCTCTCGGTCAATTCCCCTCATAGTCTAGGGTAGTTAGGGACTCTCTTGAGGAAGATCACACGGTCTAATCCTCTTATCCCCAAGTTCTAGAGACTCTATGAGGAAGGTATCTCGGTCAATTACTCCCATAGCCTCAGGTATACCACATACTCTCTAAGGAAGATCACTCGGTCAAATCCTCCTCTAGACTAGGAATGTTCATAAAGAGATTCAAACACGGTACGACTCTCTGAGGAAGCTCGCTCGGTCTACCCTCCTGTAGTCTATAAAATCCAAGACTCTCTGGGAGCTCACTCGGTCCATCCCCTTTGTAGTCTATAATATATAAGACTCTCTGGGAAGCTCATTCGGTCAATCCCTTATAGTCTACACCACCTAGTTCTCTAAGACCCATGCCAGTCTATGCATAATAATGCTATAAATCCAAATTACACCTATAGAGCTACTTGTATAACCAAAGTACACCTATAGAGCTACTTAGATAAATAGTCTACAAGGAAATAATCTTGTCATAAAATTCACTTCAACCTATAACTGCAAGGCATGAAAACAGATGTAGCAGCCAAAGGAAAATGAGACCCAAAGGTTGTAAACAGAACAAAACCAGGAAAAATACAACCAAAAACAACAAATTATCCTCTAAAATGGTCAAATTACCTCTATAGAAGCATACATGCATGGCAGGAAAACAACAAGGGAAAAATGGTAAACAAGCAATACCCCGTTCATGGGTATCAGTGGAAATTCGCACATAAAACTCAGATACTTTGAACGATAAGGCACAAAACACTTACCTCAATCCTAAAAGACCGATATACATGAACCACAATGGCTATTTCTCCCTAGAACGTCATAGATTTGAGAAAACTCAAAAAAACGTTCAACGTTAGAAAACTTGAGAAGGATGATGAATTGGAAAACAAGGCTCAAGATGAATGAATAACTCACTGCTGCACTTCCAACACAATCGACTATGCTCGAATCGGAGAACGGATAGAGAGGTGGGGATTCAGGGAAGTTCCAGCCATACCGGTCGCTCCTAGATGGACAACCTAGAGAATGTGTGTGTTCTTTCTGTTAGGCGCGACCCTGGTGCCTTTTGTAAAAAAAAGTATGCGGCATGTAATTTTAAAGTACACGGCGTGTAGTGGGTCTTTCCACACACTGCCAGAATCGGCCTCCATGTCACCCCTTCATACCATGTGTGTGGCCCAGGCACGACTAGCACATGACTTCGATCCGGAGAAGAGTACACGGCGTGTACTCATAAAGCACATGGCATGTACATCGAAATTTTCCAGAAACTCCATTTTTCTTATAAACTCCATAAAAAGGAAAAGTGTACCTGAAATGAAGATCTGGGTTCTTACAAAAATGATATTATAATTACCTTAACTCATGTCACAATTCTATTGGATAAGTTTATTTTGAACCAAAATAACCTTAGAAATAAAATATGATCCTTTAGGTTCACTTGGTTTAGATTAGGACATTTAATATTATATTATTTAAGGAAGAGTTGAAAGTGTTAAATTCAATGATCAATAACTAAACCATTTTTATTATAGGTTTAAACATATTATAAATTCGACTATAAAAATTCATTAAAAAGATAAAAATATTAAATACATAATTGTATTTTATTTATAATTTCTATAAATTAAATAATTTAATTTATTTATGACATAATGATGATGCAATAATTACCTTATTAATGAATGAATCAAATGTACGGTATTATAAACCTTAAAATACATATAATCTCAATGTTTTTATGACATCCACGAATTTTATAGGTGAATGTGGCATGATATGATTGATTCAGTGTAATCAATTTGTGATGACTTTTACATAAACCAAATACTAAATAGTTTCAAAATTGACATAAATGAGTTTTTAAAACAAATATTATATTATTAAATTATAAATTAGTATTAAAAATCTATGGTTCTTCCAAAGAACATACATAATTATAGTTATATACTTAATGAACTAGTTTAGGTTCACATGGAAATTTCTAGTATGTTTATTATCCAGTTATGATAATAATACAAGAATACATGGTAAAAGTTAAACTGTTTATCTAAGAGTTAAATATAAAAGATAAGGTAAATATGGAAACCCATACCTATATAAAACCAATTGGTTGGGAGGTTTTAGACCCATCCCAAACTTATCTCTAAATAAATTATTTTTCAGCCCTTAAAATCAAAAAAATTATTTTATTATAAAATAATTGTTCATTCTTTTCTTAAGGTGCCCCTCATCTCACTTATAAAAGGGCACCTACCCATCAATCAATATCACACCTCAAAACCCATTTGTCTCTGCCAAACCCTACCAAAATATACTCCCAACTACCCTCATAGAATCCTATAGGCATTACTTTGATCATAAATCCAACCATAGTATCCCTTTTGATCAAATCAAAATGAAGAACCTGAAGAAGAGGTAATTATTTCATCACCTCTTCCAAGTTCTTTTCTTTTTTCCATTTATTCATTCATTTCCTTAACAAAATAATAACTGTAGAACCTAATAAATTCTGTAATGTTATTATAATTATTGTAAAACCATGCTCATTATTCTATCCATCCTATAAATAATAATGTCACCATACGTGCGTACGTACAGCTTACTATCTCCATGTCGTGGTGTAGTTTGTTATTCAAATGCTTCATTATTTGGATGACAATAATAATGAGTATAACTAAAGTAAATAATAAATATTACTTGTTAATTATTATTTATATATGATATTCCATCCAATTAAATATGATTTCACTATCATTATAATGATATCGTCACTCGTGGATATGTACAGATTACCATCTCCACGACGGAATGAGATTCATTCCCACTTTCACCATTAAATGATGATTATAAAATATATATATTATTAATAAGTATGTAATATATGACATAATAGTTATAATATATATATATATATGTATGTATGTATGTACTTACATATATCTTATTTAGTCACTTCCATTCAGTATGATATTAAAATAGAAACAGTGTTTATGCATACGTACAACCTACCGTCTCAATAAATGGTGCCTTCCATTTCATATATCTATCTATTATAAACATTTATATTTTAATTATATATGATATATTAATAAATATTTATATTCTTCATATCTTTAAATCATGATCTAAATGATACGGTCAAGAATAACAAGATAAAACATGTACGATACAGAAAGCAATTATTACCCAAAATGTTAATTTAACATGGAAATCATTTTTAAATGGGTAGTATAAAGACAAAAAGGTATCATTTATGGTATAATAAATATGAAAATGGTTCTGGTATAATTTAATAACATAATATTGTCGTTATAGAAGATGTTAAACGTACCCTCAACTAATGGAAAGTGCAAGGTAAGGGTTAATTTCACAATCTATTTATTATTTGCGATTGTTTTTAAATAATTATCTACTGGGACATGTTTTTGATCCATTTCCATGTTTCATAAAAGAGTTTTCAAAGGGATTCTTTTTAAGGGGCCTTTTTACTAAAACAACATTTTAATTGTTTTAAATATTTATTCTGCAAAACCTTTCCCATTAATGCACATGTTTTCATATCGGGTTTAAGGATTTATTTATATGGACATGAATGTTTTCAAATGTTAATTCCTCTCAAAAGTTTCAAAGTGGTATGGTACACTTGGATTCAAAACTATCATTTAAATTAATTTCTATTATAAATTATGTGTCTTTTAAATGATTTCATGAAAATGGGATATTCCTCTCCAAAATTTTTACTTATCATTTTCTACTATGTCAACATCCGTTACGGGATATTATTTTTGATCGAGGATGATGTATTATGATAAAAATATTAAATATTTTATTGACGGTTTTGTGATATATTTGACTATGGATATGTTATTTTTATACCATTCATGGTTTATGGATAATTTATTGACATTTTGTATAATAGTTTTAATACGATTTTTTTTGTTGTCTTCAACCATTTCATATGAGGAATCTATTGGAATTAGTAAGTGATGGGCAGAGCCCTCTATAGGTCCTTTGTGCACCGGTAGGTCTCATGAGATAATTAGATGTGGAATTCTCTTAGGGGTTTCCCAATTTGATATATTATTTTGGTTGAGGCCTTCATCATTTTGAAATTCCTTGGTCATGGCATTGACAAGATGTTTCAAAATGTCTGGCATTATACACTACCTCATTATGAAAATAATATTGGTGGTTCATGTGGTTATTAGACTAGTAGAATACCCATGACTTTGTTTTTTATGTCATTATTTACTCATCTCATATTCCTACCATAATGTGTTCATATTAAATTTTTATAAAGGCATGAATTTTAAATTATTATCATGCCTAATGTTTTTGTTATCTTCTACTTTATTGCTTACCCTTACCGAGCGTTTGAGCTCACCCCTTTCATATTTTTTATTTTCCGAGGATTCAAAGTACTGTATTATGATTGATAAGAAGGGTTAAGATTAGGGATTAATGGTGTTTTCAAAGGATCATTTATGTTGTCTTTTATTTTATAAGGTGTAATATAATGTTCATGTACGTAATCTGTTTTCCAAGACTGCTAAATTGATCGGTATTTCAGGACATGATTCCTTGTAATCATGCCAATGCATTAAAATAATTCACCAACTCTGGGCTTCTGGGGTCGGGGGGTTACAGTTGGTATCAGAGGATGTTTATCAATAACCTTGGAAATATATTTAGATAACCTCTTATTAGAGGACATTACACTAAGATAGACTTTGGGGATTCATATAAAAGAACATCCCAGAATTTTGGTAATGTAGATATTTTGTATATTTGCAATGAAATACATCCTATTCTCAATACAAGAAGGTAGAGGCGGCTCTAGAACATATGTACCTAGGAGTGAAATCTCCAACAAGGAGTTTGGGGCTTGACCCGAGGTATCCTGGTACATGACAACGGGCCTTGTTCAGTCATGGTTACAAAACTCCAGTGGGATATTCTTAGGATAATTCACATTTTCATTATAAGCCATTATGAAGGATTTAAAAATAAATACTTTTCAAGGAAAACATTTTATTATTATAGATTACATTCATAATATTTTTAATTTATGATAGGTATTTTACATGTTTGGAATTATTCATTGCAACTCATAAACTATCTTAGTCTATTATATTGTTTAGAAATGGCACCCAGTAGAAATAATGAGAATTCTAGAAATACGCCTGATCGAATGATTAATAAGGATCATATCTTTCATGGTATTAAGCCAACATTTTAAACAGAAATATTCTCCTGTGTATTCTCATCATATGAATAAATAGTATCATGTGTTATTAAGATAAGTAAAGAATTATCTGAGTCCTATGGCTTTGAATGTAATCAATAGAAGAAAAGGATGGGAGAGAGAAATATGGATAAATGGAATATGGGAAGGAATGATTTTCCCATACGTGAAAACTGTGTAAAATAACATTTTTAAATTCTTGAAGGGAATAGGAGTTTGTTATAATCATGGAGAAAAAGGACACAATGTATGTGATTTTGAGGGTAAGAAAATGGTTTCACATGAACAATTCTATATCTTCAAGAATTTGAAACATTACACGAATCAATGTCCAAATCATCAGATTATACCCCAAATGCTTATTTTGGATAATAATCATGTTATGATACTACCAAAGATGAGGGGGAATGATTAGATTACTTATGTTGTTATTAAAGTATTATTTTATTTGAGTATTGTATTAATGATTTACATGTTATAATAATTATAGATTATAAAAGGATTTTACTACAGTACTATTTTATTAAGGACTTGAGATTTTGTGGAACCAAGAAAAGTGTCTCAATAGAAAGTTAAATATTTTGGGAAAATATATGATTGATTTGGATAAATTATATTGGATATTATTGACTACCTTGAAATTGATTAATGATTTTCATATTTCATAATTGATGGAGGTTACAACATTTTCGGATATAAGGATCATATCCCATATTCTATAAAGAATAAGGGATAATAAATGTAATAAATAAGGTATTATTGTAATTTAGGGTGTTATAGTGTTTTAAAAGAATACATGATCAAGCTATTCAAATGTTATTACATGGAAAAATGATCTTCATTATGTTTACCTTCCATATAAATTTTGGATCGTGAGTTTGGACATATGTATTTGTGATAAGTATAATGGTTGGAATCAATTGTGTTTTACATTGGATACTATTTTTAAGGTTAAATTAATTCTTGTGATTATTTTTGGATTGTCATAAAAAAGACAACACAGAGGTCGGGTGACAACCCGTCACGTTTGACAAAGCCACGAGACTTGAACTAGCAACTGAAGGGTGACAAGGGTACATCACCTACCACTGGCCTACGTGATTTTCTAGTTTGTATAATGTTGTTTAAATTGTATCATGGATAAATTATAAATTCATTTTTTTGAACCATATAATATTAGGATAAATTTAATATTTTTGAATTCTTTTATATTTTTGAGTGAAAGATGAGTTTGTGGTAGGAATTAGTTGAAGGATGAAACCCTACATGTCATATATATTTATATAAATAAATATTTCCTATTATTCAATGAATAAATTAATTTATAAACATTATTTAAGGGATCTTAAAAACAAAAATGTGTTATCCTAATACCTTATGTTTTGTTGAACCGATGATATTTTACATCATCATAGATTGATGACTTTAAGGCCCTCAATTTTACAATTCCTTGTGATTGATGACTTCAATCACTCCGTATAAATATTTATGTTTTTTCATCCAATTATGTGTCTCTAATTTCTACCCATGTTCCGTAAATCGAGATTATAATTTGGTGGAGACTTTTTCACTTCCCTTTCCCTCCTATTAAGATTAATTCTATTAACCTAATTTATGATGTGGGTTTTCCACAAAGGTATTTTTCTATTTTTAGGCTTTTATTTTCGAAGAAAAATTTTAAATTTCGAGGATGCAATTTACTGATAGAGGGGATATTGTAAGACCCCATGATTTCATAGTGCATTATTGTTTTAAAGGAATTCAATAACATGGGCTAAATGCAACATCATGTTCGTGCGCACCACAACCTACCATACTAGCTATTCAAAAGCAGTTATGAATAGTATTATCTGCATTTTCAATTTTATATATTATATATAAATTTTAACATCCAAATTATGTGTTTGTTAGACATAATATAAGGACAAATTCATTTTTTCAGATAAAAGATGTATTTTTCAGAAAATGAAATTCTACAGCCATTCAATGGAGAACAATTTTTAAATCCAATATTTGAAACTTTTATATTTTCAATTTGAAAAAATAAACTTATTCATTAGAATAGGGACATAAAAATTTATTTTTGATTAATTTTTGGTGTTTTTATAATTACTGTCATATTTGGGTGAATAGTGGAACGACTAAATTTTAATAGAAACTTTTTTTTAATCAAAATAATTTATAATGATGAATTATACATTTGAATGTTTTGAAGTATAATTAGATTATTATTTTTAATTTAATACAATATAGGTCATTATATGTAATTTCAAATTTAAATTTGACATAAACACATGCCAATCTTTTGATAGTTTTTACTTTTTAAAAAAACCCACTTTTTGGTTTGGACAATGGGAATTAATATTAAATTAATAAATGAAACTTCTATGTTTCTAATTTGGTAAAATAGACTTCATTTTTGAATTCAAAATATCAAAATTATCTTTGGGTGTTTTTTTTTTATTTTTCTAAAAATATTCAATTTTTGATGAATAGTGGAAAACGCTGCGTTATTATTTAAAACCAAATTTTTAGTTAAATAATTATTATTTTTATTTAAATATATTTTAAGTCTTAAGAGATATATAAATTCTATATAAGTTCAATGTAATTAATTATAGTCATTTAAAAAAATATAAATGTATAATATTTTGTTGAACTTTTTAACCTCTTTTACCAACCTTCTAGAAGCATTTTCAAATTTTCATAAAACATAATTTTACCACTTCTGTGAGTTGAATCTCAAAAAACCGAGAGACATGGTTGATATATTTAAGTAAAATGTGGTTTAATAAGATTAATGTAATTTTTGTTGAATACTAACTTTTGACTTTTATTTACCACGTTTAAAAGTAAATAGAGTAATTAAAGGTAAAAATAAAATTATAATTACCCTAACACATGTCGTAATTATATTGAATAAGTTTATTTAGACCAAAAACCACCTTAGGAATAAAATATTATCCTTTAGTTCCACTTGGATTAGATTATGACATTTATTATTATTTTATTTAAGGAAGAGTTAAAAGAGTTAAATTCAATGTTTAATAACTAAAACATTTTTAATAGAGGTATACACATTATATAAAATTGTGTATAAATATTCACTAGAAATATTAAAATATTTCCTAAAAAAAATTTATTTTATTTATAATTTTTAGACATTATATAATTTAATTTATCTATCACACAATGATGATGTTGTATTTACCTTATTAACGAATGAATCAAATAAATGGTATTATAAATATTAAAATAAATATTAATTCATTATTTTTATGAAATCCAAGAATTTTCTAGGATAATATGACATGTTAGTATTTATTCAATGTATTCAGTTTGAATTAATCATGTTGTGATGACTTTCAAGAAAAGGAAAAAACTAAATATAGTTAAAAATTGACATAAATGAGTTTTTAAAAACAAATTATATTATTAAATTATATAATAGTCTTAAAAATATAAGGTTGTATAAATAAAATATATAATTATTAGTATATCATTAATGAACCCCTTGAGGTTCTTTTTGAATTCAATTGTTTTTTTATAACCCATTATTATAATAATTCAAGAATACAAGGTAAAACATAAACTATTTAACTAAGAGATAAATCTAGAAGACAAGGTTAATATCATTACCCAAACCTATCTAAAAAATATTGGTTGAGATTTTTTCGACTAATACCCACCTTATCATCTAAATAAACCATTTTGGAACAATTATAAACCGAAAATTATTTTTTTATAAAATAATATTTCAATCTTTTCCTAAGGTGCCCTTCACCTCTCTTATAAAAGGGCACTTCCCCTTCACTAAAAATCACACCTTCAAAGCCATTTGGATCAGCCAAAATCTACCCAAATATCCTTCCAAAAACCCTAAAATAAACCTAGTAGCATTAAATTGATCATAAATCTTTCCTAATTTTCTCTTTTGATCAAATCAAAAGGAAGAACCCAATGAAGATGTAATTATTTCATCACCTCTTTCGAAGTTATTTTCTTCTTCCACATCCTCTTTAATTTCCATAAAAAATAATAACAATAGTACCTTCTAAATTCAATTATTTTATTAGGAATATGGTAAAACCATATTCATTATTTTATCCATCCAATAAATGACAATGTCACCATACGTGTGTACGTACGGCTTACCCTCTCGACGTCGTGGTGTAGTTTGTTATTCAAACACTTCATTTTTTGGATGGGTATAATATTGATTATAACTACATTAAATAATAAACAAAACTTTTTAATTATTATTTATATATGATATAGAATCCAAATACATACTATTTCACCATCAATATAATGATATTGTCACTCGTGCATACGTAAGTTTTACCGTCTCCACGACGCGATGAGATTCATTCCCATGTTCAATATTCAACGATGATTATAATATATATATATATATATATATATTATAAACAAGTATGTAATATATGACATAATAATTATACTAGATATATATATATATGTACTTACATATATCTTATTCACTTACTTCTGTTCAATACGATATGAAAACAGAAACAACGTTGATGCGTACATAGGACCTACCATCTCCATAAACGGTGCCGTCAATTTCATATATATATCTATTTTAAATATTTATATTATAAATATATATGATATATAAATCAATTTTTATATTCTGGATGTATTTAAATCTTTATCTAAATGATACGATCAAGAATATAATGTTAAAACACGTACGAGAAAGAAAGAGATTATTACCCAAAATGTTAATTTTACTTGAAAATCATTGTTAAATGGGTACTATAAAGTCATAAATGAAACATGTATGATATAATAAATATGAATATGGTTCTTGTATAAATTAATAACATACTGTGGTCACTATATAAGAGGTTAAACATACCCTCGACCAAAGGAAAGTGCAATGTAGGGTTTAATATCACAATCTCTTTATCATCTGAGGCTGTTTTTACGTAAGTATCTATTGGGAAAAATTTATTATTAATGTCCATGATTCATAAAATAGTGTTCAAAGGGATTTTTTAAGCTACTTTTTTACAAAAACATCATTTTAAAATTTTTAATGATTTATTCTCCTAAACCTTTCTCATTAATGTCAATGTTTTCAAAAAGGTTTTAAGGATTTATTTATATGGACATGAATGTTTTAAAAGTTAATTCCTTTCAGAAGTTTCAAATTGGTATGGGAAACTTTGATTCAAAAATATCTTTTAAAATAATTCCTTTATAAATTATGTGGCTTTTTAATGATTTCATGAAAAATGAATATTTCTCTCAACAATTTTTACTCATCATTTTCAACTATTTCAATATCCTTTACAAGATATTATTATTGATTGAGGTTGATATATTATGATACAAATCTTCCATATTGTATTGATGGTTTTGTGATATATTTGACTTTTGATGTATTATGTTTATACCATTCATGGTTTCAGGTTAAATTTTTGACATTTCATATGATAGCTTTAATACAATTTTTTATGTTAGGTTTCAACCTTTTTATATGAGGATTGTATTGGACTTAGTAAGTGATGGGTGGAGCCTGCTATAGCTCCTCAGTGTATCAGTTGGTCTCATGTGACAATTAGATGTGGAATTGGATAAGGCCTTTCCCAATTTTATATATGGTTTTGGTCGAGGCCTCAATCATTTTTTGGCATCCTGGATGTGGCCTTGTCAAGATGTTTCATAATGCATTGCATTACACATTCCGTCTTTTTGAAAATAATAATGATGGTTCATTTGGTTATTCGACAAGTAGAATACGCATGAATATATTTTGTTATGTAATTATTTACACATCTCATATTCCTACAATAATGTGTTCATGTTTATTATTTGTAAAGGAATGTGTTTTAAATTATTCCCTATGCCTAATGATTTTGTTATCTTTGGCGGTATTGCTTACCCTTACTGAGCGTTTGATCTCACCCCTTTATTATCTTTTATTATCACAGGATTCGAAGAAGTGTATTATTATTGATAAGGAGGGATAATCTAGGGGATTAATTTCATTCTAAAGATATCATTTATGTTTTGTTGTGTTTTATTTTCTAAGGTGTAATTTAATGTTCATGTATGTACTCTATTTTCCGAGACTGGCAAACTGATCGGTCTTTCAGGACATGATTCCTTCTTATCATGCAATTCTATTAAAATAATGCACCGACTTTGGGCTTCTGGGGTCGGGGTGTTACATTTTCACATTACTATGAATACCTATATCTTCCTTTTGATAACCCTTTAACATTTCATGAATATATTATTAGGAAATAATTTGTGAAATGTTTGATGATGTTACTTCATTTTATTATTCCCATGTCCAACATCATAAATTATAATAAAAATGGATCCTTCTAAATTCTAATCCATGAGAAAATTGATGGAACTTTTTTTATTATTGAATCCACCAATTTATTCCCTTTTCCAGGATGAGAGTGAATTGAGCAGGCATATTCCTCGATATTCTCTAACCATATTTTTTGTTTCTTATTTAGATATTTCTAAGTAAATATATATTTAAGAATATTGTGGTCTATATATACTTCACAGTTCTCCCAAAATATATAACGATACAATATTTTCAAAGGAAATATTACTACGGAAAACTCTAGATCATGCATTGGATAGTTTTGTTCATTAACTTTCAAAAATCATGAAGAAATTTTGTGAGTTTTTTATTTTTCATCAACAAAATTACCAATATCTTCTTTAGATCATTACTAAATATTATGAAAAGTTCTCCACTTATATGAAGTGTGAGAATAGGGTCAGTGATGAGACTCAATTTCAACTCATTTAAGATTTCTTCACATTCATTAATCCAAGAAAACTTGATTCTTTCAAATTTATCTTGGTAAGAGGGTTTGAAAATTATGAGAAATTTTATGGAAATTAGCAATAATATCTAGATGACCCATGGAGAAAATAAATATTTATAACAGTTTTTGGTATTTTCTATCAATAAATTGTTTTTTTATTTTAAGGATACATATATATCACATTGCTTGTGATGATATTTTCCAAGAATGATACTTCCTTCAACCAGAACAGACAATGGTTGCACTTTTCATAAAGTTATCCCCCTCACAAGGTTGTTATCATAGTGCTCAGATGATTCTCATTCTCCTCTATTGTTTAGTGTATACTGTAATATAATCAATAAATACCACCAAAAATTTATTTAGGTAATCTTTAAAGGCTCTATTCATTAATTAATTAAATATTTCCGGAGAATTAGTTATCCAAAAAGGTATCACTATGAAGTCATAGTTATCATACCTTTTATGAAATGTAATCATGGGCATATGATCCCTCTTCACCCCAAAATGGTAATGTCCCAACTATAGATCAAAAATGGGAAAGTATTGTTCTCCATATAGCTGATAAAAAAGGTTGTAAATTTTTGGTAGTGGATACTTATTCATTATTGTGAACTTTTTGAGCACATGATAATCAATGAAAAGGTGCATTGACCTATCCTTATTCTTAGTGAAGAGGACTAGTTCCCCTCATGTTGTAGCAATTTGGAATATGAACCCTTTATCCAAATTCTATTGTAGTTTTCTTTAGATTTTTATGTTCCTAAAAATCCATCTTATTCAGATTCATGGATATCAACAATTTCCCATGTATATGGTCGATTAAAAATTCAATCTCTCGGCTAGGTGGAAGACCATTAAATTAATCAAGAGTCACATAAGATTATTACCCCATAATAGGAATTTATTCGAGGAAGAACTTTTCCTTAGACACAACAACATTATCTAGGAAATCATTCTAATTGGGAAATAATATTCATTAGTAAGATGATGGAGCTAAAGAAGATTCATCCTCCTCTTTGCACTTGTACAAAATCTGGGGTTGATTTTCCAAACAAATACTGATTTCCATTTCATAGTAACTTATGTTGTATCTATATAGGGAAAGACAATACATTATATAATTGATTAAAATTATACTAATGGGACTATGAAATGGTTTTCTAGGAATTTCATCCCATAAACCTTGATAGGGGAAGAATTATCTGATTTTGATACACTAATTTCCCCATTTTTCATTTAAATGATATCTCTACATCATTGTTTTTTTATGGTGTTTGAATATTTATTCTATTCCTTTATGATATGAAGGAATGAGTAGAACTGGAATCAATAAGTAATTTCAATATTCCTGAATGAGTAGTTAGTGTTCCTTTCACCACTTCATTGTTGGGGTCAAACTTTGTGGTTGTGATGGAAAATAGATCACCCTTGATTCATTGGAGGTTGTTGGTTTTCACTGAAATCCCTTAGCTTAGGGCATTTATTTTCAATGTTCTATGGCTCCTTGTAGTTGAAGTAATGAAAAATGTGATAAGGGTTGATTTCATCATTACTTTACTCTATTTCATTAGAATGATAATCAATTCCCCAAACATTATCTAGGTGTCCTACTATCATA
The DNA here is from genome assembly GCA_963277665.1 of Viscum album. Lineage (NCBI taxonomy): Eukaryota > Viridiplantae > Streptophyta > Magnoliopsida > Santalales > Viscaceae > Viscum > Viscum album. The sequence continues at coordinate 199,279,877 of OY728157.1, read as the reverse complement.
CACCTAAATAAATTCTTCATTTCCTTTAGGAAATTTTTGGGGTGGTTATTTAAACAACATGGAAATGTGGGATGTTGGAATTTTTGGGCACCATAATATTTCTCCATTAGACCACCATAATTAAACTCCACTTTAAGATTTTTAACCCTGTGATACCCTTGATAATTTATGATCTCCATCTTGACTTTGAGAAAAAAATTAGCTAATTTCTTCATACCTATCAATGCCACAGACCACAAAGGATTTTTGTATACTTGGTTTTAGACCACCAATAAAGCGATCCACCATACAGTCAGATGTAATGACAAATATAGAGTTGTATCATGCAATTATTTTTATGTTTTAATCATAATGCTCAATATATTTGTCTTCATTTTTAAAGATTTAAAGGATATCCATTTCCATTTCAAAATGGAGAGTTTGAGGAAAATATCTATCAAAAAATATTTTCTAGAATTCCATCTAGTTAATCACTTCAATATATTCCTTAGGCATAGAAATTTTTATCAATGTCCATCATTGATCCACTTCTCTATCTATATGATAAATATCTATTAGAACCTTCTCTTTATCTGAATATTGATGGTTTGAGTTTATCTATTTAATCGTGTTGATCCATTGTTCCATAACAAATAGATCAGATGATCCATTGACAGTAGGATAGTTTTTTACATGATGATCTCGATTATGTTTTTTCATATCGTAGGGGGGTTTGGGATCTTCTTGTGTTCTAGTCCTCTTTTAATAAATTGAGTTAGGTAAGTCAATATTATGACAAATATTATGATTCCTACTCCCATCATGATGGACATCTTGTTGGGGTAGACATCACATTTCCCTTCACATCGGTTTCCAACCTGATTCCTCATATTTTCTCTCATTGGCTATAATAAAATGAAAATTATGGATGAGTATCTTAAAATTTTAAACACATAAAGGGTAATATAATAAAATTAAAGAGATATCTTATAAATGAAATTTATTTCCCAAATTATTGAATGTCTAGGATACAATCTCTGTTATCAATAATCTACTTCCTAACATGTATTCTTATGAAAAATTGTCACGTTAATAATGGTTTATAATGGGATTATAAATTTACCAAAACATATCCCCTTTTACTGTCAAAACAGTTGTGTTTTAAGGAAGGTTTTTGTGTACCATGTCTGCCTGAGTAAAACTGAGAACATCTTGTTGTAGTTCTTACACTTTGGTACATCGATTCCAAAACCATGTCCACATGTAGTATCCGGAAATGGATGTGTTTTCATGATAAAACACATACTCTATAATAACCAAAATTTTGGGGTGTTTTAAAATTATTAGTCTTATCCCTATGGCATTCTGTTTTGTCTTTTAAATACTAATAAAAAACAACTATACCTTTCCTTTGATACCATCTATAACAGCCCTTCTCTTTATTATAGACTAACTCATGTTCTGTTACATAAAAAAAAATTATTAAAACCCCAATGACATAGAACTATATTATATATGGGAATATTGTACATTACGTAAAAACATATAATATGGAATACAAAAAATTATTGAACAGATCTTTACCATGATCATAATATTCCAATGAACTGAAAACTACATGGGATAACATGAGGACAAAAATAATAAATGGGTGAGCTATAAATCCTTTTAAAGGAATGAACAAGGAATTTTATTAATAATAGGATACATGTTAGAGGATTAAAATTTTATTGGGGAATAAAAATAGAATAAATCATAAAAACAAACAATGGGAAATGATATAACATGCTAAACATAAAGGCAACATTTGAAATGTGGAAACAACCTAAAACATTACTTTATAAACCCTAGGTTCAGAATAAATCCACCAAGAACTCATGGTGGAAAATGTACGATAAAATAATTAAGTAGACTCCCTATCCCAACATGTTGTATCATGATACTAAAGGTTACCGAATGCATTGGAGCGCTATCTGGGCACACCCATCATTATCCTTTAATTTTCATGCTTAACCGTGCCACATAGATCATACAACATGGGTTAAATAATCATAATTATTTATTGGACGATAAGGGAATATAAAATAAATACATGAATTTACCAAATAAATAAGAATTTGTGTATAAAGGTGATTGACCTTGATAGAAAAATGTGCATGGTATTTAATATACAACTGTTTTGTCATGTAAAATCATTATGAAATTCAACAACATAACGACATCACTTAATGATTTATAAAAATCATTTGATGAGAGATAAAGGGGTATCCCATAACATATAATTCAAATTTTATGTAATAGATACATGGTAAATCATATACCATCATAATAAATTTGGAAATATAAGGAACTATGTAATGAAGAAACTTGAATAGAGAAAAGAATCATAACTATATTTTGGTATGGTAACAGTCGCACATAAACAATCATGGGAGGCCTAATGAGCAGGAAAGGGGATATAATGAATCATAAATTAAATTTAATATAATTTTAATGTGGAAGAACATATTTGAACATAATAAATTAGAATTTAACATATGTAATATAATGAACTTCTTGAATGGAAACGAGAAGAGAGAAATCCCTTATGAAATTTTGTCACTGTAACAGATTAGGTAAGGATCAAAATGAGGGTGTATAAATGGTCCCTCATTCATATAAATATTATTTTAACTATAAGGTAATTATAATAAATAAATTCCCATATAATCAATTGAAATTGTGAAGAATAATTTCAAAGAATGTTCTATAATTGAATGAATCAAAAGACGAGGATCCCTTACATGAGTGTATGACACAAAAAGATTTGGAGGAGCTTATTAAGAGTTTGGGGAACCTTTATAGGACTCTAGAGGGTGGAGGGAAGAGTATTTATGTTCCTCAATGTGTTTAGTGAAGGTAAACATGATATTGGATTGGTTTATATAGGAAAAGTCATCAATTTCATTACAATCTTTGTTTTTGAATCAACATAAAAAATTATCCCAAAACACAGACCCTGTGATGGTTTTAACCATGGTATCTACCCAATAGAATTTTATTAAATTATTTAATAAATCCAAGGGCCTAACTTATTCAAATATTATCATGGGTGATATGGAGGTGAGTCACACTCTTAATGAATTTATTTTAAAGCAGAAAAATATATCGTATGTTTTGGAGGATTCACAATGGATTTATAAAATGAATCAAATAAACATAAAATAATTTTTTTTAATAGAACAATCATATATCTTGTCATGTATACAATTTATATTACTTATTACATCATATTTGGGTTATTAGAATTTCATAAAACAAAAATTATATTTATATCGTATTTAATTTTTACACGAACATTCGCCTATCTTATAAAATTATTAAAAAATAACCATTGAATAATTTCTATAATATAATTATAAAAATAATATCCATTTTTTGAAATAAGTTTATAAATATATTAATTTTATGATTTGAAATAATTACGGATATTTATTGAAAATGGTAGGTCTTTGACAATAGCAGTTTTTGAACCCTAAAAATAATTATATTTGACTTTATAAAAATTATATGATCATTTATATTTGATAAATTTTATATAAATAAATAATTAATAAAATATTATATATTTAAAAATTCAATTAATTCATAAATTCAATAATTTAATTTGGATATTAACTAAAAATATACTTTGTGCTCTGTTGATTCATACTAAAAATCATATACAAAGTAACAATAATAGGATGAATATATATTCATTATTCTACAAAAAATAATTTACATAGTCATATTACTGGGGCCTTGGTACATATCTCTTTAATACATCATCAAACACCCTATGTGTAAGGTACATAATGGTCAGACTTTCCTGGTGCGGTTCGGCGAACCTAGTTTGGGTTGTGATCTCGATGAGCTTGATCTTCTCCCATAAATGGTTTAACTCATGGTTCAGTTGTTGGATAAATGCTTCGGATTTTCCAAGGGAAAATAATAGGAATAATATCTCCATTTTATGATTCGATACATGTGATTCCTTGGGTATATTCCTACTTATTGAGGAAATATTTTACTTATTCGCTAACAATTTGATTTCTTTAAATCCTCTATTTATTCAAATAATTTTGATCACTGGTTGTGGTTATATTATTAAAGTTATTTATTTTTAACAGACAATTAAATATAATGGTTATAATAAGATAGATTATGTGTGTTTTCTATAACGGTATTACAAAATTTGACATTTAAATAAATTGCATGGGAAATTCTATTTATAAAATTTTGGGTCATTACAACCCATCAATCTGATGAAGCATGTGAGTCAAAGATCATATTAACTTTTAGTGGCCTTCATTATTTTATTCTTGACCACTGAGTCTATAATTTTTGAGAAGTTTTCAGACTCCCCAACCAATGGTGAAAGCTTGGATAAAAATGACCTCATTGTACCCCCAGTGATCACGGAAATCCCTACCTCACACAATGAGGAAGAAGAGGCTGTCTTGTAAACTAAAGAGTATGATGGAACTCCTTCTCATTCTCTCACTTTGTCCCCTCTAGTGTTCCAAGGAAATGTTTCATTAATATCTACGTTAAAAGAGGATTCTTCAACTTCTGAATACCTTGGTATTGGATCTTACCCCCAAATCTGATGATCATATCCTACTACCTTATCCCCCTAAAAAAATAAAGAAGAAGAAATATAAAAAGATGAAGACTATGAGAACTTTGGGGAAACCCCTCTAGAATTTAAGAAGGGTTTATCAACCACCATTGATGAACATAGTGAAATAAACTAGGGCAAAACAGATGAACTATGAGCCACATTAATTAGTATATCCATTTCTTCTGATGAAAAAGTGTTATATACCTCCTTATTGAGGAATCATATAGATTTTTTCACTTGTAACTACATATAAATGCTAGTGCTCATTGCCAATGGGGATAATCACCACCTGGGCCTACCAGAGAACCATCAGGACTATATATATGCATCAAAATGGACGCAACTAACACATTATTTCCAAATTGTGGTTAAAGATTATAATATAATTAGATCCAAAAATCATTACAAAATTTTTTATATCCTGAGTTTCTGGCCAATATTATCCCCATCACAAAGAATAATGGGAAAATCGTAGTCGGAATTGATTTCATGGATCTCATAAAACACCATCTGAATGATGATTTCGAAATACCTATCACACAACTATTAGTTAATGATATTTTTGTATACTAGTCTCTCTCATTCATGGATGGGTAGTCAAGATACAATAAATTCTAGATGTCCTATGAAAATGATGAAGACTCCACCTTCATGGCCTTTTTCAGAGTATTTTTCTACTGTGTAATTGTTTTTTCTAGAAAAATGATGACACCATGTACCAATGTACCATGTATTGAATCTTAAAACCATTACATAGAATGTTTTTTAAATTCTATGTTGATGACTGGTGGTTAAATATTGAAAAATCATTTGTGAACATATATATCATGATATTGTCTCCAAAAAAACGTGACAACACATATTGAAAATGAACCCCTTTAAATGTTCTTTCTATGCAACAATAGGGAAATTTCATGGTTTCATAGTTCACCACTAGGACATCGAATTCAACCCCGAGGAAAAAAACTATCCTTGGAATTTCACCTCCTTAAAACTACACTGATTTTAGAGTACTTCATGGAATTATGTACAAAATTTCTCACATTATATCCAACATTGTAGGAAAATTTCTACCATTCACCAGGATTCTGAAAAAGGGGAATATATATAAGTTGTTATATGAACGGAAGAAATCATTTTATAGTCTCAATAAATATCTCCCAATCCTTCCAGTTTTCATATACACTATCTAAGGAAGAACAATTATTTTGAATGAGACAAACATAGAGTATTCACTGGGTGAATTCCATACACAAAAGAATGATGTCGATAGTGAAAAAAAACATATATTACCTCATCCAAACCATAATCGTTTTTGAGAAAAATTATTCATATATCGAGAATTTTTTTATGGTACTAATCTTTGTAGTCCATTTGGTATGGAACTATATAAAAACTCACGAGGTTCATTTTGCCTCTTTTAGAAACCCACTCAAACACATTCCCAACCATCTGATGTTGGAATGATATCTGTCACATTTTTTGGTCATGCAGTATTAGTATGACATTCATTTTTTTTCCTCACAAACTAGTCCTAGGCCAGGAATTAGTATATTTTCTAGAAGAGAACCCATCATATGAAATGAAATCATTTAACACTTCATTATCTAAATAAATTTGTTTTCTAATTAACTAATTACCCTAGACACAAGAGATGAAGTTTAATGGTTTGTCCATAAGTATGTCAGGGAATACAATGGAAGACCCCATGATCAATAAAGTGGGGACGGGAGCTATTCTCATCTCCCTAGAGAAGGCATGCATACCTTAATCCTTATATATATCATAAGGGTTTAGGAACAATGATATAGAATATCAATCTATCATTGTAGGGAAAGTGTTGTCACTTCATTTATATGTCAACCAATTGATGATATACGTTGATTTGGAATGGGTCATTATGAAGATTGACGAGAATTATTCCATCAAAAATAAAGAGTTATTACGCTACTAAACCACATACAGTGACTAATGATGGAATTCACATTGAAGTTGACATTGAAGCTTGTCTACAGTCAGAAAATTACCAATGGGATGCAGTGGAAATTGATACCACATCTCTAGAAAATCTATACCATCATTAAATAAACATTACTATTGTGAATCTCCAGATAGTCTCATCCTTCGTTCAAGCCATCATAGAAGTTCTTGATGAGAATAGCCACATCGATCAACCATAAGTTCCCACCACCATCCAAAGGACATCCATTATTAAATACCAACAAATGGTAGAGCGTCCACAAGAAAGAGTTGGGAGAGTTCAAATTAAAAGAGGAGCAATTAACATTGTTCTATATGATGAAAAAAATCATCAAAAGGTTCTCTATAAGTGGAACCTTGAAGGGGTCATTCTTAGTTGAATTGATAGGGAAGAGATCCATACTATCATGAATGAAATTCTCAATAAATACTACATAACCCAACAATTAGGATCCAATAATTCCTATAAAATCCAATGGTTTGGGTCTTACTCGTCCACTATAATATAGGAATGCACTATATTCACCAAATAGTGTTCTTACAACAAGTTTCATTCCATGTTAATTCACTAACCTCTAGACTTTCGTCACATATCTAAATAAATTTGAAAAAATTACATATTGGTAATGGACATCATGGGACCATATTATCACCATACAAATAGACATTTCAAATATACTATCATTAGAATTGATGTCTACTCCGTGTGGGATAATGTTATACCCCTCAAATAGGTCAGGGAAAGGATCATTGTCAACTTCATGAAAACCAACATCATCACCATATTTTGTGTCCCTAATAAAATTTTGATGGAAACTAGGAACAATTTATTTCTCCTAAAATTGAAAGACTATATTAAGAGTATGAAATCATGTTTAACTATTCACCATGCTACCATGAAATGACTAACAAAAAGATGGAGGTGTCATAAAAGACCCCATCCAATATACTCAATAATATAGAAGATAAGAAAAAACATATTTTCCTGACAAGAACATACATTCATTGATGTATTGCCGGAATACAATCCACATTTCCACACAGAAAATCCAATACGCATTAATATATGGGATAGAAGTGACCTTCCTTTCAAAGATTGATTTCCCTTTCTCTACATTCCCATCTACAATCAGTTATTCGAAGATGATAAATCCTTGAAATGGAGGGAAGAATTTGATTGAAAGGATAAGAAGATATTTAACACATTTATTCAGTTGGATGTCCTCCAAAACTATATTGCACGAGCCTTTAACAAATATGTTCAACTCTAGTCCTTCCTCGAGGGAGGTATGGTGTTCATCCTCAGGGCTCAGTTGATACTCGGAAAGAAACCTCCAATGTTGGAGATAATAAAGGATGAAATCCATTCCATACACAATGCATACTCCAATGAAGACTGTTAATTGATCGTGATGACTGGGAATCTTACCATGGACACCCCCAATATAGGGTATATAAATATGTATTTCATGTAATCACAAGACACATAGTTTTGATCCCATGATGGTAATCTACATGGTAAATTTTCTTAATGACCTGATGTTACAATGTATGGTAAATCATCCTAATAACATGAGATTAAACTTCATCATAAATCTTCCTTATGACACAATTCTAAACTATGTAGTCAGTCTTTGTTGGATGACCATAAAAAAGCATTATATATTTGTCGAGGACACAATTAAATATACAGAATGACACCATTTTCTTCATTGTATGACATTAAATGAAGAGTACAATAATATTATTACATAATGGGACATCACCCCTTACACCTATCATAAAATATAACATTTTTAACAACTAGATGTGGTTAGATTCCTATTGTCACAGAATATAGATTGATGCATATTCATTTTTCATTTGTCCCAATCATAAATTTCCCTCCATTAATAAAATGATTTTCTTATCAGCCTTTGTACTTAAGGACCCTCTTAATGTGGGGATTATGTTTCCCAATTGTAAAAAAAATCATCATTTCCAAAGCTAAATGAAAAATAATCCTGGTCACATGATGTTAAACAACATGGTTCATCATCCATTTTAGAAGATAATAAATTTCAAGACACCAATGTCCTCATTGTATGATGTAAAACTACACAACACTAAAATTCTCTCTAATGGGATGAAATTTTCATCAGAATCCTTCATATACCATTCTATATTTAACAACTATATAAGACTTGATTTCTGTACACATACGATATATAGAGATTCCTAGATTTTACATCATAGCCTACCTACCCCATAAGTGAAAAAATGCACCATTTTTTTTATAGTCTAGACCAACATATGGAGATTTACATCAAGAACTATATATAGATTGATTCATACTCTTTAATGATATGTATTGATACTTAGATCTCTATTCATTTTTTATTCTATGATGATACTTATTTTACATTATTTGACCCTTATCCTTATTTAAAAACCTTAAACTCAATGCTTCCCCAAGAACTACACGTGGCTTGATTCCGGTCCACACATGATACATAATTATTACCATATCTCCAATATCATGCCCATATTTGGATATAAAAAAATCAAATTATAAATTTACCCCTCTACATATGTATCAATCCTACACAGATATTTTTCATTCAAAACAACAAGTGTCTAGATTACTTATCACCATAAGAAACAGAGTGACACCTAGATCTCTAATCATGGGTCTAGTAATAATGAAGGATAAAACTTACCTCTTCATGTGTATGGGTTACTTCATAATAGGTTGTTTTATAAGAAATAGAGTTTTCTTGACTCCTATTTTTATGATATACCAAGTGAAACCTTGATTTTTCATCTTGGGCCAGTGACCAAAAAACCAAAATTCTCCTATCCTTTATTTTATCACCTATATATTGTGAAAGAATCCCTGGAAACCCCTTATTTATCACATTGATCCTAGATCATGTGGACTTAGATTATTTAGTAGGGGATTCCTTGTATGATCAATACATATCAATCCAATATATGGTTTTTATAGTCCAGGTATCATGACCTTAAAAGAAACACCAACATTCATTACTACATGACATTAGACTTCATTGTCATGGTTAGTTTAAGAATAATTTATAGAATTATTCTTGCCATCGTATGATCTGTAGTGACACCCATGTCTTTAATCTTGTTCATGTTTCATTATTTCCTCTTCATATCTAGGAACCCATGTTATTGCTGCATAATGTTAAACTATATAGATAATATCCTTGATGAACGAAAATAAAATGCGCAGAACCTCAAAATCTACTTATGGATTGATTCTAATTTCGATAAGACACGTAGTGATACGTAGGTCTAGTTTCCTAGTCCTAGTCATGTGGTAAAGAAAAATTAAAAATTCCCCATATTCTATATAAAAAATGATATAGGTAAGAGATCTCATGTTTTAGATCCTCAGTTAGAGATCTATTAAGGAAACAATAATTCCATTATTTATGAGTCATATCAATGTAGGGAATTTTACACTCCATGGACAATCGGGATGTGAATGTCTCTTATATACCATGACACATTCCTTTTCTTCATTGTACTCTATTCTCTAGGAAATTTTAGATCATCATGATATTTCACTGGCCACCAATGATATGGGGGTTATTATCATGAGAATGCTTTTGTTTTACTATGGATAATATGACCCAGTTGGCTCCACATATGTTTTCCCCCACAATATTCCATTCAACCAAGGAAATTGTTTTCCCAAAAAATGATAATTCTTTCTACAGAAGAACAATTGGAATTTTCCACTTATCATTTCTACTTACCCATGAATTCTCATAATCATGTATTACACATTCTTCCCCCCTCACATCCAAGGGATGTTGAAACATCTTGGCCTAATGAGTCACCTATAATTCATCATTTTTAGGAAATAATATCAAGTGATATGACCTAAAACTAAGATATCATAGGTTTTCATTATCCTATGAAACAAAACTAAATGGTTAACGCCCCTCTTACACGGCATTCGAATTCATGGAAAACTTGTCGATATGTTATGACACCAAGATAATCCCCCCTTGCTTCCCATCATTGAAAGATTCACTATAGAACCAAGATATATATATATATATATATTTGATTAAAGATGTTGTATTTCATTTTTCATATTGATTAACCCACATCCTTACTTCAGGATTCCAAACTTCATGGATGATTTACTCATTGTCCCACACAAAACTGCATGATTTTTATGTACAATGTATTTTAAGAATCCCAGTTTGACGTTATATGTTGTGACACATAGATATTATATCTCAGTCCAAACAATAAGATTTTTCCCTATCTCTTATACATGAGTTATATCTACATACGATTTTTGAATAAGTGTCTCACCCAACTCATGAACATGTATAAAAAATGAAATACCCCTTCCCCAAAAAAGATATTGATCAATGAATGGGGAAACCATCCAGGAAATATGTAAGGCTTTATTCTCATTTTGAAGTGATATGTATGGATTCCTAAACATTATGTATCAAGACTAACAATATAAAAAATAATCCTTCCAACATATGGGTCAGACCTTCATCAAGGGATCATTTCTACCCATTCCCATTAAATATCGATATGATATGATCCATTCATATTTAAGAACCTTTATTTTTCAAACCAAAATAATTGTCTAGGGAATTATGTATCCCCATAAACCTCATGGTACATAAAAAATGGAGGGTTGGTTTCTTGGGAAAAACTTTGTTTGATTGTGCACAGTATACCCTAGTAGGATATGCATAAGTTTCCCACACAGAAGGCCTATACACCAAAGATAAATTCATCCCTAATGATGGATTTTCCTATCTCCATATACCCCAATGATGATTTTCATCCCACAATAGTAATTATATTTTTAAACCCTCATATATCAGCTTACAACCTTTCCCTTTCATGCCAAAAGATGATGGGTCATTTTTGGATAGATTACCATGAAAAGGGAAAATAATTTGTCCCTAAATCAAAGCAATGTTACCCTAAACTGTATCACTCAAATTTTCTCTGGGATATACCATAAAATTTATGTTCCATGTCTCTGATGAAAAATATTAAATTATTCCATGAAGTAGACCTCTTTATGAAAATCCAAGTTCATGTAAGAGTGTTTTTTCAATCAAGCCCAGTTTTAATACATATACACATTTATTGTTTTAGACATAACTCCTTTAACAAGACACCATTCATGGTATTTTGAAATCTAAATTTTTAAAAATTTCCAGACCATCGGGAATAGAGGTTCTATGTCCAATGGACACCTTTGTTTGACTATGTATAATATTAAACTATTGTTTTGGAATAAGTTACCCACACAAATGACTTGTCTTCCAATGGAGAGTTAAAACTTGAGATATTATTATCCTACCTATGTATGGCCTGAAAGCATCATATTGGAAATAATTCCAATGATTAGTCCTTGTGTACAGTCCTTATACCATGTAGTGGATTCCGATATCATAAAATGTGGTCCGAAAATCACTCATTCTAGTTGAAAGAATATCAGATGTTCTAGGACAAAAACTACTTATTGGGGTCATCACCACATTAGTTTTGGTCAAATATTTTCAACCTAAAACTATAATCACAAAATCCATATTTTCATGACATTAAACTGAACCCAAAAGGAGACATGTTACTCTCTAGGTTGAAAACCCACAATGTCCACCCAGAGAGAAAGTTAAGTAACATTTCACCTGAATGATGATTTTAATGGTTTAGTAAAAAATGGTAAATCAATAAAAAAGATACACTTCATAACTTGGTTGAAAACCCACAAATAGTGACTTAAGAAAAAGTAATGTTATACCTGTGAAGCCCAATCCATAGTTGTTAGAAAAAAATTATTACGATTACACAAAAGACACATTGCTTGTAAGCTTTTTCATGTAACCCTAGAAATATTCAATCCTATTTAGACTGGGTCCTTTGGTAACTAAATAAATTAGTGAATTGCATGATCATGTCAATTTTTCTATCATAGGTTTCAAATGAAATTGATATCCAATGGATATTATACTTCAAAACATGAAATGTTATGATTAATTGGCAAGGAAGGATAAGGTAATGGATAATAATTAACAGGAAAACAGTTTTTGATTTTATTTAATGATAACAGAGGAGCATCCACATCATAGATTCTCTACCTATTTCAACTAACAATGTAGCTGAAAAGGAACAGAACAACCGAAATAGCTACAGTGAATCTTGGTTTGCTTTAGTCATCATATCGACTACTTACATACACAATCAATTAAAGGTTTGTTCAAAACTGGTCCTTTTTCGGACGTTGGTTTCATTTATTGGGTGAATCAGTTTAATTATGGGACAAATATCTCAACCTTTTATCTTTATGGAATATGAAAATTAATTTTTTGGTGATAGTTATTCCTTTAACCAAGCTACATGAGCTACACATTATTCGAACACTATAGTCTGTGTGACCACGTGATCATTTGTTCATTTTTTTTCAGCAACCAAGTGATGTATTTCAACAGTTATAGACTTTATGTCTTCTGCATCATGATTCAATCATTAAACATAATAGGGTATAATTTATAAGAATAAATGTATTCTTTAGAAATGAGGATCTGGTGGATATGGATATCAAGGTTTTGATAATCAAAACATCCTAAGGATAAACCAATGAAAATTTAAAGAAGTATATCCACATTGACATCTATTTCCCCTTGAAGATACTTTGGGATGATGTTATAAATTTGGTTCCATAACTATTTCAGAACATCATGGTCTATGATAGAAACAATGGGATCTTATCACCATTCACTCACTGACAAGGTTATGTAATAAATAATTTTACATACAATGGAAATCTTGGTATTAAAAATGAATCTAATGTGGGAATGTTTTCAATATCTACCCCTTGTAGAGTCTTAGGAACTAGGCTGATAGGCCCCTCATCAAATAGGGAATTTCCCAACATCATTCCAAATGGTTTAATGTTTGTAGGGCTTCTGACAGTGTTAGTGGAAAATATCATATACCCCCCACCATTGGTAAGGGGGGATATAGAGGATGAGGCTCCCCAAAGGCTCTTATAGTTTCAAAATGTAAGGCATTATCTATTTCAAACCAATAAGTAAGGTTTGCCAAGAACCAATTTTAGGGAGGCCACTGTCTTATGAACCATTTAAATTTCCTTCCCAAATATCCCATTATGATAATATTCTTCCCACATCTAGAAAAATCCGATCATGGATCGATGGGATATTCTTCACAAGGCATGGAAATTGTTATTTGAGAATCTTCACACATCATCTTCATCTATAGATGAAAATGAATTACTGGGTGGAACACCATAATATAGAGAATAAGAAAATAAGAAACTTGTATCATGCATCGTCATTGTTATGTGAATGTATAATAATTATAGATATCACTTATGGTTATTCAGTCTTCAAGCGTATCCATTGTTACATCTCTCAAATGGAGGATGATAAATAATTCCTAGAAATTTCATTAATCATTATCAACCACTGTTGCTACAGGGGATGGGTAAGGGATTAAATTAAATTGTAAGTATTACTTAACATATAAAAACCTCCTTCGAGGTCTAGGAGTTTCAGATGAATGATAGAAATATTGAGATATATAGGGTGATGGAAGGAATGATGGATTGTTGTAGTATACTGTTATTCTTAGCATTGGCAGTGTTCTACAACCCATGCATATAAGAATATGAACAGTACTCTGAGATTATTTAGAGAAACAACTACTTTCATATGGCCCAACAATTCATAAATATTATCAAAGATGGGTACAATTATTTTTATGGTTTGTCCCTCTGTATGTTTGGTCAACCTCATCAAGGAACATACTCTTACTACAATATATAAAACATGGGATGGGAAAGAAACCCACTCAAGAACATGGAAAAAACATTATTCACCAAACATCAGAGATAGATGTGGATGAGTTCTATATCCCTGTGTATTATGAATTCATTCCTCAGTAGTGACCTATTATGAAACCTTAATACAATAGGATTTTTGGGAGTATTGAGTCCTGGTATGACAAACCTCAGGATTTGGACCACCAACCTATAGAAATATCTTTATTGAATCACTGAATAGAAAGAGTGAGTGAGTATTAAGAGAATGAGCCAAAGATTTATTTTCCATAGTTAGTAAATCTATTTTTAATAAAAAGGGTTTCCTATAATCCTCTCATGTATTTTCAATGAGATTTGTTTGGGGAAACAATATTAAGTGTTTTGAGCACGACTTTCAAGAAAGTGACTCTAGTGTGGTGCGAGAGACTGACGTATCCGTACCCCAGGACTCTGATTACCGTCTATTCGAATCGGTACATGAAAACACCGGTTGATAGGATGTAAAGGAATGGTACATGCATCATATAGGAATGAGTTTTGTTTTCCATTTTCTTTGTGTCAGCTATCCAGATATACTCGTTGACCATGGAACATCTTGTTTCCTTATAGAATGCTTCCATGATGTATACCCACTAGGATTCACCATCTCGATCATGAGGATGACCCCCTAAATGATGAGGCTTCGATACAGGGACCAGTTTTCAAGGAGATACCCCCATGTGGTGCACCTACTATTCCACCACCGGGGGAGCAGTCTGTGGTTCCTGCAGTACCAACAGATGAGGGGTGCATGTTGAGCGTGATCCATGAGTTCTAAAGATTTAGACCCCTCAGGTTTCGATGTGAGACTAACCCACAGGCAGCTGAGTATTGGATTGAGGTGGTGATAAGTTTTTTTCATTTCGTGAGGACACCAATGGACTAGATGGTGATCCTAGGAGAGAGCCTTATTCAGGGTTTAGCGGGAAGATGGAGGTTTTTGACCACATAGACTCACAACAAGGAGACTCCTTGTTGGATGGAGTCTGAGAGACTATTTAGAGAGGCGGTGGATGGACAACCGAGACAGAGGAAGAGAGTGGAGTAGATATACCCGCCACACGGAGGATGTGGTAGAGGAGCAGGGAGAGCTCCATGTGGTGACATGTGATTCAATCTACTCCACCACCACCCCCAAGTGGTTTGCACTAGGCTTAGAGGGTTGGGAGACAAGGGTGGGGAAAACTACCTATGGTTGAAGAATACGACCCAGTGACTCTAGGGATGATCTGAGGTATAATCTATGTCTTTTCTACCATATATGTCATACTTATAGACACAAGTTCCAGTCATTCCTTCCATGCCACATGTCTTGTGCGAAACCTTTAGATTCTGGTAGATCTTTTGACTCGACCCTTATGCTTGGAGACACCTAAGGGAGGAGACATGATGATCACACACCTTTGAACATAGTGTGATCATACACTTGGAATTGAGTGTTTTGGTTGGAACCTCTTGTTGGTAGCATCGAGGCCTTATGACATCATTCTTGGGATGGATTGCTGATTTCGGTCCATGCCCAGATTGACTCATTTAACCGAAGAGTGCGGTGTGTCTGTAGCGATGGGATGAGGTTTTCCTTTATCAGTGAAAAGGATACCCAGGCAGCATTGAATGGGATCATGCATAGGAGGGTGCCACCCATAACTCATGATTAGGCTAGCTTTACCCTGAGAGCAGTAGATTTTGCGAGCTTCCAGTTCCTAGAAGTAGTGGTGGAGTATGAGGATGTCATTCTCGAAGATTTTCTTGGAATACCTACACACTGAGAGAACAAATTTTTCATCAACTTACACCTTAGGACTACACTGATTTACTCCCCATCATATTGAATGGCTCCCACAGAGCCTCGCAAGTTGAGGGTGTAGTTGGAGGATTTGTAGAGAAAGGATTTAGTAAGACATAGTGATTCACCCTGGGCGGCCCGAGTTTTGTTTTCCAAAGGAAGAAGATAATAGTTTGAGG
Source organism: Viscum album (assembly GCA_963277665.1). NCBI lineage: Eukaryota > Viridiplantae > Streptophyta > Magnoliopsida > Santalales > Viscaceae > Viscum > Viscum album. The sequence goes on along the minus strand of OY728157.1, from coordinate 199,263,432 downwards.
TTGTGTGTGGATTACCATTTCCTGAACCAGGTGATGGTGAAGAAAATTTATCCACTACCGAGGATTGACGACCTCTTCGATCAGTTAACTGCGGCCCAATGGTTCATGAAAGTTAATCTTCAGTCAGGTTACCAGCAGTTACGATTTTGGGGGGAGAATATAATGATAACATCATTTAGATACCAGTATGGTCACTATGTTTACATGGTGATGCCTTTTAGCGTAACAAACACCCCTGTAATGTTCATGGGACTTATGAATCAGATCTTCAATCTGCCATTAGACATGTTCATAGTGGTCTTCATCAATGACATCTTTGTGTAAACTACGTTAAAGGAAGAAAACAGGAGACAACTACAGAAGATTATTGACAAAATACTAGAGCACCATCATTATGGGAATCTCTAGAAATTCCACTTTTAGATTTAGGTGGTCCACATTCTAGGACATGTCATCTATGTAGTTGGAGTAGCTGTTGACCCAACCAGGGTGGGGGGAGTGTAATCCTGGGAGCCACCTCGGAGCATGATGGAGGTGAGAAGCTTCCTTGGATTTGCAGGATAATACCGGAGATTCATTATTGATTTCTCCTAGATATCATCACTGGTGATAGAATTGATAGGAAGATGAAACCATTCATGAGGACAGATAATTGCAAGCAGGTTTTTGAGTAGTTGAAATAGAGTTTGATGAGCGCCCCAATTTTGAGATTCCTAGAGGAGGGTGTCGAGGACGTAGTTTTCTAAAATGCTTCATGGACTGGGATTGGATGTGTCCTAATGTAGAGACATGCATTGATTGATTATGGTTCATTCCATCATATACTACATGAGCAAGAACTAAGTGACCCATGATCTCGAGTTGGCAGCGGTAGTCTTCACATTGAAGATGTGGTGACACTGCCTTATGGGCAAGCAGTTTATCATCAACTCTGACTAAAAGAGCCACAAAAGAAATCTTCTTGTAGAAGGATATGAATTTGAGATAGAGGAATTGGAAATAGTTCATCTAGGACTATGATTTCAAGATCACCTATACTCTTGAGAAGGGGAACAAGGTGGAAGATGATCTTGGTAGGAGATCGAGCTTGCAGTAGTTGAGGGAGGAGATGAAACAATTGGACTCATTATAATTATCCATGATGGACATAGTGGTTGTATATTGACTTCAATTTATGGTTGTCACCCATCCACTCTTACAATGTGGTAGAGAGGCATAGCTTAGTGATGCCGACTATGAGGTTTTGTGTGCTCAGTTATCAACGTGACATGCTCTTGATGGATATTCGCCATGTGGGGAGAACATAGTTCTTTTTATAGGATGCATTGTTGTACCTATGGTGTTGCGGGAGGGAGTCCTGAGTGAGTTTCATACACCCCCCTTAGAGGTACATCCTTTAGTGGTGAAGATGTACCAGGATCTATAATTAATGTTCTGGTGGTCAGGCATAAAGAATGTAGTAGCAGAGTTTATTTCTCGATTCCTTACATGCCAACAGGTGAAAGCTTAGCACTAGGTTTCAGTGGTATTAGCTCACCAATAGAAGATCTAGAGATTAAGTGGGATGGAATATAGATTGACTTTGTGGAAGTCTTACCACGGATGTCCAAAGGGCATGATTCCATCTGGGTGATCGTTGATTAACTCACCAAGTCGGCCCACTTCCTAGATATCATAGAGAATAGTTCTATACAGGGACTGGGATGGCTCTATGTATAAGAGATAGTTCAGCTTCATGGAATCCCTTTGACAATATTCTCAAATATTGATTCCTGCTTCACATCCCAGATATGGAAGGGATTGAAGGAGGCTTTTGGGACTCAGCTATGCATTAGCACGGCGTTCCATCCCCAGAGCGATGGTCATATGGATAGGACCATTAAGGTTCTGTAGGATATACTATGGGATTTTATATTGGTCTTTGGTCAGAGTCCGGAGGACCACATACAACTGGTGGATTCTGTATTCAATAATAGCTACCAATCCACTATTGGTATGGTACCATTCAAGGATTTATGTGGAAGACCCTGTCGGTCACCACTTTACTAGACTGACCATAGAGAGTCAGCACTCAAGGGTCTAGATATGGTGTGAGCTACCACCAAAAAGGTGAAGATCATCTTGGAGTGGAAGAAGACTACACATAGCTGGAAGAAGTCTTCTTCTGATAAGCAATGAAGACCTATGGAGTTTGAGGAGGGAGACCGTGTCTTCCTTCGAGTCTCACCTAGACAAGAGTTATAACGATTTGGCTAGTGTGACAAGCTATCTCCAAGGATCATCAGACCCTTCTAGATACTGCACAGAGTTGGCGAGGTGGTGCACATCCTATCTCTACAATCGTATTTTCACTGGATACATGATTTCTTCCACCTGTTTCAACTGATGAGGTATGTTCATGACCCATAGAACGTCATCGACTAGAGCAATCTTGACATCAGGGATAGAGTGACCATTACTGAGTACCTAGTGGAGATCAAAGATCGACATGAGAGGATCCTTCATGGGTGATCAATTTCCTTGGTTTGTGTCTTGTGGAATCAAAAAATTCTTTAGGATAACACATGGTAGTGGGAGGCTCAATTCCGTTCCCAGTACCACATCTTTTTGAGTGGCCTTTTTTTGGATTTCCAGGATGTAAAGTCCTAAGGTGGGGAGAATGTAATGTCTCTGGTATTCTGTGTATTATTCTTTAAATTTTATATGGAATTATTATGAGACCAAGAAAAGAGACAACATGTCATTATGAGGCTTGGTGAGCTCGGAATGGTAGATTGAACTTTTTATGTTATGTGAGTCGGTGTGTGTGTGTATTTGTGGAAGATTCCAAACATATGCCCAGATAAAAAATTTGAGGGCATTGTTGCATCTGGGATGATGAAATTACATAAGAATGGTCCTAACCTTAACCGACATGGGTCAGGAAAAAAAATTTGATTTTTTGATTGTTTTTTGTAAAATAACATAAAATAAAATAAAATAATTTGGAATATTTAATTTATTTTTTTGTGAAACATTCACTACAGCGCAATGACAGGGAATCTATTTCGATCATTAATGCCACACCATAATGACTCTAAAATAGAAATGCTTACACATTAATGTCGAATTGTGATGGAGAATTGAATTTTTTTTTCCTCCTTTTAATGGGTTAATCGAATGTTATACGTGAGGAGAAACTGAGAGACATTCTTGAATCTTTGGAACGACATCTCAGTGATGAAAAAAAAACGATCAAAACTGTGAATCATTGCATCAAAAGAGTTGGAGGATCTTGATTATGATGGTAGTATATTTCCTTCATCAGTGATTGATCTATTCTCGAGGTCGGTGTGGTGTTTTATATTGTTTCTTCCTCGTTCATCAGGTAAATGATGAACGTGGATCAACCCACAAATAGGTTGAACCATGCATTATTGTTCTAGTGGGAGGGATTTTCTTTTTCAGGTTCGTTCATGTGATTTTTAAGTCATGTTTAAATTTTCAATTTTCCCTGTTCAAAATTTGTAATGGGATCATATTAACACATTGATGAACGATGGCAGAGGTTCCTTCCTCCATTGTAGTTTAATTTATTTTTCCCTCCCTGAGTTCTTCACATTCTTCGTGGGGATATGAATGAGGAATTTTTGTGTGTCTGTTTCTTGGTTCAATGATCCCAAAATGGAAATCCAGCAACATTATGACCCAATGTAGGGCTGAAGATGATTACGGCGGGTGAATCGACATGGTTCGGGAGTTCTCATTCTTTGGGTGTTCTTCATGCGGGTAAATCGGTACATGTTTTTGGGCCCTAATGGAGGACCAAAACCCATGGAAATGTCCTTTTAGTGTCAAGGAGATCATAACCTTAGAGTTTTGTAAGGATCGGTGGCTGAATCTATGATTAGGCATCACCAGAGGCATGACGGTGAAGAACCTGCGATTCTGGAGATTTCCAAAACTCACTGTTTGAATTCCGAAGAACATGCCATGTAGGGCCGATAAGTGGCAGCTTTGATTCCGTGGTTCTTGAGACAATGGAATAACATGTCCTCTAAAGAAAACTATATGTGGGTCCTTATGCGAGACTCTATGTTTATCCTAGGTGATACACAAACACGATGTGGGTACACGGTCATGTACTCCACCACATGGTGAGACCTAGATAGTTGCACGGACTAACCCGTGTACCGATTACATAAGATTTCACACATAGGATTCAACCATGTATGGGCATACATCTACATACACTAAGGGAACCTCAATTACTCAGATATGGAGTGTTGTCCGTATTACACGCCATGTACTTACTTTTCTACATGGCATGTTCTTATGACTCAGGCCATTCTAAATAGGTATTACCAAGAGTCATGAGATATAGTGTGTAACCCTTTTACACACCATGTATTTTAGGGAACATGGTTTGATTCTTCCTATCCACCTCTTATTGGAAAAGTTTCATCTGGGTTAGTTCTCCTATTTTCATTCCCCTTATGGTCAGGTACCATTTCTATTTACATGAGTCTGATCCCTTCAGTAGGAATTTTTGAGCTAGAGTCTAGTATCTATCTGAGAGGCCTAGAGAGATACCCTATAAAAATTCATGACCATATGTAGAGTTAGGTATCAATGTAACTACTCCTACAATATGTAGATATTTTACTTAACATGTGAATATGGATGAGTCGCGATATCCGACAAGGCCCAAGATGTGATCCTCATCTGTGTATCGTGATCCTTCTCCACTCAAGAGAGTGTTCTCCAGAAATGAGTATATCTTCCTCTCATGTATTTTCCCAAAAAACTATACTTCTTGGATGGGTGTCATCAGATCTATTAGACTCATGGAGGGAGTTCCCCCAGACGAGTGCATCGTGTAACCTTTGAACTGAATCCCTAGTGGCAGTGCGATTGTGTGACATGTCTCTAGACTATTGGTATGGGTTTTTAGTATATCTGAATTGTGTTTCTATTTCTATATGTTTATTAGACATATACTATGTTGAGATGACTATACCTTTACTTTTTGTATCATTTTTTTATGTTTTTTTGGGTCCTCTACTGAGTATTGTTATACTCACCCATGCACGGGCTTTTCATGCACGTTTCGTGTCTTGTGCAAACGAGCTTCCTTTTAACGGAGTCCAGGGTGGACCAAGACCAAACCAAGATTTCTAATTTCCGTTCAGGACAAGGTGTTCGTCAAGCTATGATCAGCAGTCCCAATACATGTTTGTTCTTGTAGGATAGACTTTGTATTTTGCAGACTCTAGTTTTTATGGGCTTGTATTCTGGACGAGTTTTAATTTCGGCACATTACTTCAATTGTACTATATTGGTTGGGTTTAGTCGTATGCATGCATTGTTTTCCTTAGTGGTTTTTACAATTCCGCATATGTGGGCTTGGAGATGTGTGCATGTGTGTAGTTATGAAATGCCTCCCATGTTAGTGATATGCCTAATAGGTGCAAGTCACTTGCCCCTGTCATTTGGAGGGGGGCTCAATGAGTCTCCTCATGAGCCCCACCTGGATGGGTCATGACATAATTACCCTCTTCATTTCCATTAAGAAAGAAAATATGTTTATCTTGTGTGGTCTAGACATCCTTCTCTATGGCGCAACATGTTTCATTTTCCATAACCAACATACATTTATACACTAAAATGTGAATTTAATATATAATTATTATATTTATATCATTTTTATGATTATGAAATAGCAATCCATATTAAAAAGTTTCTCTCATTATATTGTGTATGACATCACCGACTATGTGTATGTGAAGACTACCACCTCTATAAAATGATTTATTTCTATTTTTCATTACTTTGAAAACATATATAGATAGTCCTGAGGATGGAACTAAATGAAAATTATTTTTATTATAATATCATGAAGGTTATTGTATTACAAATTGGAGAACATATTAATCATATGGTTAGAAAATGACTATATTTAATTCAATCTTCTAAAATGAACAAACTAAGAGGAAATGATATCTTATTTCTATGTAATAAAAATATATTTATTATTTATCTTTATATTTATTTATTGTTATTATGTATGAAATTAATAACCACTAAATAAGATAATTAGTATTATTTTATAACTATATTACAATAAAAATATCTCATAATCATCCATTAATCATTGTACATTCATGTCTGGGTCGGTTTAACCATCTATTTGAAAATCATATAAATTTATATAAAGGATGATTATCAAATCATATTTAATGGTATAATAAGATATAAATATTTAGATATTGTTTTTTTTTGTAATTTCATACGAACACTTTTTTCTCATTAGTTATGAAAACAATTTTAGTCATTAAGAATTAAATAAATATGGCCATCACCAAATTCATATTTATTGTTTCTAAGGAAACTATCCATGGTATGAGATTATAGATTTGTAAAATAACATGGAAAATTTATTCTACTACCATAAATGATTTAATAATGATGTACATTGAGAAAAAAATAGACAGAAACACCTCTATTATAAGACTAGTTCAAAGTGTTAAATACTACATACACATGGTGATAATAATATATAAGAAATAACTCATAATTATTTATATGGAATGATAGAAAATGGGGATTATGAATTTATATAGTTTCTATTATGGTATTTATGTATGTACTTAAGTAACATAAATTTATTTTTTAGTATTTTTGGTTTATATGGAGAATGAATAAGTATCGAGGTAATGGTTTTTTCCCTAGATTCCTCTCTTTGAGAAATGTTTGGTATTTTTCAGGTAAATTCATTTATATGTTGTATATAGATCCTATTTTAGATTTCATAGAAAATACTATATTATCATAATGTGATTTTAAGTAAAAATTCATTCCATCTATTTCAACTGGTTTGGATTGAAATGTTACACAAGCCATAAGGGTTCTTTGTCTCATAATCTACTCCCTTGAGATATGGTTATGCTATGTGCCCTGATAACCATTGAATGGTGTATTAAATTACCATGGATGTAAATTTACCATATGTGTTTTATTCATGGTAAATAATTATCCATGTAAATACCTTTACATCAAATGGATTTTAGTTAGTGGTTACCCTAGTAATAAGGAATCTGGTAACCCAATTTTTATTCATTGAGTATTGATCATCTTGTTAAAAAATGATTTGGGAAAATATTAAAAAAAATATCTTATGTGGTATTAAATTTTTATTTTGTTGAATTATCTTTTTTTTAAATTACATCTTTTTTAAAAACTTATATCTTCAAAGAGTATGTTGCTTCTATGGAATATAGTTAATTCAGGTCTCCTTTCCTAGATTTATACTATTTAATAATGAAAATTCTTCTTGATTTGTGTGTTACACCATCCAAATGTTTTATTATATGGTGAATATATACCTATATGGGAAAATATATTTTTATACAAAATAATCTTTTCTTACTCTTAAAACTTTAATATTTTTGAATGAATGTATTTTGAAATTATAAAAAATGGTTTCCATTACACTTTAATGTGTTATTTTCTTCACCTCAGTTCTTAAAGATTACATTATTATCTTTTCAAGGCCCTATAAATTATTATTTTCTAAACAATTAATGGATTTTAGATTGTTTTCACTTCATACTTTTGAAAAAAACTTTTGGAGGGGAGTTTTGACATCATCATTGACATAAATGTTAGAAATGATTCCTGAATTCTATTTTCTATTTTCACATCCATTTCCCATTATATTTTCAAAATTATTTACCATAATATGGTTTATTTTACACAATTATTACTGTAATTTAAATTAAATTTTAGGTTAATGACATCACTATACAAAAAAAATCCAATTCTTAGTCCCTTAATAGGTGGCATGATTCAATAATTATACTGTAAGGATGTTTTTAATCTATTTCAAAAAAAATCAACATTTCCTTTATTATACAGGGGGTCTGAAATTTTGAATTCATCCACATTTATTATCTGTATGGATTATAATCACATTATTCTTGTATTAACAGTCTTATACACATTGATCTTTGTGGTGTGTACATTAAATTTTAAAAATTCAGATTAGATGATGTTCTTCTAGAATGAATGTTATTATATATTCTTCAGAAGAAAGAATTATAATTTTTTATATTTTTATTCAAATATTTATTATTATATGAAATTTGAATATTTATTGTTTGACCATCCACTTTTTTTCTATGGATGGGTTGTGAACATATTTTCCCTTTTATTTCTATAAGAAAAAATACGAACATCCTGTATAATTACAGACATATAATGCAATAGGTTTTGTATTTCCAATCTTTATTATTCATTATATAGATAAAAACAATTTTATTCAACAATATGTTCCTCAATTAATGGTATAAGATGTATTTTGAGTCTTATGGTGGTTTTTTAGGATTTAACAAGTGAAGGGTAGGTCCTAGAATTATATATCCATTAAATGCATTGATGGGTCACATGGGATAAATCAAATTCATGTTTGGTTTATATATATCCCCTTATAAGAATAATTTCTTGGTACAAGGTGTTAATAACATGTTTTTAATGTCTTTATTTATGCATTATGTAAAGACCCTGACACTAGTAACCCCGAGTCATTGGTTTCATTATTACATTTTAATAATATACATCAAATCTCATATAAAAGGAATAAATTGTTTAGTAGCTCTGGAACTCCAGATACATATAAATCCTTACATTAAAATTGAGAAAATAAAATAAAAAATAGATAATTTTTTTAGGACGCCATTATTCTTCTAGTTTAACCCTTCACATTAATCACTAGGAACATCATGCGTCCTGGGAAAAAATGAATCATAATTAGGGGGTGATCTAAGATGATAAATAATGGTATTTATAGTCTATAATATATAATAAATAATCATAAACAATTATGGCATGGTAAATAACTGAAAACACAAAACATTTAGTCATTGTCTTGAGCATGAAAAGAATTAATTTAGTATTAGAAAATTGTTATCAAATAATACCATAATAAATAATCCAATGGGTTAAAATTATATACATGGAGAATCTAAAATTTTATGTAATAAAACGAAAAAAACATGTTTCACAATGATGGAATTCATAATTTTGGACATCTAAAACTTATAGTTGAGCCATCAGCCAAGACATCTGATAATAAATGGGTAAGGCCTAAGAAAAAACCCAAACTAGTTTATCTCATGAGAATAATAGATGCCAAGAGGGTCAATAGTGGGACCCAAACATCACACAACCAATTTAATTAATTCCTAAAATTACTAAATAATACTACTAAATAATTTATAACTTTATATTTTTGAAGAAGTAAAAATACTGAATGAATGGAAAATGCATTATGAATTCCCTAACCACTTTGTAATCAGAAGAATCGTATACCCCATAAAGGTATAAATTTTAAAATGAAACATTTAATACCATGAATATAATGAGATTAATGATATTATAAATATAACTATATTATATTAACCACACTCAAGAAATTAGTGGTGATTAAGGTACATTTCTCACAGAAGTAAAATTGAGATGTGAAATCACTTACCTAACTCATCCCTTCAGTGTAGCAATATATCCTATTGTATAATGGTAAAAATAATGTTTTTAATTCATTATATAACTATATTAAAATTTTTAACACCTTATATTATACATTTATAACATATTAAAAGAAATTCGTTAATAATATTTTATTGTTTTTATTTTTTGGGAGTGTTTGTTACATAGTTCCTTTGTCTGTTCGTTTGCGTATAATTATGGTTCTTATTTTCTATTGGAAATAAAACTCCATAAGTGAAACAAAATTTTATTAATTCATTTTTTATTGTTTATGTAGTTCCATTTATTATTTTTCTTTCATAACTGAAGATTATTCATGTGATAAAGTGTTAATCAAAAGTGTTTAGTTTATTTTGACAGATTCTCTAAAATCGATGAACTACTTTCATTTTATTTAGAATTATGATTATAAATTAGTTACGAAACATGAAATATGATATAATATAGGTAATTAAGTATTATTTAACCAGAATAATGTTTTTATGACCATCCATAATGGTGATAAAGTAAAATGAACCAAAACATTTTTCACAAAGGTGCTTAACAGACATTACTTGGACAATAGATTCATTTCTTTGAATAAGAGGTGGTAATAAAAGGGAAGGATATAATATTTTTAATTTGAAAATTAAAATTCTATATCATTCATGATTCATTAATTATACATTAAAAGTGGCCAAAGATGGGTATAAAATAGAAGGAAATAAATTAAGAGTTGTGTTTTGAGAGAATTACTTATTTAATATAACCTCCTTGAGAGACCCTCAAAGACCTTGGATTTAGTATTTTGGTTATAACAAAATAAATATGTTATGGGGAGAGTGAAAAGGTTATTTTTGTGTTATATTTTACATGATTAATGTCTTGTGAGTAGATATAGGGTGGTGTGGATATGTATTTAAACTGAAGGAGATGTGGGTTTATGTTATTAAAATAATGAATATTTCATATTTAAAGTCAACCACGTTTCAGTGGAATTCATTTACATGAATTTTTATAGGAATAAATACTTTATAGTTTGGTCTGGGGTGATGAATATGTCATCCAACCATTAAATGTTTTAGTTTATAGATATTTTAAGTGACAACCCTTTTAACATTACACTGTTTCATTTTTATTTATACAATAGTGGATATTTTTTATTACCATTGTAACATTTGTTCTTGCTAAAATTAATATTTACCAGAAAACATTTTTTTTTATTTATATTAACTAATAAAAATAAATTTTTCAAAATAAAATTCATATAATTGTATTTTTTCTAAATTAATCCTAGAGAAAATAAAAATTGTACTTTTTGAATAGAAAGTTTCAACATTTTTAAATATTTTTATATACAATTTCAATGTGAAATTTATCCCAAATACCAAAATTAGCTTTATTGTTTTGTTATTGTACTAAATATAATTTAAAAAAATTAATAATATTATTTTACTATATATATAAATTAGGTGAAAATTCACATTTCAATTAAAATTCAATATTTTTCTCTATTCATAAAAATGAAACCTCTCTATAAATACTAAAATTTTACCATATGATAATTTATATATTAAACATTAAAAATTGAAAATTATTTTTCTAATTAAAACATATAAATTTTTTAAAATTTAAATTTAAATTACTGCTCCATCAAAAGGTGACATAATATCCTTTTAGAAAAATATATATTTTTTTTGCAAAAAATTGGATTTAATTTTATATTAAGACTATGAAACATATTGGATTAATTTATAAACATTTTTTTGAATATATAACAAAAAAGTACATTAGTAAATTTCACTAATAGTTATTAATTTAATTTATTAAGATTAAATTCCATTGTGGGCATAAAATATTTTTCGTATAAAAACTCATCCTTTATGTTGTAATGGTTATCATGTTTATTTATCATTAATTAGTAACCAATGTATTAATTTTATAAAAATGATTACAATAAAATTTCATATTTTAGTTAATTTAATTCAGTCATTCCATTCCAATGGCTAGATGATATCAACTAAAGTTAAATATTAGTATTTAATCAATTTTTTAAACTTGGTGTTCTATGTAATGTATGCTATTGAAAAACTGAATCTGTTTAAGAATAGAAAAACTATTGGTCATGGGGTGTTACATTCATACCTCTTCAAAAAATTTATCATTGAAATTTCTAGAATGTCATCACATAAATATATTTGGTTAGTTATTCATCATATTTTCATTCGGTTCTAATGGTGCTTCATTTAATATTCTATATTTCCAAAGTACTTTTACCAGCCAAGTCATTCGATTCCTAGAAAATTTGTCTCTATAGTATCAAATATAGACAAGCTCTTCAATGTATGATAAATTAGTTTCCAATTATATTTATTTATAAGTGATAACATTTATAGAGTTTGGAATATACTTCCATAACAAAGTGATATGGAACACATCATGTAATTTATAAAGGATAGGTGGAATTTAAAAAAGATAATAAACATATCCAATTATTTATAGGATTTCAAAAGGTTATGCATACATGGGACTCATTTGGTCCATTATTACCAAATTAAACAACATCCATCATTGGAGATACCATCAACAAAACATCATATCCCTCGTGAAATTCCCAATTATTTCCCTGAGTATCTGTATAACTGTTTTTCCTACTTTGAGCTAAATTGAAATATGGTGTAATATTATTTACATTTGTATGTGTTTCATCATCATGTTTTGTTCCTATATTCCTCCTCTAACTAACATCATCCCAAAAATTTGTTGTAGGACATATTTTACAAATAACACTTTATATGTCACCATTTGAATTCATTAATAGAAGGTATTGTTATATGAAAATTATGCCAAAAGAGAATACTAATCCCACATACCTTGTATGTCATGTGATCTAGATCTCAACATGTAATAAAGATTTTGTATAGTCCTTCCTAACTATCATCCATTTCAAGGGTGATAGAAAGTTCTCAAATGAATCTTTTTATCAAGGACCTTTTGTTGAATTTTCTATAATTTCAATGTAAATATTGGATCATGGTCAGACACAATTGTTATAGGTGCACCACGAAGTGTTGAATCATTGTTAATATGGAGTCATGAAAGGCGTTCTAGCTGGAATCTCTCCCTTGTAGTTATGAAATGTGTATATTTGGTATGCCTATATACAACTACCCATGTTGAATCGTTATTTCCTGGATTATTTGGAAATAAAGTGACAATATCCATAATAATTTCATCTGATTTCAATATAGGTACAGATAATGGTTTCATGACTCCTCTAGGATATTTTATTTCAGCTATCAAATATTGATAGACTAAACATCACGATACATAATTAGCAATTTCCTGCTTCATATTATCCCACCAAGAATGTTTCTTCAAATATCTATATATCATGGTCCTACCATGGTGTATAAATAAATTATAGCTATTTGATTTATCAAATAATTCATTTTTTATTTTAGGAATAGAGGGAATATAGAGACTCTTTACAAACATTAGAACGCCATATTTATATTTTATATCTACCAATTACCCATCATTCACAACATTATTTTTTTAAAAAAAATTATCATAATCAAATAGATAACTTATTATATTTTACGATAAAGATGGTTTCAAAAAACATTAGAAAAATAGTGATGTTCCGCATTCCATGATTACTCCTATATCGATTTTACTAGATATATCTAAAAAGGATCTCTATAAATCCTCATTTTTTATAACACCATGATCCTTCTAGATTAATACATATACTACCTTATTCACTTTCACTAGGTGGTAGTGTATTGAGCAGTCATAATGCTTGTGTTTTTTGAGCCATCTCCTTTCCCTCATGTCTATTTCTTCATATAAGAAGAAATATTAAAAATATTATGTTCATTATATATCTCATATCATTCACTATAGTGATTGTGTCTACATATATTCAGAGAAAATATTATAGGTACTAACTCGAGATCATGTGATGGATAGTTAAATTCATGAGTTTTTAACTAAATTGATTCATAGGCAATAAATATATCATTTTACAAAATAACACAACCATATCCTTCGACAAATCACTGTAAATCAGAAATCCAAAATTAAATCAGGTATATTCAAGATCAGAACATTCACTAATATCATATTCAATTTATCAAATAATTATTCACATTCTTTTATCCAAAAAAACATAACCCCTTTATGAGTATGATGATCAATGAGTTAGGTAATCTTTCAAAATTCAAAACAAAATGCTGATCGAACCCATTAAATCAATTAAACTACATACCTCAGTTATGTTCATTGGTGTATTCTATTCATGGACTACCTTTTCCCTCATAGGATCAAATGAGATTCCACATTTGGAAAAAATATGGCCCGGTAAAGAAACTGCTCGAAAGAAAAATTCACAATTTCTAAATTTTTCATATAAATCTATTCTTTTATGAGTCTCTAAAATAATAATACATTGGTTCTCTGGGTCCTTGTAGCCTTTAGATTACAAAAAGATATCATCAATAAAGACCATAAAAAATTTATCAATATATTCTTTATATACTTTTCTCATTAGAGCCATAAATATAAAGGCTACATAAGATAGTTCAAATGAAATTACTATAAACTTATAATATCTATAGTTTGTTTGAAACACTGTCTTTGGAATATCATTCTTTTTTTACAAAAAATTGATGATATCAAGAACGAAGATAATACTTTGAAAAATATTGTGCACCATGAATTTGTTTGAATAAGTCATCAATGCGTGGTAGAGGATACTTATTCTTTATAATAATATCCGTGATCACCCTATAGTCAACGAAAAACGTCTTAGATCTCTCTTTCTTCTTAATGAAAAGAAAAATATCCCCCCAAGGAGAGAAATTAGGTTATATAAATCCTTAGTCACTCAATTACTCTTGTTTTTAACTAAATCTTTTAACTCCACTTTGGAAATTTTATAGGGAGTGTTTGATATAAGTATTTCCTATTGGATTAAATAAATATAAAACACAACATCCCAATCTAAAGGATGCATATGTAATTGGTTCAAAAATACATCAATGTGTTTCTATACAATAGGTACACCCTCAATTTTAAGATCACCATTTTCATTAGTAGGTTTTATCCGGTCTTCTTCTCAAAGAATCTCATTTAGAAGGGATACTATAGGTGGGTCCAGATACAACTTAGGTGATGATGTCTCTCCTCTGAAGATATGTAATTCCATATATTTATAACAAATCCTAATTTAATTCTCTTTTCAAAAGAAAATTACATTTTATTTTTAAATTCACTCTATGTCAAAGATTATATCAAAATAAATAAATAGCATAATAAAAAATTCAGCAAATAGATCATATTTATGTGGCATTATAGGAGCTTCTTGACACATATTTGTTGTAATATGGTGTCCACTATTATAATAGATTGATAACTACCTTGTTAATGTGAATTGATAAAATCCAATTTTTTTTAGAAAATTGGAGAACATAAAATAATGTGATTATCCAAAATCAAATAGAAACATAGCTAAATTTTGGGAGATGATTAATGTACATTCCAACACATCATTATAAAAATATACTTCATATATTTTGAATGATTAATCAAAACATTTTACCAAGTCCGCATCTATGGTAGGTTTCCTTGATGCTTGAGATAGTCATTTGCAAAGTTTCACATCTCTTTATAATTGAAACATTAAATATTGGTAGCTTCATTCATTCATTTACAATCATGGTCATGATTGCAAAGACCCAAACATTTATCAATGAAATTATTTCACTTCTTATAATTATTTTATATGGATTAAAACACATACATAACAAATGAATCCAAAAAATATAAGTAAAACAGTAAATAAGTTATATGTAAATAAATTAATCTACTTTTAATGATGGAATAGTAACATTACCCTTGTTATAATAAATTGACCATTAGGAATATTAATCTGATCAAATATAATAGTAACCTAATTTATGAAAGAATAAATTAAATCTAGGAATTTTATATATAAAAAATGATATAATTATATCATAGTACAAGAAAATAAGTGTTTTAAAAATTATTAATTAATAGTTTTTATTTTATATAAAATATAAATGATTATTTAAAAAATGTTAATTAATTTAATCATTTAAAAACCATTTCTTTCCATAAAATTAATTTATTGATTAATATTGTTTTCATTGTTATTATAATATAATTTTATGATACCATAATAATTTTCCAAAGTGTCATACAATCAGTTATAATTTTAAAAAAGGTATTTTTTTTATAAATGATGATTTTAATTAAAAACAAAATTTATCATATTTATATTATTATTTTCATGAAATTGAGTTAATTTTCAAAATATAATTCTTCAATAAAATAATAGGTTGTGTTTTTCAATTTTTGTAAAATAGATGAATTTTTAGTGAATAGTAAAATATGACAGTTTACAATATATATACATTATATGTTTAATACACTATTCACTAAGACATTACTAATGTAATCACTATAATCAAAAACTCCACTAAATTATTTAATATATTTATAGATGTGGTTTAAATTTTTCACAGTTTTTGATAAAAATTTTAATCTAACAACTAAAATAAACAAAAAACACCCCTCTTATCCCAAATAAATACCACACCCCCTCACTTCTCCTCACACCACCAATGATTTGAATCTTGTCCATTTTCAGTCAAATAACATTACCAATCTTGTCCCCAAAATTCAATATCCTTTTCTATCAACAAAATACAAAAACCTATTTCCCTAGGTAGGTTCTCAAGGAGAAGAATTCAAGAGGTAAAATCCTCTTCCATTTTCTTATAATTTATGTTGAATTTATTTTCATTTCTTTTTCTATCCTCACATAAAATTATCCAAGTGGAATGATAAATCCAGTATCTTATATATAATATAATATTATTTTAATAATATAATAATCCATCATGAAACCTATTCTCCTCTCTAATTTATTCTAAAAAGTTAAACATCATCTATGATGTGTCGATCTACCTCCATCATGGATGATACACTTTCATGTTACTTTAACTCCTTCAAAGATGGTCATAAAACCATTATAATGGTTGAAACTAATTATATATTTTTCTATAACCTTTTTTTATTTAACTATAAAATATACATAAAATTAAATAATAATAAAATAAGTCCATTATGCTAAAAAACATCCCAAATTAATCAAAATGATTATCACTAACATTTTATCTAATAGATCATCCTCATATATGGAAATAAATTTATATATAAGGTTATTTAATATTCATGAACCTCAACAATAACATACAATCTAAATTATAGGGAATTATTAACATTTTAGAAAAACATTCATACATGTATACAAGCGAACCGATCAAGAAAACCCATGAAAACAAACACACTAAAATGATGAAAATAAAATCTCCAACTCATCAAAATGAATATAAAAAAATTTAATAGAATTATAATGAATAAAATTAATTTATAATAGTTAATTTACATTTTAATTAATGAATCTAATTTAGTTATCTGTGATATCAAATTTAATAAACCATTCAAGCTTAAGGTTAGGAGATTCTCATTCCCAACATATTTTCATTCTATTTATCTTTTATCGTGCCAAACATAATTGTGGATGTTATTTAATATTCCAATAATAAAGTTTACGTGTTCTTAAATTTTCTTTTTTGGAATATTCATGCTTCTAATATCATTTCTGAAAAATGAAAATTAAATTCTTTTTGAAGTATCTCTTCTAAAAACATATCTTTCAATTTCCTTAATATTGATTCTTCTTCACTTAATATTGATGATTCTTATATCAATTATGTTATTATTTTTTTTCATTTTTTAACCAGAATTTTTATTCAGGAATGTATTATTTATGAAATCTCATTAATCCAATTTACATTCATAGTGTTATTTTATAGCTTAGATTGGTATAGGTTCTATGATTCGTGCATGATTATGTAAATGTCATGATGTGACGAGTGGACCTAGTATTATTTAGCACTTTAATGAATTGGGTAATGTGATGATGTAGTGTACAATATGAGTGAACATGATGCTAGTTTTTTTCGAAAAAAATAATAATTAAATCATGATTATGTACATATGTTTTTCATTAACCTTATGTTATATTTGTTCACAACAATATGAGGTATTTAACCACTAACAAATTATGTTTCATTTTAATGCATCTTCACATTCCATGACATTATCTAATTAACCCTATAATGATTATGATGCTGTTTCCATGATTATTTTATGATGATGATTAATCTCGCACTTTCTTATATTAATTAATGTATTTATCTATCCTCTTAAAGTGATTTTAGATCACATTTTTTATGTACATCCTCATGTGATAACTTTTATAAAGAACAAAACAAGGGACTCTATGATGTAATAGAAGAGCTAATTAAATATTTTTCATGTTTTATAATGTAAATGTTATGTATAACCCTCATTTTCAAAAGACACTAAACTATTGGATCCTGTTTTGGTAACATTGTTATGTTTTTTATCAATAAATTGATTTAATAGTCATATAAGAAAATGTAGGGTCGTTATTTTTAGTATCAGATCATGTTTTAGTTATTTTGGGAATTATGATTTGTGAAAATTAGTTAAAACCCATAGAATGAGACTAATTATATTTTAAAACCAAGGAGTCTTTGTTTTAGAAAAATTATAACTATATGGATCCCACAAGATATTCTTCTATAGGTAATTGTGAAAAAGAAACAACTATTTATTCATGGATTATTAACTTTTGTTTTGTTCAGTCCTTTTCCATTTCATAAAATGTTGGGATGTAGTAGAATCCGAGACAACAAATTATAGATGAGATAATGTAAATATTGGTAGACCAACATCACCAATTCCTTGGGATTTGGAGTTCAAATATTCATAGATATGATTACCAAGCTTTCTCAGGCTATGAAAAATAACTAGAATAATGAGGAAGTTCCTTCTTCTCTTAAGATGGATAAACTAGATATTGAGTTTTTATGTAGAAACGACCACCATTGTTTAGTAGATATTTTAATCCATTAGTCACAGAAATGTGGGTAAATTCAATAGAGAATATCTTTTATATACTTCATATTCATATAGTAGGGAATGTTTCTTTTTCCAGTAATCATATAGATAGATAGGCTAACCAATGGTGGGAATTGATTAAGAATAATGAGAAAAAGGATAAAATATAATTTATGGATAAGGAAGACTTTATGAAAATATTTCATTAAAACTATTTTCCTTAAAATCATTGGGAAAATATGGAGAACGAATTTTTAAAACTAAATAATATAGAAGTTGAATATGTCACATATTATGAAAAACATTAATTGGGGTCTCATGGTATGCCTTAGGTTTTGTTATCAATAATTATATAAAAATAGATAGATTATTTATTTTTTTAAAACCATAATGTTAAAAGGCTCTAGAAATCGGAGAAATTTGGAGTTGTGAGGATTTTTTTGATGTTATCTTAAAATGGAGAAAGAGATTCGATAGTGGTATCATGGATATGGTGATAGGAAAAAGATAAATATGGAGTTTAAAGATGAAGAATCTAATTAAAAAGGGAAAAAGTAAACACAACAACTAAAAATATAAAAAATTAAGGACAAATCATCATGGAAATTTTCTCATAGTGATGGGGATATTTTTTAAATGTGGGAGTTAAGTCTACCAAGCTCATGAATTTAGAAGTGACATGAGGAAGTAGTACCATATAGTAGAGGAAAGGAGAGACACAAAAATTGTTCAATGATTCAATTATAGGGAGAAAGGACACAATGAATGCTAGTGACCTAAAACAGGAGTCCTGAAGGGTAATCATCGTCTGATTCCACCAAAGCCAAAGGTGAAAGAAAATTATTATTCCATTACTACTATTGAGGTGTATCCCGAAAATGATGTGGTGACAAATAAATAGGTTATTCATTGAAAAATAGAAAACAAACTACTTTATTTTGGTTCAAGTAATTCTTTCATATCATTCATGTTTCCTTGACAAATAAAACACCACCTCAAAATATAATGGTTGAGTTATTAGTGATAATAAAAAATTGGGATATTATTTAATCGAATTTTTATAACTCCTCCCCAATTAATGATTCTAGACTGAAACTACCATTAAATCTAGTCTTACTTACACTGGTGGATTTTGATTCAATAATGGTCTTGGTTTGTCTATCTTTATACAAATCCAAGATCAACTATTAGGAAATTGAGATCATTATTCACATATTGAGGCATCCTCAAATTTAATATATTTGTTTGCAAGGGTATGAATCTCAATCGGAATATTTATCCCAGTTGTGGATATTATTTCTTTATGATCATGTATATCTTAATTAAATGATTGAGATAAAGGAGATAATCATGATTGGTGATATAACTGTTGTGAGGGAATATATTAATGTGTTCCCTATAAAATTGTATACTCTTCCTCTAAGAAAAGAGAATTATTTTTCAATTGATTATATTCTTGGATCTCTTATTGCAACAAATAAACCTTATAGAATGTCCAAAATTATGTTGGAGGAGATGAAGAAAAATTTATAATATAATCAAAAAAAGGGTTTCTTACTCATGAGTGCTTTACCATGGGGTGAACTTGTCCTCTTTATAAGGAAGAATAATGGATCGATTCATTTATACATTGATTATCATGATCTCAACAAAATAATGATAAATAATAAGTATTTTCTTCCATGGATAGATGAAATATTCGATCAATTGTGTACAGTTAGGAAAAACTCTATGGTGGTCCTTCGGTCAGGATATCACTAATTAAAGGTGAGGAAGGAATAGATTCCCAAGGCTACCTTTTCAATGAGGTATGGACATTATGGGTTATAGTGATTCCATTCAAACTCACTAATTCTCTTGGAATATTCATCGACTTAATGAATTTTTTTTTTAGATTTTACCTCTTCAAATTTTTGGTAGTCTTTATTGATGAAAACATAATAAACTCCTAGGGAATAGAGAATCATGAAGATAATTTGAATAATATGCTAAAGACATTTTGAAAGGAGAAACTATATGAAAATTATAGAATATTTGAGTAATGTATGGAATAATTTTCATTCTTAGGGAATGTCATCACCCAGAAAATAATATTTATGGAACCTTCCAAGACAAAGAAAATCGATGAGTATCCCAGTCCAATATATTAAATATATATTCATAGTTTCTATGGTCCAAATAACTATTACTGCTGATTTATGAATAACTAATCATGATTTTCAAATGGACTAACGATGATGACTCTAAATTGATAAATGTTTGTCCGAACCAGTGAATGTGAAGACATGTTCAAAGAGTTAAAAAGTGTCTTATCACCAAACTATTACTGACACATCAGATAAGTGGGGAATTCATTGTGTTATAAAATGATACTTCAAACAAGTTTTTAGGCTATGTGAAAATGAAAAATGATAAATTTATATAATACTCCTCAAATAAGTTGAAAATTCAGGAGAAAATTTGTTCTTATACATGATATAGAGTTGGTGGTTGAGATCTTTGTGTTTCAAATATTAGAAAATTATATATATGGATATAACTGTGAGATATATACTGATCATAAGGTCCATAAATATATATTCACATAGAATGAACTTAATATTAATCAAATAATTTAGTTAGATATCATCATGGATTATGACTTTTAAATCCACTATCATTAGGGTATGTAAAATATATTTGGGGATTTTATTAGTAGGATGGATATGGAAACCTTATCAATGGTGGGAATTGAAAAGGATATAAAATAATTCTGTTTGAAATGGATAGACATGGGAATCATTATCGAAGGAAAAAAATAAATCATTTTTCAAATTATTTCTCAACCATCTATCATGGATAAAATAATGTATGCCGATGGAAATGATGTATAAATTCATAATAATGTGGGAGATCTCAGAAAAGAGATATACTTAGAGTTAATATTGATGGGGAAGGAGTTCTATGATTTGGGTAATGAATCTTTGTACTATAAAATCCATAAATCAAGAAGAAGATTCTGAATGATGCACAAAGCTCAATCTACTCTATATTTTGGGTAGCAAAATGAAGTATTCTATCATTAAGAGATATATTGGTGGAACAATATAAAAAATGATATCATTAAATATACATCAATGTAGTTGGTATTCTAAGAATTCAAGTATAAAAAGAAAAAGTATAAGGGGTTGATATATCAATTACCCATACCAATAAGAAAATGGGAAAACATCACCATGTAGTTTCTAATTGGCCTTACAAACACATCTAGAGGAAATAATGATATATGAGATATTTCTTATCATTTAAAAAAAGATAGCCCTATTTATCATAATTGGAGTGGTTTTTTCTCTAGATAAAATTGCGTGGATATAGATCAGAGAAGTGGTAATGTTTCATCGAGTACCACTATTGATTGCATCTAATCAAGATCTGAGATTCATCTCTATGTTCTGGAAATGTATCCAACATGATCTAACATTTGAGCAGTACTTCATTAGGAAATATCATCTTCAAACTAATGAACAATATGAAGAGACAATTCAGAAACAGAAATAAATGTTGATATCCTTTTCTACAGATTTTAATGGAGGATGGGGCCAAAATACACATTGGATAGGGTTTTATTACTATAATAGTTTCAACTCAAGAATCCCAATTTATCTATATTAATCCAATTATTGGAAAAGATTTTTAACAATGACAACATGGGATGAATACGGCGAATGAAAGATTCTTAGACCTAAAATTTTCAATGAAATTATAGAATATCTATAAACTATTCAGTAGGACATCAAGGAATCCCAATGTCAAAATAAAATCTATGTAGACAATTGTCGATGAGATCTTGTGTTTTAGTCCGAAGACATTGAGTTCCTATAAATATATCCATTGAAGTGGATCATGATATTTGGGAATAAGGGAAAGCTACGTCCTAGGTACATCAGGCCATTCGTGATTCTTGATCCTACCAGAGATATATCATATCAACAAAAAAATCCACCAACCATATCTCAAGAACACAATGTATTCGATTTCTCTATCTTGAGGAATTAAATAATAGATCCCCCACATGTTCTGAATCCACAGGTAGTAGATTATAGAATTGATCTAATTATGCGGAGCAGCCAATGAAGATCATGAATCATAGAGACGATTTACTAAAATACATGACAACTCACCGGTTCAATGTACTATAGTAGAACCATATGTATAAAGAGGAAATGTTGGAATAAAAGTAAGAGATGAAGAAGAAATACCCAAACCTAATTTTGTAAAATAAACTTTTAACAGGGAAATTTCATAATGGAAGAAGAAAGTAACAACCCAAACATTTATAAATTGTATTATTTACCTTATTATAATTATGTAATATGGTATAAAACACATAAATAACATATAAATCATAAGAAAATGAATATAAATAAAATATTAAATAAGTGATATGTAAATAATTGAAGGAAATTTTACAAATGGAATGGCAACTTAACACATGGAATATTATGTTAACCATTAGGAACAATAATTGACACAATCAAATAGTAACCTCATATATTAAAGTATGAATAAAATATAGGCTTCTTATATATGATAAATTATATAATTATATCATATTACAAGTAAAAAATAGTTATAAATATTATTAAATAAGTTTCAGTATTTTCTATTAAACAAAAATATTTATTTATAGTTTTTTAATTTATATAATCATTTAATAAAATAGTTATTTTCATAAAATGCACTAATAAATTAGTATTTTATTATCTTATGATTATAATATGATTATATGAGACCTCAATTAATTATTCATTGTCTCATAAAATCGGTTATAATTTTAGAATTGATATTTTTCTAATAAATCATTATTTTGATTAAAAATAAATTTATATTATTTCTAAAATTAATTTCATGAAATATAACTCATTTATGAATTCAAAAGGTGTAAAAATGGATTAAATAAATATTTTTTATTTATATGAAATATTTTTATTTTTCGTGAATAGTAAAATATGATAATATATGTTATATATACATTATAAGTAAGTATATATTTCCATGATTCATGCATGAAGTAAGCACTATAATATGGAAATCTAATTTGTTATTTAATATATTTAGTAATAATGTTAAAACTATTCATATTCTTGACTGAAAATAATAAACTAACAAATTAAATAATAATAAAAAACCCCCCACTCCCCCACTATAAATACCACATTCACCACCTCCTCTCCTCACACATACAATTTATTGAAGACTTCCAAATTTCTATTGAATTATTTTCCCAGGCCTCTCCTATAATTCTACGATATTTTTCTCAATAAAATACCAAATACTATTTCCCAATAGAGGCTATTAATTTGAATAATTCAAGTGGTCAAATCCTTTTTATTTTTTTTATTTTTCCTTTAAATTATATTTTCATTTATTATTTTATCATCACCTCACATTATCCAAGATGCATGATAACTATTGATATTATATATACTAGAATTATATTATTTTAATGGAATAATCCATCATCAAATATCTTCTCATATCCCATTTATTCTAAAAATGAAAACATCGCATGTGATGTGTTGATTTACCACCATCATGGAGGATACACATTTATTTTACTTTACCCTATTCCAGGATGGTCATATAACCCTTATAATCATTGAAATAGATTAAGAAATTTATTTTTAAAACCCTTTTTTATGTTTTGTAACTAAAATATATACATTATATTAAATAATAATAAAAACAAGTTTATTGTGATCAAAAAACGCCAAATTAATCAAAACGATTATCATTAACATTTTATCTAATGAGTCGTCATAATATCTAGAATCAAAATAATATATAATATCATTTGATAACTTTTACATTAATTAGTGACATTTAATCATTGTTTTGGATAATTTTTCTCATTTTTTCACAAACATATATACATGTATACAAGTAGGCCAGTCCTAAAAAGCATAGAAAACGAACACCCATGAATGATGAAATTGACATCTACAACTCATAAAAATGTCCATAAATGAATATAATGAATATATAATTAATCAAATACATTTATAATAGGTTATTAAAATATTAATTAAAGAATATAATTTTCTAATCGATGATATTAATGTGATAAAAGCAATCAAACTTATGGTAAGGGGATTCTCAAGCCCGACTTCTTTTCCTTGGTCTTTCCCACTTATATATGAAATATCAATGTGTATGTTCTATAATATTACTAAAATATAATTTATTTTTTCATAGAATTTATTATATAGGATAAAATATATTTCAAAATTATTTTTGACAAATTCAAATATAGTTTTTTTCAAAATATATTTTCTTTTTGAAAACACATCTTTCACTTCTCTGGATATTGTTTCTTCTTCACTAAGGATTCATGATTCTTATTGCAGGTATTATGTTTCCTTTATAATTTCAAAAACATAAGTTTAATCCAGTAATTTGTTATTTATGAAATTTTCATTTAACCTATTTCCTTTCCATGGGTTATTTTATGTCTATGATAGATATATGTTCTATGTGGCATGCAGGATTATATAATGTTAGGATTTGATTGGTGCACTCAAAATCATATAGTTCTTCAATTAATTTCATAATGTCCTGATTCTAATGATATATTGTGAAATATATGTGAACATAATGCTAGATTTTTTTATAAAAACTATTATTTTATGATTATGCAAATATGTTATTTGTGAATATGATGCTTTCTTTGTTCACAACTATGTGTGGTATTTTACCACAGAGATAAGATGTTTAATTTTTTTAATTAACATATTCAATTAATTTATCTAATTCATGATCTCATGATTATTAATATAATACCATTATAATTTTATGATGACAATTATTATGATCACCACATGTTTTGTTGATTTAGGTCATTCTCTATCCTCTTACTAGGCCTTTTGCTCACCCATTTTTTATGTATATATAATGTGATTATTTTTACTGAGGAGAATACAAGGGAAAATAAGAATATAGGAAACAAGGAAATAAATAATGTTAATGTTTTATTATGTAAATTTTATGTATGGCCCTAATATTTAAAAGTCATTGAACCTTTGGATCCTATTTTTGTAACTCTGTTATGTTTATTCTGAATAAAATGATGTAATAGTCATGTATGAACATATAGAATCCCTATAATGATATCCTTTCTCCACATAATTTATGAATATTTATTTTCATTTTAGGTTGGTAACATAGTGATTTCTTCCACAAGTGTCACATGTTGGAAAATTCCCATTTTGTCCACTTTATCCATACATTATATTCCTATTTCTTATTGTCTTCTTTACCTTTAATTCATATGACAAAAAGATTTCATTCTCAATCTTGGTTGCACATGAGACTATATATTCTTATGATGAAAATATTTGGGAGTTAATTACTTTTAGAGGAAAAACTTTAACACATAAAATAAACAATATATCCTACTCTCCAGACTATATATATAGTAAAAATCATTCATTTCATATATTTTAATGTTTTACTAATAATAATATACATTTTTATATTCCTTTTGAGTCAGACTCAACAATTTCCTCATTATATAAACTCATTATTCAATATGGAAATATTTTTCCATGCAACATTCCTTAAAATACTTCCATTTCATGTTTGATATTTCTATCTCCACCATGGTTTTTTGAAACAATGACAACTATTCATCCACATCTCCATAGATATGATAAATTAAAATAAAAAAAATTCTTTATTTCATTTCCTCCAAAATAAAAAATATCTTCTCTAAAGAACTTTTTCATTGTTTAGATATAAATGTATTTTCAATCCCATAGAATTATTGAACTTGTTGTCGCATGAAGTGGTCTGATGTTATTACTACATGTCTTGGATCAGGATGCTCCATATGGCTATGGATACTGTTCATGAACTAGGTAGGTATTCCCAATATAGTCATAAGCTCATCGGGCCGAGTTGAAGTTCCATATCCAAAAATAATTATGTTTTCTAAAATAAAAAACCCTTACAAGGAATATTTGCATTGATACAGTTTCAATCCCATATACTAGGCTCCATTTTAAACAATAGAATACACATTATTAAATTATAATTCATAATTTATATTATCAAAAATAGTGAAGAAACAAAATTAAAAATTTATTTTTAACCAATAATAAAATCATAAGATTTGTTTTTTCAGATTATTTTCATATTCATTCATAGGTTTTCAATATCCAATATTTGTTTTCTTAAATTTAGATCTCATGTTTTATAGTAAAATTTCTTGGATACCAACTATTATGATCCTGACCCTAGTAGCCCAGAGCTAGTTGTTACATTATTACATTGGCATAATATATAAGGTATCACATCCCAAAAGACTAAATATTTTAGTACTTTTGGAACAATAGATACAGAATACAACATTTCATTATAAATTGGCCATATAAATTCCTTTGAGCACATTATTTTTTTCTTAGCTTATCCATTCACATCAATAAGAAAAAAATAATGGTAAGGTAAATTATAGAAAAAACATACAATTTAGTAAATAATATGATAATGAAAACAAATATTATCTCAGGAGAAAATTAAGATCAAATAATGTAATATAGAATAATAAAACGATCTATAATTATATCCATGAATACTATAAATATTGAAATAATCCCATGGAAACCAATATCTAGTTTCATAATGATGAAATTCGTAACACTGGACATCTGAAACATACCACCATGGCCTCAGTTGAGACACCTGAAAATAAATTGGCAAGGCCAGAGCCAAAACTCCAACTAGATTCTCACATGAGGCATGTTGATGAATCAAGTGGATATATAAGGCAACAAACCTCACTTACTATGTACAATGAGTTATTGAAATTAATAAATTATACAACCAACCAAATTAGTAATTATCTTTATTGAAATAACTAGTCGTACCGAATGAACAAATATTGGGTTATGAATTCCCTTAACACATTGTAATCAATCGAGTCGCATGAACCATTTAAGTAATAATAAAAAAATTAAACATTGACTAAAATTAATATAATTATATTTTTGATATTTTAATCAAAAGGTTATTATATTAACTACACTTAAAAAATAATTCTTTTTCAGGAACAAATCTCACAGAAGTTGAAGTGATATGAGAACACCATGCCCGAGGCTTCCCATTATAGTACCATTATTTAAACAACTTTACAATTGATTAAATAAGGTTATTAATTCATTATAGGACTACATACATATTTATAATACCTTATATGTTCTTTTAAGAACATCATACCACCCTTTCATTAATAGTATTTTATTATTTTTATTGTTTTGAGAATGCTCATTTCATGGTTCCATGTTCGATTTATTCATGAATAACTATGGATATTTATATCAAATGGGAATAAAACACCCAAAGTTAAATGAAATTTTCATAATGAACCTCCAAATGTTTAAATAGTTCTACCTATCCTTTTTATTTCATATATAAGGATGATTCAATTGATAAAGTGCTAATAATAAGTGGATAGTTTATTTTAGAGGTTTTTTTAAGAATCCTAAGCTAGTTTCGTTTAATTCATAATAATGAGTATATATTAGATACAAAACATAAAATATGATATAATATACTGATTTAAATATGATTTAACTATAATAATAGTTTTATGACTAGATGTGATGGAGGTAATTTAAAATGTACAAAAACATTATTCACATAGTCGATTAACTAGAATTACTTGGGAAATAGTTTTTATTCATTGAATAATAGGTGGTAAATAGGGTATGGATATAATATATTACATTACTGACATAAACTTCCAGTATTTACATTATTATATAACTAGTACATGATTATGGATTAAAGAGGAGGGATAAAAACTAAAGAAAAAAATAATTTAAGAGAGGTGTATTGAGAAAATATTATTGTATAGTATGGTTAGAGTTGATAAATAACTCAAAAAACCATTACTGTTTATATTCTTTATATATTTAACCTTTATCCTTTTATCCTTAACTCATTTCATTTTTTACAGATACAATAGTAAATAAATTTTTACGATATCATCTTATTTTATACATAAAAATTAAATCGACCGTAAAAAATATATTATACCATCTGATTGTAAATAAATAATCTATTTCAAAAAATTAAATTCACATAATTTTCATAATTAAAATAAAATTTAATCCCATAGACCCAAATAATATGTGGGGTTTTA
Organism: Viscum album; assembly: GCA_963277665.1. NCBI lineage: Eukaryota > Viridiplantae > Streptophyta > Magnoliopsida > Santalales > Viscaceae > Viscum > Viscum album. The sequence continues at coordinate 199,234,727 of OY728157.1, read as the reverse complement.
AAAGGAAAATTTCAAATGTTTAAAATTTTTTAATATCAAGACTCAATGTAAAATAGATTCCAATGAACTAAATTGGATATATTGATGTATAATTGAACTAATTATTCTTTAAACACAATTAAATAATAATTTAACTATATAAATGATTTTGAAGAAAACCAGGTTTTCAACTAAAATCAATTTTTTTAACTAATAACCAAAATATGAATGTTCACTAAATAAACCAAAATTTCACCATAAATAAATTTTGATATTCATATTTAAAAAAATAGTTTTTCATATAAAACATATTAATGTTTAAAAATTAATATTTATAATGGTTTCACCGTAGAAAGGCATCATAATTTCCTTTTATGTAAATAAAACTTTTATACTCAAAATTGAATTTTTTTATTATATTATTCTTATAAAACATATTATAATAATTTTAAAAATTATTTAATAAATAAAATAAAAATTAAATAAATATATTTAATAAATTGTGATTAATTTAATTTATTATGATAACATGCCATTATGGGAATAAAATAGTGTTTATATAAAAACTCATCTATTATGTTATATTGGTTCTCATTTTTATTTGTAATTACTTGTTACCAAGGAATTAATTCTATAAACCTGTGAAAATATATTTTAATAACTAATTTAATCTCATTTATTTCGACCATTCCAATGGCTATATGATATCTATCAAATTTAAATAATAATATTTAATCTTTTCTCCAAACTACGTGTTTTTATAGATGTAAAATTCTTCTATGTTCATTTGATTATGGAATTTTTCAAGTTATTTATTTCTATTATATTACGTATACCATGATTTTTTTATGATAGATTCAGTTATATTTTTTCCTTACTTAGTGTTTAATCTCACCACTTTATTATTTTTTAATTTCCCATGTTACAAAGAAAATTATTATGCATGATATGTTTACAAGGATAGCACAAGAATAATAATTTTTGCGATATTATGCTGACTCCTTATGGATGAAGTAGTTTCCTATATAGTTAAAACATTATCCACTTCTTGAGAGAGAAATTATCTCTATCTATTTCTGTTCTTTTCTGGTTGTAAAAATTTCTAAACCTAAACTTTTTTAGGAATATATATTAGGTAATATTTTTTAGTCCATGTAATATTCAAGAGTTATGTCTCAACATTTTTAGATTCTATCAAGGTAAATATGTTTTGTATGTGTTTATTACATATGATATGAGTGTGAAGGTCCTGAGTATCACAATTGTTATCAGAGAAAGGATTAGAATACAATATAAAATATGATGTTTATTTAGGATAATTTAAGGGTAGAGAAGTTATGTTTTATCATAATTTCATAGTTATAAAAAAACCTTTAGATATTATATGATTTAATGTTAACGTAATGATTCACATTTAATTTATAGATTAGGATAATAGAACATTAGTGAATCAGATCAGGATAATTCTATGCATTAATTCTATTTATAGGATAATATACAAAAGTTATGGTTAGTCATATAATGTGTAGCTCAACTAGATATTATACCCCTCTATATACTAAAATTTTACATAGGATCTGCCATAGTTGTACGGAGGGGTAATAAATACCAAAATGTAAAGATTGGATAATAACATGATCATCATATTGTTTATAACAAGAGGCGTAATATCACACCAGTATTGAAACTCTTCTGGGGGATTCATTAATTAATGACATTAAATTTATAAACTATTATAAAAATTTAATGATGATGTAATCTAATTAGGTTAATGACCCAAATATAAATATTACCATGAATATTGAATGATTTAACAAACATAGTCACCGCTTTATCTGAAAGTAGTATATGTTAAAAACTGATGATGTAATAAGAGAAGATATATTTCTAATAACGTTTTACTATGAATATTTTGGATATTATCACAGAAACTTTTGATTTAGAATTTGTTTAAATAGAATCAGTGTAATGAATATGAGAGTGGTATGTACCTAGATAGGATAATGTGTGTTAACTAAATAAGGGTGAATACAAAAAATATTGACAGTCTTACATGTTTTCATTAGTGATTGTTAATTTCCAATGATATTATAGTATATAATAATATTATTGTGGAATATTTGAAATATATAATGATATTTCATGAGTAGTTTTGTTTTAATGGATTAGAAGCATTTATTAAATGGTATATGTAACCATAAAATGTGATTTTATGACAAGGTTACATTTTTGGGCAAACTATTGAAGAACACATGATTGTGGAATGGATAATACAGGTGTTCAAAAGAAGCCTTATATTTATTTAATAATGTTTTGAATGTATTTTATAAAGGTCATTTAAGTAGTATTGATAGCCTTGTAATTTATTATTTATTTAGTGAAAAAGTGATTTATGATATTTTTTCTAAGTTTAACTATTTTTTGGAATAATGATATATATTGACTGGTGTGGGAAATTATCAACAACTGGATAGTATCATTTAAGGGTAAAATATAGTGTTAATTTCTAGAAGAATATACAGTTTCATAGTGGTTCAATTTTATAGAGATCCGAATGGTTTGGGGAAGGTAGTATTTTATGAGAATACTTGATTTTGGTATATACATAACTGAGTATATTAATAAATGAATGATTAATGATTATCCCAAATGTTAAATACATCATGAATATCATCACCAAAATTTATTATAAAATCATTGTTAAATTTACATAGATTACTTTTATTTTTTTGAGAGACAGTGGAACACCTCAAGATTATAATGTTTTATTACATTTAATTGAGAAAAATGCATTTCATAGATTTTTCCACAAGTAATGTCAAATAATAACTAAACTATTATATATTTATAAAGAGATATGAATACTAATTATTCACTATAAAACAAAAAATTTAAATTTAATAGAATGAATATGAGTAACATCTTTATGAAGTATTTATAGAAATAAAAAAAATCTAATTTTTATATAAATGAAACTCTATTGGTATACTTAAAATGACTCATATGGTCATTTTATTCTAATAAATTTATTTATCTAAATATTTTCTTTTTATGAGAAATATATTTATATAACAATAATATTGTGATTGTTGATGATAAAATATATTAGGTATGAATAATCAATTAAAATTAATTTAATTACTATATTATAGAAGATTTTAACGAGAACTGTTAATATTATAAAAATATATTTTCCTATTAAAATAGTTATTCATTATATCATTTTTGTATAAAAGTTAATCTTTTCAAACATACAATTTTATTTTAACAAAAGTTTGTATTATTGATTCCACACATCAAAATATAATTATGTTTATTTTTTGGATGTTTCTAATTGAATTGTTAATTGGGGAAAAAATATTTTTTACAAATAACACCACTTTAATGAAATTACTAATATATATGACAGAATTTTAATTTCATGAAAAAAATTTATATGGAAAAATAGGTATTTAATATATTTTTTTAATATAAATTATTGTGTTTTTATATTAAAAGCAATATTTTATATTTAGATCATAAGTTACATTTTCAAGATAAAAATTAATTCAATATATATTTTTATTCTCAAATTAATTTTATTGAATTTTACATATTGAATACAATAATAAATTTTTCAAAAAATGAATTGGTGCTTCCAAATTATCTCATAAGGCCCAGTTTATTTTTTGGTCATAAAAGATATGTTTCCTTTGGTAAAAACTAGTAACCATCTTAAAAACTGAAATTGTCAAAGTAAAAAATCATAGAGTAAAAGGCCCCAAACATGTTTATAATATGAGTTGGAATGGGTTGTTGAGGCCTTGATTGATATTAACCCTTTCTCCTATAACTAATTAATCCATATTTTATATTGTTTACTTGAGATTTACTTCACATTACTGAAATTCTTTCTGTATTTTCAAAAAATACATCCCTTTGGACATATTAACGTGGTTGTGTTGTCATCATTTCCCATCAATCTGAAAATATATTACTTTTGAACAAAATCTACCAAATAATCTCTTAAAAATTCTTATCCATCCTAAATAGGTTCTAGTATTATAAAAATATCATCCATTAAATTCTTAAACCACTTTAAATATAAAACAATCTATGATCTGAGATAAAAAATCTAATATCCCATTTCTTTTTCTATTTCTACATTTTCAATTATTAATCCTATAATTTATATTCAAAATAATAAATGGAAAAAAATTAATATCATTATTATACTTATATTTTATTATAATGATGGTACAATTATTAACCACTCGCCATAATTTAACAGATAAAAATGAATACATGAATTTGTGTTATAGGACTACTACCTTTATGATGCAATATATTTCATTTCCATTCACCAATATCCATGTATAATATAAAAGGGGGATATAAAAAAATTTCAAATGATTAAATTTTGTATTTTTATAAAAAAATAAACCATATTATTCATTTTTCCCATTTTTTGAAATGAAATTGTCAACCAAGCATACATGTGGACTACTACCAACAAGGAATGATTGATTTACATTTTCCATTACCTAAACACATTTCATACATAGTAATGTGGATGAGATTAGAGGATAAATATTATTTTTATTATATAATATATGTTTTTATAAAAAATTATAATAATTTTTAATTATATTATCACAAAACTATTTTTATTAATTCATTCGTTTAAAATGAGTGAACTTAGTGAAAAATGATCTATTCTTAATAAAGTAATTATATAAAAAATATTATTTTTATATTTATTAAAATTGTGATATATCACAATATTGATCACTAAATATTATTATTATTCTATTTGTAAAATTATAAAATAAATAAAACGCTTTATAATCACCCATTAATCACGGTAGGTTTATGTTTGGGTAGATTTAACTCCTACAAGAACAATAGTAATACTATATGTTTACATTTTGGATGAATATGAAAAATTATTTAATATTAAAATATAATATTAATAAGTAAAATATTATTTTTCTATTAATTTCATACCAACATTTATGTTATTGATTATGAAATAAACATTATTTTCAATAAGAATCATCAAAACATGTTCATCACTAATTTTATATTCATTGTTTGTAACCAAAATTACATTGGAAAAAAAGTTAAATCTTTCTAAAATAAAATGAATCATATATAGTGGTTACTTGAATTATTTAATAATTATTTTTTGTTGAAGAATAATATATTTCAAAAACACGTTTTTAAACTAGTTCATAGCGATATAGATTACAGACACCTAGAATTAAAAATAAATAAAAAAATAACTAATAATTTTATTAATAAAATGTTGGATAATGAAGATTATAAATGGTTATATTATTTATTAGTTATCATTTATATTTATTTAAGGAACTTAGTTTATGTTTCAAGGATGATTATTTCGTGTAGATAATGAATCAGCACTGAGGTAAGGGGTTGCGTCTCAAATTCCACTATTTGAGACATGTTTAGATTTAGGCACATAATTTCATTTATATAGAGTGTATACTACCTATATGAGAAATCATATCATGTATTATATTTTAATCATTGTATTTTAATTATTATTAAATCACCTATCATTTAGATGGCCTTAATTTAAATGATACTGAAGACATAACAGTTATTTTCTCAAAATCTAATTCCTTGAGACATGTTCATGCTATGGATCATGATTTCCTATGAATGGTGTATTAAATTATGATGAATGTATCATTATCTTGTATTTTCTTATTCATTGGAAATAAAAAAACCAAATTGGTACCTTTTCATCAAATATATCTTATTAAATTTTTTCCTCATGTGTAAATATTTTTGTAACCCAATTTCTGTTCATTGAGTTATGATTTTCCTCAAGGAAATTAAAGTAATTTAAATTCAACCAACTGATTATGTTATGTGTTATTCTAAATGTTTTTATATTAATGTAAATTTATACAATATAAATAAACTTTTTATATATTTCTTACTTCAATGAGTATTATGGTCATATGGAATACTGATAATTCATGTCTTATTTTCTTGATTATTAATATTTAATCATTAAATTATTTATTTCATTATTGGTTTCTACCATTGTAATATGTTATTATATATCAAAATCTCTACCTCTATGGAAAAAATTATTTTTCTAAAAAGGATTTTATTGTATTATTTTTTATTATCTTTGTTTTTAATAATTTTATTTTGAAAATAATATATGTGGTTTCCCATTTCATTTTTTTTCTTATAATCATTTCTCAAAGATAAACATTATGGTTTTTTAAAGGCCGTATTATTCAAGATTATTTTTAGATATATAATTATTTTCAAATATTTTTCACTTCAACATTTGAAAAAAATTCATTTTTAAGGGAACAATAAAAATGAAATTTAACTTAATTAGAAAAATTATTTGTTAAATAACTACTATGTTTTCACCTATATTCCCATTTTTTAGAAGGTGTTTTTTATGAAACAAAATTTTATTGTAAATGTTTCATCTAAATAAAACTATTATTAATCAATATGTTGGTAGAAAAAAATCACAGTATTTTATTTAGGAATGTATTAAACTATTGCCATATGATGCTGACTTACATGTTTCATTACCATTTATATCACTAAACATGTTAGTTAAAAAACAATTTTTTAATGTAATGAAAATTAATTAGTAGTAATTACATAATGAATACCTATTAAAATTATACCTCTTTTTTAAAATTTCGGGGAGGTTTTTATTATATTATCTAATAGTCAGCTAGATTTTTTTGGTTAATTGTAAATCAAAATATATACAGAGGATGTATTCAAAATGTAATAATAATTTTATAGTGTTCATTGGTAGAGGAAGATAAAAAAAATTTCCTAAAATATTAGATAGGGTAAATTTTCACAATGCTTCTTAAATATTTATTAATATTCAAAAATAGTTTCCATGTATGATTTTTAGATTGTATAAAGATCATTTCTTATCACTATGGTTCTGAATATTGGAAGGAATTATTATATGAAATAATATTAGAGTGATTACCAATAATGTATCTCTATATGTAATAGGATATAAACATGTCATTGTATTCTCCTTTAAGTGAAAATTTAAATTCAATCAAAATAACACGATCTTCAACCAATCCCCTTTCCATAAAACATGTACAAGTAATACTGAATAATTTAATATACCAGTTTAGATAATCACCAACAAGACTGTAACATCCCAGGTAAATAATGAATAAAACATTTTCACATTTATTAATATTTACGAATTAAATATTAATTTTACTTTAAAGGAGTTTCTATGTTCGATAGTGTACCTGATACGCAACAAAGAGTTTTTTTTAAACTTACGTTGCACACTAGTAATATAATAATATTATTTTAAATGGTAGTTAACATGTAGCCGTTTTATTGGAGGGAATGGATGGAAATAACTAAAATATGATTATATATGTTTTTTAAATGTTTTTACATTTATCCAATAAAAGATATAGGCTTAAAATATGGAAAGAATTCAATTTTAGGCATTTATACCCTAATTTCCACTAAAGGTTCACTTATCACCTTTTGATGGCGAACCGTCATTAAATATAGTTTTGATCACTATTATACATTATATTGGATCAAATATAACTCTTTTTTATAATTGGGACATCAAAATTTACTTTGTGTAAATTTTTGGTATTTTTCCAATAAAGTTCATTTTTTAATGAATAGTTAAAATGTTGTATTTTAATTCAAAACCACTTTTTAATCTAATTTATTTATATTATTAGATTATCTTTTGAATTGGTTTTTAAGTGAAATTAGAATATATTTTTACCATTAAATCCAATAGTGGTCATTGGAATTAATTTCACTTTGAAATCGGACTTAAACTAGTGTCAATCTTTTGATACTTATTGTTTCATAAAAACACGCTATTTTCTCTGATAGCAGGAATTAATTATTAAATTAATTAACGCAACTTATATGTTTCAAATTTTATAAAATTGAATTCATTTTTGAATTCGGAATATCAAATATAGATTAGGGTGATGTTTTGGTATTTTTCTGAAAAACTTCAATTTTTTATGAATAGTGAAACCACTAAGTGGTACTTAAAAAACTTATTTATCGTTTAAATGAAATTTTACCACCTCTGTGTTTTGAATTTAAAAAATCCGACATACATGGTTGGCATTATGAAGTAAAATGTGGTTCAGTGGGAATAAAATAATTTTTTGGTGAATAGTAACTTATTAAGTTCTTAATCGCGATTAGAGGTAATTAGTGTAGTTTAAGGTAAAAATAATGTTGTAATAATATGAAATGAATTTGACACATGTCCTGACCTCATTGGATGTGTCATGGAAAACCAATACAATCCATGGGTCAACTTGGGGACCCCATGAAGCCACTTTGGTTGGAAAATGACATTAATATCTTTTTATTTAAAGTTAAAATAAAAATGTCACAAACATGAGTTGTTTTACTAAAACAATTTTTACATGGGGTTATAAAAATCAGATTTTTACTGTAAATATTAATTAGAAAGCTAAAAATATTTCCTACATCATGATATTTGTTTTATAATTTTTAGAAATTAAATAAATTAAATTATTTATGACATCATGATGATGCAGCGATTACCTCATTAATAAAGGATTTAAATAAAATGAAATGATAATGTAAAATATATGAGCTACACATGTCCATAACCTATTGGATGGGTGGATTTAGAACCCTTATCACCTTATCCTCGAAACACATCAATGTGGGACCATTAAAATCCGAAACTCATTCTAAAATAAAGTAACATTTCCTTACTTTCCAAGAGTTCCCCTCCTCTCCTCTTATAAAAGGCCCCCACCTCTACCACCTTACCCACACTTCCAAAGCCTTTGGCTCGTCCAACCCCTACCCATTTTTTCTCTCCACATCCCTCTATTACTCCTTGAATCCTCACTTTGGGGAGAAGTCTTCTCAAGGAAGCCTTTGAGCTCAAATCTAAGAGAGTTACCCGATTTTAAGGTGATGTCTTCACTTGTGTTCTTTTGTTTTATTTTGCTTCTCCAACCCCCTAAACTATTTTTATTCATTTCTATTGTAACAACTCCAGTATCTTAAATATACTAGGATGTTGTATAATATTATTTAGAGCTACACTTACACACATCTACATATAATGGTTAAAGAACGTACTGTTTCTGTGGTTGGCGAATTTCTGCCTCACGAAACGATGATTGTTCAATCATCTTTTAAAAACCTGTAATGGTGGCCAATAAGATGTCAGTATAGTTATATATGATATATATTATGTTTATGTTTTCATTATGCTTCTTTATTTTTCATTTGTGGTTTAACTTTATGGTTTCCATTGTGGGTAAACACGATAATTTCATTTTAGGAAGTGCGGACTACCACCCCCTCAAAGTGATGTGATTCGTTAATGCCATATGTGGGACATATAAAGGATGGATTTAAAGTTATTATATATTATGTTATACTGGAATTATAATATACCTCTATAACATTATTATTTCATTCCATTAATTTATGAGATAGAAATGAAAGTAGCATTCATGCGTACGTACGGCTTACCGTCTCCATGAACGGTGCATTTCATTTCATATCCCCAAATGTAATGTACTATTATAAGTACATATTTATAATGGATATATATAATGTATGTTACATATAAATGATGAATATAATTCTGTAATTAAAATATAAATACCTCCCATTTAGTTTTAATTACATTAATATGACATAGAAATTAAAGTAGCGTTCATGCGTACGTACGGCTTACCGTCTCCATGAACGGTGCATTTCATTTCTTACCTATAAATGATTATGTGATATTATAAATACATGTATATGCTAGATATATATGATATATATGATATACAAATCAGGAATTGCATTCCGGATATAAATAACCTTTGACCACACGAACAACATGTAATTGTAAGAAGTATACTTTCGACTTAAGAACCAAATATCGACAAAACAATAATTATTAACTTAAATGATTACATAATGTTTATAACATGATGATAAGTTATATAAAACGAATAATTAAATTGAAAAAGGTTCTTAAGAAAATAGAAATTAACTCACGTTTATTATTCAGGATGTTACAGAACGATCGAGTCACGTCGGACCCGAGGTAAGGGACTTCGTCTCAATCTCCTTTCATTGATGCATATTTTTTTTATACACAACTTTCTTTTATACGGTGTATAAACACCTTTGACTTTTAATTTTATACAAAAGGAATCATTTTATATGAATCGTTTTACAAAACTACAAAAAGGAATGTTTCTTTTAACGTACGCGGTGACAACGACCTTTTCTGCCGCCGCAAGTATTATTTGGTCTTTGGCTTCCTCAACAAGCCGTAATGTTTTAAAAATGAAATAAATACCATATACTATTTTATATATTTTGGTATTGAAAATGTTTTTTATAATGGATTTGTTATTTCAATATATTTATGTGATATATTGTGATCAAAGTGTGAAAAAGTTTTCTTTCCATTATATTTGTTTTATGATTTTATATTGGTACATGGAAATTTGACTGGTGGTTACGTGATAAACCATATGACGGGTGGTGCCGTGAATACCAGGATGGGTGGTTACGTTATAACCTCCAATGCATTCGGTATGGAATTCGGCCGTATGGCTATTCCATTAAGTATGTATGGAAGTTGGTCATATGGCTATTCCATTAAGTGATATGTGTGGAAGTCGACCGTATGGTTATTCCACTTAAGTATGTTTATTTCCCAAGTTACATTTATATGTTATGTGTTCATTATATGGGTTTTATGGTAATATTTTGGTTACAAAATGGTATGTAATGATATTTTAGTCAGTGATGAGTTTTTACTACTTCATAAAGGTGAAGGTATTACTTTGATAAAGTATACATGGTTTACTAGTTGTTTTAAAAACTAACAGTTTTCATTCTTTGTGTATCCCTTACTGAGCATTTTATGCTCACCCCAAGTTTTTTTGAAAATTTTTTCACAGAACATAATGTGGAATAGGGTCAAGGATGGGATCAAGGGAAAGTCATGCTATCTAAAACATGGAACTAGACATGTTTCATTTTAGGATTTTTTATTTTATGGAATCTTATTAGAAGGGTCTACTTTGTAATCTTTTGAGATGTAATAGTTATGATCTAAATCTATAAAACTCTAAACCTGAAAAGATACTCAATGTGAATTATTAATTTAATTCAATATTAAGTAAGTTTTAAGGCCGAGGCCTTATAAAGACGATGTCATTTTTTTAGTAGTGGAATTGTATTAACACACAGTTCAATATAATTCTTCAAATAAGGTATTTCTATCTTAATTTTAATTGGAATATTATGGGTAGAAATGTATCTTAATGTGTATATTTTTCTACATCCATATTTTTGGGCTTAGAGTGAATAATTATAAATATTACTCAATTACTATAGACTAGCTTGTACAAAATTATTCTCCATATTTTGATTTTTTTATATTTATTTATTTTCTTTCTATTCCATGAGAAAAAGTGAAGAATTATTTATTATAATCCTTAGCCATCATAATTTTATGTTTGATATAGAATCAATACCTACAATAGTTAAATGTTTTGACAAATACCTATCATAGTTTGTGTAAAATATTATTTATTTCAGAGGAACTATAGTTTTAGTGGTAACCTTGGTTGTATCCAAAGAGTAGTGATATAATCTAGTATTCATAGATGAAAAATTAAAACAATTAGATGATTAAATATATGACTTCATAACCATGATACAAGACATAATAAACCATATTTAGCAACAAGCCATCAGGTTAGTATTGGATTAACATTTAAAATTATATTGTAGAATATTAAAAATACATATCATTCACTTGTTAATTGATTTAATGAATAGTTTTACAATCATTTCCCCCTTTCACACTTGATCATGTTTCATAATAGTGAAAACTATCCAAAAGAGTTCATTGGTTTGACCACTCTCTTCCCTATGTGTGATGGAAATAATGAATCACCCATGTTTTTATTAGGAAATACCCAGAAAAGTATATTTTATTCTAAATAGAATTGTAATATAATAAATTGTAAACCATTAAAAAATATAAATAGAGAAATTTTTTCAAATTAATATATTTTACTCAATAATCTAAATTGGGAAACCTCTAATGATGATATCCCTCAATTAAATAAGAAGAAACAAATTTTCTAGTGTAGTTGAAATTTAATGAATAAAACAATGTACAGAGAAGCTGAAATCTAGAGTAGATGTTATAAGGACCCGACCTTAATCATTGAATAATCTTGAAATAAATGAATAATTCACATAGAGGAACTTTTTAGGTTTAGAGTTTTAGAGAGTTGAATCGTTACTATTACATTACATCTCAAAAATTACAAAGTAGACACTTTTACTGAGTTTCCATTTTTTTAAAAAAAATAAAAAAACGTTACGAAAATCAGACATGTATAGTTACATGTTTTAGATAGAATGAATTTTCCTTGATCCCATCCTTGACCCTATTCCATGTTTTTTCGGGTGAAAAAATTTCAAAAACATGGGATGAGAATAAGAAGATCTATAAGGGATACACCAAGATGGAAAAATACTATTTTTTTCAGAAAAAAAAGTAAATCATGAATACATTATCATAAGTAATACATTTCACCTTCACGAAATAGTTAATACTCTTTATTGAATAAAAGATCAATACTTACCATTTTATAACCGAAATATTACCATAAAACCCATATAAAGAACACAAAACATATAAAGGTAACTTGAGACATAAATATACTTAAATAGAATAACCATACATTTGACTTCAACACATATCACTAAATTAAATATCCATACGGCCGACTTTCATACCCAATGCATTGAAGGTTATAACATAACCACCCGTCTTAGTTTATCACAACACCACCTGTGATATGGTTTATCACGTAACCACCCATGAGATGTCCATCAACCATTATAAGACATAAAATATGACAAATATAAACATTTCACTAATAACATTTCATTTTCAATCACAAGAAGTAATTTCAAGATATTTAAATAATCAATACATTTTCATAAATCATTTAAAAAGAGATTTTTTAATTAATGTGTATGATACCACATTAAAGCATTTAATGGAATTATAATTTTAAAACATTAATTTCCATATAATTAAATATTCAAACCCATTTTTAAAACATGGAAATTAAAGGTAATTATTTATAATAACATATCTTTAAAACATTTAAAATGATATTATAGGTAAATAGTTTTAAAAAAAATGAGAGACTCATGAATACAAATAATTGAGGTATAAAATTTAATTAGAACATTATAATATCTTGTGAATAAATGGACTATATATATAATATGACAAAGGACATTATATACACTATATAATCGTGAATTGGTGAATAACAACAATGAAGTATCAATGGAGATGTAAATTGAGTTGAAATCCCTTATAAAGACGGTATCCTTAGATTAAGGATAAATCAATCACATAATTATTGGTACAAAATATAAATAAACCCAATATAAGTGGATATTAAGTGTTAAAAAATCATAGGTCATTCACACATATTCATTGGATGACATATTCAAGAAGTACAAGTTTAACCCAAAGAATTGTAATTGGGTTAAGAAGTTCCCTTGCAAAAAAATCAATAGCCTATCTGCATGAGTTTAAAATTCAGAAAATGAGTCGATGAGATAAAAAGTGTATATCATCATGTGGACATAAAATTTACATCAATATGTATATAGAATAAAATATCCCAACATAATATGAAGTAAATTAAAATACATAATTAAAAGAATTCTTTTTTTGAAAAAATGAGGAGGGTGAAAGGTTCCCTTATTGATTTGGTAACTTAAAAAACATACAACGCATGCAAGAAGAATAATTCAATGAAAATAAAAATACATATAAATTAAAGTATATTACACAAAGAGTAAAAATCATGGGGTGTGTATACAATACAAAAAGGAAATAGTGACAAATATAGCATGAATCTCACAGGAATAAAACAGAGACAAGAAATCCATTACCATGTTGTAATCAATCAAGTCATATGACCAAAAATTAATAACCACAAAAAAATCATTGTATACCCTGAATATACATAGAATTATGATAATATATATCAAATGGTAGTACACAATAAACCACTTGCAATAAAAAAGTGGCGAACAATGGAAATCTCAGGGAATTAAAAGTGAATTAAGAAATCCCTTACCTCGTTGTCCGACATAATCCGTTCGTTCGTTAATCTCATGAATAAAAAACTAAAGTTAATTTATACTTTATTATGAACCATTTTCAAGTATATTATTCTTTTTACATAATTTATTACCATTTTATAAACATTATGTAATCAATTAGGTTAATAATGGTTGTTTTGTCTATATTTGGTACTTGAGTCAAAAATGAACTTCTTATAATTACAAATTGGTCATGTGGTAAAACATCCATCATCTCTATAATAATATTAATGATGTAGATATCATATATATCATATGTATATAGTATATCTATGTATTCATAATAGTACATAACATTTGGAGATAAGAAATGAAATGCGATGTCCATGGAGATGGTTAGCTGTACGTACGCATGAACGCAACTTCCATTTCCATTTCTTATTATAATGGAATTAAACCATAATTATACATTGGTATATTATATTTCTTGTATAATATCATACATATTATCATTAACTATATTTTTTATATATCTCATGTATGGCATGAACGAGTCAAATCACTTTTAGGGGGTGGTAATCCTCACTTCCTCAAATGAAATTATTGCTTTTACAATAATGGAAACCATAAAGGATTGCAAAAAATGAAAAATAAAGAAGCATAAAAAAACATAAAAATAACATATATCATATATAAATTCATTTCCAACTTAATGGCCACCATGATAAGCGGTAGGATATAATTGAACAGTCATCATTTTGTGAGGCGTTATTTTGCAATCCATAGAAAGAGTATGTTTTTCACCCATTAGATGGAGGTGTGTGGAAGTGCAGTTTAAATAATCCTCATAACAACATCCCAGTATATTAAGGATACTGTTTTTTTTATAAAATAAAGAAATAAAAAGAGTTTATGGGGTTGGAGATGTAAAATAGATCAAAATAAAACAAAATGTTTTAAGAGAAACGGTTACCTTTAATTTGGGTAACATTCTTTGGTTTGAACCAAAAGGACTTATTAAAGTTCCTTTTTCTTAAGGTAAAGATTTTAGGAAAAGGATATGGATGTAGGGAGCTTAATTTGGTAGAGTTTTGAAGAGACACAAGGCTTGATAGGTGTAAGAAATTGGTTAGAAGTGGTGTCCTTTTATAAGGGGGAGGAGGGGCTCTTTAGGAATGTTTGAAACAATTATTTTATAATAAACATATATTCAGTTTCAAAAGGTCCAAAATTCAATAATGTCTAATATAATATGAATCATGGTCGAAATAAAATCATCCAATAAGAATTGGACAGGTTTTGGATATTATTTTAATATTTACAATCTTATTTATTTAAATTATTTATTAATGAGGTAAATACTACATCATTATTATGTCATATATAATTTAATTTATTTGATGTATAAAAATTATAAAAAAATACCATGATGTATAAAATATTTTTATATTTCCAATTAATATTCATAGTTGAAAATATGACTTATATAACCCTATGTAAAAAATTGATTTACTAAAAGATATTTGTTTATGGCATTTTTGCCTTTACATTATGTTAGTTAAAATAAAGTGTCATTATCATCCAAAAGTGGCTCCAATTTGTCCTAAAATCGACCAAATATGCCAATGGTTATTCATTACTCATCAAATAATGTTAGGGCAAGGTTTAAGGTAATTTTTTATTATTATGATTGTAGAGACCTGAAACATGACGTACATTGACATTACATTACATTTTCAGAATACTTAGTACATAACAAAAACACACACACAAGGATCGTAATAGTTTAGTGTCTTTGGAAACTCGGAACGTAATCTTCTAATCATGGTGAAAGATCTTCAATATCTCCCATAAAGATCTTCTCTTTTTTTTTACCTAAAACCTTTCTTTATATCCTGGGGAAAAGAAAACATAAAAGGGTGAGCTCAAATGCTCAGTAAGGGTAAACAAAAGAAATATCAATCACATCGTATTCATAAGAACATAACATTTTGGAAATCTAAACCTGCAAAAGAGAGCATAATTTCATAACATGGGATAAATCATGGCAGTGAAATGTAATCACAATAATCATAACTTAAAACATGAAACTTTGTGGAATTCACAAATAATCATAGAGAATCATTTCTTGTTAGTCAAGACTCATTGCCAAGACTATCTTAGTGGACAAAGTCCCTTTCTGAATCGAGTAACCCTCGTTTCAGTCCTGTTTCACTGAACTGGTATAACCTACCGTTCTATCCCTGTCTGTCTCATGAGATATAAAATCTTTACCCAATTCATTGGAGGGAGATATAGGTCCCACCCATATTATAATGAATCCTTTCTTATGTGTGCCACATAATCATAAATCATACATCATCGCATAACCCATGTAATAAAAATGGGATTCATAAACAACATGACACAATAAAACAATTCATATAAGATAAAGGATTTCATAAAAATGTTTCCATCACAACATAATCAAATCCATGTAATAATAGGGATAAAAACATAACCCTTTTATTATCATAGATGGAAAATAATTTTTATAAAATACTTGAATTTCATTCTTGAGGAAAATATCCTTTCTACTTCAAAAACACATTTCCTTTCTTAACATGTAATACAATTTTAAACTAAAATAAGTTGATTAAAAATAAACTTGAATACTTGTAAAGGAAGCTTCTTGGAAATAATTTTTTTAGAAATCCATTCATGCCGTATAAGTTAAAAAAACATTCTTCGTACTTTTGTCGGAAAAGTCAAAAAGTACCTCGTATGAAAAATGACAAAAGATTCCTTTCATATCTTTTACTAAAAACTCACCGAAGGGAAAAATTGGATTTAAACAATTTTAGGTGGATGGAAATAATATTACATATTGAAGAAACATGGATGTGGATGATAAAATACACCCTAGTAAATACCAAAGTATAAACAATCTCGGATAAAAATGAGATTGTGATATTTCCCTTACCTTAGGTCCGATTTGCTTCGTATGTGTCCGAACCTCCTGTATAATGATTTAAATAATTTCATTGACTTATTACAGAATCATATTCATTGTTATGATATCATATATGGTTCACTTATGACATTATATTACCTTTTCTTTTGTAAATTCCATGTTAAAGAAGCGTTTTGGGTAAAATCGTTTCATTTATCGTAGGTGTTTTGACTTGTTTTTCTTGACATTAGTATTACTTATATCATGATTTACTTACTTCCAGAATATAAAATATGATTTATATATCATATATATTCAGTATATATATATATATAATAGATAGATAAATGAAATGAAAAACACCGTTCATGGAGACGGTAGTCCGTACGTACGCATGAACGCTGTTTTTCTTTCCTTATTGTCTTGAATGGAAGTAAGTAGATGACATACATATATATATATATATACATAAATCCAGTATCATTATTATGTCATATATTTCATTAGTACTTATTATATATACTTTATAATCATTCATGAATGGTTAATCATTAAGAATGAATCTCATCGCGTCGTGGAGACGGTAGTCTGTACGTACGCACGAGCGATGATATCATTTACATAATTATTGAATTGAATTGGAGTGGATTATACAATATATCAGAATCAATATGATGTTTTAATAACTATGTATTGTTATTCTTTACACCATTATACCCATCCATGTAAGGTGGTGATGGAAAATAGATTACACCACGGCGTGGAGACGGTATTCCGTACGTACGCACGCGCGGTGATTTCTTTTTCCGTAGGATGGATAGATGGTGAAATAGGGTAGTTTCATACTTAAAATAACATATCAGTATATGAGTGATACTGATGTTATTACTTCATAATGAAACAACCTAATAAGAAGAAGTGGAAGAAGAAATAAAGATGAAAGAATTGGTAACGGTAATTACCTCTTCTTTGAAGCGCCTCTTTGAGACCTCCTCTTAGGGCACTAAAATTGGTCTTTGAGGAAGACCAGAACCTCTAGGATGTTACTAGGGATGTGGAGAAGAGATTTTGGCAGGGGTTGTCCGAGCTTGAGTGCTCAAATTGGTGTGAGTAGGAGGGGGAGGAGGTGTCCTTTTATAAGGGAGGAGAGGGGCACCTTAGGAATACCTCAAAATATTATTTTATATTAATGTCAAAATCGGTTTATAATGGTTCCAAAGGGTATTATTTCGAAGATAAAGTGGGGATGGGTCGAAATCCTATCATCCAATAAGATTTAGACAAGTTTAGGGTATTATTTTAACCTTATCAATTAGATTTAACTCTAAGTTAAATAATTTAACTTTTACCGTGTCTTTTTGTTTTCTTTCACTATATGGTTAATACACTTACTATAACATGCCAAACGAACCCCAAATTGTTTATTAATCATACATATATCTTTATCTAAGTCATTTGGACGAACCTTAGATTTTTAGGAATAAAATAACAATTAATAGTATAATATTTGATTTAAAAACTATTTTGTGTCAATTTTGACACTATTTGATATATGATTTTTGTGAAAGTCATAACAGAATTATATGTCCGAACCAAGTTGATTAAATCAACACTAATATATCATAGTAACCTATAAAATTAGTGGAATTCATAAAAAGTCTCAAATTACATTCATTTGATCATTTATAACATCAATTATGTTAATATTTCCTTAAAAGGGTAATTACTGCATCATCGTTGTGTCATAAATAAATTAATTTATTTAAAGTCTAAAAATTATAAATAAAATATCATTATGTAGGAAATCTTTTTATATTTCTAATTAATATTTATAGTCGAATTTATCTTATGTATAACCCCATATTAAAAATGTTTTAGTTATTAAACTTTGATTTTAACTATTTTAACTATTCATTAAATAAAATAATATTAAATGTCATAATCTAATCCAAGTGGACCTAAATGGTCATATTATATTCATAAGGTTGTTTTTGGTCGAATTACACTTATCCAATAGAATTAAGACATGTGTTAGGGTAATAGTAATATCATATTTACCCTTAGTTACCCTATTTACTATTAACTGTGGTAAAAAAAAGTAAAAAGTTACTATTCACCAAAAATTATTTTCATCTCATTGAACCACATTTTAGTCCTTGATATTAACCGTGTCTGTCGGATTTTCGAAATTCTATTCAAAGAAGCGGTAAAATTAAGTTTTATGCAAAATTCAGTTTTTAACCTACCACTTAGTGGTTTCACTATTCATCAAAAATTGAAAGTTTTCAGAAAAATACCAAAATTTCATCCTAAGATATATTTCATATTCCGAATTCAAAAATGAAGTCTATTTTACCAAATTCATAACATAGAAGTTGCATTAAGTAATTTTATAATTAAATCCCGCTGTTAAAACAAAGAGCGTGTTTTTAAGAAACAATATCTACCAAAAGATTGACACTTGATTATGTCTGGTTTAAATGTGAAATTACATCCAATGACCAACATCGTATTAAATTGTAAAAATATATTCTAAATATACTTTAAAACCACTCAATTTAATGATTTATCACTATTAATTATTTCGATTAAAAAAGTTGTTTTTAATTATAATCTAGTAATTTTCACTATTCATCAGAATATGAAAGTTATCCGAAAAGTACCAAAATTTCACCCTAAGCTAATTTCGATATTACGAATCCAAAAATTAATTCCATTTTGAAAAATAAAATATACAAAATTTCAAAAAGTGTTTATTACTATTCATAACGACTAGTTTTAATAATATTTTAATAGCATATTGTTGTTTAATGAAACTCGTTATTGCGTACTACACACGCTATCGAGGAAGGTCGTGATTGCGTGTAATGCAAGGAAAGTCAAGGATGTGTGTTGTGCAAGCTCCTTTTGATGTAGCGTAAAACACAAGACATTAATAAAATTAAAAAGAATACTTTTCATAAAATCTCGGGCTGTTACATTCTACCCCCCTTAAAATGAATTTCGCCCTCGAAATTCATCGGGGTTATAAATGGTTTATTATTCGAATGTTTCTTTAATAGAAACCCACATCGTAAAAAGGAATATCAAAACCAATCTTTAAAAACAAAAGTATGAAATGTAACGGTTACCGAAATAAACTAGTCACTGGGTTTCTACATAGGTGAAAATATGGATATGGAAGAGAAATCTAACCATCATGTTCTGATGGAGAGTGGTAGAGAACATGGCTATGGAAAAGCCAGCAATCACAAAGCCATAAATTTGTGACGATCTAAGGTATCATCTGATTCATCAGATATAAGATCATTAGGACAACATTTTTGGTTTTCAAGATCGTTTCCCTGATGTTATAGAATTTGAATTAGAATAAATACTTACTTTATTTTGGTACAATCTCACTGTTGTTCGTGCCTTTAACAATTTCCACTTCATCTCTTAAATAAATGAAGTTGAATTTGTTATTCGTGAAGTGTTAGCAAATCATGTGATAGAATGACGGGTCATTCCATCTGTCTCAAACAAAAAAAAATTATATACATAAGTCGATCTATAGTGAGATTAATCATATATGGTTCCTAAAATGGACTTATACATCATATGTCATACAACTTAATATAATAAAACTAGTTTCTACTAAACAGGGACTTCCTGTAGGACAGTGGTAGGCGATAAAGGCCAGTCGCACTTCGGTTGTGGGTTCGATTCCCACAGCCTTGTCCGACGCGAAGGGCTGTCGCCCGTCCTACAGGTTGTCCTTTTTCTAAAACTATATTACTATAACATACAATCAATAATATCGAAAAAAACTTCTATCCTTAAACAATACTAACTTATTCCAACATAATCCATTCCAATCTTTAGGCTTACCCATAATACTGCAGTCCACTCTCATAATATAGTGAAAACAATTACCAGAGATTTAATACCATCGTTGATCCCCATAAGATATGTCTCGTTGGTCACATTCTAAACATTCAAAGTCCTTAATCATGTATTCTCTTGAATAACTTAGTGAAAACATGAATGTAGTTTAAAGTTAACACTTTCCACATACCAAAATCCTCAAAATTCTATATACTCAAACCATGATATCACTTAGTCCTTATATCAATCATGAGCTCATGAATACTATTAAACATTTCATTTTCTCTTTTTCCCTTCATTATGCGCATATCTTCTTATTTCCAAAAAATATCTCAATCACTTTGAAAACCACATCAATAAATATTGCAATACTCAATGATACAACATTATTTTGGAATCCCATTACATAAACACTTAATCATTCCACCACATTGTTGTCATATTCAACACTGCCAAAAGTGATCGCATGTGACTTCCCTTTGTCCATTGCCTTCAGTGGTTGCTCATGTTGATCATCACTAACCCTTGGATTAGGGCATTTATTAGCATAATTCCCCATTTCCTTGCACTTGAAGCATTGAAGTGTTGGTGGTGCGTTCTCTGCAGTGTTTTCTTTATTCACATCATTAGAAACCCTTTTTCCATTACTTCGACACTCAGCTGCTTGATGACCATCTTTTCCACACTTAAAACATTTTCTAGTCCCTTTAAGACAATCTCCACCATGCTTCTTTCCACACTTTGTGCATAAGGAAACATTCATCTTCTTTTCACCATTATTCTAAGATTTCACCTTGAACTCCATCTTTCGTTTCTTGTCAAAACCATGAGATGGATATGTAACACCAACTTCCATTTCTACCTTGATAGAACAACGCACAATTTCTTCATAGCTACTGAAGTCTCTTATAGCTAATGCCCTTCAAAGACTTGGTTTTAAGCCACTGAAAAATCGATCAACTTTACATTCAGGTTGGATGATAATGCCAGATGCATACCTTGCAAGTCTTGTAAAATTCGCTTCGTATATACCAACAGATTCATCATCTTTTTTATTTAGTTCAAGAAACTCCTTCTCCATCTTTGTTAGAAGAATACGAGGGAACTACTTATTGAAAAATAAGTTCTTGAACTCGTCCCATTCCATGGACTCAATTTCATCTATTTGCCTTGTATTCTTGATAAGATTCCACCATTGATCAGCTTCACCTTCCAAACGATATACTGCTAAGATGACTTTATCATGTTCAGAACATTGAAGAACTGAAAATATATTTTCAGTGGTACTGATCCATTGTTCAGCAACAAGTGGATCAGAAGACCCACTGAAAGAAGGTGGATGTTGCCTCATGAAGGACTCAATAGAATATTGTTCCCTTCTCTGCTCATTTGGAAGTCCAGAATGATTCATAGCTTGTGTAAGTATAGCAATAAGATTTTGCACTCCATCTCCCATAACATTTTTTTGTTCAGGAGGAAAATCATTGCATTGTTCATTGCATTGATCAACACGGTTCTTTCAGGTTCCAACCATCGTCTAAAACCCAAAAAGAATAGTGTGAGAGGCAAAAATCATGCTAGGGAAAACAACATAATAAAGGGGAAGTACCTTCAATATCTAACATCTTAGGTTTAATTCTATGATCGTTAGCGTAGTTCTAGTACTATTACCTATACGTATACTTAACCTTAGGGACATCCCTAGACATACCGTAGAAATATCTCTAGGGATATCACTAACGTTTTCGCATCCCAGTTTC
Source organism: Viscum album (assembly GCA_963277665.1). Lineage (NCBI taxonomy): Eukaryota > Viridiplantae > Streptophyta > Magnoliopsida > Santalales > Viscaceae > Viscum > Viscum album. Next base: position 199,212,023 of record OY728157.1, on the reverse strand, counting down.
CAAAGGTTGACTAATCCTTTCCTCTGATACCAACTGTAGAGACCCGAAACTTGACGTACATTGACATTACATTACATTTTCGGAATACATAGTACATAACAAAAACACACACACAAGGATCGTAATAGTTTAGTGTCTTTGTAAACTCGGACCGTAATCTTCTAATCGTGGTGAAAGATCTTCAATATCTCCCATAAAGATCTTCCCTTTTTTTACATAAAACCTTTCTTTATATCCTGGGGAAAATAAAACATAAAAGGGTGAGCTCAAATGCTCAGTAAGGGTAAACAAAAGAAATATCAATCACATCGTATTCATAAGAACATAACATTTTGGAAATCTTAACCTGCAAAAGAGAGAATAATTTCATAACATGGGATAAATCATGGCAGTGAAATATAATCACAATAATCATAACTTAAAAAATGAAACTTTGTGGAATTCACACATAATCATAGAGAAACATTTCTTGTCAGTCAAGACACATTTCCAAGACTATCTTAGTGGACAAAGTCCCTTTCTGAATCGAGTAACCCTCGTTTCAGTCCTGTTTCACTGAACCGGTATAACCTACCGTTCCAGCCCTATCTATCTCATGAGATATAAAATCTTTACCCAATGAATTGGAGGGAGATATAGGTCCCACCCATCTTATAATGAATCCTTTCTTATGTGTGCCACATAATCATAAATCATACATCATCGCATAACCCATGTAATAAAAATGGGATTCTTAAACAACATGACATCATAAAAAAATTCATATAAGATAAAGGAATTCTTAAAAATGTTTCCATCACAACATAATCAAATCCATGTAATAATAGGGATAAAAACATAACCCTTTTATTATCTTTGATGGAAAATAATTTTTATAAAATACTTGAACTTCATTCTTGAGGAAAATATCCTTTCTACTTCAAAAACACTTTTCCTTTCTTAACATGTCATACAATTTTAAACTAAAAGAAGTTGATTAAAAATAGACTTGAATACTTGTAAAGGAAGCTTCTTGGAAATAATTTTTTTAGAAATCCATTCATGCCGTATAATTTAAAAAAAACATTCTTCGTACTTTTGTCGGAAAAGTCAAAAAGTACCTCGTATGAAAAACGACAAAAGATTCCTTTCATATCTTTTACTAAAAACTCACCAAAGGGTAAAATTTGATTTAAAAAATTGTAGTTGGATGGAAATAATATTACATATTGAAGAAACATGGATGTGGATGATAAAATACACCCCAGTAAATACCAAAGTATAAACAATCTCGGATAAAAATGAGATTGTGATATTTCCCTTACCTTAGGTCGGATTTGCTTCGTATGTGTCCGAACCTCCTGTATAATGATTTAAATAATTTCATTGACTTATTACAGAATCATATTCATTGTTATGATATCATATATGGTTGACTTATGACATTATATTACCCGTTCTTTTGTAAATTCCATGTTAAAAAAGCGTTTTGGGTAAAATCGTTTCATTTATCGTAGGTGTTTTGACTTGTTGTTCTTGACATTATTATTACTTATATCATGATTTACTTACTTCCAGAATATAAAATATGATTTATATATCATATATATTCAGTATATATATATATATAATAGATAGATAAATGTAATGAAAAACACCGTTCATGGAGACGGTAGTCCGTACGTACGCATGAACGCTGTTTTTCTTTCCTTATTTTCTTGAATGGAAGTAAGTAGATGACATACATATATATATATATATATACATAAATCCAGTATCATTATTATGTCATATATTTCATTAGTACTTATTATATATACTTTATAATCATTCATGAATGGTTAATCATTAAGAATGAATCTCATCGCGTCGTGGAGACGGTAGTCCGTACGTACGCACGAGCGATGATATCATTTCCATAATTATTGAATTTAATTGGAGTGGATTATAAAATATATCAGAATCAATATGATGTTGTAATAACTATGTATAGTTATTCTTTACACCATTATACCCATCCATGTAAGGTGGTGGTGGAAAATAGATTACACCACGGCGTAGAGACGGTATTCCGTACGTACGCACGCGCGGTGATTTCTTTTTCCATAGGATGGATAGATTGTGAAATAGGGTTGTTTCATACTTAAAATAACATATCAGTATATGAGTGATACTGATGTTATTACTTCATAATGAAACAACCTAAGAAGAAGAAGTGGAAGAAGAAATAAAGATGAAAGAATTGGTAACGGTAATTACCTCTTCTTTGAAGCGCCTCTTTGAGACCTCCACTTAGGGCACTAAAATTGGTCTTTGAGGAAGACCAGAACCTCTAGGATGTTACTAGGGAAGTGGAGAAGAGATTTTGGCAGGGGTTGGACGAGCTTGAGTGCTAAAATTGGTGTGAGGAGGAGGGGGAGGAGGTGTCCTTTTATAAAGGAGGAGAGGGGCACCTTAGGAATACCTCAAAATATTATTTTATATTAATGTCAAAATTGGTTTATAATGGTTCCAAAGGGTCTTATTTAGAAGCTAAAGTGGGGATGGGTCGAAATCCTATAAACCAGTAATATTTAAACAAGTTTAGGGTAATATTTTAACCTTATCAATTAGATTTAACTCTAAGTTAAATAATTTAACTTTTACCGTGTCTTTTGGTTTTCTTTCACTATATGGTTAATAAACTTACTATAACATGCCAAACGAACCCCAAATTGTTTATTATTAATACATATATCCTTATCTAAGTCATTTGGCCGAACCTTAGATTTTTAGGAATAAAATAACAATTAATAATATAATATTTGATTTAAAAACTATTTTGTGTCAATTTTGACACTATTTGATATATGATTTTTGTGAAAGTCATAACAGAATTATATGTTCGAACCATGTTGATTAAATCAACACTAATATATCATAAGAATCTAGAAAATTAGTTTAATTCATAAAAAGTCTCAAATTACATTCATTTGAGAATTTATAACATCAATTATGTTAATATTTCCTTAAAAGGGTAATTACTGCATCATCGTTGTGTGATAAATAAATTAATTAATTTAAAGTCTAAAAATTATAAATAAAATATCATTATGTAGAAAATCTTTTTAGCTTTCTAATTAATATTTATAGTCGAATTTATATTATGTATAACCCCATATTAAAAATGTTTTATTTATTAAACGTTGATTTTAACTATTTTAACTATTCATTAAATAAAATAATATTAAATGTCATAATCTAATCCAAGTGGACCTAAATGGTCATATTATATTCATAAGGTTGTTTTTGGTCGAATTACACTTATCCAATAGAATTAGGAAATGTGTTAGGGTAATAGTAATGTCATATTTACCTTTAGTTACCCTATTTACTATTAACCGTGGTAAAAAAAAGTAAAAAGTTGCTATTCAACAAAAATTATTTTCATCTCATTGAACCACATTTTAGTCCTTGATATTAACCGTGTCTGTCGGATTTTCGAAATTCCATTCACATAAGCGGTAAAATTAAGTTTTATGCAAAATTCAGTTTTTAACCTACCACTTAGTGGTTTCACTAATCATCAAAAATTGAAAGTTTTCAGAAAAATACCAAAATTTCATCCTAAGCTATATTTCATATTCCGAATTCAAAAATGAAGTCTATTTTAACAAATTCATAACATAGAAGTTGCATTAATTAATTTTATAATTAAATCTCGTTGTTAAAACAAATAGCGTGTTTTTAAGAAACAATATCTACCAAAAGATTGACACTTGATTATGTCTGGTTTAAATGTGAAATTACATCCAATGACCAACATCATATTAAATTGTAAAAATATATTCTAAATATACTTTAAAACCACTCAATTTAATGATTTATCACTATTAATTATTTCGATTAAAAATGTTGTTTTTAATTATAATCTAGAAATTTTCACTATTCATCAGAATATGAAAGTTATCCGAAAAGTACCAAAATTTCACCCTAAGCGAATTTCGATATTACGAATCCAGAAATTAATTCCATTTTGAAAAATAAAATATACAAAATTTCAAAAAGTCGTTATTACTATTCATAACGGCTTGTTTTAATAATATTTTAATAGCATATTGTTGTTTAATGAAACTCGTTATTGCGTACTACACACGCTATCGAGGAAGGTTTCGATTGCGTGTAATGCAAGGCAAGTCAAGGATGTGTGTTGTGCAAGCTCCTTTTGATGTAGCGTAAAACACAAGACATTAATAAAATTAAAAAGAATATTTTTCATAAAATCTCGGGCTGTTACAATGATATTCTTTTTACCTTGAATTACCTTATTTATCTTTAACCATGGTAAATGAAAGTCAAAAGTTACTATTCTCCAAAAAATTATTTTAATCTTATTAATCCATATTTTACTTAATAATAAATTAAATGCTTCTCGGATTTTCAAAATTCAATTTATAGAATAGTAAAATTTTATTTAAATGAATAGTCAGTTTTTGAACTACTACTAAGTGGTTTCACTATTCGTCAAAAATTTATGTTTTTCAGACAAATACCAAAAATTCAGCCAATGTTATATTTGATATTCCGAATTAAAAAATCATTTCTATTTTACCAATTTAAAAACATATAATTTTCATTAATTAATTTAAAATTAATTCCCATTTTGAAAACAAATAGTGTGTTTTTAGGAAATAATAACTTTTAAAAGACTCACAATTGTTTATGTCCAATTTCAAAATGAAATTAAATATAATAAACATCATTGGATTAAATGCTAAAAATGCGATTTAACTACACTTTAAAACCAATTATAATGATAATATAACCATATAAATAAATTATATTAAAATGCGGTTTTGAATTAAAAAATAGTATTTTTCACTATTCATAAAAAATAAACATAATCAGAATAATACCTAAAATTTACCCAAACTAGATTTTGATATCCCATTTGTAAAAAAGAATTTTACCTTGTCAAATAGATCATATAAAAGCAACCAAAACTATATTTAAATATTTATCGCCATTAAAAGGATGTAAATTGATCTTTTAAAGAATATAAATTATTTGTGGATAAAATTTCATTCATTCAAATTTTAAGACCACTTATTTTATTGGGTAAATGTAAAAACATTTAACAAACATATATAATAATATTTTTGATAGTTCTATCTATTCCTGCCAATATAATGACTACGTGTTTACTACCATTTAAAATAATAATATTATATTTTTAGTGTGCAACGTAAGATTTCAATGAAACTCATTGTTGTGTATCAGGTACGCCATCAAACATAGCATCCCCTAAAAAGTAAAATTAATATTTAATCCAAAAAAATTAGTAAATATGAAAATGTCATGTTATTTATTTTCCAAGGATGTTAAATGCTTCCCCATTTTGGAAATTGTGTCCTCGCAATTTTAATATTGGGCTTAGAAACATCATGTAATGTCCCTCATTGAAAAAAATTCAACAAAACTATCACTTTAAAAGAAAAAAATAAACACAATGTTTACTCGAGATAAAATAGACAAGGATTCCATGTAGGAAAATATTGATATGGAAAAGAAAAAAAACCATCATGTTTGTATGGAGAGTGATAGAAATCATGATTAAGATAATGTTAACCAATAAAAAATCCCAAACATGTGATGTGTTAAGCGGTCTTTGATTACCCAGTTGGAAGCGTTATCTGACTAATTTTTTTTAAGTTCCCTTTCATAATTTGAGGAATTCATTTTCTACGTAGAATAGGAACATATGAAAATATACTTACCTTCATGTAGAGTTTCATTCCGTAGTAAGTTTTTAGCAAAAACAAATATTTTCTCCAAACAAAGAGCATTCAAAAATACTTAGTCACATCAAAATCAAAAGAAACAACTTCTAGAGAATAACATAATCCACAAAAAATCTATATATTTCCTTGGTATGTAGACATTATCCAAAATATAAAATTGTTAGTATGAGATCTTTTAATCCCCCAAAAAATATAATCCTTTATAAAAATAAATACCACTCTTAATCTCTAATTTTCAACAAAAAGTACCCAAAGATAAATAAAGACCATTCTATATACCATTGTCTTTAAAATTAATCAAAATAACCCTAACTAATATTATAAACCAAAACTCAAAAGGATTTAGTGACATAGTCTTCAACTGTAAATCTTAACATTTATCTCCAAATAAAAATTGACTACTCTTAAAGTCTCATACTGAAGTGTAATTAACAAAATCACATATTCTCTATGATAAGTGAATTATTTCCATAAAAAACCTAAATCACCATATATCCATAATAAAAACATAGTTTATCCCAAAATAAAATTCCACCATTACTCATAAAAAAAGATAATTTTTTTTTGAATTAAATTTTCACATATCAAACTTTAGGGTTACACATACTATAAAATGTCTTCAAATAAAATCCCATCATCCAAAGAGCCTTAATACATTTAAGTTTTTCATCATCTTAAAATTTACCATAACTGTTGAATCCCTTGTATATTGACTTCTTACTCATTCAACATTCTTGATGATCCATTAACCATTAATTTCAATCATATTCTGAAATACTTATTTCATACAAACAAAATCATGAATCACATCCTAAGATTCAATAATGTCAAAACATATGTTAAGAAATAATATATACCTTTCATTGGTAATTTTTAGTTTCTTCATCCTCAATTGGAATGACATTAGGTTTTGGTGAACATATATTTGTATGATCCTAGTGTTCCCATTCTCGAAACATCTTTGTAGGAAATGTATTTGTATAATGAAAATGCACACCACATTTAAAACATTCAATTGATCCCTCAGAAAGAACTTATGTCACTATCCTAGTGTCAACTGGATGCTTCCTTTTTACATGATCAGTTCTTGCTTTATGACCTTAATTCCAACATATATAGCACATTTCCATCCCTTTGAAGCATATTCCTAGGTGTTTATTTCCACATCCTTGACACATAGGTTTCTGAACATACTTACCATTATTATTATTACCTAAACATCTGTAGGGATTTATTTCTCGCATATACAATGCCTTATAAAAATCATCAGGGTTCAGGTTGTCAATCATGACTCCTGATATATCATTGTGAAGAAACACAAGAGTCCTCATTTTATCCCGAATTTCATTTAGTCGATCATTTAGAAATCCATCACATTTTTCTTCAAATCCACTGTTACTTTGGTGCCTACTAAATCCAGCCATTTACCGAAGCCAAAAAGTTCAGTGTGAGTATATCATCATTTAATATCTTATGATGAGTGTAAATTCGAATATATACTTATTCATGTTATCTTAAACTCATTAAAAATAACTATGACTCATTATAACATGTTAAATATTATGTTTATGTAAATTATTCTTACATAACACCCTAACCTCTAATATCATCTAAACTGACCGTTGATACCAACTATAAGGACCCGACCTTAAACATTGCATAATCTTGAAATAAATGAATAATTCACATTGAAGATCCTTTCAGGATAAGAGTTTTAGAGATTTATATCATTACTATTACATTACATCTCAAAAATTATAAATTATACATTTCAACTCAGTTTCAATTTTTTTCATAAAATAAAAACACTTGATGAAAATGAGACATATCTAGCTCCAAGTTTTAGATAGCATGAGTATTCTTTGATCCCATCCTTGACCCTATTCCAATTTATGTTTTGTGAAGAACATTTACAAAACTTGGGATGAGCATAAATATCTCAGAAAGGGATAAACCAAGAAGGAAAACTCATATTTTTTTTCAAAACAACAAGGAAACCATAAATACATTATCATAAGTAATACTTTTCACCTTTACGAAGCACTAAATACTCATCACTAAAAAAATATCAATACTTACCATTTTGTATCCAAAATATTACCATAAAAACCATATAAAGAAAACATGACATATAAAGGTAACATGGGACATAATATTACATTAATTGAATAACCATATGGTCATCTTCTACATATATCACTAAATGGAATAGAAATACAGCCGACTTCCATACCCAATGCATTGGAGGTTATAACGTAACCACCCATCCTAGTTTATCATGACACCACCTTTCATATGGTTTATCACATAACCACCCATAAAATGTACAAGTACCATTATAAGACATAAAATATATCAAATATAAGAATTTCACCCATAAAATTTCATTTTCAATCAAAAGATGTAATTTCAAGATATTGAAATAATCAATATATTATCACAAACCATTTCAAAATGGATTTTTGAGTCAAAATGTCCCATACCACTTTGAAGATTTTAAGGGAATTATAATTTTAAAAAATTAATTTACATATAAATAAATACTCAAAACCATTTTTAAATCATGGACATTAAAGTTAAATATTTATAATAATAAATCATTAAAACATTTAAAATGATATTTTAGATAAATAGTTTTTAACAAAATGAGGGACTCTTGAATACAAATAATTGGGGAATAACATTTAATCATAACATTATAATATCATAAGAAAATGGGATTCATGATATAACATGACAAAGGATAGTATATACACCATATAAGAGTGAATTGGTGCATAATAACAATGAAGCCTCAATGGAAATGTAAATTAAGATGAAATCAGTTATAAAGACGGTATCCATAAATTAAGGTTAAATAAATCACATAACTATGTGTGAATAATATAAATACACTCAATATATGTTTATATTATGTGTAAAAATATCACAGGTATTTCACACATGTTCATAGGACGACATATTACAGAAGTACAAGCTTAACCCAAAGAATTTATATTGGGTTAAGAAGTTCCCTTGCAAAAATTTAAAAGCCTTACAACGTAACATTAAAATTCAGAAAATGAGTTTATGAGATAAAAAATCTATCTCATCACTTGAAAATAAAATTTACATCAATAATGAAATAGAATAAAATATCCTAAACTAATAAGATGTAAATTAAATGTCATAACGAAAAGAAGTATTTAAATAAAAGGAGGGTGAAATGTTCCCTTACTGATTTGGTAACATACAAAATATATACCACATGAACGAATAATCATTTAATGAAGATTTAAATACCCATAAATAAAATTATAACACACAAAGACTTCAAATCATGGGTAGTAAGTACACCACATAAAGGAAATAGTGACATATATAGCATGAATCTCGTCGGAATAAAAGTTAGATAAAGAAATCCCTTGCCACGTTGTAATCCATCGAGTCATATGACTAAAAGTTCATGACGACAAAACGAATCACAGAATACCATGAATATACAAATAATTGTGATAATATATATCAAATTTTATTATACAATACACCACAGGAAATAAATAAGTGGCGAACAATGGAAATCTCACGGAATTAAAATTGAGATAAGAAATCACTTACCTTGTTGTCCGACATGACCCGTTCATTTTTAATCTCCTAAATAACAAACTAAAGTTAATTTAAACTTCATTAAGAACATTTTTCTTGTTTATTATTCTTTTTATATCATTTATTTCCATGTTATGAACATTATGTAATAAATTATGTTAATAATGGTATTTTTGACGATATTTGGTACTTGAGTCCAAAATGAACTTTTATAATTACAAATTGTTCATGTGGCCAAACATCCATTCTATCAAGAATGATATTAATGATGTAGATATCGTATATATAATATATATATAGTATATATATGTATTTATAATAGAACATAAGATTTAGAGACAAGAAATGAAATGTGTTGTTCATGGAGACGGTAAGTCGCACGTACCCATGAACACTACTTTCATTTCTATTTCTTATTTTAATTAAATTAAAACATAATGATATATAGTTATATTATAATTACAGTATTATATAATATATAATATAATTAACTATTTCCTTTATACATCCCACGTATTGCATTAACGAGTCTTATCACTTTGACGGGGCGGTAGTCCACACTTCCTCAAATGAAATTATAATGTTGACCCATAATGGAAACCATAAAGGTTTGATATAAATGAATAATACATAAGCACAATGAAAAAAATAAACATTATATATATCATACATAAATTTAGTTCCATCTTAATGGCCACCATGATAGGTAGTATGAGATAATCAAACAATCATCGTTTCGTGAGGCGTTAGTTTGCAATCCACATAAAAGTACGTTCTTCACCCATTAGATGGAGGTGTGTCTAAGAGTAGTTAGAATCATTAAAATAAAAACATTATAGTATATTTATGATACCGGTGTTTTTATAATATAAAGGAATAAAAATAGTTTAGGGGGTTGGAGAAGTAAAATAAGACAAAATAAATAAAAGAATTTAAGAGAAACTGTTACATTTAATTTGGGTAACATCCTTTGGTTTGAACCAAAATGACTTCATAATGTGAATTATGCATACGGTAAGGCTTCTAGAAAGATTATAGGGATGTAGGGAGCTTAATTGGGTAGAGTTTGGATGATCTAAAAGGCTTTATATGTGTGATTAATTAGTTAGAAGTGGTGTCCTTTAATAAGGGGGGGGGGAGGGGCTCTTTAGGAAAGTTTGTAACGATTATTTTATGATAAACTTATTCTCAGTTTCAAAAGGTAAAAAAATAATTAATGTTAATGATACAATGACTAACAGTCAAAATAAAATCATTCAATAATAATTGGATGGTTTTGAATATTATTTTAATATTTATAATCTTACTTATTTTAATCAGTTATTAATGAGTTAAATATTGTATCCTTATTGTGTCATATATAATTTTATTTATTTGATGTCTAAAAATTATAATAAGAATAAAATGATGTATTAAATCTTTTTAGCTTTCTGATAAATATATATAGTCAAAACGATGACTTATATAACCCCATGTAAAAATTTATTTACTAAAAGATATTTGTTTTTCTCATTTTTGCATTTAATTTAAGTTAATTAAAATAAAGATTCATTGTTAATCATAAGTGGATTCATGGGGTCCCAAAATTTACCCAAAGATGACCATGGTCGGCCATTACACATAAAATAAGGTAATGACAATGTTAATGTAATTTGGTATTATTATGATATTATTTTTACCTTGAATTACACTATTTATCTTTAACTACGGTAAATAAAAGTCAAAAGTTACTATTCACCAAAAATTATCTTCATGTAGTTAAAACTCATTTTACTTAATAAAAACAACCATTTATGTTGGAATTTATATATTCAATTCACATAATTAGTAAAATTTCATTTAAATGAAAATGTCATTTTTTTAACTACCACTAAGTGGTTTCTCTATTCATCAAATATTGATGTTTTTCTAAAAAATAGCAAAAATTCAGCATAAGCTGTATTTGATATTCCAAATTCAAAAATTTTGTCTATTTTACCAAATTTAAAACAAAGAATTAGCATTAATTAATTTAAAATTAATTCATATTTTCAAAACAAATAGCGTGATTTTAATAAACAAAAACTATAAAAAGATTGACACTTGTTTATGTCCAATTTCAAAGTGATATTAATTCAAACGACCAACATTGGATTAAATGGTAAAAATATAATTTAATTACACTTTAAAAAAAATTAAAAAAATAATCTAACCATATAAAAAAATTTGATTAAAAGTCAGTTTTGAATTAAAATACAATATTTTTCACTATTCAAAAAAATAAACATTGTCATAAAAATACCAAAAATTTACCCAAAGTAAATTTTGATATTCTGATTATAAAAAATAGTTTTATTTTTTCAAATATATCGTATAAAATTGACCAACACTATATTTAAAAATGGTTCTCCATTAAAAGGCACTAAATTAATCTTTTTAAGAATATTAGAATATTTGTGCTTAAAATTCAATTCATTCACATTTTAACCCACTAAATATTATATAATAAATATAAAAACATTTAAACAACATACATAATCATATTTTAGTTAGTTATATCCATTCTCACCAATAAAATTTCTATGCGTTAACTACCATTAAAAATAATAATATTATATTATTTGTGTGCAAAGTAAGATTTCAAAGAAACACATTGTTGCGTATAGTGTACGCCATCAAAAATAGCATCCCCTTTAAAGTAAAACTAATATTTAATGCAAAAAGTGTATGTAAATATAAAAATTTCATGTTCTTTATTTACCTATGATGTTACAGATGTAATTCATTCTCCATCCAAGTATTCTACCTCTAAAAGTACTTTTCCTCTATGCGCATGTATATGTTGTTGATATTGTATTAATTGGGAATATAAGTCTCTAAAATATATCCCTTAGATCCAAATGTTATCCTTTTAATCTATGCACTTTTAATTCATTGAATTTTGTCAATATTGTTTAATTGACTTCTCAAAGTCATCAAGAGAACTTAATATTATCCAGAATCAAAACAAAATCCATAATCCTTTATGGAATAATTTTTAATATTTTGTAAGAATTTAAATTAATATATCCATATTGTGCAAATGATTTCACTATGTGTAGCTTAATCGGAGTTGTGGAGATTATTCCACATTTAAAAATTTCCACATCAAAAAATACCTCATTTATAATTATGGATTTTCTCACATTAAATAAATTTTAAATATTATTCATGTTATGTGTAATTTCATATATAGAACTCAAGAAAACCAAATATACATTTCTTACATAACTGTCATATACTATTTCAATATAATTTTCAACTAAATTCATCATGCATGGCATAATCATCATTATCTTATGATATTAATTAAAATTCACATCAAATTTTTCATTCCCTTCTATTATTGGTTATGGATAATTTTTTTCCTAAATTCAACATCCATAGCCTCATTAATTTATCATAACCCCTCCTTTAGTGGGGCTTCATTAGTGATTTAGTATAACCTATCCACCAAAAAAATAGATCCAGGTTTTGGTTACTAACTACTATTAAATATGAATCCACATAATAACCTTAAGTCATTGAGGTAGGACTTGTTGGATGGTATCATGGAAACATTATTTATTGACGGAGCCATAATCACATAGTGTTATCACTTGGTAATAGAATCACTAATAAAATCTCGATGTAGTGGAGATGCTGGGGTGTAGTGATGATAGGAGGATAATGGTAGCACATGATGAAATTAGATAATGCATGTGATGTCAAAGTGATGGAAGGACATTTTTTGTATAGTGTGATGAAGGTATTATATGCCACTGGTGGTCATGTATGTATTAGAAGACTAGTACATGTAGTCTGGTGGGGTTCAAGAATAGTGGCGGTGGAAGGGAATATTGAGTGGGGAGTGCATGCATGATGTGGAAAGACACTATTTGGTTTTCAAATGATCATTTCCATGCCCATATGAATCCCCATCAATGTTTCATCCATTTGGGCTGTTATGTATAATAGTCAGTGTAAAATATGGGCTCAAATTTCCTATAGTTTAGATTTGATCTCTCTCTCTAACATAGCTATTATTCACAGGTTGTACCATCCAATATGTCCCAATAGACATTGGCCAAGTCCATTCACATGATCTGAAGGCCTCTTGGTTATGCTATGAAACTACCTTCCACTTCTGGTCATAGATATTCTGTGTCATTTTGTGCTCAACATATCTTCATGTTCTATTGGCCAACTATGAAAAGACTAAATTTTGTAAATAAAATAAATTTATGTTAAAAATATTACAAATTAAAAATTTATATTCCTAATTAATAATTTCATGAAAATGAAAAATCATATATTACAAGGGCATAAAACAATTAAAATTCATTAAAAATTTAAATAATTTGACATTTTAAATTATGATAACATTCATAATTTGACATTTAATCTCAAAGGACCATTAAGCATTTTAAATTATACTAATATTTCTATTCTATAGTAACGATTTAGTTTATATATATATATATATATATATATATTAAATTTTATAACAAAAATAATTGACATAACTTGAGGAAGTGATGGCCATAACCGGTAGTGTTGAACCTTATAAAAATAATTTTATTAGATCTTATATGGGAGATAAAATCAATGGAAGTTTCCCATGAATATTCCAAAAAACGAGATTCAATTACACAATCTCTCGAAAAAAACTTTACGAGAGAAATTCAATATTATAGATATCACCTCCCAATCCATTTTTTAAAACCAAATCAGTTATATACTATAATCAGACACCATCCCATTAGGGTGTATGTTGATGTACTAAGGGTTTGTGTATCTAGACACCAATAGAAGGAATTTGTATATTTTATTTTAAAAAATATATATTTGGTTGATCCCATTTCATTATTTCTACATATACATATATATTTATATATATGTTATTATATAATGTGGTGATATATATATTATTTCTATATAATGAAACAAGAAATGTATTTTTTGGGAAATATATAGTCTCAATTAAATCACTCATTCTTGTTAATTCAATAATTTTGAATAAATATTTCTTTCATGAATTATTCTTATTAAAATATATTAATTTAAAAATAAATAATAATATAGTTTTGTGAAGTCCTCGGTAATGATTATAAGCTACAAGATGCTATTATTATCATGAATGTTATTATTTTTAAATAAATTAATATTTTTCTTAAAAGTCTCAAATTACTATATTTAGAAATTTATTTTAGAAAACTAATTGTTATTTTTGAAAGGAAATTTTATAAATTTTATAAATTATCAAATATGAAAATTTAAATATTTTTTTGAGATAATTTGGTTCTTTTGGTAAAAATTAAATACGGTATAAATATTAGATACATATTATGATATCATAATAACTCAAAGGTAATGTAATAACTACTAAAATTTTAATCTATGATGTATGTTATATTTCCCTTCAAAATAATGTGTTTTTGATGTTTTTGGGTTTAATTTTTAAATATATATGGATCATCCCAAACATAAATTATATTTTAAGGTTTTAATGAAATCTATTTGAATATGACTGTGAAAACTAAGGGATGTTTTGTGGAATTTATTATAATATTAATTATACTCAAAACCCAATGTTTAATAATTAATAAATAATTACATCTATTTTACTATAAATAACAACCCACCCTCTCATTACACATCATTGAAAACCCATTGATCAGGATATCTCTCTCCACCACCCTCTATAAATTCCCCACAATGTGTTCCCAAAACATTAAGAAGTTCCTTCTATGTCGTTATAATAACACACTCAATGTAAGGTATTCTCTGCATCCTCCACGTTATTCATGTACATTCATTTTATTGATCCATTTTATTTCAAATTTTCAGGTTGAAATATGTTTTACCCATCCTTTTACTATCCTTATAACTCCCATGTAACGATAATCCAACATTAACAGTCATTAAAAACAACTATAAAATTTTATATAAAATCATCATGCTGTAAAAATTATTTTTTTATTTTCTTTGAAAAAAATATGTTTTCTGAATACCCATCCCCATTTCAACTAATGATTATTAACCTTGTTTTACCTATACTACACTGATTGTGGAGTTTATTTTATATAAACTAGACTACTTAATCATGAAATTAAATGTGATTAATGAAATAAATATGTTATATGATTTATGTGGCACTTAAATTCATTTACATGATTTGAATATGACATGTGGAACCCGAATGATTTAGTCATACAATGAACTGGGTAATGTTTTTATGTCAGGAGATACCATGTATGGGGCATGAGTGATTATCCTATGAAAAATATGTTTTGTTGTGTTAGAGGTTATCCAAGACATGTAATTAATAAGTCATTTTTATGTTATCTCCACAATTATATATTTCCTTGATGTTATCACTTTATGTAATACATTGATTTTTTATTACAATTATTACCATTTAATAACACCATTTTATGTCAATTGACTCATACATACTAATTTAAATTAAATTCATTCTTTTATTATTCCCTTTAGGGACTTTATAGATAAACCATTTCATATTTGTCTCTCTTGGTTATCCCATAAAGTATTAGAGGATCAATCAATGATAAGGGAACATAAAAGAGATTTTAAAAAATATATTCATATAACTATTTTATGTCATGGTGATATGTGTCTAAATTTTAAAATATATTAGGTATCTCACTATTTTTGGACTGAATTATGTGTACCTTTAAATAATATTCATGAAATTATGTTTTTAAAATTTATGGGTTTCCATATAATAACACTAATAATGTTTATGATTCACTATTTATATTGTGAAATATAATATTATTATAGGGTAATGAACCTACGGTACCAAAAAATAAAATTCATAATACCAACTGCGAAGGTATTATTCATGAATTTTTTTACACAGATGTTTTCATCTATGTCATCATGCACCTATACTTCTGTTTCTGCACTGAGGTTATGTTCATTTGAAACCATCCACCTTCTTTCTCTAGTTATCTTATGATAATGTTATACAATTAAATAGTGATCCTGGTTTTATTAATCTAGAGATCTATTATGGAATGGTATAGAATATCATGTATACACTAATAGTAATAAAATCGTACTTAAAAAAATGATGGATGTGGAAAAGATATATATATATATATATCCTATCCATGAATAGAAGGGTATCTTGAGACAAAATTTCTTTAGTTTTTGTGTATGCCATTCCCCATTTTATCATAGCGTCTTTGTATATGTCATTGAAAACATGTTTCTAATTTCTGGAATTTTATATTCCATCAATATGTGATTAGTTTTATTTATATACCTTTTTTCAATTATTATCAAGGTTTTAGAATGATATCAATTTCAATTTATTATGGAATTATTCATATTAGTTATTCCTTCCATATTATGAATACCTTGATTATTTTATGATAGCTTCATGTATATGTTTTACTTTTTGAGTGGTTTATCTCTCCCTATTTTATGATTGTATTCAAATGGTTATAAATAAATGCAGTAAAAAAATATTTCTTGAATGATAGAATGTGTGGAATAATTTATGAGATATCGTGATGAATCCTTATAGATTAAGTAATTTCATGTATTGTGGAAAAAATATCCATTAATTAAGGGATACCTTATATTTATTTTTTTATTTTTTTCATATTTCTGTATATATTTAAACCCCAAAGGTCCTCGGAATGTATGAAGTGTGTTATTATCATTATTTTTTCTAATTATGGGGTAGTTATGTGACATAATTTATAATTGTTATTGATGTCAGAATGTAAATTATGTTTTTATGGAACAAGAACTCACAATGTGGATCTGATTCATTACATGGTATCTACATCATTATTTTAGATATTTTTATATTAATATTTAAAATTCTTAAAAAGTGACCATAGACAGTGTAATTACTTGGATATATATTATTCTCATGTTTAAATTTGACGATAACTGGTAATTTTGGTCATTTATTAAATAATAATTTGAGATGATAACATTATATTAGAGGATCATGGGAAATAAGATCATGTGTTTCAATTAGGGGAATATAAAATTTATTCTATAATCAGGAGGTATGTATAGTTATAAATTCAAAATTTTAATAATCTAAATTTTTAGTGAAATTATAAGAACATGATATAATATGGAAAGGAGTATAAAGGAAAGCATAATGAACTGGGAGAAGAAACAAATACTATTGTTTTTTAATGATCATTTGTGATAGGAAAAAAGTAATAGAAACTAATAATGAGTTGAAATAGTTTATCCTATTAAATGGGAAATAATATGAATAATTATATGTATAATAAAGTATTGAGAAGACAAAACTATTACTTAATATATCAAAAAGGCTAAATAATAATGAAAAAAATATAATTAATGGAGTTCTACATTTCTATGGCTACTTCTGTTTTTCTGGGTGTCATGTATTTTGAATGAACAGTTATAAATTGAGGAAATATCAATTTGTTTCTAATATATTTATTATATTTTTGTTTTTGATGATATATTGTGAAATAAGAAGATGAAGATTTTAGGTATAATTATCTATGATTTTAGCTTAATTAATGTAGTTAATTGATGAATGTCACGTTTATTAGTGAATTTGGGTGTACCATTGTAAATCGGTACAAACTAATATAAAGAACATATTTAGAGGAGACATTGGTCCTTTGATTAATAAACCCAAGAGTAATAAATGATATCTTTACCATATATATTCACTATATTATATTATTGAAACACTAGTGAATTATAAATTTACCAACCAAAAAATGTTGTAGTCACCCACATCGAGGGAGAACCTATTTAAAAAACAGTGTCTCCATCATAGTTTGGCTATACAGGTCACTTAGAAATTCATGTATCAGGTTTTGCAATCATTTAGTAATGACATTTTTGAATGTTTTCTCACTAAAATTATAACCCATTTTTTATTAGATAACTATTTTAGTACAAGAACATTATTTTACTAATGGTATCAATATTAATTATCGTTCTTTTGATCAATTTTTTATTTAGAGGGATTATCGTGTCAATTATATCATACATAACTCTACAATATTTGATTGAAAATATCCCTTTATAAATATGTGATATGGATATCCCAAATATTTTCCTTCAATATCCCAAATATTTGGATTTCATTGATATATGGGAGTACCTATCACATCAGGATTTTCATACCTTGATTTTAGGGTAATCCATTTCCTCCATTTGTTTCACAAGTTGACACATAATCACCCAAATTTTTTAAAACCTACACATTTCACTAAGAAATGTTATTATATGTATTTTATTTGTAATTAATTTAAAACATAATAGTTTAAATGGGTTTCAAAATATAAAAATTTTATCCCATGTATTCCCTTTTATATAATATTTCATAAAATAAATTAGTTGTGTATATTATTACTTTAACTAAACATATATATTGAAAAATATAAATAAATATCACCATTTAAAGCTAATATGTTATTTATAGTACCAAAAAAATCTATGTGTATCCATAACTATAAAAACATATCCCATGAATGAGGTATAATTATTCTATTAATAAAAAACTTGACAATCATGTTAAACTAACATCCCTATACAAGAAATTTTAGTTCGACACATAACCAACACATTTTTAAACCGATATATTTAAGACATTAATTCGCTATTTAACATATAAATACCCAAAAAAAATAAAATCCTAGAAGAGTGATATGACTAGTGCCTTTGGGAAATTGGAAACACAAAACAAGAACATAAAATTGGGATACAATGAAACTGTTTATATCAACATAATATTCCCTTATAAGACATAGATCTTCTAATACAACAAAAGAAAACCCTAAGGATGTATATAAGAAAGGGATAAGGTATAATTCCCAATAATGGAATAATAAATCTATATCTTGATGAATTTAATAAATTTGATTTAAGACGTATATCAATGTGACTTAAAAGGAGTTATAATCATTAACATGAATATCAATGCATGATATAATATCATATCATCAACCTACCATAAGAATTTTGTAAAAACATAAGAGATGAATTCATAATCATATGTCATGTATAACTGGTTAGAAACACTAATATAATGTTTTTAGTCTATCCTCCCATTACCCATAAATGGTATCTAATGCTATAAAAACATTACCCAATTCATTGGAGGGCTGTATAATTTTAATCCCTCCCATCACATTCATATCATATACTAGAATTTTTGTGCCACATAGAGCAAGTAACATAATAATTTCATTCATCAATATAAATACCTTCGTTAAGTGTTCAGTTTAAATACATAGATGTTTCAAATAAATGAAGGATAGTAACATCTAGTTGAATACAATTTAGGATAATATGGATGGGAATTCACCAAATAAATGTTTGTTAGTGTCAATCACCTCATAATTTTGACATCATAATTGTTGTACATAACAATTCGTGGAATGGTTGCATAAAATAAAAAGGTCTCTCCCATTATATTTTGATCATAAGTATCATAATTAGATGTCTAAAAACACATTAATCATGATTAGTTGTAAATTAAAAGGCTTAGTATAATGAATGTACATGAATAAAATCAAAGAGGATAGAATCTGGTTCATTAAGAGAGTGATTCTAAAATCTTGAGAGGAGCTTCTTAAGAGAATTGGAATAACATTGTAGGGTTTTAGAGAGTAATATGGGAATTGAATTCATGTTCAATGGGTTTTGAGTACAAAGTAGTGGGAGGTTGTGTTGGTATTCATAGTAAAATATATTGGAATTCTTTATCAATTTATAATCATAAGCTTTGAAATCTATATTAAAAAAAATATCCAATCAAAAAAACATCCCATGGTATCATACATAGATGAATAATTTTTAATATTTTATAACTCCATGACATGAAGATGTTAAGATAATATAGTTGGTGTGGTGGTAGTTAGTCATGTTTATACAGAATTTATTTTTAAAATTAGAAATATAATATAACTATTGGAGGAGTCGTTAAATGATTAGATGATTACTAAAGTAAGTTTTAAAAAACATTATTTTAAAATAGAAATATATATATTTCTATTCGTTTTAAAAAATTTATTAATACATTTTCAGGATACTATGATGTCCTAATACATACAGTATATTAATATCATATTCAATTTTTACCTGACAATTTTACTACATTGGAGAATTATGAAAAATTATTCATTTGATAATTTCATCATGATTATTTCAAAAATATTATTTATTCTACAAAAATATATATATTACAATGCTAATTTATGATTTTAAATAAAAATACATATTTATTATAAAATATGTGTTTCATGATACTCAAAACATTAAAAACCTTATAAAAATTACATTTTGATTCATGAAATTAAATTAAATTTTATATTTTATAAAAAAATATTAAATAAAAACATTTTATTAAAGTAAATTTTAATTCAAAAATTATTTAATTTCTTAAAAAACTGATTTTTATTTAAACTATATATTTACCAAAAATAAAATTTACCTTTATTCATATCAAAATATAAATTTTATCAAAATATTTATTTAATCAGTCATAAATTAATAATAAATTTGGATAAATATAATCAATGATTTATTTAAAAATAAAAAAAATTCATACCACTATTGTGCACATACAAAATCTCCTATTAAGCCAGTGTATACCCTAAGGATAAGGTGTGTGATGATGGTTCTTTCTTACTGTGTTTCAACAACAATGAATTTTTTTGTGATCTCTATAAGATAAAAATTCTTAAATAAATGGTTTCTCTCAAGCTTTAGTAGTCAGATAATATCTTAGACTTGGATAAGTGGAAATACCTTTGATATCATCTCCCTTAAAAGCTCTGATAAATGGGCTTCATAGGGTAAAATACTACCGGTTCAGGTCATCACTTATTTTTTTCTGTGTCAATTAGACATTATCATAATAATGAATATATTATTATTAACCATCACATTACCACATCTGTATTATTAATGGATCATATTCTTAATGGTCTTATAAATATGTCATTATATAACCATCCAAAGTCACCAAATTATTTCATTTATCTCTATAAATACATTAGATATTAAATGATTATTTTATATTAAATTTCAATTCAATTTATAATAATTTGGGCCATTACATTCATCCCCATTAGTAAAATCTACACATAAAATTTTATTTAATATACTAAAATATATGATTATAATTATCTTTCATCACCTATTCTAGTTTAAATGTTTCTGCCTAAGGCATTTATTTCTACAACAACTATTTGAATGGATACGTATTCTAGTTTCAAAAAACCATGTCTACATAATCTATGATCACCACAAACAAGTCCTCTTAGTAAATATCATTCTTTATAGGTACCACATCATGGTTCAATACAATTTATGATTCTTGTATGAACATCCATATGGGTGGCACATGAAAATATTCTTGTACATTATATAGGTTATCTATGAGTGTTAGTCATTGAGATGTAGCTCTGATTTGATCAAGGACATCAAAAAGGATGATGTTTTTAGGAATCATTTTTCCATTCCTTCAAAATATCATCACTTTATTTTGTGGTGATATAATAAGGAACACCTTATCTCTGACCACAAACTCATGGTCTCATCAATGATTGAATGCATTTCTTTTCTACCAAATTTGTAAGGATTTCATATAATGATTAATGGTTTAAAACTTCTTTATCGTCTCTAGGACAAAACCAGGTATCATAATCATGAAGTCTATAACCTCTTCCAAAAAAGATGGATCCTAAAACCTCATTTTATATAGATTATCATATGATTCCATTTGAATTTTAGAATAGAAAATTTTGAAATGATAGGAATCCAGTAGGGTAATATGCCAATCCCAACATAATTTGAAAAACATTAAACATGATCACATCAGATTCTCTAGAGATTGAATGGTTCCCTACAACTAATCATTATGAGGATGTTAACAAGTAATGAATCTCATCTCTATATCTAATTATTCATAAAATAATCCTCAAAAAAACTAGGATAACCAAGGGTTTTAATAAAAAATAATTGAGATTGGTACTCTATGTAGTCTTACGAGCTTCATTTTATATATATATATATATATATATATATATATATATATTACCGAGTTTGTAAAGAGAGATAAATTACTTGAGAGAATTATAATTCATTGAATTTTTTAGGAGATAAACTACCACCCATATGAGGTTATTTAATTCAGTTGTCCAAGGGATTTATTTGAGGAAATTTGTGGTAATGTTCAACAATCTCCGTAATGAAATAAAAAATAGATTAATCATAACATAAGAATTATTTCCATCATATGTAACTTGTTGGAATACCGATAATTGAGATACAAATTGTTCATTGTCAATCTTTATGTTATCATACCATAAGGATTTCTTCCAATATCAATATATCATTGTTATTCAAGGATGAAAAGGGAATTATGTGCTATGAAAATCATCCAAAAAGTTCCTCTTCATATGTGGTTTTTATGGGACACTTATCTAGTATCCAAACCAGAAAACTCCATATTTAGTAAAGATAAACATTCAAATATTCAATATAATTGTTAGTTGTGAATCATCATCATTTTGGTCCTCCGTGATCATCTCATGAATGTATATATGATCAGTTTTTTGAAAAAGACAAGATACATTTCATTTTTTATTCCCATGTTCATCCACTTCTTTTCCACGATGATTAGATTCATTTAATTCCTCATAATTGAAAATTTATATTGATATTTTCCCATCTAAGCGGCCACCACATTTTTTAGATTCCTAGTATGGTATTGGATTGAACATTCATAATATGTAATGAGCTTTAACAACCTTTGTCAGAGCATATTCATATCCTTTTGTTTGAATATATAATTTAGGATTTTGTGATTTGTATATATGTTTCAATTCACCCAATATCTATACTATCACCATATATTTTATGTTATGATAACTATATCCAATTACATATCATAAGTTGGAAATTTCTACTCTATTACATCATCACCTTGCAATAATACACAATCCAATTTATTATTGGATGATTCATTATAAATCCAAAATCCTTATCCATTATTAGGTAGTGTGATCATAGGTGTACTCATTGGACATTTATTTAAATATTTAATGTTTTCCTCACATTAATCATTCTGAACAAACATCACTCACTTCCAATTCAACTATGTTAGTGGGATTTATTATCCTATTCATTTTCTCACAAATCAAAAATTGTCCCCAGTTAATCAAAGGGAAATATGGATCTTTATCACATTTGTTTGTCTGGTATATTCTCTAATTTCCACTATTTTTTTAAAGGATCCCTAGACATCCTTTTACTAGAGATAAAATTCCCCAAGATTATTTCTTTCTCCTCCAAAAACTTTCATTTGGAGTACTTTTTATATAAACATTCTTTTTCAAGGACTTCAGTACATCATCAAAATTATCATCTTCTTCCACATTGTATTTGAAGAATACAAGAATATAAAATTAAATAGTTACACCCCAAGGTTTTGAAAATAAAAATTGATTACATTTTATAATCTACCCATTAAACAAAACATTATCTCTACTATGTTTTGTATTTCGAAAAATAGTCATCTAGAGTTGTGACCTGTAAGTCATTTGAAGTTTGTCGGAACAAACAAGATATTTTTGAATAGTAACATACCCTTATGAATAGTAATATGAATAGTAATATGACCCTTATGAATATTAAATAATGATATATTTATATTTTATTAAGGTAATAATATAATTAGATCTTAATTAATTTTTCAATGTGATATAAAACTAATTATACCTTTAAAAATGTTATTTTTCAAATTAAATATGATTTTATTTAAAAATTAAATAAATAAAATTTAAAAAATTATTTCTGAATAATGGATTTCATATTTGAATTCTACGCATTGAAAAATTGTAGGGGTGAATTTTTTGGATTTTTCTAAAATTTGTGATTTTTTTGATATATAGTGAAATATGGTAAAACACCGTAAATTCAAATTATCAATAAATACACGATTTATAAAATCATAAGTTATGTAAGGCCACTTGTTTCAAATTAAAATTAACTTATTACTATTAGCGGTCACATAAAACAACACTATTAATTTTCTTGATGGAAAGAATAAAATAATGGATACAATATTCAAAATTTACCCCTCTCGTCCACTATAAACCTCATCCCTCCCTCTTATATTAACTCTTCTAAGTCTTTAATCTCCTAAAATATCTTCCCAACTACACTTCCTTTGTCACTACCAACATCCAAGAAGATCCTGGTCTTGCCAAAATACTGAAAACCATTACTTTAAGGAGGTTCTCAAGGAGGTTATTTCAAGAGGTAAATCACCCTTCTTTTTCATTTAGTTTCATTTAAATTTATCTTCTATTGTTATCGTATCCTCACCCCCTCTATCCAAATGAAAATGATAACTCTAATATCATCTATATATTGTATTTATATCATGTTAATGGACAAACCATCATCAATATTCTTACTCCCTCTCTTTTATTTTTATAAACGAAATCAACGTCCATGAGGTTCCAATTTATAGCCTTCATGGACGATGATGTATCATTCATAAATTTATTCTTCATTAATGGTAATGAAACCATTTTTATTGTTTAACCAGACAATTATATATGTATTATAACCAAATTAATTTCAGGAACTAGTATATGTACATATTATTAATTTATATGTCAAACTAATTCATAATAATCCAAATACTACCAAATAATCTAAGTTGTTGTCATATAATGATTTATCATTATTCCATGTAATAAAATGATTAAAATTACCATTAATAATTATTTATGTCCATAAATAATATATAATTTCAATTATGGAGATTTACAACCATTCCACAAGAACTCCATTACTTAAAAACAAGAGAACCAAGAAAACGAACACTCCGGAATGACGAAATTCGATATTATAACTTATCAATAGCAACATAGATGAACTAAGAATAATTATGATACAATAAAAAATTTCCTATTATGTTACTAATTAAGCAACTGATGAGTCTGAATTCATATTCCAGGACCTTTAGTTCAAGAGGGGAATACATTCAGACTAAATGTAAGTGTTTTCTCACCCAAACCTCCATTTTCATTTGGGTTATTTTTATTGTCTAATTAACTCAATTAAATTCATGTCTATTAATATGTACACAACCTAAATTATGTGAAAGTGTTTTATATATGTTTACCAACCATAATACCTCTTTATTTTAGGGGTATTTCTATGTTTTAAAAGGAACATTCAAAATTATTTCTGAAATACAAGCTCGGTTCGGGGGAATTTATCAAATTTTTACCTATATTAAGGGAACTATATATTTTATTTTTAGAAAAAATTATCTTTATAAAATCACTAATTTTATTTTGAAAATACTATTTTACTTCAATTCTGGTTTAAAAAAAATATTTTTCCAAAAGAACTCATCTTTTCAAATTAAAAGGGTATTTTTCTTAGGAATTGCTCGAAGATTTAATAAAACTATATTCATATATTTCAACAATCTTGTTTATTATTATCTATTGTTGATATTAATATATAATGTTATCATATAACATATTTAATTTAATTTTTTATGATTGTTTTGCCTGTGGATGTTCTTTCTTAAAACCATTCTCCAATTTACTCTGAATGGTTATTGATTATGGTTAATGTTCGGGGAAAGTTTTTAATAATTCATATATTAATTTCAATATGAAATTCTATGTTTTTTATTTTTATCACCATTCATATGAGTAATTAATTGGACTTAGAAAGTTTCAGGTGGGACCATTTTTTTCCCCTCGGTGAATTGGTAGGTCTCATTAGACAAACTATGGTCTTGGCATAAGGCCTTGACAAAATGATTATTTATGGTCTTGGAATGAGGCCTGGACGATATGGTTATATTGTCCCACATTATGCATTCCATCATTATAAAATTAAGATTGAAGGTTTATGTGGTTATTCTACTAGTAGAATACCCATGACTACATTATGTCATCGCAATACTTACTATGCTACTCATATTTCTGCAATATTATGTCCAAATTTATTTTTAAAGGAATTTGTTTTCAATTATTCACCATGTCTAATGTTTTTGTTATATTATGCTATATTTATTACTCTTACTGAGCATTTGAACTCTCCCATTTCTTATGATTCATCTTTTTAGGACATGGAGAATTTTATTATGAATGACATTCTAAAATAACTTAGTAGTTATGGAAGTTGTCTAAATATTTTATGTTGTTTTTCATTCCAAGTTATAATGTTAAACATAAGTATTTATCTTGATTTCAATAATACTAAAATACATGGTCCTCAAAGATTCTTATTCCATGTTTATATGCCAATTTAATTAAAATATACACTAGATCCAGGCTACTAGGGTCAGTTCCTTACAAAAAATAATACAAAAAATCCTTCAAGGTAATCACTAAATAATATATAGATTAATTAATAAATATAGGTAAATAATTATTGAGACAAAATGGAATCACTATGAACTCATAGTGCTCATACCTTTTATGAAATTTATTTTTTTGAATATCCTCATTCACCTTCACTTCATAATATCTTGAACAAATATCCACCATAGTGAAATACTAAGTTCCACACAGTAGATCAAATACGTCATCAATCTATGGTTAATGATAATTTTTAATTATCATGGTTTTTCTGAACTTATGATATTCAATGTAATGTTCTATTAACCCATCAATATTTTTTTGAAAAATATAATTGGTTCACCACATAGAGAATAACATTGGCATATAAATTCTTCATTATAATTCTCTTTTAGTTTTTTCTTCACCTCATCGTGTTCAATAGTGGTTATTATTTATTGAGTCCATGATATATGAGAATATTCTAGAATGATTTCAATTGAGAACTCAACCTCCCAATTTATAGGAAGACCCATAAAGCCATTAGGAAACACATAAGTGTATTCCATCATAATGGAAATATCATCACAAATGGTATTTTACATACTCTAAATAATATAGTCAAGAAAGTCTTTTTCATAATGTAGTAATATATATTCTCTATATGATTCTTTTATTTGAGATTCACTCTCTTCCATACTTTTGTATAGAACCTGATGTTGATTTTCATTATAGAGGGTTATTTCCTTCTCTGGACAATGTATGTTTTCATTATAAATTAAAGGAAAATACATACCAATAATAGAATAAAATTACACTAAAGAGAGTATAACATGTATTTCTTGGAATCACATCTTATAAATATGGAAATGGGAGAATTTATTTACTTGGGATGACATAATTTCCCCACTTACAATTTTCATAGATA
This sequence comes from Viscum album, assembly GCA_963277665.1. NCBI lineage: Eukaryota > Viridiplantae > Streptophyta > Magnoliopsida > Santalales > Viscaceae > Viscum > Viscum album. Next base: position 199,184,388 of record OY728157.1, on the reverse strand, counting down.
AATCCTCTTCCATTTTATTATGTGGTGTTCGAATAGTTCTTCTAAAATTCATTTATATGAAAGAATGAATAGTACCATTTTCACATAGGACACTTCAACATAAAAAATGTATAAGAAAACCCTTACCCATTTTATTCTAGTTCTAATCATTAACATCATAAAAAAATCGAATTAGGGATGAAAAGTTTCAAACTATAAAAAACACAAAAGGAAATAACCAAAACTGAATTGATAACACATAATAGATACATATTACTAAACCTATTAATTTTTATTGGTCAATATAATTTATCCATGGTCAATTTTCTAACATAAAATTTCACATTATTTTTTTGTTCCATTCAAAATGGTTCATAAAGAGATTCTGAATTTACCAAATATCAACCCTTGGGAGTGTCAAACTAGGTGTGTTGTAAGGACTCATTGTTGATTACAATGTAATTAAAAATATGATACCCCATATTAAATTTTTAGGGTTTTAACCCTACTCACATCCACATATATTATCTAGAGATTCATTTTGGTCCCTTGAAACAAATAACTTCATACTTTACTAAATTTTATGGATATTTTCCTACATCTTGTTTTTATCCTTCATTATTTCCCTAAGGCTTCTAAATCATATTTCCTAGTAATAAAATGAACCTCCCTATGATACCAACTTGGAATAATAATATATTTTATAAACATTTATTCATGTTTTATTAAAAAAATATAAACATAATATAATCCCAAAAGGCATAGAGAGCTAGTGTATTTCAGAAATTTGATTCATATAATAATATCATGTTACTATAATAAAATTAAATTACAAAATAATAAATAACATTACCTTAAAATATATTGATCTTATAATAATACATTGATTAAATTTTGTATGTGCATAAGAAATGGGTTATTTATATTGCTCAGTAAGGGAATAATAAAAAAACATGATGAATGTAATACATATGAGTCGCCAATATTATAAAGGTAACATAAAATGGGTGACATTCATAAAGATGAACTATAAAGTGTGATTAAAGATGAAAAAATCAAGGTAACATAACATTGTGGAATCAACATAAGACATGAAATAATAATGACAATTCTAGAATATCCATTGTGACAATATAATATAGTCTTCCTAGGATAATCTCTTGTTCACAATACAAGGTTCCCCATAATATAAAAACATGAAACTATGTAATGGATGGAAATATAATTATAGGCCTACTTGTCACATTCAATCATGGAAATCAATTTGTGTGCCACATATATAATGAAAATTAATAATTACATTTATCAATTTTAATTTTTATAATAAATAATTGATGGTTACAGGGATAGAAGTCCAAAATAAATTTTAGAGAGGAACGTATAGGTGAATACCCATTAGTAGAATTAAAACAGGTATTCAAAACACAAATGATTTTCATGGGAAATCATAGGAGAATTTCGGACGCATGAAGGTTGTATATAAATGTTAAAGAAAGTTTTTAATGAGAGTTAATGGTGGTATATCACTACTTGTAAATAATAAGGACAGTAAAAGGATAAATTAAAACACATTATAAAATAAATAATTGGAAAAACATTTACTATTACTAAGAAATGTCATAAAGAAAAAGAAAGAGGAGAGAATCCATTATCTTGAGGTGGTGATTCTAATAAATTGTGAGGAACTTATTTTGAAACTGGGAACACCATATAGGGGACATATAGAGATATACAGAGATTAAAGTGATACTAAATTCATTTTTAGTGAAAGGGAGTTGGATTTTGGTGGGTATTTATCGAAAAAGTTGGAAATTATTTATTAATTTCTAATCATAATATTTAGACACTACATACTAAAATAAGAAGAACCACAAACCTTCACATGGGTTTTCCCATGGTTTTTACTATTGTTGGTTAATTTTAAATATATTACATGGATTGGAATAGATTTTATTAAAATAATACTATTTCCGATTTGGAAGTGAGTAATGTTTATAAATAATTGATTATAAAACCTTAAAATATTACATATGGTTTGGAGGATTCAACAAAAAATTATAAAATTAATCATAAAATTAGAAAACTCATTACAGTAATGGGGAAATTAAAATTTTATAATGGATTCCTTTTATAGAATTTATTTTCTCTATATTAATCTATTTTGTTATCATAATAAAATCTATATGTTTATACCATATTTAGTTTATACACAAAAATTATACTCTCTTATAAAATTATGTGGAAATAATCATTAGATAATTTTTATGTGACGATTTCAAAAACAATATTTATTTTTCCAAAATAATTTTCGGGATATATTAATTTAAACATTAAAATATAAATCCTTATTTACTTGAAAATATTATCTTATATGACAATAACAACTATCAAGACCTAATAAAAATTACAATGGGGTTTATTAAATAATATTATCTTTTATACTTAAACAAATAATATTTTAGGAAAATATTTTTTAGAATAAAATATTTCTCAAGGATTATATAATTTAATAAAAATAGTATATTAATTGACACTATATATTTACCAAAAATATAGTTTGATTTTACTCATCTAAAAATAAAATTTTTATCAATATATTTGTTTCATCATTTATAAATAGATAATAAAAGTGGAAAATATTGTAATTATTTTATTTAAATAGAAAATTATAGAACTTCATACTAAAATGTTCAAGGTATATAACCCCTATTACACCAGCACATGCCCTATCGGTAATGTGTGCGATGGTGGTAATTTCATGGTGTGGTTTAAAAAACATGTTTTCGTACGTGGTATGAATAATCTATTACTTCAACAATAAATGGTTTCTATAAAGCTTTAGTTGTTGAATCCCATCTTGGGATTGATCAAGGGAAATATAATAGTGATTGCATGTTCCTTTAAATCTCCAATAAATGGGCCTCAAAGGGTGAAATTTTTCAGGTCAAGGTTATCAGATTTTTATCTTTGTTTATTATTAATTATCATAACCCTTAATATAATAATCATAGTGGTCATTTTATAATGACTATGTTTTCATCAATTGATATTATTTATGGTTCTTTAAATTTTACCGTATATGATGGTCCAAAATAACCATGGTAGTGAAAATATTTTGTATAAATACATTTTTTAATGAAGAATTAATTCACATAGAAGGGAATTTAATCCATAAAATTTGGTTTTTTACACTCATACATTTTATGAAAGTGTATAATCTACCATGGAAATGAGAGGAATGATCCAAACACACACTATTCATAGATCAATACCAATATAGAACATATTTCTTAATACAACCCTAAGATCTAATATGTATAAATCATAACCAACCATTTCTATAATATTCAAAATAAATAATAAATCTTAATGGTAGTTTTTTGTAGAAAAATATCATATTTTTACAAGAATATAACTCCATGCGTGCATATAATTTCACATATTCTATGACGGTTAAAAATTAAATTAATTTATAAATTTAATGACATTACGTGACTTTATATTCATAATAATACTGATTTAGGGATAAATAAAATAAAAAAATCATAAATTTAGACCTTAGATAAATATTTATGAAAATTTTTGAAATAAAAAAACTATGAAAACCATGTAGTCCAAAGAACTATTATTAGAATTCCATGAGAAAAGAAGATTGAACATTTCACATTTATTTTTATTTCTAGTAATTAATATTTGTATTTTACATGGTACATAACTTGAAAACGTAGATATTGATATTTATTATATTTATTAAAAATAAAATATTTATATCCCATAGAAACATTTAATGTTATATATTAACATTTTAATTATTTAAATATCACATATATTACATTATTTATACCTTGATAAAATCAAATAAATATTTTTTCTAGAGTTCTAAATAGATATTAATATGATTACTTTCATATAAACATTTTATTAATTATTTATAAAAAATTAATAAAATAATATTAACTCTTCTATATTTACCATTATTTTTTGAATTTATTTACACTATAAATTACTAAATAGTGTTAAAATATTTAAATACTAGATAACATCTACTATAATATTTTTCATATTATCTAAATCCTCATTTGGATTTATCATTGGCCCTACAGGCCATCACTGATGAAGGTTTTGTAGATTTCAAGGTGGTAAAAATTTGTTCATTAAAAATGAAATAAATCCATGGTTGACTATAAACCACATTATTTTTCCTTCCCTAGAACAATTATTTCCAATGATACCATGATTTTTATTTCATAGAATTATTTATATTTGTGGATCGTACCAAAGTCAACCTTTTTACACCACATCCGAGCTTTGATTATCCATCACAATGTTTTCATATGTAAATATCATTTTCATACAAACCAAAAAAATTATAAAAACATAAGTTACAATTTTTTTAATTTTTCAACTAAACTAAAAGATTAATGTATTTTTGGTTAAATTTTGTAATGTATTATATATATTAATGGGATTTAGTTTGTGTTGGTGTTAATGGTTTTATTGGATTGATATTTTGGGAGTTCAGGGTTGTTTGGAGACAGTATTCTATAATATATAGGAAACCATTTCATGATGTAGTGATTCATGGAATAATGATTTGGTAGATCTAAGAGGTCATAAAATCGATAGGGAGCCACAATGTAATGGATATATAAGTATAATTGGTCACAACATAATGGAAGGTTCCAGTGAGTGAGTCATGGATTTTTCAATATTGTAATATGTCATAAGTAGCAGTCTCATACATAATGGTGAACAAGTGTTTATAGTGTGGATAAAGGTTCCAGGAAAGGATAAATATAGTGAAATATTTTATTGGTAAGGTTCATGGTGTTGTAATGGAAGGGGTCATATTGTCCAGCTCTATGTTATGGGCCCCAGGGCGTGACCATCATTGTCATTCCGTAGGGGTGGTCAGGTGGGTGTCCATCCCTATATCTAGGGGTTGTTTTACAATGGCCCAATGGGGACATGCCATGATGTGACTCCACTATTGATTCATCATAGAGTAGTCATCATGTTCATGACATGATACTATTTCTATGATTCTTTTATTAAAAGGTTATATTTTGAATTTAAATATTAACACCTTTAACCAATAATATCCTTCTTCTATGATATTTATGAAAAATTGGTTGATTTTAGAGGTATTCTCAATATTTCTATGATAAATCACTCTCTCATTTTTTTTCTTTCAAAGATCAATTCACTACTCAGGGTCTATTTTTGGTATGTATAAGTTTTTTTGTTCCCTGCAGGTCTTATTTATTCTCTATTTCACCATTTATCAAATCAAATACCAAATTGGAAGGGTTAGGGGTTCATGGTATATTTTATTTTATGTGACTAACTATTTTTCTTCTATTATTATCATATATTTAATTTTACATTGTCAAACACCATCATATATCTACTTCATTTATTATATTGATGTGTTAGGTGTGTTTTACTAAGATAATAACTCACACCATAAATAGGAACAAAGATTCATTTGCATATTTTTTTATCGATTCATCTTAAGGAAATTTTCTTATTATTGGATACTATGAATGTGGTTATTCTTTAGGATTTAGGTTAATCTCAGTACATACACAATGATCATTTTTTATATTTCATATATTATAATTTCTTTATTTTTTTCATTATATACTATTGATCCATTCCATGTGGGAATATTTGACATTAAGGTATGACATGTTGTATCTCATTTAATATTTCTTATAATTTCATTATATATTGGCTTCTCCTATTCTATATCTATTATTAATTTAGTTATTTCATTTATTTGTACATTATGGGTGATTAAATAATATCATTGGAGTGGTCTTCCCATTGCCACAATTCATCCCTAAAAACATCTCACCAACTTCTTTTGTATAAAGAGAATAACATGACATAATTTACCACACTAGATCATACCCGGTGATCCATACAAGAGTGTTACAATTCTGTACTATAAAGATTTTATTTATTTATTATTTGGGGTAGGTCAAAAAGAGATAAATGGTCAATAATTTAACAAGAAAATATTCTTATTCATGTCAATCACTTTTGTAATGGACATAAAATCTTCTAAGATAGTTATATTTCTTTTACTGATTTTGTAGTTATGGTTTCCTGTTGTTATTTAAGTATTATTTTGAAGTTATTGTTTCTAATATTTTCCCCTTGAACCACGTGTCAACAGTTTGTGTGTTTATTTATTATGGTAGATAATGTTGGTTTACATGTCATGAATATGTTTTTAAAGGGATAAAATAGTTTTAAATTAATTAAATAACAATAATAATATATTATTATTATTTCCCAAATACAATAATCTTAAAAAATAACTACTTTAAATTTATTATGTTATGATTATTTTATTCTGATGAAGAATATTGGGTGACTTTAATTAATCTATTCTTAGGCATGCAATGAGAGTTGAGTGGTTATGCCTACTAGTTGTGGGTAGACACATATTGTTTGACTCCCAGAGTTTCTTAAGTGTGTATTATGCTTTTAATTTAATACATAGTGTTAGTATTTAATCTCTTGAATGGGTTTTTATTCCTTATTTTGGAATTTCAGAACAAATCTTCATCGATTATGTGACGTGGTCGACCCATGGTCTATCTTTTGGATGTTTTCAATGAATGGAATTATCCTATTATACCGTCAAATATTTAAGAGTATGAATAAGGATTTTCTTAACTGTTTCCAGTATAATTAATTTATCTCCTTTAGTGATTGGTTTTTCTAACTGGTACCAATGGGAGATGAAGGTGGAAATCATGGTGGACCTAAAATTCTAACATAGAACATTCTTTATAGTTATATAACTCTATGAAATTTTAGGAAGTGACATTTACATGGGATACTGAGGTTTTATTGAAGGTTTTGTTGGGGGGGTCTTTGAGTTGGTGGAGAAAACTAATGACCAGTGGGTGAAACTATTAGCTTATATGCTTTAGAGAAGTACCAAGAGATAGTGGGGTGTCATATTACATTCCAAGAGTCTTGGGGTCATGTTTTGGGAGGTCTTCAGGGACATGTTATAGAAAAATAAATTCCTATAAAAATCTATTCAACACTATCCATATGAATTCATTGAGCTATATTAGAGAAAAAAAACTTTGATATGCTTTTTTATTTTATTTTATTGAGATATTAATTTCTTCTTTGTCAACAGAAGGGGTTGAGGATCATGTATCTAGTAGATTTTATATGGGTATATGAAAAGAGGTGTGGTACCATGTAAAATTTTTTATAGGGTTATATCAACTGAGATAGTCCTAGAAGATGGTAGTGAAGTGGGATCTACTATGAATTTTTGTTGTTCAGGTGGTGAAAATCCTAGAAAGGATATATGAACCTATTTTATTGAAAAGAAGAGATGGTTTGATAAAATGTCATTGGGCGATAAGAGGAAGCATATATCTGGAAAGGGACTATCAATTATGATAATAGGAGGAGTTACTCTTACATGATTTCAATTATAGAAGTTATTCTATTACTCTATATCATATACGAGTCCATCAAAGGAGTCCAATATATGTGGTAACATGGGACACTTTCATCATTTCTATATGATGATATCTTAGTTATGTTTAGGTAATGTTTTATGAAAGGGAATAGATTTAAGGGATTGTTTAGGTGTATCTTGTACTAATAGTATAGTCTCATTGGGGAGGTCATGCCATGGATCTAGTCATGGGTTTCTTGGGAGGCGAGATTTGTTGGAGCATAGGGGTCCGATTTCTAGTTTGGTAAGGGATTTTAAGTTTATGAACACGAGTTTGATTTCATTAGGGTATATTCCTTTGAAGAAATTATTGTTGATGGAGTGAATGGTTCTTATACTATTAAAGGAACAGTTCTAGTTTTTATGATTCATTCAGTTTCTTTATTTGATAAAATTATATATCATTAGTTTTTTTCTACCCAATTTATGTCTAGTTTTTTTTAATATAGATATCTCGCTTATGATTTATTACATTGATAAATATCACAAAAGGAGGGTGAATTGTGTTGTATTATCCAATAATTTAGCATAGTATTTTGGGGATATAGATATCTATGGGATTTCCTTTTGCATGATAATGAATGTTTTGAGGTCATATTCAAGGTCGATTAGTCGACATGCTTATAATATTTAAACGATTTCTACTAATGGTAGTTGTATTTTTACTCATATAAGGGAAAAGATTATGTTTCTGATTTATGGTGGGATATGGAGGTAGGGAGAGAAGGATATGGAATCATTTAAATATAATCATTATAAGGTAGATAGTGGGTATAGTTCTTACAATGGATCAAGACATGTTTATATATATAATAACTCTAGTTGTGGAAAATATTCATAATATTAACTTATAAGACTTCTTATGGATCCCACATAAATATTATATTCAATTTATTATTGTTCTTGCATCCAGAATGGTCCCTATATCATTTCATTCTTATTATATGGAACTGACTGATATAAGATGGCTAAATTTTTAGCTCAAGAACCTTGAGGCGAATCAAAAATTTTACCAAATACCACTAATTAGAGTTTCCAAAATTAATTCATCATGAAGGATAATTGTATCCTTGACTTTTACATGAATTACGAAAATATGTATCATGTTATGTTGAATAAAAAGTAAATTTTTTATAAGAATATATGACATTGGTGATAAGTTAATGGGATTTTGGTTGTTCTCAAAAATTAATGTATTGTTGTGAAACAACCAGTTATGGGTCAATATGGAGGATGTAAAATTTATGGAATTTTATAGAATGCATTGTTTAGATAGGTAAATTTTATCATTAATATTGAAGAATTCATCGATTATCATAAGTATAATATTTAACATATTTTCCACCCCTACTTGAACTCATTCGTTGTGGTGTTCATGAAAAACATATTTGTATACGTGAAGACCATATAGTTTCACAGAATGAACTGTGATATTGCATTGATAATGATTTAAGAACATATGTTTTATTAAAATTACATAATTTGAATCTTTTGGATTCAATATGTTTATTTCGTTAGTAATGAGATCTCAATTGTTTGGATCACAATTGATTTATAGAAATTGGAGGCTATAATATCTTTTCATGTGACATTAGAATTTGTCTAAAATTTAGAGTTTCATGGTATTTACTGGTATTGTTGATGGTTATTCTCAAACTTCTCTCACATTGAAACACACCGGACATTGATGAATAATAATGGATTAATGTTTTAGTATACTATCCAATGTGAAAATTCAATCAAAGGATTCAATATGAGGTTGATGAAAACTCATATTATGGTTCTTTCAAATATAAGGATCAAATATACTTTATATTTTGATTACTAAGGGTTTGAACTCAGTGTTTTCTAATATAGGGTGTTTGGGTGGTCACTTATGGGCATCTTCAGTTATGGACTCATGAGAGGAACTACCCAATCCATTATTTAGAAAAATTTATGACATTTTATTAATTGATGTTTTGGAATCATTATCTATTTTTTGAGAAATTTTACATCAATATAGATCATAAGAACTTGTGATATAAATTATCTCTCTGTGACATTAAACTGTAATAGAGGAACTAAGTCAAATACCTATATACAATTGAATTTGATATGTAATATACCCTAGGGAAGTGGATTTTCGTGGTCGATATTGTCAGTAATAATACTTGGATGTAGTGATTTCCTTTTTTTATAAGGATTAGAATAAAATGATCATTAAAATAACATATATTTTTATATATTGTATATTTGAGAGGTTATTAATTATTTTATATTAGACATTATGTTCCCACTAGTGTATGGTGTGAAGGCTATTCTGAAACTGGATTCTAATTGTCATTTGATACATGAATAGATCATGATGGAAGATATTATTCCATGGTTTTCTCAGGTTGATGAAACACACATTACATAATTAATAAGGGGGTTTTACCCACATTCATGAGGATGTAAATAGTGAAGGACTCCCAGACCTCTTGATGGGTGTTGTGTCCTAGTTTCATCATGATGTATCATGATTTCAAGAATCATTTCTAGTGGTCAGATATAATGAAGGATATCATATAGTTTTCCATTAAATGATTTACCTTTTGGAGAATAATGGATATGGGATGAGGTAAACCAATACTTTATCATAATAATACCTATATACCATAGGGTTTGTGATAAATTGTCATTGGGTTTTGATTGGTTGATGAAATTGGGGAATTTATTTTCAATTAAAGCATCACATTTGGTTGATGATTTGAAAATTCTATATAAGGTACCTATAAGTATATAATCTAATAAAGATAGACATATCATATATATATTTATAAGAACATTCATATGTTCATTGTTTATCATCTAAAGTATTGGTGATAGTGTCACATGTAAGAAGATGACCAATTATATGGAATAATCTAGATATTGGTTGATATATTGTGCATGATGGAATTTGTTAGATTATCTTATAACCATTTTTTGATTTTTTATACCAAAAAATTTATGGACTAGGTAAATATAGCTCACCTTGAGGCTCTTTATATTAGGGTTTTCAACAAACAAATTTCTAGATAGAGATTGGTGATTTAGATGTGATCGGGTGGATCATGGAGCAGGATAGCATTATGCACATTTAATTGATCCCTAAGTGGTTGATTTATGTTAATGTAAAGAAGTAATGTTTTACCAACTAGAGGAAATTATCATTTGTGTTAAAAATGGGAAACCATAAATTATTATATGTATCACCTCATCAATAGAATCATTGATTGAGGTGACATGAAAATCTCATTCCATGGTTTTTTGTATTGTTGAGATTAAAGAGTGGTTGAATAAGTGTATTAATAGTTGAGTAGTCTACTATAAATTGAGGTATGGAAATTTTTTTTCACATGTTACGTATCTAGAAGTATGATATGAAACATGTGTGTGTGATTGATGGTGATGAGACAGAGTTAGAGACTGTTGTTTCAATTATGGAGCACCTAGTGAGTATAGTATACGAGAGTAAAAAAATTTAATATGAGGGATAATAGTTCCCCCATTCTATGTATTATAGAAATTATAATTTATTATGAAAGTGATTTGTGAGCATGATTCATATTTCTAGGTGTAGTGGACATATAATGCTTTGAAAGGACCCATGGAGATTCTTCAATGGGGAGAGATTCCTTATAAGGTGAGTTTGTATCGTCGTTAGAATTATGATGTTTTAATTGTTTAATTTTGTTAAATATTATGAATCCTGAATAGGTATGGTTATTTTTTTGTTTTTATATTTTAACCAAGAACAATATTTTTGGGGTTGGGTTTAGTGTTGATCTAGAATTCAATATAATGTATTTCACCATGAATTGATGTTGGTAGTCAAAAAAGTAACATTGTGGATACTCTAAGAAATCATGGTATTGTGAATGGTTCTTTTAGTCATTATTTGAAAGTGGGTATGAGTTCATGATGTGGAAGGGGGTTCCATGAAATGTGTTTTTAATTTTTTTTAATGATTTTCAAATATCACACATAATGGTCTCATATGTAAGGGTTCTTAAATGGACGTCGTGTAGGAATGAGTTCCATGCCGGGATGGTCGAGAGCATGGAAGTATCACAATTTGATAGTTTAATAGTCTAGGATATGTGGTTCTATAGGATGGTTCATCTTAGTGTGAATATTATGGTCACATTTTAGGAACAAACCACAGGGGTTTGGGACCTATAACTATGCGAGGTTACACTATGTCTCAAGGGGTCATTCCATTACATGGCCCCGATGTGGATGGATCATAATGTTACCATTGTGTTAATTTCATGACCAAACTAACAGGATCATTATTTTAAGGTGGAATATTTATAATTTCTCAATGGACACCTTGAACCCCTTATCTCCTTCTCTACTTATACCCACACAACTATAGTTTAATTTATATCTCAAGAATTGAATTATATGCTCTTCCACCCTACCCTTAAATTTTAATGTTATTTTCCTATTAAGGATATATTTTTTAAAATATAATTCCATTTCTCCCACTATTTATTAATCTTTAACTATTTTATCATTTTCCATATCAAATCAATAATTGTGATATTAAGAGGATGACAATCTAGTTTTGATGGATCAGTATTTAATCAGAAAGAATGTTTTAAAAGGTTTACCCCATCATGCATGTGGTCAGAAGTTTTTTTTATTTCGAAAAAATCATATGTGGACATATAGATTGACTTTTAAGTGGCCACTTTTGTTAGAATTTTTTTTTCTTATTTGTTATGAAATTTTAACATCCTGACCTAGTTTCCAGTAAATGGTTTCTGAAGATTGTGGGTCACTTGGCCTCAATAATGCCTCCCCACTTTCCAGAGGCTACTGACTAGAAGAGAGTGTATAGATTGTATTTAGAGGAATCTATGACCTTAAGAAATTTTTTATGTAGTGGTTAAAACATAATGATCAATTGTAAAATCTTAATATAAATCACTGATAGAAGAGAAACATCCGATTAATGTAATACTTTGAAAAACAAATGCTATGACATGTAAAATATTATTGCCAAGTCATTTATCGATACAAAATGGTTGGAAATACATGGAAACATGAATCCCATACAATAGATGTATCAAAGTAAAAAATACCAAAAATAAACTATCTCTATATAGAATCATGATCATAAATCAGTCTTGTACTTACTAACTCCGATAAAAAAATTAATTCAACAAAAATATAGTGGGTGCTTACTCCAATCCCTACATGCATCCATGATGTCTGTTTAGGTTCCTAGTGGATTCCCAAACATTGTGTGATATAACACTCAATACTCCACCACGAATGATGTATTTAACAAGTTCATTATGGGTAATATAAATAGAAATAGTGTTCTATATCACATGTATAATAGTAATAAAAGTAAAGGGTCAAACATATGTGATCCTTTCTAGAAAAACATTTCTCCATTTGAATAGTATTAAAGCATCCATAAAAAGAGAATATGTAATATATATTAAAAAGGTTTGATACTACCAATTATATAAAATGAAATAAAATTATTGTACCATGGCTATCTTAATGGAAAATAAAAATATTGTCATCGTTCATGTTGTGTGATCAGGATTATAACATCCGCAATGTCCAATCTTGGTTAATCCACTATAAAACCAGGAAGGGGAATATCTATGGTATAAAATACAAAGGTATTATCATTGATTCTAGGGATAATCTCAATTGAAACCTGATAAATACATGGTTATAGTCCTATGAGCATGTCCACAAAACAATTCCAAAGAGATTCCAATAAATCCTAATAAAATGGGTAGCAATGCCCATGGAATCCAGATCCAAGGAGTAGAAATTCCCAATGCATCCACTTCCATAATGAATATAGGTCTCTGCAGTAGATATGTCTATGGAATCCAATGGAATAAAGATAAGGGTAGTATAAATGTACAATACATCCATTACTCTTATCAATATCCATAGAGTATAAGTTTTGATGGAATCTTATGGAATAAGGATCCAGGGAGTAGAATTTTTCATGAAATCGATTACAATAATCAAATAATTCATCAATTTGTATCACAGTAAGGATCACAAATTATCCATGGGTTAATCCAATACCTTCATTAATTCAATTTAAATCAATTAAAAATTTATGTAATTACATTAGAATTAGGAATAACCTTATTTTATTCATTCATTCCATTATTATTCAGTTTATTAAGTCTACGAATAAATCTAGAGAGATCACACACACCCAAAGAGGTGGTATATCATGGTGTAGATACCTAAAATTCACCTCAAAGGAAGAAAATGTTGAGGTGAATAACCTCCAACCATATAATGGTATTAATCAGAATCCCAAATAGGTCCAAAATAATAAATGATAAATTTAGATAACATTCAGGTAAATTATGGAATTTCTGTTGTGTGGGACAATACGAAAAAAATATAACACCATACATTAGGTGAAAGGTATAGGCCACCAACCATATAATTGTGGTATAAAACTCTTCAAGTATCAACATGAGATTCATAATATATTATAAGATAAATGAATAATAGATAAATACATTGGAAATTGTTCATATTAGCTTGAAAACAATGACTCTGTTGATACAAAGACAAATGAAAAAAGGAACAAGATAAATGAATTACTCATCGGCCTTGATCCAACGAGAAAAATAGTTTTTGAATTGGAATATGGATGAATAATCCATAGAAAATACCACCTTAAAGGATTAAAATTTTATCCTAAGTGTCAAGGGGGTTGTCTGATAGGTGAAGGAGAAATTAGTTTTAGGATATAAGAAATATTAGGGGAAATTTGGTCATTTCACCCAAAAACTATGGGTTGCATAGTTTGGAATCACGTTTGGACAAACCATGTGTAAAAAATTCACCCCTCACTACCTTAATAAGGAAACTGCATGTTTCATGGACATAGATTGTAATAACATACTCAAACAGTGATGAAAACATCTTCAAAAAATAGCACAGTTTCTCACATGGGTATGCATCCCTAGGTGCACAATTAGGGGAAACCAAGGACCCATTTCTACACTCCATCCAACCCACCGTGTATCCCTAAACCATGATGAATGTGTCACATAGTTTTCCTTAACTCTATGTCCTAGATATTTTTTCTATACAAGTCAGTCTATGGGGTTTGAAAAATCCCTGGACACCCCCCCCCAAACCACTATGAACTCATTAAGAAATACAATTAGGTAAAAACAATGAAATTAAAATAAAATTCAAAATATCTATACCTCATAAAAATATAGGATCTTACTATCATCCCCCCTTAAAGAAATTTACCACCAAATTTCCTTTCCATGTGTTTTCAAGAATCGCCTGAGAATTCTCATGCCACTGAGGATGCACATCAGCCTCCTGCCCCAATATATTTTCTTATAAATGGTCACACTTATATAGAAACCATAGTAGTGGAAATGATCAGCCTTGGGGAAACTTTGTGGTCTTATAAATATAAAAACAAAAGTATAATGGATGGAAAAATATACTTGTAGACCAACCTTATCTGGATGAAGAGTATAACATGGGTCTGAGTGATAACGGTACAAATGTGATACCTAAAAGAAGTCATGAATGGCTCAGTACCTATGAGGTAACTATAACCAATATGATACCATCATGAATCCCTCTAGAATCATGAATGGTTTGATATATAATTGTGATATATTACCCAATCTCTTAACACTATTGTGTCCCAACATTAGTGAGATGGAAAAATAACTAATCCCCGACCACAAAATCAGGATGTTATCAATGGTGATCAGTAAAGGATATCTATCTAGACTGTGTATAATCCATATTCATTCTGATCAACTGTACATTATCTGAAGTGTATATAATAGATGTGATTAGCATGGAATACCATAAAAAAGGATTTTAGGGTTCTATCCTTATATTGTCTTTATATATACTTTTGTAGTAGAATTCAACCAAGGGTAGATGCCTCTCCCAATATCTAATGAAATCAATGATAAATTCCCTAAACATGTTCGTTAAAACCTAGATCATTTTCTCTGACTAACCATCAGTCTGAAGCTGGTATTTTGTTCTCAAAAGAAGATGTGTACCAAATACTCTCTATATGTTATTCCAAAATGAATATGTAAACTAAGAATCTATATTTGATACCATTGAAGGAGGAAACTCATGAACATGCACCAAAACATGGATATAAATCTTCAAAAAACCATCTATTTATAAGGTCCTATTGTTTGGAAGGATGTGAGAGACCTTCGTGAGCCATTCCATAACAACCCATATTGTGTCACAACCCTGATGTAACCTCTGTAACATTGTCAAAAAACCAATGCAACAACAAACCATTTCCAATCAAGAATAGGTAACTATTGTAAAATCCAATATGATCTCTAGTGTTTTTCATTTACCAGCTGACTAGAGAAACACCACATGACATAAAAACCAACCATACATTTCATCCCTGATAACCAATACTAGATACATAAATCATGGAACATCTTTTTATTGTCGAGATGCACTACACAAACTAATGAATGGAAGTCCTGCATTAGCTCCTTTTGAAAGTTTACTAGAACCAAAATGAGACCACACATTCTTATAATTTATTCCTCACCCAAAATCTAACTAAGAGGTGGGTCATCACCCACCATACTCTCTCATAGGAAAAGGACCTCAACATCTGAAATCTGTATGATCCCCACTCTATCTAGAAGAGATGAAGTCACTACTAAGAATGAGAGACATATCTTCCAATGATTATCCATCAATACCATGTATATCTCATAGAATATTTACATATGACACCACTCCTTAGTGGAATCATTAACATCATAAATCTGAATCCTTCTACCCTAGTCATAGGCTTCAGGGTTTCCATTTTCATGTGTATATTACATCATAACGTCAATAATATCTAGGTAATCAACCCACCATCATTTCACATGGTTAATTTCATGATATTCAAAAATTCACTGATGGATTTTGTTATCCATGTACACCACAGTATACATTCATAGTAAATAATTCATCCAATAATGCAGGGAATGTACAACATCGACTAACTCGAGATCATGCATCGGGTAGTTCATCCCCTTTGGTCCCAACTATGGAGACATGTATTCCACGAATCACTACTCCTTCTTGAGAAACTATTTACTCCTAATACAATATTCCTTAAAATATAATATATAGATCCTTCTTGAATCTTGTACAATCAAGACTTGTATAGTAGTATGTCTCCCTTTCAACTCCTAAAAGGATATCTAATATGTATATAAACAAAAAAGCTTCACACTCTTCTTATTAAATCCCATAAGATGTGATACTAAGAGTGACAATTCCTTTATGAAAATCATTTAATATGCATCTAACACTAATAAAATAAGTATGTCAATGATATTATTGAGATTCTCCTAGGAAACTGTAGCTCTCACCTTCTTTATCATAGTAGATACTTCATATATCTGTGATAATATGACACAAAATGTAAATATTATCAATCCTGATGTTGAAATTTGTGAGAGTATAATATAACTAATTCTCAATCATTGTATCCAAAACAATATCAATATGTTTTTCATGGTCTTATTAATTTTGATAATACAACAAGATATCATCCATGAACCCCAACACAAATGAATATAGATAAGTATGGAAAACATAGTTCATCAGTTCTATGAAAACTCATGGAACATTTGTGATATTGAAAGACAAAACTAGATAATTCTACAGACCCCACCTACTACAAAAAAAATTGTCATGGTTTTTCTGGAGGATGATCACGTAGTCGGTGGTAACTTGTTCTCAGATAAATCGTTGTGAACACCTGACCTCCTCTGACCTAGTCATTGACATAATCTGTTTGAATAAATGGATACCATTTCCTAAACATAAATTGAATCGATTTTTGGTAATCCACACACATCATAATGGATTTTTTAACCTTTTCCACAAAAAGAGGTAAAAACCCCCATTGAAGAGTACTAGGACATATAAAACCTTTTGTCACCAAGTTCTCCCACAATATATTGATCTATTGAAACTCTATCATATCCATATACTAAGGCGGAATGTATACTGGTATAACTCTTAGAACTAGCTCAACAGATAACTCCACCCCTCGGTCAAGAGTGAAATGATTAATTTTTTCTGGAAAAACATCCCTGAAACAATCATCCATTTAAGAAAAATCTTAATGACATGATTTGTAATCCTCTCAATATAAACTAGTGATATAGGATTTCCTCCATCCTAGCATGTGATACTATATTCCAAATCAGATCACTTAGAAATCCCAAGCACCCTCTCAAATAAAGACATCATCCTCTTGTGATGTAATGGTCACTATTTAGTTATAATAATTGACTAGAGCATGATTTGAAATCATCCATTTCATCCCTGAGTATGAAATTAAAACCTATCATCTTAAGGGAAAATGATCCCATATGATGTGAAAACCAACAATCATAAGATTCCCTCCATTCACAAACATCATCCCTCCATTCTGTTTCCCAAAGGATTATCAACAATCATAACATCATTAAAAAACTAAAAAAAGATCTGGTGGATATTAATAAAATAAAAAACAATTATTGAATGTGACACTCCTATATCAAAAAATATAAGAAACTATATTATAGTCTAACAAGATCATACCTTTCACCGTAGATAGCATAATTCACTTCTCCTCAGCTGTAGGCTATAAAGAATATATCTTTCCTAAAATGAAGTTGTATGAATCAACCACACTACATGGAGATGGTCCACTCTGATATAATAGTACAACTGGTTCCTGGGTTCCATAACCATGACAAACACCTCATCCTGAATGACTAAAACTACTCTATTTTTTAGTATAACCTGGAGCTCTGAATCCTAGTCTTAAACAATTATTTAGAGTCATTCCCCTCTACTGACTTCTAGATATATAGTCTTGAGAAAATGTTGTATGTGGACCATCATGTCACATGATAAACATTATACTGGGTCTCTATCACACTTATTATTAATATTTTCTTATATCCCAACAAGTTTAAATAAGAAAAAACCACCATAACTAACCACTAAAATGGTATTCCCTTCTTAGGTGGTCTCAAAAATACATTTCCTACAACCTGATATTGAACCACTAGATAAAATCACATGACCATCAATATATTTGGGTCTCTACATATAATTTGTCATACAACCAAGATTTCAACTCCCTCAAAACTATATCATGAAGCATATATTTCTAGTTCAATTCCTCCAGGTAGCACATAGCTTCTCCTTTAAGAATATATTTTTTGAGATGCACCCACCTATGAGGTGGTGTCTTGAGATGCACAGAAACAGAAAATACAGTCTCAATAGACATATCATTTTCCTGTTGACCACCAACCCCTGAAAACATGGGACAATTATACTATTGAATCACATGAATAAACTCTTCCATTGGTGTGATGGACTATGGGGATCCCTGAAAGGTATTCATAAATAATTAGAACTCCCCACTAAATTGGAAAAACGGAACCCATGCATGTTATAACTACTAGTTCCACAATTGGAACTATGGGTGATTCTATTAGTGGCTCAAGAACCACCATATCTTGATCACAATAATTTCCACCCCCATTGTTCATCACTAGTGGTCTTCGAGATGGAATGTATCAAATATACCTAGAACACACCACAAAATATATTGATAATGACCAAGACTCGTGTATGAAAATATATGGTAAGATAATTCCCTATTATAAACAAGACACACCCATATTACTACTTCTAAATCATTGAAGGGGTTATATGAAATACCCTTATAAAGAACCATATACCCTTCATACTACCCTATATAATTCTACGTCTAGGTCAAGTTAACTATTTTATACATTATATTCATTTTGAATTCACATTTATTTTCCATTTTCTATAAAAGCATAAACAATATGGGTCATCACATTCAATCAATAGTGTCCCATATACCTCATTAAAATAAGTTTTTCCTTGATTTTATTCAAACCATAACACATTCTCTTCCATGTTATAAATGGTCCATGAAACAACATTCCATAAATGACTTATAAGTGTTTCTATTGTACCCTATATATGAAAAAACTCTTCAGGTTATGTATTAAAATCATATTAAGAATCATGTTTCTCAATTATATTGATAAAATTCCTATACAAAAGGGATATTAATTAAATCACACATAATAATGTTATACAGAGTAAAAATGCATCTTATATGGTATGGAATATTCCTAGAATGTGAATATTTTATGTTTCTTAAAATTAAGTATAAGATGTCATGAATTCATCTCATAGGGGAAAATAAAAAAAAATCTATAATCACGATAAACATTAAAACTCAAGTATTTCACCCAATTGTGGAATAAAATAATATAGAATATATAAAATATAAAACAAAAAATCAATTTTCAAGGAAATTTATCATTTTTCTATATTTGGGCTAACTACTCCCTAGAGGAACTCATTACCAAATTCTTATTCATACCTAATATCATTTCTATTTTCTCTTAATTGTAATTCTATAAAAGGAAATTCTTGGATTACACATTATAACTTCATGGCCATGTTTCCATTAAATGGTGCCCCGAGACAGTGAGTCTCATGGTCTCAAGCGTGCATCCCCATACTCTAGTGACTTACGACAAGTAGTGAGGTCCTAGGAAGTGTTTATAGTGTTACTATCTCCTAATTTCCGAGTGTACGTATCAAATGAACCGAACAATCAATATAGTAATCATAATATAAATCAATTATTGAAGGTAAACATCCTAATACTATAATAATAAGAAGACCAAAGGCAGTTTCAAGTAAAATATGATGATAATGTCCTGTTTCTATACAAAATTTGTATAAATTAATGGAAATTAACATCCTATAAAATACTTGTATCAATGTATAAAAGAACAAAATAGATTTTTCTACTTATAGAATAATAATAATAGCATGGTATTGGGATTCTCATCTCTAATAGAAAGATCAAATCAAGCATCATAATATGTTCCCTTTACCCATTCCCTACCTGTATACATGAAGTCTTTCTAGGTACCCAACACCATCCCAAACATGGTGTGAGATAACACTATCTGTAGAACCACCAATAGTTTCTATATCATGTCAGTTCTGTGTAATATAAATGTAAGCAATGCGAGATATCATAGTTATAAGGGGAATAAATATAAAGTGTTAAACAAACTTGATCATGTCTAGTGAAACATGGCTCCATGTGAACTGTATTAATTATTCCCTAAAAAGGGCCATCTGTAATATGTAAATTAGAAATTGTGATATTATCCAATATAAGAGCTATAATCAAGTACATGTACCAAGGCTATCTATAAATCATGAAAAAATAACCATAATATCCACATTGTGTAATAATGTGTATAACATCCATAACTAACTATGACATATAATCATGTGTCAGACCACAAAGGGCTTGATATAAGGTATAATAAAATTAAAAGGTAGTCTCATTGAGTATGTGGATCATCTCTATTGAAACTCGGTAAATACTTGGGTGGAGATTAAGGACCATGTCCACAGAGCATCTCCAAAGCTAGTCAAGGTACGCCTTATCCAAGGGGTATAAATTCCCATGGTATCCCATGTAATTTTGATCTCATGAGTATAAATGTACATGGAACTTACTAACATAATAAAAATGGATCCATCGAGTATAAATGACCCCAGAATTCAAAAAAATTAGTATCAGAGGAGTAGAAATATCCAAACATCCACTAACATTATCATGATTAGTATTGTAATACTATCCATTGAATATCATGGAATCATGATACATGATGTAGAAATGGCACAATGATCCACCACCATAAAAATTCATTAATTAATTTATATCACATTAGGTAATCAAAAATAATCCATGAGTTCATTTAACTCATTCCTTGTTTACATTTTAAACCATTAACCAATTCAGGTAATTTCATTCTAAGGAGGCATAAACCTCTATAAATAATTCATTAAATTATAATTTGATATATTGATGCTTAAAATATAGCTGGTAGGATCACATGTACCCAAGAAAGTTTTATATCATGTAGAAGTTACATAAAATACACCTAAAAGTGGAATGAGATGAGGTGAATGACATATAAACATATAATGGTACTTGTGTTCATCCTAAATAGGTCACAAAAAATATAAATAAGATATTCATTCAGTTTTAGAATGATCATCATGTAGAAAAAATAACAAGATATATAAAACACCAAAATTTTGGGAAATGTGCATACCACCTTCCAAATTCATGTGAGAGAACACTCATCCTGTATCTACCACTGATTTGGTCCAGATTATGAAAAAATGATGAACTAGAATCTAACCTAAAAATAAGGCAAATTATCTCAAACCAAAATGAATCTTTCGATATGAATAAATTTGATGAAATATATAAGATGAAGGAAGAACTCTCAAGTATGGATTAAATGAGAAGAATAGTAGTTGAATCAGATTGTAAATGGAGAATCCACATCATAGAATATATTGATGTCTTCAAATGATCTCCCATGCTCCTAGTTGTCTAAATTTCTAGGGATAGGGAAATTAGTGTTATGTTATAATAAATTTTAATGGAAATTTTTTAATTTCAGTAGAAAACATTGGGTTGAAATGTATGACTGTATAGTTTTTTAAAATATGCTTCAACTGTGTGCCCTTCACTGCAATAATATGGAACTCACGTGGTTCTTTGAACACAGGTTTTTAAACCATGAACACACTATGATGAATTAATATTCTAAAAACTATTGAATTTCCCACATGGTAATGCATTCCTTGGTACATAGTTAGGGTAAAATGTGAACCTTTAATGTTCTAAGTAAAACCTTGCATAATTTCCAAAAAATGGGAAGTGTGAGTCACCCAGTTTCTACTAATAGTGAGGACTAGCTATTTTAAAACAAAATTAGTGTTCCGGCTTCAAAAAAGACTCTCAGACACCCACCATTACATCTATGACCTCATTAGTCATTCAAATTAGGGAAAACCAAAAAAAATAATCCAAAATTATAATAATATGTACATAAATATAAACCCAATATCTAATACATAGTTACAAATAGGGTTTTTTCTACAATTAATTATCCCCATTTAGGAGAGTTGTGGGTAATATTAATTGTGTAATTGGAATCCTATACTCATTAAAACGTATGATGTAAGGATTCCTTCTCTGGTGAAGTGAACTAAAGCGATATATTCAAGCATGAGTTATGATAGGGTGACCTAATAAGGTGTTATTTGGGTACGGCTGATGATTCCTCTCGCTCTAGTCGGAGTTGGGTTTATAATAATGGCTACGATTGTAATTTATAGGGTTCTGTATGTATAAAATTAATAATTTGTCCATATGGTATGTTATGTTTGTTATGTGTTTTTGGGATAATTTTGGTTTTTATACAATCTTATAACTATTTATATAGTGTTTTTGTGACATATTGAGACTAATGGTTGTGAGAACATCTTGAGTGATGTGGTGATGTATTATTGTATGATTGACTGTGATAGTTGATGTTTCATCCCACCTTTTGTGGGAACTTTGTGCCTAATTTTATTATGTGTGTTCATTATTGAGTGAGAATCCTAGGCTGGAGATAATGGCATTTGAGCACCCTTGAGAATTAAGGGTGAAATCATGGACTTGATGTGGGTCCTTATAATGAGTGAGAATATACTAGAATAATTTTGGAATATATTTTTGGATCAAACTTACACTTCCTTCTCGAATAGAGCCCAACTCGATATGGTTGAGGATCATGGTAGCTTGGTTAGTAAACAATGATACAATAACATTATAATATATTTATATATTAATTATTTTCTTGTCATTTTCCATTATATATCTATTAAAATTATGATAAGGAATCATTGGTGGTATTCTACTGGTTTTATTAAACACAAACATCATTATAAATTTGTTTCACATGAAAGAATTATTTTCTGGCCTCCATCCAAGGGAAAGGGCCCAAGGATTGGCTACTAAACATGTGGTGTTTTTTAATATTTGGAGGAATTTCTGAGATATACACCAGGATTCTTTTTTTGTTTTCCCAAGATATTATTGTGTTATTTTATTCACTATATATTATTGATCCCATAAATAGTGGGTCCTTTGACGTGGATGTATGGCCTATTATAACAAATCAAATATTGAATTTTGTGTCATTATCTATTGGCTTCCCCTATTTTTCATCACTCGGTAATTTATTTATTTAGGTTTTACTGTCTTTATTAATGTTAGTTACCAGATACAATGGTTATTTTCTACCCAATGCATTACATAACCCTTCTCCTCTAGTCTATATCCTCTTGTGTATAGGGATGTAGGTATGTGGTCTTGTATCACATCAGACTGTACCAAATGATCTGATTTGCAGGATTTCAATATTTTCTCAAGAATCAATTTAAAGGTCATATTTTTGTAAATAATAGTGTATTTTTCTTAATTTATATTATTCATGGCCATTTTTTCATAGAATCAAATCATGTTTATGAAAATAATTGTGACGATAAATCAATTTTTATAAAAACAACATTTTCTTGAATTTTTTTAATATATTCGTTATCAATTTAAATAACAAATCAAATTTAATATAAATAACTCAGATAGAACTATTGGATTTTCATAGGAGATTATATTTTCAAAATTTTATAAAAAAAATTCAAGAACCTAATTTCCTAAAAATCAATACAATAATTTTAAATTAATAAAATGAAAATAAACAAGGTAATTGGACTTTTATGAACTGGGATAATTATTCATCATCACCATGTATGATAAAGATAACTAAGAAGAAATAAAATGAATCCTTCTTCATAAGGTATCTAAGGCTTGATATAAATTTTAAAAAAAATTGGAAGGATTTTTTATTTATCCATGGGAATTTAAAACCTTGGAATTGAAGGATAAATATAAATTAGACTTTTGTATTTATATTCTTACACATGTTATAATAATAACGTCATGTGACACAAAAATACAAACCATAACCTATTTTTATATCCTTTATAGATTCTCCTTTGGCCACAAATTTTTCTCAAGTACTCTTCTATTAATGAAACATTTGATAATTATATAACACGTTTTTACATCAAATCATAACATTATTAATATTTTAGAAGTAAAAATATTGTTTACACATTCGAAACACCTCAAAAATCAATATATGATATTTTATCTAATTATAACCACTTAATGTAATAAAAATAATAAACTTATATACATTATATTATAATCCATGCATTTTTATGGATAAAACAAAGATGTTATGACCTTCACCACAACATAGTTTACATTAGAAAATCCCATGACATGGTTAATACCTCCCCAATATGGTATATTTCAGTGTTTATTTTTTTCAAGTATATCAATCCCACAATACAAGAACCCCCTTCAGTTAGTTATATAGTGTTATATAAATATATTTAAAACAAAATGATTAGTATATATCATCACAATTTTATGGCAGATATTTTATAACCGAAAATTTTCTAACATTACAAGGTGTGGAATTAGTAACCCTTGGATATAATGAACATAGCCATAATTTTTTTTTGATTTTTAAGAAATTTTGTGTGTGTTTTTTGGGGACTTTGAATTTTTTATTTAGGTTTCTAAGTTTTTTTTATTTTTAGACTCAATTATCAAAATTTTTGTTATAGAATTTTATCTTTTTTTGTATTTGGATATGGTCTGAAGTTATTAGTTACATTAATGGGTTCATATATGATATAGGTAAAGGGTACCTAGAGTACATAATTCCACGTGAGATTGTGTTTTTTGTGTTTGGAACTCAGTACCTGGTGTGTCTATTAGAGGGGAAGATTCATTTTGGTTTCTATTGAGAGCATCAATATTCTCATGTGGGTACCTGATTTACCCATGAATGTCTTTTCTATTAATAATAAGAAATTTTTATTTTTCACCACCAATTATTTTTCCCTTTCTTCATTATACTTTGTGAAATTATTCATCTAGTCAACTGGGAAATTTCTTTTGTGAACTTGTTATCCCATTTCACCCTCTCCATTGCTCCTATAGATAAATGTGGTTTGGTTGGATTTCATCCTATCGAATCTTAGTTACGATACTCTTATCCCTACACTCTAAAATTCATAATCTTTCTCTAAAATAATATTACTATAAAAAGGTGTATCAAATCAATATTTTTATAAAATTCATAGTGAAATCTATTTAAATATTATCGGATTTTTTCATCTTGAATAAGGGAGAATGTGATCCGTGTTTTCTAAAAATATTATCATAGTTTTGATAAGATTTTTTAGATAATTATTTGGTTTTTCTAGATTTGAGGCATAGATGTAAGGATTTAAGGGGTTTTTTAAATTATATAGTTCTTTTAATTATTCATTAGTATAATAATTAGAATATTTTACCTGGATTTTATATGGTTTTAATGGTTATTGTTATTTCATAGCTTTCATGATTCTTAAATTGATTAAAAATATTTTTGGAATGTTATTTGGTGATTTTCAATGCATTTTATGATGTCGTTGGAGTATAACCAAAGACCCTATGACACTAATTAAATGGTATGTGGTTTAGACACATATAGAAGTCGATCGGATTTTCATTTAGATTTACCTGCCACTAGTTTTTTAAAATTAATCAATACGATGTCACATATTTTCAAAAGCATGAATTATGATTTTGTAAATAATATTTAATATATAAAATTTTATGTTTTCAATGAAATATTATATTTATGAATATATATAAT
Source organism: Viscum album (assembly GCA_963277665.1). Lineage (NCBI taxonomy): Eukaryota > Viridiplantae > Streptophyta > Magnoliopsida > Santalales > Viscaceae > Viscum > Viscum album. Next base: position 199,158,177 of record OY728157.1, on the reverse strand, counting down.
TTTTCAATAATTAATATTATTCAAGTTTTTAATTATTTTATTTTATGATTTCTTAACATGACTTATAGCATAGGTAATAAGTGAAAATATTCTAGGTTTGTTTAACGTATAATGATTCAACCATATCTTAGAAAACATAGAGGTTAATTATAACTTGTTTCCATTCACAAACTCAAGAAATTTAACCTAATCATTTGGATTCAAATTTTTATTACTTGAAATAGATAAAAAACATCCTTTTTCTTATTGATAACAATGATTAAAATTATTATAATGTACCCAAACTCTAAATAACCATTCTATTTTTATGATCATTTGGGGTATGGAAAACACAATGAGTGGGTGAATCATTTTTGGTAATATCTAATATTATTTTATAAATTAATATCACTCTCTTTAATCAAATTGCATTTTTTTTCATGCATGTGATAAAAATAATAAATAACACAAAAAAGTACAAAATGGTTTAATAATATGTTTCACCTTTAAGATTAATGATTTCCTACCCATGGTATGGTATTAATTATCCAATTGACACACAATTCCAATTTTATCATCAAAAAATGATTGATCAATGTTTTATCCATGTTGATGTATTCCTAGAACCAACCAGGTATAGTACAAGCACAAATATCCATATCAATAATAACAATATTCTACTAATTCAACATTGAATTAGATTAAAATAAATGGCTTATATATCAATTAGATAATTTGAACATGGTTTTATTCCTTAAAATATAGAAATCAAAAGGGTTTTCTCAAACATATAATGGCATTAAAATAAAATTTCCTTATGATTTGTTCATGTCACTCCTTTTTCTAAAATTAAAATCATAATATTATAAATATAGATGCTTCCTCCTTCTTCATCATAATAAATTTACAATACCATTCTCTCTAACATATTATTATACCTCCTTTTTTCAATATTAACAGTATTTATAATAACATTAGTTTGGGAACCAACTTTCTCTTTCTTACATCATATCATTAATAAAATAAGAATATATTGTTCTCTTATTTTCTTAATCATAAGGTTTTATTATGATGGTAAAATTATCAAAGAAACTCACTAATTCTTCCTCCCAATACCTATATTAATAGTCGAATGATAATATTTATAATTTAAAATATGTAAATATTTAAAGATTAGTGGTATGGTATCTCCTCTATAATTTTATAATAATTGTGGTAAAATATTTCATTTAAATATAAATGTGTCTCTGGATTGATCATTCAAGTAATATTTTTGTTTTTCACAATATATTTCATCTTTCTTTTGTTTCATTTTAAAAATCCCTTCTTTTTGATATACTTTTATACAAGAATCTAGGCAGCATCAATGTCACAACCATGACATCACCTATCATGGTATAAAGAAAACATGTGAAAATAATGAAATAATGCACTATAAGGATGTTATCTAATTCATTACATGAGTTTTTTCCTAATTTAATCACTAGTATTTCCTTGAATTTATCCTCATAAAACATTTTGGGGGTGGTTATCTTCTACCAAATATTGTACTGACACTCTATCTCTCTTATTCATCTATATCAACCATCATCATTGATTTATATACTTGAATAAATATTTTAACAACCCAATCATTAGTTTTAATATTTAATATACTATACATTATAACATGAACTATTCTTTTCAACCATTTTTAATCCTCTAGATGTGGTCTTATTTCAAAAATCAAAATTATAAGTTTAAAAAGGACTCTTATTATATTCCTATATAATTCAAAACCATTACCATTTTTCACACCGTATGATTTTCCATAAGAGAAGGAGGACTCTTAAAAAACATTTGTGACCATTATTGAAATCTCATGGATCTATTCTATTTATCCAAATACTATCATAAATCTTATCATAATGATAATTGACTCTGAATGATGTTAAAATGACACTAACAATGTATGATAATCCTTAGGGAATTCGACAACCTTTCTTATTCTCATCTATAGATCATAAATTATTATCATATAGTCTCAATGACTTATATTGTATTCTAGATCATCCTTACATAATTTAAAAAGAATAATTAAAAATGTTTCGATCCCGTATTATATATCAAATAACATAGATAATGTCTCATTGATTCTATGAAAAACATCTTTCCTTTTTAAATTCCTCATTCCATAACTAAAATAAAAAGTGTGAAGAATCTAAATGACTCCCACTAAATCACTATTCCATTGAAATATTTAATCGGTTTTCTAAATATGTCCATTATAAAATATTAATAAATTTGTCACTGATAATATCTATGTCCCTATTCAAAAATTCTATAAATAATATCATGAACATATTGATTTTTTAAAGCATTTCTTGTTCCTCAAAAACCACTCAAACAGTATGAAAACTTATCTAGATATTATCTTAAAATTAAAATTACATTGGAATAATTTTCAATCATCCCAATTAACTCAGGTCTAATTATAAATCACAATGAAACTTGTACATATTTTATGGAATATTTCAGTAATATTTCACTGTATTTTCTCAATTCCTCTAACTTTATCCAAATGTATTTTTAGTCTTATTAAAAAATAATTTGAAACTCCATAGCTTTAATTCATAATTAACTCATAGATATATAATATTTAGTAATATAAACACTCCATGGATGTCAAATACTCTTCAACTAACTCAAATATACTTATTCTAAACCTATACATAACCCTCATATAGTTTCAACCCACTTAGCTGACTATTATTGGATCAATAATATCTATGAAATATTAGCAAAAAATTATCCCATAGAATATTAAATATGTAAATATAACTTAAAGGAATATCCTTATTGATATGTTAGTATCTATTTCGATAGTCAATGAATATTCATGTAATTTACTTATCTATATGCACTACATGAAGAAATATTTCATGCCAATATATTATTTTTCATTTCTTTATCTCATCCCAATATTGGTAATAAATAAGAATACACATCAGAGTGTATAATATCAGTTCCCTAGTAAGTATTTCTCCATAAATTTCATCACTCTTATTATACAGAATCCATTCAATGTGTAGAAAAAATAATTTCTCATCTGAAAAAATAACTAAATAAGTAGACTACAATACAACTTTATATATTTTTTCACAAAGGTAGTTAAAGTTTTTTTTATAATAATTGATTGAAATGTTCTTTTGAGAATAAAAACATTAATTTGTTCATGCATATTGACACCTAGGATAAAAATTTCAAATAGAATTGTGGTATTTAACTTCATAAGTTTGTTTGAGAACTTATCAAAATTTAATTATTTTTATCAAATTAATTAATAAAAATTATCCCTCTTTAAGAGAGAATTTAATATTTCAAAAAAAAATGAGAGATTAGAAAAACATAAATTTTAAGTTATTAATATTATTCATATTCTAGATTTATTATAATTTTATTGTTTACATGAAGTTGATATTCTAGTTTCTTCTTAAAATAGGTCTCTTTTACCCCCCCCCCCAATGAGATAAATTGTGTTTATTCATCATGTGTGGTCCAATTATTCAACATTGCATTGGGATATAAAATACTAGATAACTACCATGATGGATACCATCAATCTAGAGAAATTTATTCACATTTTACTCATTCTCATAATGGATGTTAATTTTTTGGAAAATTTGTTTAGAGGCACTAACTATTTGATCATTATAATATGGTGAATTCTCTTATATACTCTCTAATATTTATAGCATGTATATTTCATCAATTCTACTCAAAAACATATTCATCACCATTAACTGCCATCATAGAATGTACAAATAAAATACAATTGATAGTGGAATATGGTGGAACTCCTATGATCCTTAGTGAGAGATAAATAGTTGAATGATTCTTATCAACCATTTACACATTTATTTTCACCGTCCTATTTATGAGTACCATTAATACATATTTCATGAATTTACTAACATAACTCTCCATAGAAATTATGGCCTTATTTTGGTTTTTATTTTCTTCTTTGTATGGTAGTATCTTCTTTTCATTGGAAATCAAATAATATGCATCTAAAAGTGATTTTGATACAATCATAAGATGATTATTTTGTGTTAGAAATATTATCATATATTTTTTTGAGTTTTTTTCACCATCCATGAACCTCTCAAATATATTCTCATTAATTTTTGGGACATCATCCCTTTAGAACCTCTCATAAAATTTGATATCTTTATTATAAATTAATTATTATTCTATATCATTTTCATTTACATAATCTTCCTCCTTATTCCATTCCACATTCATATATGTTGGATAAATGATTATTCACTCATTAAGGGGATATTAATCTTTTATGGATTCTTTCATATGCATTATCATGAAATTTTTTTCACCAAAAAAATCCCCGTATTAATTTAATAGTTTTTCCATTGTTATCTTCTATTCATCCATTAATCTAAGCACACATGTATTGTTAAAAAAAATCAAGATCATTAATTTTCATCCAAAAATTAAATATCACCTTTATATTGTTGAATATCATATTATATACATATTAGGTTTTAAATGTACAGTATGTTTACTTTCCTTTGTACATTGATTTTATCAGAAACTCGATGAATTCTAACAAATATTCTTTTCATCCATATTGAGAATAATTTTTTTATAATTTTTCTTATATTTATACCAAAAGTTAAACTAACAATTAATCAAATTAAATGGTATTCTCATTTCAATAGGTATTTACATATACATAGTTTATTTCTGTGAGTAAACATCCTCACTATGGGTACATTCGTTAAATCTTCCATATAATTTTTCAATGTTCTTGAACTATTAGAAATAAATAGACATTAATATAATATATATATTCTTGGAATCATATGAGCACTTATCCCCATGAGATAAGATTTAATTTTATTTATAAATTTATATGTCATCCAAATATCCATAGACTTATACCTGAATCATTCATAGAACCATCAATTGCAAATAAATCATGGATTCTATCTTTGAACATCAATGGAGGTATATTTGTTTCCATGTGGTTTTAATGTTGATTCACCACTATATTCAGAATTATATGAAAAAAAATTATACCACACTTTCTAACATCCATCACAAGTAGATTGACAGGTTCATTAACATTTTAACTCATAGATTTTTATACATATTCTGATTCTAATCGTATAATGTGAATAAAAATAGGATTAGCATGAACATTATTTACTTATTTGAATTGAACTTTCTTCTTTGAGCATTCTATGGAAAGATTGTTGGATGATATTAGAGTGTTCTTGAAACTCCACAATGGTATTTTAGACAATGATCCGTTTGAAAAAGTATTTTCTAATACAATCCCTTTCAATAGTTTATTAAGATTCAGTTATATAATTTTTAATAGTTTTCAATACAATTTATAATTCAATACATTTCATATAGTTGATATTTTTACCATCCTCTTTAGATTTTATTTTTATTTAAAATTCATTTTGATTCTCCCATAATTATTTCAATTTTCTTTTATGAAATTTAAATTTTCTCCTACAATGGATTTTCATGTCCTTTTATTATCATTATATTTATTTCTAATCCAATATTCTTAATCACTATAACAGTCTTCTGATTTTCAAAAAATGCATGAATCTATTCATCAGTCCTTTTACTGGATTCTTTTTTGTCATGGATTATTTTGGAAACTCAATATAAAATATGGAGAACATTTGTTCCAAATGAATATTTATACCACCTTGGGCTCAACATTCTAGAATAATTTTACACAAATCAGTACATCATTATCTAAGTAGTTCTCTAAAAATTAATTATAATTTTTACCTTGATTAAATATGTCGGCATGCTTATAAAAGATCCAAAAATAATAATTTCGATTTCTATTTTATAGTTTTGTAGTAATTAGATTAATTAATCAATTGACTCATCTTGTAAATCCCTAGAATTGTGATCTATTAAACTTGTACTTGGTGATCTATAGTAAACTATTTTCAAGAGACTTTAGTCAGAGAATTATCACATTAATGTTATGAATCGTTTGTTATAAAGAGATTTCGCATATCTTTTTTAGTATAATAAACCACTATAAATTATCTATTCATTCTATATAGTTTTACATTATTTTTACTGTATGAGAAATCGATTTCTCATTCCCTTTGAATATGTGGGATTCCCTATTTCTAATTTTTACTTCATTCTCATCTTTTTTCCAAAGTCTTAGAAGTGGTTATGTTTTAATCAACAATATATTTATCTTCCATAAAACATGTCATCATATTTACTTTGGTAGAGAGGATATAATTATTAGATTGTAAGGTTGTTTATTATATAATCAGTGGAGTAACAAGTTCCATTATACCACTTATTTTAGATCAGTTGGGTTATTTGTTAAGCTAATTAGGGGGTGGATCCGTGTTGGTAACTTATTATCCAATTTAATATTGTACCCTTATTTAGCTCTATACTTCATTAGTAAATGGATTTAAATATATTCACTCTACTAGATTTTTATTAGGAATTTATGTCACATAAATGGGAAATAATGTAACAAAGGGAACCAATGTTTATTATTGTGGTCTGTAACAAAGATGGATGAATACTAGCATAGTGTATGGTGGTTTTTATCCCACAGATACACATATACTTCTTTTTATCATGGAATGATTAGGAAAATGTATATCATATTACACATAATATTAGAACCAACCAAATGTAATTCATGAACAAGCATTGAATTATTTAACAGAATGATTTATCTTGTGCCACATTGAAGTTGATTATGTGAAAAGTCTCATATACCTCCTAGAAAATATATATATATTATCTTATACCTCAAATTTTTAGATGTTAAAAGAGATTAAATTTACTTATTTAATCATTTTGATATATGTATATAATAATGTATTCCTCCCCGTAATAACACCAGGATGATATTCAGAAAAATACATGTTTAAACTCTTTCTTCTTCTTATTCTTCAACACATTGGAAGAGAATAATATACACTGAAATGTATCTCCCTCTTGTATTTGATACAATAGTATTAAATATAGAATCATTATTCGATCTTTATCTCTCTTTAATATCCTAGATTAAAGATATTTTAAATATTAACTATGTTCTTATATTTTTAGACACAAGGGTTTCTTATGAGAATAATACCATAAAAAATAGTCATTTCTTCTCCCACCCTATTATCAAGTTTAAAGTCAATAGATATTTTTTCAAAATTGAATGTAGTCATCATCCTTCATTTTTGGTATTACATATCCTCCTTAATTGTTATTCTAATCTTGATCAATTATTTTATCTAAATCCTCAAGGGAATATATATTTATATTTATATTAAATAACCTTAATAATCAAAAAAACATTCAATTTGATTTAAGTCTTCATAAAATCTTTTTTATCATAAACCATGTCTATATAAAAACATGTGAAATATTGTTTTCTGAATCGTGACATCACCTAATGTGGTGTAAAGAAAACTAATGAAAAATCCAACATCATGAATAGTGATGTGGTTATTTTATTTAGGGTGTGAATGTATTTTAAAAAATATAAACAAAATTTGTCTCAAACATCTAAACAAAAAAATTCATGGAATAGTAAATTTATTAATTAAATAAATCCAATTATCAATGAATATTAAACATTTACCTCAATCGTAATTATAATGTTCTGAGGCTTGAATTATGATTATAACGCTAAATAATGTTTTTTAATAATTAATTAAAATTAAATCATTATCTAAATAATCCGGATTTAGTTCCCTTCAACCTGTAACCAAAGAGTTATTTCAAAAATTCGTTATCATAAATGTATAATATACTCTTAATGAATTCCTCTGTAATTTACTTCTTTTTCCATTTTTTCACATCAAATGATATTTATTATGAAAAAAATGGATCCTATAGAACTCTCAATTACACTTATGAACATCACATGGGTTTATTATCTGATTAAAATTATAGTCAGAAATATCATCATAATAATAAATTACTCATAATGAATTTTATAATGACTATTATAGAGTCTGGTGATTCTTATAGTATTTTTCTACCTTTCCAATTCTAAATTTAGCATATTTGATGAATCATAAAATCTCTTAATGACTCATATGATATTTTGGGTGTGCCTTAATGAATTTCAAAAATATTCTTGTGGAATTGTTTTTTGATTTTATTAAGTGTCAAATGACTACTTTGAGTTTGATTTACTCTCATAGAAATGTTATAACATTCTAATTCATCCGTACCTAGCTGAAATAACTCATATGAAGACTATTAATGACTATTATCTAATAATAATTCCATTTATAAATTTTACTTTTCTACTTGTAATGACTCTAAGACAAAATTTAGTACTTAGAAACTTTTTAATTCAAAATCAACATATTCAAAATTAATTAATGATATTAGTGTCACATTGATTTATATTTGGGAACATTCAATTACTAAAAAACCTCTCAAACTACTTTAAAAACATCTACTGGAATTATCAACCACTTTAAATTATATAAGAAGCATTTTAAATCAACCCCAATTAACACTAATATAAATTTAAATCGTAATGAAACTTATAAATATTCCTTTCAATTCTTCAATAATATTTCATTTCATGACTAAATTTCACTAGCTTCCAACAAATATAATTTAATTATTTTGATACACTAAGATATTACACCACATCTTTATTTCAAAATTTCAACATTGATATTTTATATTTACCCATATAAAACAATTATAGTAGTCAACTACACTTCACCAAACACAAATCATCTTATACGAACTATGAATAGAACCATAAAAAAATTTCATATAGATTTTATAATATATATTTGATCAATAATCTCTATTAAATATCATCACAAATATAACAAATTCACTTTTTCATATGTGAATGGATATTCATGTAAATCCACTAGTATTATCTAACTAATTTTACCATGTGTGATTGAATCTTTAATCCTTTCATGGGAACTTCACCATTCATCCAAGTTATTCATGTTATTTAAATATTGAAATTTGATTATTAAATTTTCTTATTGATAAAAATTCAACGCAACAAAAAGTGGGTTAAAAACCTAAAAAGCTAAACCTTTACAAAAATGAAATATAAATCCGAATGGGAGGTTTATTTTTTAAAAATTGGTAAGATTTTTATTCAGTTTCATTACTAAAATATCCACATAGAGGTAAGTCGAATTTAATTGTGAATTTAATGATTTCATCAGGTTCTATAACTATCCTTTGATCAATGTAGTACATTCATAAATTTTTATAATAAAATATAGGGGAATTTTTGAATGAAAAAATGGTTATTCTCTTAGATTTTTTCAAAATTACTATACACTGGAGCTTTCAAATCAGTGTCTTATTTTGTATGAAAGGTATCAAATAATCAAAAATACGCATTATAATATCATTTTATTATAAATGGTTATTTCATTAACTAATAAAAATTAGATAATTTAGTAATATGAACTTTTAGTTTCCCAAATTCTCTTTTTTCCTTTATTGAAATGAAATTAGCCTCAATTATGCCCCCTTGAACATATTATTCTCACAAACTAGTATCATAATTTATTAACCATTACCCAAACCTTGAAATGAAGGATTAATATGTCAAAGAACCATAATTAACCATTATTTAATAAAATATATCTATTTTGATGAAATTCCTGCAAAATATGTATTGTACATTGGTATAAAAAATAATATTATAAATTAATAAATAAAATTAATATATGTTTTTTCAATACATTATCATTAGTAGAATTAATAATTACTAACCATGGTTAATACTTGTTTGGGTATATAATGTTTCATCCATGGTTACTTGTAAATTATGTCTTCTAATTTTTTTATTTCCCAATATACTATGGTGACTTACAAAATAAGTATGTCGATAAAACTATCATTTATACAACATGTATTAATGATAAAAATTTAATGTTTGGTCATCTGATCCAACAAACCATATTAAAATAATTTCTGATTTTTTGTCTTATTTTTCATCTTCTATTAGTTAAGAAACCTATTTGTGGGAACATTTACATGTCAATGGATATTCTATATGTTAATTTCAATATTATAGGTTTTCAAATTGAACATGTTTTATTGTATGTTTTATTCATTATGTGGTTGTTACAATATTTTATTTTTGGTAAATATTATATATTTTTGGATGACTATCATTATGTAATATTTTTAAAAAAGGTTCAAATGTATAACATCGATAAATTGTTTCTTGATGAAATATGAAGAGCACGTACCACACTAACTCTAGAACATAATTTCCCCATACCTTAATGGTATATGTAATAAAATTTCTTGGACACTTGTATATGTCATTATCATTCCCTCGAGAGGGGTTGTTAGGTACCTACATTTTTATAATATATATATATATATGAATATATATATTCATGTATATAGTGGATTAGATAGGAATTAAATCATGGTTTTCATAATTTGTTTATCTCAGATCTAAGGTTTTATTCTTGAAGAACATATAAAAGATAAATATCCACCATGTCTATGGATTTATATTTCAATTTTTTCTATGCACTATGTTATAATATTTTAGGTGAAGACCCAAACTCTTTTCATCTAGATATGTTATCTTACTTTATTAAATTGGAATAATATATAAGGAATCACATCCTGAAGGATCAATAAATTTAGCAGTTTTTGAAAACTAGATACATATATGATCCTTTGATAAAAATTTAGGGCATAAAATAAAACCTAATGAATCCATTGATAATATAATTATTCTCAGATCATAACCTTGCTTATAAACCATTAAAAACATCTTTTCATCCTAGGGAAAAATAAAACCTAATTAAGGGGTGATATCAAATTCTATATAAGGTTTAGGTTTAGAATGAGAAATCATAAATATGAAATAATAATTACAGAATGTGAAATAAATAAAGCAAAATCCATTTAATCAACAACTGGAACATAATGTGACTGGAATAAATGATGATCAAATAATGACACATAAATAATCACATGAGTTTGGAAACATAACAATTTATATTCAAATAATTTAATAATAACATGGAAATCAATAAAAAATATTATTATTATGGAATTAATAATTTGGGACACATAAACACGTCTTCAAGGATTTGGAAAATACACCATATATAGAAGGGTATGATATAAGAAAAAACCCAAACTAGTTTGACAATAAGAAATACTGACACATCAAGGGCCTATAGAAGGCCTCAAACATCACTTACTATATTTAGTACATTAACCGTATGAAAGTGGGGTAAGATAACCGACATATACATTTTTATTAAAATTGTCACACAAAATGTTAATAACATTCCCCATTTTGTAAACACAATCACAACCCATCCTGAGTTGTATAGTAAATCGTATCAAAATAGTACTTCCGCAATTAAAATAATAAATAACCATTTAAAAAATTATTTAATATTCTATCATAAGAGATAATAAAGAATGAATTATAAGATTCAAAAAATTATGTTGACAAAGATGAAAATACTTTAAATGAGACCATTGAATAAAAATTGACGAAAAAACCCTTTTTTTACATTGAAAATAACATATCTTTAAAATGATGTGTTGTTATAAAAAAAATATTTAATTTGAAGAAAAAAATTTATACATGAAATTGAATCTTCAAAATATTAAGGAATTATGATGGAAGGAAATTTCTCCCATTCCTTATATGTCCAAAAAACATTTCTCCCTTATTTTTGTGAGAAAAATATTAAAAAACCTTATTTAGAAAATGACAAAATAATACTACGAAACCATTTTGTAATATGTAAAAATTGAATAAAAATGAATTTAAACGATCATAGGATAATAGTTAAATTATTTTTTAAACTATTATATAAAACCTAGACATGGAATAAAAATTATTTTTAAGGAAAACTTTTAAAAAAGATATTTTTTTAAAAATAAATCCTCTTAAAAATATCATATCATTGAAGTGACCACTAATAAAATGAAACTATTATTTTTATCTACTATAAATAAAAATATAATAAACAAAAAAATGTAATAAAAATTTATTTTTCCCATAATCGTATCATGGAAAAAATTAATAATGTAGAATTTAATCACAATCAATCGAAATTGGGTAAAATAATCACTTACCACATCATAATTAGTCAAATAATATTACCCCTAAATGTAATAATTATCAAATGAAATGTTGAGTAAAAAATATTTTACAATATTAAGGATATTATATAGCAATGTTAATTATATACACCACAAACTCGGAATACATGGTGAATAAGGCATATATTTGACAGGAGAAAAATTGAGAGAAAAAAGCCTTACCTCTCACTTCCCTTCAATTTTTTATACTTAAACATTATGTATAATGGTTTAAATAATGTTATTAATTTATTAAAAAAATACTTATATTTTTAATATCTTATATGATCCTTTTATAACATCTTACCACCTATTTAATGATAATATTTCTTTATATTCATTATATTCATTATTTTGGGTGTCTTCGTTTCATGGTTTCATTATCGGTTTACTTATGTACAATGATAGATGTTCTTGTAAAATGGGATAAAAACACAATATTCCAAACTAAATTGTATTCATGAACTTCAACAAGTTTCAATGGTACCATATATCATTTTTATTTTGACCATGAGGATGCATCATTTGATAAAACATTAAGGATAATTATTTAGTTTATTTTTTTTCAAATAATCTTGAAATATTTTAATTTTATATTATATTATGCATATAAATTAGTTTGGTAACATGAAATAAGACATAATATAATAATTTTTATATAACTTATCTATAATAAAATTGTTTCTACCATTCTTGAAGGTGGTAAAAGAAAATGAAAAATCAATTTTCACAAAGATGGTTAGCCGCCATAATTTGGAAAGTATTTTTGTTTATTTAATTAAGAGGAATTAATAATAGTGATGGATATTATATATTCCATTAGAAATATAAAACTATAATATTTAAATTATTATGGATTCATATTTCCATGATGGATGAATAATGTCAGAATAATGTAAAAGAATAAAAGAAATTAGGAGAGGTGCTTTGAGAAAATTACCTCTTGAATATCACATCCTTGGAGGATACTTTTAGGAACTTTGATTTTGTTTTTGGTGATACTAGATGTACCTAGATGTGGGGAGAGTGATTATGAGTGGTTATTTCAAATATTTTAGGATAATCAAGTATTTCTTGGCAAAATGGGATGGTGTAGGGTAGTATCTAAACTTTATGAGGGGTCGTTTTCATTGATTAAAAAATAATAATTTTATCTTTAAATAAAACAGCATTTTTGGGTATTAATTCACATGAGTATAAATGATGATATATAATACTATATCATGGTTTATTAGAACTCAATGTTGTGTGTAAAATAAGCTATTGAAAAGAATTAATTCCAAAATATACATTCTGTGATCACTTGGGTGTTATATTCATTCCTCCATAAATATAATCTATCTTATAAATTTGATATTTCACATCAAAAATAAATTATTGCTACATGAGAATCCTATAATGGGAAACCCGCAACATTAATAGGGTTAATAAAGCATCCTCTTAATAAGATGGAAATAAAAATTGTAAGGTCACCAAAAAAGTAGGATTTTTAATAAAATAAAATTAGTGAGTAGTTAAAACTTATAAATGGAAGCGAAATATAGCTATCATGTTCTATGGTATGGTGATAGAAAAAATGGTCATTAAAAAGTTAACCATCACAAAATCATAAATATATTATGGGTTAAATGATAATTGATTTTTCAGTAAGAAAGGTAAATTGATAATATATTTTCTCTAAAATCCTTCACATAGAGTTGAGAAATTATTTTACTATCTAGATTGTCATTTGGGGAAATAATATTTCATTATTTCATTCCATGTACCAAAAATAATCTAATCTACTGATAGTGATTTGTGTTGGGACCACTTTGTGTATAAATATTGTACTTATTGTCAACAGTTGTCAATACTCGTCAAAATGAAGGAAGAGTTGAAGAAAGACTAAAAACATAGTGGATATTGGATAAAGTGAGGTTTCCTGGAGAATTGTTATGGAACCGTAGCATTGGATATTATACTTGAGAAATTCTTTAATTAGTTCAATTCAAACGATTGTTGAACTGATACAAAGTTCAAAGAACTTTTGTCAAAGGTGACACATTTTTTACAAAAATGAAGAATGGTGAAGTATCATCCATCTAATGATGATTGAAGAAAATGAGGATTTAAAAAAGACCATGCAATGCTTCAAGATTTCATAAGAACCATGCAATAGATTACTTGATGAAAATAATCATATTATTTGAATGAAGTAGAGAATGATGGATGAAGAAGATGAGAGTGTGTGGAAGGGCTTGACATTCTAAAAAGGTAATGAATTACACATTTCCTTGAAATCATAGGATTGTGGCACTGTTATTAATGTTCCAAATTCATGCATCAAAGGTGATACATTGTCTGCAACATTGAAGGTATTTAAAGAAGCTTCAAGACTTCACTTTTGGATGAAGAGATATGACATTGTTTTTTGGAATTAACACTCCAAAAGGAATTGAGGATTTGAAGTGAGGATGAAGATGTAATTTGGAATTATTATTCCAAAAATAAATGACAATACCAGATGATGATTTGATGATATGTATTTCACAAATATCATATGTCAGGAGAACATGTGGTGCAAGCCTTATGATAGAAAGGGGGATAAATGATGATGCCAGTCATATACAATTTTTTTTGGAAGGAATGATGCAGCTGAAAGATAGTGATGTTTCAGTACTTTTCATTGTAACTATGACGATTCTTTGCTGATTTGTATTTCCCAAATATCATAAGTTTTGGAAAATTGTGATGTAAGCCTTATGAAGGATAGGGGAGTAGAGAAGTGTTTTTTTTGGAAAAGTGAAGAAAGTGGCATGAAAGTCATAAGTGTCACACAAGTTTGGTGCACAATTATAATTGGCGTGCAAGTGTATGTTACGTGAATGTCATATTTCAACATCATCGTATCAAAATATGACAAAGGAAAGAAAGGGTCACGCAAGTGCTGGAGCGATGCACAATTGTTGGAGCGGTATGCAAGTGCTGGAGCGACGCGGAAGTCTATGTTGCACACAATCCATTAAAATTCATATAAATAGATGACTAGCCTCTTTATTTTTTATGGCTCAACACTTAAGAGAAAATTTGAGCTCTGATCGCACATGTAGTAGAAGTGGCACACAAGATAAAGTGGCGTGCAAGTTGAGTGTTATTTATAAGGCGCGAATGTTGGGTGGCACGCAAGTCGGTTGGAGCACAAGAAGATTAGCACACAAGCAAAAGTGGCGTGCATGTTGTGAGCTAGGCACAATAGTGGTGTGAAAGTAGTTAGTGGTGCGCAAGTAGGCAAGAGCGCAAGATGAGTGGCACACAAGCTAAGTGGTGTGGAAGCTGAGTGGTGTGAAAACAGGTGGTGTGCAAGCAGGGAGGCATGCAAGTATATTGGCGAGCAACCATCATGGAATGCAATTAGATGTTGCGCACAAGTTGGGAGTTGTGAAAAATTGTGGTGCGCATGTATTTGATGGCACACAAGTAGGGTGGAGCGCAATTAGGGAGGCGCACAAGTAGGGTGGCGCACAAGTAAGGATTGGAGGGCAAGCTAAGGAAGAAGAAGAAGAAGTTCTTGGTGAAGATGTTTTTGCAGTGAAATAGAATGTGTGAAGAAGAGTAGGTTTCAGTGCAGTTGTTTCTGCATTGAAGAAACAGAAGAAGAAGAAGAGTGTGTAGCTTACAGGTTTACTGCATAGAAATAAGATAAAAAGAAGAAGAAGGGAGTATGCCCAATTGAATCCTACAAGTAATTAGGGCAGTTCAATTAAGATGAGGCTATGTGTGTTAATCCTTAGTTTCTGAATAATCACCTTGGTATATGTGATTTTGGCCATGAAAAGAGAAGAAGATTTGGTGTAGTTGGTTATTGCACTAAGAAGAAGAGAGAAGAAGATTTAGTGCAGTTGGATATTGCACTAAAAAGAATAAAGAGGAAGTCTATGGTATTTCGTGTTGCACTAGAGAAGAAGAAAAAGAAATAATGAAGAAATACATGCCCACTTCTTTGCAAGTAATCAAGTAAAAATCCCTAAAATAGACCAAGAGAAGAACCTACAATATCAATAAGGAAGAATACTATCTCTATAGGTAGTATAAAGAACCCACTAGAGGCTGCAAGTTAGACTAGACTATCATCAGTCCAGGGAAGAGGATTGTTTCTCACACCCTCCAATGTGTAGGGACTTATACTGGCTATAGGATTGTTTTTCTAGCCACTTCATTGTAGCATCATATTACATTATATTGGAGAATCCATGAAATAGTCATTCACATTCATGGCAAGGACGTAGCTACTCTTATTGACTGGTGAACCTTGTAAAAATATCGTGTGCATATTTTTACTGCTTTCTATTGTTGCATGAAACAGGAAAAAGATAATAAGAGAATCAAGATCCTAACAGGTCAATACGTACATGGATAAAAATTAAGAATTTGTTTTAAAAGTCCTCAACACTGATTCACCCCCCCCCCCTCAGTGTTAGGTATATTCCAAACTATTCCTCTCAATTGGTATCAAAGAAAGGTTACCCTCTATTGGATTCTCTATAGTGAAGTTATTCTCTTTTGAATATTTGAGTTGCATTCCGGAATTATCAATGAAGAGAAATTTCAGTGAGGATTCAGTTATATCTGAAAAGAAGTCTATATCTATCAATACCATGATGAATAGGAAAAATAAGGAGAAGAGAAATTTGAAGAATTAGTCCCTTTAGTCTAAAGAAGAGGATGTATCTAGTTCTCCATATCTAGCAGAAATTAAAGACACAAAAGGCTTGGAAATGTTATTAGAAGCTGGCTTATGTTTCCACTAAGAATATGGATAACCATCCTTCCTCAAATGACAAAGTGGTATGTGTTAATATATTTGGAAATTATTCTCATGATGAAAATTTTGGCATAAGTTGTGAAGATCAATATACAAATTCTTCAGAAATATTAGACCACATATAATGAATGATTCTTCATAGTATTCTTGAAGATATTATGTCTCTTGTTTGTGGATTATTTCAATGCATGCGAGAACATATCACTCAACATGAAGAAGAAAATTATGTTTTGGAGAAGGGAATACAAGAAAAAATTATCGAATGTTTAAATCTATCCAGATAGGTTGGAGCCTTTAAAGAAACAAATATGGGATTTGAAGTAAGTTCTTCAAAGTGGTTCAAAGATGTTTAATAGAATGAGGGAGTCAAAAATCCACTAGAAGTGAATATCCATGCACTTTAAGATGATCTGAAAAAGAGCAATGATAACAAGGAGATATATTTGGAAGAAATCTCCAAGAAGATCATAGAACTTGACTCTTTGTTAAAAAACAATGTAAAGGTGCATGAAGATGAAGTTAAAATATTAAAGAAGGATTATGAAGAGAATATGGCTATGATTGATGAATAGGAAGTAATCCTCAATATGAGATGTTTATAATTGGATGTTGAGTTTACCAATCTTGGGAAGACACATATTGAGTCTCCACAAAATAAAGAAACAGTTTCTGCTAGTATTCAATGCTCAATGGAGGATTATACTCTCAAAAGACCTCCAACATGTGATAAGAAGATCATGTATTCACTCATTGATCTATCAAAAGCAGCTGAGAATGTAAAGGTACCATCCATACCAACCTATACTAATGTTTTTTTCTACAAAAAGTACGGGTTGGAAAAAAAATTTATATCCAAGTATGGATGAAGAAAAGTGAGAAGAAACCTACCACCGTGGATATGGTGGATATGGGAAAGGGTGTGGAAGATATCTCCCCATATAAATCACAAAATACTAAGAAGACGATTCAAAAACCATATAAAGAATATAGGAAGAAGTCAAGGTCTTTTGGTCAATACTAGTGTTGTAAAAGATTTGGGCATTGTGCAACAGATTGTTAGTACAACCCCTTAAATGTAAAAGCACAAAGAAATCTCGTCTCAAGGGGGATAAATCAAGAGAGGAAGAAGAAACATCTAGAGATCCAAAAGCATATGAATACTCCAACCAGATTTGGAATGTTAGATAACATCTGTGATGTATGCAAAAGGAGGGGTCATATGAATGGTTCATGTTCATATAATAAAAGAAGACCACAGAAGCTGAGTAAGAATGAAGAAGCATCCATGGGAATAAATCAAGTAAATAATATGAAAACCAATTCACCCAGGAATATTTCAATAAGTAAATATGATAAGTCTATTGATTTGAAATCCAAGAAGGTGAAGTGTGGTGCATCCAAAATAACTACTAAGAAGGAAGCCACTTAGAAGAAGCCATGTAGAAGATCCAATCATGATGCCTCAATCCCTAATTATATTTTGGTGGTTTCACTAGATGATTTGGAAAGAATGAGAATCATAGAATATGCATAGGCTAATACGTGTGCTAAAAGAAAAAAATAAGATTCTACATGAAGAAAAGGATGTTTTGTGTGTGAGGTACAACAAGGCTGGTCATACTATTAAGAGATGCTCTGAATTTACTGTAGCCCAACAAGAATTTCTCAAAAAGCTGAAAGTAGCACTAGGAGATTCTAGTTCTTTGAAAGACCATGAATAAAGAATATTCACAAACAAAGAGATGGAAGAAATTGTGATATCCACACAGTCACAGTCAGCATTCAAGATCAGTTGTGAAAGTGTGGAGAATGGAGCATCTGGGTTGAGAAGATCATCTCAAACTTGTTGTCCACGTTGATGGAGAAAAGAAGATCCACCTTATTCCATTAAATCATTGTGTGTTGAATTTGTTATTATAATACAAGGAATTGATGGTGAAGTAAGATCTCAGAGGTAAAACCTGGGATTCAGTGAGGAGAAGTGTTCCCTTGAAGGGGAGACACATGAAGACGCTGCCAGAGTCATTATCTCAATCAATATCAACATCAGTTGCTATAAAATTCAATTACTCTAATGATTTTCTGAAGATTATTTCATTGGAAAAGATATGTCGTTTCTTAATCTCTCATTCTTGGTTAGTCGAAATAAATATATTTTTATAAGGGGGGTAACTAGGTCAATCAGTGAGATAAGAAGAATGAATGTTCCCCAAGGCCACTTTTCCTTCTCATTGCACATGAATGTTTTTGATCCTTTTGATGAAGTGAGTGCCGAAATTTCAGGATTAATTATTTCCTATGGCATTCAATATCGATTTTCTACAATGAGAGTTGAAAATTGTTGAAGGAAAGTGTAGGAGATCTCATCTCATACGGTATCACGATCAGTGGATAATGGCCAACATTCTTGTCTAAATCAAATTATCTTGTGTTTTACATCGATCATTGCTTAATTATACTTAGAGTGAAATGATTTATGAAACACTACTTAACTAAGGACTGATACACTCTCTACCATGAACATTTTATTTCTTTTCAATAAGGGGGAGAGAAAGTGAAATGAATGTTTTAAATGAAAGGGGGAGAGAAACACGTAAAGGGGAGAGAGAAGAATCTTATTCTGACATTGACACATTCATTCGAAGAGGCTTTTTGGTACTGAAAACAAAATAAAAATTGGGAGATTGTTGAGACCACTTTTTGTATAAAAATTGTATTTGTTGTCAATAGTTGTCAATACTCGTCAAAATGAAGAAGGAGATGAAGAAGGACTAAAAAGTTAGTGAAGAGTGGCTGAAGTGAGGTTTCCTATAAAATTTTTATGGAATCATAGCATTGGATTTCATACTGGATAAACTATCTAAGAAGAGCAATTCAGATGGTTATTGAACTAATACTAAGTTCAAAGAACTTGTTTCAAAGGTGACACATTATTTATAACAATAAAAAATGGTGAAGTATCATTCATCTAATGATTATTAAAGAAGAATGAAGATTTAAAGAAGACCATGAAATGCTTCATGATTTCATGAGAACCATTCAAGAGCTTACTTGAAGGAATTAATCATATGATTTTAATGATGTAGATAATTATGGCTAAAGAAGAAGAGAGTGTGTGAAAAGGCTTGGAATTATAAGAAGGTCATTAATGACACATTTCCTTGAAATGTGATGATTGTTTCACTGTTCTTAAACTTCCAAATACATGTATCAAATGAGATACACAGTCTGCAACATCGAAGGTATTTGAATAAGATTCAAGCCTCCACTTTTGGATGAAGAGAGATGATTGATGTTCTTTGGAATTAACACTACAAAAGGAATTGAGGATTTGAAGTGAGGATGAAGAAGTACTTTGGAATTCACATTCTAAAAAGAATGGAAAAACCATATGATTATTTACTGATTTGTTTTTCACAAATATCATAAGTCAGGACAACATGTGATGAAAGCCTTACAATGGAATGGGGGAGAAATTATGATGCTAGTCATATACAATTTTGATTGGAAGGAATGATGCTACAGGAAGATAGGGAAGTTTCAGTACTTTTCATAGTAACTATGACAATGCTTTGCTGATTTGTATTTCACAAATGACATAAGTTTGGAAAACATGTGATGAAAGCCTTATTAAGGATTGGGGGAGTAAAAAAGTGTTTTTTGGAAAAGTGAAGAAAGTGGAGTGCAAGTCAAAAGTGGCGTGCATGTGTAGCGTGCAAGAGTTTTTTGTGCGCAAGACATATTTAAACATCATCATATCAAAATATGACACATGAATGAATGTTTCATGCATGTGTTGGAGTGGCGCACAAGTGCTGGAGTGGCGCGCAAGTGCAGGAGCGGAACGCAAGCGCTCGAGCGGCGCACAAGTTTTTTTGGCGCCCATGTTTTTTTGGCACACAAGTCACCAAAATTCCTATAAATAGATGACTAGCCTCCCAATTTTTTAGGTCTAAACACTTAAGAGAAAATTTGAGCTATGATTATGCATGTAGTAAATGTGGCATGCAAGCTGATGTGGCATGCTAGTAGGATGGTGTGCAAGCAGAGTGACGCGCAAGCTGAAGTGGCACGCCAGTTGTGAGATGTGCAAAATAGTGGTGTACTAGTAGTTATTGGCACACAAGAAGGAATATCACAAGATGAGTGGTGCGCAAGATGACTGGCGTGCCAGATGAGTGTCTATCAAACAGGTGGTGTGGAATTAGGGAGGCGCACTAGCAGAGTGGCACACAAGAAGCATGGTGTGAAAGTAGAAGTGTCACCCAAGTTGTGAGTTATAAGCAATTTTGGTGTGCAAGAATTTGATGGTACACAAGCAGGGTGGTGCGCAAGCAGGGAGGCATGCAAGAAGGGTGGTGCACATGTATGGATTGGTGTGCAAGCTAATGAAGAAGAAGAATAAGAGCTCGGTGCAGATGATTTTGCACTGAAAGAGAACGTGTAAAGAAGAGTAGGTTTCACTGCAGCTGGTTTTGCATTGAAGAAGAAACAGAAGCAGAAGAGTGTGCATCTTACAGGTTTGCTACATAGAAAGAAGAGAAGAAGAAGAATAAGAAGAAGAAGAAGAACATAGTATTCACAATTGAAGCCTATAATTATTTAGGGAAGATCAATTCAAATGATGTTATGTTAGATGATCCTCAGTTTCTGAATAATAACAATGGAATATGTGATTCTAGCCATTAAAAGAGAAGAATATTTAGTGCAGTTGGTTATTGCACTAACAAGAAGATATAAGAAGATTTAGTGCAGTTTGTTATTGCACTAAGTAGAATAAAGAATAATTCTAGTGAAGTTGGTGTTTCACTAGAGAAAAAGAGAATGAAATAATAAAGAAATGGTTGCCTAAAAATTTGTAAGTAATCAAGTGAAAATCACTAAATAAGATGGAGAGAAAAAACTACCTTATGAAGATGAAAGTAGACTGTCTCTATAGGCAGTATAACATACTATCTAGAGGCTGCAAGTTGGACTAGACTATCACCATCCCAGGAAAGAGGATTGTTTCTCACCCCCTCCAATGTTTAGAGACTTACACTGGCTAGATGTTTGTTTTCTTAGCCACTCCATTGTTACAACATATTAAAGTATAGCGGGGAATTCATGCACTGGTCATTCCCATGCATGGAAAGGATGTAGCTACTCTTATTGAGTGGTTAACCTTGTAAAAATATCGTTTGCATATTTTTACTGCTTTCTATTATTGCATGTGATAGGTAAAAGAGATAAGAGAGTCAAGATCCTAACATGTCAAGAGGAACAAAGAAAAAAGTAAGAATTGGTTAAAAAAGTCCTCATCACTAATTCACCCCTCTCTCAGTGTTAGGTATATTACATACTGGTCCTCTCAATTTGATCTTGTTTCATTTCTTAATCCTTTAAATTGATATTCAAGATGAATTTTTCAATCCTTTTTCAATTTAACGAATCATAAAATCCACAAGTCATTCCTCTACTGATTAAATATTTATTTAATCTAAAATGGTTAGTGTATGTTATAAACAATCAATAATACTGAATCAAGAAATTAATCCATTACCTACATAGTTAATCCTAAAACTCATCCAAAATACATTTTTCCAAATTAAAAGTCCAAAAATTTAGAAATTGGATCCCAAAATTTTCAATATCAAAAAAGAAATAGATTATGAAGAGAATATTATGTTGAAATTTTATGACATAACAAATATATGGCTACGTTGAAAACCATAAAACGTAGATGTAAACATTCATGCATTAAAATCCTTAATGAAGAAGTTCTGTAATTAAATCCTTATATATTTATTAATTATTATAACTACAATATCACAGATAAAAAACATTTTCATCATAATTAATGATTCCAAAAAACCAAATACATTAATTTTTCCACATAGACTGTATAAGAATAATAATATTGACATTGATGCCTTTTCTTCTATTGAGGTATATTCCCTTTATGCTTTGGGAATTTTTTTATATTGCCCCATATTTTTTTAGTTAAATAATTTATCACTTACAACTTATTTGTTTCCCTTTTAATCACAAACCAAGAGACTATTGTATCCACACTTGTAAAACACCCATTATCTTCTTGAAAGTACTAGGTTGTTTCTTTCCATAATTATCAGGTGTGGGAAAATCATTCTTTCCCATTTTTATATCTTATCAATATCTTGTTCCATTATTCTATTACTCATTTTCTTTCCCTCAAATTTAGGTCACTTTTATAATTCATTCTCTTCCTTTATAGCACATGAGACTATATCTTCATATAATGATAATGTTTGGGAGACCAATTCCCTTCAGAGGAATGGATTTAACCCCTAAAATAAATGATCAATCAAACTCCATGGGTTATATAAGTAATCTGTAACATGCCTTTATGATCATGTAAAATTGTATTAAAATATAGAAACATTATCATCCTTTTTTTATCTAAGCCTCAAAACTTTTCTCTTTATATTTTCTGATAGTTCATGATGGAAATATTTTCCCATGAAAAAATCTTTAAAAATTATTACATTCCAGGTTTTTATTTCCTCGTCATCCATTGTGTGTTTGATTAATGACCACCATTGATCCGGTACTCCATATATATGATAACCTTCCATAAAAACCTACTCCCTTTCATTACATACTAATGAATTAGATATATAATGTAGAGAACAAATCCATTGACACCCCCAATGAATACCCATACCTAAGAATCTTAGAGCTAGTGCCTTACTTTTTTACATCTGCACAATATAGAAAGAATCACATCCTAAAGGACTAAATGATTTGGTAGTTTTTAAAAAATTTATAAATATATTAACCTCTCATTACTTTTTAAAACATAAAATAAAGAATATATAATCCTTTAGGAATACCATTATTCTCATATCGTAACCATGTATATGAGCCATAATAAACATCTTAGCATCATGGGGATAAATAAAAAATAAGAAAGGGGTGATCTGAAATGATCAGTAAGGGATAAGAATAGTGGAAGTAATCCTGATTATGAATTAATAATTATGTAAAGGTAAATAAATAATTATAGTATATTAAATCAAAAACCTAAAAAAATATGTTTGAAATAAAATATGATCAAATACTGTAACATAAACAATCACATCAGTGAGAATGCATAACCATCGATATTTTACTAATAGAATAAACACATGAAAATAAATAACTAATCTCATAATTAGGGAATTCAAAATGGTGGACATATAAACACAACATCAAGGATTCAGTCAAGAAAACATACAAAAATGGGTAATAAATAATCCAATACCCCAACTAGATTGTCTTATGAGACCTATCGATACAAAAAGGGGATATATTGGGCCCCATACATTACTTAATAAATCAAATACATTCCACATATTTGGATTTTTAAACATAATCAACATATATATATATATATATATTCAATCTATAATAGAAAAATGATAATAACTTTAACTATTAACTAATCATAATCGGAAATTGTCTTGATGAATATGTTGAATGGTGTCAAAATATTACTTCCATAAAAAAACTAATGAATAACCTTTTAATATAATTTAGAAGATAGTATCATAATATATGAACATAAATTAAGCATAATATTCAAATAATTATGTTTTCAAAGATGAAAATACAATAAATGAGATCATTGAATAATTATTAATTAGAATAGCCTTTTTTAGATTGATACTCACTTGTGTTTAAAAACATTGACAATTATAAAATAAACTTTTTATTTTAAGATAGGATTGCAATCATGTAAAAGAAGATACTAAAATTTATCATTTTAGGAAATATGAAATATTCTCTCATTCCATATATTTATAAAAATCATCCCATAAACTTTTTTTCAAAAGTCTAAAAACGTTATTTACAAAATTACAAAAAAATATAAAACCATTTTATAAAAAGTCAAAAATGATTAAAATTTTAAATAAAATATCATAGAAGAATATTAAAAACATTTTTCGAAATAATTATTCGAAAACATTACATTGAATAAAAAAATTATGGGGAACACCTAAAAAATATATTTTTCAAAAATAAAGTATCCTAAAAAAGTCATATAATTAAAGTGAGGATTAATCAAATGAATAGATAATCTGTATCTGTGATAAATACACATAAAAAAATTATAATAAAATATAAGGTAATAAAAATTATTTTCACTCATAATCATAACATGAAAAAATAAATGATGAAAAAGTTTGACCCAATTAATTTAAATTTTGTTACAAAATTACTTAACACTTTGTAATCAGTCGAATGGAATGGACCATAAAAGTCATAATTATAAAATAAAAAATTTAATAAAATTAATATAACTAAATTCATGACACTATATATCATATTTCATCTTATACACCACTCACATGAAATTAGTGGTGAATAAGGCATATATTTCACAGAAACAAATGCGAGACGAGAAACCCTTACCTCATGCTTCCCTTTAGTATTTCACACTACAACCTCTTGTATAATTCATAAAAAATGTTATCAATTTATTATAGAACATTGTTATTATTTATAATTCCTTATATTATCCTTTTATTTATTCTTAACACACTTTTAATGATAATATTTCATTATTTTTATTGTTTTGTGTGTGTTCATTTCATGGTTTCAAAGACGATTTACATGTGTATAATTACGAATGTTCCTTTTAAATTGAAATAAAAGTAAAAAATTGAAATGTAATTTTATTAATTCACATAAATATATTAAAATGGTTTTGTATATAATTTTTATTACATAAATTAGGACGATTGATTTGATAAAATGTGGATTATTGATGTTTAGAATATTTTCTGTGATTTTTCGACCGTCACAAACTACATTCACTTTATTTTACATCATGTGTATATATTAGTTCTGTAAAATAAAATAGGTTATAAAATACATAAAAATTATGATTTAAACATAACAATACATTTTTTACTTGAATTTAATGTGGTAATGTAAAATGAAAAATCATTTCTCGCAGACACGTTTAACCGTCTTAATTTGGACAATGGTTTTGGTTATTTGAATTAGTGGGTGTAATTAAAGGGATGGATATAACATATTTCGTTAGAAACATATAATCCCAATATTAAAATTATTATTGAGTTAAAATTTCATTTTATATATAGAAAATGAGGATAAGGAATATGAATAAAATAAATAAAGAGAGGTGTTTTGAGAAAGTTACCTCTGGAATATCACATACTTGAAGGACACCTGGAGGACCTTGTATTTTCCTTTTGGTGAGATTAGTCTAATTTATACATTGTATTAGTGATTAATATGTGTTTTTGATACATATTAATAAAATAATTTATTTTTGAGGATATATGGGTTGGTGAGGGGTGGTATTTATACTTTGGGAGGGGTGGGTTTAAGTGATTAAATAATAATTTTTTTGTTTAAAGCCATCCAAATATGGGTGGAAATATTATAACTAATTTGGAAGATAATTAATCTTGAAATGTCAGGTTATTTATGGGAAACAATTAAAACATAAATTTTATGTTTCAGTTTTTAGGTTTTTTAGTATTTTACCTTTTAACTACAACATTTTTACATTATTTTTTATATATTGTGGTCAATATGTTTTTTACCACAATGATTTTTTATAGATATAAATGAAAATTAAATTAATAAATAATTTATAAATTATTATTCTAAATATTCAATAAAATATACCAAATTAAATTCACATAATTCAAAAAATTATATTTAAACATATTCTTGTAGATGAGACCAAAAAGCGAGGTTTAATGTGAAAATGTTCAAAATATTTAAATGTTTTTTATCCAAAATCAGCATAAAAATGATTCCAATATCCTAAATTGGATTAATATGTGTATAACTAATCATATCCTACATCGAGAAATATTTAAAATAATATTTCATATTATAAATTATTTAGAATAATAGTCTATTTTCTATTAAATTGAGGTTTTTTTAACTATTCATCAAACAAAGAGACTTATTAAAAAACAAAAAAAAATTAACATTATTTTAATTTTGACATTAAAATTTGAAAAATTTTGTTTTTTGTCAAATAAAAATTTTAAAAGTTCCAAAATAAGGTTTTAAAAAAATTACATCAAAAGGTAGTGAAACATCCTTTCAAAAAAATTTCTTTTTTGTTTACAATTGGATTTATTCCCATATTAGGTATATAAATAATATTGGGTGAATTTAAAAACATTTTTGTGAATATTTAACATAATATTTTCATTTATACCAATAAAGAATAGTGACCAACATAATTTATGAATATAAAATGCCATTGTGGGTATAAAAATAGTTGTTTAAAAAACCACATCATTTATATTGAATCAGTTTTTATATTCATTTATAAATAATTATTATGTAAAGAATTAAATTTAAAATTTTTTGTAAAATAATTTTTTTTGATTTAGTTAGTCTTATTAAATACCTCCATTCTAATAGCTAGATTATAACAAGTGTATTAAAATAATAATATTTATCAGTATAACAAAATTTTTTTGTTCTTGGTGTTTCATGTAAAATAAGATATATAAGATATTAAAATTTAATAAGGGACATCTCATAAAATATAGGGATGGTACATCTTAA
Source organism: Viscum album (assembly GCA_963277665.1). Taxonomy (NCBI): domain Eukaryota; kingdom Viridiplantae; phylum Streptophyta; class Magnoliopsida; order Santalales; family Viscaceae; genus Viscum; species Viscum album. The sequence continues at coordinate 199,130,690 of OY728157.1, read as the reverse complement.
TTTCGTTCAAATTATTATATTTTAACAATTTTGTATATTTAGGTAAATTGATGGATTGATATGATTCATGAACCTAAGTATATCAACTGTATTTTGGAATCCTTTTGGTTGCCTACTATATATTATATTCTCACACCCAAGAATTTAGCTTTAGTGGTCATGCAATTATGTGGTTAATTTTTCAGTAACCTATAGTTTTTAGTATATTTATATATTATTTATTTTGATTTAATTTTTTTGAGATTTTAATCAAACACATTCCACTTAATGATATATCTAAAGACATGGGATCATGAATGCAATTTAGCCTGAAGTGTCAGATTTATGCATTATATTTTGATTCTTTAGAGGAAATTCATATTTGTGAATCACATATAGTACAACCACATTTTATAGGTTTTCTAAATATTGTATATCAAATATAAAGTATGTAAATCACTCACTAATTTTACTCTTGAAACTCATAGTGCTAGAGACCCACCCCTATGGATTAGGGATCACTCATGGGATAATATGGTGGTCTAGAACATCCTTATTTATAATATCGTCTTATGACTTATAAAAATTAGTATCAATTATAATATATGTTATGGTTTCTCAATCATACTACTTTGGATGGTTAGTATTGAGAGTACATGGGAGAAAGGACAGTTGGGACATGAGAATTATCCCTTTAAAAACTAATCTGGAACCTATTTATGGTTGAAGAATAAGTTAATAATGTTTTTTATTTTTTTAGGAAGTTAAATCCACTGTAGCTTAGGTAAAAATATTATTTAATCAGCTATAATTAAGTAATAATCTATAAAATATTATACAGATCAGATGGTATATTGGTATATTGTATGTTTAAGAATCATTTTCCCATTCACATTAATATATGTGCATACCTATGACATGTAATTTAATATATATTAATCTTTAATTAATTATAAGAAACCAATAGAGTATATAATCATTCCAATCATATATTATTAGGGAAAATGTAATTAATTGTGTTATTACATGGATGATTTTAAGTGTTATACTAAAAATAATACACATGTAACTTTATTAAATGTTTTATATGAAAGGTAATAACCATTTGATAATATTTCATTGTGTATTTAAAATTTTGTAATTTGATAAATGACATGATTTAATTTTATTTTAGTTTACTTATATTTCATGTGATTTCCTTTGATTTTAGATTTTATATGATTATTAGACTATGTGTTATATATATGGTGATGGGCATTTTAAAAATTGTAATTTTAATTTTTTATATACTGAATGACATTTGGGATCATTTTATGGTTTAATATTTACAAATTGTTATGAATATGTGTGTTTTGGAATCACTAACATGGGTTTTTTATTATAAATTGAAGTTGTATATTAGGATGATCCCAAAAAAATATAATGATCATTGACATAAGAGAATATCAGTTAATTATGTATTTTTTACGGATGAAAAATACTACAGTGGAGTTTTCAATGACCATAACCATGGTCATTATATTTTTTAGTAAAATTAGTAGGGATTTCTTATGGTATATTAATTTTTTTCTAATAGTTGGGGGGTTAATTTTTATTTTATGATTTTTTTATCAAAATTGGTGTTTTTAGATGATATTTTAACTATATTGAGATATGGTTCGAGGGTTAATGTAATATTTGGAGGTTTATGTGGGGTCCATGAATGACTTCATTAAACTATTTAACTATATGGGACACTGGGTACACGGTGGAAGTCATACCATACCTGATGTTAGGAATGGGATACCTGGGTTGTAATATAGATGATTTGATAAACGTGGTCTTCCATTGGGTACTTAGTGTACCTTGCTCAGGAACTTTGTATACCCATATCAAATTGTCATTAAAATTATGTAATTTTTACTTTTCACCCCCACCCATTTAGCCCCATTTGCATTCACAATCAGGTCAATTCTTCATCTAGTTGAGTAGAAACGTCATTTAGGTCTCCACTTCAACCCATTCTCCCCATCCTATCATTCCTTTGATTGAATGTCTTTTAATAATATTTCATCATGTCAATTCCATCCTAAATAACCCTTAACCATCTCCTTTATTCATATCACACTTTCTCTTAAATTTTTTATGTAAATAGGCCACTTGAATTTGAATTTCACTAATTTCATAGTGAAAGCAATTGAAATAACTTCATATCATCTCATATCAATTAAGATATTCCTTGATGAGTGTTTTCCAATACTTTTACTATTATTATTAAAATATTCCATTACATAGACAATTGTAAGGATTTCCTTCATTTAGGGAGTTGATTCAAGGCTTCATAGGTTAATTTTTGTTTGGTCCTTCTTCTAATTAGTGATTTTAGTAATTATCTAAATAATATTCCATGGTTTTTTATATGTTTTAAGATAGTTTTAAAATTTCATGTCTTTTCTTTGCAAATTTATTCTAAATTTATTTGAAATATCAATTTTTTATTTTTAGTGGTTGTTATCCTTCTATTTGAGTATAATGGAATACTCTTCAAGGATTATTCATTAGATGGATGTTTTAACCCATTTGAATTTCTTGTAAATTATATTTTTATTTACACACTTTTATCTTTACTATGTTATTATTTATGATCTCACATGTTTTTAAAAAATATATACCATGTATTTTTAAATAATATTATCTTTCTCAATTTATAATGTTTCATTTAAATTATACATTCATGCCTGAATTATATTATTTATTGATTTACAAAAAACATCTGGATTGAAATTCATTTATTATGGGTAATTATTATGCATTAAATATAAATTATAAAAGTTGTTAAAACGTTCTAGTTTTGTTTAACATAGAACGATTTTGACCATATCTCATATGCATTTAGACAAATTTTAAATCCATAATTCAATTAAATATCACAATAAATATAAGGCTAATATTAGATTTCAATGTGTCAATAATTTAAATAGATAACAAAGATCTCAATTATTTTTGAGAAAAATAAATACCGTATTTATTATCTGCAAAAACATTAAATGAAAATCTTGGGAATTTTAGCAATTAATGACATTAAAATTTGATAGGAAGAAGATTTTTATTTACTAAAAATTTTATTGAATTTTAATATCTTATAACAAAAAATTGACGCTGAAAAGGGAACTGTACTTTTATTATTAATTTAAATTTTTACACTTGCACTCGATGAATCATGTGATGAATCTCGAATTTTCAAAAATGGTTACCATTAGACAATGAGTTTTTTTGACATGGAAAATGGGTCATGAACATATGTTTATTTAGTATCAACGTTTTAATGGTCATTTGGATGTTTATGTAATAATTTTTTTGAAATATAAGTATTAATATAATAATATATGATTTTATACTAAATTCACGTAAATAATTATGTCCTCAGTGAAAAAAAATGTAAAAATTTGTAATATACCATTTGAGTAACCCAATGGTTGTTCTTACATTAATATGAATACTAAAACCACACAGAATACATAATTAACATGTTACCCCCACTATTTAATAAATAAATGACATATGAATAATTCCGCATACCCTCATTCATAGGAGATCTATGTCAAAAAAAAACAAATATAAACATTATCTATGAAATTTATTTTACTACATTCCAATGGATTTGTAAATACACTTGTTGGATAATGGTTTAAACATAAATCTTTAAAATTAATATTTTAAAGATTCATATTAATGAACCCATGTTATTATAATTCACCATGAACATGAAAATTCCAGGTGAATACATGACTGGGTTTAAAATATTTCATCCTTGGTTACATCTATGTTACATCTTGTTATTTTTTTGTTTCCCTAATATAATATGATCACACGTCATATTTGTGATAGGGATAAAATTAGTATTCGTACACTACATGTTTGTATATGATCCCACATCACTTATTGAACAATTATTTTCTTGTTTATTTTCTTCTCTATTGTTTATTTTTTAAAATAAAATTATAAGTTGGCACATTTACATGTCTAGTGATTTTTTATCTAATTAGTTTGATATTGTGGTTATTTAAAATTTATCGTGTTTTATTATCATTTTATACCTTATTTTATTGTTATTTTAGTTTATATTTGGTAAATATAAAATTTTTGAGATGGTTATGTTTATTTTATCATTGAATTAATGTTTCGTATGAAATCATATTACTAATATCAAGTAGATATTACGGGATGGGAAATTAATTCCCTAACTCTTATACACCCATTTTCTCTACCCAAATGGTATAAGCTTCATGATTTTCCTAACTCTTATATACACTATTCACAATCCCTCAATATGGGATTATAGGACCCTAAAATTTTAAAATACATGGATATATATACACAAAGCAATCAATTTATTTGTGTGATGTGTATTTTCTAGGATAGGAATAATTGTTTTGCCGACTAGTTCATCTTAGATCCCAATTATTATTCTAAAATCATGTATTATATGTATTAATCCTATACATATATGGAGTTATGATTCATATATTTTTATGTATCATATTAAAGTATTTTAATGGCTTTTTTTAAAAAAAATTATTTTAATGATTTATTATATTAATGTAAAAAGTTAGATTTATCTTATGTATGAACATGATTGTATTCCACGTATTTAAAAACCATGGTGGATTCTAGAAGAGTATTTTATGCTCACCCCATATATGTGTACATTGAAAAAAATGAAATTTCATTGTATATATTTTATGTATCTGTAGGTATTATTAGTCCTCTGGATGCTTTTCGTCCAACATCTGATTGAGGTTTTTATGGATTATGATTCACCTGGTGATGAGGTGGGAAACTAGTGATCTGGTTTGGCATTTATCATTGTGGTTTAGATTTTTATTTCTATTTTTATTTATATATAGGATTTTTTATTTTACTATATGTTATTTTTTAATCCTAGTGTGAGTTTTTTGGTTTTTAAATGAAAAATATGTAGTGGGTGAATCTCTCCTCAATTACACATTGGGAAACCCCTACGTGTTTCTTGTCTTTTTATTAGGGAACACTCTTAGGGTCACATAGCTATCTTTTCCAGTGTCAATTAGATTTTCATTCTAGGGTTACATCATTGGAAGATATTGATTATTAACTAGAATTTTTAGTGATTTCATATTTAGTGGGTTAACAAAAGTGGCTATAAACTAATTTTTTTAGACTATTTTATATGAAACACATTTTTAGATTTAATAATTATATTAAGATATTTTATTCATTTATTTTAAATATAATATTGTATTTATCCATATTCATTGTGATTATTGTTTTCGAGATTCCTCTATATTTCATAATTGACATGTATTATAGATAATAAACCCAAATGTGGTTTAAACAGCAATCCAAAAAATCAATATTTTTTAACTTTTATAAAAAACCATACTAATTAAAGAATTTAATATCACATGGATTGTTATAAAAGTTATTGTTTTCAATGATATGATATGGGTAATGATTCCATTATTATGGTTACTCACTTATTTATTATTATATGTGATATAATATGAAAAAATTTATAGTATATTTGTTCTATGATTTCAAAAACATTTTATTTTATTATAAATATGATATGACAGTATCACTGAGAGAGATATAATTCAAGCATAGTGTTTTTATTATATCATAATGTCTGACATGAGATAGTTTAACAATTGATATAAAATGTGACCAATGTTGTATGCTTTTTTGTTATGATAATATTAATTAATTTTAGTATATCATACAACATATATGATATCTTAAATTATTATATAAGGAGTATGGGTATTAGATTTCATCATTAAACTTCATTATATATATGATTATATCAAAATATTAGGTACACACTAAATCTATGTTACTTTATATTATACAAAAAAATATTTTGAAATATGGAATCATTGATTGAAGATTCTATTTATCATGTTAAATATATGAATTTATCCATTATTCCTTAATTCCGTATTTTATATATTCAAAAATAGGAAATGTATATATTATGAATATTGTCATAATTTAATTAAAATTACTCAACTACTTAGTATAAATTTCATTCTTCTTATTTCAGGATTTCAATGTATGATATTTCATTTTATTTAGTTTTGTATAAAAATGCAATTTTTTATTTAATTATAATTACAAAAAATAATGGTAATTACTTTTATTTATATATATTTACTATTAAAATTATTATTTTACTTTTAAATAAATCATGATTAATGATCTATAAATATTTTTACTTCATTATTGACTTCACTACAACATGGGGTGTTATCCTCTTTCATTTAATAGGATTATTTTCACCAATTGAAATATGTCTTACACAAAATTTATTTGTAATTTATACTGATATATTTTTAATATTGTAAACATTGTGGGGGATTTGTTAAAAAATTATTAGTTATATGAAAGGATTAAATTTATTATGACCGAATCATAATAATTTATTTGAAGGGATGATATGTGCAAATTATATAATTAAAAGCATGAAAACATTTAGGGAATTTCATGTTATTAATATATAAAATGGTTAGATCATTAAAACCCCACAATGTATGAATGTCTTACATTTTTCATAAGTAAAATATCTTAATAGCCTTGATCATCTAAAAGGTTATTTTATACGTAGTCAAGTGTACATGTATTGAATTGTGTTCTATATGGAGACCATAAGGTGAAGATAATTGTGTGGTGTGTATATCTGATTGTGATCATTACACTAAATTTGGAAGGGATCCCATAACTATTAAGATCCCAGTAGAATAAAAGCAAAATTAATAAATTTATAAAAAAAATTATTTTTATTATTCTCAAATATATAAAAATTAATTTTTATATAATAGTATTGATTCTATAATTAAATATGAATGAATTGAGATATAATTTTATCTATGTTAATAAGTTATGATAAATTAATATTCATCAACTAGTATATATTGTGTGAGGGGTTATCATTATAGAGAGATTATATACAATAACTGATATGTCTTAATAATTTTGTAAAATATAATACTCAAGTGATAAATATTTATATAGATTATAATGGACTCAAAAATAATCATCAGGTTATAATTATTTATTTAATATTGGGTTTTTATCCTCGAAGATTTATTTTATGACAAAAAAAATATTAATTTATAAATGCACAAAGAGCGTAATGGTAAATATTTTACAAAAACGAATATTCTAAATCATAATATTAATTATTAGATGGTGATTATGAATTATTCATTATTATGGATGTTCCTGAACTCGGAAATAAAAAGTAATTGGTTAATGGATAGGTAAATCTACATGTTCATAATGGAAAAAGGGTTGTTTCATTGGATATGGAAACATATGATCTATATTTTGTCATTTTATTTTTTATAAAACAAGAAATTTTTATTTTTTTCCTTTTAAATGTTGAAATTTGAATTATGATTCTTTTTTAGATAATAAATGAATTTTTATCATGATTGACAATAAAAACAATCAAATATTTATGAATAACACGTCTAGTGAAATCCAGGTTTATGATAAATGTTTTATATATTATAGATATATACACTAAAATATATATACTTAATATTAGAATATATTGGTCAATTATATTGATAAAAAAATATCATTAGACTTGTTACTCACGTCCTATAAATAAGAAACATGTCAAAAAAATTTAAATAAAATATTCGAATCATTTTATTATAAGTCATTTATTTAATTCAAATTTCTTACTAACTAAATATGACCAATACCATTTTTTATAAAAGAAGTATAAGAAATATCCATTGTGTTGATAAAAATAATACATACTGATGTGTGTGGACCTATGATAACACAAACTATAGTTGGTTATAAATATTTCTAAAATCTGCTGATGAATTTAGTGATTACCATTAATTTTTAATATTAAATCATAACATCTAAACCCATGAAATAATGAAGCCATTCAAAAATAAAGTACAAAATCAACTTGTAAGACTTATTAAAATATATCAATCAGATCATGGTGTGGAATACATAAGCCATGAATGTATTTATTATCTAATAGAATATAAAATCATTAAAATAGTTTGTATAAGTAACAAGGTTATGGAAATCCTTGCATCTGAAGGCTACCAACACATGAAACTAAATATTTTATTGACTTATGGATCATAATCATTAGTCTTTACTAATATAATTCAAGGGTATGACCTATTTCAAAAACATGTCAAACCATATTAATCCCTTCTTCCCTTCTCTTATTTTAAGAATAATAAAAATATTAATTTTTTTCAGTAAAATCATTGAACAACTCACTCATTTAGGTATCTAATGTGGAATGTTGTATTCCTGTTTTTTAATTATACCATGTAATAAATAGTTGAATCAATCCATAATTAGATTGAATTTCATATTTCTTTTGGTGTTTATGCACTGGAGACTCTAACATCTAGACGCAACTATGTTCTATCTAATGTTATTGATAATAAATGATACATGGAATGGGAATCATAATAAAATAGATTACCTAAGGACTTTTAGTTATGAAGAATGAATATGATTTTTGAATTTAGATAAACAGGAACCTAAATATAATAGTTTTTTTGTTTTTTTTTCATATGAAAATTAAACGTTGTTACTTTTGTAATTTATTAACACATAATGTTATTATTTCTTAAAGAGTTATACTTATGATGAGATAAATTATTTATATATGAATAAATAAAAGATAACATGAACTTAGTGATGTTAATGAACAATAAATAAAATTATTTCAGAAAATGTAATATGGGAAGGTCCCATAGAAGATTTTGGAATTTAAAATTAAAACAGTTACATATGTATGTTACACATTTGAAATGATTTATTTAGAACCCTATATTTATACATTTATTATGGAAAATTATATTGATTTTGATATTATTTCAAAATTGATCATGAAATATTATTACAATCAAGGTATATAGATACACTGAGCGTGTGAATAAATAAATGTTGTAATGAATTATTTCAAAATATTTTGGATCTTTTCCTAAGACATGCATAGGGAGATATCTAAGGTCATTTTTTGGAGATGTAGTGTCAATGAATCACTATCCTAATAACGCTTTCAAATTTTTTATTATTTTGAAAATCTAAAATAAATAAATAAATGAAATTTAGTTTGAGTATGATTAATAAATTAAAAAAATGTAAATGAATATGAAACAATTAAATACTAGAATGAAATAAATTGTCCATTGGTTTAACATATTGGGTTGAATTATTTTCCACTAGTATTGTCTAAAATCAAATTGATAGTTCTTCCTATCATTTATTAATAAATATCCCTTACATTGATTTTGATCCTTATCATTTCTAAAATATCTCTCTAGTATATGAAATATCACCTCTTCCAATTTTACAGATCAATGAACAATGCTCAATAAATAATGTGACACCTCATAAGACCCATCTCCATATTATATCACTTCATATCTCAAAAAAACTCAACTACAACATATAAAGAGTAAACAAAGATAATAGAGTTAACAGAATTTTGGTAGATGATATAACAAAATAGTGGATAATATCATTGAATGATGGTAAATTTCGAAATAACCCTCTACTCTTACCACTACCCATATTAAAAATTATAAATAAATATTGATAGTGAAAGAACCTGAATTCAAGAACATCAAGAAATCCTCCCCAAGCACAATACTCAGCTTAGATACTCAATATATTGAGTATTTGATAGTTCTAGTGGATTAACGAATAAGTGAAATGAAATAATGAAATTGTAATATGACTAATAAATATTAAATGTAGTTGAAAATACTAAAATATGAAATACAAAAAACATAAATCAACATAATGTAACTCATTTTAATTGAACAAGGGTAACTTTTCATGAAATAGTGTGACTAATTTTGGGCTAAAACTTTTATTTTGAATGTTTACCATTTTTTTGGCCATGTAAATTGTAAAATATAAAAATATGTCCGTTTAAAAATATTATTATCCTTGACTTGGATTTATTCTAAACAAAATTCATAACTGTATAACATATGTAAAATATTATACATGAATTAATGAATTGTCCATTTTATGGATGAAAATTCTCTTCGTCTTCCTCATATTGTATTCATTAATCATCAACCTTTGTGAATGAAATTATCCATTAAATATTATTTACTTGAGAATACCTGATTTTTGTACCAGTAAAAACTCAAATTACCAAATTCAACACCATTCTTTCATATATATTCATCATTTTTTGAGGAGTGGCCAGATCTATTAGCAAAAAAATTGTTCCACATTGCACTTTTTATTTGTGCCTTTAAGTGTTTGATTTAACACATTGTCTAGTTGGTAAAAATGAATCACCATAATTATTGAATTATATAAAAATAATATGGAAAATTAGATAAATATTGAAAATTCTATTGAAAAAATAGTAAGTTGAAAAAAAATTAAAAATTTCAGAATTAAGAACTTTTAACATTTAATCGAAAAAAATCACCAAAAAACATAAAATTATGAAATTTGGAAGAAATTAATAAATTATAGGGGATTGAATATTATATATATATATATATATATATATGAATTAAAATGGAAGATCTTTCTGTTCTACCATATTTAATATTTCGACTTATTGAAAATTAAGCCTTAAAATCAAATGAAAATAAAATCTAAACACATACAAATGAGATCCACCAATTTAAAACATAGAAATAAAATTTATCAGGATTCTACAAAAATCATTTTTTCACATTCTCTAATAAGTTTAATTAATTAATCCTCACTTCATCAATCCTACCATGTGCCCAAAACACTTACCTCCCATTAATCATTCCTCAATGGAAAACTTTATATTTTCAATAAATATTTTTTCCCATCTAATAGATGCAAGGTTAAACATAATATTAATAAGTTCATAAATATACACACAATATATGTTAAGGATATGTTTTTCCCAAATGTACTTATAAATGTATGTTTAGTTGATACTTGCTCATAGGTTTTAGATTCCAAAAATATATAACCTATAATAAGGGAGGTTGGTTTTTTAAAATTTAAAAAATGATTAAATATAATTTACAATTATGAATAGATATCCCCTTCAACACCACACGTATACAATCAGATCAAATCAATATATAAACATTAAGGAAAGTGAATACTATTCATTATTTAAGAAAGAAGATAATATAAAATCAAAATCCTTCAATATAATATAATTTTTTTATGATATTTTCAAATTGTTCATAATATATATTTGAAATACAGTGATGGTTATTTTAATATAATGTATTTTATGTGAAATTTGGCCATTCACATTCATGTTAATCTCACTATTTATATATTTTCAAAGATTGTTTTTCTTTTCATTTTTAATCTTATTCGTCACAATAAAATGTTTTCTCAATATTATTTTCAGAAATTTTCTTAATAAAAGTGAATAAGGTATACATTTCACCAAATTATATTATCAGTAAAAAATAAATCATTTCAATATTTGAATTCCCAACCAAATAAAAATCAAATGAAATAGCACACTATAACACAAAATCCCCCACACACCCACATATTTTCAACAAGAATATTCAATTTTATTTCTAAAGTAGGTATGATTGGGAAAAATGGCTTGTAATGTGTCTAACTAAATAGTTTCTTCAATGATACTAAGTGATAATATGAATAATTAAAAATTTATCATATAATAAAAGGGGATTAATTTGGAAATTGGCATTTAATCCCATATAATTGAATTAATTATTAAACCAAAAGTATTCAAACCCTAAGGATTTAAAAATAAATAAATAAATTTCGACCTGAACAAGAACAGTTTAGTTCATTAAAGTAGTGAGGGGAATGTGAACAGTATATCAAAAATATTTTAAAGCATTACATGGAAGTTATTTTAAAGGGAACGACAATGATATTTGGCATTTGATTAAAAATCAAAAATTTATTTTCATGAAACTATAAAAATTTTAATGTTCATATTGTGTCATTATAAAAAATTATGTGAGTTTAGATTCATGGGATATGTTTTTTAACTTGTTGTAATGGGTTAAAAAATTGGAAAATAAAATCTTTTGATTTTATAAGTTTTAAAAACAATTTAAATTTGAAAACACAAACACAGAAAAATTTAAAAATACATATAAATTTTGAAGAAGTTAAATTTTATAATATTAAACTATAAATGTTTCATCCATATAACATATTCAATTTACAACACTATTTTTGTTCAAATCACATGAATACAAATTATGAAGAAAAAAATTAAATTTGGAAGAAAATAAAATAAATAAAAGCCACAACCTTATTTATATAGTAGTAGTTTTTATTTAAGTTCCATGATACTATCACATCAGACCAAAGAAATCGACATAAAACATGAAATAGTTATTGAGTTGAAAATAATAATAATAATACAATGAGATAAAATTGATAAATCATGGTTTACTTAACCAAATAGGTGCTATATTATTATTCCCCTTTTGTAGGATGTTAAATTGGGATATCCATTGAATGATGGTGGGTGGACATTCATTGAGATAAACCCCCAAAAATTATGTTTCTCATCGTTTATGAAAGCATAATACGATTTTTAATAGTCAATGAAATGAAAAAATATACCAACGTCGAAGGTGAATAATGGTAAAATTTAAGTTATTGACTTGGCGGAAAAATATAAATATTGTTCTCAATATTTGTTTTCAGGGTATAATTCACTATATGGTATAAAAGTGGTTTATTAGGAGTAAGTTTTATCACTACTAACACTTTTAGATATTCATCGTCTACCAGTACATGTGTGACATCATCCTTAACATCCATCGACCACTTAGGTGTAACTACTATATCAAAAATATCAATAAAAGAGAATTTAGTAAACCCCCTAATTTGAAAAAATTAAAATGGTAAAAATCATCATATATGTTTTCACCTTCATGTATGGAATCTTGAAACTCAAATAATTCTAGTATGGTGACTGGAAAATTTGTATTGTTAGGGGAATATTCATCATATTCTTCTAAAGAAAGAAAGAGGTATAGAGGTACTAATTTTTCATTATCATAGATGGGATATTAACCTATCTATAAATGTATAAATTATTTTTACCAATACTATTAAAAATCATCTTTATCTTCCTCATGTATATCATCTGGAATGTATTATTTGAAAACAAGATCTACCAATAGTTGAGAAAGGATGAATGTTTATTTTTGTAATTAATTCTCAACATAATATGGTTCTACAACTTGAAAAATAATTGGTTCTACTTCTCATTATTCTAATTCAGGTTATTTCTCAAGTTTCATGACCTAATATGTGTAGACATATTCAACTCTCAGTTAACTTATTCGCTCTAGTTTCAATATTTTTTAATTCATACTGTATAGTTTATATTCTCATTTATTTTCATTTTTTTATTATTATTTCAACCTTGGAGTAGTCAATCCATGCATAATAATTTCAATGATAATACAACATTTAAAAAATCAAAATTTTTGGATTTTTTGGATTAAAAAAAATATATAAAATTATGAAAAAATATCTTATGAAGACCACTTGGTACACTAGAAATTAATCCAATTTGAGGAACATTTTCATCAATGCTCCCAAAACATTATTTATATTTATAAGGGTGTAATAAGAGTAACATAGTTTATTCTATTTATAATGAATAGTGTAAATTGAAAACTATACCAAACTATTTTCCATATTATTAATTTTTTATATATTTAAATACATAGAAATTAAATGGGGTTTTAGAGTAATGAAATAAATGAGAATAAACTTAAATAGTGAGAATTTAAAAAAAATAAAGATTGAACTTAGTCCTAGAGTTGAATTATTCGGTTCCATAATTGATCATTATTATTGTCTAAATTCTATTTGATATTTTATCCCATCGTACGTGAATTAATCTCCCTTACATTTACAAAGAAACCTAGGACATCAAGAAGATCTCCTCAGCACACAAAATCGCACCACCACCAATAGTCTTTTCTCTTGAAACGCCTCAATCTAGAGTGTCACACCTTCCAAGTCCTAACCACATCATATGTTGTTTCCTCAATAATACAAACTCAACTTCATTTAATGAAGACATTAATAAGTGAATGGAGGGAATTGATGTCTGTTAGGGGATAGAATAAAATAGAAGACAATATCTTGGATTGATGAACAATCATCTACTCAACCCTCATTACCCCCACTAATATTTTTATATAAATAATTTTCTTCTGAAATTTATGATCAATAATTCAAGAACACTGAGAAATCCTCTCCCAAGCCTAATACAAGGGTATGGTTTTCACCATTTATAGTGTTAGGGAGGTACAGTGGAAGAATATAGATGTGAAATGAATAAATGAGAGAAAAATAATGTTGATATAAATAAAAAATATATAAAATAATTACAGTAAAAAATTTCCCGTAAAGTATAATAAAAAATTCTGAATATATATAAATTGAGGGAGAGGTAAAAAATTTAGAAATAAATTGTAAAAATTTATTTATCAAAAAAAAATTCTTCAAAAATATAGAGTTTTTCTAGGGGTTGAAATTATAGAATCTCATCATGTGGTATACTAGAATATTTTTAATCAATTTTTATTATTTATTTCCCTCGAATATGAGATCCATATAAATAGAGTAAAAAAACTTTATAATCAAATTAATGAGGAAAATATTTTCAAGATGGAATGAGTCTTCATATAGCTTTAATCTGACACAAAAAATAAAATATCATGATGAACACATTTATACATTGATTTTATTTTTCATATGATCCTCTAAGTCATATATTGGTTGTAAATTGAATGTAATAAGTTCAGCCAGTGTATCTTTATACATTAGTCATTTATTGATGAGTAGTCATATATTTAGACAAAAAAGTGTTCCCCATTAATTAATTAAATTGATACTTCAATAATTGGATTTTTTACTTGGCCTAGTATAGAAAAAATGGACCAAATGAATAATGAAACCTAAAAAAATATTTTTTGGATTTAAATCAGTATCAAAAAATATAATACAAAAACATAAAAGTGATAAAAAATTTAAAACTTCGGAATTAATAAATTTTTACATTTAGGGCCAAAATTATACAAAAATACATAAATGATGAAATTTAGCTCAAATTGAAAAAAAAAATAATGGATTAAATCATTTAATTACATATTATATATAATAAAAACAATATCTCAGTACTGAAAAAAGGAGGTAAATATTTTCTAAATCCTATCATATTGATTTATCATGTTTCCTTGTTAGAAGAAATACATAACTTTCATATATACTAACTAAGGTTTTCAGACATCGATACATATCAAAAAAAAAATATATATATATATATATGAACAAACTAGGTTTCTATGTCGTTCAACTAGATAGTCTATTATCAATAACTAAACATAAAATGATGTATTTTTTTATAAAAAATATCAATAAACTTATTGTCTGTGATTAAAAATATACAAATAATTCACCACATTAGATATAGGAATAATATTATTTATTATCAATCTACCAAATATTAAAATTAAGGAATTACATAGATAAATTTCCTCAGATTCCATGTTATAGAAATCTGAATTTAGAATTGACATTAATTCAATAGGGGTATTTATCATTAACACAACAGACTAGTGATGAACATGTTCAAATATTCCAGTCACTAAATCCTCAAAATAATATTTCAATAAAATAACTATCTCACATTATATTGGTTCATATATATTGATTCTCCCATCATTTCTATAAATATATATTCTATATTTTAAATATTTGGATACACTAAATTTAAGACCCTTATGATACGTACACAAAACATCAATTCAAAAAAATATTTTTTATTTCGTTTTCCCATTTATATCATAGCTTCTCTATATTTGAAATGTGGAAACCAAATGATTCCTTTAGAAAGATATCCTCTATAAGTTATTGTACATTATATTATTCTAAAAACAAACTATATAAATCTCTATAATATGTTTTCAATAAATATATTTTAAAACTCATATGTTTTCAAGTAAACCAAAATAACACAATATCTATTATACATTATTCAATATAACCGTAACTAAACATAAATATTTTTCATAATATAAAATTATAAGCTCAATATTAAGATACATACATTTCTCAAATTCTAATATCATGTTGCATGTATGATACTATATTTACACTTATACAACCTTTCACTATTATTTATACTATTATATAACTATTAAAAATATTTTCTCTGTGACACCCCAATCTTCATCGGTACACTTCTCTTTGAATAATATAGTAGCGTGTGTTGTACGCAACTTCGAGTTCTATCACACACCACAACCAATCAAACTTGTTGTTATGAATAGTAATACAAACTTTTTTAAATTTTATAAATTTTATCTTTCAAAATGGACTTCATTTTTGGATTCGGAATATCGAAATTAACTTAGGATGAATATTTTGTATATTTCTGAAAACATTCAATTTTTTATGAATAGTGAAAAATCACTGAGTTATAGTTTAAAACCTAATTTTTATTTAAATAATTAATGATTTTATTTAAATTTAATTAAGGTCAAAATGGATAAATAATTCATATATAAGTTCAATGTAATTCATTGGAGTTAGATTAGAATAATTTTAGATATATAATAATTTTATAAAACGTTTCACCGTCTTTTACCCACCTCCATGGAAAATTTGGAAATTCATATAAAACAAAATTTTACTGCTTTTGTGAGTGGAATTTCGAAAATCCGAGAGACACGGTTAATATCAATGATTAAAATGTGGTTCAATAATTTAAAATGTTTTTTTGGTGAATATTAACTTTTTACTTTTATTTACCATGGTTAAAAGTTAATAGGGTAATTAAGGGTAAAAATGATATTACTATTACCCTAAAACATGTCCAAATTCTATTGGACAAGTGTATCTCGACCAAAAAACCCTTTGGAATAAAATATTATCATTTTGGTCCACTTGGATTATATTAAGAAATTTATTATAATTTAATTCAAAGAAGAGTTAAAATGAAAGATTAATTACTAAAACATTTTTAATATACGGTTACACATAAGAAAAATTCTATTATAAATATTCTTTAGAAATATAAAAATATTTCCTAAATAATGGTATCTTA
The DNA here is from genome assembly GCA_963277665.1 of Viscum album. Taxonomy (NCBI): domain Eukaryota; kingdom Viridiplantae; phylum Streptophyta; class Magnoliopsida; order Santalales; family Viscaceae; genus Viscum; species Viscum album. Next base: position 199,113,604 of record OY728157.1, on the reverse strand, counting down.
TTTATAATTTTTAGATGTTATATAATTTAATTTATTTATGACACAATGGTGATGCAGTAATTACCTTATTAATGAAATATTAAAATTATTGATATTATAAATATGAAAATAAATGTAATTTGAAACTTTTTATTAATTCTACTAATTTTATTGGTTAATATGAAATATTAGGATTGGTTATATAATTTTATTTTGAAGTAGTAATTCTATTATGAATTTATCAAAAACAAAATACCCAATAGTGTCAAAATTGACATAAAAGAGTTTTTAAAACAAATATTATATTATTAATTTATATTGTATTCTTAAAAATCTAAGGTTTGGCCAGAGGACATATATAATGATATGTGTATCATTAACGGACCACATGGGTGTCTTTCAAAAATATAGAAATTTAATTAACTATATAATATAAAAATACAAAGAGACATGGTAAATGTCAAACTATTTAACTAAGAGTTAAATATAACTGATAAGCTTAATATAATGACCCAAATCTGTCTAAAATATATTGGTTGAAAGTATTTAGACACATACCCACCTTAACCTCTAAATAATCCACTTTGGAGCCATTATAAACTGAATCCGAATTTATTATAAAATTATATTTCTAGATTTTTCAAATGTGCTCCTCACCCCTCTTATAAAAGGACACCACTTCTAACCAATTATTCAAACCTTCAAAACCTTTTGGATCGGCCAAACCCTGCCGAAATATCCTTTCAAATTCTCTAAATAAAACCAAGAGGCCTTAGTTTGATCAGAAATCCAACCTACGTAGCCCTTTTGATCAAATCAAAAGGAAGAACCCAAAGAATAGGTAATGTTTTCACCACCCTCTTTCAAGTTCCTTTCTTCTTACACTTATTCTTTCTTTTTTATTTCCATTATAAAATAATAACTCATGTATATTCTATATACAATGATGTTATTATAAATATGGTATAACCATATTCAGTTTTCAATCCATCCTTTGAATGACATGTCACCATACATGCGTACGTACAACTTACCGTCTCCACGTCGTGGTGTAATTGTTATTCAATATATTATTATTTGGATGGTTATAATAGTTATTTTTAATTCATGTAAATAATAAATATAATATGATAATGATTCTTTATATATGATATAGCATCCAATTATATATTATTTTAATTTCAAAACAATAATATTCTCGCCCATGCGTACGTACCGACTATCGTCTCCACGAACACGATGAGATTCTTTTCCCATCGTATCCATTCAAGAATAATATTCATTTGATGGTTAAAAATAAATTTTAAGGACTTGATATCATTCTGTATGTGAATAATATACATCCTATATATAACAAACATGACTTATGTAACAAAACATATAAAAGAAAATGAGTAAGTTAACGCCCGAAATGATGATAATAATAAGATATTATTAACAAAGAAATGTTAAAAGTTAAAATATGATATCATATTAATATATATGATTCTTTTATAATTTAATAAAAATTATTTCACCATTATACAGGAGGTTAACCTACCCTCAACCAAGGAAAAGTACAAGGTATGGTTTTATTTCACAATCTCTTCATTATCTGAATTTGTTTTTATGTAATTATCTACTGGGAACTCTTTATCATCCACATCCATGTTTCTTAAAAATTTACTTCAAACCATTATTAATATTTTACAAAATATGGGTTAAAGTCATTTATACCCTTTTTTGACTTTTTATAAGAAGTTTACAAAGGAATCTTTTCGTCCTTTTCCAAACAAGGTCTTTTTAAACCATTTTGACAGAAATAAGGTAAGAATGTATTTTTTAAACTTATACGGCAGGTGCGGCTATTTTCCACCATTGAAAAATCTTTGAAGCTTACCTTACAAGATTATAAGAATATTTTAATATTAAATGTTTTATTTTATAATTATGTGATTTTAAATGATTTCAAATAAAGAGATATTTCTCTCAAATAGTTTTGATTTCATCTATGTCAACATCCTTTGATGGATTTTAAGCTTATTTGAAGTTTATTTATTATGATACAAAACTTCCATATTCTATTGAAGGTTTTTTGATATGTTAGATTATGGATGTGTTATTTTTATACCATTCATGGTTTATGGAGAAAGTATTGAAATTTCGTATGCTATTTTTAATACGAATATTTATGTTATGTTTAAACCTATTCATATGAGGAATGAAATGGACATAATAAGTGACGGGTGGAGCCTGCTATAGCTCCTCGATGCATCAGTAGGTCTCATGAGACAAACTACTGTCTTGGCACAAGGCCTTGACAAAATATTATTTGTAGTTTTGGATTAAGGCCTTGACTATGTGGTTATGATAGTCTGGAATTATGCATTCCATCATTATGAAAGTGGTTAATGATATTTCATGTGATTATTTGACAAGTAGAATATCAATGTGAATAAATAAATGTCATCATTTAATTTTATTTTTCCCATATTATGCTGAATTTCAAGTTTAAAATGCTTTTATTTTAGTTATACATTGCCTTAAATGTCCATGATTATATATGATGGTTTCCACAATATTGTTATCCTTACTGAGCATCTGAGCACACACATTTATATGTTTTATTTTACCCTAGATGTGAAGAAGTATTTTATGACTGACCTGAAGGGATAGTCTTAAGGGGATGTGAGTGTGGACTATGGAGACTATGTTATTGTAGTTTTTCACTTTATGATGTAATGTAACATTAATGAATGTATCTAGTGTTTCTAGGACTACTAAACAAATCATTATTTCGAGACATGATATTTTGTGATCATGCCAATGTTATGCAATAATGCACTGACATTGGGTAACTGGTGTCGGAGCATTAAATTTGGTATCATAGGAAGTTTAGTACAATCATGGGAGCTAGATTTAGATAAACTCTGATTAGAGCATATAGAACTAAGATGGAATTTGAGTATTAGTATAGAAGAACATCCTAGAATTTTGGTATTGTAGAGATTTTGTGAGTTTTCAGAGAAATAAGTCCCTATCTGAAAACGAGTAGGTAGAGGCGGCTCTGGCACATATGTATCTAGGGGTAAAACCCGAAAACACAGCTTTGAGCTAGACTCGAATAGGAACTGGTGCACGACAACAAGCCTTGATGCACTCTTGGTTACGACACTCCTGAGGGATATGCTTAGATAATTCGCATTTTATTTATAAACCATTATGAAGGGTATATGAGTATATACATCCTCAAAGAAAACATTTTTTTATGATTATGGATTATATCCATAAATAGTTAAATTTATGTTAAGTGTTTTACAAGTATGGAATTATGTATTTTGATTCATAAGCAGATCTAGTATATTCCATTGTTTAGAAATGGAGCCTAGTGGAAGAAATGGAAACTGTATCAACGCACACACTCCAAGTAGGTATTTCCCTCCTTCTCAAGATAATTATAGTGGAGTTGGTGATGCAACTGGTGCTGATCAACTAATCACCATACCGAGACAACTCACTCAGGTTATGAATAATAAGCTTACCCGTATGGAGCACACTGATCTGTAGTGTGGATGATCTATGTTAGATCGCTTCATGAGGAAATAGCCACAAACATTCAATGGGAGTACAAATCCATTGGTAGCTGATCAATGGATATGTTCCATAGAGAAAATATTTTAGGATTTGGGGAGTAGTGAAAGGGAAAAAGTTATCATGGCAGTTTACTACCTCACTGGAGATGCTGATCAATAGTGGTAATTGATTCAAAACAAGAAGGAAGGTGATGAAGTATCAAATATGGAATGGATGGAGTTCAAAGATCTGTTTTTAGAAAAATACTTTCCTCCTGACCATCGAGCAGATAAGGAAAGGCAATTTCTATGTCTGAGACAAGAGGAGGATGAGAATGTTGCAAAGTATGAGGCTATCTTTACAATGTTATCAAGGTAGGATGGAGATTATATACATAACCCAAGAAGTAATTATGATCATTTCATTGATGGGTTAAAACCATTTCTTCGTCAGGCATTAGTGTCATAATCTGTCTCATCATATAAAGATATTGTATCATGTAATATCAAGACAGGAAAAAAAATTCTCTAAGTCTTACGACTTTAAAGAAAAGAAAGAGAAGAAGAGATCTGATGATCACTTTGGAAATGGAAATTAGGGGAAGAAGGGAAAAGTTAAATATCCATTCTACAGTAAATGTTGGAAGAAACACCCTGGTACTTTCTTTAAAGGAATGGGATTCTGTTACAATTGTTGTGAAAAAGGCCACCAAGCTCGTTATTTCAAGGAGAATAAAGAAGCTACCGAGGTTCAATGCTATAACTACAGGGAGATGGGACATTATTAAAATGAATGTCCTAATCTTCAGGGGAACTTACCTCAAAAAAGGCCAAGGGATCAAGGATAAGGATATTCAATCACTACTACTGAGGTAGAAGCTCCAAAAGACGTGGTGGCAGGTAATTTAATGGTTTCCTCAAGATTAGAAAATTGATTATTTGATTCTAGATCATCGCATTTTTATATCTTCCGAGTTTTCGAAGAAAATTAGATATTTTCAATTTGATTTAAAATGGGATTTGTCAGTTAAAACTCCTAAGGGAAGTATCATCACAACAATGTTTAGTGAATCTGTTCCCATTAGAGAATATAAATGTTCTTTGTCTGCTGATCTCATCGTCATACCCATGATTGAATTTGATATAATCCTCGGTATGGATTGGATTTCGGACCATGATGCGAAAATTTAATGTAAGAAGAAGGAGGTTACAATTTTTGATGATGATGATAAAGAACACCTTATCTTTATAGAAGAATCGTCACCACCTGATTCTTACCTAGATCCACTCCCAGTAGCTCAACTAAATTCAATTATTTGGGAGTAAGAGAATTAAATAACTATGGGTAAGGAAAGGAATGTTCAAATATAGTTTGTACCTATTGTGAAAGAATATGTAGATGTGTTTCCGGAAGATTTACCTGGACATCCTACAGAACGAGAAATTGATTTTTCCATTGATTTAATTCCTGGTTCAAGGCCCATATTGAAGACCCCTTATTGAATGGACACTATGGAATTAGTGGAACTAAAGAAACAACTAGAGGAATTTAGTAATAAAGTATTTATTCTTCCATGTGTTTCTCCATGGTGTGCCCCTGTCCTTTTTGTTGAGAAAAAAGATGGATCTATGAGGTTATGTATCAACTACAGGGAAATCAATGCTATAACAATAAAGAACAAGTATCCTCTACCTCGCATTGATGATTTATTTGACTAACTGCATGAAGTTCAATACTTTTCAAAGATTGACCATCGATCTGGATACCATCATTTGTCTATGAAAATGGAAGACATTCTGAAGAAAGCATTTCGTACCAGGTAAGGGCATTACGAGTTTACAACAATGCCTTTTGGATTGACTAATGCAACCTATGTATTCATGGATCTAATGAACAGAGTTTTCAAGGAATATCATGATGATTTTGTAGTGGTATTTATTTATGATATCTTGGTATAATCCAAAAGCTATGAAGATCATGAAAATCACTTGCGCATTATCCTGAAGACTCTTAGAAGACATGAATTATATGATAAGTTTAGAAAGTGTGAATTCTGGCTTCCGGAGATTTTTTTTCTTGGCTATATTGTCTCTAAGGATGGAATCTCCATCGATCCTTCTAAAAGAAGAGCTATCAATGATTGGCCAGCAATTCCGAGTATAACTGAGCTATGCAATTTTATTGGTTTAGCAGGTTATTATCAGCGTTTCGTCTAGAATTTTCCCGATTAGATAACCAATTAACAAAGCTCAATAGTAATGGGGTTAAATTTGTTTTGACAAAAGAGTGTGAAGAATGTTTTAAAGGACGTAAGAGAAGATTGTTCAATGCTTCTATATTGACTCTACCATCATGGAATGATGGGATTGTTATTTATAGTGATTCTTCAAAGAAAGGACTTGGTTGTGTCCTCATGCAGAATGATTGGGTTATTTCCTATGCATCATGAAAACTGAAAATTCATGATAAAAACTATCATACACATGATATTGAGTTAGCTACTATAATATTTGCTATGAAGATATGGAGACATTATCTCTATGGTGAAAAATGTGAGATTTATACTGATCACAAGAGTTTGAAGTATATTTTCTCACAGAAATAACTCAACATGAGGAAAAGTCTATGGATTGAATTACTCAAGGATTATGATTGAATGATACACTACCACCCGGGGAATGCAAATAAGGTGGAAGATGCTTTGAGGAGAAAGGATCAAGGAGTTTTGAACAAGATAAGAGTTGAAAAGGATCCTATATACATAGATATAGTAAAGATGGATATGGGAATCACTATGGAAGGTGAAACATTAATACTTTTTCATATGGTTTCGAAACCAACATTACTAGAATGGATAAAGAGTTCTTAGACCGATGATGTTGAGTTTCAAAAGAAGGATAAAGATGTGAATGATGGAAGATTGAATGAATTTGTGTATGAAGATAGAATTTTGAAATTTGGGAAGAGACTTTGTGTTCCCAATATACCTGATCTAAAAAGAGAGTTGTTGGATGATGCTCATAGTTTCAATTTCTCTATACACCATGGGAGAACCAAAATGTATAGATATTTGAAGGAACATTTTTGGTGGGACAAAATGAAGAGAGATATTGCTGATTTTGTGTCAAGATGTATGGTTTGTAAGCAATTGAAAGCTGGAAGGAAACATCCTGGAGGGGTCATGCAACCTCTTCCCATACCTGAGTGGAAATTAGATAATATCACGATGGACTTTGTCATGGGACTACCAAAGACTCCTAGAAGGAATGATAAAATATGGGTCATTGTAGATCGTCTTACCAAGTCAGCACATTTTCTTTCTATAAGAGAAGATCTACAACTTGAACATATAGAAAGACTATAAATTAATGATATTGTGAGACTTCATGGTGTACCCCTATAGATTTTTTCTAATCGTGATCCCCATTTTACTTCATGATTCTGGAAGATTTTTCAGAAATCATTAGATACTGAACTTTGTTTGAGAACTGCCTACCACCCACAAAAAGATGGACAATCAGAATGGACTATTCAAACCTTAGGAGACATGTTGAGATCCTTCTCACTTGACTTTCAGGGTATGTGGGATCAATATTTACCTATGGTAGAACTTTCCTATAACAATATCTTTCATTCATGTATTTAGATGGCTCCATATGAAGCTTTATATAGAAAAAGATTTTTCACACTAACCTGTTGGGGTGACGTTGGTGAAAGAAGACTTGTAGGCCCAGAACTGGTGGAGGAAATGATAGAATAGGTGAAGGTAATCCAAAACCACATCAAAACATCTCAATGTAGGCAGAAGAGCTATGACAATAACCGAATGAAGGATTTGAATTTCAGGTAGAAGATCAGGTTTTCGTGAAGGTATCTCCATGGAAGGGATTTATACATTTTGATAAGAATGGTCAATTGAGTCCCAGGTACATCGGACCATTCAAAATTCTTGAACATATTGGGGATGTAGCTTACCATTTGGAAATTCTGCCATGTCTCTTCAAAATTCACGATGTGTTCCATGTATCACTACTGAGAAAATACATGCCTGACCCAACGAATGTACTCACTAATGAGTAATTAGAACTGGAACCCAATATGTCTTATTGCAAAGAGATCGTCAGGATTTTTGATACAAGAGAACATGTTCTTAGAAACTGGACGACTCATCTGGAAAAATTTCTTTGGAAAAACCATAAGATTAAAGAGGAAACGTGGGAACCTGAGTAACTTTTGATGAAGAACCACCCGAGTCTTTTCATGTGGTATATTTCTAGAAATTTCAAGGATGAAATTATTTGAATGAGGGTAGAATGTAACACCCCAAGCTTCTATGGTACGCTTCTCTTTGAATAATACAATAGTGTGTGTTGTAGGCAACTTCGAGTTCTAACACACACCACAACCAATCAAACTAGCCGTTATGAATTGTAATACCCACTTTTTGATATTTTATAAATTTTATATTTCAAAATGGACTTCATTTTTTGATTCCGAATATCGAAATTAGCTTAGGGTGAATTTTTTGTATTTTTCTGAAAACATGCAATTTTTGATGAATAGTGAAAAAACACTAAGTTATAGTTTAAAACCAAATTTTTAATTAAATAATTCATTATATTATTTAAATTTAATTATGTTCAAAATGGATACATAATACCTATATAATTTCAATGGAATTCATTAGTGTTTGTTTAGAATAACTTTAGATATATAAAAATTATATGGAACTTTTCACCGTCTTTTACCCACCTCCTAGGAGAATTTAGAAATTCAAATAAAACATAATTTTACCGCTTCTGTGAGTGGAATTTCAAAAATCCAAGTGAAATGGTTAATATCAAGGAGTTAAATTTGGTTTAATAAGATAAATATAATTTTTGGTCAATAGTAACTTTTTACTTTTATTTAACACAATTAAAAGTAAATAGGGTAATTATGGGTAAAAATGATATTAATATTACCCTAAAACATGTCCTAATTCTATTGGGAAAGTTTATCTCGACCAAAAACAACCTTAGGAATAATGTATTATCCTTTAGGTCTATATGGATTAGATTAGGACATTTATTATTATTTAATTCAAAGAAGAGTTAAAAGAGTTAAAATCAATGTTTAATTACTAAAACATTTTTAATATAGGGTTATACAGAAAATAAATTAGATTATAAATATTCATTTGAAAGATAAAACGATATCCTACATAATTTTATTTTATTTATAATTTTTAGACATTAAATAATTTAATTTATTAATGACACAATGGTGATGCATTAATTACCTAATTAATGAAATATTAAAATAATTGATATTATAAATATCAAAATAAATGTAATTTGAATCTATTTATGAATTACAATAATTTTCTAGATGAATATGACATATTAGGATTTGTTTTATCAATTTTTTCTATGTAATAATGCTGTCATGAAATTATCAAAAACAAAATACCCAATATTGTCAAAATTAATATAAAATAGTTTTTAAAACAAATATTATATTATTAATTGATCTTGTATTCCAAAAAATCTAAGGTTCAGCCAGAAGACTTATATCATGATATTTTTATCATTATTGGACCACTTGGGGGTCTCTTATAAGTATATAGTATGTTTATTAACTATATAATATAAAAATACAAAGAGACATGGTAAATGTCAGACTATTTAACTTAGAGTTAAATATAAATGATAAGGTTAATATAGTGACCCAAACCTATCTAAAATCTATTGTATGAATGGATTTAGATCCATCCCCACCTTAACCTTTAAATTATACACTTTGTATCCATTAGAAACCGAAGATGAATTTATTCTAAAATAATATATATAGCTTTTCCAAAGGTGCCCTTCACCCCTCTTATAAAAGGACACCACCTCTAACCAATTATTAAAACCATCAAAGCATTTTGGGTCGGAAAACCCCTGAAAAAATATCCTCTCAACATTCCTCTCGTCAAAATAGATTCCATAGTTTGATCAGAATGCCAACATAAGGATCCCTTTTGATAAAATAAAAAGGAAGAACCCGAAGAAGAGGTAATGTTTTCCCCACCCTCTTTCAAGTTCCTTTCTTCTGCCACTTCTTCTTTATTTGTTATTTCCATTATAAAATAACAACTCCAGTAACTTTTATATACATTTATGTTATTATAAACATGGTACAACCATATTCAGTATTTTATTCAACCTTTTAATGACATGTCACCATACGTGCATACGTACGTCTTACAGTCTCCACGTCGTGGTGTAATTGTTATTCAATATATTATATATTGTATGGGGATAATAGTGATGTGTAATTAATGTAAATAATAAATATAAAATTATAATGATTCTGTATATATGATATACCATCCAATTATATATTATTTTAATATCAAAAGAATGATATTGTTTCTTTTGCGTACGTACGGACTACGGTCTCCACGAACGCGATGAGATTCATTCCCCATCGTATCCATTCCAGAATAATTTTTATTTGATGGTGAGAAATAATGTTTTAGGACTTGATATCATTATGTATATGAATAATACACAACCTATCCATAACAAACATGACTTATTTAACAAAACATGTAAAATAAAATGAGTAAGTTAACACCCGAAACGATGATAATAATAAGATATTATTAACAAAGAAATTTTAAAAGATCATATATGATATCATATTAATATATATGATTATTTTATAATTTAATAACAATTATTTTACCATTTTACAGGAGTTTAACCTACCCTTAACCAAAGAAAAAATCCAATGTAAGGGTTTATTTCACAATCTCTTGATTATCTGAGGTTGTTTATACGTAATTATCTACTGGGACCTCTTTATCATCTACATCAATGTTTCTTAAAAATTTATTTCAAAAAATTATTACTATTTTATAGAATATGGGTTAATGTCATTTTTACCCTTGTTTTACTTTTTATAAAAAGTTTACTGAGGATTATTTTCATCGTTTTCCAAACAAGGACCTTTTTAACCTTTTCGACAAAATTAAGGTACGAATGTCTTTTTTTAACTTATACAGTGGGTGTGGCTATTTTCCACCATTGTAAAATCTTTTATCCTTCCCTTAAAATCTTATAAGAATATTTTCAAAGTAAATGTATTATTTTATAATTATTTGACTTTTAAATGATTTCAAAAAAAGAGATATTTCTCTCAAATAGTTTTGATTTCATATATGTCATCATCCTTTGATGGATTTTAAGCTTATTTGATGTTTATTTATTATGATACAAAACTTACATATTATATTGAAGGTTTTATGATATATTTGACTATGTATGTTTTATTTTTATACCATTCATGGTTTGTGGAGAATGTATTGACATTTCCTAGGATAGTTTTAATACAAATGTTTTTGTTATTTTTAAACCTGTTCAAATGAGGAATGTATTGGACTTAATAAGTGATGGGTCGAGCCCGCTATAACTCCTCGATGCATCGGAAGGTCTCATGAGACAAACTGGTGTCTTGGAATAAGGCCTTGATAAAATCTTATTTTTAGTATTGTCACAAGGCCTTGAATATGTGGTTATGATAGTCTAGCATTATGCATTCCATCATTATAACAGTGGTTCATGATATTTCATGTGATTATTTGACTAGTATAATATTGATCTGAATAAGTAAATGGAATTATTTAATTTTAATTTTTACATATTATAATGAAGTTAAAGATTAAAAGGATTTTGTTTTAGTTATTCATTTCCTTAAATTTTTATGCTTATTTATGAATGTTTCCGATATATTGTTATCCTTACTGGGAATCTGAGCTCACCCCGTTCTATGTTTTATTTTTCCCAGGATATGAAGAATTATTTTATGACTGACATACATGGATAGTCTGATAGGGATATGAGTGAGGACTATGGAGACTATGTTATTTTTGTTTTTCACTTTATGATGTAATGTAACATTTATAAATGTAACTAGTGTTTCCAATAATACTAAACTAATCGGCCTTTAGAGACTTGATCTTTTGTGATCATGGCATTGTTATGTAATAATGCATCGACTCTAGGTAACTGGATTCAGGGCATTACATTCTCACTATTACACATAACACACACACATCCCTGTAATTATAGAGTCACTAATCGATAAAAATATTATGAAATATTTAATTTTAACAATTAAAAATTTAAATCATACAAATATTTTGATCCAAGGATTTAACATTTTTTTAAAACTTCACTAATGTATAAATCATAACTTGGTGAAAGTCACCATATCATAATGAATATAATGTTATGTTTCATTAAAATACATCATCGTGTCCATGAATAATGATATAATATGTAATGTTTCCAACTATCATACAATTATTATCATATTGTTTCATCATTTGAACAATCTTACTTTGATGAATAGATGGCCTATTAATTGTTAAATGATTTAACTGATTGTATAATTAAATTAAAACCCATTTAAATTGTTATAAATGGGTTATAATGTGTTATCTATTTAATAAAAAATTAAATATATTGACTTTACAATGATCCTTTATTTAATGGATGATTTTTATACAGTGGAGTCATGGACATGATTATTGGAACTAGATATTGATCTTAAATTGTAAATCATTGTCATTAGTTTCTCATCATTTAACATTACAGAGGATGATGTAGTACACATTTGAAGGAGAAAGGCTCTTATCAAAGTTTTCATTGATTCCATATCATCTAGGGGAATCCTTTGGAGTTAAGAATAAATTATTTCTGATTTAAGAGTCCATATCATACTTTTTTAATAATTTTGCATGAATAAATAGTTACGGTTCATTTAATGTTTAGAATTTTATTTTATCATTTCCTATCTGGATAAATCTTTTTGATAGACATACTAAACACATAGATAATAATATTATCATTATAGTTTCCATTTCAATTCCATTCATGTTCTTCATAATCACCATATATTTATTATGGTCGATAGTAAAAAATAAAAAATTGTAATAATTATTTTTTATTAACTACTCTGAACTCTATCAATAATTTTATTACTTTAATATAAAGATACTTCATTTATCATTTACTATAAAAAACAACTACTTCGTATTTCGGTTACTAAAAAATCCCCACCACCATGTTTCATTCATTCAAAAAACATTATACTTTTAAAAATATATCCTAATGGTTAGGAAAATAACAAATTCAATGGTTCCTACAAAATTTCCTAAATTCTATGTGTACATAGAATAAATATGGGATTTATTTATGTATCAACTAAATGAAATATCATATGAAATGATATATAATTTATTAATTTTCAATGATATACATGGAAGTATAGTGATATGTCATATCTCATTAACACTACCAATATGTATTTCATTCCCTCCATGTCACTATGATGTCTTTTGATCTATATTTCATACGATAATTTGAAAAAAATGATTGAAAATATTTCATTAATTCTACATTTATTTTAATAATTAATGGATGTATTTTTTAATATATGAATTATAGCATAATTTTTACACATGATAAAATATTGGTTGAGTATTGTAGATTTTATATGATCTAAGATCCTCCTGAAATAAATGAAGGAGTGTTATATAAGTAAATTTAATTTCAAATTTAAAATATACATCGATAAATTTATATATATTAATCTCAAAATATATATTTCCACATCCTTTCCAGTGTGAGGTGTTAATACTCCTTGGATTATAAGAGGTTCCTACTGATGTTTTTAGTGATTCAAAAGTCTCTAGATCACTGAGGTGAGGAAAACATGATTATGAACACTCGATATAATAAGTAATATTTTGTTTGATCATTTTAGAATTTTAATTGTAAAAATTATTTTTCTAGATAAATTTTTTTTTAATAATGATTATGCACCTACTATAGTAACTAAATGGAATCAAAAATAGACTAATTTTGAGAAAATAGATTTCACATATCTAATTTTATCTTAGTGAATTGTCTTAGTGAAAGATATTCAGAAACAAGGAAGAGGGTGAACTAGTAGTTTATGAAATCTCTCATTAAAAATAGTTATTCATATATCAGTTTAAATTTTATTTTTTAAGGTGGGATTGGTCAAATTTTAGTATTTATTAAGCAAACCTATAGAATATGATTATTAATTTAATGACTTATTGAAAATGGAACACAACACAATATATTTCTAAAATTTTCACCATGTTTCATGTTCAAGTGGCTATGTCAGTGGTGATTAGTTATTTTGATTACTATTCATATGTTCTTGTATGGTTTTAAAATATAATAGAATAATTAATTAATAAGAATGTGTACAAATACCATAGTATGTTAATGAAAATAAAAATAAGAAAGTTCTTGAAAAAATTTGACGAGGATGATTGATCTTTAGTAGTCACCGTCTAGTGCCTCAAAGTATAGATGAATCATTTACCTTAATTATTATCCTCAATATAATCTAATATCCTTCTATAATAATTCATGGAAATTTTCATCATCTATCAAAAATAATAGTATTCATTTTCTATGTGAATCAATAAATTTTAAAAACCCTTAAAAATTCATTCTATAACAACATAAATTATAACATTCTCACTAGTCAACTCCAAATTAAAAAATGAATGATCAAATAACATAATTAAGAATTAAGAAACTTAAACAAATGAAAGAGAACACCACATAGATATAGAATTCATTAAAACATGATTGTTTATATCTTGAAATAATACTAGTTTCTAAACACAAGCATTAAAATTTCCATGAAATATTAAAATCATGAGTAGATATAATTATGATGAATAACATTGACTTCAATTCCTAGAGTGACCCAATTTTCGTTATCCATATGAATTATTGTATAAAATCATGTTTTTTTTCAAAAACATGGAAACTATGATGATATAATCTCATTCTAATTCACAACAATGAACCTACATTTTCTCCTTAAAAACAAAAAAACCAATGGCCATTTATTTTGAAATGACACTTTTATATGAGTGAACTCATAAAACCACAAGAATATATAGTGGAAAAACCAATGGGTATTTCATTGTGTTTTTCTCATGTTTGAAATAATTCAACAGACTTTAGTACATTATGACCTAATAAACAATTCGTCATTACATAAATTTTTAAAACAAAATAAATAAATATTCCTTTGCATCGAAATTATATCCAATTATCCCTAAACTCTTACATGAATGTATTTACAATAAATTAATTGTGGGTCACGTTAAAAACTCAAGAATTAATCTTCCAAATACAATATTTATAAAATTCTCCCAATTTGATTGTTATAAAAATTCCAAATCCTTAAAAATAATTTTGTTTTTATATTTTATTAGCCCTTACATTAATGATCAATATTATATTGACCATGTTTTTATTTTTTTTATCAAAAGTAACCCTTTATAATAACAAATAAAGTAATTTTATCAATTTATAAGAGCATTTAAATTTACATGATTATATTTTTTGGAAACACGATAACATTTTATAATGTTTCATACTAGAAACTACATGATCTCAAGTATCTTTATCAAAGGAATCTCTCTATTAACATTTTCTCTATTTTTTAATCTCCTCGAGTAAATGAATGTTCTTCCCCTTTTTAGGATGAACTCTCAGTGTATTACAAATTTTGTAAACCAAAAAAATGAAATGATGGAGGGAAATAAATAAATGAACATAGTATTTTGAAATAGTATTGGATCCATACAAAATATTAAAGTGTTAGATAGAAAACTTCATTAGTCGATTCATCATGTTATCCCATAATTTTTTTTATTAAATCATGCTCAAAATTCATCTCATCAAAACCCAGTATATTATTGATAAATTGGAATAATATTTTTATAATATTTAACCAAACTTGTTATTCTGGGTTATAAGAAAAATTAGTCACACTTTGATTTTCATACCTAATAAATAATGAATTTATCAATTCCACCATCATGTCATTGTATTCTAACTACATCCATCTCATTTGAGTTATGCCTTATAATTCTAAAACAAACATAGCATCTATTCTAGTAAATAAAGATAAAATTTTCTATATGAACTACAAAAAATGCATCTTACTACAATAAAAAATGTACCTCCAAATGATTATTTATAATCTCTTATGTCTCCCAATAATTTAAAATTCAAAAAACATATAAATATAGTGAATTTTATTATCCATATGTCAATCTAATGTCATAAGTTTCTTTGGGATAACACAAGATCAATTTCACTACCATAAGACATGACTTCATTATATTTTTTTGAAGAAAATACAAATAGTAATTTTAAACAAATTTTTTTATCATAACACTTTATAACAATGCTTCATTTCATTTAATCATTGATATTACTTTTTATTCACATACCATACTTCACTATATAAGGATAACTTATTTATATCTACAATAGTATTTAAAACGTTTTTTTTATTTTTTTCCACATACATTTAATGGATGTAGAGCATAATTTTTTTTGTGACCGAAATATGAAACAATTATTTCATGAGATTAATGATTACAAAAAATAACTTTTAATCATTCATTAAAATTATTAAGTTTTTTTATTTTTGAATCGAATTCCTAAAAAATGTTGACATTATTTCTTGAGAAATTGTGTCAATAATAAGAACTATCTTAGTGAGTAAATTTGATTCATATCACTTCACATAGATATTTTTTTCCACCTTGAGGATGCCGAAAATTGTTATATATTCAATACCTCACCCACATCAAATTCAAAATCGTGAATTTTGGAATGATGTTGCATGGAGATCACAATCTGGATTGTTGGAACAAAATACATGGTGAATAGACATTCAAGAAAAAATTAACATCTTTATATATATGATTTTTAAATAATCCATATCCACATATTCTAATATTCAAATTAATAATATTCAAATATATTGAAAAAAAATTATGTTGGGAAAATTTTAAAATTGGATTAGTTATATACATGTTTCTTAAAAGTTACTAATAATTTTAAATTTGGCACTTTTGGGTGGTATATAATGGCCTTGGCACCATTTTAATAACCATTATGAATTAATGATATTATGTATCAAAAAATAATTGGTTTCGATATATATCTCCTAGGGGAAGACCATTCTACTAGTCATAGGATATTAGGTATTAACAGAGGATTAAATCAATTCCTCCCATCAAGGATTAAAAAATTAACACTTATATCTAAAAATTAGAGTTATGTATCTAAATTCTTATCTCTGTTTGATGTGAAGAAGTATTTTATTCATCAGATATTTAAGGGGTTACCTTTATTTCCAACCACGCTAATTACTATTGAATATCATGGGGGGAGGAACCTGGGTGTATTGTAATGTTCCAAGGAATGGTTTAAAATTAAATATTTATTTCAATTTAGTTAATGGAACCAACCACGTAGGTATAATAATTTGAGACACTTTGTGCTCTATCATTTTGGAATTCTCATTCTTTTATAATCGTCATTCTTCATGATAGGAAAAATTTTGTTCAATTTTAACTGATATAACTTTTTTGAGGATGAAAAATATCAACCACATAATATTGAATTAGACTCTTCAATGATGATAAATGAATTTTTGGAAATCTATGTCATCCCCTAGATCATATCCTATTATATAAAATCCTATAGGAAAATGATGCATATGGATATAGATATTTCACACTCCTAGAGAAATGGTAATATGGTGGAAGAAATTATTTCTTCTAAATGTTATTAAAAAGAGATTAGGATTGTTTTTAACATGTCAGTTCTCTTCCATTTTATTATATGGGAATTATATAAAGTGATTCCATTTTTCATCATTATTTTAACCACCCTGGGCTGTTTTCTCCTATGTTTTCCCTTTTAATAATAGTATTCAATTTTCTGTAAAAAAATGTTTTCCAAAAATAATATTAGAAATGCTAATATTTTTTGACACCATAAAATTGATTTATAAAAAATTCATAATAGAGAATCATCAGAAATAAAGATAAATCTTTTTAGTGGTTCAATGCGTACCTCATCCCCATGATCATTATTCAATTATTTTAACTTCTCATCCATTTGAAACACATTGAAATTTATTTGATAAAATAAAAGAGTGCTAATTAGATTAATTTTATGAATTTTGATTGGAGTAAAAATTATATAATATTTTATACCCTATATTTTCGAGAATCCCTTATAAAAGTTTTGAGATTTTTGAAAATCTAATTTTCCCTTCCCATTGAGTTTATTTAATAAAATCCTTTTTTCCCAACAAAATTATTAAATTTGAAACATGAAAACAATTCCCATGTTTGATTATTATTAATTTTATTCAAATCATTCCATATCAATATTATCTATTAATTATTATGTTAGGATTCATTATCACTCTTTTATAAAACATATGCTTTTAATTTGAGATGATTATAATTAATTAATCTTATTAATTTTTTAACACACTTCTTGTTGATTTTAATAATTTTGAGGATCATCATGTCTTATAAGCATTGATAACTTAGAAACACCCTATTATAATATATCCTCATCAAAGGAAACTTCTGATTAAATATGGGAACCATGTTAAATATATTCAAAAAGAAAACATATCCCATGTATTCTAGCTTTTTATCATCCAAATTATTCAATATATTTATCAATAAAAAAATATTTTATTTTTATACCTCAATACAACAAAACAATAACCAAATATATTTCAATTACATTCTTCAAATTCATAAAAAATGATGGTTACTCATTTCATTGATTGTATATCCATGAAAAATTCCCTCATAGGTTCACACATTATAAATTCCCTAATACCTTCAATTAATCATTATTAAACAAGGATTTTTGACTTTATTAATATTATTGGAGTTTAGATTATTCAAAAACTATATTTTATAATGTATGTTTACCAATACATTAAAAATTAACCATTAGTTAAAAATAAGGATATAAAATATTGTCAATTATATTTAAAACAAATATTTAATACAATTTCTCACTTACATGAATTTCCCCATTTTCATAAAACATTTTTTTTAATTTTCCATTATACAATTCTTTTTGGTATGTTTGAAAAGCTATATCTATGCCTTATTCCCTACTTGAATAAACACCTTCTTTTTTAGTGTCTGAATTCTTTAGGGAATTTTAAATTTTGTTTAGGTGAGGGTTATTTAGAAAATTTATATTCCTATTAAATTTCAAATTTTTGGAATTACTAAATATATGTTTTGGATGTGATTCGAGAACAAATTTGTGGAATGCAAGCTCGGTTGTGCTTTAAAGTGTGGTTGGGTGGCCTGAGGAGCTATCAAATTATTGTTGATCCTATTCATGTTTTGGCCTATATGGGTCACTCTTACGAATAAGGCTGGTTGAGTTGTGTGTCTCTCTACGTCAAACATTTCATGGTTTCAATAATGTTTCACACCATCAATGTGTTGGAACCACAATTTTTCGTTGATAATAATAGAGTTTGGTTTCTGTTCGTTGTAAATCTACACATGGATGACTTTAGAGTTTTCAATGAATGGGGTCATACATTTCAGGGTGAAGGTGTGCGGTATGCAGAATACTGCCAAAAATAGTTTTTAGTGATGTTATATGGTGAAGGTGTGTGGTACACAGAATGCTAATTATTATCCACCGAAATAGTTGCAGTACACGAGATGGGTCATCGTAGGCAGAAGAGATGTAGTATGCTATGAAAAAGACACACAATACACTATGAAGGTTCGTAGTTCATAGGAAGGTCACAGTGTACAGACTGACAGGTTTATGTTATGCGAATAATAGTTCACAGGATTTCTGTGGGTTTTCAAAAGGAGTGGTACATGGTGGAGCCTTGCAGTATGCTGATGGCGTTCAATATGTTGTGCAGATTTTCCCACATAGAAAAATTGGGTAAATCAGATTTCCAAAATTCGACAAGATATGTGCCTATTAATGTTGCACTATTACCCTTTGTTAGACACATGTTTGGAGATTAAAATTTCTAGAAGAAATCCAGTGAACTTAGAAGTGGTTCGTAGAGTAGAAGACAGTATATAGAGAGAATTATCCACGCACATAAAATAGACTGCGGAAGAGAGTGTGGTACACACTCGAAGTTCTCACAGTATGCGGTGGAGGAAAAAGTTATGCGGAGAATGACAGTACGTGGATGAGCAAGGTAGAATATAGTGAAGAATGTTATGTAGAGGAGTGGATAAGTACACGAAGTAGGGAACTACACAGAGAGGGGAAGTTCAAGGATGATTTGAATGGTACATAGAAACGGTTGTGGTATGAAGAAAAAATTGTAGTAGGAAAAAACAACAGTAGTACTTGGAAATAGCAACCGTAAACAGAAACAACATTTGTATGTAGAAACTACAACTATACGTAGAAACAACAACAATACACAGAACACTCATGGAAGCCTGAAAATAGAAAAAATCAGTTTTTTAAATTAATTTCCCTAACTTATCAGGGTATGTGATAATAAATTTCATCTATGGGTGATTATGAGACATCAAAATATCATACATTTATATTTTAAGATGTAATATTTGATGTTAAACCATTGAAGTTACCTTTATGTCGATAAAATGAGTGAATATTTTTCCAACACAGTGAGCAAGGTCGAGTTAGCAGAACTGATCTGAGGTATGCAATGTGTTATCCCAAAAACCTTGTAAAGGAAGTGTGCTTGCACATAGTGATTATTATAAACTCTATTAATCCAAAACATGGTAATATTAGTGTTTTTTGGTATAACTGACACACTTCCATCATATTCTCCTTAGGTGTAGCCCTTAGTGGTGAACCATGTAAAATTGTTGGGTCATTGCTTTGCATATGATTGTTTATTTAATGATCTTCATCATCAAATAGGTTTAACAGTTTCTTACTAACTTGGGAACTATATCAATTAGTTTAAATCAAAATGTTCACCCCCTGATTCAGCCCTCCCCTCTCAGGGTGTTCTTGGGTGCTTCAAGTGGTATTAATAGGTAATGGTTGCTGGTGTTAAATTTGTCCTACTTTCTAACATGATGAATAGAACTAATGTTAGTTGTTTTCCTTTTTATGGAAGTAAGTTTCAGATATTGAAAAATAGGATGAGATCTCATCTAATATCTCTTGGAATTGATGTGTTATTTACAATAGCCCAAGGAATACATGTCATGGTTCCAATCGGGCTATCTATGATAGATACCGATTGAAAAATACTGGATGTTGTTTCTAAATAATATAATTCCATAATTGTACCTCTTTCTAATCAAATATATCTAAAGGTGATGAACTTTACATCAGAAAATTATATTTTAGAGAAACTGGAAAATATTAATGAAGGTGATAGAAATGTGAAGGAGGTGAAACTCCAATTTATACAAAACATTATTGATGTTCTGAAGAAACAACCTAATAAAAATGTGGAATCATTCTTCAATAGAATTACTGAAGCTGCAAGAGAAATTCAAGTGGTTGGTGAAGAGATAAAAGAGAATTATATTGTAAAGAAAAACATGATATGACTTCCTCCCATTCATAAGTCAAATGATTCAGCTCTTGAAGAAAGTGATATTTCCAAACATTCTCCTGATAATCTGCTAAGAACCCTGGTGGTAGATGAGATGACACCCAACCTATAAGATACAGTGACTCTTGTAATAAAGGAAATATCCTTTAAAGCCACATAAAACTGTAAATCTCTGAAGATTTTCATGATGAAGATGCTGAGTAAAAAGAAGTTATTTCTCTCATTTCGATGAAACTCATGAAGGGAATATTGATATTTGAAGGAAAGATACATGTTTCTTGTTTTCATTGTGGAAGAGTTGGGAACATTTACTCTCTTTTATGATAAAAATTAAATGTTGAAGAAATTGAAGTTGGAGGCATTCAAAAGCCATAGAATTGGTGTAATTCCCCGACCCCAGTTACCCAGAGTCAGTGCATTACATCGTAACATTGGAAAGATCACAAAAGATCATGTCTCGAAAGACCGATTAGTTTAGTATCCTTTCAAACACTAGAAACATTCATAAATGTTACATTACATCATAAAGTGAAAAAATACAATAACAAAGTCTCCTTAGTCCACACTCATATCCTCTTCAGACTATCCCTGCAGATCATTCATAAAATACTTCTTCACATCCGGGAAAATATTAAAACATTGAAAGGGGTGAGCTCAGGTTCTCAGTAAGGATAACAATATAGAGGAAGATTTCATAAATAAACATTAACATTTTAGGAAATTTTTAACTAAAACAAAAGCCTTTTAAACTTGAACTTCAACATAATATGGAAAAAGTAAAATGAGATAATTCCATTTACTTCTTCACATGGATATTTTACTGGTCGAATAATCACATTCAATTTCAATAACAATTTTCATAATGATGGAATGCATAATGCCAGACTATCATAACAACATACCCAAGGCCTCGTGCCAAGACTAAAAATATGATTTTTTCAAGGCCTCGTGCCAAGACACTAGTTTTTCTCATGAGACCTGTAGAAGCATCGAGGAGCTATAGCGGGATCCACCCGTCACTTATTAAGTCCAATGCATTCCTCATATGAATAGGTTTAAACATATCATAAAACATAACATAATCGTATCACATAAAACATGCATAAAGGCAACATAACATTTCCACATTTCAATCACAAGATATAAATACGACACATTGATATAATATAAACATTATCAAAACCATTTTCAATATCAAAATAAAATAAAATTAAAACTTGGTATTTATTTTTCATTTAAAAAAAGTTCTGGCTTGTAGAGGAAGCCGAAACTCAAATAATGGTCACGGCGGCGGAGAAGTCATTGTCGCCGCATATGTACAAAAAAAGCATTCCCTTTTGTCATTTAGTAAACGCTTCGTATAAAAAAGAGTCCTTTTGAATAAACGTAAAAGTCAAAGGGGTTTATACACCGTATAAAATAAGGTTGTGTATAAAACCAAATATGCCTCAATGAAAGGAGATTGAGACAAAGTCCCTCACAAATATCATTTTTTAAATAAATTAGATCTATTATGTGTATTCACTATAAGTTAAAATAAATAAAGTACAAATACAAGATAGTACATAATAATATCATGACATAATTTGAAAGTAGGAGATTAACCCAATGAATGGAAATTGGGTTAAGAAATTCCCTTACCTTGCGTCCTGTCTTGACTCGACTGTTCTTTAACCTCCATAATAATAAACTAGAGTTAATTTATAATTTCTTAATAACTGTTTTCAATTTGTTTATTCCTTTTATATCACTTATTACCATGTTATGAACATTATGTAATTATTTAAGTTAATAACGCTCGTTTTGTCGATCTTTGGTACTTGAGTCAAAAATAAACTTCTTATAATTACATGTTGTTCATGTGGTGAAATATCCATTATCTCCATAATTATATTCATGATTTAGATATGATATATTTCATATATATCCATTATATACATTCATTCATAATATTACGTAACATTTAGAGGTAAGAAATGAAATGCACCGTTCATGGAGACGGTAAGCCGTACGTACGCATGAACGCTACTTTCATTTATATTTCATATTTAATTGAATGAAATCATAATTATATAATTTTATATTATAATTCTAGTATACTATAATTTATTATACCATTTACTCAATCCTTTATACATCCCTCATATGGCATTAACGATTCAAATCACTTTGAGGGGGCGGTAGTCCGCACTTCCTAAAATGAAAATATCACGTTTACCCATAATGGAAACCATAAAGGTATGTAATGAATGAAAAATTCAGAAGCTTAAGTAAAAAATAAAAATATTATATATCATATATAAATATAGTTACATCTTAATGGCCACCTTTTAAGGCGTTATATGATTGTTGAACAATCATCATTTCGTGAGGCAGAAATTCTCCATCCACAGAAACAGTATGTTATTTAACCATTAGATGTAGGTGTGTGTAAGTGTAGCTAGAATAATACTTATAACAACATCCTATTATATTTAGGATACTGGTTTTGTTACAAAGTAAATGTATAAAAAGATATTAGGGGGTAGGATAAGAAAAATAAAATAATATAACATAAGAGAAGACATTACCTTAAAATCGGGTAACTCTTTTGATTTGAGACAAAGGCTTCCTTGGGAAGAATTCTTCCCAAAGTGAGGCTTCTAGGAGTAAGGGAGGGATGTTGGGAGAGTATTTGGGTAGAGGTTGGCCTAGAAAAAATTCTGTGAAAGTTTGAGTAAGGTTGTAGTGGTGGGGGCCTTTTATAAGTGGAGAGGAGGGGCACTCTTGGAAAGATTGAAATGTTACATTATTATGAAATGATTTTTGGATTCTAAAGGACCCAAGCTTATATAATTAGAGGCTAAGGTGATAAGGGTTCGAAATATCCTGATCCAATAGTTTTTTGACAGGTGTAAGCCTTAGAATTTACATTATCCTTTCATTTTATTTAAATCGTTAATTAATGAGGTAATCGCGGAATCATCTTGGTGTCATAAATAATTTAATTTATTTAATGTATAAAAATTATAAACAAATTATCATGATGTTTGAAATCTCTTTATCTTTCTAATTAATATTTATACTAAAAAATATGACTTGTATAACCCCATTTAAAAATTGTTTTAGTAAAACAACTTATGTTTGTGACATTTTTATTTTAACTTTAAATAAAAGTTATTTATGTCATTTTCCTACCAAAGTGGCTCCATGGGGTCCCCAAGTTAACCCATGTATTTTCTTGGTCTTCCATGACTTATCAAATAGGTTTAACACAAGTTTCATGGTCATTTCGTGTTTTTATAATATCATTTTTAACTTAAATTTCACTAATTACCTTTAATCACGAATAATTAAACTTAAAAGTTACTATTCACCAAAAAATTATTTTAATCCCATTTAACCACATTTTACTTCCTAATAACAACCATGTATGTCATATTTTTAAAAATCAAATCATAGAAGTGGCAATATTTCATTTAAAT
This sequence comes from Viscum album, assembly GCA_963277665.1. Taxonomy (NCBI): domain Eukaryota; kingdom Viridiplantae; phylum Streptophyta; class Magnoliopsida; order Santalales; family Viscaceae; genus Viscum; species Viscum album. The sequence continues at coordinate 199,089,143 of OY728157.1, read as the reverse complement.
GAAAAAAATCAGTTATTTAACTATCACATAGTGGTTTCACTATTCATCAAAAATTGATGTTTTTCAGAATAGTGCCAAAATTTTACCCTAAGCTATAATTGATATTCTGAATTCAAAAATGATGTCTATTTTGCAAAATTCCATACATATAAGTTGCATTAATTAATTTTCTAATTAATTCATGTTGTCACAACAAATAGCGTGTTTTAAGAAAGAATATCAATCAAAAGATTGACAATTGTTTATGTCCAATTTCAAATTGAAATTAATTATAATGACCACCATTGGATAAAATGGTAAAAATATATTCTAATTATACTTTTAAAACACTCAATAGTATAATTTATCACTGTAAATTATTTTGATTAAAAATGTTGTTTTTAAGTATTTTTCACTATTCATAAAAATTTGGAAGTTCTCCGAAAATTACAAAGTATTCAACTTAGGATAATTTCGATATTCCGAATACAAAAATGAAGTCCATTTTGAAAAATAAAATTTCTATAATTTTAAAAAGTGGGTATTACTATTCATAATGGCTACTTTTATTAGTCGCGGTGTGTTAGAACTTGGACTTGCGTACAATGCAAGATATTACATTATTGAAAGAGAGGCATATCGTGAAAGCTTGGGGTGTTACATTCTCCCCTCCTTTAATAAATCGCATCCTCACAATTTTAAATTTTTTCTTTGAATGTAAATGGTTGAAAATAGAAAATACCTTTGTGGAAAACCCACATCAGAAATAGGGTTAATAAGAATATAAAATTAAAAGAAAGAAAGAGAAGTAAAAAGGTCACCCGAGATAGCCCATACTAGGATTCTATGAAAATATGGATATGGAACAAAAACAAATCATCAAGGTTTGATGGAGAGTTGTAGAAAACTGGATTAGGAGAAAGTTATTCATAAGAAAATCACAAACTTGTGATTGGTTAAACGGTAATTGAATCCCCAGTTGGAAAAGTTAACTGGTAACGTTTTTGTATTAAGTTACCTTTTATAAAGTTGAGGAATTTATTTAGGAGATTTACTAAGAACGTAAGGTAATATACATACTTGTCATGTAGACTTTCATTCTTTAATAATTTTTTTACCACAAACCAATCGTTCACTCTAAAAGGTAATAGAAGTCAAAAATATTCTATTTATCCTAATTGTATAAGATTCCAAATATTAACACAAACCATTTAGATTAGTAAAACTATTTTTTAATAACCAGGGACTTCCTGTAGGCTAGTGGTAGGTAATAAATGCCTGTCACACTATGGTTGTGGGTTCGATTCCTGCAGCTTTTTCCGACGCAACGGGTTATCCCCCGACCTGCAGGTTGTCCTTTTATTAAAAATATAGTATTATAATATTCCAAAAGTAATCTTCAGAAATGTTTTAACCTTAAACAATACTATCCAAGGTTCAAATTAATCCATTCCAACCTTTATACTAATCCAAAATACATTTGTCCGGACTTTCTCTAAAAGGTCTCTAAATTCCAAAATCAATGGTATCATCAGATTCCTCAAACAAGGTAATGTTCTTCTTATTGTCACATACAAAAATATGATTACCTTCATCATATTAAAACCTTAATGAAATCAACAAGTACTGCATTACAATTATTATATATATATCACATTATTCTAATAACCATAATATAATCCATGAGTCCAAAAGCACCAATACATTAATTATTCCGCTTCAACTGTAGTCACAGCATAAGATTGGCCATGATCCCTTGGCCTTTTCTGAGGTAAGATTAATTGACGCTTAGGAAATTCATTTTCATAATGCCCAATTTCTCTATAATTATAGCATTCAACATTGATAGCCTCTTTCTTTCCCTTGCAATCACGCGCCTGATGACATTTTTCTCCACATTTATAACAAACTCCCATTCCTTTTAGGCAAGTACCAGGGTGATTCTTCCCACAATTATCACATAATGGAAAATACTTATTTCCCTTTTTCCCTTTATCCGTCTCTTATTCTACCGTTCTCTTATTCTCTTGCTTTACTTTGTTGTCATAAGACATAGAGAATTCCTTTTCTGTCTCGATAGCACACGAGACTATATCTTCGTATGTTGAGCAATATTTTGATACTAAAGCTCGACGGAGAAATGGTTTTAACCCATCAATGAAATGATCAATCTTACTTCTTGGGTTACGTATATAATCTGCAGCATGTCTTGCTAACCTTGTAAAGTTAGCCTCATACATTGAGACATTCTCATCCTCCTTCTGCCTCAGACTCAGAAATTTCCTTTCCATATCTGCTTGAGGGTCATGTGGAAAGTATTTTTCTAAGAAAAGATCTTTGAACTATCACCATTCCATATTTGATACTTCATCATCTTCCTTTGTGTTTTGAATCAGCGACCACCATTGATCGGCATCTCCAGTGAGGCATTAGACTGCCATGACAACCTTCTCCCTTTTGCTACTCCCCAAGGCATGGAATATTTTTTCTACGGAGATTATCCATTTCTCAGCTAAGAATGGATTTTTACCCTTATTAAATGTTGGTGGTTGTTGCATCATGAAGCGGTCTAACATTGATCCTCCACGTTGCGGATCAGGGTGCTCCATCCAAGTAAAGTTATTATTCATACCCTGAGTGAGTTGTCCCAGTATGGTAATAAGTTTATCAGCACCAGTTGTATCTCCAGCTCCATAATAATTATCTTGAGCAGGAGGGAAATCCCTACACGGAGTGCGCGCATTGATACAGTTTCCATTCCTTCCACTAGGCTCCATTTCTAAACAATGGCATAAACTAGATTAGTTTATGAATCAAAATACATAATTCCATACTTATAAAATACTTATCATAATTTAAACTATTTTTGGATATAATCCATAATAATAAAAAAAAATTATTTGAGGATGTATATACTCATAATCCTTCATAGTGGTTTGTAATGAAAACGAGAATTATCCTAAGTATATCCCCCGGGAGTGTCGTAACCAAGAGTGCAGCAAGGCCCGTTGTCGTGCACCAGTTCCTGTTCGAGTCTAGCTCAAATCGGTGTTTTCGGGATTTACCCCTAGGTACATCTATGCCAGAGCCACCTCTACCTGCTCGTATCCAGATAGGGATGTATTGCTCGGAAATCTCACAAAATCTCTACAACAACAAAATTCTAGGAAGTTCCTCTATACTAATCCTCAAAGTATATCTTCGGGCTATGTGCTCTAATCAGAGTTTATCTAAATCTAGCTTCCAAGGTTAGTACTAAATTTCCTTTGATACAAACTGTAACGCCCAGACCCCAGTTACCCAGAGTCAGTGCATTACTTCGTAACATTGGCATGATCACAAAAGTTCAAGTCTCGAAAAACCGATTAGTTTAGTATCCTTGAAAACACTAGATACATTCATAAATGTTACATTACATCATAAGGTGAAAAACTACAATAACAAAGTCTCCTTAGTCCACACTCATATCCTCTTCTGACTATACCTGCAGGTCATTCATAAAATAATTCTTCACATCCTGGAAAATATTAAAACATTGAAAGGGGTGACCTCAGATGCTCAGTAAGGATAACAATATAGTGGAAGCTTTAATAAATAAACATTAACATTTTAAGAAATGAATAACTAAAACAAGAGCCTTTTAAACTTGAACTTCAACATAATATGGCAAAAGTAAAATGAGATAATTCCATTTACTTATTCACATGGATATTCTACTGGTCGAATAATCACATGCAATATCATTAACCATTTTCATAATGATGGAATGCATAATTCCAGACAATCATAACCACGTAGCCAAGGCCTCGTGCCAAGATTACAAATATGATTTTTTCGAGGCCTCATTCCAAGACACTAGTTTGTCTCATGAGACCTGCCGATGCATCGAGGAGCTATAGCGGCCTCCACCCATCACTTATTATGTCCAATGCATTCCTCATATGAATAGGTTTTAACATATCCTAAACTATAACATAATCGTATCACATAAAACATGCATAAAGGCAACATAACATTTCCACATTTCAATCACAAGATATCAATACGACACATTGATATAATAAAAACATTATCAAAACCATTTTCAATACCAAAATAAAATGAAATTAAAACTTGGTATTTATTTTTCATTTAAAAACAGTTATGGCTTGTAGAGGAAGCCGAAACTCAAATAATGGTCACAGCGGCGGAGAAGTCGTTGTCGCCGCATATGTACGAAAAAAACATTCTGTTTTTTCATTTAGTAAATGCTTCGTATAAAAAAATTTCTTTTGAATAAACGTAAAAGTCAAAGGGGTTTATACACCGTATAAAAGAAGGTTGTGTATAAAACCAAATATGCCTCAATGAAAGGAGATTGAGACGAAGTCGCTCACAAAGATCATTTTTTTAAATAAAGTAGATCTATTATGTGTATTCACTATAAGTACACATAAATAAAGTACAAATACAAGATAGGACATAATAATATCATGACATAATTTTAAAGTAGGAGATTAACCCAAAGAATGGAAATTGGGTTAAGAAATTCCCTTACCTTGCGTCCTATCTTGACTCGACCGTTCTTTATCCTGCTGAATAATAAACTAGAGTTAATTTATAATTTCTTAAGAACCTTTTTCAAGTTTTCTATTCCTTTTATATCACTTATTACCATTTTATGAACATTATGTAATTATTTAAGTTAAAAATGGTCGTTTTTTTCGATCTTTGGTACTTGAGTCAAAAATAAACTTCTTATAATTACAAGTTGTTCATGTGGTGAAATATCCATTATATACAGAATTATATTCATGATGTAGATATCATATATATCATATATATCCAGTATCTACATTCATTCATAATATTACTTAACATTTAGAGGTAAGAAATGAAATGCACCGGTCATGGAGACGGTAAGCCGTACGTACGCATGAATGCTACTTTCATTTCTATTTCATATTTAATGTAATGAAATAATAATTATATAAAGGTATATTATAATTCCAGTATACTATAGTTTATTATACCATTTACTCGATCCTTTATACATCCCACATATGGCATTGACGATTCAAATCACTTTGAGGGGGTGGTAGTCCGCACTTCCTAAAATGAAAATATCGCGTTTACCCATAATGGAAACCATAAAGGTATGAAATGAATGAAAAATACAGAAGCTTAAGTAAAACATAAACATATTATATATCATATATAAATATATTTATATCTTTATGGCCACCTTTGAAGGTTTTATATGAGTGTTGAACAATCATCGTTTCGTGATGCAGAAATTCTCCATCCACAGAAACAGTATGTTCTTTAACCATTAGATGTAGGTGTGTGAATGTGTAGCTCGAATAATTCTTATAACAACATCCTAGTATATTGAGGATACTGGTTTTGTTACAAAATAAATGAATAAAAAGAGTTTATGGGGTTGGATAAGCAAAATAAAATAAAATAACATAAGAGAAGACATTACCTTAAAATCGGGTAACTCTTTTGATTTGAGCCAAAGGCTTCCTTGGGAAAAATTCTTCCCAAAGTGAGGATTCTAGGAGTAAGTGAGGGAAGTTGGGAGAGTATTTGGGCAGAGTTTGGCCTATACAAAAGGCTTTGAATGTGTGAGTAAGGTGGTAGTGGTGGGTGCCTTTTATAAGTGGAATGGAGGGGCACTCTTGGAATGATTGAAATGTTACATTATTATGAAATTATTTTCGGATTATAAATATCCCACACTTATATAAGTAGAGTATAAGGTGATAAGGGTTCGAAATATCCTCATACAATTGGGTTTTGTCAAGTTTATGCCTTAGATTTTACATTATCCTTTCATTTTATTTAAATCATTAATTAATGAGGTAATCGCGGCATCTTCTTGGTGTCATAAATAATTTAATTTATTTAATGTCTAAAATAAAAAAAAATATCATGATGTAGGAAATCCTTTTGGTTTTCAAATGAATGTTTATATTCAAAAATATGACTTGTATAACCCCATTTAAAAAGTGTTTTAGTAAAATTACTTATGTTTGTGACATTTTTATTTTAACTTTAAATAAAAGTTAATTATGTCATTTTCCTACCAAAGTGGCTCCATGGGGTCCCCAAGTTGACCCATGTATTGTATTGGTCGGCCATGACTCATACAATAGGTTTAGGACAAGTTTCAAGGACATTTCAAATTTTTTTAATATCATTTTTACCTTAAATTTCACTAATTACCTTTAATCGCGATTAATTAAACTTAAAAGTTACTATTCCCCAAAAAATTATTTTAATCCCATTGAACCACATTTTACTTCCTAATGAAAACCATGTATGTCAGATTTTTGAAAATCAAATCACAGAAGTGGTAAAATTTCATTTAAATGAAAAAAATCAGTTATTTAACTACCACTTAGTGGTTTCACTATTCATCAAAAATTGATGTTTTTCAGAATAGTACCAAACTTTTACCCTAAGATATAATTGATATTCTGAACTAAAAAATGATGTCTATTTAGAAAAATCCCAAGCATATAAGTTTCATTAATTAATTTTCAAATTAATTCCCGCTGTCACAAGAAATAGTGTGTTTTAAGAAAGAATATCACTCAAAAGATTGACAATTGTTTATGTCCAATTTCAAAGTGAAATTAATTCTAATGAACACTATTGGATAATATGGTAAAAATATATTCTAATTATACTTTTAAAACACTCAATAGTATAATTTATCACAATAAATTATTTTGACTAAAAAAAATTTTTTTAATTATTTTTCACCATTCATAAAAATTTTGATGTTCTCCGAAAATTACAAAGAATTCAACTTAGGATAATTTTGATATTCCGAATAAAAAAATGAAGTCCATTTTGAAATATAAAATTTCTATAATTTTAAAATGTGGGTATTACTAGTCATAACAACTACTTTGATTAGTCACGGTGTGTTAGAACTCAGACTTGCGTACAATGCAAGCTATTGTATTATTGAAAGAGAGGCATATCATTAAAGATTGAGGTGTTACAATTGGTTTTCAAAAAGATATTATTTAAATCTGGAAATAAATTTCAATGAAAGAGTTTTTTGTGAAGAAGAAGACGATGACAATGAACTCTATGAGAAAATGGAAGAAGAATTAAAATCCAGGAACTATACTTCCATGATAGCTACAATTGGAAATTTAGAAACATTGACATATAAATCTAGACATAATCTATTTACTACTAATTTCAATCACACGTTGCAATTTACGGATGATTTTGGTAAGCTTGAGAATAATTTAATAGATGCAATAAGTTGAAAGCAATGGTGGAGGAATCTTTAGAAAATATTGATCAACTGGAAGCATAAATTGAACGACTAGAATAACTGATGATAGTATAATCATCAATCCATGAATGAAAAGATGATTTTTTGGAACTAAAACTCATAATTTAAGAATAGGAAAAGGTCATCAATGACCTTACCTTTATACTGAAGGAGAATTCCATGACCATTGGGGCACTCAAAGAATAAGTTTTTACTCTAAGAAGCAATCTCTGAAGTGAATATTTCAAAAGAATCATAAAAGAAAATACAATTTGGATGGTTCTCATATTCGAATTTTCTAGAGAGAGAAAAACGAGGTTCTTATGGAGTTGAAAATATCTTGCGTGATCAAATACCCACTTGAATGGGAAATAGTTGAATTAGTTGTGATGCTGAAATGTAAAATACTATAAATAAAATGAATCAGCATAAAGGAATGTTGAATGCTGATCATATTGTAAATCTACCAGAAGTGATGAAAAATAAACCCCTAAATAAAACAGAATAGATTACTAAAAATTATAATCATTTTTTCAGAAATGATAGGGAGTCAATATTTTTTCTTGAGGATGAAGGAATGAGGATTAATAGAGTTGATAAGACATTTCCTTTTATGAAGTGTCAATTTTGTGGCTATATGGTCCATACCATGTCATACTATATAGAGGTAAGGAGATATATGAATAGGGAAGAGTTAGGAGATAAATTAAGGAGAACATATTCATATCCTAATTATTATAGAAGAAATAATTTCATTGGATATTGTTTTCACTATTCTATCATTGGTTGTAAATCTGTGTATTGTATGAAGAGTTATGATAGGATAAATTCTTTCAATGATCACAAACGAGTCAATACTCAACAAGATGGTGGTGGTTTTATTTCAAACATTTTTTCTCCTCCATAAAAAGAAGTTGAATATGAAGAACCCATGTATCCGAAAGTGATATTTGAATGACCTATAGTGTCCTATGCTGAATCCAATTTATCATGGAGTGAAAATAGGAAAATTGAAAAATCCAATTTTCCATAAGTACCCCTCAAGTCTATAATGAAAGACAACACCTATATTCTTGATAGCGGATGTTAATCCCACATGATGGGTAAAGAAGACCTGTTAACCATTGTTAAGAAAAATGTCGATGGAATATTGAGGTTTGGTAAGAGTGGTTCTTTGAAGATTAATGGCAGTGGACGTACTAAACTAATTAATAGAGGTTGAAGAAAACTGAAGTCCATTATGTGTACGGTCTACATCACAATATTCTTAGTGTGAATCAACTATGTCACACAGGGATTATAGTTAAATTCAATGAGAATGGTTTTACTATAAGAGGTACGTCTAAGAATTCTCTTATAAAAGGCTGGAGAATATATGGCAACATTTATCAGGTCGACAACAAAGAGAACATTTTCTACCTAAAAGTTTAAGTGGGAAACAACATATGGAATCAGATATTTTTTCACACCAATAAAAAAACATTGAAATGATTTCTAAAATGTATATTTTCATGTATATCCCTAATATGAAGCATGAATGAGAGAAGACATGTGATACTTGCAAGCGAGGGAAACTGGTCTATTGTTTCTACCTTCCAAAGAAGAAAATAGCATCAAATATTCTTGAACACATCCATATAGATGTATGTGGCCCAATAAATGTTGCTGGAACACATGGAGAAAGGTACATTGTTCTTTTCATAGATGATTACAGTAGAATGGAATGTTTGATCATTATACACAGGAAGTGAAAAGTGATTTATTGCATGAAAAACATTCATCAAGTTTCCAAAATTGATACTAGATGTAAGATAAAGGTCCATTGGAGTAAAAATGGAGGCGAATATAAATCCATTAACTTTGAAAATTACCTAGAGAAGTATGGGATACAACATGATGTGGCATTTGTGAGAACTCCATAGCAAAATGGAGTTGTTGAGTGTAGGAATCGACAGGTAAACAACATATCCAGAACTATGTTGATTGAGAGTCGTATTTCTCAAAATTACTAAAAGGATGTAATACAAGATACTGTGTATATTCAAAATTGAACATGGATATATATGGGAGAGACAAAGACACAACATGTATTTTGGCATGGAATGAAGCCCTATTTGAAATATGTTCTCATGTTAGGAAGAAAATATCTCATCAAATACAAAGAAGGGAATCAATGGAAGTATGGAGGAAATGTAGACGAGGGAGCATTTCATGGATAATAAATGAATAATAAATCCTACAAGTGTTTCAATAAGCGCTTGGGATGATTTGCGGAAAGCTGTGATGTTATGATCATTGATGATAAAAACATGAATTCTTCATGTAATTCTTATACTGATTTGATAAAATATGTGGAAGAATTTGAACATGGAAAAAATGCTAATACAATGGTAGAATAAGGTGTATACTCTCTCCGGAGTCAAATCATGATATTGAATCAGAAGAAGAATCAGAAGAGAAACCCACAGTTGGAGTGAATTCGATTGATCCCCAAATGAAAAATCTAAGATCATAGATTGATCAGTCCGATGTTATTGGGGATCATAATGAATCTATGTAGATAAGGTGAATGAGTAATAATTCACAGTATGCATTTATATTAGTTGTAGAACCATCCTCAATAGAAGAGGCTATAAAGTATGAGACATGGGTGAATGAAATGAATGAAAAGTTCGATCAAATTGAAAAAAATCTGACATGGGATCTTGTTAACAAACCTGAGGATCATAATGTGTTTGGAATGAAGTTGAATTCCTAGAAATAATTTGTTGAACATGGAAATTTCATCAGAAATAAGGCTATTTTGGTATTTAAGGGATACTCATAAATCGAATATGTTTATGTTTAAGGGACATTTTCTACCATAGTGAGACTGAAGTCAATCAGAATATTTGTTGACATGTAAAACCAAAGAGGGTATAAAATGTATCAAATGGATGTCAAGGCATCATTACTAAATGTATTATTAGAATAAGGATTATACATTGAACTACCTTTGTCACGACCCGTCCTTAGGGCCCGTGCTGTGACTACCCCAAGCCCAGCATCCATAGGCCAGGGGCTAGTGACTAGCACCAAAGGCATAAATCCCGATAACTGGGAAGGTATTGCCTTTATAAAAGTAAACAAAACACCACAGAGTACAAGCGGAAGTAAAACACTAAGTAAAACTGCAACAAGATGTGCTAAAAGTAAAGGGGACGGAAATACAAGCCCAATTGTAAGTACAAGGAAAAAGATAAAAAACCGGAAAGTGACAAGCCGCTGCTGGATCGTCCACCAAGGATCCTACCTAAAGGGTAGGCACAGAAAGCGCAACTCCTGGATCGTCCACCACGGATTCTACCTGAAGGGTAGGTATAGATAGCGCAGCTCCTAGATCGTCCACGACGGATCCTACCTGAAAGTAGGTATAGATAGCCACCACAACGCTCTCACTCATCGACCTCCCCCGAGTATCGCCTCGCCGTGAAGTCCACCTCTGGATACTGACTCGTCGTGAGGTCCTCCTCCGGGTACCGTCCAGCCCTCGAACACTCAGCCTCTATCAACGCTGCCCGTCATCTGCAACCGACACAACGAAGTGCGGGCATAGCCCATGCAGGGGTGATTATAATGATACTCAGTAGGGACCCCGAGACACTCAAGGTCTCACTAAATCCAACAAGGGTAACAACAAAGAAAGATCTCAACAGATAACCTCTACTTAGGTATATTCCCATACAAATACCTAAGTTATCAAATAACCCATCTCAATCATGAGGAAACACAATGATTATGAAATCAACGGATAACCACTACCTAGGTATATGCCCATACATATACCCAAGTCATCAAGTGACCCATCTCAATCATGAGGTAATCACAATGGTCATAGACTCAGCTCAAACCATGATTTTCAATTATTGAAACTGTAACTGCTAAAGAGACCCGTCTCTGGAGTGTACAGTGATCTTGTCACGACTCCGAGGTACTAACCTAAGACTGCTGAGGTACTCCACCTCTCGAGTACTATGGGTCTACTGCTACAACCAAGCGATTCCCCCCATGGTTTTTCCACTACAACCAAGTGCTCCCCCTCATACCCTCCAGAGGTACTCCTTCTGTTGAGTACCATGGGACTACTGCTACAACCAAACGCTCCTTCATCGTGGGTCTGCCGCTATAGCCAAGTGCTTCCCACCATGGGTCTGCCGCTACAACCATTTGCTCCCACTCATATCCTCCAAAGGTACTCCTTCTGTTGAGTACTGTGGGTCTGCCTCTACAACCAAGCGCTCCTCCACCGTGGGTCTCTCGCAACAACCCAGTGCTCCCCACTGGGCTATCCGAAACTCACTGATTCGATCGATCAGCCGTCGTCAAGTCTCATTCGGCTACACAGTCTCCGTACTCCACACGCTCGTCTCCGGGAGGGTCCGCTCCATGAGCTGCTGGTCGATACTCCAAATATCACAAAGTCCCACGAAGAAGTATCTCCAAGGACCGCCTCGTCATAGGGGTCTCAACACAACAGACGGCGCGTCATTCGGACGCCTGGTCTGTGAGTTATTAGCCTTTTCGTCCTAGGGGCCCGGTTGGTTTCGTGTGCGAACTGACCCGGTCGTATTTCAACTGTGCCCCTATCTCTCATAGGGTATACACATAGGGACCATTTCTCAATGTGATCACCAACGCCGCTGACGGTTCGTCAAACGGACGTCCGGTCTGGAAGATATCATCTTTTCGGTTCAAGGGGCCCGGTTGGATTTCGGGTACAATCCAACCCGGCCATACTCCAACTACGTCCAAACCCCGGGCGAGGTATGCCAAAAGTTTATTCTCATCAAGAGGAATCCAAAAAAGTCGACGGCACGTCAATCAGACATCCGGTGCTAAAGATATATCCATTTCCCCTCCGAGGGCCCGTTTGGTCTCATATCCGAACCAACCCAATCGTACCGAGAGTTCTCCGAAACCTTGAGTGTAATATACTGAAATGACCATCTTGATCCAAGGATCGCATCTCAATTGATGGTGCATCGATCGGAGGTCTGTAGCCGATGTTATGGGCGTTTGAACGAAAACTTCATGAAAATAGGGGGTTCGGGCCCGGTCTGACCGAGCCCGAGACCCCCCCTGGGTCAGCCCGAACTGGGTTGACCCGACCCGGGTCTGGGTCCAGCTCGATTGGGCGCGGCCAGGCCCGGCCTGGCGCTGGCGCAGCGCCCACTTGGCCAGCGGGTGCGGGGGGGGGGGGGGGGGGGTTACAACCCCCCACAGATGACGAATCGGCGCGGCTTAAAGCCGCGCCGCCGCGGCGGTTCCTGTTCCATCGACACGCCGCCACCACCGGTCACCGCTGACGCCTTCTGCAGACCACCGGACGCGCTTCGGTGGTACGTTTTGCTCGCCGCCTTCACCAACGGTCCTCCCGGGACCCAAACTTCACTGCGGAGGCTTCAAAAAAGACTTTGCGGGCTTGTTCGTCATCACCCATCAATCCGCGCACAACATTCAACCAGCAGAATCTTCGAATCTCCTCCGCAGCCCCGACTCCGGTTGCGGTTTTGTTCGGCCTCAAAGGCATGGTGCGACGGTGCCGCACATCCTTGTCGTAATTTTCCATGTATCCGTGCAGTGTTGTTTCACCGCGCCGCCTTCGTTCGAGCTGTAACATAATCAACAACAAGGGGGAGGAGGGTCGGCCATGTTTCTGTGGTCCGACCTCCTCCCGTTATAATGATAGCAAGAGGCCAACAAATAGAAGTCGATGTACGACAAAGAAATAATTCTCGGGCAAAAACAATAAACCTCAACATCAACCCACATGAACGAACGATCTGCAGATCAACATGGAAATGGTTGGTCCACACTCGTTGTTCTTTTCTAAAAATCTAAAGAAAATACCAAAAAAATTACACTACCTCGTGTCGTTCGTCGTTCGTAGCGTCTCTTTTTCAACGTTGGAAGGAATGACATTGACGATGTTCTACGTGTGTGGCATCTTCTCCCTTGACATGATGGAAGAGGAAGAAAATCTGCGTTCCTCATGGGAGTCACCTCACGTTCTTACCTCGGATGAAGGAATAAGGTAAACACGTCGTCAATCTTTAGTGGAGTCGGCGTTCGTTGACGAGATAATGTCATTCTTCCTAATTCTCCCAATGTCTCCCAACCAATATATTCCAAGGCAAATAAAACATTAGGCTCCCCAATATTATAAAAAAATCCATGCCTTTCAAATTAATTCAAATGAATCAATTAATTAGGGAGCTTAACTCATTAATTTAAGTTGTTGGCACATTAATGAGAGGAGAGAGATAGGAAAAGGAAGGTTACTCAGTTTAAGATGAGTAAAAAAATTAAAGAGGGGGGTTTTAACATGTTTTGGGGAATGTGAATAAGTGGGGATCGTGAGGGCCCCACCTCACCATTAATCATCTGATGGGTAGTTAGGGGCTTGTGGGTCCCACCCTAACTACCCCATGTTGGATATATCCACTAGGATAAAGAAATAATAAAAAATTGTGGAACAAGTTTTTTATTCAATTCATTATTAATCCACAAATTGTTAACAACTCCTCCCGAGAAAACGCATTTTTGCTAATGGTCCTGTTTAGAAATTACCGGTGCTGCGGTTTCATCGGTGCCCTCAGATTTTGATTCTGAGCACCGGTTCAAAAGTTAGGAAAATTCGCTCATTCGTTCACTGAACGTACCCGAGCTAAACTTCAAAAATTTATTCTGGGCACACCGGGCCTCAGAATCAAGTGCGTCAGAAACTGCATTCTTGTAAAATCCAAAAGAAATTTAAGAAATAAATTCCCTTTAATTTTACAGGTCTTTAAATTATTCCCACCTCAGGGCTTTACGTCCCGATAAAGCTATAACACAAACTAAGGAAACAAAAGCGGTACTGAGCATGCATCGGAGCCTTCCGCTCCCATTTTCTCACCTGGAGGTTCCCGTGCTGCCTACGAAAACGCACAAGAGGAATCGACCGTCCCTGTAGGACCTACTCCTATCGATCCTCAACCTCTACTGGAACTCTGCAAAAGTCATCCCATCTCCAATGTCCAGCTCCCCATGGTCGATGATGTGTGTTGGGTCAAGCATGTATCTCCTCAGTTGAGATACGTGGAAGTCGTCGTTCACCTGGTGCAACTAAGGTGGATTGGTCAAGCGGTAAGCCACCTCTCTTACAATACTAAGGACCTAAAAAGGTCCGCTGAACCTCAGATATATCTCGCCGCCTCAACTACATCTCCGTAAACCTCGTCGACGTGAGACCCGTATAAGAACGTGGTTTTCATACTCAAACTCTAGAGGTCTCCCTTTCCTGATTAAAACTGAAACTCAAAACTCCTGATGCCATGAGGGTAAGGTTGGCCCACCCAAGAATGATCGGCTACACCCTCCCATGCAAGAGTTTAGCCTTTGCTGCCTGGGGTTTCCTTTTCACCGACGAAGGAAAACCCATCCCGACGTTTGCCTAATACCGTCAATTTGAGTATGAACAGTGATTTCCAAATCCATACTCAAACTAACGTCATAAGGCCTCAATGCTGCCACCAAGAGGTCCCAACTGAGACTCTCGCCTCAACGGTCAGATCACACAGTCGGCGTAAGTGTGACTATCGAGTCTCCTCCCAAAGGTATCTCCAGACGTGAGGGTCAAGTCAACAGATTAACCGGAAAATCTAGGTCTAGGACTAGATTCAAGGAAGGAAGGGTTGATTCGTATTGATGTCTGTGGCTACGACAGCTAGTAGAAGACAACGTCTGCACTTCGAATCATCCTTAGATCCCTTTCGGTCGTACTCCTTGACTGCATGCAGCTACTCTTTTCCCTTGCCCTCCACCTCCCTGAGCCTAGAGGGGACAACAAAGACGGGTGGTTGTAACATGTTGAAATGTACACCACCTCATGCTTCTCTCCTAGCTCTACCTCCACGTCTGCTGCTCAGCAGATTTATCTGTCCTTGATAAATCCACTTCTTGAAACATTCGCATGTCCAAGTCTCAGAGACTGGCGCCAGCTTGCTGCATTCTATCTTCTATCATTCTCTAGCTGTATTTGTTCAGCCAAAGAAAATTCAACCTCAAGTTTCTCTATAGCACCCTAACGTGAGTAGGAATGCATAGAGGAAAAAGTGTTGGGTCAAATATCCATAAACAAACCACGCTCAGAGGTCCGAGCTCTATAGCACTGATCAAATCGAATTCATCAAGTACCCGGAATGTTCTTTACGCATCGATGAATTCTCAACTACCGACATGTCATCCTGTCAAAGCTATATAATCTCTAGAAAACTCTCTACCACCTCCTCAAGCCAGTCCTTAGCCACCTATGAGTCAGGATAGCCTCGGAAATTGAGGGTATCTGATGTTGGAACACGTATAAGGCAGTAAACCTACACGTGTCACCTACTAGTACCACCGGTTGTAACTACTAACCAATAGGTAGTGATTTATAGCTGACACACTACCTGAAGGAACTATCTCAGGCATCGGTCCACATACCATAGCCTCATCACTATGCGGACCATCATCTTAGTCATTCACTAGAAAACACTAGTAGCCAAGTCCACCATCCACTCCACTGATGTCTCATCTAAGCGGAATACTCTAGGAATCGCCTCCAGCCAATGCTCTACTGTCTGGGAATCTACCTCGCCTCGTAACCTCGGAGGCCTATACTACTGGAACTCGTGCAACGTACTCTTCCAGAGTGCACAGTTCGCTAGTATGGCTGGTGGCATCTGCTTCCCAACAGGTGGTGGTGCTGCTTGTACACCACCCGAGGGTGCCAACATAGTAAAAAGGGCCCCGCACCGGAGCCTCGTTGCTTGGTGGGTCGTCATCATGTACTATATCAGAACTCCAACTAACTGTCTGCATGGAGACATCCTGAACAGATATGACATGGTCAAACGATTTTTACCTGGTGAGCTGACCTAGTTTGAGCTGACTTTAAAACATTTGGAAACACACTTGCAATCAGTGTTTTCGTGCACAATGTCGGAAATCAGAAGTTAGGGTCCTGGTGTACGGATACGTCGGCCGCTGCACCAACACTGGACTCCCTGAACTGAAAACCAAACTCGGTACCCTTAACACTATTGCTTCACAGAAATAAAAATCATAGTCCTGAGTTTTGCGGTAGAACCGAACTCCTCTGATACCAATTTGTCAAGACCCATCCTCGGGACCCGTGCCGTGACTACCCCAAGCCCGCCTTCCATAGGCCAGGGGTTGGTGACTAGAACCAAAGGCGTAAATCCCGATAACTGGGAAGGCATTGACTTTATAAAAGTAAACAAAACACCACAGAGTACAAGAAGAAGTAAAACACTAAGTAAAACTGAAACAAGCTGTGCTGAAAGTAAAGGGGCCAGAAATACAAGCCCAACTGTAAGTATAAGGAAAAAGATAAAACAACTGGAAGGTGAAAATCCGCTCCTAGATCATCCACCAAGGATCCTACCTGAAGGGTAGTTACATAAAGCACATATTTGTATTGTCCACCATGAATCCTACCTGAAGGGTAGATACAGATAGCGCAGCTCCTGGATCATCCACCATGGATCCTACCTGAAGGGTTGGAATAGATAGCCACCACAATGCTCTCGCCCGTCGACCTCCTCCGAGTATCGCCTCTCCATGATTTCCACCTATGGATATTGACTCGTCGTGAGGTCCACCTCCGGGTACGGTCCAGCCCTCGAACACTCGGCCTCTCTCAACACTGCCCGTCGTCTGCAACCAACACAATAAATTGCGGGCATAGCCCGTGCAGGGGTGAGTATAACGATACTCAGTAGGGACCCCGAAACCCTCAAGGTCTCACTAAATCCAACAAGGGTAACAAAAAAGAAAGATCTCAATAGATAAGCTCTACTTACGTATATTCCCATACATATACCTATGTTATTAAATAACCCATATCAATCATGAGTAAACACAAAGATTATGAAATCAACAGATAACCACTACCCGGGTATATGCCCATAAATATACCCAAGTTATCAAGTGACCCATCTCAATCATGAGGTAATAACAATGGTCATAGACTGAGCTCAAACCAGGATTTTCAATCATCGAAACCGTAACTGCTGAAGAGCCCCGTATCTGGAGTGTACAATGATCATGTCATGACTCAGAGTTACTAACCTAAGACTGGTGAGGTACTCTACCTGTCTAGTACTGTGGGCCTGCTGCTACAACCAAGCGCTTCCCACCATGGGTCTGCCGTTACAACCAAGCGCTCCCCCTCATAGCCTCCATAGGTACTCCTTCTGTTGAGTACCGTGGGTCTTCCGCTACAACCAAGCGCTCCTCTGTCGTGGGTATGCCGCTACAACCAAGGGCTTCCCACCATGGATCTGCCGCTACAACCATGTGCTCCCCCTCATAGCCTCCAGAGGTACTCCTTTTTTTGAGTACCATAGGTCTTCCGCTACAACAAAATGATCCTCTGACGTGGGTCTGCCCCTACAACCAAGTGCTCCCCACTGGGCTATCCGAAACTCACCGAGTCGATTGATCAGCCGTCATCAAGTCTCAGTCGGCTACACGGTCTCCGTACTCCGCATGCTCATTTCCGGGAGGGTCCGATCCATGAGTTACTGGTCGATACTCCAAGTATCACAAAGTTCCACAAAGAAGTATCTCAAAAGACCGCCTCGTCATAGGGGTCTTAACACAACAGACGGCGCATCAATCGGATGCCCGGTCTGTGAGTTATTAGCTTTTTCGTCCCAGGGGCCCGGTTGGTTTCGTGTGCGAACTAACCCGGTCGTATCTCAACTATACCCCGAACTCTCATAGTGTATACTCATAGGGACTTTTTCTCAACGTGATCACCAACGCCGCTGACGGTTTGTCAAACGGACTTCTGGTCTGGAAGATATCAGCTTTTTCGTTCACGGGGCCCGGTTGGATTTCGGGTACAATCCAACCCAGACATTCTCCAACTGTGTCCAATCCTTGGCCAAAGTATTCCAAAAATTCCGTCTCATCAAGAGGAATTCAACAAAGTCGACGACACGTCAATCAGACGTCCAGTGCTCAAGATATATCCATTTCTGCTCCAAGGGCCCGGTTGGTCTCGTATTCGAACCAACTCGATAGTACCCAATGTTCTCGAAACCCTAAGTTTAATATACTTAAATGACTGTATCGATCCAAGGATCGCATCAAAACTGACGTTGCATCGATCGGAGGTCCGTAGCCGAAGTTATGAGCGTTTGAACGAAACCTGCCCGAAAATAGGGAGTTCGGGCCCGGTCCGACCCGGCCCAAGACCCCCTTTGGTCGGCCCAATTGGGTGTGGCAAGGCCCGGCCCGCACGGCCCAGTCCAGCCTTCGCCCGGCCTAGCGTCGCGCCCGCGTGGCCAGCAAGTGAAGGGGGGGTTACAACCCCCCCGTGGACGACAAACCAACACAGCTTAAAGCCAAGCCGCTCGTCCTCTGGAACGGATAAGCCGTTCCGGTTCGGCCCACCGCTGTGGCTCAGCCGGGGCGGTTCCTGTTCTAGTAGCGCATCGCCGCCACCATCTGCGGACCACCAGACGCACTCCGGTGTTCCGTTTTGCTCGTCGCCTTCTCCAACGATCCTCCCGGGACCCGACCTTCACTGCAGAGGCTTCAAAAAAGACTTTGCGGCCCCGTTCGTCGTCACCCATCAATCCGCGCACAATGTTCAACCAGCGGAGTCCTCGAATCGCCTCCGCGGCCCTGACTCCGGCTGCGGTTTCATTCGGCATCAACGGCACTGCGCGACGGTGTCGCGCATCATTGTCATAATTCTCCATGTTTCTGTGCGGTGTCATTGCACTGCGCTGCCTTCGTTCAAGCCGCAACATAATCAACAACAAGGGGGAGGATGGTCGACCATTTTTGTGTGGTCCGACCTCCTCCCGTTATAATGATAGCAAGCGGCCAACAAATAGAATTCGACGTACGACAAAGAAATAATTCATGGTCAAAAACAATAAACCTCAACATCAACCCACATGAACGAACGATCCGCGGATCATCCTAAAAATGGTTGGTCCGCGCCCATCCTTCTTTTCTCAAAAGATAAAGAGAATACCAAATAAATTCGCCTAACTCGTGTTGTTCATCGTTCGTAGCATCACTTCGTCAATGTTGGATGGAAAGACGTTGACGATGTTCTACACGGGCGGCGTCTTCTCCCTTGACACGAAAGAAGGGGAAGAAAATTGGCGTTCCTTGTGGGCGTCACCTCACGCTCTTGCCTCTGATGAAGGAAGAAGGTAAACACGTCGTCGATATTCGGTGGAGTCAGCATTCGTCGATGAGAGAATGTCGTTCTTCCTAATTCACCCAAAGTCTCTGAACCAATATTTTCCAAGGCAAATAAAACAGTAGGCTCCCCAATATTATAAAAAAAGTCATGCCTTTCAAATTAATTCAAATGAATCAATTAATTAGGGATCTTAACTCATTAATTTAAGGTGTTGGCACATTAATGAGAGGAGAGAGAGAGTAAAATGATGGTTACACAATTTAATATGAGTTACAAAATTAAAGAGGGGGGGGGGGGGTTTTGAGGAGTTTTGGGGAAAGTGAATAGGTGGGGGCTCGTGAGGGACCCACCTCACCTTTAATCCCCTCATGGGTAGTTAGGGGCTTGTGGGTCCCACCCTGACTACCCCATGTTGTATATGACCACTAGGATAAATATTTAATACAAAATTGATCCATAATTTTTTTATTCAATTCATTATTAATCCACAAATTTTTGACAACTCCTCCCTAGAAAACGCCTCTTCGCTAATGGTCCTCATAAGAAATTACCTGTGCTACGGTTTCATCGGTGCCCTCGGATTTCAATTCCTAGCACTGGTTCAAATTTTAGGAAAACCTGCTCGTTCGTTCACTGAATGTACCCGAGCTAATCTTTTGGAAATTGATTCCGGGGCTCGGAATCAAGTGCCGTCAGAAACTGCGTTCTTGTAAAATCCCAAAGAAATTTAAGAAAAAAATTTCCTTGAATTTTACGGGTCTTTAAAACCTATTGGTTATTTCATTGAAATTATGAACTGGTGGTTTTCAAAATAAAGAAATCTCTTTATAGCCTGAAACAAGAACCACATGTGTGGTACATTCATTTGGACTCTTATCTGAGAAAGCATGAATTTAAAATGGGAGGAGTGGATCACAATATCTCTATGAAGAATTCCAAAATGGATCATTTCATGGTATTTATATATGTGTATGATATTATTTTCAATGTAAGTAGTCATGGATTAGTGGATGAATTTTCAAATCACATGAAATCAAAATTTTAAATGTCCATGATTGGTGAACTCAAATCTTTTTTAGGGTTCTAGGCAATTCAGAAGAAGGATTCTAAATTATTTTATCAAGAAAAATATGAAAGGGAGATGTGGAATAAATTCATTATTCATGATTCCAAACTAATTTCGATCCTGGTTTCAGTTGGAACAAATCTCATGAAGCATGAGGACGAGACTTCTGTGGATCCCCCCATACATAGATGAATATTTGGATGCCTACTATATTTGATGGCGACACATCCATTTGTTGTCTTTTCAACTTGCCTTAATCCCTGCATTTAGAGTAATATTAAGGAAGAACATATGGAGGTAGTGAAAAAAATCAGGAGATACATTCAAGGTACACATAATAATGGGTTATAATTTACTGCAGGAAGAGATAGTTAATTTTCTGCATTTTTTATCCTAATTGGACTGGAGATGTAGTAGATAGAAAGTCTTCTAGTGGTGGAGCATTATATATTGTTATGAAATGTGTGGAATTTTTATGAAAGAAATAGGAAATTAATTTTCATAGTATGGTCGAAGATGAATATATATCTGCTACCAAGTCATTTACTCAATTACTTTGGTTGAAGCTGCAATTGACAGACATAGGTTATGAGATGAAACAACCAATGGTGATTTACTATGATAACTATAGTGAAATTGATCATAAAAATAATCTTATTCATCATTCACATAGAAATCATATTGACATCAGATATAACTTCATCAAGGAAAATTTTGAACAAGCCATGTTCAAAATGGACGATGTGGGAACTGATGAGCAAGTGGCTGACATTATTACCAAGCCACTGTCAGTGGATGTGTTTGAGAGATATCAGTTAATCCTCAGTGTTCAGCCACCTCCCAGTGCATATGGATGATCTAGTATTTCCCTCTAAATAGTTTCTTATCTATTTATTATTCTATTTATGGAAATGATGCAGCTTTATGAGGGAGATGTGATCCATGGGGTGATCAATTTTTCTACTCTAAAACTCTGTATTGGGTTCATTTTGTTTGTTTCCAATGGGGAGAATGGATAAATTAAATGGAAAGTGATCTGTTTCTAGATACATGAATGATGGAGAATAATAAAATTCCAAAATAAAACAATGTGGGGGGGATGAAAAGGATGATAACTCAATTAATATCTTCTCTCTTTTTTTCTACACCAAGAACTGCTCACATTGACTTAAAGTGATTGCTTAGTTGTTTCTTGAATGTTCAAGTTTTGATCGTATCTAAGGCATTAGTGAATTTATCTAGACATTGCCAACATCCCAAATAAAGATATTTTAGGAACCAAGGTTGTTCGTTGATAATAATGGAGTTGGTTTGTGTTTGTTTTCAATCTGCACATGGATAAATGTGCAGTTTGAAATGAATGAGGCCATAAGTATGAGGCATAAAGAATTATGGAAGGAGACACAATTTCCAAGTATTTTACATATTTTGGGGTCTCAAAATTGGGAGTTTGGTAATAGTTCAGGGAAACAGTATTTGGTGAAGGCATGTGGTACATAGTGAACGCACATAGTATATAGTGAATGTGTGCAGTATGTGGAAAGCTTTTGAAACCCGTTTGCAACAACGATACATGGTTAAGTCATGTAGTATCAGGAATCCTAATGGTTCTCTGTGTAAAGAGTTGTGATATGAAGAATGGCTCATCATTGGAGGGAGCGATGCATTACTCGGATGTGAAGACACATAGTACGCAGTGAAGGTTTGCAGTTCACAGGATAGTTGTAGTACACAGACTGATAGGCTTACGGTACGTGACTAAAGGATTTTAAGATTTTGGTGGTTCACGAAATTAGAGAGGCAGACAACAGAGGCTTGAAGTACACAGATATAGTTCAATATGATGTCAAGATTATTCCACATTGATGATTTGGTTAAATAAAATTACCAAAATTTTTTGAGATATGGGTCTATTTAAGGAGAATTAATCATTTTTTTGTACACGAGTTTAGAGAATAAATTTTGTGTAATAAATCTAGTAATTTTCGAAGTGGTTCACAGAGGAGAAGATGGTGCGTGGAGAGAATCTCCGCCATACGAAAAATAGTCCATGAAAGGGAGTGTGGTTCACTTAAAAACCTCTAGCAGTATGCAGTGGAGAAATGAATTACATGGACCAGGATAGTACATGGTAGAGAAAGGCATAATGAGGTGTAAGATGGAACATGGAGGAGTGGAGCTTTACATGGAGTAGGGAAGTACGTGGAGAAGGGAAGTTCACAGATGAGATGCATGATTTGTGGAAATATCAGTGGTACACAAAAACAAAAGCAGTTCGCGAAAATAGTATTAGTATGTGGAAATAGTAGTAGTACACAGAAACAACATCTATATATGGATACAAAAGCAGTAAATAGAAAAAACCAACGAAATCATGAAAATTGACCAAACAAGTTTTCAAAATTAATTTCCATAACATATTAGTGTACATGAAAAAATGCATATGTGGGTGATTAAGAGACTCCAAAATAGCATACATTTAATGTTTTTGATGCATGATTTTATGTTTAACTATTGAGGAGACCTTCCAGTCAATAAACAGAGTGAAGATTCTTCCAACGTAGAGGGAAAGGGGGATGCAATGGACGTTATCCAATGGACGCAGTGTGCTGTCCCTAAAACCATTTAAATGAAGTGTTCCTCTCACATAGTGACTGTGCTAAACTCTGGTAATCCACAACATCTAAATATTACTGATTTTTTGGTACCACTGACACACTATCAGTTTATTCTTCTTCAATGTATCCCTTAGTGGTGAACCAAGATAAATTTTTTGTGTCATTTCGTTGCATCGATTAGCTTATATTCCGCACTTCCTTTATAGATAGGTTTCACATGTTCTTACCAATGTGGAAAAAGATCCATCCATTTAAAAGAAAAATTTGACACCCTAATTCACCCCTCCACTCTTATGGTGTTTTGAAAAACTTCATGTAGTAGCAAAGGGTACATGTTACTAGGGTTAAATCTGCCATATTTTTCTTGACATGAATAATACAGTTAATGTCAGTATAGTTCCTTTGTTTGATGGAAGTAACTCTCAATAATGGAATAATTGGATGATGTCTCATCTAAAATCTATTATAATTGATGTGTTATTCTACACTGCATAAGGAATAAAGGTCACTGATCCAACCAGTCTATCTAAGAATTTAACAAACCGTAAAATTCTGGATTCAAATGCTAAAGAACAAAATGGACAAACTGCTGCACTTTAGGATCAAATATATCTGAGGCTGATTAATTGTACATCACAATGTCTATGTGGATGAAACTAGAAAATTTTTATAAATGTGAAAATAAAGTGTTGGGGGAAAAACTCCATGTTTTAGAGAACAGTTTTTATGATGTGAAGATACACCCTAATGAAAATTCAGATTCTTTCTTCAATTGAATTACTGAAGTTGTAGGAGCAATTCAATGGCTTGGAGAAAATATCAAATAGAACAATATTTTAATTAAAATTTTGAGAACACTTCCAACCATTTATAATGCTTGTAGTTGGACATTATTTTTGTGTGATGTGGTCTCTTAATGATATTTTAGGCATTTTGTATATTTAAATTAAATAGCTAATTATTTATAAATTTTTAAATGTTAGTTGAGTGATTTATTATATTTTTCTTTTATTTATTTATAGGATGATATTATTTGTGATAGGGAATCAGGTTCTATGAATATATTTTCATTGACATGGATGATCATATGATAGAACTACTATGTGGGGAATTAAAAAGGGAAAGGTTCTTTAAATAATTTTTGTAGTCCTTTATGAATAACCATATGGCTTATGAATTTAATTTATACATCATGTGATATGTGGTCATTTTAATAAGGTCATTTTACATTTTAAAATTTCACAATTTCTTTATATATAAATTGAATTCTTATGTTGAACAATGTTCCAAGGCAATGATGGACAATCCTCATATGACTAATTACCATGGTCACTATTGGATGACCCAAAATTATAATATAATTCCAAGAGATATGTGGGCCTATAGTGATGAGACACAGACACACACATATATATATATATATATAGTGAAAATATTTTCCATTAGTATATGTTCCCTATAAACAATTATTAGAGGAATGTGACAGAATAAGAGTAAGTGGACTTAGTAGGATATAGTGGATCATGAGATTTTTTATAGCCTTTGTTCTACATAGTAAAAGTATACAATGACATTTAATTTCCCATATATGTGTTTTCACATGAGTAGGTTTAATTTGGGTAACATTTTTATGTGTTGGGTGTATGAGGATAGACCTACTGTTTATTGGAGACGTGTGATGTGCTTTATTATAACTTTGTAGAGTGGCTCCAGTATGACCTTTCTTATAAAGAAAATGAGGTATCAATGTGTCATTGATGATGTAGATTGATTATATGACAACTATGTGACTGGTGTCAAACCAAGATTTTTAATTGAGATAAGGGAATCTAGGTGATTTCTTTATTCATGGTGTGACTAACAAGAAAACTATGTTTTCTATAGTTTGATGTTGACTCTAGAGAAATGATTTTTCGGTATGTTGGAATTCATGTGTGTGGAAGTCGCATGAGAGTATTAATAAATGATTATTCTAGTAATTTTAAGATTCATGAGATAATCCTTAGTATCTGACCATGAACCTATTATTATATAGACTACATAGGGGTATCCCACCAGTAATTGGTTGTATTCCTCCTATTGTTAATATATTTTCTAGGGTCAACCCTCTTTGAATTAGCTTGTGGTTGGTGTTATATGATATATTATGTGAGAAATGTATTTCCCTTAAGCCTAGTACTAATGTATTCTTAGTTCATGATCAATTGATATATCAATTAGTTATGATATTAATATATCTCATTATGTTATTTACCAATGTATTGGGGATGAATATTTATGATCTAGGATATACTATGATTACCTTTTATAGATTGGTGATGACACTCGATTATTTTTAATTACCTAGAATTTCTTTTTAGGGATCATAGATGATGTCCTATTATTATAAGATCAATTAGTTTTACCTATGAGGGACAATAGATTATTCCTACTAATTGTGGTATCATATAAAATTACCTTATAGGGATTGATGATGATGCCTAATTATTCGGGATTTCCTAATATTACCCCCTATGGAATTTAGATAATTACTAATGATTATTGTATCACCAAAGATTACCACATTGTGATTAGTGATCATTCCTAATATTTATTAGATCAACTAGTATTAACTCATAGACATTGGAAGTAGCACCAATATTTATTGGACAACCTAGGATTACACTAGGGATTTGTAATGATTACTAATGATAATTGGTTTATCTAGGAATACCTCATATGTAATGGAAATAACCACTGATGATTATTTGATCTCCTAGGATTTCCTCTAACCAAACGATGTAGATTTTTCGTTACTATTAGGCCACCAAGAAATACATTATAGTATTTTTCAAATGTATGATACTATAAAAAAATATGATTACCCCTAGGGTTTAGAAGTTTCAACTATAATTTATTTAATTGATTAAATGATTTTCTAAGAGACAACAAGACACTTGATAATGTATGTAGAGTCTTTATTAGGTATCAAAGTTAAATATAAGGATCAAAAGTGGCTATTTAATTTAAAATTATATGTTGTTTTATATATTAATTCTTGAATATAACATGTGTTCACAAAATATTTACTGGTTATGTATTATTCCACATCAGTCATGACCTACCAAGTTATACTCTAACCGAACTCAGGAACCCCTGACCCTTAGGTTCCAAAATAGAATTTACTAATCAAAAATTTCTGTGTGGCGGAGGACTAGACCTTTATATTTTAGTATGAAAACATATATATACTATATTTTTAGATTAGGGATGAATTTGGGTTCTAGTATATTCTTCTAAATTATATATTTTATTGTCTTTTGTGTGATTGGCCCTATGGATGATTGGTCAATTTTTGTTGGAATGATCATGAGTCTATATAATTTTTTTTCATTTTTCCCTTATTCTTACATGATATATTTAATATATATTATCTTTTAACTAATTTATTATTATATATGTTGTTTATTTATTCATTAATTATTATTCTGCATTTGTATAAGGGGGTATAGTCCCCCAGTGTTCACAAACTATAAAACAAATACTATTTGGAAGCCTCTAGAATATGGGTAGGTGTTCCTATTATTTATTATCTCTCTAGTCTGAGAACTAGTGAGTGGCATGGAGAGGGGATATCATAATGTGGTATCAATTTATTTTTGTGTCTAATATCGTAGACTTTATCATAGTATTCATTTTTATTACTATTTGGGAAGATGGTAGATAGTTGATATAAGAATGTGTTAGGATTTGTGATAGACCACATACTAGTGTGTTGTCAACCAATTTTAAGATGTAATTTCTTGGTTACAAAAAATTATAGACTTTATTTCTTATTATTTGTATTTAAGTTTAGATGTTATAACCTAGAATGAAAAAATCGTTTTTAGGATTTTTAAAATATTGGATTTTTTATCATGGATCTTTGGAAAGAGGTCGTCTAAATGTATCATATTTGGCATTTAAGAATCACATATAATTTTTATATATGTGTCTGACTGAAAGCACTAAGATAGGTGTATTATTATTTAATGATTCATTATCAGCTTAAAAATGTTTTCCAATATATCTTGGTGGTGGAATTATACTCATCTAGACCACAATGTATTTTATCATGATGACTGGTCATGTATATCAATGGAAAGATACTCTTTTATACAAAATATGTAGTCCCTATATGTAAGGGATTTATAGTTAACCTTCTAGGATGTTATAATGATTTTCATCCTTGGAAATTAGCTCTTCAGAATGTTTTTTATATGATTATTGAGGGAAAAAGGTTGAATTTTTTAAAGTGATAGAAACAAAATATAGTTTTTCCCAAAAATCGTGTCTATAAAATTAAAGGTAAAAAATAAGATGAATATTTTATAGGTGACATTTATCAAGGTAGTGAGATATTATTATATACAGAAAGATTATATCACGTTCCATAAGGGGTGGATCCAAAATTTGGAGGCCAAATAATGATCAACATATGATGATGATTCTCACGTGGTAATAGTTTCTGTGGATTCCTAGTAATAATTACTTAGCTAGTAGTTTTTTGACAAGGAACATGATATTAGGGATGTATATAAATATTAGAACAGAATAATTGTTTATTTAACAAGTTAGTTTCTAGATGATAATTTATATTGGGGTAGAGTAGGAATTCTTATGAATTTTAGATTAAATGAGACAAGAGCTATGGGTTAGTTGGTCCAACCTAGTGCCTTGAGATATGTCTTAGTATATTGATGATCACGATACTATATTTGAGCTATCCAGTGGAATATATACTAGGGAATCCTAAGAGAGGGGTTATCCGGTGATTTTTATTCACTTAGGTTTAGGATGTATCGAGTGATGTATTGTGTTATGATATCAGTGAATTGGGGTGATATATTTTATGATATAGGCCTGATAATCCATAAGATTTTCATGAAAAATATATCCTTTTGTGGTAGTGATTAATATTCACAATTTTGTTTTGAGGGAATGACTTATCAACTTTCTGAACATGACATTTCTATTATTTTTGAATGGAAAACATGGGTTCTTTTGTTAGATGTAAATAACATGTTGTGTACATTTGTAATATTTTAGATGTCTTAAACTATTTTGGGTGACATGTGACTCATGATACCAGGGAGTTGGTTTCTAGGAATAGGTGGTTTGGGGGTTCACACCTATTGGGTTTAGATACGGATGTAGTAGCATGTATTAGTTATATGTGGTGTTATTTAATTATACATGAGTGACTATTTTTGTATAGTTTTATGGTATAAGGTCTTTATTAAATTCTCATAGGCTTTATTTATCATAATTAAAATGAAAAATTTTCTCTCTATTATTATGATAACACCATGAATTGTGTGGTTTTATTGTTGAATGTTAATTAGCATGGATCAAGAGGAGAGACTTAGTTTAAATAATAAAAAAGATTTAGGTTTTACTTCTGAAAAATGTAAGGGAAGTCATATGGTGGAAAGTGAACCACAATTCCCTTGAGGGTGTATAAAACAATGTAGATTAATTTTATAATATTTCATTGGAGGAATTCCAAGTGATTTTAATACTATTAGAAATTCATGTTTCATGTTCCCACTCAGTTGTGAAAGGGATGGTCACATCCAACCATTATATATAGATGTGGATGGAGTGTGAACCATATGGTAATGAACCTTGGATAATAAATCTCATGGATGACTGGGGTTGGTCATTGGATGGTATATCTATCATTTGTATGGAAGTTAACACACAAATATGTATATATATAGTTCCATTAAAAATATAAAATATTGGATTCATATATATTTTTGGATGGAGTTCAAGTGTTAGAATTAAGATTTGAAAGCTATTTGATGTGATATGTGCATCATTCTGATATATGGAGAATCTATTCTTGGGTATAATAACAATAAATGGTTATATTAGTATTTCAAGGATCACACCCAATTTATATAGTTGGATTCAGATTTAAACAATGATTCTTGGGTTTAGACAATCCCATGATGCCTTTGTAGATCTAAAAACCATAATTAGGTGATGATAAACTGCATTAGAGGGTGTGTCCAAGAACATTTGATAATTTACTTCCAAAGGATATATTACAAATTTATGATCTATAATTTGACTTTATGATTTGGAATCCAAATTGAGTGGATTAATGGACTTATAAAAATTCATTTCAGTTTGTGAATATTATAGTTGGGAACATTTTTTATTATAATTTTACCATGAAATGAGTCTTATGATGAATATATTAATAAAAATATGTGTGAATTGATCAATGAAATTATGATGTTCCATGATAGATTATGGTGTGGATTTGTTTCAGGTAATTTCATTATTGGTGGCTACAGGTGGAGTGATTTTGGATGAAATTGTCACCTTATGTCTAGAGTCATGTAGTGAATGATTTTTTGATTTCTAATGTTGAAAACATAGATTATATCATGAATTAGTTATTGAGGTAGGTAAGGATTGATTTATAGATTATTAAAGTGCCTCCCTAGTGATTATGGGTGCTACAACGGGTTAAAACCACATGCATTTTTAGGGTTTTAATTCCTGGAGGAATTTGATATTCTAATTTGGTGAGTGGTTTTGTTTTTTAAAATTGAGATCTAAATAAATATTTTGAGTATTGTTTTGTCAAAAATATATTCTTTTTGACAGAGTTAAAGACCTGGTTGGTTCAATGAATGTAGAGACCCGAACCCTGACGTACATGGACATTACATTACTTTTGAGGAATACTTAGTACATAAAAAACACACACACACAAGAACCGTAATAGTTTAGTGTCTTTGGAAACTCGGAATATAATCTTCTAATCATTGTTAAAGATCTTAAACATCTCCCATAAAGATATTACTTTTTTTTACCTAAAAACATTCTTTATATCTTGAGGAAAAGAAAACATAAAAGGGTGAGCTCAAATGCTCATTAAGGGTAAACAAAATTAATATCAATCACATCATGTTCATAAGAACATAACATTTTGGAAATCTTAACCTGCAAAAGAGAGCATAATTTCATAACATGGGATAAATCATAGTAGTGAAATGAAATCCCAATAATCATAACATAAAACATGAAACTTTGTGGCATACACACATAATCATAGAGAATCATATCTTATTAGTCAAGACTCATTTCCAAGACTATCTTAGTGGACAAAGTCCATTTCTGAATCGAGTCACCCTCGTTTCAGTCCTGTTTCACTGAACCGGTATAACCTACCATTCCAGCCATGTCTATCTCATAACATATAAAATATTTTCCCAATGCATTGGAGGGAGATATAGGTCCCACCCATATCATAATGATACCATTCTTATGTGTGCCACAAAATCATAAATCATACATCATTGCATAACCCATGTAGTAAAAATGGGATTCTTAAACAACATGACATCATAAAACAATTCATATAAGATAACGGAATTCATAAAAATATTTCCATCACAACATAATCAAATAAATGTAATAATAGGGATAGAAACAGAACCCTATATTATCTTAGATGGAAAATAATTTTGATAAAACACTTGAACTCCATTCTTAAGGAAAATATCCTTTCTACTTCAAAAACATTTTTCTTTTCATAACATGTCATACAATTTTAAACTAAAAAAAGTTGATTAAAAATAAACTTGAAAACTTGTAAAGGAAGATTCTTGGAAATATTTTTTTAAAAATCCATTCATGCCATATAAGATAAAAAACATTGTTCTCGTACTTTTGTCGGAAAAGTCAAAAAGTACCTCGTACGAAAAATGACAAAAGATTCCTTTCATCTCCTTTACTAAAAACTCACCGAAGGGTAAAATTGGATTTAAACAATTGTAGGTGGATGGAAATAATATTTCATATTGAGGAAACATGGATGTGGATGATAAAATACACCCCAGTAAATACCAAAGTATAAACAAGCTCAGATAAAAATGAGATTGTGATATTTTCCCTTACCTTTGGTCTGATTTGCTTCGTAAGTGTCTGAAACTCCTGTATAATGATTTAAATAATTTAATTGACTTATTACAGAATCATAATAATTGTTATGATATCATATATGGTTCTCTTATGACTTTATATTACCCGTTCTTTTGTAAATTCCATGTTAAAGAGCGTTTTGGGTAAAATTGTTTCATTTGTCGTCCGTGTTTTGACTTGTAATTATTCATATGATTACTTATATCATGATTATATAATTCCATAATATAAAACATGATTTATATATAATATAAATTCAGAATATACATATATATAATAGATCAGTAAATGGAATGAAATACAACATTCATGGAGACGGTAGACCGTACGTACGCATGAACGCTGTTTTTGTTTCCTTATTGAGTTGAATAGAATTAAGTAGATGAAATACATTTATATACATATAAATCCAGTATCATTATTATGTAATATATTTCATTATTACATATTATATATATACTTTATAATCACTCATGAATGGTTAACGTGGAGAATGAATCTCATCGCGTCGTG
This sequence comes from Viscum album, assembly GCA_963277665.1. Lineage (NCBI taxonomy): Eukaryota > Viridiplantae > Streptophyta > Magnoliopsida > Santalales > Viscaceae > Viscum > Viscum album. The sequence continues at coordinate 199,057,467 of OY728157.1, read as the reverse complement.
GAGATGGTAGTCCGTACGTACGCACGAGCGATGATATCGTTCTCATGATCGTTGAATAGTATTACAGTGTATGTATAATATTTCAGAATCAATATCACTTTAAAATAGTCATATATAGTAATTATTTACACCATTATACCCATCCAGGTAAGGTGGTGGTGGAAAATAGATTACACCACGGCGTGTAGACGGTATTCCGTACGTACGCACGCGCGGTGATTTCGTTTTCCGTAGGATGGATAGATGGTGAAATAGGATTGTTTCATACATATAATAACATATCAGTATATGAGTGATACTGATGTTATTACTTCATACTGAAACAACCTAATAAGAAGAATTGGAAGAAGAAATAAAGTTGAAAGAATCGGTAACGGATATTTACCTCTTCTTTGAAAAGCCTCTTTGAGATCTCCTTTTAGGGCACTATAATTGGTCTTTGAGGAAGAACAGAACCTCTAGGATGTTGATAAGGAAGTGGAGAAGAGAATTTTTCAGGGGTTGTATGAGCTTGAAGGCTGAAAGTGGTGTGAGGAATAGAGGGAGGAGGTGCCCTTTTATAAGGGAGGAGAGGGGCACCTTTGGAATAACTAAAATTATTATTTTATTATAAATCCAAATTCGGTTTTAAATAGCTCAAAAATGATTTATTTCGAAGATAAGGTGGGTATGGGTCGAAATCCTTTCATCCAATAGAATTTAGACAAGTTTAGGTTCCTATTTTAACCTTATCATTTAGTTTTAACATTAAGTTAAATAATTTTACTTTTACCGTGTCTTCATGTGTTCTTACACTATAAGGTTAATAAACTTACTATAACAAGCCAAACGAACCCCAAGTTGTTTATTATTAATATATATAACCTTATATAAGTCATTTGGCCGAACAATAGATTTTTAGAAATAAAATAAAAATTAATAATATAATATTTGTTTTAAAAACTATTTTATGTCAATTTTGACAAAATTTAGTAATTGATTTTTGTAAAAATCATTACAGAATGATTAGTTCGAACCAAGTAAATTAAATCAATACTAACATGTCATATTAACCTGTAAAATTATTTTAATTCATAAAAAGTCTCAAATTATATTTATTTGTCTATTTATAACATCAATTATGTCAATATTTCATTAATAAGATAATTACTACATCATCATTGTGTCATAAATAAATTAAAATATTTAATGTCTAAAAATTATAAATAAACTATCATTATGTATGAAATCTTATTATCTTTCTAATGAATATTTACAATCGAATTTATCTTATGTATATCCCTATATTAAAAATGTTTTAGTAAATAAACTTTGATTTTAACTCTTTTAACTCTTCTTTGAATTAAATAATAATAAATGTCCTAATCTAATCCAAGTGGGCTTAAATGGTCATATTTTATTCCTAAGGTTTTTTTTGGTCGAATTACACTTATCCAATAGAATTAATACATGTGTTAGGGTAATAATAATATCATTTTTACACTTAATTACCCTATTTACTTTTAACCGTGGTAAAAAAAGTCAAAAGCTACTATTCACCAAAAATTATTTTTATCTCATTGAACCACATTTTAGTCCTTGATATTAACTGTGTCTCTCGGATTTTCAATATTCCACTCACAGAAGCGGTAAAATTAAATTTTATGAAAAGTTCAGTTTTTTAACTACCACTTAGTGGTTTCAATATTCATCAAAAAATGAAAGTTTCCAGAAAAATACCAAAAATTAGGCCTAAGCTATATTTGATATTATGAACTCAAAAATGATTTTTATTTTACCAAATTAAAAACATATCAGTTGCATTAACTAATTTAAAAATTAATTCTCGGCGCCAAAACAAATAGCGCATTCTTAAGAGATAATAACTATCAAAAGATTGACACTTATTTATGTCTGGTTTAAATGTGAAATTATGTTTAATGACCAGCATTGTATTAAATTGTAAAAATATATTCTAAATATACTTTAAAACCACAAAAATTAATAATTTATCAGTATTAATTATTTCGATTAAAAAGGTCGTTTTTAATTAAAATTTAGTAATTTTCACTATTCATCAGAATATGAAAGTTATCCGAAAAGTACCAAAAGTTCACCATAAGCTAATTTCGATATTCTGAATCCAAAAATAAAATTTAAAAAATTTCAAAAAGTGGTTATTACTATTCATAACGGCTAGTTTTAATAATATTTTAAGAGCATATCATTGTTTAGCGAAACTCCATATTGCGTACAACACACGCTATCGCGGAAGGTCGCGCTTGCGTGTAATGCAAGGCAAGTCAATGATGAATGTTGTGAAAGCTTCTTTTGGTGTAGCGTACAACACAAGACATTAATGAAATTAAAAAAAATATTTTTCATAAAATCTCGGGGTGTTACATTCTACCCCCCTTAAAATGAATTTCTCCCTCGAAATTCGTCGGGGTTATAAATTGTTTACTATTCAAAAGTTTCTTTAATAGAATCCCACATCGTAAAAAGGAATACCAAAACCAATATTTAAAAACAAAAGTAAGAAACATAATGGTTACCCAAATAAACTAATCTCTGGGTTTCCACATAGGTGAAAATATGGATTTGGAAGAGAAATCTAACCATCATGTTCTGATGGAGAGTGGTAGAGAACATGGCTATGGAAAAGACGGCAATCACAAAGCCATAAATTTGTGACGATCTAAGATACCATCTGATTCATCAGATATAAGAGCACTAGGAAAACATTTTTGGTTTTCAAGATCGTTTCCCTAAAGTTGATGAAATTGGAATTAGAAGAAATACTTTCGTGATTTTCGTATAGTCTCACTGTTGGTCATTCTTTGGAAAATTTCCACTTCATCTCTTAAATAAATGAAGTTGAATTTGTCATTTGTGATGTGTTAGCAGATCATGTGATAGAATGATAGGTCAATCCATCTGTCTCAAAAAAAATTTTTAGAAAAGTTAACAAAAAATACATAAGTCCATCTATAGTGAGATTAATGATATATGGTTACTAAAATGGACTTATAATTCATATATCATAATGATTAATATAATAAAACTAGTTTCTACTAAACAAGGACTTCTTGTAGGCCAATGGTAGGCGATAAAGGCCAGGGGCACTTCAATTGTGGGTTCGATTCCCATAGCCTTGGCCGACGCGATGGGCTGTCGCCCGTCCTCTGGGTTGTCCTTTTTCTACAACTATATAATATCAAAAGTTCTATCCTTAAATAATACTAAATTATGTCCAACATAATCCATTCCAATCTTTAGGCTTATCTCAAATACTTCGGTCCAAGCTCATAATATAAAGAAAATGATTACTTGAAATGTCATCAACCAAGCATGTGAATACCATCATTTATCCCCCATATATCTTGTTGGTCACATTCCAATCATGTGAATACCTTAATCATGTATTCTCTTGAAAAATGAATATGCATTAAACCTTAGTAAAAACATGAATGCTGTCAAAAGTTAACTCTTTCCACATACCAAAATCCAAAAATTCTATATACACAATCCATTGCATAACCTTATCCTTATATCAGTCATGAGCACATGAATACTATCAAACATTTAATTTTATTGTTATCCCGTCCATATGCGCATATCATCTATATTCAAAAAATATCATAATATCCTTTAATGGATACTGGTACCATTAATCATACACTTTCAAAAATCAAGGAAAGACAACAATGTAACAATCCTTAGATGTCTCTTTATTCCATAGTACCATGAGATTACTTATACAACATTACACTTGAAAAACATGTAATCATTCCACTACATTCTTAAACCATTGACTGAGCTTCAAAAATTCTTTCAACTCATATATCATTTGTAGTCTCTTCATCATCATCAACATAAATACCACTCATACGGCCGTACTGATTCTCTTCATGAGACTTTCTCTTAGGGAATTGGTTTTCATAATGCCCGTACATTCCACATTTAAAACATTTAACCATTGTTCATGTCGTAGAAATACCATTATCCTCATCCATGGTGTTAACTGAACCTTTTCCTTTGCACTTACTGGCTTTGTGTCCTTCTTTTCTACACCCAAAGCATCTTCCAGTTCCCTTGAAACACTCTCCTCGATGCCTCTACCCACATGATTTACATAGGGGAAATTGAACTTTCTTTCCTCTATGATCATCATGAAACTCCATCTTTCTCTTATTAGTCGAGTTAGGAAACTTACCAAATTTTACTTTATTGATCATATTATGAGATTTCTGATTCGGAATAACAATGATGTTTGGACTTCCAAATCCCATTTAATTTGGTTTCTCATGAAGAATATCATTCCATTGTCCATCATATCATCCATTAGCGTGAATCATCTTGTCTCTAGCCATTCTCTAAAACCCAAAAAGAATAGTGTGAGAGGAAAAAATCATAATAAAGGGGGATTAACTTCAATATATAACATCTTTGGTTTAATCTAATATCGTTACCATAGTTCTAGGACTATATCCTCTACGTATACTTATCCTTAGGGACATCCCTAGACATACCTTAGAAATATCTATAGGGATCTCACTAACGTTTTCGCATCCTAGTTTCCAAAGGTTGACTAATCCTTTCCTCTGATACCAACTGTAGAGACCCGAAGCCTGACGTACATGGACATTACATTACTTTTTCGGAATACTTAGTACATAACAAAAACACACACACAAGGACCGTAATAGTTTAGTGTCTTTGGAAACTCAGAATATAATCTTCTAATTGTCGTGAAAGATCTTCAACATATCCCATAATGATCTTCCTTTTTTTACCTAAAACCTTTCTTTATATCCTGGGGAAAAGAAAACACAAAAGGGTGAGCTCAAATGCTCAGTAAGGGTAAACAAAATAAATATCAATCACATCATGTTCATAAGAACATAACATTTTCGAAATCTTAACCTGCAAAAGAGAGCATAATTTCATAACATGGGATAAATCATAGTAGTGAAATGAAATCCCAATAATCATAACATAAAACCTGAAACTTTGTGGCATACCCACATAATAATATAGAATCATATCTTATTAGTCAAGACTCATTGCCAAGATTATCTTAGTGGACAAAGTCCATTTCTGAACCGAGTCACCCTCGTTTCAGTCCTGTTTCACTGAACCGGTATAACCTAACGTTCCCGCCATGTCTATCTCATGAGATATAAAATATTTACCCAATTCATTGGAGGGAGATATAGGTCCCACCCATCTCATAATGATATCATTCTTATGTGTGCCACAAAATCATAAATCATACATCATTGCATAACCCATGTAGTAAAAATGGGATTCTTAAACAACATGATATCATAAAACAATTCATATAAGATAAAAGAATTCATTAAAATATTTCCATCACAACATAATCAAATCCATTTAATAATAGGGATAGAAACAGAACCCTTTATTATCTTAGATGGAAAATAATTTTGATAAAACACTTGAACTCCATTCTTGTGGAAAATATCCTTTCTACTTCAAAAACATTTTTCCTTTCTTAACATGTCATACAATATTAAACTAAAAGAAGTTGATTAAAAAAAACTTGAAAACTTGTAAAGGAAGATTCTTGGAAATATTTTTTAAAAAATCCATTCATTCCGTATAAGTTAAAAAAACATTCTTCTCATACTTTTGTCGGAAAAGTCAAAAAGTACCTCGTACGAAAAACAACAAAAAATTCCTTTCATATCCTTTAATAAAAACTCACCGAAGGGTAAAATTGCATTTAAAAAATTTTAGGTGGATGTAAATAATATTACATATTGAGGAAACATGGATGTGGGTGATAAAATACACCCCAGTAAATACCAAAGTATAAACAATCTCAGATAAAAATGAGATTGTGATATTTTCCCTTACCTTAGGTCTGATTTGCTTCGTAAGTGTTCGAACCTCCTGTATAATGATTTCAATAATGTCATTGACTTATTCCAGAATCATGATCATTGTTATGATATCATATATGGTTCACTTATGACTTTATATTACCTGTTCTTTTGTAAATTCCATGTTAAAGAGCGGTTTGGGTAAAATTGTTTCATTTGTCGTCCGTGTTTTGACTTGTAATTATTTATATGATTACATAGATCATGATTACATAATTACAGAATATAAAACATTATTTTTATATAATATATATTCAGAATATACATATATATAATATATCATTAAATGTAATGAAATACACCATTCATGGAGACGGTAGACCGTACGTACGCATGAATGCTGTTTTCGTTTCCTTATTGAGTTGAATAGAATTAAGTAGATGAAATAAATTTATATACACATAAATCCAGTATCATTATTATGTCATATATTTCATGATTACTTATTATATATATACATTATAATCACTCATGAATGGTTAACGTGGAGGATGAGTCTCATCGCGTCGTGGAGACGGTAGTCCGTACGTACGCACGTGTGATGATATCGTTCTCATGATCGTTGAATTGTATTGGAGTGTATGTATACTATTTCATAATCAATATAACTTTAAAATAGTCATATATAGTAATTATTTACACCATTATACCCATCCAAGTAATGTGGGGGTGGAAAATAGATTACACCATGGCGTGGAGATGGTATTTCGTACGTACGCACGCGCGGTGATTTCATTTTCCGTAGGATGTATAGATGGTGAAATAGGGTTGTTTCATACATATAATAACATATCAGTATATGAGTGACACTGATGTTATTACTTTATAATGAAACAACCTAATAAGAATAATTGGAAGAAGAAATAAAGTTGAAAGAATCGGTAACGGACATTTACCTCTTCTTTGAAAAGCCTCTTTGAGATCTCTTTTTAGGGCACTATAATTTGTCTTTGAGGAAGACCATGACCTATAGAATGTTTCTAGGGAAGTGGAGAAGAGAATTTGGTAGGGGTTGGCTGAGCATGAAGGCTCAATGTGGTGTGAGGAATAGAGGGAGGAGGTTCCCTTTTATAAGGGAGGAGAGGGGCACCTCTGGAATAACTAAAATTATTATTTTATTATAAATCCAAATTCGGTTTTAAATAGCTCCAAAATGATTTATTTCGAATATAAGGTGGGGATGGGTCGCAATCCTTTCATCCAATTGAATTTAGACAAGTTTAGGTTCCTATTTTAACCTTATCATTTAGTTTTAACATTAAGTTAAATAATTTTACTTTTACCGTGTCTTCTTGTGTTCTTACACTATAAGGTTAATAAACTTACAATAACAAGCCAAACGAACAAAAAGTTGTTTATTATTAATATATATAACCTTATCTAAGTCTTTTGGCCGAACATTAGATTTTTAGGAATAAAATAACAATTAATAATATAATATTTGTTTTAAAAACTATTTTATGTAAATTTTGACACTATTTTGTAATTGATTTTTGTAAAAATCATAACAGAATGATTAGTTCGAACCAAGTTAATTAAATCAATAATAACAAGTCATATTAACCTCTAAAATTATATTAATTCATAAAAAGTCTAAAATTACATTTATTTGGCTATTTATAATATCAATTATGTCAATATTTCATTAATAAGATAATTACTACATCATCATTGTGTCATAAATAAAATAAATTATTTAATGTCTAAAATTTATAAATAAAATATCATTATGTATTAAATATTATTATATTTCTAATGAATATTTACAATCGAATTTATCTTATGTATATCCTAATATTAAAAATGTTTTAGTAAATAAACATTGATTTTAACTCTTTTAACTCTTCTTTGAATTAAATAATAATAAATGTCCTAATCTAATCCAAGTGGGCTTAAATGGTCATATTTTATTCCAAAGGTTGTTTATGGTTGAATTACACTTATCAAATAGAATTAGGACATGTGTTAGGGTAATAATAATATCATTTTTACCCTTAATTACCCTATTTATTTTTAACCATGGTAAAAAAAGTCAAAAGTTATTGTTCACCAAAAATTATTTTCATCTCATTGAACCACATTTTAGTCCTTGATATTAACCGTGTCTCTCAGATTTTCGATATTCCACTCAAAGAAGCGGTAAAATTAAGTTTTCTGAAAAGTTCGGTTTTTTAACTACCACTTAGTGGTTTCACTATTCATCAAAAAATGAAAGTTTCCAGAAAAATACCAAAAATTAGGCCTAAGCTATATTTGATATTATGAACTCAAAAATGATGTCTATTTTACCAAATTAAAAACATATCAGTTGCATTAACTAATTTAAAAATTAATTCTCGTCGTCAAAACAAATAGCGTGTTCTTAAGAGATAATAACTATCAAAAGATTGACACTTATTTATGTCTGGTTTAAATGTGAAATTATGTCCATTGACCAAAATTGTATTAAATAATAGAAATATATTCTAAATATACTTTAAAACCACTCAAAATAATTATTTATCACTATTAATTATTTAGATTAATTTTTTTTTAATTAAAATTTAGTAATTTTCACTATTCATCAAAATATGAAAGTTATCCGAAAAGTACCAAAATTTCACCCTACGCTAATTTAGATATTCCGAATCCAAAAATAAAATTTACAAAATTTCAAAAAGTGGTTATTACTATTCATAACGGCTAGTTTTAATAATATTTTAATAGCATATAATTGTTTAGAGAAACTCCGTATTGCGTACAACACACGCTATCGCAGAAGTTCGTGCTTGCGTGTAATGCAAGGCAAGTCAAGGATGCGTGTTGTGCAAGCTTCTTTTGGTGTAGCCTACAACACAAGACATTAATGAAATTAAAAAAAATATTTTTCATAAAATCTCAGGGTGTTACAATGAATTCCTAGGAGATCATCATAGAATATTCAAGTGTCCAAGGGACCAAGAAACCTCATACTTCATCCATTCATGTGAAAACCTATAGTTGTAAAACTGTAAATGTGGTTAGTCGAGGTGTGTGTCCCTCTACCTATATGATTTCATTGTATAGACAATGGTATAAAATATGAATGAAGAATGGATGATGGGACCTCCAACCTAATTACCTCATCCTTTGAATCTTCTGGTCTCATTGTGAATGGTGTATTGGGTTGTTTTTTATAGAAGTGGTGGACTTTTAATTTATCTGTTTTCCCCTATACAAAATTCCTAGGGAAACTTTTTCTCACAAAGGTATATTCATCTAGTTTATAACCCCTCATATCCACTCTATTTAACTCCAATGAGAATTGGATGGGTTTTTAGGTATTTTTATACTGATCAAATTAATGTTATTCTGTTTAATCAAATTTTATTGGGGTTTTCCCACTAATTTTATATTTTTAATCAATGTACTTGATGATGATTTTGTTAAAATAGGGTAAATGTTTTTGAGAATGATGATAAATATTTTACATAGGTCGATAATGTCTTGTGATGATGATTAAATATATATTCTCATCATTTATATAAAGGTATGAAACATGATGAATTTATTTATATTTTTTTGATTTAATCAGTTGAAGTTAAATATTCATCAAGTATCTATTAAAAGGGATTTTCCTTAGGGTGGAATTAAGATCATGTACCAGACCCTTTATAGGTGGTTGGACATGGTTTTGGTGTAATAAAGGAACTCTATGGGATTATATTCATTATTTTTATTTTCATTAAATGATTATTTAATTATAGAATGTTAAAATTGAGTATAATAATTAAATACAATTTCCATTAACAAATTATTGGATGTTATGATTTGGGTTTGGGCCATGATTGTTTGGATGATGGGAGGATAAATATTGATGTCCATGGGTGAGAACAGTCGGGTAGTAAATTAAAAAAGGAAATGGATTTGTAAATGAGTTATATCGTCCTTTGAACATACCATATGACTCACTAAAATAGTTTATGAATTATTTCTCTTTAAATTATTTAGTTTATTTGATAGCTTTTGTTGCACTCAACACTATGTTTAAACGAACTGCATTATACTATTAAAATATTTTTACATGAACATGTCAATTATAACATATCCGTTGAATTGAAATATATGAACATGAAACACTATATTTTGAAATATATTAGTTACTGTTAAATAAAAAAATATTTTAGTAAATTCATTTAATTCTTTAGAAATAGGTTTTCATAAAAAATAGATTTTATTGAATTTAAACAGATGATAAACATAATTAATTTTTATAATTTTAAAAATTCTATATGAAAATATGTTTTTTATTTTTTTTCATCATTTCAAAATTATCACAATTTTTTTAAAAAAATTTTCAAAATGTTAAAAAAAAATTGATTGTAAAAAATACTGATTTATGTTGAAAAGTGTATTTTCTATTAAATAATTTTCAAAGTTAGATAACATTATTTATTAAATTTAAAAAATCATTAGTTTATAAATTTTCTTCTTTTAAAAAATAATTTAATGTAAGAATTAGTTATAAAATATTATATAATTAAATATGAATTTTTCAGAAAAAATGTTTTCAATGAGTTCTTCCAATCATATATTTAATTAAATTCTAAAACTTTCCTGTTTTAAATTTAAAAAAAATGGATTAAAAATTTGGAATCAAGGGGTGTATATTTTTTAAATATAGCCCTTTTATTTTGGGTCAATATGAATTGTAATCATAGTATTTTTTATTACCATGGTTATGGGTAGTTCTGGTAATTAAGGGTAAAAATAATATGATACGTATTATAAAATAACAGTAAAAAATTCCCAAATTATAATCTAGGAGTATTATTAGAAAATTACCATCAATTGGTCAGAAATTCATTCTTTTTAAGCAACTCTTTTTACCTTAAGATCCTTATTGTATTTTATTAAAAGAAAATTAAAAGTTCTCACAATATTATTTTTAATGAATATATTATTTTAAATATGTTGTTTTTTAGAATATATTTTTAACAAAAAAATAATATTTTAACAGATAAATTATTTATCAATATTAAGGAAATTTATTATTAGTTTTTTGTGATGAAATAAATAATTTAAATACCTACACAATGATGATACATAAAATATTAAATTTACAGAAAAATGAAATAAATTTTATTAAAAATAATAAACTAATTATAATTTCAGATTCTTAAATTTATCCAGAAATTTTATATACTAACCTGAAAATTTTCAGATATAATTAACTATTTTGTTCGAATTTCACTAGTTCTTCTGATGTTTTCAAATTCATAGTAATGAATAGTATCAAAATTGAAGGTAATTATACATTATGAATATAATATTTTTTTAAGTTATTTAGACATCATATAAATAGTATGAAATCACAAAGGGGAAAATATAAGGCAGAAAATTTTGACCCATATGCATTTGTATGTCTATTTGGAATCATTTTTCTATATAACAAAGTTATTATAATTTAATATTTCTAGAAATTTAAAAAAACACCCCTCTCAACCCCTATAGATACAGCCCCTCAGCGCCCCTACTCCATATACCTATAAATCCATTAAGATTTTGAAATATCAACCAAAAACTATAAACCTCGATCTACTTATGTCTATGTTCTTCTATCCATTCCAAATAAAATTCCATGTTCTTCAAGAGGTCTTTCATGGAGGTGATATTCAAGAGGTAACTTTCTCAAACTACCTCATTAAACTTCATTAATTTTTCTACATTCTCCTTACCACATTTATCCATCGAAGTACAGTAACTCCTATATAATTTATATGTTGTAATTTTATTTTACTTATAGTTATTTTTCTATCATTCCCTTTTTCTTATCTCCCCTTATTCGAAGAATGGAAGCCGTGGTCAAAATTCTGGCGGTAAACTATCTCAATGGATAATGTGATTTAGTTTTCCATTACAGCCTTAAATACTAGAAATAAAACTATTATTATGGTTAAATATGATTTTAATAAGAATATTATTAATTATGTAATATCATTTAACTAATATTTTGGCATTATATTTATTAAAATGAATGTAATACAGGATGGTCCGAAAAACTTCCAAAATAAACTAGACATTTATTATTAATTGTTTATCAAATAAACAAGCCTCATGTAAGAAAAAAATGATATATGGGACCATTTAAACTCTTATATGTTTATTAACAGCATTTTATTTAAATCATTAATTATTATTCTCATTCTACAAGAACTTACATACATATACATAAGTGAACTAACTATGAAACCATGATACAATTACTCCCATTATAATTAAATTGTACCATATAACACATCAAATTGGTTATAAATGAACTTAATAGAAAAATAATAAATAAAAATTTTGTTTAATAGGATCTAAAATAATAAATTAATGTATCTCATTTACTTTTCTAGGATATTATGAGCCAGTGGAGTGGCAATTTGGACATAAAGAATGGGATCACTTTGAACATCCATATCTCTTTTGGGTTACACTTCCTCACTTTTTTAAAAAAATTATCTCTAAATTATTATTATTTATTTCACATATTTTATTTTTATATGTACAAGATAATGTATTTGGATCAATTAATCCTTATTTTATTGAGAATTACATGTTTTAAAAGGTTCCTCCTCAATTACTCTCGATAAGAAAACCCAATTAAAGGGAACTTCTCTATTTCATACCCATTTTCAGATACACTCCATAAATTATTGTAATCTTACATGTTTTTTGTAATATCTCTCAATTTATCCTGAAATATAATTTTATTCCATTAATGGTTTTATGGAAATAATTATATCTTTTTTCTCTTTAAAAAAATATTTACTTGTTTCCTTAAAACTATGCTTATATGGAACATTTATAATGTTTCATATCCACTATATTACATTATTTCACTTCAGTTGGGATTCATTATTCAGGGTATATTATTATAATTTTTTTATAAATCTCCAATAACAATTTAAATCCCTTATTTCATGGATAAAACAATGATAAACCCATTGGTTTTTTTCTTATGACATGATTACGAAATCTATAAATTTACATGGGTAATCATTAGTTTTATTCCCTTTGGTAGATAATTTATATGGATCACATATTCTTGAGCATTTTATGATTCCTATGTTCATATAGTGATCCAATCCATTGGGTAATGTGTTAGTCACATGATACATTGCATATGGGATTAGAGTGTAATTATAATCCATTATAAGACAATATAAACCAGGTGATATAGTCTTCACAATTAGAATTTACTCTCGTTTATGTCATGTTTTATGTTTATTACACTTTCCTATGTATTCAAGATCATATGATTCAATGTTCTGTATTTTATTCTTCTATCTGATTATTCACGGGCCATGCCTTTTATGTTATCATGTTATTCCTTCTAACTCGTGAGTTTTTCTTCACACCCATGTTTATTCCCTTACTGATATTTTTAGATTACTCTTATTTTATATGAATTCAATGGTTTATCCTATGTATTTTTAGCATTTCAAATATATTTAGGATCTCATTATGATTTTTAATAAAAATATGATTTTTTTAGTTTCATATTTTAAAATCATGTACCCAGTCTAAAAAATACAGTAGACTTATCAATCATTGGAAAGTATTTCATGGCTAATTATTCATAATGTAATGTAGTAATATCTGTTAATGTCTTGGGTATCATTAATATATTTTGAAATCATGATGAAATGGGAAGATCATATATTTATCTGGTGAATTTTTAATCGTCTGAAAATGCTAGTATGTGAAAATATATAAGAATTATGATGTGAAACTATATAAAAATGTTTGAAATATTATTTAGTTTAACCATGGTTGTGATAGTAAGATACTAAATTAGCCTAGAGTATATTTCCATCAATACAATACACTAACATGGAGTTGTTGGATGGATATTATATTTCATCAATCTATATTCATCTTGGATTTCTGTTGAGGTACAGTTATATAAGAGTATTTTTGGTGGGATAACATAAAAAGTGTTATTATAAACTATGTATCTTGATTCTTGGTATTCCAGTATGTTATGTCATATAGGAACATGTCTAAGGGGGTGTTAAAACCAATAACTACACAATAGTGGGAATGTGATAATATTACCATCAATTCCATCTTCGAACACCCCAAAACATATAAGGGCCCTAATTGTATTTGAATTAAATATTATTAAAATACAAAATTATGAAATTTCATTTCCATAATATAATATTTATACATTTATCATGTTTCATAGATTCACATTAAGGAATCAATAAGGATACATTGAGTCTTGTATTCTATTTTATGTGATTATGATCTAAGGATTACCTCGAATTTCACTATATTACTTCAAGAATTTTGGAATATGTACTCGAATCTTATCACTTAATACCATAATCAAATAGAAGGCTGATATAAGAGAACCATTCATACCCCCCATGAAATTCTGATAGAATATTCTTGTAAATTCAAATGTGATTGGGATAAACACCTTTTGAAAAATTCCCTTAATAAAATAACCTTCACTAGATCACATAAATGAATCATTTTAAATCCCACTATGGTAATAAGTGAAGAATTCCAACATTATGGGGTGAAAAAAGATAAAAATAATTTTTTGAAATATGATATCTAAAGAAATAGAATTTAAGGTCAATGAATTCTATTAGCACATCATGGTATCTCAGTTTTCATTGAAAAGTCATACTAATAATCATTAGTGAAATATAGAGTTTGACATGGTGACAAAATGATCCTATATGTTTATCCATGATATAATGTTATTTAATTTTTAATATGTGTAAATTGAGATTTGGATACATTTCCCCAATCATATTTCTTGATAAGATCACGATGGTGGATTATCATCAGTCCCTTATAATGAATTACTCTCAAGTTAATGATGTCTTCTGTTTATCTCTACTAAGGATGTTAAAACTAGATCCTTCACATTTTGTAGACATATAAGTAACTAAATTATAGCGTAATTTATTATATTATGAAAAATTGTTAGGGATTATTGATCTAATAGAGAAAACATTGTAAAAATAGACCACTCACCTAGTCAATTTGTTTTGTGAAACCATAAATTTGTCAAAGCTACACAAAAACCTTAGGATGTTATGATGAAAAATTATACTCGATTTATTATATAAAATTGAAAGAAAAAAAGATGAAAATTCATTTTTTGGTTCTAATATAACAACCTATGATTTTATGACATATTTATCTTCACATAAATTTAATAATGTTGATGTATTTCATTGAACAAAACACCATGTTTAAATAAGCTACAATTTAATGTTGAATTATTCTTCAGTTATAGTTATCTTATAGATATGGATTGTTATGTACGAATAAGGCCAACTAAATTATGAAAGAAATTATTTCTCACATTTATAAAAGGAAGTCGTCAATTTTCAATACATAATAAATGGATATAAAATCATTTTATTGTAACATGAGTTATTTTTTAGGAAACGTTTTTCTTATGTTCAAAATGATATGTTATATTAATAAATTAAATTAATATCCATTGATGAATAATGATAATTAAATTTATAGAATATATATTTGATTATATATTATAAAATTTTTCAAATAGTTTTTAGATGGCATATAGAAAATGTAAATTCTATTTTATTCTTGAAAATGCATATTTTATAAAAAATAGTTTTCACTACATTTTATGTAATTATTTTAAAGTAACATTATACAACTAATAAAAACTAAATATTTTAAAATGTATTCTATATTTTTAATCTTTATAATTAATTTAATTTAATAGTTTCCACATAACTTTTTATCAAAATGAATAGTAAATACATTATAATTATGTCACAATGATTTGGGTGTAAATGGGTTTACTAAGGGGTTAAACTTATAAATATGGTTAAATTTGACACATAAAATTATATAACTTTTTTTAGTTAAAGTTTTTTTGAACATATAATATCCTAAATTCAAATTAATTTCTATTTGGTTAAAATTTCACAATAAATAGAGTTTCAATTATATTAATTATTTCCATAAATTTATGTGTGTCCCTCCCCTCACTTAAAGAAGGTCAAATATTCCCCTCACGTATTAATAGAAATTATGAACCATATATTATCAAAGAAATTTTAAAAAAAACATAAAAAAATAATAATAGGATTCCTTCACTTAATTTTCTTCTTATAGCCTTACCCTGAGGCCATACAAGAATGGTAAATCTCTAAGCTAAAGGTGGTCTATCCAAATAATGTTACTCTACATAATTGATTATTTCAAATTTTATATCTTCTTATTCTTCCAATAAATATACATTATCTATAATAAAATAATTAATATAGTTTCATAAATATACATTTATGTTATTATGATTATATGAAAACAATTTTTGACCTCTTTTCTATAAAATGGAAAATGAATGCATCACTCGTTCATCTGTTTGGACTACCACATCGAAATTATGATCAGATTAATTTTCCATCACCATAATTCATGTATGGTTATTCATATGGGATTATTTTTTATATATAGTTTTCATGAAATAACTATTCATTTTTAATAATTATATCATATAAACCATCTTACATATCCAAATATTGGAACACAATATTGTCTCTCATGCTTATGTGTGGACTACCACCTCCACGAAGTGATGTGAATCATTTTTTATCACAAATTTATATAAACAATTATAAAATTAAACATAATGAATAAATATATTACGTATATCATTATAAATATTTTTCCAATGATGAAAATAAGAATAAGGTTCCAAAACAAAAACCCTCAAATTGATACATGTATATAACACAAAACAATTTTCAAAAGAATATTCATTTTAATAATGACATTATTAAAAAAAGAATAATTGGAAATTATAAATGACTTATACATTGTATGTGATGAATTAATATGATTCAATATATATATATATATAATATCAAATATTTTATTTTGACATGTATTAATAGAATGGGACATGATGTATTCCTCTAGTTAATATTTATTTTCCTTATAGGATTTTATATGATAAATTTATGTTGAGGTAAAGTATGTGGATTTTATCATTTGAACACTATTTATTTTTTATCCTATATTTCTTCCATTATTTTTAATATATTAGTAAAATTTCACTCACTTTTTTAGTTAAAATAATATAGAAATTTTATTTTAAAATTAAACCATATTTCTTATTTGGTTCATACATTTTTTATCCATATCCATGGTATTCAAAAATATTTTTTGAATATTTTTAACTATATTGGAAACACTTTTTAAAATATAGTTTGAATATTTTTTGGATTATTTAAAATTTATAAAATTTATAATTTTATTTAAATGATTTTTGGTCAAAAAATTTCCACCTTTTTGAAAAATTGTGAAAGCAATTATCTCTTATAACATATAATATATGAATAGATTTATTTCATCCATGATTGTTCTTTACAATGAAATACCCAATAAAATTTTCCATGTTTATTTTCAAAGAAAATTATTTTTTCAATATTTTGGTATTTCTCATAATGGTGTCATATCCAATATACAAACCACTAACTACCTAATATACCTAAACAAAGTACCTAGTGGCATTATATGTATTTTTAAACATATGGAATATTGGTGTTTTCCCCTAAAAACATTCCCTTGTGAACATTAATGTAATTTGGCTATATTTTCACCCTCCTAGGTTCCTCACTATTTTTCACTCTCATATTAATGACATAAACCTATACCCATAATTAGATCCTCGCCAATTGGATGCATGTGTTTATTGATAATAATGTTGAGTTGTAGTATTCCATTAATCTTTGTATTTCGATCTCACAAAATCTCTAATATTCTATCGATTTATCCATCACAAAATTTATAACTAATCAAAAATTTGTTAATAATACATGTTTCATTTTAAATTCATTGTCTTATGTAATTTGTGACATGTTTTTAAATCTTTTATAATTTATGGTTTGTAAAATTAATTATTTAGAGGAATTATTTCTTCTAATTGACCCTAAAATATAATTCTATAATAATTCTTCATGGTGAACATATTCATCCTCTCACATCCATATTGGGTTGATCCAAAAATGGTTTCATAAAATGTTAGTTTAATTAAATTTGATGGTTTTTAACAAAAAATGTTTTAATAAAAAAATTAATGGGGTTGGTAAAGTATTTTTTTCATTATTATGGATATTATATTTATCATATTTTGATTATTTTATACAACTAATTTATTTTTCATGTTTTTCATTTGGTGTGTGATATTAAAAACTTCTACAAGTATATAAATGTGGTTGGTGTAATGGTAATGATTCGTTAGTGTTCATCATTTTTTACAGTAACATTTCATTCCATATTAAGGTGATTTAATGAATAAATACATCCATAAATATATTATATATTTTTTTATTAATTTGATTATTTTTAATGGGTATAATACATTCTGGAAATATTTTATGTTTATTTTATAAAATCTTCCTAGGTATACGTACTATCAAAAAATATGTTTGGGTGTTCTGCATGGACTTTTAGTTACTTTACATAGTATAACCAGTCCCCTTACCCCTATTATTATCATAAAAATTTATTTGACTCACTATAAAATTGTCTTCTCTCTAAGTTGTTTGATTCACTTGAACTCATTAAACTCATTCATTCAAGATTCTTAGTATTTATAAGAACTATCTAACTGGATAAGGTCCCTCCATATATTATAAGTCACTCAGTAAACCAATATTTATAATGGTTACCAATGATAAAGCATGTAACTAAATGGTTTTATTATCTCTATTTAAATTCATTATTATAGTATAATATTAATTCTATGACATGTTATTAATGAGTGGGGTCATGAAAATCAATTTTTTATTGTTATACTCAAACCCTATATATTCCATTATATAATTAATTAATATATATTTTTAGTGCTGATGTAATAGTGAATCACGAGTGCTAAATGTTATTTCCATCAATAGTAAAAATAATTGGTTGAGTAACATAAAATTTTTAATGAACCTGATGAGTTTCCACTTGGGGTCTATAATATGTTTTTTATGGTATCTACAAATATAAAACTTTCTATTTATTCTATTTTAGTCATATTTGGTACAGATTTTTTGTAAAATAATTTCGTGTTATTTTTTCATACATTATTTACATTATGGGTAAATTTGAACCTTCTTTGTAATGTAATACAATATATATAAGTTTTGAATCTATTTTTTTTCTAGATAACCGAAATGAAAACAACCTCCTTGGTAGTTTTTTATGATATGGTTAAAATTTCTAATGTTCATATTGGAAATACCAAGATTGTTATTTGAATTTAATATTACTATTTTAAAATAAATGTTTATAAAATCATATCTCATACTAGTCTTAATCAACTCTTTGTATCAACTCCATCCACAAGTGATTGATAAGTTCATATAATGTGTTGTGATGATGTGACATAGATACCATTTGGGTTTCATTTCATGAATGTTTAATATTTTATTTCATCAAATAAAGATGTGTTATTCATATATAGAGTATAATTCAATTACGTGATACTATATTACTGTAAGGTTATTTTAAATATATGTTGTTAATTTTTCATTATTTTATATTCTTTTATCCCATGTTTAATGTGGATTATTATTAAGTGTCATTTTATATTTAAAATAGGTGTCTACCATCATTTTATATACAAACAATTGTTTGAACCACAATCCATTACCCAATTTATGGTTAGATTGAAAATTTCCCTTATAGTAATTCATGGTTTATTCTAGGAATGGCTTAGTCTATCATAATTATTTTAATCATGTTATCATTTAAATGGATTTTTAGTCATTCATGTTCACTAAATGTTGTGTTTTATTTATTTTGTTGAGTTAAATAAGAAGTTTTTACAATAAATAAATTTACATTAATAAGAATATAAAAAATATAATGTCCATTTTAATAGATTGTTAGTTTTAAAAATTAAATATATTTTTTGTTTGGAATGATGATTTTATTTTTAGTAATATTTCTCAAATTTTCTAATATAATTAGATTCTTTTATTATGGTGATTTAATTTTTAATAAATAACATATTTATTTATAATTATTTTTTAAACATCATATCTCTTTATATACTAATATTCTTGAGAATTATTAGATAAAACAAATAACATAGAAATAATTTATCGAAGTAATTATTAGTAAAAGATAATTTTCTAGAGTTTAAGAAATAAATGATTAAAGGTTATGATTATTTGATTTGATATTAAAATTAATATAATATAATTTTTTTTCCAATATATTATTTCTTTCCTAATTATTTTAATTTCAACATGAAACTTAAATTTGATAAGGATTTGGTAATAATGAAAATGATTACTTTTTAATTACATTAATACATTATATGTATTGATAAAACTCTTATAAAGATCATTAAAAATCCAAAAACTCCCCCTAAGAAAAAAAGACCCAAACATGAAATTCATGATAAATGGAATATAATAATACACTTATATGTCTCAATATGGTCCAAATGAACTATTTATTTTTGAAACATAAATTATTAATTTATTGATAATTTTATGTTTTCATTTTAAATGTAGGATTAATTTTAATCCCTAAATACTTTCCTCAAAAATGAAAACCCGTTGTTTATATCAGAAGGGAATTTATACAATAAGAATAAGAAAATTATTTCATAATTTACTAATTAAAATTTAATGAATAGAGAAATTTATTTTATTTCTTTTCATTCCCAATATAATTTAGTTTCTTTTAATATTAATTTAAAATATAAATGTTATTTTGTTAATCCTTGTGACAAAAATGAACCTATAATAATGATTTTACAACCATTTGAAATTTTATATCTCTATGAGGCCCCAGCCTAAAATAATAAATAAGCTTGAATTATGTTAAGAATTCACATTGAAGATCTTTTTAGGTATTTATTTTTAGATAATTAGGCCATAATTATTACATTACATTTCAAATTTTACAATGTATACAATTCTACTAATTATCTACTTTTTCATAAAATAAAAACTCTTAAATGAATACAAGAATTATTTTCTTGATATAAATATTATTGAATTATTCGATTTTCATTCCCTACCTGTAACCTATGAAAAACATTTCAAAAACATGGGATGATCATAAAAAGCTCAGAAAGGGTTATAAAATAAAGAAAGGAATCATTAGTCCCTCAATACATACAAAACATAATCTCTTTAACACACCTCCTGAAATCATAAGAGTTATGAATAACACATAGAAATCATAAATGATAAAGGTATCTTGTGGCATCCATAACATACATACTTTGATGCTTTCACAGCTATGTAGGGAGTTAAGTTTGGAATACCCCTAATGGTATATTCCCTAAATATAGTAGGAGAAGCATTAAAGTTTACCTTTATCATGTTACCCAATGCAACAGAGAGCTATATCTGGCTCACCTTCCCAATGTTTATTAAGGAATCACCCTTATCCATAAACAATTCCCAAGAAACATGACAAATTCACAACACATAAAACAAACATAAAGGAAATATATCATTATATATATTGAAATAATAAAAACATTATGAAATCCAATTTAAATACCAAAATACATAAAAAGTATATGGTATTTTTTTAAAACATTATGACTTGTTACACAATCCAAATGTCAAATAACGCTCTCGGATGAGGAAATGTCATTGCCACCAAATACGTTAAAAAGAAAAATCCCCTTTTTAGTTTTGAAAAAACCTATATATAGAAATATTTCCTTTAAATGAAAAAAAAAATTTCAAAGGGGTTTATACACCATATAAAAGAAATTATTGTATAAATTAAAATATGCCTCAATGAAAGGTGATTGAGACGAAGTCCCTTAACTCATGTCCAACATGACTCGTTCATTCTTTAATATGCTCAATAGTAAACTAAAGCTAATGTATAAATTCATTAGAACCTTTTTAATGTTTATTATTCCTTTTATATCACTTATTACCATGTTATAAAAATTACATACTCTTTTGAGTTAATAACGGTCATTTTGTTGATATTTGGTACTTGAGTCAAAAATGAATTACTTATAATTTTAAGTTGTCCATGTGGTCAAAAGTCCATTATCTCTAGGATTGTATTAATGATTTAGATATCATATATATAATATATATATATAAATATATTATATGTATTTTTTTATAATAGTTTATAAAATTTGTGGATAAGAAATGAATTGCACCATTCATGGGGACGGTAAGTCATACGTATGCATGAACACTACTTTTACTTCTATTTCCTATTTAATGGAATTAAAACATAATTATACATAGAAGTATAATAATACCAGTATAATTTAATATATAATTTCATTACCTCCATCATTTATATGTTCCACGTATGTAATGAATGAGTCATATCACTTTAAGGGGCGGTGGTCAACACTTTATTAAATGAAATTATCGCGTTTACCCATTATGAAAACCATAAAATTATGTTATAAATAAAAAAAATACCAAATTATTGAGATAATATGAATATAATATATATCACATATAAATACAGTTCCATCATAATGGCCACCATGAGATGTGGAAGGATATATTTTAACAATCATCGTTTCATGAGGCAGTAGTTCGCCGTCCATAGAAACAGTATGTTCATATCCATTAGATTGAGGTGTGTTGAATTTTAGTTGAAATACTTATCATATAAAAATACTACTATATTTATAATACTTTTTTTGGTATAAAATAATTTAATAATGTGAGTTTATGGGGTTTGGAGAAGGAAAAAAAGAAAAGAACTTGAGAGAAGACCTTACCTTTAAATCAGGTAACTCCATTTTGTTTGACCCAAAAGGCATTATTGAACTTCCTTATGTCTATGTTAAGGCACCAAGGAGGAAGATAGGTATTTTTAAAGATTATTGTAGTAATGGTTGGATGAACCAAGGGTCTTGAGATATGTGATTAATTGGTTAGAGGTGATATCCTTTTATAAGAGGGAGGAGGGGAACTCTAGGAAAAATTGAAACATTATTTTATTATAAAATTATTGTCAGTTTCAATAGGTAAAAAATGAATTATATTCGAAGATAATATGAATATTATTATAAAACTTATCAACCAATAGGTTTTATACAATTTTTGGTTTCATTTTTAACCTTATCATTTAACTATAACTATAAAATCCCACGTAAGTAAATAATTATATATTTTAATATCTATGTCTATTTATGAATTAGATAGTGGTTCAAAGGCTTAAAATGAGAAAAAAAATCCAATCTTAAGCCTAGAAATCTCTAATATTTTTAAAAGATTTCTTTACCACATTTTGATTGAAAACCTTTTTTAAATCTATATTTGGAAAATTTTATATGCTATTTTTGTCAATATAAACTTATTCTTTAGGATTGGAACATTGAAATTTACTTTGGATAAATTTTTGGTATTTTTCTGACAATGTTTATTTTTTAATGAATACTGAAAAATACAACATTTTACTTCAAAACTGCTTTTTCATCTAATTTAGATTTATGGATAGACTATCTTTTTCAATTGTTTTTATGTTTAAATAGAATATATTTTTACCATTTAATCCAATGGTGGCCATTGGGATTAATTTCACTTTGAAATTGGACATAATCAACTGTCAAGCTTTTGATAGATATTATTTCAAAAAAAGCCGCTATTTGTTATGACAACGGGAATTATTTTTAAATTAATTACAACAATATTTTTGTTTGGAATTTGGTAAAATGGATTCCATATTTGGAATCATAAGGTCCAAATTATATAATTAAGACTCTTGTTTTTGGACATTATGAATAGTAACGACGATAATTATCTTTTATTATCGTGATAAATTAGTAATCGGGTAGTTAAGGATAATAAAACAATATCATAATAATATAAAATGACCCCAAAATGTGTCATAATGCTACTAGTTGTGTCGTGTCCTACCATGGGATTCCTTGTGCAAAACATAGGGACCCCATGGAATCACTTTTGGGTGATAGTGACCGTTTTTCATTTTATTTTTAAAGAAAGGAGAATATCGCAAAAGTATGCAACACCTAAGTAATATGATTTTAGTTTTTTCTATGTAAATGATCAATTAGACAATAAATATTCATTGGAATTCTAAAAATATTTTCTATAACATTGTATTTTTTTATAATTTTTAGACATTAAATAAGTTAATTTATTTATGACACAATGATGATGCTGCGATTTTCTCATTAATGAACGATTTAAATAATATGAAAAGATAATATAAAATCAAAGACATAAACATTTAAAAAACCTATTGGATGGGTGTATTTCGAACCCTTATCACCTTATCCTAGAAATATATCATTTTGGGACTTTTAAAATATGAATCTCAATATATTATAAAGTGTCTTTTCATGACTTTCCAAGAGTGCCCATCCTCCCTCTTATAAAAGACCCCCATACCTACCACCTTACACACACCTCTCAAGCCTTTGGATATGCCAAACATTGCTCATTTTATCTCTCCACATTTCTCTCTTCATCATATAAGCCTTACCTTAGGCAGAAATCTCTTCAAGAAACCCTTTTGGTTCAAACCAAGGGGAGTTACCCAATTTAAAGGTAATGTCTTCTCTAATATTATTTTGTTTTATTTTTCTTATATATCCCCCTAAACTATTTTTATTCCTTTCTTTTGTAACAACACCGGTGTCTTCAATATACTAGTATGTTTTTATAATAAGTATTTGATTTACACTTACACACACCTCTTTCTAATGGTTAAAGAACATACTATTTCTGTGGTTGGCGAATTTCTGCCTCACGAAATGATGATTATTCAATATGGTTTTTGACACCTTTCATGGTGTACATTAAGATGACACTATATTTATATATGATATATATTATGTTTATGTTTTTCTTATTCTTCTATATTTTTCATTTATGGCAGACCTTTATGGTTTCCATTATGGGTAAACGCGATATCTTTATTTTAAGATGTGCGGACTACTGCCCCCTCAAAGTGATTTGAATCGTTAATTCCATATGTGGGATGTATAAAGGATGGGTTTAATGATATTATATATGATATTATACTGTAAATATAATATACCTTTATATCATTATGAATTCATTCCATTAAATACGAAATAGAAATGAAAGTAGCGTTCATGCGTACGTACGACTTACTGTCTCCATGGACGGTGCATTTCATTTCTTACCTATAATGGTTATGTAATATTATAAGTTCAAGTGTATACTGTATATATATGATATATATGAAATCTACATCATGAATATAATTCTGCATATAATGGATATTTTACCACATGAACAACTTGCAATTATAAGATGTTTATTTTTGGCTCAACTACCAAAGATCGACAAAATGTCTGTTTTAACTTAAATAATTACATAATGTTCATAACATGGAAATAAGTGATATAAAAGGAATAATGAACTTAAAAAAGGTTCTTAATCAAGTATAAATTAACTCTACTTTATTATTCAAGATATTAACGAATGATCGTGTTAAGTCAGACATGAGGTATGAGACATCATCTAAATCTCTTTTCATTAAGGCATATTTTGTTTTATACACAAATTTCTATTATATAGTGTATAAAACCCTTTGACTTTTAATTTTATTCAGAAGGAATATTTTTTATACGAAGCATTTTACTAAATGAAAAAAGGGAATGTTTTTGTCATACGTATGCGGCGACAACGACTTCTTCGCCGCCGTGACCATTATTTGAGATTTGGCTTCCTCTACAAGCCATAAATTTTTTTAAATGAAACATAAATACCATGTTTTACTTTACATTTATTTTGGTATTGAAAATGGTTTTTAGAATCTTTTGATTATATCAATGTGTTTTTGATATCTTGTGACTGAAATGTGGAAATGTTATGTTTCCTTTATGCATGGTTTATGTGAAACAATTATGTTATGGTTCTTGGGAATAGTTTAGGAAGAAAGGTGGTTCCATGATAAACTAAGGGCGGGTTTGCCCGATATAGCTCTCCAATGCATTAGGTAGTGAGAAGGAGTTAAACGCTATGGTTTCTCCGAAGGGATTCAGGGAATATACTACGATGGGTATTCCAACGTAATCATGAGGGTTACTCCCTACATAATAATGTTATGAATGGCTCAAGTTACCTTTATGTCTTATGTTTTTTATGATTTATTCAAAAATCTAAAGATTTTATGAGGTATGATAAAGTGCTTATGTTTTATGAGTAAAGTATGATTTCATTAATTGTTATGTATATATGGACTAATGTTTTCATTCCGTATTTTTATATCCCTTACTGAGATTTTTATGCTCATCCCAGGTTTTTGAAATTTTTTTCACAGGTCAAGGGAAAGGTACATGATGTGATGATAGTGTCGAGGAAGTGTCAAGAAAAAATCCATGTTTTATGTTAAATATGTTTCCTTTGAATGGAAAATTGAATATTGTCTTTTATATAACCACCTTGTTTAAATGTGGAATGTAATGCATGATTTATGATATAACTCTCTAAAACTCTAAACCTGAAAAGATCCTCAATGTGTATTCTTGAAAAAACTCAATATTAAGTAATGTTTAAGGCTGGGGCCTTATAGTTGGTATCAGAGGTCGGTTTAGATAACTTTAGGAGTTGGAATTATATTAAATGATTATCCAAACATATTTTTTTTATTGTCAAATTGAAAATGATATATCATTTAAAGATTACCATGTTGCATCATCTAAGACATGTTTGTTCAGAATGGTTTTCTGCAGTGGAAACAGGGAAGTAGTGCTAGGAAGGTATACCGAAGGGAATGACCTTCTTAATCAGCATCTTGAGATAGTCGGAATTAGAAATGAACAGTTTTTTGCAGTAGTGGAGCAGTTGACTCAAGCGATAAATGGTGGTGGTATCCATGCACGAGATCAGCCAGCTCAACCGCAAAGGAATGTGTCAGTGGTGGAACATTTCATGAGGCAACGTCCCCCCACATTTAGAGTATCATCTGACCCTGTGCTAGCTATAGGTTTAATTGAAGCACTAGAGAATATTTTTGATGTCCTGGGGTGTTTAGACAATCAAAAGGTTAGTCTTTCTGTTTACCATTTGGAGGGTAAAGGAGATCAGTGGTGGACGATGGTTAAAAATTTTAGGGACACTGATGAGATTGATGCTCTTGAATATGATGAATTCAAAGGTACGTTTCTTGAGAAATATATTCCTAAGGTTTTTCGACTTGGGATGGAAAAAAAATTCTTGGAATTGAGGCAAGAGGACGAGTAAGTGACTGCTTATTATGAAATGTTCACTCGATTGGAATGGTATGCTCCAAATTTTATCTGAGACCTTGATAGTAAAATCAATCATTTTTACTCATGATTAAAGCCAACATATCAAAGGTCATTAGCTTCTTGTGAGTTCAAAAGTTATGAAAATCCTGTTCGATGTGCTAAGAATGTGGAAATGGATTTGGTCAATGATCAAGTGTTCTATAACAACCAACAGAAGAAGAGACCGAGGTGGTATGAGAAAGGGAATAATCATTCAAAGAGGTCTGATGGTAAGAAAAAATAGTTTTCAGTTTGTGATAAATGTGGTAAAAGGAATGCTGGGGAATATCTTCTGAATTCTAGAAAGTGCTACCGATGTGGTAATATGGGACATAAGACTCGTCATTGCACTAAAATAGATCAGGGTGAGGGTAAGACCAAATTTGATTTACAGTTAGTGAAATGTTTCAAGTGAAACGAGATGGGTCATTATGCAAACGAGTGTTCCACAAAGAGCTCATATGATGGGAAGCAGTCAGAATACAAGAAGAATGGTCTGTTGAAATCCATTGCAACTACTTCAGTAGATGTTGGGCCATCAAATGAAGTGGTATGAGGTACATTGTTTGCTTTTTCAAAATATGCCAATGTGTTGTGTGATTCGGGGTCTACACATTCTTTCATCTCTAAAAAATTTTCTATTAAATTGGGAATTCCATCTCATGAAATTACTCCTAATCTTGTGGTAAAAACTCCTGGGGGAAATTTTGAGGAAAAAATAATTTATAAGAATCATCTTATCCTTATCCGTGGAAAGAACCTACTTGAAAATCTTATTGTTTTACCTCTCATAGAGTTTGATGTTATCATGGGTATGGATTGGCTCTCTATTTACCATACTAAGATTGATTTTAGAGCTAAAGATGTTTCTTTTCAGAAATACTTTTAGTTTGTGTTGAGGAATGAACAGTTACTGTTGATAACATATCAATAGGCTGAGAAACTTGTAAAGGATGAAAATGAATGTTACCTTGCACATATTGTCGAAAACAAAGAAACCGTTTAGATTAATGATGTGCTATTGGCAAATGAGTATCCTGATGTTTATCTTGATGAGTTTCCTGGAATAATACCAGATCGGGAAGTTGAATTTACTATTGAATTAGTTCCTAATGCTAAGCCAATTTCAAAACCCCCTTATCGAATGGCTCAAATTATACATTTACAGTTAAAGGAGAAATTGCAGGATTTATTAGAGAAAGGTTTCATTCGAGCTAGCACATCACAATGGGGTGATCCTATCTTATTTTTTTAAAAGAAAGATGGTTCTATGATACTTTTCATTGATTATAGAGCCTTGAATTACATCACTTTTAATAACAAATATCATTTGCCACATATCGATGATTTTTTTGATCAGCTCCTGGGAGCTCAGTATTTTTCAAAGATTGACCTGAGATCGGGCTACCATCAGTTGAAGGTAAAGGAAGCAGATGTTCTGAAGACCACATTTCTTACAAGATATGGCCATTATGAATTTGTAGTAATGCCTTTTGGGTTAAGCAATGCACCTTCTATATTCATGGAACTTATGGATAAAATTTCCATGAGTTCTTGGATAAGTTTGTGGTTGTTTTCATTGATGATATTTTGGTGTTTTCAAAAAGTAAAGAGGAGTATGAAAGTCATTTAAGGGTTATTTTGAAATCCTTAACAGAAAAGAAATTGTATGGGAAATTTAGCAAGTGTGAGTTTTGGTTACACCAAATTTCTTTCCTTTGACACATTGTTTCTAATGATGGAATAACTGTTGATCTTGAAAAAACAAAGTTGTTGAAGAATGGGAAAGACCCAAAAATGTAACTGAGATTCTTAGTTTTCATGGTTTGGAAGGATATTGCCAAAGGTTTGTTAAAAACATTTCATGGTTATCTAGTCCAATGACTAAGCTAACTCGAAAGGGTGTTAAGTTTATATGGGAAAAATAATGTGATGATTGTTTTCCGGAGTTGAAAAGAAGATTAGTGAATTCTCCAGTTTTGGCACTACCTTCCAGGAATGGTGAGTTTGTTATCTACAATGATGCTTCATTGAAAGGATTTGGTTGTGTCCTCATGCATAATGATCAGGTAATTTCTTATGCTTCACGTCAGTGGAAAACTCATGAGGTAAATTACCCTACACATGATTTGGAATTAGCTACGTTGGTTTTTGCTTTAAAAATTTGGAGGCATCATTTGTATGGTGTAAAGTGTGAAATATATACTGATAAAAAAAGTTTGAAGTATATATTCAGTCAGAATGAATTGCGCATGAGATAGAGGAGATGGCTAGAATTAATCAAGGATTATGATTGTACAATTCATTACCATCCTGGAAAAGAAAATAAAGTGGTTGATTCTTTGAGTCGAAAAAGTAATCCTTCATTAACAATGTTACATTTGGAACATGATCCTTTGGTTAAGGATTTGATTTAATTTGGCATAGAAGTTGTTGGTGCAAGATGTTCTTCTATTTTGTTTTAGGTATCAGTGAAATATTCTCTATCAGACAGAATTAAGGAAGCATAGAAGCAAGACAGTGAGTTGCAGAAAAAGGTAGAGATGGTTCATAAGGGAAAGTTTCCTAAATTCAACATTGATAATGATTGTGTTTTGAGATTTGGGAATAGATTATGTGTGCCTTGTGATTCATAGTTGAAGAGAGAGTTGTTATGTGAAGCTCATATTTCTCTGTTTTTAGTTTATCCAGGTTTTAATAAGATGTATAGAGATCTTCCGAAGTATTACTGGTGGGATGGATTGAAAATGATATTGCTTATTTTACTGTGAATTGTTTGACTTGTCAATAGGTTAAAGTAGAGCGGCAGTTACAGAATGGGATGCTTCAGCCTTTACCAGTACCAGAGTAGAAATGGGAGAATATATCCATGGACTTCGTTGTGGGATTTATGAAGACACCTCAAGGTAATAATGCAATATGGGTTATTGTTGATCGTTTGACTAACTCAACTAATTTCCTTGCTATATGAGATACTTTTTCTCTGGATCAACTTTCTTGTTTGTATATTAAAGAGATAGTTAGGTTACATGGAGTTCCCCTCTCCATTGTACCTGATGGTGATCCCAGGTTTACATCTAACTTTTGGAAAGGCCTTCAGAAGTCATTGGGTATTGAATTAAATTTTAGTACAACTTTTCATCTTCAATCATATGGGTAGTCAGAACAAAAAATTCAGACTTTGGAGGATATGCTACGTGCCTGTTCAATGGGTTATCAGGGAAGTTTGGACCAACATCTTTTTTTGGTTGAGTTTTCATACAATAATAGTTTTCATTCTAGAATACAGATGGATATATTTGAGGAATTATATGGGATGCGGTGTTGAACTCCAGATTTTTGGGATGAAGTAGATGAAGGGATGTTGGTGGGACCAGAATTGGTAGAATATTTGGAATAAAAATTTCAGCTGATACAAAAACACATGAGAACAGCTCAGAGTAGGCAGAAAATTTATGTGGACAACTGGAGGAATGATCTCTCTTTTAAGGTAGGTGATCATGTCTTCCTCAAAGTTTCACCACAGAAAAGTGTGAGGCAATTTGGAATGAAAGGAAAGCTGAGTCCAAGGTTCATTGGACCATAATAAATTCTATATAGAGTTGGGTCATTTCCATACCGAGTGGCTTTACCTCAGAGTTTATCTCAGGTACACAATGTTTTTCATGTTTCAATATTAAAGAAGTACATGCCATATCCATCTCATGTTTTGATTCCATAGGTAGTTCGTCTTAAAGATAATCTATATTATGAGGAACAACAGGTCCAGATTCATGACCACAGGGAGAATGTATTGCAAAATTAGGTGATTCACCATATTACGGTTTTTTTGAAAAAACACATTATTGAAGAGGCAACATGGGAATCTGAAAATCCAAAGAGGGATAAATACCCAAACTTATTCAATAAATAAATAATTTGTGGGGATGTAGTTTTTAAAAGGGGGGAAGGATGTAACAACCCAAGTAAGTAAATAATTATGGTTTTCATATCTATGTCTACTTATGAATTAGATAGTGGGTTTAAAGGCTTAAAATGAGAAAAAATCCAATCTTAAGCATAGAATTCTCTAATATTTTTAAAAGATTGCTTCCCAGCCTTTTGATGGAGAACCATTTTTAAATATATCTTTTGAAAATTATATAAGCTATATTTGTAAAAATAAACTTATTCATTAGTATTTGGACATTGAAATTTACTTTGGATAATTTGTTTGTATTTTGCTGACAATGTTCATTTTTTTAATGAATAGTGAAAAATACTGCATTTTACTTCAAAAATGCTTTTTCATATAATTTAATTTATATATATATATATTATCTTTTTAATTGGTTTTAATGTTGAAATAGAATAAATTTTCACCATTTAATCCAATGGTGCTCATTGGGATTAATTTCACTTTGAAATTGGACATAAAGAATTGTCAAACTTTTGATAGATATTTTTTCAAAAAAACCCGCTATTTGTTTTGACAACAGGAATTATTTTTAAATTAAATACTACAGTTTATGTGTTTGGAATTTGGTAAAATGGATTCCATATTTGTAATCAGAAGGTCCAAATTATGTAATTAAGACTCTATTGTTTTTAAACATTATGAATAGTAACGACTGTAATTATCTTTAATTATCGTGATTATTTAGTAATCAGGTGGTTAAGGATAATAAAATAATATCATAATAATAACAAATGACCCCAAAATGTGTCCTAATGCTACTGGTTGTGTCATGGCCGACCATGGGATGCATTGTTCCAAACTTAGGGACCCCATGGAATCACATTTGGGTGATTGTGACACTTTATCATTTTATTTTTAAAGAAAAGATAATATCAAAAAAGTATGTAACACCTAAGTAAAAAAATTGAAGTTTTGTCTATGTAAACAATCTCTTAGACTATAAATAGTACATGGAAATATAAAAATATTTCCTACATCATAGTATTTCTTCATAATTTTTAGACATTAAATTAATTAATTTATTTATGACACCATGATGATGCAGCGATTATCTCATTAATGAATGATTTAAATTAAATGAAAAGATAATTTAAAATAAAATACATACACATGTAAAAAACATATTGGATGGATGGATTTAGAACCATTATCACCTTAACCTAGAAATATATCATTGTGGGGCCTTTAAAATCCGAAACTCATTATATAATAATGTTACATTTCATGAATTTCCAAGAGTGCCCCTCCTCCCTCTTATAAAAGGCCCCCACCTCTACCACCTTACCCACACCAGTCAAGCCTTTGGATCGGCCAAAATCTGCTCATTTTATCTTTACAAATCTTTCTTTTCATCATATAAGCCTTACCTTAGGCAGAAAGCTCTTCAAGAAACCCTTTTGGTTTAAACCAGGGGAGTTACCCGATTTAAAGATAATGTCTTCTCTAATGTTCTTCTATTTTATTTTTCTTCTCCAACCCCCTAAACCCTTTTTATTAATTTCTTTTTTAAAAACACCAGTATCTTCAATATACTAGGTTATTTTTAATAGAAGGATTTTATTTACACTTACACACCTCCGTCTAATGAATAAAAAATGTACTGTTTCTATGGTTGGAAAATTTCTCCCTCACGAAACGATGATTGTTCAATCATATTTTAACACCATTCATTGTGGCCATTAAGATGTCACTATATTTATATATGATATATATTATTTTTATGTTTTCTATATACTTCTGTATTTTTCATTTATGGCATACCTTTATGGTTTCCATTTTGAGTAAACACGATATATTCGTTTTAGGAAGTGCGGACTACCACCCCCTCAAAGAGATTTGAATCGTTAATGAAATATGTGGGATGTATAAAGGATGGTGTTAATGATAATATATATGATATTATACTGGAAATATACTATACCTTTATATCATTATGATGTCATTACATTAAATATGAAATATAAATGAAAGTAGCTTCCATGCGTACGTACGACTTACTGTCTCCATAAATGGTGCATTTCATTTCTTACCTCTAAATGTTATGTAATATTATAAATGCATGTATATACTGGATATATATGATATATATGATATCTACATCCTGAATATAATTCTGGGTATTATGGATATTTTACCACATGAACAACTTGTAATTATAAGAAGTGTATTTTTGTCTCAAGTACCAAAGATTGAAAAAATAACCGTTTTAACTTAAATAATTACATATTGTTCATTACATGGTAATAAGTGATATAAAAGGAATGATGAACTTGAAAAAGGTTCTTAAGAAAGTATAAATTAACTCTAGTTAATTATTCAAGATATTAAATAATGATCGAGTCAAGTCGGACATGAGGTATGAGACTTCGTCTCAATCTCCTTTCATTGAGGCATATTTTGTTTTATACAAAACTTTCTTTTATACGGTGTATAAACCCATTTTACTTTTACGTTTATTCAAAAGTAATGATTTTTATACGAAGCATTTTACTAAACGTCAAAAGGGAATGTTTTTTTCATATGTATGTGGTGACAACGACTTCTCTGCCACCGTGACCATTATTGGTGTTTCGGCTTCCTCTACAAGCCATAACATTTTTAAAATGAAAAATAAATTCCATGTTTTACTTTTCTTTTATTTTGGTATTGATAATGGTTTTGATAATGTTTTGATTATATCAATGTTTTTTTGATATCTTGTTATTGAAATGTGGAAAGGTTATGTTTTCTTTATGCAAGTTTTATGTGATACGATTACGTTATGGTTATTGGGAATTGTTTATGAAGACGGGTGGTTCCATGATAAAATAAGGGTGCGTGAGCTCGATATAGATCTTCAATGAATTGGGTAATGTGAAGGAGTTAAATTCTAAAGGTTTCTCCGAAGAGATTCAGGTAATATATTGTGATGGGTATTCCAAATGTAACCATGAGGGTTACTCCCTATAGAAGAATGATATGAATGCCTCAAGTTACCTTTATGTATTATGTTTTCTATGAGTTATTCATAAATATTATGATTTTATACAGTATGATAAAGTTCTTATGTTTTATAAGTAATGTATGATTTCATTAATTCTTATGTATACATGGACTAATGTTTTCATTCGGTATTTTTATATCCTTTACTGAGATTTTTATGCTCATCCCATGTTTTTGAAATGTTTTTAACATGTCAAGGGAAAGGTACATGATGAGATGATAGTCTCACGGAAGTGTCAAGAAATAATCCATGTTTTATTTTAAATATTTTTCCTTTGATGAGAAAAGTGAATATTGTCTTTTATGTAACCACCTTGTTTAAATGTGGAATGTAATGCATGATTTATGATCTAAATCTCTAAAAATCTAAACCTAAAAATTTCCTCAATGTTTATTATTTAAATAACTCAATATTAAGTAATGTTTAAGGCTGGGGCCTTATATTAACACTTAGTTAAATAATTTAAAATTTACCATGTCTTCTGGTATATTCATACCACGCGGTTAATATAGTTACTATAAAATTCCAAGAGACCAAAAATGGATCATTAATGACATTTTTACTGTCATATATGTGTAGTTTGATGAATCTTAAAATTTTAGGACTATTTTATTATTTTAAAAAATATTTATTGATTTAATAACTCTGTTAGGTAAATTTTAATACTATTCATATCATGAATTATAAATAAAAATTCCAAAACAACTTAATTATTTCGAAAAACATTCATTAATTTAAATAAAAAAATATATAAATATATCTAAAATTTGTTTATGGCTTAAATAGTTTCAAAACAAACTTATTTTTATATTTTTTTAATCTGATTTATTTAAATTTTTCACTAATAAGGTAAAAACTACATTGCCATTATGTCATAAATAAATGTACTTGTATGATGTATAAAAATTATAAATAAAATTAAATGATGTAGGAAAAAAAATTCTTGTTATAATTTCTATTTATAGTAGAAAATATCCTTTATTTAACAAAATTTAAAATTTTCATTACTAAGAGATATATGAATATGTTACATTTTCCTTAACTTTAAATTAATTTTTATAGTGTCATCTTCACATACAAGTGGCTCCATGGGGTCGTAAAATTGACCCAAGGATTCCCATGGTCAGATATGTATCATCAAATAGGGTTATTAAATGATTTATATTAATTTAATATTTCTCTAATTTTATTTTTACCATTATTTAACTGATTTACCTTTTAACCATGGTAAATAAAATATTTACTAAAATTACTATTCATATTTTCTAAAAATAAAAGTTACCTATTTAAATAATATGTAACTATTTATTCCAAATATGGAATCTATTTTTATAAATTCATAACACATAATTGGGATAAATTAATTTAAAATTAATTCTCATTGTCAAAATCAAAAAAACCTGTTTTTAAGAAATAATAACTATCAAAAGATTGGCATTTGTTTATGTCCAATTTCAAAGTGAAATTACTTCCAATTACCATCGTTGGATTAAATGGTAAGAATATAATCCAATTTCACTTTAAAACCAATAAAAAATCTTATCTGACCATATAAATAAAATATATTAAAAGATAGTTTTGAATTAAAATGCATTATTTTTCACTATTCATTAAAAATGAACCTTATCAGAAAGATGGAAAAATTTCAACCAATGTAAATTTTGATGTCCCGATTCTAAAAAATTATTTTTTCAAATAGAATATATGAAAGTGAAAAAAACTTGATTTTAAAAGGGATCTCTATGAAAAGGCTATTAATCGACTTTTTAAAGAAAACTAGAGTATTTATGATTAAAATAGGATTCATTCACATTTTAAACCTATAACTTTTATTTTATAAGGTAAATAAATTTAATAGACATGTATAATCATATTGTATTTACTTTTTTTCATTCTCACCAACACAGTGACTATGCATTAACTACCATTTTAAATAATATTGTATTATTATTTTTTCAGAATGACTCAGCCTTGTGTGAAACATAAGATTTTGAAGAAACCCATTGTTGTGTGTCGGGTATGCCATCAAAAATAGCATCCCCTTTAAATTAAAAATAATATTTCATTCAAAAATATTAACACATATGAAAATATCATATCCTTTATTTACTAGAGATGTTACATCCTTCCCCCATTTTGAAATCACATCCTTGTAATTTTTATTCACATATCAAATAACTGGGGGTATTTATCCCTCATATCATTTTTATATTCCCACTTTTCCTTTTCAACAATATTGTTTTCCATGAAATCTTTACATGATTAATTATCTTATTCTGCAACACACTCTCTATTCAGAAAAGAATCTAGACTGGTTTTTCCTCATAAGATAGATTCTGTTCCAACTGAACAACCTCTTGACTCAAAAAATGAGATGGATCCAGCATATACATTCTCAAAATTGAAACATGAAAAAAATTCTCTACTTGGGATAAACATAGAGTTAAATCCTCTTCGTAGGAAATTCATCCAACTTTCTCCAATATTTTATAGGTTCCAATAAACCTCAGACTCAGCTGTCCCTTCTTACCAAAACACATCACACATTTCCATGGAGAAACTTTGAGAAAGACATGTTTACCAACCTCAAAAGAAACATCCTTCCTCTGGTTATTCACATAACAATTTAACATGTTTTGAGCTATTCTCATGTGATTCTAAATCAGCTGAATTTTTTCTTCCATCACATCTACCAATTATGGTCTCATCAACTTCTTTTCACTTACTACATCCCAAAAAGTTGGAGTTCGACACTACTATCTATATAATTATTCAAATGGAGACATCTATATACTGGAATGAAAACTATTATTATAAAAAAACACAACCAAAGAAAATGTTGGCCCTAACATCCCTGTTAATCCATTTATGGAGCACGTAGCTTATCTTATAATGTCTGAATTGT
The DNA here is from genome assembly GCA_963277665.1 of Viscum album. Classification (NCBI taxonomy): domain Eukaryota; kingdom Viridiplantae; phylum Streptophyta; class Magnoliopsida; order Santalales; family Viscaceae; genus Viscum; species Viscum album. Next base: position 199,020,486 of record OY728157.1, on the reverse strand, counting down.
TCGTTCTGACATCCAATATGATTGAGGATAAAAATATGTACTAAAATTTAATTTTGTTACCAAATAATTTTGAAGGCCTTTAAAAAAGTTAAAAGTGAACCTCATATCATGATCAAATACAATGGAGAGGGGAAACCCATAAAACCTAACAATATATTTTACATACAACCGACATAGTTGATCTAGAGACATAGTATCTCAAATAGGAAGGAAATGAGCATATTTAGTCAATCAACCAATAATAAACAAGAATGCATTATTACCTCAATATGTATTTGGTAATACCACAACTATGTCAATGGATATATTTTCCCATTTACACTATGGAACTAGTAATGGCCGAGGCATCCCTTTTGGAAACAAGAGCTCTTCATTAACTAGTTGGAAATTCAAACACTTCAGAATAAACTCAGAAATACCTTTTTTCATTCCATCCCACCAGTAATACCCCTGAAGATATATATAAATCTTAGTACTACCATGATGAAATAAAAACAGAGAACTATGAGCTTCACATATCAAATAAATCATCAACTTTGAATCACAACGCACACATAGTCTCGTCCTAAATCTCAAAATACAATCATTATCAATGGTAAAATCATGAAACATACCCATCTGAACCAACTCTACCTTTTTCTGAAACTCACTATCTTCATTTTTCACTTGCTTAATTTTGTCTCATAGAGATGATTTTACCGACACCTAAAACAAAATAGAGGAATCTCTTGCACCAACAACTTTTATTCCAATGTTTATAAAATCTTTAATCGAAGTATCTTATTCCAAATGTAACATGGTTAATGTAACATTACTTTTTTGACTCATTACTTCAGCCACTTTATTTTCATTTTCTGGATTGTAATGGATCATTCAATAAAAATCCTTGATTTGTTCTACTCATCTCCAATGTATCATGTTTAATTATTTCTGAGTAAATATATACAACAAAAGTTTTTGATCAGTATATATCTCACACTTTACTCCATACAAATGATGCCTCCTAATTTCTAAATAAAAAATAACAACAGCTAATACCAAATCAGTTTTACAGTAATTTAACTCATGAGGATTCAACTTAATTGAAGAATAATAAATAAAAAAATCAATATTCATTAGGACTAAACCAAGTCCTTTCAACGAAGCATCAATATAGATAACAAATTTACCATCTCTAAAAAGTAAGGAAAAAACAATAGCATTCACCAATTTTATTTTCAATTCATGAAAACAATCATCATAGTATTATGTCCAAATGAACTTAAAACCATTTCGAGTTAACATAATCAGTGGGATAGATAACCATGAAAATTTTCAATAAATCTCTTGTAATAACCTACTAAACCAAGAAAACTATGAATCTCAGGTATATTTTTGGATCTTGGCCATTCTTCAACAAATTTTTTTAGTATGATCAATAGTTATACCACTTTTATAAAACAATATTACTAATGAATGTACTTTTCTACAAACAAAACTCGCACTTTCTAAATTTCCCATATAATTTATTTTCCATTACGGTTTTCAAGACAAACCTTAAATGACTTTCATGCTCTAATTTACTTTTTGAATATACCAAAATATCATCTATAAACTCAACCACCATTTATCACTTTAGTCAACTAATTCATCACTACAAAAAAATTATTTAGTTCTGATTTCGACCATCTTAAGATATAGATATAGAAGGTCATTTCTCTTTGTATGCCTTCCCAGTACAGCATCCCTATTTACTATATGAAAAAGCATTCTGAACATAGACATATATTAGTCAAATAATCTTGGTAATCTTCAAATGCTTTATCATTTTAATCATACCATCAAATAATTTATGGATATTAATTTAACAACATCTTAAAACCTGAAGTTGTCTAAACCAACAACTGATACAAACTATACGTCCCCAGCCTTAATCATTACATAATCATTAATTAAGTAAAGAATTTACATTGAGTGTCTATTCAGGTTTAGTGTTTTAGAGAATCAGGTCATAAATATTACATTACATGTAAAATATTACAAAGTAGAAACTTATACTAAGTATCAATTTTTTTATACAATTAATAATCTTAAAAGAAAAGAAGAATTATTTTCATTATATAAATCTTCTTCAATTCATTATTTTTCATACTCTTCCTTATATCCTATGAAAAAACATTTCAAAAACATGGGATGTGCATAAAAATCTCAGTGAGGGTTATAAAATAAAGAATGAAATAATTAGTCCATCAATACATAAAAAACATAAGATCTTTAACAGACCTCATGAAATCATAAGATTTATGAATAAAACATAGAAATCATAAATCATATAGATAACTTGTGGAATCCATAACATACTTATGTTGTAGATTTCACAGCTACGTAGAGAGTTATATTTGTAATGCACATCATGGTATATTCCTTAAATATCTTAAAAGAAACATTAATGTTTACCTCCTTCACATTACCCAATGCATTGGAGATCTATGTCGGTCTCAGCCACCCTAGGTTTATCATGGAACCACCCATATCTCTAAACAATCCCAAAGAACCACAGCATATCAACAATATATAAAAAAACATAAAGTAAATATAACATTTCAACATTGCAATAACAATATATCATTTAAATATATTGACATAATCAATCCACTATCAAAAAACTTTTTAATACTAAAATACATAAAATAGTATATGATATTTATTTTTATTTTAAAAAGAATACTTCTTGTAAAAGAAGCCAAATATGAAATAACGCTCACAGCGACGGAAAGGTCGTTGTCACTACGTACGTTAAAAATAATCATTCCCTTTGTTGTTTAGTAAAATGGTACATAGAAAAATATTCCCTTTGAATGAAATGAAAATTAAAATGGGCTTATACACCATATAATGTAATGTCATGTATAAATAAAAATATGCCTCAATGAAAGGAGATTCAGATAAAGTCCCCTACCTCATGTCCAACTTGACTTATTCGTTATTTAATCATATGAATAAAAAACTAAAGCTAACTTTTACTTACTTATGAACCTTTTTCAAGTTTATTATTCATTTTATATCACTTATTACCATGTTATAAACATTACATAATAATTTGAGTTAATAACAGTCGTTTTGTCATTAATTGTTACTTGAGTCAAAAATGAACTTCTTATAATTACAAGGTGTCCATGTGGTCAAAAATCCATTATCTACATAATTTTATTCATGATTCAGATATCATATATATCATATATATCTAGTATATTTATGTATTTATAATAGTATATAACATTTGGAGATAAAAAATTAACTTCACTATTCATGGAGACGGTAAGCCGTACATACGCATGGATGCTACATTCATTTCTATTTTATATTTAATGGAATGAAATCTTAATGATACATAGGTATAATATAATTCTAGTATAATATCACATATAATTTTTTTTAACTCTGTCCTTTATACATTCCACATATGGAATGAACGAGTTATATCACTTTGAGGGGGTGATAGTCCGTACTTCCTCAAATGAGATTATCGCATTAACCCATTTTAGAAACCATAAAGGTATGATATAAATATAAAATATAGATGTATAGATATAATATAAATATAATATATATCAAATATAAATATTGGTCTATTATAATGGCCACCATGAGAGGCGGTAGAAGATATTTGAACAGTCATAATTTTGTGAGGTAGTAGTTCGTCGTCCACATAAATAGTATGTTCACATCCATTTGATAGAGGTGTGTGGAAGTGTAGTTAAAATAATTCCCATATAAAGATACATGTATATTTGGGATAAAACTTTTGTTATAAAATAATGGAATAAAAATAGTTTAGGGGGTTGGAGAGGAAAAATAAAATAAAATAACTTAAGAGAATATGTGACCTTTAAATCAGGTAACTCCCTTTGGTTGGACCAAAAGGATTTATTGAATTTCCTTATATCAATGTTAAGGTTTCTAGGATAAAGATAGAGATTTTTGTAGATAATTGGAGCAGTGTTTATATTATCTAATTTGATTGAGCAGTGTGAGTAATGGGTTTGAGGTGATGTACTTTTATAAGAGGGGGGAGGGGCATTTTTGGAAAGGTATGAAATATTATTTTATTATAAAATTATTTTCGGTTTCAAAAGGTCCCAGACACTTTAAATGAAAATAAAAGATGACTATTATTCGATATCCTCTCAACCAATAGGTTTTAGATAAGTTTTATTTTCATCTTGTACCTTATCATTGAGCATTAACCCTTAGATAACTAATTTATCATTAACCATGTCTTCTTGTATATTCTTACTATATGGTTAATATAGTTTTTATAAAATGCCAAGTGACCCTACAAAAATCATCTCATCAACATCATCCCAACAACTATATTTTCTAAATATCTTATCATATAGGGAACCATAATATTCAATATGAATAATATACATGATGTTATTTTGTATGAGAACTCAACTCATAAAAGATTTTGATCCCATCCACCATTAAATTGCATTGATCCTATTCTAAGAAAGTCCTCAAATGTAATTATATTTATTTTAGTTAATCCATTTGTTTTGGGGTGATATAATGTTTTAAAATCCAATTCAGTAATTAGAGACTATTGAATACTTCACAATATTTTATATTTCCACAATGCATAATGACCACAAATGATTGAATGTAGTTCAACATGATTCCTCACCACATCGTTCATGTATAACTTTTAAAGTTGTTAAAGTGAAAAATATTCATTAATAGTGATGAAATGAGATGTATTTGTGAATATATCTACTATAACCCATATCTAGTTATTTCCTTTGGGTGTTCTTGGGAGAACAATGAAAATTCCCATAGTGAAATTTTCCCAGTCCCATGTTGTAATGGAAAGTGGTTTTGATACCCTTTTAGGAAGTTGTTCCTATTATATAACTTATTGAAATACCAAGAAACCTTTAGTATAGTCTTAAATATAAATTCTCATAATTTACCACTAATAATGATCTCAAATTTACCTATAGATTTTAGTGATCCTTTGATATATATATAAAGTAGATCTATGCTATTATTATTTTAGCTCATTATTTATCTCCTGGAGAGATGAGACACATATACTTGTACAAATTTCATGAAACCTTTTTCATTAATATTGTGCATAGGAAACATCCCATTATTCACTTCATATATTTTCTTTTTTATCAAAGGATGTCAGGTTTTATCTCTACTGATTATCTCAAGTAATGATGGTTGATAAATAATTTCTGATAGGATTGATGATTTACATTCACTTATTATTCCCATGTCCACGTTTACTAGGTCCTTGATCAATAGTATTGTATGAATCCTCATCATTTCGAGGAAAATAATGTCTTTCCAACAAAATGCATTAATAGTTTTTTTTGTTTTCTGATGTGGTAATGAATCTAATAACCATATTATTTATAAATATCCAATCATCTCATTTGTATCATGTTCAATTCATTTTTTTGAATATATACTCCAAAATCCAGTGGTATGTGTGTATATCAAATATTTTCACAACAAAGATAATGACTCCATATATTTAGAGAAAATATTTCCTACAGCTAACCCTAGGTCATACATAGGATAATTATACAAATGATGGTTTAACTTTCTAGATGCATAAGTGATCACCTGATCATTTAGTAAGAAAATTTACACAATACCTTTTTCATATGAATCAATATAAATAAATATTACTATATAGAATTGGGGTAGAGTTATCAAAGGTGTAGTAATTGATCCCTTCTTTAGTTCCTAGAAACATTATTCACATTCTTATATCGAGATTAGCTTTTCTCCTTTACATGTTAACATGGTTAGTAGATTATAATTTCATGAAACATTTCTCACAAACCCCTAGTAATATTCTATTAATCTAATAAAACCATGAATCCCAATTACTATTATAGGATTAGGCCACTCCACTATATCATTTCTCTTGGTAGGGGAAACTGAGAATCATTAATTGGTTACAATTTTCCCTACGAATGAAACCTATTATGACATGAATTTACATTTTTTGAATTTCACAAATATATTCTCCATCCATAAAGTTTTTAGTAAATCCCTAAGATGATACTAATGCTCCTAGATAATTTTCTTAAATATATCAGAACATATTCAATTAAAAATACAATGAATTTTTCAAGGATGTCCTTAAAGTATTTATTTATAAAATTAAAAAAATTAGTAAGATAATTATCCAATGAAGAGGTAATAATAAAAATTATTAATGTTCATATGTTTCTTGGAAGGTTATTTTTGGAATACCTTATTTTTTTACCCTCAATTGATGACACATAGATTGGAGGTCAATATTAGAGGACAATGAAGACCAACAAAGATGGAAAAATAAATAATCAATTCTTGGGAGATGGTACTTGTTTTCTACAGTCCAATGATTATGTTTTCAATAATCAATGTATAGATACATTGATCCATCCTTATTACTTACAAATAGAAGTGGTTCTCCCCAAGGAGACAAACTTGGATGGATAAATAACTTCTCAAAAAGATCATTATGTTGTTTCTTTAATTACTCTAAATCCAAATTTTATATTCTATATAGGGTCTACGATATCACCATGGATCTATGCATGAGTTCAATAGATAAATCTACAACTCTTTATAGGGGATTTTCAGGTAAATATACCGGAAATATTTCAATGTATTACTGAATAATGGGAGATTTTCTGTCCTTATACATTCATTTTTGTCTCCCTCAACTCTAATCATCTCCATAAAGAAGGCTATGGTGGTTTCTTAAAGACAATTCTTAGGTCGATATATCTCAACTTTGAAAATAATTGTAATTAATACATTCATGTATACTTAAATATACTTACTCCAATATATGATATATGTGCTACACATTTCGATCCAATACATCCCTATTGTAGTATAGAACACAACCATGAGAATAAATACTATTTTTTTGATGAGATTTCACTTTTTATAGATAATACTATAGTTTCTATACACTACTGATAATAGTATAATCCCTCCATGAGTATTAGATGCTAACCCTGCTTCTAATGGTTTCGATATTTATTCTATATATTTTTAAAATGTGGCTGAAATGAAGAAATTTTTAGAAATAGAATCAAACCATGCAATTTCTAGCTTTGAGATCAAATGAGTGTAAATATAACCATGTAATTTGGAGCCTCTATTTATATAGTCATGATAGAAAATTAAATACTTTTATCCCTTTTGATATTCTATGTTTGATGGTTATTTCCCTTCATTTTCTTATAATTTGGAAATTTATTTTGAAATTACCCAAACTATAGAGATTTGAACTATTGATGTTTAGATTGGGCTTGCACATATTCCCTTTTTCTATTAATGTTGAGAAGTTGAGGAATCACCTCACCACAACATGTCTGAGCTATATTACTATCTCTTTTTCATTTATATCAGTTATAATCCATATAATTAAGTTCCATGAATCCTTTTTCCGACATTTGATTCATCTGGGAAGTTACAATTTCATTCCTTTCCTTCCAAGATCAGTGTTCTTAACTAATATTTTCTCCATTTCTATCCAACTTTATTTCAACCAATGTTACCATTTCATCTCTCTGAATTCAAATTAAATATTCATATCACTCTATACTATCTTCACAAAGCATTTATATTATCGATTTTTTAAATTGTTCCACTTGTGGGGTCTCATTACACCAAATAATCTAACAACTTTCCTTTATGATCCACAAATATTATAGTAGTGTATCGATAGAGTCTTGTAAATTGCATTTCATTTTCTCCCAAAAATTCATTTTCCTTCTTCTTAAAATGTAGCAATTCCTTCTTCATTTTTATTTTCATCAAATGGGGAAAACATTTATTGAAAAACATTCTCCTAGACTCTTCTCTCTCCATAGAATCAATATCTATTTCTATCATTAACTATTGTATTAGTGACAAAAACTGATCAAATTCTATATCTATGAATTATACTAAAACTGTAAAATTATCTATAACTAAATAATAGTGTATATAAAAGTTCATTTCTATAGATGTAATCTATTTCTCTATAATAAGTGGGTTGGTAGATCCACTAAAATAAGGTGGTCACCAACTCATGATAAAACAAATGAATTTGTTTCACATAAAGTTAAATGTACTCTCTCAAAATGATTTAATTTTTTATTCACAAATCATGTTAGTTGATTCATTATCCTCAGGTTGTTTTTAATCAATCATCCATTGAAATTTCATTAGTGTGTCATCCCTTACAATCATATTTTATATGGTTACTCCAATTTCCCTCTAATTTTTAAAAATAGTAAAGCCCTTGTTATAAAGGTGTTAATTTTAGGAATCTAATAATTCATAAGTTATTTTATATATTAAAACATCATTCAGAGATATGTTATTAGTTTTCTGTTATAAAAATTATAATTTCTATATATCCTTCATAAGGATTCATAAAAAACATTTCATTAACCAAATATATCTATTGGGAGTGTCAAACTATATGTGTGGTAGGGATCGTTGTCGTACACCAGTTCCTGATCAAGTAAAGATAAATGTGGTGTTTTAGGGTGTTACCCCTTTGTACATTTATTCTATATCCACATGCACTTGCAATATCTATATAAAGATGTATTTTATTAGAAACTAATTTCTTAATAATCACTAAAATTCCAGGATATTTTCTTATATTTAAACTTGTTCTTAGGGTTCCTACTAAAATTATCTATTCCAAATTTTAAAAAAATAAACTATACTCTGATACAAACTTCTGAATCCAACATTTTCTAACATAAAATTTTCATTACATGGATCAAAACACATGATCATTTAACGTTTTGGTTTCATTGAAAAATTATACATAATATAATAGAATATAAAATGTTCTTCAAATCCACATGAAAATATTTTTATGGGTTCTCCATCAGTTAATTATATGACTTATCATATATTGGAGACATACATCAAAGGAATGGGGTGATCATGAATTCCATCTAGGGGAAAATATGGGGATACATTTACTATGTAATCATGAAGTATATCATTAATAAATTGAATCACAACAATATTGTATGAACAAGAAAACATGTGGAATATAATAAAAAAAAGAACATGATTCCCAATAAGGAAATATGGATATAGCATCTAAATCATACTTTCATAGTCATATTACAAATTATTATCTCCAAATTTTCATAAATAAAAATTAGCATTGTTATTCGTGAAGTTATTGTAAAACATGTCATATCTAGAGATTAAATTATTTACCTAATTTATTAGAGAACTGTTGGACTGAACCTTGTATACTTTTTAATTAATTTGATCCACGTAGATCATAATAGATCATTTTATTAATAGCACATGGAGACCAAACCAAGGGCATCTTATCAAAATCTTTATGTAAAAAAATTCATAAAGACCTGATTATTACATCATTCTTATCCCAAAAAAAGTTAATGTGATTTTCATATATGTAATGCCAAGAATCATGAAAATAAATTTTAAAACTAGGGGAATAGCCTTGTAAATGTTATATTTTTTGGTATTCATAAAAAAATAAATGAGAAATTATCATGTAAAAGAGATAAATTCAAGGAGTATTCTTGGGAGCATTACCGGTAAAAAACATGGGTTTTTAAAAATGGAAAATGAGAGAAAACAAGGGTATCCCATTGATTAAATACTATTCATAGTGTAATTATATAATAGATATGGGAAAGAATAGTTTATCAATTAGAATTCAAACCATAAAGGGTACCTGAATGGAAAAGAGTATTGGAGCATTCTCTTATGATGAAGAGTTGCTCCTAAATCTTGAGGATTTGAAACATAGGGTCTTAAGGGAACTATTGGGGAATTATTTGAAATACAAATTAGAATAATTTTTTGTAGTATGTAACATTAGTAAAGGGGACTGGTAAATGGGTGGGTATTTATAGAAAAATTTTAGGAATTGTTTAATAATATCCAAATATAGGTCTTGGAAATCTATGTTGTGGAAAACGAAACAACATTGTCTTACACATGTTTTTTTAATGGTTCTTTAAATTTGATTCAAAATTTATGATATTTTTGACAACAATAATAGAAAAAATTTCTAATTATTATTTGGACATGGAACATTAAATTTTCATCAAAATAATGTTTTAAAATTAAATTTCCCATTTTAGACATTAAAAAGTCATTTATGGGTTTGGAAACTAAATAAATGGAATTAAATTTATTAGATTTAAGAAAATTACATATTTTTTGTCATTTTATATGATTAATTAATTATTTAATGCTTTTTATAGTAATATGAAGTCAAAAAAACATAAAATTCAAAATTTTATTTTTACTATTTAGAGAAAAATAAAGTATAATAGATTATTCTCAAATATTATCCCTAACATAATTTCGACATGAATATATAAAATATAATTTTTATTTTATCAAAAAACTAAAAAACTTATAATTTTAGCTTTTAAATATAAATATAATTATATTTTAAAAATAGAAGTTTTTATGTCATTTTTAAAATTTTTCCACTTATAAAAATTTACTAGGCCATTATAAAACAATTTTATCATTTATACTTAAATAAGAGTGTTTAAAATACTATTTAAAATATTATATAAATTACTCTGTTTGTTGTAAAATTTTATATATTTTCTAATAAATGAAATTATGTTCTATTTATGTCAAAATTGCAATTATCAAATTCAACTCACATAAACATTTATTTTCTTAAAAAAACTCTTTTAAAATTGAAATAATGGTATATAAATATAATTAATAAAGTGAATATTATGATATATGCAGCTAATTTCAAGACACATAAACCATTATTATCATGAAAACACCTTAAGAGTATGGTGTCTGAGGGTAGTAGTTTCGAGGCTGGCTCATCTAACATCAACCGAGTGGTAATCTTTACTAATATGATCTTCACCAAAATGTGATTTCTTTAAAGCTTCACTTGTAGATGTTCATAATGGTATTGAACAAAGGTGAACCCCAATGTTCCTACCTAACTCCAACTTCAGAGAAATGGGTTTCAAATGACATTAATTTACTTTTTGAGACTATCATTGATATTTTTTACATCAATTGTCTTTTTCCTTTACTACATATAAACACTAATTATAATGGTAAAATTATAATCAATTGGTCTAGTTCCTAACAGTCAAATTGAGAAATGGTTATATTTCCCAGTATTCATATTTGGTCAATGGTCACATTTTACCAATGGTCATATAATGGTCAAATCCCCGCGATCACATTTCAATTTATACCCTACAAATATGACATCAATCTTTCACTCAAAATTCTCTAAAATTTCTATAATGGTTATAAGTACTTTTTCTTTTGATATTTAATAGTTTAATAATATTTTATTTTATTTCTGTAATTTTTAGGGACTGATTCTAAAATATTGGGCAATCTATATTTCCCCATTTTAGATTTTCTGTTTTGTGTTATTTTTAATTATAATTTTTTTCATTTTAATTGGCTTCATGGTTGACTAATGTATTGATATTTATTAATGAGATGAGGTTATTTTGTTTTCTTTATATTTTTTTGTTTATAGTATTATATAAATTAGCTCACAATTTCTATAGAAGTAGATATCAATTAAAAATTATGTTCCATTATACTATGTATATGTACCACACATATCATGTAGCTCAATTAATCTTTCATTGATTGGGAATTTTGTAATTAAAATATTCCATTCTTAGTTACTCTCGATACAAAAACACAATTAAAGGGAACATCTCTGTTTCATTACAATTTTAGAATAGAAATATATTTCCCCCATAAAATATGTGGATAAGAGGATCCCAATAAGAACTTCCCACAAGAAACCAAATTTTCAAAAAAAAACTTATCAGTTTGCAGTAAATTGATCTCGCTCTTCATATAGGCTTCTCCATGGCGCCATAATGATCAGATTTTCCTCCCTCTAGTTGTATAAATTCCATCAGATTGGATTTATCTATAGGGAATCCCTCTCACATAAAGACCATGAGATTGTAATTCACTCAAGAAAACCCATCAAGGGGTTTATATATTCATGATCCTAGAAAAGATGTGTGATGTGGCCCATCTTTTAAAGATTATCATATCTCCTCACCTCCACTACAAGATCCACATGTGTTATCCATTTTCTCTATGTTTTTATTAGGGTCCTATAATTTGTTTTGGCGTAGGTATCCATGGTTCTAGATTTTCCTCTAATGGATTATTATGAAGAGGAACCCCTATATTGGTGGAACATGGTGTCTGGTTTGGTTTGGATAATCTCATGCTATCATTATTCTTGAACTTTGTGGCCTAATGGGGAATGTTGTCAGTGGTTCTAGTTTCTGATCTAAATAAGAAGTCATTCGACATTAATCTGTTTTTATAGAAATTCTTCAAGATGGTTTGATCTCATTGATTCCATGTGGTTGGAAGGTGTCATGTAGTCATTTTTATTTTTTCATGGAGGTTCATCTAATATTTTATTCCCCTCAAGTAGTAGTTTAGGTAAATATCCTTGGCATACATCACCCATTTAACTATCATGGTTTCTATTAAAGCATCAATATTTATTCCAAATCATTCATTTTTTGGATAAAATAACAATTGTCCTAATAGATTCTTAAATAAAATGGATCTTTGATGTAATTTACCCACCAAATCCTCATCCATCTAAAATTCTTCTATGTGTTTCGGTGTCCCTGGAATAGTGGAATAATATCATCTTCCCTTCACCTGCAATTTTCTATATGTAATTTCATTTTTTCAAAAATTATCCCCACGTCTACCGTATGCTTTCTAGAAGTCCATAAACTCAGCAATTGAATAACATGGATCTCAGACCCCCTTTGAATCCAAGTCTCGCAAACATACTTCCTATTGATAAACTCATCATAGTATGGATAGACAATCCAAAATTCTCCACCAATCTTCATAGATATATTATTCAAACACCATTCTCCCTCCAAAAATCATCAATTGTTTTATATCCTTTGAAAGTCTCACGGATATACCCTTGTATAGATTTGGATCGTTATAAATTTTGACATGAAATATCTTCAATAGATTGATGGAGTGTGTCACCTACATTGACGGCTTCCTCCCCCTCTAATGAGAAAAGGATGGGGCTATCTTCCAAAATCCATCTCCATCTCTACTCCATCATGAATCAGATTCCCTGAGGTGTCTCTCCACTAAATTTTTCAAACATATATTGTTTATTATCATATCTTAATAATAGTTCAGATCTTAGTATTTTACCTTCTCTATATCTACACAATTGATTCTGTACCATATCTCAATCCATGAAGATACTATAACCCTCCTCATCTCTTACATAGCACATTTTGATGCCTAGGGCCAAATCCAAGCACCACATTGCATGATGATTTTTATGCTCATATGAAATTCATGTGGGCTATGTTGATGGGTAAAAACAGATTTCATATCTTCTGATGCCCTCATAGCTAAATACTTCATGGTTGAAGTGATAAAACTAAAAAAATTGCCTTTGTAGACAGTGGTTTTTGTTTCTAGATTAAGGATACAACATTTCTTTATTTTTGAACCGTAGAAGCACAATATTGTGATCTTATAGAATTATATTATCTCAGTTGAACTAATGGATGCATCAGAATAGTTTTTTACCAAAAGAATTAACATAGCTTCTTAATCCTTTCTACTCACTTTTTAACCTATAATTGATGTATAGGACAAGTATACTTTATGAAATTCGTTGGAATCCTTCCACCTAGGTAATATTTTTTGTCTTATGATAGGGGACAAAAACATTTTGTGGCTCCTATGGAGAATAATGGAGGGGTGTTTTCTCTCATAAGGAAAATTAGGAATTCCTTATATTCATTATCGATAATGTGCTCATGGAATTATGGTATATATGGAACCTCTTGAAATAATGAAAATATTAGTGATAAATGGAAATAACTTGGATTCATCATGATCATTATCTCATAAATTTCAATGTTATTTCATTCTTGCTTGGAACAAAAAATTACTCACATTGTCAGACCATTTTCTGATCACTCTCCCATTCATGTTGATTTTTATCGCATACAAGGGAATCAAAACAACTTTCATAATTATAAACATTGGATATATATCTGAGAATATGATCAGGTGGTGGAGGAATCCAGTAATAAGCCTTGTCACGGTAGCCAGTGGGTCAACCATCATAATGAACAAAGACATTGGAAAGGGGACCTCTGATACTGTGCCAACAATAGCCCCCTTATAACTCAAGACATGGAAGGGGTCTCAAATTATATAGAATGAATATAACTTCACCTATTGATTGATTTTTATGAGGAATAATTTAGTGTGACTTAATATAAGATTTGTTTTGATAACATGATCTTGATGCACGAATACAAGAAACATGAAAATTATCATGTTAAAAGGATTAAAGATGGGGATGAGAATATTGCCTAATTTTGAGAATGCATAAAATAGTAATGGGGAATTATCATACTAAATATATAACTAGAGGATGTAACATTAAATAATGATTAATATCTGTTCAATGGTATGGTTGAGTCGCATTTCAATTCTCTTCCTGTAGGTACTATCCCATGCAAGCAAGAAGGATACCCGAGGGGTCGGGCATGGTTGTTTGATGCCATTACTAGAATATTGTTTAAGTTGTATAATGAACATATTGAATTAGTTCCAGAAGATAAGGATATCTTTAAGATATTTCAGGATCTCAACTCAAAATGTATATACATCCTCTATGGTTTCTTAGGGTGCTTCTATGTTAACTTGGGGGACTTTTTAGGAGCGAGTTGATGCTTACAATTCAAAAAAAAAATTTAGGGTCGCATCCTATAGTAGATGATTGTTGCTATCACCTTAGTTATCATTCCAAGGAGAAATATTTCATCCAAGTTACAACACAAGAGGCCAATTACAATGTGAAACTTCCCTGATATGTTCTCAAAACATACACCCTACAAAATGTTAAATTTTTACCTCCATCACTAGATATCAAAGTAAAATAAAGGGTTTGAGAAATGGAGATCGATCCACGATAAAATTGGTCTAGAAAAATATATGGTGTGTGATTTCGACCAAAATATTATTAGATACAACATAGCCATATAAATTTGAAATGAAAAAGTCCTATGATTTAATTGTGTGGATTTTAATTATCATGGTGCTTAACTGTATGGGCTTCTCTTATTGGTCCTCTAAACTACTATTCAAGCGCTTTAACATGGAATTTGTTTCCATTCCATTTATGTGGGGAAACGATGGTTTTTAAAATTCTGTCAGAGGCTTATGTTCAAGTGTCCCTTTATCACCAATCTAGATTGACATTATCCCTGGAAACCTTATATTTTTTCACTATAAATAACATCAAGGAACGTGTTATTAAGACTTATTTATATAGATCTCACTTTAGTGAAATCTCCAGCACAATATTCCAAAATGAAACTATAATTTATGTTAATGCTAATAAAAGATCAATTTGAGGCATCAACACGTTCCTGAATGTTTGTGTAAAATGGAGTGGGAAGATCATGAATCATGAGTAAAGTAGTATTTTTATTTTGAACCTATTCTTATCTAGGTTGGTTGATTACTTATAGAATAATTTTGGTATTAATAGAATAATCTTCTCCCTAGAGTACCATAGAGCTACGGTTTCATCGTAAATACTCAATATACCAAACATTAATATGGTGGATAGTAATATCACTAGGTGTACCATGGATTATAAAATTTTTTACTTATAGTTTGGATAAATAACTTATCTACTAAACTACATGTTATCCTCCATACCCATGTATTTCCTAACAATACTTAAAGCTCTAAAGAATATCATAAAGGGATTAGAGAACATCTTCAATTTTCTAATATGGGATTCACATTCTAAATGAAAACTCAATTGGTTATTATGGGGTATAATGGAAAGTAAAATGGGGTAAGATGGAATAAATATTAAATGTGTTTCAGATAAGATGCATATTATGCATGCGAAGTTAGCATATATAGATATTATGGGACATACGCTATGAGAGAATCTTATTATGAGAAATTATAGGAGGAACCAAAATAGTTTTGAGAAGTATCGTGTCATCACATTAGGATTCATTTAACCCATAAATATAAAATATACAGTTCCTTACCCGGTGTATCTTCATCCATGGCTACATTGGTTTCTCAATCCATAATTGGGTCAGCACCAAGATGGGTTTCCCATTATTCCCTATACTAGATATTACATTTAGACAGGAATGCATGCATCTATATTTCATCCATGTTATTATTAAAAGAAATAAGCATTGGATTATTTATTTTATTATTTAAAACACCAATCTATAAAAGTTTGTTTTACAGGTTTCTCATCCAAAATTTGTTCTCCCAAATATTATCAATGGATGATGCTGGCTTCCACTCAGATAATTGAGTGAGGAGAGACCCTCTTGTTTAAGAAGATCCATGTGAAGAATAATGATCTATTATAGAGGATCAGGAACCAATATTTATCCATAATGAGAACATGAGGAATACTACTATTTATCATGTATCCAAAAGTACTTGTTATATTGATCAACATGAATAAACTTTGTAACACTCGATCATTAAGATCGAATGGGAGTGTTTAGTGTGGAGGTCCTTCAATTGTTTTGTTGACATATCGTATTAAGATATATCAAATACATAATTCCCCACCCTTGGTTTCTAGGGTATCAATAGCTATGATATAGGGAAGAAAAATAGAATGACCATGCTCATGGAGGGTTGTTGGTGTATACCGAAAGAGAGGAACAAAGTTCACTATGAAGGGATAAATTTATCGAGCCCAACTATCAAATTTAGATCTAAATGCCTAGTTTTGGATATATCCTTCTGATCAAAAACTATGATGATGCTCCATCCCTTGTCTTTTATATGATTGGAAGTAGCCTACATCCCCCCACAAGGTGTACACCTTAGGTACATTGGGTTTGATGGCCCCCCGATAGTGTTGGCCTCAATCTCAACACAGATAGGTCATGTCATATGGGTGTTATTTGGGGGGTGGGTTCTTACATGACCATAAAAGATCTATAATATTAACCTCTACTAGATCCGTTATAAATAGATACTCCCATAATAAAAAAACTCATGAAATATATAAATATTGTCAACTTAGTAACCACAGAAGTATCGGGTTTTTGGTGGTTGAAAATGATTCGACCACAAATCAAAATTCACTACAAGGACATGGAACCACCCTTGGTCTATAATATATCATATGAGAATATGTGGGGATATCATATTAAACTATATGGACATCCTTTGTAAGTGGTGTCATGGGAACAATGTTACTAACCTCATTGCCTTTTTTCTTCTATTTCATCTTAGAGTGGCGTGGACATTTTTTCTATCATAAGATCATTTACCCTATAAGGTATAGATTTATTTAGAGAGTATACCCTCTGTATTTTCAATTTTAGGACTATATATCTTCGTGTTTCATTGGTTATATTTGGTTTCCTTTTCGGAACCTTGTTTTCCTCTACAAAATAAAATTATATAATGGTTTTGGGTGTTTTTAAACCACTGTAAAGTACACTCTATAGATTTTCATAAACAACAAATATTTTTAAAAAATTGCTCAATTCATTACAAAAAATTATTTTAGGTCATTTTTAATAGAAATAAATATACGTTTATCGTGTTTATAGAAATTAAAATTTTCAAGAAAATTCTAATTAAGTGGAACCATTCTTGACCTAATTGACCATTTTTTTAATGTGTTCATTTTAGTTGGACATAATTATTAACAATATATTCTAATATTTACATTCTAAATTTTTGAGAAGGATTTAAATCACTGAATTCATGGATTACATTGGGATACACCCTTTGGTTAGGCATTATTACATGATCATGATAGAAATTTCTTTCCATGGGTAATCCTTATATTTATTCCTTATGTTAGATTTTTTATGTAGAACACATATGCATGAACATGATATGATTGGTTCACCAAAATAGTGCTCTAATGAATTTATTAATGTCATGATCTCAGGATACATTATTTGTGGGATTATGGAGTAACCATAATCAATTATGGGACTCTATCCACCATGGGAAATTGTTATGGTAGTTAACCATTACTCATGTTTATGTCATGATATATATTTCTATCACATTCCAATAATTCCATGATAATATGAGTCAATGATCTATATATTACGATTCTGTATGTTTATTCATGAGGATTTCCTTTTATTTTATAATTTTAAGCCTTATAAATATTTTGTTATGCTTCATTCCCATGTTTACTCACTTACTATTCTTTTTAGCTCATCCCTTTTTCTATATACTCCCCACGTTATCATATGTAGTAATATGTTCTCAAAAAGAATTAAGAGCTCAATATGTAGGTTAATAAAAATATATTTTATTATAGTTTGATGTTTTCTAATTATGTACCTAGTCTTCCGAAGACACTATAATTTTCAATCCTTGGTTTTTATTTCATGACATATTTGATATAAAAACATATAATACTCTATGTAAAAGTTTTTGGTCACTATCATCAATATCAGAGGACATAGATGAGTAATTTTTTGTGATTATGATTAGATAACACTAGTAAGAACACTTTGGAGAATTCCATCACTATGGATAACACAGATTGAATCTTATATAATTTAATGTTATGATATTATTTTCCATTATTAGTTTATCATTTTGTGTTAATAGTTTCCATTTTATATACTCAATAACTAAGTATTAAATCCCCCAATAATATTATTTTTTATTTTTTTAGTTAATCGATGGAGATATGATAACTTATGCAAAAAATAAATGTGATAGACAATGAGATGATTTCTCTCATGAGATGTAAATCATAATGGGAATCAGAGCTCAAAACATCAAGACATAACTAGATAAATTGGTTAAAGTTAAGGATAATAACTTGTATCATGTGGAATGACCTACATGTACTAAGAAAGATCTGGTTGCAGTCAAATATTTTATAACACAATGTACGCCAACATTTATTCAATCGTGTTATCCCATAATTATTTAATAATGGGTTAAATAATTTGAGAAAAAAGGCATTGTCTTCCAGTGCCTAGAAGAAATGAAATTCATGATGCCAGTCTATAATTTTGATGGGATACTTATCAATGGCGGGAAATAATCAAGAAAATGAAGTCTAAATATGAAATTGATTCCATGGATGGGGATAGATTTTAGTGATCTGGGCTTAAACAACAAGGATATTACATCATTTTAGTTGAATATTCTATAAAATACAAAAATGCATGCCTGAGGGATATAATAGTTTTGTGTCTTCAGAAACATGGAAACAAGTTATTATATCCTGGTGAATGATATTCATAATCTCCCATAATGATCTCGACCATCAGTACTTATACCTAAAACTATTCATCATAACCTATGGATTGTATATATATGAAATGGGTGAGATCATATTCTTAATAAGGTTTAATAATGGATATGTGTAAGTATTACATTTAAAAAATGTATGGAACATGATAACAAATTTCAAAGATCATACCCTATATATTAAAGATCATAAAAAATATTGGTGGTTCATAAAACATGAATTATAAGAAAATAATATACATAATCAATTGAAGCATACTCTAAGAATAAAACATGGAATTGTGGAAAACATATAAGCATATAAATGACCTATGTGAAGGAAGCCTACCAACTCATTTGTAACATGATAGGATTGGGTTAATCACTTGTGTACCAGCTCGGGGATTGGGATGACCTACAGTGTACCCTCTAGTTTTAGTCTTGGGATTTCCTCTTGTGTAATTTGTGGTTTCAGGAATGGGATGTCCACTTGTGTACCCTCTTGTTTCAGGATTTGGATGTCCTCTAATCTACCCACTTTTTTGGGCTTGGTATGTCCTCTCATATAACCTCGTGTTTTTGGCTTGGAATTTACTCACATATCCCATCTATTTTAGGTATTGAGATATCCTCACATATACCTTATTGTTTCACACATGGGATGTACTCTCATATACCCTCTTTTTTCATTACTGGGATACCCTACCATGTACCCTTTGAACTAAAAAAACATTTATCATTACCTAATGAATTGGAGATATATATTGGTCACACCCATCACAAAATGTAATCATAAATTCTTGTTCAAACATAAACATTCATCATTTCATGACTCGTGAAACGAAATGGGTTTTATAAACATAAATCATAACCAATGAATTACAATGGGTATAATTATCATTTAATAATATCATAACCACAGGAAATTATATATTATTTCTAATCATATCATAAAATTATAACACCTGAATAGAAGACGACTTGAAAATAATTTAACTCGTGTAAGTGAAAAGGGTGTAATAATAATTATTCCACCAAAAACAAAACCATAAAATATTGAATATGTATGGAAGATTTGGATCATTTCTTAGAAGGTCTTGATTAATGTCAATGGATGTGATTGTTTTTATGGAAAATAACATAGAAAGATATTTTAAAATAATTTCCTGTAAAAAATATACTTTTTTACTTTGAAAATAAATTTTTAAACAATAAAACCTTTTGAAAAATACATTTTCATTGAAAATACATTGAAAACATACAATAAAGTCTAAAAATATTTTTGAAAACATCTTCCAAGAAAATGTATAAAACAAGCATGAAAATAAATTGAAAACATTTTTTATTGAAAACACATTTAAAACATATAATGAAAACCTGAAAATGATTTGAATTCCAATTCATTGAAGATACTTTGAATATTTATAAAGAAATTTTGAAATACTTTTGGAGACCATTTCATTGAAAATAACTTTTAAACCTAATAAAGAAAAATTATTAAACATTAAAAAATTATTAAAAACTATTTTACCTGAAACATATCATTAATGATCGTTTGAAAAAAAATTAAAGCATATTTTAAAATATGGGTTTTAAATAAAACAGATTTCCTTCCAAAGTGAGATATACAATAAGAATTTTCTTATAAACATTTTTGTAGTTAGCACATGTACCAAATATTGAAATAATGGTATTAATTAAAGTATATATCTTTAATAAACATAGGATAAGGAATATCATGAGTTTTCAGGAGAGATTTACCATAATATTTAATCAAAATAATCATAATCGTTAACAATCTTGAAAAGCAATGAGATCTTCTCAATTTACTCTTAACACTTCATTACTTCGGATCATACTATTACTGTATGAAAATGAAATTATATAAATAAAAAAATATCATGAAAATAAAAAATATCCCTAATATAACATTTAAATTGGAAGCATATATACCTTTTTAAATAGCATAGTTTCCTAAAATATATGTTTCTCAAAGAGAGATATTTTAGACAAGACTACATTACTGATTTAGAAACTCATGAAACATTAACCTCGTAAAAAAAGATAATAGAATTGATATCTAAATAATGATAAATTTTATAAAAATAGACATATAATAAATTCAATATCAGTATTTACACCATAAAAAATAAGTGATTGGTGAATAAGTCAGGTATCTCAGTAAAATTAGAAGTGAGATGAAATCCCCTTACCATGTTTCTTTAATATCATTGTACTCATTAAAACCACGTGTATAAAAAATATTCATGTTTAATTAATATTTTATATAACCATATTATCATATCTAAAACCATATATGGTTTTACCATGGCCTTATATTACACTCTTGTTAACAACCCTATGTTAGGGTTTCACTTCAGGTAATATTAGATTTGTTCATCGCATATGTCTTAATTTGATATATATTTTTGTCCTTATAATTATATCATGATTACATAATATAAAACATAATATAAATATAATTTATATTCTGTATATTTTTATTATAATAATCTACATAAAATATAATTAGAAAATTGAATACACCATTCATGCAGATAGTTATCTATAAAAACATAAGAATATTGATTCCAGTTTTGTTATTGTGTTGAAAGAAAGAATGAAAATGACATATATATATATATAATATAAATAAATTATTATTATAATTTTATATATATCATGTAATATAACTAAATCTATCCTTAATATATTCCATGTTGTGTGTGAACAAATCACATCACTTTGAGTGGGAAGTAGTCCACATTTCTCCAAAACAAATTATCAAATTTTCACGAAACAGAAAGTAAAAACGTTATGTGTTTCAAAAAGAATAATGAATCCAAAATAAATGAAAAATATAATATATGACATATATAATCATATTTTACATTATAATTTCCACCATGAGAAGCAGTAAAGGAATAATGAATAATCATCGTTTAGTGAGGCAATAGTTAGTCATACACATAAACAGTATGTTTCTTACCCATTAGATAGATGTGTGTGTGATTGTAGCTTTAAACCATGGGCTAGAAAATTCCTACTATATTGGGGATAATATTTTCTTAATAAAATCATGGAATAAAGGTAGTTAAGTAGATAGAGATGGAAAATAAAATAACATAGCTTGAGAGAAGTTGTTACCTCTAAATTAGGTAACTCGTTTTGGTTTATGTTAAAAGACTTTATTGAAGGAATTTTATCCAAAAAATAGGATTCAAGGAGGAAGGTAGGGATATTTTTAATTATATTGGAAAGATCTTGGCAGAAACTAGTTTTTTTATAAGTGTTAAGAATATAGATAGGTTGTGGCATTTTATAGGGAAGGGGGAGTGGTAATCATGTGAATAATTGAAAAGAGAATTCCACCCACATTTTTCACATTGGAAGTGGATCCAATAATTATAAAAATTAGGTAAAAGGGAGTATAAAGAAAATATAATTCCATGAAATTGTTTTCGGAAAATTTTATCGGACATTTTGGTCTTTATGGTTATGGTTTAGTCCCCTATTTAATATAAATTATGGTTAATCAATGTAATTAATTTAAATAAATATAACTAATATTTTTGGTAAAAACTATTATGAACCTATTAAAAATTATAAAATATTCTAATTAAAAGTATGGAATCCATTTTTTTGTAATTCTAATCATATAAGTGGTATAAATTCATTTAATATTAATCTCATTGTCAGGTCGATAATGTTGGTTTTTAAAGTACCAACATTCAAATGTTTCATAAGTTTTTATATACAATTTAAATACAAAATTTATATCAATGACTTAAATTTTATTAATTGATAAAAATTTTACCTAATTAAACATTAAAAACAATTTAAAATATAATTTATCATTGTGAATAAATGATATGAAAATGTAGTTTTGAACTAAATTTTTTATTTTTTACTATTCATTAAAAAATCTAATCCTTGGAAAAAAATACCAAAAACATTACTTCATGATTTTTTTGTTTTTATTCTAAATATTAAGTTTATTGTCACACATAAAGTCTATAAAAGTTCCAAAATTGTTATTTAAAATTTTTTCTCCAATAAAAGACGGTAATACTACATTTATAAAAATATTTGTTTTTAGACATAACATTTTGTTTATTCTTATATTATGTATATAAAATCTATTGAATGAATATAAAAAATATTTCATTGATTATATAACATATATATTATGTTAATAAGAAACACTTATTTTATTAAATTTATTCTATTAGTGTAAAAAATCTTTGTGAAAAAAAAATTTTCCCTAGGTTTTCATATTCATTTATAATTAATTGGTAACCTATGAATTCATATTATTTTGTGTAAAACATATATTTTAATAAGTTATTTAATTATATTCATAACATTTAATTTAACATCTATTTTATATCATATTATGTTATGTAATCATATTTTAATAATATATTACTATTTAGTAAACCTCGATCTTGCATGTTACATAAGCCGTTGAGGAAAGTAATTATTGAATATAATACAAGGTATCCTCAGTGATCCATATAGAGTCAGATAATGTTAATGTTGTATGTAGTTCACGATTAACATTTTATTTCATGTAATAGAATACAACCCATATTTGTTAATATAATTTAAACTATATATAGTCATGTGTGAAATGAAAATTATCAAAGAGACTAAATTAACTAAAAAACAAATTCATAAAATCTCAGGATGTTACATGTATTATTAAAAATATTTTTTGATAATTATATTCCCCATAATATTTATCTTAATTTGGAGAAATAGTTCCTCATACTAAATTAACAATAATATGAGGCTATTAGGGTATAAATGGAAAACATTAAAAGGCTTACAAGATATGCCTCTAGCATTATCAAGAATACTGAAAGAAAAGCGTATCAAATATTTAGTGGGTAAAATTAGCATTTACAAATAAAATTTGTTTATTTGAGACTATAAAATCTATGAAAATTTTTATCTTTGTTTCAGTAATGTTAAAATGGAAATTGAAGACTCTCAGTGGTCTTTTGGGATCTGAGATAAAAATAAGAATATAGATTTAATATGAAAAATCAATAGATAAATCCCATGGAGGAAATACATTCCGGCATCTTACATGTTGAACGTGTTGATGAATAATCAATGAAAATGTATAAAGGTAACCTATACTTGATTCAATTGTAGAAGATATGGGTATCATGCTAATCATTGAAAAATGGATTTGAAGAATCTTAATAATATAGAATTAGAAAGGCTGTTTTAGATCAACACTCATCCTATAGTGCAATGATTCCACTTATAGAATATGGCCATTATGAGAGAAAATACCCAAATAAACATGTTGAGAGATAAAATAAACGACAACAATATTCAAGGTTGTAAGGATGGGAATATTATTTCACCACTGCTAATGTGGAACCTTAAAATGATATGGTGATAGGTTTACTAGTTATTCATTAATGAATAGAAAAAAATAATTATTGATTCTAGTTCTTTTATTTCATTCATATCATGAACGTTTAGTTGAACTATTGAAACATAATATAAGAAATATAAATGTTGAGTTTTGTATGAGAATAAGGAATGGGGAAAGTATTGTATCTTTAGTAAATAACTCCACCCAGTCAGTATTTTTTCACATAACATCCCAAAAAATATCATCATACTAACATAGGTGGATTTTGATGATATATTATGCATTGATTGGTTATATTTATATAGATACATGATCAATTGTTGGTATATGAAGATCACTCATCACATCATAAGGATTCCTTTAATTCTGTAAAACTGCAAGGTAAAAGATGATTATTTTTCGAAATCATCGACTCATGTATAGATATTACTTCCTTATGACATAGAATATGTTGCCATAATTATTAAGAAAAAATAGAGGATTATTCTTCAAGAAATGTCCATTGTGAGGGACTCCACTGATGTGTTCCCTGGAGAATTTCCCATCCATTCTCTTAACTAAGAAGTTTATTTCTCAATAGAACATATACTTGTATCTCTGCACATAAAAAAGACTCTATATATGATGGCCCCCATTGAGTTAGAGGAATTAGGGGATCATTTACAAGTGAATCCCAGCTAGGGTTTAATATGCCTGAGTTCTTCATCGTGGGGTGTGCTAGTCCTATACATCATGAAAAAGGATGGATCAATGAACCTTGGTATTGATAATCAGGATATAGATAAAATCAAGATAAAGAAGAAGTATCATCCACCATGGATAATGGATTTTCTATCAAATATATAGGGCCATGTATTTCTCAAATGTGTACCTTCAGTTGAGATATCACCAATTAAAGGTAAGGAATGATGATATTCACAAGAATTAATTTTGAACAAGGAATAGACACTATATTTTCATAGTGATTCCTTTCAGACTCACTAATTATCTAGAAAATTTTATGAAAATAATTAATATATTTATTATAGATTACGTTGAGAAATTTGTGGTAGTATTTATATATTATATTCAGATATATGCCAATGAAAAGGAGGAGCATGAGGATCCTTTGGCTGCTTTTCTATATACATTTCCAAGGGATATCTAATGTGAATATTTTTATTAAACATGAGTTATTTATAAAATAACTATCTTTATTGTGGCATGTTATCACAATAAAAAGGTTGTTTTTTAGAGCTTTCTAAGATAATGATAATTGAGGAGTATCCAATACTAATATCTGTAACTAAGATCCATAATTTCCATAGTATATCTATGTATTATCAATGATTTATATGGATTGTCTCATATTTATGAAACCTACTAAAAAATATGACTTTGAATGGAATAAATGTCCGACTAGACTAGAAAATGTGAAAAATACTTTAATTGGATGAAAAGGTGGTTTATAACACCACCATTAAATACACTACCCATAATTGGGGAACTCATTTCAATATAAATTGTTGAATCATTAAATGTATTAAGATGTTTTCTAATTTAAAATTATAAACTAATAGCCTATTCCTCAATGAAGCTGAATTATCTTTAGAAAACCTATCTCACACATGATCTAGAGTTGGAGTCTATGATCATCACTTTGAAAATATATTGGTGTTATCTCAATTGAAATATGTTTGAGATGTATACTACTAACAAGATCCTAAAATATAAATTCAAATTGCAAGAAAATTAATATTAAATATAAATGATGGTTAGTTCTTATAGAATATTATGACTTCCCAATCCAATGCTATCCACGTAAAGAAAATAAAGTGTAATATTATCAACAAAGAAAGTATATTATAAAATTATCAATGATTAGAAATGATAAGGATATAAACTTATTATATTTACAAACGATGGACATTGGAATCATAAGATAATGGATATCATCATTCATTCCTTAAATTGTTTTTTATCTATCTCTTATAAATAATATATATGTTACTCAATAAAATTATATGGAATTTTAGAGCAAGCTTGAATCTATTAGAAATGTGAAATCATCAGAATTTAAAATTGATGAGGAAGGAGTAATAAGATTTTGGTCACGACTGCATGTACCATAAAATCATGAGATAAAGAGGGTGAATTCAAATGAAGCATGGATCATGATCTTCTTAGTTCACTCATATAGCATAAATATGTATCAAGACCTCTGATATAACTATTTATTGTATAATATGAAGAAGGGGATAAAATAATATACATCAATGTGACTTGTATGTTAGAATGTGAAGGAAAAATAAAAAAACACTAAGGGGATAGCTCAATAATTACCTATACCGACTTGGAAATGGGAAAATATAACCGTGCACTTTATCATTGGACTTGCAAATACATACATATGATAAAATTTAATATGGGTTATTGTGTATCATCCTATAAAGATAGATAAATTTATTTAAATATGAGAGGACTTATCACTCAACCAAATTTCATGGATATACATAAATTATATTTTGAGGATTCATGGAGTCTAGTTATAGATTTTCATTGATCAAGATTTAAGATTTACCTCCATTTTCTAACAATACTTATAACTTTCTCTAAACACTGAGTTAAACTTCAGTCAGGATTATAACCCTCAAACTAATGGCCAGTATAATAGGAGACATGAAAAATGTTGATAGTAAAAAAATGGACTTTAAAGGAGGATGGGATAAGCATCATCAATTAGAATAGTTCTCCTAAAAAATATTTTCCACTCAATCTTCTAAAATCCTCCTTATAAAGCCTTCAAACCACCTAATGTTTTGTTTCAAGTCAGTGAATGTATGTTCTTGTGACCTAAAATCATCAAATAAATGGTAGGGAAGTAGAATTCTATTCAACATCACTTCAGGAATTATTAAAGACGATTGAAGATCTATAAAATCTACCATCTATGAGACTTATAGTATACGTTTGAAGAAAAGTTATTCCTTCAAATGTCACCATAGAAAATAGTCATGTGAATTTTGATGAAGGTAATGATAATTCCTAGGTATAACAGTCACTTCGATACTGTTGATCGTGTCAGAGTTGCTACTTGTTTTCTAGAACTTCAAACAATTGTGACTCATGTACATGATGTATTCCATGTATCCCTCATAATGATGTTTTTACAAGATCCCTCACCTATAATGAATACAAAGGTGGTGTACATGTAATGTGAAATCTCTTATGAGGATATTCCAATGAATATCCTTTACCATAGAGAAAAAATTCTCGTCCATAAAACGACCCACCATGTTAAGGTATTGTAGAGGAACCATAAATACAAAGAGGTGAAACGATATGTAGTGGAGGAGATGAAGGAGAACTATGCTCATTTTTGTTCAAATTTTTGTAAAAATATATTTTTTAGGGATAATTTTCAAATGGGGGAATAATTTAACACCCACATATCTTTATTGACTACTTCTCTTTATATAATTGTTTTCGTCAGTACCTTGGGTTGCATGCAAATCTGTGTTTCAAAAAACAATGATATTCTACTAAAATATTCTAATTCAATAACCACCATCACAACCTATCCATTAAATTAGTGGGTATGAATAGTAATAACCATATTATCAAATATAGTAATACTTTAGAAATAAACAATTAATTTTTAGTAAAGTCATTTTATTCTTTAAAAATATGTTTTCATCATAAGACTATTTTATTTCATTCTATGAGAAAATAAATGTAGTTAATTATAAAAAAATTATAATTTTTTTATGAAACAATGAACATAATGATGCAATTCACTATTTCAAATTTATCTTAGGATTAATTTCTTATAATTTTCTAAAATGATTGAGATTTCAATGAATTGTAAAAACCCTTATTTACATTGAAAATTGAAGTTTTTAATTAAATTACAAATTAATATTCCATTTTGGATTAGTTTTAAAATTTTATTAGTTTTTTAATTTTAAATATTCTAATTTTGGTCTTTTAAATATATTTTATTCATGAACTTGGTATAGAATCATTTTATACATAAAATGGAATTTTTCAGGAAATTTTTTTTTGTATTTTGCTGATTGAATTTTAAATTGTTATTTAACACTAATTTATTTGGATTTTTGAAAATTGAATCCATTTTTGGAATCAGGTGTTCCAAATTTAGTAAATATAACAATTTTTATTATTTTAATATGATTAGTAACCTTATTAAATTTTGTTACTGAAGTTATGGAAAAATCAAGAGATTGAGGGTATAAATAATATGATAGTGATTGGAAAATGCCCCTAATAAATTTTCCAATTATACTATATTATACAATTTAGAACATATTAAAACAAGTGTGTGATTTATTATCATTCATAACCACTTGGTTTAAACAAAGACCCATATAATATTTTATTCATTGATAATTCAATGATGTCGAACAATAAGTTTTAATAAGAATAACATTTTTAAGATGTGGTTATCTGGAATATAGGATTGACCATAAATATTATTTTTAAATATAAAATATTTTTATTTATCATTTTAATTTACTTTTCAATTTTATGGAATAAATAATTACATTAAATTATTATACAATAAGGATGTGTTAACAATTAAACTAAAGGAAATATCAGATATGTGATATTAAAAATATTAAAATAATTATTATATAATATAATTAATGTGATACCTGAATTATATAGATTACCATGAAATCTATAAATTATTATAACATATTTGGTTAAAATTATACTTTTTTTATCGATTTTTTTAACTTAACGGTAATGATTAGGGTCCAAATTGACAATAATAATATTTCATGAATATAATATTTTATTAAATTATTTAAAAATAATTAGAATACTATATAATCAATAAGGGATAATATTTGGTTGAAAATATCATCCTTAATTCCTTAATGATCCATTTTAATAAACTCAGATCTTGAATAGCATTATTATAATTTAATATTTTGAGAAATTCCAAAAACACCCTTCTCCAATTTATAAATACCGCACCTTACCTCACCTTGTCCACACACAATACAATACTTGAGGATTTCTAAATAATTTTAAAACACACTACCCTCTAATCTACCAATGTCTATGTGCTTCTCGTCTCACTAAAAGACCAATCCCATGTTCCTTAAGGGGTTCTTCAAGGTTGTGATATTCAAGAGGTAGCATTCTTGAACGACTTATTTTTATTTCTATACACCATCTACCATATACTCACCTATTCCCTACAGAAAATCATAATAAATAAATTAGAATTCATATAGTATAGTTTTATATTTCCAATGGAACATTTTCTACCACCCATTTCTCTCATCTACCCTTATTCAAATAATGGAAACCGTTGTCCAAATTATGTCAGTTAACTTTCTTCATGGGTAATCTGTTTTTTATATTATCGCAACTAAAGCTTTCCAAAATACTATAATTATGGTTAAGTAATATTTTAATAATTAAATAAAATTAAACTAATGTGTGATGGAGGGAAAAGTGCCAAAATAAACTAAACATTTATCATTACTTTTTTAGGGAATAATTATCATGTTAGAGAAAATTGATATATGGGAACATTTAAACTAATGGATGTTTATGAGTACCCTATGATTTCTTTTTTCGGATTGTATTACAATTAGATATGAACTTCCATCATTATACACAAGTGAACCAGCTATGAAAAAAACTCTCTTAGAATGATGAAATTGAACATTATAACTCAACAAAATGTCTATAAATGATCAATAGATGATTACAATAAATCAAATAAATTTGGAATATGTTATAAATTAAAAAAATGAAGCTAATTTTATTATCAATGTAATTAATTTCAAGTGTTGAACACATTTTGACTTAATGTAGCGGATCTCCTCGAACCTCTATATTTATATTGGGTTATGCTTCTTCTCCATATGCCACATTTTATCTCTTAATACTTTATAAATACATCTCTTATATTCTATACTTATGATTCAATCATTTTTATGTATCTTAATTCATGTTTCTTTTATGGGAAATTACATGTTCTAAAGACTTTTTCATCCTTTTCTTAATACCATTCTTAATTGTAACATTTCTAATGTTTAATAATAACACATATTAATATTTTCATATCAATTATACATCACTATCCATGTTATATTATTATCATTCCTTTATGATTTTCTAAGAATTATTTAAAGCCCATATTTTT
Source organism: Viscum album (assembly GCA_963277665.1). NCBI lineage: Eukaryota > Viridiplantae > Streptophyta > Magnoliopsida > Santalales > Viscaceae > Viscum > Viscum album. The sequence goes on along the minus strand of OY728157.1, from coordinate 198,989,605 downwards.
TGGAAACAAAGGATGTACACCCTTTGGTTATGCCTTATATCATGATTATGATACCCATCTATTTATAAGGGTAACCCTTATGTTTATTAATTAGGTTTGATTATATTTGTGCCACATATATACATGATCATGTTATAGCAGGTGCACCCAAATATCACTCTAATGCATTTGGTAATGTTTTATTCATATGATATTTTATGTATGATAGCAGGGATTAAACCCGATCCATTATAAGATTTTATCTACCATGTTATATTGTCTTTGTAGTTATCCTTAACTAATGTTTGTGTCATGATATATGTTATTTTAACATTCCAATATTTTTTTCATCTTATGATTTCATGTTCTATATTTTATGCTTATATATTTTCTTCAAAAGGAATACCTTTTTAATTTTTCATGTTATTACTTCTAAATCACGTGTTATGCTTAATTACTATGTTTATTTCCTTACTAGTATTTTGAGATCATCCGAATTTTCTATGTATACCCCAGGTTGTCTCATGCAGTTAAAGTATCTCAAAGGGACTTAGGATCTCATTACAGTTAATATGAAAATATGTTTTATTTTTGTATCATGTTTTATAATTATGTACCTAGCCTTCTAAAGACACTATAATTTTCAATCTTTGTTTTTAATTTCATATATAAATTTGGATAAAATCATATAATAATATTTCTAAATGTCTTGGGTCTCTATATACCACTATATTTTATGAATATTATTTTTATATCATTTTATATGTGTTCTACCCACAGATGGTATTTATCATTTTAAAATTAAGTAATGTTTTTTTTATTTAAATGAAATTTCTATAATAAAAGAGTTATCTATCTAACATGATCCATGAGAAGTGTATTTAATACTTCTTTAACTAATGGTTAAGGCCCTGACTATATTTGAATGACCTATAATATAAAATCCTAAAAGTGTGAGTCTTAAATATATTAATTTAATAAAATAGAACATAGTATTGGTTCCCTATGGATATCGTAGTAGATGAATGTGATGGAGAGGAAATTAGGGGCCCAAGAAGGATGTAGTGGATTGTGGGAAGCGTTTTGCCCTTTTGGAGAGTAGAGGCCAGCATTGGATGAGTTTTACTTCTCCCATGAGAACTCATCATCCTTGTAGTTATTTCATTGGTAATATTTTGATTGGTTTGGTGTGTGAGTACTGATCTAGTTATCATTTAGGATCTAGAATGGGATTTATTCTCTTTTTATAATGTGTTTCTCATATATATTTGATTTTTTGGATAATGAGGCCCTATAGAAACTATGACATTGTCAAGGAACTCTAATCCTATTGTGTAGTAGGTGTCAAATTGAGCAATTTATTTGAAATAAGGGACTCCATCTAAGGTATTATTATTTTTTTGACCTAGAGGACCCATGTGGGTTCCCTTGCATAATGTTAAACCTATTATGGGGTAATGTTGGTAAAAAGGTAGTAATTATTTCATTTGTCACCCTAAAGACAAAATCAATAATGTTATTAGTACTGTTTGCGTGCCTAGGATACTTATTAGGATAAAACCTTGATCTTGTAGCTATATATATTATTTAGGGTCGTCACCCCTGGATTCAAATGTATGAAAGGTGTTCCTACTAGATTGGATATGTTCATTCCCATTGGAATCATCCTATTCCTGATGTTATATGTGATATTTTAGCAGATATTCCTAAACCATGAACCTGATATTAATGTATTCCTATGCCATTCTTCTATGATATGGATGTTAATCCAAATTCTAATAGATTTTGTAGAGACCCAAATCCTGACGTACATGGAAATTAAATTACTTTTGTGGAATACTTAATACATAACAAAACCAGACACACAAGGACCGTAATAGTTTAGTGTCTTTGGAAACTTGGAACCTATTCTTATAATCGTGGTGAAAGATCTTCAACATCTCCCATAAAGATCTTCCACCTTTTGTTCCCTTACCTAAAACATTTCCTTTGATCCTGGGGGAAAATAAAACATAAAAAGGGTGAGCTCAAATTCTCAGTAAGGGTAAGCATGGATAAAATAAAACATACCATATAAATTTGAACATAAAAACATGAACATAATGTTTAAGTATCAAAATCTTATGCAACGACATATAACATGGAAGTACATAAGGCATAGATCATAATGGAACATAAATCATGATAAAATAGCATGGGAATAAAACATGTAATTGTGGCATCCATTAAGCACATGTAATGATTTCCATAGTAGCCAAGGCATTACTGCCAAGACCATCTTAGTGGACAAAGTCCCATTCTGAATCGAGTTCACTCCTCGTTTCAGTCCTGTAACACTGAACTAGTTTAAATTACCGTTCCATCCATGTCTATCTCATGAGATATTAAATATTTACCCAATGCATTGGAGGGAGATATAAGTCCCACCCATCTCATAATGAAATCATTCATACTTGTTCCACAAAATAAACATACATCATTCATAATAACCCAATGAATAAAATGGGTTTCATAAACGTCATCCCATCATCACATAATCCATATTATAGTAATGGATATCATTTCATAATAATAAAAGTGAAACCATGAAATTCATAGAGACATTATACTTGAAACATACAAATATGAAATAATGTCATCTTAGATGGAAAAATGGTTTTGATAAAACACTTGAAATGAATTCTTGAGTAAAATATCCTTTCTTCTTCAAAATCAATTTCTTTTCACAAAACTTCATGTAATTTTAAAAGAAAAGGATTTTGTTAAAAATAGTAAGGAAATATTTTGGAGGATTCTTCATGAAAATAAGTCTTTATAAAACCTTAAAAATCATTTCATGCCGTATAAGTTAAAAAAACATTCTCGTCGTACTTTTGTCAGAAAAGTCAAAAAGTACCTCGTAACGTAAAGAAAAGAAAGATTCCTTACATACCATGTAGTAAAAGTATAAAATGGGTAAAAAGGAATTTAAACATACATGAAAACACTTTTATAAAACAAGGACATGGATGATAGAAATAACCCCAGTAAATACTTGCGAATAAGCAATCTCGGATAAAAATGAGATTTGCAAAATTATCCCTTACCTTAGGTCCGATATGCTTCATACATATCTGAACCTCCTGTATAATGATTTAAATAATGTCATTGACTTATTACAGAATCATATTCATTGTTATGATATCATATATGGTTCACTTATGACTTTATATTACCCATTCTTTTGTAAATTCCATGTTAATGAGCGTATTGGGTAAAATCGTTTCATTTGTCGTCCTTGTTTTGACTTGTAATTATTCATATGATTACATAGATCATGATTACTTAATTCCAGAATATAAATCATGATTTATATATAATATATATTCAGAATATAAATATATATAATAGATCGATAAATTGAAATAAATACACCATTCATTGAGACGGTAGGCCGTACGTACGTATGAACGTTGTTTTAATTTCCTCGTTGAATTGAATGGAATTAATTTAATGACATATATATATATACATAAATCCATTAGCATTATTATTCCATATATTTCATTATTATTAATTATATATACTTTATAATCATTCTTGAATGGTTAATCATGGAAAATGAATCCCATCGCGTTCGTGGAGACGGTAGTCCGTACATACGCATGAGCGATGATATCATTCTTGTGATCGTGGAATTGTATTAGAGTGTATGTATACTATTTCAGAATCAATATCACTTTACAATAATCATATATAGTCATTATTTACACCATTATACCCATCCAAGTAAGGTGATGGTGGAAAATAGATTACACCACGACGTGGAGACGGAATTCCGTACGTACGCACGCGCGGTGATTTCATTTTCCGTAGGATGGATAGATGGTGAAATAGGGTTGTTTCATACTTATAATAACATATCAGTATATGAGTGATACTAATGTTATTACTTCATATTGAAACAACCTAAGAAGAAGAAGTGGAAGAAGAAATAAAGTTGAAAGAATCAGTAACAGACATTACCTCTTCTTTGAAGCGCCTCTTTGAGTCCTCCTCTTAGGGAACTAAAATTGTTCTTTGAGGAAGACTAGGACATCTAGGATATTTCTAGGGAATGGGAGAAGAGAATTGGGCAGGTGTTGGCCGAGCATGAAGGCTCAAAGTGGTGTGAGGAAGAGAGGGAGGAGATGCCCTTTTATAAGGGAGGAGAGGGGCACCTTTGGAAAAACTAGAAATATTATTTTATTATAAATCCATATTCGGTTTTAAATAGCTCCAAATTTGTTTATTTAGAAGCTAAGGTGGGGATGAGTCTAAATACACTCATCCAATAGAATTTGGACAAGTTTAGTTTACTATTTTATCCTTATCATTTAGTTTTAACTTTAAGTTAGATAATTTTACTTTTACCGTGTCTTTTTGTGTTATTACACTATAAGATTAATAAACTTACTATAACAAGACAAAATAATCCCAAGTTGTTTATTATTAATATATATAACCTCATATAAGTCATTTTGATGAACCTTAGATTTTAAGGAATAAAATAACAATTAATAATATAATATTTGTTTTAAAATCTATTTTATGTCAATTTTGACACCATTTAGTAATTGATTTTTTTGAAAATCATAACAGAATGATTAGTTCGAAAAAAGTTACTTAAATCAATACTAACATGTCATATTAACCTATAAAATTAGTGTAATTCATAAAAAGTCTCAAATTACATTTATATGGGTATTTTTAACATCAATTATGTCAATATTTCATTAATAAGATAATTAATACATCATCGTTGTGTCATAAATAAATTAAATTATTTCATGTCTAAAAATTAAAAATAAACTTCCATTATGTAGTAATGTTATTTATATTTCTAATTAATATTTATAGTCGAATTTATCTTATGTATAACCCCATATTAAAAATTATTTTCTTATTAACATTTGATTTTAACTATTTTAATTCTTCTTTAAATAAATTAATAATAAATGTCCATATCTAATACAAGTGGGCCTAAATGGTCATATTTTATTTCTAAGGTTATTTTTGGTCGAATTACACTTATCAAATAGAATTAGGGCATGTTTCAGGGTAATAATAATATCATTTTTATCATTAATTATCCTATTTACTTTTAACCGTGGTAAATAAAAGTAAAAAGTTAATATTCACCAAAAATTATTTTCATCTCATTGAACAACATTTTATTCCTTGATATTAACCGTGTCTCTCAGATTTTTGATATTCCACTCACAGAAGTGGTAAAATTAAGTTTTATGAAAAATTCAAATTTTTAACTACCACTTAGTGGTTTCACTATTAATCAAAAAATGAAGGTTTCCAGAAAAATACCAAAAATTAGGCCTAATCTATATTTGATATTATGAACTCAAAAATGATGTCTATTTTACCAAATTGAAAACATGTCATTTGCATTAATTAATTTAAAAATTAATTCCCGTCGTCAAAACAAATAGCGTGTTTTTAAGAGATAATAACTATCAAAAGATTGACACTAGTTTATGTCTGGTTTAAATGTGAAATTACATCCAATGACCAGTATTGTATTAAATTGTAAAAATATATTATAAATATACTTTAAAACCACTCAAACTAATAATTTATCACTATTAATTATTTCGATTAAATATTTTGTTTGTAATTAAAATTTAGTAATTTTCACTATTCATCAGAAAATGAAAGTTATCAGAAAAGTATCAAAATTTCACCCTAATCTAATTTAGATATTCCAAATCCAAAAATGAAGTCCATTTTGAAAAATAAAATTTACAAAATTTCAAAAATTGGTTATTACTATTCATAACGGTTAGTTTTAATAATATTTTAATAGCATATCGTTGTTTAGTGAAACTCGGTATTGCATAATACACACGCTGTCGAGGAAGGTCGTGATTGCGTGTAATGCAAGGAAAGTCAAGGATGCGTGTTGTGAAAGCTCCTTTTGGTGTAGCATACAACACAAGACATTAATGAAATTAAAAAGAATATTTTTCATAAAATTCAGGGTGTTACATTCTACCCCCCTTAAAATGAATTTCACCCTCGAAATTCATCAGGGTTATAAATGGTTTACTAGTCTAAAGTTTCTTTAATAGAATCCCACATCGTAAAAAGGAATACCAAAACCAATCTTTAAAAACAAAAGTATGAAATGTAACGGTTACCCAAATAAACTAATCACTGGGTTTCCACATAGGTGAAAATATGGATATGGAAGAGAAATCTGACCATCATGTTCTGATGGAGAGTGGTAGAGAACATGGATATGGAAAAGATAGCAATCACAAAGCCTTAAATTTGTGACGATCTATGGTACCATCTGATTCATAATATATAAGAGCACTAGGACATCATTTTTGGTTTTCAAGATCATTTCCCTAAAGTTGATGAAATTGGAATTAGAAGAAATAATTTCATGATTTTGGTATAGTCTCACTGTTGGTCGTTCATTGGACAATTTACACTTGATCACATAAAGAAATGAATTTTAATTTGTCATTCGTGATGTGTTAGCAGATCATGTGATAGAATTATGGGTCATTCCATCTATCTCAAACAAAAGGTTAGAAAAGTTATCAAAAAATACATAAGTCCATCTATAGTGAGATTAATCATATATGGTTCCAAAAATGGACATATACTTCATATATCATACCGCTTAATATAATAAAACTAGTTTCTACTAAACATGGACTTCTTGTAGGCCAGTGGTAGGCGATAAAGGCCAGTCACACTTCAATTATGGGTTCGATTCCCACAGCCTTGTCCGACGCGATGGGATGTCGCCCATCCTACAGGTTGTCCTTTTTCTAAAACTACATTACTATAACATCCCATCAATAATATTGAAAAAAGTTATATCATTAAACAATACTAACTTATGTCCAACATAATCCATTCCAATATTTATTCTTATCTAAAATAATTCGGTCCAAGCTCATAGTATAAAGAAAACGATTACTTGAAATGTCATCAACCAAGCATGTGAATACCATCATTTATCCCCCATATATCTTGTTTGTCACATTCCAATCATGTGAATACCATTATTCATGTATTCTCTTGAAAAATGAATACCCATTAAACCTTAGTGAAAACATGAATGCTGTCAAAAGTTAACACTTTCCACATACCAAAATCTAAAAATTCTATATACTCAAACCATGATATAACCTTATCCTTATATCTGTCATGAGCTCATGAATACTGTCAAACATTTAATTTTCTCCTTATCCCTTAATTATGTGCATATAATCTACTTTCCAAAAATATTTGAATCACTTTTCATGGTTATCGGTACTATAAAATTATTGAAATCCACAATAGACTAATACAGAAATATTCTAATACACCATAAAAGTACCTCAACAACATTATTCTTGAAAACCAATACATAAACACATCAATCCATCTTCTTCAATTATTGTCCTAGAATAAGTCCTTCGTTGATTTAGAAGTAACTTTTTAGGTCAGGGCATTGAGTTGGGTAATGACCATGTTCTCCACAAATAAGACATTGAACTCCATAATTGTCGGTCACTCTATGTCCCTGTTCTCCACACAGATAACATTTGTCCCTCCATTTGAGGTATTTTGCAAGGTTCTTATTCTTTTCTTTAGAAATATCAATCTTCCTTTCTCTATGCCCCTCACTATGCGAACATGCATACAATTCCATCTTCCTCTTATTTGATGACTTAGGAATACCACTAAATTTCACCTTGTTAATCATATATCGCGATGACTGATTCGGCATAATCACAATATCTTTCTCTCTAGGCATTATGTAATTTCGCTGCTCATAGTCACCAATTTTTTCATTGGATTCAATGTTAACCGAATTCCTTATGGTTCCCTCCATTGACTAAAACATAAAAAGAATTCTGTGAGAGGCAAAAATCATGCTTGGGAATAAAACATAGTAAAGGTGGAGTACCCTCAATATCTAACATCTTTGGTTAAATTCTATGATCATTACTGTAGTTCTAGGACTATATCCTATATGTTTACTTATCCTTAGGGACATCCCTAGACATACCATAGAAATATCTCTTTGGATCTCACTAACTTTTTCACATCATAGTTTCCAAAGGTTGACTAAACCTTTCCTCTAATACCAACTGTAGAGACCCAAGCCTGACGTACATGGACATTACAATACTTTTTCAGAATACTTAATACATAAAAAAAATAGAAAAACAAGGACTGTAATAGTTTTGTGTCTTTGGAAACATGGAACGTAATCTTTTAATCCCGGTGAAAGATCTTCACCCTCTCCCATAAAAATCTTCCACTTTTTTTCCTTACCTAAAACCTTTCTTTCGATCCTGGGGGAAAATAAAACATAAAAAGGGTGAGCTCAAATGCTTAGTAAGGGTAATCATGGATAAAATAAAACATACCATATACATTTAACTTAAAAACATGAACATAATGTTTAAACATCATAATCTTGTGCAACGACATAAAACATGGAAGTACATAAGGTATAGATCATAATGGAACATAATCCATGATAAAATAGCATGGGAATAAAACATGTAATTGTGGAATCCATTAATCACATGTAATAATTTCCATAGTAGCCAAGGAATTGCTTCCAATACCATCTTAGTGGACAAAGTCCCATTCTAAATCGAGTTCACTCCTCGTTTCAGTCCTGTAACACTGAGCTGGATTAACTTACCGTTCCAGCCATGTCTATCTCATGAGATATAAAATCTTTACCCAATGCATTGGAGGGAGATATAGGTCCCACCCATCTCATAATGAAATCATTCTTACTTGTGCCACAAAATAAACATACATCATTCATAATAACCCAACGAATAAAATGGGTTTCATAAACATCATCCCATCATCACATAATCCATATAAAAGTAATGGATATCATTTCATAATAATAAAAGTGAAACCATGAAAATCATAGAGACATTATACTTGAAACATACACATATGAAATAATGTCATCTTAGATGGAAAAATGGTTTTGATAAAACACTTGAAATGAATTCTTTAGTAAAATATCCTTTCTTCTTCAAAATCAATTTCATTTCACAAAACTTCATGTAATTTTAAAAGAAAATTATTTTGTTTAAAATAGTAATGAAATATTTTGGAGGAAGCCTCATTAAAATAAGGCTTTCTAAAACCGTAAAAATTCTTTCAGGCCGTATAAGTTAAAAAAAACATTATCCTCATACTTTTGTCGGAAAAGTCAAAAAGTACCTTGTAACGTAAAGAAAAGAAATATTCCATACATACCATGTAGTAAATGTACAAAATGGGTAAAAAGGACTTTAAACATACATTAAAACCCTTTTATAAAACATGGACATGGATGATAGAAATAACCCCAGTAAATACTTGCGAATAAGCAATCTCGGATAAAAATGTGATTTGGAAAATTATCCCTTACCTTAGGTCTGATATGCTTCGTACATATCCTACCCTCCTGTATAATTATTTAACTAATGTCATTGATTTATTAAAAAATCATATTCATTGTTATGATATCATATATGGTTCACTTATGACTTTATATTACCCGTTCTTTTGTAAATTCCATGTTAAAGAGCGTTTTGGGTAAAATCGTTTCATTTGGCGTCCATGTTTTGACTTGTAATTATTCATATGATTACTTAGATCATGATTACTTAATTCCAGAATATAAACCATTATTTATATATAATATATATTCAGAAAATTCTTATATATAATAGATCGATAAATGGAAAGAAATACACTGTTCATGGAGACGGTAGGCCGTACGTACGCATGGACGTTGTTTTCGTTTCCTCGTTGAATTGAATGGAATTAATTGGATGACATAAATATATATATAAATAAATCCAGTAGCATTATTATTCCATATATTTAATTATTATTAATTATATATACTTTATAATCATTCTTGAATGGTTAATCATGGAAAATGAATCTCATCGCGTTTGTGGAGACGGTAGTCCGTACGTACGCACGAGCGATGATATCATTCATGTGATTGTGGAATTGTATTAGAGTGTATGTATACTATTTCAGAATCAATATCACTTTACAATAATCATATATAGTCATTATTTACACCATTATACCCATCCAAGTAAGGTGATGGTGGAAAATAGATTACACCACAGCGTGGAAACGGTATTCCGTACATATGCACGCGCGGTGATTTCATTTTCCGTAGGATGGATAGATGTTGAAGTTGAATTGTTTCAAAATTATAATAAAATATCATTATATGAGTGATACTGATGTTATTAATTCATAATGAAACAACCTATTAAGAAGAAGTGGAAAAAGAAATAAAGTTGAAAGAATCGGTAAAAGACATTACCTCTTCTTTGAAGCGCCTCTTTTAGTCCTCCTCTTAGGGAACTAAAATTTGTCTTTGAAGAAAACCAGGACCTCTAGGATGTTTCTAGGGAAGGGGAGAAGAGAATTTTATAGGGTTTGTCCGAGCTTGAAGGCTCAAAGTGGTGTGAGGAAGAGAGGGAGGAGGTCCCTTTTATAAGGGAGGAGAGGGGCACCTTTGGAAAAACTAAAAATATTATTTTATTATAAAGCCATATTCGGTTTTAAATAGCTCCAAATTGATTTATATCGAAGCTAAGGTGGGGATGGGTCGAAATAATCTCATCCAATAGAATTTGGAAAAGTTTAGTTTACTATTTTAACATTATCATTTAGTTTTAACTTTATGTTAGATAATTTTACTTTTACCGTGTCTTTTTGTGTTCTTACACTATAAGGTTAATAAACATACTATAACAAGACAAACGAACCTCAAGTTGTTTATTATTAAGATATATAACCATATCTAAGTCATTTGGCCGATCCCTAGATTTTTAGGAATAAAATAACAATTAATAATATAATATTTGTTTTAAAAACTATTTTATTTCAATTTTGACACTATTTAGTAATTGATTTTTGTGAAAATCATAACAGAATGATTAGTTCGAAAACGGTTACTTAAATCAATAATAACATTTCATATTAACCTATAAAATTATTTTAATTCATAAAAAGTCTCAAATTACATTTATTTGGGTATTTATAACATCAATTATGTCAACATTTTATTAATAAGATAATTACTGCATCATCGTGTTTTCATAAATAAATTATATTATTTCATGTCTAAAATTTACAAATAAAATGCCATTATGTAGGAAATTTTTTTATCTTTCTAATGTATATTTATAGTCGAATTTATCTTATGTAAAACCCCATATTAAAAATTATTTACTTATTAAATTTTTTTTTTAACTATTTTAACCCTTCTTTAAATAAATTAATAATAAATGTCCTAATCTAATCCAAGTGGGCCTAAATGGTCATATTTTATTCCTAAGGTTGTTTTTGGTCATATTAAACTTATCCAATAGAATTAGGACATGTGTTAGGGTAATAATAATATCATTTTTACCCTTAATGATCCTATTTACGTTTAACCATGGTAAATAAAAGTAAAAAGTTACTATTCACCAAAAATTATTTTCATCTCATTGATCCACATTTTAGTCCTTGATGTTAACCATGTCTCTCGGATTTTTTAAATTCCACTCACAGAAGCGGTAAAATTAAGTTTTATGAAAAATTCAATTTTTTAACTACCACTTAGAGGTTTCACTATTCATCAAAAAATGAAAGATTCCAGAAAAATACCAAATATTAGGCCTAAGATATATTTCACAATATGAACTCAAAAATGATGTCTATTTTACCAAATTCAAAACATATCAGTTGCATTAATTAATTTAAAAATTAATTCCTGTCTTCAAAACAAATAGCGTGTTCTTAAGATATAATAACTATAAAAAGATTGACACTTGTTTATGTCTGGTTTAAATGTGAAATTACATCCAATGACCAAGATTGTATTAAATTGTAAAAATATATTCTAAATATACTTTAAAAACACTCAAATTAATAATTTATCACTATTAATTATTTCGATTAAAAAATTTGTTTTTAATTAAAATTTAGTAATTCTCACGATTCATCAGAAAATGAAAGTTATCCGAAAAGTACCAAAATTTCACCCAAATCTAATTTCGATATTCCGAATCCAAAAATGAAGTCCATTTTGAAAAATAAAATTTAAAAAATTTAAAAAATTGTTTATTACTATTCATAACGGCTAGTTTTAATAATATTTTAATAGCATATCGTTGTTTAGTGAAACTCGGTATTGCGTACTACACACGCTATCAAGGAAGGTAGTGATTGTGTGTAATGCAAGGCAAGTCAATGATGCGTATTGTGCAATCTCCTTTTGGTGTAGCATACAAAACAAGAAATTAATGAAATTAAAAGGAATATTTTTCATAAAATCTCGGGGTGTTACAGATTTCGTGTGGTTATCTCCCTTATAAATGATGATGATGTCAGATGATTGGGGATTTCATAAGATTAACTCTTATGGTTTTGTGCTAAAACCTGATTATTTGGAGTCACTATGTATTACCAACTATGGATGAGTGATAATTATTTGTGATTATTTGATCTCCTGAGATTATCAATTAGGGACTGGTGATGAAACGTGATATTTTTTTTAGTTTCCTATTACAAACTCTTAGGGATCAGTGATAATACCTGATGATTTTGGATTTCTTATTATTACCTTTATGGGATTGGAAATGACACTTTATGAATATATAATCATCTAGGATTACCTCTTATAGAATGGTGATGGAGCCTAATCGTTGTTTGATCACATAGAATTACCTATTTGGGAATAGTGGTGGTTTCTAATCATTATTAGATAACCTAAGATTACCTCATAAGGATTATCAATGTTTTATAATGACTGATATATCACTATGTATTGCCTATTGGGTATGAGTGGTTATGCCTGATGATTATCAGTTCACTATAGATTACCTCCCAAAGATCATTGATGGCTCTTGACAAATAATTGTTTTTTCAGGAGTACCTAGTAGTGGTTGGACCTATACCTAATACTATGGATCACCATATATTTCTAGAAATGGGAATGATGTATTAACTAATATTGCTCTATAAGCTTACTAATATACTAAAAGACACTCTGGTACTAGTCAAAGTCGGAATTGTCAATCCATTGTATCACATTAATACCCATGTATCCACAGTGATAACTTTTTATACCTTTACAAAATTTTATTTATTCTACTAATCATATCATATGTTGGGACATTTAATTTACTGATTATTTATGTTTCTATATTGGTGGTTCCGTACTATTTTCACTCACACCCTACTCTGGTGGTCATGGCACATCAGTAGTCAAGTAGACAAAACTTATGGTAGGTTTAGGTTTTTTAAAGTCATAGTATTTTTGATTGAAAATCATGTCTTATAATGATATGATATTTTGATGTGGTAGAAATTTGGGTTATAATAGATCATTCTATATTATATCTTTTATTATTATTTGTTTAATCAGACCTATGAGTGATTAGTCATTGTTTCATCACATGATTGTGAGTCTCTATGATTTATTTTTTTAGCATGTTCATTATTATAACATGGTTTCATATTTATTAATTTTTTGTATTAAAATAATTTTTTTTGGAAATAGTTTTTTATTTTTATTGTATTATTTTATATCTTGATATTGGTCTATTGTCTCCCAATATTAACACCGTAGACACCCATAGTTAGTGAACAGGCTCTAGATTATGTAGTGGCATGCATGAGGTCTAGTTTCTATCCTTTTTTTGGGATTGGTGAGATTCTATATGTGGGATATGTCACAATTATTGTAAATATATTCTTCAACAGAATCATTCTAATACCTGTATTAATTATCAAATAAAAAAATTCTGATCGGGAATCATTTTTTAGTACATTTAATAAAACTCTTCAAAAACAAATGTTCTTTTGATTCACTTTCTATAAATTAGATATAATTCATTTGAGTTAAATCGCAAAATAAGAGTAGAAAATTACTTAATATCATTAAGTGAAAACAATATCAATTGACCAACTCATCAAATTATATCAAATAAAGAGCACTTTTGGTTTTTATCTCGAATAAGTTTTTCCCTTTGTTCACTATTTTTCATTTATATGAAAATTATCCTCTATTGATTACAATATTGTATATATCCCACATCTTAATAGATGAATTTTTTTTTCATCTTATTTTGAACCAAATGAACAATTATTGTATTTCAATGTCCATTTAAACGCTTCAAAACCAAGTAGAATGTGTTTCAATCATTGTAAATCTAAAATAGGTTATCAATTGTATATTATCTCTCCATTATTATCATATCATCATTTATTATTCTGATTACATGTACATTCTTTTAGAAAATCATCTCATTTACATTCTAACAATGTTATAAAAAACAAATGAGATTGTTCCTCGACCCATTGAAATAGATAAAATTATTTGATTCATAATTATCTTTAGCAATTTTCATAATAATAAAACTAATAACATTAAAAGAACCATTAAATAAAAATGTTGATCATATTTTACCATAAATATAAATATTCATCAAGGGATTTTTGTTTTTTTGCATGTGTTTAGAATCCTTTGTCTATGATCTGGGGTTTTTCGTTTTATTTATTTGAAATAATATTAAACAACCCTAACATTTTCGTAGTCACCCCTCATCTTTATTAATTTTGAGATTCTATTTGGATTCATCTAATTATTAATAAATATGGGATATATTTTTTTTATATAGATCACACCTACAAAAAGTTTCTTTAAATGTATTAAAAGAATGGTGTAATTTCATCTTTACATTATGATGTTATCTTCATTGACATATCTTTTATTTAGGCTGTATCCTCCTAAAATCATGGACCTTTTATTGTTAAACCACATATTATATTGTCACACATATTTTTGGTCTGTGTATACTTTGAATCCCAAAGAAATTACTTAAAAAAACAACTCAATCAGTTTGAATCTTTTCTTACCAAAATATTATCAATGAATTATATTTGTATGAGTAATCCATTATATTTATTTAATTTTCCTCACCAACAAAAATGCATACTTTTTATATGGATTTAGCCTTATAACAATACTTGTCTTTTTTATTTCTTAATACACTATTATTATTTGAATTTTAAACCCAGATACAAAATGTAACAATGGGACCATTGTTCTTATTTGTTGAACCAACCACCTTATTTTACATCTTGTAACTAATATCATTTATTTTCTTTTACACTCTTGGGTTTCAAACTATATATTTTCTTCCAATTAATCAAATAAACAATATCTTTCATACTGTAAAAAATTACATCAACTAATTTTTAATATTCTCCCACTTCCTTGAATTAATTTCATAACTTAACTAAAATTTCATCAAAGAGTTTTTTATTCAAGGAATTTATCTTCAGCGACATTAAATTTTCCTATTATATACAAATTTAACTAAAGTTGTTAAACATATCTTATCTTATGATTCACATATTTAAATCCGATCACACAAAATCATTGATAAATTTTCTTTTCACTCAATAATCTCATTTAGATTGGATATATCAATTCTTATTTTCAATGAGTAACTAGTTTTAACAAATTATTATTTTTATAATTAAATTTTCCTACTTTCCTTTAAAAAACATTGATTTACACCCATAATTAGAACTCATTTGATGTTTCTTTATTATTATCCTCACCTTTATTTATCTTTCCTTATCCACTCTAGGGATCATTTTATTTTTTTTAATTTTTCTATAAATTTTAGATAAGTTTCAAACTAAGATAATTTGTAACCCCGATGATATTTTTTGAAAAATTATTTTTTTAATTAATTTAAACACTGTGATGTTTTTCATTTCATGCCACATTGAATATAGCTTCTGTTATGTGAAACCACCATGTTATTATTTCTTTCTATGTTACACTATGTTGATATTTCACTTCATGAAACACATTGATTAGCTTTCAGTACATGAAACACTATTTTTAGCTTGTGTTTAACTTAATTTTATGTTCCTTTACTAACGATCATGACACAAAAAACCTAGTTTTAAATAAATACTATGTAGAATTAATAATAATATTATAATATTATTATATTTTTCACTTAGACACTGGAATATAGAATAAGAAAAAATTATATTAAATCATTAAAATAATGTTTACACAATTATATAATAAGATATATTTGGTTACCAATTTACATTAAATGAAAATAAACCCCTTTTTAAAATATAAGAAGTATTTTAATGGAAATGTACATTAATGTCATCAAAAATGTTTTACCTAAATTAATTAATTAAACCAATTATTATAATTTTTTATAAATAAAAATATATATTATATTCAATAAACTATTTAACATTCATCATAAGTATTTTCTATACATTAAATAACAATAAAGAAAATTTTATACATAAAGATATATATATTCTTTTAAAATGTAATTTTAAAACATTTTAAGGGGAAGAATAATTTAAATATAACTTTAAAATTATTAAATTTTACTTACCAACATATTAAATCAATTTTTAAATCATAATATCAAATTTTACTTCGCAATTTTTTTTGTTATTTTTGTGAGATGATTTATTTTTTGATGAATACTGAAAACGCTAAATTTTAATTAAAATTACTTTTTCATATAAAATACATATATAGTTAAATTAGTTTTAAATATTATTTAGATGAATTATATGTCTATTAATAAAAAATTATGTATTTTTAATTAATTTCACATGGAAATTGGATATGAAAACATTTCATTTTTTGGATCATTTTCACTTTAAAAACATGTTGTCACATCCCATATGTGGGATTAATTTAAATTAATTTACACAACATCAGTGATTAGAATCTTGAAAAATGGATTAATTTTTTTAAATCATATTTATTTATAATTTTTAGAATGTTAAACTTAGTTTCTGAAAAAAAATATTGGACAATATAATTAAAAATAAATTTAGTGATTAATGTATAATGTGCATTCGTAGTGGTTAAAAGTTAAAAAAATAGAAAAAATTAAATAGAAAAAAAATTCTATGATATATTATTTTGAAATATATAAAAAATTTATGAAATTCCCTTCAAAATAGACCATTATTGGTGGAATATAATGTTTGGGAGACCTCTCAATATTGTTTTCCTTTTTTATTTAAAAGAGTAACACTCTGCCTAAACAATAAAACCGAACTCACCCCCTCACTTATTTACACATTTCAAGCCATTTGGCTCATATAACCCACACAAAAATAATCCCCCAATGTCCCCAAAAAATCCTATAATCCTCAATTTGTTCATAAATAGAACCATGTAAGTTCTTTTGTGAAAACCAAAATAAATTACAAGATGAATAGTAAACCGCCATCACCTAGAGCTTTATTTATTTATTTCTCTATGCACTTAATTATTCATAATCCATGACTATATAATATCCAAAATATAATCAATATACTAATCTATATTTATTATAAGGCTTATCTTACACCTGCAGGGACTTCCATCCAATGGGATATGCAATCATCAATTGTGTGTATTGTAGATTATCAACTCGTGCAACAATGTCATTCGTTCTTCCATTGCCACCTCTCAATAAAGGTGATAATGATGTATATACTATTTTAATATGATATATATATGATATATATGATATATTTATTATTATGAAATTATTATATAACACATACTTACATTCTTTCAATTTTATTTGGGAATATTATTACTTCGTTTGTGAAAGTATAAACAACCTGTTATTTAAAGTGATGTAATTCTTTCACAATTTACATGGAATGAATTAAATATGGGTTTATAATATATATATAATATATATAATATAAAAATAATTTTTTAAAGATAATATATATATATCATTTAATTACATTATTTAAGTAAAACAGTATAATGGAAACAATATAATGCGTATGTACAGCCTACCGTCTCCGTGAACGGTATATTTCATTTCAAATTTATATATTTTATATACTATTATAAAGACCTATATATGGAGTATATATGAATTTTATATTCTATTTTACATACTATAAATAATATATTCTTAATCAATATTAGAGGATCAATAATAACATGTAAAAACATATATGAAAAAACAAAGTAGTTATTACCCAAAACGTAACTTTAAAATGAAATTTTAAATAAATAAGTAATATAAATTCATAATCAAATCATATTTTTTATTTTATATAATAATATATTAATTTCATAGAATGATAATAAACATTTATTTCTTGTACTAGAGTTTTAACATTTATAAATAAAGTAATGACTTAAGTTAAGGGTTTCCTTATCAAACTATTATTTCGAAGTGATATATATAATATTCACCTTTTATTCTTATTTTGTGGCGTATATATTTACCTAAAACATTTTATATCATTAATTTAAATTATTTATTAATTTTATTTGTTTCATTTGATGTTATTCTATCATGGGTACCATGATCAAAAAGTAACTCATGTAGTAAGGGGATTTTTAGTCTCAGTTTTATATCTACGAGAATTATTTCACATTCACCACTCGACTTTTGTTTTGTGTGTTTTATATAATTGAAATGAATATAATATATGAATATTATATATCAATTTATTTTTATTTACATATCCATTTTATAATTTCTCTTTCACAGTTTTTATGGTTCAAAATATACCAAATCAGTAGAGTAATTTCGTCTCAATTTGTCTTCTTTGAGACACGTATTAAGTGACGTAACTATATTCTTATACATGGTGTATTTAAATACCATTGAATTGTTCGAACATTAATACATTTATTTTAATGATATTATAAGATTACTTTAATACCATTATCTCATAGATATTATGATTCAAATTTACTAATGCGATTTAGATTTAATTGCTACAATTTCAATGTTATTAAGATTGTTTATGGTTATACTTATATTCATGAAATAGTATGATTCATTTCTGAATAAATCTCATGAATTTTTTTATACTCATGTTATTTAAGATATAATCATGCCCTGGTACCATTTTTTTACTATTTAGTACTTGTGATAATTAAGAAACGTTTTCTAATAAAATATCAATTTATTTCTCTTATCAGTAAAAATGTAGTTTTATACAAAAAAGGTCCCCTAAAAATGTTTTTTTACAATTATTTTTTTTACATTTAATGTAAAGGGATTTTAAATTTTTTTATGTTTTTAATGTGTATAAAATTATTCTCAAATCTTCCTTTATATGTTTTCAGACATATTTTGAATGAAGAATGTATTAAAAATGTTTAATGATTTAAACTGTATTTTTCAAAGAGGAAATGGTATTTTCCCAAAAAATTATTTTAAATTATTTGTTTGACTAATTATATGTTTTCAATGTGTTTTCCAATGAAAAATATTTTTAAAATGTTTTATGTCAAAAAAAATTACTTTCTATGAAAGGAATTTTTCGATAATAAATTTTCCAAGTGATCTTACAAAATTCTTTTCCATTTGAGATGAAACCATTCAATATATTTAAGGATTTACTACTGATAGGATCCAATTACACTAATATTTTTATTTCTATTCATTTTTTATGTTTATGATGACATGTTGTTTATGAAACCTGTTTCTCTTCTAGGAGTTATACGATGAGAAAACTCTTTTGAAACCTTCTTCGTTTAAGGGTTATGTAATGATGAAATGATTATGAAACAAATATAATTTCCATATGTGGAGATGTGATTAAATTTTTATGATACCCATTCCCTTTTTGGGTTATGATATGATGTTTACGAGACCCAAATATTTTTATAGTTCATGGTATGATGAATGTTTTATTATCTTGTGGCACACATATGTGTGATTTCATTATGTGATGGGTGGGACCTATATATCCCTAAACATCATTCAGTAAAGATTTATATCTCTTGATATAATGATGGGAAACACCTCAAAAGGAATAATCCATAATGGGATATACATGTATCATAATCCAAAAATGTGAAAAAATTGTTTCCTAACCAATATGGGAAATAGGTGTATCTAGATCATCTATGGGAAAAAGGTGTGTCCTAATCCACTATGTTTATGGTCCTAGTAGTTAAACATGAAATATGTAGTATTTTTATATATTTACAATGGTACACCACTTATTTTAAATTTTATTATGGTTTGTGATTTATTTATGATGATTTATCACCCTTGGGATCCATGTCTTATGAAATCTCAATCTTCATTCCATGACACATGTATATGATCTTTGATTTGTTGGGCATGCTCTTCAAATGTTATTATTTTATTCTCCTACCCTCGTATTCTTTTTATTCTTATGTATATATTTTATTTTACCGTACCAGAAATATACTCTCATCCTTTATTATGCTTCCTTTCCCCATATTATAAAAACATGATGTAGGTAGGAGTACTAAATTGGATGATCTTTATGGAAGATGTTAAAGAGATTTCACAAAATTAGAATTATTTGTTCCTAGTTTCCAGAGACACAAACAAATTATTTTCATTAGGCATGTACATTTTCAATGTGTTCAATACTCGTCTATAATGTTGTAATATCCTTGTATGTTAATCCTTTCTCGCTATAGTGGGTATAAAATGAATAGTTTAGTTATCCTTTGAAAACTAGGATGAGAAAGAATTGGTGAGATCCATTGAGATATTTATAAGGATATGTATATAGATGTGTCTAAATATAAGAATAATATTTTCTAGATTTTAAAGTATGTTTAATTGTTCAGTAACCTTATAAGTAACATTTCATGATTATTTAGATTTCTTATATGAAGGTGTTGATCACACTATGATTTCTGGTATTATTCAATATCTATGACATTAAGGAACATGGTTAACATTGAATTTTTTATATGTGGAATGAATGGGTATTCTAAAAATTTATTTCCTATGTAGAAATCTTATGAAGATAATTACGAAGGTGGAATGAATGTTGGTTATAATTTTTTAGTTAAAGAGATTGGAAATGACGTGTAAAATGTATAGAATGTTCTAATATTAGTTTTAACATTAAATGCAAGAACCATGACTTAATTGAGGTTGAGGAACCTTAATAAATTATTTATATTTCATATTATAGGAATTGGGCATTATATAATAATATAACATATCCTAAGTAATTGTTTAAAATAAATTTTGAGGATTGATGTTTATATGTATAAGAATTCAAGAAATATGTTATATGAATCATTAATTATATTATTCCATTAAGGATTTGTTAAAAATATTTTTTATTGGTGATGATAATCTTGAAAAGTGATATAATAAAAAGGTGATAATTTGAATAAGGTAAGGGGACCATTAATGTGTCCTTTATATTGATAAAACTGAGTTTATCTTGGATAAAGAGATGATTAATGTCGATAAAGTAAATTGGGTAGTACTAATTACCCTAAAACTGGTAATTGATTTGTTGATGAAGTGTTCTATATTATCCTTGAATATGATTAAAACATTTCTTTATTTAAATAACATATCAAACAATCTTTTGAATAATAAAGAATTCAATTTTTAAAAAATATTTTAATGTAATTTCGTTTAATAATATGTTTCATGAGAACACAAGATAACATTATTCACTTTTTTGAAATGTAAAAACTAGGAACAAGTTTATGATATATGGGGATAAATGTTTTTATGATTTTGAAAAATTTGGTAATATAATTTATAGTTTTTAGTTTTTCATCTTTTATAAAGGTTACAATATTGACCATTTATACAATGGTTTATGTTAAATTTCACATGAGGTTTTGGATATTAATGTATTATCTATCAATATAAGGATTTATGCATACTAGATCACATATGATAATAATTTTTATATGATGTTAACTAAATATAAATAAAATTAATTCTCCTTATATTTATGGATGTCATGATCTGTTTGTTGTTTTGGAAGGAATAGTTCACCTTCAGTCAGTGGAGTAAGAGATGATGTGCGAATTGATGAAGCCATAAGAAAATAGTAAGATTGTGTATATAGAATGGTTTGAAATAAAGTACCTATATCTTCTTATGAAAAATTATTCAATGGCTGAGAAAGAATATTTAAAAGTATTTATCCTAATTCCTTCATTTCCAATGAATTAAGTGTCTTATAAATCATCATGAATTTATGGTTTTGAGTCCATGAACATTATATAAATCATTCAATTGTTTGGGATTAGTGATCCTTATCACTCTCTATAATTATTTATTATTTTATTATATTTCAAATATTCACTTCTCATCTATGTTTTAGTATGGGAAAAACTGTTTATGTGATACATTGGGTAACCATTATGGTTACAAAATTATTTTTTAAAGGATGTTTTATTATTCATTTTTATGATTTTGGTTTCTATGAAAGGAACATCCATGTATTAAAGTTAGATAACCTATATTAATTTCAAGGGAGAGATTCATTTAAAGAGAGGTAGAATGTAACACCCCTAGATTTTGTGAAATACATTTTTTATATTTAATTTAAACTTTTCCATATTTTCCATTTCACAGCACATTGAATATAGCTTGTGTTATATGAAACCACCAAGTTACTCTTCCCTTGTACACAATGAAATTTTGAGATTATACTTTACAGAAAATGTAGATTAGTATGTAGTACATTCAACACTGTGTTTTTATTATTTTACTCACAATGTCTAGTTCCTTTGAAAACTTGCATGACATGTAAGACATAATTTTACAAAACTACTATGTACTATTAAAATTATTATTGAAATATTATTATAGTTTTCACCTTACCATTGGAATGGAAGTTTTGAATAACAGAAGTTAAATTATAAAAATATTGATTAAAATTTTATGTAAGAAGAATTATTTGGTAACAGATTAACAATAAATTAAATTTAAAACCCTTCAAAAATATAATAAATCTTTTGATGGGAGACTATATTTATGTAGTCAAACAAGTTTTACCTCAAGTAATTAAATAATTATTTTGAAAAACTATTTTATTGAAATATATATATATATATATTTATTTATTATTCAATAATCTATTTAACATTCACCAAATGTGGATTTTAGACAATATAAAAGAATAAAACCAATTCTACGCATACAGATATATATTTCCTTAAGAGGTAATTTTAAGATCATTTATTGTTGGCCTATTTTAAATATAATTTTTGAAAATATTATAAATTTTATTTTAAAAGATAAAATTTATTTTTTGAATTTGGAATATCAAAATTTAATTTTAGTAAATTTTTGGTATTTTTCAGAGAAGTTTCATTTTTTATGAATAAGATAAAGCACTAAATTTTAATTGAAAACTATGTTTTCATCTAAATTAATTTTATATTAAAATTATATTTAAAATATTTTTAATAAATATATAGTTAAATTATATATTTTTTATTACATTTAGGTTGTTTTAATAAATTATATTTTGAAATTAGATATAGAAACATTTTAAAAATATTAAAAAAAATCTTTAAAAACATGTTGTCTCATCAAATCTTTGGGATTGATTTAAATTGTTTTATACCACTTATAATATTAGAATAAAAAAAATGGACTCCATATTTATATTAAAAATAATTTATAGTTTCAGTTAAGTTCAACATAGTTTTTGAAAATACAATAGCAGTGAAAGAAATTAAAATTAATTAATGGAATTAAGGTAAAAATGTTTTTACTTAGTAGTTAAACATTAACTTATGGATCCAAATAACTATGAAACATATAAAAAATATATTTATAGAAAATTTTCAAAAATATTTTCCCTTATATATAAATATCACCATTATTGGTGGAATATTATATAAGGAAGACCTCTCTATAATGTTTGCCTTTTGTATTTAAAACATTATCACTCCTCCCCAACTATAACAAGTCACTCGCCCCATCACTTATTAACAACTATAAAGATAATTAACTCATGAAAACCTTCTCCAAAAATATTCCAAAAGCTCTAATACCATCCTATAAATCTTCTACTGGGAATAAACTAAACCATTTTAGTCAATTCATTAAAAACAAAAGAAACTTCCCAAAAAAGAGGTAACATTATTCAAGAAGAACTTTTGTTTTATTTCATTATCCTAACACTAAATTTTAATTATTTAATTACTATATAATAAAATAAGTATCCTAAATATTCTTATATTTTTTTGAAATTTAATTATTATACCTACACCTACACACACTTCCATCAAATTGGTATGTAGTCATCATTCGTGTGAATGGCGGACACCCGCCACGTGAACCGATGTTCTTTGTTCTTCCATTACCACCTATCATGGTTGTAATAATGATTGGAGTAGTGTTTTTATATGATATATATAATATATAATATTTATTTATTATTATAGAATTATTATATAACACATTCCTCCAAGTTTCATATTTTTCTAGAATAATATAACTCTTTGGAAGACGAGTGGACTACTGCCTCCCCAAAGCGATGTGATTCTCAAATTTCATGGAGTGTTTTAAGGATGTTCTTAATAAGGGTATATTATATATATGATAAAAAATTATACTATAC
The DNA here is from genome assembly GCA_963277665.1 of Viscum album. Taxonomy (NCBI): domain Eukaryota; kingdom Viridiplantae; phylum Streptophyta; class Magnoliopsida; order Santalales; family Viscaceae; genus Viscum; species Viscum album. The sequence goes on along the minus strand of OY728157.1, from coordinate 198,965,194 downwards.
TAATAATATATATTCATATATTTCATTTACCTGCTTTCTTTCAATATGATAAGAAGATGAAAACATCGTTCATGTGTACATATAGCCTACCATATCCATGAATAGTGTATTCCATTTCATATTTATATATATTATAGATTATTATAATTATTAATATAATTATTATATATGATATTAAAATTATTTTTTACCATATATAAGTAAAATAATAATGATCTATGTAACAGGATCAGGGGTAAGAAGTCAAAATATATAATAAAAAAATGTATTTACCAAAATGTAAATTTAATAGGAAATTGTTAATAAAAGGGTAATATAAAGTCAAAATAAAATAATATGAGTTATTTTATAAAATAATAATAATATTTTTTATATTTATAAGAAACTAATATTTATTATGAAGGAAGTTTGAATATGTATGAAGAAACTCATGACTTTAGGTAAGTGTTTGGTTACTCACATCTATTTCAATGAGATATATTCAATATTCACCATTTATTATTATTTTCTAGTATATATACTAAACTAAGACCATTTATATAATTATTTTCATTTTTTCATGATATTAAATGTTTTAATTGATGTTATGATTTTATGGAGATCATGATTCATAAGTTACTCATGTAGAAATGGGATTTCCAGTGTGAGATTTTTTCTATGAGAATTTTATCATATTCAACACTTGTTTATTTTTCATGGTTTATATAATTCCAATTAATATATTCAATTAATATTGTCCTAAAATTAATTATTAATTAAAAATACATTTTCTGATATCTCTTTCTGGGGGTTTATAGCTAAAATGTAACAAAATCGGTAACATAATTTTTTATCAATTTCCTTATTTGAAACACATGTTATGTTATACACTTATTTTCTCTTTCGATGTGAATAAACATCCCCTTAAAAACATTGTAAATAATTAAATTATTTTCATGAAATTTTATGATTATTTTAATATCGTTCATTCAAAGGTATTGTGATTCAAAATTAACGATGTTGTAAGAGTTAATTCTATATTCGTATCGTCATCAGGATATTTTATTATTATGATTCCATTGATGAAATAAAATGATCTATATCTCAATAAATCTCATTAATTTATTATACTCCATTTATTATTGATATATTCCTGAATATGAATCATAAATTTATGCTTTGGTACTTGTGAAAATTAATACTTTTTTAATAAAGTCAGACTTAGTTTCTCTCATTGGTCAGAAATCAGTTTTATTAAAAATAATGCTTTTTAAAAAAAATTTAAAATGTTTTAAAATGTTTTTAAAAGATATATTATTATCATTTTCATGGATAATGATAATAAAAATGTTTTATGTTTAAAATGTTTTTTAAATTATTTTCAAATATTACTTTTTATGTTTTCAATTTTATTTTCAAATATGAAGGTTTCAATATGATTTATGATTTTAAATTAATTTTTCATATCAAAAATGATATTTTCCCCAGGAAATACATTAAATTATATCTAAATATTTCTTTATAATTTTTCAAATTGGATTTCAAGGAAAAGTATTTTGAAAATAGTTTAAATTTAAAAAATTATTTTCAAAGAATTTTTGTTTTCTTTAGAAATGCTCTAAATTATATTTTCAAAACCTTCCCAATATAAGATGGATCCCTTTAATAAATTTAATTCTATATTGTGGAAATGACCCAAGGACACTATTATTATTATTTTTATGAAAGTTTTATATTTTATATTATATTTTTTTATTATATTTTTTTTCTCTTCAACCAGTTATACTATGAAAAAATGTAACACCCAAAGCTTCCACGGTTTGTTTTCATTTGAATAATTCAATATCTTGCATTGTATTTAACTTCGATATTCTAACACATAGTGACCAATCAAACTAACCGTTATGAATAGTAATACCGAATTTTTGAAATTTAATAAATTTTATTTTTCGAAATGGTATTCATTTATAAATTCATAATATCAAAATTATCTTAGTGGAAATTTTTGGTACTTTTCTGAAAACTTTCAATTTTTGATTAATAGTGAAAAATACAAAACTTTAATTAAAAATAACTATTTTAATCGATATAATTTACAGTGTTAAATTATAAATTTGAATGGTTTTAAAGTATCATTATATTATTTTTTTGTCATTTAATATAATTTAGATCATTAGATGTAATCTCAGTATTAAACTGGACATAAATAAGTGTCAATGATTGATAGTTATTATTTTGTAAAAACATGTTTTTTGTTTTTAGAACGGGAATTAATTTTAAATTAATTTCTTTCACTTCAATGTTTTAAATATAGAAAAATGGATTCCATATTTAAAATCAGGAGGTCCAAATTTTCTGAATAGGTAACTTTTATTTTTAGCCACTATGAATATTTACTTTAATAAATATTTTATTTTTCATGGATAAAAGGGTAAATCCAGTAAATAAGATTAAAAAAATATCATATCAATAATAAATTACCCTAACATGTGTAATAACCATATTTTCTGATACATGTACAACCATGGGATTCATTGGGTCGATTTTGGGACCCCATGGAGCCACATGATAGTGATAATGGCAGTTTATATTAAATAATCTAAAGTAAAGACAAAAATAACAAAAGCAAAAATATTTTAGTCAATTAAATTTTTATATTATGTTATATAATTGATATATTAAACTATAAATAGTAGTTAGAAATCTAAAAAAATTTCCATCATTATATTATTTTATTTATAATTTTTAGACATAAAAAAAATATATTTATATATGACACAATAATGATGCAGTATTTTCCTAATTAATGAACCAATCAAATAAATTATATTTTAAAAATTAAAAAAATATATAATTTAAACTTTTTGATGCCATCCACGAATTATATTGGATAATATGACATGTTAGAGTTGATTAAATTTATTTTTTTCGAAGTAATCATGATGTTATGGCTTCAACAAAAACAAAATACCAAATAGTGTCAAAATTGACATAAAATAGTTTGAAAAACATATATTATATTATTAATTGATATTATATTTCTAAAAATTTAATTTTTTTTCAATAATCTTATATAATGATATATTTATCCTTAATGAACCACTTGTGGTTCACTTGTTAGTTGATATTACGTTTATTAACCATATAATATATAAATACAGAGACATGGTAAATGTCATACTCTTTAACTAAGAGTTAAATCTAAAAGATATGGTTAATATGGTGACCTAAACTTGTATAAAACCTATTTTTAGAGATGTTTTTCACCCATAAATACCTTATCCTCTATGTAAATTATTTTTTATCCATTAGAAACTGAAAATTATTTTATTAGAAAATAATATTTCAATCTCTTCCTAAAGTGACCCTCAAATATTTTATAAAAGGGAACTTCCCTTTATCTTAATTTCACGACTCCAAAGTCATTTGGATCATCCAACCCCTACCCAATTACCCTCCCAAAATTCCTCCCTTCATCCTAGAGGAATTCCTTTGGTAATAAAGCTATCATATGGATCCCTTTTGATGAAATCAAATGGAAGAACCCGAAGAAGTGGTAAATATTTCATCACCACTTTCATGTTCATTTCTTCTTCCACATACTCATTCTTTGTTGTTTCCATTCTAAAATGATATTTCCAATATCTTATATATAATATGATGTTGTTATAAAAATTTCATAACAATATTCATTATTCTATCTATCATATGAATTACAAAGTCACCATACATGTGTATGTACGGCTTACTGTCTCCAAGTCGTGGTGTAGTTTGTTATTCAAACACTTCATTATTTGGATGTGCATAATAATGTGTCTAACTAATAAAAATAAAAAATATAACATGTTATTTATTATTTATATATTATATACCACCCAATTACATATGATTTCACAATCAATATAATGATATTGTCGCTTGTGTGTACGTACGGATTACCATCCCCACGAACGCGATAAGATTTATTTCCCCATCGTAACCATTCAAGAATAATTTTCATTTTATGATTGAAAATAATGTTTTTGAACATAATATCATTATAGTTATGAATCAAATACATCCTATCTATAACTAATATGGCTTACATAACCAAGAATATAAGGGAAAATGAATCAGTTAACACCCAAAACGATTATATTACTGAAATATTACTAACAAAGCAGTATTAGAAGATCATATATGATATCATATTTAATGTATTTACATTTTGTATGATAGTTTTCATATGAATTTTTATCTTATGTTTCATACTTTTCATATGAGTAATGTATTAGACTTAGTATGTGACGGGTGGAGACCTCTATAACTCATCGGTTCATCAGAAGGTCTTATGAGACAATTAGATTTGGAATTGGATGTGGCCTTTCCTAATTTGATATATGGTTTTGGCCAGGGCCTTAATCATTTTTAGACGTCTTGGTCAAGGTTGTGACAAAATGTTTTAGAATGTCTTGAATTATACATTCCCTCATTATTAAAATAATATTGATGGTGCATGTGGTTATTTGACAAGTAAAATACCCATGACTATGTTTAATTATGGAATTATTTACTCAACTCAAATTCCAGCCATAAAGTTTTCATGTTTATTATTTGTAAAGGCATGTGTTTTGAATTATTCATCATCCCTAATTTTTATGTTGTCTTACGCTATATTGGTTAACCTTATTGAGAATTTGAGCTCACCCCTTTTTTATGTTTCATTTTTTCAGAATATGAAGAAGTTATTTATTAGTGATGTGAAGGCATAATCTCGGAGGCTTTGATGTTTCTAATTGAATAATTTAGTGTGGTATTTGTTTTCAAGTTGTAATGTTGAACTTATGTATGTATCTTGTTTCCAAGAATACTAAACTGGTCGGTCCCTTGGGACATTATTCCTTATAATCATGCAAATATATTAAATTAATGCACTGGCCCCAAGTTTCTGGGGCCGGGGCATTATAATAGGAATCATAGGAAGTTTAGTAAAACCTTAGAAACTAGATTTTAAAAAACTCTGATTAGAGAACATTACCATAAGATATATTTTTAGTATTAGTATAGAATAACTTTCTAGAATTTTGATACATTAGATATTTTGTTAGTTTCATAAGCAATACATCCATGTTTGGATACGAGCAGGTAGAGGTAGTTCTGGCACAGATATACCTAGGGGTAATACCCGAAAACACCTCTTTGAGCTAGACTCAAACGGGAACAGGTGCACGACAACGGGCCTTGTTTCAATATTGGTTACGACACTCCTTGGGGATATTCTTAGGAGGATTATCATTTTCTTCACAAACCATTATGAAAGAATTATGGGTATATACCTCTTCAAAGAAAATATTTTTATGATTATGGATTATATCCATAAGATGTTCAATTTATGTTAATTGTTCTACAAGTTCATAATTGTGTATTGTGGTTCATAAACTAATCTACTGTATGCTATTGTTTAGAAATGGTTCCTAGAGGATAGAATTAAAACTGTATCAATGCACATAATCCATGTAGGGATTTCCCTCCTACTCAAGATAATTATAGTGGACCTGGTGATGCCAATGGTGCTGATCAGCTTATCACTATACTGGGACTACTCACAAAGGTTTTGAATAATAACATTACTCATATGGAGAACCTTTATCCACAATGGAGTGGATCCATGTCAGATCTCGTCATGAAGATACAACCACCAACACTCAATGGGTCGAAAAATCCATTTGTTGCTGAACAATGGATAAGTTCCATAGAGAAAAAATTTCATGCTTTGGGGAGTATCAAAAGGGAAAAAAATTTCATGGAAGTTTATCACCTCACCATAGATGCAAATCAATGGTGGTCATTAATTCAAAACACAAAGGAGGATGAAGAAGTATCAAGTATGGAATAGAGGTAGTTTAAAAAGATTTTAACAGAAAAATACATTCCTTGTGACCATCGAGCGGATATGGAAAGGCAATTTCTGAGGTTGAGACAAAAGGAGGATGTGATTGTTGCAAATTATGAAGCTAACATTACAAGGTTATCAAGGTATGTAGTAGATTATATAAGTAACCCAAGAAGTAAGATTTATCATTTCTTTGATGGGTTAAAACCATTTCTTCATCGAGAATTAGTCCCGCAATCCTTCTCATCGTATAAAGATATTTTCTCATTTTACATCAAGACAGAAAAAGAAGTCCCTAATTCTTACTACTTTAAAGTAAAGCAAGAGAATAAGAGATATGTTTAACACTACAGGAAAGGAAATAAGGAAATAAGGAATAACGGAAGAGTTGAATTTCCCCCATGTGATCATTGTGGAAGGAAGTACCATAGTGTATGTCTAAAAGGAAAAAAGAGTATGCTACAAATGTGGACAGAAGGGCCATATTTCTAGTGAATTTAAGGGGAAGAAAGAAGCTACCAATGTTTAATGATACAACTATAGGGATATGGGACATTATGAAAATGAATGCCATTATCTCTAAGGGAACTTACCGCAGAAAAGGTGAAGGTATAAAGGCTAGGATAATACGATCACTACTGCTGATTTTGAAGCTTCCAAAGATGTGGTGGTAGGTAGTTTAATAGTTTCATCTTATTTAGCCAATGCATTATTTAATTCTAGGTCATCATATTTTTTCATATCATCCCCGTTTTCTAAGAAAATTAGATATTTCCAATTTAGTTTTATATGGGAGTTTTCAGTAAAAAATCATAAGAGAAGTATCATTGCAACAATGTTTTGTGAATCAGTGACCATTAAGGCATATAAACGTTTTTTATCTGCTGATCTAATCTTCATACACATGATTTAATATTATATAATCCTCTATATGGATTTCCTTTGAGAAAATGATGTGAAAATTTATTGTATGAAAAAAAAGTGTACAATTCTCTATGATGATAAGGAATACAATATCATTAGAGTAGAAATGTCATCATCTGATTCTTATCTAGATCCACCCCCAGTATCTCAACTAAATTCAATTATTGGGGACGATGAGAATGAAATAATTATGGGTTAGGAAAATAATGTTCTAATATAGGACATACCTATTGTGCAGTAATACGTAGATGTGTTTCCAAAGAATTTACATGAACCACCTCTAGAATGTGTAATTGAGTTCTCCATTGATTTAATTCCTGGTTCAAGGCCCATATCGAAGACCCATTATAGAATGATCACTGTGGAATTAGTGGAACTAAAGAAACAACTAGAGGAATTGTGTAATAAGGGATTTATTCACCCTAGCGATTCTCCATGGGGTACCCCTGGACTTTTTGTTAAGAAGAAAGAAAATTCAATGAGGTTGTGCATTGACTATTGGGAGATCAATGTTATAACAATAAATAACATGTATCAACTACCTCTCATTGATGATTTATTCAACCAGATTTATGAAGCTCAATATTTTTCAAATATTGACCTTTGATCTGGATATCATCAGTTGTGTGTGAAGAAGGAAGAAATTCAAAAAATAGCATTTCAAACCTGGTATGGGAATTACAAGTTTATAGTAATTCCTTTTGAATTGAATAATTTACCCTATGTCTTTATGAATCTAATGAATAAAGTTTTCAAGGATTACCTTGATGACATAGTAGTCGTATTTAATGATAATATCTTTCTATTCATAAAAATCTCTAAAGATCATGAAAATCACTTGCACATTATTCTAAAGACTACTAAGAGAAATGAAATATACGGGATGTTTAGCAAGTGTGACTTCTAGATTTATGAGAATTATTTTCTTGGATATATTGTATCTAAGGATGGAATCTATGTTGATCTTTCAAAGACCAAGGCAATCCAATAATGGCCAGCACCAATGAGTATAACTAAGGTATGTAGTTTTATTGGATTAGCATGTTATTATCAACGTTTCATCTAGAATTTTTCCCTCTTGGCTAACCCATTAACCAATATCACACGTAAAGTGGTTAAATTTGTTTGGAAAAATTAGTGTGAAGAATGTTTTGAAGAATTTAAGAGAAGATTATTTAATGCTCATATCTTGACTCTACCCTTAGGGAACAATGGGTTTCTTATTTATAGTGATGCATCAAAAAAATGACTTGGTTGTGTCCTTAAAAAGAATGATAGAGTCATTTCCTATACATAACGATAAAAAAAATCATGATCAAAACAATCCATCTCATGATCTTTAGTTAGCAGCTATAATCATTACTCAGAATATATGAAGACACTATCTCTATGGTGAAAATGTGAGATTTATACTGATCATAATAGTTTTAAGTATATTTTATCATAGAAATAACTCAACATAAGGCAAATACATTGGATTGAACTTCTCAAGGATTATGATTTCCCTATACACTACCACCCGGGGAAGGCAAATAAGGTGGGAGATGCTTTGAGAAGAAAAGATAATGCAGTTTTGAACAAGATGATAGTTGAAAGGAATCCTATTTTCATGGATCTAGTAAACATGGATATGGGAATAACCATGGAAGTTGATGCATCAATACCTTTTCAAATGGATGCCAAACCATCTTTACTAGAAAGGATAAAGTGTTCTAAGACTGATAACGAGGAGTTTAAAAGAATATTAGACCTATAAATGATGGGAGATTGAGTGAATTTATACATGAAGATGGAATTTTGAAATTTGGGAAGATATTTTTTGTTCCCGATAGACAAGATCTAAAAATGGAATTGTTAGATGATGCTTATAGCTCCAATTTCTCTATACACCCTATAAGCACTAATTTTTATAGTGATTTGAAAAAACATTTTTTATGGGACAACATGAAAAGAGATATTTCTGATTTTGTATCAAGATATATGGTTTTCCAATAAGTTAAATCTGGATGGAAACATCATAGAGGATTCAGGAAACCTCTTCCCATACCTGGGTGGAAATGGGATCATATTATGATTGAATTTGTCATGGGGTTACCAAAGACTCTAATAAGGAATTATTCAATATTGGTCATTGTTGATGATCTTACCAAGTCATCACATTTTCATCCTATAAAAAAAGATTTACCACTTGAACATTTAGTAATATTTTATATTAATAATTTTGTTAGACTTCCTGGATTACCCCAATCGATTGTTTCTGATCGTGATCACCATTTTACATCAAGATTCGGGAAAAGTGTTCAGAAATACCTGGATACTGAACATAATTTGAGCACTACCTACCACCCTCAAACTGATGGAAAATTAAAATGGACTATTCAAACCTTAGAAGACATGTTGAGATCATTCTCACATGACATTGAATATATGTGAGATCAATATTTACCTTTGATATAATTTTCTTATAACAATAAATTCCATTCAAGTATTCAGAAGGAACCATATGAAGCATTATGTAGAAAGAGATGTCGCACACCAACTTGTTTGGATGATGATGGTGAAAGAAAACTCATAGGCCCAAACAATGTTGAGGAAACAATGGAAAAGCTGAACATTATCCAAATCCACATCAAAGCTGCTCAAAGTTGGCAGAAGAGCTATGTCGATAACCGAAGGAAGGATTTGGAATTTTAGATGATAGATCATGTTTTCCTGATGGTATCTCTATGGAATAGAGTTATACGATTCGGTAAGATATGAAAATTATGTCCCAAGTATATCATACCATTTGAGATTCTAGAATGAATTCTATATGCAGCATACCGTTTGAAAATGCTGCCAAGTCTCTCAAAAGTTCATGATGTGTTCCACATATCACTATTAAGAAAATACATGCCTAACCCAACGGATGTAATAATATTTGAGAAAACTGAATTGGAACCTAATTTATCTTATTTTGATGAGTCTATCAGGATAAATGATACCAGAGAACAAGTGTTGAGAAACTGGACAACTCTTCTGGTAAAAGTTCTTTGGAGAAACCATAAGATGGAAGAGGCAACATGGGAACCAGAGGAACATATAATGAAGAACCACTAGATTCATTTTGTAAGATAGTATTCTAGAAATTTAGAGAATGAAATTATTTGATGAAGGGAAGAATGTAACACCCCAATCTTCTACGGTACGTTTCCCTTTAAATAATGCAATAGCCTACATTGTACGCAACATTGAGATTCTAACACATCGTGACCAATCAAACTAGACAATATCAATATTAATACCCAATCATTGAAATTTTATAAATTTTATTTTTCAAAATGGTCATAATTTTTTAATTCATAATTTCAAAATTAGTTTAGGTTGATTTTTTGGTACCTTTTTAAAAGCATTCAATTTTTGATGAATAGTGAAAAATACTAAATTTTAATTAAAAATATCTTTTTTAATAGAAATAATTTATAGCGCTAAATTACAAATTTTAAGGGTTTTTTTGTATAATTATATTATATTTTGATCATTTAATATAATTTAGGTCATTGGATGTAATCTTAGCATCAAACTTAACATAAACAAGTGTCAATCATTTGATAGTTATTATTTCATAAAAACACGCTTTTTGATTTGACAATGAAAATTAATTATAAATTAATTTATTCCACTTCTTTATTTTGAATGTAGAAAAATGGATTCCATATTTGGAATGAGGAGGTCAAAATATTTCAAATAGGAAACTTTTATAATTAGACATTATGAATATTTATGTTAGAAAATATTTTATTTACCGTGGTTTAAGGGTTAAATCCAGTAAATCAGTTTAAAAAATAATATTATAATAATATTAAATTACCCTAACACGTGTCTTAACCCTATTGGTTGATACATGTCTGATTAATGTCATTCTTGGGTCGATTTTGGGACCCCGTGGTGTCACTTGGGAGTGATAATGAAAATTTATATTAAATAGTCTAATGTAAAGACAAAAAAACAAAAGATAATATCTTTTTGTAAGAAAAGATTTATATGAAAATATATAATAGATATCTTCAACTATAAATATTCATTAGAAATATTAAAAAAAATTCCTATATTAGGATATTTTGTTAATAATTTTTAGACATAAAATGAATATATTTTTATATGAAACAATAATGATATAGTATTTTCCTTATTAATGAAACAACCAAATAAATGAAATTATAAATATAAAAATAAATATAATTTGAAAGTTTTAATTCCATCCACGAATTATATAGATTAATATGACATGTTAGGGTTGATTAAAAGAATTTTTTTTATAGTAATCATCCTCTTATAAGTTTTACGAAAACAACATACCAAATAGAGTCAAAATTGACATAAAAGAGTTTTAAAAAATATATTACATTATTAATTGATATATTATTTATAAAAATATAATTTTTGTCCAAAATACTTATATAATGGTATTTATATCAATAATGAACCACTTGGGGTATTCTTGGAAGTTTATAATATGTTTATTAACCATATACTATAAAAATACAAAAAGACATGGTAAATGTCAAACTATTTAACAAAGAGTTAAATCTTAAAGATAAGGTTAATATGGTGATCTAAACCTATATAAAACCTATTTTTTGAGATTTTCTTGAACCATACCCACATTATATTCTAAATAAATCATTTTTTAACAATTATTATTAGAAAATGGTTTTATTATATTATAATATTTCAAGCTTTTTTAAAAGTGACCCTCACCTCCCTTATAAAAGGGTTCTTCCCCTTCACTTATTTTCAGACCTCCAAAGACATTTGGATCAGCCAAACCCTAACCAAATATCCTCCAAACATTACTCCATTAATCCTATAGTAATTCCATTGGTTATAAATCCATTCTATGGAGCCCTTTTGATCAAATCAAAAGGAAGAACCTGAAGAAAATGTAACTATTTCATCACCACTTTCAAGTTATTTTCTTCTTTCACTTCCTCTTTCCTTGTTTTTTCCATTATAAAATTATAAATCTAGTACCTTTTATACACTGTGGGTTTATTATAAAAATTTTACAACCATATACATTATTCTATCCATCATATGAATGAAAAATTCACCATACGTGTGTACGTACGACTTACCATCTCCACGTCGTGGTGTAGTTTGTTATTCCAACATTTCATTATTTGGACGAATAAAATAAAGAGTATAACTGATGTAAATAATAAATATAATATGTTATTGATTCTGTTTATATTATATACCAGCCAATTACATATGATTTCACCATCAATATAATTATATTTTTGCTCGTGCGCACGTGCAGATTAACCTCTCCACGAATGCATTGAGATTCATTTACCCATCGTAGTCATTCTACAATAATATTAATTTTATGATTAAAACTAATATTTAAAAAAATATTATCATTCTATATATGAATAAAATAAATCCTATGCATAACAAACATGGATTATGTAACCAAGCATATAATTTAAAATGAATCAGTTAAAACTCAAAATGATGATAATACTAAAATATTACTAACAAAGAAATGTTAGAGGATCATATATGCTATCATATTTATGTATATAGTTCATGTATAATTTAATAACAATGTTTTAACTTTTATATAGGAGGTTAACATTTCATAAACTAAGAAAAAGTACAATATAAGGGTGAATTTAACAATCTCTTTTTATCGGAGGCTATTTTTACGTAAGTATCTTCTGGGACCACTTTATCATCCACATCCTTGTTTTCATAAAAAATGTATTTCAAAACATTTTTACTATTTAATAGACTATGGGTTAATGTAATTTATACGCCTATTTGACATTATATTTTTTGAAAGGAATCTTTCTGTCGTTTTCCAAACTAGGTACTTTATGACCTTTTCGGCAAAATTAAGCTAAGAATGTTTTTTATCTTATACGACTGGTGTAACTTTTTTCAATCGTTATAAAATATTCGAAGCTTCCTTTACAATCTTATAAGAATATTTTCAAAAAAATGTTTTCTTTTATAATTATGTGACTCTTAAATGGTTTCAAAATAGAAAGAGGTATTTATTTCAAATAGTTTTCATTTCATCTATGTCAACATCCATTGATGGATTTTAGAGTTGTTTGAAGTTGATTTATTTTGATAAAAATATTCCATAATGTATTGATGGTTTCGTGATATGTTTGAATATAGATATGTTAGTTTTATATCATTCATGGTTTATTGGTAATGTATTGACATTTCATATGCTACTTTTATTATGAATGTTTATGTTATGCTTCAACCTTATCATATGAGGAATATATTGGACATAGTATGTGATGGGTGGAGCACGCTATAACTCCTCGGTGCAATAGTAGGTCTCATGAGACAATTAGAAGTGGAATTGTCTGAGGCCATTCCCAATTTGATATATGGTTTTCGATGAGACCTTAATCATTTTTAGACATCTTGGATAAGGCCTTGAAAAAATGTTTTAGAATTTCTGGAATTATACATTAGCTCATAATGAAAATAATAATGATGGTTCTTGTGGTTATTCGACTAGTAGAATACCCATGACTATGTTTTATTATGGAATTATTTACTCAACTCATATTCCATCCATAATTTGTTCATGTTCATTATTTTTAAAGACATGCGTGTTGAATTATTCATCATGCCTAATGTTTATGTTAACTTCCATTTTATTTCTTACCCTTACTGAGCATTTGAGCTCACCGCATTCTTATGTTTCATTTTCCCAGGATATGAATAAGTTAGTTATGAGTGACTTGCAGACAAAATATAGGAGGCCTCAATGATTCAAATGGAATAAATTAGTGTTGTATTTATTTTCACGTTGTAATTTTGAACTTATGTATGTATATTGTTTCCATGAGTACTAAACTAATAAGTCCTTTATTACTTGATTCATTGAAATCATGACTATGTACGAAAATAGTGAACCAGCTCTAGGTTTCTAGGGACAGGGAATTACACAAAACGCTTACGAAACCTGCTTCTTTTTGTGAGTTATTCTATGATGAAATGATTATGAAACGTTTATTATATCGATAAGTTATGAAATGAGGAAAGTTTTATGATACACATTCCATTTCATAGGCTATGATATGAATTTTATGAAACCCATAAATTTTTATGGATCATGATTTGATAGATATTTTATTATCCTATGACACACATATGTATGATATCATTAAGTGATAGGTGGGACCTATATATCCCTTTATTTCATAAGGTAAATATTTATATCTCATGATATAATGGTAGATAACATGTATAAAGGATTGATCTAGAATGGAAAACTATTGTTTCCTCATCCACAATGGGAAACAAGTGTTTCATGATCCACAATGGGAAACTGGTGTGTCTTAATCCACAATGGGAAATAGGTCTATCTTAATCCACAATTGAAAATGGGTATATCCTAATCCACTATATTGATGGTCTTATTATTTAACCATGACACAGGGATTTTTTTCTATAATTAGGATGGTGCCAAAATTATACGACATATGCATATGGTTCATGATTTTTTTGTGATGATTTATCATCCTTGTTGTTCATGTATTATGAACTGCCAATTTTAATACCCTGAATACAGTATATTATATTATATATATAGGTTGTTATATTCAAATGTTATATCATGTTCACTTACCCTTATTATAATGTTATTTCTAGGTGTCTTATTTTTTACCCTTATTGAGCATCTAAGCTCACCCTTTATTATTTTTTATCTCCCTAAGTTAAGAATAAAGGATTTAGGTAGGAGTACTATAGGGAATGTTTATTACAGGAGATGATTATGATCATTCACCAAATTAGAATAATTTTTTCAATGCATCCAAATACACTAAACTATTATGGTCTACATGCATTTAATTTTTCAATGTGATGAATTTTTATCTAAAAGGATTTGATATCCATATATGTTAAGCATAGGTCGCTATATTATTTATCTTCTCTTTACCTCTCATATTAATAATAATTCTTATTAATTTCTCAAAGTAAATTTATTTTCATGGATATATTATCTCCTCACTAGACTTTATATAAATTACTTATACATTATCCCATTTCCATTTTTTTTCTCTTAGATGATCTTTTTTATTGATCATATTCCAATTATTCTTGATCCATCTCATGGAAAATAGACAAATAATATTCAGTTTTCCATAAATAAAACACTTAAATATGTATTTTCATTTTTAATTACATTTTAATTAGTTCATGATTATAGATAAAATATATATATAGTCACATAAGTTCATGGAATTGACATCGACATCAGACTCCTCTTAATGTATATTCTTTGATTCAATGTTCATCAGTCATTCAGATATTTTGAATCGTATATATTTTAGAAAAATTATATTACTTTTCAAGAATTTCCAAACCTCATATCATAAGATATCATGATTATATTTTTTTCAATGATACACTAATCAATGATCATCTAATTTAAAATTTCAGCATTGAAGTTTCCCTGTAGATTTATCAAAAAATTATTTACATTGTCAATGTATTAAAGTAAATATATATTAATCTATATCTAGATAACTATATTGATTCGTCAAATAAATAACTCTTCTATAGATTCATTTTCCACTATTCTAATATCCTAATAATAGATCATGTAATTTTTATAATCATGACACATTGGCTTTCTTAAAAAATTCACTAATTTCAAATAACATCATCAATAAATAATTAATTGTTTTAGAAGCTATCAATCAATTGATTACATTCTCATATAGGATTGAATGAAATGTTTTTTACTCTCCCATTGGATTAAATATTATTCTTATCCAATTATTTAAATTTATCACTGATTAGGGGTTTTATAACCTATTTTTTTATTCCATGAAAGTCCAATAAAAGATATTTGAGATATAAATCTGTACACTTATTCCATAAGTGAAATCCTTTTTCTATCAAAAATTTATGTACCCTTTTTGATAGAAAATATATCTCAATTTTCCATGAAAAAAAATTTAAAAAAATTCTCACAATTTTTATTGTATAAGATTATAAAAATCATATAAATAATGATGGTGAATGATAAAGAGTAAGTAATAATAACACAAGACATAATTGATTTGTTCAAGGATCCCATGTTTTTTTACCGAGTGGTAATATCCTTAGTGCTTAGTTGTTGTGATCCTATTTCACATTTCTTGGGTAATTGTGACAAATGTTTTATAATGAATAATATATTCTAGAGGGATTATTTTTGGATTAAATGTTCTAAAATATTGATGATATATTATTAAATCATATAGAACCATATCTACTAAAATAAAAAAAATCAAAAAGAGGAAATTAATGTGGATAAAGAAGCAAGATAAGAAAAATGACATTGAATGATGGAGTTCTAGAAGAATAATTTGGATTATGAATGATTTTCTTTATTAGATATGTAATAATAAATTGGTGGTTATCAATGAGTGTTTAAGAAATAAATAGAGATACATGTAAGAGAAAAAAATTTATCTTTCACTATTAACTAGGACTCAAGAGTTGAGGTTATGAATCATCCAGTGTCCATGAATATGAAGAGTGACATATCTGAAGAGAAAAGGTAGTGGTGTAACCTCCCATGATTTGGAACTCACTTACATGGCCAAATTGGGACGATTACTAGAACTGAATCATGCCTCCCCATTCTCTAGAGGCTTCTAACTAGAAGTAGTTGTGTAAGTAATATACTGGGGAAACTATACCCCCTAGTATAGATATAAAATATAGAATAAATAAAAAATTATCAGAGTAATGGAAATTGTAGATATAGTTCAACATACAATTTGAAGATATTACACCATAAAATTAAACTAATGATAATAAATTATTTTATGAGTAGCTATAATGTATCTAAATTTCTATCTAAATGAAATAAATATAAACAATCATTATAGAAATAATAAACTCAAAATTATTTAGTCCAGATTCCCATGTTGATTTTATCTCCCAGATAAATCCCATCTAATAAGAAAAATTCTTCAATAAAATCATTTTCCCTTTTCCAAAAATGAATCCATGTAATCTTCTTGGGTACTAAAGAATGTCCCAAAAAGGGTGTGAGAATAACATTGTAGACCTACACCATTGTGTATAAATAAAACTAGTATGATAATAATTACATAAAATAATGTGATATTTTTGAGTATTAATTAATCAAAAATACATTAGAATAGACAACATGCTTCAACACCATGCCGGAATATCCCATAGAAAGTAACACATCCATGCAAATCAAAACCATAAGTCCAGGGAATAATCACGTAACTAGAAAAATCCCAATTTATATACATTTCATCATAACCAGACCAAGTCCTATATATAATCATTTCAACATAATAGGGAAAAGCCCTCATATAATAATTTCAGCATAACGAGACCAAATCCTCTGTATACGAATTTCAAAAAAATCCGGACAATCCATTTACAAAATAATTTCATCATAACTAAGATAATGCATTTATATAACCATTTTACCATAACTATGTGAAGCCCTTTATGTAATCAATTCAACATGAATAACTACATAAGTAATAACATAATAAATAACACAATAAGATATCATAAGATGCAAAGGTCAGTTATTCCAATTACAATTTTATTAATTAATCTTTCATACATTAAGTTAAATCTTAATCCATTAGAATTCCAATGAATACACTCATTTTATGTCAACTATAACCATACATTTCTATATTAAACTAATTCAATTTCCTAGGATTATCTATAACCATAAATCACATGAGCTCTGATGTCATACTAAAACACTTTTAAATTCATTATCATATTTGTTACTATTCAAGGGTAAGATCACCCTATAGGCAGCCAAAAGACAGGTCACTTCACTACATGATCTAGGGGGATATATGGAATTTTCCAAACACATGATAATTATTAATACTTATTATGTTAATTAAAATGCATTTATTGTTGGTTCAATCACATGATAATCCACAAAAAGAATAAAAATTGGAAAAATGGGGGTTTTATAGACCACTTACCTTTATCTTGTGATCAAGAAATGATTTCAAACATTATTAAAAAAGCATAAATAAGGTTATAGTTATCAAAATTTAATACCTAGGTCATACAATATTAAAACCCAGTTCAAAAGCATTCAAGATATCACAACACTACAATAATGGAAAAACAAAACGAAGTGGAAAACCAATTAGAAGGAACTCATCAGATATCAAATGCATGTTTGAGGCATCCATAAGGGAAAAACATCCACAAAATCTCCCTGTAGTTTCTGTTGGTTCTAATAGCGATAGATGCATGGTTTTTGAAATATAAAACATAATCATGACATGGTTTTAAATCACATAACTAAAGAAATTCATAATGTGAAAAAATTCCATTATGTTAATTTCTCTATTCCTGATATACATAGAAAAATATTCAATTTTGGGTTAAAATTACCTCAATCAACCATTTCATAATGCGATAAATTTTCAAGGAATGTTACATTTCTATTATATGAGCTCTTTCCCAAAATTGTATTTGGTAAGAGTTTCACATCAGGTAAAAATATCATGAGGTGAGATCCCCCATAGGAAAACTCTTAGCCTAGCTTCTACAGAAAAATCATGAACCGCCTCTAATTCCTTCCAACATAAGGGAGAACCCTCATATACCAATGAAATATTTATATCTATACTCCCTTAATAAAAAATACACATCCCCGAAAATGAGTTCATTTTCCCTAAAAAATTCTCTCTATCCCTAGAATGGACATGAAAACCATTTTTTAAAAAAGAACGAAAAACCCAACCATTAGTGGTTCAAAAAAAGAGAGATGTACATAGAAAAGATAAGATCTAAGACCCTCGCCACCTTATGAAATATCATCTATGAGATGATCTAAGAATCATTATAGGGTCTCTATGAAAAATTTTATCACTCTGTGAAATTTTTATTAAAAATATTTTTATTTATTTAATGCCTTATGTTACACACTACACTGAGTTTCAATTAAAACTCATTTCATTAATATAATTATTTAAAAAATTAGAACCCAGATCTTAGAATGAATAGTAGGAATATTATTACCTAAATTATGAAAATATGGTTTATAAATGTATACATAATTAATTCTTCAATGATTAATTAATTATAAATGAAAATCAAATCCTATTTAAAATAAAAGGAAAAGTTTTTTTGAAAAAATAATTAAAAGTACATAATCTTGTTTTATACGACTTAATAAAAAATGATTATTTTTGGTTTATTTTAATGAAATATATATATTAAATATAATGTTTAAAATTCTTCTTAGTTTTTTAGTAGACTTTATATAAGAAGAAATTCAATTTTACACCTAAAAGATGTATATTTCTAAAAATACAGTTTTTCCACGTTTTGATGGAGAAATTTTTTCAGTATTTTTTTAAACATTTATAAATTATATTATAGATAAGAAAATTCTTCTATTATATCATAATATCAAAATTTATTAAGTATGGACTTTTAGTATTTTTCTAATAAGTATTATGTTTTGATGAATAATGGAAAAACAAAATTTTATATTTAAAACAACTTTTTGTATAAATGATTTATAGTGTTAAATTATATTTTTTATTGTTTAAAAAATATAATTACATCAATTTTATATCTTAAAATTGAATTTTCGTCATTGAAATAAATTACATATTGTATTTGGAAATATAAAAATTTGAATATTTTGAATGATCTCACTTTAAAACTCAGTTTTTGTCACCATATCCATGAGAGTAATTTTAAATTAATTTTATCCTTTTAGGTTTATTAGATTTTGAAAAAAATTCTTTCCTATTTGGAATCCTGTGTTCCATATTTAGTAAATATATTTATTATCTTTTTGTAATATATAAATAGTAACTTTAATATATTTTTTACCATAATAAATGGAAAATCAGTTAATTAAGGGTAAAATAATACTATAAATATTCGAAAAATAACTGAACATGTGTCTGAATGTTATTGGATGATGATAATTTGATCCTTATCAAACTATGTGAGAAATTTAATTATTTAATATAAAATTTTCCATGAAAATGAATTTTAAAATATAAAAATCAAAGAGAGTGACAAAATGTCACACTCTTAATTTTAATAAGTATAATATTTTTAATATAGGATAAATAAAAAATATTTTGGACAATATATATTAGAATGGAAAAAAATTGTTTAAATTAATCATGTAAATTTATTATTAAATTTTAGTGACTGAATAATTACTATATATAATAACACAAAGATGATAAGGTAATTATTCAACTAATGAAAAATTCAATTAAATGAAATGAGAAATATTAAAACTCCATTGACTTGAATTAATTAAGGTAATATACAAAAATCATGATGTATATAACATATCTGGGGTTTATTAAATTATTTGGTTTGAATATATCTTATTTTATTCAGTTTATTATTGTCAATGTAATGAATAGTTTAAAAATTTTCACTTATTATATTTTATGAAAATAATATTTTATAAAATCATTTATAAATCATAAAAAGGTTATGTAATTGAATAAGTATTTATATGTGGTATAAAATTTCATAAATTGTCTTTGTAGGGTCCAATTGAAACATTATAATTAATAATTACATCCTTTTTATATTAAAAAATTATTACCGTAGTTAAAATTAAAATCTATTAACTAATAGTTAATCAAAATGATAAGGTTTAAAATAAAATAAAAATAAAGATAAAATAAATTATTTCATAATATTATATCCTCCTCATATTTTATCTTAGAATAAATGACCTTTTTATGTTATTTTATTTGATATTGAATTTATTGTAAATTAATATTTTGAGAAATTCAATGAGAACCCCTCCCCTTTCTTATAAAAGGGAACATATTATGCTCTTTTATTCACACATTAAACCTAATTTTTCATCTAAAACTAGAAAAAATATCTAACTAAATTCAATAACATAACCATAGTGGAATTCCATTGGGCATAAATTTTACATAGGAGGTCCTGTTGTGAAAACCAAAATGAGATACTCGAAGATAAGGTAATGTCCATCAACAAAATGTTTTTTTATTTATTCCATAAACCACACATATTATTATTATTAAAATTATATATAATTATCATTTCATATAAAATATATTGGAATTTATTTATTTTAATGTTACTACCTAAAAAGACACACACATCCATCAATTGGGATATGTATTCATCATTCGTGTGTACGACAGACTACCGCATCACGAAACAATGTCTTTCATTCTTCCATTACCACACGTAATGTTTAGTAACAATGACTGATTTATAAATAATATATGATATTTTTATAATTTTATTATTATTATTTATTTTTCATGTCAATCATACCTTCATGATATCCATTTTGAGGGAATATGATGACATCGTTCGTGTGTACGGTGGACTACCGCCTCGCAAAACGATGTTATTCGTTCACTCTTTACATAGAATGTATTAATTATTGTTTTTATAAATATATGTGATATATATTATATAAAAATTATTTTATAATTATAATATATCTTATATCTTTCTTCTTTAAATATGTATAGAAAATGATAAGAATGTTCATGCATACATACGACCTATCGTTGCTATGAACATTTTTTTTCATTTTTTCACTCAATATTTTATTGGTAACAATAAAAAGTTATAAATGAATATTTATGATATTTATATAATGGTTATTATTTCTTTTGTTATTAAAACATGATCTATTTATGAAGATATAGAATAAAATTCCAAAATATGTAAAATAAAAATTTTATTTATTACCCAAAATATAATTTACACTTATAATTTTTAATAAGACAGTATTCTAATGTCATTGTTAAGTAATATTATATATATATATTAATATCATTATTTAGTATATTTATAATAAACTTATATGTATATTACATTAGGTTTGAATGTGTTCTAAGGAATACAAGAAAAAACCTTAAATATTTTAGCCTCACTTCTATTTCTACGGGACACAAGCCTTATACAATACAATTTTCTTTCTGGTGGTCTGTTTAATTACCTTGAATTTAACCTATGTTATTTATCCATAAATAATTGGTTGATTACATATCCATTTGATGATATTTATGTCATGGGTTTTATGGTTCCAAAGTTACCTATCAGTGAAGTAATTTTGTCTAAATTTTTCATCTTTGAGACACATGTTATGTTACACACCAATATTATTTTATGTTATTTATAAAATTTCATTTGAAATTTTGTATCATGAATATCGTTTTTATTGATTGTTTATGTTTAATTTAATGTAATTCCAAAAAAATTGGGAATTTTGTTTTTGAAAAAACAATTTTTTTAAATACTTTCCAAAATGATTTTTTTAGAATTTTCATAGAAAAATATTTCAAATATGTTGAAAATAGTTTGAAAAAAAATTCATTTTTATATTTTAAAGTTAATTTTCAATTTACAATATATTATAAATTTTTTTTTATTTTAAAATAGTTTTTTCAAAACATAATGGATATTTTTATCAGGATGGTTTTTAGAAAGGTCTTTCAAAATTATTTACCATATGACATGAAATTTGTTGGTGATACTCATGCCTTACTAGGTATATGATACAAGGATACCATTCAAATTATTCTACTTAATAATTTATGGTTTGATGTGATTATGTTTATGAATCTCATTACTTTTCAAAAAAATTTTGGTATAATTAAATTTTTACGAAAAAAAATTCTTCTCATGGTTTTTGACCAGATAAATGATTTTTGATTGTGAGGAACATATATATATATATGATTTTATGAAGTGGAATGTGGTACATATATCTGCCATTAATAATTTAGGAAATTAAAATTATTTTATAATCTCAAAGGTTACATGGGAGGTCATCTTAATCATATAACCAGATAGTACATGGGAGTTCATCCTTATCCTCAAACTGGAAGTCTGCCAGAGATGTCTTCTCGAGACCAAAATAAGAGGGTATATGAGAGGTAATCCTAGTCCCCATACAATAGGGTACATAGGAGGTCATCCTAAGACCATAATAACTGGGTACACGGGAGATCATCATAATCACGATGTTTTTTCATGGGTGATTATCACATGCCTAACTTACTTTAGTAGGTGTCATTTACATAAGATATTATATGATTATGTGTATGTCACAAATTCCATGTATTGTGCCATTATAATATTGCCAGGGATCGTATTCTTTGACTTTCTTGTGATTTATGTATTATTAACAAACAATATTTGGTTACATGATTCAATATTATGATAATTTATATGTAGGGTATGCTTTTTAAATTTTATTCTCAATTTATTGTACCCTTATACCAATTTTATGTTTACCTATATCTTACGTTTATCCTTCGTCAGGATAAAAGATCAGTATTTGCTTTTTTTTTCTTTTCCCAAGGATATAAATAATGGTTTAATGTATGATTAATAAAAGGGGAGATCATTATGGAAGATTTTTGAATAATTGTCACCAAATTAAAACAATGTATTCAAAGATTCAAAATTCACTAAACAATTAGGGTCATCAGGTATATGTTTATGTAATGTAATTAATATTCATCTAAAAAATGTATTATCTGTGTTTGAAAATATGGGGCCATTATTTTTGGTATCAGGATAATTTTTTTGTCTACCATTTGATACTACGTTGAGAAAAAAATAGTAATATCTGTAAGGATAAGTCTAATTATAGGTTACAATCATAGAGTTTTGTTAAAAATAATGAATAAACATGGATTTAACCTGGGGTTTCATAGATTGAGATTTTCTAAAAAATCCCTTGATTATGTTATTTTAACAATATGATTAGTATTTTTTACACTATTATTTTCTTGTTTTAGTCAATGGATGGTACTAGATAAAACCGTGTTAATTCTGATTGTGATTGGAAATTTAATGATTTTACTCCATTGGAAACAAGTGTTATTGGAGTAAGAATGAAAAATATTTTATGTTATTATCATAAAACATTATCAAAAAATGAATCATTTTGAACTTATAAATGATTAATGATGTTAACAATATTCTATTGATTCCTTCATGAGGAAACATAGACATTATTTTAGTTTTTATAATAGTCCTTTAATTTCCTCGAAATAGATTAGTACAAATGAAATGATATTTTTTTCATGAATTTTCATAGAATGAAAAATTTACTTTATTTTTCTACAATTTCAAAGGTGAGGTATATCAATTATGGACCTTTTCTAAAAATACAAATAAACAAGTAGAAAATGACTCTATAGATTGGTAATATTTCAAGTACTCATTTTTTAATAGTTAATTTCCTCATGTTCAATCTATGAATATGAAAAAATGAATTCGTGGAGATTAAGCAAAAAGATGATGAATTTTTCCTTCCTATATTGAAAATATTATAGTGGTTGTAAGGTAACCTTTGAGTATTATCGTCCAACCTAAAACAAAAATTGATTAATTATTTGGTGGCCCACAACCTATTAATCAAAAGGACATTAATATAAAAAAAAATTTAAGCTCTAATGATTTTTTTTTCAATGGGATCTGATGGTTTAAAAGGAGGTTAATTTTTTGTATAAATCTTATGGTTTGTGACAAGAAAATGAAGTTTTATTTCAAAATAAAATCATACGACAGTGGAGAAAAGAAAATGTGCCTTCCATTTTGCACAAAGTGTTCAAAGAAACGTGGAGAGAATTATCTAAAGGGAACTATAAATGTTTTAACTATGGAAAAGAAGGTAATTGAGAGAATGAATATCAAAGTGATAGGAATAATGTTTCTAATAATTCAAATAATGAGAATTCACAAAATAATTTACCACACACACATTAGTGATTCAATTGAATAAAATTTGGCCATTATGCAAACATGTTCTCTAATCAATTGAATAATTTAGTTGATAAGCCACATAAACTTATAAATAAAATGTAAAAATGGAATTATTATTCTATGATATTGGTTGAAGTAAACTATCATAAATAGTGAATACTTATCCTCCTTCCTTATATGGGAATTTCATGTTTTATTATGTTTGAATAATTACAATGTAAATATTATTATTCATCCTTAAAGTGAAATTTCATGTGATTATCTACCTCTACATGGATTCTAGAATAATGAACTCACATTTGATATTATATTGGTATGAGGATGGACCAATGTTTCCAATGATTTTTTTTTCAAAAATAAATAGTGAATTATATTTTGGAATGGTTGTGAGGTTAACCATTTAAGGAATGGTTGATTTTAAAATTAGGATGTGATTTTTTTACTAAAGTATTGTCCCTATATATGTTTATTTTTCATATTGGATAAAATTTTATAACGATTTTTATATATTGATAACTAAATACAAATGGAATGAATTATCATTTTATTAATGGATCTAAAAATCTGTTGCTCGTTCAAGAATGAAAAATTCACCTTTATTTCTGAGATTCAGATATGATGTTGAAATTAATCAAGGAACAACCAAATGGTGACAATTTTAATTTTAAATTATAAAAAATAAAGTAATTATTTATTATCAAATTATTTTAAAATAACTTTTTATCCTATTATCATTATTTATGATAATAGCAATGACATTTTTTTAGTGCAATTTGTTCCACAGATTTGTGTTCATTAACCTTCTAATGACCATATTCTCTATCAATATCCAACCAAACTTGATTGTTAGTTTTCTCTTCCATGACTATATTTTCACAATCCATATATGTTCTCTAATGACGAAACCTAGTTATGAGTTACTTCGGGAAACTGTTATGTTTCTAACATTGTTTTTTAAAAATCATGATTAAGAATTCGTTTTTACAATGTGGGATTCAATGAAAGTATCTTTTAGGTATTAAAATTTTGACAAACCTGAATAATTTTGAGTTTGAAATTAATTTTATTTGGGGGTAGAAAGTAAAATCCTGATATTTTTATGAAATATATTTTTATTTTTTTGATATATTGTGTTACACATATCACTGAATTACCTAGAATTACATGAAACATTAATTTTTTTTCAAAACATATTTTCATTATTGTAATAATTTCAAAAAGATAATTATAAACTAGTTTATAGAATGGAGGGTGTGAATATAATTAACTAAACTAGAAAAATATGGTTTATATATGTACATATAATTAATTCTTTGGTTACATATTAATTATGAATGTGAATAAAACCCTTTTTAAAATAAGAGAAAATGTTTTTATGAACAAATATTTAAATGTGCGCAGGTTTATTTTCTACCAATAAATAAATAATGAATTATTTTGGAATATATTAATGAAATCAATATAAAATATAATTTTTAACATTAATATTATGTGTTTTCTAGACATGATATATGAACCAACCCATTTTTATGATTAAAGGTTACATTCTTCTAAAAAGATGTCTTTGTCTCTATTTTATGTAGAACTTGTTTTAAATATAGTCTCAAAATAATCATAAATTTATGTTGAATAAATAAAAGTAATATTTTAATTAGGAATAAAAAATATACATTGGTTAAATATTCTATATTTTTTTGATTAGATTCATGTTTTGATTAACAGTGAAAAATACTGAATTTTATATTGAAATAAACTTTTTCTTCTAAATAATTTATCGTTTCAAAATATATTTTTCATTGTATATAAAGTATAATTTAATAATTTATATATCATTTAATCAAATTTAGGTCATTGTAATCAATTAGAAAATGGATTTCTATATAAAACAATTTCAATCTTTTGAATGTTCTCACATTAAAAACATGTTTTCTCAACCAATCTACAGGATATATTTGAATTTTTTTTACCATTTATGTCTACTAAATTTTTAAAAATGAATTCTATATTTTTAATTTTAATTTAAAAATATTTTAAATATGTATATTTTATTTTTGGATAATATGATTATTATCTTTAGAAATATCTATTACCACATTTGAAGGAAAATTAGGAAATTAGAGGTAAAGATAATATTATAAATATTATAAAACAACTCTAACACCCACCCAAATGTTATTTATAGAATATAATTTGAAACTTAACAACTCAAGTTCTAAATTGAATTTAATAGTTGATATTTTTCAAGTAATGACTTAGATGTTAATAAAATCAAAGCGAGTGAAAAAATTCATAGTCTTAATTTAAATAAGTATAATATTATTAATAATGGATTAAATATAAAATTTTCTAAATTATTTATTTTAATATGAAATCTAATAGATTTAAATAAACCATGGAATTTAATTTTTTATTGTTAGTGAATAAATTATTATTATAAGACATTCCAAAATGATGATGTCGTAATTATTTAATTAATCAAAGAATCAATGAAATCATATTTGATATATTAGAAGAATCATAATTTTACTTAATTAAGGTGATACATGAATTTTATATATGTTTATGATATATTATGTTTATATTAAATTATTTGGGTTTAATAAAACTTTTCTCTTGAGTTTTGTAAAATAAAGGTAATCAATGTAATGAATAGTGTCAAAATTGAATCTTATGATATATTATGAAAATAATAATTAACTACATTATTAATAAATCATAAAAACATTAAATGAGGTCAGAATAGATAATATTAGGTATAAATTATCATTAATTTTCCATTTATGGTCTAATTGTGACTTTATATACTGAAATCAAATCCTTTTTATATTGAAAAAGTTTTTGTTTTAGTTAGGATTTAAATGGGTTAACAAAGGGTTAATAAAGATGAAAAGGTTTAATGTAACACAAAAATCTAGATCAAATATATTGATTGAAGAAATTAAATACTTATTATATCTTACCATATAATAAATGGAATTTCATAGGTATTTTTATGGATATTGATTATATAATAAATTAATATTTTGAGAAATTCCACAATTACCCCTCCTCTCTCTTATAAAAGGAAACCTATTATTCTCTTTTATTCGCACATTAAAATATATTTGTTTAAAAAACATTACATATATCCACTAAACTTCCCTAAAATTATATTATAATCATTAATATTAGAATAAATCCATCCCAGGAAGTCCTTGGGTGCAAATAAAAATGAGATACCCAAAAAAGATGTAACACTACTACAAAATAAGGCTATAGCCACAGTTTGGAACTGTGGCTATCGGCTCAAAAACTATCACTATAAGATTTAGTCATGGCTTCATAAACCATGGATGGTATTGGTGTGGATATAGAAAAAAACCTATAGCCACTGTTTCAAATAGTGGCTATAGCCATATAGCCACGATACAAACCTTGGCTACACCTTTATAGCCACGGTTTGAATTGTGGAAACACCCTATAGCCATAGTTTTCAAACCATGGCAGAAAACTATTTCAAGAAATACATATAGCCACAGTTTTAATCCTCGGATATAGGCATTTTGTCACAGTATTATAACATGGCTATAGCCCTATATCCACGGTTAAATAATGAGGTTATATGTCCCCCCATTCCATAAAAAAACAGAACCCCCATCCCCCTTCCCCAACACCCCCTGCATACTGCCCACCCCCCTTCACACTGCCCACCCCCAACACACCACCTTCCCCATGCCCACTTCCCCATCACACCCACTACCCACTGCACTCCCCCCAGCCCACTGCACATATCCTGCCCACCCTCTACCCCATGTAAAAGAACCCACCACACCCCCTTCCCCTTTCCCCCTGCACACCTCCCTCATTCCCCCTCCCCCCAGAAAACCACCCTTGCTTCTCACCCAATCCCCTGAATAGCCCCTTCCCCTGCCCCCACCACCTACACACACCCCCTACCCACAGCACTTCCCCCCAGCCCACTACACCCCCAAGCGCACACCCCCTTCCCACAACACTTCCCCCCAGCCCTCTACACCCCCCATCACACCCCATGCACCCTCCCCCTTACAAAAGAACCCATAACACCCCCGACACCTTTCCCCCTCCCCCCTTACCCATGCATCCCCCCCCCCCCCGAGCACACCCCTTTACCACTTCTCTTTCCCCCATCCCACTTCACCAGCTGGCACCCCCCTACACCCTCCCCATGCCCCTTTCACCGACCCCTACCCCCCCCCCCCCAAGCACACCCCCATCCCACTCACCCTTCTAACCCCATGTACCCTACCCCTTGCAAAAGAACCCAACAAACCCATGTGCCCTTTTCCCCCTCCCCCATGCACCACTCTCCCTCCCCACCACACCCCCTCCCCATCACCCAGCACACCCCCAGCCCCTTCCCCTTCCCCCCTGCACACAACCCCTTCCCATTGCACCCCCAACCCACTACACATCCCATTCCCCCTCACCCTAACACTTCCCCATCACACCCCCTTCCCACGCCCTCCACCCTCCCCCCATCCCCATGATAAAGAACCCAGTACACCCCTACCCATTGTCCCCTCCCCCCAACCCCCCCCCCCCAACACCTCCCCTCTGCACACCCCCTACCCCGAGCACAACCTCCCTACACCCTCACCCATTCCCCCGTACACACACCCACTACACTCCCCCCCCCCCCCCAGCCCACTACACCCCCCAGCACACCCCGCTGCACCCCATCACACCCCGCTACACCCTACCCCTGCACCTTAACAATGAACCTAGCACACCCTTCTACCCATTGCCCCTCCCCCTTGGAACCTAGTTGAAATAATTTTACAGAACAATAACACATTATGATATTGTACGCTAATTGAAGGATGGATGATTCTAATGACCAGTACTCAATTGATTATTCCTCATTACTTACCATATCATCTCATGTAGGCTTGGAGAAAGTTAGTGCAGAATTTAACTCTATGGTTAAAGTGATGCGGGAAAACTATAAAGTGGTAAACTGACACTTGAGTGTTCAATATTTTATAATGATGTGTTATAATTTTATAAGATAGTTATTGTCCTTGAATTAGTTGGTGAATATTTGACAAAAGATTATCATACCTCTGTGGTATCTGAATCCCAAAGAGACAAATATGGGTGATGAATTCAGGTTTCTATTTCGGTGGCCATGGATGGTTTCCAAAATACTCATTATGTTTCTAGATTCTTTCATATCAGATCATAAAGTCTATACACTAGAATCATCAGTATCTACTCTAGGCATTTAATGTTCCAATGTGGAAGAGGGAGTACTTCATGATGGACTTTATAATAGGGTCACTAAGGACCCCAAGGAATCATTAAACTATATAGGTGATTTTTTTATAAGATAAACCAAGATTCTCATTTCATAACTATCAATGATACTCACCTAATAAAAATATAGGAATTTTTTATGTCTCTGAAGACTAATACTATCATATATTTCCGTTAATAATTATATCAGAGAGAGATGCACATATTATGCCATGATTTTTTATAGTGTTTAATATATCCTTAGGGAATCATCTAATATTGAGCACAATATACCATCAATATATATACAGACACTAGGAGTAGATGATACATATATTAGAGGATATGATTCGAGATTGTGTTCAATAAATTGATGGATCTTGGGTTTAATATGATCTTAGGGTATCATCTAATATTTATTGAGAGATGTGATAGCACACCAACAGGTGAAACCAAGAAATTTCAGGAAAATTCATCCAGAGGAGAATATACAGGTGTTTTTTTGGGGGGTGGATGCAGTGAGCTAAAATCAGCATTGAGATCATTTTACAAAATCAAGTTACCTGGTCAACAGACCATTCAAAGATCATTCTCAGTTGAAAACTCATATGGTTAGGAGCACCATTATGTTTAGTTGAGGGGTGTACCCCCAATACAGTACATTTCAGGCTGTGAACCACTTCCCAAGAAATGAAATTCCCAGGGTTAGGGATTAATGGTGTGAAATACCTATTCACACTATAAATCATTACTAGTTGGATTTATTTCAATAGGTTAAATTATGTCTTTTTCTAGGTCTAGTTTTTCACAATGATGTTACTGAAGAATGTATCATGTTTCTAAATCTAGTTTTTTTGTTTAATGAAATTAAAACAATTATTTTCATTATGTTTTATATTTTTATGAGAATGCTCAGTTTATGTTTTCAATAAATGAGGACAATGTCATCTCTAAAGAGAATGAAATTTCATTTTATACTATTGAGATGGCTGAAACATTCTACTAGTCCACATTAAAGGCATAGGGAAATCATGTAAAATAGGTGAAAATGTCATTAAAAATATCCACAACCAATTTTCATTTCATATAAAAATTATATAATAATGAAAATAAGTTTTTAAAATACTAGAGAAATTATAGATTTCAAATTAAATTGATAGGAAGAGGGAACTTACCTCAACCTCAAGGCGCTACTTTTGACGACAAATCAAATCTTCCTTTTTTCCGCTTGGACACATATGAAACATCACATATATATATGGACACCTAGCCCCTATATACATATTTTCATGGAAAAATATGCAGAAAGGGTTTCTTAGATATATGATTATACTTTAATATACCCCTTTACACTTACACATGTATTCATTTTTCATATCTATATATAAGCACACCTAGCCTTAATATATATATTCATACTCCCATGAGTGAATATATATAAATTGGGAACTTATATATTTATATGCCTACCTAAGCATACACATTTAAGCCTTTGTCAATGGAAACTCGAAAACACATCAACAAGATCCAGAAAGCAATAAAAAAATATAAAGAACCCAAGAATAAAAAAATCCCTAATAAAAATTTGGCCAAAGATTAAAAACAAAATAAGTCTTATCCAATCCCGATGTTGATTGCATTGTCATCGATGGTGGTGGATAGAACCATCCTCGTCATAAGAAACCACCTTTAAGGAAATAGTGGAAAAAGAAATGAGATATAACAACTTCTTATAAATATGCGATTACAGATCATAAATGATACATGAATCCCTTACCATTATAGATTCTATAATTCCTTTCTATTATTACCACAATATCATCATTTAGTCACACCCATTGGACTGATAATTTATGGTGGTCATGTCAACACAAAATAGATAAAAACACACCCATTGTTCATCATAATATCAATAATAATTGCATCAGTACACGCATAAACAATAGAAATAAAACATCCAGGAAGCATACCCCACCCCCACCTACACCCCCACTACCCACAACACCATCCCCCCCAGCTGTAGTCCCCATACACCAGCCCCCCGGCACCACTCCCACCAGTCCCCCAGCACCCCCCTCCTGCACCAGCCCCCCGCACCACAGCCCTCTCCCCCACTTATGCCCCCGTTGTCCCCCTACACACCCCACCCCACCCCAACACTCCCCCCCAAACACCCCCACCCCACTACAACACGCCCCTCATCCCCTCCCAAGCACTCACACCCCCACCCCTAGCACCTTCCCCCCTGCACCACTCCCACCCACTTGCACCCCCACTACCCCCCCCCCCAGCACCATCACCCCCCTGCACTACTCACCCAATCCCCCAGCACCCCCCTTCTACACTAGTGTAATTCTTATTCCTCTAAGATATCTTTTTTATTATTTAGAAAACCATTTTTTAGAAGTAATTATTACTCCTCTTCTTCTAGGATATCTTTAATTAAATGAATTCTACAATTCCTTTCCTAAATTGATTCCATTTGATACTTCATCTCACTTTCAACGGTTTATGTCGTTAACGGCCAATTTTAAATGGTCCATGATCTGGACTATTCTTCCATGGTGTAGGTTGTTCATCTCTATTTCAACATATTCTTCACTTCTATCAGTCAAGATGTTATTATCCCAACATTCATTATACTTCTTCCCAAATGTCTAGTTTCACTATTATTTACAAATAAATCACCTTCTCATAATATTTCATTTTGTATATCTATTTTTTTGTAGTTCTATTTTTGGAAAACAACAATATGATCTTGTGATTTATTTAAAGATCCACATATTTTATTCATGCGCATAGCCAAATTGGATGATGTGGATAGATTTTCATTATTTAATCACAAACATATCTGTACAAAATTTCTTCTAATCCATGGGTAATAGATAAATATACATGGGTAACAACAGATTTATTATGATAGTCTGCCACATTCATCTATGAGATTATAGTGAAAAAATTAGTGGATCAATTAAATTTATTTTGACACATTTATGAGTCGTTTTGTTAGTAATATTATCATCCTTACTTTGTGTGGTAGCTACTATTATTTTCCTAAAAACATGTAATTATTCAACTTTGGGGACTTCTTGATTTACCAATTTCACCTCATACTCCAGTCATTATAGATTTAGATAATACATATCATATTCAAGCGATTTTAACATTTCTCTATATCCCTTTTGTAACTTCAGAATCAGATCTCCAGACACTTTATTATCCTTTATAAGAGAACTATATATTTCTTTAATATTATTATATTTAACATCCAGCTATAAATATTTGACATCCAGAGAGGTAAAATATTTTTTTATTATTAAAAGACCACTTCTATAATAACAAGTTCCTCAAAAACTCATCTTTTTAATTATTATTCATTTATAGGAAATTTTCCATTGAAAAGGGATAGAAATGTCTCCATAGCATCAATAAATATTATGATGATGATACAATTACAAACCTTTTTAGCGACATTATATTTCATTGACATAGAATATAAATGTAACAAGGATTTATTACATTGTATCCCCATTGGGAAACTACATCTTAGTGGTGACATGGTCATTACATCACTTTCCTACTTTTGGCAATTCCGTCTTAAATGTCTAACTACACATAAAGGGTTTTTTTGTTCAAAAATCCACTTTTATAAAAAGAGGGAAACCCCCTACAGGTATATAAAAAGGGTCAAGTACGATGTGTGCTTTACGACTAACAACGCCATCAACTATAAATAAAACATCAATGAAATAATTTCATGAAAGGTATAAAATTGTGTGTTTTCACAGAAATCACACCTCCTTTAGAAGGGTTTTATTACAAAAACATGACTTTTTTATTAAAAAAACAATTATATTAACTAAATTTTTTTCAATAATTTAAATTTCATATAAAAAAGGAAAATTATGAAGGAAAATAAATGAAATTTAAAATATTCTTGAATTAAAAAGGCTTGGAGAGGGACCCTACCTTAGATGAGCCAAGGCACACTCGACACATAACACATTTATCAATGAAAACTCTATGATGCTTCATCCACCATCCAATCATATGCACCTTTTCATATACATAAGGATGCCCTTACCCCTATGTATGTGTTTTCATGTTCTTGAACACCCAATAGAGGATCCTTATATGTATGCTCCAATGAATAAGACCATTATCACCCACACAATTATGCATTTTCTATATATATATATACATAATCACACCTAGCCCCTTATATGTAATCGTGGTTCCATGGTCGGATATACATATAACAAGTGAACTTATTATATATATTCTTTCTTATGCATACACGGTGAGTTGCCTTTTGACTCTGGTTGCCACAGCACACAAGAATGGGTCCCAGGAGACTTCAAAAAAATCCTAGTGATCTGATGAATCATCATTAATTGAATCTAAAAATTTACGTGGAACAAACATGATTAGCGAGAAAGAAAATATATCATATTAAACTACACAGCCCTAATCTCATGTTATAATCCATCTCACCTCACAAGTCTTCACCGAAATTATATGCAATACTATCCATTGAAAATATCTTTCATTGTCCCACAAATATAATTTCATCAAAAGGAAATGCCATCATTATATGATTTTCAATCACTATGTTTATACACTAATATACCATATTTCACACAAAAAATCCCCAAATTTAATATTTTATTCCAGTAATATTTGCTTATTGTATTTAATCATTAGGGGAGAAAAGGAATCTATCAAGAATATAACCTCATGTCTATTATTCAAATGAACAATTGATCCTTGATATAAATAAATCTTTATTATATATCTATTATCTAACAAGGATGATAACTACTAGTAGATTCACATTAATTAACATGGAATATTATATTTATTGCATGCAGGATTAAAAAGAAAATTTTGATTCACTATTGGTGATCTTTATCATGATCCCCAAAGTCATCCATAATATCAAACTCTTATAAAGGTTGAATTATGATATATGAGGTATTAATAAATGTCAACTCTATATCTATGGTATACCACTAAACCAAAACATTCTCAAAGGCTTCATACCTAAACAATTTATATCATTCTAAAAAATGAAAATACTAAAATGGGGGAGACTCACTCTTCTCTTTTCTAAAGATTTCATACACTGTATAGATTTTTATATATGGGGGTTATCTTCCCAATTTGGGTTTAATCCATAAATCAAAACAACCCATGTATAATCTAAAATAATTAACTTATTAACCTCAAGGTTGATTTTCGAACACTTCACCACCAGTCAATCATCAAAATGTTTCTCACACTATCTTATGTCTATATCATGATCTAATAAAAACTGTGACTTATCACTCACAAATACTTATTATAATCCCATGAATAATCTCTTTATCATCAAGAAACCTAAGAGACCTAAAATCCATCTCAAAACATTATGGGAACTTTCCAAGGCCCCATGTTTGTGAGATCATTATGAAACCCAGTGGGAATCTCATCATGGACAAACCATCCCATCTTATAGTATAAATTCATGACATAAATATCATACATAATCAAATAATAGTAAAAAATCAAGTGGAAGACAACAAAAAAGTGATAATACGTGAGAACATTATTGTTATAAATAATTCCTCTACTACATGAGTTTAATAAGACCAATCAATTTCTAAAAAAACATACATTATGTTATATTAATAATTCAATTAATAGACACTTTTATAAAAATTAATGTTTCATATCATGCCTACTATACACACATGGGTTCCATGAACAAATTTATTTAAAATAGGCTTTTGAAAATAATAAAATTCAATTTTAAATTTTTTTTTTCAAAAAACAGATTTTCATATGATTTCTATAATAAATTTTTATTTCAAAAACACTTAACATTTAAAATTTCATTTGATTGTTAAAAAAATAATTTTTAGAAAGAACAACAAATCATCACCTCACACGACCTTGTGAACTATATGATGGGCCACCAATAACTATTCAACTAATGTGGAACTAAATATACTATTTAGGAAGCTATGTATCCTTTGGTGACTATTAGTATAATAAAATCCCATCACAATTATATTGTTAGATAATGTCATAAAATTATTTCAAAATAATATAAATAATAACAAGAATATGAAAATAAAATTTGTAATTTCATAAAAGAAAAAGGATTAAAATAATCAATGAATAAATACAACCAATATTAATTATACATCTTATATAAATCAAAGGTCATACCAACTAGTTTTTATGATAAAGATCCATTATATCTTCAAATTCCCTAGAAATATATATGTCATATATTTAAAATAAGGTTCTACACTTGGAAAAAATAAAACAAATACTCTACATAAGGAATAAAGAAACATAAAGCATGAGAAATTTAGTGTAGAAAAATAATGGAATAAACCATCGTATACTATAAGTAAAATCCCAAATTTATAAATCACAATAAATATTGATTTCATGAAATTTTTCTATAATCCATAAATAAATGAGTCTGGTGACATACCTCAATTGAAAGTGTTGGTATCAATACGCATTGTTCCTCTAAAACTGTCCTTTAACTATTGCACACAAAATACAAATTATAAGTGTGATCGCGTTAATGATATTGTAAAATTATATATTAAAATACCCATAAAAACACCAAAATCATGGGAAGAACAATATAAGGTTATAAATAGTGATTATATGAAGACTATTAATAAGATATAATGAACTAGAACTGCACTGATCATACGATTGACAAATTTGGTGTAGGGGGAGAACCATCAAAATCACCATAAAATTATGATTTATAGTCAAACGATCAATGGAGATAGGTATGAATTGGTCGAGAGAGAAGCTAGCGTGAAGGAGTAACCGCAACCATATATGAGGGTGAGGGAGAAGGGTTTCTAGGTGGGAGAGGAGTCGCGCTGCCATGAGGGTTTTGGAGGGTCGGTGATCTAGGGAGGACCAGAAGTGTTCGGAGAGGATGAGGGTGTGGAGTGGTCGATGGAGGAGGAAAGCACGGAGAGGTCGGGGGAGGAGGACATTGCGGATCGGGGGAGGAGCGGTGGCTTTCGGCAGGGAGGAGGTCATGGAGAGCCCGAGCGAAGAGGTCATGGAGAGCCTGGGTTAAGGGAGGAGGGGTCACAGATTGTGGGAGGAGGATCCTAAAACTTGGGGGGGGGGGGGAATTGGTTGCCATGTTTTGTTAATTAAACCATCGGTATAAACATGTTAGCACCATAGATCTATAAAACTATGGCTATAGATCTGTGGCAATATGTTAAATTTATGGTAGTGTAACATTCCTTAATAAAATTTTTTATATTATTTCTTCCATGAATCCCTTAAATTATTTTTATTTCATGTTTATATAAAGTAAAATTATCTTTAATATACTTATATTTTATTAGGGTATGTTTATGACCTAAAAATTTACAATCTTCCATCAAATTAGATATGCAATCATCATTCGTGTATACAGATGAATATCGCTTTGCTAACTGATGTTGTCCGTTCTTCAATTTAAACTATTAATGGTTTGTAATAATGATTTATTTATATTTTATATATGATATATTTATTTTTATAATGTAATCTAATTATTTAATTTTTATATTTCACATACCTTCTTGCTTTCCATTTTGAGGGATTGCGATAATGTCGTTCGAGTGTACGGCAGACTACCACCTCGCAAAGTGATGTGATTCATTCATGCTTTACATGAAATGAATTAAAAAAGTATTTATAAAAAATTTGTGATATATATAAAATAAAAATGATTCTAAAATGATAATATATCATATACTTTTCTTCCATTTAATATGATAAGAAAAATAAAACATCATTTATTCCTACGTATGTCCTACCATCTCAATGAATAATATATTTTATTTTATAAGCCAGTATTTTATAAATAACCATAAATAAATATTTAATAAAAATATATATGATATTTATATCAAGTTTATAATTATAAATATGATTAAATATTTATCTATTTATGTTGACTCAGAATGATAATCCCAAACATATACGAGAAACAAAGTGGTTATTACCCAAAGAATTAATTAAACTTTTAATTGTTAATAAGAGAGTAATATAATTTTATAATTAAATAGTATATGTTATTATATATATGAATATGGTTCCATTATAGATTTATAATAAACATATATTTCTTACATGAGGTTAGAACATGTATGATGAAAGTCAGGGATTAAAGTAAGGGATTTTTGTCTTCGTTATACTAATATGGGACAAATGCCTTATACACTACTTTATTAGTTTTTAGGGAATATATAGTACCTATGAATGTAATTTAGGATGCCCATATATAATATTTTGGTATTTACATGTCCATTTTATGACCACCTTTATGGGGTTTACGGTTCAAAAGATACCAAATTAGTAAGGTAATTTTGTCCCAATTTTATTTTCTTTAAGACACATGTTATGTGATGGACCTATATTCTTTTCTGAGATATATATATTCTTTTAAATGAATAATTTTTAATCAACTTATCATCATGATGTTATAATATTCATTTAATTTTTTCACTCTTCCTTTGTAATGTGTTTTATTGAAAGGCATTTTTTTCCTAAACAAGTTTTAAACAAATGATATTTTAAGAATTTTTAGAGAAAATAATTTCAAATATGTTTACAATGTTTTTAAGTGATTAAATTACATGTTTTAAATGTTATTTTCAAGGAAAATGGTCTGATAATGTTTCTATTATTTAAAAATTGTTTTTCAAAGTGGGAGAGATATTGTTCTCAAGAATTTTTTTAAAAATATCATTCTAAATATTTTTTCATCTAAGATAAAATGTGATGGTGTTAATCATGAATAACTGGGGATATAATCCAAGTATTCCATTCATATTCTTTCACATAATATTTTAACGTTTAATGGATTGATATTTCTGAATCTCATTAATTTTCAATGAGATATTCTATGATAAAACATTTACGAAAATAGTTTCTTTTCATGATTTCTTATGTGAAGAATGATTAACAATGTTGTGGTACATATATGTATTATCTCATTAAGGGTGGAACCTATATATCCATCTAATGAATTGGTAAAGATAAATGTTATAATATCTAACATTTATATGGTATTTCATCCTAATAAAACAATATTATGGTACAAGGAAGTTCAACCTTATCTCGAAATAAGAAGTGTACATGAGACATTATCCTAATCCCACAACAAGAGGTTATGTGGGAGGTCATCCTAATACCACAAAAAGAGCGTACATGGGAGGCCATCCTAAGACCATAATAATACTTTACATTGGAGGTCATCATAATCCTTAATTAAGTACACAGTTGATTAATCTAAGCCTAATGTTCAATGAATTTTCTTGTAGGTATAATTGACATAAAATATTCCAAGACAATTTGTATGCCAAAAATTCCATGATTTATGTCATTTTTAAACTCTAATGGATCATGATTATTTATTATCTTATGATTCATGTGTAACGACCCATGTATTTATTGAATAATAATTTTCAATTTCTAATAATAATTATGAATAAGATATTAATTTTACAATAAATGGGATTCTTTTTTCCGATAGTGTACTCGACACGTAATAATGGGTTTTTTCCATAATCTTTTGTTGCACACAATACTGAGTTATACCAAAAAATAATAAAATAATATTATTATTATTTTAAATGGTAGTAAATTTCTAGAAGTTCGAATGGCGGTAATGAATATTATCAACTAAATTTTGAAATATTGTTTACGCATGGTTAATTAATGATTCATTGGTTACCCAATTTATTAGAAATGAAATTAAAATCCAATTGAATATAAAAGATATGATTTTATGAAAACATATTTAAATGAGATTAATTCTATTTATAAAATCGTATCACTCATTATAGATTTTTTTAATGAAAAATATATCTTATATATTCAATTAAATGTTTTAAATTAATATTACATGTTTTCTAGATATGATAGAACAACAAATTCAATTTTTCGGACAAAAGTAGTATTTTTGTAAAAATGCAGTTTTACCACCTTTTGATGGAGAACCCATTTTGAATATAGTTTTTGACACCATTATATGTCATAATTGAAAAAATAAAATTCTTCATTATAAGTGGGAAATTAAAATTTTCTTTGGATGAATTTTTGATATTTTTCTGATATATAACATGTTTTGTTGAATAGTAAAAATATGCTAAATTTTAATTGAAAACAACTTTTTTCATCGAGATTATTTGTATAATTAAATATTAATTAATAAATGTTTAAAAATATAAATTGAATATATTTTTATCATTTAATAAAATATATTTCATTTGACATAATTTTACATTTAAATTTGATACAAAGACATGTCAATCATTTGATAGTTACGACTTCTTAAAAACCCATTTTTTCCTTTGACAACAGTAATTAATTTAAAATTAATTACTGAAGCTACTATATTTTGAATTTGGAAAAACTGATTCCATATTTGGAATAAAAAGTTTGAAATTGTTTAAATAGTAACCTTTTATTTTTGTACATTATGAATAGTAACGTCAGTAATTATTTTATTTACTATGGTTAAAGTGTAAATTTGGTAAATTAGGGTAAAAACAATATTATAATAAAATTAAACTACCCTAAAACATGTCCTAAGCCTATTTTATGAGATATTTACGATCATGGAAATCCTTGGGTCAATTTTGGGACACCATTGATCTAATTGGGAGTGATTATAACATTTTATAAGAATTAAATTAATGTAAAGATAAAGATAACATAAACATGTATCTTTTAGTAAAAATATTTTTATATATGCTTATATAAGTGATATCTTAGACTATAAATAGTAATTATAAAAATAATAGTATTTCCTACATCATGGTATTTTATTTATAATTTTTAGACATCCAATAAATTAATATATTAATGACACAATGATGATGTAGTGATTACCTTATTAATGAGTGATTTAATTAAATGAGAATATAAATATTAAAATAAAATCATTTTAAAACTTTTTATGCCATCCAAAAAATTTATGGATTATTATTACTTGTTATCTTTTCATTAATTATGTTCTTTCAAAATAATAAAGATGTTATGGATTTTTTAAAAGGTCATGATATGAATAGTATTAAAACTAATGTTAATGAGTTTTTAAAACAAATACTATTTTATTAAATGAAATAATAGTACTAAAAATATTTTATTATTCCAAATTTATTATATATTGTTGAATATTTAATTAATTAACCACTTTAGGTTTTATTGTAATTTTATTGTTACTATATTAACCATATAGTATGAATATCCAAGAATACCTAGTAAGAGATAAATTAGTTAACTAAGTGTTAATTCTAAAATATAAGGTCAACATTGTGACCAATACTTATCTGAAACCTAATGGTTTAGAGGTTATTAACACCACAAAATATTATTTTTGAAATAAAT
This sequence comes from Viscum album, assembly GCA_963277665.1. Lineage (NCBI taxonomy): Eukaryota > Viridiplantae > Streptophyta > Magnoliopsida > Santalales > Viscaceae > Viscum > Viscum album. Next base: position 198,923,952 of record OY728157.1, on the reverse strand, counting down.
TAAATTGGTACCATTTGAAATCGAAAATCATTTTATAATAATAAAAAATTTCAGTACCTTTTTAAGGTGCCCCTCCTCCAACATATAAAAGGCCATAACCACTACCCATTTAATAACACCAATAAATAATCTAGGATCATACAACTTCTACTAAAGTAATATCAAAATTTCCCTCCATTCCTCCTAAAAGCCTCACCTTGGGAAGAAGGGAATTCAAGAATTCCTTTTGGCTCAAATCAAAATAAATTACCTGATTTAGAGGTAATATCTTCTCACAAGTTCCTTTACTTTATTTTACTTCTCCACTCCCTATTATATTCATATTATTTGATTACATAACCACACCAGTATCCTAAATATACTATTATTTTTTATGATAAGTATTAAAACTACTCTTACACACACATCCATCAAATAGAAACGAACATTCTGTTTCTGTGTACGGTGAACTACTGCCTCATGAAATGATGATTGTTCAATTTCCCCTTACCACCTCTCATGGTGAAAATTATGATGGAAATTTATTTATAGGTGATATATTTTATATTTATCATTTTTCTTTTATTCAGTATTTTTATTTACAATTAACCTTTATTCTTTCCATAATTTGTAAATATAATAATTTTATTTAAGGAATTACGGATTACAGCACCCTCAAAGTGATATGACTCGTTTATTCTATTCATAAAACATAAAAAGGATGTAGTTAATGAAAGTATATAACATATATAAAATATGATATTATACTATAATGATAGTATAATTGAGTATCATTTTGTTTTCATTCCCATAAATATGAAAAATAAATGAAAGTAGCATTCATATGTACGTACGACTTATCATCTCCATGAATGGTGAATTTCATTTATAATATAAAAATTTTATGATCTATTATAAATAAATATATACACTGGATATATATATATATGATATTTAAATCATTAATTTCATCTTGAAGGTGATGTACCTCTGACTACATGGACAACTTACAACAAAACAAGTTAATTTTTTGCTCAAGTACAGAATATTAACAAAACTACTGATATTAAATTAAATAATTATCAAATGCTTATAACACGGTAATAATTTATATAAAAGGAATGATAAACATGAAAAAAAATTCTGAATCATGTAGTAATTAACTTATTTTAATTATTTCTCAAGAACAAGGAACACACGTGATAAGTCGGACCTAAGGTAAGGGAAATTTTTAACCGAATTTTCATTATTTGGGTTAATATTATACTTCTTGATTATGTCATCCTATGAATATGTGAGAAATGAATTTTTATATCCTATATTTTATTTATACTTTATTTATCTATATTTATTGTGAATATATATAATCAATGTATTTTATTTGCAAAATGATCTTTATAATGAAAACTTTCACCCTCCTCTATTTTTCAAAGAATTCTTTAATGTGACGTATTTTAATTAATATTTTTATTATGTTGGGGTATGTTATTAAATATCATTATTTCTCTCCATTTTATGTCCAAATGACTAGAATCCCTTTTTTATCTTATCAAATCATTTTTTGAATTGTTAAGCGATGTTGTTAGGCTGCAGAATTTTCATAAGGGATTTTGTCTCAATATCCTTTCATTGAGGCATATTTTTTTTATACACTACCTTATTTTTTATAGTTTATAATTATAACATTTTTATTTTGATTTAATTAGATGTTTTTAAAATGGAATATTTTTTCTATTAATTGTTTTAATAAATGAAAAATACAATGTTTCTATTTAATGTACGTGGTGACAATGACCATTACTGCCACCACGATAATTATTTGATATTTGTCTTCCTTAACAATCAGTAATGTTTAAAAAGAAAAATATATACTTTATACTCTTTTACATATTTTGAGATTGAAAATGTTTTTGATAAAGCATTGATTATGTCAATATCGCGTAATGATAAATTGTGATTGCAATGTGGAAATGTTATATTTTTCATTATGCTTAATTTATGTGTTATGAATATGTTATGGTTCATGATAATTGTTTATGTATATGGGTTGTTCCATGATAAACAAAGCACGCTTGAGATCGAGATATCTCCCAAATGCATTGGGTAATATGATAGAGGTAAATGTTAACGTGTCTCCTAAGAGATTTAGGGAATATACTTTGATGGGTATTCCAAAACATAACTCCCATTGTATATGTGAAATCTACAATGTAAGTATGTTATGGATGCCACAATTTACCTTCATGATTTATGATTTCTTTTAGTTATTCACAAATCATATGATTTCATGAGGTATTTTAAAGACCATATGTTTTATGATTGAATAGTATGATTTCATTGATTTTTATGTATTCATGGACTAATGTTTTATTTCCTTATTTTATATCCCTTAAGAAGATTTTTTATGGTCATCCAATGTTTTTGATATGTTTTTAATAGGGTATAAGGAATGGTAAGAGAAAGGAATAATTGAATAATATTTTAATTGATAAAATAATTCTTATTTTTTTGATGAGTTTTATTTTTGGGAAAAATACGTTAGAGTAGAATTTTATACTTTTTAATATTTGATATGTAATGTAATAGTTATAGCGTAATTCTATAAAACTCTAAACCTAAAATGATCTTCAATGTTAATTCTTAAATTAACTCAATGTTTGGTAATGTTAAAGGTTGGGGAATTACAACATCTCTTATGAACCTCCCATATTTTACTCCATGATTCAATATTATGATCTTCTATATCCAATTTATGATTTTAAAATTTCATGATATTTTTTTAATACCCTAATGCACATGATATACTTATGTATCGTCCATGTTTACCCTTTCTGAGCATCTGGGCTCACCCTTTATTATGATTCCATTCTCGGGTTTATAAAGAATGGTTTCATGTAAGACTGCTAATGGGTAATATCGGTATGGGATATGTTGATTATATTTAAAAAACTAGAATAATGTGTTTCATGTCTCCAAATAAACTAAACTATCATGGTTCCCAAGAAAAAGTTTGTGTATTATAATGAATATTCATATAAAATTATTTAATATCAATGCTGATAAGCCAGATTCAATATAATTCTACAACTCTGCACACATTTCATATTCCCTCCCATAGGTATCCTCTTGAACATGTCCATGCTTCCACTTAAAATGAATTAAAGGTATAGTTTTTACTCAGAAATACTTTTTCTATGGTCAAAAATCCTATCAGATGATACACAAAGGACGCATCTACAACATTATCAATTTCATAAAGGTATACCATATGAGTAGTATATGGATAATATCATTGAATCTGTGACATGGGAAACTCATATATCATGGTATTATAGCATTTTGGGAGGGCCAATTTGTACACCACCGGACTGACCCTTCCTACTTTCTGAAATGGCTAGAAAAACATGGTCTCTCTCTTTCTCTATTTTTTGATATGGTGTTTCCCAAACCTTGGTGAAAAAAAAAGAAAATCATGATGACCAAACTAAGACTCTAGAGGTTATATTAAATGGTCTACATAAAATTTTTACTAGATTTACACAGTCACCAACTATCTCATAGTCAACTAAACCTAATTATATGTCTCTTATATGAGACTGGGTCCAACATATGTTGAACCACCTACCTCTAACAAAAAAATTGGAAAACGACATGAACATTTATAAAAATCCTTAGATGGTGTAATTTGTTTTGATGACCATAAGTTTTCATTATAGGAGAAATCCATGATTGATAAAATATTATCTCATGCGCAAGAATAATCTAGAATAGACGCTCATAATATATCCTCCAGAATTTGAGTAGTTCATTCAAGTATATCATTATTATATGGATGATAGTTTGTGCATATATGATCCTATGATCCCAGATACTTTTTAATTCTCTTATAGAATTGAGATTTTAAATGATGATCTCAATTATAATTGATCCTATTATGAAAATAATGAAAGTTAACTATCTTACACACGTCAAGACTACCCCAACCATCAATAGTTTTGACCACCCTAGTAGGTAATAATTGTGAAAAAGTGTTCATTTTATCTATTATCACATATAGTTTATTATACTTTTGAGATTCTATAGGTCAAATTTTCATAAAATCTATAGTGAAATAATTCCATTCCCATTCCAAAATGGGATGAGGCTACAATTTCATTACTGGACATTAATTCTCAGCCTTTACATACTTATAGGTGAAACATCATTCTAGGAAGCACACTACCTCATTTTTCTTTCCTAGACACTACTAATATATATAGAGATCATTATACATATCTTTTATACTTGGATATACTACCCTTATAAAATAATGAAACTCTATCATTAGATCCTTGCACAAGCTGGTAGTAACCCATAGTTATCCATTGATAAGAAGAACATTGTAGCTGTCAATAGAACATCTTAATAGTGTCACCCCACTATATAATAATCTCCTTAGTAACTTACCCCATATATTTGATACATTCTATATCTTGATCTAGTTATTGAGAATCAGTATAACATATTTCAATGCCAGATCTACTTATTGAAGTAAATAATGATCATCTAAAACATGTTTGCAAAGAGTTCCATCATTCACCCTGCATCAAAAGATTCCTCCATTTCCTCCACTTTTTTCTTCAATCCTAAACCATCAGCAATTAAATTTCACTTTCTCAGAGTATTAGATAGTTCATTGTAAAAATATTGTAGATACTTGACCCAACACCTCTATTGAAGGTTCATGTTCTTATGGTAAAAGATGTACATGTGGATCTTGTGGTTAGTGCCAACCAAAAACCTCTCACCCAAAAGATAATTTCCCAATAATATCACGATGTGTATCATTACCACTAAATCTAAATTTTGTGAAGGATAATTCCTCTCATGTAGTCTCAAATATCAAGATCTATAAGAAATAACTCATTCCTCATTAATTGAAACTGATCTGTGATTAAACCTAGATGCATCACAGTATATGGTATATGCCTTACCTAGAATAGTTAAGGTGAGTATTGCTTCTGATTCCATCCTTCTCTTTAGCTTTTGAAAATAACACTCCAAACAATTTACCCAATCCAAATCTGGTGCTTCCAGATGAGAGAAGTGACTGATAAACACTGATAATAACTTGTTAAAACAAAAAACCAAATATCTAAGACATTATTGGGACTCTCCCAAGTTCCTATGGCATAAACCTTCTCTAGGTCCCCTAATACTCGGGCCTCTAAGATGGAATGACCCGTAAGTACAGTTTATTGACCCATAAACTATATTTGGAAGGATTTATATAAATCCATTACTTTCTCAATGTAATCAATATGATCTCCATATGTTGGGAATGATCATATCCTTAAAGGGAGTACACTAATTTGTAGTTGACACCAAATATCACAAAATGATAAAGAAACGTATGAAAGTTATGGTATATCATATCCAATTAAAATATAAGTGTGTTTTTTGGACTAAATGACATTACTAAAAACTCATAAAGGCCATACCTAATCTTAAGAGTAGCCTTAGGAGTATCTAATTGTCTCACTCTCAACTGATGAAACACTAATCTCAATTCAGTCTTATAGAAAATTTTGGCACCTATAATGTGATCAAATAGATCCACAGTGCACATAAGGGGATACTAGATTTGGTCCATAATCTAGTTCAATGTTTAATAGTACACACACAAGTTCAAAGTCCCATTAGAAATATAGGGAAGAAGAATTGGATATCCCCATAGAGATGTAGTAGGCTATATAAAACCCTTGATTTTCGTATTTTCCAACTGATCGTTCAAATCATGAAGAATTATTTGTTCCCCCCAAAAAGTTAGGATAAAAAATGGATATCCTACTGGCATCGACTGGATATTTGAAAATTATATCCCTCTTAGGTAGGAATCTATTCAACTCATTAAGAATTACATCCTAATAATATTCAACCACTATGGGAAGTAAACCCTTCTACATTCTACTATAATCAAGATCAAAGCATGCAATCTTTCTCATGGGTAAATTCAATGTACTAAAAATTAGTCATAAATGGAAATCCAAATGATCCCCCTCACCCTAGTAAAAATAGCTACCTCCTTATACAAATAGAAATGAAACACTCCTATAAAAAATAGAATATATAAGCCTCATATAGAACATTCCAATACATACAGATAATCAAATTGAAACCTATCATTCCCATCGAAAAAATGTTCCAAATGAAAACAATAAAAACTAATTTATATTAAACATGCCTTGAAATATTCGATATTCTCATACCATGTTCCCAAAAATGTAGTGGTGGTCAAGAAGCTATTCAGGAATCCCCTTACAAAGAAATAAATTATCTAAAAATAATAATATATTAAGAAATTTATTGCTCAAATAATAAAAAATGCATGGAAGGGTGGACGATACAAGAATCGTACCTCTGAAAGTATAAGGAATGGACTCCAGAGTGGCAAATGTAAAATAGATATCATGTACCATAATTTCCCTGATTCCCTAAGCTCTAATAAAACCCCCTATATAGTTCTCTATGCATTGTATTTTCGGTCCTACACTAGGATACCATACTGAATTCCTTGACCAAGGAATCCTATCGAACCCCATAAATCAGTCTAATAAGGGAAATTTGATTCATTCTTAGTCTCGGGTACCTATCCTGAACCCCTACCAATTCTCTACAGTTGTATTCCCCAAAAAAACCTCTATTAGTGACCCATCCTACCAGAATCCTGACACACCAAATGATGTTAATTACACTGAGGATCCATATTTCCAAATATTGCATACTAATATAATGGCACAAAATATGATCCTAAGATGGATTCTCACTACCATGGAAGTTATGCTGACTATTTACTTAGTTAAATCTATCATAGTGGTTAAACGTTCCCTTATAAAGAGAGATCCAGGTTTTCCATTCTAAAAAAAGATGTCCACTACTCTATACCTCTCTCAAATTCACTGCCATGATGAGACCCTAATTCATAATGTTTGAAAATATACTAAATGTTTTTCAATTATAGTAGATCACATCATATAAATTCTATGTAGAGGTCATCTCATATACTGCTAAAGATGGTGTGAAGCACCACATGTTTGTGAAACATCCATTATATTCCATCACTAAAAATATCTACCATGTTAGGTCTGTAGAACATTCATCCTTACCATACATCAATGATTCGGGATTGAAGTTGGTCAAAAACATTTCCTCTATGTACTTCCAGTAAAACTCCTCTTATTGTCTGTCATTCTCTAGAATGTCCCAACAAACATTGGTTGGTCCATGAAGCATGTATATAGCAATATTTACGCTTATATATTTGATTTTATCGATGTTATTGATTATCATTGATACTAAATAAATCCATAACACAGAAGGATCGGTTCCTCCCTCCAAATTGAACATAGGTAGATATTGTAGCTGAAACTCTTTCATCTTCTCAGACAATGATGATATGGTGCTGATTGTCTCCCTTTACATATATTGCATGACCATTAGAAGTTTCTCATTGATATAAACATCTTATTACTCATGTGATAGAAGATGATATGATTCATTTATGTTAGGATCATTCTATTTTCCACTATCATAACACTCAACTCAATAAAAATGTGGATTCATTTTTTCTATAAACAAACACAATCCTTAAGACATTAGATAACAATAACGTGAAACACTAGAGGTGATTACCATAGAGAAAAATGTCATTATGGTCCCTCTAAAAGTGTCATAAAAATTTTAATACCATGAAAAAATAGTTCATTTATTTTCATTTATCAGATATAACTGGTATCTAGTTTCACAGCTCCTACATGAAAATATATCATGTCCAATAAATATTTCCATATCATGAACAATTAATGTTAGTATATACCCTTTTGTTCTTATCAATATTCATGTATAATCATCTCCCACAAAACTTGGACATTATTATAAATAATAATAAACAATAACATCACACAATATGTGAATCATCTAAGGTGAAATACCATCAAACCATGGATTTTTTTTCATGCGCATGGGTTAGCTACTCCCATGAATAGGCTCATTACCAAGTTCTATCACATAGAATTAAATTTTAGGAGATTCCAAAATAGTAAATCAATATGAAATAAAAACATGATTATATGATACCACTATGTATTGTCTCTAATTTTGGTACTATCTCAAGTGGACAAATATGGTGTGTTACTAAACCTCAAGCATGCGTCCCCACTCACCAATGACTAACAACTAGAAAAATAAAATTTTGATTACATAGTGGGTATACTATAACCCATGGAACAATGTTACATTAAAAATATCTCAGAGTAACAGAAATAACATAAGTAGTACAACATATAATTTGAATATAATGAATGAACTAATTATATCAAAAATAATAAACCTTGTAATATAAGGACAGAATATATCTAAATATAAAAATGAATGTAATAAAAATAAATAACCATAAATACATAAATGATACTAAAATAAACTGATCAAAAATCCCATACTAGTCTCATCTCCAAGCTCTAACCCATCATGAAATCAACTATCCAAAAGAAGGTCTTATTCACTTATCTTAACCGGCATCCGTGAAATTTTATCGTGTACAAAATGGTGGAATTTATATCATGTGAGTAAATCTAAATATTCTAACACCATTGTGTATAATGAAAACCAATCTGATAATATGTTCTTGTTATAAAGTGCTAAAAGGGAGAATTAATTCATTCATTCATTCATTGCAATAATCAACATACTTCAGCACTGTGAAGAAATATCCATAATCATGTACCCAAACCATTCAAACCATAACCATAAGTCCATATCATAATCACATAACAAGAAAATCCATTTTCATAATAATTTAAGCATAAATGGACCACGAAATCTATATCATTATTTCATCATAACCGAGGAAATCCCTTAGTATAATCATGTAAGGATAACCATTCCAAGTCCTCTATATAAGCATTTCATAATAACTTAACTAGGACTTTAGTATAATCATTTAAATATATATGAGATAATACCTTATATAATAATTTAATTATGACTAGTATAATCCATTTATATAATCACTTCAACCTGAATCACATTAAAAGTCATAGAAAATAAAAAAATATAACATAATATCATAAGACACAATAGTCAATTCATCCACTTTCCATTGTTCTTTCAATGACCCATTGTTTAATTAAATTATATATTATATCATTGTCATTCCATTATATACACCCATTTCATTTTATTCATCACTAGTAATTTTAATAATCAAGTAATCCATTTTCTAATGTGAATCTATAAAAAAATAACTTCTAGACATATGTCATATTAAAACATATTTTAAGTCATTATCCAATTATTTATTTTTTAGGGGGAGGATCTCTCTATGGGTAGGTACAGTCTAGGTATTAATATGATTAGTTCCCTTTGTATATAAGTAATAGTCCAAACACAAGATCATCGTCACCCATTTTTCTTTTAGTTTCTTCCTATATTGAGTCTATGAAATCCCATGACATTTTGAATACTTAAATAGTTTGAAATTGAAAAAAGGTGTTTTCTCTAGAATACCTACATTTATCTGGAGATCATCCAAATATTTCAACTAGGAATTCCCATGAAGAATAAAGGAGAATAATGACCAATCTAAAAATATTGATCACACAAGATAAAAACCTTATTCAATAATGGTCGAGAGAACACACAACTATAATGGGGTGAAATTGAAGTAAAGGGAAACCAAAATCGAATTAACTGAATAGATATTAAATAGTTGATTTATATATATAGAGAGAAATTAAATGACCCAAAATTTGAATGAGTTTCCCTAGTGTTTTCGATAGAGAGTGATAAAGATAAGAAAGGTGGATGAAAAAATAACATATGCATGGAATGGTTTTAAAACACAGATCATGAGTGATTCATGATGTGAAACCCCTTAACAAAATGAACATCCTAAGTGACAAGACATTTCAAAAAATGAATAATATTTTATTAAAATAATACCAATACATTTTTTAATTACATAAACAAGATTCATAGAATGTAACTATTTCACTCTATGAACTAGTTCAAAACTTCTTCCAAAAAACATGTTCATGTCATTTAAACTATTCACATATTGAAACTTACCAAAAGAAAACACTCAAACAATGTTTTATATAAAATAATTGAACCACCTCTAATTCCCTTCAATTTCAAAATAAACCCTTGTATTCCCTTTAAAAACACATATTCTAAATCCATTAAGTTGAAAACATGCATTCCCCAAAAATTAGTTCATTTTCATCAGAAAATGTTCTCCATAAAATAAAAGGGGTTCCATCACCATGGTTTAAAGAAGAAGAAAAAAAACCCATCTAGAGGAGGATCAACCAAAACTCATGGGATACATACCCGAAAAATATGGGATCTTACATGTGTAACTAGATCAACTGGTTGGGATCTAATATAATGAGTGGGGTGGGTTCACTTTTTTAATCAATATACAACCTTTCCATCTTAATCCAAGATTAATAAGAGCAGTAATATTTCTCAAATAGAGTTATAAATGATTATAACCATGTAAATACATTTTGTTTTCATATTGTTTGAGTGTTTTGGATGGTCTGGAGAGACTAGTAGGATTCATCATGACATTTTATAGTGTTATTTCATCCATTCGGATATTATCAATTGTTGATTTGATTTTTAGAACATCCAACATTGTTTTTCATGTGTGGTATTGGAATGCAATTCTTAAACATAGGGAAACCACACAACATGATATATCATAGCTCAATTACCAGCATCAAGAAATTTTTATATCTTTATAAATCTTAATTTTACTAGGATTATACTAATTTGAAAGGAATGTAATTCGAATTTGGAATATTTCATATTAAATTTTTTGGTGGGAAAACGTTGTATTCTAGGGAATAAAGATTATAGACTATGAGTACCATATTGAGGCTGATATTTAATTTATGGGTATAAAAATATAATTAATAGAAAATGTATAATAGTAAATACTTGAATATAAATCAATAAGGATAGTTAAAATTAAATTTTATTAGAATGATCCCTTAAATATTCAGGAAAGAATAAAAATTTCCACACTAATGACCATGCTCTCCAACACGTATGAAATACCAACTACAGTGAAAAAAATTCCTTATGTGGAAACTATTTTGATTAAGAAATAAATATTTAATTTGGAAAATGATTCTGTTAAATAATTAAAAAAGATTTTTTATCAAATCAATTGGGATGAAATATGATTGGTGATACAGTGTGGTAATTGATACTTGTTTTATTTCTTTATAAATATTTTCTCATTATGGTTACACCTAGAGGTAACTCTAGTGGTAATAATGAATTGGTCTTTAGGGAAGTATTATATCTTATTATGATATGGGTTATCTGAAATATGGATGTCCATGGTGATACAGGAATATCTATTAGTCTTGATGGTAGGGTATGTACTACCTTAATTGAAATCCAAATTCATAAGAAATGGATGGAGAAAAGGATAAAAGAGTTGAAAGAAATTGGATGAGCCTAAACTCGTATTCTAGCATTTTGTGAAGAAGGGGTATATAAATAATTTTTTTGGAGGTTATAACATTACTTTTGGATGGTTTAATACTAGACTTATTTCATAAAATAACAAATATGAGGAGAAAATAAATTTGTTTCTATGTGTCATTGGTCCAACGGAACCATGGATAATTGAATCTAGGGATTTATTTCACTCAAAATTCAAGAGGGTAAATGAAAAATTATGTCTTTATCTAATTTAAAAAGGTATATCTTTTGGACGGAAAGACCCTAAACAAAATTTAAAAGGATATTTATATATAATAATAAGGAATATATATTTATTAAAGTTAATAGGGGTGTTCGACATGATAAGGTTGCAGGTGAATTTGATCTCCACTGGTCATTTGAATGATGCAGGTTTTAGTATATGTTTTAAATAAGGATTATAGAAGACAACGTGTGTATCTTTGGTGTATGCATAGGGTGTAATGGATGAAACATTGTATAATATCAGGTGTTCAATATATTAATCGATTTATAGAATATCAAATTATATGATGGTGAATTTTTTGAATTATTCTCTCAGAAATATGGGTGGTAAGATAAGAAATCCTTATATACAATAGGAATATTGAGATTAGATCATGTATACTGTGAAAGATGAAATGAATGTATATTAGGGGTTTATAAAATATTTTCCATAAATATATAATAAAATAACTTAAAGGGACTTAAGATAGAGTTAGTGCATATGGATGTATATGGCATAAATGTAGTTCCACATCACAAAATGTCATTTTAATTTCTCAATTTCAGAGATGATACAACATGAGATGTGTGTGTGTTTAATCACAAGGTATTGACTTCATTTTTTAAGAATATTAATTAAATAGTATATTTGAGTTAGACGACTGATAAAAAGGTATGGATCTGAAATGAATTATCTAATTATTAAAAATGTTGGATAGATTGAAATCCCAACAGATTTGGATAATATTAGTGAATTAAAATAATGGAAGTTGGACATGAACAATGAAATAGACTCCTTGAATGATTCCAACATATAGGATCTTTCATAAAATCTTATAGAAAAAATGTGATACAAAATTACTTGGTCCTCCAGATTATGCATGAATAATATGGTAAGAATTCTTACAAGGGAAGGTTATTTTTAAAAATATTTCAATAAAATGAATTAGTTTATTTTATTGAAATATTTATTCTATATTTTAAGCACATAAAAACATATTTAGTACATTTAATGGTTGTGTAAGAATTTCAATTTTACATCCTTAGATTTTAGTATCACATTCACTTCAAATAAGAATTTTTTATAATAGATTTTTTACAATCATCATTGAACTAAAATAAACTACTAAATACTATATTTATGTAAAAATTTTCAATAAAATGTAAAAAATAATACATTATGAGCATGAAATAAAAGGCATCATTAAAAATAAAAAATTAATACGAATTAAGAAGGCAAAAATAACATAAAATATTTATTTTAATTATATGATATCATAAACACAATCACAACTTTGTGAATAATGTTAAGAAATAGATCTTTTATATGAATATTAAGAGAGATGTTAAATAATAGGATAACTGATTTAGATATGTATGAAAGATTGTATATATGTATATATATAATTATATATGTATAATAAGATTAATTTATATATAGAAATTTGAAATTTAATCACTAGATATAAATGTATCTGGTAAGTATATTCATTTTTTTATCGTTATTAATAAAAATAATGGAATATAATTCACATATAATAAATAATATAATACAATTATTTGACTAGGATATTTATTTATATAAATATTTTTATGTGTTAGATATTATTATTAAATAATGATATGAGAAGTTTATAATATTCAAAGTCATATTCTAATATCCAACGATTTATAAAATATAATGGTTGAAATATAAATAATTATTTTTAATGGTATTTAGTTAATATTACATAATATAAATGGTTAATTTTTCAAATAACTATCTTTAAAAAAGTATTCACCATTTCTATAAATCATTACCAAATATTGATTTTATTAAAATGTATTAATAATATAATAATGGATAAAATATAACATTAATCCAATAGTTATTACTAGGCACATAATAATAATAAGTTCATTTTTTTCTATCAATATTCATATTTTATAAAAAAAAATTAATTTTTATGCACACTGACATTAAAAATAATTTTTATCAACTCTAACATTCAATCTAACATTATGTTATTTTTAGTTTGAATCATAATATCCAATGTTTTTAATATTTTAATTTTCATTTTTAGTATAAACATATCTAAAAAGATTAATTATTTATTACCATGGTAATAGTAAGTTTTCAAATAAATTTTATTATTAACATTGTTTATTTTTATATGAAACATTTTATTTGATAAATTTATTATGGATATAATAATAATTTGAAATATATAAAAAATATCAACCATCATATGAATTTAATTCAATATAAATTTGGAATCAATATTTCCAAATTTGGTAAGATTGGGATAATTATATATTAAGTAAAAGAATAATTTATATGGTAAAAACAATTAATCAGAGTAAATAGGGGTATAAATGGGTATCATCAAGTGCTCGAATTTAGATATGTTTACATGACACATACAAATTATATAATACATATTTTAGGTTTCAATTAGATACCCACATCTCTCACCAACCATTCCACACCTAACTCACCTAAAACACTTGTGATTCCATGTTCACCCCTAACCCAACTTTTATTTCCATGGAAAAGTGCCTCCTTCATATATATAAAAGGACCTCACATCGAACGAATTCAAGAAACATTTTCCCTTAAAATTTCCCATGAAAACCTACCATTTTACCCCTCCAATAATTATATAACATTTTTTAATACCTTTTTTTCAATAATTTTCCCTAGGTTTTCTATTCCAAATATGTTTTTTAATGCTAAATCAAGACCTCATTGTGTGTATTATCTACTCTCAAACATTTTATTATATATCTTTATCTTAAAAACCGATTCTGAATAAACTAATAAAATTATATTAGTTCCATTATTATATTTAAATGTTATTATTTTCAATAGGGACCATTATCTATCATCCTCTCATCCAGTCAAAAGAAATGAAAATGTTGTTTTTATTTCAGGCAAAGTACTGCCTCCATAAACTATATATTAATTTTTCATCAACGCATGTTAGGATTTTTTTCTTATAATGGTATTAATTAAGAAAAATATTATAATTTAAAAATAATTATTATTCTAGAAATAAAAAAATGGAATTATATAAAAATATAATCAGTAAGTGATCTTTATAAATTAAATATCCTAAAATTAGTATAACAAGTGGATAAATGATTTCCTCTTTATAGATCATAGATTATATTATTTAATTCTTCATCCACAACATGAAAATTCATATTTATCACTTATAAAAAATCTAAATAATACCATTATTCTTACATAATGTTGATATTATAAAAAAATTACATTCAATATTATTAGTTGGTAATATCATGTTCATGATTGGGCTAGTTTAACCAAAAATATGAAATATGAGGTAAATATTTTTTAGGAATTCTTATGGGAACATAATTACTTGTATAAAATAAAATTTATATTTAATTAATGTATTTCACTAATATAGAATTATAATATTAATATTAAAATATTTATTAATAGATCACCTCTTTTGACAAAATTTTACATAAACTATCTCATCATCGATTTTACCATCATAAAAGAAAACAAAAACCCTCCTAGAATAAAAGCCAAGATTTTTAGATAATTACACAAATATTTTTAAATATATTTATATAATATAATAATGATGAAAATGGTATCAAATAATGATGATCAGAAGTGGAGTGACAAAGAATGTGTCAAACCGCAAAAATATGTAACATCCGATGATGGGAATAAACAGTAAGCAACAAATAAATATATCATTGATTTGTATAGTTAAAGAGTAATTTTTTTTAATATATATTAAAATGGTTTTTAAATAATTTATTAATATGGTTATGTTTATTACAATATTTGTTAAATGGAATTCATGGATGTTGAGATCATAGGTTATGGATATTTATAACTCAAATAACTTTTATTTGAGTTAAAATGTTTCATTCTATGAATCATCCTTATATGTTTAGTTTCATTCACCCAATAATTATATTTTATTTTATTTTCAAGTTATATCATGTGGATTTAATATTATTTCTCATAAATGTATTGCTAAAGTTTTGTTTCATCAAATATTATGAAAAAATTTAAATGGTTTTTGATATCAACACTTTTCCAAATTTTAAATTTATACCTCTTTAACAATGATCATTCAAGGTAATATATTGATATGATTTCATAGTTCGTTTCTTTAAATTGTTATACATGTAAATGATCACATTTTTCCCATACACATGGTTTTTTGTGTATATGATAACATTATTTCTCACAAGATTAAGCATGGTTTTGATCTCATTTGGATTTGATCATATGGTAGTTCATGGAAATAATTGTGATTAGTTTTTATTACATGGTTTTTTGTTGAAATTAATTATTTTTTTCTTTCTTGAAAATGTTGTTTTAGTACATGGTCATTTTTTGTTTCTCTGATATATTTTTCATGGATATGATCACATTTTTTTGTTGGGATGTTTTTGTGTGGATAAGATCTTTTTTCCATTGTTTAAATTGTTATTTAGGACATTGTCATGTTTTTATTTTATTCATAAGATATTTTATGGAAATGCGCATTTTTTTGTTATTAAAAAGATTGTGTATGGAAATTATTTCCCATAAGTTTTCTCAAAATATTATGACTTGCTAGGCTTATAATTACACTACATTAATATGATATATGAATATGATATTCCCTATGGATCATGATTGTTGTCTCATGATTATGAACTCTAATTAAATCTTATATATTTGATCATTTGAGAATACATATCATTCTATTATTCCTAAGAGAAAGAATATTTGATTGTGGTACTATTAAAAGATGTAACATTAATATAATACAATTTTTATAAAATATGTATAACATTCTCTTGGTTCATCTAACTAGATATCGATTATAGTATTAATGTATGTGTTTTTAGAATCAAACCCTAGATTGAGGGTCTTCGGTTGTGTCTATTAGTATCAAATCCATGTTTTATTATTTTAGTGGATTGGGACTAGAGAACATTAGTGAAACCCCTTGGGATTATTATAAATATTGGAAAAAATCACAAAAAATTATAAGTTATATATTATGTGGTATTCTGGAAATTAAATCTTTATTTGGATATAAACAAGTTGATATCGGTATGGTATAGATACACCTAGTGGTAATAATCCCATAAAAATTTTGGTTGGGTGTTTGATTGATTTTCACTCATTCCAATACAAGTGGTCCAAACATCACAACTAGTTTGGAAATCTATGAGGATAATATTTTGTTAATTAAAATGTTCTCAATGAACCATTATCAAGGTTTTGAATACATTATTATGGATTTGACGTTGTATTATTTATAGTTTATTCAGATAATGGGTTAATTGATATAGGTAATATATATTGAGAAATATAAATATCCTTAGTTATTAAAGGTGATTTAGTGATAAGGAAATTCTGATTATTTTCCAATATTATAAATATAATTTTAAGGATATATATGATTTAGTTATATATTAATTGATATGTGATTTTATAGAGTATATATTGTAGTGATTTTTAGTTCATGTAAATAGTAAGAAATTTTATTATAATTTATGGTTAGTTATTTCTGGTATAAGGTATAGAATTTTTATATATCCCGATAAAAATAATTCAGGGTTAAACCTAATGTAACATATTTTGATTTAAAAGTTTAATATCCTAGGATGTTATCAGACTAAATTCTATAGTAACCTTATTATATACATATATATCTCTATATAAATAAATTAATATTATACTAAAACATCCATTAATACTTTTAAAATTATAATGTTTAATTGTTTTATATTATTAATAACTCATAAATATTTTTTGATAAATCCAAATGTATCCAATAGATGGATTGGATTAAACCACACACGGCCATATTTTTCTCCTAAAGTATTAAACAATAATAATCATTGAAAAATCTAACTAAATTAAATTGGAATCCTTTGTCAATATGTAAAAATAAATTATACAATTTTATATCATGTTATGTCCTCTTCAATACCTCTAAATCCTGAAGGATCATGGAAAAATTTCAACTATAATTTAAAAATATAACTATCCAATATTATTTAATTTTAATAATTCCTTCTGAGACATTATGAAGTTTTTACAATGGTTTTGTTGGATAAATGGTCAATTTTCCTCCATTTAGTTGTTATAAATGGTGACCTTTGAGAAATATATGTATTTATCTTATGAATTATTGATCTGAGTTTCATAGACACTAAGAAAAATTTTAAATAATGGAAGTAAAATCATATCTTAAGGTCTTACAGAGAACCAGTCTAAGATTATGTTTCAAAACTATATATTCAAATGAACGGGTTATTCAAAACTATCAATTTAATTGAATATACATTTTGACTATAGTTTAACAAGTAAATTTAGACAAGGGAAGCATGAATTTTCTGAAATATTCTGAAGCATTTTATAAATCCACAGTCTTATCTAGGAGTATCATGGGGTATTAGATATCAAAATTTTGATTGGAACCCTTTTGATCTATATTTCATTGGGTTATATAAAATATCTTATACTCTACGATGAAGAGCAGAAAACTATGAGGATGGAATTTATTAAAGGTGGTAAATGTAACACCAAAATATTTTTTTATTAATTTCCCAAATAATAAATTTTATTTTTAATAGATTTTTTCAGACACATCCTTGAACTAAAAAAACATTAATACACTTTACTAGCATAAAACACGTCAACAAAAATTAAATATTGATACATTTTTGTCATGGAATAAGTATCAACATTATGAAAAAACAATAGGAATAAAATTTAAATTAATATCAAAAACATAAAAAATTTAGGATTTTCATTATCCATAAATAAATCTATCATAGTAATGGAAATAAAGAAAATAAACAGAGAGATATATGCATATTGTTTGAAAATTGGAGGTATAGGATGAATTATTAAGTTCTGTATAAAAAGTTTTTTATATGCAAGTATAATATGACCATTATAAATATGAACATCATGTATATGATCATTTGATACACATGTATCTGATATGTATAACAAAATTTTCAATTGTTAGTGACAAATTTAAAATAATAGAACTCATGAATAATAAAAAATGAATTAAATATATATAATTAAAATACAAATTTTTTTAAAAATTATGTGTTACATATTAAAATTAAAGAATGATATAATGAATTTATAATATCTAACAAATATGTTAATATCAATGGATTGAAAAAATTTATTTTTATAATATAAATAATTAGATTTAATAGTATATAGTTACAACTATTTTATATAAATAGTTTTTGTTTCAAAGAACTATTCTTTAAAAAAATTGTGGACTTTTATAAATAACTAGTAAATAGTGATTTTAAAGAAAAATTTCTATAACCTATCTAGGGAGATATATGAATATTTATTAAGTATTTACTAAAAGATATGTATTATGAATATGTTCATTGTTATGTTAAAGATAAACATTTTCTAAAAAATGTTTGTAAGTGTTATGGATACTAATGTTAAAACTAATTTGTATAAAATTTAGAAATTTTGTCTTAATTTTATTTTAATATTTTAAAACAAAATATCAAGAAATAATAATTTATTCCGTTTTTTTTAATTACAATTATTTACTAAAGAAAATATTAGTTACCACTATAGAACAACACTTTTCCAAAAAAAATTATTAACGTAAATATTATTATATTTTTTTTAACTAAATAAAATTTCCATTCTTCTGGAATCTAATATGATCTTTAAACATATTTTAATATATTAAACCCAATTTAATTACTACACTAAATGTATTAAAAGGTATTTTTCTCAAATAAAATTAACTATAAATTATGTTTTAATGAATTTTTGATTTTATCATATTTATAAATTGAATTAGACTTAATTGAGTCCAAATTAATGAAAAAATAAAATTTGGATATAAGGGTCATATAATATTTTTAATAAAACAATAGTTACTGTTAAAAAATTAATCAATTTTAATAAGTGTAAAAATTAGTAACATAAAGTGGATTTAATATTTATTAGTTTTACAAGACACTTTGATCATATAGAATAAATTTATTTGCTTTTAAATTCCTTACCACATGTCTAAAAAATAATTACTCTCCTAAATAACATAACTCCCATATGATTTCATCATTAAACCTCGCCTAACTTTAATATCCCAGGAAAAAAAATTATTTTTCATTTATAGAAGGAAATCACTTCCAAAAACTTTAATATAGACATACCCATAAAATTCATATTGAAACCATACCCATTTTATCTATCATGAAGTAATATTGAACAATAAAAATCCAATTATTACCACAAAGTTACATAATTCCACTATTTTCAATATGTTTTCAGTGAAAGAATCAATCCTGCAATGTTTTTATAATCCACTCGCTATCCTTTTCATCATTATATATCTCCTTTGAAACATAATATAACCATACTAATATGATGGAACAGTATCATTCTTATACTTAAATGATATAATATTTATGTAATGAACATTATTTTCTTTCCTCCCTTTAATTCAAAAAATTAAAATTCCTCTCCAATTACAGTTGAATACCCCCTCCATGAACGACATGTTTCTTTCTTCATCAATACCACTTACAGATAGCTATAAAAATAGGTTTAATGAGTGTATAAAATATTAATGAAATAGATAATATTATTTTAATTATATATTATTCATTTGATTAATAATATCATTAGCATGTGATCATTGTAAATTTATAAACCTAAAACGAGAATGCAAAAGAGAAAAATGATTTTTCATTTGTAACTAATTGATTCATATCTTTCCTTATTCATCCACCTTATATTAATTATTATTTCTCACATTAATTACATATAAATAATAAAATTATTCTTTTAGAGTTAAAATATTATAATAAAATCACTTTCATAGTCATCCATTTTCATATCAAGTTCTTATTTGGGTCATTTTAATACCCCACAAGAATGATTCAACAATTTTTTATCATGGACTGTTAGAGAAAATGTTTTATTGGGAATATATTATATTACCCTAGATAACATAGGAATTATTAACCTGGAATCAATGAATGGGGATCGACATCAACATTATAAATCATAGCTCATGAAGTAAAAATCAATACCATTCAAAGATGAAAAGAAACAAAAAAGAACTATCAAATTTATATAGAATGATTATAAATAAATAGTATAAAATTTAGTATGTTTATATTGTTCTAATATATTTTATTAAGATGGTTATGTTTATTATATGTGAGGTTGAATCACTATAAATGAATTTGACTATAATGGTAATATATTTTTATAAATCAAATTTCCTTCCATTGTGTTATAATAATTCTTCAAAAGATTCATCCTTCTATGTTGGGTTTCCTTCACCCTATAATTGTATTCTATTTTATTTACAAATTATTTAATAGGGATTTAAATTTTTCACCATAAAAAACTTTCTAAATGATTATCAGATGAATGATTATGATATTTGTAAGGGTCTTTCTAGACTCAAATATTTTTCTTGAGTGATAATCATACCTCTTTTACAATAAATATACATGGGTTTCCCTAGATTATATACCTTATTCCTGATTTTAATAATATAAATGATATTTTTTTCATTAATCAATTGTTTGTGTGCCAACATGGTCATGTTTTTATTTATTCAAAATATTTTATTTTGACATGATATCATTTTATATTATTCAAAAGGTTATGCATGGACATGATTGTATTTTTCATTATTCATAAGGCTATTCATATACATTATTTCATTTTTCTGTTTAGATTTATTTTCATGGATAGTTCTTAATTTTTCTTTATTTAAATGATTATGTTTAAACTAGATCTCATTTTTATTTCTTCCCAATGTCCTGTGTGGACATGATCAATATTTTATTTTATTTTTTATGTTTTCATATGGAAATGATTGGGTTTTAGTTTATTCAAATGATTGAGTGTGGACATGATAATGTTTTTATTTTTTGATAATATTTTTTGTGGTGGTAATTTATCTTATATTTTATCACTCTATTTAATTTTCTCATGCTTAAGATTATTCCATATTTCTATTTTATTAGTATATGTTATTCTTCATAGCTCATGATTATTTTCTCAATATTATTTACAATTATTACATGGTATATGATTTACCATTTTATATTATATGTGCTTATATTATGGATCATGGAAAATAATTATTGTTCTGTGTTCTTTTTAATCAGATATTTCTCTCATGATCTTGTTTTCTCATTCTTATGATCTGACCTATAGTGATATGTAAATACATTTTTCTCTGTCTGGGCCTTTGATCCCACCAATTTATTATGTTTACATTTCACCTTTTATAAAGATTAGTGTAACATATGATATGTCTACAAGGAACTCTCAGGTAGTTTGATTATATGATATTTTTATAATTATGTGAAATAAGATTTTTATATAGCTGATAACCAATGACATTATACATTTTAGTTTTGGAATATTGATATTATGATTAGATGTATTATTTATATTATGGGGTTAGTATAAAATATATGATACTTTAATTTGGTTAATCTCATTTAGTATCACAGATGGCTGTAAATTGTATTTTTTTATAACTAACATAAAGTGCGGGTAATGGATCATCTCAGTACATATCATGTACAATTATATTTCCAGAAAAATTTCATTTATTGATATTTTGAGTAATAAACATATATGAATAAATGTAAAGGATTAAAATATTCTATATGAAACGTGTTTTATAGTAGCCAGTATATTTTTATGTTATGGAGGAAGCACCCATTTTGTTGAACTATAATTTTGAGGCCATTATAGAAGACAAGATGTCAATCTACTATAATATGGATCATTAATTCTAACTAAGTATGTTTAATGAGGGTATAATTATCATAAATTTATGTATGTTTATAATATTTTCATTACTAGTCTAGAAAAGAAACATAGTAATGTGTTTATGGATGATTTATCTAAAAAATATTACATGATGAATCTTTGGGAAACCAAACAAATTTTGTGAAAGATGATCCAGAGGGACTGTAACCATGAAATATTAGTTTTTACATAGTTGAAGTACATTACGAATATATTGTAATGTTTTATAATCTTTATATCCAAAGTCATATATACCCCACTAGTTAAATAATTTATATTATCCAAAGAGAATAAGCCATGAAAAAAATATGATGCTATGTACAGGGAAAACCATTCAATGCATAATATTTCATAATGTTGATGTATGTAAGGATTTTTATATGTCCATAAATTTATCATGAATTGGGAGTTGTTATTAGGATCATATATAATAATGGAAGAGAGTAATGGTTTGTGGTATTGTGGATACTCTATTATTCAAATGGTTTGAAATGTGTTTCTTAATGATTCCAGAATGAGTGGTCCATTACAAGGGTTTGTAAACATAAACTCTGGAGGAGATGTATACACATGGAAGTAGAAAAACATAATGTTAAAAGAGATCAAAAGGTTGCAAAATATTATAATTTCATTCTATGTTAGTTAGAGAGTGATTTATATTATGAATAATATATATTTTTAGTCAAGAAGAAAACACATTCGACTAAAATACCACTTCATCTAGAATATTGGGAAAATAGAGTCATCGAGTTTCAAAAGATATATATAAGTCACAATATGGATGATAATATGACTACAGTTATATTCAAGTAAGGTATTAGAACGTTTTTTTACCTCAATGGGATTCCAATGACTAATATGACAAAGGAAGGTAGACTCACTTGATTTTACTATTGGATTTAGGAAGGTTATGTGATCCAATGGACCTAGTGATGAAACTAATAAAAATATTATGTGGATTATTATTAGGAGGTGGGTATGAATGATTTTGCAGAAAATGAATTATATCTTACAGGAGCTGTGTTTTTAGAGGTTATATATTGGAAATTTATGGATTTATTTCAATAGAACCATGGAAGTATAAAATTTAAAGATAATTTGTAAATAGAAATAGGAGTACAAAACTAACTCTAAATGATGGAGATCGTAATAAGAATTTGTAACATTAAGGATTGAAATTATTTTATACTTAATAATAACCCAATGGTTGTCAAGAGATATATCATATCTCATCATATGGTTATGGGAGAGTAAAATATATATCCTATAATATACATTGGGAATTAGAAATCGAGTCATTGCATCTTTTGAAAGATTTGACTAACATAAGGGACATTAGTGATTATTGAAAGGTGAAAGAACTAGATCAAATGGATGGTACCTACTATTTGTAGTGGGGTGGGAGTCACTTGTTATATCTCTATGTATAATTTCCATCATCATTATTATTTGTTAGAGTAGTACAATTTCTCCAATGGAGTTGGACTATGTCTAAAACATATTGATACATTTTTCTATTCCAATTGTGAGGTTTTTTAATATGTTCTATATAGATAAATTAATGTCATCCCAATACATTATATTTTTGTTCCTTACATGTAGATGTTTGCATAGGGTGCTTTCAGTTTTGGAACATCCAACACTTTCAATAAGTGAGGTACTAGCTGGGAATTCCCTATATTTGGGAATCATAAAAACAAAATTTTATTATATTTTTATCAAAAATAATATTTTAATGAAGTGATAACATAATCTTATACTATTTTACTGTATCAATAATAATACAAAAATGAAATGTCACACACAAATATAAATGTTAACAATTGATATTATTCAGTCCTAACCATGGGAATCTTTGTATAAATTAACAAGGGACATTTTATATTCACTTTAAAAAATATTATTCACTATAATAATCTACTTATAATGTCTGATAGGATGTCACATTATCTCACCTTATTTCATTAAGAAAATAGAGACATTTTTAGTTCCATTAAATTTCATGATTTAGTACCACTAATAATTTTCTATTGTATAGACAACTCTAGATCTTAAAATCAAATATCATATATCATAATTAATAATTTAAAATAATCAATATGATCCAAAAAATACTTATATATTTTTTCCGTATTGTGGATTCACAATATATACCATGACATAATATATTTAATTAGTCATTGTTCAAGATCATGGATCCATGGAGTTATCTCCTTATTTAAAACATTGGTCTGGACACCATAGTTATAAATGATTAACTATTCTATAGGTGTATGAGGGGCCTTATGGGTGTTCTTGGGGTTTGTAGTATGAAAAAAATGAAAACAAGGCTAATATTTGTGAGGAATATGGTGTTTGCACAGTTAAAAAAGCTATGCGGGATTCCCAAGAAAACCATTCAACCTCAGAGAGTGGCATTACACATGATTGGTTCATGGTTCATCAAACAATGTGAATATCCCCACGTAAACCTGCAGCCTCACCTTCCTTATACAGTGGACTCCACATGGTTTGCACATGGTTTTACACACTTAGTGGGTAAACCGTGTGGCCCAATAAAAGATGGAAGATTATAGTTTTATATTACAAGATTTTAATCTCCCAAACTATTTTTCCACCATTTCATCCTCTTCTGGCCCTCAAGACACCCTATTTTGACCCAAGATTCCATGGTGAATATCTCTTTCTATTCTGTGTTTTTTGTGCACCGTTGGTTGTGGACTGATGTTTCAGGTATGTTTATCACATCCATTTCTTCTCTTTTCTATATTAGGTTTTTTATCCTCTCCCATATTCTTCTAAATCTGTGAAATAATATTTTTCTAGGGGAATATTGGTTTCTGATTAAAAGGGTGTTTGAATCTGAATTATTGTCTACGATCAATAGTGTGTTCATCATCATATTTGAGGTAGGTGATCTTCAAGTTATATCTAATAGTTTTTGAATTGATTTTTGCATGTTTGGTTTCATTCTTGGTTATATCAAGTTTTTTTCTTGGTTATGTTTTTGAAATTTGTTAAAAATTCATGTATATGTAATAATTTGAACCCCTCACTATCCCTATGCTATGTATAGAGTATGAATTGAAAATTTTAGGTCTACTTATGGGGTTCTCCATCATTCTTAGGCATAGAAATTGGTAAATTTATGTATAGATTTGACTTAGAATAATGTATATCCCATGTTGAACATGTTGAATATTTTCCCTAGAGATTAAAATGGAATATTGATAGTTTTAACCTATCTTTGATATTAGAATAATGGGTTTCTTGGCACGGCTTAGAAAAACATTATTTGGGTTAATTACGATTTTTTTGAATGGCCTATGAATTGTGTTTAAATGATTAAAAGGATTAGTATATATGAAGTGATAAATTAGTTAAATTATATGTGTCTTGTGAATAAGAGAAAATAATAATTGGTTTTTCTATGTGAATTGATGAAAATATTAAATAGGTTAATTTATGGGAATTACATGGTATAAAAAATTGGTTTAATTTAGTAAAATGGTTGTGCAATGTGACATAAGAATTGAAAACGAAATGAATTGGTGGGTAAATGTGTGTGAAATGATACATGGGTTGAATGGGGTAAAATTTGTTAATTGGTGAGTATTTGTTAACGTATGGGAATTAGTTAATAATATTAATGAGTTTGGAATAATAAGTGTGAATTTTTCTAAATGTAAATTTAGTGTAAATGGAAAAGTGTTTAATGGGTTGGGGTATGATATGCATTCCCATATTGATTGTTGTAGATTATGATTGTTATTTATAGTATTTATGATGTGGTATGTGTGTTGAATATATATATATATAAGCATGTTCACATGGCTTGGTATTGTAGGGTATTGACTGCGGTTCTACACCCACAGGTCGAGTTATACTGAGGCTATAAGCTCCACCCACAATTCTTTCGTTAGGGAAGTGGATGGAGCTCTATTCCCTTAATTGTTTTATTTTACCCAGACTGAGGCTTAGAGGTTTGAGTAATGTTTTTGTTTTGATATGTTTATCCATTCATATATAGGGACTTGTCTTATTCTCTAATGTATAGTGATGAATAGCATAAACCCTTGTGTGAATTATTTAAATTCCCAACCTAATGAACTAGTGTTCCCAATTAATTAATTAATTAAGATGATGAAAATTAATAAAATGGTACTATGGATAGAAATTGTTGAAGTAATGATTGATAACTAATGAAACCCAAATTTTCCTTTTTTGTATTTGTCATTTTTTAGTATTTCCATGCACTATCGGTTAGACAAGATATTTTGTTGATGCTGGTGGTGGTTTCTTGTTGAGTTGTACTCACTCCCCTCTCAGGAGATGTTGGGTACCTGAGAAGATATCAAGATTGTGGGTTAGGATAAAGGAAAAGGAATGGTGGTTGAGTGTCTATTTTGTATTAGGATTTTTGTTAATGGGGTTCAAGACATAGAGTCAAGACCTTTTGTGGATTCTATTAGTTTTTGTATTTTGGGGTCAGTTCACTTGGTATTATTCAGCATGACATGACATATTTTTCTATTATCTATGGTGGGTACCATTTTTGGGATCTGGTTGGTTATTTATGATTCTAGTTATTTATTATTGTTTCAAATATTTCATTTTTATCTATGTTGGATGACTCAGGTAATGAGAGTATAGTATACCCAAGTGATATATTATACCTATGTTGTTAGTCGGTAACCTCTAGCGTATCAGGATTATCCCTTGAGGTCATGTGGTGACCTATCACGGGGAACCCGTTTAGTGTCTCCTAGATCAGGGACATTACACAAATCCCTTTAAATTTTTATAAAACCACTCTGGTGTGACCAAATATAATTTTGATATTAAAAATTTACAATCAATTCAAGTGTCAAACCAATTTTCTATAGAAATATCACTACATGAAAGAAAAAATTATATGTGTAGTTTTTTAGTGGATGATTCGAATTCCATTATTTCTTATTTCCTTTTACAATTCAATTGTAAGACATATACTATCTTCTAGGAAATAAATATGGATTATGTGTTATTATTGTTTGAAAATTTTAGGATTGATAGATGGGTTTTGTGGACAATATATGAAAACCAGAGTTTTTTTAAAAGGAAATGACTTATTATCTATGGAAGAGTTATTTATGGTTCTCTCTCCTTAGTAGGTCTATATCATTATGAGGATATATTAATCATTTTTTTATTTATGCACAAGGGATCCTCATAATTTCCCAATAGTGGAGAATAATCATTTATGAAATAATAGTAATGAATATGAATCTTGAAAAGACATACATAATTCATAGACATATTCTTTCCATTCATTTTTTTTAAATCTACAAGCTAAAGGATACATAGGAGGTTACTTGCTTTACATACAGAATTAACCCAATATTATAGTGGTTTCTCTATTATTTAATATATATTACATTTAAATAATATGATTTTTTTATTAAACATGGATACATTTAGCTGATATCATGAAGACCATCAACATTTCCTACAGAAGAGGATTGGAGTTTTTTAGTTGTTGTAATTTCCCATTTCCATACTCTGAAACCTTGTACTTGAAAATTCAATACACCCCACTCATTATCTTTATAATATTTTTTATTCAATAAATTATAGTTGTATTGGGTGTGTTACCATCTCTTACTTAATACTTTTTTAATTAAATATGGTTTAAATTAATAATCAATTAGTTTTAATGTATAAGAAAGTGTTTGTACTATCTTTCTGTCTATTTTTATGTATTTGTGTATGGGTATTGAAATTTTAAAATATAACTATATATGTTATTATGTTAGTGTTAATATTCATAAATATATAAAATTGTTAATGATAATTAATATATTACATTTTATAATATTTTAATTAATCTAATAAAAAAATTAATATTATTTAAAATATTATTATAATTAACTACTAAATGAATATTATTTACAAGTAGTTAGTTTTATTTATTTACTTGTTATTAAAAAATTAGTAACTAGTAATTAATAAAAATTATTAGTAATTGTAAATTTTTTATCCATGATCAGTAATTATTTAGTAAATGTGTGTGTGTTTGTGTGTAAAAATGTGTGTAAAAATGTATAAATATATGAAAACATTAATCTAAGGTGGTTTCCAGGAATCATCGATAGTAATTTAAACCACTATTAAATAAATTTTTTGATATATTGTATTATGTACAAATGAAAAGGCATGAAAATTGTGTCATAATGCTCAGTAATGTACCCAAATATTATCTTTAAAATCTATAAAGAAAATAATTTTTTATTAATGAATGGTTCTTTCTTATAAATGAACTCATAATGTCTTAAGAATAAATTAATGTGTAAACTGTGTACATTGAGGAATGATTTTCATGTTTTAGAAATACATCATCTTTCTTCAAACCATTTCATTGTAATAAACACCGCATCATTGTATGATTTTAAGAACAAAATAATAATCAATTACATTTATTTTAACTCCACTTTAATCAACCACCAAATAATCCATGAGAATCTTAACAATAAGTATAATTTGAAATTATCTCTATAACTCTTTAATGAATCCAATAAACAAACTAATTTCATTATACTACCTATGTGAGTGTTATTTAAACACTAAACCATTAAATATAATTTTTTTAGTTCTCTTAATCTATATGTGTATATCAGTATACTATTAACACAATGAAATTTGATATTTTCACAACTACCCCATTTTCATGCCAATGTATGAAGGTTCATAAATCTCTAAGGGATCGTCACTAAGGTAACCATATATTTTAACAATACATTATTAGGATTGGGGTATATTGAGTCTCATGATTGGACATATAGTTATATAAACATTATAATTAATAATCCTTAATAAGAAGAAATATTTGATATTATTTTAAACCACATGGAATCCCATTTTATCACCCATTAATAACCCTAAATTACATTGAAAGAGTTTTCATCACCTCTAAAGTTGTTTTAATGGTTTTCCAGCATTGTTCGATGGATTTTTATGATTGCTCATATGAATAGGATCTATGTCAAATGTGGAAAATCCTATATCTATTTTCTTCACATTATCATTCATCATTCATCTATATCTTGCCCTTTCACTATTATAATTACATATATAGGGTCAGGACATTTTGGTACTGTAATATGGTTATTTAATGTGATATTTTAAATATATGGATTTAGTTGAATGATCACGGATGAGGACAATAATCATAGATATGTATAATCTAAACAATCATCATATAAGGTTGGTAGATTTTATCCCTGGTAATTTTAATTATAATTAATATATGTGTACATTATTGTTATTTTGGAATAGTTAATCATGATTTGGAATGTAAAAAATAATTTTTTATTTTAATATTGGTTTGATAAATTGGGGGGTTACATATATGAAAAATTGATGGAAACATGTCGAAATTGTTGCCATTATTATTTCTTAAACCTAGGTATTTAATTAAAAAAAATTAACTTTATCGTAAATTAATATTTGAAATTTAGAAACTAAGTATTTTTATAAAATTTGGAAATTATTTTTGGAATAAAATAGAATTGATATATAATTAAATTATCAGTATAAGAAATAGTTTAATGTTTTTTACAAATTGATGACAGTTCTCAAAATGGTGGAGTTGTTAAAAATGAATGAAGTTGTTATGTATTAACAAAGATTATGAAGACCATTATGTGATATTGAACGGGGTGGTTTAGTGGATGTAAATATCTATATGCATGATGATATTTATAGAGAGATCTTATGATCATGGGTAGTATTGTTATATAAATTATATATTTCTCATGTGGTAAATAATTTTATATTTTTAATGATTTTATTTTATTATTAGTGAACTATATATGGTTTCCAATATTTTTCAAAACTCTCATGTGAGTTATTTGTATATTCTGGATATGTATTCAACTGTTATGGTTTTAGAAACATTTTTTTTCCAATATGTTAACAATTTTATCAAATGTATTTTGTTATATGTTTTTGGATAGATCATAAATGAGAATTTAACTATGTGATTTAGAAATATCCTACAATTTTTTTTGTTTCCCACCTCTTCATGAATACCTTAGTGTGCTTGTAGATGTTATTTTTCATGATATTAGTATAATAAATAATACCATGTTCATTTGTGACAGTTTATTGGAGCTATGTTAGAGGAGATATGTTTCAGTGCTTGGACATACATTGATGATGAAATCGATCTACCCCTAAATGACGTGTGTTGTTCATTTATATTTAGTTTTATCTTGTTTGATTATTTTTCATTTTATTATATTTATTTTTAATGGTATTTTGAAAAGTATGACTTTTTTTAATCAAAAACCGCATTTTATTTCAAATTGTATCTTACCATCACTTAGGGTAAATCATTCCATAATAATTATTTTTCGTGCTTGTAATTGTTTTCTACCCTCGACGATCATGGATGATGTTTATGTTCATGTGGTGCCCCATCACATATACTATAATTTGGTTATTCAAATTAGGGTTTTCCAATTTGGTATCATAGTATATTCTAATAAATTGATTATTTAGAATTTTGGGTGGAGTAAAAATAAGATTTCCAAGAAACTACGGGTGCCTATAAAAAGGTATATCAAAATAATTTAAAGTTAATCTTTTGTTTTGAGATAGTTCATATATTATTAGTTCTATAATAATCTCTTATATTATATCTTGTCTATTATTCAATATATGTTTATATAAGAATGATAGGTTGTTATGAGTTGTCTATTAAGAAATCATGATAAACATGATAAGATATTAAATTAAACAGGTATGTATTTTTAAAATTATATAAATATATGTGTAAATACCCCAACCCAAATAGCCTAGAGTTGGTGATTATATTACTAAAATGGCTTAAGATACAAGGAATCACATCCCAAATTAATGAATAGTTTATATGTATTAGAAAATGTCATACATAATTTAAATTCACAATACATTATCAAACCTAAAATACACAAATAATTTCATTTGATAAAACCATAATTACCCTTAGTGTATCCCTATATATCAATAATAAGATACATAACCATATATTGGGGAAAAATATAACATTAAAAAGAGGTGATATCAAATTATCAGTAATGGTAAGTTTATAGTGGATGCTGTTAAGAAATAAGGAATAAAAATATGGCATGGCAAATAACTACAATATGAATCAATTAATAAATAACATGGGAGTAATCTAGTATGAATAATGTATGATCAAATAATTTTATATAAATAATCACATGATAACAAAACATACTCATGGATATACTGCAAATCAAAAAACTAGATGAACTACCAATAAGTGACTTCATAATGGTCGAATCCATAATCAGGGAAATCATTAAAAAGAATCAAGGATTCATCCATTACACCATACATAATCATGAAAGAAAACATCCAATACCCAAAATAGTTCCTCTCATAAGACCCACCAACACATCGAGAGGATATAGTGGGACCCACCAGTATCACAATTAGTCTAATGCATTCATAATATAAACATAAAGTTTCATTTTAAAAATCTATCATAGTAAATTTGAATAACTTCTCCAATCAATAAACCTAACAATAAACCATCTAGAGTAATATGAATAATGGCCTCAAAATAGAACATCTATATTCAAACTAATCATAAACCATCCATAGAAATTATAACAATCATATAAAAAATACATATACCCCTTATAGTAAGAAAAAAAGTTTTTTTCATTGATTAATACACATACAATAAAAATATATTAGAAAACATTCTTGGGGAAAAATAAAATTTTCATTTGGAAAAATATTTTGAAAAATATTTTATTTGAAAATAAAATTAAAAAAATTAAATTTTAGAAAATATATTGAATATAATTTTCTTTTAAAATAACCATTGTAGGCTATGAAAATATTTTGAAAACTTTTTACTTGTCATGATGGTTAAATAATGTTCTTTTCGTACAAGTTAAAACAATGTTTCCACTCACAATTTTAGTAGAATCCAAACAGTCAATGTTTTAGAATTTACATAATGATTCATTGGAAAACATTTTTTAAAGGGTAATAATGGATTGAAATATCTTTAATAAGACATTTTTAAAAGGTTAATACATTTTTAACGACATTTTTAAATAAAATGGTTTTGGAAGAAAGAATATTTTTGACCGAAGAAAGAAATGATGTTGGATTTTCATGAAAAAGAATTAAATAAGTACTAGAGAGTTATAAAATTGTACTGTTACCTAAAACAGTTAATTAATAACCATAGGATAATAAAATTGAATGATTTATTAAGAAATCGTTTTGTAATTTCAATCAAATTATATTAAATAATAAATAATCTCAATTAGAATGTGATTGTGAAATAAAACCTTCAAATGATCATAGTGATGATATAAGAGTTATTAAGTGAATAAATTATATGTATCCACTATAAATAAACATAATATAATTGGAAATAAAAAAGTATAATCAAATTTCATTATAAACACAATCTCAATGTTATATAATTAATGTGGTATTAGTGTTACCCATTGGGTGAAAATTGAGTTAAGAAATACCTTAACTTGAGTTTCCTATTAATTGAAAAAAATTTCACCTCTTGTATAATGGTTTAAGGAGTGATATTAATTATACTGAAACCATATTAATATTTATGATAACAAATATGAACTTCATAAACCATCTTATCACCTTTTGTTGTTAATATTTTTTGGTTGCTAACAGCTTCATTTTCATATACATGTTTTTTTCATGTAATTCCCATATTTTTGAAAATATGACATAGTTGAATAATATAAATATGATATTAATGTCTTATATATAATTATTATTCATTATATATATTTTTAGAATCATTCTTGAATTTTGAACATTGAAAATTAATTTCATCACGTCGTGGAGCAAGTAGGTTGTATGTACGAAAAGGTGATGATATCATTCAATTAATGGGTGATACATTGAAGAAGTGGGTAATATAATAATTTTATAGAGTCAATATGATTTCATTATTACAATATAAATCAATAATTTCCATCATTATAATCATCCTTGTAAAGTAGCTATGAAAAATGGATTACACC
This sequence comes from Viscum album, assembly GCA_963277665.1. Classification (NCBI taxonomy): domain Eukaryota; kingdom Viridiplantae; phylum Streptophyta; class Magnoliopsida; order Santalales; family Viscaceae; genus Viscum; species Viscum album. The sequence continues at coordinate 198,890,349 of OY728157.1, read as the reverse complement.
GATAAGTAGAGATGGTAATTCTACTTATGCCAATGGGGTGAATGTGTTTTTCATATGATGGATAAAAGGTATAAAATGATTTATTATAACCATATACCATATCATTATATATATATGGTGTATCTTTTGTTATTTTAGTATGTAAAAAACACTTTAGGAGGAAGTATAATAAATAATAAATTTTAAATAGTTGATAAAAACGATTACCTCTTCTTTAGTAGATTTCACTAAATATCTTCTTAATTGATTTAGGGATAATATTTTGAGGAGAAATGAACCAAGAGAAAATGTATAACGATGTATGTAAATGTAAATTTTTTTGATTGATTGATCAAGATGGACCATTTGATTGTATGAAATGAAGGAATGAGTTTCCTTTTATAATTGAGGTGAGGGGCACTTTAGGGATTTATTAAAACATTAATTTAATATAAATTAGCTTTTAATTCCAAATTTTCACAAAATTATTTATTTTTTATATAGTATAATTTTGGTTGAAAATAATATCATATAATAATATTCATATATGTGATTACTAAATATCTACACTTATAATTTGGTTGTGTCCCTTATCTGGACTCTTTAACTCTTATTGTTACAAGAAGGATGTTTAGTATTTGCGGGTAAATATAGTTAGTATAAAATGAAAATAAAACCATAATTGTTTCATTGATGGAATGATAAACCAAATTGAAATAATCTTATTGATTGAAATAATTTTATGAATTTAATATCATATAATATAGTATTATTAACTATTGAATATTCATAATGTCAATTTTAAGAACTATTCTTTAATTTGAATGTAGTAATATCAAGATAACACATATAATTTTACAATACTATTTTATTAAATTAATATAATATAATATCTTCTATAAAATTATTTAATAACATTATTTATCTCAAATTATATTAATTTTTATATTTTTAAAATCATTTTATTGATTTTTTGTTAATTAAATTATTACTGCACCAATGTTGTGCAATATTGTGGGGTAATTCTTTTTTACTAAAAATTAAAAATAAATTAACATGATAAATATAAATATTTGAAATTTATAATTACTAATAATATTAAAATATATCTTCTAGAAAACCCCATATTAAAAATTTTATAGATATTAAACTCGTGAATGTGACATCTTTGACTTTTCTTTAAATAAAATATTATAAGGGTCATAATCACATCCTAATGAAAAGAATAGTCATATATCCAAAAAATAAATTCATGTGGACTAATATTACTCATATTTTAAAAAATGTAAATATTAATGTTAATTTTATAGACTGTAAGTTTTATATTTTTAACATATACAACCCAAGTTACCCTTTTTCTTGGTAATGATTATTATAAAGGTCACAATTCCTTCTGGACAAAAATAAAAATGAAACTGTTTACTAAATTTGTACATTATGATTTCGAATATAGTATCCATTATTCAAAACTAAAAACATAGAAGTCTGATAATTTAACATGAAATTCATACAACAAACACAACCAAAAATAAATTTTCTTGAAAAATTAATTATTAAGAAAAAAAATATACTTATACCATAATATGGTATAAGGATATTTAAATTGTAATTAATTAAATAATTACTGACTACAGTGTAATTGTGAATCATTTATATAAAATTAAATTTATAAATATATTTTATAGTATACTGTAAATGATATTATCATAAAAAATCATTATTTTTCACTATTCACTGGAAAATTAGTCTTTTAAAAAAATTGGCAAACCTTTACCCTAAGATAATTTTATTGTTATTATTTAAAAATTAATTTTATAATTATGTAATAAAAGATTTATATTTTATAGAAATTTATTATAATATTCACTATTAAAAAATGAAACCCTTTATTGAATAAAACAAATTTGATGAATAAATGAATTTAATAAAAATTATGTTCTTATGCACAAAGATTTAAATAATACATTAAAAATGTGTTGAAAATTTATATATTTCATAATTTTTATAATAATATTCATTCCTACATTTTTTTATATATAATGATCACATAATAAAATCTCTTTGATCATTTATTCTAGGTGTTGTGTGAAATGTAAGCTTCTCAAAAGGTGATAATTAAAAGTAGACATACGATAAAAACTTATTATGTCAAATTATCCACTAATTAATTAAATTTCTTACAACCCATTTAAAATTTATGTTTGAAAATCAAATTTTTATAGGTGAAAATTATTTGGTGGGAAACCTATATTGTAAAAACAGGTTTATAAAACATCCTCTTAAAAATGGGGAAAGGAAAATGAAAATGTCACAAATAAACAGGGATTAGAGACCACAGATCATTAGTGGAAATTTATAATATGGATATATACTAAAATTTTATGGATAATATTCTGATGGATATTCATAGAGGACATGGTTGTTAGGATATTAATCATCACAAAACCATAAATTTGGGATGGGTTAAAAGATCATTTATTTCTTAATGAGAAATTTAAATGGATAACATTTTTTCAAAATCCTTTTTTCTAGGGTTGAGGTATTATTTTAATATTTAAATAATAACATGAAAAATAATATTTATTTTCTGTTGGCCATTTCATAAACAAAACCCCATCCATTTATTGTGCTTCAATCTATTCTCACTTTATCTCTTATACTACGAAATGGTTGTTCAATATGAATTTTTAAAGCTAAATCACTTTAATGAATCATAATATCCACAAGTAATTTCTCTTGTCTTAAAAGTTTTATCTAAAAAATGGTTAGCATGTGTTATCAATAAAAAAATTAATATCCAATTTTTAACATAATCCCTTCCATAAGTGCTTAATCTTAAGAAATTTTCAAAAAAAAACTTATTAAAAAATCTAGTAGGAAGGTCAATAAATTTACAAAATCCAGTTAACCACATATTTTTTTAAAAAAATAATGTTACTCTTATTTTCACATTCCAAATATATATATTCCCTTATCACCATAAAAAATTAATGAAAACATACATGCTTACAAAAATAAAATTTTAGGTTTTGAGTATATTCCATATATCCAAACACCTAATAATCCTAGCAAAGATTAAAAAAATCACCAAAACCTTCATGTTTATAAATAATATCCCATAAACATATTTTGATAATTATTATATAAATATAAAACACATATAAAGGTTATCTTCTCCAAATCATGTTTTTTATAAAAGATCAACTTATCGCAAGATCACTTCTCTTACTTAATGGTATTATTCATTATATACCACTAAATCGTTACAAAAATTGTACTATAATACAGTCCATATAAACTTCATTATTATTATAATTATAATTCAAAAAATAAATTTAAAATGTATTTCATGGATCAAAATACACAAGAATTTTCTTCATTATACTTCACATGTATCGATGATATAAACATGACCATGATCCTTTTTCTACTTTTGAGGTATATTCCCTTGATGCTTGGAGAATTTATTTGGGTTGTTTCCCATATACTTCTTTGGTAAGTACTAAAAATTGTAAAATATTTCTTACCCTTTAAGTAATGATCATAGTGGCTTCTTTCCCCACACTTGAAACAAACTACTTTTCCTTTTAAGAATGTAACCAATTGTTTTCTTCCATAAATATTAAATGTTAGAGGATCCTTTTTTCCATTCTTCACCTTATCCCTCTTTTGTTATTTTTTCTTATTCTTCTCTTAAATTCCCTATAATTCTTATGAAATGTTGATTTTTTGAGGTGTGTTTAGTAGATGATACTATTTCATCATATATAGATTATATTTTTCAGAATAGTTTGCCTCAAAAGATTGACTTAAACATATTAATGAAATAGTTATTCTTACAATTTAATTTTTTTTGCATTGATATGGTTTCCATTCCTTATATTAGTACCCATTTATAAAAAATGAAACACAATATATTAGATCATAAAATTATAAAACATAATGTATAATCTCTTAACCTGTGTTACACTTAACATAATTTTAGAATTGATGTATAACTGGTCTCTAAATCATAGGTTCAGTTTTTTTGGATCTAATTAAGAATTATGTCATGGTATTTCATTATCTAACATATTTTTTCAAAACTATTGTTCTCAAGGTTTATACAAAACATCCCGTAATTCCTACTGTAAATAACCCAACCCTAGTAGCCCAAATTTGGTGGTTAGATTATTCAATTTTCATAAGATAAAAGGAATGAAATCTAGCCAGACTAAATATATTATTAGTCATTTTATACAAGTTAACTATATGAAATTCCCATTAAATTTTAAAACACAAAATAAATGTAAATTTTATTTGTTAATTCCATTATTCCTCTTCGTGCATACTTTTATATCATTCACAAAACACTTCCTTATATCCATGGGAAAAATGAAACAAAAGAAATATGAGAGCTTAGATGCTTAGGAAAGTTATGAGTATAGAAGAAGCTGTTAATAAATAAGGAATATGAAATATATAATGGTAAATAACCTAAACACATACCATTTGTCAATAATTTGGGCTTAATATGGAAGGAAAAATAGTTTAAAAAATAATTCAATATAAATAATCAAATAATAATGTCACTTAATGAAGGATATTATACTAATCGTATAATCCCATGGAATATCAAATTCAAACATGTCTCCAACTACAGACTCTAGAGAGTTATGGTTACAAAATAGCCAACTTATGAAAAAAACGCAAAAATATGGTTTGTGCTTGATATTCTTCTCTATTACATGTTCTAATTCAAATCATTGTTTTACTACATCTATTAATTACAACTGACACAATAACAATGTAAATATCAAATGAAATTTGTTTAATGATCTCTAAAAAAATATCAGGTACTACATCAACTGAACCATTGTCTCTTGATGGAGTCAGACATGCAGTTGCACGAATTCCGTTATCATCTTTGTCTGTCAAGGTTTAGTTCTTATTATACTACACAGCATAATACTTTACACTACCAACTACATTGCTTTTTAAACCAAATGACTAATACAAACCTTAATCATTGATGATAGTGCCTGAAATATCTTCTCCTCAACCAAATGAAAACATGAATGGCCTATCAAACCCAAGAGATGCAAGGTTTCAGCGGATGAAACTTCTCCAGGAACGACATAAAGTTTTTATGTCTTCTGTTAATTTAGCATAAAATTATCTAACTATTAAATATAACACAGTACAATGTTTGTAATTGCAGTGCTATGTTTCTATATAATTGTGATACTAAATGTTGTTATGTACTTAGTATATCTCATTACAACTGACAACATATATTTTCCAACATCTACTACAGATTCTTGAGTGACATCGACCAATATGACTACAAATGCATTAACTGGACCACTATCAACTGATGCCCTCACACAAGGACTGACACGAATTCCACTATCATCTCTCTATGTCAATGGTTCATTCTATTATCTTTAACATTACAGTACACATTACTTGAAACTACTATCCATACTATCAGAACTGAAAGATATGTAACTTCATATTTTACAAAAGCCCCTAGACATGATGCTCCTCAATCAAATACAAACACGTCTGCTGCATCAACCACCAGACATGCAAGGCTACTACAGAGACAATTAATAAAGGAACGACATAGAGTTTGTAAGTACTGGTTTTATATTCACCATATAATGTTCTACTAGTTATGAATTCTTCAGTATATAATTTCATTATGTCTTACATGTTAACAGTGTATACAACAAGTGGATATGCTTCAGTTATATCTTTTGATGAGTCTGATTCTCGAATTACGGTACCGGTATCGAACTATGGCATCACACGAAGGGACGCAGGTAATCCTTCATCATCTTTTCCAAACAATAATCAAATTTGTTTCAATTTCAAATTAAATAACATTACTTCACCTTTAATTCTTTCAGTGGCCACAAAATCAACACCAACTCCTACTTCAATATCTTCACTGATGTGTAAAAATCACTCTACTACTACAATTACTGTAGTGCTACCAGCAATTTGTGGTAGTGGTGGAGTCACACGTGTACCATCATCTCCTTTATGTATAGATGGTTAGTAGTTTTTAAAATTACCACTACCAGCTTTTACTATTCACGAGGCAATTATTAATTAGATAAACCACTGATATTTATCTTTATAATTGAACACAGTGCTGGAACCATCTGCTCATCCATCAACACTGTGTTCAAGGACAAACAAACAAAAACAAAGACCACATGACATGACAGTGTCCCCACTATCTTTCTATAAGTAGACAGTCACCGTTTTTTTGATTAAAACAATGTTGGTTGTTTTAACTCGACATACACCTTATAACTATTCGCTCAATTTTTTTCATAGATTTAATGAATGATGAAGAGATGCAGATAGATGATTTACATATCTCCTCAACACAGTACAACCATCAATTGTCTCTAAAAGTTAATATCCCTGTTAGTTAATTTTTTATTTATAATGGTTTCTTTAACAAATAGATTATGTGATACTGATTCTTTTCAAGACAAAAAAATATAGATATGTCATTTAACAATATTCTCTATAATTAAAAATCAAAATTCGGTTAATTTTTCCAATATATGTGAACCTAAAATTTCCTGTTACAGAAAACTGAATAGAGTAGCGTAATGCCGAAAACACATGTTAGTTTGATTATTAAACCTGCATTGTTATTCTATAATCAAGCATCATTTTCTTAGAATATCACTATGGATTTTTTTTAATATGTTCAACGTTTTAATGATTCGGAATTAGGTTATTCAAACAATGGGGAATATTCTAAAGTCTTTCAATTTTGTCACTCATTTATGTGGTTTGACGAGAGAAATAAGAACTGCAGCAATAGACAAAACCCGCATTTCTCAATATGCTGCTCGATGGGAAAAATATCTTTAGACTTACTGCCTTCATGTCCTGGGTACCTAATGATGTTGGTACTCGATCGAACTACAGCAGAGTCCTGATCTTTCCAAGACCACATGCATGTTTATAACTCAAAATTTGCATTCGCATCCAAGGGTTGAAAGGTAGATAGGTCATTCAACAACGGTCGAGGTCCATGTATATTCAGACTTCATGAAAAAAACTACCATCGCATTGGTAGTTTATGTCCACCTGATGGGCAACCGCCACATTTTTCACAAATATAGGTGTATGATATTACACATGAATAATAGAACAGGGTCCGCGGAATTGGGTATCAGTCTATTTCATCATTTCTTACAAAATTTTCCAACCATTCATCATTTAATATTAACTACCAATTTCATTTCTACATCTTTGATGCCAGTAATCAGCTTTCGATTATTAACGACAATATTGTACTTAAACTACAACATATGTTACATGATCAAAATTCTTTGGCATGAGAATTCATAACTGCAAGGGATGTTCTTAATCATCGTGAGGTACCGACATTAAATCTACAGCCACTCTAAAAAGACATACAAGTGAGGCCACACATAACCTTCCGAACAGTTCTGAAATTTCTATGGTGGTTTTTGGTGATGTTGAAGATCTCAACCATGAACGTGATATCATCATTCAAAAAAAGTGGTGATTTACAAAGAGTAGATGAGCTTCATCCGTTTTATCTTCCATTGCAATACCCCTTGATCTTTACAGGAAGTCCGGATGCATATGTAGACAATATATTTCATCGAGCTACACCTTTCACAACAAGTACTGCATTCAGGAAGGTAATAATGAGAGAGTACTTCTCCTTTCACTTCCAATTTCTTCAACATAATGGCTCAACATTATTACATTGTAGAAGATTTTTGCAACAGTTTATTGTTGATTCTTATAAGATTATTGATTCCCAAAGATTATCTTTCATTTGATTCAATCAAAAAAGGTTGAGGGTTGAATTATACAGTGGATTACAAGATGCATTTCTGTGAGGTGACCGTGAAGGCTTATCATGTGGAAAGCGTATCATTTTACCTTGAATATTTATCAGTGGACCCAGGTATATGATTCAGAATTACTAGGATGTAATGTCTATTTGTAATTGGGCATGGTATCCAGATCTATTTCTAACTTTCATATGTAACCCAATGTGGCCTGAAATAACATGATTTTTTATGAATAACAATCTTCGTCCAAATGATTTCCCTCAGATATTATCTCGAATTTTCAAAATTAAGGTTGATCATCTTATGAAAGATTAAAGAGAGGGATGTTTATTTGGAAAATCAAGAGTAGGTAACGCTCTATATACTTAATATTTATATAATTTTAATTAATTTCTGACATTATATCTTCTCCTATTAACGTTCTACATCACTACTTTTCCCATGTAGTTATTCGAACCGTGGAGTTTCCAAAATGTGGCTTGCCTCATGTCCACATCCTATTATTTTTCTGCCATGAAAACAAGGTTAACACTCCTGCAGATGTGAACAAAACAGTTTGTGAAGAAATTCCAAATCACTGTGCATACCCAAAGCTACATAAAGTTGTTACAAAATTCATGATGCACGGCCCTTCCGGTGATTCCAACTGTTCCTCCCCTAGTATGAGAAATGGAAAATGTACAAAATTTTATCCAAAGAAATTTATCACACACACAACAGTTAATGAGGATGGTTATGTGGTATATCATATAAGAGATGATGGACATACAGTTGTTAGAAATGGTGTGCCTTTGGATAACTAGTTTGTGGTACAATACAATCCTGTTTTTCTTTTAAAGTACTAGGCTTATCTGAATATAGTGGTTTTCAATCAATCATCTTCTATCATGTACCTCTTTAAATATATTATCAAAGGGAATGATCATGTTACAGCAGCACTCTATGAGAGCAACAATAGTGACTGTCTTGAAAATAATGTGGATGAGATAAAGATGTACTATGACTGTAGGTACATAACTCTTTCTGAGGCTTCATGGAGAATATTTTCTTTTGATATCCACTACAGATATCCACTGGTTCAGAGGTTAAGTTTCCATTTGCCTGGACAAAATACAGTTACTTATAATGAAAATTATAATATTGAAGATTTCATCAGTCATGGAACTATTACTGAATCAATGTTCACCACATGGTTTAATGAAAATCCTACTCACGCAGAAGGTAGATGTCTTAGTTATGCAGAGTTTCCTACTAGATTTGTTATTAACTACAATGAAAAAAATGGGCTCTGAGAAAACATTGATTCAGTATTGGTAGATTGTACTATGTCCCTCCAACAACTGGAGAGTTGTTTTACTTTCGGTTACTTCTAACAAAAATAAAAGGAGAAGCTTCATATGATGATATCAGAACAGTGAACGGTATTACTCATGGAACATTTAGAGAGGCATGTTATGCTTTGGGACTACTGGCAGATGATTCTGAATTTATTGAAGCTCTAAAAGATGTGTTAGCTTAGGGAATGGGACATTCTTTACCGAGGTTGTTCTCAATCGTGTTATTTTCAAATAACATATCTCATCCGGACATTTTATGGCATGAAACCCGTGACTTTCTTAGTGAAGATGTTTTGTATGGGAAAAGACAAAGGCTACAAATGCCAAGTATATCTGTATGTTTGTCATTAAATTTTAAAAACCCAAAATGAAGTTTATTTCTATTCACTAATTAACATAAATACTGTCAATATAATAAATTCATATTATCATAAAATTTAATTACTCATCAGCCAACTACCGCATTATAATATATTATATAATTATTTATAGTATTGTTATCTGAAACTATATGCATCATTTTTGTAGATTTGACATTGAAAGATCATCATAGGTATATGTAAGCTCTTTTGAAATTTAAAATATTTTACAGAGCAATTGTACTTCTCTTCAGTTTTATCCTCCTATGCCACTTCGAGATTCTGAAATTGATAGTCGTCCAAATCATTTAGTTGCTGAAGAACTGCATTACAACAGGGAGTTGCTTAAAAATGAATACAGAACTAAACAGAATATGCTAACAGATGAACAAAAACATGTGATGGATGTCATTATGTCTGTGTTGTCTGCCAATTCTGGAGGTTTCTTCTTTTTACATGGATATAGAGGCATGGGTAAAACCTTCATTTGGAATATGCTAACATCTTTGCTGAGGTTAGAGGGATCTATTGTTCTAGAAGTTTCTTTGAGTGGAATAGAATCCTTACTACTTCCGAGGGGATGAACTGCACATTCTAAATTTCATATTCCAATCTCTATTACAGAGCAGTCAGTTTGCAATATTCAGCAAGGTAGTCATCTTGCAGAACTTCTACACTTGACAAAAATTATTATTTGGGATGAGGCATCTACGGTTCAAAAGTACTTCTTTGAAGCTCTCGACCATACTCTAAGAGATATAATGAGAGTAAGAAATTTTAATGCTCCAAATTTTCCTTTCGGTGGTCTAATAGTTGTATTGAGGGGTGATTTCAGGCAAATACTACCGGTAATACCCGGTGGTGACAGTAGTGACATTATATTTGCAAGTACTAAGTCTTCATATCTATGGCAACACTGTCAGGTCTTAACTATAAAAAGGAATATGAGATTGCATTCGGCTGCATCCACAAATAATCCAGAGGCTATCCATGAGTTTGCAAGATGAACCTTGGCAATTGGATAAGGTAGAGTTGGAGAACCAAATGATGGTGAAGCAGTCATCCAAATTCCTTCTAAGTATCTACTTACCAACTCTGTGAATTCTATGGCTTCAATAATTGACCATACATATCCTAATTTCACTACCAATTATGGTGATGTCTCCTATTTGAAAGATCGTGCAGTTTTAGCTCCAACCCATGATGTCATTCAGCATGTAAATGATTACATGTTGTCTCTCACTGACTCTAATAAGAGAGATTACTTCAGCTCAGATTCTGTTTTCAATGCCAGTTTTGATACTGATAGGGAAGAAAACATATACACCTTTGAAATGTTGAATGGAACCGATGTCTCTATGTTTCCTACCCACAAAATTACACTACAGATTGGTGTTCCCATTATGATACTCAAGAAATGTTGATCATACTTTTGGTTTATGTAATGGCACTCATATGATTGTTACACATTTAGGTGATCATTTGATTGGAGCAAAAATATTATGTGGCTATAATTAAAGGGTATTCTGCATTCATTCCAAGATTAACTATGACACACTCCGATGATAGATGGCCTTTCATATTATAGAGAAGACAATATCCTTTAACAGTTTCATATGCAATGTCTATTAATAAAAGTCAAGGCCAATCATTGTCTTCTATTGGGTTATATTTTCGCAAGCTTGTCTTCTCTCATGGTCAATTGTATGTTGTAGTATCTAGGGTAACATCAACAATTGGTTTGAAAATTTTAATACAGGAAAACACTAACACATCTACTGCGTTCACACATATGATTGTGTATAATGAAATATTTCATAACCTTTCATAGGTATCATTTAAAATAATTAATTTATATTTTACGATGGATTGCCTATGAATTATTTGTACTTCAATGACTTCTTTACGTACTTACTATGTTTATATTTTCAATTTTAAATGTAACTGTATAGAGAATAACAATGTCACTATCAATAACCCTATTGAATGAGATTGCACTAGAGGACGATGAGACACTATGAATTAAAGTTTGTTTGCTGAACATGTTGTGCAATTCATCCCCCAGATCTTCCAATGAGGTCTTCACAATTGATCTAATACTATGCGACAAATAATTAAGTTTACATCACATTCAGAAATGTTTAATTATTTTAATATTGTTCTGTTATGTTCTGTACGTCTTTCAACATTTGCACATGTTGTATCTATTTGTCCTCTATCATCAATTTTCTTTACATAATAACGTACTTTTCAATATACATTATTTAGGGAACTAAGATTCAATGTACAATAGGTAATAGTCAGCTTTTCTCAAAGTACAGACATTATTTGCGTGAAGGAATGTGCTACATGATACAAAACATCCAAATCACTACAAACCAACGCATGTACTTGGGAAGTAGACATCCCTGCAGAATCATGTTTACATCCAAGACATTTATCGACCATGTGATGCAAACATACCATTTTTTAGTTTTTACTTTACCTCATATGATGTGATTATTCAATGGAGGATTCTAGAGGAACATTTAATAGGTATATTTCATTAACTGTTTCTGACTAATCTATTTAGTTGACTTCAAAAAAGTTACATAAACAATAATATCTTTATCATCCTTACCTATTTTAACTAAATTTATTTTGGCTATCTATTTTATAGATCTTATTTGACTTCTACGTTACACTCATCCAATGAAATCTATGGGACATTCCAACATAAAGATGCAGATAAATCTAGAGGATGAAAGGTGATTAATTTTTTGCTATTATTATATTACAATACAGCAAACAAAATTTATGCCTTGCTATTACTTTATTTTCCTACAGAGGTATGCAACATACCTGTAGTTTATGAGGAGACATTGTGAATGAAATGACAAGTTATTTGGAAAAAATAAAGACTCATCATCCATTATTATATTACAACTTGTATGAGTGAAGAGACTAAGAAGTATGGTTTCTAACGACATTATTTATTTTCAGCTCTTAATAAAGATATTTTTTTCAAGAGGTTGCTTTGAAAGTACAATTAGTTCAAATCATTTCAATAGTTTCATACTTCTTACAGCAACTGTTATTGTGACTACTACTATTAATGCTACAAAAATTCTGTACGACCTGGATATTCCAGAAGTAAATAGCTTCAGAAGCAAGTGACCATTGAACTAATCTAGATTCTGTATATTTACATTTTATCCATTTTACATCTAAAATCTAATACCGAATGTTTGTAAATATTTTTTTCAAAAAAACATGTTATTGTATATTTTACCAGTTTGGGTTGGCGGTTGAATCATAGTTCAATACTCCACCACCGACAACTGTTAACACTTCTACGGATGTACCATATTAGAACAACAACAAAACTATTTCAGATGTCAAAATTTGTTCACAGGTAACAATAAGAGATATTAATGTTGACAATTCAATATTCAGTATTTGGAATTGTTCAATTATGTCATCACCTAATTAGTATATTATTTCATACTCAATCTTGTATATCCTACATGATGCGTACATGCTGTAAAAATACAAAAAATTCAAAGCACCTACATTTGGTTTTATGAGTCATGAATTTCTTGTATGAAGAAAGTACAGCTTTCAGATGACAGAATTTGGTGCCAAAATTGTGAAGTATCTCCTCATAGCACTACTCCCAGGTTATTATCATTTAAATTATTAAATTTATTAATATGAATTCCTTGTGAACTAATAAATTAAAATACTTATTGGTACTAACAGTGCGGTCATCATTTCATATTAAATAGGTTTAGAGTGCAACTTAAGGTTACTGATAATACAGACTCCTTTTCAATAGTTTTATTTGACAAACAAGTTAAGATATTCATACACAAGACAACTGCTGACATGAGAGCTACGTGAATATAGGTAAAACCAACTCTATCTATTGGGTCAATACATTTACAATTTTGGCATTCCTATCATTGAATATTGTTTCATCATTTGATCATCAGGATGATGAAGAATATGGATTTCCTCTTGAACATAACAATTTCAAATCAATGACAGTCTTCTTATCAATTGATATATCAAATTTCAATATTCAAAATCATCATCGTTCAATAGAAAAAAACACATACAATTTCATTTTCATTAGCGACAATGAAAACTACATCCGAAAATTTAATGGCAGCTTTGTATAAAATCAAGTAATGGATAATATCTATTCCAAATTTAATTTATGTTTTAAACTAGAAAATATTTAATCCTATTGTTATTTTTTTGAAATATGATCAGAGCATTGACTTTACTGGAGTAAGTAGTGATATTGAACGGAATCATGTACAATATTTTCATTTCTATTAATTCTTTTTCCATATCTGTAATTAACGTCATTGTGGATTATTGTTGTTAACGTTTCATTGTAGGATCATCAGACTGTTGAATCTTTTCAAGCCACTACAAATCCTCAATGAGGAGGTGTAACATCAACTTCAATTATTTCAACAGTTCAGGTAAATAAATTTCACCTTACATAAAATAGGTTATGTTTTTTACTTTATCGTTATAAAGGTTTTCAATCAGGCAGTGGGTCATTGAATTTTGTTTCGGTTAATATTTACTTTCACTTGCAGAGAAATCTATTTACAGACTACGATGATGATGATGATGGAGTCAAGCAGACTGTGTTATTGTCTGGTGACTCTACACCACTATCAACAAATGACAGTGCAATTTAGATTCGCATAAAGGATAACTTAAAAACAAAAACAGACAAAGTAGACTAAGGGTTTGTCTTATGGTACGTATGAATTTTGGAAAACTAATTTCTACTATCTCTTAATTTCAAATGCCCCATTTCAAAATATGTATCCACTTCTATGTCTCCTTATAATGTTGTTTAATAATGAAGTAATTATATTTAAAATTAAAAAATTAAAAAATGATGATGGAAAAAGTATTTTCTTTCCACTAAAAAATATTTCTACATGTTGAAATAAAATATTGTCTTTGAATAACCTTATCTTGAATGGTTATTCATGTAGGATTATTTTCATTGCTAGATGTTTTGTTGTACTTTATATAGTTTTGTTTGTCACCATTATTCACTACTAAAACACTATGCTGATAACATCAAGGATAAATGTTGTAGTGTTGCAAATTTTCAAAGCACTGCATGATGGATATTATTTAAATGGATTTCATTCAAAAAAAATTTCTCAATTTTTTCTCAATGACATACTTTTGTAAAATTACTTAATATTAATACGAAAAGAAATGTTTTCAACTACAAAAATATTCCATGGAAATTACTTCATCAATCACTCAGAGGAGATTCTTTCGGGAGCTTTTGGGACTGATTTCTATGCCCAGGGTCTCTTCAGTATAAAACATGTCATTACTGGATAAGGGTGTTGTTTTTCTCTCATGCGGATTAAATCACAAAGGATTATCAACCTTCTAGGTTGTGAGTCAATGGATATGAAATGTCTACTTGTGCTAACAGGTCCCGTAGGGCTTTACAAGTTTTTCTATGAACTCTATTTATTCCTGTATTCCTAGACTTCTTGGGTTTAACCTCAATGATAATGTGTTACATGAATTAATTGTTTATTATGGTTTGCTGGATATCTAATTTGCTCGCAATGAATAGTGGATTTTTAACCCTGTTCATTCATCTTCTTTGAGGAATTGATGCTATCCTGGACTTGCAGCCCTGTTTATTTGATGGTAGGTATTTTTTCCCTCTTTCCTAGGCTGATTTCTCCACTGGAAGTCCCTCTATTTGTTGATTAACAATTTATGTTCTTTCTAGAAGTCCATGGATGTCTTCTTGATGTTTCAGTTTTGAACAAAGTGTAGGTTTGAAATGGTCGACCAGCTCCTGTACAACACCCCATGCACCTATTGAAGAATGGGTAGGCTTCCCATGTAATTCAACCATCCTTCAATCTTACCTCCCATCACAGGTTGTGGATTACCTATATTTTCACATGCTGAACATATCGGTCGAAATTTGAGATACATTAAACATGTTGATTTCTCATTTGTTTCCATCATTCATTGCACAAGTTGTGTTGAACGAAACATGTCAAATTTTTTGAGAAGATATGTTATATGTACAGTGAAGAAAGTTACAAATAGAAGGTACATGTATGATTACCCCTTAAACATGCGTGCATGAAAATTAAATATGTCCTTTTTTAGTCAACCTATTTAAATGTTGTTAATTTTTCAGTATATATTCTGTCTATTTACATCCCTAATAAAATCACCTATTCCAACTTATGTTGTATGGAATTCTTGAAATATTTCATTCTCTCTAATAAATAACTCCATGAAAAAATTATAAATCATGTATTACATTCTTTTTTATTATCTATTTTTCCAATCCCAACCATTACCCCTCCAGTATACATGATAGAGGACCAATTAGACTGAAATGCAGAATATGGGAAATGAATAATATATCTATCCATTTAATAATAACTTGGAAGAGGTTGAGAAGAAGGGGGAGTGTTGGGGGAAGGGGCTGGGCAGCGGGGAGGCTGAGGTCGGAGAGGGAGGTGCTGGGATGGGGTGGGAAAAAACCATATGAGGGGGAAGGGCAGAGGTAGAGCTGGGTAGGGGTTAGGAGAAAGTCCTGTGAAATTGGGGTGGGGGTGACAAGCCGGGCAGGGTGGGGGTTGGGGGAGGAGGGGTTGGGCAGGGGAGAGAAGACAAGTAGATGAATGGGGAGGGGAGAGGAGGGGTAGAGCTGGGCATTAGGGTAGGAGGAGATACAGGAATGGAGGAGGACACAATCTGGGCAGGGGGGGAAAACGAGCTTGGTAGGGGGGAGGGGATGGGCTTGGCAGGGGGGAGTAGCTGGGCAGGGTTAAGGGGAGGGGCTGGCGCAGGGGGGGAAGATACAGTGGTGAGGGTTGGAATGCAGGGATGGGCTGGGATTGGGGGATGAGAAGAAGGATAGGTGAGGGCTGGAATGGAGGGAGGGGATGGGATGGGGGGAGGAGAAGATGGAGAGGTGAGGGATGCAATGTAGGGAGGGGTTGAATAGGGGGTGCTTGGCGGGAGGACGGAGGGCATATACCATGTATTCTATTTTGAAAATTTTGTTTGCAAATAAAATTATTCCTGTAACTATTGAATAGTATTTCATGCCTGTAAATTTTTTAACATTTCACATCTATTCATTGAAAATAAATAGGTTTTAGATAGAATTGTGGACCATGGTTTTAGATTTGTAGCAGGAAAATAAGGGAAAAACACTGACTCCTGCAATCCTAAGGTTCCATGTCAAAACTCTGGATGACTCCAATTACCTATTTTCATGATTCTATATCAGAGGGAGGATATCCCTCTTCTTCTAACCTGGGAACCTCTACATCTTATCCTGGGTATACCGTGTTTTCCTGGAACATGTTTTTTCATATGATAACTTATGTATGAAGCTCTATGAGTTTCTTCCTTGTCTTCCCAAGTTCTCTATTGAAGCCTGTATTTTGTTTATCCTTGAAATATTTATTAATGATCTCAGTGAAGCTCTATCGCATGTTGTATTATGTCAGATATCATTTGGTTATGCATAAGGCTTCACTTATAGTATGAAATCTGCATGTGTGTAAGGGAGGGTTTGTTTTTTAAGAAATTATGGGGTTTTTGGATGTTTTGTGCAGGAGATCAGTTGTAGAATGAATTATAATCTATTTTTGCTTCAAAAGAAATGTGGATTATATCATGAGTGAGGTGTTTTAGTACTATTCGAATGGTGAGTCGGTTTTTTTAGAGATTCATATTTTTTCGACAAGTTCATATTCTTTTCTAATTTAATCATATTTGTTTTCAAACAGGTATACATTATATTCTATATAGGTATATTAATTCTATTCATGATTACTGTTCTATTTCCATCTTTGAGTATGTACTATGTTATTGTTTTCAATGTAGATATCTGATTTTCAGTACATATGTATTTCATGCTCACGCCATTGGCACTCATTGAAACTTCCATTCCAGGCCCTGAATGTAGAGCATTAATGCGGCAGGCCGGAAATGGAATCTATGACAGGCCCCATGTACGTCTAAGATTTTCAACACGTATTCCATAATTATGTTTCACTCATTTATAGAGTTCTGCTGTATGATTTTATCATATCTTCTATTATGAAATTGTCCCAGAGAGTGCTACTGGTTTGCCTTTCATGTAATCTAAATTGTTTCCTTTCATGTAATCTGTTGTGAAATTATCTATTACAGAATATCTTACAGGTTGTTGATTCTTAACATATTCCAAATTAGTTATATGTAATTTCCTCCATATTAGTTAAACATATACATTTATGTTTTCCTTATTTAAGTGTATCCAAATTGTGAAAACATGGTGTTTCTACATATATCTTCTATATATCTATGGATTGATTATTTTAGTGTTTCCATTTTGGTCATACATATAATATGCTATTCTGAAACATTAATGTATGTGCAGGTAAGAAAACCATTTTGGAGGGGCATTTGCAATGTCTCAAGATAACGCATCATTAACAAACTATTAAATGTAATGACATCCCCATTTAGGTGGGGAAATTTCAAGGTACTGCAACATCAAAATTGAAACTGATTTTTTGAAATTATCTTATACATTTATACCTCAATTTTTAATATTACATTTATTACAGAATGTAGGTTTTTTGTACTAACACATATAATGCACACACTGATCTGATTTGGTTATTATAGGTTGTACAGTGTAATGTTTTCTCAATTTATTTTATATTAGTAAAATTATTTAGTTATAGGGTACATCATTGCTTTCAACCACTATCCATAAGTGGTCATACAATGTATCCTACATGCACACATCTTGAAGGAATGAAGTAAAATGGAAGAACCTGCATATGTATCTTTGATTGGAACACCAGATACCATAAAAAACTATTATTGTTTCAATTTTAACAGTTTGTTTATCAATCCAATCATTTTCTATATAATTTATGTTATGTTTAAATTGTTTCAAAACAATATCTTTATGTTAAGAGTTAGGATTTAAATTATCATTTTCTAATGTTTATTATTGCTATTTTTTATTTGAAATGTATGACACTCTACCTCTCTAAATCCATAATGTTCACTATTTGGAAACATTGGTTGTTGTAATGGTTACAACTTCGGTAGTTAAGGTTATAAAACATGTGATGGAGCTACAGTTTTAACACCACTATACAGGCACTCTAAAAACAGAACCCATTTTAAATATTGTTTTTAATAGTAGATTATTCACTGTAAATTATTATTATTGAATATTTTAACATATGAGTGTAGAGATGGAACACACACCTTCCAACAATAAATCATGCTTCATGAAGAGTAGGCCAGAAAGAGTATCATTCCTATCCATAGGTATGTATCTTATTATTTTTTAAATTTTATTTCATGTTCTTGTCTATATGAAATATTTTTGGTTTAATGTATCACCCTTATTACAGGTATTCTTATTACCTCAACTACCTTTCCTTATCTTTTCCAAACCAAACTTCCAATTCAAATATAGGACATGACATCCATATACTTAGAGAACTGATGGAAATTCAGATTTCTATCATTTACCTAGGTTTTTCTCTAACTGTAAATATTTATTTTAATGCTAAACTAAAACAATTTTTTAATATTACTATTTTAGTATCCATTGGTGATTCAAAATCTGAAATTTTTTTTACTTTTATCATAATTTATTTTGTTATTACATATAATTTGTCTTAGATGTCCAATAAAATTGTTCAATATGGATGTTTCCTTATTAAAACATCACCTTCAATAACAATTTTCATGATGGACGTCTCCATATATCAGGTATGGTGTTTATGTAAATTTCTTTAATGATTATATTATTCCCCTTCAATCCATTCAACTATTTTTTTATTCAATTTCATTTTTACAGGTCTTCTGAAGTGGTCAAAGGCTCTACTTACCTTTGATTTTTCTATGTTCATGTGGGGTTTAAAACCAAGAATCCAACACTCATTACATTGATTAAAGAAGGTATACATTCAGATGACAGGAAATGTCACTGATTTCTAATTATATGAGGCATGCCCAGGCTGCTTTAGTTTTTTTATGTATAACCATTCATTGATTGTATAATTCATTATGAAATGATGATATTTGGAACTCTTTGACTATGATTTATGGGATTTTAGTTTTGATTGAATTTTTTTTCAAGTTTATAACTATATAGATAATACCAGACATTTTATAATAAGTATATGGTCATGACTTCTGCACTAATATGTCATACAACAAAAGAAGAGAAAACATATTTAGTTTCAAAGAGTTTTTTGAGATGTTTGGGGGGGATTCCTCTCATATCCCATGTAATCAACTTAATCACTATACCCATTCAAGCGACTTCAGGATTCAACTTTGAAGAACTATGAGAGGATATATCATATTTAGGAGTAGGGGTATAAGATTTTTTGTAGTGTTTTCCGTAGAAAACAAGATAAATGTTTCTCTTTTAGGAGCAATTGTTTTGAAAAAATTATCGAAGAGACGAGAAAGTGACAATTCAATGCTAAAAAAAAGTGATATGACCGAGCAAGTTAGAGGTTCATGCCTTCCAGAACCTAGCCATGGAGAAATATGACCTTAAATTACACTCAAACCCTCAATGCCTGATGTCTTGCCATTTATGTTAAGCTACGACATTCTTGTATGCCAAGGAGGATTCAAAAGCTCCTCTATTTGAGAAAACAGAAGCTCTTCTATCTATAGAGGGCATTGTTTATTCCTCAATTTCTGCAATATCTATTCTTATACATTAATCATTTATGTAACTATTGTTCCTTCATTATGTATTTAATAGAAAATACTGCTCACTATATAACTTTAGTTCCTCAATTTATGTAACTTTTATTCCTTTATTATGTGTGTTGCTTTCTTTTCAAATATTTTCAATACTAATATGAACTATTATGTTTTATAAATAGTATTCTAGGATAAATAATAAATATTATTTTATAGTTCCATGCATCGCACGGGCGGAGTAATAGTATAATAAAAAAAGTAAATATTTTTGATAATTTTATAGACCGTAATTTTTTTATTTTTAACATATATAACCCATGTTGCCCTTTTTCATGGTAATGATGATTATAAAGGTCACAATTCCTTCTGGAAATAAATAAAAATGAAACATTTTACTAAATTTGTACATTATGACTTCGAATATAGTATCCATTATTCAAAATAAAAAACATAGAAGTTTGATAATTTAACGTAAAATTAATACAACAAACACAACCAAAAATAAATTTTCTTGAAAAACTCATTATTAAGGAAAAAATATACTTATACCATAATATGGTATAAAGATATTTAAAATGTAATTAATTAAATAATTTCTAGCTAAAGTGTAATTGTGAATCATTTATACCAAATTAAAATTAAAATTATATTTTATAGTATACTGTAAATGATATTATCATAAAAAATCATTATTTTTTACTATTCACTAGAAAATTAGTCTTTTAAAAAAATTGTCAAACCATTACCCTAAGATAATTTTATTGTTATTATTTAAAAAATAATTTTATAATCATATAATAACAGTTTTATATTTTATATAAATTTATTATAATATTCACTATTAAAAAATGAAACCCTTTATTGAATAAAACAAATTTGATAAATAAAATAATTTAATAAAAATTATGTTCTTATGCACAAATATTTAAATAATACATTAAAAATGAGTTGAAAATTTATATATTTCATAATTTTTATAAAACTATCCATTCCTACATTTTTATTTTTTTATTTATAATGATCACATAATAAAATTTTATTGTTCGTTTATGCTAGGTGTTGTGTGAAATGTAAGCTTCTCAAAAGGTGATAATTAAAAGTAGACCTACCTTAAAATATTATTATGTCCAATTATCCACTCATTAAATAAAATTCATACAAACAATTTAAAATTTTTGCTTGAAAACCAAATTTTTATAGGTGAAAATTCTTTTGTGGGAAACCTTCATTATAACAAGGGGTTTATAAAACATCCTCTTAAAAATGGGGAAAGGAAAATGAAAAGGTCACCAATAAACAGGGATTATAGACCACAGATCATTAGTGGAAATTTATAATATGGATATATACTAAAATTTTATGTATAATATTCTGATGGATATTCATAGAGGACATGGTTGTTAGCCTATTAATCATCACAAAATTTAAATTTGTGATGGGTTAAAAGATCATTGATTTATTAATGAGAAATGTAAATGGATAACATTTTTTTTCAAATTCCTTTTTTCTATAGTTGAGGTATTATTTTAATATTTAAATAATAACATGAAAAAATAATATTTATTTTCTTTCGGCCATTTCATAAACAAAATCCCATCCATTGATTGTTCTTCAATTTATTCTCACTTTATTTATTATACTAAGAAATGGTTGTTCAATATGAATTTTTAAAGCTAAATCACATTAATGAATCATAAGATCCACAAGTAATTCCTTTTGTCTTCAAATTTTTATCTAAAAAATGGATAGCATGTGTTATTAATAAAAAAATTAATATCCAATTTTTAACTTAATCCCTTCCATAAGTACTTAATCTTAAGAATTTTTTAAAAAATGTCTATTAAAAAATCTAGTAGAAAGGTCAACAAATTTACAAAATCAAGTTAACAACATATTTTTTACAAACAGAAAATTACTCTTATTTTCACATTCCAAATTTAAAAATTCCCTTATCACCCTAAAAAATTAATGAAAACATACATGCTTCCAAAAATAAAATTTTAGGTTTTGAGTATATTCCATAAATCCAAACACCTAATAATCAATGAAAAGATTAAAAAATCACCAAAACCATCATGTTTATAAATAATATCCCATAAACATATTTTGATAATTATTGTATAAATATAAAACACATATTAATGTTATCTTCTCCAAATCATGTGTTTTATAAAAGATCAACTTATCGCAAGATCACTTCTCTTGGTTAATGGTATTATTCATTATATACCTATAAATCTTTACAGAAATTGTACTATAATACAATCCTTATAAACTTCATTATTCTTATAATTATAATTCCAAAAAAAAATTAAAACGTATTTCATACACAAGAATTGTCTTCATTTTACTTCATCTGTATCAATGATATAAACATAACCATGATTCTTTTTCTTCTTTTGAGGTATATTCCCTTGATGCTTGGGGAATTTATTTGGGTAGTTTCTCATATACTTCTTTTGTAAGTACTAACAATTGTAAAATATTTCCTATGCTTTATGTAATTATCATAGTGTCTTCTTTCCCCACACTTGAAACAAACTACTTTTCCTTTTTAGAATGTAACAAATTGTTTTCTTCCATAAATATTACATGTTAGAGGATCATTTTGTCCATTCTTCACTTTATCCCTCCATTGTTATTTTTTCTTATTCATCTCTTAATTTCCCTATAATTCATATGAAATGGTAATTTTTTAGGTGTTTTTAGATGATGATACTATTTCATCATATATAGATAATATTTTTCAGACTAGTTCGCCTCAAAAGAATGACTTAAACCCATTAATGAAATAGTTATTCTTACACTTTATTTTTTTTTTTGCATTGATATGGTTTCAATTCTTTCTATTAGTACCCATTTTTAAAAAAATGAAACACAATATATTAGATCATAAAATTATAAAACAAAATGTATAATCTCATAACCTGTGATATACTTAACATAATTTGAGAATTGATGTATAACTGATCTCTAAATCATAGGTTTAGTTTTCTTGGATCTACTTAAGAATTATGTCACAGTGTTTCATTATCTAATATATTTTTTTCAAAAATATAGTTCTCAAGGTTTCTACAAAACATTCTCTAATACCTACTATAAATACCCCAACCCTAGTAGCCCAAATTTGGTGGTTACATTATTCAATTATCAAAGGATAAAAGGAATGACATCTTGTAAGACTGAATATTCTATTAGTCATTCAATACAAGATAACTATATGAAATTATCATTAAATTTTATAACACAAAATAAATAATTAATTAATTTGGGAATTCCATTATTCCTCTTGGTGAATACCTTCATATCATCCACAAAACACTTCCTTGTATCCATGGGAAAATGAAACAAAAGAAAGAGGAGAGATTAGATGCTTAGGAAAGTTATGAGTATAGACGAAGCTATTAATAAATAAGGAATACGAAATATATAATGGTAAATAACTTAAACACATATCATTAGTCAATAACATGTGCTTAATATGGAAGGAAAAATAGTTTGTCAAATAATTAAATATAAATAATCAAATAAAATTGTAACTTAATGAAGGATATTATACTAATCGTATAATCACATAGAATATCAATAAATAAATTCATATTTGTGGAATTAATAATTTGAGACATCATAAGAATACCATCATGCCATTATCCAATACAAAATACATAAATGGGTAAGATGTCATCCAATACCCAAAATAGTTTGTCTCATTAGACATACTGATATATCAATGAGATATATGCAAACCTTCCCATTAGATACTTTTTCCAATGCATTCCTTATATTAAAAACTAATTTATATTGAAAAAATAGAATACAAAATCAGAATAATTACCCCCAATCAACAAACATAACCATAAACCATCTATAGTAATATGAATAATGGTATCAAAATAGCACATCCACATTCAAATTGATCACAAAAGCATCCAATGAAAACATAAGGATGATATCAATAAAAAATTTACCCATTATAGTAATAATAAATTGTTTCATTCTTTGATTAATACAAATAACATAAAAATATCTTCAAAAAATTATTGAGGGAAACATCATTTTCATTTTGAAAAAAAAACCATTTTGAAAATCGTCTTTTTTCAAATAACTATTTAAAAATAAAATTTCTGAAGGAAAAAAATTGAATATTTTTTTTTGAAGTTAACCTTTGAAACATATAAAATAATTTTGAAAATAGTTTACTATTCAAGATGGCTTCATATTCTATTCATGCATTACATTTTGTTATAATGCTTCCCATCAAGTTTTTGGTAAAATCCAAACGTACATTGTTTTAGAAAACAAATAATGATTTATTTGAAAATACTTTTTAAAGGGTAACCATGGTGGAAAATGACTCAAATAAATAATGTTTAAAGGTTAAAAAAATTGAAAATATTATTTAGAAAAAATGTTTATGGTAGAAAATATATTTCTGACCAAAGAGATAAATGATGTCATATTTTATTGAAAGAATTTTCTCAAACAATTTAAGTACGTAAGAGTGGTAAAATGGTAATATTACTAAATAGTGTTTATTTGTAAGAATATGTTAATTAAATTTGATGGGAGAATGTCATTTTCCTTAATGAATATTCAATAACAAATAATATTTGTCAGAAAGGAGATTGTAAAAAACCCCATAAAATGATCATAATGTTGAAGTAAGAATTAATAAATTAATCAACTCTGTGTATACACTAAAATTACACATAAAAAGTGTAAATATAAAATTATATAATAAAAAATCATTAAAAACAAAATCTTATCTTGACATAATCAACAAAGTAGTATTTTAACCCAATGAGTATAAATTTAGTTTAGAAATCTGTTGCCTTTTGATTTCCTTTAATTGAACATTCTTTAACCTACAGTATAGTGGTTAAAATTTTGTTATTAATTTATATCATAACCATATTAATATTTATGATATCATATATGACCCTATTATATCATATTATTATGTGTTCATTAATAATATTTTGAAATTTCCCCTATTTTTTGTGTTATCTAATTCATTTTTCTACAACATTTTTTTCATGTATGTCCTGGTTTTTTCTGCATATGATATATTTTCATCATCTTAAGAATGATACTAAGTTCATATATGTCATATTTATTAATTATTTATAATTTTATTATCATTCTTTAATGTTGAACATGTAAAATCAATTATATCATGTTGTAGAGAGGGTAGGTCGTATGTATACATGAGCGATGATATCATTACATTAATGGGATAAACAATAAGTAATTGGGTGATATATGATTTTTCCAAAATAAATATCATGTCATAAGTATTATATATATATATATATTATTTTCATCATTATAAAAATCCTTGAATAGTGTGATGAATAATTAATGACACTGTTATATTGAGATGGTAAGCCGTGGGTACACATGTGTGGTGATTTCAAATTTCATATGATAAATAAATGATATAATATGTTTTTTTCATAATCATAATAACATCTCTGTATATATGTCATAATAGATTTATTATTTTATAGTGTAACCAACACATGAAGAGGAACTAGAAGAAGTAAATTTTAAATATTTATTTAAAAATGTTTACCACTTCATCCGTGGACTTCCATTAGATATCTTCTTATGTAGTGATTAAAAATAAATAACACCGATATGTGGATATGATAAAACATAGGTATGGATGTCTGGTGATTTCATTTTATATAGGATGGATAAAATTTATTATATGGTTTTTCTCAAAATCATAATAATATCTTATTATATAAATTATAATAGAGTTATTATTTTTGAATTGAAACAACAAATGAAGCGAAAGTAAAAGAAAAAATAAATTTTAAAGAGTAGATAAAAATGATTACCTCTTGTTTGATGGATTTACTTTAGATAATTTATTGAGGGATTTTGTGTTGTTATTTCGATCACATAAGAACCTTGTAACACCCTGGTCTTTTGGTGAATTTTTAATTAATTTAATATTTTTATATTTTTCACTTCATGCATGTAACATCCAAAGTAAGTAGTGAATAATATATATTTTTATCTATGTCTATTTAAGAATTATATAGTGTTCTAGAGACTTAAAATGAGAATAAATCCAATCTTAAGCATGGAATACACTAATATTTTTAAAAGATTGTTTTACTGCCTTTTGATGGAAAACCATTTTTAAATCAAACGTATGAAAATTTTATAATATCTATTTTTCAAAATAAACATATTCTTTATTTTTGGGACATTGGATATTACATTGGATAAATTTTTGGTATTTTTCTGACAATGTTCATTTTTAATGAATAGTGAAAAATACTAGATTTTACATCAAAATTTCTTTTTCATCTAATTTAATTATATGGATAGATTGTCTTTTTAATTGGTTTTAAAGTGTAAATAGAATATATTTTTACCATTTAATCCAATGGTGATCATTGGGATTAATTTCACTTTGTAATTGAGCATAAACAAGTTCCAAACTTTTCATAGATATTGTTTCAAAAAAACCCGCTATTTGTTTTGACAACGGGAATTATTATTAAATTAATTATTGCAATTTATATGTTTGGAATTTGGAAAAATGGATTCCATATTTGGAATCAGAAGGTCCAAATTATTTAATTAATACTCTTTTGTTTTTGGACTTTAGGAATAGTAACGACGGTAATTATCTTTAATTATTTTGATTAAAGAGTAATCGGGTCATTAAGGATAATAAAATAATATCATAATAATATCAAATGACCCAAAAATGTGTCCTAATACTACTAGTTGTTTCATGGCCGACAATGGGATTCCTTGTTCCAAATTACGGGACCCCATGGAATCACTTTTGTGTGAAAGTGACTTTTTATCTTTTTATTTTTAAAGAAAGTTAAATATAACAAAGAATGTATCACCCTAGTAAACATTTTTAATTTTGTCTACATAAATGATATGTTGGACTATAAATAGTCATTGGAAAGATAAAACGATTTCCTACATCATACTATTTTTTCATAATTTTTAGAAATTAAATAAATTAAATTATTTATGACATCACGATGATGCAGTGATTACCACATTAATAAAAGATTTAAGTAAAATGAAACGATAATGTTAAAAATATAACTTAAACTTGTCAAAGACCTATTGTATGAGTATATTTCGAACCCTTATCACCTTATACTCGAAATAAATCAATGTGGGACCTTTAAAATCCAAAACTCATTTGAAAATAAAGTAACCTTTTGTAACTTTCCAAGAGTACCCCTCCTCTCCTCTTATAAAAGGCCCCCACCTCTACCACTTTACCCACACCTCTCAAGCCTTTGACTCGGCCAAAACCTGACCATTTTGTCTCTCCACATCCCTATCTTACTCCTAGAAGCCTAAATTTGGGCAGAAGTCTTCCCAAAGAAGTCTTTGAGCTCAAATCAAAAAGAGTTACCCAATTTTAAGGTAATGTCTTCACTTGTGTTCTATTGTTTTATTTTGCCTCTCCAACCCCCTAAACTCTTTTTATTCATTTCTTTTGTAACAAATCCAGTATCTTCAATATACTAGGACGTTGTTATAAGATGTATTCGAGCTACACCAACACACACCTCCGTCTAATGGTTAGAGAACCTACTATTTCTATGGTTGGCGAATTTCTGCCTCACGAAACAATGATTGTTCAATCTTCTTTAAACACCATTAATTGAGGACATTAAGATGTCACTCTATTTATATATTATATATATTATTTTCATTATTTCATTATTCTTATGTATTTTTCATTTGTGTTATACCTTTATGGTTTCCATTATGGGTAAACACGATAATTTCATTTTAGGAAGTGTGGACTACCGCCCCCTCAAAGTGATTTGATTCGTTAATGCCATATGTGGGACATGTAAAGGATGGAGTTAATGTTATTATATAGGATTTTCTACTGTAATTATAATATACACTTATATAATTATGATTTCACTCCATTAAATACGAAATATAAATGAAAGTAGCGTTCATGCGTACGTACGGCTTACCGTCTCCATGAATGGTGCATTTCATTTCTTATCCCCAAATGTAATGTACTATTATAAGTATATATATATATAATGGATATATATTATGTATTTTACATCAAAATGATTAATATAATTATGTAATTAAAATATACATATGTATCATTATGTTTTAATTCCATTAAATATGAAATAGAAATGGAAGAAGCATTCATGCGTATGTACGGCTTACCGTCTCCATGAACGGTGCATTTCATTTCTTACATCTAAATGTTATGTAATATTTTAAATGCATGTATATAATTGATATATATGATATATATGATAAATAATTAATGAATATAATTCTAGATATAATGGATATTTTACCCCATGAACAAACTTGTAATTATAAAGAGTTTATTTTTGACTCAAGTAGCAATGATCGAAAAAATGACCATTATTAACATAAATAGTTACATACTATTTATAACATGGTAATAAGTGATATAAAATGAATAATTAACTCGAAAAAGGTTCTTAATAAAGTAGAAATTAACTCAAGTTTTTTATTCAGGATATTAAAGAATGATCGAGTCAAGTGGGACTCGAGGTATGGGACATCGTCTCAATCTCCGTTCATTGAGGCATATTTTGTTTTATACACAACATTCTTTTATACGGTGTATAAAACCCTTTGACTTTTACATTTATTCAAAAGGAATATTTTTATACGAATCGTTTACTAAAAAACAAATATAATGTTTTTTTTGTCACACGTATGCGGCGACAACGACTTCTCCGCCGCTGTGACCATTATTTGAGTTCCGGATTCCTCTACAAGACATAACTTTTTTGAATGAAAAATAAATACCATGTTTTAATTTTATTTTTTTTTTGGTATTGAAAAGGGTTTTCATAATGTTTTTATATCAATGTGTTGTATTGATATATTGTAATTGAAAAGTGGAAATATTATGTTACCTTTATGCATGTTTTATGTGATACGATTATATTACAGTTCTTGGAAATTGTTATGAAGACAGGTGGTTCCGTGATAAACAAAGGGCGGGTGAGCCCGATATAGCTCTCCAATGCATTGGGTAATGCGAAGGGGTTAAATGATAAGGTTTCTCCGAAGAGATTTAGGGAATATGCTGTGATGGGTATTCCAAACGTAATCAAGAGGGTTACTCCCTACGTAAGGATGTTATGAATGCCTCAAGTTACTTTTATGTCTTATGATTTCTATGATTTATTCATGATTTGATGAGGTATGTTAAAGTGCTTATGTTTTATGGGTAAAGTATGATTTCATTCTTATATATATATGAACTCATGTTTCCTTTCCATATTTTTATAACCCTTACTGAGCTTTTTATACTCATCCCAGGTTTTGGAAATGTTTTTCACAGGTCAAGGGAATGGAACTTGATATGATGATAATTTCAAGGAAGTTTCAAGAAATAATCCATGTTTTATTTTAAATATGTTTCCGTTGATTGGAAAAATGAGTACTATATTTTATGTAACCACTTTGTTTAAATGTGGAATGTAATGCATGTTTTATGATTTAATTCTCTAAAACTCTAAACCTGAAAAGATCCTCAACGTGTATTCTTGATGTAACTCAAGATTAAGTAATGTTTAAGGCTAGGGCCTTATAGTTGGTATCAGAGGTCGGTTTAGACAACTTTCGGAGTTAGAAAATTGTTAAATTATAAATTAATTTATGGTATGATTGAAATGATATAGCATTTAAAGTTATCATGTTGCTTCTCCTAAGATATTTCTGTGTTAAAATTAGTTTTTCATAGAGGAAATAGAACAGCTTTTCTGGGAATGCCTACAGAGGAAAATGACCTTTCAAATCAGTATCATGAGATGGTCAGAATTAGAACTAAACAGTTTGTTGTAGTGATGGCTTAGTTGACTCGGGTGAAAAATGTTGGTTGTTTTTATTGATGATATTTTGGTGTTTTCTAAATGTAAATAAGAGCATTAAAGTCATTTAAGGGTTATCTTGAAAACCTTAAATGAAATGAAACTGTATGGAAAATTCAGCAAGTGTGAGTTTTGGTTACAAAAAATTTCTTTCCTTGGTCCCATTGTTTCAAAAAATGGCATAACTGTTGATCCTGCTAAAACAAAAGTTGTTGAATAATGGCCAAGACCCAAAAATGTAACTGAGATCCGTAGTTTTCTTGGTTTGGCAAGTTACTACGAAAGGATTGTTGAAAACTTTTCAAGGTTATCTAGTCCAATGACTAAGATAACTCAGAAGGGTGTTAAGTTTATCTGGACAAAAGAATGTGATGATTGTTTTCAGGAGTTGAAAAGAAGATTGGTGAATGCTCTAGTTTTGGAAATTCCTTCTAGGAATGGTGAGATTGTTATCTATTATGATGCTTCATTGAAAGGACATGGTTGCGTCCTAATGAAGAATGATCAGGTAATTGCCTATGCTTCATGTCAGTTGAAAATTCATGATGTAAATTACCCTACACATGATTTGGAATTATCTGATGTTGTTTTAGCTTTACAAATTTGGAGGCATTATTTTTATGGATTAAAGTGTGAAATATATACTGATCAAAAAAGTTTAAAGTATATATTTACTCAGAAATAATTGAACATGAGACAGAAGAGGTGGATGGAATTAATCAAGGATTATGATTGTATAAATCATTACCATCCGGGAAAAAGCAAATAAAGTGGTTGATGCTTTGAGTCAAAAAAGTAATTCTTAATTAACAATTTTATGTTTGGAAAGTGATCCTTTGGTTAAGGATTTGATGAAATTTGGAATAAAAGTTTTTGGTGCAGGATGTCCTTCTGTTTTGTTTCAGGTATCAGTGAAATCTTTTCTATCAGACAGAATCAAGAAAGCATAGAAGTAAGACAGTGAGTTGCAGAAAAAGGTAGAGCTGGTTTAGAAGGGTAAGATTCCTGGATTCAACATTGATAATGATTGTGTTTTAAGATTCGGGAGGAGATTGTGTGTTTCGTGTGATTCACAGTTGAAGAGATATTTGTTATGTGAAGCTCATAGTTCTCCGTTTTCAGTTCATCCTGGCAATACTAAGATTTATAGAGACATTCGGGAGTATTACTGGTGCGATGGAATGAAAAGAGATATTGCTGATTTTACTGTGAAGTGTTTGACTTGTCAGTAGGTTAAAGCAGAGTAGTAGTCACCGAAAGGGATTCTTCAGCCTTTACCAGTTCCAGAGTGGAAATGGGGAAATATATCCATGGAATTTGTTGTGGGATTACCGCAGACATCTCGAGGTAATAATGCAATCCGGGTTATTGTTGATCACTTGACTAAATCTTCTCATTTCCTTGCAATACGAGATACTTTTTCCCTAGATCAACATTCTGGATTGTATCTTAACGAAATTTTCAGGTTTCATGGAGTTCCCCTATCCATTGTATCTGATCGTGATCCCGGGTTTACTTCTAACTTTTGGAAAAGCCTTCAAAAGTCATTGTGTACTGAATTAAATTTTAGTACAACTTTTCATCCTCAATCAGATGGGCAGTCAGAACAAACAGTTCAGACTTTGGAGGATATGCTATGTGCTTGTTCGATAGATTATCAGGGAAGTTGGGACTAACATCTTTCTTTGGTTGAGTTTTCATATAATAACAGTTTTCATTCCATCATACAGATGGATCCGTTTGAATCATTTTATGGTAAACGATGTCAAACTCCAGCTTTTTGGGATGAAGGGGGTGAAAAGAAGCTGATGGGACCAGAATTGGAAGAATAGATGGTAGAAAAAGTTCAGTTGATTCAGAAACACATGAGAACAGCTCAGAGTAGGCAGAAGAGTTATGCGGATAACTGGAGGAAGGATCTATCTTTCAAGGTAGGTGATCATGTTTTTCTAAAAGATTCACCATGGAAAACTGTGATACGATTCGGTAAGAAAAGAAAGTTGAGTCCAAGGTTCATTGGAATATTTGAAATTCTAGAGAAATTTGGATCATTTTCTTATCGAGTGGCTTTACCTCCGAGTTTATCTCAGGTACACAATGTTTTTCATGTTTCAATGTTAAGGAAGTACATGCCAGATCTATCTCATGTTTTGAGTCCAGAGGTAGTTCAGCTGGAAGAGAATCTATCTTATGAGAAACAACCAGTCCAGATTCTAGAATGAAGATAGCATGTGTTGCGAGATAAGGTAATTCACCAGGTAAAGGTTTTGTGGAAAACCCATATGGTTGAAGAGGCAATGTGGGAATCTGAAAATGCTATGAGGGATATATACCCCCACTTATTTCGATAAGTAAATAAATTGCGGGGACACAATTTTCTAAAGGGGGAAGCATGTAACATCCCAAGTAAGTAATGAATAATAGATATTTTTATCTATGTCTATTTATGAGTTAGATAGTGTTTTAGAGGCTTAAAATGAGAATAAATCCAATCTTAAGCAAAGAATACTCTAATAATTTTAAAAGATTGTTTTACTGCCTTTTGATGGAAAACCATTTTTAAATCAAACTTTTGACAATTTTATAATCTCTATTTTTTCAAAATAAACATATTATTTATGTTTGGGACATTGAAATATACATTGGATAATTTTTTGGTATTTTTCGGACAATGTTTATTTTTTAATGAATAGTGAAAAATACTGCATTTTACATCAAAACTGCTTTTTCATCTAATTTAATTATATGGTTAGATTATCTTCTGAATTGGTTTTAAAGTTTAAATAGAATATATTTTTACCATGTAATCCAATGGTGATCATTGGGATTAATTTCACTTTGTAATTGGGCACAACCAAGTGCCAAACATTTCATAGATATTGTTTCAAAAAACCCGCTATTTGTTTTGACAACGGGAATTATTTTTAAATTAATTATTGCAATTTATATGTTTGGAATTTGGTAAAATAGATTCTATATTTGGAATCAGAAGTTCCAAATTATGTAATTAAGACTCCTTTGTTT
Organism: Viscum album; assembly: GCA_963277665.1. Classification (NCBI taxonomy): domain Eukaryota; kingdom Viridiplantae; phylum Streptophyta; class Magnoliopsida; order Santalales; family Viscaceae; genus Viscum; species Viscum album. The sequence continues at coordinate 198,857,155 of OY728157.1, read as the reverse complement.
TTGGACATTTTGAATAGTAACGACGGTAATTATCTTTAATTATCTTGATTAAAGAGTAATTGGGTCGTTAAGGATAATAAAATAATATCATAATAATAAACAATGACCCCAACATGTGTCCTAATACTAATGGTTGTGTCATGGGCGACCATGGGATTCCTTGTGCCAAACTTGGGGACCCCATGGAATCACTTTTGTGTGAAAGTGACTTTTTATCTTTTTATTTTTAAAGAAAGTTAAATATAACAAAGAATGTATCACCTGAGTAAAACATTTTTAATTTTGTCTACATAAATGATATATTTGACTATAAATAGTAATTGGAAAGATAAAAATATTACATACATCATAGTATTTTTTTCATAATTTTTAGACATTAAATAAATTAAATTATTTATGACATCATGATGATACAGCGATTACCTAATTAATAATGGATTTAAGTAAAATGAAAATATAGTGTTAAAACAATAAATTACACTTGTAAAAGACCTATTGGATGAGTATATTTCTAACCCTTATCACCTTATCCTCAAAAATACATCAATGTGGGACCTTTAAAATCCGAAACTAATTTTAAAATAAAGTAACCTTTTGTAACTTTCCAAGAGTGCCCCTCCTCTCCCCTTATAAAAGGCCACACCTCTACAACTTTACCCACACATCTCAAGCCTTTGGTACAGAAAAACCCTACCCATTTTGACTCTCCACATCCCTCTATTACTCCTAGAAGCCTCACTTTGAGCAAAAGTCTTCCCATGGAAGCCTCTGAGCTCAAATCAAAAAGAGTTACCTGATTTTTAAGGTAATGTCTTCACTTGTGTTCTCTTGTTTTATTTTACTTCTCCAACCCCCTAAAATCATTTTATTCATTTAATTTGTAACAAATCCAGTATCTTAAATATACTAGGATGTTATTATAAGAAGAATTCGAGATACACCTACACACACCTCCGTCTAATGGTTAAAGAACATACGGTTTCTGTGGTTGGCCAATTTCTGCCTCACGAAACGATGATTGTTCAATCTTCTTTTAACACCTTTAATAGTGGCCATTAATATGTCACTCTATTTATATATGATATATATTATGTGTATTTTTTCCTTATTCTTCTGTATTTTTCATTTGTGGTACACCTTTATGGTTTCCATTATGGGTAAACACGATAATTTCATTTTAGGAAGTGCGGACTACCGCCCACTCAAAGTGATTTGATTCATTAATGCCATATGTGGGAAGTATAAGGGATTGATTTAATGTTATTATATATGATGTTATACTGGATTTATAATATACCCTTATATCATTATGATTTCACTCCATTAAATATTAAATAGAAATGAAAGTAGCATTCATGCATACATACGGCTTACCGTCTCCATGAACGGTGCATTTCATTTCTTATCCCAAAATGTAATGTACTATTATAAGTATATATATATAATAGATATATATGATTTATGTTACATCTAAATGATGAATATAATTCTGGAATTAAAATATACATATGTATCGTTATGTTTTAATTCCATTAAATATGAAATAGAAGTAGAAGTAGCGTTTATTCGTATGTACAGCTTACCGTCTCCATGAACGATGCATTTCATTTCTTACCGATAAATGTTATTTAATATTATAAATGCATGTATATAATGGATATATATGATATATATGATATCTACATAATGAATATAATTCTGTATATAACGGATATTTTACCCCATGAACAAACTTGTAATTATAAAGAGTTTATTTTTCACTCAAGTAGCAATGATCGACAAAACGACCATTATTAACATAAATAATTACATAGTATTCATAACATGGTAATAAGTGTTATAAAAGGAATAATTAACTTGAAAAAAGTTCTTAAGCAATTATAAAATAACTCAAGTTTATTATTCAGGACATTAAAGAACGATCGAGTCAATTCGGACCCGAGGTATGGGACATCGTATCAATCTCCTTTCATTGAGGCATATTTTTTTTATACGCAACTTTCTTTTATAAAGTATATAAACCCCTTTTACTTTTATGTTTATTCAAAAGGAATATTCTTGTATGAATCGTTTACTAAACGACAAAAGGGAATTTTTTTTTTGTCATACGTATGCGGCGACAACGACTTCTCTGCCGCCGTGACCATTATTTGAGTTTCAGCTTCCTCTACAAGCCATAACACTTTTGAATGAAAAATAGATACCATGCTTTACTTTTCTTTTATTTTGGTATTGAAAATGGATTTCATAATGTTTTTATATCAATGTGTTTTATTGATATCTTGTGATTGAATAGTGGAAATGTTATGTTTCCTTTATGCATGTTTTATGTGATACGATTATGTTATGGTTCATGGGAATTGTTATGAAGACGGGTGGTTCCATGATAAAATAAGGGCGGGTGTGCCCGATATAGCTCTCCAATGCATTGGGTAACACGAAGGGGTGAAACGTTAAGGTTTCTATGAAGGGATTTAGGGAATATACTGTGATGGGCATTCCAAACGTAATCAAGAGGGTTACTCCCTACGTAAGAATGTTATGAATGCCTCATGGTACCTTTATGTCTTATTATTTCTATGATTTATTAATGATTTGATGATTTATTTTAAAGTTATTATGTTTAATGGGTAAATTATGATTTCATTCTTATGTATATATGAACTCATGTTTCCTTTCCATATTTTTATAAGCCTTACTGAGCTTTTTATGCTCATCCCATGTTTTGGAAATGTTTTTCACAGGTCAAGGGAATGGCACATGATATGATGATAGTGTCAAGCATGTTCCAAGAATGAATCCATGTTTTATTTTAAATATTTTTCCATTGATGGGAAAAATGTGTACTATCTTTTATGTAACCACTTTGTTTAAATGTGGAATGTAATGCATGTTTTATGATCTAATTCTCTAAAACTCTAAACCTGAAAATATCCTCAATGTGTATTCTTGAAGAAACTCAAGATTAAGTAATGTTTAGGGATGGGGCCTTATAATGCAACCCTAAAAATAGATTTTCACTATGTCAGACATTCCATTCACTTGGATCCAACTTGCTGTATGTAAAACAGAATCCCAAATTAGTGTATCTTACATACAATACCAACTTAGTGTATATTACATGCATTATAAAATTGGTGTACCTTACATAGATCAACAAAGTTAGCATACATTACACACATGATTGACATTCCTCGATGACATACGTAACCTGAAATACTAAGTGTTACTTAAAAACAATATATTATTAAATATATTATAATAATGAGATATAAACTATCCATTACGTTGATTTATATTAAGTATGTTGACTAAATTATTAAAATATGTGGTTTAAAAAAAATACAAGTATAATTCAAATGTTACCAATTAATTATAAATAAATATGAAAACTGATTGAATATAATGGAAAATATCATTATATTCACAAATCTATTTTAACCAAGTAAATAAAATTTATTAAAATTGTTAAGTGATACTAATATAATGAATATTGTTAAAATTTAATAATATATTTTCGATATTTATCCAATAGATTCAATATACTTAAGATAAGAACAAACCCAATTTTACGCATAAGAAACGTATATTTTTTTAATGGTCATTTTACTGTATTTTAATGGATAAAAAATTTTAAATAGAATTTTTTGAACTATTATAGACATTATATACCAAATTAAACATTATTTTTTGAATAAAAATATAAAAAAATGGATGGATAAATTTTTGGTATTTTTATGAAAGGTTTTATCTATAAATGAATAGTTAAAAATACTGGAATTTATTTCCATACTACTTTTTCAACGAATTTATTTATAAGGATAAATTTTATTTTTAAATGGTTAATATTTTAGTTAGATGATATTTTTACCAATTAATCCAATTTATTCAATTGGAACTAATTTCATTGTCATGACCCATCCTCGGGGCTCGTGTCGTGACTACCCCAAACCCGCCTTCCATAGGACAGGGGATGGAGACTAGCACCAAAGGCATAAATCCTAATAAAAATGGATGGAATTGTCTTTATGATAGTAAAAAAACACAACAGAGTACAAAAGCTGAAGTAATCACAAAGTAATACTGTATAAAAAGTAAGTGTTGAAAGGTAAATGGGCCAGAACACAAACCCAACTGAAAAGTACAGTAAAACTGAAGTCTAGTACGATTGAAGAAATATAAAACAGCAACCACTAAGTCATCCTCTGGAAATCCCTCCTGAAGGGTGGGTACAGATAGTCTCCTCGGTACCTCGGGTCCATCCGTACGCTCCGTGTACATCCCGCCATGTGGTCCACCTCCGGGTACCATCCAACTCCACAGGTCTATAACACGATCAGTTTTTTCCAACGTCTACATCCAACACAATGTAGTGTAGGCATAAATGTGCAGAGGTGAGTATAACAATACTCAGTAGGGACCACGAGACCCCCGAAGGTCTCCCATAATCCACAAAGGATAAACCACAATAAAAAGATACAATCACGAAGTATCATCCAAATCTACATAGGTATATTCCCATACATATACCTAAGCCATCAATTCCTGTTCGGCTCCAACTCTCGAGCCCAAGCACATTACAGTCCACATAGGCAAGAATTCAATCACACCGATGGTAATGACTAAAAGTCAAGACTCAACTCCAACAGGTATATATCTTTTGTAAAGTGATAAAGATGATCAGATACAATCACTGATTTATCTAAGATGGCAGACCCACATAGGAAACTAGTCTAGCTAAGTTGTCGGACCCACATGGGATACTAGACTAGCTACTCTGTCAGACACATGATAGATACTAGAACAGAAGACAAACTATCAAACCCACATAACATAGAAGAATAGTAATCATCGTTGTCGAACCTACAGAGGATTCCAGTATAGTTTTCATCGTCATCAAACCCACGGGGGATTCTTGTATGGTAGTCGTCATTGTCAAAACCACGGATGATTCTAGTACGGAAGTCGTCGTAGTTGCAGCCAGCTCTCTGGTTCCCACACACAACACGCTCGATTCCAGGAGGGTCTGCTCCTCGAGCGAAGAGGTTGATACATCAACTCTCATGAAGTTTAGATTTGATGTATCCCAAAGTTCCGTCTATTCAAAAAGAACACGATGCAATAAACGACACATCAATCAGAAGCCCGGTCTAAAAGATATAGGATTATTCGTTCCAGGGGCCCGGTTAGAAATATGCTCATTCCAAACCCGTCCATTTTTCAAAGTCATCCAAAACTCACTTAGAGCTTTGAAAAAGGATTTCCTCATCGCAAGGATCCCAGTTCCATAGACGGAGTGTTGATCATATGCACGGTCTTTATGATATTCTCCTTTAAGTGGAAACGGGCCTGGCCCGTTAAGCACAGTGAGCTGATGGGTCAGGTTAACCCGATTTTGGCAGGTCCGACCTGGAAGAGGGTCAGACCGGCCCAGTGTATCATGCGGCCTAGCCTGAGGGGGTGCATCCAGGCCTGGCGGGGCGTGACCCGACCCTACATGGTCTGGCGTGGTGCGGCCCGGCCCTGGAGGGCTGCGCTGTCCGAGGGGTGGGGGTGCAGCCCCCACTTTCCCGAACCAGCTGCTCTGCCCTCCCAATTGGCGGGCCGAAGCCGGCCGGCCTTCCTGGCGCCAGCGGCCCACTCGAGCGGGCTGTGGTCCGGCTGCGTGGAACCTTCTGCTGTCGCAGCTTCTTCACCCGGTCAGCCGACGTGTCGGCCGGTTCACCGCCAATTCGGCCCGCGGAATGCGGGCCGCCGTCGTCCGCAGTGCGGTGCCACTTGTGGTGCCGCAGTCTTCCTTCGACCCGGCCAGATTCGGTCATCCAATTCTCCTTCGGCTGAGTATCCCACGGTTGTGGGCCGTAGTTCTTCCCCACGTGGCCAGTGAAAAACCACCGCTTCTCTCATCGCCACCTCTTCCAATGCACCTAAATCGCAAACAAAGAGACTACAGAGGGTTGTCGGGCCATGTGTGTTCGGCCTACGCCCTCCGCGTAAGGCGGTAGCAATTGCCCAAAGTCAAACCATGTTTCTCACCAAAGAAAAAGAAAATTTTAAATCAATTAAAATTTAACATAATTCCCCTACCTCGAAAAGATGTTTCACGTCGTCGAGTCACAGAAGAAAATTGTCATGGTAGTCAGGTGTCGCGGAAGAACAGTGTCGATTCCTTCGACGTCGGAGTGCACTCTAAGAAGAAGTGTCATTGGAGACTTCGCTTTCTTCTAATCATAGCATTTTCTTCGTCGAGGAGGAAAGTCATTCTTCATCGGAGGAATTATTCATTGACGAGAGGAACACTTTTCTCAAGACCTCTCCCAAACATCTCTCAACACAACAAGTGCCCCCAAAATAAAATAATAGCTAAGGCTATTATTTTATTAACACATGTAATTCAAAATTTAAAACCACTTTAATTAATTAAGTGAATCACCTAATTAATTTTCCTTGGGTTGGAAAAAATAAATTGAGAGAGAAGAAGGTGAAGGGTTATTTTAAAATTCAAAAGTGAGGTGTTCTTCAATTAAATGAAAATGATTTAATGGGGAGGTTTAAGGGAAGGTGAAGGGATTTGGCTTGTCTGGGCCCCACATCACAAATATCCTCTCATGGGAGGTTATGTGGGTGTGGGACCCACCTCTAACTCTCCTTGGAATAAAATAACCAACCACCCTAAATTAAATTTGTACACCATAGTTTTATTTTTATTCTAAATCCCCAAATATTAACTCTCAAGCCGCATAAAAATACACTGTAGTAAAGGTCCCCTTAGGTGAATACCAGCACTGCGAGTTCACCAGTGCCCTTGGATTTCAATTCTAAGCCCCAGTTTAAAAGATAGAAAAACCTGCACATACGTTTACTAAACGTACCCAAACAAAACTTCTGAAATTGATTCTGGGAATACCAGGCCTCAGAATCAAGTGTCGTCAGAAACTGCAGACTCGTAAAATTCCAAAGTATTTAAGAAAAAAAATTCCTTGAAATTTTATGGTCATTACAATACTCCCACATCAGGGCTCTACGACCCTATAATGCTACAACAGACACTAGGAAAACAAATGGGGGTACTGAGCTCACATTTGAGCCTCCCGCTCCCAAGTCCTCTCCTGGAGGTTCCCGTGCTGCCAGCGAATGCGCACCAGAGGAATCGACCGTCCACATAGGACCCGATCTTTTCAATCCTTGATCTCCACTGAGACCTCTGCAAATGTCTCCTCATCATCAATTTCCAGCTCCCCGTGATCGATGATGTGGGTCGGGTCGTGAAAATATCTCCTCAACTATGATACGTGGAAGACGTCGTGCAGCCGGTGCAACTGAGGTGGAAGGGCCAGGCAGTAATCCACCTCACCTACTCTCCTGAGGACTTAGAAATTTCCGATGAAATGTGGAGATAACATGCCGCCCTACTAAATCTCCATAGACCTCATCGAGATGAGACCCGTAAGAAGATGTGGTCGCCATCCTCGAACTACAGTGGTCTCTGCCTCCTATCAGCTTTGGACTTCTGTCTTCTCTATACAGTCTTCATCTGCTCCTGGATGATCTGCACCTTCTTCGTCGTATCCTGAACCATCTATGGTCCTACGAGTGCTGACTCCCCAGGGTCAGTCCAGCATAGAGGTGATCTTCAAGTTTGGCCGTACAGTGCCTCGTATGGTGTCATCCTGATGGTGTAGTTGTATATGGTGTTATACACAAACTCCACCAAGGGTAGGTGATCCTCCCAGCTATGACCAGAGTCAAGGACACATGCACGGAGCATGTCCTCGAGAGTCTGAATGGTCCTCTCTGTCTTTCCTTCCATCTGACGATGAAAGGAGGTTCTCATACATAGTTGTGTCCCAAAAGCCACATGTAACCCCTTCTATAGCCAAGAAGTGAATCGAGAATCTCGATCAAAAATGATAGACAATGGCACACCATGAAGTCGTATGATCTCTTGATCATAGAGGCTCCCCAAGCTCTCTACTGAGCCCTGCTCTCTAATCAGAAGGAAGTGGTTCGACATGGTGAGTCTGTCTACGATCACCTAGATAGAGTCGCGCCCTCTAAATGTACGTGGAAGACCCGTCATGAAATTCATGGATATCACATCCCACTTCCTCTCTGGAACCTCTAAGGGTTGTACCAAGACTGCTGGTACATGGTGATCCACCTTCACTTGCTGACAAGTGAGGCACCATGAAATGAATTCTGCTACAACCTTCTTCATGCCCGGCCACCAGTGTTATCTTCTGAAGTCCTGGTACATCTTCACAACTCCTGGATGTACTGCTAGAGTGGTAGTGTAAAACTCCCTCAGCACTTCCTCCTACAGTACAACTGGTACCACGGTATGTCCCCTAAAGAGGATGTCGTGCTCTCCTCCTTCAGAAAATCCATTAGGGGCATGCCCTGTAGATATCTAATCACATCGTGTCTCATAGTCAACATCCCCATGTTGTGCCTCTCTGACTCGCTAAAGGAGTGAAAAAGTGACTATGAGTGACTGTAGAAAGGCTGCTCCATCTCTATCCATAAAGGATATCTGCAACACATCTAGCTACTATGTCACCTCTCCTAGTATCTGAATTCCCGATCTCTGGCTAAGAGCATCAGCTACAACATTCCCCTTCCCAAGAGTATGGACTATCTCAAAGTCATAGTCCTGGAAGAACCTGATCTAATACAGATGTCTCAGATTTAGGTCCTTCTACGAGAAGATGTACCTGATACTCTGGTGGTCATAGTAGACTATAAAGTGCTTTCCCATCAGATAGTGTCACCAAATATTTAAGGAAAAGACCACTGCTGCTAACTCCAAGTCATGGGTAGCATATTTCTTCTCGTGTTGTCAAAAATATCATGAACCATATGCGATAACTTCTCTCTCCTTCATCAGAACACACTTGAGTCTAGTTCGTGATGTGTCGCAGTAAACTACGTACCCAACGCCCTTCTCTGGAAACCTCATGATGGGCACATTGGTCAACCACTGCCTCTGCTCTTGAAAGCTCTGCTGACATCTATCTGACCACACAAAGGGTTTACCCTTCTTCTTCAAGGCTGAATGAATTGCTACAACTCTGGAGAAATCTGGAACAAATATCCTATAGTATTCAGCCATACCCATGAATCTCCACACCTTCTTCACGCTCCTGGGTGGTTCCCAAGCAAGTACTGCCTAGATCCTCACTGGATCCACTGCTACTTCCACCTCCGAGATGATGTTTAGCATAAAGTGAACCTCTCGAATCCAAAGCTAGAACTTTGAGATCTTACCATAAATCTAGTGCTCTCGGATTGTTTCCAGTACAACCTACAAGTGTTAGGTGTGATCCTCCTCAGTAGTCGAGTAAATTAGTATGTCATTGATGAAGAATTAGAAAAAACAATCGAGGTAAGGATCGAAGATCCTGTTCATGAGACTCATGAACACTGCTGGTGCGTTGGTTACACTGAAAGGAATAACCAAGAACTCGTATTGTCCATACCGACACTGGAAGTCCATCTTCTACACATCCTGGTCTCGAAATCTAAGCTGATGATAGCCTGACCCGTGGTCTATCTTCAAGAACCATCATGCTCTATTGAGCAGATCAGAGAGGTCGTCAATCCTTCGGAGTGTGTACTTGTTCTTCAAGGTCACCTGATTCAGGCAACGGTAGTCTGTACACAGTCACAAGCTCCCATCTGCCTTCTTGGAGAACAAAATCAGAGAAGCCTAGGGTGAAGCACTGGGTCGGATAAATCATTTCCCCTTCAAGTCCTCCAGTTGCACCCACAGCTCACGAAGCTCGGTGGGAGCCATACGATATGCTAGAGTAGATATCAGTGTTTTCCTGGCGTAGAGGTCAATGTATAATTCTACCTCTCTGTGAGGAAGTAGTCTTGGAACATCATTTGGAAAAATGTTCACATACTGATCCACCACAATAGGAAAACTCAGACTCCTCACATCAAATGCTCCAAGGATGAGACTAGCCAACTGATGTGTGATCAGCTACCCTCTCCTCTGCATAAGTCCATCCTGCACTGCAAAGGATCATTTCATGCTGGTAAAGGTGAACCTGCTCCCATCCGTGCAGACACACCACACTATGCGCCTAATATAGTTAATCTATTCATGCACTGTAGATAACCAGTCCATACCCTAGATGACGTCATAAGGCCTCGACGCCGCTACAAAAAGATTCCAGTGGAAGATCTCGCCTCCTAGAGTAATCTCACACTGCCGACACCAGTGCGTAATCATTGAGTCTGCTCCCGCAGGAGTCTCTCACCCTAAGGATCGATCCAATGGATCCGTTAAAATCGCCGAGCTCCGAACAAGCGCCGCAACAATAAATGAATGACTCGAACTGTGTCTATATGTACTGCAAAAAGGGTGGAGTGGGAAGAGATAGTACCTAGAATCATCTCAGGAATGACATGTTCATAAGCCTCCACTGCTTGGAGCTCAGTCTACCTCTATCTGCAAGCTCCATGTGATCAGGGCAGACCTCCTGGTGGTGGTGGTGGTAGAGCGTCAAAATGTCATCCACCATCTGTTGCTCGCCCAGCTCCTCTACCTCGTTCACCTGATCCCTGCGGACCACCACGGTCAAACCTCTTCCTCTACCTGGGAGGTCCCTCCACTGTCTTCTACTCATCTGTATGGCAGGTCAAGAAGTCTCGATCCATATGACCATGCCCACCGCATGCATATCACTTCCTTCTCCCCGTATAGTTGGCTCGGTTTCTTGTTCCCTTCACAACCGAACCTGAATCTTGAGGTCACCCACCTGATGTACTGGTCCGCTTGGACCCCTGCGTCAACAGTCTACTTCCGACTGTAGAAGACTCCACTATGTGTCACCCTACGGTGGGTCTCACTGTTGGTGTTGGCACAACGAGAAATCTCTCTACAAGAAGGGCTCACTCCAGCACTCCCGCCTGTATCAGAATGCTGAGGGAGATCATCAAAGCCCTGATCTCATGCCTATTTCCTATTCAAAGGTCAGGGCCCTATAGAATGGGTCTCATACCATGTCCATGGAGTATTTTGAGAGATCAGTAAACCTCACTGAGTACTGAGCTACTGTCATGCTTCCCTACCGTAGGTGAAATAACTAATGAATCTGCAACGTACGAAATAACTAATGAATCTGCAACGTACGGAGGGTGGAAGGAACAAACTTCAAGCTGAAGAGACTCTCGAAGTCCATCCAAAGTAGAGATGTCTCATCGTTCACCTAGAGCATCAATCTCCACCATATACCTACTGTTGCATGCAAGAGACTCGGGACAAGGATCACCATAAGGTCGGATGGTGTCCCTACCAATCTAATGACTATGAAGATAGCCTCTAGACAATCATCGACTTCCTGAGGATCCTTCTCTCCATGGAACCTAGGCAGAATCTGTTGCTAAAACTCATGCAATGCACTCAGGTGGCATACACTCTCTACTTTTGGGGCTGGTAGTATTGGTGGCTCAGCGGGTAGTGGTACTGCTTGCGCCTCTTCTGTGATGGGGCCCTGCACCGAGGCCTCATTTCTCGGTGACCTACCATCTCACATGTGACTCGGAACCTTAGCTGGCTGCCTTCGTGGGGCCATCCTGAAAAGAAACAGGTGTTCCATGGTCAAACAGTATACATGGGGAGCTGACACAAAGTAAAAAAAAGAAAACTTTTGAAACACACAATCAATCAGTGTTTTCGTGCACTGAGTCGGAAATCAGGGGTTAGGGTCTTGGTGTTTGGATACATCGTCCGCCACACCAACACTGGACTCCCTGGATGGAAAACCACACTCAATACTCTTAACAATATTTCTTCATAGAGATTAATGATCAGAGTCCTGAGTTCTGTGGTAGAATCGACTCCTCTGATACTAATTTGTCACGACTCAACTTCGGGGCTCGTGCTGTGACTACCCCCAGCCCGCCTTCCATAGTCCAGGGGCTGGAGACTAGCACAAAAGGTGTAAATCCTCATAAAAAAGGAAGGGATTGCCTTTATGATAGTAAAAAAACACAACAGATTACACAAGCTAAAGTAAGAACAAAGTAATATTGTATACAAAAGTATGTTCTGAAAGGTAAATGGGCTAGAATACAAACCCAACTAAAAAGTACAATACAACTGAAGTCAAGTACAACAACAGAAAAGTAAAACATAAAACACTAAGTCATCCTCCGGAAATCCCACCTGAAGGGTGTGTACAGATGGTCTCCTCAGTACCTCGGGTCTGTCTGTCCGCTTCGTGTACGTCATGCCAAGTGGTCTACCTCTAGGTACTATCCTGCTCTACAAATCTCTACCACGATCAGTGTTGTCCATCATCTGCATCCAACACGACGTAGTGCGGTCAGAGCCCATGTAGGGGTGTGTATAAAAATACTCAGTAGGGACCCCGAGACCCCCAAAGGTCTTCCAGAATCCACGAAGGATAAACCACAAAGAAAAGTTACAATCACAAAGTATCATCCAACTCTACATAGGTATATGCCCATGCATATACCTAAGTCATCAATTCTATTTCAGCTCCATCTCTTGAGCCCAAGAACATCCCATTCCACACAGGAAATATGTCAATCACACCGATGTTAATGATTAAAAGTCAAGACTCATCTCACACATGTATATATCATTCGTAAAGTGATAAAGAGGATAATATGTACTCACTGATTCATCTAAGCAGGAAGACCCACGTAGGATACTAGTCCAGCTAAGCTGTCAGACCCACATAGGATACTAGACCAACTACTTTGTCGGACCCATGTAGGATACTAGAACAGAAGTCAAACTGTCAGACCCACATAGGATACAAGAACAGTAATCACCACTATCGAACCCACAAAGGATTCCAGTACAGTTGTTATCATCGTCGAACCCATCGAGGATTCCAGTACGATAGTTGTCATTGTCGAACCCATAGAGGATTCCAGTACGGAAGTCGTCGCAGTCGCAGCCAGCTCTAGGGTACCCACACACAGCATGATAAATTCCGAGAGGGTCCACTCCTCGAGCCAAGAATTCAATACATCACCTGTCACGAAGCCCAAAGTTCATGTATCCCAAATTTTTGCCTCATCAAAAGGAACCCTACGCGATAGACAGTACGTCAATCGGACACCTGGTCTGAAAGATATTGGCTTTTCCGTTCCAGGGGCCTGGTTGGGAATATGCTCATTCCAAACCCGACCATTTTCAAAATTTCCCAAAAACTCACTTAGAGCATCACAAATGGACCGCCTCATCGCAAGGATCCCATTTCCGTATATGACGCGTCGATCGGGCGCACGGTCTTTAAGATATTTCCCTTTCTGTGGAAACGGGTCCGGCCCGTTAAGTCCAGTGAGCTGACAGGTCTGGTTAACACGATTTTGGAGGTTCCGACCCGGAAGAAGGTCGGACCGGCCTAGTGAATCTCGCGGTCCATCCCGAGCGGCGCGGCCCGGCCCCATGGGGCGCGGCCCGGCCTGACACGGCGCGTCTCAGCCCAGTGCGGCCCCCCGCTTTCCCAAACCCGCAGCACCAGATGGTGCTTCCCTCCCAACCGACCGGCCTTCCTGACACAAGAAGCCCGCTCGGGCAGGCCACGGACCGGCAACGCGGCACCTCTGGGTGCTGTGGCTTCTTCACCCGGCTGGCCGACGAGCCGACCGATTCACCGCCAAAGCATCCCGCAGAATGCGGTTTGCGGTCCTACGCATCGCGGCACCCCTTGTGGCACCGCAGTATTCCTTCGTCCCGGCTGGCTTCAGCCAGCAGGTTCTCCTTTGGCAGAGCAGCAGCAGTTGTGGGCCGTGGTTCTTCCGCACGCATCCGGGGTATGGCCACCGCTTCTCCCTTCACCGCCTCTTCCAATGCACCTCAATCGCAAACAAAGAGACTACAGAGGTTCGTCGGGCAATGTGTGTTCGGCCAGCGCCCTCCACGTTAGGCAGTAGTAATTGGCCAAAGTCAAACCATGTTTCTCAACAAAGAACAAGAACAATTTTAATCAATTAAAATTGAACATAATTCCCCTACCTCGAAAAGATGTAGCACGTCATCGAGTCGCGGAAGACAAGCCTCACGGATGATAAGCGTCGCTGAAGAACGGTGTCGATTCCGTAGACGTCGGAGTGCACTCGAAGAAGAAGTGTCATTGTCGACTTCGTGTTATTTGAATAGTAGATCATTCTTCATTGATGAAGATATCAGTTCTTCGTCGGAGGCGTTCTTCGTTGAAGAGATGAACACTTTTCTCAAGAGATCTCCCAAAAATCTATCAACACAACAAGTGCCCTCAACATAAAATAATAGCTAAGGCTATTATTTTGTTAACACATGTAATTAAAAAATTCAAACCACTTTAATTAATTAAGTGAATCACCAAATTAATTTACCATGGGTTGGAAAAATTAAATAGAGAGAGAAGAAGGTGAAGGGTTATTTTAAAATTAAAAAGTGAGGGGTTGTTCAATTAAATGAAGAGGAGTTAATTTGTAGGTTTAGGGGGAGGTGAAGGGATTAGGCTCGTGTGGGCCCCACCTCACAAATATCCTCTCATGGGAGGTTATGTGGGTGTGGGACACACATCTAACTCCCCTTGGGAGGAATTAACCAACCTCACTAAATAAAATTTGTACCCAACAAATTTTATTTATTTTTATTCTAAATCCCCAAATATTAACTCTCAACCGGCATAAAACGCGACTGCGGTAAAAATCCCATTAGGCAAATACAGCCGCTGCAAGTTCATCGGTGCCCTCATGATTCAATTCTGAGCACTGGTTCAAAAGATATAATACCTGCATGTACGTTTAATGAAAGAACCCAAACAAAACTTCAGAAATTTATTCTAGGCACATCGGGCCACGGAATCAAGTGCCGTCAGAAACCGCAGGCTCATAAAATTCCAAATTAGTTATGAAACAATTTTCCTGGAAATTTCCGAGTCTTTACATTCACATTGAAATTGGATATAAAAATGAAACAAATTTTTTATTATTTTTAATTTAAAAATCACACTTTCATCCCAACATGAGGATTAATTTTAAATTAATTTATGCCACTTATTTGATTTGGAGTTGGAAAAAAAGATTCCATATTTTTAATTATAATAATTTATAATGTATAATAATGTCAATTTATTTTTTTTAAAAATTATTTGTGAAGGTGACTAAAATTAATTACATCAGTTATGAAAAAAATTAGGCAATTAAAGTACGAAACAATAAATATAATAATACAAATGACCTAAAAAACATGTCCCACGTCAATTTTATTTCCATATATAGTACATATTACTTCAATTGTTGAGTTTGGTTCGTTTGGTATGACTTTTTTTAGGTAAGAACATGTTCACCCCTAACTTGTTTCTAAAAATTCCATGTGAGTTATTTTCCTTCCCTATAAAAGGCCACCCCCTCTGCCCATTCCTCAAACCTATCAAAACATTTATGTTTGTACAATATATTTGCAATTAGAATTCCAAAAAACCTCTCTATGAACATTAATCCACTCTTTTTGTATAAATCTTCTCAACAATACTTTTACAATAATCAAAAAGGAGTTACCCGATTTAGAGGTAACATCTTCTCTCAAGCTTCGTTCCTTTATTTTCCTTCTTCACCCCCTCTACTCTCATTATTACATTATTGCGTGACAAATGTAGTATCCTAAATATAATATGTTGTTTATATTCTAATTTTATGTTCTATAATTACACACACCTCCATCTAATGGATATCAAATATTTTTTTTTTGTATGGAGAATTTTTTCCTCACAAAAGGATGATTGTTCATTTTTTCATTTACCACCTATCATGGTGGACATTATGATGGAAAATATATTTATATATTTCATATATTATATTTATTATTTATTTAAGCATATTTATCCCTTTTAAAAATTCATATATTTACATTCCATTTGGTTTTAATATGATAATCTTGTTTGAGAAAGTGTGGTCCCCCGGCACCTCAAAGTGATGTGATTCATTCACACACCACATGGAATATATTAGGGATGTTTTTAATGAAATTATATGATATATATTATATATTAATGATACTATAATAATTATATATTTTTTTTATTTTTATAATATATTTTATTTACATACTTTCTTTCAATGTGAAAAAAGAAAAACTGAAACAACGTTCATGCGTATGTATGGCTTTCCATCTCCATTAATGGTGTATTCCATTTCATTTTTATTTATTTTATAAATTATTTTAATATAAATAAAACATATATACTTGATATTTATATCATATTATAAATTATTTAATCATTATATAAGTATAAGGACCAATGATGTAATAAATTAAAAAACATACAAAGAACAAAGAGAATATTACCCAAAGTGAAACCTTAACATATGATCGTTAAAAAGAGAGTCATATAATGTCATAATCAAACCATATATTTTAATATAAATAATTATATTGTTATGTAAATTATTAAAAATAAAAATTAATATATTATACATGATCCTTTTATGAGTACAGCGAGAGTCAAGACACAAGGTAAGGTGATTTTATCTTACTTTTAATTTTTTTGAGATACATTTTATATTTTCCACTCTTTCCTTTTGTGGGGTGTATGTAATACCCATTATTTTAATATATTTATATTATCTAAAAATATAATTTTATTCCCATTTACAATTTATGGTCCTTCTTTCATGGGGTTAAAATTTAAAAAGTTACCAAATCTGTAAAATGTTTATTCTCAATTTTCCTTCTTTGAGACTCATGTTTTGTTATGCACCTAAACACTTTTTTGAGATGCATATATCTCCATTTTTTATGAAATATCATGAAACTAAATATTTTCATTATATTATATGATTCATGTAATTTATGTTAATTATATGGAGAGTACGAACCCAATATACAATGTTATAAGAGTTTATTGAGACAGTGTCATTTCTTTTCGAGATTGTTTAGATTTATGATTCCTTTAATGAAAATATATGATCTATCTCTCAAGAATATTCATGAGTTTCCTTATCTATAAAAACACTTCAATTTATTACACACATCAACATGATTTATTACATTAACATTCACTTAAGAAAACAGTGAGGATCGAGAGGTCTAGTGTCTTGATAAATTAGAGATATTAAATAAAAGCATAGAACATAAAACACAACATCTTTACTAAAAACTTATTTTACATGACCACTACATTCCTTCATACAAAGCACTTCAAAGGATAACATAAGGGCATGCAAAAAAATGTGAGATATAAAGCCCTGTAAGAGTGTTAACAAGGCATAATATGAAGAATGTAGTATATGTTAGACCATAAGAATATCAACAGAGCACAAGAGATTAAAGAACATAAAGGCATGATATAGCATGATTACCATTTCTTGGAAATATTCCACCAACATTTAACCTGGTATTAGAATGTTCCAAGGCTCATTGAACATGCACCATCCGTAAACCCTCATTACACATGAATTAGAATTAGTAAACCCTCATTTCACATGAAGTATCATGATACAAATCATTACATTATGCATTGGAGTGCTATCCAGGCGCACCCTTTATAAACATTTCATTTCTTTCAAAAATGTGCCATGTGGATCATACAACATGGATTCATTAATCATCGTAATTAATTCCAAAAATAAGATATATTTAATACAAAAATGAAATTCCTCAATCAACAAGTACATGTTTGTAATGGTGAATACCATTTATAGAGAAATGGGTATGGTGTCCCCTTACATGATGATTTTAGAATGGAAAATGTTTGTGTAACTTCAGCAGCATAACGACGTCAAATAGAAATTTTAAAATGAGATGATGTAACTAAAAGGGGTGTCTCATAATTTAATTATAAAATGGATAGTAAGGGTTCATGAAACATAATATCCCAAAATATGGAATGGAATTTATTTTTATAATACAAAATAACTATTTGAATATAATTTAGTATAGAGAAATTCCTTACAGAATTTCGGCTTGGTAACTGGTGTACATGGGAGGAATTAATGAGAGATTATGAGGTATCTCATCATTAATAAATTAGGAGATTTATATGGGGGAGGATTGAAACCATACCCCAGAACATTTATTTGAAATTAGAAGATTTTAACAACATAAATAAATTTGGACAAAAATAATAAAAGAAGAAATCCCTTATTGGAAGTGTGATCTTAATGCTTGGGAGAGGATTGAAAGACTATGATTGAGATTTTGGGGCCCCATGGGTGTATTATAGAAATAGTAGGTTAGGGTTTGTTCATAAACTAATGGTTTTGACTAAATATAGGTGGGATAGTGTGTGGGTTTATATAGGAAAATGGAGGGAATTATTTATTATTTAGGTTTTGGTCACTACACATTAAGATAATTAAATCCGCAATCCATCCCATTATTTTTTACCATGTTTTTTTCCAAATGGGAGTGTAAAAATTTATTTTTGAATAAAAATGGCTGAACTTATTAAAATAATATTCTTTCTTATTTGGAGGTGAGTCACACGCTTGAGAAAATAATCTTGAAATGATAAAATGTTTTATATGTTTTGGAGGGTACACTAGGGATTTGTAAAACAAATAAACAATATATAAAATAAAATTATTTTAAAGGTAAAACATATATTGGTAGAAAATACCTTTTATATTATTTTATTAAATCCTTATTGGGACATTAGGATGTCATAAAATACATTATATATTTAAATGGTAATTAAATTTTACCCAAAAATTTGATTGTTTCAGAAAATTGTGAAAAAATTACCATTGTATAATTTCGACATCATGATTCCAAAAATAAAATTCATTTTATCTAAATAATTTTTTAAATATTTGAACATTTAATTTTAAAATAAAGGCCGTTATTTATAAAAAATTACTGGGTTTTGACAAAAATAGCTTTCAAACCTTAATAAAAGTCACTATTGTATTCATTAAAAGTATATGATAATTTATATCTAATAAAAATTAATTTAGTAATCATAATTTATTAAAATATTATTTCATTAAATGATCCTTTAATTCATCAAAATATACTTCCTAATTTAATGTTAACTAAATATACTATTTGTTCTTTAAAAAAATTTACAAAAGTAACAATAATGAAATTAATGTATATTCGTTATACAAACAAACAAAGTAGATAATCATTGTTATAGGGTATTGTAACATAACCCCTTATAATACTTGCATATGAACTAAGGGTATAGTATGCGATTGTGACAGACACTTGGGGAGGCTTAGATAACATCACTTGGGTGGTAATATCTATCAACTTCCACTTCTCCCATAGGTGGTTCTGTTAAAGCTTAACGTATTGAATATCATCATGGAATTGGTCAAGAGAAAAGGCCAATGATGCCACATTCTGTCTGATATTTGAAAAATGGGATTCTTATGGGGAAATTATATTGGATAAGGTCATCACATCCTTTCTCTGAGTAAATTTGATTTGATAAAGCACTGTATTTATACTAATCATGTGGTCGTTGTTCAATGGAAATAATAGAAATGATAGAAATTTTCAATGGTTTTTTGAAATACAAAAACATTAAACTAAGTAATTTAATATGTTTTATATAACCATTTTACCTAATATAACATTTAATTAGATCAAGATGAATTTTTATTAATAAAAGTTTGGGTCATTACAATCTTCCCCCCTAATGAAATTTCACCCATTGAAATTTTCTTTTCCAAAACTAAAACAAATGAGGGTATCTCTGCTTTATCACATCCTCATATTCCCAATTTTCTTCTTAAAACTTATTATTTCTCTATAAGACTTGGACGATGTAAATTGTCTTATTTCACATAAATTTTCCCTATTATCTAATATCTTCACCAGCTTCTCTTTATAGAAGAGGTCATTATCCAATGGTACCACCACAAGATTGTGTACATGGGATGGTGAAGGTATGTAATTCCTCATGAGTGATACATGGAATACATACTATACTTGAGATAGTTTTGGTGGTAGTTCTAGTCAATAGTTCATTGCTCTAATGTGATAAACGATCTCAAAATGGGTGATGTTTCTTGGACTAGGCTTTCCCGTCTTCCCAAATCTCATAACAATCTTCCACGATGATAATCATAAGAATACAATGTATCTAACATCAAACTCTAGTTTTTTTATGATTATCATCATAGATCTTTTGTCGACTCTGTGCATCTTTAATGTGCTACTAGATGGTCTTAACCTTTTCCACCATTTCATTAACAATTTTTGGACCTTGGAGTTTTCTCTCCCCAACTTCATCCCAAAATATTGGTGTTTTACACCTCTTCCCATAATGGGCTTCATAAGGAGTCATTTAGATGCTTGTGTGGAAAATATTATTGTAATAGAACCCATCCAAAGAAATATATTTATCCCAACCTCCATTGATGTCTATCGAGCATTCTCTCAACATTTTCTCATGTGTTTGGATAGTCTGCTCAGATTGTCCATAAGTTTGATGATGATAAGCTATACTAAAGTTTAGATCAGTATTAAAATCATGTTGAAGACTCTTCCAGAACATAAGTCGGAATCATGGATCTCAATTTGATATAATTGATAGTGGTACTCCAGGTAGCCTTACCACTTTTATTATGTATATCTATTCTAGTTGATCCAATGAGAAATATTTCTAAATTGAAATGAAGTGTGTCATCTTTGTTAGATAATCCACAACAACCCAGATAGAATTGCTTCCTTTGAATGTGTTTGAAAGTCCTATGAGAATGTCCTTTGGTATTTTCACCCATTTCCATGTTGGTATGGGTAATGGTTATATCATCCTTTTAGAATTCTACCACTGATCAATCACTTGCTGACATACAAGGCACATTAATTTATATTGAAAGATCTCCTTCTTCATGTTATCCCACCAATAATGCTCTCAAATATCTCAATGCATCTTTGTGTTTCCTAGGTAACTGGACAAATTCGAACTATGTTCATCATCTAAAAGATCAATTTGTATATCTGGATATGAGGTAACATATATCTTTTTCCCAAATCTCACAATTCCTTCTTCTTTAACATTTAACTCTCAGGATTTCCCTTTTTCTGATATTTTCCCCTTTCTTTAGAATTCCCACATCATCCATTTGAGCATCCTTTAACCATTCCAAAAGAGATGGTTGCACAATCATTTGTGAGACGATTGATTATGTTCCCTTATTTATGATTCACATGCACATATTCATCCAATCTAGGAAGATTGGATCCTTTTAAATTTTCATCAATGATATAATTGCTTGGTCCTTTATACTTAATGCATCTTCCACCTAGATTGAGTTCTTATGGTGGTAATGGATTGAGCGGTCATAGTCTTTTATTAGTTAAAAACATCTTCATTGGGGCATGATCAGATCTTTCAATGTGAATATATACCTGAGGATTTTGTAATATTTATATATTTTACACTTATCCCAAAAAAGTTAATGCCTCCAAATTTTCAAAGAGATGATTACTGCAAAAAACTCCAGATCACGTGTTGGATATTTTTTCTCATGAACTTTCAATTTCCTTGATGTATAGGCAATGACTTTGTCATTTTTCACTAAAACACTACCTATGCCCATCTTTGAAACATCACTAAATACCAAATAAAGTTCTCCACTTGTGGGTAGTGTGAGCACAAGGATAATGACAAGACACTTTTTCAACTCCTTGAAGCTATATTCGCATTCATCACTCCGTTAATACTTGACTCCCATCTGGGTTAGCATGGTATCATGGTTTAACAATCATGAGAAATTTCAAACAAATCAGAGATAATATCCATCTAACCCAATTAATCTATGAATATCTATCACCGATGATGACCTTGGCTATCCCTCAATTAAATTTTTTTTGGATAGATCCATAGATATCTCATTTATTGTAATAATATGACCTAAGAATGAGACTTCATTCAACTAGAACTCACACTTGTTTTACATTTCATAGAGCTTATCCTTTCTCAAGGTCTCTATTATAGTTCTTAGATGCTCTTTAGCCCCTTCATGGTTTGGGAATATATTATAATATTTTCTATAACGACTACCAAAAAAAATTCAAAGTAGTCTCCAAAAACTTTATTCATAACATCCATGAATATTTATAGAGAATTAGTGAATCTGAAAGGCATTTCTATGAATTCATAGTGCCAGTATCTTGTATGAAATGTAGTCTTGGGGATATCCACCATCTTCACCCTTACTTGGTAATATCCTAACTAGAAATCCACCATGGGGAGGTATGGTGCTCCACATAGATGATCATACAAGTCATCAATTCGGAAAAAATGATACTTGTCCTTTATTAGGATTTTTTGAGATCATGATAATCAATGAAAATATACATTGCCGACCCTTCTTCATGATGAAGAGGATAGGTGCACCCCATGGTGAAGTACTTGGGTGTATAACCATTTATCCCAATTCTCATGTAGTTGTTTCTGTAGATCGTCAAGCTCTGAAACATCTATTATATTCAGATTCTTGGATATGAGTAAAACCCCATGTATAAAATCAACTGATAATTAAACATTTCTTATAAGAGATATACCAGGAAATTCGTCGGGAAACAGTTCAGTGAATTCCCTCACAATAGGCATGTCTTCATGGATGGTTGCTTCCTTTAACCCAATCATCAGAGCAAGACACGCTTGCTCGTAGGGTAGTAATATCCATGATTGAGATGATTCTTCTAAAAAGAATAATCCTCCTCCTTTCACTTGTACAATACTAGGGGTCGATTCACCATATAGAGAGTGATTTCCCTCTCACTGAAATTTTTGTGGGATATATATAACGAAATTTAATCCATTCAAAAATTGCATCAAATTTCACTAGAGGTAGTATGACGAGGCTCGTATGAATGTTAAAAATACAAATTTTGATAGAGGAGGAGTTATATTCATGGGATTCGATGATTTCCCCATTTTCGGTTCTTCTTGACATCTCTACTTCCATGATTTCTGGTGGTGTTGGCATAGTTCTACTAAACTTTTTAGAAATAAATGAATGCGTAGAACCAAAATCAAACATTACATTCACTATTGTTGAATTAGTAACTAGAGTACCTATTACCACTTCATTTTTGGGGTTCACTTCCATATTAGTGATGGTAAAATCTCTCACATTCTACCATGGAGGTTTTCGGTTGCCTCTAAAAACCCATATCTTGGGGAACTGGTTTGAAAAGTGCCCTGGATTTCTGCAGTTGACAAAATAAATAGCGTGTTAAAGGAAAAAATGATCATTCATCTCCTTTTTCATAGAATAGGGTTTTTCTTATCGGCAGTTAATAGCAATGTTCCCTTATCTTCCACACCTAATGCATTTCCTCACCCCCTTCAAGCAATTATTTTGTGCTTCTTTCTGCACCTTTGGCAAGTGGGGTTCTTTAATTTCTTAGCATCGTTGGATTTTTTGTCGGACATCTAGAATTAATGTCCACATTGCACTTATTATCCCCAAGATACCCTTGAGATTTTCCAATAACCATTTTGACTTTGATGGAACATCAACAAATTTCCTCATAACAATCAATGTCACGTATCACCCGGGATTTCATTAAGCTATATTTTATACCAACAAAGAAGTGTCCAACTTTGCATTCAAGGGTAACAAAAAATATGGAGGCATATCATGAAAGCCTTGTGAATTTTTCCGCGTACACCCCATGGAATCATTGTCTATTTTCATGAGGTTAAGGAAGTCCCTTTCCATGATAAATCAGAAGGTGAGAGGAAAATATTAATCAAAAGTTTTTTTACAAATCATTCAATTTCAACACCTCGATATCATCCTCGAGCTTAAAATATTTTTTATCAATTTCTACTATTGATCAGCTTCACCCTAGATATGATAAGCATCCAAAAGAACCTTCTCTTTTTTGGATGATTCAATGATGAATAAAATATTTTCGATGGAGTTGATCCATTGTTTGACGATTTTCGGATAAAATGATCCATTAAATGTACGAGGCCTTTGTCTCATTAAAATCTTGTTTTTGACTTTTTCTTTATTGGGTGGGGGGGTAAACATTCCTCTTGTCCCATGTTTCAATTCCTGAAAGCAGTTAACAGAGATAGTGTCCTGACAATGTTTTTGATTCCCACTCCCATCAGATAAGGCATCTCATTAAAACCGTCATCACATTGATCTTCACATCGGTTGTTATCCTAATTCCTCCTATTATCATACATTAGTTGGAGTAAAAGTAATGTTAGTGGTAACAAGTAAATGGGAATCTAATGACAAAAACGGATAACTTATAAATTACATTTATTTCTTTAACTTATCAATGTTATTTGTGATATATTTCCAAACCTATATTGATATGGTATTTTTTTAATTCCCTTAATAATGGTTCATACATTGTATATGAATTTACCAAATATTATCCCCTAGGAGTGTCATATCCAAGATTTTATCAAGGCCCATTGACATGTACTAGTTTCCACTCGAGTCCAGCTCAAAGCGGTGTTTTCAGGTTTTACACCTAGATACATATGTGCCAAATCTGCCTCTACCTACTCGTATCCGTAAATGGATTTATTTTCTTCATAAAACAATTAATCAATATTCCTAAAATTTTAGATTTGTTTTTATTTTACTTAGTCTTATCCTTAAGGCTTTCACTAGAGTTTTCTAATCCTAATCCTTAAAATAACTAAACCTATTCTCTGATACCAAATAGAACAACCCCTCTCTTTATTACAAACCTAAACATGATTTTTTACATAAATTTTATGTAATAAAACTCATATTATTGAGAGTTATAGTGTATTGGAAAGTTAGGGACATTACATATCAAAATTGAATATAAAACACAACATCTTTATTTAAAACTTCTTTTACATGACCACGACATTCCTTCAAACATAGCATTGCATGGGATAACCTAAGGACATGAATAAGAGTAGGGTGAGCTATAAAGCCCAGTAAGGGAGTAAAAAAGGCCTAACAGGATGAATATAGTACATGTTAGACAACAATAATATCAATGGAGAGTAATATAAACTGAACATAAATCCATGACATAACATGATTATCATAGCTTGGAAATGTTGCAACAACATTTAACAAGACATTAGCATGAGCTAAGGCTCATTTCACATTGAGCATGAGTAAACCCTTATTAGAATTGAATTATCATGACTAGACCCTCATTACACATGAAATATCCAAATACTAATCTTTACTCAATGCATTGGAGCTATGTTAGTATGCTCCCTTTATAAACATTTTATTTCATGCATAAGTGTGCCAAGTGGATCATACAATATGGATTCATTAAACATCATAATTTATTCCATCAATAAAATATTTGGGAAAAATAAATTTATGTACTTAATAAATTAGTACATGTTCATAAAGGTGAATACCCTTGAAAGTGAAATGGAAATAGTATTCACTTACATTATCATTTTGGCATCGATAATTTTGGTGTAGCTTCGGCAACATAATGACATCGAATAGAAATCGTAAAATGGGTTGATGAGAGATAAAGGGGTTTCATAATTGATACATAAAATTAAACGTAATTTGGTCATGTAACATAATATCCCAACATATTTAATTTAATTTAGATGTATAATATAAAAAAATTGCTTGAATGTAAATGTGGAGATAAAAATTCTTTCTGGAATTCTGGCATGGTAGAGGTGTACATGGGATGAATTAATGAGATAGGAGTAGGTCTCTCGTCATTCAAAAATTATAAAGTCGGTATGGGGGATGTGAAAAATTATACCTTGATAATTTTAATTAAAAATAAAGGGTTTTAACAACATAGTAAAATTTAGACAAAAATAACAAGGAAAGAAATCCATTTTTGGATGTGTGATTCCTAAGGCTTGGGAGAGGCATGAGAGAGGATTAATGGGAGTTTGGGGAGACTTTTCAGGATTCTAGAGAGATGAGATCAAATTTTGGTTGAGATCCAATGGTTGTGAGTGAAGATAAGTGGGTGTTTGTGTGGATTTATACAAGAAAAGGGGGGAATTCTTTTTTATTTAGGTTTTGGGCACTACACATTATACTAATAAAAAACCCAAACCATCCCATGGTTATTTTCCATGTTATTATCAAAAGGAGAGTAGAAAAAAAATATTTTTCATGGACAATAGCCAAACATATTAAACTATTAATCTCGATTAGGTGGAGGTGAGTCACACTCTCAAGGAAATCATTTTAAAATGTTAAAATGTTGTATAAGTCTTGGAGAGTCCATTAAGGATTTTTAAGAAAAATCAAAAAAATCTAAAATCACATTACATTGAAGTTAAAACATATATTTTTGGAAAATACCTTCTATATTATTTTATTACATCACTATTGGGTTATTATGATGTCATAAAACACATTATATATCAAATTGGTAGTAAATGTTTACCCAAAAATATAACTCTAATAAAATTATTAAAAATTACCCAATGGATAATTTTGATAACCGGATTGTGAAAATAACACCCATTTTAACGGGATAATTTTGTAAATATGTGAATTTTAAATTATAAAATATTGAATGAAATTTATAAAAAAGTCATGTTTTTTTGCAAAAACAGCTTTTAAACATTATTAAATATCAAAATTGAATTCATAAAAATTAAACAATCAATTATATCTAATAAATAGTAATTTCATCATAATATTTTATAAAAATATTATTTAATTCAAAAATAAATTAATTTAACATAATATATTTCTTAATTGAATATTAACTAAAATTCTATTTGTGCTTTAAAAATCATTTAAAAAGTAACAATAATGAAATGAATTTATATTTTTTATATAAAAAAATAAAGCACATAGTCATACTGTTAGGGTCTTATTACATAACCCCTTATAGAACCTTTATAATACCTAAGGCTAAGGTTTGTGATTGTGACATACTCTTGGGGAGGCTCAGATAACATCGCTCAAGTGGTAATCTCTATCAACTTCCACTTCTCCCATAGGCGGTTTCATTCAGGCTTAATGTGTTGAAGCTTGGCATGGGTTTGGTCAAGGGAAAATACCAGTGATTCCAACTCTTTTATAAGCTTTGACTAATGTGTTTCATATGGATCAATTCTACTGGATGAGGTCATCACTTCTTTTGTCTGAGTAAATTTGATTTGGTAATGCACTATATTTATACTAATCATGTGTCCACTATTCGATGGCTATGATAGTAACAGTAAAAAATTTGAACAGTATTTTAAAATCAAAAAACATAAAACCAAGGGGGTGCATTTTTTTTATATAACCATTTTACATAATAATGCATTTAATTAGATTAAGAGGAATTATAATTAAGAAATGTTTGGGTCGTTACATTCTCCGCCTTTATTTCATTATATAATCATGTATTGGTACCATATCTACTAATTGGTACATAATATAGATATGAAAGTGTTTTTGGGAAATCTTGTCTTTAAAATTTCTTTAGTTAGAAATCTATGTTTACTAAAAATGGATTCTAATATCATTATATGATTATCTTATAAACATTAAAAGATGTTTTTACCCTTGTTTATTTTACCAATATATACAAGGTAATATTCTTCTCAGGTTCCTAACAAATAACTTTTCTAACATTTTTTCAAAATGAAGAATGAATTTTCTAGTGATTACATACGACATGTATGGATTTTCCCGCCATCATTCCTTTGAAGCTACCTAGGAATTTCAAAAAGGGTCATCTTTAAGAAAATGTTTCTAAAATTATTTTTCAATAAAATTGGTTTTCGAAACATTTGAAGCTCTATTTATATGTTTCCAATGTATATTCAAGAAAAATGGGTTTCAAAACGTTTTCAATCTTCTTTTATAATTTTTCAAGGAAAAATGTTTTCAAAATGTTTTCGAGCTTCTTTTATAAATTTCCATGAGAAAAGGTTATCAAAATTATTTCATTATTTTAATGGTATTTTCTATGAAAATTATTTTAAAAAGGTTTTATTTATTAAAATTAATTTTCAAAAAGAATGGATATTTTAATCAAGAAATGTTTTTAGAATATATTTTAAAATTAAATTCCATCTAAGATGAATCTATTGATGTTACTCATGACTTTTTTTGAAATGATCTAAAGGATCCATTCATATCCTTTTTATGAATGATTTGTTCTTAATACCAGGTTCTTTATGAAACCCATTTTTATTTCATGGGTAATATGTTAATGAAACCCATTTCTCTTTCATATGTTATGTCCTTTGAAGATATGATTCTTTACATAGGTTATGTTTATCAGGAAATTGTTATGAAACCAGTCTATTTACACAGGTTGTGATGTGTTTACATATTTACGATACCCATTTCATTTCATGGGTTATGATATGTTTAATTTTGATCTGGTGGCACATATATTTATTATTTCATTATGTGATGTGTGGGACCTATGTCTCCATCCAATTCATTGGGTATTGTTTTATATCTCTTGATGTACACAATGTTAGTCTTGGGAGTGAACCATGGCTACTATGATAGCCATAAGAGTGAACAATGAACACTATGATGGTATGAGTAGTCAAATCATGCTACTATGATGCCCATGGTTTTGATCCATGACTGCTAAGATGGTAAGTGGAGTGAACTCATGCTATTATCATGACCACAGGAGTGATCCATGACTACTATGATGGTATGGGGAGTGAACACATTCTTTTAAGATGGTCATTGAAGAAATTTCTTGGATACTATATAATTCATTATATGATTATGTTTTTTCCACAATTCCATACATTATTCATATCTTATGATTTTATGGCTTATACACTTTATTTTATATGATTTTTGTCTTATGAACTACCAATATTTATGCCATGATTTCTGTTACGCTTTTTGATATGTAGGGTATGTTATTATATTTAATGGATCACATTTTCATACCCCAATACTTATATTTGTGCTTACATGTCTCCCTTCTCTACTCTTACTGAGCATTTGAGCAAACCCCTTTTATGTTTCCCTTCCCCTAGGTTATGATGATATGTAATGTGTTTAATATGGGTACTAGTCAAGGAGAACATATTGGGAGAAGATGTGACTCAGATTAGTTCCAGTGTTTATGTTTCCATGTTTCCAAAGGCACTATACCAACTATGGTATTTGGGTGTCTATTTGAATATTGTTTAAGTATTCTAAAAATGTTATGCATTGTTAATTTTTGAAAAGTGAGGGTCCCTATAGTTGCAATGAGGAAAAAGGTATAGTAAATATTTGAAAACTATGATAAGAAAACCATATGGAGATCCTTAGGTATATTAATATGTATATTTCTAGGGATGTCTCTAAGGATAAGTATAAGGATGAGTCAACATTTTGAAAAATTCTCTAGAATTTTGGGAAAGGTTAGAGTGATTGGTGTCATAGAGATATATCCCTCTCTGGATATTACAGGTGGACGTGTCTCTATAACAGATGTACCTAGGGGTAACAACTCCAACATTATGTTCTGGGCTTGACTCGAGGTAATCTGGTACATGAAAACGGGCCTAACTGCATACCTGGTTTGACAGTCCTGCAGGACTTGCTTTAAAATTTTACAAACTCATCACAAACAATCATAAAGGATTTAGATATAAGTTAGCTATTAATAACCTAGGATAAACCCAAGGTATCATATATTATCGAAGTTTTCATGATTTAGAAATCCTATAAGTAATTATTTTTAAGACTATGTGGTTTTCTACTGTGATAAGTAATGCTCACACTACAGTTTTGGATTTAGTCAATGGCAGGAACCAAAAAGAACTAAATTAATGTTGAATGTGGTGGATGTGGTGGATGATTTAATGATGAGTAGTTAAGTGGGATGATCTCAAGAGTGAAAGGTGTTATGATCATGCCTTATCAATTTTCACATAACAAGATTAATAATGTTTACCTTAACCAACTCTCAGACTCACCAAGGAAGATAATGAAAGAGTTTTTTAATATATTGGGTAATGGAGGCCATGGATGAAATAATATTCAGTTACCTTTATATAAAAAATATTTAAATAAT
Organism: Viscum album; assembly: GCA_963277665.1. Lineage (NCBI taxonomy): Eukaryota > Viridiplantae > Streptophyta > Magnoliopsida > Santalales > Viscaceae > Viscum > Viscum album. The sequence continues at coordinate 198,827,223 of OY728157.1, read as the reverse complement.
CACCTTAGTGAATTTATTAGAGGAAAAATAATGTGTTTTCTATTTGGAAAAGAAGGACACAAACAAGTGACTTTAATGGAAAAATGAAGAGTTATGTTAATGAAATGGATGGGAATTTAGTCCTCCCTAAGTCATCATAAAAGGTTATTTGTTTTGAGTGTATAGAAAATGGTTGTTATACAACCCAATTTCCCAAGATAATTGTTCCTGGAGAGAATCGGCAAGGTGGTGCGAGTAATGGTTACATTGTGGATGATGATGAGACTACAGATGAAATGTGAAAGAAAAGAGGTATTATTGTTAATGGATTAATGACGAAATAATCGATGTATTTATGTAATTGGATACAAATGTTATGAATAATTAAATATACAATGATTGATCTACTTATGTTTTTTACTTAGTATTGACAAGTCTATATAGGACTGATGAATAAATTTAATGAAAAATATTATATTATGAATAAGGTAAGGTAACCCTTAGTATGTTCTTTAGGATAAGATATTGTTTTATAGAGAAAGATAGATGAAAAATGAATAAGTAAATTTGATATTTTTTATTACATTGGAACTATGTAAGGACTTGTTTACAGGTGGTTCATGCAACCACTAATGATGTTTACCACATTTTTGGACATAATTAATATATCCAATACACTTTTTAATGGGGAAGCATGCATGTTTTCTAAAATTATTTATGGTAAATAAAGTTGTTACCATGTTTCAAGAGATTTTATTATGAGGGTATTCAGATGCATAGAATGTGATAGCCCAGAGAAACATTGTCTTATATAGGGAAATCAATGTTAATATGATATCAAGAATTTCATTCTAAACTTTTGAAATTTTTATCTTTATAAGGTTCATAAGGTTAACCATTCATGAAAATTTTAGGTTATGCTTTGGGGGAAGTATTTTTTCATGGAGTTTGGGTTGAAAACCTTAGATAAAAGGATAATAAGTGATTAAACTTATTTCATGGATGTTTATCTTATGTATTTTTCTAAATGGACATGATGAATTTTTTGTGACAACCAATCATGTATGGAAAGGCCACGGGTCATCAACCCCTGACTGAGGGATGAAAAGGGTTTCATGACTTCCACTATCCTATGTGATGTCCTAGTTAACAAATAATTATTTTTTGAATAAACATTTATGATGATCAAGTAGTGTTACTTTTAATTTTTATATATTAATGCTTCATGATTGTCATGAAGAGGAAAATAGTTATATGTTTTATACTTTTATGGGACCTAAGATCCATTAAAAGAGTATTTTAGTGCTTTAACCATAAAATTTAATTTCTGGACATTTATTACAAGTCGTAATGGTAGTATTATTTATCTTTCAAACAACTACCCAAGAATGAAAATGTTTTAATACAAATTTATCAATAATTAATCAAAATTATGAATGTAACAAAAAAAATTCATTTTCTAATACCTTAATTTTCATTTAACTGATGGAATTTTAAATCATAAAATATTTATGATATGGTGTCCCTCAAAATTCGTTTGATCATTCACTTGTTTGTGATTTATGAACTGATTCATTCTCTAAAAATATTTTTGATTATCCTCCATATCCAATAATCACTCCCAACCTATGTTCACCTATGTGGAAACCCAATTATATGTTACATTGGGTAACCATTACAGTTTTAAAATTTTACATTTAAGGGATGTTTTAGGTAACGCCCTGACACAAATTACCCATAGTCGGTGCATTATTATATAATATTGGCATGATCACAAAAGTTCATGTCTCGAAAGGCCGATTAGTTTAGTATCCATGGAAGTACTCTATACATTTATAAAGTTTATATTTCATCCTAAAATGAAAAACTACACCAACATTGTTTCCATAGACCACACTCATATCCCCTCAGACTATCCCTATAGGTTAGTCCTAAAATACTTCTTCGCACCTTGGGAAAAATAAAACATAGAAATGGGTGAGCTCAGATTCTCAGTAAGGATAACAATATAGTGGAAACTTTAATAAATAAGCACAATCATTTAAGGAAATGTCTAAGACTAAAACAAAAGCCTTTTAAACTTGAACTTCGGTATAATATGGAAAACATAAAATCAAATAATTCTATTTACATACTCACATGGATATTCTACTAATTAAATAATCACATGCAATATCAATAGCCACTTTGATAATGATGGAATGCATAATTATAGGCTTTCATAAACACATAGTCAAGGCCTTATGCCAAGAATACAAATAATATTTTTGTCAAATCTTTGTGCCAATACACTATTTTGTCTCATGAGACCTACCGATGCATCTAGGGGCTATAATGGGCTCCACCCATCACTTTTTAAGCCCAATGCATTCCTCGTATGAAAAGGTTTAAACATAACATAAACATTCGTATTAAAATTGGCATATGAAATGTATATAATTTATCTATAAACCATTAAAAGTATCAAATAACACATGTAACACCCCAAGCTTCTACGGTATATTTCCCTTTGAATAATGTAATAGCACGAGTTGAACGCAACATCTAGTTCTAACACACACCACAATCGATAAAACTAGCCGTTATGAATAGTAATACCTAATTTTTTTAAATTATATATATTTTATATTTAAAAATGGACTTCATTTTTGGATTCAGAGTATCGAATTTAGCTTAAGGTGAAATTTTGGTATTATTCGGAAAACTTTAATATTTTGATGAATAGTGAAAATTACTAAATTTTAATTAAAAACAACTTTTTTAATCAAAATAATTATTAGTGATAATTTATGAATTGGAGATGTTTTAATGTATATTTAAAATATATTTTTACCATTTAATACAATTTTGGTCATTGGACATAATTTCACAATTAAACCGAATATAAACAAGTATCAATCTTTTGATAGTTATTATATCTTAAAAACACGCTTTTTGTTTTAATAGCAGGAATTAATTTTAAATTAATTTCTGCCACTTCTATGTTTTGAATTTGGAAAAATCGATTCCATATTTGGAATAAGGATGTTCTTATTGTGTAAATAGGTAACTTTTATTTTTAGACATTTTGAATAATTACTGCGGTAAATATTTTATTTACCATGGTTAAGGGTAAATCCGGTAAATAAGGGTTAAAATATAATTTTATAATAAGAATAAATTACACTAAAAAATGTCCTACCCTTATTGGTGGATACATGTTCGACCATGGGAATCTTTGCATCGATTTTGGGACCACATGTACCAACTTGTAGGTGATAGGGACACTTTTTTTAATGAAGTTAAAATAAGTACAAAAATGACAAAAGCATATATCTTTTAGAAAAACAATTTTTACATAGGGTTATATATGTTTTATGTTCGACTATAAATATTAATTAGAAATATAAAAATATTTCCTACACAATGAAATTTCATTTATAATTTTTAGATATTAAATAATTTAATTTAGTTATGACAAAATGATGATGCAGTAATTACCTAATTAATGAAAAAATAGAATAATTGATATTATAAATACCGAAATAAATATAATTTGAGACTTTTTATGAATTACAAAAATTTCTTAGGTTAATTAAACATGTTATTATTTCTTTAATTAACTTTGTTTGAAGTAATAATTCTTTTATGATTTTTACAAAAATCAATTATTGAATAGTGTCAAAATTGATATAAAAGAGTTCTTAAAACAAATATTATATTATTAATTGATATTAAATTCCTAAAAATCTACGGTTCGGCCAAGAGACTTATATAATGATTGGTGCATCATTAATGGACCACTTGGGGGTCTCTTGGATGTATATGGTATGTTTATTTACCATATAATATAAAAATATAAAGAAACATTGTAAAAGTGAAGCTAATTAACTAAGAGTTAATACTTAAAGATAAGGTTTATATAATGACCCAAACCTGTCTAAATTCTATTGGTTGAGTGGTTTTCGACCCATCCCCACCTTAAATTTCAAATAATCTACTTTTCAGCCATTAGAAACCGAATATGAATTTATTATAAATTAATATTTCTAGCTTTTCCAATGGTGCCCCTCACCCCTCTTATAAAAGGGCACTCCCCCTTCTCATTACTTCACACCTTCAAAGCCTTTTGGTTCGGCCAAACCCTGCCCAAATACTCTCTCAACTTCCCTCACTACATCCTAGAGGCCTTAGTTTGATCAAAAAGCCAACATAAGGAGCCCTTTTGATCAAATCAAAAGGAAGAACCCGAAGAAGAGGTAATGATTTTACCACCCTTTTTCAAGTTCCTTTCTTCTTCCACTTCATCTTCCTTTGTTGTTACCATTCTAAAATAATAACTACAGTATCATATATATTCTGTGATGTTATTATAAATATGGTACAACCATATTCAATATTCTATCCATCCTTTGAATAACATGTCACCATACGTGCGTACGTACGGCTTACCGTCTCCACATCGTGGTGTAATTGTAATTCAATAAATTATTATTTGGATGGGTTTAATAATGATGTGAAACTCATGTAAATAATAAATATAACATGATAAATATTCTGTATATATGATATATCATCCAATTATATATTATTTTAATATCAAAAGAATGATATTGTCGCTCGTGCATATGTACGGACTACCGTCTCCACGAACGCGATGAGATTCATTCTCCATCATATCCATTCAAGTATAAATCTCATTTGATGATTAATAATAGTATACAAGGACTTGATATCACTCTGGATATGATTATGATACAACCTATCCATGACAAACATAGCTTACGTAACAAAACATATAAAAGAAAACGAGTAAGTTAACACCCAAAACAACGATAATACTAAGATATTATTAACAAATAAATATTAAAAGATCATATATGATATCATATTAATGTATATGATTCATGTATAATTTAATAACAATTACTTCACCATTATATAGGTGGTTAACCGACCCCCAACCAAGGAAAAGTACATGTTAAGTGTTTATTTCACAATCTCTTCATTATCCGAGGTTGTTTATATGTAATAATCTACTAGGATCTCATTATCGTGCACATCCATGTTTCTTAAAAATTTATTTAAAAGAATTTTAACTATTTACAAGAATATGGGTTAAATTCATTTATACCCTTGTTTGACTTTTTATAAGAGTTTTATAAAGGAATCTTTCAGTCGTTTTCCAAACAATGTTCTTTTTAACCTTTTCGACAGAATTAAGGTAAGAATGTTTTTTTAACTTATACGGTGGGTGCGGCTATTTTCCGCCATAATAAAATCTTCGAAGCTTCCATTACAAGCTTATAAGAATATTTTAAAATAAAATTTTTTATTTTATTAATATATGACTCTTAAATGATTTCAAAATAGAAAGAGATATTTCTCTCAAAAGAGTTTTGATTTCATCTATGTCAACATCCTTTGAGGGATTTTACTTTTATTTGAAGTTGATTTATTATGATACAAAACTCCTATATTATATTGAAGGTTTTGTGATATATTTGACTATGGATGTGTTATTTTTATACCATTCATGGTTTATGGATGAAGTATTTACATTTCGTATGCTAGTTTTAATATGAATGTTTATGTTATGCTTAAACCTTTTCATATGAAAATTCATTGGACTTAATATGTGATGGGTGGAGCCCGCTATAGGTCCTCGATGCATCGGTAGGTCTCATGAGACAAACTAGTGTCTTGGCATAAGGCCTTGAAAAAATCTTATTTGTAGTCTTGGCACGAAGCCTTGGCTATGTGGTTATGATAGTCTGGCATTATACATTCCATAATTATGAAAGTGGTTATTGGTATTGCATGTGATTATTCTATTAGTTGAATTTCCATTTGAATATGTAAATGGCATTATTTCATTTTATTTTTTCCATACTATGTTGAAGTTCAAGTGTAAAAGGCTTTTGTTTTCGTTATACATTTCCTTAAATGGTTATTCTCATTTAAGAATGTTTCTACTATATTGGTATCCTTACTGTGCATTTGAGATGACCCCTTTTCTATGTTTTACTTTTCCCAGGATGTGAAGAAGTAAATTTTGAATGACCTGCAGGTATATTATGAGGGGATAATAGTTTGGAATATGGATAAAATATGTTTTTGTAGTAGTTTTTTACTTTTTGATGTAATGTAAAACTTTATGAATATATCTAGTGTTTCCAAGTCTACTAAATCAATCGGCCTTTTGAGATTTGATCTTTCTTGTCATCATGCCAATGTTATGTAATAATGCACTGACTCTAGGTAACTAGGGTCGGGGCGTTACAGTTGGTATTAGAGGAAGTTTTGTACAAACCCTGGAAGCTAGATTTAGATAAACTCTGATTAGAGCACATAGACCTATGATGGTTTTTGAGGATTAGTATAGAAGAACTTCCTAGAATTTTGGTATTGTAGAGATTTTGTGAGTTTTCCGAGAAATACATCCCTATCTGGATACGAGAAGGTAGAGGCAGCTCTGGCATAAATGTACCTAGGGGTAAAACCTGAAAACACCCCTTTGAGCTGGGCTCAAATGGGAACTGGTGCACGACAACAGGCCGTGCTACACTCTTGGTTACGACACTCCATGGGGATACGCTTAGGATAACTCTCATTTTCTTTACAAATCATTATGAAAGGTTTATGAGTATATACTTCCTCAAATAAATTTTTTTTATGATTATGGATTATATCCATAAATAGTTCAATTTATGTTAATTGTTTTATAAGTATGGAATTATGTATTTTGATTCATAAACTGATCTAGTTTATGACATTGTTTAGAAATGGTGCCTAGTGGATGAAATGGAAACCGTATCAATGAACGCACTCCATGTAGGGATTTTCCTCCTGATCAAGATAATTATAGTGGAGCTGGTGATGCAACTGGTGCCGATCAGCTAATCACTATACTGGGACAACTCACTCAGGTTATGAATAATAACCTTACCCATATGGAGCACCCTGATCCGCAACATGGAGGATCGATGTTAGATCGATTCATGAGGCAACAACCACCAACGTTCAATGGGAGTACAAATCCCTTAGTATCCGAGCAATGGATAAATTCCCTAGAGAAAATATTTCAGGCTTTGGGGAGTAGTGAAAGGGAAAAAGTTATCATGGCAGTTTACCACCTCACTGGAGATGCTGATCAATGGTGGTCATTGATTCAAAACACAATGGAAGATGATGAAGTATCAAATATGGAATGGAGGGATTTCAAAGATCTGTTTTTAGAAAAATACTTTCCTCATGACCATCGAGCAGATATGGAAATGCAATTTCTGAGTCTGAGACAAAAGGAGGATGAGAATGTCGCGAAGTATGAGGCTAACATTACAAGGTTAGAAAGGTATGCTGGAGATTATATACGTAACCCAAGAAGTAATATTGATCATTTCTTTGATGGGTTAAAACCATTTTTCTGTCGAGCATTAGTCTCACAATCCTTCTCGTCATATGAAGACATTGTCTCATGTGCTATCAAGACCGAAAAGGAATTCTCTAAGTCTTATGACTTTAAAGCAAAGAAAGAGAAGAAGAGATCTACTGATCAATCTGGGAATGGAAATAAGGGGAAGAAGGGAAAGCTTGAATATCCATCCAATGGTAAATGTGGGAAGAAACACCCTGGTACTAGCTTGAAGGGAACGGGAGTCTGTTACAAGTGTGGTGAATAAGGCCACCAAGCTCGTGATTGCAAAGGGAAGAAGGAATCAACCAATGTTAAATGCTACAATTTCAGGGAAATGGGACATTATGCAAATGAATTTCCTAATCGTCAGGGGAACTTACCTCAGAAAAGGACATTGGATCAAGGCCAATCTTTTTCTATCACTACTGCTGAGATAGAAGCTCCAAAAGACGTGGTGGTAGGTAATTTAATTGTTTCCTTAAGTTTAGAAAATGCATTATTTGATTCTGGATCATCGCATTGTTTCATATCTTCCCAGTTTGCTAAGAAAATTAGAAATTTCCAATTTTATTTAACACGGGAGTTGTCAGTTAAAACTCCTAAGGGAAGTATCATTGCAACAAAGTTTTGTGAATCAGTCCCCATTAGAGCACATAAATGTTCTTTATCTGCTGATCTCATTGTCATACCTATGATGGAGTTTTATATAATCCTCGATATGGATTGGCTTTCGGATTATAATGTGAAGATTTATTGTAAGAAGAAGGAGGTTATGATTTTTTATGATGATGATAAGGAACACCTTATTTTTAGAGAAGAATCGTCACCGCCTAATTCTTATCTAGATCCACCCCCAGTCGCTCAACTAAATTAAATTATTGGGGAGGAAGAGAATGAAATGACTGTGGGTGAGGAAAGGAATGTTCAAATAGAGGATGTACCTGTTGTGAAAGAATATGTAGATGTATTTTCGGAATATTTACCTGGACATCCTCCAGAACGAGAAGTTGAGTTTTCCATTGATTTAATTCCTGGATCAAGGCCTATATCGAAAACCCTTATAGAATAGCCACTTTGGAATTAGTCTAACTAAAGAAACAACTAGAGGAATTAAGTAATAAGGGATTTATTTGCCCTAGTGTTTCTCCATGGGGATCCCCTGTTCTTTTTGTTAAAAAGAAAGATGGATCTATGAGGTTATGTATCGACTATAGGGAGATTAATGCCATAACAATAAAGAACAAGTATCCCCTACCTCGCATTGACGATTTATTTGACCAACTGCATGGAGCTCAATACTTTTCAAAGATTGACCTTCGATCTGGATACCATAAGTTGTGTGTAAAGAAGGAAGACATTCTGAAGACAGCATTTAAAACCAGGTACAGGCATTACGAATTTACTGTAATGACTTTTGGATTGACTAATGCACCCTCTGTATTCATGGATCTGATGAATAGAGTTTTCAAGGAATATATCGATGAATTTGTGGTGGTATTTATTGATGATATCTTGGTATAATCTAAATGATACAAAGATCATTAAATTCACTTGAGCATTATCCTCAAGACTATGAGAAGACATGAATTATATGGGAAGTTTATCAAGTGTGAATTATGGCTTCAGGAGATTTCGTTTCTTGGCCATATTGTCTTTAAAGATGTAATCTCTATTGATCCTTCTAAGAACAAGGCAATCCAAGAATGTCCAGCACCTATGATTATAACTGAGGTACACAGTTTTATTGGTTTTACAGGTTATTATCGACGTTTCGTCCAGAATTTTTCCCGGTTGGCTAACCCATTAACAAAGCTCACACGTAAAGGGGTTACATTTGTTTGGACAAAATAGTGTGAAGAATGTTTTGAAGAACTGAAGATAAGATTTTTCAATTATCCTATATTGACTCTACCATTAGGGAATGATGGGTTCATTATTTATAGTGATACATCGAAGAAAGGACTTGGTTGTGTCTTTATGCAGAATGATAGGGTTATTGCCTATACATCACGACAGTTGAAAATTAATGAGCAAAACTATCCTACTCATGATCTTGAGTTAGAAACTGTGATCTTTTCTTTGAAGATATGGTTGAACTACCTCTATGGTGAAAAATGTAATATTTATACTGATCACAAGAGTTTGAAGTATATTTTCTCACAAAAAGAACTCTACATGAGGCCAAGGAGTTGGCTTGAATTACTCAAGGATTATTATTGCACGATACACTACCACCCGGGGAAGGCAAACATGGTTGCATATGCTTTGAGTAGAAAATATCATGGAGTTTTGAACAATATGAGAATTGAAAGGGATCCAATTTTCATGGATCTAGTGAATTTGGAAATGGGAATAACCAGGGAAGGTGAAACATCAATGCTTTTTCAAATGGTTGCCAAACCATCTTTACTAGAAAGGATTAAGAGTTCTCAGACCGATGACGGAGAATTTCAAAAGAAGATTAAAGCTGTGAATGATGGGATATTGAGAGACATTGTGTATGAAGATTGAATTTTGAAATTTGGGAAGAGACTTTGTGTACCCGATATACCTGATCTAAAAAGGGAATTGCTGGATGATGCTCATAGTTCCAATTTCACTATACACCCTGTGAGCACCAAAATGTATTGTGATTTGAAGGAACATTTTTGGTGGGACAATATGAAGAGGGATATTTCTGATTTTGTGTCAAGATGTATGGTTTGTCAACAAGTGAAAGCTGGAAGGAAACATCCTAGAGGATTCATGAAACCTCTTCCCATACCGGAGTGGAAATGGGAAAATATTAAGATGGACTTTGTCATGGGGCTACCAAAGACTCCTAGAAGGAACGATGAAATATGTGTCATTGTTGATCGTCTTACCAACTCAGCACATTTTCTTTATATAAGAGATGATCTACCACTGGAATGTTTAGAAAAACTATATATTGATGAAGTTGTGAGACTTCATGCAGTACCCCTATCGATTGTTTCTGATCGTGATCCCCACTTTACCTCAATATTCTGGAAAATTCTTCAGAAAAACTTGGATACTGAACTTCATTTGAGCACTGCCTACCACCCTCAAACAGATGGAAAATCAGAATGAACTATTCAAACCTTATAAGACATGTTAAGATCCTTCTCACTTGACTTTCAGGGTATGTGGGATCAATATTTACCTCTGGTAGAATTTTCCTATAACAATAGCTTCCATTCGAGTATTCATATGGCACCATATGAAGCGTTATACGGAAAAAGATGTCTCACACCAACCTGTTGGGATGAAATTGGTGACAGAAAACTTGTAGGTCCAGAACTAGTGGAGGAAACTATGAAAAAGGTAAAGGTAATCCAAAATCACATTAAAGCAGCTCAAAGTAGGCAGAAGAGCTAGGCCGATAATCGAAGGAAGGATTTGGAATTTCAAGTCGGTGATCATGTTTTCCTGAAGGTATCTCCATGGAAGGGAGTCATACGTTTTGGTAAGAAAGGTAAATTGAGTCCCAAGTACATCGGACCTTTCGAAATTCAAGAACGAATTGGGGTTGTAGCTTACCGATTGGCAATGCCGCCAAGTCTCTCCAAAGATCACGATGTGTTCCACGTATCTCAATTGAGGAAATACATGCCTGACCCAACACATGTACTCACCAATGATAAATTAGAACTGTTACCCGATCTGTCTTATTGCGAAAAGCCAGTTAGAATTCTTGATACGAGAGAACAAGTGCTGAGAAACCAGACGACGCGTCGGGTAAAAGTTTTGTGGAGAAACCATAAGATGGAAGGTGCAACGTGGAAACCCGAGGAACTTATGATGAAGAACCACTAGAGTCTTTTCATGTGGTAGTATTCTAGAAATTTCGAGGATGAAATTATTTTAAGTAGGGGAGAATGTAACACCCCAAGCTTCTATGGTACGTTTCCCTTTGAATAATGTATAGCGTGTGTTGTATGCAACATCGAGTTCTAACACACACCACAACCGATAAAACTAGCCATTATGAATAGTAATACCTAATTTTTTGAAATTATATATACTTTATATTTCAAAATGGACTTCATTTTTGGATTCAGAGTATCGAATTTATCCTAAGGTTAAATTTTGGTACTTTTCGGATAACTTTAATATTTTGATGAATAGTGAAAATTACTAAATTTTGATTAAAAACAACTTTTTTAATCAAAATAATTAATAGTGATAAATTATGAATTTGAGTGGTTTTAATTTATATTTATAATATATTTTTACCATTTAAATAAATGTTGTTCATCGGACATAATTTCACAATTAAACCAAATATAAACAAGTATCAATCTTTTGATAGTTATTATACCTTAAAAACACGCTTTTTGTTTTAATAGCAGGAATTAATTTTAAATTAATTTTTTCCACTTCTGTGTTTTGAATTTGGAAAAATTGATTCCATATTTGGAATCAGGATGTTAATATTGGTGAATAGGTAACTTTTATTTTTAGACATTTTGAATAATTACTGCGGTAAATAATTTATTTACCATGGTTAAGGGTAAATCCGGTAAATAAGGGTTAAAAAATAATATTATAATAATACTAAATTACCATAAAACGTATCCTAACATTATTGGTGGATACATGTCCGACAATAGGCATCTTTGGGTCGATTTTGGGACCCCATGGAGCCACTTGTAGGTGATAGGGACACTTTTTTTTAATTAAGTTAAAATAAGTACAAAAATGAAAAAAGCATATATCTTTTAGAAAAACAATTTTTACATAGGGTTATATATGTTGTATGTTCAACTATAAATATTTATTAGAAAGATAAAACGATTTCCTACATAATGAAATTTTATTTATAGTTTTTAGACATTAAATAATTTAATTTAGTTATGACACAATGATGATGCAGTAATTACCTAATTAATGAAAAATTAGAATAATTGATATTATAAATACCGAAATAAATATAATTTGAGACTTTTTATGAATTAAAAAATTTCTTAGGTTAATAGGAAATGTTAGGATTTCTTTAATTAACTTTTTTTGAATTAATAATTATGTTATGATTTAAAAAAATCAATTATTGAATAGTGTCAAAATTGACATAAAAGAGTTCTTAAAAAAATATATTATATTATTAATTGATATTAAATTCCTAAACATCTAATGTTCGTCCAAGAGACTTATATCATGATAGGTGCATCATTAATGGACCACTTGGGGGTATCTTGGATGTATATGGTAAGTTTATTAACCATATAATATAAAAATATAAAGAGACATTGTAAAAGTGAAACTAATTAACTAAGAGTTAATACTTAAATATAAGGATAATATAATGACCCAAACCTGTCTAAATTCTATTGTTTTATTGGTTTTCGACCCATCCCCACCTTAACCTAAAAATAATAAACTTTGGAGCCAGTAGAATCCGAATATTAATTTATTATAAATTAATATTTCTAGCTTTTCCAAAGGTGCCCCTCACCCCTCTTATAAAAGGGCACTCCCCCTTCTCATTAATTCACACCTTAAAAGATTTTTGGTTCGGCCAAACCCTGCCCAAATACTCTCTCAACTTCCCTTACTACATCCTAGAGGCATTAGTTTGATCAGAAAGCCAACCTAAGGAGCCCTTTTGATCAAATCAAAAGGAAGAACACGAAGAAGAGATAATGATGTCACCACCCTTTTTCAAGTTCCTTTCTTCTTCCACTTCTTCTTCCTTTTTTGTTACCATTCTAAAATAATAACTCCAGTATCATATATATATTGTGATGTTATTATAAATATGGTACAACCATATTCACTATTTTATCCATCCTTTGAATAACATGTCACCATACGTGCGTACGTACAACTTACCGTCTCCACGTCGTGGTGTAATTGTTATTCAATAAATTATTATTTGGATGGGTATAATAATGATGTGTAACTCATGTAAATAATAAATATAACATGATAATGATTCTGTATATATGATATAACATCCAATTATATATTATTTTAATATCAAAATAATGATATTGTCGCTCGTGCGTGCGTACGGACTACCGTCTCCACGAACGCGATGGGATTCATTCTCCATCGTATCCATTCAAGTATAATTCTCATTTTATGATTAATAATAGTATACAAGGACTTGATATCACTCTGGATATGATTATGATACAACCTATCCATGACAAACATAGCTTACATAACAAAACATATAAAAGAAAACGAGTAAGTTAACACCCAAAACAACGATAATACTAAGATATTATTAACAAATAAATTTTATAAGATCATATATGATATCATATTAATGTATACGATTCTTGTATAATTTAATAACAATTATTTCACCATTATACAGGAGGTTAACATACCCTCAACCAAGGAAAAGTACAAGGTAAGTGTTTATTTCACAATCTCTTCATTATCCGAGGTTGTTTATATGTAATAATCTACTGGGATCTCTTTATCATCCACATCCATGTTTCTTAAAAATGTATTTTAAAACATTTTTACTATTTGCAAAAATATTGGTTAAATTCATTTATACCCTTGTTTGACTTTTTATAAGAGTTTTATAAAGGAATCATTCCGTCGTTTTCCAAACAATGTGCTTTTTAACATTTTCGACAGAATTAAGGTAAGAATATTATTTTAACATATACGGAGGGTGAGGATATTTTCTGCCGTAATAAAATATTCGAAGATTCCATTACAAGATTATAAGAATATTTTAAAAGAAAATTCTTTATTTTATAAATATATGACTCTTAAATGATTTCAAAATAGAAAGAAATATTTCTCTAAAAAGAGTTTTGATTTCATCTATGTCAACTTCCTTTGATGGATTTTACGCTTATTTGAAGTTGATTTATTATGATACAAAACTTCTATATTGTATTGAAGGTTATTTGATATGTTTGATTGTGGATGTGTTATTTTTATACCATTCATGGTTTATGGATGAAGTATTTACATTTCGTATGCTAGTTTTAATATGAATGTTTATGTTATGCTTAAGCCTTTTCATATGGGAATTCATTGGACATAATATATGATGGGTGGAGCCCGCTATAGCTCCTCGATGCATCAGTAGGTCTCATGAGACAAACTAGTGTCTTGGCACAAGGCCTTGACAAAATCTTATTTGTAGTCTTGGCACGAGGAATTGGCTATGTGCTTATGATAGTCTGGCATTATGCATTCCTTCATTATGAATGTGGTTATTGGTATTGCATGTGATTACTCGATTAGTAGAATATCCATGTGAATAGTAAATGGAATTATTTCATTTTATTTTTTCCATACTATGTTGAAATTCAAGTTTAAAAGGATTTTGTTTTAGTTATACATTTCCTTAAATGTTTATTCTCATTTAAGAAAGTTTCTGCTATATTGTTATCCTTACTGGGCATTTGTGCTCACCCATTTTCTATGTTTTATTTTTCCCAGGATGTGAAGAAGTAAATTATGAATGACCTGCAGGGATATTATGAGGGTATAATAGTGTGGAATATGGAAATAATATGTTGTTGTAGTAGTTTTTTACTTTAAGATGTAATGTAAAACTTTATGAATATATTTAGTGTTTCCAAGGCTATTAAACCAATCGGTCTTTCAAGATTTGATCTTTCTTGTGATCATGCCAATGTTATGTAATAATACACCGACTCTGGGTATCTGGGGTGAGTGAATTACAACACATCCATAGTCAAACATATCACAAAACAATCAATACAATATGGATTTTTTGTATCATAGTAAATCAACATCAAATAATCATAAAATCCCTCAATGGATGTAGACATAGATGAAATCAAAACCATTTTAGAGAAATATCTCTTTCTATTTTGAAATCATTTAAAAGTCACGTAATTACAAAAGAAAACAATTATATTTTAAAATATTCTTATAATCTTGTATTGGAATATTTGATGATGTTATAATGGCAGAAAATAGCGGCACCCACCGTATAAGTTAAAAAATCATTCTTACCTTAATCTTGTCAGAAAGGTTATAAAGTACCTTATTTGGAAAATGTTGGAAAGATTATTATCAAAAACATCTTATAAAAAGTCAACCAAGGGTATAAATGACTTTATCTGATATTCTAGTAAATAATAAAAATGTTCTGAAATACATTTTTGAGAAACATGGATGTGGATGATAAAGAGGTCCCAGTATATACTTACATAAAAACAACCTCAGATATTAATGTGATTGTGAAATTAACCCTTACCTTAAACATTTTTGTGGTCGACGGTAGGATAAACTATGGTATAATGGTGAAATAATTTTTATTAAATTATAAAATAATCATATACATTAATATGATATCATATATGATCTTTTAATATTTCATTTTTAATAATATCTTAGTAGTATCATCTTTTCGGGTGTTAATTGATTCATTTTTCTTTATATGCTTGGTTACATATGTATTGTTTTTTGTGGATATGATGTATCTTATTCGTATTAAAAATTATATTATGTCTTTAAAGAATATTTTTAATCATCAAATTAAAATTATTCTTGAATGGATACGATGGGGAATGAATCTCATCACGTTCGTGGAGATGGTAATCCGTACATACGCACGAGTGACAATATCATTCCTTTGATATTAAAATAACATATAATTGGATGGTATATCATATATAGAGAATCATTATCATGTTATAATTATTATTTAAATCAATCACCCATCATTATTATAACAATCCAAATAATAATGTATTGAATAACAATTACACCACGACGTGGAGATGGTAATCCGTACGTATGCACGTATGGTGACATGTCATTCAAAGGATGAATTGAATAATGAATTTTGTTGTACAATATTTATAATAACATCATAGTATATATAATATATTGGTTTTATTATTTTATAATGGAATCAACAATGAAATAGTAAGTGGAAGGAGAAAGGAACTTGAAAGTGGTGGTATGATATTTACCTCTTCTTCGGGATCTTCCTTTTGATTTGATAAAAAGGGCTCCAGAGGATGGATTATTGAATAAAGTAAGACCTCTAGAATAAAGGGAAGACATTATAATGGGTATTTGGGCAGCTTTTTTCCAAGACAAATGGCTTTTATGGTGTGAATTTTATAGAAGGGGCAGGGACAATTTATAAGAGGGGTGAGGGGCACCTTTGGAAAAGAAACAATATTATTTTATAATGAAATAATTATCGGTTTTTAAGGGATCAAATGTGGATTATTTAAAGTATAAGGTTGTTATGGGTCGAAAACCACTCAACCAATAGGCATTAGATAGGTTGGGGTCAGCATATTAACTTTATCTTTTATATTTAACTCTTAGTTAAATAGTTTGACATTTACTGTGTCTCTTTGTATTTTTATATTATATGGTTAATAAACAAACAATATACTTCAAAGAGAACCTAAATTTCTTAATTAATGACACACATATCATTCTATTAGTCCTTTGTCCGAAACATCGATTTTTAGAAATATAATATCAATTAATAATATAATATTTTTTAAAAACTCTTTTATGTCAATTTTGAATCTATTTGGTATTAAGTTTTTTCTATATTTATAACAACATTATTACTTAGAAAAAAATTCATGTATCCAAACATAACATGTCATATTAACCTAAAAATTTAGTTTAATTCATAAAATGTTTCAAATTACATTTATTTGGATATTTATAATTTAAATTTTTTTAATATTTCAATAATTTGGTAATTACTACATCATCATTGTGTCATAAATAAATTAAATTGTTTAATGTAAAAAAATATAAATAAAATACCATTATGTAGAAAATATTTCTAGATTTCTAATTAATATATATATTTTAATTTATCTTATGTATAACCCTATATTAAAAATGTTTTAGTTATTAATCTTTGATTTTAACTTTTTTAACTCTCATTAAATAAAATAATAATAACTATCCTAATCTAATCCAAGTAGACCAAAGAGGTTCATATTTAATTCTTAAGGTTCTTTATGGTCTAATTATACTTATCTATCAGAATTAGGACATGTGTTAGGGAAATAATAATATCATTTTTACCCATAATTACCCTATTTACTTTTAACCATTGTAAATAAAAGTAAAAAGTTATTATTCACCAGAAAATATTTTATCTTATTGAACCACATTTTTCTTACTGATATCAACCGTGTCTCTTGGATTTTTGAAATTTCACTCGCAAAAGCTGTAGCACCCCCGGTTTCTGGTATGTAACCCTTACATGATGATTTTCTTTATTTTCAAAGTTAAGAGTGATGTACGGGAGAGTTAGGAGATCCTGGATTGAAGCTTGAGGCAAAGGGGAAGTCACACGGGCGGCACATGGTTTGTCTAATCCTTGCGACCAAACCATGCATGGCTGACTTGGGCAGAAGTGGATTCAACACGATCGGCGCACGGTTAAGGGAAATCGTGTGATGAGGCCATGCGAGAAGGTTTGCCAAGGCAGTACCAAACGCATGGTTAGCTAACGGTTTTTCAAACCGTGCAGACTAACCATGCGGGCACTTAAATTAGATCCTTAAATTGTGGATCTAACTCATTTTTTCCTCTAATTTCTTAATTAAAGCTCTTAAGTGGCCATAACTCGGGATTTCTCTACATTGAATGTTGGAAAACATATCTCAAGTGTCCTGGAGGTGATCCAAATGCTTCTCTTGGTGAATCAAAGCTGGATTCTTGTGGTATGTGATCGTTCTCCATCGTTCTTGATCATTTTCTTAAATCTACATAGATATACATATCCTCTTCCCTAGGTTTCCTAGATATACGTCTGTTATGGGTAGATCTAAATGTGTGAATACAAAATATGATGAGTTTTGGTCTTGGCTATGTTAGGATAAGAGATCTAAGGAGGGTTTTAGAGAATCAACCTGGTGTTCTTGAGCGTTCTTCATCCATCTCTTAGTTTCACCTAATTTGTGAGGTAGGTGGGTTCACTCTCAATTCCCCTATCATAGAACAGGAAGGTTTACAGAAAATTATTTTAATTGCTTGGTTTTTATTGTGAACTTGTGGTGAAAATCATGTTATAAATCTTCTTTAGTGATTATTTATGGGTTTGAAAGAATTGTGGAAATTGAAGAATGGTTTGCGCAAAGTGTTTTGGTTTCTTGATTTTAAAATAGAAATTTTAAAATGTGGATTTTATGGATTTGTAAAATGGTTTGTGGGAAAAAGGTTTTCAAAAAAGGGTTGCTTTATTGAAATGGTTTTGGCATGGTGGGAATGGTGTGGTTTTTGGGCATATATGGTGTGTGTGTTCATATTGTATTTATGAGGGTTGGTTGAAATATGACCTTGTGCTCGGTGCCAAAAGTGTAATGGAACATGGGGAATAATTACCTTGTGATGACTTGGTAGATCGAAGAGAGACTGCTCATGAGTATGGAACTATCATAATGAAGCATGCATGGCTAATTTCACGGGTTGTGAAATGGTTGGGTGTGCCAAAAAGGAATTTTGTGGAATGGAAATGGGACTTTGATTGGAAACTTTTCTTGGTTTCTTTTCTTGAGAAATATGGTTTATGTTGGAAAATGGTTTTGACATGGAACCTTTTATATGGTGAACTGTTTTGGAATTGTTTTTCATAAAATGTTTAATATAACTGTACTAACATGTTTTATCTTAGAGGCATGGGTTGGGATGTCATCAGGGAAAAGCTACTGAGTTTCATTAATCACCCCCTACTTTGGCACGTTGGTGCTTTTGCAGATTTCATATACCTAGATGTTGGAAAAGGAAAAGTTTCACATGTTTATAGCACTACTTCGTAATACTTGGGCTGGTTTGTGATGTTGGAACTTGGATCTTGTGCATCATAGAGTCGGGTTGTCGTTTTTTAGTCTTTTAGTTTGTCTTTCTACTATTTACACTGATTTTGTGTTGCTTTCCACTATGGTACTCTTGGTTGGTATATGATAAAATAAATGGTTGAGTTGTCTTAGATTTTATCATGCATCATTTAGTTGGTTAGTTTGGTTATGGTTATTGATTCTGTGGTATGTTCAAAAAGGGTAAACCGTCCCCCACTTGTTTTGAAACCCTTTGGCATTTATTTCCAGCCTTTGGCACCTTGGGGATGTCGCCTAAGGACAATTAATGACTTTTTGTATTCTCAAGAAAATGAGTATAAGTGGGTCATTACAAATGGTATCAGTTTCTTGAGTCCTTGCGGTATATGAAATCAGCTCGTTCCTTTCTTTGTGGAACAAGTAGTCATCAGTTTTGTTGGTCTTCGCATTGAATTCTTAAATGCCTATTTCTTGGATGATCATCTTAGGAAGGAGAAGGATTGTCCGAAATTGGAATGTAGAGAATTAAAAGACATAGCTAACCTTTTTATGTTGAACTTCAAGTTACTAGGGAGTTGGGTACATAAGTATTTTGGAGACACTTATAGGAAAACAAATCTCACTGTCATGGGTTTAACCAATGATATGAGCATGACATGAATTAAAGGAATGAATTCCCACTGTGATTGCATATATCATTTTGAAAAATGCATTATGGTTTGATGAAAAAGCGTGATTTCTGAAAATTTTAAATGTTTTTTAAAATGAAAGAATTTGAAAAGATAATGGTTGGTGTATTTTGAAAATGGATTGATTTTTAAAAGAAAGAAATTATTCTTCAAAAATGGGTAAATGGGGAAAAACTGGACGTTTGGAAAAAAAATTTGTGATAGTGATGTGATAGAAATTGAAATTCTAAACCTTCAGTTGCTAGAAAGTGAGTCTAATGGTGTGCATTGTTTGAATAGAAAATGGCACCGGTTTGGCATCATAGAAACCAAACAGAAGAGGCTGCAGAAATGTGGTTGCAGCTGAGCCACATGTGAACCAACATCTAGTCCAAAGTATAGTTCAAGCATTCCAGGGTGTGGACACGGGGAATCGGAGGGATGAGTCAAGGCATGTCGACCATTCCGTCTAGTTCCAAAAGTAGAATCCAGCAATCTTTCGGGGTGATTCTGAACCAGAAAGGGAAGAGGTCTGGCTGAGTAGGATTATTCATATTTTAAATTTCATAGGCACACCCACAGAACTGAAAGTCAAATTGGCGACGAATATGCTGGAGGATCATGGACGATAGTGGTGGGATCTAGTGGTGCAGGCTATGGTGGATCAAGTCATGGGCTGGGAAGAATTTGAGGAATTGTTCAATAAACAATTATATCCTCACACGTTCAAGATCTAGAGGACGATGGACTTTTTCATTCTGAAGAAAGAAAATATCTCTGTCACAGATTATGCGGCTAAATTCATTAATTTAGTGCGCTTTGCACCGGATTTTACTGCAAGTGTGTCACTGAAGGCAAGCATCGTTGAATCAGAAGTACTGGAAAAAGGGCATATACCCAAGGTTCAAAACTGTGGGTATACCCCCAAAATCGTGGGTATAGGCTATACCAATGGTTTTAGGAACCGTGGGTAGGAATGGCGTCGGTATAGGGGTCTTGACCTATGCCCACGGTTTGGTAGAACCATAGGAATTGTTGTGTCACACACCAACACCACACTCTTACACCATGGTTTTCAAACTGTGGGGAATTTATTGATTTCATTTAAAAAAATCACGTCCATGAAGGTTTGAACCCTGCACGCAATGCTTAACAGCAAGCTCCTAGAGAAACCAAGCCAATGACGCTACTGGTATTAATATATTTATTACTTTTATTATATTAAAATATCCATTTATATCAAAAAAACGGAGAGATTCGAACTCTTGACCTATAGGTCTTCAAAGCCACACTTTACCAACTAACCTGCTAACATTTTTATTCTATATGCATACTTCTTTTTAGGTATATTTATCAAAAGAAATTAATTGACAAAAAAAATCCACTGGAATTCGAACCCGGGATCGCGCTGAGTAAATTAACACCCGAACCAACCATCCTATAAATAATTTTAGTTTTAATATTTGTATTTTCTTAATAATATTAATAAAAAGCATGTTCTCTCCAAATGTTTTTACAATCCCATGTAATTTGTTTCCCCGCCATAATGCGGGAAAGATATACCCACGGTTCACCAAAACCGGGGGTATAGGTCTTCAAAAAAACCCCCCCAATATGCACAGTTTTGAAAAACCATAGGCATAGGTTTTTGGGGAAAACCCTATACCCACAGTTTGGCCAAACCGTGGGTATAAGGTTTGAAAAAACAACACATATAACCATGATTTTTCAAAATCGTGGGTATATGTGTTCAAAATAAACCTATACCCACAGTATCAAGCCAAACCGTGGGTATATGTCCCCATATTAACCCTATACCCACAGTTTTGAAAAGTTGTGGGTATAGGGGTACTTTATTCTGACGTTTATTTGTAAAACCGTCAATATAAACCCATTTTTCAGTAGTGCAGGGTTGCGATAGGAGATTCTCATGAAGATAGCTGTGCTCTTTATTACGGATTATACAGAGATGGTAAACATAGCAACAGTAGCTGAAAGATACATCTCTGGAGTTATGGGAGGAGGAAGTATGATGATACCCACATGAATGGGTGGGAACTCTAATGTTGGGAACAAGTGGAAGACGGACACCTACTTCCATGGTGGGAGTGCGAATCAGAATCAGAGGGCTGGATCAGTAAATCTTCCTCCATGACCAATGATGAAAGATGGGTGTTAGAAATGTGGTGAGATTGATCACATGAAATGAGACTATACAGAACCACCGAGATCATGACATAATTGCAATAAGATGGGGGCATATTCAGTGATATTGTCATAGTGCTCCACGGTCAGGTGTTCATGACACTTCTCAGGTGTTGCAAGCATCTTATGCTTCAATAGGGAGAGGACAGAAAAATCAACCTCGTCAGTAGAAGAGAGCTTTCCATGGTGATTCCTGGAATACCATGACTCCTCAGGCATGGAAATCTCATCAAGGAAATAAGGAGAAAATTTCATGAACAAAGTAATTGTATGGAGCAGAACAGACGATTATGGATGACCAGTATGGACCGTCTATGGTGAGAGGTGTGATTCTTTTGAATTATACCCTCATGAAAGTGTTGTTCAATACTAGTACATCGCATTATTTTCTTTCTTCTCATATTTCTGATTTTTTGAACATAAAACGTGAAATGATTCCATCTATGATAAAACATTAAACTCCTCTTGGTGAAAGAGAATGTAGAGCCTTCATGTGCAGAGCATGCTCTCTAACTATTGATGGAGCTGATCTGAAATGGGATTTCTCTCTGCTGAAGATGGATTTCTATGATATAATCCTGGGTATGGATTGGTCAATAGAGTTTAGGGCTCACGTCGACTGTTATAGCAGAATAATCAGTTTTGCGACTGAGGATGGCGTCGAGCATCTCTTTAGAGAAGAAATAGTGGTGAAGGAAGGTGCAGAAGGCTTGTTGATACCAACAGTGTCAACGATCTCTTATGAGTTGGCTGTGTTAAACTTGGAATCGATGGACGAGATCCCGAATAACAGTTTTCCTGTGTGCGTGGATCAATTTCCTGATGTTTTTTTTTGAAAACTTCTCAGGGTTACCACCTATAAGTGAAGTGGAGTTTACGATTGATCTCCTTCCGGGGACCATTCCTATCTCACTTCCATCTTATAGGATGGAACCAATGGAGTTAAAGTAATTGAAAGTGCAGTTGGATGAACTGGAAAACAAAGGTATTATTTGTCCAAGCGTGTCTTCGTGGGCGGCACCAGTTTTGTTTGTAAAAAAAAAAGATGGAACTTTGACACTATGTGTGGATTATGGTAAACATTACCAAGTTACGATAAGGAATAGATATCCAATTACACACATTGATGACCTGTTTGATAAATTTAGGGGAGCTTAGTGGATCTCTAAGATTGACTTGTGGTCAGGATATCACCAGTTGTGAGTTTGAAAGGAGGATATGCCGAAGACAACATTCAGAAGCAGATATGGCCACTACAAATATGTATTCATGCCTTTTGGTCTCACGAATGAACCAACAGTCTTTATGGCATTGATGAATCGAGTATTTCAGCGATAAATTGATTCTTTTGTTGTGGTGTCTGTGGATGACATATCGGGGTATTCAAGAACAAGGGATAAGCATGAGAAACACTTGGCTATTGTGTTAGAAATCTTGAGAGACCATCAGTTGTATGCCAAATTATCAAATTGTAATTTTTGGATACAAGAGGTACGCTTTCTGGGCCATGTTGGTTCTGAGAAAGGTGATTCAGTGGATCCAGAAAAGATAGAAGTTGTTCTTTCTTGGCAACCGCTGAAGAATGTATTTGAAATACGAAGTTTTCTTGGACTATCTGGTTATTACCGATGCTTTATGCAAGAATTCTCACGACTATATTCACCTATGAAAGCATTGACAAAGAAGAATTCTCCTTTTCAATGGAATTAGGAATGTCAGAGATCTTTTCAAGAGTTGATACCTTGCCTTACATCAGCACCCATCTTGATCTTTCCTGAATCCGGAGAAGGGTATGTGGTGTATTGTGAGCCTTCAGGAATAGGTTTGGGATGTGTTCTCATGTGAGGAGACCATTTTTTTGCTTATGGATCAAGTCATTTGAGGGTGCATGAGATAAATTACCAAACACACAATTTTGAGTTAGCTGCAGTTGTCCATGCCTTGAAGACTTGGTGTCATTATCTCTTTGGTGAGAAATTTACTTTGTTTACAGATCACAAAAGCTTGAAACACATTTTCTCACAAAGATATTTGAATCCGAGACAGAGAATATTGATGGAGTATCTCCAGATGCTTGACATTGACTTTATGTATATGTCGGGTATGGGAAATTCGGTGGCTAATGCATTAAGAAGAAATTCGTATTCTCGTTTGATGAAAGAAGCTTCTGACAAATTGTAGTTGATGTCGGTCTTAGCGAACAAGCATGTGGAATGTGAAGACCAAGGTTATGTTGTGTTTTTATTTCCAGTTGTTCTTGTTCCTAATTTGGTGGAGATAGTAAATAAAGCACATGAATCTAATGTAGACAGTACTGCAATGAGTTCAAAACCCAATGGTGGGGAGACCATTGAGGGATGGAAACTCTATGGGAGTTCACTTTTTTATTTTCAAGATCAGATAGTTGTACCTTTAACTGCTCAGGATCAACTCTTTCATGCTTACCAGCATTCGAGATGGTCTGAACATTCGGGTACACAAATTATGTATAAGGTTTTGAAGGTGAAGTTTTGGTGGAGCGGCATGAAATGGAAGGTAGCTGAATTTGCTTCAAGGTGTTTAACTTGTCAGCAAGTTAAAGCATAAAATTAGTGGCCAGTAGGTATGTTATAGTATTTACATATCCTAGTGTGGTAATAGGATCATATAGAAATGGATTTTGTTACAGGTCTTCCAAGAATGGTTCGGAAACATGATTCCATTTGGGTGATAGTGGATCGTCTATCCAAGTCGGCCTATTTTATCCTTATTCGTGACACTCATATGGTGGAAGATCATTCAAAAATCTATATCTGAGAAGTGTTAAAGAGACATGTCGTACCAGTTTCAAATGTGTCATACAGAGATGTGAGGTTCACATTTGGTTTCTTGCGATCCTTACTGAAAGCCCTGGGAACTCAGTTGAATATGAGTACGGTGTATCATCCTCAGACAGAAGGACACTCCGAAAGGACAATACAAACGTTTGAAGACATGTTGTGGGCTTGTGTAATGGATTGTAGTGGATCATGGGAGGATAATATACCCTTAGTGGAGTTCTCATACAATAACAGCTATCAAGCCTCCATATGCATGGCTCCATTTGAAGCATTGTATGGGCGTCGTTTTCGTTCTCCACAGTGTTGGGTGGAAACGGGTGAAACTTCACTAGACGGGCCAAGCCTTATCCAAGAGACAACAGAGAAGATTCAGTTGATAAAAAAAAGGATGGATATGACACATAATCATCATAAATCATATGCAGATCACCATCGAAGGCCATTTTTATTTATTGTGGGTGATCATGTCTTCTTGAGGATCTCTCCAAGACTTGGACATCGTCATTTCGAAAAGCAGGGAAAGTTATCTCCCAGATACATTGGCCCTTTTGAGATACTTTAATGGGTTAGAGAGGTGGCATATTGGTTGGAATTACCACCATGGTTCAGTTTGGTGCATAATGTATTCCATGTACCTCAGTTGAAGAAGTATCATCCCGATCCTTACCATGTGATCTGATGGGATCACATTGACCTAGATCCAGATGCTTTGTTGGTACATATCTCGATGCAGATTTTGGATAGGTAGGATAATGTCTTGCATGGAAAAATCATCGGTCTAGTGCGGGTTTTGTGGCAACATGGTCAGATTCTTGAAGAGACATGGGAACGTGAGAAAGAGATGAAAGAGCAGTGGCCAAAACACTTTCAGGTAAGCTATGGATTTCTACTCTCTAGAGACGGAAAGTCCAATGGTGAGGAGAATGTAGTACCACCAGTTTCTAGTATGTTACCCTTAATTGATGCTTTTATTTTTTTTCAAAGTTAAGGGTAACGTACGGGATAGTCGGGAGATACTGGATTGAAGTTTGAGGCAAAGGGGAAGTCCCACAGGCGGCACATTGTTTTTCTAAACCGTGCGACCAAACCATGAATGGCTGACTTGGGTGGTAGTGGCTTCCGCATGGTTGGTGCACGGTTAAGGGAAACAATGAAATGAGGTCATTCAAGAAGGGTGGTTGAGGCAGTAGCTAACACATGGTTAGCGCACGTTTTGTCAAACCGTGCCGAATAATCATGCAGGCACTTAAATTAGATCCTTAAATTTTGGATCTAACTTGTTTTTTCCTCTAATTCCTTCATTAAAGCTCTTAAGCGGCCATAACTGGGGATTACTCTCCCTTGATGGTTGGAAAACTTCTCTCAAGCATTCCGGAGGCGATCCGAAGGCTTCTCTTTGGCGAATCGAAGCTGGATTCATGAGGTATGTGATCATTCTCCTTCGTTCTTGATTGTTTTCTTAGATCTACTTAGAGCTACTTATCCACTTCCCTCGGTTTCCTAGATCTACACACGTTATGGGTAGATATAAATGTTTTAATGACAAATATAATGGGTTTTGGTCTTGGTTGTGTTAGGATAAGAGATCTAAGGAGGGTTTTGGGGAATCGACCTGGTGTTCTTGAGCATTCTTCTTCTGTTGCTTGGTTTCACCTAATTTGTGAGGTAGGTGGCTTTACTCTTGATTCCTCTTTCTTATATCTTGAAGGCTTAGTTTAATTTTTATTTAATTTCTTGGTTTTGATTGTGAACATGTGGTGCAAACATGTTTTAAATCTTATTTAGTGATGATTTATGGGTTTGATGGAATTGTGTAAATTGAAAGAATGGTTTGCACAATGTGTTTTGGTCTCTTGATTTTAAAATAGAAATTTTAAGATGTAGATTTGTTGGATTTTAAAAATGGTTTTCCGGAAAAAGGTTTTCAAAAAATGGATTGTTTTATTGAAATGGTTTTGGAATGGTTGGAATGGTGTGGTTTTTGGTCATACTTGGTGTGTGTGTTCATATTGCATTTACGAGGTTTGGTTGAAATATGACCTTTTGCTCGGTGCCAAAAGTGTAATGGAACATAGGGAATAATTATATTGTGATTACTTGGTAGATTGATGAGAGACCGCTCATGAGTATGGAACTATCATAACAGAGCATGCATGGTTGATTTCACGGGTTGTGAGATGGTTGGGTGTGCCAAAAAATGATTTTGTGGAATGGAAATGGGAATTTGATTGGAAACTTTTCTTGGTTGCTTTTCTTGAGAAAGATGGTTTTTTTTTGGAAAATGGTTTTGACATGGATCTTTTAATATTGTGAACTATTTTGGACTTGTTTTATATAAATTGTTTTATATAAATGTGCTAACATGTTTTATCCTAGAGGCATGGGTTGGGAAGTCAACAGGGAAAATCGACTGAGTTTCATTAATCACCCCCTTCTTTGGCACGTTGGTGCTTTTGCAGATTTCATATACCAGGATGTTAGCAAAAGAAAAGTGTCAAATGTCTTAGCACTACTTCATGATACTTGGGCTGGTTCGTGATTTTGGAACTTGGAGCTTGTGGACCATGGAGTTGGGTTGTCTTCTTTTAGTCTTTTAGTTTTTCTTTCCACTGTTTACTCTGATTTTTTGTTGGTTTCCACTGTGGTAATCTTGGTTGGTTTATGATAAAGTAAATGGTTGAGTTGTCTTAGCTTTTATCATGCATCATTTAGTTGGTTAGTTTGGTATTGGTTGTTGATTCTATGGTATGTTCTAAATGGATAAATCGTCCCCCACTTGATTTGAAACAGTTCGGCATTTATTGCCAGCCTTTGGTGATTTGGAGATGTCACTTAAGGCCAAGTAATGACTTATTGTATTCTCAAGCCAATGAGGATAAGCGGGTCATTACAGAAGCGTTAAAATTATTTAATATGTAAATTTTCAAATTCTCCTAAGAGGTGGGTAAAAGATGGTGAAAAGTTCAGTAAAATTTCTACATATTTAAAATTATTATAAACTGACTCCAATGAATTACATTGAAATTAGATAGGTATTATGTATCCTGTTTGAACTAAAATAAATTTAAATGAAATAAATAATTATTTAAATAAAGATTTGGTTTTAAACTATAACCCAGTGTTTTTTCACTATTAATCAAATATTTAATGATTTCAGAAAAATACCAATAATTCACCCTAGGCTAATTTTGATATTACAAATCCAAAAATGAAGTCCATTTTGAAAGATAAAATTTATAAAATTTCAAAAAGTGGGTATTACTATTTATAATAGCTAGTTTGATTGGTTGTGGTGTGTTAGAACTCGAAGTTTCGTACAACACACGCTATTGTATTATTCAAAGAGAAGCGTATTGTGGAAGCTTGGGGTGTAACATTCTCCCCTCCGTCAAATAGTTTTGTCCTCAAAATTTCTAGAGTATTACTATGTAAAAAGACTCGGGTGGTTCTTCATCATAAGTTCCTCGGGTTCCCACGATACATCTTCTGTCTTATGGTTTCTCCATAGTACTTTTACCAGATGAGTCGTCTGGTTTCTCAACACTTGTTCTATTGTATCACGAACCATGACAGGCTCTTCGTAATAAGACAGATCGGGTTCCAACTCTAATTCTTCATAGACGAGTACATGCATTGGTGCAAGCATGTATTTTCTCAATAATGATACGTGGAACACATCGTGAACTTTGGAGAGACTTGGTGGCATTTCCAACCAGTAAGCTACAACCCCAATTCATTCTAGAATTTCGAAAGGTCCGATGTACCTGGGACTTAATTTTCCCTTATTACTAAAATGTATAACACCCTTCCATGGATATACATTAAACAAAACATAGTTTCCAACCTGAAATTTCAATTCCTTCCTTCACTTATCGGCATAGCTCTTCTTCCTACATTGAGATGCTTTGATGTTGGTTTGGATTACCTTCACATTTTCCATCATTTCCCCCTCAAGTTCGAGGCCTACAAGTTTTCTTTCACCAACATCATCCCAACAGGTTGTTGTACGACATCTCTTTCCGTTTAACGTTTCATATGGAGCCATCTGAATACTTTAATGGAAGATATTGTTATATAAAATTTCTCCCAGAGGTATATGTTGATCCCACATACATTGAAAGTCAAGAAAGCATGATATCAACATGAATTCTAATGTTTGAAAAGTCCATTATGATTTTCCATTAGTTTGAGGGTGGTAGGCAGTGCTCAAACGAAGATCAGTATCCATGGATTTTTGAAAAAAAATTCGTAATCTTGATGTAAATCGTGGATCACAATCAGAAACAATTGATAGTGGTACTCCATGAAGTTTTACAACTTCATTAATATATAGTATTTCAAATCGTTCAAGTGGTAAATCTTCTCTTATAGTAAGAAAATATTCTGACTTGGTAGGATGGTCATCAATGACACATATTGCATCATTACTTCTAGGAGTCTTTCGTAGTCCTATGACAAAGTCCATCATAATATTATCCCATTTCCACTTAGGTATGGGAAGAGGTTTCATGACTCTTCCAGGTTGTTTCATTCTAGCTTTCACTTATTTAAAAACCATAAATCTTGACACAAAATCAGCAATCTCCCTCTTCATGTTTTCCCACAAAAAATGTTCACTTAAATAACTATACATTTTGGGTCTCCCATGGTGTATAGAAAAATTAGAGCTGTGAGCAACATCCAAAAATTCACTTTTTAGATCCGGTATATCAGGAACACAAAGTCTCTTCCCCAATTTCAAAATTCCATCTTCATAAACAAAGTCACTCAATCTCCCATCATTCACAGCTTTAATATTATTTTAAACTCTTCATTATCGGTTTTATAACTCTTAATCCTTTCTATTAAAGTTGATGTGGAAACAATTTTATAAAAGTATTGATGTTTTAACTTATATGGTTATTTCCATATCCATCTTTACTAGATCCATGCATATAGGATCCTTTTTAACTCTCATCATGTTCAAAACTCCATGATCTTTTCTGCTCAAAGCATCTTACACCTTATTTTCCTTCCCCAGGTGGTAGTATATCGTGCAATCATAATCCTTGAGTAGTTAAATCCATTTCCTTTTCCTCATGTTGAGGTCTTTCAGTGAGAAAATATACTTTAAACTCTTGTGATCAGTATAAATCATAAATTTTACACCATAGAGATAGTGTTTCCAAATATTCAACGAAAACAT
The DNA here is from genome assembly GCA_963277665.1 of Viscum album. NCBI lineage: Eukaryota > Viridiplantae > Streptophyta > Magnoliopsida > Santalales > Viscaceae > Viscum > Viscum album. The sequence continues at coordinate 198,797,197 of OY728157.1, read as the reverse complement.
TACAGATGCTAACTCAAGATCATGAGTAGGATATATTTTCTCAGGAAACATTCCTGATTCATAGGCAATAACTCAATCATTATTCAAAAGGAAACAACCAAGTCCTTTCTTCGATGAATCATTATAAATAAAAACCCCATCATTCCCCGATGGTAGAGTCAAGATAGGATCATTGTCTAATATTCCCTTTAATTCTTCAAAACATTATTCAGACTCTTTTTTCAAAACAAATTTATCCCCTTTTCATGTGAGATTTGTTAATGGGTTAGACAACCAAGTATAATTCTAGAAGAAACGTCAATAATAGCCTACCAAACTAATAAAACTGTGTACCTCAGTTATACTCGTCGATGAATGCCATTCTTGGATTGCCTTAGACTTTTAAGGATCAACATAAATTCAATCCTTAGAGACAATATGGCCAAGAAAATAAATTTCTTGAAGCCAAAATTCACACTTTCGAAACTTCCCATATAATTCATGTCTTCTAAGAGTCTTCAAAATAATGTGCAAGTGATTTTCATGATCTTCGTAGTTTTTTTATTATACCAAGATATCATCAATAAATACCACTAGAAAATAATCGTGATATTCCTTGAAAACACTATTCATTATATCCATGAAGACAAAGGGTTCATTATTTAAACTAAAAGGAATTACTGTAAACTCATAATGCCCATACATGGTTCAAAATGTTGTCTTCAGAATGTATTCCTTCTTCATGCACAACTTATGTTATCTAATTAAATGTCAATCTTTGAAAATTATTGAGCTCCATGTAGTTGGTCGAATAAATCATCAATGTGAGGTAGGGGATACTTGTTCTTTATTGTGATAGCATTGATCTCTTTGTAGTAAATTCACAACCGCATAGATCCATCTTTCTTCTTAACAAAAAGGACAGGGGCTCCCCATGTAGAAACACTAGTGAAAATAAATCCATTTTTACTCAATTCCCCTAGGTGTTTCTTTAGTTACACTAATTCCAGAGTGGCCCTTCTATAATGGGTCTTTGATATGGGCCCTGATCCATGAATTAAATCAATGGAAACTCAATTTCTCCTTCTAGACGATGTCCAAGTAAATCTTTTGGAATCACATAAATATATTCTTTCACAATAGGCACATCCTATATTTGAAAATAATTTTCCTCACCCATAGTTATTTCATTATCTTCCTCCCAAATAATGGAATTTAGATGAGCTACTGGGGGTGGATCCAGCTAAGAATTATCTGGTAACGATTCTGCTCTAAAGATAAGGTGTTCATTATCATTATCATAAAAAATTGTAACCTCCTTCTTCTTAAAATAAATTTTCACATCATGGTCATAAGGAAAATCCATTCCAAGGATTATATCAAATTCAATCATGGGTATAACAATGAGATCAGTAGATAAAGAACATTTATATGCTCTAATGGGAACTGATTCACAAAAAAGCTGTTGCGATGAGACTTACCATTACATGTTTTGACTGACAACTCCCTTGTTAAATAAAATTGGAAATATCTATTTTTCAAAGCATTATAAGAAGATATGAAACAATGTGATGATCCAGAATAAAAAAAATCATTTTCTAAACTTGAGGAAACCATTTAATTACCTTCCACCACATCATTTGGATCTTCAACCTCAACCGTAGTGATAGCATAATCTTGGCCTTTATCCATTTTCCCTTTTTTGAGGTAAGTTCCCATGACACTTATAAAATTCATTCACATAATGCCCCCTTTCTCTACAATTGTAGCATTCAACATCGACAGCCTATTTCTTCCCCTTGCAATCATGAGCTTGGTGGCCTTTTTCACCACACTTGTAATAGACTCACAATCCCTTCAGGAAAGTATCAGGGTGTTTCTTTCCACATTTATTATAGGATGGATATTCAACTTTTTTCCTTCTTCCCCTTATTTCTATTTCCAGTGTGTTTAGAAGATCTCTTATTCTCTTTCTTTTCTTTCAAGTCATATGACTTAGAAAATTCATTTTCTATCTTGATATCACATGAGACAATATCTTCGTATGATGAGAAGGTTTGTGATACTAATGCTCGACGGAGAAATGGTTTTAACCCATCAATGAAACGGTCAATATTACTTCTTGGGATACATATATAATCTAAAGCATGCCTCGCTAACCTTGTAATGTTAGCTTCATATTTGTGACATTCTCATCCTCCATTTGCCTCAGACTCGGAAATTGTTTTTCCATATCCACTTGATGGTCATGAGGAAAGTTCTTTTCTATGAAAATTTCTTTAAAAATTCCTCCATTACATATTTTATACTTCATCATCTTCCTTTGTGTTTCTAATCAATGACCACCATTGAACAACATCACCAGTGAGGCAGTAAACTGCAATGACAACTTTTTCCCTTTCACTACTCCCTAAGGCATTGAATATGTTCTATAAAGAATTTATCCATTACTCAGCTACTAATTTGTTTGTACCACCATTCAATGTTGGTGGTTGTTGCCTCATGAAGTGGTCTAACATTGATCTTCCTCGTTTTGGATCAGGGTGCTCCATACATGTAAGGTTATTATTCATAACCTGAGTGAGTTGTCCCAATATAGTTATAAGTTGATCAGCACCAGTTGTATCACTTGCTCTACTATAATTGTTTTGAGCAGGAGGGAAATCCCTACTTTGAGTGCGTGAATTGATACGGTTTCCATTCCTTCTACTAGGCTCCATTTCTAAACAATGGCATAAACTAGTTTATTTTACGAATCGAAAAACATAATTCTTAACTTGTAAAACACTTAACATAAATTGAACAGTTTATGGATATAATCCATAATCATAAAAAATGTTTTTTTTGAGGAAGTATATACTCATGAACCCTTTATAATGGTTTTTAATGAAAATTGGAATTATCCAAAGAATATCCCCCAGAAGTTTCATAACCAAGAGTGTAGAAAGGCCCATTGTCGTGCACCAGTTCCCATTCAAGTCTTTCTCAAAGCGGTGTTTTCAGATTTTACCCCTAGGTACATCTGTTCTAGAGCCACCTCTACCGGCTCGTATCCAGACAGGGAAGTATTTTTTGAAAAAATCACAAAATCTATACCATACCAAAATTCTTGAAAGTTCTTCTATACGAATCCTTAAAGTCTATCTTCGGGTAATGTGCTCTAATCAGAAATTATCTAAATCTAGATTACAAGGTTTGTACTAAACTTCCTATGATACCAACTGTAACACCCCACCCTTAATTACCTAGAGTCAGTGCATTATTACATAACATCGGCATGATCACAAAAGATCAAGTCTTGAAAGACCGATTAGTTTAGTAGCCTTGGATGAACAAGATACATTCATAAGGTTTATATTACATGTTAAAAGGAAAAACTACAACAACATTGTTTCCATAGAACACACTCATAACTACTCAGACTATCCCGGTAGGTCAATCATAAAATACTTTTTTGTATCCTGAGAAAAATAAAAGATAGAAAGTGGTGAGATTAGATGCTCAGTAAGGATAACAATATAGATGAAACTTTCACAAATAATCAAAAACATTAATAGCAATGTATATGACTAAAAAATTCTTTTTAAACATAAACTTCAACATAATTAAGAAATAATAAAATCAAATAATTGCATTTACTTACTCACATGGAAATTCTACTAGTGGAATAATCACATGAAATATCAATAGCCACTTTCATAATGATGGAATGCATAATCCCAACATTCATAACCACATAGTCAAGGCCTTGTGCCAATACTACATATAATATTTTGTCAATGACTTTTGACAAGACACTAGTTTGTCTCATGAGACCTAGCGATGCATCGAGGAGCTATAGCGGGCTCCACCTATCACTTACTATGTCCAATGCATTCCTTAGATACAAAGATTTAAACATAACATAAACATTCGTATTAAAATTGGAATATGATATGTCAATAATTTATCCATAAACCATTAATGGTATAGAAATAACACATCAATGTTCAATCATATCACAAAACCTTCAATACAATATGGAAGTTCTGTATCATAATAATTCAACTTCAAATAGACTTAAAATCCATCAAAGAATGTTGACATAGATGAAATCAAAACCGTTTTAGAGAAATATATATTTCTATTTTAAAATCATTTAAAAGTCAATTAATTATAAAAGAAAACATTTATATTTTAAGATATTCTTTTAAGCTTGTAAGGGAAGCTTTGATGATGTTATAACTGCAGAAAATGGCCGCACCCGCCGTATAAGTTATAAAAAAATTCTTACCTTAGTTTTGTCGAAAAGGTTATAAAGTACTTTGTTTGGAAAAATATGGAATGATTCCTTTCAAAAAAATATATAATAAAAAGTCAACTGAGGGTATAAATGACTTTATCTCATAGTCTAGTAAATAGTAAAAATGTTCTGAAATACATTTTTATAAAACATGGATGTGGATGATAAATAGGTCCCAGTAGATACTTATGTAAAAACAACCTCAGAGAGTAAAGAGATTTTGAAATTAACACTTACCTTGTACTTTTCCTTGGTCAAGGGTAGGTTAACATTTTGTATAATGGTGAAATAATTTTAGTTAAATTATAAAAAAATCATACACATTAATATGATATCATATATGATCTTTCAACATTGAATTTTTAATAATATCTTAGTAGTATCATCGTTTCGGTTGTTAACTAATTCGTTTTCCTTTATATGCTTTGTTACGTAAGTAATGTTTGTTGTGGATATGATGTATCTTATTCATATTCAGAATTATATTAAGTCTTTATACATTATTTTTAATCATAAAATGAAAATTAGTCTTGAATGGATACGATGGTGAATTAATCTCATCGAGTTCGTGGAGACGGTAATTCGTACGTACGCACGAGTGACAATATCATTATTTTGAAAATAAAATAATATATAATTGGATGGTATATCATATATACATAATCCTTATCATGTTATATTAATTATTTACATTAATTACACATTATTATTATACCCATCCAAATAATAATGTATTGAAAAACTATTACACCACGATGTCAAGACGATAATCCGTACGTACGCACGTATGGTGACATATCATTCAAATGATGGATAGAATAATGAATTCGGTTGTACCATAATTATATTAACATCAAAGTATATAGAATATACTGGAGTTATTATTTTATAATGGAAACAACAATGAAAAATTAAGTGGAAGGAGAAAAGAACTTGAACGAGGTGGTGAGATATTTACCTCTTCTTCGGGTTCTTCCTTTTGATTTGACCAAATGGGCTCCATAGGTTGGATTTATGACTAATGAAATTCCTCTAGAATGATGGGAGGACAGTTTAGAGGGTATTTGGGTAGGTTTGTTTTTTGAAAAAATGGCTTTAAAGTTGTGAATTAGAGAGAAGGGGGAGTTCCCTTTTATAAGAGGGGTGAGGGGCACCTTAAGAAAAGCTAGAAATATTATTTTATAATAAAATAATTTTCGGTTTATAATGGCTCCAAAGTGAATTAATTAATGTATAAGGTGGTTATGGGTGGAAAAACACTCAACCAATAGGTTTTAGACATGTTTGGGTCACTATATTAACTTTATCTTTTAGATTTAACTCTTAGTTAAATAGTTTGGCATTTACCATGTGTCTTTGTATTTTTATATTATATGGTTAATAATCTTACTATATACTTACAAGAGAACCACAAGTGGTTCATTAATGATACACATATAATTATATACATCCTTTGGATGAACCATATATATTTAGAAATAGAATATCAAATAATAATATAATATATTTTTTAATAACTCTTTTATGTCAATTTTTAAACTATTTGGTATTTTCTTTTTTCTAAATTCTTAACGGCATTATTACTTCAAACAAAATTCATCTAACCCACCCTAACATTTTATATTAACCTATAAAATTATTTTAATTCCTAAAATATCTAAAATTAAATTAATTTGGATATTTATAATATCAAATTTTTTAATATTTCATTAATTAGGTAATTACTGCATCATCATTGTGTCATAAATAAATTAAATTATTTAATATCTAAAAATATAAATAAAATAATATTATGTAGTAAATATTTATATCTTTATAATGAATATTTATAGTCTAATTTATTTTATGTATAACCCTATGTTAAAAAAAATTAGTTATTAAATGTTGATTTTAACTCTTTTTACTCTTCCTTAAATAAAATAATAATAAGTGTCCTAATCTTATACAAGTGGATAAAAGAGGTTAATATTTTATTCCTAAGGTTTTTTTGTTCGAATTATACTTATCCAATATAATTCGGTCATGATTTAGGGTAATAATAATATCAGTTTCACCCTTAATTACACTATTTACTTTTAACTGTGTTAAATAAAAGTAAAAAGTTACTATTCACCAAAAATTCTTTTTATCTTATTGAACCGATTTTTTATTTTTGATTTCATCCATGTATCTAGGATTTTTTTAATCCCCTCATAGAAGAGGTAAAATTAAGTTTTATGTGAATTTTCAATTTCTCATAGGAGGTGCGTAAAAGATGGTGAAAAGTTCAATAAAATTTTTATATATCTAAAATAATAATAAACTGACTCCAATGAATTAAATTGAACTTATATAGGTATTATGTATCTATTTTGACATAAAAATTTTAAATAAAATAAATAATTATTTAAATAAAAATTCAGTTTTAAACTATAACTGAGGGTTTTTTCACTATTCAGCAAAAATTCAATGTTTTCAGAAAAATACCAAAAATTTACCCTAAGCTAATTTCGAAATTCCGAATCTAACAATAAAGTCCATTTTGAAATATAATATTTATAAAATTTCAAAAACTGCTTAATACTATTCATAACGGCTAGTTTGATTGGTTGTTGTGTGTTAGAACTTGAAGTTGCGTACAATGAACGCTATTGTATTATTCAAAGAGAAGCGTACCGTCGAAGCTTGGGGTGTTATATTTTAATATCGATTTTTACAATGTGGGATTCTATGAATGAAACTTTCATGTATTCAACCATTGATAACCCACATAAATTTAAAGGGAGAAATTCATTTTAATCGGGTAGAATGTTATTTCCTATGATTTCTGTGAATTTTTTTTCTAATTAATTTAATCTTTTGATATTTTCACTTCACACAAACCTGAAAAATAGCTTTTCACAAAGTCAAACAATTATTTCACAGAGAGCCAACATGGAAAATGTTACATGCAATCCCAACATGGAATATGTTAGACTCAATCATAAATTTTTATATATTACACACAATCCCAACATGGGGTATGTTACATAAAACAACAATGTTATCATATGTTACACAGAAGATTGTCCTCCCTTGATGGATTGCATTACATGCAAGATAGAGTGTTACATAACTATAATATATTATTAAAAATGTTGTTATGATGAGAAAAAACAAAAAAAATTAAGTGTATGGATATGTAGAGTATTTACTAAAATTTTAAAATATGTTGTTTACAAAAAATATAATACGGATTCATAGGTTACGAGTTAATTATAAATTAATCTGATAACTAGTTGAATATAATGGAAAATATCATTTTATTCATCAAGATATTTTAACCTACAAATTAAACTAATTACAATTTATAAGTGATACTAATATAATAATTATGTTATATATTAAATAAAATAATTTTTACATTAATGAAATATATTAGATAGTAGTAAGATAAGAATATTCCCAATTTCATGCTTAAAAACCCCATATTTTTATTAAGGCATTTATTATTTCCTTTTAATGAAGAACCCTTTTTAATCAAATTCTTGGAACTTTTATAGATTTAATATGAAAAAATAAATTTTATCATTAGAAGAGAAACCTAAAAATTAGTTTATGAGAAATGTTTCATATTTTTATGAAAGGTTGCATCTTTTAATGAATAGTTAAAACTATTGGGTTTTAATTCAAAACTACTTTTTCATAAAAAATATTTATAAGGGTAAATAATATTTTTAAAAGGTTTAATAATTTATATAGTTGTTATTGTTACCAATTAAAACAATTTAGGTCATTGAAACCAATTTCACAATGAAATTGGATATAAAAACATTGAAATATTTTCATTATTTTACATTAAAAACATACAGGGTCGTCACAATAGTGGGATTAATTTTAAATTAATTTCTACCAATTGTTTGATTATAATTTAGAAAAATGTATTCCATATTTGTATTCCTAATAATTTATAATGTATAATAAGGACAATTTATTTTTTTGACAAAAAATATATTTATAAAGGAGATTAAAATTAATTATATTAGATAAGTGAAAAATTGTGTTAATAAAGTTATAAACCTTAACTCTATGACAGAAAATGACCTAACAACTTGTCAAAACCCCATTTTTTGTTAATAGATCGTTTTAAAACCTTCCATTGTTGATTTATGATGGTTTATTATGAATTTTGGTAGGTTAGAAAATGTGAACACATAACTTGTTTCAAAAAATTCAATGTGAGACTTTTTCCTTCCCTGTAAAAGGCCACCAACTCTACCCATTCCTTACACCTATAAAACATTTTAATATTGTAAAATATCCTCCCAATTAGACTCAAAAAAATATTCTCCTAGACCATGATTAATACATTTGGGAGGAAAGCCTCTCATGTAATCAATTTGGCACAAACCAAAAGGAGTTACCTAATTTAGATGTAATGCGTTCTGTTAAGCTCTATTCCATTATTTTACTTCTTCAACCATCCACACTATATATTAGCTTATTTTGTGAAAGAAACATTGTCCTATATATACTATAATTATTTTTCTAATGGTTTGTCCTACACTTACACACACCTCCATTTAATGGATATCAAACTTACTCATTCTGTGTAGGGTGGATTACTGCCTCACAGAACGATGATTGTTCATTTTTAATTTACCACCTATCATGGTGGCCATTATGATGGAAAATCTATTTTTATATGTCATATATAATATATATTATTTATTTAATCTTCTTTATTCATCTTAAAACACAATTATATTTACTTTTGATTTGGTGTTAATACGATAACTTTTTTTAAAAAGTGTGGACTAGCACAACTCAAAGCGATGTGATTTGTTCACACACCACAGAAAATGTATTAATGATTGATTTAATGAATTTATATCAAATATATGATATATTAATGATACTGTAATGATGATATATTTATATATACATACATATACCTAAATATGTCATTTATATACATTCTTTCAATACAACAATAAAAATGGAAACAAAGTTCATGTGTGTGTACGGCTTACCATCACCATGAATGGTGTATTCCAAATCATTATTATTTATGCTATAATTTTTTATAATTTAAATATAATGTATATAAGTGATATTTAAATCATTTTATACATTCATGAATCATGATATAAGTATAAGGACCAACAATATTACAAATTAAGAGACATGCAATGGACAAAGTGAATATTGCTTAAATTATAACCATAAAATAGGATCGTTATCAAGCGGGTAATAAAAGTTCATAATATAAGAATATATTGTAATAGATATAAAAATATTTTAATATATATTATTTATAATAAACATATATTTATTATATAGGAATCTTTTACAAATATGGGGACAGTCAAGACATAAGGTAATGGGACATTATGTCACTTTTAATTTCCATGAGATAAATGTTAAGTTCTCCACTCTTTACTTCTGTGTAGTGAATTTAATACACATGATTTTTATCTATGTATCTTATACATTAAATTATGGGTATTCACATATCAATTTTATGATCCTTCTTTCATCGAGTTTAACATTCAAAATTTACCAAATCGGTAAAATGTTTTTTCTCAGTTTTCCTTCTTTAAGACTCATGTTTTGTTATTCACCTAAACTCTTTTTTGAAGTGAATATATTTAAATTTATAATGAAATATCATTAATATAAATATTTTCATGATATTAAATTTTTAATTTAATTTAATTTAATTAAATGGAGAGTATGAATCCAAGATTCCATCTTATAAGAGTTTATTGAGACAATTTCATTACTTTTCGAAATTTTTTATATTTATTCTTCCATTGATGAAATATTATGATCAATATCTCAAGATTATTCATGAGTTTAATTCACCACATTTATTTTATTATATAATAATGTATTTTTACCATATTATTCTCTTTTGTGCCTAATATAGATAACAAAGTGTTTTTGGGAAAGACCGATATTACCCTTTATCGGTCAGAAATCTATGATCTCAAAAATGGGATTACAAGAATATTATACCATTATCCTATAAGATTTAAAACATATTTTTACCCTTTTCTCTTTTACCAATATCATCAATGGAATATTCTAGTCAATTTCCAAGCAAATAACCTATCTATCATTTTTTTTTCAATGCAAAAAAGAATGTTTTTTGACCTCATAACAAATTTATAGATTTACCCACTATTATTTCTTTTTAGAATCCTTGGCATATTAAAAATGATCACAATTTATAAATTTTTTTAATTAGTTTTAATGAAAAATGGGTTTAAAAACTTTTTCAATCTCTATGTATATGATTCAAATGTGTTTTCAATAAAAAATATTTTAAAAAAAATTAAAAGTTTTCAAGGAAAATAGGTTTCAAAATGTTTTCATGCTGCTTTTATATGTTTTCAAAGAAAAAATTATTTAAAATGATTTCATAAGTTTCATTTTATTTCATTGAATTTTTTTAAAATGGTATTTTAAATTAAAAATCATTTTTATACAAGAAATAATATTTTCTTCAAGAAACATTTTTAGATGATTTTTCAAAATTATTTTCCATCTAAGATGAAAACTATTGATGTCACTCATTCCATTCATGGAAATAATATAATGGTTCCAATCCATATCCTTTCTAGGAATAAGTTATTCTTAATGTCATGGTCTTTATTATACTCGTTTATCCTTTATGGGTTGTATTTTTATGAAACCAATTTCTCTTTCATGGGATATATTCTTTTGAAACCAGCTTCTTTTCACAGGTTATGTTAATAATGAAATGATTATGAAACCAAGAATCTTTCCACAGCTTATGATTTGTTTACATGTTTATGATATGAATTTCATTTTAATTTTTATTCCATGTTTATTTATGATCCTTTGGCATATGTATGTATTATTTCATTATGTTATTGGTGGGATCTATATCTCCCTCTAACGCATTGGGTAATGTTTTATATCTCATTATATAGACTAATATGGTCTTGTAAGTAATCCATGACTACTATTATGGACATTGTTGAGTCAATAAGTTTTTCCTTATGACTTTTCCATTCCTTCTTGTTTTGAAAATCAGAATCACCTTATCCTTAAGGAAAATTGCTTTCTTAAGGAAAATTGCTTTTATAAGGAAAATCGCTTTTATAAGAAAAATTATCCTTATCATTCATCTAGATTTTTCTTAAGTATGAGATTCGGATTCATTTATATTTTCTCGGAATTTCTTGAAACTTTGATATGAAGTATTCTGTTTTAGGATCCGGATTTTGGATAAGAACTGTGATAATGTTTCACTCCGAAATCCAGAATGAGAAATGTGATAAGGTTTCATTCTGAATTCCGGATACAGTTTTAATCCAGATTCAGGGGACGAATTCTTATGAAGTTCGATGACGAATTCTCATTACTAATTATGATGAGGAATTCTCACTACGAATTCTGATGAGTAATTCCCATTACGAATTCTGATGAGGAATTCTCACTACGAATTCTGATGAGTAATTCCCATTACGAATTCTGATGAGGAATTCTCACTACGAATTCTAATGACCAACTCGCATTCTAAACTCCCATTCTGAATTCTCTTGCTAAACAGAATCTGATTATCTTTGTTTTATACACTCTGAATTCATTCAGACTCCGAAAATTATTTTTGTTAGACTCTGAACCTTCTATCTGAAGCTTACATTCTGGTCTTTTGAGTTAGAATTAAAACGATGTCGTACTTTCTATTACACTTGTTTTGTTATAAAACGATGTCATCTATTTTGTTATAAACTAACCATTGTCTAAGTGACACGTGTACAGCTCCCTCCGATCTTTAAGGAAAATATGACCGTTGGAGAAGGATCCGACCTTACGTATAAATAGGAGCTCATTTCAAAGATCTTAATACACACAACAACGATTTTTGACATTGTGCATACATGCTGTTGAAGTGATTTCTAGAGAGAGAGGCTCTTATCCACTCTCAAAGCTTCGTGCGACTCCGAATGTTGGTGATTACATTCGAGGACTTCCGGGGATAGGAAGACAGGGGTTTCCAACACCTAGAAGTTGAGGGCTTCCTTTCTGAGGAAGACAGAGGTTTCCAACTACCTTGAAGTTGAGGGCTTGCGGGGATAGAAAGATAGAGACTCTGATCTTCGTATCGATGACTTACCATGGTGTGGGTAAGACAGACTTGCTCGAAAGTATAAATCAAGGGACCTTTATCCAAGGTTGTTGGATACCCTTCTCTTTGGGTTAAAAGACTTATATCTTGTTACTAGTAGTTCTACTACTTGTTTATATTCCGCTGCATTTTGTATTATAAGGAAAGTATATCTTTCTTATACTTCCTTACTTGTACTCTGTTTCATTTAGATTCTATACTCTTTAAGGTAGAATCTCATATTGTAATCTATTGTTAAGTTCCAAATTCCGGAACCATATTTCCGGAACCTACTTTCAGAATATCTTTCCATGTTTGCATTCGGTGTTAGAGGTGTTGTGAATTTTCTTAGTTTAACTTTGTTAAACTTATCCCTTTCCTTTTCTTAAAGAAAACATAGTTATTTGTAACTAACATTAAAGTTTCCAAATGGATTTTTTAAAGTATACAATTCACCCCCCCTCTTGTATATTGAGCATCTACATCGCTATTTCGATCCTAAAATTGGTATCAGAGCAGGTCTCTGAAATACTTAAACTCACGTATAAGTTTTTCTTGCTCACTTTATCATTCCAAACTTTCTCATTCCGAACTTTGTCATTACAAAACTTTTGTCTACTAACAACTTTGTGTGCCGAAGGTTATTTTTAGTATGGCAGGAATTAATGTTAGTTCAATTGATAATCTAAATCCTACAAGACCACCAATCTTTGATGGTAATGATTATGAATACTGGAGAGATCGCATGAAGACTTTTGTTATCAACACTGGAGTGGATAATTTTGTAATGCTTACTGGTGATTATAAAATTCCTGATAAGGAAGTTTGAAATTTTACTAACCAGGAAAAGCAAGAATATCAACTTAATTATAAGGTACGCAATACTCTACTATGTTCAATGACTAGAAAAATATATAGCCAAATTTCTTCTTGTGAAGCAGCTAATTGTATCTGGAAGAAGATAGAGGTTACACACTTTGGGACTTCTAAAGTGATTGAGACTAGAAGAGTTATGCATAGAGATGAATATCATGGCTTCAACTTTCCTTATGGAGAACCAATCTGTAAAGTTCAACATAGATTCATGACTATAGTAAACAACCTACAGTCTATGGGAGAGAAAGGTTTAGATGATGAAGCTCTTGTGGATAAAATAATTGATATTATGCCCAATGAGTGGGAATCCAAAAGAACGGCTATAGAAGAAAACAAGAAAGTTACTCAGATCTCTCTTGATGAGCTTTTTGGAACTCTTCTACAACATGAAACCAGAATGAAGAGAGATGCTGACAACATCAAGAAGAAAAATGGAAATGGTACTGTTTCTTTCACAACAACATCAAATCATATGAAATCTAAGACTCCTGAGAGAGTAAAAAGATCTAAGTCTATGAAGATGGTATTTCAATCAGAATCTAGTGAGAGTGAAGTCTCTGAAAATGAATTAGCAAATCTTGCTCGAAGGATGAACAAGATAGCTGGCCAGAGAAATTTCCAATCCAAGTATAATAAAAAGGACAGGAAAGATAAGAAAGATGGAGAAGTTACTTGTTATGAATGCAAAAGAGCTGGACATATTAGACCAGATTGCCCTATGCTCAAAAAGAAAGAAAGAAAATAAATGCATTCAGACAGGAACAGAAAGAAATATTATAAAGCTAAAGCTAAGAATGTTTTTAAAGCCAATGACACCTCGAGTGCAAGTGGTGGTGACTCTTCAGATGAATATTCTGATTATGAATCTTCAGGACAGAAGAATCTTGGTCTTATAGCCAGATTACATATTGATAATCATTTTTTATGGCTAAGGTATGAAATCCTGTATCATTGACCAATGGTTCTTTAAATTCTAATGATAGTAAGTATTATAACTCTTCTGATGAAGAATCTTCTTCTGATGATGAAAATTCATTACCTACTTATGAAGAAGTATATAGGTTTGCTGAACTTCTTGAAATTGAGAATTCCAAACTCAAAAAGAAACTTGATAAGGCAAACTCTAGGAATTCTATTCTTACAAAAGAGATATCAGGTCTTTCTAAAGATCTTGATAGGAAAAATGCTGATTTTGAAAGTATTTCAAAAAATCATGAGGAAGTAAGTTCCGAGAAGAACAAAATTTCTAAAGAATTAGAGAAAGTAATTTCTAATAAAAATTTTGTTGAGCCTAGCTCTAGTTCTAAAACTAATGATTTTGAGGATAAAAACTTGGTTGTAAAACTCAAGTCCGAAATTTTTTCCTTAAAGAAGTGTTTATCAAACTTTACCCATGGTAAGGAAATTTTTGATAAAATGTATTCTCAAATACGACCTTTAAGAAATAAATATGGATTTGGTTATACCCATGAAAAACCAATTTTCAGTAACAATTATTGTGTTCCTCAAAGTGCCCCATTTTGTACTAAGTGTCAATGTGGTGGTCACTGGGCAAAAGATTGTTCCTTAAACCAAACCCAATCTTTAGGATTTCACACAGCTTTTTTCTCTAAGAAGATGTGGGTTCCTAAAATTATATTATCTGGAAATCTCGAATCCAAACATGTTTGGATTCCGAAAGTCTAATTTTATTCTAGATTTCAGGAAAATAAAGATATTACCAGCAACAATACATGGTACATGGATAGTGGATGTTGTCGGCACATGACTGGTAACAAAAGTTTTTTTGAAAAGATTATCAAAACGAAAGGAGGAAAGGTAACTTTCAGAGATAATGCTAAGGGAGAGATTGTTGGTATTGGTAATATTTTTCTTCTTAGTAAATCCTTGATTTCAAATGTTTTTTTTTGTTAAAGGTCTTAAGAAAAACCTCATTAGTATAAGTAAGTTATGTGATGAAGGTTACCTTGTGAATTTTAGGAATGATAAGTGCTTAGTTCACAATTCCAAGGAAGAATTTATTCTCTCTGCCAATAGGCAAGATAATGTTTACACTCTGAACTTAGAAGAACTCAGAAGCCAAGATTTACCTTGCCTAAGTGCAATGGAAGATCACTCATGGTTATGGCATAGAAGACTAGGTCACTGTAACCTTAGGAACCTATGTAAACTCTCTAAGAAGAAACTAGTTAAGGATCTATCGGAGATTAGATTTGATTCTTCTAAAGTTTGTGATCCTTGTCAATATGGAAAGAAACATAAATCTAGTTTTAAATCAATCTGTGAAGTCTCAACAACCAATGAATTACAGTTAGTACACATGGATCTTTTTGGTCAAACACAAACATGAAGTATTGGAGGCAAATACTATGTGTTTGTTCTAGTTGATGATTACACTATGTTTACTTGGGTTTATTTTCTAGCAAAGAAACTTGAAGCTTTTTCTTATTTCAAAAGTTTTAGAGCTCAAGTTAAAAATGAGAAAAACCTTCCATTGAAAACTATTCATAGTGATCATTGAGGAGAATTTCAAAATTATGATTTTGAAACTTTTTGTAGTAAGAATGGTATTACTCACAATTTTTAAGCACCTAGAACTCCTCAACAGAATGGTGTAGTTGAAAGAAGAAATATAATTCTTCAAGAGATAACTAGAACCATGTTGAGTGAATATTCTATTGCTAGAAATTTCTGGGCTAAATCTGTAAGTACTGCTTGTTATACTATAAATCGAGTTTTAATTAGACCTTTTCTTAATAAAACTCCTTATGAGTTATGGAATGGTAGAAAACCAAGACTTTCCTACTTCAATGTTTTTGGTTTAAAGGTATTTGTTTTGAATACTAAAGATAACCTACATAATTTCGCACCAAAATCTGATGAAGGAATTTTCTTAGGTTATTCCACAACATCTAAGGCTTATAGAGTTTTTAATAAAAATTCTTGCACTGTTGAGGAAACAGTACATGTAAAATTTGATGAGTCAGATCCTTTTGTTTTTAAAGCTCCTCAACCTACATCCTCGGATGTGTTTTCAAAAACTGATTGTCAAACTTTTATAGAAGAACCTTATGATAAGGATAATGTTCTAGAAGATACTTCTGAAACATTTAACCCAGATGACTTTCTACCCTATGTTGATGAACAGGTTTTACAAAACCCAAATCAGGTGTTTCTTAAGAATCATCCCAGTAATAGTATCATTGGTGATGTAAATCAACCTGTAAGGACTTGAAGTTCTTTAAGAAATGAAGTAGAACATCTAGCATTTCTTTCGCAATTAGAACCTAAAAGCACTGATGAAGTTTTAGGTGATGATGATTGGATTAATGTTATGAAAGATGAACTAAATGAATTCGAAAGGAATAAAGTCTGGACCTTGGTTGAAAGACCTAAGGAAACTTCTGTTATTGGAGTAAAATGGGTTTTCAGAAATAAATGTGATGAATATGGAGTCATAGTAAGAAATAAAGCTATACTTGTTGCTGAAGGCTATAACCAACAAGAGGGAATAGACTAGGAAGAAACCTATGCTCCAGTAGCTAGACTTGAATCTATCAGTATTTTACTTTCCTTTGTAGCATTCTTTAATTTCAAACTTTTAAAAATGGATGTGAAATGTGCTTTTCTTAACGGTTATGTTCAAGAGGATGTTTTTGTTGAACAACCTCCTGGCTTTGAAGATACAAAACATCCTGATCATGTTTTTAGACTTACCAAAGCTTTGTATGGTCTTAAACAAGCCCCACAAGCATGGTATGATATAATTACTGGTTTTTTGCTTCAAAATAACTATGCTAAGGGAAATGCAGATCCAACCCTTTTTATAAAGAAAGATAAGAAAAATGTTTTGATTGTTCAAATTTATGTTGATGAAATCATATTTGGTTCAACTCAGCAATCTTTGACTGACTCTTTTGCTAGTCTAATGAAATCTGAGTTTTAAATGAGTATGATGGGTGAGTTAACATTTTTCATTGGTTTTCAAATTTCTCAAAAACCAGAAGAAACCTACATATCTGAACATAATTATATTAAAGATCTTCTTAAAAAGAATGGTTATGACAACACTAAAAGTATAAGTACTCCCATTGGTACCTCAAACTCTTTAGATCTTGATGAAGCTGGGAAACCAGTAGATCAAACATCTTTTAGAGGTATGATAGGAAGTTTAATTTACTTAACAGCTAGTCGACAAGACTTAATATTTTCAGTATTCTTATGTGCAAGATATCAATCCAATCCTAAGGAATCTCACTTAGAGGTAGTAAAAAGAATTTTCCGCTACCTTAAGGGAACCATGGATCTAGGATTATTTTATACTTCTGGAAATGAATTTTTTATAAAAATATTTTCTGATGCTGACTTTGGTGGATGTATAATGGATAGAAAAAGTACATCCGGAACTTGACATTTCGTAGGATATTCATTAGTTTCTTGGTCCTGAAAGATGCAACATTCTGTAGCACTATCCACTGCTGAAGCTGAATATGTAGCAGCTGGAAGTTGTTGTGCTCAAGTGTTGTGGATGCAACACACACTCACAGACTATGGATTGAGTTTTACTAAAACTCAAATTTTGTGTGATAACACTAGTCTCATTGCTCTTAGTAAGAACCCTGAACATCAATCCCGTGCAAAACACATAGATATTAGGCATCACTTTCTTAGGGATCACACACTTAAATAAGATATTATTCTTCAGTTTATTGGAACGCATGATCAACTTGCTGATATTTTCACAAAATCTTTGCCTTCTGATAGATTTGAATATATTAAACAGAATTTAGGAATGATAATCGTAAGGTAATCTTTCTTAATTAACTATCTATTGAAAAAGTCCCCTTACAGCAATAAACTCCTTTTCATAGGGGGAGTACATTTGTTTGATAGAATAACAAAGTTTTTTTTTAAAAAAAAAATTGTTTTCAAACTTTTCGGAACAAAAATTTCCGGAATGGAATTTCCGGAACTACAATTTTCCAGAATGGACATTTTCATACAGAATTCTTCTGGAATGGAAGTGTTTGTATTGAAAACATCCGGAATGAAAATTTCGTACTGGTATTTTCATAACGGAACTTACGTACTGAATCTTTCATAATAAGTTTTTTTTTCTCAAATTCTTGGAATTTGTTTTTCGTACTTAGTTTTTCGTAATGAGTTTTTCCGTACTGAGTTTGGTTTCCGTAGTAAAGTTTTTTTTGTGAACTTTGTCTTTTCATAATAAAGTTTTTATTCGTAGTCATTTTTTATATTACCCATTATGAATAATCCTCCTAAGCCAATCCAAAAGGTATGATTTCTTTACCCAAGTTTTCGTAGTCATATTTTACTTGCTGGCATTTTCTTATATTTTGTTTTCGGATTATAGTTTCCTTAATTCGTTGTTTTAATAGAAACCTCAAAAAGATCGGATTTAGTTTATTTAAGAATTTTTTTTCAACCGTCAGATCTGATCTCAGCTTATCATAAACGTTAGATCAACCGTGGATGTTGAACCGTCATCTCATTGCCTATATAAAGGGGACCCAAATACTCGTCCCACATCGATTTCAAGATCTCGCATCCCAAATCTCTGTCTCTCTGATTTAAGGTCGTTCCGAACTTCATATTTCTCTGTTCCGAACTTCTCAGAGGTTATCAGATCCGGATGTCTGTGGAGTTAGCCTCTCAATAAATGTCATCCTCTAAGCCTATTTCACAATGGTTAGTTTACAGAGAAAGGTTAGTCCATCCGGATTTCTTCAACAACTATGATTCTCTCATTTCGAAGAACATTAAGTTGAATGGGTGGGAAGATATTGCTGTGTACAAACCGGGGAATCAAGATGATGTCTTTTCGGAGTTACTTGTTGAGTTCTATGAATTAGTTTCCTTCCTTAAGGAAGATGATAGGGAGAAATTTTCTTTTAAGTCTTATGGTAAGACTTACAAACTTTCTTATACCAAGGCAGCAAGCTTGTTTGGGTTTTCCTATGAAGGAGAAGCCAAGTTTATATCCCACGTTTTTCCAGATTCTAAGGGTAGCTTCGACAAAGAAAAAGCCTTGAAAACTCTCGGACTCTCAGATGACAAAGCTCTGAAGATTTCTAGTTTGCCTACAAAATTTCCGGATTCTAGAGTTGTGGGTGCAAGGTCTTATCGTACCGAGGAAAGGTGATAAAGACATCTTGAAGAAGAGTGAGATCTATATCTTAGATTTCCTGATAAATCTAAGGAAGTTTAACTTCATGAGGAATATTCTTATAACCATTGAGATTATTATGAAAGGAAATCTCAAATCCCAGATCGTAATGTACCCAGCAATTTTATCAAAGTTGTTAGTTCGGTGCCTTGAGTCCTTCAAGGAATCTTGCAAATCTAAGCCAAGGGTTTGCAAAATTTTGTTGGTCAGTGATGATACCCTTAAGAGGATGGATGTGGATTTCAACAAGGAGACTGGTGAGTTCTTCGATTTACCTAATCAAGAAGAAGCGGCTCCGAAGACTGCTGAACCAGAATCATCTAAGACAGTAAAGAAAAGAAAGTTGAAAGTAGTTGCAGCTGAGGTACATTATCCTAAATCTAAGGAAGTTCAAACCGCACCTCCCAAACCAAAGAAGAAGAAGGCCTTTCCTGATGAGGTTGTTGCGAAGTGGAGAGCAGATAAATAGAAAAGGAAAGAAGGGGATCCACAGTTGGGATTGGACCCTACGGAGGCCAAGGCATTGAAGGAGAGAACTGCTGGTGAACATGAGAAACAAGTAGTGTAAAAGAAGCTCAAGAAGAAGATGACAGAAGCCGAGGAAGTCCAAGCGTTGTTAAAATTTAATGAGATGGTATCCGAAAGCATTCCAGTTCCGAGATCTTTCTCCTTGGAATCTCTACCTGAGACTCCAGGAAGAAACCTTGATTTTTCGGAAGAGACTAGAGATGAGCTTGTTGAGCAACTCGAGCAGATTCAGCAAGTGGGAGAGGAAGAAGTAGTGGATGAAGTAAGTGGCGAAATTGGAGATTTATTAAAATAAGTAGATGAATATAAGGGGTTGCCTTCGGAACATCTGTCACTCCGAACATCAGAGGCTGAATCATCTAAGTTATTAACTCCATAGAAGGATAAGAATGAGGAAAATGTTGTTCAAAAAGTTGTTGATGATATTATTCAAGTATCTACTAGAGATCATAAAACTACTGATCAAGAATCTATTCCGAAAAAGGAAAATGGAAAGCAACTCCTCGTTGAGACTCTGAAATCAGTGGCAAGAAAGAAAAGAGAATTTGGTGATTCATCTAAAAGTAAGTTGGAGCTTATTGAGGAAGAAAATTCTCCAAGAAAAGTTTCAGATTCGGAGTCATCCTTGTTGGGACATGACTTTGTTGTTCAATCTTTGAGGAAGTTAGTTGGTTCCATTCCGACCATCTCGACTATAGATTCAAGATAACAAATGCTCCAACATGCTCTGAATCAAAAATCAGATTCCGTATCCTTAGTCATAGATAAGTATGTCGAGATAGAAGCCGAATTCAAATCTTTTCTTGTTTGATATGAATCCCACAAAAGATCTTGCAAGAGAATGACGAGCTGGTCGAGGAAGACTGTGGAAGAGTATGAGGCTATTCGATGACTTTCAAGACAATGTTAAATATGCCTTTGAGACTAAAGACAGGATGATAAATGAGTTAACTTCATCCTTTGAAGAGAAGCTGACAGATGAAAAGAACTTCCGGATTCAAGAAATCAGCGATCTGAATGGGAAGCTGATTTCCGTTTCTCAAAACTGGAAGTTTGAAAGGGATCATCGGATTTAGTTTGAACAGAAGATGAAGTCTCAGGAAGAAAAGATCAAGTCTCATGAAGAAAAGCTGAAAACCCAAGAAGAAAAGATTGAAGCTCAATCTGCAAGAATAGTCGTCTTAGAGAAGCAAGCTGAAGAAGATCATAAAGACCTGAAGAAGATAAAGACTATTCTTAAGGGGCTCATTTCGAAGGAAAAAGATCCGAAATAACCAAATCCGATTTGTTGTTGTATCTAGTTTTCTTTGTTGCCAACATTTCAAATCTAATGAAAACTGTGCTTCTCGTTTCTTTTGTTGTTATTACTAATTTTTCAAGTACTTTGTTATTTCTTCCATTCCCTCGATCTCTTTTTGAAAATAACAAAGGGGGAGAAAGAAAAGATCCTTAAGAAAAAGAATAACTCTAATAAGAGTTTACCTAAGGGGGAGTTAGTCGTATTCATCAATATCCTTAATGCAAAGGGAGATAAGCTTTAATGTTTTCCTTTCTTCCTAGAATTTTTTTTCATAAGGATGTTTGTGCTTTCCAAAAAGGGGTATATTATTGAGTCAATAAGGTTTTCCTTATGACTTTTCCATTCCTTCTTGTTTTGAAAATCACAAACACCTTATCCTTAAGGAAAATTGATTTCTTAAGGAAAATTTCTTTTATAAGGAAAATCGCTTTTATAAGAAAAATTATCCTTATCATTCATCTAGATTTTTCTTAAGTATGAGATTTGGATTCATTTCTATTTTCTTGGAATTTCTTAAAACATTGATATGAAGTATTCTGTTTTAGGATCTGGATTCTGGATAAGAACTGTGATAAAGTTTCACTCCGAAATCCAGAATGAGATCTCTGATAAATTTTCATTCTGAATTCCGGATACAGTTTTAATCCAGATTCAGGGTACGAATTCTTATGAAGTTCGATGAAGAATTCTCATTATGAATTCTGCTGAGGAATTCTCACTACGAATTCTGATGAGTAATTCCCATTACGAATTCTGATGAGGAATTCTCACTACGAATTCTGATGAGTAATTTCCATTACGAATTCTGATGAGGAATTCTCACTACGAATTCTAATGACCAACTCCCATTCCGAACTCTCATTCCGAATTCTCTTACTAAACAGAATCTGATTATCTTTTTTTTATACACTTTGAATTTATTCAGACTCCGAAAATTATTTTTGTTAGACTCCGAACCATTTATCCAAAACTTACATTCCGGTCTTTTGAGTTAGAATTAAAATGATATAGTACTTTCTATTACACTTGTTTTGTTATAAAACGATGTCGTCTATTTTGTTATAAACTAACCGTTGTCTAAGTGACACGTGTACAGTTCCCTCCAATCTTTAAGGAAAATATGATCGTTGGAGAAGGAGCCGACCTTACCTATAAATAGGAGTTCATTTGAAAGAGCTCAATACACACAACAATGATTTTTGACACTGTGCATACATGCTGTTGAAGTGATTTCTAGAGAGAGAGGCTCTTATCAACTCTCAAAGCTTAGTGCGACTCCGAATGTTGGTGATTACATTCGAGGACTTCCGGGGATAGGAAGACAGAGGTTTCCAACACCTTGAACTTCAGGGCTTCCTTGCTGAGGAAGACAGAGGTTGCCAACTACCTTGAAGTTGAGGGCTTGCGGGGATAGCAAGACAGAGACTCTGATCTTCGTATCGAGGGCTTACCCTAGTGTGGGTAAGACAGACTTGCTTGAAAGTATAAATCAAGGGACCTTTATCCAATGTTGTTGGATACCCTTCTGTTTGGGTTAAAAGACTTATATCTTGTTACTAGTAGTTCTACTACTTGTATATATTCCGCTGCATTTTGTATTATAAGGAAAGTATAACATTCTTATACTTCCTTACTTGTACTCTGTTTCATTTAGATTCTATATGCTTTAAGGTAGAATCTCATATTGTAATCTTTTGTTAAGTTCCAAATTCCGGAACCATATTTCTGGAACCTACTTTCAGAATCTCTTTCCAAGTTTGCATTCGGTGTTAGAGGTGTTGTGAATTTTCATAGTTTAACTTTGTTAAACTTAGCCATTTCCTTTTCTTAATGAAAACATAGTTATTTGTAACTAAATTTAAAGGTTCCAAAGGAATTTTTTTAAATATACAATTCACCCCCCTCTTGTATATTGAGCATCTACATCACTATTTCGATCCTACAGACATGTGAGTGAACCACAACTAATAAGATTGTATGAAGAGTAAAATCATGCAACTATAATGGCCATGGGAGTGAAATATGACAACTAAGATGTAATTAGGAGTGAACTCATGCTACTTTGATGGATATGGGACTAAACCATGAAAACTATGATGGTATTTGGAGTGAACACATACTACAAAGATTTTCATGGAATAAATGACTTAGATACTATGGAAATCATTATATGATTATTATTTTTCCAAAATTCCATGTCTAATTCAAATATTAGGATTTCATGTATTATGTTATTTATTTCATATGATTCATTTCAAATAGACTTCCAATATTTATTTTATGATTTTGGTTATGGTCTTTGATAATTAAGGTATGATATTTTATTTACAAGATCGCATTCCATTAACCTTTTCCTCAAGCTTAATCTTACATGTCTACATTTCTACCTATATTGAGAAATATAGATGACCCCTTTTATGATTCCTTTCACCCAAGTTATGTTTTTATGTACTATGTTTGTTATTGGTGATAGTATAGAAGAACCTATTATAACAGGTTGTAGATCACACTTGTACTAGTGTTTATATTTACATGTTTTCAAAGGCACTATACCAACTACAGTCATTTGAAATTTCTCTATATATTGTTTAGGTATTGCAAAAAAATTATTGAATGTTAATTTTAGAAAAAATAGGGTTGTTATAACCCTTCTAAACATTGGTGAGGACATTTAGAAAAGGAACCAGGTAGATGTGGTCTTTCCATATGGCATAATGTAGTGTGCAAATGTATGGAAGTTGTTCCCTTTTATAATATAGGTGAGGGTCACTTTATGAATTTCATAAAATTTTAATTTAATATAAATTCCTTTAAGATAACAAATGTCTCCAAAGATAATGATTTTTAATATAATATGATTATGGGTCAAAATATCGATATCCCATAAAATTAATATAGATTTTCTCTAAATATCTACCCTTATCTTAGGGTTTTCACACTTATTTGGCATCTTTAACTCTAACTATGAAAACATGTATTTTTAATATTTGATTGTCAATATAGTCTCTATAAAATGAAAAATGACCCATAAATGGATCATGGATGACATTTTCAACCATATCTGAATCGGTTGTCAATTTTTTTATTTTAATAATTTTATATTATTTAATAAAATATTATTTTCTATAAAATATTCATAATATCAATTTTTAGAAATATTAATTACTTTTAATTTAATAATAATACAATTACACTTAGAATTTGATCCAACTATTTTATTAAATCCCTTACATTTTAATGTTATCTATATAATATTTATCACATTATTTATATAACACCCTAATGTTTTAAAAATAAATTGAAATGCATGAAACATTAAATCCATACATAATGAAACTTTATTTTAAGTATATAAATATAAACTATTAATTAAATATGTTTTTTATTCATTTATAACTGGAATTTAAATAAATGAACACCTACGGTTGTGATCATTAAGTTATTTGCAGTCCGATAAAACCAACTTGTTTTTTGGTGAATAGTAACATACCCTTATAAATAGTAATATGGACCTTATGAATAGTAAATTATATTATTATTTTTTCATAAGGTTATAAGATAATGACATATTGATTTATTTTTTCAATGTGATATAAAATGAGCTATAGTTTTACAACTATTATTTTTCAAATAAATTGGGATTTTATTTTCAAATTAAATTAATAATATTTGGAAAATTATTTTAAAGAAATTGAGTTCAATTTTTAATTATACATGTCTAAAAAATTTTAGGGTAAATTTTTAGTATTTTTGTGAAATTATTGAATTTTTTATGAATAGTGAAATATGGCAATGTACAAAATATGAAAAATAAATGAATTTATACATCATGCTTGAGTCTTGGATGATGAAAAATGGTCATTGGTTAGACCTCGCATTCACTTATTATTATTTGGTTTACATTATTTAAGAACATTCATAGTCATGAGATAAAATATTAAAATAATAATTAAAATATTATAAACCCCTTCCTTTCCTCCACTAAAAATACCACTCTCACCCCCCCCCCCATCTTCCTCTCACACCTATCAGGCTATGTGATTTTTTTAATTTCAACCCAATCCCCTTCCCAAGGCTCTTCAACACATCTAGGACCAATTGGTCTCACCAAAAGGTATATACCAATGTTCTTAAGGAGGATCTCAAGGAGAGTAGATCAAGATCCAAAGATCCTCTTTCATTTTCTTGTGTTTTATTTTTAATTATTATCTTTTCTTATACTATCATAACCTCCACCTTTTCAAAAGGAATGAATTATTCAACATTATATAAATTATGGTTTTTTAACAGGTTTATGGAAAAATTCATCATCATTCTTCCTTTTCTCTTCCTCATATTATAAAAATAAAAATATCGTATGCGATGTGTCGACTTACCAACATCGTGGGCGCTGTTTATTAAAATTTATTAACTTCCTCTAAAATGGTTATAAAACCATTCAAATGGTTAAAATTGTTTTTAAATTTTATTTTTTGAAATACAATATTTTATGGAATTAATTTATATTCATAATATTAAATGTATAATATGAAATAAGTTTTAGATAATCGATGATCCATCGAAATGATCTAAATAAGTATCACTAATGATTTTTTAAGTGATTCATCCTCATACCATAAAACCAAAATAATTTGTAGAATAATTTTATTTTATGGAAAAATATTAACACCATATTTTTTCACTTTTTTAGTTTCACTTCCATTCGACAAGAAAATAATTTCGAACCAACCATGTAAATCATTTAAAGTTCACACCTGAAACAATGAAATTAATAAAATGTTATTAATAAATGTGTTGAATGATTTCATAAAATGATCATATAAGTTGTTATAAAAATGAATATGTTTTTTTAAAATAATAATAACACACTTTTAACCTTTATACCAAAGGTTTAAAAAAGTTTGAAGTAAGTAGAACCCGATGTAGTGGAATTCTTAACCAAGATTCCATTCATTAGGTTAACCAAGTATTTCATTAATTAGGTGGAAATAAGAATTTTTTATAATGAATTTAATTCATATTAAGAGTTATTAGGTTTTTTATAGTTTAGAAACATATTTATGTCATTCTTTCTATTCACACTTTAGCTAAAGGATATTTGTAAGGGACTTTTCTTCAAAAATTATCTCCTAAAATTTTATTTTAAAATTTTCAAAATCAATGTTTTATTAAAATTATTCATGTATTATGATTATGTTATAGTTATTGGGTATTTTTATGATTATTGGTGGAACCTATATCTCCCCAATATTTAATGGGTGTGTGTAAGTTATACGTCATTCATATGGTTACTCAACATGTAACTACGATGGTTACACCATAAGATAGTCGTGAGAGTTATATTGTAAGGTAGCTATGAGGGTTACAAATCTTAATGTATTTATCTTGGTTACAATATAAGTAATTAATTACCCAAGATACCATTATGGTTTTAAATATGTTCTTTAATGTTTTATAATGATATAATTTTTCACAAATTAATAATATATTGGTGAGAAGTATGTCTTTGTGAAAATGATTTCATATGTTTATAAGTTTACAAGGACTAATGGTTTATTTCATAATTTGTGTTTCCCATAATGAGATTTTTATTCTCATACAATGTTTTTAAATGTTTTTCATTGGTTAAAATTATGTTTAATAGAAAGAACTAGTTCATGTTAATTTTTATGAAATTTTTTCAAAGAAATCATGTGGTTGTTTTTTGTTCAAACAGTAATGTTTGGGATGAACTGGACACAGTTTTAATGGTACACACATTGTATTTTTGTGGGTTGATAGTGTTATGTACTGACTTTCAAAAACTCTAAACCAAAAAGATATTTTAGAATGTATAGATGTTAAATCTAGTTTAAATTGAAATATTTTGAAATTTTTATGGTTGGGTCCTTATAATTTGTATCAGAGCGTGGTTTAGATCACATTATGAGTTAGTATGATGTTAAAATAATTCCATAAATAATTTTTAACTTATGTTTATTTTAAAATTATAAAATTTAAAGATTACCATGTTCCTTCATCAAAGATATGTCCGTTCTGATTGTTTTTTCAAATAAGAAACATGGAAGATAAAGTTGGAATAAACTCAGGGCAGATATCTTTCTGATTCCACAACCGAGAATGTTGGGAAATGGAACTGAGAAGTTTTTGATACTAATGGATCATCTAATGCCATAAAAAATGGTGATGAAATCTATAGAAGAGAATAACCAAAGCTAACATAAACGATCAGGATAAGAATATAACATTTTATGAGGCAACACCATCCCGCTTTTTGTGGATGTTCTGACTTAGTAGTGGATGAATGATGGATTAAATCCATTGAAAATATATTTGATTTTATGGTATGTTCAGATAATAAAAATGATTGTCTTTCCATTAAACATTTGGAAGGTGAAGCTGATCAGTGGGGGTAAATGGTGAAAAATATTAGGGAAAGAGATGTTATTTAAGCCTTGGAGTGGGATGAATTTAAAGACTTTTCCTTGAACGATATTTTCCTAATATTGTTGGACATAGGATGAAAAATCAATTACATAAATTGATCCAACAGGAGGGATATTCAGTGGCCGTTTATGAAGAAAAATTCAACTGATTTCTTGGTATGCTCTAAAATATATTATTGATCTTGATAGAAAAATCAGTCATTTTTACTCAGGATTGAATCTAGGATATTGAAGGGCGTTGGCCTCCTGATAATTTAAAATTTATGAGAAACTTGTATGATGTACTGAGAGGGTATAAATGGAGTTCCCTAATGATCACATGTACTTTGAGACCAAAGAGAAGAATACGTCTATATGAAAAAAGATGGATATGAATCAATCAAACAAATTTGATGGGAAGAAATTTTGGTTTCTAGTTTGTGAAAATTGTGGTAAAAAGAACCCTAGGGGATGCCTTACTAAAAATAGGATGTTTTATCAATGTGGTATGATTTTAAATATGGCCCATGATTATAAGGAGAATGATCCTAAAATTAATCTTAATAAGAAAATTGTAAAGTGAATCCAATGTATTGAGATGGGTAATTTTATAAATCCATGGCAAAAAGATATTTGAGTTATTGAAAGAAGTGAGACTTCAATTATAAAGGTTTAGTGATATTATTTGTGACTAAATAAACATATTTTGGGTCATTCAATGAAATGTTATTAGGTACTTTGTTTATTTGACCATATTTTCCTAAAGTCATGTTATATAGGGGTTCTATACATTCTTTTGTTTCTAAGATCATTTCTAGTAAATTGGAAATTTCTCCCCAATGAATGAGACCGAAACATATGTTTAAAACACAAATGAAAAATGTTACAGAAAAAATCTATTTTACGAATCCTTCTATTGTTATCCTTGAAATGAAATTACCTAAAACATTATAATATTTTTCCTTATTAATGTTTTAGTTCATTCGTGGTATATATTGGCTTTTTTAATCATTATAAGATTGATTTTAGAGATAAATAAATTTTTTTCACAATGATTTTTAGTTTGTATACATGAACAACCCCATTCAATTGATAAACTATCATGAAGCTAAAAAAATTTTGAATGATGGATATGAATGTTAAATTGCACATATTGTTAATAATAGGGAAAATATTTAGGTTAATGATGTAACAGTGGTAAATGAATACCTCAATGTTTTTTCAAATGAGTTATGTTATGTTACACCTAATCAGGATGTTGAATTCAAAATTCTCTTCATTACTAATGATAAGACAATATCAATGCCTCGTTATCAAATGGATCAAATAGAACTTCTTGAATTGAAAAATTTGTTGCATGATTTTATTGATAAAGGATTCATTTGGTCAGACAGTTTACCCTGGGGACCTCCAATTTTGTTAATTGAAACGAAATATAGTTCCATGACACATTTCATTGATTATAGAAATTTTTATAACATTACTGTTAAGAATAAATATCCTTTTCCTCACATCGATGACTTTTTTGATCATATCTATGGAGGTCAGCACTTTTCTATGATTTCCATGAGATATGAGAACCATCAACTGAAGGTGAACAAGAATTACATTCCAAAAACAACCATTATTACTACTTATGGACATTATAAATTTGTTTTTAAGTCATTTGAGTTTACAAATTAACCTATAGTGTTCATGGATCTTATGAATTGAATATTTAATGAGTTCGTCAATAATTTTTCTGTTTTTTATTGATGAAATTATGGTATATTCTAGAAGTAAAGAGGAGCATGAAAACATTTAAGGTTATTTTTTAAACCATTAATGAAAATAAATAGTATGGAAAATTCAGAATGTGTGAATTTTGGTTGCAATAAATTTCATTCCGTAGTAACATTTTTTCTAAATATGTAATAATTGATTATCCTTCTAAAATAAAAGTTGTCAAAAAATGACCATAACCCAAAAATATGACTGAAATTCATAGGTTTCTTGGTTTGTTAGGCTATTACATGAGGTTTATTGAAAACATTTCATGGTTATCTAGTCAACTGACAATGTTTACGCAGAAAGGGGTTAAATTTATTTGGAAAAACGAATTTGATGATTGAATTCAGTAATTTAAGTTAATATTTGTTAATGCTCCAGTTTTGACCCTACCTTCTCAAAATGGAGAGTTTTTAATCTATAGTGTTGCGTTATTGAAGGGGATTGGTTGTGTTCAAATGAAAAATGATCTGGTAATTTCTTATGCTTTTATAGAATTATAACTCAGGAGTTAAATTTTCCCACACATTATTTGGAATTAACATCTATGATTTTTTATTTAAAAAACTGGAGGCATTATTTATACAGAGCCAAATGTGAAATATATACTGACCAGAAAACTCTAAAGTATATATTAAATAAAAATTAATTAAACATTAGGAAGAGAAGATGACCTGAAGGCTAGGTTTCTCCCTCATGTGCCAAGAGCCACTAGCATATTCCTGGCCTACAATAGTATTTATGATGGATATGTTGGGGAAAGTAATATTTTATTCTTCTATCATAATTGGGTAGGTTCTATTATCAGATTTCTTAGATTCCCTACTCCTACTATCACTTTTAAGGAAGAGAGTCTCTATCCTTCAATCAGAAAATCTTGTCTAGGTGAGGAGTAGTAGGAAATCTTTGATTATATAGTCTTATACTCGGAGGCTAACAAATGAATATTCACTCCTTCTTCCCTATGAGCTTTTACCACCAGGGGATTTTGGCGGCTTCAATTCGAGTAGGATCACACTGAAAATTTGAATGGAATGATATGGTTCACAAGGATTCCATCGAAGTATATTTTCTTTGCCTGTAGAATAATAAGACAGGTTGTGGCAACTGATGAGAATATCAGGAAACTGTGTATTAAAATGGCCTCATGATGTCAATGATGTAGCCACCCCTGGGAGGAAGGTACAAACCATCTGTTCTTTGAAGAAGAGTGGGTGCAGGCTATCTGGCTATTTTTTGGTGGCAACAATATGATATCTGACCATACACATGAGGGGGACTCATTCCTAGATAGATGTTTCCATGGAAACAATGAGGAGGGCCTGGTCAGATTGGTGAGGTCCATCATATTCAATGATGCCTACTGGTGTCTGTGGAAGGCCCAAAATCAATCCAGGTTTGAGGGAACCAACCAAACATGTAGGGATATCATAGTGCGCACAAGGATCTTATTTCCTGACATGTCCTCTCACTTCATGTATTGTCGTAATGTCCCTCTTCTAAACCTGCTAAACGGTCGGCCCGTGCATGCCCAGGTCTCCACCAAAAAACCAGCAGGTCAATGGGTACGGTGGGAACACCCAACAATAGGCTATAAGCTTAACACATATCGGTCTTGTATCCTATGAAACATGAGAGGTAGGGTAGTGGTGCGTGACATGAAGGGGATTGTAATTCTAGACTTTTCGGAGACATATGGTACTGGTGGCCCCCTTCAGGCAGAGGCGAGATCTATGAAAATAGAGTTATCCCTCTACAAACGGAAGAACCTGGAGATTACCCAAGTGTAGATAGATTCTTTGATCCTTCATGAGGTCCGGCATGGAAAATGTGATATCCCTTGTTCCCTTTCCTATATAGTCAGAAATTGAAAAAACATCCTCAATAACAATATACAGGTGACCCACACATGGAGGGAGGGGAATAGGGTTTCAGATTACATGGCCTCCATGACAGGTCCAATTTTGAATATTTTCCATAATACCCATTCTTTCAAGGATGAGGGGGTTAATCTAATTAAATTGGATTACCTCGGTCTTCAATATTATAGGCCCCTAACGGATTCTTGCTTTGGTCTTACTTTTATTGCTTGTTTAATTAAATTTTGATGTTTGATGGATGTAAGATGACCTAAATTGATAAAGAATTGTTATTTCTAGAACAATTACCACCATAGAAATGACAAAAAAGTGGCACATGCCTTGAGTTGAAAATAACAAGCATCATTAACTATGTTATGGAAGGAATAAGACCCTTGGATTAGTGATTTGATGAATTTTGTCTTGGAATTTATTGTTGTAGTAAATTCCTCGGTTTTATTTCTGGTTTCAGTGCAGTAATTCTTTTCAAAAAATAATTAAGAAAGAAAAGAATTCATATGAGGAGTTATAGAGGAATTTTGAATTGGTTAAAATGGTTTTCTCTCCCAAATTTATCATTGGTAAAGATTGGGTTTTGAGATTTCGAAAATGATTATGTATTCCATATGATTGTCAGGTGAAGAAAGATTTATTGTGAAAAGCTCATAGTTCTCCATTTTTAGTTTATCCTGGAAGTACATTGATGTACAAATACCATTAGTGGTATTCCTCAGGGGATGGAATTAAAGGAGATATTTCTTATTTTATCATGAAATGATTGACATGTAAATAGGTTAAATAAGAGTGGGAGTTAATGAACGGGATGCTTCAGCCTTAACCATGCCAGGTGGAAATGGGAAAATATATCAATTAACATTATTGTGGGTTTATGAAAGACTTCACAAGGTAACAATGTATTCTAGGTTATTGTTGATGGAATTACTAAATCTTCTCATTTATTTCCTATTCGAGATACTATGTCTCTAGATCAGCTTTTCTGAATGTACCTAAAAGAGATTGTCTGATTACATAGAGTTAATCTTTCTATTATATCTGACTATGATCCGAGGCTCAGTTATAACTTTTATAAAGTTCATCAAAATTCATTGGGAATAGAATTAAATTCCATTACAGCTTTATATTCTAAATTAGATGGGCATTCCAAATGGACGACTCTAGTATTTTTCCGATGATTTCGAGGAAAGGATGTTTATGGGACCAGAATTAGTATAGGAATGGATGAAAAAGTGAATATAATCCAAAAACACATGAGGAAAGCTCATATTAGGAAAAAATTTATAAAGATAATAGGAGGAAAGACTTTTCTTTTGAACTATGTGATCATGTTTTTCTTAGAATATCACAATGGAAATGTTTTATTCATTTTGGTATCAAAGGAAAGATATGTCCACGGTTCATTAGACCTTATGAAATCCTAGATAATGTTGGACTGTTTACCTATTGAGTAGATTTCCCTTTGAGTTTATCTTAGGTACACAATGTTTTTCTTGTTTCAATGTTGAGAAAGTATGTTCCTGATTCATTTCATGTTTCGAGGCTAGAAGCAGTTCAGCTGGAAGAGAACCATTCTTATTAATAAACACTTGGTCAGATTGTAGATCAAATAGAATAGGTATAGAGTAATAATGTAATATAATAGGTAATGTTTTTTTTGGAGAAACCACATTATTGAAGAAGAAATAAAGGAATCTAAAAATGTTATGATGGAAAGGTACACTCACTTGTTTAATAAGTAAATAAAATTTCAAGGATACAATTTTTACAACGTGGAAAGAATGTAACACCCCAAGGATTTAAAATTAAATTGAAATGCATGAATCACTGAATCTCAACATAATGAAACTTTTTTTATATAGTTATAAACTATACATTAATCATAATTTTGCAACATCTCTGATTTGAATTTCTAAAAACGAACATATATAGTTGGGATCAGTATGTTATTTAGAGTATGATAGAACTAACATTTTTTTGAATAGTAACATAACCTTATGAATAGTAATATGAATATTAATATGAACCTTATGAATAGAAAATAATATTGTTATTTTATTTCCAAAAGGATATAATATAATGAATTTTTTATTATGTTTTCTAGGTGATATAAAATTCGTCATATTTTTACATTTGTTATTTTTCAAATAAATTATGATTTTATTTAAAAAAAATAATAACATTAAAAATTTATTCTCAATAAATGAAGATTATTTTTAATTGTGCACGTCGAAAAATAGTGAGGGTAAATTTTATGTATTTTTTTGAAAATCCTAAATTTATGGTGAATAGTGAAACACGATAATTTACAAAATATGCTAAATAAATTAATTTATGGATCATGCTTGAGTAATGGATGATGTAAATGTACATTGGTTATAACTCACATGAAATTATTACTATTTTGGTCACATTATTCTATATTATTCGTATTATTGAAAAAAATATGAAACTAATGATTAAAATAACGGAAAACTCTTCCTCTCCTCCACTAGAAATACCACACTCACCCCCTTATCCTCTCACACATCTCAAGACTTGTGAATTATCTAAATTCTATCCAATAACCATACTAAGGATCTTCCCCACATTAAAGACCTATTGGTCTCACAAAAATTCCAAAACTAAGGGCCTTGAGTAGGATTTCAAGGAGAAGGGATCAAGAGGTAATGATCTTGTTTCATTTGTTTTTTGTTTTCCTTTAAATTATTTTATTTTCTTATACTATATCCACCTCCCCATATTAAAGATGAATTAAATCTATATAATTACATATATTCTATATTTTTATCTATTTTTTGGAAAAATTTATCATCATTCGTCCTCTCCACTTCCTGGTGTTCTAAAATTAAAAACATCGTCTATGATGGGTCAATTAACCGACATAGTGGGCGTCGTATCCTCAATTTCATTTAAGTACTTCAAATATAGTAGTAAAACCAATTTAATAGTTAATTTTTTTAAAAAAAAATAATTTTATGAACTCTATTATGTTTTTTAATTAACATTGACGCATAATATTAAAGGTATATGATGAAACAAGTTCATGATAATCAAAGAACCGCTATAATGATCTAAACAGGTGTCACTAATGATTTATCTAATGATTCATCCTCATACCATATAAAAAATGATTTATTGAATCATTTAATATTTTAGAAACATATTAACACCATTTTTAAACATCTGGGGTTTTTCTTCCATTCGACAAGAAAATTCATTACGAACCCACCATGGAAATTATGTGAACCATGCACACGAAACAATGAAAATTAAAAAATGTTATTAATAAATGGGTATAATGGTGTTATAAAATTATCATATAAGGTGTTATATACATGGATATATTTTGGTAAAATATTAATAACACTATTTTATCCCTTATAGAGGAGATTTAGACAAGTTTTATGTAAGAAGAACTCGATGTAAGGGGATTCTTAATCTACATTCCATTCTTTGTGTTAACATTCTATTTCATTAATTATGTGGTACTAATATTATTTGTGTAATGAATTTAATTTATATTATTTTTTATTATTTTTATTTAAATTTTATTCACATAATCATTCATTGTATCAATTATAAATTCAGTTATATGTTATTTGTAAGGGACTTTTCATTAAAAACTCCATTTTAAAATTCTTCTTTTCAATATTCAAAAGAAATGTTTTTATGTAATTATTAATGTTTTATTATTATGTTGTAGTTCTTGGCCATTGTTTATGATGAAGTGTGGGACCTATATATCCATCCAATTCATTTCTTATTTATATATCGGAGGTTTTTTATATGGTTACTCCGACTATCAATGCAATGGTTAAACTATAAGGTAGTCATGAGGGTTACATCGTAAGGTAGCCATGAGGGTTACAAATCATAAGGTAGACACAAGTGTTATAATATAAGTAATCCACCATTATACCCATGTGGTTTTAAATATTTTGTTTAATGTTTTTTTGATATCTAATGTTTCAAAAAGTGCATATATATATGGGTGAGAAGCATGTCTTTGTCAAAATGATTTCATATGTTTATAAGTTCTCTTGGAGTAATGGTTTCTTTATTTTTATTTCCCTTACATTTATTTTTATGTTCATCCCATGTTTTTAATTTTTTTACATAGGTTATAATGATTTGAAATAGAAATAATGATTTCGTGTAAATTGTTGTGAAGATTTTTCAAAGAAATCATATTTTTTCTTTGTGTTAAAACATTTATTTTTTGAATAAATGGATAATATTTTTAATGTTACCCACATTGTATTATAGTGGGTTGATATGTATGAGTTGTGTCTTAACATTCTAAAACTACAAAGAAAAAATATATTTCGAAAGTGAAGAAGTAAAATCAAGTTTAAATATCAATATTATGTAATTTTTAAGGCCAGGTCATTATAAATTAACTTTAATTAAATTTATTTTCAAATTTTTACCAAAAATTACATTAATTTATTCATTAATTAAATAATTATTCCACCGACATAGTCAAAGTTTTAAAAAAATTAGTTCTTCTGTAAAAATTAAAAATAAATTCCCATGATGAATATAAATCTGTTAGCTTTAAAATTACTATTTATAATCGGAAATATATTCATCATAACCCCATTTTAAAAATGATAGAGGTATTAAAATCATGAATGTGACATCTTTGACTTCTCTTTAAATCAACTGTTATAATGGTCGTAACAACTTTCTAATAAAAAAATGTCATATATCAGAACCCTGAATGATTATACATGAAAATTACTCATCCAACAAAATTGTGTCATGTTATTGGGATATTATGTAGTTATAATAATTTTTTTGACCTATATTACCCAATTTATCTTTTATTGTGGTAATGAATATTATCAAGTTTACTACTCATATGGTATAAAAATAAAAGGGACATATTTAATAACTATGGACCATATGAATACAAATATATAATCCATTTAAAATAAATAAAAAACATAGAACATTCATAATTTAATTGCAAATTTATCCCACAAAATGCAATGAAAAACAATTTTTTTAGAAAAATGCATTTTTTTAGAAAAAAAAATTACTTATACAAAAATAAGGTATAAGAAACATTAAAATGGGATTAATTTAACCATAACTAAATAAATAGTTAATATTTTAATTATATATAACATTAAAATAATAAATATCCTTTTATTAATTTATGAAAATGATTGTTATCTTAAAATAGATATTTTTCGCGGTTCTTAAAAAATAAATCATTTCAAAAATATCTCAAAACCTTAATGAAATATAATTTTTATATGGAAAATTAATATTATTCTTAAAAAATAAATTTTATTGATGTTTTATAAATAGAATGTAATATGTACTCATAAAAATAAATAAAACCATTTTAAAGAAACAATATTTGGAATATTAAATTAATATACTTAAAATTATGTGATTATTCGAAAATAATTAATTAATACATTAAAAATGAGTTGGAAAATTTTATGTTTCATAATTTGGTTCATTTTTTTCATTCCCTCCATTTAAGTTCTGATACTATAAATATCACATGATGATATTTCATTGTTTGTTTAGGCATGGTTGTGTGTGTAACGTAAGATATTTAGGAGATAAAAATTAAAAAGAGATATACCATAAAATCAAGGGGTGTTACAAAATGATATTTTTTATGGAAATTATTTCAAGTGATTCATTGTTTTGAAATTTTTTTTTAAATTTTTTTTATTTAAAATTCTTTGTTAATGTTTTATATAAAATCGAATTATAAAATTACATGTTTGCAAGAAAATGAATACATACAATTTAATGTGGATTGTATTTTTTTTTTGAATTTTATAACTCTGTTTATATATATAGATGATATTTCATTATAAAAATTTATATGATTTAATTCTTTATAACATTCATTAAATAGTTTATGAAGATATCTAATTAGTGAGTAGGGAGATTGAGAATTTTGAAATCTACATCTAAACTATTGATTAGTTATTCCAATACATTCACTTTTTTGTAAATGGAATGAAAGTAGATGAACCCATATAAATAAATATATCCTCGTATTTTTTATAGTAAAAATACGCATGTGTTCAAAGGTTATAGTGGGGTAGAGAAATGTTGATATTGGTTCAAAAAAATTAATTGGATCTGTTAATTCCTTTCAAACTCTTCTATAAGAAATGTAGATTCCCTAGATTATGTGATTGATATATTATATTTGATGTGGAGGGATATTTAAATTTTGGAAACTTTTTATTAACATATTATATGTGTAAGACACTATAATTTATTTAGTCCACAGATCAATCCCATGATTTTTATGTCAAAGATGGCATGGTAATCTATCAGCATTGAGTAGGGAAACATGATTGTAATGTAATTCACAGTTCTTTTTATCAAACTAGTTCATTCTCACTATATTTATCCACTAATGATAATATATACGTGTTACAATTAAAGATATGTATTGATGCTAATATTTTATTAACGTTAATTTTATTTCATTTTCTTACCAATTCTCAAGTGGTGAAAGAATAAGTTATAGTAGAGAATGACATAATTGTGGATCAGAGTGCAGTTACTGTTTATCATTAAACCAAATGGGGAAAAAATTAATATAAAAGAATGAAAATGGACTAAAATTTAACAAGGATATTACTATAATATGTTTGTGATCTCTAATAGGAGTCAATGTTGGAGTTACTCAAGTACTAATGTTGGGCACTTAAAATGGGAATGCAATAATGAACCTGTTGTATTTCATAAATGTTTTTGCCTTTTAATCATAAATAAGTTATGCACTTAATTATCTTAGGAATCAATTTAAAAAGATTACATATAGGAAAAAATATCAATAATATCTCTTGATATGTCTACAAAGGCTAGAGTTGAGTCCTATGTGGAAACATGTTGTAACCCTTTGTAGGGTAAGTACCGGAAGAATTAAGGACAATTGTTTACTAAAAATAAAGACCTATGATATTATAAGGTAACATTTATATTACATAAACTATTATCCCAGCATTATTTGATTCATTTAAATTACATTCCTTCATATCACCATGGGTAGTAGAACAATTGAATTTACACAGGTAGTTAATTCTACATTCAATGAAGATTGAGATACCACTTGGTGAAAAGTAATGATAATTATTTAAATACTGATCGTGTCTATCAAAATTGGTATCATATAAATCTAATGGTGCTTTTTATTTCCGAGGATGATCTCCTACAATCTCATCAGAAGTATGGGTTTCATAGTGAATTTTAAGTTATATATTAATTATTATGGTCATAGAGTATCTTTTAATTCACCGTATGGGAGTGTTCTCACATTCCAAGGAGAGCTATATATTAATGCAAAAGAAGTAAAAAACCATTGTTTGGGAACAATATTCGATTTATTTTGGGATGGATGGATAGGATGTTGTTTTTTTAGAATCATGATGAAATATTTTTGTATTGATAATGTTATATGTGTATTTAATAGTTTTATGGAATAATTATTAGTATTGCACTAAAATTGGATTTTTTGTACTAAAATAGTATATTTTGAAGGAATTTTTTTATATATTTTCATTCCAACAAAATATAACCTACGGTTTTATAATAATTGAATTTTAAATTGTATTATTTATATTATATGGTATGTATTAAATCATTTTTTCATAATCATCATAATATATTACATTTTCCATGAAATTTGATAATTGTTTTCAACAATACATTGAATACAATTGCTTTAATTAGAAAATACTTTTGAATAAATAACCTATTTCTTATATCCATGATTTATTCATGAATTTAATCGTTAAAAATCAATTTCAAAGGCTTATGTGGGATTGATAATTAAAAAAAGGGGGAGATGAATTGATGTTCAACACATTTCCATGGGTATTATGAATAAAGAGAGTTTTTATAAATGTCTTATAGATTTAATTTTATTTGGTTTTGATAGGGATTTGGTGAGTTTTATTTCTCATAGAGGTATCAAAAAAAATTTTGTGGATGATATCTTAGTTATTTTATTATTGGACAGTTGCCATGGAATATATCTATAGTTAGTTTTCTAGACATTATGAAAAAAAATATTTTATATTGGAGGTTTTCTAATCACTATTTCAATTTTAATGAATTAATTTTTTTAGAAAGTAAATTTATAATGATGGGACTCTAGTTGATCCAGATAGATTAAGGATAATAGTTTCAAAAAAATTATCAAAGAATGTTTTCTAGACATAAAA
Organism: Viscum album; assembly: GCA_963277665.1. Lineage (NCBI taxonomy): Eukaryota > Viridiplantae > Streptophyta > Magnoliopsida > Santalales > Viscaceae > Viscum > Viscum album. Next base: position 198,757,662 of record OY728157.1, on the reverse strand, counting down.
CATTCTTGGGTTATCTAGATAACATTGAATATTTATTTTAAAATTCATGAATTTGGAATCACTGATTAAGGAAGTGGACCAATATAGTGTGAATTTATAGTGGTGTGAGAATTTTTAGAAATATTTTAATGAAGTAATTTGATATCTTACTTTATATTTAGTAGTGATTTTATAAAAATATATAAATGGTTATTTTTTATACTATGATCAGTCTCATGAGGGATTTGGTTTCATCTATATAAAATAGGAAACTATAGTTTAATATTGGTATACAAATACATAACTATTTGAGAAGAATTATTCCATTAATAAAATATAATTGGATAAACTATTTTGTATGGTAATGTTTTTGAGAAGTTACCAATTTTATGACAATATCATGGTGTATTTTTATCATAAAATTATTGATTATATTTTGGCTAAACATGATCTAAACAAGGGGTAATGAATATAGGTTGAGTATCTTTATAATTTATACATTTTGTTTTCATATATATGAACGAAGGGTAATATTAATGTTTCTTCTTGATTGAGACTAATTTTGTGGTGAAATAAGTGGAAAATTAGTGTAAAATATTGATTATGCTAGAAATATTTCTTATATATGTGGAGAAATAGACACACTAGATAGAATTATCTTGGAATCAAGTCTCTTAAACACTTCATGATATGGAGAATGTGCTAAAAAGTTATAATTTGGAATATAAAAATATTTTTTCTACCTTAAATTATATGGAGAGTGTTGATACATGGACACTATTATTTGAATCAACATTCTATTTTATAAAAAATGTGTTTTTCCTCATATTTGTAAGATGTTATTATTGAGAATATTCATATCTCGGGAAAGTTTTTACATCTCATAGTAATTAATATTAGCCATGATATCTAATAGAACATAATGTTGGTTGAAATTATAAAGTATGTAGTTTGATATGTCTCAATATGTATAATTTTTCATCCAGTGAATGATCAATATTAATGAAATATTGTTGTATTGTATCTTCCACCTATGTCTACTTAAAAATAAATAATATCATGATATAATTATTATTTGTTATGAGGAATTCATCAGGGAAGAATGGAAATATTTGGGTTATTATATATAATGTTAAAAATTTAGATCACTTCTTAACTATCCATGAAATGTTTCTAGTAAAATATATAGGTGTGTTATATGAAAAATATGTACAGAATATTCATGAATTTCTTGTATTAATTATTCCATATAGATATTTATGTTTCACTTATTTATTTTCTTATTTTACATAAACAATAGTGTGGTAATAGTATAAATATAAGAACATCTCATTAAATTTATATATATGAGTTATCAGAATGAACCACCCAAACATTGGGGGATTTTCTTTGAGATGAGGTGTTGGACATTGGATGATCATGGGAATATAAAATTTAATTATTGAAATATGGTTATTATTTGATATAACAAGTGATGATTTGAATAACATATTTCAAATTATATTATGAAATATTGTGTCAAATACTATTATGTTATGATCTATCATGAGATAAATATTCCGTTGTTCCCAAACATGTATAGGAGATAACAGAACATGTTTAATTATTTCACATGAGAATCATGATACTTCAAACATGGTAGAAGTATTATGATTATAATTAATGATGGAACCGTGAATTATTATATTTATTATATATTATTAGTGTCACTGAGGTTTTAATATCAATAAATTATGAAGAAATTATTGTATTGATTATTTTATAAGGGTTATTTTGATATCATTGAGTTGATTAGAGAAGTGGTTATCATTTTTCAATGTAACAAAGATAATTTAAAATTCATAATGTCTTTAAATTTTTTCAAATTAAAAAAGTACTTTCCATATCCATGTTAAATTATTCATTGTGATATGACCAACTGAGATCTAGATACAACTTTAATTTAGAGGTTGGTAAATAATTTTCACATGTAGGAGAAGATCCAAAGTGGATGGTTAATTTCTTTAGTTTGAGTTCTATGGTAGCATGGAATGATTTTGGTTGAAACTTGTGAGTTATGGATAATCATATAAAAAACTAATGGCTATAGATTTCTATGGGAGACAAAACCATGTGTCTTTATTAGGATAAACAGTCCTATGTTGGTTGAGAAATTGTTTAACCATGGTTATGTAAACAAATATGTAACTATTCAAATAAATTTTACCACCCTAGTTTTGTGGTAGAAGGTTCTATAAATTTTACCCAATTGTTAGGTGGCCATACTTGTTAGCTATAAATGATTAGTTTTTGGAGACAATGAGACTCACATGGTTTGGTGAACAGTTATATGACCCTATAACCAATCAATTTATGATGTTCATAAATCTATAATTTCATTTTAAATAACATAAAAAAATTATTAACACCCATTAATTAATGATAAATAAAATTGGATGAGTTTAGGGTCTCTCAAGATAGTTTTTACTAGATCTCCAAAACAATTTAGTAGACTTCGAAAATTGATTATATATTTCAAGGCTTGAACAAAGTTGAATAATCCTAGAAATGTATCTCAAACATTATCTATCATGTACCACTAGTTTATCCCTCTTGAAATTCCATTAACATTTATGGATAATGATGGGGTTAAATCATGATTATTAAAAGTGAATATTTTTGTATATGAAATAAATTGATTAATCACAAGTGAAATCTATGATCTGTGATATTTGTAATTTTTAATGGATAGTATTTTATATAATGTAGGGTTTTATCTATATATTTTTTGTTTAATGTACTTTTATATTATGTATCTATCAGATAGACTTTATCAAATAAATATGTTTTTAAAATTTATTTGAAATATTTATGGTTTTTGGTATTTCAAAATTATGCAAAATATGATGGATATTATTTGTCTTATGGTTTTATAAAAAAAATATTTGACTTTAATCATTTTGAATTTATCTTAAACAATGCTTGGAATTAAAATTATTTTTATAGATTTAATTTAAATTTTTTGGGATGAAAATGGTTTTTTGAAATTAATTGAATCATGGGTATAATTAGATAAATAAAGTGTTGATAAAACACGATAAAGATATAGAAATGTTTTATACATGAAATAAATAAACAATATACACAATTAAAAATAATTGTGGAGTGATCCGTAGTATAATATAAATATTAGAGATTTTTTAAAGTCAATCATATGGATGGATTCGAATTTATAAAGATTATGTTTTAATTATTAATGATGTTATTATTTAATTCATGAGTGATATTTCTTATGAATCCTATTATTTCACAATATGAATAATTTAATTTGATTATGGGTGTATTTGGTTGGTTTTTCTCAATCTTGGAAAACACTCTATTGAGTTGTTTTAATATGATGGTTTTGGTCATGTTGTATGGTTTTGTAAAAAATTGTAATATATTTATTTTTTTTAAATGTAATAGATTAATTTCATTTGAAAAATATTTATGAGTATTGTGTTTTTTACCCCTATATACAAACATTTGTATACTTTCGATGTTGTTTAGAATGACATAAAGAAATGAAATAAATCGGTGTTCTTTTAGTAGTGGTTAATAAGAGTGGTATTAGAGGGCATGTGTAGTGATATTCCCAATTACATCAATGGTGTAGTTGAAATATATTTTGAGGGAAATTTGTAACCATTTTAATTTAAATTAATTGGGTTCATTTAATGGGTTTTATTATTATGCCTCTATTTTTTATTTTTAAACACTTTTATAAAATTTTGTATTTTTTTATATAAATATATAATTATTCCTATATAATTATTTATATTGATCAATTAAGGTTAAAACATTCCCCAGGAATCATACTTTATCCCGTAAATTTTTTGAATCCTTTATAATAGGGTATTTATGAGAAGTCCATATGGAATCTGTATCTCATGACATAGGATTTGGGCATCATGAAAAAGCATCACTATGCGGGTTGTTACTTAGTGGTGGACATTAAACTAAATCTTCCTTGAATATTAAAGAATTATAATGAGGTATATACTTGATTTATTTTTAATTTATTTCATATTTTTTATTATTATAGTTAATTTTAGTTTTTAGGTATTAATTCCACAATTTATTTGGATGGTCAGATGGCTATAAAATCCATCACATTTTATTATCAAACATTGAGTCACTATAACTCAAAATGACTAATTGTGATAGTGGTTCATCACATAGTTTGTGTAAAGGCATGGAAATGAATTGAATCAACCTCCTACAATCCCAAAAATAAAGTAAAATTTATAATATGGATTTTTTACAAGAAAATACCTTCCTAAAACCAATACAATATAAACAACTATTCATCAAAAAATAAAAAGGAAGATAGTGAAATAAAAGTAAATGATATTATAATATTTACATTATTTGTCCTGAAAAACCCCAATAACATTAAACCTCTAACAGTAGATATTAAAAAGTTGTCGTGTGGTAATAAATTGATGAGAAAATAGCCAAACGAACCTCTCCCAATCTAAACTGTGTCGAAAACATGGAGAGTTGACAAAAAATTACCATTTTCTCATCACTAAGAAAATATTTTATGATCCACAAGAGTTTTCCTTATTCCCAAAAAAACTCTAGTATTCCCACTAGATTTCCAATAAGTGTCCCCCATAAATTTTATTTGAGAAGGTTTTAGGAAAGTAGTTTGACTAATTCCTTCATGTGTTGATGGAAAAAAGGAATGTTGATATCTAATATATTAAATAATAGGGTGAATTTAAAATATTGATAATATATTGAGAGGGTTTTTTATAAATAATTATGTAGTTTAAATGAATTATTATGTGGCGATCCAATCATAACATACAAAAATATTGCATCACTTTTTATCATATTTATCATATTTTACAATAATACCTTCCCTAGAACTATAAAGGGTTAGTCTTTAGAGATTATATGCCTAACCATATTATTTCATTAAATATCAAAAACTCATCCTAGAAATCTGTTGACTTACATTTCCATTTTTATATATATCCTACCTAAAATAATTCTTCACAACATAGGAAACATTCCCTCACAAGAAATGATGATCTTAGATCCTCAATAAGGGTAAACATGGGTGATATCAGTCAGTGATCATATGAAAATAAGACAAGAATAATGTTATGAGATAAGGATCAAAAATTATGAAATTAATACCCAATCAAAAATATATTATAAATCATGAATTGTAGAACAAATCCATATCATTTAAAAACTAATTTTTCATAATAGTAAGTATTAATCAATAAATTTTCATTACCCATGAAATCATATCATATGAATAACAACATATCATATAATTTTTTTAATAATCATAAGCATTTAAAATAATTTCATTTTTCATGGAACATTTCGAAGACCATTATCACATTTTGGATAATGTCCTATAATGGATTGGGTTTACTCCCTAACCACTTTCCATTCTATGAATGTCTTAATTCTATATCATCTTTCATATTATCTAAAAAGATATAAATAATTTCCCAATTCTTTGGGGGGATACATAGTTCATTTCCCATCCATCACATAATTAAAACTGTACCTATGTTTTTTGTAAGACTGTAGAAACACTTATCTTTCCATCCTAGCATATCTCATAGAAAAGAAACTTGTTTCGAAAAGAATTTATCATCATATAATCATAATTCATCTAGGGAAATAATATGGATAATGTCATTATATCTTATCCTTAGTGAATAATAACAAAAAACAAAGTATATTTTCATTGATTAAAAATATCTTTAAAAGAAGTTTTCAACCTTTATTTGGAAAGATGAGAAAAATCCCCATTTCTTGGGAAAGAATTTTAAATAAATATTCTCAAAATATTGATAAAATTATTTCCTTTTAAAGTAAACATCAAATTTTTTAACTAAATATTAAAATAGATATATATCCATGATGGTGGGAAACTATATTTGTAACACCCAAGACTTTTATGAGAAATATTTTGTTTTTATGTTAGATAAATCATCAAAGGAATCTTTCACTACACACAACACTAGCTTGGCTTGCTTTACACCCAATCACGATCTTCCTCGATAGCTTGCGTCATACGCAATATCGAGTTTCAATAAAGAACGATATATTATAATATTACCCGTTATGAATATTATTAACTGAATTTTTAATTTCATAACATTTTAATTCAACTTTTACATTTTCTAGAATGATGTATGAAAACAAAATCAGTTTTCTGGATAAAAGAATTATTTTTAAAAAAATACAGTTTTACCGCCTTTTGATGGCGCACCCACATTAAATCTTGTTTTTGACAAGCTTAGAAGTTCAATTTGACAAAATAAAATTCTTCTTTAGAATCATGATGTAAAAATTTACTTTGGATAGATTTTTCATGTTATTCTGATAACTTTCATATTTTAATGAATAGTAAAAACACGCTAGATTTTAATGAAAAACAACTTTTTTCATCTGAATAATTTATATGGTTAAATTATAAATTTTAATGTTTTTAAAGTATAAATAAAATATGTTTTTACCATTTAATATAATTTATATCATTAGCATTAATTTTACATTGAATTCATAGGTAAAAACATTTCAATCTTTGACAATGTTTTAACTTTTAAAAACTGTTTGCTTAACAACGGGATTAATTTTAAATTAATTACTGCAACTTATGTGTTTTAAATTTTGAAAAATGGATTCTATATTTGGAATCAGTTGGTCCAAGTTATCTTAAAAGGATACTTTTATTTTTTGATATTATGAATTGTAACTACGGTAATTTTTATTTACTACGGTTAAAGGTTAATAAGGTAATTCAAGGTTAAAATAATATTATAATAATTCAAAATTACCTTGACACTTTTCCTAACCTTATTGGATGAGTAGTGGCTGACCATGGGCATCCTTGGGTCGATTTTGGGACCCCATTGAGCCACTTTGTAGTGACAATGACAATTTGGATTAATTAATTTAATGTAAAGACAAAATTGACATTAACAAAAATCTTTTAGTAATTAATTTTTATAAGGGGTTATATAAATTATATTTTCCACTATATATATTCATTGGAAATATAAAAATATTTCCTACATAATGAGATTTTTTTTATAATTTTTAGACACCAAATAAATTAAATTATTTATGACACAATAATGATGAAGTATTTACCTCATTAATAAATGATTTAAATAAATAAGATTATAATGATTAAAATATTTTCCAAAACATGTCCAATTCTGATTGGATGATTTTATTTCGACTGTGAGTCATCTTATCTTCATCTTTAATGATTTTTGGACCTTTTTAAACCGATGATAAGTTTATAATAAAATAATATTTCCACACTTTCCAAAGGTTCCCCTCTCCTCCCTTATAAAAGGGCACCTCCTCCCTCTCTTCATCACTACAATTTGAGCCTTCATGCTCGTCCCAACACTGCCCATTTCACTTACCCACTTCCTTAGAAACCTACTAGAGGTACTGGTCTTATCAAAACACCAACTATAGTGCCTTAAGAGAATGTTTAAAGGAGGCACTTCGAGAAAGAGGTTGTACCTTCTACCATTTTGTTCAAGTTCCATTCTTCTTCTACTCACTCTTATTTAGTTGTTTCATTATGAGGTAATAACATAAGTGTCCCTCATATACTTATATTTTATTATAAATATGAAACAACCCAATTCCACCTCTTATCCATCCTACGGAAGATGAAATCACTGCGCGTGCGTACGTACGGAATACCGTCTCCACGCCATGGTGTAATCTATTTTCCACCACCACCTTACTTGGATGGGTATAATGGTGTAATAATGAATATATATGATTATTGTAAAGTTATATTTATTCTGAAATAGTATACATACACTCCAATACAATTCCACGATCATGGGAATGATATCATCGCTCGTGAGTACGTACGGAATACCGTCTCCACGATGTGATGTGATTCATTCTACATGATCTTAATTTCATAATGATTATATAAATGAATTGAATGAATAAATATGATATATAGTACACTAATACCATTAGGGAAATGAGGTATCTATATCCTAAAGAGAAGAATAAGATTTTATTTCACAAAACACGCATAAGAACAAAAAGTAATAAACGCCCGAATAACTAGTAATAATGAAATATTACTAATAAGAAGCTAGGAATATGACCATATATGATATCATAACAATAATTATGATTCTGAAATAAGTCAATAATATTATTTAAATCATTATACATGAGGTTCGGACACTTACGAAGCAAATCGGACCTAAGGTAAGGGAAAATATCACAATCTCATTTTTATCTGAGATTGTTTAAACTTTGGAATTTACTGGTGTGTATTTTATCATCCACATCCATATTCCCTCAATATTTAATATTGTTTCCATCCACCTACAACTGTTTAAATCCAATTTTACCCTTCGGTGAGTTTTTAGTAAAGGATATGAAAGGAATCTTTTTTCGTTTTTCGTACGAAGTACTTTTTGACTTTTCTGACAAAAGTACGAGAAGAATGTATTTCTAACTTATATAGCATGAATGGATTTTTAAAAAATTATTTCCAATAATATTCCTTTATAAGTTTTGACATTTATTTTTAATCAAATTATTTTAGTTTAAAATTGTATGACCTGTTAAGAAAGGAAAAATGTTTTTGAAGTAGAAAGGATAATTTCCTCAAGAATGGAGTTCAAGTGTTTTTCAAAATTATTTTCCATATAAGATAATATATGGTTCTGTTTCTATCCCTATTATTATATTGATATTATTATTTTGTGATGTAAATATTTTTATGAATTCCTTTATCTTATATGAATTGTTTTAGGATGTCACGATGTTTAAGATTCCCATTTTTATTACATGGGTTATGCTATGATGTATGGTTTATGATTTTGTGGCACACATAAGAATGGTATCATTATAAGATGGGTGGGACCTATATCTCCCTCCAATGAATTAGGTAAAGATTTTATATCTCATGAGATAAACATGGCTATAACGGCAGGTTAAACGGGTTCAGTGAAAAAGGACTGAAACGAGGAGTGAACTCGGTTCAGAAATGGACTTTGTCCACTAAGATAGTCTTGGCAATGAGTCTTGATTAATAATAATTTATTCTCTATGATTATGTGTGTATGACACAAAGTTTCATGTTTTATGTTATGATTATTGGGACTACATTTCACTACCATGATTTATCCCTTGTTATGAAATTATGGTCTCTTTTTCAGGCTAAGATTTTCAAAATGATATGTTCTTATGAATTTGATGTAATTGATATTTATTTTGTTTACCCTTACTGAGCATTTGAGCTCACCCTTTTGTATGTTTTCTTTCCCCAGGCCAGGAAGAAGGGTATTAAGTAAGATATGCCAAAAAGGGAATATAGATATGATGAAATAACTGGGAGACAGTGTAGATGCTTTATGAACTATTTGTTTATGTTTCCCAGTTTCTAAAGACACTATACCTATACGGTCCTTTCATGGTTTTGTTATATGTTGCAATCAGTATGCTTCAATTTTGAATTATTAACCATGTGTGTAATGTATGGGTCGTTATAGGTGGTATCAGAGGAAAGGTATAGTCAACCTTTGGAAACTAGGATGTGAAATCCATAGTAAGAAACATAAGGATATGTCTAAGAATAGAACACAATCATAGTGTTTTAGAAATGGACTTGAACAACCTATGATAAGACCTTATGTGTGAAATTTTATTCTTGATTTTGTGGTTTTCCAATTATAATTAGTGTTGCTCACACTATTCTTCTTGGTTTTAGTCAATGGCTGGAACCAGATGAAACCGTGTTAATGTGGAATGCGACGGGAAATGCAATGATTTTCCCCCTGAACAACCAAACTTTATGGGTGCTGGAATGAAAAATCTTGTAGCCATGCTCACAAAACTTTCTCAAGCTATGAATCATGCAGGACTTCCAAATGAGCAAAGGAAATAGCAACATTCTGTTGTATCCTTCATGAGGCAGCATCCACCTTCATTCAGTGGGTCTCATGATCCATTAGTGGATGAATAATGGATCAGTACCACTGAAAATATGTTTTCAGTTCTTCAATGTTCTGAACATGATAAATTCATCTTAGTAGTATATCGTTAGGAAGGTGATGCTGATCAATGGTGGAATCTTATTAAGAATACGAGGCAAAGGGATGAAATTGAGTCCATGGAATGGGATGAGTTCAAGAACTTATTTTTCAATAAGTATTTCCCTCGTATTCTTCGAAAAATGATGGAGAAGGAGTTTCTTGAACTGAAGCAAAAGGATGATGAATCTGTTGGTACCTACGAAGCAAATTTTACAAGACTTGCAAGGTACGCTTCCAGAATTATTATCCAACCTGAGAGTAAGATTGATCAATTATTTAGTGGCTTAAAACCAAGTCTTCAAAGGGCGTTAGCCATAAGGGATTTCAATAGCTACGAGGAAATTGTTCGATGTGCTCTCAAGGTTGAGATGGAGATTGGTGTAACCCATCAGTCACATGGGTTTGATAAGAAGAGGAAAATGGAATTCAAAGGAAAATCTAAAGACCACACTGAAAAGAAGATGAGTTTTCCCTTATGCTTAATCCGTGGAAAGAAACATGGAGGAAATTGTCTTAAGGGGAGAATAAAATGTTATATGTAACACCCCGAGCTTCCATGATACGCTTCTCATTCAATAATGCAATAGCTTGCACTGTACGCAACTTCGAGTTCTAAAACACAGCGACTAATCAAAGTAGCCATTATGAATAGTAATAACCACTTTTTAAATTTATAGAAATTTTATATTTCAAAATGGAATTCATTTTTGTATTCCTAATATCGAAATTAGCCTATGTTGAATTTTTGGTATTTTTCTGAGAACTTCTAATTTTTTATGAATAGTGAAAAATACTTAAAAACAACTTTTTAAATAAAAATAATTTGTAGTGATAAATTATACTATTTAGTGGTTTTAAAGTATAATTAGAATATATTTTTACCATTTTATCCAATGGTGGTCATTAGAATTAATTTAACATTGAAATTGGTCATAAACAATTGCCAATCTTTTGATATAAATTGTTTCTTAAAAATACGCTATTTGTTGTAACAGCGGGAATGAATTATAAAATTAATTAATGCAACTTATATGTTTGGAATTTTGTAAAATAGACATCATTTTTGAATTCGGAATATCAATTATAGCTTAGGGTGAAATTTTGGCCTTATTCTAAAAAACTTCAATTTTTGATGAATAGTGAAACCACTAAGTGGTTGTTAAAAACTGATTTTTCGTTAAAATGAAATATTACCACTTCTGTGATTTTATTTTCAAAAATCCGACATACATGGTTTTCATTAAGAAGCAAAATGTGGTTCAATGAGATTAAAATAATTTTTTGGTGAATAGTAACTTTTAAGTTCTTAATCGCGGTTAGAGATAATTAGTGTTGTTTAAGGTAAAAATAATGTTTTAATAATATGAGATGAGCTTGACACTTGTCCTACTCCTATTGGATGAGTCATGGCCGACCAAGACAACCCATGGGTCAACTTGGGGACCCCATGGAGCCACTTTGGTAGGAAAATGACATTAATATATATTTATTTAATGTTAAAATTAAATTGACACAAACATGAGTTGTTTTACTAAAACAGTTTGTAAGTGGGGTTAAACAAGTCCAAATTTTGACTATAAATATTCATTAGAAAAGATAAAAAGATTTCCTAAATCATAGTATTTTTTTTATAATTTTTAGACATTAAATAAATTAAATTATTTATGACATCATTATGATGCAGCGATGACCTCATTATTTAACGATTTTAATAAAATGAAAAGATAATGTAAAATCCAAGGCTTACACTTGTACAAAGACTATTGTATGGGTAGATTTAGAACCCTTATCACCTTAGACACTAATTATATAAGTTTGGGACCTTTATAATCCGAAAAGCATTGTGTAATAATGTAACATTTCAATCTTTCCAAAAGAGCCCCTCCTCTCCACTTATAAAAGGCCCCCACCTCTCCCACCTTATTCAGACCTTCAAGCCATTTGGCTCGGCAAACCTCTGCCAAAATACTCTCCCAACTTCCCCCTTTTACTTCTAGAAGCCTCACTTTGGGCAGAACTCTTCTCAAGGAAGCATTTGGCTCAAATCAAAAAGAGTTACCCGATTTTGAGGTAATGTCTTCTCTAATGTTGTTTTGTTTTATTTTTCTTCTCCAACCCCCCTAAACTCTTTTTATTCATTTATTTTGTAACAAAAACAGTATCCTCAATATACTAGGATGTTTTTATAAGAAGGATTCGATCTACACATACACACACCTACATCTAATGGTTAAAGAACATACGGTTTCTGTGGATGGCGAATTTCTGCCTCACGAAACGATGATTGTTCAACACTCATATAAAACCTTCAAAGGTGGACATTAAGATTTAACTATATTTATATATGATATATAATGTGTTTATGTTTTACTTATGCTTCTGTATTTCTCATTTATGGCATACTTTATGATTTCCATTATGGGTAAAATTCGATAATTTCTTTTTAGGAAGTGCGGACTACCGCCCCCTCAAAGTGATTTGAATAGTTAATGACATATGTGGGATGTATAAAGGATGGAGTAAATGGTATTATACACTATATTATACTGGAATTATATTATACATTTATATCATTATGATTTCGTTCCATTAAATATGAAATTGAAATAAAAGTAGCGTTCATGCATACGTACGGCTTACCGTCTCCATGAACGGTGCATTTCATTTCTTACCTCTAAATGTTACGTAATATTATAAATGAATGTATATACTGTATATATATGATATATATGATATCTACATCATGAATATAATTCTGGATATAATGGATATTTTACCACATGAACAACTTGTAATTATAAGAAGTTTATTTTTGACTCAAGTACCAAAGGTCGACAAAACGACCGTTATTAACTTAAATAATTAAATAATGTTCATAACATGGTAATAAGGGACATAAAAGGAATAATGAACATGAAAAATGTTCTTGAGTAAATATATATTAACTCTAGTTTACTATTCAGGAGGTTAATGAACGGTCGAGTTAGGACAGGACGCAAGGTAAGGGAATTTATTAACCCAACCTCTATTATTTGGGTTAATCTCCTACTTTCAAATTATGTCATGATATTATTATTTCTTATTTTGTATTATTTATGTGTACCTATTGTGAATACACATAATAAGTCTATTTTATTTTAAAAATGATCTTTTTAAGGACTTCGTCTCAATCTCCTTTCATTGAGGCATATTTGGTTTTATACACAACTTTCTTTTATACGGTGTATAAACCCCTTTGACTTTTACGTTTATTCAAAAGGAATCTTTTTTATACGAAGCGTTTTACTAAACGACAAAAAGGGAATGTTTTTCTTTCCATACTTATGCGGCGACAACGACTTCTCCACCGCCGTGACCATTATTTGAGTTTCGGCTTCCTCTACAAGCCATCGTTTTTTTTAATGAAAAATAAATACAAAGTTTTAACTTTCTTTTATTTTGGTATTGAAAATGGTTTTGAAAGAGTTTTTATTATATCAATGTGATGTATTGATATCTTGTGATTGAAATGTGGAAATGTTATGTTTCCTTTATGCATGTTTTATGTGATACGATTATGTTATGGTTTATGATATGTTTAAACCTATTCATATGAGGAATGCATTGGACTTAATAAGTGACGGGTGGAGCCCGCTATAGCTCCTCGATGCATCGGTAGGTCTCATGAGACAACTAGATGTGTAATTGGCCGAGGCCCTTTCCCCATTTGATTTATGATTTTGTCCGAGGCCTTAATCATTTTAGACATCTTAGCTGAGGCCTTGACAAAATGTTTCAGAATGTCTGGCATTATGCATTCCATCATTATGAAAATGGTTATTGATATTGCATGTGATTATTCGACCAGTAGAATATCCATGTGAAGAAGTAAATGGCATTATCTCATTTTACTTTTTCCATATTATGTTGATGTTCATGTTTAAAAGGCTTTTGTTTTAGTTATACATTGCCTTAAATGTTTATGTTTATTTATGAAAGCTTCCGCAATATTTTTATCCATACTGAGCATCTGAGCTCACCCCTTTCAATGTTTTAATATTTTCCAGGATGTGAAGAAGTATTTTATGAATGACCTGCAGGGATAGTCAGAAGAGGATATGAGTGTGGACTATGAGGACTTTGTTATTGTAGTTTTTCACTTTATGATGTAATGTAACATTTATGAATGTATCTAGTGTTTCCAAGGCTACTAAACTAATCGGTCTTTCGAGACTTGATCTTTTGTGATCATGCCAATGTTATGAAGTAATGCACCGACTCTGGGTATCTGGGGTCGGGGCATTACAGTTGGTATCAGAGGCAGTTTAGTACTAACCTTGGAAGCTAGATTTAGATAAACTCTGATTAGATCACATAGCCCGAAGATAGACTTTAAGGATTAGTATAGAAGAACTTCCTATAATTTTGGTATTATAGAGATTTTGTGAGTTTTCCGAGCAGTACGTCCCTGTCTGGATACGAGCAAGTAGAGGTGGCTCTGGTACAGATGTACCTAGGGGTAAAACCCGAAAACACCACTTTGAGCTAGACTCGAACGGGAACTGGTGCACGAAAATGGGCCTTGCTGCACTCTTGGTTACGACACTCCTGGGGGATATGCTTTGGATAATTCTCATTTTCCTTATAAACCACTATGAAGGGTTATGAGTATATACTTCCTCAAAGAAAAAATTTTTGTGGATTATATCCATAAATAGTTCAATTTATGTTAAGTATCTTACAAGTATGGAATTATGTATTTTGATTTATAAACTAATATAGTTTATGCCATTGTTTAGAAATGGCGCCTAGTGGAAGGAATGGAAACCATATCAATGCACGCACTCCGTGTAGGGATTTCCCTCCTGCTCAAGATAATTATTGTGGAGCTGGAGATACAACTGGTACTGATCAACTTAATACCATACTGGGACAACTCAATCAGGTTATGAATAATAACCTTACTCGTATGGAGCACCCTGATCCGCAACGTGGAGGATCAATGTTAGACCGCTTCATGAGGCAACAACCACCAACATTTAATGGGGGTACAAATCCATTAGTAGCTGAGAAATGGATAAACTCCTTAGAGAAATATTCCACGCCTTGGGGAGTAGTGAAAGGGAAAAGGTTATCATGGTAGTTTACCGCCTCACTGGAGATGCTAATCAATGGTGGTCATTGATTCAGAACACAAAGGAAGATGATGACATATCGAATATGGAATGGAGGGAGTTCAAAGATCTTTTCTTATAAAAATACTTTCCTCATGACCATAGGGCAGATATGGAAAGGCAATTTCTGAGTCTGAAACAAAAGGAGGATGAGAATGTCGCAAAGTATGAGGCCAACTTTACAAGGTTAGCGAGGTATGATGCAGATTATATACGTAACCCAAGAGGTAAGATTTATCGTTTCTTTGATGGGTGAAAACAATTTCTCCGTCGAGCTTTAGTATCACAATCGTTCTCAACATACGAAGATATTGTCTCATGTGCTATCAAGACAGAAAAGGAATTATCTAAGTCTTATGACAAGAAAGTAAAGCAAGAGAAGAAGAGAACGGTGGAACAAGAGACAGATAAAGGGAAAAAGGGAAAGAAGGATTTTCCATTATGTGATAATTGTGGGAAGAATCACCCTGGTACTTGTCTAAAAGGAATGTGAGTTTGTTATAAATGTGGGGAAAAAGGTCACCAGGCGCGTGATTGTAAGGGAAAGAAAGAGGCTATCAATGTTGAATTCTACAATTGTAGGGAAATGGGGCATTATGCAAATGAATGTCCTAAGTGTCAGGGAAACTTACCTCAGAAAAGGCCAAGGGATCAAGGACAATCATATGCTGTTACTACAGTTGAAGCGGAATAATTAATGTATTGATTCTTTTGGACTCATGGATTATATTCTGGTTATTAGAATAATGTGATATATATATAAGGATTGTACTGCAGTACTTGTTGATTTTAGTAAGGTTTTAATATGATTAGTATGTGACAATAAGAGAAACATTACTTTTATTGGGGAATCTGATAAATTGATTTTGGAATTAAGAGACCTTTTATAGAAAGTCTGGACAGAGGTATTTTGGATAACTATAAGGGTTGGAGTGGATTAAGTTAATCTTTATATAGTATTGTTTATGGTTAAAAAATTTATGAAGATTATTTTTGGAATATTATAATACTATAGTTTTAGGAAAAGGACAACCTGCAGGGCGGGGCATAACCCGTCGCGTCGGACAAAGCTACAGGAATCGAACCCACAACAACAGTGCGACAGGTCTTTATTTCCTACCACTATCCTACAGGAAGTCCCTGGTTATTAAAAAAAAATTTACTAATCTAAATGGTATGTGTTAACATTTGGAACCTTATACAATTAGGATAAATATAATATTTTTGAGTTGTATTACCTTTTAGCGTGAAATATGGGTTTGTGGTAAAAATTTATTAATGAATGAAAGTCTACATGGAAAGTATGTGTATTCCCTTACGTTCTTAGAAAATCTCCTAAATAAACTACTCAACTTTATAAAAGTTAACTCAAAACAAAAATGTTGTCGGTTAACTTTTCCTACTAGGGAATCAATGATCGTTTAACCAATCACAATTTTGTGATTTTCTTGTAGTCAAACTTTCTCCTAATCCTGTTTTCTATAACTCTCCATCAGACCTTGATGGTTTGTTTCTCCTCCATATCCATATTTTCATAAAATCCTAGAATGGGCTATCTCGGGTGACCTTTGTACTTATCTTGATTTCTTTTAATGTTATATAATTATTAACCTTATTTCCGATGTGGGTTTTCCACAAAGGTATTTTCAATTTTCAACCTTTTGTTTTCAAATAAAATTTTCAAATTGCGAGGACGCAATTTATTGAAGGAGGGGAGAATGTAACACCCCGAGCTTCCATGATACGCTTCTCATTCAATAATGCAATAGCTTGCATTGTACGCAACTTCGAGTTTTAAAACACCGTGACTAATCAAAGTAGCCGTTATGAATAGTAATAACCACTTTTTAAATTTATAGAAATTTTATATTTCAAAATGGACTTCATTTTTTTATTCATAATATCGAAATTATCCTATGTTGAATTTTTGGTATTTTTCTGAGAACTTCTAATTTTTTATGAATAGTGAAAAATACTTAAAAACAACGTTTTAAATCAAAATAATTTATAGTGATAAATTATACTATTTATTGGTTTTAAAATATAATTAGAATATATTTTTACCATTTTATCCAATGGTGGTCATTAGAATTAATTTAACATTGAAATTGGACAAAAACAATTGTCAATCTTTTGATATAAATTGTTTCTTAAAAACACGCTATTTGTTGTAACAGCGGGAATTAATTATAAAATTAATTAATGCAACTTATATGTTTGGAATTTTTTAAAATATACATCATTTTTGAATTCGGAATATCAATTATAGCTTAGGGTGAAATTTTGGCCTTATTCTGAAAAACTTCAATTTTTGATGAATAGTAAAACCACTAAGTGGTTGTTAAAAACTGATTTTTCGTTAAAATGAAATATTACCACTTCTGTGATTTGATTTTCAAAAATCCGACATACATGGTTGTCATTAAGAAGCAAAATGTGGTTCAATGAGATTAAAATAATTTTTTGGTGAATAGTAACTTTTAAGTTCTTAATCGCGATTAGAGGTAATTAGTGTAGTTTAAGGTAAAAATAAAGTTTTAATAATATGAGATGAGCTTGACACTTGTGATAATCCTATTTGATGAGTCATGGCCGACCAATAAAACCCATGGGTCAACTTGGGGACCCCATGGAGCCACTTTGGTTGGAAAATGACATTAATATATATTTATTTAATGTTAAAATTAAATTGACACAAGCATGAGTTGTTTTACTAAAACAATTTTTAAGTGGGGTTAAACAAGTCCAAATTTTTACTATAAATATTCATTAGAAATATAAAAATATTTCCTACATCATAGTATTTTTTTTTATAATTTTTAGATATTAAATAAAATAAATTATTTATGACATCATTATGATGCAGCAATGACCTCATTATTTAACTATTTAAATAAAATGAAAGGATAATGTAAAATCCAAGGCATACACCTGTCCAAAGACTATTGGATGGGTAGATTTCGAACCCTTATCACCTTATCCACGAATTTTATAAGTGTGGGACCTTTAGAATCCGAAAATCATTGTGTAATAATGTAACATTTCAATCTTTCCAAAAGAGTCCCTCCTCTCCACTTATAAAAGGCCCCCACCTCTCCCACCTTATTCACACCTTCCAGCCATTTGGCTCGGCAAACCTCTGCCCAAAAACTCTCCCAACTTCCCCCTATTACTCCTAAAAGCCTCACTTTGGGCAGAACTCTTCTCAAGGAAGCATTTGGCTCAAATCAAAATGATTTACCCGATTTTGAGGTAATGTCTTCTCTAATGTTGTTTTGTTTTATTTTTCTTCTCCAACCCCCACAAACTCTTTTTATTAATTTCTTTTGTAACAACACCAGTATCCTCAATACACTAGGATGTTGTTATAAGAAGTATTCTAGCTTCACATACACACACCTACATCTAATGGTTAAAGAACATATGGTTTCTGTGGATGGCGAATTTCTGCCTCACGAAACGATGATTGTTCAACACTCATATAACACCTTAAAAGGTGGCCATTAAGAGGTCACTATATTTATATATGATATATAATGTGTTTATGATTTACTTATGCTTCTGTATTTCTCATTTATGGCATACTTTATGATTTCCATTATGGGTAAAACGCGATAATTTCATTTTAGGAAGTGCGGACTACCGCCCCCTCAAAGTGATTTGAATCGTTAATGCCATATGTGGGATGTATAAAGGATGGAGTAAATGGTATTATACACTATATTATACTGGAATTATATTGTACATTTATATCATTATGATTTCGTTCCATTAAATATGAAATTGAAATGAAAGTAGCGTTCATGCGTACGTACGGCTTACCGTCTCCATGAACGGTGCATTTCATTTCTTACCTCTAAATGTTAGGTAATATTATAAATGAATGTATATACTGTATATATATGATATATATGATATCTAAATCATGAATATAATTCTGGATATAATGGATATTTCACCACATGAACAACTTGTAATTATAAGAAGTTTATTTTTGACTCAAGTACCAAAGATCGACAAAACGACCATTATTAACATAAATAATTAAATAATGTTCATAACATGGTAATAGGGGACATAAAAGGAATAATTAACATGAAAAATCTTCTTAAGTAAATATAAATTAACTCTAGTTTACTATTCAGGAGGTTAAATAACGGTCGAGTCAGGACAGGACGCAAGGTAAGGGAATTTCTTAACCCAACTTCCATTATTTGGGTTAATCTCCTACTTTCAAATTATGTCATGATATTATTATTTCTTATTTTGTATTATTTATGTGTACCTATAGTGAATGCACATAATAGATCTATTTTATTTTAAAAATGATCTTTTTAATGACTTCGTCTCAATCTCCTTTCATTGAGGCATATTTGGTTTTATACACAACTTTCTTTTATACGGTGTATAAACCCCTTTGACTTTTACGTTTATTCAAAAGGAATCTTTTTTATACGAAGCGTTTTACTAAACGAAAAAAAGGGAATGTTTTTCTTTCCATACTTATGCGGCGACAACGACTTCTCCACCGCCGTGACCATTATTTGAGTTTCGGCTTCCTCTAAAAGCCATCATTTTTTTTAATGAAAAATAAATACAAAGTTTTAACTTTCTTTTATTTTGGTATTGAAAATGGTTTTGAAAGAATTTTTATTATATCAATGTGCTGTATTGATATCTTGTGATTGAAATGTGGAAATTTTATGTTTCCTTTATGCATGTTTTATGTGATACGATTATGTTATGGTTTATGATATGTTTAAAACTATTCATATGAGGAATGCATTGGACTTAATAAGTGACGGGTGGAGCCCGCTATAGCTCCTTGATGCATCGGTAGGTCTCATGAGACAACTAGACATGGAATTGGCCGAGGTCCTTTCCCCATTTGATTTGTGATTTTGGCCGAGGCCTTAATCATTTTAGACGTCTTGGCCGAGGCCTTGACAAAATGTTTCAGAATGTCTGGAATTATGCATTCCATCATTATGAAAATGGTTATTGATATTGGATGTGATTATTTGACCGGTAGAATATCCATGTGAAGAAGTAAATGGCATTATCTCATTTTACTTTTTCCATATTATGTTGATGTTCATCTTTAAAAGGCTTTTGTTTTAGTTATACATTGCCTTAAATGTTTATGTTTATTTATGAAAGCTTCCGCAATATTGTTATCCTTACTGAGCATCTGATGTAACGCCCCGACCCCAGTAACCCAGAGTCGGTGCATTATTACATAACATTGGCATGATCACAAGAAAGATCAAATCTCGAAAGACCGATTGGTTTAGTAGCCTTCGAAACACTAGATATATTCATAAGTTTTACATTACATCATAAAATGAAAAACTACTACAACAACATAATGTTTCCATAGTCCAAACTATAATCCCCTCATAATATCCCTGCAGGTCATTCATAACTTACATCTTCACATCCTGGGAAAAATAAAACATAAAAAAGGGGTGAGCTCAAATTCCCAGTAAGGATAACAATATAGCGGAACATTCAAAAATAAGCATAAACATTTAAGGCAATGAATTACTAAAACAAAAGCCTTTTAAACTTGAACTTCAATATAGCATGGAAAATGTAAAATGAAATAATGCCATTTACTTATTCACATGGATATTCTACTAATCGAATAATCACATGCAAAAATCAATAACCACTTTCATAATGTTGGAATGCATAATGCCAGACTATCATAACCACATAGTCAAGGCCTCGTGCCAAGACTACAAATAAGATTTTGTCAAGGCCTTGTGCCAAGACACTAGTTTGTCTAATGAGACCTACCGATGCAATTTTTTTAGAAGATACTTACGTTTAAAATTGCTAAAATACACTCCAGTGTTTTTCTGAAAACATTATGCAAGCTTCTGAAAACAAAATAACTAATTCTGAGACTGGTCGACTAATTACAGGCCATGATGGGTCCACTCCCAATCCCTTCCTGTCTACCAAACTCGAGAGTCGGATTTTCTGAAAACATTTTTAAGGTTGCGTTAAATACGTATACATTTGCACTGTATTTTCATATATTTGAGAGAAATATCTCTTTTTTTGAAATCATTAAATAATCACGTTTTTATAAAAGAAAAAATTTATTTTGAAAATATCCTTACAAGCGTGTAATGGAAGCTTCAAAGGTGTAATAATGGAAGAGAATAACCGCACCTGTCGTATAATTTAACAAAAAAACATTCTTACCTTAATTTTGTCGAAAAGGTTAAAAAGCACCTTTTTTGGAAAACGACAGAAAGATTCCTTTATAAACCTCTTATAAAAAGTAAAACAAGGGTATAAATGAATTTAACCCATATTATTTTAAATAGTAAAAATGTTTTGAAATACATTTTTAAGAAACATGGATGATAAAGAGATCCCAGTAGATTATTACATATAAACAATCTCGGATAATGAAGAGATTGTGAAATAACCCTTACCTTGTACTTTTCCTTGGTTGGGGTAGGTTAACCTCCTATATAATGGCGAAATAATTGTTATTAAATTATACAAGAATCATATATATTAATATGATATCATATATGATCTTTTAACATTGATTTGTTAATAATATCATAGAATTATCGTTGTTTCAGGTGTTAACTTACTTGTTTTCTTTTATATGTTTTGTTACGTAAGACATTTTTGTTGTATCTTATTCATTTCCATAATGATATCAAGTCCTTAAACTTCATTTTTAAATCATCAAATGATAATTATACTTGAATGGATACGATGGAGAATGAATCTCATCGCGTTCGTGGAGACGGTAGTCCGTACGTACGCACGAGGAACAATATCATTATTTTGATATTAAAATAATATATAATGGATGGTATATCATATATAAAGAATCCTTAACATGTTATATTTATTATTTAAATGAGTTACAAATCATTATTATACCCATCCAAATAATATTATATTGAATAACGATTACACCACGACGTGGAGACGGTAAGCCGTACGTAAGCACGTATGGTGACATGTTATTCAAAGGGTGGATAGAATACTGAATATGGTTGTACCATATTTATAATAACATCACAGTATATTTGAGATACTGGAGTTATTATTTTATAATGGTAAGAACAAAGGAAGATGAAGTGGAAGAAGAAAGGAACTTGAAAAGGGGTGGTGAAAACATTACCTCTTCTTCGGGTTCTTCCTTTTGATTTGATCAAAAAGGCTCCTTAGGTTGGCTTTCTGATCAAAATAAGGCCTCTAGGTTGTAGTGAGGGATGTTGGGAGAGTATTTGGGCAGAGTTTGGCCGAACCAAAAGGCTTTGAAGGTGTGAAGAAATGAGAAGGAGGAGTGCCCTTTTATAAGAGGGGTGAGGGGCACCTTTGGAAAAGCTAGAAATATTAATTTATAATAAATTCATATTTGGTTTCTAATGGCTCCAAAGTTGATTATTCAATTTTTAAGGTGGGGATAGGTCGAAAACCACTCAACCAATAGAATTTAGACAGGTTTGGGTACTTATATTAACCTTATATTTAAGTATTAACTCTAAGTTAATTAGTATCACTTTTACAATGTCTCTTTGTATTTTTATATTATATGGTTAATAAACATACCATATACATACAAGAGACCCCCAAGTGGTCCATTAATGATGAACCTATCATGATATAAGTATCGTGGCCGAACCTTAGATTTTTAGGAATTTAATATCAATTAATAATATAATATTTTTTTTAAGAAATCTTTTATGTCAATTTTGACACTATTCAATAGTTGATTTTTGTGAAACTCATAACAGATTGATTACTTCGAAAAAAGTCAATTAAATCAATACTAAAATATTATATTATCCAAGAAAATTATTTTAATTCATTAAAAGTTTCATATTATATTTATTTGGGTATTTTTAATATCAAATATTTTTATTTTTCACTATTACAGTAATTACTACATCATCATTGTGTCATAAATAAATTAAATTATTTAATGTCTAAAAATTATAAATAAAATATAATTATGTAGGAAATCTATTTATCTTTCTAATGAATATTTATAATCTAAAATCCAACATATAGAACCCTATGTAAAAATTGTTTTTCTAAAAGATATATGCTTGTGTCATTTTTGTATTCATTTTAACTTAATTAAAATAAAGTGTCATTATCACTTACAAGTGGATCCATGGGGTCCCAAAATTGACAAAAAGATGCCCATGGTCGACCATGTATCAACCAATAGGGTTAAGACACGTTTTAGGGTAATTTATTGTTATTATAATATTATTTTTTTAACCCTTATTTACCGGATTTACCCTTAACCATGGTAAATAAAATATTTACCGCAGTAATTATTCAAAATGTCTAAAAATAAAAGTTACCTATTTACATAATTTGAACATCCTGATTCCAAATATGGAATCCATTTTCCTAAATTCAAAACACTGAAGTGGCAGAAATTAATTTAAAATTAATTCCCGCTGTCAAAACAAAAAGCGTGTTTTTAAGAGATAATAACTATCAAAAGATTGACACGTGTTTATGTTTGGTTTAATTGTAAAATTATGTCCAATGAACAAAATTATATTAAATGGTAAAAATATATTCTAAATATACTTTAAAACCACTCAAATTCATAATTTATCACTATTAATTATTTTGATTAAAAAAGTTGTTTTTAATTAAAATTTAGTAATTTTCACTATTCATCAAAATATGAAAGTTATCCGAAATGTACCAAAATTTCACCTTAGGCTAAATTCGATATTCCGAATCCAAAAATGAATTTCATTTTCAAATATAAAAGATATATAATTTCAAAAAGTATGTATTACTATTCATAACGTCTAGTTTGATTAGTTATGGTGTGTTAGAACTCAAGGTTGCATACAACACGCGCTACAGTATTATTCAAATAAAGCGTACCGTGGAAGCTTGGGATGTTTCATTTTAAATTTTTGATGTCCCCATTTAGTCAAAAAGTTTAAAATATTGTATTTAAAAGGGGTTCACTATTAAAAGTTGATAAAAGTGCAATACTGAAAATTAATTTGTTCTTTCATTATATCTAAGAAACTCATAATATGGATTCTAAAATTATAAGTATTATATAAAGTTTAAAATTTAGATAATACTATTCATAACCTCTTTTGAATGGCTTTTTTTTTTGTAAGTCATGGTGTGATTGAACTCGGTGTTGCGTGTAGTGCAAGTTATTGAATTATTTTGAAGAAATAACACACTATGAAATCTTGGAGTGTTACATTCTCCCCTCCTTCAATAAATTGCGTCCTCGCAATTTGAAATTGTTCTTCGAAAATAAAAGGTTGAAAATAGAAAATATATTTGTGGGAAAACGCACATCGGAAATTGGGTTACTAAAATTTAGTCTTAATATGAGGAAAAGAGAAATGAAAGGGTCACCACCAAATTATGATCTCGATTAGGAGAACATTGGTGGCATTTAGAGACATATATTTGGTGGAAAAACGTAAATATTTATAGGTAGTGATTGAGGTCATCAATCACAAACAAGTATAAAATTGAGGTCCTTGAATTCATCAATCTATAATGATTTGAAATACCATCGGTTCAACAAAACATAGGGTATTAGGATAACACATTTTTGACGTTTTAAAATATCTTAGTTGAAATCCCACATCAAAAAATGAATTAATGAGGCCTCTATTTAAAATAAAGAGTCGAAAGTATGAATATTACCAAAAATAACACATACTAGGGTTCCATGTAGGAAAATATGGATATGGAAGAAAAATCTAACCATCAATTATCTGATGGAGAGTGGTAGAGAACATGGCTATGAAAAGGCCAACAATCCCAAAGCCATAAATTAGTGATGATTTAAGGTACCATCTAGGAAAACATTTTTGTTCTAAGTTGCTTTTCTTAATATTGAGGAATTTATTTATGAGATTGGATAAGATCATAAGGAGATATACTTACTTTATAATTAAAGTTTTATCCATTAATAAATTTCTACCACAAACTCATCTTTCACTCTAAAAGATAATAGAATGTAAAAAAAATTCTATTTACACTATTCGTATAGGGTTCCAAAATAAACGAATTTATAATTCATCTACAAGATCTTTTAATAAAAACTACATTATTTAATCCAGGACATCTCGTGGGCCAGTGGTAGGTGATACACCCTTGTCGCCCTTCGGTTGCGGGTTCAAGTCTCGCAGCCTTGCCGGACGCGACGGGTTGCCGCCCGACCTCCCGGTTGTCCTTTTATGGTAATCCAAAATAATCCAAATGAGAACCATCCAAAATACTTCTATCCAAACTCACAGTCCAACATTCATAAAAAAGGTAAACATAATATAGATCCTTTTTACCCTGTAATAGCATATGAATACCTTCATCATGTATTACCATATTCCTTATTGATTACATTCATGCTCCCTTATTCCATATAGAATGCTGGATATACTTCATTAATCCAAAAATGTTTTAAACCCCAACAATGATGGAATATACAAATCATTAATCAGTTCCAAGGTAGTCAAGAATATCCAATATAATTTATCCAAAACAATCACATATTATTCCAAAATCACTACCTCAGTATCAGTACTATAATATGATTTATCATTCTCTCAACCATATATTTTCCAAAAATTTATCCTGCTATTGAGTAACTTTTCTTTGTTCCACACAATCTCAAGTCCTTAATGAAATAGTACTGCAGTAAAATCCTTATATACTCCATAATTATTATAACAAGTACATTGTTGATACAACACTCAATTGACATAATCAACATAAGAAATATAATCATTCCTCTTCATCTGTGGTAGTATCATAACTTGATTATTATCCAATGACATCATTTGCGGCATAGTCTGATGACTGGGACATAGGTTCGCGTAGTGTCCAATCTCCTTTCAAATGAAGCATTGTGCATTTGAAACCTTTTTCTTACCCTTGCAGTCACGTACTTTGTGCCCTTTTCCTCCACACTTATAACAAACTCCCATTCCTTTCAGGCAAGTTCCAGGGTGTTTCTTTCCACAGTTACCACATATGGGAAAATTCTTCTTTTCCCTCTTCCCTTTATCCATATTTCTCTCTTCCATCCTTTTCTTCTCTTGCTTCCCTTCAAAGCCATAGGACTCAGTAAACTCTTTATTTATCTTATCAACAGATGATATTATTTCTTCATATGATGATAATACATGGGAGACTATTTCTCTTATAAATTCTAGCTTATGATCATTAAAGATATGATCCTTATTTCTCTTTGGATCATGTGCATTTCTGGAGTTCTCATTCCTTCTACTGGGCGCCATTTCTAAACAATGGCATACACTAGATCAGTTTATGAATCAAAATACATAATCCCATACTTATAAAACACTTAACATAAATTGAACTATTTATGGATATAATCCATAATCATAAGAATGTTTTCTTTGAGGAAGTATATACTCATAATCCCTTCAAAATGATTTGTAAAGAAAATGACAGTTATCCTAAGCATGTCCCCCGGGAGTGTCGTAACTAAGAGTGCAGCAAGCCCCGTTGTCGTGCACCAGTTCCCGTTCGAGTCTAGCTCAAAGCGGTGTTTTCGGGTTTTACCCCTAGGTACATCTGTGCCAGAGCCGCCTCTACCTGCTCGTATCCAGACAGGGATGAATTGCTCGGAAAACTCACAAAATCTCTAAAATACCAAAATTCTAGGAAGTTCTTCTATACTAATCCTCAAAGTTCATCTTAGGTCTACGTGCTCTAATCAGAGTTTACCTAAATCTAGCTTCCAAGGTTTGTACTAAACTTCCTATGATACCATCTGTAACGCCCCGACCCCAGTTACCCAGAGTCGGTGCATTATTACATAAAATTGGCATGATCACAAGAAAGATAAAATCTCGAAAGACCGATTGGTTTAGTAGCCATGGAAACACAAGATATATTCATAAGTTTTACATTACATCATAAAATGAAAAACTACTACAACAACATAATGTTTCCATAGTCCACACTATAATCCCCTCATAATATCCCTGAAGGTCATTCATAACTTACATCTTCACATCCTGGGAAAAATAAAACATAGAAAAGGAGTGAGCTCAAATGCCCAGTAAGGATAACAATATAGCAGAACATTCAAAAATAAGCATAAACATTTAAGGCAATGAATTACTAAAACAAAAGCCTTTTAAACTTGAATTTCAATATAGCATGGCAAAAGTAAAAGGAAATAATGCCATTTACTTATTCACATGGATATTCTACTAATCGAATAATCACATGAAAAAATCAATAACCACTTTTATAATGTTGGAATGCATAATGCCAGACTATCATAACCACATAGTCAAGGCCTCGTTCCATGACTACAAATAAGATTTTGTCAAGGCCTTGTGCCAAGACAGTAGTTTGTCTCATGAGACCTACCGATGCAATTTTTTTAGAAGATACTTACATTTAAAATTGCTAAAATACACTCCAGTGTTTTTCTGAAAACATTATGCAAGCTTCTGAAAACAAAATAACTAATTCCGAGACTGCTCGACTAATTACAGGCCATGATGGGTCCACTCCCAATCCCTTCCTGTCTACCAAACTCGAGAGTCGGATTTTCTGAAAACATTTTTAAGCTTGTGTTAAATACGTATACATTTGCACTAGATTTTCATATATTTGAGAGAAATAACTCTTTTTTTGAAATCATTTAATAATCACATTATTATAAAAGAAAAACTTTATTTTGAAAATATCCTTACAAGCGTGTAAGGGAAGCTTCAAAGGTGTAATAATGGAAGATAATAACCTCACCTGTCGTATAAGTTAACAAAAAAACATTCTTACCTTAATTTTGTCGAAAAGGTTAAAAAGCGCCTTGTTTGGAAAACGACAAAAAGATTACTTTATAAACCTCTTATAAAAAGTCAAACAAGGGTATAAATGAATTTAACCCATACTCTTGTAAATATTAAAAATGTTTTGAAATACATTTTTAAGAAACATGGATGATAAAGAGATCCCAGTAGATTATTACATATAAACAATCTCGGATAATGAAGAGATTGTGAAATAACCCTTACCTTGTACTTTTCCTTGGTTGGGGTAGGTTAACCTCCTGTATAATGGTGAAATAATTGTTATTAAATTATACAAGAATCATATATATTAATATGATATCATATATGATCTTTTAACATTGATTTGTTAATAATATCTTAGAATTATCGTTGTTTCGGGTGTTAACTTACTTGGTTTCTTTTACATGTTTTGTTACGTAAGACATTTTTGTTGTATCTTTTTCATATCCAGAATGATATCATGTCCTTAAACATCATTTTTAAATCATAAAATGATAATTATACTTGAATGGATACGATGGAGAATGAATCTCATCGCGTTCGTGGAGACGGTAGTCCGTACGTACGCACGAGCGACAATATCATTATTTTGATATTAAAATAATATATAATGGATGGTATATCATATATACAGAATCCTTAACATGTTATATTTATTATTTACATGAGTTACACATCATTATTATACCCATCCAAATAATATTATATTGAATAACAATTACACCACGACTCGGAGACGGTAAGCCGTACGTATGCACGTATGGTGACATGTTATTCAAAGGGTGGATAGAATACTGAATATGGTTGTACCATATTTATAATAACATCACAGTATATGTGAGATACTGGAGTTATTATTTTAGAATGGTAAGAACAAAGGAAGATGAAGTGGAAGAAGAAAGGAACGTGAAAAGGGGTGGTGAAAACATTACCTCTTCTTCGGGTTCTTCCTTTTGATTTGATCAAAAGAACTCATTAGGTTGGCTTTATGATCAAACTAAGGCCTCTAGGTTGTAGTGAGGGATGTTGGGAGAGTATTTGGTCAGAGTTTGGCCGAACCAAAAGGCTTTGAAGGTGTGAAGAAATGAGAAGGAGGAGTTCCCTTTTATAAGAGGGGTGAGGGGCACCTTTGGAAAAGCTAGAAATATTAATTTATAATAAATTCATATTCGGTTTATAATGGCTCCAAAGTTTATTATTCAAAGGTTAATGTGGGGATAGGTATAAAACCACTCAACCAATAGAATTTAGACAGGTTTGGGTACTTATATTAACCTTATCTTTAAGTATTAACTCTAAGTTAATTAGTTTCACTTTTACAATGTCTCTTTGTATTTTTATATTATATGGTTAATAAACTTACCATATACATACAAGAGACCCCCAAGTGGTCCACTAATGATGAAACTATCATGATATAAGTCTCTTTGCCTAACCTTAGATTTTTAGGAATTTAATATCAATTAATAATATAATATTTGTTTTAAGAACTCTTTTATGTCAATTTTGACACTATTCAATAGTTGATTTTTTTGAAACTCATAACAGATTGATTACTTCGAACAAAGTCAATTTAATCAATAATAATATATCATATTATCCTATTAAATTATTTTAATTCATTAAAAGTTTCATATTATATTTATTTGGGTATTGTTAATATCAAATATTTTGATTTTTCACTATTATAGTAATTACTGCATCATCATTGTGTCATAAATAAATTAAATTATTTAATGTATAAAAATTATAAATAAAATATAATTATGTAGGAAATCTTTTTATCTTTCTAATGAATATTTATAATCTAAACTCCAACATATATAACCCTATGTAACAATTGTTTTTCTAAAAGATATATGCTTGTGTCATTTTTGTATTCATTTTAACTTAATTAAAATAAAGTGTCATTATCACTTACAAGTGGATCCATGGGGTCCCAAAATTGACAAAAAGATGCCCATGGTCGACCATGTATCAACCAATAGGGTTAAGACACGTTTTAGGGTAATTTAGTATTATTATAATATTATTTTTTTAACCCTTATTTACCGGATTTACCCTTAACCATGGTAAATAAAATATTTACCGCAGTAATTATACAAAATGTCTAAAAATAAAAGTTACCTATTTACATAATTTGAACATCCTGATTCCAAATATGGAATCCATTTTCCTAAATTCAAAACACAGAAGTGGCATAAATTAATTTAAAATTAATTCCCGCTGTCAAAACAAAAAGTGTGTTTTTAAGAGATAATAAGTATCAAAAGATTGACACTTGTTTATGATTGGTTTAATTGTAAAATTATGTCCAATGACCAAAATTATATTAAATAGTAAAAATATATTCTAAATATACTTTAAAACCACTCAAATTCATAATTTATCACTATTAATTATTTTGATTTAAAAAGTTGTTTTTAATTAAAATTTAGTAATTTTCACTATTCATCAAAATATGAAAGTTATCCGAAATGTACCAAAATTTCACCTTAGGCTAAATTCGATATTCTGAATCCAAAATTGAAGTCCATTTTCAAATATAAAAGATATATAATTTTAAAAAGTAGGTATTACTATTCATAACGGCTAATTTGATTAGTTATGGTGTGTTAGAACTCAAGGTTTCATACAACACACGCTACTGTATTATTCAAAGAAAGCGTACCGTGGAAACTTGGTATGTTTCATTTTAAATTTTTGATGTCCCCATTTAGTCAAAAAGTTTAAAATATTGTATTTAAAAAGGGTTCACTATTAAAAGTTGATAAAAGTGAAATACTGAAAATTAATTTGTTCTTGCATTATAACTAAGAAACTCATAATATGGATTCTAAAATTATAAGGATTATATAAAGTTTAAAATTTAGATAATACTATTCATAACCTCTTTTGAATGGCTTTTTTTTAAGTCATGGTGTGATTGAACTCGGTGTTGCGTGTAGTGCAAGTTATTGAATTATTTTGAAGAAATAACACACTATGAAATCTTGGGGTGTTACGTCTGAGCTCATCCCTTTCAATGTTTTAATATTTTCTAGGATGTGAAGAAGTATTTTATGAATGACCTGCAGGGATAGTCAGAAGAGGATATGAGTGTGGACTATGAAGACTTTGTTATTGTAGTTTTTCACTTTATGATGTAATGTAACATTTATGAATGTATCTAGTGTTTCCAAGGCTACTAAACTAATCGGTCTTTCAAGACTTGATCTTTTGTGATCATGCCAATGTTACGAAGTAATGTACCGACTCTGGGTATCTGGGGTCGGGGCGTTACATATAAGTGTGGAAAGGAATGTCATCGGGCAATTGAATGTCGAAATAATGGGAAGAAGATGTCTAATGATGAAAACAAAGGAAGGGATACACAAAATAAACCAACTACCCATCAATGTTTCAAGTGCAAGGAAATGGGGCATTACGCCAATCAATGCCCAAATCCAAGGGTTGATTATTATGATCGATGTCAACAAACTCTTATGGCCAAAGATAAAGGAAAGTCACATGCAATTACTATCGGCGATGTGGAGAACGACAACGAGGTGGTGAGAGGTACACATACCATCCACTCTAAAGTAGAAAATGTTTTATTTGATTTTGGATCCACCCACTCTTTTATTTCTGAAGAATTTTCTAAGGGTATCATCGTATTACCTCAACAATTAGATGTTGAGTTGGCTTTGACAAATCCTAATGGCACAACGTTCGCATCAAAAGTTTATAATTCTTCTCCGATTGATGTTTGTGGGAAAGTGCTTCCTGCAATTCTTGTGATCCTTCCTATAGTAGAATTTGATGTGATTCTTGGCATGGATTGGATTTCTTTATATGGAGCTCATATCAATTGCCAAAGAAGGGAAGTCACATTTCATATTCCAGATCAATCTATGATCATCTATCGATGCAAGTATGAACATAACCTTCCAGTGGAAATTTCTTCCATTTATGGGTATTGATTCCACTAAATGAAAGTTATATATCACAAATGGTTTGTGAGAAACTCACAATTAAGAAGATTCCCATTGTACGGGAGTTTGACGATGTCTTTCTGGAGGAATTTCCAAGTCCTCCACAAAATTGTGAAGTTGAGTTTTCAACAGAACTCATACCGGGTGCTTTGCCTAATTCAATGACACCTTATAGAATGGACCCAATTGAGTTACATGAATTGAAGAAGCAACTCCAAGAGAATCATGATAAAGTATTCATACGCCCTAGTGCGTCACCTTGGGGAGCACCTGTTCTGTTTGTTAAGAAGAATGATTGATCAATGAGACTATACGTTGATTATCGAGAACTTAACAAGATCACTATAAAGAACAAATACCCTCTCCCATGCATTGATGACCTATTTGACCAACTACACGGAGCTCAATACTTTTCCAAGACTGATCTTCATTCAGGGTATCATCAATTAAGGGTCAAAAGGGAGGATATATCAAAGACGTCTTTCTGTACAAGGTATGGACACTATGAATTTATAGTGATGCCATTTGGTCTTACGAATGCCCCTACTATCTTCATTGATCTGATGAATAGAGTCTTTAGAGACTATCTTGATCAGTTTGTGGTAGTCTTTATAGATGATATTCTTGTCTATTCAAAGATCAAGGAAGAACATGAAGATCACTTGAGAATTGTATTAATGACCCTAAGAAAGAAGAAGCTTTATTCCAAATTTAACAAGTGTGAATTTTGGCCTAAAAAGTTGCATTTTTGGGTCACATAATCTCAAAAGAGGGGATATCTGTGGATCTAGAAAAAACAGAGGTTATCGAAAGATGGTCAAGACCAACAACAGTAACTGAGATCCGAATTTTTCTTGGTTTGTCTGGATATTATCGACGTTTTGTGAATGATTTTTCAAGGTTATCTATCCCACTCACCAAGTTAACTCTAAAAGGAGTTAAGTTTGTTTGGACGGAGGAATGTGAAGAAAATTTCAAAGAGCTAAAAAGAAGGTTATCTAGTGCACCTGTGCTCACACTACCTTGCAGTGGAGAAAGGTTTGTGATCTACAGTGATTCATCCAAGAAGGCACTAGGATGTGTTCTCATGAAAAATGATATGGTGATAGCTTATGTCTCACGACAGTTGAAAATCCATGAGCAAAATTACCCATCTCATGATTTGGAGTTAGTTGCGGTAATCGTTGCATTAAAGATTTGGAGGCATTACCTTTATGGTGAAAGGTGTGATATTTATACTGATCATAAAAGTTTAAAGTATATTTTCACACAAATGGAGCTGAATATGAGTCAATGAAGATGGTTGGAGCTGATTAAGGATTACAACTTCTCAATCCATTACCACCCTGGAGAGCAAACAAGAAAGCAGACGCATTAAGTCGACAAGACCATGCTAGCTTATCCATGATGAGGATCACAAAAGATCCAATATTTATGGTTTTAAAAATGATGGATCTTGGAATTATAATGGAATGGGAAAATCGTATCTTTCTCAAATAAATGTTCAACCATCTATACATGTAAAGATTAAAGAGGCGCAGAAAGAAGATTTCGAGTTACAGAAGAAGGAGAGAAATGTTCCTAAATTCAACCTTGATTGTGATGGGAAAATAAAGTTCGGGAATTGGGTTTGTGTTCCTCCTATCCCAGAATTAAAGAAGGATCTGCTGGATGAGGCTCATAGTTCTTCATTCTCTATTCATCTTGGAAGCACGAAGATGTATAGGGACCTGAAAGAGTATTTCAGGTGGGATGGCAAGAAAAGAGATGTTGCTGAATATGTCTCTCGATGATTGGGTTTTCAGCAAGTTAAAGTCGAGATATAGAAGTCTAAGGGGATGTTACAACCATTACCCATACCTAAATGGAAATTGGAAAACATCACTATGGACTTTGTCACTGGACTTCCTAAAACAACCAAAGGCAATAATGCAATCTGGGTCATAGTTGATCATCTTACAAAGTCTGCACACTTCATTTCTATTAGAGAATATTTTTCTCTAGATCAGCTTGCCAGGATATATGTAAAGGATGTAGTAAGATTGCATGGAGTACCACTTTATATTATATCTGATCGGGATCCTAGGTTTACCTCAAAGTTCTAGCGAAGTCCTCAATATACTCTCGATACAGAGTTGAGTTTCAGCAAAGCTTATCATCCTCAGACAGACAGTCAGTCTGAGAGGACAATTCAAACTCTATAAGATATGTTGAGAGCTTACTCTATAGATTTCAAAGGTGGTTGGGATCAACACATACCTTTTGTGGAATTTTCTTATTATAATAGCTTTCACTCCAGTATTCAGATGGCTCCCTATGAAGCTCTCTATGGAAAGAAATGAAGGACTCCAACATGCTGGGATAAAGTTGGGGAAAGAAATCTATTAGGACCTGATCTTGTTGATGAAATGGAAGAAAAGGTCAGATCTATTCAACAACACATAAGAGAATCTCAGAGTCGACAGAAAAGTTACGCCGACAACCGAAGAAAAGACCTAGAGTTTGAAGTAGGTGATAAAGTGTTCTTACGAATATCTCCCTAGAAGAGGTTCAGGAGATTTGGAAAGAAGGTAAAGTTGAGCCCTAGATATATCAGCCCTTTTTAAATTCTGGATCATGTTGGGAAGGTATCTTACCGATTGGCGCTTCCACCAAATGTCTCTCAAGTTCACAATGTGTTCCATGTATCTCTCCTGAGAAAGTACATACCTGATCCTTCACATGTAGTCAGCTCAGAAGTTGTATCGCTCGAACAAGATCTTTCTTATGAAGAACAACCGATAGAGATTTTGGATCATAGCGAAAAAGTCCTACGGAACAAGACCACTCGCTTGGTGAAAGTTTTATGGAGGAACCACCAATTAGAAGAACCTACATGGGAACTTGAGGATATGATGAGGGAGAGGTATCCTCATCTGTTTGTTATGAAGTGACAAATTTCGAGGAAGAAATTCATTTTAAGGGGGGTAGAATGTAACACCTGATACTTTTATGAGAAATATTTTGTTTTTATGTTATATAAATTATCAAATTAATCTTTCACTACACACAACACTAGCTTGGCTTGCTTTACACGCTATCGTGGTCTTCCTCGATAGCTTGCGTCGTACGAAATATCGTGTTTCACTAAACAACGATATATTATAATATTAACCGTTATGAATAGTATTAACTGAATTTTTAATTTTATAACATTTTAATTCATCTTATACATTTTCTATAATGAAGTATGAAAACAAAATCAGTTTTTTGGATAAAAGAAGTATTTTTCAAAAAATGCAGTTTTACCGCCTTTTGATGGCGCACCGACATTGAATCTAGTATTTTACAATTTGATATGTTCAATTTTACAAAATAAAATTCTTATTTAGAATCGGGATATAAAAATTTACTTTGGATAAATTTTTCATATTATTCTGATAACTTTCATATTTTAATGAATAGTAAAAACACGATATATTTTAATTAAAAACAACTTTTTTCATCGCAATAATTTATATGCTTAAATTATAATATTGAATGTTTTTAAAGTATAAATAAAATATATTTTTACCATTTAATATAATGTATGTCATTATCATTAATTTTACATTGAATTCTTAGGTAAAAACATTTCAATCTTTGGCAATGTTTTACCTTTTAAAACCCATTTCCTTAACAACGGGATTAATTTTAAATTAATTATTGCAACTTCTGTGTTTTGAATTTTGAAAAATGGATTCCGTATTTGGAATCAGTGGGTCCAAATTATGTTAATAGGTTACTTTTATTTTTTTGATATTATGAATAGTAACTACGGTAATTTTTATTTTCTACAGTTAAAGGTAAATAGGGTAATTCAACGATAAAAGAATATTATAATAATTCAAAATTACCTTGAAACTTTTCCTAACCTTATTTTATTAGTATTGGCCTACCCCGGTCATCCTTGGGTCGATTTTGGGACCCCATTGAGCCACTTGGTAGTGACAATGACAATTTGGATTAATTAATTTAATGTAAAGACAAAATTGACATTAACAAAAATCTTTTAGTAATTAATTTTTATAAGGGGTTATATAAATTATATTTTCGAATATAAATATTCATTGGAAAGCTAAAACGATTTCCTACATAATAATTGTTTTATAATTTTTAGACACCAAATAAATTAAATTATTTTTGACACATTAATGATGAAGTATTTACCTCATTAATAAATGATTTTAATAAATAAGATTATAATGATTAAAATATTTTCCAAAACATGTCCAATTCTGATTGGATGATTTTATTTCTACTATGAGTCATCTTATCTTCATCTTTAATGATTTTTGGTCCTTTTGAAACCGAAGATAAGTTTATAATAAAATAATATTTCCACACTTTCCAAAGGTGCCCCTCTCCTCCCTTATAAAAGGAAACCTCCTCCCTCTCTTCCTCACACCAATTTGAGCCTTCAATATTGGCCAAACACTAATAATTTCACTTCCCCACTTTCTTATAAACCTACTAGAGGTAATGGTCTTTTCAAAAGACCAAATCTAGTGCCTTAAGAGAATGTTTAAAGGAGGCACTTCGAGAAAGAGGTTATACCTTCTACCATTTTCTTCAAGTTCCATTCTTCTTCTACTCCCTCTTCTTTAGTTGTTTCATTTTGAGGTAATAACATCAGTATCCCTCATATACCGATACGTTATTATAAATATGAAACAAACCTATTTCACCTCTTATCCATCCTATGGAAAATGAAATCGCAGCGCGTGCGTACATACAGAATATCGTCTCCACGCCGTGGTGTAATCTATTTTCCATCACCACCTAACTTGGATGGATATAATGGTGCAAATAAAAAACTATATATGATTATTGTAAAGTGGTATTGATTCTGAAATAGTATACATACACTCCAATACAATTCCACGATCATGGGAATGATATCATTGCTCGTGTGTACGTACGGAATACCGTCTCCACGATATGATGTGATTCGTTCTACATGATCTTCATTGCATAATGATTATATAAATGAATTTAATGAATAAATATGATATTTATTACACTAATACCATTCTGGAAATGAGGTATCTATAACCTAAATATAGGAATAAGAATTTATTCGACAAAACACGTATAAGAATAAAAATTAATAAACACCCGAATAACAAGTAATAATGAAATATTACTAATAAGAAGCTAATAATATGACCATATATGATATTATAACAATAATAATGATTCTATAATAATTCAATAACATTATTTAAGTAATTATACAGGAGGTTCGGACACTTACGAAGCAAATTGGACCTAAGGTAAGGGAAAATATCACAATCTCATTTTTATCCGAGATTGTTTATACTTTGGTATTTACTGGGGTGTATTTTATCATCCACATCCATATTACCTCAATATGTAATGTTGTTTCCATCCACCTACAATTTTTTAAATCCAATTTTACCCTTCGGTGAGTTTTTAGTAAAGGATATGAAAGGAATCTTTTTTCGTTGTTCGTACGAAGTACTTTTTGACTTTTCCGACAAAAGTACGAGAAGAATGTTTTTTTAACTTATACGGCATGAATGGATTTTTAAAACATTATTTCCAATAATCATCCTTTATAAGTTTTCAATTTTTATTTTTAATCAACTTCTTTTAGTTTAAAATTGTATGACATGTTAAGAAAGAAAAAATGTTTTTGAAGTTGAAAGGATATTTTCCTCAAGAATGGAGTTCAAGTGTTCTATCAAAATTATTTTCCATCTAAGATAATATAGGGTTATGTTTCTATCACTATTATTATATTGTTTTGATTATGTTGGTATGGAAATATTTTTATGAATTCCTTTAACTTATATGAATTGTTTTATGATGTCATGATGTTTAAGATTCCCATTTCTATTACATGGGTTATGCTATGATGTATGGTTTATGATTTTGTGGCACACATAAGAATGGTATCATTATAAGATGGGTGGGACCTATATCTCCCTCCAACAAATTGGGTATAGATTTTATATCTCATGTGATAGACATCGCTGGAATGGCAGGTTAAACCGGTTCAGTGAAACAGGACTGAAACGAGGAGTGAACTCGGTTCAGAAATGGACTTTGTCCACTAAGATAGTCTTGAAAATGAGTCTTGACTAATAAGAAATGATTCTCTATTATTATTTGTGTATGCCACAAAGTTTCATGTTTTATGTTATGATTATCGGGACTACATTTCACTACTATGATTTATCCCATGTTATGAAATTATGATCTCTTTTGCCGGGTAAGATTTTCAAAAAGTTATTTTCTTATGAATTTGATGTAATTGATATTTATTTTGTTTACCCTTACTGGGAATTTGAGCTCACCCTTTTGTATATTTTCTTTACCCATGTCAGGAAGAAGGGTATTAAGTATGATATGCCAAAAAGGGACTATAGATATGATGAAATAAATGGGAGACAGTGTAGATGATTTATGAACCAATTGTTTATGTTTCCCAATTTCTAAAGACACTATACCAATACGGTCCTTTCATGTTTTTGTTATATGATGTAATAAGTATGCTTCAATTTTGAATTATTAACCATGTGTGTAATGTATGGGTCGTTATAATATTAATGTGGTAAATTTTTAAAAAAATATTTCATTTACACTTTTTGTAAAAAGGAACAAATAACATGTACAAAAAACATTATATTTTTTTATTTAATCCTTTAAAAATAATGTAAAATATTCCCAAAATGACCTAAGATAATAACTGTATCATATAAAATAATATTCTTGAAATCATTTTAAAGAAAATGTACATGTAATAAAAACTATATCCACTGAAGAAGAAATACTGATATATTTTCTTAAAATACATTTTGTCAATTATATTAGGTAACAAAGAGAGAAGAATGAAAATAAAACATTAAAAACCTGTAAATAACCATTTTATAAGAAAATATATGTTATTTTAGAGATAAATATAATATAATATCTCTAAATGAGGTTTAATTATATTCAATATTGATTAAAAATAAAATTATTACATTGACCCTTACACCAAGTCCTCCATTTATTTGTATGTGATCTTAGCCTCCTGTATAGACAATTTATTTTTATTATATATCTATTGAATAACAATATATATAATTATATTTTTTATATCATTCAATTATTATTTCTTATTACCCATACACTAATAATTCTTCTTTAAAATTAACATTCTGGTGAAAACTGGTTAGTTTCCCAAGCATGTTTTTATTTGGATTTTTAATTGTTTACACCATGTTCATGGATTCATTATATATAGACATTTTAAATTTTTTTAATTATCATATTTATTCATTATATACACTTTTATAACCATTAATATAAGTTGGTTATGATAAATTAACTACATTACTTCATGGTCATGTTACTCTATACCTATGTAGGAGTAATGTTTCGGTTTTCCAAAATATGGAAAGGAATGAAGGGTAAAAAATAATATAAAATAATTTATTCATAAAATTTTTATAAACTACATATATATTCATTAAATAAATCCATATAAAATTCTAATTATGGTTCATATGAAAAAAAAAATCACATTTCTCTCTAGTGGTCGTAGTCCACATATATGCATGAATGGTGTAATCATTTCTCAATGGATAAAACAAAGATATAAAATCGATTTAATATTATCATAACAATAATTTATATTACATTGATTTTGTTTTTTATATATTTTTGTGATGTTTATTTAATTTTTAAGGATTTTATGGATTAAAAAAGTCAGAATACATCATTAAGGACAATTACTTCTTCTTTGAGACACCTTATTTTTCTTACACCTTAAACCTTCTTAGTTTAGTCATAGGGGAATAAAAAAATCAATATAATGTGTTTAAGTGATTTATTAATGTATTTTGATATGTATGTACTTAGATATATTCGTCATGATTATTTAAAAACTGAATAGAAGAGGTTTCCCTTCATAAATGTGGTGAGTGGAAAACTTATAAATAATGAAAACATTAAAATATAATAATGTCATATTCAAGTAATATTTGAACAAAACAAACCAAATTTATAATCTATTATAATTTTGGGTTTTAATTTACTTAAATAAAACGATTTATATAAGTTTCAATTCATTTTAACCTTTATCACTTTTGTTTAATTCCTTTTTAACCCTTACCATAGTAATTAATTTTTAACATGATTACTACTCTTTAGGACCAAAAATGATATTGAACTTATTAAAAAAATTTGGAAATAATTATTTCATACAAGGAAACCATTTTATAAACTTCAATTCTACTAAGTGGTAGAAACTCAATGAGATATATGTAAAATAATACCATTAAACCCACTTTTATACAAATGAATTTTTATTCATGAAAGTAAATTCATTTTCATTCCATTCCTAGTAAAAACAATTAAATTAATGCTTAAATATTGAAAAATATATATTTTTAGGCTTTTCATTAAAAGCATTTGACAATAGTGACTAATTTAACTTATTATGTTAAAAACCCAATTCCCACTTAAAATTAGTGTTTTTGGAAAAAAACCGCATTTTTTCCCTAAAAAGATTTTATATTCATACATAAAAAATTATAGTAAAATAAATTCATTTTATTCATATTTGAATGAAAAATTAAAATTATTTTAATAATTTAGAATAATTTTTCAATAAAACATATATGAAATATATAATGCTCAAAAATAAATTCTGTAATATATTTTATTTAGATCATAGTATTTCCTAAATGAATTATAATTTTTTTTCACAATTATATTTCATTAAAATAAAAACTATATTGATTACTTTTCTAATTTATAATAATTAGTCACATAATTTCAGGAGTGTGTTTATCAAAATTTATAAAATTATTTTATTTATTAAATAGAAATATATTGAAAAACTATATTGTGTTACATTCAACCACCATTTTAATAATTTTGACCTCAAAATATCATCACATTGTTAAAATAAAATAATACCTTACCCCCATCACATCCTCAATTTCACACATATCTTCCTCAAATTTTATATTCCTCTTTGTAATGAAAACTAAGATTTTTTCAGGTTTAATATAACTTTATCTCAATGATATTGCATTTATATGAGTAACTCTTAATAAGAAAGATCATGCTTCATTTGTACACCCTATGATTTCCACACATATGAATGATATGGTTTATAATTTAATAAAATTGATAAATTTTACACATAGGAAATATGGGAGTGGTACAAAGTAAGCTCCATGTCATAATCCACCATCCCAATCTGATCAATAATCATTTAGGGACTGATATACTAGGGGATTAACATTCCCTTTTTTCAAAATAACATTAAATTATTATAAGAATATATTTCAATTAATACATTATAATAAAATATAAACATTAAATCTATCTGTGGATTTTCCACATAACATTTCTATCAACATTGATCTACCTTGATGCACTATTGAATTGATTTAACAATATCTATCACTCTCCCATTATGATCTAGTCCCAATGGAATTTTACCCAAATTTATCCAAGAATATTTCAGTATAAAACATATTTCTATAGATGGATTAATATGTATCCGTATAAATGATCAAGAGAAAGCTATTGTTGTAATAAATGTTTACCAGATGAAGTTTTTGATCTTGTCCACATCTGAAATCCAATTAAAAATCTTTCAGCATATTTTCTAGGGTTCATATGGTCATCTCATAAAAATCCATTGTATTAGGGTGATATGTAGTTCTGAATCAAAACTCTATATTCAAATATTATTTAATAATTATCCAAAACATCAAGTTAATCCGTAGATCCTAATAACTTATGATCAAGATTTTTACTCAATGAAACCCTAAAACTTATTTATTGTATAACATTATAAATTGATCTTGGGACAAATAATTATCGATAAAAATGAAATATTCTGAATATATAAGGAAATAATCTACAACCTAAATAATATTGTTCCCATTAGATTATAAGGGGAGTCCCATGAATAAATCCATGTTGATGTTTTAGAATTTCCAATTTTTTATTATTAGTTTTTATAACATCACCTTAAACATTTTTATCTGAGCCATAAATTTATGGAATACCACGAATTGGGTAAATAATCTATAATATATTAATTCTTGTTATAAAAAATCATCACACTTTTAGGATGAACATAGAATTATGAATAGTGGTCATCATTTAAGAACACCTTCTTCAATTCTAGTATTTTTGGGACACATGATCAATTTATAAACATCATCATTCTTTCACTATCGTGACTAAACTCAAGAACATTCCTTATCTTATTTTAAACTTCCATATCTCACTTATAGTCCTCTTTAACCTTATTATGAATAGATGGCCAAACATTAACCAAGGAAATATTAGATCTTTCTCCCTTTTAATGATTTCAAGATCCATAATTTAGAAATCTTTAACTATTAGATCTATTTTAATCCTTAAGGTAGAAAAACTAGCATGGCCCTTCAAACTGAAATCCCCAACCACCTAATTCACAACTATAGGGTGGTAATGTAATGATAATCCAATGTATTTAATCAGTTTCAGTCATCATATATGGTGCATATTCAAAAATTTCTATGTGAATATATACTTCCATATTTTATGATTGGTATATATGCAACACTGTTTACTATAAAGATATTTTCATCACATCTTCAAATCCAAAATTAAT
Organism: Viscum album; assembly: GCA_963277665.1. Lineage (NCBI taxonomy): Eukaryota > Viridiplantae > Streptophyta > Magnoliopsida > Santalales > Viscaceae > Viscum > Viscum album. The sequence continues at coordinate 198,714,990 of OY728157.1, read as the reverse complement.
TTTTTTTATTTCAAAATAATGAGTCAAATAATTTTTCTCATGACCCTTATATTAAAAAAATGCACAATCTACTACCATGTAATTATATATGAGAACAAATCTTAGTCTCTTATATGATTCATCATTATAAATAACATATCCTTGTCCACTATAAGGTACTGTGAGTGTAGGTTCACTGAAAAACCTATTCTTTAATTATTGAAATTTTATTCGCATTCATTGGTAAAAAGGAACTTGGGACCCTTCCATGAAATCATGGTTCACAGATTTGTTAGCTGTGAGATATTTTTCATAAATCATATGAAGTATCTAGATATCCCAATATAACTAATAATATTAGTTTATGTGGTTAGTCACGGAAATTTCTCAATAACTTTAGTATTTAAGTAATTAATCGATATAACATCTCTTGTAAATACATTACCCAAGAATAATACATTGTCTATTCAAAATTCATATTTAATAAAAATAGAATATGTATTATCATTAAAAAAGGTCTTCAATACAATTTTCCAATGATCTTCATGCTCTTTCCTTCTCTTAGAATATATAATAATATTATCTATAAAGTCTATAAAAAAAATGAAGGTAATAAATAAATAAAATATTTATTATATCCATGCACATAATATGGGAAATGGTATGTACAAATGGAATCACTATAAATTATTAGGGTCCATACATTATATATGTGGTTGTCATGGGTATGTTCTCTTAATTGAGACCCAACTAATCATATCTATATCAAATTTTAGTCTTTGAAATGTATCGAGCACCTCTCATTTGATCAAATAGGTCATCAATATGGGTTGTATGATATTCTTTTTTTTTAAATTTTGATAATCAATGAATAAACATTGACACGTATTTCATATTACTAAAAATAACATTTGTACCGCATGTAGATACCCCTATCCAAAAGAATACCTTATCAAGGGTCTCCTCGAGTTGATTATATAATTCATGTAACACAATAATGATCATTCTTTAGGGATTCTTTGAAATAGTAACAACATAGTGTATGAGTTATATTGAAATTTTAGGTTTTTAATTACGGTGAACACCAAGTAACTCCCCAGAAAATACTTATCAAAATTATAAAAGAAAAGAATATCTTTAATGTTGTGTTTCCCACAAACTATTTTAGATATATACTTCTCATTAATAGTTAATAATACCCATAAAATGGAAGTAGGTTCCATTGTTAGTTCAAAATCATCCTCGAATCGATGATCAATCATTGGTTTATTTAGAATATAAAATGTGACTACCATTCCACAATGATTTATATGAAATATATATAAATAAATCCAATCAAGGACCAAAATAACATTAGGTTTATCTTGGCGGAGAATTAAAAGATTTACATGAGTAAAATCTCTACAATAATATTTTGGAGAAGACCTATAGACTTGTGACAAAATCAGCATATCATTAATATTTTTCACCAACAATTAAACATATAATAAATGAGGTGTTGATGGGATCTACTTATAAAAATAATTAGATATAATTGAGTGGGTATAAGCATAATATAATATGATATGTATATTTATAGAGAAGATGATATTGGTACCTTTTACTACTTCATTATGTTGACTCACTTTAGTGATTGTGATTGAATGATAATTTTAATTATCTCTAGAATTAAGAGGTTATGGGTGTTGATTTTCATCATAAACCATTGGATTCATGCACTTGATGGAATAATTCACATACTCTTTATAGTTTTACAATTTTCTTTGGTGTGGTACCTTTATTTGATCTCCCTATACAATCATTTAATTAGCTTCACTATTCATATCTCTTCAATATTCACTTTCTCAATGGCCATATATTCCAAACATAAATAATTTACAAATTATCTTTATAATATTCCCTTAATGATTCTTTAAAAACATAGAGCATAAAGGAGTATTACTTTTATTCCCTCCATGTTTTTATTTATTGTAATTTCCTCGCTACCCCATCTTTTTTTCATATAGTAAACTTGATAATGATGGGAATCCTCACTCTCTAATTCTACCTTGAGTTCATAAAATATGATTTCTTAAATGATACTAAATTCCGATATATCTAATATCGTTAATCATAAAAACTAATTGCAATAAATAATTGATCAGTTTTTTATTTCAAAGTCGATGATAATTCCAGAATCATACCTCTCATGTCTTAAAAATTTTTCCTCATAGCCTCCAATAGATTATTCATACTTTTTCTTAATATCAAAGAATTCAATTTTTATTTAAATGAAAAGAGTTAGATTAATTTACATAATGAAAAATAAACTCTTAAACTCCTTGCATTCAATGGATTGAACTTCTTCCTCTTTCCTCATATTTGTAATTAGATTCCACCATTGATATCATTATCATTCTGAAGTATACAATGCATGACTTTTTAAAATTATTAGCACTGAAGAATGAAAAATATATTTTAAATGATACGAATTCATTACTAAAAAAATATTACGTTAGATAAACTATTGAAAAAAGGTATATATTTCCTCCTAACAAGATCAATGATGGGTCGCTCCCTAGTTTCACATGTGGATGATTTAAATGATTCATTTTTAGAAACTAACAAACCAATACCTCCATGGTTATAAATCGGTTAAGTGTAACACCCCAACCCTACCTAAAATAGGCTAGGGGATACAGACTAATATAGAGTAGACATATCACAAACATGGGAGGTCTTGGAACAATGCATCTAGACACACACACACACACACACACACACACACACTCACACACACATCACAAAATAACTAAACAATACTAATAGGTAAATACATGTGATACAATAATTCATGCATAACATATATCTAATATTCAGAGTATGATAAAAATTTTGGAAAGAAATAAGGGCCCGAATATAATCCCGCTAAAAAGTTGCAAAATGTCTAGGCTACTCAGAAGGCGGGGGCTATTTTCAAATGCGACGCATGGTCCCATCATGATCTTCTTACACTATACTATACTTCACCTACTCACTGTCCTCCTATGACTCCATAAAAAGAAATATCTTCTATATAAGAAACAACATGTGTTAAGATCCCATGAATAGGTGAGTATAATAATACTAATAAGAACACCATTATATAAAAAAACATAAATCATAATGAAAATAATTATCTAATCAATATAAAGTCATGTCAATCAGAATATGGGACACAGAGATAAAAAACAAAAAAAAAACTAAGATATACTCAAGATAGACACCATGTCTCAAAGTGGTATCAACTATAATGTCGATCATAAAATTTTTCTCAGGGCTTCAAAATAATTCTCTCTCAGGAGAGTCCGTTCCATTAGCATGTTACCCTGATGGAGCATACATAACCAATAATGCTTCTCAGGCCTCACCAAAGAAGAAACATGAATGATTTCTTAATATCTTGATACCATGTTAGGATATCATACATAGGTCCACTATGGGAGACCAAAAAACCTACCGAAATATCCCACTAGTCATGGGATTGTATGGATGATGGTATAATGCACCCTAGTGGATAACCCATTTGATAGGGGATCAATTCCCTATGTATTTTTGTCGTGAAGATACCACGAACCCTACATAAGTAATGACCAAGAATGATAGAGGATAACACCCCAAGTCACCTGGAGGGAAATGAAGAACTATATCCAAGTCTAATCTCATATGAGGGATCACAATCATATACTCAGGATGTAACTCTTTACTATACCCTCATTGGGATAGACCATGGAATGGCACCTGACCATACATAGTCTATCCCTATGAGGTTATATTAATTTGTTACGTAAGAACCCAACCGGGCCTAGTATATACTAAAGAGATGAAGGGCCTTAACCTTCCATGGATAAATTACAAGGTGTGTATGTGGAGTACACAATATGTATCATCTATCATGGGTCTATATATGTCTCGCCATCCAACATTGAATATATTTCTCCAAATACATGGGGTTTTCAAAGTGATACATAGCATGTATATATCCAAATGATACTTAGCATGCCCTCTTTTCATCCTCCTATATGTCTAGAAATTTTTATGTACTTTATCTCATGCCCATGAATTCAAGGTTATGCCTATGTACTATGTCCAATTCTATGTAATAGGTGAGACCTATTAACTCTGGAATGACTATGTACCTATCTAAGTTTATTATCATGTACCATGAGGGTATATGTTGATCTTCTAGAACTATGTCACATGGAATTTAGTAGGGACCACAAGTAATTTGATGTTATTTTCTTTATGTTACTCAAGCACATAATAATAGAGACTACATACTATGTGTTCCTCAAACTACACAACATGAAGTTGGTGATTTTTTTTGAAATTCTAGAAGAATTTACACATCCCCACACACTGTTGTCTCCTTATATCTTGCTAAAAAATATATCTTATGATATGAAAGTCTGAGTATTCCATGTTTTTTCATCATTGTTATCTAGAATATTTCCAACTAATCCATTCCTAAATCATTCCCAATCACACTGTGATATTATAGCCTCAGCAAACCAAATGTCATAGGATACCCAAAACCAATCTAGATCCACCTTCAATGACACACATATCAATCACATCATCAATAAAAAATATCAAACTACAATAATTATTTGTTATTAAATAGATAAAATGTGTAAGGATTCATTTCGTGTATTCATCAAACTACAAGATGACAAGAAATTTTAGTGATGAACAGGCATCATATGTGGGAAAAAGAAGGGAATAAAAATTTGAATAATGATCCATTGGCATTATTTAGGTTGTCCAAAATTCACTAACATTATAATGAAGAATTACCAAAAAAATATCAAATAAAAACCCATTTCCTAATTTCCCTAGAAGATAACTAATACCTAAATATCAAAATTTACCCACATATCAATCAATTTATTGATTCGATTCATGCTATTTAAGAGATAAACAAATGGGGAATTAATCAAGCGTATGGAATCTTTTTTCCTCGAGTTATATCAAGAATTGGTGAAGGAACTTTTTCTAGTGATGAAAACAATGATCCCGGCATGATTTTCATCTATCCCCTCATTCACATCAATTCATTCATTGGTGATCCCCGATCTCGATCCTCGAATGAAGAAATATATCCCCCTCTATAATATCCATTTTTTATTTTCATAATTCTAAATATTTTCACAATATATTTTTTATATATGGGGTTAGCATGTTATACTAAAAAAATATATAAATTAAGTAAATTAATTTATCATATTACTTTCAACCACAATTAAATTTTAACAAAAATCTTAATGATAATAAAGGTTATATCATGATGAGGATAAACCCCATCATCCAAATAAAAATGTAGTCTTAGATATCCCCCCCGAGGTCCGCATTTAAGATTTATATCATTATATATGATGAACTATGTGTCCATGGTATAATATGTTAAATATTTTTATTATTCCAACAATAAGGCTCACCAGTCCTTGGAATCCCATTCCCTCTCAATGCTCGGATTTGAATACATCACAATGTATTATGAGAGAAAAAGAGAGTTGTTTTATTCTCCACACCTTCATGTGTTTTTAAAAAAATTGAAAACCTACTCAAAATTAAGGATGCCGATTTCTCATATAGATCTTTATCTCCCAGGATCTCTTCTGAAGGTCCACATGCTATAAAAAAACGCACCCAAGGAAAACATTTTACCATTAGGTGTCTCTTATTTCTAGTTCTCAAATGTTACTAGGTATATTGAAAAGTTAACTCCACCCTAAAAGTCTTGAATATCCTCGTTTATATCATGAAATTAATTATACACATGTCTCCATAGTTGTGACACGAGGAAAACATTAATCATTTCTTCCATAAATGGTTGGTGGTCCAAGAGGTTTTCTACATTGTTATTGAATGAATTAATAGGGAAAATAGCCTAAAACACTAGAGATAGTATTCCACGTGGGAAAAGTCTCCATAATTTTCATTGAGGTGATATCTCTTAAAAATCATTATCTCATCATTGAACTCAAATGATCACAATAATCTATCCATAAGGCACCCTAGACATTTTTATGATGTCTGCATCTTCACATGTTTGATTTTCACCTTTCATTACCCTCCTAAGTACCAAATATAGACCAATAAGAACAATCCCCCACTATCTCTAACAAGTACAACAATGACCAACAAGGTCTCCAATACATGACCTCAAATGTTGCAACACTGATGATGGAGTTATAACTGTTGTGATACAAAAAACTCCACCAATATAAGAAGATATTTTCAACTATGTTTGATAACTAACCTTAAACCCTAAATCATGTTCCCAATAACATTAATGGTCCTCAAAACCTGGCCATATTCATAGGTTAGAAACACTTCTCAACTAACACCAAGTCCCAAGTCCTCCATGAGTATCTCTATAGTCATGATGTGATGTGATAATGATATTATGAAAATAACATTAATGGAATATCAAGAATTAGACTACCTTCTTCATAGACAAGAATCCCAAAATATATACCATAATATTCTGTCATATAGTTAGGAAGTGGTCCAACATAGTTTTAGTCAATGAACACTCAAATAGATTCTTGAACATACACTGATCTTGTAATCATCATCATGAAAAAAATACCATCCTAGTTATGCTTCCATCTGAGCACTATAGCCTTCACCTACATATAGGTGATATTAAAAAAGCATAACTCAACAACACACAACCACATCCCTGCCCGTAATCCATGATTCCAAAGGATATAGGTACCTCCAAACATATCCTTGGTGCAATACTAAGAAGAATAAACCTCCTCAACAGTTTTTTCACAACATAACTAGTGTCATCATCCATACTCGATCAATGCTGACATACCCACCACCTTCAAAAAATCCTACAAGAACATGTCCAAGGGAAAATTGGTCATTCTAGATCTCACATTTGATATCCATATGTTGTTTCTCCGTGACTCACTAAATAATAAAAGGGGAAAGAATCATCAACTAGATGTATGTTGCACCATCAATATCCTTAAGGGTCAACTGCAAAGAGGCCAACAGTTTTATCACCTCACTCAATAACAATGAACATTAAACCTCATTGTGCGCATCATATATTAATGAAACACTCTCAGGTGGATCTCAAGGTAACACACCCTCAACATATACTCTCTACACTATCACTCCCATGTATAAGAAGACATTCCTAGGAGGTGTATTTGATGAATCTAGAAACGAGACTTCGAGAACTTCTTATAAATATGTTAACCTCAGAAAATTTAAATAACCATTCTCAAGGGTGTTGTTTAATCCAATGATAAATCTGATTATACGTGTATTTAATCAAGGGAGACAACCACAAACCAATCTATGAATGTTCAAAGGATCCACTCCATAAATCTCATAATAGGCTTGGGTGTTCAACACACAGAAGAGTATCACCAAGAACTCAAATAGAGTATGGAGGATATAGAAATCCACAAATAGTATATCCTCTTCTAAAATCTAAATCTAGTGATAATCAAACCTGGGTTCAAACTATCAGGAAAACTTCACCCTTAGCCACTAGTCATAGAATTAATTATTTATTAGGGGTGGTAAGTCATCCCTGAAATTCACCTAGTTTAAGTAATTTCAATCCACTCCTAACCAAAAAATATCATTTTCTTTATAGGATAACAACAGTAGAATACCTAGATAAACACATTTTTTCTTATATGGGCAATACTCTATATATTTTTGCTAAATTCATCTTTAACTCTCACAACTACACATGGTCATCCAACATTCCACTGTAGATATCGGTCCACCCATTATGAATGTATATGAAGAAAAAAACATTTATATGTTTATATAAACTTGAAACATACTCATGGAATATATCCACATACTCCTATAACACCATATAAAAATAATACTCATAGAATCCACTACCCCAAGGGTCATCTGAGACAACTGATAAGAAATTTATTGTACCCTCTTACACATGAGATCATATTTCTTTTCCTGGGGTTACTCCTTTTATAAAACCAGAACTCCATCCCAAAACTAAGATACATTGTGAACCTCACTAGTAACATTCAATAGTATAAAAAAGGTATACAACTAGTCTATAAAGTGGAAAACATCATAGGGGTCCCACTACCACTATAGAAGGATTCCATGTAAGTATCTATCTATCTCTCTCTCCTAGAGGAAGCTCACACAAATGAAAAGTTTGTTGTCAACCATCCTCTCTCTGGGAGACACTAACACAATGGAAGATCCAAGGGATCACCTGAAATATATATGTTTTTAATAGGATTAGTGTAATGAAAAAAAATGTATCTCACCAATTTATAAAAGTACTATAAGTAATTTAGATAAGATGTACATCATACCCTGATCAATACAATGGCCTCTGGTTCATAATCCTCCATTTCATGAAGAATCAAATTTCAATGACCACCATATCCTTATTCAAAGCATGAAACACCTTAGAGTAGTGGTGGTGGAAACATATCAAAGAAATAGCCACCTATATGTTCTCTCCATGTACATCTTCCATCAGCACTATCCAATGAACCTCTATTTTCCATCCATTATTGTTTCCCTTCAGGTTTATTAATCACCTCTCTATATGTAATATGATGGTTCAAAAATCCTATGTGAGATTTCCACTTCCATACAATGCATAAAAAGACATTTCCCTCGATGGAATGAGTAGTCCCTAATGTATTAATGAATGGTATAACCTATTATATTTTGAAATTCCTCACATTCCTAATATTAATGGACCCTTCTTTCCCAAGATTGCTTGCAATTATTGACATAAAAGCTCAAAATACATGTTTGATCCCTATGTGTTATCATCTAACACCAATATTTCCATCCATGGCTCCGTATGACATGAAAAATCCTCCTAAACCACCATAGGTGTGTCTATGAATCGATCATTAGGTGGGATCAACACTTAATATTCATTTTGAAGGAACACTATATCATGATTAGACCCCTTCATGGTGGAAACATCACTCATCAGTTCATACTCTCAAATATATTGTATAATCTTTAATGGTTATTTGAGAAGAAACCTCATGTTGGGAGGCAAGATATACTATGGTCAAAGAGTATATCTGGGGAGGCTGACTCCAGAATGAAATGGAAATCGCAACCAATTACTATATGATACCTATACCAACATTTTCCCTACAACTAGTGTCTACCCATAGAAATTCAATTAGCGTTCTTTCATATTCATGGTGAATATATAAGTTTTTTTACACTAACACTAGTGTATCAGTCCTATGACCCAAAATCAAAATAATTTAACACTATTTCTATAAATACCAAACCCGAACAACACATTTATACAATCTCCAAACTCTTGTCCTAATCTGATCACCACCTTAGATAACACTCTATCATGACCCAGCCCACTAGTTCTTGCCTAGCTGATGATGATCAAACTGTGAAACTCCATGCATTTCTCTAAAAGTCCAAGGGTTGGTATCTAGCACTGATTAGAAATATCACACACATGAGAGGCCAATTCACATTTTACATGTGCACAAATGAATCTCCAAATACCAAAAAAAATTAATGTTAAATACAATGGATTCCATAATGTATTAATAACATCTATACCATAGTTATAGTATGATGAATGCAATGGTAAGAAACTAATTTACAAATAAAATCCCACTAAAAAGTGAAAAAGAGTTTAACCTGCTCAGATGAAGGGGACTACAATCAAATGAAACACTAAGTCCAACCATGGTCTATCTAGACCAAAATATGATCTTCCTGCTCTAAATCCACCTATAACTCCATAAAAAGGCATGCGTTATGCATAATATATGACATATATGGGTAGATCCCATGTAGGTGTGGGTATAATAGTACCTATTACGACACCATCAAATTAGTAAATATAAATAATCAAGAAAGTAGGTAGGTCTCCAATACAAATACATAAAAATTTGAATATTTTACATAGATATAATAACAAAAAATCCATAAAAACCTCAAGCTATACTCTAGGTCTCAAATTGGTCTTTACCATACTACTATCCATATGATTTTTTTGGCTTTAAGAAAACACAACCTCAATAGATTCCACCCCATGATCCATATTATAGATGACTGACCTAACTCAATTGGTCCTACTTGTCGGGTCTCATAAAATAATATACTAACTAAAACTCAAAATATCTCATCACCTAGTAAACAGATCACTCATTGTGTCACTAAAAGACTCCATGTACCCTACTACAATAACCTACTGAGTTGCGTACCATATGCATGATGAGACAATGAACCCCAAAAAATTAATCCTTTATATAGGGGATCAAAACCCTATGTATGTCGGTAATGGAAATACCATGAACTCAACCTAGGGAACATGATGTAACTATTATTGATCACACCTTGAGTCTCACAGAGGGATACCCCAAGCTCTATTCTAGTCTCATCTCATATAGGCAACCACAATTCTATAACCAAGATGTAACACCTTATTACACACTCAAAGTGATTTAAAATGTAATTTAATCCAATTGAACATGGGATATAGTAAATTGATAGTGGGCCTCAACCATCCTTGTATATAGTACAAGGTACGTTTAGAGAATTCATAGAATGTATCATATTCCCTAGGTATACCCGTGTATTTCCTTCCACATGGAATGTATTCTCCAAATACATGGTGTTTCCCAAATATGCATGTCATGTAGAGATTATTCTAGAACTTGGCATGTCACTATACACATTCCATGTATGTATATTCACTCCCATTTACTCTAGGTTTTCCCCAGGTATTTTATGTCATGACCATATATTCTGGTCATGTCTAAGTGTCATGTCATTCCCATATACTCTGACCATTCCCATATACCTGGTCATGACTGTGTCCTTGTAAACTAAGGGTAAATGGTTAGCTTGTATCATTATAATACATGGTGTGTAGTAGGAAACATGAAACAAGTCATATTATTCACTATGCGTAACCATATCACCGTAGAAGGAGGACTACATGACTTGTTCTCTTTAGACTACCTAGTGTATTCAATAGTTTATTAAAAATTCCAGAAAGCTTCATGCATCAACCAAAATCCTTTCCACAATGGATTTTCCCAATAAATCTTTTGCATGATTTTAATATCCATGTAAATTGATCCATTCCAACACCATTGGTTGGATTCTGAAAATCTAGTATGCATAGAAATCCTTCCATGTCACACGTCACTTCCATCTCTACACCAAACCACAATCTGTGGCTCACCAAAAACTAATCTCAATTCATCATCATCACTAGACACCTTGATCACATTTTCTATATGGAAATTGAAACATTGTAAATGAACTGTTTCTATAACTATAAAATGCGCAAGGATCTGTTTTCAGTATTCGTAAAACCACTAACCCAAAGTTAATTCTAATGATGAATGTGTGTATAACGTGGGAATAAAACCATTAAATGAAAAAGTGATGAATGAACCTCAACCACTCTTTAGTATTTATTTATTTCAATTCAATCAGAAAAATGAATAAAGAGAAACACTAAAAAATTAAAAATAATTACAGTGTATCCAAGTAAGATAACTTGAACCTGAAAACCATAATCAACCCACGAATGAATCATTGGGTTGATTTGATTCTTATTAATTAGGGTATTACAGAATGTGTAATATATCATATAAAATAAATATATTTTATTGAGTTGGATTGATCATTACTGAAGAACACATTCCCTTGTAATCAAGACAAAAATCCACCTACTTTTTTCACCCATATCCTGATACACCACAATCTATTCATTAGCAATCATCAATCTAGATCTGTCATTGATGAAAAATATACTCTTCTCTATTATCCCATTGTTATATTGATAACAATATATATTATCCATGGAATCATATTTATAGATAAGGATAAGTCACCGCACTAAATGTTTTTTTATTATTTTCACATGTAGTGTAACTTTAACAAAACATATGATGTCTACATTGGTTTTGTCCCACTTGGGGTAAATCATAACTTTCAAATTAAATAGGTGTATCAAATTTCCAATCTAATTACATGTTTATATGTTATTCAATTATTAATAAAAACCAATATGGGAATGATATAACATATTTTTTATTTTTTATATCAACACCGTGTTTCACTAGGCCTTGGAATATTGTGTTGTCTCTACACGTGGCTCAGAAATTTTCTTCAAAATATTAAAAATATTTATGATTAAAAAAAAGACTTGATATATTCTCCCAACCATCTTGATTTTTCATGCTGAAAAGATAAAACATACTCATATGTGTGGATTCTATGTTCTCATATGGGTCTACCACTCCTAAGAGCCCTCCGGAAGGTCCCTATGCAGACAAAAACACACACCCAAGGGATACATTTATCCATGAAGGGTCTCTTCTAGCTAGTTCTCAAATTCCACTAGCCACCTTGAAAAGGCCACCCCTCTCTCAACATCTATCACATCTTGGTCCAAAACATGAAATAATATGAGAACAAGTCTCCATAGCTATGAAATGTGGGAAACATCAAGCAAAAGGTGTAACAGTATTTAGAGGGACAAGCGGTATGCCAACTCACTACCCAACATAGTAACTAGAAAAAAGGCCTATGGAGAATATAGTTAATCTATCACTCCAGAAAACTCTTTATAAAATTAATTAATGTGAGATCCCTTATTACTGAATGTATCATTTTCAAATTGCAATGTTCATCATCTTTGGTTCAACTAGGATCCTAGAAATTTTGAGATACTCTTCATCCACCCCTAGATGAACTAAACCTTCCAAAAGAATCACTAGTACCAAATAGTATCCCAAAAACATTGTATCCCACTAGAAACGGACATTAAAGTGTTTACCTAATGTGTATCTAAAAGGTGGCCTCGTGTGGTTATACACTAATGATGGAGTGATGATTATTTTTAAATGAAAACTCTTCCGGTAGTAGATAATCCTCCTATATATGGACTTTAAGTAACATGAAAAATAAAATAATGTTTACCAGAACTCGAATGGTTCTATATACCTATCCATAAACCATTGGTACAAATACTACTCTATAGATGCCAAATCTCAAGGCCTCATAAATCCTCCCCATATTTGTGAATTTAAGTGATAATCATGGTCTAAAAGAATAATCAATGTAATTTCATAAATCCAGACAATCTCATGAATGCATAAGCATCCCAAACTATCCACTGATTTATTATATTATATATTTATGTAGTGGTATAAATTGTTTTCTATTAATGAAAACTCTGATATTTTCATGACTGCGAACTGATTATGGATGTCCCTTCCTAAAACCACAAAGATACCATCCAATTTCTACTTCCATTTGTACACATTATACTTTACTTACTGATAGGTGAGACACCAAGAGTTTATGTTAGTAATACACTGCTGCATTAATGGACACCAACCATGGTATTAAATCTTATTGGTTCATTAACACCCCCCTATGTTGTACTGCTATGGGAAAAGAATCCGTATCAATTCCATTCACTATATGACTCGTGTCATCATCTATCCTCAATCAAGGATGATGTACGACCCTCCCCCCAACTTCATAAAATCCCTCAAAAAATGTATATTATATATCTGGTTATTCAATATTTTTCCATTGATATCCCTATGTTATTCCTCCATAACCCATTGAATAATCAATGGGGAAACAATCACCAATTGGATGTACACTACACCATATTCACCCTCAAAATTCAACTACAAAGAGTCCAACATCTCTTTTAGTTAAATCAATAATAGTAAATAGAAAACATCATTTTGATATCATCTATCACCACTACACCGTCGACTAGATCTCAATATCACATTGACACAACCCCTATTGGGAGAATTTTTACTCCCATGTTGAAGATGGAATCCCTAATGAAGATGACCTCCTAAATATATAAATGATACTTTAAGAGATTCTTATAAATATTTTACTCCCTGATCATGTCCAGAACCATCCTTAAGTGTCTCTCATTATCCATAACCAATTCCAAGTAAACAAGTATTTCAACATAGAATAATACATTGAACTGGTCTAAGAAGTATCAAAGAATCCAGTTAAAAAATCTCACAACACATTGGGTACATCAACATACTAGAAGGTACTACCAGGAAATCAAAGCCACCATATTGTAATTACAAAGAAACCCTCATCATATCCACCTCCCAAACATGGAACTGTTGATACCCTATCCTAATCTCAAACATTGAGGACCACATCTACCTTATCAACTGGTTGAAGAAGTCATCGATTCTTCTGGTGGACAATCCTCTATGAATTTCACCTGGTTCTGATGATTTTAATCCACTCATAACCTTAACATCTCATCTAAATCCTAGTAAAAATACATAGTGTGACTTAGGAGAATGTAATGGGTTTAACAAGGCTCCTATTTTGTATATTATCTCCAATGACACCTTCAACTCTCATAGCTACACTAGGTCATCTATTATGATATCATAGATAACAAGTCATCCTCGATAAAAGTTAATATAGAGATAACCATTTTATAGACAGAAAGGCATGAAAAATCCCCATGGAAGAAGTCCAAATTCTCCTCCAACACAAAAAAATCTAAAACTCATTGTATCTTTTTCTCTAAGGCTCATACATTACAAATGATTAGAATTCAATTGTATCCTCCTTCACATGAGCTAATCTAGATCTTCATAGGATCACTCTATACCAAAAGAGAGAAAATCGATCCCAAAAATCAGATACATTAAAACCCCCACAAATAATATTCAATTGAACATTTAGGTTAGAAAATTATTCCATACCGAGGAAAGCATCATATGGTCTCGCTACTATTATAGAAAGATTCAATGTGAGTCTATCCCTCTCTCACCAAGATTTAGGCTGCATTTCTAAAATGTGTATGACGATTTATCCTCTCTCTTGGAGTCTCTAACATAGTGTTTGATTCAAAAATCGCCCAAAATATCTATGTTTATAACAAGAGAAGTTCCATGAAAATAGTGGATCACTCAAATTTCTGACATTACAGCAACTAAAGTAGATAATACATATATTGTACATCTAATCTCCCCAATAGTTTATGGGTCATAAGATTATATAACCCAAAGATTCCCATGTCCCTAACCACAAGCTCTATAAACCTAGCATGAACTATATATATCTTGTAGTGGATGAAATATATCAGAGTTCCAGCCAACTCCTGCTACACACCAAGATCACCTGCCACGCCTTCTATCATGTGGACCTCCATGGTACTACTACTACCTCTACCAAGGTGGTCTATTGATCACCTCTCTATCTAAATCATGATGGTTAAGACAATATTTTTAAATATTTCCACTTCCATAGAGAGCATAACAAATTATCTACCTCAAAAAACTAATTTTTCCTTGATGTCATTATGAATGACACATCCTCCCATGTCGTGACATACATCGCACAACTAATTTCAGTAGATTATACTCACTATGGATCCCATGATATCACTGATATGGAATCTCATTATACATGTTACATTATCTTGCATTATTATATAGTACCAACAAGGACATTCATGGTTAATTCTCATATGATTCATCAACCAAAACCAGTGGAGGTGTGTTTATACACTAAAAATTGGGAATGATAACCACATGGTTTCCACTCATAAGGCAAACAATCTCATGAATAGGTCCCTTCATGGAATAATCAACGCTTATTGGGTTATACATTTAAATCTACTCTAAAACCCCTTATTTGATATCATCATTGAAAAATCCATTAATGAGATGAGTCATACCATTATCATAATATATATTTATGGGAGATGAATCAAGAAGGATATAGAAACCACAACTCATTCATATATGATTCATGTCCCGCTATATTTTTCTTGAAACCAGTTTTTACATATATTGAGTCAATAAGAATATTTTCATATTCATGGTGAATGAATATGTTGATTACCATACCATCACATGTGTCCCTAAATAGATATGTGAATTCAAAACACCTTAACAGTACTATCATAAATCCCAAACCAAAACATCATACCTATAAAGTTTCCAAATTTCAGTCTTAAGAATAACACCACCTATGATACCACTCTATTATAACCTGACCCATCTGGGCCCGCCCAACCATCAATTATATGACTATAACACCACCATCCCACCTTTAAAAAGCGAGGGGTTGGTGATTAGAGCAATGTATGCATATCAAACATATGTGTGGCCTTAGACTAAAGTACATGTACACTTGCACACATCCCCAAACATCCATAAATGCGGAAATGTAAATAAAACAAACACCATAATTCATTAATAACATCTATACGACAATATGAGTGTGAAGAAAGTAATAGAAACTAAAAAATGGAAAAATATGAACTAATGAATGAGTTAAAAATAGAAGAACCTACCCAGAAGAATGGGACTGCTATCAAACAAAACACCTGGCCATTCAGTGGTCTTTATAGAAAAAAATAATGCTCTTATTACTCCTGATCTTTCCAGGACTCCATAAAATACTTGTCATTTTCATAAGACATGACATGTATAGGAAGGGACTGTTCATGGTAGAGTATAATAATAACCCATGGAAACTCTAAAATAACTAATCATAATGCATCAGGAGAGTATTCAACTCATATAAAAAAGTAAATTCAATTAGAAAATGATACATAGAGATATGAACAATAAACCCAAATATAATCACAAAAAATTGTGATTTACCAAAGATTCCAGCCAAAATTTCATTCCTAATATTTTTCTCGAGCATTCCAGATAACACTCACCTAGGATAATCCACTCCATGGTCAACTATTTCTATTATAGTTCTTAACCAGGTGATCCTACTATTTGGATATATGCAAAGAAGATACTTCCTAGAACTCTGAGGATATCAACATCTAGATAGGGGGTCACACATAATTTTAATGGGGACACCATAATCCCTACTATAATAACCTTCTAATAAGGTGATAATATGCTTGATGATACAATAAACCCTAGTGGATTAACCTGCTATATAGGGGATATAATTGATTTTTATGTAGGGAATTATGATATTAATGATCCCAACTCTAGGTACAATAAGTAATGATATAGGATCACATCAATATTCACATGTGGGGACACCAAGGATTCTATCTAAGGTGCTTCCCATATAGTGGATCATAATCATAGGATTGGGATGTAACACCTTACAGTATCTTCATAGGGAGAGACCAAGGAAATGAACTAAATTAAACTTGGTCTACAATGAAGAGATGGAGGGTCGCAACCATCCTTGGATAAATTACACGGTGTTTACAGAATGTAAATAGTGAGTCCCTTCTCCCTCGGTTCGACCCATGTTTTTCCATCCCACATGGTATGTATTTCTCTATACACATGACATGTTCAAAGAGATATATAGCCTATATAGGTTTCATTGGCATTCAGTATTCCACTATCCCAAGACTATGTACACATTCTCATGTCATTTACTTTGGGTTATTATTGTTTACACTATGTCAATCCAATATATTTTGTTCATGTCCAAGTATCATGCCATAATCATGTACTCTGGTTTTTCTCAGGTACCTTTCCATGTCTGGGCCAATGTAACCCCAGGATAAACGCCAATATGAAATAAATGAGTCACATGGAATTTGATTGGGACTATATGGTGTGTGATATTATTCAATAAATGTATCCTTAGTTCCAAAAATGGTATACTACATTCTGTGTTTTCATCGAACTGCATGTCGTGTAGTTGAGAATTTCCTTGAAATTCCAAAAAACATCACGCATTCTCTTGTGTGGACACCACCACGGATTTAACCAAAAATATCACCCATTATTTTGTTATTTTAATTTTTTAATAATTTTTTTTATAGATTACTGGATTCCACCATTAAATCCCCTCATAAATCCATCTTACTCACATTGTGCTACCATTTTTCCACCAATACATAGGTTGTGGGTCGTCCAAACCCAAACAGGATCCACAATCATCACCAAAGACCTTGATAAAATCACCAATTCAAAATTTTATGTTGCTTAAATTTTTTTTTGTTCCAAATATAGATCATTCAAGGATATTTTCCCAATTATTCTGTATAATTCTAGCCAAAATGGAATAATAATGATGAATATACATAGAAAATGGGACAAAACCATTGATCACAATTGTGAGGATTTAACCTCATCTATTTTTCTGGTTATACATATTATTATTCTCTTATAATGATAAATTAAGTGAAATAATAAACCAATAAAAATAAATTCCTCAATATATGAGGAAGATAACTCTAACACGCAAAGCATGATCAACCAGTGAATCAATATTTTTATGAATTAGTTTCTTGTTCATCATGGGATAATGAAATGGGTAATAAATAATGGAAAAAATAATCATACCTCTCATTAAATCAATAATCATAGATGAAAGTGTCGTCAAATGAAGAAGATGAAGATCCAGTAGTATTTTTTGTCAGTCTCTCGATTCACATCGATCTATTCATCAATGATCCTCTATCCTAGTCAGCCAACAAAAAATCTCTCCTCTCTACTCTCCTATGTTTATGAATATAACCATATATATTTTCCATAATTTCATACTTATTGATATTATTAGGCTACTAAACTAAAACTACTAGTAAACTAATATTATTTATTTATTTTATTATTTTCACTTCTGCCAACACGTTAACAAAATGCCTGACCCAAACAATGGTTATCTCATGCCTAGGGTAAACCAAATATTCCAAATTCAAAGGAAGTATAAAATTTAACAATAAATAACCCATTGGATAGTTATTAAATTATTTATGATAAAAATCATGTATGTGATAATATATTTAATATTTTTATTATGTCAACAATAAAGCTCATTGGGCTTTAGAATGTCATTTCCTATAAGTTCCTAGCATAGAAAACATTACCTAAAATATTCCAAAATTCCTTCTAGGAAAAATATGAGATGTTACATTAATGTATTGAGATATTTATGTGGGATAATAGAAAAAATTTATCATTCCAACTCCCATGATGGTTGATTTATTAAGAGGGATATAATTCCATTGTTCACCACATTCATTTTTTACACGATCCATCCAGGTCCTAGCCATTGAATAAAACTCAACATCCTATTTTTACAAATCAATCTACAATAATTTGATAAAAATATGATTATGAAACGATTACCTCATATCCTAGATTTTGACACATTCCTATCAACCTATGATACTTTTAGATTAACCCTATATCACATCATGTTCATCTTTGGTATTCTTAAGAACTATCCTTATATTAATCATTAATATAAAATTAAAAATAACTAAAATCATATCTAATATAAACTAAGGTGTACCTTATATAACAAAAATAAATGGTTTTTAATTTTAGATAAATATTAAAAACATTATAATAATACACGCCCCATAAATAAACAGTCTTAGAGACTTTGGAGACTAGTTATATAATCATCTTATTTCATGAATGATCTTTAAAAACTCCTAAAAAATTTTCTTCGCAAGGTACCCTTATTTAAAATTTTCTGCTAATAACCTTTTTAAAAAACATACGGAAGAATAAAATTAGGAAAGGGTGATCTCAAAGTCACAATATAGGTAAAAATGGGATAAAACAATCAAAGATTATTTGAAAGTATAAGACAATCATAGGGGTATGAGAGTGATATCACAATATATGAAGTTTATAACAAATCATTCATAGATATTAAATCATGATTCATCGAATAAAGACATATAATTTTAAAATAAATCATTCATATGGGTGAGGATTAATCATTAATCAATAATGATTCATGAGTCCATATCATAAGAAATAGATAATTTTATAAAATTAAATCAGTATAATATGTGTAAAAAATTATTTCATAGTCAAGGCTCATTCCCCTGACTATCCTTACATAATGTAAATTATAGAAGGTTAACTAGCCATTCTATTTTCATTCATGGAATTGGTAAGCTCTCCATTATCTTCAATTATACCTCATGGGATATCAATCATTACCCAATGAATTAGAATGATACATAATTGAAACCACCCCTATCATATAATGAAAATCATACATATGGGTACTATAAGATCGTAGTAATTCATTATTCAGTCATAAAATAACATGTGGAAAGGAAATGGGTTTCCTAAATATTTTCTCGTCATATAATCATAAGCCATCCAGAAATAGAACAAAGACAGTATAATTAGATTATATCCCCAGTGAAGAATAATAAACATTAAAGAATATTAATAGAGTTTAAATAAACATTCAAAATAACATTCACACATTAATTTAAAAACATGAGAAAAATTTCATTTTTACTGATAGAATTTAAAATAAAAATTCCCATAATACTGAGAAAATAAGTTTATATAAATATAAAAATCTAAAAAAAATTAGTAAACCATAAATGAAATAATATTCATGATGTAATCCAAATCTGTTTGTGTGGTAAATATTAAAGAAAATATTCCTTTTACACTTTTCGGTAAAAATTCAACAATTACATACTGAGAATACATTTTTAAAAATAATTATTAATCATTTCAAATGAAACTAAAATATGATTTAAATTTATTTTGAAGTGTCATTATACCATTAAAAATA
This sequence comes from Viscum album, assembly GCA_963277665.1. Lineage (NCBI taxonomy): Eukaryota > Viridiplantae > Streptophyta > Magnoliopsida > Santalales > Viscaceae > Viscum > Viscum album. The sequence continues at coordinate 198,694,443 of OY728157.1, read as the reverse complement.
TCATTCATGAAAAAAATTTAAATTAGATCTACGTGGAATAAATGTGTGTTGACCAAAGAGAAAATATGAAATACTTTTCAAAAAACCAAACTCTTCTTTATATACATCCTATATAGAAATTTTATATTTAATATAAATCAAAACTACTTGAAAATTCATAATAACCTCACTATGAATCCTTCTATTATAATTCTTTAATACCCATGCATTTACAATTCTTCATTAAAATTAAAATTGGTTTAAATTTGGTCTCTTTCCAAGGCTTGTTCTTGTTTGACAGTTCTAGTACTTCCACTGAAGTCATTGTTTCATCACATAAATAATATTAATCTTGTTACAAGATATATATTTATTCATTATATACATTTTATTACCATTTAAATATGTTTTTTTTGAAAAATAACTTTATATACTTCATGGAGATGGTATTTTATAGGTATCAACGATTAAAGATTTAATTTCCCAATTAATGGAATGAAGGAAAAGTAAATAACAATATATCAATATTGAACCCTAATAATAACATAAATATGATATATATTCTTTAAACCCATCAATAGTAACATCCATTTATAGAGTATTTTAAAAAATCTCATCGGTTTGTGGAGGGGGTAGTCTACACATACTCATGAACAACATTATCATTTCTCATGGATTAAAAAGGAAGAATGAATGAACGTACCATTAACCTTAAAATATTTTATTATTATAATTATCATAATATAATAACGTTAAAATTATTATATAATATTTTTAGGGGTTTAATGATGAACTAAACATAAAATATATTTGTAAATATAATTACCACTTATTTGAGAAACCTCATTTTTGTTACACATTAATCCATCACAGTTTGGTTTTAGGGGAAGATTAGTTGCTCTAAAATTTAGGGAATGAAGTTAATGGATAAATTTTTCATGTACTTCTAATATATATTTCTAAAAAAAATTAATAAGTAATGATATGAGGTGACATTTTATTACTGAGATGGGTGGAGAAATTAGTAATTAAAAAAACATTATAATATAATAAATCCATATTCAAGTGGAATTAGAAAAAAAACCAAAAATAGAATATAAGATAATTTTGGGTCAAAATAAATTTAAAAATGGGATTTATAAAACTTTTTTGGTGATTTTAACCTTTATCTATTTTGTTTAACCCCACATTAAAATTTACCATACTAAAGAAGATTTACCTAGATTAAAACTCATTAATACAAAAAATGAAATTAAACTACAAGAAAAATATAGACATGATGATTTAAAATAAGGAACCCATTTTATTAAATATAGTACCTACAATTGGAAAAAAATAATTATAAATTGATTATGAAAATTCAAAGAAATATATTTCTAAGTGCAATAAATTTCTAACCATAACATTTAATATATTCTCATTCCTTTGTAAGTTACAAAAATTAATACAACGTTGAAATATTTGATCAAATATATCATCTAAAAATTTTATTAAAATAAATTTTCTATATATATTAATTTTATTTATTAATAAAAACCATGATTATGTTTATAAAATATTATTCTATAAAAAACTTCTTTTTTCAAATGAAATGATTTTATTTTCATTTTATACCAATTAATAAAAAATTATTTCTATTTATTAATGCATAGAAAATATTTTTTTTATTTTTAATGCTTCAAATTAATTTTTAAATAAAACATATATGATGAAAATAATTCTCAATAATAATATAAATTAAAATAGTTCTTTAGTATCAAATAAAATTTCCAAAATTAATTATAATTTGTTTTTCAATAAGTATAATTCATTTAAATAGAATATATTGTCTTTATTTCAGAATGAATAAGAGTAGTTTCCAAAAGTGTATGGATGGGTGACATATAAGCTATTCAATGAATTTATCTATTAAAAATAAATATATTATAAAATAAAATGGTTTTATAGATTTATAATATGATTATATAATGAAGAACTCTAGCAGAGTGTTTAAATCTTCTAACATAGCAATTATTGTGACCTGCCTTTTAATACATGATTTTAAATATAATTTGTAACACAATGAGATTCTTTGAAATATTTCTTCAGAATATAAATAATATTTTTTATGTTTTAAATTTCATGAAACATAATATTTACCTTTCATTTCACATAATACTATTTTTTTCTTGTGTTACACAAAACTCCCAGTTTTGCTTGTGTTGCATGCCACATCGAGTTTAAAAAAATATTATATAATATTCAAATATTATTATTTAATATGACTGTTGTAAACAGGCCATTATAATGGAAAGTATCAATAAGAGTATATAAACATTGAAAATATTGTTTAAATTCTTTTAGATAAATCTTTGTTGACCAATTAATTATAGATAAAAATAAACCCCTTTTGAAAATAAAAGGAAATATTTTTCTAAAAAAATTTTTTATGGGTACAAGTGTTTTTTATATCAATAAAATAAAAAAATAACTTTTGGTTAATGATTTTAATTAAATTTATATTTTATAAATTCAATTTAATTTTTAAAATTTCTCAAACATGTTTTGTAGACAATATACTTCAATAAAAAAAATTTATGCTTTAAACTGTATTTATCTATAAAACTATTTAGTCACCTTTTTATAATACGCTTATTTAAAAAATATTATCCTTTGAAAAAATTATTTTTTAAAATAAATATCATTTTTTAGATCTAAATATAATAATTATCTTTGGCTGAATGTTTTTTAATTTTTCAGGAATGTTTCAGTTTTTTTACCAGTGAAAAATCCAAAATTTTAATTGATAATTTCCATTTTGTTTAATTTAATTATAATGATAAATTATATTTTAAATGGTTTTAATGTTAAATTTGTTCAATTATAAATCAATTTCTCCAATTTCGTTCATTTAAATAAATTTCATATTGATATTTGATATAATGTTTTTTAAAACATTTGATCATTTTCTCTTAAAACCCCACTTTCTCACCAAACCTGTAGGATTAATTTTGAATTAATTGTTTCAAATTATGTTAATTGAAATCATAAATATGGATTATATATTTTGAATAATTATAGTTTAATTTTTTTAATAAGGTAAAATTAAATTTTGAGCAAAATAAATAGTGAATGTAGTAAAAATTAATTAAAAAGGTTAGTGTAAAAATGGGTTTATCTAGGGTTATACCAGAATGAAAAGAGTGAAATTGACGTAAATTTTATCTAATTTTTTTTGAATGAATTTATTAAGACCTAGGAAATAACATTATATGAAATATAGAAATTCTTTGAAAATTTACTTTGAATATCACCCATATAACAAGTTAAGTAAAGAAAAAGACAAAAAAATATATTTTTCTTACATTTAATATCTATAAAGATTATGGAATAGGGAAAATTTTGATAATTTTTTGGTTAAAAATATTATTTTGAAATATAAATATTCTTTTATCATAATAATTATATTTAATATTTTTAGATGAATTGTTTACTTACAATTGTTAAGAAATTCCAATGCAGACATAATTTTGTTAATAAGAATAAAAATATTTGATACTAGAAATAATAAAAGTGGTGAAAATTGTATGAATTATTTTATTATACTATTTTTTAAGATAATTATATAATTTTACATATATTTTAATATAATATATTTTAATTCCATGTCTTGATAATTTATAATTTAAATTAAATGAATAGTGAAAAATTCAGATTAATTTTATTTTGTAATCAATGATATTTTATTAAAATATTTAAAAATTGTAAAAATATAATATTATAACAAATAATATTTAAATGTTAATATATATCCAATATTTTCCATTAATGGACAAATTTTTCTATTATACTGAATATATTAATCATTAAATAGTAACAACTCAATTAGTGCAGTTATGGTTAAAACGATGTTGTTGCAGGCCTTTGTTAAAATTATTTTCTAAAAAATGTCAGATTTATATTTAATATACTATAAATTTAATTTATAATATATGCATAAAAATTAACTAAAATATTTCACCCTAATTTATACTTGTATAAAAAATTAACGATGTTAGAATAATAATTAACTTATTGAAAGACCGAAATGGTAAAAATTGAGAAAAATATACAATTTGTAACATTATGTTAAAAACAATTGTTCCATTATGCGGTAGAGGTTGATCATGATCATATAATGTGTATAACCCATTCACTATCAATATTATCTAAAAATTATGTAATATTGTCCTCCTAAGAGTAAATAATTTTGAGTATTTACAAAATTATCACTCATCCTCAACTATAAATGGGAACTCACCCTTCACAACTATCAACACCTCTGAAGGAATTTGGATCAACAAATATATACCTAAAAAACTTCACAAATTCCCTCCCATCATCAAATAATGCTTATTTTTGACATAAATCCAATCTAGTATGGTTTTAGTGAAAACATAACAAGGATACCTGAAGAAGAGGTAACGTTTATCAATGATATTTTTTATTTTATATCTTACTCTACCAAATTGAATAATAATTATGCCGAGTATATTTTATAGCATATTTATATTAAATATATTAATAATTTTTAAGGTTAAAATTTACAAACACACACACTTCCATCAAATGGGATATGAAATCATTTTTCATGTATAGAATACACAATGGGCACACAAACTGATGTTGTTCATTTTTCTATTACTAGATTTGATGGTTGAGAATAATTATGGAAAAAATATCTATATATGATATTTATTATATTTATGATCATATTATGCTTCTTTAACTATTATATTATACAAAACTTCATGATTTAAATTATTTTGGGAATATAATAATGTTGCTTATGTGTAGGATAGACTACTGCCTCACGCAGCGATGTTATTCATTCACAATTTACATGGATTGTAATAAGGATGGATATAATAATTTCTTTGATATATATCAATTAAAAATGAATCTAAAATTATAATATATATCATTTAATTTCCATTTAACCGAATAATAAAATGATAATTAGTGTTCATGCGTATGTACGGCTTATCATCTCTATGAATACTGTATTTCATTTACTATCACTAAACTATTTATAATACTATAAATAATTATATAATGAATATTTATGATATATATATCATGTTGATAATTATGGAGATTATTAAATAATGATTATTGAAATAGGACTAGAAATATAAAAAACCAAACTTCTATGAAAAGAAAGGCGGTTATTAACCAAAACGTATCTTTAACATGGTGTCCTTAATAAATAGGTAATAAAGGGTAATAATAAAATCATACATGGTATGATATATAATAATATTATTTTTTAATTGATATATAAAAATATTATATTTATTATACATTAGGTTTTAATATGTAAGATAGAATTTAGGACTTCGGGTAAGGGATTGTTGTCTCACTTTGTACTTTTGTAAGAAACATTCTATATTCAACACCTCTTTTGTTTTTGTGATGTATATACTACCAATGTATTTATGTTATTATTCTTATACATAAAATTTTTGATATTTACATATCCATTTTAGGTTACATATTTCATGGTTTTTTCGGTTAAAAAGTTACCAAATCATTAAGCGGTTTTCGTCTCAATTTTCCTTCATTGATACATACATTATGTTATCCACATATATTATACAATGAGGTTTATATACATCCCATTTTTTAATAAATGTACTGAATTCATTCATCCTTGGTAAATTTTAATTTATGTTTTATGTCTCTCTTTCATGGGGATTATGATTCAATGTTACTAAAGTCCTAAATTATTTAAGTTACAATCTCATTATTTACCGAGATTGTTTATGATTAAGTATCAAATGTTGAAAACTCATGATATACCTCTAAATATTTCTCATGAATTTTCATATCCTTTGGTTATTCTTGATATCTTAATGTAATGGTATCATTTTTCCCACTTTTTAACATTAAATTTTTATGAAATTTTATTAAAAAATAAAACCTTCTTTCTCTTTTCGATCAGAAATGTTTTTAATTATAAAACCATCTTATCTAAAAATGTTTAAAATTATTTTTTAAGATAATTTTAATGGAAAATAATTTTGAAAGTATTTTATGTTTAAAAATGTATTTTCTATTACTTTTGATGCATCCCTTATATGTTTTCAGAGATTAATTTCAAAAAAAATGTTTTATGTCTTAATAGAGTTCTTAAGGATTTTATAATCCTCAATTATATGTTTCCAAACACTACTAGAAAATTAGGTTGTTGCCACGATTTTGAACCGTGGATATAATCCCAAAAACCATGGCTAAAAATATTCTCATCTCATAACCCCCCTCCCCCATACATCCCTTTCACCCTTTGCACACACCCCCTTGCACCCCCTTAAACCCCCCTGCACACCCCCTTTGACACCCCCCCCCCCATTGCACACCCATTTCCCCCTCTGCTGGACCCCCTTGGACAGTATCCCTCCCTACTGGCCCCCCTGGATAAAATCCCCCCCCTACTGGACCCCCCTGAAAATCATCCCCCCTGCTGGACCCCCTGGACAGAATCCCCCTACTGGACCCCCAAGAGCAGCAGCCCCCCTTATGGAGCCCCCTGGACAGGAGCCCCCCTTACACATCCCTTGCACACCCCTTTCCCCCTTTAACCCCCATGGACAGTAGACACCCCCCCCCCCCACACACACATCCCATTAACCCCATGTACATACCCCCTTGAAGACCCCTTACACACCCCCTTTCACACCCCTTACCCCCTTCTGGACCCCCCTAGAGAGAAGCCCCACCCCCTAGACAGCACCCCCCCATTGGATTCCCATGGATAGCAACCCCCTATACAGCAGCCCCACACCCCCTGCTGGACCCCTGGGATAGCAGCCCCCCTGCTGGACCCCCTAGACAGTAGCCCCCCTACAGATCCTTTGCAGACCCCTTGCCACCCATTATGGACCCCCCTTATACCACCCATGTTGGACACCCCCCCCCCCTTGCACCACCCCTTCTAAACACCCCCCCCCCCCCTTGTTGGAACCCTTGTCCACCCCCCCCCCCCACCCTGCCCCCTCTCCTCTTGCATACCCCCCTTGCACACCCGCACTATAGCCCCCGCACCCTCGTCCCTCATTAACAGACCCCCCCTCCTTGCTGCAGACCCACCTTTCACCCCCACCCCCACCCTCCTGGATAACCCCCACCCTCCTTTCTAGACAGATTTTCAAAACTAGGAGGAGTTTTGGTTTTAGGGAATTCTATTGTCAATTTTTAGTTGTATCCAACTATATGGTATTATAATTTTTTTAGAAGGTTGTTCCAGGATACTGTGATATGTGATGCGCTTTTCTTGATCAAAATGCTCACTTGGATGTCATTCCTTTATTGAAAACATGACATCGTGTTATTTTTAGTAAAATATTAATCACAAAAGTTTTTGTTTATTGTTAAGAGTTTATGTAAATATAGAAGAAAACAGTATATATTTACAGAGACTTGATGAGATTTGGTGTATTTGGATATATCTAATGCAATTTAAAATTTCATATTGAATCTAGCTATGTAATTTTTATTCAACCTTATCTAAGAATAAAGATACCTATATAGACTAACTACACCCCCCTGCTCCACCCCCTTGCCCCACTTCCCCACCCCCTAGCACCCCATCCCCTGTCCTACAGACCCCCTTGTAGACCACCCACCTACCCCCCTTCCCTACAGACCTCCCCACACCACCATGCCCCCTCCACCCACCTCTTCCCCCCTGCCCTGAAGACCACTCCCCTACCCCCTGCTCTGCAGACCTCCTACCTCCACAATTCCCTACAAACAACCCCCTCCCCCTGGCCCTACCCCCTACCCCCTTCCCCTACCCCTACACTGCAGGCCTCCCCCTTCCCCCATATCCCATTCCCCCCTCCACCCCCCCCCCCCCTACCCCCTTCCCTGCAGACCTCCACCTTCCCCTGCCCCCTGTCCCTCTTCTAACTGTACCCTCCCCCCTCCACCATGCCCTACAGACCTCCCCCCTGCTCCCTACCCCCATGCCCCCGGCCCCCACCACCCTTCCCCTACCCCAGGACCCCAGGACCCTACCCCCGACCCCCTACCCCTTTCCCCTAGCAACTTTCCCCCAACCCCCTAGCCCCCCTCCACCCTGCCCCTGCCCCCTTCCCCCTGCCCCCTCCCCTTGGCCCCCTACACCCTCCCCCTGCCCCTGCCCCCCTCCACCCTACCCCCTCCACCCACCAATCCCCCCTACCCATACCACCCGCCCCCCATCCCCCTACCCATGCACCCCTCCACCTTCCCCCCACCCACCCCCTGCCCTTCCTATGGCTTGAAAAATCCTTGAAACAACTATTTTTTACTTAAGCTTACCGCAGATTATGATTTCATTGGATGAAAAATTAAATGGTATGAAATCTCATTCTATTCCTACTTTAAGACAACCCCAATCATGATTTATGATAGTGATGGACGCAGTATGAAAATAACATTTTCTTACACATTTATATATCCAATAATCATTTGATATGTAATATAAATTTATCACAAACAAGATATGATTAATATGCCTTTATGATTCCATCAATAATTAATTATGATCACCCATTTTTATCATAAAAAATTGGATTTAGGTTATATATATCTTTTAGAAATACATTGTGGCCTAGGGGGTCACACCATGATGTGTTTATAAAGAGACTCATGTCATTATCCAGGGGTCACACCCTGATGTTCTTATGCCAAGTTTTTTTAAAAAATTAACTAAATCATTAAAGTAAATATAAAATTCTATTTTGGCTACTGATGTTAACACGCATCAATCTCAGCTTCTACCTCCTTGGATTTTAGATGAAAAACATGGGTTTGGGAAAGGCAGGACAATCCAGGGTGAACCCCCCTCCACACTGCACCCCCCCCCCCCCTCGCACCCCGCACACCCCCAAACCAGCCCCCCCCCCCCCCCCGCCCTAACCAGTCCCCTCCCCTACAACCATCCACTAACCCCCCCCCCCCCACCCCCGGCACCACCCCTAGCCTACAGTAGCATCCCCTCCCCCCCCCCAAACTAGCCCCCCAAGTCTGCACCAGCCCCCTTCACCCCCCCAGCCTGTACCTACACCCCCTGCCCCATCCCCTTGCCCCACTGCAACACCCCACATGCACCCCTACCCCTACCCTACAGAACCCCTTAGAGACCACCCCTTGCCCCCTCCACTCTTCCCCAACCCCCTACCCCCTCTACCCACCCCGTACACCTAACCCTTACCCCTTGCCCCTTCCCCCCACCACCCTCCACCCTCCCCCATACCCCATTCCCCATGCCCCATGCCCCCTGCCCCCTGACCACTTCCCCCCTCCACCATGCCCCATGCCCCTCCTCATTCCACCCTGCCCCGTCCCCCTAGCCCCCTTCCCCCTGCCCCCTTCCCCCTACCCCCGCCCCCTTCCCCCTACACCCTCCACCAACCCCCGGGCCCACCCCCTGTCTTACTATGTTTTGTTGCTGGTTCGCTGCATAGCATGCATCCCCATCCACAAACGTTTCCTATCATACGAAATCATACACACAAGAAATCAAGTTCTTGTGAAGACATTGAGACAAATAAAACCTCATAAAGATATATTCGGAAAGATTTATAATAATTAAAGGGATGATAAGAATTCATGGGTAGGAAGCTATTTCAAAATTTCTATCAGCATTTGAGAAATAATATTGGAAAAACGAGGTCCCATTGCAATGCACTCTAAAATACTATATTGAAAATAACATCACAGTGGTTATCGAATGAATGGACCAAAATTAGTATTACATTGAAATTGATTGTAATTACATCTCAATTCCATCAAGGATTATGATGCTTAATTGTGACTTATAGGCATCCCAAATACCTAAAAATAATAGGTTAAAAAACGTATTCAGTATACAAGTTCAATATCAATAATCATAAACAAATGGAAACCTAGTTGATTTTAAACCTTGACAATTTGTTCACATTTGCTGGCCTTGCTCACCCCAACCGTTGATTAAGCTGAATTCTGGACATATAGAACCTAGAAAAGGTTGAAAATACAAATAGATTCAAGTGCTTGCATGTGAGAATGGAGTCTGAGAAACCCCCCTCCCACACCTGGTCAACACCCTCTCTCCTTCCCCCATGCCCCCTTGCACACCCCCTGCACACCCCACCCCTGCCCCCCCCCCCCACCCACCCTACACAACACCTTCCCCCTTTCACACCCCCCTATATTTATTGTAGCATTTTCCCTCTATTTTCAAGTAAAAAGATTTTAATTTCTAATTAAAATTAAATAAAGAAAAAATGTTGAACATCAAATTCTATAATTATATCCATTGGATTTTATTTGTATAGATCTTCACCAATGTACTCCATTTAAGTGTGTGATTTTTTGGTGAAAACTTCTAAATAGTTACAATGTTAAAAGTAGTTATTTTTGGGTGAACCAAATTTTTTCAAACTTTTATAGTGTATCCTCTATATAAAATGTCTATTTTGAGATTACATTAAGACTGATCATGGAATAGTAAAAAAATCAATTAAAAAGTAAAAAACCAATTTCTCCATGCTTATCTACATGTTTATTGTTGAACTCAAGAAAAATACAACAGTCAAAACTTTTTCTTACTTGGTGTGGGGATTCATCAATTTCCCATTTCAGTCATTCTTACATGCAGTTCAAAATAGCCTTTAAAACTCATGTTTTGGGTCACTCCTCTTTGTATATAGATTACATAATCCTAAAAAATATTCTAATATGATGTGTTACTCATATTCTCCATGTTTTAATACATATTTCACCCACCATGTGTTTTACAACACCCAAGGAATTAGTTTTATTATTCTATTAAAATCTCTAGGTATTCCATTATTTCATGTAAATATTCATTGAATTATGGCACAATCTTCATTCTATTCCTAACACTATGACATTATTTATACATAGAACTATAGAAACAAGGTATTAATTTATATTTCTATTTTATAAAATTTGAATCCATTATTTATCATAGAATTATGATTTACTCATACATATATAGTAGAAAAAATATTTGATGACTCACATCCTATTGAAATGGTAGTTTAATCTTAAAAACACAATTAATACTTCCAAGAGGCGACTTTTCCTTCTCCAATCATCTTAAAACCTACTTGAACCTATTCTAAATACAAAAAAATATTGAATAACTACATTAAACATCATAAAACATCCAAGGACTCTAATCCCATAAATTTTATTATCAATAATTCTTATACCACCATCACCGTGTATGTTTCCCTTATATGGTCGACATCATCACATCAATATACCTTCGATTTAAACTCATGATCTACCCATAACTTCAATAAATACAAGAGGAATAGAGATCTAAATAACCATCACATGATATTAAAATCAAAGTACAACCTTAAAATCAGATCATTGATGAAATAATTTGGTATAAAATACCTTCGTTGATTAGAAGCTAGAAGGATGGGGTCGCGGTGACAGGTCGTCAGAGAGGAGGGAGCTGTGGTGAGAGAGGAATCTAGGGAGGAGGGTTCCGCTGTGAGATATGTCGTCTGGAGTAGGGTGTCGCGGTGAGAGAGTTTGTGAGAGAGGAGGGCACCACGATCAGGAGAGGTCGGGGATGAGAGGTCGGGAAGGATTAATTGTCAGGGAGGAGGGCACCAAGGTAAGGAGAAAACATTGCGGGGGAGAATTCTTCAGGGGAGGAGGCTCTGCGGTCAGGATAGGTTGGGGAGGAGGGCATCGTGGTCAGGCGAGGACGATGAGGAGAACTCATCAGGAGGAGAAGAAGATGGGAGGAGAAGAAGTTAGGAGGGGTGCGAGAGTAGTGAGTCGGGGGACCCTTATACCAAATAGGAAAACACACTATATAGCCATGGATATTAAATTAAACTGTGGAAATTAGAAAGATATAGCCACTGACCAAAAAATCCTTGGCTATAGGTCTGTGACTATAGCTTTAAATTCGAGTAGTGAAAGGTTATTTTCAAAGAAATGGATATAAAAAAACCATGTTTAAAAATGATTTAAATTATTTTCAGAGCTTCCGTTATAAGTTTTATAATATTATTTTCAAATAAAAGGATTTCAAAAATGTTTAATGTTTAAAATGTGTTATATATGATTTTAAAACATTTATTTATAAGTTTTCAATGATATCTGTAAAGAAAAACATTTTGAAATTTTTTTACGTTTGAAAATTCATTTTTTAAAATGAAAAGGATATTTTCTTCATGAATTGGTTTAAACAATTATTCAAGACATTTATTTATCTAAGATGACACCCATTGATGTTACTTATTCTTTAATGGGGATATGATATAAGGATATAATTATTATTTTTTATCTTAAAAGATTTTGTTTTTGATATAAATTTATTTACGAAACCCATTTTTATTCCATTGGTTATACAAAGATTAAATGATTATGAAACTTGTTTCTATTCCATAGGTTATACCTTGGGGGAATGCTTATGAAAAGTTATTCTATTCAAGGGATATTATATGTTGAAATTATTATTAAAAACTAATTGTTTCCACTATTTATGTTATGATGAAATGCTAATTATACCCATTTTATTTTATATGTTATAATATAATTAATTTTTATGATTTCTAGGTACACATAAATATAGATTTCATTATGTGATGGGAGGGACTTATATCTCCCTCTATTTAATGGGTTAAATATTTATATATCATGATAATGAATGTAATATAACAGGAAGTGAAATCGGTTCGTTAATATTGGGATGCAACAATAAGTGACCCCAAAACTATTATATAAGGTTGGAACTGGAATTGATCATAGTATAGTAATGTGGGGTTGGAACATGGAGTGAACATAGTTTAGTAAAATACATTGTTCACCATTATGGTTCTGGATGTGAGCCTTTAATAAAATGGAAATAATTATCTATTCTTATGTTTATACCAAAAGTATATTTTTTTTATTCCAATGTTATACTATCATGGATCATCTTCCTGGATTATGTTAGGATTCATGTCATATAAATTGCTAATATTTATTCCGTGACTCATGATTAAGATCATTAGTATGATGGATATGGTTTTAAAATTTTATAATTATGTTATCATATCCTTATGATCATTTATACTTATATATCTCATTTATTTACCCTTACTAAGAATATAAGCTCACCCTTTCTTATGTTTCCTTACACCATGTTCTGAAAACATGTTTCATATTGGTTATGTATAGGAATAGTGTTAAATTAGATGATTTTTTGGGAAATATTTAAGATATTCCACCAGATTAGAAGTTTTTGTTATTTCGTCTCCAAATGTGGTAAACTATTATGGTTATTGGGCCTACACATTTGTGATGTATTGAATATTTAACTTAAAAGAGGAAATTTTTATTAATTAAATGCTTGTTTCACTATATTTGGTATCAGATAAAATGATTAGTTAACCATTGGAAACATAGATATAAGAACATTACTATGATTCCAAGGTATATTTCACAGTATATATCTAGGAATTTCTATAAGGATAACTCTAAGGATGTATTATATTTTATGAAAAATTTCCTGAGTTTTAGTAAAGGACAGAGTGAGCAGTTTCCCAAATATTATATCCTTGTATATATATAGAAAGTGTATGTGGCTCTGGTATAGATGTACCTAGGGGTAACAACCTATAAAAAACACCATATTGAGCTAGACCCAATTGAGAATTGGTGCATGAAAACAGGCCTTTTACACACCTATTTTCACACTCATGAGGGATATTCCTTACAAATTCACAAATTCCTTTCTAACCATCATGAAGGACTAGAATATAATATGACTATAAATTACCTATCATAAACCTATGGTGTCATAGATTAAATAATATTGTGTCAATATCAATATATCCTATAAGTATTTTTATGATTATTTATTTTACTATTATGATCAGTGTTTCTCACACTTTGATTTTTATTTTATTCAATGTAATAAACTAGAAGTAATCATGTTCAAATTGAAATATATGGAAAATTAAATGACTATGTGAAACCAAATTGGTTGAAGGATTAAGATAAATATATTTTCATTATTCCTAACTAGTTATCGTGATATATAACTAACAATATAAACATCATTGTGATTCTAAAAACATAAAAAAAGAGGAAGACAAACTTTTGGAATTTTTATATGGTAATGAACATTGAGTAAAGAATAATGGGCTTTCTACATGAAATGAATGTAGGAAGAAAAAGCATAAGAAGTATCACATATTCATGGAAAGATGTTATCTTTGTATGAAAAAAATCATTGAGGGAAAAAATTTCAATGAGTTCAATGCCTTATCTATTAAGAACATTGGAATTACCTAACTAAATTATTTGAGCCAATAATGTACTATAATTGAAGTAAGGACCTACCCCATTCCAACAATTTAAGTAGGAGTATTGAAGTATTTGTGTATTTTGATTCAATAATTATAAAGTATTGAATTTATAAGGATTATTTACTATAAGTTTTTCATTATGGATTTGACCGGATTTATTTACTGTGCTGACGGAATAGAAAACTGATTTAATGGATAGGTGATATTCAAGGAAACCCCATGGTTATGGAAGAGATTACAATTAATATATTCTTGATGTTTAAATAATGATGTCAGGATAAATATATTATTGATGTGGATAATGTAAGTTGAATAGTATTGATTACCTTGAAACTAATTAGTGTTTTTTTAAATGTTTTATGATATCATGTTTGATGTTTATAACATTTTTATATTTAAGGAACATATCCAATAATTTTTTTTTACTTAAGGAATGGGTGATAATGCATGTTTTCATAAAGGTTTTACAGTAAATTCATGTTATTATCCTATGTCAAGAGAATATATGATAAAGGTATCACCTGTTAGGTATGTTACAATCAAGTCCCATTTTATATTATATGGGTATTAATGATAATTTCATTTTTATAAATCAATAAACTTACTTTATATTTTGAATTTATATAGGGTTATATGTTTAACCTCTTATGGAATAGTTTAATTTCAACTTAAGATAAGGCTTCAAATATTAATATATTACTTCACCATATGAATATATATGAATACTAGAAAAACTATGATAATAATTTTCTATGATAATTGAATATAGAATTGGTGAGTTATCATTTTATTTATGTAAATTTGGATCCATTAGTACTTCAAGTATAACAAATACACATTCATTTCATAGAGTAAGATATCATGTGGATATTTATCAAGGTACAACTACAGGGTGATATTGAGATTTTGAAACGGAATTAAATCAAGTATGTATATATCTTATCTTGATAATTATTCAAATTTAAGAAAAGAATATTGAAAAGAAACATTATCCTGGTATCCTCATTTTTGATAAATCAAATTATCCATTAAATATTAATAAAATTTGGGTTTTGTGGTTGTTAAATTTCTGTGGATCACCCACTTTATCATGATCAATGACCTTTAACACACTCAATAATTATGTATTCTTTTTTCCATGTTCAAGTCCACGCTTCCCACCTATAGTCTTCAATGTGGAAACCAATTCATGAGTGTCTTTGGCTAACTGATATGTATCAAAATTTCTATTTTAAGGGATATTTTATTATTCCTATGTACGATGTGGGTTTATATGAAGTAATTTTTAAATATTAAAACATTGATAAATGAGATTAATTATGAGGTATAAATCCATGTTATGGGGGGTAGAATCGAACACCCTAAGGTTTTGTTGAAAAAAATATATTTAATCTTTTTGGATACTTTACATTATGTGAAACACAAAGTTTCTATTTTTTGACACACATTAAAATGTTTGTCTTTGGTTACATATGATACCACTCTTGTTGCATGGTATAGTACACATTAGAATTTAAAGATCCCTTTTAAACCAACTAGTTATGTACCAAGTGGTAGTTGAGTATGATCTCATGGGGAGAACAAAAAAGCAATAACTAGTGTCAGTGGTATATGTTTAAATTGGTTATCTAGACAGAATGATTGTGAAGGGAACAATAAACTAAGTAAAAATAGTTTTAGAAATAATTAAAATATAAATTAAAGAAGAACAGAACAATAAGAATACAATAATATCAGGGTTTCAATCTGATTACGTTTTATTGTAAATTACATTCTTTAGTATTTATCTTATAGATGAATATAGTTTACCATGGGGGTTAAATTCTATCACATTTTCAGGATCCAATAACTAGTGATTGTGTATTTAAAAACCAATTTCTTGGTCTGGAAATTTAACAATTAAATGAACATCAATACCATACCCCTAAAACAATGGCAATGTGTTCCCCCAATAGTCAAGGGTACATCCACTACTACTCCTTCAATGTTATCTATTTGTATTGTACTTGATCTATTACAACACCAATGGTGATTTTTCAATTCAGTTTAGTAATGTTTTTGTAAAATATAATCCATTATAAAATTAACACTTTAAAATTTAAATGAAATAATCCATAATTTTATTACAACCCTAATATAAGAGAACCTAGCTTCTTATAACCATGGTCATAGTGTGCAGATTGATATGAAACCCAATCCATACCATGGATATGAGAGGAATATGGGGAAGAGAATAAGAACACTGAATAGAAATTAAAAATAGTAAAGAAAAAAAAACTGGATCCAAGGGAGGTCCGAATGGAAGAGATTCAGCACCTCCCCTTGGATGTCCAGCCTCAAACAATAGGGGTTCCCCATTATTTAAAGAATATCAAACTACATGGAGTGTACCTAAATTATACACTATGTACTTAGGTCAATATTTTTTTTTCCTTTTTTTATCCTCTCATTGGTGATTCGCTGGCCCGCCCAGTCACTATCATCTTATCGGCAGTCATTTAATGGGGATATAGGTCATGTAACGCTTCCCCACATGGAGTGTAGCATCAATTTCAGCCACCAAAAGCGTCTATAAGGGTGAACACAACATTTGATATCTAGTCGGATACATGTTTGGGGACTCTATTTGTCTAAATTGTGTTTGGGAAATGTTACACAGAGTGTGTAAAATATACTCACCGTGTATATTAGAATTTAATTTCTGGTCATTTCTGATTGGTGACATAGGATGGAAAATACATGGACATCAACATGAAAACTGATTTAATGAATTTTACCCATAATAAATAATGTGTATTAGGTGTAAACATTTTTTATAATAAATAGAATGTATTAAAATGTATACACAAATTAGGCACATCAAAATCCCCTCCACTTATTCATTTTCTTTCCCTCACAAAAAATCTCTATATCGAATTAATTAATTCCATACTCTATAAAGGGAATCATCCAAATAATCACACCTATAAATACTCTAGGTATAAAAATGTATTTTAAAAGTCTCAAAACATATTACAGTTTCAACGATATTCTAATCATTCCTTCTATATCATTTAATTAATGATTTAAATACTCTCTTATTCACACTGTCAAACTATTTATAAATTCAAATTAAACTTGATGATTTACCTCACCAAATAATAAAACTATTCATTATTCGTGATAATTTTATCTTAGTTACAATCAGTCTCATGTATATGAAATCTATCCATAGGCTTTAAGTATTCTCTTTATCAACATAAAAAATCAATTCACAGAAATCATGATTTATTAGAATAAGGTTCAAATGATTATGAAGCTTTGGGTAGGTAAGTAATGATATAAAAATAAATCTCAGAGGTTTGAAAGTAGAGGATGAATTCCTAAATAATAACGCATTAAATTCAATAATAAATATCAAGGAAAATGCATTACAAATCAAGATATCTCAAGGGGTTTCATCACCATGATATTTCCCTTACAAACATTGGTCCATAAAACATCAACAAAGTGTAATGGATGAATATAGTCCCTCTTTTTAAATTTTTAATAAAAAATGTTTTTTTAAAGGGGCCACTAAGAATACAAAGAATAGTGGTTTGGGATCCCCTATACCGAAATGGACCAGAGGCACTCTTCCCCCCCCCCACACTTAATTTCATAGTTAGTCAACAGAATGTACCATTAAAAGATAAATTCCATTTTATATGCTCAAATAAATAATCACGATATATTATCAAGTCATTGGGGTAAGAAGGACAAATAGAATTTTAATATGGATTCCAATCAAGGCATTTCATTGTTTATATGGGTTTTATCAAAGGTCAGATTTAGTGTAGGTCTCAAGATCAATGGATTAGAAAAGTAATCAAATGCATCAATAATTTTAGTGTGATTCAAAAATATTCATGTTTTTAAAAGAGAAAATTTAATGTTCTAGTATTTATTCATATCTTGATAATCTCTCATGAGAGGTGGTATAAGAAATAATATGTCAAAATGGATATAATACCTCTTAGTAATGAGGAAAATAATGGGTTAATGTGGTAATGACCTGAATACAAATTACAATTCTAATAAATTTTAATGTCCAAGAAATTAAATCAGGAATCAAACTACATCATAAATCATTTGAAAACACTTAGAAATTTAAAATAATCATGTAAATTTTAAAATTCCATTTATGTATTCATTTCTTATAATGATAATTAACCAAATTTTCCACATTTAAAATATTTTATCTATTAATGATGTATTCTTGATCGGTTCAAGGGAAATGAATAGTGTCGTTAGATACTATCCCCTACACATAATATGGAACATGGTCCCCCAAGTAAAACAATATGGAAGATAATATGACGTAGAAAAATAAAAGTGTTACAGGATGAGGGAAAGTAGTGAAAGAAGTAAGAAAAAAAAGAATAATGAAAATAATCTCAGAAATAATACTCCGCTCGTGATGAAATCAAAAAGATGTAAATTAATAGGAAAGATATTATGAGAGAGTGCTAATGTGATTACGGTTTTCTATGAAATGGAAAAAGGATTTTTCATGCACATACACCATCCAACAAAAGCATAACACAAAATAGATATATATATATATATATATATATATATATAATGAATCAGGTGTGAAAAAACAAGTCTCGTAGCCACCTTAGAGGAGGAATAATATGTTATAGGGGGTTATAGAAGAGTAGGAGTTGCATCAATAGAGGTTTAAGGAACTGGATCCTAATTCTGAGTTATAGTTATAGCTGGTACATCTGTTGTAGCAGTTGTAGTAGTTGTAGTGGTCCCAAAAGTGAATAAGAGAACTGAATCTATGGAAAGTTTGGTGAATGGATATTGGACTATAGATGTTTGGGGACTAGATAGAAGAGCAGGCGTTGTGGGTAGTTGAATGTTTTGATGATGAATAATATGGCCCAACATTTACTCAATCCATGATTGTGACTTCTGCAGAGTAGTCTGGCGGTGCTCAAGTAGATCTAGATGGTGGTCCATCATGGCTAGGCAGAGGGTGATGGGGATATCTTCTGGGCGTACGGGTGGTAGGGTGATTTGGATGGGGTGAAGAAGAGGGGATGATGGAGGAATAAGGTAGGGAGGAATAAGTGTGGTGGTGCAGAAAAGGAACATCTATTGGTGGATGGGGTGGGACCGGATCAACAACACAAGCAGGAGTAGATGGGTCATCTATTGCCCATGCAATAGTAGGGGAATCCTGTATTAGTACAAATCCATCTTCCTGATGCTCAACTACATTCATGTGAATAAGAATGATTAATTCCTTACTCTGTGGAGATTCTAAGTAATCTTGACAGATATATGGATCAAAGACACCCAAGAGGTGTGCCACCCTGGTGGAATATATTTCGCCATTTAGGTTTCCTTGATGGCCAGGGAGCATTGAGTTGAAGTAATAAGAAGTTCAAAAAGGGAGTTTAAGAAACGAATTACATAAAATAGAGGTGATATGGTCTATTTTTCGTCTAGACATTACACCCATGTCTTTGTGGAATGGGAAAAGGATGGAGATGAAGCAATAATAGATGAAAAGAGTAGAAAAGGAAATGATGAGCATGCTCTTATAATATGTGGGGGTATACTTGTGGTGAGGCCCAGCCAGCTCCTTCCATAAGGAAATGAGTTTAGAGTTCTTATGGAAGGTGAGAGTAGAGATAGGGGTGGTTTGGAATGATGGGGGAATAAGTCACAACCTTCGCCAAAATTTTCTATAGGCTATGAGAAATGGTGTCTACTAAGTCTGAATTGAACTAGGGTAGTTGTATCGGTGGAAGTATGGTGGTATGTGGGACTATAAAACTAAATGTTCAATTTGAAATTAAAAAATGAATATCAAAAAGTTAGAGTTATAACCTTGTGTGTGTCAAGCATGTCAGTATTCCCTAGAAGAACCTTTATCTTATCCCAAACACTGAGATGTAGGGGCAGAGTAATATCCATGAAATGGATGTTTTTCTAGATCATACATCATGAAAGACATTGTTTCCTAGCGACCACAAGATGTCCCTCATTAAATACAAGGATGGGAGGCATCTTGGTTTTGGAAGATGCCTGTATAAGCCGGGATGGTGTCGTAGCTATATATGAGGAAGGTCCAGATATTATGGTGGCTGATGGATTAGCTGATGTTGCCAAATTATGCTCTGAGGTCGTTCTAGTGGTGGATAGTGGTGTGGGAATAGTATGGTCCACAAAAGTCATGTATGGATATGAAACTGCCATGTTGGATTCTAGAGCTCCAGTAATACATCCCGTGGAAACTTTAGATGGTGTGGATGTGGAAACCGGTGGAGTAACTTTTGATTAATTTGGTGCCATAGTAGTAGTTGAATTTGTAGATACAGAAGCTATGAGTGCCAGTAGAAGAGGAGGTAGTATCATCAAGACTGAAGGCTAGGAGACTGGAAGAGTCTCAGTCACAAAAGGTGTCATTATCCTCTAAAATCATATATGACATGGTCGTTCTTAACAAGTTGTGGTAACCAGATGCTTCCCACTCGTGTGATCCTTATCTTCCATAGATGGATTGAGGATGGAAACGATAATGAAATTTGGGCATCAAAAACTGAAATGTGGGATTGGAGGAGGAGGATAAGATGGTGTATAAAGGAAGTTGGGGTGAGGGAAAAAATGAGGCTAAGGGTTGGTGTACAACACGAGGTCAGGCCAAGTAGGGTTCCCGACCCTTATGGGTGAACTACACGGTGTGTATAAGGTCCCACGTACTATGTAAAACATTTTTTATAGTCACATTAGAAGTATAATTATTATAGTAAAATATATAATGATTATTAATTATGATTTAAAATAAAATATATACAAAATATATATTATTTAAAAACAAAAAACAAACCTATACTGATTATGTATCAGATACATAAACATTGTGTTTTCTAAAATTTTAAAAAGAGAACTACAACCATCAGTCTGGTGTTTGGGGTGTGATTCAAACTAGACACCAGTCGAACTGAACGCAATCCCTCAACCACTTGACTAACAGTTGTATTGCTACAAATTTTTATTAACTTTATATATTTAAAGTATATCTGTAGAACTATATGGTTAAAATAACAACACACTGTGTAAGGTTTAAATTTTTGAAAAATTGGATGATATAGGGAGATTAGACAAAGTCGATCCAGGGTCTTTCGAACCCTAGTCCATGACACTTAAAATCATCCCACATTACGTCTAGGTGATTTCATATTTTTAAAAACATTTTAAATATCACAAAAACATTCTACATGTAATTTAACCAAAACATAGATTTAAAAATATTGTGCCCTATACCAAAGGATGGAGTGTATTTCATCGAACCGATGACAGCTTGGATACATTATAGTGAACTTTCCATTGACATTGTCCTCATGCCTATTTATTAACTCAATTAATATGTATTTTTACAAAAATTTATAATATTAAAATATACTAAAAAGATATGTACAACCCATGGTACAAGGTATACACGATGTGTAATAGAATTTTGATCTTATTTCTACTATGGATTAGTGAAATGGTTGTACAAGTCATGTGGAAAGAAAATACACAATACGTGTTTATTAAAAATGGAAATAGAAGAAATGAAGAAGAGAATATATATTTTCTGGGTTGCCTCCCTAAAATCACCTTTGTTTTTTGTATTTGGATCAACTTGAATTAGGGTTACTTACCCATAATATAAATGTGGATGTGGATTTTGCAGTGTGAACCACCACATGTTTCTATAGCCCTAATTTTTTCCATGATTCTTGACCTTTTGGTGGTTTTGGTGGTGGCTTGTAGTTTCTTTGGTCTATGGCTAATATATGTGTATGTTGGATGTGTTTCTTGGTTTCATATGTCACATCCTCCAGCTTGTGAGGATCCTACTTTGAAATGTGGAATTTCTAAAACTAATCATCGGATACCTCCAGAACAAGAATGTAATAAACTAGGGTTACTAAAATTAATGTATGATCATACCCACTATGAAAAATGAAATGATATGTCCCTATATTCAAAATTTGAGTTTTCAGAATTATTATCTGAAATTTTTAATTATCGATCGATGTCATGAAAAACATAACAAGTCTCCTCAGTTGAAACAAAAATAGAACAACTATAATCAAACCCAACCAGGGTATCCATATTGAAAATTATCTCCTAGATCTTCTCTACCATGTTTCCTAGTCAATCCAACCTTTTGGTTTTATCCAAAAATATTGTGGTAAAGGCCACTATTAATAAAAATAATCTTTTGGAATTATCCTAAGATGGTTTTGAAGGAGATGAAGAGAAGGGTAATGTAAATAATATATATAGTATTTCCTTATATTGTAACTCATCATCTATGTATAGATATTGTTATTCCGGATTTGGATATGGTAGCTCTGGATCATACGGATAAAAATCATCTCTGGGTGGACCGTACTACTCCCTAGTTGGATAGTAGTCCATGGTATGTGGGGTCTAGGGTCCCAAGAAAAATAATCAAGAAGATAAAAAAGAATAATAAAACTTTGTGGGAACCAATATTAACTAAATTAGTATAGTTTCTTTACATTTTTCCCAGAAACAGGGCCAAAATTTGATACTGCTCCTGTCGCTAGGTGTTGGGAAAATTAGAATTCAACATTTTCCTTTGAATCAACTATCATGGTATCTAGTGGTAGTTGGGGTCAATCCAATGAGTAAAATAGAATGAGCAATAACATGTATCATTAATATGAGTTTCAATTGTTTTTCTAGACAGAACGATAGTGAGGGGAACAATCAACTAAGTAAAACTATTTTCGAAAATAAATAAAATTAAATGAAAGAATAGAAAACAAATATATGAAAATAGTGTCGGGGTTCCAATCCTATTTCGTTTTGTTGTGAATTTTATTCTTTTGTATTTAAATTATAGATGAAAATTGTTTACCATGGGGATTCAATTATATTACTATTTCGTGGTCTAATAACTATTGATTCTGTATTAAAAATCCAATGCCTTGGTTTGATAATTGAACATTCAAATACACATCAATATCATAACCCTAAAACATTGGAAATGGATTCCCCAAATTGTCATGGTTTCATCCACTAAAAATCCGTTAGTTTTATCCATTTGTATTGTATATGTTCTGATATGACACCAATGGTGATTTTAGAATTATGTTTTGTGAAAGAATTATAAAATAGAATTCATAATAAAATTAAAACTACAGTTTTAAATCACAAGAAAAACTAGAATCATTTTACAACCCCAACAAGAGGGAATCTATACACATATGAACATGGTCACGATGTTCAGATTGATCCAAAACCCAATCCCTGACATGGATACAAGACTAAAATATATAAGGGAATAATTACACAAAATATATATTAATAATAGAAAAGAAAAACTAAAAAATAATATGAGAGAGGTATCAATGGAAAAGTGGAAACACCTCCCCTAGATGTGAAATCTCATGCATGGAGGGTTTCCACTTCATTTATGTAATATCAAACCACAAGGTGTGTTCCTAATGTACACGTTATGTACATAGATGAACTTGGTTTGGAATTTTTTTCCCCATCGGTAAGTGATCTGCCGAGCTGCCTAATGACTTTCAACGTGCTGGTAGTCAATTGGTGTGGTTACAGAGTGTGTAGCACTGCCCCACATAGTGTGTAGTATCGATTTCATCCACCAACCACATCTAGAAGGTATAACAAGATGTGTGGATTAATAATACATGGTGTGTGATATCTGGTCAGCTACTTGGTTGTGTACTCTATCTGGTCGAATCGTGTCAAGGAAATGGTAGATGGCATATGTATAAATTTCAAGCCATGTATATGTCAAATAATGTTCTGTTCATTCCAAATTTGTGACGTGGGCTTGATAATACCTAAAATTCATCTTGAAAACTGAATTCAATAATTTTACCCAAAAAATAATGTGTATTTGGTGAAAAATGTTTCTATACTAAATAGTAGGCATGATACTACATACAAGAATTGGCTACAGAAACACACAATTCTTAGTATATCTTGTGTGGGATTCAACATCGAGTTTAAAAAACATGATTTACTATTTAAATGTTATTATTTAAAATGATAGTTATCAGCTGGCTATTGGAATAGAGTATATGAATTGGAAAAAATAAATCAAAAAAATTTTATTTTTTCATTTTTATATAATTCTTTGGTTTCCAATTAATTTGAAAAGAAACTAAACCTTCTTCAAAACAAAAAGAAATCTTATTACAAAAAAAATATACAAAAAAGTGTGTTTTATTTCAATTAATTTACCAATTCAATTTTTATTAAAAATTTTCATAAAATTTAAAAATTATATATTCAAAAAAAATTAGCATCCATCGAATATGTTTTTAGACAAGATATAATAATAAATGCAATTTTATGCTTCAAAAATGCATTGTTATAAAAAAACTATTTTATCAACTTTTAGGGGAAAAGTTATATTAAAACTACATTAGTTGAATTTTAGAAAACTTATTTTCGAAAATAAAAAATTTAAATCATAATATATAAATTATGTTTGGGTTAATATATTTGGATTTTTAGGAAAAGTATCACTTTTGATGAACTGAAAAAAAAATTAATTTTAATTGAAAACAAAAATTTTTTAAAATTTATTTATAGATATAAATTAAATTAACATATTTTAAAATGATAAATTAGTAAAATTAAACATCCATAAATCCAAATTTGTGTCGTTTCAATCAATTTCATAATTAAATTAGATATATAAAACTATGTAATCTTTTGATCATTTTCTCTTTAAAACATGATTTCTCATCATGTGTGTAGGATTAATTTTAAAATAAATATTTTATAATTAGATGAATGGAATTTAAAAATTGAACACCACAATTCTAATCAGAATAATTTATTATTTCTAATATGGTAAAATTAAAAGTTTTCTAAAATGAATAAGGGATTCTTTAAAAATTAATTACGATAGTTAAAGTAAAAATGTGTTTACTAGGGGTAAATAGAATGATAAGACAGAAAACCGAATAAAATATTAAATAACATTAATTTAATTATTATTATTTTAGGTTTTATATAATATTATATGAAATATGTAAATTCCATTCCACATTACATTGAATATGACCCATATAATAAGTAAAGGAAACAGACAAAAAATATATTTTTCTTACTTTTAAAACATATAATTATTTGGGATGGGGGAAAACTTTTTTTAGGTTTTAAGTATTACTTTAAAATATAAAAGAGTAATTTTTAACATGATAATCCTTATTTATTTTTTAGAGAAGATTTTGTTACTTAAAATACATATGGAATGCTAATGTAGTAATTACTTATTTAATAAAAAAATTAAATAACTCAAACTAAAAATAATAAACGTGAAGTAAATTTAATAAAGTATTGTGTTTAATTTTTTATATGAATATATCATGTTAAATTGGTTTTAAAGTAATATATTTTAATTCAACTATTTTCTAGATATTTTTTACATCAAATTAAATGAATAATGTCAAAATTGGTGTTAATGTTGTTTTATAATACATGATATTTTATTAAATTATTTAATATTTCTAAAAAAATTTATCTTATGCAAAATAATTTATAAATATTATGAAATATACAAAATTTTTAATTCATGTACAAATTTATCTATTATAATGATTATATTGATCGTTAAATAGTAAAAACTCATTGAGTGTGGTTAAGGTTAAAATGGTGTTTTAACGCACTTGTGTTTAAATTAAATTCCAAAACACATTAGACTTATATTTTACAAATTTCATATAATTTATAGATTAATGTTTTCATAATTTTCTAATATAATTCACTCTAATTTATTGTCAAAGGACAAATTAACAATGTTAGTAATCTAGTTACTATAATGAAAAACCATAATGGTAAAAATGTTGAAAAATAGAAGTTGTGTAACAAAATGTTTAACACATGTGATACATTATGTTTTGGTGGAGTACCTAGACCATATAATATCTAAAAATATTTAATTTTCAATATTGGAGCCACATGGGATAATATTGGCCTCCCAATAGTGAATACTATTAGTATTTACAAGAATGTCACTTCTCTTCATCTATAAAAGTTCACTCACTCTCCTCACTAATTCACCCATCTAATTCATTTGGATCAGCCAATATTTTGACAAATAACTTCTAGAAACATCAATACCATAATCCTAGAAGCCTTGTTTATTTCTGAAATCTAACGTATGAAGTATTTAATGCAAACCAAAGGAGGATGTCTGAAGAATATGTAACGTTCATCAATGAGAATTTTTATTTTAGATCATCTTAAACCTCATTAAATTATCATTATAACTTGATTATATAATAAAAAAATATTATTAAATATATTGATATCATTTTATTTTAACATTATGACCTATAACCGCACACACATCTATCAAATGGGTTATGAAATCATCTTTCATATGTACAGTAGACTACCATCTCCCAAATCGATGTCATTAGTTTTTCCATTCCCACCTTTCAATGATTGTAATAATGATGTAAGTTCTATTTAGATATTATATTAATGATATTCAATACATTATTATTCTTTTGGAACTATAATATCAGACATTCATTTATGATTTCTATTTTAGTGGGAATACAATAACGCCATTCATGTGTACGGATGACTACCGCCTCGCGAAGAAATGTGATTTGTTCACGCTTTACCTAAAATGTATTAATGATTTATTTAATAAAACATTTTGGATATATATTTGAAAAAATTTATTCTATAATGGTAATGTATACATCAGTAACTTCACTATCTCCCCAACATGAAAATTAAAAGTTGTGGTTATCCGTAGGTATGACCTACCGTCTCCATAAACTATGTAATTCATTTCCTATCAATATATTTTTTGCTTTTTAACAATGAAAAATATATGTTATAATTATGATATTTATTTCATGTTTAAAAGATTTTATATAATGAAAATTTATTAATGTTTGATGACAAAAAATATAACAATTCAGAACTTTTATGAAAAAGAAAGTGGTTATTACTCAAAACGTGACTTTAACTTGAAATAATTAAAAAAAAGATTATAAAAAGACATGATAAAATTATATATGGTATTATATATATGAATATAATTATATAATTAATATATAATGAACTTATATTTATTATACATGAGGTATGAATGAGTATCGAGGAAGTTAAGACTTAAGAAATGTGATTTTCGTATAATATTTTAATTTTGTGTGACACATGCTATATTCACTACCAATTTCTTAAATTTGGTGTATATAAATAACCTTAATGTAATTTATGATTATTATACTAAATATTTTTTTGGAATTTAAATATCAATTTCAGTATATTTCTTTCATGCGGTATACGATTCAAAATTTACCAAATCGGTATGGTATTTTTGTCATAATGTTTCTTCTCTAAGTCAAACATTTTTTTATGCACCTATATTATTCCATGATGTGTATATAAAGACACATTGACTTGAAATTTCATCAATTTATTCATCATTGTGATATTTTACATTTTATTTCAGGTTAATATTAAATGTGGAATATAATGTAATGTTTCCAATGTCGTAGTGATTTAATGTTATAATCTCATCATTTATCGTGATTCTTTTTCATAAAGTCTCAAATGTTGAAATATCATAATCTAACTCTCAAGATTTATCATAAATTTTATTCTTAAATGGTTATTCAATATATTTTCAACGAATTTGACCATTTTTCCCACATTTGTAATTAATATTATTTAAAAAAACGTTTTTAAGAAAGACTGAACTTATTTAGCTTTTCAGATTGAAATAATGTTTTTTTCCAAAACCATATTTTTGAAAAATGTTTCTACAAAAAATTTAAAATTATTTTTTAAGTTAATATTCATGGAAAATCATGTGGATAATTATTTTATGTTTTAAAAAGTTTTTTAAATTATTTTCAAATATTCTTTTATAACTTTTCAAATATTATTTTCAAATAAAAATATTTCAGAATTGTTTTGTTATAAAAAACTATTTTAAATGATTTTAAAATCTACATTTACATGTTTTAAATTTTATTTTTATATAAAATCATTTAAAAAACATTTTACATTTAAAAAGTTCTTGAAATGATTTTGAAATCTTCTATTATATGTTTTAAAAGGTTATTTTCTTTAGAAAATGATTTCAAAAATGTATTATGTTCAAAAAAAATTATAAGATTTTCAATGCATAAATTATATTTCTACAATGTTATTTTTAAATAAAAAAATTTCAATTTTTTGTTTTAAAATTAATTTTTCGAATTCTAAAGGATACTTTCTTCAATAATTTTATAAATGATTGATCAAAATTAATCATTATCAAATTTGACACCCATTGTTGTTACTTATGTCATACCGAAGATATGATACAAGGATATCATTCTTATTCTATATTTGAATGGTTTTTGTTTATAATTATTTTTTAATGAAACTATTTTCTCTTCCATAGTTTATACATTGATAAAATTATTTTGAAACATGTTTCTCCTCCATGAAGTTTACCATGTTGAAATTCTTATGAAACATGATCTTTTTCATTGGTTATTATATGATTAAATGATTTTGAATCATGTTTCATTTCTATAGGTGATGATATGATGAAACTTTTATGATACCCATTTCATTTCATAATTAAAGATTTGATGAATGTTTATGTTCTAATGGAACTCATAAATATTTCTTTCATTATGTGATAGGTGGGACCTATATCTCCCTCTAATGAATTGGGTAAATATTTATATATCATTAGATGAATAGGACCGAAATGAGAAGTGAACCTAGTTCAAAAAAACATGGATTGATTAGGATGTCATCCCAGTTCAATTATACTGGGTTATATGAGAAGTGAAATCGATTTAGTAATATAGGGTTGGAATAGGGGGTGAACCAAGTTAAGTAAAGTACTTTATCTAATATGATGGTCTTTTAATTAATCCTTGAATATTATTGAAATGATTTTCAATACGTAAATTTATACCACAAATATTTGTTTTATGCCAATATTATCCTCTCATAACTCATGTTCTTTGGTTCTCTTTTGATTCATGTATTATGAACTACCAATCATTGTTCCATGACACATGATTATAATATTATATATTAATGTTATAGTTTTCAAATGTTATGTTCTTTTTTCATACCCTTAACTTCATGTAATGCTTATTAATCTTATTTATTTACCCTTTTGGAGAATCTAAACACACCCTTTCATATAATTCTTTTCCCCAGGTTATGTGGAATATTTTTATTTAGGGTGTATCTTTGAAGAGTAATAAATGGGACAATGTTTTTGGGAAATATTTAGGATATTTCACCATATTAGAAGTTTGTGTTCTATGTTTTTAGTGGTTCTAAAATATAATGGTACTTGGGAATAAACATTGGTAATGTATTTAATATTTATGTTAAAAGATAAAATTACCTTATTTGAAAAACCTCGGTCCCAATATAATTGCTTGAAAATTTATTATATAAATAATTTTGGAAGAAATTTTTAGGTTTAGTGTCTTGGATACTTGTTACATAATACACAATGTACATGATACACAAAATAATTTTTAAAATAATTTTCAACATTCATAAAAGTTTTCTTTAGTATCCATTCCTTTATTATCTCCATATATAGGATTTCCTAGAAATATTTTTTAAATGAAATGTTTCATCAAAAATACTAGTAAGGGATAATGAGTTAAAATAGATCACTAATGAACATAATAGGCGAACCATGATGCATTTAACAATAACGTGAACATTAGAACATGGGGAATAACATAATAAAATGAATATAATTACATGATTCATAACATCAAAATGCAGTTACAACATAAATATGATATAATCATAAACATAATGAGAAATATCCTCACTAAGGATTAGTAAAAACATTTTACCAAGGATTTTTATCAAGGTATCATAAAATATTACAATGATATTATACAATTTTATCATGAAAATTTTATCTCTATAGACTAATTCATAAGCCAATGTATTGGAGCACAAGTAGGGTGAACCCTTCATATTTCTGACAATATGTGTTCCACATAAATCCAAGATCAAAAGTAGGTATAAATTTCAACCCACGTGTATTAAATGTGCTTTTCATACATGGATGTACCCAATAAATAATTGAATCATACCTCTTAATTAATACCCTTTATTGAAAATTTGATTGTGAATTCATGACGTAAAATTATACTATGGAAGAGAAGAAATTTCTTCACACAATGATTCATAGGGCTAGAGAGAGACTTATTATAACCGTAGAAACACCATGGAGAGACAATTTATAGGTGTAAAGAGATGTTATTTATGCTTAATTATAATAGATTAGAGAGTTAGGGGAGAATGGGATGGTATTTATTATTAATGAGGGTTGTTTTTAAAGTTTAAAATAATGATTTTTTTATAAACACAAGAAAATTTTGGGTGGTAATAATATAAATGAATATTTTTTATAAATTATATTTAGAATTTTTGTTAGGACCATGAAATACTTCAAGTGCCTATTTAATGTGGATATTTTTTGTTATCTTATTCGTTTCCTTTTTTATTTAAATTTCTATATTATATAACCATTATTGTAGTAACTATTCTTTTACCTTGGTAAAATATTTTTTAAAAAATATATACTAAAATTATTAACTAATTTATACCTTATAATTGAAAATTTAATATCCAATTTACATTAATAAAATTATAATAAATAGAAATAATAATATTAATAAGTTACATGTATATGTAAAAAATGTTTTTTAGAAAGGATAAAATTGTGGTTCCAAAATGTTAGGGATGTGGTTATAAATATAGAACATTATTTATTATGTTATTCCTAAATAATTCATTCTAAAATAAGAATTATGATGTTTTAATTCATGTTTAAATCATTATTATAATATAATATTAATGGTAATTCGTAAAAATGGAATTGTTATACATTTCCCCCAAAAAATCATTGCTTTCAAAAGATAAACAAAAATTTATCATAAAAAAATTTCAATGTGATTATTCGAAAAATTACATTTGTTTTTTTGCAAATTATTTTCAAATTTTTATATAATAAACATTAAAATTAATATTCACATTTAGTGAAAAAAATATTGATTTTTCTTTCATTTTATTAAAAATCTATTTTTTTATATTCATCTGATGTTTTATTGAATATTATCATTCATATAAATATGATATAATTACATGAAAGAAAAATTAAAGTTAGCAAAGATTCTGACATTTCAATTATAATTACCTTTTAGCTAAATAAAACTCTGGGACAAGATGCATAACCCCCTATTATATTAGCATGTTTCCAAATAGGAAGGTTTGTGATTTTAGTAGTCTTTTGTCGTACTTGGTCCAATGTCATTATGGTAGTTATCACTACTAGCTTGAAATGATTTTTCATGTGATCCCACTCCAATCTTCATTTCTAGAGTTTCGATTGGGTTTGGTCAAAGGAGAATACTAATAACACTAATTCTTTCCCATGAATCGACAATTGAACCTTAGAAGGGGTGTTCCTACAAGTAGATGTCATATTTTATTCCTTATTAGTCATACAAAAATACCAATGCTAGCATTATATTGGGTATTTTACCAATAATCATAATGTTCAATGTCCATATAGATCAACAATCATAATTCTCTAATGACTATAAATGGTCATAAAAACCAAATGATCAAATTGATATATATAGATATATATATACCATCAATATCATAATTCACCAATAACTACATCACTATAAATATATCCCTCGATAATTAATATCATTTTCTTAATTATTCCCTTTCATTTTATAGAAATTATGGAATTAATTATCTTCATGGTTTAATTTAATCCTACTCAGTTCCCCTAAGTGCTATCACAATTCTTTTGTGTTTATATCTTATATTATTCCAAGTTACAGTGATTAATGTTTTTGTATGATGGGTAAAAGAATTAAATTGTCTTATTTTTTGCCTCTATTTTAAAATATAACAAAAATATTGTCGATAAAAATCAATTCTATTATTAGTAGAAGATAATTACAGGTTGTTAGAGCTATTAAAAATGGGTTTGTGGATAAAAAACCCACTAGACTTCTCGTATACACCCAAAAAATTATATTTATTGATCAATTAGGATATCCCTCTACCAAAACTTTTGATATTATAATGAAACATCTCCTACACAATATATTAAATTTTTTTACATATGTATCCATAAAAAATATGAAAATCTATTAGTCTACTATCTTTGTGAAAGTAGAACCATAGTATAAAACTTTTTAATTAAATTATGCAATATTTTATTTCATTCATCATAACCTTCCACTAGATTTCAACATACATTTATCACTTGATAGGATATCCTAGGGATATTCATAAAAGAAAATTTAAGCTATAACAATATATATGAAGATAAAATAGGACAAAATGGGGTGATTTAAAAAGGAATCAATAATCAAAATATGGAATCATAAAAGGAAATGACCATAAACTATCACATGAAAATATACAATAAGAGACAAATAACATAAGATCATTTTTATCATTAGAATCATAAAATGTTTTAGGAGAATAAGGAATTCCTAATAAAATGCAAGGATCTCCACCAATACATCATAACATTATGAATAAAGCTAAATTCTTCATGCCTAACAATAATATTGTAGATTAAGATAATCACATCATCTTTATAGACAAAATTAAAGACAAATCTGACCTCATATTAATCACATGTAATATTTTTTGTAAATCTAACTACCTATTTAGCATGCATAAAGATCGCAAAATAGATAAATCATTACCTAGTTGATTGAGGGTATGAATAAGTCTCATACCTATTATTGTTGTAATATATCGTTCATATGTGTTCCACATAAAAAACATACTTAAAGTACATACATAAAATAAAACCATCATGAATAAATTTTTAATATCATATATCTATATATCATTATCCATAAAATTACATATTTGATCCTAATAAAATGTTGGATTAAGGTATCAAATATATTAATAATAATATAGTATATTATGTTTAATAAAAATATAACTCGAAGAGAAAGAAAATTTATTAAAAGGACGAATAATGAGTTATAAAATTAAACTCTTTTATCAAACATTTAATAAATTGTAAAAATATATTTAAAATTAAAAATGGAAAATGGTTTCACAAAAACCAATATGTTTTATGTTAAAACTAGGAGGGTTTTTTTAAATCATAAAACAAAAATAATATTTTTAACCATGGTACATGATATGGAAAAATAAATATGTTTGTATCTACGTCGGTTTTAATTTAAAAAAAGTATCGGAAATAAAAAATAGAGAGAATTGTAAAACACCAATAATAAAATGGATAATATAATATAAAAATTAAAATAATTTTCTAAAAAACATATATATATTGTAAACTAAATGTAGAAATGTAAAGATAATGATTTTGAGATTGAAAGAGAATATAATATCAAGAATGATAAAGAGTGGGAAGCACCCTACACCTCTAGTATCATCTTTCTTTAGAAAATCCACTAACATATTCATAGTCAATTTACATTAATTAATTACTTGTTCTTGAATTTTTTCAATAAAACTCTATAATCCATTTCATTTATTCTTTAATGATTTTTCATTTAATATAACCAACATAATTTTTTTCAACTAGTAGATTCTTTTGTACAAAACTTATTTAATGTAATATTAATAATCAAAAACCATTTTCCAATGTTTTTAAAAGCCCTATAAGTTCAATGGTAAATATTTCATATCATTCAAGTAGTAATTTAGTTTAAAAATATAGTAAACATTCAAAATTAATTGAGTCTTTCTTAGTAAGCCTATTTATAATGGTTTACAAATGAATATAATTTTTTTCTGGTAATGTCATTATTATTATGAATATTTTATCATTAAACAATCATAGACATAATAATATATGATTAGTAATTTTATGTCCAATCATGAAATCAATTTTTAACAATATCTTTGAATTTCATAAGTGAGAAACTAAACATCATCATTTAATTAAGTGGTCTAAAACCACAGTAGGTAAAGAGTAATTTTTTTAAAAGAGTTTAAAATTATAACCATATAAATGTTTGAAATTTAAAAAATCATTAGATTATATTGAAAAAAATTATGGTTAATTTTAAAGATAATATAAATTATTAAAGGTTAAGCAAGGATTTAAATGAGATTACATGCATTTTGAAACCCTTAATGTGCCTTTTGAGATGACTCCTTTTGATTTACTCTAATGCATTTGTTGGAGATAATTTTGTATAGAATATAGACATATTAAAAAATATACGTTATTTTATAGATGGGTTTTAGTAGATCATTAGGAAGGTAATGCTTTTGTAATAGTGGATTAACGGCTGTGAGGTGTCTAGGATATATTATACCATGGAGATGGGAGGTTGAACATGTGGTAACTTTTTAATTTCTTTTTCAAAAAAAATATTTTATTAATTTTCATAGTATGATCCAATAAAATTATATATATCACATTCACCCAAATATAACATAAATTTAAATCAACACATGAAACATAATATTTTTGTAGTGGTTAATCCCAATGTAGTTGATTACATCCTTGAAATGTTGTGGTCAAGTCAAATACACATATTTTAAACTAAAACACAATTTGATTAAAAGTGGGTTGATAAGGTATAATACCTAACAAATTGGTGTTTCAAAATACTTTTGTTATTCCAAAAATTTTGTACTAGTTCCCATCTTTTAATAATAGAAATCCACCAACCCATTGAATAATATATTCAGATCAACTCTATTATTTCCCAACATCATCATATGATATCTTTTACTTTTAATTTCAAGGAATTTTACTACTATATTAGGATTAAATGATCAAGATAAATATCATACTTCAACTCAAGATATAATATATAAATTTATAGAAATATAAATTGTTTTCTAATATCTTTTCCTTGTTGTTATCCTTTATCTTCAACTAAATATCTTCAATTTTTACCTCATCGATACTCTACATATTTAGTGAACTATAGTATCAAATCTTTTATCACTCGGTGATCTTCGTTCCCTCATATTCATATCTTCTATTTTCCAAAAATTTATTGTTTGGCAGTCTCATGAGTTAATCAATATTTTATATTGTTGTATGTTTTAAAAAAACTTATCAATCAAGGAATTGTAAAATATTCTAAAAATTTATTTTCCCTAAATTTTTTCTCGAAATATTTTCCTTCTTAAATGTTCATGTGGGGTTTCCCCCCACAATTCACAAATTCATTCACACAAAAATCATAGCCCGTGAATCTAAGTTTTCATAGAGGACTATAATTAAAACATGACAATTCTCACTATAGTCTGATTTAGTCTTTCATGAAAAAATTTCATGGAACAAAACATTCAAAGATTATCAAAATGGTGCATATCTACCGCATGATATTATCTTTATTACATATCACTACATGAAATATATATTAATGGAGTGATAGAACATAAAAAATAAGAAATACCTAGGGTTGGTGTTTCAGCTTCAAATAGTTTGATGGTGAGTTATACATCTTCATGGAATGAAATGTCCCTTTATGTCGTTACCTTTTTATTGTGTGAATTATGGTCATATTATTAGCTTGAATCATAATCACTTTCAAAAATGATTATTCTTAATTCATTGAATAATGGAATTATCATCGTCATGGATGACGTCAAAAAGTATTTTTTAGAATTTCTATATTTATTTAATACACTGTTAAGTTTCACTTTATATAGGATTTTGAGTTACTTTGACATATTTTCTATGATTTTAAATGTACTCTTTACATATTTATTTAATTTTAATTATAACGACATTCTTTACATAGATTACTTTTACATTTACTTTATAAAACTCTTATCTTTTCTTTGTATGAATTTTATTAATTCTTATGCCTTTTTCAATTATATGGTTCTACTATATAGTAACTTTTATTCATCATAATGTATCTTAAAAGTTTGTAACATTTATATTTAGTTGTTACAACTAATTTTACATGTACCAATATTTTCTATTAAAAATTCACTACATTTTCTAATTCTATATTTTCATATTATGAATGAAGCTTACATTTTCTTTGGATTTACCTTACCCACTGAATACTTCGACAATTTTATCCAATATTCTGATACTCAAAATTTCTTTGGAAATTTTTTAAATCCTCTCAATGATACTTCAATCACTAAAAAATAAATCATAACTTTCAGCATTGTTTTATAAATAATAACAATATTTTTAAATATTTCTAACATAATTTCCTAACATTTACAACAAGTGATAACTCAATATTGGGTATTTCAATTAAATCTTATATTGTATCAATTAACTACATATTTAAATTATTCCATCTCTAACAAATCATCAATGTAATATAATTAAATAATTATATCAAAAATTTGATTTATAATCCATGGATGGATTATCACTCATCCTCCTAGCCAGTTTTATCCTTAATTTAAAAATCCTCTAGTATTCCCAATATTCATCTCTCTAACCTCATTTTAAACCTTTTTTAGATATACGTTTTTTCATATTCATCAACACATTAAATAAATTATTTAAATCGTCATTATAATAATTAGATATGTGGATTTATTTCTTGATTGTTACCCATTTATGTCAAATAATCAGTATCACATACCATTGTTATGGGAAGTATCAAAATAATTTATTTAAATAATATACTCTATGATATAAATAAATCATCAAATTCATATTAATAATGTAGATATATTCATTTAATATTTATGTCAAGAAAATAAGAACAAATGTCAAAATCCGTTTTTCAAAATTTTTATGATCTTTACTCATACTTGGAATGAAATAAAACACTTCAATAATTCTGTTGAGTTCTATAATCTTCCAATTTAGATTTATTTTCATTATTAAAAAATTACACGTAAAGTCATTAAATAATATCATTCATTAAAGAGAATATTCTTGAAACCACACTATTTGAAAAATACATGTTTCATAAATAATTACATCACTAGGTGAAAAATAAATTTGTGGAATGAAATTGATACTCTTCCCCTCAATACATACACTCTCCCCACCATTCATAATAAAAAATATATTTATATTCTATATAATGTAAGAATAATATTATACCATTCTCCCCATTTGAAAATATAATCCAAATAAATATTTGTAACTTCAAAAATTCTTATAGTGAAAGATATGGTGTAAAAAGGGATGTCTAGTATTAATAATTTTTATATGCAATTTAGCATGGGTTTTATCAAAATATCATAAAATTGATCCATTTTTAAATATAATACAACTATACATTTCAATTAGCTACTTTTTCTTTGATGAAGTTATATTTTATATTAATATTTTTGCATCTATACTGTTGTATAAGATTATTGGTTAGACTAATTTCACTGTGATTACCACATGAAAGTATAAATATCCAAAGAAATTTCCCCTTAAAATCTCATAGTTGTCCTTTCACCCAAATCATATGTGTGTATGAATTTTTTATGTCAAAATAATCTACTAGACTAGTTCATAAAGTCACTAAGTTCTATTTTTTTACAATTTTAGATGTAACATATTTCTCTAAAATATAATGTACCACTTGATGTTTATTTTATATCACTATAATCTCAATCCCAATTAGAATTATTATTCCTAAATAGATTCAAATTTCCACATCTCTTATATAGTATCCCAATGTTCATCACTCATTCCATATATTTAATAAAACATCCAGAAGATAACATGTGTTTTTTCTTTATATCAAATTTCATTTATAAAAAAACATTTAATGCATAAATTAGGTCAATAGTATATATTATATGATAAAATTCTCAACTAATTTTTTTCATGAAGTCCTTCCAATTAACAATTTTTCTAGCTTCATATTTTATCAACTTCCCAAGAAATTTCTTGGGCGTGAATACTTCCATTGAATATTCCATGTTAAATTTATTTAAAAATTTATTTTCATATTTCTCTTGGTATAGAATGATAACATTTTCATTCTACATCACTTGAAATCACCGGAAAAATCATATATTCCAACATTGAAATTCCAAAATTCCTCTATATTATCCTTGAAAATTATTCACTACAATAGTATATATCACTTATATACGTTATGTCATCACCATAGAAAATAAAAATTATAGTACCAATGATTATCTCCTTCACATGTATTTTATTGTCAAAGTTTCCTAAAAAAATGTTCAACTCTTTCAGAAAACACTCATGATTAGTGCACCAAGATCCAGGGTATTTCATTAACTTATATATGGATTAAATAAATATTCAAACCATAGATCTATCACTATCAAGCATAAATGCATATATATTTTGAATAAAACCTTCTTAATCAAGATCTATATTTCTAGAAATAAACATTACATCTATTTGATAAATTTTCTAGGAATGTGAGTAATAATAGCTAGAAACATCCTTATAGCTTCATTTTTTAAAATTAGGGTAAAATTCTTATCTAATCCTATTCCTTCCACGAAATAATGGACATTCAAAATAAATATGTGCTCTTCACATTTTTTGTTGATTTTCATTTTAATAGCCAATTAGTTCCAACAAAAATTTTCCCTTCAGGTATGAGAAATATATACTATGTGGAATTCTTCTTAATATAATCCAACACTTCATTCATATATTTTATCCACTCCATATAAAAAATATCCATACTAACTAATTGTGGTTTAACATGTGAAATAAGAGCTATTTGATTTACAATTATCATCCATCAATTAGTTTGAATAATATATTCATAGTTTCCAATGATGTTTTATATTATTTCATGCATCTTTAGTCTCAGATGTTTCAATTTCTCATTATTAACAACACCATCATCATAATTGGTCAAATTTTAGTTACCAGTAGTATTGTTCATTTCGTTTTCTTATCCTTCTTTTCATTCCTTATAAATATTTGGTTAATTTTCTATAATCCTCACATCATAATATTTGACCATTTTTTAACCACATGTTCAAGTAATTACAACCACCTATATTGGATATATATCTCATGAACTAAACTTTCTTATCTTTTTCATCCAATTTTCCCTTATTTTTTATCTTTATCAAACATGGACTTAAAAAAATATTGAAATAGTTCATATAAGGTTTTTTTTTATAAAAATTTTATAATAATTAAATTTTGAATAACTTCTCTAAAAACTTCTATTTTGAATATGTATGGTTATACATACATTTTACCATAATAATAATTTATAAATTTTGTGTTCGGTAACCATAGTTCATCCCATTTCAACCACAAGTCTGTTCTTTATTTTAGAAAATATATTCTAATTGGGATTATAATGATCCTTATAATGATATTAAATATTATTATATGTGATATAGTACTCAAAAGAACTACCAGTGAACTTACATTAATCATCATTACCAAACTTCTTTATATATATACCGAACTTTCTCTCAACCTATTTTCTAAAAAAAATAAACATATCTGCAATATATAATTTTTTCTTCAGGAAAATCAAAATTTTTATTCAGAAAAACTATAAATGAATGTAATAAACAAGATATTACCACCATCTTATTCATGTCTCATATTCCCAAATGGATTATAGTGAATTTATTTAAGTGGATTCGTTTATAAAGTTCCAACTCTTTTATGAGTTCTCTGAATCATATTTTTATTTTAATTTGTTTTATAGATAACATATTCTTATCTACTCAATTGTCTTGAATATACATCCTTATCTCATATTGAGGTTTTACTCAAGATAATTTGACAAAAAAACAGTCTCTTATGACACCACTTACTTTCATCCATATCACCTAGATAATAATATTTTATTATACATCTAATTTATAATAGATTACCACTTTCTTTTTCTCCCATAGTGATAAGACATATATTTTTTCACCAAAATACACATGATTTTTTCTTTAATTTAGAATAATTACCATCATAAAATAGTATTATTATACTCAATAAGTTTTATTTATGATCATGAAACAAGAAAACCACTCTTGTTATCTATTTTGATACATCAATTTCAGTTGTACAAACCCCTCTGATTTTAAGGATCCATCATTAGAAATGTAATTTCTTCTATAATTTTTTTTATTCATCATGAGTTTTTTATCTCTTATAATGTGAGAGGAATAGCCACTATCAAGGATAAATGGTTTCTATTCCTTGATAGATTTAATGTCAATATTAAATAATAGTTATTTTCTTACTTCTTTTTCTAAAATACATTTCCATTATTGGTATAAGTAAACTATCCTAGAAGTGTGGTCAATAAATCTTTTATAAAAATGATATTATTCGTAATATATTCTATAAAATCCCCTTAGTAACATAAATATATGGTGACTAGTAAGTACTGTTGAACTTTTGTTCACAACATTCTTACTCCACATCATTTGAATATCTTTCTTTTATTATCTCTGTTTCTCAACCTTTATCCCTTCACACTTCAAGGAAGTGACTTGATTTACAAAAAAATGATTGTTTTTTTCATAATTTTTCCATAGTAATAATAATAAAAATAGAATATTTATCATACATATTGATAAAAAACTCCAGTAAATTTTTTTTTGTCCTCTAATATAATATGATATCACCTATACTGGGGAGGTAATTATTCTTGAGATAATCTTTTATTACCTTGATGTAGAATACTTATTATAACTTTTATTCTCCCAAATTTTTCTACTTCAGTAATTTTAAACTTCCCTATAATAAAGAAAAAAATTATATTACCAGGAGTATATTTATCTTACGTTTTGGCATACCA
Organism: Viscum album; assembly: GCA_963277665.1. Classification (NCBI taxonomy): domain Eukaryota; kingdom Viridiplantae; phylum Streptophyta; class Magnoliopsida; order Santalales; family Viscaceae; genus Viscum; species Viscum album. The sequence goes on along the minus strand of OY728157.1, from coordinate 198,653,366 downwards.
TTCCCAGCAGCTTCAGTTGACTCATCTTTAACATCTATTGATTTTTATAAAATTTTATCTCAAATTTTTAAAATATTTTTAAACCTAAACATGACATATTTTTTTTTATTAATTGATCATTATTATTTGATAATAATTTTTATCTTATTTTAATTCAAGAGTTTTTCATTGTCTATAATCTTATACCTGAGAATTTTAATTATTTCATTGTAACCATCTTCCCATTTGAGATTATCTTTTAACCTTAATTTTTATTTTCTTTCATCTTCTTAAAATAGTCTGAATTTGTTTTTTTATTATATAGATCTCTTCAATAAAAAAATCAATATAAAATTTTAACATATGCTACATAAAATTATCCTCACTAACTTCTTCACTACTTTATGTTTGTTCTTTTTTTTCAACATAATTCAAAAAAAAATCAAATTTTTTCAGGAACCACTTATTTAGAATGAATAAATGATCTATAGTATTATTCATATCATTTTCTAAAAATAATTCACATTTTACTTTAGTAAAACCTTTTCTTTCCCTCAAAATAATATTTCACTTCCTTTAATCGTTGACCCCATTTGATTATTTAAGGGATTTATTCTTACTTATAATCCTCATACTCACTGCCTTTATTATATAAATAGTTAACTGAAAAATTTTCCATTCCAAAACACTCAATATATTTTAATGGTATAATTATTTTTTAATTCCATTATGATTTAAAAACCTCCTTTTGGATAAGATGGATATTCCTCTTGTACTCTTTATTCTTTTCTTTATAATCTTCATACTCTCTAGATCCCTAATCTACTCTTCCTTGATTTTGTATTTTATAATGCATTCAAATTACATATCTTCATTTATATTATTCTTAAAAACAAAATATTTCCTCAACAAATAATAAAAATATATATAATTAAATTCATCAAGATATAAAACATCTTTATCTTCCAAAAATTAAATTATAGCACCAAACTAGTCTTGAACGTTTCTCATCAATTTCCTAGAAATAATACAATATGAAATAATTATCTTATAATATTAAAAAATTAATTGAAATATTATTCACCCTAGTGAAGTAATAATAAATGGTTTCTTTATCATCCATCCTCATATATTCAAACTTAATTATCTTATTGATTAACATTTTTTTCTTTTTATTTTCATTCCCATCAATAATTATTTCAATTTTATCCCAAATATAATTTGTAATTTTAATTTTCATTACATTGGTATTCACATTATTGTATAGGGATTTGAGAATTTATTTTATATCCTTTTCAGCCACCTATAAGATTCGATTCTAAAAAAAAATATTGGTTCTTCTTTCTACATCAGTGGAAACCCCACAGTAGTATCATCAATCACATCTAGTCCAAGTGAAATTAGATAAGGAATAATCATATTACTCTAGGCCTAATAATATTTTCCATAAAAAATGGAATAAATCTAATAATAATATGTTTCAAATTCTCAATAAATAACAAACTAAAGAACAATCATAGGGAACTTGGGTTTCTCCAATACTAAATAAGGTGCCCAGGATATATTACACAACCGAGGAATGTGGATTGGATCATTGGGATTATTAAAAAAATTATTTTTTCATAAATAATAATTTTTTAATTATTAGAGTTTGATTTATTGAAACAATATATCTCACATCTACTTGAGTTTAATTTATATGTATATCAATACAATGAAGAAAATATTTTTACAAGAATCACCCTTGATGTGGGTAACTATGTACTTTTTTTGTTTGGGTTAAGTCTAAGACACATATTTTCAAATATAAGGTAATGTAACTACAAGGGGTATGATAAGATATCATTTTTCACACATTACTATTTAAAAAAAATTATTTAAAATGATTATACTTGTTCCCACTAGTTGATAAGAGTAACACTCTAAAATAGTGAATACGGTCATCAGATGAACTCTTGGTTTTCATGGAACCATCATATGATATTTTCATCTTTTAACTTCAAGGAAATTGACTATCGCATTAAAATTGAATAAAATATATTTATAACATCCCTTTTCATAACATAATTTGGATAATGATCTAGTAATAGTTGGTACAGTTCAATCTCTCTCTTTTTGTTTTTATTCTACTTTTTAAATTAAATGTCTTCTATTTAGTTATCTTTGATACTCTAAATATTCACCACACTATATTATCAGATATATTATCCATAAATGAGATAAATTATCACACTGATTACTCTTATAATTTTAAAAATAATTTTTTTAGTAGTATCATGAATTAATCAATAATTCATGAATCTTAAATTTTCATAAATACTTGAAATCATGGAATTTAAAAACTTTCTCAAAATTAATATTCTATAATTAGTTCCCCATGAACTCCTCCTTCCTACCTATTCACATGCATTCATACCCCATGATCTGCATCCTCATTATTAAAAAAACACAAGTCGGAAATCGAAGCTTCTATGTTGTAATATCATCACAGTGTGACAATTCTCTCCATTAAATGATTTCTCAATTCATCACAATATCGAATTAAATATAACTTCCAGGTCTTATAATCTAGGTGTGTATCTCCAACAATCAAAATTTATCATAAAATAATATGTGATATATCTCTTTATCACATCATAGGATTTATTTGTTAATTTATTAAATATTAGTTAGTATTGTTTGGATTTTTCTGGAGTTTCTAGGAGTTTTGGGCTGGAAAATATTAATTTTAAAAATATAAAAAGGGGTTAATGTTTTCCGGAAAGGATAGAAAAAAAATAAATCAATTGTGAAAATGGTTCTGTCTCAAGGAAGATATATCAGGTATAGACTGCACATAGTCTGTTAAATCGTGCGGGTTCCTATTAGTAACTATCTATAGTGTATTTAGAAATCGATTAAACTTTTCATGGTTTACAAAATTATTCTCCATAACCATGTGGGTTTTCTAATTTTTATTTTTTTATTTTCATTTTTTTCTCCTTTATTATTTATTATTTATATATTTTCTATTTATTTCATTCCCAATATCACTCATATCCCTCCCATGAGCTCCCCCTCTGTGACCATATCATGAAACTCTAGCCTCTCCTCTCCCCACTCCATCATTCACCATCAGGGCTGATCCCCCTCCCAAATCACAACTTCCATATCCAGTACCCTCTCCATCACTCTCATGAGACTCCCCTTAGACCAAACTACATGGCATGTGCACTCATTGTCATCAAGGTCTTCAATTCCTTGGAGATCCCTCCTCACTTTTCTATCAATTTATATGTATCTCTTCTATGTATGGTAACTTGTTCCCTCACATCTCTGTATCTTTTATCTCATTTCACTCTATCCTCTTCACTATGTTTATGTTTAAAAAAACTGTAGGATTGGATATTTACCTGATTTTTATGTTTTATAAGGTATTTAAGGTTTATGGTGATCCCTTTTATATTTTATAGGCATATTTTATCATAGTTGATGCACTTTTGGTCATCATCCAATGATTCTAGGAATGTTTCCACATGTTTAGTATTTAAATTCATGGTCTTCATAATGATTAATATTCTAAATGCTTTATTTGATTAATTATTCCTATACATGATAGATTGATTTTATACTTTAATGGTTTAAGGTGTTATTAATTATTAATAATTCCTCTACTTATAATTTAAATTGATCTTATTATTCGAAGTATTTAAAAAGAAAAAGAATTTTTTAAATTAAATCTAATTTTTTTAAATATTTTTTTGACACTATTTGGATCTATATTTAAATTATAAATATTTCTTTTTATTTTTGGACATTTTCAACAAAAGTATAATTTAAATTTTCTATGGGATTTTCAATATATTTTTTCATAATTTTTTTTTCAAAATATTTCTTTTTAAATTGATTAATGAAAAGAATTTTGAGATGAAAAATTTAGGAAAATATTTAAATCTTCAATTTTAAATAAAAAATTTCAATTTTATTAAAAATTCCCTTGATATATAAATATATATCTATGTCTACAACTTCCATTAAATATTTGATTTATTTTCATAAGAAAAATAGATATAGATAGATATGTGTGTGTATGTGTGTGTTATTTTGTGTATATGAGAACAACTAGAAAAATAGGTATTTCTCTATATTGTTTTATAAAATGTATTTTAATGTCTTGTTCGGAACTATTAATATATTTCCATATATGTGTGTGCATGAATATTTCCCTTTAATTCCATTTTTCATTGATTGACTTGTATTGTGGCCCCAAGGTGCAATATTTGTATACAATATCATGTGATGATTATGCCCATGATTTTATTTTCTTATGAGGGGTCTAGGGGTGAGAGTAAGTTATTTAATATTCATTGTATTTATTGTATTCATAATTATAATTTCTTATTTTCTTCACCCTTGATGAATTTGTTCCTGGGAGCCCTGGTTCTATGGTAGGGCAATATGCATGATACTAGATCCTTTTCTACAATTTATGCTAGTGAAACATGTTCACCCATAACTAGCCACTGACCTATTAGTTAACCATTCAACTAGATGATACTAAATTATTTTAATGTTACCTAACCTTAGTAGCCATATGTCATATCCAACAAAACTAATTCCTTTATTATTAGATTGATGTAGGGAGTCCTTTTATTTCTTTAGATTCTTTTATTTACTTGTTTATTATCAAACATGATATTGAATTAATTTATTTCACTTATTGTATATCTGATATTCTCGATTTCACTATACCCTTTATTATTCATGTTTAATAAGTTATTTTTTCATAAAACCACATTAAAATTATTTTAAAAGTTATTTTTAATTGGTTACTAAAAGGGATAATATACTCATTAAACATCTTTTAAGTTATTTTATTTAATTTAAAATTATAAAATAAGAAATATTATAAAACCATTTATATTTTTAGGGGTTATAAATGAAATGATGTGTGAAAATACTATTTATTATTAAAAAAATTCAAATAGAACTAAATGGATTTTTCTTCTAAAGATTTTTCATGGGGAATGATTTCTATTTCCCATTCCTTATAAGCTTTGGAACACGCCTATAAATCATTTTAGTGGTAGTCCCTTTTCAACATTTTGTATAAACTAGAGAGTGTTGATTTAACGACGGTTAGTTATATTTTATTTTCTTAATCTTTTATTTCCTTTTAATTTATTTCATCGGACCTAAATTTATATATATAGAATGCTTAGTGTGTGGTTATTTACATGATTTTTCTTAGTTAATTTGGATTTTATTTATTTCTAAGGATATAGGTTAGTTTTATCTATGTGAGTCTATGAGGTAACTAAACGAGGATATAGTTTTCTTTGTAGGATAAGTCATTTTAGGGAAGCATAGTGATTGTGTGTTTAATTTTAAATTCCACTTTATAATTTATTTGCTCACACCTTATGTGGTATGAACTTACAATGTAGCGATAGTTCATGTAAGTATTTTGTTAGAATATATATTGTTATATTACTATGATTAAATAGAACAATTATTCCGATTGTACATGTATTATTCCCTGTCAATTTTCTTCATCCTATAACAATCAATAATAGCCATAGTACTCTATTATGGGATGAAATTGGAATCCAAAACATATACTACTCGAGCATTTCTGTGATAAAATGGTATTATAGTTGTCATGTTATTTTCTTCATAGAAACTTTTCCTCCTTCATGTGTATCCCTTTTGTAATTTGGTGTATCATTACTGGATCAAGTTAGAATTATTCAATGAGACTCAAAAGGTTTTCCATGAATATGTGTTTTTTCACCACCTACCACAATGATGCTTGAGTTACAATGGGTATTTTGTATTTCAAATTTTTGAGTTATAAATTTCATTTGAATTTTTTGAATTATGTATAATCCTCATGACATGGAATGAATTTACATAGGGTCGAGTTGTATTTTGGGATATAGAAAAATGGATAATGGGGTGAGGTTGGTTTTCATGGAATGAGAGACTAGGAAATGACCTAATACTTTAAAATAAGTTATCAAATGATTTAATATATATATATGGCCCCTGGCCCCTCAAACCATGTGCTCTCCTCAAGAATGATTTGGAATCATGTATTATTTTTATATTTATACATAATTGGGTGACATCAGTGATGTGATTAAACCCATGTAATTCATGTGTTATGATCTCATATGGTTTGTTCTTGGGATGTGTTTCAAAATTGTGTGTATTTTTTAGATTTAATTTTGAGTTTAAAAAGTGTTTTATAAAATATTTTTGATTAGAATGATTTTTGAAGAATGATTAAAAGGGTGTATTTGAGGAAAAAAATTAAAAGGGGAACTTGGGAAAATATTCCAGAAACTCCTGATTTTATTTCAAAACATTTAATTTTTTTAAATTGTAAATTGAATTTCCAAATACTTTGAATAGTAGTTGATATTTAATATTTTAAAAGAAAATATTTTTTGTAATGGGGACTTTAGAAATGATGTTTTATATTGGATTTATTATTTAGTATCTTCCCTTTTTTGATGAGACATTTTGGTTTAGAAGGTGAGGAATAACTAATTGATTTCATGTTTCATGCTATTTTGATTTTACCTCCCATATAAATCATGGAAAGGATGTATATGTTACATTTGGGGAGAAATTTTCAAAAATTCTTTATTTTTTTAGTGTAGATGCTTTAGTTCATATCTTTACCTATTCTTATGATTGAGTGGTAAGGAAAAAAATTGTATTATTATTGGAAATGTAGTAAATGTTTTCAAGAATCATTCCCTACCTTTTCTATGGTGACATAAGTTCATTTTATGAATTAGTGGATCTTTTATTCATTGGGGGATTTTTCATTTAAGTCGTTTACTCTTAAATTTTTTATAGTTGGTGAGAGGTTTTGAGGTATACATGATTCAATTTTTATTTGGAAAATTTGGTGAGAGCTGTTGTGAGAAATTGGTTGTTCTTGTGGTACTTCTACTTTAATAATGACCAGGTTTCAATGAAACGTGTTTCAGATATTATAAATTGATATTTTTTCATTCTAATTTGAGTACAGGGTCACTTTGGGTCAATTATTAGGTAACTAGGATAGATAAACTTCATCTAGTCGATCACATGAGAGTGATAATTCTTTTATGGTCTTCCAAGAGGTGGTGTTACAGACTTGAGATCTTATTTTAACTATGTATGTATGGTTACCCATGTCTATATACCATTTGGTTCATGAATCCTGAATTTTTAGAGTTTCCCATCTTTTGGGATTCAATATTAAATACTCGTTTTTGGTTTGATAGGTTGTTCAGTGGCAGTTATTATTTCTTGGTGTAGTACCTTTTTGATAGTATCTATGTCAATCCGCTAATTTAGACACAGTATAAATGGTGGGGAGACCTAGATAGGAATTTATTTTTATTTATAGCCCCTACCACTCATTGGTGGTTGGATTCCTCTTAGAGATATCATGTGTTTCTTTAGGAAGATCATTATTAGGTATGAGGAATCATTATTATTAGTGTCTCCCAGAATTCTTCCATCATTTGGAAATATATTTATAGGGGCATAAAGATTTATTTTTGGGGCAATTGTCATATCTCAAGATTTATTTTTTAATTAAATTAATATTATTTTTATTTTCTAGTATTTTCTTTTATTTTTGGGTAATAAATTTTATTTTTTGAATGTTTTTAAAGGGTGTGTGACTGTTTGGATTGGTTGGACTAATAGTTCATCCACCATGTGACTCATTATTTCTTGTGATAGTTCCATCAGGAACATGTCATACATGGTTTGTTAAATCATGTAGGTTTAGAGTTGTAACGTTGTATAGTTTCTCTAAGGTTCCACTGACCATCACATGGTTAGTGCATAGTTTACTATACAATGCACCTTAAAAATATTATTTGGATTATTTTTTATATTTATTATATATTATTTTATTTTCATTTTCTTATTCTTATTTATTTATTATGTATTTCTAACTATTTTTTCCACTTCCATGTATTGTTCATCTCCCACTCATAATCTCTCCCATGTGAAAGCCTCTCCCTCACCAATGATCTCCCTTCTCCCCTCTCCTCTATCACACACCCCCATGATTAAGCTCCCTACCTCATTGTGACCCCCTTTATAAGTCACATCTCCCTTACTCATGTCAGACACCCCTTGGGTTGAACCACATGTAATGCAGACCCATCCTCGCCTACTTATTCTCTTCTGTGGTGATTCCTACCAATTTTCTTTATGATTTTCAGCCATCTCTCCTAGGTATGGTCATTGGACCCCTCTTCCCTCTCTCTATTTTCCCTTGGTTTCATCATTCAATAAAAACATTTTGTTATGTAAAAACCCCCTTATCAGTGTATTTACAAAATTATTTTGTTTTCATAAATATTTATAGTTATTAGAGGTCTCTTATATCTTTTTTGGGTGTCCTATATCGAATGCGGAACACTTCAGACCATCCATAAATTATACCAGTTGTATTCCCCATGTATAGGATTTAAATTCACGATACATTTATTTATTGATGTTTTATCTTTTTTTTTTATTTATGCCAGTTTATAATAGATAGCTGGGATTTAATAATCCTTTTAAGGTATTATTCATTAGGTATTACACCTTTAAATGAAATTTTAAGTGAAACTTCAAATAAAATGTATTTAATAATTAATAAAAAAATTCAAATTAATTTGAAATATTTAAATTTTTATTAAAATCATTTGAGATTGTATTTAGAATGAATATATTTTTTCTTGATTTTTGGAATTTTGAATTAATATTTAATTAAATTTTTCTAAAGGATTTCAGATAGATTATTTACAATTTTTTAATGTGTTATGTTTTCTAAAAATGGATTTTTGAATCGATTTTTGTGAATATAAATATTTTTAAAATATTTAAATATTGAGTTTTAAATAAAAATGATACTTTTCTATAAAATGTATCCACACACAAATATATATATATAGACATATATCTATATCTATATATATAATGGTTATTTTTAAATACATGAGTATACATATGTGTGTGTATGGGTTTGTGTGAAAATTAACATGATAATATGTGAATTGGTGAAATGAGATAAGTATATGTGTGTGTTTGTGTTTGTGCATACATATGGGTACAATATGAAAAGGAGGTTTTTCTTTGAATTGGTTTCTAAAATATATTTAAAGGGAACCTTTATAACATTTTTGGGATTTAAAAATGTTTGGTCTATTTGAGATAAACTAGAACCTCATTTGGCATTGATTGACAAAGATTATGTCCCTAATGGAATGATTTATATTCCATATCATGTTATGAATATTACCTATGGTTTATTACATTAATCTATAGCAAGGGGTGATGTTGATTTAATTAATATGTGTTTTGTATCTTGTATTGGCAGTGCGCATTGTTTTTTTTTCTCACCCTTTTTTTCTTTGATAATGGAAACCCCCATTATATGGTAGCCAAACTGAGACAAGATGGTATCCCCTTCCCCAAGTCATTCGTGTAATGTATAGTTACCATCCAATATCCATTGGCATGTTATCAGTCAATTCCACTGGCTACTAGTGAATTATTTTCAAGCTCACCTGGACATAGAATCCATTGGGTAAATCCCATGAAACCCATTCCTTGGATTGTATATGAACATAGGGGGGCCTCTAATTTCATTATATTAACTTATTTTCTTATTTTTCAAGGAACCTAATATTTCCATCTGGTAATTCTCTTTTTGTATCATGGACATGGATCCATTTTTGTTTTTTTCTATTCATGTTTTGTATGTTGTTTTTTTCGTAAAACCTCTTTAAAATTTTTTAAGTGGTATTTTAAAATATAATTAAAAATAGTTGAAAAATATTTAAACATTTTCTATGTACTTATTTAGATTTAAAACAATCATAGAATAATTTTTATAAAACCACATAGAGTTTTTATTATTTTTAAAAATAATTATGTGTGGAGGACCAATTTTCTTTTCCTATATTCAAACAACAACTAAATAGAAATTTCATTAAAATTTTATGAATGTGGTGTGATTTTTATATATCATTCCTACTAAGCTTTAGTTCATGACTATATATCATTTTAGTTATATAATATTATCCAAATTTTGGATAATCTTGAGTGTGTTGATATTTCTAAAATTATTTCTATTTCATTTCATTCATCCTATGTTTACTTTTACATGATTTCATATGGTATACTTTTACTTTTATAAAATGTTTGGAGTGTGTCCCTTTACTATATTTTCCATGGAAAATTAGATATTTATTTATCTCTACGGATAAAGGGTAGATATATCGAGGGGAGGCTAAGACAGAACTAGAGGTAGGTATAATTTTCATTGAAGGAGAAGGTTTTAGGAGGATTTAATGTGTTCTGGGTATACATTAATTTTAAACATTATTGTTTAATTTTTAATACCTAATTTGGTATAGATTTACGATGTATGGATGGGACATGGAAGTTTTTCATTATTATTTATACCATACTTATTATCTTATTCCTTGGAGAGATAATTAACATTATATATATTTATCTAATTTAATATATCTTTTTGACATCTTTTGGGGATTTGGAATGCCCCTCAGGTCTTGTCACGGATCGGATCAGAAATTCGATGGATTGACATATCAACATGGTTTCTATCACTCCTTATAATGTGATAGAATTTCAAATATCAAAAACAATTTTGGATGGTATTTCATCCATATATATCTTCTCGGTTTATTCTTCTTATTCCTGACATGAACATTCCATCATGAATTGACTTTCTTCTTTATATTTTGAAAATTATATTATCATCAGGAATCACAATTACTGTGAACAGTTTTGATATTTAATTCAAGGAGGAATAGCTTCACCATCATCAATGTTAACATTTAGAAATATTTTCTAGACTTTTACACATTACAAATTTATTGAAACCACTAATTGGTTTACCTTTACAAATGTGTCAATGTTTCATTGATATATTGCCTATAAATTAAAAACAACTATTATTTATGTACTACATTTTGAAATTTTCTCTTTTATTCTCAAAAATTGGTTTTATATATAATTCATATAACTCTTACATATGCTTTAAATAATATTAATACGTGCTCTTGAATTTTTTAATTATTTAGTTTTTCTTGAGTGTTTTTTTACACATCAAGGGTTTCCAAAAAAATTATACTATTTATTGTCATTTAGAAGAAATAATTTTATATATTCCTATGTTTTATATGAAAAATTCACTCCCTCTTAAAATTTTTAGTCAAAGAATTTTGAGTGACCTTTACATATGCTCTAGATTATGCTCAAAAACTGAATAATTGTCTAATTTACTTCAATATTTTAAAACATGGAATTCTTCCAAAAATTATTTAAATAATTTCATGGGTACTAAATTCCCCAAAAATAAATTCAAAAATATTTTATTTATTTTGGAAATAATCATAATATTTCTTAATCTTACCAAAAAAATTCCAATGAATTTTCAACATTTGGAAACTCAATCTGGGATATTTAACCTAATGTTTCCACTTCCCAAATTTATTCGAAATTTAGATTCATCCTTCTCTATCCCAACATATATGAAATATATGTCATTAATTACAACAACAATAATTATTTATAATCCATGTATAGATTCCCACTCTTCCATCTAGACATCCTATTCATTATTTAAATCTCCTCAATCATCCTCAATATCCAGATCTGAGATATCATTTGAAACATATTACTGATAAGGTTTTTTCACCTTAATTAAGAATTTTCATGAATCATTGAAGTCAAAAATATAATTATATGATATTTTGGATGCTTCCCTGAATATTTCTATCCAAGTATGTTGAACATTATTATGGTAAGTATCAAAATCTTTTAATACAATAATCTTTTCCAAAATTTGAATAAATCCTCAAAAACATATTATAATGGCATACATAATATTCCTATTTCTATCTCAAAGCATTATAAACATATTTAAATATTATAAAAAATTAAAATGGTCTTTCTTCAAGGTTGATAAGAAATACGTCACTTCAAAATTACATTGGTTTGTTTTGGGTGGAGGAGGGGTGTTTTATTAATTTTTCTTAAGACTGTGTATTGTGTTTTTTATGGATTTCAGTAGTTTTTTATTAAAATATATTGTTTTTTTACATTTAAATAAGCCCAAAACTATATTTAATCTTTAAAATGTTTAATAGAAGTAAATAGTTAGATATTGTTTTTATTAGAATAAAATATAAAATATGATTTGGTAATTTTTTTATTAGTTTGGAAATTAATTTTATTAATTATAAATCTATTATTTTTATCATTAAATTCATTTTGATCAATCATTTATTTTTGAGAATTTATTATGTTAAAATTTTTCATGAAGATTTAAAAAATTTATCTTATATGCTAAACTTATAATTTTTATTGTTCAACAAAAAAATATATTTTTCAAATCTGTACAAATATGTGGTCATAAGAAAATATAAATGTGATAATTCCTAATATGAATTCCATTTTTTCAAATTCAAATTATAAAAAATATTATTTTATTATTTTAAATAAAAACATATAATACGTAGAAAAAAACTTTCTGTGAAATAAAAACTAATTTTTTATTTTCCATTATATTTCTATATATTATTAATTTTTAATTATCAATTATTACATTCCTGATAATAAATTAAAATATATCATTTAACCAAACTAATTTTTAAAAATAGTTATTTAGAATATTTTAATTTTAATATTAAAATTAATATTATACAAAAAAACTGAAGACAAACCTTATTAAAAAGTATATTTCTATATAATTTAAGATATATAATCTAAAAAATAATTTTATTGGGTTCCCATATGTAAAATAAATTATTTTAATCATTTTAAACATTAAATTTTAAGAATTTTACTTCTTTTAATGAAAACGTTATTATTTAGAAAATAATTTTTTATATTAATTATTTATTTAATATTCCACTAGTTTTATAATTATTATAGTAACATTAAATAAATTTTATTTACTTAATTATTTATTTAAAAAAAATTATATCAATTGTATTTACATTTCATTTATGAAATGAAAACCTTCTATCTATTAGTTTTTTTTATAATTTACTATATTGTTTTCATCTTGGATGATTCAGAAAGATGATGGCTCACCATAATTTCACAATCTAGTTATTTTATTTTTATTAGTTTATTTCCCCATTGAACTATTTTTAATTTTAAGAAGTGTGTTTATAGTTTATATTTGTTGTATTATGTTGATATAATAAAACAATGTTTGGTTTTTTATTCCATGTATATGATGTATACTAGACATTATACTTAAATATAAAGCACAAAATTTTATGGAAGAAAATTCATCATATTTGACAAGTCTAGGGTGTTACGTCTGCCCCCCCCCCCCCACACACACTTATAAATTCCATCACTATGGGTCCAGTTCTTCATAGGTTTTTCCATTGTGAATTTGATATAGGAATGGGTGGTCGAAAGATGGAAAATTTTTTATAGGAGGGATTCATGCGGTGAGTATAGTATTAATATTGACAATTTTGATTGATGATAAGAATTTTGGAAGACGTACTGAAGGGATTTGTGGTGTGATTTGATGGTTCGGCCCATGATAAAATCACAATATCAATTGGTTCTTTATAGTGTAAATTAATTTTTAGGTTTTAGTAATGTGGGAACTAAATTATTAAAGGATGTGGGATTTGAGGAATTGATAACAAGATGTATCCTTTAACATCATGAATGTGGATATACCATCATGGTTATATGTTGGTTAAACCCCTCTAGATTCTCATATTTTTCATCTCCTTTCCTGAACCCCATGAAATCAAGGGATATTTTACAATGTCCTTTGAAGATGTTTAATTCAAATTAAACTAACCTTTATTATAATTTAATCTGTAGTGATTCGACTTTAGTTTTATATGATAGTTCAGTTTTATATTCTCTATGTTATGGCTGGTTTTTATCTTATATTTTTTTATGGTTTCAAACAATTAATGATATATGGGACTTCTTGGGATGATGTTATGGGTACCTTTGGTTTCCAATGGACGAGGTAATCGGAATTTGGGGCCAAGTGTTCTGTTCTAAATTGGATAAAAGTAAGATCTTTTTATTAAGGTATAATCTTTATTACCTTTCTCTTGATTTAATGTGAAACTATTATATAATCATCCTTTGATACATTTTTAACAATTTAATTTACCTAATTAAAATAAAAACATGGGTATATTAATGGAATAATGATGTTGTGGTTTTGGACTGTGGATTCTTTTAGTTTTATTTGTTTGGATTCCTTGTGTTTTTATAATATAGTGTGTTATAATTTTGTATTATTTTTTATTTTTCATATAATATTGGTTTTTCTAGAAAGGTAATTAACAACATAAATCTAGAATGATTGTACCAACATGAATAAATAAAAGAAAATTAAATCTGATATTTATTTTTCATTGTTTTTTATTGAATTTGAATGAAAATATAAATGCATGTCTGATTTGTTTGAAATAGTTAGATAGATGATTTGTTATAGGTATATTGTTTATAAAAGAAATACATAATAAACAGATTAACTGAACATTAAAATAAAAATGGTTACATGTTGATGATAAAATCTTTGATATTATACAAACTGATTCATGGTGAGTAAATATGGTATTCCATGGTTCTATGTACTTATAGCTACTTCATATTGGTGGAAACACCTTTGAAATGGTTGTTTACTCTAAAAAAATTTGGATCCTTAATGTATTTAATTTATAGATTTTTTTGGTAGTTCTTGTTGATGATAAATGGGGTGGAAACCTAGGACTATTTGACTATAAATTGTTTTGATAAGGTTGGGAACCTTAGATGAGGAGTGGGCTGGGATACCAAGTTGTGGGGGTGGTTTCTGTCTATTATAGTGGAACTATTTGATGTTAGGATTAATCATATGGAAAACCATATTGACCGATATGAGTTTAGAGTGAGGCATCCTCAACGATGGCTTTCCATGATTGATGCACACTCCATGACATGTTTTAAAAATTTTAATTTTGTTGGTTTCCTACTACATGATGTAGTCAAGATATTTGAATCCTTTAGTAGATCTAATTTGGTATATAGATTTAGTCTCGTAGTATCCATATAGTTTAAGAATGATAAATTAAAAAATAAATAAACCATTGGTTAAGAAATTTCTAATATAAGTAATGTTGAATTATTTTTAATTTCCATTAATAGAAACTATGATATATTTGAATTGGATACTCAAAGGAGTTTGGATATGAAATATCGAATTTCTTAAATGGTATAGTAAATCATTTTGGATATAAAAAATTCAAAAAATAGATTTAATAATGATGATATACTTGATAATATATAAAAGAGAATTAAATGTTTCATCATAAATTGTCTTAAATAACAATATAATG
Source organism: Viscum album (assembly GCA_963277665.1). NCBI lineage: Eukaryota > Viridiplantae > Streptophyta > Magnoliopsida > Santalales > Viscaceae > Viscum > Viscum album. The sequence continues at coordinate 198,638,001 of OY728157.1, read as the reverse complement.
TTAATCTTGGAATAATATTAATTAATGGATAATAATTTATTTACTAATTATAAAATTGATTATTTGGTTATTTTTTGATAACTATTCATTATTAATGGCATTCTAGGGTCCTAGGTGTGAGAACATTTGATGAGTCTAAGGCTAGGTATTTTTCCTCAGTGTAGTTTTTTCATGAAATTATTTATATTTCCTGATTTCACATGTTACCCCATTTTTGTCAGTAGGGAATCTAATAACAAAATGTGTTGGGGGGGATCTCCAACATATACAATAGAGATAAAATGGATGTTTGACTCCTCCCACTCCCTCGCTCTCCAATTGTATATATATGAGTAGGAATATCTCATGAAACATTGAATTATGGTATAGGGTCTATTCCTATCTCGGATTTTTACTGCTCTCTGTGTACTATACATTTATGTGTAGGTTATAGTGGCATTAGGTATAGCGCATAATCAAATACGATCATGGTGGTTTAGATTTCCCACTGATTTTCGGGCACGGGATACGACATCTTGAGGTTTAATACTTTTACACCTGTTGAAGTGGGTTTAGGGTATACACATGGTTACTGATGGTATGGTGATGATGAATAAATGGATATTTGTATTGACTAAAACATGATATTTTAGACACTCCATAAGACTTAGGTAAGTATTGTTGAGGCATGACTCATATTAGTGATGACTTACATATGGAAAGGATGGGAATAGGATGTGTGGAATTGGGGCATGAGAGTGACAAACCAGTGTAGAAGTGGAAGTTGGGTACCTAAATTTATATATATATTTGAAATATAATGGTTTAATTATATTTATTATCTAGTAAATGTTCTCTTATAACGATGGTGAAACTTGTATTACCTCTTTAGGTGATGATTTAGTCACGTTTTTTTACTCACTATGAATTAGTATTATTCTTTTACATTTTTAATGAGATATTTTAGGTTGTAATCCAAGGATCATATATGTTATTTGCACCATTAATATATAAACTATCTTTTTTCGTGTTAGAAGGAACTTGTGGTTGATCAGGATAATCATTACTAGTTCATTGAATCTGATATGTAACAATCAATATTTTTTTGGGTTTATTGTCTCTCCCTATACATACTTTTATAACTTATGGTTTTTATTTCAATTTATATATGGAATTATATGTATTGGGATTTATTTTGGAGTATGATAGGTGTTAGATGGTGGTTTTTCCTTTAAATATCAGACATTATAGACTATATAGAGTTTAATTCTTTTCATTTGTGTGGTTAATATACCATTTGTTCTCATCATCAACCCATATACTATTAGTGGAAGGCTTCATGAATCATTTTCTCTATTCTTTAACAATCATCCAAGGTGGGGTACCTTTAAAAGAGAACTAGTTATGATAGTGTGGTGTCAAAAATAATGTTTGAGAGATAGGATATATTTTGGTTTGGAATAGTATTGGTTCAGATTATTATGTGAAACAAACAAGGAAAACTAGAAACGACATAAAATTTTATCGACTTCTGTGATCGGATGTAAGTAACATTAAGTTTAGAGAACATTATAAGTGAATTTTAGGTGATTGTGAGGTAGATACCTGGGAATGTATCATCCATCATGATATTTTGTTCCTTGATTTTATTTTAAGTTTATAATTTAGAATAAGTAAAATGAATGAATTAATTAATTAACCTTAAAATTTTATTTTATCCCAAGTTTAGAGGTACTAATGTTTGTTTGTCCTTTAGATATGTCCCAAGGTAAATACCTCATTAGGTTTTTTCAGAAGTTTTTCATCCATATGTTTCCATAGATATCCACAAAACATTGGTCAATGGTGGTGACGCGTCTATAAGGACACTTGGATAGTACCGGAACAAGGTAATGAATATATATAAAGGCCCCATTTTATAGAAACAAATAGACGACTGGCTGGAGCATGTACAGATATACATTAGTTTAATATGTGCTTAATGGGATTACTAGGTTTATTTGATTTGGATGATGTATCATGGGTTAACATGGTAGTAGTATCATTTTTTCCTCAAGGATAGTGAGGAGTCATTTGTTTCATGGGAAATATTTTGGTATTAGTTCCAGTCATTGTTTTTTCCTTTAACCAATAAGTCAGTATACCGATAGGAGACCATTTCCTTTAAATAAGAGAGTTCAAATATTTGTGGTTTTAGTATCCAATATAAGAACCAATAATATTTTACTTTGAACATATTTCCTAAAAATGAGTGTAGAGGATGGAATTTGTAGGTGTCTTTACTATCAGAGATCCAACACAAGGTCACACTATTTAGATTAATTTCATATAATGATGTGCTGGTGATGGTAGAGTCCATTTTGAGTATTTTATCTAGTTTGATATCATCATAGGATGGGATTCATCTAGAATATTCTTTGAGAAAATTCACGATTGTTAGTTCTCATTTTCTAGGTCAGAATAAGTTTCTGTCAGTAATGAGTATGTCTCATCCCTCTTCAAGCCAATTCACCATATCTCTCAGTTCTCAGTCCCTCCCTAGAAGATTCAAAATGTTTTATATTTTCATATGGAGGTAATTTCCATAAAAATCAAGAATTATCAACAGTCTGTGTGTGGTTTATTTTCTATTTCAAGACCATCTTTTGTAATAGCTTCATCTGAGGTAGCGAGAGTAGTAGGTAATTCTAGATTTTATAATTCAGAGAGGGGATAGTAAAGGTAGATCATATCCCAATGATATCCCATATACTTAGGGAAGGAAAAATCATGATTCCTTGGAGGTGATATCCATCATGTCTAAAGGGGTTGTGGATCATGATTTTCTCAGATGAATGCTTTAGTGTGACACACCTAGTTTTTGGGAATCAATTTTTTCGAATAAATTAAATTTCTTTGATGACATGAATTTAACGCTACAAAAATTTATAGTTTTTATATACACAACACCAATTTATGATCTCATGAAATAGAAGACGTATATTATACTAAGGTATACTCAACACTGTCTTTTTATTTTAATACACATATTGAAGAGATCCTTTGATATATTTTACTACACGCAAGACCTAGTTTTACCAAACTACAATGTAATATTAATATTATCATAAGAATATTATAACAATTTACACTTATTCTTTGGAATTTTTTTAGGAATATGATTAATTAAATTATAAAAATATGGTTTACACATGTATATAAAAAAATTAACTATGGAGAAATTAACTATAAATGAAAAAAATCCCCTTTTTGTATTTATAAGAAATTGATTCCTATAAAACTATATTTATGAAATCAAACACATTTTACATCAATAAATTAATAAAAAATGATTGTGATAAATTATATTATTGAAATATATATATATATATATATATATATTCATAAACTAACAATTTGGCATTCACCTTTTGTATTTTCTTGACAATAGATCAGAATAAAACTAATGGTACACATAAAGATATATATATATTTATAAAATGTAATTTCACCACCTTTTAATAGCGCACCTATTTGAAATATTAATATTGAAACATTTTTAAATTTTATTAGAAAAAATTAAATTAAATTTTTAATTAAAAAAATAAAAAATATCATAGAGTGAATTTTTTTTATTTCTCAGAGAGTTTTCATTTAATATGAATAGTAAAGAATACTCGATATTATTTCCAAACTACGTTTTCATATAATTTATTTAAATAGTCAGATTTTATTTTAATTTTTTTTAAATTATAATCATATTATTTATATGATTATTATTTGAATTTATGTCATTATAAAAACAATTCACATGGAAATTTTATATAAAATCATTTGAATCTTTTGAGCTTTTAACTTTAAATTGTTTTTAAAGTATAATTCTACCACATTTGTGTTAATAGTTTTTAAAAATGGATTCTATATTTTGGATAATAACAATTTATAATTTCAAATAAGGTAAACTTAATTTTTTTCCAAAAATATTAAAGAAAGTAATTACAATTAATTATATTGATTATGGTAATAAGAGTTTCCTTAGCCGTTAAACATTATCTTAAGGACCCAAATAACCTAAATTCATGTAAAATATCCATTGAGGTGAAATATTTCAACCATATACTTCCTTTTATTGATAATGTACCATTATTGGAGAAGCATTATGTAATGGATACCTCTCAATAGTGTTTACCTTTTTATATTTAGAAGAATAACACTTCCCCTCCACTATAAATTTGTGCTCATTACCCCTCTTTTTTTCAAACATATGAAGCCCCTTGGATCTTAAAAACTACCCAAATAATTTCTAAACATACCTAACATTATCCTATAATCCTCCCTTTTGTCATAAATCAAACTGAGGAATCACATTGGTGAAAATCAAAATTATTTAATCAAAGAGGTGGTAACATAATTCAAAAATCACTTTAGTTTTATTCCTTTCTCCAACTCCTATGTTGTTATTATTCCATTATTATATGACTATATCATTATAATAAATAAAATTATATTTTTTTTTAATGGTATGACCTATGCTCCACACACATCCATTAAATAGAATACTCAATCATCATTCATGTGTAGAACAAACTACTTCCTCGCGAACAGTTGTCGTTCATTCATCCATTTACACTTTTCAAGGTTTAGAATAATGATGAAAGTTATCTTTCTATAATATATATATGATTTATATGATTTTATTTTTATTCTATAATAATTATATGAAAAATAACTTTAGGTTTTCCCTTTTTTGGGAATATGATAACATTATTTCTAGACGTGTGGATTATCGCCTCGTCAAAGCTATGTGGTTCGTTAACACATTACATGTAATGTATTGAAGATGGGTTTAGTAAAAATATATGAGAAATATAAAATTATAATTATTCTATAATTATATTATATATGTAAATATATTTCATTTATTTTTTTTATTTTAATACAGAAAGAAAATAGACCCAGCCATCATGCGTACGTACGGCCTACAGTCTCAATGAAAAGTGTAACATATTTCATATTTATATAGTTTATATATTATTATAAATTATTATATAATTAATGTATATGATATTTTTTCCCAATTTTACATTATGGAAATAAATAAATCAAGATCTATGTAAGAGGGTGAAGAATAAAAAGTCCAAACATATACAAAAAACCAAGTAGTTATTACCCGAAACGTATCTTTAACAAGAAATTGTCAATAAACAAGTAATATAAAGTCATAATAAAATTATATATAGTAATATATATAATACTATTGTCTATTGGTATATTTATAATAAAATTATATTTATTAAATCGTATTTTTTAACACGTATTGTGAAATTCAAGACTTAATATAGGAGAATTTCATCTCACTTTTTATATTTGTGATCTAGATGCCAAATTCACAACACATTTCTTTTATGTGGTGTATATAATGACATATAAAATTTTATATCATGAATTAAATTTATTTTATGATATTAAAATTTTCGATTGATGTTAATATTTTATGGGGCTCATGATGAAAAAGATACTCGAGTAGTAAGGGGATTTCTAGTCTCACTTTTATTTATATGAGACTTATTTTATATTCATCCCTCATTTCTTATTTGTGGTGTATATACTATCCATGAATTTATTATATGATTATTATAATTAATTTTATGTTTATTTATATATCCATTTTATTTTATCTATTTAATTTGATTCATGGTTCAAATTTTACAAAATCCCTAACGTGATTCTGTCTCAAATTGCCTTCATCGATATGTATGTTATGTTAAGCACCTATATTCATTTCTGAGGTGTATATACAGACCCTTTTATATTTAATATTATTAATTTATTAATCAATATTATATTTTATTTATAATTTTATGTTATTCTTTCATGGGTATTTGGACTCATGGTTACCAAAGTGGTACGAGTTTATTGTTTTAATCTCATCATTTATCAGTATTTTTTATGATTATAGTACCATTTCTAAAACATTATGACCCGCATTTCAAGACTTATCAAAAAAATTATTGTCCAATAATTATTGATGATATCTTAAATTAATGTTACCATTTTTTCACTCATTCGTACTTAATATATCTAAGAAAATGATTTTAATAAAATATAACTTCACTTATCACTTCATTCGGAAATTTGCATTCTTTAAAAAATGGTATCTAGAAATGTTTTCAAAATTCAATCAATTAATCATTTAAGATAATATTCAAAAAAATTGGAATTAATTTTTTTTTTGTTTTTATGAATGTTTTTAAATGAATTCTTAATGGCTTCCATTGAACTGATTTAAACATGGTTTTCAAAGAAAATGATTTTTAAGATTTTTTAAGTTTTAAAAAAATTTTGTTTAAATAAATGGTTATTTTCCATAAGAAATGTCCCATGTGGTATTTCAAAATCATTCTCTATATATTATTTCATCATTTAAAATATATTAGTCTTTAATGGGGACATTATCCAATGTCTCTGTTTTTATTCATTCTGGAAATGGTTTATGTTTAAGATGATAAATTTTTTATGATATCTGTTTCTCTTCTACAGGTTATACCATTATAGAATTCTTATGAAAAGTACTTACATTCATGGGTTATTCCATTTTGATATGATTGTGAAACCATTATATTTTATTGTTTTGGGGGAAACATATGTATCATTTCATTATGTGAAGGGTGGGACCTATATCTCCCTCTAATGAATTGGGTAATGAAAAATGGTATATGATATCATATTGCACCTATGTTATAGCTAAATCCCTTAAAAAATAGGGTAAATGGGTTGTATCCCATGCCAAAAATAAATAGGATACATGGTTTGTAACCCAAGGCCGATAGCAAGAGTGTACAAGGGTTATATCCCAAGCCTAAAAAAGAGGGTACATGGTTTTTAGCCTAATCCAAAAAATAATATAGAACACAAGTTGTATCCAAATATAAAAAACAATATGATTCATGGGTTGTATCCTAATCCCAAATTGGGTACACTGGTGATTAACCCAAGACTGACATTTTATTAAGGTCTTGTTAGGTCTCCATGACATAATATTTTCTATTCTTATGTTCATTCCATAATTACATGTATTATTTATATGTTATGATTTTATGTATTATGCTTTTTATTCCCTTATGTTTTATGTCTTATGAACTTCCAATCTCTATGAAATGACTCTTGATTATGATCTTTGATATGTAGGGTATGATCCTAAAATGTTATACTCAAGTTCTCATGCACTTATGATCATGTTATTCTTATGTATCTTATATTGTTTTCCTTAATTAGCATCTGATTTCACACTTTATTATGTTTCTTATCCCCATATAGTGAATAAATGTTTTAATTAAGAGTATCAAATGTGATGATATTTATGGGAGAATTTTTATATATTTCAATGAGATAAAGGAATATGTTCCCAATATTATAAATACTCTAAAATATTATGGTCCTTAGGCACATACATTTATAATGTGTTGAATATTCATCTAAAATGAGGTAATATCCATGTATGTTATGCCTGGTTCACTATTTTTTTAATCAATGTAAATGTTTAGTCATAATTTTTAAAATAGGATATTAAAATTTTACTGAGATACCTAAGGATATTTATAGGGATATTTATTGAGACTTATTTATAGATAGGTCTAAGGATGGGTCAATGTATAGAAAAAATTCCTGGAATTTGAAAAAGGATTGAGAGGGTGGTTTCCTAGAAATGACATCCCTAAATAGATACTACAAGTGGATCTGGATCTATAATAGATGTATATGAGGGTAACATCCCAAAAAACCATATTTATCTAAAATCTATCAGGAACTGGTTTACAATAATGGGTCTTACTGCATACCTAACTTGACACTCATGGGGGATATGATATAGAAATTAACTAAATATTTATGAACAAACATGAAATATTTAAATAGAATATGGTTATGAATAACTTAGGATAAATATATGGTGTCATAGATTAAAAAATTTGGATTCATGATTTAGTCATCTAATAAGATAGTTTCATGATTATTTGGTTATCCACTATAATAAGTGATTCTCACACTATTTTTTGGTTTTAGTAAATGGTTGGAACCTGAAGGAACCGTGTTAATGAGGGATGAAATAGTTAATAAAATGATTGTCCTTCTATGAAACTAAACATTATGGGATCTGAAATAAAAAACCTAATTTCTATTCTAACACAAGAATCTCATGATATGAATCCCAGTGAACATCGAAATGAGAAAAGAAGGTAAAAATGAACAGTTGATTCCTTTATGAGGCAGCTCCCACCTTCTTGCAATGGTTATATTTATCAAATATTTACTGAGAAGTGGAGCAGTACCACTGAAAAGATATTTTCCATTATTTAATGTTAAACTCATGAAAATAGAAATTTATTTTTCTAACTTATATAAGGTGAGGTGGGTCAATGGTGGAATATTATCAATAATACAAGGTGACATGATGAAATTGACTCCATGGATTTGTATGAGTTCAAGAACCTATTTTTGAATAATTAATTTTATAATATTATTCATATGAAGAAGGAAGTGGAGTTCCTATATCTTATTCAGAAGGATAATGAATCTGTTGGTGCCTTTGATGAAAATTTTACAATGTTTGTGAGGTACTCTTCGGGTATTAACATCCAAACTAAAAGAAATATTGATTGATTCTTTGGGAACCTAAAACATATTATTCCGAAATCCTTGGATGTAAGAGACGTTAGAAAATATAAATAGGTTTTTTGATGTCATATAATGATTTAAATAGATGCTTTACTTTCATATCAATCTCACGGTTTTGATAATAAAATTAATGTAGCGTTTAAAAAAATCTAAGAACTATAGATAATTGAAAATGAGCCTTCCATTTTTTCACAGAGTGAGTGAAGAAAAATTGAGGGAATTATCATAATGGGATAATAAATGATTTATGTGTGGAAGGCAAGGTCATCATGTGGATGAATATAGAGGCAACTGGAAAAATTTATCTAATGTTGCGAATAATGAGAAATTCATGTAGAATGAACCTCTCAGACATTCAATGTTTCAATTTCAAGGAGTTTGGTCATTATTCTAAAATGTTACCAAATATGAGGGATAATAATGGTGATCAACTCCAACAACATTTTAAGACAATTTACATGTGTAATTATTATTTATTCCCAATAGATTAATTTAATCCTCATAATTGGGGAACTCTATAGTGTCAAATTTCATGTTGTATTTTGTGAAAATAAGCTCTATGAAAATCTTTTTTTCCTCTTTTAGTTGAACATGTTATGATTCTAATAATTTATTATACATATCTACGTAGATTATGGAAAATTCAAAATCACATTAATATTATTCCAATTTAAGGATGAACCTAAGCTTCCTATATAATATCTTTTATAAAATAAGATCCTATTCAAAGAATAACTTGTTAATTATATTTTACAAGAATGAATGTTTTTAATAAGTTTTTAGGGTAATTCAATTTATTACAAATTTTAAAGAGAAGACGTGATAATGGTTCTCATAAGTTTGTTTTCTGCAAGTTAAAATATACTATATGATATATATGGGATCAATGTTAATATTATTTTGATAAATTTAGTGAACTTCCTTCAAAACTTTGGGATTTTTAACAATAATAAGAAAATCAAGGTAAACCATTAATGAAATTGTTTATGTTGAACTATCAATGTGGTTTTTGAGATAAAAATATTAATTTTTCATATATATAGTTAAAGAATCAATTTTTATTTGATTATAATTGAAGATAAACAGAATGAATTATTGATCTACCAATATATATTATGAACTGTCAATGCTTCAGGGATAAATATGTCACATTAATTTTTTTGAAGTAAGAGATGAGTTGTAAATTGTTAAAGGTGAAACTAAAGGGTGATATTATTTATATTAAATTTAATGTAATCATGTAAGAATATCTCTTAGTGAAAATTAATCAATTTTGTGGTTAAATGTTGTCATGTTGTCATTATTTTAATGACATCAATGACCACTTAATTCAAAATTTGGTTATGGTTTTATTCTTACTAACCTTTTATGTATCACCCATTTTCTTGTTATCAGTGATCTTTATCACACTATATATTGATTTAGTCTTTTCTTTAATTCCAATGTTTTCAGTTTCCACTTATGTTCTCTAATGTGGAAACCTAGTTATGAGTTTTTTTGGGGAACCATTATGTTTCTAACATTTTATTTTAAAAAAAGTGATAGTATTCATTTCTGTGATGTATAATTATATTAGACCAATATTCATGTACTAAAACCTTGATATCTAATAAAAACATTTTGGGATAAATTCATTTTAAGGGTGGAATAATGTGAGGCCCTGAGTTTTTGGGAATTATTTTTATCTTGAATAATTAAATTTCTTTGATGAATTGTATTTCATGTTACACCAAGTCATGCATTATATAAACATGAATCCTAGTAAATATTTAAAAAAATTAAAAACAAATATTATATTTTGGTACACACAACACTATTTTTTTCTTGTGTTATAAAAAATGGTGAGGTCCTTCAATGACATGCATGACACAGAAGACATAGTTTTTACAAACTATATTATTCTATTAAAATTATTACTAAAATATTATTATCATTTTCACATAGAATTTGAAATTTTGGTTATGAATAAGGTTAATTAAATTACAAAAAAACAGTTTAAATATATATTTAATAAAAATTATTTAGTGACCAATTAAAAAGAAATGAAAATAAAAACTTTTTGTAAATATATGAAATCATTTGATATAAAACTATATTTATAAAATAAAACACATGTTACCTCAATAAATTAATTAAAAAACATTTGTTAAATTATTTTAATGATATATATATATATTTCAATAAACTATTTAACCTTCATATTGTTTTTTTCTGGACAAGAGATAAGAATAAATCCAATTTTACACATAAAGATATATATATTTATCTGAAATATAATTTCCACTCTTTTCAATGACGTAATTTTGTTAAATATAAATTTTTTACAACATTATAATATATATTTGATAAATAATCTTTTTTTGAATTAAAAATTTAAAAATTATATTAGGATGATTTTTTGGTGTTTTTTGAGACATTTCATTTTTGGATGAATACTGAAAATATTGAATTTTAATTCAATAATTCATTTTCATGTAATTTATTTATATAGTTAAATTATATTTTAAATATATTTTAAATTATAATTAGATCAATTATACATAAATTAGTCCTATTTTAATCATTATATCCAATTTCACATTGAAACTGGATATAAAAACATTTCTATATTTTTAATATTTCACTCTAAAAACTCTTCATCTCATCCCATCAGATGTATTGATTTAAAATTAATTTATTCCACATCTATGATTATAATTTCAAAAAATAGATTCGATATTTTGAAATAGAATAATTTTTTATTTCTAATTTTATATAGTTGGTTTTTGACCCAAAATATTAGTGAAAGTACTTAAAATTAATTACACTGAATAAGGTAAAAATAAGTTTACATACTTGTTAAACATGACCTTAAGGGGACAAATAACATAGACACATGTCCAAAATAAATTATGTGGAAATATTTAGACCATATCCTTCTTTTCTTGGAAAATTTACCACTATTTGAGACATGTGATATAAGGGAGACCTCTAAATATTGTTTACTTTTTTATATTTACAAGAATGTCACTCTTCCACTATAAAAGGGAACTCACTTCCCCCCCACCCACCCATACACACTTATTCACTCCTATCAATCCTTTTTTAGCTTCTAAAAACACCCAAAATAAGATCGAAAATTTACTCCATTAATCCTATAAGCCTATATTTGGGCATAAATCCATCCAAGAAATCCCTTTGGTTCAAACCAAAAGCACTTACTCAATGAATAAGTAATATACTCCAACAAGAACTTCTGTTTTATTTCGTTATTCATCCCATTAATTATTCTTAATCCCTGATTGTTTAATAATATTAGTATCCTAAATGTACTGAGATATTGATATTTTAATTCTATTACCTATACTAAACCACACTTTCATCAAATGGGATACGCAATCATCAAATGTATGTACGGTGGACTACGTTCTCACAAACAGATGTCATTCTTTATTCCATTTCTACATTTAAAGGATGGGAATAATTATGTAAAATATATTTTAATATGTTATATATATATTATTTGATGATTTAGTGATGTATAATTATTATATTACACATAAATTCATGCCTTCCATTTTTTTGAATATGATAACCTTGATTGTGGACGTGCGGCGATTGCCTCCTCAAAGCGATGTGATTTGTTCACAATTTTAATGGAATGTATTAATGAATTGTTTAGTAAATTTATATGATATAAATTACATAATAATTTAATGTTAATGATAATATATATATATATACACATATATGGCTTTTACATTCTTTCTTTCAATGCGGTAGGAAAAAAGTAACATCATTCATGCGTACAAACGGCCTACCGTCCCCAAAAATAGTTCATTCCATTATATATATATATATAAGATTATTATATATAATTATATATTGAATATATATGATATTTCTATCATGATTTAAATAATTAAATAATGTAAAAATTATCTGTATAATATGATCATGAATAAATATTTGAAACATATTCAAAACACAAAGTAGTTATTACCCAAAATGTAACATTGACATGAAATAATTAAAAAAATGGTAATATAATATCACAATAAAATCATATATGATCTAAAATATAAAAATTATTTCTATATGTATAATAAAATTATATTAATTTAAAATGAGGTTTTAATGTGTACAAAAATAAAGATTTATGTTATGGGAATTTCATTTCACTAAATATATTAGTGAGATACATGCCATATTCACCACTTATTTCATTTATGTGATGTATACACTACCCTATGACATACTATATCATGAAATTATTTTCATTATTTATATTAAAAGGTTTAAATTAATGATAATATTTCATGGGTCTCATAATTGAAAATTTACTCAAGTAGTAAGGGTGTTACTAGTTTTACTTTTATTTCTGTTAAACTTATGTCATATTCACCACTCATTTATTTTGTGTGTATATACTAACCAATAATATATTATGTTGTTATTAATCTTAAATATGTGTGTATTTACATGTCCATTTTTTGATTTGTCTTCCATGGGAATCATTGTTTTAATGTTACTAAATTGGTATGGAAATTTTCTCTTGATTTGACTTCTTTGAAAAGTTTATTATGTTACAAACCTAAATTATTCCATGTGGTGTATATATAGACCCTTTTACATGTAATATCATGAATTTTCTCATCCTAATTATATTCTAAATTTCATTTTATGTAATTATTTCATGGTTCCTATGATTCAGTGTTTCTACAATCTCATCATTTATCATGATTATTTATAATTATTCTTCAATTGAAGAAATATTATAGCAAATATCCCAAGTCTTATCCTAAATTTTCTAATACTATGCTTATTTATGACATCTTCATGTAATGGTAAATTTTTCCATTCTATTTTTGTAACATATACGGTAAATAAAGAATATTACAATTTCATATTTATCCATTTATGTGAATAAAATGTTAATATTAATTTAAAGGGAACTCTATGCTCGATGGCGTACCCAAAACGCAACAATGAGTTTCTTGAAAATCTTACGTTGGACTCTAATAATAAAATAATATTATTTTAAATGGTAGTTAATGCCTAGTCATTGTAATGGTGGGAATGAACATGACTAACTACAAAATGATTATATATGTTTGTCAAATAGTTTTACTTTTATCCAATAAATGTTATAGGCTTAAAATGTGAATGAATCCAATTTTAAGAATAAATATTCTAATATTCTTTAAATGGATGATTAACCACATTTTGATGGCAAACCCTTTTTAAATCCACTTTTTCACAATTTTATATGTTATATTGGACCAAATAAAATCCTTCTTTATAATCGGGACATCAAAATTTACTTTGTGTATGTTTTTGTTATTTTTTCGATAAAGTTCATTTTTACTGAATAAGTGAAAAATGTTGTATTTTAATTCAAAACTTATTTTTAATCTAATTTATTTATATGATTAGATCATCTTTTGAAGTGGTTTTAAAGTGTAATTATAATATATGTTTACCATTTAATCCAATTGTGGTCATTGGAATTAATTTCACAATGAAATTGGACTTAAACTAGTGTCAATATTTTAATAGATATTGTTTCTTAAAAACACGCTATTTGTTTTTAAAACGGGAATTAATTATTAAATTAATTAATGCAACTTTTATGTTTTTAATTTTGTAAAATAGAAATCATTTTTTTAATTCATAAAATCAAATATAGCTTACGGTAAATTTTTGGTATTTTTCTGAAAAACATCAATTTTTGATGAATAGTGAAACCACTAAGTGGTAGTTAAAAAACTGAGTTTTCGTTTAAATGAAATTTTACCACATCTGTGATTTGAATTTCAAAAATCTGACATACATGGTTTTCATTAGGATTTAAAATGTGGTTCACTGGGATGAAAATAATTTTTGGTGAATAGTAACTTTTAAGTTTTATTAATCGCGATTAAATGTAATTAGTGTAATTTATGGTAAAGATAATGTTATAATAATATTAAATGATCTTTACACATGTCCTACTCTTATTGGATGAGTCATGGCTGACTAAGAAAATCCATGGGTCAACTTTGGGACCCCATGGAGCCACTTGGTTAAGAAAATGACATTAATAACTTTTTATTTAATGTAAAAATAAAAATGTCACAAACATGTATTGTTTTACTTAACCTATTTTTACATGGGGTTATACAAGTCCTATTTTAGACTATAAATATTAATTTGAAAGATAAAAATATTTCCATCATAATTGTATTGTTTTTATAATTTTTACACATTAAATAAATTAATTTATTTATGACACCATGATGACGCAGCGATTACCTCATTAATGAACGATTTAAATAAAATTAAAAGATAATGTAAAATATAAGACATGAACATGTAAAAAACCTGTTATATGAGGGTATTTAGAACCCTTATCACCTTATCCTAGAAATATTTAATTTTGGGACCTTTTATATCCGAAAATCATTTTATAATAAAGTAACTTTTCAAGACTTTCCAAGAGTGCACCTCCTCCCTCTTATAAAAGGCCCCAAACTCTACCTCTTTACCCACACCTCTCAAGCCCTTGGATCGTCTAACCACTGCTCATATTTTCCCTCCACATCCCTCTCTTACTACTAGAAGCCTCACTTTGTGCAGAAGTCTTTCCAAGGAAGCCTTTGAGCTCAAATCAAAAAGAGTTATCTGATTTCAAGGTAATGTCTTCTCTTATGTTCTTTTGATTTATTTTGCTTCTCCAACCCCCTAAACTCTTTTTATTCCATTATTTTGTAACAACAACAGTATCTTAAATATATTATGATGATTTTATGAAGATTATTTGAGATAAACTCATACACACCTCCATATATTGGTTAAATAACATACTGTTTCTATGGGTGGCGCATTACTGCCTCACGAAACGATGATTGTTCAATATTCTTTTAACACCTTTCATGGGGTCCATTAAGATATCACTGTATTTATATATGATATATACATTATGTTTACATATTACTTATTCTTGTGTATTTTTCATTTATTCCATACCTTTACGGTGTCCATAATGGGTAAACACGATAATTTCATTTTAAGATGTGCGGACTACTAGCCCCTCAAAGTGATTTGAATCGTTAATACCATATGTGGGATGTATAAAGGATGGATGTAATGATGTTATATATTATATTATACTGTAATTATAATATACCTATGTATAAATATTTTTTTCATTCCATGAAATTATTAAATAAAAATGAAAGTAGTGTTCATGCGTAAGTACGACTTACCATCTCCATGAAAGGTACATTTCAATTCTTATCTCCAAATGTTATGTACTATTATAAGTACATATATATAATGGATATATATGTCATATATTACATATAAATTATGGATATAATTCTGGAATTTTAATATATATATCTCTATCATTTAGTTTTAATTCCATTAATATGACAAAGAAATGAAATTAGTGTTCATGCGTACGTACGGCCTACCGTCTCCATGAATGATGCATTTCATTTTTTACCTCCAAATGTTATGGAATAGTATAAAATGAATATATAATGGATATATATGATATTTAAATCATTAATACTATTCTGGATATTATGTTCCTTTAACTACATCGAAAATTATTTTCTAACAAGTTCAATTTTCACTCATGTACCGAACATCGACAAAAACTTCTGATTTGAGCTCACATTATTAACCAATTATTATAAAATTATAATATTTGATATGAACTGAATAATAATATTTAAAGGATTTCCATAAGAAATTATAAATTGACAAAAGTTTATTATTTAGGAATATAAAGAAACAAACAAGACAAGTCGGACTTGAGGTAAGGGATCCTACCTCTCTCTTTATTTTTAAGAACTCTCTTTTATGTCATTTCTTTTATGATCATCATTCATATGTTGGTAAATGTTATTTTATATTCCTCTTAATATAATTTTTATGTTCATATGATTAGATACCCTATTTTATCTCATCAATCCATTTTTGGATGTTTTATGTGGCGTCGTTAGGCTGCCGAATTTTCGTAAGGGATTTCTTATCTCACTTTTAATTCTGTGAGATTTCCATTGTTCGCCACTTATTTATTGCTTGTGGTGTATTGTTGACTTACCATTCATATATATTATCACTATTCTAGTTATATTAATGGTATTATGTGATTCATTTGGTGTTTATTATCTTCTGGTCATACGACTCGATTGATCACAATGAGGTAAGGGGTTTTTTCTCACTTTTTGTTCCCGTGAGATTCGTTCTACATTTTCCACTATTTAATTTTGTGTGGTGTATTTACTGCCCATTATTGTATTATTTATTTAATACACTTTAATTTATGGGAATTTACATCATAATTGTATGACCCTTCTTTCAAGGGGTGTACATTTCAAAAGTTACCCAAATCGATAAGGGAACCTTTCAGCCTCCTCTTTTTAAAAGACTTCTTTTTGTTGAGTCTTCTAATTTACAAATTGTTTTGTTGAGATATGTTCTTATATATCCTTATTGATGTAAATTTTATTTCCATGTGATGAGATACCATTTTCTCTCTCATCAACTCATTTTATGAATTTTAAAGTGACACTGTTAGGCTGTCGAATTCTTGCAAGGGAACTTCTTAACTCAATTTCAATCATTTGGGTTAAACTTATACTCCTTGAATATGTCATGATATGAATATTTGTGAATTTATTTTATTTTTTACACTCAATATCCACTTATATTGGGTGTATTTATATTTTTCACACATAAATTATGCAATTGATTTATCCTTAATCTAAGGATATTGTCTTTGGAAGGGACTTCGTTTGAATCTCCTTTCATTGAGGCATATTTTGTTCTAATACAAGACTTTATTATATACGCTGTATAAAACACCTTTTAATTATAATTTTATTCAAAATGAATTTTTTCTATACAAATCATTTTACTAAACAATAAAAAGTATGTTTCCATTTAATGTATGTGGTGACAACGACCTTTCCACCGCCGTGAGTATTATTTGGTCTTTGGCTTCCTCAACAAGTCGTAATGTTTTTAAAATGAAATAAATACCATATACTCTTTTATGTATTTTGG
This sequence comes from Viscum album, assembly GCA_963277665.1. Lineage (NCBI taxonomy): Eukaryota > Viridiplantae > Streptophyta > Magnoliopsida > Santalales > Viscaceae > Viscum > Viscum album. Next base: position 198,620,331 of record OY728157.1, on the reverse strand, counting down.
TATTGAAAATGGTTTTTATATTGGATTTTTTATGTCAATATATTTAAGTGATATATTGTGATCGAAATGTGGAAATGTTTTCCTTCCATTATATTTGTTTTATGTCGTATAATTTTATAATGGTACTTGGACATTTGATGGATAGTTACGTGATAAACCATATGATGGGTGGTTCCTTGAATACCTGGACGGGTGGTTACGTTATAACCTCCAATGCATTGGGTATGGAAGTCAGTCGTATGGCTATTCCATTTTGTGATATGTGTGGAAGTCGACCATATGGTTGTTCCATTTATGTATGTTTATGTCCCAAGTTACCTTTATATGTTATGAGTTCCTTATATGGGTTTTATGGTAATCGTTTAGTTACAAAATGGTAAGTACTAATAATTTATTCAGTGAAGAGTATTTACCACTTCATAAAGGTGTAAAATATTACTTATGATAAATTATTCATGATTTACTTAATGTTTTGAAAAACTAATAGTTTCCTTCTCTATGTATCCTTTACTGGGCTTTATATTCTCATCCCAAGTTTTTGAAATGTTTTCCAGAGGACTTAAATATGAATAGGGTCAATGATGGGATCAAGGAAATACATGTTATCTAAAACATTGAACTAGACATGTTTGTTTTTAAGAGTTTTTATTTTATGGAAACTTAGTAGAAGTGTATACATTGTGATCTTTTGAGATGAAATAGTTATGTCCTAATTCTCTAAAACTCTAAACCTGAAAAGATCCTCTATGTGAATTATTTATTTAATTCCTGATTATGTAATGTTTTAAGGCCGGGTCCTTATAATTTTACTTAAGATATCTAATATTTCTATTAAGAATATCCATAATTATTTCTCACTTCGGTCAGAATTCAGTGTTCTATCAAAATAATGTTTTCTAAAAATGATTTAAAAATGATTTCAAATGATATTATAAGTTCATGTTAAAAAAAATTATTTAAAAAATTATATTTCTTTAACAAATTCATTAAATTTTTTAAAATATTCATATTTTTTTCAAAGTGGACTTAAAAGATAAGAATTTTCAAAATATATCATGTTTTATAAAATGATATTTTCAAAGAATGTTTATATTCCCTAAAAAATGTTCCAAGTGATATTTAAAAACCATATCAATATAATATTTTATTCTTTGATATATTGTATTATTTATTGAGGATCATATCTTGGTTCACCATTCTAATTATTTCTTCGAATTTTAATTATTTCAGATGAAATTTTTTTATGAAACCCATTTCTCTTCCATGTGTTTGAACAAGATTAAATTATTATGAAATAATCTTATTTTACTGGGTAATTTTATTATGAAATGGTTATGAAACATTTCACTTTTGAATAGGTTATGATATGATTAATATCTATGATACCCATTTTATTTCATGGGGTATGATATGATGTTTATGAAACCCATCTATTTTTAAGGGTCATGATATGATGAATGATTTACTATATATTGGAACATATATCGATGAATTAATTATTTTATTGGTGGGAATTATATCCCCCTATAATTAATTTTGTAATGGTGAATGGAATATCTTTTCAGAGGGTACATAGGTTGTATCCAAAGTTTGAAAAACGTAGGGTAAATGGGTTTTCGTCCAAGCCCAACAACAAGATAGTACACAGCTTGTAGCCCAAGGGTAAAAAAAGGTACATAAGTTATATCAAACCCCTAAATAAAAGAGGTTACACATATTGTATACCAATCCAGAAAATTATATTGTATACAAGTTTTATCCCAAGCCTAAAAACATGTGGGTACAGGGGTTCTGTTCAATGCCCGAAGCAGCTACACAGGTGATTTGACTAATCATAACATTTTATAAATGTCTTGGTATGTAAACATGATATAATTATTTCAATGCTTATGTTCATGCCACAATTCCATGTCTTATTCCCTTTTCATGCTTTCATGATTTATTATATGGATTACCTTATGATTCATGTTTTATGAACTTCCAATCATTATGATATGACTATTAATTCTGATCTTTGATATATAGGTTATCATCTTAAAAAGTTGTTCTCATGTTCTTATACCATTTTTTTCATGTAATTATTATGTATCTTACCTGTTTACATGTACTAAGAATCTAAGATAACACTTTCTTGTGTGTCCTTTCCCCAGGTTATGAAAAAAAATTTAAGTAGGAGTGCTCAAAGGGAAGATATTTATGAGAGACTTGGAGATATTTCACTAAGATAGAAGATTATGTTTCCATGTTTTCAAATAAACTAATCTGTTACAATACTCAGACATTTACTTTTAAATGTTCTGAATATTTATATAAAATGATTTAGCATCCTTATATGTTAATCCCGAGTCACTATATTTAGAATTTTCATCTCCATATCATCCTGACATCATATGGGCTAATATCATCCGACTTTAATATTAGATTTATACCTTTTCGATTTTAGATATATACACTACTTAATGTTTTCCACTATAGTCCAAGTCTTGGAACATGAGGTGTAAAGGATTTTAGCGCCCTTAGTGTTGACTACATAGGTTATAGGTCGAGCTACCATGTCTGATGCATGTAAATACTTTGAGTTAATTATAGGACAATAACACTCTTAGGGAAACTTTTTAGGTTTATAGAGACAGCCATACAATAACGTACTCAACATGGATTGGTTTTATTTTATGCAGGTTGTATTGAACTCATTTAGTATGTAAAATGCATTATATGAAACCCATGGATACCATGAAGTGTTCATTGGTAATCTAAACCCTATAATGGGCCATAGGGATGTTAATTATCTATCATACATGATGGATTAATTGGAATTGAGTTCTACAGAGGATCAACCATTGGTTTATCCTACGATTTTATAAGAATGTGCTGATGTATTTCCTAAATGGGTTGTGGTACTACTCCCCCCCCCCAATGACAGTTAATGTATGGGATTCTGCTACCACCATGTGTATCTATAATATCAATGTATCCTTATGAAATGTATCCTTATAATTTTTAGGAGTTGTTGATCCTTTTTTATGATATCATGTAGAGAATATCCATTCGGACTAGTTTTTCACCTTGGGGATCTCTACTTCCATTTTTTATGAACATAAATGGTTTTTTGTGTACGTGTGTTGATTATCATTGTTTCGATCATGTGATGGATTAGAAACAATGCCCCATTTCTTGGATTTATCATTTAATCAATTAGTTTAAGAGATTAAGTTATATCTTTAAGATTGAATTGTGGATTGGGTGTTATCATAGGAGTGCAAAGGATGAGAATTTCAAGATAATTGAATTTTGTGTCGTTATGGTCATTATATGTTCTTTGTGATTCTTTTTGGTATAATGAACAGTCTAGCTATGTTTATGGGGATGATGAATGCAGTGTTATGTGATTTTATATAATCGCTAATGAAGGTCTTTATTGATATCATCCTTGTTCTTTTAGCCTTATATTAGGATCATGAAAATCATGTTGGTGACATATTGGGAGGTATTTAGTTTCATCAACTATTTAAGAGGATATCAAAGTATAATGTTTCGGACCATGAGGTCTTTTTATTAAGTAATATCATGTTTTTTCATGGATTATTAATTTATCACTCAATTAATATAGGCTTTGGTTTCTTAGATATCACCTATTTATTTTGTAGAGGTGTTGATTTTCTTTCATCTGGATATTTATAATAGGGGGATGGTATTTGGAAACAATCCCTCCAGATAACATTGTAGTTTTTTGTGTTGATTGTGCTTCATGAAAACGTAGGATTATAAGGTCATTTATGGATTTACATCATTATTATTGACCAATTTTATTGATAGCGCTTCAAGAAAGTGTTACAAAAGCATTAGATGTGATATAGAAAATTATATGAATAGATTGGTGTCATTTCCCTATGCTTTCCATGTTTTGGAGTCATAAATTAGAAAAATGGAATAAGTATCACAAAATTAGGATTTAAATTTCTTCCTCAAGAATATATTTAAAATTCAATGAATTTCATAATGTTTGGTGTTCCACAAAAATCTTAGGTTTCATAAAAATTGGTAATTTATGGATATTGATGATTTATTCTTGTTTTGAAATTTGAGAATTAATTCTTCATTAAAGATCAATTAGATGAAAAGGAAATACATTATGATATGTTATTACAAGAATATCTATGAATGGTCTATGAAGTTTCATGAAGATAGGGATTTTTGAGAACATGTATAATGAGTTTCAAGAAACTATGGTGGAAAGCATGAATGTTTCATAAAGGGGATGAAACAACTATAAATACATGGATAAACCTCTAATTTGGTCAAAGAAGTCCATTATAAAAATCCAAATTCTATGAATCAATAAAAGAATTTCTCAAAATATTTCCTTGAGTGGATGTTTCATAAGGATTCCTTTTCTTTGAAAAAGGAAGTTTCCTGAAAGGGAAATTTTCTTCAATAGTTTTGAGTTTTGATAATGTATACAATGATTTTTGAATGGATAGGTATTTCACTAAAAAAATATTTTTATGAATTTTTGTCATGTTTCTTAAATAACTGATATGATTCAGGAAATTGTGGTTAGAGACTCACATAATTAAATCTTATAAGAATAATAAAGACTTTCCCATAAATATCGAGGTGAAGTGGTATTAATAAATTGAATGAATGTGGAACTTAATGATGTAGTATATGAGGTGTAAATAATGGTGATTTAGGTGATAAAAAAAATAAAAAAATTTAAGGAGTAGTGATAACACTTCAGTTGAGACAGGCGGGATCCTTAAAGTTGTGATTTGTTGTAAACTGGGAAGGAGAGTGAGTAAATTTCAAACATTTTGAACAATATTATTCTTTAAAAGATTTGGTACATAGGTACATTGAATTTTTATGATCCTTAGATTTATCCAAGTGCAATTGAACCAAGTACAATTGATTTTTCTTTTTTCCTTCATTTGTTTCATCTCATAAAATGTTATGGGAAGTATTGATATGAGTGTTTTGATCAATGGTAAAATATGATTTGAATGGGAGGTTGTTTTAATCTATCATTCCCAGATTTACCCCCCCCCCCCCTCAGGGCACTTAACCAAGATGTCTTGGATAATAGTTTTTACATGAATTCTCCTGGATTATATCTCTTATAAAGGCATTTAAAATAATAATTTTGTTGTATTTTTGGACTGACCAGTTCTATATTGGATTCAAGTATTTGAAATAGATATATTAAATGTTCAAGGTCGTCATCTTTAATACTTCACATCGTTTTTTAGGTTGTGTTTTAATGTAGAAGAGTTTAGTTATATCTTTTGGGTCCCAATAATTATAGCCTTGTTAATGTAACTACACAAACTGTGATATTTAGATTTTAGGATCATTTTTACTTGAATATTCATGATACACTGCACTATATTTAACCATTTTATGGTCTTAATAGATTAAAATATTATAAATTGTTTCTTCTCCAAACAAAATTTTAATCTATGGTTGAAATGTTGGATGGAGATATTTTCGGTCTATGACTTTTATTTTCTATTTACACCTTGAAAATGGAATTTTGTTCTGGATTCCTTAATAATGAAGTTATAATATAGTATTTTTCATAATTTTATAAACTATTAGATATTGATGGATGATTTAGTAGCATTACACATTGATATGGGAGCAGTTTAGTGTAGATATTTCCTTTACAAGATGAAAATGTATTCTTCCTTAGTGTGAAAGTGGAGGAGTCCCAAGTTTGGGATCCCAAGGAAGAGTTTTGGCATGGTTAGGTGGTTCATAGTGATGTTCTTGAGAGTAATGTTGGGGATGGATATTAACAGATAATGGTCTATGGAAATATTTTCATTCAATAAGTAATGTGTGAGGTGTTTCAATGTGAGTTCCAAAGATATCAATTTGTAGTAAAAAAATTGTGTGGGAAAGATGTAATGTTATATGAGGAATCAATTCTAGTGATCTTGGTTAAATCTTTGAGTTACAATGTTTTTCACATGATTTTTTGTCTTCTAGAAGGTGAAGGCTGATCATTTTTTCCTATTGGCATTACATAGCCACTTAATATTCCCCAGTGGAAGTGGGAAGAAATTTCAATGCATTTGACCACAAGTTTACATATTTCTAAGTGATTATATGATGTTATATGAGTTATTTTGGATCATATGATGAAGTCAACTCACTTCTTAGTGATAAATGTGTCAATCTCAATGGGAGTGTTGTTGAGGTCGTACCTGGATAAGATTGTGAGGCTTCATGGGGTTTTGAAGAAAATCATCTTTAATCAGGATCCATGTTTTACCTCTAGGTTATAGAGAGGTCTCTAGCATGTGGATGGATGGTCAAAAGGATCAGACTATCCTAACACTAGAGGATATGTTGTGGGCATGTACATTGTATTTTGAAGGTATGTTAGTATTTAATCTATACATGGTGAAGTTTTCCTACAACAATAGATATAACTCGACTATTGGTATGGAATATTTAGATGATCTGTATGGATGACCTATTGTATATCAATTTTACTATACTAAGGCTAGAGAGTCATATTTTCTTAGGGTAGAACTGGTTCAGAGTATTATAGAGAAGTTACATGTGATTCATGAGAGAATAAAGTTGGTTAAGGATCACCATAAATCATATGAGGATCATAGGAGGAGTCCCATGTAGTTTGATGTGGAGGTCAAGTGTTTCTAAATGTTTCAATTTATCATGTGAAATGAATTCTTAGTCATGGGAGTATGATTTATTTTTAATTTGTTATACCTGTTGAGATGTTGTATCAAGTTTGAGCTATGGATTATCGATTAGTACTACCCCTATAAATAATTCAAATTCATGCCATATTCTTTAACTCATACATTAACCAATAAATTTATGAATATTCTCACATAATAAATTAAGGATAACATCATGTTAAAGATGTGTGACCTTATAGGAGTTCCCTATTTAGTTTCTGTTCTATCATGAGAAGGTTCTACACATTCATGATATATCTTTATTTTGTGTCCTCTAGTGAAAATGTGTCTTAAAGAAGATAACCTAGGAGTAAGATTAACATATTCAAGTTCAATATCCTAAGTTGTTTAATTATAAATTCTTAATTATTTATTCTTTATTTTACCCTAAGTTGTATTATTTGAAAACCGTTTTTGTGTTATGTGATTATTTATCTTTCTTAGGATGTTCTTGTTTTGGCCTTCGCCTTTAGATGTATCTCTATAAGATTATGATTGAGGTCGGTTGATGATGAATTAAGTTTTTCACCTATTCCCTATGGTGGGAGAGTTGTGATGTTATTGTTGTAAGATCCTAGAGAGATATCTCTTAGTATGGTTGTATGGTCCCCCATTTTTGTATTATATTTAAATTCTCAAGGATGAAAATTGTTTTAGTGGTATATGGTGTAATGTACCAATTTTTTTATAGTTATTTCCTTTTCCATCTTGAGGAAGGAATGGTTTGTAAGAATCTAGAAATATGGTTGTTTTAGGGATTTACAATTGGAGTTTTGTATTTACTATTAGAATTTTGAATCATAGATTAAATTCTACATCACATCCAAATTAGTTTAGAGGTGGATTTTAGTGGTTCTTCACAAATGACCATCCTAGAATGAATTACTACTTTATAGTATGAATGAATTTTTATGTTTTATGGATGAGGTGACTGAATTTTTTGTGGATGTGGGATTCAAGGAATCTATGGTGTATAGTTTACTTTCACATTATAAATGTTTCCTTGCCTTCATGATTATATGTTATAAATCTCAATATAGATTATCATATTTTTTCACTACTCCCTCAAACTCTAAGTGAACAATGGATATTTTTACAGGGAAAATAAATATTCCTCATTCAGATTTAACCACCTTCTTTTATAGGATGATCGGTAGAGATTTTAGGTCAAACATCCCTTCATTAGTAGTTCTATTATCTTCCATTCTCATTTCTCCAAGCTATGGGAAGATTCAAACTTCAATATTCTTGTGGTTTATATCAATAAATGTCAATTGGTTCTTGTTGGGATGTAGTTTTAGGGATTTTTAGTATCCAATGAAATATGTAATCTGATTTTTGTTTTAGGTGTTCCATTATTGCTCAGAAAATATTGAGATGATAAAGTTGATTTATAGCATCTGTTTCCTTGTTCATAGTTTAAGTCAAATTGTGATATTATATTTCATTAAACCTTTGGGTAATAGAATAATTTGTGTAATGAAGATAATATTATGGATAAATAAAATGAATAATAAAGATTTATTTTGGTCTATGATCGATTCTGGTTACAGGCTTGTGAATTTATAAGGTTCTGATAAGATAGTGTTTTTTCTTTTTGTTGGGTTTGGTATTGTCCATACCGTGTTTCTTCTATAAATTTGATAAACAAAAGAAAGATAGAATAATTTTTTTGAAGTTATTAAATATAAATCTATGTAATATGATATCTCTTTATATTTTATTTTAATTGAATGTGAATTTAATTTTATAAGAATGTTTAATTTTTTTTAAATCTAATGATATCTAAAAATTTGTGGGTTTTTTATTACTAAATGCATATTTTTAATAAACCAATAAATAAAAATGAGTATTGAGATAGTTTCATACTAAATATAAATGTTATTAGGTTTTTTAATCCCATTCCTGTTGCGAAAGACCTATATTCCTTGGTTTTATAGCTATAGTGACTTTTCTTATATGTGAGAAACAAAATTGAAATGGGTGTATGACTGAGAAAAATTTATATCCTTGACATATCTTCTTCATAAAAAATTAGGTTTATTTTCATGATGATAAATGGAATAGGATTGCTATAATTTATGACTGAGAGTGGTTTTCATATTCTTGGAACCTTGGATGATCAGTGGGATGGTATATCAGGATATGGAGACGGTTTATGTTGGTTATGGGGGATAGTTTGATGTTATATGTAATGTTGTGGGACATAATTGATGTCGGGATAAGTTATGATCATGAATTTCTAACTAATTGTATTTCATCCTTAATGCATGATGGATGATATGTTGTCCAGATGTTATTTTGGTTGGCTTCCCACAACTTAAAAAAGTTATAATAATTTCATGGCATGAGAAGTTCTAATTTGGTATCATAAGTAGATCTATAGAGTACCAATATGATATAATAATGATAAATGAACAAATAAATAACACATGTGGTAAGGTTTTTTTATGGAAGTAATATTGGTTGGATTTTAATGTTAATTAATGTAAGCCTTGGGATGATTGAACTGGATGCTCTAGGGGGCATGGGTTTTAAATATACAATTATTAATGAGGTTTAATAAATCCTATTAATTGTAAAAGAAAATATTAACTAGATTTAATGATGATATAATAATTAATAATACAAGAAATATAATTATAATTTTTCTCATCACTTATCATTAGAAGATTAAAATTTTAATCTTGGAATAATATTTATTATTTAGGAATTTATTAATTTATTATGACCTTGATGGATATTTTCTAGTTTGATCATTATTCCTTATCACTGAACGTCTAGGCTCTTGTGTGAAAATAGTATAATATGATTCTATGTCTAGTATGTTTCCATCAGTGTTGTTTTTCCATGATATTTTTTATGTCTTTTACTTACTTTGGTACCCCACTCACATCTATAGGGAAATCGATGTACAATAATTTTTGGGTTTCCTTTCCCAATATATTTGATCAAGTGGACATGTAAGGCTAAAATATCCCCCTCCCCCACTCTCCCACTATGCATATATGATTTGGAATATCTCGGAATATAATGTATTATATATTAGGGGTGTTCCTACATCAGGCAATGACATCTCTTAGTTTATTATACATTTGTATGTAATCTATAATGACTTTGGGTAATTTATGTACATGTATTTTTTTCATGGTACTTCAACTATAACATTATTGTATGTTCATGGGTCGTGATGGATTGAGTTATGATACATTTAAAAAGACTGTAATTGCTTCCCAGAATACAATTGGCTCTAGATGGGATGGTGACAATAATGAGATGGTTATGTCGACAAACTCCCACATGAGATGTTGGTACTTGTCTAGGATCGAGGTAGGTTGGGAATAGTCCTAGCACACATTGGGGATGTCTTTCTTATGCAAGTGATGATAACAGGATGTGTGGAAATAGGGAATCAGAGAGAAAACTAATATAGAATTGGATGTGGGGTCCCCTCTTTTATAAATTTTATTTTGATATAGAGTAGTTTTCTTATATGCATTATTTGGTTATTCAGCCATTATGAGGATGGGGAAACTAATATTACCTATTTTGGTAATGATTTAGTCTCACTGTTTTATTTATAAGGATTTATCATGCTTCTTTCGCATTTTTTCAAGATATGATTCAAGTCAGATCAGACTAGATATAGATTTTATGTTCACCCTATATATAAAAACTTTTTTCTGATAAAAAATAATATGTTTTTTGATTGAGCTATACATTACTATCATGAAGGGGTTATTGAGTAGCTATCGTAAGTTACTGGATCTTTTTTTCAGTTTATATTATTACTATTAGTACTTGTGGGTTTCCTTTCAATTTATGTATGACACTACATGTAACGGTATTTCATCAAGTTTATTCTTGATTTTGGTTATTGTTTTATCCTTATTATATCTTACTCATTAATATATATATTTTTTAATTTCTCTTATGTCTGTGATTGATATGCCCTCAATGTTAGTAAACATCTTTCACCCTATAGGATGTGGTATTCTGGTGTCAATTTCTCTCTTCCTTTATTAACCTCCCATGTGGGTAACATTGGAGAAGGCTTCATGGCATCATCCTTGATATTTCAACCAAAACTCAAATGTAAATGTAAATGGGTTTAATTTTTTTTCATTATATCATCATGTTCTCATGGTTTATCTTTATTATTATGATCTAACTATAGTACTCTGAATATATTATTGGTCTTATTTCATGGAAGTTTATCTCTATGATCAAATATTTTATGGGTTATTCCAATTAAGAGATATATTTCTCTAATTGTACCACATATAGAAACAATACTTGTGATAATTCATGTATATTATTCCTCATGAAGAATATATAGAAAAAATGATAATGTGAATTGATATGTGGAACACATTATAAAGTTGATTCAATTTTAGTTAAAGAGAACGTTAATAATCCATAGATCCAACATGGAAAATATTTTCTAAGTGTTCTACATAGCTAGTACATATCATTACTTTATTCCTAAACCTCATAAATCTCTTCTATATATATATAATAATGAAAAATGTGTCCCAAAATTGATATTATAGGTCCCATCAATGATTTTAAACATAAATATTTTTTCATCTGCATGTTTCTTTGATGAGTTGTTTGATAGATTGGACCATCTATGTTAAATTGTCTACAATTTATAGTCCTAATATCCTCCTTTCTATAACATCATCCCAAAATTTTATAATTATATATTTCACCCCATAAAGTTCATTTAAATGAAATATTAGAATACATTTCTTTGGGAACTCAATCAAAGAAATATATTAGTCCCAAACACTTTTGAAGTCCATAGAGAATGCACCGAGTAAATCCTACGGATTTAGAAATTTCCTATAAAGATAATAATATCTCTAATATTTTTATTCTATACTGAATTTTGACTCAATGTATGATGTCTTATAAAGTATCATTGAAAAATTTTACAAGAACCTTGGATCTCAATTAAAAATAATCAATAATGTTGTTCCGTGCAGCCTCATTACATATATGATTTATATATTTTCAATTTCATTTATTAAAAATTATTCTTTAATGGATATGAATTAGTAAATCATTATAATAAATATCCACCAAAACTCATCTAGAATTGTTTTATTTTTTTTTTTTTATAATAAGACATGTGATAAATATCCTTTCATTGTTATCTTATATCCATGTTGGAATGGGTAATTATTACGACATCCCCTTGTATTTATACAATTTTCATTATATTTTTTCATACACAGAACATTGATGTAAATTCATAACTATCATTCTTCATATTATCCCACCGGAAGAGTTCTCAAATACATAAATACATATTTGTGCTTCTTATGTAGATAGATAAGGTTACACTATGAGTATCCTCTAATAGGACCTTCTTTATCTTTGTCTTGTATGGTACAAGTAATAATTTATAAAATATTACATCTTCACCTTTATCAATGTTAAGCATTGAGAATTACCATATCCTTATATCATCCTCCTACTTTTGTATCTCTGCATCAATTATTTATTCCATCTAAATTATAATTAAGATGGATGGTTGGGAAATAATTTAAGTAAGGTAGGATGTCATGCATTATATTATGATTCTCATATCATTCCATTAAGAGTCTATAAATAATAGATCCATTTCCTTCCTCGTCGCATATAATGTTTCAAGATTTTTTATTCTCAAAGAAAATATGACATTATTTTATTTTCATGGATGGTAATATATTTAGTTGTCTAAGTCTTTGATTTTATATAATTGTATTAATTGGACCACATTGTGATCTTTATGTGTGAATATATATTTTATACATTTATAATAAGTATATATATCATGATATTATCTACAGAGATAATTAATTTAAATATTCAAGTCAAATGTTAAATCTATTTACTCTAGATCATGATTCGATTATTATTTTTTCGTATATACACTAAACTACTTTGAGTTATAGGCTATCACTTTATAACTTTTCAAGAGTACACAAGTCAAGCCATTAATTGATAAAATGGTTTATATAAAAAATATTTCATCACATTAGGGTAGTTTTAGTTTAGTTTTCTTGACTAGCCATCTCTTCAGATCTTTTAACCTCTCTTTATGTTCCCCTATCCAACCATACTTTACTCATTTTCAATTAAAATTGGTAAATGGTTTTTAAAATCATAATAAATTTAACAATAATAACTAATGGAATCCAGGTGGACTAAAAAATCTATAGATATCCATAATAAACAATTGTCGTGAACTTTTATAAATTTCCTTAGCCTTTGAAGGATCCATAGTTATCCCCTTTTTTGTGATCACGTGCCCCATGAATGTGAATTTTTTCATCCAAATTGTTTATTTTTAATTCATTAATATATAATATCCTTTCATAATGTATATATCATAACCCATAAACTCTCCTCATGATCTTTCTTAATTTTTTAGTGTTTGAGATTATCATCTTTAAAGACCAAAAAAAATTTATCAATATAATTTCTAAAGAACCTAATCATAGAGTCCATGAATATTATTGGACCATTAGTTAATCTAAGTGGGATCACTATGAACTCATAGTATTCATATCTTTTATAAAAAAAATTCTTGGGAATATCACCATTTTCACCTTCAATTAATGATATCTAAATCAAATATCCATCTTAGAGAATAAATAATCCCTTAATTTCTGATTTAGAAATTCATCAATTTCTAGAATAATATACTTGTTATTTGTCAGGATATTTTTAGCCACTTGATAAACAATATATTGATGCATAAACACATCCTTATTCTTGAAAAATATGACTGGGGTGCCCATGGAGATCCACTAGGTTGTATAAAACTTATCTCTATTTTTTTATAGTTTCTTCTTTAAGTATTCTCATTCAATAGGGGATATTTTGAAGGGACCCCTTAAATGGTAAGAGAACTCAGTACAAGTTCATTAAAGAACTCAACTTATCAATCGGTTGAAAATCCTTAAAACACTATAGTGTATACAATAACATATTCCTTAATAATAGTAATGTACTTTAGTATTATCTTTTACATTGTCTCAATTATTTTAGCAATATGTGATTCCACATAAGTAATAATATCCATATAAGAGAAGGGGTTTCCAAAATATGTTCATAATTCCCCGTATGCTTATATAGATTAAGAGGATGGTTTGATATATGGAATGTAATCTCCAGATCCATTGTATTAGTATTATCCAAATATAAGACAACTAGTCCATTCCTAATATAGAATTGAATTATTCCAAAGGGATAATAAAAAATATTTACTAATAGATTCTTTTAGACAATTTTAATATTGAATAGTTATATAACTTAGATTAAAATAATAACACACTTGGTTTCTTCACTAATAGGTTGATCTCCATATCTCAAGTTATATAGCAGTTTTTATAACTATCATACTTCTTATTCTAATAAACATAAGGAAATAATGACATTCAATTTCATAGAACCTTGTATAAAATAAAATACATTTAAAATGTAATGTATCCATTGATCCATGATTAATGGATATAAATATCCATTATAAAATGGTTTTTGTTTACATAAAAATCACACCGCCATAATTTGATTCTTATTTGGATGAGTTGGTCACTACATATGGTTCAAGTAATTATTCATAAATTGAGACAATTAGTAATTATTACTGTGAGGTTTTGAAATCCCACTTCCATCATATTAGTCACCATTTTTTGTAAATTGTTTCATTTCCCTTTATGTTAGATATTGACATGATTCCCCTTATTTCCATACATTTAATAAAAAAAGACAATTTAGGGTTGATAATACCTGAATTTACAATCATATATAAAAAAAGTTAATAATTTGTAAATAATGATACTTGAAAATACAAAATTATGAATTCATAAGTCTTAATTTAAGTTATTTAGGAATAATTTTCTATACATTTCACTAACCTATACCTCAAAAATAACTATAACATTCTCTAATATAATATATAATGACCCACATCTCTTATAATTAATATTAAATAATTTCTAACATAGAGATACATATAAAAACCCAAAAATGTTGAGTTATAATATATTTAGTAAGCTAGAAATATATTATAAAATGTTTTACCTAAACTATGTAGTCTTTTAATTACATATTAAAAACATTCTTATAGATATCATTATACTCTTATCATTGAATGGGATATCCTAGGTACATGAATAAAATAATTTTTGAGCTGAAAAATCAAATGAGGGTATAAAATAGGATGAACATGTGGTGATATTACATAAAAATAAATAATAATATGATGGAATCATAAAATAAAAGCATTAAAAACTTTCACATGAAAACATGGAAAAAGTGATAAAATATCATAGGACAATTTTGACCATGAGATTTATAATATGTGGAAAAAAATAATAAATAAAAAATAAATAAATTTATTCTCACCACCAAGACATAAAATCATTATCGACAGAGCTAACTACAACATTCCCATATATAATATTGTGGATAATGTTATCATTACCAGGTATTCATTTTTTATAACACTAGCCACATCATTCCCATAGAAAACTTTTTCGAAGAATCTAACTACACAATTTTTATGCCTAAGCATCCCGTGAGATATAAATAATTACAAAAAAAATTGGAAGAGTTTATAAATTTGGGGCCACCCATCATTATAAAATTTCATGTATATGTGTTCCATATAGAAAAGAAACCAAAAAAATTCATAAACATGAAATAAACCCAATATAATGAAATTTGTAGAATAATAAATCCATAGATTATTAACTATTAAGGTATAACGTATTATCCCCAAAAAAGAGATCAAGTTATAATTCGCATTTATTATCAAAAAAATCGTGCGTCATTAAAATATATCTCAAAGTAGAGTAAAATCATGATAAAAAATTAGATATTGTTAGAAAATGAAATTCATTCAGAAGAAATTTGAGAAAATGGAAATTATTTAAAAGTAATGAGAGAATAAGGATTCCCCTAAACCTATATATTTTATGTTAAAAAAGGATTTTTTTATATTTACAATTATAAAATAAACATTACATAAGTATAACATGAAATGGAAAAATTAATAAAATAGTTCCATTTTTCAGTATAAATTTAAAAGAAATATTGCAAGGGTGACTTAGAAAGACATGAATATCATTATAAGGAAAGGGTTAATTTTTTGGTATACATAAAAAATATTAATAAATCAGTAAGAAAAAAATAAAAGAAAATTATAATTAGGAAGAGTGAGAGAGTGTGTGTAATAGAGAATATAACCTAAAGAACCAAATAGAGAGGGAAGACCTCTAGCCTAAAGTTATGGATTTCTTCAGATACTCCACTAACCTCAATGATTTTAATGAAACATTAATCAATTACCTGATTTAGAAATTTTCCCATATTTATTTTATATCTATAATCAATTTTTATCTTAATTTACTCATCTATTATATTTTTATTGTGAATGTTGGATGTTTTACGATTGTCCGGTTCATAGTTTCAAAATCTCATTAATGTAATGGTAATAGTTGAAGGACACTATTCAATGATTCCCTAATATCTAAAATTTCCTTGGTATTGTTTTCACATAAATTTAGAAGTAATGTATTTAAATAGTTTATTAAATAGTCATAGTTAAAATAATCCCCCATGGTAAGCTTTTTTTATGGTTATATGAGGTCTATTATTGTTTACTTTTAATATCACTTTTATCATTAATATTATCATTTAAAAATATTATAAATGAAATTATTTAATTATTAATCATATTTTAAATCATGAAATAAATTTTTAAGAAGATACATCAAACCTATAAGTGATAAATTAATCATTTTCATTAATTTAAGTGGTGTAATCCCCTAATGGGTGAAGAATTTTTTTAGAAGAGTTTAAAGGAATGGAAAAAAATTAGATTTTATAAAAAAAAATTAAAATATATCAAAAATTGTATTTTCTATTTACTTATAATGATAATTTATCATTTAGAAGGTGTAAGATTATAATTGAAATGAAAATATCATGGGATTTATAACTCATGCTCTATTATTTGAGTCACCTCATTTGGATTAAGTCTAAATCCCCTGAAAGATGGAATTTTGAATAAAACATAGCTTTAGAAGTGTGTATTTGGGTGATTAAAAAGGGGGTTGTGAATATATTTTTTAATGGAATGAATTAAAATGTGAGAAGAAGAGTGTGAAGGGGAACTACTTATATTGACAAAGGTGTGAGGTATCTTTGAATAACATATTGATTATTTTATTATATAGGCTCAACTACAAGAGTAATATAAATTCTTGGGAATTTCACGAGTTATTGATTAAAAATATATGTTCTCGAATTACATTTAAATACACTAAAAACATAATGGAACCTCTAAGATACTTTATACATAGTAATGAATCGAATATAGTTTTATATTTTTGTATAATATAACATAGGTTTTAAAAATTGGTACATATGTTTGGAAATTATTTTCAATATTTTAAAATACATTACCATACTCATTAAGAAAATTTAATTCATGAAAAAAATGTAAAATGTTTTATGAAATATTTATATAATAATGATTTCATAAAATATAGAGTATATACAAAAACTATATTTTTTATTTTTCAAAAATGAAATTAAATTTCCTAAAAAATACGTAAAAATTAACCATAAGATAATTTTGATAATCACTTTCAAAATAGAATGTTAGTTTTATTAAATTTATATTATATAAATTATATTATTAAATGGAATCATATAATACTTTGAAAAATATTGTTTTCTAGAATAAATACTATTTCATTTTATATTAGTGATTATATTTCCCTTTTTTATTGATTCATAATAATTATATTATTGATAATTAATTATAATATATCTTATAACTAAAATTAGATTCAAAACTAGGTAATTATATTATCTTAATTTTTATAAAACATTTTATTTATAAAATAAGGTAAAACATGTTATACTAAAATGTATACTTATTTATGCATTAAGTTATATAATCTATGAAATAATTTTATAACAAGATAATAATTATAGTTAATTAAATTAATCATTTAAAATGTTAATTTTTAGGAATTTTACTACTTTCACTGGTCAGATTATTATTTTAATAGATATTAATTATTTATAATGTTCAAATACTATTCAAAAATTTATTTAGTTATTCTTCTTATTATAAAACCACTTATTTACTTCATTATTCATTATATATTTTTTAACAAATTTATTATCATTTTCTCTAGAAAAATATGGCTTACAAGTATTTTATTTTCTATTTATCATGTTGTTCAAATCAATTATAATTCTAGGAGACCATGACACACTAGAATTTCATATTTTGGAAATATTATTTTCATGTTCTTAGTTCCTCATTTCAATATTTTTATGAAATGTTTTATATTTTTGTAATAAAATGATTCTTATTTTTATAATTCCATGTATTTAATTTATACAATAAAGTATACATAATTATAGTGAAAATATATTTATAAATTTAAGTTTATTGTATATAAAAATGATGGGATGTTATAGATTTCTAGTTTTTAATTCAATAACCATGATTCTTTCAAAATGATACCCATTTTGATGGTTCTACAAGACGTTAAGTCCACCTCCCCATATCATAGAGCATAATGATTAGTGGAGGCAGATTATAACCAATGTTGGGGAGACTATATTCTTGAAATCACAATATAAAATAATAGATAAATAATATAATACTAAAATAAAATTATACTAAATTTAGAGAATTACATCTAATATCTAACCATCAATAATAAATAAATATTGACATGTTTTATCATTATGGACCCATAATAATCATATATATTTACATCACAAAGAACATCCCATTGTTCAATCAAGTATATAATATATAAAAAAATAAAAGGATATATAACTAACAAAAAACCAAATCTATCATCATTCTAATCTCCCAACATCCACCAAGATACTCTAGGACAATCTGTCATATAACCTACTACCTGAGTTCTACACAAGCACTAAGGTGAATGTATTGGGAGTCAGCAGAAAACATTGTAGGTCACCACTAATGAGGCTTCTTATATATTCAATAATATCCATGTGTGTATGTGAAAAAAAGTAACTATTAAAAAAACGTACAATATCAATAATGTCATTTCATTGTGTTCTAATGAGTCTGCCATGACACAACACCCATCTACTTTTGAAATGAAGGTAATCATGTATATCGTAGTTGTAAAATATCAAAAATTAAAATGGGAGAGGTATTACATAATCTAACCTATATATTGGAACCCATTTGTAAAAAGCCCTAACATAGCGGAACCTGGGTAGAGGAAAAGAATCTAAAAAATGTATAATGTATCTAAATACATATGTACAGAACCACACTAGGAAATATATAGAATAGAAAAACATATTTGTCTGAAACAAACATAAGAATGGTATAACAAAGTCAGAACCATGTATATAAAATTCTTAATACATTCTGAATTCATATGGGGAAGGTGTAACATAGAAAAAACCATGTGTAAGAAACCCCTCTATAAATGTCAAAATATAGTTTGACTAAGTATATAAGAATCAAGTAAATTTTAAATTTCACCTGGAATATTAGTGTTTTAATCTACCATGTCATCCCTCATATTTTCCAAAGACATGATACATTAACGGGGTTAGGATAAGTGAAATTAGCATTGAAATCATATCCCCAAATCCAAGATCATCGATAGAAACCCATCCATACCTAGAATCCAACTAGAGTATGTCAAAAATATATAAATCCTAACATATATCCCACAAATTCAATCACTACATATCTCTTATAAATTGAATCATCACCTATGATGGTTCCCAATCCCTTAGCTTTAATTAAGCTATCAACCTTGATCCACCCATCATATTATGATGAATCAATAAAATAGATTTTCCTCATATAAGGAATCATCATATCAGTCCTTAAAGGACATTATCATGACTATTTTTTATTAATACACTTGATACACCAATCTTTTGGATTTTATCACTCTTAACCACCACTTAACACTCGTTCTCTTCGAATTTGGGTAAAACCATCCATAACCAATCATCACACCTACTCTAAGGAAGTACATTCATTTGTACTACCAAATCCATAAAATTAATTCCACTATAATCCCTTACCTAACATATCCCAATTCCTCCCTCAAGAATATCATAATACTCAAGGAAGCTAAATTTTCACTATTTCGTGTTAGTTCTACTAAGCTCTATCATAATGAGTAGTTACAACCCTGAAACACTATAAGAATCTTGATTCTCAAAATAAAATAATCTTATCTGGTTAATAACGGTCCATGACTCATGTCCCCTATAATCTACCCTCACTCTAGGGGTTCCATAAACAAATGTCAAAATTGGAATCCCTTCCCACATAAACATCATTGTTTCACACTAATTCAGATTCATTACCTAAATACTTAAACACTCGGGATTATTCCTCTCATGCCACTAAGGTTCATACCAAATAACTCATTGTTTATTACATGAACCAAGATCCTCTAGGGGACTATTAAAAAAAACTATTATTAATCCCCTTTAGTGATGATATTATAGGGAACCACTAAAATTCCAACACCATACATGAAATACCCACTCTACTATAAGAAGTATTAACCCTATCATTTATATAATTAAACGAACACATTGATGAGATATGTTTTTCCAAACACAAACCCCAAATAAAGTTAACACAAGAACATTAATACAAACATATGGCTAGGAATTAAAGTGACCACCAATCTCAATATAGAAGTTATTGAACATTTAGTTTCACTCTTTGTCCTTATTCAAGATTATACTGAGCCTCGCCAAGGTCCTTGACCATTATCTCATACAACAATCCTCTGTTAATTATTTATAATAATTCATAACTAAAATCAAAAATTAATCCATAGTCCTAAGCATTAAAAACACATTAAGTATCATTGTGACATCGAAATTGAAAACTATTATGTATGAAAGGTATGATTCATACCTTCAGAACCCATTTCATGAAAACACCAATGAATAGACACACAATAAATCACTAATTTAAAACCAATTGGATATAATGACTAGAAAACTCATAATTCAGTTTACCTTTATCAAAATACTGATGAATGAGTGGAATTTATCACTACATAATGTCCTCTATCCATCCCACACAGAAACACTAATTTCTGAAGATTATTCAACCATGATCTAGTGGAATCATTCATAAATTCATAGGTGGATCCCTGAAATATAAGTTTAATAAAAATAAAAGGAATAAAATATGAATAATAGTAGGTATTACCATTATTTGGTACAAAAACAACATATAATTAACAACCTATTAGAGGGAAGGTAAGGGACTCTACCCCAGTAACCACAAGGGAGAGTTCTAGAAAAATGGATCATCCTTTGTGCCTAGTTAATTGAAAAATAAATGGTGTTGAACAAGAAATAATGGATCAAACATAGATAAAAAACATTCCAATATGTTATTTCGTAATCATTCAACCAATGTTGGTTAATATGTACCCACCTACAACTCAATGAAAGACTATGAGTTGGATGATGGGAATATAGGGGTTATTAACCCTTGATGGATTCATCATGTACCTACTTCTCCTTCACAAGGTAGATGGTGGCTCTTTTCTTCTTAATTTAGATTTAGTTCCACCTCAACCACTCTCATTTCATCCTAGAACACTTAAAACTCAATAACATATATAGGAACTTCCATAATTAAAATCCATGACTACATAATCCCAATATAAAACACTGAATGAAAATTACCCTACTCCCCATTCATAAAAATTAAAATTTCCTATAAATTTAAAAATCCAAAAAGTATTAATTCACTATAAATTCCCCATTATATATTCTCACACTAGAAAATCACTTTTAAATGTTTCTAATTCTCATCTCACGTCGTAAAAATCTAATTCCACTACATATTTTTTTATTATAAATGTATTCCATCAGAACATCTTCCAACATGATCCATCCAAAATAAATTTAAATAAAAATCTACAGCTCGACATGTCATATGTTTTAGTTGCCTCATCAATGACATATCAGTTGTGACTACCATATTATCACACCTGATCTCACATAATAATGTCATTTAATCCTTCCTTGCACTAGCTCCCTCTGGAGTCTATGTGGTCAATTTATCATATTTATACATATCATATTCAATCCATGATTTATCTAATTATAATTCATCATTAAAACACTTCCAAAACCACCCTTGAGTTCATAATTAGCTCCAAAATCATTACAATAAAATTTATTTTGATATAGGAACTCATAATAATATTCTACTACTAATGTACTCAGCCATGAAAATTGTGATTCATTCTATTTGAATTCAATAAAATAATATATCATGTCATCCACCACAAAACCTAACTTTCCAATAATTCACATATCGATTCCAACTATATAATATAATAAAGAACCATATTGAATCTACCAACATACACTATATTATCTCGATATAATATCTATTCATCCAATACAAATCATCTTCCACAATCCATAATCATTTGGTGATCTTATCAATTAATCACCAGAAAGGTGAAAATATTAGAAAATATGCAGTTCTCCAATATTTGACTACCCATATCAACATCCCACTAATATTATCTCTATTAAACTATAGTAGTCCATAAGTAATTATACACATGATATACACTCATCCAAACCCAAAATCAATAACCATAAACCATTTTCATTGATCTCATAAATTCAAGTAATTCTAAATAGCCTCCACTTTCCCTTTCCATCCTCTGGTAATCACTTCAAAACAGTACAATGCTTGCTATTATATAGATATTCCAAAAAATAACTTATAGGACAATAAAACCTAATCATGATAACACCTATTTTATTTTCATGAGTCTAATAAAAATATCCAATCTCATCACCACACCTTCCAATAGAGGTCCTTTAATGGTTTCGCTAATAGACCATCTCACTTTATCCTAATCATTCTCTTTATTTATTACAAAGTAGTTTAACTTCACTATATAAAATTTTCATTCTTATATAATAACAATCCCATATAACATTAATTATAGAAATAATTATATTATACCTACTATAAATTAACCAACCAATGCATCATAAAAATCATATTATTATCCAGTTAATTGGTAGAATTTATATAGAAAATATTCATAATACTACAATAATATTTCTTCTTTCATGAACCCTCTACTGAGAGAATTTATGAGTGATACTAACTCCCTCCATGGGTAGTTTCACCAAGTTATTTCCTATTAAAGGTGTTCCATGACTGACTATATACAATAAATCACTCAGTGATTCAAATATTTTAGCATAATGATCATAAATCTATAACCCTATCAATTTAACTATTACACCATCAATCATTTAGATACCCATGTTTACACGAACTATTATATCCAATAATACATTTGTATTTAAAATAACATATCCCAATAATGTAAGAGAAAACAATAGGAACCATATCAATATAAAACAAAACATGGGCATCCAAACCAAAACCAGAAGATAATTTTTACACCTTACAAATTTCTTGTGAATCAACACATCCTTCTTCAAGCACCAAAGGTGCTTCCTCTTCAATGATAACTAATAAACTTCCCTAAAAAACTCAACGCATAATCTAACACTACATAAGAATCATTTTAACATATGTAACATCTTCATGTGAACCATGTAACCAAAGACCCAACATTCTATACACCTTTTGTTATCCACAACAAACAAACATTTTTCCCTATAGAAAAGATAGAACATGAATCACTTGCCACTTATTCAGGTTATTTCCAGCTACCCCATATATGAATTGACTTTATTATTCATTTAACATGAAAAAAAATAATTTTAACCCTACCATTATCATAACTCACACTATCAAGAGTTTAATATCACTATCCTGAATAATTTCCAATTGTTAATATGACCATCTTGAGGGTTTCTCACCAACCAAAACATCTAACAAAAATTAACCACTCCTATTATACGCATATCTCACTTTAGACCATAACCATAGAGACTCATAAATAAACCTACCCACTATAGCAGTTTCTTCAACCATGATCATAACCATAATAATAATACATCAATTCAAGGACATTAAAGAATCACTATAGAAGTTTTCATTAATCAATGCAAACAAAAAGCTTAATCCAGAAAACAAATAAGAACTTATTATTTATGTTTTAATTAACAAAAAATTGAGATGGTTTCCCATATCATTTCTTTCTTGAAAAACAATTTTCACTCTCGAGACATTATTTACATGTCTGTTAGACCTATACGCCAACTATAATGCGTGAACACAATATATCAGTCCACCCTAATCTAAGATAAAAATAGTACATCACAACCTCAACCCAAAATATTCTACCTGAATAATCACCTAAATTATTTAAAAAAATAATCATCTAATATCCTGAAACTTGCAATGTGGGATTCCACTATACTAGTTTTTCATGAACAAAATTAATTTACATCCAAAGGTAAATCTAGTACTATATCCACCTACCATGTTCCCAAATATAATGACATCAAAAAACTATCTCTGATACCATATAGTAAATCTCTAGCCAAGATAACCTAAAAGATACCTAATACAGTGGTACCACAAGACCTCAGGCATGACTCATGTAATTCAGAGAATGTAAAATTGTGGTTAGGTTGACTAACCAATATTGGGGATACTATACTATAATTATCATAATATATAATAAAAAATAAAAAATTTAAGAAACTAAATAATTTAGTATAAATTAAAGTTCATTCAGTAATGTGATAACCAATTATAAAAAATAAGAATTGAAATGTTATAACAATACTTACCCATCTTATTCATACAAGTACTTATAAAAAGGATTATCTATTTGGTTGATCAAGTATAGAAAAATATACATAAAAAAGAAATTACTACCATAATCCTAAGTCTCTCCTTAGTTTCATCTACCAACTTGATATCTTATACAACTTGTTACCTAAAAAACAAATAAAGAGGTTTGTATGTGATCCAAGGTTCTTGTATAGGTTGTGTGTATAAAATTCAATAGTATACCACCAATATGGTCTCATATTTATTCCTCATTACTAATCTTTTTGTGTGTGCTCATATCTAAATAAATCTATTATATAGACTAAGAAACTAATCAAATTGGGTAATAGTTTGAAAACCAAGACACCAAGACACCTGAACCCATCTAATTCGACCCATTCTAGTGATTGGATATTTTATACCCTAATTATTTTAAAAATGCATCTATGAGTAGTGTTTTATATAAAAACATGTTTATAAGAACCTATTTGGGTAAGACATAACATAAACAAATCAGAGTATAAAAAATGTACGTAGGAGAGGTGTAATGTACCCAAACCCACATGATAAAAACCCCTCTAGGAAATTTGTGACATAATTAAAATTGAACATAGGAAATGTAATTAGAAAGGAAGTAATATGTCCAGAATAAAGTATACAAGCATCCTCACCCATTGGAAATTGATCTTGGAAAGTCATAACTTAGCCGGAAAGATTTGCAAAAATACTCTCTTGGAATGATGAAACATAGAAAAACCATGGTATATGATCATCTGGATAGTGTATCATGACACCATAAATCTCATGCCTCTAATCCACTATTATATTAATCATTATTTCCATATATATAATTCAACAACATAAATAATATTAATGAAAAAAAAATGGAAATCCTAACCCCACATCATATCTCTTATTTTCTGACCCATCTATGCCTTTAATCCCACTAGAGTATATCATTAATCACGCAAACCATTACTCTTCTTACCCAAATTCAATAATTACACACTACATTTAGCTCTAACCATTATCTCTAATAGTTCAAATCCCATAGGAAATGATCAGTTTTTTCACCCAAATTTGTTTATCATACTAGGATGCCTTATTCAACTAGACTAGTCACATATATGGTGACATCATATCAATCTAAAAATATATTATAATTTTTACCCTTTTATTTCAACACTATATGCAATGAACCTATGGAAGATCTCACTCTTTTCCACCACTTAAAAAACAACCATGATCTTATCCTATGAGTAAACTGATTAATAAAAAATCACCCCTCTTACACTAGGGTATCATGTTCATACCTAAAATCCAATCCATAAGATTCTTTTCACTATAGGAAATTCCTTAACAAATCCCAATTCCTCTCTCATGAAGATAATAATACTCAAAAAAATATAAATTTCAACATTTTCGACTCAGTTAGAATATGCATTCTCATAATCTATGGTTATATATTTACACTACTATAAGAAACCCAAACCTAAAAACACACCTATCATGTATAGTTAATAATGATCTATGACTCATGTTCCCAAAAATCTACCCACTAAATAGTTGTTTAATGACCAAAAATACACACTTGTATCCATTCCAACATAATATTTGAGGTTTCATAATAATCTACATTCATTACTTAAATAATTAACTAATTTTTTGTACTTTTACAATGTACCCTAATATCATCCTAGAAATCATGTTGTTTATTACATGAATGAAGACCCTTTTGGGTTTGGTCAAACATAACTAGTCTCAATTTCCTTGGTAAAAAATTAATTATGCCCCCCTCAAATTTCCAAACCATATACATAATCCCCACACTTATCCTAAAATGATTTACCCTATCTCTAATAAAATAAGAAAAATACATGGAACATACAAATTTTCCAAATATTAAACCCTTTAAGAATATGTAGATAAGTTAATAAATACCAAAATATAGTATGCTTTTAAATTGAACATGAAACTTGATATAGTATTTAATGATCCTTTATCCACACTCGATATCCTTATCGAAGATAAAACCTTGACTTACCAATCTCATGGTACCTATATCATATTTTAATCCCCCAAAAATCATTATGGTTGATGATAATTAAAATAAAATTTTAATCCAAAGATGCCTAAGATCCAAAAAAGTCACTGAACATTGTCACAATGCCTAAACATTTACCAATGACGTATAGAAGGAATTATATATGAATTTAGAATTACAAAAAAACCACATGAATCAAAACCCAATCAAACATCAATTCAAAAATAAATTAGATGTATCTTTATAAATAAATCACCTTGTAGTTTACCTCAATCAAAAAAATATTTTTATAAGAAATGTTCATCTCTTCGTGACTACTTTTATGCATCACATCTAGAGGATCCATGATATATACTCAATTCAATCAGATATAATTGAAATATAATTATTTTCAGTGTCAAATAAAACCACAATCTAGAAGGTGAATACAATAGAAATAAGATTTAGGGTTGCCTTAATCTGTTATGATGAAACAATCTATGATCTACAAAAAATAAAATGGTAAAAAAGGGTGATCTACTAGTGGATCCAAGAGGGAGAGGGTTGAACAAATACACCCTATTATGAACCATATAGTATGAAAATGTAAGGATTATGACCTTGAAATGATTGGCCTTTCCCCAATAAAAAACACCACAACACATTATTATGTACAAAAATAACTTGTATTATGAACTAGGTACTCATTAGATACATTTTATAAGACCACTAGTTGGTCATTGTTAATCAATGGGGTCAATTAATCCATAGGGATTCCTTGAGATTTCTTTACATATACTATAATAAATATATCTCATAAAGATTCATAGAAAAATCCTCAAGTTAAATATGAAACCTCAAAACCTTGTCAAAATAAGAGAACATAAAATTTTCAAACTCCAATTCCATTAAATTTTAAATTCCCTCCAAAATTAATGTCCAAGGATGGCATGTATCGTAACACCAATGAGGCCACACACATTTTTAATAAGGGATTAAACGGGGAACTTTAAATTTTTAAATTATGACCCCTACTCAAGCTTATTATTATTTATAGTCATAAATGTCGGTGGAGCTACCCTCATTCCCCCTTATTTCTCCCCCTTTCATCAATCTTGATCCTAGTGAATCAGGTCCATTTTTTATTCTAATCAAAAGTATGATCATCTATTTCTCATGACATTGACCTTTTTCTTATTTTACCTCTAAATCTATGTGGTAAAAAAATGATTGTATGTGAGAATCCCTAAGATTATGGTGGAATCAAATCGAAAACATGGGTCTTTCAAGTGTTATGTGTTGACAATTCCTATAAATGATACTTTATAATCCTTGAATATGGTTTAAACTAAGGTATGTCATCCAATAACTATATTTAGTAATATTAATGGCTTTCCCAAAAACTTATCATTGATTATAATTTTAAAATTGAGTATTTTATGATTTGTAAGCTTGGGTATAAATCGGGAGTGGATTACACCTTTTTTTCATCATTTTGACCATGTAGTGAAGCTCAATGATAATGGAATCAGTTATTCCAATTGATTTTTAATATTTAAAATGATAGTTTATTAAATTTTGATATTTATTATCTTTAAGGGTTCCAATTAGAGTTGTTGGTGCTTGATAAAATATTGCGATTATTATTTGGAAATGTGATTATAGTGGGTGGAATTTATTCATTTAATATTTAGATCATTTACATTGTTGATCCTTATAGGATCGGTATTTTATACTTGTGTGATATTATTATTATTTTAAGAAATATCATATGATATTATATGGCATCTCTTTGCAAATATAAATGACTCACATAAATTTAATAGTCACTAAAGAAACATATTCATTATAAAAAAATAATTTATTTTAATTGATCCAACTAGTTTTCATGCTATATTATAAAATTCATGGTGATTTGAATTGGATTTTGAATTGCTTTTCTAAAAAAAATTATCATGCCAGTAAAATAATAATTTAATAAAATGGTGTTGAAACATAATTTAAAATGAAATTAATTTTAATAGATGAAATTAATGTGTGGTTTTAAATAGTAAATTTTCAAAATATGTGGACATATACTTTAGGTCATTAAATTATCCATGAAATTATTTATTAAATGGTTTCAAATGTGATATTTGACTTTTTTTTGAAAATAAAAATACTGTTTTTATAAAGGATCTTTTTTTATTAAACTTGTGGGGGTGGTTCCCTAGTTTATAAAAGTTTTGTGACTATGTGAGATATAAAATGCCTCACTTTTCATACATAGAAATTACATCATTTTTTTAGATTACATAAAACATTACAAAAATTGACACCTAGAGATCAAATTACTTTAGTTCCTTTGGAAACATAGAAACATAAAAAATGGTACATAATTTATTTATATTATCTCCCACTAAGTTTTCAATGGCTAGAACCCTTCTTAGACACATCAATCATAATACATATATTCATAACCTAGGGAAATAAAACCTACGAAAGGTTGATCTCAGATGCTCTTTAAGGGTAAATGAGTGAGATGTGTATGAATAATAATGAGCATAATGGTATGATAACATGATCATAACATTAAAATATCATACCGAACATATCAAAGATCATATTCAAGATTCATGGAATAAATATTATTATTTTATAAGATAGGATTCATAATAAAATTAATAGAATTATACCTGAAAGAATAACATAGGAATAATACAAGGAATTGTGGAAGACGTGAAATCATATAAAAATAATTTCCATTGTAGTTAATAATTAATTACAAGTCCATATTAGTGGAATGGGTTTACTCCCCAAACCATATTAGTAGTGAAGTTTCACTCCCAAGTCCATCGTAGCGGACAATGTCATTTACTGAATTGAGTTCACTCCCCATTCCATTTGTGTCTATCTAATGAGATATAAATATTTACCAAATCCATTGGAGGAAGATATAGGTCCCACCAATTTCATAATAAAATCATATATATGTCTTCCACAAGATCATAAAAAATCCTTGTATCACAACCCGTGATATGAAATGGGTGTCATAAATATGTCATCATATCATAACCTAAGAAAAATAGATAAGTTTCATAATCATTTCATCATTGAATAACCCATCAAAATAATTGGGTCTCATAAATATGTATCAAGGTATAACACATAGAAGATAATCATATTCCATAAAAACATGTTATGAAAGGAATAACCATTAAAATAAAGAACAAGAATGGTACTATTTTATCTTAAACCTAGTATGAAAAAGGTAATATCCACAGATGTCATCCTATATGGAAAATAATTTTGAAATATATTTTAAAAACATTTCCTGAAGAAAACAACCTTTCTTTTTTGAAAATTTATTTTAAAAACCTAAAAAAATTTGAATATTATTTTCATTTGAAAAATATTTTAAATCGTATAAATGAAGCATTGAGAACATTTTGAAAAATTAATTATTTAAAAATATAATTGAAAACTAAAAAGGGAGGATTTAAAAAATGGAGTAGTCAGGAAGAAGAAGAATTTTGAACATGACATGCATATAAAATAAATATTTCTTTCATATTGTCAGAAAAAGTAAAAAAGAACCTTCATTAAAACATGATAAGAAGATTTTTTTTATTACCATTTGTAAAAAGATGTAAAATGTGTAAAATTTTATTTTAAAAAAAAAATTAGAAAATTTTCAAAAACAAAATTTGAAAATATGTTTTTTTGAGAAATCATATTTACAGCTGAAGAGGGAAATAAAGTCATGTTTACATAAAAACATATTATTAATCATCTTAAGTACCCAAAAGTGTCAAAAGATTCCAATATAAGATATTAAATTATTAAAAACAAGATAATAAATTAATTATATTTCATGAGAAATAAATCATAATATTTCATCAAATGAAGTATGATCATAAACAACCTATATAATGATGACAATGAAGCAATAAACTCTTACAACTTTGGTAACTTTGAATCATAATCTCTATGATAAATTTACATTAAAAAATATTAAAATATCATAATATGAATGGTAATCGTGACATGACATTTCAAAGATTATTATACACACCTTGTAAAATAATATAGGTTTATAACATAACATTTTTCTGAGATAAGGAAAATTAAAACAAAATGGACTTACTAGGTTTGTAACTTTTGAACCATAAATATAAGGCCCCAGCCTTAAACCTTACTTAATCTTGACTTATTACAAGATTACACGTTGAGGATCTTTTCAGGTTTAGAGTTTTAGAGAATTAGATCATAAAACTTGCATTACATTCCACAATTAAACAAAGTGGTTACATAAAAGATAGTACTCATTTTCCCATTAGCGGAAAAATAGTTAAAATAAAACATGGATTCTTTCTTGACACTTCATTGACACTATCATCACATCATGTACCATTCCCTTGACCTGTGAAAAACATTTCAAAAACATGGGATGAGCATAAAAAGCTCAGTAAGGGATATAAAAATATGGAAAGAAAACATGAGTACATGTATACATAAGAATGAAATCATACTTTACCCATAAAACATAAGCACATTAATATACCTAATAAAATCATGAATAAATCATAGAAATCATAAGACATAAAGGTAACTTGAGGCATTCATAACATTCTTACATACGGAGTAACTCTCTTGGTTACGTTTGGAATACACATCACAGTATATTCCCTACATCTCTTCAGAGAAACCTTAACGTTTCACTCCTTCCCGTTACCCAATGCATTGGAGAGCTATATCGGGCTCACCCACCCTTAGTTTATCACGGAACCACCCGTCTTCATAATAATTCCCAAGAACCTCAACATAATCGTATCACATAAAACATGCATAAAGGAAACATAACATTTCCACCTTTCAATCACAAGATATCAATACAACACATTGATATAAAAATATTATGAAAACCATTTTCAATACCAAAATGAAAGAAAAGTAAAACACGATATTTATTTTTCTTTTAAAAAGAAGGTATGGCTTGTAGAGGAAGCTGAAACTCAAATAATGGTCACAGAGGCGGAGAAGTCATTGTCGCCGCATACGTACGACAAAAAAATTCCCTTTTGTGGTTTTGTAAAACGATTCGTATAAAAAAATATTCCTTTTGGATAAACATAAAAGTCAAAGGGGTTTATACACCGTATAATAGAAGGTTGTGTATAAAACAAAATATGCCTCAATGAAAGGAGATTGAGATTAAGTCCCATACCTCATGTCTGACTTGACTCGATCGTTCTTTAACCTCCTGAATAATAAACTTGAGTTAATTTATACATGATTAAGAACCTTTTTCAAGTTCATTATTCCTTTTATATCACTTATTACCATGTCTTGAACACTATGTAATTATTTTAGTTAATAACAGTCGTTTTAACGATCATTGGTACTTGAGTGAAAATATGATCTTTATAATTACAAGTTGTTCATGTATCCATTATATCCAGAGTTATAATCATGATTTATATATCATATATATCCAGTATATACATTCATTTATAATATTACATAATCATTTAGAGGTAAGAAATGAAATGCACCGTTCATGGAGTCGGTAAGCTGTACGTACGCATGAACGCTACTTTCATTTCTATTTCATATTTTATAGAATGGAATATTTATTATATAAATGTATATTATAATTCCAGTATAATATCATAAATAATATCATTAATTAAATCTTTTATACGTCCCACATATGGTATTAACGAATCAAATCACTTTGAGGTGGCGGTAGTCCGTACTTCCTAAAATGAAGATATTGCGTTTACTCATAATGGTATCCATAAAGGATATGCCAAAAATGAAAAATACAGAAACTTAAGTAAACAATAAACATATTATAAATCATATATAAATATAGTGTAATCTTAATGGCCACCTTTGAAGGTGTTAAAAGAATGTTGAACAATCATCGTTTCGGGAGGCAGAAATTCGCCATCCACAGAAACAGTATGTTCTTTAACCATTAGATGTAGGTGTGTGTAAGTGTAGCTCGAATATTTATTATAACAACATCCTTGTATATTGAAGATACTGGATTTTTTACAAAATAAATGAATAAAAATATTTTAGGTGGTTGGAGAAGCAAAATAAAACAAAAGGACTCAAGTGAAGATATTACCTTAAAATCGGGTAACTCCCTTTGGTTTGAGCTCAAAGGCTTCCTTGGGAAGGCTTCTGCCCAAAGTGAGGCTTCAAGGAATAATAGAGGTATTTGGAGAGACAAAATGGGCAGGGGTTGGATGATCCAATGTCTTTGGATGTGTGGGTAAAGAGGTAGAGGTGGGGGCCTTTTATAAGAGGAGAGGAGGGGCACTCTTGGAATGTAAAGAAAACTTACTTTATTTTAAAATGAGATTCGGATTTAAGAGGTCCCACATTGATATAATTCGAGGATAAGGTGTTAAGGGTTCGAAATATACCCAACCAATATGTCTTGGACATGTGTATGTCATATATTTTACATTCTCTTTTTATTTTATTTAAATTCTTTATTAATGAGGTAATCGTTGCATCATCATGATGTCATACATAATTTAATATATTTAAAGTCTAAAAATTATAAAACAAATATCATGATGTAGTAAATAGGTTTATCTTTCTAATTAATATTTATAGTCAAAAATCTGACTTGTATAACCCCATGTAAAAAAAATTAGTAAAACATCTCATGTTTGTGTCATTTTTACTTTAACATTAAATAAAAAGTTATTTATGTCAGGTCCCAACCAAAGTGGCTCCATGGGGTCCCCATGTTGACCCATGGGTTTTCTTGGTCGGCCATTACACATCCAATGAGGTTAGTACATGTTTCAAGCTCATCTCATATTATAAAAAACATTATTTTTACCTTAAACCACACTAATTACCTCTAATCGCGATTAAGAACTTAAAAGTTACTATTCACAAAAAAAAATTATTTTAATCTCATTAAACCATATTTTAATTCTTAATGACATCCATGTCTGTCGTATTTTTGAAAATCAAATCATAGAAGTGGCAAAGTTTCATTTAAATGAAAAATCAGTTTCTTTAACTACCACTTAGTGGTTTCACTATTCATGAAAAATTGAAGTTTTTTCAAAAAAATACCAAAACATCACCCTAATCTATATTTGATATTATGAAATCAAAAATGATTTCTATTTTACAAAATTCAAATCATATATGTTAAATTAATTAATTTAATAATTAATTCCCGCTGTCATGACAAATGGCATGTTTTTATGAAACAATAAGTATCAAAAGATTGACCCTAGTTTAAGTCCAATTCCAAAGTGAAATTGTTTCCAATGACCACCATTGGATTAAATGGTAAAAATATATTCTATTTTCACTTTAAAACCAATTCAAAATATAATCTAATCATATAAATAAATTAGATTAAAAAGTGGTTTTGAATTAAAATACAACATTTTTCACTATTCATTAAAAATGAACTTTATCGGAAAAATACCAAAAATTCACACAAAGTAAATTTTGATGTCCCAGTAATAAAGAATAAGTATATTTTGACAAACATAGCTTATAAAATTGTTAAAATATAGATTTAAAAATGGTTCGCCATCAAAAGGCGTTAAAACAATCTTTAAAAAAATAGTAGTGTATTTCATGCTTAAGATTGGATTTATTTTCATTTTAAGACTCTAAAACAGTATCTAATTCATTAATAGAAATAGATAAAAATATCTATTATTCATTACTTACTTTGGATGTTACATCCTTCCCCCTTTAGAAAATTGTGTCCCCGTAATTTATTTACTTATCGAATAAGTGGGGGTATTTATCCCTCATTTCATTTTCAGATTCCCATGTTGCCTCTTCAATCATGTGGTTTTTACACAAAAACATTACCTAATGAATCACCTTATTCTGTAACACTTGCTCCCTGTGGTCAAGAATCTGGACCGTTTGTTCCTCATAAGACAGGTTCTCTTCCAGCTGAACTACCTCTGGACTCAAAACATGAGATGGATCTGGCATATACTTTCTCAGCATCGAAACATGAAAAACATTGTGTACCTGAGATGAACTCGGAGGTAACGCCAACTGGTATGCAAATGAACCAACTCTCTCCAAAATTTCATATGGTCCAATGAACCTTGGACTCAGCTTTACTTTCTTACCAAATCGCATCACACTTTTCCATGGTGAGACTTTGAGAAAAACATGATCACCTACCTCAAAAGATAGATCCTTCCTCATGTTGTCCGCATAACTCTTCTGCCTGCTCTGAGCTATTCTCATGTGTTTCTGTATCAGCTAAACGTTTTCTGCCAACTCTTCTACCAATTCTGGTCCCATCCACTTTCTTTCACCCACTTCATCCAAAAAAGATGGAGTTCGACACCTCTTCCCATATAACACCTCAAATGGTTCAATCTGTATGCTGGAATCAAAACTGTTATTATATGAAAATTCAGCCAAAGAAAGATGTTGGTCCCAACTTCCCTGATAATACATAGAGCGAGAACATAGCATATCCTCCAATGTCTGAATTATTCGTTCTGATTGCCCATCTGATTGAGGATGAAAAGTTGTACTAAAATTTAATTTAGTACCCAACGACTTCTGAAGGCCTTCCCAAAAGTAAGAAGTGATCCTGGGATCACAGTCAGATACAATGGAGAGGGGAACTCCATGAAACCTGACTATCTCTTTAAGATACAAACGGGAAAGTTGATCTAGGGAAAAGGTATCTCGTATAGTAAGGAAATGATCAGATTTAGTCAAGTGATCAACAATAACCCAGATTGCATTATTACCTCGAGGTGTCTTCGGTAATCCCACAACAAAGTACATGGATATGTTTTCCCATTTCCACTATGGCACTGGTAAAGGCTGAAACATCCCTTTTAGTAACTTTTGCTCTTCCTTAACCTGCTGACAAGTCAAACACTTCACAGAAAAATCAGCAATATCCCTTTTCATTCCATCCCACCAGTAATACTCCCACAGATCTTTGTACATCTTAGTACTGCCAGAACGAACAGAAAACAGAGAACTATGAGATTCACATAACAACACTCTCTTAAACTGTGATTCACAAGGCACACACAATCTCTTCCCAAATCTCAAAACACAATCACTATCAATGTTGAATTCATGTACCTTACCTTTCTGAAGCAGCTCTACCTTTTTCTGCAACTCACTGTCTTGCTTCTGTGCTTCCTTGATTCTGTCTAATAGAGAATATTTCACGGATACCTGAAATAAAACAGATGAACATCCTGCACCAACAACTTCTATTCCAAAGTTCATAAAATCCTTAACCAAAGGATCACGTTCCAAACACAACATTTTTAATGAAGCATTACTTTTTCGACTCAAAGCATCATCCACTTTATTTTCTTTTCCCGGATGGTAATGAATTTTACAATCATAGTCCTTGATTAAATCTAGCCATCTCCTATGTCTCATGTTCAATTCTTTCTGAGTGAATATATACATTAAACTTTTTTGATCGGTATATATTTCACACTTTACTCCATAAAAATGATGCCTCCAAATTTTTAGAGCAAAAACAGCAACAGCTAATTCCAAATCATGTGTAGGGTAATTTACCTCATGAGTTTTCAACTGTCGTGAAGCATAAGCAATTACCTGATCATTCTGCATTTGGACACAGCCAAGTCCTTTCAATAAATCATCATTGTAGATAACAAACTCCCCATTCTTGGAAGGTAGTGCCAAAACTGGAGCATTCACCAATCTTCTTTTCAACTCCTGAAAACAATCATCACATTCTTTTGTCCAGATAAACTAAACACCCTTCTGAGTTAGCTTAGTCATTCGACTAGATAACCGTGAAAAATTTCTAACAAACCTTCAGTAATAGCCTGCCAAACCAAGGAAGCTACAAATCTCAGTTACATTTGTGGGTCTTGGCCATTCTTAAACAACCTTTGTTTTTGTAGGATCAACAGTTATCTCATCTTTAAAAACAATGTGACCAAGGAAAGAAATTTATTGCAACCAAAACTCGCACTTTCTGAATTTCCCATACAATTTCTTTTCTTTCAAGGTTTGCAAGATAACCCTTAAATGCCTTTCATGCTTCTCTTTACTTTTAAGAAACACCAAAATATCATCAATAAAAAAACAACCAGCATTTTTCACTTGAGTCAACTGAGCCATCACTGCAACAAATTGTTTAGTTCTGATTCTGACCATCTCAAGATGCTGATTTAGAAATTCATTTCCATCTGTAGACCATCCTAGAACAACATCAATGTTTCCTCTTCAGAAAACCATTTTGAACAAACATGTCATAGACGAAGCAACATGGTAATCTTCAAAAGCTATATAATTTCAATTTGACCATAAAAAAAATATTTTTGGAGAATCATTTAATAAAATTCTAACTCCTTAAGTTATCTAAACTGACCTCTGATACCAACTGTAAGGCCCCAGCCTTAAACTTTACTTAATCTTGAGTTATTACAATATTACACATTGAGGATCTTTTCAGGTTTAGAGTTTTAGTGAATTAGATCATAAAACTTGCATTACATTCCACATTTAAACAAAGTGGTTACATAAAAGATAGTACTCATTTTCCCATCAGGGGAAACATATTTAAAATAAAACATGGATTCTTTCTTGACACTTCATTGACACTATCATCACATCATGTACCTTTCCCTTGACCTGTGAAAAACATTTCAAAAACTTGGTATAAGCATAAAAAGCTCAGTAAGGGATATAAAAATATAGAAAGAAAACATGGGTACATGTATACATAAGAATGAAATCATACTTTACCCATAAAACATAAGTACTTTAACATACCTAATCAAATCATGAATAAATCATAGAAATCATAAGACATAAAGGTTAATTGAGGCATTCATAACATTCTTATGTAGGGATTAACCCTCTTGGTTACGTTTGGAATACCCATCACAGTATATTCCCTAAATCTCTTCGGAGAAACCATAACATTTCACTCCTTTGCATTACCCAATGCATTGGAGAGCTATATCGGGCTCACCATCCCTTCGTTTATCACGGAACCACCCATCTTCATAATAATTCCCAAGAACGTCAACATAATCGTATCACATAAAACATTCATAAAGGAAACATAACATTTCCACCTTTCAATCACAAGATATCAATATAACACATTGATATAAAAACATTATAAAAACCATTTTCAATACCAAAATAAAATAAAAGTAAAACACGGTATTTATTTTTCATTTAAAAAGAAGGTATGGCTTGTAGAGGAAGCTGAAACTCAAATAATGGTCACGGCGGCGGAGAATTCATTATCGCCGCATACGTACGACAAAAACATTCCCTTTTGTCATTTTGTAAAACACTTCGTATAAAAAAAGACTCCTTTTGGATAAACCTACAAGTCAAAGGGGTTTATACACCGTATAAAAGAAGGTTGTGTATAAAACAAAATATGCCTCAATGAAAGGAGATTGAGACAAAGTCTCATACCTCGGGTCTGACTTGACTTGATCGTTCTTTAACCTCCTGAATAATAAACTTGAGTTAATTTATACTTTCATAAGAACCTTTTTCAAGTTCATTATTCATTTTATATCACTTATTACCATGTCATGAACACTATTTAATTATTTTAGTTAATAACAGCCGTTTTAACGATCATTGGTACTTCAGTCAAAATATGTTCTTTATAATTACAAGTTGTTCATGTATCCATTCTATCCAGAGTTATAATCATGATTTATATATCATATATATCCAGTATATACATGAATTTATAATATTAGATAATCATTTAGAGGTAAGAAATGAAATGCACCGTTAATGGAGATGGTAAGTTGTACGTACGCATGAACGCTACTTTCATTTCTATTTCACATTTTATAGAATGGAATAATAATGATATAAAGGTATATTATAATTCCAGTATAATATCATACATAATATCATTAATTAAATACTTTATACATCCCACATATGGTATTAATGAATCAAATCACTTTGAGGGGGTGGTAGTCCACACGTCCTAAAATGAAGATATCGCGTTTACTCATAATGGTAACCATAAAGGATATGCCAAAAATGAAAAATACAGAATCTTAAGTAAAACATAAATATATTCATATATAAATATAGTGTCCTCTTAATGGCCACCTTTGAAGGTGTTAAAATAATGTTGAACAATCATCGTTTCGGGAGGCAGAAATTCGCCATCCACGGAAACAGTATGTTCATTAACCATTAGATGTAGGTGTGTGTAAGTGTAGATCAAATACTTCTTATAAAAATATCCTATTATATTTAATATACTGGAGTTGTTACAAAATAAATTAATAAAAGGAGTTTAGGGGGTTGGAGAAGCAAAATAAAACAAAAGGACTCAAGTGAAGACATTGCCTTAAAATCGGGTAACTCCCTTTGGTTTGAGCTCAAAGGCTTCCTTGGGAAGACATCTGCCCAAAGTGAGGCTTCAAGGAGTAATAGATGGATGTGGAGAGACAAAATGGGTAGGGGTTGGACGAGCCAAAGTCTTTGGAAGTGTGGGTAAAGAGGTAGAGGTGGGGGCCTTTTATAAGAGGAGAGGAGGGTCACTCTTGGAAAGTAAATAAAAGTTACTTTATTTTAAAATGAGATTCGGATTTAAGAGGTCCCACATTGATATAATTCGAGTATAATGTGATAAGGGTTCGAAATATACCCAACCAATAGGTTTTGTACATGTTTTGGCCATAGATTTTACCTTATCTTTTCATTTTATTTAAATCCTTTATTAATTAGTTAATCACTGCATCATCATGTTGTCATACATAATTTAATATATTTAATGTCTAAAATTTATAAAAAAAAAATCATGATGTAGGAAATATGTTTAGCTTTCTAATTAATAGTTATAGTCAAAAATATGGCTTTTATAACCACATGTAAAATTTTTTTTAGTAAAACATCTCATGTTTGTGTCATTTTTACTTTAACATTAAATAAAAAGTTATTTATGTCATGTCCCAACCAAAGTGGCTCCATGGGGTCCCCAATTTGACCCATGGATTTTCTTGGTCAGCCATGACACGTCCAATGATGGTAGGACAAGTTTCAACCTCATATCATATTATAAAAACATTATTTTTACCTTAGACTACACTAATTACCTCTAATCGCGATTAAGAAATTAAAAGTTACTATTCACCAAAAAATTATTTAATCTCATTAAACCAAATTTTACTTCTTAATGACAACCATGTATGTCAGATTTTTGAAAATCAAATCACAGAAGTGGAAAAGTTTCATTTAAACGAAAAATCAGTTTCTTTAACTACCACTTAGTGGTTTCACTATTCATCAAAAATTGAAGTTTATCAGAAAAATACCAAAACTTCACGCTAAGCTATATTTGATATTCTGAATTAAAAAATGATGTCTATTTTACAAAATTCAAATCATATAAGTTAAATTAATTAATTTAATAATTAATTCCCGCTGTCATGACAAATAGCGTGTTTTTATGAAACAATAAGTATCAAAAGATTGACACTAGTTTAAGTCTAATTTCAAAGTGAAATTGATTCCAATGACCACCATTGGATTAAATGGTAAAAATATTTTCTAATTTCACTTTAAAACCAATTCAAAATATAATCTAATCATATAAATAAATTATATTAAAAAGAGGTTTTGAATTAAAATACAACATTTTTCACTATTCATTAAAAAATGAACTTTATCGGAAAATTACCAAAAATTCACACAAAGTAAATTTTGATGTCCCATTCATAAAGAATAAGATTATTTTGACAGACATAGCTTATAAAATTGTCAAAAGATAGATTTAAAAATGGTTCGCCATCAAAAGGCGGTAAAATAATCTTTTAAAAAATATTAGTGTATTCCATGCTTAAGATTGGATTTATTTTCATTTTAAGCCTCTAAAACACTATCTAATTCATTAATAGGAATAGATAAAAATATCTATTATTCATTACTTACTTGGGATGTTACAATAAACACCATAAAATAGTAGTTGTAATATATAGAAGTAAATAATAATAATTTTTATGATAATAATTGAATAATATATTAATGGGAAGTATATAAACCACACAAAATAAATGGGTGGTTAATGTGGTATAAGTCTCAGATAAATAAAATTGAGACTATAAATCCCTTTACTACTTGAGTAACTTTTAAATCATGATCGTCATGAATGAATAAAATCAATTGAAACAATTAATATCCTGAAATAAATGATTTTAGTTATATAATATTTAATATTTCAGTATATAAACAACATAAAAGAGACATGTTTTTAATATGGAGTGTATCTCAAGGACATAAAAAATGAGTTGAAATTCCATTTACATATGTATAAGTCTCATCGTACTCATTCAAACCTTCTGTATAATAAATATTAGAATATTATAAATATATTCAATAATCATATTCAATTACACCATACAATATATTATTTACTTATAAATTTATATTATCCATTAATTACTAATTTTTTTGTTAAAGTTATGTTTCTTGTAACAACCACTTTTATTTTCATATGTTTTATTACTTTTTATTCTTTTTCCACATATTTAGATAATTATTTCCTTATTTAAATATTGTAAAAATGATTTAAATATCTTATATATTCATTATATATGTATTTATACAATTCTAAAAAATATAGAAATCGGAAATGAAATAAACTATTCATGGAGGTGGTTGGTCGTACGTACACATGAATGTT
Organism: Viscum album; assembly: GCA_963277665.1. Lineage (NCBI taxonomy): Eukaryota > Viridiplantae > Streptophyta > Magnoliopsida > Santalales > Viscaceae > Viscum > Viscum album. The sequence continues at coordinate 198,579,109 of OY728157.1, read as the reverse complement.
TTTTCCATTTTCATATCATGTATTTAGATAAAGAAAATTAAATTGTATATATATATATATATTATAATTAAAGTATAAAATTAGTTTCATATATATAACATATATTTATTTAACACGTTATTAAAACAATCCATGTATAAATTGAACGAATCACATTACTTTGGGGAGGCGGTAGTCCACATGGCCACAAACAATGTTATCGAATTCTAACAAAAAGAAAAGCATGAAAGTGTGTTTTGTATAAATTTTTAAAATATTAATACATTATAATAAAAATATATATCATATTAAAATATTAATTTCATCATTGTTCATATCCTTGAGAGGTGTAAATGGAAGAAAAAAATACATTGGTTCGTGAGGTGGTAGTCTACTATACACAAGAACAATGATTGGGTATCCCATTTGATGGAAGTGTGTGTGATTTTGAGTCAAAAAAATTAACATTAAAAATTATTTGAATGTATTATACTTGTGTCATTATATAATAATGTAATAAGAAAAATTTATGAGGTGGAGAAATATATAAAACGAATTTCTTGGTGAGGGATGTTACCACTTCTTTGGGAAACATTTTTTAGTTTCCACAAAAAAGATTCCTTACATGGATTTATGAATAAATTAAGGAAAATAGGATGAAGGAAGAGAAGATGGAAGTATATTTTATGGTTTTTACCAAGAAAAATGGCTTGATTGGTGTGAATAAATGGGGAAGGTGAGTACCCATCTTACAGTGGAGGTGGGGTGCAATTCTTGTAAATACAAAATGGTAAACACCATTGAGACGTATCCCTTACATCATGTGCCCCCAAATAATGATACAATATATATAAAAGGTAGTATATGGTCTAAATATATCAAACCCATTCCTTTTTAACTTGTTTTTTGTTTATTTTTTTCCCATATGTTAAGCTTAACAATTAAGTAATCTCATTTTTACATTAATGACTTTAATTAATTTTAATTACATCCACCAATAACATTTGGAAAAAAATAATTTTAACAAATTATAAATTTTATATTATTATTATTACAAATATTGAAACCATTTTTCCAAATTATAATTCTTTAATTGTCCAAAATTAATTTAAAATTAATCTCGTAGACGTGTTGTGAAAGTGGGTTTCTAAATTTAAAAAGCACAAATGTTTAAAAAAATGTTATAACCAATTTCAATGCGAAATTTTATTCAGTGACCTAAATTGTATTAATTGATGTATAATTTACCTAATGATATAATAAAAAGCAATTATAATTTAATTAAACTATATATAAAAATTATAAAAAATATAGATAAAAATTCATTATTTTTTATTATTCATCCTAAAATGAAATATTTCAGAAAAAAACAAACAATTCAACCTATGATAATTTTGAAATTATCAATAACCAAGTGAATTTTAATTTATGAGATTAATTTTACAAAATTTTATAAATTTAATTTTATTATTATTTACTAAAATGCATACAAAACGTTTTCAAGAAAATAGTGTTTTCAAAACATATAAATACTTTACTGAAAATTATATACTTTATTATCAATATGTTTCATTTATGTAAAACCATTATAAATAATATTTATATATTAATTATTAATATTCATATTATTATGTTTTATTTCTACGTTATAAAAATTTTGTTTATAGTAATTATAATAATAAAATCATGTTTCATAGAAACTCGGTGTTGTTTGTAACACAAGCTAAGATGATGTGGAATGTGGCACTATATTGAATTTATGTAGTGCATAAATAAATTTTAACATGGTGTATCAAGAAATACAATACATTAAATAAGTCAATTTATTCGTAAAAAAGTTCATGAAAATTCATGGGGTTACATTATACAATTCTTAAAGTGAATTTATCCCCATAAATTCATCATTCTGATAAAAAAAATTAAAATAATTATTCATAATCATATCCATATGTTCTAATGTAGCTTCCTCTAACTGATGGTTTCTCCATAAATCATTGACCATGTGAGATATCTCATTTCATAGAACATTCTTGATATAATATATAATTTCAAATGGTTTCTCATTATAAGAAATATCATACTCTAGTTGTATGGCCTATTAGTTTCGTACATGTGAAAGATATCGTATGTTATTCCTTAGAAGACATGAATCAAACACTTCATGGACTTGAGTATGGTTTTCCGAAGGTGTCAATAAATAGGTTATTATCCTGATACGATCAAGTACTTCAAATAGACTAGTATACCTAGGGATTAGTTTACCTTTCTTTATGAATCACATAACCTTCTTATAGGGATATATTCATATAAAAACATTCTTACCAGCTTTAAATTATAAATCATGTTAAATGTTATCATTATAAATTTCCTTCCAACATTCTGCATCATTGAAATGTTGTTTAATTTCTGAAACCTTCTTGTCAATTTCTTAATTTATCTCAGGTCCCAATAGAATTATTCCTCCAACATCATTCCATTATTTTGGAACTATAAATTTATTTCCATAGAGTTCATTATAAGACTCTATCTTAATTCTTGAGTTAAAGCTATTTTTGTAAGAAAATAAAACTTGAGTAAGGTGTTGATCCTAACCTCCTTTGAAATCCAACAAAAAATATATCAAAATATCCAATGATGTTTAAATTTTTCTTTCAAAATTAACATCTATATGAGGATGATAAGTTGTATTGGAACTCAATTATGTATGAAGGGCTTACTAAAGACTTCCCGAGAACATTGATGTAAAACACAATTCTCGAACAAATATAATTGACTGTAGTAAACTATGAAACATTAAAACCTATTTAATTTATATCTTGGAAATATGATCTAGAGATAATTCTTCTATGATGGTGAAAATGTGTTCTGAATTAGTGAGGAGATCTACTACCGCCCATATGACATTTTTGATTTTTTATTTTTTAGGGATTCCAAGGGAAAAAAATGAAGTGGCATTATCCCATTACCATTATGGTTTGGTTAATTGATTATAAATCTCCTATAATTTTTTCTTCCATCATTAACTTGTTAGAATACAAAGCACCAAGATACAAACTCTAAAATATATCCCTTTATTCCATCCCATTAATGTATTCGTTCAAGTCTCTGTACATATTCGTACATCTATGATGAATATAAAATAAATAATGTTGAGCCTCCTCCAACATCTCCTTCTTCAAATCCAGTATGGATGGAACACATTCATGGTTCCTGAAACTTATCATTCCATCTATATCAAGGTAAAACTCTGGAACATTTATAACCATTATCTACATTTTAACATCTTCCTTCTACTGCTCTTCAATCTTTACATCGATTAATGGTTGAATATTCTGGTGAGCAAGATAATATTTTCCCCCTTCATAATTTATAGGTCCATCTTTTTCACATCCATAAATATTGGATCTTTTTTATCCAGATCATATATAATCTAGCATGATCCTTTAAACTTGATTCATTTTCCACCGTGTTCTCTTTCATATGATACTAATGTATTGATCACTTATAATCCTTTTTTATTTCAATCCATCTCCTCTGTCACCTATTCGACTCCATCTATGTAAATATATACTTTTATCTTTTATATTCAGTATATATATAACACTTTTCTCTATAAAGATAATGACTCCATCATATTGATGAGAAAATTACCACAACTAACTTCAAATCATGTGTCGGTAATTTCTCTCCTTAATCATTAATTATCATGTGGCATAGGATATAACCATGTTATTCTGTATAAGAACACATATCAATCCCTTTATGGATGAATCGTTATAGATTACAAACCCTTCTCCACTATAGTACAATGTAATCATAAGTGTGATAAATTAACTTCTCTATAGTTCCTTGATATTTTTCTCTCATTTAACTCCCTAAATTAACTTGGAATCCTTCCAAGTTAGCTTAGTCAGAGGATTGGATTTTAATGATAAATTCTTCACGAATTTTAAATAATATCCACCTAAACCGAGAAAACTATGGATCATTATTACCATGGTTAGTTTGGTCCAACATTCAATAGCCATTTTCTTTAATGGATTTTCTACTATACCCTCTCTTGAGATTATACAACCAAAAAATGAAACCTTTTTCATCCAAAATTCATACTTTGAAAATTTTTCATACATTTTCTTTTTCTTTAAAATCGTTAGAATAATTCTCATGTGGTATTCATGTTTTTAAATTAACTTTGAAAAGAAAATAATTTCATCTATAAATACTACCACAACCTGGTCATGGTAATATCTAGATACTCTATTCATCAAATTCAGGATGATAGTTGGGGTATTAGTAAGACCCAGAGGAATAAATATATATTCATAGTGTCTATACCTTGTAAAGAATTTCATCTTGGTTGTATCCTCCTTCATGACCCTCAATTGAAGATATCTATAATGAATGTCAACCGTGGAAAAGTATTGATCTCTACATAATTAATCAAACAAGTCATCAATAAAAATTGAGGATATTTATTCTTTATTTGGATCTTATTCAACTCCTAATAATCAATAATGAGTCACCTTAATCCATCATTATTTTTTACTAAAAGAAAATGTGAACTCGAAGGTGACACACTTGTAAAAATGATTCATTTTTCATGGTTTTCATAGAGTTTATTATTCAATTTATGCAAATCAAAAAGTTAAAATATATAGGGATTAATTAAAATTGGCGAGGAAGTAGGTATGATATCTATTGAGAACTCAATATTATGATTCAGTGGAAGTCTAAGAAACTGTTCTAGAGAGACATCCACAACTTCCCAAAAATAATAGGAAAATCATCGATGTTGAGTTTCTCCCCAGCCATTTGAGATAAACAATCCTATTTTATGGAAGTTAAGACCCATATAATATAATTAATCTATATAGAATTTTCATATTTATCATCACATTGATAAATGATCATATATTGGTTTGACGTATCAAACATAACATCCCTTCCTCCATAATTGATGGGGGATTTATGCATATAAAGTCAATCCATTCCTAATATGGAACCAAATTCAAATAGAGGAAGAATGAAAATATTTTTTTAAGAAGCACAATCCAACAAATATCAACCAAAGAGGAATCATATACATAACATGAAATCATCATACCATTAGGGGTTTTCACTACAAATACTATATCTAATTATTTTCATGGAATCATAGTACCCTTATAAAAAAATTTGAGATGAAAGAGTGGGTTGATCCACTATAAAATAAGACATCATCAATTCTTGAGTGGGTGGTTAGGGTACCATACATTATATTTTTATCTCACTCCTCATCTGAAATAGTTATCACATGATATTTCCCCTTGTCCCTTAGATTTATAGGTTTCTAACATCGATCATCATCATTAACCTTCTTGTTTGGGGACTAATTATCATTATTACTCTTATTAATACACTTCAAGAACTGAAGTTGGAGTGGTTCATTCTATGTATATTTCTATCCATTTGTATTGTTATCTAGCTTCATCCCATCACATCACTAATCAAATTCCTGATTACATTCCCTTATACAATTAAAACATTTATTATTCTCCATAATAAAATTTCCTCCATGATTTTTCCCACACATAGATCATAAAATAATGTTCATCTTATTCTCTCCATGGTTTTTCAATTTTCAAATGAACTTCATCTTACTTTTATTTTCAAAAAAAATACGTTGATACCAAAATCCAACCTCTATTTCAACCTAGATTTCACAATTCTCAATATCATCATAGCTAATGAAGGCTCCTGTGTCTAAAACCATTCAGAGAGTTGAATTTAAGCCACAGAAGAATTAGTCAACCATACATTCAAGTTATATAATAATACCAGAATCATACCTCTAGAGTCATGTAAAATTAGTCTCCAAGGAAAAAAAAGATTCAGCATCCCTTTTCTTTAACTTGAGAACATATTTCTCTATATTTATATGATGAATATTAGGAAAATACTAATTAAATAAATAAATTATTAAGATCATCCCAATCCATTTAGTCTATTCTATATTTGTTCCTCATATTCATGAATATTGTCCATTATTGATTCAAATATTTTTTTAAATGCTAAATATACCAAATGAATTTCTAATTTTCCAAAACCTAAGGAATTAAAAAAAATATATTTTTAGTGGTAGTGATCTACTATTTAGAAACAAGTGGATCAGAAGACCCACTAAAATAATGTGAAATTTTCCCAAAGAAGGACTCGACAAGAAATTATTACCTCATTTGTAATTTTGAATTTTTGTATCATTGATAACATGAGGGAACTGTGTGAGAATATAAATGAGGTTTTTCATTCCATATCCCATAACATTTGTATTATTTCAAAGAAAAATCATTTTATTATCCATCTCAGTCAACATGTAAATGGTTCCTTCTGGTTCCATCTTTTCACTAAAACAAAAAAGTGTAAAGTAGGAAACAATATTCATAGTTGGAAACTACATAATCACCGAAAATCACTTATAGGATGAAAAATTTATGATACCTTCATAAAAATATGGAACATAGGTTTGTCCTAGGGTTTTCATATAAAAATTAAATTTTAACCCTTCATGATTATTCATAACGAGTTTGTGAACTTTTAAATCATATCCCCTATGAGTGTCAAAATAGGTGTGAAGCAAGGCTCATTTTCATACACCATATCCCAATTATGTCTAGATCAATATGGTGTTTTTGGGGTTTTTACCCGTATATAAATCTATGGCCTAGTAACATCCACTTATTATATACATACAAGGATTTCTTACTAGTACACCACTCAATATATCTTATACCAAAATTCTAGGACATTTTCTTATAATTTTCTCCATCCCTAAACTTGTCTTTAATGGTGTCCTTATGTTTTCCACTATGGTTTTCTCAGTATAGTTTGTAATGGTAAAATAAAATTTTGTTCTGATACTAATTATAGAGTCCCTTTCATATCATACATATACATTACATCATTTTTTCATAATAATTAATACATTAAACAAATAAGCACGAGGAGACTATAATATATTAGTTCCTTTGGAAACACAGAAAACATAAACAATAGTATATAATGGATCTACATTATCTCCCACTAGGTTCTTCATGAATATCACCCTTCTTAGATACATCAAACATATTACATATCTTCAAATCCAAGGGAAATGAAATATAATAAAAGGTGACCTCAGATGCTCAGTAAGTGAAAACAAGGGAGTCATATAAATATAATATTGAGACTAAGAGTATGAAAACATGACCACAACAATAGAAGATGATACCATGAATATCAAATATGATATTCATGATTCACGGCATAAATAATGTTTTCTCATAAGACATGAATCATAAGAGAATTAATAGAATAATCCATTAAATCATAACATAGGAATAATACAAGAAATTTTGTTAGACACATAAAGATATAAAAATGATTTCCTTATATTCAAGTCTTAATACCAAGACCTTGTTAGTGGAATGGGTTCACTTCCCAAACTATCATAGTAGTCAAGGATCACTCCTAATACTATCTTAGTGGAAAAATTCCACTACTAATCTAAACTCTCTCCCAATTCCATCCCTGTATATCTCATGAGATATAAATATTTACCTAATGAAATGGAGGGAGATATAGGTCTCACCCATCTCAAGGTTAATTCATACATATGTATTCCACAATATCATAAACAATCATCATATCATAACCCATTAAATGAAATGGGTATCATAAAAAGGACACCATATCATAACCTTTGGAAAATTTATAGTTTTATTAATAATTTATTCATATAATAACCTAGTAAAATAAGTGGTTTCAATATATATGTATCATGGTATAACATTTGGAAGAAAAATGTCTTTAAAAAACAACATGTCATCAAAATTATAATTCATTAAAAGAAATAAATCGAATGATATCCTTTGATTATAAACCCATTAATACATAGGTAACAATAATTGATTTTATATTATACATATGTTAATTTAAAAAAAAATTTAAAAACATTTCTTAAGGGAAATATACATTGTAATTTGAAATATAATTTTTAAAACAAAAAACGTTTTGAAAATAATTTCCATTGAAAATAACTTTTAAAACATATAAATTATTCTTTTAAAAAATTTGGAAAACATTTCCCATTGAAAAAATCCTTGAAAACATATAAGGTAAACTTTAAATCAATAATTGGATATGAAAAGATATAATTTCATACATGATTTATATGTAAAAAAATATTCCTTTCACGTTATTGGAAAAAGTCATAAGATCAATAATTAGATGATGAGAAGAAGATTCCATTAAAACAATTTCTATAAAAAGGTAAAATATGGGTAAAAATGACATTAAAATATAATGGTATAACATTTTTGAAATCATTTTTAGAAGACATGGTATTGGGATAAAGCACATTTCAGATCAATGAGAGAAATATGGCCGAGTTTTTTTTAAAACATTTTCTTAAGACACATAAGTACCAAAGAGTGGGAAAATGGTACCAATATATAAAGATATCCTGAATATCCATAGAATAATATAATTAATGAGAGTTATTGAGATATAGGTCATAATATTTGATCAATGTAAGTACAATCATAAATAATTACAACAACGAAGAGATTGTTGCAATAAACTCTTACAACATTTGTAACATTGATTCTCATCACCATTAGTGATTGAAATTAAAATACTATTAAAATATTTTATAAATAATCAGATTCATTATAAATCATGAAAAATGGATTTATATACTACTTGTGAAAGAATATATATGCATAACTTAACATGTGTCTAAATGAAAGAAAATTAAGACAAAATTACCTTACCGGTTTTGTAAATTTTGAATGGTTAAATTAATCAAATAAGGGTAATAAAATGGATAATTAGATACCCATAAATTTAATTATAATAATATTAGTGAAAATTATTTGTTTTTTATACACCACATAGAATAAATGATTGGTGAATATGGCATAAGTATCATAGAAATAAAAGTTTAATTAAAAATCACATTTCTACTTGAGTAAATTTTGAATCATGATCTGCATAAAAGATTAGAATAAAATAAAACAAATAATATCATGAAAAAAATTAAAAACATAAAATAAAATTTCAGTTTTTATTATTTACACCTGATAAAATAAATGAGTGGTGACTATGGCTTGTATCTCAGAGAAATAAAAAGTGAGACGAAATTCTATTACCTTAAGTCATGACACTATTCAGACTCACTCAAACCTCATGTATAATAAATATAAGTTTATTATACATATATTATTGACCCATATTCAATTATATCATACCATATATTATTTTTTTATGATATTATATTACCAGTTTATTAATAATTACATGTTAATGTTTTTTGGGTAAAAATCGCATTGTTTTTCGTACATGTTTGACTTTTTATTTTCGGTTCTATTAATTAAATCATTGTTTCCTTATTTTAATAATGCAATATGTAATATAACTATAATATATATTCATTATATATGTGTTTATAATAATCTAAAAAATTTGGAAATAGGAAATTAAACACATTGTACATGGAGATGGTAGGACATACGTATGCATGAATGTTGTTTCGATTTTCTTATCGTATTTTTAGAGAATGAAAAGTGAATGATAAATATAAATATATTTTAATTGTATTATAATTATTATTTCATATATAACACATTTTTTATTAAACTTGTATTTAATACATTTCATGTACTACAAAATGAATCCCAAGACTCTGAGGAGGTGGAAGTCCACACATCCACAAATGATGTTATCGTATTCTCAAAAAATAAAAATCATAAAAGAATGTGTTATATAATAATTTAATAAGAACAAATAAAAATTAAATATCAAATATATCATATAAAAACTTCAATTACATCATTATTTCTAACCTTGTGAGCTGGTAATGGAAGAATGAATGACATCAGTTCGTGACGTAATAGTACATCGTACACACGAATGATGATTATGTAACCCATTCGATGGAAGTTTTTTTGAATTTTATTCATAACCAAAACATGAAAAAATAAAATTATATATATAATAATTCTTTTATTATTTATTTATTTTATAATAATAATTTAGAGGTGTAGGAAAAATAAAACAAATGTTTTTCTTGAAGGATGATAAATCTTTATTCAGTAACTACTTTTGGTTTGCACCAAAGAGATTGCTTGGTTGGATTTCTGGAAAAATTTATGCCTCTTGGATGAATTTCAATAATTTTTTAATATATTTGGATATGTTTTTATTTTGAGAAAAATTGATTGAAATTTGTGAATAAATGAGGTGTTGAGAGACTTTTTTTATAGTGGAGGAGCGGTTATATTCTTGTAAATATAAAAAGGTAAACACTACTAAGAGGTATTCCTTAAATAATGTACCCCCAATAGTGGTCCATTTTTATAAATGGGATTATATGTTAGGAATATGGTCATAAAATGGATTTTTGATATTTTCTAGGTTATATTTCCCATTAACTTAATGTGTAACAACAAAAGTAAACTTATTTTTACCTTAATCATTGTAATTAATTTTAATTAATTTCACTAATCACATTGGAAAAAAATTATCTTGACCTTATTTTACATTATTAATTATTAATAATAATAGTATAAAATCAATTTTTTCAAATTCTAATCACATTAGTGGAATAAATTAAATTGAAATTAATCTTGTAGATGGGTCATGAAAATGGGTATTTAAGGTGAAAACACTCAAAATTTTGAACTTTTTTATATCCAATTTCAATGTAAAATTAATTAACTTCCTCTATATTTTATTAAATTATGTATAATTATATAATTATACTTTGAAATATAATTTAAATATATTTTACCTATATAAATAAATTATATGGAAAACCTATTTCAATTAGAATTCAAATTTTTCCACTATTCATCCAAAAATGAAATATTTTAGATAAATACAAAATGTTACACCTAATATAATTTTGATATTAGGAATTCAAAAATAGATTTTATTTTATCAAATTAAATTTCTAAAATATATAAAATTAAGTAGATTATTTATCACAAAAGTATATACAAAGAACGTTTTTGATAAAATTGTTTTTCTAAAACATATGAAGACTTTACTAAAAATTATGAATTTTATTATCAATATGTTTCCTTTAGGAAAGGCATTATATATATAATTTAAAAACTAGTTATTACTATTCGTATTAAAATTTTTAAAGGTTATTATATAGCTAATTTTTTTAAAATAATTATAATAATAAAATTATATTTAATAGAAACCCAATGTTGTGTGTCACCAATGTTGAGTAGATATTGAGTGGAGTAAAATATTAGCTTGTTGTTGCGTATAAATAAATCTTAACTGGGTGTAGTTTGAAATGAAAAACTTCAATGAAATTTTATTTAATCAAGAAAAAGGTCCATAAAAAATAGGGTGTTACATGATACATCTTTATTTATGGTTTCATTATATGTTCTCTTGAGTCCCATTGTAAACCTTTGTTGAATGAAATACATAGGTAGTAACCTTAATCTTGAATGGGGAGTTTAAAATTGACATGAAATAATAGGGATATTCATCATGGACATATTTTTATAAGACATAGAAGGTTATATAGGTTTTAATAGACTCATGGACTCCTAGATTCCTAAACTAATTTGATTTGAATCAAGGTATACTAATGAAAAATAGTGAGAAATAATTCTTCATGTGTGATAAGTTCATGAAAAACACACTTAGGTATTTGAGATACAGTGATGGAGTTCCCTATTATCAATCAATCTGTTATTCTTATTCTTGATGAGTGGTTGTGTTTTTTTTTATTATAATAATTCCATACAAATAATCCACAATAGTTGAGGTGAGAGATTATCCATATGATATTTCAATTGGTATATAATGTTATATTTGTGGGATGGGATTTAGTATAAGGAAAACTCAAGATGTGGACATTGAGGTGAGAGTAGGAAGTGGGAATGATATCATTCTTTGTGTTTTCTATAAGTATTGGAGTGTGTTTATGTAACACCCCAAGCTTCTACGGTACTCTTCTCTTTGAATAATGCGATAGCGTGTGTTGTACGCAACATCGAGTTCTAACACACCACAACCAATCAAACTAGCCATTATGAATAGTAATACATACTTTTTGAAATTTTATAAACTGTATATCTCAAAATGGACTTAATTTTTGGATTTGGATTATCGAATTTAGCCTAGGGTGAAATTTTGGAACTTTTCAGATAACATTTATATTTTGAAGAATAGTGAAAATTACTAAATTTTAATTAAAAATAACTTTTTTAATCGAAATAATTTATATTGATATAGTATGAATTTGAGTGGTTTTAAAGTATATTTATGACATCTTTTCACCAATTAATACAACATTGGTCATTGTACAAAATTTTACAATTAAACCAGACATAAACAAGTTTCAATCTTTTGATAGTTATTATCTCTTAAAAACACGCTTTTTGTTTTAACAACGGTAATTAATTTTAAATTAATTTCTGCCACTTCTATGTTTTTAATTTGGAAAAATGGATTCCATATTTGGAATCAGGATATTTATATTGTTTAAATAGGTAACTTATATTTTTAGACATTTTGAATAATTTCTTCGGTAAATATTTTATTTACCATGGTTAAGGGTAAATCCGGTAAATAGGGGTTAAAAAATAATATTATAATAATACTAAATTACCCTAAAATGTGTCCCAACATTATTGGTGGATACATGTCCGACCATGGGAATCTTTGGGTCGATTTTGGGACCCCCATTGAGCCACTTGTAGGTGATAGGGACACTTTATTTTAATTAAGTTAAAATAAATACAAAAATGACATAAGCATATATCTTTTAGTAAAAAAAATTTACATAGGGTTATATATGTTGGATTTTCGACTATAAATATTCATTTGAAAGATAAAAATATTTCCTACATAATTATAGTTTATTTATAATTTTTATATATTATATAATTTAATTTATTTATGACACAATGGTGATGCAGTAATTACTAAATTAATAATAAATTAAAATAATTGATATTATAAACACCCAAATAAATATAATTTCAGACTTTTTATGAATTAAACTAATTTTATAGGATACTATTACATGTTATAATTGATTTAATTATCTTCTTTGGTAGTAATAATTCTGTTATGATTTCTACAAAAATCAATTATTGAATAGTTTCAAAATTGACATAAAAGAGTTTTTAAAACAAATATTATATTATTATTTGATATTAAATTCCTAAAAATATAAAGTTACGCAAAAAGACTTATATAATGATATTTTTATAACTAATGGACAACTTGGGGGTCGCTTAGAGTTATATACTAATTTTATTAACTATATAATATAAAAATACAAAGTGACATGGTAAGTGTCAAACTAATTAACTAAGAGTTAATACATAAATATAAGGTTAATATAGTAACCCAAACCAGTCTAAATCCTATTTTTTGAGTGGTTTTATACCTATCCCCACCTTAAATGTTAAATAATCCACTTTGGAGCCATTAGAAACCGAATATGAATTTATTATAAAATAATATTTCTAACATTTCCAAAGGGGCTGTTCACCCCTCTTATAAAAGGGCACTCCTCCTTCTCATTAATTAACACCTTTAAAGCCTTTTGGTCGGCCAAACACTACCCAAATACTCTCTCAACTTCTGTAAATTCATCCTAGAGGCCCTCCTTTAGTCAGAAATCCAACCTAAAGAGCCCTTTTGATCTAATCAAAAGGAAGAACCTAAAGAAGAGGTAATGTTTTCACCACCCTTTTTTAAATTCATTTCTTCTTCAACTTCTTCTTTCTTTGTTATTACAATTCTAAAATAATGAATCTAGTATCTCTTATATACTTTAATATTATTATAAATATGGTACAACCATATTCATTATTCTATCCATCCTTTGAATGACATGTCACCATACGTGCGTACGTACGGCTTACCGTCTCCACGTCGTGGTGTAATTGTTATTTATTATATTATTATTTGGATGGGTATAATAATGATTTATAATTCATTTAAATAGTAAATATAACATGATAATGATTCTGTATATATTATATACCATCCAATTATATATTATTTTAATATCAAAAGAATGATATTGTCTCTCATGCGTACGTACGGACTATCGTCTCCACGAACGCAATGAGATTCATTCTCCATCGTATCCATTCAAGTATAATTATCATTTTATTATTTAAAAATAATGTTTAAGGACTTGATATCATTATGGATATGAATAAGATACAACCTATCCATGAAAAACATGGCTTACGTAACAAAACATATAAAATAAAATGAGCAAGTTAACACCCGAAACAGCGATAATTCTAAGATATTATTAACAAAGCAATGTTAAAAGATCATATATGATATCATATTATTGTATATTATTCTTGTATAATTTAATAAAAATTATTTCACCATTATACAGGAGTTTAACCTACCCCAAACCAAGGAAAAGTACAAGGTAAGGGTTTATTTCGCAATCTTTTTATTATTCGAGGTTGTTTATACGAAATAATCTACTGGGATTTCTTTATCATCGACATCCATGTTTCTTAAAAATTTATTTCAAAACATTTTTACTATTTACAAGAATATGGGTTAAAGTCATTTCTACCCTTTTTTGAATTTTTATAAGAGGTTTATAAAAGGAAAATTTCCCTCGTTTTCCAAACAAGGGCTTTTTAACCTTTTCGACAGAATTAAGATAAGAATGTTTTTTTAACTTATACAGCGGGTGCGGGTATTTTCCGCCGTTATAAAATCATCGAAGCTTCCCGTAAAATCTTATTAGAATATTTTCAAAGAAAATGTTTTATTTTATAAATATATGACTCTTAAATGATTTCAAAACAGAAAGAGATATTTCTCTAAAAAGAGTTTTGATTTCATCTATGTCAACATCCTTTGATGTATTTTATGCTTATTTGAAGTTGATTTATAATGATACAAAACTTCTATATTGTATTGAAGGTTTTGTGATATTTTTGACTATGGATGAGTTATTTTTATACCATTCATGGTTTGTGGATGAAGTATTTAAATTTCATATGCTATTTTTAATACGAATGTTTATGTTATGTTTAAACCTTTTTAAATGGGAATGCATTGGACTTATAATGTGACGGGTGGAGCCCGTTATAGCTCATCGATGCATTGGTAGGTCTCATGAGACAGACTAGTGTCTTGGCATAAGGCCTTGGAAAAATCTTATTTGTATTCTTGGAATGATTCCTTGGCTATGTGGTTATGATAGTCTGGCATTATGCATTCCATCATTATGAAAGTGGTTATTGATATTGCATGTGATTATTCCATTAGTAGAATATCCATGTGAATAAGTAAATGGAATTATTTCATTTTATTTTTGCCATACTATGTTGAAGCCAATGTTTAAACGGCTTTTGTTTTAGTTATACATTTCCTTAAATGTTTATTCTTATTTATGAAAGTTTCTGTTATATTGTTATCCTTACTGGGCATTTGAGATAACCCCTTTTCTATGTTTTATTTTTCCCAGTATGTGAGGAAGTAATTTATGAATGACCTACAGGGATAATATGAGGGGATAAAAGTGTGGAATATGGAGACTATATTGTTGTAGTTTTCATTTTATGATGTAATGTAAACTAAATTAATATATCTAGTGTTACCAAGGCTACTAAACAAATCGGTCTTTCGAGATTTGATTTTTTTTGTGACCATGCCAATGTTATGTAATAATGCACCGACTCTGGGTAACTGGGGTCGGGACATTACAGTTTACCTCCTTCTCAAGTCTAGAATTAGTTAATTTTAAATAAATAGATCAAGCATGTAGCCTATGAGGTAGTGTTACTATATTAGAGACCACTTTATTAGGATATGACCCCATGAGAGGTTAAGTGTAACACCTCGACCTAATACACTAGTATTAGATAGTGGACTATGTGGCCACAAGTAGGACTCCTCATAAGTTATAGGTTGTTAACTAGTGGATATAGCCTAAATCAAAATTTGGGGAGACTATTCCTTCAAATAAAAAGTGAGAAATAATGGGAATAAAAAAACATCTTCAATACCACACATCAAATTATTGCACAAATCAATAAAAAAAGATTCATGCTATAATTTTTTTAAAAAATTATTATACATGAATATGTCTAGACCAGTCACCCACTAGTTCAATCACATATAGAAAATAAATAAATAAACTAAAAAAATAAAAGTCTCTACTATCATCCCTGATCCTCATATCGGTCACAATATTCACATCCCTATTTTGACAATCCATCCCAATGCACTGAATGTTATTTTCTCAACCTCTAATGAAAATATAAGGTCTACACATGCATTACGGTGCACATACTGGTTTTGAGAAATAACTATCAGTAGTATATCACCAAGTGACCCTAATATACACCAACATATAAATTTCTATACATGAGGAGAAAATTAATAGAAATAAACATTTACAATAGGTAATCATGTGCTGATTAGGCCACCATAATATCATATCATACATGTTCATCCTATATTGGAATCCACCTCATGCATTCACCACACACACATGTTTTGGATCATCATGTTCTAATAATTCCGTCATGAAACATGACCATAATTTCTTTTAACCATGTTATAATATAGTACCCTTACACTTTGGATTCCAATCCTTACTTGAAGAATCATGGTTGGTAATTACTATGTATTGACATCTATATGAACAAGAATTGTAGGTTATAATGTATATTTCCTAGTCCATCACTTATTACTCAAGGGAGTTGACCCATAATTTTACAACCTCTATGTAATCGCTCAAGGTGACACCCCATACTGTATTTGAAAAACTTCTTTATAAATCATTGTAAGTCTATTCAACAAATCATGGACCAACATTCTCACTCAAGGTGGTCCATTCTAAAATATTTTTACTCAAGATGATATTATTTTCCCATATTAGTACCATATTAATCAATATATGGTATGATTTTATGTAAAAACATAGACTAGTATTATCAGTCAAGAATAGACCATGAAAACACATTCTCATTAAAGGTAAGTTCATTTTCCACACAACTAAATTATCACTCAAGGAATTTATAATATAATATATAATCTACTAAATTATCACCAAAACTAGTTTTTTACCAATACCTTCACACTCAAGGGAAATCTAGGACTCTATAACTCTCTTCTTCCATACTAAGATCCATCACCAATTAAAAGAACATAGTCCATGAAACAATAGGGTCCATAGAGTGTCTCATAGGCTCAACATATCATCACTAGGGAACTAGTAAATCTGGACTAAGTCAAATACCTTGACATACCTTGTCTTCCATCCTTCTCAATCATAGCATGTTATTCCTAATGGCCTTCTTATCTCACATATCGGGGCATCCACTATGATTCCCTATGCCACACTCGGTCATTGTTAAATATAAACAAATCATATCTAACACCACATGGTGTTCTCAAATATCATAGGCACTTAAAATAGTAGCCTCAAAATAAAATTACCATCCTCATCTAGTACTCACACCACAAACCAGAACCACTAACTATGGACCACCTCGATTTAACTCTCCACAAACCCCTTGGCATCCCCTTGACAAGTCACCAAAAAATCTTTATGATCCTCACTTAGGTCCAATCTCATATCACCTATTAGAGGGGATCTTAGACCAATAACCTATATGGAACCCTCTATGTCACACCACTCTATCCCCATTTTCTATATCTTACTCATGGAATATACCCAAAGTACACTAAATCCACAAGAGGGTGTTCCTCTTTATATGTGAGACATTCGATCTTCTCACTTATCCTCACATGTTATAAGTATCCCATGTATACCTAACTAACCTATGGAAACAATCATAGGATTTCAAAACACTATCCCAATTTTGAATCTTTCCCCAAGCCCCTCGTAAACATATCCAACACTCTTACCCCTTAGATACATAGTAATTTAGTGATATCAAGATACCCAATGCGCTAAATATGAATTACTTCATCTCAATATAGCTCAATTCGATCCTATATATTTCTCTAGGGTAATATTAATACCTATCCTGTTTCTTGGTCTTAGAAAATATTTATTAATTAAAACTAATGCATAAAAAATTATATGGTATTGTATTAAAGGGATCATCTATAACCAAAATGGTGGTACTATCCTCACCAAGATCTACTTTTCCTCAGTCAATCATATATATACATCATCCAAGATCATACCCAAAAAATAGATTATATCTCATGTTAAAAAATATAAATAATTAATTAATAAAATTTATAATTAATTATATAAGTAAATGAAATGATTCATAATTTCCCAAAAAAACTCAACATGCATCACCACATCACTAAAACTACATAAAACTGTTTGTGTTCATACTTCTAAAAAAGTATAAATCCTTAATAAGAAAAAAACAAATTATACTCACTATATTTAACCATTATCCCATGGAGTCAACATTGAAACTCTATCTTTAATCACACTAAAATGAGAAGTTATTAAATAGGAACTAAATATAGAGGATGGAATAAAATAACACACCTCGAATCCCTGAAAAAAAATACTTCAAAACCTTGAAAAATCAAAGGGGGAAAAGTAGAGCAAGAAAGGGGGGTTGTCCAAGATGGAACACATTAATTTCCCATTTAAAAAAATAATAAGAGTGTAAACCAATAAATGATAGATTTTTCCATGCTAAAAACACCATTGTCGCATTTTCATGGTGAAACCATGAGGGTCATGGCGTGATGCCTCCACGCATAGCCCAATTGAAGATCTTACCTCCTAAGATAGTGTGTGACTTCCCCTGGTAAAGGTACTAATCCCTAGTCTACCTTTTCCATGGTATGGAACCTCTAGGGTCATAATGTATCCATTCAAGTTAGATGGATCGCCCCTAGGAAAACTTCCATCATGTTGTGAACCTCATGGGACAATAAATGATGTGCCACACTAAGATGATGTTGAAACACCTAAGTTCTAACCTCCCCTCTCATGTTGTTTCGTCTCACACTACATTTCAAGGTACAAACCCATTAATGTTTTCTACAATGCAACTGAAGGGTTGTGGCATGACCAACTATATATACTGAAAACTAGAAAATGTAGGTGTCACCTAGACATTGTTCCATCATTTAACTAAGCACCCAAAATATATTTTCTCCCTTGATCCTCATCCAAAAACATCTCCATGAGATTTATCAATAATCATAATTTTTATCCAATTCATAATTTTTAATATTTACCCATGTCAATAACCATAAATCCGTATTTAATGATATAAAAAATAGGATTCATTAAAAACTCCCACCAAAATGTTTATCATCCATGAGAAGTCATGGTGGTGCTTTATCTGTCACTCATGGCATACCGTAATCATTTATTATCTAGTAACCCACCATATTCAATCCTCAATAGATGATTTAGCCTCTAGTCACCTACTCAAAACTCTATACCTCCTTATTCGTCAAAAACTGAGGTACCCACCCATCACTATTTCCCACATAGGGATAATTCACAATCTCACCCATCTATCCTACCACACCATGGAATCATCAATCAATTAATCCCCAATACTATGGTAATTCCCTACATATTACTTCACTCAAAAAAGATGTTTTTTAACCATGGTGCTCTACACCACAAGGTTCACAAATAAAAAGATCAATTATAGCAGTCCCTTAACATGATCGATGCAGTATCAACCATTTTTTACAAAATTCCATAACAAAACATAGATCAGTTTCCTTTTAGGTTCCTCCACTCAAATAAATAGTCACACCAACTTACATGTTATCTCATCACGCAATCATGATACCTTAACTTCCATAGACATCATTATATCATTTAATCCCCCCAAACCATTGTGTTATCTTGGAACTTGATGTAATTACAAGGTTCATTCCTTGACAAACCCAACCTGCATTCATGCTATTACCATGTAAATCATATCATCCCTAATCATAATAATCTCAAACCAAAAAAAAGTGTAGCTTGATGACAGGACATGGACTCCATATAACACCACATTTGAATCCTGGATCTATTTTTTACTAAGGAACCACACAACATCTAATCTGTATGCACTCTGATATCTCAAGATAATCTCAATCATTTACCAATTGGTCTCACCACATCCATGACCATACCAACCTGAGGGGATTTATGTAACAGCCCGAGATTTTATGAAAAATATTCTTTTTGATTTTATTAATGTCTTGTGTTATACGCTACACCAAAAGGATCTTTCACAATACACATATCTGACCTGTCTTGAATTATACGCAATCACGACCTTCCACGATAGTGTGTGTTGTATGCAACACTGAGTTTCGCTAAACAACGATATGCTATTAAGATATTATTAAAACTAGCCGTTATGAATAGTAATAACCACTTTTTGAAATTTTGTAAATTTTATTTTTCAAAATGGAATTCCTTTTTGGATTCGTAATATCGAAATTAGCTTAGGGTGAAATTTTGGTACTTTTTGGATAACTTTCATATTATGATGAATAGTGAAAATTGCTAAATTTTAATAAAAAACAACTTTTTTAATCGAAATAATTAATAGTGATAAATTATTAATTTGAGTGGTTTTAAAGTATATTTAGAATATGTTTTTACAATTTAATACAATGTTGGTCATTGGATGTAATTTCACATTTAAACCAGTTATAAACTAGTGTAAATCTTTTGATAGTTATTATCTCTTAAAAACACGCTATTTGTTTTGACGATGAGAATTAATTTTTAAATTAGTTAATGCAACTGATATATTTTGAATTTGGTAAAATAGACATCATTTTTGAGTTCATAATATCAAATATATCTTAGGCCTAATTTTTGGTATTTTTCTGAAAACTTTCAATTTTCGATGAATAGTGAAACCACTAAGTGGTAGGTTAAAAACTGAATTTTGCATAAAACTTAATTTTACCGCTTCTATGAATGGAATTTCGAAAATCCGAGAGACGCGGTTAATATCAAGGACTAAAATTTGGTTCAATGAGATTAAATAATTTTTGGTGAATAGTAACTTTTTACTTTTTTTATCACGGTTAATAGTAAATAGGGTAACTAAGGGTAAATATGATATTACTATTACCCTAACACATGTCCTAATTCTATTGGATAAGTGTAATTCGACCAAAAACAACCTTATGAATATAATATGACCATTTAGGTCCACTTGGATTAGATTATGACATTTAATATTATTTTATTTAATGAATAGTTAAAATAGTTAAAATCAAAGTTTAATAACTAAAAAATTTTTAATATGGGGTTATACATAAGATAAATTCGACTATAAATATTCATTAGAAAGCTAAGAAGATTTCATACATAATGATATTTTATTTATAATTTTTAGACTTTAAATAAATTAATTTATTTATGACACAACGATGATGCAGTAATTACCCTTTTAAGGAAATATTAACATAATTGATGTTATAAATGCTCAAATAAATGTAATTTTAGACTTTTTATGAATTCAACTAATTTTCTAGGTTACTATGATATATTATTGTTGATTTAATCAACTTGGTTCGAACATATAATTCTGTTATGACTTTCACAAAAATCATATATCAAATAGTGTCAAAATTGACACAAAATAGTTTTTAAATCAAATATTATATTATTAATTGTTATTTTATTCCTAAAAATCTAAGGTTCGGCCAAATGACTTAGATAAGGATATATATATTAATAATAAACAATTTTGGGTTCGTTTGGCATGTTATAGTAAGTGTATTAACCATATAGTGAAAGAAAACAAAAAGACACGGTAAAAGTTAAATTATTTAACTTAGAGTTAAATCTAATTGATAAGGTTAAAATAATACCCTAAACTTGTCTAAATCTTATTGGTTGATAGGATTTCGACCCATCCCCACTTTAGCTCCGAAATAAGACCCTTTGGAACCATTATAAACCGATTTTGACTTTAATATAAAATAATATTTTGAGGTATTCCTAAGATGCCCCTCTCCTCCCTTATAAAAGGACACCTCCTCCCCCTCCTCCTCACACCAATTGGAGAACTCAAGCTCGGCCAACCCCTGCCAAAATCTCTTCTCCACTTCCCTAGAAACATCCTAGAGGTTCTGGTCTTCCTCAAAGACCAATTTTAGTGCCCTAAGAGGAGGTCTCAAAGAGGCGCTTCAAAGAAGAGGTAATTACCGTTACCAATTCTTTCATCTTTATTTCTTCTTCCACTTCTTCTTCTTAGGTTGTTTCATTATGAAGTAATAAAATCACTATCAATCATATACTGATATGTTATTTTAAGTATGAAACAACCCTATTTCACCATCTATCCATCCTACGGAAAAAAAAATCACCGCGCGTGCGTACGTACGGAATACCGTCTCCACACCGTGGTGTAATCTATTTTCCACCACCACCTTACATGGATGGGTATAATGCTGTAAATAATAACTATAAATATTTATTACAACATCATATTGATTCTGATATATTGTATAATCCACTCCAATTCAATTCAATAATTATGGAAATTATATCATCGCTCGTGCGTGCGTACGGACTATCGTCTCCACGACGCGATGAGATTCATTCTCCATGTTAACCATTTAAGAATGATTAAAAAGTATATATAAGAAATAATAATGAAATATATGACATTATAAAGCTACTTGATTTATGTATATATGTATATTTATGTCATCTACTTACTTCCATTCAAGTAAATAAGGAAAGGAAAACAATGTTCATGCGTACGTACGGACAACCGTCTCCATAAACGGTGTTTTTCATTTCATTTATCTATATTATATATATATATATATATACTGAATATATATGATAAATAAATCATATTTTATATTCTGTAAGTAATTAAATCATGATATAAGTAATAATAATGTACAGAACAACAAGTCAAAACACCTACGATAAATGAAACGATTTTACCCAAAACGCTTCTTTAACATGGAATTTACAAAAGAACGGGTAATATAACGTCATAAGTGAACCATATATGATATTATAACAATGAATATTATTCTGTAATAAGTCAATGACATTATTTAAATCATTATACAGGAGGTTTGGACACATTCGAAGCAAATCGGACCTAAGGTAAGGGAAATATCACAATCTCACTTTTAACCGAGATTGTTTTTACTTTGGTAATTACTGGGGTGTATTTTATCATCCACATCCATGTTTCATCAATATGTAATATTATTTCCATCCACCTATAATTTTTTTTTCAAATCCAATTTTACCCTTCGGTGAGTTTTTAGTAAAGAATATGAAAGGAATCTTTTGTCGTTTTTCGTACAAGGTACTTTTTGACTTTTCCGACAAAAGTATGAAGAATGTTTTTTTTAACTTATACGGCATGAATGGATTTTTAAAACATTATTTCCATGAATCTTCCTTTACAAGTATTAAAGTTTATTTTTAAACAACTTTTTTTAGTTTATAATTGTATGACATATTAAGAAAGGAAAAGTGTTTTTGAAATAGAAAGGATATTTTCCTCAAGAATGGATTTCAAGTATTTTATCAAAATTATTTTCCATCTAAGATAATAAAGGGTTCTGTTTTTATCCCTATTATTACATTGATTTGATTATGTTGTGATGGAATTATTTTTATGAATTCCTTTATCTTATATGAATTGTTTTATGATGTCATGTTGTTTAAGAATCCCATTTTTATTACATGGGTTATGTAATGATGTATGATTTATGATTTTGTGGCACACATAATAATGGTATCATTATGAGATGGGTGGGACCTATATCTCCCTCCAATGCATTGGGTAAAGATTTTATATCTCATGAGATAGACATGGCTGGAATGGTAGGTTATACTGGTTCAGTGAAACAGGACTGAAACGAGGGTTACTCGATTCAGAAAGGGACTTTGTCCACTAAGATAGTCTTGGAATGAGTCTTGACTAACAAGAAATGATTCTCTATGATTATGTGTGAATGCCACAAAGTTTCATGTTTTATGTTATGATTATTGTGATTACATTTCACTGCCATGATTTACCCCATGTTATGAAATTATGATCTCTTTTGCAGGTTAAGATTTTCCAAAAGTTATGTGCTTATGTATATGATGTGATTTATATTTCTTTTGTTTACCCTTACTAAGCATTTGAGCTCACCCTTTTATGTTTTCTTTTCCCCAGGATATAAAGAAAGGTTTTAGGTAAAAAAAAAGTAAGATCTTTATTGGAGATGTTGAAGATCTTTCACCACGATTAGAAGATTACGTTCCGAGTTTCCAAAGACACTAAACTATTACAATCCTTGTGTGTGTTTTTTTGTTATGTACTAAGTATTCCGCAAAAGTAATGTAATGTCCATGTACGTCAAGCTTCAGGTCTCTACAGTTGGTATCAGAGGGAGGTTTAGTCAACCTTTGGAATCTAGGATGCCAAAACGTTAGTGAGATCCCTAGAGATATTTATAAGGTATGTCTAGGGATGCCCCTACGGATAAGTATACGTATAAGATATAGTCCTAGAACTATGGTAACGATATTAGATTAAACCAAAGATGTTAGATATTTAAGTTACTCCCCCTTTATTATGATTTTTGCCTCTCACACTATTCTTTTTGGGTTTTAGAAAATGGCTGCAACCAAGATGATTCACGATAATGGAGGATATGATGGACAATGGAATGATATTCTTCATAATGAAATGGGATTTGGAAGTCCAAACATCATTATTTTGCCAAATCAGCAATCTCATAATATGATCAATAAAGTAAAATTTGGTAAGTTTCCTGACTCGGCTAATAAGAGAAAGATGGAGTTTCATGATGATCATAGAGGAAAGAAAGTTCAATTCCCCCTATGTAAATCATGTGGGAAGAGGCATCAAGGAGAATGTTTCAAAGGAACTGGAAGATGCTTTGGGTGTGGAAAAGAAGGACACAAAGCCAGTAAGTGAAAAGGAAAAGGTTCAGTTAACACCAGGGATGAGGATAATGGTATTGCTATGACTTCAACAATAGTTAAATGTTTTAAATGTGGAATGTACGGGCATTTTGAAAACCAATGCCCTAAGGGAAAGTCTCATGAAGATAATCAGTATGGTCGTATGGGAAGTATTTATGTGGATGATGATGAAGAGACTACCAATGATATGTGAGATGAAAGAATTGTTGAAGCTCGGTCAATGGTTTAAGAATGTAGTGGAATGATTACATGTTTATCATGTGTAATGTTGTATAAGTAATCTCACGGTACTATGGAATAAAGAGACATGTAAGGATTGTTACATTGTTGTCTTATTAATGTTACCAGTATCCATGAAAGGTTATTCAGATATTTTTGGAATGTAGATGATATGCGCATAATGAAGGGATAAGGAGAAAATTAAATGTTTGATAGTATTCATGAGCTCATGACTGATATAAGTAGAAGGTTATATCATGGTTTGAGTATATAGAATTTTTGGATTTTGGTATGTGGAAAGAGTTAACTTTTGACAGCATTCATGTTTTCACTATGGTTTAATGGGTATTCATTTTTTTCAAGAGAATACATCATTAAGGTATTCACATGTTTGGAATGTGACCAAAAGGACATATCTTATGATATATGGGGATTAACGACAGTATTAAATCTCTGGTAATCGTTTTCACTATATTATGAGAGTGGACTGTAGTATTATGGATAAGCCTAAAGATTAGAATGGATTATGTTGGACATAAGTTAGTATTGTTTAAGGATAGAATATTTTCGATATTATTGATGGGATGTTATAGTAATGTAGAAAAAGGACAACCTGCAGGACGGGCGACAGCCCATCGCGTCGGACAAGGCTGTAGGAATCGAACCCACAACCGAAGTGTGACTGGCCTTTATCGCCTACCACTGGCCTACAGGAAGTCCCTGTTTAGTAGAAACTAGTTTTATTATATTAAGCAGTATGATATATGAAGTATAAGTCCATTTTAGGAACCATATATGATTAATCTCACTATAGATCGACTTATGTATATAATTTTTGCTAACCTTTTGATTGAGACAGATGGAATGACCCGTCATTCTATCACATGATCTGCTAACACTTCACGAATAACAAATTCAACTTCATTTATTTAAGAGATGAAGTGGAAATTGTTCAAGGCACGAAAAACAGTGAGATTGTACCAAAATAAAGTAAGTATTTATTCTAATACAAATTCTTCAACTTTAGGGAAACGATCATGAAAACCAAAAATGTTGTCCTAGTGCTCTTATATCTGATTAATCAGATGGTACCTTAGATCGTCACAAATTTATGGATTTGTGATTGTTGGCTTTTCCATAGCCATGTTCTCTACCACTCTCCATCAAAACATGATGGTTAGATTTTTCTTCCATATCCATATTTTCACCTATGTGGAAACCCAGTGATTTGTTTATTTGGGTAACCATTACGTTTCATACGTTCATTTTTAAATATTGGTTTTGGTATTCCTTTTTACGATGTGGGTTTCTATTAAAGAAACTTTCGAATAGTAAACCATTTATAACCCCGACGAATTTCAAGGGCGAAATTCATTTTAAGGGGGGTAGAATGCAACAGCCCGAGATTTTATGAAAAATATTCTTTTTAATTTTATTAATGTCTGGTGTTATACGCTACACCAAAAGGAGCTTTCACAATACACATCTCTGACCTGGCTTGAATTATACGCAATCGCGACCTTCCACGATAGCGTGTGTTGTATGCAACACCAAGTTTCTCTAAACAACGATATGCTATTAAGATATTATTAAAACTAGCCGTTATGAATAGTAATAACCACTTTTTGAAATTTTGTAAATTTTATTTTTTAAAATGGAATTCATTTTTGGATTCGTAATATCGAAATTAGCTTAGGGTGAAATTTTGGTACTTTTCGGATAACTTTCATATTCTGATGAATAGTGAAAATTACTAAATTTTAATTAAAAACAACTTTTTTAATCGAAATAATTAATAGTGATAAATTATTAATTTGAGTGGTTTTAAAGTATATTTAGAATATATTTTTACAATTTAATACAATGTTGTTCATTGGATGTAATTTCACATTTAAACCAGTTATAAACTAGTGTCAATCTTTTGATAATTATTATCTCTTAAAAACGCGCTATTTGTTTTGACGACGAGAATTAATTTTTAAATTAGTTAATGCAACTGATATGTTTTGAATTTGGTAAAATAGAAATCATTTTTGAGTTCATAATATCAAATATAGCTTAGGCCTAATTTTTGGTATTTTTCTGAAAACATTCAATTTTCGATGAATAGTGAAACCACTAAGTGGTAGGTTAAAAACTGAATTTTGCATAAAACTTAATTTTACCGCTTCTGTGAATGGAATTTCGAAAATCCGAGAGACATGGTTAATATCAAGGAATAAAATGTGGTTCAATGAGATGAAAATAATTTTTGGTGAATAGTAACTTTTTACTTTTTTTACCACGGTTAATAGTAAATAGGGTAACTAAGGGTAAATATGATATTACTATTACCCTAACACATGTCCTAATTCTATTGGATAAGTTTAATTCGACCAAAAACAACCTTATGAATATAATATGACCATTTAGGTCCACTTGGATTAGATTATGACATTTAGTATTATTTTATTTAATGAATAGTTAAAATAGTTAAAATCAAAGATTAATAACTAAAACATTTTTAATATGGGGTTATACATAAGATAAATTCGACTATAAATATTCATTAGAAAGCTAAAAATCTTTCCTACATAATTATATTTTATTTATAATTTATAGACTTTAAATATATTTATTTATTTATGACACAACGATGACGCAGTAATTACCCTTTTAAGAAACTATTAACATAATTGATGTTATAAATGGTCAAATAAATGTAATTTAGACTTTTTATGAATTACACTAATTTTCTAGGTTACTATGATATATTAGTGTTGCTTTAATCAACTTTCTTCGAACATATAATTCTGTTATGACTTTCACAAAAATCATATATCAAATAGTGTCAAAATTGACACAAAATAGTTTTTAAATAAAATATTATATTATTAATTGTTATTTTATTCCTAAAAATCTAAGATTCGGAAAAATGACTTAGATAAGGATATATATATTAATAATAAACAATTTGGGGTTCGTTTGGCATGTTATAGTAATTGTATTAACCATATAGTGAAAGAAAACAAAAAGACACGGTAAAAGTTAAATTATTTAACTTAGAGTTAAATCTAATTGATAAGGTTAAAATAATACCCTAAACTTGTCTAAATCTTATTGGTTGATAGTATTTCGACCCATCCCCACTTTAGATCCGAAATAAGACCCTTTGGAACCATTATAAACCGATTTTGACTTTAATATAAAATAATATTTTGAGGTATTCCTAAGATGCCCCTCTCCTCCCTTATAAAAGGACACCTCATCCCCCTCCTCCTCACACCAATTTGAGCACTCAATATCAGCCAACCCCTGCCAAAATCTCTTCTCCACTTCCCTAGCAACATCCTAGAGGTTATGGTCTTCCTCAAAGACCAATTTTAGTTCCCTAAGAGGAGGTCTCAATGAGGCGCTTCAAAGAAGAGGTAATTACCGTTACCAATTCTTTCATCTTTATTTCTTCTTCCACTTCTTCTTCTTAGGTTGTTTCATTATGAAGTAATAACATCAGTATAACTCATATACTGATATGTTATTTTAAGTATGAAACAACCCTATTTCACCATCTATCCATCCTACGGAAAAAGAAATCACCGCGCGTGCGTAGGTACGGAATACCGTCTCCACGCCGTGGTGTAATCTATTTTCCACCACCACCTTACATGGATGGGTATAATGGTGTAAAGAATAACTATACATAGTTATTACAACATCATATTGATTCTGATATATTGTATAATCCACTCCAATTCAATTCAATAATTATGGAAATGATATCATCGCTCGTGCGTACGTACGGACTACCGTCTCCACGACGCGATGAGATTCATTCTCCATGTTAACCATTTAAGAATGATTAAAAAGTATATATAAGAAATAATAATGAAATATATGACATTATAAAGCTACTGGATTTATGTATATATGTATATGTATGTCATCTACTTACTTCCATTCAAGACAATAAGGAAAGGAAAACAGCGTTCATGCGTACGTACGGACAACCGTCTCCATGAACGGTGTTTTTCATTTCATTTATTTATCTATTATATATATATATATATACTGAATATATATGATAAATAAATCATATTTTATATTCTGGAAGTAATTAAATCGTGATATAAGTAATAATAATGTCAAGAACAACAAGTCAAAACACCTACGATAAATGAAAAGATTTTACCCAAAATGCTTCTTTAACATGGAATTTACAAAATAACGGGTAATATAACGTCATAAGTGAACCATATATGATATTATAACAATGAATATGATTCTGTAATAAGTCAATGACATTATTTAAATCATTATACAGGAGGTTCGGACACATACGAAGCAAATCGGACCTAAGGTAAGGGAAATATCACAATCTCACTTTTATCCGAGATTGTTTTTACTTTGGTAATTACTGGGGTGTATTTTATCATCCACATACATGTTTCCTCAATATGTAATATTATTTCCATCCACCTATAAATTTTTTTTAAAATCCAATTTTACCCTTCAGTGAGTTTTTAGTAAAGAATATGAAAGGAATCTTTTGTCGTTTTTCGTACAAAGTACTTTTTGACTTTTCCGACAAAAGTACGAAGAATGTTTTTTTTAACTTATACGGCATGAATGTATTTTTAAAACATTATTTCCAAGAAGATTCCTTTACAAGTATTCAATTTTATTTTTAAACAAATTTTTTTAGTTTATAATTGTATGACATATTAAAAAAGGAAAAGTGTTTTTTAAATAGAAAGGATATTTTCCTCAAGAATGGATTTCAAGTATTTTATCAAAATTATTTTCCATCTAAGATAATAAAGGGTTCTGTTTTTATCCCTATTATTACATTGATTTGATTATTTTGTGATGGAATTATTTTTATGAATTCCTTTATCTTATATGAATTGTTTTATGATGTCATGTTGTTTAAGAATCCCATTTTTATTACATGGGTTATGTAAAGATGTATGATTTATGATTTTGTGGCACACATAAGAATGGTATCATTATGAGATGGGTGGGACCTATATCTCCCTCCAATGCATTGGGTAAAGATTTTATATCTCATGAGATAGACATGGCTGGAATGGTAGGTTATAACGGTTCAGTGAAACAGGACTGAAACGAGAGTTACTCGATTCAGAAAGGGACTTTGTCCACTAAGATAGTCTTGGCAATGAGTCTTGACTAACAAGAAATGATTCTCTATGATTATGTGTGAATGCCACAAAGTTTCATGTTTTATGTTATGATTATTGTGATTACATTTCATTGCCATGATTTACCCCATGTTATGAAATTATGATCTCTTTTGTAGGTTAAGATTTTCCAAAAGTTATGTGCTTATGTATATGATGTGATTGATATTTCTTTTGTTTACCCTTACTGAGCATTTGAGCTCACCCTTTTATGTTAACTTTTCCCCAGGATATAAAGAAAGTTTTTAGGTAAAAAAAAGGAAGATCTTTATAGGAGATGTTGAAGATCTTTCACCACGATTAGAAGATTACGTTCCGAGTTTCCAAAGACACTAAACTATTACGATCCTTGTGTGTGTTTTTTTGTTATGTACTAAGTATTCCGCAAAAGTAATGTAATGTCCATGTACATCAAGCTTCGGGTCTCTATAATTTACATATGTGACAAACTCATTTATCCCGACCATAGGAGTATCCTTTTCATCACTCTAATAAACCAAACACATAATCCTTATAGACCACAGCACATCCATCAGAAAATGAAATGAATGGATTTGAGTGTCCTACCCATATCTTATCACCATAATTTTGTCATGGTTATCACATAATGACTTGAAACATGTGCATATGGTGGTCGAATGTGGTGGATTTTAGTGTAGGATGAAGAAAACATGCATAGGTATCTTGGTGTCCTTGTTAACACATAACGACTCGAATTTCATGTTTTGATTATTAATTAAATTAGAAAATGCTATGATGACAG
Organism: Viscum album; assembly: GCA_963277665.1. NCBI lineage: Eukaryota > Viridiplantae > Streptophyta > Magnoliopsida > Santalales > Viscaceae > Viscum > Viscum album. The sequence continues at coordinate 198,548,031 of OY728157.1, read as the reverse complement.
AGGATTACCATAAACATTGAATGACTTAAGGTATTTGTAAAGACCCGTAAAATTCAAGGAAATTTTTTTCTTAATTTTCTTTATAATTTTACAAGAGCGCGGTTTCAGACGGCACCTGATTCCGAGGCCCGGAGTGCCCGGAATCAATTTCTGAAGTTTGGCTCGGGTACGTTCAGTGAACGAACGAGCGGGAATTCCTAACTTTTGATCCGGTGCTCGGAATTGAAATCTGAGGGCACCGATGAACTCGCAGCGCCGATATTCGCTTAAAGAGACCTTTTCGGGAGTTGCGTTTGTTGCGGGTTGAAAGTTAGTTTTGGAGATTAAAAGATAAGTAAAATAAAATTTTGTTTGAATTTTATTTTATTCGTGGTGGTTAGACTCTCTCATGGGAAGTTGTTGGTGGGGCCCACAACCACCCAACTTCCCATGTGTGGTTATGAGGGAGGTGGGGCCCACACGAGCCCCCACCTTTTCAAATTCCCTAACCCCTCTAAACCCCCTCTTAATTTATGTGACACTCCCCTACTTTAATTCTTGCCAACTTAACTCTTCTTTTAATTTTTGACAACTCTAGATTTTAATTAATGTGTTGAATTCGACTTTTGAATTTTGAAAAGTTGGCAAAGTGAAAATAAAATAAGGTGTAGCTTATTTTATTTTGGGAGTTGCTGTGTTGTGTGGAGATTTGAGAGAAGAAGAGTTCTACACTTTGAAGAACTTCATCTTCCTCCTTGAAGAACGCGAAGAACACCGACACGCCGTTCTATCTTCTCTCCACGTCAAAGAAAGGGAGACACTGCTTCCTCCTCGGTTTTCCTTCGTCGACTTGAGAAGTTTCGCCAACGACGTATCGCATCGGACGCATCCCTTCGTCAACGGATTTGACGAATGACGACCGCGACGCCCGACCTCCACGACGTCGTCTTCCGCGGAACGTAGACAAATCTTCGAACCTTATACCCGAGGTAGGGGTTGTTGATTTCTTTTTGGTTTAATAATTTTATTCTTGATCATGAATTTAGCAAGTCTAACGAGTGGCTTTGATTTATTTTTAAAGTTGCGTTATTATTTTAACGTGAGGGGGCCGGACCGCACGAACACGGCCGAACCCCCCTCCATCGTTCTTGTTTATTCTTGCGGGTGGAAGCAAAGTGGAGTGGTACCGTTGCACCACGCGGATAATCGTGCAATTATTTTACACGGCGCCGCCGCGCCACGCCGAGGAAGAATCTTTAAGAACGCGAAGCCGTCGCGCCGCGTTGAAAGGAATCAAGGCACGGCGAAGGGGCGCGATGCCGTCGCACCGCGCCGGACGACGAACACCGCGGCCGGTTCCGGGCCGCGGCGGGACGAGGAGACCGCGGCCGGTTCCGGGCCGCGGCGGAAGAGAAGGCCGGCGGCCGGGCCGCCGGCGTCGGAAGCCGAAGGGGGGACCGGAATTTCCGGTCCCGTTAGAGAAAATCAGCCGGCCAGCTGGCCGGCCGGAGACCATTAAACCGGGGGAATTAATCCCCCGGCCAACTCATAAAAACCCCCCTCATTATGAGGGGGGCGGTTCTTTGAAGGGAGGGGGGCAGCCAGCCCCCCCGGTTCCGCACCAGCAGGCCCCCCCGCGTGGGGGGGGGGGGCGCTTTTAAAAAAAACGGCGCGGCATAGCCGCGCCGCCACTTGAAAAGCGGGGGAATTGATCCCCCCGTGCGGCCTCCTCACAGCGACAAGCCGCCGCGGCCCCCGCGCCGCCGCGTCCTCTGTGCCGCCGCACCGCCGGCCGGCCGTCCGGCCGGGCCGCCCCAGGGGGGGGGGGGGGGGGGTCGGCCCGGACCCGGACCCCCCCCCCCCCCCGTTTCGAACCAGAATCGGTTTTTGGCCCATATCATGAGCCTCGGACCTCCGAATGAAGAACCATCTGCGGCAACGCGATCCTTGGATCGAGACGGTCGTTTCGGTATATCGCACTCAAGGTTTCGGATTACTTTGTATTCGGCCGGGTTGGTTCGTTCACGAAACCAACCAGGCCTTCGGAGCGGAAACGCTCATATCTTGAGCTACGAACGTCCGATTGACGCGCCGTCAGTCGCGTTGTGTTCCTCTTAGTGAGACAGATCTTTTGGCATACTCCGCCCGTGGTTTGGACGCAGGTGGAGTACGATCGGGTTGGTTTTGCCTTAAAACCCAACCGGGCCCCGGAGACGAAAATGCCAATAACTCACAGACCGGGCGTCCGATCGACGCGTCGTCTGTTGCGTTGAGTTCATGTTGACGATACGGAACTTTTGGATACATCAACTCTGGTCTTCGTGACAGTTGATGTATCAGCCTCTCGGCTCGTGGAGCGGACCCTCCGAACGAGCTTGCTGCGTGCGGGAACCCTAGTGTTGGCTGCGACTGTTAGTGTGACTACTACTGCTACTACTGCTACTGTGACTGCGACGACGACAGTACAGAAATCCTGTGTGGATTCGACGACGACGACTACAGCACTCAGCGATCCTACGTGGAACAGTGCTTCCGAACCTGTGTGAGCTGAATCTTCTGTTTACCTTGGGCGGTGGAGCGCTTGGTTGTAGCAGCATATCCTTGGCAGTGGAGCGCTCGGTTGTAGCGGCAGACCTGCGATACTGGAGACGAGCGTACAGAGTACGGAGACCGTGAAACCGGCTGAGACCTGAAGACTGCTCGACCGACTCAACTTGGAGTGAGTCGACTAGCCCAGTGGACGGAGCGCCCGATATTCGGCGGCAGACCCACGGCGGACGGAGCGCCTGGTAGTTGGCAGCAGACCCGTGGTACTCGACTGGAGGAGTGCCTCTGTAGGCTATCTGGGTGAGCGCCCGGTATTTGGCAGCAGACCCTTAGCGGACGGAGCGCCCGGTAGTTGGCAGCAGACCCGCGGTACTCGACAGGAGGAGTACTTCAACAGTCTTAGGTTAGTGAGCAATACCTCGGAGTCGTGACAGGACCACTGTACACTTCAGAGATGGGACTCTTCAACAGTTACGGTTTCGTTAATGAAAATCCTGGTTGAGCTGAAACCTGTTGTTTTCCTGTGTGGATTGTGTTGTGCTATCCTGTGTGGATTACGTTTTTCTTTCCTGTGTGGAATACGTTTACTTTCCTGTGTGGACTGAGTTGTACTTGGGCTCGGAGGTTGGAGCGTATTTGAATTTGATGACTTAGGTATATGTATGGGCATATACCTAAGCAGTGACGGTTGTTACTTCGTGATTGTACCTTTGTTCGTGATTTATCCATTGTGGATTTGAGAGACCTTCAGGGGTCTCGGGGTCCCTACTGAGTAGCTTATACTCACCCCTGCACGGGCTTTTCCCGCACTACGTTGTGTTGGTTGCAGACGACGGACAGCGTTGACCTTAGCTGAGGCTTGCAGAGCGGGACGGTACCCGGAGGTGGACCACTGGGCGGGACGTGCTCGGAGCAGACGGCGAGACCTGTGGAGCAAAGGAGCTATCTGTACTCACCCTACAGGTGGGATTTCCAGTGGACAGCTCGGAGTAGAGGTTTTTACTTTTCAGTTGATGTTTTCCATTTCGAGTTGTACTTTACTTTCAGTTTGGGTTTGTATTCTGGCCCATTTACTTTTCCGCACTTTCAGTTGTACTCTATTTTTGTTTAGTGTTTACTTTCCACTTGTTTACTCTGTGGTGTTTGTTTACCTTACAAAGGCAATGCCTTCCCTTTTTACCGGGATTTACGCCTTGGTGCTAGTCGCCAGCCCCTAGCCTATGGAAGGCGGGCTTGGGGTAGTCACGGCACGGACCCCGAGGGCGGGTCGTGACAAATTGGTATCAGAGGAGTTCGGTTCTACCGCGAACTCTGATCTTTTCTTTTTGAAGCAATAATGTTTAGCGTATTGAGTGTGGTTATCAGTCCAGGGAGTCCAGTGTTGGTGCGGCGGCCGACGTATCCGTACACCAGGACCCTGACTTCTGATTTCCGACTTAATGCACGAAAACATTGTTTGCGGGTGTGTTTCAAAGTTTTCTTTGTGATTACTTATATCAGCTCACCAGGTATACTGTTCTAACCGTGGCGCACCTGTTTCCTTTACAGTATGGACCCACGACGATAGCCAGCTAGGGTTCCGAGAGTCGAGCGAGACGACAGCCCACCGAGCGACGAGGCCTCGGTGCAGGGCCCTTTTCCAGTAGTGGCACCGGCGGTAGCTTTACCCGCCGATCCCCCGATGCTTCCAGCAGCAGCCACTGACGATGCACGTCGCCTCAGCGCACTGCATGAGTTTCAGCGCCAGCGACCGCCCAGGTTTCACGAGGAGACGGATCCCCAGGCAGTAGAGGACTGGCTGGAGGCAGTGGTTCGAGTGTTTAGGCTAGTGAGGACACCAGCAGACCTCATGGTGATCCTCGCTGCGAGCCTACTACACGCAGCAGCAGGACGATGGTGGAGCCTGATGCTCCAGGTGCACGATGAGGCATCTCTACTTTGGACGGACTTTGAGAGCCTCTTCCGCTTGGAGTTCGTCCCAACCACCCTTCGTGCGGTGCGTATCCAGGAGCTTCTTCAGCTGCGGCAGGGCAGCATGACGGTCGCTCAGTACTCGGTGAGATTTACCGATATCTCGCGCTACTCGACCGACATGGTACGGGACCCATTCTTCCGGGCCCGGACCTTCGAGCAGGGTTTGAGACACAAGATCAGGGCATCACTGATCTCCCTCAGCATACCGACTCAGACAGGAGTACTGGAGCGGGCCCTTCTGATCGAGAGCTTCCTTGCTGAGTCTACACCAGCACAGCGACCCACCGCAGGGCGGCACGTGGCAGAGTCATCTGCAGCAGATAGCCGACGGATGACTCAGGGTTCCAGGCATACCAGACCTACCAGTGGCCGACTGCACGACTCAGGCTCAGTTGTGCGGGGAAGCCGAGGTGGAGTCAGAGTCAGGCGTGCCGAGAGTGGGCAGTGTTACTCCTGTGGCGGGATTGGTCACATGGCTCGTGACTGTCCGACCCGCCATGCTGATGATCAGCAGTTAAGTGAAGAACCTCCCAGGCAGAGGCAGAGGTTCGACCGTGGCGGCCCGCAGGGAGGAGGCGGACGAGGCAGAGGAGCTGGCCGAGCAGCAGGTGGTGGACGACGCTTTGAGGTTCTACCACCACCACCACCAGGAGGTCCACCCCGACCGCAGGGGAGAGCTCAGCTTCAGGCAGCCGAGGCCTTCGATCATGGAGCTCTGGGAGCCGATGGACAGGAGCAGAACTAGTGGATACATTCTATGTACTTCTGGTTCCTTGTTGCTTTTGTGTAGCGTCTTGTATTATGAGCTGCAATAATAAAAGACGCATACCTTTGTGATATTTTCGTTCCTGTCCTCTTTCGTGATGTTACTAAGAGGTTCCAGTTTTGGCTGTTGACTTGACCCTCACTTGTGAGACATCAACTGGAGGAGACCCAGGTACCACACACTGATGCCGACAGTGTGAATCAACCCGAGGCGAGAGTAACGGTTGAATCTCTTAGTAGTAGCGTCGAGGCCTTACGACGTCATCCTTGGTATGGATTAGTATCATCCATGTTAGGATTGACTGTTTTAGGCAAATAATGTGGTTCATCCAGGGGATGGGACCAGATTTCTCTTATCAGCAAAGAAGAAATCTTGCAGCTCTGATGGGACCAGAGATGGTCCAGGCCACGACAGAGAAGGTCCAGGTCATCCAGGAGCGGATGAGGACAGCTCAGAGCCGGCAGAAGTCTTACGCTGACAGGAGGCGGAGGCCACTGGGGTTCGAGGATGACGACCACGTCTTCTTACGGGTCTCACCTCGACGTGGTATTCGGAGATTTGGCTAAGGCGGCAAGTTATCTCCGCGCTTCATCGGACCCTTCAAGGTCCTCAGCAGGGTTGGTGAGGTGGCTTATCGCCTGGCTCTACCACCTCAGTTGCACCGGGTGCACGACGTCTTCCACGTGTCTCAGCTGAGGAGATACGTGCATGAACCGACGCACATCATTGATCATGGGGAGCCTGACGTTGACGATGGGGCGACTTTTACGGAGGTCCCGGTGGAGATAGAGGATCGACAGGAGCGGGTCCTGCGTGGGAGATCGATTCCTCTTGTGCGCATCAGATGGCAGCACAGGAATCTCCAGGAGAGCACATGGGAGCGGGAGGCTCAGATGCGTGCTTAGTACCCTCATTTGATTCCCTAGTTTTTGATGTATCTTTACGGGGACGTAAAGCCCTGAGGTGGGAGTAATGTAAAGACCCGTAAAATTCAAGGAAATTTTTTTCTTAATTTTCTTTATAATTTTACAAGAGCGCGGTTTCAGACGGCACCTGATTCCGAGGCCCGGAGTGCCCGGAATCAATTTCCGAAGTTTGGCTCGGCTACGTTCAGTGAACGAACGAGCGGGAATTCCTAACTTTTGATCCGGTGCTCGGAATTGAAATCCGAGGGCACCGATGAACTCGCAGCGCCGATATTCGCTTAAAGAGACCTTTTCGGGAGTTGCGTTTGTTGCGGGTTGAAAGTTAGTTTTGGAGATTAAAAGATAAGTAAAATAAAATTTTGTTTGAATTTTATTTTATTCGTGGTGGTTAGACTCTCTCATGGGAAGTTGTTGGTGGGGCCCACAACCACCCAACTTCCCATGTGTGGTTATGATGGAGGTGGGGCCCACACGAGCCCCCACATTTTCAAATTCCCTAACCCCTCTAAACCCCCTCTTAATTTATGTGACACTCCCCTACTTTAATTCTTGCCAACTTAACTCTTCTTTTAATTTTTTACAACTCTAGATTTTAATTAATGTGTTGAATTCAACTTTTGAATTTTGAAAAGTTGGCAAAGTGAAAATAAAATAAGGTGTAGCTTATTTTATTTTGGGATTTGCTGTGTTGTGTGGAGATTTGAGAGAAGAAGAGTTCTACACTTTGAAGAACTTCATCTTCCTCCTTGAAGAACGCGAAGAACACCGACACGCCGTTCTATCTTCTCTCCACGTCAAAGAAAGGGAGATACCGCTTCCTCCTCGGTTTTCCTTCATCGACTTGAGAAGTTTCGCCAACGACGTATCGCATCGGACGCATCCCTTCGTCAACGGATTTGACGAACGACGACCGCGACGCCCGACCTCCGCGACGTCGTCTTCCGCGGAACGTAGACAAATCTTCGAACCTTATTCCCGAGGTAGGGGTTGTTGATTTCTTTTTGTTTTAATTATTTTATTCTTGATCGTGAATTTAGCAAGTCTAACGAGTGGCTTTGATTTATTTTTAAAGTTGCGTTATTATTTTAACGTGAGGGGGCCGGACCGCACGAACACGGCCGAACCCCCCTCCATTGTTCTTGTTTATTCTTGCGGGTGGAAGCAAAGTGGCGTGGTGCCGTTGCACCACGCGGATAATCGTGCAATTATTTTACACGGCGCCGTCGCGCCACGCCGAGGAAGAATCTTCAAGAACGCGACGTCGTCGCGCCGCGTTGAAAGGAATCAAGGCACGACGAAGGGGTGCGATGCCGTCGCACCGCGCCGGACGACGAACACCGCGGCCGGTTCCGGGCCGCGGCGGGACGAGGAGACCGCGGCCTGTTCCGGGCCGCGGCGGAAGAGAAGACCGGCGGCCGGGCCGCCGGCGTCGGAAGGCGAAGGGGGGACCGGAATTTCCGGTCCCGTTAGAGAAAACCGGCCGGCCAGCTGGCCGGCCGGATACCATTAAACCGGGGGAATTAATCCCCCGGCCAACTCATAAAAACCCCCCTCTTTATGAGGGGGGCAGTTCTTTGAAGGGAGGGGGGCAGCCGGCCCCCCCGGTTCCGCACCAGCAGGCCCCCCCACGTGGGGGGCGCTTTTAAAAAAACGGCGCGGCATAGCCACGCCGCCACTTGAAAAGCGGGGGAATTGATCCCCCCGCGCGGCCTCCTCGCGGTGACAAGCCGCCGCGGCCCCCGCGCCGCCGCACCGCCGGCCGGCCGTCCGGCCGGGCCGCCCCAGGTGGGGTCGGGCCGGGTCGGCCCAGACCCGGACCCCCCCGTTTCGAACCAGAATCGGTTTTTGGCCCATATCTTGAGCCTCGGACCTCCGAATGACGAACCGTCTGCGGCAACGCGATCCTTGGATCGAGACGGTCGTTTTGGTATATCGCACTCAAGGTTTCGGATTACTTTGAGTTCAGCCGGGTTGGTTCGTTCACGAAACCAACCGGGCCTTCGGAGCGGAAACGCTCATATCTTGACCTACGAACGTCCGATTGACGCGCCGTCAGTCGCGTTGTGTTCCTCTTAGTGAGACAGATCTTTTGGCATACTCCGCCCGAGGTTTGGACGCAGGTGGAGTACGGTCGGGTTGGTTTTGCCTTAAAAACCAACCGGGCCCCGGAGACGAAAATGCCAATAACTCACAGACCGGGCGTCCGATCGATGCGTCGTCTGTTGCGTTGAGTTCCTGTTGACGATACGGAACTTTTGGATACATCAACTCTGGTCTTCGTGACAGTTGATGTATCAGCCTCTCGGCTCGTGGAGCGGACCCTCCGAACGAGGTTGCTGCGTGCGGGAACCCTAGTGTTGGCTGCGACTGTTACTGTGACTACTACTGCTACTACTGCTACTGTGACTGCGACGACGACAGTACAGAAATCCTGTGTGGATTCGACGACGACGGCTACAGCACTCAGCGATCCTACGTGGAACAGTGCTTCTGAACCTGTGTGAGCTGAATCTTCTGTTTACCTTGGGCGGTGGAGCGCTTGGTTGTAGCAGCATATCCTTGGCAGTGGAGCGCTCGGTTGTAGCGGCAGACCTGCGATACTGGAGACGAGCGTACAGAGTACGGAGACCGTGAAACCGGCTGAGACCTGAAGACTGCTCGACCAACTCAACTTGGAGTGAGTCGACTAGCCCAGTGGACGGAGCGCCCGGTATTCGGCGGCAGACCCACGGCGGACGGAGCGCCTGGTAGTTGGCAGCAGACCCGCGGTACTCGACTGGAGGAGTACCTCTGTAGGCTATCTGGGTGAGCGCCCGGTATTTGGCAGCAGACCGTCAGCGGACGGAGCGCCCGGTAGTTGGCAGCAGACCCGCGGTACTCGACAGGAGGAGTACTTCATCAATCTTAGGTTAGTGAGCAGAACCTCGGATTCGTGACAGGACCACTGTACACTTCAGAGATGGGACTCTTCAACAGTTACGGTTTCGTTAATGAAAATCCCGGTTGAGCTGAAACCTGTTGTTTTCCTGTGTGGATTGTGTTGTGCTATCCTGTGTGGATTACGTTTTGCTTTCCTGTGTGGAATACGTTTACTTTCCTGTGTGGACTGAGTTGTACTTGGGCTCGGAGGTTGGAGCGTATTTGAATTTGATGACTTAGGTATATGTATGGGCATATACCTAAGCAGTGACGGTTGTTACATCGTGATTGTACCTTTCTTCGAGATTTATCCATTGTGGATTTGAGAGACCTTCAGGGGTCTCGGGGTCCCTACTGAGTAGCTTATACTCACCCCTGCACGGGCTTTGCCCGCACTACGTTGTGTTGGTTGCAGACGACGGACAGCGTTGACCTTAGCAGAGGCTTGCAGAGCGGGACGGTACCCGGAGGTGGACCACTGGGCGGGACGTGCTCGGAGCAGACGGCGAGACCCGTGGAGCAGAGGAGCTATCTGTACTCACCCTACAGGTGGGATTTCCAGTGGACAGCTCAGAGTAGCGGCTTTTACTTTTCAGTTGCTGTTTTCCCTTTCGAGTTGTACTTTACTTTCAGTTTGGGTTTGTATTCTGGCCCATTTACTTTTCCGCACTTTCAGTTGTACTCTGTTTTTGTTTAGTGTTTACTTTCCGCTTGCTTACTCCGTGGTGTTTGTTTACCTTACAAAGGCAATGCCTTACCTTTTTACCGGGATTTACGCCTTGGTGCTAGTCGCCAGCCCCTGGCCTATGGAAGGCGGGCTTGGGGTAGTCACGGCACGGACCCCGAGGGCGGGTCGTGACAGTATTACTATGGTGCATGATTATGAATTTTTATTTTTTAGGAAATTATTTTTCTTAAATAAGTTTCCTAGAGTTGTTATTTTTTTATTTATATTTTAAATTAAATTATAATTTTCTTATGATACGTATAAAAATATCTTACTTTTGTTTATCAAATAAGGTTCAATCATATTACATGTGGTGGGATCCTACTTGTATAGTGTTTCTATTTCCCTACATACACCCAATGGGTGTATCTATACCATTTTTTGGAAAATTTAGGTAAAGGAAAGAGAGAGTATGGTTGGGTTTTGTACTCTTTATAGTGGACTATGAAATAATGGTGATGGCATGGTGGGGATTTAACAATAATGTCACATGGTGAAGGGTTTCCCATTGTTGTTTATTATTGGTTATTCAAAATGATGTAAATTATATAGATGCAAGATAAATATTATATAAATAAAAAATTAATGTCACTATTTAAATAATATATCTCCAAAAAAGTCTCACAACCAAAAGGCCAAAAGTTTTTGTATCCTTGAGATTAGCTGTTAATAATATTAATTTTTGACACTTGCAAAAATTTTCCCATAGTCATGCTCCATAAGATCCATTTATATATAACTCACATTTTATAATCATCTTCATAACATTTTGAGGAAACACAGAATAAAGCGGTGACATCATAGTCTCAGTAAGGGTAAAAAATATCATAACATGATGTAAAATAAAATAAATATTTAAATACCATAAAATATCAAAATAATTTAAATGATAATCATAAAACATTTTAGGGTGAAATTACATATAAAAATATCATTAATGAGATTATAAAATAATTTTGATGGATCAAAAAATATCTCAATATTCATATAATATAATATCATGACATAAAAGTGTGTGATAATTTTACAATTAAAATATATATTCTTGACACCATGGTTTTTCAGGGAAATTAAAGGCATTTATAAAATTTAACATAACTTGATAAAAATATTTGAGATATGAAAAACTATTATCATAGGAAAAAAATGTGAAAAAAAATAATTATTCCAATGTTTATGTGAACAAATTCATTAGTATCCCCACTAAGAGGTACCTTCAATCCTATCATGCCCACACATGTTTGAACAAACTCATTATGTTCATTCTTGAATGTGTGAGAAACCCCATATTTCCAAATAATATTTAAACAAAATCATTATGTCCTTTCTTGAATATATCATGATAGATAATCATAAAATAATTCATTTAATGGTGATATAGGACCCCACCCATAATCCTCAATATATATGTGTTCAACTTAAAACAAATCACCATCAAATCTAATTTTATTGTTAGAAAAACAATGGGTTTCCAAATATTTCCAAAAATATCACATAACATAAACCCAAAATATCATAAGATATAAAAAATATATATTAAAAAAATTATTCATATCATAACATCAAATACAGTTTGATAAAAGAATCACTTCATGAATGTAGAATTGTAGAGGGTAAATAAAATTGAAAATATAAAATTATTTATACAACATTTTATAACATTGATGTATGAGTTACTTCTAAATTTTTTTGAACTGAAATAGAATTTTTTTTAAAACCTCGATATAAATAGTACCTAATAAATGGTCCATGAGAAGTCATAAAGCTTTAAAAAACTATAAGTGAAAATATTATGAAAATGCCCACTTTTAAAAGAATCATCAATAAAATAAACTTGAAATGATTTAATGTTTCAAAACAGCGGGAAGTGGGAATACTTCAAAAAATTTACTTTTAAAAATAATATTTAATAATGGATCCTTGAAAAAGAAATAAATTTTATCTAAATAAAATTTAGAGTGGATGATTAAACATTCTATTTTTAAATGCTGGTAAATCCTATTAAACAATTCAAAATCCCATATAACTAAAAATGATAAAGAATTTTTTTTACAATAAAATAATGGGAATAAAAATTTCATTATAGATAAAAATAGTTTTATTTTATACTATGTAATGGAAATAATTGGTATGATGTAAAAATATGGACATAGAAGAAAAATCCATTGAATGTAATGAGAAATACTCTAAAAAATCCAATTTAACAACATATTAATATCATTATGGAATAAAACATTAGTATGAAACATGATTTTCCAATAATAAAATAAAATTAAATACATTACAAAATAATAATATGTTATAAAAAATTTATTACTGAAACATAAAAGAAAAAGATGAGTGATTATGACCCAAGGAAAATAATTAAGTCATGAAAACCCCTTAGGAATTTAGTAAATTTTTAATCCGATTTCATTAGAACCATAAAAATATTAAAGTTATATAAAAAACAGGGAATATATATTGAATTATTTTAAAATAAATTCTTGTTTAGTATATACACTTTATAAATAATAAATTGGGGGAAATAGTAAAACTTGTCTTAATGAAGAAGAACTGAGACAGAAAACCCATATAGCCTTTGAAGCATTTTAACCAAAACACCATGATAATGGTAAAATAAAATTGAACATTTAATATCTTGATATAAAATATAATCATGATATAAATATTTCAATGGGATATTAATTACACCATGAAAACATAAACAATGTTTATAACATATACATGAGTAAATTAATAGAAATTAAAATAAAAACTATTACCTTGTTTCCCTAGTTAGTCGAAAGTTCTATGAACCTCTGTTAAAAATTTATTAATATAATATTTTGTAACCATACTTATACCTAATAGTATTTATTAGTTTCATTTATAATCATTATCTATAGGTATATTAGTTAATTTTTCTTATTTTCCCACATCGAGTGTTTAATGTTTTTTACAGTTTGTAGTAGTTTTGTAGGGCCATTGTCAGCATTCATTCTTCTTAAAAAGATCATAATTATAATTTAATTAATTTTAATATAACTTATTAATTATGATGATTTATTTAGTTTATATTTCTTTTCATGAGTACTTTAATATTTATCCTAAAGGATTAAATCGATAAAGAATACTTTTTAATTATTTTCACCCTACAAATAGTGTTTTCATTATTAATGCCTTAAATGATGATGTATACTTTAAAAAAATATTTATTAATAAATTTATTTCATATTATAATATAAATTATGTTTTCATAATAATCTATTATATAATTTCATTGAACTATTCAAGTAGGTGTTCAGACCAACCCAATCTAGAAAATTCCTAAACTCAGATGGTGAGTATGGATAAGGTGGTGTTCATTTGGGCATAATATCATTATAATTTAATAAAAATAATTATATTATTTTTTATATTTCTATGATTTTGAAATATATTTCAATATTTCTTAACAAATAATGAATAACTATAAGACAAATTGAAAATTAAATCTTTTTGGAGGTCGTAATCAGTACAATGTCTGATTAGTGTTTTCATTATTAATAAAATGAGGGGGTAAAGTTGGATAGTGATTGACCATATAATAACCATAAATAAATTATATAAATCTTATTTTTCATTAATAACATCATCAATCCCATCTATGATATGTGTTGAGGAAAAACACAAAGCATCACATTGTGGAGTCGGTTATCCATGCACATGCCTTGATAATGATTCTTATTCCTCTTAGTAGATAAAAGAGAATATTTAATAGATATAAAATTATTATAATAACATATAAAAACACTAATTATAATAATTTAATTATAATACCATATTCATGGTTGTTTTATAAATTAAATAGTAAGAAATAAACATTAATAATGATGTGATACCTATGTTGAGATCTTGAACATCCTCATGAAGAAGGCCTTAAATTTCAGAGACTTGGGATAATATTTATAGACTAGGGTAATTATGCAGTGTAATGGAATTAAGGTATAGGATATTTTGGAATGTATTCAAGTAAATTTCAAAATGTGAGAGAAGTATTGAAAGGGTGTAAAAGATCCCCCTTTTATACATGTGGAAGTGGGACATTTACATGGAAAGCAATGGTCAGTAAGTGGTGAAAATGGAAAAGAAAGAAATTTATGTTAGTTATTTAGGGGATTATAGTGTGATATTGGTTTAATATTTTACAACCTAATAAATATTTTAGATAATGTTAAAATTTCTTGTTAATTTCATTAAATTTGATCCACAATAGATTATAAATTTAAAAACTTATTAATCTTATTTAAATATTAGTCATGTTAATTTTCTTATTACTAAAAAATTTAATTATACCCATGTTAAAAAATTAAAGGAAGAATCCAATTATTTATTTATTTATCTTAGTTTATTTTTTATATACTAGAAAATTAGATTTTAAATAAAAACATATAATTTGTTGAAAATAGTTTTTCTACAAAAAGATAATTTTATTATTTAAGTGTTCTTAGTATTATTTAATATTTATTAACCATTATCTGAGTGTTAATTAATTTTAACATATTTTTAAACATAATATTAAATATTAAATTTATAATCAATTAATTTAAAAATACACAATATTTTGAAAAAGTAATTTTATTTTAAAAATAAAATTTTTTCCAAGGTAACTAATATTGAACCAATATAACTTAATCTTTATACCAAAAAAATATTTTTTCCCATTATTATGTCCATTAATTTTGGATGAAGGTTAATTGAACACCTAATTATAACTAGGCTCATCATCATTAATCATTTAATAGTTATTCCTTACTCCCTTGGTCTTGGAAGTTTTGGATTCTTACAATCCTCAGCAATCCTTGGACTAGGGAATTATCTTTGATAATTCCCAATTTCTCTTCGCATAGTTTATTGAATTGTAGTGGTACCTTATGACGAGTTATATATTTTTTCCTCGTGTTAATTTAACTATTCATTTTCCCTCAATAGTTTGATGCTTAATGTCCTCCTTTACCACAATTAAATCATCTTTCAGTCCACTTAAGGATATTTCCTTGATTATTCTTCCCAAATTTTTGACATATGAGTGGTTTAATATCCTTGCTTTCATTATCCTCATTTCATGAAATTTTATGATCCCCAATCCATATCTTCTTTTTTATATTATGATTTAAGATATAGATACATTGTTATTTTTATTTAGTGATAGTTGGTTTGGTATGATAACAAACATTTTCAATCTATCTCTTATTCTATTATTGAGGTAATCATCACATTTTCCCTCACACCCATTGTAAACATAGTACCTTTTGGTTTTATCCATCACTAAATATGATAATGGTTTAACTATGTAAAAATACATTAAAAATATGTCATAGTTATCCAAATCATAGAATGAATATTTAACTTAAAAATTATTGTTCGTTAACATTATAACATTTTCATATAGTTCCTTTAGTTTTACCTTTATAAGTATTAGTTTCCCCCATGAAAATTTATGTAGGTTTATCTTATTTTTAAAAACATAATCCCTCTAAAAAACAAGTAAAATAATCATTTAATATGGTTATTTATGAGCACATGGTCAGCCAAAGCATATGCATCGGGGTGATGATCAAGTTAATTCTCAATCAACCCTTTTCAAGGTTAATAACACTAGCTATATATATGCCATAGCCATATCCATTTTTAGTAATTAGATATGTATTTATTCCTCTTTTAGAACATCTACTCAAGATTTAAAAATATATTAGAATATCATCCTATAACTAGACTCATTTCTATGGTTTTCACTAAGGTTCTCTAAACTAATCTCCAAAATCACTAACCTAAGTTCCAAAAAAACATTACCGAACTCTGATACCAACTATAATGACCTTATATTAACCTGTCATAAATAATATATCAATCTCATAATTTTAATAATACATCTCATAAAAATTCACAAAAATGAAAGACTAAATGTTTTAGTTTTTTGGAGATTAACTACTTCAAAATCTTAATTCAATACACTTGTGAGCATTTTTAAATATTGATGATCCACTAAAACCTTTTCTAAATACCTCACATGATATAGTTATATTCAAATCATATTGATTGAAAAAATAATAAATGCATGAGATCAAACCCTAAGTAAGGGTAAATCATATAATAGAATTATAGAAAAAAAGGAAGATATAAATATCAAAAATAATCAAAAGACCATTTAAAATTATCTGAAATCATTCTACAGTAGCATTGGACCTAGAAAATATCATTAAAAAAAGTTTAACATATGTAACCCTACTCAAAACATATCTCAATAGTCATATAACATGATAACACAACATAAATTGTATAATACTTTTAAAATTAATGCAAAATCCTCATTATAAGGTATTTTAAGGAGATTTAATGCATCTAGAAAATTTAACATGACTTGATGAAAAAATTGGAAACGTAAGAAAACCATAAACATAAGAAAACCTATGTGAGAAAACGCATTAGGTATCTGCCTCAAAATGTTAAAAAAACTCTTCATTACCATGAATATGTGAACAAGAACATTATTTTCATTCTTGAAAATGTGAGAAAACCCATCAGTCTCATACAAGTGTAAAAAAGCTAATTTTTTCCATTCATTAATATTTAATGCTTAAAAAGGGATTTTAAGGTTATATCTAACCCCACCCATCATTATCCATACATAAGTGTGCTACTTAAAATTAATCGTAATCATATATTAAATTTCCCATGTAAAATAATGGGTTTCCTAAAATTTAAAAAATAATCACATGACATAAACTTAAAAGATCATATGTTATCAAAGATAACATTTTTTAAAAGGAATCATATCATAACATCACATGGAGGGTGATATAATCAGCACTTCATGATAGAAATATAAAAGAGGGTAAATGGGAGTGAAAATAAAAAAAATCATAAAACCATTTATAATATCAATGTAGAAATTAATTTTAAAAAATTTTATTGATGGGAAGTATAATATATTGAAAATTAATAATTTAAAGAGATCTTAATAAAAATTCCTTGAAAAGTCACAAATATTTCAAAAACTAAAATTGAAAATTATATAAAAAAGATTAATATTAAATGAATATTTAACAATAAAGACTATAAAAGTCATAAAGTTTAATAAAAAGGGAATTATACTCATTAATAATGGAACCTTGAAAACACCTAAAATTTATCAAATCCAAATGTGGATGGTATGATAAAACCTTTTATTTTGGAAGGATAGAAAACCCATATGGACATTTTGAAAACCCGATTAATTAAAAATAATAAATAAACAATTTATTTAAAATGAATTAAGAATAATAAATGGATAATTGGGGATAAAGAAACATGAAGTTTATATAAGAAAAAATATAACATTGGTGGGAATTAAAAATATGAGCATTGATGAAAAGTACATTAAATTTAATTGGAGTTATTATTAATAAAAAATAATTTTAATGAAGTATTAATATCATTGAGGAAGAAAGATTTAAAATAAAACATTTTTTTCCTACAATATAAGTTGTAAATACATCATAGAATCATTATTGGTAATCATATATCAATTGATAATGTTAATAGATTATGATGATTGATTATTTCCCATGTAAGAGAGTTGATTCACAAAAACCCATAATAGATTTAATAGTTTTTTTAATAAAAATCCATTAAAATATTGAAAATCATATGTTTATCTAAATCCCATGACTTAAAAAAATTATTATTGAAAAATAAATTCTTGAGTCAAAATAAGAACTTGGTGAAAAAACATTAAAACATGTTTCAATTGAGAGGAATTGAGACAGAAAAACCCTCAAATATTTTGAAACATTTAAACTAAAACACTGTGAGAATCATAAAATGAAAATGAACATTGAATATCATAAAATTTAATATAATAAATAAAAAATAATTAAAATGGTTTATTATTTATATCATATAAATTAAAACATGGTGTACAACATAAATATGTCTCTATAAAAAATTGATATAAAACCCCATTAAATTATTTCCCATATCAGATAAAAGAACTCTAAAATCTAGTAAAACAAAAATAAATATATTAATTAAAAAAATTAGAACCATATTCATACCTATAATTATTTATAATTGTAATTTATAAACAATATTTGCATGTATGTTAGTTAGTTTTTTTTTATTTCCCCACCTTAGGTTACTGTGATTTTGAATGTTTATAGTAGTATTTTAAGAGTATTTTTATATTTTATTCTTATTCCAAAGTTCATTAATAAAATTTAATTAATTTTTCAATAATATATTACTTATATTTATTTATTTAGAATAAATTTTCTTTCATGATTACTTTATTTTATATTCTATAATAATATATCAAAAATGAACATTTTTTCAATGATTTTTATCCTACAAAGGGGTTTTCGTAATTAATGTTTAAAATAATGAATTATCCTTCTCAAAATAGAAAAATAATTCTTATTAACATATTTATGTAATATTATACCTGATATTATTTTTTCATAATCATACATGATATAATTTTATATCATTATTAAAGTAGGTGGTCGAACTGACTAAATCATGAACACACTTAAACTCTATTGGTGAGTATAGTTAAAGAAGGTTTTTATATTGAAATAATATCATTATAATAGAATAATAATTATATTATTAGAATATTTTTATTTTATTGAACCACATTTTTATATTTTTTATAAATAATGGAAATCATAAAGAAATAATGAGGAAATATTCTTCATGGAAGCTACAGCCCACAAATGACACGATTAGCATTATCATTACTAAATGAATATGAGGAGTGAAGGAGGATAGTAAGTGAAAATTTCATAAACATAAATAAATTATATAATTAAAATATTTTCATCAATATAATCAATTATGACAACCATGAGATTTGGTGATGAAAAATAAAATGTGTCACTTCTTGGAAGCATAAATTCTCACACACACGCAGATAGCCCTGTAGGGAGTCGTTGGTTCCCTATGGTACTATACAAAAAAATTATAAAACCCAAACTATGATAATAAATTAATTAAAATTTAATATTAGTTATGTTTAGGGTTGAACCCAAAGAGACAGTGATTTTAGTTTGATTGTAATTTAAAAAGATTAATTTGATTGATTTCTGGACAATAGAATATGAAAATTAGATTTATTGATTGGTTTGAAAATATATTTTGAAGAGCATTTCGGGGTAATGTAATTTCTACGTTCAGGTGAAATTTGATTTAATTGTTTTATTAATTCATAATTGTGGTCATATTGGAGATGAGGGATATCCAATAGTAATAGTATCTTCTCCTCGACACGACCAACCCCTATTTCCATTGGTCTAGTAGTTTAAGGTGTTTTCGAATCAAGTTTGTCCTAATACTAATATTTATACTGTATTTCCCATAATTTTTATAATGTTTATTCCATCTTTATGGTAGTTAGTTTTAAAATTTAAATTTTCCTTTTTGATTCAAATATCCATGGTCACGATAAAAGGAAAATAAAGGGATTTGAAGTTTGAAATATAAATTGCAAAAACAAACCTATGAATAATAAAAAGAATTAAATCCAACATACCTTTCCCCCTTCGATTACATCACCCAAGCACTAGAAGGTTTACCCCTAAAACTATTGATGAGATAATCAGAGTCAAGGAGTATAGAAAATATATACATAAAAGATAATAAAGAATGAACTCGAGTAGGTGTAGCATCTTCACTCCAGGTTTTGATCTCCAATCGAATGTGAATGCTAAAAAATTCTAGCAATGGGCTCTATTTATAGGAATTGGAAAGGTTTTACCCAACCACCATCACAACATGTACTGGAGCTACACATCGTGTAGTGCCGATCCACTTTTTGTGTATCCACGTGATGTGTGCGTAGATCTAAGATATGATTTTGTAATGTTGACTACCTATAGGACATGTACTTGGATTACACATCATGTATTCCTTGTCCACGTCACCTTGGCATCTAAAAAAATATTTCTCATAAATTTGAAGTTTGACTAGCATCACGTTTTGTACTTGTAGATCACACTGTTTCGGCTCATTGTAAATTGTTCTGGAAGTGTCCTGCTTCTCTGATGAAGTCAAGATGTTTACTTGTGGTACATGACATATAATAGTTTTTTTCATAATTTCTAGCTTCATTCTTCCTCAAAAAAATGGTTTCATGTCACGAGTGATGCTCACAGCATGAAGGGTCCTTTTTCATATTTACACCCCTCTTTTTTCCTTTTCCAATGATTCCTTTTTTTACCATAAAACATAAAACAACTCAATTCCTTCTAAAATTGGAAATATTATTCAATAAAGTACAATAATTCATTTATCAACACTCCTTAAAATATGTGCATGAAAAATACATATCATGCACTAATGAAGATTGTTATTTTTCTTAATAAATGGAAGAGAATATGTCATGGTTGTAACAATTCTATAATAACATATAAAAACAAAAATTATGGATAATTTATTATTATAATATGGTTGTGTTTGGTTTATAATGTAAACAATAATAAAGAAATGATAAGAAAAATATGATACCTCAGTTGAGACCTTGGACATCCTCTAAATTAAGGTAATTGATTTGATGGAATTAATCTAATATTTGGTGACCATAAGCGTTATAAAATTTATATTACATAAAGGAGAGTATATTTCAGAAGTTTTTTATATAAAATTAAATATATTAGGGGAGTTTTAAAAGGGTCAAAGTGATCCCTCTTTTATAATTTTGGAAGAGGGATTTTTTGTGAAAAATAATGTTAAGTATGGGGTAACAATGGAAAGGAATGAAATTTAAGAGAGGTGGGTGAAGGAAGGTTGGTTATAAATTTAGTTAATACTTTAAATCCTAAGAAAATTAATTAAAAATTCTATGTTCATTTATGAGAATTGGATCCTTCTTAGATTATTCATTTAAAAACTTATTACTCTTAATTACATTTTCATCATGTCCTTTACTAAAAATATATGTACACAATAATTAAGAAATATCAATGTGATTTGTGATAATTTTGGATCAATTAATCTTAATTTAAAATAAAAATATATTAAAATTAACTTTTAAATCAAAAAATAAAATGTGTTAAAAATCTATTTTTTCAAAAAAAATGTGTTTTTAATTAATAAGTGTTCTTAGTCTTATTTAACACTAATTACCCATTAAATTAGTGTTAATTAAATTTCATAAATTTTTATACAAAATATTATTGCATTAAAATAATATTTATTCATTTAATCTTAAAAATACTCAAAATATAGAGAAATATTATTCTATGAAAAATAATGGTTTTACCATGGTAACTAATATTTACCCATTGTAACATAATTTTTATCCCTAAAAATAAAGTGTCCATTATTAGATGATTTTTACCCATTAATTTTTTATTTTAAATCCATTTCATATGATTCAATTTATAAAAACTAATTTTTAAATACTAAGGTAAAAAATGTATTTAAAATAATTTATAAGAAAGTATTTATTTTTTTATAAAACATAAAATATAAATTAATAACTCAAAAATTATATTTTAAATTATATAATTTTATATAAAATAAATTTATTTGGTCAATAAATGATTTCCCTAAGTTTTAATTCAGGCTTATATCCATGTGTTGTTATAAAGGCAATGATATTTTCAAAAATAGTATTATTCACAATTCACCTTGAACTGTTATTTTATAAATAATTCAAAAAATATATATTATTATATTATAACAAAGATATATTCCAAAAAATGATGTTAGTTTTGTAAAATTAAAATCCTAAAATTTTAAATTTTACTACAAAAAAAATCCTAAAACCTCATGAAAAAGTATTTTCTATTTGGAATCAATTTCCACTAAAACTTTTGCTCATACAAATTTTATAAAGAATGGAACAATATCCATTTAATAAAATATATTTTAAGAATACATTGTGATTTTATTATTTTCTTATATGTTATTATTCATTATAATGTTTACGCTTAATATTTGTTTTTGTTTTGATCTTATATATATAGAGCCATTTTTATATGTTTTATAATTCTTTTTAAACTATTTATACCATTTTAGTTTACATATACATTATGATGGTATATATAGTTTTGGTTTTTGGTGTTTCATGTTGATTAAACTATAGAGCACAATAGATATTTGAATAGAAAATATCAAGTTGTTGTATTCATTATAACGCCTATTTGACATCAATCACCTTTCCTTTTTTACTTCTGAATATGTGACTCTCCTTTTTGGAAAATGATTCATATGATGTTTATTTTTAATATGGTAATTTTTTATATTATGAATTTTGAATTATTATTATTATGTTATGTGTTCCTTAAAATTATAGTTTGGTGGTATTTCCCCAAATATTTGACTTTCCATGTTTTGGATAGATAATTCTTGGCCTATGGTATGAAGTATTGGATGTCTTAATTGTGAAAATAATACCCAAAGGAGTTCCATGAATCTTAAAAACATGTTTTTAGACTATGGGGATCTGGAATTCCCTTCATTCCTTTCCATGGACTGAATCTGGTACCCAGTTCAAGTGAATCCCAAATTGGCTCATGAAAAAATGGTATCAGTGATTTTTTTGGGAACTTTGTTATTTGAGAGAGTTAGGTAAACCATCACTAGTATTATTGGGGATAAAGAATTATGTTTAAAGGGGTTTTCAGGTGATTCCTTCAATTTCCTCCCACGAGTTACCAGGGGATGTTGGTAATATGGTCTTGACATTATGTTTTTTAGTCTCTCAAGTTGTGTATGGTGCATGGTATGACAACCCTGCTTTTATTACAACTTAAACATGCTTTATTACATAAAACTTCACTTGATACAACAAAGAAGATCGAGAGGTTTAGTGTCTTTGGGGCTTAGGATCAATTACATAAAAACTTTAAACATGAAATAAAACCTCCTTATTGAAAACTTCCTTTACATGACCACTACATTCCTTCGTACTTAGCATTGCATGGGATAACCTGAGGACATGCATAAGAAAAGGGTGAGCTATAAAGCCCAGTAAGGTAGTACACAATGAATAACATGAGGTGTACAATACATGTTAGGCAATAGGCATATCAATAGAGCATAAGAGAGACATGAACATAAAGGCATAATAAAGCATGATAATCATAACATGGAAATGTGGCAACAACACTTAACATTGAATTAGCATGAGCCAAGGCTCATTGCACATGGAGCATGAGTAAACCCTCATTGCACTTGAAGCACGAGTAAACCCTTGTTGCACTTGAATTAGCATGAGTCAACACTCATTGCACATGACGTATCATGATACTATACTTTACCCAATGCATTGGAGCGCTATAAAGGGTGCACCCTTCTTAAACATTTCATTTCATGCATAAGTGTGCCACATGGATCATAAAACATGGATTCATAAAACATAATCATTTATTCCACGATAAAGGAATGTGGAATTCATACATGAAACTTTACAATCAATAAGTAAACGTGCATAAAGGTGAATACCCTTGATGGAGAAATGAGCATGGTATTCACTACACAATGATATTGGCTTAGAAAATCGGTGTGATTTCGGCAGCGTAACGGCGTGACATAAGAATTCATAAAAAAAGGATGATGAGAGAGAAAGGGGTTCCTCATCATATTTACATGTAATGGACAGTAATAAGGTCATATAGATACATGTCCCAACAATTGAAAAGGAATTTAGATTCATGATACAAAAGTATTGCTTGAGTATAGAAGAGGAGAAAAAGGTTCCTTTCGGAATTTCGGCATAGTAACGGGTGTACATGGGAGGCATTTAATGAGAGAGAAAGGGGTCTCCCATCATTCAAACAATAAGAGGGCAGTATGGGAGAGGTGCGAAACCATACCCCAACATTCATAAATTAAATTAAAAGGGCAATACAACTTAAAGAAAATTGACAAAAATGAGAAAGGAAGAAAAACCCTTACTTGGAAGTGTGCTTCCAAAGCCTAGAGAGAGGCTTGTGAGAGGCTTCTTGGGAGCTTGGGGCACCTTGGGAGGATTCTAGAGAGAGTAGGGC
Organism: Viscum album; assembly: GCA_963277665.1. Taxonomy (NCBI): domain Eukaryota; kingdom Viridiplantae; phylum Streptophyta; class Magnoliopsida; order Santalales; family Viscaceae; genus Viscum; species Viscum album. Next base: position 198,524,199 of record OY728157.1, on the reverse strand, counting down.
AGAGGTTGGACGAACTTCAAGGGCTTTGAGTGAGGAGGAAGTGGGAGCTTGGGTGGGTTTATATAGGAAAGGTGAGAGAATTCTTTATTATTTAGGTTTGGGACCCCTTATATTAAAATAATCCAAACCACAAACCATCCCATGGTATTTGCCCATGGTTTCTGGAAAAGGAAAGAGGAAAACAATATTTTACAAGGCCAAGGTCCGAACTTATTAAAAAAATTAGGGTTGCTTATGTGGAGGTGAGTCACACTCCCATTAAAATTAATTTAAAAAGGCAAAGTGTTGAATAAGTCTTGAGGGCTCCATTAATGCTTTTAAAAGTGAGTCAAACAAACCCAAAACCTCATTATTTTAATGATAAAACACATATTGGCCGAACATAAGGATTATGGTATTTTATTACATCACCATTGGGTCATTATGATGTCATAAAACACATTATATATTTAAATGGTATTTAATTTTTACCCAAAAATTTGACTGTCTCAGAAAATTATGAAAAATTCACCGTTGGATAATTTTGACGTCCTGATTCCAAAAATAATATTTATTTTATCTAAATAATTTTCTAAATATGTGAATTTTCACTTTTAAAATAAAAACCGACATTTATAAAAAATTCATGGGTTTTGACAGAAATGGCTTTCAAACCTTAATAAAAAATTTAATTGCATTCATAAAATTATAAGATCATTTATATTTAATAAAAATTAATTTAATATTAATAATAATATTTTATTAAAATATTATTTAATTCAAAAATCCTTTAATTTAATAAAATATAATTCTTAATTAAATAATAACTAAAAACATCATTTGTACTTTAAAAACTAATTACAATGCATCAAAAATGACTAGAAATTATATTCATTATTATATACAAAAATAATGTACATGAACATGGTGCTACTTATTTGTTACATAACCCCTTAAAATAGCCGCATAAGACCTAAGGGTAAGGTGTGCGATGGTGACAAACTCTTGGGGTTGCTCGGATAACATCGCTCGAGTGGTGATCTCTATCAACTTCCATTTTTCCCGTAGACGATCACGTTCGAGCTTGACTTGATGAAGCTCAGCTTGGGCTTGGTCAAGGGCAAAGCCCAAAGACGCCACCTCCTGTCCGAGCTCCGACAAATGGGCTTCGTAAAGGGCAATTCTACTGGATGAGGCCATCGCTTCCTTTGTCTGAGTAGAAAATTGGTTCGTTAAAGACTTATATTTAAACTACCCAGATGATCACTGTTCAAAGGCTATAAAAGTAACGGTCACAAATCTTAACGTAAAACTTAAAGAATTTGACATCTTATAAAAACATTTTTCATAAAGAAACATTTAACTGGATCAAGAGGGATTTTCCATTAATGAAACTTTGGGTCGTTACAACATTCCCCCCTTAAGAAATTTCGCCCTCAAAATTTTCCTTTTCCCACACTAAAACAAATGTGGGTAACTTAGCTTCATCATATCCTCCGACTCCCAAGTTGCTTCTTCAAACTTGTGGTTTCTCCACAACACCTTGACGAGGGGCATTGTCTTATTTCGTAGAACTTTTTCTCTACGATCTAAGATCTTCACTGGTTGCTCCTCATAAGAAAGATCGTCTTCTAATTGTACCACCTCGGAAGAGAGTACATGTGAAGGGTCTGGTATGTACTTCCTTAAGAGGGATACATGGAAGACATCATGCACCTTGGCCATAGTAGGTGGAAGTGCTAGTCGATAGGCCACAGCCCCAACACGATCAAGAATCTCGAAGGGGTCGATGTACCTTGGACTTAACTTCCCTTTCTTTCCAAACCTCATAACCTTCTTCCACGGAGATATGCGTAAAAACACCATGTCTCCGACTTTAAACTCAAGGTCTCGTCGACGATTATCTGCATAACTCTTCTGTCGACTTTGGGCTGCCTTGATATGCTGCTGAATGGTTTTCACCTTCTCTACCATTTCTTCGACCATTTCTGGTCCAATCAGCTTACGTTCACCGACCTCGTCCCAACATGCCGGTGTTCTGCACCTTTTCCCATATAGGGCTTCATATGGTGCCATTTGGATGATCGAGTGGAAACTATTATTATAAGAGAACTCAACTAGAGGAAGATGTTGATCCCATCCTCCTTTAAAGTCCATTGAGCACGCTCTCAACATATCCTCAAGTGTTTGGATAGTCCGCTCGGATTGGCCATCAGTTTGAGGATGATAGGCCGTACTGAAGTTCAGTTCAGTATTCAGAGCATGTTGAAGACTCTTCCAAAACTTAGAGGCAAATCTTGGATCTCGGTCCGACACAATAGATAGTGGTACTCCATGCAACCGTACCACTTCCCTGATATATATCTGTGCCAGTTGATCCAAAGAGAAATCCTCTCGAATAGCAATGAAGTGTGCAGTCTTTGTAAGACGATCCACAATAACCCAGATTGCATTGTTGCTTTTGGATGTCCTTGGAAGTCCAGTGACGAAGTCCATGGTGATGTTCTCCCATTTCCATTCTGGTATGGGCAATGGTTGCATCATCCCCTTAGACTTATGCCTCTCTGCCTTCACTTGCTGACACACCAGGCACTTTGATGTATATTCGGCGATCTCCTTCTTCATATTATCCCACCAAAAGTTTTCTCGGAGATCTCGATACATCTTTGTGCTCCCTGGGTGAATAGAGAAATTTGAACTATGTGCATCATCCAAAAGTTCCTTCTTCAGCTCTGAACTTGATGGGACACATAGTCTTTTCCCAAACCGCAAAATTCCTTCTTTATTAACATTAAACTCTGAGGATTTTTCCTTTTTGATAGCTTCCACTTTTTCTTGGATTCTCACATCATCCTTTTGAGCATCCTTTAACCTTTCCAAAAGAGATGGTTGAGCAATCATTTGTGAAAGGATTGATGATGTTCCCTTCTTTATGATTCCCACGTCCATCTTCATCAAGTCTAAGAAGATTGGATCCTTCTCAATTCTCATCATTAATAGAATTGCTGGATCCTTTCTACTTAGGGCATCCGCCAGCTTGTTCACCTTCCCAGGGTGGTAATGTATTGAACAGTCATAATCCTTTATGAGCTCTATCCATCTTCTCTAGCGCATGTTAAGCTCTTTTTGTGTGAATATATATTTAAGACTCTTGTGGTCAGTATATATCTCACATTTCTCTCCATAGAGATAATGCCGCCAGATTTTCAAGGCAAAGATCACCGCCGCCAACTCCAGATCATGCGTTGGATAGTTTCGCTCATGGATTTTCAACTGTCTTGAGGCATAGGATATCACTTTATCATTCTGCATCAGCACACATCATAAGCCCTTCTTCGAAGCATCACTGAATACCACAAAAAGCTCCCCACTTGTGGGTAAAGTGAGCACAGGTGCAGTGATAAGCCTCCTTTTCAACTCCGTGAAGCTTTCTTCGCATTCATCACTCCAAGCAAACTTTACTCCCTTTCGAGTTAGCTTGGTAAGAGGGTTGGACAATCGTGAGAAGTTTCTCACAAATCGTCGATAATATCCAGCTAACCCCAAGAAGCTACGGATATCAGTTACCGATGTTGGCCTCGGCCATTCCTCAATTGCATCTGTTTTGGAGGGGTCCACAGATATCCCATTGCTTGTGATGATATGGCCCAAGAATGAGACCTCCTTCAACCAGAACTCACACTTGCTGTACTTGGCATAGGGCTTCTCATTGCGCAAAGTCTCCAGTACAGTTCTTAAATGCTCCTCATGGTCCTCCTTGGTTTTGGAGTATATTAGAATATCATCTATAAAGACTACCACAAATTTATCTAGGTAATCTCTAAAGACTCTATTCATCAAGTCCATGAATATTTCTGGAGCATTGGTGAGTCCAAAAGGCATTACTATGAATTCATAGTTCCCGTACCTTTTACGAAAAGCAGTCTTGGGGATATCTTCCTTCTTCACCCTTACTTGATAATATCCCGACCGCAAGTCGACCTTGGAGAAGTATTGTGCTCCACGCAGCTGATCAAACAAGTCATCGATTCTTGGGAGAGGATACTTGTTCTTTATCGTGATTTTGTTAAGTTCACGATAATCGATGCAAAGCCGCATTGACCCATCCTTCTTCTTGACGAAGAGGACTGGTGCACCCCATGGTGATGCACTTGGGCGTATAAACCCTTTATCCAGATTCTCCTGTAGTTGTTTCTTCAGTTCTTCAAGCTCAACCACAGCCATTCTATATGGAGTCTTGGATATTGGTAGCGCCCCAGGTATAAGTTCAATTGAGAACTCAACATCTATTCTTGGAGGAAGACCAGGGAGATCCTCGGGAAATACTTCAGTGAATTCCCTCACAATAGGCATTTCTTGAAGGGTGGTTTCTTCCTTGGACTCAATCATCTAAGCCAGATATGCGTGCTCATAAGGTAGTAATATCCATGCTTGAGATGATGGAGCTAAAGGAGATTCATCTTCCTCCTGACACTTGTAAAGAATCGGGGGTCGATTCTCCATATGGAGTGTGATTTCCCTCTCCCGACAATTTATGTTGGCTCTATATAAGGAAAGCCAATCCATGCCAAGAATTGCATCAAATTCCACCAAAGGGAGTATGACGAGGTTCGCTGGGAAATTCAATCCACAGATTATAACAGGGGAGGACATATACTCATGGGATGCAATGATTGCCCCATTTGCCGTACTCACCGACATCTTTACTTCCATGATTTGTGGTGGTGCAGGGATTATTCTACTAAACTTTTGAGATATAAAAGAATGCGTAGAACCTGAATCAAAAAGTACGTTCGCTATTCTTGAATGAATAACTAGCGTACCTGTCACCACTTCGTTGTCGGGGTTCACTTCGGCAGAAGTGATGGCAAAAGCTCTTCCTTGCTGTCTTGGAGGTTGTTGATTGCCTCCGATAACCCTTGGATTAGGGCACTGATTCGCAAAATGACCCGGTTCTTTGCATTTGAAGCATTGAACAACGCGTTGAGGTTCGAACGGAGCGTTCCTCCCCTCCGTCGCAGCCGCGGGTCCTTCTTGCTGACAGTTAACAGCTAGGTGCCCTTCTCTTCCACACTTGAAGCATTTTCTTGTCCCCCTAAGGCAATTTCCAGGGTGCTTCTTTCCACACTTTTGGCAAGTGGGGTGCTGGAATTTCTTAGCACCGTTGGATTTATCCATCGGACCACCAGCATTGAAGTACACCTTCCGCTTCTTGTCCCCATGATACCCCTGTGATTCTACGATCTCCATTTCAACCTTGAGGGCACATCGGACAATTTCCTCATAGCTGTCGAAGTCACGGATCGCTAATGCTTTCTGCAAGCTAGGCTTCAGCCCACCAAAGAAGCGGTCAACCTTGCATTCGGGGGTAACGACAAAGCCGGAAGCGTATCGTGCAAGCCTTGTGAAGTTTGCCTCGTACGCTCCCACAGATTCCTCATCTTTCTACTTGAGGTGAAGGAAGTCCCTTTCCATCTTAAGACGGAGGGTGCGTGGAAAATATTTATCGAAAAACATCTTCCGGAATACCTTCCATTCCAAAGCCTCGATCTCCTCCTCAGGCTTTGTATTTTTGATCAACGTCCACCATTGATCAGCTTCACCCTCCATACGATAAGCCGCCAAGAGAACCTTCTCTTTTTCAGAGCATTGGAGGATGGAGAATATCTTTTCAATGGAGTTGATCCATTGTTCAGCAATCGTGGGATCGGATGATCCACTAAAAGTAGGAGGCCTTTGTCTCATGAAGCTTTCAATAGCGACTTGTTCTTTCTTAGGGGGGGTTGAACGTTCCTCTTGACCAGTGTTTCTATTCAAAACTTGAGTTAGCTGAGAGAGAAGCGTGACAAAGTTTGCGATTCCCGCTCCCATTGGATTGGGCATCTCATAAGTACAATCATCACACTGATCTTCACAACGGTTGTTAGCCCGAGTTCTCCTATTACCGGCCATTGGCTGGAATAAAAGGAAAGTTAGGGGTAACACATAAAGGGTAATCCAAAGACAAAAGTTGATGACTTATAAATAAACTTTAATCTCTTCAACTCATGAGTCTATAGGATTCAATCCAGGCTTTTCATGATCTTCCTTCTAACATATATTCTTAGGGGCATTTTTCCCTTAATAAGGGTTCATACTAAGATTGTGAATTTATCAAAACATATCCCCCGGGAGTGTCGTAACCAAGAGTGCAGCAAGGCCCGTTGTCGTGCACCAGTTCCCGTTCGAGTCTAGCTCAAAGCGGTGTTTTCGGGTTTTACCCCTAGGATACATCTGTGCCAGAGCCGCCTCTACCTGCTCGTATCCAGACAGGGATGTATTTGTTTGATAAAACACTTACTTAGTATTTACCAAAACTTAGGGATGTTTTTATTATGCTTAGTCTTGTATCTAAGGCTTTACTAGGGTTTCCTAATCCCAAAAATAACTAAACCTATCCTCTGATACCAACTATGACAACCCTGCTTTTATTACAACTTAAACATGCTTTATTACATAAAACTTCACTTGATACAACAAATAAGATCAAGAGGTTTAGTGTCTTTGGGGCTTAGGATCAATTACATAAAAACTTTAAACATGAAATACAACATCCTTATTGAAAACTTCCTTTACATGACCACTACATTCCTTCGTACTTAGCATTGCATGGGATAACCTGAGGACATGCATAAGAAAAGGGTGAGATATAAAGCCCAGTAAGGGAGTACACAATGAATAACATGAGGAGTACAATACATGTTAGGAAATAGGCATATCAATAGAGCATAAGAGAGACATGAACATAAAGGCATGATAAAGCATGATAATCATAACATGGAAATGTGGCAACAACACTTAACATTGAATTAGCATGAGCCAAGGCTCATTGCACATGGAGCATGAGTAAACCCTCATTGCACTTGAAGCACGAGTAAACCCTCGTTGCACTTGAATTAGCATGAGTCAACACTCATTGCACATGACGTATCATGATACTATACTTTACCCAATGCATTGGAGCGCTATAAAGGGCGCACCCTTCTTAAACATTTCATTTCATGCATAAGTGTGCCACATGGATCATAAAACATGGATTCATAAAACATAATCATTTATTCCACGATAAAGGAATGTGGAATTCATACATGAAACTTTACAATCAATAAGTAAACGTGCATAAAGGTGAATACCCTTGATGGAGAAATGAGCATGGTATTCACTACAGAATGATATTGGCTTAGAAAATCGGTGTGATTTCGGCAGCGTAACGGCGTGACATAAGAATTCATAAAAAAAGGATGATGAGAGAGAAAGGGGTTCCTCATCATATTTACATGTAATGGAAAGTAATAAGGTCATATAGATACATGTCCCAACAATTGAAAAGGAATTTAGATTCATGATACAAAAGTATTGCTTGAATATAGAAGAGGAGAAAAAGGTTCCTTTCGGAATTTCGGCATAGTAACGGGTGTACATGGGAGGCATTTAATGAGAGAGAAAGGGGTCTCCCATAATTCAAACAATAAGAGGTCAGTATGGGAGAGGTGCTAAACCATACCCCAACATTCATAAATTAAATTAAAAGGGCAATACAACTTAAAGAAAATTGACAAAAATGAGAAAGGAAGAAAAACCCTTACTTGGAAGTGTGCTTCCAAAGCCTAGGGAGAGGCTTGTGAGAGGCTTCTTGGGAGCTTGGGGAACCTTGGGAGGATTCTAGAGAGAGTAGGGCAGAGGTTGGACGAACTTCAAGGGCTTTGAGTGAGGAGGAAGTGGGAGCTTGGGTGGGTTTATATAGGAAAGGTGAGAGAATTCTTTATTATTTAGGTTTGGGACCCCTTATATTAAAATAATCCAAACCACAAACCATCCCATGGTATTTGCCCATGGTTTCTGGAAAAGGAAAGAGGAAAACAATATTTTACAAGGCCAAGGTCCGAACTTATTAAAAATATTAGGGTTGCTTATGTGGAGGTGAGTCACACTCCCATGGAAATTAATTTAAAAAGGCAAAGTGTTGAATAAGTCTTGAGGGCTCCATTAATGCTTTGAAAAGTGAGTCAAACAAACCCAAAACCTCATTATTTTAATGATAAAACACATATTGGCCTAACATAAGGATTATGGTATTTTATTACATCACCATTGGGTCATTATGATGTCATAAAACACATTATATATTTAAATGGTATTTAATTTTTACCCAAAAATTTGACTGTCTCAGAAAATTATGAAAAATTCACCGTTGGATAATTTTGACGTCCTGATTCCAAAAATAATATTTATTTTATCTAAATAATTTTCAAAATATGTGAATTTTCACTTTTAAAATAAAAACCGACATTTATAAAAAATTCATGGGTTTTGACAGAAATGGCTTTCAAACCTTAATAAAAATTTTAATTGCATTCATAAAATTATAAGATCATTTATATTTAATAAAAATTAATTTAATATTAATAATAATATTTTATTAAAATATTATTTAATTCAAAAATCCTTTAATTTAATAAAATATAATTCTTAATTAAATAATAACTAAAAACATCATTTGTACTTTAAAAACTAATTACAATGCATCAAAAATGACTAGAAATTATATTCATTATTATATACAAAAATAATGTACATGAACATGGTGCTACTTATTTGTTACATAACCCCTTAAAATAGCCGCATAAGACCTAAGGGTAAGGTGTGCGATGGTGACAGACTCTTGGGGTTGCTCGGATAACATCGCTCGAGTGGTGATCTCTATCAACTTCCATTTTTCCCGTAGACGATCACGTTCGAGCTTGACTTGATGAAGCTCAGCTTGGGCTTGGTCAAGGGCAAAGCCCAAAGACGCCACCTCCTTTCCGAGCTCCAACAAATGGGCTTCGTAAGGGGCAATTCTACTGGATGAGGCCATCGCTTCCTTTGTCTGAGTAGAAAATTGGTTCGTTAAAGAGTTATATTTAAACTACCCAGATGATCACTGTTCAACGGCTATAAAAGTAACGGTCACAAATCTTAACGTAAAACTTAAAGAATTTGACATCTTATAAAAAAAAATTCATAAAGAAACATTTAACTGGATCAAGAGGGATTTTCCATTAATGAAACTTTGGGTCGTTACACATGGGTCATGGAGTGCGCATGCATTCATGGTTTAATGGATGCTTCTGATTAATTATATTCACTTTTTTATGATTTATCATAACATTGATTAATTAATATTTTTTATTTATGATTAATTACTTGTTTTTAGGATCAAATTTTACTGGGTTTTTATTGTGTTATTCCCACTCTAATGTGACTCATGAATCCTCTAGAGAATTTTGTTGATAAGTTTACACATGAAAACTCACTATTTGATTTGAATACTATTGAGGTCATAGTACAGTTTGTTTAGTTTATAGACCAATGGTGGGTTTTACCCCCCACCAAACACATTGATGTAGATTGGATTCCTAAAAATAATCAAACTCAATGTTTCCTCAATAATAATTTTCCATCCTTTTGAGTGAGAAATGATCCATATGAAGCTGAAGATTGGCTAGTAAAGAATTATAGAATTTTCTATGTTCCATGAAACTCTAGATTACATTAAGGTAATTTTTGAATACTTTATACATGAAGTCCCCATTCTAAAATAATGGGAAACAATATATCAATAAAATAATCATGATCATTAAGAATAGAAACACTTCCAGGTGATATTGACTAAATAATTTTATCCAAACATTGTTTTAGTAGAAAATTCATAGATGTTTGTTACTATCCAACAATATTTTATAATAGATATAGTGTATTCTAAAAAATTATCAAATCTTGTCTATTTTCACTAAATCTAGTATTGAAAGAAATATTAAAAGATCAATGTTTTGAAATGGACCTTCAATCTTAAATTCTATCATGGGTATTTCTCTGAATATAACTAGCATATTCTATGTTGATGGATCAGGTACTAGTGGTCGATATCAATTAAGAAGTAATTTTAAGGATGAACGGTGTGCCTCATTTTATAGGTGGGTTTAATATGATTTATTTTGAAAATAATAGGATTAATGATGAGCTAAGGGAAGGTGGTAGTGGTTCAAGAAAGCCATACCAATTTTTATCATCGATGGAATTTAGTGGGGAGTCTCTTATTTGATATTTTTCTGGTATGCCTAGAAACATGAGTCCCTCATCAAAATATCCCCATGTGTAATTCCATTCATGTAGGAATATAGGAATTTATATAGGTTCTATAAATATAGTTCCTCTCCCCAAAGTCGTGAGGGATCCACAACACCCAAGGGATCTACTACTCAGCAAGTGACTCAAACGGTAATAGGAAAGTGATAATAAGGTCACATTGGTAAGAATGGATCTTTATATGGTCAATGTCGGCTAAAGGAAGGGCCTTATTCCAAGGGTAGGACTCATACTCAAACTGATACCAAGAAGCGAAACATATTGGATCTAGCTCTTATGGAGCCTGGGATATGGCCAATGATAGTGAGAGGTATCATACTTTTTTAATTATCTATAGTTCTTTAATTTGATATTGGTAATTATTATTCATTTATATCTAATCATGTTGTCTAATTATCAAAACATGCATCATAACCCATGCATATGATATGAAGATCCCAATGCCTCTTAAAAAGAATAAGGATCGATGATTCAAATGTCCATACATTGTTTTTTTCTATCTCTGTTGTGGATCTAGTGTGGTTCATCATCATTCTTGAGGTGGATTCATTCAAAATCATTATTTAGATGGATTAAAGGTTTTCTTTTTTGTTTCATCATGATTGTTACAATCAATGGGTGACGTTCAAAAATCCTATGGGAATCACAATGTGTTTTAAGGAGATTAAGATATGAAATTTTATCTAAAATGACCACCCCTTCCGGAATTGGTCAACCTAGTGTGTTAGATATTATCTATCTTGGATGAGGTTGATGAAGGGAATCATAGAACTAAACTTCCACCTATCGTGAATTAATTACCATATGACTTCTTATCCTTACCCATTAAATGGAATGCAGACATTTAAATATACTTTTTTGAACTTAGAAAAATTATTTTCCATATTATAATATGGAACATGTATAGCTGAAAGAGACAAAAATTTATCTTGATAATATTGACTAAATGGAATTTATCATCCAGATCATTTCTCAATATTCTACACTAGTTCTATTTACTAAGATTGTATTTGAGACCCTTTTCATAGTCATTTATTATCCAAATATGAATGAGAAAACATTTATAAATAATACAATGTTCCACATATTAATAACCTATTTAGTTAATTCAAAGGGTTGATGTGGTTTTTTAATGTTTATCTCCACTCAGGTTATTACCATGTCAATGTGAAAGAATATGATGTTCCCAAGATGACCTTTTGGAGGAGGTATGGTCATTTTGATTTCTTTGTGATATATTTAATGTTAAATAATTATAATGTTATATTTATGGAATAGTTGGGAAATTTATTCCATGAAAATCTTGATTCTTCATATAGGATATCATGGATGACAACCTCATCTATTCTATGACTATGGAGTTCCAAGACTATCATCCAAGGACTGTTTTTAAAAAATTGTTGGACTACTAACATTTTGCTAAACCATCCAAATGAAATTTATAGATATGGGATGTAAATTTTCAAGAGAATGTGGCATCTAAAAAAGGAAAATTTGAGGATATTAAAATGTTAATGGTCGCTATGACATGAGAGGAGTCAAAAAATGTCTTCAAAATTCAATTTTTTTTGTGTTATGGTAACACAAACTGGATTCACATGAGTAATGGGAGTTAGAAGCTCATATAAAAGAGAAGTATCCTCTTTTGATTATTAATATTACATCAAGTTTAATTTATGGGGATATAAATTTATATGGTCAGGAGAATTCCCACACAATGATATCATGTTTAGGTATGTTTTTCCTCTTAAATTTTCAAAAAAAAAATTGATTTTACTATTTATAGAATAATCATGGGTGTCATATAGTAAGATAATGATAAGGATTAACCATGTGACAAAGGTATAAAATTTGATAGTTTGAATTTTCATGGTTTCTGTACGATCTATCAAACCATACAGTCCAATCATTCTTGTGTCATGGTGAGGTATTTCTAACTGAATGGTTGGTGAAATATCTTGAATATCATGTAACCAAACCTTGTATATTTCTTAGAAAACTATAATTTTTAAAAATTATAGTTCTATATAATTAGTTTTAATACCTCTCCCCCTCTTTTCTCTCCTCATTTGAACTAGGAATATCCTCCCGTTCATGAACCCTCTTATCCCTCCCTATTCAACACCATTTTTTGAGAACATTCACCTAGTTTCTTTATGATTCACTCCAGTAAGTGTGTCCTAATTCTTACTCTTGATGTTTCCTCTTCATTCATCTTGAGATAAGTTATTCCATTAGGTTGTGGTGACTTAGGTTTAGGGTTATCTAATTCATAAAGCTTTTGGATTCACATTTATGGTGGTTTTTTTGTCTCTTTAAGATCATTGTTGGTGTAATAAATAGTTTTACATCATATATGAAAGGTTTATCTTAGTTAAATAGAGGTGTTTCAATGTAAAACTATTGTTCTATGAAATAACCATGCTTTCTATATTTTATAAAGTGTGTTTAAATTAATTAATGTTATATTATTATAGTTTTAGTGGTTTATTTTACATGTAACGATGGTTTGAAATGTTCTCCTCATGATTTTATAAATTAATTGTTTTACATAGGTACATTTGAAATTGATATAGGGGGTCCTCTTGTAAGATATTAATTATAAGACCTTGGAATTGAAATTGTGATATGTTGAAATGGGAAGAAAAACAGGGAAAATAAGGTATCTGGGGGGAGAATACTATTTTTATGTGTCCCTTTTGGAATACACTACCCCCACCTAACTACATTGACTCTAGATAATGGTCATTCTATCATAGATGGTAGAAATAGGAACACTAGGCCAGGTCATGTACACTTTAATGAGTGCTTGGATGTGGTGTCATGGGATGGCTGAAACCACAAATCTAGTCTAAGTAGTAACCTGCTTTTTGGTTTCTTTAAACATTATGATAACCCATTACATCACATATTGAAACAAGGACCATGGTTTTACATAATAATATAATGAATTAATGATTTACCATGATGTATATTAATGTAATGATTATTTTATGAAATTGGTTTTCTTAATTGAATTTCCTATTCAAACTAGTTATTTACTTCCAATTTAAAATTAAATGGATATTTTTGTACATTATATTTCAAATTATAATGTTTTTTAGTTATCTAACAAGGTCCACTCATGGAACATGTGGTGGGATCAAACATGGATAGTGTTTCTCACACCCTACATACACCCAAATATAATATGTAGATCTTGTCCTTTCATATTTAGCTAAACTGAAGACATTATTTAGTAAAAATCATACTTTTTCTAGTAGAATCTGGGATTATGGAGATGACTTGTTAAGAGTTAATCACTATTAACATAGTCATATGGGTGTCCCCTTTTTGTTTCTTTTTTACTAGGCTCTTTGATGTACATTTTATTTCTTATTTGGAATCCATCATCTTTCCTTTTGTGCTTGTGTTTGTGTGAATATCCATTTTGGACCATTTTTTGATGAATTTTATTTATGTTATAGTGTATCGTTTCAGTTATGAATTTTTAATTACTATTATGTTATGTCATACTTATAAATTATTTGTTAGTAGTATTTCCCTTAGTAATTGAATTTAAAATTTATCGAAAGGTTATGTCTCGTCCATTGTGTGGAACCATTGAAATTTTTAATTTGGATAACTATTCCCAAAGGAAATCGATGATCCCTATAAGTTTTTACTTTCCAGTAGCGATATATAATTCCATTTAGACTGCATAGTAGGCCAAATTAGGTTCCTAGGTATGAGGTGGTCCAGTTCGTTTATTACAATACATCAAGTCTCAAACTCTTCATTGTTAATCAATGTAGAAACTTGTACTTTGACCCAAACACTACATTATAATTCAAGGTTGGGTCCATCCTCAACCTGTGGACTAACCTACTCAATCAAGGAGGTCTGTGACAACAACTTCTCACTCAAAATGAGGTCATTACATTGAAAACAACCTTATCACCCAAGGTAGGTTCTACTGTCATTACATATCCAACACTAATATTCTCACCCAATATGGTTCATACTAATAACTTATCACCCATGTTATTCCATTTATCATAACCACTATTATATCATTAATGTTGGGTCTAATATCACACCATAAACTCTATTGTATCTCTCAAGGTAGGGTTATTCCAACACCTTATCATGAAAGGTGGGATCAAGTCTTCAGATCTATCATTAACCACATCAAGATTAATCCATATCATAATAACATGGTTAGTAATTTAATTAGACAAAAAATAGGGAACACAGACCATATATTAAGATTACCAACTAATCACTAGGGATTTATTCACTCTCGAACTATCGTTTCACATTGATGTACCTTATTGTTCATTTATCCTAAGTATAGCATTTTGGTCCTTGTGAAATTATCATCTCTCCCATAAGGTCATTGACTAGGGTGACTGGAACCCCACTTGATCTCTTCTCATTATCCCTAAGACATATCCAACGCCACAATATTTTCTCATATCATATATTATCTTTCTAACATAACCTCAAAACCAGGTCTCGTCTTCATCTAATTCTAACACAACCAAGTCCTACTATTTAGGGACTATCTCGATCTAACTTTCTAAACGAACTTTGGCATCCCTATTCCATGTCACCCAATAATCCTTATGATCCTAACTTGGGTCCCATATCACATCTCTTATTAAAATATATCTTAAACCTATCACCTATATAAAACCCTCCTTATCTCACCACTACATGACAAAATGGATTATCCCACTCCTGGAACATGTTAAGAGTTCATTATAGACTCAAGAGGGATTTCATCAGCATATGGGATATGCCGAGTCATGTCACCTACACATAGTATGTTTTTTACTCCAATTCCTCCCCAAAAAGTCTTTGTAAACCATAATAGGCTATAAAAATTTAACCTTGGCCTGGAAGATTACCTCATGCCTTTTGTAAACTCAGGTGTCACCCCTACTCCTTAGTGACATTTTCTTTAGGAAATCTCAACCTACCTGTAGTGATAAGGAGAACATAATTAATTTATAGGAGGATAAACCTAACCTTATCTCTTTTTATTGGTTTCATGTAGTCCCTAACCCTTTACCGAGTCTAACAAAAACTTGCACGCATAAATACTCATGAGAAAAAAAATGTGGTTTTGTATTAAAGGGACCACCAACTAAATAAATTGAGTTATTATCCATTACAAGATCTGGTAATCTTTCTCCATGACTATCCATGACTATACATGACTTTTCCATTATCATACCATCACCTATTACCCTATATCATTCCATAAAATCCATATAAATAATTATAAAAAAAATTCAGAATAATTATTCAATTTAATCCACAGAGGAAAAATTATTGAAAAACACAATAGGTATTACTGCATAACCAAAACAACATGAAATCTCATGTTTTCATAAATTTAGTATCTCATATATTAAAAATGAGAAAAATACCCATTATTACAATTTAGTTCTACCATAAAATTATGGAATCAAATCCAAATCCTTATCCAAAATCACCCTAAAATTAAAGTCTAGTAAGGACGAATCAAAAAAACATAGGAAGAAATATAATATGTTTCCTGGAATTATAGTGGCCCCACATAAAAACCCATATAAACAAGAAACAATGTAATAAATAAGAAAGGGGGTATAAAACTATATTTAAATATCAAATTACCCTTGACCTAAGCAAAAAATGGGGTTGACTTCAAAATGAATAGTCTACCCCTGATAAAAAACAACGCATGTGTCTGGTTACAGTGTGACCCTGAGGGTGATGATGTAATGACACCTTGACTATACATGTTATAAATGTTACCTACTATGTTGTGGAATGACCTCCCATAGAAGCTGGATATACCCACAACCCACCTTCATCTTATCATGTCCCCTTCTGGTTAACAATGCATCCATCCCAAGAAGAAGGGGCACCCCTCATCCAATCACCATCATGAAACTAACCCAATGGGTCACAGTGAGACATACCTCACCCATCAAAGGACAAAAATCCTATGTAAAAGAATATACTATAATTTTTGTAAACACTATACTACAATTCCTAGAACCCCCTCACTATATTTTTTTCATTGAACGATCGGCTATTAACATAAAAAAAGTATGGGGTTAACCTGACAGAACTCCAACATCCACCAGATCACCCAAATCATAATTCATCCCTTTATTTTCATTGAAATGAATCTCAATGAGATATACCAATTATTTTAATTATCATCCAAGTCCCAAGTCACAAAATCTATCATGCTCTGAGACCCAGAATATAATCTTCTTCTGAATATAATAAACTAAAAATCTATGGGTAATTTGATGATGTATAGGGCATACAGAGGGTTTTAGTTATGCTTTTGGATAAGGTTAATACCTTTATATTATGTTTTTTACTGATTATTTCACCTTTTCAATGATAGTGCTTCCCTAAGTGTTGTTTTATTCATCGGTGATTGGACATAGTGAAATAATATATTAATATCTAACATAAAATCATGATTCAATTTATGTAAGTGATAACACCATACATAGGGGATATTTTTCTACCATATTACATAACCATGGTAAGACTATAAACCTATAAAATGATATTTTGATGATTATGGGTATATAAAATCCATTGGATCTATGTTTAGCCTAGTGATATGATCTATTGTAGTGGGAGTCATACCTTATAAAGATTTGTTATATATGGGATATAATAAAAGGATATACATTGGTTCTATAGTGTATAGATCTAAATAATTATTATATCATGGTTTGTAGCATGGTGTGAGAATTGAGATTATTATTTAATGTGGTTGGATGTTATTATTTATTTTTTCCATTAGTTTTTTCATAATTTTTTTGTTCAGATGTTATTTGATTTTATGGGGCCTCTTTAATTTCATTATTATTTTGGTTATCTTTTAATTATTTATATTTATGTTTAGTCCCTATTTAAATATTTATTCCTGTATTTATCTATATGATTAGTATTACCCTTGATATTTTGAGTTTCTTTATTTATAGGTAGTGAGATGACTGATGAGTTAAGTGTGTCTATAATGAGAAATGTTTTGTAAACGTTTGACATTTCATTGATATAATTTGAAAATATGAGAGTGGATATGTCATGAAATAACTTGGATAAGACTTCTACATCACTCTATTAAGCTTGTAATAAGGCTCAAAGTGCATTTTTTATCACCATGTACAAGTGAGAATCACTAAGGGTATGAAATATAACCATATGGGAATTATTTAACCCTCTAAATATAAACAAACCCAAAAAAAGAACAGAAATAATTATCTACTATACTATATCCATGAATTGTACTTCAATTAAAAAAGATATGATAAGTTTCATATATAACATCAAACAAACATGGAATAACTAAAATATATACATAAAAGAAAACCACTGATATACACATTCCTAGTAAAATTTCACCAGAGTTTCTATCAAATATATTTTATAATATAATTCCTTAAATTTAGTCAGAAATATATATATATATATATATATATATATATATAATTTATTTTATCATTAAAGGGTGTGTAATGAAAACTAATAACATGATTTATCCCTTTTTTAAGTAAATAATTCTTCATTTAAATTAACCATAATAAAGGGTGATTTTCTTTATGAAACAATCACTTTAAAACCATTTGTAATGATTCACTTAGTTTTTATGTAATAAAATAAAGTATTAAATATAATTTTAAGTAAATTTTATCATTATTTCAAATAAAAACCTCATTTTAAAATGATATGAGGAGAAAACTAAACCATGGAAATGAAATTATCACCTAATAGAAATAAAATTCCTAAACCATGGTAAAAAATGTTATAATTATTACAATTAAAAAAGTACTATATGTAATAAAATGAGTTCAATATTTGAATGATGAAATATAAATGAGAAAGGGATATGTGTAATTAAACTAAAATGACAATCAATATAATTATAAAATATTATGAGAAACTAGTATAACAATACTTGTAAAGAAACTATAATTGTATTCAAGACTCAAAAATTATGAAGACTATGTTAAATCAAGCACATCAAGGTCAACGCCTTTTGAACGAGTGAAAAAAAAATCATGGAAAACATTTATAAAATCCATTTATTGGGACCTTATGGAATTATACTTCTTAAACCCTCAGTTTTACTAGACCTAACCAATCAAATAGTAAAAATCCCTTAACTAGAGAATAGTTCTAACTTGGGGACATTAGACACAACTTAATCATAAACTAGTTAAATACTCATGCCTAAATTTCCCACCTTTCTATAAAGAGTTTTCATGGGACTAGTTGATAGAGGTGATGAAATATTTTATCATAATTTCAATAGTATATCATCATAATAACATATAAAAAACAATAGTCCCACTTTCAAACTCCTTTTAATGAAGTATCCTTATCCACATTTATACATATCTAATATGATAAGTTATTTATCTAATATACAACTCAAGAATTAAAAAATTAGGTAATTCAATGGGGATCAAACCAATAGTTTATATTATAGTATGAGAACCTTTTATGGATTTTTTTTAATAAGACATTAGATTTGAGAAAATAATTAAATAATAAATTATTTTTATAAAGTAGATTGAAATTGGGAATTAAGTGGAAAATTCATTTAAATAAAATATAAGCATAAATAGTGATCCAACGTGTCCAATATACCTTATAATGGAATGAATCGTTATCAAATAAAATGAGAAGTGAAATAAATATTAATCAACAAGTACATGCCATAGGAACGTGTCAATGAAATACATTGAAATTTAATAAAGAGAAAATTTCCAACCAAATAGCCATTTAAAAGATCAACCAATCTATATATCTAAAATATACCTTACATAAGAACCATTAGGAAACTATTTAAATTTTAAACATTAATTTAGTTATCATTTAACTTGATAAACCCCTTCAATACATTTTAAAAAACATTGTTTAAGTGTATGACATATTCATTAAATAAATATAACTAAAAACCCATGTAAAATATATTTATGTCAACATAGAATGTTATTTTATCTACCAAGAAAACTTTTAATTTTGGGATGACAATGAGATAAAGACGCATTTTTCAGAAAAATTATTTATAAAACCCAATTGTATCATTCCATTTCATATAAAAAATTTCACAAAAATATCTAAGATAAGGGAGTAAAAACAACTAACTTTCTAAGAAGTACACTATATTAGGTTAGGAGGAAGGATTAATAAACCCTCTAAATGGGTTATAAAATAAGTAAAGGTAATATTGGTGACATAGAAAAATAAATACGTGAAGAATTTGAAAAAAACGTTTTTTTACTTGTGAATCCATGAAGGATTCAATATTTGAAATATAAAATTCTATAATGTTTGAGAGGAGAGGCAAGGATTGGGATACTCCTAGATGAGACCAAGAATAATTAAGAGGATAAAACCAAAAATGGCGTCAAAATAAATATCTTAGTAATTTTAATTCTAAAAAATAAATTTTTGGGTATTCCTAATAGTTTGACCACGTAGTTTACCAAACCATTTTTTTATTGTGATAAACCCACTATATCACCTTATATCTACCACATGGTTTAAAAAAAATCTATTCCAAATATTCACAAAAAATGGTATGGGATTTCACTCAATATAATATTGATCAATATTATTCCTCTAACAATGGAACAACCATTAAAGTATACTCATAATTAATATATTGATACCACATTACTAATAATCATGCACTGACTATTTATAAGAGTGTCACTCCCCCTCCACTATAAAAAGGAACTCATCCTCCCATCATAATAAAAAAATTCAAACACATTGGATCATAAAAACACTTTTTAAATAAGATCCAAATATCCCTAATCTCATCTGATAATCCTCACATTGGATAGAGAGAAAACCATTCAAGTCCTTTAGTGAAAACCAAAAGGAGTTACCTAATAACGAGGAAGCATTCTTGAATGAGGAATTTTGTTTTATTTATTAATACACCTATTACATTATTATTAATACATGATTATATTAAAACATAAGTATAAAAAATATAATTATATGGTTTTATTTTATGGTTTTTACCTACACTTACATACACTTCCATCAAATGGGTAACGAAATCATTGTTTGGGTTTACGGTGAACTACCGCCTCATGAAAGGATGTTGTTCATTTTTCCTTTACCGCCTCTTATGGTAGGTAATTATGATGTAAATAAATTATTTATATGATATATATTATATTTATAATTTATTAATACTTATGTTACTATTATATAACACATAACTTCAAGCTCCCCATTTTTTGGGATTATGATAACATCATTTGTTGATGTGTGGACTGTGGCCTCCTTATAGCGATATGAAACATTCACACATTACATGGAATTTAATATGAATGGATTTAAAATATAAATATTATATAAATGAAATATTTATTATATTCATGAAATAATTATCTATATGGACATATAATATATCATTTTCTTCTTTCCATTTCAAATATTGGAAAAGTGATAACATCGTTTATGGACATGTGGACTATCACCTCCTCAAAGCATTGTAATTCATAATTATTCATCAACACATAATAAGAGTGATATATATACGTATATTTTATTAAATAATATTTTATTTCTTTTATATTTTAAATTTTTTAAAGATAAACATTACTTACCTTCTTTCTATAATAATCATTGAAAAATGAGAATGTTACTCATGCGTATGCACGACCTACCGTCTCCATGATTGTAACATGGGTTCATTTTTTATAAAAATATTTATTATATGATTTTAAAGTATAATTAATGTAAAAATGTGAAAATTTATTCCTGATTATTATTACATATATTTTTAATTAATGACCTCATTAACCATATTCGACATGCCAATGTCTGTTTTCACACATAGGCAGAATATGGTCAAAACATATGACTTAAACATTATTGATTAATTAATTATATACAACATGTTTATAAGTGAAATAAAAGTAATACTAATCTTGGAAAATTTTATTAAGTAAATATATAATTAATTTAATTTTATTATTTAGAAAGATAGAGGACAAGCATGACCAATTAGACTCAAGGTAAGGGATTTCTTAACTAAATTTCCATTCATTGGGTTAAACATCTATGTAATTGGTTGTGTTATGCTAATAAAAAGTGTTAAATTGCCTCTATTTGAATTATTATTTATTTAAATATTTTTTTTCTAGATTTAAAATCTTCATAATAAAATTATTTCATTTATTTTTTTACAATCCAATGATATGGTTTTTATAAGGCCTTTTCTCGTCTCACTTTTTTTTCATTGAGATATATTCCATATTAACCACTTTTTTTGTTGTTTGATGTATATAATACACATGAATATATTTTATGATTATTATCCTTAAATTTATGTGGTTTTAAATATCCTTTTTATGATCACTCTTTCTTTAGGTTTATGGTTTCAATGTTATCGAAGAGGTAATGGATTTTTGTCACAATTTTCCTTCTTTGATACATTTGTTATGTTATACACCTATATTCTTTTATAAGGTGTGTATATTTATCCTTTGACCTAATATATAAGGAATTGTCTTATTCCCATGATATTATAAGTTTCATTTAACATTATTAATTCATGGGGATCATGATTCAAATGTTTTTAGGTGGTATGTGACAATTTATAATGTTTAAAGGTTATTTTCCTCATGAATGTTTTTAATGACCTTTTAATGGTGTTTCCATTCATCAACATCAAAAACACTTGTTGTTTTACTGATCCTACATAGGGGGTATTTTTTACTGATACTATCATAATTATTTATTTGGAAGTATTATTATTTTTTGAAAGATATTTTTAAGGAACATGTTTCTTTTTCATAGGATATTATTGTATAATAGTGATTTTTATTGAACCCATTTTCCTTTCATGGGTTACTCATGTTTCAATGATATTTGATATGGAACCCATTTATTTTCCATGGGTTTATATTTTTTCAATGATATTGTTATGGAATTCATTTCTTTTCTATGATTTAATCATGTTTCAATTGGTATTGACATTAAACCCATTTCTTTTCCATGTTTTTACCATGTTATAAATATGTAATGATTGTTTATATGAGTTTTATGGTGAAATTGTTTTATTTTTTATATTCTATAGAATAATTATACAAAACAGAAGATCCTGGTATAGATTATATGAAGGGTTGAGCCCCATTATAGCTCACGAGTGAGCCTGATATAGCATATACTAATGGTTGAGCCCCATTATAGCTCATGGAAAAAGGGTGATCCTAATTTAAGTTATACAAAAAGTGATCACCAAAATTGATCTAGGATGTATGGGGTAATGATACATGTTTGAAGTCATCCAATCATTCATTCTAATTAAAGGGGTTCTAAAATGTATCGAAACGGTTTTATGAAAGTGATTCTCCAAGTCATCAAAAAGATTTATGGTTTTTTGTTGTGAGTTTAAAATGTTTTTAACGATAAATAATGATACTACATGAATTTTGACTATTTATTCTAATGATTATTTCCTTCTTCGTGTTTTAATATCATGGGATCGAGTATTTAAGGGTCTGATTTATTTTATGAATAGATCATTCACTTTGATTATTTAATATGATCCTTATTCACTCTTTTTCTCATTGATGACATTCATTTGTTAATTATTAGGTTTTCCCTTATTGGGTGTTTGAGATCACCCTTATTCTGTTTCATTTTACAAAGATTTTAAGTAAGTATTTTGAATAATTTAAGTCTATAAATTATTTCACAATGATGATTTTTATGTTTTAATGTGAACAATACAATATAGGATAAATGGGAGAAATGTTCTTTTTACAACCTATTAATTTTTTATGTAAGAGTTGGCTTAAATTCTATAAAACACTAAAACCAAAAAGACATCTTGAATATAAGAGATCCAAGTTCTCCTTTTTATGTTATACGGTTTTGATGGAAAAAAAATTGGTCATAATTGTTGGTATCATAGTTTGAAATGGAAAGTTTTGAATATTAACATAGGATTCAGAAGTGTAGGTCCAACGCTATTATAGTTGGTATCAAAGGTCAGTTTAGATATAATTTAGGATTATGATGATTTCCTAAGAATTTAACTTAAGAGTTATAGATACCATCATAGGTCAATAATATTAAGGATTGTTATTATTTTAATATTTAAGACACCTATTTTAAGGGTTTTAAGTTGTAAAATGTTTTGAGGATATTAATGACATTTTGGGAGTCATTTTATTGGATTGGGGTATTTGTAACACTTAGGATAATCTTAATGTATGTTTTTGGAGGATTTAGTTTTTATGATTAATGAAAAAAGGGGACAACCCATATGATATGTGGTAACTTTTCACATCCATTTAGGCGGTGGGTCTTGAACCCATGTCCAAAGGAAGATAGGGGTTTTTCACCTACCACTGGCCTATATGATGTCCTGGTTAGTATGAAATTATTAAATTTTATAATTAAGTTTATTTCATAAGCCTATGGGATTTTACTTGGGGAATAATGTTTTATTTATCTTTTAAGAATATAAGATCATATCAATTTATTCTTTGGGTTTTTAACCTAGTCATGAAATTTTTTAATAATTTTATGGATGCTTTTTTATGGATGAGATTATCTTGAACTTTGGGTATTACTATTTAATTTTGAATATTAGTTTATCAAATTAAGATTTACACATTTCAATAATTATATGTACGATTTATAAGCTTTTTTAGGATAATTTTGGATGATAGGTTCAATACCACGATTATCCCTTTTATGGTTATGTGGTATTTAAAATTTGATTTCAGTTCCCGAGGGATTAATAATTCCTCTTGAATACTCATCATTTGGAGAAAAATATGAATTTTTGTTGGGAATAAATTAAAGGATCAAATTATATTCATCAAGTAAGTATATTTCTTTGTGTTTTCATTTTAGATGGTGAACGAAATCCTACGACATTAGGAAATGATCTAAAAATAAACTTTTATCAAATTACCATCATTCTGATGATATCAACGACCTCTTCCACAAATTTTTTTCTTATTTTTTTTCTTGTTTAGTTACTATGGAATATCATCTACATGATCCTATAATATTCCAGGGGAAATATTTTTTCCTTATAAATCAATCTTTTAACTTCCATCTAATTTTCTCCCTAAGAGAAATCCAAGTTGTGCATACCTTCTGGTGACCATTATGTATCTCACATTCCCTTTTTAAGATATTTTTTATTTATTTAATGTTTACTTTATGTGTTTCAAAAAATGAACAATATAAATTCTAATCATTTGATAACCAATATGAATTTCAAGGGTGAAATTTATTTTAAGGGTGTTGGAAGTAAAATCGTGAGATTTTATTAAATAAATCCTTCCAAATTAACTTAAATTATTTAATTTATTTATTTAAAAATAAAAAATATTTTATCTTGAATCAAACACAACACCGTGTTTATCTTTGTTTTCATTCAGCATCGAGTTCATTTGATGACTTATGTTACCCACATACTCCAGTCCTACCGGCCAAAAATAAAATATTAAGATCATTTTTGATAGTTATCACATATCAATTGGAGTATAAATAATTAATATTATTAACTAGATTATGATTATATGGTTTTAAAATATTTATATAATTATCCCTTTTTTAAACATTAAATTATAAATTAAAATAAAGACAAATTGAAAATAAAAGGTGTGTTTTTATGAAAAAACATTATTTATGAGTAAAATATTTTTTTTTCATAATTAATTAAAATAATAACTAATAGTCTAATATATTAATGAAATTTATATTTTATATATTTAAACAAATTTTTTATATTTATTCAATAAGTTTCATAGTCTTAACATAAGAAGAAATCTAATTTTAAGCATAAAAACAGAATATTTCTAAAAGGCAATTTTATGACCTTCTAATGATAGAATAGAATTAAAAATAAATTTATAAAAAATAAATATTATATAGTAAAATTCAATTTTTAAATTTTAATATCAAAATTTATTGTGGGTGAGTTTTTTTTATTTTTTTAGGACATTCATAATTTGATGAATAGTGAATGACACTGAATTATAATTTAAAAATTCTTTTTATTCTTAAAAAATTATAGTGTAAAAATAAATTTCTAATTATTTTTAAAGTAAAATTTGATCCATTTTGTTTCAGTTAGTCCAATTTAGGACATTTGAATCATTTTCATAGTGATTTTTGACATAAAAACTTAGCAATCTTTAAAAACCATATTTATCATCCCATCTTCTGGAATAATTTTAAATTAATTTCTTTCACTTATGTTATTTAAATTTATAAAAAATTGATTAACAATTGTGAATTATATATATTTATAGTTTAAAATAATTTATCTGATTTTTTTCCAAAAAAAATAGTGAATAAAGTTAAAATCCATTATAGTGGTTGTTGTAAAAATGTGTTTACTTAGTGGTTAAACATTAATCTTAAGTGGTCAAAAGACCTAGAAATTTGTCAAAACCCCATTTTATAGAAATTATTAGACCATATACTCTATTTTATATAATATTTTTCATTATTTTAGGAACCTGATATAATTGATACTTCCTAATAGTGTAATTCTTTTTATATTTACAATAATGTCACTCCCCATCCACTATAAAGAGGCATTAACCTTCCCCACTTATTTTCACCTCTAATGAAATGTTTTTCATCTAAACCCTAACGAAATAATATTCTATAATTTTTAATATCATCATATAATCCTCAATTTGATACTAAATGAAACCAATTAAGTCCTATGGTGAAATCCAAAATTAGTTTACCCGAAAAAGATGTAACACTCGTCAATGAGAAATTTTGTTTTATTTCATTATCCAATCCATAAATTATTTTTATTAAATAATTATATAATAAAATAATTATCCTTTATATGATTAAATTTTATTATTAAATAATTTTTTCCTACACATAAACACACTTCAATCCAATGGGTAAATAAGTTACCCTTTATGTGTATGGCATACTACCACCTCTCAGAACAATGTCATGCTTTTTTCCTTTTCCAACTATTATGATCGAAAAATATGATCCAAATACAATTTTATATAATATATATGATACATAAGATTTTATAATTATTATATAATTATTATATAACACATTTCTTCTTGCTTTTCATTTTGTGGTAATATGATAACACCATTTGTGGACGTTTGGACTACCACCTTGTCAAAAGGATGGGATATGTTCACATTTTACCTGTAATTTATTAAGGATAGGTTTTAAAAAATGTTATATAAATTTTTTATTTATGATATTCTTGACATAATTATCTATCTGTGCATATAACATATCATTTTCTTCTTTCTATTTCACACACTGAAAAAGTGATAACGTTGGTTGTGGATGTGTGGACTACTACCTCCTCAAAGAAACTGGATTCTTCCTTTTTCATCACCATATATCAATAATGATATAAGTAATTGTCTATAATTAAATAATATGGTATTTATTATATAATTTTCATTATTTAAAGATAATAATTACTTACCTTTTTTCCATAATGATCACTGAAAAATGAGAACGTTACTCATGTGTATGTATGGCATATCATGTCCATGATCATGATGTTGATTTATTTTTTATAACCATATTTCCTATATGATTTCAAAAGTATAATTAATGTAAAAATGTGATAATTATTTCCTATTTATTATTCTAGAGATGTTAAAATATTGACCTCATTGGCCGTAGTTGATATATCAAAGTCAGTTTTGACACATAAGGTGAATATAGTCAAAACATCTGACGTAAATATTATTGATAAATTAATTATATATAACTTTTATATAATTGAAATAAAATTAATGATAAACTTTTAAAATGTTATGAATAAATTTTATAATTAACATGAGTTCATTATTCTAGAAGATAGAGTGAAATTATGACAATGTGGACTCAACATAAGGGATTTCTTAACTCAATATCCATTCAAAGGGTTAAAATTATGTCATTGGTTATGTAATTCCAAGAATATGTGTAAAATGACCTATTATTTTATTATTATGTATTTCAATTTTTATTTTTTGGATTTACAGTTTTTAAAAGTAATTATTTCATTGATTTATTCCCACTCTAATTATACGATCTATGTAAGTATTTTTCTCATTTAACTTTTATTTCTATTAGATATATTCCATATTCACCACTTATTTTTGTTGTTTGGTGTATATAATACCCCAGAATTTATTTTATGATTATTATCCTTAAATTTATATGGGATTACATATCCTTTGTATGAAATTATTTTCATGGGTTTTACATTTTTAAAGTTACGAAAGTGGTAATGGATTCGTATCACAATTTTTCTTATTTGGGACGTTTGTTATGTTATATACCTATATAATTTTATAAGGTGTGTCTTCATCTCATAAGATATTATATATCATGAATATACATATTCTCATGATATTATAAGTTTTGTTTAACATTATTCCTTCATAGGGCTTGTGTTTAAAATGCTTCATTGTGGTATGGGACACCTTGGAATGTTTAAAGGTTGTTTTCCTCAAGAATGTTTTTAATAACATTTTAATGGTATTTCCATTCATCAACATCAAAAACACTTATTTTTAATTATCCCCCTTAGGGGATTTTTTTTATGTCATCTTCATTATATATTTGGTTGGATTACGATTGTTACAAAGATATTGTTAAGGAACCCATTTATTTTCCATTGGTTACTCTTTCCTTAAAGAGATTATTATGGAACTCATTTCCTTTCAATGGGTTACTCATTTTTCAAATATATTGGTTATGGAATCCATTTCATCCATGGGTTGATCATGTTTTAATAATATTGTTATGGAACCAAATTCTTTTCCAAGGGTTAATAATGTTTCAAAAGGGATTGACATTAAACCCATTTCTTTTCCAGGGGTTTATTAACTTATAAATGAACAATGATTTTTTCGATGAGTTTTATAATGAAATTATTTTATATATTGATATGGTAATGGATTATTATACAAAACAAGTGATCCCTATATATCTTATTCTAAGTGGTGTTCCCCATTATGGCTCACATGTGTGACCGATATAGCATATAAGGAGGGATGATCACCATTATAGCTCATAGAAAATAGGTGAAATCGATAAAGCATATATAGAAGGTGGTCCCCATTCTAGATATCTAATGCATTGGGTAATAATATTGTAGGAATTCATCCATATATTTATTCTCATTTAAATGGTTTTGAAAGGGTTTAATAAAAGTGATTCTCAATGTTACCAAAATGAGTTTTAATTTCTTGTTATGTGTTTATAATGTTTCTAATGATTGAGATTGATATTCCATGGAATTTTTTATTGATTTTGAAGACTCGTGAATTTTCTATGTTTTCATATTTTATGAACTAGTTATTGATGTGTATGAGTTATTTTATGACTTGCTCACACACATTGATTATGTCTTCATACCCTTATGCACTCTTATTTCTTGTTGATGACATTTATTTATTAATTCTTACATTTTCCCTTTTTAGTAATTTATGATCACCCATTTTTTGTTTCCTATTCCCTGGGTTTTGAATATTGGTGTTTAATTATTTATGTTTATAAATTATTTCACAAGGATGATGTTGATGTCTTAAGGTGAATAATTATATATAGGTTAAATGGGAGAAGAGTTCTTCTGATGACTTGTGAAATTTTTATATAGGTGTTTTTCCTAATTTTATAAAACTATAAACATAAAAGTTCTTATAGAATATAAGTGATCCAAGTTTTCCTCTTGATTTTGTTAGGTTTTGATGGAAAAAATTGGGTTACAATTATCAACATCATAGCTTGAAATGTAAAGTAACAAATTTTAGTACAGGATTTAATAGTGCGGGTCTTGGGCTATTATACACCACACACGCCACAAAAAATGATATTGCTAAATGTAAAAATATATGTATGGTTAGAATGGGGATAAATATGTTATTAGAATATAGTCTCTCTCTTTAATTTTTTAGAATCAATGTTTCTGTATGAAAAGTTCTTATATGACTCTTTATGAAATGTTTTACGAAAAAACTCCATGTTTGAAATAGCTAAGAGTTTTTTAGAGTCCCTAAATCATAAAGAAATTTTTTTTAACCATGAAAGGTTTAATTAAAGAGTTTATTATGAAATATTTATTCTCTATAAATCAAATGGAAGATGATATAAATGTTTTATAAAAGAGAGGGTATGATTTTGTTGACTCTATTGATGTGAAAGTTGTTGAAAAGATGAGGAAGATGCTACAAAAACTCTTGCGGACAAGGAAGATAAACATGATGAATTAATTTTTGTTGAGAGTTATTATAAATATAAAAATAGTTATAATCTTACATAATAAGATTTTTTGGAAAATGTTGTTTCTAATGATGAGGAAGAATCTCAAACATCTAATCTTAGGCTGATGAGGAAAGGGAAGCTCAAAATATAATTGGTGATAAACATGAAAAGGTTCAAAAAATAAGAATATCAAAATGTA
Organism: Viscum album; assembly: GCA_963277665.1. NCBI lineage: Eukaryota > Viridiplantae > Streptophyta > Magnoliopsida > Santalales > Viscaceae > Viscum > Viscum album. The sequence continues at coordinate 198,494,594 of OY728157.1, read as the reverse complement.
TTACACATACTTTATTTATTCTAAAGTTCAGATGAATGATGTGAATGAATCTTTGAGCATCTGGAATAGATTCACGTTGTGAATGAAGAGTTGGATCAGATTGAAAAGAATGATACTTATAAATTCATACCTAAACGAAATGAAACGAATGTTGTTGGTACAAAGTGTGTTTTTTAAAACAAGATAAATTAAGAAGGTGAATTTATAATAAATAAATAAATGTTTGGGTTCAAAGGTTACCCGTATATTGAAGGCCTGTATTTTGTTGCAAATTTTTCTCTTGTTACAAGGTAGAAACACTTTGAATATTTCTAACTACTGCTACACAATGATGTTACAAAACTTTTCATATAGATGTGAAGTCAACCATTTTGAATATATAACATTAGGAAGAATTGTATGTTGAAAACCCTTATGGGTTTATTATTTGAATGGATAAAATTTATGTGTGTAAGTTGAAAATCTACATGTATAGTCTGAAGCAATCTGGTATTCCAAATTTGATACTGTTTTAAGGAAGTTGAACTTTAAGAAAGGAAGGGTTGATATTAATTTTTACACCAAATATATTAAATAGATTTACCTCATTGTAATTCTACATATTTATGACATTATAATTTATGGAAATGTTGAAAGAACCTATGAAATATTTTTTAAGACATGAAAAAGCAATTCAATATGTCTATTATTGGTGAAATGAAATACTTTCATACGTTACAAGTCTCATAAAAAATGAAAAACATATTTGGTTCTCAAGAAAAATATTCTAAAAAATATTAGAACGTTTTTTATAGAAAATAAAAAATATATTTCCAGACAAATTTCAGTGGGAACTAATTTGACCAAAGATGATAAAGGTAAGGAATTTCGATCTATTGAATTTCGAATGTAGATAGGATGTTTTTTGTATTGAACTACCTCAATACTATACATTGTTTATGTTTTTACATAATGTGTAACATTTTGAAGTACTCCTAATGAATCACTTATACTGTGTGGAAAAATAATTCTCAAATATATCAAAGGAATAATTGATTTCAGAATCTGGTACGATATCACAAAAAGTATTTACTTGTTTGGTTTCACGGATGCTAATTGGGAAAAAGTGTTCGTGATAGAACACCCACATCTGGTGGATTTTTCTTTTTGGTTAAAATTTGTGATAATTGGAATACTGAGAAATTTATTTTATTAAACCTAAGAACAGATAAAGCTGATTATGTTTCTTCCACACAAGCTACTACCCAAATTATATGGATGAAGACTTAGTTATGAGACTTACTTGTTGGAGTAAAGTTACACTTGGTCTTGGGTTGTGATAATAGAAGTTCCATAAATATTAAATTACATCATGTAAAACATTATCATTCAAAACATATTGATATCAAATATCATTTCATTAAAGAGATTGTGGATAAGAATGAATTGAATGTAGAGTATCTTACAATATTACAAAAAGTTGCTGAAATATTCATAGAACCTTTACCAAAGGAATCATTTTTTTAGTTGTGGTTGAACATGGGAATCCAACCTATTTAGATCCATGTCTGACGTATTCTTTTTTTACCCTCTCTAATATTTTCTTTGGATAGTTTCTTTATGGGGGTAAAACTATTTTTTCATAAATATATCCATTGATATGTGCTAAGACTTTTAAGAAAGATTGTATATAGGGGGTTGTGGGTAAGCTATGAAATTATCATGTAAATTATTGAAATATTCTAATATTATTTTGGGGTGTTTATAGGAAAATTGTGATTATCAGAAAGTATAATAAGTAAATTTATAATAGAATAAATATTTGATGACAATTTAGAATGATGAAGAAGTTTCACGAGTCACTAATTTTGGATAGCATGGTTTTGTTTTCAATAATTATTTTTTCCTACAAATATTTCACTCATTCAAGATTATAATTATTAATAATTAATCCATTTCTTTAGGATAGAAATTTTTTGTGATTTTTGGACCTTGGTTGAAAAAACAATCTGAATGGGTAGATTGTTGGGACCAAGTTTTCTGAAAGTGTTATTGGATTTTGAAAGAATTTTGTGGTGTTTCTTTTCTTTTTTTTCATGAAAATGAAATCACTTTAGTTTAGTTTTTTGTAATCATATGATAGGGATGAAAGGGAGCATTGTAATTAGAATATCAGACATGGCTTTTAAAATAAAGTTTCATAGATTCTCTTTTTTATTAATTGAGTCTAAATGTATCCATTCTAAATATATTGATTCTTTACTAATCATAGAGTTCTCATAAATAATAAGTTTTCTGGGAACATGGGATGAAAGCCTTATAAAATAAAAAGAAAAAAGGTATCTAAATTTTGACAACTGAATTGAGGTTTGGATGGAAATATAGAATGTTCTGAAAGGAAGGTAATTTATAAAACATTTTAATAAAATTAAGATGATTATTTTCCAATAAAAATTATTCCCCATCATTAGTGAGTCGTGATTACAAGTATAAGTTTATGGAGGACAAAAAATTGGGATATTGGAAGCTACTGAAGTCAAAGATAGTTCAGCTATTGAAACCGGTCCATCTGACTCAGTGGGCCATTGATCCATCATAGCAAGAATTATTTTATATGGATATTATTGTACATAGAAAAATTTAACTTGTATTTTATGGGACCAATCAATCAATTTATAATCAATAATGTATTCAATTATTTCCATTAGGTTTAATTTTATTTCAATTGGTTCAAGAGTTATCAGATAAAAAGTTTTGTTGATTCATCTGACCAGTGTTGACACTGATACATCAGAGTAAGTTGGAGACTAGTCCATTATACGCACGATGACTCTAACAAGTCATTAGAAACCGAACATCATCGTACGTTGGATCATTCTTATGATATTTTTAGTAAAAGGATAAATACATTGAAGACATTTTGAATGTTTTTTCAATGATATATTTTCTAAAAAAGTATTTTAGAAGGAGTTTTTGAATAATTTATAAGTTGTGAATATGTTTATAGAAGAATTTTTTAATTGTCTGTTTTTTAATTGGTATAGAGAATCAAGATACTTTATTTATTAAAGAACGTATGGACCAACATAATTATGAGTCTTCTCCCTTATATATGTTTTCATCATAATGAGAATCATAATTTCTAATGTGATTCAATTCTAATGTTTAAAATTGGAATAACGTTGGTATTAGACTGAGGAACGATTCAGAATATCGAGGTAACCTGAATCTTTATGAAGAATCTAGAAGTTTTAAGAATAATCAAGAAGAGTTTAAGAAGTCAAATATGGAGCTAAAATTAAAAGGAAAATATGGTTTTGGGAAATTTGGTTAGTCTTAAAAAATTTCCATCTTACAACCCAAACCACTTATGGAACACCTATAAATAGAAGTATGTACATTTTACTTTAAACTGAAAGAGGTTTTATTCACGTGTGAAAAGAGAAGGTGAAAGTGATGGAGTTTTTGTGAGAAGATGTTTTGGGATTATGTTTTCCTGACAGAGTTCTCTAGACAGAAGTATCATAAGTAAGGATAGTCATCAGAGTTACTGGAATAGACTGAGAAAATAGATAAAATTTTCTTGGGAAAGAATAAGTGGTTTATAATTGTTTCCAATGTATTCTTGAAAACATGTATTTTCTAGAATAATCAATGAAACTGGGGAATCGAACTGATGAATCAGACTAGGAAATCAAACTAATCAATAAGACTAGGGAATCTGACTGAGACACCAGACTGTTTTTTAATAACAAAATATAGAAATGTTGTTTCTACCTAATGTGGGTTAGGAACATGAAAAATTGTAATTTGATGGATTTCTAATGTAATTTATAAGGTATTACAGTGACATATTTTACAACAAACTACTGATGGTTTCATTACTTGTTACATGAATATATATTACATCATTTATTCAATGATAACCACATGGACTATTTTATTGATCATATTGCTACACAAGTGTAAGGATATATCATATTTTCTGTATCCCCACAAAAAAATTATTTTCTAGTGGATTGTCTGTAATGAAATTTTATACATACTAATCAAAGGACATAGATACTTCTATTGAGTAGTGAAACATATAAATACTTTTATTCATGTTGATGTGTGGTTGTTTTTTTTCAGAGTTGTAATAAAACATTAATAGGAGGTTAAGGTTGTTTCAAAAGAAATTAAAATTAAAAGAAAACATATCACTGATTCACCCCCTCCCCCTCTCAAGGATACATTTATCGTATCATATCATTATCAAAATTACATACTAAAAATAAGTCATCAAATACTATAAGATTGTTGACACGGTTCTAATATGGCTAAAGATAATTATATATATCAATTCATTTTTGATGAATTAAAATGGTTGAATATTTTTTAAATTATTTTTTAGTTTATTTATAATTTTTAGAGCCCATATATAATGAAAATGATTATATAATTTTATAAGAAGTCTTGAGGAGGTATAAAATTTTTTTGGAGCTATTTGATGTTTTTTTGTCATTTTGACTTGAATGAAGATGTTTAAAGTGAATTTGAAATTGATGATGAAATATTTGTGTTTCAATTTTTTAAAAAATTGGAAAAGTATTTTTTTGTGTAAGAATAAATTGGAATTACATAATAATAACCTTTTTGTGAATTAGTGACACTTTTCTTCATATAAAAATAACTTTTATGTGTACAAGAATAACCCTATTTTCTAAAAACTATATAAGATCAAATAAGTGTTGTTTCAAAATAAACCAAAATTGCATATAACAAGTAATGTTCTAGTTCATAAGAACTCAGAGATATAGAAAAGTAAACTTGAATTGAATAATAGTAAGATAGGATTTATAAAGGATGCATAAAATTCACCAAAAGTTGTTTAATAGAATCTTAATTCTGAACAAATTTGTGTAAGAATAAATGGGACTTGTGCATGAATAATGGAAGGCTTCATAAGAATATATTAATGTTTCTAAAGTCTATATAATAGTAAAATATTATCATGTCAGAATAGCTATAATAGTTCTTAAGACTAACCAATGATTTTCAAAGGAAAATAAAGATACTCTTGAGTTCCATGAAGGGTTTAAAATATGTTTCCTATTGAATCATAAATTCAAATTATATGAAAAAAAAATTCTTAAGTGTTTTCAATATCATGTTTCTTTTGGTTAAATTTTTATTCAACCCATGATTGGTGATAACATGTAAATAATAATTTTCACTATGAATTTATGCCATGTAGAATAATAAGATTATTCCATATGAATATGCATACATAGAAAAGAAGATGTGGAATTTATGATAGATCAAGGGAAACAATAATTTTAGATATTTATAGAATTAAATAAGAATATTTAAGAATGTATTATTTTTATTTATAGATACTCAAATATGAAGACTCTAAATCTATATAGGAATAGAAAATATTTTTTTTAGGAGATATTATTTTGACAAGTTTGAAAATAATAAAAAAATGATTTTAAAATACATGGACTTTCCAATTTTGAATATTGAAAAAATATCCTAATTATTTTTTAAGTGTTTATAAAGAAAATAAAATTTAAAAATATGTTTTATTTTGAAGAATAATAAACTGATATTTCGGAATATTTTAATTTTTTTATGATTATTGAGTTCAGATTTGGCGATGTGTGTTTTCATCTGTTTTAATATATTTTATATATTGAAGAAAATAATGGGAGAAAGTATTTTGAGGATGACACTAAAACTAGTTAATATCATCAATTTCAATGTTATTGAAGATGAAATTGTGAGAAATTTAAATAGATTAATATATAAGATGTAGCCATTGATAATTATCGTAATTGAGTAAGGAGATTCTGAAATATTCATGGCTGTAATTTTATAGAGTAATAATTTTTATATTACTTCAAGAGATGCCATATAAATTTTTTTTAAGGAAGATATTAGTTTCACTCAAAGATGATAAGGGCAGTTTTATGATTTCAAAAATCCATTTTATTTTATGCATGTAATCATGTTAGTTCCATATATAAAGGTATTAACTCCATCCTTTTACTAATGGTTTTTATTAATAATAAAATATCTTTCATGTGTGTGAGGGATAACAACCTCTATACATTGAATAATAGCACACACATTTCCATTGAACCACAAAAAATATTTTTTCCCATTATTTCACTAGTGAAAAAACTATTTAAAGTGGAAAATTATAATATTCTTTATTTATAATGGATTTTATAAATTGACTTTTATAGTTCATATAAAATAACCAATGTAGAAAACCATTTGATAAATTTATTTATTTTGGTTATATAATAAATAATGTAAAAAACCATTAATTTTTATTCAAATGTTGACCATGATATTTAGTTTCACATTAATCGCTATCAACATTCATTATCAAATCACACAAAAACTCCTATTACTCAATCCTCAAAACCTATAATCTCTTTCATCTACCTCAATCATCATTGACTGTCACCACCAACATCATCTATCATCAAAAAATAAGTCTATTTACCTTCTCCCATAACTATTTTTTATCTTCTATGGATTTGGATGTTTATTTTGAATTATTTCATTTATTTTACTACAATCATGATAAGATATCTTTTTTACCCAATGTGAATAGAATATTTTAGGTTTACTTTTCGGTTCCTCTTGTTATCTTATGAAGATGTCATATATATTGTTATAGTTATGATTATTTCAACTATCCTATCATTATTTATTATAAACATACAACATCAGTTGAAAAATAGTTCTCCCATATATCTCTTTTACTAATTAGAAAATATCATAATGCATGAAATCTCACAATATTTGGTTTTCAGTCTATCAATTAATTTAATGTTATATTTATTATTTGAATAAATTTATGTGGTTTTCTACTATGTTTTCATTAATATTTGAATAATTTGTCATTGATTTTTTGGGATATGGTGATATATTGGCTAATTATATGCTCCAATTACCCAATATAGTTTTCTATTAGTTATATATTGATCCATTGAACTCTTCATTTCACTCTTTTACCGAATTTTCACAAAAGGTAATATCATTATGTCATTGAATATGGTATACTCAATTCTTCAATAGTTAGGTGGTTTTTAAGAAGTACATGGATTCTACATCATTAACATATTATGTACCAAATATAATTAATTCATTAAAAATTAAATATTTGTCCATTTATATTACGATATTTACAAATATATTATGAAAATAGGGGGTATATATTAAATGAATTACAATATAAAAATAATAGATAATTATATTTATTAGTGTTAAACATCCATAAAATCAATGATAAGGCATATATATCAATAAAATTCATTGTTTTTACAAGGAAATTTATTTAATGAATTATAATTAAATATCTAAAAAGTAATAATTATTTTTTTATAAAATTAATAGAAACTATCAAGCATGATAAAAATCATAAGGTGACAATTAAATAAGTCCAAAATAATTTTTTTACCTAAAATATTTTGCCTGTATTTTATTTGTTAAATTTTTTTTCCTTTTTATATTTTTCCCCTAAAATCATATTTTATTTTTAATTTAAAAATACCAAAACATATATATAATAATTGAAAATTATTATAGTTTTTAATGAATCATTGTGGGATTACTGTATGATGAAAAAGTGGGGAATATGATGAATGTATTAATCCTTTTCTATTTCCTTAAAAAAATTCTTAAAAAGACTAATTTTTATATCCATGCTTGAAATGTTAAAATACCATAAATCTAAAATGAAAAGAAATCAATGATAATTTAACTTGAAATGGTTTTAATCCAAGTTATAGTAATTTGATTTGAAATGGTTAAATTTACTAGAATTTATGATACAGTGTTGATAAATATCTTTAAAAGGACACATTGGATCAAATTTAAGAAATGATTCTTAATATTTATGTAGATAAAATTAAGAAAACATCATTGATTGAGTGATTATATGCTGATTTTGAGAAACCATTGTACCTTTTTTTCATTATATTATAACTTTTATAAAAAAAATTAATATTAGTTATCTTGAAATCCAAGAATGGATGGAGGGAAAATATTTTATATGAATTTCTAGAGCTACTGAAAGGAATAATTCCTAATTTTAAATGACCTTCCACATTCAAATTATAATGTGAAAAACAAATTATGTTTGGTGGGATTGGGGTATGAGAAGATACATGCATGTCCCAATTATTGTGTGATATATTATAAGGAATATGATGACCTATAAGATTTCCCTAAAAGTAGGATATCATTATTTAAGTTGGAATACAAATCAGAAGTTAGTTTATATATTATTTTAAGTAATCAGACTATTTCTAAGGAAATTTGGTATCTTCCTATAATTACTCATATGAAATTTTTATAATCAAATTAAAATGATAATGAAATGTTAAGATATCATTTGTATGAGTGAATATCTGATGCAAGATTACATCATCCGTGTCCCGACCCGTCCTCAGGGACTGTGCTGTGACTACCCCAAGCCCGCCTTCCATAGGCCAGAGGCTGGTGACTAGCACCAAAGGCTTTAATCCTGAAAAAAATGGAAGGCATTGCATTTATGAAAGTAAACAAACACAAAATAGTATGAAAAAGTAGTAAACACTAAGTAAATACTGTATACAAAGAGTAAGTGTTGAAACTAAAGGGGCCGAAAATACAAGCCCAACAGTAAGTGTCGTACAACAGAAAAGATAGTTCAACTATAGTAAAGTAAAACAGCAACCACTGAGTCATCCTTCGGAAATCCAACCTGAAGGATGGGTATAGATGGCCTCCTCAGCACCTCAGGTTCTTCCGTCCGCTCTGTGTACGTCTCGCCATGTGGTCCATCTATGGGTATCGTCTAGCTCCACCAGCCTCTACCTCGATCAGTGTTGTCTATCATCTGCATCAAACAAAATGTAGGGCGGGCATAGCCCGTGCAGGGGTGAGTATATGATACTCAATAGGGACCCCGAGACCCCTAAAGGTCTCCTAGAATCCACGAAGGATAAACCACAGAAAAACGATACAATCACAAAGTATCAACCAACTCTACATAGGTATATTCCCATACATATACCTAAGTTATCAATCACAGTTCAGCTCCAACTCTCGCTCCCAAGCACAACCCAGTCCACACAGGAAAACAAGTCAATCACATCGATGATAATGATTGAAAGTCAAGGCTCAGCTCACATAGGTAAACATCTTTCATATAGTGATAGAGATGATCAGATGTATTCACTGATTCATCTAATCTATTGAACCCATGTAGGATACGAGACCAGCTAAGCTGTCAGACCCATGTAGGATACTAGACCATCTACTCGGTTGGACCCACGTAGGATACTAGAACAGAAGTCAAACTGTCAGACCCACTTAGGATACAAGTACAAAAGTCAACGCTGTCGAACCCACAGAGGATTCCTGTACCATTGTCATCATCATCAAACCCACATAGGATTCTAGTACGGTAGTCGTCGTCGTCGAACCCACAGAGGATTCCAGTACGGAAGTCGTCGTAGTCGCAGCCAGCTCTAGGGTTCCCGCACATAGCACGCTCGATTCCGGGAGGGTCCGCTCCTCGAACAAAGGGGTCGTTACATCAACTACAACAAAGTCCAGAGTTGATGTACACCTAAGTTCAGTCTCTTCAAAAGGAACCCAACGCGATAGATGGTGCATCAATCAGACGCCCAGTCTAAGAGATATTGGCTTTTCCATTCCAAGGGCCCGGGTGGAAATACACTCATTCCAAACCTGGACATTTTCAAAATTCATCCAAAACTCACTTAGAGTTTCTCAAAAGGACTACCTCGTCACGTGGTTCCTCAGGCCATAGACGGCACATTGATCGGATGCACGGTCGTGAAGTTATTCGCATTTAAGCGTAACGGGCCCGGCCCGTTAAACCCAGTGGGCTAGCGGGTCGGGTCAACCCGGTTTTGGTGGGTCCGACCCGGCTGGTTTCAGACCGGCCCGATGGAGCATGTGGCTCGGACCGGTGGGGCACGACCCGCCACGAGGAGCGCAGCCTGGCCCAGCGGGGCGTGGCCTGGCCCGGCCCGGCCTGGCTGGTCGCACGATGCAGTGGGAGCGCCCCCCCCCCCCCCCCCCCCCCCCGTCTTCCTGATTCGGTGGTGCCGAGAAGCGCTGCCCTCCTGTCCGGATGGCCAAAGCCTTCCGGTCTTCCCGGCGTGAGCGGCCCGCATGGGCGAGCCGTGGTCCTCATTCGTGGCACCTATGGGTGTCGCGGCCTTCATCTACCCGATCGGCCGACGAGCCGGTAGGTTCACCTGCCAAAGCGGCCCAGGGAGCATGGGCCTCGGACCTCCGTAGCGCGGTGCCATGGGGTGTCGCGGTTCCACTAGCCCGGCCAGCTACGGTCGGCCAGTTCTTCAGCAGCCGAGTAGCCTATGGATGCAGGCCACGGTTATTCTCCACGCGGTCGCCGTTTCCTCCGGTCACCGCCACCTCTTCCCTCAAAATAAAACAGTGGTCAACGGAGGTTCGCCGCGTCATGTTTGTTCGGCCCGTACCCTCTGTGTTAGACAGTATCATAAGGTCGAAGATAAAACATGGTTTCAACGAGGGATGAAGAACAATTTTATTCAATTAAAATTGAAACAAACCCCCTACCTTGAAATAAGGTTTGTTCCTAGATAGAGTCATGGGGAGGCAGTGTCAACTCATTGACGTCGGGGAATAAGGGGCTGAGGAAGGCGCTTCATCAGCGTTCCTTGTGGGTGGCTCCTTCTCTTTTGGCTTGGACGAAGATCGAATGAGATGATCTTTGTTCTTCGGCGGTTCTTCGTCGAAAGAAGAACTCTATTCTTCTATTTCTCAAGAGCTCTCCCAAAATTCTCTCAACACAATGAGTGCCAAACTAAAATAACAGCTAAGGCTGTTATTTTATTCACACATGAATTTTCAAAACTCAAGCACTTTAATTAATTAATTATAGGGACGAAACCATTAATCAAAAGTGTTTAAAAAAATTAATGGGAGAGAGGGAGGTGAAGAGATCACATTAATTAAGGGGATATTTGTCAAATTAATTAAGGGGGGATTAATGTGGAGTTTAAGGGTGTTGAAATATTAGGGTTTCATGTGGGCCCCACCACCCTTGGTGATATCCTCCCATGGGAAATTAGGTGGGGTGTGGGCACCACCTCCAACTTCCCTTTGGAGGAATTAACTTCCACTTAAAATAAAATTGTATTACAACAATTTTATTAAGTCTTAATGAATCCCCAAATTTTTAACTGCCATATACGAAAAAACGAAACTATGGTAAAGGTCCCCTAAAGCGAATATCGGCACTGTGAGTTCATCGGTGCCCTTATATTTCAATTCCGAGCACCGGTTCAAAAGATAGAAAAACCCACACGTACGTTTTCTGAACGTACCCGAACAAAACTTCAGAAATTGATTCTGGGTACACCGAGCCTCAGAATCAAGCATCGTCAGAAACCGCAGACTCCTAAAATTCCGAAGTATTTAAGAAAAAAATACTTGAAATTTTTGGGTCTTTACATTACCACCACCTTAGGGCTTTACATCCCCATAAAGCTATAATATACACTAGGGAAAGAAATAAGTGTACTGAGCATGCATTTGAGTCTCCCGCTCCCATGTGCTCTCCTGGAGGTTCCCGTGCTGCCAACGAATGCGCACCAGAGGATTAGACCCTCCACACATGACTCACTCCTATCAATCATCGATCTCCACAGGGACCTCCATGAATGTCACCCCATCATCGATGTCCAGCTCCCCATGATCGATGATGTGGGTCGGGTCATGCATGTATCTCCTCAGCTGAGATACGTGGAAGATGTCATGCACCCAAAGCAACTGAGTTGGAAGGGCTAGGCAGTAAGCCACCTCACCTACTCTGCTGAGGACCTAAAAAGGCCTGATGAATCGAGGAGACAACTTTTCTCCTCGGACAAATCTCTACAGACCTCGTCGAGATGAGACTCATAGGAAGACGTAGTCTCCATCCTTGAACTCCAGTGGTATCTGAATCATATCAGCATAGGAATTATGTCTACTCTATGCAGTCTTCATCCAGTCCTAGATGATCTGCACCTTCTCCGTCATAGCCTGGACCATCTCTAGTCTTACAAGTGCTAACTCCCCTGGGTTTGTCCAGCACAGAGGTGATCTGCATGGTCGGTCGTACAGTGCCTCGTAAGGTACCATCCTGATGGTGGAGTGGTAGCTGTTGTTGTACGCAAACTCCACCAAGGGTAAGTGATCCTCCCTGCTGCCACTATAGTTGTGGACACATGCACAGAGCATTTCCTCGAGAGTCTAAATGGTCCTCTCTATCTGGTCGTCCGTCTGAGAATTAATGGCGGTGCTCAGACGTAGTTGCATCCCAAGAGCCTCCTGTAACCCAATCTATATCCGGGAAGTGAATCGAGCATCTTGATCACAAACTATAGAAGATGGAACACCATAAAGTTGTATGATCTCCTGAACGTAGAGGCGTCTCAAGCTCTTTACTGATCCTTGCTCTCTAATCTGTAGGAAGTGGTCTGACTTGGTGAGTCGGTCTACGATCACCCAGATAGAGTCATGTCCTTTGGATGTATGTGGAAGCCCCATCATGAAATCCATTGATATCTCGTCCCACATTTCCACTCTGGGACCTCTAAGGGTTGTACCAATCCTGCTGGTACCTGGTACTTCGGTTTCACTTGCAGACAAGTGAGGCATCATGAAACGAACACTACTACACCCTTGTTTATACCTGACCACCAGTGTTGTCGTCTGAGGTCTTGATAAATCTTCTCCACTCCTGGATATACCGTTAAAGGGGAAGTGTGAAACTCCCTTAGCACTTCCTCTTGTAGTGCAACTGGTACCATAGTACGTCCCCTGAAGAGGTTTACGTTCTCCCCTACAGAAAATCCATTAGGTGCATGCCCTATTGATATCTAAGCATGTTGCTTCTCACAGTCAACATCCCCATGTTTTTCCTCCCTGACTCACCGAAGAAGTAGATCTGTGATAGTGAGAGTCTGAAGAAAGGATACTCCGTCTATATCCACAAAGTATATCTGCAACACGGCTAGCTTCTCTATCGCTTGTCCTAGTAGTTGTATGACCGATCACCGGGTGAGAGCATTAGCTACAACGTTCACCTTCCCAGGAGTATAGACTATCTCAATTTCATATTCCTGGAGGATCTCAAGCCATCGCCATTGTCTCAAGTTCAATCCTTCTATGAGAAGATGTACCTGAGACTCTGGTGGTCATAGTGGACTATAAAGCGCTCACTCATCAGATAGTGTCGCCACATCTTCTAGGCGAAGACCACTGCTGCTTACTCCAGGTCATGGGTAGCCTATTTCTTCTCGTGTTGTCTCAACTACCACAAACCATATGTGATCACCTCTCGCTCCTGCATCAGTACACACCCGAGTCCGGTCCCTGATGTGTCACACTAAACTACATACCCAACGCCCTCCTCTAGTAGCCTTAAGATGGGCACACTGGTCAATCTCTGTCTCATCTCATGAAAGTACTAGTGGCACCTATCTGACCACATGAAGGTTTTCCCATTCTTCGTCAATGCTGAAAGTGGTGCTGCAACTCTCAAGAAGTCTGGCACAAATCTCTGATAGTACCCATCCAGACCGAGGAAACTATGCACCTCCATCATGCTCTTGGGTGGATCCCATGCAAGCACTGCCTCGATATTTGCTGGATCCCCTACTACCCCAGCCTCCGAGATGACCTTTACAAAGAAATAAACCTCCCGAATCTAGAACTGAAACTTCGAGATCTTACCATAAAGCTGGTGCTCTCAGAGTGTGTCCAGTATAACCCGCAAGTGGTAGACGTGCTCCTCTTTAGTAGTTGAGTAAATCATCATGTCATCGATGAAGACTACGAAAAAATGATAAAGGTAAGGATGGAAGATCCTATTGATGTGACTCATGAGCACAGACAGTGCATTGGTTTCTCTAAAGTGAATAACCAAGAACTTGTAGTGGCCATATCGACACCTAAAGGCCATCATCTGCACATCCTCGTCTCGAACTCTGAGCTGGTGATAGCCTGACCTCAGGTCTATCTTCGAGAAACAACGTGCTCCCTTGATCTGATCAAAGAGGTCTCCAATCCTAGGGAGTGGGTACTTGTTCTTTACAGTCACCTGATTCAGGCGACGGTAGTCGACACACAGTCGCAAGCTCCCATCCGCCTTCTTGGCGAACAAAATCAGATAAACCCAGGGTGAAACACTGGGTCAGATAAATCCCTTCCCCTACAAGTCCTAGAGCTATACCCGCAGCTCACAAATCTCAGCGGGAGCCATATGATATGCTGGTGTTGATATCAGTGATTCCCTGGGGTACAGTTCTATGTAGAATTATACCTCTCTATGAGGATGTAGTCTTGGAAGGACATTAGGAAAAATGTATGCATACTAATCCACCACAACAGGAAAACTCGGACTACGCACATCAGCTGCTCCGAGGATGAGACTAGCCAAATTATATGTGATCGGTTTTCCTCTCCTCTGTGTAAGTCCATCCTGCACTGCAAAGGCACCCTTCTCACTGGTGAATGTCAAAGTCCTCACATATGTGCGGACACACCGCACTTTGCGCCTAATTCAGTCGATATGATCATGGACTGTAGAAAACTAGTCCATACCCAAGATGATGTCATATGGCCTCGACGTTGCTACAAGAAGTTCCTAGCCGAAGCTCTCCCCTCCTAAAGTATGTTCACACTGCCGGAACCAGTGCATGATCATCGAGTCTGCTCCCGTAGAGTCTCTAGCCATAAGGATCGAGCCAACGGCTCCGTCGGAATCTGCGAGCTCCGAACAAGGGCAGCGGCAATAAAAGAATGACTCGCACCTGTTTCTATAAGTACTGCAGCAAGGGTGGAGTAGACACAAATAGTACCTCGAGTCATCTCAGGTGTGCTGTGGTCGTAGACCTCAACTGCATGGAGTAGAGCCCACCTCTATCCGCCAACTCCCTTTGGTCAGGGTGGACCTCCTGGTGGTGGTGGTGGTAGATCCTTGTAACATCATCCACCACCTACTGCTCAGCCATCTCCTCTTCCACGTCCGCCTACTCCATGTGAACCACCATGTTCGAACCTCTGCCTCTTCCTGGGAGGACCCTCTACTGTTTGCTGCTCATCCGCATGGCGGGTCAGATAGTCTATAGCCCTGTGACCCTGCCCGCCACATGCATAACACTGCCTGCTCCTCGTATAGCTGGATCTGTTTCAGGTGCCCGGAACAACCGAACCTGTATCCTAAGATTGCTCTCCTATGGCCTGGTCTGCTTGTACCTCTACATCAATTGTCTACTGCCCACTGTAGAAGACTCCACTACGTATTTCCCTGTGGTCGGTCTCTCCGGTGGTGTTAGATCAGCAAGAAACCTCTCCATAATAAGGTCTCGCTCCAACACTCATGCCTGCTTCGGAATGCTAAGGGAGATCATCGAAGCCCTGATCTCATGTCTGAGTCCCTGCTCAATGGTTCGGTTCCTGAAGAATGGGTCTCATACCATGTTCGTGGAGTAGCAAGATAGGTCAATGAACCTCGTTGAGTACTGAGCTACTGTCATGTTGCCCTACCGAAGATGTAGTAACTCCTGAATCTGCACCGCACGAAGGGTGGATGGAACAAACTCAGAGCGGAAAAGACTCTCAAAGTCTATCCAAATTAAAGATTCCTTATCATGCACCTGGAGCATCAGGATCCACCATCTACATATTGTTGTGTGTAGGAGACTCGCGGCAAATATCACCATAAGGTCGGCTGGTGTCCCTAACAATTTGAAAACTCCGACGATAGCCTCCAGCTAGTCCTTAGCTTCCTGTGGGTATGTCACTCCGTGGAACCTGGGAGGCCTCTGTCACTGGAACTCATGAAACGCACTTAGGCGGCGTGAACTCTCTGCTGCTAAGGCTGGTGGTATTGGTGGCCAGCGGGTAGTTGTACTGCTGGTGCCTCCACTGTGATGGGGCCCTGCACTGAGGCATCGTCACTCGGTGGGCTTCTATCATGTACGTAACTTGGAACCCTAGCTAGCTACCTTTTTTGGGCCATCCTAAAAATAAATAGGTGCACCACGGTCAAATAGTATACCTGGTGATCTGACATAATGTGTTCACAAATAAAACTTTTGAAACACACATGCAATCAATGTTTTCATGCACTGAGTCGGAAATCAGAGCTCAGGGTCCTTGTTTATGGATATGTCGGCCGCCGTACAAACACTGGACTCCCTAGACTGAAAACCACACTCAATAATCTTAACACTATTTCTTCACCGAAAGGAATGATCAGAGTCCTGAGTTCTGTGGTAGAACCGACTCCTCTGATACCAATTTTTCATGACCCGTCCTCAGGGCCTGTGCCGTGACTACACCAAGCCCGCCTTCCATAGGCCAGGGGCTGGCGACTAGCACCAAAGGCGTAAATCCCAATAAAAAGGGAAGGAATTTCATTTATTAAAGTAAACAAACACAATAGAGTACGCAATAGTAGTAAACACTAAGTAAATACTGTATATAAAAAGTAAGTGCTGAAAGGAAAGGGTCTAGAAATACAAGCCCAACAGTAAATGCAGTACAACAGAAAAGCTAGTATAACTACAGTAATGTAAAACAGAAACCACTGAGTCATCCTCTAGAAATCCCACTTGCGGGGAGGGTACAGATTGCCTCCTCAGCACCTTGGGTCCAGTTGTCTGCTCTGTGTATGTCTCGCCAAGTGGTCCACCTCTGTGTACCTTCTAGATCCACCAGCCTCCACCTCGATCAGTGTTGTTTGTCGTCTACATCCAACACAATGTAGTGCGGGCATAGACCGTGCAGGGGTGAGTATACGATACTCAGTAGGGACCCCGAGACCCCCGAAGGTCTCCCAGAATCAACAAAGGATAAACCACAGAAGAAAGATACAATCATGAAGTATCAACCAAATCTACTTAGGTATATGACCATACATATACCTAAGTTATTAATCACAGTTCGGCTCCAACTCTCGATCCCATGCACAACCCAGTTCACACAGGAAAACAATCCAATCAGATCGATGATAATGATGGAAAGTCAAGGATCAACTCACACAGGTATACATCTTTCGTATAGCGATAGAGATTATCAGATAAATTCATTAACTCATCTGAGTTTTCGGACCCACGTAGGATACTAGACTAGCTAATATTTCAGACCCACGTAGGATACTAGACCAGCTACTCTTTCGGACCCATGTAAAATACTTGAACAAAAGTAAAACTGTCGGACCCACTGTCAAACCCACGGAGGATTTTAGTACAGTTATCATCTTTGTCAAACCCTTACAAGATTCCAGTATGGCAGTCATCATCGTCGAACCCATAGAGGATTCCAGTACGGAAGTCGTCGTAGTCACAGCCCGCTCTAGGGTTCCTGTACACAGCACGCTCGATTTTGTGAGGGTCTCCTCCTCAAGAAAAGGGGTCCTTACATCAACTATCAAGAAGTATAGAGTTGATGTACCCCAAATTTTCGTCTCATAAAAAGGAACCCAACGCGATAGATGGTGCGTCAATCGTACGCCTGGTATGAGAGATATTGGATTTTCCGTTCCAAGGGCCCAATTGGAAATACACTCATTCCAAACCTGGCTATTTTCCAAAGTCATCCAAAACTAACTTAGAGTGTCGAAAAAGGAACGCCTTGTCACGACGTTCCCAGTTCCGCAGAAGAAATGTCAATCAGGCACATTGTCTTGAAGTTATTCACATTTAAGCGTAACGGGCCGAGCCCATTAAGCCAAGTGGGCCGGCGGGTCGGGTCGACCCGGTTTTGGCGGGTCCAGCCCGGCTGGTATCAGACCGGCCCGGTGAAGCACACGACTCGGCACGGAGGGGCGCGGCACGACCCCACTTAGCGCGGTGTGGCCTGGCCTGGCTGGCCACGGCTCGGCCCGGCTAGCCGAGCAGCTCGGCCCGGGTGGTTGAGCGATGTAGGGGGATCCCCCCCCATCTTCCTGAACCGGCAGCGTCGAGTGGCGCAGCCCTCCTGTTTGGTAGGCCGAATCCAGCCGGTCTTCCAAGAATTAGCAGCCCACATGGGTGGGTCGCGGTCCTCCTGTGCGGCACCTGCGGGTGCCGCGACCTTCATCCACGCGGCCGGCCGACGAGCCGGCAGGTTCGCCCGCCAGAGCGACCCGCGGAGCGCGGTCCACAGACATCTGTAGCACGGCGCCATGGGGCCCCGTGGTTCCACCATCCCAGCCATCTACGGCCAACAAGTTCTTCTTCAGCTGAGCAGCCCGCGGATGTGGGCCGCGGTTCTTCTCCATGCTGATGGCACACAGCCGCCGCTTCCTCTGGTCACTGCCACCTCTTCTATCAAAATAAAACAGGGTTCAACGGAGGGTTGTCAGTCCGTTTTTTTTTTTCAGCCCGTGCCTTCCGTGTTAGGCGATATCATAAGGCTGAAGATAAAACATGGTTTCAATGAGGTATGAAGAACAATTTTATTCAATTATAATTGAAACAAACCCCCTACCTCGAAATAAGGTTCGTTCCTATATGGAGTCGTGGGGAGGCGGTGTCAACTCATTGACGTCGGGGAAGAATGGGCTGAGGAAGGTTCATTGTCGGCATTCCTTGTGGGTGGATCCTTCTCCTTTGGCTTGGCCGAAGATCGAAGGACATGATCTTCATTTTTTGGTGGTTCTTCGTCAAAAGAAGATCTCTATTATTCTATTTCTCAAGAGATCTACCAAAATTCTCTCAACACATCGAGTTCCAAACTAAAATAATAGCTAAGGCTATTATTTTATTTACACATGAATTTCCAAAATTCAAACACATTAATTAACTAATTATAGGGTTCAATTCATTAATCAAAAGTGTTCGAAAAAATTAATGGGAGAGCGGGAGGTGAAGAGATCACATTAATTAAGGAGAGAGTTGTCAAATTAATTAAGGGTGAATTAATGGGGAGTTTAAGGGAGTTGAAAGTTAAGGGGTTCGTGCGGGCCCCAACACCCTTAGTTATATCCTCCAATGGGAAATTAGGTGGGGTGTGGGCCCCACCTCCTACTTCCCATTGGAGGAATTAACTTCCACTTAAAATAAAATTGTAACACAACAATTTTATTTAAGTCTTAATGAATCCCCAAATTTTTAACTACCACAAACGACAAAACACAACTACAGTAAAGGTCCCCTTAAGCGAATATCGGTGCTTTGAGTTTATCGGTGCCCTCAGATTTCAATTCCGAGCACCGATTCTAAAGATAGAAAAACCCGCACATACTTTTACTGAATGTACCTGAACAAAACTTTAGAAATTGATTCCCGGCACATCGGGCCTCAGAATCAGAAACCGCGGACTCATAAAATTCCAAATTATTTAAGAAAAAAAATTCCTTGAAAATTCTGGGTATTTACAATCTGGTTGGTTGACCATAATATAAAAAAATTGATCAATAATTTCCTTAATTTTAAAATTGAGTTAAGAATATTATATTAAGATTGTCTACAAATAGAATGAATACAAAATAAATCCTTCGAATAAAACATGGTTCATTTCCATTTCTATTGGTAATTTATAATTTATCTTCTAAATTTTTAATTGAGTACAAAATATATCATCTTTAGTTTAATTATTTCTAGAACCAAAAACCATGAAATAATATTTATTATTATTTTCTATCATTAATTGATGATTTCAAACACTTATCAGACAAAGGTATGAAAGATTATGATTTATAAAAAGTCAATGTTTTTAACTTTATGAAATAATAATTTTCAATATGAATGACTTCCCAACATGTATAGAGTTTTTTCGATACAATGTTAAGGATCATAAATCTTATCCAATTTTTAAATAAGGGACATAATTTTGTCAAATAAAACATGGGGAAAATGATGTACATGTGTCATAAGAAAAATTTATATATATACTCTTATAGAAGATTAAAATTTTCATTTAATAGATCAAATTAATTTGATATTTCTCTAAATACATTATCATGTGATCAATATTTGGAGGGGGATAAAAACTTTTATACCATATTTTCAAAGATATAAATATTCAGTAAATAAATATTTATATGGGAGAAATGATGAATATTTTTTGAGCCTCCATACTAGATATATCTTGAGATAAAACATAACATTAATGTGATGCATGTTGACAATGATAATTGTGAAAGTTTTATTGGAACGTTGATATATATTAAAGGTAATATGATTAATGGTTTAAATGTAATATTTGTTTTACTATCGATGGGAATAAATTTGGAGTTAACTCCAACTAATAAAGGAAAACAAATATAATTTCCTAAAACATAGTTAACATTATCAAAGTGGTATAAAATTACTTATAATTAGTGAATCTATGGTATTAATGTGCCTTGGTGTTATTCGTAAAATGTAAAAGTTTTGTGACACTAGAAAATTTAATGTTAATAAGCATGAAATCCAATTATTTTCATGTTATTATAAAATAGATACTACTAGTTTCATTGCATAGAATGTGACCCATACATGTCAGATTGACTATCATAATGGTGATTTATTTTTTTCAATTATATTGGAAAAAAGTGATAGATTTGAATTCATTGAACACTTTAGAGAATGGTTTAGTCTATATAAATTTTCAATCATAAATATAAATTCCACCATATTTTTTTGATATCATGGTATATTTAATAGTATATTTGGTGATATAAATAAATTATTTTTGTCATATATATCTATCTTAGATGTACATTTCAAAATTGATAAGAATATATTGAATGGGTGTATTAATAATCTACGTTTACATGAGGTCTCTATTATTAAGAATTAAATTTTTTATGTGGTGGAAGAGTTTTTTTCAGACTAAATGTCTATAGTGGATCAGGTTGGTTTCCCACATATCACTATGAACAAGTTAGTTTTGGGGAAAATGGTATCTATCTCTTGAAAATAAAATCATTTATAGGTGAAAAATTAATAGTGGAATATTTATTTATCATAAATAGCATAAATTATCTTCATCCATTTATAAAATTTAATATTAATATGTAAAAAAAGTGTTATACAAAGAAGAATGAAATGTGGATATTGATTGATCATAAAAAACAACATTTTCCCCATGATTTAAAGATACCATGAATGGTAGATCAGATGTATTATAATCATTAAGAATATTAGGGGAGGGCCATGTTTAAATTTGATAACATAGTCTAGTTATGACATTAATGGATATAAATTTTATTCCAATAATTAGAAAAATATAATGGTGTTTTGGAATAGAAGTGTGCTGGTGTTCACTGAAGCAATGCAATTTTTGAGTGAAAAAAATAAAAAACCCAATCTCTACATCAAATTCATTTTTATGGAGTTATTGAATAAATATGAGTGATTTATTATATAAAACATTGGTTTTTTTCAATTGTAAATGGGTTATTTATAACAATCACATTCAATAAGATGAATTTGTTATGACACTAGTAAAAATGAATATATTATAATACATATAAGTCCCTTTTATCATTTAAACATATGCAAATCTAATTTTATATATTATTTATCAATAAATGTGTAGTGATCAGTAGTTTTTTCTGGAAAAAATAATATTTTTTAATGAAAAAACTAATGTTGGTGATGAATTATATTATATTGTGTAGTTGAGTATAGTAATTACCAAATAATAGATATGGATTGTTCTATATAGAATGATCATGAATAAGGAATATAGGAAAACAATCCTTTAGTAATCTCTTAATATTAGAGGGAATATATATGTAGTTATTATTAAGCTTCTCAAATTTCTCAAATTGATATATGTACCATTTATTTTTTTTATTTCTGTTACATATTTTAATAACTATGATAAATTTTTTGTTCAGTTATGTTTTTTTTTCTCATATGATTTCCCAATTAGTCAATTTTATATATAACTATTGGATTTTTATAGTTTTTTACATTTTTTTATATTCATCATTCTATATTATTTATTGTCTCAAAAATTTATTTATTAAATTTTTAGCCTTGTTTTTAACTATGATAATGAACCTGATAAAGTGATCGTTTTTTATATCACTTTTAAATTAGTATTCAAAGTTATATATGTGTATTTTATTTTTCTAATAATTATTTTATTTTATTATTATTTTTATATCATTTCATGTCCCGTATATATTTTAAATTTTTTAGCATCGTTTTTAACTATTCTACCAAATTTTATAAACTTTTTTTTGTATAATTTGGTACATATGTATCATTTACAATTTTTATTCAAATTTATATCCCATAGTTGGATTTATATAATCTTTTAAATATTTTTTTTCATTTTCTCTATTTTATTTCATGTTTCATAATAGTTTTCATCATTTTTTATCATTTTATTTAACTATTTAATAAATATGAATAAAAATTTCTTTAGTTTAGTTTAATTTTTTAGATCATTTCTTTATATTTATTTCATTTTATATTTAAGAGTTGGGATTGAACAACATTTTATTAATTGTTTGTTAATTTTATTTGTATTATAAGGTAAAATAAAACTGCTAAGTCACCTATATCTGCTTGGGGGACCTACACATACTCCTATCAGTGAGCCTCCTCATTCATCTATATGGTATCCTTTTACTTAGACAAGGAATGTAAAGGATTTTGTGTTGTTAAACTTGGTATAACACATTTACCTTAATTACCATTTTCTTGTAGCCAATAATAGAATATTTATATCATGTTTGATGGTAACGCTAATCCTAACATTCCAAATTCAAAACACTTTATGATTTTTTTTCAATACAAGATGAACATAAAGTACAAATTTTGACATCTACTTAGAGAAGTGTCAAGAAGACGATGTTAGTTCAGTTATGGAATGCCATTTTAGTAAGATCATTTTTTATTATTTTATTTATCATAACATGTTTTTAAAAATATTTTTTTTTCTTCTCGTCAAATGAAATTTGATTTACCAAACACTAATGAATTCTAGAAGAAATTTTTTTTCTTTTAGGACTTGGATATGAAGGGGTTTAAAATCAATCCTAAATTAGGATTTAATTTTTGGTTAAAGGAAAAATGAAAATCCTTGAGATATATATATATATATATATATATATATATATATATATATATATTCTAGATGAAGATACATGGAATAAGTTCTTTAAAACTAAACAAAAATAATCATTTTGGGTGATTACAATGTGGTCTTTTTGAAGATTTTTGTGTAATCACTAAAAATGGTCATATGAATTTTTATTTTTCCTTAATTAATAATAAATAAGTATAAATCATCATGAGATCTATTCAAAAAACATATACCCTCATAATTTATCTTATGGAGTGTATTTTACATTGTAAAAACAAATGATGGCTGAAATTTTGAAAAATTGAGAGCCAATTATTCAGGATCATCAGAGATTTCAACACCTTAACTTAGCTAGACATGGAAAATCAAAAAGGGCCCAAGTGACCAAAAAGAGAATATATCATAAAAAATTATAAAATTATACAACCAATAAGATCTAAAAAAATTATTTATGTTATTTTTTAACTCATTATATTTTGTTATTCATTGATAATTTTTTCAAATGTTTTATAGGAATCACTTAAGGATAAGAGAACATATTATAAATTCATACTAGAGGGTGGAAAGTACATTTCATATAATAAATTAAGAACCAAAAAATACATAATACATGAATTAGAATACGAGGTAGGTGTATTAATGAAAAGAAATTGTTTATTCTTGAACTTCTTCTATGTAAGATGTATATTAAGGAAAAATTAAATGTTTTTCAAGGTAAAGATAAGGTGATGGTTGAGATGATGGTAGATAAAATTAAATTTATAGTAAAATAAATATTTTGAGACATGTAGATATAAATTTAGGCTATATATCTCACTCCTATACCTGTATTTTTATATCTCAATCATCTACCAATGCTATCTTATCCCACACATACACCTCCTCCGCCATAGTTTCCCATATACCCTAATTTATATGTTGAGGATCCCCATTATCTTATTATAGAATATGGGATTGCATATTATATTTTAGATACCCTTAATTATTAGAATATCGATATGGATCACCATAGGGTAATGGTATTGGATATTATACTTTCATATCTAGAGTACCATTCTTTATTTATATGGTTTTTATTGTTGGACATTTTGTCAGAGATTTTTTACTTTGCCCATCTACTCGTGTCTGACAACATACCATGGAGGTATGCCAAAATTATATCCATTATTTCATATTTATGTTAAAATTTTTAACATGTTATCATAAATATATATATTATTATATGAATTCATTAAATCTAAATGCATGTTAAATCAAAAATAAAAAAAATATTGAGTTCCCTTCAACTTCTCATACTTATTTTTCTAGAGGACTTTAAAAATTATTAACATATGTATTTATTTGTTTATTGTTTTATTAGATTCAAAAATTTTATAAATTTATTTGGAATGATATTATTGTGATGATTTGTAAGATAGATATCCTAGAGCTTGTAACAGTAGCTATTTTAGGCATCATAGTGATGTAAGTCTTTTCTACCTAAATAAAATATTATATTTATTTAAATTATATCAATTTGATCTATAATAATACCTATATTTTTTCCTAGTTATATTTATAAACTTTTTATTCAAATTGATATGACATAATTGTATAGATTTTTGTATCAATAATTTATTTATATAATAGTAAATACAATTAAGGATGAAGAAAGAATAGTATATATTTCTGAAAAATTACAAAATAATGTAACTAAATGTTGTATTTTTACATATCTAGATGGGTAAGAAATGTATATTCCATAAAATGTTATTTATTTTCATTAAACAACAATTAAAATGATTTTTTTGTACATTAATGTTTCTTAGATGTGTGTTTTTTTCACAAGAAAAGACGGCTTACTAATTATGCTCCATCAATGGTAACAAGAGAGAATACTTTAATGAAATATTAAAGATTTAAGTTTAATTATTTAAATAATTATATATAATAATATATTTTATTTTATTTCATATTTATAATTTTCATATTGGGAATTATTTCACTATAACCAATCAATAGGAAAGATACCAAAAAAGAGAAAATATTTATATGAAAAGGTGAATTCTTTTATAAGTACTATAATTTAACTAACACTTTAAATGTTATTTTTAATTGTTATCTTATTTTTAAATTGAAATATCATCATCTAGAGTATGTAATCAAAGGCTGATATTATGTTCTCAGATTTATGAATCAAATAATTACCACTAGAATAGTTAAAAAAATTGGACAATGTTATATTTTGTAATAATACTTCCTTTTCATTATCTTATAATTGTATTGAGAATACATGAATCAGACTTTAAATTTTATTTGTAGATTTTTTATTACCCTCACCCATATAATTTAAACAAAATAAACCATTTATAGAGATAATGGGAGAATTATTTTAAATTTTTTATTTAGTTTTACTTAATCTCTATTTTTTTATATTTTTATGCTTATATTTCAAATTATAATGTTTTGTAATTTTTTAAAATTTGTGATTTGAATAATATTTATAAAATTGAAATTTTTTTCCCATTTTTTTATTGGTTTTTTATTATTTTTAAAATATTTTAATCTATTAATGTTTGGATAAATTTTATTTTAAAAAAAATAAATAAAATTATTACTTTAATAATTTTATGTCTAATAAAACTAGTATTGTTTGCATCATTTATATAAATAACCATTGTAAGAGAATTTTTATGTTCTTTATTTTAAATAATGAATGAAAAAAATAATATTTTTTGTTGGTTATAAAATAACCAACATTAAAATTCAGTATATTTTAAATTTTTTATGGTTTTTCTTTTATTATTTTTATGTTAATCAATATAAAAGATCATTCTTTACTTTGGCTAAAATTTAAAATGTAATAATTAATTTATAACATCCCTCACAAGAATTTATCTAATTAAATGACCATAAAAATTGGAAAAACAATATTGAAGACTATTTTCTACAAAAGTGTTCTATAGTTTTTTATTTATAATTCATGTGTATAACACCCAAGCATTACTTATTGTAAGTAAACGTTTCCTTTTATAGCTACAATAATATAATGCAGCCATCTTTATTCAAGAATGTTATTAAAACATAAATTCCAAAATTTTATAAATATGATTTGAAGAAATGAATTTTATTTTTTGAATCATCTTGTAAAAATTTTGTTAGGTTGATTTTTTATATTTTTATGAAATAGTTTATTTTCAAGTGAATTATAAAAATATCAATTTAACAAAAAAAACTATCACATTATGGAATTATAATTATATAAGAATAAATTGAATGTTTATGAAAACTTTATGAAAGAAAAAATATATTTAATAATTAATATAATCTCTATAAAATTGTCATGTTATATTTTGAAATATAGTCTTAACATTTTGAAATTTTAAGTAATGTTTTTTTTCAAATAAAGAAAAAATTATTTATTTTCTATTAATAAAGTATTTAAAATGTTACTTTAAATTTTTGATTGGTTTTAAAGAAATATAGGGCTCCTCTTATTTAACATAATCTATTTAAAAAAATGTTAATTAGAATTATTCATTATTTGTCTACAAAATCATATTTATTCTTAAAACAAAAATTTTTCTAAAAACATTTTTTGTTATGTATTCTGAACATATATTAAAAGTAATTTATGCCACATATATGAGTTAAATCTTATAAAATGGAATCATAAATTTGAATATGAATATATTAATGTTAATAAATAAGATCAAATTATTTTTTCATCAAATTGAATAGTAACCATGGTAAATATTTTCCACCTTAGTTAAGGGTAAAATGAGTTGAAAGGGTTAATATAAACAAATAAGGCTTAAATATAACACAAAATACTTTCTTAAACCTTGTTGTTTGGTTTTATTTTGACCTTAAACATATAATATCTCAACATTTACAAGAAAGAGACTTTGTATTGGTTAAATATTTTACGTATTTCCATGTGTGACCCTCACCCCACTTAAAAAAGAAACATGTTATCCTCCCTTATTCAGAGACATTTATTTCTATATCTCATAAAACACATACTCAATAACATTTCTATATTCCTATAATTATTTCTTATGCTTCTTGTTTTACCTTAATACCATCACAGGAATGCTTAAGGTGAAAAATAAAGGAGATCTTTTAATTAAGAGGTAATCATCTCACCTGACTCTTTCAAATATTATTTGTTACTGGAATTCCTCTTAATATATTGTATCCAACCTAAAAAATGACTCTTATTTCATAAATATACTAATATTTTATAATTATAATTTTAAAAACATTTTTCACTTCCTTTCCAACCTATGGAAAATATAAACATCGCTCATGATTAAATATGACCTATTATCTTCTGCATAGCAGTGTAATTCATTTGTCATAACCGCTTTAATTGTATGGTTATAAAGGGAGAATTAATGAATTCATATTATATTTAAGACTAAATTATTATTCTAAATATATAGGATATCATATACATTATTACCCTTCTATCTATTGGAAAATTATAACGTCACTTATTTGTACATGTAGGCTACCACCTCAACAAAGTTATGTAATTCATTTTTCTATTACCACTATATATGGTTGATTGTATGATACAAACCATCCCAGACACCCCAGTTCCTAGTTTCCAAGACTAGAACTGACATAGTCTGAAGGCATTCTAGATCCCCATGGATTTCTAACTAGCACCTGGAATCATACAAAATGAAACTAAGTAATCATTCCCTCTTTTATTTTTATTTTTATTATTCCACGTGCTAGTTGTTAACCCTTGGGGATCTAGAACACCCTTTAGTCTATTTCAGTGATGTTATGAGGATAAAGGTATTGTTTAATCAATGATATTTTATGAAAAAATGGTATCTGAGCTCTAGGTTGATCTTATTATATTGATGTAATTATTCAATTGGGTAATACTGTTCGGACTTCAGTGTTAATTTTGATTGAGTACATGGACATCACTAACTAAAATGAACCTTAAGTCACACGGGGTGGTCAGGGGAAGATGAATTTTGGCCTAATTTTAGCCTTTTTCATGCTTTTGATTTGGATAGATTGAAATCCAAATCTTGTTTGTTTATTTTCTAGGATTGATTCCCCTTTATTCCTATATTTGATTATTAATATGATGTATTCTAGATTGTATGATATTTTTTTAGCATCATTCCACCTAGAGGACATCATTATCATATGCATAAGGAAGATACTACTAAACCACATCAATAAAATCCTCTCATAGACCTTAGTCTAGTTGAGGTGATGTTTTAAACTGTCCAAGTATTGCGATAAGAACCACCACTAGTTCTTGATCAGGCTCTAGTTATGCAACCTCAATGAGATGATCATAGGGATAATAATTAGGAGTTTCTTTTCCATAATACATCATATTAAAAAGTATATAATTATCTTAAATATTCTACAAAATGTTTGAGTGGGATAGAGCATCTTTTTGAGTTTATGGAGACACTTTATGAAATAAAGGTGAAGTTTGACACCTTCCTGTAAAATGGAACAATAAGAATATGTTGTAACAAGATGGTGATTGTGAAGAATCATGAGGGATCTGAGTGGAAAGGATTCAAGGAATTTATCACTATCTAGTTTTATCCAGACTTGATGGTGTTGTCCAAGGATATTATGTTTTTCAAACTCGAGTAGGCTAACAAGACTGTGACTGACTTTCTCGATCTTTTTTTGGATCTAGTGAATTTTTCACCTGAGAGAGTATCAAATGTAAAATTAAATACATAATTTTTTGAGTTGGGACATAGAGATGAAATTCTTTCTCGTGTTTTCTTTTTGAAAATTCCTTCTTATAATGATGTTATGGATAGAGCATTATTAGTCGAAATAGACTTGGCCGGAATGTCTAGGTTGATGTGAATTTCTCTAATAAAAATAATTAGTGTGATGATTCTCATGGGGGTTCTTGAATGTAGGATTTTTTTAGAATTCATATATTTCTTGGATAAAACCCTTTGTTTTTCAATCAGTGTGTCAAGCCTAGGCTTTCGAAGAAGATTTTCACTGAGGCACCCAAGATATATCGCTCATGTAGATTATCAGGTCACTTGTATAATTTTTTTGTATATATTCCACTATAAATAGTGTAAAGGGATCGTAAACACCTACAAGAACTATAGTTAAATCAGTTGCTTCATATGAAAATGGTTTTTAGCCACAAGCACATGAAACGAAGCGTCCTCTCATAGTGGATGAGTCTCCAAAAGAAACAGATATGATTCCCACGACTATGAGAGGTACCATCACTACAGCTTCATCATGAGAGACTAAATTATTTGATATAGTTTCATCTCATTAATTTTTTTGGACCCATGCTATTAGTATACTAAATCTTCCTATGAACGTTTTTTCTTATGTAGTGGATATTACTACACCCCATAGAATAAAGAGAGAGAAGGGTTTTCACAGTCCAACATTTGTTATCTCTCAGTTATATGTCAATATTGCTTTGATTTTTATACTTATCTACATGAAACTGCTTAATATTATATTTGGTATGTATTGTCTCATCGCCAATAAACCCCAGATTGTTTTTTATCTTCGACGGGTCTCCTTTACTACACCTGATGGTGTGTGCCATATCCTTCAAGGGGAATGGGACACAAGGTCCATTAAAGTCTTACCTTCTTATCAAGTTTTGGGGAATGTGATATCAGTGTTTTATTTTTATCTAGAGTTAGAATTATTGAGTTGTTATCTCCATCCTATTTTTATCAAGTTTCCCAATGTTTTTACTGCTATCTTCTCCAGGTTTCCACCAGTAAGGGAGGTGGAGTTTCTACAGATTTAGTACCTGCTACTCAACCAGTGTTTATTCCTTCATTCTGCATGGAACCAGATGAAATTAAATAGTTTGTGGATAATTAAAATGAACTTTTATAGAAATTATTTATATGCTTGTGTGTGTAACCATGGGCAGTGTCAGTTCTCATTGCTAAGAAATCTGATGGTTCACCTTTCCTTTGTGTTGTTTACTCAAAACAAAATAAAGTCACGATAAAGAAAAAATATTTTTTTACATATATTTTTGATTTTTTTATTAGTTGAAATTAGAAAAGTGTTTATTTAAGATTGATCTTTGATCTGGTTTCCATCATTTGAGACTAAAAAAATTGACATTCAGAAGACCTCCTTTCAAATAAGGCAGAACCATTTTGATTGCCTTGTCATACATTTGGGTCTAACTAATGATCCTATAGTATTTATGGATTTACTAAATATTATTTTCCATGAGTACCTTTATACTTTAATGATATTCTTTTAGGAGGAAATCTTATTGTACTAGTTGTACAAGGAGGCCTTTTTATGTCATCTAAGAGAAATTCTATAATTGTTGTGAAATCACCAGATTTATGCTAAGATTTTAAAATGTGAATTCTGGGTTTTTGAAGTAAATTTAATGGAATACTTGGTGTCAAAACATGGTATTTTAGTTGATCCTGAAGAGTTGAAGGATATTTTGACATTTGAAAATCTATAAAATGTTTTCAATATTTGGAGATTCTTGGGTTTAGTTGGGTATTATCATCAGTTCTTTAAGGAAATATCAAATCTGGATTACCCAATGATTTCTGAAACTCATAAGAGATTAATTTTTTCTTGGGATGATAAATTTCATAATTATTTTTTCTACCTAAAATATCTTTTTACTACTATGTCGGTGTTGAATCTCCAAGAGCCCAGATAGGGCTATATGGTCATCTGTGATGCATCAGGTTTAGGTTTGGGATGTGTTCTTATTCAATTTCACCATGTTGTTGCTTAGGAATCTTGTTAGTTTATGCCACACTAAAATAATTTCCTAACTCATAACCTTGAACTTGTATTTGTGATGCATGCTCATAAGAGTTTGTGGCATTAACTATTTGAAGAAAATTTTACCATGGACTCTAACCACAAGAGCTTGAGTAATATCTTCTCACAAAAAGGTTTAATTCACTACATGAGGTGTTAGGTGTAATACCTTCAATATTTTGATATTTACATTAGATATACCCCCGAGAAAGGGAATTTCATCATAGATGATTTGTGCTGGAAAATTCTTACCCAGGCCACAATAGAATCTTCAGAAGACTGAAACTTGATGGGTTTTTTTAAGAATTTCATATTGGTGTCTAGGAATCTATGGATAAGGTTTATTTGGCTAATGGTTAGTTTACATTGCTTTTATAAAGATGATTACTTGGTAGCATCATCTGGATGATGAGTTACATAAAATTAGACACTCTCTTTATGGTGGGGAGACCATATTTGACCGGTCATTCTCCACTAGGGGAATTATATATTATCATAATCATTTTTTCTGTCGTTAGCAGTAAGAAAAGTTAGGATGGGGGTTTTCATAACACCCAATGGGCATTTCACCCAAGTACCAAGTATTTGATCCATGAAATGTAGGGTAGATTTGGTTGGCCAGGTATGGGATGTGGAATTTCAAAATTGGTCTATCATTGTTGTATGTTCCAACAGGTCAAGGCCAAACACCAAAAACCTTTGGGTTCACTACATCCACTTACAGTGCCTACTTGGAAGTGTGATTATATATTTATGGATTTTTTTGTTGGTATTCGACATACATATTGAAATAAGAATGAAATATGGGTTGTTATTGATAGGATGACCAAATGGGATCACATTATAACAATTCATGATGAAACCAAAGTTGAGGAGTTGGTAAATATCTATTTAAAAGTGATTATTCATTTATATGGAGTTCTATATATTATAGTATTTGAAACGGATTCTCAGTTTACTTAATGTTTTGGTATATGCATTCAAAAGGCAATGGAATCTCATGTTCATTTAAGTGTGGAATTTCGTCTACGGTCAAATGGCCATAATGAATGATCTAGACAAATTCTTGAAAATACATTATTCTCTTGTGTTCTCAACTTTGGTGGATCTTGGGTTGACCATATGGGGATCATTGAGTTTTCTTATAACAATAGTTACCTTACTATGATCAGAATGGATCTTTTTAAGTCCTTATATGGTCATCCATATAGATCTCTGTTGTGTTGGTCATAGATTGGTGAATGTACCTTGGTTGGATAGAGTTAGGTTCAAGAGATAAAAGAAAAGATTCAGTTTATTCATTAGAATATTTTTATGGCATAGATCCAGTATAATTCTTAAGCTAGTCTTCAATGTAGACTATTAGAATTTTCAGTTGGTGACCTAGTCTTCTTAAAAGAATCACCCTGGTTGGGTCATCAAAATCTTTGGAGGTCAGGAAAAAATTCTCCTCACTTATTGGGACCTTTTGAGGTTGTTGATAGTGTGGGTAAATTTTATTCCATTTTTTCACTTCAACCACAGCTAATGTCTATACATGACAAGTTCCATGTATCTCGACTATAAAAGTATCTACCTGAACAATCTCATGTTCTAAGCCAGATTCATCTTGAGATTGAACCTAAATTATCGTTGATTTAACGGCCATTCAGGATAGTTCATTTTGAAACCAAGGGACTTCATGAAAAGATGATACCTTTGGTTTGGGTGAAATTGTATAATACTCTTGATTCTAATGAGACGTGTGAGATAGAGTCACTGATGATAGAGTAGTGGACACGCCTTTTTGGCACAGATCCTTTTGAATAGGCTTTATGGGAAAAGAAAATGTCTATGTTGGGGAGGTTATAACATCTTGTTACTATTTTCATTTATTTCTAAACCCCTATTTAAACATTCTTTAGTTGGGTTTCATTAGGGGTTTATTTTTGTAAAATTTTTGGAAATTATGAAAGTTTCTTGGTTGTTCATGGCTGGTGCATGGTTTTCCCAAACCGTATACCCTATCAGGGAAAACTGTGAAAACCCATATAGTGGGGATTTTCATAGTTGGTGCATGGTTTGAAAAAACATTCCACCACCTAGGAGAAATCATAAAACCCCATTAAAATGGTTTCATGGTTAGTGTATATGGTTTTTCTAACCATGTAGCCCTGACTAGCTAACCTTTCATATGGGGTTTTTTAATCATAAAATTGATTTTAAACATCCCAAAACCACAATTTTAGGTGTTGGATAGACCTAAATCTACCCATAGCATTTTAATCTACAAAGAGAGTTCCCAAGAGGTGATTTTGTCACTTATATACCCTTCTATAATAAAATCAAAGATAGAATAATGGTGTTCAATCTTCTCCAAATTAGTTTTCTCTTCCCATTCACTTTCTCCTGACCTCTCTCATTTCCTCCCAAGGGTTTCTTTGATCTACATGTTGTTGTAGTATATAATACCCTCTATTTTTTATTTTGAATCTGGGGTTGATTTTTAGATCCTCATTACCAAAATTCCTCATTCTAGCTTCTTGTTTAGGTCATTGAGTTTTGACATCCCGTGATCCAGAGGTATGTGGTACCATTTTCATTGGAAAAGTAGATTAAACCTAAATTTCATGATTCAATTAAATTCATTTCAATTGAATTTGGGGAATTTTATTCTTATGAAATTGAATTTTTCAAAAAACCAAATCCCAGGAATTAAGTATTTGTGTTGTTTTTGGCATAAAATATGGAAAAAACTAATTTCATTGAATTGGTTATTTAATGTGAAATTGATAGAAAAATATGTTCTTTAAATTTTTGAATTTAAATTCTAAAATTTAAATTATGAAATTGATTTGAAATTGTCATTTTAGAAAATGGATTAAAACGATTTTGATAGAATCCCATTTACTTTATCTTGAAAAGGCATGTTTTTTATCACTACTAAAAATGAAATATATACCAACAGTTTTTTCCATAAAGTTTATGAAAACCATTGGAATAGGGATGTTGATAGGTCTTTACCCATATTTTTCGACAAACCGTTGAAATAGAGAAGTTTAGATGAGTTTTTACCAATGGTTTTACAGAACCATTGGGATATGTGAGACATTACCCAATAGTTTTATAGAATTGTTGGTAAAAGTGATTTTTAAGAAGCCTTTGGGAATGGTTTTACAAACCGTTGGTAAATCATACCTTTCCCAACTGTTTTAAAAAACCATTGGGAATGTTTCCCTATAAAATTGCCGCCAGCCCCAATCCCCCATCCGCCCGATTGTAGACCTAAATTCGAGACAGAGAGTTATCTCGCTCAGAAAATTCTTCCACCCTTCAATCAGATAGTTGTTTTGTTCTGCACTTCAAATTTGTAAGTGGTACCTTGTGTTCAATGTTTTCCATCTATTTTTTTGTTTTATGTTTTTATTTGGCCGAAATAATAGGTTCGTGCGCTATGGTAAACCCAAGAATTGTAATTTGACTTGTTTTATGTTTTTGTTCTACACTTCAACTATCATGATTTTGTGAGTCAGATTTTGTGAGTCAGCTTTATTAGATGTATTTATAGCCACTAATTGTAGATTTAGTGAACCATATGAAGGGATTGGGGCCTATTAGAGTAGTCGTGCATGTGGAGGTGGGGTGGGGGCTGTGCAGGTTGGGGTGGGTTGTGAAGGGTGGGGGTGTTGGGGGGGAGGGGGCTATGCAGGGGCAGTCTGGTGGGGTGAGGTGGGTGGGGGGGCTATACAGGTGAGGGTTGGGTGGGGGTGGGTTGTGTTGATGGGGGTGGGGGAGGGGGGTTGTGCATGTGGGGGGGGTGTAGGTGGTGGGGTGTAGTTGGTGGGGGGTAGGGGGTGTGCAGATGGGGGTATGTGCAGTGGGTGAATGGGGATGTGTAGGTGGGGGTGTGTAGTGGGGGGAGCTTGTTGGGAATGAGGTGGGGGTTGTATAGGTGGGGGTGGGGGTGGGCTATGCAGGTGCGGTATAATGAAATTCAAACCATATGCATGAGAAGCCATGTTGGTTTCTAGTACCTTTAATCAAATTTCCGCACACTCTAAAGGCATTCCTCCTTAAATAATATTGTCAATGAAACTTATAAAAAACTAAAATACTTTATTTCCATAAATATATATTAAAATATATTTAATAATTATACAATACTATTACCTAAAAAAACAATAGGGTGTCAATGAATTTTATCATATGGTCATTCATAAATAAACAAACCCATAATGGTATCCAAAAATATTATGTTATTATTACATTGATAAATATATGCATATAAAATTTAATTTATCCTTTATCTATTATATAAGAGCATATCTAATAAAAAAATTCATTAGAATATTTTGTTTACCAATGTACCGATAGAATATAAAATGTCATTACATTATGCCAAAATCCATGCAGAGGGAGATAATCTCATGAAATTTCACTATTGAATGAACAATAAGATTTTAGTTGGATTCATTCATTAAAAATCAATGATAAAATTCCTTACTATGTAGGTAAGGATAAAGGTTATGTAATTATGCCAAATCACTTCATCAGTTTTTATTTCATATGATTTCCGTTTTTACATTATTTTTAATGGTTGTTGTATCTTATTGTCCACATTTTCCCTTCAATATTGAAATTGATTCACATAATGTCCTCTCTCCATTCACATCAAACACTATAGTATGTGTGGAACATTACATGGTATCATATTCTCCTAAATTATATTAACATTCCCATTAATAAAATTTTAAACATTCATAGGATTAATGAAAAGTACTTAATCATTTAAATCACATCCCAATTACTTTCAAGAAATTATGTTGATGTTTCTTCCCACATTTTGATCATGGATATGGCTTGAATTTCATTCCACCATTTTAGTTAAAGATGTAATTATATATCTTTTTTCATAGAATACATGGGATGTACACCCCCCCCACCCCCCACCCCTCCCCCAGCCCTGTGGATAGCTTGCTGACCCCCTGGACTCCCCCTACCCACTAGACAGCCCCACGACCACTATAGAAAGCCCCCCCCCCCCCCCCCCCCCCGTGGACAGCCCGCCCACCCCCATGGACACCCCCTACCCCCTGGATAGCCATGCCACCCCTGTGGATAGCCCCAACCCCCCTGGAAATCTTTTACCACCTGGAAAACCCTTCCACCCATGTGGAAAACCCACCCACCCCCCTAGACACCCCTACCCCCTGGACAACCCCCATCTTTGTGGACAGCCCATCCACCCCCCCTAGAAACCCCCCACCCCCCAAACACCCCATCCCCCCAGACACCCCTACCCCCTGGACACCCCGTACCCCATGGAACCCCCCCCCCCCCCACCCCCACCCTCATGGACAGCCTGCCCACCCCCCTGGACACCCCTATCCCCCATGATAGCCCAGTCACCCTTGTGGACATCCCTTCCACCCCGCAGATAGCCCCCCGCACCCCTGGACACCCCCGACCCCCATGGACAGCCCCCCACCCCCTGGGACATCCCCCACCCCCTGGACACCCCCACCCCCTTGGACAGTGTATGTGATCACTCTAATAATCTACTAAAATATTAATTTTTTCGATCTAAAATTTACAAAAGTCTTGAATAATTCTCCTCCACAAATGTACATGATCTTTTACACTCATGTATAGTTCTTTATAGATATTTTTTTATAAATATAGTATTTTGATGACTTTTATATTACGACTCTCATATAGAGTAGTGTGTCAGTTATGGTTTCATATAAAGTGAACAATTCCCGTTTAATTGAATATATTTTCGATGAACTTCAAACTTATTGAATTTCTTTTGAAGAAATGAATTAAAGTAAAAAAATTTATATAATGGACAGAAGTCGGATGTATGAAACTGATTAGATCTCAAGTGATTTTCAAAACAATTTGGAGAGCTTTTTAGATATTTTATTTCAAAATGATTCACATAGTGGTCACATACACTGCCCATGTTACAATTGTGTTGGAAGACCTTGGTTGTGTCATGAAGAAGTCAAATATCACATAATCAAATATGGTTTTCAAGAAAACTACTCTATGTGGTATCACAATGGGGAGAAAATGACATCTCAAATTTTTAATGATCCAAATGAGATGACTGGATTGGAGAATTTATTATATGACCGGTTTCCATTTATTCGTCATCATGAAAAAGAAAGGATTCTGACCTAAGAAGATTTCTATATGATCACACATGATACATCTAATGAAAATTATGATGTTGTCATGGTGAAAAAATCAAATGATTCTGCCACGACTCCAGTATATCGACAATGCGGTAAAATGATAAAACTGGAATTTTTAATCTGATTATTTCATGGGAATACTATGTATGGGATTTCTAATACTGCAATCAATTACATTCTTACCTTTTTGAAGGACTTACATCTAGATGGTGCAGATATTCCTTCAAACCACTATTCATAGAAATTAGTTGAGGAACATGGATTTTCAAGAAAAGAAATTCATGCTTTCCCAAAAGATTTCAGTTTATTCTAAGAGGAAAATGCTGAATGAAATGACTTTATAAAATGTGGCACATCCCGATGGAAGCCAAAAGTTGATGGAACACCATCTTGTGTTCCATATAAATTAATTTTCCACTTTCCATTGATTCCCAGACTCTAGAATATTTTTATGTTTCATGAAATATAGATAAAAATGTGATGGCATGATACCAAGAGAAAGAAGACTAATCATGAGTCGGTTCACCCTGTAGATGGATTTACATAGAAGAGATTTGATGCTCAATTTCCTTATTTTTCATCTAATGTGCGTAATGTGAGGTTTGGTTTTTCATGTGATTGTTCTAATCCGTTTGGTCATATGCTTACGTTGCAAAGCACATGGCAAGTTTTTATACACATTTATAGTCATCCCCCATGGTTGTGTATGAAAAAACCTGTCACATTCATGAGTATACTCATATATGTCCCTTTTAATCCCAGCAATTATATAGACGTATACATGAAACCTTTAATAAAAGAGTTGAAAATTATTTGGGATGTGGGTGTGCACACATATGATTCATGTTCGAAAGACATATTTCTGATGCATGTTGCACTTATATGGACGATCAATGATTTTCCTTCTTATGCAATGATGAATAGATGGAGAAATAAGGGAAAACTGTCATGTCCTATTTGTATGAATAATACACGATCCAGAAGACTGAAACATCATTGTAGTTTCAGTTTAATGGGACATTAATGATTCTTTCCAATGGACCATCCATATTGAAATAATCGTTGATGATTTGACAATACCATGGAGACTGGTGATCCACATCAGCCTATGTCTGGAAATGATGTTCTTAATGAATTGAATGATTTCGGTTTTTCATTCGGTAAGGGTCAACTGAAATATGGAAAGAGAATGAATGTTTCCACTAAAACCTGTTACAATTGGACGAAGAGAAGTATCTTCATTGATTTTCCTTATTGTTCAACCAATTTTTTACGTCGTTGCTTAGACGTAATGCACATTGGAAAAATATATGTGAAGTGTTTCTTTCGATTCTCCTAAATCTTAAGGGAGAGACAAAAGATGATTTCCAGTCTCAGCATGACATGGTGGATTTGGGCATCAGACCAGAATTGCATCTTGTGCGATTCAGTGTAAACAGATGGAAATTTCTATGTGCTTCTTATGTAATGATAGCTACAGAAAAAAGTAATTTCTAGAAGTACTAGAGACTAGTAATGTTCTCGATAGCTATTCAAGCAACATATCTAAATGAGTCAATAGAAGAGAGTTGAAGTTAAAATCTTTGAAGACTCGTGATTATCACATCCTTCTTCATGAGTTAATTCAAATAAAAATCATTCATCTTCATTCCAATAATGTAAGGGTGGATATTATTCCGTTGTTCCATTTGTTTATTGATATTTGTGCAAAGAATTTTTCCAATTCATTCTTGTAAAAAATGTTGGCAGATTCCCAATTAATTTTGTCTGAGTTAGAGAAAATATTTCCTCCAATATTTCTCACATGCATGCGGCATCTGACTATCCATATTCAAACTGAAATACTTCTCAAAGGTCCTATTTCTTTTTTTTTTGGGTGTATCCTACTGAAATAAATATGTACATATTAAAGTCCTATGTCTGTAACAGGAATCATCTCAAGGGTTCTATTGTGAACGATTACTTAGCTCAAGAATGTCTGGATTTCTACTCTATTTGTTTTTATGATCTTACTACAAGATTGAAAAGACAAATGAGAAACAAAGAAGAACAGTATGAGAAAATTTGACCTAGTTTTCCATCACTTCCTCAAATATGAGGAATTCATGGATTATATACATTGACGAAATTAATCCTTGAAGAGCGGAAGATAGTTCATCGCACAGTTTTGTTCAACTATGATTTGTTCGATGAATACATCTCGAAAGTAAATTAAATAGGTATATCTTATATATATATATATATACATGTTAATCTATTCCTATTATTATCTATAGTAAACATAAAGAGATGATAAATAGAAATCAACATTCTTTATCTTTGAGAAGGAGGGAGAATTTGGATAGAAAATAGTTTTCTTCTGGGTTAAAATTGAAAGTAATAATATTATTGTTTAAAATAATTAAAACAATATTTATTTAGGTTTAATATTGATTTATATTTTAGTTATTGAGTTTTCCTGCTAACTATGTCTCTGAGGAAATAAGAGCATTGAATTTTGGTCCTAATATCGTGGTTCGTGACTCTAAATAAATTGTTATCAATGGGTACCAATTTATTATCACTAAATAAGAAAAGAACATGAGGACACAACATGATGGTTTTATGTTTACTTCCGCAACATAATGTTATGCTAGTGCATCAGATAGTAGGCCACGATTTGAAAATGTAGGTTATTATGGAGATGTTGAAAAAATATTAATATTGGATTATTATTTTCATGTACGAGTCACAATGATGAAATTTCAGTGGTTTGATTCGATTACGAGGAAGTGAACATTTATTAATGATTATGGATATCGATTAATTGATATGACTCGCAGTCTTGCTACCGATGAACCATATGTATTGGCATCAATGGAAAAACAAGTTTTTTATGTCAAAGACCATCTTCGACCTGAATTTGGGGTCATTATTGAAGTAATTAGAAGACATATTTTTCATTATGGTGATGATGGAATTGATACCATACCTACTTCCATTGGAATCAATCCATTTATTACTTTTGATGACTCTGATAGCTCAATTTTCAGAGTTGACTGTGAACCTAAAGTTGTGGTGGTAAATATATAAAACCATCCATTCATGTTCTCAATTATTTTGTTTTAACTTGACTTTGGTAGTTAAGGTTGGTACTATTCAAATTGATTTAATATTGATTACAAATATGTTATATCTAACTAGACCTTTATGTGAATTTTCAATGTTTATTGGTCACAAGATTATTTGAATGGAATTTTCTAATTTGGAATTGAACTGTATTCAAACCTTTGAAACCAGCATTTCTGACTTGGTGAACATTTCAGTGCTTCAACTGTGATTTGTATAAAATTTGTAAAACTCTAATATCTCTCTTTAAAATTTTACTAGGTAATGAACATGATGGTTCTTATTCTTCTACAAAACTTGTATTGAAACCTGCATCATCTATCCGGGCTAAAGAAATTAAATTTTTCAATAATTTTGACAACTTCTTTACCCCTTATAAATCCGGTAGAATCAATGTTCCATGATTTTAATAGACTTATGACACACAGTAAATAACAATCCTACTAAAAATTGAATTTATTTATTACATCTTGTATGATTTATTAACTTCATTATATATTTTTTCAAGCTCACCTAAAATGATTGATAGTTAAATTATCCCTGAATGCCCTTATTCCCTCTCATTTATTTTGTTTTTTGGGTTACACATTAGTTATCCATTTCTATTTACTTCCATATTTGTTTTAACATGAAGCAAATGAAACCAATTAAAGAGAGGCGACGAAAATAGATTATGGACAACAATCGTCACATGACTAAGCTCGGCATTCAACCACTTGTGCCTGCAGTGAGTATTTTATTTCAAATATATTTATATAAATAATATATAATGTCATGTGATTAGTTTTTTTAACATTTTTTCAGGGGAAATATATTAGGTGATAGTTATTTGATGAGCATCCTAGTAGTGGTCCCAGTACTCGGGTTGTTCGTACGAGGGGGTGGTACCGGAGCTAGACGATCTGTTCGGCGTACCCGATTAGAACCTTCCCCTCCCACTGACTTACCATCCATCCCACATTCTAATCCTAGTGTGCCATTTGGGAAACATGGGATATTTAGGCCTCCTATGTTTTCACCACCCTTTATATCTAAGAATCCTCACCCGTATGTAGCATATACAATGATGATCTGCACTCACCATCCATCATTCATCCATCCATCCCTTTCATCTTCATTTACTTTGGCTTCCTTTTCTCCAGCCTTTAATATTCTATCTTCTTTGAACCCTACTCTACCAGAGTCTGTCCCTACAGATTATACATTGGGTCCCACTCCATCTGTACAGGGTGTTCCTTAAATTTTTGTAGATCTAGAGACGCCCAATGATCAGACTGCCGCAGGTATATTATACAACCCGAACAAAGTTTTACACCATTATTTATTTTCATTAAAATATGTATTGATTACATATTTTTTTTCTTTCATAATAGATACATCTACTGATAGGAGGTGGGGGTGGTGGAATACATGTATGTATGCAGTCTGGAACTGCCACACGCAGTTGACGGTGGACTACAATGAAGATAGTCAAATGATTGAAAAATCATGGCAGCAATGTGAGAGTTTCTTGGCGATGCTTTCCAAATACTCTGACATCATTCTTGTCATCCCGCTCTCATGTAGACACCTACCAAATGAAGTCAATGATAAATCTTGGGTAGAGATATGGGTAAAAAAATCTGTTTTATTTAATGAAATATATTATATTTTTTATTTATATGAATTAATATTTTGGTGTTATCTACGGTTTAATTTCCCCAATGGTGAGGGCGCGCGGCTAGCATGTATAAAGGATTTAGGTGAGCATTGGAGATCTTATAAGCATGATCTGTACATTTGATGGTGTGCTAGAGTGGGCATAGAGTTATAGGGGCTCCACTTCATGGATGATTGTCCGTTACAACATTACTGATATATGATTACCCATTGAATGAGTAGCCAATTTAACATATTAATCGCATAGATATTTAAATGAAAAATTTTCTTGTTTTTTCGTTAATACTAATTGTTAAATTTTATTTAGGATTCATCTGGATGAAATAAAAAAAAAATGATGCTAAAAAAATTTCCACACATTGGGACATACTACAATGCTAGATCATGATAGGAAGGAGGTATGACAATTTATAATTTTTGTTTATGAATTGCACTTTCTCTTCTTACCTCTATAATTTATTCAATTGCTAAAGTTGTTATATAATTTTAGTTATGAAATTAATTATTGGTATCCTATTTTTAATTATGGTTTACTACTTTAAATTTCATTTTAAAGGCATAAATTGACTAAAGAAGGACATGTTCCTCGAGCAAAACTATTTTTCTTGAGTAGAAGGAAGAAAGATGGAAGTGCGGTTAATGAACCGACTCAGCAGTAGACTGAAAGTTTTACTTTGTATATTTAAAATTTTAATCTCTATTTTTTATCATATTAATCTATTTATATTTGTAAAATGATACTTTAGAGGCCCTTGATTCCCCGAAACCTGACAATTTTGGCCAAACGATCTCTTACATCAAGTGTTGGGAGAAGAGCACCCTCGTAGAGTACGTTTCCGACCAGGGAAGAGTGTAGTTCCAATGAGGTATTGGACCTCCTCAGGTATGAGTTTTAGTGACACTATGTTCTAGCAGGTTAAGGCATAGGCATAATAGGCTGAAAAAAGGGCCACAAAGATGGTGGAACAGTCTTCTAGGGAAAACACAGCATTTATGAAACTGATAGAAGTTTTATGTCCAACAAATCCACCATATCCCATCACTACTTGTCATGAATATATGCCATCTATGAATTCTATATGTGGTGCACCAGGTGGAAGATCTAGTGGAGGTCAAGACGATGGCGAGGAGGATAGCGAGGTGGAGGAGGAGGGCGATGAGGAGGCAGAGGATGAGTATGAGGTTGAGGAGGAAGGTTTTGAAGAGGGTGGGGATGATGATGAGGATGAGGGTGAGGCTGATGATGATGGTGATGATAGTGATGGTGATATGGGATAGATTTATTTGTTACATTTTTTACTAATATTACCGACCTTTGATTCTTATTTATTTGTTGTGCCGAAATATATGTT
Organism: Viscum album; assembly: GCA_963277665.1. Classification (NCBI taxonomy): domain Eukaryota; kingdom Viridiplantae; phylum Streptophyta; class Magnoliopsida; order Santalales; family Viscaceae; genus Viscum; species Viscum album. Next base: position 198,451,471 of record OY728157.1, on the reverse strand, counting down.
TAATTAGGTAGGTCACAATATCTTTATTATTTTATCTATAAATAATATAACATGGCTTGATGAGTTGTTTTAACTTATTCCCCCACCCACTAGATAGCCCCCCACCCCTGTGGACAGCCCGACCACCCCCCTGGACACCCCGTACCCCCTAGAAATCCCTCCCACCCCCGTGGACAGCCTGCCCACCCCTTGGATAGCCTTCCCACCCCCTGGAAATCCCCTCCCCCTGGACATCCCCCACTCCCATGGATAGAGTTCCCACCCACCCTGGACATCCCCTCCCCCCGTGGATACCCCCGACACCCCCGTGGACATCCCCCCCACCACCCCCTCCACCCTCGTGGACAGCCCCCCCCCCCCCCCCGGACACCCCGTACCCCCTAGACAGCAATGCCCACCCTCTTGGACAGCCTCACCCACCCCCTGGATAGCCCCGACCAGCCACCTAGACACCCCGTACCCCCCTATATGGGGAGAAATGATTCCAAAAAAAATATCTTCGTGGTAACAAAAAAAATTCTACATGGATCATCCCAACCCATGAGAATGGAGAACCCATCATATCCATTCCATATAATCCTTTCACAATCTCCTCCATACTCACAATAATAAAGGATCTCCATCCTGCTATCCATGAGATTCATAGAAACAATAATTGGTGGATTCCATGATCCATTAGAGATAATTTCCACAACTGAGGGAAACAAGGATAAAATTGAATCAAATATTAAGTTTTCATCGATAGAGAAGATAAAAGGTCCCCTAGGAAGCCAATAATAAAAACATAATAATATAAAAGATACATTCCCTACTAAAATGGATTTGGTCTCTATGAAGATCTCATAGCCCCAACACTTTCCTCCATGTCCCTGAAAAATTCTATTGGACTTTTCCACCCAAAACATAAAGCAACGAAGTAAGAAAATGTGATCCTAGACAATAGAAAATGAAGAAAAATAGGATTAAAAATGTCCCAAACATTTTAAACCATTGAATACTTATTCTAGTGCTCATCCCACTTAATACCTAAGCATACCTTTTCCTTTGTAAAATTCATCAATTCCAACTCCACTGAATTTCCATAAGTAACAAGATAATGGAATTTTTAAAGAATTATAAAATGATTTGATTTAATGCCCTTAACCAATTTATTTGGACACATGAAGTGATGACACTAGTAAGCTTTCATCCTAAGTAAAACAAATTGAACAAGTTGTAATAGTCCAGTAAAGGAAAAAACATTACTTGACCAAACATTAATTATTCTAAAACTTATCTCCTCAAAAGCCATACAGTCTATGGATCTATGCTTGGATGTAATAAGGGGGACCCCAAGGTATAAAAGAGGAAGGGATCCTCCCTTAATAACCATAGAATCATCAAAACTATCCGATACAATAGAATAATTTCCATCCAAGAAGATTACGGCTTTTGAAAGATTAATAGTTAATCTAGAAAAATAAGAGAATAAATCTATGGCATGTTTCCATACTGATAAATAATATATATTTCCATATTAGAGCAATAAAATATCATTCAAAAAAATATGGGAGATGGTAGTCTTACCACAACTTTAATAGAACTTGAATGAGCATCAAACAGAGATTTGAGACTTCAGAATGTGACAAAAGTCATGTATGAAAATCACAAAAATTAGAGGAGATAGAGCTTCCCCTTGCCTAAAACCACTCTTCCCTAGTAAATAACCTTGAAAAAAGTCATTTATATTCACAGAGATCATTAGAGAGGAGAAAATTATTTTAATCTAGGAAGGGGATGTGGCTGGAAGACCAAGAAGGTCTAAATCATTCCACATGAACACCCAAATATTTATAATGATTCCAATATCTAGAAAGAAAATAGTGACATCCCTCACTCATGGAAGCCCCCCCCTGGATAGCCCGGTCGCCCACGTAGACAACCTTCCCACCACACTGGACACCCTGTACCCCCCCTAGACAGCCAGCCAACCTCTATGGACACCCCGCCCACCCCCTGGACACCCCTACCCCCTAGACAGCCCTGCAACCCCCATGGACAACCCCTAACCCCCTTGACAGCCTCCAACCCCTGTGAACAGCCCTCCCACCCCCCGTGGACAGCCCTCCCACCCCCTAGACAGCCTGCCCACCCACCTGAACAACACCCAACCCCCTAGGCAACCCCACTCACCCCTTGTGGACACCCCCACACCCCATAGACATTCCTCCCACCACCTGGACACCTCGTACCCCCTGGACAGCCCCCCCCCCCCACCCTCGTGGATATCCCCCCCCCCCCCTCAGAGACTCCTACCCCCAGTGGACATCCCTATCACCCCTTACCCCCTGGATAGCCCGGCCACACACATGGATAGCTCGCCCACCCCTTGGACAACCCCTCCTCCAATGGATATCCCCCACCACAGTGGATTTCTCACCCACCCCCTGGACACCCCTACCCCCCGTGGACTGCCCCCCACACCCAAGACACCCTCTACCCCCTAGAATTCCTGGCCACCCCCCGTGGACTGCCTGGCCACCCCCTGGACACCCCACCCTATATGGACAGCCCCCCCCCCCCCCCCCCACAACCGTGGATATCCCACCCACCCCCCTAGACACCCCCTACCCCTGGACATCCTGGCCACCCATGTGGATAGCCCGCCCACCACCCTCGACACCCAGTAACCCCCTGGACCACCCCGCCCACCCACGTGGACAGCCCGCCCACCCTCTAGACAGCCCCCAATCCCTTAGACCCCCAACCCACCCCATGTGGACACCCCCACCCCCCATGGACACGTCTCCCACCCCCTAGACACTCTATACCCCCTAGATAACCCCCCCCCCACCCGCGTGGATATCCCATCCATCCCCTAGACACCCCTACCCCTAGTGGATAGCCTGCCCACCCCCCTAGACACCCCCTACTCCTCTAGACAGGCTCGACCACCATCAGGGACAGCCAACCCACCCCCTGGACACCCCCTTTCCCTGTGGACAACCCCCCCCCCCCCCCCCACAACTGTGGATAAGCCTGCCCACCCCCTAGACACCCCCTACCCCCTGGACGGCCCAACCACCCCACGTGGACAGTCTGCCCACCCCAAGGACACTGCATACCCCCTGGACAGCCCGACCACCCCTGTGGACAACCCTCTCACCCCCTGGAACACCCGCCCACCCCTGCGGATAGCCCGCCCACCCCCTAGCCCCCCCCCCCCTCGTGGATAGCCCCCCACCCCCGTGGATAGCCCGCCCACCCCCTGGACACCCCTACCCCTCGTGGGCAGCCCGCCCGCCCCTTGGAAACCTTCTCCTCTCGTGGACCCCCCCCCCCCCTCCCACAACTTTGGATTGGCCGCCCACCCCCCTGAACACCCCATACCCCCCTAGACAAGCCCGGCTACCAACGTAGACAGCCTTCCCCCCCCCCCCCCGCCCTGGACACCTTGTACCCCCATAAATAGCCCCCACTCACCTCTCTGGATATCCCTCCCACCCCCTTGAATACCCCTTACCCCTCCCCCCCCCCCCCCCCCAAGACAGCCCAACCACCCCCGTGGATAGTCCTCCCACCACCTGGACATCCCGACCACCCCCGTCGACATCCTGGCCACCCCCTGGAAAAAAACAACCTCCCCCCCTGTGGATAGTCCCCCCACCCCTATGGATAGTCCACCCACCACCCGTGGAAATCCCCCCACCCCTTTGTACAACCCCCACCCCCTGGACAGCCCTCCCACCCCCGTGGATTGCCCACCCACCCCCTGGACACGCCCTACCCCTTGGACAGCCTGACCACCCCTGTGGACATCCCTCCCACCTCCTTGTACACCCACTCCCTCTATGGATACCCCCCCCCCCACAACTGTGGACACCTCACCCACCCCCTGGACCCCCCCCCCCCCCGGACAGCCTGGCCACCCACGTGGACAACCTTCCCACCCCCCAAGACATCATGTACCCCATGGACAGCCCCACCCACCCCAGTGGACACCCCCCTACCCCCTGGACTGCCCTCCCCCCCCCCACCCTTGTGGATAGCCCCGCACAACCCCTGGACACCCCCTACTACTTGGACTTCCCACCACTCATGTGGACCTCCCCCACTACCCTAGACAGCCCTCACCCCCCTTGTACAGCCCCCCAACCCCCTCGACCCCCCAACTCCTTAACAGCACCCCACCCCCTGGACCCCCCCCCCCCCACCACCACCACCATGGACACCACATGCCCCCTGGACAACCCCCACCCCTGTGGACATCCCACCCACCCCCTAGACACCCCCTGCCCCCCTAGACAACCCCACCACCACGGTGGACAGCTCGACCACCCCCTGGACACCGTGTACCCCCTGGACAGCACCTCAACCCTCGTAGATTGCTCTCCCACCCTCGTGGACACCCCTACCCCACTAGACAGCCCCCCCACCCCCATGGGCAGCCCTCCCACCCCCATAGACACACCCCTCGACACCCCCCCCCCCCTCACCCCCGTGGACAGCCCTCCCACCCCCTAGACACCACCTACACCCTGGACCAACCCACCACCCCTATGGACTGCTCATCCACCCCCCCCTGGACACCTCTTACACCCCTGGACAGCTCTTCCCACCCACCTAGATACCCCCCCCCCACCTGGACACCCTATACCCCCTGGACAGCCCTGTCACCCCCCGTGGACAGCCCGCCCACCCCCCGGGACACCCTGTACCCCCTGCACACCCCCACCCCCCCATCTCCATCGACAACCTGCCCACCCCCCTAGACACCCACCCATCTGACCCCCTAGACATCCCCCCCACCTCCATGGACAGCCCACCCACCCCTCCCCCGCCTCGACACCCCTACCCCCCATGTACAACCCCCTACCTTCCTGGACAGCCCCCAACCCCATGGATGACCCACCCACCCCACCCCCCTGGATGCCACCCCGGCCACCTGGACACCCCACCCATTATACACCCCCACCCCCATGGAGAGTCCCCACCCCCTTGGATGACCCCCACCCCCTAGACACCACCCCACCACCTAGACACCCCCCACACCATGTATGCCCCCCCCCCGGACCACCCCCCACCTTGTAAAACCTCCCTCACCCAACCCCCTTGACGACCCCCACCCCCTACACATCATGTACCCCCTGGAAAATCCCCCCCCCCCACCCCATGGACATCTCACCCCCCCCCCCACCCCCAGACACCCCTACCCCCTTGGACACCCTCCCCAACCGCCTGGATAGCCCCTACCCCTGGACATCATCTACCCCCTTGGAAATCACCCCCAACCACCGGGACATCCCCCGCCCCCTTAACATAAATAGATTGTTTAACTCCTCAGCACTATATCATGCCAAAATCATTGATAAAAAAATACAATCCCATCAAAAAGAACATCAATGTCCCCCTTTTATTTGTTTTACAATTCCAACAAACAACTCTTACACTAATATGTTTGTATCTTTTTCCAAATTATTTATAATAAATATAAAGGATATCTTGGGATCATCTCATTTCATTTAACTTTTCTAAAGAATACCATCTTATCCCTATTTTACCTAGAATTACATCTTGTATCACATTTTGAGGGAATTAAAGTTTCACTGAAAACTTACCTAAAGGACTTTGGTTAATCTACTTTATTTATATATGGAATAACAATGAAAATAATAGATAATTAACCAAGACATAAAGGTTGTACATTACTAAACTCAACATGTGATACCGTTTTTAAATAACTCAAATTATGGGTTGTATAATAGATCCCTCATAAAGATATAGTTTACAGTCAACTCAACACACAGATTATAAAATTCAAGTATAAGACATAATATGATATTTTATGATTTTGAATGGGGGAGATAATTATAAACCTCAAGTTCATTTATAGACCAGTGGTATAGAATGATATGTATTCTATATTGTGAACTTTTTGTTATTCTGTAGGAAAATGCATACTGCTTCTGGACAAATTGTTGGCATAGGGAAGCTTCTTTCTTCTGAAAAAATTACAGGCTCTATAACAATGGTTTTTGAAACCATTGGTAATGTCCTGGTATTCTTAATCTTAAGCAAATATTTTCATAAACCATTGGTAAAGATCTATTGCAAAAATTTTGAAACTGTTAGGAAAGATAATATGATTTTTGGTAGATTTTCCCAACGGTTATTTGATAACCCGTTGGTATAAGCCTATCCCCACAACATTATTTCCAATGGTTGGCTAAACCATTGGTATAATTGTTAACAATAGTTATACAAGCTTTACCAATGGTTTAAAACTTTTGGTATATACTAAATTTCTAGTAGTGTATTAAAAATCCATTTTTGTTATTAAATGGAAAATTGGAATATTTATAAAGTGAGAACGGGAAGAATTTTATTTTAAGAAGTCTAAATAATATTTCCATCATTATTTTTATTATATAACATTAAAGCCTAGGTATTTAGTCAGTTATTTGGATAAAACTATATGATTTAGAATGCTAATAATACATATGATGCAGTTGCATCCCCCGTGGAACGGTGTAAAGACCCATTTGACCAGTGCCAAGGGGATATTTATTCACATAATTACATGAAACTTAGTTGAGTGTGTGGACTCCCATACCCTTTAACTATCATACCTTTAGACATATGACCATTTCTCTCTCTTTTTTATTTGAAATGTACATTCTAATGATTGTTGTAAACTGTTTTACATGCCTTATGAATTTATATAAACTATTTTATATAGAATTTATATCAATACATTTTCCTAAATTATTACCCATCATTTGAAATGTAATGTATTAGTTTTTTTAATTATTATTTCTAACTAAAATACCATCTTACATAAAATTTAATGTTTTCTTTGGTTAATCAATTGTTTCATCATATAATGCAATCCTTGGTGAGACCCTACTGGGATTTCATCTTACAACCTTCCTATGCCTTTGGCTATTTGTTGATTATCTAATTCCATGTTTGAGAAAGGGTAAGGAGCCTCTTTATGGTGGAATTAATTATTTATCATTGGGTGTTGAGAGTTTTGTCCACTAGGACATGTGGTGTTATCCTATTTTTTTGTATTTTTCTATTGTACTTTAGGTTTTACACCTTTTGAATTCTAGTACAATTCTCTTTGTAGATATTTTATTATATTCATAATGATTTTTTTATCCTACTTGCACAATTTTTTGTCACAAAAGCATTCCCAAATTCATTTTTTATGATGTCTTGTTCCGGTTGCCAACTAGTTGGAATTGAGAGCACCCTTCATGCAATGTTTGTGTCAGTTTGGGCATCTGGGTACTAGGGGAGTCCAGGATATTTCATGACATTTTAAAATAGTAAATAATGAATAAAAATTATATTAATTAAATTATAAACAATTTGTAGTGTATGTAACAATTTTGAACCTCCTTTATCCTTAATCAGCACACCAATGTGATTTTAGAGTAATTAACTGAACAACTATAAATGATTGACATAAGGAAGACATATTCAATGAATGGATTTAAAATGATTCTAAAATGGCCATAAAAAAGAAGTATATATGATAAAAGTCTATTAATAAAGTATTACCTAAACTTAAATTCAATATACATGTGTATCAAACATGTACGACTAAGATGAGACCCATGGTATGGGATTTTTGTTACAACCTCATTTTATTTCATGATTTTTATTGTTTAGATTTACTTTGGGAATATTATATGATTCTAACCACTTAAACCCCATACACATTATTATGATATGTTTATGTTTTTTGTTTAAATATTTATATTCCATTTTTTCTCTTATTTGATTAACAACCCGCAAGTAAGTTTCTTATAGTAAACTCTCTTTTATAAAAACTTAAATTTTTCCTTCCAACTATTTTTATTAAATGTTCATGTTATATAAAATGTTTTATGAATATAATTAACTAGGTTTAAAATTTATTTAAATTCACTTATCAATCATTTTATACATTATTTAAAAAGGATTAAAAATTAATCCTTTCATCATTTCCTGTATCGGTTATTTTAAACATATAAAGGTGAAAAATAATTCTTTTTTAACATATATATCTCAAACAGCCTTTCTTACCATCATAACCACTATTAATTATCAATATTCCATTATAATATTCTATGGTTATTTTCGAAGAAAATATTTTCCCAATATTCTAGGAATTATTAGTTTTTAAAGTTTCCAAAAGAAAATGGAATTTTTTGTTCATCAAAAGAAAAGAATTTTGAAAGTGATATATAACATAATTTTTACACAAAGATAAAATAATTTTATTTTTAATAATTTTATTCTTCTTTATTTTTTATTCCTAAAATTTTTGGTTTTACTAAAAACCCTTCATGTTTGATGAATTTATGGTATTCTTTCATACATTTCTTATTATTGGTTTTTAGGTCATTAACCATATCATGATCACATTCCGTGTCACACTCTATCATTTCATTAGACATTATTTACTCCTCCATGTATATATTTTATGTCTCATGGAGTTAAACATAATAATTTACACCACTTTTATGTTTTATTAACCATATACCAATTATGTATACAGTATTAGGTAAAGGTTTTTTTTGGGGAATGACTATTACATTAATAGGGTAAACATTTTGTATTCATAATTAAATATGGATAAATATTAATCTATAAAGTATTTTTAGAATGAATTTTCTTAAAAATTCTATATATGAGTAATTAATAAGACTTAAAAGTGATGGGTGGGGGACTATAATAAATATCCCCTCGATGAATTGATAGGGATAATGAGACAAAATAACAGACATTCGATATTAGATGGGTATCTAGTTTAAACATTCCCATTTATTAAGAATAGTGTCTCGGTTGAGGATATTATAGTAAGATTCATGATATATTAGTTTATACCTTGATATAATGTTCATGATTGTATGAATTTATGCATTTCCTTTATTGAGAATTCAGTTTCCATTATCCATGTGATTTTTATATTGATATTATTCATAGATATTCATTTAACGAATGTTGTATATTTAATATCTTGGGTTTTGATTGTCTATTTTCTATATTGATTATGCCTTATTTTGTCATGATAGCTTATGTTGTTTATATACCTTATTGAGTATCTAATCTCACCCTTTATTTTCCTTTCCCCATGATGTGAAAAAAGATGTTTTGAATGATTTCAAGGATGTGAAAATGTTTCTTGTCCAAGATTTTAATATTTATACTGTAATAGTGTAGTCAAGTATGTATTTAATTTTTCAAGACTACTAAACCTATCAATCTTGTATAGTGTAATCCCTTATATCTTGTACCAATTTAATAAAGTAAATACCACAGCTGTTTTATAAGAGTCCGCGTGTTATAGTTGAAATTAGATAAAGTTTCATAGGAACCTTGGAATCTAGATTTTAAATAAACATATCTAACATGATAAATATGATAATCCCTTAAGTATTTTTGAAATTTTACCACTATAGGGATTTTTATTTTGTGTCTCAATATTCATGAATATTATGATCTAAATATTTTTTTCCATTATATAGAGATGGAAGCTAGTGGAAGGATGGGAATAAATACCTATAGTTAATGTAGGTATTTTTCTATGGTGTAATCCAACATAGCTAGAGTTAGAACTAAGAATTTTGTGATTATATTAATATAGATATCTCTATTTTTAATGAATAACCTTTCCCGCATATAGAAACATGTTGTTCCGCAGCATGATTCACCTATTTTGGATCACTTCATGTGACAAAATCCCTTATATTTTAATTAAACTACTAATATTATGGAAGCCTAAAATGAATTAAGTCCTTCAAAAATATATTTTTGGACATAGGAATTAAGGAAATGGAAAATTTTATTTTGGTAGTTTTTTCCAAACGAATGATGTTTATCAATAATGGTCATTGATCCAAAACAATAAATACGTTAAAAATTTTATTTAATGGAGAAATTTTAATGTGATATTCTTTAAGAAATAGCTTCCTTGATAGTAGAAAGATGAAATTTATAGGTATAAAGACAAAGGAACGATAAATTATTCTGATGTTGGTGGATAAGTTTACAAGATTATCCAAGCATGGTATGGACCACATGTATAAACTTGAAACTGTAATGTCCCAAAATTTCCGTATAATTTTTTTAAATATATAGAATCATTTTGATACCAGGAACTAAGACATTAAACGATTCTAAGGCACGAGGTTCAAGGAATGTAATTTTTAACTTATTTTAAAGTACATTCAGTAATCGTGCTATTGGGTTTGTTTTAACTTTTGAACTGGTGCATGGATCAAAAATATGAGGGCACCGTTGAACTCGGAATGCCGATATTTGCCTAAAAAGGAATTAACTTTGACCAGTAATAGTCAAATGGAAAAGTTATTTTCAGGACTTTTAAGAAAATAATAAAATAACATAAAAAGTTATTTTATTTCTTTTCCCAATTGCTGAGCGGCGGATGGAGGCAATGCAGTGTGGTGATGAGGCAATGACGAAGCACATTTAAGGAAGCCTGTTAATGGCTCGTTATGATGTAGTGTAATAGCTATTATGTTTCATAAAAGAAAAAGTGTAATGACGCAACATCACAGGGTAACTGAAACAATGTGACATGTTACATTTTTAATTATCTAACACATTGGAGAGTTTGGAATTAAACCATGGGAAATTCTCAGACAAACCTCTGGTGAGTTTCCTCTCCAAGAAAGAATGACGAATGCTGTAAAAACATCATCGGCTTCTCCATACCTCGACGAATGAATCTGGGAAGAAACGAACAATTTCAACCTCTTGAACCCTTGAAGAATGAATCCTGCGACAAAGAATGTCAAATAAGGTTGGTTTTATAATTGATCTGTGATTGTTGTTCTTTCCTCATTATTCATTCTAAAAAATCAAATGAAGATCAATGCATGAACAAGTTGATTCTAGTATTGTGTGTTCCTTCATGAAGGTTTTTAAATTAAGGGACTTGAATGGAGGGGTAGATTCAAGTGTTGAAATCCCAAACCTCTCCTTTGATTAAACACCTCGAACGTGGATGGTGCGGTCTGACATGAACAAGGCCTGAGTCCCTTTGCCTTGTGTGTTCTTGTGCATTCTTCATGGAAGAAATTCTAGAAATGTTGGAAAGGAGAGTTCTAGGTCATCTTAGTTAAGGTAGAATCCCTACATACCCATAGGCGTAGATGGTTCGAGAAAAGGACTACAAGAAAAACTCTGGTGGCCCGCAGAGGCCACGGGTAGAGGGAGGTGGTGCGCTCATCTGTGTGCCATGGCAGCAGAGAGATGAGGCCAACTAGCCATCACGGCATGAAGTGTGGTGCTGGCTGGTGTCGCATAAAGGGGAGGCCCACATCTGGGCTGCTTGAGTGTGCTGGATGCATGAGGTCCATTAACCACGTGTGGGTGGAAAATTTGGATGCCTACCGATCATTCTAGATGAAACAAATGAAGTAGAGTTGTCTCCAACTTGACCGATCCGGTCCTCTATGCGGACCGACCATAAGGAGAGGCGGCGCTAGCTGATGCAATCGGGCAATGAACCGGATGTGGCTTAGCAGCATCTATGCTAGAGAATTTGGCCAACCATAGTGGGCTAGACCCACACACCAATGGGACCACGACCCAATGGACCAGACCCAGGCTAGACCAGGTCAAGTCAGTTCAATGGAACTGGGTCAGTTCAGTCTGACTGGGTTGGGTCAGACTCAGACCCTAGCTTCCCTTTTTAGGAAAAATGCCAATAACTTGCATATCAGAAATCTGATTGACACACCATCTGTAGCATGATGACCCTTGTGACAAGACGGTACTTGTCAGATAATCTACATCAGTTTTGGAAAAGTATGGTGTATGACTGGGTTGGATTGGAATTGAATCCAGCTAGGCCATTTTTACAAAATTTACATATCTTACAGACCATGCGTCCGTTCAACAAACCGTCTATTGCATTGGTACACTTACAGAAATATGGTCCTTTGTGTTACTCGATGTGGGAATTCATGGAGGTTGAGGTATGATTGATGTCTTTAGGATAAGATACTCCTAAAATAAAGCATGTTAAGTGCGGGAATCTAGTGGCTGGTCGTGACGTGAAAATGAAGAGTGACCCTCCATGGATCAACATAAGGTCGGCCCTTTGTGGATCATCATAAGAGTGACCCTTTGTGGATCAGCATAAGAGAGACCCTTTTTGTATCTGTATAAGAGTGAACCTCTGTGAATTATCATAAGAGGGACCCTTTGTGGATCATCATAAGAGAGACCCTTTATGGATCAACATAATAGTGACCCTTAGTGGTTCACCATAAGAGCGACCCATTGTGGAGAAGCATAACTGAAGCCCTTTGTAGATCAGCATAAGAGGTACCCTTCATGGATCAACAGCAGAGCGAACATTCATGGATCACCGGTGGAGCCTCTTAATTGAATAAGAAAATCTAGTTTGGGGACTAATCATCTTTTGTTTTATACATAACATTTACCTCATGTGATCTGTGTCTTTTTTTCCTTTACTTTGAGATATTGCTTTGTGGAATTTTACATTGTTGACTTCTTTGATAACCAAGTTGGTCTCAAGGTCCTTATTGAGTATTTTTATACTCACCCTTGCAAGGGCTCCACCCACACCTACAGTCTATGATGTAGACAATGAACAACTTTGACGGGGACTTTGGAGAAATAGGGCTAGACAGTTCTTGGAGGAGGATTGATAGATGTGGTGTGCTACAGTGACATCTGATAGTGAGTTGTACCTACCAATCATGTAAGATCCATGGAAGATAACATCCAGATCTTGTACTTCTTTTATTTTACTTTCCTTTTAGTTAGGCTTTTATTCTGGCCCATTTACATTCATTTTACATCATTTACTCTTAGTGGTGGTACATTGTGGTGGTTGTACTACTTTCTTTCCATTGTGGGTTTCTTTGTGTTTTATTACCTATCTATATGTGAACATATTTAAATGAAAGTCCTTCCCTTTTGGGATATGCCTTTTCGGTCCAAGTCACCAACCTCTGGCCTATAGAAGGCGGGCTTAGGGTAGTCATGGCATGGGCCCTCGGGGATGGGTCATGACAAAGTGATATTAGAGGGGTGGTTAGTTCTACCAAAAGAAATAAGAGTTTGTATTTTATATGGGGGAAATAGTGTTAAGAGTATTTAGTTCATATTTATGTTTGTGGAGTCCATATTTGGTGTGGCGTCCGGCGTATCCATAAATTAGAATCCTGAATTCTATTTTCCGACTCAGTACACAAAAAAACTAGTTGCATGGGTTTTGAAAATGTTTTTCTCTTGATATCTTTTGTGTCCTCTCACAAGGTATAACATATTGATCTTGAAATATCTGTTTCCCTATCAGATTCCTCTACAGAGATAGTCAGTTAGGATACCAGTGAGGGATTGTGAGGATGTATCACTGAACGATGAGTTGTCGGTACAAGGACCACTTACATCGATAGAACCTTCAAGCGGTGTACCAACAACACCACCACCCATAGAGTAGTAGTTTCTACCAGCCCCATTAGAAAATATTTCTTGTTAACTGAGCACACTGCATGATTTCCAGAGATAGAGGCCTTTGTGGTTTTCAGGAAGTACAGATCATCAGGTAGATGAGGATTGGCTGGAGGTAGTTACATGGGTTTTTCTCCTGGTAGAGAGAGCTACAGAATAGGTGGTGGACCTAGCTGCTAGCCTTTTTAGAGAACGGTATGGAGATGGTGGTACTTGACACTCCAGAAACATGAGAAGGCAACCCTTTCTTGGTTGTTCTTTGAGAGCCTCTTTAGGGAAGAGTTTGTACTAGTGACACTACAGTCAATGCATATTCTGGAACTACTACACCTATAGCAGGGCAACCTAACTATGGCCCAGTACTTGGTGAGGTTTACCAACCTCTCATGCTACTCCACCGACATGGTACGAGACCATTTATTCCTAGTCTGGACCTCTGATCAGGGACTCTGATGGTAGACCAGGGCATCGATGATTTCAGTCAGCATCTTAACACAGACTAGAGTGCTAAAGTGATCTCTACTAGTGGAGATATTTCTAGTCGAGTAGGCACCACCAGTTAGAGACACCACTGTATGCTAGGTGGTGGATTCATCTGTAGCAGGCAGTAGGCAGATGACATAGAGGTCCAAATAGGCCATACCTTCTAGAGGATGACCCCATGATGCAGGGTTAGATGTCTGGAGCTCACGAGGAATAGGAGGTCAGATGAGGGCTAGAGTTTGTTACTCTAGCAGTGGGCAGGGACACATGGATCGTGACTTCCCAACCCTCTGGTTAGACGATCAGCATACAGTAAAGGGACTGCCAACTTAGAGGAATAGGTTTGAGTGAGTAGGTTCGCGAGGCGGTAGACATGGCAGGGGAGTAGGTCGAGCGGCAGGCAGTGGACGACGAGTCAAGGTACTACCTCCACCACCCCCAGGTGGTCCACCATGAACTCAGGGATCCAGAGGACAAGGGAGATATCTGCTTCAGGAAAAAGAGGAATATAACCATGGAACACCTGAGATAATCCAAGGTATGATCTATGTAATCTCCACCTTAGTTTTAGTTCTTTTAGAAACAGGTTTTAGTCACTCTTTCCTTGCCATGGACCTCGTTCGAGGCTCATAGATTTTTTTGGAGTTGTTAGATCGATACTTATGATTAGATACTCATATGTGAGAGGATTAGATGATTACACACTAGTGATGGTAGTGTGAGTTTACTCTATGAGGTGAGAGATTCGGCTGGGATCTTCTTGTTGCAGCGTTGAGGCTATACGACATCATCTTGGGTATGGACTAGTTATCTACAATCCATGCTCATATTGATTGTTTTAGGTACAAAGTGTGGTGTTTCCATGAGGATGGGACCAGGTTTTCCTTCACCAAAAATAAGGGAACCATTGCGGAACATGAGAGAATTTCTTAGAGGAGGGTGCAGCTGATTACTCACCAATTAGATGGCCTCACCCTCAGTGTTGTGTATGAGAGGAGTTCGAGCATTCCTATATTAATCGATGGATATGAGGATTTCTTTCTTGAATATGTTTCGAGACTACCTCCTTGCATGGAGGTAAACTTCTAGATTTTCTTGAACCCAGGGATGGCACTAATATTTACACAAGAATATCTGATGGCTCTCTTGGATCTACATGAGTAGAGGTTACATTTGTTGGACTTGAAGAGGAGGGGGTTCGTAAGACACAGTGTTTCTCCTTGGGCACCCACAGTGTTGTTTTCTAAGAAGTCAGATGGGGGATTGAGACTATTCATGGACATCCAGTGCCTGAACTAGGTGACCACGAAGAACAAGTATCCACTACTAAGGATAGATGACTTCTTCGATCTACTAAAGGGGTCAAGGTGTTTCTCAAAGATCGGAATCAGAGTAGGCTATTATCATCTTCAGGTACAGGACGAGGACATACTGAAGAAATCATTTAGATTCCGGTATGACCAATATGAGTTTTTGGTGATTCATTTTGGCATTAACAATTCCCCAGTGGTGTTCATGGGACTCATGAACAAGATCTTCTACTCTTACCTTGATCATTTCATGGTAGTCTTCATTGATGGAAACTTGGTATACTCAGAGTTAGTGGAGGAGCATGCTACACACCTACAAATAGTCCTAGATACACTCCGAGAGCACCAGATTTATGGTAGGATCCCTATGTGCTATTTCTAGATTCGGGGGGGTCCACTTTATGGGACACGTCTTCTCAGAGGCTGGAGTTGCAGTGGATCCGGTTAAGATAGATGCAGTGCTTGCTTAGGAGCCACCTAGGAGCGTGACTTAGCTGCATAGTTTCCTAGTGTTGGCTAGGTACTACCGTAGGTTTGTCCTTGACTTCTCCAGAGTATCATAACCTATTAAAGCTTTGATGAAGAAGGGAAAACCATTCATGTGGAAAAAGAAATCCCAGCAGAGATTCAAGTAGTTGAAGAAAGTCCTGAGCAGCGCTCCCATCATGAGGTTTCCAGAGGTGGGAATCAACTATGTTGTATACTGTGATGCATCAGGGACCAGACCGGGGTGTGTCCTGATGCAAGAGGGATTAGTCATCACCTATGGCTCATGAGAGTTGATGCATCATTAGCAGAGCTACGTGACCCATGACCCCAAGTTAGTAGGAGTGGTCTTCTCCTTGAATATGTGGCAGCACCACTTGATGGGTGAATGGTTTACCGTCTAATCAGACCACAAGATTATCAGGTATATCTTCTCACAGAAGGACATGAACATGAGATAGCGGTGATGGATTGAGTTCTTCGAGGACTCTGAATTTGAGATAGTATATAATTCTGTGAAGGGGAATGTGGTGGATGACATGCTTAACATGAGGTCTGGTTTGTAGCTACAGGGTGAGGTAATAGAGAATCTAGCTGCAATGTAGATATCCTTAGTGGATGATGATGGAGCAGCTTACCTCTATTCTCTGATTGTCACTCCCCCACAACTTCAGAGATTTAGAGAGGCACAACTTGTTGATATTGACTAAGAGGCCTCATGAGCTAAGATATCCTCAAGACATACTCCCGATGTATTTTTGATAGGTGGGATAATGACATCCATTTCAGAGGTCAAACCATGGTACTAGTGATGTTATGGGATTAGGCATTGAGGGAGTTTCATACATCCCCTTTGGAGGTACATCCTGGTGTGTAGAAGATGTACTAGGAACTCTGACATTAGTAGTAGTGTGAAAGGATGAAGAAAGTGGTGGCAATGTTTGTTTCACAATTCCTCACTTATCAGCATGTGAAGGTTGAGCATCATGTCCCAGCAGGCTTGACACAACCACTTGAGGTACCAGAGTAGAAGTGGGATAGTATCTCCATGGACTTAGTGGTGGGGTTACCACACAAGTCCAGGGGCCACGACTCTATCTGGGTGATCATTGACTGACTCACCATGTTGGCTCACTTCCTACCCATCAGAGATTAGGTATCAGTAGAGGGAATGGGGTGCCTCAACATCTAAGAGATAGTACAACTTCACAGGGTGTCTTCGAAGATCATATCAGACTGTGATGCACGCTTTACATCCCTATTGTGGAAGGGGTTATAGAAGGCGTTCTGGACTCAACTGCACTTGAGCACCGCCTTTCACCCTTAGATAGAAGGTCAGATAGAGCAGACCATACAAACCCTGGTAGACATGATTCATGCTTGCATCCCGGATTTTGGTCATAGTTGGGAGGAAAACCTTCTACTATTAGAGTTTTCACACAACAACATCTATCACTCCACCATTAACATGGGACTGTTTGAGGCCTTGTACGAGTGGCCATGCAGATCACCACTATGATGGATAGAACTAGGGGAGTCAACACTCATGGGTCTAGAGTTGGTATGGTCTTCCACTAAGAAGTTTTAGACCATCTAACAGTGGATCAGAAGATCACAGATCAGGTTGGAGTCTTATGTCAATAGGATACAGGGACCCTTGGAGTTCGAGGAGGGAGACAATGATTTTTTTCTAGTCTCTCCCTGATAGGGATTATAGATATTTGGATGGGGCAGAAAGTTATCTCCAAGGTTCATCAGACCTTTCCATATTCTTAGCAGAGTTGGCAAGGTTGTGTACCACCTAGCTATTCTCCGACAGATGCCCCGTGTACATGATTTTTTTCATGTGTGATAGATGAGGTGGTACATGCATGATTCATCACACGTCATTGACTGGGGTGAGTTGTACATTGATTATGGGGTGACGTTTGTAGAGTTCCTAGTGGAGATATAGGATTGAAAATATTGGGTCATATTTGGATGATTAATTCCTCTAGTTCTCATTTAGTGGAAGCATGTGAATCTCTAGGAGAGCACATTGGTGTGGGAGGCTCATATTCGTGCTCAGTACCCCCACATGTTTGATTAGCCTTTGTTTTTAGCTTTCAAGGATGTAAATCCCGATGGTGGGAATAATTTAAGGTCCTAAAATTTCAATAGATTTTTTTTAAATTATATGGAATTATTTTGAGACCAGGTGCTGAGACAACACGTGATTCTAAGGACCGGGGTGCCTGTAATGTAATTTTGAACTTATTTTAAGGTATATTTAGAAATCGTGTGAGCAGGTTTTTATAAATATTGAAACGGTGCTCGGATTGAAAATTTGAGGGCACCGTGGAACTCGGAAAATTGGGATTCACCTAAAAAGGACTTAATATAGACCGGAAAGGGTTAGATGGAAATGTTATTTTTTTTAATTTCTATAAAAATAGTAAAATAACTGTAAAATGTTGTTTTATTTATTTTCACTACCATTGATTGGTGAATAGAAGCACTGCGGTGCGGTGACCAGCCGACAAAAAAATCTCACTAAATGAATACCTTTAATGGATCGTTATGATGTAGTGTAACAGCTACGCTGTTTCATAAATGAAATATTTTAATGATGCAACATCACAACATAACAGAAATTCTGTGATGTGTTCCCCTTTTCATTATCTAACCCATTGGAAATTTGGGAATTCAACTGTGGGAAATTCTCTGACAAGCCTCTGGCAAGATTCCACTCCAATGAAGAATAAAGAACACTGGAGGAACATAATTTACATCGATTTACCTCGAATAAAAAATCTAGGATGAAAAGAATGATGTCATCCTTTTGAACCCTCGAGGACAGAGCGTTATGGCAATGAACATCAAACGAGGTAGGGGTTATTCATTCTTTTTTATTTAATTTCTTTCCATGTTAATTGTTCAAAAAAATGATCATGGATCAACCCAGGAATAGTTTGATCTATGGATGATTTGTTCTTGTAAGAGGGCTGTTAAATTCGGGGACTTGAATGGTGGGATATATTCATGTGTTAAAATCCCAAACCACCCCTTTGATTATACACCACTAACGCAAAGGGAATGGGACAACAAGAAAAAGTCTCGAGTCCCTCTGACTTGTATGTTATTTTACATTATTTATTAATAAAATTCTAGAAATGGTGGAAAGGTTAGTTCAAGGCTATCTCAGTGAAGGTGGAAGCTGTACAGACCTGTAGGCACAGCCAGTTTGAGAAATAGGCCACTGGAGCAACTCCGGTGGCACACAGAAGTAATCACCGGTGCACCGGCGGAGGCAGTCATGGGAAGAGGGAGGTATCATGCCACGACGTCAGAGAGTCGCGGCCAATGGTCCATGACAGTATGAAGTGCAGCGTCAACCACCATCGCATGGAGGGGTGGCCCACTTCCCGGCTTCTCGGGTGTGCTGGAGGCACGCGGTCCATCACCGCGTGCGGGTAGAATGGTCGAATGCCTGCTGGATGTTATGAACAAAACGGACATGGAAAATCAATGTCCAGCTAGACTGAGAAAGTACACTACGCGGACTGGCAACAATGAGAGGCGGCACCTGCTGGCACCACTGGGCGACGAACCGGGCGTGGTTGAGTTGTGTCCGTACTGGAATGGTTTGCCCCCCTCAGTTGGTCAGGTTGCTACGAATGTGCCAAACCCATGGATCAATGAGCCTGCAACCCAATGGACTGGACCTAGGCTGGGCTAGGTCCGAGTATGTCCAATTGAATCAGGCCATCCCTCGAACCGAGTGCCCCTTTTTGAAAAAATGACAATAACTTGCAGATTGGGCGTCTGATTGACACGTCATCTACGACGTAAGGACCCTTGCTATGAGGCGGTCCTTCTAAGATACTTTACATGTGTTTTGTTAGAGATTTTTGTATAGACAGGTCAGATCATACATGAATCAAACTAGGGCCTTTTTACAAAAATGTTCATATCTTATAGACTGAGCATCCATTCGACGCACCCTCTGTTAGGTTGGGATCCTTATGACGAGACGGTCCTTTAAGTAACTCTATTTGTGGATTTGTAGGGGTTGAGGTATGAGAAATGGATTTAAGAGAAGATCCTCCAGAAATAAAGCATGGTAAGTGCAGGAATCCAGTGGCAGGTTGTGATGTGAAGAATGGAGTGCGGCCCTTTGTGGATTACCATAAGAATGACCCTTTATCATTCATCATAAGAGTGACCCTTTGTGGATAAGCATAAGAGTGACCCTTTGTGGATCATCGTAAGAGAAAGCCTTTGTGGATCATAAAATTTGAGACACTTCATGGATCAGTATAAGAGATACCCTTCATGGATTTGAAAAAGAGCGGCCCTTTGGGTATCAGTATAAGGGTGACCCTTTTTGCATCAGTATAAGAGTGACCCTTTGTGGATCAAAATAATAGTGACCCTTTGTGGATCAATAGCAGAGAAACCATTCCTGAATTAGTAGTTGATCCTCTTAAATGAATAAAATTATCTATCTTTATGACTAATCCTCTTTATTTTAGTACTTATGTAATACCTATTGTGAGATATGTCTTTTTCTTTATGCTCAACTTTGAGATCTTGTTTTATGGTATTTTCCATTGTGGATTTCTATGATAACTGAGTTGGTCTTAGGGTCTCTACAAAGTATTTATATACTCACCCATGTACAGGCTTTACCCATACCTTCTTTCTCTTGTGTAGATGAAGAACAGATTTTATGGGGACTTTGGAGGGCCAGGGCTAGACGGTGCTCGTAGGTGGATTGATAGACATGGTGTGCTATAGTTACATCCGACAATGAGATATACTTACCCTTTAGGTTGGATCCTTGGAGGAAGACCTATGGAGATTGTACTACTTTTTCAATAATTTCCTTTGAGTTGGTCTTGTAATCGGGCCCCTTTAATTTCAATTTACACCTTTTACTCTCATTTGTGGTACTTTGTGGTGGTTTTACTACTTTATTTCCTTTGGGTGTTTCGTTTTGTATTATACCATGTCGGTGTGTGTGTACAAGTTTTAAGGTAATGTCTTCCATATTGGGATATGCCTTTCTGGTGCTAGTCACTAGCCTCTGGCCTATGGAAGGCAGGCTTGGGGTGGTCACAACATGGGCCATGAGGGATGGGTCGTGATAGAAAAAAATATTAGTCACTTCTTTGATGGTTTTAAACCAATTTCTTGAAATACACTAGTTTCTCAAAAAATTCATCATATAATTATATGGTATATAGTTCCATCAAGAAAGAGAAAAAATTATATAGATATTATATATTTAAGGTAAATAAATACAATAATGGTTTGGCTAAGAATCAAGAAAAAAAGAAATTTTTCAAAGAAGAAGAATATGAAGATTTGATTTTGAACATGTGATAATTTAATAAAAAACACTCAGGTGCTAACATAATGGGAATAAGATTCCATTTCAAGTGTAGAAGCAATCTATCATAAAGATTTTTATTGAAATATAAGGAAATAAACCACTATTATTTGGTAATTAAACTATAAATATATAGAAAATTATTCAAAAAAATGTAAAAACTTTAAGGTAATTTAATTCAAAAAAATATTAGGGATCAAGGCTAATATTATGTAATCACTAAATCAGAGGGGGGAAATTTCTAATGAGGTAGTGGTTGGTACTTTGATTGAATCCTTAAATTTATCTAGTGGTTTATTTGATTATATATCATCTCACTATTTTATATCTTCTATGTTTTACAAGAAAATTAGATATTTCCCAATGACCTTAATAAGGGTGTTGTCAATTAGGAATCCTAGAGGAAATATTATTACCAAAAATATATGTTATACAATACCCATTATGATAGATAGACATACCCTATTTAAAATTGAGTATCATAAAAATGGTGGACTTTGATATATTTCTTAGAAAATATTTTTTTCAAATTATAATATAACATTTTATTTCCAATAGAAGGATATTATGATTTTCGATGGAGATGTGGACTCCCATATCTTCAAAGGGGAGAATAAATTATCTGAATCGTGTTTGGATATAAAACTAGTATATCTCCTTAATGAAATTATTGGAGACTAAAAGATGAAACAACCTATGAGTGGGAAATGTATCCATAAAATAGAGTATGTACCAATTATGTTGAAATATATTGATGTGATTCCTAAAGAACTAGCTAGAAATCCTCCTGACCATTATTTTTACTTTTTTATTGATTAAATCCCTAATGAAATATCTATATATAAGACACTCTATAGGATGGGCATAGTGGAATTAGTGAAACTAAATAAATAACTATAGGGGTTGTGTGATAATGGAATTATTTTCCCTAGTCTTTCACCATGGGAAACCCCTGTTCTTTTTGTTAAGAATAAATATGGGTCTATGAAGTTGAAAATTGATTATAGGAAAATTAATTTCATTGCTATAAAGAACAAGTATCCTCTTCCCAACAATAATTACATGTTTTACAGTCTTCAAGGAGCTAAATATTTTTAAAAGATGGATCTTTATTCTAGGGGTCATCAGCTACATGTAAAGAAGAAAAATATTAAAAATATGGAATTTAATATGAGGTATGGACATTGTGAATTAAAATTTTTTTCCTTTGGATTGAAATACCACCCTATGTTTTTATGGAAATTATGAACCAAGTATTCAAGGATTATCTCGATAATTTTTTTATGGTGTCTATTGATGATATCTTGATATAATATAAATGATATGATAATTATAAGAGTCATTTTAGAATCATTTTTTTGACTCTTAGAGAAATGTAGTTATATTAAAAATTTGTAAAATGTAAATTTTTTCTTTTCAATGTTTCTTTTCTTGGAAATATTGTCCCTAATGATGGATTAACTATTGATCCTTAAAAGAAAACGGAAAATATGGAATTTCCATTGCTAGAAAATATAAATAAAGAGTATATTTTTAATTTCTATTTTCTTGAAAACAATTCCTTTATGTTTTTTCAAGGATAAGAGGTTCCAATGGGGTGTTTGGTGTCCAATTTTCTAAGAAATTATTATATTTTTTTATATAATGTTACCAAATTATCTAATTCTTGAATAATGGTATTATAGTAATAGACTATTATAAAGGTATAATACTAGTTTTATGATAGAAGACTGATCTAATGGTAGTATAATTGTTTGACAGGACTAGACTTTTCTAATGGTATCATACTATTCTGATATTACAACACTGGTCAGATGGTACCAGATAGATTTGACTGTACTAGAAATAACTAATAGTATTGGACTAGTGTGATGATAGAAGATTGGATAATGGTAGAAAATTGATTAAATGGTAAATTATCGGATAACTTTACCCGATTGGTCTAAAGGTAGTACATTAGTTTAATGGTATTAGATTTGATAACATTATTAGATTCTAGTTTTTTTATAAAATTTTTAGTTTATTCTAGAATGGAATATATACAACTTTTTAATGTAAAATTTTTTATAAAGACTTAAGAAAATTAAATTTAGTATCGTTTAAAAAATTATATTTATGATATTTGTTCTATAAAATACTAAATCTTTTAAAAGGAATATTTTCACATTAATTATTGGAGACCAGTATTAATGTTTAATTAACGTTTTAACTAATAGAAATATTGATTGTATCATATCATTAAATATATAATAAAAATCATACATTATTTCAAATATATTCCTACTTTCATAGAGATTGGATGAACTATCTTTTTGTTCTGGACCCTTGAAAAGTTGTACATGTCCATTGAGAACAACCTAATTCGTATTTCCTCAGTCTATTAATAACATGGATCGCAATCAATTTTATATAGAATCTAGTCATTTTTTAGGTAGGTCCTTATTTCTATTTATTTTTTCCTCCTTCTCTACAAAGGTTGAATAGTTGTGAAATGTCTTATTTTTTGGGACATCCACACGAACACATCATTATATTTTCCACACTATTTTCAGTGTACCAGGGTTGGAAAATTTCCATCCATATAGGGGATTTTTTGACTCTCATTTGTTATGTGAAACTATAAAGTTACCATGATTAATATGTTTAAGTAATATTTTAATTATTCTAAATAAAAATTAAAATGCAGTAAATAAATAATTTTAAATTTTTGTGTCGCAATCACATGTGTTTATTACATGTTAATAGTGTGGCTCTTGTTTTGTTAGATAGTGTTATATATATATATATATATATTCTTTGTTTTAGGATGTTATTATGCTTAAAATTGGATATATAATGTAAATTTTTAAATTATTACTGGATAAATAAAAAATAGTCATTTTAAAAAATTTAAATTTAGAACTGCTTGTCATATAAATAATAATGACTTATGTGTAAATGGAATTATTATTCCTTAGTACTTGGTGAAACTGGAAGTTATTCCTAAATAATATTAAAATAATTAATAGTTTTTTATAGTTGATGACTTTAGTTTCTTATGGTTGTAACCAATAATAAATAAATTAGTTGTTTAATAAAGATATATATTTTGGGATGACTTAAAATGTTTTCTTATGAAGGATATATTCCATGATTTTTAGTTTATAGATTCCCAGGTGACTATTTTTTTCTTGATGCCTTGTATTTTTCTCTGTATGTGAGAATTTTAATTCAATATGATATGTAAAAGAGATTATTGTTGATGAGATATGGGAATGTATTCTTCAGTTTGTGGTAGTAATTAGAACCTGAGATAGTGGGATATATTGTGATATTTATAGTGGTTTCATTGATAGAATTAGGACAAATGTGGTGGGTCTAAACATGTATTTCAATTTTTTGTGCTAAATTTTGGGTTTCGTACTTATTGAAGAATATTCATTAATGGTTGTATGGTGGGGTTTATTTTTTCTTCTTTCATTTACCCATTTCTTGATTCATCTATTTTTGCATGTTTTATGTATCTCTTTTATAAAAGTTAATGATAAATCCAAGAGTACCTAGAATTATGAAAGGTAATGAATAAAAAAATTACTCATGGGGTTAGTGGTTGAATGGAATTAAAAATGATAACTCTTGAGGAATAGTGGGATCAGTTGGAATATATAGTGTGGGAATGGAATTTTCTAGAAATTTATGTAATAATAAATGTTTAAAAAAAGAATTAATTAAATGAATTTCATTGAAAATAAGGGTTCTTATAGGAAATATAGCACTTAGAAGTGGAAATAGAGTGTCTGGGATAAGATAACTCGGTTGAGTTTAGGACTATGTTGTTTCCCATAGTGTGGTTCTGATCTATTATTATATCTTGTATGTTTTTCTATTTTATATTCTACCCCACCCTTGTTGGTTGGAAAACTGACACCCAGTGGACTCTGGGGGGATTTTTTCCCTATAATCCATGTTGGTGAGGAACTGATGGCTGAATACCCCCTCTTTACCCACTATCTTATCTTAGTAGTATTTGTTCTATTATGTATCATGGTTACCTTTCCCATATATATATATATATATATCTGTTTGTGTGTGTGTGTGTGTGTGTGAATAAAGAAGTCATGGATTTTATTTTCTTCAAACACATGTATCTATAGATACAGTATGCTAAGTATTATTGTAGGTATGACATGTATGGTTTGTGATGGATTGAGGTATAATACATGAATTATGTAATATAGTGGATCATGTAAACTACATGATTTTTATTTGGAGATTTTGATGCAATGATGAGATGCTATTATGGACGGGATGCATGATTTGATACATTAGCCCAAGTGTCTTTGCGGTGGATTAATTTTAGAGACATATTACCCTAGATGTATGTTGTTAGGAAAAATTATAAATTCAGGATTGAAGTGGACGTATAATACCTTCTTTGATTTATTTTAGACATTATATGACTACTTTTATGTGATATTTGGTAATAGATAGAGATACTGAGGATGGGGACATAGCATACATACATAGGTGATGAGTTAGTTTCACTTTTTTCATTGGGATTTTGTATTATTCATCTATCCATTTAATAAGAGGCATTGGGGATGATCTTACAGTGTATACATGATATTCTCACTCAATATTTATATAAACTCTATTTTAGGTCCACATGAGCTACTTAGTGATTGGGTTGGGTATTACTAGATCATGTAGTTTTTCATGAGTTGTTTGGGATTTGAGTGTACTATCAAGGATTTACTTTTGGTACTTGTAGTTTTCTTTGATATTTTTTATTCTATATGGAATTTTATTCATGTAATTTGGATCATTAATTTATTTTTGAGCGGGAGTTGTATGGTGGTTTTATTTTATCTCTAATTCCTAATTTTATCTTGGAGGGTAGTGCTTCTCATTTTTGTGCATGCTATACCATCGATGCTTTTTTCCAACCCATGACCTATTGGAGGTGGGATGTAATGAATCTTATTTTCCTTGTATTATTTTTAGATGTTATATGAATTGTTTTTCAGACTAGGAGATGAGACAGCATTGTATTTTTGAGGCCTAGTGTTCTTAGGATAAATGATTGAAATATATTAAACATATTAAATAAAACAGGTGTTATTGTTTCCTAAAAATATTGAATAACTTTCAAATGGGGCCCATATAAAAAATATAAGGGCATAATTGAGTTCAAAATTTAGTTT
Source organism: Viscum album (assembly GCA_963277665.1). NCBI lineage: Eukaryota > Viridiplantae > Streptophyta > Magnoliopsida > Santalales > Viscaceae > Viscum > Viscum album. Next base: position 198,425,150 of record OY728157.1, on the reverse strand, counting down.
TTACCCTAGGCATGACATAATCATTGTCAATGCATAATGTTTGTGAAAAAGTCATTGTGGACCTAAATGAATAAAATAAATAAAGTAACTGATTTTTTTTATTTGTTCTAATGTAGAGACTGAGTTATCCTATAATTATGTGGTTATAAAAATTTCCTTAGGGTTTCATGCTCAAACCCTATAGATCCAGACAACCATTGGAGAGTTTTGTTAGAAAATGATGATGAATCCTGACCGCATCTAGGATCATTGCACCAATAGAGTTTGTGGATCTCATCAACGATGGTAGTGTAGGACCATTATTCTTCAATGATTGATCCAAACTCTAGGTAGCATGATGTTTTGAGTTTTCTATCATTTATCTTAATCCCAAAATAATGAAAATCAATTCAATGAATATAATTAATACGTGTATCATCAGTAGATTTAAATTGATGGAATTATATTTTGTTTATTGTGCATATTCCTCTTCTATTTTCCCTTTTATATGGAAAATAATAAAGTCCCAACAAACAAAGGATGAGGTTCATTCCTCACATATTATGGTTTTTTGTTTTCTACCCCCCCTGGTTCGTCACATGTTTATCACGAGAGTTTACTTTGACCCATGGTTTGAAGAATACCAGGTATTCGATCATTGTGTGACCATTCTTCAGTGTAATGGATTGATACCATATGTGTAGTTCATGATCAAGGCTACAATAATGGTGTAATTGTGACAAAGGATGATTGGAGGAGGATTATAATGGATTTTTGGTATCTTCTCTTCTTAGTTTCAATGGGGAAGTTATGAATGGTGTGAGAGGTGTTTCCTAAGTGGATTCGAAGCCTAGATCTAAAATCTCTGGTAACAAGAGTGTCAGCCAATCCCATATCTACAATCTCAAGTGAGGACAGCGGTGGTGGTGGTGTGTGAAGGAAACCCAGAGGATTGCCTATGGGATTGTAAGAACCAGGTTTTTCACACATGTCTGGATCCTTTAATGTTCGGTCTAAATATTTACTTTGGACTGAATATAGATTCCTAATGAGTTATCAAAGGTTATGAGGGTGTCTGGGGCTTGTTTAGAGATCGAAAAACCTCTTTTTAGGAAAACATGCCAAGTCACATGGTTTTAAAATGGTTTACGCATGTTTTACCTAGCCATGCGGTATGTGATTTTTTGGACAGTGTCATCTTGCATGGTTTCGCATGGTCATGTGGCCTATCCATGCGAACACCCCTTTTTTTCAAGGTTTGGGCAGAACCATCTCGCACATTTTGTACTCTGTTTGAAAAACCATTTGGACAAATATTACACAGGCTAAAAACCTGTGTAAAATGTCAAAAATGTCTTTAATGATATATTAATCCCCCCTTCCTCCCTAATATGAGATTATATGGGATTGACCCATTTCTCTCTCAATTTTGGGTATTTTAACGATCCAACATTAGAATCAGGATATCTCCTTTTTTTAGAATCCAATTGAGCTTCTGTTCATCATGTTGGATGTGCAATGGTAAGTACTAGGGTCCTCTTTAGCCATACTTCTTCTCTTTCACTTTTGACCAAAAGATTTCCATGTGATAATTTTTACCTTTTCTTGGATATACTCCGATCTGATGAAAATCAAGGGCCAATACAAGAGGAGAAGGATCGAACAACCCTAAGGTGGGTGGTCTATAACTCAACCCTAAAGTTCATTATTTTTAGAATGTTTGTGTAGGGCCCACCGGTTTCATTGGGAACCATTTATTAAATTTATATGTCATGATTATACTCGTTAGAATTGTATGGTTATTCTCTTTCCAAATATGTGATTAGTTGTTATTGGTTTCACCCACAACTCAATCCTCCACATGTCTAAGGTTATTCTATAATTGGGTTTGTAGTATTTCGGAACGTTTGAGACATCAATCGGGTGTTCCTTTGCTTGAACATTATAAAGGTGAGTCTTTATATCATAAATGATTTCTTATTACTAAGAATTGCATAATGGTGTGTACCATGTATCATCACCACTTGACCCACTTATGTTAAGTGCTTCTAAATGTTTATTAAATGTAAAATATGAAATTTTAAATGGAATGTACACTAAGTATATAACTTGGCCTTATCAAAAGATATTGAATAAAGGTTAACTGCACATAGAACCCCTTTTCATGTTGAAGGAAGGTAGTGGAGTGAACCTCAATAATTGAATTTTCCTTAATGGTTAACTAAAACTTGATTAAATGGTTGCAACACTACTTGGTCTATCCACACTAATGGAAGACAAGGCTTGGACCAATAATTAAATGGTTTCAAATCTACATGACCTATCCACACTAATGGAATGAAACAATTGAACCAAATTAATTATTACATTATTTCAATATCAAATAAGAATGGACTTACTTGAGTTTGCCTTGGATTCTTAGAGGAAAATACCAAGGGCCTCGGGAACCCATTCTGATTCAAGGATACAGTTTTCTTAGGTTGATACCCACCTTGATTCTGGTTATTGTATATTCCTTGGATTCCCAGTATACTACCATTGGGTCCCTTATTTATTACAGGATACCTTAGATACACTTCTTGGATTTGTCACTAACTAGTAGGTTCCATGGTTAAATCCCATAGGGGCCGGTCTTTTCTTAGCCCCATTTTACCTTGGTCGATCACCTAGGACTTGGTAGGATCCTTATTGTGGAAAGCCTTGGATTACTCTCCTTGGATTATACTCTTAACAATTATCTAGACTCAAATACTACTGAATTATCTTTCCATGAGTTTACATTACCTTGGTTTTTACCCTGGAACTCTCTCATTGGATATCATTTCCTGGTTTCCTTGTTAAGTCATAGGACCTTCACTAATTATTCTATCACATGGAGATATCAGAGTTGTCTATGCCTCATGTGACCTATTAACATTAAATGCTAATTGATTAATTAATGAACTGGTTACATTTTTAGACACCAGATGAGGGATGAAGCAGGTACTTGGTTATTTATTTATATTGTACTGCTTTCTTTACTTTATATATTCATGCATGCACCCTTCTATATTCCATTACACATGTCGGATGTTATAGACACCATTGGTGGTGGTCCACTGAGGTTTATCCCACACCCTCTCTGGGATCTATATGGTACCCATAGTATATTACATGGCTGTAGTTATTTAAAAAGTAATCATGCTACTTTCAATACATGATTTTGTACGGATAGGATAGGGCTTGATAGAAGATGATCGAGTAGGATCTCGGGATGATAAGGGTAGACTTTTAATTACTTTACCATGTGAAAAATGTTATTATTATTTTCTTGTATCCATGCTTTCTAGTTTTATAGTGACATTACATTACATCATAACCGTTTTAGTTGATACAGTTATTGTTATTCTTGTTTATCTGTGCATCTGTTTTCTTCCACTATTTATTAATATTGTTTCCACTATTTTAAATTAATTTATATCTCTAACATTGTGATACACTATGATAATGATGGTATATTATTTCCATGGACACACCCTAGGCCCTTTCTTCTAGTCAGCAGCCTCTGGCATTTGAGAAGATGTGCTTAAGTCCATGTGGCCCACCGGGCTCAGGGCACCCATTAACTAGCTTCCTGGACCAGGTCATCACAAAGTGGTATCAGAGGTGGTCTCTTTATTTATTTATTGTTTGGAGACAATAGATTGGGGAATAGTAATTCTTGGTACTTGGTCATAAGATATTATTGGGTGTTGCAAACCCATGGTTGGGGTAAGATCCAAGTTACCCATAATGCAATTGTTGTTCTAATTTTCCTATTACAGTCGATATTATTTCATCGTTGGGTGACTCACATGTTGTGTGGTGTTGTTGATTACTACTCAGTTTGAGAATTTATTTCATCCTTAGCCCAATGATATAATGGAAAAATCATTGTAACATGCATCATTATAGGAACCTAGAATTCACATGTCATGTATATTGCCATTCCATATAGGTGTATTTCACTACATTTCATTACTTGATATGCCAATGATTTTTGAGTGATGTTGTGATAGCTACATTTACTTGTATTAATTTGGCTTCAATTGAGTGATTTCATGTATCAATTCATGAGGTGTATGGGCTCTCATGGGTTGTAATGATTAATTTACCGAGTCAAGCCATTATGCAATAAGAAAATGGGGGTCGTTTTTGGTGATAGGTGTTTGGTCACTAATTCATCGGAAATGACTATCTATTGTAAAGTGATTCCTAAAATTACAAATTAATTGGTTGCACATCCTTATCCCTCATTTTCATGTTTATTAAATGTAAAGGAGTGAACCTAAGAATTAACTGTAAAATGAAATTAAACTTATACTTGAGTACATACCAATATAAGGTCGTCTAAGTGGGTAGTTTGGGTAGTATTCCTTAGGTAGTGTGTTTTAATATGATCTTTTTCTGTTAGTGATGTTATCTTATTGCTTCTAAAATTGTTATAAAATGTGTTCTCAGAATTTGTAGACCAATTTCATTGCATCATCCTCGTGTCGTTCGCCCGGAGGGTGGTGACGACCATACTCCAGGCATGGTGGGACCTAAGCTTCCAATCTTACTTCCTGGAGTTCCACATGAGGCACCACCTGTTGTACCTAATATAGGCATTGATTCCCATGTTTGTGATAGTTTCTTACGTACAATGCAGTCCACGAAAGGTGCTCTATAGGTTTCACCTTCAATGGATGATATGACATGTGACTTCCAAAAGAATCATCCTCCTACTTTTTCAGGGGATAGCCGTTATAAGGCTACTGAGTCTTGGCTAGAGGAAAAGTTGTCTAGCTTTGACCATCGGGAAACACCTCTAGAGTAGAGAGTCAAGATTGCTACCTAAATTCTTTAGGATTCGTCCAATCATTGGTGGGATATCGTTACCCAGGTCAGATTTCATCAGGGCATGTTATGAGTTGACTTCCATACTACCTTCTATGTTCAATTCCTTCCATATTAATTAAGATAAGACAGATCCATATATTTCAAGCATCTCATGTAGGGTTCTATGTTAGTTAGGGAATATTCTGCTTGTTTCACTAATTTATAGTGCTTTGCACCACTTCTAGCTGGTGATGAACTTTCATGTGCTAGATGTTTTGAGGATGGACTCTAGTACACCATCCGAACACAGGTGAATGTATTTCACCTTCCTACCTTTTCCATAATAGTAGATCAGGCCCTTATCACAAAGCGTAACCGAGGGACGGAGCGAGTACTGGGTTTAAAAGATCAGTGTCACGTCAGGCCAGTAGTTCTTCTAGTGGAAAGAAACATTCCCTTAAGGTTTATCTTCAGTTAATTGGCTTCCAGAGTATCAATTTTGATAGCTCTATACTGTTTCATCATTATGGAAAGCTTGGGAATAAGAATCCTCATTGTGATAGAGACTCTATGGAGTTCTAGTCTTGGGTTGTATGGGTCATCTTCAGCACTTTTGCAGGACCTGTCTACCATCTTCGAGTGGTAAAACATCAGCTTCAGCTCCACCTTCAAGAGTAAGTTCTTTTGTGCCGCTTCAGGTGGGATGTTGTAATAGCACCAGATGGTCTAGCCGAGGAGGAGGTTGTGGTTGTGGTAGTCTGATCCTTTATCACGAGCAGCGCCAGTAGAGCAGTCATGATCGTGGTAGTCCATATGTTTCATAGGGCTATGTATTAGGTCAGTTTCATCCCTTAAAGTCGATACCTGAGGATAAGGCTATGGGACCATCTATAGTATGAGGTACTATTATATTAGCCTCAACTATTGTCTCTGATTTTTTGGATACAGGTTCTTGAAACTATTTTATTTTTTTATCTATCATGGAGAGTCTTTTACTAGAGATAAAGTATCACTATTGTGTAAGTACCATCGATACACCATTAGGAATATGAACGGAGGGCATATGCTACTGCAGGGACTGTCCCCTTGAGGTTGGTAGTTACCCTTTCTTTTGGAATCTCTTTATTCTCAAGATGATGGGATTCGATGTCAAACTAGGAATGGATTGGTTTGTCCACTATCATGCCTTTGTATACTGTTATCTCTGAAGGGTTTATTTTACATCACAAGAAGAAAACAGTTATCTTTTCAAAGGTGAGTGGGGTGTCCAGGATGGGAGAGCGAGACCAAAGCATCATGGGCTAGGTAGAGTGACCGCCCAAATTTCAAATATTTTCATGGAGGATCAAGTTTTGCGTTAAACATATTTCCCTCCAGTATTTGATCATTTCAGAGAAGTCTTTTTTAATGACCTTTTTGTCTTACCTCCTAAGAGAGAGGTAGAGTTTACAATTGAAATTGTTCTAGGAGTAGCTCTAATGACCATTACTCCATACAGGATGGAACCATCTGAGCATTACGAGCACAAGAAGCAGTTAGAGGACATAGAGGCCAACAAATTTATATGGCCTAGTACATCTTCTTGGGGTTCACCTATTATTTTCTCCAAGAAGGAGGATTGAACCTTGCATCTATTCATGGACTGTAGAAGGTTGAACCAGCTTATGGTCAAGAACTATTATCCAGTTCCTTGAATAGGGGATCTCTTTGACCATATCTAAGGAACAAAGGTGTTCTATAAGTTCGACCTAAGATTGGGTTGTCATTAGGTGTGAGTCAGAAAATTAGACATACCTCATACATCTTTCCATAGTAGGTATGTCTTGTATGAGTATCTTGTTATGTTGTTCGGTCTTATGAATGTGGCTGAGTTTTCATGGCATTGATGAATAGGTTTATCCATCCCTATTGGACTCTTTTTCCATCATATTTGTGGATGACATCTTGGTGTATTCGTGCACTCGAAACGACCATGCCAAACATCTTGAGAACATTTTGAGTACACTAAGAGAGCATCATCATTATGACAAGATTTCTGAATGTGACTTCTAGATCGAAAGGGTCCACTTATTGGGTCAAATTATTTTAGAATCAAGAGTATTTTTTGACCTTGAAAAGGTTAGTGTTGTAGTTTCCTGGGACAATCCCAATAATGTGTTTGATATCAAGGGTTTTTTGGGGCTTGCAGGATATTACATGCATTTTTTACTAGATGTTTCTCATATTTCATCACCTCTTACTTGACTTACAAAGAAGGGTGTTAAGTTCCAATGGTCAGAAGCATGCAAGAAATCCTTTGAGGTGCTGAATGAGAGGCTTCTCTCATCCCTATTCTGATTCTTCCAGAACATTGTAAAGGTTGTAGTGTCTTTTTCAATTCATTAGGAATTTTCCTAGGAGTAGTGTTGATGCAGGAATGAAAATTCATTGTGTACGGATCTCGACATTTGAGTCCCCATGAGAGAAATTACCAGAAACATGACCTTAAGGTAAAAGTAGTTGTACATTCTTTACGTTCTTGGAGACAATATTTGTTGGGTGATCACTTTTTGGTTTATACGGATCACAAGAGCCTCAAGTATATCCTTTTTTAGTGTGAAATAAACCTCTGATGGTGAATATGTGATAAATATCTACAATCCTTTGATTTTGAGCTTGAATATATGCCTGGAAAAGGCAATGTGGTTGCATATGTACTGAGTCAGAAAACTCAAATGCAGGCCATATAGGAAGCCAGTGATGAATGGAAGTTAATAGCCCTTCTTTTGAACTTCATTAGGAGTTTCACGACATTCATGAGTAGTACTACCTCTCATCCTTAATAGTTACCTCCTCCCTCCTTGAGAAGGTGAAGAGTATGCATTTTTAGATCCTGAGTGTTTGGTTCTCTGTGATATTATATCAGGAGATAACCCGCCTACAGATTGTTCTATGGATAGAGCTGATGTTTTACATCTACGTGGATGTATCTGGGTTCTTGTAGATGTGAGAGAGGAGTTCATGAATGATTCCCATGCTTCCCATTGGGTAGTTCATCCAGCAATATTGAAGATGTATCGATATATGTGATGCCAGTATTGGTGGAATGAGATGAAACGTCATATTGGAAGCTTCATCACTAGGTGTTCCGCCTTTCATTACGTGAAGGTGGAGCACCACAGACCTGCAGTCTTGTTACAGCCACATCCAGTCCCAGAATGGAAATGGGAAGATGTTTCTATGGATTTTATAGTTGGATTACCTAGGTCGTTGAGGGATAGGGATTCTATCTGGGTAGTCATTGATCTACTAATGATTTCATCCCACTTCATTCCTATTCAAGAGACTTTCTCAGTTGATGATATGGGAAGACTGTATATACATTTATTCATACGACTAAACTAGGTTCTATGTACTATCATTTCAGATAGGGATGGTCATTTAACTTCACAATTCTAGAAGTGTTTGCAAAAATCTATCTAAACTCAGATGCTTCTAATGACAACTTTTCACCCTCAGACCGATGGAAAATTGGAACCAAAAAAGCAGGTTTTGGAGGATATACTCTGAGAATGCATCCATGATTTTGGTATTTCTTGGAAGAATTATATCCCTCTAGTTGATTTCACCTATAAAATAGTTTTTAGGTAATGATTCAGATGGCTCCGTTTGAGGCCTTATATGGTAGTCCATATCGTTCACCCTTGTGATGGCTAAAGGCAGGTGAGGTAGCCCTACTGGGTCCTCGTCTCATTCAAGATACTTTAGAATAGGTCTATATAATTAGAAACCATATGAAAACTACTTAGTCTAGATATAAATATTTTGCTGATCATCGTAAATGACCTATTGAGTTCGAGGTTGGGGATTGTATTTTTCATCAAGTATCACCCAGGCTTGGGAATAAACAGTAACAGAATTAGGGTAAGTTTTTTCCTCATTACATCGGCCCATTCTAGATCCTAGAGAGAGTTGGGACGGTAGCATATTGGTTGGTAATACCATAGAGGTATTGTTCCATGCACAAAGTCTTTCATGTCTCGTAGCTTCTCTTATATCATGCTGACCCATCACATACCTTTTATCCTGAAGAAGTTGATTTAGATTCCAATACTACCTTTGAGGAATATCTAGTACGCATCATTGAATGAAACATGAAGGCTCTTTGAGGAATGTTTGTCCTTCTCATATGGGTGTTTTGGCAACATATCTTAGTATAAGATGAGACATGGGAGAGGGAAGCTGACGTATGTGCCCAATGTCCAGAGTTTTTCTTAGTGAGTGTCTCTTTACCCTAAGAAGGAGAAATAGGGGGTTCTTTTGGCCCCATTTTTCACTTAGGTATGGATCCTTTAATTATTGGTCTAAATCATTACTTTGGACCAAATATAGATGCATAATGATTTAGCCAAGGTCCTGAGGGTTTCTAGGGCATATTTAGAGCTCAGAACACCTCTTTTTAGGAAACAATGCCATGTCGCATGGTTTGTGCACGGTTTTCCTAACCATGTGGTTTTTTTTTTGGAAAGTGGTATCTTGCATGGTTGGCGCATATCCATGTGTCCTAACCATGAGAAAAACCCTTTTTCCTATGTTCGGGAATAACCACCTCTCACGGTTTGCGCACCGTTTGAAAAAGTGTGTGTACAAACCATCCAGAGGCTAAACATCTATATAAAATGTCTAAAATACCCTTAATGATCTATTAATCCTCCTCCATCCTCCCTAATATGATATTATGTGGGATTGACCTATTTCTCTCTCAATTTTGGGGATTTTGAATATCTAACCTTGGAATCAAGAGATATCCATTGTCCGATATCTGATCAAGCTTCCATTCATCACGTTGGATGCCCAACAGTAAGTACCTGAGTCCTCTTTAACCATACTTCTCTTTCACTCTCAACCTAAATATTTTTACGTGTGCATTTTTTACGTTTTCTTTGATGTACTTAGATATGAGGAAAATCAAGGGTCGATACCATAGGAGAAGGCTCGTACAACCCTAAGGTGGGTGGTCTATAACTCATCCCTAAATTTCATTATTTTTGGAATGTTCTTATGGGGCCCACCGGTTTTTTGGGAATAGCTTCTTAAATTTACATGTCATGATTATACTCATTAGAATCATATGGCTATTATCTTTCAAAATATGTGATTAGTTTTTAGTGGTTTTACCCACAACACAATCCCCCTTAGGTCGAAGGTTAAGACATAATTGGGTTTTTAGTGTTTCTGCACATTTGAGCCACCATTTGGGTGTGCCTTTTCTTGACCTTTCTAAAGGTGAGTATTTTTATCATAAATGACTTTTTATTACTGCTAATTTAAAAATGACATATACCATGTATGCTCACCACTTGACCCACCAAAGGTAAGTTCTTCCAAATTTTTATTAAATGTGAAATATGAAATATGAAATATAATGTATACTAAGTATATAACCTGTCCATATCAAAATAGATTGAATAAAGGTTACATGCTTGTAGCACTCCTTTCCATGTGAATAGAAGGTAGAATAGTGAACCTCAATAATTGAATATTCCTTAATGGTTAACTAAGATTGGAATAAACGGTTGAAACTCCACTTGTCCTATCCACGCTAATGGAAGACAAATCTTAGACCAATAAATAAATGGTTTCAACTATACTTGACCTATCCATACTAATGGAAGGAATGAATTGAACCAAATGAATTATTAAATTATTTCAGTATCAAATAGAAATGGACTGACTCGAGTTCACCTTGGATTCTGAGTGGAGAATACCTTGGGTCTCAGAACCACATTTTAATTCAAGTATATAGTATTCTTAGGTTGATACCTACCTAGATTACGATTTTGGTTTATTACTTGGATGCATGGTATACTACCATTTGGTCCCTTAGTTATTATAGGATACCTCATATACACTCTTCGGATCCAGCACTAACTAGTAGGTTCTATGGTTAAATCCCATAAGGACTTGTCTTTGTGTAGCCATGTTTTACCTTGGTCGATCACCTTGGACTCGGTAGGAACCTTATTGTGGAATGCCTTAGATTACACTCCTTGTATTACACTCTTACCCCTTATCTAGACTCAGATACTACTGAGTCAGCTTTTCGTGAGTTTACGTTACCTTGTTTTTTACCCTAGAACTCCCTAACAGGATATCATTTCCTAGTTTCCTTGTTACATCTTGGGACCTTCAATAATTATACTATTACAAGGTCATGTTATTGTAGGCACTACCTCACGTGACCTATTAACAATAAATGGTAATTGATTAATTATTGAACTGGTTACATGTTTAGATAGTAACCGAGGGTTGAAGTATTTACTTGATTATTTAGTTATATTATACTGCTTTCATTACTTTATATATTCATGCTTGTACACTAATACATTCCATTACACATGCCAAATGTTATATACACTGTTGGTGGTGTCCCATTGAGATTTATCTCACACCATGTTTGAGCATCATATGGTACCCGGAGTAAATTACATGGTTGTAGGTATTGACAAAGGGAATCATGAAGCTTCCAATACCTGATTGTGTGCTGATAGAATGGAGATTGATAGTAGATGACCGAGTAGGATCATGGGATGCTTGGAGTGTACCTTGATTTCCTTTACCTTGTGTAACAAGTTATGCTTATTTTCTTGTATCCTTGCTTTCCAGTTTTCCAGTGACATGACATTACATCATCACTATTTCAATTGATACAGTTATTGTTATTCTTTTTCATCTATTGCATCATTTTGCTTCCGCTATTTATTTATATTAATTACACTGTTTACTATACATTTATATATCTTCTGATGTGATACACTCTGCTAATGAGGAAATAGTTTTCCTACAGACACACCTTAGGCCCTCACTGCTAGTCGGAAGTCTCTGGAATTTGGGAAGCTGCACTTGAGTCCATATGGCCCACCAAGCTTGGGACACCTGTTAAGTGGTCGTCAGGTCTGGGTCATCACAGAGATTTATAAAATCATTAATTACACTGTATGTAATCTAACATTACATACCATTTGGGAACCCCCTTGTGTGAGGCTAGGATTTCCATGTTTAGTTAAATATCATACACCGTGTGAACCCTCCATGATGGCTCATCATGTACTTCAAAAAGTACACAGACATAGACAGAATTACACAGTCAGTAACCTGTTGTGTACTAAGACATGGACACGACTACCTATATAGGGGCCAATACACGAACAAGGCAAGCGGTACAAAAAAACGGCCAGGTGACACATACAGGGTGTTTAATTATCTCTAGACACTGTGTTACTTACCTACATGTCATGTATTTATAGATTTCTATGTCATTTGAGGTTCTACCACATGAACAGATTTGCGGATATCTTAACACACTGTCTGCCCTGAGAAAATTTTATGTACCCCCTTAAATATTTTTTAGCTCTTTCTATCTTTAGTTTGGACCATTCTTAGTTGAGTGTGTTCCCTTGGTCAATTCCCTAAAGGGTATATTGTGGAATTAAATACATATCATTGTATTTTGATCCCCTATGGAGGATAAGTCTCAGATAGATTTTTTGGTGTCCCTTCATGAGACTGGAGTGTGATCGTCTATTATCCTTATACCCTATGAGAGGTTTGTGGAATCGGCATGACCTCATTATATTGGGCATTGATATTCCATCTTTAATTCCATATCTATAGGTTTTGTGGTATCAATATCATATGATCCCCTATGAATCAGGTTGATCAAGATTGGGTTCATGGTGTCCCGATCAGTTTTAGGCATCACCTCTTATATGAGTATGAGAGTATTCTAATACTGATGAGATTTCTTGGATAGGGTCCAATGATCTTGATCTATTTGATGAGTGTCTCCAATTATATTATTCCTCTTGGAGTTTACTTTCCTTGAATGAGTGTTTCTTCGAGCAGGATCCTCTAGCTGGTAGTTGGTAATGACCGCCTAGTGGTGTGGTGTCTTTCCTAAGTATATATGGGGGTTTCTGTTATACATTGGTTGTTATGTCCTTGTATTAATCCAACTATACTTGTTACTTCATGTTTAGTATTTTCTACATTCCCTACTGGGTATTTTCATACTCACCCATGCATGGGATTTGTCACACATGTCATGTATTATATAGATGACGGCCTTTTTGTGGGTTTCCCTGGAGGATTTGGAGATGGGGGAATGTAGCTTCATCTTGACATACTATGTTTTTTTGAGAGATTACATTTGACCTTATTCCTTTCCCTTGGATCTTGTTTGAATCTTTACATTTTTTGGTTAGGCTTGTATTTTTCTATAATTTCACTTTAAGTACTTTACTATCATACTCTGGTTGTGGTATTATAGATGTATTCATGAATTTGTTTCTCTTATTTCACATTTCAACATTGTGTGGTCATGGAGATGTGGTCACATGTATAAGTAAATTAGTCTAATGACTCCCATTTTTTGGTTATGCCTACTCGGGGTTAGTCACTAGCCCTTGACCTATTGGAGGTGGGGTTGTGGTAGTCGTGGGTCAGACCCCGATAGGTCGGGACATGATAGATTAGTATCATAGAATTTGGTTATACCTTAGGACCAAAGTATGTGATATTTTTTTTAGGGAAACAATGTTTAGTGTTTTGAGTTCATAATTATAGATAGGGATTATAGTTTTGGTGTGGTGGATAAATTATATATACACTAGGAATTTTATCACATGTCTTTCAAATTGGTACATGTAGACATTCGTTGTAGGAAAACGTTCAGTACATGCATCATATAGGAATGGGTTGTGTTTTCCATGTCCTTCTTAAGTCTATTGCCCAAATATACTCTTTTGACCAAGTTAGATCTTGTTTTATTTCAACATGCCTCTGTATATATAGCGGTATAGGATTCTACTATGTGATCATTTGGATGATATCTAGTATGATGATGCTCTAGTACAAGGGCATGTACCAATGATAAAACCTCCAGGTGTTTTACCAGCTATACCACCACACGTTGAGAAGTTTCTAGCACTGGTAGACTAAAGAGATGATGCAAATAGTTTGAGTGTGATTAAAATTCTCTAAAGGCAGTGACCACCAAGGATTCAGGGGGATATAGACCCCCATGTGGAAGACGACTGTCTAGAAATTGTTACTTACATTTTCCACCTTGTGATGACATCGGCACAACAGATAGTGGTCCTCACAATGAGTTTTATTCAAGAATATATTGGGAGATTGATGATTTTAGTGACTTATTAACATGATGAGATAGATCTCTCCTAATCAGAAGTTTAGAATCTCTTCAGGTAGTATTTCTATCCAACCACGTTGTGATCGGTGTGCATTCAAGAGCTTCAGCATCTATAGTAGGGCAGTTTGACTGTGGACAAGTACCTAGCAAGGTTAATTGATATATCATGTTACAATTGGGATACGGTGGGGAATCTATTCATCATATCACAAACCTTATAGAAAGGATTTCATTGGGATATCAATGATTCAGTTATCCCTTTTTATTCCCATCGATGAGGGGGTTCTTGATCAGGACTTGGTGGTTGAGAGATTCCTAGAAGAGTAGGTGCCAATAGTGGACGTGGGTAGTAGGAAACACACATATAAGACCTTGGTAGCATATATTCAACAACAATCATAGGGATCCAAACATGTTAGATGCTTCAGGATATGATCCCCGGACATAGGTTCAATAGTATAGGGCACTTAGGATGGCTTTAATCAACTGAGGGAGATACAATTTTTCTCCTGTAATTATCAAGTATGTCAAGCTCCGGATTTTCCAACCTATCGTACAAATGATTATGATATGGTTGAGGGACCATCAAGGAAGATATAGAGGAAGGATCGGGGTGTTTCTTATGGTTAAAGATGTGGAAGAGGGGATGGTGGAGTAGCATGAGGTGGTTGGAGGTTCGACCTATTACCACCACTACCCAAGGGTGGTCCACACCAAGATCTAGGAGGTGGTGGTCTAGGAAGAGGCTGACTATATGATATAGAGTCCCATAACCACAAGGCTATGATGATGATATGAGGTACAGTCTATGTATTTTCAAATTTATATACTCTAATGATAGATACATGTGTGATTTGTTCCTTCCTTTCCAATTCTCTAGTTTGAGACATAGATATTTTGGTTGAGTTTTCTACTCAACTCTTGTGGTTGGAGACTCAGATAGGTGATGACTCAGTGATTACACACCTATCTCGATAGTGTGAATTGATTCTTGGAGGGGAGATTTTTGTATAAATTAAATTTCTAGTAGTGATGAGTCCTTATAAATTCATATCAGGTATGGACTGTCTATTCAAAATTCATGCCCAGATTTACTATTTTAGGTGGATGATATGATGTGTCCATAGGGATGGAATGAGGTTTTCCATTGTGGGTGAAAATAAAACATTTGTGTAGCAAGATAAACTCCAAAGTGGGAGAGTACAACTGATTACTCATCAGTTGTCTAGCATGAATCTTGGAACATTGGATGCTATGGGATACCAGTTTCCTATTGTGGTGGAAGAGTATGAGGATGTATTTCATAAGAAAGTATTAGTTCAATCTCCTAGACAAGATATAGAATTTTTTATTGACATGCATACCGAGATAGCATGGTTATCTGCTCCAACATATTCAAGGTCTCTTTAAAATATTCATGATCTGAGGGTGTGGTTGGAGTACTTTAATGGGAAGGGATTTGTGAGACCCATTATTTCCAATTGGGAATCCCTAGTTTTTTTCTCCAAGAGTTTGGACGGGAACCTAATGTTATGTGAGGATTACTTGTTCTTGAATGAAGTTACCATGAAGAATATGTATCCACTACTATGGATCCAAAACCCCTTTGATCAGTTGACAAGGCTTTTTTGGTTCTCTAAGATTAACCTCAGATCAGGCTATCACCATCTATGAGTACGGGACAAGGATTTATTGAAGACTACATTCAAATGTTTCTTTGGTGATTATTTGTACGTGGTGATGTTGTTCATTGTGACAAACACCCCATCAGTGATTATGGGATTCATAAACTAGAACTTCCATCCTTTCATAGACTAGTTCATGCTAGATTTCATCGATGGCATCCTAATGTACTCGACATCTGAGGAGGATCATGTGACACACTTGAGAATTGTCTTAGACACACTCTAAGAGAACCATCTTTAAAGGAATCTATCAAAGTGTCCATTATAGATTTAGGAGGACCAATTCGTTGGACACATAATCTCAGATAAAATATTATCAATGGATCTGAAGACTATTAAGGTAGCTCTTACTTGGGATCCAACCAGGACTGTTATCAAGGTTCATGGATTCTTTTGGTAGGTAGGGTACTATCGATAGTTTGTTCCCAATTTCTCTAGTGTGGTAGCACCCTTGAAATCATTTACCTAGAAGGGTAATACTTTTGTGTGGATGTAAAGGTGTAAAAATTGTTTCTAGGAGCTAAGGTAGAGGTTACTGAGTTCTCATATCATGATATTTCTTGAGGAGGGTGTCGAATATGTAGTGTTTTTCGATGCATCGTGAACTATATATGGTTACATTATAATGCAGAGGTGGTGGAGATTTTTTATGGTTCACATCAATTGAGACTGCGAAAAAAATATATTTGAATCATGATCTTGATTTATCTGTGGTAGTCCGCACAATGAATATGTGGTGACACGACCTAATGAGAAACTATTTTATCATCCCCTATGTCCACAAGATCCACAGGTATATATTCTCTTAGAAGGATCTTAACTTGAGATAGAGGTGATGGATAGAGTTTCTCTTGAACAATGAAATTGAGATTTTCTATACTCTTGGAAAGGGGAATGTGGTGGAATATGCTCTCAGTATAATATTTTTTTCTCATTTATTGGTCAAGGTATTAGAGTTGTTAGCCTCATTTCAGTTTTCCTTGGTAGATAGGGATGGTTCCCCATATCAATATTCGATGTTTGTTACCCTACCAGTTTTATAGAGTAATAGTGATGATCAAAATGGATATACCAATTATTAGACCATATATACTAAGATTTACCCCATATAACTCCTCATAGATATTTTAAAGGTAGGGATCCTGATATCCTTTTCATAGGATAGATGGTGGTACATTTGATTCTATGAGATTAGGTGGTGAGGGAGATTCATATATTCCCTTTTTTTGTATATCCAGGTATGTAAAAGAAGTAATAGGACCCCCCAAAATCAATTTTGGTGGCGATACATGAAAAATGAGTTGCATATTCTGTCTCTAGATGCCTCTCTAGTCAGTAAGTGGAGGCTATGACTAGGTTCCAGTGGGTTTATCACAACCCCTTGAGATACCACTGTGTAAGTGAAATAGGATATCCATGGACTTCATGATGAGGTTACCACATAGGTCCATGGGACACTATTTTCGGTGTACCAAGGATGGAAATTTTCTTTCCATGTAGAGGATTTTTTGGTTCTCAAGCTTTAAGTGAAACCATAAAGTTTTCATGCATTATCTATTTAGGTAATAGATAAATTAATATAAATAAAAATAAAAATGGATTAAAGAAAGAATTGGTTTTTTTCATGATCACATGTGTTTATTCCATGTTAACGGTGTGCCTCTTATTTTGTTATATAGTTATATATATTTTTTTATTCTATATTTTTGCATGTTTTATTTTTAAAATTGATAAAAAAAATATAAATTTATATATTATTACTCGATAAATAATAAATAAATTTGTTAATAAATTTAGAGGCAGTGATTGTTGTTAGATAAATAAACATGAGTCGTGTTTAAATGAGATTGTTCTTCCATAAAATTTGATGAAACTGGAAGCTATGCTTGAAGTTTATTAAAATAATTAATATTTTTCGATAACTGGTGAATTTATTTTCTTATGGTTTTAACCAATTTTAAATAAACTATTTAATTAAATATCATAATAAATCTATTATTTGATAAAGGTAGATGTTTGGGTCTGGGTTTGAATTTTTCTTGTGAAGGGTGGATTCCTTGGTTTTTAGGTCATATATTCCCTAGTGACTATTTATTTTTTATAAGGCCTTGTTTGTTTTCTATGGATGTGATAAATTCAATTAAATACGATATAAGCCTATAATAGTTAATGTTATATGAGATATGGGAAGGGATTATTGGGTTTTTAGCAGTAATTAACACCTCATATGGTGGGATATATGGTGATATGTATAGTGGTATTGGGGATGGAATTGAGACAAATTTGATGGGTCTAAAATAGGATTCCCATTATTGTAAAAAAAATTGGGATGGTTAATTTTTGAGGAATATACTTCAATGATCATATGGTCAGGTTTCTTTTATCTAAATTCATTTACCCACTACTTAAAGTGTCTAGTTTTCTATGGTTTATGCATCTATTTTACAGAATCTAAGGATGATTCAATGAGTACCTTTAATTATCAAATTATAATGATTAATAAAAATTTTTAACTTATGGGGTTTGTGGTTGAAATAAATTCTAAAGGATTAATCCTAAGGAAATATCGAATCATTTATATTATGCTGGGTGGGAATGGACTTAGCTAGTAATTTATATAATAATAAATGTTTAAATCAAAGAATTATTTAAATTAAGTTCATTGAAAAGTTGTGTTATTTAGGATATATAACATATAGTAGTGGCAATTGAGTGTTTGAGAGAAGATAAATCTAGTTGAGTCTAGGGATATGTTGTTTCCTATAGTGTTTATTAATTCTTTATTTATATCTTATATGTTTTTCTATTTCATATTCTACCCCAAACATGTTGGTATAAAAATTGACACTGAGTGGACTCTATGAGATTTTCTTCCCTAACATCCAGGATGATGTGGAACTGATGGTTGACTACCCCCAACTTCTCCACTCTCATCTTGGTAGTATATATGCTGGTATGCACCACAGTTACCCTTCCAATATATGTATGTATATGTATGTGATGGATTATAGTTATTTCCCATACATGTATATCCAGATATAGTACCCTAAGGATTATTGTAGGTATGAAATGTATGGGTTGTGTTGGATTGTGGTGTAATACATGAATTATGCACTATAGTGGATCCTAAAAACTACTAGATTAATATCTAGAGATGGGGATGTGATTATGAGATGTTGTTATGCATGGGATGCATGATATAATACATTACCCAAACTGTATTCAGGATTACCAACTTTTGGAGTTAGATTACTATGGAGGTATGATGTTAGGTAAGAGTGTAAAATCAGTGGGGAAGTGGTAGTACAGTACATTTTTTGATATCTGTTGGATATTATATGACTACTTGTATGTTATACTTGGTAAGTGATAAACCTGGTGGAGATGGGGACTTAGCATACCATATTAGTGATGAGTTAGCTTCCCTTTTTCACTGGGATATAGTATTATTTATTTATCCTTTTAAAAAGAGGCAGTGGGCGTGATCCTAATGAGTATAAATTTTATGCTCACTCTATATTTACAAAAATTTGTTTTTAGGTTCATGGGTTCCACTTAGTAATTGGGTTTGAAATTAGTAGGTTCTGTAGTTTTTCATGAGCTATTTGGGATTTGAGTTTACTATTAGGGATTTACTTGTGGTACTCGTAGATGTATTTATATTTTTTTTTCTATAAGATATTTTATGCAGGTAATTTGGATGTTTTATTTTACCTTGATCAAGAGTTACATGGTGGTTTTATCTTGTATATAATTCCTCATGTTCTCATAGAGGGTAGTGCCTCTCTTTTTTGTGTACGATATAGATTTAGTGCTTTTTTCCAACTAGTGACCTATTGGAGGTGGGCTATAGTGGCTCGGATTTTCAATGTATTGTTTTTAGATATTATATGGATTATTTTTTATACTTGATGCTAAGACGACATGTGATTTTTATGCCCAGTGTTCTCATCATAAATGTTTAAAATATATTAATAGAACATGTGTGTAGTCTTCTTAACAATGTGTAATAACTCTCGAATGGGGCGTCATATCAGAAATCAAAGGGTACCATTGAGTTTATAACATGGTTTTTACCCAAATCGTGACATAACCATTGTCGTTGTAGGATGTTTTTGACAAAGTCACTACATGCATAAATGAATATAATTAATTAATTAGTTATCTTGTTGTATTTACTTTGATTAAATTAATAAGTTTTCCTATAAGTATATGATTATGATAATTTCATCAGGGTTTCATGCTCAATCCCTGAAGATCTAGAAACCCATTGGAGAGTGTTCTTGGTGATTGAAGATGGATCTTCACTACCTCAAGTGACTTTACACCAACAGAGTTTGTGGATCTTCTCAATGATGGAAGTGTAGGACCATTCATCATCAACGATCAATCCAAACTTCTACTAGGATGATGTTTTGAGTCATACATAATGTTTATTAATCCTAGAAGAACATGAAACATTTTATAAAATATAATTGATATGAACATAATTAGTAGATTTAAATTGATGGAATTTTATTTTGTTCATTGTACTTATTCCTATTTGATTAATAAATTTTCTATGAAAAATAATTGAGGCCCAACAAAAAAATTTAGGTTCATTCTAACATATTTTGGTTTTTTCCTCCCTATCATTCTTTGTATGTTCATCATGGGAAATTTATTTTTGTTAGGGCTTGATGAACACTTAGTATTCGATCGTTGGGTGACCATTACTCAATGCAGTGTATCTATATAGAGGGTGTGGTTCATGATTGAGGCTGAAATCATTGTGCAATGATTATAGAGGACTGTTGGAGGTGGATAAAAATGTATTTTTGGTATCCATTCATCTTTATTTTAAGGGTTTGGATATGGATGGAATCGGTGCGCGTTTCTCGAGAATATTCAATGACCAGAGATATAATCTCTTGAAACAAGAGTGATATCCAATTTCAAATCAACAATATCTTTTGAGAATGACGGTATCAGCAGCGTGCGCAAGTGAAAAAGAGGGCATCTCATGGGATCTTGAAAATATCAAGTTACATGGCATGTAATTTAATGATACAATCCATTTGGGATCCCCTTGTGTGGAATTAGGTTTTCCATGTAGATTTAAATATCACACACCATGTAACACCTCTATGATGGATCAGTGTGTAATTCAAAATGTACAATGGCATGACCAAAAGTACAAGGTTAGTGAAAAGTTGTGTACTTAGACATGAACACGAACACCAATATAGGGGACTATACATAGACATGGATTGTGGTAAATAGACCCGATCAGGAAACACATGAAGGGTATTTAATGATCCTTACACATCATATACCATACCTACATGCCATGTATTAAGAGATTTATATGTCTTCTGAGGTGCTACCACATGAAAAAAATTAGGTATAGATGAACATGGTGTGTACCACTAGAAAATGTTGTGCACCCCCTTAAAGAGTGTTTGTAGCTCTTTGTTTTTTTTAGTATATATGCGTATTTTTTGAGTGTGTTCCCTAGCTAAATTACCTCAAGTGTATATTAAATCATTGCATTCACATCATAGGATTGTGATCCCCTATAGAGGATGATTCCCAAATACAGTTCATGGTGTCCCTCCGAGACTGGAGTGTGATCCTCTATTATCTTTATACCCTATGTGGGGTTTTTTGGAATCATTGTGACCTCCTTAAGTTCGGTATTGATCCTCCATATAATATACTATATTGGTATGTTTTGTGGTATCATTGGCATACGATCTCCCATATAGATTGTTGATCTAGATTTGGTTTGTGGTTTCCCGGAGTAATTCTGGGTGAGACCCCCTATTTGATTGTTTGGGTCTTCTAAGACCAGTGATATTTATTGGGTGGATTCCAATGATCTTGACCTCTTGGATGAGTGTCTCTAGTTATAGCATCAATTGTGGAGTGTAATTTCATGGAATAAGTGTTTCATTGAGTATAATCATGTGGCTAGTAATTGGTTATGACCACCTAGTAGCGCATTTTCCTTTCTAAGTATACATAGACATTTCTATTATGAATTGATTGATATATCATTGTATTCAGACAAATATAATTGTCTCTTAATGTTTAGAGTTTTTGGTGTTCCCTACTAGGTATTGTTATACTCATCCCTACATGAGATTCATCAGACATGTCATGTATTATACAAATGAAGGTCCTTTTGGTGGTGTCCATAGAGGACGCAGAGTTGGTGGAGAATTTATTGATCTTGTCAAACCGAGGTGTTGTTCGAGAGCTTTCATTTGACCTTATTAACTTCCCTTAGAGTAGGTTGGACTCTATATAATTTTTGGATGGGTTGGTATTTTCCCCCCATTTCTATTTTTGTAATTCTCTATCATGCTATATTTGTGGGATAATAGATGTATCAATGCTTCTATATTTGTTCTTCACATGTCATCAGTTTGTGGGATTTTAGATGTTTGGATGTTTATTGGTATATTATCCCAATGCCTCTCATCTATGGGATATACATACTAAAAGTTGTTTTCTCTCTCTTGGCCTATTTGAGGGGGTCTTGGGGTATTCACGAGTCAGACCTTGGTGGTTCAAGTCTAGACAGAGTGGTAGTAGATCATTTGGTTCTACCTTAGGACTGAAGTATGTGAAATTGGTTTAGGGAAACAATTCTTAGTGTTTCACGTTTAGCATTAAGACCAAGGATTCTAGTGTTAGTGTGGTGGCCAATGTATTCATACACCATGTCTCTGATCCCATGTCTTTCGATTCAGTACATGGAGAAATTGGTTGCTTTGAAAATTTTGGTACATTCATCATATAGAAATTGGTTGTGTTTTCCATGTCCTTTTTGAGTCATCTCCCCAGATATACTCTTTTGACCATGGTAGATCTATTTTTATTTCAGAATTCTTCAACATAGACAATCAATCAGAATTCCACTACAAGATCATAAGGATGATATTTCATGTGATGAGGCTTTAGTATAGGGTATTGTACCATATATATCACCTTTTGGTGGTTTACTAGCTATACTACCACCTATTGAAAAGTTTATGACACTAGAAGTTCCAGAAGTTGATGCACATATGATGAGTGTGCTGTAAAAGTTCCAGAGGTAGTGACCACCTAGATTTTGGGGTGATCTAGACCCTCATGTGGATGATTACTAGCTAGAGGTATCTAACCTCATTTTCCACCTTCTGATGACATTGGAAGATCATAAGACATTCCTCAAAAAAAGTTTTATCTAGGGATCTGTTGGGCGATGGTGGAGTTTAGTGACTCAGTGACACGATGAGACAACTCTCTCCTCGTCAGACATTGAGTGTCTCTTCATGGAAGATTTATTACCCCCCATGCTATGATCAGTGAACAATCAAGAAGATTATGCATCATCAATAGGGTTGTTTAACCATGGAAGAGTACTCGGTGAGGTTTATTGATCTCATCCATTACTCTTGGGATATGGTGCAGGATCCATTCTTCAAAACATAGACCATTGAGCAATTATTACTCCAGAATATCATGGATTTAGGGATATATCATTGCATTCCCCCTATGCTAGTGTACTTAAGCAGGCCTTGGTGGTGAAGAGACTCCTAACAGAGTAGACACCGATAGTGGGTAGGGTAGTGGGAACCCAAAAACAAAGACCTCAGTAGATTTTAACTGATAACAGTCACAAGGATCCAATCATGTGAGATTATTTAGTATATGATCCTATGATATAGGGTCAGATATGTAGGTCTATCAGTATGGATTGAATCGGATGAGGGAGTGGTTGTGTTTTTCATTTGATGATTAGGGATATCTGGCTCGGGATTGTCCAACCCGTCATATAGATGATTAAGAGATGGTCGAGGGAACACTGAGGTAGAGATAAAGGAAAGTTAAGGATGTTTGATAGGGAAAAAGATGTGGAAATTGGTATGGAAGAGTAGAAGGATGTGTTTGTATGTTTGACATGTTGCCACAACCACCCCTGGTGGTCCACACCATGCTCAAGAAGCTGGTGGTCAGGGATGAGGACAGGTATAGGTTGTCATGGCCTATAAATCTAAGTCTCTATGGATGATATTAGGTTTGAGCTATGTCTACTATTATTTAGCTACAGGACTGATACACACAAGTGTGAATCATTCTTTTCATTCCAATTCTACGGTTTGAGACGTAGAGAATCTAGTTGAGTTTTTGACTCCATCCTTGCGGTTGGAGACTCTGACAGGCAATGAATCAGTGATTACACACATGTTCCAATAGTTATATCTGATTCTAGGAGGTAAAATTTTTGTATGGGGTCTATTTGTAACAGTGATAAGTCCTTTTTGATTCATCTTAGGTATGAAATAGCTATCCATAGTTCATACCGAGATTGATTATTTTAGGATGAGGATGTGGTGTGTCTATAGTGACACAATGAGGTTCTATTTTTTGGGTAAAATGGACACATTGGTGAAGAAATATAAACTCAAGTATAAGAGAGTGAAGCCGATTACTCACCAGTTGGATAGTATGACACTTAAAGGAGTATATGTTATGAGATACCGGTTTTCAGCGTTGGTGGAATAGTATGAGGATGTCTTTCTAAAGGTTTGACAAGGTAAATCTTCCTATTTAGAGATACACTTCTATACTAAATTTCATCTCGATAAGGCACCCATATCTGCATTAGAATATCATAGAACTCTCAAAGTGCCTTGTGAGTTAATGGTGCAATTGGAGGACATGAAGGGTAAGGGATTTGTGTGATCCAGTGTATCCCCCTAGGTAGCCCAAGTGTTGTTCTCTAAGAAGGTGGATAGGAGAATATGTTTATATATATATTACCTTAACTTGAACCAGGGGACCATGAAGAATAAGTATACACTACCAAGGATCGATAATCTCTTTGATCATGTGAGAGGGGTGTGATGGTTCTCTAAGATTGAACTCAGATCATGTTATCACTAGCTGTGAGTATAGGATAATGATATACTGAAGAAAACATTAATATTTCACTATTGTAACTATGAGTATTAAGTGATTCCATTTATTCAGGATGAAAACCCAAAAATTGTCCATGGGACTCATGAACTGAATCTTTTATCCTCTCTTAGACTAGTTCATGGTAATTTTCAACAATAAAATCCTAGTATACTCAGCATATGAAAAATAGCATGTGAGACACTTGAGGATGGTCCTGGACACACTCTGAGAGAACCATATTTAAGGTAAGCTCTCAATGTTTCAAAACTAGATTTAAGAGGTCAACATTCAGGGACACATCATCTGAGAGGAAGGAGTAGAAGTCGATCCAAAAATTCTTGAGGTAGATCTTTCTTGGGATGCACCCATGAGTGTTAAAGAGGCACAAAGTTTCCTTTTTTTGGTAGGGTACTATCAATGGTTTGTACTAGATTTATTTGGAGTGGCATAACCCTTAAAAGGATGGACTTATTAGGGTAAGCCTTTTGTGTAGATGAAAAATTTACAAAAGATCTTTATAGAGATACAAGAGAATTTTATGAGTACTCCCATCTTGATTTTTCTTAAGGACGGTGTTGATTATGTAGTGTTATACCATGAATTAGGGACAGAACCTGGTTATGTTATAATAAAAAGTTATGCGGTGATCGCATTTGGTTCACGTCATTTGAGACCACGTGAGAAGAACTGTGTAACTCGTGATCATGAGTATGTAATGGTAGTATTCACACTTAATATGTGGTGATACTACCTAATGGGTGATTGGTTAATTATCTACTCTGACTACAAGAGACTCAATTATATCTTCTCTCATAAGTATCTAATCTTAAGACAAAGGTAATATAAATAGTTCCTCTAGGACTATGAATTTTATATTTTCTGTACACCGTGAAAGGGGAACATGTAGGAAGAGTATCTCATTAGGAGATATTGATCTCTTGTGTTGGTTGAGGAATCAGAGTAGTTAGAATCATTATATTTGTTATTGGTGTCTAAGTATTGTGCTTAATATCTACAGTCAATGGTTGTTACCCCACCACCTTTATATTCTATCAACATGGATATACCATTTTTGAGACCTTACAAACATGGATATATATCATCCATTATTCTGATGGATATTATAAAAGTTTGTAGACTGGTATCCATTTCTGAAGATGGATGGTAGTACCTTTGATGTTGTGAGAGGAGGTGAAAATGGAGTATTATAGATCCCCTTTTAATGTACATTCAGGTGTGGAAAATATGTACAAGGATTTGCAACAACATTTTTCATCGTCATGCATGAAAAATAGAGATTCATAGTTTCTATATTAAGGCCACACTTATTAGTAGGTGAAGGATGCGCACTAGGTTAAACTGGGTTTAGCACAACCCCTTGAGGTTCCATAGTGTATGTGGGATAGTATATCCATATAATTCCTAAGAAGGTTACCACATATGTCCAAGGGACATGATTTCATATGGGTGATCATATACAGACTCACCAAATAGGCCCACATTATTTCCATTCAAGAGTAGATTTTGGTAGAGATCTTGGGACTTAGTTATGCTTGATCACGATGTTCCACCCCCAGACTGACAGCCAGGTAGAGTATACTATTCTGTTCATGGGGGACCTATTGTAGGATTTCATATTGGAATTTGATAATAGTTTGGATGATTATCTACCTTTAGTGGAGTTTTTAGTACAATAATGACTAACATTCCACCATTGGTATGACACCATTCGAGTCTTTGAATAAGAGAAACTACAGGTCACAAATTTATTGGACTAATTTAGTTGAGTTATCAATCATGTGCTTAGAGTTGGTGTGAGCTACTATAGATAAGGTACAGATCATCCAGGAGTGGATGAGGACCTCACAGAAGTTGTTGTAATTATTATGTAGGCTAACAAAGAAGACCTATAGAGTTTGAGGAGGGAGACCATGTGTTCCTGAGGGTCTCAAATTGACATGGATTATAGATATTTTTCTAGGGCAGCATGTTATACTCGAGATTCATTAGTCCTTTCTAGAAACTATATAGAGTTTGAAAGGTTCCATACATCTTATATCAATCACTGAAGGTGGATTAGGTACATGACGTCTTCCACATTTTGTGGATAAGGAGGTATGTGCACAATCCATCATATTTTATTGATTGTAGTGAGCCTAACATGGAGGATAGATCTACATTTATAGTGTACCTACTTGATATTGAGGATTGGCAGGAGAAAATACTTATTAGTTCATCAATTCCCCTAGTGTGTTTCATGTGGCAGTATGGGAATCTTCAAGAGAGAACCTAGATGTGTGAGACCCAGATGTGAGCCGTGTAAACTCATATTTTCTAGTGGGTTTTTTTATTTTTTTTGGATAAAAATCCCTAAGGTTATGAGAATTTAATGACACATAATTTTCATGTATCATTTTTAGATATTACAAGCATTATCGTCTAGACTATGCACTGAGATGGAATGTGATTTTGAGGCCCAGTGTTCCCGGAATAAATGTTTGAAATATATTAAATATATTAAATATAAAGTGCACATTTGTTTCCTGAAAAAATGGAATAACTCTCAAATTGGGTCCCATTTTAGAATTATAAAGACACCAATGGGTTCATAACCTGGATTTTACCACATGCATGAAATGATATTTTCCAACATGGGATGCTTGGGAAAAATTCATCATGAGTGTAAATGAATAAAAATTAATTAGTTAATTATTTTTATTTACTTATTCTGAAATAGTGACCTAGTTCAATTATAATTATATCATTTTCAGGATTTCCTCAATGATGGATGCTTAAAACATAGAGATCTATACAACCACTGTAGAGCATTATTTGTGAACGACATTGGATATGGACCAGATTGAGAATTTTTATGATAGCAAAGTTTATCAATCTCATCAATGATGGAAGCATAAAATAATTATTCATCAATGATCAATCCAATATACATATGTGATGATTTTTTGGGTTTTCCATCAGGATTCGAAATCCCATAAAATCGAAGATCAGTTCAACAGACAAAATTGATACACGCAATGTCTGTAGATTTAAATTTCTGGAATTATATTTTCTGTGTTACATCAATTCATCTTCTATTGTCTATTTTCTATGGAAATTAATCAAATCTGAACAAAAAAAATAATGGGGTTTGTTTCTTATAAATTATGCATTTTCATTCTTCCCCTTCGTTCTTCGTACATTAATCATTGGGAATTTCACTGGCCTATGGTTCAATGATGACTAGGTATTCGGTCATTGTGTGACCATTATTCATCAAAATAGATCAATACAGTGAGTACAATTCATTATTGAGGATACGATCATGGGGAAACAAACAAATGACCTGATCAAAAATGGATCAAAATTAATTTTCAGTATATGTTCATCCTAGTTTCAATGGTGTGGCTATGAACAATGTGATCAGGCATTTCCCGAGAAAATTTGAAGCCCATATTTATCATTTATAGTGAACGGAGTGTTGGATCATCCCAAATCTACAATATCTAGTAAGTATTATTGGGATAGAATCATGCATGGTAAACACAAAGGAGAATATATGGTATCTGGAAAATCTCAAGTTACACAGGGTGTAATCCATCATTACACACAATGTGAAAACCGCCTATATGGTGTTAGGGTTTCTGTATAGAGTTAAATATCACATGCCTTGTGACATGGTCACACACTATGTGACCCCTCTATGGTGGATTGGTGTGTACTTCAAAAAGTAAATAGACATGGCCATAGGTACATGGTTAGTGACATGTTATGTACTTAGATAGAGACACAGCCACCTGTACATGGTCTGATACATAGACACGGCCAATAGTACATCGACATGACTAGAAGACATGGGTAGGGTGTCGAATAATCTATAAACATCATGCACCATACTGACACACCAAGTATTCATTGATTTACATGTCGTGTGAGGTGTTACCACATAGTCAGATTTTCATATACCCGGACACACCATGTACCCCTTTTACACACTGTGTACTCCCTTAAAGAGTGTTTGTAGCTATTTGTTTCTTTACTATGGACTAGTCTTGGTTGTGTGGTTTCCTTTGGTGCATTCCATTATGGGAAAAGTGTGTTATTTCATCCACATCATAGGATTATATCCCCTCTAGAGGATGAGTCTCCGATAGAGTTTGTGGTGTCCCTTTGTGAGACTGGGGTGTGATCCACTGTCTTCTCTAAACACTAGGTGGGGTTTTTGGAATCATTATGACATATTTTAGCCAGGAGTTAATCATTCATCTAGAAGGAATTATTTGTATGGTTCATAGTATTTTTGGCATACGATCCCCTATATAGAGGGTTAATCCAAATTGGGTTCATAGTTTCCCCCAACATTTCTAGGCTTGACCCCCTAAATGAGTATCAGGGTCATTAAAGACTAGTGAGGCTTCTGGGGTGGGTCCTAATGATCTTAACCTCTTGTGTGAGTGTCTCCAATGATATCATTGACCATGGAGTGGATTCTCTCAGAATGAGCATTTCTTTAAGCAGATTATTATGGAAGGTAGTTGGTTATGAACACCTATTGGAGTGGTGTATTTTCGATGTATATCTAGGTTTTTCAATTATAAATTAACTATATTATATTTATATTGAGTTGAATATACTTGGTGATCCAATTTTTGTGTTTTTGGGGTGTGCTACTATATATGTTTATACTGACTCCTAGATGAGATTTTCCCATACATGTTGTGACTTATGTAGATGATGTCCCTTTAAACGGTTTCCCTAGAGGATGTAGAGATAGTGGAGAGAATCTAGAGCTTTTTAAACTGAGGTATTTTCTATGATCGGGAATTTGTCTATAGTCCTCACCCTTTGAGTAATTTGGTATCTTTAAAGCTTTCGGTTGGGCCTGTATTTGGCCCCATTTTCAATTTCAGTACCTTGATGTCATACTTTTTTTGTTGGATTACAGATGTATACGTGCATTTTTTCTATTTTTTTATTTCACCATTGTTTGGTCTTAGATATATGTGTTTTTGTGTGTATACAGGTACATTGGGATAATGCCTCTCATTTGTGGGATATGCCTACTCAGTGATGGTCACCAACCCCTGGACTATTGAAGGCGTGCTTAGGATAGTAACGGGTTGGACCCTGGAGGGTCAGATCATGAAATGTGCATTTGGAATCATTATCTCCCCACTCTCATTATCCGGCTAAGAGGGGTAAATTTGGTGAAAGGGGTCATGACAGTTGTTCCCTTGGATTAGCAGTTCACTATTGATTATTTGTCCAAAAAAATTCTCAATTAGAGAACATGGTCACCAAGTTTAACTATAAAGGGGTTAAGTTCATATGGTCTTAAAAATGTAAAGAATGTATTGAAGAATTAAATAGTATATTAGTCATTTACCAATATTGAATTTATCATCAATTAGTGATGGATTTGTGATATATGGTGACGCATCAAATAAAGAACTTTGATGTGTTCTGTTATTTCCTATGCATCAAGGTAGTAAAAGATTCATGAATAGATTTATCCAACCCATGATCATGAGTTAGAGGATTTAATATTTACAATGATGATATAGAGTCATTACCATTTTTGTAAATTTTTTGAAATATATATGGATCAAAAATGTTTGTGATACATCTTCTCATAGAATGATTCTAACTTGAGGAAAATTATATAACCATAACTAACCAATGATTATGACTTATAAATACACTACCACCCCGGGAATAAAAATAAGATGACCAAGGTGTTGAGTAGTAAATATCATAGTGTTTTGAAAAAAAATGAGGATTGAAAAGATTTTATATTAATGGATTTAGTAATTTTTGGCATGGGAATCATTATGGAAGGGGAAACATCACATATATTCAAAATTATTTCCAAACCAACCTTGTTAGAGAAAATAAAAAGTCCCTGGATTAAGGATGCTATTTTTCAAAAGAAAATAAAAGATTTAAATGATGGGAAATTATTATAATTATACTATGAAGATGGTATATTTAAATTTAGAAATTTGTTATGTGTTTTATTTATGCTTGAGAAAAAAATAGAATTATTAAATGAAGAATATAGTTCAAATTTATTTATACACACTGGTAGTACCAAAATGTATTAGTATTTGAAGGAATGTTTTTTGTGGGTTATATAAAATGGTAAATTGTATACTATGTATCAAGATTATTTGTTTTTTAATAGGTAGATATTGAGAGAGTACATACAAAAGGAGTCATGTGACTTATAATTATTATTGTCTAGAAATGGGATGATATTACTTTGGACTTTGTCAATGTATTACCAGAAAATCTAAGAAAGAATGATTCTATATAGATTATTGTTTATTTCTTTACCAAGTCCATAAATTTGATCACTATAAGGGAATATTTACCTCTTGAGTACCTTGTGTGACTCTATATTAATGAAGTTTTGAGCCTCCATGGTGCACCTCTTTCAATTATATATGTTAATTACCAATGGTTCACATTAAGATTCTAGAAGAGTATTTAGAAGGATCATGGAACCAAACTTTGTTTGAAAATTCTTATCATTCATGAATATATTGATAGTACAAAATGAATATTCAAATATTAGAATCCATTTTGAGGTCATTATCACTATACTTTCAAGGTATGTGGGGTCAATATTTACCTTTAGTGAAATTTTATTATAATAATAGCTTCCATTAGAGAATTTAAACAGAAACATATGAATCATTTTATGGGAAAATATTTCATACACCAAATTGTTGTGATGAAGTTGGTGAAAGGAATATTTTAGTCCCAGAACTTGTTGAGGAGACAACGGTGAAAGTGATAACTACTCAGATTCATATCAGGACAGCTCAAAATATGAAAAAGAGTTAGATAGATAGCTTTCGGATAGTTCTTGAATTTCATATAGGGTGTTATATTTTCAAATAAGTATCTCCATGTATGGGTGTTATGAAGTTTGAAATGAAAATAAAGTATGTCCAGTTTATATCAATCCTTTTGGAATTATGGAAGGAATTACATATGTGTCTTATCATTTGGAAATTTTTCCTATCCTATATTAAGTTCATGATGTGTTCCATGTCTCTTTATTGAGAAATTAAATTCCAGACACATCACATGTTGTCAAATATAAGTAAATATAACTGGAATAAAATTTAAATTACTGTGAAGATCCTATCAATATTTTTGACAATATAGAATAAATGGTGTGGAATCACATGAATTGATTGTTGAACATACATTAGAGAAATCATAAAATAGAAGAAGTTGTAAGAGAACATGAAAAATATATGATGAATAACTACTCAAATATATTCATGAGGTTAAATTATTTAAATTTCAAAGTTTAATGTTTTAAAAGAGGGAACAATGTCACACATAAGAGTCAGTTAAGGTATGTAATATTTTCTTTCTAGAATCAATATAGCGTAATACATATAGCTTTATTCGAAAATGTGATGAATACCAAAGCATAAAAATATAAATTTAATTTGATGAAATTAATTACATTTTTGAAATAATCACTTCAAAAAAATGATAGGCTGGTTTTTTTGATTTTTTGAAAATAATTGATTTTTGGGTAAATAGTGAAAAATACCGATTTTAAAAAAACAGTAATTTTATGGAATTATAATGATATAAGAGTATTGAAACCTTAATTCTAGAACAAATATATATATTTAATAAGTAATATTATTAATATACAAATATTATTTTTAACTTATAAGTATATCATTAATAAATTGTAAATCTATGTAAAGTTTTAATTTAAATAAAAATTATTTTTGGTAATTTTATCTTAATCAAATATTTTAAAAGTTAATTTTAATGTTAGGTTTTTTTAAAATAAAAATACTTATACTATGATTTATAAAATCCAATTCATTACATTTTAATCAATATTATACATTATTTTACTATAAAATAATTTTTATGCTAAAAATAGTTTTTTTTCTAAAAAATATTTCATTGTGTTTGGTAAACTTATATTAATAGTAATTTATTTCACTAATAGTGGCTTAATAATGTAAAATGGGTTCCTTAATATGAATCAGTATAATTATTATTTTTTAATATGTTCAGATTAATTTTTTTTCCATATTTAATTGTAACAATGATAAATATTTATCACCTTAGTTAAGGGTAAAAGAAGTTAAAAGGGTTAAAAATAAAGAAACAAGGAATAATGATAACAAGAAAAACATTCTTAAACATCATTGTGCGGTTTCATTGTTATCATACCATTATCATCTTCTAAAATAGGAAAATTATGTTCCACTTTCATAACAAAGTGAATTTAAATTATATAAATATTTTTAAGTAATTCCATGTGTTCCCCTCCCCTCACTTTAATGGTCACCAAATCTCCTCCCTTATTCATAATCAGTGATCCATATATATATTTTTACCCCTAAAAACCTTATTATCTTCCTTCGTTTCATTATTAAAAAAATTTCGTACTTAAATACCATGTTATTAAGTCTTATGGTGTAATCCAAAGGAGGTCACTCAAAGAATTGGTGATCATCTAAACATACTTCTTCAAAATTATTTCTTCTTATACTTCCTCTTAATATAATGTATATATTCTAACATAATGAGTATATTATTACCAATATATTTAGGGTTTTTATGATTATGTTAAAACCATTTTCCACCTCATTTTTATACTATAAGAAATGTAAAAAACGCTCATGCATATGTACGGCTTATCATCTCCACGTAGCGGTGTAATTTTTTATCACCTATTTACTTAAATGGTAATTATGGTGGAATTAATGAATATATATGATATTAATGAAATAATTATTAATATATAAAAATAATATATCATTTACCTTCTTACCCTTCCATCCTTTGGAAAATAATAATGTCACTCATGAATATGTATGGATTTCCACCTCCACAGAGCGATCTGATTCGTTTTTATATTACCATAATTCATAGATAATTAAAAAATGTATAAAATGAATAAAAAAATATTCAGAAAATTATTAAAATTATATACATTAGGACCCCGGGACACCCTGAGATGGGAGGGGTGAATCAGGGTGTCAACTTTTTCTTCTTAAAGTTGTGGATCTTGATCCCTCATTGGTAGGAACTACTTAAACATGTATGATGGATATGATAAGAAATGAAACATTCACATGCAAAAAGATAACACAACAATTTTACTTGGTTCAACACTAAGGGCTACGTCCAAGGAGCATACCCCGAAAAGTTGTCGGTCGTACCAAATTCCACTAATCTTCACTGGTTGTGGGTTACAATGGTTTGGGAACAATCACTATGTCCTAGGCTCACTACCTTTACAAAGGATCTGGGATAGCTCACTGCGTTCCTCAAGTCACTCCCGTTGACTCCCCCTGGCTCACTGCCATTGGTGAAGTCCCACTCAGTTTATAGACGTGAAGGTCTCTTCAATAGATTTCCATTGAAGTCTTTGTCTCCTGTTCAGCATGAGACATTGCTTACATCAGGGTTTATAGTTGATGCTCTTTTCAGTTCAAACCTTCTTCTTTAGTGAAATGACTAATAAACTAGATCCTCTTGTCTTTGTTTGCCTAAATCACAACCACTGATGGTATTACTCAATAAGTGAAGCTCAACTTACTTGGCATTGCCAAAATTAGTTCTCCATGTATGCATGAGATCATGCATTTATCATTTAGATTTCTTCTTTAATATCACTTTCAACCGAAAGTATCGGGAAATATTTCAGCTCTCGTGCAGCTTCAGAAAGGCAGGCGTGCTCCAACAACACATGGTGCTCCTTTTCAAGTCTGGTGTGCAAGTCTCAATACGGAGCACAAGACCCAATACGGTGTGAAAGTATTCAATGTGAAAGTCCAAACTGGCACGCATGTGTTACCAAAGCAACTGCGTGACACAACCTTCTTGAACTTCAAACCTGTGCGACTCACTTCCTTTCTCACCCAAATCACCTTGGTCGTGCAGCCATGAACCGGCATGCAACTTCTAAGAGTTGGCGCGCGATTCTTTGAAAACCACTTACGCGGCCACTCACCACTTACACGACTCCTACCCTGCGTGACAAGAGCTCTGCTTTTTTTTTCTAAGGGTTGATCTCATCAGAAATTAGGAGGGGTGGTCCTCTATTTATAGGAAAACTGGTCAACCTGCGCAGTAGCACGCAAGTCACCCCTCGGCGTGTAAGTCTCGGTGTGGAGCTCATCACCCCTGGCCTCTATTGTGCAAATCCCTTGCACGACCCAACCAATACTTGCGCGACCTTCTTTCCTTTTCCATATTTTGATGTTGTGTTCCTAGAAAACGATAGGAGTGCATGTTTTTTATCCTTCTAGGCACTGGCACACAAGTCTCTTCACGACGCGCAGGTCACTTGTGTGACCAACACAACACTTAGGCGACCCTCTTACTTTTTTCCATTTTCTATGTTCTGATATTGAATTTCATATGGTGCACAAGTTTCCTCTCCATCAAGTACACGGCGCGCAAGTCTATTTGCCAAAAACACTTTTCACTATTTGTCGATTTTCAGGCCCAAAAATTTGGCAAACAATTGGAATCAGTGTGACCTTGTATCTTCTATTTTTGTTCCACCTCCAGATCATCCATTACTTTGTCAAAATTCTTGAATAAAACATGGCTCATTAACCACAGCCCTTGAACTTGACATGCCGCAATGGAATCTCCTTTTTCAACAAATTTGTATGTCGTTTGTCTGCTTTGACAACAAGAACAATCACCTCAAAAACACTTCTTCTCGGTGATTTGAATCCTTCAGAAACTCTTCTACTTTCATCACAAACTCCACTATCGTGATATGTATCCTTCAGCTTTAGCATCATCATCTTCTAAGACAATGTGATGTGCATGGCCATCTCAGAATTCCAATCTCTTGCACATTATCTTCTTCTTCAACCGTCATTATCTACTTCATGCAAAACATATGATTCAATTCTTCAAGAAGTCTCTTGCATGGTTCTCATGAAATCATGAGGAATTGCATGGTCTTCATCAAAACCCCATTCTTCTTAAATCATCCTCATATGGATTATACCTCACATTCTTCATTGTTGTAAACATTGTGTCACCTTTGACACATGTTTTTTGAACTTATGATCAACACAACAATCGTCTGAATTTCCATTCCTCCATTTTATTGGAGTACTTCTTAATATCCTTTATTTTGATCTTCATTGACAACTATTGACAACAAATACAACCTTATACGCAAAGTGGTTCCAACATAAACATTATGTATCCATTTCATAACACCTTTACCCATGAATAGTATACTGAATTAATTTTGGAGAAATTAACTATACAACCTTCAATGGTCAACGTAAGTAATAATTATTCAATGAATAGATTTAAAATGATTATAAAAGATACATAAAAATGGATATTGATTTAAAGGGTTATTAATAAAGAATTTAATATATTTAAATTCATTATATATAAGGATCAAACAAATATGACTAAGTAGAGACCCAAGGTATGGTATTTTTTAAACAATATCATTTTATTTTAAGATTGTTTATATTAATATTTCTACTTGGAACATTTTATGATACAAGCCTATTAAACCCCTACTTATATTACTATACTCTAGTTATGTTTGTATTTTACATGTTTATATTCCATTTCTTATATTATTTTATTAAGAATCAATAATTAAGTTTCATTTAAGTGACTTTATTTAAATAATAATAATTTTTTCCTTCCATATCTATTTCTCCCATATTGAGGTTCTTTTAAAAGTTTCAAGAAATTTATTAATTTTGATTAAAAGGTAGATAAATTTCATCTCAAATAATTCTTGAATTTTTTTATAACTTATTAAAAAGGAAAAATTTCAATATTTTTTGAACGGGTGGTTTTTATTATATTACAAAATTTCAAAAAAAAAAGAGTATTTTTTACATATAGAGCTTAGTAGTACATTCCCTCCATCTTAGTATTTATTATTTATCAATTTTTTTACATGTTTATATGGTTATATTTAATGAAAATACAATTATTAGTATATTTTAATTTTTGTTCAAGATACCGAAATAAAAGGTTATTATTTTCTTAAATCAATGAAAATAATTTTTAAACTGATATATAACATAGCTTTTACAAAAAAAGATGTTATTTAAATTTTTTACTTACCTTTTATTTTATATTCTAAAAATAAATAGTTTTTGCTACAATACCTCCACTTCTTATGAATTTATGGAGTTCATTTACCCTTTGATAATTCATGGTTTTTCGTTATTAACATTCATTAGATAAAATTCCTTATCATTCTCTATAATTTCAGTATACATTATTTTTCCCTCTATGTATATATATTAAGTATTATTGATTTAAACAACATTATTTCTATAACTTTTTTTATTGTCTCAACTGTATACCACTTATATAGGTGGAATTAGTTGAAGTATGTTTATTGAGAATGATTATTTCATTTAATTTTGAATTAAATTGTATTGGTGATTAATTGAGAATAAGTGTCGGTATATAAGGTATTTTGAGAATGAATTGTAGTGATCATTAAATATATAGTGAATAAATAGTGTGTGAAAGTAATGGGTGGGGACAGGTTATAGATAGCCCCTTGATGCATCAATGGGTCTCATGATAAAAAATAGTAAGAGTTACATATTACATGGTTATCTTATTTGCACATATACATTTATTAATAATTATATCTTGGACATTACTTTCATTAAAATATTTATTATAACTTATTTGAGGATTTGATGAAATGTTCATGAATGCCCATATTTATATATTTCATTAATTAAGATTTCAATTTCTATATTTTATTATTATATTTATATTATCCATGAATTTTCATTGATCTAATTTTTTATTTAAATTCCATGTTTCTAGATTTTCCAATATACCATATCAATTTTACCTTATTCAATCATGATATTTTTTGATGTAAATAACCCTTATTATTCCTCAAAGTTATCCCACTGTTTTCCTTTCCTTAAGACATAAATAAGAGAAATTATAATGATTTAAAGGATACGTGAATTTTTATTATTTTATTATTTTATCTTTCCAATGTAATATGAGAATCAAGTATGTTTCATATTTTAGAATACTGGTAAATTGATCGATCATGTGTGGTAAGATACCTTGTATCTTGGACAAATGAAATAAAGTAAACATTGGATCTAGGGTATTGGAGTCATCGTATTGCAATGTATGCAATACAATTGTGAAATATATTTACTTTTACTAGTGTGGAGATAAAAGTAAAAATGATTTTTATTGGTTTAAATATATTCACACAAATTCAACACCACCTACTCCTCCCACTTAGTGTGGGTGTATCAATATTTATGTGAACAACAATTTATATATGAGCTCCAGGTTTCCCAACTGATTTTATTATAAATATTTCAGGTTTGTATTTTTGATTTTCTCTTTTAAAATGCATCATGAAGTAAAGACTTGGAAAATATGATTAAAATAATGATATGAACACAATATATTCCATGACTCTGAAGAATATAAAAAATAATTTTATGAGAAGATTAAAGTAGGAATCCATCACATGAAAAGAAAAATAAAATATTCCATGTGTTTTAATCCTAATGAAAATAGATCATTCATGGAGGATGGAGAACTAGTGGGAAAATATAGTAGTGAGAATATTGAAAATAATTCTACCAAAGAAGTTAAAATGTATTTACATGTATATTTTGTAATTGAAGTTTATTTCTATGATTTACCTTGAGATAAACCATGTTTAAGTGTAGTAGATCATGATTTAAAAGAATTATACATTGATGTATATGTTTTATAAAATAAACCTATAGAATTTTCCAAAATAATTTATAACATTAATTTTTTCCTCATTTAAAGACTTAAAATATGAAATAATCCAACTTGAATAAGTTTCAGAAATTATGGATGAAATGTTGGCTCAAAAGGTGTTAACAGGTATAAATATCACTAAACAATTTTGGACAAAAAGTTTTATGAATGAGGTGTATAAAAAATTGTTCTCTATAATAAAGAAGGAATTAATCAAATAATCCCAAGGGAAATAAGACTAAAATAAAGATCTTGATGAAAAATACATGCATTGGAATAAAAAAAAATTTATCATTCATATCAAGAATTATCATTTATAAATCAAAGAATACAAGATAAATAAACGTAAAAATTAATTAAAAGTGATCAATAAGATGCCTGAAGAAAATTATATGTATATTCATACTATAAAAAATATATTGAAGAAAGAAATAATGATGTTTAAAATGGGAATAATATTTTTTACATTAAGTGTCATGAGATTTAAGTCAAATTAATGAATATAGAAGTGACAAAAGATAATTATTCACAAACTGAATATAAAAGGCATGCCACTATACATACTATTTATGAGTATATTTGTATTAAAATACCTCTATTTAAAAGAAATAATTGATTTATATTATCTGATGATATATCTTTTGGGGACCCAAAGAAAAGGGTCATCCTTATCCCAAAGATATCATTTCTTCTAATTATCTTTAGATGCATAGTGTAGGTTTCAAATGAAAATCTAGAAAAAAATGTTAGGAAAAATGATGACAAACCCACTATTACATTAAATGCGGATGTGACTATAAAAAATTATTTTCCAGAAAATATTCTAAAAATAATCATTTCTTAACACAAAAATAGGAAGACAAAAAGGATGTCTAGATTTCTTTCAAATGAAATAGTTCAAGACTCATTGGTTATTGTTTTTGTTTTGAAAGCTGTGGGAATAAGGTCATTGATTATTAGAATAATATGTCATTTATTGGAAGAAAAACAATAATGAACCTAAATTCTATCAATTTAATTTATCTTATGAAATTACACATGTGTCATATTTAGTATGTGGTATCATATAAATCACAAGAACCACATGATAGAACCCAAAACATTTTAATATATTTAATTTAAAATTTTATTTAGATAAAATATACTCAATAAAATGATGAACTTTAAAATAGGTTAAAAATATAAAATAAGATAACTATAATACCAATATTTGGATATTATAGATCCCATAGAATGATCGCACTCAAGAACATCACTATTGAAATGAAGAAGAATAATAGAAATGCAATATCCATTTTGAAATTGAAAATTCATAACATGATATAAAATGTAAGTGAAAGAATTATGAATGAAATATGATTTATTTATATATGTTTTGAAACCCATATAACCATTACAAATCATACTGTTTTAATAGTATTTTGATTGCTAGAATTGTAATCTAACTATTAGGAGTAGTGTTATAACTATTAGAATATTAACCACACCTATTAGATAATAAAATAATATTTAAGTATCTATTGGGAAAAAATAAAAAGTGGTGTATTTTAGTGGTTATAGGGTTGGTTGTTATTTTCAAAAAAAATCTAATTGACAATATTCTATAATGGTTGTTTCTAAATTAGGTATTTTAATGACTGTTGTAGTTTCTCAGTGGTTTACATATTTTTTGTGTGAAAATCATGGTATGTT
The DNA here is from genome assembly GCA_963277665.1 of Viscum album. Lineage (NCBI taxonomy): Eukaryota > Viridiplantae > Streptophyta > Magnoliopsida > Santalales > Viscaceae > Viscum > Viscum album. The sequence goes on along the minus strand of OY728157.1, from coordinate 198,385,049 downwards.
TTATAGAAAAGATAGTATTACTGCATAGGAAAATTGGAAAACCACATATAACCTAAAAGAGTTTATAATGGTTTTTTAGAAAAGGCATCCAAATGGCATGGGGGATAAACTATGTGAACCATATAGAGAGTATTTCAAACACAAAAAGTGTTTGTCATTTTTAGATGAAGGTGGTGAGTTAGAGGCCACCGTAAAGAGTGCTCATAATTTGTGGGTGGATGTGTTAAATTATAAAGATACCACAAATGGAGTTTATTTGTGAATATAAGATGTTTAGGAGGCTATATCAAGGGTAATTATCTGCTATACAAATCACATAGTGTGTACAGTTAGCGGTAAATGATGATTCACAAATAAGTTAATAGTAATAGTAATTAAAAGATTTTTTGAGTTTCTATACTTATATAAAGGACCCCTAATCACTTTATCTTGAGATAGAAACACATTATCTAGAATCATCCCTGGAATAATTTGGAAAAGTTGAAAATTAGTTCATATATGAAATTGAGTTCATGAAGGAGGTAGTTTGAAAAGTATTTTTAGTTTGGGGGAGTTTAGTTTGTGGTGCCTTATATCTCAAAAAATAATGGTGGTTCATAAGGAATAAAATGTCTATGAATCAATGTTAGTTCAAAGTGTACCTATTCTATGTGGTTCACAATATTTTTTGCAGGGTTTAAAGTAGATCATGAAGGAACATAAATAGTTCATGAAAGGAATCTCCATAACAAAATCGCTATGTGGTGAAGTGGATGTCATATCTTTGGTGAAGAAAATGCTTCATGCCACACTAACATATGAGTGAAATAGTTATAAGTTGGTTCATGTAATTAAAATAATCTTATGAAGGAGAAGTATAAAAACTTCATTCGAGAGAGAGAGAGAGAGATAAGTGAGACTTCCAATTGTGATTGGTTTTAAAATAGGAAGGATAATAATTCTTCTCTAATCCTTGTAATAAAAATTCACTTTAGTTGATTTGGTACAGTAGTACGTTGTCATTTTATTCTCCTTGTACATATCCTATTGAGGTTATAAAAAATAAAAAATTGTGTTTCTTTTGTGGGTTTTAACTTCAAATTATTATTTACTATGGGAAGTATATAGAATGGAGTTTTGTTTAATGATGAAATAACATCAAAAGGGGTATTTATTATAATTTTTCATACCCTGATTTTCCCCCCTATTGGGATATTTAACTTGGTTTACTTGACAATTGGTATCAAATCTTTGTGTTAAATTCAATTCATATCTCTTAATAAAATTAATGGAAGTAGTTAATCATAAATGGATTATTATCTTTAATGGAAACAATTTTCAACTATGGAATAATTAGATGCTTCACTTCTTTCAATTGTTTGGTATGGATGTGTTTAAAAATTTCATGAATCGTATTTTGGATAATGTTGATAATTGAACTTTATTTGAAGTAGGCCAAAGTGAATTGGATGTTGATGTCGGAGTAATCAATTACTTAGGAGGATCTTTATCCCACACAATATTCATGACGATGATGTAATGTAAGTCATAAAACATTGTGTGGGAAAAGTGTCTAAATATCTATGATGGTGATCCAAATGTCTGAGAAGATAAATTGATGGTTTTTTTTAAATATTTAGACCTAATAATTCACCCCAATGATTCTTTAGATGAATTATTTTAATGGGTGAATGTTTTCATGGAAGACTTGTGTGGTCTCTGAGATATTCCTGATGTTATAAATTTTGTTAAGTGTGTCTTGAGAAGACTTCCACCTCAGTTCAATCTGAATGTTTCTATACTAGAAGATAAAGATACAAAGGACCTAAAATTGTATATATTTCATGGTACTGATGTCACATACGAAACGAGAAATGATGATAATGAGTATGCTGGAAATGGTATGTCTAAAGAGGTGGAATTCAAGTCCATGAAGAATCTCACTATAGAATGTAGTTATAAAGAAGACAGTTTAGATACAGTTATACCAATACTTTCCTCAAATCTATAAAGGATAAATTTAAGGTTTAAAAGGGAAATTAATCTCAAATTATTTAATTGAGGAAAGCTTCGATGTATTGCAAAAAAATTACCTCATGAAGTTTCAACATGATGATGATAATGATGATGAAATTCTCAAAAATAATTATTCCAGTGTGTGAAATGTAGGAAATATGCTAAGTAAAATTCATTCATAAAGAAGATTTTGATTTCAAAAGAAATTATAATTCAATAGAATAATAGGAAGAAGGCATGGAAGATTATAAGGATCATGGAGATAATTCTAAGGTTGTATTTGTGAGTAATTCATAGATAAGGGAATAAATTGAAAATTGGGAAGGTGAAATTGAATGAAGATTTGACCTATTGGTTGAATTAAAAAATTCTCTTGAGGAGATAGATTCTTAGAGATTCAAAACTAAGAAATAAAATAGAGTATTTCATGATTCCAAACTCTATATATTGTATCATGAAAAATAGAAGTCTGAGATAAACTCTAAAATTTAAATGATCATATATAAAAATCATTAAAAATCAGATAAAGTAGTTGAGCACAAGATCAAGGTTGAATAACATACTGGGGTTAAAAATAGTATGACTAGAATAGTAAAATATCGAGTCAAACATATCTGATAACCTGAGGAGGAATTTTTAGTTATATAAATAAAGGTAAAATTCCAGGAGAAACTCTTTGAATACTGGTATGATATTAGGGAAGAAGGTCACAAAAAAGATAGAAAAAGGTAAGTTAGAGTATTGAGTTCCAGAAAAACAAATTTAGGGGAATTTTGTGAGTATAAAATGAAATAACAAAATTAAATAGATATTATAGGTCTTGATCATAAACAAAAAAATCATTCATCCTTAGAATTAGACAATAATAACCCTCTCTAGGGTTTAAGATTGATTTGAGTATGAATCATAATTTGAATAGTGGGAGAACTCGAGGTAAAATTTGTAATTCATGAATGAAACATAGGAATACACCTCATATCAGGGGTTATTATGATAGAAATATGGGATATTTTCAGAATTTATGTTTCATATCCAATATGTGATGATTTGAACAAGAGAAATAAATTCAAACCCAAGGATTTTAATATTCTAGGAATTCCTTTGATGGTATCTCTTTTTATTGTTGAATATTTGGACACATGTTCATATATTTCTCATCGATAATGTAGAGGAATGCACCAAAACATACCCAATGTGGTTGTAATAAGAAGCTTAAATAATCATCTAGTGGGATGAAAATGAAAAATTGATTTTTAGCTCTCCAAGATGAAGTTAGACCAACATACTACAAAGGAATATCAAGAATATCATTCCCCATCAAGTATGAAGCCAAAGACATGGATCAAAAATAAAATAGATGATAAAGAAGTGTTAGTAGAGATATCCTTAAAAGAATCTGATTTCCATAGAATATGGATCGTTGATAGTGGATTCACCTCCTATATAATTAGAAATAAGGATATGGTGATTGACATAAAGTATGAAAATGAATTAGATATTAGATATCTCAATGTTGAAGCCCTAAATATTATTCATTTAGGAAAATAAAACTTTGGGGGAAAATATATGAGATGTGATGATGTCTTCATGATTGATGGTCTCAGTCACAACTTGTTAAGTGTCATCCAACATTGTGACTCAAGATATTCTATAATATTTTCATAGAACTTTTTTACCATCAAGGGAAAATATTGTGTAGTTGTTTTTAAGGGAAATTACACAAAGGTGACTCTCTACCTTGTGAGTGGAGAATGAGATATGTTCTTTCTATCCAAGGAAGTAGAAAATAGGTTGCGTCATAAAAATCTTAAACATATAATTTAACCATCAATGGAAGATAATGTGAAATGTGATATTTATCAAGATCTCCCTAGGTAATCATGTGATCAAACTCATATGTGTAGTTATTTCCAATAAGGAAAGATCACTCGAATTATGTACAAAGTGAAATAGGAATGGTCGACAACAGTGCTCGAACTAGTGAATATTGATGTTTTTGGACCTATTTCACCAGAATAAATTTATGGATAGATATATTAGGTACCCTTTATTTATTATTTTAGTGTGATCTAAATGGTTTAAACTATTACCCAAAAGTAAGAGGAGTTCAATTAAAAAACACATTATCTAAGGTAATTTGAAAATATATTATGTCAAAATATCTAAAAGTTCTGAACTGATAATGGAATGGTGTTCACAAACACTCGAGTATAGGACTATCTCAAGAAACATCCAATAAGGAACCAATTTTTAATGTTAAAACTCCTTATAAAAATGGAGTTTTTGATGGAAGAAACTGAATTATAAACAACATGGATAGAAGTATTATCACTAAGAAAAACCTTATAGAAACGTTTTGGAAAGAATCAGTGTTTACCTCGGTCTATATTTCTAAGAGATCCTTATTGTGTCCAAAGGAATAAAAGACTCCATACATGTTATGGAATGGAAAGAATCCATCATTGAAGTACATTCAATAATTATAAGGTTAGTGTTTCATTATAAATAAGAATAACTACATGAAGTTTGAATCATGTAGAAATAATGGGGTTTTTCTGGGATAATAAGGAAAATATCATATTAATTCGTCAATTAGTGGTTGGGGAAATAGTTGAAATAAATGATGTTATTATGGTAGAAAATGAGAATAACCTTCAAAAATTACATCAATATTCTTAAGATTGTAGTGATGAAGAGATGATAATTGCTAAGGGATTTCATATACATGATTTATATCTATATTAAGATTTAGATGATAATAATAATGAACCAAGACATGTATCTTCATAGAAATAGAATAATCAATCCAAAATTGATAGGAAGAACCTATTCTATGATTAGACAAAATTAGTTTAGATAATGAGTATAAAGGTTCTACATAAATCATTTTTTCTATCATAGGTAGAGCTAAATTATTCTGAATAAGCTTCATGTTATGATAATTGGGTCCAACAGATGAATTAATATCTTTAGTAAATTGAAAATAATCAGACATAGGATATTGTATCAAGGATGACACATAAGAATATCATTAGTAATAAATGGGTCTTCTGTAATAGGATTAATAAATAATGAAAATAATTTTAAACAAATAAATACTAGTGTGTAAAGTATACTCACAGATATAGCATATCAATTTTGATGAAACATTCACTCATGTTCCAATACTAGAAACAACATGATCGTTCTTATCTATATAAGTGAAAAGAAAATTAACATTTTTCCAGATGGATGTCATGTTAGATTTTCTAAATAGGGTTATATGATAAGATGTTTCTATTTAATATCTATATGGTTTTCTCATTCATGAATATGAGAACAAATTTTGACTGCTAAATAAGGATTTATGTAGGTTAAAGAAAGCACCAAGAGCATTATATTCTAGACTTGACCAGTATTTGAACAAGTTTGGTTTCCAAAATGGTGGATTTTATTACAGTATCTATGTCAAAAATGAAATTAAGAAAAGGATTACAGTGATGGGGTATGTGGATGACAGAGTATTTTTTGGGTCGAAAGAATCACAGTGAAAATAACTTTCAGAATACCTAAAATGTGAGTTTGAAATGCCAACGATGGGAGAGTTGAAATTTTTCCTTACTTTCTAGGTGATTAATTGAAGGAATGGAACATTTATTTCTCAATATAAATATTACATAGTTGTTGTTATAATATTTTTAATAGATAAATCTAAAAATATTAAAACTCTGGTGGACACCTAGATGAATTTGTAATGAAATGATGATGGAAAAGAAATTAATGTCACTCAATACATCCAGATTATTGGGATCCTATTGTGCGTAATAGTAACTCAACCCGACATTGTGCTTTCCATATGTTATTCTTCTTGGTATCAAAGTAATCCCAAGTAAATCAAATTACTAATATTCTAAATAATACATTGGTATATCATTAGGTTGTGATTTCTATCTTGGGGGATTGTGTAATTCTTGGATAAGAAAAAAGAACGATTGTATTTCATTGAGAATTATGTAATATTAATATATTATGGCTATTCAACCATGCATTAAGTTATTGTGGATGGAAAAACAACATGAAAATATGGGATTTGAAATGAATTCATTTATCATAATCCGTTATGTTAATTCAAGTTCTATAAATATTAGAAAAAATCATGTCCAACACTCAAGGATGGAGCTCATTGAAATCAAATATAACTTTGTCAAGGATAAACTGGATCATGGACTTATGAAGATGGAGTATGTTCCTAATGACCTACAAGCTATAGAGATCATGATGAAGGCCTTAGATAAAGAATTATTTGAACAACATTGACTGGATCTTGGAGTTTAGTAAAATTTCCATAGCTGAGTATTTTGGATATTGGACCCCCTCTCTCTGAGGTATGGTGTTTTAACCTATGTGTTGATATGTGTTTTTTACCATGTTTCATATCTCACAAAAGAGACCTTTGGGTTCATTAATGAAAGTGGGTAATGTATTGACCAAAACTAGGGAATAATATGATAGGGGGAGTAGTGAATCATAGAGAGCTTCAAATATAACAATCTTGATGATGTTTGTTTAATACTAACAAATCATGACTGGAGATTGGGATTCAAGTAATTTAAAAAAGTGTAGATGAAGAAAGTTTTATTTCCATGTTCCACGTGCTGTATTAAAAAAAAATTCATTGAGATAATATTTTCAATTATTATCAAGAGTTACACTATTCATTGATTTACATTTCATGTTACACTTGTTTTTTATTCCATTCTTGGATAATGTGGTCTTAGAGTATGCACAGATTAAATCATTGTGCGAGTGGTGGTGGTATAAGATAGTACATGTGTTATTGCTAAAAGATGTGTCTGAGAAATATAGATGATTTCTCAAAAAACCCCAAAGGGGGTATAGTTGGGAATAATCCATAAAGGTTTCGTTTCTATGTTTTTTGGTAAACTTTGATTGTTGAAAAAGCTGGTTGAAAAGATTCTGTCATGGTTTTTGTTGAAGTGGTTACTTTTAAGATGGATTAGTTTTGTAGTGTGTTATTATTTTTAGGCATAAAAAATAGGATTTGTTTTAGGGAAAGGTAAGGATCACTATATAGAAAATTTTTTAGACCACATAGAAACCAAATGAGTTCATAGTGGTTTTTTGATAAAGACAGCTTCGTCATTTAAGAAATTTTCTATGAAAATTTCATAGTGAGTATATAAACTGCAAAGAATGTTCACCATTTTCAGATGGAGGCAGTGAGTTAGAGTTAATAATAAAGAGTATTTTTCATTTGTGGTTGAGGGTGATGAATTAAAATGTTTCCTAATATGGTGTTCTTTTGCGAAGATATGGCGCTTTAGAGGCTTCGTCAAGGGTAATTATCTACTATATGAATCACATAATAAGTGCAGTTCACGGTAAATTATAATTCACAAATTATTTAATAATAATTGTGAATATTTGGTTTTATAGGTTTATTTTACTATATAAATGTCATATAATCACACAATTAAGAGATATAAACACATTATAAAGAATCATCACTGGTAGAATTTGGAAAATTCGTAAAGTAGTTCACAAACAAAGGTAAATTCTTAAAAGAGGAAATTCACTATATGATCCCAATTTATGGAAGACTTTAGTTTGTGGTGCATTATATCTCAAAAAAGGATAGGTGGTTTGAAAGGCATCATCTATTTATGAATTAAATTTATTACTTAGTGGAGCTACACTACGTGGTGTAGGAGATTTCATGAATGGTTTAAAGCAGTTCATGGGGGAACAAAAATAGTTATCAAATGGAATCACTACACAACAATAACAACACAGTGAAGTTGAATTCATTTATTGTGTGAATCTGGGGCTTTATAGCAAACTCACATATGTTTAAAATAGTTTTAAGGTAATTCAAATCAATGAAATAAACATATAAAGGAGAAGTGTGCACACTATAACAGAGAGATATAATTGGGAATGGTTTTAAACCAAGAGGGATAGTGAGTTCACTCCAAGCTTGTAACAAAATTTCACTTTAGATGATTTTTTACATCATCACATTTCCTTTATATTCTCCCTAGACATATCCAAGTGAGGGTAAACAATGTTAAAATTGTTATACCATGTTCATGTTTCAAATTCCACTTATTCTTTCCTACAGGAAGGTGAGAGAATATTTTTTTTAGTATAGAAAAAAGATCCCAAGGGGTAGTTGTTTTAATCTTTTAAACCCTAATTCACCCCCCCCCCTCGGGTTATTTAACCTGGTGGGGCTAATAGTATTTTATAAATTTTAAGTGTAAAAAATTTGTATCATCTTGTAGATAAGTATGCATTTTAAAATGATAAAATAACTTTTTTTTATTTTTGTAAAACATATATTTTTTTATTCTTTTATAATAAATTTAAATATTAAAAATAAATTTATTTTCTTAAAAAAAATATTAAGTAGTTTTATAATGATAATATAAGTTTAAGATGCCATAACTAATCCATTCAATGGATCATAAAATCGATCATATTATATAAATTAGTATTTTTCAAATAAATTACGATTAAAAATTAAATTATCATATTTAAAAAATATTTTCATTAAAATGAATTCATTTTTTGGAATTTAAATGTCAAAAAAGTATTAGGGTTAGTTTTTTTTATTTTTCTAAAATTGTATAATTTATATGGATTGTTGAATTTTTAAAAATACTATAGTTAAAATTGTATGATAAATAAATTAATTAGTAATTTTTTGATGATGTAACATAGAATTTTATCATCCTTACATACACTAATTACTATATTTAGTCATAATAATCATACTATTTGTAGTCTTGAGTCAAAATAATGAAGCAATAAATATTATATTCCACAACACCTCTTTCCTCCCCTTATAAATATAACCACTCACCATCCCTTCTCCTCACACCATATAATACTTTTTGATTTACATACTTCTACCAATTTCTCTTCCCAACACTCTCCCTCATTCCCTCATAGTGCTTGTCTCACTAAAATAAAAAACCAGGTTTTTTAAGGAATATATCAAGAGATGACATTCAAAAATGTAATATTATCAATATAACTCTTTTAAATTCATTTCTTCTTCAAGATCCTCCTTAAATCCTTTATAAAACATGTAATAATGACCCTAGTATAATAAATATACTATAATGTTAATTTTTCCATCTAATATCTATTATCATACCTCATAACAGTTCATTCTAAAATGAAAATGTTTTACACATTATGATCTGTTCACCACCTCCGTGAAAAAAATACATCATTTTTCAACATCACCTTCAAGGGTAATTTTAATACATTTATTAAGCAACAAATTTATAAAAATAAGTATGTAATATATTTTTTCAAATTCTATTATGGATAATTTTTCGTATAGGTAATTAAAACCAAGTAAATTCGTTGTGGTTAGAAAACCCACCTAAGTGAATTCATAGTAAAATGATAATATTTTTACTCAATGAACCGAGTGTATTATAATAATATTTGACATTGATAACCATTTAAAACTCATAAAATTGCACTAAAAATATTTCATTACACTTCTATAGTTATTGATCAGTTTCATGAGAACTCCCATAATTACCTATGAACTAATTTTACTTTGGTACCTTGAAATGAACGACCTTGGGACCATTAATCTAGACGTGGTATCTCGGTTAAAGGACCTTAATGTAACATAAGTTCTTAAAGTTAAAGAAAATATTGTTTAATTGGGTTTTAAATCAAGTGTTTAATAAGTTTATTTTTATTATTTAGAATGTTAAGTGAAAGTGAAGAATGAATATGTTCTTGAGGTAAGGGAACACTTCAAACCACCCACTTTTCTTTAGGTTGTGCCTTTTTTCTCTATTCCTCACATTATATCTCTATTTAATGTTATTTAATGGATTTAAATTATGTATTTATATATATCTTAAATATGTACTTATCTTATAATACCTATCTTTTTTGGTGTTATATATGTCATCAATTCATTTGTCAATACCTTCTTTTAAATAATAACTAATTAAGGGGAAGTTTTTTATCGCTTAATAATTTCATGTAAAACTATTTAATAGAATTTTACCCATTTTTTATGTAATAAAATGATCAATATTTTAGTTTTTACAATTTTTTTACCTTTTTTCAAAGGAATATTTTTTTATTCATTAAAATTCATTTACTAATTCCTTAAAACACTATTTTAAAGGTTTATTTCTATACCCATTTTTCTACCCATTCTCATGGATTTCATAAATGAACTCAATACTTGATATATATTTTTATTTATTAAAATATAGACATACATAATTTTTATTTAATTTTTCTCTTTAAAATATTTATGAAGTATTCTTTTATTACAATTTTTGGAATATTTATGTAATCTAATACTTCCCATGGGTATTTCATATGTTTATAACTTATGTTTCATTACATTATGTGGAACACATATGCATGTAAATGTTATAATCGGTGAAGAAATATAGTGATCCAATGAATTAAGAAATTTTTATATCTATTGAGATGATATTAATGGTATTAGGGAGTCAACCTAATAAATTATGGGACTCTGTCCACTATGTTATGATCTCTTGATAATGATATTGGACTTATACTTATGATGTCATGTATTATAATGTTTCAAAATTCCTATGATTTCATGATATTATGATTCCATATTCTTTATTTCATTATTTCAACATATTATTCCTGATCCTTGACTTCTATGATATCATTTAATTCAATTTTCCCATATATTGTGCTTTATTATCATGCTTATCCCTTTAATAAGATTTATAGCTCACCCATTTTTTTATATATTCTCCATATTATCTTATATAGTTTAAGATAATAAAATTGATCTATAAGTGATTTATTGTGTTTAGAATAAATATTTTATATTATATATTTATTTTGATGTTATATGAACCTAGTATTCCAAATACACTAGGCCTATAGATCCTTGGGTTGTGTTTATTGGATACTAATATTAAAAATAGGTTGTCACTATAGTTGGTATCTGAGAAATGACTAATTTTTTGGGTATTGTGATAATAATAAATTAGTAAAACCCCTATGTATATGTCTAGGTATAATAAGACATCCAATATTTTTGTTAAATTATAGAGTGAGCGGTTTCCATGAAATAAAATTCATATCTGGATACAACATGCGGATGTGGTTCTATTGTAGATGTGCCTAGGTCTAATTAATGTAAAAGGGATCATTGGGTATCAGTTATACATGTACCTAGTGAAAATTAAATATGCCTTACTATACACCTGTTTTTTTGCTCTCTGAGGATATTTTTTAGAAAATTCATAAAATCTTTATGAACCAATGTGAAGGACTTCAATCAATTGTTATGTTACAAAACCTAACTTGAAAATTATCATGGATAACCTAGATTGAAACCTTGAGACTCGTATGTTAAGAATAATATGTAATTTATGATTTATTTATTCAAATTTCATAGTTTCCCTTTAATATTATTATTATTTTGAGTATTCCCATGCCTAATTTTTTTTATTTAAGTTAATCGTGAAAAATGGGAGGAATTGTGCTAACAATAAATTTGATATGCAATGTGATTATTTCTCTAATAATATTCCCAACTTGATTAAAGATAATTTGATACATCTTGTGATTGTTCCAAAATACATATAATAAAAGTGTAGGATGACATATCATGAAATATTATTTGATAAAGATGATAAAGAAAAGAAGATTCGATTCACTACATGTTTAAAATGTGTGAATAAGCACCAAGAGAAATATAAAAAAGGTACTAAAATATGTTTTATGTCTAGAAAAGTATGGTATAGAGCAGATAATTCCTAATAAAAATAAAGATTTCAGTTAACATGTTATAGAGAAATAAATTTCAAAATAAGGTACCACTAATACTTAAATATCATAGATATGGGGAACATGATCATTATCCAAGTAAATTCCCTTATCCAATGGAAATTAAGCTTGATAAACTCTAGAAATATCCAAACCAAGGGAACTATAAAGGGTTGACACTTTGATGAGTTTTGAGATGGATTGTTATAATTATAGAACACTTATCCACTAATAAATCATTGTGTATTTGTACTTATATTTCAATTCATTCTACTCTGGTATGTTTAGGGGGTTTTCTAAGAGTATTAGTTCGCCACCCCAAAAGATTTTGTATCATAAATGAAAACAAATATTATTATTGTATAACAAGTTAATGTTTATGTGTATGTTATTCTCTCAAATTTTATTATTATCCATTTAATGGAATTTGATGCTATAATTGGAATGGATAGGTTGTCCTTATATAAATTCAACATCAACAATTAAGAGAGGGAACCCAATATCCCCATCCTTAATCATCCACCAATTATATAAAATTGTAAGGTAGAGTGTAGATATTCTTTGGATGGTTCTTCTTAATCATGAATATTATTTAATTATAAGAAATAATATATTGCTAAATTTTTTTGGAAAAAGGATAGAATCATGCTTGAATGCAATCCCATTTTGAGGAACTATACTAATGTATTCCCTAAAGATTTCTATATAATTTCCTCTAGCTGATAGTTTGATTTCTCAATTGAACTTATATGAGGATATTTTTTTCATTTTCAAGATTTCATATAAAATGTTCACCATAAAATTGAAATAAATGATGAATAAGTTATAAGAGAATATGGTTAAGGGCATTATATGGCTGATTGATTCACCATATCACGCACCAGTACACTTCATCAAGAAGAATTATGGGTTAATGTTTCTATTTATTTATTATCATTAACTCAAAAAAATAGAAAACGAGTATCCTCCTCCATAGATTGATGAATTTTTTGGACAGATATGTGCGGCCAGATACTTCTCAAAGTTTGACCTACATTCAGGATATCACCAATTAATGGTGAAGAAGGTAGATATTCCCAAGACTTTATTATGATAATGGTAAGGACACTATGATTTTATCATAATGAAATTTGGACTCACTAATTACTCAAAAATATTTATATACTTAATGAATAGAGTATTTAGAGATTACCATTAAAAATATTTAGTAATATTTAAAGATGATATTCTGATTTACTATAAAATAAAAGAGGAGCATGAGGATATTTTCAATACTATTCTAAAGACATTATGAAAGGAAAATATATATTAAATGTATAGGGAATGTGAATTTTCTAAGGATTAATTATCATTATTTACGAATGTTATCACTAATAATGGGATATTTATAGATCCTTCAAAAACAAAGGCAATTGAGGAGTGTCATAGAAAAAAATATGTGATATAGATTCACTATTTCCTTGGTCAATATAGGTACTATAAATAAGTTTTTCAAAACTTCTTGCAATTTTCAAACCCAATAGACAAGATAAATTGAAAGGGATTAAAGTTAATCTAGACTAATAAATGTAAATATATCATTAAGGAGTTGAAAATGAGGTGTATCACTGCACTAAAAATCAAACATCCCTCAAGTGGGAAAATTTTCATGGTATACAGAGATGATTCAAATAAAATATTATGCTTTTTACTAATGAAAAATTATGAAGTGATAGTTTGTTACTCAAGGTAGTATAAAGTCCATGAGAAAAAATATAAAATGTCGGATTTGGAGTTGGTGTAAGTGAATTTAACATTGAATATCTGGTGTCATAATATATAGGGGATAAGTTTGAAATATATAGGAATAATAATATCCACAAATATATATTCACACAAATGGATATTAATATGATCCAAAGAAGATGGAAAGAGTTAATTATGGACTATGACTGTTTAACCCGTTTCCATCCTAGGAAGGGAAATTAAGTGGAAAATAATATAAATATAAATGATCTTATAACCATATCAATAATGAGAGTTAAGAAGGATCAAATATTCTTATACATGAAAATTATGGACATGGAAGTCATAAAAAATAATATCATCTTAATTACCTAAATTTATGACTCAGCCATTCTTTTTTTAGAAGATAAGGGATGATTAAAGAGATTCTATAGAAATACAGAATAAGGTGGAATCTATAAAAGAAGGGAAATGCACATAATTAAAAATTGATGAAGAATTAGTTGTTAGATATGGGTCACAACTATATATATCATCAAATCAGGACATAATTAAAGAGGTGTGTAATTATGCACAAAGATCGACATTCTCCATCCACCCAAGGAGAAAGAAGGCATATCAAGATATCTGAGACCACTATTAGTGGGATAATATATTGAAGGAGATCACATAATATATATATATATATATATATGTGAATAGTATGATTGAAAGTAAAGGTATAAAGGGAAAATTCCAAGGTTATGATGCAACTATTACCCATACATTAATGGGAATGGGAGAACATCGCCATGAATATTTTCATAGGACTTACAAAAAAATCTAAAGAGAAAAATATCATATGGGTAGTGGTAGAAAAATACACAAAGACTACTCATTTATTTTTCATTAAATAGGAAAATCACTTGATCGAAATGAAAGGATATACATTAGAGAAGGGGTGAGGCTATATTGAACAGCATAATAAATTTTATCTTATTGATATTAGAGGATTACCTCTAAGTGTATAAAATTATTTAACATGATCTAAACATTTAGTTGAAAATTAGTATGTGTTATCACCCCCAAAATAATGGTTAATATAAGTTGAATATCTTTACACTTAATGGCGTGTTGAGATCATTCTCGATAGAGTTTGATGGAGGATGGGATCAACATCTTCCTTGGGTCGAGTTTTCGAACAAAAATAGCTTCACCCAATCATATAAATGGATCCATATGAATCCCTCTATGGGAAGACATGTAGGACACTTGTGTGTTGTGATGAAGTTATAGAACATAACTTATTGTGAGATTAAATAGTTAAAAAATAATGGAAATTTTCTAGGCCATTCAGAAACACATAAAGACATCTCATAGTCAATAAATTAGATATTTTGATAAATGATGGAGATACCCAAAGTTTATGTTTTCAGATAAAGTGTACCTACAAATATATCAATGGAAGTGATTTGTTATATTTTGGGTGAATGGAAAGAAAAGTCACAAATTAGTTGTCATTTTTGATATTATTGAGTGCATCAAAGCTATATCCAATCGAATAGAACTCTTGCCAACATTTTCTAAAGTACATGAAATGATCCGTGTATCCCTCTTGAAGAAGTACATATCAGATACCTCACATGTACTAAATCTAAATGTGGTATAGTTGGAGCATGATCTCTCTTATGAGGAGAAACCGAGGAAGATCTTGGACTATAAAGATAAATTAAAATGCAACAAGAATACACGCCAATTCAAATTAATGAGGTGCAATCATAAGTATGAGGAGGTAGCAAGGAAACTATAGAATAAATGAAATAGAAGTTCCATCATCCATTTTCATCTTTGTGGATAATTGAAATTTCAAGGGACAAATTTATTAAGGAGGAAGAATATAACAACCCAGAATCTTATCAATTGAATTTATCTTCTGAATTTACATATGTTTCAGGTTTAGTTATATATTATTATACAAATTACATGCACTTCATGATAAAAACAATATAATTTTTTCATAATTACTTGAAAATTATATTTAAAGTATGAATATAATCAGTAAAATTTCAAATATTACAATTGGAAAAAATAAAAAATAAGAGAAAAATAATATGAAAAGTTTGGTTATGCTTGATCCCTTAGAATGGTCACACTTTTGAAGGACACTATAGTAATTAATAATTGTATTAGGAATGAAACATATGTTTTCAAAATCAAAATATATATCCCCAATAGAAAATACAGTTGAATGAAGAATAAAAAAATATGCGGTGTTTATATATGATAAAATACATATATTTCCAATAAAAATCTAACTATTGGACTAGTAAGTTGACCATTGGAATAGAAATTTGGCTGTTAGAAATATTAAATTGACTACTAGAATAGTAACCACACTTATAGGATATTATAATTATATTTGGGTATCTTATAAAATGAAAATATAACAAATCTATATCATCATAAAAATAAAAAAAATTAAATATTAACCATTAAGAGTTTATATTTTTATAAATCATATATGTTCTATTAATATTTTTATGATAGATATAAATATTTGAAAAAATATATTTTAATAAAAAAAATTAAAACAATATTATTTATTATTATGATGAAAATATAATTTTATGAGACCATAAATAATTTTTTTAATTAGTCCTAAAGTTGATCATATTATAAAAATTAATATTTTTCGAATAAATTTTTCTTAAATTTTTAGTTTATAATATTATAAAATTATTTTCATAAAATGGGTTTTTTTAATCAAAATTTTGAAAAAATATTAGGGTGATTTTTTTTATTTTCCTAAAATAGTTAAATTTTTTGGTGAATAGAAAAATACATTAAAATATGGTATTTAGCATTTCAAGCTAAATACATGAATTTCTAAGTTGTGGATGATGCAAATAGTAATTGTCTCAGACTCAAATAAACTAATTACTATATTTAGTCACAATAATCTTCACTATGGTAGTATTCATCCAAAATACTAAATTAATGAATAATATATTCAAAAATTCCCATCTTATCCTCTTATAAATACCACCCCCTGTCCTCATATCATATAAAAAATAGATATTTTCAATGTCCAACCCAATTATATTCCCAAACCTCTTCAACGCAGCCTTATTGTGTTAGTATCACCAAAAGTCAAAAATAAGGTTCCTTAAGATGTATTTTAGGAGGAGACATTCAAAGAAGTAATATTCTCAGTGTATCACTTTTCAATTATTTTCTTCATCTACCACCTCCTTACATACTCCATATAACTTAAAATAATGACTCTAGTATATTAAATATGTTGTAATTTTATTATTTTAATGTGGTATCCATTATTAAACTTCTTTTCACACTACAAAAAAGCACCTCATAGTGGAAGTTTTTTTTAATATGGTGGTGGCTTAAACCACCACCATATGATTCTATGACAGTTTCATAAAACCACCACTAAATTGGGTGTCAAAATCAAACACACATTAGTTTCTTCAATTTAACATTAGTTTATGGGAATTTTATTAGTAAACATATTCTGTGGATTTTTTGGTGGTTTTAGAGGAAATTTCATGTGAAAAAAATGTTGTATTTAGAGGTAGTTTAAATTTTTGTTAAAATATTCCTTTTTTACGTTAAACCCACAGCTAAAACCATCATAACTGCTGATAAACAATAACGTTCATTTATTTAGAAGTTCTTTTAACTGCCTCTAATAATATAATATCTAACTATAGCATCAATTTAAGCCCCACTAAATGTAGATTTACAAAAAAAAATGTCATAGAATCTGTATCCTCAGTACCAATACCCTGGAAAAAACCATGTGAAGAGAACATATAACATAAAAATCTAAACCATCTAACAATGTTCAGTATTCAACAATCTAACAATGTTTCATAAAAAACCCATGTACATAGAACATATAATAGAATAATCTAAACCTTAGCATCTCAACTATCTAATAAGGTTTCATATATCTAAATCTAAGAGTTTAAACTATATAGAACCAACGTCTGAGCAGAAAACCTTCAAAATAAATAGCATGAACTTATAAGATGTATCTTTGAGCCATCCTAATAAGAATGATTTATCCTAGTGCTCGGGATAACATTGTAAAAATAATTGGGTCTGACAACACTACTAATTAGTTTTTGTTTGGAATTTATGTTTGATACATATGAAGTTATTAAACATGACTCGGTAAGAGAATTATGCTTGTGTCTACGATAAAACCTATACTAAAACACTTGTAAGAGGATGGTGTTTTTTCAATTCAGTTTTATGATTAATTTATGTGTGTTATCCTAGTTTTGGAAACACATTAATTAGTTGATGAAGCATCTGCCATGTAATGATTTTTATTTTAACAAAATATTTCCCAGGAAATTTCTAATATGGGGAGAGTGATGATTATTATGGAAATTATGTCCTTTTATGTAGGGGGGCACAACTATAATGTACCAATTATATATTTTCTTAATTAATTATTGAATCCTATGAGTTGGTATATTCAATATTTCACATCTAAAACATGATGATCACTTTTAAATCCTAGGATTGAGTTTAAACTAATTCTAGATGATAGATTCATGCATGAGATAAATATGTGATCCATGAGTTTTACTGGTCAGTAGTGTGTTTATATATTCAGGGAAACATGATTGAAATGTGGTTGGTTGATTACCCAATAATTAATTAATGATGAGATTAATTGTTGTAATTTTTTGGTTATGCATGAAATAACATGGTATCATTGGGATATAAGGCTATGTGATCAATACCTTAATTAAAACCCTAGATATTAAGATGGGAATATCTTAAACAAGTAAGCCTATAGTGGATTTATTGATGCTTCAGTGATCAAATTTTGATGGGGATCTAAGACTTCCATATATGCATCGTGTTAAATATGATGTGAACTTTTTGGGGTGTAACCCTTTAAAGATATACCATATAAGTAAAATGATGGTTTTAGGGTGCAATGAGGTGGTTGGTCCATTGTTGGACCTAGTCACATATCATCGAGAGATGTGCCATTAAGGGTTGGTTCAAGGGAAGTATAACATATTTATATGGAGTGCGTATCGAAAGATCTAAACATGCCTATCAATATAATCTTTCAAAAATGTCAGGATGTTTTTATTTGTGGACCAGGAATGGGTAATGTTTAGAAACATGGTGTACTCCTATTCTAGATTCAGTCATTCCTAATATATTGAAACCATCCTAAGTATATTGGGATAGCATCTATATACAAAGATAAATAATTAAATCCAATACATTTTTATTTGTATGAAAGGAATCCATGAGAGGTTTACACAAGGATTGATTTACAGAAATCCTATGATATGGATTAAAAATCTCAAATAATGTAGGGTAACACTCATGGGAGTGTTGGACCGGTCATTGGATGGTTGTATCAGTTTTTGAGTTTCTTAATAACTAGAACTCGGTACTATTGTATTCCACGGTGAATGACAGGTATTGGTTCAAATACATAATTGTGAGAATCTTGAGTCTAGGAATAAGGCTTGGGATACCTTTTGATTATCTTGGTGTGTTGGACCGTGAATACACTACAATGTTTTTTTGGAATGATGAAATAAATGAGTAATATTTGTTAAGATCAAGGGACATCACAGAATGTTGGTTACAAGCAGTGGTGAGAATGTTCAATGTGATTTTGGGGTACCTTGGATAAAAGGTTTCAAAATATGTATTTATAGATGTTGACTATTAAAGTTGAGTGTTATAAAAAAATACTCAACCGAAAAAAGTTCAATATGAGTTATTTTGAAAAGTAGTATGCGATCAGTGAGGAATTTCTTCAGGAACATGTTGAGTTTACTGTTCTTGAAAAAACATGGTTATGGGGCTTGTGTCTCCAACATGAATAAAATGAATATAATAAACAACATGATAGTTAGTCCAAAATACTAATATACACATCCTAACATAACTTAAATTAAACTATTAAATTTCTCCATCTTCCACATAGAGCATAGATTAATTCATACTCCACCAACATCATACTTCACCAATTCTAGACTCACTACCTTACGAAATCATCAAGCCATATCAAATTCCAATTACTTTATCAAACATGGGGAATAATGAAAAATTTAGGTGACTACTCTTTGCCACACAAGATATATGATATATGATACATGAAAAAACCCTTTGATTCCATATTTTTCAAACATATCAACAAGACTATTAATCACTGACCAATGATGAACACTACCTGTCACCCTCTCCACCTCCTTCTCTACTTCCTAATACCGGCACATGTAAGACAATTATATTGAAAATTAAATAATCTTGTATATTAGTATTTAAACATAAAACCAATAAATTTTTTCAAACTAAATGATTTTAAAGTTGTGTGATTTACCTTCTCACCATTCTTCATCAATGCAATATCACCAAGGACAAATCTGGTTGTCTTCTAATATAAATCGACCTACGCTTTATACAATGTAGATATATGAGCCCCATATTATAGAATGGTGTCTTTTACAGAAACATATTCTCTCTGATCATCTAAACTACAACCCAGAGTAGATGTAGCCACAATCCCTAATGTCCTGCTAAATACCTCAGATGTTAAGGGTCCCAAACCGATCCCGCACACTTGACCAAGATGCTCATTCCCATGCACTTTACCAACTGGGTCATCCTGGGAGACTGAGTAGGACTGCACGGGATTGGCATCCCATAGTTCTTTAATTATTACAGATAAATAAAATATCAATCATATTAGAAGAAATATATATTAACATAGTGACAACTAATAATAAGTTAATATAATGAAAAATTAATTCATACCACCAACTTCTTTAACAGGATCATTGACAAATCTCCCATCATATTTTTTAGGAACATCCAACCACACTATTATTTAGGATGCTTGGCTCCCAAAACTCTATGACTGCATTAAAAAATGATAAATCAATAATTTAATATAATAAACAATTAATATTGTCTTATAACTATTTAAACTAATGAAAATATTATCAGAGTCGATCAGCTTCTAAAAAACTCTTTAACCCCGTAGTGTGAGGGATGATTTAGTTAGCCCATATCGGTGCATTATTCCTTCAAAGATACAAAAATAAATAAATTTTAATTTAAAAGTAATGTATGAAATGTCATATCCTTTTCATATACATTTATAAATATAAAATGTGATTAATATAATAATATATATTTAAATACCTTGTCATTCTCATCATGATGTCTGTCAATTAACGATTTCCATTTCTCTCTAGGTACCCCATTGGGTACCTTGTCACACATTTGTTGGGCGCTCAACAAAGTATCATTGAAATAACTCTATAATCTTCATTTAATGTCCTTCCATTTCTTTCCCAATTTTTTGAATGTCCACCTTCATGCAAGTACATCAGAAACTGTAAAATAAAAAAACATTTGTACACAGAAATAAATTTAAAAAATATTAGAATATAATAACATACTAACATTAAATTAAACAATAATGTATTAAAATTACCATTATTTGTGAATTAGAAACTTCATTTTTTCCAGATGGAGGAATATGCCTCCAATCATCATACGTAATCATAAGGGAAATTGGCTCTGGGGAAAGCTGACCTGGAATCTGGCCTAGTAATCCTACAACAACATCTATAAAGACCCCATAGGAATGAAATTGGACAACTATCTTTAGTCTAGTCAGATTCCATACATCTGAACTTTTCACATTTTTCTCTATAGTTTCATTTTTTAAATATTTTTTGAACAAAAATTTAGTATAAAAAAGTGCAATAAATTTATTCATATTAAAATTTGTACCTATAACAGTAACCCTCCAGTATCCCCACGAAGAACAAGAAGTGGTTCCTTGCTCCCTCACTACTGAGGCTGTTGAATGGGAAGGCGTCAACAGAGCTGCTTATGGGACACTCATGGAGGGTCTGAGAGATGGTGTAGGGGACAAATAGATGGTGTATTAGATGTTGTAGGGAGTGATATAGATGGATCGTCATCTGTCAGTGTGGTTGATGGAATAGTATAACGCTTCCTCCTTGGCATTCCTATCATATAATCAAATAAAATTTAATTCATAACATATATAAAAAAAATTATGTAGAAAAATAAATTTTAAATGATAACAAATTCATAGTAATAACAATATATATATATATATATAAATGATAAATAATGAATAATTTTAAATCTAGTTTTCTATTGCCTTCATACAACCAAAGTTTGTATAGGCTTCTCTTGAGGATGTTATCCAAATATTTTTTGTATTTATAAAATATCCACAAATTACATAAAATGTTTTCTAGGTCTAAAATGAAGCATCAAATAAGGTTGTGTTCCACATGTTGATATATAGTTAAAAAAGACTAAAAAAGGCATGACACCCATGGTATATGGTGAAATGGTTGACAAGAGGATTATCGTATAAAAATGTTCTAATCCAAAATGACTAGGCCCAAGGTGTGAGGAACTTTGAAGGCCTAATAGTCAGCTAGGCTATATTGTGTATACATAGTGGTGTGAGTGTTTCATTCTTGGTTGGGGTGTTTCAGAGTTTCCTGGTGGCTATTTTATAAGGGAAGTGATATCTATAATTTCTTAAAAAACACCAAAGTTGTCTTAGGTTATGGAATGAGTTGTTTTAGAAATGGTGTGAAACGTAGTAAGTTACATAAAGGGATTTTAAGGGGTTATCCTTGAGAAATATACTAATAAGTTTAGGGCCATATGAATTATATACTATAAGATGTGGAACTATACATAGAATCATGAATCTCCTTGTGCAAGGAGATTGGGATGTGGTAATGGGTCAAATGGCCCATGATAAGTCATTGGTCTTGGTGTATCTACGTTGGTGGATCATAGAGGATAGTAGTCACTCTCTTTGGGTGTGTTTAGTGTAACTATGTGATTATAATTGGAGGAATAGTCTCTCTTGAGTGTGGGGGATCTTTAGGGAGTGAAGAGAAATCATGATATAAGTAATAATTCTTAGTAATAGGACTTGTAATACATAAATAGTGATGAAAGGGTTGGTCCTTGGAGGAACTGAGTGGATTTTGGTTAGCTCATATATGGTCTTGGTTCTTCAAAAAATTATCTTTCTTCACTTGATTATCTATTTTTATGAGTTTTTTTAATAGTATTTTTATTTATAACCATTATATGTTAATCATCATCCCTTTAATAGGTATTTACTTTATTCATCCAAACTATTATAAAATTATCTTTAATTCTATAATTTTTAAGATGTTATAGTTTTTCTTATCCCTAAAAATGAAAAAAAAATATCCCATTTAACATTTTTATGTTGATATGAGAATGTGTAATTTCATTAGGATTGAATCATAGTACATTCCATGAGTATTTATTAATTTTGGAAGGGTAAAAATGGTGCTATAGATTTTTTTTCCAACTCAAACTCCCTAAGTGAGCAACATTCCATATTCTACTGATGTTTTTTAAAACCAATATTTTAATGTTATAATTTTTTTTCTATTATCTTTGTGTGAAATTATTTTATTTTTTGAGTGAATAAAATTTAAAAAACATTCAATTTCCATAGTTTTTATCTTATTTATATTGTTTAATATATCTTGGTTTTATAATCTAGAAACATTATGACTCTTGTTCCTGTTCTATGATCTTATTTATAATGGAATGGAATTTTTTTCATAAAAATGAAAATTGACAATGTATAAAATGTTTATAATGTGTCTATGCTCTATAATAATATGTTTCATAACTTGTGCATGATCAATAATCTATATTTTCTACCAACCTATTTTTTAGTAAGTGTACGAACATTAAAATATGTCTATAAACAATGTTTTAAAAATTGTAATATTTTTATACAATACAATCTATGTATAAAAAATGATTCCTAATATTCAATAAACTTCTGATAACCCATTTTTTTAATTTATAATCAGTGTATAAACATTGTATTATTTTATTTTTTTAACCCTCAATCTATGTATAATTTTAGTTGATGATTCAGTAATCTATCATAACACATGATTTCAGATCTAATATAAACCATTAAAGATGCCCAAAACTGGAGAAAAAATAGAATCTTCTATACTATCTAGTGTAACATAAATATAGACTACTTTAATATCGTAGAGTTACCATGAATTAAAAATATCTATATGTGATAAATAAATTGAATCATATAAGAAATAAACATTTTAAATAATTCTCACATGAAATATAAATCCCTAGAAAAGAAATTGATCTGATTTCATTATTCATAGTGAAATAATAATATATATCCAAATCATGGATAAAAACCCAATAAAAGCATTATAAATCATGTGGTATCACTAGGTAGAACATCCATGTGAGGGTTATTCACATGGTTTCCACTAATAAATGAACATTTTTCCCTAAAGTTGTTCGTTACCCATGAAGACATATCATGTGTGTACAAAAAAATATAGATCCTCCGTCCAATTGTGGTTACCAACAAAATTTGTAATAAACCATTTCATTAAACCGTCAATATCATCCAATTTTACAAAAAAAAACAAAAAAAATATTTTGTGTGTTACCTTCACCTACCACTATACATTTTAGGGGTGGCGAAGTGGGGGTCAAGATCAGCAATGATGAGAAGCAAGGCATGGCAAGGCGATGTGCGATCAGTTGAGGAGTGGGGAGGCGAGGTGCGGTGAGGTGTGGCGCGGTGAGGGACAGCGAGGTGAGGCAACGTGCAGTGATGTGAGGTGTGGCGAGGCGACACATGGAAATGGTTGGCGATGGGTAGTGACTAGCAGTGATGATTCTTGGGCTTTGGGTAGTTGTTGGGGTGGGGGATGGGGTGTCGTGGGGTTGGGGGTTTTGGGGGAGGTGGAAAGTGTTATAGGTGTTGAATTTTTTAACTGTATAACGGTGGTTTATAAAAAACCACAATTAAATTATAAAAAAAATAGGTCTGGTTTAGTAAAATGCCACTAAATTATAAGATTATTGTAGTTTCATTTAATACTAAAACGAAAAACATTTTTCACATTATGTCCGGTTCACCACCTCCATGAACAATGTACTTCGTTTTTCACCACTGCCTTCAAGGTTGGTTTCAATACATTTATTTTGGGAAAAACATATCGAAATTAGTATATTATATATTTTTTCAAATTATTTAAAGGATAAATGTTCCAGGGTAAAATAAAATTAAGTAAGTTCACTTTGGTTGAAAAAACCACCTATGTGAATTAACAGTAAAATGGAAATAGTTATGCTCAATTAACTGTGTTTATTTTAATACTTTTTGACATTTAAAACCATTTAAAAATGGAATAACATGACAAAACTCTCATTACACATATAGAGTTGTGGAACCATGACATTAGAACTCTCATAATTACCTATAAATTAATCTTACCTTGGAACCATAAAATGAATGACCTTGGGATAGAAAATATAGAAATGGTATTTTAATAAATAGAATCTTAACTAACATAAGAACTTAATAATAAATCAAATATTATTATATTATTTCCTAAATCATATTTTCAATTAATTTATTATTATTTTTTACATAATTAGGAGAATGTGAAAAATGAATTCAAACCTGAGGTCTGGGAACTCCCTCAACCACCCTCTTTTCTTTGGGTTGTGACTTTTTCTCTCTAACTCACTTTCACTCTCTATTTAATTTCATTTAATAATTATAAATTCAGTATATATGTCTCTTAAATATGTATATATATTATTATCACATTATTTTTGGGGGTTATACATTCCTTTAATTCATTTCTCAATACCTTATTTAAAATAAAACTCGGTTGTGGGGAATATTTATATCCCCTAATAATTTCATGTAACACTCTTCTAAAGTGTTTAACCCATTCATGATTTCATAAAATGAAATGTTTTTTATGGTTATAAATTTTTAGCCTCTATTTTCAATTAAAATTCCATATTCTTTCCTTTTTAAATTTTTTTTACCTTTTCCTTAAAACCCCATTTCAAAGGTTCATTTCAATACCCAATCCTCTACCATATCTCATGAATCTTTCAAATGAACTCCATATTTTAAAATTATTTTTTTGTATTAAAATATTAAAATCCAAAATATTTAATTCCTTTTTCCCATTAAAATATTTATCAAATATCATTTTATTATTCTTTGAGGAATTATTATGCAACCCACTACTTTCCATTGGTATTTTATTATGGTTAGGCCTTATGTTTAGTTCCCTTATGTGGAACACATATGAATGTACATATTAATATGGGTTCACCTAGATAGAATATCAATTCATTGGATAATTTTTATCTATTAGGATGATATTAATGGGATTAGTGAGTAAACATAATCCATTATGGGACTCTGTCGAACATTTTATGATGTCTAGGTAGTGATCCATGACTTAAACTTATAATTTTTTGTATTATTCTGTTTCCATATTTTTATATTTACATGATCTTATGATTATATCTTCTTTATGTCATGAATCGATATGATTTCTTAGGATCCTTATATTTTATGATATCATGTTATTTTATTTCACACATATAATATGCTTCATTATCATGCTTATTCCCTTACTAGACATTATAGATTACTACTTCTTTATGTGTTACCCAACTTATATTATGATGTTTCAGAATATAAAAGGGCTCTAGTAAAAAATTATGTTGTTTAAAATAAATTCTCTTACTTTAGATTCATATTGATGTTATATAAGCCTAGTGTTCTAAAAAAACATGTTCATTGGATCCTTGGGTTGTGTTTATAGGATATTAATGTTGGAAATAATATAATAATATGTGTGAGAGGCTTGGATAATTATAAAAAAATTCTTACATCAAGGGATTTTGTGGTGATTTTATGTAAAGAAAAAATAAGAATGTGGATAATCTATCTCATAAAATTTTGAATTTCATGGAAATTTATATAAAAATTGAAACAATGTTTTTCATTATAATGAAAAATTGTGGTTCATATCTACCAATAATAATTGATATGATACTAAATAAAAAACCCTAAAAAGATTATAACTAATCAAGAGAAAAGGGTTTGTGAGTTGTCCTTGGGTTATAATAAAAAAGAAAATGTTGAACAAAATATTCCAAAAAAGGACAAGGAGTATGTTATTACAAATAGAATAAGGTGCTTAAATTGTAGAATAAATTCTATGGATCATTGTTGTGTATAATTGAGTGTTTGGGTTAATTAAGGAATTTTTAGGCTCCAAGAGAAATAATTAATCTAAGAAATGAATAAAAGTATTTGTTTGGTAGAAGTCATCTCTCGAAATAATAAATAATCCAAACTTCATGAGAGGTTTTCTAAAGATGATGATTCAATAATTTATGAGAGGTTATTTGGACGTTGAAATCAAGCTAGAAACATTTCAAAATGATGTTTGATCATATTTATAGTATTGGAGCATATTTTGAATAATATTAATCTAGCACCAAGAATTTCATCTTCTTTGATAAATAATGTGAAAAAAGTACGTTTTATACAAGAAGATGGATTAAAAACTAGAATATCATGCATCCCATTGAGACTAATATTTTCTAAAACAAGGGATAAATCATGAATATTTTTATCAATAATTAAGTTGAAAAGAAAGTATTTTCTTGGTTGTGATGAAACTCTCAAAATTTTTTCTCTCACTAAGGAGGTATGGAGATCCCACCTTATCCCCCAAATCTATTGTTCTTGTTTTCATTATAAGTATATAATTAATGATGATGTTTGTAAAGGTAAATATAGAATAATTATATTGTGAAATATCATTAATAGATTAGAAGATCCAACTTTGAATGATATATCTTGAGTTGTAATAGTTTTTATTGATATTTATGGAAGAGGATGCTTGATATTAATATAGATAATTGATAAAACCTGGTGAAGAAGTTCTTGAATGTTCTACATGAGGGGGTATAATTTGAGAAATCTATGAGAAAATGATTAATTTATGTGAAACCATTGTCGATTTATGTTAGTCATATTCACCTATCTTAGTTTTGAAATAATAAATTATGAAATTAAGCTGTAAAAATTAGTTTGTTCAACAATAAGAAAATGTTATATTATATTTAGGAATACATGACTATAAATAATAGTGTTTTAATGTTAATTAGTTGGTCTTGTTTTCTATACTGAGCATTGCACATGTATAGTTGATAAATTTAAAACTCACATATGATTTTTTCCTTTATATTTATATTCAATAATGGGGAGAGATACAATAATTTTATTTAAAACATATTGACATGAATTATAATTATGTTTATTGAAAAAAAAGTGGGATATTGATTGGGTAACACCCAAATATTTTAAATTATATTTTACATTGAAACCTAATGTGTTCAAAAACATGTAATGAATAAAACACTAAACCAAAAAAAGCATGGACTATTATATATCTGTTAAAATATAATTGTATAAATAATTGGTATAAATAGAGGTAAATAATTTTTGAAATATATATTGAAATAAAAATAATGGTCTTAATTAATATTAATGAATTGATAAAATTAAATTAGTATATCTAAATAGCAAATAAGACCATTTTATGCTAAAAATTTATTTTTATAAAATTATTCTTAAATACTATTTATTTTAATAAAATAGATACATTATATATGAAATTTATTTTTAATATAAATAATTTATCTACCCTAATCTAATTTTTAATTGATATAAAATGGGAATAAGAACATTTGAAATTTTTTAAAAATTATTTTCCTAAGAAAAGAATTTCCATTATATTTTTATTTAAAAGTTAAATTCCCGAATTTTATAATTTTAATTTGATAAAACAAACTTCATTTTTATTTTCATAATTTTTATATTATCATAAAATTATATTTTTAATATTTTTTTAAAACAATTGACTTTTAGTTGAATATGAAAAATAATGATTTTGCTAAAAATGACATTATCTTAATAATATAATTACATATTAAATTAATGAAACATTTTTTCTATAAAAAATATAGATAATAAGTAATATAAATTATTTAAAAATTTTATGCTGAATTTATAAAATCTGTGTTTATCTTTTTTTAAGTTTAGTAATATTTTTCTCCAAAAACTATTTCTATTCACTTATATTAAAAAAATGTTTTTTTAAATTATTGAAATTAAATATATAAGAAAATATTTTATATTTTATATATTAATTAAAATAATATTTAATAAGTTTAATTTCATTTTTAGGCATATAATTATGATTAAAAAAATTAAATTTGTTAACCAGGACGATGGTAAAACCGTTACTTTCAAATAATTTCATTATTAATGTTATGTAATTTTTAATTATTAAATTAAATTTATTAATTTAAAAAATTACTATAATATTATTTTTTAAAACTTATATAAGTATATTAATTTAATTTTAATTGCCTATTAGTTCTAAAAAAGATTAAGAACACATAGTAAAAACAACTGTTGTCTACAAAAAAAAGATTACATAAACTAATAGGTTAAAAACTAGTCACAAAGGTAAAAACTAAAATGGTAAAATGTAAAACTCAAGTGGTGGAAAGACAGAAACCTATTTTAAACATATTCAAAAAAATGGTGATTGAGTATTTATCAATATTATATCACCCCAAAATCCATTATTTCTTACTTTTTTAACTATTTACTCTTGAATAGTTTCATTCCATTATTTCAGAATAATACATTTTCACAAAAGTGACTTTTCTTAACTTTTAAAATGCTGGAATTACACCCCTTCATTACACAAAAAATCATTCAAATGTATTCATGAAAATGGGAAAAAATCCCTACTATAATCCTATTTCATTTTTATAAGCCTTTAGTCTCATAATTTTATCCAAAGACCTTTAATTGAAAAAAGGTCATCAAGAAAAAGTTCAAGGTCTCATTGTAAGTATTACTTAATCCATAACCATTTATTCAAAATCTTTATCATAAAAAAATACTTAAACATAAAAATATAATGAAATAATATTCATTATTATACTTATATGTAATTATATTAATCTAATAACCTTTATTTATTCCTTCCCAACCATATATAAAACAGGAATGTTGATTGTACACTGTGAGGAATACCGCCTCCATGAAATAAATTTTTTTGTTTTTCATATTGCTTTTAATAATTTATAAAAACCACATAAATTCATATTCATAAAAATAAAAAATCTATATAATATCATTATTATTCTTTTATAATAATATTATATGATTTATTTTCCATACACACCCATCGAGATATAGCTTGTTTTTATTTAGGGTTCGTTTAACCACATATTTTAACAATGTTATAAAACTCTATCATTAATGATAATGGGAACACAAATAAAAATTTTATGATAATTTGATTATAAAAAATTATTTTTTATATTTATATAAATTTTATGATATTTATTTAATTCATTATAAAAATATCGTCTTTGATCACTAAAATTACCTAAATAATATTATATTGATTATATATTCACACAAACATAATAAAAAACTAAATAATAATAAATAATATGATAATAAATGGTATATATTAAGTTAAATATAAATTAATAAGGTCCCTAATAATTTATCTATAAGATTTAATTTTATTATTTATATGGTTAGGCACTTGAAAATAATGAATTATGAAAAAGGTAAGTGTTTCTTGTCATAATTTTCACCCTTTGAGTGGTATTTTTTACTGTACTCCAAATTTTATTTATAATTTTTTAGTTACTTTTACTTTAATATTTTATATAATTAATCTCATGTATTTCATGATATTTAATGATCAATTTTTAGTTCTTTATATTATGGAATTTTTACAAAAAAAATTAAAAAGTTGTATGGATGTGTGTTAACTAAATTTTCTTCCATTTATTTACAAACATTATTATTGAACTCTAATATTCAAAGTTTCAATAATTATACCAAATGGATATTTTTATGGTATTTCATCATTCCTTTATTTTTTTATACAATTATCCCTTATAACATAATTATCAAATGATTCCTACCACAAATATTATGTTACTTGAATGGGGTTTCCTGTCTTAATTTTCACCCCTTGAGACATATTTCTTATTTTACACAATATTTTCTTTTTTTTGGTGTATCTACTTCCACATTAAATTTTTTTATCATTATAATTTCATTATTCGGGGTATTTAATTTTTTATTTTAAATTCAATATATTAATATGGTTTTATTATAAATGTTAATCGAGCCATAATATTTTTCTCAACTCGGGTTTTTTCTTCTTATGTCAAAATTTCTCTACATGGTTAAGATATTATAATCCCCATTTATCCTAAAATTTCTTTTTTACAATGGTAATTTCTCTTATATTTTGGAAGTTACTTCATCTCATTTGTACCATATTCTCTGATGAAATTCCTTCTTAAATAAAATATTAGTATTAGTAATGATGATTCCCATTCTTTCAAATAATTATTTCTCCTCTATGTCTATGTTTTCCTTCCAAAAAATCTTTTCATCTCATTTTTGGAACTCAAATATTGGTTAACACATTTGATCTTATTTCTTCTCATCACCACTATATAAATTGAAATTTCATTTTCCTATATAAAATGTAGGTTGTTAATAAAGGTGTTTCAAATTATTCCCCATGTTTTTGTTTAAATGTTGAACTCACAAACCTATGTCCTTCA
Source organism: Viscum album (assembly GCA_963277665.1). Classification (NCBI taxonomy): domain Eukaryota; kingdom Viridiplantae; phylum Streptophyta; class Magnoliopsida; order Santalales; family Viscaceae; genus Viscum; species Viscum album. The sequence goes on along the minus strand of OY728157.1, from coordinate 198,353,930 downwards.
TGTATAATGAATTTATTTAGTTTAATTGTATTATAATTTCATAGTATCTCTATCATTTTCTATTTATTCTTACATTACTATTATCATATGGTTTTTTCATCTCAATTTTTCTTCATTGGGATATTATTCATATTCACCACTTATTTCCCATTTTTTGTATATATATTGGTCATATATAATTTTCAAAATACCCTCATACTATTTTATATTTGGGGAATAAGCATGAGAAAAATAAATTACAATATTTGTCTTTTCTAATCATCTAATATTTATAGGCATGGTCTTTCTTCACAATATCCTTCCTCTATGAACAGTATATATTTCCTTTGATTGAAGGGTTTTCACCTATATGTCATATATTGATTGATTGGAGGGACTATTGACTTAAACATATTCCCCATTCTCTATATGGTTTTAGTTTGAGTGATGCTTATATAAAAATATTTTCCACCATTTGATTGTGGAAATATTTAATATCTATATACTCATTATTTCAATATGGGACTTTATTAACTAATAAGGAAAATTGTTTATGTATTGTATATTTTATTCATTAGTTCATATGATGAATTAATTGTACATAATTAGTGATGGTTTGTGCCAACAATAACCTCCCAATGCATCAATAGATATCACAAGACAAACTAGCTTGGGTATTTTTTATATTACATCCCATTGGAAAATATTTCCTAAACACATGGTCTGGGTGATAAGGTCATGATTTTTAATATCTGGATGTATTGGTTTAGACCATGGAATTTTTTTTATGAAATTATGAATTTCATCACTAAGGAACCTATTATTATTATTATCCACGTGTTTATTTATTGATATACTAACCATGGATAAGTTATTGTAATAGTTTATTTTGATTGTGGAATTCTTTTTATAATTTATTCTAGTCATATTATTTATGCTCATTATATGATAACTTATTATCATTAATTTTTATCACTTATGTTTACATTTATTGACTATATGAGCTAACCCTTTCATATGTTTCTATTTCCAAAAGTTATGAATAAATGTATTAGACATGATATATCTAAGATATATATTTTTTGGTTGAATTTTTAGGAGATGTTAAATTATTATTAATGATTAATTCGTTTCTTATATATTGGTGAAAAAAGTCCACTTAATGAGATATACATGGGATTCATTCGTTAAACTTTTTCTCCCTAACTCTCAAAAAATAAAACACTAAAAGGTTCTTTTAATGTAATAGACTTAATATTTTTTATTGAGAATATAATAATTGAGGGTTAAAAATAGGTCACTTTGGTTGATTTTAAAACCTCTATATAAAGAAGTTATTTATTCACACTAGATTATGGGAACGCGGGTCTAGGGTATCATGGTTGGTATCAAATGATGGTTTAGATAACTTTAGAGTTTATTATGTTAGATGAGGAAAATTTATGTGTTGATAAGTTAAGGTTTATCATAATTTCAAAGGTGTAGAAAATCCTTTATGTTATTTCAAGTAATATTGAATATTATAGGGCTTGGGATAAGAGATATTTAGGGAAACCCCATGGGATTAACATAATGTATAATTCTATGTTGACACCCATCAAATAAGTATTAGAAAACTCACAAAGGAAAAAATATCCAAATGTGGATATTTTTTTCCCCACTAGAGTAAGGAAGAAGAGAACGGTTAATGAATCATGATTTGGTGATCATTTCAATGTCATGCTAAGTCTCCACTCTAGGAACCTAACCCATGGCAAGTCCTGTGGCACCCTCCTCAATGAGAACCCTTGTTCACCAATGGATGAAAAGTGATATTTGGATGAGCATCCCCTAGGTCGTGTGGTTTGTCATGTGAAATTACTTGAAATCCTTTTTGGAATCCGTTTAAAATCAAGGGAAAATGAATTTCAAATAAGATACCCTCGACGGTCACACTGATCACGCACCAAATCATCATTGGGAAGAATAAAATCCATATATGATATCCAATCCATCTAGTTAGACCCCCTAGCCTTCATCAAAAATAATGAAGGAGATAACTAGGAGGTGGTGAGATGGTCTCTTGGTCACTGAAGGACATGTGATGCACCCATAAAAACATGCAACGCACCACTACCTATCTAGGCCACCTCACAAAACCCCTTCCTCTAGTCAGTTTTGCCACATTGAGACTTCCAAACAATTTCACGGTGCTCTAATGATAGATGTATGATTTTTTTCCATAATACTTGTACACTCCCATATAATTAAAATTGATCACACAAGACACCACTAGAAAATTTAGTAAGAATAATGAATATTACTTGAGAAAACTTGCATGCCTCCCAACCCATGTCACATAAAATGAAGCGGGTCAAAAGGGATGAGGTGAGTGGTGTTCGCGGTCAGTGAAGGACATGCGACATGTGCCTTGAACAATTTGTGAGACACGTCGAGACCTCTCTATCATGACTACCTCTCCTCATGAAGTCCCACTGGCTTGGCAACCTCACTGCTCAGAATCCCGCATGTGAATTCAGACAACTCTGTGGTGCTCTAAAGATAGACAGATAAACTTGTCCCCTGCAAGATCAAATGATCTCCATATACCCCATATTGGTAAAATAATAAATCAACCAAAAATAGTCATAAAACTCAGACATTGATCATGAAATCCCACATTACCCTACACCTTTGTGAAATAAAACAAAGGAGGAAGAAAAAGGGGAAGCGAGAGGGGTATTTTGTCACTTAAAGACATGTGGTGCCTCCCATAATGACCCACACAGCACTATGAGCCCTTGGTGACATGTCTACATCACCTTGTATAAGCCCTTTGTCTTGAGGAAATATCCACAAAAATCTCACGCACCATACAACCCACACTGGTCATGCGACATGTCTCAAAAAATAGAGGAAATACCCTAAAAGCCATATGTGAATGCTCGCATGACCCACAACATTTTTTATATGAAGTGAAGGAGATAGAAAAGGATGAGTTGATTAGGGTTCGTGGTTGCTGAAGGGCATGTGATGTGACCCGCACAGTCTCGATCTGGTCCCGTGAGACCCTGAGACAAGGCATCCAAGGTCTCATGAATGCCATCTGACAGTAATTTGGATCTCATAAAGACCCTTGGATGTGTCAACATGACGACATGGAAGTCCTTCAAATCGCAAGTCCTCATTATTTGGAAATTATTTTATAAATGACAGATGGACATGTGTATGCTAAAAATGAGGTGGTTCCCTTTATCATGACCCATCTCGAAGGGGCCCATGAGGTGACGACCCCAAGCACTCCTCTGATAGGCCAGGGGCGGGTGACTAGCACAAAGTAGGCATATCCCACAAATGGGAGGAATTTTCCTAAGTAATAGTACACACGTACACAGATCCAAATCCAAAATATTGAAATGTAAAACACTAAGTAAATAAGCATGTATACACCTAAGATACCACGAAAATTGTAAGATAGTAGGAAAGTGAAAATAAATTGTGCCAGAATTCAAGCCCACCAAAAGAAGAGTCTACCAAAGTGAATGTATAAGTTTCAGAAACTCATCCGTATAGAGCCCTACCTAAAGGGTAGGTGTATTATTGTTGTCTGATGCTATAGTAGCACACCTCATCTTTCTGATCAGTCTAGGCACCACTTGGCCCTAGTCCACCTAGAACTTCATCAATGACTCGATCATCTGTATAAGACACGACACATTTGGGCAAAGCCCATACAAGGGTGATTAAAACAATACTCATTAGGACACCCTAAAACCATAAAGTAATACCAATAAGAAATTCATTAACTACAACACAAAAAAATACACAAAGTACACCACAAATAAATACAAAAATTATACCATGAATAAATACATGGTATACCTCAAATTATACACATAAAGTACATTCAGTACAGTCATCTCACACAAGTATAAGTATATTGTTCAAAGAGAGGGGTTTTCATTTGTATTTTATAGATCTCCCAGTTTCCATGACTCATTTATTATCAATGGTGCATGGAGTGTTGATGTCTAATGGAGTGTTGATGGTGCACGGAGCATCGATGGAGCCTCGAAGCATCGATGCGGACCAGAGCATTAATGGTGCTCGAAGCGTCGATGGAATATGGAGAATCGATGGCACATGGAGTGTCGACGGTGCACAGAGTGTCGATGGTGTAATCAGCATCGATGGTACATGCTTCCCTAGAGTCACATAGACACAAAGTCGCAACTAGCCACGGGATTCTGCTCGTAGCGCACTTGTACTGAGAGAAACTACTCAAGAAAAAATTTCATATCCCAGCATTCAAAAATACTCACCTAGAGTGTCTCCAATGGACCATCTCATCGCAAGGGTCTCAACGCTACAAACTGGTCTTCGAACTAACAAACTATTTGAAATATATGGTCGTTTACGTAAAATCTGTCTAGCCTAGGTCTGACCTGTCCCTTTAGACCCGACCAGGCCCTGTCTGGCCGACCAGACCCAGTCCATCCCAATCTGGCCAACACCAACCAAGCATGTTGGGCTCAGTGTGATGGGTCCAGACCGCTGGGATTCTAGAGTGTCCCGACTTATCTGATCCATCCCACCGCATGTGGGCCAGTATGTGTTCGCCAGACTCGACCCACCCTAGCTGCGTCCCTCTGGTCAAGGCAGAGCCGTGACCCATTTAACGTGGCCAACCTACCTCCTCCTCCAAGTCCTGCAGCCTAACTACTTCCATGGGATCCCTCCAACATGGATCTGAGCCACGTCTCAGATCACCGATGTGGCCACCTATCACAACCCCTAGTCACCACCCACAGCCTCCGCTGACATCGTCTCCCACACAATCCCATCATACTGAGTTCCTACTTTGGTGCTAGCTACCTTGATAGTGGCCCTTCCTACTTCTCTATTCAACTTGACCAACCCCTGTTATGCTTCTATTTTCTCTTTCGGCAACATGTCCCCACCTCGCACTCTCCCTGGACCGGCCCTACCGACCGTGTCCTTCCCTCGCCATCAGTCGCCCAGCCGATAGCCCACCGTGCACCATTGTAAGCCTCCACCTCTCCCAAACTGTACCACACTCCTATATCCCCTCTATTATCCCATCATGAGAACAAAATATTTGATCTTAGACCATTGTTACATTGATCATGGGTGAAACAGTCGATCATTCGCATAGGGTTTTATAGGTTGAAGAATGTATGAAGAACACAATAGATTGAGGGGGGAGAGATAAAACACAAGAAAAAACAATGAAAGAATCTTAGACATGTTCATTTTGGCCTTGATCCATTCATGATTAAAATTTTAGTTAAGAAGAAGATCAATATATAGATCTAAATCCCCATTCAAAACCCCCAAACAATTATCCATCCCACAAGAACGGATGAATCATGGATTAACCTATTCATGGGTTGGTATACCTTCATCATTTGAATCAAAGAGGGAAAGAAAATCACAAGAAAAAAAAGCCAACTCATGGTTGGATCAGTTATTTATGAAGAATAGAGGTATCTATCATCATCGATCCACGATCTTATAGTGCTCATCATTGAGAGAGATTCCTTCCATGCCTTAGAAGAATTCCAATTTTATGGTGATAACCCTAAATTCCCAAAAAATGATTCATTAAAATGAAAAAAAATCTGAATCTAATAGAATATTTTTATTAAAATATTTTAATGATGGTTACATCCAAATTCTAACTTTCACATTCGATCCGTACTGATGGATGTTAGGTCCCGCCTAAGGTAAATTCATTACTCTAAATGCAACAATTCCCTCTGATTTCTAATCTGGACACATTTTTAAAAGTTATTCCTATTATAATGAAAAATTGACTATGTGGTTTATTAAAAACATAATAGTTTTCATCATATTATTTTAGGCACACTGGGCCTTTAAATCTCTTTCTGTCTCAGAGCTTGGTCTCGAAATTTACCCAATTAATTTATAAAAACAAAATTAGAGAAAATAAGATTCATTACATTCTCCCCACTATAGGTATTTACATCCCTAAAATCCAAAACAAGAACTACTCAAAAAAATTGAGGGTTCTAAGAATGAATCTAAGCCTCCCACTCCCTAGTAATCTCTTGGAGATTCTCGTGCTGCCACCAAATGTGCAACAGAGGAATCGACCATATACGAGTGATCTACTCTTGTTGATCCTCAATCTCTAATGGGTAATCTATAAAAGTATCCCTATCATCAATGTCCAACCAACTCCATTTGATGATGTGTGATGGATCATTCACATACCTCCTAAGTGTTTGATTTTGTGGCCTAGAACCAACTAATTTTAACTTTATTCATTAATAAATACCTTATTTCATCGTGATTACTTGTATGTGGGACAATGCATGTGAAAATTTCCTAAGGACAGCTGTTCCACAAAAGGTCGTAGCAGATCCCTGCTATGAATAGAACTCTGAGGTTCCATAACACTATTCTTGAATATATGTTCTATGGCCGAATGATGTTATTTTAGGGACACAAATAATACAGGCCATTAAGGGTGAGGACTCGTAAAATTTTTGGGAACCTTCTCATGGTTTGTGCCCTTGGTAATATCTAGGATGATATTATGATAACGAGGCACACCAGTAGGAAATCCACATTTCCTTGTGTCATTGGATGATCCTATCTGCGACATGTGTATTTTTACTTAGACTTTATGATTTTTATTAATGGGTATTATAACTCGCGCACTTAGATGTATTGACGAAAACTATGACGACATATTGTTCATAGTGAGGTAGGATATTTTGGGTGCATCAGGAGTAATACTGCATTAATAGATAATGAGAGAAATGATTTTTCCCTTCTGTTCCATAACCGATGTAGATATCTCAGGCCCTTTGATGGAATTGATATATCCTAAATAAATCATTGGTCATGGAAAATAAAGGGAAGTTCAATTCGAGAAAGTCAAAGAAAGAATAACCGAGGAAATGGGTAGATGGGACTAGCAAGAAACCTTCTTGATTTGAGATATCAATACAAAGAGGTTACATTACATGGTAAGCGTTTGTAGGAGGTGACACGTCATTGAAACGTTAAGTTCTTTCTCTATGGGTGCATTGGTGTGTTTCTAGATTCTAACCTTGGACTTTAGGCAGGATCCGCCTAATGAAAATGAGAAAGAGGCCTAGAGAGTCACACACTAAGTGTGTCCATGTATCTCAGTTAAATATTAATTTAACAAGTTGAATAAAGATTATTCCTGATTTTGGTTTAATAATTATTCAAAGATTCCTGATTTCATTTATTTCGACACTAGTTATTTGAGAGAATATATTGTGGGAAAAATAATATATTTATTACCAAGTAATGTCGTAATATTTACATAAGAAATAATTAGACATTATTCAAGGTATAATAAATGTGGTGGTGGAAATAAAGAGAATGGAAAAACAAAAGTACACGTCGTGTATATTAATATACACACTGTGTAGTTTTTCTAGGAATTTGTGAGAAATAATATTATTTATTTAATTAAATAATATTAGTTGTAACTTTTTGGGTGCATGTCATGTAATAATAATAGTCAATAAAATTTAATAGACATGGGGTCATACTAAGATTTAAATAAAATGAATTAATTCTATTGGGTGATTAATTCATTTTATTATTATTAGTAATTAAAAATCCAAATTATATTATTCTTATTAGCCTAGACATTCATTGTGGTTATGGACAATAGATCTAGATAAATATCTCAAGACAAGAGAGAATTATTTTCTTCCAAGAATGCTCTAATGGTATGAGATAGATCCTCCTCCATCAGATCAAGGGGAGCGCTTTACAAGTGGCTCTCAAAGCGATCAAAGGCGAACATCACAAGTAAAGACTCTTCAGCGCTAGCACCTTGATATCCCTTCGATGATGTCCATATATACTTGGAGAACATGTGGATCACCACTAGAAGAATCCTATACCTGGATTCTATGCCACAATGATGGATCAAATCAGATCGTGACTGGAAACATCAATGGAGAGAGAATTCGATAAAGGTAATTCTTGTCTTTTAATTAAATTATTTATAACCAATATATGATGATCCTATCTATGGTTCTAGGAATCCCTTAATTTTTTTAGTTCTTTGTTCTATTTCGAATATCCGGTGTTTTATTATCGTGATGGATCTCAGATTGATCATTGTCAACATAAAATTAGAGTTGGGTACACCCACTGACGCGCATTCGCTGCACCCGGTACATACAAGTGGTATCAGAGGGGTCATGTTGTTGATTATAATTATTTAGTTTTTTGTTGATGATTTACGCATTTAATAATTTAGTTGTTTCAATTCATGTTAATCATTCTTCGAATATGAATCTTGAGATCTGTTCCTCCTCTCTCATTTCTCTTTCACCTTACAGAAACAATTTTTTATTTTAATTTTGATTAAAATAAAATAGAGGATCTCATCCAGAGGTGCCAAATGTTCCTATCCGTACAACACTAGAACACATGGCATGTATTCGGAATTACACATCGTGTAGTAAAGATTCAATGCATTAGATCGATCCTCCAAATCAGGTCATGTGTATGAGTCTTTACAAGTCTTACATGACTTAGTGTGTTGATCAGGAATAGGTGGCACATGGTTTCCATATTACATGCCATATGGTCCATTGGACATGGTGTATTGTCCCTTCTAGTTATGTTTGGACTATGTACCACGTACATGGCTTTCCTATCTAGAAACCATGTAATGAGGATACTACACGGCATGTGTCCCCCTGAACATGTTGTGTACTCCGAATATTTCTGAAGTACATCTACATGCCATGTCCTTGGGCATGTACTTCAGATGGATGATGAACAAAAGTAAAAACTGTGTAGTTGGAACTACATGTCGTGGACTCATCTAAATTACACATATTTATTAAAATTAATTATTATATTATACAAACCCTTGAGACGTCTACCATAGTGCGGGCGTAAAACTGAGGCACAATATGTGATAGGTGTTTTATATATATGTTTTTAATTTAACATCAGTGTAATGTTCACTTATACTCATTGGGTAGTTATGAATGATAATTTACCGGGTTTCCTCCATTGTACAAGTAACATATAAAGATAAATGAAAATGAATTTATTTGTTTAAAATTATGATGGATTATAATATCATAGAAATTAAGAAAAAGGTTTTAAGATAAAAGGATTGATTAGTTAAAGATAATTAATTTATTTGATCATGATTTATCTTAAATAAGAACGATTGACGAATTGAATGATAGTTTTATTTATGCATTAATATTGTTTCAGTATGGATGATCATGAGCCAGACTAAGACCTTTTTATGTAAATGTTTTATTTTAAGGTATTTATTTAAATTAAATTTGTTGTCATGCGATCCTTCTCCTCCTTAATATGTAGAAGCTGCACACCCAAGGTTTATTGTATGTAAAAATCCATTTTACCCTTCACATGCATGTGTGATAAAAGCATGTGTAATGGGTGGTGTTCCCAAGCTAGTGTAGGCAGCTCAAGTTAAGAGACAAGGTGAAACCAGTCCAAGGAGATACAAAGGTGGACAGGTAGAAATCTATAAACACGAACCCAAAAGGTTCAAGGTGTTTCTCCCTTAGGTCTTGGGTTAGTTTATCAAGTTCTTGATAAACTAACAAATATAATAATCTCATGATCATACCATTTATTCTATTTCTGTCAGTTGAATTCATTATTTATTGTGGGTGTGTTGCCACGATCACACAATTTTTTTAATTAAAAAAGCATACAATATGGAACTAAAATTAGACTAGATTATGTGTAAATATTATCTTAGACATGGTTAATCACTTAACTATATCCCATTTAATATTAAAAATCATGTAATCAAAGATAATAAAATGGAAATTTACGTATAAGGATATAGTCCCTCAAAAAATTATTATGTTGGTATAAAATTCCATAATATTGGTTAGAATCGAACCATAGTTCAAAGTGCTTGACCAACCCTTGTTGGGGTGATTTCAATTATTACGGAATTATAATCCATGGTTTTTGGGTTGACTTGACTTGGTTTACATCAAGGGTTGAATTTTACAGCAGGACATGGTGTGACCAAGAGGCAAAGTTTGAGAAAATCCAAAATAAAAGGGTTTTAGGAATGGGGAGTCCACTTAGAAGATCAAGGAGATGTGAGTTAATGCAGTTGGAATTTGGAATACCTACCTAAAACCCATCAAGTTTCTTGAAAACCACTATTTGGGGTAATGCAAATGGAAATATAGATCCTTTCCACTAGAATATTCAGGCAATAGAATATTCTGAAGTTAATGGTGAGGGCTATTGGATTTCAATAAATCGGTGGGAGATTAATAAGTATTAATTTATTTATTTATCTTAGTTTTTATCATAATAAATTATTAAAGCTTTTATTATCTTAATTTTAAAAAATGGAAAGAGAAATGACTTCAAACATATCATTATGAACCATACTCGACAAGGAAAACCTTCTCACCAGCACCAATTGCTAGGAATGGCAGAGGCGTTTACGAGTCATCCTTCGCCACGAGAGGAAATTGTATGTGCTGGAAGAGCATGTTCCAATTGCACCTAGAAAAGAGGCCAATGATGAGGAACTTTCTTTCTATATGAAACATATGCATGATGCCACATATTTCCAATGTTTCATGCTATCATCCATGTCTAATGAGCTCTTGAAGAAACATGAAAACATGGACGTGTATAGCGTGATGTCTCACCTTAAGGATATCTATCAATAGAAGGTGAGACATGAGAGATATGAGATATCCAATGCTTTGTTCACAACTAATCTTGTAGATTCATCACCAGCTGGGCCTCATGTAGTCAAGCTTATTGCCTAATTTGAATGCCTAGACATCTTCAGGATTAAGTTCCCAAATAAGTTGTGTACAGATCTCATACTATCATCACTGCCCAAGACCTTATCAATATTTATTGTCAACTAAAACATGAACAAAAATGAGAAAAGTCTATTGAAACTTCTGACCTTAATTCACCATGTAGATAAGTACATGGGACATGAAAAACCCACAGTCCTTATGATGAATAAGAAAAGAATGTACAAGGAAAAGGGTATAAGGATTCATAAACGGTCTAAAGACCCTGAACATCGTCCCTCCAAGAAGGGTAAGATCCATAGGTAGAGAAATTCATGGGAGGTGGTATGTTTTTCATGTGGCAAGCTAGGCCACTAAAAGAGGAAATGCACTCCGAAGTATGGGGACGTTAAAGGTGTGTTCGTTATTGAGTGTAATCTTTCCATTTTTACACATTGGATATTAGATACAGTTTTTGGGGCTCACATATGTATTCAAATGTAGGAACCATGTAGATTTATAAATACTTCTATAGTAGAGGTGGATCTTCGAGCTTCCAATGGTGTGAGGATGGCTGTGTTTTCCATTGTCGATTAACATCTCTCATTGCCAACGAGAATTCTTTTGGTGTTATGTAACGTTTATTATGTTCCTAGTGTTACCAAGAATATAATTTATGTATCTTGTTTGGATATAGATGGATTTATTTTCAAATTTAGAAATAACGATTGTTTAATTTGTAATAAAAACATATGTTAAGGTATGTCATAATTAAATAACAGTTTGAGTGTATTTAATTATGAAAATCAAGTGTTGTAAATTGATAACGAAACAAACTCACATGACTCATACATCGCCCTGTTGTGGAATCACTGTCCCTATCATGTTAACGAGAAGTGATTGAAAAAGCTCTACCAAGATTTTTATGTAGACTCTACTGAGCTAAATCCACTTGATAGATGTCACGCTTGTTTATAAGATAAAATGACCAATCCGACCTTCGGTGGATATGGTGAAAGGGTCATAGACCTTCTAGGATTGGTGCATATAGATGTGTATTGTAACACCCTGAGATTTTATGAAAAATATTCTTTTTAATTTCATTAATGTCTTGTGTTCTACCCTACACCAAAAGAATCTTGCACAACACACATCCTTGACTTGCCTTGCATTACACGCAAGCGCGACCATACGCGATATCGTGTGTTGTACGCAATACGGAGTTTCAATAAACAATGATATGCTATTAAAATATTATTAAAACTAGCCGTTATGAATATTAATAACCACTTTTTAAAATTTTTTAAATTTTATTTTTTGATTCGGAATATCAAAATTAGCTTAGTGTGAAATTTTGGTACTTTTCGGATAACTTTCATATTCTGATGAATAGTGAAAATTAATAAATTTTAATTAAAAACAACCTTTTTAATCGAAATAATTAATAGTGATAAATTATTAATTTGAGTGGTTTTAAAGTATATTTAGAATATATTTTTACAATTTAATACAATGTTGTTCATTGGACATAATTTTACATTTAAACCAGACATAAATAAGTGTCAATCTTTTGATAGTTATTATCTCTTAAGAACACGCTATTTGTTTTGACGACAAGAATTAATTTTTAAATTAGTTAATGAAACTGATATGTTTTTAATTTGGTAAAATAGACATAATTTTTGAGTTCATAATATCAAATATAGCTTAGGCCTAATTTTTGGTATTTTTCTGGAAACTTTCATTTTTTGATGAATAGTGAAACCACTATGTGGTAGTTAAAAAACTAAACTTTTCATAAAACTTAATTTTTCCGCTTCTGTGAGTGGAATATAGAAAATCCGAGAGACGTGGTTAATATCAAGGACTAAAATGTGGTTCAATGAGATGAAAATAATTTTTGTTGAATAGTAACTTTTGACTTTTTTTACCAATGTTAAAAGTAAATAGGGTAATTAAGGGTAAAAATGATATTATTATTACCCTAACACATGTCCTAATTCTATTGGATAAGTGTAATTCAACCACAAACAACCTTAGAAATAAAATATGACCATTTAAGACCACTTGGATTCGATTAGGACATTTATTATTATTTAATTAAAAGAAGAGTTAAAAGAGTTAAAATCAAAGTTTATTTACTAAAACATTTTTAATATAGGGATATACATAAGATAAATTCAATTGTAAATATTCATTGGAAAGATAATAAGATTTAATACATAATGATATTTTATTTATAATTTTTAGACATTAAATAATTTAATTTATTTATGACACAATGATGATGTAGTAATTATCTTATTAATGAAATATTGACATAATTGATGTTATAAATAGCCAAATAAATGTAATTTGAGACTTTTTATGAATTAAAATAATTTTACAGGTTAATATGACATGTTAGTATTGATATAATTAACTTGGTTCTAACTAAGCATTCTGTTATGATTTTTACAAAAATAAATTACTAAATAGTGTCAAAATGGACATAAAATAGTTTTTAAAATAAATATTATATTATTAATTGTTATTTTATTCCTAAAAATATAATGTGCGGACAAATGACTTAGATAGGGTTATATATATTAATAATCAACAACTTGGGGTTCTTTTGGATTGTTATAGTAAGTTTATTAACCTTATAGTGTAAGAACACAAGAAGACATGATAAAAGTAAAATTATTTAACTTAATGTCAAAACTAAATGATAAGGTTAAAATAGGAACCTAAACTTGTCTAAATTATATTGGATGGGAGGATTTCGACCCATACCCATCTTAGATTCGAAATAAATCAATTTGAAGCTATTTAAAACCGAATTTGACTTTATAATAAAATAATAGGTTTAGTTATTCCAAAGGTAACCCTCTCCTCCCTTATAAAAGGGCACATCCTCCCTCTATTCCTCACACCACTTTTAGCCTTGAAGCTCGGCCAAACCCTGCCAAATTCTCTTCTCCACTTACCTAGAAACATCCTATAGGTTCTGGTCTTCCTCAAAGACCAATTATAGTGCCCTAAAAGGAGATCTCAAAGAGGCTCTTCAAAGAAAAGGTAAATGTCCCTTACCGATTATTTCAACTTTATTTCTTCTTCCAATTCTTCTTATTAGGTTGTTTCATTATGAAGTAATAACATAAGTATCACTCATATACTGATATGTTATTATATGTATGAAACAACCCTATTTCACCATCTATCCATCCTACGGAAAACGAAATCACCGCGCGTGCGTACGTACAGAATACCGTCTCCACGCCGTAGTGTAATCTATTTTCCACCACCACCATACTTGGATGGGTATAATGGTGTACATAATAACTGTATATGATTATTGAAAAGTGATATTTATTCTGAAATAGTATACATACACTTCAATACAATTCCATGATCTTGAGAATGATATCATCGCTCGTGCGTACGTACGGACTACTGTCTCCACGACGCGATGAGATTCATTCCCCACGTTAACCATTCATGAATGATTATAAAGTATATATAATAAGTAATAATGAAATATATGACATAATAATGATACTGGATTTATGTGTATATATATGTATGTCATATAATTAATTCCATTCAACTCAATAAGGAAACGAAAACAGTGTTCATGCGTACGTACGGACTACCGTCTCCATGAAGGGTGTATTTCTTTCCATTTACTAATGTATTATATATATGTATATTATGAATATATATTATATATAAATCATGTTTTATATTCTGGAATTAAGTAATTATGATCTAAGCAATCATATGAATAATTACAAGTCAAAACACAGATGACAAATGAAACAATTTTACCCAAAATGCTCTTTAACATGGAATTTACAAAAGAACGGGTAATATAAAGTCATAAGTGAACCATATATGATATCATAACAATTAGTATGATTCTGGAATAAGTAAATGATATTATTTAAATCATTATACAGGAGGTTCGGACACTTACGAAGCAAATTGGACCTAAGGTAAGGGAAATATCACAATCTCATTTTTCTCCGAGATTGTTTATACTTTGGTATTTACTGGGGTGTATTTTATCATCCACAACCATGTTTCCTCAATATATAATATTATTTCCATCCATCTACAATTTTTTAAATCCAATTTTACCCTTCGGTGAGTTTTTAGTAAAAGATATGAAAGGAATCTTTTGTCGTTTTTCGTACGAGGTACATTTTAACTTTTTCGACAAAAGTACGAGAAGAATGTTTTTTTAACTTATACGGCATGAATGGATTTTTAAAACATTATTTCCAAGAACCTTACTTTAAAAGTTTTCAAGTTTATTTTTAATCAACTTCTTTTAGTTTAGAATTTTATGACATGTTATAAATGGAAAAGTGCTTTTGAAGAAGAAAGGGTATTTTCCTCAAGAATGGAGTTCAAGTGTTTTATCAAAATTATTTTACATCTAAGATAATAAAGGGTTCTGTTTCTATCCCTATTATTACATTGATTTGATTATGTTGTGATGGAATTATTTTTATGAATTACTTTATCTTATATAGATTGTTTTATGATGTCACGATGTTTATGATTCCCATTTTTATTACATGGGTTATGCAATGATGTATGATTTAGGATTTTGTGGCACATATAAGAATGGTATCATTATGAGATGGGTGGGACCTATATCTCCCTCCAATGCATTGGGTATATATTTTATATCTCATGAGATAGACATGACTGGAACGGTAGGTTGTACCGGTTCAGTGAAACAGGACTGAAACGAGGGTGACTCGGTTCAGAAATGGACTTTTTCCACTAAGATAGTCTTGGCAATGAGTCTTGACTAATAAGAAATGATTCTCTATGATTGTGTGTGTATGCCACAAAGTTTCATGTTGTAAGTTATGATTATTGGGATTTCATTTCACTACTATGATTTATCTCATGTTATGAAATTATGCTCTCTTTTGCAGGCTAAGATTTCCAAAATGTTATGTTCTTATGAATATGATGTGATTGATATTTCTTTTTTTTACCCTTACTGAGCATTTGAGCTCACCCTTTTATGTTTTCTTTTCCCCAGGATATAAATAAAGGTTTTAGGTAAAAAAAAGGAAGATCTTTATGGGAGATGTTGAAGATCTTTCACCATGATTAGAAGATTATATTTCGAGTTTCCAAAGACACTAAACTATTACGATCCTTGTGTGTGTGTTTTTGTTATGTACTAAGTATTCCGCAAAAGTAATGTAATGTCAATGTATGTTAGGCTTCGGGTCGCTACAGTTGGTATCAGAGGAAAGGTTTAGTCAACCTTTGGAAACTAGGATTTGAAAACGTTAGTGAGATCCCTAGAGATATTTCTAAGGTATGTCTAGGGATGTCCCTCAGGATAAGTATACGTATAGGATATAGTCCTAGAACTATGGTAACGATATTAGATTAAACCAAAGATTTTACATATTGAAGTTACTCCCCCTTTATTATGATTTTTTCCTCTCACACTATTCTTTTTGGGTTTTAGAAAATGGCTGGAAACAATATGATTCACGATAATGGAGGATATGATGGAAAATGGAATGATATCATTCATGAGCAACCAAATGAAATGGGATTTGGAAGTCCAAACATTGTTATTATACCGAATCAGCAATCACATAATATGATCAATAAAGTAAAATTTGGTAAGTTTCTTGACTCGGCTAATAAGAGAAAGATGGAGTTTCATGATGATCATAGAGGAAAGAAAGTTCAATTTCCCCTATGTAAATCATGTGGGAAGAGGCATCGAGGAGAATGTTTCAAGGGAACTGGAAGATTCTTTGGGTGTGGAAAAGAAGGACACAAAGCCAGTAAGTGCAAAGGAAAAGGTTCAGTTAACACCATGGATGAGGATAATGGTATTGCTACGACATCAACAATGGTTAAATGTTTTAAATGTGGAATGTACAGGCATTATGCAAACCAATTCCCTAAGGGAAAGTCCCATGACGAGAATCAGTACAGCCGTGTGAGTAGTATTTATGTTTATGATGATGAAGAGACTACAAATGATATGTGAGTTGAAAGAATTTTTGAAGATCATTCAATGGTTTAAGAAGGTAGTGGAATGATTACATGTTTATCAAGTGTAAGGTTGTATAAGTAATCTCATGGTACTATGGAATAAAGAGACATCTAAGGATTGTTACATTGTTGTCTTTCCTTGAGTTTTGAAAGTGTATGATTAATGGTACCAGTATCCATTAAAGGATATTCAGATATTTTTTTGAATATGCGCATAATGAAGGGATAAGGAGAAAATTAAATGTTTGATAGTATTCATGTGCTCATGACTGATATAAGGAGAAGGTTATGTAATGGATTGAGTATATAGAATTTTTGGATTTTGGTATGTGGAAAGAGTTATCTTTCGACAGCATTCATGTTTTCACTAAGGTTTAATGGGTATTCATTTTTCAAGAGAATACATGATTAAGGTATTCACATGATTGTAATGTGACCAACAAGATATATGGGGGATAAATGATAGTATTCACATGCTTGGTTGATGACATTTCAAGTAATCATTTTCTTTATATTATGAGTTTGGACCGAAGTATTTTAGATAAGCCTAATGATTGGAATGGATTATGTTGGACATAATTTAGTATTATTTAATGATATAACTTTTGATATTATATAGTTTTAGAAAAAGGACAACCCACAGGACGGGCGACAGCCCATCGCGTCGGCCAAGGCTATGGGAATCGAACCCACAACTGAAGTGCGACTGGCCTTTATCTCCTACCACTAGCCTACAGGAAGTCCCTGTTTAGTAGAAACTAGTTTTATTATATTAAGAAGTATGATATATGAAGTATAAGTCTATTTTAGGAACCATATATCATTAATCTCACTATAGATGGACTTATGTATTTTTTGATAACTTTTCTAACCTTTTTTTGAGACAGATGGATTGACCCATCATTCTATCACATGATCTGCTAACACATCACAAATGAAAAATTAAACTTCATTTATTTAAGAGATGAAGTGGAAATTTTCCAAAGAATGAGCAACGGTGAGACTATACCAAAATCACGAAAGTATTTCTTCTAATTCCAATTTCATCAACTTTAGGGAAACGATCTTGAAAACCAAAAATGTTGTCCTAGTGCTCTTATATCTGATAAATCAGATGGTATCTTAGGTCGTCACAAATTTATGGCTTTGTGATTGCTGGCTTTTCCATAGCCATGTTCTCTACCACTCTCCATCAGAACATGATGGTTAGATTTCTCTTCCATATCCATATTTTCACCTATGTGGAAACCCAGTGATTAGTTTATTTGGGTAACTGTTACGTTTCATACTTTTGTTTTTAAATATTGGTTTTGGTATTCCTTTTTATGATGTGGGTTTCTATTAAAGAAACTTTTGAATAGTAAACCATTTATAACCCTGACAAATTTCAAGAGCGAAATTCATTTTAAGGGGGGTAGAATGTAACACCCCGATATTTTATGAAAAATATTCTTTTTAATTTCATAAATGTATTGTGTTGTACGCTACACCAAAATAAGCTTGCACAACATGCATCCTTGACTTTCCTTGCCTTACACGCAAGCGCGACCTTCCGCGATAGCGTGTGTTGTACGCAATACGGAGTTTCGCTAAACAATGATATGCTATTAAAATATTATTAAAACTAGCCATTATGAATAGTAATAACCACTTTTTGAAATTTTGTAAATTTTATTTTTGGATTCGGAATATCGAAATTAGCTTAGGGTGAAATTTTGGTACTTTTCGGATAACTTTCATATTCTGATGAATAGTGAAAATTACTAAATTTTAATTAAAAACAACCTTTTTAATCGAAATAATTAATAGGGATAAATTATTAATTTGAGTGGTTTTAAAGTATATTTAGAATATATTTTTACAATTTAATACAATGTTTTTCATTGGACATAATTTCACATTTAATCCAGACATAAATAAGTGTCAATCTTTTGATAGTTATTATCTCTTAAGAACACGCTATTTGTTTTGACGGCGAGAATTAATTTTTAAATTATTTAATGAAACTGATATGTTTTTAATTTGGTAAAATAGACATCATTTTTGAGTTCATAATATCAAATATAGCTTAGGCCTATTTTTTGGTATTTTTCTGGAAACTTTCATTTTTTGATGAATAGTGAAACCACTAAGTGGTAGTTAAAAAACTGAACTTTTCATAAAACTTAATTTTACCGCTTCTGTGAGTGAAATATCGAAAGTCTGAGAGACACGGTTAATATCAAGGACTAAAATGTGGTTCAATGAGATGAAAATAATTTTTGGTGAACAGTAACTTTTGACTTTTTTTTACCACGGTTAAAATAAATAGGGTAATTAAGGGTAAAAATGAAATTATTATTACCCTAACACATGTCCTAATTCTATTGGATAAGTGTAATTCGACCAAAAACAACCTTAGGAATAAAATATGACCATTTAATCCCACTTGGATTAGATTAAGACATTTATTATTATTTAATTCAAAGAAGAGTTAAAAGAGTTAAAATCAAAGTTTATTTACTAAAACATATTTAATATAGGGATATAAATTAGATAAATTCGATTGTAAATATTCATTAGAAATATAATAAGATTTAATACATAATGATATTTTATTTATAATTTTTATACATTAAATAATGTAATTTATTTATGACATAATGATGATGAAGTAATTATCTTATTAATGAAATATTGACATAATTGATGTTATAAATAGCCAAATAAATGTAATTTGAAACTTTTTTTGAATTAAACTAATTTTACAGGTTAATATGACATGTTAGTATTGATTTAATTAATTTGGTTCGAACTAATCATTCTGTTATGATTTTTACAAAAATCAATTACTAAATAGTGTCAAAATTGACATAAAATAGTTTTTAAAACAAATATTATATTATTAATTGTTATTTTATTCCTAAAAATATAATGTTCGGCCAAATGACTTAGATAAGGTTATATATATTAATAATAATAAACGTTGGGTTCGTTTTACTTGTTATAGTAAGTTTATTAACCTTATAGTGTAAGAACAAAAGAAGACATGGTAAAAGTAAAATTATTTAACTTAATGTTAAAACTAAATGATAAGGTTAAAATAGGAACCTAAACTTGTCTAAATTCTATTGGATGAGAGTATTTCGACCCATACCCACCTTAGCTTAGAAATAAATCAATTTGGAGCTATTTAAAACCGAATTTTACTTTATAATAAAATAATAGTTTTAGTTATTCCAAAGGTAACCCTCTCCTCCCTTATAAAAGGGCACCTCCTACCTCTATTCCTCACACCACATTGAGCCTTCAAGCTCGGCCAAACCCTGCCAAATTCTTTTCTCCACTTCCCTAGAAACATCCTAGAGGTTCTGGTCTTCCTCAAAGACAAATTATAGTGCCCTAAAAGGAGATCTCAAAGAGGCTCTTCAAAGAAGAGGTAAATGTGCATTACCAATTATTTCAACTTTATTTCTTCTTCCAATTCTTCTTGTTAGGTTGTTTCATTATGAATTAATAACATCAGTATCACTCATATACTGATATGTTATTATATGTATGAAAAAATCATGTTTCACCATCTATCCATCCTACGGAAAACGAAATCACCGCGCGTGCGTACGTACGGAATACCGTCTCCACGCCGTGGTGTAATCTATTTTCCACCACCACCTTACTTGGATGGGTATAATGGTGTACATAATAACTATATATGATTATTTTAAAGTGATATTGATTCTTAAATAGTATACATACACTTCAATACAATTCCACAATCATGAGAACGATATCATCACTCGTGCGTACGTACGGACTACCGTCTCCACGACGAGATGAGATTCATTCTCCACGTTAACCATTCATGAATGATTATAAAGTATATATAATAAGTAATAATGAAATATATGACATAATAATGATACTGGATTTATGTGTATATATATTTATGTCATATACTTAATTCCATTCAACTCAATAAGGAAACTAAAACAGTGTTCATTCGTACGTACGGACTACCGTCTCCATGAACGGTGTATTTCTTTCCATTTACTAATGTAATATATATATGTATATTTTGAATATATATTATATATAAATCATGTTTTATATTCTGTAATTAAGTAATTATGATCTAATCAGTCATATGAATAATTACAAGTCAAAACACGGACGACAAATGAAACAATTTTACCCAAAATGCTCTTTAACATGGAATTTACAAAAGAACGGGTAATATAAAGTCATAAGTGAACCATATATGATATCATAACAATGAGTATGATTCTGGAATAAGTCAATGACATTATTTAAATCATTATACAGGAGGTTCGGACACTTACGAAGCAAATCGGACCAAAGGTAAGGGAAATATCACAATCTCATTTTTCTCCGAGATTGTTTATACTTTGGTATTTACTGGGGTGTATTTTATCATCCACAACCATGTTTCATCAATATGTAATATTATTTCCATCCATATAAAATTTCTTAAATTCAATTTTACCCTTCGGTGAGTTTTTAGTAAAAGATATGAAAGGAATCTTTTGTCGTTTTTCATACGAGGTACTTTTTAACTTTTCCGACAAAAGTACGAGAAGAATGTTTTTTTAACTTATACGGCATGAATGGATTTTTAAAACATTATTTCCAAGAAGCTTCCTTTACAAGTTTTCAAGTTTATTTTTAATCAACTTATTTTAGTTTAGAATTGTATGACATGTTATAAAAGGAAAAGTGTTTTTGAAGAAGAAAGGATATTTTCCTCAAGAATGGAGTTCAAGTGTTTTATCAAAATTATTTTCCATCTAAGATAATAAAGGGTTCTGTTTCTATCCCTATTATTACATTGATTTGATTATGTTGTGATGGAATTATTTTTATGAATTCTTTTATCTTATATGAATTGTTTTATGATGTCACGATGTTTAAGATTCCCATTTTTATTACATGGGTTATGTAATGATGTATGATTTATGATTTTGTGGCACACATAAGAATGGTATCATTATGAGATGGGTGGGACCTTTATCTCCCTAAAATTCATTGGGTAAAGATTTTATATCTCATGATATAGACATGGTTGGAACGGTAGGTTATACCGGTTCAGTGAAACAGAACTGAAACGAGGGTGACTCGGTTCAGAAATGGACTTTGTCCACTAAGATAGTCTTGGTAATGAGACTTGACTAATAAGAAATGATTCTCTATAATTGTGTGTGTATGCCACAAAGTTTCATGTTGTAAGTTATGATTATTGGGATTTCATTTCACTACTATGATTTATCCCATGTTATGAAATTATGCTCTCTTTTGCAGGCTAAGATTTCCAAAATGTTCTGTTCTTATGAATATGATGTGATTGATATTTCTTTTGTTTACCCTTACTAAGCATTTGAGATCACCCTTTTATGTTTTCTTTTCCCCAGGATATAAATAAAGGTTTTAGGTAAAAAAAAAAGGAAGATCTTTATGGGAGATGTTGAAGATCTTTCACCATGATTAGAAGATTATATTCCGAGTTTCCAAAGACACTAAACTATTACGATCCTTGTGTGTGTGTTTTTGTTATGTACTAAGTATTTTGAAAAAGTAATGTAATGTCAATGTACGTCAGGCTTCAGGTCTCTACAGTTGTTATCAGAGGAAAGGTTTAGTCAACCTTTGGAAACTAGGATGCGAAAACGTTAGTGAGATCCCTAGAGATATTTCTAAGGTGTGTCTAGGGATTTTCCTAAGGATAAGTATACGTATAGGATATAGTCCTAGAACTATGGTAACGATATTAGATTAAACCAAAGATGTTAGATATTGAAGTTACTCCCCCTTTATTATTATTTTATCCTCTCACACTATTCTTTTTGGGTTTTAGAAAATGGATGTAAATAAGATGATTCACGATAATGGAAGATATGATGGACAATGGAATGATATTCTTCATGAGCAACCAAATGAAATGGGATTTGGAAGTCAAAAAATTGTAATTATGCCGAATCAGCAATCTCATAATATGATCAATAAAGTAAAATTTGGTAAGTTTCCTGACTCGTCTAATAAGAGAAAGATGGAGTTTCATGATGATTATAGAGGAAAGAAAGTTCAATTTCCCCTATGTAAATAATGTGGGAAGAGGCATTGAGGAGAATGTTTCAAGGGAACTGGAAGTTGATTTGGGTGTGGAAAAGAAGGACACAAAGACAGTAAGTGCAAAGGAAAAGGTTTAGTTTACACCATGGATGAGGATAATGGTATTGCTACGACATCAACAATGGTTAAATGTTTTAAATGTGGAATGTACGGGCATTATGCAAACCAATTCCCTAAGGGAAAGTCTCATGAAGAGAACCAGTACGACCGTATGAGTAGTATTTATGTTTATGATGATGAAGAGACTACAAATGATATGTGAGTTGAAAGAATTTTTTAAGCTCAGTCAATGGTTTAAGAAGGTAGTGGAATGATTACATGTTTATCAAGTGTAATTTTGTATAAGTAATCTCATGGTACTATGGAATAAAGAGACATCTAAGGATTGTTACATTGTTGTCTTTCCTTGAGTTTTGAAATTGTATGATTAATGGTACTAGTATCCATTAAAGGATATTCAGATATTTTTTGAATATGCACATAATGAAGGGATAAGGAGAAAATTAAATGTTTGATAGTATTCATGTGCTCATGACTGATATAAGGAGAATGTTATGTAATGGATTGAGTATATAGAATTTTTGGATTTTGGTATGTGGAAAGAGTTAAATTTTGACAGCATTCATGTTTTCACTAAGGTTTAATGGGTATTCATTTTTCAAGAGAATACATGATAAAGTTATTCACTTGATTGGAATGTGACCAACAAGATATATGGGGGATAAATGATGGTATTCACATGCTTGGTTGATGACATTTCAAGTAATCATTTTCTTTATATTATGAGCTTGGACTAAAGTATTTTAGATAAGCCTAAAGATTGGAATGGATTATGTTGGACATAATTTAGTATTATTTATGGATAGAACTTTTGATATTATATAGTTTTAGAAAAAGGAAAACCCTCAGGACGGGCGACAGCCCATCGTGTTGGCCAATGCTATAGGAATTGAACCCACAACTGAAGTGCGACTGGCCTTTATCGCCTACCATTGGCCTACAGGAAGTCCTTGTTTAGTATAAACTAGTTTTATTAAATTAAGCAGTATGATATATGAAGTATAAGTCCATTTTAGGAACCATATATCATTAATCTCACTATAGATGGACTTATGTATTTTTTGATAACTTTTATAACCTTTTTTTTGAGAGAGATGGATTGACCCATCATTCTATCACATGATCTGCTAACACATCACAAATGACAAATTCAACTTCATTTATTTAAGAGATGAAGTGGAAATTTTCCAAAGAATGACCAACTGTGAGATATACCAAAATCACGAAAGTATTTCATCTAATTCCAATTTCATCAACTTTAGGGAAACGATCTTGAAGACCAAAAATGTTGTCCTAGTGCTCTTATATCTGATGAATCAGATGGTATCTTAGATCGTCACAAATTTATGGCTTTGTGATTGTTGGTTTTTCCATAGCCATGTTCTATTCCACTCTCCATCAGAACATGATGGTTAGATTTCTCTTCCATATCCATACTTTCACCTATGTGGAAACCCAGTTATTAGTTTATTTGGGTAACTGTTATGTTTCATACTTTTGTTTTTAAAGATTGGTTTTGGTATTCCTTTTTACGATGTGGTTTTCTATTAAAGAAACTTTTGAATAGTAAACCATTTATAACCCCGACGAATTTCGAGGGCGAAATTCATTTTAAGGGGGGTAGAATGTAACACCCCGAGATTTTATGAAAAATATTCTTTTTTATTTCATTAATGTCTTGTGTTGTACACTACACCAAAATAATCTTGCACAACACGCATTCTTGACTTGCCTTGCATTACACGCAAGCGCGACCTTCCGCGATAGCGTGTGTTGTACGCAATACGGAGTTTCGCTAAACAATGATATGCTATTAAAATATTATTAAAACTAGCCATTATGAATAGTAATAACCACTTTTTGAAATTTTGTAAATTTTATTTTTGGATTCGGAATATCGAAATTAGCTTAGGGTGAAATTTTGGTACTTTTCGGAATACTTTCATATTCTGATGAATACTGAAAATTAGTAAATTTTAATTAAAAACAACCTTTTTAATTGAAATAATTAATAGTGACAAATTATTAATTTGAGTGGTTTTAAAGTATATTTAGAATATATTTTTACAATTTAATACAATGTTGGTCATTGGACATAATTTCACATTTAAACCAGACATAAATAAGTGTCAATCTTTTGATAGTTACTATCTCTTAAGAACACGCTATTTGTTTTGACGATGAGAATTAATTTTTAAATTAGTTAATGCAACTGATATGTTTTTAATTTGGTAAAATAGACATCATTTTTGAGTTCATAATATCAAATATAGCTTAGGCCTAATTTTTGGTATTTTTCTGGAAACTTTCATTTTTTGATGAATAGTGAAACCACTAAGTGGTAGTTAAAAAACTGAACTTTTCATAAAACTTAATTTTACCACTTCTGTGAGTGGAATATCAAAAATCTAAGAGACACAGTTAATATCAACTATAAAGCCCCGACCCTAGTTACCCAGAGTCGGTGCATTATTACATAACATTGGCATGATCACAAGAAAGATCAAATCTCGAAAGACCGATTGGTTTAGTAGCCTTGGAAACACTAGATATATTCATAAGTTTTACATTACATCATAAATTGAAAAACTACAAAACAACATAATATCTCCATAATCCACACTCATATCCCCACATAATATCCTTGCAGGTCATTCATAATTTACTTCTTCACTTCCTGGGAAAAATAAAACATAGAAAAGGGGTGAGCTCAAATGCCCAGTAAGGTTAACAATATAGTGGAAACTTTTATAAATAAGAATAAACATTTAAGGCAATGTATAACTAAAACAAAAGAATTTCAAACATGAACTTTCAACATGGTATGGCATAAATAAAATGAAATAATGCCATTTACTTATTCACATGGATATTCTACTAATCGAATAATCACATGCAAAAATCAATAACCACTTTCATAATGTTGGAATGCATAATGGCAGACTATCATAACCACATAGTCAAGGCCTCGTTCCAAGACTACAAATAAGATTTTGTCAAGCCCTTGTGCCAAGACACTAGTTTGTCTCATGAGACCTACCGATGCATCGAGGAGCTATAGCGGGCTCCACCCGTCACATATTAAGTCCAATGCATTCCCATATGAAAAGGTTTAAACAAAACATAAACATTCGTATTAAAACTAGCATACGAAATGTCAATACTTTCACCATAAACTATGAGTGGTATAAAAATAGCACATCCACAGTCAAACATATCACAAAACCTTCAATACAATATAGAAGTTTTGTATCATAATAAATCATCTTCAAATAAGCTTAAAATCCATCAAAGGATGTTGACATAGATGAAATCAAAACTATTTGAGAGAAATCTCTCCTTTTTTGAAATCATTTAAAAGTCACACATTTATAAAGGAAGTAATTAAAAAGAGATTTTTGAATCAAAGTGTCCCATACCACTTTGAAACTTTCGAAAGGAATTAACATTTTTAAAAACATTCATGTCCATATAAATAAATCCTTAAAAACCATTTTGAAGACATTAACTAAAAATATTTATAAAGATAAATCTTTAAAACATTTAAAATTATGATTTTGATAAAGAGTACCTTTCTGAAATTCTTAAATTATTCATTTTGAAATCATTTAAAAGTCACATAATTATAAAATAAAACATTTACTTTGAAAATATCCTTGTAAGCTTGTAAGGGAAGCTTTGACGATTTTATAACGGCGGTAAATAGCTACACCTGCCGTATAAGTTTAAAAAAAACATTCTTACCTTAAATTTGTCAAAAGGTAAAAAGTGCCTTGTTTGGAAAACGATGGAAATATTACTTTAAAAACACATAAGGGTATAAATTAATATAAGCCATATTCATTGTAAATAGTAAAAATGTTTTGAAATACATTTCTAAGTAACATGGATGTGGATGATAAAGAAATCCCAGTAGATTATTACGTATAAACAACCTCGAATAATGAAGAGATTGCAAAATAAACCCTTACCTTGTACTTTTCCTTGGTTGGGGTAGGTTAACCTCCTGTATAATGGTGAAATAATTGTTATTAAATTATACAATAATCATATACATTAATATGATATCATATATGATCTTTTAATATTGATTTGATAATAATATCTTTGTATTATCGTTGTTTCGGGTGTTAACTTACTTGTTTTCTTTTATATGTTTTGTTACGTAAGACATGTTTGTAAAGGATAGGTTTTATATTATTCATATCCATAATGATATCAAGTCCTTAAACATCATTTTTTAAATCATCAAATGATAATTATACTTGAATGGATACGATGGAGAATGAATCTCATCGCGTTCGTGGAGACGGTAGTCCGTACGTACGCACGAGCGATAATATCATTATTTTGATATTAAAATAATATATAATGGATGGTATATCATATATACAGAATCCTTAAGATGTTATATTTATTATTTACATGAGTTACACATCCTTATTATACCCATCCAAATAATATTATATTGAATAACAATTACACCACGACGTGGAGACGGTAAGCCGTACGTACGCACGTATGGTGACATGTTATTCAAAGGGTGTATAGAATACTGAATATGGTTGTACCATATTTATAATAACATCACAGTATATATATGATACTGGATTTATTATTTTAGAATGGTAACAACAATGGAAGAAGAAGTGGAAGAAGAAATGAACTTAGAAAAGGGTGGTGAAATCATTACCTCTTCTTCGGGTTCTTCCTTTTGATTTGATCAAAAGGGATCCTTAGGTTGGCTTTCTGATCAAACTAAGGCCTCTAGGTTGTAGTGAGGGATGTTGTTAGAGTATTTGGGCAGAGTTTTGCCGAAACTAAAGGCTTGGAAGGTGTGAAGAAATGAGAATGAGGAGTGCCCTTTTATAAGAGGGGTGAGGGGCACCTTTGGAAAAGCTAGAGATATTAGTTTATAATAAATTCATAATCGGTTTACAATGGCTCCAAAGTTGACTATTCGAAGGTTAAGGTGGGGAGGGGTCGAAAAAAACTCAACCAACAGAATTTAGACAGGTTTGGGTACTTATATTAACCTTATCTTTAAGTATTAACTTTAAGTTAATTAGTTTCACTTTTACAATGTCTCTTTGTATTTTTATATAATATGGTTAATAAACTTACCACATACATACAAGAGACCCCCAAGTGGTCCATTAATGATTAACCTATCATGATATAAGTCTCTTGGCCGAACCTTAGATTTTTAGGAATTTAATATCAATTAATAATATAATATGTGTTTTAAGAACTCTTTTATGTCAATTTTGACACTATTCAATAGTTGATTTTTGTGAAACTTATAAAAGATTTATTACTTCGAAAAAAGTCAATTAAATCAATCCTAATATATCATATTATCCTAGAAAATTAGTTTAATGCATTAAAAGTTTCATATTATATTTATTTGGGTATTTATAATATCAATTATTTTAATTTTTCACTATTATAGTAACTACTGCATCATCATTGTGTCATAAATAAAATAAATTATTTAATGTTTAAAAATTATAAATGAACTATAAATATGTAGGAAATCTTTTTATCTTTCTAATGAATATTTATAATGTAAAATCCAACATATATAACCCTATGTAAAAATTGTTTTTCTAAAAGATATATGCTTGTGTCATTTTTGTATTCATTTTAACTTAATTAAAATAAAGTGTCATTATCACTTACAAGTGGATCCATGGGGTCCCAAAATTGACCCAAAGATGCGCATGGTCGACCATGTATCAACCAATAGTGTTAAGACATGTTTTAGGGTAATTTAGTATTATTATAATATTATTTTTTAACCCTTATTTACCGGATTTACCCTTAACCATGGTAAATAAAATATTTACCGCAGTAATTATTCAAAATGTCTAAAAAAAAGTTACCTATTTACACAATTTGAACATCCTGATTCCAAATATGGAATCCATTTTCCTAAATTAAAAACACATAAGTGGCAGAAATTAATTTAAAATTAATTCCCGCTGTCAAAACAAAAAGCGTGTTTTTAAGAGATAATAACTATCAAAAGATTGACACTTGTTCATGTTCGGTTTAATTGTAAAATTATGTCCAATGACCAACATTATATTAAATGGTAAAAATATATTCTAAATATACTTTAAAACCACTCAAATTCATAATTTATCACTATTAAATATTTTGATTAAAAAAGTAGTTTTTAATTAAAATTTAGTAATTTTCACTATTCATCAAAATATGAACGTTATCCGAAAAGTACCAAAATTTCACCTTAGGGTAAATTTGACACTACGAATCCAAAAATGAAGTCAATTTTGAAATATAAAATATATATAATTTCAAAAAGTAGGTATTACTATTCATAACGTCTAGTTTGATCGGTTGTGGTGTGTGTTAAAACTCAGAGTTGCGTACAACACACGCTACTATATTATTCAAAGGAAAGCGTACCGTGGAAGCTTGGGATGTTTCATTTTAAATTTTTTGATGTCCCCATTTAGTCAAAAAGTTTAAAATATTGTATTTAAAAAGGGTTCACTATTAAAAGTTGATAAAAGTGCAATACTGAAAATGAATTTGTTCTTTCATTATATCTAAGAAACTCATAATATGGATTCTAAAATTATAAGGATTATATAAAGTTTAAAATTTAGATAATACTATTCATAACCTCTTTTGAATGCCTTTTTTTTAAGTCATGGTGTGATTGAACTCGATGTTGCGTGTAGTGCAAGTTATTGAATTATTTTGAAGAAATAACACACTATGAAATCTTAGGGTATTACATCAACGACTAAAATGTGGTTCAATGAGATGAAAATATTTTTTGGTGAATAGTATCTTTTGACTTTTTTTTACCACGGTTAAAAGTAAATAGGGTAATTAAGGGTAAAAATGATATTATTATTATCCTAAAACATTTCCTAATTCTATTGGATAAGTGTAATTCGACCAGAAACAACCTTAGGAATAAAATATGGCCATTTAAGCCCACTTGGATTATATTAGGACATTTATTATTATTTAATTCAAAGAAGAGTTAAAAGAGTTAAAATCAAAGTTTATTTACTAAAACATTTTTAATATAGGGATATACATAAGATAAATTCAATTGTAAATATTCATTAGAAATCTAATAAGATTTAATACATAATGATATTTTATTTATAATTTTTAGACATTAAATAATTTAATTTATTTATGACACAATGATGATGCAGTAATTATCTTATTAATGAAATATTGACGTAATTGATGTTATAAATAGCCAAATAAATGTAATTTGAGACTTTTTATGAATTAAAATAATTTTACAGGTTAATATGACATTTTATTATTTATTTAATTAACTTGGTTCGAACTAATCATTCTGTTATAATTTTTAAAAAAATCAATTACTAAATAGTGTCAAAATTGACATAAAATAGTTTTTAAAACAAATATTATATTATTAATTGTTATTTTATTTTTAAAAATCTAATTTGTGGCCAAATGACTTAGATAAGGTTATATATATTAATAATAAATAACTTGGGGTTCGTTTGGCTTGTTATAGTAAGTTTATTAACCTTATAGTGTAAGAACACAAGAAGACACGGTAAAAGAAAAATTATTTAACTTAATGTTAAAACTAAATGATAAGGTTAAAATTGGAACCTAAACTTGTCTAAATTCTATTGGATGAGAGGATTTCGACCCATCCCAACCTTAGATTCGAAATAAATCAATTTGGAGCTATTTAAAACCGAATTTGACTTTATAATAAAATAATAGTTTTAGTTATTCCAAAGGTACCCCTCTCCTCCCTTATAAAAGTGCACATCCTCCCTCTATTCCTCACACCACTTTGAGCTTTAAAGCTCGGCCAACCCCTGCAAAATTCTCTTCTATACTTCCCTAGAAAAATCCTAGAGGTTTTGTTCTTCCTCAAAGACCAATTATAGTGCCCTAAAAGGAGATCTCAAAGAGGCTCTTCAAAGAAGAGGTAAATGTCCGTTACCGATTATTTCAACTTTATTTCTTCTTACAATTCTTCTTATTAGGTTGTTTCATTATGAAGTAATAACATCAGTATCAATAATATAATGATATGTTATTATATGTATGAAACAACCCTATTTCACCATCTATCCATCCTACGGAAAACGAAATCACAGCGCGTGCGTACGTACAGAATACCGTCTCCACGCCGTGGTGTAATCTATTTTCCACCACCACCTTACTTGGATGGGTATAATGGTGTACATAATAACTATATATGATTATTGTAAAGTGATATTGATTCTGAAATAGTATACATACACTACAATATAATTCCACGGTCATGAGAACGATATCATCACTCGTGCGTACGTACGGACTACCGTCACCACGACGCGATGAAATTCATTCTCCATGATAACCATTCATGAATGATTATAAAGTATATATAATAAGTAATAATGAAATATATGACATAATAATGATACTGGATTTATGTGTATATATATGTATGTCATATACTTAATTCCATTCAACTCAATAAGGAAAGGAAAACAGCGTTCATGCGTACGTACGGACTACCGTCTCCATGAACGGTGTATTTATTTCCATTTACTAATGTATTATATATATGTATATTCTGAATATATATTATATATAAATAATATTTTATATTCTGTAATTAAGTAATTATGATCTAATAAATCATATGAATAATTACAAGTCAAAACACGGACGACGAATGAAACAATTTTACCCAAAATGTTCTTTAACATAGAATTTACAAAAGAATGGGTAATATAAAGTCATAAGTGAACCATATATGATATCATAACAATGAGTATGATTCTTGAATAAGTAAATGACATTATTTGAATCATTATACAGGAGGTTCGGACACTTACGAAGCAAATCGGACCTAAGATAAGGGGAATATCTGAATCTCATTTTTCTCCGAGATTGTTTATACTTCGGTATTTACTGGGGTGTATTTTATCATCCAAAACCATGTTTCCTCAATATTTAATATAATTTCCATCCATATAAAATTGTTTAAATCCAATTTTACCCTTCGGTGAGTTTTTAGTAAATGACATGAAAGTAATCTTTTGTCGTTTTTCGTACGAGGTACTTTTTAATTTTTCCGACAAAAGTACGAGAAGAATGTTTTTTTAACTTATACGGCATGAATGGATTTTTAAAAAATTATTTCCAAGAAGCTTCCTTTAAATGTTTTCAATTTTATTTTTAATCAACTTATTTTAGTTTAGAATTGTATGACATGATATAAAAGGAAAAGTGTTTTTGAAGAAGAAAGGATATTTTCCTCAAGAATGGAGTTCAAGTGTTTTATCAAAATTATTTTCCATCTAAGACAATAAAAGGTTCTGTTTCTATCCCTATTATTACATTGATTTTATTATGTTGTGATGGAATTATTTTTATGAATTCCTTTATCTTATATGAATTGTTTTATGATGTCACGATGTTTAAGATTCCCATTTTTATTACATGGGTTATGCAATGATGTATAATTTATGATTTTGTGGCACACATAATAATGGTATCATTATGAGATGGGTGGGACCTATATCTCCCTCCAATGCATTGGGTAAAGATTTTATATCTCATGAGATAGACATGGCTGGAACTGTAGGTTATACCAGTTCAGTGAAACAGGACTGAAACGAGGGTGACTCGGTTCAGAAATGGACTTTGTCCACTAAGATAGTCTTGGCAATGAGTCTTGACTAATAAGAAATGATTCTCTATGATTGTGTGTGTATGCCAAAAAGTTTCATGTTGTAAGTTATGATTATTGGGATTTCATTTCACTACTATGATTTATCCCATGTTATGAAATTATGCTCTCTTTTGCAGGCTAAGATTTCCAAAATGTTATGTTCTTATGAATATGATGTGATTGATATTTCTTTTGTTTACCCTTACTGAGCATTTGAGCTCACCCTTTTATGTTTTCTTTTCCCCTGGATATAAAGAAAGGTTTTAGGTTAAAAAAAAGGAAGATCTTTATGGGAGATTTTGAAGATCTTTCACCACGATTAGAAGATTATATTCCGAGTTTCCAAAGACACTAAACTATTACAATCCTTGTGTGTGTGTTTTTGTTATGTACTAAGTATTCCGCAAAAGTAATGTAATGTCAATGTACATCATTCTTTGGGTCTCTACATGTATAGACCATTTATAGTAGAATATATAGGTCGGTATTCTTACATAATTACTTTTACTAATGCTTTGAGTAGATATGGCTATGTCTACATAATGAGGTATAAGTCAGAGTCCTTAGATAAATTTAAGGAATTCAAGAATGAAGTAGATAATCAGCTTAGTAAGAAGATAAAGAATCTTTAATCGGATCGAGGTAGAGAATATCTGAACCAAGAGTTCACCAACCTTTTGTAGGAGTTTGGGATTCTATCTCATCTCACTCCTCATTATACACCAAAGTGGAATATTATTAGTGAAGGAGGAACTGCACCTTATTGGATATGGTGAGGTTGATGATGAGTCATGCAGATCTTCCATTATCCTTTTAGGGATATTCATTACAAACTGTTGTATACACATTAAATCGAGTACCAACTAAGGTGGTAAGTGTAATTACCTCCAAGTTATAAAATGG
This sequence comes from Viscum album, assembly GCA_963277665.1. NCBI lineage: Eukaryota > Viridiplantae > Streptophyta > Magnoliopsida > Santalales > Viscaceae > Viscum > Viscum album. The sequence continues at coordinate 198,320,336 of OY728157.1, read as the reverse complement.
AAATAAACCCATTTTGTCACACACATGTGTATAGAGATGCGAGGAATTTTTTGAGGCCTTGTCAGGAAACAAAATAGCACCACAGGGAACTAGGTGTTTCTTTATAAGATATCCCAAGGAAACGAAAGGATGTTACCTATATAACCCTTTAGACAAGAAAGCGATTGTCTCTAGACAAGCCATCTTTCTTGAAAAGGAGATCATCCTCAAAAATGATAGTTGTAGAAAGATTGACTTTGAAGAAGTTGATGCTCAAGATACACAAGAGTTGGTACAAGAAGAATTTCCATAGGTCCCCATGGAAGAGGTTCCAGAAACACAAGTACTGGATAGGAGCTCAAGAGAGGTAAGGAAACCCGAGAGATTTAGTTTCCTAGTCACCCAGGATGGTGAATCATTATTTTTGTACAATGATGATCCTATCTTCTACAAGTAATTAGTATAAATCTCAAAAGCTGCAAGATGTCTAAAAGCTATGAACTCTGAGATGGATTCCATGTATCAAAACCATGTCTGGGTTTTGGTCAATGTGACCATTGGTGTAAAGCCTGTTGGATGAAAATTGGTATTCAAGAGAAAAATGGGCATGAAAGGTCAAGTTAGCACCTATAAAGCAAGGCTAGTGTTTAAAGTATTTAGACAGCATCAAAGAATTGAATATGATGAAAACTTATCTCTTGTTTTCATGTTTAAATCCATAATAATCATACATTCCAAAGCAGCTTACCATGAATAAGATATTTGGCAGATGGATTCCAAAATAGTGTTATATAATGGGAACATTCAGGAAGATATCTATATGACACAACCAGATGGGTTTTGTGACACTAGGATATGCCAAATGGGTTTTCAAGTTGCAGAAATCCATTTATGGATTAAAGAAATCATCTAGGTCATGAAAAATTTAATTATATGAATCCATACAAGAATTTGGATTCATTAAGAACAAATGTGATCCATGTGTTTATAAGTGGTTTAATGTGAATGTAGTTGTTATCCTAGTAATATACGTGGACGGCATATTGCTTATTGGAAACAATGTACCAGTCTTATAGTTAGTTAAGGACTAGTTGATCAAGTGTTTCTCCATGAAGGACTTGGGTGAATCAGCATACATTCTAGGTTTCAAGATCCTTCATGATAGATCCAAGAGGTTTCTTGGACTAATTTAGGGTATATACATTAACTAGATACTAAATAGAGTTAGTATGGAACAATCCAAGAGGGGATTGGTTCTAGTGTTATATGGCCTACATCTTTCTAAGAAAAGGTGTCCTCAACACAACAATAGAAATATAGAATGAGTAACATCCCATATGCTTTCTCTATAGGTTCAATCATGTATGTTATGTTATATACGAGGCTTGATGTTTCCTATTCACTAAGAATGGTAGGAAGATATCAAGAAGATCCAGGAAAACAACATTAGACTGCTGTTAAGACTATCATTAAATATATGAGAAGAACTAAGGATATTTTCTAGGTGTATAGAGGAGATAAGGAGATAGTCATAAAAAGGTATACTGATGATTGTTTTTAGACAGATCAGAACAATATGAAGTCACAAACTGGATATGTATTATATCTCAATGGAAGAGTTGTGAGCTGGAAGAGTTAAAAGCAACCAGTTTTAACCGATTCTAAAGATGATTCCGAATATATATCATCTTTTGATGAAGGAAAAGAATCTTTCTGAATTCATAAATTTTCCAAGGATCTTGATCTGGTTCCTAGTAGTAAATATCCTATCACATTGTATTGTGATAATACTTCAGCAGTGGCTCTTGAAAAAGAACCAAGGTCACATTAATAGAAAAAGCACATACTCCGTAAGTATAACCTCTAGAGGGATTTATATCAAAGGGGTGAAGTTGCAGTGAGTAGAGTGTCCATGGAAGATAATAGGGTAGACCCCATGTCTAAAGACCTATCTCAACAGAAGCATGAATATCATGTGAGAGCTAGTGGGTTAATGGTTGTTAGCAGTTGGTTCTAGTCCAAGTGGGAGTCTTTTAGAGTTTGTGGCCTAGAACCAACTACTTTGTACTTTATTCATTAATAAGTACCTTATCACATCTTGATTGTTCTTCTGTGTGACAATGCATATGATAATGTCCTAAGGATAGTTTTTGCACAAAAGGTCATAGCGTATCCCTACTATGATGAGAACCTGGAAGTTCCATAACACTTTTCTTGAATATATGTTCTATGGTCGAATGATGTTATTTGAGGGACACAAATAATACAGGCCATTAGGGGTGAGGACTCATGAAACATTGAGTCACCTTCTCAGAGTGTGCACCCTTGGTAATATCCAGGAGGATATTATGAGAACAAGACCCACTAGTAGGAAATCCACATTTCATAGTGTCATTGGATATTTCTATCTGCGGACGTCTGTATTGGTCCTTAGACTTTAATATTATTATTAATGAGTATTATAACTTGAACACTTAGATGTATTGAAAAAAACTATGATGACACATTGTTCGCACCAAGGTAGGATTTGTTGAGTGTATCATGAGTAATATTGCATTAATAGATAATGAAAGAAAGTATGTGTCCCTTATGTTCCATAACAGAAGTAGATATCTCAGGCCCTTTGATGGAATTGATATAGCCTAAATAAATCCATGGTCATTATAAGGAATTTTAACATTCAATTATGAGAATTCAAAGAAAGAATACTAGAGCACATGGGTTGATGGCACCGGAATGGAACCCACATGATTCATGATATAAGAACAAAAGGATTACATTACACAGTAAGCGTTTGTAGGAGGTAACACATCATTGAGGCATTAACTTCTTTCTCTATGGGTGTCTTGGTGTGTTTCTAGATGCTAACCTTGTACTTTAGGAAATCTCTGCCTAATTCCACTAAGAAAGAGGCCTAGAGGATCACACACTAATTTTTTCTAATTATCTCAGTTAAATATTAATTTAATAAGTAGAATAAATATTATTCTTGAATGTGGTTTAATTATTACTCAAAGATGTCTGGTCGCATTTATTTCGACACTAGTTATTTGAGAAAATGTATTGTGGGAAAAATAATATATTTATTAGTGAGTAATGTAGTAATATTTATTTAAGATATAAAAAGACATTATTCTAGGACTAATAAATGTGCTGTAGGAAATAAAGAGAATGGGAAAAAACAAAAGTACATGACATGTACATTAATATACACGCTATGTAGTTTTTCTGGGGATTTATGAGAAATAATATTATTTATTTAATTAAATAATATTAGTTGTAACTCGCTGGGCACATGTGAAGTAATAATAATAGTCAACTGTTATTATTAGACATGGGGTCTTACTAAGAATTAAATGAAATGAATAAATTATTTTGGGTAATTAATTCATTTTATTATTCTAAGTCATTAGAAATACCAATTATATTATTTTCATTAGCCTAGCCATTCATTGTGGTTGTACACAATGGATCTAGAGAAATCTCTCAAGATAAGAGATAATTATTTTCTTCCAAGAATGCTCTCAAGGTACGAGAGAGATCCTCCTCCACTAGATCAAGGATAGTGCACTGCAAGTGGCTCTCAAGGAAATCGAAGGTGGACATTGCAAGCAAAGGATATTCTATGCTAGCAATTGGAGATCCCTTTTGTGATGTATAGAGACACGTGGAGCACATGTGGATCACCGCTAGAGGAATCCTACACTTGAATTATACAATGCAATGACAAATCACATTAGATCAGGACCAAAAACATCAACGGAGAGAGAATCCCATCAAGGTAATTCTTGTATTTTAATTAAATTAATTATAACCAACATATGATTATCCTCTCTATGGTTCTGGGACTCCCTTCCTTTCTTTCTTTCTTCTTTCTATTCCGAAGATACGCTGTTTTATTATCAGGATGGATCTAGGATTGATCATTGTTAATGGAAAATTTAAAGTTGGGTACACCCACAAACGCACTTATTTTGATCATGGAACCTACACTTACTTGTGACACATGTAAGACATCATTCACCCATTGTAGTAGCATGGGTAGAGATAGGTGGTATGAGACCTATCCAACTATACTCAGAATCTAAAAAGGGATGATTTATCTTAGAGATAACTTGTCACCTTCTCCAAATCTCCATAATCCTCATCGTGGTGAGACCCAAATGAAAAAATGGTCTCCCTCTTAAAACTCCATAGGTCTCTATCTCCAATCATCATATACCTTCTCCCAGCTCTATGCAATCCTTATCCACTCCTAGATGATCTTCACCTTCACGGTGGTATCCTACACCAACTCTGGACCCATAATTGATAACTCCATTGGGTTCTTCCAGCATATAGGTGACCTGTAAGGTCACCCTTACAAGCCCTAGAACGGTTCCATACCAGTGGTGGAGTGATATCTTTTGTTGTATGAAAACCCCACAAGTGGTAGGTGATCATCGCCACTACAACCAAATTCTAGGATTCAATCACATAGAAAGTACTCAAGAACCTGGATGGTCCTCTCCATTAAAGAATCTATCTGGGGATGAAATCTTGTGCTCAAGCGCAATTGCGTCCCAAATGCCTTTTACAATCCCATCCATATCTAGAATGTGAAAAAATCATCACATTTTGAAATGATCGTTGATGGCACTCTATGAAGCTGAACAATATCCTTCATTTTGAGGCGTCTCAAGCTCTCTACTGAACTCTGCTCATGGATCGGTTGGAAGTGGAAATACTTGGTGAGTCAGTCAACAATCAATCAGATGGTATCGTTTCCCCTAGATGTGTGTGTTAAACCCATCACAAAGTCCATAGATATCCCATCTCACTTTCACTATGGCACCTCAAGTGGTTAGGTCAAGCTCGCTTGAACCTGGTGCTCATCCTTCACTTGCTGAAAAGTGGGGAATAGAGAAACAAAATATTTCACTACCTTCTTCATCCTCGACCACCAGAACAAATGTCGGAGGTCTTGGTACATCCTTGCTACACCCGGATGTACCGCCAAAGAGGATGTGTGGAACACCCTTGGAAACTACTCTCGCAACATCACTGGTACAAATGTTCACCCTATTAAGAGAATAATGTGCTCCCCACCTATCAAATATCCATCAAGGGCACTTCCCATGGATAACTGAGTAGGTCGGGTCTCATATTCAATATCCTCAAGTTCTACCTCCTTAACTCGCTATAAGAGTCGAGGGGTGACAACCATCAATTGAAGTTAAGCTACTCCATATCTATCCACAAAGGATATCTACAATGTGGCCCACTACTCTACACCTCACCCAAAAACATTAATATGGACCTCTTACTGAGAGTATCTCCAACTATGTTCTCTTTCCCAATGGAGTATATAGAAACTCAAAGTCATGGTCCTAGAGGAACTCTAGCCATAACCTCTATGTCAAGTTTATATCTGTCTAATATTAGATATACTTGAGACAATTGTGGTTATAGTAGATGGTAAACTACTCACCCATCAGGTAGTGTCACTACATCTTCAATTTGAAGGCTACCTCGGCTAACTCAAGATCCTGGGCCACGTAGTTCTGCTCATGCTACCTCTACTAACATGAACCATAGGTAATTACTTCTTTCCCCTATATTAGTACATAACCAAGCCCGGTCCCTAATGCATCACAGAACACTACATACCTAAATCCATCCTCTGGTAATCTCAAGATGAGAGCACTCATCAACCTCTGCCTCAGCTCCAAAAAGTACTGCAGGAACTTCTCTTTCAACACGAAGATCTTCCCCTTCCATTTCAAATACATCAAGGGTGATGTTGCTGTAGAAAAGTTAGGTACAAACATTTGATAGTATCTAAAAAACCTAGGAAACTTTTCACCTCTCTAACACTCTTGGGTGGCTCCCAAGTAAGAACCACCTCAATATTCACCAGATATACTGAAACTCCAGCCTCTAAAATGATGTTTCCAATAAAGTGGACCTCCAAAATCTAGAATTGACACATCAAGAGCTTCCCCTAAAGTTGATTCCCTCAAAGTGTTTCCAGGACCATCCTCATGTATTTCATGAGATTCTTCTTGGATTTCGAGTACACTAGGATGTCATCAATGAAGACCATGACAAAATAGTCAAAGTAAGGCTAGAAGACTCTATTCATGAGTCCCTTGAACAGTATCAGGCCATTCATCATAGAAAAAGACATTATTAATTACTCTTAGTGGCCATACTAACATCTGAAATCCATCTTCAGAACATCCTCATCCCATACATTAAGCTCATGATAGCAAGACCTGAGGCCAATCTTCGAGAACCACATTGTTCCCTTCAGCCGATCTAAGTGGCCACTGGTCCTTGGTAGTGGATACTTCATCTTCACAGTCACCTAATTCAGGTTCCATAATTCCACACATAACCTCATTCTCCTACCTACCTTCTTGAAAAAAAACTGGGGCCACCTAGGGTGAGATAGTGGGTCTCACAAAGCCTTTCTTCTGCAAATCCTCCAACTATAAATTCAACTCAAGAAACTCTATGGGATCCATCTGATATGCATGTGAAGATATCGGTATCATCCTAGGGTACAAGTAAATGCAGAAGTCTAAATCCATGTGGGACAGTAATCTAGGAACATACTGATGAAAGATGACCATATACTCTGCCACAAATGTAGGAAACTGAGGAATCATCTCATCCATTGTGGTGAGGATTAGGCTATCCAACTGATGTGTGATTGGTTTTACCCTCCTATGTGTGAGTTCATCCTATACTAAATGTGTTTCCCTTTCACTGATAAAAGAAAACCATGGTCCCATCACTATAGAAACACCACACTCTCCAACTAAAATAGTCAATTTGGGCATGAACTGTGGATAACCAGTCCATACCAAGAATGACATCGTAAGGCCTCGATGTTTCCACAAAGAGAACCCAACTGAAACTCTTTCCCCGTTAGATTAAGCTCCCACTATTTTCACTAATTTTTAATTGTTGAATCTCTCCCCGTAGGAGTATCTATGTGTAGGGATCGAGTTAATTGTTCCATTGGAATCTCCAAGTCTCGAGCAAGGGTCGTGGTGAGAAAAGAGTGACTAGAACCTGTGTCTATAAAAACTATATCTCTGGTGGAAAAGACACATATCATACCTATAATAATCCATGGAGAATTGGTTTTGTAAGGATCCATTTCTTGAATCTAGCCTCATCATTATACACGAGCTCCCTGAGCCCATGGTGGACCACGTGGGGGTGGTGGTGGTGGTATGTAGAACCTCCACCGACTACCTTCTACTCTATCTTCTCCTATTCCATGCCCACTGCCCTATGCAACAATTTTCTTTGTCCTCCTCCTCTACCTCAATGGTCCATCTACCATCTACTAATCATTTTCATGGTGAGTCAGTAAATATCAATCCATATGTCCTCGACCTCTGAACATGTAACACAACCTATCCTTTAGCTGACCCACTATTCCCTGGGAGCCCCGCACCACTAATCTCATATTTTGGGGTCATCCCCTGGTGTGATTTACCCTCTTGGGTCACTATTTCTGCTATTGGATACCCACCATTAAAGACTCGGCAACATGGTGCCTGCTGCTAGGTCCCACAGCTAGTGTATGCTGTAACACCCCGAGCTTCCACGATATGCTTCTCTTTCAATAATGCAATAGCTTGTATTGTACGCAAGTTTGAGATTCTAACACACTGCGACCAATCAAAATAGCCATTATTAATAGTAATACCCACTTTTTGAAATTATATATATTTTATATTTCAAAATGGACTTCATTTTTTGGATTCAAAATATCGAAATTAGCCTATGTTGAATTTTTGGTATTTTTCTGAGAACTTCCAATTTTTTATGAATAGTGAAAAATACTTAAAAACAAATTTTTTAATAAAAATAATTTATAGTGATAAATTATACTATTGAGTGGTTTTAAAGTATAATTAGAATATATTTTTACCATTTTATCCAATGGTGGTCATTAGAATTAATTTCACTTTGAAATTGGACATAAACAATTGTCAATCTTTTGATATATATTGTTTCTTAAAAACAGGCTATTTGTTGTGACAGCGGGAATTAATTATAAAATTATTTAGTGAAACTTATATGTTTGGAATTTTTTAAAATAGACATCATTTTTGAATTCGGAATATCAATTATAGCTTAGGGTGAAATTTTGGGATTGTTCAGAAAAACTTCAATTTTTATGAATAGTGAAACCACTAGTGGTAGTTAAAAAACTAATTTTTCGTTTAAATGAAACATTGCCACTTCTGTGATTTGATTTTCAAAAATCAGACATACATGGTTGTCATTAGGAAGTAAAATGTGGTTCAATGGGATTAAAATAATTTTTGGTGAATAGTAACTTTTAAGTTTAATTAATCGCTATTAAAGGTAATTAGTGATATTTAAGGTAAAAATGATATTATAAAAATATGAAAATACCTTTAAACTTGTCCTACCCATATTGGATGTGTTATTTCCGACCAAGAAAACTAATGGGTCAACTTGGGGACCCCATGGAGCCACTTTGGTAGGAAAATGACATAAATAACTTTTATTTAAAGTTAAAATAAAAATGTCACAAACATAAGTTGTTTTACTAAAACAATTTTTAAATGGGGTTATACAAGTCATATTTTTGAATATAAATATTAATTAGAAAGATAAAATGATTTCCTAGATAATTATATTTTTTTTAAAATTTTTAGACATTAAATAAATTAAATTATTTATGACACCATGATGATGCAGCGATTACCTCATTAATTAACGATTTAAATAAAATGAAAAGATAATGTAAAATATAAGACTTACACATGTAAAAAACCTATTGGATGAGTATATTTCAAACCCTTATCACCTTATCCTCTAATTATATAAGTGTGGGTCCTTTATAATCCGAAAAACACTGTATAATAAAGTAACATTTCATTACTTTCCAAGAGTGCCCCTCCTCTCCACTTATAAAAGGCCCCCACCACTACCACTTTATTCCCACCTTAAAGCCATTTGGCTTGGCCAACCTCTTCCAAAATACTCTCCCAACTTCCCTCCATTACTCCTAGAAGCCTCACATTGGGCAGAATTCTTCCAAGGAAGCCTTTGGCTCAAATCAAAAGAGTTACCCGATTTTAACGTAATGTCTTCTCTTATGTTATTTTATTTTATTTTGCTTATCCAACCCCCTAAACTCTTTTTATTAATTTCTTTTGTAACAAAAACAGTATTATCAATATACTAGGATGTTTTTATAACAATTATTCGAGCTACACTTACACACACCTACATCTAATGGTTAAAGAACATATTGTTTCTGTGGATGGCGAATTTCTGCCTCACGAAACGATGATTGTTCAACACTCATATAACACCTTCAAAGGTGGCCATTAAGATGTCACTATATTTATATATGATATATAAAATGTTTATGTTTTACTTAAGCTTCTGTATTTTTCATTCATTGCATACCTTTATGGTTTCCATTATGTGTAAACGCGATATTTCCATTTTAGGAAGTGCGGACTACCGCCCCCTCAAAGTGATTTGAATCGTTAATGCCATATGTGGGATTTATAAAGGATGGAGTAAATGTTATAATACATTATAGTATACTTGAATTATAATATACCTTTATATAATTATTATTTCATTCCATTAAATATGAAATAGAAATGAAAGTAGCGTTCATGCGTACGTACGGCTTACCGTCTCCATGAACGGTGCATTTCATTTCTTACCTCTAAATGCTACGTAATATTATGAATGAATGTATATACTGAATATATATGATATATATGATATCTACATCATGAATATAATTCTTTAGATAATGGATATTTCACCACATGAACAACTTGTAATTATAAGAAGTTTATTTTTGACTCAAGTACCAAAGATCGAAAAAATGACCGTTATTAACTTAAATAATTACATAATTTTCATAACATGGTAATAAGTGATATAAAAGGAATAAAAAACTTTAAAAAGGTTCTTATGCAATTATAAATTAACTCTAGTTTATTATTCAGGAGGTTAAAGAACGGTCGAGTCAAGACAGGACGCAAGGTAAGGGAACTTCTTAACCCAATTTCCATTCTTTGGGTTAATCTCGTACTTTCAAATTATGTCATGATATTATTATGTCCTATCTTGTATTTGTACTTTCTTTATGTGTACTTATAGTTAATACACATAATAGATCTATTTTATTTAAAAAATTATCTTTGTAAGGAATTCATCTCAATCTCCTTTCATTGAGGCATATTTGGTTTTATACACAACTTTCATTTATACGGTGTATAAACCCCTTTGACTTTGACTTTTATTCAAAAGGAATCTTTTAATACGAAGCATTTTTACTAAACGAAAAAAGGAATGTTTTTTATTACGTATGCGGCAACAATGACTTCTCTGCCGCCGTGACTTTTATTGGAGTTTCGGCTTCCTCTATAAGCCATAACTTTTTTTAAAAGAAAAATAAATACCATGTTTTACTTTTCTTTTATTTTGGTATTGAAAATGGTTTTGATAAATTTTTTATTATATCAATGTGTTGTATTGTTATCTTGTGATTGAAGTGTGGAAATCTTATGGTTCCTTTATGCCTGTTTTGTGAGATACAATTATGTTATGGTTTATGATATGTTAAAACCTGTTCATATGAGGAATGCATTAGACTTAATAAGTGACAGGTGGAGCCCGCTATAACTCCTCGGTGCATCGGTAGGTCTCATGAGACAAACTACTATCTTGGCACGAGGCCTTGACAAAATCTTATTGTAGACTTGGCACGAGGCCTTGGCTACGTGGTTATGATAGTCTGGCATTATGCATTCCATCATTATGAAAGTGGTTATTGATATTGCATGTGATTATACAACCAGTAGAATAACCATGTGAATAAGTAAATGGCATTATTTCATTTTACTTTTTCCATATTATGTTGAAGTTCATGTTGAAAAGGATTTTGTTTAGTTATAAATTGATTTAAATGTTTATGTTTATTTATGAAAGCTTCTGCTATATTGTTATCCTTACTGAGCATCTGAGCTCACCCCTTTCAATGTTTTAATTCTTCCAGGATGTGAAGAAGAATTTTAGGAATGACCTGTAGGGATAGTCTGAAGGTGATATGAGTGTGGAAAATGGAGACTATGTTATTGTAGTTTTTCACTTTATGATGTAATGTAACATTTATGAATGTATCTAGTGTTTCCAAGGCTACTAAACTAATTGGTCTTTCGAGACTTAATGTTTTGTGACCATGACAATGCTACGCAATAATGCACTGACTCTAGGTAACTGGGGTCGGGGGGTTATAGTTGGTATCAGAGGCAGTTTAGTACTAACCTTGGAAGCTAGATTTTGATAAACTCTGATTAGAGCACATAGCCCAAAGATAGACTTTGAGGATTAGTATAGAAGAACTTCCTAGAATTTTTTTGTTGTAGAGATTTTGTGAGCTTTCCGAGAAATACATCCCTATCTGGATACGAGTAGGTAGAGGTGGCTCTGGCATAGATGTACCTAGGGGTAAAACCTAAAAACACCGCTTTGAGCGAGACTCGAACGGGAACTGGTGCACGACAAAGGGCCTTGCTGCACTCTTGGTTACGACACTCCTGGGGGATATGCTTTGGATAATTCTTGTTTTCTTTACAAACCACTATGAAGGGTTATGAGTATATACTTCCTCAAAGAAAACATTTTTATGATTATAGATTATATCCATAAATAGTTCAATTTATGTTATGTATTTTATAATTATGGATTTATGTATTTTGATTCCTAAACTAATCAAGTTTATGCCATTGTTTAGAAATGGAGCCTAGTGGAAGGAATGGAAACTGTATCAATACACACACTCCATGTTGGGATTTCCCTCCTGCTCAAGATAATTATTATGGAGTTGGAGATACAACTGGTGCTGATCAACTTATTACCATACTGGGACAACTCACTCAGGTTATGAATAATAACCTTACTCGTATGTAGCACCCTGATCCACAACGTGGAGGATCAATGTTAGACCGCTTCATGAGGCAAAAACCACCAACATTTAATGGGGGTAAAAATCCATTAGTAGATGAGCAATGGATAAACTCCTTAGAAAAAATATTTCATGCCTTGGAGAGTAGCGAAAGGGAGAAGGTTGTCATGGCAGTCTACCGCCTCACTGGAGATGTCGATCAATGGTGGTCGCTGATTCAAAACACAAAGGAAGGTGATGAAGTATCAAATATGGAATGGAGAGAGTTCAAAGATATTTTCATAGAAAAATACTTTCCACATGACCATCGAGCAGATATGGAAAGGCAATTTCTGAGTCTGAGGCAGAAAGAGGATGAGAATGTCTCAAAGTATGAGGCTAACTTTACAAGGTTAGCAAGACATGCTGCAGATTATATACGTAACCCAAGAAGTAAGATTGATCGTTTCTTTGATGGGTTTAAACTGTTTCTCTGTCAAGCTTTAGTATCACAGTCTTTCTCAATGTACGAAGATATATTCTCATGTTCTATCAGGACAGAAAAGGAATTCTCTAAGTCTTATGGCAATAAAGTAAAGCAATAGAAGAAGAGAATGGTGTAACAAGAGGTAGATAAAGGGAAAAAGGGAAAGAAGTATTTTCCATTATGTGATAATTGTGGGAAGAATCACCCTGGTACTTGCCTAAAAGTAATGAGAGTTTGTTATAAATGTGGTGAAAAAGGTCACCAGGCTTGTGATTTTAAGGGAAAGAAAGAGGCTATCAATGTTGAATGCTACAATTGTAGGGAAATGTGGCATTATGAAAATGAATGTCCTAAGCGTCAGGTAAACTTACCTCAGAAAAGGTCAAGGGATCAAGGCCAAGCTTATGCTGTTACTACAGATGAAGTTGAATAATTATTGTATTTGTGTTTTTGGACTCAAGAACTAGATTATGGTTATAAGAATAATGTGATATATATAAGGATTGTATTGCAGTACTTGTTGTTTTCATTAAGTTTTTAATATGATGAAGGTAATCATATTTTCAGTATGTGACAATAAGAGAAACTTTACTTTGTTTGGGGAATCTAATGTTGCAATTGATTTTGGAATTTAAGGACATTTTAGAGAAGGTCTGGACGGAGTTATTTTGGATAAATATAAAGGTTGGAATGAATTAAGTTGAACATTGGATAGTATTGTTTAAGGTTAAAACATTTCTAAAGATTATTTTTGGAATATTATAATATTATACTCTTAGGAAAAGGACAACCTGCAGGTTGGGGGATAACCCATTGCGTCGGACAAAGCTGCAGGAATCGAACCCCCAACCATAGTGCGACTGGCCTTTATTACCTACCACTAGCCTACAGGAAGTCCCTGGTTATTAAAAAATATTTTTCCTAATATAAATGGTATGTGTTAATATTTAGAACCATATAAAATTAGGATAAATAGAATATTTTTGAGTTCTGTTACCATTTGGAGTGAAAGATGGGTTTGTAGTAAAAAATTTATTAACGAATGAATGTCTACACGACAAGTAAGTATATTTCCTGACATTCTTAGTAAATCTCTTAAATAAATTCCTCTACTTTATGAAAGGTAACTTAAAACAATAACATTTCCGTTTAACTTTTACAACTGGGGATTCAATGACCGTTTAACCAATCACAAGTTTGTGATTTTCTTATGGTTAAATTTCTCCTAATCTAGTTTTCTACAACTCTCATTCAGACCTTGATGGTTTTTTTTTCATCCATATCCATATTTTCATAGAATCCTAGTATGGGCTATCTCGGGTGACCTTTGTACTTATATTTCTTTCTTTTAAAGTAATATTTTTATTAACCTTATTTCCGATGTGTGTTTTCAAAAAAGGTATTTTCTATTTTCAACCTTTTATTTTCAAAGAAAAATTTCAAATTGCGAGGATGCAATTTATTGAAGGAGGGGAGAATGTAACACCCCGAGCTTCCATGATATGCTTCTCTTTCAATAATGCAATAGCTTGTATTGTACGCAAGTTCAAGATTCTAACACACCGCGACCAATCAAAATAGCCATTATGAATAGTAATAACAACTTTTTGAAATTATATATATTTTATATTTCAAAATGGACTTAATTTTTGGATTCGAAATATCGAAATTAGCCTATGTTGAATTTTTGGGTATTTTCTGAGAACTTCCAATTTTTTATGAATAGTGAAAAATACTTAAAAACAAATTTTTTAATCAAAATAATTTATAGTGATAAATTATACTATTGAGTGGTTTTAAAGTATAATTAGAATATATTTTTACCATTTTATCCAATGGTGGTCATTAGAATTAATTTCACTTTGAAATTGGACATAAAGAATTGTCAATCTTTTGATATATATTGTTTCTTAAAAACACGCTATTTGTTGTGACAGAGGGAATTAATTATAAAATTAATTAATGAAACTTATATGTTTGGAATTTTTTAAAATAGATATCATTTTTGAATTCTGAATATCAATTATACCTTAGGGTGAAATTTTGGGATTGTTCAGAAAAACTTCAATTTTTATGAATAGTGAAACCACTAAGTGGTAGTTAAAAAACTGATTTTTCGTTTAAATGAAACATTGCCACTTCTGTGATTTTATTTTTAAAAATACGACATACATGGTTGTCATTAGTAAGTAAAATGTGGTTTAATGGGATTAAAATAATTTTTGGTGAATAGTAAATTTTAAGTTTAATTAATCGTGATTAAAGGTAATTAGTGATATTTAAGGTAAAAATGATATTATAAAAATATGAAAATACCTTTACACTTGTCATACCCCTATTGGATGTGTCATGGCAGACCAAGAAAATCAATTGGTCAACTTGGGGACTCTATGGAGCCACTTTGGTAGGAAAATGACATAAATAACTTTTATTTGAAGTTAAAATAAAAATGTCACAAACATAAGTTGTTTTACTAAAACAATTTTAAATGGGGTTATACAAGTCATATTTTTGACTATAAATATTCATTAGAAATATGAAAAAATTTCCTACATAATGATATTTTTTTTATAATTTTTAGACATTAAATAAATTAAATTATTTATGACACCATGATGATGCAGTGATTACCTCATTAATTAATGATCTAAATAAAATGAAAAGATAATGTAAAATCTAAGACATACACATGTCAAAAACCTTTTTTATGAGTATATATCGAACCCTTATCACCTTAGACTCGAATTTTATAAGTGTGAGACCTTTATAATCCGAAAATCATTGTATAATAAAGTAACATTTCATTACTTTCCAAGAGTGCCCCTCCTCTCCACTTATAAAAGGCCCCCACCACTACCACTTTATTCACACCTTCAAGCCATTTGGATCGGCCAACCTCTGCCCAAATACTCTCCCAACTTCCCTCCCTTACTCCTAGAATCCTCACTTTGGGCAGAAGTCTTCCCAAGGAAGCCTTTGGCTCAAATCAAAAGAGTTACCCGATTTTAAGGTAACGTCTTCTCTTATGTTATTTTATTTTATTTTGCTTATCCAACCCCCTAAAATATTTTTATTCAATTATTTTGTAACAACACCAGTATCTTAAATATACTAGGATGTTTTTATAAGAAGTATTCGAGCTACACTTACACACACCTACATCTAATGGTTAATGAACATACTGTTTCTGTGGATGGCGAATTTCTGCCTCACGAAACGATGATTGTTCAACACGCATATAACACCTTCAAAGGTGGCCATTAAGATTTCAATATATTTATATATGATATTTAATATGTTTATGTTTTACTTAAGCTTATTTATTTTTCATTCATTGCATACCTTTATTGTTTCCATTATGGGTAAACGCAGTATTTTTATTTTAGGATGTGCGGACTACCGCCCCCTCAAAGTGATTTGAATCGTTAATGCCATATGTGGGATGTATAAAGGATGGATTAAATGGTATAATAAATTATAGTATACTGGAATTATAATATACCTATATATAATTATGGTTTCATTCCATTAAATATGAAATAGAAATGAAAGTAGCGTTCATGCGTACGTACGGCTTACCGTCTCCATGAACGGTGCATTTCATTTCTTACCTCTAAATGCTACGTAATATTATGAATGAATGTATATACTGGATATATATTATATATATGATATCTACATCATGAATATAATTCTGGAGATAATGGATATTTCACCACATGAACAACTTGTGATTATAAGAAGTTTATTTTTGACTCAAGTACCAAAGATCGACAAAACGACCGTTATTAACTTAAATAATTACATAATGTTCATAACATGGTAATAAGTGATATAAAATGAATAAAAAACTTGAAAAATTTTCTTAAGCGATTATAAATTAACTCTAGTTTATTATTCATGAGGTTAAAGAACGGTCGAGTCAAGACAGGACGCAAGGTAAGGGAACTTCTTAACCCAATTTCCATTCATTGGGTTAATCTCCTACTTTCAAATTATGTCATGATATTATTATTTCCTATCTTGTATTTGTACTTTCTTTATGTGTAATTATAGTGAATACACATAATAGATCTGTTTTATTTAAAAAATGATCTTTGTAAGGACTTCGTCTCATTCTCCTTTCATTGAGGCATATTTGGTTTTATACACAACTTTCATTTATACGGTGTATAAACCCCTTTGACTTTGACTTTTATTCAATAGGAATCTTTTTATACGAAGCATTTTTACTGAACGACAAAAGGCATGTTTTTTCTTACGTATGCGGCGACAACAACTTCTCTGTCGCCGTGACTATTATTGGAGTTTCGGCTTCCTCTATAAGCCATAACTTTTTTTAAAAGAAAAATAAATACCATGATTTACTTTTCTTTTATTTTGGTATTGAAAATGGTTTTGATAAAGTTTTTATTATATCAATGTGTTGTATTGATATCTTTTGATTGAAGTGTGGAAATCTTATGTTTCCTTTATGCATGTTTTATGTGATACAATTATGTTATGGTTTATGATATGTTTAAACATGTTCATAAGAGGAATGCATTGGACTTAATAAGTGACGGGTGGAGCCCGCTATAGCTCCTCGATGCATCGGTAGGTATCATGAGACAAACTGGTGTCTTGTCACGAGGCCTTGACAAAATCTTATTGTAGACTTGGCACGAGGCCTTGGCTACGTGGTTATGATAGTCTGGCATTATGCATTCCATCATTATGAAAGTGGTTATTGATATTTCATGTGATTATTCGACCAGTAGAATATCCATGTGAATAAGTAAATGGAATTATTTCATTTTACTTTTGCATATTATGTTGAAGTTCATGTTTAAAAGGAATTTGTTTAGTTATACATTTCCTTAAAAGTTTATGTTTATTTATGAAAGCTTCTGTTATATTGTAATCCTTACTGAGCATCTGATCTCACCCCTTTCAATGTTTTAATTCTTCCAGGATGTGAAGAAGTATTTTAGGAATGACCTGCAGAGATAGTCTGAAGGGGATATGAGTGTGGAAAATGGAGACTATGTTATTGTATTTTTTCACTTTATGATGTAATGTAACATTTATGAATGTATCTAGTGTTTCCATGGCTACTAAACTAATCGGTCGTTCGATACTTGATCTTTTGTGATCATGCCAATGCTACGCAATAATGCACTGACTCTAGGTAGTTGGGGTCGGGGCTTTACATATGCTCTTCCAAAAATCTCTCCACAATAGATCTCTCTTCTATACCCCCAAAATATGTGGGATGATAAGGGATATCATGGATTACCTAATCTCCTAGTTTACACCTAATCAAAGGTCTGATCCTTGAAGAATGGTTCGTGTACCATATCTATGGAGTGGTGAGAAATATTAGTACAACTTGTCGAGAACTCCTCCATAGTTTGACTACCCCACTGTAGATGCAAGAGATCTTGTATGTACACTAAGCATAATGTCATCGAAAATAACTCCTCCCTAAAGTGGCACTCAAATTCTTCCCAATAAAGAGTCATCTAGTCATGTGTCTGGATAACTAAGCTCCATTTAAAACCACTGATACCTAATAAAGACTCGTGGCTAGAACTGCCATCTGGTCAGAAGGAATCCTCATAAGGAGGAAGACATGATTAACTACCTCCATTGAATCCTCAACTACCTGTGGGCTTATAATAACTCCAAAACATGGAGTTCATTTCCTCTAGAACTCATGCAACACATTCAACCTATGTGAATATTTTATGGGTAATGTTGGTAGTAACTATTTCTCACCAGGTGGTGGTATCGCTGATAAACTACACAGAGGTGAAATCTCTAGTACATGGAGTATCTCTTATACATGATCCTATACTAATGTCTCATCACTTGGCTGATCATCTTTGTGATCATGTAACAGAATCCTGGTTTTATTTCTACGTGTAGGAATCCTGAACAAGATCAAGATGTACCATAGTCAATAGAGTATACCTGGTGAGCTGACTCAAGAAGGGCATAAGAACACACTCAAATCCTATATGACCAATGTATTTTTAATACCACTAAAACTAGTGTTTTTGTATATTGAGTTGGGAAATAAGAATTTAGAGTCTTAGAGTATGGATATGTCAGCCTCTTCATGAACACTGGATTCCCTGACTTGAAATCCAAACTCAAAACACTCGATACCATTGCCCCAAACCAACCTCGATCCTTAGTTAAACCCAACCTCACTCTCAAAAAACTCTATCATGTCCTATCCCAGAGGGGCCTGTTTAGTGACAAACCCAATCCTACCTCTGATAGACCAGTTTCTGGTGACTAGCACTGAGTAGGCATATCTCAAAAATGTGATTCATTTTCATATGTACCTGTTCACCCGCACACATCTCCAAGACCAAAATGATGAAATATAAAACACTAATAATAAAAAATTCATGCCACTAAGATACCAAAAATAGATTAACATATTAGGAAATTTAAATTAAATAGGGCTAGAATACAAGCCCCCCAAAATAAGATTCTTTCAAAGTGAATGCATGTGTTCCTAAAACTCATCGTAGAAAACCCTACCTAATGGGTAGTGTATGACAGCTTTCAGAAGTTCTAGGAGCACACCTAATATGTCTGATCACCCTAATCACCACCAAGTCCAGGTACACCAAGAACATCATCAAAGAATCGATCATCTACAAAAGACATGACATGTACAGGCAAAGCCTGTGCAAGGCTGAACAAAACAATACTATGTAGGTCACCCTGAAACCACAAACTAATACAACTAAAAAATACACAAAGTACACCACAAAGAAATACAATATTTATACCAAAGAAAATAAATGTAGTATACCATGATGAAATACATGGTATACCACAAAGGAAAAGCATTAAGTACATTCAGTATGGTCAGCTCACACATGTATAAGTCTAAAGCATGAAGAGCATGATTTTTAGTTGTAGTCCAAATATTTTCTAGTTTTGATGACTCATGGAGTATGGATGGAATACAGATCATCGATGGAATACAGAGTGTTGATGTTGTATGGAGCATTGATGTAACATTGAGCATCAATGGAACAAATAGTGTCGATGGTGCATAGAGTGTCGATGACGCAAGGAGCATTTATGGGTTAGGCATCCCCATAGTCATGTAGTCACCAAGTCATAGCCAGTAGTAGGATTCTGCTCATAGCATGCTTGTACTGAGAGAACCTACACCTCAAGAAAATATTTTGTATCCCAAAATTCACAAAGAATAGCCAAGATTATCTCCAAAGGACCATCTCATCTCAAGGGTCCCAATGTCACAATTGGCTCATCAAATGGACACATAATTTGAAGGATATGGTTATTTTTGTAAAAACAGTCTGGCTCGGGTCCACTCCAAGACTGACCCGTCCTGCCAGACCCGACCTGACCAGTTCTGGGTGACCTGACCCAGTCCGGCCCAGTCTATCCCATAGCAACCAGTCATGCTGGGCTCAGCATGCTAGGTCCAGGCCACTAGGCTGTTGGAGTGGGCTGACACATCTGGCCTATCCCACCGTACGTGGGTCAGTTTGTGTGTGTCTGATATGGCCCACCATTTCCACGTCCTAGATCACTACTATGGATAACAACTATGGCCATCGGTCACCACCCATGGCCTTTTCTATTGTAATCTTCCACGATGTCCCACCAAACTGTGTTTCTCCTCCATTGTTTCCCTCCCTACCAGTGGCTCATCCTACTTCATTCTTCACCTGGCCTGACCCTTGTTTGGTTTCCATTTCATTTGTTTTTTGCCACCCTACCATCGTCTTATCACCTCCTCACACTCTCTCTGGACCGGCTCTCCTGGCCGAGTCCTTCCCTAACCACTGTCTTCCTCACCGGCGGCCTGCCTTGCATCGTCGAAAGCCTACACCTTTCATAAACTATGTCATGCTCTTGTATCACCTCTATTATGCCAACACATGGTTAAAATCATTGATCTCGGACCATTGTATCATTTATCATGGGTGAAATTATCAATTGTTCACATAGGGATTTCTAGGATGAAGAATGTATGAAGATAAAAATAGATTAAGGAGGGATAGATAAAGAACATGAACATACAATGAACGGATCATGTCCTTATTTCTATAAGACTTGATCCATTCATTTTAGAAGGTTTAACAAATAAAAAATTGACACACATATCTAAATCCCCATTAAAAACCCCCAAGCAGTTATCCATCCCAAAGAATGGATGAACCATGGATCAACCTATTCATGGGTTGGTTCAAGTTTTTCATTTGAATCAAATAGGTAAAGGAAATAACAAAGATATTAACCCTCTACCTCATGGTTGGATCAGTTTCTAATGAAGAACAGAGATACGTGTCATCATAGATCCTCGATCTTCTAGTGCTCATCATCGAGAGAGTTTCCTTCCATGCCTTAGAGGAATTACAGGGTTATGGTGAAAACACTAAATTCCTGAAAAAGGTTACATCAACATGATAAACATTCATGCATGAAATAAAATATTTTTATTAAAATATTTTTATAATAGTTGTGTCAAAATTATAACATTCACAGTCGACCTACACTGGTCGATGTTAGGCCCCTTATAAGGTAAAGTGGTTTCTATGAATGAAAAAGTGCCCTCGAATTTCTGATCTGAACAACTATATAGAAGTAATTTAATTTTTAAAGAAAAACTACCACCATGATTTATTAAAAACATAACATTTTTCATAATATTTTTCTGGGCACACCGGGCCTCCAAATATCATGCCTTCTCAGAGAATGTTCTATTAATTTTCCCAATTAATTTATAAAAACAAAATTTGAGAAAAACAAAGTCATTACATTCTCCCAATCTTAGGGATTTACATCCTTGAAATCCAAAATAAACACTACTTAACAAAAAGGTGAATATACTAAGCATGAACCGGAGCCTCCCACTCCCATGTGATCTCTTAGAGATTCTCATGCATCCACTAAATGTGTACTAGAGTAATTTACCTTCCACGAAGGATCCACTCCTATTTATCCTCAATATCTATTGGGTACACTAAAAAATATACCCCATCATTAATGTCCAACATGCCTCATTCGATGACGTGTGATGGATCATGCATGTACCTCCTTAGCTCTGACATGTGGAATACATCATACACCTGGTGTAGCAGTGGGGGTAGAGCTAGGTTGTATGCCACCTCAACAACTCTACTCAGAATCTGAAAAGGGATTATGTATCTCAAAGATAACCTTCCTCCCAATATATGTCTCTATAATCCCCTTTGAGGTGAAATCTAAAGTAAAAATGGTCTCCCTCCTCGAACTCTAGAGGCCTTATTATCCTATTAGAATATGACTTCTGATGACTCTATGCAGTCCTCATCCACTCCTATATGACATGCACCTTCTCTGTAGTAGCCCACACCAACTCTAGACCCATAATTTCTTACTCCCCTAGGTCCATACAGTATAATGGTAACCTGCAAGGTTAACTTTATAGGGCCTAGAAAGGTGTCATACCAATGGTTGAGTGATATATTTTCTTTTACACAAACAACGCCAGTGGTATGTGATCCTCCCAACTACAGCCAATTTCTAGGATGCAAGCACATAGCTGGTCCTCAAGAACCTTGATAGTCCTCTCTATCTAGCCATAGTTTTGAGGATAAAATGTCATACTCAAGCACAATGGAGTACTAAACTCCTCCTACAATCCCTTCCATAGCCAATATGTAAAATGATAATTACTATCGTAAATGATTGTCGATGGCACTCCATGAATCTGAACTATATCCTTCTCAAAGAGGTGTCCCAAGCTCTCAACTAAAATCTTCTCACAGATCGGTAGGAACTTGGATGACTTTGTGAGTCGATAAATGATCACCCAGATGGTATCGAGTCCCCTAGACGTGCATGGTAAACCCATCATAAAGTCCATGAATATCCAATCCCACTTCCACACTAGAACCTCAAGTGGTTGGGTCATGACCACTGGAACCCGGTGCTCATCCTTCACATGCTGACAAGTGAGTCATTAAGAAACAAAATTTTCCACTCCCTTCTTCATCCCTGGACACCAAAACTGACATCGGAGTTCTTAGTACATATTCGCTAAACCCATATGTATAGTCATAGGGGTTGTGTGGAATACCTTAGAACCAACTCTCACAATATCACTAGTACAAGTGTTCACCATGTTAAAGGAATGACATTTTCCCCACCTATCAAATATCCATCAGGGGCATTCCCCATGGAAAAATATGCATGTCGAGTCTCGTAGTCAATATTACCAAGTTGTGCCTCCCTGAATCCTTATAAGAGTGGAGTGGGGATAACCATCAACTGGAGGTAAGATTCTCCATCTCCATCCACAAAGGATATCTGAAATACATCCAAATACTCTGTACCTCACTCAGAAATTGCAGGATGGACCTTCTGCTAAGATCTTCTGCCACTACGTTCCCCTTCACAAGAGTATATAGAATATCAAAGTCTTATTATTTAGGGAAATCTATCCATCAACTAAATCTAAATTTCATATACATATAAGAGAATATATACATGAGAATATTTTTGTTAGAGTAGATGGTAAATTTCTCACCCATTAGGTAGTGTCTCCACATCTTCAATGTGGATACTAATGTTGCTAACTCTAGATCATGGGTCACATAGTTCTGCACATGACGCCTCAACTAGAATGAACCATAATAAATTACCACTTTACCCTCCATCAGAACATAACCATTACCAGTTCTTGATACATCACAAAACACTACATACTTGATGCCCACCTCTAGTAATCTCAATATGGGAGCACTCGTAAACCACTTCCTCAGCTTCTGGAAGCACTGCTGTAACTTCTCTATCCATAAAAAGGGATTCCCCTTCCATTTCAAAGATATCAAGGGTGATTGTACTCTAGAAAATTCGGGTATAGACCTTTAATATTTCCTATGTAATCCTAGAAAACTATGCCCCTCTATAACACTCTTGTGTGGATCCTAAGAAAGCACCAACTCCATCTTCGCCTGATCTATTGAAACTCTTGCCTCTGAAATGATGTGTCCAAGAAAGTGGACCTAATGAATCTAGAACTAAAAATTAAAGAGCTTCCCATAAAGCTGGTGA
The DNA here is from genome assembly GCA_963277665.1 of Viscum album. Taxonomy (NCBI): domain Eukaryota; kingdom Viridiplantae; phylum Streptophyta; class Magnoliopsida; order Santalales; family Viscaceae; genus Viscum; species Viscum album. Next base: position 198,296,841 of record OY728157.1, on the reverse strand, counting down.
CCCTAGAGTGTGTCCAAAACCATCATCAAGTATATCTCAGGATCCTCCTTGGACACTGAGTACACCAGGATGTCATCAATGAAGACCATGATGAACCAATCTATGTAAGGCTGGAAGATTCTATTCATGAGTCCCATGAACACTTATGGGGAATTTACCACACCAAATGTAATTACTAAGTACTCGTAGGGTCTATAATAACATTTTAAATCCATCTTTGGTGCATCCTAATCTTGTTCCATGAAGCTCATTATAGTGAAAACTGAGGTCAATCTTCATGAACCACCATGATCCCTTCATCTAATGAAAGCAGTCACGAGCCGTTGATAGTAGATACTTATTCTTCATAGTCACCTTATTCAGGTGTCGGAAGTCCACACATAACCTCAAGCTCCTGTCTTTATTCATGGAAACCAAACTCGGGACTGCCCAGGGGGAAACAATGGGTATCACAAAGACATTCATATAGAAATCTTCCATTTATACCCTCAACTCACAAAGCTCCACGAAAGACATCCAATATGCGGGTCTAGATATCGATGTCATCCTGGGCTACAAGTCAATCTATAAATCTACCTCCCTGCTATGTGGTAGTCCAAGGACATCCTCATGAAATATGCTCTCATACATTGCCACCACTTCTAGAAACTGAGGACTCATCTAATTCATTGCACTGAGGGTCAGGCTAGCCAATTGATGTGTGATTGGCTACACCTTCCTATGTGTGAGTCTATATTGCATTGCATGTGTTTCACTTTCACTGAATTAAGAAAACCCGGCCCCATCACTATGGACACACCGCACTCTCTACCTAAAACAGTCCATCTAGGCATGAACTACAGATAACCAGTCCGTACCAAGAATGACGTCATAAGTCCTCGACACTGCCACAAAGAGATACAAACTAAAACTATTTCCACCCCAGAGTAATCTCACATTATTATAACCAGTTTTTAAATGTTTAATATCCCCTATAAGAGTCTATAATCATAGGGATCTATTCAGTGGTTCCACTAGAATCTTTGAGTCTCTAATAAGGGCCATGGTGAGAAAAGAGTAACTGGACCCTATGCCTATAAAAACTGTAGTTAGGGTGGAAAAGAAACATATTGTACCGCTATTTATCTCTATAGCTAGGTTTATAAGCATCCACTTCTTGAATACAACCTCATCTTAGTACACCAGCTCCCTCATCCCGTGTTGGACCACCTCAAGGTCGTGGTTATAGTACGTCAAACCTCTTCCCACCACCTTCTACTCAATCTAATACTTTTCCATTCCCACCGCCCTATGGACCAATATTCTTTGGCCTTCCCCTCTGCCTCAGTGGTCCCTTGACCATCTGCTGATCATCTAAATGGTGATTTGGGAAATCCTGAGCCATATTTCCTCGACCGTAGTAGAAGTAACATAACATATCCTTTAGTTGACCTGCTCTTCCATGGGATCCTCGCACCACTGATCCCATATCCTAGGGTTATCCCCTAGTGTAAATGACCTACTTGGGTCCCTATGTCTACTATCGGCTACCCACCATTGAGGACTCAACTACTTGGTGCCTTTTGGTAGGTCTCACTAATGGCGTCTGCTCCTCCAGAAATCTCTCTACTATAAAATCTCTCTCCAGTACCGCAGAATATGTAGGGATGATAAGGGATATAATGGATTCCATGATCAAATTGTGTATCCCCTACTCAAAGGTATGATACTTGAAAAATGGGTCTCGAACCATATTCATGGAGTATAGAGAGTGATCCGTAAACCTCACCGAGTACTCCTCCACAGTTTTACTGCCCTGCTGCAGATGCAAGAGATCTTTTATGCGTACTGAGTGCAACTTTACCAAAAAACAAATAACTCCTCCCTGAAGAGGTTATGAAATTCTTCCCAAGAGGGAGTCATCTTGTCATGTTTCTAGATAAATAAGCTCCACCATCACCCTACTGATCCCTGAAGAAGCCTCACGGATAGAACTCCCATCTGTTCGGAAGGTGTCTTCACATGGTGGAAGTCATGTTTAATTGTCTCTAGTCAATCCTCAGCTACCTATGGTTTTGGATCACCACTAAAACTGGTAGGTCATTGACTCTAGAACTCATGAAACACATTAAACCAATTTTAGTCTTCTATAGATAATCTTTCTAGTAACTGCTACTCATCAAGAGGTGTTATTGCTAATAAACCATCATGAGGTACTATCTTTAGTTTGGGGAGTATCTTTGGTACAGGATCCTATAACAATTCCTCATTCACAGAGGATCATCCTCGTTACCACGTAATAGAATCCTGGTAATATATTTGTGTGGAGGCACCTGAAATAGATCAAGATGTATGATAGTCAATAGAGAATACTTGGTGAGATGACTCAAGAAGGACATGATAACACTCCAGAATCCTATATGATGCATGTACCATTAATTTATCTACAACCAATGTTTTTATATACCTATTTAGAAATCACAATTTAGATTCTTGGTGTATATATATGTCGGTCGCCTCACCAACACTGGATTCCTTGGATTAAAATCTGAACTTGAAACCCATGAAATAGTTACCCCAAACAAACCTCATAGTCTTATGGTCCTTAAGTATAACCCACCTCACTCTGATACAACTATGTCTTGAACCGTCCTAGAGGGACCCATTTTTTGGCTAACCCAATCCAACCTCCAATAGATCAGGGGATGGCCACTAGCACTAAGTAGGAATATCTCACAAATGGGATGTATTTTCTAAAGTACCTTTTCACTTGCACGCATCTCCAATCCCAAAATGTCAAAATATAAAACAGTAAGTAAACAAGCATTCATTCCACTAAGATACCGAAAAAAAAGTATGATAGTAGGAATCTGAATGTAAATAGTTCTAGAATAAAATTTCACAAAAAGAAGAGTCTTACAAATTGAATTCAGGAGTTAATAAAACTCATCTGTAGAAAACCCTACCTAAAGAGTAGGTGTAGGACAGCTGTCAGAATATATAGGAGCACACCTCATCTGTCTGATCACATTAAGCACCACCTAGTCCTGGTACACATAGAACTCTGTTAAAGTGTCGATCATCTCCAAAATACATGTCATGTGTGGGAAAATACTATTCAGGCATGAGTAAAACAATACTTAGTAGGACAAGCTAAAACCACAAATGAATATAACTAATAAATATATGAATTACACCACAATGAAATACAAGAAGTATACAAAAACAAATACATTAAGTATACCACAAAGAAATAAATGTTATAACCAAAAGGAAACACATAAATTATAGTAATTATGGTCAGATCACATAGGTATAAGTCTAAAGCACAAAAAGAATGATTTTTAGTTGTAGTCCAAAGATCTCATGGTTTCAAGGACTCACAAAGTATCGATGGCACATAGAACATCGATAGCGCATGAAGCGTCGATGGAGTTTGGAGCATCGATGGTGTACGGAGCGTTAAGAGTGCACAATGTTTCAATGGTGCATAGAGCATCAATGTTTCATGTAGCGTCTATGGGTCATGCATCCCCAAAGTCACATAGCCACCAAGTCGCATCCAACCACAAAATTCTTCTCATAGCACTCTTGTACTGAGAGAATATACTCATGAAGACAATAGTTCCTCTACCAACATTCACAAAGACTCACCTAGAGTATCTCCAAAGTACTATCTCATAAAAAGGGTCCCAATACCGAAAATGTCACATCAAATGAACACGCAATTTGAAGGATATGGTCGTTTTTGTAAAAACGGTCTAGACCAGGTCCAATCCAGTTCTGACTCATCCTGCCAGACCCTACCCAACCTGGTATGGCTGACCCGACCCGGTATGGCCTAGTCTGGTCCACACTAGCCAAGCCCATTGGGCTTAGTGTGCCAGTTTTATGCCATTAGGATATTGGAGTGGCCCAACTCATCTGGTTTGTTCCGCATCATGTGGGTCAGTTTGTGTGTGCCAGACGCGGCCCACCCTGGTCACGTCCCTTTAGTAAAGGTGGAGCCATCTCGTGTGTCATGTGGCTAGACCACCTCCTCCAACTAGTATCGTGGCCTTACAACTGGTGAGGGATCCCTTCAACACAGCTCTAAGATGTATCCCAGATCACCATTGCGGCCTCCTGTTGTGACCCCCAATTACTTCCCACAAAATCCACTACCACAGGCTCCCACAAAATCCTACCGGACCACATTCCTCCTCTAGAATGGCCCTCCCTACTGATGGAAAATCCTACTCCGTGATTTTCCTAGATCTACCCTCTCCAGAATGTTATTTCCTCTACTACTAGTCGCCCTACAATCGGCATGTCACTGCCTCGTGCTCCCCCTAGACTGGCCCAACTGGTCGTGTCCTAAACTCACATCCAGCCACCCCTCTAGTGGCCTACCTTGCATCATCATAATCATCTGCCTCTCCCAAACTGTACCACGCTCCTGTCTCACCACTGTTATGCCATCATAGAGTTAAAATATTTGATCTCGGACTGTTGTGTCATTGAATAGGGGTGAAATAATCAATTGTTCGCATAGGGGTTTCTATGGTAAAGATTGAAAGAATAACGCAATAGATTAAGGGGGAGTGATAAAGCACATGAACAGACAATAAATGGATCTTTTCCTTGTTCATCTCATCCTTGATCCATTAATTTTATAAGGTTTAATGAAGAATAAATTGACACAAATATCTAAATCCCCATTAAAACCCCCTAAGCAGTTATACATCCCGCAAGAATGGATGAACTGAATATCAACCTATTCATGGGTGGGTTCACATTCATCATTGGAATCAAAGAGGGAAAGGAAATAACAAAGAGATAAAACACCCTACATCTTGGTGAGATCAGTTTTTGATGATGAATGGAGGTTTGTTTGGTCATCGATCCTCAATCTGTCGGTACTCATTGTCAAGAGAGTTTCCATCCACACCTCATAGGAATTCATGGGTTGTGTTGAAAACCCAGAATTCCAAAAAAAATATTTCAATAAAATTAAAAACTCTGCTACATCCAATAAAATATTTTTATTAAAATATATTAATGATGGTTACATCCAAATTCTAACTTTTATAGTCAACCCTCACTGGTCGATGTTAGGACCGTCCTAGGGTAAAGACACTGTTATAAACACAATGGTACCCTTGAATTTCTGATCCGGGCAACTATTTATAAGTTATTCCGATTTAAAAGAAAAAAATAAGCATGCTTTATTAAAAACATAACATTTTTTTCATATTGTTCTAGGTACATTGGGCCTTGGAATATGACACCGTCTTAGATCCTAGACTTGGAATTTACCAAATTAATTTTTAAAACCAAACCAGAGAAAATACAAGTCATTACATTCTCCCCACCTTAGGGATTTACATCCCTAATGTCCAAAACAAGTCCTACTCAATCAAATGGTGAGGGTACTGAGCACCAATATGGGCCTCCTGCTCCCAAGTGATCTCCTATAGATTCTTATGTTGTGACTGAATGCACCCCCGAGGAATTGACCTTCCACGAAGGATCCGCTCATGTGGATACTTTATCTCCACTTGGTGATTTAAAAAAGTTACCCCGTCATCAATATCCTACATTCCCCATTCTAGGACGTGTGATGGATAATGAACATAGCTCTTTAGCTACGACATGTGGAGTATATAATACACCTAGTACAGCTACAGGAGTAGAGCTAGGTGGTACACCACCTCGAAAAATATACTTAGAATCTAAAAAGGTCAATATATCTCGGAGATAACTTGATGCCCTGGACAAATCTCTATAATCCTTTTTGAGGTGAGACCCAAAGTAACAAATTTTCTCCCTCCTAGAACTTCAAAGACCTCCATATCCTGTCAGGATATGACTTCTACCATCTTTTTTTAGTCCTCATCCACTCCTAGTTGATCTGCACAATCCCAATGGTATCCCACACCAACTCTGCACTCATAAGTGTTGACTCCCCCGGGTCCATCTAGCACCTTGGTGACCAGAAACGTTTCTTGTAAAAGTCCTCGAACAGTTCCATACCAATGGTGGTGTGATAGTTATTGTTGTAAAAAAAATTCACTAGTGGTAGAAGATCTTCCCAACTATGGCCAAAGTATAAGATGAAAGAACTATCATGTCCTCAAAAACCATCATGGTTCTCTCTATCTAGCCTTCTTTTTGGGGATTAAATGTTATGATCAAGCGCAAATAAGTCCTCAATACCTCCTAAAATCACTTCCAAAGTGGGTATGTGAAATGATCATCACATTATTAAATGATCATCGACAAAACTCCATGAATCCAAACTATCTCTTACACGTATTGGCGTCCCAATATCTCATATGAACTATGCTCACAGATCGGTAGGAAGTGGGCTGACTTACTAAGTTTTTCAATGATCACCTGAATGGTATTGTGTCTCCTATATGTGCATGGTAAACCCATCACAAAGTCCATCGATATCTCATCCAACTTCAACTCTGGCACCTCAAGTGGTTTTGTCAAACCCACTGGATCTTGGGGCTCAGCTGTCACTTTCTAAAAAGTTGGAAATTAAGAAAAAAAATCGGTCACTTCCTTATTCATCCCTGACCACTAGAACTAATGTTAGAGGTCATGGTACATCTTCACTATACCTAGACGTACTACCAAAGGGTATGTGTGGAACTCCCTCAGAACCCCCTCCTGTAAAAACATTAGTAGAACTGTTCACCCTCTTAAAAGAAGGATGTGCTCCCCACCAATCAAATATCCATCAGGGGCATTACCCATGGAAAATTGAGCACATCAGGTCTCATAGTCAATATATCCATGTTTTTTCTCTTAAAATTTCTATAAGAGTGGTAGGGTGACAACCATCGAGTGGACAAAAGCTACTCCATCACCATCCACAAAGGATATCTATAACATGGCCAACTACTTCGTGCCTCACTCAGAAACTACAAGATAGACCTCCTGTTGAGAGTGTCTTCCACAACATTCCCCTTGTTAGGAGTATAGATAATCTCAAAGTCATATTTCTAAAGGAACTCTAGAAATCACCTCTTCCTAAAGTTCAGATTCCTCTGAGAGAAGATATACATGAGACTCTTATGGTTATAGTGGACGATAAACCGCTCTCTCATTAGATAGTGTCACCGCATCTTCAATGTGAAGACTTCAACTACTAACTGAAGACCATGGGTCACATTGTTCTGCTCATTCTTCTTCAACAAGCATGAACCATTGGAAATTACCACTTTCCTCTGCATCAAGAAACATCTAATTCGGGTCCCTAATATATCACAGAACACTACATACTATATTCCCTCCTATTTTATTCTCATGATGGGAGCACTCATCAACCACTAACTCAGCTCATGAAAGAACTATTGGCACTTCTATATCCACACAAAGGGCTACCCCTTCCATGTCAAAGTCATACAGGGTGATTCTACTCTAAAATATTTTGGTACAAACCTCCAATAGTACCCATCCAAACCTAGGAATCTCCTCTCCTCTGTAACACTCTTGGGTGGCTCCCAAGAAATCACTACCTCAAACTTCACCGGATTTAATGAAACTCCAGCCTATGAAACGACGTGTCCTAAAATGTGGACCTCCCAAATCAAGAACTAAAAATTCATGAGCTTACCATAAATATGGTAACCTCATATTGTGTCTAATACAATCCTCAATTGTATCTTGTGCTCCTCCTTGGACACCGAGTAAACAAGAATGTCATCAATAAAGACCAAGATGAACCGGTCTATGTAAGGAAAGAATATTATGTTCATGAGTCCCATAAACACTATCAGGGAATTCATCACACCAAATTACATTACTAAGTACTCATAGTGGTCATACCAACATCTGAAATTTGTCTTTGATATATCCTCATCCTGTACATGAAGCTCATCATAGCCATACCTAAGGTCAATCTTAAAGAACCACCTTTCTTCCTTCAGCTGATCGAAGCAGCCGCTGATCCTAAATAGTGGATACTTGTTCTTCACGGTCACCAGATTCAGGCACCAAAATTCTACACATAACCTCAATCTCTCATCTTCCTTCTTGGAAAACAAAACCGGGGCCGCCTAAGGTAATGTAATGGGTCTCACAAAGCCCTTACTCTGCAAATCCTCCAGCTATACCCTCAACTCATGAATCTCTTCATTATTATATGATATGTAGGTGTATATATTGATGTCATCCTGGGGTACAGGTCAATACTGAATTCTAACTCCCTGTTGGGAGGTAATATAGGGACATCATCATGAGAGATGTCCTCATACTATACCACCACTGTAGGAAACTGAGGAATCATCTCATCCACTGTACTGAGGGGTAGGCTATCCAACTAATGTATGATTGGCTACACTCTCTTATGTGTGAGTTTGTCTTACACTACATGTGTTTAATTTTCAACAACAATAGAAAACTCGATCCCATCACTATGGACACACCACACTCTCTACCTAAAACAATCAATCTGGGAATAGCTATAGATAATTAGTCCATACCAAGAATGACGTTGTAAAGCCTGGATGATGCCACCAAGAGATCCCAACTGAAACTCTTTCCCCCTAGAGTAATATCACATTGTTGGAACTAGTTTGTAATCGTCGAATCTTCCCCTGTAAGAGTCGCTAAGAATAATGATCGAGTAAATGGTTCCATTGGAATCTTTGAGTCTCGAATAAGGGTCATAGTGAGAAAAGAGTGACAAGAACCTGTGCCAATAAAAACTATAGATAGGGTGAAAAGACACATATTTTACCTCTAATCATCTTTAGAGCACTAGGTTTGTATGTCTCTGTTGGCTAAAGCTAGACTCATCCCTATACACCAGCTCCCTGAACCTGTTGTGGACCACCTGGGGGTGGCAGTGATAGTATGTCGAACCTCCGCCCACCGCCTGCTACTCTATATTCTCCTCTTCCATGCCCACCTCCCTGCAAACCAATCTTCTCTAGCCTCCTCTTTAACCTTGGTAGTCCATTGACCATCTATTGATCATCTGCATGGTGATTCGAGAAATCTCGATCCATATGTCTCTGACCACCATACAAATAACACAACATGTCCTTAAGCTAACCCACTCTTCTCAAAGAGCCATGCACTACTCATATTGTATTTGGGTATTGTCCCCTGGTGTTCTTTTCCTACTTGGGTCCCAATGTCTATTGTTGGATACCCACCACTAAAGACCCAGCTACTTGGTGGTTACTGGTAGGTCCCACTACTAGCCTATACTCTACCAGAAATCTCTCCACTAGAAGAGATCTCTAAAGTTCCCCAGTATATGTATAGATGATAAGGGATATCATGGATTCCCTGATCTATTGGTGTATCACCTACTTGAAGGTATGAGCCCGGAAGAATGGTTCTTGCACCATGTCCATGGAGTAGTGAGAAAGATCAGTAAACCTCACTGAGTACTACTCCACAGTTTGACTGCCCTTCTATAGATACAGGAGATCTTGTATGTGCACTGAGCATAACATCACCAAAAATAAATACCCCATGAAGAGGCACTCAAAGTATTCTAAATTGAGAGTCTTCTCATCATTAATCTAGATAACTAACCTCCACTATCACCCCGCTAATCCCTAAAGAAGGCTCGCGGCTAGAACTTCCATTTGGTCGGAAGGCGTCCTCATAAGGAGAAAGACATGTGTAACAGCCTCTAGTATGTCCTCAAGAACCTATGGGTCTGGATCACCTCTAAAACTAAGAGTTTTTTTCCTCTATAACTCAGGAAACACATTCAACCTATGTAAATCCTCTATCGATAACGTTGGCAGTAACTATTTCCCATCAGGTGGTGGCATCACTGATAAACCACCTGAAGGTGCTATCTCTGATATTGGGAGTATCTCCAGTAAAAGATCTTATATTGACACCTCATCACTTGGAAGATCATCCTCATGATAACATAACGTAATCTTGGTTGGAAATCTACATAGAGGCATCCTGAAACAAATCAAGATATACCATAGACAATAGAGTATACCTAGTGAGCTGACTTAAGAAGGACATGTGAACACTCCCCAAGTCTTATATGATGCATGTAATATTAATTTTCCTATAACTAGTCTTTTCATATGTTGAGATAGAAATTATAATTCAGATTCATAGTGAATTGATAAGTCGGCTTCCACAAGAACACTAGATTCCTGGGCCAAAAAGTGGAACTAGACACACCTGACATTGTTTCCCCAAACCAACCTCATAGACACGTGGTCCTTAAGTAGAACCAACCTCACTCTGATAAAAACCCTTTCTTGACCAATCCTAGAGGGGCCCATTCTGTGACTATGCCAAGCCTACCTCTGATAGGCTAGGGGCCAGTGACTAGAACTCACAAGGAATATCTCACAAATGGGAGAAATTTTCCTAAGAAGTTATTCACTCAGACACATCTCCAAGCCCAAAATGACGAAATATAAAACACTAAGTATACAAGAATTCATTCCACTAATATACGAACAACAAATTATGAGAGTAGGAAACTAAAATTAAATAGGGTGAGAATATAATCCAACTAAAAAAAGTGTCTTCCAATTTGAATTCATGACTTCCTAAAACTCTTCCGTAGAAAACCCTACTTGAAGGGTAGGTATAGGACAACTATCAGAAGCCATAAGAGAAAACCTCATCTGTATGATCACTCTAAGAACCACCTAGTATGAGTCTAACTAGAACTCCATCAAAGAATCTATAATTTGAAAAAGATACAACGTGTGCGGAAAAAGACCATATAGGGGTGAGTAAAACAATACTCAGTAGGAAACCCTGAAACCACAATGGAATGTGACTAACAAAAAAACAAAGTACAACACAAAAAAATGCATGAGGTATAGAATAAAAATATACATGAAGTATAAACTGAATAAATACATGGTATACCAAAAATAAAACACATGAAGTACAGTCAGTACGGTCAACTCACATAGGTATAACTCTAAAGCATGAAGAGAGTGATTTTCATTTGTAGTACATAGATCTCCCAGTTTTAATGACTTGTAGAGTATCGATGGTTCACAGAGATTCAATGGTGCATGGAGCATATATGGTGCACAGATCATCGATGGTTCATATATTTTCAATGGCACGTGGAGCATCAATGGTTTATAAATCCTCAATGAAACATGGAGCATTGGTGGTTGGTTGGAAAAGATCAATGGTTGACATCCCACCAGTTCCTCCCACCATAAGTGTAGATACCTGAAGCTTGAAGTACATGGACATTACATTACTTTTGCGGAATACTCAATACATAATAAAAACATACACACAAGGATCGTAATAGTTTAGTGTCTTTGGAGACTCGGACTACAAACTTCTAATCATGTTGAAAATATCTTCAAAAAATCCCATAACGATCTTCCACTTTTTTTTTCCTTACCTAAAACCTTTCTTTATATCCTGGGGAAAAGAAAACATAAAAAGGGTGATCTCAAATTCTCAGTAAGGGTAATCATGTATAAAGTAAAACATACCATATACATTTGAACTTAAAAACATGAACGTAATGTTTAAACATAAAAAGCTTGAGTAATGACATAAAACATGGAAGTACGTAAGGCATAAATCATAAAGAAACATCAATCAAAATAAAATAGCATGGGAATAAAACATGTAATTGTGGAAACCATTAATCACATGTTATGATTTCCATTGTATCCAAGGCATTACTGCCAAGACCATCTTAGTAGACAAAGTCCCTTTTTGAATCGAGTTCACTCCTCATTTCAGTCCTGAAACACTGAACAGGATTAACTTACCGTTCCAGCCATGTCTATCTAATTAGATATAAATCTTTACCCAATGCATTGGAGGGAGATATAGGTCCCACCCATATCATAATGAAATCATTCTTACTTGTGCCACAAAATAAACATACATCATTCATAATAACCCAATGAATAAAATGGGTTTCATAAACATAATCCCATCATCACATAATCCACATAAAAGAAATGGATATCATTTCAAAATAAGAAAAGTGAAACCATGTAAATCATAGGGACATTATACTTGAAACATACACATATGAAATAATGTCATCGTAGATGAAAAATGGTTTTGATAAAACACTTGAAATGAATTCTTGAGGAAAATATCCTTTCTTCTTCAAAATCAATTTCTTTTCACAAAACCTCTGCAATTTAAAAAGAAAGATATTTTGTTGAAAATAGTCATGAAATCTTCTGGAGGAAGCTTCATGAAAACAAGGCTTTATAAAACCATAAAAATCCATTCGTGCCGTATAAGTTAAAAAAAACATTCTTTTCGTACTTTTGTCGGAAAAGTCAAAAAGTACCTCATAACATAAAAAAAAGAAATATTCCTTACATACCATGTAGTAAAAGACAAAAATGGGTAAAAAGGACTTTAAACATAAATGAAAACATTTTTATAAAACTTGTACATGGATAATAACAAACACCCCAGTAAATATTTACGAATAAACAATCTCAGATAAGAATGAGATTGGAATATTTATCACTTACCTTAGGTCTGATTTGCTTCGTACATATCCGAACCTCGTGTATAATGATTTAAATAATGTCATTGAACTTTTAATGAGTCATATTCATTGTTATGATATCATATATGTTTCAATTATGACTTTATATTATCCTTTATTTTGTAACTTCCATGTTAAAGCAATGTTTTGGGTAAAATCATCTCATTTATCGTATGTGTTTTGACTTTTAGTTCTTGATATTATTACTTATATCCTGATTTACATAATAATAGAATGTATAAAATGATTTATATATAATATATATTCATCATATACATATATATATTATAGATCGATAAAAGGAATGAAATACTCCGTTCATGGAGACGGTAGGTCGTACGTACGCATGAACGCTGTTTTTGTTTCTTTATTGAATGGAATGAAAATAAATAGATGGAATACAAATATATATATATACATAAATCCAGTAGCATTATTATTTCATATATTTCATTATTATTCATTATATAAACTTTATGATCATTCATGTATGGTTAATATGGAGAATGAATCTCATCGCGTCGTGGAGATGGTAGTCCGTACATACGCACGAGCGATGATATCACTCACAAGATCATGGAATTGTATTAAAGTGTATGTATAATATTACAGAATCAATATCACTTTAAAATAATCATATATAGTTATTATTTACACCATTATACCCATCCAAGTAAGGTGGTGGTGGAAAATAGATTACACCACGGCGTGGAGACGGTATTCCGTACGTACGCACGCGTGGTGATTTCATTTTCCATAGGATGGATATATGGTTAAATAGGGTTGTTTCATACTTATAATAACATATCAGTATATGATTGATACTGATGTTATTACTTCATAATGAAACAACCTAAGAATATTAAGTGGAAGAAGAAATAATGTTGAAAGAATCGGTAATGGACATTACCTCTTCTTTGAAGCGCCTCTTTGAGACCTCCTCTTAGGGCACTAAAATTGGTCTTTGAAGAAGACAAGAACCTCTAGGATGTTTCTATGGAAGTGGAGAAGATAATGTTTCAGGGTTTGGCCGAGATTGAAGGCTCAAAGTGGTGTGAGGAAGAGAGGGAGGAGGTGCCCTTTTATAAGGGAGGAGAGGGGCACCTTTGGAAAAACTAAAAATATTATTTTATTATAAAGTCATATTCGGTTTTAAATAGCTCCAAATTTATTTATTTCTAAGATAAGGTGGGGATAGGTCGAAATCCAAACATCCAATAGAATTTAGACAAGTTTAGGTTCCTATTTTAACTTTATCATTTATATTTAACTTTAAGTTAGATAATTTTACTTTTACCGTGTCTTTTTGTGTTCTTACACTATAAGGTTAATAAACTTACTATAACAAACCGAAAGAACCCCAAGTTGTTTATTATTAATATATATAACATTATCTAAGTCATTTGGACTAACCTTATATTTTTAGGAATAAAATAACAATTAATAATATATTATTTGTTTTAAAAACTATTTTATGTCAATTTTGACACTATTTAGTAATATATTTTTTTGAAAATCATAAAAGAATGATTAATTCTAAAAAAGTTAATATAATCAGTACTAACATGTCATATTAACCTAGAAAATTAGTGGAATTCATAAAAAGTCTCTAATTACATTTATTTGGGTATTTATAACATCAATTATGTCAATATTTCATTAATAAGATAATTACTACATCATCGTTGTGTCATAAATAAATTAAATAATTTAATGTCTAAAAATTACAAATAAAATAAAATTATTTAGGAAATCTTTTTAGATTTCTAATTAATTTTTATAGTCGAATTTATCTTATGTATAACCCTATATTAAAAATTATCTACTTATTTAACTTTGTTTTTAACTATTTTAACCCTTCTTTAAATAAATTAATAATAAATGTCCTAATCTAATACAAGTGGTCCTAAATGGTCATATTTTATTCCTAAGGTTGTTTTTGGTCGAATTACAACTATCCAATAGAATTAGGACATGTGTTAGGGTAACAATAATATCATTTTTACCCTTAACTACCCTATTTACTTTTAACCGTGGTAAAAAAAGTAAAAAGTTACTATTCACCAAAAATTATTTTCATCTCATTGAACCACATTTTAGTCCTTGATATTAACCGTGTCTCTTGGATTTTCTATATCCTACTCACAGAAGTGGTAAAATTAAGTTTTATGAAAAATTCAGTTTTTTTAACTACCACTTAGTGGTTTCACTATTCATCAAAAAATGAAAGTTTCCAGAAAAATACCAAAAATTAAGCCTAAGCTATATTTGATATTATGAATTCAAAAATGATTTTTATTTTAAGAAATTCAAAACATATCAGTTACATTAACTAGTTTAAAAAATTAATTCCCATCGTCAAAACAAATAGCGTGTTTTTAAAAAATAATAACTATCAAAAGATTGACACTTGTTTAGGTCTGGTTTAAATGTGAAATTACATCCAATGAACAACATTGTATTAAATTGTAAAAATATATTCTAAATATATGTTAAAACCACTCAAATTAATAATTTACCACTATTAATTATTTCTATTAAAAAAGTTGTTTTTAATTAAAATTTAGTAATTTTCACTATTCATCAGAATATGAAAGTTATCCGAAAAGTACCAAAATTTCACCTTAAGCTAATTTCGATATTCCGAATCCAAAAATGAAGTCCATTTTGAAAAATAAAATTTACAAAATTTCAAAAAGTGGTTATTACTATTCATAACAGCTAATTTTAATAATATTTTAATAGCATATCGTTGTTTAATGAAACTCGGTATTGCGTACTACACACGCTATCGAGGAAGGTCGCGATTGCGTGTAATGCAAGGCAATTCAAGGATTCGGGTTGTGAAATCTCCTTTTGGTGTAGCGTACACCACAAGACATTAATGAAATTAAGAATATTTTTCATAGAATATCGGGGTGTTACATTCTACCCCCCTTAAAATGAATTTCACCCTCGAAATTCGTCGGGGTTATAAATGGTTTACTACTCGAAAGTTTTTTTAATAGAAACCCACATCGTAAAAAGGAATACCAAAACCAATATTTAAAAAAAAGTATGAAACGTAACGGTTACCCAAATAAACTAATCACTAGGTTTCCACATAGGTGAAAATATGGATATGGAAGAGAAATCTAACCATCATGTTCAGATGGAGAGTGGTAGAGAACATGGATATGAAAAAGACAACAATCACAAATCCATAAATTTGTGATGATCTAGGGTACCATCTGATTCATCGGATATAAGGGCACTGGGAGAACATTTTTGGTTTTCAAGATCATTTCCCTAAAGTTGATGAAATTGGAATTAGAAGAAATACCTTTGTGATTTTGGTACAGTCTCACCATTGGTCGTTCTATGGAAAATTTCCACTTCATCTCTTAAAGAAATGAAGTTGAATATGTCATTCGTGAAGTTTTAGCAGATCATGTGATAGAATTAAGGGTCATTCCATCTGTCTCAAACAAAAGGTTATAAAAGTTATCAAAAATACATAAGTCCATCTATAGTGATATTAATCATATATGGTTCCTAAAATGGACTTATACTTCATATATCATACTTCTTAATATAATAAAACTAGTTTCTACTAAACATGGACTTCCTATAGGCCAGTGGTAGGCGATAAAGGCCAGTCGCACTTCAGTTGTGGGTTCGATTCACACAGCCTTGTCTAACGCGATGGGCTGTCGCTCATCCTGCAGGTTGTCCTTTTTCTAAAATATCGAAAAAAGTTCTATCCTTAAACAATACTAACTTATTTCCAACATAATCCATTCCAATATTTAGGCTTATCTAAAATTCTTTGATCCAATCTCATAGAATAAGGAAAACGATTACTTGAAATGTCATCAACCAAGCATGTGAATACCATCATTTATCCCCCATATATCTTGTTGGTCCCATTCCAATCATGTGAATACCTTAATCATGTATTCTCTTGAAAAATGAATACCCATTAAAACTTAGTGAAAACATGAGTGCTGTCAAAAGTTAACTCTTTCCACATACCAAAATCCAAGAATTCTATATACTCAAACCATGATATAACCTTCTCCTTATATCAGTCATGATATCATGAATACTATCAAACATTTAATATTCTCCTTATCCCTTCATTATGCGCATATCATCTACTTTCCAAAAATATCTGAATAACCTTTCATGGTTACCATTAATTATACACTTTCAAAACATAAGGAAATACAACAGTGTAACAATTCTTTTATGTATCTTTATTCCATAGTACCATGAGATTACTTATACAACATTACACTTGATAAACATGTAATCATTCCACTACCTTATTAAACCATTGACCGAGCTTCAACATTTCTTTCATCTCACATATCATTTGTAGTTTCTTCATCATCATTAACATAAATACTACCCATACGACCGTACTGATTCTCTTCATGAGACTTTCCCTTAGGGAATTGGTTTGAATAATGTCCGTACATTCCACATTTAAAACATTTAACCATTTTTGATGTCGTAGAAATACCATTATCCTCATCCATGGTGTTAACTGAACCTTTTCCTTTGCACTTACTGGCTTTGTGTCCTTCTTTTCCACACCCAAAGCATCTTCCAGTTCCTCTGAAACATTCTCCTTGATGCCTCTTCCCACATGATTTACATAGGGGAAATTGAACTTTCTTTCCTCTATGATCATCATGAAACTCCATCTTTCTCTTATTATCTGATTCAGAAAACTTACCAAAGTTGAGATTATTCATCATATTATGAGATTGCTGATTAGGAAGAATAACGATGTTTGGACTTCCAAATCCTGTTTCATTTGGATTCTCATGAATAATATCATTCCATTGTCCATCATATCCTCCATTATCATGAATCTTCCTGTTTCCATCCATTTTCTAAAACCCAAAAACATTAGTGTGAGAGGCAAAAATAATTCTAGGGAGAACAACATAGTAAAGGGGAAGCACCCCCATTATCTAACATCTTAGGTTAAATTCTAAGATCGTTACCATAGTTCTAGGACTATATCCTATACGTATACTTATCCTTAGGGACATCCCTAGACATTCCTTAGAAATATCTCTTGGGATATCACTAACGTTTTCACATCCTAGTTTCCAAAGGTTGACTAAACCTTTCCTCTGATACCAACTGTAGAGACCTGAAGCTTGACGTACAAGGACATTACATTACTTTTGTGGAATACTCAATACATAACAAAAACAGACACACAAGGATCGTAATAGTTTAGTGTCTTTGAAGACTCGGACTATAAACTTCTAATCATGTTGAAAATATCTTCAACAAATCCCATAACGATCTTCCACTTTTTGTTTCCTTACCTAAAACCTTTCTTTATATCCTGGGGAAAAGAAAACATAAAAAGGGTGAGCTCAAATGCTCATTAAGGGTAAGCATGGATAAATTAAAACATACCATATAAATTTGAACTTAAAAACATGAATGTAATGTTTAAACATCAAAAACTTGAGTAATGACATAAAACATGGAAGTACGTAAGGCATAGATCATAAAGAAACATCAATAAAACTAAAATATCATGGGAATAAAACATGTAATTGTGGAAACCATTAAGCACATGTTATGATTTCAATTGTAGCCAAGGCATTGCTGCCAAGACCATCTTAGTGGACAAAGTCCCTTTCTAAATCGAGTTCACTCCTCGTTTCAGTCCTGAAACACTGAACCAGATTAACATACCATTCTAGCCATGTCTGTCTCATGCGATATAAATCTTTACCCAATGCATTATAGGGAGATATAGGTCCCACCCATCTCATAATGAAATCATTCTTACTTATGCCACAAAATAAACATACATCATTCATAATAACCCAATGAATAAAATGGGTTTCATAAACAAAATCCCATCATCATATAATCCATATAAAAGAAATGGATATCATTTCAAAATAAGAAAAGTGAAACCATGTAAATCATAGAGACATTATACTTGAAATATACACATATGAAATAATGTCATCGTAGATGAAAAATGGTTTTGATAAAACACTTGAAATGAATTCTTGAGGAAAATATCCTTTCTTATTCAAAATCAATTTCTTTTCACAAAACCTCATGAAATTTAAAAATAAAGAGATTTTTCTGAAAATAGTCATGAAATATTTTGGATGAAGCTTCATGAAAACAAGGCTTTATAAAACCGTAAAAATCCGTTCGTGCCGTATAAGTTAAAAAAACATTCTTTTCGTACTTTTTCCGGAAAAGTCAAAAAGTACCTCGTAACGTAAACAAAAGAAATATTCCTTACATACCATGTAGTAAAGTTAAAAAATGGGTAAAAATGACTTTAAACATACATGAAAACATTTTTATAAAACATGTACATGGATAATAACAAACACCCCGGTAAATATTTATGAATAAACACTCTCGGATAAGAATGAGATTGGAATATTTATCCCTTACCTTAGGTCCGATATGCTTCGTACATATCCGAACCTTCTGTATAATGATTTAAATAATTTCATTGAATTATTAAAGAATCATATTCATTGTTATGATATCATATATGTTTCACTAATGACTTTATATTATCCGTTCTTTTGTAAATTCCATGTTAAAGCAACGTTTTGGGTAAAATCATTTCATTTATCGTATGTGTTTCGACTTTTCGTTCTTGATATTATTACTTATATCCTGATTTACATAATAACAGATTGTATAACATGATTTATATATAATATATATTCATTATATACATAGATATATTATAGATCGATTAAAGGAATGAAATACACCGTTCATGGAGACGGTAGGCCGTACGTACGCATGAACACTGTTTTCGTTTCCTTATTTAATTGAATGAAAATAAATACATGGAATACATATATATATACATAAATCTAGTAGAATTATTTTTTCATATATTTCAATATTATTCATTATATAAACTTTATGATCATTCATGTATGGTTAACATGGAGAATGAATCTCATCGCGTCGTGGAGACGGTAGTCCGTACGTACGCACAAGCGATGATATCATTCCCAAGATCGTGGAATTGTATTAAAGTGTATGTATAATATTACAGAATCAATATCAATTTAAAATAATCATATATAGTTATTATTTACACCATTATACCCATCCAAGTAAGGTGGTGGTGGAAAATAGATTACACCACGGCGTGGAGACGGTATTCCGTACGTACGCACGCGTGGTGATTTCATTTTCCATAGGATGGATAGATGGTGAAATAGGGTTGTTTCATACTTATAATAACATATCAGTATATGAGTGATACTGATGTCATTACTTCATAATGAAACAAACTAATAAGAAGAAGTGGAAGAAGAAATAAAGTTGAAAGAATTGGTAATGGACATTACCTGTTCTTTGAAGCGCCTCTTTGAGACCTCCTCTTAGGGCACTAAAATTGGTCTTTGAAGAAGACCAGAACCTCTAGGATGTTTCTATGGAAATGGAGAAGATAATTTCTCAGGGTTTGGCCGAGCTTTAAGTCTCAAAGTGGTGTGAGGAAGAGAGGGAGGAGGTGCCCTTTTATAAGGGAGGAGAGGGGCACCTTTAGAAAAACTAAAAATATTATTTTATTATAAAGTCATATTCGGTTTTAAATAGCTCCAAATTGATTTATTTCGAAGCTAAGGTGGGTATGGGTCGAAATACTATCATCCAATAGAATTTAGACAATTTTAGGTTCCTATTTTAACCTTATCATTTATATTTAACATTAAGTTAGATAATTTTACTTTTACCGTGTCTTTTTGTGTTCTTAGACTATAAGGTTAATAAACTTACTATAAAAAGCCAAAAAAACCCCAAGTTGTTTATTATTAATATATATAACCTTATCTAAGTCATTTTTCCGAACCATAGATTTTTATAAATAAAATAAAAATTAATAATATAATATTTGTTTTAAAAACTATTTTATGTCAATTTTGACACTATTTAGTAATTGATTTTTTAGAAAATCGTAACAGAATTATTAATTAGAAAAAAGTTAATTAAATCAATACTAACATGTCATACGAACCTAAAAAATTAGTGTAATTCATAAAAAGTCTCCAATTACATTTATTTGGATATTTATAACATCAATTATGTCAATATTTCATTAATAAGATAATTACTGCATCATCATTGTGTCATACATAAATTAAATAATTTAATGTATAAAAATTAAAAATAAAATAAAATTATTTCGGAAGTCTTTTTATATTTCTAATGAATATTTATAGTCGAATTTATCTTATGTATAACCCTATATTCAAAATTATCTACTTATTAATCTTTTTTTTAACTATTTTAACCCTTCTTTAAATAAATTAATAATAAATGCCCTAATCTAATCCAAGTGGTCCTAAATGGTCATATTTTATTCCTAATGTTGTTTTTGGTCGAATTACAATTATCCAATAGAATTAGGACATGTGTTAGGGTAATAATAATATCATTTTTACCCTTAACTACCCTATTTACTTTTAACCGTGGTAAAAAAAGTAAAAAGTTACTATTCAACAAAAATTATTTTCATCTCATTAAACCACATTTTAGTCCTTGATATTAACCATGTCTCTTGGATTTTCTAAATTCTACTCACATAATTGGGAAAATTAAGTTGTATGAAAATTTTAGTTTTTTTAACTACCACTTAGTGGTTTCACTATTCATCAAAAAATGAAAGTTTCCAGAAAAATACCAAAAATTAGGCCTAAGCTATATTTGATATTATGAATTCAAAAATGATGTTTATTTTACCAAATTCAAAACATATCAGTTACATTAACTAATTTAAAAAATTAATTCCCATCGTCAAAACAAATAGCGTGTTTTTAAAAAATAATAACTATCAAAAGATTGACACTTGTTTATGTCTGGTTTAAATGTAAAATTACATCCTATGAAAAACATTGTATTAAATTGTAAAAATATATTATAAATATACTTTAAAACCACTCAAATTAATAATTTATCACTATTAATTATTTCTATTAAAAAAGTTGTTTTTAATTAAAATTTAGTAATTTTCACTATTCATCAGAATATGAAAGTTATCCGAAAAGTACCAAAATTTCACCTTAAGCTAATTTGGATATTCCAAATCCAAAAATAAAGTCCATTTTGAAAAATAAAATTTACAAAATTTCAAAAAGTGGTTATTACTATTCATAACGGCTGGTTTTAATGATATTTTAATAGCATATCGTTGTTTAGTGAAACTCGGTATTGCGTACTACACACGCTATCGAGGAAGGTCGCGATTGCGTGTAATGCAAGGCAATTCAAGGATGCGTGTTGTGAAACCTCTTTTTGGTGTAGCGTACAACACAATACATTAATGAAATTAAGAATATTTTTCATAAAATCTCAGGGTTTTACAATAAGACAACCCTCTACTGGTTGGAAATCTTTCAGAAAACATGACCAGAAATTCCCACAAGGTCACCATTCATAAACCAAGGGAAGAGGATTTTTTGGTGAAATTAATCATGCCTCATGGAGGTTTCAATACAAAATTTCCCAATAAGTCCAAGGGTTCATATAATGACCCTAATGAAAACCTTATAGATCGGGCCTACCATGGGGAAAGAAATGTCACAACCACCATTGTTTGATATTCCTCTTTGAACATCATCACTATTAACATGGTGGAAATGAATCAAGACCTTGATGTAGAGGGTCAAAATAGAGAAGACATACCCCAGGAAGAGGGTGATTTGAATGCACTAAATGAGGTTGCACGCACCTGGGATCAAAGAAGGATCTAGAAATTTGGCACCACTAAATAATAAGTTTACACATCCTTGGTGGAATATCTCTAAAGATAAATGGAAATAATTGACAGCACCTAAATTTCTTTCTTCGGAAGATAAATTTTCATAATATTAGAGTAAAATATGAGCTCTCTAATAGGTCCATGTGGAGCTACTCAGGGGAAATATTCTAGTTGGGTATCATCTCCAACTTGAGGTGAATATTCTCTCTCCTATGTTTGATATGCCCACCAAAAAAACATTTGAATATCATATTGGCTCTAGTTCTAGAAAAACCATCCATATAAATGGGGAATCTGGGAACAATTGGGACTTCCCCCTGCTGTGGTGACAGCCTCTCCCTCACCAGGGTAACTCCTTAATCATAGAACAAATAAAGGATCGGCAGGAGATGAATGTGGGACCACCTTATCTACCCTCACCCTCTACCTATGGATGTTAGGTGGCTCAAATAATAGTGCCTCTATAATTTCTCACTATAATTAAATACCTTGCTACTCAGATGGAATCCATGGAAGGGTGATGTGCACAAATGTAGCCTAAGAATAATCCATATCCCGAATGGGTAGATAATAACACACCTCCACAAAACTTTAGAAGTAATACCTTTTCCAACTTCAATGGTGTATGCGATCTGTATCAGCATCCCACACACTTCTTCTATCGAAGCAGACCAATGATGGGCCCTCAGGGTCAGCAGGAGGTGACCAAGATGAGGTGTTTCGTACACACATTGATAGGACCAACATTTATCTAGTACAGCAGTCTTCCCGTAGGATCTATCAAGGGATTGGAATACCTTATTTGTCTGTTCCATTACAAATTAAGTTCAATAATAATTAAGATTAATTACTTTGACCTAACGAACTACATGTAGCACAAGAATTAAAGGGTTTCCAACTTCATAACAAGGTGGAAGGGTCTGACCTATTTTATTAGCATCCCTCTATCGTTGGAAAAAATACTGGAACTTTGTTCTGAAAATCTCAGGGATGAGCTGTAGACACCCCTAATCCCCATGAAATATCTAGGTGGATTCAAAGAGTTCACTAAAATAGGACAGAATCTTGAAGAGGCTATTTAATGTACCTGATCCAAGTCTCAACCCACACCCACAGTATAAGAAAAATGTCTAGGAAGAGAGGAAGTTGCAGATGTGACCCTCAAGCCCAAAATATTCCAAGAACCCATGAAATCTCCAAACCACCCACCACCTCCTGCTGACCAATGACAGTTGTTGAATTGCCCACACCTTGATGCATAGAGAAACCAAGACCACCTAGGATCTTATAAATTAATTAACATGGTGTATTCCTTCTAAAATGAGCAAACCCCAGGAAACTTTCTGGCAGCCATGGAAAAAAACCTTCTCACTCTTCCATAGCCTAGGAAATATGATGAATTCAACCTCATTGATCATCCTGATTATTTCCCTTTCTATAGAATGCTACGTCAAAATATCCAAATTTGTTTCATCTTTAAGGATTTTCTTCAAGGCATGGTCAAATCTGGACAGGAGACATTAGAAGGTCCCCAAGAATAACTGACTTGAATAACCATTTCTTGGTCAAAGGAAGACGAAGGATGGTAGAAATTTCTTACCAGGAAAGAATAGAATTTTGATTGCTGGATGAATCATTAAATAGTTGATCAACCTCATGGCACCCTGAGGACACAGTTGCACAAACTCAGAAAATCTCCACCATCCAAAATGGATATGTCTTATCTACCTCCAAAGGGTGGTTGTAACCACTGGAAGCAGTATGAAATAGAAGAGGAAGTGTCATATTACACTCCAAAGTGTACTCTAACTCTTTCATATTTCTTCTCTGCAACATATGTGGCATGAGAACCACCCCACCAAATGGAATCATAATTAGGTGAACATCTCATATTTGGTTCTATCAACATGATACACCTGAAGAAACCCTTATCTAATGATGATTATGCCCCTGAATACAGTTTTCCCTCATATAACAGGGGAACATGAGGCCATATGCACTGAATTCGAGGATATAGGGGACAACATAGATATGGCCAGAGTCAGTATCCTAGTTGTATCTTCATAGAAGATACATATGCAGCCGATACCCTGGTAAAGCACTCCAGTGGGTTAAAAGGATACATGGAGGTGACTCATATCCCTCTATTAGTCACCCGTACATGATTTTCTTGCATGACCAGTTAATGGGGTTTCAATATGATTAACACAGGAAATAGGGAATGTTGTTACAATCTATTCCACTAGAGGCAAATACTATTTCAACCTCCACACAATCCCTGGGTTCATCAACCTCATCTACTCCATCTTCTGAGCTGCATGCCCCAGTGCAACCCAATGTTAGGAAGCGGTGGCCTTTCGTGAAAAATTATGATTTTTTGAGATTGCTAGATTTGATCACATCAAATCTCTCAATCCTTGTTGTGCTTCACCTTTAGAGAGAACACGGGAAGGCACTTTTTGAATCCCTATGATGCCCACAAAAATTTGAAACATTAGTTATTGTGGCTAAGGAATATTGAGTGGACACCATGTCCTTAAGATGTCATGTTGCCATATCATTCACTGACCAAGGTCATTAGGATGCCATCTAGGGAAACAACAAACCCTTTTATGTCTTAGGAAAACACAATGGCATCGATGTCCAAAGGTTCTTAATCGATAATGGATCTAGGATCAATCTCATCCCATCCCAAACCCTCTGACATTTGGAGTATAGTGAAGGAGAATTATCCCCTATAAATATAACCATATAGTAATATGATAAGTATGAGCAAAGGACCCTTTGGAAGATTAATCTAGAGACCCAATTTGGGGAGCTCACATCTGATACTGAGTTCATGGTCATCCAGCAAGAAACCACATAAAATGTCTTTCATGGAAGGCCCTATCTCCATATCCACTCTGTGATACCATAAAAATTCCATCATGTTTTGAAGTAACCCATCAATGGAGAGGTTGGAATACTTCAGGACAACAATTCCCCCTTAGAGACATATAGATCCATATATGCTAAAGAATGATTCTTCAATAAGGGAAGAAAAATAGATGATGGTGGATGATGTAATGCATGTTTCTTCCCCCAATGGTTGATGGACCACACCTATAAATCCCTAAAGCATGCTTGATGAGGATTACGTGCTCCCCCTAAACATGGTCGAAATAACAGACACAGTCCTAAAGGTCCTAGTCTCTTCTATCCTCAGCAACAATCATCTTCAGTATCTCTCTACCGCAACTCATATCACAAGATATGATGATATTAGTTATGAGGACCTCCCTCACCATAATAGTTATGGGGAGGTTTTGAAACTGTAAACGTCATATGTAATTTCTCTAGAGACTCATAAATTAAAGAATATGAAGATGATCTTAGAAACACCCCTTCATAATTCAAAGAAGGTGTTTCCAAAACCATAGATGATCTCTGACATATAAACATGGGGAGATAAGAAGACCCATGGCCTATATTGATTAGTGCCTCCATGACTCCTGAAGAGCGGGAGATGTATACCACAAACCTGAAGAAAAAATGATATTTGTTTTCTTGGAACTATAAAAAATGATTAGATTAAATCCAGATGTGGATGTGCACCATCTCGGATTACCCGAAGAGTATCGAGGCATCAAGAAGTCTTCTAGGAGAATGCGTCCTTCTCATGCTACAAATTTGGAGGCAAAAGTCGAAAATTTGATCAAATACATCTTTTTCTGAGAATTGAAATTCCTAAAATGTCTTTCCAACATCATCAATATCAAGAACAATAATGGTCGGATTAGGTTCTGAATTGATTTCAAAGACCTTAATTGGAATTTCTTAAAGGTTGATTCCCCATTTCTAATCACAGAACTCTTGATCGACGCCACTACTAACTTCCATGACCTTTCCTTCATGGATGGGTACTCGGGGTACAATCAGATCAAAATGGCCCCTGAGGATGAAGAATCCACCTATTTTAGGGTGATCTAGAGGATATTCTACTACAAGGTCATGACCTTTGGATTAAAGAATGTCAGTGCCACATATTAGCTCACTATTCATAACATATTTAAGACATTCTAGTGAAGGATAGGTGAGTGTTATATTGAAAAAATCATCATCAAATCCCGACAGCAATGTGATAACTTTATGGATCTACAAGAAATATTTGACAAATTGTAATAGCATATTCTAACGATGAATCCCCTAAAGTTGTCATTTGGGGTAAAATTTGGTAAATTACTTGGTTTTGTGGTATACCATCACGGTATCAAGGAAGGCCCAGAAAAGACATGTGTTATACTAGAAATATCATCCCTAAGAATTTGAAAGAATTGAGGGGGGTCTAAGGGAACCACTCCTATATTCAGTGATTCATATCCAACCTGGCAAGTAAATCCATCCTCTTTATGTGGATAATGAAGAAGGGGGTCGCCTACAAATGGGACGATGAGTTTCAAAAAAAAATCAAAAATCTTAAGAAGTATCTGTTACACCTATAAGTTTTGATGCCTTCGTTGGAAGGTAAGCCACTCATCTTATATTTTTCATTCATGTAATTCTCACTAGGCACCCTCCTTGCATAGAATAATGATGCAGGAGCGAGAATAGTCTTTACTAACTCAGACGGACTATGATAGGTGCCAAGAAAAGATATTATGTGGTCGAAAAGAACTTACTTGCACGCATCATTTTAGTGAAAAAGCTAAGTCATTAACTATAGCACCCTAAGGTCCACCTATCTCTTATATCGAACTGCTCAAGTATATCCTTGGTCACCCTATGTTGAATGGGTGCCTATCTTTATGGGTGGTCATTCTATAGTAGTATGACATCTAGTTAATATCCTATAAGTTAGTAAAAGGGAAAGCTCTGCCTAACTTCCTAGATCCACATCCCGCTCTAGAAAAAACACTAGAGGACACTGAGCACCTAGATGAAGAGTAATTTTATTCCCATGAAACTCTACTAACATGGGATATGTATTTTTATGGAACCTCCCGAAGTCCTATTATCACAATAATGGAAAACCCAAAGCTCAATCGGGTTGGAAAGCTGTTATGTTTTTCTTTCCAATCAAATCAATTTTGTCCTACACTTTCTCACTGTTCGAAGGCTTCATGAACAATGGGGTTGAATACCAATCCCTCATCACTGGGTTGGAACTAGATTTATAGTTGCACGTACCCTACATGAACATCAAATATAATTCATAATTGGTGATAAAGAAGATCAATGATGAATAAGATATCAATAAGGAAGAAATCACCCCATCAATGGGTATGTCAAGGGACTAATAGTGGAATTAACCATTGAGCCCACATTTCATTATATCCCTCAATCATAGAATGTTCATGTCGATGCACTTGATAATGCAATAGCCTTCTTGGTAGACCTTGATCAGTAGGAGGAAACCTTCCGCATAACACATCAAATAATGTTCTCATCAATCATCATATGTGACTTTAAAGAGATCAATCAATTCATCACCTCCCAAGAGTACGATGAACCAGTGACCTCTTATGGGTGGATGGAACCCATAATCAGTTATCTTTAGGATGGAACTTTCCCAACATATCATGTTTGAAAGGAAAATATTTGGGGCATGGAAGAAAAATCCCCCTTGATGGATCACCCAAATGATCAAAAAATCTTATACAACCATGGTTTCGATGGAATTAGCCTTAGGTGCAATGAAAAACAATAAATACTATCTGTCATGGAAGAGGTCCATGTAGGCTCCTGTTGTGCCCGCCAATCTGGAACTAGGATTTCCCCCTAGATTAGAAGGTTGGGGTATTACTAGCAGACCATGATACAATATTTCATGGAATTAACCAGAAAATGTCATGCGTTCTAGATTTCTGAAAACTTCATCCATAGACCCCTGGAGTTACTGCATACATCCAAGTATTTTTTTCCATTCACTGTTTGGGGGATGGATGTTCTGGGACCAAATCCCTCATTCACAACAATTAATTTCAAGTACATCCTTACTTCTAATGAGTTCTTATCCAAATAGTTTGAGGCAATTCCCCTCAAGTAAGTCAGAACGAAGAATATCATCAACTTCGTAAAGTCCAATATCATCACCAGGTTCGGAGTCCCACACATGATATTAATGAACAACAACACCAACTTATATTATGTGGAGTTGAAAAAGCTATACCAGGAGTATAAAATAGAATCCAATCACTCATATCACTATCATGCAGTGGAAAATTGATAGATAGAGGCCTTTAATAAGACCTTATCAAACATACTCTGGTAGATTATAAACAAGGATGAGAGGTATTAGCCAGAAAAAATATTCCACGCTTTTTGGACCTACCTTAACATCACGCATACTACTACACAAGTGACGTCATACTCATTGGTTTACGGGATGAGGTAGTGTTACCCATAGAGTTCAAGTTCCCCTCACTCCAAATAGACATTTGTGGGTAACTCTTAGATGGTGAAAAAGCATAGAAACAGTTGGATGAGTTGGAGCATCTTGATGAGAAGAGGTTGCACACACTACACAACCTTGAGATCCACCAGAACCAAAAAGCACAATCCTTCAATAATAAGGTTCACCTTCATTCATTAATCTAGGGAGAACTGGTTCTATCTATAAGAACCCCAATGATACAGAGAAAGATTCCCCCAAATCTTGAACCCAAGTGGGAGGTACCATACATCATTCACAAATTCTATCATAATGAAGCCTATTAACTAGCCACCATGAATTGGGAGCATGTCACACCACCCACCAATGCCAGATTTAACAATAAATACTTTGCATAATCACCAATGATATGGAATAAATGATATTGTAAGTCCCATAATCACCATTGTCGCATGATGTTAAACTATATAGAATGTATTGCACATGACAATAAACTATGCAGTAACATCCTCACCACGTGATGACAAACCACACTACCCCCCAGAACTATGTATGGATTGATTCTCATTCCCAATGAGATACGTACGGACACCTAATTCCTATATCTTGGACCATCCACCACACAACATAAAATACTCCAATCCTATCCTCCATGTCTCCTTATAGTGGAAGGGACCCTTTTCAATCCTTATTTCTTGAACTGAGAATAGATCATGTGAGATTAGGAATTCCATCAAGGGTTTCCCTATATAAAATAGGGCATGAAGGCTTGAAATGAGGTCATTATAATCCTTAGTGAATGGACGTAAAGGGTATGAAATGATTCCTCACCACATGAAATTGAATTGTATGGTCAATTTCTTATACATGATATGAAACTATATGCCCCTATGGACCTCACCCAAGAGGGACACCATCACTGCTATTGGTCTCCTACTGCACCAGCACTTCCTGAACTATATACGGCTTGATTTCTATCCTTATGGGATACATAGTGACGTATAGACAATGTTTCTCTAGGCCTAGCCACATTCCTTCCCTAGGAATGTATGGCACATAATGGTCCTTCATGGCCCTCATTCACATCAGGTTATAGTAGGCCATGTCATACATACCCCTCTAAAGTTGCTCCCCCTCACGTCTTTACCACGGGTCATTAAAATGAATGGTTATACAATACCTATGTATGGATTGATTCTAATCATCACATGATATGTAGTGACGCCCATACCCATACAATTGGACCCAACCATAGTATTTTCATCCTTTCATATCAAGGGATCCAATGTCCTTACCACAAGACATTAAACTGCATGTCCAATGTAATCACCGTGTGACATAAAATTGAATGGACTCGTGACATCCATCTCTACTCAGGTCAGGTGACCCACATCTTTATCACATGATGTTACACTGTATAGAAATGCATCCTTAACATATGATGTTAAACTGCACGGTGCTTCTAGAACTACATGTTTCTTGATTCCAAACCTTAGGGGATATGTAGGAATGCATGGTCATTTTTTCATTGGGTCTAGGCCTAGGTACTACAAAACATGCCTTCTTTTTGGAATCTTGGCCTATGACCCTTTTAGGGATTTATGTTTTGGTGTAGATCTCTTTGGTCTTCATTCATGTTGGGTTTGATTTATCACTCCATGAAAATTCTTTAGAGGACCTCATTCCCCCATCTTTGTCCTTACCACATGACACAAAACTACATGAAATTATAGGAAATATATACATCTTGATTATAATTCCCATGAGATACATAGTGATATTTTGATATCTGATCCTATGTCGAGCTGCAACTATCAATCGAAGATAATTCCCAACTCTACGTATGGGACATACCTACGTAGAGTACCTATGTTTCCAATAAATACGTAGACTTTGATTCCCAACTAAATGATATATGTAGGAGACCTCCATGGGGTTCAATACTGATGTTTCATGGTCCTTATCTATTCTATCATCTTCATCTCAGTTCTCTTTCATCCTCACTGCATGATATTAAACTACAAAGAATATCTTTTTCCCTGCCTCATTACCTTAAACTGAACAGAATTTTAAGAACTACATGTTGATTGATTCCTATCAACATAGGATACATAGTGATTCTTGGACTTCTTCTTCTGAGATCAACCATAGGATTTTCTTCTTTTCATGACGGATGATCCTTTATCCTTACTGCATGATGTTAAAATTCATGGGAATTCATCCTGGTCGAATGATGTTAAATAACATGGAGATCTCAAAACTATGTATACATTGATTACCATTATCATGAGATATGTATGACACCTAGAAAATTTGTCTTCGGGCCCAGCCCTTGGTATAACCTAATTTGGCCTAGTTAGATTGAGTTCTATCAAAAAGATACATGGTGTGGCTAAGACCTCTTTGATATTAATTCACATTGGGTCACCTCATGCAACCACATTGAAAATTTCTATTACGGACTCTATATTATGGTTCGAATCACATGACCCTAAATAGACCACATATGACCCAACAACATGACATTAAACTATGACACATCATCCATACTTCATGACATTAAACTACATAGTACATTAAGAACTAAGTGTGTATTGATTCTCACTCCCATGGGATATGTTGTGACGCCCAAGTTCTCATCCTTAGGCCCAGCCACAACATTATCACCTTTCATGTGGGTTCTCACATCCTTACCACAAGATGTTAAATTGCACAGAGACGAATGTCCCGATCAATTCATGAATGGGTCACCTACATCCTTACCACATGATGTTAAACTGCTTATAAACTTCCAAGAACTATATATGGCTTGATTTTCATTCCTATGGGATATATAGTGATGCCCAAGTCCTCATACCAAGGCCCATATGCAACATTACCACCTTTCATGTCGGTTCTCATGTCCTTACCACATGGCATTAAACTTCATGGTAGATCCCTCACAGCAAGATGTCAAACCTCATGGAAGTTTTTCCTTGTCAAATGTTGTTAAAATTCATGGAATCATGCCCCCACTATATAATGATAAACTGTTTAGGTCATCCTCCATCAACCCTCTTTATCAAAGGACCATAAGAGCCTTACCCTCGCCAACTAAAGAACGAAGTGCTTCTATAATCTTTTTAAAAAACATCAATCCATGTTCCACACTCCATGTCTCAAGTGTCTTCGGTTGTATGAAACCTTTCACTACCATTGAATAATAAAATAGGTCTCTCTTCTTGGTCATGCTATTTATGCAAGGGCTCAGACTCACCAACCAGAGACATCTTGACCCATTGTAAATGGATTTCTAATTCTTGTGAGCCTAACTTCGCCAAGGTGGAACCCAATACCACATTGTGTTATAGATTATCCCCAAAATGATTGTCTCATATCATCACCCATGACTTGAGAACCATGATCCATGATTTAAGAAATATCCATCACCCACTCAAAGGGATGTTAGAGTACTCTTGACTTTGGGTATCCTACTGAGCCACCTGTGTAACATCCATATACCAGGTCCAAGTGGCAAGACCCTAAACTGATCACACCTCGGTCATAGTTGAATGAACATAATATCTATAACATAATGGTCCAAATCAAAATACCTTAAACTGACAATGATGGTTACAAAAGACTTGTCATGTAAAAAATCCATAAAGGGTGGCCTAAGAAAAAGTCAAGTCTCTTCCCACTAAACACTTCACCATCAGAGTTAGGGGGAAAACTAGGCCACAAGTAAAAAAGGAATAAATCTCATAGTGTCTATTCTATAGCCCTGGTAAAATCCAAGGTATGCTCGTTGGACACCCTCATCTAGGAAAGAATTAGAGAAATGATTCGTCACATCTCCTCACCACAAAAATATGTCTAAAAGGTTGTGTCACAACTTTTAGGGTACTCAAACACTTCTTGGATATTACATTTTCCATAAATCACACTTCATGATCTAAAGTGTATCAGGCTATTGAAAATCATTAATTTCTCCTAAAGAGGAAAAGATATATCTCCTCTTGGCCATGATATTGAGGAGAGGGCTCATACCCCCCAACCAGATACATCTTGGACATGTGTAAAGAGCTTTCTGATTCTTATAAGCCTATAATTATCATGATAAATCCCAATACCCCATTGGGTTATAGGTTCCATCTAGGGTGGTTGTTCCATTCTTTATTTATGACCTAATCACTTTGGACTATGATTTATAGTCTTCATATTATACTATCCAAGAAGATTCCATATCCTTGATGTTTCACCTCCATGTTTTGTACCCATTCTCAAAGATTGAATGAGACACTTCATTCTTGAAACTTTTTATGGATCATACCTCATGATTCAAAACCAAAATTTATAGGGCTTAAGAAATTCAAATGAGATATTAGTTTTCCTAGGGTGCTTGAACCCTTCCTGGATTTCCTTCCTTACATACCCAACTTCATCATCGTTATGTTTGAGCCTTCATAAATTTTTCTTAGCCCCTAGAAAGGAATAGAGATCTCTTTGCTCGGACATGCTATTGATGCAAGGGATCAGACCCACGAGATCAGAAACATTTTGGATCGATATAAATGGCCTCCTAATCCTTCTGAGCCTCAACAACACCATGGAGGAACCTAACACCCCATAGTGTTAAGGGACATACATGGTATGTCTACCCCATTCTATATTACGTAACTCAAACTTTTGTATTGTGACTTACATCACCCATAATTTAATTCTCCAGGTAAGCCTAGCTTCCCTATTATTTCACACTCAACCATATTCACCCCATGAATCTCATGTATCCCATAGAGAAGACTGGATATTAGATTTTCCTAGCCATGCTACTGACTCACAAGGGACTTAAACATCCAGCTAAAAGTATCTCCCCCTTTATATAAAAGGAAATCATATCCTTGTGATCCCTGTTATTACCATGGAAGAACTCATCACCCCCTAGTTTTTTGAGTCATTTCTACAATCTAGCCTCATATTCCATGAAGTTCCAAGCTAAAAGACCCTAAACTAAAGTAACATAAAGTCCAATCTAAAAGTCCCTAAACTAAGGCAACAAAAATTCTGAACAAAAAGACCCTAAACTAAAGAAATATAAGGTTTAATCTAAATATCACAAACTAATGAAACAGAAGGTCCAAGCTAAAAGGCCCTAAACTAAAGCAACAAAAGGTATGATCTAAAAGAACCTAAACTAAAAAAATAGAAGGTTCGAGCTAAAAGACCATAAACAAAATAAATAGAAGGTCTAAACT
The DNA here is from genome assembly GCA_963277665.1 of Viscum album. Taxonomy (NCBI): domain Eukaryota; kingdom Viridiplantae; phylum Streptophyta; class Magnoliopsida; order Santalales; family Viscaceae; genus Viscum; species Viscum album. The sequence goes on along the minus strand of OY728157.1, from coordinate 198,262,996 downwards.
AAAATAACTTAAACTAAAGAAATATAAGGACTGAGCTAAAAGACCCTAAACTAAAGAAACATATGGTCTGAGAGAAATGACCCTAAACTAAAGCAACAGAAGGTCCATGCTAAAAGACCCAAAACTAAAGAAATAGGAGGCCTAAGATGAAAAAACCTAAACTAAATCATGTGATAGTAGTTTTGGAGCCTACTATTTGTCCCAATAACAAACAAGATTCTATCCAAGAATATAAAGAGCACTCATTATTTAGGAAATATCTCATACTCCAATGATTTCCCCACACATACAACATTCATGCTCATATATCAAAATGTAATAGATGGGCCCTCATTGTAATTCCTAATGAAAAATAATTGTAAATAATTATATAAAGAATAATATTATATAGTAAACTAACCTCATTCGTTCATAGTATGGAAAGGAGAGAGGAATCTCCACGTTTTGGAGTCTCTCCAAAAAACATAACAAAAAGAGGCTATAGTGAAAAAATATGGTTTTCGATGTAATAAAACTAAATTGAAACAAAAATAAAATCAGAAAAGTTAGAAAGATCAGAAAGGTTTGGTGGGATGTGTGAATCATGTATTTAAGCGTTTTCTTACCTACTTTCTCATCCTCTACCGTGGGACAAAGAACTTTGACTATAATGGTCAGATCTTCAACCTTCCTTAAATCATTGTCCAAGAAAATTGATTGTGTTGAAATATTAGACTTCAACTAAGCAATTATCTCTTCATGCCTCTATATCTGTATTGTCTAATCATTCATCTGGGCTTGTAATCCAGAAGATAGTTAATGACCCTTCTCCAGTGCATCTGTTGTCTATTTTAATTGTTGGGTGAGGGAGGCCCCATTCAAAAAACCACGGAAGCTCCTCTCTTGTGCATCCAAGTATCTTTGGGTTAGAATGATTTGTTGCATAATTTTTAATAGAGGATACAGATCAAAGTCACATTCCCCCAGATTATGGAATAGTTGGTGAAGTCTCTTCCCTTGATTATGAAACATCTTTTGAGGTGTTTTAGTAATCAAGGTCAAGATGCACTCCCATACTAGCCTATAACATGACCGAGCCTCAGAAGCTGATGATTTAGTTGTTTCAAAAGGATCACTAACCAGTCGAATCAATGATAAAATAAAAGAAGAGTCCCCATAAGACCCTTATTCAATAAGAGAATCATATATATCCTGTATGGGAGAACTGATATACTCAACATAATTTTTTCCACTTTTACAATAGTTTTAATTTGAGAGAGAGTTTCTAGTATACCTCTCCAAAATTTGTAATTGGATCTACCGATGTCATAGATAGAGGAATCAGCAATGAAAGGGGCACGTCCACGTGATGGACTGGTTTTACCAATTCACCATTGGGATAATCCATTATCCAAGCCTAAGAATAATCCTAGGTGAGGAAATCAGGGGCATTGGAAGGAAGAAATATAATTACAGACCTGGTGTCTTCATGAGATATTATCTTCCAAAATTAGCAGTTGATGTTAGGATGTTGTTCTCCATGGAAACTAGACAGGTGAAAGGGGGAAATTCTTTGCACACAGCCAACTTGTTCATAAAATCAATTTGGTGAGTACAATTCACAAATAATAAGCTCATGTACCCTAGCTTTAAGGATCCCATCCTGAAGATAAAATATATAAGATCTCTCATGGAGAGAGCTTCTATCCACATCAATGATTGAACTTCCCAGTTTGTATAGGGTAGAGAATTAAAAATTATCAAATTGACATAGTGCTCCTTTGACCTCTACAGGGGATAGGGACATAGGCCCAAATCCTGAGATGTACAATAGTCTGGGGTAGGATATATGGTCTATAATTTGGGAAGTATTGTAGTACTCATAGCAACAAAAGTGATCCCCTATCCAACTACACGGGAACTAAAGGATACCGCCAATTATATAGGGAGTGTTTCCTTTGTAGATATGACCTAATATCTGGTAAAGGAATGCAAGGAATGGTACCTCCATGTTCACTTGATAACCCCATGATTTATGATCCCTAGTTTTCAAAATGGCCAAATATAAGCCAGCATTGTCGTGAACTAGTAGGGAGGGACACCGAAGAGGGAGAATGACATATGGCTTGACCCCACTACTACATAGGAAATTTTTTATCCAGTCAATGAAGGAAACAAGTGAGTGAATTGTCAATTCTCTCCCCAGTTTCTTACTCGTGAAGACAAGAATCTCTTTCACTAAATCCGGAGTCTTCATATGATCATACTAAATGTTTGTAGGAGGGAGTAACTCAGCATACATTTCTCTAAGAGGAGGTATGTCTCCCAACTAATGGATATCCCATAGGATGATACCCACATCGCTATAGGGAAGGTTGAATTTGCTCATCCAAGGGAACCAATAGTTTATCATTTCTCAAAATATCTTAGGATTATATTACATGATGATCTAATATATCCACAAAAATTCATAAAGATGAACCCTATATAGATCATCAGTAAATTCCAAATAGCTTTGTCATACCTAGGATGGGCATTCCCAGTCATTGGAGAAGTTTCCAATGAGGAGAAGGTCCCACTTTGAGTACCACCCACCACTAGGATTGTTTAGGGAAGAGGAAAATATGATTTAAAAGCTCTGAGTGATAGGTTTTTGGTCAATATCACGACCATCCAGACTTAGGGGGAGCTGTCAATTAGGTAGGATATTCCCTAAGGTTGGGCAGTTTCGAATCATCCTTGGTTTTCATCATATGAATGTATTCATAGGAACTAAACACCCAACGAGATAGCAGATGGAATTTTAGGTAGGGAATAGACACATCATCTACTGGACTAAACTCATACAATGGAATTCGCTTAGATAGGGGGTAATCTTGGATGTCGGATGAATGGAACTTCAACAAAATATCAATATCAGTACGTATATGATTGTAGGGATCGACGTTACAATTCTTGGCAAGAATTTACCTTTGACTATCCCTAGAAAATTTCCTTTATGGGATCTATAATCCATCTAAAAATAAGTAAGTGTCACATGTCATATGAGAGAATAAAACTTTATTGGTGAATATAAATGCATGATAATGCCCTGATGGCATCATGTGCATCGCATGACCTAGCCAAGGGTCCACAAGCCACATCGATATGTTCATGAACCACCTGGTCTCCAGAAAAACGTACAAGGTGAATAACCCCTATGAGGACCCAAGTGCATCACATGACCTCCTTGGAGGCTTGTAATCACATGACCTGGACATGGTCTTGTGAAATCGATTGATAATATGATTGAGCAGAAATCTCACAGTCCTCATGAAAATAGTATAAGTTTAAGGAATCATCAAAGATTACTCTATGGTCAAGAATGATTAGTATCTGAGCGAAATCAGTCTTTCCCAATAACAATGTTTGAATTCATGACTCGCGGCATAGACTCATGGGCAAGACTCGCGATCAGGGTTCTTGGGAGGTCTTGTAATAAGGCAGCAGTGGGAGTGCTTTAGAGAAGGAGTCAGCTGGTGGGATAAATTTCCCTCCCCCCCCCCCCCCGATATATAGGCGGTTCGTAAAATACTAAAGGTTTCTTGTTAAAACTGAATGTCACCCAAGAGCACTGGTTCAAAAAACCACCAAGGACTTTGGAGGGAATCTAGTTGTCCTAAAGACCGAGTCTGTATCCCCTCATATGCTTCTCCTAAGGGGGGAATTTTTTTACACCCATCAAATAAGAATCTACAAAACCAAAAAGGAAGAAACATCCAATCGTGGAAATTATTTTCCCTGTGAGAGAAAGAAAGAAGAATATTGTTAAAGACTCACAATTGTGTGACCATTGCAATTTCATGAGAAGTCTTGACGCAAGGAACCTATCCCGTAGTAATTCCTATGAATACCTCCAAAACGAGAGCCCTTGTTCACCAATTGTTGAACGGTGACAGCTGGATGAGCATCCCCCTAGGCTTCATGGATTTTCATTGAAAATTACCTAAAAACCATCCAAAATCCTTAAAAAATCAAGGGAAGTGACATTTCAAAGAATCGAAACCTGGTGGTCACATAGATCAGAAACCAAATCATCATTGTTAAAAATAAAATCCATATATGATATCCAAGACATATCATGAGGCCCCTGAGCCTTTGTCACAAATAACTAAGGAGATAACTAAGAGGATGAGAGATGGGATCACGGTGGCTAGAGGAAATTAGGTGTTCCACTAAAAACATACAATGCACCATGACCTTTTTGGTGCACCTCTCAAAAACCCATCGGCTAGTCAGTCGCGCCACATGGAAACTTCCAAACAATTCCACGGTGATCTAAGGACAGATGCATGGATTTTTCGCAATAATTGTTCACTGTAATATGATTTACATTGGTCACATGAGACAGTACTAGAAAATAAATTAAAAATCATAGATATTACTCAAGCAAACTCACATGCCACCAAACCCTTGTCACATAAAACTAAGGGGATCAAAAGGGAGGAGGCGAGTGGTTTCTATGGTGGATGAAGTACATGTCATGTGCACCTCGAGAAATCTGAAACACACCATGAGACCTCAAAATCATGGATTCCTCTCCTCACGAAGTCACTTTGTCTTGTTAACCCCACCACTCAAAATCCCACATGTGTATCTAGAAAACTTCGTGGTGCTCAAAAGACAAACAAACAGACATGTCCATTATATGCTTGCACGATCTCCATATGCCCCATATTGGGAAAGCAACTCATCGCCCTAAAATAAGGCATAAAACCCATATATTGATCATGAAATCCCACATGAACCAATAAGTTTGTGAAATAAAACAAAGGAGATAGAAAAGGGGGAAGTGATAGGGGTCTGCAGTCACCAAAAGTCATGAGGCATACTCCTTGACGACCCACACAGCACCACGAGCCCTCAATGACATGCCTACCTGTAACAACCCAATTTTTTTCAATGGAAAATTCCTTTATTATATTTATGTCATAAAATAACATGAAATCACAACATAAAAAACTAATAAGTGATAAGTGACCTTTAAAAATAAGTTTCTCACTTTTTTGTTAGGAATATTGAAAATCTGACATACACGGTTGTGATTAAGATGATTTTTGGAGTCTGATGAAACAAAAATAATTTTCGGTGAATAGTAACCTACCCTTATGAATAGTAACATAGCCTTATGAATAGTAATATGACCCTTATGAATAGTAAATAATCCAAAATAAGAGTAACATTACCTATGAATAATTAAAGATAATTTAGACATATTAGAAAGTGACAATTTGACCTTAGTAAATGTTTTGGTATTTTGTAAGTCATAAATAATTAATTATAATTAATTAATTAATTTAAATGAATATTTATTACCCTAAAATTTATTCATATGTTATTGAATCAATGTCTTATAGTTTTTAGATAATTTTATAAGACCCTACGTAATTTTTGAAAGCACTATAAAATCAGTTTTAATATTAAAAACTGTTTTTTTAAGTAAATTATGATTTTAATTAAATATTAAATTAATAATATTTGAAAAATTATTTTTGAAAAATGGAATTCATTTTTCGATTCTACATGTTAAAAAATGGCTGGGGTAAATTTTTGGGATTTTTTTGAGATACTTGAATTTTTTATAAATAGTGAAATATCGTAATTTACAAAATAAGTTAAATAAGCTACTTATAGGGTCATGTGTGATGTTATACTGATGTAAGCCCACTTGGTTTGGTATTACATTATAAAATTACTATTCTTTGTTGTTCAATACTCACTATTCCTTGTCTTAGGGGAAATTAATAAACTAATGAATTTTATATTAAGGAAACCCCTCTCCCCTCCACTATAAAAGCCACCCTTCTCGCCCTCATTTCCTCACACCTCTCAAGCTCCAAGACTTCTATAAACTCTGCCCAAACACCTTCCCTAGCCCCTCCCCCACGTCTCAGAGCTTCTGGTCTCATCAAAAGACCAATATTAGGCCCTTAAGGAGGTTCTCAAGAGGAGGATTCTAGAGGTAATTTCCCTCCCTCTTCTCCTTTAATTTCCTTTCAAGTTCAAGTTCATTTCTTGATATCTCCCCACCTATCTTCATCCAAATAGTATTTTAACTCCGATATTATAAAAATAATGTAATTTTATGATTATAATGGAGTATTATATCATCTAACCCCCTTTCCCTCTTCCTTTTATTTTATTAAAGAGAACATTGTTCGTGTGGTGTTAATTTATCACCTTCAAGAAGGACATGCTTTCTTCTTCCATTTCTACCTTCAGATCTGGTCATGAAACAATTTTTATGGTTGAACCAGAATATTTTATATGTATTATGTTCTATTTAAAGTTCTGGAAATAACCTATGTCCATATTACTAAGTGATAAGTTAAAACAAGTTCATTATGATCCAAAAACAGCCCAAATTGACCCAAATAACCATCATTTAATTCTTATCTAATGATTCATCCACATGGATCATATATAATTAATTATAAGATAATTCAAACTCCTGTAATATCATTAATTACATGTAATATCATTTCTGGATGTTTAATCTTTTTCTACCCAAATTTAAGAATACAAGTGAACTACCCAAGAAAAACCATAAAAACGAACATCCCTAAACAATGTTTTTTAAACTCTATAAGTCACCCAAAGGAACATAATATGACATAATAAAACCAGAATTAACCCTATTAATGTAAACATGGTTCTGGATTTCTAATTAATTAATATAATGGCATTATACAGGACATTTAAGAGAAGGAATCATTCGGGTACAAGGTAAGGGGAAATTCTCAAACCCATCTCTCATCCTTCGGGTTCTACCTCTTTCACTCCATTTTGATATGGTCACTCCTTAAAGATTATTTATTCATTATTGTATTTTCTTTTCTGGGATATAAATGTTTTCTAATGAATTTTATGTCAATCCAAATGTTTTCCAAAAGAATTCTTCTTTTAAGAACTCAACTTTTACCTCTCATTCATGGTTGATGGTTCTTGGATCAAGTATGTTGTTTCATCTTTATTTTGGGAACCCAAAGCTTATAAATGTATTATTATGAGATGAAATCCATTACTTACCATGGGTTAGTTATGTTCACTTTTTATGTATGTTCCATGTGGCAAGCATGATAATGATAATGTTATGATGTGACGGGTGCGCCCGGAATTATATAACGCAATTATGAATGTTTCAAAGCGACAGGTGCGCCTGGAATTATACAGCACTCCAATTCATTGGGTAAAGAGATTAATCTCATTATTAAATGTGAAATGATGTGTGAACAAGATTCTATCTTGGTTCACAAGTATGTGTGGTAGTTAACCACTAAGACATGGTGTTTCATTTTTATGCATTGCCACATTTCAAGTCTTTTATTTATGCTCCTCTCATGTCCATGATCTTTTGCCTATGTTATGATTATGCTCACCCCATGATATATTGTTCTTATCTATCCTCTTACTGGGCTTGTATCTCACCCCTTTTGATGTATATCCTCAGGTGCCTACATGTACTAAGGAGAGGACAAGTGCCAATAAGAAGCTAGAGAAGAAGAAATTAAATAATTGTTTATGCTAGATGTTGTATTTTATTATGTGTGGTCCTAGTTTTCCCAAGACACTAAACCTTTGAATCCTCTATGTGTAATACTATTAGTTTTTTTATCTTTGAAATGATATAATAGTAATGTTATACAAGGTTGGGTTGCTATAGTTGGTATCAGAGGCAAAGTTTAGTTAATTTGGGAATTAGGATTAGTGAACCCTAGAGAAAACTTCTAGTATGAGACTATGTAAAAATATGTACACAAGAATATTTACCTAGGGATCCCATATGTTATTTTTTTGGTATAATTGTATAAATTAATAAGTTACTCATGAATTTTTTAGTTATGTTTTGTTCTAACCTTTTCTATTTTAGAAAATAGTGGGAACCAGGAGAAATCAGGCCAACAACTCATGCGAGGGACAATGCAACGATTGCCTAAACGACACTGCTAATGATTTGGGAGGTGGAGTTCAAAACTTCATGGAGATTCTTACCCAATTATCTCAGGTTATGAATAATAACCATAATAATGGGTAATGTACTCCTTCACTAAAGAGGGAGGAACTGGATATTGAATTTTTTATGTGGCAACAACCACCGGCATTTTGTGGATCTTCTGATCCACTAGTTGTGGAACACTGGGTTAAATCCATGGAGAAGATATTTTATATGCTTCGCTATTCTGAGATGGAGAAGGTTACTCTATCCATTTATTGTCTTGATGGAGAAGCTGATCAATGGTGGTATTTGATTAAGAACACCAAGCTAAGGGAGGAAATTGAAGAGATGGAATGGGAAGACTTTAAGATAATATTTCTTAATAATTATTTCCCACGAACTCTTCACACGAAGATGGAGAGATAATTCATAGAGTTCAAACAGAAAGAAGGATAATTTGTCACAACCTATGAAGAAAATTTCACAAGGCTCACAAGGTATTCTTTGGGTTTTTTTATCAACAATGATAGGAAAATTGATAGATTCTTTGGTGGATTAAAACCACACCTTTGAAAGGCTCTTTCAATTAGAGACTTTGAGAGTTATGAAGAAGTTGTTCGGTGTGCTCTCAAAGTGGAGATGGAGTTTGGAGAATGGTCCCATGGATATGGGGATAAGAAACGAAAGAAGGAGTTTGAAGATGGTGGATCTAGTGAAAAAGGTGGGAAGAAAAATCAATAACCCACATGCCAAAAATGTGGGAAGTTGCACAATAGGAACTGCCTCAAAGGGACGGGGAAATGCTTCTAGTGTGGGAAAGAAAGACACCATGCTCAGGAGTGTCAAAAAGACATGAAAAGGAAAGAGAATGTAGCTGATGAAAGGAGAGAACCACTCATGGTTCAATGCTACAACTGTAAGGATCTAGGGCACTATGCAAACCAATGCACTAAACCTCGAGTTCTCGAGGGTAATCAGTGTCAGCAGTCACCAAAGCCAAATGAACAAGGGAAGGCTTATACGATCACTACTGCGGAGGTGGAGCATGATAATGAAGTCGTACAAGGTACAGTTCCTATTCACTAAAGAATGGAAAAGGCCATATTTGATTATGGTTCTATGCATTCCTTTATATCTTGCAAGTTTTCTAGAACAAGATAATCGATGCCCTGAAACCTTGAAGTAGATATATCTGTAAAAACACCAAGTGGTGAAATCATTACAACCCAAGTGTTTGACTCTTCTCTTATTGGCATATGTTGGAAGATTCTTCCAGAAAATCTCGTAATACTTCCCTTGGTGGAATTCGACTCTATAATAGGATTGGAATGGTTCTCATTATATAGATCACATATCAACTATCAGGAAAAGGAAATATCTTTTTATATTCGGAACCATCCCATACTTCTCTTCAAATTCAAGGAAGATCATGAATCTCCTTTGAAAAATCCTTCAATGGTGCGGGTGTTGATTCCCTATAAAGAAGCATTCCTCGCCCAAATTTTTGAGTCGAAGGAAAGTGCCAACCTTGAGAAAATGCCCATTGTGAGGGAATAGGGTGATATATTTCTCGAAGAGTTACCCGAAATTCCCCTGTATCGTGAGTTAGAGTTCTCTATTGAACTCATACCCGGAGCTACTCCTATCTCGAAGTGACCTTATAGGATGGATCCTATCGAACTGGAGGAGTTAAAGAAGCAACAGCAAGAGCATCTGGACAAAGGGTCCATATGCCCCAGTGCATCACCTTGGGGTGCGCCAGTGGTCTTTGTGAATAAGAAGGATGGAACCATGCGGTTGTGTATCGATTATCGGGAACTCAACAAGATCACCATAAAGAACAAGTATCCTCTCCCAAGGATTTATGACATGTTCGACTAGTTAAAAAGAGCTCAATACTTATCAAAGGTTTATCTTCGTTCTGGATATCATTAGGTAAAGTTGAAGGAGGAAGATATTCAGAAGACTGCCTTTCGTACAAGGTATGGGCACTATGAGTTTTTGGTGATGCCCTTTGGACTTAAAAATGCCCCTGAAATATTCATGGATTTTATGAATAGGGTATTTAGACATTACCTCAACAAATTTTTGGTAGTGTTTATCAATGATATTCTCATCTACTCCAAGAGAAATGAGGAACATGAAGAACATCTAAGACTTGTGTTGACAACATTGAGAAAGGAGAAGTTGTACACCAAGTTCAGAAAGTGTGACTTTTGGATGAATCAAGTCACGTTCTTGGGACATGTGATCACAAGTGAGGGAATTTATGTGGATCCTTCAAAGACAAAGGCAATTGAGGAATGGTCCAGCCCTCTATTGTCATTGAAATCATAGTTTTCTTGTAATAGATGGGTACTACCGATGTTTTGTGAGAAACTTCTCATGATTTTGAAGCCCGCTAACTAAGTTAACAAGGAAAGGGGTAAAGTATATCTGGACAGAAGAATGTGAGGGAAGCATCAAGGAGCTAAAGAGAAGGCTGATCACTGCACCTGTACTCACACTACTGAAAATTGGAGAAAGTTTTGTGATATACAGTGATGCTTCAAAGAAAGGATTGGGTTGTGTACTCATGAAAAATGATAATTTGATAGCCTACGCCTCATGACAGTTGAAGATCCATGAGAATAACTCCCCGACACATGATTTAGAGCTAGTAGCTGTGATTTTTGCCTTCAAAATCTGGAAGCACTACCTTTATGGCGAGAAGTGTGACATATACACTGACCACAATAGCCTAAAGTATATATTCACACAAAAGGAGATCAACATGCGTCAAAGGAGATGGTTAGAGCTAATCAAGGATTAAAATTTCTCTATTCACTATCATCCTAGAAAGGTGAACAAGGTAGCTGATTCTCTAAGCAGAAAAGAACCTATGACTCTATCCATGTTGTGGATTGAGAAAGACACTATCTTTTTGGATATGCAAAGAATGGATTTGAAAATCATAAGGGTAGGGGGTACATCTTACCGTGCCCAAATGATTGCACAACCATCCATCTAGGAGAAGATTAAGGAAGCACAAAGGGATGATGTGGAGATACAAAAGAGGGTGAATGTATTAAAGGAAGCGAAGATGAAAGAGTTCCATATCGATGATGATGGTGTGATTCAGTTTGTAACGCAGCTTTGTGTGCCTTCATCACCCGGGATAAATAAGGAGCTATTGGACAATGCACATAGCTCAACTTCCTCTATCCATCATGGGAGTACCAAGATGTATCGTGATCTTCGAGAAAACTTTTGGTGGGATAACATGAAGAAGGAGATTTCGGAATATATATCAAGGTGCTTGGTATGTCAGCAAGTTAATGCTGAGAGAAAAAAGTACAAAGGTATGATGCAGCCATTCCCTATACCCATGTGGAAATCGGAAAATGTTACTATGGACTTTGTCACTGGTCTCTTGAAGACGTCAAAGGGGAATAATGTGATATGGATCGTGGTTGATCGACTCACCAAGACTGCCCATTTTATCGCTATTCAGAAAGTTCTCTCAGTTGAACAACTTGCAAAGATATATGTGAAGGAAGTGGTGAGACTGCACGATGTTCCACTCTCAATTGTCTCTAACCGTGATAGAAGTTTCACATCTAAATTCTGGAAGGGCCTTTAACATGCTTTGAGTACTGAATTAAATTTCAGCACGACCTGTCACCCCCAAACCGATGGCCAGTCTGAAAGGACTATTCAGACGCTTGAAGATATGCTAAGAGCTTGCTCTCATGAATTCAAAGGTGGTTGGGATCAGCATCTCCCATTGGTTGAGTTCTCATACAACAATAGCTTCCACTCAAGTATTCATATGTCTCCGTATGAAGATCTTTATGGGAAGCGATGTAGAACTCCAACTTGTTGGGATGAAGTTGGAGAAAGAATTCTATTTGGGCCCGATCAGGTTCAAGAGATGACAGAGAAGCTTCAAGTCATCTAGAAACACATCAAAGCTGCTCAAAGTCGAAAAAAGAGCTATGCTGACAACCGTCGAAGGGACTTGGAGTTTGACGTTGGGGATAAAGTCTTCCTTCGAATATCTCCATGGAAGAGAGTCATGTGATTCGGGAAGAAAGGGAAGCTAAGCCCAACGTATATTAGCCCCTTTGAGATCCTAGACCGCATAGTAGTTGTGGCCAATCGTCTTGCAATTCCACTGAATATGTCTCAAGTTCATGATGTGTTTCATGTATCACTATGGAAGAAGTACATACCAGACCCCTCACATTACTAAACTCAGAGGTGGTGTAGTTAGAAGATGATCTCTTTATGAGGAGCAGCTAGTAAAGATTCTGGATCGGAGGGATAAGGTTCTACGCAACAAGACAACCCATCTTGTCAAAGTGTTGTGGAGGAACTATATGTTTGAGGAAGAAACTTGGGAACCAGAAGAGGCAATGAAGGAGAAGTACCCTAACCTGTTTGTGTAAAGTGAAATTTCAGGGGAGAAATTTCTTAATGGGGGAAGAGTGTAACGACCCGATGTTTTTCAATAGAAAATTATATTATTATATTTATGTCATAAAATAACATGAAATCAAAACATAATGAACTACTAAGTGATAAGTGACCTTTAAACATAACTTTTTCCCTTCTGTGTTAGGAATTGTGAAAATCTGACATACATAGTTGTGTTCAAGATGATTTTTGGAGTCTAATGAAACAAAAATATTTTTTGGTGAATAGTAACCTACCCTTATGAATAGTAACATACCCTTATGAATATTAATACAACCCTTGTGAATAGTAAATCATCCAACATAAGAGTAACATTACCTATGAATAATTAAATAAAATTTAGACATCTTAGAAAGGGACAATTTGACCTTAGTAAATGTTTTGGTATTTTGTAAGCCATGAATAATTAATTATAATTAATTAATTAATTTAAAAGAATATTTATTTCCCTAAAATTTATTCAAAAATTATTGAATCAATTTATTATAGTTTTTAGATAATTTTATAAGACCCTATGTAATTTTTGAAAGCACTATAAAATCACTTTTAATCTTAAAAACTGTTTTTTTAAGTAAATTATGAATTTAATTAAATATTAAATTAACAATATATAGAAAATTATTTTTGAAAAATGGAATTCATTTTTGGATTCTACACATCGAAAAATTTCTGGGGTAAATATTTGGGATTTTTTTGAGAAACTTGAATTTTTGATGAATAGTGAAATACCGTAATTTACAAAATAAGTTAAATAAGAAAATTATAGGGTCATGTGTGATGTTCTGCTGATGTAATCCCACCTGGTTTGGGATTACATTATAAAATTAATATTCTTGGTCGTTCAAGACTCACTATTCCTTGTCTTAAGGGAAATTAATAAACTAATGAATTTTATATTAAGGAAACCCCTCTCCCCTCCACTATAAAAGCCACCCTTCACACCCTCATTTCCTCACACCTCTCAAGCTCCAAGACTTCTCTAAACTATACCCAAACATGTTACCTAGACCCTCCCCCACGTTCAAGAGATTCTGGTCAGATCAAAAGACCAAGATTAGGCCCTTAAAGAGGTTCCCAAGAGGAGGATTCTAGAGGTAATTTTCCTCCCTCTTCTCCTTTAATTTCCTTTCAAGTTCACGTCCATTTCTTGATTTATCCCCACCTATCTTCATAAAAATTGTATTTTAACTCTATTATTATACACATACTGTAATTTTATGATTCTAATGGTATATTATATCATCCAACCCCCTTTTCCTCTTCCTTTTATTTTATTAAAGAGAACGTTGTTCGTGTGGTGTTAATTTATCACCTTCAAGAACGACATGATTTCTTCTTCCATTTCTACCTTTGGATCTGGCCATGAAACCATTTTTATGGTTAAAACATAATATTTTATATGTATTATGTTATATTTAATGTTCTGTAAATAACCTATTTCTATATTACTAAGTGATAAGTTAAAACAAGTTCATTGTGATCCAAAAAAAGCCCAAATTGACCCAAATAACCATCATTTAATTCTTATCTAATGATTCATCCACATGGATATAATATAATTAATTATAAGATAATTAAAAATCCTGTAATATAATTAATGACATGTAATATCATTTCGGGATGTTTACTCATGTTCTACCCAAATTTAAGAATACAAGTGAACCACCCAAGAAAAACCATAAGAATGAACATCCCCGAACAATGTTTTTTAAACTCTATAAGTCATCCAAAGGAACCTAATGTGACATAATGAAACCATAATGAACCATATTAATGTACACATGGTTATGGATTTCTAATTAATGAATATAATTTCATTATACAGGACATTAAAGTGAAGGAATCATTCGGGTACAAGGTAAGGGGAAATTCTCGAAGCCAACTCTCATCCTTCGGGTTCTACCTCTTTCACTCCATTTTGATATGGTCACTCCTTAAAGATTATTTGTTCGTCATTGTCTTTCCTTTTCTGGGATATGCATGCTTTCTAATGAAGTTTATGTCAATCCAAATGTTTTTCAAAATAAATCTTCTTTTAAGAACTCAACTTTTACCTCTCATTCATGGTTGATGGTTCCTGTATCAAGTATGTTGTTCCCTCATTCTTTTGGGAACCCAAAGCTTAAAAATTTATTCATATGATATGAAACTCATTCCTTACCATGGGTTTTTTATGTTCACTTTTGATTTATGTTCCATTTGGAAAGCATTATAATGATAATGTTATGATGTGACGAGTGCCGGAATTATATAGCGCAATTATGAATGTTTCAAAGTGGCGGGTGCGCCTGGAATTATACAGCACTCCAATGCATTGGTAAAAGTGATGAATCTCATAAGTAAATGTGAAATGATGTGTGAAAAAGATTATAGATTTTTTCACAATTATTTTTGTTAGTTAACCACTAAGACATTATTTTTGATTTTTATGCATTGCCACATTTCAAGTCTTTTATTTATGCTCCTCTCATGTTCATGATCTTTTGCATATGTTATGATTATGCTCACCCCATGATATATTGTTCTTATCTATCCTCTTACTGATATTCTAGCTCACCCCTTTTGATTTATATCCTCAGGTGGCTATATTTACTAAGGAGAGGACAAGTGCCAATAAGAAGCTTGAGAAGAAGAAATTAAATAATTGTTTATGTTAGATGTTGTATTTTGTTATGTGTGGTCCTAGTTTTCCCTAGACACTAAACCCTTGGATCCTTGATGTGTAATACTATTATGTTGTTTATCTTTGAAATGATGTAATAGTAATGTTAGAAAAATTTGGGTCGCTATACTACCTCACCTCACAGAAGCCATCTGGCTCAATGACCTGTGCAAAAAATTCTTGTGCACCATACAAACCATACTGGTCACACAATGTTCCTCTAAAAATAGAGTAAATAATATAAATCCCATACGTTTGATCTTTCATGACTCTTGAACTTTTCATTTAAAGAAAAAGAAATAGGAAATGAGGAGGTGAGTAGGGTTCATGGTCGCAGAAGGGCATGCGATGCGCCCAGCACACCCTCAGGGTGGTCCCTTGAGACCCCAAGACAAGCCATTCAAGGAATTGTGAAATCCTTTTGATAGTCATTCAGATCTCGTGAAGACCCTAGGACCTGTCAACATGATGATATGGAATTCATTCGATGTGCAAGTCATAAATAGTTTGAAATGATATGATAAAGATGGATAGACTTGCAGCCTTTGAAAATCAGGTGGCTCCCTTGATGCGGTCCACCATAGAGACTTACAAAACGGCATAACGCCAGACCCCAAATTATAACACCCCAAGATTTCATGGTATGTTTCCCTTTAAATAATGAAATAGCTTCTATTGTACGTAACTTCGAGATTCTAACACACTGCGACCAATCAAACTAGCCGTTAGGAATAATAATACTAACATTTTAAAATTTTATAAATTATATTTTTTAAAATGAAATTTATTTTTGAATTCATAATATCGAAATTATCTTAGGGTGAGTTTTTGGTACTTTTCTGAAAACTTTCAATTTTTTATGATTAGTGAAAAATACTAAATTTTAATTTAAAGCAACTATTTTAATCGAAATAATTTATTATGTTAAATTATAAATTTGAATGGTTTTAAGTATCATTAGATTATATTTTTATCATTTAATCTAATTTATGTCATTGAATGTAATCTCACGATTAAACTAGACATAAACAAGTGTCGATATTTTGAGAGTTATTATTTCATAAAAAACGCTTTTTATTTTAACAACGAGAATTAATTTTAAATTAATTTCTGCCACTTATGTGTTTTTAATTTGAAAAAATGGATTCTATATTCGGAATCCAGATGTTCAAATTGTGTAAATATGTACCTTTTATTTTTATACATTATGAATATTTACTTCAGTAAATGTTTTATTTACCATGGTTAAAGGGGTAAATCCAATAAATTCGGTTAAAAAACAAAATTATAATAATATTAAATTACCCTAACACATGTACTACCCCTATTGGATGATATATTTCTGACCATGGGCATCCTTGGGTCTATTTAGGGACCCCATGGAGCCACTTGAGATTGATAATTACATTTTATATAAAATAATCTAAAGTAAAGACAAAAATAACAAAAGAAAATATCTTTTAGTAAGACAATTTTTATATGAGGTTATATAATTGATATATTCGACTATAAATATTCATTACAAAGACAAAAATATTTCTCACATCAGTATGTTTTATTTATAATTTTTATTCAAAAAATGAATATATTTATATATGACACAATAATGATGCAGTATTTTCCTTATTAATTAAAAATCAAATAAATGATATTATAAATATTACAATAAATATAATTTTAACGTTTTGATGCCATACACTAATTATATAGGTGAATATTACATGTTATGGTTGATTAAATGAATTTTTTTTTTTGAATTAATCATGTTGTTATGACTTTGACAAAAAAATACCAAATAGTGTTAAAATTGACATAAAAGGGTTATAAAAACAAATTTTATATTATTAATTGATATAATATTTCTAAAAATATAAGGTTTGAAAAAAAATACTTATATAATTATAGGTTTATAATTAATGAACCACTTGGGGTTCTATGGAAATTTAATAGTAAGTTTATTAACCATATAATATAAAAATACAAAGAGACATGGTAAATGTCAAACTATTTAACTAAGAGTTAAATCTAAAATAGAAGGTTAATATGGTAACCGAAACCTGTCTAAAACCTATTGGTTGAGAGGTTTTAGACCCATATACGCCTTATCCTATAAATAAATTATTTCTGAGCCGTTATAAATCGAATATAATTTTATTATAAAATAATATTTCAAGCTTTTCCTAAAGTAACCCTCACCTCTCTTATAAAAGGGCACTTCCCCTTCTCTTAATTTTACACCTACAAATCCATTGGGAGTGGAACACCCCTGCCCAAATATCCACCCAAATTTCCTCCCTTAATCCTATAGGCCTTCCTTTGGTTATAAATCCAACCTATGAATCCCTTTTTATCAATTCAAAAGGAAGAACCTGAAGAAGAGGTAAATATTTCATCCCCTCTTTCAAATTATTTTCTTCTTCCACTTCCTCTTTCTTTGTTGTTTCAATTCTAAAAAAATAAATTCAGTATCTTATATATACTATGATTTTATAATAAAAATGGTAAAACCATATTCATTATTCTATCCATCATATGAATGATAAAGTCACCATACATCTGTACGTACAGCTTACCGTCTCCACATCGTGGTGTAGTTTTATATTCAAACACTTAATTATTTGTATGGTTATAATAATGAGTATAAATTGTGTAAATAATAAATATAATGTGTTAATGATTCTGTATATATGATATACCATCCAATTACATATGATTTCTCTATCAATATAATGATATTTTCGCTCGTGTGTACGTACTGATTACTATCTCTACAAACATGATGAGATTCATTCCTTGTTATAATCATTCAAGAATAATTTTAATTTATTGAATAAAAATAAGGTTTATGAACATAATATCATTCTTTTTATGAATCAGATACATCCTATCCATAACAAAAATGTCTTACGTAACCAATCATATAAAGGAAAATTAATCAGTTAACACCCGAAAAGATGATACTACTAAAATATTATTAACAAAGCAATATTAGAGGATCATATATGATATATAATTTATCTATATAGTTATTTTATAATTTAATAAAAATTATTTAACTATTATATAATAGGTTAACATGCCATCAAATAAGTAAAATTACAAGGTAAGGGTTAATTTCACAATCTCTTTATTATTCGAGGTTGTTTTTACGTAAGTATCTACTGGGACCTCTTTATCATCCACATTCATGTTTTCTTAAAAATTCATTTCAAATAATTTTTAATATTTACTATAATATGGTTTAAATTAATTTATACCATTATTTGACCTTAAATGTTTTGAAAGGAATCTTTCCATCATTTTCCAAACAAGGTACTTTATGACCTTTTCGACAAAATTAAGGAAAGAATGTTTTTTTATCTTATAGGGCGGGTGTGGCTATTTTCCACTGTTATAACATCATCAAAGCTTACCTTTAAACTTATAAGAATATTTTCAAAATAAATGTTTTCTTTTATAATTATGTGACTCCTAAATGGTTACAAAATAGAAAGAGGTATTTCTTTCAAATAGTTTTCATTTCATCTATGTCAAGATCCATTGATGGATTTTAAACTTGTTTGAAGTTGATTTATTATGATACAAATATTCCATATTGTATTGAAGGTTTTATGATATTTTTGACTATGGATGTATTATTTTTATACCATTCATGGTTTATTGTTAAATTATTGAAATTTCATATGCTATTTTTAATACGAATGTTTATGTTATGTTTCAAACTTTTCATATGAGGAATGTATTGGACTTAGTATGTGACCGGTGGAGCACGATATAGCTCCTCAGTGCATTAGTAGGTCTCCTGAGACAATTATATGTTGAATTGTATGAGGCCTTCCCCAATTTTATATATGGTTTTGGCCAAGGCCTTAATCATTTTTAGACGTCTTGGTCGACGCCTTGACAAAATGTTTTAGAATGTCCGACATTATACATTCCTCATAATTAAATAGAAATGATGGTTCATGTGGTTATTTGACAAGTATAATACCCATGAATATGTTTTATTATGGAATTATTTACTCAACTCATATTCTATCCAAAAAAAATTCATGTTTATTATTTGTAAAGGAATGCGTTTTGAATTTTTCATCATGCCTAATGTTTATGTTATATTCCACTGTATTGCTTACCCTTACTGATCATTTGAGCTCACCCATTTATTAGGTTTCATTTTTTCAGGATATCAAGAAGTTATTTATGAGTGACTTGAAGGCATAATCTAGGTGGCTTGGATGTTTCTAATGGAATAAATTAGTGTTGTATTTCTTTTCAAGTTGTAATGTTTAACTTATGTATGTATCTTATTTCCAATAATACTAAATTGGTCGGTATTTAGGGACATGATTCCTTATTTCATGCCAATGTTATGTAACAAAGTGCCGACTCTGGGTAACTAGGTTCAGGGCGTTATAGTTGGTATTAAAGTAAGTTTAGTACAAACCTTGAAAACTAGATTGAGAAAAACTCTAATTAGAGAATATTACCCTAAGATAGACTTTGAGGGTTAGTATAAAAGAACTTCCTAGAATTTTGGTACTATAGAGATTTTATGATTTTTCCAGGAAATACATACCTTTATGTATATGAGTAGGTATAGGTGGCTCTAGAACACATTTTCCTAGGGGTAATACCCGAAAACACCACTTTGAGCTAGACTCAAATGGGAACAGGTGCACGACAATGGGACTTGATGCATTCTTGGTTACGACACTCTAGGGGGATATTATTAGGGTAATTCTCATTTTCTTTACAAACCATTATAAAGTATTTATGAGTATTTACCTCCTCAAAGAAAATATATATATGATTATGGATTATATCCATAAACTGTTCAATTTCTGTTAAGTGTTTTACAATTTCAGAATTATGTATTATGATTCATAAGCTAATCTACTGTATGGCATTGTTTAGAAATGGCTCCTAGTGGATGGAATGGAAACTATATCAACACATGTAATCCATGTAGGGATTTCTCTCCTACTCAAGATAATTATAGCGGAGCTGGTGATGAAACTGGTGATGATCAGCTTATCACCATACTGGGAAAACTCACATTGGTTATGAATAATAACCTTACCCATATAGAGAACCCTGATCCACAACGTGGTGGATCAATGTTAGATCGCTTCATGAGGAAACAACCACCAACATTCAATGGTTCTTAAAATCCATTTGTAGATGAACAATGGATATGTTCCATAGAGAAAATATTTCATGCTTTGGGGAGTAGTGAAAGGGAAAAAGTTGTCATGGCAGTTTATCTCCTCATCAGAGATGCAGATCAATGGTGGTCGTTAATTCAAAACACAAAGAAGGATGAAGAAGTATCAAGTATATAAGGGAAGGAGTTTAAAGATATTTTCTTAGAGAAATACTTTCCTCATGACCATCAATCAGATATGGAAAGTCAATTTCTAAGTCTGAGACAAAAGGAGGATGAGAATGTCGCAAAGTATGAAGCTAACTTTACAAGGTTAACAAGGCATGCTGGAAATTATATACGTAACCCAAGAAGTAAGATTGATCATTTATTTTTTGGGTTAAAACCATTTATCCATTGAGAATTAGTCTCGAAATCCTTCTCATCGTATGAAGATATTTTCTCATGTGTTATCAAGAAAGAAAAAGAATTATCTAAGTCTTATAAAGAAAAGCAAGAGAAGAAGAGATCTGTTGATCAATCTGGGAAAGTAAATAAGGAAAAGCGGAAGAAGGGGAGAGTTGAATTTCCCGCATGTGATAATTGTGGAAGGAAGCACCCTGGTTCCTGTCTAAAAGAAAAAGGAGTATGCTACAAATGCGGAAATAAAGGACATCTTTCTAGTGATTGTAAGGGGAAGAAAGAAGCTACTAATGTTCAATGCTACAATTACAGGGAGATGAGACATTATGAAAATGAATGTCCTAAGCACCAAGGAAACATACCTCAGAAAAGGCCAAGGGATCAGGACCAAGCTTATGCGATCACTACTATTGAGGTTGAATCTCTTAAAGATGAGGTGGTAGGTAATTTAATGGTTTCCTCAAGTTTAGCCAATGATTTATTTGATTATGTATCATCACATTGTTTTATATATTCCCAGTTTACTAAGAAAATTAGATATTTCTAATTTGATTTAACAAGGGAGTTGTCAGCCAAAACTCCTAAGGAAAGTATCATTACAAAAACATTTTGTGAATCAGTCCCCATTAAGGCATATAAATAATGATTATCTGCTGATCTAATCATCATACCCATGATTGAATTTGATAAAATCTTTGGTATGGATTGGATTTTGGGCCATGATTTGAAAATTTCTTGTAAGAAGAAAGAGGATAAAATTCTCGATGATGATAATGATGACCTTATCTTTAGAGAAAAAATGTCACTATCTGATTCTTATCTTGATCCACCCCAAGTAGCTGTACTAAATTCAATTATTGGGGAGGATGAGAATGAAATAATTATGGGTGAGAAAAAGAATGTTTGAATTGAGTACGTACCTATTTTGAAATAATATGTTGATGTGTTTCCAAAGGATTTACCTGGATATCCTCCAGAACAAGGAATTGATTTTTCCATTGATTTAATTCTTGGTTCAAGGCCCATATCAAAGACCCCTTATAAAATGGTCATTGTGGAATTAGTGGAACTAAAGAAACAACTAGAGGAATTGAGTAATAAGGGATTTATTTTCCCTAGTGTTTCTCCATGGGGAGCCCATGTCCTTTTGGTTAAGAAGAAAGGAGGATCTATGAGGTTGTGAATTGACTATAGGGAGATCAATTCTATAATAATAAAAAAACCGTATCCCATATCACATTGATGGTTTATTCGACCAACTTCATGGATCTCAATATTTATAAAAGATTCACCTTCGATCTGGATATCATCAGTTGTGTGTGAAGAAGGAAGACATTCCGAAAACAGTATTTCGAACCAGGTACGAGCATTACGAGCTTATAGTAATGCCTTTTGGACTGAATAATGAACCCTCTGTCTTCATGGATCTAATGAATAGAGTTTTCAAGGAATAGATTGATGATTTTTTAGTAGTATTTATTGATAATATCTTGGTATACTACAAAATCAACGAAGATAATGAAAATCACTTGTGCATTATTTTGAAGACAGTTCGAAGAAATGAATTATATGGGCAGTTTAGAAAGTGTGAATTCTGGCTTCAAGAGATTTCTTTTCTTGGACATATTTTCTCTAAGGATGGAATCTTTGTTGATCCTCAAAATACCAAGGTAATCCAAGAATGGCCAGCATTGAGGATTATAACTGAGGTATGTAGTTTTATTGGTTTAGTAGGTTATAATCGACGTTTCAACTAGATTTTTTCCTGGTTGGCTAACCCATTAACCACACTCACACGTAAAGGGGTTAAATTTGTTTGAATAGAAGAGTGTGAATAATGTTTTAAAGAACTGAAGAGAAGATTATTTAATGTTCCTACCTTGAATCTACCATTAGGAGATGATGGGTTTGTTATTTATAGTAATGCTTCAAATAAAGAACATGGTTATGTCCTTATGTAGAATGATAGAGTTATTTCCTATGAATCACGACTGCTAAAAATTCATGAGCAAAACTATCCCACTCATGATCTTGAGTTAGTAGCAGTAATCTTCGCTCTGAAGATATAGAGACACTATCTCTATGGGGAAAATTTTGAGATTTAAACTGATCACAAGAGTTTGAAGTATATTTTTTCCCAGAAAGAACTCAACAAGAGGAAAATATGGTGTCTTGAACTACTCAAAGATTATGATTTCACTATACACTACCACCTGGGGAAGTAAAATAAGGTGTTAGATTCTTCGAGCAGAAAGGATCATGGAGTTTTGAACAATATAAGAGTTGAAATGAAATCTATTTTTAGGGGACTAGTAAAGATGTATATTTTAATAACCATGGAAGGTGAAACATCTATACGTTTTCAAATAGATTCCAAACCATATTTACTAGAAAGGATAAAGAGTTCTCAGACTGATAATGAGGAGCTTCAAAAGAATATTAAAGCTGTAAATGATGGGAGATTGAGTGAATTCATATATGAAGATATAATTTTGAAATTTGGGAAGAGACTTTGTGTTCCCGATATACCTGATCTAAAAATGAAATTGTTGGATGATGCTCATAGCTCTAATTTATCTATACACTCGGGGAGCACCAAGATGTATATAGATTTGAAGGAACATTTTTGGTTGGAAAACATGAAAAGAGAGATTGATAATTTTGTGTCAATATTTATGGTTTTACAATAAGTGAAAGCTGGAAGAAAACATCCTAGAGGAGTCATGAAACCTCTTCCCATACCTGAGTGGAAATGGGATGATATTACGATGGACTTTGAAATGGGGATACTAAAGACTCCTAGAAGGAATGATTCAATATGGATCATTATTGATTGTCTTACCAAGTCATCACATTTTCTTTCTATAAGAGAAGTTTTACCAGTTGAACGCTTAGAAATATTGTATATTAATGAAGTTGTAAGACTTTATGGAGTACCCATATGGATTTTTTCTGATTATGATCCCTGTTTTACATCAAAATTCAGGAAAAGTATTTAGAAAGCCCTGGATAATAAACTTCTTTTGAGCACTACCTAACACCCTCAAACTGATGGACAATCTGAACAGACTATTAAAACCTTAGAAGACATGTTGAGATCTTTCTCACTTGACTTTCAAGGTATGTGGGATCAATATTTGTTTTTGGTAGAATTTTCCTATAACAATAGCTTCCGTTAAAGTATTCAAATGGAACCATATGAAGAGTTATATGGAAAGAGATGTCGCACACCAACTTGTTGGGACGATATTAGTGAAAGAAAATTTGTAGGCCCAGAAATTGTTGAGGAAACAATGGAAAAGGTGAAGGTTATCCAAACCACCTTAAAGCAGCTCAAAGTAGGTAGAAGAGCTATGTCGATAAATGAAGGAAGGATTTGGAATTTCAGGCAGGAGATCATGTTTTCTTGAAAGTATCTCCATGTAAGGGTGTTATAAATTTCAGTAAGAATGGTAAATTTAGTCCCAGGTACATCGGACCTTTCAAAATTCTAGAACGAATTGGAGTTGTAGTTTATCGTTTTGAAACTCCTCTAAGTCTCTACAATGTTCCTGATGTGTTCCATGTATCACTGTTTAGAAAATTCATGATTGATCCATTGCATGTACTCACCTATGAAGAAATAGAACTAGAACCCGATCTATCTTATTATGAAGAGCCTATCATAATTATTGATACCAAAGAATAAGTGGTGAGAAACCGGACAACTCGTCTGGTGAAAGTTCTATGGAAAACCAAAATATGGAAGAGGCAACGTGGGAATCTGAGGAACTTATGATGAAGAACCACCCAAATATTTTTATTCAGTAATATTCTAGGAATTTTCAGGACAAAATTGTTTTAATAATGGGAGAATGTAACACCCCAATCATCCACGGTATGTTTCCCTTCAAATAATGCAGTAGCTTGCATTGTACGCAACTTGGAATTTTAACACATCACGACCAATGAAACTAGCTGTTATAAATAGTAATAACCACTTATTAAAAATTCATAACATTTAATTTTCAAAATGGACTTAACTTTTGGATTTGGAATATCAAAATTAGCTTAGGGTGGTTTTTTGGTATTTTTCTCGAAAACTTTCAATTTTTGATGAATAGTGAAAAATACTGAGTTTTAATTAAAAACAACTTTTTTAATCAAAATAATTTATAGTGTTAAATTATACATTTGAATGTTTTTTAAGTATCATTAGATTATATTTTTATCATTTAATATAATTTATATCATTAGATACAATCTCATAATTAAACTGTACATAAACAAGTGTCAATCTTTTGATAGTTATTATTTCATAAAAATACACTTTTTGTTTTGACAACTGGAATTAATTTTAAATTAATTTCTGCCACTTATTTTTTTTTTTGAATTTGGAAAAATGGATTCCATATTTGGAATCAGGAGTTAAAAATTTTTTAAATAGAAAACTTTTATTTTTAGATATTATGAATATTTACTTCAGTAAATATTTTATTTACCATGGTTAAAGTGGTAAACCCAGTAAATAAGGTTAAAAATAATATTATAATAATATAAAATTACACTAAAATTTTTCATAACCCTATTTGATGATACATTTATGACCATGGGCATCCATGGGTAAATTTTGGGATCCCATGGAGCCACATGGGAGTGAAAATGATATTTTATATTAAATAATCTAAAGTAAAGACAAAAATAACAAAAGAAAATATATTTTAGTAAGAAAATTTTTATATGAGGTTATATAATCGATATATTTGACTATAAATATTAATTACAAAGGTAAAAATATTTCCTACATCAGGATATTTTATTTATAATTTTTAGACATAAAATAAATATATTTATATATGACACAATAATGATGTAGTATTTTTCTTATTAATGAAATGATCATATAAATAATATAATAAATATTAAAATAAATATAATTTGAATGTTTTAATGCCATACATGAATTCCATAGGTTAATGTGATATGTTAGGGTTGATTAAATGATTTTTTTCGAATTAATCATGTTTTTATGACTTTAACAAAAACAAAATACCAAATAGTGTCAAAATTGACATAAAAAGTTTTAAAAAATATATATTATATTATTAATTTATATAATATTTATAAAACTATAAGTTTTGTCAAAAAGACTTATATAATGAAATTTTTATCATTAATGAACCACTTGGTGTATGCTTTGAAGTTTATAGTAAGTTTATTAACCATATAATATAAAAATACAAAGAGACATGGTAAATGTCAAACTATTTAACTAAGAGTTAAATATAAAAGATAAGGTTAGTATGGTGACCTAAAACTATATAAAACCTATTGGTTGATATATTTTCGACACTTACCAACCTTATACTCTAAATAAATTATTTTTGATCCATTATAAACCGAAAATTATTTTATTATAAAATAATATTTCAAGCTTTTCCTGAAGTTACCCTCACCTCTCTTATAAAAGGTCACTTCTCTTTATCTTAATTTAATACCTCCAAAGTCCTTTGGATAAGCCAAAAACTACCCAAATATCCTCCCAACTTTCCTCCCTTCATCCTAGAGGCCTTACTTAGTTCATAAAGACAACCTAAGGATCCCTTTTGATCAAATCAGAAGAAAGAACCCGAAGAAGAGGTAAATATTTCATCACCTATCCAAGTTCTTCTCTCCTTCCACTTTCTCTTTATTTGTTGTTTCCATTCTAAAATAATAACTCCAGTATCTTATATATACTTTGATGTTATTATAAAAATATTACAATCATGTTCATTATTCAATCCATCGTATGAATGACAAAGTCACCATATGTGGGTATGTACGGCTTACTGTCTCCACATCGTGGTGTAGTTTGTTATTCAAACACTTCATTATTTGGATGGGTATAATAATGTGTATAACTGATTTAAATAATATATATAACATTTTAATGAATCTATATATATGATATACCATCCAATTACATACTATTTCACCATCAATATAATGATATTGCCGCTCATGCGTACATATGGACTACCATCTTCACAAACGCAATGAGATTCATTCCCCGTTGTAATCATTGAAAAATAATTTTCATTTTAGGATTAAAAATAATGTTTATAAACATAATATCATTATTTATATGTATCAAATAAATATTAACCATAAAAAACATGTCTTATGTAACCAAGCATATAAAGGAAAACAAAATATTTAACACCTGAAATGATGATACTACTAAAATATTATTAACAATGCATTATTAAAGGATCACATATGATATCATATTTATATATATAGTTATTTTATAATTTCATAACAATGTTTTCACTATTATACTGAAGGTAAAAATAACATCAACTAATGAAAAATACAAGGTAAGGGTTAATTTCACAATCTCTTTATTATCCAAGGTTGTTTTTACGTAAGTATCTACTCGGACCTCTTTATCATCCATATCCATGTTTTCTTAAAAATGTATTTCAAAACATTTTTAATATTTACTAGACTTTGTGTTAAAGTCATTTATACCCTTATTTGACCTCATATGTTTTTAAAGGAACCTTTCTATCATTTTCCAAACAAGGTACTTTATGACCTTTTTTGACAAAATTAAGGTAATAATGTTTTTTTAACTTATACAGTGGGTGTGGATATTTTCTGCCATTATAACATCATGGAAACTTCCCTTACAAGCTGATAAGAATATTTTTAAAATAAATGTTTTATTTTATAAGTATGTGACTCTTAAATGGTTTCTAAATAAAAAGATTTATTTCTTTCAAATATTTTTTGGTTCATCTATGTCAACATACTTTGATGGATTTTAAAATTGTTTGAAGTTGATTTATTATGATACAAATCTTCCATATTGTATTGAAGGTTTTGTGTTATGTTTGAATGTGGATGTGTTATTTTTATACCATTCATGGTTTATGGTTAAAGTATTTACTTTTCTTATGATATTTTTAATACGAATGTTTGTGTTATGTTTCAACCTTTTCATATGAGGAATGTATTGGACTTAGTATGTAATGGGTGGATCCCGTTGTAGCTCATCGGTGCATCAGTAGGTATCATGAGACAATTATACATGGAATTGGCCGAGTCCTTTCTCAATTTGATATAGGGTTTTGGCCGAGGCCTTAATCATTTTTAGATGTCTTGGTCGAGGCCTTGACAAAATGTTTCAGAATATATAGAATTATACATTCCCTCATTATGAAAATAGTAATGATGGTTCATGTGGTTATTTTACTAGTATAATACCCATGACTATGTTTTATTATGGAATTATTTACCTAGATCATATTCCTACCATAAAGTGTTCATGTTTTTTATTTGTAAAGGCATGTGTTTTGAATTATTTATCATTCCTAATGTTTATATTATCTTCCGTTGTATTACTTACCCTTACTGAGTCTTTGAGCTCACCCCTTTCTTATGTTTCATTTTCCCATGATATAAAAAAAGTTAGTTATGAGTTACTTACAGGCATAATATAAGAGGCTTGGATGTTTCTAATGGAATAAATTAGTGTAGTATTTCTTTTCAAGCTGTAATGTTGAACTTGTATATATATCTTGTTTTCAATAATACTAAACTAATCAGTCTTTCGGGATATTATTCCTTGTATCATGACAATGTTATGTAATAAAGCACCGACTCTGGGTAACTTGGGTCAGGGTGTTACACCACATTAACTCCATCCTGGACTCACGCTAGATAAACTGCACAAACAATCAATTACGGGGATGGCTATGCTAATAAATTCCCTACACCTACTCATTTTAAGAATTCAGTTGGATGGTTTTTTGGTTATCATATCGAATGCTAGAAGTTTGGACCTGGACCACTACTACTCACATCGATGCTCAGACTCTGGGCTTCTACACACATCTGATAACATGACTGGTCATCTTTTCACTGGGTAATACATCGGTTGACTGCCAGAACTTTCATGCATCATGCATAAATCCCTCCTCGTGATCAATAAAATATCACATGAAGTAATTCTAATGAGACATGAAAAAAACCACATTTCATGTCCTCTAGATCATGCGAGACCCAATCAAACTAACACTGAACTAAACCAAGGAACTCATAGAACAAGGGTAAAAAACTAGGATTCCAAGTGAAAACCCCATGTGGAAGACATGATCGCGAACCCCCGTGTTATTTTCATGTGTCAACCAAGAATATGCGACAGTTCCAAGTCATTCCACCTAGAACTCACGACATCCTTTCGACATGTCATCTGGGATATAAAAACATTTCTTGACATGTTGGGAAAAGTCTTGAGGACCCTTCACGGACACCACTTGGGTCTTGTGAACCCTTTGGGTTCATCACCCCAGACTAGCGATATCCTCAAGAAGCACCGCCTGACTCATATAATGGCACCCACTAATGGAAGCCAAGTCTCATTGACACATATGGACATAATAATCCATCTCTCGCAGTGTACCCTCTGGACATTTCGGTCTGGTCATGCGATGTCCCCTAGAGGTGTCATCTAAGACATGATATGCCCTATAGAAATGTCATCCTAGTCCCATGATGTCCTCTTAAGTTTCCATCCAAGACATGTGACACCCCCAGATCATGCTACCATGACTCCTGAAACACCCCCTACATGTGTCGATCCAGTTCATGTGATGACCTCTAGGGTATGCCAACAGGATCATGCAACACCTTCCAGATAAGAAGGCCTATTCACCAGGGTAGCCTCGATGTGTATGCCCCAACATATCCAAGAGAACTATAAGGACATTTATTCACTTCAAAACTAGAATACATAGGACACCTCATTAAAGTCTTGAGCTACATATCAAACAATCCATGGACTACCCTAATATGCAGACCCACATCCCAATGCCATGAGGCTAATCATGAACTCCCCATTGTTTCTTACAATGATCATGGATCATGTGAGCTTAGGGGGATTCAATGATCACCTCATTAGGCATAAAATACCTATTCACCGGTTCAGCCTCACAATGTAAGCCCCAACATCTATAAGAGAACTACATGGATTCTGATTCCCTCCATAACTTGTATATGTAGGACACCTCATTAATGGCCTAAGATCTATATCAAACACTCCAAGGAATTCCCCAATATGTAGATCCCATATCCATACGCCATGAGGATGATCATGCACTCCCCCTTTCTTTTTAAAATGATCATGGATCTTGTGGGATTAAGGGGTGTGACGAACACCTAATTGGGAATAAAATACCCATTCACTAGGGGAAGTCTCAGTGTGTAAGCACCAACATCGGCTGAACTAAAATGACTATGATTATTGACATAACCAGGATACATAGGACATCAATTTCAGTATCGAGATCAAATATTTATTTTTTCGACACCCCCATATTAGTCCTTACCGCATGACATTAAACTTCACCAATCAACATAACTATGTGGGATTTGATTCATGCAATGAATATGATACATATGATGCCTCATAATAGCTCAATCCTATCCTCAGAACATCAACCGCCTCCATGAAAGGAAGCATTACCCAAAACACTCAGTCATATGGTTTCAGCATATAAGCAACTGATAATTACTAGAAAATAAAGAAGAACCTCAAATACATATAGATAGATTCACAAAATAGATCACAATCTATCACACATAAAAGAGTGCTAACCCATAATTGTTTTGTTAAGGTAACCAGTCCCGCATTAGGATTAGGAAGAGATTCATGAACATTTCTTAAATCTATAAGAGAGTCTTGGAGTAGTAAAAATTCTCCTAAAAAAGGTTTGATGAGCCTGACATCCCATCCTCTCAACCAACACGAGTCCCCATGAGTCTTTGGGCCTGAAAGCCCGAACGACCATCGGCCTTTGTAAAGCAGGTCTTTACCCAACTATGGATGGGGGAGCCATTGGGAGTTTTATGGGAAAGTGACAAGGGTAACATAATGATTAGAATCCATTCCACACCATGAAATCCTGATGAAATAGTCTAACTATAGGATAACATCCTAAAATTTGAGTAAATTAGAGATTTTGTGACAGTATTAGATATAAAAGTCATGTCTGGATACTGCAAGTTGATACAAACTATGGAACAAATGTATCTAGGGTTAATAACCCAAAAAAGGGTGTGTTGTATATTAACTCAATCATTATTTTGTGCACAATAAGGATATCTCACTACACATCTGGTTTGACTCTTCAAGGGGATATGCTTTAGTAAATCACATTCTCTTTAAAAACAATTATGAAGGATTTATTATGTTAATTAATATGTATAAGAATTATGAGAGGACCCAACACATAAAAATTCAACTGAATCAAGAGTGAATTAGGTTGAACTGAAATCTATTGTAATAATTTTATAGAGTAAGAAATTTTGAGGTTAGAATTAATTATCTTAAAAAAAATATCTTATGGTGTTTTTCACTCATGATAAAACCTTTTTTTAATAATGGATGAATCCCAAAGGAATCAATTTCACAATGGATTCTATGGATAATGAAAAAAAATCCCAACGAGCAGCATAACTAGAAAAGAACTGAAGTGAGAAACCTTATGATTATGTTGAACCATCCATCAAGAATCATGATTAATGATTTGAACATAGTTGGGTTTCCAAATATACCAAAGAAGATAAGGATAGAATTTAATGAAAGTTTAGGTGATAAAGGTGTTGAAGGAAAGAATATTCAATTTCATTCATGTTAAAAAATTTGGAAGAAACACCAAGGAAAATGTATTAAATGAATAGGAAGATGATTTATCTATAGAAAAGGAGGGAATAAAGAAACTAATTTATAAGGAAAATTAAAGAGCTCAGTGGATATTGGCTAATAGTTCAATGTGTTAAGTGTGGGAAACCTGGATATTATTCAAATCAATGTAGTAATACAATGGATAATGTGGTTTATAGTGTAACACCCCGACTCCAGTTACCCAGAGTTGGTGTTTATTACATATCATTGGCATGATCACAAGGGATCAAATCTGGAAACACCAATCAGTTTAGCAGCCTTTGAAGTACTAGATACATTCATAAGTTTTACATTACATTATAAAATGAAAAACAACAACACCATTGTCTCCATTTACCACATTCATATCCCTTATACTATCCCTTTAGTTCAGTCATAATATACTTCTTCGAATCCTGGGAAAAATAAAACATAGAAAGGGGTGAGCTTAGATGCTTAATAAGGATAACAAAGCAATATTAGGGTAATATATGATCCTCTAATATTGCTTTGTTAATAATAATTCACTAGTATCATCGTTTCGAGTGTTACCTAATTCATTTTACTTTATATGCATGGTCACGTAAGCCATGTTTATTATGGATAGGATGTATTTTATTCATATACATCATTATATTTTGTTATTAAACATTATTTTTAATCGTAAAAAGAAAATTATTCTTGAATGATTATGATGGGGAATGAATCTCATCGCGTTTGTGGAGACGATAATCCATACATATCCATGAGCGACAATATCATTATATTGATGATAAAATCGTATGTAATTGGATGGTATATAATATATACATAATAATTAACATGATATATTTATTATTTACATCAATTATACTCTTTATTATACCCATACAAATAATTAAGTGTTTGGATAACAAACTACACCACGACGTGGAGACGGTAAGCCGTACGTACACATGTATGGTGACTTTGTCATTTATAGGATGGATAGAATAATGAGTATGGTTGTGCCATATTTATAATAACATCATAGTATGTATGAGGTATAGGAGTTATTATTTTGGAATGTAAACAACAAAGAAAGAGGAAGTGGAAGAAGAAAAGAACTTAAAAGAGGGTGGTGAAATTATTACCTCTTCTTTAGGTTTTTCCTTTTGAGTTGATCAAAAGGGATCTTTAGGTTGTCTTTCTGATCAAATTAAGGACTTTAGGTTGATTTTTGAGATGTATGGAGAATATTGGGGTAGGTTTTGTTCAATAAAAATGTCTTTAGAGGTCTGAAATTAAGAGAAGGGGAAGTACCCTTTTATAAGAGAGGTGAGGGTCACTTTAGGAAAAGCTTGAAATATTATTTTATAATAAAGTCATTTTTGGTTTCTAATGGCTCCAAAATGATTTATTTCTATTATAATTTGGGGATGGGTTGAAAAACTATCAACCAATATGTTTTATACAGGTTTAGGTCACTATATTAACCTTATCTACTATATTTAACTCTTAGATAACTATTTTGACATTTACCATGTGTCTTTGTATTTTTATATGATATGGTTAATTAACTTACTATAAAATTCCTTGAAAACCCCAAGTGGTTCATTATTTATTTATATAATTTTATCTATGTCATTTGGCTGAACCTTAGATTTTTAGGAATATTATATCAATTAAAAATATAATATTTGTTTTAAAAACTCAATTATGTCAATTTTGACACTTTCTATTAATGGATTTTTTTGAAAGACATAAAAACTTTATCACTTAAAATAAAATTTATTTAATCAACCCTAAAATTTCATATTAACCTATAAAATTATTATAATTCATCAAAAGTCTCAAATTACTTTTATTTGGATATTTATAATATCAATTATCTTAATCTTTCATCAATAAGGTAATTATTTCTTCATCATTGTGTCATTAATAAATTTAATTATATAATGTCTAAAAATTTTAAATAAAATATAATTACGTAGGAAATTGTTTTAAATTTATAATTCATATTTATAGTCAAATTTATCTTATGTATTACTCTATATTAAAAATGGTTTAATTATTAAACGTTGAATTTAACACTTTTAACTCTTCTTTAAATAAATTAATAATAAATGTCCTAATCTAATACAAGTGGATCAAAGAGGATTTTATTTTATTCCTAAGGTTTTTTTTGGTCTAATTAAACTTATCCAATAGAATTAGGAAATGTTTTAGGGTAATTATAATATCATTTTTACACTTAATTACCCTATTTACTTTTAACAGTGGTAAATAAAAGTCAAAAGTTATTATTCACCAAAAATTATACTCATCTTATTGAACCACATTTTAATTACTAATTTCAACCATGAATCATGGATTTTTGAAATTCAACTCATAGAAGCGGTAAAATTATGTTTTCTGCAAATTTTCAAATGCTCATAGAAGGTGGGTAAAAGACGGTAAAAAGTTCAATAAAATTTTATATATGTAAATTTATTATAAAATGAATCTAATAAATTACATTTAACATACATAGGTATTATGTATATATTTTTACCTAAAATAAATTAAAATAAAATAACTAATTATTTAAATAAAAAATTTAGTTTTAAATAATAATGCAGTGTTTTTCACTATTCATCAAAAATTGAAAGTTTTCCGAAAAATATGAAAAAATCACACTAAGCTAATTTTGATATTTTGAATCCAAAAATGAAGTTCATCTTGAAAATTAAAATGTATAAAATTTCAAAATGTGGATATTACTATTCATAATGGCTAGTTTCATTGGTCTTGGTGTGTTAAAACTCCAAGATGTGTACAATGCAAGCTACTGCATTCTTTAAAGGAAAATGTATTGTGGAAGCTTGGGAATTTACATTATCCCCTCCTTAAAATAATTTCATCCTCAAAATTTCTAGAATATTACTGCATAAAAATATTTAGGTGTTTCTTCATCATATGTTTCTCGGGTTCCCATGTTGCCTCTTACATCTTATGGTTACTCCATAGAACTTTCACCGGACAAGTCATCTGGTTTCTCAACACTTGTTCTCTGGTATCAAGAATTATGATAGGCTCTTCACAATAAGATAGATCGGGTTTCAGTTCTATTTCTTCATAGGTGAGTACATGCGTTGGATCAAGCATGTATTTTCTCAATAGTATTACGTGGAACACATCAGGAACTATGGAGAGACTTGGAGGCATTGCAAAATGATAAGCTACAACTCCAATTCGTTCTAAAATTTTGAAAGGTATGATGTACCTGGGACTCAATTACCCTTCTTACTAAAACTTATAACACCCTTTCATGGAGATACCTTCAAGAAATCATGGTATCTTACTTGAAATTACAAATCATTCCTTCGGTTATCGGCATAGATCTTTTTCCTACTTTGGGATTCTTTAATGTGGGTTTGGGTAATCTTTACTTTTTTCATTGTTTCCTCAACTGGTTCTAGACCTACGAGTTTTCTTTCACTAACATCATCCCAACAAGTGGGTGTGCGACATCTCTTTCCATATAATGCTTTATATGGTACCATCTGAATACTTGAATGGAATCTATTATTATAGGAAAATTATACTAGAGGTAAATATTGATCCTACATACCTTGAAAGTCAAATGATCAAGATTTCAACATGTGTTCTAAGGTTTTAATAGTTTGTTTTGATTGTCCATCGGTTTGAGGGTGGTAGACAGTGCTCAAATGAAGTTCAGTATCTAGGTCCTTCTGAAGACTTTTCCAAAATCTTGATGTTAAATGGGGATCACGATCAGAAATAATCGATAGGGGTACACAATGAAGTCTTTCCACTTCATTAATATATATTCTTTCTATATGTTCAAGTTGTAAATCTTCTCTTATAGTAAGAAAATGAGATGACTTGGTAAGAAGATCAACAATGGCCCATATTGCATCATTCCTTTTAGGAGTCTTTGGTAGCCCTAGGACATAGTCCATCGTAATATCATCCCATTTCCACTCAGGTATAGGATGAGGTATCATGACTCCTCTAGGATGTTTTCTTCCAGCTTTCACTTGTTGACTAACCATACATCTTGACACATAATCAGCAATCTCTCTATTCATGTTTTCCCACCAAAAATGTTCCTTCAAATATCTATACATCTTAGTGCTACCATGGTGTATATAGAAATTGGAGCTATGAGTATCATCTGACAATTCCCTTTTTAGATCAGGTATGTCATGAACAAAAAGTCTCTTCCCAAATTTCAAAATTCCATCTTCATACTTGAATTCACTCAATCTCCCATCATTCGTAGATTTAATTTTCATTTGAAACTACTCATATTTAGTCTGGGAAATCTTTATCCTTTCTAGTAAAGATTTTTTGGCAACAATTTGAAAAATTATTGATGTTTCACCTTCCATGGTTATTTCCATATCCATCTTTACTAGATCCATGAAAATAGGATACCTTTCAACTCTCATCATGTTCAAAACTCCAGGATTCTTTCTGCTCAAAGCATATTCCACCTTATTTTCCTTCCCCTTGTGGTAGTGTATATTACAATCATAATCCTTGAGTAGTTTAAGCAATCATCTTTGCCTCATGTTGAGTTCTTTTTGTGACAAAATATACTTAAAACTATTGTGACCAGTATAAATATCACATTTTTCACTATAGAGATAGTGTCTTGATATTTTCATAGAAAAGATTACTACTGCTAACTCAAGATCATGAGTAGGATAGTTTTGTTCATGAATTTTTAGCTATCGTGATGCATAAAAAATAAATCTATCATTCTGCATAAGGACACAACCAAGTCCTTTCTTTGAAGTATCACTATAAATAACAAACCCCTTGATCCCTGATGGTTGAGTCAAGATAGGATCATTAACTAATATTCTCTTTATTTCTTCAAAACATTCTTCACACTCTTTTTTCCAGACAAACTTAACCCCTTTACGTGTGATCTTGGTTAATGGGTTTTCCAATTAGGCAAAATTCTGGACGAAACATCGATAATAACCTGCTAAACCAATAAAACTGTGCACCTTAGTTATACTCGTTGGTACTGGCCATTCTTTGATTGCCTTGGTCTTTGATGTATCAATAGATATTCCATCCTTAGAGACAATATGGACAAGAAAAGAAATATCTTGAAGCCAGAATTCACACTTGCTAAACATCCCATATAATTCATTTCTTCTGAGAGTTTTGAGAATAGTGTGCAATTGATTTTAATGATCTTCATAGATTTTTGAGTATACCAATATATCATTAATAAATACCACTAAAAATTCATTATGATATTCCTTGAAAACTATATTCATTATATCCATGAAGAAAGAGGGTGCATTAGTCAATCCAAAAGGCATTACTGTAAATTCGTAATGCCCGTACCTGGTTCAAAATGTTGTTTTTGGAATGTCTTGCTTCTTCACACACAATTGATGATATCCAGATCGAAGGTCTGTTTTTGAAAAATATTGAGCTTCAGAAAGTTGGTCGAATAAATCATCAATGTTAGGTAGGGGATACTTGTTCTTTATTGTTATAGAATTGATCTCCCTGTGGTCAATGCAAAACCTCATATATCTGTCTTTCTTCTTAACAAAAATGATCGGGGCTCCCCATAGAGGAACACTAGGGAGAATAAATCCCATATTACTCAATTCCTCTAGTTGTTTATTTAGTTCCACAAATTACACCATGGCCATTCTATAAGGGGTATTTGATATGGGCCTTGAACTAGGAATTAAATAAATGAAAAACTCAATTTAACATTATGGAGGATGTCCATGAAATTTCTCTGGAAACACATCAATATATTCATGCACAATAAGTACGTCCCCTATTCGAACATTATTTTCCTCACCCATAGTTATTTCATTATCTTCTTCCCAAATAATTGAATTTAGTAGAGCTACTGGGGGTAGATCTAGATAAGAATCAGGTGATGACGTTTCTGCTCTAATGATAAGGTACTCTTTATCATCATCGAAAATTGTAACCTCGTTCTTCTTATAATAAATTTTCGCATCATGTTCCGAAAGACAATCCATGCCGAGGATTATATCAAATTCAATAATGGGTTTGACGATGACATCTACAGATAAAGAACATTTATATTCCCTAATGGGAACTGAATCACAAAACATTGTGGCAATGATAATTTCATTAGTTTTTTTGACTGACAACTCCCTTTTTAAGTCAATTTGAAAATATCTAATTTTCATAGAAAACTAGGAAGATATGAAACAATGTGATGACCCATAATCAAATCAATCATTGGATAAACATGAGGAAACCATTAAATTACCTTCCACCATGTCTTTTGGAGCTTCAACCTTAGCAGAATTGATCACATAAGCTTGGCCTTTCTACCTTGTCCTTTTCTGAGGTAATTTTCCTCGGCACTTGGACATTAGTTTGCATAATGCCCCATTTCTCTAAAATTGTAGCATTCAAAATTGACAACCTCTTTCTTCCCCTTGCAATCACGAGCTTGGTGGCCTTTTTCACCACACTTGTAAGAGACTCCCATTCCCATCAGGCAAGTACCAGGGTGTTTCTTCTCACATTTACCACAGGATGGATATTCAACTTTTCCCTTCTTTCCCTCATTTCCATTTCCAGAGTGTTCAGTATATCTCTTCTTCTATTGCTTTTCTTTTAAGTCGTAAGACTTATAGAATTATTTTCTGTCTTGATAGCACATGAGAAAATATCTTCGTATGATGAGAAGGATTTTTAGACTAAGGCTCGATGGAGAAACGTTTTTAACCCATAAAATAATCTATCAGTATTACTCAATGGGTTACATATATAATCGGATGCATGCCTTTCTAACCTTGTAAAGTTAGCCACATAATTTGCGACATTCTTATCCTCCTTTTTCCTCATACTCCGAATTGTCTTTTTATATCTGCTCGATGGTCATGAGGAAAGTATTTTTCTAAAAAAATATCTTTAAACTCCTTTCATTACATGTTAAATAATTCTTCATCTTCCTCTGTGTTTTGGATTAATGACCACCATTAATATGCATCTCATGTGAGGTGATAAAATGCCATGACAACTTTTTCCCTTTCACTACTCCCCAAAGCATGAAATATTTTCTCTAATGAACTTATCCATTTATTGGATACTAATGGATTGGTACTCTCATTGAATGTTGGTGGTTATTGCCTCATGAATCGGTCTAACATTGATCCTTCACATTGTGGGTCAGGGTTCTCCATACAGGTAAGGTTTTTATTCATAACCTAAGTGAGTTGTCTCAATATGGTGATAAGAAGATCAAAACCAATTGCATCACCATATCCACTATAAATATCTTGAGTAGGAGGGAAATACATACATGGATTACATGCATTGATACAATTTCCATTCCTTCCACTAGGCGCCATTTCAAAACAATGGCATATAGTATATTAGTTTATGAATCGCAATACATAATTCCAAACTTGTAAAAAACATTACATAAATTGAATAGTTTGTGGATATAATCCATAATCATAAAAATGTTTTCATTGAGGATTTATATACTAATAAATCCTTTATAATTTTTTGTAATGAAATTGTGAATTTTCCTTAGCATATCCACCGGGAGTGTCATAACCAAGAGTGCAGCAAGGCCCGTTGTCGTGTACCAGGATACCCCGGGTCAAGCCCAAAACTCCTTGTTGGAGTTCTCACTCCTAGGTACATATGTTCTAGAGTATCCCCTACCTTCTCGTATCTAAACAATGATGTATTTCTTGGAAAATGCACAAAATATCTACATTACCAAAATTCTAGGAAGATATACTATACTAATCCTCAAAGTCTATCTTAGGGTAATGTGCTTTAATCAGAGTTTATCTAAATCTAGTTTCCAAGGTTTGTACTAAACTTACTATGATACCAACTGTAATGCCCTGGCCCTAATTACCTAGAGTAGGTTCATTATTACATAACATTGGCATGATCACAAGGGATAAAATTTTGAACGACCGATCAGTTTAGTAGCAATGGAAGTAATAGATACATTCATAAGTTTTACATTACATTATAAAATGAAAAACAACAACAACATTGTCTCCATTGACCACATTCATATCCCTTAGACTATCCCTACAGGTCATTCATAATATACTTCTTCACATCCTTGGAAAAAAAAACATAGAATGGGGTGAGCTTAGATTCTCAGTAAGGATAACAATATAGCAGAAACATTCATAAATAAGCATAAACATTTAAGGTAATATATAAGACAAAAGAATAATATTTTTAAACATAAACTTCAACATAATATGGACGATATAAATCAAATAATAACATTTACTTATTCACATGGATATTCTACTAGTCAAATAATCACATGCAATATCAATAGCCAATTTTATAATGATGAAATGCATAATGTCAGACTTCATAACCATATAGTCAAGGCCTTGTGCCAAGACTACAAATAAGATATTGTCAAGGCCTTGTTCTAAGACTCTAGTTTTTCTCATGAGACCTACTGATGCATTGAGGAGTAAAGAGGGCTCCACCTATCACTTACTAAGTCTAATATATTCCACATATGAAAAGTTTTAAACATATCATAAACATTCATATTAAAACTAGTATACGAAATGTCAATACTTTATCCATAAACCATGAATGGTATAAAAATTACACATTCACAGTCAAATATATCACAAAACCTTCAATACAATATGGAAGATTTGTATCATAATAAATCAACTTCAAACAAGTTTAAAATCCATCAAAGGATGTTGACATAGATGAAATAAAAACTTTTTTAAAGAAACACCCCTTTTAATTTGAAATAATTTAAAAGTAATGTAATTATAAAGAAAAAAATAACTTTGAAAATATTCTTATAATCTTGTAAGAGAAGCTTCAATGATGTTATAATGGCAGAAAATAGCCGCACCCACCGTATAAGTTAAGAAAAAGACATTCTTTCCTTAATTTTTTCAAAAAGGTCATAAAGTACCTTTTTTGGAAAACAACATAAAAATTTCTTTCAAAACATATATGGTAAAATAAGGGTATAAATGAATTTAACCTATATTCTAGAAAATAGTAAAAAAATTCAATTACAGTTTTAAGAAAACACGGATGTGGATGATAAAGGGGTCTCAGTAGATCCTTACGTATTAACAACCTCAGATAAGTAGAGAAATTTTTGAATTAACCCTTACCTTGTAATTTTCTTTGGTTGAGGGTAATTTAACCTTTAGTATAATAGTTAAATAATTTTTATTAAATTATACAATAACAATATAAATAAATATGATATTATATATAATCCTCTAATATTGCTTTGTTATTAATGTTTCAGTAGTATCATTGTTTCGGGTGTTAACTGATTTGTTTCCCCTTATATGATTGGTTATGTGAGCCATGTTTGTTATGGAAAATATGTATTTTATTAATATACGTAATTATATTATATTCTTAAACATTGAATTTCGTCATAAAATGAAAATTATTCTTGAATTATTACGATGGGGAATGAATCTCATTGCGTTCGTGGAAACGGTAATCCGTACGTATGCATGAGTGACAATATCATTATATTGATGGTGAAATCGTATGTAATTGGATGTTATACCATATATAAAAAATTATTAACATGTTATATTTATTATTTAAATCAATTATACTCATTATTATACCCATCCAAATAAAGAAGTGTTTGAATAACAAACTACACCATGATGTGGAGATGGTAAGCCGTACGTACGCACATATGGTGACTTTGTCATTAATAGGATGGATAGAATAACGAATATGGTTGAACCATATTTAAAATAACATCATATTATGTAGGAGGTACTGAAGTTTCCATTTTGGTTTTGAATCAACAAAGAAATAGAAAGTGGAAGAAGAAAAGAACTTGAAAGAGGCTGGTGAAATTATTACCTCTTCTTCGGGTGTTTCCTTTTGAGTTGATCAAAAGGGCTCTTTAGGTTGTCTTTGTGATCAATGTAAGGACTCTAGGATGATGTGAGTTAATTTAAGAGGATATTTGGTCAGGGTTTGGCTGAGACAAATGGCTTTGTAGGTGTGAAATTGAGATAAGGGGAAGTACCCTTTTACAAGAGTGGTGATGGTCACTTTAGGGAAAGCTTGAAATATTATTTTATAATAAAATATTTTTTAGTTTTTAATGGATCCAAAATGATTTATTTAGTGGATAAGGTGGTAATGGGACGAATACCACTCAACTAATAGGTTTTATATAGTTTTATGTCACCATATTAACCTTATCTTTTAGATTTAATTCTTAGTTAAATAGTTTGACAT
Organism: Viscum album; assembly: GCA_963277665.1. Taxonomy (NCBI): domain Eukaryota; kingdom Viridiplantae; phylum Streptophyta; class Magnoliopsida; order Santalales; family Viscaceae; genus Viscum; species Viscum album. Next base: position 198,221,427 of record OY728157.1, on the reverse strand, counting down.
TTACCATGTCTCTTTGTATTTTTATATCATATGGTTAATAAACCTTCTATAAACTGACAAGAGAACCCCAGGTGGTATATTTTTGATATATATAACCTTATCCAAGTCTTTTGGCCGAACCTTACATTTTTAGGAATATTATATTAATTAATAATATAATATTTGTTTTACAAACATGATTATGTCAATTTTGACACTATTTAGTATTTGATTTTTTTGAAATCCATAAAAACATTATCAATTAAAATATAATTTATTTAATCAACCCTAAAATGTCATAGGAATTTATAAAATTATTTTAATTCATCAAAAGTATCAAATTAAATTTATTTGGATATTTATAATATCAATTATTTTAATCATTCATTAATAAGGTAATTACTGTATCATCATTATGTCATTAATAAATTTAATTATTTAATGTCTAAAATTTATAAATAAAATTAGATTTTATAGGAAATAGATTTATATTTCTAATGAATATTTATAGTTGAATTTATCTTATGTATAAACTAATATTAAAAATGGCTTATTTATTAAACTTTTAATTTAACACTTTTAACTCTTCTTTAAGTAAAATAATAATAAATGTCCTAATCTAATCCAAGTGGACCAAAGAGGATCATATTTTATTCCTAAGTTTTTTTTGGGTCGACTTACACTTATCCAATAGAATTAGGAAATGTGTTATGGTAATTATAATATCATTTTTACCCTTAATTACACTATTTACTTTTAATTGTGGTAAATAATAGCCAAAAGGTACTATTCACCAAAAAATTATTTTAATCTTATTGAACCACATTTTATTTACTGATGTAAACCATGTCTCTAAAATTTTTGAAATTCAACTCAAAGAAGTGGTAAAATTAAGTTTTATGTAAATTTTCAAATGCTCATAGAAGGTGGGTAAAAGATGGTAAAAAGTTCAAAAAAAATTTATATATCTTAAATTATTATAAAATGACTTTCATAAATTACATTGAACATATATAGGTACTATGTATCTATTTTTATCTAAAAAAAATTAAAATAAAATAACTAAATATTTAAATAAAAAAGTTGGTTTTAAACAATAACGTAGTGTTTTTCAATATTCATCAAAAATTAAATGTTTTCAGAAAAATACACAAACTTCACCCTAAGATAATTTTGAAATTATGAATCCAAAAGTGAAGTATATTTTGAAAATTAAAATTTATGAAATTTTAAAAAGTGGGTATTAATATTCACAATGGTGAGTTTCATTGGTCGTGGTGTGTTAAAACTCCATGTTGCGTACAACACAAGCTACTACATTATTTAAAGGGAAACGTACCGTGAAAGCTTGGGGTGTTAGATATAGGCACCACAAAATTCCAAGAAAATTGAATTCCTAGGTAACCACAACTATAGAGGCGAGTTCTAATGATAATATGGAATGAGGAACATTATTCACCCACTCAAGAACTAGGCGTATTGTATTTATATCTTGTTTAACCTACTTTTCTATTCCTAGTATGTTTTCTAAGAACATAATATAACCACCCTAATAATGACATGTTTATTTATTAAAAAAAACTTTTACTGGTTTGATTATTGTACCCCAAGTATTTAACTCCTCTCTAATATATTTTTATAGGATTGTAATTCTTATAAAATCCTATTATCAATCTATTATTCAAATTTGATGTGGTGTTAGGAATGGATTAGTGCTCTTAAATTATTATCCATGATAATTGACAAGATATGAAAGTCACATCGAAAAATAAAATCGTAATCACATATTAATACAAGGTTGACTATACATTCCCAATGAAAATTACCCTATTATATTGGGCTATTGAACTCAACATTAGTTATATTCCAATTATTAGTTAAAAGATGATTTCATGGGTCATCATAATGACAGTAAGGATAAAACCTCATTATAAATTAAAGTGGGAGTCATGTATATCTTATAGACACCATTAAATTTTTCATTAGTGGGAAATAAGTAAAATTGTGAGGAAACAGTTTATTTATGGGGGATAATATAAGACCCTAAGATTTTGAATTATATTTTTCATTGAAACCAAATGTGTTTGATAGATTTTAATGACTTCAACACCAAACTAATATGAAATTTGAAACATTATATAATTGATGAATTATAAAGGTAGAATTTATGAGTTAATATATGGGTAACTGAATTATAAAATATATGTGGAAATAAAAATAAATTATTTTATTAATATCAATGAATTGATAAAATTTACTTTCAAAAACTAAATAGATAATGAGACCATTTTATGCTAAAAATGTATTTTTTTCTAAAATTGGATTATAATAAGCATTATTTTAATAAAATGAATAAATATTAGATAAAATATAATGTTGATATTAATAATATAATTAATCCGAATCTAATTTATAGTTAATTATAAATAAAAAATAAAATTTCAAAATTTAATAAATTATTTTCATATGAAAACAATTATCATTATGTTTTTATTTAAAATTTAAATTCCCAAATTTTAGAATTTTAATTTGAAAAAATAATCTTTATTTTTATATTCATCATGTCAATATTAGATAAAGATGAACTTTTTGAGATATTTCTAAAATAATTTAATTTTAGGTGAATAATGAAATTACATGTTTTCCTAAAAAATATCATTATCTTAACACAATAATGACATAAATTTTTAGGAAAAAGTTATGTAAAATGTATATATTTAATAAGTAATATAAAACATTTAAAGATACCATGTTGAACTCACTGTATCCATATTTGACATTTTAGAAACATGGGTAATATATTAATCTAAGAACTATTTTTATTCACTTGTATTATAATATGTTCTTCATCACTTTTTGAAGCTAAATCTAACAAAATTTATCTTATTTTTAAACCAAAAATACCATATTTTTTAATATGGTTAGTTTTATTTTTTGGAATAAAAATATGATTAATATGATTAAAGTTAATGACCATGATAATGTTAAATTTTTAATTTTTTAATAATTGTTTTATTATTATTTTTGTAAATTATATGTAAAAATTTAAATTGATCAATTTTAAATAATAATTATAATATTATTTTTAAACACATATAAAATTATATTGACATACATTTGGTTTATAATCAATGCTAAACAAGATAAAGAACACGTGATGATTAAAACAACAATTTTATATAAAAAAAGTTTTTTCTATATATAAAAAAATTAATTTAAAAGTTATTTTTTACCTATTTAAAATTTTAATTATATTATATTGGGATTGAATTTAGTTTTAGAACACCAAAATTTCATTATATGTGTTACCTTATATTTTTAGAAAAATATAAAAACTATGGAAAAAACTAATTACAAAGGAAAAAAATGAAAATAATAAAATTTAAAAAGAAAGTGGTGAAAAAATTGAAAAATGTTTAAAAAATGTTATAATTTTTTTTTGTGTTTTTATAGACCTTATATCACCCCAAAAACCTTTATTTCTCACTTTTAAAACCATTAACCTTGAATAGTGTCAATCTATTATTAAAAAAATAATTGGTGTTAGAGATTTTACAGACCTTATATCACCCTACACACCATTATTTATCACTTTTGGAACCATTTACCCTTAAATATTGTCATTCCATTTTTGAAAAATAGTTGGCGTTCATAAAAGTTCCATTTTCTTTACTTATAAAAGGTGTGACTTACACCCCTTCTTGCCACACCAATTCCTTTTAATTTATTCCAAAATTTATCCCATTTTATCCTCTTATAATTATATATAAATTTTTTAATCCTTAAGTCTCAAAAATTTATCCTAGTTCCATCAATTATAAGGAATTAATTAAGAGTAAATTCAAGGTCTTGACATAAGTATTACTTAATCATTAACAATTTCATCATAATATTACTCTTCCAAATGTACCCTTACCATCATAATATAATGACCTTAGTGTCATAATTATACTAAATTGAAATTTTATTAATATAATAACCATAATTTATTCATTCTCAACTAATTTTAAACAAAATAACATCGATTGTGCACGTGCAGTCTACCACCTGCATGAAATAACATTTTCTATTTTCCATCCTGATTTTCAAAATTTATATAAACCACTTAAAATATGATTCACAACCATAAAAATTCAAAAAAATATCATCATTCTTCTCTTATTATGATATTATACACTTTATTTTCCATACTCACCCATCAAGATATAGTGTGTTCATGTTTAGGTATATTTAATCACTTACTTAAATAACGCTATAAAACTCTATCATGGATAGAAATAGGAACATAAATACTAATTTTATTATAATTTAATAATAAAATCATGATATATGTATAGTTATAGAATGTTTATATTAGGGTTTTCAGTTAATATTAAAATATAACCTTCTAAAATTACAAAAAAAAATAAGTCGACACTAATTCAATTTTCACACAAAAATAAGAAAAAAATATATAATAATAAAGGATATGATAATAAATGGTATATATTAAATAATATGTAGATTAATAAGGGTACTAATAATATATATAATAAATATAATTAAATTATTTATGAAGTAAGGAACAAACAAATAATGAATTAGAAAATAGGTAAGGGTTTCCTGTCTCAATATTCACCCCATGAGACATATTTCACATAATACTTCATGTTTTCATTGGAATTGTGTATGTGATGGTGTTGGACTTCATGAAATTTTATTTATGGTTTCCTAAGGCTTGGTGGTGCTAATGGGGAGTTAGTAGTCATTTATAAGGCTATAGAGGTGTTTTTGGCCAATCAAATGGCCCCCACACCTTGGTGGAGGGTGTGGTCCTAGGTGTTTTGTCCCATCGTGAACCCTATGAAAAATGGGATAGGAAAAATTATAAGGTAGAGTGAATTTCTAGGATTATAGAATTTTTTGGTATCTCTAGTGGTTCACATCAAGAGAAAGAACACTATGGATATAGTAGAGTCTATGTTGATTAGAAACATGCAAGTGTTTATCCACACAACCTAGTGAATGTCTTGTATGGATGGAACATTCAATGACACCATAATCGTGGAAACATGTAAAAATAAACACTAGTACATATGTGAGTTGCATCATTTCCCACTAGGTTCTTATTGACTATCACCCTTCTTTGACATATCAAAGATAGTACATATCATCATATCATGGAGGAAAAGAAACATAAAATGGGTTAGATCAATTGGTCAGTAATGGTAAACAAGGGATATATGTATGCATAAACATGAGTATAATGGTATGAGAACATGACCATGTAAATTTAAGATCGTACCTTGCATATCAAATATCATAACCTAAAACATGGAATAAATATTAAAACATCATGATAAATGAATCATATAAAATAAATACCATGATCCATGAAAGAATAAGATAGAAATAAGACATGGAATTGTGGAAAACACATAAGCATATAATGATTTCCATAGTACCCAAGGCATCACTTCCAAGACCATCTTAGTAGTTTGGGTTCACTCCTCATACCATCATAGTAGTCATGGTTCACTCCCATGGACATCATAGTAGCATAATTTCATTCCTCATACCATCTTAGTAGTCACGGTTCACTACAATGGCTATAATAGTAGTCAAGGTTCACTCCCAAGACCATATTAGTTTATCTCATGAGATATAGAAAATTACCCAATTCATTGGAGGGAGATATAGGTCCCACCCGTCACCTAATGAAATCATACATACATGTACCAAAAGATCATAAAAATACGTATCATTACCCCTGAAATGAAATGGGTATTCATAGCATGTAAACATATCATAACCTATGAAAAGAGACAATTTTCATAACCTTTTAATCATAATCATAACCTGTGAAATTAAGTGTGTTTCAAAATCATATAACACGTGAAAGAAAAATTAGCTTTATAAACACCATACCATCAAAACAAAATCCATTTAGAGAAATAATATGAATTTAAACATTGAATAATTTCCCCATAAAGTAATGAGTAACACCAGTGGATGTCATCTTATATTGGAAATGATTTTTAATGATATTTTAGAAACATTATTTAAGGAAAATACACTTTCTTATCTAAAAAATGTTTTTTATTACATAAAACCTTTTGAAACCATTTTTCTTTGAAAATAGATTTGAAAAATTATAATGGAAGCTTTGAAAACAGTGAAAAAAATTTAAAATAATATTTTACTGAAAACTATCTTCATGTATCTTTTCAAAACATTTTTCAATATTTTTTTGAAAACATTTTTGAAAACATGGTTTTTTTAATACAATAGATTTCTGACCGAAGATATAGACAGTTAGATTTTACTAAAAACATTATCCTAGGTACCAAAGAGTGGAAAAAATGTAACTAAAAAATTATGATACCTTGAATAAAGATAGGAGAAGTAAACTCGTGAATATTCTTGAGATATGGATTATAAGATTTTGTCAAGGGAAGCATAAACATAAACAATCTCGAAAAGCGATGAGATTGTCTCAATAAACTCTTATAACTCAATAGCATGGGATCATGTTATCCATATAAGAAAATTAAATTAAATGCAGATTAATATATCATTAAAAAAATTTATTTATGATGTGACATGTAAAATTTTAGTATATACACCTCAAAAAAGAGTTTAGGTGTATAACAAAACATGAATCTCAATGAAGGAAATTGAGACAAAACTGTTTAACTGATTTGGTAACTTTTGACAGTTAAACCCCATGCAATAAGAATCGTAAAATTGTAATGTGAATACCCATAAATTTAATTAAAATATACATATAGTACAATCATGAGAAGTACCTACACCACACAAAAGGAAAGAGTAGCGAACATATCTTGTATCTCATAGAAATTAAAAGTGAGATGAAATCTCCTTACCTTGTGTCTTTAATCTCTCTATACTCATTAAATATTCCTATAAAATAAATATATGTTTGTTATAAATTTTATATATAATCATATTATTATACCTATTCCCATATATTGTTTTATTATAACCTTATATAACCCTCTTATTAACGATTCTATGTTAAGGTTTCACTTCGGGTAAGGTTCGCTTTATTTTTTCACATGTGTCTTAATTTTTTATATCATTGGTCCTTATACTTATATAATGATTCAAGAATGTATATCATGATATAAATATCAGTTATATCTATTATATTCATATTATAATAATTTATATCATATAAAAGTAATAAATGGAATACATCAATCATTGAGACGGTAAGACTTACATATTCATGAACATTGTTTCTGTTTTTATTGTCATATTGAAAGAAAGTATGTAAATGATATATATATATGTATGTATGTATGTATGTATGTATGTATGTATGTATGTATGTATGTGTATATATATATATATCATTATTCTAGTATCATTACTATGTCATATGTATCATATAAGTTCATTAAACCCATCCTTAATACATTTCATGTGGTGTGTCAATGAATCACATCTCTTTAAGGGGGTGGTAGTTCACACTTCCTCACACAAGATTATCGTATTAACACCAAATGGAAAGTAAATAAATGTGTGTCTTAAAATGAATTCAGAAGCTTAAATACATATTAAATATAATATATGAAATATATAGACAAATTTCCCATCATAATGGAAACCATGATTTGTGGTAAAGTAAAAATGAACAATAATCATTTCAGTGTTGTGTGCATTGTATGATAATTCGTTGTTTCTTGTAGTACAAACTAAGTATTTATTGCATGTAGCACAAGCCAATTTGGTATTTTTTATGAAAGGAATGTTTGAATTAGTGTTTTAATATATATATATATATATAACTATTTCGAATTTCATGTGAAATGAAAAATATTTAAAAGATACATTAATTCAAAAAAATAATAATTCTAAAAACATCAGGATGTTACATTCTACCCCCCCTTATATTGAATTTTTCCCTCAAAATTCATATGGGTTATTAAAGGATAAATACTTGAAATTTTCATTCATAAAAAACCACATCGTAAAAATGGATACTAAAATTTCCCTTAAAAATGGAAATTGGGAACCATAATGGTTACCCAAAGTAACATATAACTGGGTTTCCACATAAGAAAACATAGATTGGGTGTGAATATTATACATGGAGGAAAATCATAAATATTTATAGGTAATTATTTAGGTCATAAATAATAATCATCTGAATAATCAAAGTAAAGTAGAGGGCCTCAAAGTCATCAATATGGGATGATTTAAAAGGCTATCAACTCAATGAAAATTAAGGTATTAGGACAAAAAAATTTGATCACTTTCAGAGAGTTTATTAATTATTTATAAATCTAAATAAAAAATAAATATTGGGTTTTTATTTTATCAATTTATAACACATTCATTACCTCATGTAATGATTGTCCAGATATTATCTTTAATGAATAAAACTATAAAATATGCTTTTAACAAATCTTAAGTCCCATAAAAGAATGAAAAGTCTAACTATTTTTCTCTTAAAATAAAAATGAATTGATCTATAAACATAAAAAATAACACAACCAGTTCATCATAAATATTTATTCAACAAAAATAATTATACATTTACTAGAACATCATGTAGGCTAGTGGTATGCATGAAACCCTTCTCATCCTTCAGTCATGGGTTCGACCCGCGAACTTGCCGAACATGATTAGTTGTCACATGAAATATATGATTTCTTTTTCTAAAACAATTCTAATATAATTTCCAAAATATATAATATGGAAATCCTTGAAATAAGATTAATCACTTAATATCCTTTGAACCTAGATTTTCATTACAAACTCAGTGAAAAAATACTTCCACCAAAGTTTAACTTAAGCGTTTCATGGATGATTAACCTTATAACCCTTCTCAAAGGTAAAAATCAAAAACGTTAGAATTAGATTCGTACAATTAGTTTAACATTGATTCCCTTGTATAACACACAGTTTCTCTTGGTTGTCACATTCTAAGCATGTAAATAACCTCATCATATATTCTCTTGAAACATGGAAACAATCTAAATTACCATAAATTCTTTTTTAAAACATGAATGCATACTCATTTTAAATTATATTGGATTTACTCCTCAAATAAAAAATGTTGTAAACTTCATTTGTGATTGAATAAACCACCTATAAACAATTTCTTACTTAGTTCTAAGGTAATCAATACTGTCCAATTTACTTATTCATATCCTATGTATCTTTATCCATACAACAATATATTTTCACAAAGAATATGTTAAAAGTTACCTTCCCTTAGTAAAAATATCATATTTCCATCATTTCACCAGTCGAATATAAACATGTAAATACTAAGTGAACAAAAAACATATGTAGAATTACCCATGTATATTTCATCATTCATAAATTTTGAATCCAAATACATAAATACTTTGATTATTTAATCTATAATCCATTAAAAATTCTACCTCATCCTATTACATAACACCTATTTACTTTCAAATTTCATATGTAGTCTCATCATTCGCAGAAATGTAAACATTACTCACACAACCTTGCTAATTATCTTTAGGAACTTTCCTATGGGGACATTGCTTTGTATAATGACCATTTTCTCCTCACTTAAAACACTTAACATTCAATGAATACTTAAGGAGGAAAAAATTCTCATCCATTTCATTAAATGAACTTTCCATTTTTCCCTTACAGTCACTTTCATTGTTTCCTTTGTTTCCATTGTAAAACACATTCGTGTTCCTCTAGGACATTCACATAGGTTATTCTTTCCACATTCTTCACATAAAGGAAACTGAATCTTATTTCCCCCATGGTCTCCATTACTCAAACTCTCTATGAACTCCTTCTTTCTCTTCCTTTGTGAGTCCGAGAGTTGTATAAGGTAAACAATGTTAATCATGTTCTGTGAAAATAGATTAGGCATGATCATGACATATTTCACTCTAGTGACCATCCCACATGACTTCTCCTAAGAAAATCATCCATTACATTCAACATTAATATAGTTCCTTCTGATTCCCACCACTGACTAAAACCATAAGCATAGTGTGAGAAATAGTTATCATAGCTTAGAACCACATAGTCATGAAAAGAATTACTTATAGGATGTCTAAATCATAACACCTTCCAAAATATGTGACACCTTGGTTTTATCCTAGGTTATTCATTCCTAAATTATATCTAAATACATCATGATAGTTTGTGAAGAGTTTGTGAATTCCAAAATCATATCCCCCATATGTGTCAAAACAAGTGTGTAGAAAGGGCCATTGTCGTGTGCCAGATTACCCCGAGTCAAGAATGGAACATCTTGTTAGAGTTGTTACCCCTAGGTATATATTTTCCATAGCCACATCCACTTTCATATCCAGACAGGGATGTATTTCTTAGAAACCACTCACTCTATCCTTTACCAAAATTCTAGGACATTTTCCTAAATGTTAACGCATCCTAATAATTATCCTTAGATACATCCCTATACATATCCTCAAAAATACACCTACGTAACTCGCTAAATTTTTCTTATCCTAGTTTCTAAAGCATAACTATAACTTTTCTCTAATACCAACTATAGAGACCCTTGATTTTCAAACATTAACATTACATAACTTTGGCATAATACTTATATATTATACAAATAGACTCCTAAAGACCATAGTTGGTCTAGTGCCTTTGGAAACATGGAAACATAAACACTGGTACATGTGTGAGCTACATCATCTCCCACTAGGTTCTTCTTAACTAAAACCCTTCTTAGACATATAAAACATTGTACATATCATCATAACCTGGGGGAAAGGAAACATAAATAGGGTGAGATAAAATGCTCAGTAATAGTAAACGAGGGTGATATGTATGTATAAACATGAGAATGAGGGTATGATAACATGATCCTATAAATATAAGATCATACCTTGCATATAAAATATCATCACCAAAATCATGGAATAAAGATTGGTAATTAATAAGAAATGAATCATATGAAATAGAAAGAATAATCCATGAAAGAATAAGATAGGAATAAGACATGGAATTGGGTAAAATAAATAATGATATAATTATTTCCATAGTAGCCAAGGCATTACTTCCAATACCATCTTAGTAGTATCGGTTCACTCCCCATACCATCATATCATTCATGGTTTAATCTCATGTCCATCACAGTAGAATGATTTCACTCCTCATATCATCTTAGTTGTCATGGTTCACTCCCATGGCCATCATAGTAGTCAATGATCACTCCCAACAACATATCATTTTATCTAATTATATTTAAAACCTTACCCAATGCATTGGAGCGAGATATAGATCCCACCCCTCACACAATGAAATCATATATAGAGGTGACAGAAGATCATAAATAAATATATCATAAACCATGAAATGAAATTGGTATCACAAACATGTAAACATATTATAACCTATGGAAATATATAGGTTTCATAATCATTTCATCATATTCATAACCCTTGAAAATAAGTGGGTTTGAAAGTCATATAACTATTGAAATATAAACAATCATCATAAACATCATTCTATAAAAAGAAAATCCATTTAGAGAAATAATATGAATAGAAACATTGAATAATTTCCACATAAATTCATGAGTAACACCAATGGATGTTATCTTATATGGGTAATAATTTTGAAAGATATTTTAGAAGTATTTCTTGAGGAAAATATACTTCTTATTTGAAAAATTCTTTGTATTACATAAAAACCTTTGAAAACCTTTCTCTTCAAAAATATATTTAAAAGATAATTAAGGAAGCTTTGAAAATAATAAAACATTTTTAAGTTACTTTTTCATTGAAAATTATCTTCAAGAATACTTTCAAAACTTTTTTGAAAACTTTTTTAAATTTTTTTGTAACCATGGGTTTTTTAATATAATTGATTTCTAACAGAAGAGAGAGATGGTCATATTTTCCTAAAACATTATCAAAAGTACCTAAGAGATGATAAAATGGTACTAAAAAATTAGTACACCTTGAATAAACATAGTATAAGGAAACTCATAAATATTCTTGAGATATGGATCATAATATTTGATCAAGGTAATCATTAAGATAAACAATCTTATAAAACTATGTGATTGTCTAAATAAACTCTTCTAACTAGGTAAAATGGGATCATACTATCCATGTAAAAAAAGGAAATTAAATTAAGCATAATATATAATTAAAATAAGGATATTCATGATATAAAATATAAAATATAATTATATACACCTCAAAAAAGAGTTTAGGTTCATAACCAAACATGAATCTCAATGAAGAAAAATTGAGACAAAATTGTTTTACTGTTTTGGTAACTTTTGAAAGTTAAACACCCTAAAAGAAGGATCATATAATGGGAATTTGAATAGCAATAAATTTAATTAGAAGTTTCATATAATAAAATCTTGGTTATTATATGCACCACACAAAAGGAAAGAGTGGCGTACATATATTGTATCTCATAGAAATTAAAAGTGAGATGAAACCCCCTTGTCTTGTGTCTTAACACTCTACGTACTCACAAAATATTCATGTATAATAAATATAAGTTTATTATAAATATTTTACAGAATAATATTCTTATATATATTACCATATATTCTTTTATTATAACCATATATTACCCCCTTGTTAACGATCCTATGTTAAGGTTTCACTTCAGGTAATATTCGCTTTGTTTTTTGCATGTGTCTTAATTTGTTATATCGTTGGTCCTTATAATTATATCATGATTCTAGAATGTAGGACATGATATAAAAATAATTTATATACATTATATTCATTTTATAATAATTTATAGAATTTATAGGTATTAAATTTAATACACCATTCATGGAGACGGTAAGTTATATGTACGCATGAACGATGTTTCCGTTTTTATTTTCGTACTAAAAGAAAGTATGTAAATGAAATTTGTATGTGTATATATGTATATATGTATATATATATATATCATTATTAAAGTAGCATTAATATATCATATATATCATATAAGTTCATTAAACTCATCCTTAATACATTCCATGTAGTGTGTGAACGAATCATATCTCTTTAAGGGGGAGATAGTCCACGCTTCCTCAAACGAGATTATAATGTTGAACCCAAATGGAAAGTAAATAGATGTGTGTTGTAAAAGGAATAAAGAATATTACATACATAATAAATATTATATATAACATATATAAATATTTTTTCCATTATAATTTCCAGAATGATAGGTGGTGAATGAAAAATGAAAAATCATAGTTTTGTGAGGGAGTAGTTCACTATACACAAAAACAGTATCTTCAATATCTATAATATAGAGTTGTGTGTAATTTTAGGTCCAAATATTTTCATAATAATATCCAAGTATATTTATTATTCTGGTTTTTTCACACAATAATTTAATAAAGAGAGTGGAGGGGTGAAGAAGGAAAATAAAGAAAAAGAGCTTGAGAGAATATGTTACCTCTAAATCAGGTAACTCCTTTTTTTTGTTCCAAAAGGCTTCCTTCAAAGACTTTCATACCAAAGGTAGGATAATAGGTAGAAGTTAGGATTTTTGGGAGGCTAATTGTGAAGATATTGTGAGAAATTAAAAGGTTTGAGAGGTTTTAGGAATGGGTAGAGGTGGTGTCCTTTTATAGGGAAGGAAAATGACTTATTTTGGAATTTCTAGAAACAAGTTTGGTGTACACATGATCATACCTAGAAAAAGACATAAAAAATCCAACAAAACGAAATAATTTAAGGTTTATGGACGAAATATGGACAGAAATTGGGTGTTGGACAAGTTTTTAGTTCATTTGGGCTCTTAATTTTAAGGTTTAGTCCATAATTATTTTTAGTTTGGACTTAACTACTGTGATTAATTTTAATCACTTTGACTAATCATTTTGGTAAAAAATTAACATGGTATTATTAGAAACTAAATATTAAATTGAAGAAAATGATTTATTTTAGATTTTTTAAATTCAATTTACATAAGGGGGAAAATTATGATTCGTTCTAATCCCACAGACGAGACGAAATAACATGGTATTAAATTAGGAAAAATTCAAAAAATTGTTATGATTTTATATTCAATTTTAAAGTTAAATTAGTTCTAATGGATTAAATTTTATTACTAGGTGTAATATATATATAATTTTACCTTAAAAATATTTATAATATCATTAACATTAATAATTATTTATACAGAAAGGTAGTTTTTAACTAAAAAGCAGTATTTTTCACTATTCATCAAAAAATAAAGATTCTTAGATAAATCTAAAAAAATGCACCCTAGGATAATTTATACATTATGAATTAAAAATTAAGTTTATTTTCTCCAATTAAATTTATAAATGTGGCTAAAATTAATTTTATTATTAAAAAATGGTCCATTCAATAAAATTGTATTTTTAATATAAAAGAACTTTACCAAAAATTTCATCTTTCATTATTAATATGTTTTATTTATATAAAAAAATTATAAAAAATATTTGTATTGTAGTTATTACTATTAATATAACTATTTTTAAATTTTAGGTTATAATTATCTCATTTAATTAAGTATATATATATATAAATATGTTTTATAGAAACTATGTATTGCGTGCATCGTAGGCCAAGTTGGTGTTGCTTGTAATGCAAGCCAAGTTGGTATTGCATATAGAATAATCCAAGTTGGTATTTTGTGTCAATGGAATGTTTGACGTTTTGTTTTAATATATATTTATATATAACTATTTCCAGTTTCGTGTGAAATTAAAAATATTGAAAATATAAATTAATTCAAAAATAATAAATCTCATAATCATGGGTGTTACAATAATTATTTAGGGATCGTGATCGGTTTAAAGTGTGAAACACCTAAGATGAAATGAGGGGTCTTTAATTCATTTTTAATCTTTTTTTACACTATTAGTTGATCCATGCTCTTCTTTTTGAATATTACTTTTATTTTAAAATGATATGGATGAACCCAGGCCATGGTTTGGTTATTTTCTCATGTCAAGGCTCTAATTTCATAAGTTTTCATTGAGATGTTATTAGTTCTACCCCCCCCCCCCCCACCCCTTCTCTCTTGGTCATCTCTATTGAGGATTCCAACATGGATCATGGATAATAAAGTGATTTTGATCAAATTACCTTTTCTCTCCTATTTCTCCTTCGTTTTTCCTTTTGGTTTTAGTGATCATTTTGAAAATCCCTCAGTTTTTATAATAACCTAAAATTCTAATATATGATTATTTTTAAATGGTTCAACATGTTTTATGGCTTCCTCCACATCTGATACTAAAAATAAATTAAATTGTGAGATATTTATATAAAATATAAATAATATGGTTGAAACCTAGCTATCAAATTAGTTGGAATGAATAATAATTATTGAATTTTGAAATATATGTAGAAATAAAATAAATAATAATTTTAAAATGAATTAAATTCAATTATTTTACCAATAAAGAAAAATAATATAATTTATTTATTATAAAAGTATTTTTATAAAAAATAACTTTAATGTGATATTCATTTTTATTTAAAAAAATATAATTAATAATGATAAAATATGTTTGATATCAATAAATGATTAATAAAAAAAATTTGTTAATAATAATAATAATATTTAATATTTCAAAATTTCATCTTCAAATAAAAATTGGTTTTTATTATATTTTAGGATTTATTTTCAAAAATTTAATATATAAATTTTGGAATTTGAAATTAATAAAATGAAATTGATTTTTTAATTCATCATATCAAAAATAACTTACTATTTATTTTTTAATATTTTCTAAAAAGTTTTATTTTTATTCAAAAAATATGGGATTTATGAAAATGGAAATTTCTACGATTTTATAACTATGTAAGCATAATCCAGATTATTTCAAAATAATTAAATTAGTATTACATGAAGTTAATTAATAAAATTACATGTTTTTAATTATTTTTTTTACATAAAAACCAATTCCAAACATTTTTATAACTAATTTAAATGTTACTTTAATATAAAAATGGTTTTCAGTCTTTTCTTAGAATAAAATATTTTTCAACAGAGACTCAATTTTGAATTATCTTGAAAGCCACATAACTTTTATTTATTTTATTATAAATAAATTTATGTCATTAAAATATGTATCTAGGATAATGTTATCTTTTATATATATATTTATTTGTTTGTTTGTTTGTTTGTTTATTTAAATGTTAAAAATATTAGTTCTTTATAAACTGTTATTACGAGATTATGTTTGTTTGTATAAAAGTTGAATTTTCACACCATTAGAATTTTTATTTCATAAAATGAATTTAAAAAATTTCACCAAAATTATCAAATTATGTAAAAAAATTAATCTTAAAATTTTTCATTCGAATTAATTACTAAGAATAAGAGTTAATTACCTTGGTTAAAGTAGGATTGGGTAAAATAAAAAAATAAAAACAAAAGGACATAAATCAATAAAAGTGTTCTCAAGAAGGATTTTTTGTAGTGAGTGTTAACACACAATCCTTTTTCATTCTAATTTTCCATTTCTTGGCTTTTAACACTTTAATAGTAACCTGGCATTATTGAAAATGTAAGGGTTACTCCAAAAACCACTCTTTACTTCACTTATAAAAGGGTAAAATTTTCACCACTTTAAGACTCACTATAACATCTCGCTACCTTTAAACCAGGTATGCTTTAATACTTCTCATGGTTTTCCTTTTTCACTGAATTGGTAAGGATGGGAAGCTATTTGGAGGATATCTATAATGGTGAAGTAAGAGATTATTTGGTTCTTGACAGAAAACCTACTAGTTCTCTATCATGTGGGGGATTTACACACTGTTTAATTTGGTTACATGACATTAAAATTATAAAATAATAACAACTAAATTTTTATCAAAAGGTGATGGTTTTGTAGGAAATTATGGGGTTTGTCAATTACACAATGTGTAATTGGGTTACACATAGTGTACAATCTAGAGTATTATTTTCAAACAGCTAGATCTGCTAAAATTTATATTTTCACATCCCCATATTTCTTTTCTCTCGACCCAATGTAACGCCCCGACCCCAGCTACCCAGAGTCGGTGCATTACTTCGTAACATTGGCATGATCACAAAGGATCAAGTCTCGAAAGACCGATTAGTTTAGTAGCCTTGGAAACACTAGATACATTCATAAGTCTTTCATTACATCAAAAAGTGAAAAACTACAATAACAAAGTCTCCATAGTCCACACTCATATCCTCTTCCGACTATCCCTGCAGGTCATTCATAAAATACTTCTTCACATCCTGGAAAATATTAAAACATTGAAAGGGGTGAGCTCAGATGCTCAGTAAGGATAAAAATAATGCGGAAGCTTTCATAAATAAACATTAACATTTAAGGCAATGTATAACTAAAACAAAAGCCTTTTAAACATGAACTTCAACATAATATGGCAAAAGTAAAATGAGATAATGCCATTTACTTCTTCACATGGATATTCTACTGGTCGAATAATCACATGCAATATCAATAACCACTTTCATAATTATGGAATGTATAATGCCGGACATTCTGAAACATTTTGTCAAGGCCTCGGCCAAGACATCTAAAATGATTAAGGCCTCGGCCAAAACCATAAATCAAATTGGGAAAGGGCCTCGGCCAATTCCACGTCTAGTTGTCTCATGAGACCTGCCGATGCATCGAGGAGCTATAGCGGGCTCCACCCGTCACTTATTAAGTCCAATACATTCCTCATATGAATAGGTTTAAACATATCATAAACCATAACATAATTGTATCACATAAAACATGCATAATGTAAACATAACATTTCCACATTTCAATCACAAGATATCAATACAACACATTGATATAATAAAAACACTTTCAAAACCATTTTCAATACCAAAATAAAAGAAAGTTAAAACTTTGTATTTATTTTTCGTTAAAAAAATGATGGCTTGTAGAGGAAGCCGAAACTCAAATAATGGTCACGGCGGCGGAGAAGTCGTTGTCGCCGCATAAGTACGGAAAGAAAAACATTCCCTTTTGTCGTTTAGCAAAACGCTTTGTATAAAAAGATTCCTTTTGAATAACCGTAAAAGTCAAAGGGGTTTATACACCGTATAAAAGAAATTTGTGTATAAAACCAAATATGCCTCAATGAAAGGAGATTGAGACGAAGTACTTTAAAAGATAATTTTTAAATAAAATATATCTATTATGTGTATTCACTATAGGTACACATAAATAATGTAAAAATACAAGATAGGACATAATAATATCATGACATAATTTGAAAGTAGGAGATTAACCCAAAGAATGGAAGTTGGGTTAAGAAGTTCCCTTACCTTGTGTCCGACTTGACTCAACCGTTCTTTAACCTCCTGAATAATAAACTAGAGTTAATATCTACCTTATTAAGAACCATTTTCAATTTCATTATCCTTTTTATATCACTTATTACAATGTTATGAACATTATGTAATTATTTAAGTTAATAACGGTCGTTTTGTCGATCTTTGGTACATGAGTCAACAATAAACTTCTTATAATTATAAGTTGTTCATGTGGTGAAATATCCATTATATCCAGAATTATATTAATGATGTAGATATCATATATATCATATATATACAGTATATACATTCATTTATAATATTACGTAACATTTAGAGGTAAGAAATGAAATGCACCGTTCATGGAGACGGTAAGCCGTACGTACGCATGAACGCTACTTTCATTTCAATTTCATATTTAATGGAATGAAATCATAATGATATAAATGTATAATATAATTCCAGTATAATATAGTGTATAATACCATTTACTCCATCCTTTATACATCCCACACATGGCATTAACGATTCAAATCACTTTGAGGGGGCGGTAGTCCGCACTTCCTAAAATGAAATTATCGCGTTTTACCCATAATGGAAATCATAAAGTATGCCATAAATGAGAAATACAGAAGAATAAGTAAAACAAAAACATATTATATATCATATATAAAAATAGTGACATCTTAATGGCCACCTTTGGAGGTGTTATATGAGTGTTGAACAATCATCGTTTCGTGAGGCAGAAATTCGCCATCCACAGAAACCATATGTTCTTTAACCATTAGATGTAGGTGTGTGTAAGTGTAGCTCGAATCCTTCTTATAACAACATCCTAGTATATTGAGGATACTGGTGTTGTTACAAAAGAAATGAATAAAAAGAGTTTAGGGGGTTGGAGAAGAAAAATAAAACAAAACAACATTAGAAAAGACATTACCTCAAAATCGGGTAACTCTTTTTGATTTGAGCTAAAGGCTTCCTTGGGAAGAGTTCTGCCCAAAGTGAGGTTTCTAGGAGTAAGGAAGGAATGTTGGGAGAGTATTTGGGCAGAGGTTGGCCGAGCCAAATGGCTTGATGGTGTGAATAAGGTGGGAGAGGTGGGGGCCTTTTATAAGTGGAGAGGAGGGGCACTTTTGGAAAGTAATGAAATGTTACATTATTTCAAAATGCTTTTCGGATTCTAAAGGTCCCACATCTATATAATTCGAGGCTAAGGTGATAAGGTTTCGAAATATCTTCATCCAATAGGCTTTGGGCAAGTGTAAGCCTCTGATTTTTCATTATCTTCTCATTTTATTTAAATCGTCAAATAATGATGTCATCGCTGCATCATTATTATGTCATAAATACTTTAATTTATTTAATGTCTAAAAATTATAAAACAAATACTATGATGTAGGAAATCTTTTTAGCTTTCCAATGACTATTTATAATCAAAATTTGGACTTGTATAACCCCAATTAAAAATTGTTTTAGTAGAACAATTTATGTTAGTGTCATTTTCACTTTAACATTAAATAAAAAGTAATTTATGTTATTTCCCAACAAAAGTGGATCCATGGGGTCCCCAAGTTAGGCCATGGCTTGTCTTGGTCGGCCATGACTCAACCAATGAGGTTGGGACATGTGTCTAGGTCATTTCATATTATTAATGTATTATTTATACCTTAAACTACACTAATTACCACTAATCGCGATTAAGAACTTAAAAGTTACTATTCACCAAAAAATTATTTTGATCTCATTGAACCACATTTTACTTCTTAATGACAACCATGTATGTCGGATTTTTGAAAATCAAATCACAGAAGTTGTAATATTTCATTTAAACGAAAAATCAGTTATTTAACTACCACTTAGTGGTTTCACTATTCATCAAAAATTGAAGTTTTTCAGAATAAGGCCAAAATTTCACCCTAAGCTATAATTGATATTCCGAATTCAAAAATGATGTCTATTTTACAAAATTCCAAACATATAAGTTGTATTAATTAATTTCATAATTAATTCCCGCTGTTACAACAAATAGCGTGTTTTTAAGAAACAATTTATATCAAAAGTTTGGCAATTGTTTATGTCCAATTTCAATGTTAAATTAATTCTAATGACCACCATTGGATAAAATGGTAAAAATATTTTCTAATTATACCTTAAAACCACTAAATAGTATAATTTATCTGTATAAATTATTTTGATTAAAAAAGTTGTTTTTATGTATTTTTCACTATTCATAAAAAATTAGAAGTTCTCAGAAAAATACCAAAAATTCAACATAGGCTAATTTCGATATTACGAATACAAAAATGAAGTCCATTTTGAAATATAAAATTTCTATAATTTTAAAAAAGTGGTTATTACTATTCATAACGGCTATTTTGATTAGTTGCGGTGTGTTAGAACTCGAACTTGCGTACAATGCAAGCTATTGCATTATTGAATGAGAAGCGTATCGTGGAAGCTCGGGGTGTTACATTCTCCCCTCCTTCAATAAATTGCGTCCTCGCAATTTGAAATTTTTCTTTGATAATAAAAGGCTGAAAATAGAAAATACTTTTGTGGAAAACCCACATCGGAAATAAGGTTAATAAATATATAACATTAAAAGAAAGCAGGATAAGTACAAAGGTCACCCGATATAGCCCATTCTAGGATTCTATGAAAATATGGATATGGAGGAGAAACAAACCATCAAGGTCTGATGGAGAGTTATAGAAAACAGGATTAGGAGAATGTTTAACCACAAGAAAATCACAAACTTGTGATTGGTTAAACGATCATTGAATCCCCAGTTGGAAAAGTTAACCGACAACATTTTTGTTTTAAGTTACCTTTTATAATGTTGAGGAATTTATTTATGAGATTTACTAAGAACGTAGGGGAATATACATACTTGTTATGTATACTTTCATTCGTTAATAAATTTTTACCACAAACCCAACTTTTACTCCAAATGGTAACGGAACTCAAAAATATTCTATTTATCCTAATTGTATAAGGTTCCAAATGTTAACACATACCATTTAGATTAGTAAAACGATTTTGTAATAACCAGGGACTTCCTGTAGGCTAGTGGTAGGAAATAAAGGCTTGTCGCACTATGGTTGTGGGTTCGATTCCTGCAGCTGTGTCCGACACGACGGGTTATTCCCCACCCTGCAGGTTGTCCTTTTTCTAAAAATATAGTATTATAGTATTCCAGAAATAATCTTCAGAAAAGTTTTAACCTTAAACAATACTATTCAAAGTTCAACTTAATCCATCCCAACATTTATAGTTATCCAAAATACCTCTGTCCAAACTTTCTCTAAAAGGTCTCTTAATTCCAAAATCAATTGTAACATCAGATTCCCCAAACAAAGAAAAGTTTCTCTTATTGTCACATACTAAAAATATGATTACCTTAATCATATTAAAACCTTACTGAAACCAACAAGTACTGCAGTACAATCCTTATATAGATCACATTATTCTAATAACCAGAATATAATCCATGAGTCCGAAAGCATCAATACATTAGTTATTCTGCTTCAACTGTAGTAATAGCATAAGATTGTCCTTGATCCCTTGGCCTTTTCTGAGGTAAGATTCCTTGACGCTTAGGACATTCATTTGCGTAATGACCCATTTCTCTACAATTGTAGCATTCAACTTTGACAGCCTCTTTCTTTCCCTTGCAATCACGTGCCTGGTGACCTTTTTCTCCACATTTATAACAGACTCCCATTCCTTTTAGGCAAGTACCAGGGTGATTCTTCCCACAATTATCACATAATGGAAAATCCTTCTTTCCCTTTTTCCCTTTATCTGTCTCTTGTTCCACCGTTCTCTTCTTCTCTTGCTTTACTTTGTTGTCATAAGACTTAGAGAATTCCTTTTCTGTCTTGATAGCACATGAGACTATATCTTCGTATGATGAGAAGGATTGTGATACTAAAGCTCGTCGGAGAAATGGTTTTAACCCATCAAAGAAACGATCAATCTTACTCCTTGGGTTACGTATATAATCGGCAGCATGCCTCGCTAACCTTGTAAAGTTAGCCTCATACTTTGCGACATTCTCATCCTCCTTCTGCCTCAGACTCAGAAATTGCCTTTCCATATCTGCTCGATGGTCACGAGGAAAGTATTTTTCTAAGAAAAGCTCTTTGAACTCCCTCCATTCCATATTCGATACGTCATCATCTTCCTTTGTGTTTTGAATCAGTGACCACCACTGATCGGCATCTCCAGTGAGGCGGTAAACTGCCATGACAACCTTCTCCCTTTCACTACTCCCCAAGGCATGGAATATTTTCTCTAAGGAATTTATCCATTGCTCAGCTACTGTAGGATTTGTACTCCCATTGAAGGTTGGCGGTTGTTGCCTCATGAAACGGTCTAGCATTGATCCTCCACGTTGCGAATCAGGGTGCTCCATACGAGTAAGGTTGTTATTCATAACCTGCGTGAGTTGTCCCATTATGGTAATAAGTTGATCAGCACCAGTTGTATCTCCAGGTCCACAATAATTATCTTGAGCAGGAGGGCAATCCCTACACGGAGTTCGTGCATTGATACAGTTTCCATTCCTTCTACTAGGCGCCATTTCTAAACAATGGCATAATCCAGATTAGTTTATGAATCAAAATACATAATTCCATACTTGTATAATACTTAACATAAATTGAACTATTTATGGATATAATCCATAATCATAAAAAGAAATGTTTCCTTTGAGGAAGTATGTACTCATAAACCTTACATAATGGTTTGTAAAGAAAATGAGAATTATCCTAAGCATATCCCCCGGGAGTGTCATAACCAAGAGTGCAGCAAGGCCCGTTGTCGTGCACCAGTTCCCGTTTGAGTCTAGCTCAAAGCGGTGTTTTCGGGTTTTACCCCTAGGTACATCTGTGCCAGAGCCACCTCTACCTGCTCGTATCCAGACAGGGATGTATTGCTCGGAAAACTCACAACATCTCTACAATACTAAAATTCTAGGAAGTTCTTCTATACTAATCCTCAAAGTCTATCTTTGGGCTATGTGCTCTAATCAGAGTTTATCTAAATCTAGCTTCCAAGGTTAGTACTAAACTGCCTCTGATACCAACTGTAACGCCCCGACCCCAGCTACCCAGAGTCGGTGCATTACTTCGTAACATTGGCATGATCACAAAGGATCAAGTCTCGAAAGACCGATTAGTTTAGTAGCCTTGGAAACACTAGATACATTCATAAGTCTTTCATTACATCAAAAAGTGAAAAACTACAATAACAAAGTCTCCATAGTCCACACTCATATCCTCTTCCGACTATCCCTGCAGGTCATTCATAAAATACTTCTTCACATCCTGGAAAATATTAAAACATTGAAAGGGGTGAGCTCAGATGCTCAGTAAGGATAAAAATAATGCGGAAGCTTTCATAAATAAACATTAACATTTAAGGCAATGTATAACTAAAACAAAAGCCTTTTAAACATGAACTTCAACATAATATGGCAAAAGTAAAATGAGATAATGCCATTTACTTCTTCACATGGATATTCTACTGGTCGAATAATCACATGCAATATCAATAACCACTTTCATAATGATGGAATGTATAATGCCGGACATTCTGAAACATTTTGTCAAGGCCTCGGCCAAGACATCTAAAATGATTAAGGCCTCGGCCAAAACCATAAATCAAATTGGGAAAGGGCCTCGGCCAATTCCACGTCTAGTTGTCTCATGAGACCTGCCGATGCATCGAGGAGCTATAGCGGGCTCCACCCGTCACTTATTAAGTCCAATACATTCCTCATATGAATAGGTTTAAACATATCATAAACCATAACATAATTGTATCACATAAAACATGCATAATGTAAACATAACATTTCCACATTTCAATCACAAGATATCAATACAACACATTGATATAATAAAAACACTTTCAAAACCATTTTCAATACCAAAATAAAAGAAAGTTAAAACTTTGTATTTATTTTTCGTTAAAAAAATGATGGCTTGTAGAGGAAGCCGAAACTCAAATAATGGTCACGGCGGCGGAGAAGTCGTTGTCGCCGCATAAGTACGGAAAGAAAAACATTCCCTTTTGTCGTTTAGCAAAACGCTTTGTATAAAAAGATTCTTTTTGAATAACCGTAAAAGTCAAAGGGGTTTATACACCGTATAAAAGAAATTTGTGTATAAAACCAAATATGCCTCAATGAAAGGAGATTGAGACGAAGTACTTTAAAAGATAATTTTTAAATAAAATATATCTATTATGTGTATTCACTATAGGTACACATAAATAATGTAAAAATACAAGATAGGACATAATAATATCATGACACAATTTGAAAGTAGGAGATTAACCCAAAGAATGGAAGTTGGGTTAAGAAGTTCCCTTACCTTGTGTCCGACTTGACTCAACCGTTCTTTAACCTCCTGAATAATAAACTAGAGTTAATATCTACCTTATTAAGAACCATTTTCAATTTCATTATCCTTTTTATATCACTTATTACAATGTTATGAACATTATGTAATTATTTAAGTTAATAACGGTCGTTTTGTCGATCTTTGGTACATGAGTCAACAATAAACTTCTTATAATTATAAGTTGTTCATGTGGTGAAATATCCATTATATCCAGAATTATATTAATGATGTAGATATCATATATATCATATATATACAGTATATACATTCATTTATAATATTACGTAACATTTAGAGGTAAGAAATGAAATGCACCGTTCATGGAGACGGTAAGCCGTACGTACGCATGAACGCTACTTTCATTTCAATTTCATATTTAATGGAATGAAATCATAATGATATAAATGTATAATATAATTCCAGTATAATATAGTGTATAATACCATTTACTCCATCCTTTATACATCCCACACATGGCATTAACGATTCAAATCACTTTGAGGGGGCGGTAGTCCGCACTTCCTAAAATGAAATTATCGCGTTTTACCCATAATGGAAATCATAAAGTATGCCATAAATGAGAAATACAGAAGAATAAGTAAAACAAAAACATATTATATATCATATATAAAAATAGTGACATCTTAATGGCCACCTTTGGAGGTGTTATATGAGTGTTGAACAATCATCGTTTCGTGAGGCAGAAATTCGCCATCCACAGAAACCATATGTTCTTTAACCATTAGATGTAGGTGTGTGTAAGTGTAGCTCGAATCCTTCTTATAACAACATCCTAGTATATTGAGGATACTGGTGTTGTTACAAAAGAAATGAATAAAAAGAGTTTAGGGGGTTGGAGAAGAAAAATAAAACAAAACAACATTAGAAAAGACATTACCTCAAAATCGGGTAACTCTTTTTGATTTGAGCTAAAGGCTTCCTTGGGAAGAGTTCTGCCCAAAGTGAGGTTTCTAGGAGTAAGGAAGGAATGTTGGGAGAGTATTTGGGCAGAGGTTGGCCGAGCCAAATGGCTTGATGGTGTGAATAAGGTGGGAGAGGTGGGGGCCTTTTATAAGTGGAGAGGAGGGGCACTTTTGGAAAGTAATGAAATGTTACATTATTTTAAAATGCTTTTCGGATTCTAAAGGTCCCACATCTATATAATTCGAGGATAAGGTGATAAGGTTTCTAAATATCTTCATCCAATAGGCTTTGGACAAGTGTAAGCCTCGGATTTTGCATTATCTTCTCATTTTATTTAAATCGTCAAATAATGATGTCATCGCTGCATCATTATTATGTCATAAATACTTTAATTTATTTAATGTCTAAAAATTATAAAACAAATACTATGATGTAGGAAATCTTTTTAGCTTTCCAATGACTATTTATAATCAAAATTTGTACTTGTATAACCCCAATTAAAAATTGTTTTAGTAGAACAATTTATGTTAGTGTCATTTTCACTTTAACATTAAATAAAAAGTAATTTATGTTATTTCCCAACAAAAGTGGATCCATGGGGTCCCCAAGTTAGGCCATGGCTTGTCTTGGTCGGCCATGACTCAACCAATGAGGTTGGGACATGTGTCTAGGTCATTTCATATTATTAATGTATTATTTATACCTTAAACTACACTAATTACCACTAATCGCGATTAAGAACTTAAAAGTTACTATTCACCAAAAAATTATTTTGATCTCATTGAACCACATTTTACTTCTTAATGACAACCATGTATGTCGGATTTTTGAAAATCAAATCACAGAAGTTGTAATATTTCATTTAAACGAAAAATCAGTTATTTAACTACCACTTAGTGGTTTCACTATTCATCAAAAATTGAAGTTTTTCAGAATAAGGCCAAAATTTCACCCTAAGCTATAATTGATATTCCGAATTCAAAAATGATGTCTATTTTACAAAATTCCAAACATATAAGTTGTATTAATTAATTTCATAATTAATTCCCGCTGTTACAACAAATAGCGTGTTTTTAAGAAACAATTTATATCAAAAGTTTGGCAATTGTTTATGTCCAATTTCAATGTTAAATTAATTCTAATGACCACCATTGGATAAAATGGTAAAAATATTTTCTAATTATACCTTAAAACCACTAAATAGTATAATTTATCTGTATAAATTATTTTTATTAAAAAAGTTGTTTTTATGTATTTTTCACTATTCATAAAAAATTAGAAGTTCTCAGAAAAATACCAAAAATTCAACATAGGCTAATTTCGATATTACGAATACAAAAATGAAGTCCATTTTGAAATATAAAATTTTTATAATTTTAAAAAAGTGGTTATTACTATTCATAACGGCTATTTTGATTAGTTGCGGTGTGTTAGAACTCGAACTTGCGTACAATGCAAGCTATTGCATTATTGAATGAGAAGCGTATCGTGGAAGCTCGGGGTGTTACACCCAAGGTCCATTACAAGGTGATTTTTCAGCCCTCAAACCCTTCTAAGTAGTTTTGTTCAGTGATTGACCATTGTAGTGAATGGATTGTTACTTTCTTGGTAAGTGTTCTCCTTATCTCTCTGTCTCTCTCTCTCTTTACCTTCTTAGAGTTTTATAGATCATCTTGGGATTGTTGGATCTAAAATTCATGTTGTGGAATCATTTTTTGAGTTCTATTTCCTAAATATTTTGAACATTCATTCTTTTTGGCAGGTTTTGTTTCAAGCTTTGTGTTTCCACAAAAAATGTAGGTGGTTTTGTTATGATGGCCAAATTTGATTAAACCTGGATTTCATATTTAAATTCAAATATTTGATTTAAATTAAACTATTGGATTTATATTTAATTTATTTAAGCTTCATTCAATTAGATTATTAAAAACCAAATTCCCTTGGATTGGGGGATTTGAAGGTGAAATTGGATTTTTGTAATAAAAATGGGGAAAACTCCCCAATTCCATTGAATTGGGGTGTGTTTGTGAAATTGATGGAAATTTTTGGAATTAAAATTGTTGAATTTAAATTATGAAATTGATTATTTCAAATTTATTCCAAACTTCTATTTTATAAAAATCACTTAAAATTGTTTTGATATAAAACTAGTGGTTTTGTCTTGGAAAAAGGCATGTTTTGATTAAAAACCCATTTTAGTTTTAAATGGGAAATTGAAAGTTTTGAAATTGGAGAATGGGTTGAATTATATTTTAAATAGTTTTAAATTAAATTTCTCATCATTGATTATACTATATAAAATTTAATCCTAGTTATTTAGTGATTTGTTGGGATGGCACTCTTTTTATGCATTATAGTTGAAACAAAACATAGTACAACAGGTCACATACTCGATGGGATGGTGTTGAGTCTCCTTTGAAAAGTGTTAGAGGGACATGTGTATATACATATTTCTGTGATCACCTTTGAGTGTGTGAGGATCCAATAGCCTATAACTATCATACCTTTTAGTAGATAACCATCTTGCTCACTTGTTTATATTTGAGATATAAATATGTGCCAATGTCGTAAACTCTTTTACATGCCTTCTGAATTTATATAAACTATTTTATATAAAATCTTTATTAATCAATTTTTTTAAATTATTACCACCATTTAAAATCGAAAAAATGAATTTTTTTTAATTATTATATGAACTACCATACCTATTTATTTAAACATGAAATATTTAATTGGTTAATTAAATATCTATATCTTATTCTAGATTCCTTGGTAAGACCATTCTAGGATTTTAGACCATAACCTGCCTATTCCTTTGATTGTTTATATATTATATTCTTCTAGGTTTGATCAAGGTTAAGGTTCCACATGGTGGAAGTATCTATTTATCCTTGGGTCTTGGAGAGTTTCGTTCATTGGGACTTGGGGTTTTATCCTATTTTCTGGTACATTGTTGTAGTACTTTGATTTGTTTACCTAATTGAATTCTGGTACAGTTCACCCTGTGGAGTTTTTTCTTGTATGTATACAAATTTGTTTTGTCTTCTTCTACGATTTTTGTGTCAAATTAGTTCCCACTCTCTTTTTTTATGATAATAGGTTCTAGTCACCAACCCGTAGGGATTAGGAATTCCCTTTGAGATATGTCTTGATCAGCTCAATTGTTAGGTTACCAAGGTACCCAGGACGGTTTGTGACACTCACCTCCCATTATAATTTCTCCTTTTAACTCAAAAATTTTATTCTCCCAAAAAACATCTCCCATAAACTTAATCCCTTATTCAGTCATAGTTATCCTAATCACTTCAATTTTAAGGATACTTTTAGTGAAAATTCAAGTGTCCGACATGAGTATTATCAACTGCATTGTTTTTATTCTTAATTTTATTCTATAAAATTTATTATAACCACAAAAATATAATGATATTAGTATTATTTATATATTTTAATAATATTATATTAAGTTAATTTTAGTTATTTACTCATATAACCCATCTATTACGATCAACAAAAAATGTTGTTTGTTTGTTTGTGCGGACTAACTCCTCCATGACATAACTCATTTTTTTCCTTAACATTATTACAATATTTGATATATGGATTATAATAAAGAATAAATATAAATTTTATGATATAATTACGTTTTTCGTAGGACAAATTTTAGAAATAATTAATAATATGATCAACAAGCAGTCATAGTTAGTTTAATCATTCAAAATAAGCATGTTAAGAATGTGGTCTTTTATTCAAATCATGTAAAACTTTCATATCCATTAATTACTCCTATTATTCCATATAATTTTTATTTTTTACACTATTAAACACTAGATATTTTCATTATGCTCCTTCAATAATGATATTACAAAAAAAACACCACATAATCTTTCATTAAATCAGGGTGTGTAAATATTTGGTTCGGTTTGCCACCTAATTGAACAATATTATGAATTTAAATCATTAATGTATGTGGTACCAAAATTAATGATATAATATGATATAATATGATATAAATGAGTAAATAATGTTTTTTGGTTAGTTTATATTTATGTTTTCATTAATTTAGAAAACACACTTTTATCATCAAAATCAAAGAAACGTGCTTTCTAGCAATTTCATCTTCAATGATAAAGAATATTAAACTCATGAGAGGAGTATTTAACATAAAAATAAATGAAATTAATAACTAAAATTATTTTAACTGATTTATTAATGATGATATTCTATGTAAGGATGACCACGAATACCTATATTAAGAAACTAGTACCAATTATTAAAATTATAAACACTCGATGTGGAAAATCGGTAGAATTCATATAGTGAATGACTATTTACGAATACTATAAATTAATAAATATATGATTAAGGTTATTATTTAAATTATTAACATATCTATGTTTTTATATAGGATTTTAATGTATGTTTATGGAAGTCACATCAAGATGTAATGGTTTTCACATCAAATTCCTCTCTTTGAGAAATGTTTAGTATTATGCACCTAATTTAATTTATATGGTTTATATATAGCCTATTTGGGATATAATATCCTGAATTATATTTTAATAACTTTATTTCAAGTTAAATTATAATCCCACTAATTCAAGTAATTTTGATTCGAAGTTCTCTAATGTCATAAGGGTTTTTCTTGGTCTCAATTATGATTCTTTAAAACTTAATACATTTTGTACACTATGTTTTTTTTTATAGTTTATTTAATTAACATGGATATTTTTTATCACACTATTTTTATTTCATAGGATTTACCATACAAATCATGTAACCTTATTCAGTTGTCTATTGATACATTTGTTTCCTCATTAGTAAGTATTTTTGGTAATTCAAATCCTCTCCATTGAGTTATGATGATTTATCATGAAAATTGTTCTCCCATACATGGGTTCTCCCACACTAATATTTTATTATATTGTGTTCTATAATACTATTTCATAAAATTATTTTTTAATATTAATAAGGTTTTATTTCCCTTTTTACATTGTTGGTTCTCAACAAGCATAATTTCAAGTATTAAAAACGTCCCTTCCATATTAAAATGTTTTGGATCCAAATTTCCTATAGAAAACATTATTTTATTTTCAAGGATATATTACTTAATATTATTTTAAAATTAAAATTTTTCAATGTGTTTTAAATTGACCCATTGAAAAACACTCTTTGAATTGACCTATAACTTTCTCTTTTATTTCAATATTAACAATGTTTTCCTAAATCTATTTGAAGCTCTCACTTCCAATACCATTTTCAATTTCAAAATTATTTAACCTACTAAGATTTATGTTTCACTATTTATACCCATATATATATATAGGGGGATTTAACTCACAATAACAAACAATCCAATTCACACTCCCTTCTTTGGTGGTATTGTTCAAAAATCATTTTACAAAGATTCTTTTCATATATGTCAACATCCTTCTAGGTTTCCTTTATTACACTAGGGGTATGTTCTTTTGAAACCATCAACCTTCTTACTATGTATGGATTATTATTAAGTTATTAAATTGTGGAATTTGTTATATATTTATTACTATATAGGGTGTGAACATCACATTTTACATAATTCAAATTCGATGATGTTATCCTATAAAGTATGATATTCTATTTCCATGGGAAAAATAGTTATCATACCATATATTTTTATTCCAATACATAAAATTATTGGAAAGTATACAATGTATTATTTGATCATCTACCTTATTTCTCAAGATGTGTTATGACCATGTTATCCCTTTATTAACATGGGGAAATTTATTGAGATTTCTCATGATTATTGGATATTAACACTGGTTGATCATGTATTGATATTCTATATTTTTAATTAAATAGATAAGCATGATTTTATTCAGCCAATGGTTCCTTAGGGAAAGGTTTGAAAGGTATTATTCAATATTATGGTGAATGCATTGTAATTAATCTGATGAAATGTGGGAACTATAATTATATATATCCCCTTGATGCATCTACGAGTATCATTAGAATAAACAAGTTGGTTTTTGGTGTATGCCTCTTACTATAATTGGATAGTGTACCAGCATGAGGACTTGAAAGAATGTTATCTTGAATGCGGTATCGACAAAAAGTAAAGTGTATTTAAACAAGGCCTTTACCATAGGTTTTTTGTGTCTTTTTTTATAAACCACATCATTATAATATTAGTATAATTGATATCCACATTTTCATTTACAATCATGGATATAGTATGCTCTCATTTTTAAGTTGATAAGGGATTCATATTATTTACCTATTCTTTCCATAATATTTATCCCATGTTTATTCCATGATTTCTTTAGTTATATGTTACCCATACTGAGTGTTTTAGATCACCACTTTTTATATTTTCAATTCACCAGGTTATGGGGGGAAATATTATACATTCCATGTTTATAATTATAATAGGTGTGGATGAATTTTTGAGAGATGTTCAATTTAACAACCCGGCTCTTTATTACACACTATAACATGATTTATTACATAAAAATGAACTTAAAGAAACTTTTATGATAGATAGTTCTAGTTTATTAGAAAATTAGGAAAATTACATGACAAATTAAGATATAAAATACAACATATTTATTGAAAAATTCTTTTATATGACCACAAAATTCCTTCATACTTAGCATTGCATGGGATAACCTAAGGAAAAACATAAGAAAAGGGTGAGCTATAAATCCCAGTAAGGTATTAAAAAAGGAATAACATGAATAATACAATAAATTTTAATAAATATACATATCAAAGGATCATAATAGAAACATGAACATAAAGGCATGATATAGCATGATTATCATAACATGGAAATGTGGCAACAACATTTAACATGATATTTGCATGAGACAAGGATCATTGCACATGGAGAATGAGTAAACCCTAATTAAACTTAATTATATCATGATTAAACCCTCATTTCACTTGAAAAATAATGATACTAATCTTTACCTAATGCATTGGAGCACTGTCAGGGAGCACCCTTCTTATTCATTTCATTTCAAGCATAAGTGGGCCACATAGATCATACAACATAGAATCATTAAATGTCATAATTTATTCCACTAATAAGATGTGTGGAATAAATAAATGTAATTACTAAATAAAAAATTATGTGTTCATAAATTTTAATACCATTGATAGATAAATAGGTATGTTATTCACTTACACGATGATTTTGGCGTGGGAAATTTTGGTGTAACTTTAGCAGCATAACGACGTCAAATAGAAATTATAAAATGAGTTGATGAGATAGAAAGGGTTATATAATCATTTATAAATGAAATTTATAGTAAGGGTGTCATGTAACATAATATACCATCATATTTAATGGAATTTATAAGCATAATATAAAATAATTTCATGAATGTAAATGAGGAGAGAGAAATCCCTTACGGAATTTCAGCATGGTAACGTGTGTGCATGGGAGCTATTACTGAAAGAGAAAGGGGTATCTCATCATTAAAATATAAGGAGATAAGTATAATTGAGGTGATAAATCATACCCAAACCTTTTCAATTGATAATAAAATGGAATAACAGTATTAGGAAATTTGTACATAAATAAGAATGGAAGGAAAGTGAGGATCCCTTACTTAGAAGTGTGATCCCAAAAGCTTGGTAGAGGCTTGGGAGAGGATTCCTAGGATATTGGGGAGTATTGGGAGGATAATATATTGGGTCATTATGATGTCAGAAAACACATTATTTATTTAAACAGTATTTAATTTTTACCCAAAAATTCAACTGTCTCAAAAAATTATAAAAAATTAACTATTATATAATTTTGATGTCCGAAATCCAAAAATAATATTCATTTTATCAAAATAATTTTATATATATTTTAATTTTTACTTTTAAAATAAAAACAGACATTTGTTGAAAATTCATGGGTTTTGACAAAAATAGCTTTCAAACCATAATAAAAATTAAAATTTTATAAAAAATATATGATCATTTATATTTAATAAAAAGTAATTTAGTAATAATATTTTGTTAAAATATTATTTAATTAAAAAATTCATTTATTCATTAAAATATATTTCTTAATTGAATATTAACTAAAATTACCATTTGTGCTTTAAAAAACATTTACAAAGTAACAATAATAAAATGAATGTATATTATTTATTATATATAAAAAATAATGCACATAATCATAGTGCTAGGGTCTTGTTACATAACCACTTATAACACCCATATAAGACCTAAGGGTAAGGTGTGTGATGGTGAAAGACTCTTTGGGTGGTTCAGATAACATCACTCAGGTAGTAATATCTATTAACTTCTACTTCTCCTGTAGGCGATTCCATTAAAGTTTAAAAGGTTACAGATAGGCTTGGTCTTGTTCAAGAGTGAAGCCCAATGATGCTACCTCTTTTATAAGCACTGAAAATTGGGCTTCGTAGGGATCAATTCAGTAGATGAGGTCATTGCTTCCTTTTTTTGAGTAAATTGGATTTGTTTAAGACCTATATTTATACTAATTATGTGATCACTTTTCAACGGATATATTAGCAATGGTAAAAACTATTAACAGTATTTTAAAATCAAAAAACATAAATTCAAGGAAGTGTAAATGTTTTATATAACCATTTCACATAATAAGACATTTAATTAGATCAAGAGGAATTTTCATTAATAAAAGTTTGAGTCGTCACAATATTCCCCCCTTAAAAATTTTACCCTCAAAATTTTTCTTTCCCACACTAAAATAGATGAGGGTAACTCTGCTTCATCACTTCCTCTAATTCCCACGTTGCTTCTTCAAACATGTGGTTTCGCTATAACACCTTGACAAGGGGAATTGTCTTATTTCATAGAACTTTTTCCCTACAATCTAAGATCTTCACCAGATTCTATTAATAGGAGAGGTCATTTTCCAATGGTACCACCTCTAGATAGATTACATGTGATGGGTTAGGTATGTACTTCCTCAATAGTGATACATGGATTACATCATGTACTTGAGACAAGTTCAGTGGGAGTGTTATTCGATAGGACAAAGTTCCAATGCGATCAAGGATCTTAAAAGGGCCGATATACCTTGGAATAAGCTTTCCCTTCTTCCCAAATCTCATAACTCTCTTAAACGGTGATATGTGAAAGAATACCATGTCTCCAACATCAAACTCTCAGTCTCATTAAAAAATTTCGGCATACCTCTTTTGGAGACTCTGAGCAGCTTTAATGCACTGTTGGATGGTCTTAACATTCTCTACCATTTCTTAGACCATTTCTAGACCTAGGAGTTTTCTCTCCCCAACTTCATCCCTACATGTCGGTGTTCCGCACCTCTTCCTATAAAGGGCTTCATAAAGATCCATTTTGATGTTTGAGTGGAAACTATTATTGTAAGAGAGCTCAACCAAAGGAAGATGTTTATCCCATCCTCCTTTGAAGTCGATTAAGCATACTCTCAACATGTACTCAAATGATTGGATAATCCACTCAAATTTTCTTTCAGTTTGAGTATGATAATTCGTACTGAAGTTCATCTCAGTATTGAGAGTTCTTGTAGAATATTCCAGAACTTAGAGGTGAATCTTTGATCCCGATTGGATATAATAGATAGTGGTACTCTATGCGGTTGTAAAACTTCACTAATGTTTATTTGTGCCAGTTGATCCAATTATAAATCATATCGAATTGAAATGAAGTGTTTAGTCTTTGTAAGACGATCCACAACAACCCAAATAGTTTTGTTTCCTTTGGATTTTTTCGAAAGTCCGGTGAAAAATTTCATGGTGATGTTCTCACATTTCCATATTGGTATGGGTAATGGTTTCATCATCCCCTTAGACTTATTCCTCTCAACCTTCACTTGCTGACATACCAAGAACTTTGATGTGTACTCAATGATCTCCTTATTCATGTTATTCCACTAATAATGCTCTCAGATATCTCAATACTTTTTTGTGTTTCCTGGGTGAATGGAGAAATTCGAGCTATGTGCATCACCCAAAAGTTAATTCATTAACTCTGGATTTCATGGAACCCATAGTCTTAACCCAAATCTCACAATTCCTTCTTCATTAATAATAAACTTAAAGGATTTACCTTTTCTGATAGTTTCCACTTTATTCTGAATTCCCACATCAACATTTTGAGCATCCTCTATCCTTTATAAAAGATATGGTTGAGAAATCATTCATGAAAGGATTGATGATGTTCCCTTATTTATGATTCCCATTTCCATCTTCATCAAATCTAAGAAGATTGGATCCTTTTATAATCTCATCAATGATAAAATATTTGTGTACTTTCTACATAGAGTATCTACAACCTTGTTTTCTTTCCCAGGGTGGTAATGGATTAAGAATTCATATTATTTGATAATCTCTAAACATATTCATTGTTTCATGTTCAACTCTTTATATGTGAATATACACTTGAGGATTTTGTGATCTATATATTTTTCACACTTCTCCCCAAAGATGTAATTTCACAAAATTTTTAAAGTTAATATTACTGCAAAAAAATCTAGATCATGTTTTGGATAGTTTTTCTCATGAACATTCAATTTCTTTGAAGCATAGGCAATGACTTTGTCATTTTTCATCAACACGTAGCCTAGGTCCTTCCTTGATGCATCACTAAATACCACAAAAGTTATCCACTTGTGGTTAGTGTAAGAAAGGGCACAATGATATGCCTCATTTTCAAGTCTTTGAATCATTTTTCACATTTATGACTCCAAGAAAACTTGACTCCATTATGAGTTAGCCTGGTAATAGGTTTTGAAAATTGAGATAAATTTCTCAAAAATCAGCAATAATATCCAACTAACCCAATGAAGTTGCGGATATCCATCATATATGTTGGCCTTGGCCATCCCTCAATTTCATTTTTCTTAGAGGGATCCACATATATCACGTTGCTTGTGATGATATGAGCCATGAATGAGACCTCCTTCAACCAAAACTCAAACCTTCTGTACTTTTCATAGAGCTTCTCTTTTCACAAGGTCTCTAGTATACTGCTTATATGCTCCTCATGCTCCTCCTTAGTTTTGGGTTATATTAGAATATCATCTATAAAGACTACCAAAAAATTTTGAGGTAATATATAAAGACTCTATTCATCAAGTCGATGAATATTTTTGAATCATTAGTGAGTCTAAAAGGAATTACTATGAATTCATAGTGTACGTACCTTATATAAAAAGCAGTCTTGGGGATATCCTAATTCACACTTACTTAGTAATATCCTGACTGTTGATCCACATTGGATAAGTATTATTCTCCATGTAGTTGATCGAACAATTCATCAATTCATGGTAGAGGATACCTGTTATTTATCATTATTTTGTTGAGCTTGCAATAATCAATTCATAGGTGCATTGATGCATCCTTATTCTTGACAAAGAGGGCTGGTTCACCCCATGGTGTAGCACTTGGGCGTATAAAACCTTTATCTAGATTCTCTTGTAGTTGTTTCTTTAAATCCTAAATTTCCGCAACATCCATTATATAAAGAGTCTTGAATATTGTCAAATACCTAAGTATAAGATCAATCGAGAATTCAATAACTCTTCTTGGAGGAAGATGAGGTAGTTCCTCATGAAAGACTTTAGGGAATTCCATCACAATGTTCATATCTTAGAGGATTTTTGATTCCTTAGATATCATCATCTAAGCAAGATACATATGCTCATAGGGTAGTAATATTCATGCTTGAGATTATGGTGCTAAATAAGATTCATCCTCCTCCTTGCACTTGCACAGAATTGAGGTTCAATTTTTCATATGAAGAGTGATTTCTCTATCACAGGAATTTATGTTCTCTCTATATAGGGAAAGCCAATACATGTCAGGAATTGCATAAAATTCCACCAAAGGGAGTATGAAGAGGTTTTTTGAGAATTTCAAACCACAAATTATGATAAGGGAGTAGTTATATTCATGGGATGAAATAATTTACCAATTTTTTGTTCTCACTAACATCTCTACTTCCATGATTTTTAGTGGTGTTGGGATTGTTCTACTAAACTTTTGGGATATAAAATAATGCATATAACTAGAATCAAAA
The DNA here is from genome assembly GCA_963277665.1 of Viscum album. Classification (NCBI taxonomy): domain Eukaryota; kingdom Viridiplantae; phylum Streptophyta; class Magnoliopsida; order Santalales; family Viscaceae; genus Viscum; species Viscum album. Next base: position 198,183,847 of record OY728157.1, on the reverse strand, counting down.
AGTATGTTTGTTATTATTGAATGGATAACTAGCTTACATTTCACCACTTCATTGTTAGGGTTTTCATCAGCATTAGTGATGGAAAAATCAATCCCTTTCTACCTTAGAGGTTGTTGGTTGCCTCCTAAAAACCTTGGCTTATGGAACTGGTTTTCAAAGTGCCCTGGTTTTTTCTAGTTGAAGCAATGAACAATGCATTGAGGGTCGAACAGAGTGTTCCAATCCTCTATCACAGAAGTGGGTTTTTCTTGTTGGAGAATAATGGCTAGGTTCCCTTCTCTTACATGCCTAAATCATTTTTTCATCCCCTTTAAGCAATTTCCAGTGTGCTTCTTTCTGCACCTTTGGAAGGTGCGGTGCTAGAATTTCTTAGCACCATTAGATTTATCCATCGGACTACCAGAATTAAAGTCCACTTTTTACTTTTTATTCCCATGAAACCCCTGATATTCGCCTATCTACATTTTTACAATGAGGGAACATCGGACAATTTCTTCATAGCTATCGAAGTCACGAATATCTAGGGATTTCTGTAGGCTCGGTTTTAGCCCACCAAAGAAGCGGTCAACCACACATTCGGGGGTAATGACAAAGCCAGAGGCGTACTGTGAAATCCTTGTAAATTTTTCCTCATAATATCTGATGGATTTGAAGTCTTTTTTTCTTGAGGGCAAGGAAGTCCCTTTCCATATTAAGTTGAAGGGTGCGTGGAAAATATTTATCAAAAAAACATTTTATAGAAATCCTTCTATTCCAATTCCTGGTTCTCTTCCTCAGGATTTATATTTTTGATCAATGTAAATCATTTATCAGCTTAACCCTCTATATGATAATAATCTAAATGAACATTCTCTTGTTTAGAACATTTAAGGATGGAGAATATCTTTTCAATGGAGTTGGTATATTGTTCGGTGATTGAGGGATCAGATGATCCATTAAAAGTATGAGGCATTTGTCTCATAAAGCTGTTAATTGTGGCTTGTTCTTTCTTAGGGGGGTTTGTACATTCCACTTGAACCATGTTTCCATTCAAAACATGAGTTAACTGAGAGAGTATCACGATAATGTTTTTGATTCCTGCCCCCATCAGATTGGGAATCTCATTAGAAGAGTCATCATATTGGTCTTCACATGGGTTGTTAGCCTCATTCCTCCTATTACCAACCATTGGCTGGAATAAAAGGAAAGTTAGGGGTAACACATAAAGGGTAATCCAAATACAAAATATGTATAACTTATAAATTGTAGTTATTTCCTTAACTTATGAATTTATAGTCTTCAATCTATGTTATCCATGACCTACTTCCCAACATATATTCTTAAGGGTTTTTTTTATTCCCTTGACAACTCTTCCTACTAAGCTTATGAATTTACCAGAGAATATCCCCCAAGAGTGTCATAACCAAGAGTGCATCAAGGCCCATTTTCATGCAATAGTTCATGTTCGGGTTTATCTCAAAGTGGTGTTTTTAGGTTTTACCCCTAGATACATCGGTGCCAGAGCCACCTTTACATGTTCATATATAGGAAGGGATATATTTTTGTGATAAACCACTTACTCTATACTCACCAAAATTTAGGGATGTTTTTCTTATAAATAGTCTTATCTCTAAGGCTTTCACTAGGGTATTCTAATCCTAATCCCAAAAAAAAGTAAACCTATCCTCTAATACAAACTATAACAACCCTACTCTTTATTATAAAATTTAACGTGATTTATTACATAAACTTTCACTTAAGAAAACTCTGAGGATTGATAGGTATAGTTTCTTCGAAAATTAAGAACATTACATTATAACTTAAGACATAAAATACAACATCTTTATTGAAAACTTATTTTACATGACCACAACATTCCTTCATATATAGAATTGCATGGGATAACCTGAGGACATACGTAAAAAAGGGTAAGCTATAAATCCCAGTAGTAGATTAAACAAGGCATAAAATAATGAATAAAATACATTCTAGAAAATAGTCATATCAATGGATCATAAGAGAAACATGAACATAAAGGAATTATATATCATGATTATCATAACATTGAAATGTGGCAACAACATTTTATATGATATTAGCATGAGCCAAGGATTATTGCACATAGAGTATGAGTAAAACCTTATTAAACTTGGATTATAATGATTAAACCCTCATTGAACTTGATATATTATGATACTAATCTTTAACCAATGCATTGGAGCGCTATTAGGGTGCACCCTTCTTAATCATTTCATTTGATGCATAATGTGTCACATTGATCATATAACATGGATTCATTACATGTAAAAATGTATTACAAGATAAGAGATGTAGAATAAACAAATTTAAGTCCTAAATAAATAAGTAAATGTGCATAAAGTGAATACCCATGATAGAGAAATGGGTACGGTATTCACTTAAATGATGATTTTTCCATGGGAAATTTTTGTGTAACTTCGACAGCATAACGACATAAAATAGAAATTATAAAATGGTTTGATGATAGAGAAAGTGGTATCTCGTTATGTATAAATGTAATGGACAGTAAGGGGTCATGTAACATAGTATTCCAACATATTTAAGGTAATTTAGATTCATAATATAAAATAATTCCATGAATGTAAATAAGGAGAGAGAAATCCCTTACGGACTTTCGGCATCGTAACAGGTGTTCATGGGAGGTATTAATGAGAGAGAAAGGGGTATATCATCATTAAAACATAAGAAGGGAAGTATAGGTGAGGTTTGAAATCATACCTCAACATTTTTAATTGAGAATAAAAGTTCATAACAACATAAGAAAACTTGGACATAAATAAGGAAGTTAAGTGAGGATCGCTTACTTGGAAGTGTGATCCAAAAGGCTTGAGAGATGCTTATTGGGAGCTTGGGGAACCTTGAGAGAGTTATAGAGAGAGGAGGGAAAAGTTTTGTCAAGATCTAAAGGTTTTTAGTGATGATTAATGGGGGATTGAGAGTGTTTATATAGGAAAATAGAGGGAATTCATTATTATTTAGGTTTTGGACACTACACATTAAACTAATCAAAACTACAAACCATACCATAGTTTTTGCCTATGGTTTCTTCCAAATGGGAATGAAAAACATTATTTTGTAAGGCCAATGGCCTAAATTATTAAAATATTAGGCTTTCTTATGTGGAGGTGAGTCACACTATTAAGGAAATCATTTTAAAATATTAAAATATTTTATAAGTCTTGGAAGGTCCACTAAGGCATTGTAAAATTAGTCAAACAAATCTAAAATAAAATTATTTTGAAGTTAAAACATATATTGGATGCATATACCTTTTATATGGTTTTATTACATCACTATTGGGTCATTATGATGTCATAAAACACATTATATATTTAAACGACATTTATTTTTTACCCAAAATTTCGACTGTCTCAGAAAATTATGAAAAACTCACCATTAGATAATTTAGACTTCCTCAATAAAAAAATAATATTCATTTAATATAAATAATTTTCTAAATATTTGAATGTTCACTTTTAAAATAAAAACTAACATTTATTGAAAATTCATGGGTTTTGACAAAAACATCTTTTAACCCTTAATAAAAATTCAAATTTTATAAAAATTATATGATCATTTATATTTAATAAAAATTAATTCAGTAATAATATTTCATTAAAATGTTATTTAATTCAAAAATTATTTAATTCATCAAAATAGATTTCTTAATTGAATATTAACTAAAAAATATTATTTGTGCTTTAAAAATCATATACAAAGTGACAATAATAAAATGAATGTATATTCTTTATTATATATAAAAATAATGCACATAATCATAGTGTTATGGTATTGTTACATAATACCTTATAACACCCGCATAAGACCTAAAGGTAAGGTGTACGATGGTGACAGACTCTTGGGGTGGCTCAGATTACATCACTCAGGTGGTAATCTCTATTAACTTCCTCTTCTCTCATAGGTGATTTCGTTCAAGCTTAAAGTGTTGAAGCTCAGCTTGGTCTTGGTCAAGAGCGAAGACCAGTGATACTACCTCTTTTCCGAGCTTCGACAAATGGGCTTCATATGGAGCAATTATACTGGATGAGGTCCTCGCTTCCTTTTTCTGAGTAAATTGGATTTGTTAAAGCCCTAAATTTATACTTATCATGTGATCACTGCTCAACGGCTATATTAGCAACAGTAACAATTCTTAACGGTATTTTAAAATCCATAAACATAAAACCAAGGAAGTGTATATATTTTATATAACCATTTTACATAATAATACATTTAATTAAATCAATAAGAATTTTCATTAATAAAAGTTTGTGTAGTTACATTTAAGACCTATGATGGATTATTTAGTTTCATATATAATGGAAAAAAATTCAATTTTATACAAATTTTATGGGATTTATAAGTTTTTATTTTTTCTAAATTTTAATAAGATGTAAAATTGAAAAGATCCTTTAGATGTAAGAGATTAATTAATCATTTTTTATTTTTTAATTAAGTATAATTATATCCAATATTGCTTAGCAGAAATTAAATAAAGTATTTAAAGTATGTTTTTATGGCACCAAATCTGGGAGCATGGGTTCAGGGCTTCATAGTTGGTATCAAAGGAAATATTTAGATAACATTGGAGATTATGATGTTTGTTTAGGATAATTTAAATATTTTTATATTAAGGCTAAATTCAATTTCAAAGGTATAGATAACCCTTTAGAATATTATATTATTTAATGTTAAGGAAAAAATAAAAATTTTATTTTTGGATTAAGATATGAAAACAGCAATGAAAACCCTACGAATAAGACTAAGTATTGAATAAAAACCTAGTTTATTTAAAGTAGAGATTATATGGTTTTTTTGTAATACATACATATCTAGATAATAGAGTGTGGTTAAGGTTGTGTCATAGATGTTGAGTCAATAAGTTTCATAATGACCTTTTCATTCATTTATGTCTTGGAAATCACAAACACATTTTCGTTAGGTAAATTCTATCTCTAAGAAACATTTTCTTAAGGAAATATTTCTTTCTATAAGAATTTTTTTTACTTTAACTATTTTTTTCATTGTCATACCTAATGTTTTTATAAATTTACCTAACCATATTTTTATTAAGTCAAAAATTGGATCCTTATCTACCTCAGAACCTTACAGATCCTTTGAATATAATTTCTATATAATTTGGAATCTGATTTCTATAGAATTTAAACTCCAATTTCTTCATAAATCACACTCTGATTTCTTCTGAAATCAGACTCTGATTTCTTCTAAAATATGACTTAGATTTCTCCTGAAATCAGACCCTAATTTCATCTAAAATCATATTCTTATTTCTTCTGATATTATACAAATTATTTCCTATGAAATTAGACAATTATTTCTTCTGAAATATGACTCTAATTTCTCCTGAAATTAGACTCATATTTCTCCTAAAATCAGACATTGGATTTCTCAGAATTCAGACTTCATTTTTCTCAAAAATAGAATACGATTATCAATATTTCTAGACTTCAATTGTCATTATCTTAAGAATATGATTAAATTATGTTCTTACAGTTACTAAATTTTTTTAATGTAATTTTCCCTTTTAGAAGATCCTAAATGAGATAATGTTTCTTAATCATTGTAATATTTCTCCTATTTAGTCATATAAAAATGATTTCATCAAAACTATTTTAACTTAACCGTTACCCAAGTGCCACATATAAAGGTCCCTCCAAAATTCAAGTAAAAATATGATTTTTTTTAGAACAATTCAACTGTTGGATATTTTTTCTATAAATACCCAACCATTTGAAGAGATCCGTGCTAGATTTTTATCTGTTGAAATCTAGAATGAAGTGATACTCTGCGAGATCTCTGGTCAAATATACCTTGTGTGAATTCTACAGACAACTTGTTCAAGCTGATAACTTCTTGTTCAAAGTTCCTAGTGTGAATCTAATTGTGGCCATTATCAATCAAGGGCTTCCAGGGATATGAAGACGGAGGTGTTGATTACCTACTTAATCGAGGGCTTGTGGGGACTGCAAGACAGATATCGATATTTATATTGAGGGCTTACCCTAGTGTGGGTAAGACAAACGTTCTTTAATGTATAAATCAAGGGACATGTATCTAAGGTTTTTGGATACCCTTGTCTTTAGGTTAAATGATTTCTTATACTTGTCCTATTTTTTTAGAAGTTTTATTTCTGCTAAATTTTGTTAAAGTTAGGAAGTATAAATTTCTTAAACTTTCCTATTCTTTTATACTCTGATATAGATAAAATTATATACTCTCTAATGTAGAATATTTCCCTAAGTAAACTTTTCTTAAGTTTTCTTATCAGATCCACATTATCGGATCTGAAGTATGTTAGTTCCTTTGTTAATAACTAAAGGGGTCTTGTAAATTCATCTTGTTTATATTTGTTGAACAGAGATTTTCTTAAGGATAAAAATGAAAGTTTTTTAACCTAAATTCACCCCCCCACCCCCTATTTTAATTCAGCAATCTATATATATATTTTGATCTTACAATTGGTATCAGAGAAGGTCTTTGAAATACTTATACTTATATATAAGTTTTTTTACTAAACTTTTCATCTTTAACTTTACTTGTTCAAGTTTTTCTTAAGATATTACTTATAAACTCTTTGTTAATAAACTTTTTCTACTAACCTATTTTGTGGAAATTATCTTCTTTATTTTCTTATAGAATGACAATAATGAATGTTGGATCAATAGACAACCTAAATCCTACTAGACCCCTAATTTTTTATGGGAATGATTATGAATACTAGAGAGATAGGATGAATACGTTTATTATCAATACTAGTGTGGATAATTTTTTCATGTTAACTGGAGACTACAAAATTTAAGACAAGGAAATCAGATGATTCATTAATGAAGAAAAACTAGAGTACCATCTTAACATAAAGGTATGAAAAACATTATTATGTTCTATAACTAGATATATCTATAGCTATATATCATCATGTAAAGATACTAATAGCATTTGGAATAAATTATAAGTTACACATTTTGGAACATCCAAGGTTATTGAAACAAGAAGACCTATGCTTAGAGACGAATATCATGGTTTTATGTTTCCTTATAGAGTACCCGTACTCAAAGTTCAAAAAAGGTTTACGACTATTGTCAACAACCTTCATTCTATGGGTGAGAAAGGTCTTGATGGTGATATTAGGGTGGATAATATAATAGATATTATTCCTAAGTAGCGGGAATACAAAAGAACAGCAATTGATGATAATAATAAAGTTTCAAACATCACTCTTGATGAGTTATTCGGGACTCTTCTTCAGTATGAAACTAGAATGAAGAGATATGAATAGATCAATAAGAAAAATAATAGTGATGGAATTGTTTCTTTCACTACTACATCAAATCATATGAAAGAAAAGACTCCTAAAAGAGTTACTAGATTAAAATTCAAGAAATCTAATTTTACATTTGAATCAAGTGATAGTTGTCATTTTGAGAATGAACTTTTGAATCTTGATCAAAGAATAAACAAGATTATAGGAAATAAATATTTCCTATATGGATACCAGAAGAAAGATAGAAAGTATATGAATGATTCAGAAGTGGCTTGTTATGAATGTAAAAGGGCAATTCATATCGGACCAGACTATCCTATACTCAAAAAGAAATAAAAAAAAAGATTGGAATTTAGAAAGGAATAAAAAGAAGGACTTCAACTCTAAATCTAAGTAATTAATAAAATCAAATGATTTATGGGGTGACAGTGGTGGTGATTCTTTTGATGAATCTTCAAATATTGAATCTTATGGAAAGATGAATATTGGTCTTATAGCTATATTTCCTACTGAAAATAAATGTCTCATGAATATGGTACACATAGAATAATCCTTAACCAATATCTATTTAAATTATTATTTCCTTGAGGAAAAGTATTATAAATCATTGGAAGAATAATTTTCATCAGAAGAAGATAATTATTTACCTTATTTTAAAGAATTATCTTGGTTTTCCAAGTTTCTTGAGAATGAAAATAGTAAAATTAATAAAAAATTTGATAAGGAAAATTCTAGAATCTCTATTTTATCAAAATAAGTATCAGATCTTTCAAATGAACTTGATTAGAAAATACTTGATTTTGAAAATGTATCCAAAAACCTTAAGTAAGTAAATTCTGAGAAGGATAAACTTTCTAAGGATCTTGAAAATGTTACTTCTATGAAAAAAATATATACTAACTCAAATTCTAATACTAATGAATATGAGGATAAAAATATAGTCATTAGAATAAAATCTAAAATATTTTCTTTAAAGAAACTTTTGTCAAATTTTACTTCTGGAAGGAAAGAATTTGATAAAATGTATTCACAACTTCTTTCTCTAGTTAATTGTTCCGGGTTTGGTTATTCTCGCCCAAAACCAATTTTTAGTCACAACTATTTTGTACCCTAAAGTGTTTGTTTTTTCACCAAGTGTCAATGTGGTGGAAAATGGGAGAAAAACTATTCTTTAAACATGTCTAATCCTTAGGTTTTCATAAATATTACTTTTCTAAAAAAATGTGGATACCTAATATTTTACTTTCTAACAATTCTGAATCCAAACAAGTTTGGATTATGAAATTATAATTATTTTATTTTCCAGAAAAAAAAAGGAAGTTTCAACAAAAATACATGGTACATGGATAGGGGATGTTCTAGAAACATGATTGGTAACAAAAACTTCTTTGAAAAGAGTTTGAATATGAAAGGTGGAAAAGTCACTTTAGGAGGAAATGCTTAATGAGAAATAATTGTTATAGGTAACATTATTCTTCTTATAAAATCCTAAATTTCAAATATTTTATTTATTAAGGGACTTATGTATAACCTTACAAGAATAAGACAATTATGTGATGAAGGTTACCTTGTGAATTTTAGTAATAATAAATTCCTAGTACATAATTCCAAGGAATAGTTTATTATATCTTCCCATAGTCATGAGAATGTTTAAAAACTTAACTAATAAGAACATAGGATACAAGACTTATCATGCATAAGTAAAATGGAAGATCAATATTTGTTATGTCATAGAGGACTAAGACACTGTAACCTTAGGAACTTATGAAAACTATAGAAGAAAAGACATGTTAAGGATCTACCAGATCATAGATTTGATTCTTCAGAGGCATGTGATCCTTATCGAAATGGAAAGAAACATAAGTCAAGATTTAAATCAATTAGTGAATTATGAACTTCTGATGAATTACATCTACTGTATATGGATCTTTTCAGTTTAACACAAACTGGAAGTATTGGAGGCAAATACTGTGTATTTTTTTTAGTTGATGATAACACTATATTTACATGGGTTTATTTTATTAAAAGTAAACCTGAAGACTTTTCTTATTTTAAATATACTTTATCAAAAGTTAAAAATGAGAAAACCCTTCTATTGATAAGTATTCACAGTGATAAAGGGGGAGAATTTTAAAATTCGGATTTAAAAAAAAATATTAAGAAATGCATTACTCATAACTTCTCAACTATAATAACTCCTAAAAAATGTTGTTATTAAAATAAGAAACCATATTATTAAAGTGATAATAAGAACCATGTTGAGTGAATAATCTCTTGATAAACAATTTTAGGATGAAGTTATTAGTACTACTTTTTATACTATAAATCCAGTTCTAATCAGACCTTTTCTTAACAAAACACCTTATGAGTTATGGACTGCTTGGAAGCCTAAATTTTCTTACTTCAAAGAATTTAGATTATAATTATTCATCTTAAATACTAAAAATAACTTACATAAATTTACACCAAAATATGATGAAGTAATTTTCTTAGGCTATTCCAGAGCTTCTAAGGATTATAGAGTTTTTCACAAAAAAACTTATACTGTTGAAGAAACTGTACATATTAAATTAGATGAAACTAATCATTTTGTTTTTAAACAAATCCTACCTAAATAACAAGATGTGTTTTCAAAAATTTGTTAGAAACCTTTAATGGAAGATTATTATAATAAGTAAAATACACAATAAAGTGTTCCTAAAGTATTTACCTTAGAATATTTTCCACCTTATGTTGAAAAACTCTAATCAGTTGTTTCTTAAGAATCGTCCCAGTGATAGTATCATTGGTGAGGTAAATCATCCAATAAGGGCTAGAAGTTCTCTAAGAAATGAATTAGAGCATCAATAATTTCTTTCCAAATTAGAACCTGAAAGTATTAATAAAGCTTTGGGTGATGATGATTGGATTAAATCTATGCAAGATGAACTAAATGAATTCGAAAGGAACAGAGTTTGGACCTTGGTTGAAAGACCTAAAGAAACTTATGTAATTTGAGTAAAGTGGGTATTTAGAAAAAATGTGATAAAAATGGAATAATTTTAATAAATAAAACAATATTAGTTTATAAAGGCTATAATAAATAAGAAGGAATATACTATGAAGAAACATGTTCTCTAGTATCTAGACTTCAATCTATCCATATTCTACTATCATTTTCATCATTTTTAAATTTAAAACATTTTTAAATGAATTTGATGTTTTCTTTTCTTAACGGATATGTTCTATAGTAAGTTTATGTTTAACAACCTCTTGGTTTTAAAGGCACAAAACATCCTAAAAATATTTACTAACTTACCGAAGCATTATATAGACTTAAATGAGCCCCTAGATCCTAGTATGACTGACTTACACGGTTTTAGTTACAAAAAAATTATTTTAAGGGAACTGCTGATCCAACCCTTTTATAAGAAAAGATAAAAAAGAAAATTTTATTGTTCAAATTTATGTTGATAAAATTATATTCAAATCAAATCAGCAATCTATAACTGATTTATTTGAGAATCTCATGAAATCTGAGATTGAAATGAGTATGATGGGTGAGTTAACATTTTTATTGGTTTTCAAATTCCTCAAAAACCAGATGAAACTTTTATATCTCAAAATAAGTATATTAAATATTTCATTAAAAAGTATGGATATGAAAACACTAAAAGTATAATTACTCCAATCAGTACCTCAAACACTCTTGATCTTGATGAAGCTGAGAACCCATTAGATCAAACATCTTTTAGAGGTATGATAGGAAGTCCATTTTACTTAATAGCTAGTCATCCATAATTAATGTTTTTAGTATGATTATGTGAAAGATATCAATCTAATTCAAAAAATACCATTTAAAATTAGTGAATGAATTTTTATCTATTTAATGGGAACCATGTATTTAGGAATTTTCAAATCTTCTTGAAATGATTTTTTTAAACATATTTTTATATGCTGTCTTTAGTGGTTGTAGAATGGATAGTAAAAATACACCACAAAGCTTTTATTTCTTATTAGACTCTTTAGTTTCTTTTTCATGCATGAAACAATACTCGGTGTCACTTTCCACTGCTGAAGTTGAATATGTAGTAGCTTGAAGTTGTTGTGCTCAAGTGTTGTGGATGCAACACACACTCACGGATTATGGAATGAGTTTTACCAAAACACAGATACTAGTTCCTTTTCCCATAGTAAAAACCCTACACATCACTCTCGTTAAAAGAACATAGACATTAGTAATCACTTTATTATGGATCACACACCAAAAGGAGATATCATTCTTTAATTTATCGAAAATCAAGATCAACATGAGGAAATATTTACAAAACATTTACCCTCTAATAGAATTGAATTCATTAAACAAAATTTTGGAATGATAACTATAAGGTAATCATCCATAATAAATTTCTGTTAAAACTTATCGCCAATTATTAAGAAAATCTTTTTCATTGGGGGAGTAAATATTTTTATTCTTTTATATTTCCTTTTCCAAAAAAAATCCAGAACCTAAAATTTTTCAAACCTAAAAAGTATTCTTTCCCGAATAAAACATTTTGAAACCTATGTTTTATAATAGAAACCATATCAATACTAAAAAATATTTCTAACCAATCTGGAAGGTATGCTTCATTACCTATATCATTGTAATTTCATTTTTGGTTTGTTGTAATTTCAATCATGTTTTAAGAAAACCTTTTTAGATTAAATTTCCATAAATCTAAATATTTCATTAAAAAAATTAAAATATCAAAACCTATAAATTATTCTCTAACATTGATATCAACCGTCAGATCGGATCAAGAAAATATCAACTGTTGGATTAAAATAGGAATATGAATCGTAATCACAAATCCTATATAAAATAACACCCTATTTGTGTCCCACATTGTTTCTCTTAGTGTTATTTAACTGAATCTCTTCCTCCATTCAAGTGTGCCGATTTGTTTTTCCATTTTCTTTAACTCTGAATGTATCTTGAGGTCTCCTCGCAGACTCTAATGTCATCTAACAAGGAACTCAAGGATTGGCTAATCATTAAGGAAAGGTTGGAGGACCTGAATTTAATTTCCAAGAATGTATCTTTGATTTCAAAAATCATATAGAATAATGGATGGGAAACCCTCTTTATAGCTAAGTAAAAGAATTAGGATCTAGTTTATACTGATCTAGTTATATAATTTTTTGATACCGTTCAATTTTATATACAAGTTGGAAAGGACATGTTCTCATTTAAGAGTTATGGAAATACTTACTCTCTATATTACAATAAAAATAAAAATATATTGGATATACCCTTTGAAGAAGAAGCAATATTTTTCTCACATAGATTTCCAAATAAGGAAGGTTCTTTTGATAAAGTTAAGGATATTGATTTCCTTAGGGTTAAGGGAGTGAATACACTAAAGATATTACATCTTTAAACCAACCACAGATTGGTATCCCTTTCGATGAAAGGTTTTTTTATTCCAAGGAACGGAGATAAGGATTCTCTAAAGATATGTGATATCATTATGATGTGTTTATTGGTGAATGTAAGGAAGTTAAATCTCATTAAGTACATTATTTTGACCATCTGCAATATTAAGAAAGACGCCATCAAATTTCAAATCATGATGTGCCCTATAGTTTTATCTAAGATCATTGTCTTATGCTTAGACTCCTTCAAAATATCATGCAATTCAAAGCACAAAACCTTCATGATCATATTGTTAGGTGATGATACTTTGATAAGGATGAATATTGAATACAGTGTCAATTCAGGATAATTATTTGAACTTCCTGATTAAGATGACCAGGCTTCCAATAAGAAAGAAAAAGTTGGAGAAAGCTCCAAAAAAACTCCTAACAAGAGAAAAGAAAAGATATAGAATCGCAGGAACATGTATTAGCGCCTAAACCAGTATCTACTCCACCCAAGACCAAGAATCAAAAAAAGTTTTTTTATAAAGTTGTTTCCAAATGGAGAGATCTGAAAAATAAGAAGAAGTAAGGTGATGTAGTTTTTAGATTAGATCCTACTGAGGCTAAGTCATTAAAAATTCAAGTAGCTTAAGAGCTTGAAAATCAATCTAAAGAGAAGAATCAGAAGAAGAAATTTTCTAAAGTTGAGATTACTCAAAATCAGTATAGAGATACTGAGAAGGATTCTGAACAAGTTCAAGTAATAGATTCATTCTTGTAAGCACCAGTGATTCATTAGGAACCGTTAGAAACTAAGACTCTCATAGAAGAAAGTAGAAAGAATGGTATTTCAATTTCCTGACCAATAGTTGAAGAATAATAAGTTCAACAAGAAGAAGAAGAGGATGAGGAGGAGGAGTGAATTGATTATGTGATAAGAATGATAGAATAATATCAAGATAAAGAGATTCCTTCTGAAAATCTATTAATAAGAACTTCCCATGATTCCTCAACAAAGATTATTTTAGAAGGAAAATCTATTTATAAAGATTATGTTTCTATGTATGAGGTTAATAAAGTCCCTTTATATGATGAAAGTAGTAATGATGATGTTGTTAAACATGTTGATTATAAGGATGATAAATATTTTGATGAAAAATCTGATAATATTGTTAGTAAAGGTCTTGATAAATAATTAGAAGATGATGATGATAGAATTATTGAAGTTTCTGATGGAGAAAATGGGACTCAGAATCTTGAGAAGAAAATTTCAAAGAAACATAAAGGAAAGAAAGTTTTTGTTGAGACACCTAAGAAATCTATTTTTGAAAAATAAAATAAGGATGTTTTTGGTATATCTAAGTGGAAATAAGATGAGAAAAAATATTCTTCTTAAGAAACAAAATAATCTGTTTTGGATTCTTCATCTTTTTTTGGACATGATTTTGTGGTTCAGTCCTTGAAGAATATTGAAAACATCATCCCTTTATTTCCCACCATTTATTCAAGAATTAAACTGATTCAAGAATTGGTTAATTAGAATTCAGATTCAAAAAATTTTGTTATGTAAAAGTTCATCAAACTTGAAGCCGATTTTAAGACTTTTCAGATCAGTTGTGATCCTCATAGAAGATCATTCAAAGAAATCACAAAGTGGTCAATGTTAGTTATAGATGATCCTAAAATTTTTTATGATTTAACTAACTCAATCAAGGATTCTTTTTATAAGTTTTATTAAAGGATAAAAAATTTGTCAACAATTTTTTCAAAGAAAATAATGGATGATCAAGATAACCAACTTCAATAAGACAAAGATCTCAATGGGAAACTGAATTATGTTTCTCTTCATCTGAAAAGGGAAAGGGAAATTAGGGAAGATATGGTTGAAAAATTCAAAGTCCATGAATACTTGATCAATCCTCATGGAGAAAGATTTAAGTCTCAAGAAGAAAGAATAAAATATCTTTAAAGAATAAATCAGCATCAGGAAGAGTTTCTCAAAATTTTTGAAGATGATCACAAATAATTGAATAAGTTGAAGGAAACCTTGAAAAATTTATATCGAAGCAGAAAAAAAGGGATGAATCATTATATTTTCAAATCTGATCTTTTGCTGTAATTTAATTTGTGACAAATTTTTTATATTAATGAAAATTGTTGTCTTTTAATTGTTTTGTATTTTTTGTTCCCTAAAATTTCAGGTACAATTTTTTTCTTTCCCTACATTTTTTTGAAAATCACAAAGGGGGAGAAAAGAATGATCAAAACCACTGTGGAATTAAAAGAAGGGAACACCTATGTAAGGGAGAGATTACATAAATAATAAATTATTAAGTAAGGAGAAGTTATTTCTCTATGAAAGATAAGAATATGATCCTTAAGTATTTCATAACCTAATAGATAGGTAGTCCTATTCATAATGAGACATAATAAAAGGAGATAACTATTTCTTTTTAACATTAATAATGAAAATATTATTCCTTGTATTATTTTATGAAAAAAAAAATTATTCTTTCCAATATGGGTAGATTGTTGATTCTATGAGTTTGCTTATGAATTTTTCCTCTATTTATGTTTTGGAAATCACAAAGACATTTTATTTAGGTAAATTAACTTTCTCTAAGAAGAATTTTCTTAGAGAAAATTTTATTTCTCTAAGAATTGTTTTTTAAATTACCTAGGGTTTTCATTGTCTTACCTAATGTGTTTCTAAATTATCCCAACCATCTTTTTCTTAAGCCAAAAATCGGATCCTTATCGAACTCAAAACGTTAAAATTCCTTTGAATGCTATTTCTCTAGAATTCAGAATATTATTTATCTAGAATTAAGATTCTGATTTATTCAAAAATCAGACTCTGATTTATTTTTAAATCAGACTCTGATTTATTCTAAAATCAGACTCCAATTTCTTTTGAAATCAGTCTCTAATTTCTTTTGAAATTAGACTCCGATTTCTCCTAAAATCAGACTCTCATTTCTCTTGAAATCAGAGTCTAATTTCTATTGAAATCAGACTCCAAATACTTTTCAAATTAGACTCTCATTTCCTCATAAATCAGAATATTATTGATCATTTTCTTAGAATATAATTTTCAATATTTCTAGAATCCAATTTTTATTATCTTAAGATTCTGATTAAACGCTTTCCATAAAGTTACCAAATTTCCTTAATGTAAAGTTCCATTTTATCAAATACTAAATTTCATAATGTTTCTTAAGAATTGTAATATTTATCATAATTAGTTAAAAAATGATGTCATCCAATATATTTTAAATTAACCACTACCTGAGTTCCATATATATAGGTCCAACCAAAATTCACGAAAAAAAATGATTGTTGGAGGAGAATTTGACCATTGGAGATTTTTCCTATAAATACCCATCCATTTGAATGAGATTAGTGATATAGTTTTAGCTGTTGAACTCTCGAATAAACTAATAATCTATGAGAGATATTCTCAAATCTTCCTTGTGTGAATGATGTGACCAACTTGTTCAAGCTAAAAACATCTTTTTCAACATTCGTAGTGTGAATCTAATTATTATTATTATCAATCATGGGATTTCAAGGATATGAAGATAGGGGTTCTGATTACCTTCTTAATCATGGTATTGTAGGGATAGCAAGATAGATATTGGTCTTCATATTGAGTGATTACCTTAGTGTGAGTAAGAGAGAATTTATTGAAACTATACATCAAGGGACCTTTATCCTAGGTTGTTGGATACCCTTCTCTATGGGTTAAAATATTTCTTTTACTTGTCTTTTTTGTTACAAGTTTTATTTCCCCTGAATTTTGAAAAAGTTATGAAGTGTATCTTTCTTACACTTTCTTATTCTTGTATAATTTGATATAGATAATATTCTATACACTTTAAGGTAGAATCTTTCCCTGTATAAACTTTTCTCAAGTTTCCTTATCAGATCCACATTATCGAATCCTAAGTAAGTTAGTTCCTTTGTTAAGAACTAAATAGAGCTTATGAATTCATCTTGTCAAAGTTTGTTAAACATATATTTTCTTAAGGATAAAAACAAAAGTTTTAAAACCAACAATTCACCCCCCCCCTCTTTTAATTGAGAAATCTATATATATATATATATATATTAATCCTACAATAGATACTTTTAGGGGTAATCACCCTAATAATTATTGTATGAGTTCTAACTAAATTATCACTCTAATAAACGTTGAGTAGGCCTAAGACAACACAACTAGACATAAACTCTTTAGGGATATATGTTGGTTAAAAAAATTCTCTTTTCAAACCATTATAAAAAATTTATTTACCAATTAAATTAAGGTATTAGGTTATGAAGTACAAGAGAACCTTGATTAAATAAATTAATATTAAACTTCAAGTATAAAATAATAAAATGAAGGTGTCACTCGACCAGACATAAGGATCGAGTTTTCATATTAATATGATCATTTACTCAAATTTTATTGAAAATAATTTTGGGATTTAGTATTTCATTGAAACAGTATCATGTGAATGAAGCTGAGAAAAGTGTATACCTAGAAACCACTATATATTATAACTGAATAAGTTAGAATATATAAATGGTTATGAATTATAGTATATGCCTATTGTGATGGAGAATTTTAGTTTCCTTATCTTACGAAAGGTGGTGAGATTGATATTTTAATATTATTGAAACACTTAGCCATTATCATTAGTGAGTGATATTTATCAATGATATTATGATGTTTTCTAAATTTTTTGAGTATTATGTGAAACATATAAGTATTTTTCTTCCTTATTTATACTTTAAATGTTTAGAAAAATATATTAAAGTGTTTAAATAACCTTGAAATTTTATTGTATGTTAAGGTTTTAATTTTAGGGATAACTATTGGAGAACACATGACTGGGGAATGTATAAATCTTAAATTTAATATAAAAATGACGTTGGGAAAATAAAGGGTGGATTGATTTTTGAAGAGGTAAGATAGATATTAATTGGTAACAATGGTATTCATAATTTATTCATGATGTTTTTGGAGATTTTATCTCAACTTTGGGATTATGATATATAGTGACTAGTGTGTGACCTTATGAACAAGTGGTTAATGCCATTTTAGGGTTAAATGTAGGGTTAATTTTTGTAGGAAATATAATCTTATTGTGGCTTATTGTATTGGGGATTAAAATAGGTATTGGTAATGGTATTTTATTTAGAATATATGGTTTTGTTATATACATACTTCGGTATATGATTTTTGGAAGGACTAATATTGTTTTAGGAAAGTAAAAATGGATTTTGAGAGCATAGATTTCAGTTATTATTAGGTTTAAAATATTTTAATAATATTTGTGGTAATTTGGGATGTATATTTTTTGATTAGGTTAGAAAGTATGAGATAACCCAAAATGAAGTAACCATGTTTGAACCAAGAATGATATATGTTAATCTTAGAGTCTTATAGTTTGGACCAATTTTGATACAAGTTGATTTGTAAGAACTATAATCTAACCTAATAGACATCTTGAATTTTAATTTTCCTACGGTTATGTATGATAATTCCCTTATAATGATCATTACTCGTGTTAAATCTTTTGTTTTTAGTAATGGTTGTAACTAGAATGAACCATGAGTGTGAGGGGTAACATTGAGATTACCTCAAAAAGAATCCCTACAGAATGGGAGCTAGAGTAATAAACCATATTTTTATGAAGAAATAGATATCATTAAATATGATTGAAAATGTAAAAACAGTTGAAGTTCCACACATTCCAAGGAAAATAAACATTAATTATCATTAAAGATAAACCAATGAAGATGATAAAGGAAAAAAATATCCAATTTTATATATATTCAAAATATAGGAATAAACATGTGGGAAATTACCTAAAATTGATGGGTAAATTCTATAAGTGTAGATTTTATGTTAATCGAACCCAGAAGTATAAGGGAAAGAGAGAAGCTATAGAAATAGTATACTTTAATAGCATGATATTTGGTCATTATCTTACTTAATGTCCTAGTCGAAGGGACAACAAGGGATATTCTCACCAAACACCATGTAAATAAGGAAAATCCTATGAAACTAATACTAATGAATTGGATAGTGAATTTTTACCCAATATTTTATAGTTTCCTATATCATGTGAGTTGTCACCAACTATTGGATATTGAGTTATAAATTAAAAATCCTATTGGTGTGATTATAATATGAATCATTTTCTGGGTTTTTGAGAAGTTATTTATTTGGGATATATATCTACATCCCTTAATAGAATTCAATGTGAAATTATGAATGGGTTAGATCTCATTATAAATCCCTTAAAAATACTTTTTCATATAGAAAAATCTCATTCCACATACTAAATAAATATATGATCATCTAGTGATGTATTCTTAATTATGAGTTTCATATATAAATTACTAATATTTTATGAGTCGGATGAAAAGGATGTAATTTAGTTAAGGGGGGAAAGTGAAACACCCAAAAATTGAAATATATGTTTACCTTTAAATAATCCAATGTGAACAATATCTTCCTCCACACACGACACTAAACATAAATGAAACTATGACAAATTTATATAATATAAAAATAAAAAACATTAAAATGTAGTTATAGAATTAAAAATAATGAATTTAAATAACTACTTTATGAAATATATGTGTAAATAAAATAAATAAAACATTTTATATTAATTAAATGAAATTAGTTTACCTAAAATTACTAACAAGGTCATTTATTTCTTAGAAAAATATTTTTCTAAAAAAAATTGTTTATGAGATATAAATTTTTTTCAAGATATATATTATTAATACTGATAAATTATGTTTTATATGAATAATTTCTTAACTCCACTTTAGTTGGTGATAAGAAAAATAATAGTTAATATCTACAAATTTAATTTTATAATAAAAATAGTTTTTCATTATATTTTATGGTTTTATTCAAAAATTTAATAAATAAATTTTGCAAAGAAAAATTAATAAAATTAACTACATTTTTTAGTTCCTACAATCAATATTTAATTTCCATGAATTTTTTAACAGTTTTTGAAAAGGATTATTTTTTTTCAAAAATTGCAGACATACAAAAATTATAATTTTCATGATTTTAAAATTATTTAATCATAATCTTGAAGATAGAAAAACTATTAAAGTAATCAAGTATGAAGTTGAGTAATAACATTATAAATTTTAAAATATTATTTTTATATAGAAAACCAAATTCCACATATCTTTATTAATAAATAAAATGCTACTTTAATATAAAAATTGGTTTCTATCATTTCTTAGAATCAAATATTTTTCAACAGATATTCTATTTTGACTTGTCTTTTAATCCCCATATCCTTTATTAGTTTTATAATACATCAATTTATGTCACTAAAATCAGTATCAAATATAATTTTAATTTTTATATATATAAAGATTAAAAACCATATTTATCTAAAAACTCATTTTATGCGATAAGTGTATCTAATTTAAAGTTAAATTTTTAAACCTATAGAAATTTTATTGGATAAAATATCATTAAATTTTTTAAATAGAATTATCAAATTAGGTAACAAATTTAACCCTAATATTTTTCATTAAAATTACTTATAGAGTTTAGAAATTAATTACCCTGATAAAAGTAATTTTGGGTAAAAGGAAAAAAGATAAAACAAAACACCATAAATAATTCAAAGTTTCCTCAAAGAGTGGTTTCAATGAGTTTCAACCCACATACCATGTTCTTTATTATTTTTTACATTTTTTCCTTTGAAACTTGAATAGTAACTATATATTATTTAAATTGTAAGGGTTACTACAAAAACTAACCTTTCATTCACATTTAATAGGGTGAAATTTTCACCACTACAAGACTCACATACTATTATAATTTATACTTTAAAATATAAAATTTTACTCTATATATAACCCTACCCCACACACAAAATCCTCAGATCACTCAAAGTTATCTTAAGCCCTTCAATTTCAAGGAGACTTCCAAGAAAAATTCAAGTCCCTTACATGAGTATTATCAAATACCTAGTTTATCTTAATAATTATATTTTTAAAATTTATTATAACCAAAAAATTATAATTATATTATTATCATATATTTAAATGTTATTATATTAAGTTTACTATCATTTTTTATTCATATAACCCATCCATTGGGAAAAACAAAACGATTTTCCCTAAGTTGTGCAAACTACCACATCCACAATGTAACATGTTTTGTTTTCATTATTTACCTTAAAATGTTGGATATAAGGATGGTATTAAAGGTTAAATATTATTTTTATGAAATAATTAATGTTTTGGTATGAAAAATTAGAGAGCCTATCAATTATATGATCAACAAAGAATCATCGTTAGTTTAATCGTATAAAATAAGCATGCTTAGAAGATAATCTTTTATTAAAATCTTATAAGACTTTTGTATCCATTAATTACTCCTCTAATTACTTATAATTCAGATTTATCCCATTAATAAATACTAACTAATATCATTATTCTCCTGTTATAATTATATTACAATAAAACCACCTCATAATCACTCATTAAATTAGCATATGTTCATGTTTGGTTCAATTTAACCACCTCATCGAAAAATATTGTGAATTTATATAATCATTGTATTTTAGAACATAACTATAGTTATAATATTATATAAATGTGAAAATAACTTTTTTTTCTCAAACCATTATATCAATATTTTTATTAATTTATATAACACACATTGATCATCAAGAATCTCTAAAAAATGCTTATTATTGATTTCATCTTCAAATATAATGACAATGAAACTCATGAATTGACTTTGAAACACCATAGATAATTATAAATTATCCCTAATATTAATTTTAGTGATCTATTGATGATGATATTTTAATTAAGGATGAGTATGTACACCACTATTATGAAACTAGTACAAACGATCAAAACTACAAACACTCGATGTGGAAAATCGATAGAATTAATATAGAGATTGAATATTTATGAAGATTATAAATGACAATATATTTGATTAAGGTTCATAATTAAGTTATTAAGATATATATTTTTTATATAGGTGGTTAAGTTATATTTTTGGAAGTTAGGTCAAGAGGTAAGGCTTTTCATCTCAAATTCCTCCCTTTGAGACATGTTTGGTATTATGCACCTAATTTAATTTATATGGTGTATATAATACCTACTTTATATATAATTTCATTTTTTATCTTTTAATCAAGGTATTTTTAGTTAAATTACATGCCTTTTCTTTTAATGGGTTTTGATTTGAATGTTTCTACAGTTGTAAGGGTTTTTTTGTCTCAATTATGATTCTTTGAGACATAATACATTTTGTGCACTATGTTTTAATTTTATTGTGTATTCAAATACCATGGATATATTTTTATCATAATATTTTCATTTCATGGGATTTCTTATAAAAATATTTTTCCTTATTCAAGTGACTATTGACATAGTTGTTTCCCCAGTAAAAAGGATTTTTTTTACTCAGAACGCCTTCTTTGAGTTATAATGTTTTGTCTTGAACATTATTCTTCCACTCTTGGATTCTACCAACCTAAAATTTTATTATATGATATTTTATAATCCTATTTGAGAAAATGAATTGTTAATATTAATACGTTTTTATTACTATTTTTACAACATTGGTTTTCAACAATAGTAACTTTAAGTATTTATAATTTCCATTCATAATCAATTTTTTTGGATCAACAAATCCTATAAAAAATAATTTCATTTTCAAGTATCCATTATTTGAGATTCATTTAAAAGTAAAAAATTTAAATGATTTTTCACTTTACTTTTTGAGAAATATTATAGGATATGACCTGCAACTTCCTATTTTACATCAATTTTAAAAATGTTTTCTAATATATCTTTTATGTTTTAACTTCCAATTACCTTTTCATTTTAAAAGTAATTTACCCTAATAGGATTTGTGTTTAACTATTTATACTAATATATATATATATATATAAATTTTGGAGTAATGAACTCATGATTGAAAATATTCCAATTTATGATCTCTTTTTGGGTTGTGTCATTAAATCATTCTTTTACAAGGATGTTTTCATCTATGTCAACATCCTTCTAGGATTCCATTGTTACACAAGGGATTGTTATTTTGAAACCATCAACTATATTCCTATGAATATTTTATGACCAATTTATTCACGTATTAACTTATCTATAAACTTATTTCTCTATACAGTGTGAACATTAAATTTTACATAATTCTGAAAGGATGATGTTCACCTATAAAGTATGATATTCTATTTACATGGGGAAAAGTATTGGTATACTATATATTATTATTCTAATATGGATGATTATTGGAAAGTTGACAATATATTATTTGACTATACACCTTCTCTCTCAATATGAGTTATTAATATGTCATCCCTTTATTGAAATAGGGAAACTTATTAACATTCATGAATATTATTGGAGTCTAACACAGAATTATCATGTATTGATATTTTATATTATTCAATATATACATATCCATGTTTTTATTAATTCAAATGTTCCTTATGGGATGGAATGAAAGGTATTACTAAATCTTATGGTGAATTAATTAGACTTAATCAGGTGATGGGTGGGGGATAGAATATATATACCCTCTATCCATTAATAGGTATCATGAGACAAAATAGGTTGGGTTTTGATTTATGCCTCTTTATATACCAAGATAGTGTCCTGGTTCAAGGCCTTACCAATAAGATATCTTGAATATGGTTATGATGATAAGTAAAGTGTCCTTGAATAAGTTCTTAAAAAAAGGCTTTTGAATTCTAGAATTATGCACTATGCCAATATGAGATCAATTTTATTGATATCTGTAACATCCCAGTTATGGGTGTCGCCCAAAGGTTCCCAGTACCCAGTTGGTCACATGGCCACAAGCGCATTTCCCCAAATGCCAGAGGCTTCCAACTAGAAATGAGGTCCTTGACTGTGATAGTGGGGAAATTATTCCCTCATTGGAAGAGTAACACAGAGGAATAACAATAATATATAACAGCGGAAGCAGTAATACCATACAATAAGCAAACATCGTAAGATTGAAATTAAATAAAAAAATAGATAACATATATAAATGATGCATGTCACATATGTCTAGAAAAGTATCCAAACATGTCAGAATGTTGTAAATATAGTACTAAACCAAATTATAAATAAAACAAGTAAAACTCCAGTAGCATCGCAAGCCTCAGCTTGGTCCCATGCTTTCCAGCTCCATGACCTTCATGTAACTAAAGTAGAAGGGTGCTTGAACTTATCTATACCTGCAACAATATAATCTATTTGGGCCCAAAAGCATGACCCAAATAGGGTGTGAAGTGAATCCTAGTAGTCAACCACCCAAAGATCTAGGTCTATCTGTTAGTTAATATATATAGCAGGCAAAATGAAAAATGAAGTAATAAACCAAAAGTAGTCAAAAGTAATCATCCTACAATTAAAAAATAAATTCATTTAAATTTATTAATTATTCAACAAATCATTCACAAGAAACCCTCTCTGAATGTTCTCAAAGTCTAACCCCTCTGGTTTCGTAAAGATAAAGACTCTCTGAGGAAGCACTCACCGTCAATTCCCCATGTGGTATTTTAACGATAATTATAGACTCTTTGAGGAAGCACCCAACATCTATTCCCCTTGTGGTCTCATAAAGGTATACTATAGACACTCTAAGGGAGAACTCACCATCCATCCCCCCTATGGTCTTAGAATGTAAAATGTATAACAGACACTCTGGGGAAGCCCTCAACATCAATTCCCCCTATTGTCTAACTACACTAGGTTCTTACAGCCTTGTGTAATATAATCATTAACAAACGATATCCAGAATCCAAAGTAATCTCATCTACTACAAGGATAAGAAGGTACAATTCATATAACAAGCATGTCATATAATATAAACTCCATCCTAATAGCACTACGCATGAAAATAAAACAGCCTAACATGCAATTCAAGACCTAATGGCCAATATAAAACAAACATGGGAAAACACACCCATACACAAGGTAATAAACCTAAATCATAATCAAAACCCCTTCTAAAGAAAACAAAACATATTAGGCATCAAACAGGGTTAAATATCCAAAACACACAATACCCTAAACTAGGTTATTCGACACTTTTTTCACATATAATCCAAAGACAGCTATGAAAAGGCACAAACCACCAACCTCGATGTTGTACAATCAATATAGTTGAACATAAACATTTTAATCGACCTAGAACATCATATATATACCAAAATTTCAAAATATTTCAACCTCAAATATCTCACAAAATAAGATAAATCAAGAGGAGAGGCTCTATAAGAAGGAAGAACTCACTAAGCAGATTCCAACACAACTGACGGTGTTTGATTTCAAGAACAGACAATGAATCATAGGTTTAGAGAATAATCTTCACTTTCAGTCACTCCTAGATGAGACGGGTTTAGAATAAGAAAATTCTAGGAATTAAAAGTGAACCTGGTCCTATTTAACAAATAAAAAGAAAAGTACACAACGTGTTCATTTAATGTACATGCCTTGTATATGCCTTAATCGGCCCCCACTTTAGGCGGTCTCTAGGTCACCTCACATGTCCATGTACTCGGACATTACACGGCCAGTACACAGCTACCTATAGTAATTGGGTACATGGAATGTACTCCTAAGTACACATCATGTACTTATGAATTTTTCAAATTCTCTCTTTTTTTCTCAAAAACACCCGAAATCAAGATCTATACCTGAAATGAAGATACTGGTTCTTACAAACTTCCCCCCTTAAATAAATTTGTCCCCGAGTTTTCATAATAAGGAAGAACTTAAGAAGAATCCTCTGATATATATGATGGAACATCAGCCTCACCCTCCCAAGTCTCGTCTTGTACTCACCCGTACAGCCACAACACCCATACCATAGGAACAGACTCACCACAAAGAACCTTCGCACTGTGATCAAGAATATGGATAGGATTCTCCTTGAATTATGCATCCACTTGAAACTCAACATCCTCAGGTTGAAAAACATGAGACAGGTCTGAGATGTAACGTCGTAGCTGAGAAATGTGGATGATGTCGAGCATATACCAGTACCTCTGAGGTAACTGCAATCGATAGGCAACCGGCCCAACTCTCTCCAAAACCTCAAATAGCCCAATGTATCTCAGTGAAAGATTTCCCAGTATCTTAATCCTCCTGTGTCCCAACCATGGTGTGACACATAGAAAACCCTAATCTCCATAGGTTGTCTTCATCTATCAGCATAAGACTTCTGTCGTGACTTTACAGTAACCATCGTCTTTCGAATCAACTCCACCTACTCTTTGGTCTCCTGGGCAAGATAAGGTCCCAGCATATCTGTCTCTCCTACTTCCAGCCAACATAGGGGTGATTGTCACGGCCTACCATACAAATCCTTATAAGGTGAAATCTGAATAGTCACCTGAAAACTATTATTGTAGGAAAACTACAGTAGAGGTATGTGCATCTCCTAAGAACCTCCAAATCTAGGACGCTGGCTCGAAGTATATCCTCCAACACCTGAATCATACACATAGAATGGCCATCTATTTGGGGATGGTAAGTTGTACTCAGATGTACATGTGTACCCAAAACCCTATGTAGTCCCTACCAGACCTGAGAAGTAAAATGGGAGTCCCAGTCTGAAACGATGGAGTGTGGAACACCATGAAAAAGTACAATCTCTTGAATGTACAACCTTCCATGCTCATCAATGTTAAAGGTGTCCTTGATTAGTAAGAAGTGCACAACCTTTGTGAGTCCTTAAATGACAACCCAAACTATATTATTCCCATGAGGCAACCTTGGTAAATCTATCACTAATTCTATTGTGACATCATTCCACTTCCACTCAGGAATGGGTAACTACTGCAAAAGCGTTGCTAGTCACTGAGGCTCCGCCTTCACCTTCTGATAGGTGGAACACCTGATCACAAAACCAAAAACATCTCTCTTCATACTGGGCCACCAATACTGATGGTGTAGACCTCCATACATCTTGGTGACACTAGGACAAATTAACCAAACTAAGGAATGAAAATCCCACAAAATATCCTCACGTATGTATGCTGACACCCACACACACCCGTGACAATGCAATATCTCATCATCGCCTATGTTCCATCCAAAAATAGGGTCCTCTCCTTACACATTCTATCTTAGAACTAGGCCTTTAGAATCAAATAGATTCATCATTCTCACTCGATCAAGTAGATTATAGGTAATAGCTACAGAAGAAAGAAATTTCTTCTCATGTATATCGTTAACCTCCAAGTGCATCTCATAGAACAGATCCATAAGCTTCAAGTCACTGATGGCCTCCTAAACTTATTGTATCTGAGTCCTCCATCTCAATACATCACCTACTATATTTCCTTTCCCAAGTGTGTAGGAAATCTCAATGTTAAAGGATTTAAGGTACTCAACCCACCTTCGATGTCTCAAATTTATCTCACGCTTGGTAAAGATATACTTGAAACTTTTGTGGTCTTTTCACACCACAAAATTCTCTCCTAGAAGGTAATGTATCCAACAGTGCAAGAAATGAACAACTATTACCAACTCAAGATCATGTGTCAAGTAGTTCTTCTCATGTGGCCTCAACTGTCGAGACATGTATGCAACGACGCATTCCCCTTTCATAATAACTACTCCCAACAGGATACTTAATTCATCATAGTAAATAGTATAACTCTTTCCCAACTCTGAAAAAACTAATTTTAGTGCTGAATTAAATCTCACTTTCAGCTTTAGAAAGGCTGAATTGCAGTAATCTATCTACAGGTACATCACAATCTTCCTAGCCCGGCCCATCAGTGGTGTTACTAAGCATGAAAATTCTTGTATGAAACTTTTGTAGTAACCATCCATCCCTAGAAAACTCTATACCGCAAATATGTTATTTAGATACTCCCAAGAAACTACGGTCTCACTTTCTCTAGGTCTACTAATACTTCTGTCTCTGAGATAGCATGGATCAAGAAGTTAATCTGGTCCATCCAAAAGTGGCATTTCGAGATCTTAGCATATAAATGATGCTCTCTCAGTGTACTCAAAATGATCTCAAGATGTGTTGCATGGTTGTGTTGAGTGTGAGAGTAAAACAATATATCGTCCATGAAGACTACCCCAAAATAATCCAAGTATGGATGGAACCCTTGGTTTATTAGTTCCATGAAAACTACAGGCATGTTCATGTGATCAAATGGCATAAAAACATACTCGTATAGACTATACATTTTTTGAAAGGTTGTAATATGTATATATAATGGAATAACGTGTAAATGATGATAATCAGGTCTTAAGTCAATCTTTATGAACACCCAGGCTCCGCGAAGATGATCAGAGAGATCATCGATCCTTGGTAAGGGATATTGGTTTGTGACCATCAACTATTTCAGCTTCCGATAATCCACAAAAAGTTTGAGGGTACCATTCGCCTTTTTCACAAAAAGGACAGGCAAGCCCCAAGGAGAATTACTAGGTTGGATGAATACCTTTTTCTGTTACTCCTATAACTGCTTCTTGAGCTTCTGTAACTCTGGTTTAGCCATCCTATAAGGAGGAATGGACACTTGTGCCACTCCTGGCACAAGATAAATAGAAAAGTATTCCTATCACTCTGGAGGTAAACCTAAAAATTCATTTAGAAAGACATCCCTGAAATGATCTACCACTGGAGAAAATTCCATCTGTGAAGTCCAATGGTCATCCAAATACAAACTAGAAATCTTGGCTATAAATCCTTCTAACCAATGATTCTCGGGTCTAGCTCTGCTCTTTTGGACATCCCATTCACCCTTATGTAGAAACAATCTATCCTTTGTTGATGTGATAGCCACCATACAGTGATAGAAATCGACAACATCCAGGAAGGGAACTAACCAGTTCCGTCCTAGAATGATGTCTTAGCCCATAATCTCTAAGACATAATGGTACCATAAGAACTGACACCCACCAACCTCAAGAGGTAACCCCTTGCATTGAGTTACACTAGTCGTTCTAGTCCCCAATAGTGTGTCCAGCATCAGGATATAAGTAGAAGTAAAGATACAAAGCCCAACACTCTACATAACAGGCATAGATATGAAACCGTGGAAATCCCAGATGTAGAAAAGAGTAAAATCTAAAATTGAGGAAAAAAAATTGTACCTCTAACCATAGAGGTTCTGAGATCCTTCTCATCCAGGGTTTACTCCAGTGAAAAAGTCTGGCCTACATCATGGCCCTGTGAAGCTGTTTGTGATCCCTGACCAGATCCACCCTGTATTTGTTGAAAACCCTATGTCTGACCATTGCGGCGATGACCTCCACCTCGGCTTGAACATCCAAATGAACTCTAGTTCCTTGGCTGATGAGAAACTGGTGGTCCTTCTCCTGAATGTGGAGTCATAGTAGAACCCCTATAACTATCTTCTGGTGATAAAAACTTATAGAAACTCTGAAGATGAACCATCTTGACACAATATCAGCACTCAACTAGGTCTCTCAAGAAATGTGGCATCGTATGCCCGCTCTTCCCGTACTGGTAGCATACCACCTAGCTACCTGAAGGAGTATATCTCCTACTCGGATCCCCATGTGTGGACACCCTGTGACGCTTCCTACTATCAGACGGAGTAATACCAACTCTAGATTCCAAGACACCCTGGATCACAGCTCTAAAATCCCTTACGTTTCACTCTATGATTAGCACTAGGTTTACTATAGAAGTTATAGATGTCATCCTGAAGATTTTCACCTAAGATTGGATGGCATGCCCGATAACATCCTCCAAATTCCTCATTAGAAATAAATCATCACCACCTAGAATGGGTGTGAAGCACTGAAGTTATGTAAAGTAAGAATAATACTCCACAACTGAGAGTGTACCCTGCTCTAAACTCAAGAACTCTCAGGCTCGGTCGGCCCACAAATTATTTGGGTAAAAGTAGTCATAGAAGGTCTGTTGGAACTCAACCCAAGCCATAATTCATTGGCATCCCAGATGTGATATCGCATCCCACCATCTCTTATCAGAATCTCAAATCATGTACATCACAAGCTTCTCCCTCCTTTCAAGAGTTGTCTCCAGATTCTTGTGGATAGATATCATGTCTTCTAACCATGACTATGTAGTCTGAGGTCCTCCATCCTCTAAAAAATTGGAGGATATTGCTGCTAAAAACCCTGTGTCAACTCTTCTATAGACGGGGCAGGATGCGGTTCTCCCTAGAAGGTCTTAATAAACCTCATAAAGCCTTATTAGGATAGTGAATCAACACCTGTATCTGGAATGATGGTTGGTTCCAAGAGAGGCATGATGGGAGGATCTTTCAGTAGTCCTGAATCTACCATTTCTTGTGTTTGATAATTTCCATGTCTTTGGAATACAACCAGATAATGTCTCGGTGGCATGACTCTGCAAGGTCAAGTTCAAACCTTAGTTCAATATTATCACGGATTGAAACTTAGAAGTGGAGTAAAATAACAAGACAATGAAGTCATTCAATTTTTTCAAAACATGGATACACGGTGTGTATGAACCCTACACAATGTGTTCCCTTAATACTTTACATGGGCATGTACTTCTTCCAACCCAGGTCATGTAACACCCAATACACATGGTGTTTTCTCCTTTCACATGTTGTGTACTTGAATCTTCCCCCCATCCCAAGTTCCTCTACAGGGCTAAATCACAGAGTTCTCTTAGAACAAAACTACACACCGTGTTTATTCCAAACACGGCGTGTACTAGAAGGATTTCATCGACCTGTTTCATTAGTCACATGGCCTCATACATGGTCTGTACAATAGGGCATGTTCTCCCTAGACATGGCATGTACCAATTAAGTTTTAACCACCTGTATTGTTAGTCACACGGCTGGATACACGGTCTTTACAACACAGAAAGTACTCGAAGTACACAGCGTGTGCCACCAACATTTCACAACCTCTTGTCTCTACCCACATAGCCAATCACATGGTTAAGGACTACACGAAATGTACATACAGTACGCGGTGTGTAATTAAGAAAAGTTGTTCCTTCCCGAACAGAAGGATACATGGTGTGTACTCATCATTAGACACTGTGTATTATGGGTTTTTTCATATAGTAAGCCTTGTAAACTACTCTATAACCCCATAAAAACATAGAAATAAACATTAAAGTGCCAAATTATGATATTTGGGGTCCCGTACTCTCCATGAATCAACGCTTTGCATCATATTCACATATATCACAAAGTATAACAGCACAATCAATCATATAATCCACCAAATTATGATCCATGATGGCCCATAACACCTTAGGGACCAAAGTTTGGTGCCCATTCGAAAGAAACATTACATATTAGTAATACCTAATAAAATAGAAGGTATTTTATCATGGAATCTATCACAACAGCATGCATACCTAGTACAACATTTATCACAATAACATGCATTCAGGAATGCACCCTAAATGGAATGAAAATAATCCATGACATGTGATCTCTTGAAAGTGCCTATATGATGCATGAGATGACATACCGTCATCTCATCAGGTTTCAATAGAAATAGAACCACAATAATATCAACAATAACATCACAAAACATGTGAATTGCCCAATAGTGAAATCAAATCAACTATAACAATTGAAAAAACATAAAATTGAAATAATCAAGGAATAATGGATTTTCTCTGTACACAAGTTAGCTACTCCCAGGCACAGCTTATTACCAACTACCAATTCCTTTATATCCATGTCTACAGTCTCCAAAAAGTAAGTCAAAGAAGAAAAGAATGCCTCTGATACCACTTTGTAACATCCTGGTTCCGGGTGCCACCCAAAGGTGCCCCCTACCTAGTTGGTCACATGGTCTCAAGTGCATTTCCTCGAACTCTAGAGGATTATGACTAGAAGGGAGGTCCTTGGGTGTCATAGTGGGGAAACTACGCCCTCATTAGTAGAGTAACACAGCAGAATAACAATAATATAAAACAGTGGAAGTAGTAATACCATACAATAAGAAAATATTGGAAGACTAGAATTAAATAAACTAAAGAGAATATATAAATGATGCATGTCACATATGTCTACAAAAGCATCCAAACATGTCACAATTATGGAAATACAGTACCAAACCAAAGTACAAAGAAAACAAGTAAAACTCTAGCAGCATCGCAGGCCTTAGCTTGGTCCCATGCTCTACAAATCCACAACCATCATGTAGCTAAAGTAGAAGGTCACTTTACCTTATCTATACCTATAACAATATGATCTTTTTGGGCCCAAAATCAAGACCCAAATAGGGTGTGAGACGAATCCCAGTAGGCAACCACCAAAAGATTTGTTCATATCTATCAGTGAATATATATAGATGGAAAAATGAAAAATGAAGTAATAAAAAAGGAAGTACTCAAAAGTAACCATCCTACGGTTGAAAACTGCATTAATTTACATTTATTAATTATTAAACCAATTATTCACAAGAAACCCTTTGGTAAAGTTCTCATAGTCTAACCCCTATTTTTTCACAAAGACAAAGATTCTCTAAGGAAGCACTCACCGTCAATTCCTCTTGTAGTATTTTAAAAATAACTACAGGCTCTCTGAAGAATCAGTCAACGTCCATTCCCCTTGTGGTCTCATAATGGTATACTATAGACACTCTGAGGGATCACTCACTTTCAATCCCCCTATGGACTCACAACGTAAAAAGTATAATAGATACTATGGGGAAGCCCTCAACGTCAATTCCCCCTATGGTCTAACTACACCAGGTTCTCATAGCCCTGTGTAATATAATCATGCACAAACGATATTCAGAATCCAAAGTAATCTAATCTACTACAAGGCTAAATAGCTACAATTCATATCCCAATCATGTCATATAATATCAACTCCATCCTAATAGCACTAGGCATGGAAAGAAAATAGCCTAACAGGTAGTTCTAGACCCAACGGCCAAAATCAAACAAACATGGGAAAAAAATCCATAAATAAGGTAATAAAACTAAATCATAATAAAAAACCCTTCTAAAGAAATAAAAACACAGTAGGCATCAAATATAGTTAAATCTCTAAAACACGCAATACCCTAAACTAGGGTATTTGGCACTTTTTTGCACATATAATCCAAAGACAACTACAGAAAGGAAAAGACCACCTACCTAAATGTTGTATTATTGATATAGTTGAACCTCAGCCTTTGAATTGACCTATAACATTATAGATCTACAAAAACATCAAAAGCGTTCAACCTTTAATATCTCACAAAAGAAGATAAATCAAGAGTATAGGTTCTATAAGAAGGATGAACTCACCAAGGGGATTCTAACACAACAAATAGAGTTTGATTCGGAGAATGGATGACAGATCAGAGGCTTGGAGAAGAATCATTGATCTCGGTCGCTCTTAGACAAGACAAGTTTAGGAGAAGACAATTCTATGAATTAGATGCAACCACGGTCCTATTTCACAAATAAAAATAAAAGTACATGGCGTGTTCATTTAATGTACACGTCGTGGACATGCCTTAATCAGCCCTCACTTTAGGCAGTCTCCAGGTCACCTCACATAGCTATGTACTTGGCTGTTACATAGCCAATACATGGCTACCAATGGAAATATGGTACACTATGTGTACTCCTAAGTTCACGGCAGGTACTTATGAATTTTCCAAATTCACCCTTTTTTCTCAAAAACACCCAATGTCGAGATCCATACATGAAATGAAGGTCTGGGTTCTTACAATATTCATGTTTTTATTTATTTTTATGTATATATCATTCTCTCAGTTTCAAATTTATTATATTTTAATGTTGTTTACATTTTCTTAGCTTTATATTTATTCCATGATTTATTCAATTTTTTATTTCATGTACTGACCATTTTGAGATAACCCTTTATTATGTTTTCATTTCCTTAGGTTATAGAGAAAAATAGTACGTGTGACTTATTTAGAAGGATAATAGGTTTGAAAGAATTTGTGTGATACATTGATGTCTTGTCTTGAATTAATTATTTTCATATATAATGGAAAAATTGTCTATTTAGTACAAATAATATGGGATTTATCAATTTCTGTTTTTTATTAATTATCTAAAACTTTAAACCTACCAATATCCTTCAGATATAAGAGATGAGATAATCATTTTTTATTTTTGAATTAAGGATGGTTACATCAAATCTTTCACAGGTGATATCAAATAAATTATGTAAAGAATGTGTCTATGGAACTATATCGAGGAGCGCAGGTCTAGGATGTCATAGTTTTGGGGGCTGAGTTATGAACATTGTTTTATGGTGGATTTCTAATGACAAGTCCATGTGAATATTTCTTTAGTTTTAATGGTGGTTGAATATCAATTGTCCGTTCTTGCTCAGAGAATGTTGAACTTCTAAATAGAGGTAGGTGATTCATTGTTTCACTTTATTTTTATGTGAAATAAAAAAATTATCATAATTTATCTCTTTGGATAATGGTGTAATTAATCATATTGAATATTAAACTATAAATAAATAAATAAATGGGTTTTTTTTGTGATCTCATGTGTTTACACTGTGTTAAAGGTTTACCTATTATTTTTCTAAATATTTTAATATCTTTGATTATGTAATAGATTATCATGTTTGTTATGTTGGAAATAGTTAAATAACACAAATATGGTAATACTTTTGTTAAAATAATAAATAGTAATGTTTAATTATTATAGTTTATCTTATAATTTATTAAACCGAATTTAATACTTGAATCATTTTTAAATATTTCAAGGATACTTATAGTTGATGCCTTAGGTTTCATGAAGTTTTAACCTGTGGTAAATGAATATATTAATTCAAGATGGTAAACAATTGTTTGTTTGAAAAAGGTAATTTTTTAGGTCTGAGAAAGATAATTTTCTTATGAATACTAGATACAATGTTTCTAGGGCCTAGCTTACCTATTTAATTTTTTGTTTTCTTGTTGAATTTTTTGATTTCCATGGATGGGAAACATTGATATGAGATATGATATGATACTATGATAGATGATGGTTCAGAAAGAATGGTTGGGGATTCCTATATTTGTGGGAGAAGTTTATGTCTATGATGGTAGGATGTATATTGATATTCCTAGTAGCATCAAGGATAGCACTAGGACTGATGGAATTGGTTGAATATGGATCTTCACATTGTTTTTTTAAAGATTAGATGGTTTCTTTGTAGTGAATCTTATTTATTGGTCAGATGTCTAGGTTTAATATTACTATATTTCTTTCTCAACTACTTGATGCAGATAGTTGTTCATGGATTATTCATCTTTTATGGTAATTTAGGATGAAAACTATAGTACATGAAATTATGGAAAGATAAAAAATGTTTACTTTTTTAACACATCGGCTTGGAGACTTAATGGAATTATAAATGAGGATAAATCTTCAAAACCATGGAAAATGTTGTATTATTCCTATAGGGAATGGAATTTGATGGTAATTAATGTAATTATAAATTTTTTTATAGAAATAATTAAATGAAATTCCCTTTGAATAGTGATTTATTATAGGATATATATTCCTTAATGTTTTCATTTAGGTGTCTAAGAGGAAATAACTATAGTTGAGGTTAATTCTAGGTACATTCCCATAGTGTGGTTATGATCTATATTTAAATTCTTATGTTAAGTTATTTCATATGATACCCCACCCATGTTTGTTGGGAGACCAACACTAGTATAATCTATAGGTGGTTTCCCCAACATCCAATTTGGGGAGGAATCGATGGTTGACTACCTCCTCTTTCACAACTCTCTTCTCCTGGTAGTATTATGTACTAGTATGGTATCCTAAGGATCATTATAGGTATGTTTTGTATGGGATGCAATGGGTCGAGGTGTAATACATGATTTATAAGACGTATTGGATCCCAGAAACTACTATGTCACTATCTAAAGATGATATTATGTGATGCATGGGGTTTGTGATATTTTATAGTTTCCTAAGTGTTTTTAGACAAGATTATTTGTTGGAGAGTGATAGTTCAGGATGCGTGACATTGCAGCATAGTGGAAAACCAGAAGGGAAGTGATATAGGGGTACCTTAATTTGATATTATGTTTGATATTATATCATTTCTTTGATGGGATACTTTGTTAAAGATCCATGGTGAGGTTGGAAACTTAGTGTACCTATTTAGAAAATGATTCATTTTCACTTATTTATTCACTAGGCTTTTGTACACTATCAATTTATATTTCATGAGATGATCCGTATATGATCCTACTTAGTATACCTATTATGATCACCCTACATATATCTAATCTATTTTCCAGTTCCTTGTGAACTATTTGGTAATAAATCTGTACATTACTGGTTTTTGGTGTTATTCAAGAGTTATTTGGGCTTTGAGGTTGCTGTCAGGGATAGTCTTTTGGTAATTGTGGTTTCTTTTTTATATGTTCAATTTCGTTTTATTAGATGCATGTATTATAATATTTTATTCTTTTATGAGTAGGATTTGTTTGTTTTTATTATCTTATCTCTCATTCCCTATTCTTTTTATAGAGTAATACCTCTCATTTGTGTGTATGATATACCATCAATGATTTTTTCTAACCCATGGCCTACTAGAGATGGGATTTAAGCATCATTATCTTTATCCCTTAATTTTTAACCTAGGAGGGGTACCTTTCTGGGGATGGTTTCATGATAGAGTAGTATCAAAAGTTGGTTTGAGAGATGGTATAGAGTTTATAGTTAGGAACTAGTGAGGAATTTAGGGGATGATATGGAACCAATGTCAAATAAACCTAGTAAGAGATGTAAATAAGAGATACCGGATATAAAATGGATATTTATGGCCTCCTATGATCCAAAGTGATGACCCTTAAGTTTAATAAACCTACTAAGAAAAGTTATATTGGTCTCTAGGTAGATACCTCATAGAGGATCATGAATAATTCTTATTTTCACTCATTTTTAAAATGGGAAGACCTTAGGAATAGCTTAAAACATAAAAAATAAATTTATCCTAAATATTCTATATTTTGGGTTTAAAATTCCCTAAAAAATTGTTTTTGTAGGTATGGCTCCAAGTAATTGTCCTAATCAGGTTCATGTCAATGATGTTTAGTAGTATGCGCCAGTAAATCTCCACAGATTTGAGGTTGATGACGACGAAACCTAGAGGAAGACACTATGATATTTTTGGTTCCAGAGTCAAAAAAAGTATGAGTACTCTATTTTGGATTCATTTATATGGGACTAATTGTAGAATGTATAGATAGAATATATTTTTATTCATTCATTAAAGTTTCACTAGGTTTCATTGGTGATGATGATGTTATGTGGGGTTGTTAGGTAGTGGTGGTTCTTTTTCATTAAGGATCGCATGCATATGACAATCTCAAGGAATAAGCTCTAAGATCAGTTTCAAACCAAGTTTCTTTCTTTGAATATAAGGGAATACAATTGATATGAGGTTATCACCCTTTGATAAGGGAGTTCCAGTGTATAATATTATGGTTTCCATTTTAGGAACATTCTTTGATATTCTTCATATCTAATGACAGATATGGAGGCCAGGGCGAGGTATTTAAAGAAGTCTTTGCATCTAGAGATCCATCTCTAGGTTATTAATTTTATGATACCGACATATCTTGATGTATTGTTAGTAGAAGAGGTTTCTGAGATGATTTTGGTTGGAACCAGATCATCATGAGAGGGAAGTAATCGAAATTTTCCATGTAGTATATCTATGGTCTGGAATTCCAATTTTTGGAAAAATGGTTTAGGATAGTTGGAGGTAGGTCCCAAACCACTTCGCCTCATTAATCTGGGGTTAGAGGATATCAAGATCCTTACAAGTGATAAAACATCTATTTTACTTATGTAGGTTATGGTCATCAGTGGTGAGTGTGTGTGGAATTTTTGATCAGGCGGTGTGTGGTTGATGTTCAACTTTAGGTTCCACTATTTGAGTAGTTTCAGTTGAGGAAGTAGCGGTAAGTTTCTCCATCTTTTGATCATCATAGGATAGATAGGGGATTAGAGGATAGCCATGTGATTCTTCTTATCCTCAAATATTAGATAATGGACATAGTGGTGGTCTTCACCAGGTTCATAGAGGTCGTGGAGTAGGTCTTGTTCTGTTTCACGATCTAGAGTTGTTAGTGCCTGGTGATTCAGATGTTGTTTGAGGTACCCTGTGCTAGTTTTCTACTTGTGTTAATGATTTGTTTTATTCAAGATTTACACACTCTTTTAGGTGATATAACCAAATCTTTTATTAAGAACTTAAGGTGGGTAAGCTTCTAGTTCCCTTGGAATTGACAATTCCAGTTGGATGTCAAGATTATTTTTATAATGTATGTAGATACTTTGAGCTAGTGTTGGGGTAGAAATTCTCTTTGGGATACTTCCTATGTTTATAGACATAGCCATTTGATATCATCATTGTCATGGATTGGTTATTTTTAGTGAATGATATTGTGGATTTCTTTATGAGGAAGATAAATTTCTATAATATTGAATGGTATTATGTGATTTTTATTGGAAAGAGATACCATTGAAAAGGTCAGAGTTTTGTTACATCCATGTCTTCATTAATGGATAAGTTAATGATAACCTCTTCAAAGGTTCATTTATTAGTGTTTTCCAGGGTTGTAGAAGATAACATAGATGTGTTTACTGAGGATGTTTCAACACTACCCCCTTGATAGGTGATCAAGTTTAGGATAGAGATATAGTCATGCACTTATCTAATCAAGATGTATATGTATGGAATGGTTCTTTTTGAATTGAAAAATATTTTTATTCAGATAAATGATCTATTACATTCATGATTTATTCGGCTATGCATATAAACATTTGTTTCTTTGATTTTCTTTATAAAGAATCCAATGGAAATATGTGTCTTTTCATTAATTATCATCACTAAAACTGGGTTATAGTGAAGAATCACTATCCTCTTCTGCAGATTGATTATTTGATTGATTATTTGAAGGAATCCAGTAGGTTCTTGAAGATTGTTCTATAATTGAGATGTCATCAAATGTGGGTGAAGTATGGGGATATACCAAATAATAATCTTCAATGACGATATAGGTATTATGAGTTTTTTGTAATATTATTTAGTGTGATGAATAATCTAGTCAAGTACATTGCCTTAATGAATGTGTTATTATGATAGTATCAGTACATTTTCATGTTGTTTTTCATTGATGACATCCTTCTATACTCCACTTTAGAGGAGGATCGTGTAGATAATATATGGGCCATTTTATGAAGTCCTCATCATCAGAAGATATTTAGGAATTTTTAGAAGTTTGAGTTCTAGTATTGGGATGACTTCTTAATGGGTAATGTTACATCCCAACATAGAGTAGTTTTGGATCCTTCAGAGATAAAGGTGTTTGTTTCTTAGTCAGCTCCCAAAATTATAGCAAAGTTGTGTAGATTACTCTATATTATAGGATACTATAGGAGGTCCATGCTTGACTTATCTCATATCATAAATCCTCTAACAGCCCTGACCAGGAAAGATTATGAATTATTAGATAATGAACGATGTCAGTCTACTTTTGAGTATCTAAAGGATAAGTTTTTCATCAACCCAGTTCTTCATTTTCGTGTAGAAGGATCTTAGTTTGATGATTTCTACAAAACATAATGGATTATATTGGGAAGTGTATTAATTTAGTATAGGAATTTTTTTTCTTATGGGTATCATTAGTTATGACCCCATGAGTATAAATATTCCACCCATGATCTCAATTTTCCATTGGTTTTTTTCTTGAAGTTGTGGTGATAATGCCTTATCTATAAACACTTTATGGTTTTCACCAACCACAATATCCTAAGGTTTTTCTTCTCCCAACATGAGTTAAATCTATGATAGAAACTGTGGATAGAATTCATATAGAACTATGAATTTTATATTTCCAATACACTTGGAAATGTTAATGTTATAAATTATGTGGTAATAAGTAAGTCACATAGTCATTCTGTGGTTGATTCTGGAGATTCTTGGGGAGGGACGGAGGATCTCTCTATGATATATCTTGATATGGAGAGGTTAGTGGTATAGGATGTCTTTATTTGATGAATGTTTAGTATTTTTATTGCAGTAGGTGGAGTACTCCTCATTGGGGAATTTTAAGGTGGAAGTTTAGAAAGATCATGTAGTCGGTGGTGGTTTCCATGATGGATGGTTTGAGGATTATCAGTATTGTTTGTTATACCATGGGAGGATTTTTGTTCCTTCAGTGATGCCTCAAGTGATTCTTTGTGAGTTCCATGGATCAACTTTAGTATAACATCCTTGTGTGAAAAAGATGTATCATGCTTTGAGAGGTTATTTTTGGTGTCATGGGTTATAGTGTTCAATCGCAGAGTTAGTGTACAGATGTCTAGTTTTCCAGAAGGTTAAGGTTAAACACCATATTCCCGGTGGTTTTCCATAGCGATTAGATGTTCCTCAGTGGAAGTGGGATGACATTTTAATGGAATTTATCACCATTTTACCTTGAGAGTAGAGATTTTATGATACTATATGGGTGATATTGGACCATTTTATAAATTTGGATCACTTCCTAAAAATCAATGATTCAATCATAGTGGAATTTTTATCAAGGAAGAATATTGAGGAGCTGGTGAGGCTCTATGGAGTCCCAAGGAAGATAAAATCTGATCATAATCATTATATCACCTCCAGGGTATGGAAATGTATTTAGTATGATTTTGTCTCTCATTTGTGCCTTATAATTTCCTTTAATCTAAAAAAGGAAAGTTGAACATATAGGACCGTTCATACTCTTGAAGACATGGTGCACACATGTGTCCAATATTTTGGAGGTTCGTGGGTGAGACTCCAACCATTGGATGATTTTTCTTACCATAACATTTTCCACTCCACTAATTGTATGAAATAATTTGAATATTTTTATGGATAACCTTTTTGTTCTCTACTATTCTAGATTATCTCTAGATATTTAGTAATTCTTAAGAAAAAACTGGTGAAAATCATAACAAAGATAGTTCTGGTGATCTATGAGAGGATGAAAGTGGTACAGGATCATAAAAAGTCATATACTGACCATATAAGGATATCTCTTGAGTTTTAAATTGGATATTATGTGTTCTAGAAGGTAATTTCTCATCGTGGGTAGTGAGGGTTTGTTCATGGGAGTAATAATTCTCTCTAATTTATTGGAACTTTTGAGGTGTTGGATTATATTTGTGTCATCATGTATATGTTTTCACTTCCCCCATAGATGAGAATGATTTATGAGATCTTTCATGTGTTTTAGATTCACCATTATCTTCATGATGTCTCTCACATCATCAATTTGGGTGAGATCAATATTGATAATGATGTGACGTTGGATGAGTGGCCCATGGAGATCCGGGACCACTAAGAGAAGTTATTGTGCACGCATGTTATTCCCTTTGTTTGTGTTCTTTAGAAACATAATGGTGTGGAGGAGAGAACATGGGAATATGATTCACATATACACACTTAGTATTCTAATTTTTTTATTCTTAGATATTCTTTTGAAATGATACTTTGTCTTGATATTGACCTTTATCTTGATTATGATATGCTTCTCTCTTCCTTGATGCCTTGTTTGCAGCCTTCCTCTTATTTGATAGGTATCTCCTCTGAGAGGGTGTTTTGGATATGCTCATTAGTGTTTCATAGCTTTGTGAATTATTCCTCCAAGTGAGTAAGTTGTTCTCCCATGATGGGGATATTCTTGATAGGTATCTTACAGGGTGGTTGTTTGAAGAACCCCTTTATTTTATTTTCTCTAGTTTTCTTTTGATTCCCAAGGATAAGAATGGTTTGAGAGATATCTAATGTAATGGTCCAGACATTTCCAACTATTATTTTTTACATTACTAAGGCTTTGTGGTGAAAAGGAGGAATTTTTGGGGAGTTATAGAGGATAGAGAGATTTTATTTCCAATCAAATGGCCATTGATCCCTACTGGAGGGTGTGGAACTGGCTGTGTTTTCCTCTAGTGATCCATGTGTGATATGGGCTAAGAAAAATAGGTAGAAAATGTGCATGGACATGAGCATGGATCGATGGGGAAACTTGTTTGTTCTGTGACCAAAAAATAACACCCTAGTCTTGGTGTAGGTAATTATGAGGGAAATCATCCAAGTGTTTGGCCACACACCCTAGTGAATTCCACAGCAGGCTGGAACAATCATAGGCACCATGGTCGTTGTAGAGGCTATGGTGATGGTCTGGCTAAAGATAAGAAGATAAAACAACTGATGTTCCTTATAGATCATGACCTATTCAAAGGGGGGATGTGTACAGTGTTATGAGGGGTCTTGAATGATCTTTTAATTCATTATTTCTACTATTAGTTGATCCATGATCCTCTTTTGGAATGTTCCTTCGATTTCAAGATGCTTTGGATAAACCTAGAGTGTGGTTGGGTCATTTTCTCATTCTGAGGCTTCATTGTTGGAATTTTTAATTGGGTAATTGTTAGTTCTACCCCATTTTTACCCTATTGGTCATATCCATTGAGTATTCTAACTCAATGATGGGGAATAAAGTTCTCTTGATCAAGGTACATTTCTTAAACTCTTTCTCCATTATTCTTCCTTTTGGTTTAGGTGATTAATGGGGAAATCCCCTCAGTTTTGTGATCTATGTTCTGAGAGTGGTTTGATGGTGGATTTTTGGGGATAGGTTCTGGATAATCTTCCTATATATTTGGTGGCAGTTGATCATCATTTGTTCATTTTTCTTTCTTATATAAAGTTGAAATTTTAAGTCTAAGTAGGGTATTTTTTTATTCTCCTTGTCTTTATGTAAAATTTTGAAGTTATCTTGCTTTGTATCTTTGTTTAATTCTGTATTATCCTTAATTAAGATTAAACTATAAATAAAGAATGAGTTGGTTTTGGTTGTAGTGATCACATGTTCCTACACCATGTTAATGGTTTGAATATTGTTTTTATAGATAGTGTTCTATATTTATTTATATTATGGATTAGAATTTTAATGTTTTTATTGGTTAAAAATAATAAATTTGGTAATTCTTATTAGATAAATAATAAATAGGAATGTTTGATTATTATCATTCTTCTTATAATTGATGAATCATAATTAATGCTTTAAGCATGGTTAAATATATCAATGTTTTTTATAGATGATGCTTTAGGTTTTTTGTGGTTGTA
Source organism: Viscum album (assembly GCA_963277665.1). NCBI lineage: Eukaryota > Viridiplantae > Streptophyta > Magnoliopsida > Santalales > Viscaceae > Viscum > Viscum album. Next base: position 198,141,016 of record OY728157.1, on the reverse strand, counting down.
ACCTATGATAAATGAATTAGTTCATTCAAGATAGTAAATAATTGGTTTTTTGATAAAGATAATTATTTGCGGTCGAGTGGGAATGTTTGGTTATGAAGGAAAGATGCCTTTTTTAGGACCAAGTTACCTGGTTGAAGTTTTTTTTGCTTGTTTCCTTGTATGATTTTCCTGGATGATGAGCTTTTCTATGTGATGTGATGTGATCCTAGGATGGATGATGGGTTAGTGAGAATGGGTGGGGATTCCTTATTTTTTTTGTAGAATTTCAGGCTTAATATGGAAGGATTTATGGTTATATGCATGCCAGTGTTAGGTATAGCTATGGGACTGATGGAACATGTTGACTTTGGTCTTTCCTATTGTTTTTTACGATGAATGTTGGTATTATTTCATGATAATGAATCTTTTTTATAGGATATATTACATAGTTTCTTATTAAAGTATTCCTTTTCCCACTAAATAATAAATTTTGTTCTCCATGGTTTATACATATTTTATGATAGCTTAGTATGATCCCTAGAGTAACGACAACTATGAAATGATAAAAAATGAATTTTTTAACCAATGTGGTTAGAAACATAATGGAATGACAAATGATGATGAATCCTGAGGAACCTTGGAAGAGTTTGGATTATTATTGGAGGGAATGTGATTAGATGGTAATTAATGTCATTTTGAAATATTTTATATAAATAATTAAATGAAAATCTTTTTCAATGTTGTGTTTTTATAGTATATATAGTCATTAGAATTGCTAGTTTGGTTTCTGATAGGGAATAACTATAGTTGAGGTTGAGAATAGGTAGTTTCTTATAGTTTGGTTGTGAGATATATTTATATTTCTATTTTCTGTGATTTTATACACTACCCCACCCATGTCGGTAGGTCGATTGACACTAGTGAAATCTAGATGGTATTTTCCCCAACATCCATGTTGGCATGGAACATAAGGTAGACAACCTCCTCTTTTCCCACTCTCTTGTCCTGGAAGTACTATGTGCTGGTATACATCATGGTTACCTTTCCCATATATATTGGTTTCTAGTGATGTAATGAACTATGGTTATTTCACACACATTTCTATCCAGATATAGTATATGAAGGATCATTATAGGTATATTGTGTATGGGTTGTAGTGTCTTTTAGTATAATAGATTATGTACGGGTTGTGTTGGCTCCTGGAAACTACATGGTTACAATATGGAGATGTATTCTTGATGATGACATGATATGATCCATGGTTTTCATGATATTTTATAGTTTCCCAGGTGTTTTTAGGTAGGATTATTTTTTGGTGAAAGATAGCTTTGGACGTGCAATGTTGGGGAAGATTGGAAAACCAATGGGAAATTGGTAGTAGAGTTCCTTAATTTGATTTAATTTTGGATATTATATTATTACATATATTTTATTCTTGGTGAGATATCCCTGGTGATGTTGATAAACTCGTATACTTGTTTTAGTGAGGATTTAGTTTCACTTGTTTATTTGTTGGGCTTTAGCATGATTTATTTATTATTTTCATGAGAGGATCTGGGAGGATCCTACAAAGTATACCTATTATGACCACCCTATGTATGTATAAATCATTTCCTATTCTATAAGAGATGATTGGTAACAATACTGGACCTTACAATATCATGGTGTTGTTCAGGATATGTTTGGGATTCACGGTTGTAATCAAGTATTATATTTTATTACTTTTAGTTTATTTTGAAAATGTTCAGTTTTATGACATTACATGCATGTATTAGGATATTTTATTCTTTTATGAGAATGATTTTTTTGGTGTTATTATCCTATCTATTATTTCTCATACTTCTTATAGGGTAATTCCACCCATTTGTGTGTATGAAATATACTTGGTTCTTGTCTCCAACCTGTAACCTCTTAGAGGTGGTATTTGGGTGTCATTATCATTGTCCCTTCACTACCGGCCTGAGAGGAGAACCTTTATGGGGAGGGGGTCATGATAGTGTATCCACATCCCCTTTAATATTTTGTATCTGTATCTTATTATATATTATTATATTCAATGATCTATTCCAATTTATTTCTCTCATGGGTTTTTTATAAAAAAAATAAAAAAAACTTGTAAGGGTTTGTACTGAATCAATTTTCTTACATTGGGTTACAAACATTCTTACTGAAATTTATTGTTTCAAGTTTGATTTATTCTTCCAAATGAATACTTTGTATGGAATTTACTCCTTCCATTCTTGGTTTCTACAATTCCACCTTATAACCTTATTATAAAATGATTCCTAACACAAATATTATAATACTTAAAATGGTTTTATTGTCTCAATTTTCATACTCTTGTGACATATTTATTATTATAAACCGTGTTTTATTTTGTATGGTGTTGAAAATTCCCCTTTAATATTTTGTATCATAATCCTCTCATTATTCATGGTATTTAAAGTTTTATTTAAAATTATATCATTTAGGGGTTTTGGATTTAAATGTTACATAGTCGGGTCATAAATTCTCTACTTGTTTATGATCTTGTGAGCCCCTTTTATCCTTCTATTTCCTTTTTAATTGAAATTTCTCTTTTCTAGATAAAGCTACTTAATTTCATTGGTAAAATATTATTTTATGAAATACCTTATCAAATTAATGATTGGCGTTGGTAAAAAAACTTACATTATTTTCAATAGATATTTTTCCTCCATATCCATATTTAATTTCCCACTAATGTTTTCCTCTCTTTTTGGGAAGTCAAATATGGTTTAATTCATGTGATCCTCTTACTTCTCATCACTATTATTCGATTGAAATTTTATTATCTTATTTATAGTGTAGGTTTTCAATAAAGGTGTTTTAAATTGAACACCAATTTTTCTTATATATGGTGTACTTTCTTCCCTATTTTCTTCAAGTATAATTAATACCTTTTATTTCATTATATTTTAATTTCATGTTAAACCATTCATGTTATTTTGATTCTTACATTACCATTACCATAAGGGTTTTTTGCATCTCAATTTTTTCATTATGATATGATTAATATCCACCACTTGTTTCCCATTTTGTGGTGTATATATTGGTATTGGGTAACCTTATAAATCATCACACACTATTTTCTCTTATGGGACTAAGATTGTGGAAAATCCATTACTAATTTTTTCTTTATTAATCATCGATTGTGTAGAGGCATGATTTTTCCTTCTAATTTCATTCCAATATGAAAACTATATATTTATTTCCATTACCTAAAGGGTGTTAACCTAGATGTTAAATTTATATTAATTGGGTAAATTTTTTACTTAACTATATACCCCTTTCTGTATATAGATTTTTTTGAGATATTTTTAAATAGAAATTTATTCCAGTTATCAATTGGGTAAATATTGACAATTTTTATACTCATTATTTCAGTACAAATTTCAACTAATTAATAAGGAAATTTGGTTGTGTATTGTATATTTTATTCATTCCTTTGTATGATTAATTAATTGAAGTTAATTAGTGATGGTTGGGGCCTAAAATAGACCCTTGATGACTCTATAGGTAACATATGAAAAACTGCTTGGGAATTTTGGTGTATTCCTTCCCAAAAAATATTGACTAAATAAAAGGCCTTGAAGGAAAGATAATAATGTATAAAATAATGATATCTTGTCTTAGGGAATGGAATTAACTTTCTAGAATTATACATTTCATTAGTAAGGAACTAGATATTATTATTCATGTGTTTATTTATTGATATTTCTATAATGGATATGTTATGCTCAAGGTTTATTTTGATTGTGTCATTATTTTTGTTATCTTTTCCTATCATATTATTTATTTTCCCCTTATACTGTAAGGACCTGATCCTAGTTACTCAAATTCGGTTCCCTATTCTATTACATTAGCATATAAACAAGGAATCTTCATACTGAAGGACCAAGTATTTTCGTAGTTTTTGGAAACAAGATACACATATAAGTTCAACATTACATCATGAATGGAAATACAACACTAAGTTATTCCTTTAGAAACATCCATACCTCCTAGAATATTCATGGAAGTCATTCATAATTTACTTCTTCATATCTAGGGAAAATGAAACATAAGAAAGGGGTGATATCAAATGCTCTGTAAGAGTAAGCAATACAGCAGAAAATAACATAAACATTAGACATGGTGAATAATTGAAAACACGTGCCTTTAAAAAAATAAACTTCAACATAATATTGAAGGAATATGATCTATATAAATAATTATATAATAAAACCTAATCATGGGTATTATACTAGTTTAATAACCACATAAAATTTCAATTACTATCTTTATAATGAGGGAAGGGCATATTCTAGACATTCTGGAACATTTTTTCAAGGCCTTGGACAAGACGTCTCAAAATGATTAAGGCCTTGGCCAAAACCATATATCAAATTGGGAAAATCCTCAGCTAACTTCACGTCTATTTGTATCATGAGACCTACAAATGCATCGAGGGACTATAGAGGGCCTCACCCATTACATAATAATTAAAATTAATTCCTCATATGAGTGGGAACATATACATTCATATTGAAACAAACATATGAAATGTATCTAACTATCCCCAATCATTAAACATAAACACTAACCATTCAAAGTAATATGGTGAATGGTTTCAAGAAATCACATCCACAATAAATCTAGTCATAAACCATCCAATTAAATATGGTATATGAAATCATAATTTATTAATCCAATAATACATAAGAACCAACAAGAGTGTTGAAACAAATGAAAATACTCTTATAAAACCATTAATTAATTCTTCAGAAAACACTCTTTTATTTTGAAAAGAAGATTTCTTTTAGAAAAGTATTTGTATAAAACCAGAACTGAATTAAGTAATTATTTTCATGAAAAAAATTATTTTAGAAATATAATGGTTTCTAAAAATAGAATATATAATTCCCTTGAAAATAGGAAAGAATTTGAGAAATTCCCTTGAATTAGGCTTGTATTTCGGAAATAATTTTGAATGTTCCTTTTAAAATGTGTCACTCCCCATAATATAATAAAATATTATGGATGGTAGAAGAATATAAAACACTAAAACAGAATTTATGAGTAGTAAATAATAATACATAATAATTTCATTGAGGTAATTAGACAATAAAAGTAACCTGAATGGAAATGGATGTTCGGGTGGAAAACCCTTACCTTAAGTCTGAATGTGTTCTGCTCTTGAACTTAAGGTCCTAGAATATGAAGTTATACTTATTAATAACTTATTTAAGAACCGATTATACATTTATTTATTTTATAATAATTATTATTAGTTCATTTATTCCTTTATTGATAAGTCATTATATTGAATTTCGTCATTTCGGAGTGTTCGTTTTCTTTATTTTCATAAATGGTTCAATTGTTCTTAAGTAATGGAGTTCAGGTGGAATGGATGTAAATCTACAGAATTAAAATTAAATATTATTTATGAACATAAAGTAGTGTTTACATTCATTTATGTCATTTGGTTACATGTAAAGAGGATGAATCATTAGATGAAATATTTATGACATTCACTTAGATTATTTTAGCAGTATTTAGATTATTAGGAACTAGTTTGGTCATATGATTTAATAAAATGTACGTACACTAGTTACAAAATTTTAATTATGTTATAATACATACATTAAAGTCTGGTTAAATCATCAAAATATATTCATGACTAGTAATGAAGGAAAAATTGAAGAACAAAACTTCATCGTCCATGAAGGTTATAAATTGGAACCTCATGGATGTTAATTTCATTTATAAAATAAAAGGGAGAGAGTAAGATTATTGATGATGGTTACTCCATTTTCAAGATATAATTTCAGTATATATATGATAATATATTTATAATGGTCATTTTGATAGAGGAGGTGAGGAGAGGATAACAAAAGAGGATAAATTGAAATGAAACTAAAAGAAAAAGAAGGGTGGTTTACGTCTTGAAATAACCTCCTTGAGAACCTCCTTAAGGGAAGGTATTTTGGTCTTTTGGAAAGACCAAGTGCTTCTTGGACGTGGTTAGTGACTATGTAAGGGTATTTGGGCAGAACTTTTAGGAGCTTCAAGGCTTATAGGAGTGAAGAGAAGAGGGATTAGGGGGGTTATAGTGGAGGAGAGGAGTAAATTTTGAATATTTTAATCATTATATTATTATTTCCTTCAAGTAAACCAATAGTGTTTTTTCATGTGACCCCTAAAAGTAATAAGTTCATGTTAGTTCGAAACAAGGGTACTTAAATCACTTATGATGTTATAAATAGTGTATTTAACTGATAATTTGTATATACAGTATTTTAACATATTTCACTATTCCTCAAAAATTCAAGAATTTCAGAAAAATCCCAAAAATTCACCCCTACCATTTCTCAATGTGTATAATTAAACAATTAAATCAATTTTTCAAAAATAATTTTATAAATATTATTAATTTAATTTTTAAATAGAATCATATTTTGTTCCAAAAATAACAGTTTTAATGGTATAATTAGTTTTATATCACATAGAAAAAATTTATTAAGATATCATTATCTTATTACCTTAAGAAAATAAAATCATATCATTATTTACTATTCATAAGGGTCATATTACTATTCATAAGGTTCATATTACTATTCATAAGGGTATGTTACTATTCACCAAAAGTCAAGTTTGTTCTATCAAACTCCAAATGACTTAATTATCACAACTCTAGATGATTGATTTTTAAAATTCAAAACATAGTTGAGGCATAGTTGTGTTTAATGGCTATATTATAAAATGTTTTGTATTGTAGGGACATAGGTTTTCATGCATTCAATATTTATTTTCAAAACCTTGGGGTGTTACATTCTCCCCTCCTTACAAAAATTTCATCCTCAAAATTCATAAAATTTTCCCTAAAAAGATTGTGGTATGTCTTCAACATAAGCTCCTCAGGATCCCATGTTTCTTCCCCAATCTTATGGTTCCTCCAAATAACCTTTACCAGATGAGTCATCCGATTTCTCAATACTTGTTCTCTAGTATCAAGAATCTTGATACGCTATTCACAATAAGACATATCGGGCTCAAGTTTTATTTCTTCATAGGTGAGTACTTGTGTTGGGTATGGCATGTATTTCTTTAACATTGATAATTGAAACACATTGTGAACATTTTAGATACTTGACAGAATTTCCAAATGATAAGCTACAGATCCAATTCAATCCAGAATTTCAAAAGGTCGAATATACCTAGGACTTAATTTTCCCTTCTTACCGAATCATATAATACCCTTCCATAGAGATACCTTTAAGAAAACAATATCCCCTTCTTCAAATTCCAAATCCTTCCTTCGGTTATAAACATAGATTTTTTTCTTACTTTGAGCTGTTTTGATATGGGTTTAGATAATATTCACCATTTCTATTGTTTCCTCAAAAATATCTGGGTCTACAATCTTTCTTTCACCAACATCATCCCTGCAAGTTGGTGTAAGACACCTCTTTCCATATAATGCTTCATATGGTTCCATCTGAATACTTAAATGGAAGCTATTGTTATAAGAAAATTCTATGATAGGTAAATACTACTCCCACATACCTTGAAATTCAATTGAATAAGACCTCAACATGTCTTCCAATGTTTGAATATTCCATTCTGATTGTCCATCAGTTTGTGGGTGGTAGGCAGTTCTCAAATGATGATCAGTATCTAGGGCCTTCTAAAGACTTTTCCAAAATTGTGATGTAAAATGGGGATCACAATCAGAAAAAATTTATAAGGGTACACCATGAATTCTTACAACTTCATTAATATATATTCTTTCTAAACATTCAAGTGGTAAATCTTCTCCTATAGTAATAAAATGTGCTTATTTTGTAAGATGATCAATAATTACCCATATTGCATAGTTATTTCTTGGACTATTTGGTAGTCCCATGACAAAGTCCACCATAATATCATCATATTTTTACATAGGAATAGGAATGGGTTTCATGACTCCTCCAGTATGTTGTCTTCCGGCCTTCACCTTTTAAAAACTTAACATCTCAACACATAATCAGCAATCTCCCTCTTCATGTTCTCCCACAAAAAAATTTCCTTTAGATCTATATAAATCTTTGTGCTACCATGGTGTATAGATAAATTAGATCTATGAGCATCATCCAATAGTTCCTTCTTTAGATCAGGAATAGCGGGAACACAAATCCTTTTTTCGAATTTCAAAATTCCACCTTCATATACAAAGTCAATCAACTTCCCATCATTTATAGCTTTAATTTTCTTTTAAAACTCCTCATCATCAGCCTAATAACTTTTTATCCTTTCTAGTAAATAAGGTTTGGAAACTATTTGAAAAATTAGTGATGTGTTACCTTCCATGATAATTCCCATAACCATATTTACTAGATCCATTAACATAGGATCCCTTTCAACTCTCAACTTGTTCATAATTCGGTGGTCCTTTCTACTCAAAGTGTCTGCCACCTTATTTTCCTTCCTTGGGTGGTATGTTATTTTGAAATCATAATTATTGATAATCTCAATTCATATCCTTTGTCTCATGTTGAGTTCTTTCTGTGAGAAGATTTATTTCAAACTCTTATGATCTGTATATATCTCACATTTTTTTCTATAGAGGTAATATCTCCAAATCTTCAGAGAAAGGATTATCACTTCTAACTCAATATCATGAGTTTTATAGTTTTTTTCATGAATTTTTAGTTGCCTTAATACATAGGCATTCACGCTATCATTCTGCATAGGGACACAGCCAAGTCCTTTCTTTGATTCATCACTATAGATCACAAATCCATCATTCCCTAATAGTAGAGTCAAGATTTGATCATTCTCTAGTCATATCTTCAATTCATTAAAAAACTATTCACATTATTTTGTTTATATGAACTTAACCCCTATTTGTGTAATCCTGGTCATTAGGTTGGATAAACAGATGAAGTTCTGAACGAAATACTGATAATAACCTGCTAAACTAATAACACTATGTATCTCAGTTATGTTTGTTGGAGTAGGTAATTCTTGCACAAACTTTGTCTCCACATGATCTATATATATTCTATCATTAAAGACAATGTGTCCCATAAAATGAACTGATTGGATCCAAAAAAATCACACTTTATAAACTTCACATATAATTCGTTTCTTCTAAGAGTCTTCAGAATAGTGCGCAAGTGATTTTCATGATCTTCATAGATTTTAGACTATACTGAGATATCATCAATAATCACCACTAAAAATTCATCAAGATATTCCTTGAAAACTCTATTCATTAGATCCATGAAAATAGATGGTGCATTAGTCATTTCAAAATGAATTACTATAAACTTTTAATGCCCATACCTAGTTTGAAATTTTGTTTTTGGAATGTTTTCCTTCCTCACAAGAAACTGATGATATTCAGATTGAAGATCAATCTTTAAAAAATATTGGGCTCTATGAAGTTGATAAAATAAATCATTAATGCGAGGTAGGGTATACTTGTTCTTTTTTGTTATAACATTGACCTCCCTGTAGTCAATGCACAACCTCATAGACCCATCTTTCTTCTTAACGAAAAAAACAAGGGCTCCCCATGGACAAAAACTAGGGAGAATAAATCATTTATCACTAAATTACTCTAGTTTTTTCTTTAGTTCCACCGACTCTATAGTAGCTATTCTATAAGGGGTATTTGATATGGGCCTTAAACTAGGGATTAAGTAAATGAAAAACTCAATTTCCTACTCTGGAGGATGTCTAGGTAAATCCTCTGGAAATATGTCAATATATTCTTACACAACAGGTACATCTTCTATTTGAACATTTTTTTCCTCACCCATAGTTATTGAATTCCCTTCCTCCCCAATAACTGAATTTAGTGGAGCTAATGGGGGTGGATCTATATGATAATAAAATGGAGAGTTTTCTTCTCTAATGATAAGGGATTATACACCATTCTCAAAAATTGTAACTTACTTCTTCTTGTAATAGATCTTCACATCATAATTTGATATCCAATTCATACTGAGAATTATATCAAAGTTAATCATTGGTATGATGATAAGGTTATAAACTAAAGAACATTTATGTGTCATGAGGGGGACTGATCAACACGCCTTTGTTTCAATGATACATACACTAGGAGTGTTGACTGATAACTCCTTTACTAATTTAAATTGGATATGTATAATTTTTGTGGAAAACTAGGAAGATATAAATGAATGTGACGATCTAGAATCAGATAAAGCATTGTCTAAGTTTGATGAAATGATTAAATTACCTACCACTGCATCATTAGGAACTTCAATATCAGTGGTTGTGATCGCATAAGCTTGTCCCTGCTCCCTTATCCTTTTCCGTTGCATGTTTCCTTGATGCTTTGTACAATCATTAGAATAGTGTTACATCTCCCTAAAATTATAGCATTGAACATTAATGGATTATTTCTTTCCCTTGAAATAACTAACAAGCTGACCTTTCTGTCCACATTTGTAGCATACTTCTTTTCCTTTTAAGCAGGCATCAAGGTGTATCCTTCCACAATTATCACAGGGTGGAAATTCAACTCTTCCCTTCTTCCCTATTTCTTTATTTATTTCTCTAGACTTTTCATAACCCCTATTCTTCTCTTGTTTTCCCTTAAAGTTATAAGACTTTGAGAATTCCTTTTCCATCTTGATAGAACTTGAAACAATATCATCATTTGATGGAATACTTTGGGAGACCAGTGCACGTTGGAGGAATGGCATTAGGAAATCAAAGAATCAATCAATTTTTCTCCTTGGATTTTGTATATAGTCCACAACATGTCTTTCTAACCTTGTAAAGTTAGCTTCATGATTTTCAATATTCTCATATTCCTTCTACCTCAGATTCAAGAATTTACTCTCCATATCTGCTCGTTGTTCGCAAGTAAAGTATTTATCTAGGTAGATTTCCTTAAATTCCCTCCATTCCATATATCCAATTTCTTTCACCTCCTTTGGGTTTTGTATTAGCGACCACCACTGATCCATATCTCCTGATAGATGATAAAATTCCATGAAGACCTTCTCTTTTCATTACATCCCAAAGTGAGAAATATCTTCTCTAGGGAACTTATTCACTGCTCAGTTAAAAATGGGTTTGTATTCCCATTTAATGATGGAGGATGTTATCACATAAAGTGTTCTAACAAATCTCCTCCACATGGAGGATCCAGATGCTCCATAAGGGTAAGGTTATTTTTCATAACCTGATTAAGGTTTCCCAGTATAGTTATAATATGCTCTGCACCAGTCGCAGCAGCAGAGCCAACATCATTATCTTGAGTCGGGGGTAAATCCCTACATGGGACACGCACGTTCATGTGATTTACATTCCTTCCACTATGCTCAATTTCTAAATAATGACATACACTAGATCAGGGTATGAATCATAATGTATAATATAAATATAGAAAAAAAAATACTTAACATAAATTGAAATTATATACATAGCAAATATTTTAATCATAAACATGGTATCTTTGAGGAGAAATTTAGATTTAAATCCTTCATTATGTATTGTAAATAAAATGTGAATTATCCAAATCATATCTGTTGGGAGAGTTAATATTAAGAGTGAAGAAAGTCCCATTATTTTGTACCAGGATACCCCAGGTCAAGCCCTAAACTCCTTGTTAGTGTTTTAACTCCTAGGTACATCTTTACCAGAGCCACCTCTACCTGTTTGTATCCAGACAGGGATGTGTTTGCTAGAAAGATCCACATAATCTATTCCTTACCAAGATTCCAGGACGTTCTTTTATGTTTGTCCTCAAATACTACTTTAGTACTTTGTTCCCTAATCTACATTTTATAATCTAGTTTCCAAGTTTTCTACTAAACTTCCTTTGATACCAACTGTAAGGACCCGATCCCAGTTGCCTGGAGCTAGTGCCTTGTTTTATTACATTGGCATATAAACAAGGAATATTCATCCCAAAGGACCAATTAGTTTAGTAGATTTTGGAAAAATATACACATATAATTTCCACATTACATCATGAATTGAAATAAAACACAAATTTAATCCTTTAGAAACACACATGCCTCCTAAAATATGCTTGCAATTCATTCATAATTTCATATCCTAGGAAAATGAAACATAAGAAATGGTGACCTCAAATGCTCAGTAAGATTAAGAAATAAAGAGTAAGATAACATAAATATTAGACATGGTTAATAATTGAAAACACATTCCTTTAAAAAAATAAACTTGGACATAATACGGTAGGAATATGAGCTGAGTAAATAATGCCATAATAAAACATAATCATGGGTATCCTACTAGTCGAATAAACACATGAAATTTAAATTACTAGCTTCATAATGAGGTAAGTGAAAATTCCGGACATTCAAAAACATTTTTTCATGGCCTCATCCATGATGTCTAAAAATTATTAAGGCCTTGGTCAAAACCATATATCAAATTGGGAAAATCCTCGATCAATTCCATGTCCATTTGTCTCATGAGACATACCGATGCATCGAGGGGATATAGCAGGGCCCACAAGTATAATAATAATTCCAATGCATTATTCATGTGAGAGGGGATAAACATAATCAACATATACATTTTTATTGAAACTAACATATGAAATGTATCTATCTTTCCCCAATCATTAAACATAAACACTAACCATTCGAAGTAATATGGTGAATGGTTTCAAGAAATCAGATCCACAATAAAAAAAGTCATAAACCATCCGATTAAATATGTTATATGAAATCATAAATTATGAATATCAATAATACATAAGAATCAATAAGAGTGTTGAAACAGACTAAAATACTCTTATAAGCCCATTAAGTAATTCTTGAGAAACATACTCTTTTATTTTGAAAAGAAGAGTTCTTTTGAAAAATTCTTTGTATAAAACTAGAAATAAAGTAAGATATTATTTTAATAATAAAATGAGTAATTTTAGAAATATAATGGTTTCTAAAATCAGATTATAGAGTTCCCTTGAAAATAGGTAAGAATTTGAGAAATTCCCTTGAATCGGGCTTGTATTTCGGAAATAATTTTGAAAGATCCTTTTAAAATGTGTTACTCCCCATAAAATAAAGAAGGATTATGGTTGGTAGCCATCTATATAACACTCACATAGAATTTATTAGGAGTATATAAAAATACATAATAATTTCATAGAGGTAATTAGACAATAAAAGTAACCCGAATGGAAATGAAATTTCGGGTGGAAAACCCTTACCTTAGGTCTGAATGTGTTCTGATCTTGAACTTAAGGTCCTAGAATATGAAATTAGACATATTAATAACTTATTTAAGAAACTATTATACATTTATTTAGTTTATAATAATTCTTTTTAGTTCCTTTATTCCCTTATTGATAAGTTATTATGTTGAATTTTGTTGTTCTGGAGTGTTCGTTTTCTTTATTTTCATAATCGGTTCACTTATTCTTAAGTAATGGAGTTCATATGAAATGGATGTAAATCTCCAGAATTGAAATTACATATTATTTATGAACATACAGAAGTTTTAATGGTCATTTATATCATTATTTTACATCGAAAAAGTGTCACGACCCGTCCTTGGGACCCGTGCTGTGACTACCCCAAGCCCGCCTTCCATAGGCTAGGGGCTGGAAACTAGCACCAAAGTCATAAATCCTGATAAAAAGGGAAGGAATTTCCTTTACAAAATGAAAAAACACAAAAATAGAGTACAAGAAGAAGCTACACTAAGTAAAGCAGTAAAACAAACGTGCTAAAAGTACACGGGGCCAGAAATACAAGCCCAAAAGAAAGGTACCGCTACAACTGAAAGTAAATTACAACTCAAAAGACAACAGATGAAAGGTGACAAGAATCTCCTGGATCGTCTTCCAGCTTCCTACCAAAAGGGTAGGTACAGATGTCCTCCTCAGCACTCCATGTCTGTATGTCTCCTCCGGGTACCGACTCGTCATGAGATCCACCTCCGGGTACCGACTCGTCGTGACATCCACCTCCGGGTACCGACTCATCATGAAGTCCAACTCCGGGTACTGACTCATCGTGGGATCCACCTCTGGGTACCGTCCAGCTCTACAAGCCTCAACCACGATCAGTGATGTCCGTCATTTGCAACCAACAGAATGAGTTACAGGCATAACTCATGCAGGGGTGAGTATAACGATACTCAGTAGGGACCCCGAGACCCTCAAGGTCTCACTAAATACAACAAGGATAACCACAAAGAAGGATCTAAACAGATAACCCTTACATAGGTAAAAGCCCATTCTTATACCTAAGTTATCAAGTAACCCATCTCAATCAAGAGGTATCACACAGATATGAAATCAACGGATAACCACTACTTAGGTATATGTCCATACATATACCTAAGTTATCAAGTAACTCATCTCAATAATGAGGAAAACACAAAGGTCAATGACTCAGCTCAAACCAGGATTTTCATTATCGAAACTGCAACTGCTGAAGAGATCCATCTCTGTCAAGTACAGTGATCCCGCCACGACTCTGAGGCACTGCTCACTAACCTAAGACTGCTGAGGTACTCCTCCTGTCTAGTACCGTGGGTGGGCCACCCAAACACAGTAGTGCTCCCCACTGGGGTCTGCCACCCAAATACAGTAGTGCACCCCCACTAATATCCTACAGAGGTACTCCTCCTGTCGAGTACCACGAGTCTTCCACCCAAACACAGTAGTGATCCCCACCATGGGTCTGCCACCCAAACACAGTACTGCTCCCCACTGGGCTATACAAGTCACTCCGACTCGAATCGGACAAGCAGTCATCAGGTCTCAGCCAGCTACACGGTCTCCGTACTCCGTACGCTCGTCTCCGGGAGGGTACTCTCCATGAGCTACAGGTCGATACTCCAAGTATCACAAATTCCCACGAAGAATAATCTCAAAGGACCACCTCGTCGTAGGGGTCTCAATGCAACAAACGGCGCATCAATCAGACGCCCGGTCTGTGAGTCATTAGCCTTTTAGTGCTGGGGGCCCAGTTGGTTTCGTGTACGAACCAAACTAGTTGTATCTCAACTATATCCCAAACCCTCAAAGTGTATTCTCAAAGGGACCATTTCTCAACGTGATCACCAATGTCGATGACGGTTCGTCAAACGGACGTCCGATCTGAAAGTTATCGGCTTTTCCGTTCGCGGGGCCCGGTTGGATTTCGGGTTCAATCCAACCCGGACATATTCCAATTGCATCCAAACCTTTGGTGAAGTATACCAAAAGAACCTTATCAACAATAGGAATCCAACAAAGTCGACGGCACGTCAATCGCACGTCCAGAAGTCAATGTATAAGTGTTTCTACTCCGAGGGCCCGGTTGGTTTCGGTTTCAAACCAACTCGGCAATACAAAAATTTCTCTAAAACCTTGAGTGTAATATACCGAAAAGACCATCTCGATCCCAGGATCTCAACACAACTGACGGTGCGTTGATCGGATGTCTTTAGCCCAAGTTATGGGTGTTTTAATGTATCTGCCCGAAAATAGGGGGTTTGGGCCCGGTCCGACCCGACCCAATACCCAATGGGTCGGCCCGAACCGGGGCGACCCAACCAGGGTCCGAGTCCGGCCCGTTAGGATGCGGCCCGGCCCTGCGCGGGGGTTCGTCCCGGCGCGGGCAGCCCGGCCCAGCGCGGGGGTCCGGCCCCGCACGGGCAGTCCAACCCAGCGCGGGCAGCCGACCCAGCACGGCAGACGCGGAAGGGGGGGGGGCACTACCCCCCTGATTTGGTGAAATGGAGGACCCCTATGGGGATCACTCTAGGTGTGCTGGTCGGGGGTTTTGAACCCCCGGACTTCTCAGAATGGCCAGCCGATGTGGCTATCGCGGGACCCACCGGTCCCACCTCCTGGTGGTGTCGGCGGCCAGCAGAGACCGGCTGCCTCTGTTGAACCGCCGCAGCTCCTCTTCGGCCAGCACGGCACGACGGCGCCACACCCCTCTGCCGCGGCCCGCCCCGGCGGCAGCCTCTTGATGCTTCGGCGCGGCGCGACGGCACCGCGCTCCTTCGCCGCGACGCGCCGGCGCTGCACTCCCTCGTCGCAGCCCGCTCTGGCCGCAGTCCTCATTGTCCCCGCGTGGTGCAATGACATCGTGTCGCCTCCGCTTCAAGCCGAAATGAAGGTCAACAACAAAAGGGGAGGAGGATCGGCCATGTTTGTGCGGTCCGACCTCCTCCCATTATATTTATAACAGTCGGCCAATAATTTAATGAAGAATCGTCAAAATATTCTTGAATTGTAAAATCAACCCCTACCTCGATTCATGAAGGTTGATCGCTTGATGAAGAAATGGAAAGCCCCGATGTTCCATAGACGTTGTTGCGGGATGATGGTGTCACTTCATCAAGCGTCAAGAAAAAGGAAGCCGAAGTTGGCACCGGCATTCTTCGCATTCTTCAACGATGAGGAAGGAGTTCTTCACGGGATGTTGAAACTCTTCAAAAACTAGAACTCTCCCAAAAACTCAACACAAAAAGCTAAAACCCAAATAAAATAAGACACCACTTATTTTATTACTCAAGCCATGCATTTCAAAATTCCATAATTTAAATCCTACACACTAAATTAATTAATCTGAAGATGTCATATTAATTAGTGTTTAGTTGGCATGAATTAAATTGGGAGGTGAGGAGGGGAGGAGTCACTTAATTAAAAGGGGTTTAGAGAAGTTAGGGTATTTGAAAAGGTGGGGGCTTGTGTGGGCCCCATCTCACCTTTAATCCTCTCATGGGAAGTTAACAACCAGTGGGTTCCACTCCAACTCCAACACCTAGAATCTAACACTTAGAAAAGAGAAATAAAATTTGTAACACAATTTTAGTTCACTTAAACCACATTTTTAAACAACACTTCCCAAGAGAACGCAACTTTAGAAAAGGTATTCTTAAGAAATTATAGGCACTGCGGTTTCATCGGTGTAGAGACCCAAAGCTTGACGTACATGGAAATTACATTACTTTAGCGGAATACTTAATACATAACAAAAACAGACACACAAGGACCGTAATAGTTTAGTGTCTTTGGAAACATGGAATATAATCTTCTAATCGTGGTGAAAGATCTTCAACATCTCCCATAAAGATCTTCCACTTTTTGTTTCCTTACCTAAAACCTTTATTATAATCCTAGGGGAAAATAAAACATAAAAAGGCTGAGCTCAAATTCTCAGTAAGGGTAAGCATGGATAAAATAAAACATACCATATACATTTGAACTTAAAAACATGAACACAATGTTTAAACATCAAAAGATTGAGAAATGACATAAAATGTGGAAGAACATAAGGCATAGATCATAATGTAACATAAATCATGATAAAATAACATGGGAATAAAACATGTAATTGTGGCATCCATTAAGCACATGTAATTATTTCCATAGTATCCAAGGCATTGCTGCCAAGACCATCTTAGTGGACAAAGTCCCATTCTGAATCGAGTTCACTCCTTGTTTCAGTCCTGTAACACTGAACCGGATTAACTTACCGTTCCAGCCATGTCTATCTCATGAGATATAAAATCTTTACCCAATGCATTGGAGGGAGATATAGGTACCACCCATCTCATAATTAAATCATTCTTACTTGTGCCACAAAATAAATATACATCATTCATAATAACCCAATAAATAAAATGGGTTTCATAAACATCATCACATAATCACATAATCCATATAAAAGAAATGGATATCATTTCATGATAAGAAAATTGAAACCATGTAAATCATAGAGACTTTATACTTGAAACATACACATATTAAATAATGTCATCTTAGATGGAAAAAGGTTTTGATAAAAACACTTGAAATGAATTCTTGAAAAAAATATCCTTTCTTCTTAAAAATCAATTTCTTTTCAAAAAACGTCATGTTATTTTAAAAGAAATAGATTTTGTTGAAAATAGTCATGAAATCTTTTGGAGGAAGCTTCATGAAAATAAGGCTTTATAAACCCATAAAAATCCGTTCGTTCCATATAAGTTAAAAAAACATTCTCCTCGTACTTTTTTCGGAAAAGTCAAAAAAGTACCTCGTAACGTAAACAAAAGAATGATTCTATACATACCATGAAGTAAAAGTCAAAAATGGGTAAAAATGACTTTAAACATACATGAAAACACTTTTATAAAACATGGACATGAACGATATAAATAACCCCAGTAAATACTTACGAATAAGCAATCTCGGATAAAAATGATATTTGAAAAATTATCCCTTACCTTAGGTCCGATATGCTTTGTACGTATCCGAACCTCCTATATAATGATTTAAATAATGTCATTTAATTATTATATAATCATATTCATTGTTATGATATCATATATGTTTCACTTATGACTTTATATTACCCGTTCTTTTGTAAATTCCAAGTTAAAGCAGCATTTTGGGTAAAATCATTTTATTTATCGTATGTGTTTCAACTTGTCGTTATTGATATTATTACTTATATCCTGATTTACATAATTCCATAATGTAAAACATGATTTATATATAATATATATTCATCATATACATATATATTATAGATCGATAAAAGGAATGAAATACACCGTTCATGGAGACGGTAGGTCGTACGTACGCATGAACGTTGTTTTCGTTTCCCTTTTGAATTGAATGGAATTAAGTAAATGACATACATATATATATAAATAAATCCAGTATCATTATTATTTCATATATTTCATTATTATTCATTATATATACTTTATAATCATTCATGAATGGTTAACATGGAGAGTGAATCTCATCGCGTCGTGGAGACGGTAGTCCATACGTACACACGAGCGATGATATCATTCCCAAGATCATGGAATTGTATTGGAGTGTATGTATACTATTTCAGAATAAATATCACTTTACAATAAATATATATAGTTAATTATTTGAACCATTATACCCATCAAAGTAAGGTGGTGATGGAAAATAGATTACACCACGGCGTGGAGACAGTATTCTGTATGTACGCACGCGTAGTGATTTCATTTTCCGTAGGATGGAGAGATGGTGAAATAGGGTTGTTTAATACTTATAATAACATATCATTATATGATTGATACTGATTTTATTACTTCATAATGAAACAACCTAAGAAGAAGAAGTGGAAGAAGAAAAAAAGTTGAAAGAATCGGTAACGGACATTACCTCTTCTTTGAAGCGTCTCTTTGAGTCCTCCTCTTAGGGAACTAAAATTGGCCTTTGAAGAAGACCAGGACCACTAGGATGTTGCTAGGGAAGGGGAGAAGAGAATTTTTCAGGGGTTGGACGAGCTTGAAGGCTCAAAGTGGTGTGATAAAGGGAGGTAGGAGGTGCCCTTTTATAAGGGAGGAGAGGGGCACCTTTGGAAAAACAAAAAATATTATTTTATTATAAAGCCATATTCGGTTTTAAATAGCTCCAAATTGATTTATTTTGAATATAAGGTGGGTATGAGTCGAAATACTCTCATCCAATAGAATTTGGACAAGTTTAGTTTACTATTTTAACCTTATCATTTAGTTTTAACTTTAAGTTAGATAATTTTACTTCTACCGTGTCTTTTTGTGTTCTTACAATATAAGGATAATAAGCATACTATAACAAGCCAAACGAACCCCAAGTTTTTTATTATTAATATATATAACCTTATATAAGTCATTTTGTCGAACCATAGATTTTTAGGAATAAAATAACAATTAATAATATAATATTTGTTTTAAAAACTATTTTATGTCAATTTTGACACTATTTAGTAATTGATTTTTGTGAAAATCATAACAGAATGATTAGTTCGAAACAAGTTACTTAAATCAATACTAACATGTCATATTAACCTATAAAATTAGTGTAATTCATAAAAAGTCTCAAATTATATTTATTTGGGTATTTATAACATCAATTATGTCAATATTTCATTAATAAGATAATTACTGCATCATCGTTGTGTCATAAATAAATTAAATTATTTCTTGTCTAAAAATTACAAATAAACTACCATTATGTAGGAAATTTTTTTATATTTCTAATGAATATTTATAGTAGAATTTTTCTTATGTATAACCCCATATTAAAAATGATTTACTTATTAAAATTTGATTTTAACTATTTTAACCCTTCTTTAAATAAATTAATAATAAATGTCCTAATCTAATCCAAGTGGGGCTAAATGGTCATATTTTATTCCTAAGGTTGTTTTTGGTCTAATTACACTTCTCTAATAGAATTAGGACATGTGTTAGGGTAATAATAATATCAATTTTACCCTTAATTATCCTATTTACTTTTAACCATGGTAAATAAAAGTAACAAGTTACTATTCACCAAAAATTATTTTCATCTCATTGAACCACATTTTAGTCCTTGATATTAACCGTGTCTCTCGGATTTTCGAAATTCCACTCACAGAAGCGGTAAAATTAAGTTTTATGAAAAATTCAATTTTTTAACTACCACTTAGTGGTTTCACTATTCATCAAAAAATGAAAGTTTCCAGAAAAATACCAAAAATTAGGCCTAAACTATATTTGATATTATGAACTCAAAAATTATGTCTATTTTACCAAATTAAAAACATATCAGTTGCATAAATTAATTTAAAAATTAATTCCCGTCGTCAAAACAAATAGTGTGTTCTTAAGAGATAATAACTATCAAAAGATTGACACTTGTTTATGTCTGGTTTAAATGTGAAATTACATCCAATGACCAACATTGTATTAAATTGTAAAAATATATTCTAAATATACATTAAAACCACTCAAATTAATAATTTATCACTATTAGTTATTTCTATTAAAAAGGTTGTTTTAAATTAAAATTTAGTAATTTTCACTATTCATCAGAAAATGAAAGTTATCCGAAAAATACCAAAATTTCACCCTAATCTAATTTCGATATTCCTAATCCAAAAATTAAGTCCATTTTGAAAAATAAAATTTACAAAATTTCAAAAATTGGTTATTACTATTCATAACGGCTAGTTTTAATAATATTTTAATAGCATATCGTTGTTTAGTGAAACTCGGTATTGCGTACTAAACACGCTATAGAGGAAGGTCGCGATTACGTGTAATGCAAGGAAAGTCAAGGATGCGTGTTGTGCAAGATCCTTTTGGTGTAGCCTACAACACAAGACATTAATGAAATTAAAAAGAATATTTTTCATAAAATATCGGGGTGTTACATTCTACCCCCTTAAAATGAATTTCGCCCTCGAAATTCATCAGGGTTATAAATGGTTTACTACTCGAAAGTTTCTTTAATAGAAACCCACATCGTAAAAAGGAATACTAAAACCAATCTTTAAAAAGAAAAGTATGAAACGTAATGGTTACCCAAATGAACTAATCACTGGGTTTCCACATAGGTGAAAATATGGATATGGAAGAGAAATATGACCATCATGTTCTGATGGAGAGTGGTAGAGAACATGGCTATGGAAAAACCAGCAATCACAAAGCCTTAAATTTGTGATGATCTAAGGTACCATCTTATTCATCAGATATAAGAGCACTAGGACAACATTTTTGGTTTTCAAGATCATTTCCCTAAAGTTGATGAAATTGGAATTAGAAGAAATAATTTCGTGATTTTGGTATAGTCTCATCGTTGGTCATTCTTTGGACAATTTACACTTCATCTCTTAAAGAAATGAAGTTGAATTTGTCATTTGTGATGTGTAAGAAGATCATGTGATAGAATGATGGGTCATTCCATCTATCTCAAACAAAAGGTTAGAAAATTTATCAAAAAATACATAAGTCCATCTATAGTGAGATTAATCATATATGGTTCCTAAAATGGACTTATACTTCATATATCATACTTCTTAATATAATAAAACTAGTTTCTACTAAACAGGTACTTCCTGTAGGCCAGTGGTATGCGATAAAGGCCAGTCGCACTTCGGTTGTGGGTTCGATTCCCATAGCCTTGTCCGATGCGATGGGTTGTCGCACATACTGCAGGTTGTCCTTTTTCTAAAACTATATTACTACAACATCCCACCAATAATATCGAAAAAACTTCTATCCTTAAACAACACTAACTTATGTCCAACATAATCCATTCCAATCTTTAGGCTTATCCATAATACTGCAGTCCACTCTCATAATATAATGAAAATGATTACCATAGATTTAATACCATCGTTGATCCCCATATATCATAAGATATGTCTTGTTGGTCACATTCCAAACATTCGAAGGCCTTAATCATGTATTCTCTTGAAAAATGAATACCCATTGAACCTTAGTGAAAACATGAATGCAGTTAAAAGTTAACACTTTCCACATACCAAAATCCTCAAAATTCTATATACTCAAACAATGATATCACTTAGTCCTTATATCAATCATGAGCTCATGAATAGAATCAAACATCTCATTTTCTTCTTATTCCTTCATTATGCACATATCATATAATTTACAAAAATATCTGAATAACCTTCCATGGTTACTGGTACCATTCAACATATACTTTCAAATACCATTAGGAAAAACAACAGTTTAACTATACAACATAACTCTCGATAAACATACAATCATTCCACTACCTTCTAAAACAACTGACTGAGCTTCAACACTTCTTTCAGCTCATATATCATTTGTAGTCTCCTCATCATCATCCACATACATACTACCCATATGACCATGCTGATTCTCTTTATGAGATTTTCCATTAGGGAATTGGTTTTCATAATGCCCGTACATTCCACATTTAAAACATCTAATCGTTATTGTAGCAATACCATTATCCTTGTCCATGGTGTTAACTGAACCTTTTCCTTTGCACTTACTGGCTGTGTGTCCTTCTTTTACACACCCAAAGCATCTTCTAGTTTCTTTGAAACAATCTCCCTGATTCCTCTTCCCACATGATTTACATGAGGGAAATTGAACTTTCTTTCCTCCATGATCATCATGAAACTCCATATTTCTCTTATTATCTGAGTCGGGAAACTTACCAAAGTTGAGATTATTGATCATATTATGATATTGATGATTAGGCATAATAATGATGTTTGGACTTCCAGATCCCGTTTCATTTGGTTTCTCATGAATAAAATCATTCCATTGTCTATCATATCCTCCATTATCGTGAATCTTCCTGTTTCCAGCCATTTTCTAAAACCCAAAAAGAATAGTGTGAGAGGAAAAAATCATCCTAGGGAAAACAACAGAGTAAAGGGGGAGTATCCTCAATATCTAACATCTTAGGTTAAATTCTACGATCATTACCGTAATTCTATGACTATATCCTATACGTATACTTATCCTTAGGGACATACCTAGACATACCACATAAATATCTCTAGGGATCTCACTAACGTTTTCGCATCCTAGTTTCCAAAGGTTGACTAAACCATTCCTTTGATACCAACTGTAGAGACCCAAAGCTTGACGTATATGGACATTACATTACTTTAGCGGCATACTTAATACATAACAAAAACAGACACACAAGGACCGTAATAGTTTAGTGTCTTTGGAAACTTGGAACGTAATCTTCTAATCGTGGTGAAAGATCTTCAACATCTCCCATAAAGATCTTCCACTTTTTGTTTCCTTACCTAAAACCTTTCTTTTAATCCTTGGGAAAAATATAACATAAAAAGGGTGAGCTCAAATGCTCAGTAAGGGTAAGCATGGATAAAATAAAACATACCTATACATTTGAACTTAAAAACATGAACATAATGTTTAAACATCAAAAGCTTGAGAAATGACATAAAACGTGGAAGAACATAAGGCATAGATCATAATGGAACATAAATCATGATAACATAACATGGGAATAAAACATGTAATTGTGGCATCCATTAAGAACATGTAAGGATTTCCATAGTAGCCAAGGCATTGCTGCCAAGACCATCTTAGTGGACAAAGTCCCATTCTGAATTGAGTTCGCTCCTCGTTTGAGTCATATAACACTGAACCGGATTAACTTACCATTCCATCCATGTCTATATCATGAGATATAAAATATTTACCCAATGCATTGGAGGGAGATATAGGCCCCACCCATCTCATAATGAAATCATACTTACTTGTGCCACAAAATAAACATACATCATTCATAATAACCCAATAAATAAAATGGGTTTCATAAACATCGTCCCATAATCACATAATCCATATAAAAGAAATCGATATCATTTCATGATAAGAAAATTGAAACCATGTAAATCATAGAGACTTTATACTTGAAATATACACATATGAAATAATGTCATCTTAGATGGAAAAAGGTTTTGATAAAAACACATGAAGTGAATTCTTGAGGAAAATATCCTTTCTTCTTCAAAATCAATTTCTTTTCAAAAAATGTCATGCTATTTTAAAAGAAATATATTTTGTTGAAAATAGTCATGAAATATTTTGGAGGAATCTTCATGAAAATAAGGCTTTATAAAATCTTAAAAATCCGTTCGTGCCGTATAAGTTAAAAAAACATTCTCCTCGTACTTTTGTCGGAAAAGTCAAAAAAGTACCTCGTAACGTAAACAAAAGAAAGATTCCTTACATACCATGTAGTAAAAGTCAAAAATGGGTAAAAAGGACTTTAAAAATACATGAAAACACTTTTATAAAACATGGACATGAATGATATAAATAACCCCAGTAAATACTTACGAATAAACAATCTCGGATAAAAATGAGATTTGCAAAATTATCCCTTACCTTAGGTCCGATATGCTTTGTACGTATCCGAACCTCCTGTATAATGATTTAAATAATGTCATTGACTTATTATAGAATCATATTCATTGTTATTATATCATATATGTTTCACTTATGACTTTATATTACCCGTTCTTTTGTAAATTCCAAGTTAAAGCAGCGTTTTGGGTAAAATCATTTTATTTATCGTATGTGTTTCGACTTGTCATTCTTGATATTATTACTTATATCCTGATTTACATAATTCCAGAATGTAAAACATGATTTATATATAATATATATTCATCATATACATATATATTATAGATCGATAAAAGGAATAAAATACACCGTTCATGGAGACGGTAGGCCGTACGTACGCATGAATGTTGTTTTCATTTCCCTTTTGAATTGAATGGAATTAAGTAAATGACATACATATATATATACATAAATACAATATCATTATTATGTCATATATTTCATCATTATTCATTATATATACTTTATAATCATTCATGAATGGTTAACATGGAGAGTGAATCTCATCGCGTCGTGGAGACGGTAGTCCGTACGTACACACGAGCGATGATATCATTCCCAAGATCATGGAATTGTATTGGAGTGTATGTATACTATTTCAGAATAAATATCACTTTACAATAAATATATATAGTTAATTATTTGAACCATTATACCCATCAAAGTAAGGTGGTGATGGAAAATAGATTACACCACGGCGTGGAGACAGTATTCTGTATGTACGCACGCGTAGTGATTTCATTTTCCGTAGGATGGAGAGATGGTGAAATAGGGTTGTTTCATACTTATAATAACATATCATTATATGATTGATACTGATTTTATTACTTCATAATGAAACAACCTAAGAAGAAGAAGTGGAAGAAGAAAAAAAGTTGAAAGAATCGGTAACGGACATTACCTCTTCTTTGAAGCGCCTCTTTGAGTCCTCCTCTTAGGGCACTAAAATTGGCCTTTGAAGAAGACCAGGACCACTAGGATGTTGCTAGGGAAGGGGAGAAGAGAATTTTTCAGGGGTTGGACGAGCTTGAAGGCTCAAAGTGGTGTGATAAAGGGAGGTAGGAGGTGCCCTTTTATAAGGGAGGAGAGGGGCACCTTTGGAAAAACAAAAAATATTATTTTATTATAAAGCCATATTCGGTTTTAAATAGCTCCAAATTGATTTATTTTGAATATAAGGTGGGTATGGGTCGAAATACTCTCATCCAATAGAATTTGGACAAGTTTAGTTTACTATTTTAACCTTATCATTTAGTTTTAACTTTAAGTTAGATAATTTTACTTCTACCGTGTCTTTTTGTGTTCTTACAATATAAGGATAATAAACTTACTATAACAAGCCAAACGAACCCCAAGTTGTTTATTATTAATATATATAACCTTATATAAGTCATTTGGTCGAACCATAGATTTTTAGGAATAAAATAACAATTAATAATATAATATTTGTTTTAAAAACTATTTTATGTCAATTTTGACACTATTTAGTAATTGATTTTTGTGAAAATCATAACAGAATGATTAGTTCGAAACAAGTTACTTAAAACAATACTAACATGTCATATTAACCTATAAAATTATTGTAATTCATAAAAAGTCTCAAATTATATTTATTTGGGTATTTATAACATCAATTATGTCAATATTTCATTAATAAGATAATTACTGCATCATCGTTGTGTCATAAATAAATTAAATTATTTCATGTCTAAAAATTACAAATAAAATGTAGGAAATGTTTTTAGCTTTCTAAGGAATATTTATAGTCGAATTTATCTTATGTATAATCCCATATTAAAAATGATTTACTTATTAAAATTTGATTTTGACTATTTTAACCCTTCTTTAAATAAATTAATAATAAATGTCCTAATCTAATCCAAGTGGGCCTAAATGGTCATATTTTATTCCTAAGGTTGTTTTTGGTCGAATTACACTTATCCAATAGAATTAGGACATGTGTTAGGGTAATAATAATATCAGTTTTACACTTAATTATCCTATTTACTTTTAACCGTGGTAAATAAAAGTAAAAAGTTACTATTCACCAAAAATTATTTTCATATCATTGAACCACATTTTAGTCCTTGATATTAACCGTGTCTCTCGGATTTTCAAAATTCCACTCACAGAAGCGGTAAAATTAAGTTTTATGAAAAATTCAATTTTTTAACTACCACTTAGTGGTTTCACTATTCATCAAAAAATGAAAGTTTCCATAAAAATACCAAAAATTATGCCTAAGATATATTTGATATTATGAACTCAAAAATGATGTCTATTTTACCAAATTCAAAACATATCAGTTTCATAAATTAATTTAAAAATTAATTCCCTTCGTCAAAACAAATAGCGTGTTCTTAAGAGATAATAACTATCAAAAGATTGACACTTGTTTATGTCTGGTTTAAATGTGAAATTACATCCAATAACCAACATTGTCTTAAATTGTAAAAATATATTCTAAATATACTTTAAAACCACTGAAATTAATAATTTATCACTATTAATTATTTTGATTAAAAAGGTTGTTTTTAATTAAAATTTAGTAATTTTAACTATTCATCAGAAAATGAAAGTTATCCGAAAAGTACCAAAATTTCACCCTAATCTAATTTCGATATTCTGAATCCAAAAATGAAGTCCATATTGAAAAATAAAATTTACAAAATTTCAAAAATTGGTTATTACTATTCATAACGGCTAGTTTTAATAATATTTTAATAGCATATCGTTGTTTAGTGAAACTCGGTATTGCGTACTACACACGCTATCGAGGAAGGTCGTGATTGCGTGTAATGAAAGGCAAGTCAAGGATGCGTGTTGTGCAAGCTCCTTTTGTTGTAGCGTACAACACAAGACATTAATGAAATTAAAAAGAATATTTTTCATAAAATCTCGGGGTGTTACAATCGGTGCCCTCGAATTTTGATTTTGAGCACCGATTCAAAAGTTAGAAAAAACCCGCTCGTTCGTTCACTGAACATACCCGAGCTAATCTTCGGAAATTGATTCTGGGCACACTGGGCCTCGGAATCAGGTGTTGTCAGAAACTGTGGACTCGTAAAATTACAAAGAAATTAAGAAAAAAATTTCTTGAATTTTCGAGTTTTTACATTACTCCCACCTCAGGGCTTTACGTCCTCATAAAGCTTCAACACACACTAAGGAAAACAAGGTGGTAATGAGCACGCATCTGAGCTTTCCGCTCCCATGTGCTCACCTGGAAGTTCTCGTGCTACCAGTGAAAGTGCACCTAAGGAATCGACTGTCCACATAGGACCCGCTCCTGTCGATCCTCGATCTCCACGAGAACCTCTATGCATGTCACTCTATCATCGACGTCCAACTCCCTATGGTCGATGATGTGATGGATCGTGCACGTATCTCCCTAGCTGAGGTACTTGGATGACATCATGCACCCAGTTCAACTGAGGTGGAAAGGTTAACCGGTAAACCACCTCGCCTACCCTGCTGAGGACCTAGAAAGGTCCGTTGAACCTCGGAGTTAACTTACCGCATCAGCCACATCTCCGTAAACCTCGTCGAGGTGAGACCCGTATAAGGGAATGGTCGTCATCATAAAACTCTAGAGGCCTCCATTTCCTGATTAGGACTGAAACTCAAAATTCCTGCTACCACGAGGGTAAATTTGACCGACTTAAGAGTGATCAACCGTAACCTCCTGTGAATAAGTTTATCCTGTGTTGCCTGAGGTTTCCTTTTCGCTGACCTATTAAAACTCATCCCAATGTTGTAGACAAACCACAACCTTTTTGCCTAAAATAGTCAATCTCGATATGAACTGTGAATCTAGTCCATACCCAGAACAACGTCGTAAGGCCTCGACGCTTCCACCAAGAGATTCCAACCGAAACTCTCACCTTCAGTGTCAGATCACACTATCTGCGTATGTGTGATTATCGAGTCTCCTCCCAAAGGTATCTCCAGATGTGAGGGTCAAGTCTATGGATTACTAGAAACTCTAGGCCTAGGACAAGATTCGTGGAAGAAAGGAATGATTCATATGAACGTCTATTGCTAGGGCAGCTAGTAGTAGACACAGACTGTCCCTCGATTCATTCTTAGAGCCATTGGGTCACACTCCTTGACCGCATGCAGCTACTCTTTTTCCCTACCCTCTAGCTCCCTGAACCTAGCGGGGATAACAAAGGCGGGTGGTTGTAACATGTTAAAAAGTACACCACCTCATGCTGCTCTCATAACTCTGCCTCCACGTCTGCTGCTCCGCAGACTCATCTGTCCTTATCACTTCTTCTTCTTGAAACATTTTACATGCCCGAGTCTCTGAGACTGGTACCAGTTTCCTATTTCTTACTGCACCGTGTAGTCTTCACTCTCTCCTGGATTATTTTCACCTTCTCTATCGTAACTCGTACCATATCTGTTCGGTAGGAAGTTTGCGGACGTGGTAAGTCGGTCAATGACCACCCTTCATCACCTACGATCTGTAAGAGATGCTAAGATTTCTCCTTTGTCGAGAGGAGAAACTTGGTCTCATCCCCTAGATGAACCACGCCCATTTCCTAATATAGTCAATCCTAACATGAATGATGCATTCATGCCATGGACGACGTCGTAAGGCCTCAACGTTACAACCAAGAGATCTAACTGTCACTCTCACCTCCAAGGGTCAAGTCACACTATCAGCATCAGTGTGAGGTCTCTGGGTCTCCTCTAGTAGTAATCTGGAAAGTGAGGTTCAAGTCAATAGTTTTAACTAGGACCTCTCAGTATCAACCAAACAAAAGGACATGAAAGTAAACATCTCAAAGATAAGTGTATTTTATTACTACAGTTCGAAGAACAAAGACACAAATACAACAACAACATGAAACTATAAGTACCAAGAACAAAACGAATATAATAGTTCCGCTCCTGTCCACCTGCTTCCGGATCTCTACTGCCTTGTCC
The DNA here is from genome assembly GCA_963277665.1 of Viscum album. Lineage (NCBI taxonomy): Eukaryota > Viridiplantae > Streptophyta > Magnoliopsida > Santalales > Viscaceae > Viscum > Viscum album. The sequence goes on along the minus strand of OY728157.1, from coordinate 198,111,439 downwards.
AACGCTCGGCTATTGCTCAAGCACCCGTCGCTGCTTCTGTCTCGATGGCTCCTCCAATGCCTACGGATCAACTGTGCGAGGAGTCGAACAGTCACGTGCCATGTGTCCCTTCCTGCCACATGAATAACACTTCCTGCTCCTCGTATGGCTTGCTCTGTTTCGTGTTCCTTTCACAACCAAACCTGTATCCCAAGGTCGCCCACCTACTGGTCTGGTCCTCTTGGACCCCTGCATCATCTGTCTACTTCCTAAAGATGGATTTTCTACTGATGGAAACTCATGCGGCAAATGCAGCAGCTCCTGAACATGCTCTGAGTGTAGAGTCACTGGTATAAACTCTACCCTGAAGAAGGTCTTGAAGTCTCCCAATGTGAAGGTCATCTCATCGCAAAATTGGAGCATCCAGCTCCACCATCTTCCTACTACTTCCTGAAGGAGGCTGGAAGAAAAGATCACCATGAAGTCTTCTAGTATACCCACTATCCGAAAGACTCTCACCACAGCCTCCAGCCAATCCTGTGCTGCCTATGGGTCTGTCTCTCCCCGGAACCTCGGTGGCCTCTGGTGCTGGAACTCATGCAGCACGCTCAAGTGGCGTGCATCGCCTGCTGCTGGGGCTGGTGGCATCGGTGGACCAACATATGGTAGTACTGCTGGTGCCTCCGCTGGTACCTCAACTGAAAGAGGGCCATGTACTGAGGCCTTGTCGCTTGTCGGGATGTTAGTACGTACATCTCTCGAGGAACTAGCTCATCGTCCGTGGAAATTCATCCTGAAAGAAATAGATTTGACATGGTCAAATTATTATACCTAGTGATCTGACATGGTTTGAGTTGCTTTAAAGGGAAACCTTTGAAAACACACACGCAATCAGTGTTTTCGTGCACTGAGTCAGAAATCAGAATTCAAGGTTCTGGTGTATGGATATGTCGGCCGCCCGCACCAACACTGGACTCCCTGAACTGAAAACCACACTCGGTACCCTTAACACTATTTCTTCAGAGAAAAGAAATATCATAGTTATAAGTTCTATGGTATAACTGACTCCTCTGATACCAATTTGCCATGACTCATCCTCGGGGCCCATGTCGTGACTACCCCAAGCCCTCCTTCCATACGCCAGGGGCCGACGACTAGCACCAAAGGTGTAAATCCCAATAAAAAGGGAAGGCATTGCCTTTATGAAATGAAAACACAAAAAAAACAGAGTACAAGCAGAAGCTACACTAAGTAAATCAGTAAAACAAAAATGCTGAAAGTACAAGGTGCCAGAAATACAAGCCCAAAAGAAAGGTACAGCTACAACTGAAAGTAAAGTATAACTCAAAAGAAAACAGCTGAAAGGTGACAAGCAGCTCCTGGATCGTCCTCTAGCTTCCTACCTGAAGGGTAGGTACAGATGTCCTCCTCAGCACTCCACGTCTGTCCGTCACCTCCGGGTACCGACTCATCGTGAGATCAACCTCTAGGTACCGACTCGTCGTGAAGTCCCACTCCGGGTACTGACTCGTCGTGAAGTCAACCTCTGGGTACCGACTCGTCGTGGGATCCACCTCTGGGTACCGTCTAGCTCTATAAGCCTCAACCATGATTTGTGATGTCTCTCGTCTGCAACCAACACAATGAGGTTCAGGTATAGCCCGTGTAGGTGTGACTATAACGATACTCATTAGGGACCCTGAGACCCTCAAGGTCTCACAAAATCCAACAAGGATAACTACAAATCAGGATCTAAATAGATAACCCTTACTTAGGTATAAGCCCATACTTATACCTAAGTTATCAAGTAACCCATCTCAATCAAGAGGTATCACACAGATATGAAATCAACAGATAACCACTGCTTAGGTATATGCCCATACATATACCTAAGTTATCAAGTAACCCATCTCAATCATGAGGAAAACACAAAGGTCAATGACTCAACTCAAACCAGGATTTCCATTATCGAAACTGCTTTTGCTGAAGAGCTTCATCTCTGTCGAGTACAGTGATCCTGTCACGACTCTGAGGCACTTCTCACTAACCTAAGACTGCTAAGGTACTCTTCCTGTCGAGTACCACGGGTCATCCACCCAAACATAGTAGTGCTCCCAGCCGGGGTCTGCCACCCAAACACAGTAGTGCACCCCCCCCCCCCCCTAATATCCTGCAGTGGTACTCCTCCTATCGAGTACCGTGGGTCTTCCACCCAAACACAGTAGTGCTCCTCACTTTGGGTCTTCCACCCAAACACAGTAGTGCTCCCCACTGGGCTATACAAGTCACTCCGAATCAAATCGGACAAGCAGTTATCAGGTCTCAGCCAGCTACACGGTCTCCGTACTCCGTACGCTCGTCTCCGGGAGGGTCCGCTCCACGAGCTATAGGTCAATACTCCAAATATAAAAAATCCCCACGAATAAGTATCTCAAAGGACCGTCTCATCGTAGGGGTCTTAACACAACAGACGGCGCGTCAATCGGACGTTCGGTCAGTGAGTTATTAGCCTTTTAGTCCTGGGGGCCCGGTTGGTTTCGTGTATGAACCAACCTGGCCGTATCTCAACTGTACCCCGAACCCTCATAGGTTATTATCAAAGGGACTGTTTCTCAACTTGATCACCAATTCCACTGAAGGTTCGTCAAACGGACGTCCAGTCTGAAAGTTATCGGCTTTTCCGTTCGAGGTGCCCGGTTGGATTTCGGGTTCAATCCAACCCGGCGATATTCCAACTACATCCAAACCTTAGGTGAAGTATACCAAAATAACCGTCTCAACAAAAGGAATCCAAAAAAGTTGACAGCACGTCAATCGGACGTCTGAAAATCATGTTATAAGCGTTTCCGCTCCGAGGGCCCGGTTGGTTTCGGTTTCGAACCAACCCGGTCATACCCAAAGTTCTCCGAAACCTAGTGTTTAATATACTGAAATGACCATATTAATCCAAGGATCCCAACGCAGCTGATGGTGCGTCGATCGGAGGTCCGTAGCCCATGTTATGGGCATTTGAACGGATCTACCTGAAAATAGGGGGTTTGGGCCCGGTCCGACCCGGCCCAATACCCCCTGGGTCAGTCCAAACAGGGACGACCCAACCCGGGTCCAAGTCCGGCCCGTTAGGACACGGCACGGGCGGTCCGGCCCAGCGCGGGTGGTCCGACCCGGCGCAGGCGGTCCGACCCAGCGCGGGCGGCCGACCCAGTGCGGCGGATGTGAAAGGGGGGGGCGCTGCTCCCCTGATTTTCTGAAATGGCAGACCCCTGTGGGGTTTGCCCTAGGTGTGATGGCTGGGGGTTTTGAACCCCTGGACTTCTCGAAACAGCCAGCCATGTTGGCTGGCCGGTGTGGCTGCCGCGGGACCCGCTGGTCCCACCTCCTGGTGGTGTCGGCTGCCGGCTGAGCCCGGCCGATTCTGTCGAACCGCTGCGGCCATAGTCGCGGCTCCTCTTCAGTTGGCGCGGTGCAACGGCGCCGCGCCCCACCGGCGCGGCCCGCCGCGGCCGCATCCCCTTGATGCTCTGGCGTGGTGCGATGGCACTGCGCTCCCTCGCCGCAGCCCGCTCCAGCCACGGTCCTTGTCATCCCCGCGCGGTGCAACGACACTGCGTCGCCTCCGATTCAAGCTACAATGAAGGTCAACAACAAAAGGGGAGGAGGATCATCCTTGTTTGTGCGGTCCGACCTCCTCCCGTTATATTGATAACAGGCGGCCAATAATTTAACGAAGAATCGTCAAAATATTCTTGAATTGTAAAATCAACCCCTACCTCGATTCATGAAGGTTGATCGCTTGACAAAGAAAGGGAAAGACCCGCTGTTCCGTAGACGTTGTCATGGGATGACGGCGTCGCTTCGTCAAGCATTGAGAAAAAGGAAGCCGAGGTTGGCACCGGCGTTCTTCGCGTTCTTCAACGATGAGGAAGGAGTTCTTCGTGAGAGGATGAAACTCTTCAAAAACTAGAACTCTCCCAAAAACTCAACACAACAAGCTAAAACCCAAATAAAATAATACACCTCTTATTTTATTACTCAGGCCATGCATTTCAAAATTCTAAAATTCAAAACCTACACACTAAATTAATTAATCTTAAGTTTTCATATTAATTAGTGTTTAGTTGGCATGAGTTAAAGTGGGATGTGAGGAGGGGAGGAGGCACTTAATTAAAAAGGGGTTTAGAGGAGTTAGGGTATTTGAAAAGTTGGGGGCTCATGTGGGCCCCACCTCACCTTTAATCCTCTCATGGGAAGTTAACAACCAGTGGGTCCCACTCCAACTCCCACACCTAGGATCTAACACTTAGAAAAGAGAAATAAAATTTGTAACATAATTTTATTTCACTTAAACAACATTTTTTTAAAAACACTTCCCAAGCGAAAGAAACTTCAGAAAAGGTCTTCTTAAACAATTACCGGCGTTGCGGTTTCATCGATGCCCTCAGATTTTGATTCTGAGCACCGATTCAAAAGTTATAAAAAACATGCTTGTTCATTCACTGAACGTACTCAAGCTAAACGTCGGAAATTGATTCCGGGCACACCGGGCCTCAGAATCAGGTGTCATCAGAAACTGGGGACTTGTAAATTTCAAATAAATTAAGAAAAAATTTTCCTTTAATTTTCCGTGTCTTTACAAAAAGTATTAATCATTATATGAAATATTTATGACATTCACTTATATTATTTTAGCGGTATTTTAATTATTTGGAACTATTTTGGTCATATGATTTTATAATATGTATGTATAATGGTGCATGAATTTTAATTAGGTTATAATACATGTATTAAATTCTGGTTCAACCATACAAAATTGTTACATGATTGGTAATGCAGGAGAAATTTAATAATGAAACTCCATCGTCCATGAAGGTTATAAATTGGAACCTCATGGATGTTGGTTTCATTTATAAAATAAAAGTAATAGAGTAAGATTATTGATGATGGTTCTTCCATTCACATGATATAATTCCAGTATATAGATGATACTAGTGTTATCATTTTCATTTAGATATAGTATATGGTGAGAGGATAACAAAAGAAGATAAATTGAAATGAAACTAAAAGAAAAATAAGGGTGCTTTACCTCTTGAAACAACCTCCTTGAGAACCTCCCTAAGGGAAGGGATTTTTGCTTTTTGGAAAGACCTTGAGATTCTTGGATGTTGTAAGTGACTATGTAAGGTTATTTGGGTATCACTTTTAGGAGCTTCAAGGATTAGAGGAGTGAATAGAAGAGGGAGTGAGGGAGTGGGGTTTATAGTGGAGGAGAGGAGTAAATTTTGAATATTTTATTCATTATTTTATTATTTCCCTCATGAAAACCAATTGTGTTGTTTCATGTGACCCATAATAGTAATAATTTCATGTGAGTTCGAACCATGTGTCCTTAAATCACTTATAATGTCATAAATAGTGTATTTAACTGATAATTTGTAGATACTATATTTTACAGTATTTCATTATTCATCATAAATTCAAGAATTTCATAAAAATCCCAAAAATCCAATACTACCATTTTTCAATGTGTAGAATTAAAAAATGAACTCCATTTTTCAAAAATAATTTTCTAAATATTATTAATTTAATTTTTAAATAAAATCATATGTAATTCCAAAAATAACAGTTTTAATGGTATAATTTGTTTTATATCACATAGAAAAGTTAATTAAGATCTCATTATCTTATTACCTTAAGAAAACAAAATAATATCACTATTTACTATTCATAAGGGTCGTATTACTATTCATATTACTATTCATAGAGGTATATTACTATTCACCAAAATTCAAGTTTTTTCTATCAGACTCCAAATGACTTACTTATCACAACTCTAGATGACCATTTTTCGAAATTCAAAACATGGTAGAGGTAAAGTTGTGTTTTAATAGTAAGATTATAAAATGTGTTTCTTTGTAGGGACATAGTGTTTCTTGCATTCAATATTTATTTTCAAAACCTTGGGGTGTTACATATACTCACTTATGATCATTTATTATTATCAATTATATTTATCATTACTAAGAATTATAGCTCATCCCTTATTCTATTTTCATTTCCAAGGTTATAAAGAAATAAATTACACATGATATTACTAACTAAATAAATTGTGAAAAGAAATTAATGGGAGATGTTAAGGACATATTATAGATTAATAATTTTCTTATATAGTATAAAAAATGTTTATTTTATGAGATATACATGGGCTTTGTTATTTGAATGTTTTTTCTAAATCTCTAAAAATATAAACATAAAAGGTCCATCTAGTGCAAGTGACTCATTATTTTTTATGGTATTTTAATTATTTATGTTTAAAATTGGGTCACTCTGGTTGATTTTAATTCCAATTTATAAATAATAAGTTTATTCACATGAGATTTCAAGATCATGGGTCTAGGACATCACAGTTCATCCCTTGGATTATGAGGTGTTTAATTTATTTATAATAAGAAATGATGCCAATATTGATTAAGATATGAGTGTTTTAAGAATATTGAAATTACCTAAAAAGGATGTTAATATATGCTCAGGGAAGATATATATTTAAGAAGAAGATATCAATAAATGAGAATATTGAATTACCCATTGAACTGAGATTTTTGAAATGTACCTAGACTATTTTATAATCTATATATATATTTAAAGGTTGAATTTCATTAAAGGGAAAAGAATAAAGAAATCATGATACATGAATAATAGATACTTCCAATGATTATATTGTATGGATGTTCTTCATATATTATATATTGGAAAATAACATTGAAGTGTGTGGATGCTCTAACTTGATATTTTACATGAAGAATTTGTTTATCTAGTTAAATAATCTGATGAGATGAAGAGATAAATAATTTATCCCATAAAATATTATATTTAAAGGGTATGGGGGGTTCCATGGAAAATAGATATTTCTAAATATTATATCCCTCTAAATAAATGAGTTTTAGGATGTTAAAATAGAAGAAAAAAAGATAAATGTGTAGTTTTGGTGTGAATTTATCCTAATGTTCTTGACATATGTATAGAATGGAAGTAACACATGGATAATAATGAGTATCGATGAAACCAATTGAGATAGATGTTTAATTAATTGATAAATAATGTAAGAATCATTTAAATATATTTAGGAAAATTATTATTTATTGAATTATATGTTTTTTAGTTGAGTTAAATACTGATAAATAAATCATTAAATGTTATGTGAGATTTGGGATAACTCTAATATGTATGGATATTATTTAGATATTTTTAGTATTTATTTGAGATGTATTAAAATAGTTAAAGATTATTTTAATAAATTTTCAGTTTATTTAAAAAGTTTTCACTTTATAAATATATAAAATTCTTTTAAAATTGGGTTAAAGATTATTAAGGAGTTATAATAATTATATGAAGTTATTTGAAGTGTTTTGATTAATTTTTAGGTGGTTGAGAATGTTTTTATTTAAGTTGATAGGTCTAGAATAAGTTTTGAGTTATTGGTTTTTATAAAATTGACAAATTCTTTACTACATAAGAATAATCGAGTGCTATGTATGAATATTGTTTTCATTAATAAGAATAAATCTAAGAAGCATAAGAATAAATCTATTTTTCTCAAAGTTATGTAAGAGTAAACAGGTTTTATATCAAAATAAATTAATTTTTTTAAGATTCAATAAGTGATGTCTAATAATAACTCGGAGCTATAGAAGAGTACATGGGTGTTGTGTAAGAGTAACTCTAGAAATTTAAATGGTATATAATAGTATCCTAATGCTATATAAGAGTAACCTGAGTCTAAAATAAGTATTATAAGAATAAATGGAATTTATATAAGAGTAATATAAGGCTTTATATGAATAAATTCATCTTTCTATAGGCTATATAAGAGTAAATTATTCTCATATAAGAATAAATATTATGCTCCATAAGATTACATAATGTTTTAAATGTCTATATAAGAAAATTTTGAGTATCATATAAGATTAAGTACATATTTACATGTGAATTATAAAGTGAAATTAGATAGTGGTTTATTATTATTTAATGATTTAAATATCATGATTATTTTTGTTAAACAATGATTCAATCTAAGATTAGTTCGGAGATATTCAGAATATTTTTCACTATGGTTTAAAGCCATGGATTATAATGGGGTTATTTCATATGAAAATGCATACATGGAAAATAATACGTGTCATTTATTAAATCTTAAGGTAAATAACCTTTAATATTTGAGAATTAAATTAGAATATCTAAGAATAAATTTTCTCAATATTTATAGATATACAAATATAAATTTTTGGAGTCTCATTGTAATAACCAAAGATTGATTTTTTATGAAAAAATTATTTTTTCCAGTTAAAAAATAAAAAAAAATAATGCCTAGATTCATTTAATTTCCAATTTCAAATATTGGAAAATATACTCATTATTATTACTTCTTTTATAATTATAATAATATATGAATAATATGGGGGGTGTTGCAAAATATGGAACTCCTAATTTTGAATATTTCAAATAGTTTAAGATTATTGAGTAGAGAGTTATTAGTGTGTGTTTAAATATATTTAAATATATTTTTTATGGTTAATAAAAATAAGGTGGAGAAAAGTATTTATAGTTCAACACTATAAATATTTAGTATCTTCAGTGTTGATGTTATTGAAGAAGAAAGTGTGAGATGACTGAAGATATTATTGTTCAAGAGGAAAAAATTGGTGAATCATGAAACTATAAAAGGATATTTAAACATATTCAATTATAGAAGATAATTTCATTATCTTATTGAACTTACTTCAAGTGGATCCAACTGAATCTAGTTTTGGAAGGAAGAGCTAGTTAGTGTCGGCATCTAAAAATATAAAGTTGTTTCTTTCAAAATACAATTAATTTCATGTATTTAATCTAGTTGGTACCAGATATAAAGTGTTAATGTCCATCACCTTAACCTTGGTTTTTATTAATAAGAAAAAGATAATTTTCATGTGAGAGATAACAAACAACATATATCTTGCTCACACACTTTGAGTAAACCTCATAAATATTTTTGTTCCTTGTTCTTTGTTATTTTTTTTCTAAACTTTATACACATATGCCAAGTGTGAGATGTTACTGTGAAATAAATTTTCTTTAAATGATAAAGTGGTAAAATTATAATAGGTTTTTAATTGTTTTAAATCTATTCACATTAATCCCTCCCCCCTATTAGTGTAGTTTCACTGATTCTGATAGGTACAATAAAGTGGTTTACATGTAAGTAAAAAGTATATGGAAAAAATGGTAATTGAATATAATATGGAAGGAAGTGGAATAATTTATAATTAAAAATAAATAGTAATATAGGAATAATGGTACATTTTTTATTATTTTTGTGGTTATTTAGTAGTGATGGTAGAGTTGTAATGTATTGCGGTTAGAGGTGGTAGCAGTTGTTGTTGTGAGGTGGCGATGATTTGGTGATGAATACAGTTATAGTTGTTTTAAAGTAACTATTAGGCCCTTTTTATGGGTATTGATTATATTATATATTTATAATTTTTTTTATTACACACCACTACTAAAATCATGTAACCTTACCAATGATCATATGATCTTTAGGGTTCTAGGTTCATACCTAACCTTCAAGATATAGTTGATACAGATAGTTGACTACTCTTCATTCCTCACTCTCTCTTTTAGATGATGTATAGGTTATTATGTCCTAATTTTATAGTACAAGGTGATGTGGAGATCATGTGATAATGAGGTAATGGTAAATATATGTGATGGAAACATTCATAGAGCGGAGGGTATGAGGTTTATGCCTTTCAACATACAACTCTATAATGATGTGGCTAGATGTGATATGTTATTATGATGTGTATAAGTGGTTAGGTGATTATGGGGTATATGGTATATGGTTTTTGTTATGTGATTGTGGTATGAGGTTGTGGTATGTGGATATTGAAGTGATGGTAGCACCAGTTGGTATATTGCTAGGGTGTGAAGGAGGATAGTTTAGTGGGGAAGTGGGTTCAGGATACCTATATAAATTTATTATTCTCTTTATATTATATTATTATACTTACATATGGATTTGGTAGGATAAATTTGGTGAGGATGGGTGGTAGTGTAATTGTTTATTTAATGAGTTAGTTGTGTAATTTATTCATATAGTCTATAGAATGATTCTTCCATATTTTCATGTTAGTTTTTGGGGAGAAATTAACTAAGTATACATTTATAAACACCACTATATTATAAATCTTTTCAAAAAAAATTATAGTATGTAGTTGGAGATCTAGTTGGAACTTACTATATTTTTGTGATCATTGGATTTGGAGTCATTTTTATGCTATTTTTTGTTTTATTTTTGATATAGTTATTCTAAAACACTACATGTATTGTGGGATAATGGTTGTATTTAAAATTATTTAGGTGGAGTTTATTGGGGGATTCATTTATTTTTTCCTTGGATTTATTAGGGATATACCAGTCATATCTGTGTTTTATATCCTCAATGAAAACCGTAAACCTATGGCCTATTGGAGATGGGATTTTGGGGACACATTTTTTTCATGCCTTATAATGACCCTTTCCATTATGGTGTATATTTTGTTTAATTGTGGGTCACATATATGATTTTGGGTCTATTTTAAAGATGGATACTAGATTATGAGGTGAATAAGGCTGAAGGGGATAGTATTTGTGGGTTGACCTTGTTTTAATTTCCTAGTATAATCCACCAGGTACTCGATGGTGGGGTATCAAGTACCCATTGCATAAGAAATTAGTTACGGTCCACTATAAAAACCACTAGGTGGTCAGTATACTTTCATTGGGTGTTCAGTGTGATCCGGTTGGGTACTCAGTGTGTTCTAATCTATTTTGTTTTACATGGATAGATTTTTCTTTTAATGGTCCTGGGGAACGGTTCTCATCATGGGGTACCTTTTAATTAGGGAACATTTTAAGGAAATTTGATTAAATTTTAAGGACTTTATCCTATCTCATTATTCTCTAACTCCAAGATTAAATCCAATATTCATTTGGTATCATATTTGAGATCTAACTAGTGCTTTTCCCCAGTAAGTGATTCTAATATTTTACCTTCTTTTGCAAAGGTGATGAGATCTTGATCATTGTATATATCTAATTATATTTATCTTGCTTCTAGTTTATAATATACTGGTATCATTGTGTTCTTGGACTATTTATCAGTATGTACCTTAAGTAGATTTATTTTATTCTTATAAGAATGTGTTTAGTTTCTTTTTCATGTATTTTTCATGTGTTTATATGTGAATTGTTGACTTCTTAATGATTTAGATTACTTATATGGGTTTCATGGCATGTAAATTGGTCTAATTTATGATAAATGGATTTATTATGATTTATATAATGATAAATTTGACCTTAAAATGGGGACATAAGGAAGGAATTATGTTTATATGTCTTTAAATTGATATATTGGTAGAGGAAAGACCAATATAAAATGTGGGAAATAAATGGATATTTATGTGATGATTTTAGATAGATAAAGAAGGCTAGTAAATTAATAAATAATGGGATTAATGTTGTTTTGAGTTCCAAAATCTGTTTTTTGTTTTCATATGGTGGAATTATAAGTTTCATTATGTCTTTTTGGTAAGTTTAACACATCATGGTGGGTTTATGGGTGGAGTTTATACTAAAATGTGTATTTCTATATTTATAAGTGATAAGTTAAGTGAGGTAAGAATGTATAGATTACTTTGGGAAATTAACATCATGATTGAAAGGATTATAAAGATTCTTGGGATATATTTAGTGGATTTTAAAAATCTAGTAATAGAATTTTAAGGTTATAAACTTCTGAATAAGATTGCTTAAATAATATAGTGTGCATTAGGTGTTGACCTCATGTGTGGTCTAGCAAAAGTGTCAGATTTTTAAGATTTAAATGATTTTTTAAATAATGGGTTGAGTGTATAAAAATAATATGGTGTTTATTTATATAGGGTATATATTTATTATGTATGATAAACCATAATACGTGATAATGTCCCTTAACTAGTTTTTTTAAGGTGTGAATTGTATACATAATTTATGAGTAATAAAGAGTGAATTGAACCCTTAAATGATTAAATAGGATAAATAATTGTGGAACTGTTTGGTAATAAAACTTGAATTGAAATATCAGGTATTAATACATTGTTTTGGATTATAAATGTGTGTTTGATTTCTAAGATTATGATCTTTAATTCTAGGAATGGATTTTTTTTATTAATGTTGAATATAAATTCAATACAGGGGGATAAAATGATAAAATGAGTTGTCATGGGATATAAATTATGTGTTATATTGTGTTTTAGTGATGTGTGAGATTCTTATCACTAACCATGTTGTTATATTTTTAATCCACTATAATGGTCACATACATGTGTCATATGGTGGGATGAATTTTAAATTACATGATATAGAATAGCTGTCCCTGAGTGGATGGATCTATGTTATGCAACAATATGGAATATTTGACATCGAGTAAATGGATATATGTTAAGCTATGATATGGAATAGTTGTCCTTAGGGTGATAGATATTAAACATTCCATTATATTGGATTGTTAATCATGAGGGATGGGATTTACATGATGTTATGGGTCACAAGAAAATAGATGTTATTGGTTTTATATACATGGTTATCCTTGGGAGAGGCCATGATTTTATGATGATCTATGAGGATGTTTCTAGATCCTTAGGTGTCGACATTAGATGAAGTATGTATGACTTATTTAGGTGACATGGTGTGGAAAAATAATATCACACAGTATGTACCTAGTGTGTAAAAACCTTATCACATGGCCTATACAACTATCTATACACCATATAGTTCAACTATACTTTAGTTATCCACATTTTTTCCATATTACATGCCTTTCTTAGTGTGTAACTTCCATGATTTGGAATGATTTATATAGCATTTATAACCATCTATATGCAGTGTACTCCATTTTTGTTCACCCACAAAACAAGGGTAAATACTCAGTGTGATTTCCACATGGTTTATCGCATGTTACATAGTATGTATAGAAAACTACATATCATGTAATCACTTCTGGATTATTTCACTTGATTGGTAGTCAATACATAGTGTGTAATGATGACATGTAATTTGATTTCATAGATTATGGTATTTACATGAATCGAAATCACATGGGGTTATACGATATGTACACAAACCGATTTCCATGTACTCCCTATCAAGTCATGTACCAGCTGGAAGTCAATACATAGTGTGTAATGAAACCATGTACTTACTCCCACATGGAATTCCATGATTTTTTCAACTCACCCTTTTTTTCTTTCCCATCGGTCCATAAGATGTACTTTTAGGTTATACACTATGTATCTATGTCACTCAACCAACATCCTCATCACCTACATATGGAATCTTCAAGCATTATTCATCTTTTCAGGGCCTATTATTAGTCTAATGAATTTGAACAAATGAATTTTCATAAATTTTGGATTAAAAAACAAAAAATAAAAAATGAATACTAACAAAAAAATAATATTTGATCAAACTAAAAATAATTTATTATAAATTATAAATTGACCACTTTGGTATATCTTTAAGGTTAGGGGTGTAGTGGAAATAGTCAGGTTAGTGACCAATGAAATATTTCATCAGTTTCAGTGGATAGATCTAAATAACTTAATGAATGAAACAATATATTCTTTGATAGAGGATCTTTCACATTTAATTTATAATTAATTTAAAACAATAATTTCCCCAACAAGATAATTCTTCTTGTTGTTGATCAATTTGGTTTTGGATCTTGTGGTCTCATTATTTCAATATAGAATTAAAAACTATGATCCTTCTAGTAATATTTGCATGTGCCCTATGAATCACGGAACATTACTCTTGTTATTTTGAGTGATATTGTGGAGGAACTAAGAACCTTGTCTAATTCACCATTGATCAAGAAGTATCTCTTGTTCTCTATTTTTCTTGAGAGGGAGAGAGAAATATATTCTCTTAGGATTCAGTGAATTCTCTTGAGAGGACTCATTATACACAACCCTTTATCCCTCTAGAATGATATAATCAATAATATATACATGAGTTTAAAAAATTAGTAATTTCATTTAGGTCCTTTATCAAATTTTTTATTCTATTTATACCTCATGGAAAATATTATTATTGTTTTTATTATTATATGAGATGCTCTAAACTCACATATTAATATATTATCTCTATTGGTCCCTTTAACACAACCCATTAATCCTCCTCAACATTTATCATACCTTTAGTAATAAGTATTTATTTCAATAAATAAATATCATTATAATATTCATTCAATAAATAAATAAATATTATATTCACTAAACTTGAAAATGAATATTTATTTTAGTATTCATGTAACCAAATAATTTTTTATATTAATCTATTCGTTAAACTGGTGAATAAATACTTCTTTCTTTCTTTCTTGAGAATAATAAATAAGAGGTAAATAAAAGTAAATTTTATATTCACTAAACCAATGAATAAATATTTATTCATTATTCAACTTGCATATTCTAAACTTGAATATATTGTAATTGAATTTATATTATAAAATTATCATAACTAATTATTATTCCACAATCCAAGAATAATATTTATTCTTAATATTAAATTCAATATAATTTAACTAAGATTCTAGATGCCCTTACTATGTTACCCTCTAATAATCATTCTCATTGGAATTATATGAACCAAGTTAAAGTCTCGTGTAAATTTATAGAAACATGACAAGGAACCCATGGAGAAAGAAGTTAATGTCACAATAAAAACAACCTCTTATAAATGTTATTGTGTAATATAATCCATTTGTCTCGATATCACATCAATCAGGTTTCATAACTGTGTTATCAACCAATATTATTGAGTTATCTTTATTTAAATAATTAAATTGAACTCAATAATGAACTTATAAGGTCTTAGATTTAATCATATGGTTCCATTTCAATCCATGGGATAGTGATATCTTCTTATTTTAACTTGTAAGTTACATGTTCTTCATTAAATCATTAAATTAATTTCATATCACTTATGATGAACCCAACATATGATACCTCATCATAAGAATATGTTATCATAATTTTCATCCATACATAAAAGTATGTGATTCCAAATATATATTAAAAATAATCTCATGTAAAAGTACTAATTTACGCATTTGTATTTAAGAATATTCAATGACACATATAATATGTGAAATTACTATTAGAGGGTTTGTCCTTATAACCTCCTATATTAGAGATTACGAAGTTCAAATTTCATGAGAAGGGGTCTTAATTTCTTATAATCCTATAACACCTAATAATCAAACATCATCCATATCCCATTAGACATATTTTATATGGAAAATAGGGTATATGTTTAAGAATATCTTTATGTCATATCAAGATTCTTATTAGAGAATTGAAATGTTATAACCTTTTGATGTGATAAATACTCTAAGAACATTATCACAAAATTATTTTGGAAAAATAATGATTATCATATGATAAGTTATTAATTAATATTATATCAATCAAATATTCTATTAATTGAAAGATCAAATTTTTTGGGTTCTAGGGAACTAACCCCAACACCCTAATACTTAAGAAGATATTATGTTTCATGACCCAAGTAAGTGAAAGGGCCCAGGTGATATAGATGGTTATGTAGGGATGCTGATCTATAGTTGGGATATTGGATCGATCTAGGACTTGAGACCATTTTTATAGAGATCTTATTTTATTTTATTTTCTTTTGTATCTTATTGTGTATGGTATTCCCATATGAGATTCTATTTATACTCATATTACTTTCATGACATGTATAGTATATTGTTTTTTATAGCATGATGGTTATTTTTTTCTTTTGGTTGGAACTTAGCTGTGATGTATATCCTTTTTTTGATGTTATATTGTGATGATTATTTTTTATATTTATTTATCTATTATTTATGATTTTTTCATACCAAAGAGGGTATAGTCTCACCATGATATGCATAGACACTCACCCTTAGTTATTAACCTCCAACAAACGGGGTGATGAAGTTGAGGTATACAGTACCTTGGTTTGGTCATGGTGGAGGCAAATTGGGCCAAGGATTTTAAAAATTTGTATCGTAGCCTTATTAATTTTTTCATACTCTTTGGGATATGGTAGAAATGATAAGGGGGACTATTTGGTCTTGGTCTGGATCTTATTTCAAGAAGTAGATAACCTATGTATGGGGGGGTTTTAAATTCCCACGTATGGGAAAGATATAATTGGTTTTCAAGATTTATGATTTTTAAGATTTCTAAGTAAATGATTTTTGATTTACAGTTTATTATATTTTACTATTAAATCATGGAAGCAAGAGAGTGTGTGTATTCATGCATCATTTTTATCATGTAGGGATAATATAAAATTTTATTCTTTATTGTGATTGATATTTTATATATGATATAAGGTTTTGTTATTTAAAATTTCTACAAAAAATTATATAGATTTATCATATATAACTTTTCAGTGGAACCTTACATGACCAACTAATGATTACTGGATATTATAATTATATACTATGACTATTTTGTGATCTTTTTTGTGATTGTATTTGACCAAATAGAGGGTAGTTGGGGATATATTCAAGTCGATATATGTGGGGCCCTTGTATAATATGGTGTTTTTTTAGGGTGGAGTGTCATATGATAGTTATTACTTAACCTCAACTGTTATATTTAAGTCTATAATAGGATTATAATCTGAGTTGTTCGCTTTTCATTATAGTGGAATTCCACCAGGATGACCTCATGTTGAGCACTATGAGGGAGAGGACGTTAATGCCCCACCAAAAGTGGTGTCAAAGATACCTATTTCACCAATTACTCCTCTCAATTAGAAGATCTTAGATAATATACACTATTTTTTATATTCTATAAGGAAAAGGGCATCAAGGGTTAGGTAGACCATGTAAAACCTAACTAAAAATTTATAAATATAGCATCCACCAATCTTCGTGACTGATGGTAGATTGCATGTCTGGTAATTTTGGATAGATTCTATGAAAATAATTTTTGATCATCTTGAGACATCCTTGAGAGCTGAATAAATAATTATGATTACATAATTTAATGACCATAGAAGCAATGGTAGGATATTCTCGCATAATAAAAATAGCATAAAAAGCTAACCAAGAATGATTTCCATACTCTCTTTTCTGATCATTTCTTCCTAGATACTCTAAGGGGTGGTAGGGCTAGAGAGTTTATGTATCTTATACAGGGGAATATTAGTGATGGACTATGACACCCAATTTACCAATCCTCTAGGATTTTAACCTACATTGGTAGGTGAAAAGAGTTTTAGGGTTAATTATTTTAAGTATGGACTCAGGTATTCTATATTGTCCTGGGTAAAAATTTGTTGTCTGAAATCTTTCTCTAAGGTTATGAATCAATCACTTGTTATGGTATAGAAATATATTTATGGTAAAATCATTTGGAAATCATGATTTTTGTATAAATTGTAAGAGTGGTTCTTTAGTTTGTAGGAAGATAAGTTATGAGGGGTCTCACAATATAAGAAATGAGTAGGGAGCTAGGGAAAGGGTTCAACTCTTAATCTGAGTGGAAAAATCTCAGTCGACTACTATTAATGTGTACATATAGAGAATATTCATCCAGATTATGATATGAATCTAAAGGAGTGTCACTCAAATGTAGAAATAGGTCACCTATAATGTTTTTGTGGTATAACGCCATGTTTGGTTGGTGGACATAGATGTAGTTAGAATTAGGGTTGATAAACAACATAAAGGACGTAGTAACAACTATAAAATTGGGGATCCTTTGGTGATTTGGTCCATATAGCAGGTTTTGGTTCCTAGAGGGTAGGGATTATAGTTATATAATGGATATGTACCTCAGGAGACTCATGCATTAAAATCTTAGGGCCAAGGTTCAGGTTAGCTCCATGCCATCAAGTATACTCCTACCGTGAAATAATGGGATCCATCAATAGTTTGAGGTATGATTCCCATGAAAATGACACTATAATCCATTAAATTTGATATAATTGTATTAAAATCATTTATATCTTCTCATCTAGTTGGGGATATAGAGATTTCTTCTGATTATATCTATTGTGTGATGTAAATTGATACTCCCATAAGGGTGTGATAAGGGGTAAAAAATATATACAAAGTGAACTTTAGTGGAAAATGTATTTACGATTCTCTAGGATTTATTTTTATTATAGAATCATGATTTTTATATGATATTTTAAATAGATTGGAAGAATAATTATCGATCATGCATCGAATGCTATCATATATAGGTATCTTTCATGTCCTTAGAATGTGATTTTAATTTGTATATAAACTTGTAGGATTTAAAGGGATATCATTCATGACCAACACATTATTAGTTAAGATGAATCATGGTCTAGTTGGTCAGAATTGTTTTGGGAGAGGAAAGGATGCATCAATTAGTATTTCCTCCATTTTTCAACCAGTTCCAGAATATTTTTCCTAAGGACTTCTTAGGATTCCCACCCAAGAGAGATTGAGCTTATACTAGGCATTGAGCTCATATAATTTTTTTATGGGATGAATATCAAAAATATAATATATCTAAAGGATTAGATAGAATATCTGGAGTTTAATGGGTTTATTTTTTAAAACACTTCTTCTTAGGGTGATCCTATGTTATTTATTATAAAGGCATATGGATCGTTATGGTTGTGTATAGATTACTGGAGAATAAACTATATGATGGTTAAAAAATTGTATCCTCTTCCTCAAATCTAAAACCTATTTGATTAGTTGAGTGTATAAAAATGGTTATACATGATTGAGTTGAGTTTAGGTTATAATCATTTATGGGTGAAGCCTTTAGATATTATTTGTATTGCTTTCAAGATATAGTATAGAATATATGAGTATATTGTGATACCATTTAGATTAATAAATGAAATGTTAGTGTTTATAGACATCATAAACTTGATCTTATATCCTTATTTATATTCTTTTTTTCATCTTTATCAATGATATTATGGGGTAATCCCATTAAATAAAATATCATGCTCCCTATGTGAATTTTTTTTAGTAAAATATGAGAGCATCAAATTTATAACAATATATCAATGTGTTAAGTATGGATCATTGAGGTGCGCTTTACGAGGAATAGAATATCTTAGGTTGAAGTATTAATAAACCATGAAAACATTAAGGTCGTGGTTTATTAGGAGTTACCTAAGTAGTTTTTCAATATTACCAACTTCCTAATATTTATAGGTTACTATATGAGGTTTATCTAGGAATTCTACCATTTGGAAGTTATTTTAGTGACCTCAACCAATAAGGGGGTAATTGTTTTGTGGATTTATTCCTATGAGAGATAATTTTATGATATGAAATAATGTTTTATATTTGTGATAATCCTAACCTTAAATAATCCATGTAAGGAATATATGCTATATTGTGGCAAGTCAAGAGTCAAAAATAGAAATGTTCTGTTGAAAAATGGTTGATTTTATCTTATGGGACTATGAAGTAGAGGAAACATGAGAAAAATACTAGATTCATGTTCTATAGATAGTAGTGGTAGTGCACACACTATGATTTAGGAATCACTATATATTGGGTGAATGGTTCATGGTCCATACCATCCATAATAACCTGAAGTATATATTTTATTAGCATGACCTAAAATTTTGAAAAAGTAGGTTATTCGAGTATCTTCATACATTTGATTTCAATATATGATATACCCTTGGTAAAAGTAATGTCATGTCTAATAAACTAAGTAAGATGACTCTAGTAGGTGGTTCTAGTAACTTCATACCTTTTATTCATTACTCAATCCTAAGTTCCAGTGGGATGCTAAGATGATATAATTCATTATGGTATTTCTGATATTGTCTTATTACATTGATATGTTATGCGTTGTCATTAACTATTTGATAAATTTCACACATTTACTAAAAATTTTGGAGACCTATTCTATCAATGATTGGGGTTGGTTATATATTTAAGTGATTGTGAATATTAATGGGGTTATGGGAAGCCTCATATGGAACCAAAATTACCATTTTACATTTTTCTTCTGGTGAAGTATGTAGAATTTACTTGATTCATAAGTGTAGTTGATAATTTCCAACTATACTTAGATCAATGGGTAATTCTATAATATCATCTAAGAATTAGAGGACATGATGTGGGAATGTTTCATAGACTTCAGTGTTCTTTGTAGAACTATCTTATATTTTTTTATTTCATCTACAAAATTAATTATCATATATCAATTAAAATGGATCCATTTAAGCCCTTATATGGTAGGTCTAGTGGTCACCTATATATTGGTCAGAGATAAGGGAGACAATAGTGATCAGAATGTGTCCCATGTATGATACATTAGAGAATATTCATTTGATTGGGATGTAGTTGGAGATTCATCAAGGAAGGAAGTAATTATATCTATACCTGTAAAATCATCATCTAGAATTTCTCGTAGTGAACCAGGTGTTTCAAGTGAGACCTTATTTGGTTCATAGATGCATTCATAGGAAGGATAAGTAGGAATCCTTGTTTATGGGGTTGTTTGAGGTTGTTTAATATAAGAACCCGGATTTTATTTTCAGGTATGTTTTTCATTTTACTCGATTTTTTTAGAAAAGATAATTTTCTGGAAATTTTTCATGTACATGTCGTGTACTTTATGAGTACATGTCGTGTGCTTCGTTGTCGTAGGAGGATGTGTGCTAGAAATGTCATGGCCACACACATGGTCGTGTGGGGTGATGTGGAGGTTGCCTAAAGTGGAGTATGGAAAAAGTAAGTACACGCTGTGTACTCCAAAATTACATGTCGTGTATTTTTTTCATTAAATGCATTGGGGTCGCGTCTGACAGACAGAACCATCTTCTTTTAGGTTCCATTCATCCGAGAGAACTCATATGGACCCGGATCTTCAATGAACCCCTGAGCTTTCATACTTCCTTCAAATAGAACACCGTTGATTGTGTTGGAATTTCATTGGTGAGTTCTCTCTTCTTCTAGAACCCCATTTCATGTTTTCTCTTATTTTCCAAGTTATTGTGGGTTGAAATTTTTAGAATTTTTCTTAGATATATAGTGTTCCAAGGAGATTCAAGCATCGTGGTTCAATTATATTGATCTCTTAACCCTGAGGTAGGTGTTTTGTACCTTTCCGTTTGAATCTTTTGAGTATTATGTGAAAATTCCACCAATACCCTTGAACGGGGTATTGCGTGTTTACCATTTTACCCCAGTTGTTTTCCTTCCATGATTATATGCTTGTCTAGAGTTAATTTGGATATGAATTGGGTTGATTTCTATGCTTTGGATGTGTTTTTCCCTTGTATTGTTCTGTTTACGGCTGTTTGGTGTTGTTTAGCCTTTGGCTGCCTTGCTTGTTTTCCATGCCTATTGCTATAGGGTGGAGAGTTGTATTATAACATGGTTATTATGATGTAGACTATTTAGCCATGTAGTTCTGTAGGTTTAATTTGGTCATATTACACTGCTATGTTGGTTGACCTACACAGGGCCGTGAGAACCTGGTGTGGTAGGCTATAAAGAGGGTATTGACCGAGTAAGCATCCTCAGAGAGCCTAGAACCACCGACGGCTATAGGGGGAATTGATCGAGTGAGCTTCCTCAAAGAGTCCTTGATCACTTTATACTATAAGGGGATTGACTGCGTGAGCTTCCTCAGAGAGTCTTTGTTTTAATTTAATGACCTAGGATATAAGGGGAATTGACCGAGTGAGCTTCCTCGGAGAGTCCTAGACCTCGGGGCTATAAGGGGAATTAACATGTGAACTTACTGAGAGAGTCCTTGACTACCTT
Source organism: Viscum album (assembly GCA_963277665.1). Lineage (NCBI taxonomy): Eukaryota > Viridiplantae > Streptophyta > Magnoliopsida > Santalales > Viscaceae > Viscum > Viscum album. Next base: position 198,089,628 of record OY728157.1, on the reverse strand, counting down.
AGAATATGTGGGGAATGGACTATGTGAGCTTCCTTAGAGAGTATTTCTTTACCTAGAATATATGAGGAATAGACTATGTGAGCTTCCTCAGAGAGTCTTACATTACCTTTGACTATGAGGGGATAGACTATGAGAACTTCCTCCGAGAGTCTTGTTAAATTCCTATGATAGAACCAGAGGGGTTGGGAAGTGTGTACTACCCAGAGGGTTTTCTTTACTTCTTATATAGGACCAGAGGGGATGGATGTGAGTACTTCTCAGAGGGTTACCTATTTGAGATTTCTTTATTGTTTCCCTACTTCTTTATATTAAACTGTGGATTGTTTACTGCTGAGCACTTTCCTGTTTACTACATTATATACTTTTACCTTCCATATATTCACTGACTGTTAGGCACAGATCTTTGGGTGGTTTCCTACAGGGATTTAGTCTCACATCGTGTTTGGGTTATGCTTTTGGGACCAAACAGATTATATTGTTACAGGTATATATAATGGAAAGCGCCCTTCTACTTCAGGTACTTGATTATTGTTGAGATGGAGAGAAAAGTACCAAGATATGTCTTGCGATGCTGAGTAGCTATTGTCTTTTTTATTTTTATACTTGGTTTAGCACTGTTTGTATTTACAGCATTGTGACTTGTTTGGCTTCTTTCCTAGACATATGTATCATGCATCATTTATATATATGTGCTCCAGTTGTTTTATTATTCCAGTCTTCCGCTATTTATTGTTGTTGGATATTTCCTACTTCTGCTATTGTGTGTTGTTTACTTCTGTTTTATACTCTTCCAATGTGGGCATAGTTTCCCCACTATCATATCCAAGGCCCTCACTGCTAGTCGGTAGCCTCTGGAATTTGGGGAAATGCGCTTGAGGCCTTGTGACCAACTGGGTACGGGGCGCCTCTGGGTGGATTTCGGAACCGGGACGTTACAAAGTGGTATCAAAGGATTTATTTTCTCTTTATTTACTATTTGGAGCCTTTAGCCAGGGATAGGATGGAATAGGTACTTGGTAATAAGATATGTCTGGGAGTAGCTAACCCGTGTGCAGGGAAAAGCCATACTACCTCGTTTATTTCAATTTTACTGGTTTTCAATTTTACTATTGATTTTATTTCACTGTTGGGTGATTCACATGTTTTGTGTTGTTATCTTTGTTGTTATTGTGGTTCTACTTCTGTCTCAACTCGATGAGATGAGGGTATTCCATATCATGCATTATATAGGCACTTTCTAGAAACCACGTGTCATGCATTTTTTTCATGCCATCTAGGATGCATTATAGATTTCATTTTGTTGTGATAGATGATGTGTAAATTATGTATGTTGTTGTGATAGTTGCTTTGATAGAAATACATGTTGTCTGATAAGGTATTTTTTGTGTAGAGGTTTGCTTGAATGAATGCCAAAATTTGTTTCTTGAGGTGTTATGGGCCCTCAAGGACTGGAATTTGGTGGATCATTGGATTGTTCTATTGTTTATAACTTGTATAGGATGCCAAACTTTGATTCGTGGGGAGTATGGGCCCTCACGGATTAGAATTTGGCATTTCCAATGTTTGTGTCAGTGTTTTTCTGGGTCCTAGAGTAGTTTTTTAGGATTAATGTCTGGAGAAACCCAGAATACATGTCGTGTAATGTTAAGTACACGCCATATGTTCTTCTATTTGGGAGGAAACAGTTTTTCTTAAGTACATGTCGTTTACTTTATGTACACGTCGTGTAGTCTCTGACCATGTCATAGGTCCTGTGGGAAGAGACACGATATGGGAAGTCTGGTGTAAACACACTATTTCTGCTCTTAACACGACATGTAGTATAATCCTAGGAACCATTTAGTATAGAGAACAACACAGGTTGGTAGAGTCTATTCTTATATGCGCCGTGTCCATCTTGAACACGCTGTGTAGTCTGACTCAGGTACCTAACCATGTCACGAAAAAATAGAGGTCGGTGTTATCCCTTCACATACACGTCGTGATTGTTAGTAACACACTGTGTAGTGTGAGCCGTGTGTACGGTTGTGTCACTAACAACACTGGCCAGTGAAGCTTGTCAAAGTACATGTCGTGTCCACCTTGAACACGCCGTGTAGTCTTGTCTTCAGAGAGTCGTGTGTCTTGACTGTGTAGAAGGACTCGAGTAGGGAAGAGGATTCAAGAACACGCCATGTGTTTGGACAACATGTTGTGTGTTTGGGGTGTTACAAGAATAGTTTTAGCTGAATCACACGCCCATGTGATTGGATTAAGGGAATAATCCATGTAAGGTAAATACACATTGTGTAGTCTTGTTTTGTTTAACTTGAATGCTTTCTTTCTCTAGTTTTCTTCTTGTGACTTCAGTATTCAGTCCTTGATAATCTTGAATCTAAGTGTACATTTGACCTTACAGAGTCATGCCACCTAGACATCCTTCGGTTGAACGCCAGTTGTGGGGTAGTGATCAGACACCTGATATGGTTGATCAGGGAAATCCTGTAGATCCTCCTGTTGTGCCAGCCTTGGCACCAACAGTTATACCAGTTGCAGGAACTGATGCGCAGTTTAGGGAGGGTTTTCTGAGGATGAAGTAGACCTTCCAGGGAGCGTCACCTCCTGCCCCATTGATGGCAGATTTGATGCGGGTTTTCGAGAAGCAGCAGCATCCCACCTTCTTAGGGGAAGGAGGACCATAGGCAGCAGAGTCGTGTCTCGAAGCCACACTGATGATCTTCGAGCATCTCGAGCTACCACCAGAGAGGAGGGTGAATCTCACGACCTACATGCTCCAAGAATCCGCCAAGAGGTGGTGGGATGTCATCTCTTAGGAGGGACGCTGCCAGAATATGGATTGGGAGGAGTTCCAGTGTATCTTTTACGATTACTTCTACCTGGATACCTTGAGGGCCAATCGAGCCCGGGAGTTCAGGAGCCTGGAGTAGGGTACTCTTTCTGTGATGGAGAATTCCTCTTGCTTCACGAAGCTATAGCATTTCATGCCTATTCCAGCAGGTGATGAGTTGTTCCTGGCTATGATATTTGAGGACGGTTTTAGGCAGGAGATCCATTCCCAGGTGAACATATTTAGTTTGTCTTCGATATCCTCTATCATCAACCATGCGCTGATTACGGAGCATAATCTGAGAGATTCTGAAGCTGTGATCCAGGGTGTTTTGGTATCTATAGTTAGTATTACTCTAGCTGATACAAGTAAGAGCCACAGGGAGACTGCACGGGGAGATCAAAGTAGGTGGGATTCACCTTCTGGTATCCACGTGGTGTGCTACCAGTGCGGAAGGAGTGGGCATACGTGGCCACTTTACCCGTGAAACCCGATGGAGTGCTGATCTTGTGACAGGATTGGCCATCTCTAGCATTTCTGTCAGTTTTTCTCTCTAGTAGCTAGAGACAGGGGTTCTTCTATGACCCTGTGTTCGGGAGCATCACCACCAGTTTCTCACCAGTTTAGGAACTGGAGTTCTTCTGGCCATTCAGGCTGAGGTGGAGGTCGTGGCTGGGGTAGTCAGTCATCGGTCCTTCAGCGACAGCCGAGTGGATCAGCTCACAGTGGTCAGGTAGGGTCACAGGGCTATGGTACAGGCCAGACTTTTGCACAAGATCTGACCCAGTAGGAGCAGGATCTCAGACCTTCTATCGTTCGAGGTATGATCTTAGTAGCCTTAGTCTTAGAATCTACTCTTTTTTATACAAGATCTTCCTATAGCATTATATCTGTTGTTATTGTGGAGAGCCTTGGGATTTGTATCTTTTCTTTTGCTTATTTTTTGACACTAGAAACTCTATTGGGGACTAGAACAACTAGTGTATGTCAGTGCAGAGATTGTCCTCTACAGGTTGGTGGATGTCACTTTTTATGGGACCTCTATGTCCGAGAGATGACAGGCTATGATTTCATTCTCGGGATGGACTAGTTAGTTCCATTCAAGGCAGTCGTCGACTGTTATCATCACAGGGTGAGTTTCATATCACCAGAGGGTGGATCCTTTCTTCATTGGGTGAGTGGGATGTCCAGGTGAGTAGAGCGGGTCCCGAGCATCATGGGTTGGGAGGAGTTACCGCCCAGATTGCTAGTCTTTATCTGGATGACCAGGGGACTTCACAGTTAGACTTTCCTCTAGTCATGGATCGTTTTAGAGATGTCTTTCTAGATGACTTTCTAGGTTTTCCTCCAGAGCGTGAGGTAGAATTCCCAATTGAGCTTGTGCCTAGAGTGACACTAGTGTCCATTCCTCCTTATAGGATGACTTTACCTGTGTTGTAGGATCTCAAGAAGTAGTTGGAGGAGTTGCAGGCAAAGGATTTCATCCCACCCAGTACTTCTCCTTGGGGTTCTCTTGTCCTATTTGTGAAGAAGGTAGAAGGTACCCTCGGGATTTTTGTGGATTATCGGAAGCTGAACCAGTTGATGGTCAAGAACTGATATCCCTTGCCTAGGATTGATGATCTCTTTGATCAGCTTCGAGGATCCCGGGTGTTCTCAAATATTGACCTGAGATCCGGTTATCATCAGTTGCGCGTTAGACAATCCGATATACCTCTTACAGCCTTTTGGAGCAGGTATGGTCTATATGAATATAATATTATGTCGTTCAGTCACACGAACGCACCTGCAGTTTTCATGGCACTGATGAACCGAGTGTTCCATCCATACATGGATTCATTCACGGTGTTCTTCATGGACGATATATTGGTGTACTCTCACACTCGACACAACCATGCCACACATCTTGAGATCATTTTGAGTACACTAAGAGGTCATCAGTTATATGTTAAGCTCTCAAAATGACTCTTTTGGATGGATCAGATTCACTTCTTGGGTCATGTTATCTCAGAGACAGTAGTATCATAAGACCCATAGAAAGTGAGAGAAGTGGTTTCCTCGGAGCATCCAAAGAACCTATTTGAAGTACGAAGTTTTCAAGGGCTGGATGGGTACTACAGATGCTTTATTCAAGACTTTTCACGCTTAGTAGCACCGCTAATGGGTCTGACTAAGAAGGGTGAGAAGTTCCTATGGTCATATTCTTGTAATTCAACCTTTCATAAGATAAAATGGAGGTTGAACTCAGTACAGATACTAGTCTTTCTAGATCTGGGAAAGAGTTATACTATTTATTATGATGCTTCAAGTATCAGGCTGGGAGTTGTGCTTTTGTAGGGAGATGGAGTCGTTGCATATGGGTCCTGGAAGTTGAGTCCACATGAGAGGAATTACCCCACACACGATCTGGAGATGGCAGCTGTTGTTCATGCCTTACATTGTTGGAGACATTATCTTATGGGAGATAATTTTGTGGTTTTCACCAACCAAAAAAGTTTCAAGTACATTTTCACTCAACGTGATTTGAATTTGAGACAGCGGAGGTGGGTTGAGTACCTACAGTCCTTCGACTTTGAGCTTGCCTATATTCCTGGGAAAGGCAACGCAGTGGCTGATGTGTTGAGCAAGAGGACTTAGATATAGGCAGTTTGAGAGGCCAGTAGTGAGTGGCAGCTTATGGATCTATTCTATGAGATGCATTTAGAGGTTCACAACAGAAAGGGGTAGACTTTTATATCTTCTGTAGTTGTTACCACTACCCTTCTTGATCAAGTATGAATGAGGTAGCTATCAGATTCTGAAGGCCTAGTCCTATGGGAAAGCATGTCAGGAGAGGACCCTATTCCTGGGTGAACCATAGGTGAAGATTAAATCTTGTGTTTCCAGGGAAGCATGTGAGTTCCAATATATATACGCAAGGAGATAATGTGGGACTTTAATTCCTTAGTTTGGGAAGTTCATCCTGGAATCACCAAGATGTACCGTGATCTACACCGTCAGTATTGGTGGCCAGGTATGAAGAGGGACATTTATGGTTTTTTCATGATTTATTCCACTTGTCAGCAGGTGAAGGCGGAGTATCAGTGACCAACAGAGCTTTTACAACAGTTATCTATTACTGAGTGGAAGTGGAATGATGTTTCAATGGTCTTCATGACTGGTTTACTAAAGTTTCTTCAAGGGAAAAACGTGGTTTGGGTTGTCATTGACAGGATTAGGAAGGTTTCTTAGTTCTTGCCGATCAAGGAGACCTTTAGTGTGGATGAGCTGGGGTGGTTGTACATCCGACAGATTGTAGATCTGCATGGAGTTCCACAATCCATTATTTCAGATAGGGATACCCGTTTTACTTCTCGGGTCTAGAAAGGGTTTTAGAAGGCTTTGGGTATACAGGTACTTTTAAGTATAGCTTACCATCCCCAGACAGATGGCCAGTCCGAGTGTACAATTCAGGTGCTTAAGGACATGCTCCGAGCATGCATTCTGGATTTTGGAGGTTCTAGGGAGAAGCATATTCCTCTTGTGGAGTTTTCCTACAACAATAGTTTTCAAGAAACTATTTATATGGAACCTTATGAGTCTTTGAATGATAGGCCATGCTAATCACCCTTATGTTGGCTAGAGGCAGGAGAGGTAGCTTTTTTGGGACCTCGTCTTGTTCAGGAGACCACAATGCATATAGAGTTGATTCAGAAGAGGATGACTACTACCCAGTCTCGACAGAAGTCATATGCTGATCATTGAAGATGACATCTAGAGTTCGATTTCGGGGATCAGGTTTTTCTATATGTGACACTGAGGTTGGGACACAAGAGTATTAGGAGGCAGTGTAAGCTTCCACCGAGGTATGTCGAGTTGTTTGAGTTGTTGGATAGAGTTGTGTCAGTTTCCTATCGGTTGTAGTTACCTCATAGGTACCAAGATATGCACGATGTTTTTCACGTATCTCAGCTCCGATGTTACTTTTCATACCCGTATCATGTTTTTCAACCCGAGGAGGTCTATCTCAAGGTGGATGTGTCATTTGAGGAGAATCCTATCTGCATTGTTTATTGCAGTACATAGGTTCTCTGTGGTCAGTCTGTTCCTCTGGTACGAGTGTTATGGCAGCACAAACAGGTACAGGACAATAATTGGGAGAGGGAGACTGATGTTCAAGCACAGTGGCTGGAGCTATTCGGCGTTTCTTCTTCTACATCACGCTAGGGAAATTCAGGGACGGATTTATTTAAGGGGGGAAGTTTGTAAGAACCCATACCTTCTTTTCAGGTATTTTTTCCTTTTTCTGGAGTTTTTGAGAAAAGGGGAGTTTTTGGAAATTTTTCAAGTACACGCTGTTTACTTTATGAGTACACGTCATGTACTTCATTGTCGTAGGAGTCTGTGTGTTGGCCGTGTCAAGGCCACACACACGGTCGTGTGGGGTGACATGGATGCTGCCTTAAGAGGAGTACAGAAACATTAAGTACACATCATGTACTCAAAAAGTACATGCTGTGTATTTTGTTTTTTTCATTAAACGCACTGGGGTCATGTCCGATGGACAGCACCATCTTCTTTTAGGTCATGTTTGTCTGAGAGAACCCGTACGGCCGCAGATCTTCGTCAAACCCACAAGCCTCCATCCGTTCTCTGAATCAAACACCTTTGATTCCATTGGAATTGTATCAGTGAGTTATCTCTTATGCTGGAACCTCGTTTTATGTTTTCTCTTCTTTTCCAAGTTATCTTGGGTTGAATGTTTTAGATATTTTCCTAGATCTATGGTGTTCTAAGGAGATTCCAGCCTTCTGTTTCAAGTATATTGATCTCTTAACCCTGAGGTAGGTGGTTTTTGTTTTTCTGTTCGAATTCTTTTAGAATTATGTGAAAATTCCACCAATACCCTTGAACGGGGTATTACGTGTTTACCATTTTACCCCTGTTGTTTTCTTTTCATGCTTATATTCCTATATAGAGGTGTTTTAGATATTAATTGGGTTGATTTCTATGATTTGGGTGTGTTTTCCCATGCAATGTTCTGTTTACAACTGTTTGGTCTTGTTTAGACTTTGGCTGCCTTGCCTGTTTTCCATGCCTGTTGCTGTAGGGTGGAGAGTTGTATTCTGACATGCTTATTATGATGTAGACTATTTAGCCAAGTAGTTCTGTAGGTTTAATTTGGGTATATTAAACTTCTATGTTCTTTGACCTACACAGGGTCGTGAGAACCTGTTGTAGTATGATATAAGGAGGGAATTTTTTGAGTGAGCATCCTCAGAGAGCCTAGAACCACCTGGTACTATAAGGGGAATTGACCGAGTGAGCTTCCTCAAAGAGTCCTTGATCACTTTAGACTAAAAGGGGATTAACTGTGTGAGCTTCCTCAGAGAGTCTTTGTTTGAATTGAATGACATGGGATATAAGGGGAATAAACCGAGTGAGCTTCCTCAGAGAGTCCTAGACCTCGGGGCTATAAAGGGAATTGACATGTGATCTTCCTCAGAGAGTCCTTGACTACCTTAGACTATGTGGGGAATGGACTGTGTGAGCTTCCTCAGAGAGTCTTTCTTTACCTAGACTATATGGGGAATGGACTGTGTGAGCTTCCTCAGGGAGTCTTTCTTTACCTTTGACTATGAGAAGATAGACCGTGAGCACTTCCTCCGAGAGTCCTATTAAATTTCTATGACAGAACCAGAGTGGTTGGGCTATGTGTACTACCCAGAGGGCTGTTTGTAATTCTTAGATAGAACCAGAGGGGATGGCTGCAAGTGCTTCCCATAGGTTTACCTATTTGATATTCAGTTGTTGTTTCACTACTGTTTAATATTGAACAGTGGATTGTTTACTGCTGATTACTTTCTTGTTTACTGCTTTCTGTACTTTTACCTTCCATATATTCACTGACTGTTAGGCACAGATCTTCGGGTGGTTGCCTACTGGTATTTAGTCTCATACCCTATTTGAATCATCCTTTTGGGCCCAAATAGATAATATTGTTGCATGTATAGATAAGGGAAAGTGCCCTTCTACTTCAGGTACTTGATTGTGGTGGAGCTAGAGAGCAAGGGACCAAGCTATGGCTTCTGATGCTGAGTTTCTGTTATTTTTTTCTTTTTGTACTTGGTTTAGAACTGTTTGTATTTTTGGAATTTTGAATTATTTGGATGATTTCCTAGACATATGTATCATGCATCATTTATATATATGTGCTCCAGTTGTTTTATTATTCCAGACTTCTACTGTTTACTGTTGTTGGATATTTCATGCTTCTAATATTGTGTGTTGTTTACATCCACTGTGTACTCTGTCAATGAGGGCATAGTTTCCCCACTATCACACCCAAGGCCCTCACTGCTAGTTGGCAGCCTTTGGTGTTCAGGGAAATGCACTTGAGGCCCTGTGACCAAACGGATACAGGGCGCCTTTGGGTGGCATCCAGAACCGGGACGTTACATTTAGAGGAACAGTACCATGGAATATTGTTTAGTTCTTTCTCAAATATATGCATGACATATTCTATGCATATCATCTTTATAGATATCATCCAAACCCTTCTCATGTAATCAATGTCAAAGAGGTCGAGCTGGATCCGGATGTGTCATTCAAAGGAAAACCAATTTAGATAGTGGATTAGAGTGAGAATATTCTATATAGAAATACATTAAATATAATATGTTTATAGTGGAATCATGGGAATATCTATGAGGATACTTAGGGGAATAATTTTGATATATGGTTGTAGTATCTAGAGATTATCACGAATGAAACCTAGTGATGCATCTCAGGAATAAGATACCACGTGATGGGGTGGTTGTCACACCATTCCCATTTTGAGGTTTGAATCGGAATTTTTTTTTAACTATTTTATTTTAACATATTATAAATTTTGGAGGAGTCATAGGAGGATCGATATCTTGATTCAATGAAACATGTTGGTGGTAAAATCTAAAAAATTAGTGTATTTCCAATTAGAACTTAAATTTGAGTCCACTAGAGTTATTGTAGAGGGGGAAGTAGTGACTACTATTACCATCGGGGGTTCTCTAGGGGTGAAACAAAACCCCAGTAGACCATTTTATTTCCATTAGGGGTCCACTAGAGTTTTGTTTGGGGATAATTATATTTTTTAGATTTTTATTTAGTTAATTTAAAGGTGTTTAAATTTTTATAAAATTATAGATCTCTTATTTTCTTCTTAGGAGTAGTAAGCACATATATCGCTATCTTTCTCTCTTATTCCTTATTCTCTAAGCTTATTCTATTTCATTATTAACTTGATTAAGGCGTTTAATATCACATGGGAATTCCACAGGTGATTACAACATTATTTTTCCCATTTTTATAGTTTTACCACATTTTTTTACACTCATCATCGATTAATCCCTAATGTGGGTATTTTTTTAGGTTTCTCGGTTTTTGCTATTTTATGTCAAATCATATGATGGTATCTAATGATAAGGACTCGGTAGACCTAGTTATATGGTTACTTTATTTCCTATTTATATTTACATATGTATCATGTGTCATATGAATTGTGAAATTCACCAACTATATGCTCATTACCTAATCTAAATTCTAAAAAAATTATTTCTTCCTTTAAATAAAATGAGATTTTATGGGTCCATGAGTGGTCCTCCGTGATCTATGTGATAATATTATATTCATTAATGAACTTGGCCCCAAATTCACATATTAGGGAATTGTAACCTAGTATTATTCATGGGAATGTATGTTTAAATTATTACTTTATGGCTCTCGGGGGGTGTCTAAGACCCACCCTTGGTTCGGAAGGGAAGGATGATGATATAATCTATGGATAGACTAACCTAGGAAAACTACTTGAGTGGGTTAGTGTCTAGTGATAATGACCCCATTATATGATAAATATTAGTTATATTATGTGTTGGTTAAAAGTGATAAATCATTTACTTTGATGATTTCATTGTGGTATATTATCCACATGTGGTATGTTTGTGGTATCTTGTCCATCCTGGGTTGTTTGGTGGTATCTCATCCACCTAAATTAAGTTAATGATTCATTATTCACAATGAGGTCAATGTATTATTAGTACCTCACCCACCTAATATTTGATGGCGGTGGTATATCATCCACCAATAAGAGTTGTCTTAGTAGTCTGTCATCCAATTGAAAACCTGTATCGGTGGAGAAATCATCCACATATGGGAGTTATATTAGTAGTGCATCACCCACTTATGGAATTTGTATTAGTTGTATATAACCAAACTATGGGAGTTCTCTTGATGATGAATCATCCACTTGGATACTTTTATCGATGGTATATTTTTAACCTAAAGTGAGATATTAGTGGTATGTATTCTATTCAGATTTAGTGATACCACATTACCAAGTGATTACATGTTCACCTTCAATATTGTGTTATTGATATATTTTTCGCATGGATGGATTGTGATGGTGATACATTATTCACCATCTTTATGAGATAAAGTGTGATATATTGTGCATCCTCGAGATAAGTTCAAACTAGGGGAATATAATCCCATTTTTTCACTGTACAAAGTAGGTATGGTCACATGTGGTATGGCTACTGAACATTCAAAATTGTGATAGGATGTTAATTTAGTGCTTATTTATTAAGTTATTAGTATTACATATCAATAATGAACTTATATTTATTGAACTTTATAGGGACAATATTAGTGGTGTCCAACTAAGTTGTACTTATTCATTGCTTTGGAACCCTAGTACCCAAGAATATTTTATGTTTCATAACCCGAGTAAGGGAAAGGGCCATGATACTATGTATGGTCGAACTGGGATTCAGAATTAGAATTGGGAAATGGTACTTGGCCAATACTCTGGACTAAATTTTTAACAGCTCTAGAATTTTTTTTATTTATATTTTTCTAATTAATTTATTATTTTCAATATTTTTCATTACACATGACACTCAATTTAGCTTTTGTAACAAAAAATTACTATGTTTGACTTTTAGTACACACAACACTAATTTTGGCTTGTCTTTCACACAATAGTATGTTTGGATTATGTTAAACATGCTAACAATTTTATCTTGTGTTACACGTAACACCAAGTTTAAATTAAATATGATATATTATTAAAATATTATTATTTACTATAATAGTTATCACCCATCCATTAAAATGGAATATATGAATATGATAAAATAAATTGTGAAAATATATTTTACACAATTATATATAATTAATTCCTTCATGAATAATTAATTATAAAGGATAATGAAAACCTTTTGAATATAAAGTAAATATTTTTATGAAAAAACAATTTTTATACACACAAATGTGTTTCACATCAATAAATTAAAAAAAACACTTATGGTGAATAATTTTAATTAAATTTATAGATTATATATTCAAAAATCTAGAACACTCATCTTATGTGTTTCTATAAAAGATATCAGAATAAATCCAATGTTATGCTTAAAACTGTATTTTCTAAAAGAAAGTAGTTTTTTAACTTTAAAGTACTTATTTTAAAATTAGTTTCTACCACTTTTAGAAAATTTATTTTTAAAAATAATATTTATTTTTGAAATTTGAATATAAAAATAATCTTTTTCTGGATTTTTGAGATTTTTCAAAAATGTTTCATTTTTCAATGAATAGAAAAAAATACTAAATTTTATTGGAAAACTACCTTTTTGTTTAAATTATTAATAAATTTGAATAATATTTTTTATTTGTTTTAAAGTGAAATTAGTTAAACTATACATAAATTAATCCAATTTATGTCATTGGAATCAATTTCATATTGAATCTTGATAAAAAAATCTTTGAAAACTTTTGAACATTTTCTCTTTAAAAACTCACTTTCTCATCACATCTGCAAGATTAATTTTAAATTAAAATTTTCAAATAAGGTTAATGGAATTTATAAAAAACGGATTCAATATTTTTTATCAAAATAATTTATATTATCTAATAAATTCAACATGATTTTCAACCAAAATTAATAGTGAATATAGAGAAAATTAATTATTGTGGTTAAGGTAAAATGGGTCTACCGGGGGCTAAGCTAAAAATATAAGGGTAAAAATGACTTATAAACTTTCCTAAAAACTATTTTCTAGATATATTTTTACCATTAAACCTCTATGGTTCGATAATTGTTCACACTTGTGACATATGAAATTCATGGGAGCACTCGATTTTTTTTCAAAAATACCAAGTGGGTCCTCTCTTCTTCACACAATGAAACCATTTTGGTTCATTAAATACCTACCAATTTTACTTACCAAATTACCTACCCTCATATTATAATACTTATTTTTTATATAAATTCATCATAGGAAGGCTTTTAGTTCAAATCCAAAGAGGTTACACAAAGAAGAGGTGATGTTCATCAATGAGCATTTTTATTTTTTTTATTCTTCCACACCCTTAAATTATTTTTATATCATTATTATATAACAACATCAGAATATTACATATTTTGGGATTTATTTATCTTAAGTTTATTACCTAAAAACATCTTCACCTCCATGAAATGGGTTATGAAGTCATTATTCGTGTGTACAGTGGACTATCACCTTATGAACTGATGTCATTTATTTTTTCATTACCACCTCTCAAGGTTATACATAATTTTGGATTTATTATTTATATATAATATTTATGAAATTATTATTCTTATTTAATTATTTTATGACACATACCTTCATTACTTCCATTTTTAGAATGTGATAATGTCACTCATGTGTATAGTGGACTACCCCCTCACAAGGCAAAGTGATTCGTTCATTATTTGAATGGAATGTATTAAAAACGGTTTTAGTGAACATATGTGACATATATGAAATAAATATTATTTTTAATGATAATATTTCATTTAAATTTATTTATTTTAGTCTTAAAAAAATGGAATCAATATTCATGCATATGTACGGTCTACCATCTCCATGAACCGTGTATTTCATTTTCTATCACTAAATTTTATGGATTACTATAAATATATATATATATATATACTGAATATATATGATACTTATATAATAGTAAAAAAAATTATATTATAAAACCATGAATTGAGTAAAAGAACCAAAAATAACAACATAAAACAAACAATAAAAACAAAGTAATCATTGCTCAAAACATAACTTTAACATGGAATTATTGATAAACATATAATAAAAGGTCATAATAAAACCACATATGGTATGATATATATTAATATGGTTCTATAATATATGTAAAATAAATTTATTTTTATTATAAATTTTGCTCTAACATATACGAAGGAAGTCAAGACTTAAGTTAATGGATTTCTAGTCTCTTTTTTATTTCTGTGAGACATATAAAAATTCACCAGTCATTTGTTTTGTTTAGATTATATAATTCCACTTTGACATTATATATCATAAATAACTTTATTTTAATTATATTTAATGTTTTATTTTATTTCATTATTTATTTCGGTTTACGATTCAATAGATTACTAAAGTGGTAAGGGCTTTTCGTCTCACTTGTTACTTCTATGAGACACAGGCATATTCACCACCTATTTCTTTTATGTGGTGTATATACCTCCCATAAATTTATTTTCTGAAGGTCATGCTTAATATTTTTGGTATTTATATACCCATTTTAGGATCACTCTTTCATGGGGTTCATAGTTCAAAATTTAACAAATCTATAAGGGGTTTTAGTCTCGATTTTTCTTCTTTAGGATATAAGTTATGTTATGCACTTATCCTCTTCTTTGAGGGTTATATATTAAACCTTTAAAAATTTATATCATGAATATACTTATTTTAATGATATTTTATGTTTTATTTAATTTTATTATTTCATGGTTTTTACGATTCAAATTTACCAAAGTGTTAAGAGTTTTATGTTATAATCTCGTTGTTTATCAGCATGGTTCATGGTTATTATTCCAATGATAAACTATAATGATCTATCTCTCAAGAAACTCATGAAACTTATTATTCTCTAGTAATTTTTTTATAATACATTTTTTCAATTAATTTTCCAATCTTTATGTACTCAAGATTTCAAAATAATGTTTTGATGAAAAAATCATGTTTTTTGGTCAAAAACTTCTTCTCTTCCAAGAGCATGTGTTCTAAACAATGTTTTCAAATATGTTTTAAATAAATGTTTTTCAAAGTGGAAAGGATACATTCCAAAAGAAGTTTTTTTCAATGGTTTTTAAATCTTACTTTATAAATATTAAAATATTATTTTAAAATAAATGTTTCTCCAAAAAAATTTATGTTTTAAAAAGTTACTTTCAAAAAAAAATTCTTATCCTCATATAAAATGTTCCAAGTGATATTTCAAAATAATTTTCCATAAAATATTAAATCCTTTTATGTTACTTATACTTTATTTGGGTTATTATCCAAGGATACCATTCTTATTATTATTCTTAATGTTTTTCTTTTATGATGAAAAGATGTTTATGAAACATGTTTCTCTACCATAGTTTATACCACAATAAAATTCTTATGAAGACCAATTCTTTTTCCATGGTTTATGAAATGATGAAATGATGGAATGATTATGAAACCTATCTCTTTTCAACAAGTTTTGGTAAGATAAAATGTTTATGAAACCCATTTTATTTCATGGCTTATGATGTGATGAATTTTTTATGATCTTGTGGCAGACATATATTTAATCTTAATTAAGTGATGGGTAGGAACAATATATATATCCAAAAAAAATTTAATGATAAATGTTATGTGGGATCAAAGTGTACATGGGTGGTTAGCCTAAAAATAAAAAGTAGGGTACACTAGTGGTTAGCTAAGTCCTGAAAATGAGGGTAAACCATTTTTTATCCCACGCTCGAAAAGTAGGGTACATGGGTTGTTAAACCAATCCAAAAAAAGTAGGGTGCATGGTTGGTTTGACTAATCCTGAAAGAGGGTACATGGGAGTTCATCCCAAGCCTGAAAAAAGTACACTGGTGGTTATCCCAGGACTAAAATGTTATTAATGTCTTGTTGAGTATCCTTGACATAAGATTTTCTATTCTTATGTGTATCCCAAAAATCTTTTTATTTTTTCGATGTTATGCTCTCGTGGCTCATATTATTTTATTAATTTATGATTCATATATTATGAACTATCAATATTTACTCCATAACTCATGTTTATGATCTATGATAGGTTGGGTATAAAATTTTTAAGTTGTGTTCACTATCATGTACCCTTATGCCCATATTATTCTTTCTTGTGATCGTATATTGATATCTCTTATTTTTACTATTAATGAAAATCTGAGCACACCCTTTCTTATATTAACTTTCCCCAGGTTATGAAGAAAGGTTTTGTGTAGGTTATATCTATATAGAGTAATAAATGGAAAGATCATTTTGGGAAATGTTGAATATCTTCCACTAGATTATAATATTGTGTTCCAAGTTTCCAAAGTCACTAAACTATTAACGTCATCATCCATGTGTTTATGTAATATAATGAATATTCATCTAAAATTATATAATATCCTTGTATGATAATCCTCAGTATCTATTTTTGGTACGAGAGGAAAGGTTTAGTTGATCTTTGGAATCTAGGATAAGAAAAATTTAGTGATATCCCTTGGGATATTTCTATGGATATTTCTAGGGATGTCTCAAAGGATAAGTCTAACGATGAGTGAAGGTATAAGAAAATGTCTTGAAATTATGGTAAAGGATAAAGTGAGTGGTTTCCAAGAAATTGCATCCATGTATGGATACTATAAGTGGGTTTGGATTTGGTATAGATATACCTAAAGGTAAAGACACCAAAAATATTGTATTGATCTAGACTCAATTAGGATTTGATAGATGACAATGGTTATTACTTCACACCTAGGTCGACACTCCTAGGAGATTTCCTTTTGAAATTCATAAGCTCTTTATGATACATCGTTAAGGATGTAAATATACAATGATCGTCGATAACCTAGGTTAACCTATGGTTTCATAGATTTAAAATAAGGTGTCATGATTTAGATTTCCTATAATTTTTTTCATGATTATTTGGTTTTAAACTATGATTAGTGGGGATCACACTATTATTTTTGGCTTTAGTCAATGGTGGAAACATGATGAAATAGGGATAAAATTGAATGTGATGGAATTTTTTTAATGATAATCCAAATAGAATTATAACTAGAGTGAAGGATATTATGATTATGTCTAATCAATTATCACGAAACATGATTGACATGTGAACCTTAACTAATTATTAGACACAAAAAATAAAGTAAGGATAGAGTTAACTGGTATTTTGGGTAATGGATACCATGGAGGAAAGACGATTTAGTTTTCTATATATCGATAATGTGGGAAGAATACCTAAATGGAATTTATAATAGGGGGAGACGTTTTTTTGAGTGTAGAAAATAAGGAAAAAAATAAATTAATCAAAATGAAAAATGATCATTTTGGTTAATATAATGGATGAGAATAATGGACTTCCAAAGGTATCATCGACTATCGAGTGTTTTGAATGTGGAATGTAAGGGAATTATGAAAATCGATTTCCTAAGGGAAAATATCATGAAGATAATCACCAAGGTTCTATAACTAATGGTTTTTATATTGATGAAGAAAAGATTATGAATGACATATCAAATAAAATTAAGTACAATGAATAAGATGATGAAGCATGGTCAGTGGTTTCATAAGGAAGTGGGATGATTGAATTATTAATTTATTGGAATTCAATAATTATGTTATATATAATAATTATTCAGTATAGTTTTTTTGTTAAGGATTAAAAAGAATATGTTGATTCCCTAGAGAAGTGATTTAATGGAAAGGTTATATTTATGTAAAAAACATGATTAAGGGAAATATAACCCTTAATATTTCTTGATGGTCAGATATTGATTTTGTGATAAATAGATGATTCATATGAATAAAGTAAATTGGATAATATTGATTCCCTTGAAACAAATTAATGATTTGTGGGAAAAGTGGTTTGTATTTTCATTAATGGATTTTACATCGTAATTATATTTATGGAATATATTCAATAATCTATTTTTATTTTTATGTAATGAGGAAGAATACATGTTTTCATTGAGTTTTTATGGTAATTCTAGTTATTAAAAAGATTCAGAAGGATATATGATGAAGGTATTCACATTTTTAGTAGGTGAAAATCAAGATCCACTATGTGTTATATGTGGGATTATTATTATATTGATATTGAAAATTTTAGTGACCTTATTTCTAAATTTTTAATTTTGGAAGGGTTATAAGGTTAACCATTTATGATATGGTTTCATTTGAAAATTATATAAGGTTTTATAGATTAATGTATTAATTCACTATATGAATATCTATAAATATTGGATAACCATTTTAAACATTTTTTAACTAAATATAGATGGAATGACTTATCATTCTAATTATGGGTATTATGATCTATTAGTGCTTCATGAACAACAAATTCAGATTTATTTATAATATTAAGAGATGAAGTAGAAATTAATCATGGTATAACCAATATATGAGATTCTGATTATGAAATGGAATGAAATAAAATATGTATATCTTATCATGAAAATTCATTAACTTTAGGAAAGAGATCTTGAAATTAAATGTTGTCCTCATATAATCATTTTTTATTACATCAATAACCTTTTTTATGCCTCTTTAGTTTATGGATTTATGGCCATTAAATTTCTCCTAACCATGTTCCTTACCACTCTCTATCAGTATTTGGGTGTTATTTTTCTCTTATATATCCTTTTTTTCACTTCCCACCTATGTTCTCTTATTTAGAAACCTAGTATGTGTTATTTAAGATGACCATCACACATCCATTCCTCCTTTTCAAGATAATGTTTTATTAACCCTTTTTATGATGTGGGTTTCTATGAAGTAATTTTCATATGTTAAACCTCTCATAACCAATATGAATTTCAATGTTGAAATTTAATTTAAGGGGGGTAGAATGTGACACCTCTATATTTTTTAAAATATTTTTTTTCAAATCAGTTAAATCTTTTTGGTATTTTGAATTACATGAAAGACTGAATTTAGACTATATTAAATTAAAGCATTGAGTTTGGATTTAATTACATAAAACACTAGTTTTTCTTTAATTACACATAACACTAAGTTTGTCTTTTGTTACACACAATACCAATTTTATCTTGCCTTACATGGAAAACTGAGTTTAAGCAAAACATGACATACTATTATAATGTTATTATTTACTATAATAGTTATCACCTATTCATTGGAATGGAATATATGAATATGATTAACTAAATTATGAAAATATGGTTTACACATGTATATATAAAGAATTATTTGGTGACCAATTAAATAGAAATGAAAATAAAAACCTTTCGAATATTAAGGAACTTTTTTCTGAAAAACGATTTTTATACACACAAATATGTTTCACATCATTAAATTAACAAAATAACTTATGGTGAATGATTTTAATTAAATATATATATTATATATTCAGTCAATATTTTAACATTTATCTAATGTATTTTCTAGAAAAGAGATAAGAATAAATCCAATTTTACGCATAAAATTGTATTTTCTAAAAGAAAGTACTTTTGTCATCTTTGGTGCACATAAAATTAATTTATAAAAATTATAGTAAATTTATTTGAAAAAATAATCTTAATTTTTAAATTCGGGATATTAAAATTATCTTAGGGTGATTTTTTGTATTTTTATGAAATTTTTCATTTTCGGTCAATAGTGAAAAATACTGAATTTTAATTGAAAACTAACTTTTCATTTAAATTATTATAAATGTTAAATTATATTTTTAATTGATTTTAAATTATGATTAGTTTAATAATAAATACATTAATAAAATTTATTTAATTTTAATCAATTTAATATTTAATTTCTATATAAAAACTTTTTAAACTTTTGAAGGTTTTCTCTTTAAAAACCTAATTTATCATCACATCTTCATGATAATTTTCAATTAAGTTTTTTTAATTATATTAATATAATTTGAAAAAATATATAATTTATATATTCTAATAATTTCAAATTAATATTTGACAAAAATGAATATCGAATGCAATAAAAATTAATTACTATGATTAAGGTAAAAGAGGTTTCTTGTGGGTTAAACTAAAACGATAAGGGTTTAAATGACTTGTAAACTTGTATAAAAAATATTTTATTACCATATTTAGACCATTAAAACTCTATTGTTATATAATGTATCATTTTTTACCCTTTTTACATAATAAAAATGTGGGGTCACTCAATTATTTTCAAAAATACCAAATGTGTCCTCTCCCCCACTTATTAAAGGTCACCCCTCTCCGCTCTTCTTTACATATTCAAACCATTTTGGTTTGGATAAATCCTACTCAAATAACTTAAAAAAATATATTCCATTGTAATATAAGCCTTATTTCATATATAAATCCATTATATGAATGATTTTAATGTAAACCTAAGGAGGATAATCGAAAAATATGCAACGTTAATCAATGAGTGTTTTTTTTAATTCTCTCTCCACCCACAGAAATTATTATTATACCATTATTATATAATAAAATAGTTATATAATATATACTGATATATTTTTATTTTAATTTCATGACCTACAAACATCTCCACTTCCATCAAATGGATTAATAAATCATCATTTGTGTGCACGGCGGACTACCGCCTCGCGAACAATTTCATTCGTTTTTCCATTACCACCTATCAAAGTTAAATATAATGATGTATTTATTGTTTATATATAATATTTATTATATTATTATTCTTATTGTGTTATTATATCATGCATAACTTTATACTTTCCATTTTTTTGGAATATGATAACATCGCTTGTGTGTAGGGAGGACAACTGCCTCGCGAAGCGATGTGATCCATCCATACATTACATAGAAGGAAATAAGGATTTTATTAATTAAAATATGTTATATATGTGAAATAAAAAATATTATTTAATTATAATATCATTTAATTATTTTATTTTATTCTTAAAATAAAATGGAAACCTCATTCATGCATAGGTATGACCTACTGCCTCCTTGAACGGTGTATTTTGTTTTCTATCAATAAATTTTATGGACTAATCGAAATACATAAATAATTAATATATATATGATATTTATATAATGGTTAAAATTTTAGACATTATTAAACCATGATTTAATTAATATTACCAAAAATAACAAGATAAAACATATAATAAAAACAAAGCAGTTATTACATGAAATGCAACTTTAATATAGAATTGTTACTAAACGAGTAATAAACGGTAAAAATAAAACCATATATGGTTTTATATATATGAATATTTTTTTTAATATATTTATAAAAAACTTATATTTATTATACAGTATGTTTTAATGTGTACTAAGTAAGTGAAGACTTAAGGTAATGGATTTCAAGTCTCTCTTTTATTTATAGGTGACATATGAAAACTCACCACTCATTTATTCTGTGTGGGGTATATACTATCCATTTTACATTTTATATCATAAATACTATCATTTTAATTTTATTTAAAGTTTAAATTTATGTAATTATTTAATTGGGCTTATGATTCAATAGATTACTAAAGCGGTAATGGATTTTCATCTCACTTTTTACCTCTGTGCGACACATGGAATATTCACCACCTATTTCTTTTATATGGTGTAAATACTTTACATGAATGTATTTTATAATTTTTATAATTAATGATTTTTGTATTTATATATCCATTTTAGGCTCACTATTTTAGGGTGTTTACATTTCAAAAGTTATAAAATCGATAAGGGGTTTTTGTCTCGAGTTTCCTTCTTTGGAATATAAGTTATATTATGTTCTTATACTCTTCTATGAGATGTATATACTAACCCTTTGATATTTTATATCATGAATATAATTATTTTTAGGATATTTCAAGTTTCATTTAATGTTATTAATTCATGGTTGTTACGATTCTAAGTTACGAATGTGATAAGAGTTTTATGTTATAAGCTCATCGTTTATCAAGATTGTTCGTGATTATTCTTCCAATATTAAAATTTAATAATTTGTCTATAAAAAATAATTAATTTTTTTATCCTATATTTATTTCATGAGAATACAGGTTTTATCTTCATTTTATTCTGTTTATGTATTCAATAATTCAAAATATTTTGTTTATTAAAAAACATTTTTTTGGTCAAAAACTATTTCTCATCCAAAACCATGTTTTTTAAAATGTTTTCAAAAATGTTTTAAAGAAATTTTATTCATATAGGAAAGGATGTTTTCTTAAATAAATTTTTTAAATTATTTTTAAAGCCTTATTTAATTTTTTTCGAAGTTTATTTCCAAAGAAAAGGATTTCTAAAATGTTTTATGTTGTAAAAAGTGATTTTCAAAAAAAATGTCTCTCCTCAAAGATATTTTCCAAGTGATATTTAAAAATAATTTTAAATCTAAGATTACATCATTTAATGATAATTATTCTTTACTTGGGTTGTGATCCAATGATTACATTCTTATTCATTTTCATAATGGTTAATTTTTATGACGAAAATATGTTTATGAAACTCATTTCTCATCCACAGGTTACACCATGAGAAAGTTCTTATGAAAATAGAATATTTGTTCATGGGTTATGCTATAATGAAATGATTAAATGATTAGCAAACCTATCTATTTTTCATAGGTTATGATAAGATTAAATTATTATAAAACGCATTTCATTTCATAGGATATGATATAATTAATGTTTTATGATCATTTGTCACACATATGTATGATTTTAATTAAGAGAAATGTGGGACCTATATCTCCCACAAATGAATTGGGTGATCATAAATGATCTATGAGATGAAAGGGTACACATCTGGTTAGACCAAGCCTAGAAATGAGGGTACACTAGTGGTTATGCAAATATTGAAAAGGAATCTACAAGGTTGGTTTGCACAAGCCTGAAAATGAGGGTACATGGGTGGCTAGACCAAGATCAAAAAGGAAGTTACACTGGTGGTTATCCCAAGCCCGAAATAGGGTACACATGAGGTCATCGTAAGCCTGAATCAGGTACATGGGTGGTTATCCCAAGCCTAACATGTTATGAATGTGTTGGTGAGTATCCTTGAAATAATATTTTCTATTCTTATGTGTATACCGCAAATCTATGTATTATTCCAATGTTATACTCTAATAGATCATATTATTTTTTTACCTTATGATTCATGTCTTATAAACAGCCAATATTTATGACATGACTCATGTTTATGGTCAATGATATCTTGGGTATGAACTTTATAAGTTATGTTCATTATCATGTACCATTATTCTCAACTTTTTCTTTTATATGGTCATAGATTAATATCTCTTCTGTTTATCCTTACTATTCATATGAGCTCACCCTTTATTATGTTTCCTTTCCCCTGTTCATGAGGAAAGGTTTTATATAAAGAATATACATGAAGATTACTGAATGGGAAGATCATTGTGGGAATTATTCAATATATTTTACTATATTATAATATTATCTTCCATGTTTCCAAAGGAACTAAACTATTATGGTCTTTAAGTTGTGTATTATTGTAATGTAAGTAATATTAATGTAAAAATATGTAATATCTATGTATTATAATCCTGAGTATTAATAATTTTATGAAAACCTCTCTTTATTTTGTTTATTTTTGTAACTTGTTGTTTGTGTTCTATAAATAATAGATATTTTTTATACTCATTTGACTTAAATGACATGTATAGTAGATCATTTTGTTATAGCATAATGGTTGATGCTTACTTATGGCTATCACTTAGTTATGATACTTATCTATATGTTGTTTCTATATTGTGATGATTACTATATATATTAATTCCAGTGTGACCTATAGTTGTTTGTTACAAAGCTTTCATAGTCTCCCCAAGATATACATAGACCCTCACTAAATTTTACCAAACACTAATGTATGGGTAGGAATTAATAAGTTATTTGGAAACCCAGTTCTATCATGGTGGTAGTGAATTGGGCAGTGACATTATAAAGTTTACCCATATTCAATATACTCTAGTCAACACACATCCATATTTAAAACTCTTCACCAAAAAAGCATCCTTTACCAAAAAAACAATGTTTCCACTATCATAATTTTTAGAAATTATTAAAATTATTTGTTTCAAACCATCAAAAAAAATATTTATTTTACTCTAACTTATCCTCTCCAATGATTGTTCAACCATGTTTAAGTGATATATAATTACAAAAGGTCACAAATACCTCCTTACACTTCTCTAAATCCTTCAATATCATTAAATATATTTTTATATATAAAGACCATCCATTATCCTAAATCCATGGAAATTATTTTTATAATTCATTGAGTGCCACTATAACAACTAATTCTTTACCCTTTACTTTCTCATTCTTATACTAAGTATTTTGAGTATTTAAATTCATACTCAGTTTGGCATATAAAATAGTGAATCATTATTCCTCAATGTAACCTGGTAATTCACACCTTCCAGAAATTTCCTCTAATAATTGAAAATTATTTGCAACCTTCAATCCTAAATTTTTAGATTGTTTCTAAACTTTTATTCTTTGAGTGGGTTGACTCCCCCTTAAAACATATAGAAAAAAAAGCTAAAAATGTCTTAATTTTACATCATTTTCATAATTTAAACATTAAAAATCATAAAATAATCTCACAATCCCAATAACAAAAGTTTTAGTGTCTTTTAGTACTATCTATATAAACCAATTATTCTATAAAACTTGTGAAACTATCTCCATTATTAATTCACACTAGACTATCTTATATACTTATAATAAGTTATAATAATCATTATAACCTAAGTTATATAATCATGAGAAAGGGGTGATCACAAATTCATAGTATGGGTAAACATATCAAAATTTCAGCAAGGGATGGATAATAATAATAAGATAAAACATGAGTGGGGGAGAAATATCTTATTAAAATAACATGGATACATAAGAGTTTTACATAAGTCATAATAGAATAACATGTAATAAAAACGATATACCATGGAAAAAGAGTAAATAATTATGATATAATAGTCATGATCAGTGGAGCATAATCATAGGTGTATGGAAAGGAAATGTATCATTCCCTTGAAACAAAGAATCAAAAAAACCTTTGGCACAAATATAAGAATAGGATGTAATCATATTTTTAAAATTTATAATAATTCCTACCCATTAGTTTTTTATAATATCCAATAAGGGTTACCCTTTAATTTTTTAGCATATCCAAGATGGACCACCCTTTATATTTTAAGCGTAATCTAAGAAGGCCCATGATAAATTATCTCATGAGACATAAAAAGTTAACTAATTAATTGGGGAGAGATATATGACCCCACCCATAATCATCCATACATATTTTTTCAATAATATATCAATAATTCAATATATCATGAAAACACATGGGAATAAAATGGTTTTCATTCATCACATCACATAGAACCCACGAAATGAAAATTGTGTTTCTCTACATTTCTAGATGGTATCACCAATTCACCTCAAGAATTTAAATTAATGATGCCCAAAATTAAATCACCCTGAAATATTATCTCATTATAACATTAAAAATTTTTATTCATAAAAATATTTTCTAATGAAATAAATAATTTAGACATAAAAATGAAAATGTAATAGAAGTTATAAAAAAAATTAGATTCATTTTTAACATTGTCATAAAAGAAAAAGTTATGAATCATATTCAAATGTGATTCTTGAACTGGTGGAGTGAAAATTTTAAAAAACATTTAATTTGAAAAATAAACTTCAAAAATATATCTTTATACAGATATAGTGTTTATTTTAAAGAAATGTGGTGTGGAAGATAAAACATTTGATTATGAAAGGAAGCAAAACCTTTTTAATATTTTTTGATACCTTTTTTGAAAAACCACATCATAAAAAGACTAAAATAACTTATTTTGAAAAGAGTAAAAGGAATATATTAAGGTCACATGATATAACACATAATTGGGTTTTCTCATAAATAAGGATTACATTAGTGGGAAAGCAAAATATATACAAGGATGGGAAATTTTTGTTAAATCAGATGGGAATTAATCTTAGCAATGATGTACTTTTGAGAAATAAATTTATCAAGGTAAGGATTTGAATTAAAAATTTAAATTTACCCAAGTAGAGGAGGTATTAGAGTATCATCATAAAATATAATAAAACAATCTCATAAATCCATAGTAAAAAAGAAATCATAATGAGTCAATAAAAGAAGTTGAGTCAAGAAAAACCCCTTACAACCTTAGTATTCTTTGAATCAAAATACATTTAAAGATGAAACATGATATGGATCTTAAAACCCCTGAACTTCATGAATATGGTAAAAGAAATTAATTTGTAAGTAATCACACCATATTAAGGATATCATGGTGGACAATGATAAATATTGAAATTTCAAACAAAGAACCCCTTACCTTAATTTTTGACTTCCACTAAAGCACCTTAATCTCCTGTATAAAAAAATAGATATCTTAATAAAAAATTAAATAACCTTTATTTTATATTTTAAATTTTATATTCTTCATTTTTAATCATTTATTAATAATATATAAATAAATTAGAACTTACTTTTTCCATTGAGGGTTGGAAACTTTTATTGTTTCACGCATATTTTATAATGTTTATATTGATTTGAGTCCCTTTTCTACAAGTTCAAAATTAAAATATTATTTGTGATATTGGAATATTTTTTTAATACATTTTTTATTTTACATTAAACATTGATATGGTTTGTGAATATAAAATTAATGATGAACAAGTTTTAGTGATTTTTATCGAAAAAAAGGTATCATTCTAATGACTTGTTTAAATGTTAATGATAAATTTATATAACCATAAAAATTTAATTATTTAATTGTTTAATATCAATTATAAAATAATTTAAGTTTCCTTAGTTATACATGATAATTATTTATATCATTGTTCATGTTGGCGGTTAAACCAACCTAAACAGTAACATACTAAAATTGATGGGGAAGTATGGTTGGGAAAGTGGTTTATTTTAGAATAATATCATTATTATATAATAATATTTTATTATTTGGATATTTATAAGGTTTTGAAATTATATTTCAATATATTTTAATAAATAAAAAATAAACTAGATGAAAAATCATATAAGTTACTTCGTAGAGGCGGTTGTCCTCACACACACATGCTTAAACTTTTCATTTCTCAAAAAATGAGAACGAATAAATGTGGATTATAATTTTTATATTAATACTAATAATTATATTATAAATTTAAAATTTATTCCTAAATTACACCATTATAACCAGTTAATAGAGGCAGTCATTAAAAACAGAAGATGTTGCTTCATGGAGGTGGTAGTCCAGACACATGCACGAATGACATTTTCATTTTTCTTAATAGAAAAGGGAAAAAGAGATTAATGGTTATTCAAAAAATATAAAAATATTAATTATAATATAATTAATTAATTAATAATATTATATTATTAAAAAAATATTTTTAAGGGGAAGATAAAAAAGAAACAATGTTAGAGAAAAGTTATAACTTACATTATGAACATTGAGCTTCCTTTACAGGATTCATTAGAAAGGGAGAAATTGTGAAAAAATGTTATGAAAAAAAGCTTAAGATAGTGAAACGTAATTCTATTGGAATTAAATAGGGTATATTTTAAAGTGAAAACTATATTTTGGTAAATTTTTTGAAGGTGTGGTGAGAGGCCCCTTTTATAAGTGGTGAGAATGGAGTATTTGAAATTATTACATCTTAATATAAAGAGAGAACATGTTTCACATGTCAAGAAGACTCCAAAATGGAAAATGATTGAGTGGAGAAAATTTTTATTTTATAAATACCTCAAACTCTTGATTATAAACATGTTCTTTAAATTTTAGGCATTTTACACCATTGGTTACATATTTTTACCCTTTTTGTTTTTACCACGGAAACTATTTTTTCCATAGGTAATTCATTTTTATCCTTTAAAATAAAAATGTCTTGATTAAATTATATGGAACAAATATTTCTAAATTTTAAATATATTCTATTATATTCACTTTATAAAAGTGAAAAAATTTAATTTTAAAATAATAAATGTATAATGTATTAAAAACATTTTTAGAGAATATTATAGACTTAAGTTCAAAAATATCAAACCTGGATTTCTGAACTAAAATAAATATTTTTAAATTTAAAATTACTCTTATTAAATTAATATTTTTCCTATAAAATGGTTTCATACATTTCTATGTTGTACTTATATATTAATAATTTCATAAGTTTCATGATATTTGTAAAAATGGAATTTTTCAACATCAACCTAAAAAATCAATCTTCTTATAAAAACACCAAATATTTATCCTAAGGTAATATTATTATTATAAATATGAAAATTAATTTAATTTTTAAAAATAAAAAATTAATAATTTAACTTTTAAACAGAAAAATAATGAAAATCATTTTCGTTAGAAATTTACTTTTTATAATTTTAACTATTCTTATTCTTATTTCCTTTCAATTTATAATTATATTTGTGTTAATATATTATTCATATCAATAATATATATTATATATAATATATTTATTTTATTAAAATAAATAATATAAAATCCAATTTTAAAAAAAATATATATTTTTAAGAATAAAATGAATTAATCCTAATTGCATGCCTTATAATAACTATTGGGTGGATATTAGTTTATTTTTTTTTAATATTATAAATAAATTTCATTAAAAGCGTTATTTATTGAAGATTAGTTAAAAATAAACAATATAAAAAATCTTTATTTGAAAATATTATTATTTTATATTAAATAATCTTTACAAGATACCATTAAAATTAATTATTTGTATTCTACAAATTTAATTTTACTAATCAATTGATATTAATATCATTCATTGAATCTTGTAAATATATCATATCAATATAATGATATTAATAATAACACATATTTTTTAATATATATATATATATATATTTTTTATTCTTTTATTTTATTATTTTTTATTTGTGAATTATATTAAATTTACTAATAACAATACACAAATTCAGTATACATATTGGATACATGTTTATACAATGAGAATATTTCCAACAACTATATTTCTGATAACCATATTTCTGATGATAATATTTATAACATCAAGATTTTATTCCTATATATAGTCTTACTAACTTCATTCATTCACATCTTAAGTCACATTTATCATTTCTATAGTTTTCATCTTAAATCTCATATTATTCTCTTCTTTCATGATGTTCTTCCCCATTATAGGTTTTATTTTCTTATTAGTGATCCTCATGGGTGAGGATGATCCAAGACATCTCCAAGTATTGATGATTTTATTCTTTTATATTTATTATCCCATTATAATTTATGCACTATAAAGGATATAAAAATCAATGGTGAGTAATAATACATTATGTGTAATATTTAGTTTCATGTTATTTTATTTTAATTTTTTACTATGAATGAATAAAATGTTGTTAGTTTAATTCCAATGTTATATGACATATTTACTACTCTATTTCAATTAACTTGAAAAAATAAAAGAAAAAATAGTTTATAATTAGAAACATATTGTTTATGGAAATAATATGATTTCTAAAAATATGAGCCATTACATTCTCCCACCAAAATTAATTTTACCCTTGCAATTTAAATTATCACTTACTAATAACAATACTGAAGGTTATCTAAAATATAATCTTGACTCATGATATAGATTCTAAAGAGACAAAAACCTTTCTATATTAGGGAAGACTTTATAACCTCACCTTTCCCTTATAATATAAATATTTTAATATTTTAAAAAATTTATTCCAAATATGCCTCTATATCTAATTATTAGGAGTTTCTATAGAAATACTTACCACAAATTCATTTTCAAGTTCATTTTTACAACCAAATATTAAAACCAAAATTATTATGCTAATATCAAATTAATTAATACTAAATAATCATATGAATATGAAAACTCAATCCTAATTTTTTTAATGCCTACATCTCGTCTTTTTATTATTTTTGTTCAATTTAATTTACTTTAAGTTATATTATATTTTACTTTTTATCCTAATCCCAAAAAAACTGTCCCAAAATTATCATGAATATTATTACAATATTCTAAACCTAAGAATTATTAAAATCTATTCTCTCAATGTTTTACATAACCTATATCCATAAAATCACAAATCAATTAATATATATTTTAACTTAGGAATGTATATGTTTTAATCTAAGCTATCTATAGTCATTCTCTATTAGGTTTTATAACCTAAATATTTTCAAATCATTCATAATGGCTCATAAATAGAATTTAAATTTACCAAATAATATCCCATATGAGTTTTAAAACAAGTGTATAGTTAGGCCTCTCCATTGAGTGTCGAGTGGTGATTTATTTTATACCCAATATTCCCCTTTCATGTTTACTACCCCTAGTTGGATCTGTATTAGAGTATGCATTCACTAATAGTATATAGATAAGTATTTTATTTCTAATAAAACCAAAAAATATCTACTTGACCAAAATTTTATAATGTTATCCTATACTTAAACTTATCCCTTAGGCTTATCCCTATAGTTTTCACTAATTTTATCTTATCATAATCTCCAAAAATAACTAAACTAATCCTTAAAAATAACTAAAACTCACTATAATACCAACTATAGAAACTCATGCTAAACATATATTTATTTCACATTATTTCCATAATTTAAACATTACATCTCACAAAATAATCTCACAATACCAAAAATGGAATTTTTGGTGTCTTTGTGAACTATCTACATAATCCACTTATTCTACAAAACTTGTTAACATTTCCTCACAGTTGAGTCACACTAGACACCCTAATATTATACTCATAATTTATAATCATCTTCATAACATAGAGAATGGAATTATAAGAAAGGGGTGATATTAAATTATCATTAATGGAAAACATATAAATATGTCATAAAGGGTTATATTATAAACATAAGACATAACTTGAGTAGGGGAGAAATATAATATTAAAAGAACATGGATCCATACGAGTTGTACATAAGTTATTATTGAAGTAAATTTAATAGAAAACATATTATATAAAAAAAGTATGAAATCATGAGATTATAAACATAATCCATGAAGCATAATCATAGGCATGTAGTAAGGAAATTTAATATTCCCTTGAATCATAGCATCACAATGAACTTTGTCACAAACATAAGCATAATGTATCATCATATTATAATCATAACCAAGTACAACCCTTTTAGTTTGGGATAATTTCCAAGAACTTTTATCCTTTAATTTATGATAATATCTAAGAAGGACCACCATTTATGGTTTCATCATAATCTAAGAAGGACCATGATACATTATCTCATGAGATATAACACATTATCCAAAACTTTTATGGGAAATATAAGACCCAACCAGTCATCATTCATATATATGTATGTCATATGATATCAATAATTTAATATATCATGAAACAATAGGGAAAAAATAGTTTTCATTAATCACATCATAAAGAACCCATGAAAAAGGGGTTTTTCAATATTTAAAGATGGTATCACCAAAATTGATCTTAAGTATATAAATGGATGATGCCCAAAATTCAATCACCAAAAAAGATTATTTCATAAGAAATTTAAAAGTTTGTTCAAAAAAATAATTATTAAGGAAATAATTCCTTTAGATATAAAAATGAAAATGGTAGTAAAATCGTAAAATATATTTTTGAAAACATTTTTAACATTATCGTAAAATAAGAAGTTACATATCATATTCAAATTCCATTTTTAAAAAGTTGAAGTTATTTTTTTTAAACGTTTAATTTTAAAAAATAAACTGCAAACATAGATCCTAGAAAAGATATAATAGTTATCAAAAGTAAATGTACGTGTAAGATACAACATTTGATGATGAAAGTATGGGAAACCTATTTAATATTTTGAAAGCCCTTTTTTGAAAACCCATATAATAAAAAGAGTAAAAAAGTTATTTTTCAAATTTGATAAGGTAAATATAAAGGTCACTTGGGATAAAAAATAATTATGTTTCTATACAAAATTTCATAATGTTTTTGGTAAAGGGAAATATAGATAATGGGGGGGGTTTTCATTAAAGAGATTGGGGATTATTCTCAATAATGATATATATTTGAGAAACAAATTAATAAATGTAAATATTTTAATTAAAAATTTCACTTTACTAAAAGATATAAATAATTATTTGATCATGATATAACAAAATAAAACCATCTTATAAAACTATAGTAAAAAATGAATCATAATGACTCAACAAAACAAATTGAGTCAAGAAGAGAACCTTAAAACCTTGGTATCCTTTAAAACAAAATCCATTTAAATAAATAAAAATATATAGACCTTAAATCCCCATTAAATTTATAAATATGGTAAAATAAATTTATTTGGAAATAATCAGATCATATTAAAGATATAATGGTTCATAATCAGAAATATGTATCAAGAAAAAAAAATTGATATAAAGAACCCCTTACCTTAATTCATGGATTCTACTAAAGTGTTTGGATATCATTTATAAAAATAATAATTATCTTAATTAAAAATTTTATAAACATATTATTATGTTTTACATTTTATATTATTTATTTAAATTCATTATTTAAAAATATATGAATCAACTATGTCTTTCTTTTACCATCATGTGTTATAAATTTTGTTTATTTCATTCATGTTACATAATGTTGATATTGATCCTCATTACTTTACTAAAACATAATAATTACCATGTTATTTTTGGTATGAGAATATTTTTTCGTTAATTTTTTAATTAATTTTTTTATTTAAATAATGTATATGGTTTGTGAAGATAAAATTATTGATTAACTTATCTTGGTGATTTTTATCAAATAAAATAGTGGTATTTTAATAACATGTTTAAATGTTGAAATTGCCTTTATAGAACCATAAATAATTAATTATTTACTAATTTCTATCTACTAATAATAGTATTTAATTTTTTGTATCAATCCATGATAATTATTTATATCATTATTCATATAGGTTCTTAAGTTGACCCAAACAAAAAAATACTATAATTGATGTTTGAGTATGGTTATGAAAGTGGTTTATTTATGAATAATATCATTATTAAATAAGAATAATTATATTATTTAGATATTTTTATGTTTTTGAATAATATTTTAATATATTATAATAAATAATAATGTAACTAGATAAAACAACTGATATTTTTTTGTGTGGATATAGTAGTCAGTGCGTACGCACGGTTAACGTTTTCATTTCTCAATGAATGAGAGGCAACGAAGGTATATTATAATTTATAACCTGATAATAAGAATTATATTACATATTTCAAATTTATTCATAAATTTCATATTTATAACCATCTAGGAGAGGCAATGGTGAAAAAAGAGACATCACTTTATGGAGGCGGTACTTCGCACACATACACTAATGATGTTTTAGTTTTTATTAATGAAAAATGGGAAAACTAGTTAATATTTATTCCCAAAATATTAAAAATATATATATAATACGAATTCTTAAGTAATCATAGAATATTGGGTAAAATTAAATTCTAATGTAAAAGATAGAAAAGAAGAAATGTTAGGGAAAAGTCAGTACTTACATTGTGCACTTTGAGATTTCCTTAGGGGATTCCTTGGAAAGGGAAGCCTTGACCAAAATTATTATTTCCAGGAGCTTAAGTGATTTAAATTAGATTTTATAGGAAGTAAAGAGGGAATATTTTTTTATTGGAAACTAAATTTTTGAAGTGGTATTGTATTGGTGGTGAGAGACCACTTTTATAAGTGGTGAGAATAGAATTTGTATAATTATCAAATATTAATATAAAGAGATAAAATGTTTCACAGATCAAGAGGAATATAAAATGGAAAATAATGTAGTGGGGATACTTATTTTCATAAAAAAACTAAAAACTCAGTGATAAACATGTTTTTAACATGTTAGGACTTTTACTCCTTTGGTTAACCCTTGTGGATTTTATCATGGTAATTATTTTTAACCTAAGAAATTCATTTTTTTTTGCCTAAAAATAAAATAGTCCTTATTACATAATATATACCTTATAATTACAAATTATAAATCTATTTTATTAAATTCACTTTCTTAAACTGATAATAAAAATAATAAATCTATAATATATTAAAAATAGTTTTATAGAATAGTGTAACATAGGTTCTAAAATATCAATCATAGGTTTGTAAACTAAAATAAACATTTATAAATTTAAAATTTCTAGTAAAAATAGATATTTTTTCTTGAAAATGGTTTCATAAATAATCAATTCATACTTATATACTAATAATGTTATAAAATTAATTGTATTTGTACAGACGTTATTTCCATTATTCACCTAAAAATAAATATTTTTAGAAAAAAACCCAAAATTTATCATAAGATAATATATTTATTTTAAATCCCAAAATGAAGTTAATTTATTAAAATTAAAATCATAAAATTTGAGAATTTTAATTTTAAACAAAAAATTTAGGAAACTTGTTTTTATAATAAAATTACTTTTAAAAATTTATCTGTTCTTATTCTTATTTATTATCAATTAATAATTAGATTTTTGTTAATATATTATTAATATAAAAAATACATCTTAACAATAATATATTTAGTTTATTTAAATAAAGTTCATAAATAAAATTTTAGATGAAATGAATTTTTTAAAAATAAAATGAATTTATCCTTATTAAATGCCTAACAATAATTATTGGATGGATGTTAGTTTATTTTTTGTAAGTATTATAAATAAAATTCATTGAAGTGATTATTTATTGAATATTAGTTTAAAATATAAAATATAAATAAATAATTCTTTCTAAATAATAATACTTTTATATTAAATACTCTTCACCAAATTAGATTAAAATTAATTATTTATATTCAAAAAATTTAATATTACTAATTCATTAATGTAAATATCATTCTTTGGATTTTATAAATACATCATATCATAATGATAATATTAAAAATAATATCAAATGAATAAATATAAATATTTCAATTTCATTCTTTTTATTTCATTATTTATTATTCTTAAATTATATTAAATTTACTACTAGAAAAACCCAACTTGAGTATACCTATTGGATTCTTGTATATCCAACAAGAATATTTACAATGACCATTTTTATAACTACTATATTTCATTCCTATATATAGACTTACTGAATTCATTCATTCCATTCACACTATGTTTGTCACATTTCTCAATTCCTTGTTTTTTATTATAGATCTCAAAATATGAAATATCATTTCATAATTTTATTCCTCATTATAAGTTTTATTTGGTTATTAGTAATCCTAAAGGGTAAATATATTCTAGGAGATCTCCCAGTGTTGAATATTTTATTCCTTTTTATTTATTGTTACATTTTAATTTATGCTATTTTAAAGGATGTAATAATCAATGGTGAGTAATAAGCTACAATTTTTAATACTTAGTTTCATGTTTTTTATAATGTTTTTCTATAAATTAATAAATTATTTTTAGTTTAATTACTATCTTATATGAATTATTTCCTAATTATTTTCAATTCCATTTAACAAATAGGAAAAAAAAATTATAAATTTAAACATATAGTTTATAGAAATAATATACTTCATAAAAACCAAGGTCAATATAAACATTTACTTCTATATATTTTGGGTTTCGAGTGATATTGGTAATTGAACCATCATCTCCTTGTCGTGTTCTTAAAGCCTTCATAAAAGCATAAAAGTCTATGAAATTAATATTTTTTTTATAAATTGCTTGTCTTCCAATTTATGTTACCTACTTTTTTCCATATCTGGATAACAAATTTTCAAAGAAATTTTTAATTTATATATATATGATATAAAAC
Organism: Viscum album; assembly: GCA_963277665.1. Classification (NCBI taxonomy): domain Eukaryota; kingdom Viridiplantae; phylum Streptophyta; class Magnoliopsida; order Santalales; family Viscaceae; genus Viscum; species Viscum album. Next base: position 198,054,001 of record OY728157.1, on the reverse strand, counting down.
CAACACTTTCTTCTTCATCATAGTATTCTTTCCATGATTTTTTAAATCACCATTTCCAGTGTTTTTCTCTTTAAAATTAATATTTCTAGAATTTCTATGGTTTTTTGAATTTTCTTGATTTTCCAAAAATTCATTTTTCATCATATTATCATCATCGTTATTTTAAATTTAAATATTTTTAATTATATTATTATTTTATCATTATCCAAATTCTTCAATATAATTTTAGTGGTTGGATTTTAACTTTTTCAATTATGTCTCCATCTATATCAATTTTTATTGAACCACTTAAATCACTTTCTAATTTTCTTTATCCTTATCTTCTATTCTTGCATTAAATTTATTCTCTTATGTAAGAAACTTCTTCAAGTTATAAATTTAATTTTTCAATATTTACTCTTTCATTACATAGTGTTTTATTATTTCCTAATGATTAATAATAATTATTTAAATTATTTTTCTCTTTCTATAATTTTGAAATATTTGAAACAAATTTCTTAATTTATCATAATATCATGAAATTAAGTGGTGCTTCTTCTTCACTTACATCATTGTTTCTTTCATCATTAGTGATATCTTTCTCATTGAATTTTTCATTCAACAATTTTTTATCAATTTCACCAAAATTATTGACTTTATCTACTTAACCACTACTATTAATATGCTGAAATATAGATAATAAGTTTAACTTCTTGGTTTATAGGAACTATTACAATTAACATTTGAATACAACTTTGACTTGATAAATTTTGAAGATTTATTCTTTATAAACTCCTTAAATTCTCATCATGTTATTCAATATATTCATCTTAATTTAAATTTAGATTATGTTCAATGAAATTTACAATAGTTCCACATTTAAAACACTTTAATGGAAGATTTATATATTCTTTTTTATTTTCCAATTATAACACTTCTTGAAATAAATAAAATTATTTTTTTGTAATTTCATTTCAAAATTCTCAAATTCATTAGAATCTTATTCATCTTCTACATCTTCTTTCCATTTCTTATCTTGTTTTAAATACTTACAGAAAATTTTCTTATTAGATTTATTATTTTTATTAATAGTGCATCCTTTAATTATTTAATAAGAAATAAATATGTTATATTTATCATATTGAAAGTGTTTAATAATTATCATATTTAATATTTGAAACCATTTTAAAAAAATTATCTTGAAATATATGTAGTGTCTTTTAGACAAACATAAAATCAAGAAATTTACCCACAAAATATTTGATGATGCTCATTACTTAATTTAATCAATTACCCAATTCATTTTAGAGATACCAAAGGCTCACCTACCCTCAATTTATCATGGAATCATCTGTATACATAAGCAATGCCCACGAACCAAAACAAAATCAAAGCACATAAATCATGCATAATGGAAAAATAACATTTCAACATTAAAATTACAAGATATAATTTCAAGATATTAACATAATAAATACCTTCCCAAAATAATTTTCAATACCAAAATACATGAAAAATAAATATTTTATTTAAAAACATTTATGATTATAGAGGAATCCAAATATCAAATAATAGTAATGGCGGCAAGAAGATGTCATCTCTATATATGTTAAAAAATATTCATTTTGTCATTTCATATGGAAATTCAAACACTCCATATAAAAATATTGCATTAAAAAATTAAATTAAATTCAAGATTTAAATAAAATATAATATATTCAAAATTAATTTCACATATAATAGTTTAATTAAATAATAAAGAAGTATAAATTCAACCCAAAGAATGGAAATTGGGTTAAGAAATTCCCTTACCTCAAGTGTGACTTGTCTTGTACATTATTTATATTTTTAAATAACAAAATTAGGTTAACTTATACTTTATTGAGAAAATTTTTCAATTTTATTATTCATTTTATATCACTGATTACCATGTCATAACAATTATATAATTATTTATGTTCATGTCGGACATTTTTTCGATATTCGATACTTGAGTCGGAAATGAACTTGGTATGATATCAATAGCCTATGTGGTCATATGTCCATTATATCAAAAATATAAAACATGTTATAAATATATTATATATTCATTATATATTTATTTATAATAATATTTTAATACAAACAAAAAACACCATTCAGGGAGATGATAGGTCATATGTACACTTGAACGCTATTTTCATTTTTCCTATCTTATTGAAAGAGTGAAATTAAATGAAATTTATATAATTACATATACATAAATAATATAATTAAATAATAATTAATATTTCATTTATACCATATATTTTTACTAAAATATTCCTTAATACATTCCATATGATGTGTGAACGAATCACGTTAGTTTGAGAAGGCGGTAGTCAATACGTCCCCAAACAAAGTTATAGTATAACAACAATATGGAAGTCATGAAAGAATGTTTAATATAACATATCTAGAATATGAAATAGGATATAATATAAATATTAAAATATTATTTAACCATAATAATTATTTTAAGACCATCCATGAAGGTGGTAAAGGAAAAAAAACAAAAACATTATTCATAGAGTTGATTAACGGGCATAACTTGGACAATAATTTCATTTATTTGAATAAGAGGAGGTGATAATTGAAATGGATATAAGATATTACATTAGAAAAATATCACTCAATTATATACATGGTTCTAGAGTAATCATGCATTTATGGATAAAGGAGATAAGAATAATGTAGGAAAAAATAAATTATGAGAGGCAATTTGAGAAAATTACCTCTTGAGTATGCCCTCCTTGAAAGACCCTTGAAGACCTTGGATTTGGTATTTTGGTGATACCAGAAGAACTTGTACATGGGTAGAGTGAGTATTATACGTTCAGGCATATATTTGAGGATCTAAAAGAATTTTTGGGTCAAAATAGGGTGGTGGATAGATGGTATTTATATTTGATGAGAGGTTGGTTCAAGTGATTAATTTGTTGATTATTTTATATTAAAATCCAACCATATAGAGGGGGAATTTATATCCATGACATTGTGTTGTAACTAATGTTTTATATGATGTTTAGGGTCGAGACACACCTCAATCAACCATTAAATTTTGTATTTTTTAGGTATCTTAAGCTTTTAACATTTAACTTTAACCCTTGTCAAAATTTCACTTTTACTATGGTAAATAATTTTTCTACCATGGTAAATTTTTTATACCTAAAAATAAAATTGAACTTAATTCCTAATTTGGAAATTATTATTACAAATATTTAATCCATTTTATCTAATTCAATTAATAGAATTGGGAAATTTTGATTTAAAATTAATTCCGCAAACAAAAATAAAAAATGGGTTTTTAAAGTGAAACATTCAAAAGTTTGAAATGTTTTTATATACAATTTCAATTTGAAATTGATTCCAATAACCAAAATTATATTAATGATAAAAAAATAGTTTAATTAAACTCTAAAAACAAATAAAATTATAATCTAACTATATAAATAAATTAGATGAAAATGAAGTTTTGAATTAAAATGCAGTATTGTTCCCTATTCATTTAAATAAGAAAGTTATTATAAAATACCAAAAAGTTATCCAAACTGAATTATGAGGTCCCACTTCCAAAAAATAAGTTTTTTTTGTCAAATGGAACATATAAATATGTTATAAAAATATATTTAAAATGGGTTTTCCATCAAAAGGTGGAAAAACTACCTTTTAAAAATATTAGTGCTTTTGTGCCTAAAATTGGATTTTTTCTTATTTTAATACCATAAAATTTATTGGACAAGAGTAAAAACATTTAATAACATGTGTAAAATTAATATAGTTAGTTTTTTTCATTCCTGCTAATACAATTACTAGGTGATAAATACCATTTAAAATAATAATATTAATATTGTATTATATTTCAGTATAACTCATTCTTGTGTGCGACATAAGATTTCATAGAAACCCATTGTTCCATTTTAGGTATGATATCAGACATATCATCCCTGTTAAGTTAAAATTAATATATAATTCATAAATATTAATAGATATGAAAATGTATAATTTTATAATTACCTGGGATGTTACATTCTTCCCCCCTTTTAAAAATTTTGTCCTCGCAATTTTATTCACTTAAGGGGGAAATTTCTCCCACATATCATTTTCAGATTCCCATGTTTCCTATTCAATCATATGGATTTTTCACAGAACCTTAACCTGATGAGTTACCTTATTACACAACACTTTCTCTTTGCGGCCAAGAATCTGGATTTGTCATTCCTCATAAGAAATATTCTCTTCCAACTAAACTACCTCTAGACTCAAAACTTGAGATGAATCTGGAATACACTTTATTAACTTTGAAACATAAAAAAAATTATGTACCTAGGATAAACTAGGGGTAAATCTACTTGATATTCAACTAATCTAACTTTATCTAGGATTTCATAGGGTCCAATGAACTATGAACTCAGTTTCCCCTTCTTACCAAAATGCATCACACCTTTCCATGGAGAAACATAGAGAAATACATAATCACCTACCTTAAAAGAAATATCCTTCTTCCAGTTATCCACATAACTTTTACGCCTTCTTTGAGATTTCCACATATACTTTTGAATCAACTAAACCTTTTCTACCATATCTTCTAGCAATTATGGTCTCATCAACTTCCTTTCACATACATCATCCTAAAAAGATATATTTCAACACCACATTCTATATAATGTCCTAAATGGTTCCATCTATATACTGTAATGAAATTTGTTATTATAAGAAAACTCAACCAAAGAATGATGTTGATCCCAACTACCCTATTAATCCATGGAACAAGAATATAGCATATCCTCTAAGGTCTAAATTGTTTGTTCTGACTTCTCATCTGATTGGGGATGAAAAGTTGTATTGAAATTTAATTCAGTATACAATGACTTCTTAATGACTTTAAAAAAGTTATAATAAAACTTGGGATCTTGATTAGATAAAATGGATAGAGTAAATCTGCATATCCTGACTATATCATTAATAAAAACTGATACAGTTTATCTAGAGATAAATTATCCTGAATAGGAATAAAATATAAATATTTAGTCAATCAATTGACAATAACCCAAATCATATTTTTACCTTGATAAGTCTTTGGTAATCCCACTCTCAAATCCATGGATATATTCTACCATTTCCACTATAGCTTTAGAAAATTTTGAAGCATCCCCTTTGGTAATTTTCACTCTACTTTCACCTATTGGAAAGTTAAACGCATCAAAATAAATTCAGTAATATCTATTTTCATTTAATCCCACCAATAATACTCTTGAAAGTCTCTATACATCTCAGTAATGTGAGGATAAACTAAAAATAGAGAACTATGATTTACAACTGGCACATCATTAATCTGAATAGTTCATTTATTTTCAAAAACATGTGAAAGGTAGCATTCATTCCCATATTTTAATAGTTTCTCAACTTCTTGATATGTTATCAATGGTAAGGGTTCATTATTGTACAAAAACTGAAATTTTTTCTAAAAACCAACCTCTTTTGCTCTAAATTCAATCTTATCATGGTACATAGAAAGGTTATCCATACCCAAAATAATATCAAACTCTACTAGAGGAAACATTATAAGGTTTGCAGGTAAATTATTTCAACATAAAAAGATATGATAATTCTTATACTTTCTTTTTTCCTAAACATTTCCCCCATATGTTTTTACAACAAGTTCTAGATTCATTTATTGTGGTTGAATTTCCAATTTACCAAAAAATTTATCAGAAATTAAAGAATGCGTAGAACCTAAACCAAACAACAAAGTGGAATAATCTGAGTAAACAAAAAATGTAACTGATACCACCTCATTTGATGTCCCAATATCTTATAAAGTGGTTGAAAAGGATTTCACCACATCATTCTGTTTATAGTCTGGCTTCTTCCCTTCATTTGAGTTCTTTATCGAACACTCATTTTCATAATGACCCATCTCATTTGTAATTAAAAAATATTACTGACTATAAATTAGATTTTTTTTACCACTATCATTATTTATTCAGTACAATTATGAGCCTTATTCCTGCTTTACCATATTAGAAGCACTTACTAGAAATTAGAAGGAAATATCCAATGTGTTTTTTTCCACAATTTTCAAAAAAAATAAACTTATTTTTCTTACCATCATATTTTTTTCAAAGAATTATTCCCTTCCATCTACCACCTTGACCACTTATCTTGTTTCTTTTCGAAGAACACATGATCGTCGACAAACTCCATTTCCACTTTCTATGCACATCGAACAAGTTTTTTATATATTTTTAACTCATGATAAGCCAACACCCTTAAATAATTTGGCTTTAATCCTGAGTAAGAATGATTTATTTTACTATCAAGATACTAGATAAAATTTGAAGCATACCTTTCCAATAAAGTGAATTTTTCTTCATAAGAATCCATTGAGTCATCCTCCTTCCTTAATTATAATATTTTTTTCCATTGTAAGTTGAATCGCCATAGGAAAATATTTCTCAAGAAACCTATTTTTGAATTTGCTCAACTCAAGAGCATAAATATCATCATTTTCCTTGATATTCGTAAACATAGACCACCTATGATCAGATTAACCTTCAAAATAGTAAACAACAGGACTAAACTTTTGATTATCTAAGCACCCCATAACATTGAAAATATATTCTAGTTCTTTAATCTAACTTTCAGCTCGCATGGGGTCAGATGATTCTCTGAATGATGGGGATGTTGCCTCAGGAAATTCTCCACTAACAACATGTTTTTTTATGGTTGATCTGGAATATATTGTGCATTGATACCACCACCATTTATAGCTTGATTCAGTTGCACCATCACTGAAACAAATTGTTTAGTTCTGATTCCAACCATCTTAGGTTGCTTATTTGGAAGGTTGTTTTCCTATGGATATCATCCCAGCATATCTACCATGTTTCCTCTATATTAAACCATTCTAAACATACCTATGATAGAAAAATCCACATAGTAAGCTTTAAATTTTGTACCATTTAAATTTGACCATAAAGTAAAAATCATTTATGAATATTCTATTAACAATATCTTAACTCCTACTATTATCTAAACCAGCCTCTAATACCAACTATAAGTCCCCATACTTAAACATTACATAACCTTGAGTTTAGTCAATAATTTACTTTATTTCACATTGAGAATGTTTTTAGGTTTAGAGTTTTAGATAATTAGTTCATAATTAATATATAACATCCCATAATCATACAAAAGGATACTACCTAAACATTAACCATTTTTTCCACCAAAATAAATCCTTTTAAAAATAAAACTTGATTTATTTTATTGATAAAAATCCCATTGACTTCTTCCTTTCTGTTACTCATCATTATACCTTTTGAAATCATTTAAAAAATTGTGATGATCACAAAAATCTCACTAAGGGACATAGAATAAGTAAAGAAAAATGTTAGTCCATGAATACTATAAACCCATGTCATCATACTTTTCACCCATAAAACATAAGCCCTTTAACATACCTCAAGAAGTCATAAGATTCATGAAAAGATTATTAGAAATCCTCAATCGTAAAGGTAACTTGTTTAATCCATATCATACTTACATTTTATCTTTCACAGCTATATAAGGAGTAACCATCATGGTTATATTTGGAATACCCATCACATTATATTCCCTAAATCTCTTAAGAGAAACCCAACCATTTAACTCAGTCTCATTAACCAATGAATTAGAGAGATATCATGGGTTCACCCGCCCTTATTTTATCATAGAACCACCTGTATACATAATAAATTCCTAAGAACCAAAACATAAGCACAACATATAAATCATAAATAATGAAAAAATAACATTTTAACATTGCACTCACAAGATATAATTTCAAGATATTGAATTAATCAATCCCTTATCAAAACTATTTTCAATACCAAGATTAATGAAAAGTGAATATGGTATTTAAAAACATTAAGGATTATAGAGGAATCTAAATATCAAAAAATGGTTATGGAAGTAATAATTTTTTGTCATCGTATATGTTAAAAACGTCCCTTTTATCATTTAGTATGGAAAGTAAAACACTCCATATAAAAAATTACATTAAAATTTTGAACTAAATTCAAGATTTAAATAAAATATAATATATTCAAAATTAATTTCACACATAAGAGTTGAACAACTTAATCAAGAAGTAGAAATTTAACCCAAATAATGGAAATTGGGTTAAGAAATTCCCTTACCTTGAGTCTGACTTGTCTTGTATGCTCTTTATCTTCCTCAAAAATAAACTTAGGTTAATTTATACTGGATTTAGAACCTTTTTAAAGTTTATTATTCATTTTATATCACTTATTACCATGTTATAACAACTACTTAATTATTTAAGTTCATGTCGGATGTTTTGTCGATATTCGGTACTTAAGTCGAAAATAAACTTGGTATGACATCAAGAGTCCATGTGGTCATAACTCCATTCTCTATAGAATATAAAACATGATATAAATATTTTATATATTCATTATATAATTATTTTCAGTTATCTTTTAATACAAAAAACACTTTTTATGTTGATTTTAGGTCGTACGTACGCATGAACACTATTTTCGTTTTTCCTGTCATATTGAAAGACTAAAATTAAATGAAATGTATGTAATTATGTATACATTTATAATATCATTACAGAAACATTAAAATTTAATTTATATCATATATTTTTACTAAAATAATCCTTAATACATCCCATGTGATGTGTGAACTAATCACATCATTTTGAGGATGTGGTAGTCCACATGTCCCCAAATGAAGTTATCGTATAACAACAATATAAAAACAATAAAGGTATGATTAATATAACATATCAAAAATATTAAATATGTTATTATATAAATATTAAAATATTATTTGACAATAATAATGGTTTTAATATGATCCATTAAGGCAGTAAAGGATAAAAACAACAAAAACATTACTCAAAGAGGAGATTAACTGGCATAACTTGGACAAAAATTTCATTTATTTGAATAAGAGGAGGTGAAAAATGAAATGTATGTAAGGTATTCCATTATAAAAATAAAACAAAATTATATAGATGATTATGGATTAATATTTCATTTATGTATGAAGGGTATGACGATAAAGTATAAAAATAAAAAAATAAAGAGATGTACATTGAGAAAATTATCTCTTGAATATCCCCTCATTGAAAGACCCTTAAGGACCTTGGATTTGATATTTTGGTTATAATAAAAGTTCTTGGACATTGGGAGAGTGATTAGGATATTTTTGGAAAATATTTAAGGAGCTACAAGGCTTTTTGGGTCTAAATAGGGTGGTGGAGAGATGGTAATTCTACTTGAGGAGAGGTGGGTTCATGGGATTAATTTCTTGATTATTTTATATTAAAAGACGAACATATAGAGGTTGAATTAATTTACACGAATTTGGAATATAATTAATGTTTTATAGGCTATTTAGGGTTTATTAACACCTAAACCAACCATTAAATGTTGTATTTTTTAGGCATGTTAAGATTTTAACTTTTTACTTTAACCCTTGTTAAAATTTCACTTTTACTATGGTAAATAATTTTTTTACCATGGTAAATTTTTTATAACTAAAAATGAAAATGACCTTAAATTTAATTTGGAGATTATGATTTCAAATATGGAATCTATTTTATCTAATTAAGTTCTTATAATTGGGAAATTTATATTAAAAAATAATTTTGTAAATAAAAATAAAAACGGGTTTTCAAAGTGAAACGTTCAAAAGATTGAAATGTTTTTATATCTGATTTCAATTTAAAATTTATTCCATTGACCAACATTAGATTTAATTATAAAAACTTAGTTCAATTACATTCTAAAAACAACGAAAAGGACAATCTAACAATATAAATTAATTAAACAAAAAAATCAGTTTTGAATTAAAATGCAGTATTTTTCACTATTCATTAAAATATGAAAGTTATCAGAAAAATACCAAAAATTTATCCAAACTAAAATTTGATGTCCTTATTCCAAAAAAGAAGTTTGTTTTTTCAAATATAACATATAAAGTTTTCAAAAAATATATTTCAAATGGGTTCTCCATCAAAAGGCGGTAAAACAACCTTTTAAAAATATTAGAGCTTTTAAGTCTAAAATTGGATTTTTTTTATTTTAATCCCATAAAATTTATTATAAGAGAGTAAAAATATTTAATAACATATGTAAAAATAATATATTTAGTTCTGTTAATTACCTCTAATACTATGGCTAAGTGATAACTACCATTTAAAATAATAATATTAACAATGTATTATTTTTCTGTATAACTCATTCTTTGGTGCAACATAAGATTTTGTAGAAACCCATTGTTGAGTGTCATGTATGATATTGGACATAGAATCCCTGGTAAGGTAAAATTAATATCTAACTCATAAATATTAATAGATATAAAAATGTATAATTTTATAATTACCTAGGATGTTACATTAATGTTGTCCTAGATAAACAATGATAAGATATTATGAAATGTATACAATAAAAAAGTCTTAAAAAATTAGACGTAAGAAATTTGTGGTTTTCCTTATTCCCATTATTCTTCCTCTTATTATTATAACCTTATTATTCCTATTTTTTTATTCTCTAGTATTTATGCATTCACTTTTCATGAACACATTTTTCACAATATAATTTTATCTTATTCTTTTAATGAAATTTTAAATTTAAACTTAAATTCAAAGAAAACATCTTATTCAACTTCTCGTGATTATTTTTTAAAATTTAGGATTAAACAAAAACTTCTTTTCACCCTTGATTTTTTTTTTAGGATTTGAATATTCAAGTTGGTGTATACCTTGAATCGCCTATTAATCAACATAATCAAAACACTTGAATCCAATACTTTGCCTTTATCAATGTGTTTCTATATTGATTTTCGCATGACCATTTTCTTTATTGCACAGCATGGTACAATTATTATTGATACTATAGTTACACTTGAAATATTTTGCAACTTCTAGGTAGCTTGTGGCATGGCTTATAACCTTACAGAGTGAACTATGAAACATCAAAATTCTAGAGAAGCATAAATTATCATGGTCTCAATATTGTGGGATGATCATTAGGATCCATTATACAATAAAAACCTTTATATCTTAACCACCTCATATCATTAAAACTAATTTTCCTCACCCAATATAATTATAATTTAGAAACTTCATATTTTTTATACTTATGAGTCACCACAGTGTAATCATCAGCTTTACAATGCAAACAAATTTACCACACCAAAAAATGTGGAAATAAAGAAAACATGGATTCCCTATTGTGAAAATATTATAATGTTGTGACAAACCAATTTATAAATAATCATATTTAAGGTTTCAATAATGAAATGATGACATACATTGTGGTGTGAGTATTTTTGAATTCAATTAAGTTTAAACTAACAAAACTTAATTGTGTGATGACATCCATTATGGTGTGATCATATCTACAACACTAAAACTCTTACAAAAAACACTATATTCTCATTTTATAATACCTTCCATATACTTATAAGCTTCCAATTATAATTCACCTCATATATAAAAACATGATTCACTTGAGTTTGGATGTGATTCAATAATTTAACAATTGTTTCAATGAATTGACAATAATCGATTACACTTATCCCATCCATTGTACTTTTATTCACTATAATCAAATCTACCTTTGATAAATATCATTTCTTGGGGTTCCTTTATCCTCACACAATAACCTCGTCTCAAAAAACATGTCCAACTTTCTAGTCTCAATATTTCTATTTTATTTTAGGAGGTGAGGTTGAAGGTTTCTTTATACCAATATTTTGGGGTATATTTTTCCTTGATTTAAAAAATGGTAACAATATTGGATATTGATACTTAGTGGATAAAATATTCCATAAATTTATGAATATATATATATATATATTAACAAAATGAAGATAAAAAATTCAAAATATAGAAAATTATTATTCTGATTATAGCTAAATCATTTCTCTGATTCCATTTTATTATGACCCAAGAAATGGGTACCCACAAACCCAATTATAAATTGAATGAAAATTTTCAATTCTAGAAGGATTATGTTTATTAGGTAAGAATAATACAAAGATACACAAGGGAGGGTGAATTGTGTCTTTTTAAAAATCTTGACAGATTATTCCTTTGTGATTTATAAAAATATGTAGTGTTCTCTTCTTTAAGTAATTTAACTAGTAACTAAAAACACTTCAATTTTTATTGTGTTTAGAGATACAAATATACCTTAGTCCACTCCACCAATTTTTCTCTATGAGATTGGTGATTTTCACTATACAAGGTCTTCTTATCATAATATCTTCGCAACTAAGTGAAGGTAGCTGAAACCTTTATAATAAGGCTAAATAGATCCTTCTAGTTCTTTTATAGGGAATCAGTTTCTTTGTAGCTTATACTGAGAAACTGATACTCTTCCATGGATGATTTCGAGAAGTTTAAACTCCAATAAATCAACAGATTTTTATTTGATTTAATTGAAAGTTTCCTGATCATAGTTGCAGCAGCAACTGATAGAATACATATATTCTTCTTAAAATATGAAATTATTAAAGAAAAAATATCTTTTAAGAGATCTTAGTTTCAAACTATCTTCAATAAGAATATAAATAAAAAAATAGTAGTAGTTACATAGCAGTGTGAGGTAGAAACATGTATATCTTCAAAGTGTATACTCTTTAGTAGTTGTAGAGTTTGTCAGTCTTTGAAGAATTTATATATTCAAAATATATTCAAAAATATACAGTTGTATATCATACACAAAAAATACTCTAGCCATATATATAAATATATATATATATATATATAATGTGTAGAGTTATTTTAGTTGTGTAGATCCAAGAATGTCATTTTATAGATCAAAATTATTCAAATTTAAATCATTCAATAGAGTCATAACTACCCATATAAATATGAATGATTCACACTTTTGAATATGAGCCTTTGAAATGTTCATATAAAAGATTTAAAACAATATTTACTTCCATGAAAACCATTGATGAAATTATGGAAAATATCTTTAATTAAAACTCTATCATTGAAAAGTAGAATTTAGTTTTCCTTCATGAAAAGAAAAAATTCCAAAAATAGGGTTGACAACGTATAGATGATTAAAAAAGTATGGTTCATGTACTATATGTTTTATTCTTCAAATATAGGGTTTCATGGAAACATAAGGTTTATTATCCATATTTTACCATTTCTTAAACTTAAGGTTCCTTCCAAATGTATGATTTCTTAGCCATACTTTCCTGACAATGTATGGTATATTATTCATATGAGCTATATCAAACATAGAGTTTATTCCTTACTCTAAGCTTACAAATATAGGGTATGAATAGTATTTATAGAATACATTCTAAACATTTTCAGAATAATTTAACAAATATTATAACTTGTAAATAAGATAATCTTATAATCTTCTCAAGAAATATATCCCTAAAAAATACTTAATGTAATTTCGTTAGTAAAACAAACAATGGTATTTTTTATCAACAAAATCAATAATATTTATAGAGTATTTTTGAGATAATACATTCCCAAGAATCTCCCCCTTTTTTATGATCACAAAACCCATAACATAATTTATAGAAAATATAGAAATTTTAAACACAAATGAAGTAATATTTAAAAAGATACAGAGATTAATTGTTTGTTGAAAACTAATTTTACATAGTATTATTTCAGTGGATTGTATTGATAGAAAAAAAATTTATTTGAGTTAATAATTTTCCTTTTACCCAATTTTCTCCAAATTTTTGTGATATCAAAAAGAATGTATTGAAATTTTAATAAAACACATTCAATATCGCACATAACTATAAATTAATGTTATATTATTCTTAAGAGAAATATAAGATAGGTGTTTTAGTAGTAGTAATAAACAGAAATAATATAATCATAAATATAAAAAAGAAAAATTAATTAGTAAAAATATTTTTTCCATTTAAAAAAATAATTTTTGTAGATAAATGTTTAAATAGATGTATTAGATAAAGTAGAATGATTTATTCAAAAGAGGTGTCATTTTATAGTGAAACTTGAATAGACTAAAGAGATTTTTTAAATTATTTCATATTTCCATTTAAATTTTTAGTGATATTTTCATCCAACTACCTCATCAAAATATTTTAATCTTGACCAATTTTTACACTTTAAACCAAATTAACTTTCATAAATTCATGAACTCCCTCATCTGAATAAACAAATTGATATAGCATTGATCCCAACTGATTGAGAGGATCCCTTATGGAAGGATCTTCTGAAGTTTTCTTCCCAATATGATATCTTTGATTGTCCAACAAAACATTGAGAGGTTCACTTTAACATTGTAATGTGTGAAGTCTATCATTGAAACTATATATAATGGTAGTGATTGATTCAAATATTTCGATTAAGTTTGGAGAAATTTGAGGTGCAGATATAGAAGCTCTGGATTGAATAGCACTACTTCTAACATATTCAAACTGACATTCTAAATATCATTTCAAATCACCAAAATTAGTTTTTGAAGAAAATTATGCTTGAAGAAAACCAAACTAACCAGTTATATCTCTTCGAAAAGCATCAAAATATCTTCTTGAAATAGAACATTCAGTGAGAGTATTTAGATTTGTCTAAACCAAATCTATTTCCTCTCTGGTAATAGTATAATTTCTTAAATCCCCTAAATATTTTCTTACAGACTCTAATTCAGTGTGTAAACTTTAATTATATTCTCTTGATTTTTTTTATTGAACAAAAAATCCTTATTAATTTATTTTCTTCTTAATTTATTGCCTCTTTCTCTTCTCTGTTTACTGGTTGATTTGCTGGTGGGGAAACATTTCCAGCTAAAGCAACTTCTAATTTTGATGCTTGAATTATGGTCTTATGAATTGCAGGTCCATCCCTATTTCTAGGTTGGGTGACAAATTCCTCATTAATTTTTTCTTCCAAAATTTCTTTAAGATTTTACGGGAAATATCTTAGATTTATTGGATTAGAGACATTGTATTTAATTATTTTTCACTTTGTGAGAACTTTATCATCAATTATTGATTCTACAACTTCTTTTTATTCTTGAATTTGAACAGAAGTAGAAGAACAAAACATTTCTCGCTCCCCCTAACTAGTATAACTAGTTCTTTGTTGGTCTTATTCACCAACAGGAAAAAGTTTTCCTTCTACAGTACTCCAGAATAAATAGGGATGAACCTGCAAATAGGGATGAACCTACAAATAAGGATGAACCTACAAAAGAGATGAACTTGCAAATAGGGATGAACTTGGATATCACCTTCTATTCAGTTTAAATAACCTTAACATTAATTTTTATTATCAAGGTAGATCTGAATATAAAATATATAATATCCTCTGATTTATGTTCTTGGTTTCCTATTGACTGAAGATCAAAATCAAAAACCCATTCATGGGGACCCTTAAAAACATTATCTATTTTCACTGAAGATATTCAAAAATCCATATGATACATCTTATATAAGATGACATCCTTGATGTCACCAAATCTATACTTAGAATTTATGAAGAACACTTTTACTTATATATTAAAAATAAACTCTATTTTTTATTTAGTAAAACCATGAAAATGTCTAGAATTCTTCAGAATAATATTTTTCTAATTGATGCAAATGAAGTCTATTACCTTTCCTTGAATAATGTTTTCGTAGGTAACACATTTATTTGTTCTTATTTCTTTACCTACATCATTTCTCTAAATCATTGACATTTCTAAGAATTTTATAGTCTGAAGGTTTCATAGTATAGGGATTCAAAATAGAAACGATAAATCTAGAAGTCAAAAAGGTTTGAAATCTTAGGGTATATAAGTGAATAGAGAGAGTAAGGTTTTTATATTTATTTTTGTGATGCGTTCTAGTTTCTCGATTCGATTACACATTGTAAACATTAATTATTTATTTTTAAAAGATGAAATTTTACAAAAAAAAAATAAATTCTTGTTTTCATTTAAATAAACAAAAAAACAACCAAATAAAAAATATAAATATAGAAATTAATGAAATAAATTAACACACATTTATTTAAAATTAAATATTCTTAAATATCCCTTAATAAAATCAAAGCTTACAGTAAGAATATTTTTAGTAAAAATATTGGCAAGTTGATATTTTGTATTTAAAACTCAAAAGATATATACTTTTTAAGGACATGATATCAAAAAAAATTATTCCTTATATCGATATGATTGGTTTTAGAATGACTTAAAGAATTTTTTGAAATATTAATATCATTGGTATTATGACATAAATACGTATACAATTAATTAATTCTAAAGTCCAATAAGGTGTGTTTCATCCACAACACTTATGCACAGCAACTACCAGTAGATATGTATTCCCCTTAGCTATTGATAAAGCAACTGAATGTTGTTTCTTACTTGACCATGACACTAAATATTTTCTTAAAAAGTGATAGGTTCATGATGTTATTTTCCTATCTAACCTGCATCGTTCAAATTCATCATCTGAATATGAAATTAAATTAAAATCATAAGTTTCTTGGTAAATTAGGGATTGAAAATTAGTTCCTTTTAATTATCAAAAAATTATTTTAACATCAGTTAGATGGGATCCTTTTGGGTTTGATTGATTTATAGCACATAAACATAAATAAAGGCTCATGTATGGTCTGATCATAGTAAGATATAATATAATACCAATCATACCTTCGTATAACTTATTGTCAATTGGTTTTCCACCTTCATCCAAATCAAGTTTTACATTAGTACACATGGGAGTTGATTAAGTATTATTGTTTTCTAGTCCAAACTTCTTCAATAAATAAATAATGTATTTCTTTATTTCAAAAATTTCCATAATATTTTAGATAAATTTTAAATCCTAAAAAGAAATTAAATTCTCCCATTATACTCATCTCAATTTATTTTTTCATAATATTTTAAAAATAATTACAAATTTATCTTTTTTATTGATCCAAAAATAACATCATAAACATAGATTTTCACTAATAATATATTAGAGAAGATTGATTTCTTAAAAAGAGTAGGATATTTTAATCCTACAAAAAAATCGTTTTCTAATAAAATTAAGTTTAATCTTTCAAACCAATCCTTATGTGTTTATTTAAGGTCATAATGTTCTTTGGAAAGTTTAAAATAGAATCTAGTAGATGAGGGTTTTTAAAACCTAGTGGTTGTTCAATATAAACTTCCATCATTAAATATCTATTTAAAAAGTGATACTTAACATCAATATGATATAATTTAAAATATATATTTGATTAATAATTTATAAGTATTCTAATTTCCTCCAATATAGAAATAGGTGAAAAGGTTTGAACATAATTTATCTGTTCTTCCTGATTGTAACCTTTTGCTACTAATCTTTATTTTTTCTAGTAATGATCCATTTATCATGCTATTTATTTATAAAAACCCATTTGGTTCATGTTACTAGATAATTATATGGTTTGTCAACTATTTCCCAAAAATTATTTTTACTGAATTGATTAAACTCTTCTTGCATATCTAATAACCAACTTTCATAATTTAAAGCTTCTTTGATGATCTTTTGTTCTAATTGTGATATAAAGGTAAAAAATTCAGATAATTTTTCTATATTTATCCATTTTATTACTTCTATGCAAATATTTATTATAACATTTTCTAAAAAATAATTTTTTAAGGTTATATATTATTTAGGTAAGAAACTTTCATGTTCTTCTGTCTCATATTCTTTTATGTAATGACTTAGACATATTGGCCCATTACTTTGCCAAAAATCTGTTGTTTGAAGTATCTGAGGGTATTTAGAATTATTTTTGGAAAATTTGAGCCTTTATAATGGTTAATCATTCCAAAAAATTTCAAAATTTCCAATTTTCCAAAGGTAACTCATTCTCGCGGTGGCTCATTCTGGTAGTGGCTCATTCAGGAAATAACTCATTCAAGTGGTGGATTATCCTGATGGTAGATCACTGGTGGTTATTCATCTATTGGTGACTCATATGGTGGTGACTCATTTGGAGTTGACTCCCTTGTAGTGACTCATCTTCTATTGGCAGTCACTCATTTCAACAATTTTCCAAATTTCTAAAATTTTACAGTTTTTTTAAATTTTTTCCTTTTTATGTTTGTTTTCAAAAAATGTGTTTAATGCCATATTTAAGAGATTTATAATTCATTTCAACGTATATAAATCATATATTTAATTTTATAAAATTCTTGATTCTTTTTAATGGTCAAAACGTGGGGTCTTAGTGGGATTTTCCTTTAACATAGATTCAAGTTGTGTCCAATACCCGTGTCTCTAATTCAATCTTTATAAATCCAAGATATCCTTCCTTTCATTATTTTATTATAGATTTCTATTGAGACTATACATCTCCAATACCTTCTTCCATAGAGATTTTTCTTATAATTCATTCGTGTTTTCCTAGATAGCTTCCTATTGTATGTGCACCTCTGTTTTTGGTGCAATAAGGTTGTATCGATCGTCTTTCTTCCAAGTAGAATTTCCTTCATATTTATTATTTGTGTATCATGTGGGATGGACATATAAATGTTCATTTTATGGATATTGTTGATTCTAGATTAATAAATTCAATTAAATTGATTTAAATCAATATAAATGGGATGGAGAATGTGATATGTGATCTTTCAGCTATTGTTTGATTTGATTTGTTTTTGAATTCTATGGGCTAAATTACCCATTTAAAATTGTGGTCGTAGGGGTTCCCTGCTTGTGCTTATGATGATGTGAACTATGGAATGCATGTGTTGTGGTTGTTGATGTCACTTATTATGAAATTGGATAACCACATAAATTCAGCTAATAAAATGAATCCCATATGATCATATGGCTTGTATGATAACACCCTTAATAAATAATGTGAAATTAAATAAGGGATTCCTTGCAAAATGTGAAAATATGTTTTGATATGTTATGCGTTGTAATGTGTTTTTGGACATGGTTGTGAGTTGTGGGTTACATTTTGTGATAATATGGATGGGATATGAGAATTTTATGATATGTGAGGGTAGTGGATGAGATTTTTTATGCAGTGGGGTTGCAATGATGGTTGTTGTGATGTTTTTGTGAAGTGGGGTTGTGGTGGAAGGTGGAATTAGTTTTGGATGTTGGGTTTTTATTGTGATGATTTATATGTGTTGTACTATTATAGTTTCCTAGTTGGTATGGAAGGAAAAATGAACAATAATAATGAACTGAAATTATTACATGATATTGATTTAAATGAAATTTTTAACATAAAGGGTCATAAATGGATAATAATGATAGTTCTATACTTAAATATAAATTATGGATTGTGTTTTTCTTATATGTTGTTATGCATTTAGAGGTGGAATTAATGTGGGGAATTCATGATTAAATTTTTATTTTGTTTTTAAATCCATAGGTTGGGCTTGTGTTCCTTTTCTCCATATATATGTATACACTATATATTATCATGATTTATATACACACCCCACCCATGTTGAGCACCATGTTCTGACACCCACATACACAAGTGGGAGGGTGTATTTCCTAACATCCTAATTATAGGATGGTTGGCTGGCTAGCTGCTATTCCCTACTCCCTCTTCCAGGTGATAATGGCCCAGGTGTCTTCGGGCGAATTGTGATGTTTGTTCCTAGGAGTTTCTTGGATAAGTTGTGAGGTTTTATCCCAGGTGTCTTAGGGATTATATTTGTTGTGATATCCTAGGTGTGTGTGGGCGGGATGTGATGTTTTGTGATAGAAAGGTGTGTGTGGGAGAGATGTGATGTGTTTTGACTAGGTGTGTGCGGGCAAGATGTGGTGTGATGTATTCAGAAGAGGTGGGAGCGCTAGGACGTTTTCCATTAGGGTGTGAGAGGGGAACATCAATAGGAAATTGGTGCGGGGTACCCTATCATCGATGTGATTTATATTATATTATATTACTTTGATTTTTTATTTTTTGAGTGAGTCTTTGTGATTTTGGGGTTATGGTTAGTCTACCGGTTATGTGTTGTTTGGTTTTGATGTTTTCTCATGGGTGATTTAGCATGATTCATCCAATTGTGCATGATAGACTTTGGTTTTCCTAGTGAGTATACTTGTATAATCTCCCTACGTATATAAAAACTTCTTTTAGGTTTCTAGGAGGATTAAATAGACCGTGTTGGGTGTCAATAGCTTGGACTTTAGGCTAGTTTTTGTGTTGATGCTCTAGTTTTGTTTTCGTATTTACTTTGGAGACTTTTATTTTTAT
Organism: Viscum album; assembly: GCA_963277665.1. Classification (NCBI taxonomy): domain Eukaryota; kingdom Viridiplantae; phylum Streptophyta; class Magnoliopsida; order Santalales; family Viscaceae; genus Viscum; species Viscum album. The sequence goes on along the minus strand of OY728157.1, from coordinate 198,033,783 downwards.
TAGTTTTATTTAAACATGCATTTTGGGATGGTTTTTGAATTTTCTTATATATATATCATGGATTTTATTTTGTTTGATACAACCTACCTCCCAATATATTTTCCTTATAAAGGGTAATGTCTTCTATATTGTGATATTTGTACACCCTTGGTGTTATTCTCCAACACGGGGCCTACTGGAGGTAGGACTCAGGGGTCATTATCGCCCTATCTTCATTTCTAGCCTATGAGGGGTATCTTTGGAGAGAGGGGTAATGAATGAGTGGTATCATATGTTATGGTTTATTGATGGGTTGTAGTTTGGAGTTAGACATAGTGAGGAATAAAAGGATTGGTATGGAAATAGTTTCAGTAGACCGTTGTGCTAGAAATAGGCTAGGGAGATCGGCTAGGATATGGGATTTTAGGTCCCCCATGATCTAGTGTGTGGACTCTGAGATTATTTAATGACCAAGTGATATGGGACTAATTGAAGGGTATAGGCCTAGGAGAGGTCCTTGTGTTCTTATTTGAATTATTTTGTTTGGGGAAAGTTAACATGGGTAAAATGAATTAAATGTATTAAAGTTAATTAAAATGTATCATAATTAAAATCCATACAACTAGTATTATTAAATCCTTGTTTCTCTATTATTTATGGCTCATGGTCATTGTTCGTATGTGGATCAGATAGTGGAGGTTCAGTAGGCTGAACTGGTTGATCGAGAAAGGGTTGATCTAGCTGATGATGATGATCAGTGGAAGAGGATGTTGCGTGCTTTTCAGCGACAGGCTTTGGAAAAGTACAAGGAGATCATTTAAAATATGGAAACCAAGATATGGCTAGAGGATTTGGTTATTGTATTTGGTTTTATCCAATCCTCAATAGAGTATAGGGTCCCTTTGGTAGTTATTCATATGTGAGGAGCTATGCATCAGTGGTGGATGTTTTACAATGGAAAGGATAGGAAGAAAGATTTTTCATGGGTTGAACTACAAAGGTAATTTCATGAAGAGTTCCTCTCATCGGCCATGAAGGATGAGAAGATGTAGGATATATTATTATGTCTTTGCAAGATCTTGGGATCAAGTTCAAGAACCTTCAATGCTTTTCCCCTAATTGTTTTCTAGATGAGGATTCTCGAGCGAGGTGTCTTGAGGAGGAACTCTATCCTTTGATCTAGTATGAAGTTACTCCTTTTACATTTCCAATGTATTTTGGGGTTCAAAAAAAAGAAGATTGGATGGAGTGAATTCAATCATGAGAATTTTTTCTACTATAGTGGAAACAATAGGGTTTGATAAAGAGTAGAGTTGTTGGTGGAAAGCCTCGAGTGTCAGGGTCTTCAAGGTTTTGACCATCCGGAAGTCAACCTCAACAGATTACCTTTCAACCTTATAGTTTTTGTGACTTTCCTTTGGGCATGGGGATGATTTTTTTCTTTTGTGGGGTTCATGGCCATCTTCAGGACCAATTCTCGGTGGCTTATCAAGCTCAGTTTGGCTGAGGCAAATAGGTTCATCATTAGGCTCAATTTCAGTTACCATCAGTGCCATTCCAATAGTAGTGGAAGTAGGCTTATGGTCTATCTAGGGTAGAAAAAGAAAGGTAGAGGCTGACCTCAGGATGTTCCTCAAGCTCAGGGACTTCGACCCAAGCATGATCATGGATTTGGTCGTCAACCGAGAGGCATGGGAGCTGGGCATGGTTAGTTACATGCAGTGGAGGTTGCAGCACCACATGGTACATATATCATTATATGTACGATCAGTTTATCATTTATTATTTTTTGTGATTTGTTTAATTTAGTAGCTTCTCACTTTTTTTGTTTCACCCACTCTATCCCATGCTATAAAACTAGACATAGAGAGGCTTCTCATGACCCTGGTGTTGACTACGCCAGTCTGAGGCCGGACCAGTTTGTTTGATGTGTGATGGGTGTATGGATAGATTATGGGGTTGTATTAGTCCTGTGGGGATCTTTTCTTAATATAGATTCAACCTTATTATTTCATCCTTATAATTTACTAGTTTTATTCTATATGTGCTATTATATACTGCTTCTGGAGGGGAGTCTTGTTTTTAGATGTGGGTGGACAATGGGCAGTTTTTGTTGGTGAGTGGAGATTTCAGGAAGGAAGTCAGCATGTGGAGCCCCTTATTCCATTTATGTATGAGTTTTCTATATATTTAGTAGACATGGGGATAAAGGAGGCTCCTAGGGTTTCCATTTAATTCTTGAATGTTTTCCCTAAAGAGGTTGTAACACTACACCCTCAGCGTGATGTTGAGTTTGGGATAGACTTACATCTGGTTCTTCTCAGATTTCGATGGATCCTTTTCGAATGGAACCTTCTGAGTTGTTGGAGTTTAGGATTCAAATAGATGATCTGATGTAGAATAGTTTTATCAACCTAGTGTGTCCTTGTGGGGTGATCCAGTTTTATTCACAAAGAAGGCAGATGTTAGTCTAAGTTTGTGCATAGACTACCGAAGGTTGAACCAAGTGATGATCAAGAATATCTATCCTCTCCCGAGTATGGATGATCTTTTCAACCAATGGAGAGAGTTAAGTTTGTTTTCTAAGATCAATATGTGGTTTGGGTATCACCAGTTAAGGGTGAAGGATGGAGATATCCATAATACTTCCCTCAGTTGTAGTTACGGGAACTTTGAGTTTGTGTTCATATCATTCAGTGTTATGAATGCACTATCTGTGTTCATAGGGATTATGAACTCAATGTTCCTTGAGTTCCTAGAAAAATTTGTTATTATCTTCATCAATGACATACTAATCTACTCAAGGTTAGAGGGGGGAATGATGAACATCTCATAACTATTTTTCAAGTACTTTGTCACCACCATCTCTATAGAAGGTTGTCCAAGTGCAATTTGTGGACATGAGAGGTTCATTTCCTAGGGAATATTATGTCTCAAAAAGGTGTGGCTCTGGACTCGTCAATGTTCAAGGAAGTTGTTTCCTGGGAATCACCCAAGAACTTGGATGAATTTCATAGTATCCTTGGTCTCATAGGTTATTATTAGAGTTTTTTTCACCATTTCTATCTAGTTTCTACCCTATCGATATCATTGACTAGGAAGGACCAAGATTTTGTGTGGAATAACCATTTTCAAGAATTGTTTTGTTACCTGAAGTGGAATTTCATCAGTGCTTCAGTTCTTCAACTTCTAGAGGATGGTGTGATGTTTGAGGTGTTTTTTTGATGCTTCCTTATTGGTCTTGAGATGCGTATTGATTCAGTAAAAGGTGGTAATCTCTTATGGGTCTAGGAAGTTAGGACCCTATGAGTGAAACTATTCCAGCCATGATCTAGAGCTAGTAGCGGTTGTGTTTGTGCTAATGTTGCGGTGACATTACCTCATTAGGGATGCTTTATGGTATTCATAGATCACAAGAATTTGAGGTATATATTTTCCCAATGTGATATAAATATATGGTAGTGAATATGGATGGAGTTTCTTTAGGAATATGATTTTGAGATCTCATACACTTTAGTAAAAGGGAATTTTGTGGTTGATGCTTTAATAAAAAAAGTCACATAAGGATGTTGTTCAGGAATCTGTGGATGCTTAGAGAGCTATGGAAGAGTTGTAAGACCTTCACTTATATTAAAGGGTGGATAGTGGTACAATATGTTCATTTTAGATGATGATTCAGTCTTCCCTGATGCAGCAGGTAGAGGAGTCTCATTTGGGAGACTCAGAGGTATAGGTTATGCATGATTGTGTTGGCCATAGTGATGCTCTGAAGGGATGGTCAGAGGATAGTCATAACCAGATGTTGTTTTGAGGAAGGCTATGTGTTCTAGTAGAAATTCATGAGTGAGTTCTTCATGAGTATAATATCTCACCTTTGGTGGTATACCCAGGAGTTTTTGAGATAAACCATGGCTTGAGGACACATTTTTGGTGCCCCGGGATGAAATGGCCAGTGGTGGAGTTTTTGACACAATGCTTGGTTTTCTAGTAGGTTAAGGAAGATCATCATGTTCTTGGTGGTTTGTTGTAACCCTTGGATGTCACCAAGTGGAAATGGGATGACATCTCAATGGGTTTTTTCATAGGGTTACCTAGATCTCAGGGAGGTTTTCATACTATCTGGGTGATTAGGGATCAATTGACGAAATCGGCCCACTTCTTTGTGATCAAGGAGTTAGGCACAATGGATATTTTGGAAAATTCATATGTCTACAAAGTTGTGTGATTTTATGCAGTTAAAAGGTTCATTATCTTATATAAATATTCTCATTTTACCTCACATGTCTAGAGGGAAGTATAGCAAGATTTTGGAACTATGTTATTCCTCATAACTGCCTTCCACCCTCAAATGGACAGGCTAATGAAGTGGACCATCCAGACACTATAGGATATGCTTTAGGCATGCATCTTAGACTTTGGGAGATATTGGGTACAAAACCTACCCTTTATTGAGTTCTCTTATAATAATATCTATCACTCGTCCATTAGCATGTTCCCATATGAGGATTTGTACAGACAGTTCTGTCATTCTCTATTGTGTTGGACTCAAGTTAGGTAGGTAGCAGTTCTTGGTCCTTAGGTGGTGTGAAGAATAATACAGAAGGATTAGTTGGTTCAAGAGAGGATGAAGGAAGAAATATTCCATCATAAGTCTTATGTTGGTCGTAGGAGGAGTCCCCTAGTTTTTGAGGTTAGAGACGATGTTTTCTTGAAGGTTTCCACTCAACGTGGGCAGTGTATATTCGGTAATGGGAGTAAGATCACACCCTATTTTTTAGACCTTTTGAGGTGATGGGGTGAATTGGAAAGGTGGAATATTAGCTATATTTTCTACCATATCTCATAACGATCCATGATTTATTCCACATCTCTCAACTCTATCAATGTCTTCACAATGACTCCCATATCATTGACTGGGGAGAGTTGGGTGTTGAGAATGATGCAACCTTCATGGACAATATATTGGAGATCTAAGACCATCAAAATATGTTGATGTGAGGATGAAACATTCCCCTAGTTTGGGGGCTATGGAGACATGGTGTCTTAGAGGAGAGTACTTGGGAACGTGATATGTAGATGCAATCCCAATACCCAGAGTTGTTTTGAGTTTTCCCTTCCCTATTTACTTTTTAATGTGATGTTCGTACCTTTTTGTTTTATGAGATATGTTTTTTTCACCTTGATTTTATGTGTGTTGTGTGATGTGTGATGATGTTATGACATTATAGAAAGGAAATACCTGATTCCTAATCAAGAAACATTCTACTAAGATGAGATTAAACTTATGCAGGTGAGTCATTTTTCCCAGAGTGGATAGTATCTTGACATGGAGGATAGAATTCCTTAATTCCTATGTCATATATAGTATTATTTTTTAAATATAATGAGAGTTTGGGTTAGTTGGTTTGATTGGTGACGGTGTTTTAGGAGTAACGAGACCCTTGAGAGGTATCTCGAGGGATGGTTGTTCAGGCCCTTTATCTCTTCTCTTCCGGGTTGGTTTTGAATTCTCGAGGGCGAGAATATTCTGAGAGTTATCTAATGTAATGTATCATATTTCCTAGACCATTAATTTCCCAAAAATATATTTTTTGAGGTGCCCGGGGGTAGTCTGGGATGTTTTTGGGACATGTGAGTCATTCCAACAGTGACTCAATCCAACATTTTTCCAAATTTCTAGTTTTTCACCAATATCTCATTCTAGTGGTAGCTCTTTCTGGCGGGAGATCATTCTAGAAATAGGTCATTCTTGTGGTACATTATTGAAATTGAAAATATTTTCATAAATTTTTATATGTTTTTTAATTATTTAATCTCATACACTTTTTCAATTTGAGCTTATTTTCATGATTATAATATTTTTGGTGTGTGTTGGTCTAAAAATGGAAGGTTGCATAAATTTGAAATTTTGATAGATTTTCACATCAAGGGTATTTTGGTCATTTCATTAATACTATAATTCCAAACTGAATGATTATTTTTTTATAATACTTTATTTATTTCCTTTATCTTTCTCTTATGTACCAGTGGCTGATTCGAGCATCTAGAGGCCTTAAAAATCAATTAATTTTAATAATTGCCCAGGAGGACAGTATGGACCCCCACCATAGTAACAAAATCACATATCGGCCTACACACCTCCAATTGAGTTGATTTTACCTATATATGAAAGGGGACTAAATGGATAGTTCACCAATTAACATACATAAAGTTTTTTATCCATTAAGGTATATTTTGAATGAACTCAATTGAAGGTAGCTTCCTATAAATTTCATCCAGAAAAAGAAACCTCTAATAAAAAATTCATAACTCATACATGAGGAGTCCAATTACACAAAAATTTGGAGGGTTTCCTAGAAAGACAATTATAAACAACTATAATGAAGGCTAAAATGTTTTATGAGTCCTTTTAAATGGTCATTAATTTATGATATGTGAAATATGGAGAGTCTTCCTATAAAGAATTATTTCTTGGAGTAAAAAGGACATAAATCCCTCACCAAACTTCCAAATACACTACAATTTTGAGGGTGGACAACCAAGGACATTTTGAAGAACGTTCATGAAGTTATAAATGTGTTATTTGATTATTAATGGGAGATGACTAGCGCAAAATTGTGGAGAACAAATTCTTACTATAAAAGGAGAGGATCTCCCACCTCTCAAGTCATTCGATTTCCATCTTCACATTCTCCAATCGACCAGTGTGGGAAGCATTGGACAATAGATTTCTTTATATTTATTTATTTTCATTCTTTTTATTTTATTGTACTATCTCCCCTATCTTGAATTATCTCAACTTTCCCATCCATGGAGGGGTAGTTTCATTGAGTGTTTGGGAAGGGGGAGGTTGGACCAACGTGCTTGCTTGAGTTATTATGCTTCAATTTAGTAATATACCTTCTTCTTTCTTAATATAGTTTCAATTATAAATTCATTTTTAAATTCATAAGGTTTTTATGTTAGGTTTTAATTCTATTAATTTAAATTGATTTGGTTGATGATCATATATCCCTCCACCCAATTCTCTTCTGTATATGGTATAATAGATTGGGATTGGGTGGAGAGTGTTTGACAATCGCACACGGCAAGGCGAATAGACTGAATTAAGGTTTCAAATATGAATATTCTTATCATAATTATTTTTCAAAGGGAGATAAACGACTCAGTAGACAAATCTCTCTCTAACCAGATAAAGGAATAAAAAAAGGACAAACATGGAATCCATTATAGCACAACACTAGGTCTCGCCAAACCCACCATGATCACCATCTTTCTCATTAGTTTAAAACTGATCAAATCAAGATTCTTATTTCTCACACATCATTAAAATTAAATTAAAACCAAATTATTTTTGAAAACCAATTAAAAATTGACAACCTTGTTTTGTGTGCACTCCTCTTCAAGAGACTACCTAGGATCAACTATTATATTATAATTAGGTAATTAAAACATTGTTTTTCCACACCCCACGACTAGTGTGCATCAATTATCCTAGTGATAGATCATTTTGGAACTAGATCACTAGAAGTGACTCATCTGGTGGTGACTCACTAGAGGTGACTCGTCTAGCGGTGACTCGCTAGCGGTGAATCGATGTCGATGACACATTGTCGGTGACTCACTGGCGATGACTCGCTGGCAGTGACTCGTCTAGAGGTGACTCACTGGTGGTGACTCCATTAGAGGTAACTCATTAGTAGTGACTCATATGGCGGTGACTCATCTGGAGGTGTCTCTATGGCAGTGAATCATCTGGTGATGGTGGTAACTCATTTCAATGATTTTCCAAATTTCTAGAATTTTCCATTTTTTCCAACTTTTCTTTTTTTACATCTATTTTGACAAAAAATGGTTTAATTTTATATTTGAGAGGTTTATAATCCGTTTCAAAAGATATCAATCATATCTTTAATTTTCTATAAGTTTAGAGGCTTTTAAATGGTAAAAATGCATGGCCTTGGTCAGACCCACCTTTAATGGCAATTCAAACTATATCTAATCCCCATTTCTAGGATCTGATCTTTCTAAAACCAATATATCCTTCCCTTAATTCTTTTAGTCTAGATTTTTCTTTATAATGGACATCCATAAGATCTTTTTCTTAGTAGATTTTTCCAACATTTGGTTCATGTTTCCCTTTTGAGCTTCATATCGTATGCACGCCTCTATTTTTGGTGCAATAGGTAGTGTCGATCATCATTCTTCCAATTAGGATATATTTTGTATTTATTATTTGTGTATCATATGAGATGGGTATATAAATATTCATATTTTTTGAGATTGTTGATTTTGGATTAATAAAGATAATGTAATTGGTTTAAAATCAAAATAAATGGGCTAGGGAACGTGATGTGTGATATTACAGCTTTTATTTGATTTGATTTTTCTCCTTTGAAGTTACAAAATGAATGGTCTAAATTACCCATTAAAAATTGTGGTGGTTGGGGATCCCTTCTTGTGCTTATGATGGTATGAACTATGATATGCATGTTGTGTGGATGTTGACATCAAGTATTATGAAATTGGTTAACCACATACATTAAACTAATAAAATGAATTCATTGGGATTATATGTCTTTTCTGATAGTACCCTTAATCAATAAATTGAAATTAAATAATGGATTCCGTGTTAAATCTAAAAATATGTTTTGATCTGGTATGTGTTGTAATGTGTTTTTGGATGTGTTTGTGAGATGTGGGTTTTCTTTGGTGATATGATGGATAAGATATGACTATATTGTGATATGTGGGGGTAGTGGATGAGACATTTTATGCCGCAGGGTTGTAATTATGGTTGTTGTGATGTTATTGTGCATCAAGACAGTGGTGAAAGGTGGAATTGGTTTTTGTTGTTGGTTTTTTGTTATGATTATTGATATGTGTTGTGTTGTGATAGTAACCTATTTTGTATGGATAGTGAAATGAACAATAATCATGAACTGAAATTATTACATGATAATGATTTAAATGACATGTTTGATGGAATGGGTCAAAAATGGAGAATCTAAAAAATGGATTAATAATAGTTCAAGATTGAAATATAAATTATGTATTGTGTTTTTAGTGTATTTTGTTATGCATTTAGAGTTGGAAGCAAACTAAAGAATTCATGAGTAGGTTGGTGTTTTTTTTGTAAACCCATAGGTTCGTCTTGTGTTCCTTCTCTCTATATATATGTATACACTATATATTCTTTTTGATTTATATATGCACCCCACCCATGTAAAGAAAAATTTTCTAACACCCACATAGTCACATGGGAGGGTGTATTTTTCAACATTACGGTGGGGGGATAGATGGTTGTCCACCCACTCTTCCCTACTCCCTCTTCTAGGTGATAATGGCCCAGGTGTCTTTGGGTGAGTTGTGATGTGTGGTCCGAGGTGTTTTCAGGATGAGTTGTGGTGTTTTTTTCAAGTTGTCTTTGAGATGACATGTGTTGTGATGAACTAGGTGTGGGGGTAGGATGTGATGTGTCGTGATGGCCCAGATGTGTGCGGGAGGGATGTGATGTGTTTTGATTTCCCAGGTGTGTGCAGGCGGGATATGGTGTGATGTATTCAGAAAAATTGGGAGCACCATGTCATTTGTCGTTTGGGTATGAGAGGGTCCGATTAGTGGGAAATCAGTGTTGGGTACCCTATCATCTATGTGATTTATATTATATTATATTACATGGATTTTTTATTTGGTGAGCGAGCCTTGGTGAGGTTGGGGTTATGGTTAGTCTACATGTTTGCTGTTATTTGGTTTTGTTGTTTTCTCATGGGTGCATTAGTATGATATTTCCACTTATGCACAAGAGACTTTGGTGTTCTGGCTGAGTATACCTGTATTCTCAACCTACATATAAAAAAATTCAGGTTTCCAGGAGGATTAAGTGGACCATTCTAGGTGTTACTACCTCTGACATTGAGATAGTTAATGTGTTACTGCTCTAGTTTTGTTTTTGGGTATTTACTTTTGAGTATTTTATTTGTATCAGTATTATTTACACATGCATTATGGGATGGTTTTTGGTTTTTATTTTATATATATATATATGATGGAATTGATTATAGTTTATACATCCTATCTCCAAATCATGTTTCCTTATAAAAGATAATGCCTTCTATATTGTGAGATTTATACACCCTTGGTTCTAGTCGTCAACCCAGGGCCTACTGGAGGTGGGACTCAGGGGTCATTATCTCCCTTTCTTCATTTCCAGCCTAATAGGGGTATATTTGGAGGGAGAGTTTCATGAAATTATAGACTATAATTAGTTTAATTTATTTTATTTTCAAAATTAGTCATAGGTGTTTCATGCCTCATATTGTCAAAAGAGTCAACAATTTCATTTGTTTGATATTTCTTTTTATCGAAAGGGTTACTTAAAAATCCTTGAATTTTTATTATACACTCTATAGGTTTTAAAAAGTATCATAATATCCTAGAAATATTCCTTCATCATCCTTTAGATTTAATTTTCTAAGGTTTTTCTAAGTATTCAAGATATACACCTTGCATCCAAATACGTTAAGGTACATTACTATAGTTTTTTGTTATTATAAAGTTCATAGGGCTTCATTTTGATAAGGGGTCATATTAAAACTCTATTCATGGTCTAGAAATCTATTTTTACAGCTTATTCCCAAAAATAGGTAAGAAGGTTGTATTTATTCAATATCGTTTTTTCTATCTCTTAAATAGTTCTATTTCTTCTTTCAATAATTCCATTTTGTTGAGGTGTTATTGGTATAGAAAAAGTGTCTTTAATACCTAAGTTTGAGTAAAAAGAATTAAATTATTGATTCTGAAATTTTCTACCATGATCAATTCTTAATAAACTTATTTTGAACTATTTTTCATTTCCAACAATTTTATGAAAAACTATCAAAAAAGTGAATATTTACTTTTGAGTCTTAGAAAATAAACCCAAGTTAATATTAAAAAAATCATCAACAAATACATAAAGATAAAATTTTTGAGCCAAACTTTCTACCCTTGATGGTCCCAAAAAATCTATATGGATAAGTTCTAGTGGTTTAGATATAGAAAAATTGTTAATTTATTTGAAAGATGATTTTTGTTGTTTCACAATTGGACATGCATCAAAAAATATATCATTATCAAATTTAAGACTTGGAAAATTAAATATATATATATATATATATATATAATTTATATAAACTGAATATATTATAGTTTCCAAATCTTTTATGGTAGATCCATGACTCATTTGTCTCAATAGTTAAATAATTCACTTTCTATTTACACAAGTAATTGAGATCTAAATTATAAACATTTTAAGTTCTAGGTGCTCTAAATTTAAGTAATTTATATTTGAAAACTGAGAAATAATTATTAGACAAATCAACATAAAAACCATCTTTTTAAATTTGATAAACATTTATCAGGTTATTCTTTATCCCTTATATATATAGTACTTTTTTGATTGATATTGAATTTGGATCTCCAACTAATCCAACTTCAAATATCTTTCCTCTCACATTGTCTCCAAAGGTGAATAGTCCACCATCCATTTTTGTAAGTGAATAGAAGTTGGAAGACACTCTAATCATATGTCTTGAGTATCCATTGTCCATATACCATATAGTATTTTTTTCTTGTGGTATTTTTAATGTAAAATTATTTAATACAAAGTTTTTTTTGGAACCCATATTTTCTTAGGTCCAACTGTATCAGAAAGAAAAGATCTCGGAATCGAGATTTTCCTTATTTTACCAAAGTTTACATTACTTATTTTGGACATTTTTTTGGAAATAAAATCATTTTTAATTCTAACAATTTGAGGATTTCTTAAATAATAGTTTTTAGAACAATTTCCTTTCATTCCACAATAGAAACAGGTTTCATTTTTAGAACGTGGTAAAAAATAATTTTTATATATTTTTTAATTTTATCCCTTGCTTACAATTCCTTATTTTTATATTTTAATGAAATTTTTTCCAAGATTCTAATTTATAGTTTTTTCTTCTTTAGTTAATATACTATCAGCACTTTTGAATGACTCTACCTCATTCTGTAGTTCTTTTATTTTATTTTCATGATTAGTATAATTTGATGTAGATGTATTAAATTTTTCCATCAATTCTTAATGTTTTTTAAATTGCATATATTTCACTTAAAACAGAATTGTGAATATTTTTTAATGAATTATATTTTTTTAAAAGACAATTATATTTTTCTTCAAGAATTGAGAAAATGAAACTAATTTTTAACTTGATAAACTATAAAAATAAAAAGAAAAAGAGTAATAGGTTTGTACCACATTTTCTTCCTTATCTGTAAAGCACTTGTTTACTTCAAGATTTTGTTGCTATTTTTCTAAATTATATTTTGAAGAGCTGCTATAGTCTTCATACACACTCCAAGTATCTTTTATAGCTCTTTTTCCTTTATGGTAATATTCAATTTTCTTCTGATTTTTCTTTTCTATATTTATTCTTTATTCCATTAGATGGGGTAATCAGGTTTGATATGACCCATTTTCTTACACTCGTACCATCTTACCTCTTTGGATACTTTTTCATCTTTCTTGAAGTATTTTTTATAGCCTCTCTTCTTCTTATAGAATTTTATAAATTTCATGGCTAATTAAGCTATTTATATTTCAGAATATGATCAGTTTGAATATTTTTTGATTTTGGTATATTCTCTCAATTTCTTTTCATGCTTATATGATGTAACTTTAAGGGAAGTGTTTTCTCTTTTCAATATTTTATGATATTCTGCCTCAGCTAGCATTTTTTCTTCATACATAATTAGTGTTCCAATAAATTCTTTCATAGTCAAAATTTTGACTGGTGATTATTTTTGAATTACTACAGATATCCCATTCTATTTTGAGGGTACTACTCTTATTACATTCAGTTCTTGATCTGATTGAGTAATTTTATCTCCCAAATCAAGAACATAATTGATTATTTCTATTATTCCCCATTCATTTGGGTGATTATTTAAGCATCATACATTCTAAAGGTGTCAATTTTTAATTTTTCAGTAGCATACCTTAGTTGTATGACATTGTCAGTCCCTTAATATACATCAATTATTGTCTTTCACATTTCCTATGTAGTAGGAAATTGATATGATCAATTAAATTATTCAGGACCAAGTCCATAAATTATATCATTCATTTCTTTTTGAGTTGATTTCATACTCAAATTATTTATCAGTATCCCATGTTTTGGTTACTTGGGAATTTCATAAGGAGTTATGATATTCATATACACTTTAAATTAGATATTCTTTAGATAATTGATCATACATTATTTACATCATCCATAGTTACCACCGTTGAATTATGGAGAACATATCATATAGATACCTTCTCTAGGGTCAATCATTGACATCTTTATTTATATCGACTTATAATTTTTATATTTCTAGAGATTTATCACATTATCAAAAATATTTACTTTGATACCAATTATTAGGTTGGAATAATACAAAGATACACAAGAGGGGATGAATTGTGTCTTTTTGATAATCTTGAAAGATTATTCCTTTGCAATTTATGAAGATATTAAATGTTCTCTTTTGTGATTAATTTAAACATCAGATAAATATTAAATTAGAACATAGTAATTTTAATACTGGTTTAGGGAACAAAGATCCCCTAGTCCACCCCACAAACTCTCTATCTATGAGCTTGGGGATTTTCACTAGACAAGGTACTCTTATCATAATACCTTCACAATGGAGTTCATGCAATTGATGCCTTTACAACAAGGCTAAATAGGGCCTTCTGGTTCTTTTATAGGGAACCAGTTTCTCTATAGCATAGACCATGAAGATGATACTCTTCCACGACTAATTTTGAGCATCTAAAACTCAAATAAATCAAAAGGGTTTGATTGGATTTAATTAACAGTTTCATGAACATGGTTTCTGCAGAATCTAATAGAATAGGGATCTTATTCTTCAAAGATGAAATTATTTAAGAAATAATAGCTTTGAAGAGATCCTATTTGTGAAAGATCTTCAATAAGAATATAAACAAACAATCGGCAGTAGTTACATTATAGTATGAAGATGAAATATGTATATCTTCAAATTGTATCCTCTTTAATAGTAATAGAGTTTCTCAATAATTTTATCAATTCTATATTCCAAATATATTCACAAATATGTAGTCCTATATTAAATAAAAAAAGTACTATGGCCATATATATATATAACACACAGCTTTCTCTTGATTGATTAGATCCAATAATTTCATCTGACAAATCGCAATCATTCAAATTTAAATCCTTCAAGAGAGTCCTAACTTCCCTTATAAATATTAATGATTTACACCTTTGAATATGAGCCTTTGAAATGGATGTGAAAATGCTTTAAAATATATTTACTTTCATTGGGACCATTACATAAATCATGGAAAATATATTTAATTAAAACTATATCATTGAATAGATAAATGTAAGGTTCCTTTAGGATAAAACAAAACACCAAACATATGGTTGAAAACTTTTGATTGATTACAAAATTAGGGTTTATTTACCATACGTTTGTTTCCTCAAACATAGGGTTTCATACAAATGTAAGTTAGATTATCCATGGTTTCTCTTTTCTTAAACAAAAGGTTCCATCCAAATGTAAGGCTTATTAATCATACCTTCCTAAAAAAGTAGTATATATGATCCATATGTGTTGCTTCAAATATAGGGTTCATTCCTTATGTTGTGCTTAAAAATGTAGGGTATGGACAGTATTTCTAGAATATATTCTCAACATGTTTAGAATAATTTAAAAAATAATATAACTTGTAAATAAGATAATTTTATAATCTTATTAAGAAATATATTCCTCAAAAATACTTAAAGTAATTTAATTAGTAAAAAAAATTATTTTATTTGTGATCATAAAAATCAATGATATTTATAGAGTATTTTTTATACAATACATGCCCTACAATGTTATTATCAAGGATATTTTTCAAAAAGTTGTAGAGAAATAAACCAAATAAGTAAAGATACTTTTATGTTTCTTACTTTATTTTTTTTAACATACACAGTATGATAATAATATGAAACCATCACCAGTAATATTATTAGATAGTGATTTATTGAGTTAGCATCACATCATTTGATTTTACCAAATCACACCTCCCCAAAAAATCTCTTATTTATCTTTCTTTTTTATCAAATTTTCTATTTTTATTTTCAAAATATCCCCCCATTAAGTTATAAACTATCCTTATAATTTTTTATGATTAACTATCTTGGAATATGATACATAGTTATCAAACGATTTTTCCCAAAATGTCATTTTATAGCTATAAAAGGTGTTTCATGATATTTTCTTCTTATCTTTATCCAAAAATATTAATGACATGATGGATATGTTAGAGAATAGATCATTTATAGACAATTAATTATCACGACCATAATTGTGCTTAGGTTTTGTTTCAAGGAAACTCATCACCCTCCCCTGACATAATAAAATCCTTATCCCCTATACCATTTTAAGGTAATGGAACCATCATAATTTTAGTGTTTCTCTACCATGGTCATTATTTACTTAAATTCTTAAATAACAAATTATTCACTTTCAAAACAGCCACCACTCGATTCTAATTATCATGGTCTATAATTCCATCAAAAATGTTATTTTTCTTTTATTTTTGATACAGTCAAGATATTCTCATTAATTTTTGGTTGTATTAAATAGAAAATATAATAAAGATACATAGATTTCAAGGTTGTGACATATCTATTAGACATTGGAATTTCTGAATGCTGTAATTTTCATGTCATGAGCAATTTTCTATAAGAAATTTTAAGATGAAATTCTCTCATTATAACCATGACACATCCACCTTATATAGGAATCATCATCTAGTCTTGTCTTTTTCATGGGATGAGTCATATGTAAAATTCAATATTCCTTAATCTAGTTAATCAAATCCATTTGAATTATCTTATTATCTGTCATGGAATTCTTATCATGTCATTATAATTCTAATCATGTTTTTATCTTTCCTTCCTTTTCCTTTTTATTTTACCAAAAGATGTTTTTTGAGTTTATTCACATGCACTAATTTACATATATGGTTTTAATAATTTAACATGGAATTAGTTTTTTGGTATGTTTTTATTTTAATTGGGTTGTTTTATTTTACTTTTTATCTCTATTTCATATTTTGGAATGTTTTTTTACATTAGTTATACTCATTTTTTACATGGATTATTATTTTCCTTCACATGTTGACATGGTTTCTAATAATTTATAGAGATTTTTGAGTGATCTATAATTATACCCTAGACATGATCATAGTTGTTTCTCTACTCTATCTATTGTTCATTTTTTCATCCTATTCACCACATTACATCTATAAACCCTTATTTTCATTGAGGCCTAATTTTGTTATGATTTTTATTTATAATATCATGAACAATAATTACTTGAAATCAGTGATTCTTAGAGGTTGGGTTTGAACTTAGACATTGATATTGATGTAGTGATTTATGTGGTCATTCTACCATTTATTGAGTTCCTCTTTAATCTTTCATTTATTCCTTGTATATGTTTTCATTCATATATTTTTTCAAATTTTTGGTTCAATTATTATGGTGTGCATACCTTGAAAAAAATACGGCTTTAATTAGAAGACAAGGTTTAAAGTTCAACCTTTAGTTGTAGATACATAAGTGGTTTGATTAGCTTATTGATCCCAATTATATACTCACTTATTTATGTAGTTGAATTATAATTCTCCTGACTCAAATACCATAGATCTTGTGGTTTTGTATTATATGTTCGTCATATTACATGATATCACATACCCATGATCAAGGTTTATAATTCCTTGATAGGATACATAAACATTACAATACAAAAAATACATATTACATCATTAA
Organism: Viscum album; assembly: GCA_963277665.1. Lineage (NCBI taxonomy): Eukaryota > Viridiplantae > Streptophyta > Magnoliopsida > Santalales > Viscaceae > Viscum > Viscum album. The sequence continues at coordinate 198,016,933 of OY728157.1, read as the reverse complement.
ATTACATATTATTACTTATTAATGCTATATGTGGATTAAGTGATGTATAATATTGTTCTTTATTACCTAAAAAATGGGAAATATAAGAAAAGTGTAATCTTGAATGCTCAGTAAGGTATTTTGTATAGCGTAATAAAACATTACATAATAGTGGCATAAATAGTATAGTGAGAATAAATTAAAAAAGGTTAAAATATAAATAAATACATAAGGAAAATATATTCCATGGATTTATTGAAATGGAAATAAATAGCCACATAGATAATAATAAATTATCACTTTATGATGGAATGTGTAATATTGGACTGTATAACCATGCTATAAAGGTCTCATGCCAATTAATCATACATAAAAAGGTAGACATGAACCAAATACCCAAACTAGGTTTTCTCATAATACCTATAAATGAATAAATGGGAAATATAATTTCATACCATACCCTCCACATAATAATTCCAATGAATCCATTATATGAATAGAATGGCTAAATAATATAATACATAATATTCCCTAAGGAACCCCTCACATAAAAATGGATAAGTAATCAATGATTATTTTTATAGTAGATGATATTTAAATTTTAATGGTTTCACTACTTAATGAATAATGTGGATATATAGGTGAATACACATTAATATTATTATAAATAATTATGGATTAATAATGTTAAACTAAGTAACCTTATCAAGTAAAGAATATAGAATTTTAGTGGTGGCGTACATATAAAGATTAAGATGGTCAATGTGTTTATAAAATTGAATACATTAATTTTAAATGGTAGGAGACCAAAAAAATGAAATAGAAGTTCTCTCTAAAAATAATATTATGTAATCACACTTATTTGATATGAATTGGGGATATAAAACTTATTTGATAAATAACATACATTTCTTGTAGAAAAGAAACCAAAGATTCACCTAATCGAAAATATAGTTTAATACACAATAGACTCAAAAAAGGTTGAACCCAATATATCTTAGATTAATTGAGAGAGAGAAACCCTCTTAGAAATTTTAATTTCCACAATACCAAAAATATATGTCATGTCTATTAATTTTTTATCATGGAAAAATATAGAGTTTCATGACTCATGGGAAACATTAGGCATTATAATGGATTATGGATGGGGTATAATGTGAGTAAAATAGTGTCTCACATGCAAAATATATCATAAGGAAAGTACTTATATTGATGTTAAAATAATATTAGAATAAGACATTGTAATTTTAAAAGGATATTGTAAAGGAAATGTAAAGAGGAAGGAAATATAAATAGAAATATAACTATCACTTTGACATAGTAATGAATTATAAAAGGGTATTAAGAGAGTTATTGTGTAATGACTAATGTCATTATGGATCAATGATTCCATAGAGAATTTGATTTTTGAGTCTATAAGTATGGTTTGTTTTGAGAAATCAAATTCATATTATAATTATTGGAGTTAGAGCACCTCTAAGAGGTGTCTCTATTAATGTTTTGGTGTTTTCAAAAAATCCAAGTGGTGGACTGGGTTTAGAATTAGGGTGGAACTATGAGTAAATTGAATCATCTATATAGTTACCACTTGATACTTGGAAAAAACAATTGGGTACTTGGTGGTCAATGTAGAGATGTAGTAGCCCCTAGAGCTCCATTTTGTGTCAAGTGGAACTTCGCAAAGTGGTCAGTGCCTCGCCGAGTTCCCAATGGTGGCTAGCTAGGTACTCGGTGGATTATGGTATGCTTTTTTAAGTAGGGTCATGATGGTAATTTCATAGTCAATCCATTGAGGTTATTTAGTAAATAATTTTTTGAGGGATTCCATTTTTGGTATGGATAAACCTCTTATTTACCCACTACGGTACCACTTTGATTCAAGTAAAATCAAAGATCATTGGTGTGTTGATTTGTGTTGTAGATACTTGTATTATTCTATATTTTTTTGATTTTCAGTGATTTAGTGATGTCCTGTTATATATATTTTAGTGACAATACCCCCAGATCATGGTGGAATAATATTGAACCATGGGTTTTTTATATGAGGAAGATATAGGCTGTTAGGAAGTAATAAATGCATGTCATATTTCATAATTGAATTAAAGGTATATTTATTTCCAAATTTATTTTGGGATTTTTGGTTAATTTTATTAAATTTTTAAATGGTCGATTGTGGGATTATATGTATTATTTTTATCATGATTCTAGGAGTCCACCATAGACCTTCCCTATATGATTTGTTGTGGTGACGGTGGTGCGGTGGTGCCCAGTGAGTTGTTGGAAATTATTCTTCTTTGTATTAAATTGTAAAATTAATTATAAGTTATTATAACTAATTATTTGAGTGTTCTTTAGTGACATAGGGTCTTTAGAAGTCTTTTTGGATTTGTTTGGGCTTTGTTAGGGCTTGGATAGCATGGCTTGAGGATGGTAACTCCATTAAAGAGGTGGGTGGTCTCTAAAATACTTAATTATATGCATGTTTATGTATGATTTTTCATGTCTGTATTGGGGTTAAATTTTGGATAAATTGGATAGAGATTGTGTTTTCCCCTAAGTGGATAAGTAGGTGAATTGGATCCTCCTAGGATTGGAGAAAGTGCTCTGATGCATTTTGAGTGAATGGGAATCATCAATCTACTAGATCGTCAAGTGATAAAAACTGTTGATTGTGTTTGTAAGAGACCCAAAATAGTTATTGGGTTTAATATTAGTTCTAAATAACCTAGGTTATGTCTCAAAAGGATATTTTTCTAATCAAAGTGGGAATATGTGAAGGACCCTAGAACACCCTAAGAGGGGAGGGGTGAATCAGGGTGTCAATTTTTTCTCCTAAAATTACAGATCTCATTCTCATGTTGGTAGAAAACTGCTAAACCTATATGAAGTGAATGTGTAGAAATTCAACAACCACATGAAAAGAGAACATAGAGAAATTTTACTTGGTTCACCAATAATGGCTAGTCCAAGGAGCAGACACCAATAGTGTGTCGGTTGTACCTAAGTCCACTATTCTCCACTAGTTGTGGATTATAGAAGTTTGGTCACAGTCACTTTGTACAAGGCGCATTGTCTTTACAAGATTTTAGGGATAGATCACTATGTCCCTCAAAACACTTATGTTGAATCCCCCTGGGTCACTAATGTGAGAGAAGTCTAATTCAGTTAATCAACTTGAAGGTCACTCCAATGTATTAGCATTAAAGACTTTATCCATGACTTAGAACAAGATTCTTCTTGCAATTAAGACCTGGTTTGATACACATTGAAATCCATATTCATTGAAAAAATGATGTTCAAAAAATACCTTTCGCAAAGCTCACTCCTTCATGAAGCACCTCTTCTTTTGAGAAACACACTACCTTCATGAATCTAACTTCCTTAATGGAACAACCTTCCTTTGTGAAACTCACTAATTCAAAGAAACATACCCCATCATCGTGAATCACCCTTTAAACAAAATCATTGAAATCAGTTAAGACATATCAAGTCTTTTTTCAATGCTCAATCTCACATGGAATGTCAGTTTTGCAGAGATCCCCTAGCTTCGTGAAATTATACTGATTCCAGATTTTCCTTGAAAACTTCATTTGGAATGAAGAGGGGTAGCCTCTTATTTAGAGGCTTGGATATTCATGAAGCTCCACCACATACAGTTAATTTTATGGATCTTTTAATAATATCTTCATGTCGCACCTCCATTCACGAATTAGCACTGAGATTTGACGTTTTTGCAATGTTATCTTTCAAACCCTTCACGCTGTCATGATACTACAATTCTCTTAATCCTGGAGATCACCATCACCAATCACAATGCTCCAATTATTCCTTATTCATGATACTCATCATAATCATGGAGCACACCATCATAATTCTTTAATCCTTTACGAAACACAATTCCCAAATCCCATCTTCATGAAACTCATGAATTTTCCATACTTGCATAAGGCCTTCAAGAAAAACCACTTTTCACATTGAAATCTATCCTCATAATTTTAGACCCCAAAAATTTGGAAAATACAAGGAAACAACACCACCTTCAAAACTATTTTCAGATTGAACTGTAAGATACATTTCCTTTCAAACTACTAGATCTTCCATGTAAGGATTAACAACAAAAACAAACCATACTCCATTTTCTAAATAGACAATCCTTGCTTCCAAAAATACCCCCCTTTGGTTTTTTGGAAATATGTGGATAAATTAAATAGATCACCAGCCACTATCAAAGATTGATATCCAGGAATCAACTCATCCAACACTCTAAGTCTACGTGAGCAATGCTCAGTGTAGAAACCAAGAAGGGAAGCAATAATTGGGTTCTTGTATTTTGGAATTCTTAACAGTTTCCTCATAACACTGAATTGGTTTCTCCATTATCATTTTCTCCCTTTATTTTCCCTTTTTTGTAACTAATAATTCTCCCCCATTGTAACATTTTTGAGTTTTTATATTCTCCATATTTCCTATAACTAGAGAAACAATATATTTTCCTCCTTTTTACCATTGAATTTCTTTATTCTCCCCCATTTGAAATATACCAAAATAACCAAATTATAAGTTGAAGAGATCAAATCACACTCCCCTTGGATCATATCTCCCCCATAAACCTACATCACTTCTACAAATAGATTAAAATAGTTAATTCAACTAGAGAGAGGATATGTTCGTAACGTCCTCATGCACTGGAAGGTGGTTGAACATCGAGGTTCCATCGAGGCTTCTCAAACACATGTGTTGATAATGGCTTGGTCTATATATCATCCACTTGATAATCAGTGCCAATATGATCCATTTTAATCATTCCATGTTAAAAAATTTCCTTTATAAAGTGATATCAAATTTTAATGTGTTTCATACAGGAATGTTGAACATGATTCTTCATAAGATCAATTATTCTCTTGTTATCATAGAAAATCACAATTGGTTGTTTTACCTCATCACCAATATCATTTAGTTGTTGCTTCATCCAAATTAGTTGAGTACAAGCCTTTGTGGTGAAGATATACTCATCTTTAGTACTACTGAGAGAAGTACTTTCATGATTCTTACTCAACCATCCCACAGATTTCTTCCCAATAAATAGTGCTCCACCACTTGTGGACTTTCTATCAACAACATCTCTATCCAAGTCAGCATCAGAAAACATTTATATTTCACTATATCTTACTTCAGTAAATTATAAGACATTATTGTAAGTACCTTTAATATACCTCCTAATTCTTTTCACTACCTCCATATGTTCTTCTTTCATATTACTTATAAATTAGGCCGATAATCATGTTACAAAGACAATATCTAGTCATGTAGCTTTCAAGTAAAGTAAGATTCCAATGATCCACTTGTACATGGTGGGATCTAAAAAAGTCTCATACTTATGATTTCCAAGTTTAGTTCTAACCAATATCAGATTCTACATTAGCTTAGAGTCATGAATATTGAATTTATTCAGAAACTATATTTCATACTTTTTCTAAGAAATAAACATGTAGTATTTTCTTTAAATCACTTGCAGCCCACAAGAAGTATATGAGTTCACCAATCAAAGACATTTTAAATTTTTATTTCATATGATTGGAAAACTCATTAAGCGATCCTTCCCTATTTCCACCAAATATAATATCATATATGTACACTGATACCATGAACTGATCTTTCTAAGAATTATTTTTATTTATATATATATATATATTGATCTGCTCTTACTCTTTTAAATTCAAGGTTCTTTAGATAAGAATCCATCTGAGAGCACCACACTTGTGGTGCCTACTTAAAACCATAGAGAGCCTTCATTAATCTACAAACCTTAATTTCATCATTACCAAGAAAAAACCCCATTGGTTTTTCTATGTAGACTTCTTATTTAAGAGCACCATTTAGGAATGATTTTTTGACATTAATTTGATATAATTTGTATCCCATTTGAATTTCTATGGAAAGAAAAAGTTTGACAGACTTCGGTCTAGCTACTAGAGAAAATGTTTCTTCAAAATTAACACCTTTAATCTGTGAATATCCTTTACACACCAATCACACCTTATTCCTAATCACATTTCCATTCTCATAAAATTTATTTTTACAAAAACAATTTCTACCAATCACATTGTGGTTATCAAGTTTCTTAACTATATATCATGTTTCATTCTTGTAGATCTGATCCAAATCTTCATTCATGGATTTAACCCATGATTTATATTTTACAGCTTCTTCAAATGAGGATGGTTCCACAATCGATATAAAGTAATATTATGAATTATTCCTCATTCCCTTTGTTTATGTGGGTGTTGTCCCATCCCCAATGATGTTGTATTGATCAATTTATTCTCTTCAATTTCTTATGTGAGGTTTAGAAGAATTTTCTTCATACATGGTTTCCTCTTATGATTATTCTTCTGAATCAACATCAGTTTGTGACCTTGGAATGTTTTTCACTCCTTCCTCTACTTCTTCATTTAAATTTTTTCCATTTCCACTATCTTCTATATCTTCAATCACATCATCATAAGATCCCCTCATGGTATTTTTGGTCTTATCTTTAATTATCTTAACATCACTCCTTTCCAAAATTATTCTAAGACAATTATTGATACATTTGTAGGATTTTCTATTCATTGAATATCTAAGGAATATTCCTTCATACAACACATCACCATACTTGCATTAGTTCCCTTCACTATTTTTGATAAAGTATTTACTTTAATAAACAAATAAATAATTAAAAGATATATTCATTTTATTTCAAAACTCATACAGTGTCTTGGTTTCACCCATATAAATCCCTATTCAGTTTTCAGTATACATGACATCTTGAATAGCCTCTTTCCAGTACTTTCAATGAATGCAACTCTCAATCATCATTGTTCTGACCATATTGTTCACCTATCAATTCATAAACTCAAAAAATGAATTTTTTTGGGTTATTATAGCATCCATATCAAGTGGTATTCCATGCTTCTTTGAGTAATTTTCAAAATCAATGGATATTTATTCCCCTCCATTTTCAGATCTCAGAACTTTGATTGTATTCCCAGTATCATTCTCGGTTATTCAGTGATAAGATTTCATGCAGTCAAGAACTTTTTTTCCTATGTATGACCATCACAAAATCCATTATACTATAATCATCAATGAAAAAGAATAATTACCTTTCTCTATTTATTCTAGAAACATTTATTATACCACATACATCTATATGTATGAGATCAATAATATTTTATTCCCTTTTCTTCTTTGGCCAAAATGAAATGTAGACCAGATTCCCTCATATGAAATCATCAGAAGTCTCTTCCAAGTCACACTTTAGATTGGGTATTTCCATGACTATATTCATATTATATATCTTTTCCATGTATTTTTTATTAATGTTCCCAAACCTCTAGTGCCACAAGTCATTTAATTATTCAATAGTTAGATAGAAAATATTCTCTCTACTATAAAACGGGTATAGGTTTCCATCTATTCTACAGCCTTTCATGAGAGAGTTCCCTATCTTCCCTTTTATATTGAATCCCTTTTGATTGAATGTCACAATAAATCATGAGTCATAGAGTTGACTCACACTAAGGAGACTATGATACAGACCATCCACAGAAAGGACTTCAATTTTCTTTAGCTCTCCATTAGTCAGGTATGTACACCCACTGCCTTTGATCTTCAAAGCACCATCACTACCAAACCTTACTATTCTATCAAAACTTTTCTTAAGATTTGTTAATAGTTATGCATTTCCTGTCATATGGGATGGGTATCTACTATTAATAATCCAGGTGTTAAAGATATTTTTAGCTTTGAGTGCTACTTCTGCAAGGTTGTATTTTTTTAATTTTCTTCTTTTCCTTCCATGAAATATTTGTTTGTGTGAAGGATAAATATTTCCTTTAAAATCACTCTTCCATGAGAATAGGTTATTCATCATCATAATCTTCTTCTAGAGGAGAAAAATTGTTGGTAAGAGAAAATTGTATGGTTTATGAGTATTGACTTGTCTCTGAGTTCTATAAGATTTGTTCATGCCTTTATTATACCTTAAATAAACAGATTTATAGCCAAAGTTATAACAATAAAAATATTATCCATAGAAATTATTTCTTCAATAAGAAGTATGATATGAATTTTTTTTCATTTGTTGACCTCCTATATCTTCCCCATTCAAATAGCTCCTTAACACTTCATAGTATGACATGGTATGGCCCAGATACCCACAGAATTTACATTTCATAAGTGGAAATGTATTCTCATTTATATTACTCTTCATGTATTGTTCCTTAGTAAAATATTTTGGATGCCTATAATTTTTGGATTCTTGATGATATTTTTAATTATACTTTTAGTTTGAATTGAGGGATTATTTTTCAACACTTCAGGTCAATTTTCAACATGTCCAACTTTCAGCTTTCCTTTATTTTGGACTATTTTATTTACAACATTTTATGTTTTGGCATCACAACTATTTCCACTATTTCCCATGAATGTGGGTATTTGATCATTAAAAACCTTTTTCAACTCCATCATAACTACACTTAGCCCTCTCCAACAACTCAGCATCTAATAATTTTCTAAACTGTGTTTTCTTCCTTTCTTATTTTGAGTTTTATTCACCTTATAGTTTACTCCTAAGAGTAACAACTTCTTCTTTAAGTCCCTCAATAGTCTTGGACTTCACTTCCAGTATGGTGGTAAGGTCATTGATGACCTTTTCCTATTCTTAAATTCTGATCTTTAGTTCCACTACATCCTTTGTGCCTCCAAATGTTGTTGACTGTTCTTTCACTACTTCTTCCTGTCATTAAATTTCAGCTTCAAGATGATCAAAATATTCAGATGATTCTTCCAAAACTACTCAGTGGTCAACAATTTATTTCTCTCTTTATCTCCCAATGGTTCTGAATTTTCAACAGTAGACATCATGAAATCATGTGTTCCAAATTTAAATCCTGGTTCTTATTCCTCAAATAGTTCATTGTCACTGTTTTCTTCTTCACAGACAAAACTATTCCTCTATAATTTCTTTCAATATTTGAAGCCTCTCTTTTTGAAAAAAACCTTTTTTGATGTTTCTCAATGTTTCCAGCTTCAATTTATTCATCATCAAAATTTCTTGATCCAATGAGATTCAATGTTCCCAACTCTTCCAAAACAACAACCATATGTAAATTACCTTCAAATTTCCCTTTTCCCATATTGAATTTCATGGAAATGAGAGAAAAAAGTTTTTCTTTCTCATTATCTTCAACAACATTATCTCATGAAATTTCTATTTTTTTCATTTCTTTGAATACCCTATCCATTCTTACTCAAGTCGTTCCTATTTCAGGTTTAACTCCCATTTCATATGTCACCAGAAAAATCAACAAATCATCCAGATAGATCTTAGACATATCCCTTTCCTCAAGGGATAAATCTTTTGGATTATAGTGAGGTGGAATAATTCTCAAAACTCTCTTCACAATTTCAATGTCTTTGAGTTATTCAACAATCCTTAAATTTCTCCTAAATCTTCAGTAATTTGATTAGAGAAGGAATCTACATTTTCATCAGGATGCATCTTCAGATCATCAAAATTGTTGTGAAAAACATTGAGTTTCACCTCCTTCACTTTACTATCTCCTTCATAAATACTTTTTAGTTTTTCCCACATAGAATTTTCTGAGGTTTAACTTAGCACTTTCATATAGATATGATCATAAAGATATTTAATAAGGGAATTCTATGATTTAGAATTTAAATCAAGAATTTTTCAATATGAATCAGTCATAGACATCCCTGTTGGATCAGTGACCTTTATTCCTTATGTAGTAGAAAAATGACTTCCATTCCAAGAGATCTTAGATGACATCTTATCCTATTATTCTATATTTGAAAGTTGTTTCCATCAAAATAGGGACTCCCCTAATATTCACTGTCTTCTCCATGATAGAAATGAAGTAAAAAAAATTAACACTATTAACCTTTACACTTTGATATTACTTGAAGGACCCCAAAACACCCTGAGAGGGGAGGGGTGAATCTGGGTGTCAAGTTTTTCTCCTAAAATTACAGATCTTGTTCCCATATTAGTAGGAACCTATTAAACCTATATTAAGTGAATGTATAGAAATACAATATCCACATGCAAAGAGAACTCATAACAAGTTTACTTGGTTCAAGACTAAGAGATATTCCAAGAATCATATGCCGATAGTGTGTCATTCATACCTATGTCCATTATTCTTCACACAAGTTGTGGATTACAGAAGTTTGATCATAGTCACTCTGAACCTCGAAAATTGCCTTTACAAGAATTTAGGAATAGCTCATTGTGTCCCTTGGAATGCTTCCTTTGACTCCCTCTATCTCACTACTGTGAGAGAATTATCATTCATTTTATTTACTTGAAGGTTGCTTCAATGGATTGGCATTAAATAATTTTTCTATAACATAGCACGATACTTTGCTTACACCAAAGACCAAATTTCATGCACACTGAAAGCCCTACTCACTGAAAAACTAATGTTCAAAAACTACCTTTCATGAATCTTATTCACAAATATCACTCCTTCACGAAGCACCTATGCCTTCATGGAACACACTACCTTCATGAATCTATTTTCCTTCATGCAACAACCTTTCTTCACGAAACTCACTAAGTCAACACGAAATACCCCATCATCAAGAATCACCCTTTAAAAAAAGCATTGGCACCAGATAAGAATTATCAATTCTTTTCATGATGATCACTCTTATATGGAATGTTAGTTTCACAGAGCTCCCCTGGCTTCACGAAATCAGTGTGATTCAAAATTTTCCTTGAAAACTTAATTATAAATGAAGAGTGGTAGCCTCTAATTTATAGGCTCATCCATTGGTGAATCTCCACTACCTCCATCACATTTTCCAAATCTTTAAAAAACATATTTTCAATGCACCTTCATTCCCAAAGAACTACTGATATTTGTCGTTGTTGTGATGCTTTCTATCAAACCCTTCATACTGTCATGATGCTCTAATTTTCGTAATCGCGGAGATCACTATCATTAATCACGATGCTCTAATTCTTCTTTCTTTGTGATTCTAATTGTAATCATAGAGAAAACCATCATAATCTTTAATCCCTCATGAAAAACAAGTCCAAAATCCTGTATTCATGAAACTCATTCTTTTTCTATATTTGCATAAGGCCTTCATGAAAAACCACTTTTTTGCTTTGAAATCCATCCTCCAAATTTTTAACCCCAATGGTTTGGAAAACACTAGGAAATGAATCCACCTTCAAAATTATTTTTGTCTTGAACTTTAAGATCACTTTCCTTGAAAACTCCAAGTTATTCCATGTAAGGATTGACAAAGAAACACAAACCATACTCTATTTTAAGTAAATACCAGGCTTGGTTTCAATAATATTCCTAAGGATGATGGGTGATATGGCGGTATACCTCACATGTGGTTAGGATTGCCCCCCACCCTAAAGGTGAAAATTATACATAGTGCATGAGGTGAGTGAGATAAATCCCTTGAGGTTTAGTATAATGTGATGAGGATGGTTTCCCCTATATGATGGATCAAGATCTTTCCTCTAATAGATGTGAGATAGGATCCATGTATGGGCATGTTAATTGTCTTTTTGCCTCTGAAATGAGTTTCCAAGAGGCCTTGAGGGAATGGTCTTGTCATATTATCTAGGGATTAGGACTAGGATATTGATGTGGGGATTTTATGGGATATTGTACCTAATCTTTTCAGGCTAGAGTCTTATAGGTCATATGGTCCATTTGGTCCCTATGGGTTGGTAGGTGAAAGGTTGTATCGATGGGTAAAGATTAGGTTGGTTTTTAGGAACCTACTCATTTCCCTCATATGTAAGATGAATATTTCAATATATATATATATAATATGTCACTTGGGTGTTTGAATATTTCTTATAGAATATTATCCTAGGAGGCTATGTGGGTGATGATAATTTCTTTGATATGAGAGACTGGAACATATGTGACTAGTGCCCAAGTGGTGATTTGGGTTTGATTTGTTCTTGTGATAAGAGAGTCTCATGAATTTTATAGATTATTCCATGTTAACATTTATTTTTATGTGGCATGAGGCCTCACCCTAAGTAATAGGATTTTGGTATGAGACATAGTTCTGACCAAGTGTGAGACCTCACCCTAGTTGAGAGGGTGGTGGTACAAGACGTAGTGTGTGGAAAAGTATGATACTACACCCTAAGTGATATGTTTGTGGTACGATACATGGTATGTGATATGGTTTGATAATCCACCTTGAGTGAAGAGTAATAGTTTGAGGTGTGCTATGAGGACCTACCTAGAATTATAAGGAAGAGGTTGAGGTACGGTATATGGACATATCCTGAGTGAGACAGAAGAGGTCAAGGTATAGTATGAGTACCTACCCATAGTGAGAGGATAGGGGTCATGGTTTGGCATGAGGGCCTACCCTGAGTGAGAGGGTAGAGTTATAGTTTTACTATGGGACCCAACTCTTACTAAGAAGGTAGAGGTCAATACTTGGTAGTATGTGGTTGAGGTCTGGTGTGGGGCCCAACCCTCGCTAAGAGGGTTGAAGTTAAGATGTGGTATGATTACCTACCCTAAGTACTATTCTATGATTTAAGATTTTTTATTTTAAGAGACTAATTTCTGTATAAGATAATCTAGGTATGTTTAGGTGTCATGGATCATGGGTTGCACATGATGACCTGGTGTCAATTATTATTTGCGGTTATATTTTTTTTATTTTTTTACACATTCATACCCATGAATATGATGGTTTACATTATGGAAACTTGGTGGGAACCTACTAAGATTTATTTTTTATACACTACACTATCACCATGATTCATGTGCATACATTTGGTTTGACTTTCAATGCATGTGTTATATAATAGATTAAGTTAGATTCACTCAATGGTGATTAAAGGTGGGGTTAAGGTGAGGCTTAGGGTAGTTCATGGAGCCACTATTTATTTTATTAATTTTTTTACTTATATATATGGTCATCATGATGGGTGATCTATGGGATGTATCACTGTATCACTTGAATTCAAATTGTTATAGTATGGTGTGTGTTTTTTGGTTATGGTTTTTTTAGGATGTAATTAAATGAACATGTACTCATATTTATAGATTTTGGATGATTTTTGTTTATTTATTTTTATTATTCATGTTATATTGAGAATATAGTATCCCTATAATTTATTATAAACTCTAACCAATAATCGATGACCATTAACATATAGGGAGGCATGCTTGAGGTCATGTTGCACTCAAGGTACGGTGTAGATTAATATATTTTATGTGAGGCATTAAAAAATAGTATGAGGGTTTTGTGTCTTTTATTTTACTATTTTCTATTGTTATATATAGATAATAATTTATCGAAGATTTTGATGGACCTTGGACTAATTATTCATGAACACCTTCCAGATAGATAGTTTAAGTTATTAAAGTTATGGGATTTTTGTCCTTTATTTTCATTTATATTTGATATATTTGTTTAATTATGATGTACTAATTTGATATGGTTATTTATAGTCTTACCGTTTTCCTAGAGTGGAGAGATGAATGTGTACATGTATTATGCTTGGAATATAGGATTCACATGACATTCGTGTGCTTGTGTGTAATTAATTATTGGTTATGAAAAATGATTTGGTTTATTAAAGTGTCAAAAAAATTATTGTTTTACTATATATAATTTTGGTTGAATTCTACTCAGTTAGACCACAGTTTCTCTATTGAAATTCTATATGGATTTTGTTATGGAATAATATCTAATTATGATTATATAGTTCTTATATGTTTTCAATGCATGGAAACCCTTGGTGGGTTAGAGAAATTGATACCATGGATATGGTTTAGCATAGGTGGCATATTCCTGAGTCATATTTCATAATGGGAATGGGTTTCTTGAGAATAAGGATACCCTTGAGATGGTATAGAAAGTCATGTGTGATACCCTAATATTTTCTAATTTATAGAACTTTGAGTTATTTTGGTATCATGATCTTACATATAATTAAGATTGGATGGATTACTATATTTTTTTGTTTTAGGTAATATTTTCTATGGGGTAGTGGATAATGATCCTAGACTTTCAAGTATTGGGTCTGTAAAGTGGTTGTGGGTACTTTCTAGTTTTAGATCAATTCCTGAGTGGCTGGTGATGGGGAGTTAGGGCTTGACATAAGTGATATGCCCTGGGTTCATTAATAAAGAGAGAAATGACAATTAATTTTGGTTATGCGCTTCTAGGATTGTGTTATCATACATGGAATTTATAAATATTTTATTTGGAAAGTGGACAAAGGGTTTATGAGATGTTACTCATGGGATCGTGATTCTAGTTGTAAATTCGGTAGTACATGAGTGCATAAAAATTTCAATAAATATGAGATTGAGATAGATGATGGGAGAGAATATTTGATAGGGTTATTTTGGAGTTCACTCTTTCCTTTAAAGGAGAAGAGTAAGTATTTGTGTGTATTTTTTTGAAAATTCATGGTGTGTGTAGGTAGGTGCGTGTTGGTTTCACTGGTGTTAATTTTGTTATGGAGTGTCACAATGGGATATGTATGGGTTTTTTGGTAATTTTTTGGGTTTTAGGAGAATTATAGGAGTATAGTGATGATGGTAGGTTGTGCCCAATTAGTCTAGATTTCTTTGGTGATTCATGTGATTTTAGTGGGTTTGGTACATGATCACCTTGGGGTGATCAAGAATAAGTTATAACTTTTTTCATCCTGAATATGAGTAAAGGAATAATAATATTGGAGATACACTTAAGGGTGTGGTATTTTGAGGTGTTAGAGTCGGGTAATGGACCACAAATACATTTAGATGTACATAGGTAGGAGAAATAGGAGATCGTGGATTTGGGTGAATGGACTAATAGGGGCTATCTATAATGGGATGAGTGTGTCTCCAGAAGAGTGACATGTGTATAATGTTGAGACCTATCTAGAATTATGCTTGGGGATTATTGTAAGGTAAGTCTTATGGTGGGGAGAAAAAAATTTCTATTTGAGGGTTTGACCCTCAATTCAAGTTATTTTTGGTGAATATCAAGAATGATGTTCCATGCAATTCATGGATGGGTAGTGATCAGTGTTTTGGGTTGGCGCTCAAGTATGAGCGGGTTGGTCCAGTCTAGTCATTAAATTTTTTAATCAATAGTATGTGGGGTTTGGAGATTGGGTTTGTTGATTTAATATGATGATGATAATGATACTCTTATGTTTGGGAGTATCTTATCAGTATCTTTTTTGTATGATCCTTACATAAATAGGATCATGGTGTAGTGGAAATAAGTAGGTGGGTGGTCAAGGAATTTATGGGGATACTAGTGTACAAGTAGTATAATTTCATATGGTTCCTTAATAGATAAAAAATTAATTCATATATGGTGTTTGGGTGGGTTAAATTCCTTAAGAGGCTAAATCAAGTAGAATTTTATGTTTTTTCTAAGTGGGACTTGGACTAGGGGTTTTCAATTCTCAAAAATAGAGTATGAAGATGGATATGTTTGGGTTGAGAAATTCATCCATCAAAATTACAAAAAGTTTAGGTTTGTACTTCAGTGTGGGTGTTGATTATTTTGATATACCTTTAGGATATAAAGTTTCATAATCTAGTTGGTGTAGTAGCACACCAGCATGTGAGGTTGGATATTTTGGGTAAAGTCATCCAATGGTGGGTTGACTGATGATTCCTTGTTTAATTGGATATGGATACATGGAAATCATAATTTTTCATTATATTGGGTATAACATATGTGTTTCAAGGATTGGACTAACATTTCTTAATAAAATATATTATATTTAGCTTCTTTGTGTGGGAAGTTGAGCTATGTCTTGTTTAGTTTGAAATTATGAATGATTAATGATATCAAGATATTCTTAATATATTAGGGGTTGGGAGATGTGTTTGGGTGATTCAAAGTTATGAGAATCATTATAGTGGTGAGATTATAACTATAAATGTCATTATGGGCAGGTTATTATAGAGTTAATTTAAATTTTGAGTCACTAAGTAGGGCTATTTTGAGAATTCATATGAAAATTAGATTTTTGAGAGTTGGAAAACCTCTTGTAGGTGTATTTATGTGTGTTTGGGTGTTTTTGGGAGGTCCAATATGTAGCTCTAGTGTTTATAACAGGGAGGATATAGGGGTTAAACCATAGAATTATTATTGTTACCATTGGGTACCCAATAAATACCCAGTAGGTATCTGATGGCTAAGTTAAAGGGGAATTAGTTTATGGAGCACCACTAGGTGGTTGGTGCTTCATTGAGTACCTAGTGGTGGTTGATTGGGTACCTTGTGCATTATGGGATCCTTTTTTAATAAGTTGAATTATAGTAATTTAACCATTAGGCCCCTTATGTTATTTATCAGAGAAGTGGTTGAGAGAGGCCATTTTTGGAAAGAAAACACCTCCTCTCTTCCCCTCCATGGTTAAATTTTTTATCAAGGGAGAATAAAATGTTTTTGGTGTGTCTATTTGAGGTATAAATTCACTTCTAATTATTATTTCTTCATCTTCACAGTTTCCTATGATTTTTTGATTCTACAATATTGGGATTGGAGTGATGATTCCACCAGATCATGGTGTAATCATCCTGAACTATGGGGCTTTTCCATGTTATAGGTAGAGGATTTTGAGAATTTATTAACACATGTTTCATTTCATCACTTCATTGGAGTTATGTTACCTACTAAAGTTATTTTAGAATTTATGGTTAATTGTATTCAAATCTTAGATGAATGGGTGTCGAATGATAGATATTTTTCTTATGGCGGTTTTGGGAGTATGCCACAAACCTTGCACATGTGATTAGTTTTGGTTTTATGAATTTTCATTACTCAGTGAGTTATTAGAAATTATGTATCATTATATTAAATTTTGTAATTAATCATAAATTTTCTTAATTAATTATTTGATTGTTGTTCCATGAGGTAGGGGTTTATGATGTCTTAATGAATTAGTTTAGTCTTGGTTGAGGTTTGGAGAGTGTTTCTTATGTATTGTGATTTCAGTAAAGAGGTAGGTGGCCTCAATAATACATAACCATATACCTATTTATATATAATTTTTCATTTATTCATGTGGTTTCATGTTTTATTAAATTGGATAGAGGTCATGTGTACCCATAAGTAGAGAATTTTTTAGATTAGTTCATATTATTCTTATAATAAGTTATATCCTACATGTTCAGTGAATGATAGTCACTTACCGACTAGGTCTCTAGAGGGGATTGTTAGGATTGGTTTTATGAGAATACACTTTCTAGCGAATCCATAACTAACTATGCAACTAGATGCTTGATGGTGAAATGGAACCTAAAGTCCAATACTGCAGGTAGTGACTAATTGTGGATGTTTAAGTGTGACATAAATTATTGTGTAAGTGTAACTCAAATTATGCTTCATAAAAATAATGTGAATATTAACAAAGGCTATGGAAGTTTCTTCAAAGAGCTATGTAATAGTAAATTAGATGTTTTTTAGATGTTTTCATTGTTCACTAGATGGATCATTTGAGGTGAGGGTGCTCAAGAAGTGTCCATAATCAATAAGTACATCCATGAATATTAGATTCCATTTGAATGGACTCAATTGGAGTTTAATAGTTATTTCTATCAACAAATAGAAGGATTGGGTCATTTTTATTATAATTTAAATTATAATAATTAATATTTCTTAAACTTATGATTTTGACTGTTTCTTAGTTCTAATATCTTATTTCCTATTCTATTGAAGTTTTTATTTCCCATGGAATATGATTAATTTTTAAACCATGTTAAACCCCTATATTCCTTCATTGATTTTTTTACTTCTATTTATTTATTATTTTATTTGGGTTGTGTTTTGTAAGTTCCTGAGTGTACGGAAGGTTTGTGGTTGGAGATCTTGGGATTCTTATTTCTAGATACACATATACATGGAATAGACCATTCATACCATATGGTTTCCTTTTTCTATATTTTAGGTCTAGAAAGAACTTATGGGTTTCAGAGGATGTTGTTCTGAATTAGTTCTTCATGTATAACATGTGGTATCATTGGTTGTCTTAGAATTCTATGGGGTTATCTCAAACAGTGACTTTTAAATAATGTGAGTTAGTATTACTTTATCCTTTTCTAATTTTGTGGGAGAATTCTATTTTGGAATATGGTTATAGAATAATTAAAGGTGTGGATAAAGATTTTTTATGCTACAGAATTTGATTTCTGTAATATATAGTTGAAGGAATACTTATTCTAGAATTATCTATATCTTCTATTGATTGTGGTGAATCTAAATAAATGTCAAAGGAAGAGTAGAAATATTTTGAAAGTAGGGCATTGGGTGTAGTATGTATGATGCTAGATTGGAATGTTTCATATAGCATCTATGATGTAAAGAAAACTATTGAATTAGTAATAAGATTATGAGAATCCTTACATAATAAATAAGGTGTTCATTTTGTGGTGACTTATTGAAAATAGGATTTCATAAGGAAGTTCATAGGTAGATCATATGAATTATTTCAATATGACTTGGAGTCGGTTAGAGGTTGTTGATGTGAAGTTCAATAAAGTGTTTGAGCCATGATTCTTCTATTATCATCTCTGTAATCATAGAATGTAATGGTGACTACAATGAGTAATTATAGTAGTAAAAAATGTCTTATTATTCATGGAAATACCCAATAAAATACTGAATAATGAAATTTTAAATAAGTATGTTTTAGGTACTACCAGAAGTGATTTTAGTACAGAAGATGGGGGAATCCCCACTAGAATAATTTAGAAGAATAGAGGATAAATTATAAGGTAAAAAATATTAGGGAAGTTAACTAATCCTAATGACTCTTCATATTGGCACAGTGGGAAGAATGGAAATTTTTTCAATAAATATCAGGTGAGTCATGTTAATTATGTAAATCATACTTTTGTTTTATCAATAAACTCCATAGTTTTAGGGGAGGATGAAACATGATTCTAATTATTTCTTGCTTAATGGATCCATGAACCCTTGAATCTAGAGCCTCATTTCATTATACTCTTAAAAGAGGATATATATGAAAAAATAT
Source organism: Viscum album (assembly GCA_963277665.1). Taxonomy (NCBI): domain Eukaryota; kingdom Viridiplantae; phylum Streptophyta; class Magnoliopsida; order Santalales; family Viscaceae; genus Viscum; species Viscum album. The sequence continues at coordinate 197,997,888 of OY728157.1, read as the reverse complement.
TTATCGAATCCTTGGAAAGTTTCACCTAAAAAATGGTGAGCCTCTTAATTTTTTTAAAAAAGGATAAGTAGGAATTTGGATAAAGAATGGTTTTTCTCTATTTACAAAGAATTTTATATATCCCAAATTTACAAATGAAATTAATTTCTATGGGTTAGTTTTATGGAGTGGGATTTTATACCGTCTATATGGGTAGTTTGTGAAAGATCACCAAATTTTCTATTGTGGTGGTTTAAGGTGTAAAATATATAACTTTATATCATATTGGGATTCTGGAAGGTGTGATGTATGCTAGAGTAGTAATTCTAGATTCTTGAGGTAATGTAAATACCATCCTGGTCACATTGGTGACAAGAATTTATATACCTTGTTTGTTAAAGGATTTTTTAATCTTGGTCTTATGGATTATAAAAAATGTGAGGGTTGTATCCAAGGAAAGCAGTCGAAGGTGTCATACAACATGGATCAAAATTCAGCAAAGAATCAGAAGGTCGATCTAGTTTATATAGATGTATGGGTACTCAATAGTTCATGGAGTTTATATGTACTACTTTACCATCATTGATTATTGCAATAAGAAACTGCGTATTTGTTTTACCTCAAACACATATATGGTGTTTTTAAGAATTTTATTTGATGGATAGTCATGGTAGAAGCTGATACAACAATGAATCTGAAATACCTTTAGTATGATAATGTTGGTGATTATAGAGAAAGAGAATATAGATTGAGAATACTACTCCTATAATTCCTAAGTAAAATATTATAGTGGAATGGACGAATCATACTTTGAATGTGAGATCCATAAGCATGAGGTTTTGTACTAGACTCTTAAATGAGTTTTGTGTGTAATTTGTTAACTATACATCTTATCCAATGAATCAAAGTCCTTTAGATCGATAGGGAATAAAATTTTAAAGTAAATTTGGTCTATAATAATGGTTTACTTTACTCAAATTAATTTTTTCAGTTGTGTCACATATTCCAATGTTGATGACAAGGATTGGGATAAATTAGAAGTAAAGTCTTGAACATGTTTCTTTGTCAGTTATGGCAATGAAAACTTTAGTTTCTAAATTTGGGATAAAAATCATTGGAATGTTATCAGAGTATGTAAATTTCTCTAAAATGAGGAGATAATGTGGAAATATTGGAACTAGGAAGAATAAACTCTTGGGAACAACGAACCAATTGAGCTATCCAAGGTTATGTTAAGCTAAGATCATGTGGTTTCAGGCTATTTAGGGAACACAAAAGATAAATTTATAGTTTTATGACCAAGTTTTAGAATAAAAATTGTTCATTAAGTTATAGAATTTCCATTTCCCAGTGTGCTAGGATTCTAAAGGATAACAGAAACTCATTGTCGATTTTTGAAAGAAAAATGTCTAGAAGGATCAAAACATTAAGAATTGAGGAAGTCCACTAGGTTTAGGAGGCCAGTGAAAAGGTTTGATTCTAAAATTCAAATTCAAATTCTCATTGATAGTGGGGGACCCAAAATATTATGTGAGGTTATAATTATAAGTGAATCATTTTATTATAATTTATAAATGAAGTAAGAGTTAGATTCCTTGCACGATTTCAATAATGGGATCTAATGGAATTACAACAATGTAATAGGGATCCTCAAAAAAAAATTATCATATTAAGGGGTAGATGATGGTATATTATTGTATAAGGAATGGTTTCTTGTGAATAAACGTCAATAATCAGATGGTGTAGACTTTGGGGAAATTTATCACCTTTTATTAAGCACAGAACAATTCAAATGGTTCTCAACCTAGTTTCCAAGTATGTTTTTTCTATTATACAACTTTATGTCAAGATTATGTTCCTTCACAAAGATTTATAGGAAGAAATACACATGGATAAACAAAAAGGTTTCATACTGAAATGAAATGAGGGTATGGTGTAAAAGTTCAAGATTAGTCATTATGGGCTTAATCAGTTACCAAGGAAGTGGAATCAATATTTTGATAACTTCATGATGGAATGGATGTTTTTCTAGATAAATGTTGAACATTGTTTCTATAAAAAGGTGTGTGGTGATAGGAGTTTCATCATATGTATTCTCTAAGTTGATAAATTACTCTTAATTGGACTTATGGTGGAAATACAAGAAGAGATGAAGTGTGAATTTTCCAAAAGTTTCTAAATGAAGGATATTGGTTTCACTAAGAAAATGTTAGGGATGTGGATAATGAGGAACATGAGTTCTAAAAATTATTCTTGTATAAATTACAGTATATCTAGAAATCATTAGTGATATCTAGAATGAATGAGTCAAGGCCTATAAGAAATATCTGAACCATACACTTTAAGATTTCAAATAAGAAAGCACTAAAAAATATGATGAGGATAAGTATATGGAGATGATTCCAAATGAAATGGATTCTATAAGTCTTATTTAATCCAATATTAGTAAAATTACTAATATCTCTCAAGTTTTAAACATGGTTAGTAGGCTTATAGAAAATCCATGAAATTAGTACTTGGAGGTTTCTAAGTGGATATTTCGATACCTCAAATGTATAGTGGGTCTTGTACTCTATTTTAAAACAAAATATCATTTATAAGGATTTTTATATGTTAAATTTTGTGGTGATAAATACTCATAGAAGAGTATAACTGGATTTGTGTTTATTTTCTGATTTACTTCCATAATTGGGATATCTATGTTACAACCAGAAGTTTCACTATCAACCATGGAATCTGATTATATTGTAATTATGAAAGTAGAGAATAATTTTTGTAGTTAAAATGTAACTGGGTGATATTATAAAGAGGTAGTAAACAAACATGTTATACTCTGATAACCAAAGTTTAATTAACTTGGATAATAACATGGAATTTCACTCCCAAAATAATCACATTCAACGGAAGTACCACATCATCTAAAAGAACATTGAAGATTGAGTGTTGGAACAATGAAAGTTTAAATGGAATTAGAAACCAGTTAATATACAAAATATAGTTATTTCTTGGGAATGTATGGAGTTTTTACATAATTTAGGGAGGATTAGATAAATTTTATATTTTGAGATACCAGAATATTGGATGGAATAAAAGAGAGGAACTTGAGAAGGGATGTTATAGAATAAGGTACAATTGACCTAGAGGACTTGGTGATGAATCATGGAAAAAATTCTCAAGAGGTAGATTTTTAGGATTGGATGTGTGAGAAGTTGTTCTATGGATAAGTATCACATATTTTAAAAATAAGAAGCTTCTAGAACTATATATGGAACCATATGTAAGATATAATAATGTAATCTAAAACATTGATTGATTCATTATAATAAAGTGTTGAAACAATTCTCACATAAGTGTAACTATGATGATGCTATGTAAGAATAAACTAAAGGTCGTCAAAGGTTAAATCTAGTTTTTCAAATAGTTATGAAAGATTAAATTATTTTCATTTTGAATTATTTAAGTATTCATATAATGGGGTTATTTAAGTTGGATTCACTTAAGTGGTGAACATAATCAAGTGGAGGGACATCCATGAAGATTGGATTGTAGTAGAACTGATTTACCCAGAAGTTATCTATGATGTTCATATATAAACAGAAAGAGTGTGGTCATTTTTATTCTACTTGAAATTGCCACACTTAATATTTTGTTAGATTTTTCTTTGGAGTTATGTTCTACTATAATCTCTTATTACTACTTCTATTAGAATTTTTTTTCCTATGAAATAAGATTTATTTATGAACCACATTAAATCCCTATATTTATTCATTTAGTGATTTACTTCTGGTTATTTCTTATTCTATTTGTATTGTGTTATGTGAGTACTTGATTGTGTAGACAATGCATGGATAGGGTGACTAGGATTCTAGATTCTCGATACACTTATCATTAACATTAAACATGTTAACCTTTAAATGTCCTTGTTCCACATTTGTGGTCTGGAATAAACTTTTAGGTTTCAAAGGGTGTGGTTTTAAATTGCTACATTCACTATAACAACATGGATTTAAGTTGGTTTTATGAGATGACCAAGAGAGTTCTTAACCTTTGGAAGAGTTCTAAATATATTAGGTTAGAGCCCCTAAGGCTAGTGTAGCAGGCATGGTGGGATTAGTAATTGGGATGTTGTGTGATATGATCATACACCTCACATATGTTTAGAAGACCCCCCCCCCTCCACTAGAAGGTGGATAGTATCAATGGTTAATATGGTGAATGAGATAGGTCCTTCAAATATTAGTATGATGAAATAATGAGGGTTTTTATAAGATAACATCTCAAGATATATTATATGAGAGATTTGATAAGAGACCTAGGTATGGGTAATGGGAATTGTCTTGATAGATTGGAAATGAGTTTCCATGAGGCCTTGAGAGTGTGGGATTAGCATGGTCTATGGGCATCAAGATTGATACATTGATATGGGAACTGGAAGGGAAATTGGACCCAATGCCTTAAGGTGAGGGATGGGTAGTGTCATGGTGTCATCATGGGGTGATAGGTATGGGTAGGTATTGATGAGTAGAGATAATGTTGGGTTTGAGAAACCTAGTAGTTTCTCTCATAGGTGATATGAGGATGTCAGTTGTAAAGACTCAAATTTTCCATTTAATTTTTTTAAAATTATATGGGACTATTCCGAGGCTGCGAAATCTGACGGTGTTTGATTCTAATGCTCGTTTTGACCAGAGTGAAATTTTAAACTTTCTTTAAGGTTTGTTTAGTAAACGTGTGAGCGGAAAATCACAACTTTTGAACCAGTGCTCGAAAATAAAATTTGATGTCACCGTTAAACTCACAATGTCGGGATTAGCTTAAGGGAGGTTTAACCTTGACCGTAGTGGGTTGAGGAGGAAAGTTGTTTTTGTGTTTATCGTGGATGAATAAATAAAATAAAATTTATTTTATTCTATTTTAAAAACATCCTTCCACCTCACTTTTAAGTTTCGATGGTGGGGACCATATGGGTGGTCAGGCATTTAATGAAGGATATTAAATGCCCGGTTACACAATGGTTGTGTAACCACCCTTTGTGTGATTAATGAGGCTCATTAATTACAATAATTAATGAACCTCTTAATCACATGTTAGAGTGTTAAACTCTAACATGGGGTTTTAGAAAAGTTTTGGAAAAGGCTTGATCTTTGGAGGATTCTTGATGAAGAAAAAATCCCCTCACCGATGAATAACCGAAGAACAACGATTGAGCGACATCATTGGAGGCTTGTTGTGGGAACGACGAACACCGACTCTTCCTCAAACGTGGACATTCTCCAATGATCTTGAGGTATCATTTTTATTTGATTTAGTTTTAAAGGAATTTTTGAACCTTATTATTCCCTCATGTTATAAAGCTAACTCGGAGGGTGTGGGCCAAACGAACAAGGCCCAGACCCTCCACTACTGTATTGATCTATGCGTTCTTCGCGGAATTTTTATTCGAGTTGGACAGAACCCAAATACGAGTGTCATCCAGTGAATGGAATGACCCAGGAAGACCATAGGAGTGATCAAATGGAAAAAATGGACCATCGGAGCTCACCCAGTGGCCCATGGAAGATCGTTGGCGCGACACCAGTGCGGCGACACCGATGACCCATGCTATCAGACGATGGAGGCGGCTGGCACTAGCCGACTGCAATAGAGGTGGTGCGCCATCACGTACCGTAGAAGGAGTCTGTGGTACTAGGTTGCGGAGGTCAGTAGAGCGGCCGACACTGGCTGTCCACAGAGGTGGTGTGGTTCATCGTCATGTGCCACTGGTGGAGAAGGCTATGGATTTTAAGTCACAGTAGTCGAGAAGGGATGCTGGCATCGGGCGGTCGCAAATGTGGAGCGGTGTGTCGTTGCGTGCACTGGATTTGGCCACAGCTCGAAGCCGTAGAGGAGGAGGAGGGACCCACCCCTGAGGTTCTTGTGGTAACCAGGAGGTGCCACGTAAAATCATCGCTTTGTTACCCGAACGACTTAGATGTTCAGGAGAAAGGGGAAGTGTTAACCCCCCACCCCCCACACCCCTATACCATCTAGGATGGGCCCCATTCCTCCAACAGGCTGATCCGCACCCCCTTGAGGTTGGGTTGTGTTGTCCTGTGGATTGGGTTGCGCCCCCCTTGCATGTCGGGCTTCCTCCGCCTTGCGGGTTGGTCTGCGCCCCCCTATGGGTCGGGCCACGCCCCCTGGGGGCCGGGTCGCGCCCCATATGGGTCGGGTCGTGCCCCCCTGAGATCCGGGCCCCACTTCCTGCAGTCCGGGCCAACCCAGGATGCTTTAGTCCGGATCAGGTCAGACCCAGACCGGGTCGGGCCAGGTCGGTCCGACCGGGGCGGATCGGACCCAGACCCATCTAGGCCTAGTTTCACTTAAAGGGCCATAACATGGAATCTAGACGTCCGTTTAATGAACTATCTATGGAACTAGCATCCTTGGAGTGATATGTTCCTTTTTGTATACTCCCCTAGGATTTTGGAGAAAGTTGGAGTATGGTCAGGTTGGATCAAAACCGAATCCAACCGGGCCCTTGATACTAAAACGCTTATAACTCACAGATCGGGCATCCGATTGACGCGACGTTTGTCACGTTGAAAACCTTGAGACATGGCAGTCCTTTGGGTTACTCCTTTGTAGAGCATAGTGGTGATCGAGGTATTACCGATATATCAAGGAGAATATTCTATGGAACTCGAGTGCACCAGGTGTGAGGAAATCTAGTTACTGGATGTAACATAAAGAAATAACATCGATCCTATGTGGGTCAGCATCTATCGATCCTATGTGGTTCAGCTCTCAGCGATCTTGAGTGGGTCAGCGCTTATCGATCATATGTGGGTCAGCATCTACCAATCATGTGTGGGTCAACAGTAGAGTCTCTCAACATAATAAGATGATCCAGCGATACATCTAATCATCTGTAATTATGTAGTTAATTTATACCTGGTGTGAACTTAGTCTTTACCTTTCTGGTAATTTTACATTCATGGTGTTACCTTCATGGTGTTACCTTTTTGGTATTCTCCCCTTGTGGATCAGTTGTGAAAATGCTTTAAAATTTGGAGCCTTATGTTTCCTCATGAATGAGACGAGTATATTTTGATAACTTAGGTATATGTATGGGCATATACCAAAGTAGAGTTGATGACTGCTTCGTGCTTTGTGATTGAAGTATTTCTTTGTGGTTTTCCTTTGTGGAACTCTAGGAGACCTTCGGGGGTCTCAGGTTCCCTAATGAGTATTTTCATACTCACCCCTGTGCGGGCTATGCCTGCACCTTGCTGTGTCTTGTGCAGATGACGAACAGCATTGATCGAGACTGAGAGAGCCAGGACTGGACAGTGCTCAAAGGTGGAGCATTTGATGTGACATTCCATAGTGACTACTGATTGTGATTTGTACCTACACTTCAGGTGGGATCCTTGTCAGATGAACACAAGAGCAATTTTTCTATTTTTTTTTGTACTTTTCAGTTGGTCTTGTATTCCAGCCCTCTTTACTTACAGTACTCACTCTTTTACTATATAGTTTTACTTTGTGGGTTTTTTCCTGTTGTGTTCTTGTACTGTGTGTTTGCATGTTTAAAGGAAATTCCTTCCTATTTAAATGGATATGCCTTTTTGGTGCTAGTCTCCAACCCTTGGACTTTGGAAGGCGGGCTTGGGGTAGTCATGGAACAGGCCCCGGGGGATGGGTCGTGACAAAGTGGTATTAGAGGAGTCTATTCTACCGAAGAACTAGGACTCTGATCTTTTCAATGTGGAAATAATATTAAGTGTTATAAGTGTGGTTTTTAGTTTGGGTAATCCAGTGTTGGTGTGGCAGCCAACGTATCCATACACCAGGACCCTGAATTCTAATTTCTGGCTTAGTGCATAAAAACACTGATTGCGTGTGTTTTGAAAAGTTTTTATTCTGATCTCTTTGAGTCATCTCACCAGTTATAACATATTGATCACGGTGAATCTATTTTCTTTCAATATTCCACCACTTAGACAGCCATCCAAGGTTCCCAAGAGAGTATATGATGATGGCCCACTGAGGGATGAGGCCTCGGTGTAGGGCCCTCTTACGGTGCTAGCACCTCTGGGTGGTGTACCAGCAGCACCACTACCTGTTGGGAAGCCGTTGCCACTATCCCCACCAGCAGATGGGGCACGCCGACTGAGCATGTTGCACGAATTTCAACATAAGAGGCCTCTGAGGTTCCAAGGTGAGACGGATCCACAGGTGGCTGAGGATTGGTGGGATGTTGTGGCCAGATTTTTTCACCTCGTTGGGACACCAGCCGACCAATGGTGATCCTAGCTGTCAGTCTCTTCTAGGGAGCAGCTGGGAGATGGTGGACCCTGACACTCTAGATACACGATGTGGTAACCCTCACCTGGGTAGACTTTTAGGGACTTTCCAGGGCATATTTCGTCCCAGAGACTCTATGCTCAGTTCATATACAGGAGTTACTACACTTACAGAAGGGAAGTATAATTGTGGCCCAGTACTCAACGAGGTTCAGTGATCTCTCCCGATACTCCATCAACATGGTACGGGATCCTTTCTTTAGGGATAGAACCTTTGAGAAGGTTCTCCGATGGGAGATCAGAGTATTGATGATATCTCTCAGCATTACCATGTAGGCTAAGGTGCTAGAGTGAGCACTTTTTATGGAGAGCTTCCTAGCTAAGCAGGCACCGACAATGAGAGCCACCACCGGACGTCAGATAACAAAGTTATCTGTAGGTAGTAGATAGATGACGCAAAGGCCCAAGCGGGCCATACCTTCTGGTTGATGACCTCAGGATAGAGGGCCAGTGGTGTGGGGCTCACAGGACAGAGGAGGACAGATGAGGAGCAGGCAGTGCTACTCGTGTGGCTGGAAGGGTCACAAGGCTCGTGACTTCCCAACCCATCATACGGATGACCAGCAGACGGTTGAGGGACCACCGAGGCAGAGGCATAGATTCGATCAGGGAGGTCCGTAGTTAGCAGGCGGATGTGGTAGAGGAGTTGGTCATGTAGCAGGCGGTGGGTGTGATTTGAGGTACGATCTGTGTCTACTCCACCCTAGTTGTAGTACTTATAAACAAAGGTTCTAGTCACTCTTTTATTACTGCATCCCTATTTTGGAGATCAGAGATTCTGTTGGAGTCGTTGACTCGATTCTTATGGCTAGAGACTCTTATGGGAGGGGATTCGGTGATTATACACTAGTGCTGGCAGTGTGAGCTTACTCTAGGAGGTTAGAGCTTCGACTGGGATCTTCTAGTAGCAGCGTCGAGACCTTACGATGTCATCTTGGGTATGGACTGGTTATCTATAGTCCATGTAACACCCCAAGATTTTATGAAAAATATTCTTTTTAATTTCATTAATGTCTTGTGTTGTACGCTACACCAAAAAGAGCTTGCACAACACGCATCCTTGACTTTCCTTGCATTACACGCAATCACGGCCTTCCTCGATAGCTTGCGTCGTACGCAATACCGAGTTTCACTAAACAATGATATGCTATTAAAATATTATTAAAACTAGCTGTTATGAATAGTAATAACCACTTTTTGAAAATTTTTAAATTTTTATTTTTCAAAATGGACATCATTTTTGGATTTGGAATATCGAAATTATCTTAGGGTGAAATTTTGGTACGTTTCGGATAACTTTCATATTCTGATGAATAGTGAAAATTACTAAATTTTAATTAAAAACAACTTTTTTTAATAAAAATAATTAATTATTAATTTGAGTGGTTTTAAAGTATATTTAGAATATATTTTTACAATTTAATACAATGTTGGTCATTGGATGTAATTTCACATTTAAACCAGATATAAACAAGTGTCAATCTTTTGATAGTTATTATCTCTTAAAAACACACTATTTGTTTTGACGACGGGAATTAATTTTTTAAATTAGTTAATGTAACTGATATGTTTTGAATTTGATAAAATAGACATCATTTTTGAATTCATAATATCAAATATAGCTTAGTCCTAATTTTTTGTATTTTTCTGGGAACTTTCATTTTTTGATGAATAGTGAAACCACTAAGTGGTAGTTAAAAAACTAAATTTTTCATAAAACTTAATTTTACCACTTCTGTGAATGGAATTTCGAAAATCTGAGAGACACGGTTAATATCAAGGACTAAAATTTGGTTCAATTAGATGAAAATAATTTTTGGTGAATAGTAACTTTTTACTTTTTTTACCACGGTTAAAAGTAAATAGGGTAATTAAGGGTAAAAGTGTTATTATTATTACCCTAACACATGTCCTAATTCTGTTGGATAAGTGTAATTCGACCAAAAACAACCTTAGGAATAAAATATGACCATTTAAGCCCACTTGGATTAGATTAGGACATTTATTATTAATTTATTTAAAGAAGGGTTAAAATAGTTAAAATCAAAGTTTAATAAGTAAATCATTTTTAATATAGAGTTATACATAATATAAATTCAACTATAAATATTAATTATAAAGCTAAAGATATTTCCTACATAATGATATTTTATTTGTAATTTTTATACATTAAATAATTTAATTTATTTATGACACAATAATGATGCAGTAAATATCTTATTAATTAAATATTGACATAATTGATGTTATAAATACCCAAATAAATGTAATTTGAGACATTTTATGAATTAAAAAAAATTATATGTTAATATGACATGTTAGTGTTGATTTAATTAACTTTTTTATAACTAATCATTCTATTATGATTTTTACAAAAATCAATTACCAAATAGTGTCAAAATTGACATAAAATAGTTTTTAAAAAAAATATTATATTATTAATTGTTATTATATTCCTAAAAATATAAGGTTCGGCCAAATTACTTATATAAGGTTATATATATTAATAATAAACAACTTGGGGTTCGTTTGGCTTGTTATTGTAAGTTTATTAACCTTATATTATAAGAAAACAAGAAGACACAGTAAAAGTTAAACTATCTAACTTAAAGTTAAATCTAAATGATAAGGTTAAAATTGATACCTAAACTTGTCTAAATTCTATTGGATGATAGAATTTCGACACATCCCCACCTTAGCTTCGAAATAACTCAATTTGGATCTATTAAAAACCGAATTTGACTTTATAATAAAATAATATTTTTAGTTATTCCAAAGGTGCCCCTCTCCTCTCTTATAAAAGGGCACTTCCTCCCTCTCTTCCTCACACCACATTGAGCCTTCAAGCTCAGCCAACCCCTGAAAATTTATTCTATACACTTCCCTAGAGACATCCTAGAGGTCCTGGTCTTCTTCAAAGACCAATTTTAGTTCCCTAAGAGGAGGTATCAAAGAGGCGCTTCAAAGAAGAGGTAATGTTCGTTACCGATTCTTTCACCTTTATTTCTTCTTCCACTTCTTCTTATTAGGTTGTTTTATTATGAAGTAATAACATCAGTATCACTCATATACTTATATGTTATTATAATTATGAAACAACCCTATTTCACCATCTATCCATCCTACGGAAAACGAAATCATCGCGCGTGCGTACGTACGAAATACCGTCTCCACGTCGTGGTGTAATCTATTTTCCACCACCACCTTACTTGGATGGGTATAATGGTGTAAATAATTACTATATATGATTATTGTAAAGTTATATTGATTCTGAAATAGTATATATATACTCCAATACAATTCCACAATCATGGGAACGATATCATCGCTCGTGCGTACGTACGGAATACCGTCTCCACGATTTGATACGACTCATTATACATGATCATCATTGCATAATGATTATATAAATGAATTTAATGAATGAATATGATATATATTACACTAATACCATTCTGGAAATGAGGTATCTATAACCTAAAGAGAAGAATAAGAATTTATTCGACAAACACACATAAGAACAAAAAGTAATAAACACCCGAATAAAAAGTAGTAAAATATTACTAATAAGAAGCTAAGAATATGACCATATATGATATCATAACAATAAGTATGATTCTTTAATAATTCAATAACATTATTTAAATCATTATACAGGAGGTTCGGACACTTACGAAGCAAATCGGACCTAAGGTAAGGGAAATATCACAATCTCATTTTTATCCAAGATTTTTTATACTTTGAAATTTACTGGGGTGTATTTAATCATCCACATCCATGTTTCCTCAATATGTAATATTGTTTCCATCCACCTACAATTGTTTAAATCCAATTTTACCCTTCTGTGAGTTTTTAGTAAAAGATATGAAAGGAATCTTTTGTCGTTTTTCGTACGAGGTACTTTTTGAATTTTCTGACAAAAGTACGAGAAGAATGTTTTTTTAACTTATACGGCATGAATGGATTTTTAAAATATTATTTCCAAGAAGCTTCCTTTACAAGTTTTCAAGTTTATTTTTAATCAACTTCTTTTAGTTTAAAATTGTATGACATGTTAAGAAAGGAAAATGTTTTTGAAGTAGAAAGGATATTTTCCTCAAGAATGGATTTCAAGTGTTTTATCAAAATTATTTTACATCTAAGATAATATAGGGTTCTGTTTCTATCCCTATTAATAAATTGATTTGATTATGTTGTGATGAAATTATTTTTATGAATTCCTTTATCTTATATGAATTGTTTTATGATGTCATGTTGTTTAAGAATTCCATTTTTATTACATGGGTTATGCAATGATGTATGATTTATGATTTTGTGGCACACATAAGAATGGTATCATTATGAGATGGGTGGGACCTATATCTCCCTCCAATGCATTGGGTAAAGATTTTATATCTCATGAGATAGACATGGCTGGAACGGTAGGTTATATCGGTTCAGTGAAACAGGACTGAAACGAGGAGTGAACTCGGTTCAGAAAGGGAATTCGTCCACTAAGATAGTCTTGGCAATGAGTCTTGACTAATAAGAAATGATTCTCTATGATTATGTGTGTATGCCACAAAGTTTCATGTTTTAAGTTATGATTATTGGGATTACATTTCACAAATATGATTTATCCCATGTTATGAAATTATGATCTCTTTTGCAGGTTAAGATTTCCAAAAGATATGTTCTTATGAATATGACGTGATTGATATTTCTTTTGTTTACCCTTACTGAGCATTTGAGCTCACCCTTTTATGTTTTATTTTCCCCAGGCTATAAAGAAAGGATTTAGGTTTAAAAAAAATAAGATCTTTATGGGAGATGTTGAAGATCTTTCACCGCGATTCGAAGATTATATTCTGATTTTCCAAAGACACTAAACTATTACGGTCCTTTTGTGTGTGTTTTTGTTATGTACTAACTATTCTGCAAAAGTAATGTGATATCTATGTACGTCAAGCTTCGGGTCACTATAGTTGGTATCAGAGGAAAGGTTTAGTCAACCTTTGGAAACTAGGATGCGAGAACTTTAGAGAGATCCCTAGATATATTTCTAAGGTATGTCTAGGGATGACCCTAAGGTTAAGTATAAGTATAGGTTATAGTCCTATAATTATGGTAACGATCTTAGAATTAAACCTAAGATGTTAGATATTGAAGGTACTCCCCCTTTATTATGTTGTTTTCCCTAGCATGATTTTTGTCTCTCACGCTATTCTTTTTGGGTTTTAGACGATGGCTGGAACCCGAAGGAACCTTGTTGATCAATGCAATGATTGTCCTCCTGAACAAACAAATGTTATGGGAGATGGAGTGAAAAATCTTATTTCTATACTTACACAAGCTATGAATCATTATGGACTTCCAAATGAGCATAGAAGGGAACAATATTCTATTGGGTCCTTTATGAGGCAACATCCACCTTCTTTCAGTGGGTCTTCTGATCCACTTGTTGCTGAACAATGGATTAGTACCACTGAAAAGATATTTTCAGTTCTTCAATGTTCTGAACATGATAAAGTCATCTTAGTAGTATATTGTTTGGAAGGTGAAGCCGATCAATGGTGGAATCTTATCAAGAATACGAGGCAAAGAGATTAAATTGAGTCCATGGAATGGGACGAGTTCAAGAACTTATTTTTCAATAAGTAACTCCCTCGTATTCTTTGAACAAAGATGGAGAAGGAGTTTCTTGAACTAAAGCAAAAGGATGATGAATTTGTTGGTGTATAAGAAGAGAATTTTACAAGGCTTGTAAGGTATGCATCTGGCTTTATCATCTGACCTGAAAGTAAAGTTGATCGATTATTCAGTAGCTTAAAACCAAATCTTCAAAGGGCATTAGCTATAAGAGACTTCAGTAGCTATGAAGAAATTGTGCATTATGCTATCAAGGTAGAAATGGAATTTGGTGTTACGTATCCACCTCATAGTTTTGACAAGAAATGAAAGATGGAGTTTAAGGAGAAATCTCATAATAATGGTGAAAAGAAGATGAATGTTTCCTTATGCTCAAAGTGTGGAAAGAAGCATGGTGGAGATTGTCTTAAAGGGACTAGAAAATGTTTTAAGTGTAGAAAAGAAGGTCATCGAGTAGCTGAGTGTCGAAGTAATGGAAAAAGGGTTTCTAATGATGTGAATAAAGAAAAGACTGCAGAGAACACACCACCAACACTTCAATGCTTCAAGTGCAAGGAAATGGGGCATTATGCTAATAAATTCCCTAATCCAAGGGTTAGTGATGATCGAAATGAGCAACCACTTAAGGCAAAGGACAAAGGGAAGTCACATGCGATCACTATTGGTGATGTTTAATATGAAAATGATGTGGTGGAATGATTAAGTATTTAAGTAATGGGATTCCAAAATAATGTTGTATATAGTATCGTGGAATATTAGAATATTTATGTATTGGTCTATTGTGGTTTTCAATAATTTAATGGTACCGGTAACTATGGAAAGTGATTGAGATATTTTTGGAAAAAAGATGATATGCGCATAATGAGGGGATAAGGAGAAAATGAAATGTTTGACAGTATTCATGAGCTCATGACTGATATAAGGAAATAGTTATATCATGGTTTGAGGTTTTGGTATGTGAAAAGAGTTAACTTTTGACAGCACTCATGTTTTCACTAAGATTCAATGGGTATTCATTTTTCAGGAGAATACATGATTAAGACCTTCGAATGTTTGGAATGTGACCAACAAGACATATCTCATAATATACGGGGATCAACGATGGTATTAACATGCTTGTTATATGAACTCTTTGGTAATCGTTTTCACTATAATATGAGATTGGACAGCAGTATTTTGGATAAGCCTAAAGATTGGAAATGATTATGTTTAGTATTGTTTAAGGATGGAACTTTTTTTGATATTATTGATGGGATGTTATAGTAATGTAGTTTTAGAAAAAGGACAACCTGCAGGATGGGCGACAGCCCATCGCGTTGGACAAGGTTGTGGGAATCGAACCCACAACCGAAGTGCGACTGGCCTTTATCGCCTACCACTAGCCTACAGAAATTCCCTGGTTATTAGAAACTAGTTTTATTTTATTACGCGGTATGATATATGAAGTATAAGTTAATTTTTGGAATCGTATACGATTAACCTCACCATAGATGGTCTTATGTATTTTTGATAAATTTTGTAACCTTTTGTTTAAGACAGATGGAATGACCCATCATTCTATCACATGATCTACTAGCACTTCACGAATGACAAATCCAACTTCATTTCTTTAAGAGATGAATTGGAAATTGTCCAAATAACGACCAACGGTGACACTGTACCAAAATCACAAAAGTATTTCTTCTAATTCCAATTTCATCAACTTTAGGGAAATGATCTTGAAAACCAAAAATGTTGTCCTAGTACTCTTATATCTGATGAATCAGCTGGCACCTTAGATCGTCACAAATTTATGGCTTTGTGATTGCTGGCTTTTCCATAGCCATGTTCTCTACCACTCTCCATCAGAACATGGTGGTCAGATTTCTCTTCCATATCCATTCATTCACCTATGTGGAAACCCAGTGATTAGTTTATTTGGGTAACCATTACGTTTCATACTTTTGTTTTTAAAGATTGGTTTTAGTATTCCTTTTTACGATGTGGGTTTCTATTAAAGAAACTTTCGAGTAGTAAACCATTTATAACCCCGACGAATTTCGAGGGCGAAATTCATTTTAAGGGGGGTAGAATGTAACACCCTGAGATTTTATGAAAAATATTCTTTTTAATTTCATTAATGTCTTGTGTTGTACGCTACACCAAAAGGAGCTTGCAAAACACGAATCCTTGACTTTCCTTGCATTACACGCAATCATGGCCTTCCTCGATAGCTTGCGTCGTACGCAATACCGAGTTTCACTAAACAATGATATGCTATTAAAATATTATAAAAACTAGCCATTATGAATAGTAATAACCACTTTTTGAAATTTTGTAAATTTTTATTTTTCAAAATGGACTTCATTTTTTGATTCTGAATATCGAAATTAGCTTAGGGTGAAATCTTGGTAAGTTTCGGATAACTTTCATATTCTGATGAATAGTGAAAATTACTAAATTTTAATTAAAAATAACTTTTTTTAATCAAAATAATTAATTATTAATTTGAGTGGTTTTAAAGTATATTTAGAATATATTTTTACAATTTAATACAATGTTGGTCATTGGATGTAATTTCACATTTAAACCAGATATAAACAAGTGTCAATCTTTTGATAGTTATTATCTCTTAAAAACACGCTATTTGTTTTGACGATAGGAATTAATTTTTTAAATTAGTTAATGTAAATGATATGTTTTGAATTTGATAAAATAGACATCATTTTTGAATTCATAATATCAAATATAGCTTAGGCCTAATTTTTGGTATTTTTCTGGAAACTTTCATTTTTTGATGAATAGTGAAACCACTAAGTGGTAGTTAAAAAACTGAATTTTTCATAAAACTTAATTTTACCGCTTCTATGAGTGGAATTTCGAAAATCCGAGAGACACGGTTAATATCAAGGACTAAAATGTGGTTCAATAAGATGAAAATAATTTTTGGTGAATAGTAACTTTTTACTTTTTTTTACCACGGTTAAAAGTAAATTGGGTAATTAAGGGTAAAAGTGTTATTATTATTACCCTAACACATGTCCTAATTCTATTGGATAAGTGTAATTCGACCAGAAACAACCTTAGGAATAAAATATGACCATTTAATCCCACTTGGATTAGATTAAGACATTTATTATTAATTTATTTAAACAAGGGTTAAAATAGTTAAAATCAAAGTTTAATAAGTAATTAATTTTTAATATAGGGTTATACATAAGATAAATTCGACTATAAATATTCATTATAAAGATAAAAGGATTTCCTGCATAATTATATTTTATTTTTAATTTTTATACTTTAAATAATTTAAATTATTTATGACACAATAATGATGCAGTAAATATCTTATTAATGAAATATTGACATAATTGATGTTATAAATACCCAAATAAATGTAATTTGAGACTTTTTATGAATTAAAGAAAATTTATATGTTAATATGACATGTTATTGTTGATTTAATTAACCTTTTTAGAACTAATCATTCTGTTATGAGTTTTAGAAAAATCAATTACCAAATAGTGTCAAAATTGACATAAAATAGTTTTTAAAACAAATATTATATTATTAATTGTTATTATATTCCTAGAAATCTAAGGTTCGACCAAATGACTTAGATAAGGTTATATATATTAATAATAAACAACTTGGTGTTCTTTTGTCTTGTTATAGTAAGTTTATTAACCTTATAGTATAAGAAAACAAGAAGACACGGTAAAAGTTAAACTATCTAACTTAAAGATAAATCTAAATGATAAGGTTAACATTGATACCTAAACTTGTCTAAATTCTATTGGATGATAGTATTTCGACCCATCCCCACCTTATCTTCGAAATAACTCAATTTAGAGCTTTTAAAAACCGAATTTGACTTTATAATAAAATAATATTTTTAGTTATTCCAAAGGTGCCCCTCTCCTCCCTTATAAAAGGGCACTTCCTCCCTCTCTTCCTCACACCACATTGAGCCTTAAATCTCGGCAAACCCCTGCCAATTTCTTCTATCCACTTCCCTAGAGACATCCTAGAGGTCCTGGTCTTCTTCAAAGACCAATTTGAGTGCCCTAAGAGGAGGTATCAAAGAGGTGCTTCAAAGAAGAGGTAATGTCCATTACCGATTCATTCACCTTTATTTCTTATTCCACTTATTCTTCTTAGGTTGTTTCATTATGAAGTAATAACATCAGTATCACTCATATAATTATATGTTATTATAAGTATGAAACAGCTCTATTTCACCATCTATCCATCCTACGGAAAACGAAATCACCACGCATGCGTACGTACGGAATATCGTCTCCACGTTGTGGTGTAATCTATTTTCCACCACCACCTTAATTGGATGGGTATAATGGTGTAAATAATGACTATATATGATTATTGTAAAGTGATATTGATTCTGAAATAGTATATATATACTCCAATACAATTCCACAATCATGGGAACGATATCATCGCTCGTGCGTACGTACGGAATACCGTCTCCATGATGTGATGCGACTCGTTCTACATGATCTTCATTGCATAATGATTATATAAATGAATTGAATGAATTAATATGATATATATTACACTAATACCATTCTGGAAATTAGTTATCTATAACCTAAAGATAAGAATAAGAATTTATTCGACAAACACACAAAAGAACAAAAAGTAATAAACACCCGAATAACAAGTAGTAAAATATTACTAATAAGAATCTAAGAATATGACCATATATGATATCATAACAATAAGTATGATTCTGTAATAAGTCAATAACATTATTTAAATCATTATACAGGAGGTTTGGACACTTACGAAGAAAATCGGACCTAAGGTAAGGGAAATATCACAATCTCATTTTTATCCGAGATTGTTTATACTTTGAAATTTACTGGGGTGTATTTTATCATCCACATACATGTTTCCTCAATATGTAATATTGTTTCCATCCATCTACAATTGTTTAAATCCAATTTTACCCTTCGGTGAGTTTTTAGTAAAAGATATGAAATGAATCTTTTGTCGTTTTTCGTACGAGGTACTTTTTGACTTTTCCGACAAAAGTACAAGAAGAATGTTTTTTTTAACTTATACGGTATGAATGGATATTTAAAACATTATTTCCAAGAAGCTTCATTTACAAGTTTCAAGTTTATTTTTAATCAACTTCTTTTAGTTTAAAATTGTATGACATGTTAAGAAAGGAAAATGTTTTTGAAGTAGAAAGGATATTTTCCTCAAGAATTGAGTTCAAGTGTTTTATCAAAATTATTTTCCATCTAATATAATATAGGGTTCTGTTTCTATCCCTATTATTACATTGATTTTATTATGTTGTGATGAAATTATTTTTATGAATTCCTTTATCTTATATGAATTGTTTTATGATGTCATGTTGTTTAAGAATTCCATTTTTATTACATGGGTTATGCAATGATGTATGATTTATGATTTTGTGGAACACATAAGAATGGTATCATTATGAGATGGGTGGGACCTATATCTCCCTCAAATGCTTTGGGTAAAGATTTTATATCTCATGAGATAGACATGGCTGGAATGGTAGGTTATACTGGTTCAGTGAAACAGGACTGAAACGAGGAGTGAACTCGGTTCAGAAAGGGACTTTTCCCACTAAGATAGTCTTGGAAATGAGTCTTGAATAATAAGAAATGATTCTCTGTGATTATGTGTGTATGACACAAAGTTTCATGTTTTAAGTTATGATTATTGGGATTACATTTCACTACTATGATATATCCCATGTTATGAAATTATGATCTCTTTTGCAGGTTAAGATTTCCAAAATATATGTTCTTATGAATATGACGTGATTGATATTTCTTTTGTTTACCCTTACTAAGCATTTGATCTTAACCTTTTATGTTTTATTTTCCCCAGGATATAAAGAAAGAATTTAGGTTTAAAAAAAGGAAGATCTTTATGGGAGATGTTGAAGATCTTTCACCGTGATTAGAAGATTATATTCTGAGTTCCCAAAGACACTAAACTATTACGGTCCTTGTGTGTGTGTTTTTGTTATGTACTAACTATTCCGAAAAAGTAATGTAATGTCTATGTACGTTAAGCTTCGGGTCTCTACAGTCCATGCTCAGATTTACTGCATTAGGTGCAAATTGTTGTGTGTCTGTGAGGATGGGACTAGGTTTTCCTTCACCAGTGATAAAGTAACCTTTGCAGCACAGGATGGACTTACCTAGAGGAGGGTGCAGTCGATCACTCATCAATTGGATAGACTTACCCTTAGTGTAGTTTATGTTAAGAGTCCGAGTTATCCTGTAGTGGTGGACTAGTATGCTAATGTATTTACTGATGATGTTCCAGGACTACCTCCTCATAGAGAGGTTTACTTTTACATCAACTTATACCCTGGGATGACACTGATATCTACACCAGTATGTCAGATGGCTCCCACAGAGCTTCATGAGTTACGGGTATAGTTGGAGGACTTGCAGAGGAAGTGGTTTATAAGGCCCAGTGTTTCTCCATGGGAGCCCCGATTTTGTTCACCAAGAAGTCATATGGGAGTTTGAGACTCTGTGTGGACTATCAGTGCATGAACTAGGTGACCATGAAGAACAAGTATCCACTTCCGAGGATTGATGATCTTTTCGATCAAATGAAGGGAGCTCATTGGTTTTTGAAGATAGACCTCAGATTAGTCTATCATCAACTCAGCTTATGAGATGAGAATGTTCATAAGATGACCTTCAGATATCGGTATGGCAACTATGAGTTCTTGGTTATGCCATTCATCATTACCAATGCCCCTGTAGAGTTCATGGGACTCATGAAAAGGATATTTAAGCCATACCTCGATCGCTTTGTGGTGGTCTTCATCAACGACATCTTGATATACTCGGTTTCAGAGGAGGATCATGCCTATCTTCTGTAGATAGTTCTGGACACACTATGAGAGCACCAGCTTTATGGTAATCTCTTGAAGTGTGAGTTCTAGATATGGGAGGTCCACTTTTTGGGGCACATTATATCAGAGGATGAAGTTGTAGTGGATCTAGAGAAGATAGAGGCTATGATTTATTGGGATCCACCCAGAACTGTAACCGAGGTGCGGAGCTTCCTGAGGTTGGATGGGTACTGACAGAGATTCGTACCCAAATTTTCTAGAGTTGTGACACCCTTGTCAGCATTGAAAATGAAAGTAAAACCTTTCATATGGACGGAGAGATGTCAGCATATTTTTCAGGAGTTGAGGCAGAGACTGACGAGTGCACCCATCTTGAGGATACCAGAAGAAGGTGTTGGGTATGTAGTCTACTGTGACGCATCAGGGAATAGAATTGGATGTGTCCTGATATAGGAGAGAGCTATGATTTCTTATGGTTCACGACAGCTGAGATAACATGTGAATAACTACGCTACCCATGACCTGGATCTAGTAGTAGTATTATTCACCTTGAATATGTGGTGACACTACTTGATGGGTGAATAGTTTACTATTTACTCTAATCACAAGAGTCTTTGGTATATATTCTCAGAAAAGGACCTGAACCTGAGATAGTGTCGATAGATATAGTTCCTCTAGGACTATGACTTAGAGATAGTCTACAACCCTGGGAAGGAGAACGTAGTGGAAGACTCACTCAGTAGGAGGTATGGTTTATAGCTACTAAGTGAGGCGATAGAGCATCTATCCACTTTGAAGATATCCATTATGGATAAGGATGGATTAGCTTACCTCCATTCTATGACTCTCACTCCCCCACTTCTTCAGCAAGTTCAGGAGGCACAGCTTGGGGACATTGACTTCGAGGCTCGACGTGCCCAAATATCCTCAGGACAGGCACCTGATGGATTTTCTGAAAGTGGGGAGCACATCATCCTCTTTAGAGGATGCACCATGGTACCAGTGGTGCTACGGGATGAGGTGTTAAGGTAGTTCCATATGTCCCCTATGGCGATACATCATGGTGTGGTGAAGATGTACCAGGACCTCCGGCATCAGCACTAGTGGCAAGGGATAAAGAAGGAAGTGGTAGAGTTTGTTTCACGATGTCTCACTTGTCAATAAGTGTAGGCCGAGCATCAGGTTCCAGCATACTTAGCGCAGCCACTAGAGGTTCCGGAGTGGAAGTGGGATGGTATCTCCATGGACTTTATGATAGGGCTTCTGAATATGTCCAGGAGACTTGATTCCATCTGGGTTATCGTTGACCGACTCACCAATTCTTCCGACTTCCTACCCATCCAAGAGCAGGGATCAGTAGAGGGCTTGGGACACCTCTATGCATAGGAGATTGTATGATTTCATGGGGTGACATTAGCAATCATCTCTGACCGTGACGCATATTTTACATCCCGTTTGTGGAAGGGATTACATGAGGCGTTTGGGACTCAGCTACATTCGAGCACCGCCTTTCATCCACAGAAGGGAGGTCAAATGGAGCAGACCATTCAAACACTGGAGGACATTCTTCGTGCTTATGTCATAGATTTTGGCCGCAGTTGGGAGGATCACTTGCCCTTAGTGGAGTTCTCTTATAACAATAGCTATCACTCCACCATTAGTATGGAACCATTTGAGGTCTTGTGCGGTTGACCTTGCAGATCACCTCTATGCTGGACATACCCAGGGGGTTATCACTTACGGGTCTAGAGTTGGTTCGGGCTACCACTGAGAAGGTTCAGATCATCCAAAAAGAGGATGAATACTACACAGATCAGGCATAAGTCTTATTATGAAAGGAGACAGAGACCTTTGGAGTTCGAGTAGGGAGGTCATGTCTTCCTACAGGTCTCACCTCGACGAGGTTTGTGGAGATTTGGCTGGGCGGAAAGTTATCTAAGAGTTTTATTGGACCGTTTCAGGTTCTCAGCAGAGTTGGCAAGGTGTCATATCACATGGCTCTTCCCCCACAAATGCACCGGGTGCATGACGTTTTCCACGTGTCGCAGCTGAGGAGGTATGTGCACGATCCATCGCACGTCATCGACTGGGGTGAGCTGGGTATCGATGTTGGGGCGATGTTTACGGAGGTTCCTGTAGAGATTGAGGATCGACAAGAGTGGGTCCTTTGTGGATGATTGATTCCTCTTGTACGCATTCACTAGCACCACGGAAACCTCCAGGAGAGCACATGGGAGCAGGAGGCTCAGATTCGTGCTCAGTGCCCCCATTTTTTTCTTAGTCTATGTTGTAGCTTTCATGGGTGAAAATCCCTAAGGTGGGTAGAATGTAAAGACCTGGATTTTCCATGTAAATTGTTTTTTAAATTATATGGGACTATTCTGAGGCTGTGAAATCTGACGGCGTTTGATTCTGATGCCCGGTGTGACCAAAGTGTAATTTTAAACTTTCTTTAAGGTGTATTCACTAAACGTGCAAGTGGGAAATCCTAACTTTTGAACCGGTTCTCGGAATTGAAATCAGAGGGCACCGTTGAACTCGCAGTGCCAAGATTCTCATAAGGTAGGTTTAACCTCGACCGTAGTGGGTCGAGGAGGAAAGTTGTTTTTGCGTTTATCATGGATGAATAAATAAAATAAAATTTGTTTTGTTTTGTTTTTAAAACATCCTTCCACCTCACTTTTAAGTTTTGATAGTGGGGACCACAGGGGTAGTCGGGCATTTAATGAAGGACATTAAATACCCGGTTACACAATGGTTGTGCAGCCACCCTTTGTGTGATTAATGAGGCTCATTAATTACACCAATTAATGAACCTCTTAATCAAATGTTATAAAGTTAAACTCTAACATGGGTTTTTGGAAAATCAGTGGAAAATGATTGATCTTGGGAGGATTCTTAACGAAGAACAAATCCCCTCACTAAGGAAGAACTGAAGAACGATGATTGAGTTGAATCGTTGGAGGATTGTTGTGGGAATGACGAACACCGAATCTTCCTCAAACGTGGAAGTTCTCCAATGATCATGAGGTAGGGTTTTATTTGGTTTTGTTTTAAATTAATTGTTGAACCGTATTCTACCCTTATGTTATCAAGCCAACACGGAGGGAACGGGCCAAACGAACAAGGCTCGGACCCTCTGCTACTTTTTTGATCTATACATTCTTCACGGACTTTTTATTTGGGTTGGAAAGAACCCAAATATGAGGGTCAGACAGCGAAGGGAATGACCTGGGAAGACTGTAGAAGCAATCGGATGGAAAATGGACCATCGGAGCTCACCCGTTGGCCCATGAAAAACTGTCGGTGCAGCACCGGCATGGCAGCACTGCCGACCCATGCCGGAAGGTGATTGAAGTGGCCGGCACTGGCTAGTCATGATGGAGGTGGTGCATCGTCATGCGTTGTAGGAAGAGGAGGTGGCACTAGGCTGCGGCGGTCAGCAGAGCATCCGGTATCAGACGGTCGAGGAGGTGGTGTGGCACGCCGTCACATGTCGTTGGAGGAGAAGGCCATGGATTTTCAGTTATGGCAGTCGAGCAGGGTGGTCGGAACCGGCCGGCCTCAGAGACGGAGTGGCGCACCGTCACGCGCTGCTGGAGATGGTCGTGGCTCAAAGACATGGCAGAGGAGGAGGGACCCACCCCTATGGGTCCCACAGCAACTAGTCGGTTCCACGTGGCGCCACCACATTGTTACCCGAATGGCTTAGCCATTCGAGAGAAATAGGGAAAGCATTACCCCCCCCCCCCCCGTGCCAGCTAGGGCAGGCCCCACACCTCCAGTGGGCTCAGTCACGCCCCCCTGCGGGCTGGAAAACGCCCCCATCTGGGCCGAGATAAACTGCGGCCTAGCAGGCCGAGCCTACCGTGGCCCAGACCAACTAGGCTGGCCCAAGCTGGTTCTGGCTAGACCCAGACCCATCCAGGCCCAGTTTCACTTAAAGGGCCATAACATGAAATCCAGACATTTGTTTGACAAACCATCTATGGCGTTGTGATCCTTGGAGCGAGATGGTCCTTTTGGTATACTCCACTAGGATTTTGGAGAAATTTGGAGTATGGTCAGGTTGGATCGAACCTGAATCCAACCGAGCCCTTGGTACTAAAACACTTATAACTCATAGACCGGACATCTGATTGACACACCATCTATCGCGTTGGAACCCTTACGACATGGTAGTACTTTGGGTTACTCCTTTTTGGAGCTCAATGGCAGTTGAGGTATGACTGATATCTCAAGGAGAATATTCAACGAAACTCGAACACACTGGGTGCGAGGAAACCTAGTGGCTAGTTGTAACATGAAGAAAGATCATTGATCCTATGTGGGTCGGCATCTATCGATCATATATGGGTCAGAATCTATTGATCCTATGTGGTTCAGCACTCAACGATCCTAAGTGGGTCAGCGCTCAATAACTCTATGTGGGTCAGAATCTACTGATTCTGTGTGGGTCAACAGTAGAGGCTCTTGATAGAATTAGATCATCCAATGATATGTATAATCATATGTACCTTTGTACTTAAGTTATACCTGGTGTGATCTGAGTCTTTAACTTTGTAGTACTTTTACCTTCGTGGTGTTACCTTTGTGGTATTATCCCCTCATGGATTAGTTGTGAAAATGGCTTAAAATTTGGTGCCTTATGTTTCCTCATGAATGAGACGAGTATATTTTGATTTCATAGGTATATGTATGTGCATATACCTAAGTAGAGTTGATAAATGCTTCGTGATTTGTGATTGAATTATTTCTTTGTGGTTTTTCCTTTATGGTTTTTCCTTTGTGGAACTTTGGGATACCTTCGGGGGTCTTAGGGTCCGTAATGAGTATTGTCATACTCACCCCTGCATGGGCTATGCCCACACCTTTCTGTGACTTATTCAGACGACAGACAACATTGATCGAAGTTTAGGGAGCCAGTACTGGACGGTTCTCAGAGGTGGACCATTTGACGTGACTTTTCGTAGTGACTACTGATTGTGAGTTGTACAAACCCTTCAAGTAGGATCCTTCGCAGATGAACATAGGAGCTATTTTTATGTTTTTTTTGTTGTACTTTTCAGTTGGGCTTGTATTTCGGCCCCCTTTACTTACAGTACTCACTCTTTTACTATATAGTTTTACTTCGTGGTTTTCTTCTTGTTGTGTTCTTGGACTGTGTGTTTGCGGGTTTAAAGGTGATTCCTTCTTGTTTAAAGGGATATACCTTTCTGGTGCTAGTCTCCATATCCTAGTCTATGGATGGAGGGCTTGGGGTTGTCACGGCACGGACCCCGGGGGACAGTTCGTGACATCAGTGGATATATTATATAATTCTCGAGTGTTTGAGTCTGGATTGGGAGTGGTTTGACTATAAGTATAAGTGGTTAATTTGATTTGATTTGATACGTGGGGCTAAGATATGCATGACTATCACCAAGATGGTGATTCATGTTTGAAGTATGATTTTTGTGTGAGAGGCTTGTAGATATCTAAGGCTTGTGTCCTTTGAATCTTGGTGTATGTGTGAAATAATACAACACCCTAAGTGATAGGGTGGTGGTATGAGATATGGTTTGTGACTAGGTATGATGTCTCACATTTAGTGAGAGAGTGGTGGTATAAAATGTGATGTGTGACATAATATGAGACCTCACCCAGAGTGAGTGGGTTTTAGTCTGAGATGTTTTATGTGACCTGGTTTGATACCCTAACCTAAGTGAAAGTTAATAGGTTAAGATATGGTACGATACCTCACCCAAAGTTGAGGGGGTTGTGGTGTGATATGTTTTATGTGATGTGGTTTGATATAATACCCTAAGTGAATGGTAAGAGTTTACGGTATGTTATAAGGGATTTCCCTGAGTAGGAGGCAAAAGGTCTAGGTGTGGTATTAGAACCAACCCTTAGTGAGAGGTAATAGGTTGAGGTCAGGTATGAGGACAGCCCCTAAGTGAGATTGTATTGTTCATAATTAAATATGAGATCCACTAGTGAAAAAAATACTTTTTTATGTAATTTTTTTAGCATATGTTAGTATGTGATGTTATTAAAAGATACATTATAAATAATTTTTTAACGTCAGATAATATAAATCAACATTGTAAATAGTTTTTTTTTGGAATTTTTTATTGTCAGTTATCACATAACTGATGTGAAAAATCCTCTAAGTATTTATTTTTAATGTTTATTATCTAATAATTGACATGAAAAATCCTGTAAGAATTGATTTTTTATGTTGTGTATTGGAAAACTGATATGAAAAATAAATTCTTGTAGTATTTTTCAAAATATTTATGAAATAACTGATGTGAAAGATCATTTTCCACATCGGTTTTTAGAAAAATGAGGCGGTAAAAGGTAACCAATAATTTTTGACATCAGTTATTAAATAAGTGATGTAAAAAATATTTTTTTTAATAAATTTATTTTAATTATTCTCATCCCTAGCACACAGCAGTAGAACACCAACACAAAAAATAGAAAAATGCACTAAAATAGTAGTAAAAACACTTGCAATTTGAATTTTCAAGTCTACAATATATATTAAAAATAAACTAAAATTAAATCAAACCTATGAAATGATTCACCCATTTAATTTTTTAGTGTCTCATATCATGTCCAGTACATGGATGAGAGTCATAAAATAGTAAAAAAATTTAAAAAAATGCATTTAACATGTATTGTGAATAAAAATTTGAAATATTAAGGAAAATTTTATAAATAGATCTAACCTGATGGAACTTTATAACTATCCCTATTAAAATTATTTCACACATAAATATTAATACATAATATTAAAATTCCTTTACTCCTTGTTTATGAAATTGTTTTTTGAAATAATTTTTCAATTCAAAATAACATTTTCAAGTAATATATCCAAATTTTAGTAATTTTAAATGAAAATTTACTTTTTATTTTACATATATGATGTTTAATCTATTCTTTATTGTGGTCTCTATAATGATATTCCATGCCCTATTTATGAATAAATAAATTTAAATTTCACTATAATATAAAAAAAATATTAAAATATTCAAACTTACATGTTCAATACATTCATAAAATTTTCCCACACCTCACCATGGATAGAGCATAGCCAGTAAAGTGTCCTCTTCCTTGGAAGAAAAACACCCATCATACAATGGCAACAAATATATAAGAGAATTTAATTTTAGTGGTTATTATTTTAAGAGATATATAAAACTTTTTAAGATATATGTTTCATAATCTTTAAGATAAGGAATCATCTAACATTGAATAATTGCATCTTTTGAAATATTTCAGCAATATAAATCATTCTTTCTACATCAGCCATTGTCCTCATTATATGTGAAATAAATTGTGGGTCCATAAATCTATATACTTTTTTCTTTTCATACTGGTTATAAATTTTATAAAGATACCTACAATAAAAAAACATAATAATAAATTTTCATTAAATTAAATGTATAAAAATCTTTTTGTTAACCAAATTACATGGAAAAACTTACATCATATTGTTTCCCAGCTGATCTTTAATTACAAGCTCCATTATATCATTTTTCAAAATTACCATAGTTATTACACAACCATAAATTCTAGATTCCATTGGAATATCATAAATATCTAGAAAATAATTTGAATATATTGATAATCTATCAAGACTAGTAGATGTTATGTCTAAATTCATAACACTTTTTATTTTTTATTGTCTATACTATATTTCATTACCTTTAAATTATTCCTATAAAAAATAGATTAATATATAAACATTAAAAATATAAAAAATTAAAAGAAAAATGTGATAAAATATATAATATACACATACCTCTATAGTAATTTGTCAAACAAGTATTGATTGACAGACTAAAAAATGGTTGATACTTTTTCCAACTGTACTCACCTTATCTGTGGGTAATTGTATTCTTACTAATCTATTTATAATATCTTGTAGAGTGACTTATGATTATTTATATCTATATATTGATGATGAATTTTATATTCAATATAATATTTCATCCCATGTGAAAGAATATGATGTTGGGGATCATCAACATATATCTCACAACACCTAGGAAGCTGTGGAGGAGGGGTATAGGAGTGGGATAAGAAGAAGTGTAGTCTACAGGTAGAGGTTTATTAGTACGATAAGTAAGAGTGGGATATACTGGAGGAGGTGGAGGAGTGGGATCAATAGTATAAAACTATATTTTAATTTCTATAAACATTGAATGTATCGAAGCTTTGATCCTTTACTCCATCATCACATGAATATCATGAACTTCATCTTCCAAAGATTATATTTTATTTTCATAAACATTCTCCATTAAAGAATATTTAGTATGTGGAAATTATTTTTTTACCAATACACTTATTGGGTATCCTCATACATGACCCAGGTGTTGGATATTTCCCAATGTTGTAGCTAAAATATCCTTCATATCATCATCTATAAAGACCCCCTATATGCCCGTCTTCTCAAGATAATCCTATATATATTATTTGAAAATTTTATAATTAATCACAATATATAAATAATTGATTTAACTTAAATAAATAAAATAAACAACTTAAAATCCTCTCTGTTATAATTCTATACTCTTCCATAAGATATTTCATTTTCTCTCATTTAATACCTCTTTCATTTTTAATGTCTAATTGGAGGGGAAGGAGTGTCAACCTCTGCAAAACCTGAAGACTCAACTCTCAGTTTTTGAAAATTTTCAGCAATTATCTATTCTTAAAATAACATATATCCTCATTGATATAAAGAATGAAGGTATGAATTTCTATATTGGATATCTATATGAGATATCCTCTCTTGTTATAAACTAAGAATAAAGAAATCATTAATATGATCATTAGTATAAAAAAATTATAAAAGGTATCATTTCACTTACAAAAAACTATTATTTTCCTCTACTTTCAAAAAATTTATTCCATTTATATTCATCTATAAATGGATATATATCACATGTATTATGATTTTTTATACACCTAAAAATGGAATATATTGTAAGCATTGATTTAAAATCCCTCTATCTTCTAGAAACCAATGATAAAAAAATTTGACACCTCTAGTATTAGGTATATCATATGTCATCTGATAATAATTAGAATACATATATTACTTTAAACATTTCAAGATAAGTTAAATAATAACACACAATATTAACAAAATAGTCTCACACAGGAGAGATATTTTCAGTTTTTCAACACTTCTTCAATCATCAATCAAAATAATAAATTTTCTTTTAGCCTGCACCATTATAAAGTCTTTAAGGTTTTGAATTTGGACCTCATGGAATATAATTATCATCAAAGCATATTGAAATCCTCTTTTCCTTGCTACAAGAAACTAATAATTTTGGGAAATGTGTGTTGAAAATTTACCAACCCTCAAACTCTTTTTTCCCCAATGGAAGTAGATTTCTCTTGTAGAGAAGGATGAGGAGGTTTATCAATAAGAGAATGTTTACATTCCTCCTGAGAGGTATGTTTACAATCCTCTCTAGAATTATGTGGTTGATTAGATTATTGATCTTCAATTATCCTAAAAATCAAAAAAACAAATAATTAGTACACAAATATACAAATCCAAATATTATAAACAAATGTACAAAAAAATGAAAAAATTTAAAACAAAAAGTAATCTATACTAAACACATTTTTATTCTTATTTTTTATTGTTAAATAAAATTCTAACAACATTAATGTGAGATTATATGACATAAAAAATGAATAAAAATAAAAATATAGTGTGTGAATAGTAAAAATCCTCCAACGTATAACACCATTTTACACCAAAAATTATATTCTTTGAATATATGAAAAATGATCCAATGAAAATTAAACTATACTAACCACATTTTTATTCAGATTTTTTATGGTAGTTAGCTAAAATTATAAAAACATTAATAAGAGATGATAATACATAAAATAATGAAGCAAAATCCAAAAATTGTGTGTAATAGTAAAAATTATTGAACTTAATAAATAATTTTTTTCACCAAAAAGAATATTTTTGAATATTCTCTTTCATAAAATATTTTTATTTTTATTTAACATATTAGATTTAAAATATTATTTTTTTTCAAAAAAACAATTAATAGATAAGTTACGTAAGGGTAAACATGGTAAACTAAACAAGAATAAAATAATTTGAACAAACCATTTAACTTTAATGTTATAATATGTTTTTTAATAAATAAAATTAAATTAAAATATATAACATTTTATAAATTTTAAAAAATAAATGTAGAAATAAGTATATAATACTTGTAATATTAGGAATGCATTAATGGATTGTTTTACAAAAAAATCATCACAATCATTCTTTATGTCACAAACCATGTCTACAATGTGCTCATCAATATTATCAGTTAATATTTCTATAGAATTAGGGATCAAACAAAAATCAGCTTTTCCATAAATTTTATCATCACCAATATTCTATTTTTTTCTTGTAAAATAATAGACCACTACATATCAGATTGGTCAAGAACATAGATAATTTTTTTCATGTGTTTCTATGATAAAAGGATCAGTTGTGTATTCCATTATATTCAAATTAACAAGTTTCATCCCAAGTTTATCATGTCTGAAAAATTTTCTACCGATAAACCATTTGTAGTTAAACACTGGAACTTTAAATTTAATACAATCAACCTCCAATATTTCTTAAATGATCCTATAATATTCACTTAATGTGAGATTACTTGTTTCTCATTGGCTCTCGAAAAATTCATTTCTCATGAGAACAATAATACACTAATATTCTGAAATGTAATTATATTTTCTAGATCTTTCATATGAAATGTACATCCATTAATGTCCTACCTAGACCATGTTATCAAATATAAACTTAGACTTCCCACTAACCATCTCAATGTTTATGATTCATCGTATCTACCATGAACGGTCTCTTTACACCATGGAAAAAAAGTTTTGTTATGATCATTCAAAATCCAAATATTTTTCTTCTTTGGATAAATTATTTCAACACATTAATATTCAATGTTATATATGGATAAGCATCATCTATGTTATATAGGATGTATAAATGTAACTTATTTATTTGTTCACCAGTCAAAAATTTTACCTTTAATCCATGGTTCCCCTTTCCCCTATAATTGACTTGTTTATAGAGAGATGTAGAAAAAATGATGAGCTCCACTTCATATAAGTAACTTGAACAAAACTCTGCAATCTCCTTATAAATATACTTCTAAACAATGGATTCTTCAGATTGATATGGATTCTCAACATACACCTTCAATGTCTTCATATACCTTTCAAAAGTATGCATCCAATATAGATATATATGTCTAAAAATATTTATTTCTTACACCAAATAAACCATTAAACTCATAATGATATCATAAAAATATATATAATAAAATGCATTTATAATTGAAATTTTATATAAAACTCTTCATTATCCATATTTTTCAAATCATTTAGATCAATCACCTTATTACAAATTGAATTGAAAAAAAATAAATCACCTTTATGATAGTCATTCTGACATGGATGGGAAATGTTCCACAAAATGCAACTGGTAGGAATTGTTTCATCATGATGTGACAATCATGATAATTCATACCTATCAAATTAAAATCCTTTAAAGATTCAATTTATTTTACATTTGATGAATATCCTTATGAAACTTTGATATAATTAAGCCATAGAAAAAAACTAATTTTATCCCTCTGGGATAATGTATGAAAAGATGGGGTCAGGAATGTTCTCCTTCCATAAATATAGATATATAACTCCAAACATATTTTAATTGAGAGAAAGTCTAATCTTTCATTTAACTTGTCTTTAGTATTTCCTTTAATATCTAATAATGTTCTGATCAATCTATCAAGAATATTCTTCTTCATTTTCAGGAAATCAATGTAATTTTTGACCTCCTGATATCTCCAATATGGTATCTCAAAAATTGTTGACCATTTCTTCCAAATATTTCTATCATTACCAGATTTTGTGTCTTTCCAAATGTCACAAAAATGTTTTTCACCCTCTCAAAGTACTGGTTGGTGGAAAAAGTTTTCAGAGAAATATTAAACTCTTATAAGCCGTTGAATTCCTTTTTTAATATTCAATAATACTGATACATAGACAAAAACTTTTGATTAAATATTTATAATATTTTTCTCCCATGTTATAGTTTATAATATAAAGTCTGTTTTTCAAAAATTGGACAAAATTTATTCCCCTTAACACTATATATAGACAAATTTCCATATGTTGGGAAGTCATTTATAGTGAACATAATCATTACATGCAAATGAAAATGTTTCATTTTAAAATAATCATACACCCTAATACCTTCTTTCTATAAAATATTAAAATCATAAATTAATTGTGACAAGAAAACATCAATATCATTTTTGGGTTGTTTTGGTCCAGAGATCATTAAACTCAACAAGACATATTTATGCTTCATAAAAAATTCAGGAGATAATTTATAAATTTTAAATAAAATACGACATGAACTATGCGTGATACTAAGTCTTTGATATGGATTCATTCGATCTATGCATAGTCCAAGTATGATATTTCTAAATTCGTTTCTAAATGTACGAAATTATTGATCAATTTTATTCCACTGTGAAAATTAGCTGGATACCATAATTTTCCAGCACATCTTCACTCATCTTCATACCATCTTAAACTTCTTGTATCATTTTAATTTGAAAATAAACATTTAAAATGAGTAATTATAAGAAGATGAAAAAATATCATGGTAGGAGTATATTTAACTTCTAAATCAGCCTATGATTTTTCTTTCAACTTATATAGTGACATCCCATATTTTGGACATCCTGATAGAAGTTTTCATTTCTTCCTATATATCACACATTCATTCGAGCATGCATATATTTTCTTGTACTCTAATCCAATCAGGTATAGTATTTTATTCTTTTTATAATGTGAATATGAAATATCATTATCTTTATAAAGAATGTATGTCAACAATTATAGAAACTCTATAAAACTCTTTTCACTCTATCCATATTTTTCCTTCAAGTTATTCAATCTTTATGTCTTCTAAAAATAGTAAATTTCATACAACCTAGATACAATGGTTTTGAGAATCACCATATAGATTCTAAATTGTCAATTATTTCTTTATTTCCTCTACTTTAATATCACAAATAATTTATTTAATTTGATCATACTTATCATATTTTAAAGCATCATAATCAATAGATCTGAATTTCTGCTTAGTTTTACCAAGCTAAATCTATGGGATATAGCTCATATTAACACAAGGAAAAATTAAATTATATTTCATCTCTCTTATTTTCAACTTATTCATATTTAAATATTTTAGGTTTGTATAGAAAAACATGTCATTTTTTGGAACATTTCTTTTACAAAATTTCAAAAAATCATCAACACCTTCCTTATATTGATCACTTATTCGAATTCTAGTATTCTGAATTCAAATAATTGTTATCTTTAAAGAATATAAAAAAACTATCTTGTTAAGATGATATAGTGGTGATAAAAGTGAGTTACATGGAGAAATACTATATTATTTCAATGATAATAAATAAGACACACTTTTGTTGCTATTCATTAGTAAAATGTTGTTATGATTTTCAAAAATACTGAATAGAATGTTAACAAAGTTAATAAAAATGTAGATGAAATTGAATGTTAATTGGAATAATTATAAAATAAAACATAAAATAAAGGAAATAAATTTACATCTCTATAGTGTAAAATAGATTCTTGATGGAAAATTAAAAATAAATGAAAGCATTAGAAGAGGGACTATATATCTAGAATTTTCATGTGAATATTTCATTGAATTAAAAGTAAAGAAAATTAAACAATAATATAGGATAATTGTTTACTAGAATTAATTTGTATAATATAAGATATTTAGTATAGAATTACTATAAGAATCATTAGTTTCTAGAAAAATAAGATGGAGGTTGAAGTTAAGACACTCATTAAGAAATAATTTATTATATTAAGAGTAACTATAATGAAATTTAAAACACAAATCTTAGTGAATAATCACAAATTTTGGAAGAAAGAATTAACAATGAATGATCTAATTTTTTTAGAAATATCGTTCTTAGATTTGATTATTATATTGTTTATCTAATAGAAATAAATATTTCATTGAACAAAGGGATCAATTTTTTAAAGTAATAGAAGGTAAAAAAATTAAACTAACCACATTAAAGAATATAGGGTAAAAAATACCCTAATATATCTCTAATACTTGGGAGGGATAAAATGAATCCACCCATAAAATAATGATAAATGTTACATATTTTTAGAACATAAATGTGAAAATAATCTTAATCTTAACATGTCATATTAAACACATGATAAATAAATTGAATTAAATTGGATTTCAAAAAAATTGATCGTAATCCGTACTAAAAATAATAATTTGGGTGGTATAATTAGAGTATATATCAAGTGGAGAATAAAAAACATTAAAGGTTGTTAACCTAGATAAAAATTACATTATAATAGGATTATAAAATTACATTTCAAATTAAGAAGATATTACATTTAAATTTTTTATTATATTTTATTACAAAGAGAGTTTTTTATAAAATATTGAGAATAGAAATGATATTGAAAAACCTATAACACTAGAAGTAAAACATTACAAGGAAAATAGAAAATTTTGATGAGAAAATTCATTCATATAGAAGGAACTAAAAAATAGATTACTTTTATTAATTTCTAAACTAAAAATAAAAATAATATAACCTTATGAAATTATAAAAATATATATAATGATATCCATAAAAAATATATAGAATATAGACATGGAAGAGAATGATTCTCATTTGAAAAAATGACATTATGAAGGGTCAGTATACATGAAATAATTAATTTTAGTTCTTATACAAGGGGATACTAAATGGTAAGATGAGATATAAAAAATCAAAATCTAACAGACAACCATGAATACAGTTTGAGTCAGTATGTAAACTAGTTTCTCACTAACCAGAAACACTGAGAGATGAATAGATAATCAATTTTATAAGAAATCACCCATGGACTAGTATATTGGGTAGACAATGTGTGTAGATTACCTAAGATATTAGAAGATCTATCTTCTAATGTGAAATGATTAGTCTGACGAAACCTGAGGGTGTGTAAATATGGTAATCCAACATTGGAGTACACAGGATTGAAAAAAAGAGGGTTAGGGCTTCCACACCATGGAATGACCGAAAGAGAGGGAAAATGAGTGAGGATTACTTGAGAGATAAGAAGATGTATCTTTGAATTTTCAATGATGAGGCCACCAAGACTTTATGGTGTATGAATATAGTAGTTCAATATTGGATTCCACTGGATCAAAGAAATGAGGGTTAGGGATTTTGCACGAAATAAATAAGAGTGTTTTTGTGAGAATGAAAGTCACTAAAATGAGTCCACTCGACGATTCATAAAATTTCAAACAGTATATAACATCGTTTATCTAATAAATAATGTTATAATTTCTTTTTCTATGCCATTTATCTGGGAAAAACATGTTAAACCTAAGATTCAACATTAGTTCCTAGTTAATAAATGTAGAAAATAAATTAACTTTCACATCAGTTATTATATAATTGGTATGAAAAAGAAATTTTCATGGCTTTAAGATGTCGGTTATAAAATAACTGATGTGAAAAGGTAATTTCCATGGTTTTATCACATTATTTATATAGTAATTGATTTGAAAAATTAATTTTATGGGGTTTTCAATTCACTTATAAATAACTGACATGAAAATGGTGATGTGATAAATAGTTTTTTTACTACTGTCCTGCCCTGAGTGAGAGGGTAGAGGTCTAGGTTTGCTGTGGGACCCTAATGATAAGTATAATTCATATAAATATTTCAAATATATTTCTATAGTGTTTAATGGTGATTTATTTGATAATACACTGGGTTTTGATGTGTTTTTGCAGGAATTATGAATTCAAGACTCGAAGGATGAATGATAGAAAAATAACAGAATTTCACACTACACATTGTGAATCTAATGTGCATTATGTGTACACCTCAAGTAGACCACATTATATCCAAATAAAGGGTGTTAATCCATATTATATGTTGTGAAAAACTCGAATTTCAAACCAGTTGAAATACATGATATGAACTCATTACACAATGTGTGAAGTTCAAAACCTAATTTTCATCGATGATTCAAGCCTTGAAATCCAAAGATCCAAGATATTGGGAGATTAATGTGGATCTAAAGTACACAGTGTAAAAGAAAATTACAGGTTGTGAAATCATCAATGCATAAGCCACTTAAACTACACACATGACATGAACCATTTACAAGTCATGTAACATTCCAAGTCTATAAATGTAAAGCGACCCAAAGTGAAGAAAAAAGTTCAGACGCATGACTTCATTTATCCATTATTATTTGTTTCTTTTTAATTTTCTTCCAAACTTATTTAAACTGATTTATTTTATTGTTTCAACCAATCCTTTGTTAATTATTTTCATTTCAAGAATCCTTTACTTTTCATTATTGTTTCAATGTTCAATTTCAATACTAATTTCCATTCAACATCAATTATCGATGTCTTCTTCATTGTTTATTCTTAAAGTTAGTATTAATTTGATTTTCTATGATTTCAATTGGGGATTATTATGATTTAAGTTTTTTATTTTTCATTTAAAGCATGTTCGATCTATTCACCTACTGTCATTTAATTCCCTTATGTACTGCTAATCTATTTAGGGTTGGGGATCGAGAGTAGGAGTGTCTTTTAACCTAATGAATATATGAATAAAAATATAGTAACCTTGAGGATAGTAATCAAGTTAAAAAAAAATCAATCTTATTCTTTTGCAACTACCCTAATCATAAAATTTTAAAAACAAAGGATTCTTGAACTAATTAGATTTGAGTAGGGTAATACAAATAACCTGTTATTATTTCTTTCTATAATTAAATATTCCTACACTTAGGTTTTTAACTATATCTAGACCAAGGAGTAGTTTCCATATTAGGTAGATTCAATTGTTTGGACCAAGATCAATTGGTGACTTTTTCACCACTTTCCAGCCTCATCCATAGTTCTATCATAAGCTAGATTTGGGATTATTTTCTTCATATACCCTTAAATTTACATTGAAAATTTTATTTAATATGATTAAATCTCAAGATACATAGTTCTTAGAAAATACCAAAAACAAATAGTGATTGTGAAAAATCCTAACCAAGTGGTTCTTTCCACTATGTTTCTTTCCTTTAAGTTATCTCGGTGGGTTCAACCACAGACTACCACTTACTATGCCCTAGTAGATGAATTAATTTTGGGAAATATAAATTCTAATATAATAAATTCCCACGTTCAATCAACGACATCATGCGGGCCAATCAAAGTTTTTTACTATTGTTGGGGATAACTACAGTTAAGCATAGTGACCTTCGGTATAAACCATAGATTTCCTCACACCCCCCCCCCAACCCCCCACTTATTATTTTTTCTTCCCCTTTTCTTTTTACAATTTTCTATCATGTACTAAAACCTATGTATGTTTATCTTCGGCTTAGTACATGTGTATGGTCCCTCTAACTCATTCAAGGAGCCTTTATGCTCAAGAAATGCTTCCTATAAATCCTAAAATTGGGAGATATATAGATGCACAGTGATGATCTGATATGGATGAACACAATTATCTTCCACCCCCCACACTAGGAAAACATTCAATATATTCCACCCGAACCTTAGGTGGAGCGACCAATGCTTCAGGAGCTCGCCATCATGGATTAAGGATGGTTTCCCATCAGTGGTGATGTGCCCAGCATTTTTCACTCAATAATTCAAGAAAAATCATTTGAAATAAAACATGGACTCATTCATATAATAAATAACATGGGGTAGTTTATTGTACTACAAAATGAATACCCCCATGATCACATTTCAAATTTCTTAGACGTCTAAAGCACCTTTCACAACTAGGGAGTTTCATTTTTTTCCATCATACTGTGATTCTTCCCTTTCTACTTGCGTGATCGATCTAAGGATTGGATTAAAAGTAAATATCCTAATTCCATCATTATTTGGGATGATTTAGTGAAGAAATTTCTATAAAAATATTTCCCACCAATCCGAACTAAGAATTATAGAAATGAGATTTAAAAATTCAATGAAATGGATATAGAATAATTATGGGAATCATGGGACCACTTTAAGTAACAAACCCATAAATTCCCACATCATGGACTTGATGTGTGTATTCAATTGCAAACTTTTTATCAGGGACTCCAATCCACTTCATTCATAGTTGTATACATCACCACTAAAGGATGGATCATGCTAAAGATGTCTGAATTCATAAGAGCTATATTAGATGATGTTTTCCATAATTATCATCTATGGAAAAGTGATATAGGATTGCCTCAACATGGAATCCATCAATTGTAAGAGACCACCCATCTAGAAGCACAATTTTAAGCCCTTACTAAGAATCTATAATCATTTCATCTACCAGTTTCACCACCACCACTCCTCCAATTATAGAGATACAATCTTCTAAAATGTGTAAAGTAATGAAACCCTGTTAGGATTGAAGGTTAAGAATGGAGGAACCACAAATCCAAGATTATAATTATGTTAATTTAAATCAACAAAATCATTAGTTTTAATAGGCTCAATAATTTCAATAGTAGTACTTCCAGTATAGACTGGATCACAAGCCACAACAACCTAACCAAGATTACTATTAGTAGAGGAGTGTACAGTTACCACCAAGGAATCAAGTACCACCAGGGTACCTACCATAACTTTCATATCCTCAATCACAGTATCAATTTCAATAAACTTTTCCCCCTAGAGCTTAGTAGTTTCCACCTACTCAATAGCAGTAATTCCAATAAGCTCTATTATGACCCCCATAATAATCCCAATCTCTTAATTCCAATCATGAAAAAATTCTCAACATATTCATACAAAAATTAGATCATAGGATGTCAAACCAAGAAATTGAAATGAAAAATCAAAGGGATTCCTTGTGCAACTTGGATCATCTAGTGGGATAGATCTCTAAGATGCTATCATAAATATTATAGAGTACATTTCCTGGTAATACTAATAAACATCCTATAGAAAAGGTTAAGGTTATAGTTCATAAAGGTATAAAAAATCTGGATTTTCAGTAGCCATGTGGATTTGATGAAAAGTTGTTAAAAGAACATGAATAATGTGAAACAATCATCAGCAAGGATGTTGATGGTATCATAAATAAAGTTTTACGGGAGAAAATTCTAGATGTTGAATCAAATAAAAAAGTTCTTTTATAGGAGAAACGTGAAAAAAGAAGAATTATATGTGGCACCACCACCATACAAACCCCATATTCCCTTTCTAGAAAAAAAAATACAAGAAAAAGTAGAGGAACATTACAAAAAAAATAGATATATTTAAGAAACTGCACATAAACATCCCTTTCTTAGTGGCCATTACTCAAATACCTACTCATGAAAGATTCATAAAATAATTTATTTCCAATAAAAATAAAATGGAATATTTATGAGTGATATCATTAAATGAATAATTCTATTTAACTTTTTAGCAGATGCTACCTTTGAAGATGTGATATCACGGATGTTTATCTATTCCATACACTATAAGGACATGGAATTTTAAAATAGTCTTATGTAATCATAGAGAAAGTATCAATATCATTCCCATGAGTGTTTTCAAAAAAATTAGGCTTAGATAATTAAAACCAAAAATATTTTCACTCTAATTTATCGACTGCTTCATCAAGAACCCACAAGGACTGCTCGATAACATCATAGTCAAAGTTGGTAAATTCATATTTCCTATTGATTTCCTTGTCATGGACATAGAAGAAGAAGGATATATCCCCCATAAATTTAGAGAGACCATTTCTCACCACTAGAAAGGTGATAATTGATATAAATCAAGGGAGGCTAATATTTTGAGTTGGGTAAGAAAAAAAATTTGTTCGATTTAGTAAAAGCTGCTAATAAAAGTGGTCAGTGTTTAGATTGTAAAACCATCTTTATTAATAAAAATAAATATGATCATATGACTAATAAATATGTTAGAAATAAACTAACTCATATTGAAAATTGATACATTTCCCATATTAACATGAATTACACTGCTCCTTTAATGAGGGATGTAATCCCACCATTCGTACCCTCAGTGTTCAAGAACAATTCCCTGAGTGGTGTTCCCTTACTTTTAAAATCGTTTAAATGGAAACATTTCTAGATCATTTCAATAAACAAAGAAATGTCTAGGAGGAAACCCATGATTGGTTAAATGGGTTATATTAGACATTAGATAAGATAAATAATGCTGGAGTAGGGTTTAGAGGATTTTAACTTTAAAATAAAATAAAATTCACATTGTGTAAACAAATTACATGATGTGAACTTATCGGGTCTTGAAAAATAAAACCCTAAGAATTACATGTAATGTATCCAATAAAAAACATGAATTCATTAGGGAAACTTTAAAATCCATGAACCCTAGGTTCATGGAATCCACACAACCCTCAACCTCCCATCCCCATCATGCTCCTCCCCAAACCTCTGACCACTTTTCCTCCCTCCCTATCAACCGCCCTTCTATCCTCTTACCCTCTCTTTCTCCCACACCCTCTAGCCCGCTCCTTTCCCACTGAACTATCCATCATGGACCATAGAAAAACTCTCAAGCATATGGACCAGTAGAGATATGATCCTCTTCCACCCAAGAATCTGATGATTTCACCTCTGTCACCACCTATAAATATGACCCCCTAATCTTTTACATCTGCTTCTACCACACCCTTATACTTCATCAAGTTTGAGGAGTCATAGTACACTTTCATCTCATCCTAGATTTCAAACTCATGGTAGAACCTACACCCATGCATCCATTTTTCTACCCCCAAGCATCAGATTTGGTTGGTCCATCTCTAGGCCAAGCCGATGTAGTCCAAAAATACTTTATACATGGTCATCCCCAAGTAAATCCACATACACGATGAGGTTAATGATCTTCTATGATGAATACGCCTCTCCTCTATCAATAAGGTCTATAAGAAGGATTACCAAGATTGTTCCCTGGAGTTTTTATCCATGTTAGATCTTGATGAGGCAACACCACCTTTCAACTGGGTCACCATCCTTGAGAGCTGGCCTTGGGAGATTTTGGCATCGGGCATGCTACCTACACCGAGGATTTCATCTCTTCCCATTATTACGCTATCATGTGACTAGATCTGAGCAAGGGGAATGTT
This sequence comes from Viscum album, assembly GCA_963277665.1. Lineage (NCBI taxonomy): Eukaryota > Viridiplantae > Streptophyta > Magnoliopsida > Santalales > Viscaceae > Viscum > Viscum album. The sequence goes on along the minus strand of OY728157.1, from coordinate 197,955,843 downwards.
GCATGGAATTGTCCTTTGATTTCTCAAGACCCCTAGAGATTTCATGACCCTCATACGAACAAGATCACCCAGTTATGAGGTGTCACCTTACGGATTCTCCATCGAGCTCTAGATCATGAATGGATCACCAGAGGATATGCTCACGAGAGCATTAGTAAGATTGAGATACTTATCCTTACCTATTCCAAGGGTGGACTAGATGTAAACATGGATCTCCATTTCACTTTATACTACCAAGCCCAGGTACGATGGGCCCAAGGTACTCTTATGGGGGCAGTTTCATTTCCCACCTTGTGCATAATGTCGACACCTTCGACACAATTTAGCATCTTTCCTCAATTGGGAAGATAGATCTCATTGACCTTCTCATGCTCTATAAGATGGGGATCTTGAGGATGGTCAATGGGAGATACCAATGGGGCCCACAGTACATTGTTGTTCCAGATGAGGCTCCAGCCCGGTATTCCCCTTCCACTACCCCAACTAAGGATACCCATGCCCCTATCGACTAAGCCTTAGCTCCTACTTCCACCTCTGCCTCATATTCCTCTATTTCTCTAGTGTCACCATACCCGGCCATCACTACTTCACCACCCCTACCCCATTTTCACCTACACCACCCTTATCATCCAACATATGGTCGGTTCTCCAATGCCTTTAGGATAACTATAGATATATGTTCCACCACCTCCGAATTCCATTCACTGAGACACCCCATTTCACCACCGCCACCCCACCACTAGCCCCTATATCTTCCCAACCACCAGACCCTATATCTTTCCTATAACCACCCTCTACAAACCCAACCACTACTTCCATTCTCACCAGGTCAGCCTACCTCCTGACGTCATCAATCCTACTACCTTATAGTTATTTCCAGAGGATCAGGCACAACAGGGAAAGGGACCCACCCTCCCATATTTATATGAGGTGCCTCTAATTGATCCATGTTTTCTATGTACATTCTCATTATGAATCAACACATCACCACCTCCATCCTCAACCAAGACAACTTCCAACCCCAAGAAACCTACCACAGCGGTCAATCCACCAGCCACAGTATCCATAAATATCATCAATAGGGTAGAGAAAACCAAGGAACCCACTGTTTGGGAGGGGAATCTTAATGCGGATAGTGGCGACACTATCTATATAGTTTTTTTCATGTACCCTCCTATGTTGTATGATGTCTGGTATTCTATTTTTTATCTTTCCATTGTATTCCCATTAGATCTAATATTCAATTATGTATCATAACTTGTATATATGGATGAGATGTAATTTTTATTTCACTTCATGGATTTCATATTTTTATTTTTTACTTATATATTAATTTAACCATGTCTAGATCTACTGTATCCTCTGTGGTCATTGATGAGACTATCAGGCCACCATATGCCCTCCTACATGTGATGTATCTGTATATGAAAAACATATAATGCTAGATTGAGGAACTCCAGCTCTATATCTATCCTCAATAGGATCCCACTCCATGATGTGCATGACATCTACTTCCATATGAGATTCTCGATCAGAATATTCTTGAGGTGATTAATCCCACCAAGCACCCTTATTAGCTTGATGATACAGTCACCAGTACCTGTAGGAGGGAGAGGACCTATGAGGTGATGGATGGCACTAAATGATTCTTTTTTCCATCCATCTGGATGAAGGCATCATTCTTATCACTTTATAGGAACAACCCATATTTTTCTATAATTGTTTTGTGTTCTTAGGACCTATTTTTACTTTTTCAGAGCTTTTAGTTCATAGATCATTCAAAAACTTTATTTTATTCCATTCAATAATTTATCTAGGATTATTTCACCTGTTATTAAATTTGAGAACTTTCCATTTTTTCTACTTATATTTTTATTAACCCCTATATACTAATAGTTTAACTTAGGTGAGTATTTTTTTTCTATTAATTTTTGCAGGCAGAACAGTTTCACATCACCATCAAATAATTTCCCCCATGTCATGAATTTCATATAGGGAGATCTAGATTCTATATTTTCAATTTTAAACTTCCCTTTCATTTCTATCTATTTTGTACTTGCTAGCTCTCCCATTTCATTTTTTTGAGCAGTGTGTACGCTATATCATTTTAAGTGTGGGGGTATTTATTGAGATTTATTTTCTAAAAACTTGAATTCTTTCTTGTTTTCATTAACCTAGGATAAATTTTTATTGAAATAATTATTTAACTTGAAATATCATTTCACCAATTTAAATAAAAAAAATGGTAGGTTATATCTTATTAAAATCCATTTTATTATTATTTTTAATTTTCATATGATTGTTGATTTAAGTAAATTATTTTTAAATTTTTTATTCCTGAAATTTATTTTAATTGAATTATTACAAGATATTATTCCATTATTGATTACTAGTTATTTTATATACTCCCATACCCGAGAAAATTCTATACTTACATTGTCATATTATTTTCTGAGCATATTTATTAAGTGATACTTGGGATATATAAACCTATTAGAAATTGCATTGAGATCATATCAAGGATAATATTAAACAAATAAACTATTAAAATGATTGATAAAATATTTATTGATCCAGCTATCAGGATACCCATATTTATATATTTTCTTCATTAGCCTATAGTATCATTGAATAACCTTGTTAGGATAGATCCATTTCAAGCCTATTATTCCTTCCTACCCTACTCTTGGAACTATGAATCGTTTTATTTAAAACAAGTTTGGGGGATTTATTATCTCTTCCATACATGGGACATTCTATACTAAGGAGACATATAGTGGAATTTTCACTAGATTGATATGACCTAGTTCATGATTACCTTTGGCATCTACCATTCATAGCATGTTCCTTAGAAAAAATAAATATAATAAAAAAATGGATTTTATATTAGGAAGGTTTAAAATAACCATTACCATACTGATGAATCTTATTATCGATCATATATAGTTAGTTTATGTATGTGAGATCTAGCCTAAGAATTATTTTTAAAAAATAAATAAAATGAAAAATATAAAGGAACAGAGAACATTCTTTACGATTTTTTGACATATTCATGGACCTACTTTGAGATGCTTAGATCATGGACACGTTTTTTTTTGAGGAGTTACCTCATTACATTTTTCACATTTATCATGCATTATAATTGGGAGGTTATGAACCTTTTTTTAGCTTGATTTTTATATTCTACCCACCTAACCTCATCCTCATAGACATTTAAAACTTATTTTTTAAGCCCTTATGATTAGTTTCGTATTTGTATTTATGAAGTGTAGTTGATATAACCAATGAAATACTATTTTTAGAAACATGTATTAAAGGTATGATCATAAATATAGTTTTATTTTACTTTGAGTGGTGAGAGAAATTTTATTTTAAGGTAAATTGAGAAATGGGTATAACTTTTGAAGAATAGTTATGAAATTGTAATTATAGGAAGAATGAATATAAATAAATAACTTAACTATTAGGAAAGATTGATTTTATATACATGATTGATTCTAGAGGACTTATATTTTTTTCTTGTACTTAGTTTTATTTTTCTTATTGTAATTAACGTTTCCTTCTTAAATATTTTTATTTTTGGAATCCTTATTGAGATACTTTTTTCTTAAGGAAAAGGAATTGTTCAAGTGTGGGGGAATTTCCTAATCTGAATTCATATACAAAGTTTGGATACATTTATCTAATGTTTAATGGTTCTTTATTTAATAATACACTGGGGATTGATGGATTTTTTAAAGAATTAAGAATTCAAGACTCAATGGAGGAATGATGGAAAAATAGTAGAATTGCACACTATACATTCTGAATCTAATGTACATAATGTTTACTCATCAAGAAGACCATATGTTGTCTAACTACATGGTGTAAATCCAAAATAAAATCCATGAACCAAGTACATAATGTAAATCCATATTACATGTCATGAAAGACTTGAATTTCAATATTGATGATATACACGGAGTGAACTCATTACACACTATACAAATTTCAAAACCTGATTTCCATCAAATATTTAATCACTAAAATCCAAATATCCAAGATATTAAGTGACTAATGCAGATCTAAAGTACATGGTGTGAAAGACAAGTACACACTATGAAAGACTCAATGTAGAATCCACTTAAACAACATGCATGATGTGAACCATTTATATTCCATGTAACAATCTAAGTCTATAAATATCTATCAACCCAAAGCACAAAAAAATTTAAACTCCCTAATTATTTTCCTACATTATTATTTGTTTCTTTCCCATTTCCTTCCAAACTTATTTTCATTTCTTTATTTTATTATTTTAAGCAATCCTTTGTTATTTATTTATATTTTAATAATTTTTTGTTGTTCGTTGTTGTTTTGAAGTTTAAATTTCAATAGTAACTATCATTTAATATCTATTTTCATTGTATACTTCATTGTTTCATCATTAAATTTGATATTTAATTGATTCTACATGATTTAAATTTTTTATTTTTGTGATTTAAGTTGTTTATTTTTCATATTAAGAATATTGTGATTTGTTTCCCTACTTTCATTTAATTCTATCATGTGTGGATAATCCACTTAGGGTTAGGGGTTGAGTGTAGGGGTATATTTTAAGAAAATGAATATATGAATCAAAACTTGTCCACCCTATGTCTAATAATTAGGTTAGAAATAATTTTAAATTTCATTCTTATGCAACTATCCTGACCATCAAAGGTGAAAAATGAGAAATCCTAGACTTAATTGGAGTTGATCAGGGTAGGATCAATAGCATGTGATTCTTTCTACCAAGAATCCATGATTCATGCACTTAGGTTTTCAGATATATCTAGTACAAGGATTAGTTTACATCTTATGTTGATCCAATTGGTTTGAGAAAGGTCAATTAGTGACTTTTTCACCACTTTACAGCCTAATCCATGGGTCTATCCTAAGATAGATTTAGGATAATATTCTACCTATACCCTAAAATTGACCCTGAACCCTTCCTTTAATCTGATTAAATCCCAAGCTATGTAGTTATTAGAAAACCCCAAAACAAAAGATTGGTCATTAGGAATCCTAACCAAAAGTTTCTTTCCACTAGGTTGTTTTCCTATAAGTTGTCTTTATAGGTTTAACCCCAGACTGTCACTTACTATGCCTCTGTATCTAAGTGTGGTTTGGGAAATATAAATTCTAATTTGATTAATAAATTCTTTTAATCAATAATATTGTGCATACCGGTCACTTACCCTGAGTGAGAGGGTAGAGATCAAGAATCTGTAGGAAGTGGTCAAGGTCTGGTATGGGACCATACCCTATGTAATAGGGTAGAGGATGAGATGTGGTATAACCCAATACAATGATTATTATGGTATGGGTATATATTTATGATATGAGGTGACTAAATATAGTATAGGTTTATCTAGGTATGGCCAGGTGTAGTGGTGACCCGGTTAGCACATGATGACCCATCATGTAGGCCTGTATGAATTTTTATTTCTGTTATTTATTTTATTTATACATGCACATGTATATGATGTTGTATATTAGGTTAACCTGGTGAGACCCTATGAAAATATATTTTTTACACCTAGTGTGGGAAACTTGGTTCATGTGCAAACCTTTTTTTGACTTTCAAGACATAGGTTGTATAATGGATCATGCTAGAGAAGCTTCACAAGGATTGGAGATGGAGTTGATATGAGTCTTGGGGTTGGTCTTAGAGCCTATTTGTATATTTTATTATTTTTTTTACTTGTATATGTGACCATAATAGTGGGTGATCTATGGGATGCATAACTTTATAACCTATATCTTAATTTTTATATCATTTTGTGTGTGTTTATTTGTTTATGGTTATCTTGGGTTGTAATTCCATACATGTGTGCTCTAATTTAGGGATTTTGGATGGTGTTTGGTAATTTATTTTTACTGATGGTACTGATATTGAGAGTATAGTCTCCCCAACATTGATCATATACTATCATCATTGATTGGAATCCCCTAGTGTATGGGAAGGTTCACTTGAGGTCATTTTGCACTCTATCTAGGGTATCGTTTGGGTGATTTGAACTAGAGAATAACTAATAATGTAACATTCCCAATCTAGTTCACATTTATAGTGATCTAACTAGAGCATCACATGCCTTAGGTTCAACTCCATAGGAATCCAAGTAGTGCCAATGATTCATATATATCACATGCGGAGACTATAACCTCAGGTATAGATAACCATAAGCACAATGGAATAAATATCATAAACTGATCATCACAATAAAAAATTAATAAACTGATAGATGTTGCATCTAAATATTAGTCAATAGTAAACATAAACATATGATATAACAAAAATAATTGGTATACATGTCATACAGGTCATACAGGCATAATAAGGATCCCCCATGGGTGAATCATATACAATTAAGCCCAAAAAACAAATGAAAAAGGAGGCATCTATATCTAGTCCTGAAACTTTGCCCACGCCTATCTCCTAACTCCCACTAAGCTCAATCATCTTAACCATATAACTTTTTTTATAGTCCATAAGTCATATCTACTTCACCTCAATAGAAAATTTTTAGAATTTATATTTATTTCAAACTAACACTAACTACTATGGTGTAGTACAATTAAATAATGAGGTTAATCCCATGAAGAATAAGAAATCACAGTAAGAACTCCAAAATAAATTTCAGACCTTTAACATCCTGTCAAGACTATGAATTAAAATCTAAATTGAATTAAACTAACAAGTTAATGACTCAAATATAATAAAACTAAAAGAATAAATATGATGAGAGGGGAATAAATTTACAAGGATAGTTTCACTGAAATAATAACTTGACTTCACTCAAAAAATAAGAAAACTCACTAGTTATATGATCATAGATGTAATTAGTATCCATGTGATCTAATTTTACCAATACTACCCTAGCATCTCAACTCCTCATAACCATAAAAATCAAAATAGATAAATTTCATTATGTTCATATCACAAAATCAAAATAATAATCCAATCGTTGTTCATGAATTAATTATCTCTAATGTGTTGGGTTTCATCCATTATTAAACACATTACTTCAATGATTCAATAATGAATACAGATGAATTAAGTTGTAGCATAGTACTATAAAATAAGATAATTCTATGAGCAATGAAGAATTGAAAAAATCAATACGCACACTCTTCAATCAATCCCAGTCTCTCTCATATGTTCATCCACTTGTCACCAAGTGGTCATCAACAAAAAGTAAATGAAATTCCATATAAGTGAGAATAGAAAAAATAAAACTAAGTACAAGTTTGGTAATATTAGAAATATTACTTGAAATAATGATCATCCAAAGACTAATTTCCAAAATTACACAAGGAAAATATAAGAAAAATACAAGAAGAAAATAAAACCCTAGCTAAGGTCGATCCCCCGGTGGTCAATGGTCTAAAATCCCTGGTCAATTCTACTCTTAAATTCATGTCCTCCTTTCCTTTAAAATATTCCTTTTAAATCCTACATGTGATTTTTTCACTCAAACATTTTTTATCTCCTCCATAATATAAGAATACTATATATTTTAAATCTTTCATAGATATGTATGGAATGGTGTGACAACATGAACCATACCAAGATATCTTCCTCAAACACCATAGAACTCCATATCTTTTCATAAAATAAATGTTCCTCTCAGTACTACCACATATTGCATGATATTAGGAGCTGACATTTATCAGTGATAGATAAAAAGCACTAATAAAGGAGGGAACTTTTATCAGCACTCAAAAAAAGAACTTATAAAGTTAACTCTTATTGGTGTTAAAAAATGAATTAATAATATGGTACCCTTTTTTGGCACTTTTTTCTATCACTAATAAAAGTCTTCCCTTTATCGGTGCTTTTTAGCACCGATAAACCTGAGACTTTTGTCATCTCTTTTTGTTTAGCGCTGATAAAGGTTATAGTGAGTAATTTAATTTATACATAAATATTTATATTTTTTAAAATAATATTTATATTACAATAAGTATATATATGTAAATATAATATATAAATATGATTTATATAACTTTTAATAAAAAAATGAATCATATTTTCATAATTTTATATATAAAGAATTATCAAGTTTATATTAGTCAAAATGTTTAATAGTGTATTTATATACATTAAATACAAAATTTGTATATAATTAGAATAAATATAATATATTAAAAATATATATATTAAATAAATGAATATATTTATTTAAATATATATTTATATTGATATTAAATAAATTAAAATATATGTATATGTATAATTGTATGTGTGTATATGTGGGCATGTATGTGTGTGTGTGTAGATGTGTATGTGTACATATGTATGTATATTATGTGTACATATATGTGTGTGTGAAAGTCTATTCATTGATATAATATTACTTTTTATTTTTTAATATCTCTCCATTTTTAGTATTTTCTATATTTACTCATATTTAATATTTATTCATCTTTAATATGTATTTATTTTAATACATTAATCATGAATATATGTATGTGTGTGTTTAAATTAATTTGATTTTATTTTTGATTAATTTTAATTATTAATATTTTTATATTCAATATAATTCATTTTTAATAATTTTGTTTTTATATAATTAATATCATCTATTTATTAATTTTTCTTCATTTTTATGTGTCTCTAATTCATTTCAATGTTAAAAATTTATTATTTTAAATATTTTTTGTAATTTATTTAATTTTATTTATTCATTTATAATATGAATTAATTTATTATTATATATTCATTAATAATGTTAAAAAAATTATAAAAATATATTTTTGAATAAATATTTATAAATAAATATATTTATATTTATATATATAAATATATTTATAAATTTATGTTTACTGCATTTATAAAATTATATATTTATAATTATAAATAAATATATATAATTTTTAAAAAGTATATGTATATAATTATAGATAAATAATTATATATTTATATAATTATAAAATGTAAATAAATATACTTCTTATATTTATATATTAATATATATATATATATTTATAACTATATAACAATATATAAATATGTTTATAATTATATACAAATATTTATAAATATATTTATTTATAATTTTAATTATAAATATATATTTATAATTGTAATTATAAATATATATTTATAATTATATTTATAATTATATTTATAAATATATATTTACAATTATTTAAATATAATTATAATTAAATAAATAATTCTTTATTTATAATTATATTTATTTATATTTATTTATATTTATTTATATTTATTTATATTTATATTTATAAATACGTATTTACAATTATTTAAATATATTTATAATTATATAAATATTTATTTATAATTATATAAATTTTTATTTATTTATAATTATATGCATTTAAATTTTTTAATTATGTTGATTTTATTATTTAATCTTTATCTGTGTTAGAAAATTGATGATAAAGAGGTCATTTATCAGCTCCTATTATTTTAGTACTGATAAAACCCCTCTTTATCAGCACTTTTTTAGAAGCGCTAATAAAAATCATTGCTATCTTATAAATTTAACCCCAACCAAACTAATTCTCTCATATTGTTTATGCTCTTATAGAACTAAAAAATCATCATCGCTCTCCCTCGCTGCCACTCTCCCTCCCTTATCTCTTATCTCCCTCCCTAGCGGCTGCTCTCCCTCATCATCGCATGCTCCCCTCATGACCACTCCCCCTCACTGCTTCTCTCTCTCATCTACGATCTCCCTCTCTGACATTCGCTCTCCCCAACTCTCCCTCAGATGAATTGACACTTTCAAATCCCACTATATGTGACTTCTTATCCACTATTCAAGATTTCAACAACTTTAGTTCTTCTTTGGGTGTTTTTAATTTTACCAAATTATTTGAATGACATGTCACCTCCCTCATGCATACCTGATATAACACTGTCATCACACACTAGTTGGCTATCACAAGGTTCAACTTAGTATTTTTAATGAGTTTGAAAGTTCGGGTGACTAATACTATTCATACGTGACAATTCACCACCGACAAGTGTCATTCACCCAAACTTTTCCACTCCTTCAACATCCTAAGGTGATTTTGGAGTTAGGTCTTGGATCAAACTTCAAACATGAAGAAGAAGAAAAAGGAATTTTTGAGTATACTTCCTACTCTCACGGATTAAAATGAAACAATTATTCCCATTTTATTCTATTAATATACAAAATAACCCTCATCCTTTTAATATTTTCATTATTGTAAACATAGGTTGATCCCACTGGGAACTCATCATTTCATATTTTTCATCATTTTTATCACCATTATCATTTTCACTAGGTAACTCATCATCATTCAATTTTTAAATCAATAACCCTGCCTATAATTTACTTAATGTTTCAACTTCAATATCATAGTCACCACTTTCTTCATCATCTAGTTTAGATAATAAAAATATGCTTTTGAGTTTTTATAAATTCTTATCCATTCTCTATGAGGGAAAATTTGAGTTTCTAAACTTTTTAGTTTTATTTTTATGTTAACTTCTTGTCAAATCATATTTATTTTCACTTTACTTTCTATAAAAATTAGAAAATTGGTAGTGAAAAATACAATATATACAAATTTAAATCACTTTAATGGAATTTTATATTACTAATTTTTTTCATTATTGAAAACTCTTTAAATTATGTGTCAAAAGTTTTATGGATTATATATATATTTATAAATTTTCCATTGTTTTTATTTGAGGATTCATCTCAGCCTAGTGAATTGTTTAAATTTGAAGCATTCGTCAGACCCCAATTAGATTATTCTTCAATTATTTTACTAGCTTTAGAACCCAATCTTGAGACTTCTAGTTCATTGGATTTATATTCAAGATTTTTTCAATTATTGGTTTCTGAAGACCATGTGATTGGGCCCTATAAAAATTTTCATCATCTAAAAAAAGATCAAATTTGGATCTTAAACATCCTATCACTAAAACACCACCTGACCTACCATGTAGCAAGTAAAGGAATGAATAAACATCAACTCCTCCCACATGTTTTACTCCCACCAAAAAAATTTACAGAAATCATCCTTCATCTCTGTGTTATGCAATAAATGAAAATTTCATTATATTCTTTGTAACTTTATAGATATCACACGTTCCTTTCCTTCAATGATTTACACCACTAAAAAACGATCTTGACGCACATCATTCCTGTAGTACCCCCAGTTTCTGGTATGCAACCCTTACTTGATTCTTTTCATGGTTTTAAAGTTAAGGGGTTTGAATGGGAGAGTCGGGAGAACTTGGAATGATGTTTTGAGGTGAAGGGGAAGTCGCACGGGAGGCGCACGGTTTGTCTAAACCGTGTGGCCAAACCGTGCACAGTGGGTCTTGGAGGCAGTAGCTTCTGCATGGTTGGTGCATGGTTTGTCTAATCGTGCAGACAAACCATGCAATAAGGGTTGTCGAGGTAGTACCTAACGCACGGTTAGCGCACAGTTTGTCAAACCATGCAAACTAACTGTGCGGCCACTTAAACGAGATCCTATAAAGAAGGATCTCATGTGTTTTTGCCTCTATGTATCTCGTTTTTCCTACTAAGCCGACCTAACTCGGGATTTTGGTTCTCCTAAGGTCAAGGAGAGTTCTCCCATCATTTCGGAGGTGATCTGAAGGCTTCTCTTGGAAAATTGAAGCTGGATTCTTGAGGTATGGGATTGTTCTTGTTTGGTTTATTATATCTACTTAGATCTACTTCTCCTCTTCTCTTAGTTTCTTATATATACACCCATTATGGATATATCTAAGTGTTTGGATGCCAAATATGATGAGATTTTGTCTTGGTTGTGTTAGTAGAATAGATCTAAGGAGGATCCTTCATGAATCGGCCCAGTTTTCTTGTGCGTTCTCTGTTTGTTAGGGTTTTCATCAAAACCTTTGATGCTGGAGGCTTCTCTCTCAACTCCTCTTGTTAGAATTGATTTTCTTAGTTTCAAATTGGGTTATTGAATGGAATTGATTGTGAAAATCATGGAATAAATCTTCTTTAGTGATGATTTATGGTTTTAGTGAAATTGTGAAATCTTGGTGATTTTTTGTGCAAAGTGATTTGACTTCTTGAATTAAAAATGAAGATGTTAAATTATTGATTTATTGGAATGGTAAATGGTTTGATGAAAGATGGGTTTTACATAAAAAGGGTGTTTTATTGAAATGATTTGGTATTGAAATGGCTTTGATGAAATTGGTTTATTCTTTGGTTTTCAATAAAAGTACAGTTTTATTGAAATGGTTTGAATTGGTTGAACACACTTGGTTTTGATGGAAATGGTTTTCAATAAAAGGCTTTTTATTGAAAGGGTGGTTTTGGCATGATTTTTGGGAATGTGTGGTGTGTGTTCATATTGCATTCTGGACGGATAAGGGTTAAGAGTCTCCCCCATCAGTGTTGGGATGGATAAGGGTTGGGGCTCTCCCCCATCAAACATTCATATTGAATTCGGGACGGATAAGGGATAGGGTTCTCCCCCATCAGTGTTGGGATGGATAAGGGTTAGGGATCTCCCTCATCAATAATTCTTGTGCATTTGGGTTGGATAAGGGTAAGAAGTATCCCCCATCATGGTTGGGATGGATAAGGGTTAGGGCTTCTCCCCCTCTTCCAGTTAGCATGCATGGTTGGTTGCATGGGTTTGTGAAATGGTTGGGTACGCCAAGAAGGGATCTTGAGAAATTGTTTTAAAGATTATTTAGTTATTTTTATGAAAAAAATAACTTGCTGGAAAATTGGTTTCAATTTCACTTGTATGTTTTTGGTTATAAATGGTTTTGGGAAACTTGTTTATATTTAGTTATAAACTGTTTTTGAGAAATTGTTTTATATAAACAGTTTTATATAATTATTTCTAACTCTTTTATCCTAGTGGCATGAGTAGGGAAGTCATTGGGGAAAACCTAATGATTTTTATACTCACCCCTTCTTTGGAACTTTGGTGCTTTTGTAGATGTCGTGTTCTGGGACACAGATAAAGGTAAATCATCTTATTACTAGTGGCTGGTGGTGATGCTTGGGAGATGTTGTAGAGCATGGAGATTGTGGAGCACGGAGTCTTAGTGTCTTTTGAGAGTCTTGAGTTGTTTCTCTGTTGTGCACTTTGATACTTGGTTTGGTCTTCCACTGTTGTGTACTCTGATGTGGTTTGACATAAATGAAGTTGTTTAAGTTGTCTTTATTTTATTCATGCATCATATAGTGGTTGTTAATGATGTTTTGGTTGGTTTATTTCTCAAAGGATAAATCCCCCCCCCACTTGCATTAAAACCCTTCGGCATTTATTGTCATCCTTTGGCGTCTTGGGGATGTCGCTTAAGGCCTAGTAATTACTCGTTGAGCTCTCAAGCCAATGGGAATTGGCGGGTCATTACAAATGGTATCAGCTTGTTCGGTCCCTGCCTAACAAGTAGTCATATATGTTCTTGGTCTTGGAGTTGAAATTCGTTCTTGTCTATTCCATGGGGAAATCTTAGACAGGATTTGGATTGTCAGAACTTGAAATGTATAGAATAAAAGGACATAGCTAACCTGTTTATGCTGAACTTCAAGTTACCAGGGTGTTGGGTTCATAAGTGTTTTGGATACACTTATAGAATGTTGTAAATATCATTGTCATGGGTGTAGCCAATGAGATGAGCATGACATGCATTATAGAGGAATGAATTCCCACTAGGATTGCATATCTCATTGTTAGGAATGAGTAAGGATTTTTTGCATGGTGCCAATTTTTGAAAAAAAATGAAGAAATTGTTTTCAAGTGAAAGACTTTGAAAATAGGGTATTTGGTGTATTTTGAAAATAGGTTGATTTTCAAAAAGTATGTTAAATGTTTTCAAAAATGGTTGAACATGGAAAAAGGGTTGTTTTTGGAAAAACAATGTTTTGATAGATGATGTGATAGAATTTGAAATGCTAATCCATCAGTTTCTAGAGAGTGAGATTTATAGAGATTGTCGTTGGTTTAGAAAATGGCACCCAGTGGGCATCGTCGGAACCAACCCGAAGAAGCTTCGGAAAATGTGGTTTCACAAGAACCACGTTTGAACCAAGAGCTGGTTTAGATTATTATCCAAGCTTTTCAATCTATGGATACGGGGAACCGGAGGAATGATCAACGACATGTGGTTCATACCATCCAGTTCATGAAGCATAATCCACCAAACTTTTGGGATGATGCTGAACCCAAAAAGGCAGAGGTGTGGCTAAGTAGGATGAATCGTATCTTCGATTTCATCGGCACACCATCAGAGCTCAAAGTAAATTTGGTGACGTATATGCTTGAGGATCTTTCACGTCAGTGGTGGGATTTAGCAGTGCATGAAAAATTGGTTGAAGGCCTTACATGGGAGGATTTTGAAGAATTGTTCAACAAACAATTCTATCCTCACACGTTTAAGATCTAGAAAATGACGAACTTCTTCAGCCTAAAACAAGAGTCTCTCTATCACAGAGTATGCGGCTAAATTCATGAATTTAGTCCATTTTGCACCAGAGGTTGAGGCAAGTCCATAGTTGAAGGACCCATCTTCGAATTGAGGCTAACGAAAGAGATTCGATCGAAGATTGTGGTGCTCTATATTACGGATTATACAGAGATGGTGAACATAGTGACTGTTGCTGAACGTGATATCTCAGGAACGATAGGAGGAGGAATGTTGATACCTATAGAAAATGGTGGGAATGATCTCTTACCAACTGGCAGCGTTGACTTTGGCATCAATGGAAGAGATTGAAGAAAATAGTTTTCCAGCTGTTGTGGATCAATTTCCAGATGTCTTTCCCAATAACTTCTCATGGTTACCACCTCTAAGGGAAGTGGATTTTACGATTGATCTCTTTCTAAGGACCAGTCTTATTTCCCTTCCATCTTATAGGATCACACCAATAGAGTGACAGTAATTGAAAGTGCATTTAGAGGAGCTGGAAAACAAGGGTTTCATTCGACCAAGTACTTCTCCATGGGCATCACTGATGTTGTTTGTGAAGAAGGCAGATGAAACTCTTTGGCTATGTGTTGGTTATCGTAAGCTTAACTAAGTTATGATAAAGAATAGATATTCACTTCCATGCATTGATGATATATTCGATCAATTAAATGGATATCAGTGGTTCTCCAAGATTGACTTGCGATTAGGATATCACCAATTGCGAGTTCGGAAGGATGATATTCCAAATACATCTTTCAAAAGTAGATATGGCCACTACGAATATGTAGCCATGCCTTTCGGTCTAACGAATGCACCAGCAGTCTTCATGGCTTTGATGAATATGATATTTTAGTGATATCTGGATGCTTTTTTTGTGGTGTTTGTCGATGATATCTTGGTGTATTCAAATACAAGGGTTGATCATGAGGTGCACCTGGAAACAATGTTACAAATCTTGAGAGATCATTGTTTGTATGCCAAATTATCAAAGTGTGATTTTTGGATATAGGAAGTAAATTTCCTTAGCCATGCCATTTCTGAGAAAGGCATTTTTGTTGATCCTGAAAAGATAGAAGCTGTTATCTCTTGGCAACCACCAAAGAATGTGTTCGAGATACGCAATTTTCTTGGTCTAGCTGGTTACTACCGACGCTTTGTGTGTGATTTCCCAGGACTAGCTTCACCAATGACAGCTCTGACTAAGAAGAATTCTCTCTTCCAATGGATGGAAGAATTTCAGAAATACTTTCAGGAACTAAAAGTTTGGCTTACATCGGTACCTATCTCAAACTTACCAGAATCAGGATAGGGGTATGTGGTGTATTGTGATGCTTTGAGATTAGGTTTGGGTTGTGTTCTCATGCAAAGAGATCATGTGGTTTCTTATGGTTCAAGGCATTTGAGAGTGCATGAGAAAAATTACCCAACACATGATTTGGAGTTGGTTGCAGTCATCCATGCTTTGAAAACATTGAGACATTATCTCTTTGGTGAGAAATTTACTGTGTTTACAGATCACAAAAGCTTGAAACACATTTTCTCACAGTGAGATTTGAATCTCAGGAAAATGAGATGGATGGAGTATCTCCAAATGTTTGACTTTAACTTTATGTACACACCTGAAAAAGGGAATTTGGTGGCGGATGCATTGGGTAGAAATTAATATGCTCAGTTGGCGAAAGAAGCTTCAGAATAATGGCAGTTGATGTCGGTCTTAGCCAACATGCATGTGGAATGTGAAGACCGAGGTGATGTTGTTGTTTTCTTCTCATATACACTTGTTCCTGATTTAGTAAAGATGATCAAATAATCACAAACATCTGATGTAGAATGTCTGGTTGTAAGTTCAAAACTCAATGGTGGGGAGACCATTGATGGCTGGAAACTTGGTGGGGGTTCAGTTTTGTGTTTTAGAGATCGGATGGTTGTACCTATGGTTTGTCAGGAACAACTCCTTCATGCTTATCACCATTCAAGATGGGTTGTACACTCAGGTACACAGAAGATGTATAAGGCGTTGAAGTCACAGTTTTGGTGGAGAGGCATGAAAAGAAAGGTGGTCAAGTTCGTCTCACGGTGCTTAACTTGTCAGCAGGTTAAAGCAGAGCATCAGAGACCAGATATTATGTTACAATCTTTACCTATCCCAGTGTGGAAATGGGATCAGATAGCAATGGATTTTGTTACATTACTTTCAAGAACAGTCCAAAAACATGATGCCATTTGGGTGATAGTGGATCGTCTAACCAAGTCGGCCCATTTAATCCCTATTCGTGAAACCCATACGGTGTAATATCTTTAAAAAATCTATATCTGAGAAGTGGTAAAGAGGAATGGTGTACTAGTGTCTATAGTCTCAGATAGAGATCCGTGGTTCACATCTCATTTTTGGAAATCATTACAGCAATCCCTTAGGACTCAGTTGACTATGAGCATGGCGTATCATCCTCAGATGGATGGGAAATCCAAGCGGACGATACAAACTTTGGAAGATATGTTGCGGGATTGTGTAATGGATTTTGGTGGCTCATGGGAGGAACATATACCCTTATTGGAGTTCTCATACAATAATAGCTATCAATCCTCGATAAGCATGGCTCCGTTTGAAGCATTGTATGGGCATCCTTGTCGTTATCCAATATGTTGGGTGGAAACTGGTGAAACTTCACTAATTGGGCCAAGTCTTGTCCAAGAAACAACGGAGAATATTCAGTTGATTAGAAAGAGGATGGAGATGACTCAGAGTTGTCAGAAATCTTATACAGATCACCGTCGAAGACCATTGTCATTCGTTTTGGGTGATCATGTCTTCTGGAGGATCTCTTCAAGGCTTGGACATCGTCGTTTCAGGAAGTTGGGCAAGTTATCTTCAAGATACATTGGCCCTTTTGAGATAATGGAACGGGTTGGAGAGGTGGAATATCGTTTGGCATTACCACCATGGTTTATTTTGGTGCATAATGTGTTCCATGTATCTCAATTGAAAAAGTATCAGCCTGATCCTAACCATGTGATCAAATGGGATTGTGTTGACCTAAAGTCATATGCTTCGTTGATACATATTCCGGTACAGATTGTGGATAGGCAAGAGAAATTCTTGCATGGAAAAAGCATCGTTCTAGTCTGGGTTTTAGGGCAGCATGGTCAGATCCAGGAAGAGACTTTGGAATGTGAAAAGGAAATGAAAGAGCAATAGCCGGAACTCTTTCAGATGGGTGACGGTTTTCTACTTTCCCAGAACGGAAAGACCAATGGTGGGGAGAATTTAGTACCCCAGGTTTCTGGTATGTAACCCTTACTTGATGCTTTTCATGTTTTTATAGTTAAGGGTGTTGAATGGGAGAGTTGGGAGAACTTGGAATGATGTTTTGAGGCAAAGGGGAAGTCGCACGAAAGGCGCACAGTTTGTCTAAACCGTGCGTAGTGGGTCTTGGACGCAGTAGCTTCTACATGGTTGGTGCAAGGTTTGTCTAACTGTGTGTCCAAACCGTGTTAGAAGGGTAGTTGAGGCAGTAGCTAACATACGGTTAGCGCATGGTTTGTCAAATCGTGCGAACTAACCGTGTGGCCACTTAAACAAGATCCTATAAAGGTGAATCTCATGCATTTTTGCCTCTATGTAGCTCGTTTTTTCTCCTAAGCAGCCCTAACTCAGGATTTTGGTTCTCCTAAGGTCAAGGAGGGTTCTCCCATTGTTCCGTAGGTGATATGAAGGCTTCTCTTAGAGAATCAAAGTCAGATTCTTGAGTTATGTGATCGTTCTTGTTTGGTTTATTAGATCAACTTAGATCTACTTATCCTATTCTCTCGGTTTCCTAGATCTATGCCTGTTATGGATAGATATAAGTGTGTGGATTCCAAATATGATGAGATTTGTTCTTGATTTTGTTAGGAGAAGATATCTAAGGAGGGTCCTTGGTGAATCGGCCCGGTTTTCTTCTGCGTTCTCCATTTGTTAGGGTTTTCGTCAAAACCTTTGAGGTAAGAGGCTTCTATCTCGACTCCTCTTGTTAGAATTGATTTTATTAGTTTCAAATTGAGTTATTGAATGTAATTTATTGTGAAAATCATGGAATAAATCTTCTTTAGTGATGATTTATGGTTTTAGTGAAATTGTGAAATCTTGGTGATTTTTTGTGCAAAGTGATTTGACATCTTGAATTAAAAATAATGATTTTAAATTATTGATTTGATGAAATGGTAAATGGTTTGATGAAATATGGGTTTTCAATAAAAAGGGTGTTTCATTGAAATGATTTGGTATTGAAATGGCTTTGATGAAATTGGTTTATTCTTTGGTTTTCAATAAAAGTACAGTTTTATTGAAATGGTTTTAATTGGTTGAACACACTTGGTTTTGATGGAAATGGTTTTCAATAAAAGGTTTTTTATTGAAAGAGTTGTTTTGGAATGATTTTTGGGAATGTGTGGTGTGTGTTCATATTGCATTCGGGGTGGATAAGGGTTAGGAGTCTCCCCCATCAGTGTTGGGATGGATAAGGGTTAGGGATCTCCCCCATCAAACATTCATATTGCATTCGGGGCGGATAAGGGTTAGGGGTCTCCCCCATCAGTGTTGGGATGGATAAGGGTTAAGGGTCTCCCCCATCAAGAATTCATGTGCATTTGGGTTGAATAAGGGTAAGAAGTCTCCCCCATCATGGTTGGGATGGATAAGGGTTAGGGCTTCTCCCCCTCTTCTAGGTAGCATGCATGGTTGGTTGCATGGGTTTGTGAAATGGTTGGGTATGCCAAGAAGGGATCTTGAGAAATGGTTTTAAAGCTTATTTAGTTATATTTCTGAAAAAAATAACTTGCTGGAAAATTGGTTTCAAATTCACTTGTATGTTTTTGGTTATAAATGGTTTTGGAAAACTTGTTTATATTTAGTTATAAACTTTTTTTGAGAAATTTTTTTATATAAACTGTTTTATATAATTTTTGTTAACTCTTCTATCCTAGTGGAATGAGTAGGGAAGTCATTGGGGAAAACCTACTGAGTTTTATACTCACCCCTTCTTTGGTACTTTGGTAGTTTTGCAGATGTCGTGTTCCGGGACACAGGTAAAGGTAAATTATATTATTGCTAGTGGCTCGTGGTGATGCTTGGGAGATATTGTGGATATTGGAGCTTGTGGAGAACGGAGTCTTAGTGTATTTTGAGAGTCTTGAGTTGTTTCTTTGTTGTGTACTTTGATACTTGGTTTGGTATTCCATTGTTGTGTACTCTGGTGTGGTTTGACATAAATGAAATTGTTTAAGTTTTCTTTATTTTATTCATGCATCATATAGTGGGTGTTAATGATGTTTTGGTTGGTTTATTTCTCAAAGGTTAAATCATCCCCCGCTTGCATTGAAACCCTTCGGCATTTATTACCAGCCTTTGGCATCTTGGGGATGTCTCTTAAGGCCTAGTAATGACTCGTTGAGCTCTCAAGCCAATGAGAATTGGTGGGTCATTACAATTCCTCTCTTATTATCTTATAAAAATGGAATCATGTAGCTTTAATGATTCTTTAACAATGACCTTTTCTAAGTTCCAAGCTTAGACTTTTCTATATATTTATTTATTTATTAAAATATTAATATTATTGGATCAAATAGGATGGATATGAATCAAAAATTGATGGATTCTAATTGTATGAAAAAATATTATGAGGATGGTGTGAAATAGTTAATAAATTTTGAAATAGATCATGCATATGACCCTTATCAAATCCTTTTTTCCATGTTTACGTTATTTTTATTCCAGAATAATTAGTCTATAGGAGTTGGAAGAACACTTAATATATCTTGGAATAGATCTAAGTTATAAATGTTGGACTTAACATGGGAAAAACTGAATATAGGTGGTGATTGGGATAACACTATGTTTTAGGGATCATATGATATAATTAAAATTGTGAAAAATGATGAAGACCATATCAAGGATATAATTATAGGATTTAATTATAATTAAGATCCTATTGATGTAATGATAATTATGGTTGAAGGTGAACTTTTTGATTGCCCAATTTTTTTTGAAAATTTAAAGAGTTGTGCAAAGATGTCATTTATGATGGTTGTACTAAATATACAACATTTTTTTCCATTCTAAAGCTATATAATTTAAAAGCATAAAATGGATGGAGTGATTCTATTTTTACTGAACTACTTTCTCTCTTGATTGATATTATCTCATAAGATAATGAGCTTCCCTATCAAACATATAATTCTAAACCAATTTTAAATTCAATGGGAATAACCCTTGAAAGAATACATGCCTATCCAAATGATTATATACTATTTCTCAAGAACTAAAAATCACTTAAAATTCATAAAGTGTGTTTCTTATCAATATAAGAAAGATGAATGATGTCCTAAAAAAGTTTTATTGTATGTTCCAATCATACCAAGGTTTAAGAACCTATATGAAAGTGAGGAGACTGTAGAGAAATTGATGTGGCATGTAGATGTAAGAAATAAATATGGGAACCTTCTTCACCTGGTAGACTCTCCTAAATAGATGAAAATTGATCATAATTATCCTAAATTTGAAAATGATTTGAGAAACCATTATCTTGTGTTATCTATAGATGGAGTGAACCCTTTTGGTTTTCAAAGCAGCACTCATAGTAAATGGCCAGTTATGTTGGTAAATTATAATTTTCCACTATGGTTATGCATTAACTAGAAACACATTATGTTATATCTATTTATATCAGGACCAAAAAAATGGGTAATGATATTGATGTTTATTTATCTCTATTTATCAAAGATTTGAAATTATTGTGGGATTTAGGTGTTACATTGTATGCTGATTATAGAAATAAATATTTCATGTTCAGATCCATTTTTTATGGGATAATAAATGAATTTCTTTCTTATGGAAATTATTAAGGCTATATAATTAAAGGAACTCAAGGGTGTCCAATTTGTGAAAAAGGTACACAGTTAATTAGGTTGAAACAATCATTGAAGACTATGTTTCTAGGACATCACAAATTTTTACCCTGGTGACATAATTACCAATCTTAGATGATGTAATTTGATGGAAGTTCAGAAGAAATTACAACACCATATCCACTAACAGATGATCAATTATTTGAGAAATTATAATATATGGACACTAATATTGGTAAACCTATTTCAAAAAATCTTACAAAACTAGATTGGAAAAAGAGATCAGTTTTTTTAAAATTACCATACTTGAATTGTCTATACATCAAGAATTTTCTGGATATTATGTATGTGGAAAAAATTATGTGGTATTTTCATTTTCACATTACTAAATGCACTAGATAAAAAACTATGGAATTAAGGCTAGGATAGATATGATTGAAATGGGAATATAGGAAGATTTTTCACTAGTAAAGAGTGAAAAATGAACTTTTCTTCCTCCATCTGCTTACACTATTTCCAAGAAAGAGATGTATTTGTTTTAAAACGTCTTGAATGATGTAAAGGTTCTATAATGTTATTCTTCAAATATCAATAATATCATTTCAAGGACTAATTTAAATTTAAAGGGTGTGAAATCACATGAAAATAATATTTTCATGAAAGATCTAATGTCTTTAGCTTTACATTGCATTTTTTCCAAGAATATTCTTTATACATTAACCAATATCTATTTATTTTTCAAATCTATATGAAACAGAGTTATAGACCTGGTGAAATTTCTAACTATGGAAAAGGAATTTTTTCTCATATTATGTGAATTGGAGATGTTCTTATCACCAAAAATATTTGATGTGATGGTTCTCTTGATGGTTCACTTGGTAAAAGAGATTTAACTATGTGGTTCTATACATTATAGAAATATTTACCCTATTGAATGATATATGAATATTTTTAATGGGTATTTTAAAAATTAAAGTTAGAAAGAAGGTTGTATTATGGAGTGATATGTTGTGGAGGAAGCCGTTGAATTTTTTATCGACTACCATTTCAATGTGGAAATTATTGGTCTACCGAAATCTCATCACATTGGGTGGCTTGTGGGTGAAGAATTTCAAAAATAGATATTGTCACAATTATAATTATATAGAAAAATAAGGCTCACTTTTACGTTTTTAATAATAATTTAGGGGTTGTGACATATTTTGAAACTCATAAAGTAATTATTAGACATTTGAATCCATCAAGGGATAAAATATGGATATCAAATATGTAACACCCCAAGCTTTCACGATACACTTCTCTTTCAATAATGCAATAGCTTGCATTGTACGCAAGTTCGAGATTCTAACACGCCGCGACCAATCAGAGTAGCAGTTATGAATAGTAATACCCACTTTTTGAAATTATATAAATTTTATATTTCAAAATGGACTTCATTTTTGTATTCGGAATATCGAAATTATCCAAATTTGAATTTTTTGTAATTTTCTGAGAACTTCCAATTTTTTATGAATAGTGAAAAATACTTAAAAACAACTTTTTTAATCAAAATATTTTATAGTGATAAATTATACTATTGAGTGGTTTTAAAGTATAATTAGAACATATTTTTACTATTTTATCCAATGGTGGTCATTAGAATTAATTTCAATTTGAAATTGGACATAAACAATTGTCAATCTTTTGATATATATTGTTTCTTAAAAACACGCTATTTGTTGTGACAGCGGGAATTAATTATAAAATTAATTAATGCAACTTATATGTTTGTAATTTTGTAAAATAGACATCATTTTTGGATTCGGAATATCAATTATAGCTTAGGGTGAAATTTTGGCATTGTTCTGAAAAACTTCAATTTTTGATGAATAGTGAAACCACTAAGTGGTAGTTAAAAAACTGATTTTTCGTTTAAATGGAACATTACCACTTCTATGATTTGATTTTCAAAAATCCGACATACATGGTTTTCATTAGGAAGTAAAATGTGGTTCAATGGGATTAAAATAATTTTTTGGTGAATAGTAACTTTTAAGTTTAATTAATCACGATTAAAGGTAATTAGTGAAATTTAAGGTAAAAATAGTATTATAAAAATATGGAATGAGCTTTAAACTTGTCCTAACCCTATTGGATGTGTCATGGACGACCAATAAAATACATGGGTCAACTTGGGGACCCCATGGATCCACTTTGGTAGGAAAATGACATAAATAACTTTTTATTTAATGTTAAAATAAAAATGTCACAAACAAGAGTTGTTTTACTAAAACAATTTTTAAATGGGGTTATACAAGTCATATTTTTGACTATAAATATTAATTATAAAGATAAAAAGATTTCCTACATTATTATATTTTTTGTATAATTTTTAGACATTAAATAAATTAAATTATTTATGACATCATGATGATGCAGCGATTACCTCATTAATTAACGATTTAAATAAAATGAAAAGATAATGTAAACTCTAAGACTTACACTTGTCAAAAACCTATTGGATGAGTAGATTTAGAACCCTTATCACCTTATCCTCGAAATATATAAGTTTGGGACCTTTAGAATCCGAAAAAGCATTTCATAATAAAGTAACATTTCAATCTTTCCAAGAGTGTCCCTTCTCTCCTCTTATAAAAGGCCCCCATCACTACCACATTACTCACACCTTCAAAGCCTTTTGGCTCGGCCAACCTCTGCCCAAATACTCTCCCAACTTCCCTATCTTACTCCTAGAAGCCTCAATTTGGGCATAATTCTTCCCTAGGAAGCCTTTGGCTCAAATCAAAAAAGAGTTACCCGATTTTAAGGTAATGTGTTCTCTTATGTTATTTTGTTTTAATTTGCTTCTCCAACCCCCTAAACTCTTTTTTTTAATTTCTTTTGTAACAAAACCAGTATACTAAATATACTAGGATGTTGTTATAAAAATTATTCGAGCTACACATACACACACCTACATCTAATGGTTAAAGAACATACTGTTTCTGTGGATGGCGAATTTCTGCCTCACGAAACGATAATTGTTCAACACTCATATAACACCTTCAAAGGTGGCCATTAAGATGTCACTATATTTATATATATGATATATAATATGTTTATTTTTTACTTAAGGTTCTTTATTTTTCATTTATTTCATACCTTTATTGTTTCCATTATGGGTAAACGCGATATTTTCATTTTAGGAAGTGCGGACTACCGCCCCCTCAAAGTGATTTGAATCGTTAATCCCATATGTGGGATGTATAAAGGATGGAGTAAATGATATTATATATGATATTATACTGGAATTATAATATACCTTTATATAATTATGATTTCATTAAATACGAAATATAAATGAAAGTAGCGTTCATGCGTACATACGGCTTACCGTCTCCATGAACGGTGCATTTCATTTCTTACCTCTAAATATTATGGAATATTATAAATGCATGTATATACTGTATATATATTAGATATATGATATCTATATCATGAATATAATTCTGGATATAATGGATATATCACCACATGAACAACTTGTAATTATAATAAGTTTATTTTTTACTCAAGTACCAAAGATCGACAAAACGACCGTTATTAACTTAAATAATTACATAATGTTCATAACATGGTAATAAGTGATATAAAAGGAATAAAAAACTTGAAAAAGTTTCTTAAGCAATTATAAATTAACTCTAGTTTATTATTCAGGAGGTTAAAGAATGGTCGAGTCAAGACAGGACGCAAGGTAAGGGAACTTCTTAACCCAATTTCTATTCTTTGGGTTAATCTCCTACTTTCAAATTATGCCATGATATTATTATGTTCTATCTTGTATTTGTACTTTATTTATGTGTACTTATAGTGAATACACATAATAGATCTACTTTATTTAAAAAAATGATCTTTTTAAGGGTCTTCGTCTCAATCTCCTTTCATTGAGGCATATTTTGTTTTATACACAACTTTCTTTTATATGGTGTATAAACCCCTTTGACTTTGACTTTTATTTAAAAAGGAATCTTTTTTTACAAAGAATTTTTCTAAACGACAAAAGGAATGTTTTTGTCTTACGTATGTGGCGACAACGACTTCTCCGCCGTCGTGACCATTATTTGTGTTTTGGCTTCCTCTACAAGCCATAACTTTTTAAATGAAAAATAAATACAAAGTTTTAACTTTCTTTTATTTTGGTATTGAAAATGGTTTTGAAAGTGTTTTTATTATATCAATGTGTTGTATTTATATCTTGTGATTGAAATGTGGAAATTTTATGTTTCCTTTATGCATGTTTTATGTGATACGATTATGTTATGGTTTATGATATGTTTAAACCTATTCATATGAGGAATGCATTGGACTTAATAAGTGATGGGTGGAGCCCGCTATAGCTCCTAGATGCATCAGTAGGTCTCATAAGACAAACTAGTGTCTTGGCACGAGGCCTTGACAAAATCTTAATTGTGGTCTTGGCATGAGGCCTTGGCTACATGGTTATGATAGTCTGGCATTATGCATTCCATCATTATGAAAGTGGTTATTGATATTGCATAGGATTATTCGACTAGTAGAATATCCATGTGAGTAAGTAAATGGAATTATTTAATTTTATTTTTGCCATATCATGCTGAAGTTTAAGTTTAAAAAGGCTTTTTTTTAGTTATACATTTTCTTAAATGTTAATGTTTATTTATGAAAGCTTCCGCAATATTGTTATCCTTACTG
Source organism: Viscum album (assembly GCA_963277665.1). NCBI lineage: Eukaryota > Viridiplantae > Streptophyta > Magnoliopsida > Santalales > Viscaceae > Viscum > Viscum album. Next base: position 197,929,808 of record OY728157.1, on the reverse strand, counting down.
AGCATCTGATCTCACCCCTTTCAATGTTTTAATATTTTTCAGGATGTGAAAAAGTATTTTATAAATGACCTATAGGGATAGTCAGAAGAGGATATGAGTGTGGACTATGGATACTTTGTTATTGTATTTTTTTACTTTATGATGTAATGTAACATTTATGAATGTATCTAGTGTTTCCAAGGCTACTAAACTAATCGGTCTTTCAAGACTTGATCTTTTGTGATCATGCCAATGTTACGCAATAATTCACCGACTCTGGGTAACTGGGGTCGGGGCGTTACAGTTGGTATCAGAGGCAGTTTAGTACTAACCTTGTAAGCTAGATTTAGATAAACTCTGATTAGAGCACATAGCCCAAAGATAGACTTTGAGGATTAGTATAGAAGAACTTCCTAGAATTTTGGTATTATAGAGATTTTGTGAGTTTTCCGAGCAATACATCCCTGTCTGGATATGAGCAGGTAGAGGCGGCTCTGGCACAGATGTACCTAGGGGTAAAACCCGAAAACACCGCTTTGATCTAGACTCGAATGGGAACTGGTGCACGACAACGGGCCTTGCTGCACTCTTGGTTACGACACTCCTGGAGGATATGCTTAGGATAATTCTCATTTTCTTTATAAACCACTACGAAGGGTTATGAGTATATACTTCCTCAAAGAAATTTTTTTATGATTATGGATTATATCCATAAATAGTTCAAATTATGTTAAGTATTTTATAAGTATGGAATTATGTATTTTGATTCATAAACTAATCTAGTTTATTCCATTGTTTAGAAATGGCGCCTCGTGGAAGGAATGGAAACCGTATCAATGCACGCACTCCGTGTAGGGATTGCCCTCCTGCTCAAGATAATTATTGTGGATCTGGAGATACAACTGGTGCTGATCAACTTATTACCATATTGGGACAACTCACTTAGGTTATGAATAATAACCTTACTCGTATGGAGCACCCTGATCCGCAACGTGGAGGATCAATGTTAGACCGCTTCATGAGGCAACAACTGACAAAATTTAATGGGGGTACAAATCCATTAGTAGCTGAGCAATGGATAAACTCCTTAGAGAAAATATTCCATGCCTTGGGGAGTAACGAAAGGGAGAAGGTTGTCATGGCAGTCTACCGCCTCACTGGAGATTCCGATCAATGGTGGTCGCTGATTTAAAACACAAAGGAAGATGAAGAAGTATCAAGTATGGAATGGAGGGAGTTTAAGAAAATTTTCTTATAAAAATACTTTCCGCATGACCATCGAGCAGATATGGAAAGGCAATTTCTGAGTCTGAGGCAGAAGGAGGATGAGAATGTCGCAAAGTATGAGGCTAACTTTACAAGTTTAGCGAGGCATGCTGCAGATTATATACATAACCCAAGAAGTAATATCGATCGTTTCTTTTATGGGTTAAAACAGTTTATCCATCGAGCATTAGTATCACAATCTTTCTCAACATACAAAGATATAGTCACGTGTGCTATCAAGACCGAAAAGGAATTCTCTAAATCTTATGATAATAAAGTAAATCAAGAGAAGAAGAGAACGGTGGAACAAGAGATAGATAAAGGGATAAAGGGAAAGAAGGATTTTCTATTATGTGATAATTGTGGGAAGAATCACCCCGGTACTTTCCTAAAAGGAATGGGAGTTTGTTATAAATGTGGAGAAAAAGGTCACCAGGCTCATGATTGCAAGGGAAAGAAAGATTCTATCAATGTTGAATGCTACAATTGTAGGGAAATGGGGCATTATGCAAATGAATATCCTAAGAGTCAGGGAAACTTACCTCAGAAAAGGCCAAGGGATCAAGGACAATATTATGATGTTACTACAGTTGAAGCGGAATAATTAATGTATTGGTGCTTTTGGACTCAAGGATTATATTCTGATTATAAAAATAATGTGATATATATAAGGATTGTACTACAGTACTTGTTGTTATCATTAAGGTTTTAATATGATGAAGGAAATCATATTTTTAGTATGTGACAATAAGAGAAACTTTACTTTGTTTAGGGAATCTAATGTTACAATTGATTTTGGAATTTAAGGACCCTTTAGAAAAAGTCTGGACGGAGGTATTTTCGATAACTATAAAGGTTGGAATGGATTAAGTTGATCTTTGGATAGTATTCTTTAAGGTTAAAACATTTCTGAAGATTATTTTTGGAATATTATAATACTATAGTTTTAGGAAAAGGACAACCTGCAGGGTGGGGCATAACCTGTCGCGTCGGACAAAGCTGCAAGAATCGAACCCACAACCATAGTGCGACAGGCCTTTATTACCTACCACTAGACTACAGGAAGTCCCTAGTTATTACAAAATATTTTTCCTAATCTAAATGGTATGTGGTAATATTTAGAACCTTATACAATTAGGATAAATAGAATATTTTTGAGTTCTGTTACCATTTGGAGTGAAAGATGGGTTTATGGTAAAAATGTATTAAGGAATGAAAGTCTACATGACAAGTAAGTATATTTCCTTATGTTCTTAGAAAATCTCTTAAATAAATTCCTCAACTTTATAAAAGGTAACTTAAAACAAAAACGTTGTCGATTAACTTTTCCAACTGGGGATTCAATGACCGTTTAACCAATCACAAGTTTGTGATTTTATTATTGTTAACTTTCTCCTAATCCTGTTTTCTACAACTCTCCATCAGACCTTGCTGGTTTGTTTTTCTTCCATATCTATATTTTCATAGAATCCTAGTATGGGCTATCTCGGGTGACCTTTGTACTTATCTTTCTTTCTTTTAATGTTATATTCTTATTAACCCTATTTCCGATGCGGGTTTTCCACAAAGGTATTTTCTATTTTCAACCTTTTATTTTCAAAGAAAAATTTCAAATTGCGAGGACGAAATTTATTGAAGGAGGGGAGAATGTAACACCCCAAGATTTCACGATACACTTCTCTTTCAATAATGCAATAGCTTGCATTATACGCAAGTTCGAGATTCTAACACGCCGCGACCAATCAAAGTAGCAGTTATGAATAGTAATACCCACTTTTTGAAATTATATAAATTTTATATTTCAAAATGGACTTCATTTTTGTATTCGGAATATCGAAATTATCCAAATTTGAATTTTTTGTAATTTTCTGAGAACTTCCAATTTTTTATGAATAGTGAAAAATACTTAAAAACAACTTTTTTAATCAAAATATTTTATAGTGATAAATTATACTATTGAGTGGTTTTAAAGTATAATTATAATATATTTTTACTATTTTATCCAATGGTGGTCATTAGAATTAATTTCACTTCGAAATTAGACATAAACAATTGTCAATCTTTTGATATATATTGTTTCTTAAAAACACGCTATTTGTTGTGACAGCGGGAATTAATTATAAAATTAATTAATGAAACTTATATGTTTGTAATTTTTTAAAATATTCATCATTTTTTGATTTGGAATATCAATTATATCTTAGGGTGAAATTTTGGCATTGTTCTAAAAAACTTCAATTTTTGATGAATAGTGAAACCACTAAGTGGTAGTTAAAAAACTGATTTTTCGTTTAAATGAAACATTACCACTTATATGATTTGATTTTCAAAAATACAACATACATGGTTGTCATTAGTAAGTAAAATGTGGTTCAATTGGATTAAAATAATTTTTTGGTGAATAGTAACTTTTAAGTTTAATTAATCGTGATTAAAGGTAATTAGTGAAATTTAAGGTAAAAATAGTATTATAAAAATATGGAATGACCTTTACACTTGTCCTACCCCTATTGGATGTGTCATGGCCGACCAATAAAATCCATGGGTCAACTTGGGGACCCCATGGAGCCACTTTGTTAGGAAAATGACATAAATAACTTTTTATTTAATGTTAAAATAAAATTGTCACAAACAAGAGTTGTTTTACTAAAACAATTTTTAAATGGGGTTATAAAAGTCATATTTTTGACTATAAATATTCATTAGAAAGATAAAAATATTTCCTAAATCATGATATTTTTTTTATAAATTTTAGACATTAAATAAATTAAATTATTTATGACACCATGATGTTGTAGCGATTACCTCATTAATTAACGATTTAAATAAAATGAAAAGATAATGTAAAATCTAAGACTTACACTTGTCAAAAACCTATTGGATGAGTATATTTCGAACCATTATCACCTTATACTTGAAATATATAAGTGTGGGACCTTTAGAATCCGAAAAATCATTTCATAATAAAGTAACATTTCAATCTTTCCAAGAGTGCCCCTTCTCCCCTCTTATAAAAGGCCCCCACCACTACCACCTTACTCACACCTTCAAAGCCTTTTGGCTCGGAAAATCTCTGCCCAAATACTCTCCCAACTTCCCTATATTACTCCTAGAAGCCTCACGTTGGGCATAATTCTTCCCAAGGAAGCCTTTGGCTCAAATCAAAAAAGAGTTACCCAATTTTAAGGTAATGTGTTCTCTTATGTTATTTTGTTTTAATTTGCTTCTCCAACCCCCTAAACTCTTTTTATTCATTTATTTTGTAACAACACCAGTATCCTCAATAAACTAGGATGTTTTTATAAGAATTATTCGAGCTACACTTACACACACCTACATCTAATGGTTAAAAAACATACTGTTTCTGTGGATGGCGAATTTCTGCCTCACGAAACGATGATTGTTCAACACTCATATAACACCTTCAAAGGTGGCCATTAAGATTTCACTATATTTATATATATGATATATAATATGTTTATGTTTTACTTAAGGTTATTTATTTTTCATTTATGGCATACCTTTATTGTTTCCATTATGGGTAAACGCGATATTTTCATTTTAGGAAGTGCGGACTACCGCCCCCTCAAAGTGATTTGAATCGTTAATCCCATATGTGGGATGTATAAAGGATGGAGTAAATGATATTATATATTATATTATACTGGAATTATAATATACTTTTATATCATTATGATTTCATTAAATATGAAATAAAAATGAAAGTAGTGTTCATGCGTACGTACGGGTTACCGTCTCCATGAACGGTGCATTTCATTTCTTACCTCTAAACGTTATGGAATATTATAAATGCATGTATATACTGGATATATATGAGATATATGATATCTATATCATGAATATAATTCTGGATATAATGGATATATCACCACATGAACAACTTGAAATTATAAGAAGTTTATTTTTGACTCAAGTACCAAAGATCGACAAAACGACCGTTATTAACTTAAATAATTACATAATGTTCATAACATGGTAATAAGTGATATAAAAGGAATAAAAAACTTGAAAAAGGTTCTTAATAAATTATAAATTAACTCTAGTTTATTATTCAGGAGGTTAAATAATGGTCGGGTCAAGACAGGACGCAAGGTAAGGGAACTTCTTAACCCAATTTCTATTCTTTGGGTTAATCTCCTACTTTCAAATTATGTCATGATATTATTATGTCCTATCTTGTATTTGTACTTTATTTATTTTTACTTATATTGAATACACATAATAGATCTACTTTATTTAAAAAATGATCTTTGTAAGGGTCTTCGTCTCAATCACCTTTCATTGAGGCGTATTTTGTTTTATACACAACTTTCTTTTATACGGTGTATAAACCCATTTGACTTTGACTTTTATTTAAAAAGGAATCTTTTTTTTACAAAGAATTTTACTAAACAAAAAGAGTAATGTTTTTGTCTTACGTATGCGGTGACAACGACTTCTCCGCTGCCGTGACCATTATTTGTGTTTCGGCTTCCTCTACAAGCCATAACTTTTTAAATGAAAAATAAATACAAAGTTTTAACTTTCTTTTATTTTGGTATTGAAAATGGTTTTGAAAGTGTTTTTATTATATTAATGTGTTTTATTGATATCTTGTGATTGAAATGTGGAAATGTTATGTTTCCTTTATGCATGTTTTATGTGATACGATTATGTTATGGTTTATGATATGTTTAAACCTATTCATATGAGGAATGCATTGGACTTAATAAGTGATGGGTGGAGCCCGCAACAGCTCCTCGATGCATCGGTAGGTCTCATGAGACAAACTAGTGTCTTGGCACGAGGCCTTGACAAAATCTTAATTGTGGTCTTGGCACGAGGCCTTGGCTACGTGGTTATGATAGTCTGGAATTATGTATTCCATCATTATGAAAGTGGTTATTGATATTGCATGGGATTATTCGACTAGTAGAATATCCATGTGAGTAAGTAAATGGAATTATTTAATTTTATTTTTTCCATATCATGCTGAAGTTCAAGTTTAAAAAGGCTTTTGTTTTAGTTATACATTGCCTTAAATGTTAATGTTTATTTATGAAAGCTTCCGCAATATTGTTATCCTTACCGAGCATCTGAGCTCACCCCTTTCAATGTTTTAATATTTTCCAGGATGTGAAGAAGTATTTTATGAATGACCTGCAGGGATAGTCAGAAGAGGATGTGAGTGTGGACTATAGAGACTTTGTTATTGTAGTTTTTCACTTTATGATGTAATGTAACATTTATGAATGTATCTAGTGTTTCCAAGGCTACTAAACTAATCGGTCTTTCGAGACTTGATCTTTTGTGATCATTCCAATGTTACGCAATAATGCACTGAATCTGGGTAATTGGGGTCAGGGCGTTACAAAATATACTTAATTAATGGTTTATAGGATGGTTTCAAGACCATATTTTTTAGGATTCAACTTCAAATACGGATTCAATTTCATAATGACTTTGATGGATAGTAAGAGTACCAAGTGTGCATGTATTATCTTATAATGGTTATATAATTAATAGTTATATGTTCTATACAAATGAACATGATGAATTCAGCACCATGAAAAATAGTGGAGTTACACTTTTGGCTGAAACGATGCATGTATCTGGTACCAAGGAAATAAATCCAATTTATGTGAATATTTCATACTTTGGCATTATCAAAAAAATATGGGAGTTGGATTATACAACCTTCCAAGTGCTAATTTTTCAATTAAATCCATTTTATAACAGGAATGTAGTTAAAATAGATGAATTGGAAATTTTGAAAGTGGATTTTTTGTAAGGAAGGGTACAAAGATGAACCATTTATAATGGTATCACAGGTAGTACAAGTATTTTATATTCCAGATCCTACCAACCAAAAGTGGTCAATTATTCTATTATCGACCAAAAAACACTTAAGGGTTGAATTTAAATTCAACTAAGGATGACTCATTCATTGGTATGTCATAATCATTTCATAGTAGTCCCAATATAGATGGGGTATTATATTTTAGAGGAGACAACAATTATGGGATTTGGATACTTGATAGAGGGGACAAATCCCTTTAACCTTTAAAAAAAGGGAGTTTAATAATCTGGTTATATTTTTTTGTAATATAAACTTTATTACCTCATATTATTATATTTTCACTGCTGCATTTACATAATCTAAATTAAATGTTCAATCACTTCTGTAGATAATGAATTTTTCTCATGTCGATGGTCTCAATCCTAAGGAACAACTGGTTTCTCAACATGATAATTCTCCTGATATAGATTAATGAAAAGTTTCTACTCATGTTGATGCTACCAATCTAGAGGAATAACATATTGATGTTGTTGAATCCAAGGAAATGGTAGATGACGAAGAACCAATGTCCTTAAAAGTAGAAGTTCCATAGTGTGAAGGTGTTAGTAAAAATTATTAAGGTGAGAAACAAATGAATCAAATTTAAGGTTGGATGGAATGTACATTACCATCCTATTAACCCCAAAAAGGCCATGTTTAGTAGTTACATTGGGATCACCACTCAAATGCATGTGAAATTTGATGTAGAATCATAGAAAAATGTTGTGACTGTGCTTAAGGAACTAATTTGGGAAGATATTAAGGTAGAATAATATGATATACTTTCTTTATTTTACTAAAAAAAATAATGAAATATTGATTAATCTTCATTATACCTCACAGAGTGAATGTATAGTAGATTAATCCTGAATAAAATTTGTATTAATTCACATTAGAAAGGCTCATAGATAATTTTAGATGACTCTTACGAAGTACCATCTCAAAGATATTGAAGCTAAAATAAATATTCAACCACCACAAATTTATGCACACCTGATAAAACAACAGAAATGTGATACATTTATTAGTCTTCATGAGGATACATGTTTTTATGTATATTTTGACGATTTATAAATTTCTTGAAAAAAAAATTATTAATAACTTTGATTAACAATTTTTAATTTATGAAACATAAACTAAGTGTTCAAAATAAGAAACACATATAAAAACCAACCTACCCCTACTGTAAAGTAATGATGGGGTACGCTTTACTTAAAAAAATGGTATGTGTTTTAAATATACATTAATAATTTTATGAGACATAAAACAAAAATATAATTATGTTACTTTATTTATATGAATATTGATAAATCAAAATCCAAAGACACCTCCATCCCATGTCATGTGTTATAGAAGGAGGCACGTGTGAATAAATATGGGATACTGATAGATTAAAACACAAAAAGAGTGTAGGAATCATGTGTAATTATGACATAATAAAAAAAATTATTTAAATCATTATTACATAATAGTGATTACTTAATTATCTATATTTTTATCTGACTTGCACAAGAATCGTCATCATATATACTTGATGAACAACTACTATTAGTTTCCTTAAAGCATCTAGAAATGTATGGTTTTATCAATGGTGTAGGTTTTGGGGAGTAACCAAAAAAATATTTTAAGAAAATAAATAAACATGTAGATAAAGATAAGAAAATGTAATAGATTGAGTCATGATTATCATCTCTAGAAGAAAAAATTAATTGGTAGTCTGAGTTATTATAAAATGTTATTGGAAGAAATCTAATATAAGAAACAACATAAAAACCATTACATGAAGATCCCCCACCCCCACCAACTTTTATATGAGACATTCCCCTCAAAGGTTTTTCTTAAAAGAGGTAATCAATTTTTTCATAATTTTTTCTGTGAAATTTAAACTAGGAAGACACTGAATCCTTTCTTGTACTAATATTATATAGGGTGAAAATTATTGTGATTTGTATCTATCAACACCCAAACATAACCTTTTTGGGAGGGGTACCATGTACAATATGCAAAGAGATATTATATGCAAAAAAACTTCCAATAGTTCATGTGATAGTTAGGATTCATGTAGCTCATGAGTCATATGTTGAGATACTTTTTCCACTTGATGTTGTGGATATTCATACAGTCGATCTTGTTATTCAAAATTTTGTAGAATGGTCATTTGATCTTGTAAAAATACATTTTGACATGGAGGTATTCTTTAACAATTTATATTTTATGCAAAACCTTTAACAATTAATGAAATAAAGACTTCAACCAATGAATGTTATTACAAATAGATAATGGTAAGGGGTGAAATAGAAGGTTGAATCAAAATTATCTAAAGGATAAAACAACAAATCAAATAGATCTTGAAAAAGTAACTTTACCCTGCCTATTAAACTTCCACATTTACTAACATTTAAGGTTTGTGTGGTTACAACATTAGAAAGTGGTGATATGGCCATAATTGATTTTAATGAATAGATGTACATATATTCAACTACAGACTACATTGGTCTTGAGAATGTAAATGAAATCTTCAAGCATGAATAGTTAGGAGCCTTAGTTGTAAATGTATACATGATGTGTGTTTTCATGATTTTTTTCCAATAGATGGTCTACTATGTTAATTATGACTAAATACTATTCATAATTTTTATAGGAATATATATCAATAATATTTAAAGGGAAAACGTTTTGAATAGAAATTTGGACTCATTATTCCTCAAATCACTTCTACACAACTATTCTCATTGGAACCAATGAAATATGAAGTAGTAGTGGAAAATCTACCCATAATTTTTGAAAGAAAACTTATAGAAAATAATCTCTTATTAATACCCATGATACAGGGTTAAAATTATATAATTTAATCATATCAAATATATATTCATTCCTTTTATTACTTATTCCTTGTGGTTTTTTAGGCAGTATTGGTTACTCATTGCAATCAATTTAGATACTCCAAATATTTATTTTCTGAATTAAATGCATGGATACCTAATAAAAGGACCACACATGATGATTTTTATCAATTTATAATACACTACATGAAACATTTTACAAATAAACTTAAATTTATACATTTTATATTTTATTTTAATGAAAATTAGGTTATGATAGTGTGGTGTTTAAATATCATCAAAATCGTGGCATGAGGATAGCCCATGAATACGAAAAACCCAATAAACTTCTAAAAATAGATAAGAATTAGTGTATATATAATAATATTCCTATATTAAAACATATATCAAAACAAATTACTTATTTTTCCTTATAGTTTCTGGAACAAAATAATGGAAAATATTGTGGTTATTATGTTTGAAAATTTATGGAAGATATTGCATTCCATTAACAAACTAGCATCCCTGAAGAGGTATTTCCAATGATAATTACAATTTAATTTAAAATATTTATTAATAATTTGTTTATTTATATTTTTCTAGTAATACCAATACCATTGATAGTTCTTGTATTTATAAGAGGAAATAGATTTGTTTAGAAATAAATGGGTAGAATATATGGTGTGAGATTCTATAGAGACACCATGAAGATGTGACTTCCTACTACTTATTTAGTGAATTTTCTCATCATTTTATCTAATTTTTTACTTAATTTCCTTATAATTTTTATCTTATACATATTTTTATTATTTTTAAAAATATCATACACTCAACAAGACACACCTCAATCAGCTACACCTCAATATGATACACAATGTTCTAGGTATAACTCAAAGTGTATGTTTTTAGTTTTGAATTTACAATTTAGTTCAAAACACACATCATATACTCAAAAATGAGAAAATTAATTCATATTGTTTTTATACATTATCAAAATGATCCATAAGTCATTTGTGACATGTAAGAATTATTGGCACATCAATCTGATACACAGTGTGACTGGTATGACTCAAAGTGTTTGTTATTAGTTTAAAATTATATTTTAGTTCAAAACATGTGTCACTCAATGAAAACTAAGAAAATACACTCAAATTGTCTTGATAATTTATGAAAACGATTTATAAGTCATTTATGATGTGCAAAAATTAGTATCACAACAAACTGACATACGATGTGGCTGGTATGACTCAAAGTTCATGTTTTCAATTTAAAATAACAGTTTAGTAAAAAATACATATAACAAACTCAAAACCAAGAAAATTAATTTGGGTTGTTTTGATACTTTAGGAAAATGATCCTTGCATCATTTTTAGTTTGTAGTAATCAAAATCACATCAATACAATACACTATGTGATTGTTTAACTCCAAGTGTGTTTTTATTTAAAATTGACATACTAGTTCAAAACACATGTCACATACTCAAAACTGAGAAAACACGTTTATATTGTTTTGATACTTTAGGAAAAAAATACAAAAATCATTTTTGACAAGTAAGAATCATCCACACATTAATTTGATACATAGTGTTCCTAGTATGAATCAAAGTATATGTTATCAATTTAAAATTGACATTTTAGTTCAAAACCTGTGTCACTCAATTAAAATAAAGAAAACACACTCAGATTGTCTTGATAATTTTGTAAAATGACTCAGAAGTAATTTTTAAAATGTAAGAACTAGTCTCACATCAAACTGACACATGATGTGACTAGTATAACTCAAAGTGTGTTTTTTTCAGTTTAAATTCACAATTTAGTAAAAAACACATTACATACTCAAAACTAAGAAAAATTGCTAGTATTTTTTTGATATTTTAGTAAAATTATCCCTAAATAATTTTTTATATGTAGGAATCAACAGCACATCAATTTAATTCACAGTGTGACTGTTATTAATCCAAGTGTGTCTTTTTATTTAAAATTTACATTTTAGTTCAAAACACATGTCACGTACTCAAAATTGATAAAAAAATCGAATTGTTTTTATACAGTAGGAAAATGATCTATATGTTATTTGTGATGTGTAGTAATTAGTTGGGATGAATATGATACATGGTGTGCCTAGTATGACTCAAATTTTCCATTATCAGTTTAAAATTGAAATTTTAGTTCAACACGTGTGTCACTCACTAAAAACTAAGAAAACGTGATTGTATTGTATTCATACTTTAGTAAAAAAATTCTTAAGTCATTTTTAACATGTAGGAATCAGTATCACAAAAAACTAATGCATGATGTGACTATTTGGGATCAAAGTTCATGTTTTCAATTTAAATTGACATTTTAGTATAAAGATACATGACTTACTCAAAACTGATCCAACACATTCGTATTGTTTAGATAATTCAAGAAAATGATCCATCAGTCATTTGTGATGTGTAGGAATAAATTTCAGGTCAAATCATGGTGTGACCAGTATGACTCCAAGTGTGTCTTTTTATTTAAAATTGACATTTTAGTTTTAAAAAAACATCACGAGCTCAAAAATAAGAAAATTCATTCATATTTTTTTGATACATTAGGATAATGATCCATAAGTCATTTGTGACATGTAGGAATTATCCGCACCTCAATTTGATACACAGTGTTCACAGTATGAATCAAAGTGTCTATTATCAATTTAAAACTAACATTTTAGTTCAAAATGTGTTTCACACACTGAAAAATGAGAACATATGATTTGATTGTCACGATACTTTAGGAAAATGATTCATAATCCATTTTTAACATGTAAGAATTGGTCTCACATAAAACTGAAATAGATGTGACCTATATGGTTTAAATTTCATGTTTTTAATCTAAATTCACATTTTAGTAAAAAAATACACATGACATACTAAAAACTAAGAAAACACATTTAAATTGTTTTGATAATTTAACAAAATGATCCTTATGTAACTTTTGATGTGTATGAATCATCCACATATCAGTCTAACACACAATGAGACCAACATGACTCTCATTGTATTTTTTATTTAAAATTGACATTTTAGTTCAAAACACATGTTACATACTCAAAACCAAGAAAACAAAATCATATTATTTTGATACTTTAATAAAATTAACCATAAGTCATTTTTGACATATAAGAATTAATTGAATCTCAATATAATACATGGTGTGATCATTGGTACTCAAATTTTCTCTTATCAGTATAAAATTGAAATTTTATTTCAAAACATGTGTCACTCACTAAAAAATGATAAAATGTGCTTGAATTGTCTTGATACTTGAGGAAAATGATTCACGATTCATTTGTGATGTATAGGAATTATTCTCACTTAAAACTGACACACGATAAGATAGGTATGACTCAAAGTGTGTGTTTTCAGTTTAAAATAACACTTTAGTAAAAAAAGAAATGTAACATACTCAAAAACTGAAAAAAAAAATGTATTCATGTTGTTTTTATACTTTAGAAAAAATGATTCTTAAGCCATTTTTGATGTGTGGGAACACACAGTGTAACTGGAATAACTCCAAGTGTGTTTTTATTTAAAATTGATATTTTAGTTTGAAACACAAGTCACATACTCAAAACTAGTCAAAACACATTTATGTTGTTTTGATACTTTATGAAAATGATCCATAAATCATTTGTGATGTGTATGAATTAGTCACACCTCAATCCAATACACATTGTTCCCAGTATGACTCAAAGTGTAAGTTATTCTTTTAAAATTGACATTTTTGTTCAAAACACACATGACATACTCAAAAATGATAAAACACATTCGAATTATTTTTATACTTTAGTAAAATAGTCCATAATCCATTTTTCATGTGTAGGAATTAGCCTCACCCCAATTTGATACACGATGTGACCGGTATAACTCAAATTGTGTGGTTTCAATTTAAAAATGTAATTTTATTGATATATTGTTTCATATTTATGTTTAATTTATTTCTTTGTGGTATTACTAACATAATAATTGTTTTCTTATACATATGGATTATTTTTCTTGAATTGAGGTGGTTTTTTCGACAACTGATACCATGATCGGTTTTTGTAGAGGGGATCGGGTGCCAAAGAAAATGAATCCATTGGTGATTTTTAATGTGTTTGTTAAATTTTACTTTCTAATATAATTATAAAAAACAATTTTTTAAATTTATATAACATAGTTTTTTTCTTGTATTTGTGATGTAATTTTTATTTCAATTATATTATAAATTTTCCATATACCAGTATTTACTATTATAGTGTGTTGTAATTTTAACAGCACAGTGCAGCAATATGGCATTTATCAGTGTTATTTCTTACACTGATAAAATTTCCCTTTATCAATTCTAGAAAATCACTAATAAAGAGGGGCCCCTTTTAATGGAACTTAGGAAAAAAGAACTTTTTTATCACTGTTAAAGGGTTTTTCTTACATTTCCTATAGGCCAATCTATAATAATAAAACTATGCTATGAAAAATCCTTTTGGTATGACATGAACCTTGAAATTCCTACTCTATATTTTATATTAATCTCTTTTATCACCATCATTGTGAAACTTTGGTCATCACTACATGACTTCAGTCCCATGTAGTTCAAAAACATTCAATGCATCGTAGATGAGGTTTAGGTAATGGCACGATATTCCAGTCACTCTCAAAATTCTCACAAAGGATAAAAATGCATGCATGATTAGCTGTATAGTTACTATTATATAATATAAAAACGCCCATGGATACACTTCTATATCATTTCATGACATGAAACCTTTGAGCACAACATGATTCCTTCCTACGCATCATCTTCCACTTCATGTGCATGGTGTGAACCCATCGGTGTGGTGGGAAAGACTCCTACACATGCACTGTTGGAAAAATAATTTTCCAAATATAGAAAATAGATCTAATATCAATGCATGAATTTAATTCACTGTCCAAAAGGTTTTTTTCTACCTGCACTTGTTGGTGTAGGGTTCTCAATGGAAGTTTATCTCAATGATTTCACTAAGATTTATGGAATGTTGAATACCAATTTTCAATAACTCACTACACTAATGTTGGAAAATTTATCTAGAGAAATTTTTAGATTGAATAATAATTATATAGTTGAACTCTCTACCCCTTTATTTATAGATCAAAATTAGTGCAGTTCACACTGATTTGATCTCAGAATTTTGTTGAAAGAACACCTTGGTTTGACCAAAACAAGAAAAATATTAGTTAGGGGCACCCATTCAGATTTTAAAAATTCAAAAATCTAACTATTATGACTAATCACATTATTGGTTATTTTTATAAAATATTTTCTTTTATTTTTAGTTTTTATATAATATATATATATAAACCAAAATTTTTTTATAAATATATATTTTTAAAAAACTTTATGTGAATTTTGGCATATATATTTTTTAATGAAAACACAATTCCCAAAGCCCCTTTTATAAGGGAGGAGCTTTTTTAATTCTACCCACATTTCCAATGTGGGATTCTCAATGTTTTCCACCTCATCAATGCAAGAAAAAAGAGTTGTCTAATCAAAATTATTTATTCATTTATTATTATTTTTAGGAATTAAATTATGAAAATACCCCACTTTTATTCATAAATATTAACTCTCCAGATCAAAAATGAATCATTATACATAATAGAGGTACCTTTTGATTTAAACCTTTACATAGTATCAATATCTCAAATTATTATCATATTTATAAGTTTTCAAAAACATTAAACTTGTTAATCTTAAATATAAACTGGAGATATCATACATACAGTGATATTTTCATCCAAAATATTATTTTGTATAACTTTTATGGCCATGTTATTATATATTTTTCATGAAATATCTAAGGAGTAAACCCATTAACTCCTATAATAAGTGGAACCATTTATAAGTTCACAGAGTAAATATATTAAAATGTTCATCCATTATCATAACACATAACTCATAGAGTCTTAATATATTTTTTTAAGAGTTTATAACTCAACCTCTAGTCATAAAAGATGATATTGACACTAAGTAGTTTGGATTATAATTTTCAATATCAACAATCATATTTGTTACTTTTTTTTACCCATTAAACTCTTTGATTAAGATATACCTAAAGAAAGTGTTGGGTTCCCATTATAGAAATTATTTATTCTTTGGGTTTTAACCTAATCTCTTTATTAGTTCCACAAATTCTCTCTCTCAGAAGATATTTTGTAAATAGATTCATAAGTTTTTTACACAATATCACATATATAATTATTATGAAAACATCGTGTAATAATTATCTCGCATAATCATGTCTCAAACTTATATGTCTAGAATTTCCATTGTACATGAAACTTTATTCACTTCATAAATTTTCTTCACTATAACAATTGACAGAGATAGGAGGAATCATATTAGTATATAATTTAATATCCAATAATAGATTCCTAATCCATCCAGCTTCCTTTCCACATGCTTCTAAGGTGATGAACTCTAACTCTATGGTCAAATGTGAAATACATGTTTATTTCTTGCTCACCTAAGATAAAACACATCCTCCATGAGTAAACAACCATATATATGTGGATTGGTTGTCACTAATACTAGTAATCCATCTTTCATCAGTGAATCCTCTTATTATATCTAGATAACCAATGTAGTATAAACTTAAATATTTGGTATTTATTAAGTTTTAAAATATTCTCATTATACATCTCCAATGATCTAAACCATTATTACTAGTATATCTACTCATTTTACATATCATGAAATAAATATCAAGTCTAGTAAAATTCATTTCATACATTAACAAACCAATTTCACTAGAATACTCAAGTTGTGTTATGGCTCTACCTGTATTCATAAATAGTTTAATAATATAATCAAATAGATTATTAGAATCCTTGAAACCAAGATGATAAAATTTATTTAACATTTTTCCTATGTAATGAGACTGAGTTAAAGAATAACCCCCACTATATTTTTTAACATTAATACCTAGAATAGTATGAACTATTCTAAGATACTTAATTTTAAACATATAGGATAAATAATTCTTTGTCTAATTTACTCTAATCATATTGGTTACAAAAATTAACATATCATCCACATATAAAATCACATTAACACTATATTATTTTTTAAACTTTGAATAAACACATCTATCTACATTGTTATGGGTAAATCTATTAGATAAAATAATAGAATCGAATTTCCCATTCCATTTCTTCAGAGAATATGTAAGTCTATAAATAGATCTAACTAGTTTACATACTTTTTATTCATTACCTTTTAAAAGAAGACCTTATGGTTGTTCCAAATAAATCTATTCATTTAAGACTCCATTTAAAAAGGCAGTTTTGGCATCCATTTGATGTACATACAAGTTATTAATTGAATCTAAAGTAAATAAAATATTTACTGAAGTAATCAGAGATATGAGCGAATAAGTATAAAAATAATTAGTTACTTATTTTTTTAAACCTTAAGTAACCAATGTAGCTTTAAAATCTTGAATTTTACCATTGGAATCATAATTCTTTCTGAAACCCCATTTACACCTAGTAGCTTTTGAACCTTTTAGTAAATCCATAATGACCCAAGTATTATTCCTCATAATGGAATCTATTTCATCATTAATTATTTTTTTCCAGAATGAAACATCTCTTGATGTCATAGCTTTTGTATGTATTTGGGTCATATTTTATAGTCAATGCTATAGGATACTTATTTATAATATGGTTATTTTGATCTCCCTAAACAAAGAAAACTATGGAATTCTAATAAATAAAATATGGATGTACATGTTTCTCCTTCCTAAGTCTTATACTCTATTTATATTCAAATTTAGAATCATCATGATTATCAACTATAGTATTTAAACTAGATGGGGTACAAGATATAGAGGTATGAGGAATAACCTCCTCTACAACATCTTTATAAAATTTATTTTCAAAAAACTCTACATCTATTCATTTAATAGTTATATTAACTCCTAAATCCATAATTATATATGTTTTTTTATTTTTTATATATTAAAAAAACCTTTAATTGCTCTAGGAGAAATTTTAGTTCTGTTAGGATCAGGAACTCTATAGTAAGCTAAACACCCCCACACTTTAAAATATAAAAGATTGGGTTTTATACCTTTCCAAATTTTATAGTGGGATAACCTAGTTTTTATAGAGTTAATCCTATTATGAATATAACATGCATACAATAACGCTTCACCCCATAAATTTAATGGTAACTTAGATTTATTAATCAGTCAATTTACTATTTCTACTAAACTGAGATTTTTTATTTCAGCCAAGTAATTTTTCTAAGGTGTATAAGGAGAAGTAATTTGATGAATTATACCATTTTATTCATAGAATTTGTTAAACTCATTCATAAATTATTCACCAACTCTATCTAAGCATAATAATTTAATCCTTTTGTTTAATTGATTTTAAATTCGTCTTTGTACTTCATAAAAATATTAAAGGCTTCACCTTTTATTGTAATAAGATATATATATGTAAATTTATACTATAGTCGCCAACAAAGGTAATAAAATACCTTTTTCATCCACAATTTAATAAACCATTTAATTAAAAAATATCAAACTATAATAATTATAATATATTAGAATTTATTTTAACACATTGAAAATTTTTCTTAACTATTTTCAATTTTACACATGTTTCAAATTGGCTAAATTCATTTCCAAAGTTAATTAAAATTAAATTATTCATTACTTTTAATGAATTATAGTTAAAAAAATTTAAATTACCATACCATAAATTAGAGGAATCAATTAATTAAGTATAATATTCAATTACATTATTAATGGAAATTTGATATATTCTATCATTTTTGTACCCCTTCCCCCGCAAACATGCCTCCCTATGACAATATAACCTTGTTGGGTTCAAATAAAACATGAAATACCTTCTCATATAGAAGATATAAAGAAAATAAATTCTTTTTAATCTCAGGTATGTACAATACATTTAGAAGATTCAACTTATTCCCAGAATTAAAGTCTAGTTCCATGTTTCATTTTTCAGTGAAATTGATGCATGTATTATTTCCAAGGTGCACTTCCTTCATGATAATACTATCATCAAATGTTTTGAACATCAAACAATCATTGAACACATGAACCATTGATCCATGATCAAGACACCATCCCATCTTTGTCAAAGTCATATTGACTTTTGATATAATCACAACTAGATTCTCTTCAGTCATCATATTTTCAATGAGTTTTTCAACTTTCTTTCAATAGTGAAATTTCCTTTCAAAATGACCTGGTTTTCTATAGACAAAGAATTCTCTTTTTATCTTTAGAGTATTTTCTCTATTCTTGAATTTTTTACTTTTTTATTGACATGTAAGGAATAGTTCTATGGTGCCTTTCCCTCAATGATATTAAAATTTTTATCAAATTATTGTATTATTTCCATGTCTCTCAACATGGATTCTTCTTTAATGTGAAGAATATTTTTCAATTGTTCTAAGGAAATATCCTCACTCTTTTTAATGAGTTATTTACTAAAATCTTTCCATATAGGTAGAAATTTAGAAATAATTTCACCAATGGAAATGTTTGGTTATATTTATCTTATGGAAAATAATTTTATTTTTTATAAATTGGAGCTCATGAACTTTATCCAACACCATCTTGTTATCAACCATCTTGAAGTTTTGATACTTTTCAATAATAAATTTATTGTTACCTTCTTTTTTAGCTTTTTAACATGAACTTGATTTAATTTCATATCTCTCTAGGGGACTTTATTTAGAGAAATAGTCATAAAGATGATTTGAAAATAGTATTGAGAATATTTCCGTGACACAAGACCTAATCATATCCATGGTTCTTCCCCATTTACCTAACATGTTCAAATTGAGTCACAACAGTCAGTGTACCATAGGGATTTGGAGTAGTCTCATTGGGGATGGGAGGAAGGTTTGGTTAGAGGATGTAAAAAATCATCAACAATGTAAGAAGAAACTTTATCTTTTCCTTCCACCAGGAGAAGTTGTTTCCATTGAAATAGACAAGTTTGACCGTGAATTAGTTCAAAACTTTAAGGGATTCAAAATACATATTCTAAATTATGCCTTTGTTCAAACCCTTTTGATTGATGGAATGATAATTAGACAGAATAATAAGAAAAATATAATATTAATGCATGAATATAATTCACTATCCAAAAGGGTTTGATCTGCCTCTACTTGTTGGTGTAGGGTTCTTGATGGAAGTTTCCCTTGATTATTTCACCAAGATTTAGGGGATTTCAAACAATAATTTTCTCCAGCACACTACACCGATTTTGGGAAAAATTATCTGGAGAATATTTTTGGATTGAAGAAGAATTATATATATGACATTTCAATCTATTTATTTATATATTAAAATCAGTGTGATTCAAACCAATTCGGTCTTACTATTTCAATCAAAGAACACCACGGTTCGACCGAAACAAGACAACTCTTAGTGAACATCACCCATTCAGATTTCGAAAATTCTAAAATCCAACCATTATGACTAATCACATTATTAGTAATTTTTATAAAATCTCTTATTTTACTTTTTTTTAATTTATATATATATAAAAAAACATTTTACTAAAAATATATTTTCTAAAACACTTTAAAATTATTTTGGCATGTATATTTTTTACTGAAAAAAAACACAATTCCCAATGCCTCTTTTATAAGGAATGACCTTTGATAATTGTATCAAAATTTCTAATATAGGATTCCCAATGTTTTCTACCTAATCAATACAACCAAAAATAGTTTTCTAATCAAAAAACTTTATTCATTTATTATTATTTTTATGAATAAAACTATAACATGCACAACTCCCCCTTTCTTACTCTTATGTTAATGCTTAAGTGAGTCATGGCATGATTTCTATAGGAATAATGTGTATATAACCTATTTAATATCATCTTCAAGGAGTCATGACTTCCATGGAATTCCACAATCATCGGACGAGCACAATCATTTCAGTAACTACAAAACTCTATCTCTTGAGGATGATAACTGAGATGATCACACTCCACTCCCAAGGCCCACCTATTTCATTTCTTACATTTTACTGCATTATTGATCCTAAATCAAATTTTCACCAATCACAGACACCAATTGATAATCCTATGTGCCTCATGTAGAAATTTTGGTTCACTCCAAGTGTATCCTCATGCTAGGAACTTTTCTCCCATTACTTAAGCACCAACTTACACTGGACCTCATGTATACCTCCTACTTGCATGACCTCTTATAATTGGTCAGTCGAGATAAGGTAACATTTTTATCCCTTTATAAAGGTATATTTTTTATTCCATATTTCTCTCTCAGATACTAGTCTATAACCAAAATCTTTTTAAAATCTACCAAAATCAAAACAATTTCACTAATTCCAAAATATTGCATGTTCTTTCCATGAAACAACTAAAATAAAATAATTATGCATAAAAAACTCATTTTTCCAATTAAAAAACCTATAAATATATATATAACCAAAATATTATCTACATATCCCTTGGCCTTACCTAGGTTATGAATAATGAATTCTTCTTAGGTACTAGGGTTCCAAAGCAGGGTGTGAGTACAACTTAGTAATCCACCACCAATTATGTGCCTGTAAAATCTAGTAAATACAAGTGTGTGCTCAATATGAAAATACTATAAAGTAAAAATCAATCAATAAATAAATCTTCACTCTATATATTTCTTCTAGTAAACCATGGTTGACCATACTTGCTTTGGTTGATGCCAAAATGGGACAATATACTAATGCTCTATACACACCTCAAGAATTAATAATATATCACTCCTCATGTAATAGTTAATTTGAATAAGTTATCAACTTAAAATATCACTGGTTGAATCATCCAACATAATCACAATCCATAAAGTTGAATGATCTATCACATAACCAATATAAAATTTGAATGAATCATCACTGGTGAACAAGGCATCACCGATCATAGGTAGATGATACACTACTATTTCTATGCTCGGGTGGATGATCTACCAGAATCTTATAGATAAGGTATAAGAATAACCACTAAACCATACTATCTAGGTGAATGATATACCACTTGTATCACTCTTGAAGTTGATTTCATAACACTATTTCAAGTCCTCAGGTTGATGATAAACTACTAGGATAAAATCTATATACATATAATTCAACACTAGTATTAGCCTCTAAGTAGAATATAAACCAATTATATCACATCACAAGTGACTGGTACACCACTTGTATCAATTATTGGGTGGATGGAATACCACTAGAATAGATATACAAGTGGATGACGTTCCATTTGTAAAATTATCATAATTGGATGATTCTTCACTAAATAAAGCTCTCAAGTGGTTGATATACCACTAATAAATCATTCCAAAGTGGTCAAGATACCAACCTTCTAAGATGAGCAGCTTGCAAAACTGATAAAAAATTGGTGTGAATCCACGCTTGGAAAAATAATGAACAAATAATAGAAAGGGTGGGATCTTTTTTTCTATAATAAATAAGAGTAAAATATCATTTTATAAAAAAATATTTAATTTTTTTAAGATTTTAAAAATAGCCTGCAAGACCCCATTGGGTGGCCGTTGGATAGGGACTAAGTACTTGGTGGGAACTAGGTAATTGTACAGGGGTAACCTTCCACTAAATGACCCACTTGAAGGCTCTACCACCACTTCCTCACCCATTGGGTACCCAATATTAGTCCATCAAGTGTCTGATGGAATTTTTTATGGGAAAGGTGTCTCGACACTTGGATCATTTTACCAAAATGATCCCGTAATCCCCTACCAACTCCTATGACACTTATAATTTCCCAAAATAACCAATTTTTTGTGAAATATAATCCCAAATAATACCTCTTATAGATATTGGGTGTAACGGCCTCCCCACCTTATAACAACTCATGCCTGATAAGCATTGTAAGGTGTCACCAAGCCTCATAGATGAAAAGATTCAACCAATATTCCCAAATATCTGACTCTTGATCTCACTTATCCTTCTAGATATTCTTGTGATTCCACTACAATTATACAAGAGGAATCATATTCTCACATAATGTATTCTCACTCTAGTATACTATTTAAACTAGTCATTCCTCGAATGATGCATTTGTCTCTAACTCAACATCATCAACATCGATCACATGAGAAGGGTCAGGATGATATATTTGAATATGAAATACATGGAAAAATTTATTCATAGAAATATATATCTAATGATGATCCAAATGATACACAACTATTCTAATCCACTCCACAATCTCAAATGGACCCAAAAACCTAGGCATCAGCTTCTCCTACCTCCAAATTTTCTTATGTTCTAACTATGGAAACACTTTACAAAAGACCTGGTCACCCACCTAAAACTCTATAGGAAGGTATTTACCATTACAATACAATATATTCCTACTCCAAGTAGTCACAAACTACTTCCTGATTAACCAAATATGCTTTAACATTTCCTGTGTGAGACTTATCTTGATAACTGGTAACTTCCCAATCTCTAGACAAAACCAATGTGGTCATCATGTTCTACCATATAAGTCCTAAAAGGAATTGTCTAAATTAATGATTAGTAACTGTTATTAAATGAAAATATATAATTTATAGATGGTTCTCCCATGAAACCTTAAAATTAAGGATGCATGCCTATAGCATGGCCTTCAACACCTTGATGGTCCACTCAGACTACTCACCAATCTAAGAGTGGAAAGCATTACTTAGATGTACCTATGTATCAAGTACCTTATATAAACCTTTCCAAAATCATGATGTAAAACATGAATCCGGATTAGAAATGATACACCTATGTACCTTGTGAATAGGAAAAATATCCTTGACATATATTCAGTTTATCTCATTGATGGAATATGCAATGTCTACATCCTAGTTCACTCTGAATAGAAACCAAACCAGGTATCCACGTGACCTCAGGAATACCTCTCCATATTAAAGTGTTTTAGAATAACTATGGGGGTATAGGGTGTTACCAAGGGTAGACTATACCCCCATATCATAGTGTGAAGTATTAGAATAAATAAACCAAACATCATTCACAATAACAAATTAGATTATGTGAAAGTAATAAATAAGAATCATTAATAATAAATGTCATGTAGAAGAAAACATCCATACAAACTCATGGTGATACCAAAATACAATAACTGGTCATCCACTCTTCTTATCACATATATAAAATAAATAAAATGATAAAATACATTGATTCCATACTATTATCCCCAAGACTCACCATAAACCAATCTCCAATCCTATTCGAGTTTTCCTCCTCAATTGAGCTACTTTGGGTCTATTCCCAACCTAAACATATAATTAGTGAAGTCTTCTTGACTACATAAGTTTCATGGATTTCCAAGAAAGATGTGAGAAAATTTCAGTAGGGTTGCAACAATGTGGTCTCATGCATAACTGGTAAATGTAGTCCATGTGAATATGACATTCTCAGTTGAGTAAATGATATATAGTAATGAGTAATAAATAAAATAACCACCATCGATCATTGGGTTTTAATGTGACACATGGGATAAACTATACCTTCTTTGGATAGTGTCATAGTGTCACTGAGCATGTTACATAATCATTTCAACTAGTAATGGATTGAACCACTATCCCCAAGAGGTTATCTTTCATGGTCCATAGTATTAGGCATAAAGATAGACCATATGAGGTAATCCTAGGTAATCCAATAGTCATAAGTCGTAAAGACCACCCTTAGGATATAATATTAGGTGACAAATCATTATCATTTTTCATCATTGATCCGTAAAAACTAATCCTAGTTTATAATAATAACTAATCATCATTTTCGACTCCTAGGGGTGATCCTAGGATGAAATAATAATTGGGTGTCATCACCAACTCCTAGGGGTGACCCTAAGTTGTCATGTTCATCAGGAATCATCATCATCCCCTAAGAGGTAATACTAGGAGATTAATCATACCCTGCATAAATTATGAATTCTAGGGGTGATCCTAGGAAATTAATATAAACTCATGAATACAATTCAGATCATGTTCATCGTAAGTATCTCATACATAATAGATTCCTAGGAAGGGTAGTACGTACCTCTTATGATATCTCAAAATAATAATGAAAATGTGGGTTGGTCATATTTATAACACTCTGATACTTTATTAAATAGTTCCCTATAAATAAATTTTATTTCTTCAATAGATTTCATTATACACAACACCACTACTACAACTCAGGCCTTTAATAGTGCTAGAATTGGCCTTTGTTAGCACTAAAAAGTGCTGACTACCGAAGCGTGATTAAAATACATAGGCTTTTATCAGTACTAAAAAAGAAATGATAAAGTTTCATACTGTATTATGAAGCTAGATTTATAACATGTTGTATCACCATAAACATCACAGGTACAATACAAATAGTACTAGAAACTGTAGACAAGTACAATAGATATTATAAATGAAATAAAAATTACATCAAAAATACAAGAAAAAAACACTATATTATAGACATTTAAAAAATTAGTTTATACAACTACATGAGTAATTAAAAATCATTACAGAAATTCAAAACATCAAACTTCTTTTGTCTTTGGCCCCTAACCCCCACTCATGCTATTACTGAATAGACCAACTCATCTCGAGCAAAATAATTCACATGTATAAGAAATAAATTCTTATGTTAGTAATATTATAAAGAGAAAAATTAAACAAAAATTTTTAATTTTAAATGAAACTTGTATTCATACTAGGAACACTTCATATCAGATTGAGTTTTGATCAATTCTTTCACATCACCCCATTTCTTGTTCATCTTCAAGAATTATCTCTGTGAAAATTAACTATGTTAGTATAAGATAAAATGGTAAGTGAATTAATTATATAATATCATGTAAAATTAAGAGAGAGAAAAATATGATATCATTTTCTTGGTTTTGGTGATTTGATGTGCATTTTAAACTAAAATGTCACTTATATATTGAAAACATGTACTTGGAGTCATACTAATCACATCATGCATTATATTGAGGTTCAGTTGATTCCTACATGTCCCAAATGACTTATGGGTCATTTTTCTAAAGTTTCATAATGATCATAATGTTTTTTCTCAGTTTTGATTATGTCATTTATGTTTTTTTACAAAAAAATACTTTTTAAGCTTGAAACAATCACTTTGAGTCAAACTGGTCACATCGTTCATCATATTTGGATGATACTAAATTCTACACATCAAAAATGAATTATGAATTATATTCCTAAACTACCAATACATTCTGAGTGTGTTTTCTCAGTTTTTAGTGAATGGAACTTTTTGAACTAAAATGTCAATTTAAAACTGATAATAGACACTTTGAGTCAAAATGGGCACATCGTGTACCAGATTGAGGTGAAGTTGACTCGTACACTTTAAAAATTACTTTTGGATCATTTTTCTAAAGTATAAAAACAATATGAATTTTTTTATTGGTTTTAAGTATGTTAGTTTTCTCTTTTACTAAAATTAATGTCAATATTAAATAAAACGACACACTTTCAGTCATATTAGTTACACCGTCAATCAGATTGATGTGAGGATAATTCCTAAACATCCCGAATGACTTATGGGTAATTTTAATAAAATATCAAAACAATTCAAATGTGTTTTCTTAGTTTTGAGTATGTCACTTGTGTTTTTTACTAAAATGTCATTTTAAACTAGAAACATGTACCTTGAGTCATACCGATCACATCGTGTATCGCATTAAAATGAAAATGATTACTATAGGTCAAAAATGACTTATTAATCATTGTATTAAACTATCAATACATTTTTAGTGTGTTTTCTTGTTTTTTTATGAGTGACACTTTTTGAACTAAAAAGTCAATCCTAAACTGATAATGTACACATTGAGTCATATTGGTCACATCGTGTATCATATTGATATTGGAATGATTCGTAAACATCAAAAATGAATTATGGATCATTTTCCTAAAGTATGAAAATAATATTAATGTGTTTTCTTAGTTTAGAGTATGTCAATTGTCTTTTTTACTAAAATTAATGTTAGTTTTAAATAAAAAGACACACTTGGAGTCATACTGGTCACACCATGTGTCGGATTGAGGTGATATTAATTACTACGTATCCCAAATGAATCATAGATAATTTTAATAAATTATAAAAACAATATGAAAGTGTTTTCTCATTTTTGAGTATGTCACTTGTGTTTTTTACTAAAATGTAATTTTAAACTAAAAATGCACACATTGAGTCATACCGGTCACATCATGTGTCGGTTTGATGTGAAACTGATTACTACATATAATAAATGACTTATGAATCATTTTCCTAAATTATATAGACAGTCTAAGTGTTATTTATTTTTTTATTGAGTGAAACTTTTTTAACTAAAATAACAATTTTAAACTGATAATGGACAATTTGAGTCATACTGGGTACGTCATGTATCGTATTTAGGTGAATATGATTTATACACATAAAAATGACTTATGGATCATTTTACTAAACTATAAAATAAGCCAAATGTGTTTTCTCAATTTTGAGTATGTCAGCTGTCTTTTTTACTAAAATTAATGTCAATTTTAAATAAAAAGACACACTTTGAGTCATATCGGTCACACCGTGCATCGAACTAAGGTGAATATAATTAATACACATACCAAATGACTTATGGTTCTCTTTCCTAAAGTATCAAAACAATCCAAATGATTTTACTCATTTTTGAGTATTTCACTTGTGTTTTTTACTAAAATGTCATTTTAAACTTAAAATGTTCACTTTGAACCCTATCGATCACATAATGTGTATGTTTTATGTGAGACTAATTCCTAAACATCTAAAATTACTTATAAATTGATTTCATAAATTATAAACACAATATGAGATCATTTTCTTAGTTTTTAGTGAGTGACACTTTTTAAACTAAAATGTCAATTTTAAACTAAGAATGGACACTTTGAGTCATACTGGGCACATCATGTATCATATTGAGGTGAGTCTGATTAATAAATGAAAATAATGACTTATTGATCATTTTTCTAAAGTATGAAAACAATAAAAATTCATTTTATAGGTTTTGAGTATGTCATTTGTCTTTTTTACTAAAATTAATGTCATTTTTAAATAAAAAGACACACTTGGAGTCATACCGGTCACACCATGCATAGGATTGAGGTGAGGATAATTCCTACATATCCCAAATGACTTATGGATCATTTTACTAATGTATCAAAACAATATGAATGTATTTTCTTGATTTTGAGTATGTCACTTTTGTTTTTCACTAAAATTTTGTTTTAAGATGGAAACATAACTTTGAGTCATACTGGTTACATAGTGTATCAGTTTGATGTGAGAATAATTCCTATATGTCATAAATGAATTATGAATATTTTTATTTAATTATCAAGAAAATAAGATTTTTATCTTTGTTTTTAGTGAGTAACACTTTTTGAACTAAAATATCAATTTTTGACTAATAACAAACACTTTGACTCATACCAAAAACATCATGTATCTGATTAATGTTCATCTGGTTACTAAATGTCAAAAATTAAATATGGATAATTTTAATAAAGTATAAAAACATTAAAAATTATTTTTATTTGTTTTTAGTATGTTAGTTTTCTTTTTTACTAAAATTAATGTCAATTTTAAATAAAAATACACATTTGGAGTCATACCGGTCACATCGCGTATAGGATGTGGTGAGAATAATTATTACACATCCCAATAACTTATGGATCATTTTACTAAAGTATAAAAATAATTCGAATGTGTTTGTTCGGTTTTGGGTCTGTCACTTTTTTTCTTACTAAAATTTCATTTTAAACTAGAAACATGAATTTTGAGTCATACTGGTCACATCATGTGTCGGTTCGATGTTAAAATGATTTATACACATAAAAATATAATTACGATTTTTTTTTCCTAAATTATAAATACAATATGAGTTTATTTTCTTGGTTTTAAATGAGTAGCACTTTTTGAACTAAAATGTAAATTTTAAATTGATAATAGTCACTTTGAGTCATATGAGGCACATTGTGTATCATATTGAGGTGTGGCTAATTCCTATACATCAAAAATAACTTATGGATCATTTTCCTAAATAATCAAAAACAATATGAATTCGTTTTATCAGTTTTGAGTATGTCAGTTGTCTTTTTTAATAAAATTAATGTCAATTTTAAATAAAAAGACACACTTGGAGTCATGTCGATCACACCGTGCATTAGATTGAGGTGAGGTTGATTCCTAAAAATCCAAAATGATTTATAGATCATTTTTCAAAAGTATTGAAACAATATGAATATTTTTTTCTCAGTTTTGAGTACATCACTTGTCATTTTTAATAAAATTTCATTTTTAAACAGGAAACATGTACTTTGGGGATTGAATTGTGGTCATAACTAGTTTGAAATATACAGTAAATTAGTCATTCATTTGGATGGGGGATAATGTGAAATTATTTTTGATGGAGCCTAAAAATATAAGAGATGTATTTTCAAACTATAGAACCTTTCATAAGTGTATACCTTTATGGTATCTTTTCCCTCACAAAGTTATAGATTATCATCAATAAAATGGCCTAAAACTAATCCAATCATGTGAAGTATTGTGCCTACATAATTAAATAATATGTATTATGAAATACACCATCAATTAAATTCCTTGATCATAGGTATCATCCATAAAAAATTGGAGGTAATAAAGAGAGGTAAAGAAAATCCAGATAAATTACTAGGTATGCTTCTAAATTTTAATGCACAATAAATTGAAGAACATGAAGGGAATATGGAGAAGGGGATGACACTTTATGACATCATTAATGAATTCAATCTATTTTGTTTTCTTGTATAGGATACCACTAATTACATAATTATATTGACAATGATTTTACTATGAAAACATCAAGATTTTCAAGCCCATGCAAGATAAGAATTTTTTGAAATATTCAAAAAGAACCAACCAACCAATTTGTATTTTAGATCACTAAATTTTGTTTGATGAAATATAGATATAAATGAATGTAGTTTGGATCTTGGGGGTGTTTTTTCTAAGTTTTGAGTTTGTGATGTGTGTTTTAAACTAAAATATAAATTATAAACTAAAAACATATAGTTTGATTCATACCGAGCACACTGTGCATCGGATTGAGGTGTGGATGATTGAGTATGTGATGTGTGTTTTTATTTTAACGATATACACCAAGAAAGAAAAGAAATAAATGTTCCATTTGGATGGAAGAAGAAACCCCATGCTTCTTGAAACACCTCATCCAAAAGCAACATGTTCTCTATTTTCTGGTTTGCTATAGATGATTGAACAAAAAATATGACTTCCCAACAAATGTGTGAAAAAATAATTATTAGATAAAAATGATAAGGAAATTAACTTAAAAATAGTATATAAAATAGTGACAAAACTAACTAAATAAGTAGTAGGAATTATCCTTTTCATGATGTCTATATACATTCTTGACCCATTTCTGTATTTTTGTTATCTCAATTGTAGAATTGAAGTCCAATCTCTCATAAGCATGAGTAGATTCTAAAAAACCACCCCAACTTGAGAAAAAGAATATACATGTATAAGAAAATAATTCATATGTTAGTAATACTATAAAGAAATAAATTAAATAGAAATATGAAAAAATAGATTATTAAAATTTGAATTTTATACTGAAACCACATAATTTGAGTCATACTGGGTATAATATATATTGGGTTGAGGTGTGGATGATTGAGTATGTGATTTTTTTTTTGCTTTAAACTATATAAAAAAAGATATAAAATTGAAAACATGTTCTATTTTTATTTAATAAGACACCTCAATGTCACAGTACTTGTCCTTCCCCAAGGTCTCATGCGAAGCCTTCAGGGCCCAAGGGGGTGTTCCGTAATAATTTGGAGAAATTTTGAATATTTTAGAACCTATTATATATGAAGATATTTATATAGGATTATATGGAACTTCATCACCATACCTCCTTTTCATGTGGTGGGGCATGACATTAGGCTGACTCAAACACTTCATGTTTCAAGCAGTATGGGGCTTCCTCTTCCATTAGAAATGAACATGTTCTTTATAATCTCACATGAGCAAGAACAACTTCGAACAAACCACCCCATCTCAAGAAAAATTATCCTCCTATACAATAAAACAATTCTTATGTTAGTAATACTGTAAATAAATAAATTAAATATAATTATGAAACAATGCATTCCTAATCCCATTATTTTAAACAATGATTCCAAACTACAACATTTTCAATTCATGCATTGTGGATACATATGAGATATTTTAGATTCTAAATCCCAACAACATGATATATTTAAGCACTTTAAAATAACATAACATTCACATATTAAAAAAAATTCCCATAATTTTTTTATCCTTTTGGTTTGGTGTAAAACTCATATATAAACATTTTCCATCTTATTTGCTACAAAAAAACTAGTATAACACATTATATATTCCTATATTATACTAAACATTAGTGCATCCATTTATTTATTCTAAGAAAACATTAACCATTAGTGTAACCCTATTATCATTCATTGATTGAACTAAAATAAATATTTACATTTGATGGAAAGTTGGTGAACAAGTATCTATATTCATAATAAGGATAAGTTAAACACCTCTACTCATTTAATGATTGTGATATTCTATGTGATATAATAGTGGGATGATTTAATTTCACATCATGTGAATTCAAAAGAATCAGTTTTAGTCAATCCATTTCACTAATGTAAACTTAATGTGTTTATTTTATGGATTTAAAAAAATATGATATGATATCATGAATCTAATTGATGATCGAATAGCCCAAATAATTCCACCACCCACCAATGTGAAACTACTATATTTTTATTTTCATCTATCATTTACCACCACCCATGATGTAACCCAAGAAAAGTAATTAGTCTAATTTTATTCTAAAAGTGATTAGGAAATTAAAAAAAGTTAGATAAAATTATGAGAAAATTAACTAAATAAGTAGTAGGAAGTCTACACTTCATGAAACATGTATACATTCTGACACCTTGTTTTATGCTTGTTTCTAAAAAAATTATTTCCTCCATCATACTTATACTTGATAAACATATCAAAAATAATATATAAGCATTTTAACACTAATTTTTTACACCCCAGACATATTTATAAAGTTATATCCCATACTAGATCAAAAAAATAGAAGGAAATCACCTAAATTTGTTGTCAGAAAAAAGTCTGACACCATGTATGTTTTCCACTCATCTCTAAGAAAATTTAATTATTATTTTGAGTACTAAGTTTGTCATAAATATTGGTAGTACCGATAAAATATAGAAAAACAAATTATTAAGAAATATTTTTAATGAAATTTTAATTACCTTTGGAAATTATTTTTTTTGGGATACTGGTCTTTTCATGGTTAATGATATCTCTCAAAAAATTTCAAACATAATATTCACAATCATTACCATTATCTTGCTTTAGATTTTGTAGAAAATTTGACCAAACTAAGTTTTTTTAAATATGTTTTGATAGTTAAATCTTTCAACATATACCTTAATTTATTTCCATTTGAATTATTCCACATGATTTTTTTAGTTTCAGTCACCGAATTCATGCCATGTGTTAGCCTATATTTAGCAACTGCCCTATCATATAAAAATTCTTATTAAAACACAGACTGAAACATAAAATTCAAATATTATCTATAAAATGTTTTTTACAATGTATTAAAAATTCACAATACACATCATGTGTGGTCGGTTTGTTGGATATACATGCATTGGATCCAAAAAATAAATATTTAGGGTATCCATATTGACTGTGATCAGCATATAATACTACCTAAAAAACAAAATATAACAATTAATAAAAAAACAAAAATATATTTTATTTTATTAGATTGTAGAGTGTTACCCCTGCTTTTTTGGAATCAAAAATAGTATATCGTATGTTATTTTTTTATCAAATGAATCATATAGATCATCTTTCTCCATTTAAATTTCTTCCTTCTCCAAAGAATCTTTTTCATAGAAATGATACAGGGATTAATGAATCCAAATCATAATTCGCACAGTTTTCCTTTTATATAGTATTTATATAAACTTCTGTAGAAAATATGAATAGTTATTAACTTTAATGAACATATTATATCACTATTTGGACATATGTATTATGAAAATGTACCTTATGTATGTATTCACAACTGAGGTTCCCAGCCATTCAAAATTGAGAATCTCATTTATACTCTCGAGACCAAATACATATATAATAAAAGTTCCAAATATTTCTTCTTTATATGGAATTTAAGAAATATTTACATCTTTAAATGTGGTATATATATGAATTTGAAATGATAATAAATTTTGATGTGGAACTGGTGGGGATAAGGTACTCCCATAATGTACTTTATATTTCTTGGTCGATTCACTAGATTTTCTTGATTCGACCTTCCGTTTTTCCATTGATTTATCTTTCTGTAATAACATACCTCACTTCAGAACTTTTTTCATCAGCTGTTATAGGTTTTTCATTAGAAAATTTTTTTTAAGGACATACCTCATGTATCATTATAAGATTATATGGACATGCTATGAAAGCTCCAATAGCATCATTGACCATTACAATATCTGGATCATCAAGTAGAATAGGAAACTCAGTGGTTAGATCTTAATCTACCTTAATCCATAATCTCATATGATATTTTTGGAGTTAATTATTTTTTAGCTTATAGCCTATGATATTATACACTATACCCCTCACAAAAAGGTGGTTCATGGGTACTGATAGATAGAAATCACAAAAAAAAATTACACTATAGAATTTTATTAATATAAAGTTATCATATGTTGTATGATTCACATTTAGGAAAAAAAATAATGAAAAAATTGACTATATCAGGTAAGGTATGTGGTTGAGTTGAATGAATAGCCTCAAAGCTAGTGGGGTCATTTGGTTCTTCATGTGCGGATCTTTGTTCCACCATTGGTTCATTTTGATCTTTTCTCATGCATTGGTCTTCCAAACCAGGCTGGACAATAATATCTTACAATGCATCTATTTTTTCCTAAAATCCTTTAATAATATTACATGTATCTTCTTGTGCTTTTATCTTCTCTAAATATGTTTGAGGACACACTCCAAAACCTACACCTCTAATGTGACCATATTGTTATAGCTGGTTCAAAGATACTGAAAGTAGTTTTTCTTCTAGTACGATCGCTACCAATTATTATGTCTAAACTATATAAAAAAATTGAACATAAATTGATATTTTTATGTAATACTATTATAAATCATAAATAATTACTATTATTTCATAATTACACTTTTTTCCAATATTGTTTTTGTGTTTTCATCATCTATTTTACCCTTCTTATTTAAGTGAGTCTCCTTCCATTACACATCATATAGGATGGAATTGGATTTAGATTTTGATTCATCAATATGTATATAAAAAAAGGAAAGTATGCAATTTCATATCACATAAAAAATTTATTTTTGATTTTAAATACATACAAATTCATTCTCTAGTGAAGCATACCCCATCCTTTCTTTATGATCGGGTACATTGGTTTTGATGCACGTTCTTTATTTTTAGCACTCTTTTTTTTTATTTCATAAATTAAAAATTTTGAATCAAATTGGATAAAATAATTAATTTCAAATAATAATTTATCAATTACAATACACCTGAAATTATTTCTCATCGTTATGACTGATGAAATCATTCCATGTTTTCTACTTTATAATTTGTGCATAACTAACTAGTGGGTGGGGATTTACTTTCCCCATAGCATCCCTAAGATGTAACTTGGTAAGAAGAGTATGGAAGCCTCTATGGGTTTTCTGGATAACATTATGACATATTTCTTATAGAAATATTCTAAAATAAATGAACTCTACATGTAATAATTAAAATTAAATTAATATTCCATTATATAATTTTTTGATAAAATAGAGACAGTATATCGTAAAATTACCATTATATCTTTCTAAATGGTTTCCTTTATTATAGTATGGACGTGGAACCACAAATATATATCAATAAACATTTAAAATTTTTTATAATCCAACTCTTATATATTTTTGATAATACCTAGATATGACATATTCTCATAAATTGGGTTTTTATCCTTAGAACTAAATATGTGAATCGCTTCTTCCATAAGCATAACTCCACTATTTTTCATCATACTATAGTCATTGTGTTCTTTTTTATAAAATGTGTGACCTTTAATTACAAAAATAGTGTAAGATATAACATTTTCATTTGGTCCTCTGGCTATCCAACAAATTCATTCGGTAATTAAATTCGTATTTTTAGATTACTTCTCATAAATTGGATCTTGGAACCATCATATATACTATTGATTATGTGTATTTTATATCCATACTTCAACACTCGATTGATTCAAATCTATAAGAATTTAATTTTGTTCTTCAATGCGTGGATCAACATCTTTACTATTATGTAAAATGTGAATGTGTACTTGCTCATGCTCTATGATAGTAATTGTAATGACATCTCTTTGAGAAATCACTTCACCCATAAGGAGTTTGATGTGATGAGACTTTGGGATACTAATTATATCAACATCTGATAGGTAATCGGTACAAAATTCAACAGCTTCGTCAACAATATATCATTATGTAATATAACCTTCTATATAACTTCAATTATTTACATACCCTTTCGAAATATTCATATACCATTCAATGGATCACATCTATCTGTAATGGAAAGTACCACATAGTTGAACCCCTTTAACCAAGAAAACCATTAGGTGGACCATTATATCAAATATTTATGGAGATAATAACATCTATAATTTACATAATATGACTAAAACCTCCTTATTCATGATTTTAAACTTCACTGGGTCTATAAATTTATTTCATATGGCTTTGAAAAAGAAGTAGAGTCTGGTTAATGTATGTCGCCCATTTTTTAGGCAGAATACAACATAAAGCAACATGAATCAAATCTTGCATCAAAGAATGACAGTAGTGTGAATCTATTCTTTGTAACTTCTAATTATCCATTGAAATGAAAATATTGATATTTTATGAATACCCATCTGAAACTTTTACAACATTAAGGAAATTAAAAAATTGTAATTTTTTCTATCTAGATAGAGTGTAAGTTGTTGAAATAAGATAAGTCCACCCTTTAACCATCTTCGATGCCAAATCTTCCCTTATACCCATGTCAATCATGTCCAACCTAGCTTAATTTCATATTTTATTTTTCCAAGAACATTTATTAATGTTCCAATAACACTATAAAATACATTTTTTTTGCATGCATGACATCAAGTAAATGTCTGACATACAAATAATTCTAATATGGTAATTCAAACAAAATTGATCTCTTTTTCTAACCTAATTTTGTAATTTTTTTCAAAAATGGTTTACCAAAAGTAGTGTCATTATATTTTTCTTTATCAAATAGCTGATCACCCATTAGTGGATATGGTGTTATACCTTGTTCGGTACTCCCATTAAATTATGTCATCCATGAATGGTATTTATTTCATCGAGGTAAAAATTTATGATAGCCTAAAAACATAGTATTTGAAGAATGTTTCAACTAAACTGAGTGTGTGCATCTTTTAAAAATGGGACACCCCAACATTCCTTTAATTATATAGCCTAAAAAATTCCATAAGAAAGAAATTTATTTATCATCCCAAACAACATGGCCCTCATTGTGAATTATTCATTTCTATGAGAATCATACATTGTAACACTTATATCCCACATCAATTTTAGAGCTTCGGTCAATGAAGAAAAATAGACATCAATATCGTTACCAGTTTACTTTGGTTTAGATATAATCAGAGATAACATAATGTATTTTTACTTCATGAATATCCATGGAAGAAAGTTATAACTTACCAACATGATGGTCCATGTACTATGAATACTTCTTTATACACCAAAAAGATTTATTCCATCTATAGATAATGCAAGATGAAAGTTTCTTGGATAATTTACAAATTTAGGATAATCATAATCAATTTTCTTCTACTGAGAAGAATCTTTTGGATGACGTAGTTTCCTATATTTAATTCTTGTATCTACATGCTATGTTAATTGTATTGTGGTTTACTAATATCCATATAGTCTAATAAACCATGAAATGATAGGAAAATACCATACAAATTTTTAAGGACTTGATTCATTTTTTTTGTATTGATATGTGCCACACATATGGCATTTTATGAGTGATTCATAGTTCTTATGAAACAATATGAAATCATTTGAACAATTGTATATTTTTTTAGAGATCATTCCCATTCAACATAGCATTAGTTTAGTATCATATGTTTGATATGGAAGTTCATTTTATTCTAGTAACATATCATTCAAGAGACCAAGTAGTTTTGTAAATATGGTGTCGCTCCACCCACTTCCAACTTCCAAATTATATAACTTTAATACAGCTAAAAATGTTGTGTATTTAGTATAACCAGTATATAATAGTCTCTTAGAATGATTATTTATCTTCTAAAAAAACTTTGAACAATAACAAAGGTCATATTAAATTACATTATCATTTATTACATGTGATCTATATCATCATTTTCACTGGTATTCATATCAAATAATCCATAAATCACAGTATCATACCAATCAGTGTGTATGTTCAGATTTATACCATGTTTAATCAAACATTTATAGCTTTGACCTATTCTATGAAAAATAAAATCTTCTTCAAACTCTTTCAAACTAATTTTTTTTAATAACAATAATGTAAAAACAAAAAAAATGATTTGAGAAGGGTTTTATGCATGCTCTATTAAAAACTAGATGAACTCATTAAGACCATCCTCATACTATTTTTTCATACAATTAGCATGCATACATTTTTTATTTATATCCATCCTATTAGGTTTATAAAATATTCATTTTGTATAAAAAATAAATAAATACACATAAGATATTCATTATCAAAGGTGAAAATTATAGATAATTATAATAAGGGTAAGCCAACGTCTAATTGTTTCAAATAATTTCAGTATGCTTCAAAGAAAATGGGTAATCGAATTTAAGAAAATAATTACTCCTCTATGATAGGTTTTATCTTTTGAATTCATCCAAAATGATCACTAATATCTGGTATGTGATGGATACTACTTAGTGTATTTAAATAGAGATAGGTACATGTCTTGAAGATATGGGGGTGAATCTCAAGCAACAAAATGCAATACTAACTATTTTAGAGATGGAGATAATGGGGATGAAATTTTTCTCCTTAAATTTTTTTAAATTACCACATATTAATTTAAAATTTCAAATCTCATCTCAAAACCCCTTACAAAATTCAAAAGGATACTTTTTGAATTTTTAAAACCCCACTTCAAATATATTTTTTTGGGATACGAACCCCCTTTTTTATAAAAACCATCAACATCAAGTATAAAATTTTAAAATTATATTCAAATAACATTAACAATAAATAAAAATTTTAAAATCGTTTCCATGAAAATATATACACTTTGAAATGTTTAAAATGTTTCAGGTTCACTTTGAAATCCCCTCATGATTTTCAAACCACCGAATCCATTTTAGTTAATTTTAAGGGAAAACCTCATTTTTTCATTTCAAACCCCACTTTATCATTTAAAACCAAGTTTAATTTTTCAAAACTAAAATTTAAAATAGGAATGCCCATAAAAATTCTAAATAGGCCACAACCCAATCTAAATAAAAGCATGATTATTAAACATTTCATAAACATTTTATAAATATGACATGAATAAAACAATTTTTATAAGACAGTAGTAAATTACCAATTTAAATACTAACATGATTGTCTTGGATTACCCGCCTAAATACCAAGTTTCCCATGGAATTATTTCAAACTTCAATCAAGAGACTATTCATTTATCAAAAACCAGTTTCAACAAATATCATGCAAGAAGATGTAGATCCAATCATTCACATTCCATATAATTTATTCAAGAATAAACATTGTGAAGTTTTTACAAATATTAAATACATTGAAGGGTGACGGATCCTGGAGAAAAGCCCTAATTCATGACTGCGAATGGATCCCCCCCCACTTCCTGGAGGTGGGAGGGGGTGGAGGTTCTCCTTCAACCTTCGACTCCACGGGCGGCTTTTGTACCTTTCTCTAACCCTATTTTTCTTCATGATTTTCCATTTATTTCCTTGAGTCCAAAGGTTCCATATTTTCATCTTGGGGACCCTCAACTTATGATCTCTTCGTCGGAGTTCTCTGAGGCTTTGTGTCTTTTGAATTTAACCCTAGTGGCTCACTTCAATCACCTAAGACCTTCAATTGATGAGTTCTACAGATTTGGGTTTAGTAATTGGGATCTGAAGGATCGCGTGGTGGTGGGTTTGATTGATAAGCGTCATATGATGATACGATTTTCCTCAGAGGAATACTTAATTTGTGCTTGGTCTAGAGCTCCTCAACGCTGTGGTGGATGTAGGTTCTTTATTTTCTGATGGACATTTGATCTTTGTATGAACTAGGACTCGTCCTCTATCGCGACCTGGGTAAGCTTTCCCCACATTCCCTTGCCCTTTCAGAATCTAGTGATTATCTGTATGTTAGGGAATCTGGTGGGGTGTTTTCTCTACTCTGATAATCGCACGTCATTGGTAAGTCACCCTGTTAACCCGCGGCTATGAGTTGAGGTGAATGATTCGAAGTCGCCAGTTGAATGGATTTGGATTACGGTTGGTGAGGAGTTTCACTGGAATCCAGTGAAGGTATTTGAATCCTGGGTGGATTACTGCCCGGGATTTCATCATCTAGGTCACCGTGATGATCAAATCACAATGGAACCATTTCAGTTCTGGTGAAAAGAAATGGTAAAATTACTAGTCAGGGACAGATGAATGTTGATGTTGCAAAGACTAGAAATGGCGTGGGTGGCTCAGACTTGAGAAACACATCTATTGTTGTGGTGTTTGAGAGATTGAAGCAGGACATCAAGGCTGGTGTGAGTCATGTGGATGCTGCTTCTCCTGGAGGTAGCGCTGGGTAGGATACTGTAGTGGCACGTCCTGAAGAAGGGTGTGCTTCCAATGCTGGGCATGGGGACTGTGGACTCAAGAGGTGTATTGCTGGTGCTGGGTATAACTTTGTTGGTCCAAAGGAGGGGGGATGATTTCAAATTCGGATGGGTGTGGTCAAATCATGGATTTCAATCCATGTCTGACTAGTGTGAGACATAAGATGCAGTTGCAACCTTCTACTTTAGGGGGTACTATTGAAACTTGTAATCGGTTCCAAGCATTGGCACCAGATGAGGTTTGTCAAGTGGAGGTGGGTGATTTAATACAAGAAGGTAACAATTTGCATCACATTTCAGTTGATACAACGAAGGAGATGGATGGTAGCCAAGAGATTGAGGGGTATCCTGAAGAGGTATATCAAGTGGAGGTGGGTGCTTCAATGAAGGAAGGTAACAATATGCAGTTAGTTTCAATTGATGCACCGATGAAGGTGGATTCTAGCCAAGAGATTGAAGGGAAGCCACAATTTTTTGCAATGATTGACTGTAATAGGAAAAATGAACAGGCCCGGGGGTGGATGATGGTTTCCATGATGTTCTGGTAGCTGGAAAATGGAGGGATGTCTCGGACAGTGACAAGGAAAATGTGATGGTTAGACCTTCCTATTGTGAGGTTCTCAAGGGCAGGAAGAGGAAATCTAGAAAGGAGGTGTCCACCACAACAAGTCGAAGGATGAGGAAGGACTACTCTGATTTGCTGAAGCCATTTTCCACTAGATCCTCTTTCAAAAAATCTCCGCAGGAGTTGATATCATTGGAGAAATTGAACCTTAGAAGGAAGTATGCTAATATCCTAAGACATTATGAAATATTGGAATGGGAGACAGCCACTGCATAAGGAGGCTCTAATGAGGGTTGTGATTGGTATGATGTTTATCATATGTAATCAGTTTCTGAATTGTGTTACGTGCTTGGTGTACTTTTCTTTTTCTTTAATAAATAGTCAGGGTCATACATATGACTGACTTTCCTAGTTAATGACATTAAAAACTATTTTCCAAAATATAATGAGGTGTTAGACGAAGTCTGTATGTGATATTAGGCTTAGTTTTGATTTGAATTTATCTAAGTGTGAGTCAAATTGGAGGTGCTCTATTACCCGAGGTGAGAGAACAATAGCATATTTTGTTTTTTTGGAAAGAAACCAACCATGATGTTACACCAAGTTTGGAATTTGTACATTGTTGTGGGTGTTTAGAAGACCATGGATTGACTTTTTTTTGTTTATGAATTATTAAAGATCTATGAGATTTCATGTCGACATGTCCAACCGAGCATTTTTAGTGAAAATTTAGCCATATAAGAACCGAATAATGTTTTTTAATGAGATTGGGTGCGGTGACATGGAAACCACATCACGCATGTTGTTCGCATTTTATATTTATTCTTGGTTTATTTTGTAAGTTCTATTAAACATTTTTACATGTTTAAAAGTTATTTATTCTATGAAATTAAATTTTGGACCTATGTTCTTTAATTATTTACATTCTTTCATTTATATAAGTTCATGCTTATAAATTCTATAATATCTAAATCATTTTAATATCCATAAAGGAATGTAGCCATCATATATTTGGGTTATGTTAGGTCACTCTATTTTGATAAAGTAACCTGAATATTCACATGTCTTGGACCTTTGTTCAAGAAAGGAAATTACTATTTGGTATATATTTATGTTCTGATACCTTGATTACTTTTAGTAAACCTAAATTTCGTTTTAAATCAAGAGTTTAAATGGTATGAATATACTTATTTGATAATCCCTTTTATACCTTGAGATCATAACCTCAAAACATATATGAAAACATAAAATATATATATACCCATATGGGTGTGTATATAGAGTGTGAGCTAAAAAGGCTTAGTAAGATTTCGCCAAATATCCACTTATCAAATCATACAAGCATAACATAATAATAATCAATACACATCCCATAAAATAGAAATATCCTATAGAAAACACTAAACCAAGGGTTTTCTAATGATGGTGATAAAATAATAATGAAACTTTTTTTAATAA
Organism: Viscum album; assembly: GCA_963277665.1. Classification (NCBI taxonomy): domain Eukaryota; kingdom Viridiplantae; phylum Streptophyta; class Magnoliopsida; order Santalales; family Viscaceae; genus Viscum; species Viscum album. The sequence goes on along the minus strand of OY728157.1, from coordinate 197,887,822 downwards.
TACGACAATAGGACTTTAATAAATAGATGGATTAAAATCTTGTTACAAAACCATACTTGTTATAAACTAAGGATACCATTTGTCAATTACCAAGAAATCTAGTTTGAAATACATATGGAGAATATGTTTTTATTCTTATAAAAAAATACAACCATGATCTTTTCCTAACATCGATCTTTAAAAATGAATAATATTTTAAACAAGCATTTATAAACCTTTATTAAACTATTTCTTTTTTCCTTTTAAGTGAAAATAATCAAAAATAATTTTCCTTGGCCTAATCCTTATTTATTAAAAACACACATTTAGAAATCCCTTTTATATTTTTTTAAAGAAATGTAACTAAGAAGGAAAACCTAGTATAAAGAAATGTAACTAAAATGAAATTAATAAATAAAACAAATAAAAATAAGAAACTATAGTTTAGAAGATGTAAGAAATAAAATTCAATAAGGGAGATGATGACAACCTGCCATAAAAATGAAAGTGGGTACCAAAAAATATCTATAATAGCACAAGTATAAGCCAAAACACATGGGGAGGAGATCTGACATATAGGTTTTAAAGGTAACTGACTCACTCATATAATACTAGCTGGGTATGTGATCAAAACAAGTAATGCAACCCAGGCCTCTTGAGGAAACTAAAAATGACCCCTAGCTAATACCTGAATTAAGCTAGAGTAGCACCCATCTATTTACCATCCTATATACAGTCACCCATGTAGAAACCATAAAACAACCCACATAAAAATAATCCATTCCATTAATAATAACAACCCACAATTAATAACATAATTGAAACCATGCACCCTTTCGAAAATCCATTTGAAATCTCACTATAAAAGAAATAATTTTTCTTGAGGCCATTTTAAAGAAAATTGGTAAGGTCAAAAATATTTTTAAATAAAAAAACATTTAAAAACCCCTATTTAAAAAACTATATAAGAAAACCAAATTTAACCAATATGTTTAAATTTGAAAACATCTCTTTAAATGTTATAAACATATGAAATTACACACATACATATCTAAAAATATCTCAATACAAATAGTCACATATTTTCAGGTGAATATGTGCATGTGTCTAATATATATATATACACCAATAAATATGTGTATTAGAATAAAACATGAAAAGAGTAATACATAACATTGGACACAAATAAATAACACAGTAACAAAATAAAACATAAGAAAACTTCTCAAACAAGGAAACCCCAATTAATCAATCTCATGAACTCATGCATTACCCAAATAGATTTCATAAATTACCTCAAATAATTTTAAAACATAAAATTACTTTATGAAAATAGTCAAAAATATTTTATTGTCCAAATAAATAATTTACCCTTTAAATGCCGATAAAAAAAGGTAAAGTCCACAAGAAACCAATTGGAAATCAATTATAATCCCTTAAAACCCTCAAGAAACAAGACTATTTAAATCCAATTAAACCCAAATAACAATTATAATTTTAGAAAAACTAATTTAAAACACCCAATAACATGAAACAAATTAGGGAATAGATAAATCATAAATACACCTAGTTTTGTATATTATAGATGATACAAAACCTTTAGCAACAGCGAGTGGGAAATCAACGATGGAACCATAGTGGCAAAAAGGTAATGAATAGCGATAGATAGTGAAAAAAAATAATGCAAAAAGAAATGAAAATAGTGAAACTCCTAAATCACCTATTTACTAAAAAAATATATAGTAAAAATCACCTTATGTGCGACCCAAAAAATAAATCAACAAGTGAGGAGGAGGAGAAAATAACATACCTTGGATTCAAACTTTGATTCATCTGAGAGAAAGTAGAGATATTACACATGAAAACATGGATTTGTTCAAGCCTTGGATAAATTTGAGAATTGATTCATTCGAGCCTTCGATTCGAGCCTTGGATGTGTTCAAGACTTGATTTGAGCCTTGATTCGAGCCTGGATTCGAGGAGGATGAGCACTGATAATAGGTGGCTTCAGTGGAAAGCTTGAGATATCATGACTGAAATAGTCATAGTTAGGATTTTTTAAATAAATTAGTGAGACTTTCTTCAGCGGTTCTAAAAAAGCACTGATAAAGATATCTTTTATTATCACTACATTAATAAGCATTGATAAAGGTTATCTTTGTCAGTGCTGATAAATATGGCTTCAATCAACACTTTTTTAGTGCTGATGAATTATAAATAAAAAAAATGTAAATATATTTATATAATTATATATTTATTTATTATAATTTTATAATTATTTAAATATATGATAATTTATTTATAATTTTATAAATATATTAAATATAAATTTATAAATATATTTGTAAATATATTTATAATTATTTATTTATATTTATAAATATATTTATATCATAATATATATTTATGTAATTATATATATATATTTAAAATATATATATGCATATAAATATAAATATCATAAATATATAAATTATTTAAATATATGTATTATAATTTTATATTTATTTAAATATATGATTATTTATTTATAATTATATAAATACTTTTTTAAAAAATATTTATATATTTATATCATTATATATATTTCTATAATTTTATATATATATAATGTATATATATAAATATAAAAATAAATATAGTAAATATATTCATTATTTAAATAAATTTATTATAATTTTATAATTATTAAAATATATATAATTATTTATTTATAACTATATAAATAATTTTAAAAAATATATTTTTTTATTTATAATTATAAATTTAGTAAATATATATTTATAAATATTTATTTAAAAATATTTTTTTAACATTATTAATGAACATATAATCTTAAATACATGCTTGTTAAAAATGTGTGGAATTGAATAATTAAAAATGAGTACAGTTTAAAAATATTGAAAAAATGGATATTTTTTATTAATTAAAAATAAATAATTAAAAAATATGGATATATATTGAAATAAATATGAATACATATTGAAAATATTAAAACATGGTAAATAAATATATATATAAAAAAATAATAGAAAATGATTAAATTCAAAAAAAAATATTAGAAATGAGTGAATACCTAACAGTAATAATATTATAGATTAATAAATAAAATTTACTGATTAAAAACATAATATATTAAATATATTCAAGTAATAATGAAATTATAAAATGAATACTAACATTTAAATAAATTTCATAAATATTAGGTGTACGTATTTCTATATAAGATTTCATTAATTACATAAATATTTATGTGTATTCATTATATATAAAAATTCATTCATTACGTATATGTATGTGAAATCAATGTAACGCACGTTTGATATATGTTAAATTGAAAAATCAAACAATATTCAATTATGTCCATTACTCAATGCAATTAGTCAGTATTTTTAATTAATGTTAATTTTTAATTATTTTTGAGACTCAGTTTTTTTCACGTAAGACTTCTAAATATTTCTTCTTATATTTTTAGAGATAGGTATTGAGACAGCGTGTGATTCCAAGGCCTGAAGTGCCCAAAATAAATTTTATAAAAATATTAAATATATATAATATTACGTACACATATTTTTCTAAAGAAAATGGGATAACTCTTAAATGGAATCTCATATCAAAAATATGAGACGATAGTTGAGTTTGGAATATGATTTTTACCCTAAGTGAGGCCTAAAATAAATCGACATAGGGCGTTCGAAGATAACGACTATTGGTTGGTGCGTTCAGTTAAAATAAATAATTAAATTTATTTATTTTAATGAATTAATATAATCCTCTTTTTCCTATCCATACCCTATTATGGAAATTTTACCAAGATTATCTACATAAACCCTAGGATAATCAAGATTTGTTCTTCTTCCTCTCTTTTGGTGAATTGAATTCAGACGATGATGAAACACCGGATCGGGCTAGATCAAGATGCAATGAATGTAATGACTTCTCTCAATCATTGGTGATTGCATTATTTGATGATGAATTATTCAATATTCAGTTAGGACTTTTCAATTCATGGTTTATGTCCCTATTGATTAAATTTATTGAGCATAATCATATTACTTCTTTGATCTTCGTCCATTTAGAGCCATTGATTGCGCCCATGTATGGACATTAATTTTTTTATTCAATTTCTCACCCTGACACCCCAATTTTGTATCCATTGGCCAAGAAATATTTTCCAATTATCATTGCACCTCTATTTTTCTTATTCATTTCTCTTTTCTTTCTTTGTGTTAGTCATCACTAGACCACGGGGTCATGATTCGACATTTCCTAGCGGAACCGAGCCTGATCGGACCCCCAGATTCACAACGAATTCACACCATATGAACAGAATGAACAATCAAGGATTAGATCGAAAGATTTTTGGGTTTTGGGTTGTTTATTTTTGTATTTTAATCCAAATCAAAAATGGATGTGATGGGTTTGGTGTGGTAATAAGCATACAAGGCATGCAGGTTTGTACAAGAAGTGACGAACCAAAAGGGAATTTTATTTTCAACCACTAGATGGCCAGAAATGATGAATGGTGGAAAGAGACACCAATTTTAGGTGTATGGAGGTGATATATATGGATAAAGTAATATATCTAGAATTCCCAAGTATAGATATACATTTTATGAAAAATGTGATTGTATACCGTGTCATCTGAAGAACACACAGCGCGTAGGGGCTTGGCTATGGTGGATAGGTTTTCGTAGAATTATATGTATCACACATCATTTGGGACCACCACACACCATGTAAACTTTTATTGGTGACCCATTGTGTACTCTAGGAGTACACAGGCATATACATGTCTTGGAACATGCCATGTGTCGAAGTACACAAACACGGGTTAGATACACAGACACAGACAGGGAGCACGGGTAAGACCTCGAGTGGCACAGACACACCGTGTAGACCCTCTACATGCCATGTATACCTACATGGGTAGTGATCCATGCACTTTAAGGGAAATAACCAAGTGATGGAGTGGTGCCACATTTCATGTGGGTCCCCTCACACATTGTGTACCTCTTCTTTTCTTCTAAGGAAACTTCATCCTCTCATATCTCCTTCATTTGGACTCAGATTTTGGCCCATGAGTAGCCTATCCTGAGTTTTTTTTTTCACTTAGAACATTATGGTGTCCTCTATAGTGGATTTTGAGATATGATTTAATATTTTTTTATCATAAATCTTCTTTAGTAAACTCTCAGTTATGACAGTGATCGGGTAGGATCACTAGAGACTTTTAGAGCGGCACCCTCTTGTTGGGATAGGGAATCGGTACTCTATATATACTTAGAGTGGAACCATCAAACTGGGATAGAAATGGGTCCTCTATCTACTACATTAGTGGAACCTTCCTACTGGGCAGGGCATGGGTCCTCAATTGACTTTAGAGTGGAACCCTCCCGTTAGGCAGGGAATGGGTCCTCTATCTGCTATATGAGTGGCACCCTCTTGTTGGGTAGGGTATGAATCCTCAACTACTAAAGTGGAAACCTCTAGTGGGTATGGTCATGGTTCCTCTATATACTACTATATTTTTATCCTCTATTCAGGATGTTCATGGTTCCTCTATCGACTTTTGAGTGGCACCCTCCTACAGAGTCGGGGTATGGGTCCTTGCCCATCAGAGTAGCACCCTCCTGTGGAGACTGGGCATGGGTCCTCTATATATCTTCTGAGTAGAACACATATATTATAACATGTAATGGGTCCTATTCTTTTAGATTTTCCCCTTGACTGTGTGGCATAGTGTCAAGGTGTGGCTTGACTTGTATGTTTTTTGCTAGGCAGGCACGTGAGACTCTAGGAATCGATGATGGACTTCTAGAACTAATGGAACTCTTTTCTTGGGCTGAGATGTGAAATGGAGATCCCATTATCTCTCATTTGGTTTTATTTATTTTTAAAATATACATACATATGTATGTATGTATGTATGTATGTATGTATGTATGTATATATATGTATCAATGTTTTTGGATTCTATTTACTCTATTTCTTTGGGTTGAGCTGTCTATTATCTATTCCTTTCATGTCTCTTACTACTCCCCCTTAAAATTTCAGGGAATCCTATTGGGTATGTATATACTCACACCTACATGGTATTTTCCCTCCAATTTATTGTCTTATGTATACTATTTAAAGTTTGGTGGTGACTATAAAGGAGTATAATGATACCTAGTGCATTGGCCCGTGTACGGTGGTTGGAGCTTGGAGATCATGATCTGGGCTCTCTCAGCACATTTTCTTTCTAGTTTTTTCAAGTTGGGACATCTTTCTGGTTTGAAATTTATTTTTTACCTTTACTTTTAGTTTGGATTATCATAGTCTTATACACATTAGAGTTTTTTCAAGTATAGTTACATTCTAGATATTACATATTTTTATTATTATTCCTTTGCACATCTTCATTGATATGCTTGTGTGTGTGCGTATAGGAACATTAGGAAAAGGAAACACATTTAGGATATTCCTTTTAGTTCTTGTCACCACCCCCTAGCCTATGGAGGCAGAAGTGAGGTAGTTGCAGCTCGAGCCCCGTTGGGTCAGGTCATAACAAATTGGTATTAGAGAAGTTCATTATGACAACCCTGCTTTTATTACAAACTTAAACATGATTCATTACATATAACATCACTTGATACAACAAAGAAGATCGAGAGGTTTAGTGTCTTTGGGGATTAAGATCATTACATAAAAACTTGAAACATGAAATACAACATATTTATTGAAAACTTCCTTTACATGACCACTATATCCCCTCGTACTTAGCATTGCATGGGATAACCTGAGGACATGCATAAGAAAAGGGTGAGCTATAAAGCCCAATAAGGGTATACACATGGAATAAAATGAGGAGTAGAATACATGTTAGACATTAAGAATATCAATAGATCACAAGAGAAACATGAACATAAAGGCATGATAAAGCATAATAATCATAACATGGAAATGTGGCAACAACACTTAACATGGAATTAGCATGAGCCAAGGATCATTGCACATGGAGCATGAGTAAATCCTCCTTGCACATGAAGCACGAGTAAACCCTTGTTGCAATTGAATTATCATGAGTCAACACTCATTACACATGATGTATCATGATACTATACTTTACCCAATGCATTAGAGTGCTATAAGGGAGCACCCTTCTTAAACATTTCATTTCATGCATAAGTGTGCCACATGGATCATAAAACATGGATTCATAAAACATAATCATTTATTCCATGATACAGGAATGTGGAATTAATACATGAAAAATTATAATCAATAAGTAAATGTGCATAAAGTTTAATACCCTTGATGGAGACATGGGCATGGTATTCACTACACAATGGCATTGGCTTAGAAAATCGGTGCGATTTCGGCAGCGTAATGGCGTGACATAAGAATTCATAAAAATAGTTGATGAGAGAGAAAGGGGTTACTCATCATATTTACATGTAACGGATAGTAAAAAGTTCATATAGATACATGTCCCAACAATTGTAATGGAATTTAGATTCCTGATACAAAAGTATTGCTTGAATGTAAATGAGGAGAGAGAAGTTCCTTTCAGAATTTCGGCATAGTAACGGGTGTACATGGGAGGCATTTAATGAGAGATAAAGGGGTCTCTCATCATTAAAACATAAATATGGAAGTATAAGGGAGGTTCTAAACCATACCCAAACATTCATAATTTAAATTAAAAGGGAAAAACAACTTAAATAAAATTGGAAAAAAATGAGAAAGGAAGAAAAAACCCTTACTTGGAAGTGTGTTTCCAAAGGCTAGAGAGAGGCTTGTGAGAGTCTTATTGGGAGATTGGGGCACCTTGGGAGGATTATATAGAGTAGGGAAGATTTATAATGAACTTAAAAGGCTTTGATTGAGGAGGAAGTGGGAGCTTGGTTGGGTTTATATAGGAAAGGTGAGGGAATTCTTTATTATTTAGGTTTGGGACCCCTTACATTAAAATGATCCAAACCACAAACCGTCTCATGGTTTTTGCCCATGGTTTTTGGAAAAGGGAAGAGGAAAACAATATTTTATAAGGCCAAAGTCCGAACTTCTTAAAATAATAGGGTTGCTTATGTGGAGGTGAGTCACACTCCCATGGAAATTAATTTAAAAAGACAAGGTGTTTAATAAGTCTCAAGGAGTCCATTAATGCTTTGAAAAGTAAGTCAAACAAACCAAAAATCACATTATTTTAATGGTAAAACATATATTGTCCGAACATAAAGATTATAGTATTTTATTACATCACTATTGTGTCATTATGATGTCATAAAACACATTATATATTTAAACGGTATTTAATTTTTACCCAAAAATTTGACTATCTCATAAAATTATGAAAAATTCACCATTGGATAATTTCAATGTCCTGATTCTAGAAATAACATTTATTTTATCTAAATAATTTTCTAAATATTTTAATTTTTACTTTTAAAATAAAAACCGACATTTATCAAAAATTCACGGGTTTTGACAGAAATGGCTTTCAAACCTTAATAAAAATTACAATTGCATTTATAAAATTATATGATCATTTATATATAATAAAAATTAATTTAATAATAATAATAATAATTTATTAAAATATTATTTAATTCAAAAATACCTTAATTTAATAAAATAGAATTCTTAATTAAATAATAACTAAAAACACTATTTGTACTTAAAATTATTTACAATGTATCAATAATGACAAGAAGGTATATACATTATTATATACAAAAAAAATAATGTACATGAACATAGTACTATCGATTTGTTACATAACTCCTTAAAAAAGCTACATAATACCTAAGGGTAAGGTGTGCGATGGTGACAGACTCCTGGGGTGGCTCGGATAACATTGCTCGAGTGGTAATCTCTATAAACTTCCACTTTTCTTGTAGACGGTCCCGTTCGAGCTTGACATGATGAAGATCAGCTTGGGATTGGTCAAGAGCGAAGCCCAAGGAGCCACTTATTTTCCAAGCTCTGATAAATGGGCTTCATATGGAGCAATTATACTAGATGAGGTCATCGCTTCTTTTGTCTGAGTAAATTGGATTTGTTAAAGCCCTATATTTATACTAATCATGTGATCATTGTTCAATAGCTATATTAGCAACGGTAAAAATTCTTAACATAAAACCAAATAAGTTGAAATTTTATATAAACATAAAGATATATTTAATCAGATCAAGAGGGATTTCCATTAATGAAACTTTGGGTCGTTACAATATTCCCCCCTTAAGAAATTTCACCCTCGAAATTTTCCTTTTCCCTCACTAAAACAGATGTGGGTAACTCAGCTTCATCATTTCCTCTGATTCCCATGTTGCTTCTTCAAACTTGTGGTTTCTCCACAACACCTTGACAAGGGGCATTGTCTTATTTCGTAGATCTTTTTCTCTACGATTTAAGATCTTCACTGGTTGCTCCTCATAAGAAAGATCATCTTCCAATTGTACCACCTCAGAAGAGAGTACATGTGAAGGGTCTGGTATGTAATTCCTTAAGAGGGATACATGAAAGACATCATGTACTTTGGACATGGTAGGTGGAAGTGCTAGTCGATAGGCCACAGCCCCGACACGATCAAGAATCTCAAAGGGGCCGATGTACCTTGGACTTAACTTCCCTTTCTTTCCAAACCTCATGACCTTATTCCACAGAGATATGCGTAGAAACACCATGTCTCCAACTTTAAACTCAAGGTCTCATCGACGGTTATCTGTATAACTCTTCTGTCGACTCTAGGCTGCCTTGATATGCTGCTGAATGGTTTTCACCTTCTCCACCATTTCCTCGACCATTTCTGGTCTAAGCAGCTTACATTCACCGACCTCATCCCAACATGTCAGTGTTCTGCACCTTTTCCCATACAGGGCTTCATATGGTACCATTTGGATGCTTGAGTGGAAACTGTTATTATAAGAGAACTCAACCAGAGGAAGATGTTGATCCCATCCTCCTTTAAAGTCCATTGAGCATGCTCTCAACATGTCCTCAAGTGTTTGGATAGTCCGCTCGGATTGACCATCAGTTTGAGGATGATAGGCCATACTGAAGTTCAATTCATTATTCAGAGCATGTTAAAGACTCTTTCAAAACTTAGAGGTGAATCTTAGATCTCAGTCAGACACAATAGAGAGTGGTACTCCATGCAACCTTACCACTTCCCTGATATATATCTGTTCTAGTTTATCCAATGGTAAATCCTCTCGAATAGCGATGAAGTGTGAAGTCTTTGAAAGACGATCCACAACAACCCAAATTGCATTGTTGCCTTTGGATGTCCTCGGAAGTCCAGTGACAAAGTCCATGGTGATGTTCTCCCATTTCCATTATGGTATGGGCAATGGTTGCATCATCCCCTTAGACTTCTGCCTCTCTACCTTCACTTGCTGGAACACCAGACACTTTGATGTATATTTAGCGATCCCCTTCTTCATATTATCCCACAAAAAGTTTTCTTAGAGATCTCGATACATCTTTGTGCTCCCTGGGTGAATAGAGAAATTTGAACTATGTGAATTATCCAAAAAATCCTTCTTTAGCTCTGGACTTGATGGAACACATAGTCTTTTCTCAAACCACACAATTCATTATTCATTAACATTAAACTCTGAGGATTTCCCTTTTTCAATAGCTTCCACTTTTTCTTGAATTCCCACATCATCCTTTTGAGCATCCTTTAACCTTTCCAAAAGAGACGATTGAGCAATCATTTGTGAAAGGATTGATGATGTTCCCTTCTCTATGATTCCCATGTCCATCTTCATCAAGTCTAAGAATATTGGATCCTTCTCAATTATTATCATTAATAGAATCGCTGGATCCTTTCTACTTACAGTATCTTCCACATTGTTCGCTTTCCCAGTGTGGTAATGGATTGAACAGTCATAATCCTTGATGAGATCTATCCATCTTCTCTGGTGCATATTAATCTCTTTCTATGTGAATATATATTTAAGACTCTTGTGGTCAGTATATATCTCACATTTCTCTCCATAGAGATAACACCACCAGATTTTCAAGGCAAAGATCACCACCGCCAACTCTAGATCATGTGTTGGATAGTTTCGCTCATGTATTTTCAACTGCCTTGAGGCATAGGATATAACTTTATTATTCTGCATCAGCACACAGCCTAAGCCCTTCTTTGAAGCATCATTGAATACCACAAACAGTTCCCTACTTGTGGGTAAAGTGAGCACGGGCGCAGTGATAAGCCTCCTTTTCAACTCCTTAAATCTTTATTTGCATTCATCACTCCAAACAAACTTTACTCCCTTTCGAGTTATCTTGGTAAGAGGGTTGGACAATCGTGAGAAATTTCTCACAAATCATCGATAATATCCAGCTAACCCTAAGAAGCTACGGATATCCGTTACCGATGTTGGCCTCGGCCATCCCTCAATTACATATATTTTGGAGGGATCCAAAAATATCTCATTGCTTGTGATGATATGGCCCAATAATGAGACTTCCTTCAACCAGAACTCACACTTGCTGTACTTTTCATAGATTGTCTCCTTGCGCAAAGTCTCCAGTACAGTTCTTAAATGCTCCTCATGATCCTCCTTGGTTTTGGAGTATATTAGAATATCATCTATAAATACTACCACAAATTTGTCTAGGTAATCTCTAAAGACTCTATTCATCAAGTCCATGAATATTTCTAGAGCATTGGTGAGTCCGAAAGGAATTACTATGAATTCATAGTGCCTGTATATTGTATGAAAAGAAGTCTTGGGGACATCTTCCTTCTTCACCCTTACTTGATATTATCCCGACCTCAAATCTACCTTGGAGAAGTATTGTGCTCCACGCAGCTGATCAAACAAGTCATCGATTCATGGGAGAGGATACTTGTTCTTTATCGTGATTTTTTTAATTTCACGATAATCGATGCAAATCCGCATTGACCCATCCTTCTTTTTGACAAAGAGGACCGGTGCACCCCATGGTGAAGCACTTGGGTGTATAAAACCTTTATCCAGATTCTCCTGTAGTTGTTTCTTCAGCTCTTCAAGCTCTACAACATCCATTCTATATGGAGTCTTGGATATTGGTAAAGCCCTGGGTAAAAGTTCAATTGAGAACTCAACATCTCTTCTAGGAGGAAGACCAGGCAGTTCCTCGGGAAACACTTCAGTGGATTCCCTCACAATAGGCATTTCTTCAAGGATGGTTTCTTCCTTGGACTCAATCATCTAAGCCAGAAACGTGTGCTCATAGGGTAGTAATATCCATGCTTGAGATGATGGAGCTAAAGGAGATTCATCTTCCTCCTTACACTTGTAAAGAATCGGGGGTCGATTCTCCATATGGAGTGTGATTTCCCTCTCCCAACAATTTATGTTGGCTCTATATAAGGAAAGTCAATCCATGCCAAGAATTGCATCAAATTCCACCAGAGGGATTATGACGAGGTTCTCCAGGAAATTCAATCCACATATTATAACAGGGTAGGACTTATATTCATGGGATGCAATTATTGCCCCATCTATCGTACTCACCGACATCTTCACTTCCATGATTTGTGGTGGTGCTAGGATTGTTCTACTAAACTTTAGAGATATAAAAGAATGTGTAGAACCTGAATCAAAAATTACATTCACTATTCTTGAATGAATAACTAGCATACTTGTCACCACTTCGTTTTTGGGGTTCACTTAGGCAGAAGTGATGGAAAAATATCTTCCTTACTGCCTTGGAGGTTGTTGGTTGCCTCCGAAAACCCTTGGATTAGGGCACTGATTTGCAAAATGACTCGGTTCTTTGCATTTGTAGCATTGAACAACGCATTGAGGTTTGAACGGAGCTTTACTCTCCTCTGTCGTAGTCAAGGGTCTTTCTTGCTGATAGTTAATAGCTAGGTTCCCTTCTCTTCCACACCTGAAGCATTTCCCCGTCCCCTTAAGGAAATTTCTAGGGTGCTTCTTTCCGCACTTTTGGAAAGTGGGGTGATAGATCTTCTTAGCACCGTTGGATTTATCCATCGAACCACCAGCATTGAAGTCCACCTTATGCTTCTTATCCCCATGATACCCCTGTGATTCTATGATCTCCATTTCGACCTTGAGGGAACATTGAACAATTTCCTCATAGCTCTCGAAGTCACAGATCGTCAATGATTTCCGCAGGCTAGGCTTCAGCCCACCAAAGAAGCGGTCAACTTTGCATTCGGGGGTAATAACAAAGTCGGAAGCGTATCAGGCAAGCCTTGTGAAGTTTGTCTCGTATGATCCAATAGATTCTTTATCTTTTTTCTTGAGGGAAAGGAAGTCCCTTTCCATCTTAAGCCGGAGGGTGCACAGAAAATATTTATCGAAAAACATCTTCCGGAAATCCTTCCATTCCAACGCCTCGATCTCCTCCTCAGGCTTCGTATTTTTTATCAACGTCCACCATTGATCAGCTTCACCCTCCATACGATAAGCCACCAGGAGAACCTTCTCTTGTTCAGAACATTAAAGGATGGAGAATATCTTTTCAATGGAGTTGATCCATTGTTCAGCGATCATGGGATCGGATGATCCACTAAAAGTAGTAGGCCTTTGTCTCATGAAGATCTTGATAGTGACTTGTTCTTTCTTGGGGGGGGGGGGTTGAACGTTCCTCTTGACCTGTGTTTCTATTCAAAACTTGAGTTAGCTAAGAGAGAAGCGTGACAAAGTTCATGATTCTCGCTCCCATTGGATTGGGCATCTCATTAGTACAGTCATCACACTGATCTCCACAATGGTTGTCAGCTCGAGTCCTCCTATTACCAGACATTGGCTGGAATAAAAGGAAAGATAGGGTTAACACATAAAGGGTAATATAAAGACAAAAGTTGATGACTTATAAATAAAATTTTATTTCCTTAACTCATGAGTCTATAGTCTTCAATCTAGGCTTTTCATGATCTACTTTCTAACATATATTCTTAGGGGAATTTTTTTTAATTCCCTTAATAAGGTTTCATACTAAGCTTGTGAATTTACTAAAGCATATCCCCCGAGAGTGTCGTAAACAAGAGTGAAGTAAGGCCCATTTTTGTGCACCAGTTCCCGTTCAAGTCTAGCTCAAAGCGGTGTTTTTGGGTTTTACCCCTAGGATACATCTGTTCCAGAGCCGCATTTACCTACTCGTATCCAGAAAGAGATGTATTTTCTTGATAACCCACTTAATCAATACTCACCAAAACTTAGGGACGTTTTTATTATACTTAGTCTTGTATCCAAGGCTTTACTATGGTTTTCTAATCCTAATCCCAAAAATAACTAAACCTATCCTTTGATACCAACTATGACAACCCTGCTTTTATTACAAACTTAAACACGATTCATTACATATAACATCAATTGATACAACAAATAAGATCGAGAGGTTTAGTGTCTTTGGGGATTAGATCATTACATAAAAACTTTAAACATGAAATACAACATCTTTATTGAAAACTTCCTTTACATGACCACTACATTCCCTCGTACTTAGTATTGCATGGGATAACCTGAGGACATGCATAAGAAAAGGGTGAGCTATAAAGCCCAGTAAGGGTATACACATGGAATAACATGAGTAGTACAATACATGTTATAAATTAGGCATATCAATAGAGCACAAGAGAAACATGAACATAAAGCATGATAATCATAACATGGAAATGTGGCAACAACACTTAACATGGAATTAGCATGAGCCAAGGCTCATTGCACATGGAGCATGAGTAAATCCTCATTGCACATGAAGCACGAGTAAACCCTTGTTGCACTTGAATTAGAATGAGTCAACACTCATTATACATGATGTATCAGGAAACTATACTTTACCCAATGCATTGGAGCGCTATAAGGGCACACCCTTCTTAAACATTTCATTTCATGCATAAGTGTGCCACATGGATCATAAAACATGGATTCATAAAACATAATAATTTATTCCACGATACAGGAATGTGGAATTCATACATGAAACATTATAATCAATAAGTAAATTTTCATAAATGTCAATACCCTTGATGGAGAAATGGGCATGGTATTCACTACACAATGGCATTGGCTTAGAAAATCGGTGCGATTTCAGTAGCGTAACGGCGTGACATAAGAATTCATAAAAATGGTTGATGAGAGAGAAAGGGGTTCCTCATCATATTTACATGTAATGGATAGTAAGTAGGTAATATAGATACATTTCCCAACAATTTTAATGGAATTTAGATTCATGATACAAAAGTATTGCTTGAATGTAAATGAGGAGAGAGAAGTTCCTTTTGGAATTTCGGCATAGTAACGGGTGTACATGGGAGGCATTTAATGAGAGATAAAGGGCTCTCCCATCATTAAAACATAAAGAGGGTAGTATGATGGAGGTGAGAAACCATACCCCAGCATTCATAATTGAAATTAAAAGGGAAAAACAACTTAAAGAAAATTGGACAAAAATGAGAAAGGAAGAAAAAACCCTTACTTCGAAGTGTGCTTCCAAAGGCTAGAGAGAGGCTTGAGAGAGGATTCTTGGGAGCTTGGGGAACCTTAGGAGGATTCTAGAGAGAGTAGGGCAGAGTTTGGATGAACTTAAAAGGCTTTGAGTGAGGAGGAAGTGGGAGCTGGGGTGGGTTTATATAGGAAAGGAGAGGGAATTCTTTATTATTTAGGTTTGGGACCCCTTACATTAAATTAATCCAAACCACAAACCATCCCATGGTTTTTGCCCATGTTTTTTGGAAAAGGTAATAGAAAACAATATTTTATAAGGAAAATGTCCTAACTTTTTAAAATAATAGGGTTTCTTATGTGGAGGTGAGTCACACTCCCATGGAAATTAATTTAAAAAGACAAGGTGTTTAATAAGTCTTGAGGAGTCCATTAATGCTTTGAAAAGTAAGTCAAACAAACCCAAAATCAAATTATTTTAATGTTAAAACATATATTGTCCGAACATAAATATTATAGTATTTTATTACAACACTATTGGGTCATTATGATGTCATAAAACACATTATATATTTAAACGGTATTTAATTTTTACCCAAAAATTTGATTGTCTCAGAAAATTATAAAAAATTAACCGTTGGATAATTTTGACGTCCTGATTCCATAAATAATTTTTATTTTATCTAAATATTTTTATAAATATGTTAATTTTCACTTTTAAAATAAAAACCGACATTTATCGAAAATTCACGGGTTTGGACAGAAATGGCTTTCAAACCTTAATAAAAATTACAATTGCATTCATAAAATTATATGATCATTTATATATAATAAAAATTAATTTAATAATAATAATAATAATATTTTATTAAAATATTATTTAATTCAAAAATACCTTAATTTAATAAAATAGAATTCTTAATTAAATAATAACTAAAAACACTATTTGTACTTAAAATTATTTACAATGTATCAATAATGACAAGAAGGTATATACATTATTATATACAAAAAAATAATGTACATGAACATAGTACTATAGATTCGTTATATAACCCCTTAAAACAGCCGCATAAGACCTAAGGGTAAGGTGTGCGATGGTGACAGACTCTTGGGGTGGCTCGGATAACATTGCTCAAGTGGTAATCTCTATCAACCTCCACTTTTCCCGTAGACGGTCTCATTCGAGCTTGACATGATGAATCTCATCTTGGGATTGGTCAAGAGCGAAGCCCAAGGATGCCACCTCTTTTCCGAGCTCCGACAAATGGGATTTGTATAGAGCAATTCTATTGGATGAGACCATCGCTTCTTTTGTCTGAGTAAATTGGATTTGTTAAAGCCCTATATTTATACTAATCATGTGATCACTGTTCAACGGCTATATTAGGAACGGTAAAAATTCTTAACATAAAACCAAAGAAGTTCACATTTTATATAAACAAAAAAAGAGATATTTAATTAGATCAAGTGGGGTTTCCATTAATGAAACTTTGGGTCGTTACATTCATTCCTTAGAATAGTGTTGGGTGTTGTTCCCTTACGATGATTTTCTTAGGATTTAGGGAAATAGTGTCAAATTTTCTTGAGTGCAGATCTCAGACTAGGGAATCCAGTTTTGGTGTGGTGGATGATGTATCCATTCACTAGGACCTTGACTACTTGCTTGTTATCTTATCATACCAAGACATTGGTTGAAGAAATAAAATGGTACATGCATCATATAGGATTGAAAATTTTAATGTCCTTCTTTATTCATCTCCCCATTATATATATATGATCATTGAACTATGGTACATCTTGATTTAATTTTCAAGATGCCTCTGCAATGTCATCCATCCAAGGTACCAATTTTGGATCATGATGACAATATGATGAGTGATGAGGCCTTAGTTTAGGGTGAATCCCATGTGATTATTCCTCCAAGTGGATAGTTAGAATCACCCCCACTGGTTAAGAAGTAGATTATAATAGTATAACAGGCTGAGGATTCATGTAGGCTTATTGCACTCTATGGGTTCTAGCGCCTGAGGCTACTGAGGCTCTATAGTGATATAGATCCCTAGCTAGTAGAGGATTGGCTAGAGTCAGTGGTTTGTGTTTTCAGGGTCATTCAGACATCAATGAATCAGTTGGTTGCACTAGAATATAGACCTTTTCATAGAGAATCTAGGCACTGGTGGGGTCTTTTTACCTAGATACATGATGAGTTGACACTCTCATGGCCTGACTTTCAGCAACTGATTCATGTAGAGAACTACCCATCCTGTTTACACTTTATTTGAATTCAGGAGATTCTAGGGCTACAGCTGGGAGGGATGATAGTGGAAGAGTACACTGTGAGGTTTATATACCTTACACAATACTCTCGTGACATGATTTTGGATGGCTACTTCCAAGAACGGAAATTTGAGTAGGGAATTCATAGATAGATCCATGCCGGTGTGGTACCCTTTTCCATTCTCACCTATATTAGGGTTTTGGAGCGGGCACTTATGATAGATAGTTTCCTTTCAGAGGGATTTCAGGAGGTTGGGTCTAGTAGTGGGCATTATAGGGATGGGATATCTACATTAGCTAGCAGACGCCAGTAAGCATGATCTCAGTGTAGAAAATCTTCCTAGGATAAGGCTCAGGCACATAGTTAGGGATATCACAGGGGGATAGGGAAGCCCAGAGAGGGGCAGTTTTGTTCTTGTGATGAGCACATTAAAATTTTGTGTGACTTACCGGACTAATTTGATGAAGAGAGAAGGCATATAGATGAAAAACTGCCACGGTAGAGGAAGTTCCTTGATCAGGGATCTCCTAGGTGATGGTAGGGTGGCCCCTATAGAGGTAGAGCTAGTAGAGGAGCAGGTCGAGATCTAGGATGAGGAGATATGGGTGGTGGTAAATGCTATTATATCACTCCACTACCACCACTAGGTGGCCTATAACAGGCTTAGGGAGCTAACGGTCAAGGCCACGAACAGTTGTAGGCTATGGATTCTTATGGCCCAGCGGCACACAACATGATTAGTGTTGCGATCTGTTTTTATTATATTCTTACCTCAATATTAGTAGAAATATGTATGATTAATTCCTTAATCTTTACACTTATAATGTGATAGATGAAGCTCCCATTATAGGCTTTATCCTAGTAGCTTCTTCTTGAGGTTCCTATAGGGAGATCATCTTCTATATATTTTATCTTTCAGTGGTGTGAGATATTTCTTGGTGCGGAGAGGTTTTCATGGGATATTTTGATCATCATAATGGATATTTGTGATGTCATATTGGGTATGGATTGGTTTTCCATGTTATGGTCCAAGATTAACTATCATTGTACACAAATCAGATGCCTTCTCACTGATGGGATGAGATTATACTTTATAGGTGAGAGAGATCTCACAGAGGGATGAGTGGGTGATTCGAGCAAGAGGATACATCCCATCACCCATTAGTTTGAGAGTTCATCCCTTGGTTCATCAAGATATTCAGGTATCTAGATTCCTTCAATTATGGAGGATTTTATATACATCTTCACTAAGGAAGTTCTAGCACTAACTCTAAGGTATAATATGGAGTTTTATATCAACTTGAATCTCGGGACCACTCTGATATATTTCGTGGCATATTGGATGGAACCTATAGAGCTTCATGAGTTGCATATGTAGTTGGATGACCTTAGAGATAAGGGTTTCATCTGACCTAGTATATCCCTCTGGGAAGCTCTGGTGTTTTTGAAAAAGGTGGATGGGATTTTACGTCTTTGTGTGGATTATCATCACCTAAACCAGGCCATAATAAATAAAAAGTACCCCTTGTCAAGTATTGATAATCTATTTGATCATTTGAGATGCACAATATGGTTCTCCATGATTGATATTAGTTTTGTCTACCACCATTTGAGCATTTGTGAGGATGATATTCTGAAGTTGGCATTCCGATGTCTCTATAGAAACTATGAGTTCCTGGTGATGCCCTTTGGTGTGATGAATACCCCTATTGTGTTTATGTATTTGATAAAATAGATCATTCATCCATACTTGGACTATTTTTTGGTTGTCTTCATTAACAATATACTCATATACTCTATGTTAGAGGAGGGGAATACAGAGAACATGATTATGGTCTTATATTTTATTTAAGAGAACCATATTTATAAAAATATCTTGAATTTCCGATTCTGGAATCATGAGGTTCACTTCCTGGGGAATTTCATTTATGAGCATGTTTTAGCCATGGACCTGGAAAATATTGATGCAATTATTCCATGGGATCCACCCAAGAGTGTTTCATAGGTGATGAGTTTTTTTCCTTATTAGGGTACTATCGGAGGATTGTGGGAGAATTCTCTATTATTTCATCCCCTTTGACCACCCTGATGAAAAAAATAGCATTCGTTTACATAGATTGAGTTGTGCTAGAGGGACTTCGAGGAGTTGAGGTTGAGTCTGATGAGTGATCCTATTTTGAGACTACTAGAGGAGGTTGTGGAGTATTTTGTGTATTGTAATTCCTCGGGAGTCAGGCTCGGATATGTATTGATGTGGCGGCAGGCAGTTATCGCATACAGGTTGAGGTAGTTGAGACCCCATGAGTAGAAATATGTGACTTGTGACTTAGATCTAGAAATGGTATTCTTCTCTCTAAGGATGTAGAGGAACTATCTTCTATGGGAACGCTTTGTGGTTTACTTAGACCATCAGAATCTTAGGTATTTCTTCACACAGAGGGACATGAACCTGAGATAGTGGGGCTAGTTAGAGTTCCTATAGTACTATGACTTTGAGATAGTTTATACTCTGGTAAAGGGAAATATGGTATCACATGCCCTTATCATGAATTCATAAGCTCACTTATTGCAGGAGGCTTCTGAGTAGTTGGATTCCTTACAGCTGACCCTGGTGGAGTAGGAGGGTATAGATTTTCTTCAATCGATGGTGTTAACTTATCTAATACTTCATCATGTGAGAGAGTTGCAATCAGGATACATCTATTTTGAGTTCTTATGTGACTATATATCCTTATAAGATTCACCTAATTTATTTTCATAAGGAGGTAATCATGTCATCCTTTTACAGGGATGGATGGTGGTCCTAGTCACAATATGAGAGGAGGTGGTGAGGGAGTTTCACACTTCTAATTTAGTTTTACATCCTAGTGTGGGGAATATGTACATAGACCTTCATTGATGGTTTTGGTGGGACAGCATGATATGGATCATGGATGAGTTCATTTTTTGGTGCCTCACCTATCAATAGGTTAAGGATGAACAGTGGGTTCAAGTAAGTTTATTGCAACCCCTTGATATTCTAGAGTATAAATGGGATAGCATATCCATGGACTTTTTGATAGGGATTCCATGGACATTGAATGGCCATGATTCCATCTGGGTGATAGTTTACAGACTCACAAAGTCAAAACACTTCCTTTCTATTAGGGAGCAGAGTTCGGTAGATATTTTGGGGTAGTTTTATATACAAGAGATTGTTCACATTCATGGGGTTCCCTCAGCTATTGTCTCTGGTTGAGATGTTTAGTTTATTTCATGGTTTTTGGAGAGGCCTACATGAGGCCTTTAGGACCCAGATGAGGTTGAGTTATTCCTTTAACCCCTTGACAGATGGGCAGACTGAGCGCATTATCCAAGTATTGAAGGATATTCTAAGGGATTGAGTATTAGACAATGGTAAGGGTTGGGAGGATCACTTTCCCATGGTATATTTCACATAAAATAATATCTACCACTCTACTATCAATATGAAACCTTTTGAGTACCTGTACGAGAGATCCTATAAGCTACCCTTGTGTTGGAAAGAGATTGGTGATACATATCTTGTGGATCCAGAGATGGTGCAGGTGATGATAGAGAAGACCCAGGTCATCCGTGAGTGGGTGAGGATGGCCTGGAGTAGGTATAATTCTTACAAAAATTGACTTTATAGACCCTTAAACTTTAAGCAGGGAGAACATGTTTTCATGAGAGCCTCCCCGTGATTAGGATTAAGGATATTCAATGGGGAAGGTAAGATATCCCCAAGGTTCATTGGGTCGTTTAAGATCTTGCAAAGGGTTGGTGAGCTTTCTTACCACCTCACCCTACCCCCACAGTTGGATAAGGTTCACGATGTATTCCACATGTCACATATGAGGATATACGTGCATGAAACCATACATATTATCAACTAGGGTGAGCTGGACATCGAGGATGGAGTCACTTTTTCAGAGCACCTGGTGGTGATCGAGGATTTGTAGGAGAGGATCCTTCATGGGTGGACCATCTCCTTGGTTCATGTGTTGTGGCAATATGAGAGCATACATGAGAGATTATAGGAGTGGGAGATTCAGATGCTGGCTTAGTATCCCAATATTTTGTGTAGTAAGGATTAAAAACATTAAGGATAGAATGATTTAGAGACCCAATTTTTACCTTATAAGACTTTGAAATATTTCTACATGTATTTTTGGATCTAGGCACTGAGACGGTGTATGATTTTGTGGCTCGGTGTGCCCAAAAATATGTTTATAAAAATATTAAATATATTTTATATTATGTGCATGCATTTTTCTAAAGAAAATAGGATAAATCTAAATAGAATCTTGGATCAGAAATTTGAGACCATAGATGATTCTAGAATGAGATGTTTACCCTAGGTGTAACCTAAAATTGGTCGGTGAGGGGTGGTCAGATATCACAACCATTGGTGGGTGTGTTTAGTTAATATAAATAATTAAATTTATTTATTTTAATTAATTAAACTAATATTTTTTCCCTATTATACCAATTTTCATATGTTTATTCGTATAAACCCTGGGATAATCAAAAGGAAATCTTTCTCCTCTCCATTGGATAATTAAATTCAAAGGATGATGGAACTCCGAATTGGGGTAGATCGAGGCACAATGAATGAAATGAATTCTCTCAATCATTGGTGAGTGCATTCTTCAAAGATGAATGATCTAATCTCTAGGTAGGAATCGTAAAAAAAATTATTCCCCTAATTATTAAATTAATTGAGCAGAATCATATTGCTTCTTTGATATGTGGTCATTTTGATCCATTTCATGTGACCATGTATTGAAATTAATTTTTTTATTTAATTTATCACCCTGATACCCCAATTCTATATCCATTAGTGAATAATTTTTGGGTAGTGAATGTTGCACCTCATTTTTTCTTATGCATTTCTCCCTTATTTCTTTTTGTTAGTCATCACTGGACTATGGGGTCATGATTCAACTTTGTTGGGTAGAACTGATCCTAATCAAACCCTTGGATTCATGATTTATTTACACACAATGAATGGAATAAGGAATCAAAGATGATATCAATGGATTTTAGGGTTTCAGGTGGATTATTTGTGGATCAAAATACAAATCAATATTGGTGGTGATGGGTTTTGCATAGTACGAGGAGTACAAGGTGTGTGAACTCGTATGGGAAGTGATAAACTGAAATGGAATTTAATTTTTTGTCATCGGATGGTCGGAAATGAAGAACAGCATTAATATCCACTAATTTTGGGTGGTTAGAGGTGTAATCCATGGTGGAGGGACCAGATCTAGGATGCCCGATCACATATCTATTTTTTTGTGAAAAACGCTACTACATGTCGTGTAGTCTGAAGAACACACAGTGTATAGGGAATAGCTGTGAAAGCTAGGGTTTCATGGAATTATAAGTATCCCACACTTTGTGGGACCTCCGAACACCTTGTGACCTTATTTTGGTGACTCGACATGTACTCTAGGAGTACACAGGCATGGTCATGGCTAGGCACTCACCATGTGCCAAAGTACATAGACATGGGTTGGATACACAAACACGAACATGGAGCATGGATAGGACCCCGAGTGGCTCAGACACGCCATGTAGATCCTCTACATGTCGTGTATCCCTATATGGATAGTGATCCATGTAATGATAGGGATATGGACAGGCAATGGAGCGGAACCCCATGTCATGTGGGTCCCCTCACACATTGTGTAACCCTTCTTTCCTTCTAAGTAAACTTCTTCCTCTCATATTTACTTCATTTGGAATCGGATTTTGGCCTATTATTAGCCTATCCAAAGTGTTTTTCCATTTAGAACTTGATGGTGTCCTCTGTAGTGTATTTTGAGATATGATGCAAGATGTTTCGAGTGTGAAACTTCTTTAGGCACTGCTCAATGATGGCAGTAATTGGGAAGGATCACCATAATATTCTAGAGTGTCACCCATTTTTTTGGGATATGGTATGGGTCCTCTACCTATCTATAGAGTTTCACCATCAAACTGGGATGGAAATGGGTCTCATATCTACTACTCAAGTGGAACCCTGTTAGTGGGAATGGAATGGTTCCTCGACTGACTTTGGAGTGGAACCCTCCTCTTGGGTAGGGCATGGGTCCTCTATCTGTTATCTGAGTGGCACCCTCCTACTAGGAAGGGTATGGTTCCTCAACTACTAGAGTGGAACCCTCTAGTAGGGTTGGGCATGGGTCCTCTACAAACTATTAGAGTGCCACCCTCCAGACAGGCTAGGTATGGATCCTCTATCGAACTTTCAGTGAAACCCTCATGTGGATTCGTGGTAGGGGTCCTAGACTATCAGAGTGTCACCCTCCAGTGAAGATAGGGCATGGGTCCTCTAGCTATCTTATAAGTGTAACCATCCTATTGCACCAAGTCATGGGTCCTCTAATCTGATATTTCACCCCTCAACTATGCGGTATGGTGGCAAGGTGTGGCTTGACTTTGATGTTTTCTGTTGGGAAGACATGCGAGATAATGGGAATCAATGATGGACTTATGGAACTAATGGAACTCTTTTTCTGGGCTGGGCTATGATTTGGAGATCCCCTTCTCTCTCATTTGGGTTTATTTTGTTTGAGAATATATATATATATATATATATATATATATATATATGTTGTTGGATTTTGTTTACTCTCTTTCTTTCGATTGATCTATCTACTATCTATTCCTTTAGTGTTTCTTATTGACCCCCCTTCAGATTATGAAGCATCCTACTGGGTATGTATATACTCACCCCTATGTGGGATTTACCTAGATGTTTCATGTCTTATGCAGATGAAAGAAAGGTCAGAGGTGACTATAGAGAAGCATAGGGATACCTAGTGCATTGGACCGTGTATGGTGGTTAGATCTTGGAGATCATATTTTGGGATCTCTCAGCACATTTACTTTCCAATATTTTTCAAGTTGGGATATATTTCTAGTTGTCTATAAATTTTTCCCCTTTACTTTCAGTTTGCATTGTCGTACTCTTTTACACCCTAGAGGTTTATCATGTATGGTTACATTCTAGATATTGTATCTTTTTATTATTACTCATCTTCACTTCTACATTGATATGGTCAGGTTTGT
This sequence comes from Viscum album, assembly GCA_963277665.1. Lineage (NCBI taxonomy): Eukaryota > Viridiplantae > Streptophyta > Magnoliopsida > Santalales > Viscaceae > Viscum > Viscum album. The sequence goes on along the minus strand of OY728157.1, from coordinate 197,863,081 downwards.
ACGTACAAGTACAATAGAAAAAGACCTTCCATTTAGGATATGCCTTTTAGCACATGTTTCCACCTCATGGACTGTGGAGGCAGGTTTGGGATAGTTCTGGTTCAAGCCCCATTGGGTTGGGTCGTGACAATTATAAACCATTCTTCACTAAATATATGACTTATTTAATGTAAGCATAAATATTTTGTATTATATAAATCATATTTTAGGAAAAATTATATACATTCATATATATATATATATAGAAATATATATAAATATATTTCTATATTAAGTTTATTAATAAATAATTAAGTATAAAAACCATTAAAAATGAGTAAGACATTAATATGTTTTTAATTATTGCATTTTATTCATTTTATATATTTATATTTAATATATATTATTTATTACTATTTATAATTAATATATATATATATATATTAAACTTATTCATTCTTATTAATAATTTTTCCATTGATAAATTTTTTAATAATTTTTTCATTTTTGCATTTTTAATTTTTTTTCGTTTAATTATTACAATTTATTCATTTTTTATTTTATGTTAAATTAGTATAATTTATTTATTTTATATATCTATATTTAATATATAATATTTATTAATATTTATAATCTATATATATGTATATTAAATTTATTCATTTTTATCAATAATTGTTTATTTAATAAAATGTTTGATATTTTTTTAATTTACTCATTTTTAATGTTTATTTGTTTAATTATTTAATTTTATTCATTTTACATATCGATATATTTAATATATACTATTTATTAATATTTATAAATTATATATATGTATTTTAGATTTATTCATTTTTATCAATAATTAATTAATTAATAAAATTGTTAATGTTTTTTTAATTTACTCATTTTGATTTTTATTTGTTTTATTATTTCATTTTATTTGAGACCTTTATCATTGTTAAGAATAAAGTGTGGATAAATGGTACCTTTTATCATCTTTATAGAAAATCTTTGATAAAATTCAGTATTGTTAAAGGCTTATTTTCTAGTAGTGCACTTAGTTTAAATGAACCTTGTTATACTATTAAAATATTATTATTTAATATAATGGTTATCACCTTATCATTGGATTGGAAGTCATGAATAAGTATAAATAAATTATGAAAAATGTATGTTTTTCATATTAATAAAATTAATTCATTGGTTATTAATAGATTAAAAATGAAAATAAAAAATCATTTGAAAATAAAGGATATGTTTTTCTGAAAAAACTATTTTTATGTGTGTAGTGTGTTTTTATCATAATAAATTAAATTGATCTATATTGATGAATTATTTTAATTAAATTTATATATTATATATTCAATTAAAAAATTCAACTACCATCTAATATTTTTTCTAGACATGGTATAAAAATAAATCTAGTTTTATGCTTAAAACTGTTTTTCTAAAAAGTGGTTTTCATCGCATTTTTCATTCTTATCTTAAAATTACTTTCTGAAACTTATATAAATTTTCTTTAATAAAATATATTCCATATTTGGAATCATAAAGTTCAAATTTTTTAAATAGGACCCTTTTATTTTTAGGCATTATGAATAGTAACTTTAGTAAAATTTATCACATCGGTAAAGGGTAAATCAGGTTAAACTAGGTTAAAAATAAATGTTAAAATTGCTATTTTTCATCTTTATCTTACGATATTAAGGTAATTTTACCTTTATCACTTTATTCTCAAAAATTAATTATTTAAGGGACACTTTTCCATGAAAATTACCTATATAATATTTAATGTAATAAAAATTTTAAAATGCTTCTCTCTTACTTTTAAATATCTATTATGTGTCTGTATATGGACCAAAGTAAGATATGAATGAATATAAACGTATATTTTGAGAATAATTAAATTATTTAAATAATTTAAATTTATTTATATTTTTTAATAATTATATAGTTAACTTAAATTATTATTCAATGTTGCCGCGATATTTTTTCAATTAATAGAAAAAGGAAATAAATGATTTAAAAACATTAAGTTATATAATTTGAATGAGTTATAGTTTCAAACAAATTTTATAGAGGAATATGATATATTAGTGTAGTTTTAAATGATTATATTCAAATTTAAACTTTTTCCTTATGACTTAAGTCAAAATAATTGAATAGTGACAAAAATGACCTTAATTATATTTTATCAAAAGATCCAGGATCAAATCTGGGCAGGGGAGAATTTCGGGTACTGTAGCAACGACAGGACTATAGCGGCGGTGACACTGTAGCGGTGGAGGGACTGTAGCAGGTATTGTAGCGGTGGTGGTACTGTAGCAGCGCAGGTACTGTAGCAGTACTGTTCACCAAGGGGTCCTTTGGGCCAAAAAATGGGCTTTCAAGCCTTGTATTAAGGCCACTTGGCCTTGGGATTTTGGGATATGTAATGGTTCACCCTCTACCTAGTCTAAAGAGGTATTTTCTTTAAATAATAAATTGATGCTTCGGCCCCAACCTTTTATATTTTATCAAAATAATATTTTATTAAATTATTTAAAAATTATAAAAATATTGAAATAATAAAATTTGGATAATATATGGTCTAAAATTTCATCCCCTTCCCATTTATGAGTCAATTATCACCTTATAACTAAAATTATAACCCTTTAAGAGTGAAAAGGATGTTACCTCATTTAAGGTTAAAATAGGTTAACTAAGGGGGTTAAACCAAACAAATAATGTTCAAAACACCACTTAAACCTGTGAAAACATTATTTTTTAATGGTATTTCAACCCATTCCAACCTTATCTTGAAATACCTTTCCATTTGGAATCATTTTTCTAGAGAATAACTTTATTATATTTTAATATTTTAAGAAATCCCAAGAGTGCCCCTCCCATCAATTATAAAAGGGCACCCCTCATTTCTCTTCTTCACACCACTTTTAGCCTTCTATATCGACCAAAACCTACATAATTTTCTTCTCCAATCCTCTATACACATTTTAGTGGTTATTTTCTTCCAAAAATACCAACCATAGGGTCCTTCGTAGAAGATCTAAAGGATTTGTTTCAAAAAAGAGGTAATCACCTTAACCGATCACTTTTTTTATAATTCTTCTTTTACCTCATATAAATCTATTATATTATACATAAAATAATAAATTTTATATAATAAATATACTAAACTGTTATTATGATTATAAAATCACCTTTATTCACCCTCTATCCATCAAATGCGAAGTGAAAGTATCGCTCATGCGTACAAACGGTTTATCTTCTCCATTTAGCGATACAATTAATTTTTCATAATTGTATTTCATGGATGGTTATTATGATGGGTTTAAATTTTATATATTATATTTATAAAATAATTATGATTATTTGATGATAATATCATATCCACTTTCTGACCTTCCAAAAAATTGTAAAATGATAATGTCACTCGTGTGTATGTGTGGATGGCCACCTCCACGAAGTGATGTGAGTCATTTTTCATCTCCACCTCACATGGATGGTAATAAGGATCTATTTAATGAATATATATTATATATATGATTTAATAATGATTTTTTAAGGTTCAATTATTATTTACCTTTCTTTTATTTCATTTATAAAAAAAGGAAACAACGTTCATGCATTCGTACGACCTACCGTCTCCATGAACGGTGTAATTCATTTTCCTACCTATAGCTTTTATGTATGTATAAATATATATATATATAATGAATTTAAATAATATTTATATCATTATTAAACATATATAATTAATTTAAACATGATCAAATTAAAATGACCAAGACTAATAAGATGAAACATGCATGCAAAATGAAGTAGTTATCCCCCAAAATAATGATTTTAATAACAAATTGTAAATAAGCAGGTAATTAGATTCCATAAGTAAATCATACATTGTATGATAGGTGTGATTATGGTTGTTTAATTCATGTATAATAAATCTATATTTATTATATAGGAGGTTTTAACATGAACAAGGAGTGGTGAGACTTGAGGTAATGGATTTATGTTTCAATCCTATTTTAATCGGGATTGTTTAAGCTTGAATTTCCATCGAGGAAATTATATGATCCTTATATAATAAATCCATTTAATTTTATTATATTCTATCTATTTCTATATAACATGTTTTTTAAATTTATTTCCATCACTTTAAGGACTCAAGGGATCAAAAGAATGTTTTTAAGGAAAACTAACTATGTTTTACAATTCAGTTGAAAACCCTTTTTTCTTTCATATCCATATTTGATAAAAAAAATTAAATAATGTTTTTAATATTATTATATGTTTTTAAATTCATTTTTACCCATGATTTAATTTTTAAAAAATGTTTTAAAATTAATCTTCTAGTCATTTTTTGAATAAGGTACTTTTTGAATTTTTACAAAAGTGTGAAAGGAGTGTTTTATTTTAACTTATATGGCATGAATTGAATTTTCGGTCATCATGACTGCTAAATGTTTTGAATATTCTTTTAAAATTATCCAATTTTATTTTCAAAGAATATATTTTCCTTCATATATAAAAAAAATATTTTAAAATAAGTGATTTCAAAATGAAAAGGGTATTTTTCTCCATAAATATTCTAGGAATTCTTTTAAAGGAATTCTCATATATGATAACATACTTTGATTTTAATAATGTTTTAATGGGGATAGGATCTAATTATTATATCCTTATTATTTATCTAAATTGTTTGTTTTTATAATGAAAATATTTTTATGAAACCCATTTATTTTTCATGGGTTATGCTATGATGAATTGATGAAATGTTTATGGAACCTGTTTTCTTTACACAGGTTATGATATGATGAGATGGTGAATGTTTTATGATCATGTGTCACACATATATATGGATTTCATTATGTGATGAGTGGGATATGAATTATATATCCCTTAAATTCATTGGGTAAAGTATTATTTCTCATGCGATAAGTATGGGAAACAAGTCGATGTGCTTGATCCACTATGAGAAACAAGATGAAGTGCTTGATCCACTATGGGAAACAAGTCAATGTTATTAATCCACTATAGGAAATAATTTTTGATGCCTGATTAGTTATGATTTTATGGTCTCGATAGTTAACCTTGACATATGAAATGGTTTCTATACTTATGACGGTGCCATAATTTTATAACATTAACTTATGGTTCATGATTTATTTATGATAATTTATTACTCTTATGAATCATGTATTTTGAGATGATAAATATTTATGTCATGAATTATGTTTATGATATTTGATATAATGGGTATGAACTTTTTAATTTATATTCATGATCTCATACCCGTATTATTATCTTAAATTGTTATATGATCACCATTAATATCTCCCATCTTTACTCTTACTAGATATCCGATCTCACCCTTTATTATGTTTCCTTTCCCCAAGTTATGAAGAAAGGTATTAAGTAGGTTGTGTCTGTGAAGATTAAAAAATGTTAGGATCTTTATGGGAGATGTTGAAGATATTTCATAATAATATTGTGTATATAGTCTCCAAATACCCTAAACCTTTATGGTCCTTAGGTGCATATTTTTTAAATGTATTGAAAATTCATCTAAAAAGATGTATATTTATGTATGAAAATATCAGGTCACTATTGTTGGTTTTAGAGGATAGGTTTAGTTAATATTTGAATATTGGGATTAGAAAATGTTGGTGAAAACCCTGGGGATAATTCTAAGTTTAGAATAATAACCTAATGTTTTGGTAATGACCATGGATAAGCTAGGTTAAACCTAAGGTACCTTATATTGAGAATACAATGTCATGATTTATACATAAAATGAATTATATTACATTATTATATGATATAACACTCTTGTTATTATATAATTATGCTTACAGTTTTCTTTTTGGTTTTAGTCAATGGCTAAAACCTAAAGACATTATTCTAACAATGAATTTGATGGACAATTCAATGATTTTCCACTCGAACTACTAGATTTTATGGGATATGGAATGAAGAATCGTGTTACTATGGTCATGAAACTTTCACAGCCTATGAATCATGTTGAGCTTCAAAATAAGTAAATAAGTTAACAACATACTATTGATCCTTTCATTAGGTAACATCCACATTTTTTTAGTGAGTCTTATGATAAATAAGTGGCTGAGTAATGGATCAAAACCATTGAGAAAATATTTTATGTTATTTAGTGGTTGAAACATGAAAAAATTTCCCTAACTATTTATCATTTGTAAGTTTAGGTAGATTAATGGTGGAATCTTATTAATAATATGAGACAAGAGGAAGAAATTTAATCCATGGAATGGGATGAGTTTAAAATAACATTTTTCAACAATTAATTCCTTCTTATTCTATATAAAAAGATGGAGAATTAATTCCTTGAGCTAAAGAAAAAGTATGATGGATCTATTGGTACTTATGAGGAAAATTTTACAAGAGGTTCAAGGTATGCCTCAAGTTTAATCATTAGCCCTGAAAGCAAGATTTATTGATTATTTTGTGTCTTGAGACCAAGTATCCAAAAGTCCTTAGTTATAAAAGACTTTAGAAACAATGAAAAAAAAATTATCTGAAATCAAGTTGTAAATGGAAATTAGAGATTCTCATTGTTCCCATGGTTTTAATAAGAAAAGGAAGATCGAGACTCATGAAAACTCAAATAAATTACATGGTGGAAAGAAATTCCATACATATGAACACCAAAAATGGGGGAATCGACATCAAGGGAATTTCTTAAATTGAAAAAGAAGGTGCTTTAAATGTGGAAATGTGGGTCATAAAGATTGTGAATATTGAAGGGCGTAAATAGTTCAGTTAATGTAATGAGGGGAAAGAAGATGCCAACTAATGCCCCATCCACACTCCAATGATTCAAATGAAAGGTATATGGGAATTATTCTAACCAGTGAATGAATAAAAAGGTATTTAATTATCATCTTAAACAATCTATTAATCCTAAATACAAAGGTAAATCATATAAAATAATGACTGTTGAAGTGGGTTACAAAAATGATGTGGTGAAAAGAACACTTATCATGCACTCTAGAACAGTTAATGGATTATTTGATTTTAGATCTACCCACTCTTCTATATCTATTGAATTTATAAAGGGTATCAAATTACCATATCATTGATTAGATATTGAGTTAGTGGTAAAAACTCCTAATGTTACTATGGTCACATCTCAATTTTATAGTTCCTCTTCAGTTGAAGTTTATGGGAATGTTATTCGTTTAAATCTTGTGATTCTCCCATTTATTGAATTTGATGTAATTATAAGTATGGATTGGATTTATTTATAGGGATCCCATGTCAATTATCAAGGAATGGAAGTTACATTTAATCTTCCAAATGAACCTATGATCTTTTATTGGTGTGAGGATGAATACAAACTTCCAATGAAAATTACTTCTATATTTTGGGTCTTAATTCTTATCTATAAAGAAAATTTTTCTCTATTGGTTGGGGAGAAACTCAATATAAAATATATTTCTATTTTTTGGTATTTTATGGATGTATTTTCATAATAATTTCCCATTCTTCCTCTAAATCGTAAAGTTGAGTTTTCAAAAGAACTTGTACTTGGTGTGTCACTTATTTCAAAGACTCCATATATAATGGTCTTGATCTAGTTTAAAGAATTGAAGAAGAAAATAAAAGATAATCTTGATAAGGGATTCATCCAACCAATTACATCACCATGTCATGAAATGATTATTTTTATTAAGAATAAATATTGATCAATATGACTCCACATTAATTATCGAGAACTTAACAGGGTCATTATCAAGAATAAGTATCCTCTATCCTATATTGATGACTTTTTTAATCAATTGTGCAGAACTAAATACTTTTTCAAGATTGAACTTCATTATGTATATCATCAATTGAGGGTCAATAAATAGGATATACCCAATACATAATTTTGTACAAGGTATGGACACTATGAATTTATAGGGATGGCATTTTTTCTTACTAATTCCCCCACTATCTTCATGGATTTAATGAATATAGTATGTATAGATTACCTAGATCAGTTTTTTGTAGTCTCTATAGATGATATTATTATATATTATAAGATCAAGTAAGATCATGAAGATCATTTGAGAATTTTTATAAAGACCTTGAGTAAGGAAAATTTGTATGAAAAATTTACCATGTGTGAATTTTGGATTTATAAAGTTACATAATTGGGTCATATAATCTCAACTAAGGGTATATCAATGGATCCTTCAAATATGGAAGTTATTGAGAAATGGCCTAGACCAACCATGGTAATTGATATCCATAGTTTTCTTGGGTTGGGTAGATATTACCAAATATTTTTGAGATATTTTTCATGACTATCTAATTCACTCACCTAGTTAACTTAGAAGGGAATTAAGTTCTTCTGGATAGATGAATGTGGAGTGAATTTCAAAGAGATTAAGAGAAGGTTGGTCAGTGCACCTATACTCACACTACCCTTAATTAGAGAAGGGTTTATGATCTATATCAATGCATCAAAAAAGGGACTGGGATTTTTCCTACTGTGGAATAATATGGTGATAGAATATACATTACTCCAATTGAAAATACATTATAAAATTTACTGGGCCCATGATTTGGAGCTGTAAGTGGTGATTTTTACATTAAATATATGTATTTGTTATATTTATGGTGAAAATTGTGATATATATAAATATCATAAAATTTTATAGCATATATTCACATATAAAGAGATGAATATGCACCAGAGAAGATGGTTGGAGCTAATTAAAGACTGTGACTTCTCAATACATTACCACCCAGGTAAGTCAAACAAGGTGGATAATGCTCTGAGTCGAAAGGACCATGATATTTTTTCCATGATTATGATTTAAATAGATCCAATACTTATGGATCTTTAGAAAATTGAACTTTAAATCCAAAGGGAAGGGGATATACCCTATATTTTTCAAATGAATGTTCAACCATACATCCATGTGAGAATTAAAAAGGAGTAAAAGGAGGATGCGGAACTACAAATGAAGGAGATAAATGTTCTTTAATTTAGCCTTATTTTGATGAAATTGTAATATTTAAGAAAATTGTATGTGTCATTTCAATGACATACTTAAAGGAGTTATTGGATAATGCTCATAGTTTAACATTCCCTATTTATCCTAGAAGAATAAAGATGTATAGAGATCGGAAAGATTATTTCTAGTGGTACATCATGACGAGTGATATTCCATAGTATATATATCGGTGCTTGGTTTATAAGAAAGTTAATTATGAGGGGAAAAGTCTAAGGGAATGTTAAAACCATTACCCATACCATAATTAAAATGGGAAAAAATCACCATAGACTTTGTCATAGGACTCCCAAAAACATCTAATGGGAGTAATTCTATTTGGGTTGTAGTCGATCATCTTATAAAGTCAGAACAATTCATTATCATCAAATTATATTTCTATCTTGATCATCTTTCCATGTTACTTATTAAGAAAGTGGTTATATTTTATGGAGTTCCACATTTAATTATATATAATCAGGATTTAAGTTTACTTTTAAGTTCTAGAGAATTATTTAACAGGCTTAGGATATAGTGTTAATTTTTAGCACTACTTATCATCCTTAGGAAGATGGTTAATCTGGGAGGATCATTCAAACCCTAGAATAAATTCTGATATATTTACCTATGGAATTCAATGGTGGTTGGAATCAATAACTTCCTTTTGTGGAATTTTCTTACAACAGTAGCTTTTTCTTGAGCATTAAGATGGATCCTTATGAATCCATCTATGGAAGAAATTACAGAGCTCCAACATATAAGGATGAAGTTGGAGAAAGAAATATTTTGGGACCTGAGCTAACTGAATAAATGGTAGAGAGGGATATATTCATTCTGTAACACATAAATGTGGCATAGAGTCAACAAAAAAAGTTATGTTGACAATCATCAATGAGATATAGAGTTCAAAGTTGATGACATGGTATTCCTAAGATTATATCCTTGGAAGAGGGTTATGTGGTTTGAGAAGAAGGAAAATTTAATCCCTATATATATCTTCTCTTTGAAATTCTAGATCGTGTCAAGATTGTAACTTGTCATTTGGTGCTTCCACAAAATCTCTACCAAATTCATGATGTGTTCCATGTATCTCTCCTGAGAATGTGCATAACTAATCCTTCACATGTACTGAACTCAGAGGTCATACCACTAGAAAAATATCTCCCTTATGAATAAAAACTGGTGGAGATTTTGGATCATAGAGATAAAGTTCTATGAAACAAGACCAATCACCTGGATAAGTTTTTATGGTGAAACCACAAATTTGAGAAAGTTGTGTGGGAACCCAGGGATGTGATTAGGTGGAATTATCCTCACCTGCTTGTATTGGACTGATAGAATTTTTATTTTTAAATTCATTTTAATTGGGGTATAATTTAATTCCTCAATATTTTATGAAATATTTCTATATAAATAAATTTGATTTCTTTGATAGCTTGTATTATACATAGCACTGAGTTTAAACGAACCACAATGTACTATTAAAATATTATTATTTAATGTGAAGATTATCAGATCCATTGGATTGATGGGTATTAATAGGACTAAATAAATTATGAAAAAATTATTGTTTACATATTAATAAAATGATTTTATTGGTTATCAATAAATTATAAATGGAAATTAAAGTTATTTAAAAATAAAGGATTTGTTTTTATGAAAAACTATTTTTATGAGAGAAATGAATTTATATCATAATAACTTAAATTATTCACTATTTTTAAATAATTTTTATGAAATTTATATATTATATATTCAATAAAATGTTTTAAATTTCATTTAATATTTTTTCTAGACATGGGATAAGAGTAAATCTAGTTTTATACTTAAAAATATATTTTTCTAAAATACGGTTTTCATCATGTTTTGCATGATTATCTTAAAATTAATGTCTTCAAATTATAGAAATTGAATTTTATAAAATGGATTCCATATTTTCAATCATAAGTTTTAATTTTTTAAATATTTCCCATCTATTTTTAGGTCTTATGAATATTAATCATGGTAAAATGTATCACCTCGATAAAGGGTAAATCAGGTTAAACTAGGTTAAAACTAAATGTTAAGATCGCCAAATTCATATTAATTCTTATGGGATGAATGTAATTTGAACCTTATCACCTTATTTGAAAACATTAATTGTTTAAGGGACACTTTTCCGTGAAAATGGCCTATATAATATTTAAAGTAAATAAAAATTCAAAATGTGACTCTCTTAATTTTAAATATCCATTATGTGTCCATATAGGGAAACAATTAAGTTATGAATGAATATAAATGCACATTTTTAGAATAATTATATTATTTTAATAATATAAATTTATTTATAATTCTTAGTAATTATATAATTACCTTAAATTTTCATTCAACGCCGATATAGTATTTCGTCAATTAATTAAAAAATAAAATAAATGATTTTAAAAATATTAACATTAATATAATTTTAATGATTAATAGTGTTCCATGAATTTTATAGAATAATATGGCATATTTTTTTTGTGTTAAAGGATTAAATTTGAATTAAATCTTTTAATTTATGTCTTTTAAGTCAAATTAAATGAATAGTATCAAAATTGACATTAATGATATTTTATCCAAATAACATTTTGTTAAATTATTTAAAAATCATAAAAATTTTGAAATAATATTGGGTGGATAATATATGGTATAAAATTTTATCCCTTTTCCATTTATGAACCAATTATCACCTTATAAGTAAAATTATAATGCTTTAAAAGTGAAAAATATGTTACCATATTTAAGGTTAAAATAGGTTAACTATGGGGTTAAACCAAAAGATATGGTTTAAAACACTACTTAAACCTATCAAAATTTTATTGGTTTATGTGATTTAAACCCCATAATACCTTATCTTGGAATCCATATCCATTTTAAACCATTTTTATAGAGAATTGATTTATTATATTTTAATATTTTAAGAAATTCCAAGAGCTCCCCTCCCCTTAATTATAAAAGGGTGCCCTTGTTTCTCTTCTTCACACCACTTTTATCCTTCTAGATCAAAAAAACCCAGAAATATTATATTCTAAACTACCCTATACACATTATAGAGGTTATTTTATTCTTAAAAGACATACCCTAGGGTTTTTAAGAGATCATGTAAATGATTTGTTTCAAAGAAGAGGTAATCACCTTAACCGATAACTTTCTTTTTAATTCTTATTTTATTTCCTCTAAATCTATTATATTATTCATAAAATAAAATAAAATCGTATAATAAATATATTAAAATTTTATTATGATTATTAAACCACCTTTATTATCCATCTTTCCTTCAAATGGTAAGTGAAAGTATCACTCATGCATACGTACGCCTTACCGTATCCACATAGCGATAGGATTCATTTTCGATAAAAATATTTAATGGATAATTATTATGATAGTTTTAAAGTTTATATATGATATTTATGAAATAATTATTCTTCTTTAATAATAATTTAATATCTACCTTTTTACCTTCTAAACCATTGGAAATGATAACATCGATCATGTGTACGTGTGGACTACCACCTCCACAAAGCGATGTGATTTTGTTTTCATCGCCACATTACATAGATGGTAATAAGGATATATTTAATGAATATATATTATATATATGACATAATAATAGTTTTTTAATGGTAAATTATTATTTACCTCTCTTTCATTACATTCATAGAAAATGGAAACAGCGTTCATGCATACATATGGTCTACCGTCTCCAAGAACGTTGTAGTTCATTTTTCTATCTACAAATTTTATGGATGAATCTAAGTATATATATATAATGATTAAATATTATATTTATATCATTATTAACATTATATACCTGATAGAAACATGATCAATGTATAAGGGACAATATTGTTAGACTGAAACATGCATGAAAAAATGAAGCAGTTATCACACAAAATAGTGATTTTAATTAAAAATTGTCAATAAATGGATAATAAGATTTCATAAGTAAATCATAAGTGTTGTGATAGATATTATTATGTTTCTGGAATAAATTTACAATAAATATATATTTATTATAAATTAGGTTTGAACATGAATGAGGAAATGTGATACTTGAGGCAAGGGATTTATGTTTTAATCCTATTTTAATCAGGACTATTTATGCTTGAATTTACATTGATGAAATTATATGATAATTATCTAATAAATCCTTTAAATTTTATTCCCCTCTATTAATTTCTATAGAAAACTTTTTTCTATTCATTTCCCTCAATTTAAGTACTCAAGAGATCGAAATAATGTTTTAAATTAAAACCAACTATGTTTTAGAGTATTCAGTTGAAAAATATTTTTCTTCCATATCCATATTTTATAAAAATGTTTTCAAGAAATTTTTTGATTTTATCCTATGATTTTTAATTTAATTTTTAGCCTTTAATGAATTTTTTAAAAAAAATAGTTTAAAATTAATCTTCTTTTCATTTTCCAAATGAGGTATTTTTTGGCTTTTTACAAGTGTGAAAGAAATGTTTTCTTTTAACTTATACGGCATAAATGGAATGGAATTTACCACTTTCATGACCGATCAATGATTTTAAGATTCAATTATTTGTTTATAGGGTTATTTTCAAAGAAAAGTTTTTCCTTAATATTTTTAAAATGTTTATATTTTAAATAAGCTATTTCAAAATAATAATAAAAATATTTTTCTCAGGAAATATTCCAAAAAATATTTTAAAGGAATTCTCATTTATGATAACATACTTTGATGTTAATTAAGTTTTACTAGGGATATGATCCAATTATACCATCCTTATTATTTATTTTGATGGTTTATTTTTATTATGATAAGATGTTTATTAAACCCATTTATTTTTCATGGGTTTTTCTATAATAAATTAATGAAATGTTTATGAAACTCGTTTTCTTTGAACAGGTTATGATATGATGAGATCATGAAGGTTTTATGGTCTTATGTAACACATATGTATGTTTCTCATTATTTTATCGGTGGTACTGAAATTATATATCCCTCCAATGCATCGGGAAAAGTATTTTATCTCATGAGATAATTATGGGAAACAAGTCGATGTGTTTGATCCACTATGGGAAACAAGTTGATGTGATTTATCTGCTATTATAAAGAGGTTAATGATCTTGATCCACTATGGAAAATAGGTTTCTATACTTGATCTATTATGATTTGACCATCTCGGTAGTTTACCTTGACTTATGAAATGGTTTCTATACTTATTATTGAGCCACACTTTTTGACATGAACTTATAGTTCAATATTAATTTATAATGATTTATTACTCTTATGAATCCTTTATTTTGAAATAATAAAGCTTTATACCATGAATAATTTTTATGATCATTGATAGATTATGTATGAACTTTTTAAGTTATATTCATGATCTCAAGACCTTATTCTTATCTTATGATTTTATATCTTCTTCGATTGATATCTCTCATGTTTACCCTTACTAGGTATCTAATCATACCCTTTATTCTATTTCTATTCCCTAGGTTATGAAGAGAGGTCTTAAATAGGGTATTTTATAAAGAGTACTAAATAGTAATATCTTTATGGGATATGTTAAAGATATTTCATAATAATATTGTGTATATAGTCTCCAAAGACACTAAACTTTTATGGTTCTCAAGCATGTATTTTCATAATGTATTCAATATCCATCTAGAAAGATGTATATTTATGTATGAAAATCTTGGGTTGATATAATCCATCCAAACCCATCTCATTTAAATGAGGTTTCTTTCTTAATCACATGATATAAAATTGTCATTAAATCTATTTATGTCTTCTATCATTGATTTTGGTTCTAAGGTGACACTCATAATCATCTCTACCCATTTCTATATTCACCCTCTAAGGGGTTGTTATATCATTGCATCGCCCCATGGGGTCCCCTAGGTCAAAATGTAGCACAAATTGCCACATGGTAACCACAATATTAGACTCTTTTATCAAGTCAAAACCTATCAATAATAGGTAATAATATCCCTCATTATCATTTTCATCACAACACAATCACATTGGCCCCATAAGATAAGGCATACTCACACTGGTCTCAAGATATAGCTCAATCATGTTTCCCATATAAATTCATCCCTAGGTTAGTCATTACACACCCAAACCATCCAAAGTCTACCTGTGGGACACCCAAAAAGTTACTCACATCTCAGTAGGGTAATAACACTCTCCCTATAATCATCTAAACTATCCCAAAGGCTATATGGCATCTAATGATTCACTAAGGCCTACTAGGTCCACCGAATCTAACCCATCATGTTCCTCTACTCAAAGTTTTCCAAGGAACCTATACTAAGGGACACTACACTTACTTGATTCATTAAAATCTCACCCATTAGGGTCTGTGTATCTTAATTCATACATTTATCATCTAGGTCTCTACTATTAGAGGTCAAAACATTAAGATAATGTGTAGGGGTCCTTAGTGGACCTTGTAACTTGGTGTAATCCATTCATAAACATTTAATTCTTTTATTAAATAATTTATATAATTTTAAAAATTTGATAACCCTTTGTGGGGATACCGCATATATCAAATTCCATATAAAACTTTCATAATACCATAGGGTAAATTCATGAGGACCAACTACCTCAACCATGGAGTTAATCCCTTTGAATCATCACCTAGTAGCTCTCATATAAGATTGTCCAAGTTGAAACATCTATTTTCCCTCATTAAGATTATCTAACTCAATATAAATCATCAAAAATAATTAATTATAATCCTTTATAATTAATTAATCAATTTATAAATAATTATTCAATTTATTATGAAAATTCATAATTCCTATAACTCGTCAATCCATAATTGGTCACCGAAACTATGTGTAATAGTCTGTAGACATTGCCTCAGGACATTCTTGAGATAATACAAGGAAAATCCCCCTAATTTTTAAAATATTTCACCATGATTTGATAAAATTGTTACTAAACCCTAGATCGATACAACTGAAATCAGTGGAATCAAGATAAAATAGTAATGTAGAGAAGTGGATGGAGAGATTCCCCATGAATCATTAAAATGCCACAAGGATCACACCAAATCCAATGGGTATTAAAGGAAGAAGAGGGGATGAGGAGGTTGTCCCTTATGCATGTGTGGGAGAAAGAATAGGGGCTACCCACATAAATATTCAGGAGTTAAAATTGGTCATTTTACCTCTTTTTAAGGGTTTCATAGTTTGGATGCATGGTTGGATAAAATGTGAACCAACCTAACATCCTTAACTGTCCACAACACCACCCTCACACAGTTGGGAAGTGTGGTTATCCAAACCATGAGTTAACCATGCAATTAGGTCTAAAATATCCCACATAGTTTTTCTATAACCATGTAGTATCTATACACCTCACCCCTAGGCTAATCTAATCTATGTGGTTTCCTCAAAAATTAACATAGTTAAACCTTAGTCATGCACTAACTATGAAAACCAACCATGAGATTTAGAAAATGAATTGCAAACCTCTACATGCTCAGGGTTATTTATAGTTTCCCCTAAACATTGAACCAGGGATGAAATCCAATAAAACTTCTAAAGTTTAACCTGAACCACTTGAGACTCACCTGATCACACAAAACCTTTCATCACTCGAACCATATCCAAAAAGATCACATTGAAATTATCTAACTCTTAGAATTCCAATCTAAGACTCAATTTGAAAAGGACCCTTGATCCTGAATTCCCAAAATTCAAATTCCTTATAAAATTTATAACTCACTAGGAGTGGGGTTTTACAAGATCTCTACCATAGAACTTATCATTTACAATAATCTTTAGTGAACTTTTAACCAACACACCCAAACTACCATGTTTGTCCGTTCATGTCCAACTTGTTGCGTTCTACTCTAGAATACCAAGTGACCTTACACTATGAAAATATAAACATGGGGTGCATAATTCATTAAAGACTGATCCACCACTCATCACCAACATTGAAACATGTATATAGTGGTTACCCATTCCAATCTATCCCAATAAACCATAGTTCCATCAACTTGTTCATCCTTTAGCTTATAACGCTCCCCCCATAAGACTCAACTCATAAAGGATGATTCCAATCCACAGTGCTCTAAACCCTCAAAGTTTTGTACTAAAAAATCATTTCAAGTGGCTAGAATACATTATCAATACGGTTTCTATATCACCATATACAATTATATGTAGATTCAATAGTAAAACCTCATCTAGATGACCATTATCAAAGGCACTTGGCTTCATCCACCGACATTTTGTCTCATTACCGCCCGAACATGATGCATTAACTCCTCATAGGAATCACAAGATTGTTCGGTGCTCCCACCAAAGTCCAAACCCAACATTTGGTGAAATTACATAGTTGGGTCACCAACCAATCAAACCAATTGTTGTTATCTCACATTGAGAACCGATTAACCATCAATCTAAATCATGATCATACCATATCAAAATAATATTGATCCTGGTTTCAATCCAAGGACCCAATTCAGCATCACATCTAAATTTCAAATTCAGTGTTCATAAAGAAACCAGATAAAACCAATTTCACGTACACACCAACACCCTAGTTATACTTTACCATCCAATGACTAGTCTCATCATACCCATGACCCTACCCACACAAGTTTTTACTTCCTCAACCCATGTTCCATCCATTACCGTACATAATGGTTGTACATGATCATCCCACTCATTTCGTAGCACAAATTCAAAACATAAATCGCCACTGGTTCTTATATCATCAGAAACATCATCCTCAGAACCCACTAAAGTTCCATCTATAATGAGGGTAACCCACTCTATGACCAATGGTGTACTCCCCATCATATGTATTTATTTATACCACTACTCAGGTGAAACCACAATAGGTTCTCTCATCACACGTGTGACTCTCCTCAAGATCCACACTTACCACTATTAACTCTTGACACCACTCTATTCATGATTTCATTATCATCACATAGGAATCACATCTCATCCATAACAAAACTCCATGTCTCCAAACCTATATGCATTTCATCATCATTCCTCCCTGACAATATAGTCCAAGAAACAACCTTGGGCCAACCACATCATAGCACCAGGATCCATATCCAATGTCACCTTTCACCACATGGGGGCATTTCCCATCCAATCAAAACTCTTATGAAATCATGAACATAAAGATTCATCAAGTTTGTTGGTCCTCAAATCACACATAGATGTCCACTGACCCATAAGAAATTGTACTACACATAACCAAAGTTTGTACCACCTTAGTCTCATCTAAATTCAATGGGAATATACTCCAATACAACCCAGTCACACATCCCAACTCATGATCCCATGAGTCCCATGTCATAAAATACAATATCATTCACTAACCATGCTATTAATCATGTAAATATCACCTATCTAGAATCACCCTCATTTCGTTTCTTTAAAATCAGGCATTTCATTTATATTGTAGTCTAATGCATGATCACCCACCAACTGGAATTGTCTCAAAACCTGAAGCATTTCTCCATTCTCTCACTATTCCAATGAAAGTGCATCCAAAACCAATAGGTTAAAGTATCCTACCGATCTTACCCTCATATTATAGTCTTGATACCAAAAAACTACTACTCAAGGTGGTTTTCTCATGAAAAAACACGACATCCCATATGCCTATACCATATACCTAATAGCACATCTTAGGGATCAATCTCAACCTGAAGCACCAACCCATGATTCCCAATCTAAAGGAACTCAAAATCCTAAGATAACCCCTATCTCAAGTTATCCTCACATATCACATATCATCTCAAACATAGTACTCAGGTCACTAACATCTTGATTCATAACTCAATGGAACTAATCTCTCCCACCTAGCACATAAACCATAGTTCTCACATTGGTCATATCTCACGAGGTACACCTTTACTCTCGTCTTACCATCATAAGGTAACTAACCAACCTAAACACTCATTCTTGGGTTCTTGCATACATATATATACATATCAAGAATCACATACCAATCCATCAACATACTAGGGAATTAATCCTCACTGAGAATCCTCATATGAAACTACCCCATCAAGAATCATGATCTAAAGTTATCCCTCATTGGGCCTCCACATACGATAGCTTCCCCCTCTAGGATTACAATCTCTTATATGCACATACATACATATAATGATACCACCCTATCATGATCCACATAGAGTATAACATGATCATATGGTTTAGTTAAGTAGAATACCACCAAGAATATATATGGTAACACATCATATATATTGTTGTTAACACTTTAAATAACCAAACCTTTTTCTCTTGGAACTATTACCAAAACCACCCACTAAGGGTCCATCACTAAGGTATATAATTTTCATACCAAACTACTAGGGTCACTATACATTCCTTACTCTAAGGGACTTCATATCTATTGAGGATCATCTCATCAAAGATCCAAACGACCTTCCATCATAAGGAAAATACATTATGGTCTAACTGATTATAAATTCACCAAGTAATATGGGAAAACTCCATATAAATTGTTATTGAAACTTTAAACAAATGAACCCTTATCATTAGTGACATCAATCACACACTAGCATACGTATGTCATGTGAATCCTATATACCAAATATAATGCATATTCATGGACTATAACCATTTTTCTAAGATCCATAAATGAAAATAATTTATAAAATCTAAAAAAATAATGCGTTTCAAGCTAGGTGAAGTCAAAAAACCATAAAAATGGGAACCAAGAAAAAATATCATATACCTGATAACATAGAATTTATATTAGGAAGGGTATTCATGACACACTAGACTAATATTTATCACCATATCTGACACATTCTTATGTTAACTCTTTACCATCATCCCAAATAGTAAGATAAATAAAAATCCTGATACAATTTGTGATATTAGTCACATAAGCTTTGATACCAATTTGTAATGTTTCTATCCTATTTCACTCTGAATGGTAACCAAAATGGGTCAACATGTGGCCTTGGGTATGCCTTATCATACACTAGAGGTGACTAACTAGCAGTGGGGTCTAGAGTTTTACTATGGGGGGACTATACCCCCATATTAGAGTGTGTAATAATAGTGGAAATAAACCATACATCATCTGCAATAATAAATCATAGTACATGGAAGAAATAAATAGTAATCATCAATAATAAATTTCATGTGGAAGAAAATAGTCATACAAACTCATGGTCATGCCAGTATGCAATGATTAATCATCCATTAGGCTGATAACATGTATAAAATAAATAAAAGGATAAAATACACTAAGGATCTATTGTCATCCCTGAGCCTAACCTCATCCTAATATCCAATCACATTCAAGTTATCTCGCTCAATCAAGATACTCTAGGTCTCTTCCCAACTTAAACCAGTGATTATTAAGGTCTAATCAGGTGCCCAATGTCATGGTATCCCAAGTGGGGTGTGAGTAAAACTTAGTAAGGCATCACTAATTCAGTCTCATACATAACTAGTAAATGTAGTATATGCATATGTGAAATGATCATCTAAATGAATAAAATACGATGCAGTAGCATAAATAAAATAACCATAATTGATCCTTGAGTTTTAATGTGACACCTAGGACTGACTATACCTAATTCTTCTAGTTATATAGTATCTATGAGAATTTTAAATAATCATTCCAACTCTAAATAGGTTAAACCATAAACCCCCATGAGTAGTTCCATAGTATCAGACATAAATCTAACCTCTATGAGGTAATCCTAGGAAATCTAGTAGTCACCAGGCATAAATCCATCCCCTGGGAGGCAATACTAATAAATCAATCAATATAAGGCATCGTTAATGAGTCCTAGGCATGACCCTAGGATATCATAAGAATCAATCATCACCATCGACTCCTTAGGGGTGACCCTGGGTCATCATAATCATTAGGTATCATCATTGGCCCCTAGGAGGTAGTATTAGGTGATCAATCATATAAGGAATAAATTTCAACTCCTTAGGGTGACCCTAGGAAATCCATATAACCTCAGACATACAAGATAGATCATAGGTATCCTAGGAATATCCTACACAATAGAAAACTTTGATGTGTAGTATGTTCCTCCCATGATATCTCAAAATAATAATGAAAACATGGGTTTTCCATCTCCCCAAACTCGTATAACATAAATGAGGTTGGATACTTGAGAACACAACTTGAAATCATCCCTATTTCCATATTGAACATACATAATCCATTCAAGTTCTAATTTAACAACCAAAATCATCTCTACCAATTCCTCCATGAACCCTATAAGGGATCATTATATCACTAGGGTACCCTATGAGGTCCTTTAGGTCACAACATAACTTTAACACCCACATGGAATCCTCAATATTAGTTTCATATCTTAGGATAACACCCATAAATCATAGGGAATAACATCCCTTGACATCATCATCATCAGATCATAGCCTCACTGGCCTTATAAGATAATCCATAGTAGCATTAGTCCCAAGAAATGGATCAAACCTATATCCTATCCAAAGTAATAAATTAGCCATTACTCAAACATCCAATCCATCCAAAGTATACCTAGGGAACACCCACTTAGATAATCACATCTTAGTGGGAGAATAACCCTCACTCCATGGTCACCTCAACTAGACCAAATGTTATAAGGCATCTTAAGGTTCAGTGAGGCCTACTAGGGACACTCACTCCAACCCATCACATTCCACTAATTAGAGGTCTCTAAGGCACCTATACTAAGCGATAATGCTTTTAAATAATTCATTCAAAACACACCCCTAAATATTTTTGTATCTCAAGAAATGTATTTATCATCCAGGCCTCATTCATCAGTGGTTGAGGCATCAATCCAGTACACAAAGGTTATTATTATCCCTTGTCACTTTGTGCAATACATTTATAGATATTAAAAAAATTATTAAACAATTTATATAATTTTAATAAGTTTATTTCCATTATTGGTGAGAGAGAACATATCACATTCCATATAAAACATACATAATACCATAGGTGAAATCCATAAGGACTGCTTAACTCAACTATGGAGTTATTCCCTTTGAATTGTCACCTGAGATCTCTCGCCTGGTCTTTTCCAAGCTCAATCGTCCATCTCTCATCATCACAATGCTCTAAATCAAGACAAAACATAAAAATTAATTAATTATAATACTTTATAATTAATTAAACAATTTAAAACTAATTATTCAATTTAGTATGAAATGGAATAATGCCTAAAAACTGATTGTCCATAACCACTCACTGAAACCTCAAGAAATGAGGTGCAGTCCACTCCCAACATTAACCTGAACCTAAGACATATAAAAGTACCAATTAAATTACCTGATTCAACATTAAATTTCATCCAAATTTTCCAAAAACCCATAATAATTACATACGGTCACATACCTCAACTAAAATAGTGTGCAACAATGTGTAGACATCATCTTAGTATGTCCCATAAAAAATCAACATGAAATCCCCATCATTTTCAAATGATTTCACCATGTTCTAGGGAAATCATCACTTAAACCCTAGCTAGAGACAATTGAAATTGGTGGAATCAAGTAAAAATAAGAATGGAAAGTGGAAAAGGAATATATTCACCTTAAATCATCTAAAAACACCATAAGTATTGCCCCAAATACAAGGGGGTTAAAGGAATAAGAGTGGAGGAGGTGGTTGGACTATTCACACATGATGGAGGATGAGGAGGAGTTATTCGATTAAAAATTTGGGAGCAAAAGTTAGTAATTTTCCATATTTTAAAGGGCCATATAGTTATCCAAAAAATGCACCAACCATGCATCCTTCACTTTACATGGAGACCACCCTCTCATAATTGGTTCACATGGTTATCTAAAACATGCGCTAACTATGAAATCCAGTCTACAATACCTCACATGGTATGTTTTCAAATGTGTGGTGACTGTGCGTCTCACCCCCGATCCAATACAAGCCTCAGGGTTTCCTCTGAAATCTACATTGGTCGTTGATGCTTATACTTTACCTAAAGAAAAGTAAATTATCATGAAACAAACCCTGTTATTCCCTTATTTATCCTGATCCACTAGTACTATCTCTGAATATCATTATACATCTTGGTAATCCCTCAGTGAAAGTCCCATCTTGAAGAATGTGAATTACACATCAAATCCTCTTGCATAATCATAGATACTACCATAAAACCCTAAACATATAGAACCTCATTGGAATATAGGGAACAATTAGGTGGAATATATCTTCCATATATATTTTCCCTCATCAAAAATTATTCCCATTCAGATAACTGGCTCTCATTCACCCTCTCAAGAAGTGTGGATGCAATAGTTATGGACATCAAGTTTGTTCTTCCATGAACTCCTGAATGTCAAGGCACATCTCAATGAAAAAACATGTCATTTATCACTCACTACTATATATATAAATTACCTATTACTAATTCTCTATGCCTAGTGCATCATCCATGATGTTCCCCTTCCCATGGTTATATTCAATCACAAAGTCAAATGATTATAAGTACTCGGCCCACCTCATTTTCTGAAGGTGTACATCCCTTTGTAAAAATATATACATGAGGCTCTTATGGTTGGTGTACACAACAAATATCTCACCCATAATATAATGATGTAATCATATCATCAAGTGAATTACTGCATCTATCTCTAGATCATGTGTCAGGTAGTTCCAATCATGAGGCCTAAACTGTTTGGACCCATAAGAGACCACTCGCTCATCTTGCATCAGAATTTCCCCAAGCCTGACTCCTAAAGAATCACAATACAATGTATACTCTTTACCCAACTTATGTAAGGTAAAAATTAACATATAATTAAATCTATATTTTAGAACCTAAAATTATCTCTCATCAAACTAGAGGAACCTTCACCTCCTTTTTGGTCAAGGCCATCATCAGCACTGCCAAACAGAAGAAATCCTAGATGAACCATTAGTAGTAACATATAAAGCCCTAGAAACTGCATATCTTAGAAATTTTTTAGAGTAGTTAACAAGAAACCATATCCTCAACCTTCTCTAGGTCCACTAATATTCCTACCTTAGATATCACATGCCCTAATAATCTCACCACACTGATCTAGAACTTTCACTTCAATAGATTGGAATATATCTGATGCTCCCTCAATTTACATAGAATTATCTCTAAATTAAAAGTGTTTTACTCCATCGACTAGGAGTAACCCATAAAATCATCAATAAATGGGACCATGAATGAGTCTAAATAAGAGTATAAGACTCTATTAATTGAGGCCATAAATACAATTAGTGTGTTAATATCATAAAAAACATCACAAGATACTCGTATAGGTTGTACATGATCCTAAATGGAATACATGGAATATCAGAAAGACTTGACTTAAACTAATGGTAGCCTAACCTCATACCAATATTAGAAAACTAATCATATACTATCATATAATTGATAAGGTCGTTGATATATGGAAGGGGATACTAGTTATTAATAATTTCATAGTTTTACATCTGGTAATATACACATAAATATAAAGATATATTCACCTTCTTGTAAAAAAATGGGATCACTCCAAAAGGATGAACTTATATGAATGAATACCTTAAACTCCAAACCCTCCAATTGAGCCATCATTTCTCACTTCTTTGCAGGATACGTCCTATAATCTGTAATGGATATAGAATTCATACTAGACATAAGATTAGTTATAAACTTAATCTATCACTTGGGTGTAAACCCTAGAAAATACTCAATAAACACATATTGGAATTGATGAATGATGGGAGGAGATACGGCCTAGAAAGTCTCATATATTAAAGAAAAACTAACCAACTGATCTATAACCACCCTTAGCTGTTGATTTCTAGTTCCTAAATGGACTAAATGTTGATCCCACTTTCTGACATAGGCATAATTGTCACCCTATAAGGACATCAAGGATACTCATCAATGATAATGGTTGATGTGTTCCCAATAATAAGTTAAATAATTAATATTGAGGATCATATAAAAACAATGAATTTTTAACATGAAGAATTCCCAGAGGAATGTATGCTCATTGATCAGAATGGTGTACTCAGGACACCTCTAGATACCCTATTATTTCACCCTAAAGGTGTATTAATAAACAAAACCCCATAAAGATATTGTTTTGGTAACCCTATATCACTGACCAAATACTCGTATATAAAGGATTATGATGAAATAATATCAAATAAAGTATAAATTATGGTTGATTCCATAAGAATCGTATATTGAATTGTAAATAGATCACTTCCCAACATAGAAGGAATCTTATCAATGGCATGAATTATTCTAGAACCCTATTATAAAGACCCGGAATTCTATATACATAATATTGTATTTAGTCAAGAAAATGATTCCTTTTACATTGAGGATCTTTTCAAGCTTATATATTTAATGAATTAGGATAATACATTCATAACATTATTACAGAGTGGATTCCATAAAAACAGTTTCCATTTTATTCAAAATATAAAACATTAAAACTTAAAACAAGACTCCTTGAAAATTCTTATACATTTAACATGGATTCCTTCCTTGTATTGCACATCCATTAACCTGTGAAAATCATTTAAAAACTTGGGATGAGCACATAAGCTTAGTAAGGTATGGAAAAGAATGAAATATCACATTAGTCCATGAATACTCGTAATGTATGAAATCATTTTAAAAAGGCATTCTTTTCACCCATATATACTTAATTTTTGTAACATGAGATTTAAAAAAGATACACACAAAATAGGAGAACATAAATATAATCATAAAGGTATCTTTTTTCATTACTTACATAATAGTGTAACCATCACGGCTACCTTACAATTTGTAACCCTCACGGCTACCTTACTATTTGTGTAACCATCGCAGTTACACTTGGAGTAACCATACGGCCGACTTCCAACTTACACATACCCAATTAATTGGAGGGAGATATAGGTCCCACCCTTAATCATAAATAATTCCTAAGAACCCAAACATAATCATACAACATGAATAATTCTATAAAAACATTTCTTTGGAATTTCGTAAAACCAAATTTAAAAAGAGGTTTTTAAAGAAAATCCCCTTATAAATAAAATTTAAGAGAGACTTAATAGAGTGGATGGAGTATGTATATATACTGTAAATTCACATAATAAAACATAATATAAACAGAACCCATCACACAAACAATTTAAATAGCACATAAATAATTAAGTAGAAGGTTAACCCAAAGAATGGAAATCGGGTTAAGAATTCCCTTACCTCGAGTTTGTCTTACTTAAAAATTGTTTAAACTTCATGTATAAGGGTTAAAATAGTGTTATTAGTATTTTAAAGAAACATTTTCATGTTTATAACATATTATATTATCATTTCATAACATCATTTTACCCTTTAATTGTTAGTATTTTTCTCCTTGCACTGTTTTTGGGTGAGTTCTTTACATGATTTCCATGATTGGTTCATGGTAGATGTTCTTATCGATTGGAAGTGAAACTACATAATTGGAATGTAGTAGTATTTAAATATATCCATTAACATAAATTATACCATTTCTCATTTTGATTTCCTACGTGAGGATGATTTATAAGTTAAAACATTAATGATGTTTGTTTAGATCATTTAAGTGATTCTTTGATAATAACCACTTCATTTCATTTTATAAATTAAAACCATGTGTTAAAAAGAATTCCAGAACCATGGGTGAGTAATAAAACATATATTATAACCTGGTTCAACCATATAAATGGTTTCATGACCAGACTTGAAAGAGTTAATGAAAATTTAAATCACATCATCCACGATGTCGGTAATTCGACACATCACAGACAATGTTTTTATTCCTTGAATAAGTGGGAGAGGAGAAGAATAATTATGAGAATTTTCCATGAACATGAGAAAGTCCAGAATATAAATTATTTCTATAGATTTCATGCTTATTGTGTAAGAAGTGATTAAGAAAGAATAATAAAATCATGGAACTTAGAATAAAATAAAAAATGAGAAATCCCTTATAAAGATTCGACAGCCTAACGGCTACACAACATGGTTTTAGAAAATATTAAAAAGAGAGGGGACAAGGGTCACCCATCCAGAAATAAATCATAATATAGAGTAGATCAAGAATAAGAAGTAAATAATAACATGGTATGGAAACATGAAAGTTATACCACGTAAAAGAGAACTTGAATGGGAAAAGAAAGAAATTGAGAATTTTCTTACCTTGTAGAGTAACTCTTAGAACATGAAGGTTGGGATCTTGGGGGCTTGAGGAAACCTTGGGATAACTACTAGGAAGGTAAGGAGTCAAAAGCTTCGTTGAGGAGGAATTTGGAATGAATTTAATGAAGGAATGGGTTGGTATTTATAGGAAAAGTAAGGGAATATTTTAATAATTTCCAAAGGACACCTCATAGGTGGTATTTGCAAAACCATGGGCTTGCCCATGGTATTTTCGCATGGTATAAGACACTTGGGACACCTCATATCTTATTTAACTATACACAAGTCGACCAGATTTATGACATCATTATTATATCATTAATTATGTCATTAACACACCGAAACTAAAAACTGTATTTTTTACTATTCGTCAAAAAATCAATTATTTTAGAAAAATTCTCAAAATTCACCCTAAACATTTATCAATGTGTAGATTTCAAAAATGAATTCCATTTTTATAAAATAATTTTCTAAATATTTTTAATTTAATTTTTAAATAAAATCATACTTAATTCAAAAATTAATTATTTAAAAACTATAGCTGTTTTTATATCACATTGAAAAATTAATCAATATGTCATTATCTTAAAGCCATAAGAAAATAAAATAATAATACAATTTACTATTAATCAGGTTCATATTACTATTCATATTACTATTTATAAGGGTATGTTACTATTCGCCAAAAAAACAAGTTGGTTCCAATAGACTCCAAATAATATACTGAACACAATTGTAGATGACGGTTTCTTGAAATTCAAAACATAGAAGTGGAAAAAGTTATGTTTTAAAGGATAGTTATAAATATCTACTTAAAACAAAGTTCCATGCATTTATATTTATTTTTAGAAAAACTTGGGGTGTTACATTATCCCCACCTTCTGGAAATTTCATCCTCGCAATTTTATTTATTTATTAAACAACTGAGGGTACTTTTCCCTCATAGCATTTTCAGACTCCCATGTTGCTTCTTCAACCATGTGGTTTCTCCACAAAACCTTTACCTGGTGGATTACCATATTCGGTAATACTTGTTCCCTTCAATCAAGAATCTGAACTGGTTTCTCTTCATAAGAAAGGTTCTCTTACAGTTGAACTTCTTCTGGGATCAAGACATGTGATTAATCTGGCACATACTTTCTCAACATCAAAACATGAAAAACATTATGTACTTGAAACAAGATCAGAGGCAAATCTACGTGGTATGCAACTATTCCAACTTTCTCCAAGATTTCAAAAGGATCGATGAACCATGGAATTAGCTTCCCTTTCTTACCGAAACGCATCACACTTTTCCAAGGAGAGATTTTAAGGAAAACATGGTCACCTACCTCGAAATAGAAGTCTTTCCTTATGTTATCTATATAACTTTTTTGCCTGCTCTGAGCTATCCTCATGTGCTTCTGGATCATCCTCACTTTCTCAGCTACTAATTCTACTAATTCTGGCCCCATCACCTTTCTTTCACCGACTTCATCCCAAAATGTTGGAGTCCGACATTGCTTCCCATATAATTCCTCAAAAGGTGTCATCTGAATACTGGAATGAAAAATGTTATTATAATAAAACTCAACTAAAGAAAGATGTTGATCCCAACTTCCCTGATAATCCATTGAACAAGCTCAAATCATATCCTACAAAGTTTGAATTATCCGTTCTGACTGCCCATCTGATTGAGGATGAAAAGTTGTACTGAAATTTAACTTTGTTCCCAACGACTTCTAAAGTCCCTTCCAAAAGTTAGAAGTGAACCTGGGATCTTGTTCAGACACAATGTAAAGAGGAACTCCATGTAACCTGAAAATATCCTTGAGGTACAATCGAGAAAGATGGTCTAAATTCATTGTATCTTGAATAGAAAGAAAATGTGAATACTTTGTTAGCTGATCAACAATAACCCAAATCACATTGTTACCTTGAGAAGGCTTTGGTAGTCCCACCACAAAGTCCATGGATACATTCTCTCATTTCCACTCTAGAACTGGAAAAGGTTTAAGCATCCCCTTCAGTAACTGCCGCTCTACTTTAACCTATTTACACATCAAACATTTCATGGAAAAATCAGTAATATCTCTTTTCATTCCATCCCACCAATAATACTCCTGAAGGTCCCTATACATATTAGTACTTCCAGGATGAACTGAAAATGGAGAACTATGAACTTTACAAAACAAATCTTTCTTCAACTGAGAATCACTAGGCACACACAAACTTTTTTCAAATCTTAAAACACAATATTTATCAAGATTAAATTATGGAAACTTACCCATTTTAACCAATTCTACCTTTTTCTGTAGCTTGCAGTCTTTTTTTTGCGCTTTCTTAATTCTGTCTAACAACAAAGACTGCACTGAAACCTGAAACAAAACAGAGGTATTCCATGAACCAACAACTTCTAGGACAAAATTAATAAAATCATTAATCAAGGGATCATGTTCCAAACATATCATGGTTAATGATGCATGGTGTTTTAGACTTAAGGCATCCACCACTTTGTTTACTTTCCCAGGATGGTAATTGATCATGCAGTCATAATCCTTTATCAGTTCTAGCCATATTCTCTGCCTCATGTTTAATTCCTTCTGAGTGAATATATACTTCAGACTTTTATGGTCAGTATATATTTGACATTTGGTTCCATATAAATGATGCCTCCAAATTTTCAAATAAAAAATCATAGCTGCCAATTCCAAATCATGTGTGGGATAATTTATCTCATGAGGCTTAAGTTGTCCTAAAGCATAGGCAATTACCTGATAATTATACATCAAAACACAACCAAGTCCCTTCAAAGAAGCATCACTTTAGATGACAAACTCACCATTCCGGGAAGGTAAGACCAAAATTGGAGCATTCACCAATCTCTTATTCAGTTCATGAAAACAAACATCACATTCTTCTATCCAAAAAAATTTAACCCTTTTCGTGTTAACTTAGTTATCGGGATAGATAACCGTGCAAAGTTCTTAACAAACCATCGATAATAACCTGTTAAAACTAGAAAACTACGAATCTCAGTAACATTTGTGGGTCTTGGTCATCCATCAACTACTTTTGTTTTGGCTGGATCAAATGTTATTCCATCCTTATTTACAATGTGCCCAAGAAAATAATTTTTTTGCAACCAAAACTCACAGTTGCTAAACTTTCCATATAGTTTCTTTTCATTTAAGGTTTTTAAAACAACCCTTAGATGTTTTTCATGCTCCTCTTTATTTTTATAAAATACTAGAATGTAATCAATAAATACAACAACAAAATTATCCAAGAACTCATGAAATACTCTATTCATAAGATTTGTGAATACATTAGGTGCATTAGTTAATCCAAATGGCATAAAAAAAATTCATAATTCCCATATCTAGTATGAAAGAGTGTTTTTGGGATGTCATCCTCCTTCACCTTTAGCTGATGGTATCCGGATCTCAAGTCAATCTTGGAAAAGTACTGAGCTCCCTAGATGTCACGAACCGAATCTGTTCACTGCCAAAACCGGCACCAAACCCAGCCCGTGACAAGGCCCGAAGGGCGTTCCTTATCCCCACGGGCTGGTACAAGTTCTCGGGTATCATTTATCTTGGTTTGGGAACAATTTACCCGAATATGTATAGATAAAACACCAAAAACATTTGATAAAATGAATCTGAAAATTTCATACCAACAAGGTTTATACAAAAATCCAGAACTAAATACATAAGTTCAAATGAAATACAAAAGGTCCAAAGACACAATGAAACAGAAACAAAACTTCCCCATGGACTAAACATGAAAAGGGGTCATCACCCCCAAGTCGTCTCCACAACTCTGCCCCAAGGATGGGGACTAACACCCTAAACCGCCATCACCCTTAGCCTTCCCTTTACCTGAGTCAAACATAACCAAGTCTACTTACATCCAAGCTGTTTAAGTATGGTGTGAGCCTAAGCTCAATAGGATACCACCCAATGATTCCAAAGAGCTTGCAATACAATGTGAAAAAGTAAGCAGTTTTAATACGCAAAGAAAAGCACTGATAAAATCCAAGAAATGCAACTTTCAATTGAAAAAAAAATTCAAGATAAAGTTTTCGAAATGTTCAAACATTTAAATAGAAATGTTAGATAATGTAAAGTACTTCCAAAAACATCCCAATACATGGTAAAATACCAAAACACAATGAGAAATAAAATCAAGAACACCCCTAGGCACTAGATAGTCTCGGGCCCCGTGTACCTCATACCTCGGTGTAAAGTAACCATAGTAAAATCTATTCTCGTGCACGAGCCACTAGTATGGAACATACCCATAACCTAGTGGTCCCCAATCATCATACACATAGTTTAGTTAGAGTTTTAGTTATCCAAATGCTAGGTGAAACAGGGACAAAACCCACTGGTCCACTAGTCGTACTAGTACACATCTACCCCACCTTGGTACTCGGGCTTCCCCCTTTGTGCTCAAAAAAATTCAGAATTTAACACAGATCCATTTTAATGGAAAACACAACTACTATTCACATACACCAAATACAGTAGTTATCGCATTTTATACCACTTAAAACACACAACAAACACTTTGATTATGAATAAAACAATTTCTCAAAATCTCGTGTTGTTTTGCACACAAAACCCCTTAAGAACCCCACTTGTACACTATGTTCACACTTTTAAGTTAACAAAATAGTAAATGCATCCCAATACATTTCAATTAAAACAAAAAATCAACTTTTGGGCATCCCCATGTTAAACAAGAAGTGATAACTTTGTAAAACCTTCATTTTCACACAAAAGTGGAACCAAAACTTCACTTTCTTTACAAACACAATTAAAACCCATTTTTTCAGTAATAACCAAAGGGGATAAACATTATAAACATTATTTTAAGACTTATTACAGTTCAATAAAAACAACTAAGTATTTATAGGGCATCCCCAAATAAACAAATAAAACATTTCTTTGGAAAACCCCCAATTTCACACCAAATTGGCATTTAAAATTCAATTGCAATAGAAACATCATTAGAACCAATTTTTGAAACAATAATAAAATGATATAAACCAGAAAATATGATAAATAATGCATGATAATACACAAATATTTCATCAACATTAGAATCACCTACCAAATCAAATGAAACCCTTGAATCCTTTGTGCGAAAACAGAAACGCACCACCGCTGCACCTCAAGGAGTGTAGATCAAACCTAAAAATAGAAAATTGGACCAAGAACACCCAAGGTTAAACCTTAGTTTTGAAACCTTACCCTATTTAAATTTGGGAATTCATGTATAAGGGAATAAACCCTAAGCACATTGAATGAAACCCTAAGAAAAATGAAAGAAGGATGAATGAGACTCACTCACTTGAGGTTTCTTGAATAAATCGCCCCAAATACACCAGTGGGTGAATTTGAAAATAGCCAAAAAATCAATGAAGGTTGTAAAATGAAATATAAGTTTAATTGAGAACTGTAACGGGGGGGAAAGAGTGAATAATGAAAGATTTATGAAGGAATCAAATTACCTTTTTAAATATGGAAGAAATGTGAGTGCTTCTGAAGTTTTGACCTAAACTGTGAGGCAAATGAGCTGAAAAGAGGGTGGGAGGATACTAGAAGTGTGTCTGGGTTCAATGGACGTGTGAGGTGCTTTGAATCACCTAAAAATACTTAATATTGAATAAGTTATTAATTAAACAAATTTTATTTTTAAAACTGGAATTGGGATTTCGGGCAAGCCCAATCCCTTAAATAAAAACCCATATACAACTTGGTTATGGATTTATAAAGGCTCTAAACTATAATGGTGGTGTTAATATGTCAGGGGAGACCATTTAGGAATTTTAATGGGTGAAAAATATTAAAAAATGAAAAGGTTATAAAAGAAACAAAATTTATTTTTAAATCTGGAATTGGGCTCACCGTTTGGCCAAATTCATGAAAACTCACCCATTCCACCATAAAAGCTTGAGAAACCCCAAAAACAAAGCATAAATGGAAATAAAATGAAATTTCACTTTAAAATAAGTCATTTATGTGACAATTCTCCCCACCATGAAAACTTTCCGTCCCCGGAAAGCTACAACATGGCCAGATACCAAAACCAAACCCAACCGATAAACCAAGATGTACTTCTTTGCCAAGATTCGCCCCTAAGGTCCAAAACACCTCCAGTGATCAATTAAGGAATGATTAATCTCATAGCCCAAACTTACACCACTTTACTGAAATGATCAATCACATTCATACATTATCCGAAAATGAAACTCCTCGAACGCTATCCGAACAAGACTCAAGCAATTCACCCAAACGAATAACAACTTCGAACAAGGTTACACTTACCTAACATTAACTAAACCATTGGGAGCTCTCCAATCCCAACGTTTACTCAAGGAAGATGTTGGTATCTAGATAGTTCTGAATGATAATACCTACCACCAATCTAATACCATGGATAAATCTGAGCTATTGGTATGGGGGGACACAAATAGGCACCCCACCATAAGAGGCATCCTATATTATTTTCTGAGATAGAATCAAGACACTAACAGGGGAGGCCTGAACGAACTCCCTAGTATAAAGGGTAGAATTCCATTCACAGTTTATGAAGGAATTTACATGAGAATCATAGTGGGTCTCCCCACCATAAGAACCAACCATCTTAACCGACCAGCCTGGGCTGACACAGAAAGACCCAGTTTTTTTAAAGATTTGGGAAGGGCGTAGGGTCAGTCTGCACGGTTTGGGAAATTCTGCACTAATTGTGATGATTATTCTTTTCTCATGGCTTCCTGTAACATGGTCACTACTAATCATACACAAACTATGTCCTCAGAACATCTATCCAAATTTCTAACCATTCTCTAATGACTCGATGGAAACCAAAGGGAGAGGGAATGACATTAGGTGATGACATGGGCACAAGTCCCTCAACCTATTTCAACTTAATGGGAACAATGGAAGAAAGATGATGAAACTAGAGGTTTAATCTCTTACTATCTTTCATACTGGGGATAATACATTTTACATGGGTTTAAATAACCCTTCTATTTCCCCTAACTACGAGTCAGCTTCTCTTCGAGACCTATGGCTGTAGCTTTAATGATTGAAGCATCTTCGACCTCGCAGTTAGGCTTTGGAAACCCCCCTGAATGAGAATTATTATTTCGGTGCCACCAAAAACTATACTGAAATCCCCGATAAGATTACCAATACATAACACATTCCAAACTCACTTCACCCTAACTCAATATTTCACTGAAACAATGGCTTAAAAATGAACACACATCACACCTTGTTTCTTCGAGTGAGAAACTATACAAGTAAATAACACCTATAATCACCTTCCTCTAAAATGGAAAATTATGAAGTTTTTTCAAGGGAGAAATTCTCTCAACATAAAGAGACTCTCAGATGATTGCATTACTTTCACCTTTAATGTTAATCGAGTGCACAAAATCACAAAGCTTCACCGAACATGACCATTGTGACTGATATAAACAATGCATGGAGTGGGACCTTATACAACATCCCCAAACAATACACAATTCATTTAAGTGGCCAAAATATCCTCTTGTGACCAGATTTCCCGCATTGGTAGTTTATTGTTAACTCCTTCGAAGAGACTATGATGGACTGAGAGGACATCTTAGACACCATCCAGATACTCATCCATGCTAACAACCACAGACCACTTCCACCTTCAGCAAATCAGGAAACTTAAGAGGCTAAGGTCTCTTTCAACCTTACATGATCACTCTCCCACTACAAGAGGATACAAAAAACCAAGAAAGGAAAGGGTGTAGACTCGATCTAAAAATCTCAAGAAAAAGATTCCTTATATTGATCAACTGGAGGGTCTTCAAACAGCGAAACAATCCGGGTTGCACTTTAGTTATGCACTAACCTTTAATGGGGTGTACCTTATCCAATGATTGAACCCAAGGACCCAACCAAGATGGTCCATTGGTAAAGATATACCACAAACCAGATACAAACATATTATGGAAACCACCGTAAAGGCATCCCAAAACATTTTTCATAAGAGACCACTAACCATCCCTACAACACAACTTACTGACCAAACCCAAACCCAAAACACATTTCAAACAGGAGGGGTTCTTGGACTCAAATCATCCCACAACATCAACTTTTTCAAAAACACATAATACGCACCATCCCAAACTATTTATCAAGGCATCATGTTTTTCATTAAAACCATTTCTTTGAAAACAAATGGTTCAGCAGTAAGCGTATCCACCAATGGTACCCCATGGGCCTCACACATGCAAGTTTTAGTGTCACAGCGGGCACCCTCATCATATCTGTTCCGGAACTCATCCAGTCATTCCATAAACCATCCATCATCTCATATAACCACATGAGCGTGGTCACTCATGAAAACACCAAAGGTTAAAACAAACATTCCTTCCACTTTTTAAAACCAAAACGGTCAACCAACACATCCTTTTTCTCAAAACCACTAACCAGGAGATCAAAATCCCAATTCAAATCTTACTAAATGTCTCAGAAACACACAACCATTTATACAAGAACTCACTTTCATGTTATTCAAATAAATTTCATATCATCTTATCCCATTAAAACATCCTTTGATTATTTAGAAAACTCTATTGGAAACACTTTTTCAAAACCAACTTCAGTATAGTTTCTACTTTTAAAAAGAGGTGTAAGCACACCATTTTACATTTGAATATAATTCTGAAAATTCAGTTCCACCATTTCATAAATCATACCATTCCATCTTTATTTGAAAATCATTTCACAAAAACTTTACACTTCTTAAAACCAAGTCACTTTAAAACCAAAGTTACAAGATTTCAAAATTAAAGAACACAAGACAATGCGAGAGGAAACTAGTTTCAGTGGGCGACTTGGACATATGGTTGGTGTACATATTCTAATCACTTAACTATCATAGAGAGTGTTCTAGGGAATATCCCTGGCTTCATATGGCTTTTCAGGCCCTGCAAGCTCACTAAGACCATTAACACAACTCTCTTTTCATTTCCCCTAATCATCATTAAACCAAGAGAACCAAAGGACTCTGAAAGGTCCCAACTTCCCCTGGAGACCTGAATCCCTTCATGAGGTGTGGTGATCAGCCACACTACTCATAACCGAAATTCCAAGTCCCAACATTCCTAACTCCAGACTATCCTGATTGTTCCCCAAATAACATGACCAAAAGAGAGAGAACCTGCTCTGATACAATTTTGTCACGAAACGAATCTAGTCGCCGCCAAAACCGGCACCAAACCCAGCCCGTGACAAGTCCCGAATGTAATTCCCTATCCCCATGGGCTGGAACAAGTGCCTGGGTATCATTTATCTTGGTTTGGGAACAATTTACCCGAATATGTATAGATAAAACACCAAAAACATTTGATAAAATGAATCTGAAAAATTCATACCAACAAGGTTTATAAAAAAATCTAGAACTGAATACATAAGTTCAAATGAAATAAAAAAGGTCCAAATACACAATGAAACAGAAACAAAACATCCCCATGGACTCCACATGATAAGGGGTCATCACCCCCAAGCCGTCTCCACAACTCCGCCCCAAGGATGGGGACTAACACCCTAAACTGCTATCACCCTTAGCCTTTCCTTTACCTGATTCAAACATAACCAAGTCTACTTAAACTCAAGGGGTTTAAGTAGGGTTTGAGCCTAAGCTCAATAGGATACCACCCAATGATTCTAAAGAGCACGCAATATAATGTGAAAAAGCAAGCAGTTTTAACACGCAAAGAAAAGCACTGATAAAATCCAAGAAATGCAACTTTAATTGAAAACATTTTTCAAGATAAAGTTTTCAAAATGTTAACACATTTAAATAGACATGTTAGATACTATAAATTACTTCCAAAAACACCCCAATACATGGGAAAATACCACAAACACAATGAGCAACAAAATCGGGAACACCCCTAGGCACTAGATAGTCTCGGGCCCCATGTACCTCATACCTCGGTGTAAAGTAACCATAGTAAAATCTGTTATCGTGCACGAGCCACTAGTAGGAAACATACTCATAAACTAGTGGTCCCAAATCATCATACACATAGTTTAGTTAGAGTTTTCATTATCCAAATGCTAGTTGAAACAGGGACAAAACCCATCTGGTCCACTACCCGTACTAGTACACATCTGCCCCACCTAGGTATCTGGGATTCCCCCTTTGTGCTCAAACAATTTCAAAATTTAACACATATCCATTTTAATGGAAAACACCACTATTGTTCACATAAACCAAATACAGTATCTATCACATTTTATACCACTTAAAACACACAACAAACACTTTGATTATGAATAAAACAATTTCTCAAAATATCGTGTTGTTTTGCACACAAAAACCCCTTAAGAACCTCACTTTTACACTATGTTCACACTTTTAAGTTACCAAAACAGTAAAGGAAGCCCAATACATTTCAATTAAAACAACAAATAAACTTTCGGTCATCCCCATGTTAAACAAGAAGTGATAACTTTGTAAAACCTTCATTTTCACACAAAAGTGGAACCAAAACTTCACTTTCTTTACAAACACAATTAAAACCCATTTTTGCAGCAATAACCAAAGGGAATAAACATTATAAACAGTATTATAAGCTTTATTACAGGTCAATAAAAACAACTAAGTATTTATAGGGCATCCCCAAATAAAAAAATAAAACATTTCTTTGGAAAACCCCCAATTTCACACCAAATTGGCATTTAAAATTCAATTGCAATAGAAACATCATTAGAACCAATTTTTGAAGCAATAATAAAATGATATAAACCTGAAAATATGATAAATACAGCATTATAATACACAAATATTTCATCAAAATTGGAATCACCTACCAAATCAAATGAAACCCTTGAATCCTTTGTGCAAAAACACAAACGCACCACCGCCGCACCTCAAGGAGGGTAGATCAAACCTAAAAATAGAAAATTGGACCAAGAAAACCCAAGGTTAAACCTTAGGTTTGAAACCTTACCCACTTTAAATTTGGGAATTCATGTATAAGGGAAGAAACCCTAAGCACATTGAATGAAATCCTGAGAAAAATGAAGTAAGAATGAAGGAGACTCACTCACTTGAGGTTTCTTGAAGAAATCTCCCCAAATACACCAGTGGATGAATTTGAAAACAGAAAAAAAATTCAATTGAGGTTGGAACATGAAATATAAGGTTAATTGATAACTATAATGGGGGGAAAGAGTAAATAATGAAAGATTTATGAAGGAATCAAATTACCTTTTTAAATCTGGACGGAATGTGAGTGCTTCAGAAGTTTTGACCTAAACCGTGAGGAAAATGAGCTGAAAAGAGTGTGGGAGGATACTGTATGCGCGTCTGGGTTTAATGGGCGTGTTAGGGGCTTTGAATAACCAAAAAATCCTTAATATTGAATAAGTTATTAATTAAAAAAAATTATTCTTAAAACTGGAATTGGGCTTTCTGGCAGAACCAATTCCTTAAATAAAAACCCATATACAACTTTGTTATGGATTTCTAAAGGCTCCAAACTACAATGGTGGTGTTAATATGTTAGGAGATAACATTTAGGAATTTGAATGGGTAAAAAATATTAAAAAATGAAAAAGTTATAAAAGAAACAAAATTTATTTTTATATCTGGAATTGGGCTCATGGTTTGGCCCAATTCATGAAAACTCACCCATTCCACCATAAAAGCTTGAGAAACCCCAAAAACAAAGCATAAATGGAAATAAAATGAAATTTAACTTTAAAATAAGTCATTTATGTGACACTAGATCTGATCAAACAAGTCATCGATATGAGGCAAAGGATACTTTTTCTTAATAGTGATGTTATTCAAAGATCTATAATCAATGCAAAGTCTCATGGAACCATATTTCTTTTTAACAAACAAAACAGAAGCTCCCCATGGTGAAGTTCTAGGATGAATGAAGCCTTTGTCAAGAAAATCTTGCAACTGATTTTTCAATTCAAGAAGTTTTATTGGAGCCATACGATAAGGGGGTTTTGAAATTGGCTTAGCATCCGGAACTAAGTCAATTGTGAATTCGACTTCTCGATCCGGTATGACACCGGGTAACTCATCAGGAAAAACATCAAGGTATTCATTTATCACTGACACATCATTAATTTGAATAGTTCTCTTGTTTTCAACAATATGAGCATGATAACTTTAATTTCCATCATTCAATAGTTTCTCAGCTTCCTGATATGTTATCAATTATGTGGGTTCATTCTTGTATATAAACTGAAACTATTTTTGAAAAACAACTTCTTTAGCTCTACAGTCAATCTTAGCATGATAATCAGAAATCCAGTCCATCCCCAGAATAATATCAAACTCGACTAAGGGTAAAAAAACAAGGTTTACAGGTAAAGTCCTTCCACATACCATAATAGGAAGATTCTTATAATTCCACTTTGCTATAACATTTCCCCCCTAGTGTTTTAACAACAAGTTCGGGTCTCATTTGTTGAGGTGATATTTCAAATTTACCAAAAAATTTATCAGGGATGAAGAAATGTGTAGACCCCATATAAAACAAAACTTTAACAAAATCTGAGTGAACAAACAAAGTACCTGATACAACTTCATTGGATGGCCTGATATCTGCTGACGTAGTCGCAAAGGATCTCACTACACCTTTCTTCTTGTAGTCTGGCTTGTTTGTATCATTCGGATCTCTCTTTGGGTAGGCACTTGCATAATAATCCATTTCACCACATTTAAAACACTTCACAGTCTTAGGATCATTTTCATTATAATCTCGAGCCATATGTCCAAACTTACCACATTTAAAACACTTCCCAGTTTTTCTAAGACATTCCCTAGGGTGTTTCTTGCCACACTTTTCACAAACTGGAAATTGGATTTTCTTACCATCAGATTTCTTTGATTGATTATTACCCATTTCTTGCCAACTGGACCTCTTCTTATCTTTGTTTCCAAAATTCAAAGGATCATCAGCAAACTCTATCTCTACCCTCTCAAAACATCGAACAAGTTTCTCATAACTTTTGAATTCACAGGAGGCCAACTCCCTTAGATACCTTGGATTCAGTCCTGAGTAAAAGCAGTTGATTTTGCTATCTAGATCCAGAATAATATTTGGAGCATACCTCGCCAGTCAGTTGAAGTTTGCTTTATACACAACCACTGAATCTTCCTCCTTCTGTTTCAATTCAATGAATTGTTTCTCCATTCTAAGTCACACCACCTTAGGAAAATATTTTTCAAGGAAAAGACTCTTAAATTCATCCCACTCTAAGGCATCAAAATCCTCTATACCCCTGATATTCCTTACAATTGATCACCATTGATCAGCTTCCCCTTCAAAATGATAAATGGAAAGACTTACCTTTTGATTGTCAGAACATCCCATAACATCGAATATATTTTCAAGGGCTTTGATCCATCCTTCAGCTGCTACTAGGTCAGAAGATTCATTGAATGCAGGAGGATGTTGTCTCATAAAATGTTCCACTACTATCATGTTCCATTTTGGTACCTCTATTGGTTCTCTTTCATGGATTCCACCACCATTTATTTCTTGCGTTAGCTGATCCATTACTGTCACAAACTGCTCGGTTCCAATCCCTACCATTCCGGGATGTAGTTCTTGAAGGATTTCATTCTGTCGGTGCCTCTTCTCTTCAGCATCCATGTTCCTTCTGCGGACTACCATTCTAAACAAACATGTATTAGATTAAGAAACATGGTAATCTTTAAATGCTGTAACATTTCAAATTAAACATAGAGTGAAAATCATTTATGGTATTATATTAATATCACCCAAACCCCTAAAGTTATCTAAATCATCCTATGATACCAACTATAAGGACCCGGACTTTTACATACATAATCTTGTATTTAGTCCAAAAAACATGTAATTTTACATTGAGGGTCTTTTCAAGTTTATAGATTTAACGAATTAGGACAATACATTTATAACATTATTACAAAGTGGATACCATAAAAACAGTTTCCATTTTTTTCAAAATATAAAACATTAAAACTTAAAACAAGACTCATTGACAATTATTCAACATTTAACATGGCTTCCTTCCTTGTCTTACACATACATTAACTTGTGAAAATCATTTAAAAAATTGGGATGAGCACAGAAGCTCAGTAAGGGGTGGAAAAGAAGGAAAGATCACATTAGTCCATGAATACTTGTAATGTATGAAAGCATTTTCAAAAGACATTCTTGTCACCCATATATACTTAATTTGTGTAAAATGAGATTTAAACAAGATCCACACAAAATATGAGAACATAAATATAATCATAAAGGTATCTTGGGGAATTACTTACATAATATTGTAACCATCACGGCTACCTTATAATTTGTAACCCTCGCGGCTACCTTACTATTTGTGTAACCATCGTAGTTACACTTGGAGTGACCATATGACCAACCTCCAAATTAAACATACCCAATGAATTGGAGGGAGATATAGGTCCCACCCTTCATCATAAATAATTCCCAATAACCAAAACATAATCATACAACATGAATAATTTCATAAAAACATTGCTTTGGAATTTCGTAAAACCGAATTTAAAAAGATGATTTTTAAAGAAAATCCCCTTATAAATACAATTTCATAGAGACTTAATAGAGTGTATGGAGTATGTATATATACTGTAAATACACATAATAAAACATAATATAAACATAACCCATCACACAAACAATTTAAATAGCACATAAATAATGAAGTAGAAGGTTAACCAAAATAATGGAAATCAGGTTAAGAATTCCCTTACCTCGAGTTTGTCTTACTTCAAACTTGTTTAAACTTCATGTAT
Source organism: Viscum album (assembly GCA_963277665.1). Classification (NCBI taxonomy): domain Eukaryota; kingdom Viridiplantae; phylum Streptophyta; class Magnoliopsida; order Santalales; family Viscaceae; genus Viscum; species Viscum album. The sequence continues at coordinate 197,821,095 of OY728157.1, read as the reverse complement.
AAGGGTTAAAAGAGTGTTATTAGTATTTTACAGAAAAATTTTCATGTTTATAACATATTATATTATCATTTCATAACATCATTTTACCCTTTAATTTTTAGTATTTTTCTCCTTGCACTGTTTTTGGGTGAGTTCTTTACATGATTTCCATGATTGGTTCATGGTGGATGTTCATGTCGATTGGAAGTGAAAATCTAGAATTGGAATGGAGTAGTATTTAAATATATCCAGTAACATAAATTATACCATTTTTCATTTTTAATTATTACATGAGGATGATTCATAAGTTAAAACATTAATGATGTTCGTTTAGATCATTTTAGTGGTTCTTTGATAATAACGACTTCATTTCATTTTATAAATTAAAACCATGTGTTAAAAAGAATTCCAGAAACATGGGTGAGTCATAAAACATATATTATAACCTGTTTCAACCATATAAATGGTTTCATGACCAGAATTTAAAGAGTTAATGAAAATTTAAATCACATCATCTACGATGTCGGTAATTCGACACATCACAGACAATGTTTTTATACCTTGAATAAGTGGGAGAGGAGAAGAATAATGATGAGGAATTTTCCATGAGCATGAGAACATCCATAATATAAATTATTTCTGTAGATTTCATTCCTCTTGGGTAAGAAGATATGAATAAATAATAAGAAAATAATGGAACTCAAAATAAAATAAAAATTGAGAAATCCCTTATAAAAATTCGGCAGTCTAACGGCTACGCAACATGGTTTTAGAAAATATTAAAAAGAGAGGGGACAAGGGTCACCCATACAAAAATTAATCATAATATATAGTATATCAATAATAATAATGAAATAATAACATGGTATCGAAACTTGAAAGTTATACCACATAAAAGAGAACTTGAATGGGAAAAGAAAGAAATTGAGAATTTTCTTACCTTGTAGAGTAACTCTTAGATCTTGAAGGTTGGGATCTTGGGGGCTTGAAGAAACCTTGGGAGAACTACTAGGAAGGTAAGGAGTCAAGATATTCATTTATGGGGAATTAGGAATTAATTTAATGAAGGAATGGGTTGGTATTTATAGGGAAAGTAAGGGAATATTTTAATAATTTCTAAGGGACACCTCATGGGTGGTATTTGCAAAACCATGGGCTTTACCATGATATTTTCCCATGTTATAAGACAATTGGTACACCTCACATATTATTTAACTATACACAAGTCGACAATATTTATGACATCATTATTATATCATTAATGATGTCATTAACACACCGAAACTAAAAATTGTATTATTTACTATTCACCAAAAAATCAATTATTTCAGAAAAAATTACAAAATTCACCCTAACCATTTATCGACATGTAGATTTAAAAAATGAAGTCCATTTTTTTAAAATAATTTTCTAAATATTTTTAATTTAATTTTTAAATAAAATCATACTTAATTCAAAAAATAATTATTTAAAAACTATAACTGCTTTTATATCACATTGAAAAATTAGTCAAGATGTCATTATCTTAAATCCATAACAAAATAAAATAATAATACAATTTACTATTCATTAGGTTCATATTACTATTCATATTAATATTTATAAGGGTATGTTAATATTCACCAAAAAACAAGTTTGTTCCAATAGACTCTAAATAACATACTGAACAAAATTATAGATGACGGTTTCTTGAAATTCAAAACATAGAAGTGGAAAAGTTATGTTTTAAAGGCTAGTTATAAATATCAACTTAAAACAAAGTTCCATGCATTTCTATTTATTTTTAGAAAAACTTGGTGTGTTACACCCATCCTCGAGCTCCCATCACTCGACTCCCCTGAGGTACGTTTCCCTTTTGGCACTACTGCTGCTAAGTGATATGATCAACTCTATGGCCTTAATAGCTGAAGGATCGCCAATTTTTCAACTGATATTGTGTCCTTATCCCTTCTCTTAAACCCTAGTTATGAATAGATTTATATTCTCTCTCTAATCATGGTGTAATGATACAAAACTTTTTCATATTCGAAAACTCCCCATGGGAGAAACACTCCTTCAACAGCCTATCAAAATATGGTTGAGCATGCCCCTGGTGGATGCACTAATAATACTCGATTGTGACTTGACCTCTTAGAGGAAGTAGAAAACTGATTCTCAAGTTGATCTTCCTATCATCACCCTAGTGAGACTACTCAAATATCTTCTTCCTACTACTCGATGATCCACTCCATTCCTCAATAAAAGAAGTTGGTTAACTAGATGACCTACCCTCATTATATTTCCACTCAAAATTTAATACATGAATCATTACCTCTAAAAAGGATTTTAGTGTGAATATTTTCACTTGGGAATGAATCCTCATGTCATCCTCAAAATTCTTGACTCTAGTATCCTCGTCATCCACTAGCATAGGTGTGAATAGTAGCAGATCGGTAAAGCGAGTGGTATAGTACATCACTAATAATCCCCCTATACCAAATTCTTAAACTCTATAGATATGTTAGCCTTTATTGTCTCTATTTTGAAATGATTAAAGGAAAAAATACCATAAATTCTTCAAAATCATCCAAAATGTTGTTCTTCCTTGACCAAAATGTATTACCAGCACTTTGTTGGTCCCTAAATCATGTAAGAAGAAAGGTTCACCTACCTCTCAAGGGATGTCTTAATGTGATCAAAAATTGGATGCATGGACTTGATATAAGACTCAGCTATCTGTGGTCCACCCTCACCCATACAAAGTAGTGAATTTTGTAGCTGAAACACATGATTCAAGTATAACATGGTTGGAATAGCCCTTAGTTACCTATGCCTTATAGATTGAAATACCTATAGAAGACTCCATCTTAGATGTTAATCAATAGGGGAAATTGGTGTAATAGTTGGCTTTAGGTCCACTACTGGTGAGGCATGCTCATCCCCACACTTCTATAGCTCAAGTGAAGGTCTTCCTGGTGGAATATCTCTACAATTTATAGCACGTGAATCATAATATATTTATAGCACATGTATAATATCGCATGTTATTATAAGAAATAACAAGAATATGTCACTATACCCTAAATACACACCCTATTATATATGGTTATCATAGAATAAGTCTTGAGTCTAGCATAACCTACCCATTATCAACTTAGGTATAACCTCACAAGGGTACTATAAAAGGTCATATCGTATCAAAGTAGTGGTCAATAATTATGGTTTGATCAAGTATAGTTTCACCAAGAAGTTATATAAAAAAACTCTATATAACTTTTTGATAACACTTTAAGTATCCCAACCCTATATATTAACCAGAATATCAATCATAGAAAAGTATTCAAATTTCATGTGAACCCTACATGCCAAAAATGATTCATGAACACACACCTTTTACCATCCCAGTATAAGAGTAAAACCCCATAAATAATAAATAATATCAAAATGAATCAACTAGAAAAGTAACCAAACATTAAAAGAAAAAACCAAGAATAATAGTCCCATACTTGGTAACTTGGACTTCCCTCATATGTTGGTGGATACTCCCATGCACAAGATCTATATTAAGCCCCCTCAACATCTTATAAACTATCTATAATATCCCAAATAGAAATATAAAATAAAAATAGCTCTCTAATACCACTTTGTAATATACATGATATGGTTCACATTCATTGTGACTGAACTGGAGCACCATGCACCTAAATTATGCCTCCTTATATGCCAGAGGCTACGGACCAATGAAAATGTTCAGTATATATCACATGTAGAGACTATACCCTCATGTATAGATAACCATAAATATAGTTGAATAAATATCATAAAATTTTCATCACAACACAAAGGAATTAAAAGGATAGATATCATAGTTAAAATCCAAAAAATATTAAACATCCACACATGTTATAACATAATGAACTATTGTACATGTCATACAAGTCATACAAACATAATCAGGATCCCTTGGGGGTAGATAATATACAATTGAGCCTAAAAAACAAAATAAGTGAAATCAAAAGGAGACATCCATATCCAATCTTGAGTCTCGGCTTGTATTTTTCTCTTAACTCCCACTAAGCTCTATCATCTCTTCCATCTAATGTTATAGGTCCCTATTCCTTACTCGGGTCATGAAACATGAAGTTTTCTCAAGTATCAGGGAACTCGAGCAGGGTGTCAGTACAAATCAGTAGGGCACCACCAATGGTGTACCTAGAAAATCCAGTAAATATAGGTGTGTGATCGATATGAAAACCTATTAAAATAAACAACAATAAATAATTATAATGTAACCTCATGGAGTGATTCCACCAAACCATGGGTGACCATGCCTATTTTGGTTAATGCTATAATGGGATGGTGTACCCATGGTTTGAATAATCACCTCAGGGGTGAAAAATATAACACTCCTTATATAAAAATAAAGGTAAATGTGTTTTCTACATCAAATACCACTAGTTCAATGAGCCATCACCATCATAATCCATCAAGGTGAATGATCCATCACCTAACCAGTATCAAATGAAAATAAATCATCATTGGTGAGCAAGGAATCATCAATCATCGGTAGATGATACACTACCATTTTTCATATTTAGGTGGATGATATTTCACCATCATATAGCTTGGGTGGATGAGGACTCACCAAACTATCCCATCTAGATGGATGATATATCACTGGTATCACTCTCAAAGTGGAATACATATGGCCATCTCAAGTCCCAAAGTGGACGATGCACCATTAGTACTGTCCTTAAGGGGTAATGAACTATTGGTATCACATATCAAGTGTTCTGTACACCACTGGTATCAATTCTTGAGTGGACATCATACAACTATAAGAAGTCCCCAAGTGGATGATGTACCATTAGGACAAGTCTCATAATGGGAAAAAGCTCCACCAGTACAAGTTCTCAAGTGGTGATATACCGCTAATACATCATTATAAAATTCTTGAGATGGAAATATTTTATTTTTATCTTAGTGGATTATGGATCACTGGCAATCTTTAGGGGTGGATGAGATACCATCAACATTCCTGAAGTCATTGGTATACCTCTGGTGCACCAATATGGATGAGATACCACCCCTGATTGGATTTAGTTGGACAGACACTACCTTATATCAAGAAACCCAAAAAATGAATGATACATCACTAAAATTTAACTCAAGTCATTTATAAATATTAAACATGTAAAAGGTTGTGCTCATAAGTTGTTAAACCTTGTCAAAGTCTCAAGATTAGGTTATCCTACCTCTATCTTTGCTCATACTCAAGAAATTCCTCACCAAGGAATACTCAAGGGGGCTACACTATGCCTCTAGGGTTGGCTTTTAGTCAAAGAAACACATCATGGGTTCAAAATAAAGGTTTCTAACTCATTTCCATATAAAATTTGGTCATTTGAGACCAAAGGTGTTGATGCACGCCACTCGTAGACCATGCACAACCTTCCAGACTTCCATTAGTGCCATTAATATTTAAGAAACCCAATTTAATTAAATTTTAGGGTGTACACAACAAAGCGTCATTTCCCACATTTCACATGATGTGTGAAAAGTATAAAAATGTTTCCATGTAACCGAGGGACTACCTACTTGGGACTAGTAGGGTCCAACTCATTTAAAACCACCCCCTGAATTGGACTCAAATGAATATAATCGAGAAACCTAGAAAATTCCTTGTAATTAGGCATAATCATTGACGCATGGATAAATAGTGAAAAAAATAATATAGGGAATATGAGTCATAGCCTTACCAGTATTGACCTCCTATATAGAATATATCATGAAACTAATAATGAACAGATAGGATTCCACTCCTGAAAGAAGATGAATTAAAGCAGAACAATGGGAGGAACCTTTGGTTGTAATGGGGGAAATGAGAAGAAAATATCATTTTATAAAAATTAAACTATTTATTTAGTTATTTATTTATTTATTTATTTATTTAGTTTAAAATTTTAAAATAAAACTACAGGTACACAATGGGTACTTGTTAGTCAGGCACAGGGTACTTGCCCAGGGGTCACCGGCCACCCGATGGGTCACCCAGAGGCTTTACCTCCACTGCCCCATCCACTAAGTACCTAGTGGAATTTTTCAAGGTACATATGTCCCAACACCTGGCTTGTTTTCTCAAAACAATCCCACTTCAACTCCTCAAACAAAAATAAATACCCAAAATACACGAGGTTTGGTGAAATTTAAATTCAAATCGTACCTCGTACAAGTGTGGAGTGTTATAGATTGGATAGTAACTCATGGAAAAAAGATTAAAGGGATGATAATACCATAGAATTATAACCATGGAAATATATAATATTGGATTTAAAATAAATTTATACTAAATAATTACATTTGGAGAAAAAAGGAAAATGATTCAGAACCCTTAACTTAGTTGTGGTTCTTGGCTTAAATTCGACCCTTAGAAACACCAAAAACCTTCAACATCAAACAGAGTGAAATGGGAGAAATGACTTAATAAATATATAAGTAAATAACTTGAGCTTGGTGTAAATAGAAATGGGAAGTGGGGTGAGTATTTATTGGTGTGGTTAGAGGAGTCCCTTAGAATAAAGTATTGATTTTTTTTCTTTAGCCAAGGTGCTCCATTACTCACCAAAATGACCCATTACCTCCCTTAATGATTCACTATAATGGTTAGTTCCAAAATTATACAAAAAGAACCATATTGGGTGAATTTGGTTATGCCTACATATATATGATTTCATATTTACTGCATTCCACCATTTTTTACAGTATTTTACTTTTTCTATCAAAAAATATCAAATTTCTCCCCTTACATAATATCAATGTCCTGCTTGAAAATATTTAATATATTTTTTCAAATTCATCCTCTAATTATGTGAAATTTAACTTTTAAATAAAGATGATATATCTTATAAAAATGTAGTATCATAGTAAAATTCATTTTATTATGAAAAGAAATTTCACATTAATACCACTTAACCCCTAGATACATAACTCCTTGCTACGTCACCATAATCCTTAATAGTAAGGTGTTCAATAAGGGTAATTTCATGTGGTGGTTCACCCAACATTGATCTAGTAATGATTTCCATTAACTTGAATATTTCTTGCAGATGATCCCCACAAACTATGATTGTTGAAGTTCAACTCTGGACTGGTCTTAGGAAAACCCTTATGATGTTACCTCCTTCCAAAGCTTTGATAAATGTACTTCATAAGGGATTTTTCTATTAGTCAAATCCATACTTTCTCCCGTCACCAAGAATTAACTCATCATTACCCTTCTTAATATACACCAATTATAATAGATACTTTATAATATCAATATTGTTGGGTTTTTTGAATTTAAAATTTGAATGGGATGGGGATAGAGAGGGGGGGGATAAGTGTTTGAAAAAAAAAAAGAAATGTGGGATGGATTTTGAAAAAAAAAAGGAGAGATATTTATTTTCTAGGAGAGTCATGTATGACTCTTATAAAACGGCTACATTGGACCGCTACTAAGGGAGAACAGAAGAAGATTGAGCTAGCCAAGATGTAGCCACAAAGATAGAACAGGTAGGGGTGTCGCCTTCATAGTAGCCCAAGTGTTGATGATGTAGAATGAAGTGTCGGCAATAATGAACAAATCATTGATGATAGTGTGTGAAGAGATCCAAGATGTATGATTTCATGTATCAAAAGTCTTCCTAATGGAAGCAATTATTCGGTGTGTCTTGGTAATGAAAATAAGCAGTACAAAAGATGGTGAGATCATGGGTGAGAGAGAAAATTCCTTCACGTGTCAGAAATTCCTATGGGTGAGTGAAATTCCCACGAGTGAGTGATACAATTTCTTCAGGTGAAAGAAATCCTTCAGGTGTGGGGTGTGATAGATTCTGAGTGTTTATAAAGATGATCTATGAAAGATATTTGTAATTTTTGATATGAGAATAAATTGTAGATTTCTCTGGTGGAGTTAGCCTCATCCAAACCACATTGTTTTTGGTGTTTTATGAGTGTTTTTCATTACGACGACAATCCCCCCCCCCACAACTGGTATCAAAGCTTCATAGTTTCGACCTCAGATAATGGAGAGAGTCGAATCTAGGTGTTTGTTAGAGATCTATAGAGATGAAACCCATAATAGGTGCAATGAATCATGTCAATATCGACATGGAAGATCTGATGCAAATGGAGATCCATTGATGGTGGAGTTGATAATGATGAAGCTGATTACAGTGGAGTCGGTGGCAATGGGGCCAACGGTCATAGAGACGCTAATGATGGAGTTGAAAATTGATGGATATTCAGATTTTAAATCAAGGTGGTGTTAGATTTTTTCAATTTAAAATTTGAATAAGTTAGAGAGAGAAAGGGGAAAAGGATGAGAGAGTTTGAAAAAATGAGAAAGGTGGGGTGGAGTTTGAACAAAAGATAGATTTATTTATTTGAGAGAGACATGTGTGACTCTTATAAAAAGGCTACATACCGGGATAAAAGAAGAAGAGTCAATTGGCCAAGATGTAGTCGCCGAGATAGAACGGATATTGGATATTGTCTTTGCGATAGCTCAAGTGTCGATGATGGTGAATGAAGCATCGACAATAACGAATGAAGTGTCGATGTTTTCGTGTGAAGAGATCCATAATGTATAGCACCATGTATCAAAATTCTTCCCAATGAAGGCAATCAGGCGGCATGTCTCAGTAATGAAAATATGTGGTACGCAAGATGATGAGATCATGGGCGAGTGAGAAAATTCCTTTGGGTGTTAGAAATTCTATCAAGTTGCATGAATAATCTTTTAAAATCAACAAAAAGAAATTGTTTCTGTAAAATGAAAATAATTATTTCTTGAAACAAATAAAAATTGTGCAGAAAAAATTCATTGTACCAAATTTTTGAGAAAAATATCCATGTAAAATTAAACTATAAAAATACAATATGAATTTTACTAAAATATTATATGGGCGTGATGTAAGATTTGGCGATGTGGCCGTCGGCCCCATTGGGGTAGAACCCTCCGGCCTTCCGCTCCTCGCCGCTGCCGTAAACGATCCGGAGGATCTCCGCCGGCGTCCTGCCGTAGCCCACCGAATTCTCGTCGCCGGCCAGCACGTTGCCGGTGACCCGGCCCTCGGCGCCCAGGGACCTGTCCACCACCACCCCCTCGTCCTTGACGCCGCCGTGGCCCAGCGCGTTCCTCAGCTCCGATATCAGCCCCGTGAACTCCGCCACCGTGATCCCGTAAGGATCCACCCTGTCCCCCGCCTGCTCGTACAGCAGCGCCCGGATCACCGCATCCTGCCCGGCCTCCACTGCCAGCAGCCCCGCCACCAGCTGCCATCAAGAACCCCATAAAACACGCAAAAACAGAGCATCTCGCCGACAAATAACAGAGCAGGCTGTTGTATACCTTTCTGGATTCAGGGGCTTGGAGGTCGGGGATGGCTCCGACGTAGCCGGTGAGGCCGACGTAGGGGATGAGGTAGGAGGCGATGAGGTAGTTGATGGAGTTTGCGTAGGGATCGAAGGGCGGCTCCAGCTTCCGCCCCATAGCGTGGTCGACCACCGTCGCGAATGACTTGGCGCTCAGATCCAGCAGCGGCCTCGGGAACCCAGCCACGATCCCTTGAATCGCTCTGCGCCCACAATATAATCGATAATCAAACGATGGGAATCGAGGAGGCAGGGAAGCTTTGAGATTTGGGAGGACCTCAGGTGGCCAAATTCCTGGTAGGCGAACTGGGTGATGACATCCCTGGTGAGGTTGTCGAGGTTGGCGCGCCGGACGCCGAGCGGCCTGGGGCCTCCCCTGGCCAGCGCCGGCGCCAGCTGGTCCAGCCCCTGACCCAGAGCACCCCATGCGAAGAACTCTGCCTCAAGATACTCCAGATTCAGGGGGAACTCCAGCAGGTCCTTGTCGCCGGCCTCCAATGGTGTCGGTCCGGAGCGGGCGCATGTCGGGAGGAGGAGTACGGTGAGGACAGAAATGATGGCGGAGAAATAAGAGTAAGAAAGAGGAGGGGACGACGCCATGGCTGATTGCGCCTCTGTTGTGGGGCTCCGGTCATTTATACAAGAGTGGCAGAGACAGAGCACGATCCAACCCTGCGGAGCAGAGCATGGTCAAAGACGTAACCGATTTGAACGCAACCGGAACAGAGTACCACCTGTACATCTCGGCGTGCCATTTTCAAAGACGTGAAATCCTCTCACGTGGATTGAATTAGCCGGTTTTAACATTGACTACATTACACGTCATTCAATTGATATTATTGATGACTACATGAATAAATAGTATTTTGATGATGAAGTCATGTGACTTTATCAACCTTGATAAAGTTTAATTGTATCAATACTAGTTTTAGCAAAGACAAAAAAAAAAAACTCTTTTAATGTCGTTAATTTTAACATTAATAAAACAATGCTTCTATCATTGATAAGACTAACGCTGATATAAGTCATGCCAGATGCTACACACAAACATCGCATTGCATCAATCAATATTAGTAAAAAAAAAACACTATTTATATTGCACTAATTCAAAGATCTTTAGATAATAAACTAATTTTTTTACATCGCACAATTTGAATACAGATGAATTTACAGTAAACCATTTCAATACATTACAGTTACGTTTGACATGTACAATTAATCACAATAAATTAAAATTTCCAACCAACTCAAAAATAATCCAACGCGCAGGAGACCAACTTCTCCTTGGATCAACCCAATCGCGCAACACTCTGAAATTCTAATATATGATTACCTTTAAATAAGTCAATGTGTTTGATAACTTGTCTCTCATGCAACACTTGATGTAAGCGAGTCCCAAAATATTAGAATAACATTACTAATTAACATAATATTGTAATCAATTAAAAATCATTACCATTAAAAGACAGATAGCTGATATGAGTTAATTTTCAATAAAAACGCTTTTCTTTATATTTTCATTTTCCATTAAAATCTATATTTTAAAATTTTAGAATTTGAATTAGCTAAAATAAACCCCATTTCCAAATTTCTCATATCAAAATCCACTTAGTATGAATTTTTGAGCATTTTCCTCAAAAGGTTGATTTTAGTCAAAAAATACAGTTTTCACTAAACTTGTATTATGCATGACCTTACCATTATATAAGAATGACCTGAAAATTTATAAATCCTTTTAAGTAATCCCATATGAATTTTAGGAATAACATTATTCGTTTTAAAATATTCTTTGAATTTAGAAAAACACATGACAATTATTTTTATAACTAATTGAAATGTTACTTTAATATAAAAACTATTTTCTGTCTTTCCTTTAAATCAAGTATTTTTCATGGGAGATTTTATTTTGGCTTGCATTGAAAGCCTCATATCCTTTATTTGTTTTATAATAATTCAATTTATGCCATTACAAATTGATATGCAAGATAATTTTAGCTTATATATAAATTTAAAGCTTAAAAACGTTATTTTTTCAAAACTATTTTTACGCGATTAAGCGTATTTATTTTAAAATTAGTTTTTTACACCTTTAGAATTTTTTTGATAAAATAATTTTTAAATTTGAAATTAGAAGTGTCAAATTAGGTAAAAAGTTAAATCTTAATCTTTTTCATTAAAATTAATTACTATAGTTAGAAATTAATTAGCAAAGTAAAAGTAAGTTTGTGTAAAAGGACAAAAGTTAAAACCAAAAGCCATAAAGAAGTTTAAATAACCATCTTGATAGACATAGCCATATCTACTAAAGTCACTAGTAAAAGTTATGAAGTAATAATATCCACCTATAGCTTCCATCTAAAAGGTCTACACAAATCATAGTGTATGAATCCTAAAAGCTCTATGACCCTTTTACCCTGTCCATTGAATGGTGGTTTGGTCATTTTTTCTTACAAATAAGCATTACATCTTTCAAGTGGTCTTATATCAAAGGAGTTTAAATAACCATCTTGATAGATCTTTGTGAGACATTCATCACATATGTGACTAAGATTATGATACCACAATTGGGTGTTGTATGAGCCGTGTGAACACGATTCATTATCTATTTCCAATACTTGGTTTTAATAATTTAATCCATAAATACCATTATTTAGTTGTTCCATACCATAAAAAACAACATCTTTGTAAAAAGGGATTATTTATTTCAAAATTTGAAAATAAAATCATCCATGTCAAGTAAATAAACATAGATGATGATCTTTGTAACAATTGGTGAAAAATAACAATTATTTAAAACCAAAATCATTCTAATTGAAACGAAAGGTGGTAGTCTCATATAGCCAAAGCAGCGAATCGTGCTTCATTGGCTACTCATAGATCCACCTCTCATCTGAAAATATTCTGAAATCTACTTGGTTTCTTTATTTGGATACAAATGTGAGCACCAAAATCTATATATAATACCCAATGTATTGATATAGAAAGATCACACTCAATAACATATGCACTTTTATCTTCCCCTTGATTCTGGGTGCAGTTTCTCTTCCAGTGGCCTAGCTTTCCACATGAAAAACATACGACCTCATTTTCTTTTACCTACCTTTGGATCTTCTTCTTCTTGGAAGGATGGTGCTCGAGAGCTTTAAACTTGGAGAAAGTCTTGGGCCCATTTTCCTTGTTCTTTCTTTTCTTATTCACAGTAAGGATAATAGATTTTTCACACCCCATGTCCTTGTCAACTTGGTGAATGAGAGTAAGATGTTTTGAAAGAGTTTTCTTGCCATTTATCATGTTGTAATTCATAATGAAACTAGAGAAGTATTTAGTTAGTGAGGAAAGTATGGGGTCTATACATAAATCATCAGGGAATTTCATGCCCAATATGTCTAAGTGCTCTATATAGCCAATCATATTGACTACATAAGGCCCAACTGGCATCGAATATCCAAGCTTGTATATGAATAGTGCATTAACGATCACATATCTCTCTTGTCTCACATTCTGTTGATAAATATTATGAAGGTGAGACATCATGGTATACATATCCATATCCTCATGTTGCTTTAGAAGTTCATTGGACATGGATGATAGCATGAACCATTGGACATCTGTAGTATCATCCAAATGTTTCTTGTATATTGATAATTCTTCCTCGCTAGCCTCTTAGCTAGAAGCTTTAGTAATGGAGTTTTCAAGCACATATAATTTCCTTTAATGGAATAAAATAATGCACAAGTGTCTTTTCTATTCTTGGAAATTAGTGCCAATGATAAGATTACCCTTCTCAAGTATGGACCAGAGTGATATTTTTTTTTAAAAGGTTGGGGCCAAAGCCTCATTTATTATTTAAAGCAAAGCAAATACATCTTTTAACTCGGTAGAGGGAGACCCATTACATAGCCCAAAGGTTCAGTGGGCATTTAGCCCATTACATGGCCCGTAGGCCCAAATTTTTGGCCCAAGGCCCATTCTGTGAATAGTACTGCTACAGTACTCTACTGCTACTGTACTGCACAGTATCCGGTGCTACAGTACCCTGCCGCCGCTACAGTGACCTGCCGCCGCTACAGTCACACCGCTGCTATAGTCCGCCACTGCTACAGTACGCTACAGTACGCTACAGTACCCTGCGCCCAATGGGTTTTGAACCCCCATTTTTCATGTAGGATTACGGGGTGCTTACCACTAAGCCAAACTCCAACTACACCAGAGTGATATTTTTGAATTCATGTGTATCTCCATTGGCATATTTAAAATGAGAGGATTTTTTTACTTTATATGATAAAATTAGATAATAGATATTAAATTTATTAATCTCCCACTATTTTATCAAAACCCAATATCCCTCACAATTGGTTATAGAATATCCCATTTCTTGGACATTATAGTTCCAAGGATCCATATTATTCTTCTCATAAGAAATAATTCTCCTTGAGAATCTATTTCAAGGGTTTTAGGTAGGCATAATTTTTCCAATGGTATTAACTTATAGTTCCTTGATCTGTTGGGTGGATTTCCCTATCTTGATATCCTTAATTTAGATTTCCTTAACCCTTGCCTCTCATTTACACCAAGCTCTGCTTTGGATGTCAACCCTTGAAGTGAACAAAGTTAAGTCGACCCAAAATTGATGTTATAATTCCCCAATAATTAAAGAACCCTCACTTTGGTTGGTCAATCACTTTGAACTATGAGTCAATTTTAACTTAATTAGTGGAAGGTTATACCAGATTAATATATATGATTGAGGGATTTTAAAATTTTATTTGTAAATTTTCCATTTTATATTTATTACATTCTTGTTCATATTAAGTAGATTTACTTAATTGATTAACCATGTACTGGATAAAGTTTTTGGATAACATAATTTATTTTAGTTTCATCTTGCATGATTTTTAATTCATTAATTCATGTGATCGTGAAAAAACTTCCATAATAAAATTAACCATGCAACCTGATAGAATTTGTTAGAAAAAATCCATCTTGATTATGATTTTGGGTTGATTGTGTTTGTCGATGAAGGTTCATTATCAAAGGAGGCATGTAGAGTGAGCATAAATTTCATAACGGATCACGCAGAGCATGAATGTTAGAACTGGTCACACAGAGCATGAATTTCAAAACTAATCATGTGAAGCTCAAATGTGAGAACTGATCATGTAAAGCACTTGAATACATCGCCTAATTGTCATGGGATCTAATAAAGAGATCATATGAAGCACCTAAATATACCACATAACTGTCATTGGATCTCATGGTGAGATCACATGAAGCACACATGATTTTTAGTTGATCTCATGAAGAGATCACATGAAGCGCATGAAGAAAAAGCAGGTGGTAATGATAGAGTCTTCTTATGGTCATTCAAAATCACATGGCCTTATGATTTTATTTGGATTTAGTGGTGGGATCATGCAAATCATGAATGGTTGTCAATTGATCACATGATGGGATAACACAACATGCTCAAAGGAAATTAAGGTGATCATGTGAAGTGCTTACGACATGAAGTAGGCGATCACACAAAGCGACTACACGAAGCGTATAAGGCCAATTGTTAAGGTGGTGGAATGGAAGGATAACCACAATTTTTAGAGTTAAGGTTTTGGATTTATTCTTTTAAATACCCCTTAATTCATCCTTAAGAAAAAAAGAGTTTCATTAAGTGGTTTGATATGAAGAAAAATATTTCCCATTAGTCACAGAAGGTCTTCCTCCAGAATCAAGCAATCCGCATAATCAAAAGAAGGTCTCATGAAGGAGTCTCACGGAAAAATATTATGCAGAACTCATGTGACAGAGACAGAGCAAGATCCAATCCTGTGGAGTAGATCATGGTTAAAGACGTAACTGATTTTAACGCAACCGGAACATATTACCATTGCGGACACCTATACATCTAGGCATGCCATTTTCAAAGACGTGAAATCCTCTCACGTGGATTGAATTAGATGGTTTTATCATTGACTACATTACATGTCATTCAATTGATATTATTGATGACTACATGAATAAATAGTATTTTGATGATGTAGTCATGTGACTTTATCAACGTTGATAAAGTTTAATTGTATCAATACTAGTTTTAGAAATGATAAAAAAAATTCTTTTAATGTTGTTAATTTTAACATTAATAAAACAACGCTTCTATCATTGATAAGACTAGCATTGATACAAGTCATGTTAGATGCTACACACAAACATCACAATGCATCAATCAATATTAGTCAAAAAACACTATTTATATTGCACTAATTCAAAGATATTTAGATAATAAACTGATTTTTTACATCGCACAATTTGAATATAGATGAATTTACAGTAATCCATTTCAATACATTACAGTTACATTTTACATGTACAATTCATCCCAATAAATTAAAATTTCCAACCAACTCAAAAATAATCCAACTCGTAGGAGACCAACTTCTCCATGGATCAACCCAACTGGCAACACTCTGAAGTTCTAATATATGATTGACTTTAAATAAGTCAATGTGTTCGATAACTTTTCTCTCATACAACACTTGATGTAAGCGAGCCGCAACATATTGGAATAAAATTACTAATTAACTTAATATGGTAATCAATTAAAAATCATTACCATTAAAAGAAAGATAGTTAATACGAGTTAATTTTCAATAAAAACGCTTTTCTTTGTATTTTTATTTTCCATTAAAATATAAATTTTATAATTTTATAATTTTAATTAGCTAAAATAAACTCCATTTCCTAATTTCCCATATCAAAATCCACTTAGTATGATTTTTTGAGCATTTTTCTCAAAAGGTTGATTTTTAGTCAAAAAATACAGTTTTCACTAAACCTATAATATGTATGACCTTACCATTATATAAGAATGACCTTGAGATTTATAAATACTTTTAAGTAATCACATATTAATTTTAGGAATAACATTATTCATTTTAAAATATTCTTTGAACTTAGAAAAACATATGACAATTATTTTTATAACTAATTGCAATGTTACTTTAATATAAAAACTATTTTCTGTCTTTCCTTTAAATCAAATATTTTTCATGGGAGATTTTATTTTAGCTTGAATTGAAAGCCTCATATAATTTATTTGTTTTATAATAATTCAATTTATGCCATTAAAAATTTATATACAAGATAATTTTACCATATATATAAATTTAAATCTTAAAAACGTTATTTTCCTAAAACTATTTTTATGTGATTAAGCATATTTATTTTAAAATTAGTTTTTTACACCTTTATAATTTTTTTTGATAAAATGATTTTAAAATTTAAAAATTATAAGTGTCAAATTAGGTAAAAAATTTAAATCTTAATCTTTTTCATTAAAATTAATTACTATAGTTAGAAATTAATTACCAAGGTAAAAGTAAGTTTGTGTAAAAGGACAAAAGTTAAAACCAAAATCCATAAATCACTCAAATTTTTCTAAAAAATGGAGTGAGTGAGATTAGTTTCTAAATACACTCATTTTATTTTCCTTTTTTTCCATTTTGTGGCATTTGACACTTGAATATCAACCTTTCATTATTGAAAATATAAGGGTTACTCCCAAAATTACCCATAACTTATAAAAGAGTAACATCTTTACCACTTCATGACACACCTACCATTCATATTCCTCCTTGAAAATATGTAATTTTACTCTACTTATAACCCTATATCACTAAAATAATCTCCTAGTCACTCATAGTTATCCCAAGCCCTTAAAATTCAAGGAGACTTCCAAGAAAAATTCAAGTCTCTCACATGAGTACTACCAACTACTTAGATTTATTCTTAATTATCTTCTTTCAAATTTATTATAGCCACACTAATATAATGATATTATTATAATTTATATACTTTAATATTACTATATTAATTTTATTATCATTATTTATTCATATACCCCATACATCAAGAAAAGTAAAACTGTTGTTCGTGCCTTGTGTGGACTACCACCTCCATGATGTAATATGTTTTGTTTTCCTTCACTGCCTTACAAATATAAATCTAAGGATAATATTAAAAGATAAATAAGATTTTTATGATATCATTAATTTTTTGTTATGACAAATTAGAGAACCCATTAATGATATGATCAACAAATGATTATTGTTAATTCAATCGTTTAAAATGAGCGGATTAAAAGGAAAATGGTGTATTTTTATAAGTAATGAATTTATAAAAATTATACTATATTTATAATTCATTATAATTGTGATATATCATAATAATAAATTCTAAATAAGATAATTATGCTTTTGATATAATGATATTACAGTAAAATCACTCCATAATCATTTATTAAATCAGAGTATGTTCATGTTTGGGTCTGTTTAGCCACCCACTTGAACAACACTATACATTTATGTTAAGGATGACAATGAGAAATAATTTATTGGTGTAATATGATATAAATATGTATTTTTTTTTGGTTTTGGTAAGTTTATATCTACATTTAATTCATTAATTAAGGAAACGCCCTCCGTTCCTCAAAAATCATCAAAACATGCTTATTATTGATTTCATCTTCAAGGATAAGGTCTAAAACGCTCATGAAAGAAATTTGAAACATCATAAATTTTTATAAATAATCCCTAAAATTAATTTTAATGACATAGTAATAATGGACTTTTGAAGACGAATATGAACACCACTATTATGAAACTAGTACAAACGATCAAAACTATAAACACTGATGTGGAAAATCAAAAGAATTTATACAGAGAATGACTATTTATGAAGAGTATGAATGGAAATGGATATGAGTAAGGTTATGAATTAATTTATTAAGATAGATATGTTTATGATATTGGAGGTTAAATTATGTTTGTGGAATTCAGGAATAAGAGGTAAGGGTTTCAGTCTTGATTTCCTTTCATTGAGACATATTTATGTTATACACCATGTTTACTTTTGTATGGTGTACTTACCACCCAATTGTAATATTTATATCATGTTTTTCTTATATTTAATGGTATTAAATGTCCAATTCCATGTTAAATTTCTCATGGTATTTTGGTTCCAATGTTTCAAAGGGGGAAGGGTTTCCATCTCAATTTCCCTTCATTGAGACAAGTATTGTATTTATACACCTATTTTTATTTTCGAGGTTTGTACACTTCCAATTTGAGATATTGTATCATGAATCAATTTTATTTCATGGTATATAAATATATATTTTTTAGGTTTTAAATCTCAAGGTTTTATGAACTAAAAATGTTACTCAAGCCGCAAGAGTTTTCTTAGTCTTAATTTTGATTTTTTGAGACATAATACATTTTGTGCACCATGTTTCCTTTATATGGTGTATTAATTGACCATGAACATATTTTTATCATGATAATTATATTTAATGGGATTTAATATCCAAATAATTATCCCTATTCAAGTGTATTGTGATTCAGTTTTTTCCCCAATAGTGAGGATTTTTGGTAACTCAATTTTCATTCATTGAATGATGATCATTATTTGAACTTATTTCATATAATTTGGGTACATTATAACCAATGATTGTATTATGTGGTATTATATCATTGTTTTTGGGGGATATATATTCCTAACACATAAACCCTTTGAAAAATATTTCTTACTTATTGGGATATGTTCTTTTGAAACCGTCCACTTTTTTTCTCCGGATGGACTATGATCATGTTATTCCAGTATTGACTTAGCCAAATACTCATTGTTCTATATGGTGTGAACATCACAATTTATATAACTCAGATCAGATAATTTACACCTATAAAGTATGATATTTTATAAACATGTGGAAAGTATTAGCATTCTTATGTTTTTATTCCAATATGGATGATTATTACCAAATTAAATATGTATTGTTTAACCATACACCTTTTCCCTCCGAATGGGTTATGACCAGGTTATCACTTTTATTGACATGGGGGAAATTATTAGCATTCCATATATTATTATTTCAATACATATGATCATTTTAAAGGTTGATTATATATTTTTTATTCTTTTTCTATTATGTTGAATGAATTGTAATTAAATAAGTGATGGGTGGGGGCAGATATTATATAGCCCCTTGATGCATCAGTAGGTCACATGAGACAAAACATGTTGGGTTTTAGTGGATGCCACTTCCCATAATAGGATAATGTCTTGAAACAAGGCCTTGATAACAAGATGTCATTATTGCATTTATGATGAAAAGTAAAGTGTCTGGGAACTAGGCCTTGGCAACAAGTTTTTGATGTTCGACATTATGAATTCCATTAGTATGAGAATAGTATAATTGATATCTGACCACGTTGTCATGACACGTCAAATTGATTATTATTTTAATATTTATTTATAGTATAGGTAATAACCTAGGTCATCTCTCAAGGAGCATTGGTGGGTTTTTAATGTGAATTTTTAATAAGAAGAACAAAAGAGGGGGGGGGGGGTTGAAAATAGTTTTAAGAAAATGACTTGATTTAAAGAGTTTAATAGTTGAAATATAAAGGTGGTGTTTTATAATTATGAGAGAAGGAGATAATTTCAAGTTCAGTACTCATCTTGGTTAGTTCATCATTCTAAAAAATACACACAGTTTAATGGAACCCTTTGGTTGAGGGTTTTCAAGATCTCAACTTTCCTCTTGCCTCTTAAAATGATGCTCAAAGAACCACCCCTTGACACAACAATTGTGTTGTCAAGGTTTGGGTAGAAAATAAAGGATACCAAAGCATACTGAAATCTTATGTATGTGTGAGATAAATAGTACACTTTTCTTTTCCAATCGGAACAATACACGATTCCCACTTGAAATCTCAACCTAATCGATGTTGAAATAAAAAGTGTTTACTTAATTATAACAAAAGAAATGTATTAAAAGGAGAAGTGAGTAAAAGTTAAACATAAGTGAAATATTTATCACAAAAATTACAGAAAACCACTAGAAAAACAAGTTCTAGAACTCCCACCCAAGTATATGTAGCTCCCTCGAAATGATCATCCACCATTTAGCTTGCCATTGAGAGGAGGAGGTGACTTGGGTGGAACTTCGCCTTCATCCTTGATCCCTATATGAGGATAGGGGCCTCCAAAGATTCTTGGATGAGAAGAGTAATTCTTGGTATCTCCAAATTGGAAAAGCTTGGCCTTATAGTTGAACTTACAAATGAGGTGCCCATGATGCCTTTTTATAGCCAAAATGGGACATGATTTTGAGCACCTTGTTTTTGAGATACCAATTTTGTCTCGGTTTTGGAATAGCATAAATCCATATCAAGATTTTTTCAAAAGATAAGATGTCACAACCCGTCCCTCAGGGACTGTTCCATGACTACCCCAAGCCCGCCTTCCATAGGCCAGGGGCTGGCGACTAGCACCAGAAAGGTGTATCCCTATAACGGGAAGGCATTGCCTTTAAACCTATACAAACTCACAATCCAAGAACACAACAAGAAGCAACCATGAAGTAAACTAATGTAGTAAAAAGTGTATTGGAAGTAAAGGGTCCGGAATACAAGCCCAACTAAAAAGTACAAGTACAACTAAAAAGAGAAAATAGCTCCTGGATCATCCACTGATGATCCTACCTATAGGGTAGGTTCAACTCACGATCAGTAGACACTACGACACGTCACGTAAAATGGTCCACCTCTGAGCACCATCCAGTCCTGGCTCCCTCAGCCTTGATCAACGTTGTTTGTAGTCTACACAAGACACATCAAGGTTCAGGCATATCCCATGCAGGGGTGAGTATAACAATACTCAGTAGGGACCTCAAGACCCCTGAAGGTCTCCCAGAGTTCCACAAAGGAAAAACCATAAAGCAAGACCTCAATCACAAAGCACAAAGCAGTCATCAACTCTGCTTAAGTATATTCCCATACATATACTTAAGTTATGAAAATATACTCATCTCATACATGAGGAAACATAAGTATTTAACCTTTAATCCATTTTCACAACTGATCCATGAAGGAAGAATACCACAAAGGTAGCACCACGAAGGTAAGACCATGAAGGTAAAAGTACCACAAAGGTAACACCACAAAGGTAACACCGCAAAGGTAAAATAACCACAAAGGTAACACAATTAAGGTAACACCATGAAGGTAAAAGTACCACAAAAATAACACCACGAAGGTAACACCACGGAGGTAAAATTACCACAAAGGTAACACCATGAAGGTAACACTATGAAGGTAACACCACGAAGGTAAAAGTGCCACAAAGGTAACACCACGAAGGTAAAGAATCAACTCACACCAGGTATAACTTAAGTACATAAGTACAAATGATTAATTGTAAATCTAGATCATCTTATTCTTTCAAGAGGATATACTGTTGTCCCACATAGGATCAATATGCACTGACCCACACAGGATCGCTGAGCACTGACCCACATAGGACCTGACCCACACAGGATCGGTATGCGCTAACCCACACAGGATCACTGAGTGCTGACCCACACAAAAATGATAAGTACTGACCCACACATGATCGCTATTCATTCTTCACGTCACAACTAATCTCCTCCGCCTCACTACCAGCCACTAGATTTCCGCTCATAGTACGCTTGATTCTAAGAGAACTGATCCTCAAGACATCGGTCATACCTCAACTACCATAAAGTTCCACGATGATATATCCCAAAGGAATGCTATGTCATAAGGGTTCCAACATGACAGACAGCGCATCAATCATATGCCCAGTCTGCGACTTATAAGCGTTTTAGTACCAAGGGTTCAGTTGGATTCAGGTTCGATCCAACCCGGCCATACTCCAACTTTATCCAAAACTCAATTATAGTATAAAAAAGGACCACCTTGTCCCATGGATTCTATTTCCAGAGATGGTTCATCAAATGGACGTCTGGTTCACAAGTTATGTCTCTTTTTAGAGAAATTCGGTCTGGAAGGGTCTGGGTCTGGTCTAGCCCGGTCAGACTGACCCGGCTCGACCCGGTCTGGGCCGAACCGACCCAATTCAGGTTAACCCACCCTAGCCCACCTAGGCGGTGAGGCCCGATGGGCTGGTGCGACCCGACCCATGAAGGGGCGCGACCTGCTAGGCTCGTGTGGCCCGACCTGTGATGGGTGCGGCTCGTTGGGCTTGCGCGGCCAAGCCCACGGAGGGTCGTGGCCCGCTGGAGGCGCGAATGGCTGAGGCTCATGCGGTTCGGCCTGAGGAGGGGCACAACCCACTGGGGCTCGCGCGGCCCGGCCCGCGGAGGGGCTTCCCCTAGTTCAGATTTCGGAATGGCAATGTCGCGGGGTGCCGCCAGGTCATCCGCGGGACCTATAGGGATCAGGTCCCGACCCTCCACTATGGCATCTGAGCCGCGTCCTTCTTCATCAGCACACGACGGCGCACCACTTTCCTCCATCTTCAGCAGGCTGGTTCCGGCCACCGCTATCCATCGCAGCTATATGTCACGACCCCTTTCTCCGGCGGCACGCCGTTGCGCACTGCTCTGCATTCCGCGGCCAGCCCAAGCCGGCCGCCATCTTCACTCATCGTGGCTACGGCTGTGGCCTTCTTCGCCGGTGGTGCACGATGGCACGCTTCTATCTCCTCCATGGACGGTCGTTGTCGGCGCTGCCGTCACCCACCGTACTGGGTTTCGTTCAACCTTGATAAAATGCTCGCGAAGAACGCACCAAATTCCAACAAAAGGCGGAGGGTCCATGCCTTGTTTGTTTGGCCCACGCCCTCCATGTTAGATTGATAGCAAGAGGGTATAAATGATTCAAAAACTCTTGAAATCAGATAAGAAAATAAACCCAACCTCGAGATCATTGGATAACGCCCGTGTTTTGGGGAAGATTCGGTGTTCGCCATTCCCGCAACAAGCTTCCAACAACGTCACTCAATCGTCGCTCCTCAGTTCGTGATTCGGTGGCGCTTTTCACCGCTCGTCGGAACTGGTCCTGTCCTCCAAGTGGTTGGCATCGTGGCACTTTATCAGAACTTCATTTCTTGGTGAAGCCTTGCAAACACTTCTCCCCAAGCTCCATATAAATAGGAGAGGGGGAGGGGGAGTAACACGCGTGGAATTAATGAGGGTTCATTTAATAGGAACCTTCCTAATTACAATGGCATTGTTACAAAGGATTTGAGGACTCAATCAATTTAATGTCTTGACACATCATTGGTCCCACCACTGGCACTTGTCCATTGGAGGAAAAGAAAACAGAGAAATAAAATAAAAAAGTTATTTTATTATTCTTTTAAATGTCCAAAATCTAACTTTGTCTCCCAACTTTTTGTGGTCGAAGTGAAGCCTCCCTTAAGAAAATACTGGCACTTCAGATTCAATAGTGCCTTCAGATTTTTAATTCGATCACCGGTTCAAAAGTTAGAAAATTTCGCTCGCACGTTTACTGAACGTGCTTTAAAAAAAGTTCAATAAATTATTAACATTTACCCTCGACCCACACCGGTCGAGATTAGGCTCTGTATAAGGGGAAAACGCCCCAAAAACTCAACGATACTCTCTGATTTTCAATCTGAGTTATCGTTTAGAATTTATGGATTTTTACAATAAAGTAATTGTTACTTAATTATTTTATTTAGGACCAAAAACTAACTTTCATAGTTGGATCACGCCGACCAATGGTAGTATCTGCCTAAAGAAAGAATACTCTCACGAGCTCAACGGTGGTATTAGATTTTTAATCTGATTTAATGTTTGTGAGTTATAATCATTTGAAAAATAAAATAACTTTATTTAATTATTTTATTTACGGTTATGCCATTTTTGGGTTTTCTCACCGGAGGCCTGCGCCGACTAAACTGAAGTCATGCCTAGGGTAAACCCACTATCCTGAACGCAACAGTGCCATCAGATTTCTGATCTGGGCACCTGTTTAAGAGTTATTTCATTTTTTTTCAGGAAAACCACTCATGTGTGCTATTTTTAAACTTAACATTTTTCACTGGATCATTCCAGCCACTCCAGGCCTCGGAATCACACGTTGTCATATTTTTCGGTCTCGAAATAATTTCATATAATTAAAAAAATTATACGAAAATTACAGGACATTACATTCCTCCCACCTTAGGGATTTACATCCCTGAAAGACAAAAAAAGGAAGGGTACTAAGCACAAATCTGAGACTCCCGCTCCCATGTGCTCTCCTGGAGGTTTCCATGCTGCCACCAAACTCATACCAGAGGAATTGACCGTCCATGAAGGACTCGGTCTTGTCGATCCTCTATCTCCACCGAAAACTCCATAAAAGTCACCCCATCATCAAAGTCCAACTTTCCCTAGTCGACAACATGCGATGGATCAGGAACGCATCTCCTCAGTTGCGACACATGGAAAACATTGTGCACCTGGTGCATCCGTGGTGGAAGAGATAGACAGTACACCACCTCGCCCACTCTTATGAGAATATTGAAAGGTCTGATGGACCTCGGAGGTAGCTTGTCGCCATGACCAAACCTATGCAATCCTCATCAGGGTGATACCTATAGGAAGACATGGTCTCCCTCCTCAGACTCCAAGGGTCTCCATCTCCAGCCGACATAATAATTCTGTCGTCTCTCTGCAGTCTTCACTTGCTGAAAAGTGAGGCATCGTGATACAAACTCTACCACTTCTTCCTGCATCCCTGACCACAAGTACTGACACTGGAGGTCCTGGAACATCTTCTCCACTCGAGGATGTACTGTTAAATGGGATGTATCAAACTCCCTCAACACATCCTTATGAATCATCACTGGTACCATGGTGTGTCCTCTAAAGAGAACAACATGCACCCCACCTTTAGAAAATCCTTTAAGAGACCGTCTTGAGGATATCTGAGCATGTCAGGTCTTGCAGTCAACGTCCTCAAGTTGTGCCTCCTGAACTCACTGAAGAAGTGGGGAAGTGATAGTCATAGATTGGAGGTAAGTTACTCCATATTTATCCATGAAGGATATCCGCAGTGTGATTAGCTGCTCTGACGCCTCACTCAGCAGCTATAAACTAGACCCTTTGCTGAGTGCGTCTACTGCCACATTCCCCTTCCCCGGAGTATATACTATCTCAAAGTCATAGTCCTAGAGGAACTCTAGACATCGTCGATGTCTCAGGTTCAGGTCCTTCTGTGGTAAGATATACTTGAGACTCTTGTGATTAGAGTAACAGTGAACCGTTCACCCATCAAGTAGTGCTGCTACATCTCTAGCGCAAAGACCACTACTGCTAACTCCAGGTCATAGGTAGTGTAGTTCTTTTTGTGTTGTCTTTACTATTGTGAGATATAGGTGATCACTACCTGCTCCTACATCAGGAAACAACCTAGTCTGGTCCCTAATGCATCATAGTATACTACATACCCAACGCTCTCTTCTGGTAGCCTCAAGATGGAGCACTTGTTAGTCTCTATCTCAGCTCTTGAAAGCTCTGTTGACACTTCCCCGTACATAAAAAAGGATACCACTTCTTCGTCAAAGATGAAAAGGGTGTCTCTACCCTAGAGAAATCAAGTACAAATCTCCGTTAGTACTCATCCAAAGCTGAAGTCCCTCTCCCTTCGGGGAGGTAGTCCTGGAAACATCTTTTGTAAAGATGTACCCACACTCTTCCACTACTGTTGGGAACTGAAAACTGAAAACTCCTGCTACCACGAGAGTAAGGCTGGCCGACTCAAGAGTGATCGCCTACACCCTCCTATGCATGAGTTTATCTTGTGCTGCCCGAGTTTCCTTTTTTGCTGACCAAGGAAAACCCCATTCCAACGCTATAGATATACTGCATAATTTTTTCCTAAAACAATCAATCTGAGTATGAACTGTGGATGTCTAGTCCATCCCCAAACTAACTTTGTAAGGCCTCGACGCTGCCACCAAGAGGTTCCAACCGAAACTCTCACCTCAAGGGTTAGATCACACCGTCAGCATAAGCATTCTTATCGAGTCTCCTCACAAAGGTATCTCTAGATGTAAGGGTCAAGTCATCGGTTTAACTGAAAACTCTAGGTCTTGAACAAGATTCATGGCAAGTAGGAATGATTGGTACCTATTTCTATTAATACGACATCTAGTTGTAGACACAAACTGTACCTAAAATCATTCCCGGAGCCCTTGGGTCACACTCCTTGACCGCATGCAGCTACTCCCTTCCCCTGTCCTCTAGATTCCTGAGCCTAGTGGGGACCACATTAGGGTGGTGGTTGCAACATGTCGAAATGTATACCACCTCATGATGTACTCCTAGCTCCACTTCCACATCTTCTACCCTGAAGATTCATATGTCCCTATCACTTCCTCTTCCTAAAACATTTTACATGCCCAAGTATCCAAGACTAGCGTCAGTTTCCTACTTTCCCACTATGAACATTCACTGGATGTATCTGATCAACCAAAGAATATTCAACCACAAAGGTTCTATCTAGCACCCTAACATAAGTAGGAATTCATAGAGGAAAATTTATGGCTCAGATGTCCCTAAAAACACCTTGATCGGAGGTCTGAGACCTGAAGCATTGACCATACTGTATTCATCGAGTACCTGGGATGGTCAGTACGCCTCAATGAATACTCAGCTACTGACATGTCATCCTATCGAACTAGTATAAGCTCTTGGAAACACTCACCCATTATATTTTTATGGAAAGAGACCCCCTTATATGAGGAAGGTTATCAAGATTGTCCACAGAAAAGTCACCTCTTCGCAAGATCAGGGTAATCTAAACCCTATCATCGTCCTGCTGATCCAAGAGAAAGGATCTCTACCAGGACTGCCATCTGATCAAATGGTGCCCTGGCTAGATGGAAACTCAACCACCTCCTCAAGACAGTCCTTAGCCACCTGTGATTCAAGCTCACCTCGGAACCTGAGGGGTATCTGATGCTGAAACATGTGTAAGGAACTAATCCTACATGTGTCCTCTACTAGTACCACCAGTTGTAACTGCTGAACAATGAGCAATGATATAGTTGGCACACTACCCGAAGGCACCATATCGGGCAACAAAACATGTATCGAAGCCTCATCACCATGTGGAACATCCTCATGGTCACACACTAATAAAGATTAGCATCTAGGATCACCATATGATCTGTTGGTGTCCCAACTAGGCGGAAAACTCTAGCCACAACCTCCAGCCATCCCTCATCTGCATGGGGATCTGTCTCGCCTCAAAACCTCGAAGGTCTCTGCCACTGGAACTCATACAACATGCTCAGTTGGAGTGCATGGTCTACTGGTAGCATCTTCTGCTGACCCGCACAGGATCACTCGGTGTTGATCCACATAGGATCGCTCGGTGGGCCGTCATCGTGTACTCTCTCGGGAATCCTAGCTAGCTATCTACGCAGTGGAATCTTGATAAGGAACAGGTGCTCCACGGTCATTAAGTTATACCTGGTGAGTTGACTCCAAATAAACCAAGGAAAAACATTTCCAAAACACACGCAATTAGTGTTTTTGTGCACCGAGTCAGAAATCAGAATTCAGGGTCCTAGTGTATGGATATGTCGGTCACCGCAAAAACATTGGACTCCCCGAACTAAAAACCGTACTCAAAACACTTAACATTATTGCTCCATTGAATAGATCAGATTCCTAGTTCTTTAGTAGAACCAACTCCTTTGATGCCACTTTGTCACGACCCGTCCCCCGGGGCCCATGACGTGACTACCCCAAACCCGCCTTCCAAAGTCTAGGGGATGAAGACTAGCACCGTAAATGTGTATCCCTATAATGGGAAGGCATTGCCTTTAAACATGTAAAAACTCACAATACAAGAACACAACAAGAAGCAACCATGAAGTAAATTTCTGTAGTAAAAAGTGTACTGGAAGTAAAGGGACTGAAATACAAGCCCAAATAAAAATTACAAGTACAACTGAAAAGAGAAAAAAACTCCTGGATCATCCACTAAAGATCCTACCTATAGGGTAGGTACAACTCATTATTAGTAGATATTGTGGCACATCACATCAAATGGTCCACCTCTGAGCACCGTCCATTCCTGGCTCCCTCAGCCTCGATCAACATTGTCCATCATCTACATAAGACACAGCAAGGTGCAGGCATATCCCATGCAGGGGCGAGTATAACAATACTCAGTAGGGACCCCGAGACCCCCAAAGGTCTCCCAGAGTTCCACAAAGGAAAAAACACAAATCAAGACCTCAATCACAAAGCATGAAGTGATAATCAACTCTACTTAGGTATATTCCCATACATATACCTAAGTTATCAAAATATATCCATCTCATACATGAGAAAACATAAGGCTCCAACCTTTAAGCCATTTGCATAACTGATCCACGAAGGAATAATACCACCAAGGTAACACCATGAAGGTAAAAGTACCACAAAGGTAACACCACGAAGGTAACACCACGAAGGTAAAAGCACAAAAAAGGTAACACAACAAAGGTAACACCACGAAGGTAACACCACGAAGGTAAACGTACCACAAAGGTAACACCATGAAGGTAACACCACGAAGGTAAAAGTACCACAAAGGTAACAACAGGAAGGTAAAAGTAACACAAAGGTAACACCATGATGGTAACACCATGAAGGTAAAAGAACCACAAAGGTAACACCACAAAGGTAAAGAATCAACTCACACCAGGTATAACTTAAGTATAGAAGTACATATGATTAGTCGTAAATCTAGATCATCTTATTCTATCGAGAGGCTCTACTGCTGACCCACATAGGATTGGTATGCACTGACCCACACAGGATCGATGAGTGCTGACCCACACAGGATCTGACCCACATTGGATAAGTATGTGCTAACCCACACAGAATCATTGAGTGCTGACCCACACAGGATCTATAAGTACTAACCCACATAGGATAACCATTCATTATTTACGTCACATCTAATCTCTTCCACCTCGAGGCTCTGCTGCCGACCCACACAGGATCAGTATGCGTTGAACCACACAGGATCGATGAGCACTAACCCACATAGGATCTGAACCACACAGGATCAGTATGCATTGACTCACATAGGATTGCTAAGTTCTGACCCACATAGGATTTATAAGTACTGACCCGCACAGGATTGCTATTCATTCTTCACGTCATAGCCAATCTCCTCCGCCTCGCCTCTAGCCACTGGATTCCCACTCATAGTTCGATTTATTCTAGGAGAACCAATCCTCATGCCATCAGTCATACCTCAACCACCAAGAAGTTCCAAGAAGGATTATCCCAAAGTACTGCCATGTCTTAAGGGTTCCAACGCGATAGATGGCGTGTCAATCGGACGCCCGGTCTGTGACTTATAAGTGTTTTAGTACCGAGGGTCCAGTTGGATTCAGGTTTAATCCAACCCAGCCATACACCAACTTTATCCAAAACTCCATTGGAGTATACCAAAAGGACCGTATCGTCCCAAGGATTCTATCACCATAGACGGTTCGTCAAACGAATGTCTGGTTCACAAGTTATGGCTTTTTTAGCGAAACTGGGCCTAGAAGGGTCCGGGTCTGGTCCAGTCCGACCCGATCTGGGCCGACCCAACCTGGTTCGGGTCGAACTGGTCCTGCCCACCTGGGTGGATGGGCACGGCCCGACCCGAGGATGGACATGACCTGCTGGAGGCGCGGCCTGCTGGGGCTCGTGTAGCCCAGCCCGCAGAGGGGCGTGGCCTAGCTGGCATGGCGGGGGGGGGGGGGGGGGGGGTCGTTTCCCCCAGTTTGGAATTCGGAGCGGTGATGCCATAGGGAACCATCAGGTCGTCTGCGGGACCCGTAGGGAGTAGGTCCCGGCCCTCCGCCACGACCATATGCTACGAACCCTTTCTCTGGTGGTGTGCCGTTGCGCGCCGCTCTGCCTTCCCTGGCCGGCCTGAGCCGGCCGTCGTCATCACCCACCGCGGCTACGGCCACAACCTTCTTCACCGACATCGTGTGACGGTGCGCCGCTATCTCCTCTGTGGCCAGCCATCACCCGTCGTACCAGGTTTCATCCAATCTGGATAAAATGCTCATGAAGAAGGCACCAAATTCCAACAAAAGGTGGAGGGTCTAGACCTTGTTTGTTTGGCCCACTCCCTCTGTGTTAGATTGATAGCAAGAGAGTAGAAATGATTCAAAAACTCTTGAAATCATACAAGAAAATAAACCCTACCTCAAGATCATTGGATAACACCCACATTTTGGGGAAGAGTCAGTGTTCATCATTCCCACAATAAGATTCCAACAATGCCACTCAATCGTCGCTCCTTGGTTTGTGATTCAGTGGTGCTTGTCAACGCTCGCCGGAACTGGTCCCATCCTCCAAGTGATTGGTGTCGCGACACTTTATCAGAACTTCATCGCTTGGTGAAGTCGTGCCAACACTTCTCCCCATGCTCCATATAAATAGGAGAGGGGGAGGATGAGTAACACACATGGAATTAATGGGGGTTCATTTAATAGGAACCTTCCTAATTCCAACAGCACTGTTACAAAGGATTTGATGAGTCAATCCATTTAATGGCTTGACACGTCATTGGTCCTGCAACCGCCACTTGTCCGTTGGAGGAAAAGAAAAGAGAAAAATAAAATAACAAAGTTATTTTATTATTATTTTAAATGTCCAAAATCTATCTTTTTCTCCCGACCTTCTGCGGTCGAAGTGATGCCTCTCTTAAGAGAATCTCAGTGCTGCATATTCAACGATGCCTATGGATTTTTAATCTGATAACCGGTTCAAAAATTAGAAAACGCCGCTCGCGCGTTTACTGAACGTACCTTAAAAAAGTTCAATAAATTATCAACATTTACCCTCGACCCGCGCCGGTCATGGTTAGGCTCTGCCTAAGGGGAACACGCCCCAAAGAAATCAACGGTACTATCAGATTTTCAATTTGAGTTTCCGTTTAGAAGTTATAGATTTTAACAATAAAATAAATGTTACTTAATTATTTTATTTACGGACAAAAACTAACTTCTATAGTTGGCCCGCGCCGGCCAATGTTAGTATATGCCTAAAGAAAGAATACCCTCAAAAGCTCAGCGGTGGTCTTAGATTTTTAATCCAAGTTACCGTTCATGAGTTATAAGCATTTGAAAAATAAAATAACTTTATTTAATTATTTTATTTATGGTTATGCCATTTTTGGATTTTCTCACCAGAGGCCTGCACTGACTAAACTTAAGTCGCACCTAGGGTAAAACTGCTATCTTGAACACAACGGTGCCCTCATATTTCTGATTCGGGCACCCATTTAATAGTTATTCCATTTTTTCAGGAAAACCACTCAAGCACGCTATTTTTAAAATTAACATTTTTCGCCGGATCATTCCGGGCACTCCGTGCCTCAGAATCACGCGCCGTCAGATTTCACGGTCTCGAAATAATTACATATAATTAAAAAAACTATAAATAAATTCCAGGACATTACATAAGAGTTGTTGGAAGTCATCTTTAATATCTCAATGTCAAATTTGGAAGCCATTAGACATATGGATTAAGATATATAGTTAAAATACTGAACTAAACTTTTGAATTCAGGCAGATTTTGTCTCCTGGACAGAATGGTTTGGATGGGCCATCAGATGGACAAATTTGTCTTTTATTCCTTGATATTGGTTGTATCCCATGAAGTTTTGGATAAGACCAGAAATTTTCAGCCCATTTGGAGGCACTTAATTCTAATAATGCTCAAAATATTGGACAGATGTCCATGGGATTCCATGTAGTTTGGCCCGTTTCCTTCTAGATTGTCTATGGGGCCTCCATATCACCTCCTCATATAATGAATTCATCAAAATAAGTAAAATTTCCATTTTTAATAGTAATAAATACAAAATAGATTAATCAATCATGAAGTGAAAATTGTTATTATTTCTATAATTTTCAATACAAAACAAGTTTAGCACAGTGGTGTAAGGGTGAAAATGAAACAGTGAATTGCGGTGCGATCACACCCCCACACCTAAACATTTTCACTTTTAGGAAAAGTCTTATATCCTAACCATGTCTCATTCATATATCAAAGGTGATAAAAGTTTCAAGATTCTTCTGAAATTAAATTCATCATCTATCCTTTATGAAATCAAATTTCCTATCATTTTTCTTCTCTCACATTCGAATTTTTTCAACTTCATTTGTCAACCCATGCAACATGTCATAGCCTACCTCACTTAGAAATTTTCCCTCTTCACTCAAGGAACATATAAAAGTGGAGTTATTCTCTTTTCCCATAGTTCATGTGATCTTACCATATACTTTCCAAGATTATATGTTCTCAATCAGTAGAAAATAGTGTGTTACTCAAGAGGACTTCCAACAGGTTGTTCTAAAGTTCAAGGGTTGGTAGGATTTAATGTATAAAAAATCAGAGGTAGAAGAGGAGTGTTTAATCTCTTAAGTAAAAAACATGTCAAAATTCAGCAAGTGTTCACAATGAATGTACAAACTCATCCCCTCACAAAGTGTATCACTTCCAAATCACTATCCCCATTGTCCATTTGTGTGGGCCACAACCGATCAGGGAATAATAATGAATAAACTTCCTCTTTTCTCTATTAGTTTTTTTTCTTTTTGTTCTTTTTTTTGTACAAAACTATTTTATATTTTTATAATTTTCATTAGAGATAAAGAGGGAAAATTTGTAAAAAAATGATACAATATGGCTTGTGAACCCAATGTCCAAGGAAAATTTTGGCACCCTTTATATCAATCCATAACAATGATTCATTCCTGTTAATTTCCATGGAAACACCCTCTCCCCCACACTTGCTTAAAGTAAAACAAGAATGTACACAAGATATAGGTAGGTAGGGATAAATAAGCTTGCAATGTGTCTACCTAACAGGCATTTCATGGTCTCTAAGGCTTAAGAAGGGTAAAATGTCAAGGTGGCTAAAAGTAAAGGTTAATTTTACAAAGGGATTTTCAATGAATGATGGCCTCTATCATGGATGTAGAACACTTGAATCTTATGGCTTCAAATAGAATCAAGGCAAGTTCTAGTTTCTCTACATGACCCAAGACTCTCAAGAAAGTGATTAAAAAAAATAATATGAAATAATGGGCTTAGAATGTCTCTCGGGTAAGGGATTAAAATATTGGTCAGTTCTAATGAGGCATGGGTTTCAAAAATACATTAAACAACTAATAATGATTTGAAAATATAAATTCTAGAAAAAGATTCCATATCAACATTCATTGGAAAAACATTTTTCCAAAAACAATGGAATTTTCCACACAATCTAATCAATAATGAAAAATGATTTGGAATTATTTTAAATCGGGCATATTTTTCCATGATAAAATTAACATTTCGGCACAAAAGTGAGGGATAAAACAAGAGGGAAAGTGATAATATTATTCAATAAGCGAGAAAAGAAAAAAGATGATAAAAATTCATAACTAACCTAGGAATTTACCCATCCCCCACACCTAGATTGTGCAGTGTCCTCACTATAATAAAATAGAATATGGGAAGGAAGTATAAAAATTGGTGGGTGGCATTGGTATGTTGCTTCTTGAACATGGATTTCCTCTATCAGGAACTCTGGAAGTGCTTCATGAAAGTACTTCAACCGCTTCCCATTAACAGTGAAGGTTTTCTTGGTTTCTTAATTTTGAACCTGAAAAGCACCAAACAGAGAGACATTAGTAACAATGTATGGTCCAAACCAGCAGGAACAAAGCTTACTGAGATGAAATTTTATCCTTGCATTGTAGAGGAGGACCTTCTTCCCAATATGGAATTGATGATGAAGGATGAGACAGTTGTGGGCAGCCTTGGTTCTCTCCTTATAAATCATTTATTTCTCATATGAATCTATTCTCATTTCCTATATCTCATGAATCTATAACTTCCTTTAAGAACCTACACTAGAAAGATTAGAATTGCATTGTTTGATTTCCCAGTAGGCCCAATGCTCAATCTCAATAGGGAGGTGACAACTCTTTCAAAAAACAGGCCTATAAGGTGACATTCCAATTAAAGTTTTTAAAAAAGTATGGTAAGCCCATAATGAATCATCAAGTCTAAGACTCCAATATTTTCTATTGGGTTGAACTATTTTTTCAAGATTTTGTTTTACCTCTCTATTTGACACCTTGGCTTGACCATTGGTTTGTGGGTGATATACAATAAACACTTGATGACCGAACCCATACCGATGAAAAAGTGATTGCATTGTTCAGTTGCAAAAAATATAACCCTATTCACTGATGATGAACCTAGGTAATCCAAACCTATAGAAGTTTTGGATTCTTAAAAATTCTATAACTGCCTTAGAATCATCAGTCTTTGTAGCTCGTTCCTCTACCCATTTTGACACGTAATCAACTGTCAGAAGAATGTACAAGTTTCCAAAGGAATTGGGAAATGGACCCATAAAGTTAATACCCCAAACATAAAAAATGTCATGAAAGAGCAATGGTTATTGTGTCATTTCATTTATTTTAGATACATTTCCCATTCTTTGACAATGAGGACAAGATTTACAAAAATCATGGGTATCCCAAAAAATTGTTAGAAAAAAGAGACTAGAATCAAGGAATTTGTGAGCAGTCCATTGGGGACCAAAGTGGATTCTAAAAGAAAGAGTTTAGAAGAATTTAAGTACTGAATGAAACTTTCTATCGGGAACACAATGTCTACGGACTTGATTACTACATGTGCGCCAGAGTTAGGGGTCATCCCAAATGTACCAACAGAACTCATGTTTTAGACGACTATCTTAGTTTTTTTTAAAATAAATAGGAATGAAAGATGCTACTAAATAATTTAAAATTCTGTCATACCAAGGAATATCATCTTGCACTAGGTACAATTGATCATCTGGAAACAAATCATTTATAGGAATAAAGGGGGATGATTCAATGTCCGATGATGTGGGAATCCTACTGATATGGTCAGCCACCACATTCTCTGCTCCCTTTTTTATCTCTAATTTCTAGATTGAATTTTTAAAGGAGGATCATCCAGTGAATGAGATGTGGTTTGGATTCCGGTTTCTTAAGGAGATACCAGAGGGATGCATGGTCTGATAACACAATGACTTTGGACCGTAAAAGGTATAACCTGAATTTTTCCAAGGAAAACACAATGGAAAGGAATTCTTTTTCAGTTGTGGTATAGTTTTATTGGGCACGATCCAAAGTATGTGAGGCATAGGTAATGACATGTGGAGCTCAATCGACCCTTTGTGATAAGAATTACCCAACTGCATAGTTAGAGGCGTCACACATGATCTCAAATGGTAAATCCCACCGAGGTGTTTGGATTACCAGGGGTGATGTGATAATATATTTTAATTTATTAAAATCTTCTTCACATTATTTATCAAAAACAAATTCTTTTTATTTTTGGAGTAATCGGGAGAGGGGGAGTGCAATTTTACTAAAGTCATGAATGAAATGACAGTAAAATACAACATGACCTAGGAAATACCGCACATCCCGTACTTTTTCGGGGAATGGTAAGGAATAAATGACATCCACTTTTGATTATTATGCTTGGATACCATCCCCAGAAATGAGATTCCCTAAAACTATAACTTGTCTCACCGTGAAATGGAATTTCTCATAATTTAATACAAGATTATTTTCAATACATCGACGTAAGACTAAACCAAGACTACTCAAACATCCATCAAAATATGATCCATAAATAGTGAAATCATCCATGAAAACTTCCATGCAATTCTCCAGGTAATCAGAAAAAATACTAACCATACATCGTTGGAAAGTACCTGGAGCATTGCATAGACCAAATGACATCCTTTTATAGGAAGATGTGCCAAAGGGGCAAGTCAAGTTTGTCTTTTTCAGATCCTTAGGGGAAATATGGATATAAAAGTATCCAGAATACCCATCAAGAAAAAAGTAATGGGACTTCCCCTCTAGCCTCTCTAGAATTTGGTCAATGAATGGAAATAGGAAATGGTCCTTCATAGTATGTTGGTTTAGTCGATGATAGTCTATGCAGACATGCCAACTATTCTGTACACGAGTTCAAACCAATTCATTATTTTCATTTTTGATTAATGTAAGACTAGTTTTTTTAGGAACTACTTGAACGGGACTAGCCCATTGGCTGTTAGAGACCGGGTAAATGATTCCGGAAACCAACAATTTTTTTACTTCCTTTTTAACTGCATATAAGAGGTTTGGGTTCAGTTGACGTTGTGCCCGCCTCACTGGTTTAGCCTCATCATTTAACAAAATATGATGTGTGCAAATTGATGGGCTAATACTAGGAATGTACACAAGTTTCCATACCAATTCTTATTTATACTCCCTAAAAAGTTAATGCAGTCGCAATTCATGATCAGGAGGAAGTGAACTAGTAGTGATGATAGGAAGCTTGTTTCTATTCTCAAGATATGAATATTTTAAATCTCGAGGCAATTGTTTTAGTTACAATTCAGGTGGATTTTGGATTGATGGGAGTGTGTGTAAAATTGAGAGGGAACTAATCTCATATAACTTCTCAATGGTATCATCCTCAAATGAGGAATGATATTTTACAAGCTTAGAAGTATCATCGATGGTCATTGGATCCTCAGTGTCCAAGAAATCATCAATTAATAAACATGTATGAAATTTTTCTAGAACACAACAACAGTCAATGCATGATTCATTTCCTATAATTTCAATCAATAATAAAAACTCAGAAAGGGGATCTAGGGAAAGAAAATATGTTTTTTTAGGGGAAGGGATTACATAAATTTAATTAACAGAGAGAGAGGAATGTTCTTCTGGTGGTGCTTCATGGCATGAAGGATGTTGAAATGGACTTTTTCACCACCAAATTCCATAGATAATGTACCATTATAGACATTAATTATGGTTTTGGTGGTTTTTAAAAAGGGCCTCCCTAATATAATCGTGGCATGTTCATTCATCCTATCATCTTCTATTTTTAGCACATAAAAATTAGCAGGAAAAATTAAATTTTACACCCTCACAAGAACATCCTCTAACACACCAAAAGGGTGTGATGTACTCTGATTTGCTGACTGAACGATTATTCTTGCGGGCTTCAGTTCACTGACCTATAAAGAAGAGTAAATTGAGTGAGGAATCACATTAATAGAGGCACCCAAATCAAGCATAGCATTAGAAAAAGAATACTCTCCTATGGTGCATGGAATTGAGAATGTTCCAAGATCATTGCACTTGGTGGGAAGTGATGGCTCTATCAATGATGACATGTTCCTCCCCAAGCTCACCTTCTCATCACCTCAAAGTCTCCTTTGGTGCGTACACATCTCCTTTAGAAACTTGGCATATCTTAGAAATTGTTTTATGGCATCAATCAAAGGAATGTTAACCTGCACTTTTTTGAAAGTTTATAATATTTCCTTATCAAGTTCAGTTTAATTTTGTTTTATTGGTTGGGTGGAACTTTGGGGAAATAGAAGAGGAATGGTTGGAATAGATGACTCATCAACATGAACACTCTTTCCTTTGGAAGGAATTCTCTCAGGACAAGGATTTTCTTCAATTGGACAATTTTCAACAGTTGGGATGGTGGTTTCTATAGGAGGGGATGACTCTAAAGGATGGGTTATTTTTCTTTTAAGCTATTTCCCACTTCTAAGGGTTATGTAACTAACATTTCTCTTATCCCTAGGGTTAACTAATGGTTGAGATGGTAGTTTACCTGACCCGTGACTTTGAATTTCCCCCACCGAGTTAGCTAGTTGGCCTAATTGGGTTTTGAGGTATTTTATGGAAGCTTGAGTGGTTTTTTGGAATTGGATGTTATTAGCACCCATTTGTTTCATCATATCTTCTATGCTAGGATTGGGTTTTGGAGGGGTTTTTTTGAAAGGCCTTCATTGTCATTAAGGATTTATGGGTGGTGGTGGATGACTACTCTACCCTGATTGGTTCCATTATTGTTGAGGTTGGTTTGAATACCCCCCTTACCTATAGGATTGGTTTTCTTTCCACCTGGGTTTGGATGGATAGTAAGGTTCTTTCCTAAAGGGTTGGTTATAGGGGTGGCCTTGAAATATTTTCTCACAGCTTTCAGATGTTTCTCTTAATTGAGGACATTGGTCAGAGTAGTGGGTGTCATAAGAACATATACCACAATGTATGGGAGGAGGAGATTGGTATTTCCCTTGTTAAAGAGCGAGTTATTAAAGAAGGGTACTTACCTCTTCAAACTTTGTGTCCACCTTCTTCTCAAATTCAGTACTTTTCACCTCATGAACACCTTGAATGGGTACACTGGACCTTGAACCAAATTGTTGAGTGTTCTGTTCCATCTTCTCAATTAGGGTCCTTGTAGATATTGGGTTTTTATTCACTAGTTCACCACCTGTAGCAGCATCAATCATGTTACGATCAATTGGAATTAAACCTTCATAAAAATACTGTATTAAAAGTTGATTTCTTATTTGGTGGTGTATAAAACTTGAACATAATATTTTAAATATTCCCCAACATTCATGAAGTGTTTCCCCTTTATATTGTCTTATACCGCATATTTCTTTCCTTATTGTTGCGGTTCAAGAGGCTGGGAAATATTTTTCAAGAAAAAAGTGTTTCGTGTCCACCCAACCTCTTATTGGGGAATTAACATAATATAACCAATATTTTTCTATATATTCTAAAGAAAATGGGAATTCTATAAGCTTTACTTGTTCTTCATCTGCACTATTAGGTTTTAAGGTTTAACACATAGTATGAAATTCTAATAAGTGCTTATGTGGATCTTCTCTAGCAAGTTTATGAAATCTTGGAAATAAGTGAATTAGATCAGATTTTAGTTCAAAATTAGGTGTCTCACCTTGTATTTGAATATAGGTGGGTTTGATATCAACATCAGGTGAGGTTAGTTATTTTAATGTCCTATTATTTTCAGCCATTTTATGCAAGTTTAATTTAGTTTTGATGTCGATTCCATAAGAAGAAGTAAAAGGATCAAGAAAAGTGTCGATGTTTTACGTGTCCTCCTTCAAAGGATTCTCTTCTATGTCTCGATGTCGCTGATGTAAGATCCTCTCCAGTTTAGTTTTGAATGGTGGTAGGTCTCTAGAAGTAGAACACATCATGCACATAACCTACAAAATAAATAAATCAGAACACAAAAATATAGGTAAAGGTATAAGATAAAACAAATAAATATTCACAAAATTTACAAATATCTTATCAAAAAAGCGCACTAAAAACCGAAGCGCTCCCCGGAAATGGCACCAAAATTTGATCGTGTTGTCATGAAACATCAAATTGATTATGATTTTAAGATTTATTTATAGTATAGGGAAGACCCTAGGTCCTCTCTCAAGAAGCATTGTTGGTTTTATAGTGTTAATTTTTAATAAGAAGAACAAAATAGGGGGGTGGTTTGAAAATAGTTTTAAGAAAATGAATTGATTTAAAGAGTTTAATAGTTGATAAATAAAGGTGGTGTTTTAGAATTATGAGATAATGATATCATTTCAAGTTCACTACAAATCTTGGTGATTTCATCATTCTAAATAATACACATGGTTTAATGGAACCCTTTGGTTGAGGGTTTCCAAGATCTCAACTTTCCTCTTACCTCTTAAAATGATGCTCAAAGAACCACCCCTTGACACAATAATCATATTGTCAAGGTTTGGGTATGAATCATATAAAATAAAGTCTACCAAATAATATTGAAATATTTTGTATGTGTGAGATAAATATGACTCCTGTCTTGTCCCATCAGAACAATACAATATTCCCACTTAAAATCTCAAACCAATCATTGTTGAAATAAAAATTGTTTCACTTAATTATAACAAAATAAATGTATTAAAAGGAGAAGTGAATCAAAGTTAAACATAAGTGAAATATTTATCACAAAAATTATATAAAACCATTAGAATAAAAAGTGTCAGAACTCCCTCCCAATTATGTATATCTCCCTCGAAATGATCGTCCACCATTTAGATTGCCATCGAGAGGAGGAGGAGACTCAGGTGGAACTTCACCTTCATCCTTGATCCTTCTACAAGGATAGGGGCCTCTAGAGCTTCTTAGATGAGGAGAGGACTACTTGGGGTCTCTAAATTTTTATATCTTGGACTTCTAGTCAAAATTACAAATGAGGTTCCCATGGTTCCTTTTTATAGCCAAAATGGGACATGGTTTTGAGCACCCTATTTTTGAGATACCACTTGTGTCTCAGTTTTGGAATAGTATAAATCCATATCACAACTTGGAAAAAAATAATATTTTTTCATGGCCTCTTAAATATCTCCATGTTAAATTTTGTATCCATTAGACATATGTATTGGGAGATATAGTTAAAGGACCAAACTAAACATTTGAATTCGGGAAGATTCTATCCCCTGGATAGAATAGTTCAGATGGGCCATCAAATTGACGAATTGGTCTTTGGTTACTTGATATGGGTTTTATATTATGAAGTTTTGGAGAGGAAAAAAAATTTCATCCCATTTAGAGGCACAAAATTATCATAATTCTCAAAACAGTGGACAAATGTCCATGGGATGCCATGCAGTTTGGCCTATTTCCTTCTGGATCTTCTCTGGGGCCTCCAAATCACCTCCTCCTACAATGAATTCATCAAAACAAATAACATTTCCATTTATAATAGTGATAAAAACAAAATAAATTAATCAAACATGATGTGAAATTTGTTATTATTTCTATAATTTTTATTACAAAACGAGTTTAGCACAATGGTGTAAGGGTGAAAATGAAACAGTGAATCGTGGTGTGATCAATATCCATGTATTCATTTATTTTCATGGATAAATCATGCTCCTATTTTCAATTTGATTATTACTTCATGTTGTTTACCTATTCCTTCCATAATATTTATTCCATGTTTATCCTCTGATTGATTTAGTTATATGTTTACCTTACTAAGCATTTGAGTTCACCCCTTCTTTTGTTTTCATTTCCCCAGGTTATAGAGAAAAGTAGTAGATGTGAAATTTTTAGAAGGATAACAGGTTTGCAATAATTTGTAGGAGATTTTGAATACTTGTTATGGATTAATTTGTTTCTTTTATAGTGGAAAAAGTGTCCATTAGTTGAGAAAGACACATGCTTTATTTTTTTATGATGAGTCTTAATTCTCTAAAGCTCTAAACTTGAAAAGATCTTCAGTATGTAAGCGATGAAATTAATCATTATTCATTTTGTAATTATAGATGGTTATATTTAGGTTTTTATAGATGATATCAAAGAAATTATGTAAAATATGTGTCTATGAGCACCAGATACGGGAGTGCGGGTCTGAGGTGTCACAAACCCTTTAAAAAAGAAGAACAAACATACAATAAAAAGCAATTATTATTTTAGAAATACCACATAATGAAATAAATAAAACATAAAGATGATACAATCATACATAAATAAAACATAAAAAAATAATAATATAAATGAACTTTTTAAACTAAAATTTCATTTTCAAAACTAAAAACATTTATATTCAATCATACTGACTACCCCATGTATTAGATTGATATGAGATTAATACTTACACATTATAAATTAATCATCGATTGTTTTCCCTAAGTATCACAATAATTCATTAACATTTTCTTAATTTTGCGTATGTGACATGGTGTTTTGAACTAAAATGTAACTTTTAAACTAAAAAAATATGCTTCTAGTCATACCTTACACCCCTCATGTCGGAATGATGCACAATTAATTCCCACACCTTACAAAGGAATAATCAATTTTAAGGTTTTGGGCACAACAGAAGTGTCAGTGGGGATTTCTCAACTCATATTTTTGTGAGAATCAATGATTAATCCAAGATATACATTAATAAAGAATTTCATGACCAATGAAGTTGAATCAATGATTAATTGACATGAGAACACTAGAATAAAATTCATGGTCATCACATAATGATTTATAATTAATTTAAGCAGTTAAAGAATTACCTTGGTATGGATTATTTCTTCATTGATGAAACTAAAAATGTATCTACATCATGTTGTAATTGTGTTGTAGGAATCAAGTGTAGATTCCCTCAAGCGATGATCCACACATGTACCATGAACCCCCGAGTTCCGCCATAGGAATATTTGAGCACTATCATGGTAGATCCTAATGCTTGCATCGTTCGTCCATGTTCTCCATGAGAATCGCTTCCATTAAGGATTTTAATTGGCCTCTCTAGAATCAAGAGGGGTGGTGTAGGAGGATCGACCTATGTTCTTGAGAGAGTTCTTGGAGAGGATATCTCTAGAGCTTGATAGGATTCTCTATATTCATTATACACAACCAACAGAATGACTATCATTAGTGTTGGAAATGATATAATTGGGTTTAAATAGTGATAGGGTTAGAAAATAATAATTTCAAATGCACCATTATTATTTACTTAATCCCAATGAAACCCCATATCTATAATAATAGTAATAATAATATTATTTCTTGACATGTGGAAAACCAGAAAATTTATTAAATATTATTTCTTGAATAAATTATTTAAAATTTATCCAAATCATATTTAATATATTTTATTTCTCACCTAACCATTAAACCCGAACTGTCATTCCTCTATAATATTTAATGGGCCTTGAATAATGACTATTTATTTAATAAATAAATATTACCAAATTATTCATAAATAAATAAATAAATATTATATTAACTAAATAGAAAATAAATATTTATTAAATATTCTACCCATAAAATATTCTCTCGAATAACTAGTGACTAAATAGATGTAGTCAAGATAATCATGAATAATTATTTAACCATGTGCAAGAATAATATTTATTTAACATGTTGAATACTAAATAATATTTAATATTTAACTCAGGCTTTAGATACACTTAGGGTGTGACCCTCTAGGACTATTTCTCAGTGGCATTAGGTGGATCTGCTGAAAGTCCAAGATTAGCATCTAAAAATATGACAAACCACCCATAGAGAAAGAACTTATTATCACAGAGAAAAAAACCTCATACAGATGATTACTTCATAATAAAATCCATTTATTATGATATCTCTAATCAAGTAGGTTGCATGCTGGTGTCATCAACATATGTGCTTGATGTCAATTTCTTTGATTTTTTGGAAATGAACTTTCCCACAAAACACCATGGAAATGAATTTATTTAGGTTGTTTCATTCCCATAAAAGGGGATAAGATATCAAATTCCATTAAATAAAAAAAGAGACAAATCCTTTCTCATGTTATTCATTAATGTAATATTACTCATGGCGTACCTAATGTATCCTACCTTGCTGTGAACATATGTCATCATGGTTTTTCTAAATACATAAAAGTACATGACTAATAATATATATTAATAATAATCTTAAATTCTAAGGATCAATACACACATCCATATATAGGATAATACAATGGAAAATAAAAATGTGTATTTCCTACTAGAGGGTCATATTCTCATAATCTCCTGTATTGGAAATTACCATATGCGTACACCATGAGAAAGTGCCTCAAAGTTCTACGAG
The DNA here is from genome assembly GCA_963277665.1 of Viscum album. NCBI lineage: Eukaryota > Viridiplantae > Streptophyta > Magnoliopsida > Santalales > Viscaceae > Viscum > Viscum album. The sequence continues at coordinate 197,777,408 of OY728157.1, read as the reverse complement.
TCTCCACCCTTAATATCCCATATCATTTTTGTCCCATAAAATGATATCATCTGACTATATAACATATATTTAAGAATAACATCATGACACCTTGGGGTTCTCATCATAACAGGGAACTGTTATGACCTTTTAGTGTGATTATTACTATTTACACGTTATCACATACTATGTCACACATAAGAACAATCATGATATGATAATAAGTTTATTAATATTAAAAAAATTAAATAAAGGTAATCATAAAGTACATATAAGTGGGTTTTAGGGAACTAACTCCAATAGAATCACAATTTCAATAGATACACCTGCAAATAAATTTTAGTCTACTAGATCTCACATTATATTAATGCTTCTACTAAGTTAAGGCTTTATTCAAGGGGTCCTCCATATTTTTTTCCATGGAAAATCCGTTTACTACAACTTCACCCCTCTGAGAAAAACCCATAAAGAGCTGATACTTTCGAAGTATGTGCTTTGTCTATTGATGTGACCTTGGATATTTTTCAAGAGCCACCACTATAGTATTATCACCATATAATGTGATAAGGTATTTAATTCTAGGAACCAAATAAATCTCTTGGAGGAAGTTGTGTATCCAAAATGCTTCTTTGTTTGCATTATATTCTACTATGTACTCATACTACACTATAGAATCGGTGAAAACTAGATGCTTTTAACCCTTATATCTCACAAATCCTCTATTGAGATTGAATACATATCTTGTATTCTACTTTAAATCATTCTGATATGTTCAAAAGTTAACATCAGTATAACCCCTGATGACTAGATCATAATATCCTTTATAAACTAGGATTATATCTTTAGTTCTTCTTAGATACTTAAAGATAACCTTAAGAATAGACCAATATTGTTCACCTAGATCAACTTGATATCTTCTTACCATGCTCAAGGTGTTGGTAACATCAAGCATAATATATAACATGGAATATATGATTGATCCTATCATAGAATCATATGACATCCTACCCATTATCTATTTATCCTCTTATGTATGAGGAAACATTTTATTAGAAAGAAGTATACCATATGAAACTGAAACCAATCCTTTCTTGGATTATTCTATACTAAATATTTTCAGTATCTTGTCAATGTATGCACCTTGAATTAGTCTAATAAGCCTACTAGATCTATCATGAATGATTTCAATACCAAAAATATAGGTTGATTCACCAAAGTCCTTCATGTAGAATCACTTGTTTAACTAGTCCTTAACTAACTATAATACTAGTATGTCATTTAAAATAGGTAATATTTCATCAATATATACTACTAGAATAACAAACACACTCCCACTAAACTGCTTATAAACACATGGCTCACATTTTTTCTTAATGAAACCAAATTATTTTACAGCTTCATCAAACCAAATGTTCCATGACCTAGATTCTTACTTTAATCCATAAATGGATCTCTACAACATGAAAATATTTTTTGAATTAGTTGGAGTCAGAAACCCTTCTGGTTGTTCCATATAGACATCTTCCTAAAGGTTCTCATTAAGGAATTTTTTTGACATATATATTCCAGATTTCATATTCATGGTAATCTTCTATAGTAAGTATAATTCTGATGGATTTAAACATAGTAACAAGATAAAAGGTTTATTTTTAGTGAATTACTTGATTCTATTTAAAACCTTTATCCACTAGTCGTTATTTGTAGGTACTTTAGCTTCCATGTCCAGTTTTCTCTTAAACACCCATTTACACTCAATGATATTTACATCAACTGGTGGATCCATTAGATTCCAAACATGGCTATGATACATGGAATCTATCTCAAAATTCATGGCTTCTTTCTATCTTTTAGCTTACAATCTATGTACCACCTCTTTGTAGAAGAGAGGTTCATTATTTTAAACTAATAACGAGTCACCATATTCAATGACTAGAAAAACATATCAGTCTAGTTCTCTTACCTCTCTAGTGATCTTATGTAGAACTTTTATTTTAGGAACAACTTATTCCATGGGGACCAGTGGATTTTTTTTTGTATAAACACCTGTGTATCTTAAGCATCAACTTCATTGAAGTCAATATTGCTCCCACTTTCCCTCTTAAGGATGTGCTCCCACAAAAGAAATATGGTTTTTATTACAAAAATAAATTTATTTTACAAGGTGTAATATAGATAATATTCCTTGGTTTCCTTAGGATATCCTATAAATATACACTTCATGCCTTGGAGTACTAGTTTGTTTCTAAAGGTGGCCTCAACAAACAACTCACATCCCCATATATGTTTATGAAAAAAAACTATTTTATCTCCACTCCATAAATCAATGATAATTCCATTTTACACTTAATTTGGTACTTATTTTAGTGTGTATTCCATAATTTATAATTCATATCCCCAAAAAGATAATAAAAGATTTTTAGGACTCATCATTAACCTTACCATGTCTAGAGAGGTATGGTTCTTCATTTACCTAAAACCATTCTACTGAGGTGTATAATGTGGAGTGTGTTGAGATAGATTCCCAAACTCTCATAGAATGTTGATAAACTCTTGGTTAACATAATCACCCCCTCGATCAAATAGAATCTTATTTATCTTCTTACTAAGTTGATTCTATAGTTTATTCTTAAATTCTTTGAATTTCTCAAAGGACTCAGACTTATACCTCATCCATTAGACGTATCCATATCTACTAAAGTCACTAGTAAAAGTTATGAAGTAATAATATCCACCTATATCTTCCATATAAAAGGTCCACACAAATGATAGTGCATGAATCTTAAAATATTTGTGTCCCTTTCACCCTATCCATTGAATGGTGGTTTGGTCATTTTTTCTTACAAACAAGCATTACATATTTCAAGTGGTCTTATATCAAAAGAGTCTAAATAAACATTTTGATAGAGATTTGTGAGAAATTCATAACATATGTGACTAATATGATGATACCACAACTGGATGTTGTATGAGTCCTGTGAACATGATTCATTATTTATTTCCAATACTTGGTTTTAATAATTTATTCCATAAAGACCATTATTTAGTTTTTCCATACCATAAAAATATCATCTTTGTAAAAAGGAATTATTTATTTCAAAATTTGAAAATAAAATCATCCATGTCAAATAAATAAACATAGATGATGTTATTTGTAACAATTGATGAAAAATAACAATTATTTAAAACCAAAATCATTCCAGATTAAATGGAAGGTGGTAGTCTCATATAGAAAAAGCAGTGAATCGTGCTTCATTGGCTACTCATAGATTCACCTCTCATCTAGAAATATTCCGAAATCTACTTGGTTTCTATATTTGGATACAAATGTGAGCACCAAAATCTATATAAAATACCCAATTTATTGATATAGAAAGATCACACTTAATAAAAAATGCACCTTTATCTTTCCCTTGATTTTGGGTGCAGTTCCTCTTCCAGTGTCCTAGCTTTCCACATGAAAAACATAATGCTTCCTTTTCTTTTACCTACCTTTGGATCTTATTATTCTTGGAAGGATGGTGCTCGAGATCTTTAAACTTGGAGAAATTATTAGGGCCCTTTTCCCTGTTCTTTATTTTCTTATTCACCATAAGGACTATGGATTTTTCATGACCCATGTTCTTTTCAACTTGGTGAATGAGATTAAGATGTTTTGAAAGAGTATTCTTTCCATTTATCATGTTGTAATTCATAATGAAACTAGAGAAGTATTTATTTAGTGAGAATATTATTGGGTTTATACATAGATAATCAGGAAATTTAATGACCAATATGTATAAGTGCTCTATATAGCCAATCATATTGACTACATGAGGCCCAACTAGCATCGAATATCCAAGCTTGTACATGAATAGTGCATTAAAGATCACATATCTCACTTGTCTCACATTATCTTGATAAATATTATGAAGGTGAGACATCATGGTATACATATCCATATCCTCATGTTTCTTTAGACTTTCATTGGACATGGATGATAGCATAAACCATTGGACATATGTAGTATCATCTAAATTTTCCTTTTATATTGATAATTCTTCCTCACTAGCCTCTTAGTTGAAGCTTTATTAATGGGGTTTTCAAGCACATATAATTTCCTTTAATAGAATAAAATAATGCGCAAGTGCCTTTTACATTCTTGGAAATTAGTTCTAATGAAAATATTACCCTTATCAAGTATGACCTATAGTGATATTTTTGAATTCATGTGTATCTTCATTTGTATATTTAAAAAGAGAGGTTTTTTTTACTTTATATGATAAAACTAAATAATAGATATTAAATTTATTAATCTCCCACTATTTTATTTAAACCCAATATCCCTCACAATTGGTTTTATAATATCTCATTGCTTGGACATTATAGTGCCAAGGATCCATATTCTCTTTCTCATAAGAAATAATTCTCCTTAAGAAGCTATTTGAAGGGTTTTAGGTAGGCATAATTTTTCCAATTGCATTATCTTATAGTTCCTTGATATGTTGGGTGGACTCCCCTATCCTGATATCCTTAATTTATATTTCCTTAACCCTTGCCTCTCATTTACACCAATCCTTTCTTTGGATGTCAACCCTTGAAGTGAAAAAAGTTAAGTCGACCCAAAATCGAAGTTAGAATTCCCCAATAATTAAAGAACCATGACTTTGGTCGATCAATAACTTTGAACTATGGTTCAATTTTAACTTAAGTAGTGGAAGGCTATACCAGATTAATATGTATGATTGATGTATTTTAAAATTTTATGTGTAAATTTCCCATTTTATCTTTATTATATTCTTGTTAATATTAAGTAGATTTAATTAAGTGATTAACCATGTACTGGATAAAGTTTTTGAATAATATAATTTATTTTAGTTTCATATTGTATGATTTTTAATTCATTAATTCATGTGATCATGAAAAAATTTCCATAATGAAATTAACCCTTCAACTTGATAGATTTTTTTGAAAAAAATCCTTCTTGATTTTGATTTTGGGTTGATTGTGTTTTTCGATGAAGGTTTTTTATCAAAGGAGGCATGAAGAGTGAGAATAAATGTCATAACTGATAATGCAGAGCATGAATGTTAGAACTGGTCACATGGAGCATGAATTTCAGAACTAATCATGTGAAGCATAAATGTCAGAACTGATCATGTAAAGCACTTGAAGACATCGCATGATTTTCATGGGATCTAATGAAGAGATCATATGAAGCACCTGAAGATACCACATAATTGTCATTGGATCTCATGATGAGATCATGTGAAGTACACATGTTTTTATTTGATCTCGTGAAGAGATCACATGAAACATATGAAAAAAAGGGGGTGGAAATGATAGAGTCTTATTATGGTCATTTAAAATCACATGACCAAATGATTTTCTTTGGATTTAGTGGTGGGATCATGCAAATCATGAGTGGTTTTCAATTGACCATGTGATGGGATAATACAACATACTCAAAGACAATGAAGGTGATCATGTGAAGCACTTGCAATATGAAGTAGGTGATCACACAAAGTGACCACATGAAGCGTGTAAGGATAATTGTTAAGGTGGTGAAGTGGATGGCTAACCACAATTTACACAGTTAAGGTAGTGGATTTATGCTTATAAATACCCCTTAATTCATCCTTAAGAAAAAAAGGAGAAGTTTTCTTAAGTGGTTTGATCTGAATAAAAATATTTCCTATTATATGTAGAAGGTATTCCTCCAAAATAAAGTGATCCTCATAATCAGAATAAGGTATTATGAAGGAGTCTCGCAAAGAAATATTGTTCAGAAATCATGTGAAGTGAATTATACATAGGTTTTTTTCACACATAGGCAGACCCATTGATATCACATGAACTGCATAACCTTAAAAGGTTAGAGTCATGTGATCTACATTAATAGAAGAAGGAATCGTGAAGAGATCATGTAGAGGGGTCTCATAGAGAGGTCTCGTGGAGGGTTCTCATAGATGGGTCTCACAAAGGGGTCTCACAGAGGGGTCTTGCATAGGGTTCTCACTGAGGGGTCTTACAAAGGGGTCTCATAGAGGGGTATTTCAGAGGCATATCACAATGGAATCTAATGGAGAGTTCTCATGGATATATGTCAAAGAGAGGTCTCACAAAAGAGTTTTACAGAGGGGTTACACACTCCTAGAAGAAAAGTATTCCACAAAGAAGGTTGTCATCTATTTGATGAACCAAGTTAGTAAAGAAACTCAAAAGTGTGAAAAAACTTGATTGTCATAAGATTTGGATGGAGGATCAGTGCATTCACTATATAAGAGATAGAATTGATCTTTCAAATTGTGAATGGTTGTAAACCAGGAGGGATAGTGAATACACTATGAACCTTGTAATAGTGGTTCACTTTAATGGATTTGGTACATCAGAACATTTCCTTCGTATGATCCTTGAACATATCCCATTGAGGGTGAACCAAATAATTTTTTTGTTTTTTGTTTATGTTTTAATTACCATTTATTCTATGCTACATGAAGGAGGGAGACTACTCTTTTGTTTAATAATGAAATAAGATCCATTAAGATGATTGTTTTAATCTATCATACCATGATTTCCTCCCTCTCATGGTATTTAACCTAGTTGGGATAATAATTGGTATTTGAGAAAAGGATTAAATTTATATTTTCTCTTTAAAAGAATAAATGAAAGTTGTTAATCACAAATAGATTCCAATCTTCGATGGAAAACATTTTCAACTATGAAAAAATTGGATAAAACACTACTTTTAATAATTAGGAATGTATATATCTATACCTATGCTGCATGGTATCTCTTCCAGTGTGGATAGTGAATTTTTATCATAAGAATAGATAAGAGAATTGGATATTTATGCCAAAGAAATAAATGCCTCGGGAAGAGCTTAATATAAAAGAATATAAACAAAGGTGATGTCATGTAAATTATATAATTATTTGTGGGAAAAGTTTCTAAATATATATGAAGGAAATTCAAAAGTACAAGAAGCTAAATTATAGGTTATGTGGAAAAAATATGAGTACTTAAGAATGCACCCCAAAGAGTCTGTAGATTCATTATTTGATCAGGTGAATGTTTTCATGGAAGACATGCATAGTCTTAGAAAAATTCTCAAAGATGTAAATACTGTTAAACACATCTTAATAAGACTTCCACCATGGTTTAATCTGAAAGTTTCTATACTATAAGATAAATATAGAAATGATATGACATTATATAGATTACATAGTATTCTTGTCACATACAAGATGAGAAATGATGATAATGAGTCTTTAGAAAAAGGTAAGTCTAAAGAGGTGGCATTAAAATCCATGAATAATCTCAATATAGAATACATTCAGGAAGAAGATGTTTTGGATGAGGTCATATTACTTATTTTCTCAAAAATATAAAAGGGTAAAATGAAATTTTAAAGGGAAACTCCCTCTTGTATGCTTTCATTATGAAAAGGTTGTACATTTTTTAGTAAAGTGTCCCAAGAAGTTTCAAGAGGATGATGATGATAATGATGAAACTCTTAAGAAGAATTCATAAGGTAGTGTGAAAGGATGGAAAATAATAAGTGAAATTTATTTACAAAAAATAATATTCTTTCATAAGAAAATGACAGTTCAGAAGAATCTGAGGCATAAGAGATGGAAGGCTGCAAGGATCACAAAGAAGATGTTATAGTGGTAGTTGTGGATAATTACCTATCAAGGGAAGAAAGTTACAATGATCAAGGAGTGGTAAAAGGAAGAGTTGACCTTCAAGTTGAATTATAATCTTTATTTAAGGAGATAAATTTTTGGAGAGATAAAACAAATAAATCCAATAGGGTGGTTCATAATGATGAACTCTATATGCAGCAAAAAAAAGAAGAGAAGTTTCAGATGAAGGATTAAATTGAAAATATCAGATTTGAAAATCCATATAACTCATAAAAATCATTTAGTTCAAAATTAAATTTGAATAACATACCAAGTTTATAGATATTATAACTAACATAATAAAAGATCAAGTTAAACATATCAAAGAACTTTAGGAGAAAGTTGTCAGCCTATGAATAAAGGTAAAATATCAAGATAAACTCCTAAATCCTAATATGATACAAAGAAAGTAGGTTTCACAGACAACAAAAAAGGGAAATTATAGTTTGGAAGTCTATAAAAACGGTCAAAGTAATGTCTAGAGAATAAAATTACACATCATAATAATATAGCTAGTAGGGGTATTCATTGAAAATAGAAAGTAGTAATGTTTGATGTTAGACCACAAGAAACCACTATGAGGTTGAAGATTGATTTGGGTATAAATAAAAATCATAAGATTCAGAGATTTCAAGGGAGATTAGTGGTGTAATAATGATGAATACATATACACTTCATATCAAGTATTATTATTATTAAAAGATGGGGCATTCTCAAAATTTATATTTCATAGCCAATATATTTATATGGGAACAAGAGTAGTAGAAGTATCCAAATAGAGTTCAGTATTTCAGGAATGATTTTCATGGTCATTGTTTTTGGTGTGTAGGATTCAAACACATGGATAGATATTGTTCATCAAGGAATGTACTGAAGCAGACCTGAAGGGGTTGTATGCAGCATATCAAGGGAACTTTAAATGATTTGAAATTGTATAATCAATTTGAATATTTTAAAGATGAGGTTAGACCATAATACTATAATTCCCAAACCCCAGAATCCCAGAGATAGTGCATTATTTTAATACATTGACATGATTACAAGAAATCAAATCCTAAAGGATTGATTGATTTAGCAGTCTTGGAAAATAGATTACATACATGAATCTTACATTATATTTTAAAACATAAAGTACAACATAGAAAATATTTTAAGAATACCATTATTATCCTAGATTAACCCTACATACCAATCATGGTACTCATCTTGGAATCCTAAGCAAAATAAAACATAATAAAGGGGTGAGATCAGATGCTTAGTAAGGGTAAGTGAACAATGGAAGCTATTAAGAATAATAAGCATAAACATTAAGTTAAAGTGTATAACTAAAACATAGCCCATTTAAACATAATCTTAATCATAATATAGAAAGAATAAATAATTCTATATAAAATATTCACATGAGCTAGAAAACATAACCATGGATATTCTACTAGTCAAATATTCACATGGAATATCAATAACTAATCTCATAATTTGGTAATTCATAATTTCAGTCATCATAAACATATCGTCAAGGATTTGTCCAAGACATCATACATAAACAGGTAAAAACCCAAACTATTTTGTCTCATGAGACCTACTAATGTATCGATGGTTGATAACAGGCCTCACCCATCACTTACTAAGTCCAATGCATTCCTCGTATGAAAAGGGTGAAACATAATCAATAGAAACATTCGTATTAAAACTAGAATACAAAATGTTAATACATTAACCATAAAACATGAATGGTATCAAAAATAAAACATCTACAATCAAACATATCATAAACCCTTTAATACAATATGGTAGATTTTATCATAATAAATCAACTTCAATGAATCATAAAATTCAACAAAGGATGTTATCATAAATTAAAATAATCTAATAAAATCATTAAAAATTTCTTTAGAGAAATAATCCTTTTTTTACTTTGAAATAATTTATTTAAAATTGACACATTTATAAAATAATACATTTAAAAAAATATTTTTGAATCAAAGTGTCCCATACCACTTTAAAACATTTGATAGAAATTCAAAACATAACATTTTATAATATTAATGTCCTTATAAATAAATCCATAAAACCCATTTCAAAAACATGGACATGAATGAGAAATATTTAGAAGAAAAAATATTAGAAACATTTAAAATGATGTTTTAGTTAAATATAACCCTAGATAAAACCTTAAAAAGATTCCATTTGAAAATATTTTTAAGAAATATGGACATGGATGATTAATATGTCCCAGTAAATACTTTTGTATAGAAAATCTCAGATAATAATGAGATTGCGAAATTAACCCTTATCTTAGGTATGATTCCCTCTGTACATGTACAAAAATCCCGTATAGTGGTTTTAAAAATGTTATTAACTTATACCAGAATAATAATAGTATTTATGATATCATATATTATTTATTTATGACTTTATATTACCCATTTATTAACAATTACAAGTTAAAGTAAAGTTTCGAGTAATAACCGCTTTTTTTATCGTATGTGTTTTGACTCATTATTTTTTATCCTATAACTTATATCATGAATTAATTACTTTAAAAATGTAAAACATGATTTATATATCATTTATATTTAGTATATAAATATATATATATAAAATATATATATATATATATGAAATTAAATACACCGTTCATGGAGACAGTATGCCATACATACGCTTGAACGTTGTTTCCGTTTTCTTATCGTATTGAATGGAAGAAGGTAATTGAAATATATATATATATATATATTATTAAAGTATCATTATTATGTCATATATTTCATATTTATTCATTATATAAATTTTTATAATCATTCTTGAATGGTTAACATGGAAGATGAATCTCATCACGTTGTGAAGACGATTGGTCGTACGTACACACAAGCGACAATATCATTTACTTATTGGTAAAAGGGTGAATAATTATATGGTATATTAATTATAAAGAATAAATATCATTTCATATTCATTATTTTTATCAATTATATCCATCATTATACTCATCCAAATAAATTGGTGATGAAAACAATTTATACCACAACGTGGAGATGGTAAGTCGTATGTACGCACACATGGTGATATTGTTTTTCATAAGATAGATAAAAAAGGAATATGGTTGTCCCATAATCATAATAACATATCATCATATATTTTATGCTATATTTATTACTTTATTAAGTAAATAACATAGTAAGATGAAGTATAATAAGAAAATAACTTAAATGAATGGGCAAAACAATTACCTCTTCTTTGGTGGACTTCCTTTGGATCTCCTCTTAGGGACACTAGGGTTGGTATTTTTGAAATACCAAGACATCCAGAAGTTAACTAAGAATTTTGGTAGGATAAATGGGTAGGTTTTGGTCGATATAGAAGTCTCAAAGTGTTATGAGAAAGTGAGAGAGGAGGAACCCTTTTATAATTGAGGTGAGGTGCACTTTTAGAAATCCTCAAAATATTAAAATATAATAAGACTATTCTAAATCCAAATACTTAAAAATGACCAATAAATGAAAATTATAAGACACGTTCGAACATATACTATCCCCTTGTGATTGTTTAACATTTTTTATTTTTAAATAATTTAGTAATAAATTAATTCAATAAGATATCATTATTGTCAAATTTGATACTATTATTTTAATTTGACTTTAAATTCCTCAAGACTAGTGGGAATTCAAATATATTACTTTAACACATCTCTATAATATCCTATAGGTCTATAAAATTAACTAAAAACATTAAATAATCCCAAATATATCAAAATTAATATTATTAAAATAAATTATTTTATTTATTTTTTGATTAAATAAATATTTATTTAGTATTGAATAAGCTTTTAAAGTAATTATATAATTTCTAAAATGTTGAAAAAATAACTTCCTTAAGATCAAAATATAAATTTAGGTTCATTCATATCTTGGTTTTCCCATATATGAACACATACAAGATATTAAAAACAAAGAAAGTGGTATTTTGTAATTATCTTTGATTTAAATAATATATAATTTATTTTCCTGGACAAGTGTCCATTAAAAAACTAAAAATCGATCATAATGTGAAAAGAGTCTAATATTATTTATCCAATAATATTTTTACATGTTTTTATTATGTTTTTAATCCTTAACATTTTGTTTTAACTCTTATTTAACTCCTTTAACTCTTACCGTAATATCATGTAAATTATACATTAAGGGTTAATATTTTTACTATAAAATTCTAAACAAACCCAAAATAGATCATTTATGACCCCTTTAACCTTATTCTAGTTATTTTGTTTAATTTTCTATTTTTATAAATTTTATATCATTTAATAAAATATTATTTATTTTAAATTATCATTTATGTCAATTTTGACACTATTCATTATTGTGTCTTATAAAAAAAATCAAAACAACAAGATAAATTCGAAAAAGACATATAAAACATTACTAACATGTACAATTAATCAATAAAAATTGTGTATGACATTAACTCACTCAAATTATTTTTATATTAATATCATTTATTTGATTATTTCATTATTTAAACAATTACTGCATCATCATTGTGTCACCATTTAAATTAACTATTTTATCATTAAAAGTTATTAATAAACTATCATTATGTAGATAAACATTTTATCTTTAAAATTACTATTTATATTTGAGTTTATATTTTTATTACCCTATAATAAAAATAGTATAATTATTAAAAATGTGAGTATGACATTTTTAAATTATTTTTAAATAAAATATTATAAATTTCATATTCTTACCCAAGTGGCTTAAAAATATTATAATTTCAGACTAAGGTTTATTTTGGTGAAAAACCACTTATCCAATGAAATTATGTTAAGTGTTAGGGTAATGTAAAAATATTATAATATTATTTTTACCTTTAATTACCTGATTACCCTTAACTATGGTAAATAAAAATACTAGAGTTATTATTCACCAAAAAATAATTTGGTCTTATTAAACCATAAATTTCATACTTATTACAACCATGTATGTCCATTTTTTCAAATTCAATTCATAGAAGTGGCTAAATTAAGTTTAACATAAATCCCATAGATGTAGCGAGAAGGTGAGTAAAAGAGACGTTCAAAAGTTCAATAAGTTTTTATATATAATTTAAATATAAAAATAATTCCAATGACCTAAATTGAATTAATATATGTATTATTGATATATTTTTTTCTTTAAAAGTTAATTTATAGTATAATAATCAGTTAAACGAAAAATACAGTTTTTAACTACAATGCAGTATTTTTCACTATTCATAAAAAAAATGAAACTTCTCAGAAAAATACTAAAAATTTACCCTAAGATAATTTTGAAATTATGAATTAAAAAATGAAGTTTATTTTGAAAAATAAAATTTATAAAAATTTATAAGTTTTAAAATAGTTGTGCCATTAAAAGGTGATAAAACTTGATCTTACATATAACGCAAGCTATCAAAGATGTTAAATTTAAAAAGAGACATAGCATAAAATATTGGGGTGATACATTCTCTACTCCTTAAATAAATCTCATCCTTGCAATTTTAGAATTTAGGTTCAGTAACTATGGTTTGACTATTCAAAATTTCTTTATTTAAATCCCACATCAGAATAAGGGTTGATAAAACTTTCACTTTAAAATAAAGAAAGTAAAGTATGAAGGTCACCAAAGATAACACATACTAGGGTTACATATAGAAAAATATGGACATGGAAGAGGTATATAAACATCAAGTTCTTATGGAGGGTGATAGAGAACATGATCATGATAAAGTTAACAATCACAAAGCTATAAATTTGTGATGATCCAAGGGACCATTTGATTCATTAGAAAAGAAGATACTAGGATAAAATTTTTAGTTTCAAGATCATTTACCTAGAGTTGAATAATTATTTTACTTTTCAGATAATCACCTACTTGATTTATTTTCATGTCGTAATCATAATCTAATCCTTTGGTTATGCCTCAATCTATTTCCAGTTCATCCCTTACACATGGAAATAAGTGTTTCAAAATGAATTTTTTATGCCTGAAGCACTTTTATGAATCATAAGATCCATGAGTTATTCGTTCAGCCTTTAAATATTTACTGAAATCAAAAAGGTTATCACAAATTATCTAATAAATCAAATTTTAATCTCAAATAAAAATATCCAATGTTAAACTTAATCCATTCCAACCTTAGGACTCATTCAAAATACTTCAGTCCAAATTCGCAGTCCAAAAATTTATAAGGAAGGTCACTAAATTTTGAAAATCAAATTACATCATATTTTTTTCCAAACACTGTAATGTAGATCTTATTGTCATGTACCAAATATTTGATGACCTTAAAAACCTTAATGAAATCATTCATGCTTCCAAATCCTTGATGAAGATGTACTATTATACAATTCTTATATATCTCATGATTCTTATAACTAGAGAACCATTGATGAAATAATTCTTAAATCCAAATAAACATGAACTTTAATAATTCTAATTAATTCTTAAACCATTAACCATTTTTATCATCTTATTCCTTAATACCTCCTTCATTTAATTTCCTTTTTTAGTCTTTTTATCATCAACATTATAACTATTACTTGTATAACCTTGCTAATTCTAACCATTAACCAAAATTCAAAGCACAAAGTGAGAAATACTAATCACAGCGATATAATCACGAAAAATCATTTGTAGGATCTCTAAATTATGGTATCCTTTTCTCAATCCATAATTCCATGGTATTAAACTAGTATATCTATTACCAAATCTAAAAGTTGATATCCTATACTTAGATTTATCCTCAAAGTCATTCATAGGGTTATGTTTTCTAATCTTTTATTTCTAAATCTAGTTTCCAAGGTTGATACTAAACTTATTTTGATACCAACTGTAATGTCTCGACCCTAGAATCTTAGAGCCGATGTATTATTTTAATACATTCACATGATTATAAGGAATCAAATCCTGAAGGACCGATCAGTTTATCAGTCTTGAAAAATATATTATATATATGAACATTACATTACATTTTAAAACATAAAGTATAACATAGAAAATCTTTTGAGAATGTCATTTTTATCCGAGATTAACCCTAAATATAAGTCATAATATTCATCTTGGCATCCTAGTAAAAATAAAATATAAGAAATGGGTGAGATTATATGCTCAGTAAGGGTAAGAAAATAACAAAATCGATTAATAATAATAATCATAAACATCAAGGAAAAGTGTATTACTAAAACACAATATATTTAAACAAAATCTTGATAATAATATGGAAAGAATAAATAATACCATGTAAAATAGTCACATGATCTAGAAAACATAACCATGGATATTCTACTAGTTGAATAATCACATGGAATATCAATAACTAGTCTTATAATGATGGAATGCATAATGTTGGTCATCATAAACATACCATCAAGGCTTCGGCCAAGACACCATACATAAATAGGTAAAAACCCCAAATAGTTTGTCCCATGATACCTACCAATATATTGAGGGGATATAGTGGTCCTCGCCTGTCACTTACCAAGTCCAATGCATTCCTCATATGAAAAGGGTGAAACATAACCAATATAAACATTCATATTAAAACTATCATAAGAAATGTTAATACCTTAACCATAAACAATGAATGGTATCAAAATATCACTTACACAATCAAACATATAATAAAACCTTTAATATAATATGGTATATTGTATCATATGAAATCAAAATCAATTAATCATAAAATCCAACAAA
Organism: Viscum album; assembly: GCA_963277665.1. Lineage (NCBI taxonomy): Eukaryota > Viridiplantae > Streptophyta > Magnoliopsida > Santalales > Viscaceae > Viscum > Viscum album. The sequence goes on along the minus strand of OY728157.1, from coordinate 197,762,053 downwards.
GGATTTTGGCATAGATGAAAATAATCTAATAAAATCATTAAAAAATCTTTGATAAATATTCATTTTTTACTATGAAATAATATATTTAAAATACATGAATTTTTATAAAATAATACATTTAAAAAATATATTTTTGAATCAAATTGTCTCATACCACTTTGAAAAATTTGAGATAAATTCTAAAATTATCATTTTAAAATATTCATGTCCTTATAAATAAATCCATAAAACTCATTTCAAAAATATGGAAATGAATGAAAAATATTTAGAAGAATAAATATTAGAAACATTTAAAATGATGTTTTAGCTAAAGAGTATATTAAATAAAACATTAAAAATATTCCTTTTGAAAATATTTTTAAGAAACATGAACATGGATGATAAATATGTCCTAGTAAATACTTAAGTATAAAAAATCTCAGATAATAATGAGATTATGAAATTAACACTTACCTTAGCTCTGATTCCATTCATACAAGTACAAAATACTATATAATGGATTTAAACATATTATTTACTTGTATCATAATCATAATAATATTTATGATATCATATACGATTCATTTATGACTTTATATTACCTGTTTATTAATAATTCCAAGTTAAAGCAAAGTTTCAGGTAATAACCGCTTTGTTTATCATGCATATTTGTGACTCGTTAGTCTTGATCATATTAGTTATATCATGATTTAATTATTTCCATAAAGTAAAAAATGATTTATATATCATATATATTTATTATATAAATATATATAAGATATATATGAAATGGAATACACTATTTATGGAGACGGTAGGCTGTACGTACGCATGAACGCTATTTTCATTTTCTTATCATATTGAATGGAAGAAATTAAATAAAATATATGTATATATATATTATTACAATAGCATTATTATGTCATATATTTAATATTTATTTATAATATATATTTTTATAATCATTCTTGAATGATTTATGTGGAAGATGAATTTGATCGTATCGTGGAGACAATAGGTCGTACGTAAGCACGAGTGATGGTATCATTTCCTTATTGGTAAAAGGGTGAGGAATTAGATGGTATATTAATTACACCGAATCAATATCATGTCATATTTATTATTTATATACATTATATTCATCATTATACCCATCCAAATAAAGTGATTATGGAAAAAATTATACCATAGTGTGGAGACGGTAAACTGTACGTACACACGTATGGTGATATTTTTTTTCATAGGATGGATAAAAGAAGGAATATGGTTATACCATAATCATAATAAAATATCAGAATATATATTATACTAGATTTATTACTTTATAAATTAAAAAATATAGTAAGAGTAAGTGGAATAAGAAAGGAACTTAAATGAATGGGTAAAACAATTACCTCTTCTTCAGTGGACCTCCTTTGGATCTCCTCTTAGGGACAATAGGGTTGGTATTTTTGGAAGAAGTGGAACTCTAGAAATTAACTAAGAATTTTGGGAGGATAAATGGGTTGGGTTTTTTGAGATAGAAGGCTCAAATTGGTGTGAGGAAGTGAGGGAGGAGGTTCCCTTTTATAATTGAGGTGAGGTGCACTTTTAGAAATCTTCAAAATATTAAAATATAATAAAACTATTATAGATAAAAATACTTAAAAATGGACAATAAATTAAAATTAGAATAAATTTTAGATTATATACTATCCCCTTGTGATTATTTAACATTTTTTGTACTTTTTAATAATTTAATAATAATTTAATTCAATAAGATATAATTATTGTCAAATTTGATGCTATTCTTTTAATTTGACTTTAAATACATCAAGACAAGTGGGAATTATAATATAATGGTTTCACACATATATATTATATCCTATAGGTCTATAAAATTAACTAGAAACATTAAATAATACCAAATATATAAAAATAATATTGTTAAAATATATTATTTTATTTTTCTATTGATTAAGTAAATATTGTTTTAGTATTGAAGAAGCTTTTAAGGTAATTATATAATTTATAAAAATTCAAAATAAATTTATATAATGAAACCAACTTACTTAGGAAAAAAATAGATATTTATTTTTGTTAATATCTTGGTTTTGTCTCTATGTGGACACATAAAACATATTAAAAACAAAGAAAGTGATATTTTGTAACTATCTTTGATTTAAATAATATATAATTTATTTTCATTGAAAAGTGTCCATTAAACAACTCAAAATCTATCATAATGTGACAAGGGTATAATATTCTTCATCAAATAATTTTTTATAAGTTTTTATTATGTTTTTAATCCTTAACATCTTGTTTTAACCCTTATTTAACCCCTTTAACTCTTACCGTGATATCATATAATTTATACATTAAGGGTTAATATTATTACTATAAAATTCTAAAAGAACCCCAAATAGATCATTAATGCCCCCTTTAACCTTATTATAGTTATTTGGACAAGTTTTGTATTTTTTATGAATTTTATATCATTTAATAAAATATTATTCATTTTAAAGTATCATTTATATCAATTTTAACACTATTAATTATTTTATCTTATACAAAAATCAAACCAACAAGATAAATTCAAGACAATACTTCTAAAACTTTACTAACATGTCCAATTCATTAATAAAAATCATGGATGATAATAAATCACTCAAATTATTTTTATATTAATATAATTTATTTGATTATTCTATTATTTATACAATTAATTCATCATCATTGTGTCACCATTTAAGTTAGTTATTTTATCATTAAAATTTATTAATAAATTATCATAATATAGATAAAAATTTTAGATTTCAAAATTACTAATTATAATCGAGTTTATCTTTTTTATAACCCTATAATAAAAATGGTATAGTTATTAAAAATGTGAGTATGACATTTTTAACTTATTTTTAAATAAAATATTATAAATTTCATATTTTTACCCAAGTGGATTAAAAAGGTTATAATTTAATCCTAAGGTTGATTTTTTTTGAAACCCATATATCCAATAAAATTAGAAAAAGTGTTAGGGTAATTTTATGATATTGTAATATTATTTTTACCTTTAATTACCCAATTACCCTTAACCGTGGTAAATAAAAGTACTAAAGTTACTATTTACCAAATATTAATTTGATCCTATTAGACCATAAATTTCATACTGATTAAAAACATATATGTCTATTTTTCCAAATTCAATTTTCAGAAGTGGCTAAATTAAGTTTAATACTAATCCCACGAATGTGGCGAGAAGGCGGGTAAAAGAGACGTTAAAAAGTTCAATAAGTTTTTATATCTAATTTAAATATAAAAATGATTCCAAAGACCTAAATTGGATTAATATATGTATTATTTATATATTGTGACTTTAAAATCAATTTAAATTATAATAATTATTTAAACGAAAAACATAGTTTTTAACTACAATGTAGTATTTTTCACTATTCATAAAAAAATGGAACTTCTCATAAAAATACTAAAAATTCACCATAATATAATTTTGATATTAAAAATTCCAAAATAAAGTTTATTTTTAAAAATAAAATTTATAAAATTTCCAAAATTTAGTTTTAAAATAGGTGCACCATTAAAAGGTGATAAAACTTGATCTTGTGTATAACGTAAGTTATCAAAGATGTTAAATTTTAAAAGAGACATTCCATAAAATATTAGGGTGATAAACATACTCTGAGGATGATCAAGAATATCATCTAGGATCAAGTATAAATCCAAATATATGGGTCATGAAGAAAAGAGATGAGTAGAATTTGGTTACTGAGATTACCTTCAAAGAATGAGATCGCACCAGAATATAGATTATTGATAGTGGATGCACCACCCATATGACAGGAAATAAGAACACCCCTTCCCGTTTGTAGGAGTAGTTATCTGTTTGGGGATCGATTTAAATTCCCTTTCCTTGTAATGATTCTTTGGTTGTAATGGTCATGTATGGTGGTGTTTTATAGTGTCGTAATTTTAAATGAAAAATTGGTGGTGTTTTATGGTGTCATAATTTTAAATGAAAAATTGGATATTGTGGAATCTTCTGAGAATTCTTAATTTAATAAAAGAATGTTTCTATTTTAAAAATTATGAAATTCTCTATTCTAAATGGAGGTATCTTCCATGTGTTCTTTGTTCTGGTAGTTCCTCATTAGGATGAAAGAAGATGATGGGTATGTGTCCCTTAAATCCCCGTCTCAGTGAAGTGTCAGATTGAGACAAAGTGAGTCTTATGGGGTATTTTGTTATTTTTTCTCTGCCTAAAATGTTGTGTGGTCTCTCATAAAACCAATGAAAGAGTTCCAATCAGGTATTTTCATATTCTAGCTTCAATTAAGGATATTCTTCAAACATCAGAGCTCTATCCATAGGCTTAGGAGTGAATCTTGCATGCAGTCAAGAACCTCGGGGGTGTGAGGGACCTTGGTCTAGCTTCTATCTTCAGTGTGGGAAATGAAGGCAGTTTAACCTTCTTAGGTAGATGTTTCATCTCAAATGGTACCATTTTATGGGAAGAGATATAGAGGCCTCGTTTTCTCATTGCGGCCCACATGGTTTGAAATATCATCTTGGATTGTGAGGATATGGGGTAGTCTTGCATCATTGAAATTCTTGTGGTTGTGTATTTTTGGATGTGATTATCTATTTGGTTGTCCATGTGTGGTCAACCATGTGAATCAATTTCAGTTTTGGTTTGTGCTCATATAGAGATGGTCTTGTCCCATGAGGATGTTAAATTTTGTAGTTCTTTTCACTTGGTTTGGATTTTATTTTTCCAGAACCCTCATGGAGGGGTTTGTTAGACCGTGTTTGTTGGTATGTGCAGGAAGTTACTAAGCATGCATGTGCTGGGTTTCTTGAGATTGGTCTATGCCAATTGTCCTAAGATGGTTGTTATCTCAAAATGGTGGTAATACCCACCCTTGTCCTCTTTATGGTTTCTTCTAGATTTGGTTGGTTCTGGAAAGTTTCCATGGTGGGGAAACCCACCATAGGTTTCATTGAAATTTATTCTAGAGTGAAACGACTTTAGTTCACTTCTAATGGTGGGGAGTTTGTTTAGGCCTCCCCGTGTTGATAATCCGGTTTATTTTATTATGTTGGATTGGCAGTGGGTATTCTTGTTTGGAGCTATATATTTTTGAGTTCCTTTATTGAGTAAAGGTTGGGGTTGGAGTGAGCCAAATAGTTTTTTTAAAGCAAGGTTTTGGTTTAAGTTTTCTGACACTCTTCGAGAAGTGGTTTAGGATTGTTTTTTCATTTCAAATAAGAGGTATGAATTTCATTTGGTAATGTATAAAGTGTTCTTAGCTAGAGAATTTGGATTATGCAGTTTCAAAAAATTCATTTTCTTTCATTGATCAACTAGAGGTGTTGTGTATTTCTAGGGGAAGAAGGCGTATGGTAGGGAGTTCATTCTGTCCTCTCGGGTTAAATTTTTTGACTCTATGTTTCCATTCGTGGTGTTCTTGACTTATCTACATTGGATGTTTGTAATGGATATCCTTTAGTTTTATAGGAGTATCATTTTTCATTTCTATATCAAACCATGAAATTAATTTCCAAGGACATAAAGTTTTCATGGTGGGGAGAATTGTCACACTATGATTTTTGTTTTCATCTTTTACTCCAGTTCATTTTTGGATCTCGGTTTTTATCTTGAGTTCTAGGTGCAACAGGTTTGAATTTTGCGGTATTTACTTTGTTTATTTTTGGTCTAGTTATTTTCAATGGGCTTTACCCTTGAGTTTTGGTGAAAAATGGGAGTTTTGGGGTTGACAGCATGAGGCACACGGTTGGTGCATGGTTTGAGAAGCCATGCACCCTTTCCCTAGAAACTGTATGGCCAAAGTGGAATTTTTGGACAGTGGCTAATGCATGGTTAGCACATGGTTTATAAACCGCATGTGATAACCATACAACATGTCCCTATTAGATAGTGATGGGTGCATAGTTGTTGTACAGTTTTGAAAACCATGCTTCGTGTCTAGGTCATTGAAAATTTGAAAATTCCGGTTGTTTTTTCTTGGGATTTAGCCTCAAATCCCTCATTTCTCACCCCATTTGACCTATCCAACCCCAGGAACCTCCCTTTCTCCCTATTTTCTCCCTTAGTCTTCCTTTGGTTTTTTTGGTGTGGTAACTTCAAATTTTTATCAAGTAAGTGGTTTATTCCTCTTTTCTAGGGTTTCTCTTCCTCTTTCTCGGGGTTTCAATATTCCAGTATATGGGGTAACCTATTTGGGGTTGGGTCTTGTTCTTTAGGGTTCAATATTTATGTTTTTGGTTTGATCTTTCTTTTATAGGGTCCCTTAGTGACACGGTTGTTGTTTAACACCAATTTTTAGAAGTTTTTACACTTGAGGTAGGTGGTTCCATGCTCTAATAGTTTTAGATGATTTGATATGATTGCTTGGTTAATTATATGTGCTCTATGATATATTTGTGTGGTGTAAAATGTGTTTTGGAAGGGTGTGACAGGATTATGTGATAGAAATGTATTTTATAAAGGAAAATGGTTATGTTTTTGTGTCTTCCTTATTGTGGTGATTCATGGAAGTGTTTTCTGGCTTGATTGAAAGGTGTGAAATATGTTTTCATGGGTACTTGATGTGTGAATGTATTAAAAGTGATTTTTTCAAAAGAAATGGATTTTATGGCATGATGGATTGTTTTTTTTACTTTTAATGTAACTTGTGAATTTTGTAAATGATGGAAAACATGTTTTTAAATTAAAATTGGTTTATGTATATATTTGAAAGGGTATTGGCCCATATAAATGGTTAAATTGATTATGTGTTTTTCATGTAATGATACCGAATGGGTTTCATAGATTATGCAAGTGGTGTGAAACATATTTTGAAATTTTTTGGTGTGTGTGGAATGAAAAAATGGGTTTGTTATGGAAAATAGTGATTTCCTTGTATGCTTATGCCACTTGGAAAGTGTATGTAAAATTAATGATTTGTGTGATATGTGAAATAAAACTGAAGCACAAAGGGAATCCTAGGTATTTAGGTGAAAAAACTAGTACTAGTACACTAGTGATTCAAAAGTGGAAAGTCCCAGTTTCACTTAGCAGTATTGAAGATCAACACACTAACTAAATTATTATGATGATTGTAACCACTAGAATTTTGGATGTAATCCTCTCCAGTGGATCATTCATGAGGATGTTGTATAGTGTGGTTACTATACCACGTTTTACTGAGATATGATGAACCTAGATTCCCACTTATTCTAGACTACCCTTATGAATTTACCCATGGTTATCTCTTATGAAATGATGCTTATGTTATGTGGTTCCATCCATCATCATACAGGGGACCTTGTGAATATTTCATTTTTGAAGTAAGTTTGTTGAAAAATGGTTTTCTTTGAAAGTGTTTTCCTTGTGAATAGTTAATCTGAAATTTTTTTCATAAAAATGTTTCAAAGGTCTTTATATAAATGTGCATGCTAATTTTTATTTTAATGTTGTATCATGGAATCATTTCTTTTGGGTGGAATCCTACTGGGCTTTGGCTCACAACCTTTATACACCTTTGAGTGTATGTAGAATTTGTTATGTATGACCCAGGTAAAGTAAATATGTGTCATGGTGTGGTGGATCTGGATTCTAGTCTTCCAATTATTTTAGGTGTTGGTGGTGGTGGCTTGAGGGTGATGTCCCTAATGTTTCATGAAGGTTTTTGGGACATTTTTTGGTTTCCTTTCTGTTGTAGTATTTTGGTTTTTGGTTAAAATTATAAAACCTTGATTCTAAAAATTGTTGTACCATGTTTGGGTTTGTTACCAGTTATGCTTTGTTGTGCTATTTTTTGATTTATTATGGTTATATTCATGGGTAAAATCATTCACAAATTATGTTTTTTATACCCAGGCACTAGTTTCCATCCCATGGGGATTGGGAACGCCATTCAGGCCATGCCATGTACTGGGTCGGGTGTCAGGTTGGATGGAAATCCGACTTGGTTCGTGATAGTATATCTCTACAATTCCAACCACACAACTCATAATATAATTCTATCACAGGTATAATATCACATTTTATTATAATAAATAACAGGAATATGTAACTCTACCCTAATCGCACACCCCATGATATAAGGGTCTCACAGAATAATGCTTGAGTCTAGTGTAACCTACCCATTCTTGAGTCTGGTATGACCTCACAAGGGTCTTATAATAGTTATAAGATATCAAAGTAGTGGTTAATAATTATGGGTTGATCAAGTATATTTTCACCAAAAATTTATATAGGAAAAAACTATATAAGTTTTTGCTGACAGATTAAGTAACCCAACCTTGTATATTAACCAGAATATCAATCACCAGTTAGAATTAAAATTTCATATGAACCCTAAATGATAATAATGATTCATGAACATGTTCCTATTACTGCCTCAAGCTAAGAGTAAAAACCCATAAATCATAAATCAATATCAAAATTCATCAAATAGAAAAGTAGCCCTACAATAAAAGAAAAACCCAATAATAACAATCATGCCCTTGGTAACTTAGACCTCGCTTATATATGGGTTGGATACTCATATGCATGAGATCTATATTAGGCCCTATTAATATCCTATCAACTTTCTATCGTATCCCAAATAATAATACAAAAGAAAAATAATGCTCTAATACCACTTTGTAATAAACATGATCTGGTTCACCTTTGTTGTGATCGAACCAGAGCACCATGTACCTCAGGTATGCATCCACATATGCCAGAGGCTGTGTACTGATGACAACGGTTGATATATATCACATGGAGAGACAATACCCTCATTTATAGATAACCATAAATATAGTGGAATAAATATCATAAATTTTTCATCACAACACAAAGGAAGTAAAAGGATATATATATATAATTGTTAAATGCCAAAAAATAGTAAACATCAACACATCCTATAACGTAATGAACTATTGTGCATGTCATACAAGTCATCCAAGAATATTTAGGATCCCTCATGGGTGGATAATATACAACTAATCCTAAAAAAACAAAAACAAAAATCAAAATGAGACATCCATGTCCAATCTTGATTCCCAGATTGTATTTGTCTCTTAACTCCCACCAAGATCAATTAGCTCATCCAACATTATAGGGCCCTTTACTTTCCCCAGGTCATGAAACATGAAGTCTGATCGGGTACCAGGGCACCTAAGCAGGGTGTGAGTATAACTTTAAAGGATACCATCAATGGTGTCCTCAAAAAATAAAGTAAATATAGGTGTGTGATTGATATGAAAATCTAGTAAAATAAAAAATAATAAATAATTAACATGTAACCTCATAGACTAATTCGACCAAACCATGGGTGACCATGCCTATTTTGTCTAGTGTTGGAATGGGATGATATACCCATGGTTTGAATACACTACCACAAAAACAGTTTTTCCCAGTGCTAACCTTTATCAGTGCTAACGAAAAAGCACTGATAAATGGTCCCTTTATCAGCGATAAAAAAAGCGCTGATAAAAGCACCCCTTTATCAACACTTTTTTTAGCGCTGATAAAGGTACCCCCATTTATCAACACTTTTTTTAGCACTGATAAAGGGACCCCCTTTATCAGCGCTTTTTTAGTAGCACTGATAAAGGGGGAGCCGTTATCAGCATTTTTTTTAAAGCGCTGATAAAGGGTCGACTTCAAAAAAAATTAATTAAAAATAATATATTAATATATAAATATATAAATATAGTTATATTGATATAAATATAATATATAATTTTTAAATATATTTTAGATAAGTATAAATATACATTTACACTTAATATACTTAATATATAAGATATTTAGTGAAAATGACTTATAAAAAAATTAAAAAAAATATTTTTAATTAACAATTTGCTAATTATTATGGAGTAATAGTCATTTAATAACAATTTGAAGACTAAAAAAATAAAAATAAAATAAAAAAAAGATCCAAAATATGTTAAAAACGCAACTCGAACTTCAAACAGTCATAACTTTTGATTCGGGTGTCCGTTTGAGCTCTACCACATATCAAATCGAAGCCTATGACGAGCTCTACGTCGCTATTATTAGGGTCACGCTGTTCAAGGTTTTTTCGAGGCCAAAAAAGGCCCAGAAGGCCTCCAAAACTGAGTTTTTAGTCGGGGTGCCCCGATTTTTTAACATTTTGTGGATTTTCAGCCTCATTTAAGGGGAGTATTATTGGCTATTTTTGGTGGGGGCTGAATTTATTACAAGGTATTACATTCATATTGATATTATGTTTTTGAAATTTCATCGTTTTTTATAATGTACTGCTATTTATAATCAAATATATAACAATATATACATATTTTTTATATATTCACACATAAAAATTTAATTATATAAATATAAATAATAAAATATATTTACTTATAAAATATATTAGTTTTATATAAATAATAACTAATATCCATTTTATTTAAAACACAAATATATGAATATTTATATACCAATATATTAATCTGACTATATATATATATATTAATCTAACTATATATATATATATATATTAATATAACTACATATATATATTAATATAACTACATATATATATTAATATTACTATAAATATATATATTAATATCACTATAAATATATATATTAATATCACTATAAATATATATATTAATATAACTATATATATATATTAATATAAATATATATATATATATTAATATAAATATATATTACTATCCGAATAAATATAACTAAATATATATATATATATATAAATAGAGATATATATTAATATAACTATATATATATTAATATAACTATATATATATTAATATAACTATATATATATATTACTATACGAATAAATATAACTAAATATATATATATATATATATATATAAATAGAGATATATATTAATATAACTATATATATATATTAATATATCTATATATATATATATTAATATAACTATATATATATTAATATATCTATATATATATTAATATAACTATATATATATTAATATAAATATATATTACTATACGAATAAATATAACTATATATATATATAGATATCATGAAATGGAAAACAAATCAAAATAGAGGAGTGGTAAGGGCTTAGGTGCGCAAGGGGAGGTCTCGAGTTCAAATCCTGGTGGAGGCAGGGGCGCGCGCGCATGGGGGAATATGGGAGAAAGCACTGATAAAGGGTGGAGGGGAGTGCATGGGGCACTGTAGGGGGGAGGAAAAGCGTTGAAGGGGGGGGGGGGGCTCAAGCACTATAAATTCCCCCCTCGATTGGCAGTATTTTTTTTTTACTTTTTATCGGCGCTTTTAAGAAAGCGCTGATAAAATGGGTCCTTTATCAGCACTAAAACGAAAGTGCTGATAAAGGAAGCACTAATAAGGGGGTCTTTTATCAGCGCTAAAACAAAGCACTGATAAAGGACCCTTTTATCAGCGCTGATAAAAGACCCCTTTTATCAGTGCTTTTTTTAGCGCTGATAAAAGGGTTCTTTATCAGCGCTTTTTGGAGAAATGATAAAGGGGGCCCCCCTTTATCTTCACAGACATTAACAGTGCTTTTCTAGTGCTGTTAAAGGCTATTTTTAGCACTGATAAAATCCATCCAAGAATATTTAGGATCCCTCATGAGTGGATAATATAAAACTAATCCTAAAAAAAACAAAAACAAAAATCAAAATGAGACATCCATATCCAATCTTGATTCTTGGCTTGTATTTGTCTCTTAACTCCCACCAAGATCAATTAGCTCATCCATCTAACATTATAGGGCCCTTTACTTTCCCCAGGTCATGAAACATGAAGTCTGATCGGGTACGAGGGCACCTAAGCAAGGTGTAAGTATAACTTTAAAGGCTACCATCAATGGTGTCCCAAAAAAATACAGTAAATATAGGTGTGTGATTGATATGAAAATCTAGTAAAATAAACAATAATAAATAATTAACACGTAACCTCATGGAGTGATTCCACCAAACCATGGGTAACCATGCCTGTTTTGTCTAGTGTTGGAATGGGATGATATACCCATGGTTTGAATACACACCTCAAAGATGAACAATATATCCCTCTGTATATAAAAATCAAATTAAATGAGTTGTCTGCATCAAATATCACTAGTTCAATGAGCCATCACAATTATAATCCATTAAGGTGAATGATCCATCACCTAACCGGTATCAAAGGAAAATAAGTCATAATCGGTGAATGGGGTATCATCAATCACATGTAGATGATACACTTCCATTTTCATAATTTGGTGGATGGCATACCACCATCTTATAGCTTTGGTGGATAAGGAATCACTAAACCATCCCATCTGGGTGGATAGTATATCACTGGTATCACTCCCAAAGTGGAAGACATACTACCATATAAAGTTCTAATGTGTATGATGCACCATTAGTACTGTCCTTAGGTGGATGATTAACTAGTGGTATCATATCTCAAGTGGTCGATACACCACCATTATCAATTATTGGGTGGTCATCATACTGCTGGAATAAGTCCCCAAGTGGATGATATACCATTGGGAAAACTCTCATAAGGGGAAAAAGATCCACCAATGAAAGTTATCAAGTGGTTTATATTCCACTAATACATCATTATAGAGTTATTGAGATTCCAGTATTTTATTATTATCTCAGAAGATTATGGATCACCGACACTCTTTAGGGATGGATGAGAAACCACCGACCTGTGTGAAGGAATTGGTATACCTCTAGTGCACCAAGTTGGATGAGATACCACCCTCGATTAACTTTAGCTGGATAAACACCAACTTATACCAAGAATCCCAAAAAATAAATGATACATCACCAAAATTAAAATCATGGAATTTATAAAAATTAAACATACCAAAGGTTATTCTCATAAATTTTTAACCCTTGTCAAAGTCTCAAGATTGTGTCATCCTACCTCAAGCCCAGGTCATACTCAAGAAATTCCTCACTAAGGAATACTCATGGATATTGTACTATGACTCTAGGGTTGGTTATTAGTCAAAAAAACTCATCATGGGTTCAAAATCAAGGTTTCAAACTCATTTCAATATAAATTTTGGTCATTGGAGACCAAAGGTGTTGATGCACACCACTCGTCGACCATGCACAACCTTCAAAAGTTCCATTGGTGCCATTGAAATTTAAGAAAAAAAATTTAATTAATTTTTAGGGTGTATGAAACAAATAATAATTTCCCATATGTCATACAATTTATGCACAGTATAAAAATATTATCAGGTAACCAAGGGACCACCTACCCAGGAGTAGTAGGGTACAACTCATCGAAAACCACCCCCCAGATTCGGACTCAGAAGAACACAATCAATAAACCTATATAATTCCCTAGAATTATGTATAATAATCTATTCATGGATAAATAGTGGAAAAAACAAAGAATATAGTTAATATGAGTCATAGCCTTACCAGTATTGACCTCATTTGTTGAATGGATCATGAAACTGATGATGAACAGATAGGATTCCACTCCTGAAAGAAGATTTAATAAAGAAGAAAAATTGGAGGAACCTTTTTTTGTTCTAGATGAAATGAGAGTGAAGAATCCTTTTATAAAAATTAAACAATTTATTTACTTATTTACTTATTTTAATATTTTAAAATAAAACTATAGGTACACAATGGGTATTTACTGGCTAGGAATAGGGTAATCACCCATGGGTCACTGGCCACCCGATGGGCCACCTAGAGGCTTTTCCTCCACTGACCCATCCATCGAGTATCTGGTGGCATCTATCAAGGGACATATGTCCAAGAACCAAGCTTTTTTTCCTAAAATTATTTCACTTCAACTCCTCAGAAAATAATAAATACCCAAAATACATGAGGTTTGGTGAAACTAAAATTGAAATCTTACCTCATACGAATGTGGAATGTTGCAGATTGGATAGTCACCCATGGATAAAATATTAAAGGATGATAATACCATAGAATTATAACCATGGAAACACATAATATAGGATTTAAAATAAATTTATACTAAATAATTACATTGGGAGAAGAAAGGAAAATCATTTGGAACCCTTAACTTAGTTAAGGTTCTTGGATTAGAGTTGGCCCATAGAACCAAAAAAAATCTTCAAAATAAAAGAGAGATAAATAGGAGAAACTCTTTAATAAATATATAGGGAATGAACTTGAACTTGTTTTAAATAGAAATGAGAAGTTGGGGTGAGTATTTATAGGTGTGGTGAGTGGAATCCCTTGGAAAAGTATTGTTTTTTTCTTTATCCCAAGTGATCCACTATACACCAAAGTGCCCCCATTACCCACATTAATGATCCACTACAATGTTTAGTGGAAAAATTAGACAAAAATCACCATCTTGGATGAATTTGGTCATGATTACATAGATATGATATCATATTTACCATATTACACCTTTTTTTATTGTGTTTTACTTTTTCTATAAAAAATTATCAAATTTCACCCCTTACCTAATATTGATGTCCTAATTCAAAATATTTAATATATTTTTTCAAATTATTCCTCTAATTATGTGAAATTTAACTTTTAAATAAAGAAGATATATTTTATAAAATGTAGTATCATATTAAAATTATGTTATTACTAAAAGAAATTTCACATTAATACCACTTAACCTCAAAATACATTAGTAGAGGTTATGAGTAACCACCGTTAATGTGGTCGCCTCTTCTTGTTAGAGGTAATTTTAAGGAACCTATAGTAAGGTAAGTTTATTTTAGAAGTGGTAATTTTAGAGGGAGTTTAAACCCCCTCTAATTTTGGACTAAATTTTCTAGAATCGAGTATTTTAGAGGTGGTTCAAACCGCCTATAATTCATTTAATTATTTAGGGATCCAAATTAGGGGAAATTATAATTGCCCCTAATTTTTTTAAATAAATTCTCCCTATGTAAACCACCCATAATGTACCCCAACCACTGGACGATAACCATGGAAGCGCTGGATTGACACCCCCTCCCATGCTTCTGACAACTGCTGCGTGCGCTGACACCCCTGAACCCGACATGTTGACAAGATGACACCCCACCTGACAATTGCATTAACACCCTCTAACACCCTGAAAACTATGGATGCATACGCTTACACCCCATGATATCCTGACCTTGACACCAATGGATGTGCACCATGGCACACCCCTGTATGAGATGAAACTGGGGACAACACCCCCTAGGCAAGCAGACCAATCCACCCGTCCTTTAAAAATCTTGAAGGGGTGTGGAGGTGAACCCTGAATCGGAAGGCTGTAGTGTCGGTGCACCAACCCCTCGACTGATATTAAATTCTAGTGTCATTTATATATATTTTCATGTGAATTAAAATAAACATTATTTTCTTAAGATATTTAAATACATATTATATTATACAAATATAATATTATATATATATATATATATATTATATTTTTATATATTATACAAATATACCATATATTATTTGTTATATTATTTTCTTAATATATTTAAATAGATATTATATTTTATAAATATACCATATATATATATATTATATTTATTAATTATATTTATAAGTATACAAATATATATATTATATTTCATATGTTTATTTTTTTAATAGGTTGATGGTCAAGCCCCCTTTATTAAAAAGAAAAACAAGAGAACTTATTTTAAAAAATTGGGTAAGAGGGAATCCATTACAGACATCATAGAAAAATACCAACAAAATCAAACCTAAAGAAAAAAAACTTTACCCAGGTGTCCAATGAGAATAAAACCTCAAGATAAGAAAAGAAAAAAAATTCATCGCCCCCCTAATAGATAATTTAGCAGTGAAGTCACTCAATGAAAATGCATCACCCCCCTTAGTCAAGAAGTTGTGTCATGCTCGCAGCACAATAATAAAAAAACACATCTCCAACATTGAAAACTGAAGGAGGGACTAGAAGATAGGTGTTATCACACCTATCTCTCTTTCGAGCTGCCCACATGATGAAGCTTGTGAGAGACTCACACCAAGTCAACCTGATGCATCACAATTCAAGACCAAAAGGACTGTGCAAAATCAAGTGAGAGTGACCGTCCATCCAATAAAGATAATAGATGGCTGAATGATGGGTGTCAGCACACCCATCCCTCTTTCAAGATCTCCCACCCATTAGTACCAACAAGAAGCTACATTGTTGTAAAAATATGATGAAATCAAATCCAAAACCCATAGAGACATCTGCTACCTCATCAAACAACCAGTCCCAAAAAAAATTGACAAACAACAAATCTTGAAACCACCATAGAAGACCATCAAAATAAAAGTAAAATACCAATAAAAATCACCCTAGAATCCATCACTGACCAAAGGCCATCAACATTCTTGACCCACATCAAACAACCAGTTGAACCCCCTTGTCGACCATCGATCTCTCCACAATGAGACTTATATCAAGAGATTTCCTTGCTGAGGAATGATAGAATTTCTTATAAGTATAAAAAAATGGATACCTTTAGTTAGGGTTATTGACTACCTTAACCTTAAGGTTAAAAGAGATAATTATTTTAATAGCTATAAGTCATTCTTACTTTGTTATAACTATCATATTACTTGTTTCTTACAGGTTCTATTTTCCACTGCTTAAATTGTAATTTTTTTTATCGTAACACATCTAAATATGATAAACATAAATATGTTAATTAGATATATTGTGAATCTGATATGCTTACTCTGATATAATTGAATCCTATGTGATTACAATTATATAACTCTAATATATTGAAATCAATTTTTATTACAGTACTTAGTTAATTGGATTTAGGTTCAAGTACAAATCTAATAATTTTACTAGAGGTTTGTGAAATTGTTTAGTTTAATTATTTTAAACTAATGTTTTTAAAGTACAATTTACCCCCTCTTAGAATCATTTGTATTGTTGTTGCAAAATTATTGGCATTGAATTATCAACAGTGAAAGACAATACAAATAATTACAATAAATAAGAATTAAAAGAACAAGAGAATCCCAAACACCATATTCATGATAACATATTTATAGCAGCTTCCAAATTGCTGTTAGAAACAAGAAACAATTGAAATTGATTAACTCAAATCAATTCTAAACATCAGAATAAATGGAAGCATACAACAACATCAATTGATCATTAAAGGCAGTAAAGAAAGCAAGAAAAGAACACCAGGATTTTTACATGTTTCATCCAATTGGACTACATTCATGGGGTAGGGGCACCATGGATCCACTTTGGAAAAAATAGGTACAATAGATACAAGAAGCAGTAAAACAAGTCAAATAGACAAACCAAGGAAACTATCCAATCACAGAGTTCTTGTTACTTTAAGAACCTATGGTCAAATTGGGGTTGAGAATGGTAACATACTCACAAGATAAATGAACACACTCAATGCACATGAAAAACAATAAACCAAAATAAAAACACAAAAAACCTAAATAAAATAAAAGAATCATACCTGGACGGACCACTTTATAATGGTTTGACTGATTCTAGAATGAGTCAGATATTACAGGGCTTCAGGTATGAGAAGTCGATGGCTTGAGCATATTTATCCACCAGTCATCCTCCACGAGCAGGACACTCACAATGAAAGAATATTAGGAGCTTGATGAAGCTCCCAGCCTATAACACCATGGAGGTCTGACATCACCTCTCCACTACTCCTTAATTTCTTGTTTCTTCACTGGTGAACCCAAAACAAGTCACTAGCATGAATCCCTTCATTTAATCCTCCTTATCGAAGAAACTAGAAACCTAAATCTATGAACTCACTGCCCCAAAAAACGAGTCACCCCTGAAATTGGAGCAGCACAAACCCAAAACCGAGGAGCGGCGTAGAGGAATTGTAGTAGAGCAGATCTATTCCTCCAACCCTAAAATAAATCCACTCCTAGAAGAAACAAGTGCAGAGAAGAGAGTGGCATGTCATTGGAAGACGTGGACAGTGGGAGAGAGTTTGATTACAACTACTAAACAAAGCAGGGGTGCCTCCAATAGAAATCCCCATGCACAATATGAAAAATGTCCAGCACTTTTTTATTTAACTAATAAAGAAATATAACTAATAAATTCTATTTTATTTAAAAAAAAATGAATAAAAATTTCACAAGGGTCATGTATGGATCTTATAAAAAAGCTACATCATGCCACTAGTGAGAAAAAAGAGAATAATACAGTGTCAGTCAAGATGTATCCACCAAGATATAATAGGTAGGGGTGCCACCTTTGCATTATCCCAAGTGTCAATGATGTCAAATGAAGTTCCGACAATGATGAACGAATCATTGATGATGGCATGTGAAGAGATCCATGATGTATGGTGCCATGTATCAAAAGACTTATTAATGAGAGAAATTAGGCATCCTATCTTGGTAATGAAAATGAACAGTACAAAAGATGGCGAGATCATGGTGTTTTAGGAATGCTTTCCATTAGGATGAAAATATATCCCCCAACAACTGGTATCCAAGAAAATATTGAGCAAAATTAAACACATAGGCTAGAATATCAGCCTAATTAAAGTGGGATGGAGGCCTAATTACTCATCTCTCTTTATATTAGGTGAGTTGATAATTTCCATGATTATATGGTTCTTCTGTTTCAGGTTTAGAATTCAAAATCAGATTCGGACTCACCTTGAGTCCGGGGAATGGAAGGAGTAGAACCAGTCCCAGATTGGGATTGATATTGGTCTCTCGATTCTAAAGGAACTTCAACACCGAAGGGTGATGGGGCTGTGGATGATTCTCCATTATTATTAGAAGACCCTTCTGATTCTGTTCATCTACCATTAGAGAGACCAGATTCATGAAACACAACATCTCGACTAACTATACACTTTTGATAACCTTGTTTATCTATTCTCAGATGATACCCCTTAACACCATCTGGATAACCCATGAATATAAACTTTATATCCATATGAGCTAGCTTATTTGTATGGGTATGAGCATAAGAGATAGATCGAAAAATTTTAAGGTGTGAAGGAATTTGGGGTAAACCTTTCCAGAGTTCTTGAGGTGTCTTAAAAGAATTAGCAGAATATGGACAATGATTAATTAAGTATACTGTTGTTGAGGTAGCCCCATCCCAGAAGGTCCTAAGGAGTTTAGAGTGGGAGAGCATACACCTAACCCTCTCAAGAATATTCATGTTCATCCTCTCTGCTAATCCATTCCATTGTGGTGTTTCCACTACAGTCTGGTATCTTTTGATTCCCTTAGATTCATAGAATTCAATAAATTCAATAGATAAATATTCAAAATTGTTATTAATTCTTAAGGCTTTGAGTTTTTACCAGATTCAATTTCTACCCCATCTTTACATTTTTTAAAAGTATGAAAAGTATTATACTTATGTTTGAGTATATAAATCTAGACTTTACTATAGTAGTCGTCAATAAATGAAACAAAGTACAAGCCACCACCATGAGAGGTGATCCTAGAAGGACCCCAATGATCATAGTGAACACACTCAAGGGGTTCTTTACCATTATACATTGACCTACTAAAGCTAACTCTTTTGGATTTTCTATATACACAATATTCATAGAAAGGAAGACTGGTAGGAGTGATATTACTCAAAAGGCCCTATTTTTTAAATTCATTAAGGAATTTGGCACTAACGTTCCCTAAATTTCTATGCCAAATAAAAATTGTATCAAGTTATGAATCACAAGAGGTGATTAACTAAATTCTATAAACTTTACCATCTAACACGTAAAAATGATTACAAAGGATTCCTCTCATGATAATGAGGGATCCTTGGGAAACCTTGAGATGGCCAGAGTCTGATTTAAAGCCATAGCCCTTCTGGTCAAGGAATCCTAGGTAGATGAGGTTTCTTTTTAGTTCAGGTTCCCACCTAACCTCCTCAAGAGTTTTAATAGCCCTATCATGAAGATCTAATGAAACTGAGCTTATTCCCATAATATGTCATATACTGTTGTTCCGTAAAAATACCTCTCCATATTTAAATTCCCTTAACTCGATGAAAAAATTCCTCTTATGGAACATGTGGAATGAACATCCTAAATTAAGGATCCATTCATCATAAATGGAAATTTCAGAAACATTTAACACATCAGTAATGTCAAAGTCCTACTCCACTAACAAGGAATGGTCATTACTATTGTTTCTATAGTCACCTTTCTTATCAAGGAAATTCCTCTTAATGTGACCAGGTTGTTTTCATTGAAAACACTTGATTACATTGTTCTTAGACTTATACCTTTTCTTCTTAGACTAACCCCTATCTTTCCTCCTACCCTTAGACTCACTTCTGCCCCTAGATTCACTTTTATCTCAAATGTTCAAACCCTCTGCCTCAGCCTTAACACTACCCTTCCTTTGAAGGTATTTGGAGAGTAAAGCAGATTTAACTTCTTCGAGAGTAAGGGTGTATTTTCCATAAATCATAGAATCTTTAACAGAATTAAAGGTATCATCTAATGAAGTTAACAATATTATGGATTGATCTTCATCATATAATTTAATGTTTACATTGGCTAGATCTAACAAGATATTATTAAATTCATAAATGTGTATCCTGACTACAGTTCTAGGATGCATTTTGAAAGTATATAATATCATTTTTTTTGTATAATATACCAACAAGAGAATTAGTCATGTAAAGGGATTCAAGTATAGACTATATACCACCAACATAAGACTCTTATGAAACCTCTTTAAGGACTTTATCTCCTAAAGATAAAAGAATTAAGCTACGGGATTTCCTAAGAGTTTCTTCAGGGACATCAACAAAAGTTATAGTAGTCTGCCCATCCAGGGAAAGGGTGGTGACTTTCTTTTTAGTCACAACAATGGCATTAATTAAATCATTATGATCCAATAGGATAATCATTTTAATTTTTGATAGATTAAAATCATTTTCACCATCAAATTTATCAATAAAAAATTTAGTATAACTCATTATCTACGTTACAGTAGGCTCTAATATCACTTGTTGGGGGTTAACAATTTAAAACTTTGAACATCCAGGACCCACTGAAGCATATTTCAGGAATCCAGATTCAGTATATTCAATTAAATAGTTGGTGATAAGGAAACATAAGAAATTTCTTTTTAATTCAAGTTATTGGAAGAATGAAAGTAAAAAAAGAAAAGAAAAGAAACAACATCAGATATAACATGCTTCGAATCAGCGTGATCCTACATGCATGGTGAGAACACCACCCATGTCAGTCTTTTATTACTAAGAAAAAGGCAAGCAAAGAAATATAGATTCAAAGAACCAAGAAGAAAATCAGAGAAACTATTTGAGGAGGCCGACCCTGTTGAACTAGTTAGAAGTGATCAAACTTGTCACGTAGAGTCAACACCGACCACTCCTAGATGGACTCACATGCACACCCAAAAAACATTCAGATCTATAAATGACAGAAAGAAATAAATCTCTATAGATCCAAGATTCTAAACTGAAATCTGGCTATGATGAAAGCAAGTCAAGATCTGGAACCTCTCTGATGTGTAGTTTCCCTGAACCCAAGATTGATTTGATCACCCTTGAATCTCCACTGGAGTTATACTACGGTTCCAGGAGGCAACAAGACTTCGATGACGGGGAGTGTGGGTGGTTGGAATGCCTCGATTCTCCTTCTCTGGGAATCCTTCTGGTTGCAGAAGAAAAGTCACTGGGAACGCTCTCTGAGTACCATAAGAAAACTTCCTGAATCGAAGAATGGATTGACTGAATCCAAGTGACCAGTAGAGGAAATCATTTCATGTTAGTGCACTCATACATCAACGCTCGGATCACCGCATACTGCCCGACAATACCTCAAGGGTGTTGTGCCAGCAGCCCCACCACTTGCTGCCATAAACAACCCCATAAAACACGCCAAAACAGAGCATCTTGCCGACAAATAACAGAGCAGGCTGTCATATACCTTTTCGGATTCAGGGGCTTGGAGGTCGGGGATGGCTCCGACGTAGCCGGTGAG
Source organism: Viscum album (assembly GCA_963277665.1). Lineage (NCBI taxonomy): Eukaryota > Viridiplantae > Streptophyta > Magnoliopsida > Santalales > Viscaceae > Viscum > Viscum album. The sequence continues at coordinate 197,740,150 of OY728157.1, read as the reverse complement.
GCCGACGTAGGGCATCATGTAGGAGGCGATGAGGTAGTTGATGGAGTTGGCATAGGGATCGAAGGGAGGCTCCAACTTCCTCCCCAAAGCCTGGTTGACCACTGTCGCGAATGAATCGGCGCTCAGATTCAGTAGCGGCCTCGGGAACCCCTCCACGATCCCCTGAATCGCTCTGCGCCCACAATATAATCGATAATCAAGAGATGGGAATTGAGGAGACAGGGAATATTTGAGAAGGCGGAGGACCTCAGGTGGCCGAATTCCTGGTAGGCAAACTGGATGATGACATCCCTGGTGAGGTTGTCGAGGTTGGTGCGACTGACGCCGAGCGGGCTGGGGCCTCCCTTGGTCAGCTCCGGCGCCAGCTGGTCCAGCCCATGTCCTAGAGCACCCCACGCTAAGAACTCCACCTCCATGTACTCCAGATTCAGGGGGAACTCCAGCAGGTCCATGTCATTCTTCGGTTCTAAGTGGGCGCATGTCGGGAGGAGGAGTACGGTGAGGAGGACATATATGATGGCGGAGAACAAAGAGCAAGAGAGAGGAGGAGGGGACGATGCCATGGCTGATTGTGTCTGTGTTATGGGGCTCCCACCATTTATACAAGAGAGAGAGGGACAGAACAAGATCCAAGCCCGCGGAGCAGAGCATGGTCAAAGACATGGCCGATTTTAACGCAACCGGAATAGAGTACCATTGACGACACCTCTACATCTAGACGTTCCATTTTCAAAGATGTAAAATCCTATTGTTGGATTGAATTACCCAGTTTTCATATTTACCATTTCGTTGAATTCATTTTAATATGACTCCTAATACAATATTTTGATGAATAAATAGTATTTTATCCATGCATTTGACCTCTACTGTTTAGAAGCATGCACCGATCCTTCTCTACTATTCTTAATTGAAACACTTTTTTCCAAACCATCAAGGGGGTTTCCTCCAAAACATTATGAGGATAAAAGAAGGGCAACATAAATGATAATGAGAGATCATATGTAGATATAAATTAAAAAAGAATGATATATTATAGGAAAAAGAGCTTCAAACCATATATGGAGTGACTATTAAAAAAACTAACCCAAGTCCAATAATCACTACAATAGAACATGTTTATATCACCATGTAAATTTCCTTTTTATGACTATTCATAAAGCGTTGTTGATGCGGGTGCTATTGTAGGCCTGTGATTTTATCAATGTTGGTAAGGTTTATTTTTATTGGTACTAGTTCAAGCGCCGATAAAAACTATATTTTATAAGCATGATTTTTAACGATGATAAAAAAATGACTTTTATGCACATGGTTTTTAATGATAATGTAAATGAGCTGCAACATATTAGAATAACATTATCAATTACCCTAATACGATAATCAATCAAAAATCATTACCATTAAAAGACAGATAGTTAATACGAGTCTATTTTAAATTAAAACATTTTTTTTATATTTTCATTTTTCATTAAAATATAATTTTAAAATTTTTGAATTTGAATTAGCTAAAATAAACCTCATTTTTTATTTTCTCATATCAAAATTCACTTCGAATGATTTTTTGGACATTTTCCTAAAAATGTTGATTTTTAGTAAAAAAATACGGTTTGTCCAAATTTAATGGAATTATTTATCTCTATTTACCTTCAAATTCCCGTGAAAATATGATTTTTATTGATTTGGTTAGTGTGTTTGTCCAAATTTAATGATTCATTCCAAAAAAAGGAAGCATATTTCTATTTTACCTAAATGGATGGGAATGTTTCTAATCTAAAAGCCATGTGTTTGGAAATGTATCTACTATATTAGTTTTCTCATCAAAATTGTATCCCTGTTTTCATTTTATTTGAGTTTGGTCAGTAGTTTTGGGCTGTTTAATGTGATTATTTTATTATGAATGAGGTGGATGGTAGGGGTGGTTAAAAGGATGTTTAATGTTTTTCTGCAAGGGTAGTGGGTGCTAGAACTATCGGTAAGGGGGATGGAAAGTGTGTTGATTTTGATGGGGGGTCTATCCTAGTTCTGTTGATTTCCAAATCTTTATTAGAAATGGTTAGGTTCTATTAATCTCTATTTTTATAAGTGGTTCTCTTCTACTGTATTTGGAAGTCCTGTTTTGTGTATTTGAATCATAAATAATAATATTTCAGATTCAAATAGGATGGAGATGAATAAAGATTGGATGAATGTTAATCATTTGACAATAGAGTATGAGAATGGAGTGAAAGAGTTCATCAAGTTTGCAAAAGATCACACAAAGTATCCTTCTCAAATCCTTTGTCCGTGTTTACATTGTTGTTATTCTAGACTAATTACTCCAGAGGAGTTGGAAGAACATTTGATATGTCACAGAATAGATTGGAGTTATAAATGTTGGAATAAACATGGAGAAAAAGAGAATGTATCTACCAGCTGGGATAAAACTACATTTTGTGGATCATCAATGATTACAAATATGGATAATGAAGAAGACCGTATGGAGGATGTGATTACATATGTCAATGATGATGAAGATCATATTGAGGAAATGACAAGGACAGTTGAAGATGAACTCCGTGATTGCCAAAAATTGTTTGAGAAGTTAAAGAGTTGTGAAAAGACACTATTGTATGCTGGTTGCACTAAATATACAACATTGTCACCTGTACTGAAGTTGTATAAATTGAAAGCAGGCAACAGATGGAGTGATGTCAATTTTACAGAACTACTTGCTCTCTTGAATAACATTCTCCTGGAATATAATGAGCTCCCAAGCCTAAACGAATGCTACGCTCGATTGGTATGATTTTTGAAAGAATACATGCTTGCCCGAAAGACTATATATTGTTTCGCAAGGAGAACAAATCACTTACATAATGCCCAAAGTGTGGTGCTTCCTGATACAAGAAAGATGAATCCAGTCCTACGAAAGTTGTATGGTACTTTCCGATCATTCCAAGGTTTAGGCGTCTATATGGAAGTGAAGAAACTACAAGAAAATTATCGTGGCATGTAAAGAAAAGAAATAAAGATGATAAATTACATCACCCGACCGACTCTCCTCAATGGAAGAGAATTGATCATGAGTATCCTGAATTTGGAAATGAGCCGAGAAACCTTCGTCTTGCGTTATCTACAGATGGAGTGAATCATTTTGGTTTTCAAACCAGCACTTCATAGTACATGGCCTGTTATGTTGGTAAATTATAACTTGCTACCCTGGTTATGCATGAAACAAAAATTCATCATGTTATCTATGCTTATATCAGGACCAAAACAACCAGGTAACGATATTGATGTTTATTTGGCTCCTTTGATCGAGGATTTGAAGTTATTATGAGATTCAGGTGTTATGTTGTCTGATGCTTATAAAAGTGAATACTTCACGTTGAGAGCGATGTTGTATGGAACGATAAATGATTTCTTTGCTTATGGAAATTTGTCAGGCTATAGCATTAAAGGAACTCAAGGGTGTCCCATGTGCGAACAAGATACAAAATCAATAATCTTGAAACATTCATCGAAATCTGTGTTTCTAGGACATCGTAGATTTCTGCCTCGACGGTATAAGTACCGATCTTGGACAACATCATTCAATGGAAGTTTAGAACAACACACAACACAGTCTCCTCTAACAGGTGATCAGTTGTTTGAGAAATTAAAAGATGTGAACACTGTTTTTGGGAAACCATTTTCGAAAAAACTTACAAAAATCAGTTGGAAAAAGAGATTAGTTTTTTTTGAATTACCATACTGGAATTGTCTATACGTTAGACATTTTATTGATGTGATGCATGTGGAAAAAATGTATGTGACAATGTTATCGGAATGTTGCTAAATGCCCCTAGAAAAAAAAGGATGGAATTAAGGCAAGGTTGGACATGATTGACATGGGAATACGAGAAGAGTTGGTTCCCGTGAAGGGTGAAAATCGAATGTTTCTTCCTCCAGCTGCTTACACTCTTTCTATGGAGGAGAGATATCAGTTTTGGAACTTCTTCAATGATGTAAAGGTTTCAGAGGGGTATTCATCAAATATCAAGAACATTGTGTCAATGAATGATTTGAAGTTAAAAGGTTTGAAATCACATGACTGTCATGTTTTGATGCAAGATTTAATTCCTATATCTTTACGTTGCATTTTCCCCAAGAATGTTCATCATACATTAACCAAACTTTGTTTATTTTTCAAATCTATATGATACAAAGTTTTAGACCCAGCAAAATTTCCAGCTATGGAAAGAGAAATTGTCATCATATTATGTAAATTAGAAATGTTCTTCCCACCACCATTCTTTGATATGATGGTTCATTTAATGGTTCACTTGGTGAGAGAGATTCAACTTTGTGGTCCTGTGCACTATAGATGGATGTACCCCGTTGAACGGTATATGAAGATTTTGAAAGGGGAAGTCAAAAATTGAAGTCGGCCAGAGGGTTGTATTGTGGAGCGATATATTTTTGAGGAAGACATTGAATTCTGTACCGAATACTTATCTGATGTGGAAAGCATTGGTCTCCCGAAATCTTGTCACACTGGACGCATTGAGGGTGAGGGAATTTCTGGAAGAGATGTTGTGACAATCAATATTACAGATCAGGAGTAGGCCCACCTTTATGTTTTTTATAACAGTTGGAAGGTTGCTCCATATATTGAAACCCACAAAGAAATTATTAGGTAGTTGAATCCATAAAGGGCTGAAAAATGGATATTAAATACACATAATCAACAATTTATAGGATGGTTTCGGGACTATATTTTTAAGGAGTTAGTTGAAAATATGAATTCAATTTCAGAACGACTTCGATGGCTAGCCGTCGGACCAAGTGTGTATGTATTATCTTACAATGGTTATGTAATTAATGGTTATACATTCTATACAAATGGACATGATGAAGATAGTACCATGAAAAATAGTGGAGTTACACTTGTGGATGAAGCGATGCATGTTTCTGGTAGTAAGGAAAAAAATCCAATTTATGCAAATATGTCATACTTTGGCATTATCAAAAAAATATGGGAGTTGGATTATACGACATTCCAATTGCCCATTTTTCAATGCAAATGGGTTGATAACAATAGTGGTGTTAAAATAGATGAATTGGGATTTGTGAAAGTTGATTTTAGTAAATAAGGGTAAGAAGAAGAACAACTTATAATGACATCACAAGCGGTACAAGTATTTTATGTTCCAGATCCCACGAACCAAAAGTGGTCGATTATTCAGTTATCGTCCAAAACTACTGAAGGGTCCGATGAAAATTCAGTTGAGGACGATCCTTTAAGTGGTACATCGAAATAATTTCGCAGCGGTCCCAATGTAGATGATGTTTTGTATGTTATAGGATACCACAATAAAGGGATTTAGATAATTGATAGAGGTGTCAAATCCCTTCAACCTTTGAAAAAAAGAAAGAGAGATCAATAAACAGGTTATTTTTTGTTTGTAATATAGATCTTGTTACCTCATGTTATTATCTTATCATTACTGAATTTATGTAATTTAAATTAACTATTCAACCACTTTTGCAGATAATGACTTATGCACGTTCTGGTGCTCCTAACTTCGAGGCTGAACAAGTCTCTCAAGCTGCTGCTGCTGCTCACAGTGCAGAGAAACAACAAGTTTCTAAACCTGTTGCTACTCCTAGTGTTGAGGTCCAACAACCATCATCACATGCCTCATATTCACAAGATGATATATATTTGTTCAGAAACTAGTGGGCCACATACCTGATGGAATATTGTACACAAATAGCATGAAGATCTGACTTGGGGATGTGTATAATTGGCGGCCATTTTTGAGAGGGGTTAAGGAGATCAAACGATGAAACATTGTTGTATGTAAATGTTCATAGGAAAATTGTAATTGTTATTAAATAAAACACCCTTTATCCAATGATTCATTTGTCCATTTTAATAGATGAAATGCACCAGCAACATGCAAGAATAACGAACCACTTTTTTTGGGCTTTGGATAAGAAAAACCAGTAAAATCTCCAAAATACCTTCATATCTGACCAAATGCATTCGGATTGTGTTGATAATTTAGGATAATGATCTATGGGTCATGTGTGACATTTATGATTCAACCCCGCCTCAATTTGAGGCACAGTGTGGCCTTTATCACTCAAAGTGTCTCTCTTTTGTTTAAAATGAACATAATTTTAAGTGAAAACAATAAAAGACGTACGAAAAACCAACCAAACACATTCGTATTGTGTTGATAAATTAGGAGAACAATCCATGGGTCATGTATGATGTGTATGAGTAAACCGAACCTCAATCCGAGGCATAGTGTGGCTGATATCACTCAAAGTCTCTCTCTTTTGTATAAAATGGACAAAATTTTAAGTGAAAACAATAACTAACGTACGGAAAACCAACAAAACGCATTCGTATTGTGATGATACTTTCGGAGAAAGATCCATGGGTCATTTTTGATGTGTAAGAGTCAACCCCGCCTCAATAAGAGGTATGGTGTGGCCGGTATCACTCAATGTGTCTCTCTTTTGTTTAAAATGGGCAGAATTGTAAGTGAAAACAACAACTGATGTACGAAAAACTGACCAAACGCATTCGGATTGTGTTAATACTTTAGGATAATGATCCATGGGTCATGTGTGATGTGTACGAGCTAACTCCACCTCAATCCAATTCATGGTGTGTTCAGTATCACCCAAAGTTTCTCTCTTTTGTTTAAAATGGACATAATTTTAAGTGAAAACAACAACTGACGTACAAAAAACCAACTAAATGCATTTATATTGTTTTTATACATTATGATAACTATACATGTGTCATGTGTGATGTTTAAAAGTCAACACCGCCTCAATCTGATGCATGGTGTGGCCGATATCACTCAAAGTGTCTCTCTTTGGTTTAAGGTGGACAAAATTTTAAGTGAAAACAACAAATAACGTACGAAAAACTGACCAAACACATTAATATTGTGTTAATACTTTAGGAGAATGATCCATGGGTCATTTTTGATGTTTAAGAGTCAACCCCACCTTAATAGAAGGCACGGTGTGGCCGGTATCACTCAAAGTGTCTCTCTTTTGTTTAAAATGGACAGAATTTTAAGTGAAAACAACAATTGACATACGAAAAACTAACCAAACGCATTAAGATTCTATTTATACTTTAGGAGAACGATAAATGAGTAATTTTTGACGTTTATGATTTAACTCTGCCACAATCCGAGGCACGGTGTGATCGATTTCACTGATAGTGTCTCTCTTTTGTTTAAATTGGACACAATTTTAAGTGAAAACAGTAACTGACATACGGATTACCGACCAAATGCATTCATATTGTGTTTATACATTAGGATAATGATACATGGGTCCTTTTTGACGTGTAAGAGTCAACCCCGCCTCAATCTGAGGCACGGTGTGGCTGGTATCACTCAAGGTGTCTCTCTTTTGTTTAAAATGGATAGAATTTTAAGTGAAAACAACAACTGACGTATGGAAAACTGAACAAACTAATTAGTATTGTGTTCATACTTTAGGATAACAACAAATGGGTCATGTTTGATGTTTAAGAGTCAACACCGCCTCAATCCAAGTCACAGTGTGTCCGGTATCACTCAAAGTGTCTCTCTTTTGTTTAAAATGGACAAAATTTTAAGTGAAAACAACAACTGACGTATGAAAATCTGACCAAACACATTCATATTGTGTAGATACTTTAGGAGAATTATACATGGGTCATTTTTGATGTTTAAGAGTCAACCCCGCCTCAATATGATGCATGGTGTGGCCGGTATCACTCAAAGTGTCTCTCTTTTGTTTAAAATGGACATAATTTTAAGTGAAAACAACAACTGACGTACGGAAATCCAACCGAACACATTCATATTGTGTTGATACATTAAGATAATGCTACATGGGTCATTTTTTATGTGTATGAGTCAACCCCACCTCCATCCGAGGTATGATGTGCCCGGTATCACTCAAAGTGTCTCTCTTTTGTTTAAAATGGACATAATTTTAAGTGAAAACAACAACTAACATACGGAAAACCAGACAAAAACATTAGGATTATGTTGATACTTTAGGAGAACGATACATGGGTCATTTTTGACGTTTATGAGTCAACCACATCTCAATATGAGGCGCAATGTGGTCAGTATCACTCAAAGTGTCTCTCTTTTGTTTAAAATGGACATAATTTTAAGTGAAAACAACCACTGACGTATGTAAATCCAACCAAAAGAATTATTATTGTGTTGATACTTTATGATAACAATAAATTGGTCATGTGTGATGTGTATGAGTCAACCCTGCCTCAATCTGAGGCACGGTGTGGCCGGTATCACTCAAAGTGTCTCTCTTTTGTTTAAAATGGACAGAATTTTAAGTGAAAAAAACAACTGACATACAAAAATATGACCAAATGAATTTATATTATGTTTATAATTTATTATAATGATCCATGGGTCATGTGTGATGTTTATGAGTTAACCTTGCCTCAATCAGAGGCATGGTGTGGCTGGTATTACTCAAAGTGTCTCTCTTTTGTTTAAAATGGACAGAATTTTAAGTGAAAACAACAACTGACGTATGAAAAACCGACCAAACGCATTTGGATTGTGTTGATACTTTAATATAACTATCCATGGGTCATATGTGATTTGTTCGAGTCAATATCACCTCAATAAGAGGCACGGTGATGCCGGTATCACTCAAAGTGTCTCTCTTGTTTAAATGGGCAAAATTTTAAGTTAAAACAACAACTGACATACGAAAATCTGACCAAATGTATTAGTATTGTATTTATACTTTAGGATAATGATTCATGAGTCATGTGTGATGTGTACGAGTCAACCCCGTCTCAATATGAGGCATGGTGTGGCTGGTATCACTCAAAGTGTCTCTCTTTTGTTTAAAATGGATAGATTTTAAGTGAAAACTACAACTGACGTACAGAATTCTGACCAAACACATTCATATTGTGTTGATACTTTAGGAGAATGATCCATGGATCATGTGTAACATGTAAGAGTCAACCCCACCTCAATTAGAGGCATGGTGTGGCCAGTATCACTCGAAGTGTCTCTTTTTTGTTTAAAATGGACATAATTTTAAGTGAAAACAACAACTGACGTATGGAAAATCCCCTTCCTACCATACATCCCAAAAGAATTCATTTTTTCCTAAAGAAACAAATACTATTGAAATAAACACTATTACAAAACCATTTTAAAAATATCAATGATCTTAAAATCTATGAAATTCATTCCATTAAAACCATTAAATCCCCACCCCCTGAACACCACCCCACCCTCCCTGGACACCACCCCACCCCTGGACCTCCCATGGATAGACCCCTCACCCCATGGATGGCCCCCTCCCCCTGGACACCCCCACCCCCATGAACAACCACCCCCACCCCTGGACACCACACCACCCCCCTTGGACAACCCCAACCTCTTGGACCGCCCCCACCCCCTGGACACCCCCACCCCCACCCCCGAGACACCCCCACCCCTTGGAAATCCCCCCAACCCCCTGGACACCACCCCACCCACTTGGACACCACCATGGATAGCCCCACCCCCCACCTGGACAGCCCCCACCCCCTAGACACCCCAATCACCCCGAACACCCCCACCCCCCTGGACACCCCCTACCCCCCTTGGAAAGCCACCCCAAACCCCTGAAAACCCCCCAACCCCTTGAATTCTGAATTGAATTATTTATGTATTTAATTAACTCATGAATTATGTGTTAATGGTGTATGAGTATACTTGTTTTATGGGTTTTATGGGTATACTTGTTTTATGCGTATACTTTATGTAATTACCTTATGAATTATGTGTTAATTTTGTATGGGTATACTTGTTTATATGCTGACTTTTTTCAGAAATTGTTTGGGTGTACTGCTGTAGAATTTTATGTTACAACAGGCAGGGCATTTATCAACACTTTTTTAGCATTGATAAAGGGATCCTTTATTAGCGCTAAAAACATGCTGAAAAATGATTACTTTATCAACGCTAAAAAGCACTGATAAACGATCCCTTTATCAACGCCAAGATTTACAGTGCTTTTTAGCACTGTTAAAGCCCGTTTTGAGGGCTGATAAAGCCCATTTTTGTAGTAGTGATGGTTTCTTCCACTTCCTATGGTTTTCATGATTTGGAATCTGACAAAGGTGCTTCCGCGATTCAGATCTGACTGGATCCATGCCCAGAGCGGCGTTTCTAGGTTAGTTCGGCTTGGATATCTTCTTCGGTGACACTACCTCAATGCGGTGTTGGGCCATCTAGTCCTGTGTGACAGTGGTTCAACGTCGCGATCCTTGGTAAGACTTCCTCTTCGGGTTGCTTCCGTTGATGCGATGTTGGAGGAGGTCTCATGGATGGTGGCGGGGTTTCTTCCGGCTTTGGCTCCGGCAACCGGGATGCTGTCATCGATGGAGTAGCTTTGTGAAGGGAAGAATGATATTTTGAGCCAGTCACTATTGGCTTTTAAATCTGAACGATGGATGATGGAATCTTGTTTGTTTTCATTCTTTGTTGGATTTTGATGTTGAGTAAGAGAATCAGAAGGCATAGGAAGCAGCAATCAATGTTCTTCTGATCGGTTCTCTGGCTTAGTGAAGGATGAATGGTTTGTGAATTGTTTTCGTGGTTTGGTTTTTGTGATGCTGTGTTTGATTTTTGGAACTCCGTCTGTGGTTTATGGGACAATGCAACTAGTTCATCTTCAAGGGACTACTCCATAAGAGGTTCAAAGTAGGGAGTTTTCACCAATCCATTTTTATCCAGAAAGGTTTGAGAGGGTATGAAAATTGCCATCAGTACTAGGCATGGGCATTCCTGCACAGGACAGCTAGTCAAGCAGTGATGAGATAGTGGAAACTAATCTTAATGTTATTGATGCTAGGGAGGGACTTTTTTTTTGTAGATTTGAATTGGGTTATTTCTGGATTTCTACTTTGATCCTAAAGATGTCTTCATTCCCCCCTCTAAGGTGGTGGCTATGGGTGGTGGGATTTCTTCGAGTACTATGGATACGGCGGAGGAAGATTTGATAAACCCTAAGAGGAAGTCTGACTGTTCGGCCTCCCAAAATAGGTTTTTCTCTGAATCTCAGGTTTAATCTGCCTTGTTAAATAAATGGATTACCAAAAATGGCTCGATTTCATTTGTTGAAGCAAGTCCAAAAGTTTTGTAAGATTTCCTTGAATAATGTTGATTCTCCCTCCTTTCCAGGTTATCGGGAACTCGGAGTGATGCCCCTTTGAGGGTTGATGAAGTGCGAACTCGCTCAGCCCAGAGCTGGGGCTTTACTGACTGGGGTTTGATCTCAATTGGGAGAGGTACATTCCATATTTTTTTTCCATCGAAGGAATTGCAAAATGTTGCCTGGAGTTTTGGACCGGTTTCGCTGAAACCTGGTTACATAATGGTTTAACAGTGGGATCCATTAGAAAGTCCTCTTTCAATTAAGAACTCCTCCACTCAAACTTGGATTCTAATTAGGGGTTTAAACTAGTTTTTTTTTGAAATCCATTGGTTTTATGGGAGGTTGCTTATGCTGTTGGTTGTCCGATCAAGGTTGATAAGAAAATAGAATATCCTAGATATGGTCATTTTGCTCGCGTTTTGGTATATATTGATTTAGCTAATGTTCTTATTGACACTGTCTTCCTTGTTGCAGGTGAGATTAAGTTAGAACTTTCTATACAATATGAGTGGTTGCCTACTTTTTGTAATTCTTGCTTATGTATTGGTCATACTCCTTTGCAATGTCATAGGAATATAAAATGCACACTTTGTAAATCTTTGGGTCATACCTCTGATCATTGAAAAAAGAAACCAGTTGTACATACTGGTACCAAACATGTTTTCAGGGGGAAGGATCCTCAAAATGCTGACACTTCCTCATTTGCTGAGGCTCTCCAGCATGGTTTTTCTATGCCTGCTGAACTTCAGCCGGATACTGCTGCTGCTGTTCCAGTGGATAAAGTATTGGAGCATGCTACTTTTAGAATCACCAGGGGTATTGATAATAGGTCATGGAATGATATGGCCGAGGAGGATGAAGGGAACCAATTAGAGCATGAGGCTGCTATCCAACTTACTAAGCCTGCTGAATTTCAGCAAGATATTGCTGCTGCTGTCCACTATGGTTCATCTACGCTTGATGAGGAGGAGGAAGGGTATCAATCGGAGCATGAGGCTGCTGTCCATAATGATGTAAATATAGATTTTTACCGTGATGCACTGGCCTCGACTTGTAGGAAGGGTAAGATGAAGGTCTTTGATGATGATGGATTCCAGCTGGTGATGCCTAAGAAACCGAGGGCATGCCCAGTTTAGGTGGCCACTATGGGCACTTAGATGGAATTTGATCTGTTGATGTACAGTGTTGCTGTAGGAGAAGTTGCGGTACAACAGGGGATCCAAGAGGGTATAAAGATGGAGAGAGCTGCTTTTGTTGAGAAGGATGCTGGTCAACAAGGTGATCCAGGGGAGGAGGGTCTGGCGCGATCTTTTTCACATACGTAGGTTGATATTATGGAAAGATATCCCCCTACTATTTTGGAGGAACAATCCCCTCCAATGGATTTGGAATAGAGGGGGACTAATCTGGATATTGATCCAATGCTTTCATTGAGTGATGAGGCTTGTAAAAACCTCTCAAACTAGTTGTAAATTTCTTTTCCATGTTAGAGTCTATTAATACTCCTGTGTTTGATCTGATTAATCTTGAAGGGATCAAGAATGAAGGATGCAGCAATCGAATATGCTCTTCCTTGATATCAGCTTCTGTTGATGGTTTAGAGATCCCAAAGGAGATGGAATATCCAGTTCACAATGCTGCACATTCTCTCACTGATGTGCAGGACTCTAAGACTGTATAGGAGGATCCTCAGGACCTGCATGATGAGTTTCCTACTGGTTTTGATCATCAGGATGGCACTGCCTCTATTGAAGCTGGTCTTTCAATGTTGCATGGGGAAGTTTCTCCTGAAGAAACTGAATTGCTTAATATTGAGGTTCTGCCATTGGAGAATGAATCTGGAATGCAAAGGGGGCAAGGGCGTCATCCGGCTAATCGTGGAGGGTCTAGGGGTCGAGGTCGGCCTCGAAAAAGGTAATGTCTGGATGTGTTTTTGAATTTTTTATCTAGATGTGGTACGTCACATGTAAGCATTTCCTCCTGTATCTTGCACCTTTAAACTTTTTTAATAAATTTTGGGGTCATGGGTCTCTGAACCCATGACTGAGCCTCTTTTATTATCATGTCGGGTTCCCCCTTATCCCTTAAAAGGTGGTTTAATTAAAAATTAATTTTCAGTCTAGGATAAGGTGCACAACTTGTGCATGGTTAGGAGAAACATTGCAGAAAGCGTTCGGGGAGGCTATTTAATTTGACAAAAACATTTCGTACAGTTGGCACATGATTTTCCAAACTGTGTGGCTATCCCATGCATGCGCCCCTTCTCTCCAGTAGGGTGCACACAGTTGGCGCACAGTTTGATAAATCATGCGGCTTTTTCAAGTCATTAAAAACTTGAATTTTGAATTTTACCCTCTCCTATTTTAAACCCATTTTGGGTTCCCTCTCCCTTTTATAGGAAGAATAGATTCAAACCATATATGATGTGACTATTAAAAAAAACCAACCCAAGTCCAATAATCACTACAATAGAACATGTTTATATCACCATTCAAATTGCCTTTTTATGACTCTTCATAAAGCATTGTTGATGCTGGTGATATTGTAGGCCTGTGATTTTATCAATTTTGATAAGGTTTATTTTTATTGGTACTGGTCCAAGCACTAATAAAAACTATATTTTATAAGCATGATTTTTAAAAATGACAAAAAATGCCTTTTATGAGCATGGTTTTTAATGATGATGTAAATGAGCCGCAACATATTATAATAACATTATAAATTACCCTAACATGGTAATCAATAAAAAATAATTACCATTAAAATACAGATAGTTAATATGAGTCCATTTTCAATTAAAACTGTTTTATTTATATTTTCAATTTTCATTAAAATCTAATTTTAAAATTTTAGACTTTGAATTAGCTAAAGTAAACCTCATTTTTTATTTTATCATATCAAAATTCACTTCGAACAATTTTTTGGACATTTTCCTAAAAATGTTGATTTTTAGTAAAAAATACGGTTTTCACGAAACCTGTAATTTGTACGACCTTACCATTATATAAGAATGACCTAGAAATTTATAAATCCTTTTAAGTAATCAAATATGAATTTGGGGAATAACATTATTCATTTTAAAATATTTTTTGAACTTAGAAAAACACGTGACAAAGGTGCTTCCCCTGCCCCTCCTTGATGGTTTCATCCACTTATCGTGGTTTGCACGATTTGGACTCTGGAAAAGGTGCTCCCATGGTTCAGATCTAACTGGATCCATGCCCATAGCGGTGTTTCTAGGTCAGATCAGCCTGGATATCCTCTTTGGTGATGCTACCTCAGTGCAGTGTTGGGCCATCCAGTCCAGGATGACAATGGTTCAATGTCACGATCCTTGGTAAGCCTTCCTCTTCGGGTTGCTTCCGCGGCTGCGATGTTGTAGGAGGTCTCATGGATGGTGGTGGGGTTTCTTCCGGATTTGGCTCCAATAACCAGGATTTTTTCATCGATGGAGGAGCTTCGTGAGGGGAAGAAGATGATTTTGAGCCGGTCACTATTGGATTTGAAATCTGAACGATGGATGATGGAATCTTTTTTGTTTTCATTCTTTGTTAGAGTTTGATGTTGAGTAAGAGAATCATAAGGTAGAGGAAGCAAAAATTTATGTTCTTCTAATTGGTTCTCTGGCTTGGTCAAGGATGAATGGTCTGTGAATTGTTTTTGTGATTTGGTTTTTGTGATGGTGTGTTTGCTTTTTGGCACTCGGTCTCGGTTTATGGGACAATGAAACTAGTTCATCTTCAAGGGACTGCTCCAGAAGAGGTTCAATGTAGGTAGTTTTCACCAATTCATTGCTATCCAGAAAGATTTGAGAGGGTATGAAAATTGCAATCAGTACTAGGTATGTGCATTCCTACACGAGATAGCTAGCCGAGCAGTGATGAGATGGTGGAAACTGATCTTAATGTTATTGATGTTGGGGAGGGAATTTTTTTGTAGATTTGAATTGGGTTGTTTTTGGAATTGGGATTTTGAACCATGGGGCTTGGTTGTTGTTTTTAGTCTTTGATATCATGTCGGGTTCCCCCTCAACCCTTAAAAGGGGGTTTAATAAAAAATTAATTTTCAGTCTGGGATAAGGCGCATGACTTGTGCATGGTTAGGAGAAACTTTGCGGACAACGTGTGCAGAGGCTCTGTAATTTGACAAAAACATTTCATACAATTGGCACACAGTTTCCCAAACCGTGTGGCCAGCCCATGCATGTTCGCCTTCTCTTCAGTAGGGTGCACACAGTTGGCACACAGTTTGACAAACCGTGCGACTTTTTTAAGTTATTAAAAACTTGAATTTCAAAGTTTACCCTCCCCTCTTTTTAACCCATTTTGGGTTCCCTCTCCTCTTTCTTGACCTATCACACTAGGGGGCTCCCGAAACCCCCTCTTCTTGGCTCCCCTCCTCCATGGATTCTCTTATAAGGTTCTAAAGTGAGTTTCTTTGAGTTTTTGGCCATTTTCTCCTTATCTCTTCTTCTTCCTCTTGTTTCTTGGATCTTCTTGGGTGGGTTATCTCTTGGCTGAACCCAAGAGGATATGATTGATGTGTGGCTTGTGTTTACTTGATGTAAGGGTGTGCAGATCATTCCCCAAGCTTATTTCTTCCTTCCCTGAGGGTTTCGTTGTGTGAACACATCGTTGAGGTAGGTTTTCCCACCCATTTCATTTTCAGCACATTCCATTTTTTGCTTGATATTTCCTAAATGATTTCTAAATGAGATTCTCTTGCTTGTGATGTGTTAGTATAATTTTTTTTGGTATTTTTTTGGTGACAATTTGGTGGAAATGGTTTTCAAAGGAATTTCGATGGTTTTGCTTATATTTGTATGTATGTAAAGTGTTTGATAAAACATCAAGTTCCCTTTAAAGGTGAAATTGGGTGTGTTTGGGTTGTGTTTGGATTTGGTTGGGTATTGGTAATTACTTTTTTATTATGAATTGAACTTGGTGTGTGACTTAGTATAGAATCCCGCCTTTTTATCACATAAACTTTCATTACATTATACAAAACTGAGGATCTTTAAGGTTTAGTGTCTTGGAAACCAGGAACTTAAAACATGAAAACATAAAACATTCTTCTAAAAGACTTGAAAGGCTTCTCCTCATGTTCATCCTAGGTTCATTACAACATCACATAACCTGGGATCATACATCAAAAGAAAGGGTGAGCAGAAGGCCCAGTAAGGGAAACAAGGGAAACATTTAACATGTGAACTTGAGATACATCAACTATGTCATGAACAAGAACTTTAAGGCATGATAAAAAAAATCATGTGGAATATCATAATAAAAATAACATTTTCATAACTTGAAGATGTGGCTACATCATTTAACATAGACAATCATGAACATATCACCAAGGTCCATCCCCAAGGTGTCATTTGAAAATTACCAAGGTTATTCACCAAGGTATCGTGAAAATTGTAATCTCTAGTGGTTACATCATTACCCAATGCATTGGAGCGCTATCAGGGAGCACCCTTAAATTTGCCTTTATTATCATGTGAGCCACATATATCATCATAAAACATTTCATAAATAACCCACATAGCATAAAATAAATGGGTTTCATTTCATAATCATAACGTTTTAAAAACTGCTTTAAAGACATGATCTTTACGTCACTTTAAACCCACGGAAAGGGAAAGCGGGTCTCATGTATGTAAATCCCAGAATTGAAAATAGAACATTTTGATATATATGTTAATACCCTTGTAGAAATAAGAGCTTTGAGTATTCACTTTATAACATAAAAACAATTTTGAGAAAAGAGAGGGGCATTTTGAGACGAAAATTCTGCAGCATAACGGCTATGTTTCTGGGTTTTAGAAAACATTGAAAAGAGAGGGACATGGGTCACCCACTCAAAATTGATCCATAAAACAGTAGGGAAACAGAATAAGAAGGAGATATGGACATGGTAATGAATTTTTCAGGAAATACCATTTGAAATGAAAAACATGGAAGGAAGACAAAAAATTAGATTTCTCTTATGAAAGTTCAGCAGCCTAACGACGTTACTTAAACATCAACAAAAATGATTTGAAAAGATCAAACAGGGTCTCTCATCATGTGAACATAAGAGTTCAGTATGATAGATATAGAGATAATTCCCCAACATAACAAAAAGTAACTTGAAAGAATTGACATGAAAGTAGAACTTCAAAACGAGAAGGGTGAAGAACCACTTAAAAATTCGGCAGCCTAACGGCGCCACTTAAAACATCAAAATACTGAATTGAAGAGATCAAATGGGGTCTCTCATCATATGAACATAAGAGTCCAGTATGATATATATAGAGATCATACCCCAATATAAAAAAAAGGAACTTGAAATAATTGACATGAAAGTAGAACTTCAAAACGAGAAGGGTGAAGAACCACTTAAAAATTCGGCAGCCTAACAGCGCCACTTAAAATGTCAAAATAATGAATTGAAGTGATCAAATGGGGTATCTCATAATATGATCATAAAAGATCAGTATGATAATTTAGAGATCATACCCCAACATAATAAAAAGGAACATGAAATACTTGAATGAAAATAGAACTTGAAAACGAGGAAGGTGAAAGAATCCCTTAAAAATTCGGCAGCCTAACGGCGCCACTTAAACATTCTTAAAACGAATTGATGAGAGCAAGGGGGGGTCTCTCATCATATGAACAATAAATAGGCAGTAGGATGAATATAAAAGAACATCCTCCAACATAAGAACATGGAGTATAAAAGAAATGACATAAAAGAGATTACTTGAAAAGAAAGAGAGAGGTCGGATCCCTTACTTAAAATGTAACTCTTAAACCTCAAAGGTTGGGACCTTGAGGGCTTGGGGGAACCTTGGGAGGACTCCTTGGGAGGTAATGAGACCAGAAATTCGTTGGGAATGAGTGGGGAGTCGAATGGATGAGATGAGGGCTTGGTATTTATAGGGAAAGTGAGGGGACAAGGCATTAATGGCCAAGGGACACCTCACATGTGCTTTTCTCAAACCCATGTGCTCTCCCTTGGCATTTATCATGGAGTTAGGCCACATGGGCCCCCCAAAACAATAATTCATCACCCTTGGCCGGCCAACCCTTAAAAGATCTCATGACATCATCATGACACAATTATGATGTCATTAAACATACCGAAACCCTAAAACTGCATTTTTACTATTTACTGAAAAATTCATCTTTCTCAGAAAAATCCCAAACTTTCACCTTAACTAAATATCAATTCTCCGATTTCAAAAATGAACTCCATTTTATAAAAATAATTTTCTAAATATTTTTAATTTTATTTTTAAATAAATACACTATTCACAGAAAATTCATTTTTTTCAGAAAAATCCCAAAAAAATACCATAACATAATATCGATGCTCTGAGTTCAAAAATAAAGTCATTTTTATAAAAATAATTTTCTAATTATTTTTAATTAAATTTTTAATTAAAAAACACTATTCATCCGAAAAAACTAATACTTGAATAATAATTTATGAAACCGTTATTTAACCATTTTATTGAATCACATTACTTAATCAAAGTGCCTAGCTTATTTTAATACTTTCTTTAAGTGAGATTACTAATCCATTTAGACACATTATTAATCCTAATCATAAAATCACTATTCATAATTTACTATTCATCAAAAATCAAGTTGATCTTATTAGACTCTAAATTTAGTACTGAACATAATTGCAGAAGACCATTTTTTGAAAATCATTACACAATTTTAATTATTTAGGGTTTACATAAACATTTTTAAAATATCCTTTTTCTAAATTTCATCAAAAATTTGCATACTATATTTATCCAGTCATTTGAAAATTCATAAAAGAAATCGAAATTTTATTTAAAACAAAGGATTACACAAGACAGTTACGGTCTCCTTACATAGCCCCTTATCACACCAGCATAGGACCTAATTGTAAGGTGTGCTAAGGTGAGAGAATCCGAGGGAGGCTCGACCAACATCGCACGAGTAGTAATTTCTATCAGTTTGAACTTCTCGCGAAGGCGATCCCGTTCTAGCTTTATACGATGAAGTTCAGCTAGGGTTTGGTCCAGAGCAAAGCCCAGTGGTGCTACCTCCTTCCCAAGCTCTGTTAGATGGGCTTCGATCGGTCCAAGACTACTAGGTGAGGCCATCGAATCTTCTTTCTATAATAATTAACCAAGATTACTTATATTTAGAGACAATAATCAAAACATTTTGTTCACAGCGGTCATATTGACCGATGGTTATATAATAGTCAAAACCCACTGATCTCATTTTAATTATAATCATGTTTATCAAATAAAACATTTTTGTTGAGTATAAAAATAAAATAAAATAACACATGAAATTAGTAAACAAGATTTATTCAAAATTTTGGGTCGTTACACTTAGGTTCCTTGTTTTGGATTGATGCTTGTGTGTAAACCCTTGTAAATGTTTTTTTGAGTCTACTTATGTTTCATCAATTAGAACTCTTGGCTCTTTGATGAGTTACGATGGATAATCCTTTGGATGTGGGAGTATACATAGTTTCATGGGGTCACCTATAGATTTGAACACAAATTATAATGGCCTTTTAACATGATATTCACCTTAAACTCTGACTTTCAAAGTACTTTCCCTCCACCTCCTTCCCATCCTTGCCCTCCCCCCTTTTTAATTGGTTCATCTAAAACCCCAATGGCTCTTAAATTTTTTTCCAAGTGGATCATTGGTTTTAAAATGATTCAAGTGTGGTTTCCAAATATGTTTCCTAACTCTAGTCCCATTTTTTCATTTTGAGGCATGGTTTGGTTTCTAAATGACATAAAGGGCCATTTCGAACCTTTTGTGTATGTTGTGTGTTTTTTACTTTGGTTTGGGAAACAATCTTGGAAATGTAAATATTAAGGCTCAGTTAGCACTTTGTGTAAATTTGAAAGTGGATTTGAAACTCATGTGATGTGTAGGCCCGATTGGCACCTGTGTATGGTGTGATGTGTGTTGGGAACCTCTATGGTAGTCCCTCTGAGGATAGGGTCATCACATAGGTGGTGTCGATGTTTGGGATAAGAAATCATGGTGACATTTGTGGGTTATTGGTTTATTCCATGCATGTGAGGACCTATATAAAGTCCCAACATGAAATCCACTTAACCCGTGTCCCAAGATGGTGGGTCACATGGCCTCAAGAATGCCTCCCTGTATGTCAAAGGCTGACGACTAGTAGTGAGGGTGTAAATGTGGTAGAATGGGGAAACTATACCCTTATATCAGAGGGAAAAAATATATAATAGATAATAGACAACAATAGAAGAATGTATAAGAAGAAACTAAAATAATGCTATCCTAGTAACCCACCGTAGCAGAAAGAAGAATAGAAAAAATAAAGTAAACAAGTGTGGAAGCGTAAATAACTAAGCAACTAAATAATAATAATATCAAAAGACACAAGATAGTGTCATATACATAATGATTCCATGGCGTGCTAATATACAAAATGGGATAAGGGGTAAGACATATACAACATGAAATACAAAACTATAAAAGGCCAAAAGACTGTTCCACTAACATCTCGAGCATATGCTCGGTCCTCTGCTCCCATGCTCCATACTATAAGTAAATAATGTCAAATATCTATTGCAGGGTGCTTTCCCTTATCCATACCTACATAAAATTAATCTACTAGGGTACCAAAGGCAACCCAAGTAAGGTGTAAGATAAAATCCTGTTATTCCACCACCAACGATGTCTAGATATAATCCAAGCAGTGTGCATAGCTAACATAATGTGCAGGTATATGAAATATTAAAAAATGATGAATAAATAAATACCAGCCCACTCAGGTTCTGAAAGGACACATGGTGGCTCTACCTGCTTTGGATCAGGCTGAAATGAATGTCTAATCAGTAACCATGTATATAGTAATAATATATATATAGTATAGTATAGTGATATACTATATCCACCTATATGCACTGGTTACGTGAGGATGTAATCAGCCATATATTTGGATGCTAAGTGCTAGCCGGACCAAGGTGTAACTTAGTCATCCATAACCAGTATAAACGAGCCTATAAATTCAAGAAAGTGTAAAATACCTATATCTCATGATGAATGAGAGATGTCATGCTCGTCACTCGAGATGGTGGGTGAGTCATCATGTCAACACCCGAAATAAGGGACGTGGTGCATGAGGCCCACCGTCCCAATAGTGTCAATGGTGTGAGATATCATGCTCAACACCCGATGTAAGGGAGAGTGAAGCATCATGCCAAAAAGTCCCTTAACCATCGTTCCACAACCTATTTCAAAGGCATAATCATAATTATTCATATACCCCATACATTAAAAAAAGTAAAGATGTTGTTCATGTGTGGTGCGGACCACCACCTCCATGATTTAATGTTATTAATTTTCCTTCACTACCATACAATAATAGATGTAAGGATGACATTAACTAATAAATATAATGTTTATGATATCATTAAGGTTATAGTTTGAAAAATTAGAGAACCTATTAATGATATGATGAACAAATGATTATCATTAATTCAATCATTTAGAATGAGCGAATTAAGTTGAAAATGATATATTTTTCTAAGTAATGAATTTATAAAAATTATCTTCTCTTTCTACTACCATATCATTTTACCACCAACCTTTTCTATTACTGATATTTTCTTCCATCAGAGAGTTCCACCGTCAACTTTTCCACCATTTCCGTTCTTCTATAACATTTGAATTAAATGCTCCCAATGACTAGTTTATGGGAGTTAATTAAGTAGATTATTTAATGATTATTACAAACACATTACATGGATGCATTGAAGACATATTTAGAGTTCAACATGAGTATCTATAAAATATTAATGATTATTCTTCAATGGGTATTCAAACCTACAATGGTTTTATATTTATGTAGGATTTCCTCATGTGTGCAAGTAGCGAGTTGCGGAATACTAGAAGAGAGAGAACTTACATAATGATATATTCAACACTGAAAGAGTGAAGTACATAGAAGATATAGATCCTTTCCTATATATGGAAAAGAGAACTTCACACAACTATTTTTCTGCAATTTTCGTAGAAATCGTTCAAGCTCCTCACCAAGCCAAACCCGATGACTCATGAGAATATGAAGCATTACAAATCGAGCAATAATTCATTTCTTCATCCCTATTCAATTGATCTTTTTTTCTTTACTTTTGATAAGTGTGTTGTATTGATCTATATATATACACACACTAACTCCTGTTCTTAAACTGGAGAATACTGAATATTATGTTCTATATTTTTTCTTATACTTACCCATAGTTATTGTAACTCCCCAAGACTTTGCAAATAAATTTAATATTGAATGCATGAAACAATGAGTCTCTAAAAAACACCAATTTGTTATAACCTATCCAATAAACATAGTTTTACCACCACTGTGATTGTAATTTCAAAAAACTAACTTCCACGATTGCGTTTAGTATGATACTTAGAGTATGATAGAATCAACTTAGTTTTTTATGAATAATAACATACCCTTATGAATAGTAACATAACCTTATGAATAGTAATGAATAGTAAATCAGCCAAAAAAATATAAAACTTCACCCATGAACGTACAAATATAATTTAGACATCTTATAAGTGAAAAAAACGATTATAGTATAAGTATTGGTATTTTTGTATGTTATAAATATTTTAATTATAATTTTATGATTAATTTAATAATTTAAAATGGAAATGTATTTTCATAAAATGTAATCATAAGTTTTTATTTTATTGTCTTATAGTTATAATAAAATTTATGGGACCTTGATTAATTTTTCAGGGTGTTATAAAATGAGTTAAAGTTTTAATGTTATTTTTTCGAATAAATTATGTTTTTATTTAAAAATTAAATTAAAAATATTTATAAAAATATTTTTAAATAATTGAGTTTATTTTTGAATTTTACACTTCAAAAAATGTTTAGGGTGAATTTTTGGGATTTTTTTTGAAATACTTGATTTTTTGGTGAATAGTGAAATTCGATAATTTACAAAATATGATAAATAATTGAATTTTTTGCACCATGATTGAGTCATGGATGATGTAAATGACCATTGGTTCGAACTAATATGCACTTATTACTATTTTTGGTCACAAGAATCAACACTATTGGTTGTCTTTGGAAAAATAATAAAATAATGATTAAAAATAATGGGGAAACCCTCCTCCTTGCACTATAAACCCCCCCTCACTCCCTCTTCTCTTCACTTTTCTAAAGCTTTGTGACAATTCTACATTATGCTCAAATATCCTCCCAAGATCCCCCCCCACATTTAGTAGCCTTTTGTCTCATAAAAAGACCAAAACCTCTTCCTTAAAGAGGCCCTCAAGGAAGATTACTTCAAGAGGTAAATTCCTCTTTTCATTTATTTTATTTCAAGTTCCTTTATTATATTTTTCTTTCCTCACATCCCTTAATAAAAATGTTGTGATGAATAAAATACCTTACATGTACTATAATTTTGTTATGATAAGGAATAATTCTTCATTATCTCTCATTTCCCCTTCTTTTATACTAGAAATGAAAACACCATCTGAGATGTGTTAATTTATCATATTCAAGGACGATGAGTTTTCAATTTCTATTTATTTCTTGAATTCTGGTCATGAAACTATATTGATGGTTGAACTAGAAAATAAAATATGTATTATATCTTATTTAAGGTTCTGGAATCCTTTTTTACACATGATATTAATTTATAAATCAAAATGAGTTCGTTGTGATCAAGAACTGCCATTTAACCCAAAAAATTATCATTAAAGTTTTATAGGGATCCTGCCATTTATAAAAGAGAGAGAGAGAGAGATAAAACAAGATCCAAGACCGTGGAGCAGAGCATGGTCAAAGACATGACCGATTTTAACACAACCGGAATAAAGTACCATTGGCGACACCTCTACATCTAGACGTGCCATTTTCGAAGACGTGAAATCCTGTTGTCGGATTGAATTACCCAGTTTTCATATTTACCATTCCATTGAAATAATTTTAATATGAATCCTAATACAATATTCTTATGAATAAATATTATTTTTTCCATGGATTTGACCTATAGAGTTTACAAGCATGCAATGATCCTTCTATACTATTCTTAATTGAAACACTTTTTTCCAAACAATGAAGGGGTTTCCTCTAAAAAATTATGAGTATAAAATAAGGGAAACATAAATGAGAGTGGCAGATCGTATTTAGATAGATTTTAAAAAAACATTATATATTATAGGAAAAATCACTTAAACCATATATGGAATGACTATTAAAAAAAACTAACCCAAACTATTGTCCAATAATCACTACTACAGAACATGTATATATCACCATGGAGATTTACTTTTTTTAAATACTCATAAAGTGTTATTGATGAAGGCAGTATTGTAGGCCTGTGATTTTATCAATGTTGATAAAGTTTATTTTTAGTAGTACTAGTTCAAGTGCTAATAAAAACTATATTTTATAAGCATGATTTTTAATGATGATAAAAAATCTTTTTTATGAGAATGGTTTTTAATGATGATGTAAAAAAGTTTCAACATATTATAATAATATTATCAATTATCCTAATATTTTAATCAATCAAAAATCATTACTATTAAAAGGAATATAGTTAATATGAGTCAATTTTTAATTAAAACAATTTTCTTTATATTTTAATTTTACATTAAAATATAAATTTTAAAATTTTAGAATTTTATTTAGATAAAATAAACCTTATTTTTCATTTTATCATATTAAAATTCACTTAGTATTATTTTTTGGGCATTTTCTTAAAAAGTTTGATTTTTAGTAAAAAAATACAGTTTTCATGAAACCTATAATTTGTATGACCTTACCATTATATAAGAATGACCTAGAAATTTATAAATCCCTTTATATAGTAAAATATGAATATGAGGAATACCATTATTCATTTTAAAATATTCTTTGAACTTATAAAAACACATGACAATCATTTTTATAACTAATTGAAATGTTACTTTAATATAAAAACTATTTTTAGTCTTTTCTTTAAATCAAGTGTTTTCAAGGGATATTCAGTTTTTCCTTGCATTGAAAGCCTCATATCCTTTATTTGTTTTATAATAATTCAAATTATTCCATTAAAAATTTATATTCAAGATAATTTTACCTTATATATAAATTTAAATCTTAAAAACATAATTTTCCTAAAAATTGTTTTTACGCGATTAAGTGTATTTATTTTAAAATTAGATTATCACACCATTAGATTTTTTTTTTGATAAAATGATTTTCAAATTTGAAATTAAAAGTGTCAAAATAGGTAAAAAGGTAAATATTAATTTTTTTTATTTAAATTAATTAATATGATTAGAAATTAATTACCAAGGTAAAAGTAAATTTGGGTAAAAGGAAAAGAGTTAGAACCAAATCCATAAATCACAGAAATTTGTCTAAAAAAGGAGTGGTTGAGATGAGTTTCAACCCACAATCATTATATTCTCCTCTTTTTTCTATTTTTTTTCCTTTAACACTTGAATAATTTCCACACCATGACCACAATTTATCTTTTATTTTATTCTTTTATTGGTAGTGATTTCCTTAGTTAAGGTTTGGGTTAAGTTCCCAACTTGAATTTTTGAGTTATGGAGGTTTCGAGGTGAGTCATGGACCTATTCATGGTTTGAACCAAACCATTCAAGGATAAGGGTAAAACGTGCAATTCCCATTTGATATTTGGGACAATGCGCACTACTTGCACATAGTTAGAAGAAACTGCATGACAAGAATGTTGGGGAGGCACTGTAATTTGATAGAAACAGTTCACAGAGTTGGCACATGGTTTCCCAAACTATGCAGCCAGCCCATGTGTGTGACCCTTATCTCTAGTAGGGTACGCATGGTTTGAAAAACCGTGCAACATTCCCAGGTCACTAAAAACTTGAATTTCAAAGTTTACCCTCCCCTCTTTGTAACCCATTTTGGGTTCTCTCTCCCCTTTCTTGACCTAGGCATACCATGGGCCTCCAGAAACCCCCTATACTTGGATATCCCTCCTCCATGGATTCCCCTATAAGGTTTTAAGGTGAGTTTCTTTGAGTTTTTGTCCATTTTCTCCCCACTCTACTTTTGCCTCTTGTTTCTTGGTTCTTCTTGGATGGATTATCTATTTAATGAACCCAAGAGGCTATGGTTGAGGTGTAGATTGTGTTTCCTTGATGTTAGGGTGTGTGGATCGTTCCTCAGGCTTAGTTATTTCTTCCCCAAGGGTTTTGTTGTGTGCTCACATTATTGAGGTGGGTTTTCCGTCAATTTACTTTCTAACACATTCTATTTGTTGCTTGAGCTTTCCTAAATGATTTATAAATTCAATTCCCTTTCCTGTGATGTGTTAGTATAAATTGTTTTGGTATTTCATTGGTGAAAATTTGGTGGAAATGGGTTTCAAAGTGATTTCTATGGCTTTGATTATATATGTATGTATGTAAAGTGTTTGATAAAATGTCAATTTCCATTTTAAGGTGAAATTGATTGTGTTTGGGATGTGTTTGGATTTAGTTGGGTCTTGGTAATTAGTTTTTCATTATGAATTGAACTTGGTGCATGACTTGGGTGCCTTGTTATGGATTGATGCTTGTGTGTAAACCCTTGTAAATGATTTTTGAGGCTCCTTGTGTTTCATCAATTATAAATCTTGTTTATTTGATGAGTTACTATGGATAATCCATTAGATTTGGGAGTATCCATAGGTGCATGGGGTGCACCTATAGATTTGAACACAAATGATAATGGCCTTTTAACATGATATTCACCTTAAACCTTGACTTTAAAAGCACTTTCCCTCCACATCCTTCCCATCCTTTCCCTAATACCTTTTTAATTGGTTTATCTAAAACCCCAATGGATTTTAAATGTTTTCCAAGTGGTTCCTTGCTTTTAAAATGATTCAAGTGTGGTTTTCGAAGATGTTTCCTAAATCTAGGCCCATTTTTCATTTTGAGGTGTGGTTTGGTTTCTAAATGACATAAAGGGATGTTTGGAACCTTTTTTTGTATATTGTGTGTTTTTTTAATTTGGTTTTGGAAACAGTATTGGAAATGTAAGTATTAAGGCTCGATTATCACTTTTTGGAATTTTGAAAGTGGATTTGAAACTCATGTGATGTGTAGGCCTGGTTGGCACTTGTTTATGGCATGATGTGTGTTGTGAACCACTATGGTAGTCTCTCCGATGAAAAGTTAATTTCATAGGTGGTGTTGGTGTTTGGGATAGGAAATAATGGTAGAATCTATGGGTTATTGGTTTATGCCATGTGTGTGAGGAACTCTATAACATCCTGAAATAGGATCCACTTAACCCATGTCTAGAGTTGGTGGGTCGCATGGCCTCAAGTGCACCTCCTCGTACTCCAGAGGTTTCCGACTAGTAGCGAGGGTGTTAAGGTGGTACAATGGGGATAATATATCTCAATATAATAGGGGGAAAACATATAAAATAGATAATAGACAACAACATAAGAATATATAAGAAGAATCTAAAATGACACTAGCCAAGTAACCAGATGTATCGGAAAGTAGAATAGAACTGATATAGTAAACTAGTGCAGAAATGTAAATAAATAAGCAAGTTAATAATAATAATATCAAAATCCACAAGGTGGAGTCATATACATAATTATGTCATGGAATGCTAATATACAAAAGGGGAATAGGGGATAGACATATACAACATGAAATGTAAAACTATAAAAGGATAAAAGACTGCTCCACTATCATATTGATCATATGCTCAGTCCCCTACTCCCATGATCCATACTATAAGTAAAGAATTCCAAATATCTATTTCAGGGTGCTTTCTCTTATCAATACCTACAGAAAAGTAATCTACTCGGGTACCAAAGGTGGCCTGAGTAGGGTGTAAGATAAAATCCCAGTAGACAACCACCAATGGTTTCTAGATATAATCAAATTAGTTTGCATTTATAACCCAATGGGCATGTATAAGAAATATTAAATAATACTGAATAAATAAATACCAGCCCACTTAGGTTTCTAAAGGACACATGGTGGCTCTGCCTTCTTCAGATTAGATTGAAATGAATGTCTAATTAGTAACCACATATATATATATATAGTATAGTGATATACTTTATCCACCAATATGAACTGGTTATGTGAGGATATAAGAAGCCATATATCTGGATAGTAGGTGCTGGATGGACTAGGGTGCAACTTAGTCTTCTATAACTAGTCTAAAAGAGCCTATAAACTCAAGCAAGGGAAAAATACCTATATATTATGATGAATGAGATATGTCATTCTCATCACTCGAGATGGTGGACGAGTCATCATGTCAACACCCAAAACAAGGGATGTGGTGCATCAGGCCCACCATCCAAATAGTGTCTATGGTGTGAGACATCATGCTCAACACCCAATATAAGGGAGAGTGAAGCGTCATGACCAATAAGTCCATTAACCATCATTCCATAACCTATATCAAAGGTGTAATCATAATTATTCATATACCCCAGACATTAAAAAAAGTAAAACTATTGTTCATGTGTTGTGAAGACTACCACCTCCACGATGTAATGTTCTTTATTTTTCTTCACCACCTTACAAGGATAGATCTAAGGATGGTATTAATGGGTAAATATGATGTTTATGATATTATTAAGGTTATAGTATGAAAAATTAGAGAACCTATTAATGATATGATCAAAAAATTATTATCATTAATTCAATCATTTAGAATGAGTAAATTAAGGGGAAAATGATCTCTTTTTCTAAGTAATGAATTTATGAAAATTATCTTCTCTTTTTACTACCAGCTCATGTTACTGCCAAATTGTGCTACTACTAAGCTTTGCTTCCATTAGAGAGAGCCACTATCATCTTTTCCACCATTGCTGTTCTTCTACAACATTTTAATTAAATGCTCACAAAGAATAGTTTATGACAGTTAATGCAATGGATTATTTAACGATTATTCCAAACCCATTACATGGTTGCATTAAAGTCATATTCAGAGTTCATCATGAGGATCTAGAAAATCTTAATGATTATTCTTCAATGGGTATTCAAACTAGTAATAGTTTTATATTTCTATAGGACTTCCTCATGCGTGAAAGTAGCGAGTTACTAAATACTAAAAGAGAGAGAACCGACAAACTGATATATTCAGCACTGAAAGGGTGAAGTACATATAATATCTAAATTCTTTCTTATAGATGGAAAATAAAACTTCATGACACTATTTTTCCACAATTTTCAGAGAAACTATTTGAGCTCATCACTAAGCCAAACCTGATGACTCACAAGCATCTGGAGCATTATAAATCAAGCAACAATTAATTTATTCATCCCTAATAATTTGATCACTTTTTATTCCTTTACTTTTGAGAAGTGTGTTTTACTACTCTGTATATATTCACACACTGACTCCTTCACTTGAACTAGATAATATTGGATATTCTATTCTATATGTTTTCTTCTACTTACCCATGGTTATTGTGGAAGAGGTCTCTCTGTGCCCGGTGTTGTTTTTATTCCCATGTATAACCATGGAAGAGGATTTGAGCCAAAAAATATCATGATCTATTGCATGCATTCCTTATACAGGTTGTGGATCAGATTATTGCTGTATAATCTACTTGGAAAGGGCTGATTTTCAAATGGAGGGGATTATGTCTCAACTTGAGACTAAACCCCTTGTTTATTCTGTTATGTGTTTGTATTTTTTTCCTTCATTTTAAAATCTTAAACTACATTTGTTTTTAATCAGTAAAAAAAACTTATAATTTGATAGTTATTCTTTACTAGTGCTAATATGTGGATTTGTTTAAGTAAATAATTTTCAAAAGTTAAATTAATTTTAAGTATTTTTTAACTGATCCATAATCACACTTTGAGAAATATTTTAAAAGCGCAAACTTATATTAAACTATTGTTTAGATTAATTGGGAGAATTTATTTTAATTGGGGGATTTTATTTAAACTTGTTTTTAATATAAATTATATTGGGTACTCAATTCACCCCAACTCTTGAGTTACTCATTCTAACCAATATTTGGTATCAGAGGATTTTTAAATATCTTTTCAACTTTGATTTAGTTTTGTTTTAAAGATCTCAAATTTATATTATTTCTAAATTTAGTTTTTTATGGATAATAAAAAAGAGGGATCTACTACTAACAGATCTCATTTTTTAATAGAACTTATTATGCTCAGTGGAAAATCAATATGAAAATGAATATTGAGAGCATGAGTTTTGAAATTTGGACTGCTAATATAGAAAAATATAGAATACCTAAAATTGATAGAAATACATGGGATGATCATACCAAATATGCATATAATAATAAATTTAAATCTATGAATGCCTTGTATTGTTCTTTGGGTGATTATGAATTTAATAGAATATATGTATGTACAACTAATTTTAAAATTTGGGACACTAACAATTTCTCATGAGAGAACATATAATGTTAAATAAATTCACTTAAATACCTATACTATTAAATATGATAATTTTAAAATGAAACTTGATGAGCCTATTTTTGACTTGTATATCTGGTTCAATGAGATCATGAACACAATGCAATCATTTGGGAACCCTATTTCTGATAAAGACCAAGTAATGAGACTATTGAGGTGTCTACCAGAAAGATAGAGATGAACCTCAGTGTCAATCAGAGAATCATGTGATGTAATAAAGTTACCTATCAATGAGATGATTGGAAAATTGATGATGTATGAGGAAGAACTCAATGTCAACAGAGAAGTGGAGGATGGACCAAAAGAAAATCTATAACCTTCAAATCCACTACCTCAAAACAGAAGAAGAAAATCAAAGATGACAGTTCAAGTGATGAAGAATCATCAGCTGACTGTGATGAAGATATGGACCATCTGACCAGAAGATTTAAAAAATTTTATAAGAAAAATAAATTCTTTAGGAAACTAATATATAAAGGTAAATATTATAATAGAGTAAAGTGAAGGAAGTATTGGAAGAAAGATGATAGTTCAAATAAAATAATTTTCTATGAGTGTATAAGGAAAGGGAATGTCAAATTTGACTATCTTAAGATGAAATATAAAAATAAATATGATGAAAAGGATAAGAGATTTAGGAAAGCAAATAAAGAAACTTGAAGTGCTTATGAAGACAACTCGAGTGATTCAAACACAACCCAAGGGGATAAAAATGATAGATATAACATGTGTTTTATAAAAAACACATATGAGATACTCAATGATTTTCTTGATTCTCCTGTAAAGATTTCCAATCTTTCTAAAGATGAAAATAAACATGATAACATTTATAATAAAGATATGTTTGAGTAATGTAACATTCTTCAAGATACATTTATTAAGCTTAAGGAAAAATATAAAATTCTAAAGAAACAACATGCATTGAATGTTAGTTTTAAATTTCATCTTAGTATTGATAAAGATAAAAAAGATCAAATATTAATGGAGAAAAATGAATTAAAATTTTCTAATGAGTAATTAATGAAATATCTAGAAAGATTCACCAATGGTAAAATACTCTTACCTAGATTCTGGGAAAACAGACAACACCTAAATACATTAGTGGTATAGGGTATCAACCTAGACATAGAAGGATTGTTAAGAATAATTTTATTCTTATTTCTAGTTATGATACTAGTTTTTAATCTTATGGACCTAACAAAGTATTTTTTTCTAAATTTTAAAATATGATTATAGGAAACCTTCAAAGAAAATATGGGTTCTTAAAGCCTTAATTACTAATATTTTTGGACCTAAGAAGAATTGGGCACCAATATAATTTTTGATGTAATTTTTTTTTTGTAGGAGACTTTCTTGAATATATATAGTAAGAACATATGCTACCTAGATAGTGGGTGTTATAGAAAAATGACTGGAGATTATTCCATTTTCAAGAATTTGATAAAAGTGGATGATGGACATGTCACTTTTGGTGATAATACCAAAGGGAAAATTATTATCCTTGTCCAAATCGGTAACTATAATACTATTTTGATTTATAAAGTTTTATCTGTAGATGGTTTAAATTACAACCGGCTTAGCATCTCATAGTTATGTGATGATAGTTTTCATGTGATGTTTGAAAATAATGCATGTAATGTTTTTGATTCTAAAAATTATTTAGTTTTTACTACCTTGAGAAATGATAATTTTTACACCGTTAATTCAAATTCTTTATTTTATAAAAATATTTCGTATATAATTGATTTTCACAAGGAATCTTATATTTGGAATAGGATACTAGACCATTGTAATATTCACTCAATTAGAAAGCTAACATGGAAATGGTTAGTCAAAGATCTACCTAAACTAGAATTTCCAAATGATAAAGTATGTAATCCATGTCAAAAGGGGAAACAAAAAAAATATATCTTTCAAATCAATGAAAGTAGTTTCAACTTATCATCCCCTAGAGTTGGTTCACAAGGATTTGTTTGGACCTTCTAGAGTTTATAGTTTAAATGGAAACACCATGTTTATGTTCTTGTAGATGACTTTTCCAGGTATACTTTTGTATTCTTTATAGATCAAGAAAGTGAAGCCTTATCTTATTTTACCAAGTATGATAAATCTATAGAAAATATTAGTGGACTTAGGATTAATACCTTAAAAAGGGACCAAGGCCATGAGTTTAAAAATCAAAAAATTGAATATTTTTTTTCTCACAAAATGGTTATAATCATAACTTTTATGCTCATAAGACCCCATAACAGAATGGTGTTATAGAAATGAGAAATAAAACACTTTAATAAATTTAATGAACTATGATTAATGAGTATGAACTTCCTATTTATTTTTGTCCATAGGATGAAAATATATATTTTTATATAATTAATAGAGTTTTAATTTGACCTCTATTATAAAAAAACCTTATGAATTATGAAATACTAGAAAGAAAAAGTTTAATTACTTTAGAGTTTTTGGTTGAAAAGTTTTTATTCTTAACACTAAGTATAATCTTGAAAAATTTGCTTCCAAGAGGGATGGAGGAATATTCCTTGGTTATTCAACTTCTAGAAAATACTATAGAGTGTTTAATAAAAGAACCAATACTTTGGAAGAATCTGTTCATGTCAAATTTGACAAAACAGATCCATATGAGCCTAAAAATCCTTTATAAAACCTTAAGGATGATCTGTCAATTCTGAATATCAATGGTAAACCTTCTGATAATTTAGTAAAACTAGAAGAGAAATCATCAAGTTCTAAGTAACAACCTAATCCTAAATCTGTAGATAACCATGAGTTTTCCAGCCCTTTTTTCCTAGATCTATCAGGACTCATATATACCATTCTCTAGATGATGCACTTGGAAGCCTAGATAGAGGTACAACAACTAGAGATTCTCTTAGACTCTTATAAAGAATGATGACATTACTATATATTTTGTCATGAGATTACCAAAGAATCTTATAAAGAATGATGCAATATGATTTATCTTTGATCGCCTAACCAAATATACGCATTTCCTTACTATAAGAGAAGATTTACCTATTGAACACCTCATAAGGCTCAATATTAAGAAATTTGTAATACTTTATGGTGTAACTCTATCAATTTTTTCTGATCAAGATGCCAATTTTATGATGAAATTATGGAAGAATTTTCAAAATTCTCTTGATACCGAGCTTCATTTGAGCACCACCTACCATCCTCAAATTGATGGATATTTATAAAGGACTATTATAACAATGGAAGACACTTTGAGTTCATTCTCACCCTAATTTCAAGGTATATGGGTGTAGTATTTACCTATGTTAGAGTTTTCCTATAGCAATAGTTTTCATTCAAGTATTAAAATGGCATGGTATGAAGAATTATATAGAAAGATATTTCACACTCCAACTTGTTGGGATAAAGTAGTTTAAATAAAAATTTTAGATATGAAACTTATTGAAGAGAAAAAATAATGGTAAAGGCTATTTAACCTCACATTAATGCAACTCAAAGTAGATAAAAGAGTTGTGCTGATAATTAGAGGAAAGATTTGAAATTCTAAGTTGGAGATAATGTTTTCCTGAAGGTATATCAATGGAAGAGTATTATATGGTTATGTAAGAATGGGATACAGAGCCCCAGGTACATCAGACCCTTTGAAATTCTTTATAGAATTGGATTTTTCAGTTACTATTTGGAAATGCCACCGAACTTCTCAAAATTACATGATTTGTTCTATATATCTTTACTAAGGAAATACATGACATACCCAATACATGTTCTCACATTTGAAAAAATATATTTTCAACATGATCTATCTTACTATGAAAAACCCATCCATATTCTTGAAACTATAGATCAAGTATTTATGAATTAGATGACTCATATGGTAAAGGTACTCAGGGGGAATCACAAAATGGAGGAAACAGTGTGGTAACCATAGGATATTATAAAAAAGAAATACCCCAATATTTTAGAAGGTAATAACCCTAGAATTTTGAGAATGAAATATTTGTAGAAGTGAATAATATAACAACCCAAGATTTTACAATATTTTTCTCTTAGAATAAATTTAATTTTTCTAATATCTTTCACTAGATGTAACAATGACTTTCTTTAATGGTTTGCATTACACGCAAGATTGAGTTTTAACAAATACTATTAATATTATCCATTCAATTGGTGTTTATAAATATAATTAAATAAATTATGAAATACATGGTTTAATTAATTATTTTCCAATTAATTATAAATGAATATAAAAACAAATTGAATATTAAAGAAATGTTTTTATAAAAAAACTATTTTATGCGCCTAAGGTGTTTTATCTTAATAAATTTAATTAATTACTCTCAGTGGATGATATTAATGAAATTTATATATTATATATTCAATAAAAATGTTTTATATTCATCTAATATATTTTATAGGCATAAGATAAGAAAAAAAATCCAATTTTATGCATAAAAAGTTGTATTTTTCTAAAGACAGTCAGTTTTGCTTCCTTTTAATGATGCATTTGTTTTAAAATTAAATGTTGAAAATTTTATAAATTTTATTTGAAAAAATAAACTTCATTTTTATAATATAAATTTAAAAATTATCTTCGGTTTGATTTTTGGTATTTTTCAAAGAAGTTTCATTTTTTCGATGAATAGTGAAAATACTGGATTTTAATTGAAAACAACCTCTTTATTGAAATAATTTATGTTGTTAAATTATATTTTTAATTGGGTTTAAAGTCACAATAGATATATTATAAATATATTAATCCAATTTAGTTCATTTTAATAATTTTTATATTTAATTTAGATATAAAAACTTAGTAGACTTTTTAATTTTTTCACTTTAAAACCCCACTTTCTCGTTCCGTCTATGAGATTAATTTTAAATTAATTTTTTCCACCTATATGTTTTAAATTTAGAAAAATGAACTACATATTTTTAATAATAATAATTTATAATTTTTAATATTTTAAAATTAATTTTTGACCAAAATTATTAGTGAAAACAGTTAAAATTAATTACAATGATTACGAGAAAAATGAGTATACCAAGGGACTAATTTTTAAATTAAGGGTGGAAATGAACTATAAACTTGTCCAAAACCCATTTTATAGAAATATTTAGACTATATAACTTATATTATCAATATTAATATATTATGAGGCCCTAGTAACATGAAAAAATGTGGGTGTAATTCATACTTAAAAAAAATTACAAGTGTGCCACTCACCCTACTTATAAAATGCCCCCTCTCCTATCCACTTCACACCTTCAAACCAATTTGGTTAATCCAAGACAAAAAATAACTATCCAAATTCCCTCTAATCATCTTAGAATAATTATATTTAGGATAAATCTATCTTATGAATTCATTAGTACAAACCTAAGGTGGATACCTGAAAAGAGGTAATGTTCTTCTAAAAGCATTTTTATTTTATTTCCTTCTCCACATAATTAAATTTTATGTTATAACATGATTATATAATAACATAAGTATATTTAATATAATTATATGTTTTTATGTTAAGTTTATGACCTCAAAATTCACACATTTCCATCAAATGGGTTACAAAATTATCATTTGTGTGTACGGTGGACTACCGTCTTAGGAACCGATGTTGTTCGTTTTTCAATTACCACCATTCAAGGCTGAGAATAATGGCGGGTTTATAGTTTATATATTATATATATGATATTTATGATGATTTTATGCTTCTTAATTAGTATATTTCACATAATTTCATGCTTTTTATTTTTTAGAATATGATAACATCGCTCGTGTGTACGACAGACTACCGCCTCGCAAAGAGATGTGATTCGTTCATTCTTTACATGTAATGTATTAAGGATGGTTTTAATAAACATATATAATATATATGAAATAATAATGATACTATAATATATATATATATATCATTTACTTTTCTTTCTTTAAATACGATAAGAAAATGGAAATAGTGTTTATGTGTACGTACGACCCATCATCTCCATAAACAGTGTATTCCATTTCCTGTCACAAAATTTTATGGATTACTATATATATATACACTGAATATATATTATATTTAAATCATGGTTTAAATTTTTTAGGTGATTAAATCATGATTTAATTAAGAGGAACAAAAAATAAAAGCTAAAACAAACTTGAAAAACAAGGCAATTAACACACAAAATAATGAAAATAATGAAATGTTATTAAGAAAAGGGTGATGATATGATAAAAAAGGATCATATATGATATTATGAATATTAATATGGTTATTTTATAAGCTAATAAAATCCTTAAAACTATTATTTATGAGGTTAAATAGTATTCAACCAAAAGAAAGCGTAAGGTAAGAGATTTTGTCTTAATTTACATTCCATTGAGACTTAATTATTATTATGATCCAATTCACTTTGATAAGGTGTATATACTTCCCATTTGGAATTTAATACCATTAATTATTCATTATTCATTATATTTTTTTGTTTCAATTTGAATTATTTCATACAAGGTAATTTGATTAGAAAATTACCAAGTGATGAAAGTTATTTCAAAATATCACTTTCTTTTATAATTGTTAACTTTATCTTGAAAAAATCACTTTATTGTAATAATTTTTCATTGGAAATTAAATTCCAATTAAATATCCATATTATTTTTTAATGGATATGATTATTTACTAAACCATATACTATTATTACATACGGTGTTTACTTTGAAAGTTATTTGACTAACTGGGGAAATATTAATAAATATGTATCCCTTACTCAATAAAGATATTTGATAAGGCACATTATTTATAAATTCAAATGATTATTAGATATATGAGGAATTATTTATACTAGTATTAAATGGTTTGTGGATTATTTAAATTAATCCCCTTGATGCATTGGTAGTCTCATGAGATGAATAAATTGGCCAAATCAGATGGGTTTTTTCCCAGTATGTTTAAACCGTCTTGTGAAAGGTCTTGATGGTAAATGTTCCATGTTATTGGGAAACATTGTTTCCAATATTAAAGCATTTCCTTAATTTATAATTTAATTATTATTATTTTCTATGATATTTTTTCTATGACATTATCTATGGATTCATTTCATTCTTAGTTTATTAATTAAATGAAACGTGTTTCAGTTATTTATCTTGCCATATTGATTATGCCTTATCAAGATATTTATGTGGAATGTGTTTTCAATTATCTACCTTTCTATTTTTATAATGATTATTTATTCAAGATATCTTCTATTTTTCTTAACCCTTACTAATAACTGGAGCTCACCCTTATTTTGTTTCATTTACCAAGGATATGAAGATGAATCCTTGGATTGAGTTTCAAGATTGCAGAGCTTTTACATTTATTATGATTAATTTTATTTTCCCAATGTAATATGGTTATCATATATGTAATATGGTTTTATGAAACTGTTGTACTATTTGGTACTTTGGGATTTTAATATTATTCTATGCCAATGTAATAAATTAAGGTATCGGCTCCAGGCTCCGGGATACTGGGGTCATTACATAAATCATCAGATAACACCATAAGGATCGCCCCAAATACAAGGGGGTTAAAGGAGGAAGAGGGGGGGGGGGGGAGGTAGTTAGCCCATGTACATGTGAGGGATGAAGATGAGGGTATATCCTCTCAGAATTTTGGGAGGGAAAATCAATTATTTTCCATATTTTAAAGGGTTTCATGGTTATCCAAACCATGAAAGAACCATGTATAGTTCTCTATCCAAGGTGAAAACCCTGGAACAATTAGTTCATAAAACTATCTAAACCATGTGCTATGTGTGCAATTTGGTCTGAAACATCTCATATGGTCTGTCTATGACTATGTGGTGAACTTGCATCTCACCCCAAGCAAATCCAAGCCACATGGTTTCCTCTGAAATATTTATGGTTAATACTTAGTCATGTTATAACCATAAAAACTAATTGAACTCTTCATAAAATTAACTAAAAACCTTGGAATCCTCAGGGTTGTTCATGGTTTCCCCTAAATAATGCACACCAAACTCTACAATAGGTCACAAATCCTAAAAAACAGCCAAAATTTCACCCAAATTTCTTGAGACTCACCCGAGGAACATCTCAAGCCTTAAAAAATTTAGAAACCCATCACTTCATAATGATCCAACTTTCGAAATTTAAAACTAAATATAAATTCAAAAAATTACCCATGTTCTACAATTTCCAAAATTCAAATTTCTTTTAAATTTAATAACTCACATGGAGATATTCTTTATAAAATAAGTCTCTTGAATCTATCATAATTGTGAAACCTTTTTTATCTGATCCGTGATAACCCATATCGCATCACCCACTAAAAATATTTAACTTTTTCCAACATGGTCATATCTGTTGGTAAATGTAAATTTTCTGTTGGTAAAATGTTTTACCAACACATATATCTCTGTCACTAAATTTTTGGTAAAAACTCTCTCACTAAATGTTATTGCGACAAATAAAATAGTTATGTTGCAATTATATTATTACCAAAAGATAATATATATGTTTGTCTAAGCGTTTAACAACATATTTGTATGAAAATTTTATCTGTTGGTAATAATATTATCAACATATAACATGTTTATAAATTACATTTAAATAATAATTATAAATTTTTATGGCTAGTAAAATTTCATTTTATATTTATTAATTTATCATATATAATACAACTATATTAATTATCAAACTGAAGATGCTTTTAACGGATGTTCAAACTTGAAAAAGATTAATTATATTAATAACGAAATTTAATACAAAGTGAATCAATACATAGTTGAAGTTGCTTGATCCCTAAAAAGATCATAAAAACACAAAAACCCACCCAAAAAAACGAAAAAAAGGTATGTCGTCTATTAACTGCAATCCTCCAACACCCGCCATCATTAAAGAATAGTTACTCCTGCCAAAGATATTTCATCACCCCCATGCAGTCCACTCAAAGAAACAAATCAAGTCATATACAGTACCAGTGAAGAACCTCAACTCGATGTTATTTCACCCTTCAACTCCAAGATCTACACCACACAACCAAGGAGAACACCCATTATAAAATGGGGTGAATAAAACAATAAATATATAAAAAAATGAACACATGAAAAATCATCGGAATAGAAAAATACCAATGATTAAATTCAACACACCCCTTATATAAAACCAACCAAAGGAAGACCGATTGGGTCACCTGTTCATCATACAGTTGAGGTGATCCCAAAGCTTGAGGGCGCCAGTGAACATGGCCAAACCAGAGTCATACAAGTAGGTGAGGGGATTCCCCTCCGCCGCATCCACCACCACCACAACACCGTGCCCCTCGAACACCGACCGCAGACCGCACCACTCCAAAATCGCAATCAACTTCCGCAAATGAGGGTGCTTACAAACCGTCTCCCAAAACCACATCATCCCCTAAAAGTAAATCATTATAACTGGCAATAATTTATTTGAATAAAAGACATACCATGGAGAATACGATCCAAAATCGACCCTTGCCCTCGTAGTGGATGTTATCCAGAAGCCTTGGGAGATGGTCCAGGAACCCTTCCACCATTCCTTTCTTCTCCCCCCTGAGGTAGTATCTCCTGCACCTCATCCTGCAATTCCACCCAACAAAAAAAAACCAATTTCTCATGAACACATAATCCTTTCAAATTCAGAATCGTCGAGGAAAAAACACATGAAACCTTATGAATACTAAACAAATATTCCAAAAGAAAAAACTAACCATCCAATAGGTTACCTATTATGAAGAAAGGGAAGAAAAAGGGTGATAAAATAGTGATGAAAAATTCAAGCTAGAAGTGTAGCGTCATTCATAATTTCCAGATGCTTCCAGATTGAGCTGCCTAGGAAATTGAAGAAAGAAACAAATGGATTCAGGAGGAGCCCATGCAAGGTAGTTCAGTCCATCAATTGATTCTCCTCCTCTACTCCACTTCCCTGTATTTTTCAATCCCACTAGCCCAATATCACTACAGTATGTGGAACAAATACACACTATCCACTCCAAATCAAAAGGTAAAACTTTGGTAAGTCTAGATGGATCAATGATTCTAGAATTTTCCTTGGTAATAATTATGAAGGTTTCATCAAAGGGTTAACTGCATCAATGCTCTCCTTGGTTAAAATAGAATATACAACATCATCGATGGCCATTACATCCCACTTCTTCACCTCCGCATACGACACCATCACCGTCAGCACCCTGTTCTCCATCATAGCCTTTACCTCCCCTGCCTCCGCATTATATGGTAGCCTGAACCTCCCCGCGCTGCACTCCACCTGGTGACACTTGATGTTCTTCTCCTCTTCACAACTCCACTCCCCGATGATCTGCAGGATCCTCCCCTCTTCCACATCCACCTTTACCTCCTCCTCCTTCAACCTGGGAAGGTCCGCCTTAAAGATGTGAGCCCCAAGAATCTCCTAATCGATTCTCATGTTCTCCACTGCCGATGCCTCAATCTCGTCCAATGGGGGGAAATTCCTCACTGAATCTAGGATCCCCTTGAATGGATCCTAGACGTACAATGAAAACAGATCCACTGTTTTTTTGGTTACTGTTGCCAATGATCCTCGAAACGATCAACATGATAACTTACCAACTGACGATGATTGGTTCAGAAAGAAGGGTGTGGTGATCTCTTTCGTGTTTTTCACTCTGATCAAATATTTCATTAATTTACCATAAACCATAAAAAATTATCATTTTTTATTTACTCTTGAAACAATCAATATGCATCCCAAAAAAGATGAATATGCAACCAAAACCATAAACCCATTAGTATGTCAAAAATCTTAATCAAACTGTAAATATGTTGCCAAACTGTAGGAGATATAATCTAAAATTAATATATCTAAATATGTTCACTAAACATGGAATTGGAATGTGAAAACATAGTGATCTAAAATACATATATCCAAATTTGTTCACTGGAATTAGAATTGGAATATAAAAAAGTGTAGTCATATCAAATGCTCTAAACTATTTCAAAACATCATCTAAACACGGACCATGTTGAACATACAATGGTGTAATGGCTTAGATTAGCCATTTTTATTCACTACAATAACCTGCATCTCACAGTTTTCCATCATCCTATAATTAAATATGATTGCACTGCATCATTTAGACCAGGAGCACTCAACAAAAACAACGATTTGTTGTGTTCCTAGTTTTTAATTATCTTTTAATGACCATGACTGGCTTTACATCAACAAAATTCAATGATTCCACATATTTCATAATCTGTAAAGATTATTACCAACAGGACATGAATTTTCAAGGATTATGCAGTCAAAGAAATTTGTGTGCTGTGTCACAACACATACATTTATTTGTTTTCTGTTAATTGAGATAATAACAATGTTACAACAATAGATTTAAAACAATTACCTTTGTATGGACTTTTTAGCAGCAACACATTCACTACATTTAAACGAGAACATGAATACGTTAGTGTAATTAACACAATGTGAATCACACATAAATAAAGAATTGTATGCTCCAAATAATAATGAAATGTATGCTTAAAATAATTTATAAAACATTCATAATTTTATACCTAAAATGAAGAGTGTTCCACAATCCTGGATTCTATTTTAGTCAGTGACACTTTCATCTTGAATCATGGATGACATTTCTTAAAAACAAACAACAAGATTTTAACTCTTTAGTATCATATTTAATTTAGAAACATTTTAAATCTTCTGTATCAGCTTTAATTTAGAATCACTAGCTTTACATAGTTTTCAAAAACAGATTATACAATAAATATAAGTAATAAGAAAAAAAATAAAAAATAGAAATAAACAATATAGAGAGAAAAATACTACATGGTTATTGAAAGATTTAATCTACATTTCTAGGAATGAAATGTATTTAGAATTTTTCATCATTCATATTTTGAATGTACCACAAACTAAGATCATCATTTTTTAGTTTCAAACGTTGAAATTCTCTTTTTCTCTATACATGGTTTAATCCATTTTTCTTAAATCCGCTAACCTATCACTAATTTTGAGATAATCAATGTTTGAGGTAAAAATGGATGCAGTTCAAAGATAAATATATTTCTCTATTCATGTCACAGAATTATTAAACTTCAGTAAAAAAACAGAATCATCATTCTGAATGAGAAACTTGTTTAAGCATCAATGTTAACTGGGTGAATACATAAGAAATTTGGGATTGTAAGAAAGGAATAATTCTTATTGAGTGATGAAAATACATTAAAAATGATTTCAATGTAGTGAAAATAAATTGAATAACTTCAACTGCATTATTTTTCATTTCCAGGGGCCATAATAATAAACTAAAATAATATTTATGATTAATAACTGTAATAGTTTTTCCCCTTACTAGGTACTGTAATTAATAATAAACTTATATGTATTTTTAGACTTGTGTGTATGATTAATAACTAGCCTAGAGTCAAATAAAAATAATAATAAACTGAAATAATGTGTATTTGACATTATTAAACAAATCTAAAATAAAACACTTACTCAATCCCCTGTAAAATCATGTTACTGATGGGTTCTATGTCTGGTACTTCCATTTAAAATTCTTATTATTTAATGATAAAAAATTCGGCCTCAAAAACATAGATTTACTTTAATATAAACTTGAAATATCAATTGTGAGGTTCTATAAATAAGTAAATTGAGAAAACAAAAATTGATTTGTTGGGTGACCTTAGATTTTTACCATTCAATGGTCATTTGAAATAATGTGATTCAAAAATTAGATTTTTATTGACTAATGAAAATTATAAATACACATTCATAAATAAATATAATTGAAGAAAATCATATTTTACTATAAATTTTTTCATTAAAGCATCAATGAGTGGTTATATCATAATCAAAATATTAAAATATCTAAATAAATTTTTTATACAAACTGTGTTAAAACTACTTTCACAAATACTAACCTTTCTAAAATTGAGAATGGTTATTTTGAAGATAAATATACTTTTTGTGTGGGATAAAATATTATCTACAAACACTTGGAAGGATGCCTAAAAATATAAATAAATTTTAACCCAATAAAAAATGGTTGTACTGAGAACAATTTCTTCTTACATTGGAATGTGTATCCACTTTCACATCTAAGGTTGTATTCCCACTTTTTAAGGTGCACTTATGTCACCAATGAAGAAATTATAATTTTTCGAACCAAAAATAGTAAGGATCATGCCAAATCAATTTGGAATTAAGAAAGTGATCATGTGATGAATGTTATATCACAATGTCAACATATTTTCACAAAAAATG
The DNA here is from genome assembly GCA_963277665.1 of Viscum album. NCBI lineage: Eukaryota > Viridiplantae > Streptophyta > Magnoliopsida > Santalales > Viscaceae > Viscum > Viscum album. The sequence continues at coordinate 197,696,257 of OY728157.1, read as the reverse complement.
AATGTTGATATGATAACCAATAAAATTGATAGTCATATGAATTGAGAAGAAGAAAAAAATCATTCTGTTATTAAAAAAGGGAATAAACAATTAACATACACAACATTGAATACAAATTTTTCTCTAGCACCAACAATTGAATACTAGCACAAACCCAATATTGATGTATAACTTTAAAAAGAATGTCCAATGTAAACAAGTATTTCTTAAAAGAAAGTAACTAGGAATAAAACATGGATTGGAAAGGGATGACCTGAAAAAGAACTACATTTGTTCTATCAATAGAATGTACATCCCCTTGAAAATCTTCCTTCAGAAGATTTAGTAATTTCATATTGAGGAAAAACAAATAAAAATGATAAGCAATGAACAAAATGGATGAAATTTTATTTCCAAAAACATATTTGAGTAGATTTCATGGGGGATTAAAAATTAACTACTAGAGAGAAATGAAGAGAGATCAAATAAAATGCTATGCCTATAAATTTGAACAAAATAACAATGCTCGGTGTTATAGAAAAAATAATGATCATATAACCTGTTTAAAAACAAATACATACTGAATAGAAACTGCTAACTACAGACCAGATTAAAAACTAATACTAAGCTTACCCATCCAACTCAAATCTAATTAGCAACTAGAATGCTTCAACAGAGTTGAAAGATGGGGGGGAGTGATTTTCATGAAAACCTTCCAAATCAATGATAAGTGGACAAACATCAAACCAGGGGGAAACATTGGGTGCCACAGTGATGACCGTGGGCGATGGGAAGGGATTATGGGGAAATATAGGGTTTATCTAGGGCACTGGGGACATTGAGGTCACATGGGGATGCCCGTCTAAAGCGATGCTGATAATGTAGGTCGAGCGGGGATGAGGGCTTGGAATAAATGAAATTGCAAGGTCGGATGAGGAGTTTCGCACGAGGATGATGACCAGGAATAGGGATGAGGTTCGCGTGATGATATCGGAGGGGGACGCCAACCTAGAATGGGGAGGGGGTTCTTGCAATGATGTCCATGAGGAAAGTCGGCCGGGAATAGTGAGGGGTTCCTACGAGGAGGCTCATGAGGAACGCCGGTGGAAAAAAGGCGGTAGGGTTGGGGGAGCAGGTCGGGGAATAGGGAGGTCGGGTTGGGGGGAGAGGCATCGCAGTCGCAGGGGGTCTTGTTAATGGGGGTTTTTTAATCGATTTTTTTATAGTTTTGTTTCACTATAATTGTTTTCGATTATTAATAATTTTTATCTTATTTTTTTATGATGTAGCTAAATATATATATATATATATATAATTATTATCAAAATAATTTGTTTTCAGTGGGTGATATATATATATCTATATATTCAATTTTTGATAAAATATTTGATATTATTGAATAATTTATTGCTAACATATTTTTACGGTGGTAAAAGATTTGTTGGTAATAATAATTTATTACAACAGATTCATTTATCGGTAAAACAATTGTTGGTATTATTATTATAAGGCAACAGATTTAAATGTTGGTAAAAGATTTGTTGGTACTGAACTACTAATATAAACAAATATATTTTTGGTAATAATTAATGTTGGTACCAATATTTAATATCAACGAAATTTAATATCTGTTGGAAATAATCATTTTTACCAATAGATATATTATCTGTTAGTAATTTTCTGTTGGCAAAACTCACTTTTTTTGTAGTGACCGCCACAATGATTTCTCAGTAACCACTACTAGAAAATGTCTATATACCCATGGTTTTGGGAAAAATCGTGGGTATAGGGATTTATTCAAAACCTATACCCACAGTTCTTGAAAAACCGTGGGTATAGGCCCCCCTATACCAACGAATTTAGTAAAATGTAGGTATAGGGTTCGGTTCAAGACCTATACCCAAAATTCTCAAAAGAAATGTGTGGATAGGTCTGGGCTAAAAACCTATACCCACGGTTATGATAAACCGTGGGTATAGCTTTCCCACATGAGTGTGGGGAAAAAATTTCACATGAACAAATTTTTTTTGGTCGGAACACCTATTCCCATGGTTTTTCTCTCTATATTCATGGTTTATATAAATATATTTAAGTAAACACACACACACACACATACACATAAGTGATGATGGGACAATGGTTAGGCATAAATTTTGTGATGAACTGGTCACATGATCAAAACCCACGACCAACTTTTTTTTAAAACCAATACCCATAGTTTAAAACCATGGGTATAGGGTTATGAAACAGTGGAAAATACCTATACCCACATTTTGATAACTATGGGTATAGATTTTTCAAACTGTGGGTATAACATAGAGCTATACCGACTGCTCAGTTTACCATGGTTCCCAAAACCATGGTTATAACATATACCCGCAATTTTGGGGGCTATACCCATGGTTCTGAACATTGGGTATATGGTCATTTTCTAGTAGTGAATATTTTCATGATGTTCATCATCACATCATACCACTTTTATTTGGGAATGGGTTATCTATAAAGAAGAATTGTTGGTCATTGATGCTCTTCCTTTACCTATAGATAGGTAAATTATCATGAAACAAACCCCATTATTTCCTTCCTCATCCCAATCCATCATAAGTGTCTCTGAATATCATTATACAGCTTGGTATGCCCTACACGAACATCCCATCTTAAAGCATGTGAATCCCACATACGATCCTCACACATACTCATTGGTAATACCATAAAACCCTAAATATATAGAACCTCATTGGAATATAGGGACCAATTATGTGTCATATCAAGACATATATATTTTCCCTCAACAATAAGTAATTTGAGTCAGATAACTGAATCTCCTTCACCCTCTCAAAGAGTGTAGATGCAATAGTTATGGACACCAAGTTTAGTCTACCATGAAATTTGAAATTTCAACACACATCTTAGTGAAGAGGCTCATAATTTATCACTTACTACTAGATATCTACATCACCTATTCCTAAGTCTCTATGACCATTACATCATCCATAATGTTTCCCTTCCCATGTTTATACTCCATTGAAACATAAAATGATTATAAGTACTTGAACCAACTCATTCAACAAAGGTGTAGGATCCTCTATAAAAATATATACATGAGGATATTATGATCAGTGTACACCACAAATATCTCACCCAAAAGATACTAATGTAATCATCTCAGTGTGTGAATTACTGTATCCATCTCAAGATCATGTGTCAAGTAGTTTCTCTCATGCAGATTAAACTGTTTGTTCTCATAAGCAGCCACTCGCTCATCCTACATCATAATTTTCCCATGTCTGACTCCTAAAGAATCACAATACAATGTATACGTATTAATAGGACCATTTAAGGTTAAGATCAACACAAAATTAAATCTATCTTTTAGCACCTGAAAGTCTCTCATGAGAATCAAACTAGAGGAAAATCACCTCATTTATGGTCTAGGACATCATCAACACTTCCAAATAAGAGAATTACTAGATGAATCATTGGTAGTAAACTATAAATCCCATAAAAATTCATACCTTGAATACGTTTTTGGGTCATTACTAAGAAAATATATCCTAAACCTTATATGGGTCGACTAATATACCTACCTCGGATATCACATGCCCTAAAAATCTCACCACACTAATCCAAAAATGAAACTTCAATATATTATCATATAAATGATGCTCCCCCAATGTACTTATAATTATCTATAAATGAAAAATTTTCTCCTCCATCAACTAGGAGTTCCCCATAATATCATCAAAAAAAGTGACCATGAATGAGTCCGAATAAGAGTATAAGACCCAATTAATCAAGCCCATAAATTCTATCAGTGTTTTCCTGGCCCGAAAAACATCACATGATAGTCATACAAGTCATAATTGATCCTAAAGGAAATAAATGGAATATTATAAGGCCTCTCCCTCAACTGACGGTAGCCTAAACTCATACCAATCTTAGAAAACTAATCAGATCCTCTCATATGATCAAAAAATTCATTTATATGTGGAAGAAGATATACTGGTTAATATGAATCACTTCATTCCACCTTTGGTAATTTGTATATAAATACAATGAGCCATTTTCCTTCTTAAAAAAAAGGAACGCGATAAGAGGATGTGCTTAGACAAATAAATTCCTTCAACTCCAAACCCTCCAGCTGAGCCATCATCTCTCATTTCTATGTAGGATCCATCCTATAAGCTGGGATGCATATGGGATTCATACTATACATAGGATTAGTTATAAACTCAATCTCACACTTGGGTGGAAACATAGAGAAATACTCAAGAAATACGTCTTCAAACTAATGAATAATGGGAGGAGAGACTGCCTTTATAGTCACCTCATATCTTAAAGAAACACCAACCAAATGGTCTATAATGCTCCTTAGATATTTATTTTCAGGTCCCAAATTCCCTACATATAGATCCCACTCTCTGACATAGGTATAATTTTCACCCTCTAAGGATATAAAATATACTCATCGATGATAGTGGTTGATGTGTTCTCAATAACAAGTTAAATAATCCATATTGGGGGTCATATAGAAACTATCCATTTCTAACATGATGAATTATCAAAGGAATGTATACCCATTGATCACAATGTTGTACTCAGGACACCTCTAGATACCCAATTATTAAATCACTAATTTGTATCAATAAAAAATACCCTATATAAATATTATATTGGTAGCCCTATATCACTAACCAATTTCTCAAATATAAAGGATTTTGATGCACTCATATCAAATAAATAAGAAACTAGGGTTGATTCCATAATAATCATACATCTAACTATAGATAGATCACAACCCTATATGGAAGAAATCTTCTCAATGTCCTAAAGTTGGCCAAAACCCTATCCCTAATCTCCCATCACTTGACTCCTCTAAGGGACCTTACCCTTTTTTTACTACTTTCGCTAAGTACCATGATCACCTACATGACCTGAATAACTAAAGGACTACCAAATTACCAACTAATATTATGGCCTTATCCCTTCCCCTAAACCCTAGGCCTAAATAAATTCGTAATCTCTCTCTAGTCATGGTGAAAATCCATAGAACTTTTTTATGTTCCACAACTACCCACAGGGGAAACACTCCTTCAATAGCCAATCAAAATCTACTTGACCATACCCCTAGAAGACACATTTATAATACTCTACTATGAATCTCCCTCTTTGAGGAAGTGACAAAACACTTTTATGGTTTCTCTTCCTATTATCACCCTAGTGAGACTACTCAAATCACAGCTTCCTAGATGAACTTCCCTTATTATAGTTATGTTCAAAAATTAAGGCTTGATTCATGACCTCTAAAAAGGATGTTAGCAAGAATATTTTCAATTGGTAGTGAATAGAGTGCCTTATATCATCCTCAAAATTCTTGACTCTAATATCATAATCATCTACCAACATAGGTGTGAATTATAACAGATTGGTAAAGTGAGTGTGGCATTGTTCATCACTGATAATCCCCCTATATGAAATGAATAAACTCCCTAGATATGTTAGCATTTAGAGTCTCTAGGTTGATGTTCTAAAAGAAACAAGACCGTAAATCCTTCCAAATCAACCACACATGCTGTTCTTCCTAAATAATAATATCCCACTAGGGATTCATTGGTCCCCAAATCATATAAGTAGAAAAATTCACCTGCCTCTTACGGGTGTCTTAAGGTGATAAAAAATCGGCTGCATAGACTCGATAAAAAACTCAGTTACCTATGGACCACCATCACCCATACAAATTAGTGGATTTTACTATTGAAACATATGAGTTAAGTTTGACATGGTTGGCCTAACCTTCAGTAAACCATGCCTCATAGATTGTAATACCTAGACAAGACTTCATATGAGCTCCTAATCAATAGGGGGATTGGCATAATAAGTGACTCTGGTTCCACTACCGATAGGACATGCTCATCCCCACACTTATAAAGATCAAGTGAAGGTCATCCCGGTGGAATATCCCTACAATTCAAACCAAATGACTAATAATATATTTCTATCACTATTATAATATCACAATTTATTATAATAAATAACAGAAATATGTCGCTCTACCCTAAATGAACACCTTATGATATTAGGGTCTCACAGATTAAGGCTCAAGTCTAGTGTAAGGTACCCATTCTTGAGTCAGGTATAACCTCATAAGGGTACTATAATAGTAATAGAATATCAAAGTAGTGGTCAAAAATTATGGGTTGATCAATTATATTTTCACAAATAAGTTATATAGAAAAAATCTATATAAGTTTTTACTGACACTTTAAGTAACCCAACCCTATATATTAACCAGAATATGAATCATAGATAAGAATTAAAATTTCTTATAAAACCTAAATTCAAAGAATGATTCATGAACACACACTTATTAACACCCTGAGTTAAGAGTAAAAACCCATAGATCATAAATCAATATCAAAATGCATCAACTAGAAAATTAACCCCATAGTAAAATAAAAAACCAAGAATAACAGCACCATACCTGATAACTTGGATTTACCTCATACATGGGTTGGATAATCATACACATAAGATCTATATCGGGCCCTTTCAACATCCTATAAATTGTCTATAATATCCCAAATAGTAAGACAAAAGAAAAATAGTGCTCTAATACAACTTTGTAATATACATGATCTTGTTCACCTTCGTTATGGCCGAATTAGAGTACCTTGTAACTCAGGTATGCCTCCTCATATGCCAAAGGATTTAGACCTACAAAAACAGATGATATATATCACATGGAGAGACTATAACCTCATATATAGATAACCATAAACATAGTGGAAGAAATATGATAAACTGTTCATCAAAACACAAAAAATTAAAAGTATAGATATCACTGTTAAATGAAAGAAAACATTAAACATCAATATATGGTATAACATAATGAACTATTGTGAATGTAATACAATTAATCAAAGAATAATTAGGATCCATCATGGGTGGATAACATAAAACTGGGCCTAAAAAAAAGAAAAAAAAAAGAAAAATGAGACATCCATATTCAGTCCCGAGTCCCAGATTTGATTTGTCTCTTAACTCCCGCCATGCTTCATCAGCTCAGCCATCGAATGTTGTAGGGACCTTTTCCTTCATCAAGACATGAAATGAGAAGTCTATTTAGGTACGAGGTCACCTTAGAAGGGTGTGAGTACAACTTAGAAGTCCACCACCAATGGTGTCCCTAGAAAATCCAGTAAATATAGGTATGTGATCGATGTGAAAATATAGTAAAGTAAAAAATAATAAATAATTAACATGTAACATCATTGAGTGATTCCACCAAACCATGGTTGGACATTCATGCCTTGGATAGTGCTGGAATGGGATGATATACCCATGGTTTGAATACACACCTCAAGGACGAAAAATATGTCACTCCACATATGAAAATCAATATAACCAAGTTGTTTACATCAAATACCACTAGTTCAATGATCCATCACCATCATGATCCATTAAGGTGAATGATCCATCACCTAACCAGTATCAAAGGAAAATAATTAATCATCAGTGAATGTGTAATCACCAATAAAATATAGATGATACCCTACCATTTTCATATTTTGGTGGATGACATACCCCCATATTATAGCTTGGGTGGATGAGGATCACCAAACCATCCCATCTAGGTGGATGAAATATCATTAGTATCACTCTAAACATGGAAGAAATACTACCATCTCAATTACTAAAGTGGATGATGCACCATTAGTACCATCCTTTGGTGGATTATGAACTAGTCGTATCACATCTCAAGTGGTCGGTACACCACTAGTGTCAACTCTTGGGTGGACATCATACTGCTGGAATAAGTACCCTAGTGGATGATATACCATTAGGAAAAATCTCATAAGGGGAAAAAGATATACCAGTGCAAGTTATCAAGTGGTCGATATACCATTAATACGTCATTCTAAAGTTCTTGAGATGATAATATTTTATTATTCTCTCAGTGCATTATGGATCACTGACACTCTTTAGGGGTGGATGAGAAACCACTAACTTGTCCAAAGGCATTGGTATACCTCTACTACACCAAGGTGGATGAGATAACACCCCCAATTAACTTTAGTTGGACGGATGCCACCTTATACCAAGAAGACCAAAAAATTAATGATACATCACCAAAATTCAACACAATGCATTTATTAACATTAAACATATAAAGGGTAATGATCAAAAGTTATTAACCATTGTTAAAGTATCAATATTGGTTCATCCTACCTCTAACCTTTGTCATAATCAAGAAGTTCTTCACCAATAAATACTTAAGGGGATAATACTATGCCTTTAGGGTTGGTTATTAGTAAAATAAACCCATCATGGGTTCAAAATCAAGGATTCAAACTCACTTACATATAAAATCTGGTCATTGGAGACCAAAGGTGTTGATGAACACCACTCGTCAACCATGAACAACCTTCCTGAGTTCCATTAGTGCCATTGAAATTTAATAAACCAATTTAATTAAATTTTAGGGTGTACACAACATAGAGGAATTTCCTAAATTCCATAAAATCTATGAGCAGTCTAAAAATACCATCTGGTAACCAAGGGACAACCTACCTAGGACTAGTAGGGTCCAGATAATCGAAAATCACCCCCCAATTCAGACTCAAACAAAAAAATCAAGAAACCTAGAAAATTCCCTAAAATTATGAATAATCATCGCTGAATGGATAAATAGTGACAAAAACATAGAATATAGGTAATATGAGTCATAGAATTACCAATATCGACCTCCCTTGTTGAATGGATCGTGAAACCAATGATGAAAAAAATAGTATTCCACTCCTAAAAGAATATAGAATAAATAAGAATAATTGGAGGAACATTTGGTTGTATTAGAAGAAATGAGAGCAAAGTCTCATTTTATAAAAATTAAAAAATTTATTTATTTATTTATTTTGTTTAACATTTTAAAATAAAACTACATGTACACAATGGGTACCTACTGACTAGGCAGAGGGTACTCACCCAGGGGTCGCTGGCCACCCAATTGGCCACCTGCATGATTTAAATCCGTTGCCCCATCCACTAAGTATTTGGTGGAATCTATCAAGGGATATATGTCCTAGCACATGGATTTCCTGATATGATTCCACTTCAACTCCTAAAAAAATAATAAATACCCAAAATACACAAGGTTTTGTGAAACTGAAATTGAAATCGTACCTCGTAAGAATGTGAAGTGTTACATATTGGATAGTCACTCAAGGATAAAACATTAAAGGAATTATAATACCATATAATTATAACCATGGAAACATATAATATAGGATTTCAAATAAATTTATACTAAAGAATTAAATTTATAGAAAAAATGAAAATGATTCAGAACCCAATATTTAGTTAAGGTTTTTGGCTTAGAGTTAGCCCATAGAACCACAAAAAACCTCCAACATCAAAGAGAGAGAAATGTGATAAAATCCTTATTAAATATATAAGTAAAGAACTTGAACTTGGTGTAAATAAAAATGGGAAGTGGGGGTGAGTATTTATCAGTGTGGTGAGTGGAATCCCTTAGAAAAATGTATTGCTTTTTTCTTTATCCCAAGTGCTCCACTACACACCAAAGTAACCCATTACCTCCATTAATGCTCCACTATAATGGTTAGTGCCAAAATTAGACAAAAATCACCATCTTGTATGAATTTGGTCATTCATATATATATATATGATTTAATATTTACCATATTCCACCATTTTTTACTGTATTTTACTTTTTTTATAAGAAATTATCAAATTTCACCCCTAAACTAATATAGATGTCCCGATTCAAAATATGTAATCTATTTTTTCAAATTCTTCCTCTAATTATGTGAAATTTAACATTTAAACAAAGATGATATATTTTATAAAAATGTAGTATCATAGGAGCAGTTATAAAAACCCCTAATTTTTTTAAATAAACCCCCTATGTAAACTACCCATAATTCACCCCACACCCATGGATGATAATTGTGGAAGTGCTGGCCTGACACCCCCTACCGCCGACAACTGCTGTCATGCTCACTAACACCCCTAACCCCAACACGTTGAAACCCCACCCAAAAACTGCATGGATACCCCTGACTACCGCGAATGCATGCTTACACCCCATGAAATCCTAACCCCAAAACCTGGGTACATGAACCATGAAACACTCCTGGAGGAGCTAACATCGATGATGAAACCCCCTGGCCAAGCGGACCAGTCCATGCCTCCTTTAAAAATCCCGAAGGGGTACGGATTCGAACCCTGAATCGGGAGGCTGCAATGCCAGCACACCAACCACTCGAATGATATTAAATTATAGTGTTATTTATATATATTTGCATCTTAATTAATATAAAAATTATTTTATTAATATATTTAAATATATATTATATTATAAAAATATAGTATATATATTATATATAAAAATATATATAGATATATTATATTTTATATTTTTATATATTATACAAATATACCATATGTTATTAGTTATATTATTTTATTGATATATTAAAAAATATATTATATTATATAAATATACCACATATATATATATTATATTTATTAATTATATTGTTAAGTAAACAAATATATATTATATTTTATATGTTTATATATATTTTTTAACAGGTTGAGGGTCAAGCCCCCTTTATTAAAAAGAAAAATAAGAGAACCTCTTTTGACAAATAGGGTAAGAGGGAAACCATTATAGAAATCAATGAAAATTCCAATAAAACAAAACCTGAAGGAAAATAGTGGTCCTGAGTGTCCAATGAGAATCAAACATCAAGATAAGAAAAGAAAAAAATTCATCACCCTCATAAAAGATAATAAAACAGTGAAGTCAGTAAATGAAAATGCATAACCCCCTGTGAAGAAGTTGTGTTGTGATGGAAACACAATGAGGTAAAGAACACCTCCAACACTGAAAAGTGAAGAAGGGACTAGATGATAGGCGCCGACACACCTATCTCTCTTTCAATTTTTCTAGTTGACGAAGCTTGTGAGATACTCACAACAAGTCAACCTAGCGAAAAAAAAAATCAAGACCAAAAGCATTGTGAAAAATCAAGTCAGAGTGCTTATCTATCCAACTGGGAGAACAAATGGATGAATGATGGATGTCAGCACACCCATACCTATTTTGAGGTCTCCCACACAAAAATTCCTGTAAGAATCTATACTGATAACAAAATGCGATGAAACCAGATCAAAATCCCATAGATACATCTGCTACATTATTAATCAACTGGTACCAAACAAAACTGAAAAACAAAAAATCATGAAACCACCATAGAAGACCATCAACATCAAAGAAAAACACCGATAAAAACCATCCCAGAATCCGTCACCGACCAAAGGACACTGACATTCTTAACCCACATCAAACGTCCACTTGAACCCCACTGTCAACTATCAATCTCTCTGTAATGAGCATCACATAAGACCAGACCTTTTCCAGAACCATCCACCACCTGACCATCATACATTTCTACCCAAGGTAAGTTAGCCATTTCCTGACTGTCGAACGTCATCTCCCAAGAAAGCGCTAGATAGCCACAAGCAGCAACCACCCAAACAATGAACTGCATCCACTGTGGACAATCACAAAGACATTGATACAAGCCAGGAGAGCCTATATGTGAACCAGATACAAGGATGAGTATGGCTAGGGAGGACACACAATAAAGGAAGAACCCGACAATGCTGTCAAACTATTCAGAGTATAAGTGGAGTGGGGAAGTATTCAGAGAATATTGGAAGACACAACTACCGCCAGATCAATCAGAGAAATGGAGAATAAAGCCACCATGAACCCTCCTCTAGTGAGGCCCTGTAGAGATGATCAACACCATGTAGGAGGTCAAAAAACCCTATGTGAGAGAGACTCCACGCATGGAGAGTGCATATGCATTTTTCCATTATATGTTTATATATTATACAAATATACCATTTAAATATATATACACACATATATACATATATATAGATATATATATATTATATAATAAAATTAAAAAAATACAAATATATATTATATTATTCTAACAAATATGAATATATATATTTTTATATTATATATTTTAATGTATACAATTCAAAAATACAAAAACACACACACAAATATATATATATACACAGATATCATATATATTTAAATATATATATTTAATTATATTTCTATGGATAAATATAAATATAAATATTATATTTATATGCACACAACTTAAATTAAGTATATTTGTATATTAGTATATTTTACATATATAAATATATCTATACATGTATTAATAAATACACATAGTTATATTATGTATACAAATATATATTTATTATAATAATTTAAATACTTATCTGTATATTAATATAAATATATATATATATATATATATATATATATATATATATATATATCTGTACAATACAACATGATATAATATTATAAAATTATTTATATATTTATTTTTTTATATATATATGTACTTATTCAATGTATTTATATAATGCGTTTATAAAATATGTTTATAATGTATTTAAATATATCTATATAATGTATTTATATAATACATATACATACATACTTAAATATATATATTATAAAAGTTGATATTAAAAAAAAATTAAAAATTTAGAGGGGGTTAAAACCCCCTCTAAATCAAAATTTTTTATATATTAGAGAAGGTTTTAACTGTATTTAAGATATAGATAAAAATTTATCAGGGATTGAAACTCCCACTAATCTAATATTTTAGTGGCAGGAAAAACTGCTATTAATTTATTAAATGAAAATTTATTTTAGAGGGGTTAACCCCCCTCTAATCTGAGAGATTAATAGCGGTTTTAACCGCCACTAATTTATTATACAAAAATTTAATTTAGTGTAGGTTTCAACTACCACTAATCTCTTATATTAGCGGGAGTTTTGACCCACTCTAAATTGAATATTTATATAATAAATTAGTGGTGATTTTAACCACTACAAAAACATGGACAGATTTATAGAGGGTTGAAACCCCATCCAAAATATATTATTATATAAATTAACACTGGTTTTACATAACCATTGTTAATATCTCATATAATAGGGAGTTTTAACCCCCTCTAAATTCAAATTTCATTTAATAAAAACCGCTGCTAAAATATAGATAATTTGTAGGGAGTTAAAACCCCATCTAAATTAAATTATCATATAAATTAACAGTGGTTTTATAGAACCACCACTAAAATATAAATAATTTATTTTAGAGTAGGATTTAATCCCCTATAAATTAAATTTTCATAGAATAAATTAGTGGGTTTTTTCCACAACCCCCTCTAAAAAGTCGCTGCTAAATACGTTGGTTTTTTTGTAGCGAGGTGTTCAATAAGAGTACTTTAATGGGGTGGTTCAACCAACATTGATTTGACAAGTATTTACATTAAATTGAATATTTATTATAGATGAGTCCCCTCAAACTTCAATTGTTGAAGTTTAAATTTGTCTTGGTCTTAGACAAACCCTTGCGATGTTACCTTCTTCCAAATATTTGATAAATGCACTTCATAAGGGATGTTTCTGTTAGTCTAATCCATGGTTTCTACCATCACCACTGATTAAATTTTTTCATCACCCTTCTTAATATACACCAATTATAACAGTTACTTTATAATAACTATATTGTTGGGTTCTTTGAATTTATAATTTTAATGAGAGTGAGAGAGACAAGATAAAATAGTCTGAATTTAAAAGAATCATGGGGGTGATTTTGAAAAGAGAGAGAGATATATTTGTTTTCTTAGAGAGGTATTGGGGGATACCATGCAAGGAAGTCCCTATTCAATAACCCAAGGAGACATATGGATTTAATTAAGCTCCCCAAAATTCCAAATGGAAATATAAAATATGTTTAAATTAATTATGAAAATAGTGGACAATAGAAAATATACATGAATACTAAATAAATTTTATTGAAATTTCAACAGCGGAAGCCAATACAAATGATTCCAACAAATCAGAATCAAAGGAACAAGATAATCCCAAACACCAGATTCATGATAACATATTTAAAAGAGCTTCAAAACTGAAGGCATAAGCAAGAAACAATTGAAATTGATAAACTCAAATCAGTTCTAAACATCATAATAAATGGAAGCGTACAACAACATCAAGCGATCATCAAAGGTAGTAAAGAAATCATGAAAAGAGCACCATGATTTTTACAAGCTTCAACCAATTAGCCTATGTGCATGGGACAATGGACCCTAGGATCTACTCTAGAAAAAAGAAGGTATAACAGATACAATAAGTAGTAAAACAAATCATCTAGATAGACCAAGGAAACTATCCAAGCATAGAGTTCTTGTCACTTTAGGAACCCATAGTCAAATTGGGGTCAATATTGGTAAGATACTCCCAAGTTGGACAAATAAACTCAACGCAAATGAAAAACAATAAAACAAAAGAAAAAAACAAAGAAACAAGAAAAAATAAAAGATTTATACCTAGTCGAATCACATTACAATGGTTCGGTCGATTATTGAATGAGTCAAATACTTTAGGGATTCAGGTGTGAGAAGTCGATAGTGTGAGCATCATTCTCCACCGGTCACCCTCTATGAACATGGAACACACACTATAAGAACATTAGAATCTTGATGAAGATCCTCAACTATATCACTATAGAGGTTGGATATCACCTCTCCATCGGTCTTTATTTCTAGTTTCTTCACTGGAAAACCCAAAACAATTCATCAGTGTGAATCCCTTCATCTTCTCCCACTATCAGAGAAGATAAAACCCAAAATCCAGGACCTCACTGCCCCAAAAAATGAATCACCCCTGAAATTGGAGTAGCAAAAACCCAAAACTAAAGAGTGGAATAGAGGAATAATAATGGAGAAGATATATTCACCCATCCCTAAAATGAAGACACCCTTAGAAGAAATAAATTTGAAGCATTGAGTGGAAGGTCATCAGGGAACATGGAAGGTGGGGGAGAGTTTGAGCTTAACTGCTGAACAAATGAGGGGCACCTCCAACTGAAATCCCCACACACAATATGAAAAATATCCCTCATTTTTTTATTTAACTAAAAAAGAAATGTAATTAATAAATTCCATTTTATTTTAAAAAAATCCTAGTGATTTTTTTCCACAAATCCCCACATTGAAAATAAAATGCATAAGACTAAAACCCCCTGGTGTCCTTTCATCACTTAACCTATCACATTGATTCGGGAAAACATACAATACTAATAAAAAATTCTAAGAGTAAATCAGTGTGTCCTATATGTGAATATCAATGACACACACTTTCCCAAATGTAATGACATCTAAATCTAACTGCTAAAACATGTTCAGAATAACATGCTAAACTAAGAAACAACATTAAATGAACTTACTTGATATTTCCATCATCACATACCTGATCTCCTACTAAACTCATGCCACCGAAGGTTTTGAAAGCCCACTTGAACTTGAAAGAACAAAAACAAAATAGAAGAACCATTATTAAATTAGAAAAAACATGGAAAACAAAAATAAAAGGTATAAACAAACTCATAAAAATGAAACAATTACAATGAAACAACAACAAAAAAAGAATACTGAGCCTTTTAACAGACCAACCTGAGCCAACTAGACTAGTCACATGAGGTATCCCATTATAGTGTGGGGTAAAATAGAGATAATGAAACAAGTCTTGAAAATAAGAAAACAAGATGTTCAACTAGAGTATTACGAGGAAACAAATGAAAGGTATAACTAAGCCAAAACGTCCAAACCAAAAATACACAACAAGTCTCCATGTGACCAAGCATCACCTACAAACTATCCCAAAACAAAACTGTAACATAAATTGAATCCTGAATGCTACATAATGCTCTTACCTTTTCCTGTATTCTACAAAAAAGGTCTATAACTTCCCAAAGGAAGAATTAGGGTGTGACTAAAAAATCCTGATAGGATACCACCAAAAGATTTATACAAGATCTAATAATAAGAATTAAAAAGTCTAAGCTTTAAAATAAAAATAGTTTTATAAGTAATTTTATAAAAAAATCAATTTTAAATCACCTTTTCAAAAAATCATTGATTTTTTCACAAATTTCATGCTATAACTGTTAAATCCAAAAATGAAGCAGGTAAAGATACTGAAAAGTAAAAATACATGTGAGACAACATCCATAAAATAAACTATCATGTAATAAACAACCAGAAACAAAAATTCACCTACCATCCAGGATCTAGCCTATGGGAATATATATACTAGACACTCATAAGACCAAACAAGTAATAACGTTGGATCTGAACTAATATCAAGGCCTTCCATAGACCATCAAAATATAAGAGTTTACCTCCTAGTGGTGTCACACACCCTAAGTCTACCCATGTCTCTATCCCGACATACCCAAGGTCCCCACTGTGAAATGTTTTTCAATTTCTATTTTAAAAACCATGCTCATATTTTTATAAAAAAAATCCAATTCTAATCCAATCTTCTTTAGGGTTTGAAAATATATTTTCCATTTCAAATCAAGGCAATTCCATTTTCAAGGGAAAACACCCTTTAAAACATGAACCGATTCAACTTTCAATTTCAATGCATGGAATTCCATTTCAAATCTCAAGAAATAAATATGAACGATAAGAAATTATGAAAATTAGAATAATTAAATAGATCCACCTACCTCAAGAGTGTATAAAACCTAACCATCTTTGACAAAGGTGACTGAAAAACACAAGATCTGCCTTTGAAAGATAAGGTGAGACCAAATAATGAAAGGGATTGATAGAAAACACAATCCAATATACAATTCCTACAATAAATGGTGATGACACCACAAATGAGAGACAAAATGAGAGGAAGGATTACCTTGAGAGATGAAGTGCCTAATTGTGCTAATAAATCCCTGAATAAATTAATCTGGATAAATAGAAGACACCCAAAATTACATAGGTCAAGAGATCTGACTGAGTGGAGGTGGATGAAAAAACAAATGATCCCTGAAACACTCGCACGACACCCTAAAAACTATAACATGGATAATTATACAACGTGTAATCTATTACACTTCATGAATCCATTTTATTTTCAATTATTCCAAAAAACATGATTCCTTTTAATTAAAAATCATATTTTCACTTTACATAATGTGTAACCCTTACCCGATATGTAAAAACTCAGATTGTGAAATATACTCATGGGATGAGTCTAGACAGTATTACACATCGTGAATCCTAACCACACATCATGTAACTGCCTAGAAAATAGTAGCACTCAAGTCATTGAATCCTACCTGGAATCCACTGCCAGTAGCCCCACCACCAACTGCAATAAAGAACCCCATAAAACACGCAAAAAAAGAGAATCTCATTAATAAAAAATAGATCATACTTCCATATAACTTTCTAGATTTAAGGTATTTGAGATCAGGGATGGCTTTGACATAGCCAGTGAGGCCGACGTAGGGCATGATTTAGGAGGCGATGAGGTAGTTGATGGAGTTAGTGTAGCGATCTTCCATTGATATTCCATTTTCAAAGACATGAAATCCTATTTTCGGATTGAATTACCTACTTTTAATATTTAACATTCCATTTATATCCTTTTAATATGACTCATAATACAATATTTTAATGAATAAATAGTATTTTGTCCATGGATTTGACCTATACCATTTAGAAGCATGCACCGATCCTTCTATATTTTTCTTAATTGAAACAATTTTTTCTAAACCATGAAGGGGGTTTCCTCCAAAAAATTATGAGTACAAAATAAAGGCAACGTAAATGAGAATGGGAGATCATATGTTGATAGATTTAAAAAAAATGATATATTATAAGAAAAAGAGCTTCAAACCATATATGGAATGACCATTAAAAAAACTAGACCAAACTATTGTCCAATAATCACTATTATATAACATGTATATATCACCATGAAGATTGAATTTTTATAACTACTCATAAATCATTATTGATGCGGGTGCTATTGTAGGCCTGTGATTTTATCAATGTTGATAATGTTTATTTTTATCGGTACTAGTTCAAGTGCCGATAAAAACCGTATTTTATAAGCATGATTTTTAATGATGATAAAAAATGTCTTTTATAAGAATAGTTTTTAATGATGATGTAAACGAGACAAAAATATTATAATAACATTATCAATTACTCTAATATGGTAATCAATAAAAAATACTTACCATTAAAAGGTAGATATTTAATATGAGTCAATTTTCAATTAAAACATTTTTCTTTATATTTTAATTTTCCATTAAAATATAATTTTTAAAATTTTAGAATTTTAATTATCTAAATAAACCTCATTTTTATTATCTCATATCAAAAATCCCTTATTATGAATTTTTGGACATTTTCTAAAAAAAGTTTATTTTTAGTAAAAAAATACGGTTTTCGAAAAAACCTATAATTTTTATGACCTTACCATTATATAAGAATGAAATAGAAATTTATAAATCCTTTTAAGTAATCAAATTTTAATTTTATTAATACCATTATTCATTTTAAAATATTCTTTTAACTTATAAAAACACATGACAATCATTTTTATAACTAATTGAAATGTTACTTGAATATAAAAACTATTTTCAATATTTTCTTAAAATCAAGGTTTTTTCAAGAGAGATTTATTTTTTCCTTGAATTGAAAGCCTCAGAATATTTATTTTTTTATAATAATTCAATTTATTCTATTTAAAATTGACATTAAAGATAATTTTACATTATATATAAATTTAAATATTGAAAACATCATTTTCCTAAAAACTATTTTTATGCGACTAAGTGTATTTATTTTAAAATTATCTTTTCAAACCTAATTTAAAATTATAAGTGTAAAATTAGGTAAAAATGTAGATCTTAATCTTTTTCATTAAAATTAATTACTACGGTTAAAAATTAATTAATAAGGTAACAGTTAGTTTGGGTAAAAGGAAAAGAGTTATAACAAAAGCCATAAATCACACAAATTTGTCTAAAAAATGAGTGGTTGAGATGAGTTTCAACCCACAATCATTTTATTATCCTATTTTTTCCATTTTTTGGCCTTTAACACTTGAATATTTTCCACATCCTGACCACAGTTTCTATTTTATTTTATTCTTTTATTGGCGGTGATTCCTTTGGTTAAGGTTTGGGTCAAGTTCCCAACTTGAATTTTTGAGTTTTGGAGGTTTTGGGTGAGTCCTAGACCTGTTCATAGTTTGAGCCAAACTGTGCAAGGGCTAGGGTAAACCATGTGGCTCTTAGTTGATGTCTAGGACAAGGCTCATGACTTGCACATGGTTAGTAGAAACCGTGCGACAAGCTTGTGGGGGAGGCTCTATAATTCTATAGAAACATTTTTCATAGTTGGCACATGGTTTCCCAAACTGTGCGAACAACCCATGTGTGTGACCCTTCTCTCTAGTAGGGTGTGCATGGTTGGAGCACGGTTTGAAAAACCATTCGGTTTTCCGAGGTTATTAAAAACTTGAAATTTGAAGTTTACTCACCCCTCTTTTTAACCAAGTTTGGGTTCACTCTCCCCTTGATCGACCTAGGAACACCAGGGGACTTACGAACCCCCCTCTCCTTTCCCCCTCCTCCATAGATAATTCTATAAGGTTCTAAGGTGGGTTTCTTTGAGTTTTTGATGGGATTCAATGTGAGAGGTAAAATCTTCCACTTCATCACCCATATCATATGAGTCTCTATGTTTTACATGAGAAACTACACTCCACCCATCATCCACGACATCTTTGAAATAATATACAATTTTTTATGCTATGATAATATATACAGATCATGTAATTCATGGTCACCAATATACATCAAGTGATAGAAGTTCACAAAAGTAAATTTCAAGGAATCTCTTTTAACACCCCTGATAATATTGACCCAATTACATTTGAATAAAACAACTGAAAAATACCCATGGTAGTTTAATTCTATAATATCGTTCAACTTTCCATAGTATCCCACTTTGAAAAATAAAAATATACCACTATTCTATGATTTAAAACCCTCTTCCTGATCAACTGTATGAAATTTAAATCCATTCACATTGTAAGCATCGAATTTTCTAGCCTCTTTTAGAGGAAATCAATCAAGAAACATCAAATATTTGGATAACTGAGCTTGAGTTTCAGTATTCATGATCTAAAAAAATTAATATACATTATTAGATTTATAAAATATATGTGTCAACCTAATATACTTATTGATTTTAATATTTATTAACTTACATGTTATCCAAACCATTCTATAATCTCTTTATTAAAAGCTTTTGTTATATCTTTCTCATTTCATGTTCGAACTCTCATTAATCTCATTGTTTGTATCCCCAATTATTCAATAAATGTATCTATAATTTCACTATTTAGTAGAACATATCTATGTTCTTGTAATAATTCTATTTTTGTCAATTTAACATTTGAGCTCCTCCCAATTGATCGACCAATAAAAGGAAAGATTTTTGATTTCCCATGTAGTGGCGATTGATTTGATTTGTTTTCAACACATACAAATCGATTTAATCTTGTCTCAATATCATCCAAGTGTCTAGAACAAAATGTAAGACACTCCTCTTCCAAATATTTTTTATAAATAGAGCCTTCAGGTTGAGATTTATTTTTCACATATGATTTCAAATTCCCAAGATATCTATAAAATAAATAAATAAAACACAATTGTTTATTTAATGAAGTGCTAAGAATTGTTTTTTTAAATTAAAAACATATAAATAAAGTACCTCTCAATTGGTTACATCCATCTATAATGTATGGGGCCTCCTAATTTAGCTTTTTAACTAAATACATAGTTAAATGCATCATGACAGTAAAAAGTGGCAGAGGAATGATCATATCCATTGAATAAAGTGTCAATAAAAATATCTCTTGAAGGTTTTCAAGCTCAAATGGTTGTATAGTTTTCCAAAATAGTTGTCTGAAGAATGAGAAAATTTTTAGTACAACATAAATAACCTTTTCAGGTAATAATATACGCAATTCCAATGGTAGTAACTGCTGTAACAAAATATGTGAATCATGAATTTTCAATCCCTATATCCTACAATGATTTAAGTAAACACACCATGATATGTTACTTTAATACCCATCAGATACCTTCAAATGTTTTAAAATTCAAAGGAATGTATCTTTATCCCTATTTTTCATTGAAAAAATTGTGAAAGCATACTTTCCATTCTCATCTGGCCAAAGATCACGCTTTATGTTTATTGTTTGTAAGTATTTTAGAGCATTGAGATATTCCTTAAATTTTCCATTCTCATTAAGAAATGTAAAGATAAAATTGTGACAAACATTCTTCTCAATATGAATAACATCAAGATTATTCCAAAATAAATCAAATTATTAATACATAAGTTTTAAGAATATACTTTTTTTCTTCCACTGTTTCATTCTGGTTTCACTTGAAGATGCACTTAAAAATCATTTCCCACTCCCATTCAGATGATGCACCTTCCCAAATTCTATTTCAACATTTCCAAGTTGTTTAAATATTTAAGAACCTATTAACAACTTTATAGGTGGTCTATGATCAATAAAACTATTGAATTTTGACTTGTTAAAACAAAATCTATGAGATGCATCGAAAAATCTTCAATGACACAAGAAAAAATATTTTTTTACTATATGTTAGTCATTCGGGCTCAAAATCAAAGTTACAAAAAGGAAAATCCAAACCCATGTAAGTTTTCCAACTAGATAACTTCCCAATCCCATGGAAGTCACTAATGGTCCACATTAGAGCATATTTCATTTTGAACAATGTTCTAGAAGATGCATCACATGTCTCAAAAATGTTGCTCCATAACTCCTATAATTCTTTAATCAGAGGCTTTAAGTATACATCAATATCATTTCTAAACAGTTTTTCCAAGAATAATCATAAAAATGATAACAGATGATTTTTTCATACACATCAATAGAGTAAGATTTTAAGGGATCAAAACAACCAGCCAAATGCTATAACTGGTGCTCAAATTCCCAAATGGGTTGAATTCATTAGAAAATAATCCCAATCAAACACTCTTAGGATCAGATGAGAAATATGGATCAAATGAATCAAATTTATTCCATGATTATGAATCTCTTGGATGTCTCATTAACATATCATTGTTATTATCTATAGAATTCTACTTGATGTGTCAATGGTTTTCGATGACATGGATAATATTTACAATCGAGGCTTTAAAGGAAAGTAAGGTAGAACCTTTGTTGGCATGTTACTTTTATTCTTCTTCATAGTAGTATGTTGATTCAAAATTACATCATCACCCATTGAATTACATATAGAAGAACATTTTTTTTTCAATCCTATCTGCTTGAATCCTCTCCCCAATAAAGCATATAATCAATGATAAACACATGTATTTTGGTATAATTTATAACAAGATTTTTAAAAACTTGTTGAATATCATAAAAATACTGAGGGATCTTTTCTTCAGGAAATTCACTACTAAACAATTCCAATATCATGGACATTGCCTTATTTGTAATTCTACATAGACAATTTATATGGTACAACTTAAGCAGAAAAGAAAGTTTTGAATATTTCAAAAATCCACTATACAACTCTTAATTTCCATCATCAACTAAACCATGAAACAAATTTGTATACTCAGTGAAGTTTTCTCTTAAATTAGTCTCTATATAATAAAGAGGAGGATCCAATGGCATGCTATAATCTTTATCGGGTTGTCTTATAGTCTAAAAAACATCACTTGTCAAGTTGTTATTTATAGCACCCTCAATTGGTTATTCTGATATGTTTTGATGTTGATATTGGTGTCTTGCAATGAAAAATGCATCATTTTTAGGGTTTTATCATTTCACTATCCATTTTTGACAAAGTTGGGAGCTCATTCTGTCAATTGACATCAGTTCACAAACTTTTTGTAACGTTCAATTATCCATTACAAATCCAACAAAAATACTGAGCAGGGAATTACTTCAATATCAAGTGTTCATAAAGTTCATCTCTCTTCAACCATCTTCTAAATTTATATTTTGGTAATGAACATCTTATTCTCCCATCAAAAATTTGATTAGAAATTAAAAAATCTAAAAACTCTTCCAAACCCTTAACATACTGAGGTGTGTTCCTTAGTAATGTGATCCAACATTTATCCATATCACAACATGCCTACACTTTATTAAAAAAATTAAAACACACAAGTATTACTAAGCAGGAAAAGATATATATGGAAGTGAAAAAAACACAACCCAAGTAGTTATAAGAAGAGTCATATAAGTACTATAAAAGGAAAATTAATAAAATGAAATCAATCACATATAGTATTATGTAAAATAGAAGAAAAAGGAAAATAATACATTCATTAATTTAAAATAGGCATCATGGGGGAAACACCACAGGGTCACTAAGTCTTGGTGAACCTAGTAATTCTCTATCACCATAGCGGTGGATTTAGAGATCTAACACATCTATAGCTAGAGGGGGCACCACATAACGCTTCACTAGAATTTCTAGTGGTGATCTAAGAGATTCTATTTATGTACGTAAAATTATATTTTCCCTTATTTATAGATGGTACATCTCAAACCAACTAGAGTGGTTTTAAAATTACTTAACATATCCACTATATTCCAAGTGAGAGTATTTGAAGATGTTTTATTTGGAGTGAATAATTTGATCTTCCATACTGATTCTTATGTTTTAATCATAGAGGGGGATAATACCACTTCTTATTTCCCTATAATGTTGGATAATCCTTTCCTAGAAATAAAAAATGAAATCATAAATGTCCATGAAGGTACTATAATAATGGAATTTGGTTAAACTATTTTCCACTTTAATATTTTTGATTCCATCATGTACCAATAATAAGATAACTCAATTTTTTTACTTTGTCACATTCTTATGAGTATAATCCATGTGAAGTAATTTGTTTGATATAATAAATTTTTCATTTGGGAAAAAAATAAAGATCTAATAATTTGATCAAAAAAAAAGGAAAAAACATAAATATTCTATCCAAATATATGAATATGAAATAAATTTTGATTTATTTGATGGATTTTTCTATTTATTTAATTAAAAAGTGTTTGATTATTCATATCTAGCATAGAAAGTGTAAACCATTGAGTTAAGTAACCCAAATCTTTTTTTATCTTTAGTCCAGCCCCTATATCTAGAATTAAAACCCTTAACTACCAATTTAACATATGTATTTCTAATAGAGAGAAACAAGAAACCAATGATAATTTCAAAAAAAATTCTCTTAATAAAGAAAAAATATGATAAATACTTTTAGATAAAATTCACAAGTTATAGGCTGGAATTAAAGAGACATTCCTATAAAGTAGGGTAAAAGTTCCTAATATAAGTGTAACAAAAAAGAAACTAGCCTTCACTAGAGTGGATTATTCTTTTATGGTATTAATACCTAAACTATAAAGTGATATTTTTAACTACATTCCTTATAATTATTTAACAACCACCACAAATATAATGACCGTGAACTAAATAATTGAATAATACTCAAACTACGCTTCTATAACACAACAGGTGTAACTTCTGATTGCCAAAGGATGGTGTAAATACAAGGTATTGATAAATAAAGATGTAAGATATGTATTTCCATCTTTTTAGTCTTTACTAAAATATTATAGGTTCATGAAAAAATTTCATTATGACCTTATCATAAGTAGGAATTACTCACACACATAACCTAGTCATTGTAAAGGGTACATGTCAATCAGGGACACCTGGATGATAATAAATGAAGATAAATATATGAACCTAAAATTACACATGATCACAATAAAAAATATCCATAAATTCTATAAATTTAATGAAATTAGGAAAATACCACTTATACACAATTTAGGAAAACCAAACACATACTAAGTACCAAAAATAGAGGTTTAATGAGTAGGATCTCTTGAATGAAAAATTTTGGACAACCCTTGCATGTATTCTACACTCATCAATTAAATGGTAAAAATAATCCAACTAATTTCAAGACTCCAATTGGAAATAATTTTTTTTCTTTGATTCATTACCCTTACCGGGATCATGTACAAGAAGTTCTACATGCATTCTATGTGAGACACATGTAAGGTGTGAGCATAACATACTCACTAGGTAATCACCTCCCCATCCCCAATTGCCTTTAATAATCCAAATTGTATGAAACAATAATACAAATATATAGGAATAATAAATATAACAAAAAATATACTTTAAGAAAGGAATTTAACATAGATTTCAATGATAATGACAAACCCACTATATTGAGAGGATCCATACTTGATATACCTACTTCAGGACTAATTCAAGATCTGATATAACTGAAATAAAATAATTAAGGTGAAACAAACATCCAATTTAAGGGAAAAAGAATCATATATATTAGAGTTAGGTAAATCTTTTATCCCATCCATTCAGGAATAAGGGGAGGGGTATACTAGTGTCAAGGCATAGCGATCCCATCACATACCATGAACCTACCCATCACTAATGGGTGTATCTAAGAAATAATTTCTATATGATCATATAATATCCTTTTCTATCCTTATTAATACTATAATAATATCAAATTTAACAATAAGTATAACTTTTATTATAATTTACATCATTTTAGGAAAGCAAAAAAATAATATCCTAACTCATTTTATAACCTATTTTTTTTCTAAATCATGGAGGGTGTCATCATGACATAAAGAATACATCAATTCCATTTTTTATTGACATTAATAAATTATTTAACATGAAGTGAAAATAATCAAACAAAGAAAAATTCAATAGGTATGTAGTCTATTCTATCAACATGATAAGAATAAACCATGGTAAGTAAAACTACTTACAAACATTGTAAAACAATTTGTAAATTTTTTTAGTTAAAAAATATCTATTTCAATTATTTCCACTTTGATGAAAATAATTTATAGCCCAACCCTTTAAGAATATGATATTAAGAAAGGTTCATCCAATCAAAATAAATATATAATTCTATATTGAGGTCCATAGGAAGATGATTGGACATTAACAATTCAATTTGACAAGTATAAAGAAGAGATCACACACAATACCATGAATAAAAAATAGAAGAAGCAAGGTTATAAGAATGACACACATTTAACTTGATTAAGGTGAACCGACAGTGCTGGTTTAGGGGAAAGAGGACTTGGTGTCTTGGGCTCAGGCTTAGAGAGGGGGTCGGTGGCTCGAGATTAGGCTTGAGGAGCATCAATAGTGACAGTTCGGCGTAGTAGGGCATGAAGGGGGGCGATGACGATGGAGAAGGGGACAGACGG
This sequence comes from Viscum album, assembly GCA_963277665.1. Taxonomy (NCBI): domain Eukaryota; kingdom Viridiplantae; phylum Streptophyta; class Magnoliopsida; order Santalales; family Viscaceae; genus Viscum; species Viscum album. The sequence continues at coordinate 197,670,009 of OY728157.1, read as the reverse complement.
TGAGGGGGCTAAGGAGGCCAACGATGAGGGGATAGGGTTTTATGGGGTTATGGGAGGGGGTGGGGTGAAGGTGTCAGGTTAGGGGGGAGGGGTGGAAGAAATGTCTTGGGTAAAAAAAAGTTTTAGTGACAATTTTTTAAAAACCACCGCTATATTTTTAAAACTTTTTAGTAGTGATTTATTAAAATTCCACTAAAAAACCATCGCTAATTACTGAATGTGGTGTAGTGAGACTCACCCAATAACCCAAGACCTTTAAATCACTCTAACTATATAAATAAAACACATTGAAATTATACAACTCTTGTAATTTCAATCCAAGACTCATTTTAAAAAATGAACCCTACTCCCAAATTCCCAAAATTCAAATTCCTTCTAAAATTTATAAGTTACTAGGAATGTGGTTTTTCAAACTCTCTACCATATAAATTCTAATTCCTAATAATACTTGGAATCCTTTCAACTAACATAGATGACCTACCTTGTTCATCCATTCATATCCAAATTGTTGTGTTCTACTATGGAACACCGAGTGACCTTCAACTATGCAACTCCAAACATGGGGTGCATAATTCATTAAAGACAGATACACCGCTCATCACCATCATTGAAAAATGAATATAGTTCTTACCCATTCCCTTTTATCCCAAGCCACTATAGTGTCATCAACCCGTTCATCCTTGATCATATAGTTCTCCCCGCTATAAGACTAAATTTATAAAGGCAAATTCCAAGCCATAGTGCTCTAAACCATCATAATAGCTTATCAAAAACTCATTTCTAGTGGTTAGAATATATTATCTATATGATTTACATATCACCATATCAAATTATATGAAAATTCACTAGTTAAAACTCCTATGGATGACAATATTCAAAGTAGCTTAGATTCAACCATCAACATGTTATCTCATTACTTCTCAAACATGATGCATAAACTCATAAAAGTAATTTCAAGATAATTCAATGCCCCCACTAAATTATAAACCCAATATTCAATGAAATTACATAGTTGGGTCACCAACCACTCAAACCAGTTTTCATTCTCTCACCCTGAGAACTAATTCCCCATCAATCTGACTTATGCTCAAACCATTTCAAAATCATATTGATAATGGTTCCAAAGCAAGGAATCCATCCAAAATCACATCAAAATTTCAAATATGGTGTTCATAAATAAAATAGATAAAACTCATTTCACTATCACACCAGCACACTAGTTCCACCATTACTATCTAATGACTAGTCTCATCAAACCCAAGACCCTACCCACATGGGGTTGTACTTCCTCAGCCCACATTCCATCCATTACTACTTGTAATGACTAGAGATGATCATCCCACCCATTCCTGAGTGATAATGTGAAACATCAATCACCACTAGTTCTTGGATCATCAAGAACATCATCCTTAACACCCACTATATTTTCATATATAATGAGGGTCAACCCCTCCATAACAAATGGTTCACTCCCCACCATATATATTTACTTATACCACTCCTCAAGTTCAACAATAATAGGTTCCATCAACATATATGTGTAACTTCTCCAAAACAACACTTACCACCATCAAATATTAACACAAATCCTTTCATGTTGTCATTATCATCACATAGGCATCGCCTCTCATCCATATCAAAATTTTAGGTTTCCATATCTATAATAATTCCTTCATAATTCCTCCCTTAAAATACGGGCCATGTAACAACCTTGGGTCAACCACATCAGGACATCTGAACCCATATCCAACATCACCTTTCACCACAAAATAACATTTCCCATTTAATAAAAACACTTTGTAAATCTTACTTGTAAAGATTCATCATGTTTTTTGGTCCTCAAATCACACACAACCGGTAACTGACCGATAAAAAATTGTATCATGCATAAAAAAAATGTGTACCACCTTAGTCTTATCCTAACTCAATAGAAATATACTCTAATATATCACAGTTACAGATCTCGAATCATGATCCCATGAGTCTCATGTCATAAAATCCAAGATCATTGGATTAGACCACTAACGATGCTCCTTAGCATGTCAATATCACCTATCTAGAAGCACCCTCGATGATTTTCTTCAAAATCAGGCATTTCACCTATGCCATAGTCCACTGCATGATCAAACACCAACTGTAATTGTCTTAATACCTAAAGTATATACCCACGCACTCACCACACCAATGAAAGTGCATCCAAAACCAACAGGGTCAAGTATCCTACTTATCCTACCTTCAGAATCTAGTATTGATACTAAAAAACTACCACTCAAGGTTATTTTCTCAAGAAACCCCAAGGAATCCCATGTGACTATATAATATACTCAGTAGAACATCTTAGGAATCAATCTCAATCCAAATAACCAACCCATGATTCCCATCTCTAAAGGTACTCACAAGACTGGGCTAAATCCTATCTTAGGATACCCTCACATATCATATCTCATCTCAAACATAATACTTAGATCAACAGTATCCCAAGTTTTATCCTAATGAAACTAATCTCTCCCACCTAGAACATAAACCATAGTTCTCACATAGGTCATAGCTCATGAGGTACACCTCTACTATAACCTTACCTTTATAAGGAAATCAGGCCTAAACACTCATTATTGGGTCCTCACATACATATATATACACATCGAGCAACACATGCCGGGTCACAAACCTACTAGGGGACTCATCCTCACAGGACATTCTCATATGAGACTACCCCCTTGAGAATCATGATGTAAAGTTATCCCTCATTGGGCCTCCACATATGGTATCCACCCACAATATGATTACCATCTCATATATGCACATACATACATATAATGACATCACCCAACCATGATCCACATTGATTATACCATGATCATATGGTTTTTAAAGTATAACGCCACCAAGAAGATATATAGTATCATATCATATAGGTTGTTGTTGACTCTTTAAATAACCGAACCTATTTTTCTTAGAACTAGTACCAAAACCACACACTAAGGGTTTATCACTGAGGAATCTAATTATCATACCAACCTACTAGGGTCAATATACATCCCTTACTCCAAGGGGATTAATATCTAGTAAGGAGAATCTCATCATAGATCCACATGACCTGTCATCATAACGAAAATACATTATATACTAGATAAGTAGAATGTAAGAACCAAGTAATATGGGAAACCTCCATATAATTTCTTATTAACACTATTAACAAATGAACCTTTATAATCAGTGATATCAATCTCATGCTAGAATACATATTTCAAGTGAATCCTTTATGCCTAATATGATGCATGTACATGACCTCTTTCCATTGGGAAAAGAGACATAAACTATAATAAATCATAAAATCTATAAAATAATGTGCATTACACTAGGTTAGATTAAACAACTATAAAAATGGAAACCTAGAACACAAATATAATATCCCCGATAACATAGAATTCTAATCAAGAAGGGTGTTCATGACACACCAGTATGATATCTATCACAAGATTCAACACATTCCTATGTTACCTCTCTACCATCACCCCAAATAGTAATATAAACAAAAATATAGATACACTTTATGATATCAGTCACATAATCTTTGATACCACTTTTGTAAGATCCTTTTCCCAGTTCACTCTAAATGGTAACCATATCGGGTTAACACTTGGCCTCAGGTATGCCTCATCATACACAAGAGGTGACTGACTAACAATGGGGTTTAGGGTATTACTATGGGGAGTCTATACCCCCATATTAGAGTGTGTAATAATAGTGGAAATAAACCAAACAACATCCACAATAATAAATGAGAGTACATGGAATAAATAAACAAGAATCATCAATAATAAATGTTATATGGAAGAAAATAGTCAAAAAAACTCAAGGTCATGCTAGTATACAATCATTGATCATCCACTAGGCTGATCACATATATAGAATAAATAAAAGGATAGAAAACATTGAGTCTCTACTACCATCCTCGAGCCTTACCTCATCCCAATCACCAATCCCATCTGAGCTATCCTTCTTGATCAAGCTACTCCAAGCCTCTACCAAATTTGAACCCATGATTATTGAGGTCTACTCAGGTACCCAGTTCCATGGCCGCCCAAAAATGGTGTGAGTACAACTCAGTAGGGAACCACTAATGTAGTCTCATACATATCCAATAAATGAATTATATGTGTATGTGACATACTCATCTAAATAATTAAAATACAGTTTAGTATCATAAATAAAATAACCATCCTCAATCATCATATTCTAATGTGACACCTAGGATTGACTATAACTACTTCATCTAGTTCTGGAGTATCTTTGAGAACTTCATATAATCATTCCAACTCATAATAGGTGAAAATGCCAACCCCCATGAGTTTATCCTATAAGTTCTATAGTATCAGACATAAATATAATCCCTAGGTGGTAATCTTAGGAAATATAGTAGTTATCATGCCTAAATCTACCCCCTGGGAGATATTCCTAGGAAATAAATCAACAATAGGAATCATTATCGACTCTTAAGGGTGACCCAAGGTACTTATAATAATCAAGAATCATCATCAACACCTTAAGGGTGAAACTACGTCATCATGATCATCAAGAATAATTATTTACCCCTAGGAGGTAATCTTAGGTGATCAATAATATCAAGAATAAATGTCAAATCCTTAGGGTTGACCCTAGGAAATCCATTTAACCTCAGAAATACAAGATAGATCCTAGGAATCCTAGTAATATCATAAATAATAGACAAATTTTAGGGGTAGTATGTCCCCCCATGATATATCAAAATAATAATGAAAACATGGGTTGGATATTTGACAAAAATAATCTAACATAAATTTTATTGGACACTCAAGAACAGGACTTGAAATCATACCTATAGCCATATAAAACATAAATCATCTATCTAAGTTCTAAGGTGACATGCACAATCAACTCTACCAATTCTCATACGCACCCTCTAAGGAGTCATTATATCATTAGGGCACCCTCTAAGGTCCTTTAGGCCATAACATAACATGGACACCCACATGGGATCCTCAATCTCAGTCTCATCTCTTATTCCAAAACCCATCACTCAGAAAGCATATCATCCCTCGAAATCATCATCATAACATCATGACCTCACTAGACTTATAAGATAAGTCGTACTAGAATCAGTCTCAAGAGATGGATCAAGCCCGTCTCCCATCCAAAGTCATAAATTAGTCATTCCTCCCAAAACCAGACCATACAAAGTATACCCAGGGCACACCCACCTACATAATCACATATTAGTGGGAGAAAAACACTCACCCCATGTTCATATCAACTGGACCAAAGTTTAAGGCATCTCAAGGTTCACTGAGGCCAATTAGGGAAACTCACTCTAACCCGTCACATTCCTCTACTTAGATATTTATAAGGAACCAATAATAAGGGCCACAACTTTTACTTAATTCATTCAAAAATCACCCATCAAGATTCATGTATCTCAAGAAATATATTTATCATCCTAGAATAGACAATTGGTGGTTGAGGAATCAATCCAGTGGAAAAGGGTTCTTAGTATCCGTTGGCACTTTTTGCAATCCATTTATAGGAAATTATTTTTTAATTAAAAAATTTATATAATTTTGACAAGTCGAACACCCTTGGTGGTGAGAGTGCACATATAAAATGCCATATAAAACATGAATAATACCATAAGTAAAATGAAAAAGGACCAATTTATTCAAATATGGAGTTATTCCATTTGAATTACTTCTGATAGCTCTCACCTAGACTCATCCAAGCTCAATCATCCATATATCATCATTATGAGGCCATAACTCAATCCAAAACATCCGAATTAATTAGTTATAATTATTTATAATTTATTAACCAATTTAAAACTAATTATTAAATTTATTATGAAAATACATAGCACATAAAATACTATTAAGCTATAATTGATCACTAAAACCTTAAGCAATGGGGTGCGACCCACTCCCAACACACACCAAAAACTAAGAAATGGAAAAGTCCCAATGCAATTACCTGATTTAATAGTCAATTTTGTCCAAAATTTTCATAAACTGAAAATAATTACATATAGTTACATACAAAAACCAAAACAGTGTGTGATAATGTGAACACATCATCTCATAATGTCCTCTATCCAATCAAATTGAAAGCCCCATGATTTTCAGATGATTTCACCATGTTTTGGTGAAATCGTCACTAAAACCCTATCCAGAGACAACTGAAATTTGTGGAATCAAGAGAAACTAATAAAAAATAGGTAGAGGTAGAGATTAAACTGTAATTATAACACCATAATACTTTACAATATTTTCCTCTTAGAATAAATTTAATTTTGTTGATAGCTTGCATTTCATGCAACAAAGACTTTCTTCGATGGGTTGCGTTACACACAAGAATAAGTTTTACTAAATAATATTAATATTAGAAGTAAAATTGGAAGTTATAAATAGGATTAAATAAATTATGAAAATATATTTTTGAATTCATTGGTTACCAGTTAATTATAAATAAATATAAAAACCAATTGAATATAAAGGAAATGTTTTTATAAAAAACTATTTTTATACACTAAAGGTATTTAATATTAATAAATTAAATTCATTATTATTAGTGGATGATATTAGTGAAATTTATATATTATATATAATTTTTTTACATTCATCCAATAGATTTTATTGACATAAGATAAGAATAAATCCATTTTATCCATCAAAAGCTTTATTTTTCTAAAGGTAGTTTTGCTGCCTTTTAATGACGTATTTATATTTAAAACTAAATTTAGACTCTTTTGTTAATTTTATTTGAAAAAATTAACTTAATTTTTAAAATATTAATGTCAAAATTATATGAGGGTGAATTTTTGGTATTTTTCTAAGAAGTTCCATTTTTGATGAATAGTGAAAATACTGAATTTTAATTGAAAAATACATTTTCATCTAAATAATTTATAATTATGAATTGTATTTTGAATTGGTTTTAAATTATAAATAGACCAATTATATATCTATTAATCCAATTTAGTTCATTGAAATAATTTTTATGTTGAATTTAGATATAAAAACTTACTAAACTTCTGAACAGTTTCACTTTAAAATCCCGCATTCTCATCCCATCAGCAGGAATAATTTTAATTTAATTTTGTTCAATTTTGTGATTTGAATTTTTAAAAATTTATTCCATTAAATACTATAAAATAGGCCTTAAAAAATGATGAAAATGTATTTTATTAGTGCTAAATAAGCACTGACTACTGAAGCGATATTAAAAGCCTAATTCTTTTATCAGCGCTTTTATAAGAGCTAATAAAGGATCCCTTTATCAGTGATTTTAAAAGTGTTGATAAAGGGGAATACTATAGTGTGTTATAACAACACACTGAAACACTAGTGTAGTGTTCTGTAACAGAAAAAATTAACACAAAAAACACCACTAAATCATCAAAATAAAGAACAAAGACATAATTTAAATGAAGAGAAAACAATCTAGGTTTGTTTTCTCAATATTGGTGATGTGATGCGTGTTTTAATCTAAAATGATACTTAAATATTAAAAAATCAAACTTGAGTCAAAATGGTCACACTTTACATTAGATTGAGGTGTGAATTATTCTTACACATCTCAAATGACTTATGGATCGTTTTCCTAAAGTATCAAAATAATATGAACGTGTTTTCTCAGTTTTGAGTATGTCCCTTGTCTTTTTTACGAAAATGTCATTTTAAAATGGAAACATGCACATTTATTCATAACAATAATATAATGTATTAGTTTGACATGATACCAATTCCTAAAAATCTCAAATGAATTATGAATCATTATCCTAAATTATCAAGAAAATCCGAGCACGTTTGATCAGTATTCAGCGAGTGACATTTTTTGAACTAAAATGTTGATTTTAAACTCATAACGGACATATTGAGTCATAACAGACACATAGTGTATCATATTGAGGTGAATATAACTCCTACATGTCAAAAATGACTTATGTATCATTTTAATATAGTATCAAAGCAATCTGAATGCGTTTTCTTAGTTTTGAGTAGGTCAGTTATCCTTTTTTAAAAAATTGATGTCATTTTTAAATAAAAACACACACTTGGAGTCATTCTGGTCACACTGTGCATCATATTTATGTATGAAATATTCCTACATGTCAAAAGTAACTTATTGATCATTTTACTAAAGTATCAAAACAATATGAATGTGTTTTCTCGATTTTGAGTAGGTCAATTTTCCTTTTTATTAAAATCGATGCCATTTTTAAATAAAAAGATGCATTTTGAGTCATAACGGTCACACCATGTATTAAATTGAGGTTTGAATAATTAATACACATCTTAAATTACTTATGGATCATTTTACTAAAGTATTAGAATAGTTTGAATGTGTTTTCCCAGTTTTGAGTAGGTTATTTGTCCTTTTTATTAAATTTGATGTCATTTTTAAATTAAAAGACGCACTTGGAGTCATAACGGTCACACCATTCATTATAATATGGTAAGGATAATTCCAAAAGTTCAAAAATTACTTATGTATCATTTCCCTAAAGTATCAAAACAATATGAATGATTTTTATCAGTTTTTAGTAGGTTAGTTGTCCTTTTTATGAAAATTGATGTCATTTTTAAATAAAAAGGCATACTTTGAGTCATACCGGTCACACTGTGCATCAAATTAAGGTATAACTGATTCATACACATCACAAATGACTAATGTATCATTTTCATAAAGTATCAGAAAAATATGAATGTGTTTGATTAGTTTTGAGTATGTCACTTGTTTTTTTTACTAAAATGTAATTTTAAACTGGAAACACACAATTTGACCTATACTGATCACATAGTGTATCATTTTGATGTGATAATGATTCATACATGAAAAAAATGAATTATGAATTTATTTCCTAAATTATGAAGAAAATACGAGTGCATTTTATTTATTTTCAGAGAGCAACATTTTTTGAACTAAATTGTCAATTTTAAAATGATAATAGACACATTGAGTCATAGCAGTCACACCATGTGTTGAATTGAGGTGAGGATAATTACAACACATCTCAAATGACATATGGATCATTTATCTAAAGTATCAAAATAATGAGAATATATTTTCTTAGTTTTTATTATGTTAGTTGTCATTTTTACTAAAATTAATGTCAATTTTAAATAAAAAGAATCACTTTGAGTCATACCTATCACACTGTGTGTCAGATTGAGGTGTGGATGATTCATAAACATCCCAAAGTCTAAAAAAAATCATAACTTCTAGTGTTACCATATTTCCATTTTCTTTCTATGTATAACTTTTAAAACTTCATTTTGATTCTCTGTTCTTAGCGAAAAATCCTTTCTGATTGTTGAAAATTAGAAGAGCAGAGGCTTTCAAAAATAAGAAAGGTTTTTTGAATAAGAACATAAAATCAATATGCTGTGTTGGAAGTTCAACAAAAAATACAATGAAAATATAAATCATGATAACATTGGAAGAAATAATCATTTTATCTCTTTTGTGTCTTGTTTTAGATAATTGAAAGAAAAATATGACTTCCCAAACGATCTATGAAAAAAATTAAATAAATATTAGATAAAATTTTTAAGGAAATTAACTTAAAAATTCTAGATAAAATTATTAAAAAATTAATTAAATAAGTAGTAGAAATTTACCTTTTCCTGACAGTTGTATGCATTCTTGACGCATTTCCTTGTTGTTATTATCTCAATTGATGGATCAAATAAAACAATCCACTTGTATAAGAAAACAATTATTATATGAGTAATAATAAAAAGAAATAAATTAAACATAAATATTAAATAATACATTAATTCTTTGGATAATGATTTTACTGTGAAATAATTGTTGACCATAGGGATATGCTGATGGTAAAACAAGAATGATCATAAAAAAACACAAATAGATTTCGCCAAACAATCAATCAATGAGTGAGGAGGATGAGTAGAAAATAAGATACATTGGATTGAGTCTTTGAATCATCTGATAGAAATTAAAGATATCCTGTTTGGTTCATAAAATATTTATTTTTTATAATAAATAAATAATTACTAATAAGATATTCATTATCAATGGTGAATGTCTCCCATTTTTGAGAATTAAAAGTATGTAAATTAGAGATTCCTAAGGGTGGAACTAAAAGGAAATGTTAAAGAATGATATGTTTTTAGATGGATTAAATTTAAACATATATATTGTTTATTAGACATGTCATAAAATAAATGAATTGATTTTTAAGAATTATTAATGAGTGGGTTATCATTTCAAAGATGAATATATTTTTATCAACTCCAATAAATACAAGTAAAAATTAAATCAATGAATGAAATGTCATCGGTGATTGGAAAGTTTCGGTGAAAACTCCAAGGAGTAAGACTCAATAAAAAACCTCATTTTTTCCCAATTATAGCCTAAATATTTTGGAGAGACTAACAAGGATGATAATTAGATCAAATATTTCATGAGGAGATTGATCTGAATAAGAACAATGTGACATGAGGAGCTTGATCTGAATAATAATAATGGAGGATTCTTATGGATAATTTTGTTGTATATATTGTTAAAAAAATGTCCATTAGTTTAAAAATACATGATTTTTTAGTTAATTGTTTGTCCTAATTTTTTAAAACTCCTAACATAAAAGTTAATGGTAATGTATTGTAATGAATCATTTTTTAATGTCATGTAATTAAGATGGTCACATCTATGGGGAATCATATTACCATTAGGACATAAAAAATGGATTTAAGTTTATGTTAGTAAACCATAAAATTCAATATAATTAAGAATCCATAGTGAACATAGAATGTCATTAAATTATTAAATCTAAAAGAATAAAGTTTACTTGAAGTGTGACTCTAAAGGTGAAATGATTTTATCCATGAAAAATAATTTTTATTTCAATAAAATATATTTTATTAAAATGTATTTATTAAATTTACATCAATAAATGTTAATTTTTTATTTTATAAAAATTAGTCAAATCTAGTGGTATAATATTTATTCTTGAATCATTGAAAATATTATTTAAAATTTAAATAATAGAAAACTTTTCTCATTAAATAAGTTTATTTCAAAGAAAATATCAAATTTTAAAAAATATTGATCAATCCTAAAGGATTTAGAATAATAAATTATATTAACAATGTACTCTTCTTTTTCACTATGTAATGAAACAATATTTAGCTTCTTAAAACACCATGATGTTGAGGTATTTCTTAGAAAAGTACTCATTATAATTGTTTATTTTATGACTATATTCCAACAACAAAAATATAAATATCAATTAAATTTTATCTCAAAATCATTTTTTCCTCTATAATATAGTTCAAGGATTATAGAACCTTAAACCTATTTGTTTTTTTCTTTTTATATCATTTAATTCATACTATTTAAATTCAAATTGAAATATTTCAAAAATAAAAAGTGAAAACATTATATTTTTTCCAAAAGTAGTTAAATAAATAAGACAAAAAATCAAACATATATAATGTTCATCCAATTTATGCTCAACATAATATAATACCCCAAAGATGTCAGATATTTCATCATCCAACTGATTTGCAGTGCAATATTCCAAACCAATGACAACACCAACTGCTATATAGATGAATTTTTCAAAATTTGAAGATTGTAAAGAGGTAGATGTCATGGAATATAGGTATTGGGAGCCCATTATACCTCAAAACAACATGACACAAAATTGGGTTTGATATATTTCAAGTTGCACAACACAAATGTTGTCCCAATGAGACCCACATGATATCGAAGATGACGATACTTCAATATATCCAAAAAATAATGATTTTTAGGTTGTTTTATTATATTATATTGCAACTAGACTTGTTAGGATACACAGATGTGCGATGCAAAGGTATTGTGGATAAATGAGGGAAATTAGAGATATTGAAAAACCTTGACTTTGTTCATGTCGTGGTTGTGTTCAACACTTGAATCACTCGAGACTTGGATTTGAGCCTTGGAATAGTTGAAGACTTGAATCTAGCATAGATTCAAGCTTGGATTCGACAACGAGGAGCACCGGCTGTAGGTCGCTTCCATAGAGAGGTTTGAATATCACGATCTAGTTCATGATGGTTTGGGTTTTTAAAATAGATCGTGACACTTTTATCAGAGCTTCAAAAAAAGTACTATTAAAGATACCTTTTATTAGCGCTAATTTAATAAGAACTGATAAAATTAATCTTTATCAGTTCTTTCTTTAGCACTGATAAATACTTATAATACTTTTTTAAAAAAATTAATACTTTTAAAAAAATGTATAATTATTATATATAATTATAATACTTATAATAATACTTTTATAAAATAATAATTTTATAATTTTTTGAATATATAATTATTTATTTATAATTATATAAATACATTTTAAACAAATATTATTTATTTATTTATAATTATAAATGTATAAAAACAGTAAATATACATTTATAATTATATTTATTTATAAATATTTTTTTACAAATGTATTTTTAACATTATTAATTAATATTTAAGCTTAAGTTCACGCATATTAAAAATGAGTAAAATTGATTAATTAAATGAGTACAATATTGAAAACTTAGATAAGTTTGATTAATATAAATCATAAAAAATGGATATAAATGGATATAAGGATGATTACATATATTGAAAATATTTAAACATAGTAAATAAATAAATATAAAATAAATAAAATAAATTGATTAAATTAGAAATTTGTGTGTGTGTGTGTGCATATGTATATAAAAAGTCATTAATTATGTATATGTAAAATCAATATAATATGTTTGATTATAAATTTAAAAACTAAACAACCTTCAATTACGTCCATTACTTGATGCAATTAGTTAGCATTTTTAATTCAAATTAAATTTTAATTATAAGCTTCACTAAACATATTAATATTTATTGTAAAACATAAAAAATATTTTTTATTATATAAATAATATTTATATATTTAACACATACTATTTATTAATATTTATAATTTACATATGGTATAATCAATTTATTTATTTTTATCAATAATTATTTAATTAATAAAATTTGTAATATTTTTTTTTCAAGAAACTAATTTTTTATTTATTGAATTGTTTCATTTTATCTATTCAGAACATTAAGAGTGATAAAAAATCACTAATAGAGGATTAATTTATGAGAACTAAACATATATCCCTGATAAATGGTACCCTTTATCAGTGCTAAAAATAAAGCACCGATAAAGGGTTAAATTTATCAGCATTTACTTTTGCATTGGTAAAGATGCTATTTATCAGTGCTTTTTTCTAGCACTGATAAATACCAGTGATGTTAAAAGGTTAGTTTTATAGTAGTGATATTTGGAATAATAATAATTTATAATTTTTAATAATTTAAACTTGATATTTGATCAAAATGATTAGTGAAATCAGTTAAAATTAATTATCATGATTAAGAAAAAAATGAGTTTACCAAGGGACTAAAATTTAAATTTAAGGTAAAAATGACTTGGAAAATTGCACAACACCCATTGGATAGACATATTTCAACCTTATAACTTATAGGATCTATATTAATCCATCATTTTAGCCTTGTAACATGAGAAAACATGGTTGGAATTCACTCTTTCAAAAAATTACAAGTGTGCCACTCACCCCACTTATAAAGGGTCGTCCCCTCTCCTCTCCAATTCACACCTTCAAACCACTTTGGTTCGGCCAAGACCTAACCAAATCAATCCCAAACTTCAATACTCTCATAATATAGTCCTTATATTTGGAATAAATCCAACTTATTAAGGCATTAGTGAAAACCTAAGGAGGATACCCAAAAAAGAGGTAATGTTCATCTAAAAGCATTTTTATTTTATTTCATTCTCCACCTCCTTAATTTTCTGTTATAGCATGCTTATATAATAGCCTCATTATCTTAAATATACTTATATGTTGTTATTTTAATGTTACTACCTTCAAATTCACACACTTCCATCAAATGGGTTACAAAATCATCATTCTGTGTATGATGAACTACCACCAAACGAATCGATGTTGTTCGTTTTTTCATTACCACCTTTCAAGGATGGGAATAATGATGGATTTATAGTTTATATATAATATATAAGATATTTATTGTTTTTTTATTCTTCTATAATTAGTATATTACACATACCTTTATGATTTACATTTTGTGGGAATATGATAACGTCGCTCATGTGTACGACAGACTACTGCCTCGCAAAGTGATGTGATTCATTCTCTCATTACATGGAATGTATTAAGGATGGTTTTAATAAAAATATGTGATATATATGAAAAAATAATGATACTTTAACAATATATATATATATATATATATCATTTAATTTAATTTTTTTCAATACAATAAGAAAATGGAAACAATGTTCATGCGTACGTACAACCTACCATCTCCATGAATGGTGTATTTCATTTCCTATCACCAAATTTTATGGATTAAACTAAATATATATATATATATATAATGAATATATTTGATAGTTAAATCATGGTTTACATTCTGGAGGTGATTAAATCACGATTGAAGTAAGAGGAACAATAAATAACAAGTCAAAACATACTAAAAAATAGGGCAATTAATGCAAAAAACAATGAAAATAATGAATGATTATTAACAAATGGGTGATAAGATGTTATAAAAGGATCATATATGATATTATAAATATTAATATGGTTCTTTTATAAGAAAATAACATACTTAAAACAATTATACATGATGTTAAAGAGTGCTCAACCAATAGGAAGTGTAAGGTAAAAGATTTCATCTCAATTTACATTCAATTGAAACTTAGTTGTTATTATGAAACAATTAAATATGAGGTGTATATACCAAACCTTTGACATATAATATATTGAATAATTAATTATTCATTATAATTTAAGTTTTAATTTTGATTATTTCATCTAAGTGAATTTGATTTGAAAATTACCAAGTGATAAAAGTTATTGTGAAATTTCACATTATTTAGTGATTATTAACTTTCCATTGAAACCATCACTTTATTATAGCCATTTTTAATTTAAAATTACATTAATATTAAATATCCATATTATTTTATAGTTTATATGATTATTTCCTAAATCTTATTCTATTTGTAGATATAGTGGTTACTTTCAAAGTTATTTGATTAACTGGGGAAACATTGATAAATCTGCATCCTTTAATCAATACATATATTTAATAAGGAACATTTTTTATGAATTAAATATATTATAAAATATATTAATAATTAGTCAGAATTGTATAAATGGCCTTGGGACTATTTAAATTAAACCCCTCGATGCATCGTTAGTCTCATGAGATGAATCAGTTGGCCAAATCATATGAGTTTTTACCCAGTATGTTTAAAATGTCTTGTGAAAGGTCTTGATGGTAAAGGTTCCATGTGCTTGGAAAACATTACGTCTAATATTTAATAATTTCATTAATTGAGAATTCAATTTTTTTTATTTTCCATGGTATTTTTTCTATGAAATTATCTATGGATGCATTTAATTCTCAGTTTATTGGTTAAATTACATGTATTTCAATTATTTATCTTTCCATATTGATTATTCATTTTCCATATATTTATGTTCCATGTATGTTTAGTTATATACCATGAAATATTTATTATGATTATTGATTCATTATATCTTCTATTTTACTTAACCCTTACTTAGAATTTGAACTCACCCTTATTTTGTTTTATTTCTACAGGATATGAAGATGAATTCTCAGAATGAGTTTTAGGATGTTGATATTTTACTTCTGTTATGTTTTATTATCTTTTCTCAATGTAATATGGGTATCATCTATGTAATTAAGTTTTCTAAAATAGATAAACTATTCAGTTCTTTTGGATTTTAATCTTGTGTCTATGCCAACATAATAAAGTAAGGAATCAGCTCCGGGATACCAGGGTCGGGGTTGTTATAGTTGGTATCAGATGAAGTTTAGTAGAATACTTGGGAACTAGATTTAGGAAAACATAGATTAGGTAACATAACCATAAGATTTAATTTTATTATAAGTATATAAGAACATCCTAAATTTTGGGTAAGGTATATATTATATGGGTCTTCCTAGAAATATATCTCTATCTAGATATTACAAGTGTATGTGGTTCTGACACAGATGTATCTATGGGGTAATAAATATAAAAAGGGTGTGTTAAGATTGAATTGATATTAACATGGTACATGAAAATGGTCCTTACTATGCACCTGGTTTGACACTCTCAAGGGATACACTTAGGATAATTCATATTTTCTTTGCAAACCATTATGAATGATTTAAAAGTAAAAATACCCCTAAATAAACCAATGTTTATGATTATGAGATTAATAGTGAATAAAATTTTAATTTATGTTGAGTTTTACACCATATTTGGAATTATACATTATGAATTAAAATTCATAACTTTATGAGACAAGTCATTATATGTCATTATTTAGAAATGGTGTCAGGAAGGAAGAATAATATCAATAATCATGGATAATGTAGATATTTACATGCCGAGGAGACCAATACAACTGGTATTAAAATGGATAAAATTTTGGCTATATTAAGGAAGCTTAATTAGGTTATAAAAAATAACCTTTTATAGATAGAGAAACATGTTACATAGTGAAATTATCCCATGTCGGATTGCTATATGTGATAGAAACCCCCATCTTTTAATGGGACTACTAATCCAATTATAGATGAGAAATGGATTAAGTCTATAGAGAAGATATTTATGGATTTTTGATGCATTGAAAAGGAAAATGTTACACTTTTCATGTATTTTATCAAAAGTTATGTTTATCAATGGTGGTTTTTGATCTAGAATACTAGAGAGGAAGAAGAAATAGAACTCATAAAATGGGAAAATTTTAAGGATACATTCTTAGATAAAAATTTTCCTCATGAGAAATAAATTGAAATTAATAGAATGTTCCTTATATTAAATCAAAATTATGAAGAAAGTGTCATTGATTATGAGTCTACCTTTACAAGGTTATCTAGGTATTCTACATATTATATATGCAATACAGATTGCAAGATTGACCATTTCATTGAAGGGATTAAGATAATTATATGAAGGGTGATGGTAACTCAATTTTTTTCCATACCATGAAATAGTTTTTTGTACCATAACAAAAGAGAAGGAATTATCTATATCTTACATATTCAAGGAAAATAAATAAAAGAATAAGACATATGAACACCATGAAAAATGAAATTCATAAAACAAGGGTAAGATGATGAATATATTCCTACAGTGAGAGAACTATGGAGGGAATCACACTGGGAAATGATTGAAGGGAATATGATTTCTTTATAAGTGTTGGAAAAGGGTTATCATGTTAAATAATGTAAGGGGAAGGAATAAAAAATTTCTATTAAGTGTTAAAACTTCAAGGATAAGTGTAACTATGAAAATGAATTCCCTAATCATTATGAGAATCTTTTACAGAAGAGTACAATGAGATATAGCCAAGCTTATAAGATCACTATAGCTGAGTTAGAAGTACCAAATGATGTGGTGTAAGGTACATTAATCCTATATTTAAATTTATACAATGATTTATTTTTTCCTAGATCACCACACTCTTTTATATCTACCTATTTTCCCAAAAAAATTAGACATTTATATTTTGATTTAATGAGGGAGTTTTCAGTATAAAATCCTAAGGGAAATCCCATTTCCAAAAATATTTGTCAAGAATTCCCCATTATGACACATAAAAATGCTTTATTTTCTAACCTTATTATCATACCTATGGTTGAATTTTATATAATACTCGATATGGATTGTATTTAAAAGTATGATTTCAAAATTTATTGTAAGAAGAAGGAAATTATGATTTGTGAGGAATATGTAGAATTTCATACCTTTATATCTAAAGCTTTATCATATTATTCTTATCTAGATCCACCCCCACTAGCTCTACTGAATGAAATTCTTGTGGAATAAGAGAAAAAAAAATCATAGGATGAATAAGTTAATATTCAAATTGAGGATGTACCTATTGCACATGAATACATTGATGTATTTCCCAAATAATTACTTGGATATCCCCTAGAGCATGAATTTGAGTTTTCCCATGATTTAGTCCTTGATGTAAGACCAATATAAAAGAGTACCTATATAATGGACACTATGGAATTAGTGGATTTTAAGAAACAACTAGAGGATTTGGGTAATGATGGATTTATTCACCCTAATGTAACAACACGGGGAGCCCTTGTTCTCTTCGTTATAAAGAAAGATGGATCCATGAGGCTATGTATTGACTATAGATAAATCAATGCTATTATGATAAAGAAAAAGAATCCTATTCCCCACATTTATTACTTATTTTAACAACTTCATAGAGCCCAATATTTTTCAAATATTGATCATCATTCTGGGTATCATAAATTGTGAGTAAATAAGGAAGACACTATGAATACAACTTTTCAAATGAGGTATAGATATTACAAGTTTACAGTAATTTCATTTGGATTGACTAATGAACCCTATATTTTTATGTGTCTAATGTATATATTATTCAAGTAATATATTTATAATTTTGTTTTGGTATTCATTGATGATATTTTGGTGTATTCTAAAAGCTATGGGGAATATGAGAATCACTTGAGGATCATTCTTGAGACTCTTAAAAGGAATAAGTTATATTATAAATTTAGTAAGCGTGATTTTTGGATTTAGGAAGTTCATTTTCTTGGAAAAATTGTCTCTAAATGTGTAATCTCTATTAATCCTAACAAAACAAAGGCATCTAGAGAGTGGAATACACCAAAAAAGTTACTACGGTATATATTTTCATTGGTTTGGTAGGTTAATATTGGAAATTCATTCATAATTTTATCCAATTGGATAAACCATTAACCAAGATTACACATAAAGGGGTTAAGTTTGTTTGGAAAAAGGAATTTGAAGAATGTTTTGTTGAACTAATGAAGATATTGGTCAATGCTCTGATTTTGACTCTACCGTATAGAAGTGATGGGTTTATGATATATAGTGATACATTAAAGAATGGAATTGGTAATTTTCTAATAAAAAATGATAATTTTATTGCATATGTATCAAGGAAAATGAATATTCATGAATAGAAATACCAAAATCACGATCTTGTGTTGAAATATGTGATATTTTATTTGAAGATATGGATACATTATCTATATGGTGAAAGATGTGAGATATAAAAGGATCATAAAATTTTAAAATAAATATTTTCACAGAAGGATATCAATATGATAAAAATAATATGGATCAATCTACTCAAGGAATATGATTTCTCAATACACTACCACACAGAAAATGAAAATAAGGTAGTGGATTCATTGAGCAGGAAAGATCATTGAATTATAACCCAAATGAAGATTGAGTTGGATGCTATGTTCATGGATCTAGTAAATATTGATATGGGAATTACTAATTAAGGGGATAAATCAATCATTTTTCAAATTATTTAAAAGTAATATTTATTAGAGAAGATAAATAATTCTGTATCTGATATTGAAAACTTTCAGATGAAAATTAAATCTTTGAATGATGGGGAATTAGCATATTTCATTTGTGAATATGGTGTTCTAAAATTTTGAAAGAGATTATGTGTTCCATCTACACTTGAGCTAAAAATGTAATTGTTTGACGATGATCATAACTAAAATTTCTCTATACACCCTGGTAGCACAAAAATATATAAGTATTTGAGGGAACATTTTTGGTGAGATAACCTGAAGTTGGAAATTGTTGATTATGTGTCCAAAAGTTTGATTTTTCAAGAAGTGAAATCTGTGAGAAAACATCCTAAAGTATTAATGAAACCTCTTCATATTCTTATGTGTAAATGTGATGAAATTACTATGGACTTTTTCATAGTAATACTAAAGAATACTAGAAGTAGTGATGAAATATGGGTTATCATTGATCTCCTAACCAAATATGCACATTTCCTCACTATAAGAGAATATTTACCTCTTGATAACCTTGAAAGGATATATATTATTGAATTTTTAAGACTTCATGGTGCACATATATCAATTGTTTCTAATCGAGATTCCCATTTTATGTCGAAATTTTGGAAGAGTCTTTAGAAGACTCTTGATACTGACCTTTATTTGAGATCCTCATACCATCCTCTAACTGATGGAGAGTCCAAAAGAATTATTCAAGAAATTTAAGACATTATGAGGTCATTCTCACTTTACTTTCAAGGTATGTGAGATCATTATTTACCTATGGTAGAGTTTTCCTATTATAATAGTTTCAATTCAAGTATTCAAATGGCACCATATAAAGCATTATATGGAACGATATGTCACACTCAAAATTATTGGGATGAAGTTGGTGAAAGAAAACTTATAAGCCAATTATTTTTTAAGAGACTACAATGAAGGTAAATGATATTCAGGATCACATTAAATCAACTCAAAGTAGACAACAAAGTTATGCTAATAATCAGAGGAAATATTTGAAATTCCAAGTGGGAGATCATGTTTTCCTAAAATTATCTTCATATAAGGGTATTATAAGGTTTGGTAAGAAAGGGAAATTGAGACCCAAATATATCAAACACTTTGAAATTCTTAAGAGAATTGGAGTTTTGTATTACCATTTAAAAATGCCTCCAAACCTATGAAAAGTACATGATTTGTTCCATATATCTTTTCTGAGAAAGTACATGCTAGACCCAATGCATGTGCTCACCTATGATTAAATAGAGTTGGAGCCTGCTCTATCTTATTTTAAAGAACCCATCCAGATTCTTAAAAATAGTGAGAAAGTATTAAGGAATCAAATAACTCATACAGTAATAGCAATATAGGGGAATAAAAAAATGGATTAAGTAACATGGAAACCAAATGATATTATAAAGAATAAACGCCCTCAACTTTTAGAAGCTAATACCCTTGAATTTTTTAGGATGAAATTTTTGAAGGAGGGAAGAATGTAACACCCTAATAATTTATAATATTTTCCTATAAAAATAAATTTAATTTCATGGATATCTTGAATTACATGAAACAATTAAATAATAAACTTCATTTTTAAAATCATAATTTCAAAATTAGCTTCGGGTTAATTTTTGGTATTTTTCTAAGAAATTTAATTTTCCGATGAATAGTGAAAATAATGGATTTTAATTGAAAACTACCTTTTTTTGTAAATAATTTATAACATCAAATTATATTTTTAATTTTTTTTAAAGTAAAAATAGATCAATTATACATCCATTAATATAATTTAGGTCATTGGAAACATTGATAATTCATATATTATTTTTATACATGAGATTTTTTTATGATATTATCTATTGATGCATTTCATTGTCAGTTTATTGATTAAATGGAATGTTTTTATTTATTTATATTTCCATATTGATTATGTCTTATATAGATATTTATGTGGCTTTTTTTAGTTATCTACCTTGCTACGTTGATTATGATTATTGATTCATGATATTTTTCATTATACTTAACCCGTACTGAGCATTTGATATCACCCATATTTTATTTCCTTTCCCGAGGATATGAAGATGAATTATTGGAATGAGTTTCAAGGTTGCTGATATTTTAATTTTTTATGCTTTATTTTATTTTCCCAATATAATATGGGCATGATGTATATAATATGGTTTTCCAAAACTGCAAAACTATCTAGTCCTTTGTGATTTGAATCTTTTATTTATGGAAATGTAATAAAGTAAGGCATTGAATCCAGGACATTGGGGTTGGGTTAATTACATAAATCATCAAAAACACAATAATTATCTCCCAAATTTTAAGGGGTTAAAGGAGGAAGAGGTTAGGAGGTGTTTGGCCCATGCGCTGGTGAGGGAGGAAGATGAGTGGATATCTTATTAAAAATTTGGGAGGGAAAATAATTAATTTTACATGTTTTAATTGGTCACATGGTTATCCAAACCAATAACCAACCATGAATCCTTCACTATACAAGGTGGACACCCTCATACAGTTGGTTCATATAGTTAGATAAACCATGTTCTAACTATGCAATCCAATATGAAACATCTCACATGGTTTGTCTACAACCGTGTGGTGAACATGCATCTAACCCCAATACAATCCAAGAAACATGGTTTCCTCTAAAATATATATGGTTAAATATTAGTCATGTGATGACCATAAAAACTAATTACACTATTTAGAAAATGAACTAAAAACATCTTCTCACTCAAGGTGCATCCTGGTTTCCCCTAAATCGTGCACAAAAAACTGTGAACCAGATCACAAATCCATTAAAATTCCAAAATTTCACCAAAAGTTCCTAATACTCACCCAATAAATCAAGGCACATATTAGGAATCAAAACATATAAAAATTAATATCCTTATAATGAAATAACTCTCATAATTTTAAACAGAATATCAATTCTAAAAGTGAACCATGTTCTAGAATTTCCAAAATGAAAATTTATTTTAAAATTTATAACCCACAATGAGATAGGTTTTATAGAAAATGTCTCTAGAATTTATAAAAAATTGTGAAACCTTGATTAACTAATCCATGATAACCCATATCACATAACTACCACAATGTAATCTTGGTAATCTTATCATGAAGTTCATCATAAAATCATCCCACTTCCATTTGAGAATGGGTAATTTATAAAGAAGACTTTTTGGTGATTGATTCTCATCCTTTAACTATATATAGTTAAATTTTCATTAAATAAACCCCATTATTTCCTTATTCATCCTGATCCACCATAATTTTCTCTGAATATCATTATAAATCTTGTCAAGATTTAGGTGAACATCCCATCATGAAGAATGTGAATCCCAAATTAGGTCCTCATGCATTCTCGTAGGTACTACCATAAAACACTAAGCATATAAAACCTCATTGGATTATAGGTACCAATTAGGTGAAATATCTCTACCATATATATTTTCCCTCATCAATAAGCAATTCGATTTAGATAACCGACACTCCTTCACCCTCTCAAGGAGTGTGGATGTAATAATTATGGACATCAAATTTGGTATACCATGAACTCCTAAACATAAATGTGAATATCAGTTAAGAGACACATAATTTATCACTCCATACTAAATATATACACCTTTTATGCCTAAGTATCTATAACCGATGCATCATCCCTGGTGCACCCCTTCCCATGGTTATACGCTATCAAAAATTCAAAAGATTATAAGTTTGACCCACCTCATGTGCCGAAGGTGAAGGTCCCTATATAAAAATATATACATGAGGCTCTTATGGTTGGTCTATACCACAAATCTCTCACCGAAAAGATTATAAAGTAATCATCTCAGCATGTGCATTACTGCATCCAACTCTTGATCATGTGTCAGGTAGTTTTTCTCACATGGATTAAACTATTTGGATCCATAAGTGACCACTCACTCATCTTGAATCAAAATTTCCCCAAGACTTACTCCTAAATCATAACAATACAATATATACTCCTTACTAGGATTAGGTAAGATTAGGATCGATACAAAATTAAATATCCCACTTAGCTCATAAAATTATCTCTCACAAGAATCAAACTAGATGAACTTCACCTCTTTTGTGGTCAAGGCCATCATCATCACTTCCAAACAAGAGAAATCATAGATGATTCATTAGTAATAACTTATAAATCCTGAGAAATTGAATATATTTAAGAGGGTTTTGGTTCATTATAAAGAAACCATATCTTCAACCTTCTCTGGGTCAACTAATACACCCAACTCATATATCATGTGCCCTAAAAATATCACCACACTGATCTAGAACTGAAACTTTAAGAGATTATCATATAGATGATGCACCCTTAATGTACTTATAATTATATCTAATTGAAAGTGTTCAACTCTATTGACTAAGAGTACCCCATAATATCATCAAAAAAGTTACCATGAATGATTCCATATAAGAGTATAAGTCCCTATTAATTAAGGCTAAAAGTACTATCAGTGTGTTCCCAGCCCGAACAACATCAAAAGATAATCATATAGGTTATACTTGATCCCAAAGGAAATACATGGAATTTCAGAAGGCCTCACCCTCAACTGGTGGTGTCCTAAAATCATACCAATATTATAAAACTAATTATATACTCTCATATAATAAAAAAAGTCATCAATATATGGAAGGGTATATACTGGTTATTAATCATCCCCTGATTCTACCTCTATTAATCTTCACATAAATAAAATGAGACATTCGCCTTCTTGAAAAAAAGAGGAGCCCTCAAAGAGGATGTGCTTAGACGAATGAATCTATTTGAATCCAAAACCTCTAATTGATCCATGATCTCTCACTTCTGTACAAGAACCATCTTATAAGCTAGAATGGATATGGGCTTCATACTAGACATAAGATCAGTTATAAACTCAATCTCACACTTGGGTGGAAAACAAGAAAAATAATCAAGAAACACATCTCGGAACTAATTAATGGTGGGAGGAGACACTACCTTGAAATTAACCTCATATCTTAGATAAACACTAACCAACTGGTTTTTAATCATCCTTAGCTATTGATTTCTAGGTCCCAAATGGCCTATATGTAGAACCCACTCTCTAACATAGGTATAATTGTCACCCTATAAGGACATAAAAGGTAATCATCGATGATAGTGGTTGATGTGTGCTCAATAAAGAGTTAAATAATCCATCTTGGGGATTGTATAGAAATTATCCATATCTAACATGAAGAATTTCCAGAGGAATGTATGACCATTGACCACAATGGTATACTCTATCACCTCTTGATACCCTATGATTGCACCACTAAGCTATATCAATAAACAAAACCCAACATATATATATATCTATATATATTGTATTAATAACCCTATATCACTATAAAAATACTTGAATATAAAGTATTTTTATGCACACATATCAAATAAATCAAAAAACTTGGGTTGATTCCACAAGAATCATACATCTAACTATAGATATCTCACTTCCCTACATGGAAGTAAGATTCTCAATGGAATGAAGTTGTCTAGAACCCTATCCCAGAGATCCCATAACCTAACTCCCCTGAGGCACCTTTCCCTTTTTTTAATACTTCTACTAAGTAATATGATCACCTCCTTGACTTAAACAGCTGAAGGACTACAAATTTCCCAACTGATATTGTGCCCTTATCCCTTCTCCTAAACCCTAGGTTTGAATATATTCACAATAGATATTCAGTGATCGTGAAATTACACAAAACCTTTTCAGGTTCTATAACTTCCCATGGTAGAAAAAATTCTTCGATAGGCAATAATAATATAGTTGGGAATACCATTGGGGGCCACACTGATAATACTTGACTTTGACTCTCCCTCTTTGAGGAAATGACAAACCACTTCTCTGGTTGCTTTTCCTATCATCACCCTAGTGAGACTACTCAAATCAAAACTTCTTACTTCCTAATGATCCAATCTTGGTCACAACAAAAGAATATTATTTCTTAGACGACCTACCCTTGTTCTAGTTCTACTCAACAATTAAGGCTTTATTCATAACCTGTAAAAAGTATATTAATATTAATATTTTAAATTGGGAAAGAATAGAGTGCCTTATGTTATCCTCAAAATTCTTGACTCTAGTATCCTCATCATCCACCAACATAGGCGTGAATAGTAGAAGATTGTTAAAGAGAGAAGTATATATCATCACTGAAAATCCCCCTATACCAAATGCATAAAATCCTTTGATATGTTAGCCTTTAGAGTCTCTAGGTTGAAGTGATCAATGAAATAAGAGTGCAAATCCTTCCAAATCAGCCACACATGATTATCTTCCAAGACCAGAATGTACCACTAGTGATTTTTTTCCTGAATCATATAAGTAGCAAGCTTCATGTCACGACCCGTACTTGGGGCCCATGTCGTGACTACCCCAAGCCCGCCTTCCATAGGCCAGGGGCTGTAGACTAGAACCAAAGGCGAAAATTCCAATAACTGGGAAGGCATTGCCTTTATAAAAGTATACAAATCATCACAGAGTACAATCGGAAGTAAAACACTAAGTAAAACTGAAACAAGTTGTGCTAAAAGTAAAGGGGCTGGAAATACAAGCCCAACAGTAAAGTACAAGGAGAAAGATAAAACAACCGGAAGGTGACAAGCAGCTCCTGGATCGTCCACCAAGGATCCTACCTGAAGGGTAGGTACAGATAGCGCAGCTCCTGGATCGTCCACCATGGATCCTACCTGAAGGGTAGGTACAAATAGCCTCCACAACACTCTCGCCCGTCAACATCCTCCGAGTGTCATCTCGTCATGAAGTTCACCACCGGATACTGACTCGTTGTGAGGTACACCTCCGGGTACCGTCCGGTCCTCAAACACTCAGCCTCTGTCTGCGCTGCCTGTCGTCTGCAACCAACACAACGAGGTGCGGGCATAGCCCATGCAGGGTTGAGTATACGATACTCAGTAGGGACCCCAAGACCCTCCAGGTCTCACTAAATCCAACATGGATAACCACAAAGAAGGATCTCAACAGATAACCCTTACTTAGGTATAAGCCCATACTTATACCTAAGTTATCAAGTAACCCATCTCAATCATGAGGAAACATAAAGGTTATGAAATCAACAGATAACCACTACCTAGGTATATTCCCATACATATACCTAAGTTATCAAGTGACCCATCTCAATCATGAGGTAAACACAAAGGTTATAGAATCAGCTCAAACCAGAATTTTCATTATCGAAACCATAACTGCTGAAGAGCCCCGTCTCTGTCGAGTACAGTGATCCTGTCACGACTCCGAGGTACTGCTCACTAACCTAAGACTGGTGAGGTACTCCTCCTATCGAGTACCGCGGGTCAGCCACCCAAACATAGTAGTGCTTCCCACCGGGGTCTGCCACCCAAACATAGTAGTGCATCCCCCCTAATAGACTGCAGAGGTACTTTCCGGACGAGTACCGCGGGTCTGCACCCAAACTCAGTAGTGCTCCATCCTCCATGGGTCTGTACCCAAACAAAGTAGTTCCCCGTCCATAGGGCTAGTCGACTCACTCCAAGTCGAGTCGGTCAAACAGTCGTCAGGTCTCAACCGGCTACAAGGTCTCCGTACTCCGTATGCTCGTCTCCGGGAGGGTCCGCTCCACGAGCTACTGGTCGATACTCCAAGTATCACAAATTCCCACTAAGAAGTATCTCAAAGTACCACCTCGTCATAGGGGTCTCAACACAACAGACGGCGCGTCAATCGGGCGCCTGGTCTGTCAGTTATTAGCCTTTTTGTCCTAGGGGCCCGGTTGGTTTCGTGTGCGAACCAACCCGACCATATCTCAACTATACCCCGAACACTCATAGGGTATACTCATAGTTACCATTTCTCAACGTGATCACCAACGCTGCTGACGGTTCGTAAAACAGACGTCCGGTTTGAAAGTTATCAGCTTTTCCGTTCTAGGGGTCCGGTTGGATTACAAGTTCAATCCAACCCGGCCACTATCCAAATGCGTCCAAAACTCAGGAGAAGTATGCCAAAAGTTCCGTCTCATCAAGAGGAATCCAAAAAATTTGACGACACTTCTATCGGACGTCCGTAGCTCATGTTATAATCATTTCCGCTCCAAGGGCCCAGTTGGTTTCGTTTCCGAACCAACCCGACCATAATCAAGGTTCTCCGAAACCTTGAGTGTAATATACCAAAAAAACCGTCTCGATCCAAGGATCACATAGCATCTGACGATGCGTCGATTGGAGATCCGTATCCAATGTTATGGTTGTTTGAACGGAAACTGCCCGAAAATAGGGGGTTCGGGCCCGGTCCGACCCGGACCGATACCCCCCCGGGTCGGCCCGAACCGGGTCCGGCCCGACCTGGGCGCGGCCCAGCCCGGCCTGGCGCTGGCGCTGGCACGGTGCCCGCGTGGCCAGTGGGTGCGGGGGGGGGGGGGGGGGGGGGTTACAACCCCCCACGGTCGATGAAACCGGCGCGGCTTTAAGCCGCGCCGCTCAGCCTCCGGAACGGCTCAGCCGTTTCGGTTTGGCCCACCGCCGCGGCTGAGCCGCGGTGGTTTTGTTCCGGCGGCGCGCCGCCGCCGCCTTTCGTGGACCACCGGACGCGCTCCTGTGGTCCGTTTTGCTCGCCGCCTTCTCCAACGGTCATCCCGGGAACCAACCTTCACTGCAGAGGCTTCAAAATGACTTTGCGGCCCCGTTTGTCATCGCCCGTCAATCCGCGCACAACGATCAACCAGCGGAGTCTTCGAATTGCCTCCGCGGCCCCGACTCCGGCCGCGGTTTCTTTCAGCATCAACGGCGCGGCGCGACGGTGCCGCGCATCCTTGCCGTGTTTCTCCATGATTCCGCGCGGTGCCTTTGTACCACGCCGCCTTCTTTCGAACCGAAAGATCACAACAAGAAATGGGGTAGGAGAGTCGGCCGTGTTCGTACGGTCCGACCTCCTTCCGTTAAGTTGATATCAAGCGGCCCAAATATATAGATGAAGAATGACAAGGTTAACTCATGAACAAAAGCAATTAACCCCTACCTCGAATTTGACGTCGCATGTCGTCGAGTCGCGGAAGTCGAACATCGTGGTAGAACGGCGTTGCGAAGAAAGAATAGAGAGTGATGACAGTTGTTGGTGTTCGTTGCTTCCGTTGTTGTAGAAGTGCACCCGAAGAAGAATTGACGTCTCCTCTCTTGTCGCAAGAAGAAGTGGATGGAGGGTGAAACGTCATCCTTCGTGGAAGGGTGTGTCGTTCCTCACCGGAGGTTTCAGTGTTCTTCAACGAAGGAGATGAAGTGCTCTTCACAACTCAAGAGCTTTCCCCCCCAAAATCTCCACACAACCCAACCAAAAATAAAATAAGGTTTGTCTCTTATTTTATTTTAACCATGCCATGAATAAAAAGTTCAAATTTCAAACACTCCATTGATTAAGAGTTTCAACAACTTAATTAAAGTGTGAGTTGGCATGAGTTATGAGGAAGAGAGAGCGAGAAGGAGTTACCCAAATAATGGTGGGGGGGGGGGGGGGTTAGAGAGTTATACAAATAAACAGAAGGGGTGTTAAATGGGAAAGCTCGTGGGAGTTAAAGGGAAGGTGAAGGGTTGGGGTTTCGTGCGGACCCCACCACCCTTGGTCATACCATCTCTTGGGAAGTTAGGTGGGGTGTGGCCCCACCTCCAACTTCTCTATGGAGATATTAACTTCTACTAAAAATAAATTGTAACACTACAATTTATTTTAGACTTATCGAATCCCCAAAAATTAACCACCTCATGCGACAAAACGCATCTGCGCTTAATGTACCATTAAGAAATTACCAGCACTGCGAGTTCATCGGTGCCCTCGGATTCCGATTCCGAGCACCGGTTCAAAAGTTAGAAAAACCCGCTCGTTCGTTCACTGAATGTACCTGAGCTAAACTTCGGAAATTGATTTCGGGCACACCGGGCCTCAGAATCAGGTGTCGTCAGAAACTGTGTTTTTGTAAAATACCAAAGAAATTAAGAAAAAAATTTCCTTGAAATTTTAGGGTCTTTACATTAATCCCACCTCAGGGATTTATGTCCCCGTAAAGCTTTAACGCAAACTAGGGATACAAAAGTGGTACTGAGCACGCATCTGAGCCTTCCGCTCCCAAGTGCTCCCCTGGAGGTTCCCGCGCTGCAAACAAAAGCACACAAGAGGAATCAACCATCCTTATAGGACCCACTCCCGTCGATCCTCAACCTCTACTAGAACCCCTAAAAAGTCACCCCATTGCCAAAATCCAGCTTCCCATGGTCGATGATATGCGTCGGATCAAGCACGTATCTCCCCAGTTGAGATAAGTGGAAGACATCGTGCACCCGGTGCAACTGAGGTGGAAAGGTCAAGTGGTAAACCACCTCGTCTACCCAGCTGAGGACCTATAAAGTTCCGTTGAACCTTAGAGATATCTCGCCGCCTCAGCTACATATCCGTAAACCTCGTCGAGGTGAGACCTGTATAAGGACATGATTGTCATCCTCGAACTCTAGAGGTCTCCCTTTCCTGATTAGAACTAAAACTCAAAACTCCTGCTGCCACGTGGGTGAAGTTGGCCGACTCAAGAGTGATTGGCTACACCTTCCTATGCATGATTCCGTCCTGTGCTTCCTAGGTTTTCCTTTTCGCTGAACAAGGAAAACCCCATCCCAATGTTCTAGATAAACCACAACATTTTTTCCTAATACAGTCAATCCGTGTATGAACTGTGGATCCAATCAATACTCAGACCAACATCGTAAGGCCTTGACGTTGTCACTAAGAGATTCCAACCAAAACTCTCACCTCATGGGTCAGATCACACTATTGGCGTAAGTGTGATTATCGAGTCTCCTCCCAAGGTATCTCCAGACGTGAGGGTCAAGTCTACGTCTTACCAGAAACTCTAGGTATGGGACAAGATTTGTGGATGGAAGGAATGATTCATATCTACGTCTGTTACTACGAAAGCTAGTAGTGGACACAGACTGTCCCTAGAATCATTCTTAGAGCCATTGGGTCATACTCCTTGACCGCATGCAGCTACTCTCTTCCCCTTCCCTCCAGCTCCCTGAGCCTAGCGGGGATTACAAAGGCGGGTGATTGTAACATGTCGAAAAGTACACCACCCCATGCTGCTCTCCTAGCTCTGCTTCCACGTCTGCTGCTCTGCAAATTCATCTTTCCTTGAAACTTCCTCTTCTTGAAACAATTTAAACGTCCAAGTCTCTATGACTGACGCCAGTTCACATCTTCCCACTGCTAACATTCACTGGCTATAACCGATCATCCATAGAACATTCCACCACAACGGTTCTCTCTAGCACCCTAACATAAGTAGGAATGCATAGAGAAAAGAGTGCTTACTCGGATATCCTTTAAACACACCTCTATTTGAGGTCCGAGCTCTAAAGAACTGATCATATCATAGTCATCAAGTACCAAGAACGATCAGTATGCCCTGATGAATTCTCGGCTACCGACATGTCGCCCTGCCGAAGATGTATAAGCTCTAGAAAACTCTCAGCCACTTCCTCAAGCCAGTCCTCAGCTGCTTGTGTGTCGGGCTCACCTCAGAACTTGAGGGTATTTGATGTTGGAACAGGTTTAAGGAAGTAAGTCTACAAGTGTCACATACCGATACCGCCGGTTGTAACTGCTGACCAACAGGTAGTGATGTATAGCTGACACACTACCCGAAGGCACTATCTCAGGAATCGGTCCACGTACTGAAGCCTCATCACTAAGTGGACCATCCTCATGGTCACTCACTGGAAAACACTAGTAGCCAAGTCTACCATACACACCACTGGTGTCTCCGATAGGAGGAAAACTCTAGAAATCACCTCCAGCCGGTCCTCTATTGTCTGGGAATCTGCCTCACCACGTAACCTCGGAGGCCTCTACTGCTGGAACTCGTGCATCGCGCTCTGCCAGCGTGCACCGTCCACTAGTATGACTGGTGGCATCTACTGCCCAACAGGTGGTGGTGCTGCTGGTACACCACCCAAGGGTGCCAACATAGAAAGAGGGCCCTGCACTGGAGCCTCATCACTCGGTGAGCCGTCATCGAGTACTCTCTCGGAAACTCCAAATGACTCTCTGCGTGGAGACATCCTGAACAGATGCGACACGGTCAAAGATTTATACCTGGTGAGCTGACCTGGTTGAGTTGACATTAAAACTTTTTGGAAACACACACACAATTAGTGTTTCTGTGAAAAATGTCGGAAATCAATAGTTAGGGTCCTGGTGTAAGGATACGTCGGCCGCCACACCAACACTGGACTCCCTGAACTGAAGACCACACTCAGTACCCTTCACACTATTGCTTCACAGAAAATAAAATATCAGAGTTATAAGTCCTGTGGTAGAACCGAATCCTCTGATACCAATTTTTCACGACCCGTCCTCGGGGCCCGTGTCGTGACTACCCCAAGCCCGCCTTCCATAGGCCAGGGGCTGGCGACTAGCACCAAAGGCAAAAATTCCAATAACTGGGAAGGCATTGTCTTAATAAAAGTATAAAAAACATCATAGAGTACAAGAGGAAGTAAAACAATAATTAAAACTGAAACAAGTTGTGCTGAAAGTAAAGGGTCCGGAAATACAAGCCCAAATGTAAAGTATAAGGAAAAAGATAAAACAGACGGAAGGTGATAAGCAGCTCCTCGATCGTCCACCAAGGATTCTACCTGAAGGGTAGGTACAGATAGCGCAGCTCCTAGATCATCCACCACGGATCCTACCTGAAGGGTAGGTACAGATAGCCTCCAAAACGCTCTCTCCGATCAACCTACTACGAGTTTCGTCTCGTCGTGAATTCCACCACCAAATACTGACTTGTCGTGAGGTCCACCTCTGGGTACCGTCCAGTCCTCGAACACTCGACCTCTTTCTGCGCTGCCCGTCGTCTACAACCAACACAATGAGGTGCGGGAATAGCCCATGCAGGGGTGAGTATACGATACTCAGTAGGGACCCCAAGACCCTCAAGGTCTCACTAAATCCAACAAGGATAACCACAAAGAAGGATCTCAACAGATAACCCTTACTCAGGTATAAGCCCATACTTATACCTAAGTTATCAAGTAAACCATCTCAATCATGAGGAAACACAAAGGTTATGAAATCCACAGATAACCACTACCTAGGTATATGCCCATACATATACCTAAGTTATCAAGTGACCCATCTCAATCATGAGGTAAACACAAAGGTCATAAACTCAGCTCAAACCAGGATTTTCATTATCGAAACTGTAACTGCTGAAGAGCCCCATCTCTGTCGAGTACAGTGATCCTGTCATGACTCTGAGGTACTGCTCAATAACCTAAGACTGCTGAGGTACTTCTCCTGTCGAGTACTGCGGGTCATCCACCCAAACACAGTAGTGCTTCCCGCCGGGGTCTGCCACCCAAACACAGTAGTGCATCCCCCCTAATAGCCTGCAGAGGTACTCTCCGGACGAGTACCGCGGGTCTGCACCCAAACTCAGTAGTGATCCTTCCTCCATGGGTCTGCACCCAAACAAAGTAGTGCTCTGTCCACTGGGCTAGTCGACTCACTCCAAGTCGAGTCGGTCAAGCATTCGTTAGGTCTCAGCCGACTACACGGTCTCTGTACTCTGTACACTCGTCTCCGGGAGGGTCCTCTCCACGATCTACTGGTTGATACTCCAAGTATCACAAATTCCCACTAAGAAGTATCTCAAAGGACCACCTCGTCATAGGGGTCTCAACACAATAGACGACACGTCAATCGGGCGTCCGGTCTGTGAGTTATTAGCCTTTTCGTCCTAGGGGCCCAGTTGGTTTCATGTGCGAACCAACCCGACCATAAATCAACTGTACCCCTAAATCTCATAGGGTAAACTCATAGGGAACTTTTCTCAAAGTGATCACCAACGCCGCTGATGGTTCATCAAACAGACGTCTGGTTTGAAAGTTATCAGCTTTTCTGTTCGAGGGGTCCGTTTGGATTACAGGTTCAATCCAACCCGACCACTATCCAACTGCATCCAAAACTCATAAGAAGTATTCCAAAAGTTCTATCTCATCAAAAGGAAGCCAACAAAGTCGATGGCACGTCTATCGGACGTCCGGAGCTCATGTTATAAGTGTTTCCGCTCCGAGGGCCCGGTTGGTTTCGTGTCCGAACCAACCCGGCCGTACACAAGGTTCTCCTAAACCTTGAGTTTAATACACCAAAACGACCTTCTTGATCCAAGGATCGCATCTCAACTAACGGTGCATTGATCGGAGGTCCGTAGCCCAAGTTATGGTTGTTTGAATGAAAACTACCCGAAAATAGGGAGTTCGGGCCCGGTCCGACCCGACCCGATACTCCCCGGGTCGGCCGGAACCGGGGAAACCCGAACCGGGTCCGGGTCTGGCCCATTAGGGCACAGCCCGACCCGGCCCAGCCAGCGTGGACCGGCCTCGTGGGCACGGCCCGACCCGGCCTGGGCACGGCCCGACCCGGCCTGGGCGCGGCCCGACCCGGCCTGGCACTGGCGCGGCGCCCTTGTGGCCAGCCGGTGCGGTGGGGTGGGGGGGGGGGGGGGGTTACAACCCCCCGCGGTTGATGAAACCGGCGCGGCTTAAAGCCGCCCCGCTCAGCCTCCAAAATGGCTAATCCGTTCCAGTTCGGCCCGCCGCCGCGGCTCAGCCGTGGCGGTTCTGTTCCGGCGGCGCGTCGCCGACGCCGCCGCCGCCTTCCGCGGACAACTGGACGCGCTCCGATGGTCCGTTTTTCTCGCCGCCTTCGCCAACGGTCCTCCTGGGACCCGACCTTCACTACGGAGGCTTCAAAAAGACTTTGCGGCCCCGTTTGTCATCGCCCGTCAATCCGCACACAACGATCAACCAGCGGAGTCTTCGAATTGCCTTCGCGGCCCCGACTCCAGCCGCGGTTTCGTTCGGCCTCAACGGCGCCGCGCGACGGCGCCGCGCATCCTTGCCGTATTTCTCCATGATTCTGCACGGAGCCTTTGCACCGTGCCTCCTTCTTTCGAACCGCAACATCACAACAAAAAATGGGGGAGGAGAGTCGACCGTGTTCGTGCGGTCCGACCTCCTTCCGTTAAGTTGATATCAAGTGGCCCAAATATATAGATGAAGAACGACAAGGATAACTCATGAAAAAAATCAATTAACCCCTACCTCGAATTTGACGTCGCACGTCATCGAGTCGCGGAAGTCTAATGTCGC
Organism: Viscum album; assembly: GCA_963277665.1. NCBI lineage: Eukaryota > Viridiplantae > Streptophyta > Magnoliopsida > Santalales > Viscaceae > Viscum > Viscum album. The sequence goes on along the minus strand of OY728157.1, from coordinate 197,635,352 downwards.
AGTAGAACGACGTTGCAAAGAAAGAATAGAGAGTGACGACGGTCGTTGGTGTTCGTCGCTTTCGTCATTGTAAAAGTGCACCCGAAGAAGAATTGACATCTCCTCTCTTGTCGCAAGAAGAAGTTTATGGAGGGTGCATCGTCGTCCTTCGTGGAAGGGTGTGTCATTCCTTGTCGGAGGTTTCGGTGTTCTTCAATGAAGGAGATGAAGTGCGCTTCACAACTCAAGAGCTTTTTCCCCCAAAATCTCCACACAACCCAACCAAAAATAAAATATGGTTTCTCTCTTATTTTATTTTAACCATGCAATGCATAAAAAGTTCAAATTTCAAACACTCCATTGATTAAGAGTTTCAACAACTTAATTAAAGTGTGAGTTGGCATGAGTTATGAGGAAGAGAGAGAGAGAATGAGTTACCCAAATAATGGGGGGGGGGGGTTAGGGAGTTATACAAATAAACACAAGGGGTGTTAAATGGGAAAGCTCGTGGGAGTTTAAGGGAAGGTGAAGGGTTGGGGTTTCGTGCGGACCCCACCACCCTTGGTCATACCCTATCTTGGGAAGTTAGGTGGGGTATGACCCCACCTCCAACTTCTCTAGGGAGATATTAACTTCTACTAAAAGTAAATTGTAACACTACAATTTATTTTAGACTTATCGAATCCCCAAAAATTAACCACCTCATGCAACAAAATGCATATGCGCTTAAGGTCCCCTTAAGCAATTACTGGCTCTGCGAGTTCATCAGTGCCCTCAGATTCCAATTCTGAGCACCGGTTCAAAAGTTAGAAAAACCCGCTCGTTCGTTCACTGAACGTACCCGAGCGAAACTTCAGAAATTGATTTCGGGCACACCGGGCCTCGGAATCAGGTGCCGTCAGAAAATGCATTCTTGTAAAATCCCAAAGAAATTATGAAAAAATTTTCCTTGAAATTTCCGGGTCTTTACACTTCACCTAAATCTTAGGGTGTGTATTAAGGTGATAAAAAATTATCTGTATAGAATCAATACAGAACTCATCTATCTATGGTCCACCCTAACCCATAAAAAGTAGTGTATTTTATAGTTTAAAACCATGATTCAAGTATGTCATGGTTGGACTAGCCCTCAGTGACCCATGCCTCATAGATTGTAATACCTAGAGAAGACTCCCTCTGATATACTAATCAATAGTGGGGATTGGTGTAATAAGTGTCTCCAAGTCTACTACAGGTGGGGCATGCTCATCCAAACACTAGCTAAAGTGAAGGTCATCCTAGAGGCATATCGATCTCTACAATTCCAAGAAAATGACTCATAATATATTTCTATCATAGCTATAATATCACAGTTTATTACAATAAGTAACAGGAATATGTAGCTCTACCCCAAACACACTCCCTATGATATAAGGGTCTCATAGAATAAGGCTTGAGTCTAGTGTAACCTACCCATTCCCAAGCTAGCTATTGCCTCAAAAGGGTCCTATAACAGTAATATAATATCAAATTAGCATTCAATAATTATATTTTTATCAAGTATATTTTCACTAAGAAGTTTAATATAAAAATATATATAAGTTTTTATTGTCACTTTAAGTAACCCAAACCTATATATTAACCAAAATATCAATCACAGGAAATAATTAAAATTTATTGTAAACCCTAAATTCCAAGAATGATTCATGAACACACTCCTCTTACCACCCTAGGCCAAGAGTAAAAACCCATAACTCATAAATGAATATCAAAATGCATCAACTATAAAAGTAACCCAATATTAAAAGAAAAAACCAAGAATAACACTCTAATCCCCAGTAACATGGACTTCCCTCATATGTGGGTTGGATAATATGATGAAAAGTTATATACCAAGTCCTATAAATATCATATCAACTATATATCATTTACCAAATAGTAAGATAAAAGAAAAATAGTGCTCTAATACCACTTTGTAATATACATGATCTGGTTCACCTTGATTGTGACTGAACCAGAGCACTAAGTACCTTAGGTATGCCTCCTCATATGTTAGAGGCTATAGAAAAAGAGAAATGGTTGATATATATCACATGGATGGACTATAAACACATGTATAGATAACAAAAAACATAGTGGAAGAATTATCATAAACTTTTTATCCCATAAAAAAGGAAGTAAAAGGATATACATCACTCTTAAATTCCATAAAATAGTAAAAAAACTACATTCTATATCCACATGGTTTGAATTCACACCTCAAGGATGAACAATATACCACTTATCATATAAAAATAATTTTAAATGAGTTGTCTACATCAAATATCACTAGTTTAATGGTCGATTTCCATCATAATCCATTAAGGTGAATGATCCATCACCTAACAAGTATCGCAGTAAAATAAGTCATCATCGGTGAAAAAGGAATCATCAATCACAAGAAGATGATAAACTACCATTTTCATATTTAGAAGGATGATATACCACCACCTTATAGATTGGGTGGATGATGAATCACTAAACCATCTCATATTGGTGGATGATATATCACTGGTATCACTCTCAAAGTGGAAGACATACCACCATATCAAGTCCCAAAGTGGATGGTACACCATTAGTATTTTACTTAGGTGGATTATGAACTATTGGTATCACATATAAAGTGGTTTATACACCAGAAGTATCAATTCTTAGGTGGAAATCATACCACTAGAATAAGTACCCAAGCGGATGATGTACCATCCATCAAACTCTCTGAAGGGGAAAAATATATACCAACGAAAGTTCTCAAGTGGTTTATATACCACTAATATATCATTCTAAAGTTTTTGAGATGCTAATATTTTTATTATTCTCTAAGTGAATCACAAATCACTATCACTCTTTAGGGATGGATGAGAAACCACAAACCAGCCCAAAGTCATTAGTATACCTCTAGCGTACCAAGGTGGATGAGATACCACCCCTGATTAAATTTAGTTGTAAGGAGTCCACCTTATACCAAGAATACAAAAAAAATGAATGATACATCACTAAAATTAAACTTAAGGAATTTATAAACATTAAACACATTAAAGGTTATGCTCATAAGTTTTTAACCATTTTTAAAGTCTCAGGATTAGGTCATCCTACCTATAGCCTAGCTCATTATCAAGAAATTACTCACTAAGGAATACTCATGGAGGATGGACTATGTCTCTAGGGTTGTTTATTAGACAAAGAAACCAATCATGGGTTTAATATCAAGATTTAATACTCATTTACATATAAAAGTTGGTCATTATAGACCAAAGGTGTTGATGCATGCCACTCATAGACCACACACAGCCTTCTAGAGTTCCATTAGTTCCATTGAAATTTAAGAAAACCAAATTAATTAAATTTTTGGGTGTATGAAACAAATAATAATTTCCCACATTTCATATGATGTATGCATAGTATAAAAATACTACCAGGTAACCAAGAGACTGCCTAACTGGGACTAGTAGTGTCCAACTCTTCTAAAACCACCCCCATTACTAAAAAATAGGTCTTTAATAGTGCTAGAAATGGCCTTTATCAGTGATAGAAAAGTACTGACTACATGAGAAAGGTTAAAATCCATATTCTATAATCAAATATAATAACGGGGTCCTTTATTAGTGCTAAAAGAACTGATAAATAGATCCACTATCAGCACTTTTAAAAGATCTTAAAAAGGAACCATTTATCAGTGATTATAGATGAACTGATAAAGGATCTTTTATAAATGTTCATAGAAGTGCTGATAAATTATACATTTATCATCACTTTTAATAGTGCTGATAATTTTGGCCTTTATCAGTTATTTTAAAATCACTAATAAAGGTCCAAACTATAGTGCGTTGTAAAAACACACTGCAACACCACTGCACTATGTTGTAACAACACACCGTGATGCCAGAAACACACCGTGATGCCAGAAACACACAATATAAAAGAAATAAGTCCTAATAAAAGATTTAAATAAAATGAAATTTACAACACAATCACAAGAGAAAAACACTATATTATACAAATTTCAAACATTGGTTTATACAATTACATAAATACAAATTATTACATACATTCAAAAACATCAATGTTCCTTTGTCTTTTAATCCTGACCTGAATCATGATATTTCCAAACAAACCACCCCTTATCAAGAAAAATAATGCTCCTATATAAGAAAAAAATTCTTATGTTAGTAATAATATAAAGAAATAAATTAAGAGAAAGTGTTAATTTTACTAAAATTGATGTACTTTTTAAATAAAAACATGAACTTGGAGTCATACCAGTCACAATGTACATCAGATTAAGGTGAGGATGATTCCAACACTTCTAAAATGAATTTTGGATCATTTTACTAAAGTATCAAAATAATCTGAATGTGTTCGTTCAATTTTGAGTACATCATTTGTTTTTTTACTAAAATGTCATTTTAAACTGGAAACATGCACTTTTGAATCATTTCAATCACATATTGTATCAGTTTGATGTAAGAAGAATTAATTCACATCAAAAATGACTTATGAATTATTTTAAAAAATTATAAAAAAAATCTGAGTGTGTTTTATTGGTTTTCAATGAGTGACACTTTTTGAACAAAAATATCTATTTTAAACTCATAATGGAAACTTTGAGTCATACCAGGAACATCGTGTATCAGATTGAGGTGTGGATGATTCATAAATGTCAAAAATGACTTATGGATCATTTTAGTAAAGTATCAAAAAAAATCCAAATATGTTTTGTTGGTTTTGAGTAGGACAATTGTCTATTTTACTAAAATTGTTGACAATTTTAAATAAAAAGTACGCACATTGAGTCATACCCATCACATCATGAATCAGATTGAGGTGAGATTGATTATAACACATGCCAAATGACTTATGGATAATTTTCATTAATTATCAAAGCAATATGAATTTGTTTTATCTGTTTTGAGTAATCCAATTATCTTTTTTACTAAAATGTAATTTTAAACTAGAAACACACACTTTCGACTCATTCCAATCACATCATGTATCAGTTTGATGTGAAATGGATTCCTGCACATCAAAAATGACTTATGAATCATTTTCATAAATTTTATAAAAAAATATAAGCATGTTTGATTGGTTTTTGTGAGTGACACTTTTTGAACAAAAATATCAATTTTAAACTGATAACTACACATTGGGTCTTACCAGGCATATCATGTATCAGATTGAGGTGAGGCTAATTCATACACACCAAAAATAACATATGGATAATTATTATAAAGTATAAAAACAATGTGAATGTTTTTTATTAGTTTTGAGTAGCACTATTGTTCATTTTACTTAAATTGATGACAATTTTAAATAAAAAGATGCACTTTGGGTCATACTGGTCACACCATGTGTCAGATTGAGGTGAGGATGATTACTACACATAACAAATGAATTATGGATTGTTTTAATAAATTATAAAAACAATATGAATGTGTTTTCTTGGTTTTGAGTATGTAACTTATCTTTTTTACTAAAATTCCATTTTAAAATTGAAACACACACTTTGACTCATACCGATCACATTATGTATCAGATTGAGGTGTGGATGATTCCTAAACACCGAAAATGACTTATCGATCATTTTACTAAAGCATTTAAATAATTTTAATGTGTTTTATAAGTTTTGAGTAGGTCAGTTGGTCTTTTTACTAAAATTGATGTTAATTTTAAATAAAAACACACACTTTGAGTCATACCAGTCACACCATGCATCAGATTGATGTGCGGATGATTCATCCACATCTCAAATAACCTATGGATCATTTTCCTAAATTATACAAACAATTTTAATTTGTTTTTTCATTTTTTAGTAGGTCATATTTTTTTTACTAATATTACTGTTAATTTTAAAGAAAGATGCACTTAGAGTCATAATGATAATACATTGCATCAGATTGAGGTGAGACTGATTCCTACATGTTCCAAATCACTTATGTATTATTGTCCTAATGTATCAAAACAATATGAATTTGTTTTATCAGTTTTGAGTACGCCACTTGTATTTTTTTATTCATAAATGTCATTTAAAACTTAAAACACGCACTTTGAATCATATAGACTACATCATGTATTGGTTTGACATGAGAATGATTTCTACATGTTACAAATGATTTATGAATCAATACCCTAAATTATCAAAAAATTATGAGCTTGTTTTCTTAGTTTTCAAAGAGTGAAACTTTCTAAATTCAAATGTCAATTTTAAACTGATAATAGACACATTGAATCATTTCGAGCACATCATCTATCAAATTGAGGTGTGACTAATTATTACACATCACAAATGACTTATGGGTCATTATCTTAAATTATAAAAATAATATAAATATGTTTTCTTAGTTTTGAGTATGTCAGCAGTCATTTTTACTAAACTTAATGTCAATTTTAAATAGAAATAAGTAGATGGATTCATACCGGTCACATCGTGTGTTTTATTGAGGTGTGTATGATTCATACATGTCAAAAATTCTCAAAAAAAATCCTAACTGTACATTTAACCATGATTTACATTGACTTTATTTGTCGAACTTCCAAAACTGTATGAGCATCTTCAAACAAACCACATCAACTTGAAATAAAGAGTCCACCTATATAAGAAAAAAAATATTATGATTAATAAAAAAAATAAATAAATAAAACATAAATATGAAATAATACACTAATTATATAAATAATTATTTTACTGTGAAAATATCAATATTAACTCTATGATTGAGTAGTGTAGGGAACTTTAAGGAACAATGTAAATGTCAACACTATAGGGGTGAAAGGTTTTTAGAGAGAAGAAGTCTGTGGAAGTTTTGGTGTAGAAAGACATGATAGATTGAAAAATCACCCCAACTTGAAAAAACAATGCACCCGTATAAGAAAAAAATTATTATGTGAGTAACAATAAAAATAAATAAATTAAACATAAATATAAAATAATACTTTAATTCCATAGACAATGATTTTACTATGCACACATCAAGATTACATTTGTAAATGATTAGAGGTAGCATTATTTATCTTTCTCTAAAGAAAGTGGAGATAACTTGAAATAAAGTGATAAATGAAACACTACAGGGGTGAAAAGGCTTTGAGGGAGAATAAGTTTGTGGATGTTTTGATTCAGAAAGGCATAAAATACGAGAATAACACCCCAACTCGAAAAAAAGAATCCACCTATATAATAAAACAATTATTATGTGAGTAATACTAAAAAGAAATAAATTAACCATTAATATGAAACAATACATTAATTCTATGGAGAATGATTTTACTGTGAAAATGTCAAGATTACTGTAACAACTGGGTCCCAGTGATAGCATAGACATAAATATGAAACAATACATTAATTATATGGAGAATGATTTTATTGTGAAAATGTCAAGATTACTGAAACAACTAGGTCCCGGTGATAGCATAGACACCCCACCTTTATCATGGTCGTTGGGTCTTGGATCACCAGGTACCACCAGTTGCCCCACAGACATGTGGTCCCCACCTTGGGGCCCACTCACGTGCCTGAATGGGTCATCTAACTAATGAATATTCCCACAGGCCAACACATGTCCTTTCGAGTGTGCTTTGTACCCACTCACACACACCCTTGGAATCTTCCTAGAAGGTGACCCTAGGGCCCACTCACATGCCCGACTGGGTCATCTAACTAATGAATGTCCCCATAGGCCAACACATGTCCTTTCTAGTGTGCTTTGTCCCCACGCACACACACCCTTGGAATCTTCCCAGAAGGTCACCCATCCTGATCACTACTCCAAGCCAAACACACTTAACTGTGGAGTTCTAATCAGGTAAGCTCCCAAAAAGGAAGGTGCACCTTGTTGACATGAGTATTATCATTAATCCATTTAACCCTTTATCATTATGGGGTGTTAAAATTACCTCTTTAATTGAGTAGAGGCATCATCGCTGCTCTTCCAACAAAGGCAGTGTATATAACTTGAAAGAAAGTGATAAATGTAACATTGCAGGGGTGAAAAGGTTTTTAGGGAGAAGAAGTCTACAGAAGTTTTGGTGCGTAAAGTCATAAAAGATGGACATAGAACCCCAAATCAAAAAAAATAATCCACCTGTATGAGAAAAAATTTATTACGTGAGTAATATTAAAAAGAAATAAATTAAACATAAATATAAACAATACATTAATTCTATGGACAATGATTTTACTATGAAAACATCAAGATTACCTCTGTGATTGAGTAGAGATAGTATCATTTCTCTTCTGGAAGATACATGAAACATGGATAGAAATATTCTAAAATAAATGAACTCTATAAAGAATAATGAAAATTAAATCAACATTTCATTATATAATTTTTTAGTAAAATAGAGAAAGTATATCATAACATTACCTTTACATATTTTCAAAGGGTTTCCTTCATTATAGTTTGTTCTTATGAGGGATTGGTAACATAATCATTTGTAGAATACATTGTATACAAGAGTAGTCAAACATTTAATTTAGAATATCTTAATTCAACATAGAACATATAATATTATGAGGAAAAAAATAATATATTAAAAAACACTTTTACCTCCTCATTGAACTACCTTTCTTTTTTTAAAGGTTTCAAGGATTTTGTTCCTATATCAAGAATCTAAATCTCCTCTTTGTGGTCCCCTCTAACGTACACGACATTGTCTACATTGGGACCGATATGAACTAATTATAATGACCCAATGAAAGGGTAATCCTTGATTGAATTTTCATATGACTTGAAATTTGTTTTAGTCACTATAATTAAAATCAACCAATTCTTGTTTTTTAAATCAAAGACATAAAATACTTTCCCTACTGGTGATGAAATTATGAAAGACTCATCTTTTACCCTTCCACACTAAAATTCACCTTCACAAAGACCATTTCATTAACTTTCACTCCATTGATATTGTCAACACATTTGGAATATAAAATATGCACTTAAAATGTTGTATAATCCAACTCGTATATCTATTGTATAATGAAAAAATATGCCATATTTTCATAAATTGGATTTCAATCCTTGGAACCAGATATGTGAATCGCATCATCCAAAAGCATAACACCACTGTTTTTCATCGTACTAAAGTTATCATGTTCCTTTATATAGAACATATAACCATTGATTACAAAACTAGTGTAAGATATAAAATTTTTATTTGGTCCTCTGGCTATCCATTGAAGTTGTTCGGTAATTGAAGTCAGATTTTCAGATAACTCCTTATAAATTTGATCTCTGAACCATCCTATAAACTATTGATTATGTGTATTTGATATCCATCCTTCAACCTTTGATGGATTCAAATATCTAAGAATTTATTTTCAGGATTCAATGCATATATCAAAATATTCACTATTATATAATATGTAAAGGTTCACTCGCTCCTACTCTACCAAGGTAACTGTAACAAAATAACTTATGGAAATGCCTTTGATTAAAAGGTGTTCGCTATGATGAGACTTTGGGAGACCAATGCTTTCAACATCTGATAACTAATCAGTATAGAATTCAATATCTTCTTTAAATATATATAATTTTGCAATACAACCTTATGTCTGACTTTGATTCTTGAGATACCCTTTCAAAATATTCATATACTATTCAATGGGGTAAATCCATTTGTAATGGACAAGATCACATAGTTGAACCTCTCTAACCAAGTGAACTATCAAGTGGACCATTATATCACAAAATTATGGTGGGAAGAACATATCTAATTCATATAATATGACTAAAATATTATTATTCTTGATGGAAAACTTTTCCAGGTCTACAAAATTACTGCATATGAATTTGAAAAATAAGCAGAGTCTAGTTAATGTATGTTGTATATTTTGAGGTAGAATGAAATTGAAAGTAACCAACATTAAATCTTCTATAAAAACATGGTATTCATGTGATTTTAGTCCTTGTAACTTTAAATTACTCATTGAAACAACATTATTAATATTTTATTAATACCCTTGTATAACTTTTACACTAGTAAGAAAAAGGAAAAATTGCAATTTTTCTTGTCTGGATAGAGTGTAAGCTGTTGGAGGAAGAAAAGTCCACCTTTCACCCTTCACTGGTGCCAACTCTTCCCTTATCCCATTTAAATCAAGTCCAACCTAGCCTTTATGCCATCATTCATTTTTTCAGTAACATTTAGTAACATGAATTAACACTATCAAATACATTTTTTTCTACTTGCATGACATTAAGAAGATGTATGTCATACAAACAATTCCAATAGGGTAATTCAAATAAAATTTATCTATTATTCCAACCTGATTTTGTATGGTTTTTCAAAAATGGTTTACCAAAAATAGTGTCAATATTTTTTACTTTATTATATAGTTGATTTCTCATTACTAGAGATGGTGTTTTACCTTTTTTTGATATTCCCTTTGAATGCTGTCGTCTAGGATTGGTATTTATGTCATCGACGAAAAGATTTCTGATGTTTAGGGAAGTCATTTATCTTTACACACAACATGTAACTCAATGTTAATTATTCACTTATATGAGAAGCATACATTATAACACTTCATCGCACATCAATTTTAGATCTTCGATCAATAGATCCAAATGGACGTCAATATCATTACCAGGTTTCTTTGGTCCAGATATAAGAAGAGACAACATAATGTATTTTCACTTCATGCATAACTGTGGGAGAAAGTTATAATATACCAATATGACGGGTCATGTACTAGGAGTACTAATCTGTACACCAAAAGGATTTATTCCATCTATACACAACGCAAGACACAATCTTCTTGGATTATTAACAAATTCAGGAAACTTATAATCAATTTTATTACACTAATGAGAATCTACTAGATGTCACAGGTTCCCAAATTTAATTATTTTATCTTCATTCCATGTTAATTGTCTCGTGGTTTTCTGACATTCATATAGTCTTCTAAATTATGGAATGATAGGAAAGTTCTATAATTTTTTAAGAACTTGATTCATTTTTCTTGTATCGATCTACACCACAATTAGGGAATTTTATGAGCGATTCATTGTCCTTGAAAAATAATATGAATCATTTAGACAAGAATGTATATTTTAGAGATCATTTTCATTGAACATAACATTTTTTAGCATCATATGTTCAACATGGTAGTTCATTTTATTCTGGTAGCATATCATTCAAGAGACCAAGTAGTTCTGTAATGTAGTTGTCACTCCATCCAGTTCCAGCTTTCAAATTATATAACTTCAATACAGCTGAAAATGTTTTGTATTTAGTACAAACAATATATAATAGTTTCTTATATCATCTATTTAACTCCTCAAACAACTTTGTAAAATCTTTAAGGCCATCTTCAATTTCCATTATAATTTCTTCCATGTGATCTCCATCATTATTTTCAAAGGTATTCCTATAAAATGATTCATAAATTCTAGTATCATCCCAATCGGTGTCCACATTCATTTTTTCCATGTGTTTTGTCCATCATTTATAGCTTTGATCTATTAATTGACAAATAAAATGTTCTTCCAACTCTTCCAGACTAATTTTTCTTAAAAAACAACAACTTAAACATGGACAGAGTATTTTAGAAGGTTCGTCTACATGATCTCTGGAAAACTTGATAAACTTTTTAACTCCATCTTCATACTTGTTTGTCAAAAAATAGCATGCATCCATTTTTGATTCATATACATCCTATTGGGTTAGTGAAATATTAATTTTGTACAATATATAAATAAATACACATAATATATTCATTATAAAAGGTGAAAGTTATAAATAATTATAATAAGGGAAACTCAACATTTGATTGTTTCAAATAATTTCAGTATGTTGAAGAAAATGGGTAATTGGATTTAAGGAAAGAATTACTCCACTATGGATGGTGATATCCTATAAATTCATTCAAAGGTAAAAGTTATAGACAACTCATCCTCATTTAATTTTATATAATGCATACCCACCCTTAATATTTATAAGTAATTCACAAAAAATATCTACTATTTCTTCACATTGGATCCACATGAGATGTATTTTTTTATTTATCACACATTAAGGAATGTGTATTTATGAAAATAAAACTTTTCAATTATATAGGAACCCATCCACCACCCTTTCAGAACAATAAATGAAATTATGATCCCTAAAAATAAGCTACAAATAATCTTTTAATTTTTATCCATTACACTTTTTAGAGGTCTTAGTCTCAATAGGTTTTCCTAAATTATTCAATACAAAGAAATATTTCAATAGAAGATATGATTTCATTAATGTAATTAACAATTTATTATTTTTATTTTCCATTTATATTCTTCAAATACCTATTCCTAATACTAATTTAACACTTTAATAGAATAAAAATAAAATAATTATACTTCTGTTATAAATATATTACAATAAAATTATCTTCATATTAATTCTCATCCATTGATTATTACATGTTATTTTTTTGGTCAATTTTACCACCGACATGAAGGATGATATAGAATGTTATCATGGATTTTTATGAAAACATAATTAATTTTTTATTTTATATTTATAATTAAAGGATTTTTTATGTTTCGATAAAGGTAACATGAAAATTTAACCCATTCATAATAAACAACCTTAAGTTTTTCAAAAATTACCAAAACAAGAATGGAAACATACCTAAAACATCCATGGAATGAAAATGGAACATATTAAATCACAATGGGACTATAATTATAATACATTTAGTATTGAGAAGAAGATGAAATTTTGAACAATGATCAATGACCAAGATCACTATATAGAAATATATAAGGAATATTTGGAACTATAATCAATAAATGATCAATATAAATTAAAAACTAGGTATTAATCTTGTAGAGAAAGCCGAGGTATAGATGTAGATACTGAAATGGTATACAAGGAATGAAATATAAATAACTCATGACATCATTGAATAGGAAATCAAAAAATGAAAAAAAATAAAGAAAATCGCAATAAATAACTTGCTAGGTTTAAGAAAATACACTTTAGATTCCCTAACTGCAACCAAACACTGGATTTTTGATGATGTTAAAGCAACCGGAGGCAGTCGATTGGTGTGATTCAAGTATCTATTAACTAAGGAGGAGCACCGATAGTGGGTGAATTCCATTGAAAGAGTATGATATCGCAACGAGTTCATAAATGGTTAGGGTTTTTTTAAATAGACCAGGACACTTTTATCAGTTCTTACAAATAAGAACTAATAAAGAGTCTGTTTATCAACGCTTAAGTGATAAGCACTAATAAAAGGAATATTTATCAGTTCTTTTTTAACTTTGATAAAGGTAGGTCTTTATCAGTGATACAAAAGTGATGCTAAAATCCTTATTTATCATCGCTTTTTTTAGCACTGATAAACACCTACCTTTATTAGCGCTTATTACTTAAGCATTGATAAAGAATTTATAATTACAATTATAAATAAAAAATTGAATATATATATATATATATATAATTAATAAATATATATAAATATAAATATATTAAATATATTTCTTTTTAAATATTTTTATTATATTTTTATAATTAATTATTTATAATTATATAAACATTTTTGAAAAATAATATTAATATCTAATTTTAAGTGCATCCATATGCATATATTTTAAAAATGGGTGAAATTGAATAAATTAAAAATAAGTACACATTAACAATATTGAAAATATGGAAAAGTTTTGTGTGTGTGCATTTCATATAAAAATGAATTAATTACATATATGTGAAATCAATATAAAACACATTTGTTCTATGTTAAATTGAAAAATCAAACGACACATTCAATTATTTGTCCATTACACTATACAATTAGTTAGTATTTTTAATTCATATTAATTTTTAATTATAAACCATTATTCACTAAATATATGAAAATTTAATTTAAATCACATAAATATATTTTAATATATAAATAATATTTATATACATTAATATATATATATATTTAATATATACAGTGTTGGTCCATAGGATATTGTTGGCCCCTCTGTGGTTTTAATAATCACAAATCATGTCAAATCATGTAAAATCATTTCAATCATGTTTATTTAAGTTTAATTATATTTAATTAGGATTATTTATGATCGAATAATTATTTAACACATTCTATATATATTCATGTTATAAGACAGTTAAAACAAAAAAATTGGCTATGTATGAGTCACTAACACTGACATAACAAGTGTGACACCGACAGTACAAACTGGCTCGCTGATACTGACAGAGTAAATGTCTCACTGATAGTTCAAATGAGACATCAATAGAAGGAATATCTCACCAACAGAAGGAATTTCTCACCGATAGAAGGAATGTCTCACCGACATTACAAACTTACTCACTGATAGATGACTCACTGACAGTACAAATGAGACACCGACAAAAGGAATGACTCACCGATATAACAAAATGAGTCACCGACACATTGAGTCATCCAAACATGGAGATAGTGACAGAATGAATCACTAATAGAATGAGTCATTGATACCAATAGAAGGACTCATCTATATAAGGATTCACTAATAGAATGAATCACTGATAGAGGAGTCATTGACAGACTGTTTAAATTTTCTTTTATTTAAAATTACCTCTAATGGTTATATTTAAGTGTTTTAATGATACTGATTAAATTAATTATTTTTACAGAAAATATTAATTAGGATTTTATAAGTATGAGGTGCACAACCTTCCCCAATCATTCTTATTTTCGGGCTATAGAATATAAAATAGAAAAGCTTGCGAACTGAAAGACATACACGTAGACATACAAAAAAGGACTTGCATGAGAAATCATACTGAACCTTCAAATAAAAGGAATAAGAAAAAATGAGGCATTATCATTCTTACTGATTGAACACAAAGGAGAAATTGCTGTGAACCAAAGTTCCAACACCTCTACAACAAACAAAATAGAACCGAAGGAATAGAACTTCATCTTCCTAGAAAACCAGATCACAAAGCTTCACAACACTTTTTTTAGTGTCTTTTTCTATAAGAGGACTCATGATTCACATATGATACATCCAAATAGTCAAAATATTTATTTCATAACACAAAAATCCTTCTATACTCCATCTATTTATTTCTTACTATGTTGTGTGCATTTTTACTACATTTCAAGCAGTGTGTGTATCTATCTGTTAAACACACAGAATATCCTACAATGAATTGAAGGTTATAATATATCCTCAAAAAAATGTATTTTTACACCTATTATATCTCATGTAGACCTATGGTAGAGTTTCTGTGTGACCTGGCTATTTTAGTTCCCACATAGAACTGCGGTAGAGGTCTTGTGACCTAGATAGTTTTTATATTCTTGTGTAAACACAAATCCAAGGAGTGGATCCTATATATATATATATATATATATATATATTTCTTGGTGGCAAGTGATCACCAAGTGGAGAGGACTAAGTCTCAGCTTTAGACTGAACCTCTTATTTTAATCCATTGTGCTTTCAAATTCAGTTTACTCTATTTTAACTAATATTTCAGAAAACCAAGTTTCACTTTGATAGTTAGTCTTGGATAGTATTTATAACTATTTTGGATTAGTAAATTATATTCAAAAGTTATATCAATATCTCATATTGTTATAACTGAGAAATAATCAATCATTTGATAAATTAATTGAACAATCATACTATTATAAATTTATTACTTTGATTAACTGGACTGTCTTGTTTTTAAGTTGGGGGATTCTTTCAAAAAATGTTTTTAATAGAAATTTTTATAGGAACTAAATTCACCCCCACTTTAGTGTCCTACTCTGACCAGCATTTGGTATCAAAGGTTGTTTAAACTATTTTTCAAATCTTTTAAACTATGATTTTAGTTTCATTTTAAAGATCTCTAAATTTTTGTTAGTTCTAAATTTTTAGCTCTTTAAAAATATATTCTTTATTCTTCAATATGGATAATAGATAGGAAGGTTCTTCTACCAACATACCTCCCTAATTTAATGGTACAAATTATTCCTTGTGAAAAATAAATATTAAAATTCACTTACAAAGTATGGGGTTTGATATTTGGACTGTAATAGAAGATAAATATGATATACCAGACACTCCAATAACTACATGGAGTGATTCCAAAATAACTGCTTACAATAATTATTATAATTCTATAAATTCTTTGTTTTGTGATTTATGGGATGGAAAATTTAATAGAATTTCTGCATGTAAATGTACCTATGAAATTTGGGATACCTTAGCTATTTCACATGAAGGAACCACTAATGTCAAAGAAATGAGACTTAATATATATACTATTAAGTATGATAATTTCAAGATAAAGCCCGATGAACCCATTTTTGATATGTATCTCAGGTTCTATGATATAATCAATACAATGAGTACTCTTGCAAATCTAGTGGATTCCAAAGAAAAAATAATGTGGAAACTTAGATGTCTACTTGAAATGTAGATAAGAACATCAATATCAATTAGATAATCCTGTGATATCTGTAAGTTTCCAGTCAAGGAGCTTATATGTAAGTTTATGATGTATGAGGAAGAATTAAAAGTCAACAAAGAGGAGGAGGATGAACCAAAGAGAAAGTTAGTGGATTTCAAAACCACTACTTCCAAACATAAAGAAAAGGAAAGGATTTGAACACATTATGACAGTATAAGTGATGAAGATTCACCATCAGACAGTGATGAGGAAATGGATCAATTCGCCAGAAGGTTTAAAATGTTTTATAGAAAGAAGTTTCTTATGAAGCCCAGATACAAAGGTAAATATGATAATAAGGTAAACTAGAAAAATAATTGTAAAGGGAATGATAACTCAAATGAAATAGTTTTTCATGGATGTAGAAGAATAGGACATGTAAAGGCTGATTGTCCTAAGTTAAAATATAAGAAGAAATATGTGGACAAAGATAAAATATACAAGAATCCAATGAAGTACATATGGATTTATTTTGAGGATAGCTCTAGTGAGTCAAAATCATCACATGATGAGAAATGTGACAAGGAAAACATATGTTTCACGACAAACACATCTGAGGTAACCCTTGAGTCTCATGTAAAAAATTCTTATTATTCTGAAGATAAATCTGATTCTAAAAATGTGACTAATAAAGAAATGTTTTAATACTACTAAATGATGGAAGATACATGAAATTAATTTATAGATAAATATAAAATTTTTAAGAAACAACATTCTCTCACCTCTACTATCAAATCTGAGCTTACTATATATAAAGAAAAGAATGCTCAATTGCTTAAAGAAAATAACGAACTTAAGTTATCAAATGAGCAATTGAGAAAGTAATTAGAGAAGTTTACCAATGGGAAAAATACTCTTACACAAATTCTTGTTAAAAAAGTTTCTCCTAGGTATACTACTAGTATAGGATACCAACCTGGATAGAGGAACATAGCTAAAAATCATTTTGTAACCAAATATAGAGAAATGATTTTTATGTACAGAACTGAAAATTTTTCTGCTAGTTCTAAAATTGGAAAAACTTCTACTACTTGTAGTTTTTTCTGAACCAAATAAAGTTTATTTTTCAAATACATTACAAAGTGATTATATAATACCCATGAAGAAATTATGGGTTCTAAAAGTACTTATTACTAATGTTAATAGACCCAAACAAATTTGGGTACCAAAATATTCTCTTGTTTGATCATTTTGTAGGGAAATTTTTTGAAGAGCTCCTGTATAAATCTATGGTACTTGGAAAATGGATGTTCAAGACACATGATAGAACATTATTAATTATTTACAAATCTAATAAAGATTGATGGTGGGCATGTCACTTTTGGTGATAATGCTAAAGGCAAAATAATTGGCCTTGGCCAAATTGGTAACTCTAATTCAGTTTTAATTTACAAAGTAATTTTTGTTGATGGATTAATGTAAAATATTCATAGTATCTATTAGTTGTGTGATGATGGTTTTAATGTTAAATTTGAAAATGATTCATGTAATCTTTTTAATTCTAAAAATTAATTAATATTTACTGCCTTTGGAAATGAAAATGTGTATGTTGTAAACTTATATTCCTTAGTGTCTCAAAATGTTTCCTGCTTAAGTTCCTTTGACAAAGAGTCTTAGATCTAGCATAGGAAATTAGAACATTGTAATATTCATTCTCTTATAAATATTACTAGGAAATGACTAGTTAAGGATCTACCCAGACATGAGTTTACAAATGAAAAAGTCTGTAATCCTTGTCAAAAGGGTAAACAACATAAAATATATTTCAAAACAAAGAAAGAAGTTTAAACTTCTCTACATTTTTAGTTGATTCACATGGATTTGTTTGGACCATATAGAGTTCAAGTCTAAATGGGAAGCACTATGTCTATGTTCTAGTTGATGAATTCTCTATATACACTTGGACTTTCTTTCTTTCTCACAAAAGTGAATCTTACTGTTACATAATTAAGTATGCTAAAATAGTAGAGAACCCAATTTTACATATAATTAAAACCATAAGATCTGACCATGGCCCTGAGTTTGAAAACAAAGATTTTGAATCTTTCTACTCACACAATGGATACAGTCAAAACTTCTATACTCATAGGAAACCCCAACAGAATGGTGTTGTAGAAAGAATAAATAGAACCTTACAAGAGATAGCCAAAACTATGCTTAATGAATATGTTTTATCTGTCTCTTTTTGGTAATAATCTGTAAATATAGATTGTTATATAATTAATAGAGTCTTAATCAAACCAATGCTTAAGAGAAACCCATATATGATATAGAATAGTAGGAAACCCAAAGTTAGTTGCTTCAATGATTTTGGTTTCAAACTTTATATCCTTAATACAAATGATGATCTTGACAAATTTTCATCCAAAAGTGATGAAGGAATATTTCTAGGCTATTCAATCTCTAGTTAAGCCTATAGAGTATTTAATAAAATAACTAAGTGTGTGGAAGAATATATACATGTTAAATTTGATGAAACAGACCCACATGAACTCAAGACCTCTCTAAAAAATATTGAGGGTGATTTGTCCAATCTAGACATAAATAGAAAATCATCTAACCCTACTATGAAGAAACCTGTTAAATCATCCAGTTCTGGAAATTATCCAAACTCTAGTAATAATGAACCTGAAACTTCTAATGAACCTGAAATAATTATCCATTCTTTTTCTAGACCCACAAGGATCCTTAAGAACCATGCTTTAGATACTGTAGTTGTAGACCTAGATAAATGGACATAAACTAGAGCTTCTCTAAGAAACCAGGTTGAACATAAAACCTTTTTTTCATAGATTAAACCTAAAATCATAAATGGTTAAATCAATGATTAATTTTGGGTAATGGATATTCAAGAAAAACTGAATCTGTTTGAAAGAAATAATGTTTAAAAACTAGTGAAAAAACTTAAATACACCTTGAACATAGGCACTAAATGGGTATTTAGTAACAAAGTAGATGAATCTAGTAATATTGTAAGAAATAAAGATAGATTGGTTACACAAGGTTATATTCAAGAAGAATGGAATGACTATGAAGAATATTTTCACTATTTTCTAGACTTGAGGCCATTAGAATATTGCTTGCATATATAGCACATCTTAATTTCAAACTATATCAAATAGATGTTAAGAGTGAATTCCTAAATGGATATATAGTTGATGATGTTTTTGTTGAACAACCCATGGTTTTACAAATCATAATTTTCCAAATCATGTTTTTAAATTAACAAAAGTTTTATATGGTTTAAAGTAAGCTTCAAGAGCTTGGTATGATACACTAAGTACTTTTCTTGTTTCAAAAGGTTTTACAAAAGGTATAACTGATCCTACTCTCTTTATAAAAAGAATTTCTAAAGTTGTTATAGTAGTTCAAATCTATGTTGATTATATGATTTTTGGATCTTCAAAGAATTATTTATGTATTTATTTTTCAAAAATGATTCAAAGTGAATTTGAAATGAGTTTAATGGGGGAACTCAAATTATTTCTTGGATTTAAAATCTTTCTAAATAAAGAAGGTATTATTCTAAATAAAAGTAAATATACTAAATATATTTTCAAAAGGTTTGTATTTGATGGTAAAAAAAGTAGTGATACTTCAATGAGTAGCACCTATAAGTTGGATCTTGATGAAAATGGAAAATATATTGATCAAACCACTTACAAGGGAATGATTGAGAGTTTATTATACTTAAATGCTAGTAGGACTGACATCATGTTTAGTGTGCGTATGTATGCCCATTTTCAAGCTAACCCTAAAGAATCTAATCTAAATTTTGTTACATGGATTTTAAAATACCTCAAACCAACTTAGGATTGTTCTATCCTAGAGTACAACCTTTTGATATAGTGAGTTATTCTGATGTTGATTTTGGTGGTTGTATGTTAGATAGAAAGAGAACGTATGGAACATGTCACTTTTTGGGAAAGTCTCTAGTTTCATGGTGTAGTAAGAATCAAAATTCTATTTCATTATATACCATGAAAGATGAATACATAGCTATTGGTAGTTGTTGTGCTAAGATTTTGTGGATGAAACACACTTTACTAAATTCAGACACATCCCTATAAACTGTGAAAATAAAATTGCTATTAACGTCTCTAAGAATACTGTTTCTCATTCTATAAAAAATAATATTGATGTAATAAATCACATATTGAGAGATCATTATCAAATAGGTGATATAACACTAGAGTTTATTGGAATTGAACATCAAATTTCTGACATATTCACAAAGCCATTGAAATATAACAGAATGAATTACACCAAACATGAATTAGGGATGATTAATTTATGAATACCTTATATTGATAACTCTGTGAAAAATGAGTGTAGATGTCATTACGACACTGACAATTTCATGTAGAAAATGTCATGATGACACTAAATTTTTTTTCATGCCAACACTTGGTCATGATGACACCGAAACTTTGTCATGTCAATGCTAATAATGTCATGCTAATACTGTCATGGAGACACCGATAGAACCCATTGTTTTATCTATTTCATGTTTTAACCAAAAAGAAACTATTTCATTTATATCATCGAACTCGATTTATGAATTTTTGATCTCTAAGCCCCAAATGATATAAATTCATGTTGATCCCATCTACTAATCACACTTTTCTTTAACCCTTATACTCTCCTACCGTTTCTATTTACCCTCACCCTTTCACCTACCAACCTTCAAAAAAATCTGTTAGAATGGTGAGAGTGAAGCACGCACTAAAAGGAGGACCTGGAGATGAATTAC
The DNA here is from genome assembly GCA_963277665.1 of Viscum album. Taxonomy (NCBI): domain Eukaryota; kingdom Viridiplantae; phylum Streptophyta; class Magnoliopsida; order Santalales; family Viscaceae; genus Viscum; species Viscum album. The sequence continues at coordinate 197,614,189 of OY728157.1, read as the reverse complement.
AACCCATAAAAAGGTAGAAAGGAGAGTTGAGAAGATCTCAGCCTGTCAATACAGCTCTTGAGAATCATGTAGTAACACCCGAAAAGGAAGTTGTTGCTGAATTTTTATTGAAAAGTAAGTATTTTTTTAAGGGTATTTCATAATCAAGGATGGATAAATCTGTTTTTTTGATAATGTGAGTCCTTATTACCCAAATCTTGTCCAGAAGTTTTATATAAATGCAGAGTTTGTTATAGAAGGAAGTGAGGTATGCCAGGTTAAGTTAGTTGTAAAAGGAAAAATAATTTCATTTTCTTTTAGGCATTAGGAAGAATTACCTAAGGTACCTCATGATGGAATATATGATGACTACCAAGGAAATTCTACACTTATAAGTGATTTTTCTGCTATGAGATATCTCTGAAGGAGATTACTAGAAATTAAGAGCACACGTTGCCTATAGCTACTGAACTAGATGGTGAAAGTAGGCTACTGTTTAAATTTATTCACCATTAAATTTTTCCCAGGAAAGGGGAATTTTCTTCATTGAAGTATCAAGACATTTATTTGGTGTATTTGTTAAATAAAGGAGTTAAAGTGAACCTATGAAGATATATTATAGTGAATATCAGTGAAATGATCAAGATGTATTGCAAGACCAATTATATTTTCTACCTAAGGATGATATCTGCCATGCTGAAACTGAAAGGTTTTGTGAGTGAAGATGAGGAGAAAATTTCTCCCTATAGTGTAATATTGTTGAGAAAATAAATATGTAAAATGATTAAAATTTATTATAACCCCTAGAAAAATGAATGGGTTAGAGATGAGGAAAATCATTACGAGAAATTCAACCTTGTTGACTATCTAACTAGGACAAAAGATATAGTGGACCCTGGTCTAAGAATAAAAGATGATGAGACAATCTATTTGAATGAAGAAGAAGATTCTACTCCTGATAGAAAATAAGGGTCTCCTATTGATGATAGGAGTGACCTAGACATTGCTGAAAGCCTAATAAGAATGACCTTTAGACCACCCGGTCCACCTCTTTCTATGCCTTAAAAAGAACCAATTTTAGGTGATGATGAAGAAACTGGAGAATATGGTAGTGTTGAGTATGTGAGAAGATAAAATGTCTCAGATGAGGATTCTATAGAAGAAGAAGAAGATAAATAAGGAGAATATAATGGAAGTGGGTGTGATAGTATATAAGAGGATGAAGGAGAACAAGTTGAGAATGGAAATGATAGATATGATAAGAATGAAGAAGGGAGTGGAATTGATAGTGGATCTAATCATCCTGATGATTATCAAGGTGATAATAGAGAGATTTCTGATAATGTGGATCAAGAGAAGATTGTAGAATCTCCTGATCAAGTAGAAGCTACTACTGGAGAATAATAAGAAAGATTTGAATTGGGTGATGCAATGGGAGCTCAGATAGTCCATGTAGCATAGTTGGTTTCTGTTGAAAAAGATCTTAAGCTGAGGGGGTGAAAAAATTAAGAGGAGATCCAGTTGAGGGGGAGCTTCAAGATAAAAGATCTCAAGTTGAGGGGGAAACTCTAACTGAAAGAGTGACAGTTAACACACTCACTCTTTTGAAATACTTTGTATTGTTTGAATAGAAAAGGAATCCTAGATATGGTGTCCTTAGCTTGGAATATTCTAATTCTAATGTTGAAGCTGATAGAGTAGTTCTAATGAGACAAGTGGTGGAGGATCCTATACACTCTAAGACACTTCCTACAGGTGCATCTTCTTCTACTCCTACACCTTTAGTAGTTAAAATCCCAAGTGACTATGTCACTAGAGATGATTTTAATGGTTTCAAGGAATAAATTTTCTACACCATTATAAAATTTTCCTTTACTATTCCCATGCTGAGATTGAGTGAAAGCGATGAAAATCTATTCTATGGCACTGTTATTGATAAAGTAAAATCCAAACTAATGGAAATCATTGAAGCTATTGTGACAGATAATCAGAAGCCGAGAAATGGGCTGACTACATTGGTTTCTACTATTAATAGTTTGAACTCTGAGTATAGGAAAACCATGTCAAGAATCATGAAAGGACTTGGGGATATTATTTACCACTTTTAAGTTCTTGATTTTACCCAATTAAGATATGATGTTAGAGACATTATGAAAGGGGAATCTAGCTCAGCAGCTCTTGTTTCTCACCCTCCAGACATAGAAATTTCCCAGACTATTATTAGATAAGATCTTCAGGCCTTGTTTGGTGCCTCTGGTTTAGAAAGTATTTCTAAACTTGTGCCGAACACTAATCATGTGCATGATATGGTCATGATATACTCATAGAGTGATGAAACTACCAATTATTATATCATTGAGAAAGTGTAATATTACTTCAAGATGATTTATAAAAAAAATCATCTGAAAAGTCATTTTAAATATTTGGTAGAGAATTTGAAGTTTCCCCTAGTGAAAAGATCTTTTGAGGATAAAGTTCAAAACTCGAAGGACTTCACACCTCTTCTTGAAATTTTCTTGGAGGATAAGGATGATTTTGAAAAGGAAATGAAATATGGTGGGGAGATAATCATAGATATCATCATTCTGTGGAATCCCTATCTCCAGGTTTAGAGTGAATCCATAGTGGTTCCAGCTACTACACCTCTAAGACCGACTACCTCTCTTGCTACATCAATGCCTCCTCCTCAAAAATCTATGTTAGTTGCTCAGGATTTGAGCCAGATCTATCCTATAATCACAGAGTAGGTCCAGCCTCATGTTTCAACCAAACATACCCTTTCCCCTTCTATTCCTAAAGCCATTGTACTTCCTCCCTTGAGAATTCATTCAGATTCTCTAATATCTCAGCCTCCATCCACTAAACCTACTATTGATCTTTTTGATAAAGTAAAGGATAAACTAGATCCCCATACATAGTGTGGATAACTTTTTGATAGGGTTGAGTGTTTGTAATCTTTGTTATATTTCACTTAAATTTTTTACTTCCACTATACTATGTACTTTTGTTATCATTGAAATTTAGTGAACTTGCATTTAATCCCTTTGATACCTATTTTCATTATTTTTTTTCTTCTCGAATATTTTTTTGGTCTTTTGATAATCCCCAAAGGGGGAGAACATCAGCAATGACATTATCTTTTTTAAATATCATTAAGATAAAGGGGGATAAAAGATAAAGGGGGAGAACATCAAGAATTATTTATTTTACCTCTGAACCTTATCTCTATTTTCAGAAATTTTATTTTTTAAGAAAATAATTAATGGGAGATAGTAAGTGTAATGATTATATTAATCATCAATTAATTTTACTTTATAATTCTATGATTTTTTATCATCAAAAAGGGGAGATTGTAGGCCCATAGAAAATTTTAGCCCCTCTATAGTTTTAATAATCACAAATCATGTCAAATCATGTCCAATCATTTCAATCATGTTTGTTTAATTTTAAATATGTTTAATTATGATCATCTATGATATAATATGTATTTAATACATTCTATGTATATTCAAGTTATAAGACTATTAAAATAGAAAAATTGGCTAAGTATGCATCACTAACACCGATAGGACAAGTGTGACACCGACAACACAAACTGAATCACCAATAATGATAGAGTAAATTCCTCACCGACAGTTCAAATGAGGCATTGATAAAAGTAATGTCTCACTGATAGAAGGAATGTCTCATCGAAAGAAAAAATGTCTCACCAATAATACAAACTGAATCACTGATAGATGACTCACCGACAATAAAAATAAGACACCAACAGAGGGAATGACTCACTGACAAAAAAAAAATGAGTCACCAATACATAGAGTCACTGATTCATGGAGATACTTATAGAATTAATCGCTAATAGAATGATTCACTGATACTAATAGAAGGACTCAATGATAGAAGGAGTCACTCACAGAATGACTCACCAACAAACTGTTTAAAATTTCTTTTATTTAAAATTATCTCTAACAGTTATAGTTGAGTGTTTTAATGCTAATGATTAAATTAATTCCCTTTATAGATAATATTAATTGGGATTTCATAAGTACGAGGTACAAAACCTACCCCAATTGTGCTTATTTTTGGGCTGTAGAATATAAAAGAGAAAAGCATGCAAGCTGAAAGACATAAACATAGACATATAGTAGAGGACTTACACGAGCACCCATATGAAACCTGTTAACAAAAGGAAGAACACATTAGGTATTATCATTTTTTCTGACTAAACAAAAAGGAGAACTTGATGCGAACCAAATTTCCAAAACTTCTACAACAAAAAATAGAACAAAAGGAATATAACTTCATCTTCTTGGAAAACCAGAACACAAAGCTTTATGACACTCTATTTTTAGTGTTTGTTTCTAGAAGAGGGATCTATATTCACATATACTACACCCAAATAGTCAAGAGCTTCATTTCACAACACAAAGAGCCTTATAGACTCTATCTCTTTATCTCCTTCTATGTTGTGTGCATTTTTAATACATTTCAAGCAGTGTGTGCATTTGTCTATTAAACACACACTGTCTCCTACACTGAACTGAAGGATACAAGATATCCTCACACAAACATCTTTTTATACCTATTATATCCCATATAGAACTGTGGTAGAGGTCCTATGTGACATTGCTGTTTTAGTTCCCATGTAGAAATGTGGTAGAGGTCTTGTGGCATGGACAGTTTTTATAAAGCTGTGTAAACTCCGATCCAGGGTGTGGATCAAAGATATATATATATATATATATATTGGTGGTAGGTGATCACCAATTAGAGAGGACTACGTCTCATTTTGAGACTGAACCTATTGTTTTAATCCACCGTGATTTCAAATTTAGTTTACTCTATTTTAACTCATATTTCAAAAAACTACGATTCATTTTGATAGTTAGTATTGGATAGTATTTATAACTATTTTGTTTTAGTAAATTAGTTTCAAAAGTTATATCAATATCTCATATTGTTATAACTAAGATGTTGGACCCTCTATGATAATGTAGTTTTCATAATCAAAAATAATTTCAATATACAGATTCTACTCTTTCATGCAATTTTAATATCTCTATGTGAATAAATTATGTATTACAAAACCATATAATTTAATAAGTCAATAGATTATATTCATGAATAAATATGTTTACAAATGTATTTATACATAACCTTTTTCATAACACTTAGTCTGGTAAGACAAAAACTTCACAATCTTTCTAGATTCCCTATCACTGATGGTAAGTTTGACACACTGAAGTCGACACACTGAATTCGACAGACTGAAGTTCGACAGATCAAAGTTCAACAGACCGAAGGTCAAAATATTGAAGTTAATAGACCGAAGTTCAAAAGACCAAAGTTCAACAGACAAAAGTTCAACACATCGAAGTTGACACACAAAAGTCGACAGACCGAAGTTCGACAGACTGAAGTTCGACAGATTGATGTTCGACACACCGAAGTCGACACACCAAAGTTTTAGACCAAATTTAGATAGACCGAAGTTCGACAGACCAAAGTCAACAGACCGATGTTTGACAGACCGAAGTTCAACAGACCGAAGTTCAACACACCGAAGTCAACACACCGAAGTCAACACACTGAAGTTGACACAATGAAGTCGACAGACCAAAGTTCGATAGGCCTAAGAATGACACACCAAAGTTGACACACCAAATATGATAGACCGATGTTACCAAACCAAAGACAATAGACCGAAGATGACTCATCGATAGTCATAAATAACTATTTACATTTCATTAATTCAAATTTATTTCTAATGGTCATATTTAGAAAAATTAATGTTTCATACATTATTTAATTTTGTCTGTAGGACTATCTGTAGATAGTAAAAGGTACATGCATGTGAGAATATCTTCATGTGTAGAGGATCCTAGAATATAAAAGGTCCTCATATTTCACGTTAAAGTAGCAGTAGTACATGCTGAGACAAATACTGCACGAATATGAAAAAAGAGGAACTAAGCGCTTGAGATTACAAGAATATTGTAACAAGAAACTTTATCCAAAAAAGCATAGTGTACATCGAGACATTAAATAGTTGAACCTTTTCACTCCTCGAAGCTGGATTACAGAAACTGCGATACTCTGTTCTGAAGACAACTTCCAGAAGAGGACTCAAATACCATTTTCTCAACATCTATTGAGTATAGAGCATTACTTCACAACACGCAGAGAATTCTTAACTCTATAATCTTTCTTAACTCTGTTGTGTCTTATCTTCACTAATTGAGCAGTGTGTATATTTTTTTGTATCACACATACTGTCTCGTGAGCATAGGTGGAGGATATCAAACTATCCACATACTCAATCACTTCTTACACTTTTATCCCACGTAGAAATGTGGAAGATATTCCTTGTGATCTGTTTATTTTTATTTCCCACAAATAACTATGGTAGAGGTCAAGTGTGACCTGGAAAATAGGGTGTGCTACTGTAACCTCGATATAGGGTGTGGATCAAAAGTTTATTAATATAGATAGCTTGGTGTCAGGTGATCACCAAGTGGAGAGGACTAAGTCTCAGCTTGAGACTGAACCTCTTGTTTTTATCCATTGTGTTTATTATCTTACAGTTCTTATGTGATATGTATTTCCTACATTAAGATAACCTGAACTTTGATAGTTAGTTTTGCAAGTGTTTACATCTGTTCTGAATCAGTAGGTTTGCTTCTAAAGTTTTGTTAATCAATAGGGTAGTAAAACTGAGAACTAATCAATCTTCTGAGAATCAAATTGAACCTTCAAGAATTTTATAAATTCACTACAAACTGAGTTTGTGTTTAATTTTATAAGGGGATAATAATTTGGTAAATAACCTCTTTGACAAATTTTTTATAGAGACTCAATTCACCCCCCTCTTGAGTTATCTACTCCGACCAACATTTGGTATCAGAGGCTTATTTATTTTCAAGTTTTTCAAATTATTTTCAACTATGATTTTAGTTGTATCTTAAATATCTTAAAATTTCTGTCATATATAAATTTTCAGTTCTTTAAATTATAAGTAACTATGGAAACTAGTGTCAAAGGTGCTACTACTAACATGCCACCTTTATTTAATGGTAATAACCATGCTTAGTGGAAATTAAAAATGAAAATGTATCTAGAGAGCATGTGACCTGAAATCTAGGATAAAATTGAAGAACAACATGTATTACCTGATACTGCTAGGGACACATGGTCTCAGTTGACTAAATCTTAATATAATAATAACTATAAAGTAATGAATGCCTTGTATTGTTCTCTAGGTTATGATGAATTCAATATAATATCTTCTTGTAAATCTGCATATGAAATTTAGGATACTTTAGCTGTTTGTCATGAGGGAACAAATAATGTTAAATAAATGAGACTAAATACATACACTATTAAATATGATAATTTTAAAATGAAGCATGATGAACCTATCTCTGAAATGTATCTCAAGTTCAATGAAATAGTGAACATTATGAGTCTTCTTAGAAAACCAGTGGACAATAAGGACCAAATCATGAGACTGCTTCGATGCTTACCTAACAGATGGTGAGAAACTTCTGTTTCTATCTAAGAATCTTTTGACATAAGCAAGCTACCAGTAAAGGAACTAATTGGAAAGATTATGATGTATGAAGAAGAGCTTAATGTTTATCAAGAATTAGATGAAGAACCAAGAAAGAAATCAGTAGCATTCAAGACTACTACTTCAAAGATCAAAGATAAGGAAAAAGCTCAAGCTCCTATAGATACTTCCACAAGTGAAGACTCATACTCTGATAGTGATGAGGAGATGGCTCATCTTACAAGGAGATTCAAAAATTTCTACCGAAAGAAGAAATTCTTCAGAAAGTCAAACTACAAGGGAAAGTATGATAGTAAAGGACAATGGAAGAAAGACAGAAAATGGAATGACAAATCAAATGAGATAATCTGCTATGAGTGCAAACGAAAAGGTCATGTGAAGGCAGACTGTCCCAAGATAAAATTTAAGAAGAAACATGATGACAAGGGAAATGGATATAAAAAGGCTATGAAAGCTACCTGGAGTGCTTCAGAAGATATCTCCAGTGGATCTGATGCTTTTGATAGTGAACAAAACAATCATGCCAACTTATGTTTCATGACAAAAACATATGAGGTAACACTTAACTCTCTTATACATAATGCCTATTATTCTGGGAATAAGAGTGAGTCATATAATGATGAATATATGACTAAGGATGAACTATTTGAATATTGTGAAATGATTGGGATACCTTTAATGAGCTCAAGGACAAATATAAATCATTAAAGAGACATCATGATTTAAATGAAAATTATAAGTCAAATCTGGATATTGAAAAAGAAAAATTCTCCTAGCTGTTAAAAGAAAACACTGAACTAAAATTATCCAATGAAAAATTAACAAGAGATCTTGAGAATTTTACTACAAGTAGAGATACATTGACTCAATTTCTAGTAAAACAGATTGCCCCAAAATATTCAACTGGTCTAGGATATCAACCAGGACATAGAAGGATCATTAAAACTAAATTTATTCCAAAATCTGGACAATTCATAGCTTGTTAAAGTTCTAGACCATTTCTTGAAAAACAATTCTCTAAAGGACTAAAAAAATTGTTTATGTCTGAAAATATATCTGCTGATGATAGGAAATCTGTGAGACAAGTATGGGTTCCTAAAGTTTTACTTGCTAACCTCTGAGGACCCAAGAAAATATGAGTACCAAAGTTACCCCATGTCTAATATATTTTGCAGGGATGTTTCCTAAAGAGTTCTTGTAAGACTCTGTGGTACTTGGACAGTGGATGTTCAATACATATGACATGATATTATTCTTGTTTCAAGAGCCTAATTGATATTGATGGTGGACACGTAACTTTTGGTGACAATGCAAAGGGAAAAATCGTCATCTTAGGCCAGATTGGTGACCCTAATACATTATTAATTTCCAAATTACTTTTTTTTGATGGATTAAAGTACAATTTACTTAGCATCTCTTAGTTATGTGATGATGGTTTCAATGTCAAATTTGAAAATTATGCATGTAATGTTTTTAATTCCAAAAATGATTTAATATTTACTGCTCTCAGAAATGAGAATTTTTATGATGTTGATTTAGATTCTTTAGATAAGAAAAATATTTCTTGCTTAAATGAATTTCATAATGAATCCTAGCTATGGTACATAAGATTAGGACACTGTAATGTGAACTCACTTCAAAAAATGACTAGGAAAGGTTTAGTTAAGGACCAACCTAAAATGGAATTCCCACTTAACAAAGTGTGGAATCCCTGTAAAAAGGGAAAGCAACACAAATTTTCTTTCAAACCAAAGAAATAATTTTCTACTTCTCAACCGCTTGATTTGGTTCACATGGATTTGTTTGGACCATCAAGAGTTTCAAGTTTAAATGAGAAGCACTATGTTTATGTTATTGTAGATGATTTTTCTAGGTACACTTGGGTATACTTTTGGGCTCACAAAAGTGAAGCTTGTTCTTATTTTATCAAATACTCTAAGTCTATGGAAAATCTTAGTGGACTTAGAATTAAGACCTTGAGAAGTGATCATGGTTGTGAGTTTGAAAATTAGGAGTTTGAATCCTATTGCTCACACAATGGCTATAGTCACAATTTCTATGCTCCTAGAACTCCTCAACAAAATGGATTCATGGAAAGAAGAAATAGGAACCTTCAAGATATTTCCTGAACTATGCTTAGTGAGTATAATCTACCTATTTATTTTTGGGCTGAAGCTGTAAATACAACTTTTTATACTATTAATAGAGTCTTGATTAGACCTGTTTTTAAGAATACCCTTTGTGAACTTTGGAACAATAGGAAGCCTAAGGTTAACTACTTCAGAGTTTTTTGTTGCAAAGTCTTTATCCTTAACACTGAGGACAAGCTTGAAAAGTCTTCCTCCAAAAGTGATGAAGTAATTTTACTAGGTTTCTCAATTTTGAGTAAATCCTATAGAGTATTCAATAGGAAAAACAAATGTTTGGAAGAGTCAGTTCATGTAAAATTTGATGAGACCGATCCACACGAACCCAAAACCTCTCTTGAGTATATTGAGGAAGATATGTCCATTCTTGACCTTAATGATAATGATAGTGAATCCCCTGTAAAAGTAACCAGTTCTAGGAATCTTCCAGAATCTACACCTGTTGAGTCTGAACTAATAGACAATCATGAGGAGTGATGTTAAAATATTTCTAGAGGTATTAGAACTCTCAAGAATCATTCTTTAGATATTGTAGTAGGTGATTTAAATCAAGGGATAAAAACTAGAGCTTCTCTGAGAAACCAGGTTGAACATCAAGTTTTTCTTTCATAGCTTGAACCCAAAAATATTAATGATTCTATCAATGATGAATTTTGGGTGATTGATATGAAAGAAGAATTAAATAAATTTGAAAGAAACAAAGTCTGGGAACTAGTTAAAAGACCTATGGACACCATGAAAATAGGCACTAAATGGGGTTTTTAGGAACAAAGTTGATGAGTCTGGAAATATAGTTAGAAACAATGCTAGGTTAGTTGCACCAGGTTACCGTCAAGAGGAAGGAATAGACTATGAGGAGACCTTTGCACCTGTAGCTAGGTTAGAGGCCATTAGGATACTACATGCTTATGTAGCTCATCTGAATTTTAAACATTATCAATTGGATGTTAAAAGTTCTTTTCTAAATTGGTATATAGTTGAGGATGTGTTTGTTGAACAACCACCTAGTTTTACAAATCCACATTTTTCAAACCATGTTTTTAAACTTTCTAAAGCTTTATATGGTTTAAATAAAGCTCCAAGATCATGGTATGATAGACTTAGTTCCTTTCCTATTTCAAAAGGTTTTACTAAAGGAATAACAGATCCTACTTTGTTTATTAAAAGGATTTACAAATATGTTTTGATAGTAAAAATTTATGTAGATGATATAATTTTTGGATCTTCTAAAAATTCTTTATGTACTGATTTTTCAAAAAAAATGAAAAATGAATTTGAAATGAGTTTATTGGGAGAAATTAAATTTTTCCTTGGATTTCAGAATTTTCAAAATAAAGATTGTATTATTCTAAATCAAAGTAAATATACTAAAGATATTTTAAAACATTTTGGTTTTGATGGTAGAAAAAGTAGTGATACACCTATGAGTACCACTTATAAGTTGGATGCTGATGAAGCTAGAGAATCAGTGGATCAAACCAACTACAGAGGTATGAAAGGGAGTCTTCTCTACCTTACTTCTAGAAGACCTGATATTACATTCAGTTTATGCATGTGTGCTCGCTTTCAAGATAATCCCAAAGAATCTCATTTAAATTCCGTTAAATGGATTTTCAAATATCTCAAATATACTCCCAACTTAGGATTATTTTATCCAAGAGGACAACTGTTTGATTTAATAAGTTATTCAGATGCTGGATTTTTTGGTTGTAAGTTAGATAGAAAAAGAACCTCTAGAACATGTCACATCTTAGGAATGTCACTAGTATCATGGTGCAGTAAAAAACAGAATTTAGTTGCATTATCAACTGCTGGAGCAGAATATATTGCTGCCGGTAGTTATTGTGCACAATTTTTTTGGATGAAGCACACTTTACTAGAATATAGATATCAATTCAAACACGTATCTACAAATTGTGACAACACAAGTGCTATTAAAATTTCTATAAATACAATACCTCATTCTAGAATAAATCATATTGATGTAAGACATCACCTTTTGAGAGATCATTATAAAAAAGGTGATATAACACTTGAGTTTATTGGGACGGAACATCAGCTTGCTGATATATTCACTAAACCCTTCAATTCTGATAGAATGGATTACATCAGACATGAATTAGGAATGATAAATTAGTAACCAATCTTCTTGAAACCGATCCTGTCAAACCAATCTTCCTGAAACTAATCCTGTCAAACCAATCTTCTTGAAACCAATCCAGTCAAACCGATCTTCTTGAAACCGATCATGTCAAACCGATCTTCTTGAAACTGATCCTGTCAAACCGATCTTCGTGAAACCAATCTTATATGAAACCGATCTTCTTGAAACCGATTCTTTGACACCGATATATTTAAGGACTATTTTGTAAATTCTATCTTCTTTAAATAAAACATCGCTGTTTTGTATTCTTCCTTTTACTATGTTTAAATTCTTATATTTTACAATTTACAATCCCTAAATGATATATTAATTCCAATCCATCCCGAACTTTCACCTTCTATACTGCCATAAAGCCTTCTACCTTTTGTCACACTCTCCCTCGACTCCTGACCTCCCAACACAATTGGAATCCGAAGCTTCGTCATGGAAAGGACTAAACACGCAATGGAAGAACCTAGAAAATATCCTTCTGCTAAGAGTCAGAAAGGTGAGTCCAGTGGGACTGCGAAACTGAGCTTAGAAAGCTGAGTAGTTACAGCTGAAAAGGAGGTGTCTGCTAAGTGGATTCTATCAAGAAATTCTTTTCTGTTAAAAGTGATGGAATCTGAAGGATGGCTCAGTTGGTTCACCAATAATGAAAGACCCAATTATCCCCAGATAGTGCACAAATTCTATTAGTATTTGAGTATATCAATGGATGAAAATGAGGAAACAACGATGAAATCTATGGTAAACAGAAAGGAAGTGGTTTTTTCGTCTAAGGAATGGGCTGAATGCTTAGAGGTGCCTCATGAAGGTTTTTATGCTGATTATCCTGGTAATATTAAACCTTCTTCAAATTTGTTTTCCTATGAAGATTCTTTGAAGAAGATGACTGGAAATGAAGAATCCAGGAGGACTATTGCAAATGAATTTTAAGGATAAGTAAGACTTCTTTTTAAGTTCATACAACATCAAATCTGTGCAAGGAAGGGAGATTTCTCTGCTGTGAAATATCAGGATGTTTTCTTGATCTTTTTGTTGAAACATGGAATAAAATTGAATCTGCATAGATATCAAATAGTGTATATCTCTAATTTGATTAAGCCATATAAGAAGGAAACCTTTTTATATTATCCGAGGATGATTTCTACCATGTTGAAAAAATTAGATTATATAGAAGATGGAGATGAAGTGATAAGTTCCTGTAGTGGATTTTGTCTTCATAAAGACATTTGTTAAGAGGATGAAAATCTTTTAGAACCCATGGAAGAGATGTTGGATAGGAGATGAGGAAAGGCTATATAAGGATTTCAATCTAGTTGATCGTCCTTCTAGACCAAAGGACCAAGTTGATCCAGGTCTCAAACTAGAAGAAGTTCCTGTTTATTCTGATGAGGAAGCTAATGCTGAAGTGCCTAGGGAAGAAGGATCTCCTTTTGATGATAAGAGTGATTCTGATATTTTTGAAAGTCCCAAGGATATGACTTATAGACCTTCTAGTCCACCTATGGAATTGTCCTCAAGATAATATTTATTAGGTGATGAAGATGAGGAAGAAACTGATGTTACCGGAATTGAGGGTTATGTTAGAAAATCAGATTAAGAATATGATAATGATGATGATGATGATGATGGTGATGATGGAGGAAGTGTTGAGTATGTGAGTGACTCTCTAAAAGTGGGACAACAAGTGATTTACAGATCCAGTGAGGAATCTGTACATGGAGCTCGTGATGGTGTTGAGCATGTTGATCAATAGGCTGATGGTCATAGAGATGCTGAACATGAGGGAAGACCAATCCATACTAATGTATAAAACCAAGAGATCATTCCGGAATTGAATGATCTTATGGATGCTGGCTAGGGGGAAGAAGATATAGTTTCAGTGCCTCAAATTGAGGAAGTACCTCGTGAAGCTGAAGTAGTTGGAGCTCCAGAAGAACTTGAAGTTCAGTTGGATCTTGTTCCCAGACAAGTTGTTATGTACAGAGACTCAGATGAAGTAGTTGATGATATTGATGTTATTTTTGAGCCTCAGTAAAGAAGGGTAAGAATTGATACTGTTGAGCCAAGAGACTGTACCTGTACTAGAGAGTGAAATAGTGATCCAGGATATATTCATTTTGGTTTGGAATATGTCTCAGATGAAGAAAGGGTGTCTTCCCCTCCTACTCCACAAGTCCAGGCTGACCCAGAACCTACTGCACCTGTTCCACCAGTTGCATCTCCAACAGTAGAACCAGTAGCTCAGGCAGTGCCCAGTAACTATGTCACTAAGGATGATTTGGAACAATTTAAAATTGATATTTGTGAGTCTGTAATAGCCTCATTTGGATCCATGTGTGAATCCTCCACCTCCATAAGTATCTCAGATGCTGATGCATCAAATATTACAAGAGTGGTGATTCAGGAGATTCAACTGAATCTTATTACTACAATAGAAACCATTATTAGACACAATTCCTTTCTAAGATAATAAGTAAGAAAGATGAGAAATGAGTTGAATTTCTTAACCTATGACTTCATGAACTCCTTTAGTGGTGTTCTTTAAGTTCTTAGGAACTTGGTAACTCATCTACTCAGTGTAGATATGAAAAATTTGAAAGAAGAGCATAAAAAAATGTTGATTGACCCATCCAGTTCTAGAAATGGGACAAGTGTTGTTGTTGATTTGGAGTCTCTAAAGGTTATTATGATAGAGGAAATTCAAAAACTTCAGAGTGATTCAAAAAAATAAACTCTTGAAAAAGTTTATTTAAATACAGATCTTGTGTACAATATGGTCAGAACGTGCACAAATAAAGCCTCTGCAGCTCAGAAAGAGATTCAAGAAAAGGTGGATAAGTATTTCACTAAGATATAAACCAAGAATTATCTCATCAATAGCTTCAAGTTTCTCGCAAAAAATCTTAAAATTACTCTAGTGACAGAAGTATTCAAAAAGAAAGTTCTCCAATTGAAAGAGTTTACCCCTTTGCTGAGTAAATTTATGGAAAATAAGGATGACTTTGAAAAAGCCATGCAATATGTTGGTGAAATCATTAATGACTTTATCAACTTGATCAAACCTTATCTGCATGTTCAGGCTGATGGTATTATGGTCCCTCGAGCTACTTCACTTGGTACTTCCTCTCGGCCTCTTACTCAAATGACTATCTCTCAAGCTCTTACTCAGATTCGACCGATCCTTATAGAGAATACTCCAAGTCAGGTGTTGTCAGAAAGGCGGCCTACCCTTACATCTGCTGTTCCTACAGGTGTTGCTCTGCCTGGTGTTATCCTCAGACCACCTCTACCCTCTGCCACTCCCAAACCCTCTCCTTCTCCATTGGATCCTTCAGAAAAAGGAAAATCTTCTTAGCATCCAAACCCTTAATGATGAATTTTATCTTTTGATAGGGATTTGATATTTTTTGTTTTCCTTTTACTCTTCTTCCATTAAATGAAAATCCTTATGGTGTTGTTTTTCTTTTTTATCTCTTGTCTTTTTTCTAATCCCAAAAGGGGGAGAAAAATAAGAGGCATTCTTTATATTTAAGAATATATTAATTATATAAGGTGTAGTTTTTCTGGTTTAGGACACATGGAATATACTCACTTTAATCCATTTAGTGAGGGGGATCTTTGTTTTTACAATTTCAAAGACAGAAAGTCTTTAGTCATATTGGACACTCTCACTTTCGACGCTCACTTTCGGTGTCATATGCTATGTTGATATATCTTTATTCTATATATTTGCATGTATGCCATAATTTATGATTATAAAAAAGGGGGAGATTGTTGGACCCTCTATGATAATGTAGTTTTCATAATCACAAATAATTTCAATATATAGATTCTAATATTTCATGAAATTTTAATATCTCTATGTGAATAAATTATGTCATACAGAACCATATACTTTAATAAGTCAATAGTTTATATTTATGAATAAATATGTTTAAAAATGTATTTATACATAACCTTTTTCATAACACTTAGTCTGGTAGGATAGAAACTTTGCAACATTTCTAGATTCCCTGGAACTGATGGTAAGTTCGACACACCGAAGTCAACACACCGAAGTCGACAGACCAAAGTTTGACAGATCTAAGTTTGACAGACCGAAGTTGACAGACCGAAGTTCGACAGACCGAAGTTCGACTCACTGAAGTCAACACACCGAAGTCGACAGACCGAAGTTCGACAGACCGAAGTTTGACAGACCGAAGTCGACAAACCGAAGTTTGATAGACCGAAGTTCGACACACCAAAGTTGACACACCGAAGTCGACAAACCGAAGTTCGATAGAATGAAGTTAAACAAATCAAATTTGATAGACCGAAGTTCGACAGACCAAAGTTCGATAGACCAAAGTTCGACACACCGAAGTCGACACACTGAAGTCGATACACCGAAGTCGATAGACCAAAGTTCGACAGACCGAAGAATGAAACACAAAAGTTGACACACTGAATATGACAGACCGATGTTACCAAACCAAAGACAACAGACTGAATATGACTCACCGATAGTCATAGATAACCAATTCCATTTCTTTAATTCAAATTTATTTCTAACGATCATATTTAGACAAATCAATGTTTCTGATATTATTTAATGTTGTCTGTAGTACTATCCATAGACAGTATGAGGTACATGCATGTGCAAAGAGCTTTATTTCTAGAGGATCCTGGAGTATAAAAGGACCTCATATTTCATGTTAATGTAGCAGTAGTACACGTTGAGACACAGATTGCACGAATACAAAAAAAGAGGAACTAAGCGCTTGAGATTACAAGAATATTGTAACAAGAAACTTTCTCCAAAAACTCAGTGTACATCAAGACATTATGGAGCTTAACCTTTTCACTCCTCGAAGATAGATTATAGAAACTGTGATACTCTGTTATGAAGAAAACTTCCAGAAGAGGACTCAAATACCATTTTCTCAACATCCATTGAGTCTAGAGCATTACTTCACAACACACAGAGAATTCTCAACTCTATTCTCTTTATTGACTATGTTGTGTCTTATATTCACTAATTGAGAAATGTGTATATTTATTTGTATCACACGCACTGTCTCTTGAGCATAATCGGAGGATATCAAACTATCCTCATAATCAATCGTTTCTTACACTTGTATCACACGTAGAACTGTGGAAGAGATTCCTTGTGATCTATTTTTTTTATTTCCCACGAATAACTGTGGTATAGGTCAAGTGTGACTGGACAGCCGGGTGTGATATTGGAACCCTGATCCAGGGTGTGGATCAAAAGTTTATTAATATAGATAGCTTGGTGGCAGGTGATCACCAAGTGGAGAGTACTAAGTCTCGGCTTGAGACTGAACCTCTTTTTTTATCCACTGTGTTCATTATCTTATAGTTCTTATGTGATATGTATTTCCTGCATTAAGATAACCTGAACTTTTATAGTTAGTTTAGCAAGTGTTTACATCTGTTTTGAATTAGTAGTTTTGATTAAAAAGTTTTGTTAATCAATAGGATAGTAAAACTGAGAACTAATCAATCTTCTTAGAATCAAATTGAACCTTCAAGACTTATAAATTCACTACAAACTGACTTTGTGTTTAATTTTATAGGGGGGTATTATTTTTTAAAGGACCTCTTTAAAAGAAATTTTTATAGAGACTCAATTCAACCCCCCTATTGAGTTATCTACTTTGAAAAAGATGAGAGATAATCAATCTTCTGAGAAATTAATTGAATAGTTAGACTATTATAAATTTATTAATTTTATTAACTGGGTTTTCTTTATTTTTTTTTTAAAATTGGGGGATTCCTTCAAATAAAGTTTTTAACAATTTTTTTTATAGGAACTCAATTCACCCCCCTATTGAGAGTTATACTCTAACCAACATAAAATTTATTAAAATTAATAATCTTAATTATCTAATTAATAAAATGTTTAATATTTAATAATGTAAAATCAATTTATTAATTTTTATCAATAATTATTTAACTGATAAAATCTGTAATATTTTTTTAATAAAATCATTTTTTTATTTTTTTTATTTAATTATTTCATTTTATTTATTTGGACCTTTATCAGTGCTAAAAATAAAGCACTGATAAAGGGTTCCCTTTATCAGTGCTAACAAAAAAGGGTTGATAAAAGGTACCATTTATCAGTGCTAAAAATAAAGTGCTGATAAAGGATCAATTTATAAGTGCTAAATAAAGTGCTGATAAAATGTTAAATTTAACAGTGTTTTCTTTAGTGCTAATAAATATTCCATTTATCCATGCTTTTTTAGCACTGATAAATACCATCACTGTTAATGCCAGTTTTTTAGTAGTGCCCTTAATTTGTAATCAAATGAAAATAATCAAGAAAACTAGAAAATTCCATCAAATTAGTCATAATCATAAATTTATGGTTAAATAGTGATATAAACATATAATATAGGGATTATGAGTCATAACCTTACCAGTTTCAACCTATTATGTTGAATGGATCATCAAACTGATGATGAACAACACTCCTAAAAGATGATGGAATAAAAAAGAATAATGGGAGGAACCTTCGGTTTTACTGGAGGAAATGAGAGTGAAATATCATTTTATAAAAATTAAACAATTTATTTATTTTAACACTTTAATATAAAAATATATGTATAAAATGGGTACCTTCTGGCTAGGCATAGGGTGCTCGCCCAAGGGTCACTGACCACCTGATGGGCTATGTGGAGGCTTCTACTCCAACGATCCATCCACTGAGTACCTAGTTGAATCTATAAAGGGATATATGTCCTAAAACCTATCTTTTGTTTTCTAAAATTATACCACTGTAACTACTCAAACAAAAATAAATACCCAAAATACATGAGGTTTGGTGAAATTGAAATTGAAATCATTCCTCGTTTGAATATGGAGTGTTATAGATTGGATAGTCACTCGTGGATAAAAGATAAAATGGTTGATAATACCATGTAATTATAAGCATGGATACATATAATATAGGATTTAAAATAAATTTATACTAAATAATTATATTTGGATAAGAAAGGAAAATGATTCATAACCCTTATCTCAGTTATGGTTATTAGCTTAGAGTTGGCCCTAAGAACTATAAAAAATATTCAACATCAAAGAGATTAAAATGGAAGAAACTCCTTAATAAATATATAACTAAATAACTTGAACTTTTTGTAAAGGTAAATGGGAAGTGGGGGTGATTATTCATAGGGCTAGTGAGTGGAATCCCTTGGAATAAAGTATTGATTATTATTTTTCTTTATCCTAAGTGCTCTACTACTCACTAAAGTTTTCTATTGTATCCCTTAATTATTGACTATAATGGTTAGTGAAAAAGTTATATAAAATCACCATCTTGGATTAATTTGGCCATCCTACAAATATATTATGTCATATTTACCATATTCTACCATTTTTTTTACAGTATTTTACTTTTTCTATAAAAAAATTGTCCAATTTCACCCTTTACCTTATATCGATTTCCTGATTCAAAATATTTAATATATTTTTTTTCAAATTCATCCTCTAATTAAGAGAAATTTAACATTTAAATAAAGATGTTATATTTCATAAAAATTTAGTATCATAGTAAAATTCATTTTATTACAAAAATAAATTTCACATTAAAACCACTTAACCCATAGATACATAAATCCTTGATATATCTCTATAAGCTATAATGGTAAGGAGTTTAATAAGGTTACTTTCATAGGGTGGTCAAACAACCTTTATCTGGTAATAATTTCCTTTAACTTGAATATTTCTTGTAGATAATTCCCCTCAAACGTCAATTATTTAAGTTCAAGATTTTTATAGACTTGGGAAACCCCTTGTGATGTTACCTCCTTCCAAATCTTTGATAAATGTTCTTCATAAGGGATGTTTCTACTAGTAGAGTCCATGGTTTATCCCATCATCACTAATTAACTCTTATCCCTTCTCTTCTTAATATAGACCAATTATAATATTTACTTTATAATGTATATAATAATGGGTTTTTTAAATTTAAAATTTGAATGAGGGGTGGGGGGGGGTGTGTGTATAAAAGAGTTTGAAAAAAATGTAAGATGGATTTAAAAAAATGAGAGATATTTATTTTTTGAGAGATCCATGTATGGATTTTATGAAAAGGATACCTCAGACCACTACCAAGGGGGAATATAAGAAGATATTATTAGGCAAGATATAGTTTCAAAGATAGAATAGGTAGGTGTGTCACATTTATAGTAGAATAAGTGTCGATGATGTTGAATGAAGTGTCGAAAATGATGAATAGAGAATTTAAGATAGTGTGGGAAGATATCCATGATGTATGATTCCATGTAGTGAAAGTATTCTTAATGAAATCAATTAGGTATCACATCTTGGTAATGAAAATCAGTAGTACAAAAGATGGTGAGATCATGGGTGAGAGAGAAAATTCCTTCATGTGTCAGAAATTCTTACGAGTATGAGAAATTCCCATGAGTGAGTTATAAAATTCCTTCAAGTGAAATAAATCCTTTAAGTGTGAGGTGTGAGTTATTTTGAGTGTTTAGAGAGATTATATTTGAGAGATATTTATAATTTTGGATATTATAATAAAATTTTATATTTCTCCTGTGGAGTAATATTTAACCAAACCATGTTATTTATAGTGTTTTATGAGTTATTTCCATTACGACGAAAATATGTCCCCCAAAAAATGGTATCAAAGCTTCATAGTTTCAACTTGAGATGATGGAGATAGAGTCACATCAGGGTGTTAATTGTAGATATATAGAGATGATACCAATAATGTGTGAAATGAATCATTTTAGTATTTACATGGAAGATACAATGCATATAGAGATCCATTAAAGATGGAGTTGATAATGATGAAGCCGATTATAGTGGATTCAATGGCAATGGAGCCAGTGATCAAAGAGACCATGATGATGGGGTTGATGATGGATGGACATTCAAATTTTGAATCATGGTGGATATTGTTGGATTTTTTGAATTTAAAATTTGAATAAGATAGAGAGAGAGAAAAAAGGGATTAGAGACTTTTACAAAATAAGAAATGTGGGATGGAGTTTGAAAAAAGGAGATAATTATTTTTTTGAGACATCCATGTATGAATCTTATAAAAAGGATGCATCAAACCACTTCAAAGAGAGAAAATATGAATATAGAGTTATCCAAAATGTATCTACTGAGATTGAGTGGGTAGGGGGTGTTGTGTTTGTAATATATCATGTTTAGATGATGGTTAATGAAGCATAACAAATTAAGAAAGATGCATAGATGGTGTCATGTGAAGATATCCATGATGTGTGGTTCCATGTATGAAAATTATTCCCGGTGGAGGAAATTGAGAAGCTCGTCTTAGTAATTAAAATTGGTGGTACACAAGATGATGAGATCATGGGTGAGTGAGAAAATTACTTAGCATTTAAAAATTTTCTTCAAGTGAAAAAAATCCTTTGAGTGTGTGGTGAAAAAGATTTTAAGTGTTTAGAAAGAGAATCTCTAAGAGATATGTGAAATTTTGGATACAAGAAAAAATTGGTGGAGTATTTTTTGGCCAAACAATGTCATTTATTTTGTATTGTACTTTGTTACAACTGTTATGTGTATCGATGAATCCAATCCATGAAGGTTTTAAATTTTACTATAATTATTTATATTTGTTTATTTTCCAATTTTGGGTATAAAATTCTTAACAAATCTATATATTTTATCTTTACTCTATCATTTTTTTTAATAATAAAACATTCATATTTATTGTTATAAATTTTCAAGTAATTTAATTTTTCTCTATTTCCATCTCTGTTTGTTTTTGAGTTTTTTTAGTGTGATTCAAAGAGAATAATAAGTCGTGTTGTGACACGTCCAATTAATCAAAGGCTTCAGATAATATTTTTTTTATATTTGAAAAAAATTATATTACAACAAAACTCATCAGAGTTTCATAAGAAGCATAAGTGGATAGGGTCATATGAGTGTTATGTAAAATTTGGTGATGTGGCCATCAGACCCATTGGGGTAGAACCCTCTGGCCTTCCAATCATTTCCTCTACCATAAATGATCCAGAGGATCTTCGCTGATGTCCCACCATTGGACACCAAATTCTTATCACTATAAAACACATTTTTTGTGACCTAGACCTTGACACCCCATGATATATCCACCAAAACCCCCTCATCCTTGATGTCACCATTTCCTAGTGCTTTACTCAGATCTGATGTCCACCTCTTGAACTCTTCCACCATGTTCCCATGAAGATGAACCCTATCCCCCATGTGATTGTACAACAACACCGAAATCAGCGCATCCTATTCGGACTCCACTCCCATAAACCCTGAAACTGGATGTGATAAATAACCATTAAACATGCTAAAATAGAGCATCTTTGCCAACAAAAAATAGAGAAGGTTGTCATCTACCTTTCTAGAGGTTGGGGTTTCCTCTGACGTTGATAGTGAGGCATATATAGGGAATGATGTAGGAGGCGATTAGGTAGTTGATGGAGTTGGTGTGAATTGTGATATTCATTTATTTGTTTTCATATTGAAATAAAATGTTTTAAATTTTCCAATTTCAATTCTACATGAATGAAAAATTCATATTTATTTTAATTATTTTTAAATACACAATCATTTTCTTTGGGCCCACTCCCACTTGGGACTCTATACTGTATGTGCTTCCTTATTCAGGACCTAGCCTTTGGACAACCTATTTTCTGCATGCTCTCATGACATGATGGCTATTATCTTGTTGTTTGATCCTTATCCATTGATAATTCTCACCAACCAATACATCATCACCATCCATTTTGCCGATGGATAATAGCTTTGTTTTTTCTTCGATTTGGTGGCATGTGTGTGGAAGGCGTTGGTTGGTCATTTTATTTTGAGTCACTAACAGTGTCTAGGGGAATTAGTCACCCCTGTGCTGATCTGATCTATTGTGATTCAATTTTGGTTTTCCCCTGACACTAGTTCTATGGTGCTCCCATATCTGGTCTCCAAACCCTAACTGGATGTTTTATTCTGATCTCTAGTGGTGAACCTCTATATCTACAAAACTCTGCGGTACACTACTGGTGTACCGCTTCTAGGGGAGCTTCAAAGACAAAACTCTTTCACCAGGTTGAGGACCCAAAGAAGAAGATCCAATCCCGGGAGGTTTGTGAGTTTTGAGGGTATTCAGTGAACTTTGAAAATTTAGAACAATCCAATGAAGATAAGAAGAGATAAGGATGGCCAAACCGGTTAGCATCCAATGCTATAATTTGTTCTCATTTTCATTCCTATATCTCATTTGTAAAAGTTACATATTATGTGCTATTGATGATGTTTTATTCTTTTTTTAACTGTATTTTTTCCTATTTTTGAGCATTAATAAAATGCACATGCGGTTTCTAGTGTTATTTCCATGCACGTAGGTCCCCATGTGAATGAATCATGTTTAATATTTATTTTCTTTACTCTTTCCTTGAAATATTTTGTTTCTTATGTTCTGTTTATATCGACCTGTAATATTTTTCTTTGTTCTGAAAATAAATTAGTAATGTTCCTGTGTTGTTTGGTGGTATTCCCTAATTTTGGTCTATACTCACCCTCACAATGTGGTATTAGAGCCCTATTTCTTTATTTACTGTCAAATTCAATTGTTGTTTCTTATTTTCTTTATTTATAGTTTTGATTTATTTTTTATTTTCTGCATTTTAATCTCACTCTTAAATCAACACTACCATTATTGATTGTAATTATTTAAATATGTTATCCCTTTGAATGAAACATAGTTTCCAAAGATAATAGTCAGTTTTTGGGGGTATATGCTTAATATTTTCCACAAGAACTCTATATATACTCTATAGGTAAACATGGAAATGATGCGATATGATATTGATAAATTTGATAGTGATAATGACTTTAATTTGTGGAGAATTAAGATGAGATCCCTTCTTGTACAACATTACCTCATTAATGCCCTTTATGGTCCCAATAATCTTTTTATAACTATAAATGAAACTAGATATACTATTAAATAATATTTTGACGTTTCCCCTGATGTGTTAGTTATGGTACATAGCCCCCTTTTGTTTTCTTTAGGAGATAAAGTCCTTTTAGAAGTTTATTACGAGTCTAATTCTATTGGAATTTGGATTAAAATTGAAAAACAATTACATGACTACTTCATTAGTAGGTAGTATTTACTAAAAACATAACATGTTTACATTTAAAATGAAACCTGGTACTTCAATTAAATCTCATCTAGATGAATTTAATAAAGTCATGTTAGACATAGCCAACATTAATGTTTCTATTAATGATGAGGATCAAGTAGTGATCCTCTTAATCTCTCTAGATAATGCCTATAACACCCTAGTAGAGACTGTGATGTATGGTTGAGACTCTTTAACCCTAGTAGAGGTTAAATCATCTTTTCTTTCTAAGGAACTACATTCTAATCCTAGAATCAAAGTTGAGTTTGAGAGCTTGTTCTCTAAGGGTAGACCTAAAACTAAAACCAAGAAGAAACATTTTAATAAATACAAGAACAAAAGAAATAAAGATCCTAAACTAGGCCTAATTCTAGGGATAGAAGGTCACATATTTTTATTGTGAAAATCAGGAAACATTAAAATATTTTGTAGAAAACTCAAGCTTGAGTTAGAGTATAAAAAACCCACTAATCAGTCCCTTCTTGTAGACTTTGGTTATGAAAATACTAAGGTCCTCAATGTTTCCACCCATGAACTCAATCAAGACTGGGTACTTGACTCAGGTTTCTCTTTCCATATGTTCCCTTTTAGGGAGTCCTTTATAGAGTTGGTTGAGAGGGTAGAAGGAGATGACCTCTTAGGTAATAACAAGTTGTGTAAGGTTTAGGGTATAGTTTTTTTTTATATAACTTGATGACCATACTATCATTACTTTTGTTTATTTTTGGTGGGTTACCAACCACCAAAGAAACCTTATTTCCTTAGGATTCTTAGACCAAAAGGTTTCCACCTTTAGGTCTGAAACCAGTTGTCTTAGAATCTTCAAAGGATCTAGAACCATTCTTGAGGGATCTTTAATCAATGGGCTATATGTATTGAATGGAAATGCTCATTAAAGGTAGTTGGATAGTGTATATTCAACTAATAATAATAATACTATGCTTTGGAATAAGATATTGGAGCATGTTATCTCCAAAGGCCTTGAGGAACTCAATAAGAAAGGGCTGTTGAGTGACATGACACCAAGAAATATTCCATTTGGTTAAGATTGTGTGATGGAAATTCTAAGAGGGTTAGCTTTGGTAGGCCTAGTTTCAAATCCACCATCCCCTTATAATATGTCCACAATGATATATGGGATCCATCTAGGACTTCCTCCCATGGTGGAAGTTTCTATTTTGTTACCTTTAGAGATGAATTTTCTAGGAAAGTGTGGATTTAAATTATTAAAAACAAATTCGAGTTTTTCCAAACATTTAAAACCTGGAAAACTTTAGTTGAAAATCAGACTGGGAAAAAACTTAAAACTCTAAGAACACACAATAGTATTGAATACCTATCCACTCAGTTCATAAAATTTTGTGAATAAGAAGGTGTTAAAAGACATATAATAGTTATTTAAACTCACCAATATAATGGTTTAGAGGAAGGGATGAATAGGACTATGTTAGAAAGATTATGTATTATGATTACATGCTTAGGCCTCCCCAAATAATTTTGGACATAGGATTCTAACACTGCTATCCACCTAATTAATAGGTATCCCTCTTCTTATAATCAGTTTAAAACACCTAAATAATTTTGGATTGGTAACCCCTTTCTTATTCCTACTTAAGAGTCTTTGGTTGTACATCCTATGCTCATGTTATGAATGAAAAATCAGAACAAAGAGATCTAAAGTTTATATTTTTTTGGTATCCTGAGGGTGTTAAGGGGTATAAACTTTGGGGAGATAAACTAGGTTATCAAAAGTGCATTGTAAGTAGAGATGTTAACTTTCATGAGTCTTAATCTACCAAAACCAAGGATGCAACACTTAGAAACTATAGTCCATCCCATGAAAAGGCAGATGAAACTAAGACCCTAGTCCAATTTGAGGTTCCTATCCAGCTTGCTCTACCTACTCCTCTACCCACTAATGGGGTTGATTTTGAGTCTTCTATTTATTTAGATTTTGAATCAGAACCTACTACCCCTATTATGGATTACCAACTAACCCGAGATAGAGAAAGGAGGGTTCCAAGAACCCATACTAAGTTTAGTTAGTGTGATATGGAATATTATGACTTAAATGTTTCCCAGGGCCTTATTGATGATGATCCTCGAACCTATAGGCAATAATAAAATGAAAAAGATTCAAACTAGTGGGTCTTTTCCATGAATGAAGAAATGAAATCTTTAAACAAGAACCACACTTTGACTATTATGAACAAACCAACTAATGAAAAAAAATTGGTTTCAAGTGGATCATTAAAAGAAAATAAGATAACACTAAGGGGAATAAAATCAAGTATAAAGAAAGATTAGTTGAAAAATTTTCCTCTAAATATAGGGAATTTATTACTATGAATTTATTCCCCCTATTTTTAATCATTCTTCTATTAGGCTCTTACATTACTTTGTCTCCTATAATGATCCACACATTGAATAGTTAGATGTCAAAATTTCCTTTTTAATGTTGATTTAAATGAGAATATTTATATAAAACCTTTTTATGGTTATCCTAATGAATTCAAAGTTAATCAAGTATATATTTTAAATAAATTTTTGTATGACCTGAAACAAGCCTCTAGGTAGTGGTAATTAAAATTTTATTCATTCATGTTAGCCAACAAATTCATTAAGAGTCAATATGATGCCTGCATTTATTTTAAATCAACCAAAAACTACATGATTTATCTACTATTATATGTTGATGAAATTATTATCATTTGTACAAAATATGAACATCATTTCTGTTATTAAATCCCAATTAAATGGTATGTTTGAAATAAAATACTTAGGTTCATATAAGAAAATATTAGGCATTGAAATCATATGGGATATACCAAATAAACTGTTATACTTATCTCCGAATTATTATGTTTTAAAAATCCCTAATAGATATATGTTTGAATCTCTCAAACCAATAAGTATACCTCTTCAAAAACATTTTATAATATATTAAACATAATAACCCATAGCTGCTAATGATATTCAATTTATGTCTCAGATACCTTATTCTAGTATAGTAGGTTGTTTTATATACTGTATGATCTGCACTCGGCCTGATATTTCCTATGAAATATGAACTTTAAGGAGATTCATGGCACACTTGGGAATCCACACTAGAATTCCCTTAAGTTGATCCTAATATACCTCTCTTATAGCTATAATATTTTTTGTGTTACGGTAAATATGTAAACTCTTTAGAATTTATTACTGGATATGTAGATACTGATTACGCAGGTAACATTGATACTAGAAAATCCCTCACTTGTCATGTGTTCACTACCAATAGTAGCTCTATTTCTGGAAATTCAATATGAAATCCTTGGTTCCACTTTCAACCATGGAGTCCAAGTATATTTCTTTGAATGAAGTAGTGAAAGAGGACTTATGATTGAAGGGTTTGTCTTCTGAACTGCACCTGCACAATGTTGTTACAATTTTTTATTTTGATAGTCAATCAACACTTCATTTATCTAGAAGTTTAGTTTTCCATAATAAATCAAAGAATATATATATCATGTTGAATTTTATTAGAGATATTGTGGAATCTAGAATCACGTGTGTTAAAAACATACACACTTATATAAACCTGACTGATATTTTGACTAAAGCCATGGTCTTGTCTTAGTTAAAATTTTGTTTAGATAGATTGAATTTGGTTTCAATTCCATAAACTTTGGTTCAAGAACATCACCAATTTCAAATGAATATTGTGGAGATTTGTGAATTGTGATATTAATTTCATTGTTTTTATATTGAAATACAATGTTTCAAATTCTTCAATTTCAATTCTTCATCCCTGAAAAATTCACATTGATTTGAATTATTTCCAAATTCTAAAACATTTTCTTTGGACCCGATTCTTCCTGGGACTCCTTACCGTGCGAGCTTCCTTATTTGGGCTCTAGCCTTTGTCCAGACTATTTACCATGCACTCCTATGAAATGATGGATATATAATTTTTTATCCTTAGTTGTTATTAATTATCATATCCCATTTCATCATCACCGTCCATTTGTCCTGATGGATAACAAATTTTCTATTTCTTCAGTTCAGTGGCATGTGTGTGGAAAGTCTTAGTTGGAAATTCTATTTCAAGGCACTGAATGTTTCATGGGGAATTGATCACTACCTATTTTAGTCTGATCTATTGAGATTCAATTTTTATTTTCCACTATTTATAGTTCTCTAGTTCTTCCATATCTAGTCTCCAAACCATTTACAGATGTTTTCCTCCAATATCTAGTGGGTAACCTTAACGCTTTCCAAACTCCACAATACACTGCTTGTGTACTGCTCTTGGAAGAGCTTCAAAGACTGATCTCTTGCACCAATTATATCACTCAAAAAATAAGATCGAATCCATTGATGTTTGAGAGTTTTGGGGGGTATTTAGCAAACTTTGATGATTCAGAATAGCCCGGCGAAGACAAGAAGATATTAGGATGGCTAGACCAGTTTGAATATTGTATTATAAGTTATTCTCAATTTATTTCTTCTATATCATTTGTAATGTTTTTATTTTCTATGATTATATTGATGTTTTATTATTCTTCTCACTGTAAATCCATTTATGTTTTTGAGTATTAATAAAATGCACGTGTGAGTGGTGGTGTTCTTACTGTACACGTAGTTCCCCATGGGACTAAAGTACATTAAATATCTCTATTATTTACTCTTTTCTAATAATATTTTGTTTCTTATATTCTATTTTTATAGATTTTTAATATTAATCTTTACCCTACAATGAATTTAGTTCGGTCCTTTTGTTGTTTGGTGTTCTTCCCTGATTCAAGTCACCAATCTGCCTCACAATTGGCATAGGGATCAAAGGTAGGATCCAAATTCTTTCTCATAGCATGGTTGACCACTGTTGCAAATGACTTAGCTTTTAGATCCATAAGTGGACTCAAGAACCCCTCCTCACACCTCTAAATCATTCTGTTACCATAATATAATCGATAATAAAATGATGGAAATCAGGGAGATAAGGAATCTTTTAGATGTGGGAGGACCTCAGGTGGCCGAATTCTCGGTAGGCGAACTGGGTGATGACATCCCTGGTGGGGGTGTTTAGGTTGGTGTTCCAGACGCCAAGTGTCCTGGGGACACCCTTGTATAGCTTTGGTTCTATCTTGTCCAACCCCTATCCTAGAGAACCCCACATGAAGAACTCTACCTCCAAATACTTCAAATTCAGGGGGAACTCTAGTAGGTCCTCTTCAAGTGTCAATCCAGAGCTGGCACATGTCGGGATGAGGAGTATGGTGAGAACATATATGATGGAAGAGACAGAAGAATAAGAAATAGGAGGAGGGTATGACACCATGGCTGATTATTTCTATTTTATGGGGATCCCACCATTTATACAAGAGAGACAAAGACATAGAAAGAACAAGATCCAACCCCACAGAGCAGAGCATGGTCAAAGACATGACCGATTTTAATGAAACTGGAATACGGTACCATTTGCGACACTTGTATATCTAGATGTACCATTATTAAAGATATAAAATCTTGTTGTTGGATTGAATTACACAATTTTAATATTTACTATTAAATTGACAAAATTTTAATATGACCACTAATAAAATCTTTTGATGACTAAATAGTATTTTTTCTACGTTTTTGACCTATACTTTTTAGAAGCATGAACCAATCCTTATCTACTATTGTTAATTAAAACAATTTTTTCCAAACTAGGAAGGGGGGTTCCTCCAAAACATTATTAGTACAAAATAAGAGAAACATAAATGATAATGGGAGATCATATGTATATAGAAATAAAAAAACATGATATATTATAGAAAAAGAGCTTCAAACCATATATGTAATGAATATTCAAAAAACTAACCAAAAAAACTGAGACACATGGTTATAATAAACTATGCCACCCAATTTTCATAGTTAAATAAACTATACAGGGTGCTGTAGGGATCCTCAGAGAAGAGTACATGGGTTGTGCATAGTTTGTTTAACTGTGAACTGAATCCTATGTGGGGTATGTTCCCTGAGAATAAGGGACACACATATAGAGCATGGTTATATAATAAATTCTTCTAAATCGTGTGGCCCACTATCCTTGGACAACAACTGGCACATGATTGATGCATGTTTTTTCCAACTGTGCAACCAAACTGTGAACTACTTTAAATTTTGGGTGAATTACCATTTTCTCTTCCTTCTATTTAATCCCTCTCCCTTTATTTTTATCATCTGGTGAAAATACCATCTATCATTGATTTAAGTTCCAAGGTGACACTCCTAATCTTCTCTACCCATTCCTACATGCACCCTCTAAGGGGTCATTATATCGCAAGGGTCTCTAGAGTCCCCTAGGTCACAATATAACACAAATGACCACATGGGGCCCTGAGTATTAAAATCATCTCTCAAGTTAACACTTTTCACAAAAAGGGTATATCATCCCTTAATATCATTTTCATCACATCACAACCTTAGTGGACCTATAAGATAAGGCATACTTACATCATTCTCAAGATATGGGTCAATCCTATCACCCATATAAAGTAATTACTAGGGTAGTCATTACACACCCAACCCATACAAAGTCTACTTATGGAAAACCACCAAAGTACTCACATTTCAGCAGGGGAAGAACACTCACCCCATGATCATCTCTACCAGGCCAAAGGCTATAAGTAATCTCAATATTCACTGAGGGATAATAGGACCACTCACTCTAACCCATCACATTCCTCTACACATAGGTATCCAAGTTACCAATAGTAAGGGCCACTAGGATTTCTTAATGCATTAAAAACTCACCCCTCACAGTCTTTGTATATTAAGAAATACATTTATCATCCAGGACTCTACTATTAGAGGTTATGGGATTGAGCCAATATATAAGGGTCCTTGGTGGACCTTAGCACTTGGTGCAATCCATTTATAGAAATTTAATTTTTTATTAAATAATTTATATAATTTTAAAATGTTAATCACCCTTGGTGGTGATTCCACACATATCACATGCCATATAAAACATGCATAATACTATAGGGGAAATGAATAAGGGACACCTACCTAAACCATGAAGTTATTCCCTGGTAGCTCTCATATAGGATTATACAAGATCAAACCTCTATCTCCCCTCGTCAAGAGGTCCTAACTCAAGGAAAATCATAAAAAATAATCAATTACAATCCATAATAATTAATTAAATAATTAAAAATTTATTATTCAATTTAGTTTTAAAAGTTATAATGCCTATAACTCATCAAGACATAACCAATCACCGAAACCTCAAGGAACAGGGTGCAGTCTACCCCTAACACTCACCCAAACCTAATACATGAAAAATAACCAATTAAATTGCCTAATTCAATGGTAAATTTCATCCAAATTATACAATAAACCCAAATAATTCCATAAAGTGACATAACTTAACCGAAACTATGTGAAATGGTGTTTATACATTGTATTAGGACATATTCTAGAAAATCCATGAAAAATCCCCATAATTTTCATATGATTTCACCATGATTCACTAAAATCATTAATAAAACCCTAGCATGAGAAAATTGAAATAAGTGGAATGAAGATAAACTAAGAGTATAAGGAAGAAAAGGGAGAGATTCACCATAAATCAATGAAAAAATTCACAAGCATCACCCCAAATATAATGGGAATTGAAGAAGGATGAGGGGAGGAGGTAGATGGTCCTTGTGAATGTGAGGGGAAAAGAAGAGGGGATAACCTCTTATAAATCCAGGGAAAATTTTTGGTCAGTTTTTATCTTTTAAAGGGTATCGTAGTTTGATGAATGGTTGGGCCCCATGGTTATCCAAACCATGCACTAACCATACAATCCTATCTATAACATCCCACATAGTTTTTATGTAATCATGAATTAAGTATTCTACTCACCCCTAGGCTAATACAAGCCAAAATATTTCCTTTTAAATTCACAAAGTTAACCATTAGTCACGTTTTAACCATGAAAACCAACAATGAGATTTGTAAAATGAATTATAAACTTCTACAAGATCATGTTGATTCATAGTTTCCCCAAAACTGTTCACACCAAACTGTGCACTGAGGAATACATCCTCTAAATTTTTCTAAAATTTAACCTGAAGAGCCTAAGATCACCTATTCACCTAATACCTTTCATCCTCAAACCAAATAAAAACACATTTAAATTCTCTAACTCTTTTAATTTCAATCCAGGACGGAATTCAAAAAATGAACCCTACTCCCGAATTCCAAAAATTCTAATTTCTTTTAAAATTTATTACTTTTGAGGTGTGTAGTTTTAAAAAACCTATACCATATAACTTCTCATTCCCAATAATCCTTGGTTTCATTTCAACCAACATATCTGGCCCACTTGTTGCGTTCAACTTTAGAACACCGAGTGACCTTCAACTTTGAAACTACAAACATGAGGTGAATAATTCATTAAATACTAATCCACTACTTATCATCATTATTGAAACATGAATATAGTTATTAACCATTTAATTCTATCCAAATAAACTATAGTGTCATCAACCAATTCATTATTGAGCATACAATGCTCCCTGCCATAAGACTTGGCTAATAAGGGTTGATTCCGAGCCATAATGCTCTAAACCATCAGAATCACTTATCAAAAAAATCATTTCTGGTGGTTATAAGAAATGATAAATATTATATCCATATCACCATATCAAATTATATGAAAATTCACTAATCAAACCTACACTAGATGACAATTCTCAAAGGTTCTTGGCTTCATCCACCAACATGTTATCTCATTACCACTCGAACACGATGCATCAACTCCTTAGAGGAATCTCAAGATCATTCAATGCCCACAATAAATTATAAACCCAATATTCAGTGTAATTACATAGTTATGTCACAAAACAATCAAACTAGTTGTCATTATCTCACCCTTATAACTAATTCACCATCGATCTGACCCATGCTTGGACTATATAAAAATCATCTTGAGCCTGGTTCCAATGCTAGGAATCCATCCAACATCAGATCTTAATTTCAAATATATTGTTCATCAAGAAAATAGATAAAACCCATTTTACATGAACACCATCACCCTAGATCCACCTTCAATATCCATTGAATAATCTCATCACACCCATGACCCTAACCAAATGGGGTATTACTTCATCATCCCTTGTTTTATCCATTACCGCGTGTAATGACTAGACATGATCATCCCATTCAAGCCTGAGTGAAAATGAAAAATATCAACCACCATTAGTTATTAGATCATTAGGAACATCATCCTCGATAACCTATAAATTTACATTTATAATGAGGATCACCCCCTCCATGAACAATGGTGCATTCCCCATGATATGTATTTACTTATACCACTCCTCAAGTACAACCATAATAGGTTCCATCATCACATGTGTTTTTCTCCTCTAGAGACACACATACCACTATCAACTACTAATAGTACTCCATTAATATTGTAATTATCATAAAATAAGCATCACCACTCATCCATATCAAATTTTATGGTCACCAAACTTTATGAATTCTATCATAATGCCTCCCCAACAATACGGGCCAAGGCACAACCTTGGGTCAAGAACATCACGGAACCCAAAACTATATCCAAAATCACCTTTAACCACATGGTAAAATTTAACATTTAATAAAAAATCTTATTAAACCATGAATGTAAAGATTCATCATGTTTTTTGGTCCTCAACTCACACACGACTGCTCATTGACCCATAAATAATTTTACCATCCATAACCAGCATGTGTACTACCTCAGTCTCATCCAAATTCAATGGACATATACTTCAATATAACCCAGTCACACATCCTGAATCATGATCCCATGAGTTACATGTCATAAAATCAATTCTCATTGGCTTAGAACACCAACCATGTTCCTCAACATGTCAATATCACCTATCTAGAATCACCCTTAGTGCTCTTCCTAAAAATTAATCATTTCACCTATACCATAGTTCACTACATGATCAACTACCAACTGTAATTGTCTCAAAACATAAATCATATACCCACACACTCAACACACTAATGAAAGCACATCCAAAACCAAAATAGTCAAGTATCCTACCAATCCTACCCTCAGAATCTAGTCTTGACACCAAAACATTACTACTCAAGGTGGTTTTCTCAAGAAAACCCAAGGCATCCCATGTACCTATAAAATATACCCAGTAACACATATTAGGAATCAATAGCAACCCAAAGAACTAACTCATGATTCCCATCTCTAAATTTTCTCACAAGACTGAGATAACCCCTATATCAGGTTACCCTCACATATCACATCTCATCGAAAATATAGTACTTGGATATCCAATATCCCAAGTTGTATCTCAGTGGAACTAAGCTCTCCCACCTAGCACATAAACCCTAATTCTAACATAGTTCATAGCTCATAAGGTACACATATGATATTGTATTACCATTATAAGGAAACTCACTACCCTAAACACTCCTTCTTGGATTCTCACTAACATATATATACATATCAAGCATCACATGTCGAGTCATAAACCTACTAGGGGGATCATCCTCAATGGACATCCTCATACAAGACTAACCCCTCAAGAATCATGATATGAAGTTATCCCTCATTGGGCCTCCAAAATGGTAGCCACCCCCAATAGGATTACCATCTCATATATGCACATAAGTACTTATAATGACATCAACCTACCATGATACACAACGAGTAAACCATGATCATATGGTTTAGTTAAGTAGAATGACTCCAAGAAGATATATGGGAGCACATCATATATGTTGTTGTTAAATCTTTAAATAAACAAACCTATTTCACTTAGTATTAGTACCAAAACCACCCACTAAGGGTTCATCACTAAAGAATCCAATTCTCATACCAACCTACTAGGGTCAATATAAATCACTTAATCTGAGGGTATGCCTATCTAGAAAGGATCATCTCATCATAGATCCACATGAACTGCCATTATAAGGAAAATACATTATGTTCTAGATAAGTTGAATTTCACCCCAATTAATATGAGAAACCTCCATATAATTTCTTATTGACACTTTAAAAGAAATAATCCATCATAATCAGTGATATCAATCACACTATAGAATACACATTTAAAGTGAACCCTTTATGCCAAATATGATGCATGTACATGGACCCTTACCATTGTTCCAAGATCCATAAACCAAAATAAATCATAAAATCTAAATAATAATGTGTGTCACACTAGGTGAAATAAAACAACCATATACCCTGACTTCTTATCAATAAGGGTGTATTTGACAAACTGGTATGATATCTATCACAATATCCAACACATTCCTATGTTGCCTATCTGCCATAACCCCAAACAGTATGATAAAAAAATATAGATAACTCTATGATAGCAGTCACACATTCTTTGATACCACTTGGTAATATCTCTATCCTAGTTCACTATGAATGGTAACCAGAATGGGTCAACACGTGGCCTCGGGTATACCTCATCATTCACTAGAGGTGAATGACTAGGAATGGGGGTCTAGGATATTACTGTGGGGAGACTATACCCTCATATTAGAGTGCATAATAATTGTGGAAATAAACCAATCATCATCCACAATAATAAATCAAAGTACATGGAAGAAATAAACAAGAATCATCAATAATAAATGTCATATGAATAAAATAGTCATACAAACTCATTGTCATTACTATATAAAATGATTGACCATCCACTGGTCTGATCACATATATTGAATAAATAACAAGATAAAAGACACTGAGGCCCTAATGCCATCCCTAAGCCTCACCTCATCCTAATATCTAATCCCATTCGAGATATCCTACTTGATCACCTACTCCAAGTCTCTACCCAATATGAAGCCATGATTATTGAGGTCTACACTGGTTCCCTATGCCATGATCGCCCAAGAATGGTGTGTGTACCACTAAGTCAGGAACCACTAATGTAGTCTCATACATAACCAATAAAATCATTATATGTGTATGTGACATACTCAGATGAATAAATAAAATATTGTGTAGTAGCATAAATAAAATAACCATCGCCGATCCTTAAGTTCTAATATGACACCTAGGATCCACTATAACTACTTTTTCTAGTTTTGGAGTATCTTTGAGAACATGAGATAATAATTCCAAATCATAATAGGTGAAACTATCAACCCCCTTGAGTTTATCCTAGGAGGTCCATAGTATTAAGCATAAATATAACCTCTAGGTGGTAATCCTAGGCAATCCAGTAGTCATCATGCATAAATCCATCCCCTATGATATAATCCTAGGAAATCAATCAACATCAGGCATCATTACTGACTCCTAGGGGTGACCCAATGCTATCATTAGAATCTAGAATCATAATCAACCCCTTTTGGGTGACCCTAGGACATTATGAACATCAGGCTTCATCATTGACCCTAGGAGGTAATCTTAGATGATCATTCATATCAAGAATAAATGTCAACTCCTTGGTGGTGAACCTTGGAAATCCACATAAACTCATTCATACAAGATGGATCCTAGGAATAATAGGTATCTCATATATAATAAAAAACTCTAAGGGGTAGTATGTTTCTACCATGATATGTTAAAATGTTAATGAAAATACATGTTATCCATATTCCCAAACCCATCTAACATAAATGTTATTGTACACTAAAGAAAATTAATTTAAATCATCCATATATACATATACAACATACATCATCTAATAAAGTTTTACGGTGAAACCCAAAATAAACTATACCAATTCCCGCATGAACCCTCTAATGGGTCATTATATAACCAGGGAAACCTTTGAGGTCCTTTTGGTCACAACATAACACAGACACCCACATGGGATCCTCGATCTCAGTATCATCTCTTAGGATAACACCCATAAATCATAGGGAATATCACCCTCAAAATCACCACCATCACATCACAGCCTCACTGAAATTATAATATAAGCCATACTAGCATTATTCTCTTGAAATGGATCAATCCTATCTCCCATAAATAGTCATAAATTAACTATTACTTACAAAACTAACCCATCCAAAGTATACCAAGGGAACACCCACTAAGATAATCACATCTTAGTTGGAGAAGAATACTCACTCCATTATCATCTCAACTAGACTAAAGGTTATAAGGAATCTTAAGGTTCATTGACGCATACTAGGGACTCTCACTCTAACTCATCACATTCCTCTTTTGAGAGGTTTCTAAGGAACCTATACAAAATGCCACTATTTTTACTAAATTCATTCAAAACTCACCCCTCAGTATTAATGTATATCAATAAATGTATTTATCATCCTGAACTCAACCATCTATGGATGATGCATCAATACAGTGCACAAGGTTTCTTAGTATCCCTTGTCACTATGCAAAATCCATTTATAGACATTGATTTTTTTATTAAAAAAATTATATAATTTTAACAAGTCGATCATCCTTGGTGGTGAGAGTGAACACATCACATGCCATATAAAACATTCATAACACTATAAGTGAAATTAATAACTACCACTTTGTAGAGACCCAAATCTTGGCGTACATAGACATTACATTACTTTTTTGGAATACCTAATACATAAAAAAAACAGACAACAAAGGACAGTAATAGTTTAGTGTCTTTGGAAACTCAGAATATAATCTTTTAATCTTGGTGAAAGATCTTCAAAATATACCATAATGATCTTCTCTCTTTTTTTACCTAAAACCTTTCATTATATCCTGGAGAAAATAAAACATATAAAGGGTGAGATCAAATGCTCATTAAGGGTAATCATGGAGAAAATAAAACAAACCATATACATTTGAACTTCAAAACATGAACATAAAGTTTACACATCAAAATATTGAGTTGTGAAATAATTCGTGGCAGTACGTAAGGCATAGGTCATAGAGGAACATCAATCATGATAAAATATAATGGGAATAAAACATTTAATTCTGTAAAACCATTAAGCACATTATATGATTTCCATAGTAGCCAAGGAATTGCTTCCAAGACCATATTAGTGGACAAAGTCCCTTTCTAAATCGAGTTCACGCCTCGTTCCAGTCCTATATCAATGAACCAGATTAACTTACCATTCCATCCATGTCTATATCATTAGATATAAATATTTACCCAATTAATTTGAGGGAGATATAGGTCCCACCCATATCATAATGAAATCATTATTACTTGTGCCACAAAATAAACATAAATCATACATCATAACCCAAATAATAAAATGGGTTTCATGAACATCATCCCATCATAACATAATACATATAAAACAAATGGATATCATTTCATCATAAGAAGAATCAAACCATGTAAATAATAGAAACATTATACTTGAAACATAATCATACTAAATAATTTCATCTTAGATGGAAAATGGTTTTGAAAAAACACTTGAAATAAATTGTTGAGGAAAATATCCTTTCTTCTTTAAAATCATTTTCTTTTCAAAAAATTCCATGAAATTTTAAAAGAAAAGGATTTTTTTTGAAAATAATAATAAATAAATGTAGAATAAGATTCATGAAAATTAGGTGATATGAACCATAAAAATCCATTCTGGCCGTATAAGTTAAAAAAACATTCTCCTCGTACTTTTGTCGGAAAAGTAAAAAAGTTCATCGTATGGTAAACAAAAGAAAGATTACTTCCATAACACAAATTAAAAGTCAAAGAGGGGTAAAAATGACATTAAACATACATGGAATAATATTAAAAACTTTATAAAAAACATTTTATGGGTATGGATGAAAAATATAACCCCAGTAAATACTTATGTATAAGCAATCTCGGATAAAAATGAGATTGAAAAATTATCCCTTACCTTAGATCCGATGTGCTTAGTACGTATCCGAACCTCCTGTATAATGATTTAAATAATGTCATTTACTTGTTACAGAACCATATTCATTGTTATGATATCATATATGATTCACTTATGACTTTATATTACCCGTTCTTTTGAAAATTCTATGTTAAAGTAGCGTTTTGGGTAAAATCGTTTTATTTATTGTACATTTTTGGACTTGTTATTCTTGATATTATTATTACTTATATCATGATTTAATTAATTACAGAATTCAAATCATGATTTATATATCTTATATATTCCGTATATATATATATATAATATATAGATGAATGAAATTAAATACACCGTTCATGGAGACGGTAGGCCGTACGTACGCATGAACGTTATTTTCCTTTCCTTATGGAATTGAATGGAAGTAAGTAGATGAAATATATATATATATATATACACATAAATACATTAGCTACATTATGTCATATATTTCATTATTATTCATTATATGTACTTTATAATTATTCTTGAATGGTTAACGTGGATAATGAATCTCATCGCGTCGTGGAGACGGTAATCCGTACGTACGCACGAGCGATGATATCGTTCCCATAATTATTGAATTGAATTGGAATGGATGATATAATATCTCAGAATCATAATGATGTTATAATAACTATATATAGTTATTATTTACACCATTATACCCATCCAAGTACGGTGGTGGTGGAAAAACAGATTACACCACGACGTGGAGACGGTATTCCGTACGTACGCATGCGCGGTGATTTCGTTTTCTGTAGGATGGATAGAAGGTGAAATGGTGTTGTTTCATATTTATAATAAAATATCAGTATATTAGTGATACTGATGTTATTAATTTATAATGAAACAACTAAAGAAGAAGAATTTGAAGAAGAAAGAAACTTGAAAGAATCGGTAGAAGAGATTACCTCTTCTTCGATGCACCTCTTTTAAGCTTCCTCTTAAGGCACTAGAGTTGGTCTTTTGAGGAGACCATAACCTATATAATGTTTCTAGGGAAGTTTAGAATAGAATTTTCAGGGTTTTACCGAGCTTGAAAGCTCAAAATTGTGTAAAGAGAAGAGGGAGAAGGTGCCTTTTTATAAGGGAGGAGAGGGGCGCCTTACGAAAAACATATTATATTATTTTATAATAAAGTCATATTCGGTTTATAATTGCTCCAAATTGATTTATTTTGAAGATAAATTGGGAATGGGTCGAAATCTTCTCAACAAATATGTTTTAGACAAGTTTAGGTTACTATTTTAACCTTATCATTTAGATTTAACTCTAAGTTAAATAATTTAACTTTTACCGTGTCTTCTTGTTTTGTTACACTATATGGTTACTAAACTTACTATAACAAGACAAAAAACCACACTTGGTTTATTATTAATATATATAACCTTATATAAGTCATTTTTCCGAACCTTATATTTTTAAGAATAGAATATCAATTAATAATATTATATTTGTTTTAAAAACCATTTTATGTCAATTTTGACACTATTTGGTAATTTATTTTTTTAAAACTCATAACTGCATGATTAGTTCGAACAAAGCTAATTTAATAAATACTAACATATTATATTAACCTATAAAATTATTTTAATTAATAACAAGTCTCAAATTACATTTATTTGGGTATTTATAACATCAATTATGTTAATATTTCATTAATAAGGTAATTACTGCATCACCATTGTCTCACAAATAAATTAATTTATTTAATGTCTAAAAATTATAAATAAAATAAAATTATGTAGTAAATAGTTTTATATTTCTAATGAATATTTATAGTAGAATTTATCTTATGTATAACCCTATAGTTAAAATGTTTTAGTTATTAAACATTGATTTTAACTATTTTAACTATTCTTTAAATAAAATAATAATAAATGTCCTAATCTAATCCAAGTGGACCTAAATGATAATATTTTATTTCTAAGGTTGTTTTTGGTCGAATTAAACTTATCCAATAGAATTATGATATGTGTTAGGGTAATAATAATATCATTTTTACCCTTAATTACCCTATTTACTTTTAACCGTGGTAAATAAAAGTAAAAAGTTACTATTCACCAAAATTTATTTTTATCTTATTGAATCACATTTTACTCCTTGATATTAACCTTGTCTCTCGGATTTTCAAAATTCCACTCACAGAAGTGGTAAAATTAAGTTTTATATAAATTTTCAAATTCTCCTAGGAGGTGGGTAAAAGACGGTGAAAAGTTCAATAAAATTTTCATATATCTAAAATTATTATAAAATGACTCCAATAAATTAAATTGAACTTATATAGGTATTATGTATCAATTTTAAACTAAATTAAATTTAAATAAAATAAATAATTATTTAAATAAAAATTCGGTTTTTAAATAGTAATCCAGTGTTTTCACCATTCATCAAAAATTGAAAGTTTTTAAGAAAAATACCAAAAATTCACCCTAGGCTAATTTTGATATTACGAATCCAAAAATGAAGTCCATTTTGAAAAATAAAATTTATAAAATTTCAAAAAGTGGGTATTAATATTCATAATGGCTAGTTTATATAATATTTTAATAACATATCTTTGTTTAGTGAAACTCGGTATTGCGTACAACACACGCTATCATGGAAGGTCGCGATTGTGTGTAATGCAATCTAAGTCAGGGTTGCGTGTAGTTCAAGATTCTTTTGTTGTTTCATATAATAGAATCCAACCATATTTTATTTATACATTGAATATATATATATATACACTCAATGTTGCGTAGAATAACTTCTATCAAACGAACTTGAGATTGTGTGTAACACGATCCAAGAATAGTGTTGTGTATACTGCAAGCTAATACAGTGTTGTGTATAGTGCAAGATAATCTTGGTGTAGCATACAATGCAAGACATCAAATAAATTAAAAATAATACTTCCCATAAAATCTCGGGGTGTTACAATCTACCCCCTTAAAATTAATTTCTCCCTCGAAATTCATCGGGGTTATAAATCGTTTACTACTTGAAAGTTTCATTCATAGAAACCCACATCATAAAAAGGAATCCTAAAACTTAATTTTGAAAAGTGAAGTATGAAATGTAATAGTTACCCAAATTAACTCATCACTGGGTTTCCACATAGGATAACATAGGTGAAAATATGGATATGGAAGAGAAATCTAACCATCAAGTTTTGATGGAGAGTGGTAGAGAACATGGTTATGAAAAGGCAAACAATCACAAAGACATAAATTTGTGATGATCTAAGGTACCATCTGATTCATCAGATATGAGAGTACTAAGGCAAAATTTTTTGTTTTCAAGATCATTTCCCTAACGTTGATGAATTTTTACATAAGTAGAAATACTTACTTGATTTCAGTGTAATATCATCATTGGTCATTCCATGAACAATTTCCTCTTCATATCTATTTAATTAAATGAAGTTGAATTTGTCATTCATGAAGTGTTAGCAGATCATGCAATTG
Organism: Viscum album; assembly: GCA_963277665.1. Taxonomy (NCBI): domain Eukaryota; kingdom Viridiplantae; phylum Streptophyta; class Magnoliopsida; order Santalales; family Viscaceae; genus Viscum; species Viscum album. The sequence goes on along the minus strand of OY728157.1, from coordinate 197,571,899 downwards.
AATGATAAGTCATCCCATATGATTCTATCACAAAAAGGTTAGCATAAGTTCTTAAATATACATAAGTCCATCTATGGTGAGATTAATCGTATATGATTCCAAAAATGGACTTATACTTAATCTATCATACCGATTAATAAAATAAAACTAGTTTCTAATAACTAGGGACTTCCTGTAGTCTAGTGGTAGTTAATAAAGACCTGCCGCACTTCGGTTGTGGGTTCAATTCTCGCAACCTTTTCTGACGCGATGGGTTGTCGCCCATCCTGCAGGTTGTCCCTTTTTCTAAAACTACGCTATTATAACATTCCAAAAATAATATAAAAAAACTACTATCCTTAAACAATAATATCTTATGCCCAATATTATCCATTCCAATCTTTAGGCTTATCCAAAATACATCTGTCCAATCTCATATTATAAAGAAAACGATTATTGAAAGGTCACATAACAAGCCTGTGAATACCATCATTTATCCCCCATATATCATAAGATATATCTTATTGGTCACATTCCAAACATGTGAATACCATAATCATGTATTACCATAGAACCTTAGTGAAAACATGAGTACTGTCAAAAGTTAACTCTTTCCACATACCCAAATCCAAAAATTTCTATATACTCAAACCATGATATCACTTTGTCCTTATATCAGTCATGAACTCATTAATAATATCAAACATCTCATTATCTCCTTATCCTTTCATTATGCACATAGCATCTACCTTACAAAAATATTTGAATAACCTTTCATGGTTACTGGAACCATTCATCATATACTTTCAAAAACTCAAGGAAAAACAATAGTGTAACAATCCTTAGATTTTTCTTTATTCCATAGTACCGTACATTATTCTTGATAAACATACAATCATTCCACTACCTTCTTAAACCACTGACTGAGCTTCATCATTTCTTTCATCTCATATATAATTTGTAGTCTCTTCATCCACATAAATACTACCCATATGACCATGCTGATTCTCTTCATGAGATTTTCCCTTATGGAATTGGTTTACATAATGCTCATACATTCCACATTTAAAACATTTAACCATTGTTGATGTCTTAGTAATACCATTATCCTTGTCCTTGGTGTTAACCGAACCTTTTCCTTTACAATTATTGGCTTTGTTTCCTTCTTTTCCACACCCAAAGCATCGTCTAGTTTTATTGAAACATTCTCACTGATGCCTCTTCCCACATAATTTACATGAGGGAAATTGAACTTTCTTTCCTCTATGATCATCATGAAACTCCATCTTTCTCTTGTTAGCTGATTCAGGAAACTTACCAAAGTTGAGATTATTGATCATATTATGAGATTGCTGATTAGGAATAATAACGATATGTGGACCTCCAGATCCAATTTCATTTGGTTTATCATGAACAATATCATTCCATTGTCCATCATATCCTCTATTATCGTGAATCTTCCTGTTTCCATCCATTTTCTAAAACCCAAAAAGAATAGCGTGAGAGGCAAAAATCATTCTAGGAAAACAACATAATAAAGGGAGATTACCTTCAATATATAACATCTCATGTTTAATTATAATATATTTACCGTAATTCTAGGACTATAACCTATACGTATACTTAACCTTAGAGACATCCCTAGACATACCTTAGAAATATCTATAGGGATCTCACTAAAGTTTTCGCATCCTAGTTTCCAAAGGTTAACTAAACCTTTCCTCTGATACCAACTGTAGCGATCTGGAATTACTTCCAGTGGAATAAAATTGATACCTATCAGGGCACTCCATGGGCGGTTACACCCCCGGGGCAGGACACACCACCATCCCCAGTGGAATCCATTTCCTCATGAAGCCCTTGGGCGGAGAGCCATGCTTTGTCCAAATCTCACATGTGAGAGTTCCCAAGGATTGGATTAATTCCTACCTCCTTTGCCTCTAATACCAACTATAGACACCCAAATCTTGATGTACATATACTTTAAATTAATTTTTTGGAATACATAATACATAACAAAAATAGACACCAAAGGACCGTAATAGTTTAGTGTCTTTGAAAACTCAAAATATAATATTCTAATCTTCGTGAAAGATCTTAAACATATCCCATAATGATCTTCCCTTTTTTTTTACCTAAAACCTTTCTTTATATCCTGGTGAAAAGAAAACATATAAAGTGTGATCTCAAATCCTCAGTAAGGGTAAGAATGGAGAAAATAAAACAAACCATATACATTTGAACTTCAAAACATGAACATAAAGTTTACACATCAAAATCTTGAGTTGTGAAATAAATCTTAGTAGTACGTAAGGCATAGGTCATAAAGGAACATCAATCATAATAAAATAGCATGGGAATAAAACATTTAATTGTGGGAAACCATTAATCACATGATATGATTTCCATATTAGCGAAGACATTGCTGCCAAGACCATCTTAGTGGACAAAGTCCCTTTCTGAATCGAGTTCACTCCTCGTTCCAGTCCTGTATCACTGAACCATATTAACTTACCATTACAGCCATGTCTATATCATGAGATATAAATCTTTACTCAATGCATTGGAGGGAGATATAGGTCCCACACATCTCATAATGAAATCATTTTTACTTGTGCCACAAAATAAACATAAATCATACATCATAACCCAAATAATAAAATGGGTTTCATGAACATCATCCCATTATAACATAATACATATAAAACAAATGGATATAATTTAATCATAAGAATAATAAAACCATGTAAATAATAGAGACATTATACTTGAAACATAATCATATTAAATAATGTCATCTTATATGGAAAATGGTATTGACAAAACACTTGAAATAAATTCTTGAGGAAAATATCCTTTCTTCTTTAAAATCATTTTCTTTTCACAAAATTCCATGAAATTTTAAAAGAAAATAATTTTTTTGAAAATAATAATGAAAAAATGTAGAAGAATCTTCATGAAAATTAGGCGATATGAAACCATAAAAATCCGTTCAGGCCATATAAGTTAAAAAAACATTATCCTCATACTTTTGTCGAAAAAGTCAAAATGTTCCTCATATGGTAAACAAAAGAAATATTCCTTCCATAACACAAAGTAAAGTCAAAGAGGGGTAAAAATTACATTAAATATACATGTAATAATATTAAACAATTTATGAAAAACATTTTATGGGCATGGATGGAAAATATAACCCCAGTAAATACTTACGTATAAGCAATCTCCGATAAAAATGAGATTGAAAAATTATCCCTTACCTTAGATCTGATATGCTTCGTACATATCTGAACCTCCTGTATAATGATTTAAATAATTTCATTTACTTATTAAAGAATCATATTCATTTTTATGATATCATATATGATTCACTTATGACTTTATATTACCTGTTGTTTTTTAAATTCCATGTTAAAGCAGCATTTTGGGTAAAATCATTTTATTTATCGTACGTTTTTGGACTTATTGTTCTTGACGTTATTATTACTTATATCATGATTTAATTACTTTAAGAATGTAAATCATGATTTATATATCATATATATTCAGTACACATATATATATATATTATATATAGATGAATGAAATGAAATACACCGTTCATGGAGATGGTAGGCCGTACGTACGCATGAACGTTGTTTTCCTTTCCTTATTGACTTGAATGGAATTAAGTAGATGACATATATATATATACATAAATCCAGTAGCTTCATTATGTCATATATTTCATTACTATTCATTATATATACTTTATAATTATTCTTGAATGGTTAACATGAAGAATGAATCTCATCGCGCCGTGGAGATGGTAATCCGTACGTACACATGAGCGATGATATCCTTCCCATAATTATTAAATTGAATTAGAGTGGATGATATAATATCTCAGAATCAGAATTATGTTATAATAACTATATATACATTTATTATTTACACCATTATACCCATCCAAGTAAGGTGGTGGTGGAAAAACATATTACACCATGACGTGGAGACGGTATTTCGTACGTACGCACGAGCGGTGATTTTTTTTCCGTAGGATGGATAGAAGGTGAAATGAAGTTGTTTCATATTTATAATAACATATCAGTATATTAGTGATACTGATGTTATTAATCTATAATGAAACAACTAAAGAAGAAGAAGTTGAAGAAGAAAAAAACTTGAAATAATCGCTATAAGAGATTACCTCTTCTTCGACGCACCTCTTTTAAGATTCCTCTTAAGGCACTAGAGTTGGTATTTTGAGGAGAACAGAACCTATAAAATGTTTCTAGGGAAGTTGAGAATGGAAATGGGCAGGGTTTGTCCGAGCTTGAAAGATCAAAATTGTGTAAAGAGAAGAGGGAGGAGGTGCCCTTTTATAAGGGAGGAGAGGGGCACCTTAGGAAAAACATAAAATATTATTTTATAATAAAGTCATATTCAGTTTATAATAGCTCCAAATTGATTTATTTCGAAGATAAAGTCGGGATGGGTACAAATAATCTCAACCAATTGGTTTCAGACAAGTTTAGGTAACTATTTTAACCTTATCATTTAGATTTAACTCTAAGTTAAATAATTTAACTTTTACTGCATCTTTTTGTTTTGTTACACTATATGGCTAATAAAATTACTATAACAAGACAAAAAAAAACCACAAGTGGTTCATTATTAATATATATAACCTTATCTAAGTCATTTTTCTGAACCTTATATTTTTAGGAATAGAATATCAATTAATAATATAATATTTGTTTTAAAAACTATTTTATGTCAATTTTGACACTATTTGGTAGTTGATTTTTGTGAAACTCATAACTTCATGATTAGTTCGAAAAAAGTTAATTTAATCAATACAAACATATCATATTAACCTATAAAATTAGTGTAATTCATAACAAGTCTCAAATTACATTTATTTGGGTATTTATAACATTATTTATGTTAATATTTCATTAATAAGGTAATTACTTCATCACCATTGTGTCATAAATAAATTAAATTATTTAATGTATAAATAAAATAACTATATGTAGGAAATATTTTTATCCTTCTAATGAATATTTATAGTAGAATTTTTCTTACATATAACCCTACATTTAAAATGTTTTAGTTATTAAACTTTGATTTTAACTATTTTAACTATTCTTTAAATAAAATAATAATAAATGTCCTAATCTAATCCAAGTGGACCTAAATGATAATATTTTATTTATAAGGTTGTTTTTGGTTGAATTACACTTATACAATAGAATTAGGACATGTGTTAGGGTAGTAATAATATCATTTTTACCCTTAATTATCCTATTTACTTTTAACCGTGATAAATAAAAGTAAATGTTACTATTCACGAAAAATTATTTTTATCTTATTGAACCACATTTTACTCCTTGATATTAACCGTGTCTCTCGGATTTTCAAAACTCCACTCACAAAAGTGGTAAAATTATGTTTTATGTAAATTTTCAAATTCTCCTAGGAGGTGGGTAAAAGACGGTGAAAAGTTCAATAAAATTTTTATATATCTAAAATTATTATAAAATGAATCAAATGAATCACATTTAACTTATATAGGTATTATGTATCAATTTTGACCTAAAATAAATTTAAATAAATATATAATTACTTAAATAAAAAGTCGATTTTTAAATAGTAACCCAGTGTTTTCACTATTCATCAAAAAATGAAAGTTTTTAGAAAAATACCAAAAATTTACCCTAGGCTTATTTCGATATTCCAAATCCAAAAATGAAGTCCATTTTGAAAAATAAAATTTATAAAATTTCAAAAAGTGGGCATTACTATTCATAATGGCTAGTTTATATAATATTTTATTAACATATCTTTGTTTAGTGAAACTCGGTATTGCTTACAACACACGCTATCGTGGAAGGTCGTGATTGTGTGTAACGCAAGCCAAGTCAGGGTTGTGTGTAGTGAAAGATTATTTTATTATTTCATATAATAGAATCCAAACATATTTCATTTATACATTGAATATATATATATATATATATATATATAGACTCAATGTTGCATATAATAAATTCTATCAAACGAACTTGAAATTGTGTGTAACACGATCCTAGAATAGTGTTGCGTATACTGCAAGCTAATATGGTGTTGTGTATAGCGCAAGATAATCTTGGTGTAGCATACAAAGAAAGACATCAAATAAATTAAAAAGAATACTTCTCATAAAATATTGGGGTGTTACACACTTTACCCAACTATGGAATTATTCCATTTAGATCACCACTCGAGAACTCTTTCCTAGGCTCATCCAAGCTCAATCATCCATCATCATCACTATGAGGCCCTAACTTAACCCAAAAAATCCCAATTAATTAATTTTAATTATTTATAATTTATTAAACAATTTAAAACTAATTATTAAGTTTATTATGAAAATATGTAATACCTAAAAAATCATTGATCCATAACCTCTCGCTTAAACCTCAATCCATGGGTTGCGGCCCACTCCTATCACACACTTGAACTAGAGACATGCAAATGTCTCAACCCAATTACCTGAATTAACAGTCAATTTCATCCAAATTTTTCATAAACCTATAATATTTACATATAGTCGCATAACTAAACTGAAATGATGTGTGAAAATGCAAATACATCACCTCAGGATGTCCTTTAAAAAATCCAAATGAAATACCCATGATTTTCAGATGATTGCACTATGTTTTGGTTAAATAATCACTGAAACCCTAGCCAAAGAAAATTGAAATTTTTGGAATCAAGAGATTATAAGAAAAAAATTGGCAGATGGAGAGATTTACCTTAAATTTTAACACCCAAAAACTTTACAACATTTTACTGTTAGAATAAATTTATTTTTTTGTAAGCATTCATTACACGCAAGAACAAATTTCTTTGATGGCATGCATTACATGAACGACTGAGTTTTATTGAATACTATTAATGTTAGTAGTTAAATTGGCGGTTGTAAATAGGAATAAATAACTTATGAAAATATATGTTTGAATTCATTTGTTAACAATTAATTAGAAATATATATAAAAAACAATTGAAAATAAAGAAAACTTTTTTATAAAAAAATATTTTTATGCACCCCAGGCATTTTATATTGATAAATTAAATTCATTACTGTTAATGCATGATCTTAATAAATTTTTTATATTATAAATTTTATATTGTTTATGAAATTCATCCAATATATTTGATAGGCATAATATAAGAACCAATCTAAATTTATGTATAAAAGCTATATTTTTCTAAAGGCAGTTTTGCCGCCTTTTAATGGGTTATTTTTTTTATTTTTTTTTTTGAAAATTTATTAAATTTTATTTGAAAAATAAATTCATTTTTAAAATAGTAATTTAAAAATTATCTTAGGGTGAATTTTTGATATTTTCTGAGAAGTTTAATTTTTTGATGAATAGTGAAAATAGTGGATTTTAATTGAAAACTACATTTTCATATAAATAATTTATAATGATAAATTATATTTTGAACTGATTTTAAAGTAAAAATATATCAATTAGAGATATATTAATCCAATTAATTTCTTTTCAATCATTTTTATATTGAATTTAGATATAAAAACTTACTTAAATTTTGATCATTTTCACTTTAAAAACCCTCTTTCTCATCCCGTTTTTGAGATTAATTTTAAATTAACTTTTTTCACTTATGTGATTTGAATTTGAAGAAATGTATTAAATATTTAGAATAATAATAATTTATAATTTATAATAAGTTAAACTTAATTTTTTGCCAAAATTATTAGCTAAAGTAGTCAAAATTAATTACAATGATTAAGAGAAAAATGAGTTTACCAAGAGACTAAACTTTAAATTGAAGGGGATAAATGACCAAGAAACTCGTACAACAAAAATTGGATAGAAATATTTCAACCTTATACCTTATAGTATCTATATATTTCCATAATTGGGGCTTGGTGACATGAAAAAATTGTGGGTGGAATTCACTCTTCCAAAAAATTACAAGTGTGCCCCTCACACCCCTTATAGAAGGCCTTCCCCTCTCCTATCCACTTCACACCTTCAAACCAATTTATTTCAACCAATAAATTCCAAAATAACTCTTCAAATTATTTAATATTATCCAATAATCCTTATCTTTTTCACAAATACAACTTAGTAAGGATTTATTGAAAACCTAAGAAGGATACCCGAAAAAAATATAATGTTTTCTTAAAGCACTTTTATTTTATTTCATTCTCCACCTACATAAATTTATAATATAAAATGATTATATAATAACCATATTATCTTAAATATAATTATATGTTTTTATGTTATGGTTACCACCTAAAAATTCACACACTTTCATCAAATGGGTTACGAAATCATCGTTTGTGTGTATGACGGATGACAGACTTGCGAACTGATGTCGTTCATTTTTCAATTACCACCTTTAAAGGTTTGAAATAATGATTGATTTATAATTTATATATGATAAAAAATGATATTTATCATGTTTTTATTCTTATATAATTTTCATATTATACATACATTTATTCTTTAAATTTTGTAGGAATATAGTAACGTCACTCGTTTGCATAGCGGACTACCTTCTCTCGAAGTGATGTGACAAGGTCATGCTTTACACGGAATTTATTAAGGATGTTTTTAATAAAAAATATTATATATATTTCATAATAATGATATTTTTAATAATATATATATATAATTTTATTTTATTTTATTTCTTTCAATACGATAATAAAATGGAAACAATGTTCATGCGTACGTGCGACCTACCATCTCCATGAATGATATATTTAATTTCTTATAACACAATTTTATGGATTGATATAAATAATTATATATATATATACTGAATATATATTATATTTAAATTATGTTTTAAATTATAGAAATGATTAAATCATGATCGTAGTAAGAGGAACAAAAAATAACACGTCAAAACATACTTAAAAAACAAGGCAATTAACACCTAAAATAATGAAAATAATGAAATATTACCAAAAAATGGGTGATAATATGTTATAAAATAATAATATATGATAATATAAATATTAATATATTTATGGTATAATCTAATAAAATACTTAAAACCATTATACATTAGGTTAAGAGTGTTCAACCAAAAGGAAGCGTAAGGTAGGAGATTTCATCTCAATTTACATTCCATTGAGACTTAATTGTTATTATGAACCAATTCAGTTTTATGAGGTGTATATACTTAAAATTTGACATTTAATATCATTAATAATTCATTATTCATGGTATTTTATGTTTTAATATGAATTATTTCTTCCAAGGGTATTTGATTTGAAAATTTCCAAGTGATAAAAGTTATTGTGAAATCTAACATTCTTTTGTGATAGTTCACTTTTTCTTGAAATAATCACTTTATTGAAATAATTTTTCATTGGAAATTAAATTATTGTTAAATATCCATGTTCATTTGTAATTTATATGATTATTTCTTAAACTATATACCATTTTTACATACATTGTTTACTTTGAAAGTTATTTGATTAACTTAGGAAATATTGATAAATTTATATCCTTAAATCATTAAGGATATTTAATAGGATACATTTTTTATGAATTAAATTGATTATTAAATATATGAATAATTCTTTGGACTAATATGACATGGGTTGAGGACCATTTAAAGTAATCCCCTTGACGCATCATTAGTCTCATGAGATGAATTAGTTGGCCAAATAAGATGGGATTTTAGCCAGTATGTTTAAACTGTCTTGTGAAAGGTATTGATAGTAAAGGTTCCATGTGTCTAGGAAACATGATGTCTAATATTTATGCATTTAATTCATTCATAATTCAATTTTTATTATTTTTCCATGATATATTTCTCTATGAAATTATTTATGGATGCATTTTATTCTTAGTTTATTGATTAAATGACATGTATTTTATTTATTTATCTAATAATATTGATTATTATTTATCTATATATTTATGTGGAATGTGTGTTTAGTTATCTACCCTACTATATTTATTATGATTATTTATTCATGGTCGCTTCCATTGTACTTAACCCTTACTGATCATTTGAGATCACTCTTATTTTGTTTCCTTTCCCCAGGATATGAAGATGAATTCTCATAATGAGTTTCAAGGATGTTGAGCTTTTAATTTTGTTATGTTTTATTTTCTCTTACCAATGTAATAAAGTAAGGCACTAGGTCTAGGATACTAGGTTCACGGTCATAAAGATTGTATCCGAAGAAGTTTAGTAGAATACTTGGGAACTAGATTTAGAAAAACATATATTAGGGAACATAACCCTAAGATTGAATTTGAGGATAATCATAGAAGAACATACTAAATTTTTGGTAAGGTGGAGATTATTTGGGTATTCTTATAAATACATCTATTTCTAGATACTATAAGTGGATGTGGTTCTGGCACAAATTTACCTAGGGGTAAGAACTCCGAAAAGGGTGTCGGGCATGAATCAAGTGTAAACTGGTACATGACAATGGACCATACTATGCACTTGGTTTGAAACTCCCATGGGATACACTTAGGATAATTTACATTTTCATGAAAAATCATTATGAAGTATTTTAAATTAAAAATATCCCCAAAGAAACCAACTTTTATGATTTTGATATTAACAATGAATAAAATTTTAATTTATGTTGAGCATTAAACTATATTTGGAATTATAAATTATGATTTAAAATCAATATTTCTTATGAGATAATTTAGTATATGTCATTGGTTATAAATGTCATCTGGAGGGAACAATGGTTTCAATAATCCTGGAAAATGTAGAGATTTATCTGCTAAGGAAACCAATACATCTGGTATTGGAATAGAGAAAATCACAACTATATTAGGAAAGATTAATAAGATTATAACAAATAACCTTTCCTGGATTGAGTAACCTATTCTATAGTGATATTATCCTATTTTTTTATAACTTTATGTGATAGAATCCCCCATCATTTAATGAGAATACAAAACCAATTGTAGTTGAGAAAAAGATTAAATATCTGGAGAAGATATTTATTGATTTGGTATGTGGTGAAAGGGAAAAGGATACACTTTACATGTATTCTCTCAAAAGTGATATTGATCAATGCTGGTAATTGATCTAGAATACTAGGGAGGAAGAAGAAATAAAACTCATGGAATTGAAAAATTTTACGGAGACATTCTTTTATAAATATTTCCCTCATGAGAAAAAATTGAGATAAATAGAATGTTTCTTAGATTAAATAAAAATTATAAATAAAGTGTTGAAGATTATGAATAAACCTTTACAAGGTTATCTAGGTATCCCATGAATTACATATGTGAACTAGAGTGAAATATTGACCATTTAATTAAAGGGATTAAGATAATTATCTAAAGGCCACTGGTCTCTTAGATTTTTTTTCATGCGATGAAATAGTTTTATGTACCATAAAAAAGGAGAATTGATTCTCTAGATCCTATATATTCAAGGAAAACTAATAAAATAAGATTTCATTTGAACACCATGAAAATAGAAATGTATAAAAAAATAAGAATAAGATAAATGGATTCCCATCACATGAGAACTATTGAAGGAATCACCCTAAGAAATGCCTAAAGGTAATGAGAGTTTTTTATAAGTGTGGTAAAAGGGTTATCATGTTAAATAATTCAAGGGGAAGAAGTAAAACACTAATATTCAGTGTTACAACTTCAAGGATAAGGGGTACTATGAAAAACAATTCCCTAAGTGTTAATGGAATATACTATAGAAGAGGCCAATGGGAGATGACCAAGATTATGCGATCATTACAACCGAGGTAGAAGTACCCAATGATGTGGCGGGGGTACATTAGTCCTGTATTCAAATTTTTCCAATTCAATATTTGATTTTGGATCATCACACTCTTTTATATCTACTTATTTTTCTAAGAAAATCAGGCATTTACCTTTTGATTTAATAAGGGAGTTGTTAGTAGAAACTCCTAAGGGAAGTTTCATTGTAACAAAGATGTGTTAGGAAGTCCCCATTATGAAACAGAAACATGGTTTATTTTCTAACGTTATTATCACACCTATGATTGAATTCTATATAATCATTGTTATAGATTGGATTTCAAAATATGATGCAAAAATTTATTATAAGTAAGAAATTACGATTTGTGAGGAAGATATAGAATTTCTTATATTTAGATAAGAAACTTCATCATCTGATTATTTTCTAGATCCACCCCCAATAGCTAAGCTGAATAAAATTCTTGGGGAAGAAGAGAAAAAAACATATAGGGATGAATAAGTTAATCTTCAAATTGATTATTTACCAATTTTAAAGGAATACATTTATGTATTTTCTAAATAATTACCTGAACATCCCCCAGAGCATGAAGTTGAGTTTTCCATTGATTTAATCCCTAATTTAAGATCAATAATAAATAATCCGTATAGAATTAACACTATGGAATTAGTGGAGTTGAAGAAACAACTAGAGGATTTGGGTAATAAATAATTTATTCACCCTAGAGTTTCATTATGGGAAGCCCTTGTTATCTTAGTTAAAAATGAAGATGGATCCATTAGGATGTACATTGATTATTGGTAAATCAATAATATTATGATAAATAACAAGTATCCTCTACCTTACTTTGAAACCTATTTGATAAACTTCATGAAGCCCAAATTTTTTAAAATATTTATCTTTATTCTGGGTATCATAAATTGCATGTAAAGAAAGAAGACACCAAAGATAGCATTTAGAATGATGTATGGATATTAAAAGTTTACAGTTATGTCATTTGGATTGACTAATTAACCCTCTTTTTTTAATGGATATAATGTATATATTATTCAAGGAATATCATGATGATTTTTTCATTATTCATTGATGATATTTTAGGGTATTATAATAGATTTGGGGACTATGAGAATCACTTTTAGATCATTCTTGAGACTCTTAGAAGGAATGAGTTATTTGGAAAATTTAATAAGTGTGATTTCTGATTTTAGGAAGTTTCTTTTCTTGTCCATATTGTCTCCAAAAATGGAATCTCAGTTGATCGTGCAAAAATAAAGGTAGTCATATAATGGATTACACCAATGAACAAAACTGAGGTATGTAGTTTTCTTGGTTTGGTCGGTTACTATTAAATATTTGTTTATAATTTTACCTGATTTTCTATCCATTTAACCAAGATTACACCTAAATTGGTTGAGTTTTTTTGGATAAAGGAATGTGAATAAAGTTTTGATGAACTAAAGAGGAGATTGGTCAATGTTCTAATTTTGACTCTACCATCTGGAGGTGATGGGTTTGTGATATATAGTGATGCATAAAATAAGGGACTTATTTGTTTCTGAATGAAAAATGATAAAGTTATTTCATATGTATCAAGGAAATTTAAGATTCAAGAATAGAACTACCAAACTCATGATCTTGAGTTGGAAAATATGATATTTTCTTTGAACTTATCTAGACATCATCCTTATGGAGAAATATGTGAGATATACACGGATCCTAAAATCTTGAAATATATATTTTCATAAAAATATATCAATATGAGACAAAGGTGATGGCTCTAGATACTCAAAGATTATGATTTATCAATACACAACCACCTAGGGATATAAAATATAGTAGTGGATGCATTGAGTAGGAAAGATCATTGAATTATGACCCAAATGAGGATTAAGATGGATCATATGTTAATGGATCTAGTAAATAAGGACATGGGAACTACTAAAAAAGGAGGGGCATCATTAATTTTCCAAACTATTGAAAAAAAATATTTATTAGGGATGGTAAATAATTCTCAATTAGTTGATGAGATCTTTCAGAATAAAATTAATGCTGTTAATGATGGGAAATTAGAAGACTTTATTTGTGAAGATAGTGTTATTAAATTTGGAATGATATTATGCATTCCATCTATACCTAATCTAAAAAGGGAATTGTTGGATGACACTCATATCTCAAATTTCTCTATATACCCTAATAGGATAAAAATTTATAGGGATTTGAGGGAACATTTTTGGGGGGATAAACTGAAGTGGAAAATTTCTGATTATGTGTCTAGATGTTTGGTTTTTCAATAAGTAAAAATTGTGAGATGGAAACCTAAAGGTTTCATGAAACCTCTTTATATTCTTATATGAAAATGGGATGACATTAGTAGGTAATTTATCATAGTACCACCAAAGTATCCTAGAAATAATGATGCAATATGGGTCATTATTGATCTCCTAGCAGAATATGTACATTTCCTCACTAAAAGAGATGATTTACCCCTTGAGAGACTTGAAATGATCTATATTAATAAAGTTGTAAGAATTCATGGAACACCTCTATCAATTATTTCTAATTGAGATCCCTATTTTATGTCGAAATTCAAGAAGATTCTTCATAAGGATCTTGATACTGAGCTTCATTTGAGCACCTCTTACCATCCTCAAACTGATAGAAAATATGAAAGGACTATTTAAGTAATGGAAGACATTATGAGGTCATTCTTACTCAACTTTAAAGGTATGTGGGATCAATATTTACCTTTAGTAAAATTTTCTTATAATGATAGTTTCCATTCAAGTATTCAAATGGTGACATATGAACCATTGTATGGAAAGAGATGTCGTACTCCAACATTTTTGGGATGAAGTTGGTGAAAGGAAATGCATAGGCCAAGAACTTATTGAAAAAAGAACACTAAAGGTAAATTCTATTCAAGATCACATTAAAGAATCTCAAAGTTGAAAAAATATTTATTCCAATAATCAAATGAAAGAATTGTAATTCCAATTGATAGATCATGGTTTCCTGAAAGTATATCAATGAAAGGGTATTATAAGGTTTGGTAAGAAAGGGAAACTAAGACCCAAGTACATCAGATGCTTTTAAATTCGTGATACAATTGGTGTTTTCACTTACGGTTTGAAAATTCTACTGAACCTTTCAAAAGTACATTAATTTTACATATATCTTTATAAGGAAGTACACACCAGACCAAATGCATGTGATCACAACTCATTAAATAGTGTTGGAACCTAATCTATCTTACTTGAAGAACCCATCTAGATTCTTGAAACTAGAGAGAAACTATTGAGGAATCAAACAAATATTTTGGTAAAGGTACTCTGAAGGAATCACAAAATGGAGTAAGAAATGTGGGAACTAGATGATATTATAAAGAAGAAATGGTAACATCCTAGATTTTATCAAAGGTTCAAATTGTTGGATTTTGATTTAATTTCCTTTATTTGGACCTTATAATAATGCTTAATGGATTTAAGGGGGTCTCAAGTGTGTTCAATGCTCGTTCAAAGCCTAGATCCCTAAAAATTAAAGAAGTAGATTAGGCCTCATGGTTAGTAGAAACAACATAGCCCAACCTTCATGGTTTCCATAAATCATGCATTTGTAGATAGTGGGGTGCTGTGGGACACAAAGTTTGTCTACAATCATGAAACCCTAAGAGCTTTCACATGAAGCCAACTACATGTTTTTTGGACAATGTATTTTTCACAGTTTGCGCATGGTTAGACAAAATATGTGCCTAACCATGCAGGGGGACCATTTGAAGTAGTGGCTTGATGCACAGTTGCCACATAGTTTGGCCAACCATCCAGCCAAACTTTACACCCTTGTTTTGAGGGTAAAATATCCATTTTACCTTAATGAATGTTTTAAAACTTCCTCTTATTTCTCCCCCTATTCTTTAGTAGTTCAAACATACTCCATCGTTCACGATCTCCACCTTCCCTCATTAAGGGTTTGTGATAAATCTTGCAATCAGACTCCAAATATCTCACCGTCAATAGCGTTGGAAAGTTCTCAATAATCTCTTCAACCCCATCCTTTCTATTTCAAGTTTCCTCTATCCTTTATTGTTCTTTATAGGTGTGACAATTTTCACCCTATTTTCAAGGCGTTTGATGATTTATTGATTTTATCCCATTATAGATCGAATCAAGACTTGAAAACAGATGAGTGTAGTGATACTAAATATAGGTAGTTGGTGTATGTATTTCCCTCTCTTTTCTTTGCTTTAAAGTGGGTACGTCATTGTACCTCTTATTAGAACCTTCTGGTAAAACCCTAAATTTAATAAATATATTGAATGAACATATTTCCATATCTAGTACCATCAATGTGAGTAGATAATCACCATCATGGGTCATCAATTTGATTAAAGCCACCCAAAAAATAATGTTTCCCCTCTTAGTGGAATTTTTCACAAACCAAAAATTGCAAAACACCTCTTTAGGTTTAAATAACTTTTAATGAATGATGTAAAGGGAATAATTGAATTAATATGTTAATAAATAGTGTGTGTGTGTGGGTTTTACCATGTCAAATTCAATAATTTATAAATTAATTTGATATTGAAATGTGATCCATCGGTTTGTACCCTTCTTGAAATGCCCTATATTCCATGCCCATTGGCTAGGACTATTTATTTATACCTTATGCCATTGTTTATGCTTGTTTCTATATATGCATGCCTTATAGATTCAATACTTATGGTTATTTCATATGATTAAGATATGATCCTTATACCTTGAGCTTGTTTCTTAATTCCATATACTCATTGCATTATACCACAATTGATTTTCTTGAATTGGATGTTATGATTCGCTAGCTTATTAGCATGTGATAGTTCCATGACCTATTGCTGACATGTGATTATATATGTTATGTATTGTGAGTTGTTATATGATTTATATGTCTCACCTTATATGGGACGAGAGAGAACATGGGTCCCATTTAAATAACACTATGGATGGGTTCGCTGTGTTTGGTTTGGATCTACCTGACACTCTGAGAGTTATATATTGGCTTGCCATGTGCATGATCTCTAGGGGTATTACACATACTTGCAAGAGACAACAATTCCCTAGGAGAAAAATCAAGGATGGACACATTGGAAAGATGGATATTCTAATCATTGGGTGATACTAGGTCCCCTATGCGTGATACTTAGTATGGACTCAGAGTCACCATTCCATGAGTGATATAAGGAATGGATTTATGGGTTACCTTGTATGGACTGAGTGGTATTAGTTAGATTAGATTTACCTGTAGCAAACCTTGGGATTGTTTATAGATTTATTTGTATGGTCTCAAGACTCCACCTTTATATTTTATGGATTGTTTGTTGGTGTATATGTGATGCCTCTTATTTATGTTATGAGCATGTTTGACTGATGGTATAGAAATTTGACCCCAAAACCAAATCACAAGATTGGGGTCTATCTACCTTGGTTACTTTATTTATGATAGCATATGTATCTATCATATATCTCATACAAGTACCATGGTTTAGGCATCTTGATAAGACCGAAGTAGGTGCTATCGGTTGGGCATCCATTTAGGAACCTGAGGTGAAGTGTTTATTCTTTTCTTTAATTATTTCCTTGTATTTTTTAAATATGGAACATTGTTCACCTATATTTCACATGTAATGGATTGATCTAGACACCTTTGGTGGCACCCTACTGAGATTATATCTCACACCCTACTTGGGACGCTTCTGGTACCCAAGTAGACTTCATGATTGTAGGTATTGATAAAGGGAAGCACGCAGATTCTAATTCTTGATTGTTTTTATAATTTGGAGCATAGGTCAGAGGATTGAGGCTATTCTCCATGATTCTTGTAGTTATAGTTTTTTCCTTTTTATATATTTTTACAGCATGTATTATATACCCATATCCCCTCCTCCCTATGAAAATTCATTTTTGTATAGTATCATGATATCATCACCATTTTGAATCAAATGTTTATTAATATTATTCCACTTGTTTATTTATATTGTTTGGGTTTATTTCCATTATTTTTACTACTTATTAATTAATTATTATTGTTGTGATCACTCTGATATATGAGGGATTATTCTCCCCACAAACACATCCTAGGACCTTGTTGATAGTCGATAGCTTCTATTGTTTGGGGAGGCGTGCTTGAGGTCTTTTGGCCACCATCTCAGGGAATTATTATGTGGCACTTGGGGCCAAATGCTACAAAGTGGAATAAGAATATTTTTTTCATTTTTTTATTACTCATTTGGGTTATACAGAAGTCTAGGATAATGTAATTTGGTAATGAAACTATTTTTATGTGTAGCTAACCCACATATAATGGAAACCCAAATTTTCTAAGATGGGTAAATTCTTTTATTCTGGCACTATTACAGTTTTATAGATTTCACCATTGGGTGTTTCACTTTATTTGTGACGTTAATATTATTTATAAATTTTTTAACATTATGGTATTTATTTTACCATATCCCAATTATATGAAGATTTATCAAGAATGTATCATACTAGGCACAATATGATTAAAATTTAATGCATCATTCCATGCCATATGTACTATTCATCTTGCATTGCCTATGTTTCATGTAATTGTTGTTTGTGCCTTGTTGTTATTTGATTATTATATATAGAAATTTTCCAATTATTATTTTAAGAATGTGTTATGATTTGAATTAATTGGATTCCCAATTTCAATTTATAAGGTGTATGGGCCCTTATAAATTGGAACGGTGATCCACTTAATTCAACCATTTAAAAGGAATTGAAATACATAAATGAATGAAAATGAATACCACCTTTAAAATGAAATGGTTATCATATATATAGTAATGTGAGACTTTGAACTAATCTGAATTATTAGTGGACAGTAGTTTATGAATCCAGTGATATTTTTGTAACCGTTTTTTCTACCTAGGCCTTGACTTAGGAGTAGGCATAGAGGCGTGTTTATTTTTTATAGGGGCATTGTATCTTTCCTTTATTTACCACCTTTCCTATCTATTATAAATCATGTTTGAAAAAGTGTTCTTGGAAAATTATAGAGTTATGCCACCACGAAGACCTCTTGATGTATTCCAAGAGAGTGGTGATGAGCATACTTCTAAGGTGGTAATCCCTTAGACACCTATAGTACTTCCAATAGTGTCACCTGAGGAACCTCCAACAGATATTCAATTGGGTGCCAATTCTTAGTTCCAGGACAATTTTCTTGAGTTCATGAAATCTGTTTAGGGTGCTCCCCGACCTGCCCCTATAATGCCAAAGATGACTCAGGAATTTCAACAATAGAATCCTCCCACCTTCTCAGGGGATTGAGGACCTTACACTGTTGAGTCATGGATAGAGTGCATGGTATTTTTCTTTGACCATATTGAGATGCCTCCAGAGTGGTGGGTAAGGCTTTCTACCTACATGTTACATGATTCAGCCAAGCATTGGTGGGATGCCATCTCTCAGGATGAGAATCATCAGGGTATGGTCTAGGTAGACTTTTAGATATCCTTATGTGAACACTTATTCTCATATAATCTAAGGGAGGAATGTTCTAGGGCGTTCCGACATCTTTATAAGGGAAAATGACTATGCTAGTCTATTCTTCTCATTTCACTGAACTCCAGTGTTTCAACCCATCTCTGACCAGTGATGAGTTGAAGACTGTGAGGCATTTTTAGGATGGGATAAGTTATTCTGTTTTCTTATAGGTGAATGTATTTTTTTTAATACCATTATAGAGAAAGTGAATCAAGACCTAATTAATGAATAGAATCTAAGTGAGGCTGGCAATGTGTTCCTGGGTGGTTTAGTTCCGAGGTAGGGTAGAGGTTCTTCTGGCAGTAGAAAGTTCCATTTTGAGGGTGCATGTGGGAGTGGTGCCTTCTAAGTGACACACAATAAAATATACATAGTGTGTCAGTAATGTGGTAGGCTAGGCCATAAGAATCCTTAGTGCATGAGAAACCCAATTGAATATTGAGCTTGTGGCAGGATGGGTCACCTTTAGCACTTCTTCTCGTCTTTAGGGAGACTAATGAAACCTCTATTAGGTACAATATTTTTGACTACACATTAGTCTAGGAGCTGGTCTTCTACTGGAAAATTATGCTGAGGTGGTAGTGGTATTGGCCGAGGTAGTCGAGTCCTTGAGATTCAGCGAAAGCAGGGTGGATTTTCTTAGGCTAGATTGGAAGCATCTCATGTCCTTGGTTTATGCCATATTAATGCACTAAATATAGTTATTGAGGAGTAGAGTCCAATCCCATCTATGGTTAGAGGTACTATTCTAGTAGCCTCTACTTTAGTTTTGGATTTTTTATATAGGTGCATCACACTCCTTTATGCCTGCCGTAGTTGTGGAAATCTTGTATCTTGAAGTTAAGTACTTTTGTGGAATTATGTCTCTTGACATACCATTAAGAGTTAGAATAGAGGGTATATTCTAATTCAAGAAGTTTCCCCTTAAAATAGTCAGGTTTATTTTATTATGGAGTTTCTTCTTCCTTAAGATGACCGAATTTGACATTGTTCTTATTATGGGATAGCTTGTGACTTATTATTCCCAAGTAGATTTATATCATCTACAAGTGTCCTTCACATCACTTGAGGGAAAGATTTATATCCATAAAGGTGAATGGTACTTGTAAGAGAGTCGAGACGGACCCAAGCGTACCGGGCTAGGTGGGGTAACAACTCAGATGGAGAGTCTTCTCATGGGAAATCAAGGGATGCAGTTAGTAGAATTGCCTCCAATAGTGGATAATTTCAAGGATGACTTCCCAGAATATCTTTAAATATTACCTCCTTAGAGAGAGGTTGAGTTCACCATATAGGTAGTTATAGGTGTGGAACTAGTGTCTAATTATCCCTATAGGATGACACCTAGAGGGCTCCAAGAACTCAAGAAGTAGCTTGAAGATA
The DNA here is from genome assembly GCA_963277665.1 of Viscum album. Taxonomy (NCBI): domain Eukaryota; kingdom Viridiplantae; phylum Streptophyta; class Magnoliopsida; order Santalales; family Viscaceae; genus Viscum; species Viscum album. The sequence continues at coordinate 197,551,260 of OY728157.1, read as the reverse complement.
TAAGGAAAAAATGTTTTATCTAACCCAAAACATCACCATGGGTTCTACCTGTCCTTTTTTCTAAGAAGAAAGATGATACCCTTAGATTTTAAGTGGATTACTTCCAATTGAACCATCTTATCATGAAGAACCTGTATCCACTACCTCATATCACTGACATCTTCAACCATATCTAAGGAGAAACTGTTTTCTCTATGATAAATTTGAGGTCGGTCAACATTAGTTGCATGTGAGAACATTATACATATCATGTATAATGTTCTAGAGTAGGTATGTCTTGTACAAGTACCTAGTTATACCATTCATCTTGATGAAAACACCATCATTCTTTATAGATATGATGAATCAAGTTTTCCACCCATATCTTGATTCCTTTGTGGTAGTTTTTGTAGACGACATCTTAGTGTATTCATGCTATAGACATAACTATGCTAATCATATTTATATCATGCTTAATACACTAAGAGAACATAAAATATATGTGAATCTCAACACATTCTATTTTTGGATCATCAAGGTTCACTTCTTGGGTTATATCATATCTGAGGAAGGCATGTCAGTTTACCCAGAAAAGGTGAGAGCCTTGGTTTCTTGGGAGAAACCCAAGAATGTGTTTGACATTCACAAATTCATGGGGATACATGGATATTAAAGAAAATTCATATAGAAATTCTCACATCTAGAAGTGATTCTCATGGGATTGACCAAGAAGGGTGTGAAGTTAGTCGAGTCTGAAGCTTGTGAGACAACTTTTCAAGAGTTAAAGGGGAGACTCACTTAAACAATGATCTTGATTCTGCATGATCTGGGAAGAGGCTATACTTTCTACTGTGATGCTTCAGGGATCTGATTAAGTGTAGTTATGATGTAAGGCGATCGATTCATGGCATAGGGGTCGCTCCAGTTGAGGTCTAATGACTTGAATTACCCTACACGTGACCTTGATTTATCCCTAGTGGTTCATTCTCTATAATGTTGGAGGAACTAATTTTTAGGAGAGATATTAATTATTTACATGGATCATAAAAGTGTCAAGTACATATTTAGACAATGAGATTTTAATCTGAGGTAGTGAAGTTGAGTGGAATACCTTCAATCGTTTTATTTTGATCTTACTTGAACACCTGAAAAGGGAAATTCCATAGATGATTCCTTGATTTGGGAGTCATAGACGCAAGCTGTCAAGGAGGCCAACAATGAGTGGTAGTTGATGGATCTATTATTTAATATAATTCTCAATGTTCATGAAAAATGTGAAAAAACTATATTAATATCTATAATAGTGACATCCTCCCTTCTATTGTGGGTTCAGATGAGGCAGTTATCTGATTCCAAGGGTCTCATCTTGAGGGAGTGTGTTATAGGAGAGAACCTACCTTCTGGTTGGGTTGTTGATGGCAGTGAAGCCCTACTATTTCATGGCCATGTGTGGGTACCTATGGATATACAAGAAGATATGATTAGGGAATAAAAAAAATTCTATTTGGGAAGTTCATCCTAGGATTACCAAGATGTATAGTGATATACGTCATTAGTATTGGTGTCCAGGTATGAAATGGTAGATATTAGGTTTCATCACTCAGTGCTCCACTTATCAGTAGTCGAAGCCAGAGTACCATTAACCTGATGGACTTCTATAGACTCTCTCAATTCCTGAGTGGAAGTGTAATGATGTCACAATAGATTTCTTTACATGCTTTCCAAGATCCCCTTAGGGAAGTGACACAATATGGGTGATCATCGACATGTTTACCAAGGTTTCACACTTCTTACCTATCTAAGAAATATTCTTTTTTGATGAGCCATGAAATATTTACATCTAGGATATAGTGTTACTTCATGGTCTACCCTATTATAACATTTCATACTAAGATTACCCATTGAAATCATAATTATAGTAAGGGTTTCATAAGGAACTATGTTCATAAGTTCTCTTGAGTATATCATATCACATTTAGACCAATGAGCAATATGAGCAGACAATACAAGTAATATAGGATATGATTTTGGCTGGCATACTTGATTTTGGAGGTTTATTGGAAAATATTACTTCTTGGGTTGATTTTTCTTACAATAATAGTTTTCATGATATGATTAAGATGGATTCGTATGAGGACCTATATGATAGATCATTCTGTTCACCTTTATACTGGCTTGAGGCAAGTGATGCAGCTCTACTGGGTCCTCGTCTCGTTCCGGAGACTTCAGAGAAAGTCGAGCTGATTCAAAATAATATGGATATAGATCATTCTATGAAGAAGTATTATACAGATATTCATCATTTAAATCTAGATTTCTAGGTGGTACATCATTTCTTTCTATTTGTATCACTTAGATTGAGTCATAGAATAATTAGGAGATAGAGAAAGTTATCACCTTTCTATGCTGGGTGAGTGACCTCTCGGTTCCTATAACCTCATAGGCACCATTACATGAATGATATATTCCACATATATCATATTCAACAACATCATCCTAACCTATATTATTCGTTTTACCCCAAGGATATTGATCTTGAAGTGGATGTGTCCTTTGAGGAGCATCTGATACATATCATTGATCAGAGTATAAAGGCTCTCTGAGGCATGTTAGTTCCTCTGGTCCCAGTGTTATGGTAGCACAAATGCGTACAGGATGAGACCTAGGACTGGGAGGTTGATGTATGTGTGAAGTGGTCAGAAATTTTCCATGATTAAATCATACCACCCCTAAAAGGGAAACTCAAGGATGATTTATCTTAAAGAGTTGAGGTTGTAACGTTTCGAATTTTCTCAAAGGTACAAGTTGTTTTTTTTTGTCAATTTTTTTTAAATTATAATGATTCCCAATGGAGTCAAGGGGGTCTCAAGTGTGTTTGGGGCTCATTTGGAGCCTAGATCCCAAAAAAATAAAGAGTAAGACTTGGACACACAATTAGTAGAAACCGTGTTCCCAGGCCTCATGGTTTCCCTAAACCATGAAATTGAATACAGTGGGGGTGTTGGGGGCCACATGGTTTTTCTGCAAATGTGCGACTATAGGTGCACACCCATGAGACCAACTATATGTTTTTGGAAAGTGGTTTTTTCATGGTTTTCTCATAGTTAGACAAACTATGTGCCTAACTTTGCAGGGCACCCCTTTGAAGTAGTAGGCTTGGTGAACAGTTGGTGTATGGTTTAGCCAACCATGTGGACAAGCCATGTGACCTTATTTTGAGGTTGAATTAAACATTTTCCCCTTTATCAATGTTTTTAAACTTCCTCTTCTTTATCTATCTCTAATATAGCGGTGTAACCCTCCTCCCTCACGTATGAGATCCTCCTCCCCTCTTTATAGGGGTTGTGACAACTCATTCAATAAGACTCCAAATATCTTACCATCAGAAGCATTGGAATGCCCTCAATAATCTATTCAATCCTATCCTTTCTATTTTAAGTTTCCTCTATCCTCTTTTGTGCTGTCTAGAAGAAACCATTTTTACCCTCACGTATAAATAACCATAAACATAGTGGAAGAAATATCATAAATTGTTCATCACAATACAAAGGAAGTAAATGGATATATATCACTATTAAATGCCAGAAAATAGTATAAATCAACACATTCTATATACCCATGGTTTTAATACACACCTTAAGGATGAAAAATATGTCACTCCTTATATAAAAATAAAATTAGATGTGTTTTCTACATCAAATATCAAAATTTCAATGATCTATCACCATCATAATTCATTAAGGTGAATGGCATATCTCCTAAACAATATCAAAGTAAAATAAGTCATCATAAGTGAAAAAGTCATCATAAATCACAAGTAAGTGATACAATGCCATTTTCATATTTATGTGTAAGATATACCACCATCTTAAAGCTTGGGTGGATGAGGAATCATCAAACCATCCCATTTGGGTGGATGCTATATCACTGGTATCACTCTCAAAGTGGAAGAAATACTACCATATCAAGTCCCGAAGTGGATGATTCACCATTAGTACTATCCTTAGGTGGATAATGAACTAGTGGTATCACATCTTAAGTGGTCGGTACACCACCAGTATCAATTCTTGGGTGGACATCATACCACTAGAGTAAGTCCCCAAGTGGATGATGTACCATCGAGAAAACTCGTAGAAGGGGAAAAAGATCCACTAGTGAATGTTCTCAAGTGGTTGATATACCACTAATACATCATTCAAAAGTTCATGAGAGGCTAATATTTTATTATTTTCTCCATGAATTATGGATAAATGGAACTCTTTAAGAGTGTATGAGAAACCACCAACCTTCCCAAAGTCACTAGTATATGTCTAGTGAACTATGGTGGATGAGATGACACCCCAAATTAATTTCAGTTGGACGAACCCCAACTTATACCAATAATCACACAAAATGAATGATACATCACTAAAATTAAATTACATGCATTTATAAAAATTAAACACATCAAAGGGTTTTGTCATAAGTTGTTAACCCTTGTAGAAGTCTTAATATTAGGCCATCTTACTGATAGAATAACTCATACTCAAGAAATTCCTCACCAGGAATACTCAAGGGGAGTTCTCTATGACACTCAGGTATGTTCTTAGTCAAATAAACCCATAATGGGTTCAAAATAATGGGTTTAATCTCATTTCAATATTAAAATTGGTCATTTTATACCAAAGGTGTTGATGCATGACACTCGTAGACCATTCACAACCTTATACGGTTCCATTAGTGCCATTTAAATTTAATAAAACCAATTTAATTAAATTTTATGGTGTATTAAACAAAGGAGAATTTCCCAAATTTCATATGATGTATGCATGGTATAAAAATACTGTCAGGTAACTAAGGGACTTCCTATCTAGGACTAGTGTGGTCCAACTCTCTGAAAACCACCCCTTGATCTAGACTCAAATGAACATAATCAAGGAACCCATAAAATTCCATAAATTTAGTCATAATCATCGATTGATGGATAAATAGTGACAAAAAATAAATAATATATAGAATATGAGTTATAGCCTTACTAGTTTCAAACACTTATGTTGAATAGATCGTGAAACCGATGATGAACAGATAAGATTTCACTCTTGAAAGAAGATGGAATAAAGCAGAACAATAGGAGGAACCTCTGGTTGTACTAGTGGAAATGAGAGTGAAATCTCATTTATATAAAAATTAAAAAAAATATTTATTTATTTTAACATTTTAAAATAAAACTATAGGTATAGAATTGGTACATACTGGCCAAGCACATGGTACTCACCCAGGGATCACTGGCCATCCAATGGGCCACCTAGAGGATTTTCCTCTACTTCCCCATCCACTGAGTACCTAATGAAATTTGTAAAGGGATATATTCCCCAACACCTGGCTTGTTTTCCATGAAATATCCCACTTTTACTACTCAAAAAATTTTAAATACCCAAAATACACTAGGTTTGGTAAAATTGAAATTGAAATCAAACCTCATCCGAAAGTGTCATGTTATAGTTTGGACAGTCTCTCATATAAAAAATATTAAAGGGATGATAATACTATATAATTATAACCATGGAAACATGTAATATAATCTTAAAAATATATTTATAATAAATAATTACATTTGGGTAAGAAAGGAAAATGATTCGGAACCCTTAACTTAGTTAAGGTTCTTAGCTTAGATCCGGACCTTAGAACCACAAAAAATATTAAATATCAAAGATAGAGAAACGTTGGAAAATAATTAATAAATATATAAGGAAAGACCTTGAACTTTCTGTAAAGAGAAATGGGATGTGGGGGTGAGTATTTATAGGTGTGGTGACTGGAATCCCTTAGAATTAAGTATAGATTATTATTTTTCTTTATCCCAAGTGCTCCACTACTCACCAAAGTGACCTATTACATACCTTAATGCTCCACTATAATTTTTTGTGCCAAAATTATATAAAATAACCATATTTTATGAATTTGGTCATGCCTACATATATATTATGTCATATTTATCATATTAAACGATTTTTATAGTATTTTACTTTTTCAATAAAAAAATTATCAAATTTCACCCCTCACCTAATATCGATGTCTTGATTCCAAATATTTTATATATTTTTCCAAATTAATCCTCTAATTATGTGAAATTTAACTTTTAAATAAATATGATAACTTTTATAAAAATCTAGTATCATAGTAAAATTCATTCTATTACTAAAATAAATTTCACATTAGCACTACTTAAAACCTAGATAAATAACTCCTTGGTACATCACCATAAGCCTTAATGGTAATGTGTTCAATAAGGGTACATTCATGGGGTGGTTCAGCCAACATTTATCTAGTAATGATTTACATTAACTTTAATGTTTCTTGTAGATAATTCCCCTCAATATTCAATTATTGAGTTTCAAATTTGTCCTGGTCTTGGAAAAAACCTTATGATGTTTCCTCCTTCCAAATATTTGATAAATACATTTCATAAGAGATGTTTCTACTAATTAAGTCCATGGATTCTACCATAAACACTAATTAACTCTTTTTATTAATTTTTTTTATATACCCCAATTATAATAGTTACTTTATAATTACTATATTATTGGGTTTCTTGAATTTAAAAAGTGAATGAGATAGATAGGGGGTATAAAAGAGTTTGAAAAAAAATGAAATATGGGATGGTATTTGAAAAAAATGAGAGGTATTTATTTTCTGATAGAGCCATGTATAGATCTTATAAAAAGGATACTATGGACCATTAACAAATGGGAAGAGAGAAATATAATGTTATCCAAGATATAGCTTCCATGATAGAATAGGTAGGGGGTGTTGCCTTTCCGGTAGCACTTGTGTCAATTATATCGAATGAAGTGTCAACAATGATGAATGGAGCATTGAAAATAGCATGGGAAGAGATCCATGATGTATGGTGCCATGTATCAAAATTATTCTTAATGAAATCAATTAGGTTTCATATCTTGGTATTTAAAATTAGTAGTAAAAAATATGGTGAGATCAAGGGTGAGAGAGAAAATTAATTAATGTTTCAGAAATTCCTATGGGTGAGAGAAATTTCCAAAAGTGAGTGATAAAATTACTTCAAGTGAAAGAAATCCTTTAGGTGTGGGGTGTGAGAAATTATGAGTGTTTATAGAGTTGATATTTGAGAGATATTTGTCATTTTGGATATGATAATCAAACAATGGGAATCAAGGAGATATGGAAGATTTGTATTGTGGGAGGACCTGGGGTGGCAGAATTCCCGGCAGTCGAACTGGATGATGATATCCCTTGTGAGGTTTTAGAGGTGGGAACTCCTAAAATTGAGTGGCCTAGGGCCTCCCCTATCCATATTCAACACTAGATGGTCCATCCCATGACCAGATCACCCGATGCAAAGAAATATACCTCCAAGTAGTCTAGATTTTGGGCAAACTCAAGCAGGTCCTCATCAAGTGTCAGTTCGGAGCGGGAACATGCCGGGAGGAGGATTACGGTGAGGAAAGATATGATGGTGGAGAAAGAAGAGTAATAAAGATGAGGAGGGGATGTTTCCATGGATGATTGCATCTATGTTTTTGGGATCCCTATATTTAGACAAGATAGAGATAGAGACAAATCACGATCCAACCCCACAGAGAATAACATGGTCAAAGACATGGCCGATTTTAATGCAATCAGAGTAGGGTACCATTAGTGACACCTGTACATCTAGATGTTCCATTTTCAAAGTTTTTAAATTCATTTTTCAGATCTAATTACCTAGTTTAAATATTTACCCTTCAGTTGAAATCATTTTAATATGACTACGAATACAATCTTCTGATGAACAAATAGTATTTTTTCCATTCATTTGACTTATACCGAACCCATCCTTCTCTAATATTGTTATTTGAAACATATTTTCCAAACCATGAAGGGGGTTTACTCCAAAACATTATGAGTAAAAAATAAGGGAAATATAAATGAGAATGGGAGATCATATATAGATATAAATTTTTAAAACATGATATATTATGGAAAAAAGAGATTCAAACCATATATGGAATAAAAATTTAAAAAGTTAACTAAAACAACTGGGCTACATAGTTAACATAAACTATTTTGAACAGTTAGTATGGTTAAATAATCCCTATTACCCTATTTTATTGGTTAAATAAACCATGTGGATTGTTTCAGGGATCCTCAGAGAGGAGTGAATGGGTTGTGCATGGTTTGTTTAACTGTTCATTGTATCCTGCGTGAGGTGTGTTCTCTGGGTAGAAGGGGATGCATGGGTAGATCACGGTTAGAAAAAATGTGATCCTAAACCACAAGACCCACTATCCTTAGACAACAGCTGGTACATGGTTAGCCCATGGTTTGGCTAATCGTGCAGGAAAACCATGTACCACTTTAAATTTTGGGTGAATTGCTATTTTTACCTTACTTATATTTTACTCCTCTCCCTTTATTTTTCTCCTCTAGTGAACAACCCCTCTATCATTGATTCAAGTTCCAAGGTGATAGTCATAATTTTCTATTCCCATTCTTACATCCACCCTCTAACGAGTCATTATATCACTAGGGAAACCTTTTGGGTCCCCTAGGTCACAATATAAGACAAATCACGACATGGTTGACTCAGTATTAGAACCTTTTATCAAGTCAAAACTAGTCACTAAAAGGGAATAACACCCCTCAGTATCATTGTCATCACATAACGAATACATTGGCCCAATAAGATAAGTCATACTAGCATCAGTCTCAAGATATGGATCAAGCCTGTCACCCATCTAAAGTCATCACTAAGCCATTCATTACACACCAAACCCATACAAAGTCTACCAAGAAAAAACTAACCTAGGTACTCACATCTCATCAGGGGAAGAACACTCACCCCATGACAGTCTCAACCAGCCCAAAGGCTATAAGACATATTAAGATTCACTGAGGCCTACTAGGTCCACTCAATCTAACCCATCATAATACTATACTCAAAGGTCTCAAATACACCTATACTATAGGACAATATGCTTATATAATTCATTCAAAAACTCACCCCTCATGAACCGTGTATCTCAAGGAATATATTTATCATCAAGTTCTCTAATAACAGAGGTCAAGGCATTGAGCCAATGCATAAGTGTAGTGATCTGACCATAGAAATCCCAGAACCAGTGTTCTGTTTCCATTACATTGGCATAAGATACAATAAACCATATACCAAAAGACTGAATGATTTAGTAGTATTGGAAAACTAGATACATACATGAACCTTGTATTACAAATTACTACACAAATTAAAACATAATCTTTTCATATCTTTTTTAGTACACAAAAAAATATTTAGGAAAGGAAACATAATAAGGGTGATGTCAAATGCTTGGTAATGGTATGTACACTAGTAGAAATAATTAATTATTGAGAATGATCATTATGATATGGTATATAAATGAACATACATTCCATTTAATCAATAAACTAATAAGGAAGTGAATAAAAAATATAGAAAGGAAAATAACTAAAAACACATTCCATTTAAATAACTCGAAAGGGAAAAATCAATATGGAAAGTCAAGAAATGGAAAAAATATTATATTTAATTAATAAACATAGAATAAAATGTATCCATAAAGTTTTTCATAGTGAAAATATCATGCATAATAAATAATAAATTAAAATGAAGTCAATGATTAATTATTGGACATCATGTCTAAGGCATACAAAAACCTATATCATCATGACCCTTCACAATACATTTTAAAACTACAGGTAGAAGCATATTAAATTTTATAAACTAATTTATCTCATTAGAATCTGTTGATGCATCGAGGGGATAAATAAAGATCGCTCCCCGCCTGCCACAGACTATCCAAAGCATTCCTAATATCAAATAATAGATTTAATTAATATCTAATATGCATTATAAAATATCTATATTGATTAAATAATAAAAATTTATCAATATTTTCCTAGATAATCAAATAACAGTCAAATTAAACACTGTACGTAAAAATGATATATGGTTTAGGAAACAAACCAATCCATGATACATGATATGTATAATTAGGGTAAATTTAATGTCTAATGATCATAGAAAACTGAATATTTCATGGGTAATAGAAAATAAATCAATGGAGTGAATTTTAATACCATCCTTGGAAAAATTAATCACAAAAAATCCAAAGGAAGAATAAGGATGGTATCTGTACAATATATCCCAAGTAGATTAAAAATAAAAGGTAGTTTTTCTTGATGAATGGACATACTATAAATATATATTTTAAAAAAATTCTTAAAGAAATTATCCTTTTTATTTGTATTTTTTTGAAAATAATTTTCATTGAAAATCACTTTTAAAAAAAAGTTCTTTAAAAATAAAACTTTTAAAATTAAAAATGAAGATTTGAAGAAATTATTGAGGGTAAATCTATACATGTCGTAAGATTAAAAAATAACCTTCCTTTTGTATGGTAAAAAGTTTAGAAAAATTCCTTGTTTGGAAAGTGACAAGAATATTTCATTGAAAAAATTTGTAAAAGAAAAAAGGGTAAAAATGTATTTAATAAATCATTTTTAAAATGTTATGAAACATTTTTTCTCTGACTAAAGAGTGAAATTAAGTAGGTTTTTCTTAAAAACATTTTATAAAACATTTTGAGTACCCCAGAGTGAAAAATGATACTATTACTTGAAAAAGGTCATAAATAACTTGAGTATTAGAAAATTAAAGAGTTTATTTAAAAATGATCAAATAATTTCCTCAAATGGATATTGAAGTACAAATAATCCCGAATAAAATCAGATTTTGAAGTAAACCCTTTAAATGATTAAAAAATTAATGATGATCAATCAATGAATATATTATGTGTATGAACTGTAAATAAACATAAAACAATTGTAAGCACAAAAATATATAATAAATATTTATTATACATTTTTTTAAAATATTAACGACAATGAGGAAGTAATATAACCCAATGAAAAAGAATCAGGATAATAAATTCTTTACCACTCAGTAACTTTTAATTAAATTACACTTATAAGAAATAATTCAAAAATAAACTCAAAATAACAAGAATATAAAATATTTCATGATATAATATATCAAAATGTGCGGTAGATACACCACACAAAAGAAGTAAGTGGTGAATATGACATTTATCTCACTGATGTAAAAAGTGAGATGAAAATCTCTCTCCTTGCATTTCATTTTGGGTGAACATCCTTTAAAATAATATGTAATGTTGTAAAACATTTCAATAACTTATAAAATAACGATAATAATATTTATAATATCATATATTATCTTTTTATAATATCTTATTACCCATTAGATAACAATATTTCATTACTTTACCTATTTCAGGTGTTAGTTGCCTAGTTTTTTGAGTATGTTTTTGACTTGTTACTTGTTTTTCATATTAATTAGATAATTATTTTAAAATCTAAAAAATATAATATATATTTAGTATATATGTATATAGAATAATCCATAATATTTAGAGATAGGAAATGAAATGCACTGGTCATGGAGACCGTAGGCCATACATACGCTTAAACACTACCTTTATTTATTTACCATATTAAAAGAATGAAACATAAATGATATATATATATGTATATTATATTTTAATTATCATATATATTTCATATAATTCAAATAGTTTTATTAAAACCATCCTTTATACGTTCCATATATAGTGTGAACGAGTCACATTGCTTTGAGGAGCCGGTAGTCCACACGTCCACAAAAAATGTTATCATATAACCATAAAATGGAACGAATGAAAGTATAAGTTATATAATAATTAAATAAGAATAAATTAAATAGAAAAACTATATAAAAAAATCATTTAAATCATAATTCTCAACCATGGGAGGCAGTAAGGGAAAACGAACAATATCATTTTGTGAGGTTGTAGTTCGCCGTACATGAAGGGTAAGTTCGTTTCCCATATGATGGAAGTGTGTGTAGGTGTATATAGAAATATTAGAAGAAAAATCTTGGTATATTTATTGTACTGATATTATTATATAATCATGGAATAAAGATAATTTATGGAGTGAATAAGGAAATAATACTAAAGTGATCGTTGAAAAAGGCTACCTCTTATTCGGGTAACTCCTTTTAGTTTAAACCAAAATTTCTCCTTGGTTTGATTTTTGACCAAATTTCATCTTCTAGTATTAGAGGAGAGAATTTTGAAGATTATTTGATCAGATTTTCTGTGATCCAAATTTCCTTAGAGGTGTGAATAAGTGGGAGGGGTGAGTGCCTTTTTATAGTGGAGGAGGAGTGACATTCTTGTAAATTTTTGAAAAAGGAATTCCACCAATGTTTTTCCCATGTAAAGTGGATAAAATAATAGTCCAAATTATATATAAGGGAGTATATGGTTAGAATATGAACATAAAATGGTTTTTGGAAAAGTTTATATGTAATTTTGTCCCTTAAAGTTTAATGTTTAATCCCTTGTTAAGATAATTTTTCACTTAATTGCTATAATTAATTTTAATCACTTTCACTAATATTTTTGGTAAAAAACTTTGTTTAAATTATTTGATAATATAAATAATTATTATTCAAAATATGGAATCAAAATTTCTAAATTCTAATAACATAAGTGGTGTAAATTAGTTTAAATTTATTCTTGTAGACGGGACGACAAAGCTGGTTTTTTGAGTAAAAATATTAAAATGTTTGAAACGTTGTTATATAAAATTTGAATGTGAAATTGATTCCAATGACCTAAATTGAATTAATTAACATAAAATTGACCTAATTAAACTTTTAAAAACAATAAAAAATATAATTTAACCTTATAAAAATAAAAATATATCATTTTTATTCAATGGGTTTATATTTTTGTTTCTAATTAATTGGTAACATATGAATTAAATCAATATTTTTATAAACCATATATTTAAATATGTTAGTTAATATTATTCATAACTGTTAATTTAACATCTAGGTTATATCTTATAATAATATTATAATAATATATCGTTGTTTGGTAAAACTCTATCTTGTGCGTAGCACAAGCTATCGAAGAAGGTCTTTATTGTGTGTGGTGCAAGATAACTCTGTATTGTGTGAATTGAAAGATATAGAAAATATTAATTTTATTTAGAATATTAAATATATTATAAATTCTTGAGTGGTTATATTCCTGTCTACATTTGGTGTTTTTTTGTTGTACATGGTATCAAATAAAAGTTACTCTTCTAGAATATTTGGGGGTGTTATATTAAGGTTCCTTGGTGGACCTTGGCACTTGGTGAAATCCATTCATAGATTTTTTATTTTTTTACTAAATAATTTATATAATCCTAATAGGTTTATCACCCTTTGTGGTGAGACCATACATATCACATGCCATATAAAACATGCATAATACTATAGGGGAAATGCATAAGGACCACCAAACACAACCATGGAGTTATTCCCATTGAATCATCACCCGTTAGCTCTCATACAAGCTTATAAAAGATCAAACCTCTATCTAACCTCATCAAGAGGTCTTAACTCAAGACAAATCATCCAAATTAATTAATTATAATCCATTATAATTTATTAAACAATTCACAAATAATTATTCAATTTAGTTTGAAAAGGAATGATTCCTATAACTCACCAAGCCATAACCAATGACAAAAACCTCATGTAATGGGTTGAAGTCTACTCTCAACACTCACCCAAACCAATTCAATGTAAAATACCCAATTCAATTACCTGATTTAATGGTCAATTCCATCCAAATTTTCCAATAACCCCAAATAATTCCATATAGTGATGTAACTTAACCCAAAATATGCGCAAAGGTGTGCATACATTATATCGGGACATACTCTAGCCAAGACAGGAAAATGCCCCATAATTTTCAGATTATTTCACTATGATTTGGTAAAATTATTACTAAAACACTAGTGTGAGACAACTCAAATCAAATGGAATCGAGATAAACTAAGACTGGAGAGAAGAAGAGGGAGACATTCGCCATAAATCATTGAAAAATGCCACAAGGATCACCCCAAATCTAATGAGGATTGGTGGAGGGAGATGGGAAGAGGAAGTTAGAAATTGTGCATGTGAGGGAGAAAGAAGAGGGTCCACCCTCTTAAAAATTCAGGGGAGAAGTTTTGTCATTTTACCTCTTTTAAAGGGATGCATAGTTTGGATTCATGATTCTATAAACCATGAACCAATTTTGAATCCTTCACTATCCATAGCTACCACCCCACATGGTTGGACTCTATGGTTAGCCAAACCCTGCATTAATCGTGCAATCTAATCTACAACACCCCACATATTTTTTTTATAATCATGTAATAACTATGTGCCTCACCCCTAGGCTAATACAAGACACACATTTTCCTTTGAAATTAAAATAGTTAACCCTTATTCATGTAATAATCATGAAAACCAACCATGATATTTAGAAAATGAATTGAAAACCTCTACACACTTAGAGTGCTTCACAGTTTCACCTAAACTATGCACACTAAAACGTGCACCAGGGTATAAATCATCTAAAACCTATACACTTTAACCTAAAGTTCCTAATAATATTCCAAGAACAAATACCTTTCATCCCTTGAACCATATAAATAAAACACACTAAAATTATCCAACTATTTGAATTTCAATATGAGTCTCAATTCAAAAAAGACCCATACTCCCGAATTCCCAAAATTCAAATTCCTTCTAAAATTTATAACTCATTAGTAGTGTGGTTTTAAAAACTCTATAACATATCAATTCTCATTATAAAGAATCCATTATGTCCTTTCAACCAACACAAATGAGCTACCTTGGTCGTCTGTTTATATCCAACTTGTTCTATTCTACTCTAGAACATCGAGTGACCTTCAACTATGAAACTCCAAACATGGGGTGAATAATTAATCAAAGACTGATCCACCACTAATAAACATCATTGAAACATGAATATTGTTATTACCAATTCCATTCTATCCTAAGATACCATTGTGTCATCAATGAGTTCATCAATGAGCTTATAGTGCTCCCCTCTATAAGGATCTTCTCATAAAGGCTGATTTCGATCCATGATGCTCTAAACAATCAGAATCACTTATCAAAAAATCATTTCTAGTGGTCAGAAGACATGATCGATATGATTTACATATCACCACATCTAATTATATTCAAATTCACCAATCAAGATTCTTCTGGATGACAATTTTCAAAGGCGAATGTCTTCATCCACCAACATGTTATCTCATTACCATTTGAACATGATGCATCAACTCCCCATAGGGGTCTCAAGATCATTCAACACCCCTAATAAATTAAAAACCCAATATTTAGTGTAATTACATAGTTGAGTCACCAAATACTCAAACCAGTTATCATTCTCTCACCCCAAGAACAGATGCACCATCGATCTAACTCATGCTCGAACCATATCAAAATCATCTTAAGATTGGTTCCAATACAATGACTTCATAAAACATCACATATGAATTTTAAATCTAGTGTTCACCAAGAAACTAGATAAAATCCATTTCACCAGAACACCAGCACAATAGTTCTACCTTTACTATCCAAATACTAGTCTCATCACACCCAAAAACCTACCCACATGGCGTTGTACTCCCTCATCCCACATTCCATCCATTACCACATGTAATGACTAGAGATGATCATCCCACTCATGCCTGAGATCCAATGTGTAAAATGAATCACCATTAGTTATTGTATCATCAGGAACATCATCCTTAGAACCCACTAAATTTCCATCTATAATGAGGGTCACCCCCTCCATGACCAATGGTGCACTCCCCACCATATGTATTTACATATACCACTCCTAAAGTGAAACCACAATAGGTTCCATAATCACACATGCATCGCTCGTCTCGAGACACACTTACCACCATCAACTCTTGATGCCACTTCATTAATTTTGTCATTATCATCTGATAGGAATCACCTCTCATCCATATCAAAATTTCATGTTTCCAAATCTGTAAAAATTCCTTCATAATTCCTCCGGAAAATATGATCCAAGGAAAAACCTTGGGTCAACCACATCATGACACCTAAACACAAATCCATCATCATATTTCACCGTAGAGGAACATTTATAATTTAATAAATACTTTTAAAAAGTCATTCCCATAAAATTCCACCATGTTTTTTGGTCCTCAACTCCCACATGACCAGTCATTGACCCATACTAAATTGTATCGTGCACAACCAACATATGTACTACCTTAGTCTAATTCAAATTTAATGGGAATATACTCTAATTTAACCCATTTATACATCCCGAATCATGCTCCCATGATTATCATGTCATAAAATCCAATATCATTGGCTTAGACCACTAACCATGATCCTTAACATTTCAATATCACCTATCTATAATAACCCTTAGTGCTCTTCTTCAAAATCGGGCATTTGACCTATTCTATAGCCCACTGCACAATCTCTCACCAATTGGAATTGTCTCAAAACCTATAGCATCTACCCATTAACTCACCACACCAATGAAACATCATCCAAAACCTATAAGTCTAGGCATCCTATCGACCCTTCCCTCGAAATCTAGTCTTGATACCAAAACAATAAAACTCAAGGTAATTTTATCAGGAGGACCCAAGGAGTCCCATGTGCCTATACAATATAAATGATAGCACATCTTAGGAATCAATCACAACCCAAAGAAACAAACCATGATTTCTATATATAAAGGAGATCAAAATCCCAGGATAACCCCTATCTCAGGTTACCCTCACACATAATATGTCATCTCAAACACAGTACCCAGATCACCAATATACCAAGTCACATCTTAATAAAACTAATCTTTCCCACCTAGCACGTAAACCATAGTTCTCACATAGTTCATAGATCATGATGTACACTACTTCTCTTATATTACCATCATAAGGAAACTCACTGGTCTAAACACTCATTCTTAGGTTCTCACATGCATATATATAAATATCAAGAAACATATACTGATTCATAAACCTACTAGGGGACTCATCCTCAGTGGAAATCCTCATACGATACCATCCCCTAAAGAATCATGATATAATGTTATCCTTTATTGGGCCTCCACATACGGTAACCACCCATAATATGATAACAATCTCATATATTTACATACATAAATATAAAAAATCAACATACCATGATACACATCTATTATAACATGATCACATGGTTTAGTTAAGAAGAATTCTACAAACAAGATATATGGGATCACATCATATAGGTTGTTGTTGACTTTTTAAATAACCTAACCTATTTCTCTCAGAATTAGTACCCAAACTACCCACAAAGGGTTCATCAGTAAGGGATATAATTCTCGTACCAACCTAATAGGGTCTATATACATCCCTCCTCTAAGGGGGTTCATATATATTGTGGAGAATCTCATCATAGATCAACATGACCTGCCATCTTAAGGAAAATACATTATGTTCTAGATAATTAGAATGTCATCACCAAGTAATATGGGAAACCTCCATATAATTTCTTTTTGAAACTTTAAACAAATTAACCCTCATAATTAGTGATATCAATTACATTCTAGCATTACTATTTCGATTGAATCATTTATTCCAAATATGATTCTTGTACATGGTGTATTACCATTGGTCTAAGATCCATAAACTACAATAAATCATAAAATCTAAAAAATAAACTGCGTTACACTTGGTGAAATCAAAAAACCATAAAAATGGATACCAAGAACATAAATATAATACCCCTGGTATCTTAGACTTATGATTATAAATGGTGTTCATGACACACTAGTCTGATATCCATCACAATATCTAAAACATTCTTATGTTACCTCTCTACTATCACACCAAATACTAAGAAAAAAATAAAGATATAATCTATGATATCAGTCACATAATCATTGACACTAGTTCGTAATATCCTTGTCCTAGTTCAATTATAAAGGTAACTAGGATGGGTCAACACATGGCCTCAAGTATTCTTCATCATACACTAGAGGTGACCAACTTGCAATGGGGATCTAGGGTATTACTGTGGGGAGACTATACCCCCATATTAGAGTGTGTAATAATAGTTAAAATAATCCAAACATCATCCAAAATAATAAATTACAGTACATGGAAGAAATAAACAATAATAACCAATAATAAATTTCATATGGAAGCAAAGAGTCATACAAACTCATCGTCATTCCAGCATACAATGATTGATCATGCACCGGGCCGATCACATATATAGAATAAATAAAAGGATAAAAGACACAGAGGCTCTACTACCATCCTCGATCCTTGAATCATCACAATATCCAATCCCAACCAATCTATCCTTATCTATCAAGCTAATACATGTCTCTACCCAACTTGAAACCATGATTATTGAGGTCTACTCAGGTGCCCAGTTCCATGGTCTCCTAAGAAATGTGTAAGTACAACATATTAGGGAACCACTAAGGTAGTATCACACATAACCAATATATTAATTATATGTGTATGTGGCATAATTATTTGAATATATAAAATATAGTATAGTATTATAAATAAAATAACCATCGTCAATCCCCAGGTTCTAACGTGACACCTGTGACCGAGTATACCTACTTTGTATAGTTCTTAAGCATCTATAAGAATGTCAGATAATCATGCCAACTCCTAATAGGTGAAACCTCCAACCCCCATGAGTTTATCTTGGGAGGTCCATAGTATCAGGATTAAATCTAACCCCTAGGTGGTAATCCTAGGAAATCTAGAAGTCATCATGCATTAATCCATCCTCTAAGGTATAATACTAGGAAATCAATCAACATAAGGCATCATTACCAAATCCTAAGGGTGACCCAAGGATTTCATAAGAATTTGGAATCATAATAAAATCCTTTTGGGTGACCCTAGGACCTCATGATCATCAGGTATCATCATTGACCCCAGGATGTAATCTTAGGTGATCAATCATATCCAGAATAGATGTCAACTCTTTGGGGGTGACCCTAAGCAATCCATATAACCTCATTCATACAAGATGGATCCTAAGAATAATAAGTATCTCATACATAACAGAAAACTATTAGGGGTAGTATGTTCCTCCCACAATATCTAAAAATAATAACAAAAATACATGTTAGCCATATTACCAAACCCCTCTAACATAAATGTGATTGTACACTAAAGAAAATGACTTTGAATCAACCCTATAGCTATATAAAACATAGATCATCTATTCAAGTTATAAGTTAACACCCACAATAAACTATACCAATTTCCACATGCACCCTCTATTGGGTCATTATATCACCGAGGTAGCCTTTGAGGTCCTTTTGGTCCCAACAGAACACGAACACCCACATGGGATCCTTAATCTCAGTCTAGTATCTTTGGAAAACACCCATAAATCATAGGTAATATCATCCATCAACATCATAATCATCGCATCATAGCCTAACTGGCCTTATAAGATAAGCCATACTATCATTATTCTCTAGAGATGGATCAATCCTGTCTCCCATAAATAGTCATAAATTAGCCATTCCTCACAAAAATAACCCATACAAAGTATACCTAGGGCACACCCACTATGATAATAACATATAAGTTGGAGAAGAATACTAAATCAATTATAATATTAACTAGACTAAATGTTATAAGGAATATTAAGGTTCACTAAGGCCTACAAGGGATACTCACCCTAACTCGCCACATTCCTCTGCTTAGAGGTTGCTAAGGAACCTATACAAAGGGATACTATTTTTACTTAATTCATTAAAAACTCACCCATCAATATTCATGTATCTTAATAAATGTATTTATCATACTAACCTCAATAATTGGTGGACGAGGCATCAATCCAGTGAAAAAGGGTTTTTAGTATCCCTTGTAACTTTGTTCAATCCATTTATAGACATTGATTTTTTTATTAAAAAAACTATATATTTTTAACAAGTCGATCACCCTTGGTGGTGAGAGTGCACATATCACATGTCATATAAAAAATTCATAATACCATAAGTGAAATTAATAAATACAACTTTACTCAACTATGGAGTTATTCCCATTGAATCACCAATCGAGATATCTCGACTGGGATCATCCAAGCTCAATCATATATCTATCATCACTGTGAGGCCCTAAATCAATCCAAAAAATCCAAATTAATTAATTATAATTTTTTATAATTTTTTAAAAAATTTAAAACTAATTATGGGAAACCTCTATATAATTTATTTTTGACACTTTAAACAAATGAACCCTCATAATTAGGGATATCAATTACATGCTAGCATACATATTTCAAGTGAATTCCTTATGCCAAATATGGTCCTTGTACATGGCGTCTTACCATTGGTCTAAGATTCATAAACTATAATAAATCATAAAATCTAAAAAATCAAGTGAGTTACACTAGGTGAAATAAAAAAACCTTAAAAATGGAAACCAAGAACAAAAATATCATATCCCTGGTAACCTAGACTTATAACCAGGAAGGGTGTTCATGACACACCCATACGATATCTATCACATGATCTGACACATTCCTATGTTACCTCCCTAAAATAATGCCAAATAGTAAGATAAACAAAAATAAAGATTCACTCTATGATATTAGTCGTAAAATAATTGGAAACACTTTGTAATATCCATGTACCAGTTCACTCTAAATAGTAACCAGATCGGGTCAACACATGGGCTCGAGTATGACTCATGATACACTAGAGTTGACCAACTAGCAATGGGGGTCTAGGGAATTAATATGGGGAGACTATACCCCCATATTAGAGTGTGTAATAATAGTGAAAATAATCCAAATATCATCCAAAATAATAAATTTGAGTACATAGAATAAATAAACAACAATAATCAACAATAAATGTCATATGGAAGAAAATAGTCATACAAACTGATGGTCATGCCCACAAACAATGATTGATCATGCACCAACTTGATCACATATATAGAATAAATAAAATTATAAAAGAAATGGAAGCTCTACTAAAATCCATAAGCCGTTAATCATCCTAATTTCCAATCCCATCCAAGCTATCCCTCTCGATCAAGCTAATATAACTCTCTACCGAATTTGAACCCATGATTATTGAGGTCTACTTAGGTGCATAGTTCCATGGTCACTTGAGAAATGTGTATGTACAACTTAGTAGGGAACCAATAATGTAGTCTCATATATAAAAAATATATTAATTATATGTTCATGTGACATACTCAATTGAATATATAAAATACAGTGTAGTAGCATAAATAAAATAACCATAGTCGATCCTCAGGTTCTAACATGACACCTGGGATCGACTATACCTACTTCGTCTAGTTATAGAGTATCTATAAGAATTTTATATAATCATTACAACTCATAATAAGTGAAACCACCAACCCCCATGAGTTTATCCTGGGAGGTCCATAGTATTAGGCATAAATCTAACGCCTATGAGGCAATCAAAGGAAATCCAGTAGTCATTGTGCATAAATTCATTCCCTAGAAGTTAATCGTAGGAAATCAATCAACACTAGGAAGAATTACCGACACCTAGGGCTGACCCAAGGATATCATAAGAATTAATAATAATCATATAATGCTTAGGGGTGAACCTTGGTGATCATGATCGTCAGACATCATCTTTAACCCCTAGGAGGTAATATTTGGTGATCGATCACATCAGGAATAAATGTCAAATCCTTATGGGTGGACCTAGGAAATCCATATAACCTCAAGAATACAATACATATCCTAGTAATCCTATGAGTATCATAAATAATAGAAAAATATAAGGGTTATTACATTCCTCCCATGATATATCAAAATAATAATGAAAAAATAGGTTGTGTGTCTGCCCAAACTCATCAAATATAAATATGAATGGACACTCAAGAACCTAACTTGAAATCATCCCTACACCCATATACATCATAAATTATCTATCCAACTTCTAAGGTGAAACCCACAATAAACTCTACCAATTCGCACATGCACCCTCTAAGGGGTCATTATATCACTGGGGAACCCTTTAAGGTCCTTTAGGTTACTACATAACATAGACACCCACATGGGATCCTCAATCCCAGTCTCATGTCTTAGGACAACACCCATAACTCAGAGAGAATATCATCCCTCGACATCATAATCATCATCACATCATGACCTCACTAGACTTATAAGATAATCCATACTATCATTAGTATTAAGGTATAGATCAATCCCATCTCCCATCCAGAGTCATAAATTAGCTATTCATAAAACAACCAACACATATAAAGTATACCTATGGAACACCCACCTAGATAATCACATCTTAATGGGATAAGAACACCCACCCCATGTTCACCTCAACTAGCCCAAAGTTTATAAGGAATCCCTCATCTTTTAGAAGGAAATACCCGTAAAAATTTGAGGATGAAATTTTTGAAGGAGGGAAGAATTTAACACCCTAATACTTTAAAATATTTCCTCTAAAAGTAAATTTAATTTTATATATATCTTCCATTAAACATAAAAAAAACTTTCTTAGATTGATTGAGTTGCACACAATACTGAGTTTTACCGAATAATATTATTATTATCCATTAAACAAGTGGTTATAAATAGGATTAACAAAACTATAAAAATATATTTTTGAATTCATTAGTTAGAAATTGATTATAAATGAATATAAAAACCAATTGAATAAAAATAATTTCTTTTATAAAAAACTATTTTTATAAAGCAAAGGAAATTTATTTTAATAAATAAAATTAATTAATATTAGTGGATGATATTAACGAAATTCATATATTATATATTAATTTTTTCTACACTCATCCAATATATTTAATAGTCATAAGATAAGAAAAAAAAAATCAAATTTTACCAATAAAATGGTGCATTTTTTTAAATGCAGTTATTTCGGTATTTTAATGATGAACTTGTTTTAAAACAAAATTTTTAAAATTTAGTAAATTTTATTTTAAAAATTAATATTTAATTTTAAAATCATAATTTTAAAAATATATTATGGTGAATTTTTGGTATTTTTTTGAGATGTTTCATTTTTGGATGAATTGTGAAAATAATGGATTTTAATTGAAAACTACATTTTCATAGAAATAAATTAAAATGATAAATTATATTTTTAATGGGTTTTAAAGTAAAAATAGATCAATTATACATCCATTAATCAAATTTAAGTCATTTTAATCTTTTTTATTTTGAATTTAGAAATAAAAACTTAGTAAACTTTGGAACATTTTCACTTTAAAAACCCGCTTTCTCAACCTATCTGTGGGTTTAATTTTAAATTAATTTTTACCACTTATGTGGTTTGAATTTGAAAAAATTAATTCCATATCTAGAATCATCATGATTTATAGTTTCTAATAAGTCAAACTTAATTTTTGACCAAAATGATTGTTGAAAGCAGTTAAAATTAATTACCATAGTTAAGAGAAACAACGGTTTATCAAGGGAATAAACATTAAACTTAAGGTAAAAATGACATATAAACTTGTTAAAAACCTATTTTAAGACCATATTTATACTTTATCCCGTCTATTCTCTATATTGGTTCATTATTGGGCCCTGGTGACATGAAAAAACGTGTGTGGGATTTAGCCTTTCAAAAAATTAAATGTGCGCCACTCACCCTACTTATAAAAGGCCTCCCCATATTCTCTCTACTTAACAAATTCAAACAAATTTGGTTAGTATGATACATACACAAATCATTCCCTAAATTTCATCCCCTCATCCAAGAAGCCTTATTTTAGGAAGAAATAAAACTTAAGAAGGAATTTGTGTAAACCTATGAGGATACCAGAAAATAGGTAGTGTTCTTATAAAATAATTTTTATTTTATTTCCTTCTCCACCTCCTTTAATTTATATTATACCATGATTATATAAGAAACTTAGGAGAATAATCTAAAAAGTGGTTTTGTTCTTCTCAAAGAATTTTAATTTTATTTCATTCTCCACCTCCTTTAATTTCTGTTATACCATGCTTATAAAATAACCTTAGTATCTTTTATATATTTATACTTTTTTATATTAAAGGTACTACCTAAAACTTCAAACAATTTCATTAAATGGGTTATGAAATCATTATTTGTGTGTATGACGGACTACCGCCTCACGAATCGATGTCATTAATTTTTCCATAACCACCTTTAAAGGTTGTAAATAATGATGGATTTATAGTTTATATATTATAAATATGATATTTGTAATGTTTTTATAATTATAGAATTAGTATATTACACATACCTTTATTATTTATTTTTTTGGGGAATAAGATAAAGCCCCTTCTTGTGTACGGCGGACTACCTTCCCAAGAAGTGATGTGAATCGTTCATTCTTTACATAAAATTTATTAAGGATGTTTTGAATAAACATATGTGATATATATAACATAATAACGATACTATAATATATATATATATATATATATTAATTTTCTTTCTTTCAATGTGATAAGAAAATGGAAACAATGTTCATGTGTACGTATGACCTACCATCTCCATGAATAATTTATTTGATTTCCTATCACTAAATTTAATGAATTACTATATATATATATTGAATATATATGATATTTAAATCATGGTTTACATTTTGGAGATGATGAAATCATGATCGGAGTAAGAGGAAAAAAAGATAACATGGGAAACAAATACATAAAAAACAAGGAAAATAACACCCAAATCAATGAAAATAATAAAAGCTTATTTACAAATAGGTGATAAGATGTTTTAAAAGGATAATATATGATATTATAAATATTAATTTGTTTATGGTATAAGCTAATAACATGCTTAAAACCATTATACATGAGGTTAAATATTGTTCAACAAAAAGGAAGCGTAAGGTATGATATTTCACCTCAATTTACATTCCATTAGGAATTAATTGTTATTATACACCAATTCAGTTTTATAAGGTGTATATACTTACCCATTGACATTTAATATCATGAAAAATTCACTATTCATGGTATTTTATCTTTTAATTTGAATTATTTCATCCAAGGGGTTTTGATTTGAAATTTTCCATGTGATAAAAGTTTTGGGAAATCTCACTTTCTTTTGTGATTGTTAACTTTATCTTGAAAATATCACTTTATTGAAATAATTTTTCATTTGGAATTAAGTTAATTTTAAATATATATATTCTTGTGTAATAGATATTATTATTTCTTAAACTATATACCATTTTTAAATATATTTTTTAACTTTGAATGTTATTTGATTAAAAGTGGAAATATTGACAAATTTGTATCCTTCGCTCAATAGAGATATTTAATAAGGAACATGATTTGTGAATTAAATAGATTATTTGATATATTAATAATGATTTTTATTGGTATTATATGAGTTGGGGACCATTTAAAGTAAGATCCTCAATGAATCAATAGTCTCTTGAGATGAATTAGTTGGCCAAATCAGATTGCTTTTTACCCATGATGTTTAAAACCTATTGTGAAAGGTCTCAACAGTACTGGTTCCATGTGCCTAGTAAATATAGAATCCAATATTTTAGTGTTTTATTCATTGAGAATTTAAATATTATTATTTTACATGATATTTTTTTCCTATAAAATTATCTTTTTATGTATTTTATTATCATTTTATTGATTAAATGACATTTGTTTCAGTTATTTATCTTTCCATATTTATTATTCCTTATCCAGATATTTATGTGGAATGTTATTTAGTTATCTACCTTTCAATATTGATTATGATTATTAATTTATATAGATTTCATTGTACTTAACCCTTATTGAGAATTTGATCTCACCCATATTTTGTTTCCTATCCCCAATATATGATGATGAATTCATGGAATTATTTTCAAGGATGCTAATATTTTAATTTTGTTATGCTTTATTTTATTTTTCCAAAATAATATGGGCATCATGTATGTAATTTGGTTTTTCAAAAATGCTAAACTATCTAGTCCTTTTGGATTTTAATCTTGATATCTTTTCTAATTTAATAAAGTAAGGCACTGGTACAGGGCCGCTATGGTTGAGGTTGTTAGATAAATAATTATAAAACGCTATAAGGATCTACCCAAATAAAAGGGGTTAAAGGAGAAAGAGGGGATGAGGTGGTCGACCCATGTGCAGGTGAGGGAGGAAGATGATGGGGTATCCTCTTAAAAATTTGGGTGGGAAAATCATTCATTTTGAATATTTTAAAGGGTAACATGGTCTTCCAAACCAAGAACCAACCATTCATCCTTCACTATACAAGGTGAACACCCTCACATGATTGGTTAATATGGTTAGATAAACCATGAGATAACTATGCAATCCGGTATGCAACATCTCATATAGTCTATCTACAATTGTGTGGTGAATGTGAATCTCACCCCAAGCCAATCAAGCTGCATGGTTTCCTCTCAAATTTATATGGTTAACACTTAGTCCTATTTTAACCATTAAAACTATTTGTGATATTTATAAAATGAACTAAAAACATCTTCACACTCGGGGTGTTTTGTGTTCTCCCCTAAACTGTGCACACCAAACTGTGCACCATGTCACATATCCTCCAAAACATCCCAAATTTCACCCAAAGTTCCCTATAATCACCCAATCACTCAATTCACATCTCAAGCCTCAAAACATATAAAAACTAATATCATTAGAATGATAAAACTCCAAGAATTTCAAACTGAATATCAATTCTAAAAACGAACCAAATTCTAGAATTTCCAAAATTCAAATTTATTTTAAAATTTATTACTCACAAGGAGAGAGGTTTTAAAGAATAGGTCTATTGAATCTTTTGAAATTGTGAAACCTTCATTAACTGATCCATGATAACCTATATCATGTCACTTCCATGATACGATCTCAATAATCTTTTCATTAAGTTCAACATCAAATCATCCCACTTCCATTTGGGAATGGGTAATTCCTAAAGAAGACTTGTTGGTCATTGATGATCATTATTTACCTGTAGATAGTAAAATTATCATTAAATAAATCCCATTATTCCCTTCTTCATCCCAAGATTCTATAATTTTCTCTAAATGTCATTATACATCTTGTTAAGCCTCCGGTGAACATCCCGTTATTAAGTATGTGGATCCCACATCAGGTCCTCACACATACTCATAGGTACCACCATAAACCACTTTTCATATAAAACATCATTAGCACCGAAGGACCAATTAGGTTAAATATCTATCCTATAAATATTTTATATCTTCAAGAAGTAATTTTATTCAGATAACTAACTCTCCTTCACCCTCTCAAGGTGTGTGGATGTAATATTTATGGACATCATGTTTGGTCTACCATGAACTCCTAAATAGAAATGCACATATCACTGAAGAGAATCATCATTTATCACTCACTACTAGATATCTACATCTTATATGCCTAAGTCTCTACAACCAATGAATCAACCATGATAAACATATTCCCATGGTTATACTCCATCAAAAATTCAAATGATTATAAGTTCAACC
Source organism: Viscum album (assembly GCA_963277665.1). Lineage (NCBI taxonomy): Eukaryota > Viridiplantae > Streptophyta > Magnoliopsida > Santalales > Viscaceae > Viscum > Viscum album. The sequence goes on along the minus strand of OY728157.1, from coordinate 197,523,885 downwards.
CACCTCATCTACCGAAGGTGCAGGTCCCTCTATAAAAATATATACAAGAGGCTCTAATGGTCAATGTATAACAAAAATTTCTCACCCAAAATATAATAAATTAATCATCTCTATGTGTGAATTACCACATAAAACTCTTGATCATGTGTCAGATAGTTTCTCTCATGTGTATTAAACTATTTTGACCCATAAGTGACCACTCACTCATCCTGCATTATAATTTATCCAAACCCAACTCCTAAAGCATAACAATACAGTGTATATTCCTTACCGATATTTAGTAAAGCTAGAATTGAAACAAAATTCAATCTATCATTTGGAACCTAAAATTATCTCTCAAAAAAATCAAAATAGAGTAACTTCACCTCCTTTGTTGTTAAGGCCATCATAATCACTACCAAAAAAGAGAAATCCTAGATGAATCGTCAGTATTAACCTATCAAACCCCAAAAAATGAATATATTTAAGATGTTTTTGGGTCATTAACAAGAAACCGTAGCCTTAACCTTCTATGAGTCCACTAATATTTCTACCTCATATATCATGTTCCCTAAACAGATCACCACACTGATATAGAAATAAAATTTCAAGAGATTAGAATATAAATAATTCTCCCTTAATGTACTTATAATTATCTATAAATAAAAATTGTTCTCCTCCATAGAATAATAGTACCCCATAATATCATAAAAAAGTGACCATGAGAGAGTCCAAATAAGTGTATACGTCCCTATTAATCAAGGATATAAATACTATCAGTGTGTTCCCAGCCCGAACAACATCATAAGATACTCATATCGGATATACTTGATACTAAAGACAATAGATGGAATCTCAGAAGGTCTCTCCCTCAATTGGTGGTAGAATAAACTCATACCAATATTAGAAAAATAATTGGATCCTTTCATATGATCGAACAAGTCATTAATATGTGGAAGAAGATATATTGGTTATCAATCATCAACAAATTCTATCTCTATTAATCTGCACATTAATACAATGAGAAATTTTTCTTCTTGTAAAAAATAGAAGTAATCCAAGAGTATGTTCTCAGATGAATGAATCCCTTTGACTCTAAACCCTCCAACCGAGCCATGATATCTCACCTATCTAGAAGAACCATCCTATAATCTGAAATGGAAATGGGCTTCATACAAGACATAATATCAGCTATAAACTCAATCTCAAACATTGGTGGAAACCCAGAAAAATAATCAATAAACACATCTTGGAACTAATGAATGGTGGGATGAGTCATTTCTTTGAAAATCACCTCGTATATTAAAGAAACACTAACCAACTAGTTTGTAATCATCATTTTATATTGATTTATAGGTCCCAAATGGCCTACCTGTAGATCCCACTCTCTAAAATAAGTATAATCCTAACCCTCTAAGGACATAAAATATAATCATCAATGATAGTGGTTGATGTGTTCTCAATAACGAGTTAAATAATCCATCTTGGGGATCATATAGAAATTATCAATGTCTAACATGAAGAATTACCAAAGGAATGTATGCCCATTGATCACAATGGTATACTCTGGACACCTCTAGATACCCTATTATTGCACCACTATGGTGCATCAATAAACAAAACCCCATATATATATATATATATATATATATATATATTTTATTGGTAACCCTAGATCACTAACCAACTTCTCAAATATAAATTATTTTGATGCACGCATATCAAATAAAGAAAAAAATAGGGTCAATTCCACAAGAATCATACATCTAACTGTAGATATCTCACTACCCTACATGGAAGAAATCTTCTCAATAGAATGAGGTTGGCCAGAATCGTATCCCTGAGCTCCCATGACATGAAATCCCCTGAGGTACCTTTCCCTTTTTTCATTACTACTGATAAGTACTAGGATCACCTCCATGACCAGAACAGCTGAAGGACTACCAATTTTCCAACTTCCATTATACCCTATGACATTCCCTTAAACCCTAGGTCATAATAGTTTCAAAATATCTCTCCAGTCTTGGTTAAATTCCAAAAAACATTTTCATGTTCTACAACTCTCCATGGGAGAAACAATCCTTTGATGACCTATAAAAATATGGTTTAGCATGCCCCATGTGGCTGCACTGATAATACTATACTTTGACTCTCCCTCTTGGAGGAAGTGACAAACAACTTTTCTGGTTTCCTTTACTATCATCACCATAGTGATACTACTCAAATCACATATTCTTACTTCCCAATGATCCTATCCCAATCAAAACAAAAGAATCTTTCTACCAAGATGACCTAACCTCATTCTAGTTTTGATCAACAATTAATGCTTGATTCATGACCTCTAAAAATGATGTTAGCATGAATATTTTCAATTGGGAATGAATAGAGTACCTTATGTAATCCTCAAAATTCTTGAATCTAGTAGCCTCATCATCCAATAGCATAGGTCTAAACAGTAGAATATCATTAAATTGAGTAGTATAGCTCATCACTGATAATCCCCCTATACCAAATGAATAAACTCCCTAGATATTTTAGCCTTTATAGTCTCTAAGATGAAGTACTCAAAAAAGACCACGAATCCTTCCAAATTAGCCACACATGTTGTTCTTCCAAGAACAGAATGTACCACTAGTAATTTTTTGGTCCCCAAATCATATAAGTATCAAAATTCAACTGCCTCTAAGAGGGTTTCTTAAGGTGATAAAAAATTGGTTGCACAGGCTAGATACAAAAAACATCTCTCTATGTTCCACCCTCACCCATACATAGTAGTGTATATTACAGATAAAACACATGAGTCAAGTATGACATGGTTGACCTATCCTTCCATGACCCATGCCTCATTTATTGCAATACTTAGATAAAAATCCCCCTGAGATACTAATCAATAGTGGGTATTTTCATAATAGGTGACTTCAGGTCTACTATTGGTGGGTTATGCTCATACCCACACATCTTGAGCTTAAGTGAAGGTCTTCCTGGTGGAATATCTATAAAATTCCAAGTACATGACTCAAAATATATTTCTAACGTAGTTATAATATCATATTTTATTATAATAAATAATTGGAATATTCCATTCAACCCCAAACACACCACCTAGGATATAAAGGTCTCACAGAATAAAGATCAAGTCTAGCATAAACAACCAATTCTAGAGTCTTCTACGAACTCATAAGGGTCCTATAATATTAATAGTATATAAAATTAGAGGTAAATAATTATGAATTGATTATGTAAAGTTTCACTAAGAAGTTATATATAAAAACTCTATATAAGTTTTTGTCAACACTTTAAGTAACTCAACCCTATATATTAACCATAATATAAATCACATACAAGAATTTAAATTTCAAGTGAACCCTAAATTCCAAGAATGATTCATAAACACACTCCTCTTGTCGCCCCAACATAAGAGTAAAAACCCATAAATCATAAATCAATATCAAAATGAATCAACTAGAAAAGTAACCCAATAGTAAAATAAAAACCAAAGAATAACAGTCCCATTCCAAGTAATTTGGACTTCGCTCATATGTGGGTTAGATAAAACTATACACAAGATCTATATCAGGCCCTGTAAAAATCCTATCAACTATGTATCATATACCAAATAGTAAGACAAAATAAAAATAGTTCTCTAATACCACTTTGTAATATACCTGATCTCGTTCACCTTTATTATGACCGTACTAAAGCACAATGTACCTCAGGTATGCCTCCTCATATTCCAGAGGCTACAGAACAATGGAAACAATTGATATATATCACATGGAGAGACTATAAATACTTTTATAGATAAACACAAACACAGTCAATGAAATATAATAAACTGTTCATCACAACACAACGGAAGTAAAATGATAGATATCACTGTTAAATGCCAAAAAATAGTAAAAATCAATACATTATATACAACCATGGTTTGAATACACACCACAAGAAAGAACAATATATCACTTATCATGTAAAAATAAAACTAAATGAGTAATCTACATCATATATCACCAGTTAAATGATCCATCACTGTCATAATCCATTAAGGTGGATGATACATCACCTGACTAGTTTTGAAGTAAAATAATTCATCATTGGTGAACGAGGAATCATCATTAATAGGTAGAGGATACAATACCATTTTCATATTTAGGTGGATTATATACCACTGTCTTATAGCTTGGGTGGACAAGGAATCACCAAACCATCCATTCTTGGTGGATGATATATCACTGGTATCACTCTCAAAGTGGTATACATACCACCATATCAAGTCCCAAAGTGGAAAATGCACCATTATTATTTTCCATAGGTGGATAATAAAGTAGTGGTATCACATATCAATTGGTTAGTACACCACTGGTATCAATTATTGGGTGGACATCATACTACTGGAATAAGTCCCCAAGTGGATGATGTACCACTGGGAAAACTCTCAAAAGGGGACAAATCTATACCAATTAAAGTTCTTAAGTGGTTAATATAACACTAATAAATCATTCTAATGTTCTTGATATGATAATATTTTATTATTCTCTCAGTGAATCATGGATCAATGACACACTTTATGGGTAGATGAGAAACCAAAAACCTTCCTGAAGTCATTATTATACCTCTAGTGCACCAAGGTGGATGCGATACCACCCCTGATTAACTTTAGTTGGATGGATGCACTTTATACCAAGAATCCCAAAAAATTAATGATACATCACTAAAATTCAACTCAAGGAATTTATAAACATTAAAATATCAAAGGTTATTCTCATAAGTTTTTAAACCTTGTCAAAGTCTCAATATTGGGTCATCCTACATATATCCTAGATTATACTCAAGAAATTACTCACTAAGGAATACTTAAGGGTAAAACACTATGCTTATAGGATTGTTTATTTGTCAAAGAAACCCATCAACAGTTCAAAATCAAGGCTTGAAACTCATTTCTATATAAAATTTTGTCCTTAGAGACCAAAGGTGTTGTTGCGCACCACTCGTAGACAATAGACAACCTTCCAAAGTTTCATTAGTTCCATTAAAATTTAATAAAACCAATTTAATTAAATTTTAGGGTGTAATAAAAAAATAATCATTTCCCACATATACTATGTTGTATGCACAGTATAAAAATACTACCAAGTAACCAAGGGACTGCCTACCTAGGACTAGTATTATTCAACTCTTTGAAAACCACCCATTGATTTGGACTCAAATGAACATAATTAGGGAAGCTATTAAATTCCATAAAATTAGTCACAATCATCGATGTATGGTTAAATAGTGACAAAAATATAGAATATAGGGATTATGTGTCATATCCTTACTAGTTTCAACCTCCTATGTTGAATGGATCCTAAAACCAATGATGAACATATAGGATTACAATCCTGAAAGAAGATGTAATAAAGAAGAACAATGGAAGGAACCGTTGTTTGTACTTAAAGAAATGATATTTAAATCTCTTTTATAAAAATTAATAATTTATTTATCTATTTAGTTTAAAATTTTAAAATAAAACTATAGGTATATAATTATTACCTACTGTATGGGAATAGGGTACCCAACCAGGGGTCATTAGCCACCTGATGGGCCACTTGGAGGCTTTTCCTCCACTGCCCCATCCACTGAGTAACTTGTGGAATCTATCAAGGGATATATGTCTAAACACCTAGCCAGTTTTCCTGAAAATTTACCACTTTAACTACTAAAAAAATAATAAATTCCCAAAATAGATGAGGTTTGGTGAAATTGAAATTGAAATTGTACCTCGTACGTATGTGGAGTGTTATAGATTGGATAGTCACTCATGGATAAAAGATTAATGGGATGATAATAGTATATAATTATAACCACATAAACATATAATATAGGATTTAAAAAAAATTTATACCAAATAATTACATTTGGAGAAGAAAGGAAAATGATTAGGAACCCATAACTTAGTTAAGGTTATTAGCTTAGAGTCGGCCCTTAAAACCACCAAAAATCTTCAACATCGTAGAGATGAAAATGGGAGAAAGTACTTAATAAATATATAAGGAAAATTTTTAACTTGGTGTAAAGATAAATGGTAATTGGGGGTGATTATTCATAGGTTTGGTGAGTGGTATCCCTTGGAATAAAGTATTGATAATTTCTTTCCTTTATCCCAAGTGCTCCACTACTCACCAAAGTGCCCCATTTTCTCCCTTAATGATCCAATATAATGGTCAGTGAAAAAATTAGATAAAATAACCATCTTATATGAATTTGGTCATTCATACATATAAATGATGTCATATTTACCATATTACACCATTTTTATAGTATTTTACCTTTTAAATATTTTTTTTTCACATTTAATCCCTTACCTAATATCAATGTCCTTATTCAAAATATTTAATCTATTTTGTCAAAATTAATCCTCTAATTATGTGAAATTTAACATTTAAATAAATATGATATATTTTAAATTTTTTTTTATCATAGTAAAATTTATTTTATTACTGAATGAAATTTTACATTAATACCACTTAAACCCTAGATACATAACTCCTTGCTACATCTCAATTAGCCTTAATGGTAAGGTGTTCAATAATGGTACTTTCATGGGGTGGTTTAGAGAACATTAATCTAGAAATAATTTCCATTAACTTGAATATTTCTTCTAGATAATTCCCATCAAACATCAATTGTTGAAGTTCAACTTTTTCCCAGTCTCAGGAAAACCCTTGTGATGTTACCTACCTCCAAATATTTGATAAATTTAATTTAAGGGATACTTATACTAGTTGAGTCCATGGTTTCTACCATCACCACTAATTAAATCTTATCATTTCCCCTATTAATACATAACAATTAAAATAATTACTTTATAATGACTATATTTTTGGGTTTTTTGAATTTAAAATTTGAATGAGATAGGGAGGGGGGATACAAGAGTTTGAAAAAAATAAATGTGGGATGGATTTAAAAAAAAGAGAGATATTTAATTTTTGAGAGTTCTATGTATAGTTATTATAAAAATCATACATTGTACCACTACCAAGGGTGAATAGAATAAGATAGTGTTACCCAATATATAGATTCCAAGACAGAATAGGTAGGGGTTCCACCTTTGTAGTAACGCAAGTGTCGATGAAGTTGAATCAAGTGTTGAAAATGAAGAACAAAGCATTGAAGATAGCAAGGGAAAAGATCCATGATGTATGATTCCATGTATTGAAATTATTATTAATGAAATCAATTAGGCAAAATGTATTGGAAATGAAAATCAGTAGTGAAAAAGATGATGCGATCATGGGTGAGAGATAAAATTCCTTTATGTGTCAGAAATTACTACAAGTGAGAGAAATTTCCATGAGTGAGTGATAAAATTACTTCAAGTAAAAGAAAACCATCAAGTGTGGGGTAGGAGTGATTCTATGTGTTTATAGAGATGATATATGAGATATATTTATAATTTTCGATATTGTAATAAATTGTATATTTCTTTGGTGGAGTAATATTTGGCCAAACTATGCTATTTATTGTGTTTTATGAGCTCTTTTCTGTTGTGACAACATTATGTCCCCTTACAACTAGTATCAAAGCTTCTTGGTTTCTACTTGAGATGATGGAGGTAGAGTCACATAAAGGTATTCATTAGAGATCTATAAAGATGACACTAATAATGGGTGCAATTAATCATGTCAGTATTGACATGGAATATTTGATGTAGATAGAGATCCATTGAAGGTGGAGATGATAATGATGAATCCGATTATAGAGGAGTCGATGGTGATGGAACCAATTATTATAGATTCCATGATGATGGAGTTTACGATAGATGAAAAGTCAAATTTTAAATCAAGGTGAAGAATATTGGTTTTTTTAATTTAAAATTTGAATAAGATAGAGAGAGAGAGAAAAAAAGTTATCAGAGTGTTTCATAAAATAATAAATGTGGGATGAAGTTTGAAAAAAAGGAGAGATTCTTTTGAGTGAGACATGTATGAATCTTATAAAAAGGATGCATCCAACTATTTCTAAGGGAAAAAACAAGAATAGAGAGCTGGAAAAGAAGTAGCTGCTGAGGTCGAGTAGGTAGGGGGTTCTGTGTTTGCAATAGCTCATGTGTAGATGATAGAGAATGAAGCATAAAAAATAAAAACCGAAGCATAATTGATGTTGTGTGAAGAGACCCATGATGTGTGGTTCCATGTATCAAAATTATTCCTGATGGATGCAATAAAGCATTGTGTCCCAATAATTAATGTAGGTGGTACACAAGATAATGAGACCATGTGTGAGTAAGAAAATTACTTTGTGTTTAAAAATTGTTTTTTAGTGAAAAGGATCCTTTGTGTGTGTGGTGAAATAGATTTTGAGTGTTTTTATAGGGAATCTCTAATAGATATGTGCAATTTTGGATACGATAAAAAATGTTGGATTATGTTCTAGCCAAATAATATCATTTTTTTATATTTCACTTTGTTATAATCGTTATGTGTATCTTAGAATCCAAACCATAGAGGTTTTATATTGTACTTGAATTATTTTTAATTGTTTATTGTTTATTTTTGGGTGTAGAATTCTTATCAAATCAATATATTCGATTTTTACTATATCATTTTGTAATTATAAAACATTCATATTTATTATTATAAATTTTCAAGTATTCTGTGACATTTTCTCTATTTCCATCAATGTTTATATATGTGTGTTTGATAGTGTGACTCAATGAGAATAATAAGTTAAGTTGTAACGCTACCAATTAATCAAAGAATTTAGTTAATATTTTTTATAAATTTTAGAACCACTATACTGTAACATAACCCATTGTAGTGTTCCATATGAAAAAGTGTGGTGGGTCATATGGGTGTGATGTAATATTTAAAGACGTGTTCATCATCCCCATTAGGGTAGAACCCTTTGACCTTCACTCATCTCCACTATCATAAATGATTCAAAGGATATCCACCAGTTTTGTACCATAGGATATCAAATTCTTGTCTCCTACCAACATGTTTTTGGTGACCTGACCCTCGATACCCCGAGACCTATCCACCACCACCACCCCATCCTTGATGTTGTCGTTGCCCACTGCATTCCTTAGCTCTAATATCTACCTTTTGAAATCTTCCACCAAGTTCCTATATGGATGCACCCTATCCCTCAGATTCTCATACAATAGTGTTAAGATCACTTTATCCTACTCAAACTCCACTCGCAACAACCCCACCATCATCTGTGACAAATAACCATTAAACATGAAAAAATAGAGCATGCTTTATAACAAAAAATAGAGCAGGTTGTCGTCTACCTTTTTGTATATAGGGGCTTGGAGGTTGGGTTTGGATATAATGTAGCCGGTGAGGATGACATTGGGAATAATGTAGGAGGTAATTAGGTAGTTTATGTAGTTTGTGTGAATTTTAATATTCATTTCATTGTTTTTATATTGAAATAAAATGTGTTAAATTATCCCATTTAAATTAAGAATGCATAAAAAATTCATATTTGTTTTAATTATTTTTAAATTATCTAACATTTTCTTTAGACCTGCTTCCTCTGGGACCTCCTTACCACATGGTCTTCCTTATTCGGGCCCCAAACATTGGCTGACCTGTTTCCTGCATTCTCCTATGACATGTTGGTTATCTGCTTATTGTTTGATCCTTATCCATTGATAATTATCACCACCTATTACATCATCACCATCTATTTGTCCTGATGGATAATAGATTTACTCTTTTTTCAATTCCACAGTGTGTGCATAATGAGAATTGGTTGGTCATTCTATTTCAAGGCACTGATGGTGTTAAGGAGAATTGATCACCCACCACATTGGTCTGATCTATTGTGATTCAATTTTGGGTTTTCCCCACTATTGGTTCTCTAGTGCTCCCATCCCAGGTGTCCAAACCCTATCTAGATGTTTTATTATAATCATTGGTGGTGAACCTATGATCTTTCCAAACTCTACGATACACTGCTAGTGTACCGCTCCTGGTGAAGCTTTGAAGATATCACTCTTAGTCCAAGTAACTGAAGAAGAATATTCAATCCATGGATTATTTCATGTTGGGGGGGGGGTATTCAGTGAACATTGATGATTCAAAATAGCTTGGTGAAGACAAGAAGAGATCAGGGTGGCCATATCAGTTAGTTTATGGCACTATAAGTTGTTCACATTTTTATTCCTATATCTTGTTTGTAATATTTGTATCTCTTATGTTGATTCTGATGTTTTCTTCATCATTTCACTATAAATTGTCTTATGTTTTTGAGCATTAATAAAAATCTTGTGTGGATGGTGGTGTTATTTCCATGTATTTAGGTCCCCATGTGACCGAAGCACATTTAATATCTATGTTATTTACTATTTACTTAAAATCTTTCATATCATGTGTTCTATTTGTATTGATCTATAATATTAGTCTTTGTTCTATTAATAATTCACTTTGGTCCTTGTGTTGTTTGGTGATCTTCCCTGATTCAGGTCACCAATCGACCTCACATAGTGGTATCAGATCTCTGCTTATTTTTTTTTCTATTGAATTTAATAGTTGTTTCATTTTTCCTTAATTTACAATTATAGTTTCTGATTTAATTTTCATAGTTTAATATCACTCTTTTTCACCTTTTCCTTTATTTATTTCAATTATTTAAAGATGTCATCCTTTTGAATGAAAAATATTTTACCCAAGAGATTGGTCAGTTTTTAGGGGTCAATGCTTAATGTTGTCCGTAAGAACTTGACATATACTCTATGGGTAAACATGTCAATAATGAGCTATCAAATTGATAAATTTTATGGTGAAAATGAATTTAATTTGTGTTTAATTAAGATGAGAGACCTTCTTGTGCAGTAGGGCCTCATTAATGCCCTTTATGGACCCAAGAAGCCTATTATAACTGTAAATGAAACTGGAAATCCTATTACATAATATGTTGATGTTGACCCTAATTTTTTATTTAAGGCACATAGATCTAATTTTTTTTATATAGGTGGTAAAGTCCTTAGAGAAGTTGATTATGAGTCTACTATTTCTATAATTTGGTTTAAACCTGAAAAAATTTACATGACTGCTTCATTAGTACAAATTCTTTAAAAAAACAACGTATATTTACATTTAAAATAAAACATGGTATTTAAATTAAAGAATATCTAGATCAATTTAATAAAGTCTTGTTATATTATCCAACATTAAATTTTCTATTGATAATGAGGATCAATCAATGATTAACTTAACATCTTTAGATAATTCCTAGAACACCCTAGTATAGAATATGATTTGTGGTTGAGATTCTTTAGCCCCATAAGAGGTTAAATCATCCCTTTTTTCTAAGTATCTACATTCTAAACATATAATCACAGTTGATTATAATATCTTGTTCTCTAAGGGTAGACCTCGAACTAAAACCAAGAAGAAATAGTTTAATAAAGATAAGAATAAAATAAATAAATAACCCAAACCCAGGACTAATTCAAGGGATATAAAGGTCACCTATTTTCATTATAGAAAACTAGGGCACATTAAACCCAAGTATAGGAAACTCTGTCATGAGTTAGAGCTTAAAAAAATCCATTGATCAGTCCCATCTTGTAGAATCTAGCAATGAAACTGGTGAGGTACTTAATGTGACCACCCATGCACTCAATCAAGAGTGGTCCCTTGATTTAGTTTTCTCTTTCCATATGTTTCCTTTTAGAGAGTCTTTTATAGATATGGATAAGAGGGTAAAAGGTTATTTCCTATTAGGTAATAATAATAGGTGTAAGGCTTAGGGTAGAAGTTATGATTTTTTAGAAATTGATGACCAGAATATCATTAATTTAGTTGTTTTTTGGTGGGTTCCCAATCTCCAAAGAAACCTTATTTACTTTGGGGTCCTAGACTAAAATGGGTTCACCTTTTGGTCTGAAACATATTGTCTTAGAATATATAAAGTATCTAGAACCATTCTTAATGGATATTTAATTAATGGGCTATATGTATTGAATGGAAAGACCCATTCAAGGTAGTTGGGTAGTTTATATTCAACTAATACTAATAATAATATGCTTTGACTTAAAATATTATGTAATGTTAGATGTAAAGTCCTTGAGAAACTGAACAATAAAGGGGTTTTGAGTGACATCACACCAAGAAACCTTCCATTTTGTGAATATTGTGTGATTGAAATTCAAAGAGGGTTGGCTTTGGTAGGTCTAGTTTCAAAGCCACCCACCCCTTAGAATATGTCGACTCTAATCTATAGGGTCCATCTAAGACTTCCTACCAGGGTGGGGGTTTATATTTTGTTACCTTCATATATTAATTTTCTAGGAAAGTGTGGATTTACATTCTTAAAAACATGTTTGATGTTTTCTAAACCATTAAAACACGGAAAACCTTAGTTTAAAATTAGATTAGGAAGAAACAAGAAACTTTTAGAATACACAATGGGATTGAATACCTATCCACTGAGTTCAAACATTTTTTAGAATATGAAGGTGTTAAAAGACATAGAATAGTTATGGAAACTCTTCAAAAAAGTTCTTAGATGATAGGATTAATAGGACTATCCTAGAAAGTGTCTGGAGCATGATTTTATTCTAAGACCTCCCCAAATCCTTTTGGTAAGAGGCTTCCAGCACTGCTATCCACATAATTAATAGGTTTCCCTCTTCTCTTAATCAGTTTAAAACACCTGAAGAATTTTGGACTGGTAATCCCCCTTCTTATTCCTACTTAAGAGTCATTGTTTTTATAACTTATTATCACGTTAAGACTAAAAAATTATAACCAAGATCTCTAAAGTGTATCTTTTTTGGGAATCTTGTGAGTGTCAAGGGGTATGAACTTTGGGGGGATAAACCAGGTTATCAAAACTACATTGTAAGTAGATATGTTTTCTTTCACGAGTCGTACTCTTTAAAAAAAAAGGATTCCACACTTGGATACTCTGTTCTAGCCCCTGAAAAGGTAAATGAAACTATGACCCCAACCCAGTTTGAGGATCCTATCTAGTTTTCTCAACCTGCTCCTCAACCCACCACTGGTACCGATTCTGTGACTTCATCTAATTTATATTTTGAATCAAAACCTTCTACCCCTAGAATGGATTACCAACTAACCCAATATAGAGAGAGGATGGTTCGAAGACCCCCTAATATGTTTAGTCAGTATGATATGAAATATTATGCCTTCCATTTATCCTAGGATCTTGTTGATGATGATCCTCAAACCTATTGTCAGTATTTAAATGACAAAGACTAAAACTAGTGGGTCTTTTCCATGAATGAAGAAATGCAATCATTAAAAAATAACCACACTTGGATTGTTGTGAAAAAAAACTAATGAAAAAATTAATTGGTTTTAAGTGGATCTTTAAAAGAAAAGAAAATAACACCAGGGAAAATAAAATCAAGTATAAAGTAAGATCAGTGGAAAAAGTTTTCCTCTAAAGAGAGGTATTTTATTACTATGAAATTTTATCCCCTATTGTTAAGCATTATTCCATTAGGCTCTTACTTGAATTATCTTCCTATAATGATCTACACATTGAATAGTTATATATTAAAATTACCTTTTTTCATAGTGATTTTAATGATAAAATTTATTTGAAACCTCATAATGGTTATCCTAATTAATTAAAAGTAAATCAAGTATTCATTTTAAAAAAATATTTGTATGGCCTGAAATAATCCTCTAGGTAGTGTTACTTAAAATTTTATTCATTCATTTTAGCTAACCAATTCATTATAAGTCAATATAATGCTTGTGTTTATTTTAAATCAACCAAAAATTGTATGATTTATATGATTTTACATGTTGATAACATGATTATCATTTGAAAAAAATATGTACCTCTTTTCTTCTATTAAATCCCAATTAAAAGGTAAGTTTGAAATGAATTACTTAGGTGAAACTAATAAAATATTGGGCATTTAAATCAAAAGGGATAGACCAAATAGAATGTCATACTTATCTCACCATTCTTATGTTTTAAAAATCCTCAAGAGACATATGTTTGAATCTATCAAACCAGTAAATATACCTCTGGGATGAAATTTTAAACTATATTTAACACAAGAACCTAATGGTTCTAATGATATTCACTTTATGTCTCAAATACCATATTTTAGTATAATAAGTAGTGTAATATACTTTATGATCTACACTCATCTAGATATTTTCTATGCAATCTGCACTTTAAAAAGATTCATGGACACACTTGGGAAGCCTCACTAGCATTCCCTTAAGTGGGTCTTAAGACACCTCTCTTATAGATCTAATATGGATTCGTGTTATGGTAAAGATGTACAATCTTCTGAATTTATTACTGGATATGTATATGTGAATTACATAGGTAACATTGATATTAGAAAATACCTCACTGGTTATGAGTTCACTTCCAATGGTGGCTCCATTTCATGAAAATTTAATATGAAATAAATTGTTCCACTTTAAACTGTGGAGTTTGTGTATATTTACTTGACCTAAGTAGTGAAACATGCATTATAGATGAAGGTTTTGTCTTCTAAATTTCACTTGTACAATGTTGTTACTAATGTCTATTCTGATAGTCAATCAATGCTTCATTTATCTTTAAATTTAGTTTTCCATGGTAAATAAAAGAAAATAGATATTTGGTCGCATTTTATTAGAGATATTTTGGAATCTGGTATATTGTGTGTCAAAAATTATCACAATTACCTAAACCTGGGTGATAGTTTGATTAAAGCTATTATCTTTTCTATGTTCAAATTTTGTTTAGAAAAATTGAATTTGGTTTCAATTCCATAAACTTAGGTGCAAGAACATCACCAATTTCAAATAAAAATTATGGAGAATTGTGAATTGTGATATTCATTTCTTTGTTTTAATATTGGAATAAAATATTGTAATTTATCCCATTTCAATTCTCCATGAATGAAAAATTCATATTTATTCGATTTATTTTCAAATGTTCAAACATTTTCTTTGACCCGACTTCCACTTGGGACGCCTTACCTTTTGGGATTCCATATTTAGGCCCTGGCCTTTGGCCGACCCATTTCCCATGTGATCTTATAATATGATGGCTATCCTATTATTTTTTGATCCTTAGTTTTTGATAATTCTCACTACCCATAGCATCATCTCTATCCATTTATCTCGATGGATAATCGCTTTGCTGTTTCAATGGTTCGACAATGTACGCATGAAGGGCCTTGGTTGGCCATTATATTATGAGGAAATGAAGATATCATGGGGTATTAATCACTCCCTACACTAGTATGATCTCTTGTGATTCAATTTTGGGTTTTCCTCACTACTGGTTATCTGATGGTACCTCCTCTATTCTCTAAACCCTAGGGAAATGATTTCTTCTGATCTCCAGTGGTGAAACTTTGCACTTTCCAAACTCCATGGTAAAATTCTAGTGTACCACTCTTGGTGGACCTTCAAATACAATTCTCTTTTTCCAGGATGAGTACCCAATGAAAAAGATCTAATCCTTAGAGGTTTGTGAGTTTTGGGTCTATTCAACAAAATTTGACAATTCAGAACATCCTAGTGAAGACAAGATGATATCAGGATGACCATAACATTTCAAATCTAGCACTATAAGTTGTTCGTGTTTTCATTACTGCATCTCATTTTTAATAGTTGTATCATTATATGATGCTATTCATGTTTTCATAATCTTTTCACTATAAATACATTTCTATTTTTGAGCATTAATAAAGTTCTTGTGTGAGTGGTTATGTTCTTTCCATGCATGTAGGTCCCCATGGGATTGAAACACGTTAAATCTCTATATTCTTTAATATTTCCTTATAATCTTTTGTTTATTGTGTTCTATTTGTATAGATCTATAATATTAGTCTTAGTTATGCAAAAAATTCATTTCATTCCTTGTGATGTTTAGTGTTCTGCCCTGATTTGGGCCACCAATCAGCCTCAAAATTGGAATAGGTATTCAAGGTTGACTCTATATTCCTCCCCATATAATAGTCGACCAATTTCGAGAATGAATTCATACTCAAATATTACAGTATCCTTGGAAACCCCACCATGCTCCCATGAATCACTCTACACCCAACATATAATCAATAATAAAATGATGGGAATCAAGTAGGTAGGTAAGATTTGAGATGTGATAGGACCTCAGGTGGGTGAATTTATGGTAGGAAAACTGGGTGATGATATACCTGGTGAGGGTTTCAATGTTGGTACATTGGACGCCAAGCGGCCTGGGGCCACCCTTAGACAACTCTGAAAATAATAGGTCCGTACTTTAACCTAGAACACCCCATGTGAAGAACTCTTCATCCAGGTACTACAAATTCAATTGGAAATCTAACTGGTCCTTATCAAGCATCGGTCCAGAGCGGGTGTATGTCGGGATGAGGAGCATCAATACGACTTATATGATGTAAGACAATAAGAATAAGAAATATGAGGAGGTAATGACACCATAGATGATTGTGTCTATGTTATGGGGCTTCAATAATTTATACAAGAGAGACAAATACATAGAAAGAACAATATCCAACCCCACTGAGCATAGAATAGTCAAATTCATGATGGATTTTAATGAAACCAGAACATGGTACCTGTGGAGAAACCTTCACATCTAGATGTTCCATTTTCAAAGATGTGAAATCCTATTGTCAGATTGAATTTCACAGTTTTAATATTTACCATTAAATTAAAATCATTTTAATATAACCACTAAAACAATATTTTGATGAATAAATAGTATTTTGTACATGTGTTTGACCTATATCAATTAGAAGCATGCACCAATCCTTCCATACTATTGTTAATTGAAAGACTTTTTTCCAAACCATGAAGGGGGTTTCCTCTTAAACCTTATGAGTATAGAATAAGGGAAAGATAAATGATAATGGGAGATCATATATAGATATAAATAAAAAAACTTGATATATTATAGAAAAAATAGCTTCAAACTATATATGGAATGAATATTAAAAAAATTAATTGAAACAACAAGATATTATGGTTAGCATAAACCATGATTCCTTATCCATATTATTAAATAAACCGTGTGAGGTATTGTAGGGAACCTATGAGAGGAGTACATTGGATGCACATAGTTTTTTTAAACATGAAATGAAACCTTTGTGGTTTGGGTTCCCTGAGCATAGGGGGATGTACAAATATAGCATGGTTAGAAGAAACATGCTCTTAAATCGTTCATCCCATTATCCTTGGACAATATATAGCACATGGTTGACTTATGTTTTGGCCAACCGTGTTTCCAAACCAAGCACCACTTTAAATTTTGGAGGAATTTTCATTTTTCCCTTAATTCTATTTAACTCCTCTCCATTTATTTTTATCCTCCTATGAAAAACTGCTCTATCATTGATTAAAGTTCCAAGGTGACAGTCATAATCATCTCTTCACATTCCTACATGCACCCTGCAAGGGGTTGTTATATCACTAGGGGCTCTAGATTCTACTAGGTCACAATATAACAAAAATAACCACATGGGTTCCTTAGTATTAGAATCTTTTCTAAATTAAAAATTTGTCACTCAAAGGGAATAACATCTCTAAGAATCATTTTAATCACATCATGAACTCATTGTACCCATAAGATATTGAATATTGATATCAGTCTAATGTTATGGGTCAAGCCCATCGCCCATCTAAATTCATCACTAAGCTTGTCATTACACACCCAACCCAACTAGAGTCAACCTAGGGAAAACCCACCAATGTACTCACATCTTAGCAAGGGAAGAAAACTCACCCCTTGGTCATCTCAACTAGCCTAAAGGCTCTAAGGCATTTCAATATTCACTAAGGCCTACTAGGTCCACTCACTATAACCTATCACATTTTTCTACATAGAGTTCATGAAGGAACCTATACTAAGGTACACTAGGCCTGCTTAATTCATTAAAAACTCACCCCTCATAGTATGCGTATCTCAAGGAATACATTTATCATCTATAACTCTACTATCAAGGGTCAAGGAAACTATTTAAGTAATAAGGGTCCTTGGTGGACCTTGGAACCTAGTGAAATCCATTCATAGACATTTAATTTTTTATTAAATAATTTATATAATTTTAAAAGGTTGATAACCATTAGTGGTGAGACTACACATATCACATGCCATATAAAACTTGCATAATACTATAGAAGAAATACATAAGGGCCACCTACCAAAACCATAGAGTTATTCCCTTTGAATCATCACATGGAAGATCTCATACAGGCTTATCCTAGCTCAACCCTATATCTCCCCTCATAAAGAGGTCCTAACTCAAGAAAAATCATCCAAATTAATTAATTAGGATCCATCTCAAATAATTAAACAAATTATAACTAACTATTTAATTTAGTTTGAAAATACGTAATCCCTATAACTCATCGAGGCATAAATGATCACTGAAACCTCAATGATCGAGGTGCATCTAATCTCAACACACACCAAAACTGAATCCATGAAAAATCCCTAGTTACATTTAACTAATTCAATGGTCAATTTCATCCAAATTATCCAATAACACAAATAATTCCATACATTTATGTAACATAACCGAAACTATGTTAAGAAATGTGCATAAAATATATTGGGACGTCTTATAGAAAATACATGAAAAAGCCTCATCATTTTCAAATGATTTCACCATACTGTGTTAAAATCATTAATAAAACCCTAGAATAAGGAAATTTAAATTAGTGTAATCAAGATAAACTAAGTGTGGAGAGAATTAGAGTGATAGATTCATAATAAATCATTGAAAAATGCAACATGTATCACCTTAAATCCAATAGGTATTGAAGGAGGATAAGTGGAGGAGGCATATGGATCTTATGCATGTGAGAGACAAAGAAGAGGGGATTCCCTATTAAAAATTTAAGAGATAGGTTTGGTCATTTTATCTCTTGTAAATGGTATCATAGTTTGGATTCATGGTCGGCCAAACTGTGCACAAACTGTGTATCCTTAAATGTCCACAGATACCACCATTAGATGGTTAGAAAACATGGTTAGTCAAACTATGAACAAACCATGCAATATGATCTATAACACCCCATATAGTTTTTATATAATCATTCATTAAATATATGCATCACCCCTAAGCTAATTCAATCCACACAGTTTCCTTTGAAATTCAAAAAGTTATCCCTCAGTCAGGTGCTAACCATTAAAACCAACCATGAGATTTAGAAAATGAATTGAAAACCTCTAAATGCTCGGGTGCATCATAGTTTCCCCTAAATTGTTCACACCAAACTATGCAATAGGGAAGAAATCCTCTAAAACTTATAAAATTTAACCTGAAGTTCCTAAGACTCACCTAAGCACCCAATACCTTTGTGACCTCAAACCATATAAAAAACATTGAAATTATATAACTCTTTCAATTTCAATCCAAGATTCAATTTGAAAAATGACCCCTACTCCTAAATTCCCAAAATTCAAATTCCTTATTAAATTTATAACTCTCTAAGAGTGTGGTTTTATGAAATCTCTACCATAAAACTTCTCATTACCAATAATAATTTGTGTCCTTTAAAGTAACACAATTGACCTACCCTGGTCCTCTATTCATATATAACTTGTTGCATTCATCTCTGGAACACTGGGTGTCCTTCACCTATGCAACTCCAAACATGGGGTTCATAATTCATTAAAGACCGATCCACCACTCTGCACCATAATTGAAACATGAAGATAGTTCATACCCATTCCCTTATATCCCAAGACCCTATATTGTCATCAACTAGTTCATTCTTGAGCTTATAGTATTCCTCGCCATAAAAATGGGCTCATAAAGGCTGATTCCAAGACATGGTGATCTTAACCATTAAAATCAATTATCAAAAACCCATTTCTAGTGGTTACAAGACATTATCTATATGGTTTCCATATCACCATATCGAATTACATGAAAATTCACAAATCAAACCTCCTATAGATGACAATTTTCTAAGGAATTTTACTTCATCAACTAACATGTTATCTCATTACCACTCAAACATATTGCATTAACTACTTAGATACATATAAAGATCAATCAACGACCCACTAAATTATAAAACTAGTATTCTTTGTAATTACATTGTTGGTTCACCAACCAATCAAACTGGTTGTTGTTATCTCACCTGGAGAACTGATGCACAATTGATTTGACTCATGTTCACAGCATATCAAAATCATCTTGAGCCTCATTCCAATGCAAGGAATCCATCCAACATCATGTCATAATTTCAAATCTAGTTATCATCATGAAATTAGATAAAACCCATTTCACCTACACACTAACACCCTAGATCCACTTTTACTGTCCAATGACTAGTCTCGTCACACCCATGACCCTACCCACATAGGGTTTAACTTCATAATCCCATGTTATATCTATTACCACATTCAATGACTAGACACGATCATACCACTCAAGACTAATCACTAATGTAAAACATCAATCACCATCAGTTCTTGGTTGATTAGGAACATCATCCTCGACACCCACTAAATTTCCATCTATAATGAGGGTCACCCCCTTCATTACCAATGGTTCACTCCCCACCATATTTATTTACTTATACCACTCCTCAAGTGAAATAATAATATGTTCCATCATCACATGTTTGTCCCTCCTCCAGATCCACACTTACCAGTACCAACTCTTGACACCACTCCACTCATGTTTCTATTATCCTCACATAGGAATTGAATCTCATGTATATCAAAATTTATGGTATCCAAACCTATAAAAATTCCATCATATTTCCTCCCTGACAATGTGGTCCAAGGCCCAACCTTGGGTAAACCACATCATGACACCCAAACCCATATCCAACATCACTTTTCACTATAGGGGAAAATTTACCATTTAATCAAAAATATCAAGAAATATTACCATAAAGATTAATGATGTTTTTAGGTCCTTAACTCACACACATCCGCTCAATGAAACATAAAAAATAGTACCATGAATAACATTCATGTGTACCACCTAAGTCTCATCTTAATACAATGGACATATACTCCAATATTACCTGATCACAAATCCTGAATCATGATCCCATGGGTCGCATGTCTGAAAATCCAAGATCATTGGCTTACACCATTAACCATGCTCCTCAACATGTCAATGTCACCTATATAGAAGCACCCTCAGTGATATTATTCAAAACTAAGCATTTAACCTATTCCATAGTCCAATGCACGATCAACCACCAAATAGAATTGTCTCAAACCTAAATTATATACCAACACACTCACCACACCAATGAAATCACATCCAAAACCAACAGGGTCAGGTATCCTACTGATCCTACCCTCTACATGTAGTCTTAATACCAAAAACTTACCACTCAAGGTGGTATTATCAAGAAAACCCAAGGCATACCATGTGTCTATACAATATACCTATTATCACATATTAGGAATCAATCTTAACCCAAATAACCAACCCATACTTCCTATCTCTAAAGGTGCTCATAATCTCAGGCTAACCCCAATCTTAGGTTACCCTCACATATCACATCTCATCCAAAATATAGTACTCAAATCACAAATATCCCAAGTCATATCTAAATAGAACTAAGATCTCCCACCTTGCACATAAACCATAGTCCTCACATAGGTCATAGCTCACGAGGTACACCTATGCTCTGATCTTACCATCATAAAGAAAATTAGTGGCCCAAAAACTCATTCTTGGGTTATCACATAGATAAATATACATATCAAGCAACACATGTCGAGTCATAAACCTACTAGGGTACTCGTCATCACTAGACATCCTCATATGAGACTACCCCCTCAATAATCATGATCTAAAGTTATCCCTCATTGGGAATCCATATAATTTTTTATTGACACTTTAAACAAATAAACCATCATAATCAGTTATATCAATCACACACTAGAATAAACAATACAAGTGAACCCTTTATGAAATATACGATGCATGTACATGTTCTATTACAATTGGGACAATAGCCATAAACCGCAATAAATCATAAAATCTAAAAAATCAAGTGTGTCACTCTAGGTGAAATCAAACAATCATAAAAATGGAAACCAATAAAAAAATCCCATATCCCTGGTAACCTATACTTATTATCAATAAGGGTGTTCACGACACACCATTATGATATCTACCACAAGATATGACACATTCATATGTTACCCCTATTCGATAACCACAAATAGTTTGATTAAAAAATACAGACAACTCTATGTCACTATCAAATAATCTTTGATACCACTTTATAATATCCCCATCCTAGTTCACTCTGAATGATAATCAAACAAGGTCAACACGTGGCCTCAGGTATGCCTCATCATACACTAGAGGCGACTTACAAGAAATGGGGGTCTAGGGTATTAATGTGGGGAGACTATACCCCCCATATTAGAGTGTGTAATAATAGTGGAAATAAATCAAAAATCATCCACAATAATAAATCAAAGTACATAGATGAAATAAACGATAATCATCAATAATAAATGTCATATGGAAGAATATTAATATAAACTCATGTTCATGAAATCATAAAATGATTGATCACCCACTAGGCGGATCACATATATAGAATAAATAAAATGACAATAGGCAATGAGGATCTACTACCATCCCTGAGCCTCGATTAATCATAATATCCGATCCAATCCGAGCTATCCTGCTTGATCAAGCTACTCCAGGTATCTACCAAACTTGAAACCATATTTATTGAGGTATACTCAAGTGACTAGTTCCATGACCTCCCAAGAATGGTGTGAGTACAACTTAGTTGGGAACCACTAATGTAGTCTCATATATAACCAATAAATGGATTTTATGTGTATGTGACATACTCAACTGAATAAATAAAATACAATGTAGTAACATATATAATGTAACCATCATCGATCCTCAGGTTCTAACATGAAACATTGGATTGAATATACCTACTTTTTCTAGTTACGAAGTATCTTTGAGAACACCATATAATCATGCCAACTCAAAATATGTAAAACTACCAACCCACATTAGTTTATCCTGGGAGGTCCATAGTATCTGGAATAAATCTCAACCCTCATTGGTAATCCTATGGAATCTTGTAGTCATGATTCATAAATCCATCCCCTGGTAGATAATCCTAGGGAATCAATCAATATCAGGAATCATTACCGACTCCAAGGGGGGACCCATATCTATTATAAGAATAAAAAATCATCATTGAATCCTTTGGGGAGACCCTATGTCATCATGATCATCAGGCATCATCATTGACCCCTAAGAGGTAATATTACGTGATCAATAATATTAGGAATAAATTTAAACTCCTCATGGGTGACCCAAATCAATCTATATAACCTCAAGCATACAATCTGGATCTTAGGAATCCTAGGCATCTTACACATAAAAGAAAAATTTGAGGGGTAGTATGTTCCTCCCATGATATCTGAGAATAATAAAGAAAACACATGTTGGACATATTCCCAAACCCATATAACATAAATGTGATTGGAAACTGAATAACATGAATTGAAATCATCCCTATATCCATATATAATATACCTAATCTATTCAATATCTAAGGTGACACCCACAATAAAATCTACCAATTCCCACATGCACCCTCTAAGGGGTCATTATATCACTGGGTCACCCTTTGAGGTCCTTTAGGTCATAACATAACACAAACACCCCCATGGGATCCGTAATATTAGTCTCATTTTTAGGACAAAATCCATCACTCAGAGGTCATATCATCCATAAAAATCATAATCCTCACACCACGACCTCACTAAACTTATAAGATAAGTCATACTAGAATTAGTCTCAAGAGAGGGATCAAAACTTTCTCCTATCCAAATTCATAAATTAGCCATTCCTCACACAAAAATATATCCAAAGCATACCTAAGGCAAACCAACCTAGACAATCACATCTTAGATAGATAAGAACACTCACCCCATGGTCATATCAAATATCCCAAAGGTTATAAGTAATCTCAAGGTTTACTGTGGCATACTAGGGACCCTCACTCTAACCCATCACATTCCAATACTCAGAGGTTGCTAAGTCTAAGTTCCCAGTCAAGGAATTGTATCATTGATATGGGGAGGGGGTGAATTAAGGATACCCTTTTTATTTTATGATTCGTTTCCATTGAAAAAACCTTCATGTCCTATTAAAGATTCAATTACCTACTGAAAAAATCAAACACACATGCATGGGAACACAAATATTTACAAGGTTCACTATTCAATAATAATATCTATGTCCTTGGTATGGTTTGGAAATGATATAATACCATAAAATCCACTTTTAAAAAATAACTGGATTGCAATGAGTAAGATATGCCCTTACACTCATGTAGCACTATGAAACAATCCCACTAGTGTGTGTGCACCCTCTTAGCATAATATGGAAATAAAACCTCGCTGTAACAACTCATGTTACCTACACTTCTTTTTAATCCAACAAATTTATTCAATTGAAATACAATTATTGAATTCCTCACCTAGAATAAAGGTAATAACCATATATACTCTGTTTCTTAAAACTCAGTCTGATTTTTTTGGGTCTGATTCTCCCAGTCCGATTACTCCGAGTAGGAATCTTCCAAAAAAATTCTTGATGTCTGATTTTTTGACAGAATAGAATATAAATGAATCAAAAATACTTCAATACATGAGAATGATAAAACCTAATATGATTCTTCCTCAGTATAGAAATATTCTATAAATAAATACCCACTATGGAAAATCCTTTTTTGATTAATTCATCCTGATATCAACATCATTCAAAAAAAATTACATGATGAATACGATGATCTGCTGAGTATGATAAATTCTGAGTACAATGATTAGATGAATACAATCCGTACAATCTTGTCTCTTCTCTTTCACTTCTCTGTCATAACGTCTTCAATACAAGATCAATACGAAGACTTCCTCTTCTCTCTAGAAACTCATAGCTTCTCTCTCTACTGTGGTGAATATTACTTCATCATCAGTCAAGTATAATGTACTTTTTTCCTTTTATAGATGACCCACGAGTGTTTTGGTGGGAATCCCAAAAATCATTCCCACTCACACAAATTCACTCAAAATGTAATTTCCCCTAAAATCTCAGAATGCATTTTGACCTCATCAACTATACTCGATTCCTCTCGAAACTTCTAAAATATTCACCTCTTCTTCCCTAGACTCCCATTTCAATTGTCTTTCTGATTTCCATTACTCTATATGATTCTATCATGTTGATTTCTTCAAAATAAATCCCTATACCAATTGAGTGTGACTGAAGAAATAAACTTCTCTACTTTAGATATAATAATTCTTTTGAATGAAAGGTCCCTTGAAAATCCCCCCCTTGAAAATTCAATCACCAATCTCCAATTTTCTTCAGCACCTCATTTAAACAAAGTAACTCAACCCTTTTGAAATGGTTTACTACATTGTTGATCATCCTCTTCATATCTTCTCTCGACACAATTGAAAACATTACTTCACTTATAAACCTGTTCTTGTATTATGACTAACTTGATGACATTGAATTATTTGAGAAACAACTTTAGCATCACCTGAATTTAATTAGAAAGTATTGTAACTTTCCATTCATTATGACTCCATTATTTTCATATCAACCCAAGTAAGATATTTTATGAATGCAACCGGTCCAGATATGATCATCAAGGATATTATCATTTTGGGTATGATCATTTTGATATTGATCTTTTACTTCCTATGACTGATATCAATTATTATGATTTTGATCATTTTTATATTTATCATTATGATATTGATCATTTTGAGATAGATCATTCTGAGATTGATCATTCTAAGATTCATCATTCTGATATTGATCATTCTGATATTGATTATTCTGGGTAGGAAATGTTTATGGACTATCTGATGAAAAACAAGATTCTATAGTAAATTAGTACCACCTTTTCAATCCATACCTTCATTTAAATCAATACCACCTTTTCAATCAATACCACCTTTTCAAACAATACCACTTTTTCAATCAATACTACATTTATGATCAATATGGATATCATTATCCTAATGATGATCTTTAAGTAAGGGGTTGATGGAAAAATGCTATAGTAAATCGACATAACTATTTCAATCGACATACACTTTTATTTTCTTTCACCCAAATCTGATTGTTTTGAAAAACAATTGGTATCACTTCTTTCTCTCTGCCACCCAGATACGATAAATCTTGATAAAATCTTTTTCAGATTGGTAGCATCTCTTTCTATCTTCCATTATTTCATCAAGCTTGCATCAAAAGTTATTCATTCATCTCATTATTTATGTGAAATAAAAATCAGCAAATCATTGTCACATTTAAAACATCCTTTCCATACTAACCCTGATTCTCTAAAAAAACCAAAACTTCTTTCAGAACAGCTTTATATCATTACAAAAGACTATCATAGTTAGTCTTATTCTTTACAAAACATGATGAGTCTTATTTTTATCAGTCCCATAGTGAGTCTAATTTTTATCAATACCATAGTGAGTCTGATTTTAAACAATCCCATGGTGAGTCTGATTATTATCAATCCCAAAATCAAAAAACATATTTCTCAACATACTTTCTTTATTTCAAGATACTGATCGATTAAAAAAAATACAAACAAAACACAACTTGGGCCTAAAAATATCCCCCTTTTTATTTTTTTTCAATACCTACTTCAAACACTTAAATATTCATAAAAAGCATGAGTTGAAATGTTTCCTTTTTTTATTCCCCTATTTATTTCATCTCTCCCACTTTATCTTATCTCTCCCCCTTATTAAAAATCAAATTAAAAGTGAAAATCTTGATAAGTTTCTCCCTTATTGGAAATTTATCTCCATTTCTAGATGTTGATACTTTTCTTTAACATGGGTATCACATGATTTTATTAAAAAATAACCTTTAACTAAACAACTCTAAGTCTACGTGGGCTAACCCAATGTAGAAAAAAAGAGTGTATAATCAAGGTGATAAATGTTTTCCATAACACAACCTTCATGTAATACCTTTTCTACCCTTCTCCAAACATTCTAATGACTAGGGGAAAACCTTGAAAGAATTTATTTTGGATAAAAGTAACCTACATCCATCTCAACAAACACATCAGAAATTCCATGTGTATAAAAACAAAACTTTTCAAAACAAAATTTTCATGTATTCATTAATTTATTTTTCAAAAAAAGTTGGAGAATAATTAATTCCATTATCCTTATTTACAACCCTTCAATTACCCATATGTTATAACAAGTATACAAAGATATTGGGAGTTAGGAGGAACCTCTATTGTTCCTTATAAACAACAATCAGACTAAGAGTCCTCTCTCAATCTTGCATTTTTCTTCTTATTATTGTATTTTTCATTGTATGTTCTTTATTACTTCTCTTCATCCTTCTCAGATTTTGTAACCTATTATTTATTATCTATATAATATTTTTACGAGGATGTAGAATTTTATTCATCTTTAGATACATCTTTGTTACAATCTGTTTATAATGTTTTTCTCATGTCTATCTTTTCTTCTAGAATTATAGTTGAATAGATTTTGTTATTATTCATCACTTTATCATATTCAAAATCTATTAATATCTTTTTGTTTAAAACTATAATATCATCAAAAGTCTTCTTCTTACTCTCTTCTTTTAGTTTCTTTTGAACTTCCTCCAATTTCCTAGCCAAGTCAATGTGTTCTGGCCAGAAATCTAAGCACTATTTCTTTTGAAACTTAGCATATTTTCCTTTATTTACTTCCAAAACATCCGACTTCTGAGAATTTATAAGAATATTTAGTTGTTATGGTAAAAAAAAATACATCCCCTTTTCAAGGTGTGTAGGTTTCCCACACCTTTCACAAGTAGTTTCCAATTCTTTGAACCTATTTTCAATCTTTACTTCATTATTCTTAGATTTCTTCAACACAACCTTCTTAGTCTTCTTATTTTGAGAGAATTGACTCCCTCTGAAACCTTACCTTCCATATCCTATAGAATAATAGAAGTGTTGTTGGTTGAACCAACACATATTATCTATATGTCCAAATCCAAAAAAATACTAGAAATATCCATAAAATGAGTATTTCCTTTGAAACATCCATATAGAATAGAACTATGAACACATTTCTCAGCAATATTTTTATCTTTATTTTATAATCCACCAAAATTTCTGTTATCGATCATATTATTACTTTTCTTTTCTGTATTATCCAAACTAGAAGTATTGGAAACCTCTCCAGGTTAAGAATGTTTTAAAACATTTTTTGACACAGGGTTCTTTGTGACTTCTGAATTCCCAAACTTATTGGTCTTATAAACATACAAAAATTTCCCAGCTTTATTCTTTTCAAAAACAATTCCATTATTATTTTAACCCTTTTAAGGTATCTTTTTTTATCCATAATAGGTTTTTTATTCTGGGAAAATTTACCAATTTCAGTGACGGGCTTTTGGACAGTTTTATTTCCCAATTCAGCTTCAGATAAATTTTGTTTGGACAAGTCCCAACTCTTATTCCCTTTTCTTCAGTTTAAATTCTTGATGCTCATTATGATTATTTTCTTCTTCAAGATATTTATTCAAATCATCAATCTATTAATCCATATTCTCTTTCTCATCAACAAAACATCTTTTATTTCTTGTTGAGGAACATTAATCTTCTATATTTTGGTTTAGTTTTTCAAGCCTTCTGATCATTCTCAAGCATTATTTCAAATATTCTTTCAAATGAATCTCAATTTGAGTATCTTCTTCACTAAAACTGATAATTCTTAATTATGCATCATTCATTTTTTTAATAAAAGTATTTTCCCCAACATGCTCAATTGAATTTTTAGATCCATCTTCACTTTATTCTACTTCTTTAGAACAACTACTTTCATTTCTAGAATAACTTTCCTCATTAAATATTGTAATAAACATGTTTTCTTCACCATAATTTGTAACATCCTCACTATAATAATCCTTATACAAAAAGATTATCCTTTTTAATTTGGAGAACATCTTATCTTCCTTTGTGGAATATAATTTTTCTTTATCACCCTTTTTACTCCATGATCTTCTGGGCCTTCTTTATTCTTCTTCACTTTCTTCTTTATCACTTTATTTTTTATTACCTCTTTGTGGAAAATTGGAAAAAAAATTCCTAATTGCTCCATATCTAAAATTTTTTAAGGGATGTTTCCCTTTATACCTTCTTATACCTATTTTGACATTTTTAGAAAATAAGGATAAAATATCATTATGATTTCTATATACCTAATTTTTGGAGTTAGAATCTCCTTCTTCTTCTTTAGAAATAATCATATTTGACTTCTCTTTATTCATAGCCTTGAAAGAAATTTCTCTATCAACTTTTTTTCCCTTAATAGTGTTCCCTCATCTCATTGCATACACTTTTTCTTTTATGTTTCTTTTATTTTGAAACAACCTTCACCTCCTGTTTAAGATTCAATTCCCCACTGAAAAAAAAATCAAACACACATCCATAAAAACATTGGTATTTAAAAGGTTGACTATTCAATAAGAATAGATATGTCCTTGTTATGGTTGGGAAATGATCCAATATCATAAAATCCACTATAAAAAAAATCCGTGGATTACAATAAGTAGGATATACCCTTACACTCGTGTAGCACTATGAAACAATCCGACTAGTGTGTGTGCACCCTTTTAACACAATAGGGAAATACAACCTGTATGCAACAACTCATGTTACCTATGCTTCTTTTCAATTCAAAAAATGTATTCAATTGAAATAAAATTATTCAATTCCTTACCCAGAAGAAAGGTAAGAACCACCTAGAATTTTTTTCATAAACAGAGTCTGATTTTTCTGGGTCCGATTCTCCCAGTCGGATTCCTCCAAGTATGATTCTTCCAAAACAATTCTTCAAGACCAATTTTCTGATATAATACAATAGAAATGAATTAGAACCACTTCAATACCTGATCATGATAAAACCCAGTATGATTCTTCATCAGTCTAGAAATATTGAATATGGAAATACCCAACATAGAAAATCCCATTCTGATTAATTCAGCCTAATACCAACATCAACAGAATATAATTGAAAAGCTAAATATGATGATCCACTGAGTTCGATAAAGTCTGAGTACGATGATCATCCAAATACAATCATCACAATATTGTATCTTTGCTTTCACATATCCATTAGAACATATTCAATACAATATCAATATGAATACTTATTCTTCTCTCTAGAAACATAGATCTTATTTCTCTACTGTGGTGAACTGTACTTCGTCGTTAATCAAGTACAATGTACGTTTTTCCTTTTATAGGTGACCCATGAGTGTTTTTGTGGGAATCCCAAAAATCATTCCCTCTCTCACAAATTCACTCAAAATCTAATTTCCCATGAAATCTCAAAATGAATTTTGAATTCATCAACTCTTATCGATTCTTCTAAGACTTCTATAGTCGTCACCTCTTCTTCTCCAGACTCCCATTTCAATTGTTAGTATGATTTAAATTTTTGAGTTTGATTCTATCATGATGATTTCTTAAAAACAAAGATATGTAGCAGTTGAATGTGATTGGATAAATACACTTCTCCTATTGAGAAACAATTTTTATTTTGAATGAATGGTTTCCCTTGACAAGACCCCCCTTGAAAATTAATTCATCAATATCAACTTTCTTCAGCACCTCATCCAAACAAAGTAACTCAACCCTTTTGAAATGGTTTACTACATTTTTTATCACCATCTTCACATATTATCTTGACATAATTGAAAACATCACTTTATTTATAAACTTGTTCTTGTATCATGACTAAATTCATGACTTTTAATTCATTAAGAAACAACTTTAGAATCATCTGATTTTAATCGGAAATTATTGGAACTTTCTATTCATTCATGATTCTTTCTTTTCATATCAACCCAAGTATGACCTTTTATGAATACAAATGGTCTTGATATGATCATCCTTTGTATGATCAATTTGTGTATGATCATTTTGATATTGATATTTTCCTACCTGAGCTTGAAATCAATAATTATGATATTGATCATTCTAATATTGATCATTTTGATATTGATCATTATGATATTGATCATTATAAGATTGATCGTTTTGAGATTGATAATTCTGAGATTTATCATTCTGATATTGATCATTCTAGGTATGAAAATTTTATGTCATATCTGATGGAAAATAAGATGCTACAGTAAATTAGTACCACCTTTTCAATAAGTACCTCCTTTTCAATCGATACCATCTTTTCAATCAATACCACCTTTTTGATCAATACCACCTTTTTTATCAATACCACATTTTTTATCAATACTAAATTTTAGATCAATATGGATGTGATTATCCTAATGATGATCTTTAATTAAGGGATTGATGGAAAACAAAATGCTACAATAAATCAGCATAACAATTTCCATCGACATCACATTTATTTTTCTTTCACCCAGATACGATTGTTTTGAAAAACAATCCTTATCACTTCTTTCTCTCTACCACCCATATACGATAAATGTAGATTTGGTATTTTTTGTCTTGGTAGAAACTATTTCACTCTCCCATTCTTCCATCAAGCTTGCATCACAAGTTCTCTATTCAAATCATGATTTATGTGAAATACAGACCAACAAAGCATCGCAACATTTAAAACATCATAGTCAAGATGACCCCAATTCTATAGCAAAACCAACACTTCTTTTGAATCAACTTCATCTCATTGGGATTGAATATCATAGCGAGTCTGATTATTTACAAAACATGATGAGTCTGGTTTTTATCAATCCCACAGTGAGTTTGATTTTTATCAATCCAACAGTGAGTAGGATTTTTATCAATCCCATAGTGAGTCTGGTTTTTATCAATCCCATACCGAAATATCATCTTTCTTAATATACTTTATTCCTTTTAGCATACTAATCGATTGACAAGAAATACAACCAAAACGCAACTTGGTCCTACCACTAAGGCACCTATACTAAAAGACACTACTTCTAATTAATTAATTCATAACTCACCCTCAAAGATTCATGTATCTCAAGAAATATATTAATTATCCTGAACTCAACCATCGGTGGATGAGGCATCAAGCTAGTGATCAAGGTTTCTTAGAATCCCTTAGAACTTTATGCAATCCATTTATAAAAATTAATTTTTTATTAAAAAATTTATATAATTTTAACAAGATGATCACCCTTGGTTGTGAAAGTGCACATACCACATTCAATATAAAACATGCATAATACCATATGTAAAATGAATAAGGACCACTACTTAAATATGTAGTTATTCCCTTTTAATCACTACTTGAGATCTCTCGCCTAGGCTCATCTAAGCTCAATCATCCATCTATCATCATTATGAGGCCCAAAATCATTCCAAAACATCCAAATTAATTAATTATAATTATTTATAATTTATTAAACAATTTAACACTAACTATTCAATTTAATATGAAAATCCATAACTCTTAAAAACTAATTGACGCATAAAAAATCTCTGAAACCTCAAGAAATGGGGTGAAACCCACTCCCAACATGCTACTGAACCTAAGATGCAAAAGTCCAAATTCAATTACCTAATTTAATAGTCAATTTCATCCAAAATTTT
This sequence comes from Viscum album, assembly GCA_963277665.1. Classification (NCBI taxonomy): domain Eukaryota; kingdom Viridiplantae; phylum Streptophyta; class Magnoliopsida; order Santalales; family Viscaceae; genus Viscum; species Viscum album. The sequence continues at coordinate 197,491,357 of OY728157.1, read as the reverse complement.
CCATAAACACAAAATATTTACATATTGTAAAATGACTAAAGTGGAACAATGTGAAACAATATGAATACATCATATCAAGATTTCCGCTAGCTAATCCACATGAAATCCCCATTATTTTCAGATGAGTTTACCATGTTCTGGTGAAATCATCACTAAAACCTTATCTAGAGATGACTGAAATATGTGGAATAGAGAAAATAAGAACAAAAAGAGGTAGAGGGATAGATTCACCATTTATTTTAGCAGCAAAATATTTTTCAATATTTTCATATTATAATAAATTTAATTTTTTTGATATCTTTCATTACATGAAACAATGACTTTCTTTGATGGCTTGCGCTACTCACAAGACTACGTTTTAGTGAATATAACTAATATTAGTAGTTAAATTTGTAGTTATAAATTGGATTAACTAACTTATGAAAATAAATGGTTTAATTCATTGGTTACCAAATAATTAGAAATAAATATAAAAAACAATTTAATATAAAGGAATTTTTTTTAAAAAACTCTTTTTATGAACTAGAGGTGTTTTATTGTGAAAAATTAAATTAATTACTATTAGGGAATGATATAAATGAAATTTATATATTATATAATAAATATTTTTTTACATTCATACAATATATTTTGTAGGCATATGATAATAATAAATCCAAATTTATGCATAAAAGGCTATATTTTTCTAAAGGCAGTTTTTCTACCTTTAAATAGTGAATTTATTTTAAAACTAAATTTTTAGACTTTTATAAATTTTATTGAACAAATAAAATTCATTTTTAAAATTTTAATATAAAAATTATCTTAGTGTGAGTTTTTAATATTTTTTTGAGAAGTTTCATTTTTTTATGAATAGTGAAAACACAAGATTTTAATTAAAAAATACCTTTTCATCTAAATAATTTATAATGTTGAATTGTATTTTAAATTATTTTAAATTGAAAATAGATCAATTACACATATATTAATCCAATTCAGTTTATTGGAATCATTTTTATATTGAATTTATATATAAAAACTTACTAAACTTTTGAACATTTTTACTTTAAAAACCCGCTTTCTCATCCCGTGTCTGGGATTAATTTTAAATTAGTTTTTTTCACTTATGTAATTTGAATTTCCAATTTTTTTATATATTTGGAATAGTCATAATTTATCATTTATAACTATTCCAAATTAATTTTTTACCAAAATGAGTGGTGAAATCAGTTAAAATTAATTATAGTGATTAAGAGAAAAATGTGTTTACCAAGGGACTAAACTTTAAACTTAAGGGAAAAAATGACCCATAAATTCTTCCAAACCCCATTGTATTGTAACGAATCGACCCCAGTTAACCATAATCGTTGCATTATTACATAATATTGGCATGATTACAAGATATAAAGTCCCAAACAATTTATTTGTTTAGTAGCCTTAGATGTACTAGATACATACATATGTTTTACATTACATTATGAAATGGAAAAAAAAATTGTGTCCCCTTTGAACACAATCATATCCATTATCCTATTCCTAAATGTTAATATTAATATACTTCTTTGAATCCTGGAAAAAATTAAACATAATAAAAGGGTGAGCTCAGATGCTCAGTAAGGATAATAAAATAGAAGAAACTATCGTAAATAAGCACAATCATTTAAGGCAATGTATAAGACTAAAAAAAGCCTTTTAAACACAAAATTCAGCTTAATATGGAAAAGATAAATCAAATGATTCTATTTAATTATTAACATATATATTATACTAGTAGAATAATCACATTTAATATCAATTGATAATTTCATAGTGGTGGAATGCATAATGTTGGACATCATAACCACATAGTCAAGGCATCATGCCAAGACTTCAAATAAATTTTTTGTCAAGTCCTTGTGCCAAGACACTAATATGTCTCATGAGACATACTGATTAATCGAGGGGCTATAGCAGTCCCCACCCATCACTAACCAAGTTGAATGCATTCCTCATATCAAAAGGGTAAAACATAATCTAAACATTTGTATTAAAACTAGTATATGAAATGTCAATACCTTAAAAGTCACACTATTTATCAAAGAAGTCGTTTAAGAGAGATTTTTGAATAAAAGTGTCTCATAACACTTTGAAACTTTTGATAAATTTTAATTTAAAAATATCCATGTCCATATAAATAAATCCTTAAAATCATTTTTAAAACATGGACATTAATGAGAATGATTTTGAAGAATAAATCTTTAAAACAAAATTTTAGTTAAAGAGTTCCAAACCAATTGAGAGATTCTTGGATAGAAATAATTGAGGAATAAAATTAATCAAAACTTTAAAATATCATGATAATAAGGGTATTCATGATATAATATGACAAGGGACAGTATATACACTATATAAAATAGAATTTGCACAAAACAACAAAGAAGTCCCTGTAGAAAATAAATTGAGACGAAATCCATTATAAAGACCATATCCTTATATTAAGGAAAAATCAATGATATAATTATGTGTGACAAATATATATACACAAAATATTATTGGGTATTAATTGTAAATCAATCAGAGTACATTCACACATATTCTTGTAAAAACAAAACCAATGACTTGGATGTTTAACTCAATGAATGGAAATTGAGTTAAGATTACCCTTATCAAGTTCATATCAATGACTTGATAATTTATCAATGGAGTTATTATAAGTATAAAAAGTATATAAATACAATGGGTAGTGTAAATTATTACAAAAATAAATAAATAGTGATTCTACACATAATCTTGGAGTAAAATAATCAATGAAGTATGTGTAAAACTTAATGAGTGGAAATTTGAAATTTGGAATTCCCTTACCGATTTGGTAACTTACAAAACATACACCCCGTGAAAGAAGGATAATAAAATTAAGATGTAAATACAAATAAATTAAAGTATATTACACAAATAATACAATAATGGGTAGTACATACACCAAAAAAAAGAAAATAGTGGCAATTATAGCATGAATCTCACAGGATAAAGAGTGAGATGAAAACCCCTTACCTTGTAATTTTACTTAGTAGGGGGTATGTTAACCTCTTTTATAATGGTCAAATAATTGTTATTATATTATTAAATAACCACAAACATAAATATGAAATCATATATTATCCTCTAATATTTCTTTGTTAATAATATTTCAGTAGTATCGTTGTTTCAAGTGTTAACTGATTCATTTTCCTTTATATGTTTTGTAACGCAAGTCATGTTTGTTATGTATAGGATGTATTTGATTAATATAAATAATTATATTAAGTTCATAAATATTTTTTAATCATAAAATTAAAATTATTCTTGAATGGTTATGATGGGGGACGAAATATCATCACGTCATAGAGACGGGAAGCCGTGCATACGCACGAGCAACAATATCATTCTATTGATGGTGAAATAATTTGTAATTGAATGGTTTATTATATATAAATAATAATTAACTTATTATATTTATTATTTAAATCAATTATTCTCATTATTATACCCATACAAATAATGAAGTGTTGAATAACAAACTATACCTCGACGTGGAGACAGTAAGTTGTACATACGCACGTATGGTGACTTTGTCATGCATATGATGGATATAATAATGAATATGGTTGTAATTTATTTATAATAAAATCAAAATATTTATAAGTGATTGGATTTATTATTTTGGTATGGAAAAAAACTAATAAAGAAGAAGTGGAAGAAGAAAAGAACATTGAAAGAGGTGAGGAAATAATTACCTCTTCTTCGGGTTCTTCCTATTGATTTGAACAAAATGTATCATTAGGTTGACTTTATGATCAAAGTAAGGAATCTAGGTTGATAAAAGGGTCTTTTGAAGGATATTGTATCAGGTTTTGGCTGAGACAAATGGCTTGAGAGGTGTGAATTTAAGATAACGAGAAGTATCCTTTTATAAGAGAGGTGAGGGGCACTTTAGGAAAAGCATGAAATATTAATTTATTCTAAAATAATTTTTTGGTTATAATAGCTTCAAATAGATTTATTTCGAGTATAAGGTGGGTATGGGTTTAAATCGTCTCAAACAATAGGTTTTAGAGAAGTTTAGGTCACCATATTAACCCCATATTTTAGATTTAACTATTAGTTAAATAGTTTAACATTTACCATGTCTTCTAGTAGTTTTATATTACATGGTTAATAAAATCACTATAAAATGACAAGAGAACCAAAATTGGTTCATTAAAAATACATATAACTTTATCTACATCGTTTTTTGTAAATATTAGATTTTTAATAATATTATATCATTTAATAATATAGTATTTGTTTTAAAAAACTTATTTATGTCAATTATGACACTATTTAGTGTTTGGTATTTTTAAAGTCATAAAAACTTGATTAATTTAAAAAAAATACATTTAATCATTCCTAAAATTACATATTAACCTAGAAAATTTGTTGATGGTATAAAAAGTTTTAATTTACATTTATTTTAATATTTATAATATCAATTATTTTAATCTTTCATTAATAAGGTAATTATTGTATCTTCATTGTGTAATATATAAATTTGAGTATTTAATGTATAAAAATTATAAATAAAATTAAATTATGTAGGAAATATTTTTATATTTATAATGAATATTTATAGGCAAATTTATCTTATGTGTATCCTTATATTAAAAATGGTTTAGTTATTAAACTTTGAATTTAACACTTTTAACACTTCTTTTAATAAAATATAATAAATGTACTAATCTAATTCAATTGGATTAAAAAGGATCATATTTTTTTTCGAAGTTTTATTTTGGTCGATATAAACACATCCAATAGAATTAATAAATGTTTTGGGGAAATTATAATTACATTTTTACCTTTAATTACCCTATTTACTTTTAACACTGGTAAATAAAATTTTAAAGTTTCGATTCACCAAAAATTATATTGACCCTATAGAAACAAATTTTACTTATTTATTTAAACCATGTTTCTCTGATTTTTAAAATTCAATTCACAGAAGTGGTAAAATTAAATTTTATGCAAATTTACTAATGTGCCTAGAAGGTGGGTAAAAGTCGTTTAAAAGTTCAATAAAATTTCATATATCTAATCCCATTATAAAATGACTCCAATGAATTAAATTGTATTAATATAGGTATTATTTACCTATTTTGAATTTAAAATACATTTAAATTTAAAAATAATTATTTAAATAAAAATTCGGTTTAAAACAATAACGAAGTGTTTTTCACTATTCATAAAAAATAGAATGTTTTCAGAAAAATACCAAAAATAAACCCTTAGATAATTTTGATATTAAGAATCCAAAAATGAAGTCCATTTTTAAAAATAAAATGTATAAAATTTTAAAAAGTGGGTATTACTATTCATAACTACTTTTTAAGCAGCTAGTTTGATTGGTCATGGTGTGCTAGAACCCAGAGATGCGTACATCGCAAGGTATTGCATTATTCAAAAGAAAAAGCGTACCATAGAAGCTTGGGGTGTTAAATTCTCCAATAATTCAATAAATTGTGTCCTCTCAATTTATACTCTGGAATGAAAACTAGGGGTTTGACATTTCAAAATATCTTAGTTGAAATCCCACATTAAAAAATGGATTAATGGGGCCTCTAGTTTAAAATAAACAAAGGTAAGTATGAGGGTTACTATAAATAACAAATAATAGGGTTCCATGTAAGAAAACATGTATATGTAAGATAAGATTAACCTTCATGTCCTGATGGAGAGTGATATAGTATAATATTTGGTGAAAGTTAACAATCTGAAAGCCATAAACTTTTATTGGGCTAAATGGTCTTTAATTAACCAGTAGGAAGAGTAAACAGATTTTTTTTTGTTTTAAGTTCCTTTTCATAATTTTGAGGAATTTATTTATGAGATTGATTAAGAAAATAAGGATATATACTTACTTTACAAGTATATTTTCATCCTTTAATAAATTTTTACCACAAACTCATCTTTTCTCCAAACGATGAGTATTCAAGATGACTTGGTCACACCTAAAGTGATAGAATAAACTTATAGAGAATCACATAATACAAAACAATGAACTATATATTTCCCTTGTCTTTAGACATAAACTAAAACCAAAATTGTTAGTACAATATCAGTTGAACCCCAAAAAATATAATCCTTTAGAGAAAGAAATACTACTCTTAATGTCCAAAAATAAAAAAACTATACCCAAAGTTTAACAAAGACCATTCAATAAAAAATTCCATTAAAATTATTTAAAATAATCCAAACTAAGTATGAAACCCAAAATTCAGAAAGATTTGATTATGTAGTCTTCCATGATAAATTGTATCTCCAAATAACATCAACTACTCTTAATGTATCATACTTAAAAGTAATTAATCTAATCACATATTCTATATGATAGGTTAATAATTTCCATAAATAACCCAAATCACTATAAGTCAACAATAAAAACATAGATTCTTCCAAAATAAAAATCCACCATTACTCTTAAAATGAAATCGCATAGTATACTATTTTTCTTAGGAACATAGTGTTCCCAAAAGAGAAAATGTCTTCTAAAATAACATCTATAACTTAATCACAAAATCATTTTCCTATACTAAGGATATTCATTTGATAAATCATAAGTCCTCAAAATCAATATATTATTGATCCATAAAATCATTTAACTAAAAATAATTAGTTATACTAACCCGGGACATCATGTAGTCTAGTGGTAGGTGATAAATTCCAATCGCACTTTGGTTGTGGGTTTGATTCCCACAACTTTTTCTGATGTAACTAGTTGTCACATGGTGTGGGTGTTGTAATTTTTTAGAAAACTATATAATTTTATATCATTCTAAAAAATGAGATAAATTCTTAAAAAATAACTGTAACATATTTTAACCATAAATGTTATCTCATACCTCACATTTCATCCCAAAAAGTAATAACTTGTAATTGCATCAAATTCTAGGATCATATAAACCCAAATTGTTCTTTATAATTATATCCATAAAAGAAAAGATAATTCTTCCTAAAATATCATTTTCACATAACAAACTGCAGGTTTAAACATTCAAGAGAAAAGTATTCCAAATTCATCCCATCAACAAAGAGCACAAATATTTTAATACATTTTTCCATCCATTTATTTCCACATAGGTTGTTCCTTGACCAAAAGGTTATCCTATAGAATAGGGAATTGAATAGGGTAATTCCCAGGTCCCCTACATTTATGGTAAATGACTATAAATGCATTCTAGGGATCATTTTTATTTTCTTCCATAATACTCTTCATTTTTCTCAGAAATTATTTACTTTATGTCTTTATTTTCTACACATGAAGCATTTATTTGTTCCATTGAGTCACTTTCCTGGGTGTCTCCTTCCATATTCCCTGCATGATGGAAATTGAGATTTCTTTTCTCCTTGGTCTCCACTGCTGGAGCTCTTGTCATTCACTAACTTTCTCTTATTTTTTGAGTTCAGGAGTCGGTTAATATATATGGTGTTGATCATATTTTTGGAAAATTTATTCGGCATGGAAAAGATATATTTTATGCTCATCAAAATTCCATTTTGTTTTTTATTTCCACCACTGTTCCAACTTTTTTACATCAGGTTCAATGTTACTATGATTTCCTTGGAATTCATCCATTGAATAAAACCAGAAAGCATTGTGTGAGTAACGACAGTCATAAAATCATTTAGAGAATATAATGACATATTATTTTCAATATAAAACACCTTATTATTTAACCAAGGTTATTTATTCTTATCTTATATTAAAATACTTCAAATAATTTTGTAAAGAAAATGTGAATTATCTTAAGCATATCCCATGAGAGTGTCAAACCTGTTATGCAGTAAGGCCTGTTGTCATGTACCGGGATACCCCGTGTCAAGCCCAAAACTCCTTGTCAGTTTTTTCACTCCTAGGTATATCTGTGCTAGAACCACATCCACTTGTAGTATCCAGACAAGGATATGTTTCTTGGAAAAATAAAAAAATCTCTACATTACCAAAATTCTAGGAGGTTCTTCTATATTAATCATTAAAGTCTATCTTAGGGTAATGCTATCTAATCCGTGTTTTTCTAAATCTAGTTTCCAAGGTTTGTACTAAACTTCTTCTGATATCAACTGTAACGTCGCGACCCTAGTTACCCAGAGTCAGTGAATTATCACATAACATTGGCATGATTACAAGAGATCATGTCCCAAAAGACCGATCAATTTAGTATCCTTGGAAGTACTATATACATACATAAGTTTTACATTACATTATGAAATGAAAAACAAAAATATTGTGTCCCCTTTGAACACACTCATATCCATTAGCCTATTGCTACAGGTTAATCATAATATACTTCATTTCATCCTGGGAAAAATAAAACATAAGTAGGGGTGATCTCAGATGCTCAGTAGGTATTACAATATAGTATAAACTATCATAAATAAGCATAAACATTTAATAAATGTATAAGATTAAAATACAAAACTTTTAAACTTAAAGTTAAAAATAATATGGAAAAGATAAATAAAATAATTCCATTTACTTATTCACATGAATATTATACTAGTTGAATAATCACATGTAATATCAGTAGCTAATTTCATAGTGATATAATGTATAATTCCAGACATCATAACCACATAGTCTAGGGCTCAATCCAAGACTACAAATTAAAAATTAGTCAAGGCCTTGTGCCACTACAATAATTTGCCTCATGAGACCTACCAATGCATCGAGGGGCCATAATGGGTCCCATACATCACTTACTAAGTCCAATAAATTCCTCATATGAAAAGGTGAAACATAATCTAAACATTCGTATTAAAACTAGCATACGAAATGCCAATACTTTAACCACAAACCATGAATGGTATAAACATATCACATCCACAGTCAAACACGACTCATTAAATACAATATAGAAGATTGTATTATAATAAATCAAAAACTATAACTAATAAAATAAAATTAAGGATATTTACATATATTAAAATAATAAAAAAAATTATTTGATAGAAATATCCTCTTTTTCTTGAACAAATTTAAAAGTTAAACTATTTATCAAAGAAGTCATTTAAAAGATATATTTAAATCAAAGTGTCCCATAACACTTTGAAACTTTTGAAAGAAATTTTAATTTTAAAATATTCATGTCTATATAAATAAATCCTTAAAATCATTTTAAAAAAATTAACATTACTGAGAAAGATTTAGAAGAATAAATATTTAAAATGATATTTTAGTTAAAGTTCTTAACCCAATGAGAGATTATTTAATACAAATAATTGAGGAATAAAATTAATAAAAACATTATAATATCATGAAAATAAATGGATTCATGATATAATATGTCAAAGGACAGTATATACACCATATAAAAGTGAATTGTCACATAACAACAAAGAAGTCTCGATAGAATGTAAATTGAGACGAAATCCATTATAAAGACCGTATCCTTATATTAAGGACAAATCAATGACATAATTATTAGTGAAAAATAAAAATACACTAAATATGATTGGATATTCATTTTAAATTAATTATAGGACATTCACACATATTCTTGTTAAAACAAAACCAATTACTTGGATGTTTAATTCAATGAATGGAAATTAAGTTAAGATTAACCTTATCAAGTTCATATCAATGACTTGATAATTTATCAATGGAGTGATTATGTGTATAAAAATTATATACACACAATTTCTAGTGGAACTTACTACATAAATAAATAAATAGTGATTCCACACATAATCTTAGAGTAAAATAATCCATGAAGTATGCGTAAAACCCAAAGAGTGGAAATTTGAAATTTATAATTCCCTTACTGATTTGGTAACTTATGAAAAATACACCACATGAGAAAAAGATCATAAAATTAAGATGCAAATACCCATAAATTAATTTATATTACAAAAATAATACAACCATGTGCAGTACATAGACCACACAAAATGAAATAATGGCAATTATAACATTAATCTCACGAGATAAAAAGTGAGATGAAAACCCCTTACATTGTACTTTTCCATGGTCATGGGTTTTTAACCTCATGTATAATGGTTAAATAATTGTTATTAAATTATAAAATAACCAAATAATTAGATATGATATCATATATGATCACTTAATATTTCTTTGTTAATAATATTTCAGTAGTATCATTGTTTCAGGTATTAACTGATTCATTTTCCATTATATGTTTTGTTATGTAAGTCATGTTTGTTATAGATAAGATGTATTTTATTAATATAAATAATGATATTAATTTCTTAAATATTATTTTCAATCATCAAATAAAAATTATTCTTGAATGGTTATGATGGGGGATAAAATCTCATCGTGTCGTGGAGATGGTAAGTCATACATACGCACAAGCGACAATATCATTCTATTGATGGTGAAATCGTATGTAATTGGATGGTATATTATACAAAAAGAATAATTAACATGTTATATTTATAATTTACATCAATTATACTCATTATTATACCCATTTAAATAATAAAGTGTTGAATAACAAACTACACCATGACGTGGAGACGGTAAGCCATACATACGCACGTATGGTGACTTTGTCATTCATTGGATGAATAAAATAATGAATACGGTCATACCATATTTATAATAAAATAAAAGTATGTATAAGGTACAAGAGTTATTATTTTGGTATAGAAACAACTAAAAAGAGGAAGGTGAATAAGAAAAGAACTTTGAAAGAGGTGATGAAATAATTACCTCTTCTTTGCGTTCTTACTTTTGATTTGAACAAAAGGGATCCTTAGGTTGACTTTCTGATCAATGTAAGGACTCTAAGTTGAATTGAGGGTAGTTTTTAGGAGATTTGAGTAGTTATTGTCCAAGACAAATGGCTTTGGAGGTGTGAATTTAAGAAAAGGGGAAGTACTCTTTTATAAGAGAGGTGAGGGGCACTTTAGGAAAAGCTTGAAATATTATTTTATTCTAAAATAATTTTTGGTTTCTAATAGATCAAAATGGATTTATATCTAGGATATGGTGGATATGACTCTAAATCCTCTCAAAAAATTGGCTTTATACAAGTTTAGTTCACCATATTTACCTTAGTTTTTATATTTAACTCTTAGTTAAATTGTTTAACATTTACCATGTATTTTTGTATTTTTATATTACATTGTTAATAAACTTACGATAAAATTCCAAGAGAAAATCAAGTGGTTAATTAATGATATATATAACCTTATCTATGCCTTTTAGATGATTATTATATTTTTAGAAATATTATATCATTTAATAATATAGTATTAAAAAAAAGCTTATTTATGTCAATTTTGACACTATTTAGTATTTGTTTTTTGTGAAAGTCATAAAAATTTGATTAATTAGAAAAAAATATATTGAATAATTAATAAACTGTCATATTCACTTAAAAAATTCGTGAATGGAATCCAAAGTTTCAATTTAAATTTATGTTAATATTTATAATATCAATTATTTTAATCATTCATTAATAAGGTAATTACTATATCATCATCCTGTCATATATATATTTTATTATTTAATGTATAAAAATTATAAATAAAATACCATGATGTAGGAAATATTTTTATATTTATAATAAATCATTATATATGAATTTATTCTATGTGTTACCTTATATTAGAAATGGTTTAGTTATTAAACTTTGAATTTTACACTTTTAACTCTTCTTTAAATATAATATAATAAATGTCCAAATCTAATTCAAGTAGATCAAAAAGGATCATATTTTTTTCATAAGGTTGATTTTTCTTGAAATACATTTATCCAATAGAATTAAGACATGTTTTGGGGTAATTATAATTTCATTTTTACCTTTAATTACCCTATTTACTTTTAACCATGGTAAATAAAATTCAAAAGTTACTATTCACCAAAAATTATTTTCATCCTATTGAACCAAATTTTACTTTCTAATGTAAATTGAGTCTCTTGGATTTTTGAAATTAAGTTCATAGAAGTGGTAAAATTAAATTTTATGCAAATTTTCTAATGTGCCTAAAAGGTGGGTAAAAGACATTAAAAAGTTCCATAAAAATTTATATATCTAATTTTACTATAAAATGACTCCAGTGAATTAAATTGGATTAATATAAGTTTTATGTATCTATTTTGACTTTAAAATGAATATAAATTTAAAAATAATTATTTAAATAAAATGTCAATTTTAAACAATAACAAAGTGTTTTCACTATTCATCAAAAATTGCATGTTTTCAGAAAAATACCAAAAATTCACCCTAAGCTAATTTTGATATTCCAAATCCAAAAATGAAGTATATTTTAAAAAATAAAATTTATTAAATTTTAAAAAATTGGTATTACTATTCATAACTTCTTTTTAAGCAGCTAGTTTGATTGGTCGTGGTGTGCTAGAACTCAGAGATGCATACATCGCAAGCTATTGAATTATTCAAAGAGAAGTATACCTTAGAAGCTCGGGGTGTTAAAAGATGTAAATATTTAGACCTTATCCATTATAGTATCTATATTAGTCCATTATTGGGAGTTGGTTACCAGAAAAAAATGTTGTTGGAATTCAATCTATCAAACTATTACAAGTGTGTCACTCACCCCAGTAACAAAAGGCCTTCCCATCTTCTCTCCACTTCAAACCTTCAAACCACTATTACAATTTTGTCACTCACACCACTAATTAAAGGCCATCACATCTTTGGAATGTGACAACCTAGAACTGCTTTATGATATTTTGCGAATCAATATTAAGATGATTTTTTGACTTTTTTTCTAAAGTTTTGGATTTTAATATTTTATAAGGGTTATAAGGATAACCATTCATGAAAATTTTATTTTAAACTTTGAAGGAAGTATTTATGTATTGAGATTTAATTAAAGATATTAGTTAAAAGGATATTTAGTGATTAACCTTATTTCAAGGATGACCATTATATTTGTTTTGGAAATTATATTAGTGTGGTTTTAGAAAGAAAATCACGAATTTCAGGTGAAAACTAATCATGTCTAAGAATGGTATCCAAGAATAAAGAAAGATAAGGGTTTCATGCCTACCACTGGCATACATTATGTCCTGGTTAATGTATAATTATTTTTGATGAATAAATTTTCCTGATGAAACAATAAATTTAGTTTTTATGTTTAGAGATTAATATACTAACTATATTAATTTTTTATAATAGTTATATGAAATTATTTATACTTTTCATTATTTTATGGGCCCCAAGATCTTCTAAAAGTGTATTTTAGTGCTTCAGGAATCAATGTTAATTTCTGGACATCCATTTCTTATTTTAATGGATTAATTATAAATAGATAACAACACAAACAAAGAATGAAATATTTTTACATAAAGATATCAATTAAGTATATTTAATTATATTATTGGTCAATAAAATAATTACTCAATGATAGGATAAGGATAAAAAAGGCATTTTCCAAATACCTTTATTTTTTTGAAATAATGGCCTTTTAAATCATTGAAAATTTATAACCTTGAGGCCCTAAACTTTTCTTTATTTAACTATTTTTTATTTATTACCTAAATCAATCCCTATTAATATTTATCATTTTCCTCTATGTCTAATCTTCACTACCAACCTATGTTCTCCTTTGTGGAAACCTAGTTATATATTACATTGGGTAATCATTATGGTTCCAACTTTCCCTTCTTAAGGGAAGTTTTAGTATTCATTTTTCTGTTGTGTGTTTCTATAAATGAAACTTAAAAGTATTAAACCATTGATTACTTAGGTTAATTTATATCCTTGGAAAACTCTTGATGATATTATTACAGTGGTTCAGAATGCTAATGTTCTGTAAGGTGGGGATTGTAGCAGCTTTGTCTCATACTTCATGGTGTTGAGAAGCTTTAAAATTCCAAGAAACATTCATCATACTGGAATGTCATAAGTATTTTTGATTACCCCATTTAATTGATAAATCAAGTGAAACTCTATCAGGTCTTCAATAGGAGATATTGGACTAGCAGGATATAGAGAGTTTTAGAGATTAAAATGGTGATATAGTTTAATGTATACAAATACCATGTGGTTTCTCTAATTCATTGTAAGTGTAAATGAGGGGTCTTATAACAACTATAAAAATGGAATTTCAAAGGTATTAGCACAATATCTAGTTCAAATTCAATTCCACCACAATTGTGTAGGCTATTAGAACTTGAAAAATTCACCACTCATGGAAGTTGAGGGTGAGATGTTCTAACCTCCATGACAAGCTTTCCTATTTTAAATTCATTACCATTCATGTTTATCATGAAGCCAATTATATTGATTATTTCATTGAAAAAAGGGTATAATTATGAAGTTTATTGTTCTAATACACTCCCTACTGATTTAATGCCCCTCATACAGAATGGAAAATGTAAAATTCCTTTCTTCAAACTATTGTAACTTTATTTATATATTATGAGAGCCACCGTACTCATTTTTCTCGAAAAAACATAGTCATTAAATTATTATTTTTGAATATTTTTAAATAATTTATGAAAATATATGGTTTACAAAAATATAAGATGAATTCATAATTAGAAATTAAAATATAATAATCTATTTAATATAAAGGATATATTTTTATTTTTATGCTCTCAAAGGTGTTTTATCTTAATAAATTAAATTAATTTAACTTATTGAGTGATATTAATGTAATATATATGTTATATATTCAATAAAATGTTTTTTATATTCTTAAAATGGATTTTATGAACATAATATAAGTACAAACCCAATATTATACATAAAAATATATATTTTTATAAAGGCATTTTTTATTCTTTTTAGTAGGAAACCCATTTTAAATCCAAATTTTGGAAATTTTATAGACTTAATATGTAAATATAAACATAATAGATTAAATAAAAAAATAATAATTAGGTTAGGATTATTTTTTTCTATTTTTCTGTAAGGATTTATTTTTTAATGAATAGTTAAAAAATACTGAATTTTAATTCAAACTTTCTTTTTCAACTAATTTATTTTTGATGTTAAATTAAATATTAAATTAATTTTAAGGTTTAATCATATTTTTTTGTTAATTAATACAATTTATGTCATTGGAATAAATTTCACTTTGAAATTGAATATAAAAACAAAGCAAACTTTTGAATGTTTTTGCTTTAAAAACCTGTATTGTCCTCTCGTCTGCGGGATTAAATTCAAATTAATTTCTTCCAATTATTTGATTTTAATTTTAAAATTTGGATTAAATATTTTTAATAAGAATAAATTATAATTCCTTATATGTTAAACTTAGTTTTGATGAAAAATATTAGTGAAAATAATTAAAATTAATTACAACAATTAAGGTAAAATTAAGCTTAATAAGGGACTAAACCTAAATATTAAGGTCCCAAATGACCTAGGAACTTGTCCAAGATGAATTTTATGTCCATTTTGAGACCCTATACTACATTTTATATAATATTTCTCATTAAGGGATGCAATTTCCATGGGGAAAATGTGGGTGTAATTCCATTTCCCAAAATTTATAATAGTGTCACTCCTCCTCTACTATATAAGGCCTCCTCTCCTCCCACTTCCTCACACATCTCATGCCACTTTTTCTATACCAATATCCTTAAAAAAATATCCTAAAAATCCCTCTATAATCCTTTAAGAATCATCTTCATCATAAATTCTTCCAAGGAATCCCTTTGGTGAAAACTAAAAGGGGTTACCTAAAGAAGCGGTAACATCTTTCCTCAAGCTCTGTTTTTTTATTTTCATTATCCACCCCATAAACTCTTCATATTTAATGATTGTATAAAAAAATTATCATAAATATAAAATAATGTTTTTATATGAAGTTTTAAACCTAAAATTACACACACATCCACTTAATGGATAACAAACATACTATTTATGTTTACGGCGAACTACCATCTCACGAAATGATGATTGTTCATTTTTAATTTACCATATTTAATAGTTGATAATTAGGTTGTAAACTCTATTAATATATGGTATATATGATGCATATTATTTATTTATTCTTATTTAATTATTTTACAAAAAAAATCTTTATACTTTCAATTTTTTGTAAATACGATAATTTAGTTTGAGGGAGTGTGGACTACCTCCCCCTCAAAGCGATGTGATTCTTTCACACACTACATGAAATGTATTAAATATATGTTTAGTAAACCTATATGATATATATGAAATAATAATTATAATTTAATGGTATTATATACATATATTTCATTTTATTTCTTTCTTTCTTTCAATATAACAATAAAATGGAAACACCGTTAATGCATACGTATAACCAACCATCTCGAAGAAAGGTGTATTCCATTTAAAATTTATATACTCTATATATTATTATAATACACATATAATGAATTTAAATTATATATATATATATATCATGTTTTAAATTATGTAAATCAAGATATATGTATAAGGAAGTTAATACACATATGAAAAACAAAATGAATATTATCCAAAGTGAAACCTTAACATGAAATTGTTAACAAGCAGGTAATATAAATTCATAATAAAACAAAATATGGTGTTAGATATAATAATATGGTTCTATGATATATTTATAAGAAAATTATATTTATTATACAGAAGGTTTTAATGTGTATGATGAGAGTCAAGACACAAGGTAAGGGAATTTCATCTCACTTTTAATTTATATGAGATTCATGCTTTATTCACCACCCATTCCATTTGTGTGGTGTGTATACTGACCATGGATGTATTATATTGTTATTATAAGTAAATTTATTGGTATTTAAATATCCATTTTATGATATTTATTTCATGGGGTCTAATTTAAAAAGTTACCAAATCAGTAAAGTAATTTTTTCTCAATTTTCCTTCCTTGAGACACATGCCATGTTATGCATCAATATTTTTCCATGAGGTGTATATACTTCCTTGGAAATTATATATCATTTATATCTTTATTTTCATGATATTTAATGCTTTATTTAATTTCATTTTCTTATATTGGGATTATGGTTCAAATTTACCAAGTGGTAAGAGTTTATTGAATCAATCTCATCACTTTATGAGATTGTTTATGATTATGCTTCCTTGGATGTAATATTTTGATCCATCTATTAAGAAACCTCATGAATTTTATTATTATATTTTTAGTAATTATATGTTTATGTATTAGTACCATTTTTCCAATATTTTTCACATAATATATTTAATAAAGTGTTTTTAATAAATCCCTACTTTACCTCTCTCTTTGGTTGGAAACATGTGTTTCTTCAAAACAATGTTTCTGAAAAAATGTTTCCAAAAATATTATACTATTCTACAATGATATTTAATAGATGTTTTTACTCATGTTTTAACTTTAATATAAAAGGCTCTAAAAATGAATCTTCTTGTTGTTTTCCGGTTGAGGCACTTTTGTAAACATTTTATGGAGCAAAAGGAATATTCGACATGTACGAAGTTACCCACAATCATTTTCTTGAAGCTTAATTTACAAGATTACAATTTTTTTTGAAGAAAATGGTTTCCTGATGTTCTATAAATTTTTTTTAGAAAGGTTTTTAAAAATGTTTTATGTTTAAAAAGTATTTTAAATTATTTTTAAACCTTCTTTTATAAGTTTTCAGAAGGTCGTTTTCAAAGAAAATGATTTAAATGGTCTTAAATATTATTTTATAAGTTTTTATAATATTTTTAAGTAGAATTTTTTTAAAGATAATTTCAAGATTGTTTTATAATTTTTTTAGGTTAATAATTTTTTTTTCAGGATTTCCATTTAATTTTTCAAGTTTATTTCAAATAAAATGGTTTTGAATTGGTTTTATGTTTTAAAAATACTTTTTTAAAGAAGAAAAGATATTTTCATTAAGAATATTTTTGAAAGATATTTCAAAATTATTTTCCATATAAGATGACATCCTTTGATCTTACTCATTCATTTCTAGGAAATGATCTAATGGTTTCATTCATATTATTTCTTTGAATGGTTTATTATTGATTTCATGGTCTTTATGAAACCTATTTATCTTTCATGGGTTATTTATTAATGAAACCTATTATATGTTTATGAAATCCATTTCTCTTTCTCAGGTTATGATTTTGATGAAATTATTATGAATCCTATATTTGTTCCACAGGTTGTGATATGATTACATATTTATGATACCCATTTAATTTCATGGGTTATTATATGATTTTTTATGATTTTGTGGAACATGTATGTATGATTTAATTTTGAGATGTGTGGGACCTATATATCCATCCAATGCATTGGAGAAAGATTTATATCTCTTAAGGTATACTAAGATGGTATTGGGAGTGAAACTTGACTCCTAATATGGCCATGGGAGTGAACCATGACTACCAAGATAGTATGAGGAGTAAACTCATGCTTCTAATATGGAGATTAGAGTGAACCATGACAACCAAGATGGTATAGAGAGTGAACCCATACTACAAATATGGCCTCGGTAGTGATACATTTACTACCATGAAAATCATATTATATGCTTTTGTTTTTTCCACAATTCCATGTATTATTCCTATTTTATTATTTCATAGATAAAGTTATTTATTTATTTTTTATTATTATCTTATGGACTTCTAAGATTTATGCCATGAAACATGTTTATGATCTTATGATATAAAGAGTATGATCTTATAATGTTATGATCATGTTATCATACCCCTATGCTCATGTTAATTCTAATATTTCTCCATTGTTTACCCTTACTGAGCATCTATGATCACCCCTTTTTTGTTTCCTTCCCCAAGTTATTAAGATATTTATTAAGTATTATGTTTATAATAAGGGTTCTATTCATGAAGAAGCTTGTGAGAGATAATACAGATCACTTATATATAAGTGTTTATGCTTCTATGCTTCCAAATGAACTAGACTAATATGGTCTTTGGGAATATGTTTGTTTAATATTTTATGTATTCCACAAAAGTTATATAATGTTAATGTTTTAAAAGTTATGGTCACTATAGTAATTAACCCTTACTGAGCATTTGAGATCACACATATTTTTTTCCTTTCCCCAGGATATGGAGATAAATATCAGAATGAGTTTTGAGGATGTTGAGATTTTACTTTTGTTATGTTTTATTTTTTCTTCCCATTGTAATATTGGTATCAAGTATATAATCTAGTTTCCAAAAACTACTGAACTATTCGGTCCTTTGAAATTTTAATCTTATATCTATTATAATGTAATAAAGTAATAAATCAACTCAAGGCTACTAGGGTTGGGGTTGTTACAGTTGGTATCAGAGAAAGTTTAGTATAATACATGAGAAATATATCTAGGATAACATGGATTAGGTAACATTACCCTAACATTGAATTTGAGGATAATTATAGAACAACATCCTAAAGTTTTGGTAAGGTGGAGATTATAAGGCTCTTCCCAGAATTACATCCCAGTCAAGATACTAAATGGGGATGTGGTTATAGAATATATGTGCCCAGGGTTAATAACTCTAAAAAGGGTGCATCAGTCTTGTATCAGTTGTAACCTGGTATATGAAAACAATCCTTACTACGACCCTGTTTGATAATACTAGGGGATATCCTTAGGATAATTAACATTTTCTTTAAAAACCATTATAAAGGATATAAAAGTAAAAATATCCCAAAATAAACTGAAGTTTATGATTATGAGATTAAAAATGCATAAATTTTTAATTTATGTTGAGAATTACACTATATTTTGAATAATGTATTATGATTTAAAATTCATAATTTTTTGGGATAATTTTGTATAGGTCATTGTTTATAAATGGAATCTGGGAGAAAGATCAGTATCAGTAATCATGGACAATGTAGAGATTTCCATACTAAGGAAACCAATACAACTGGTATTGGAATAGATAAAATTATTGATATATTAGGTAATTGTAATTAGGTTATGAAAAATAACCATTATTAGACGGAGAAACCTATTCCATAGTGAGATTCTCCTATGCTAGATCAATTTATGTGTTATAAGCTCTAACCGTTTAGCGGGACTAATAATCCAATTGTAGATGATAAATTGATTACATATCTAGAGAATATATTTATGGATTTGGGATGTAGTGAAAAGTAAAAGGTTATACTTTCCATGTATTGGCTCAAAAGAGATGTTGGTCAATAGTGGTTATTGATCCATAGTACTAAGGAGGAAAAAGAAATAGAACTCAAGGAATTATGGAAAACACATAAGCATATAATATAATTTCCATAGTAGTCAAGACATCCCTTCCAAGACCATCTTGGTAGTATGGGGTCACTCCCCATACCATCTTGGTAGTCATATTTCACTCCCATGGACATCTTAGTAGCATGGGTTTACTCATCATACCATCTTCATAGTCATGGTCCACTCACATGGTCATCTTAGTATTCAAGGTTCAATACCAATACCATTTTTGTCTATCTCATGAGATATACATCTTTACCCAATGCATTGGAGGGAGATATAGGTCCCACTAAAATCATAATGAAATCATACATACATGTGCCCCAAAATCATAAAAAATCATATAAATACCCATGAAATGAAATGGGTATCATAAAAATGTAATAATATCAAAATATGTGAAAAAAGATATTGGTTTTAAAATCATTTTTCAAAATAATAACTTGTTAAAGAGAAATTTATTTCATAAACACATAACCCCTGAAAGAGATTTTGATTTTTTAGAGAGAGAATCTCTGAGAGATATGTGTAATTTTGGATACAAGAAAAAATTATATATTTATATATTGGAGTATGTTTTTTTCAAACCACATAATTTATTTTTTATTATACTTTGTTATAACTATAGTGTGTATTAGTGAAGGGGAACTATACAAACTAATTTGTCATCAATACCTTTCACAAGATGGTTTAATCATACTGGATAAAAACCCATCTGATTTGGTGAACTGATTCGTCTCATGAGACTACCAATCCATCAAGGGGATTACTTTAAATGGTCCCTAAACCATGAAATACAAGTCTAATTAATTATTCATATATCTAACAGTTTATTTAATTCAAAAACAATTTTCCCTATTAAATATCCGTATTGAGTAAAGGATGCAGATTTATCAATATTTACCCAGTTAATCAAATAACTTTCAAAGTAAACACCATATGTAAAAATGGTATATGGTTTAGGAAATAATAACCTCCATTACACAATAATATATATATTTAATAGGAATTTTATTTTCAAGGAAAAATGACTACAATAAAGTTATTGTTTCATGATAAATTTAACAATCACCAAAGAAAGTGAGATTTCACAGTAACTTTTATCAGTTGGTAATTTTAAAATAAAATACCCTTGAATGATATAATTCAAATTAAAACATAAAATAACATGAATAATGAATTATTCATGATATTAAATTCCAATGGGGAAGTATATACACTTCATAAAATTTAATTGGTTCATTATAACAATTACGTCTCAACAGAATGTAAATTGAGACAAAAGCTATTACCTTACGCTTACTTTTGGTTGAAAACTCTTCATACTAATGTATAATGGTTTTAAGTACATTATTATAGTATACTAGAAACATATTAATTTTTATAATATCATATAATATCCTTTTATACTATCTTATCACCCATTTTCTAATAATCTTTCATTATTTTCATTCTTTTGGGTGTTAATTGTCTTGCTTTTTATGTATGTTTTGACTTGTTATTTTGTTGTTATGATTTCTTTGATCATGATTTAATCATATAAATAATGTAAACCATGATTTAAATATCATATATATTAATTATATATATATATATATATAGTAATCCATAGAATTTGGTTATAGGAAATTAAATACACCGTTTATGGAGATAATATGCCACACGTACGCTTGAACGTTGTTTCCAATTTCTTACTATATTGAAAGAAAAAAAAACCAAATGTTATATATATATATATATATAATTATTAAATTATAATTATTATGCCATATTTTTGAAATATTTTTACTAGAAACATATTTAATACAATCCATGTAAAGTGTGAATGAATCACATCTCTTCACGATGCGGTTGTCGCTCAAACACATGAGTGACATTATCATATTAACACAAAATTTAAAGCATAATGGTATGTATGTTATACTAATTAAAGAATCATAAAAAATCATAAATATAAAATTTATCATATATAAACTATAAATTCCTCATTATTCCTAACCATGAAAGGTGGTAATGGAAAAACGAACAACATTGGTTTGTGAGGTGGTAGTCTGTCATACATACGAACGATTATTTCATAGATCATTTGATGAAAGTGTGTAAAGTTTTAAGTTATAACCTTAACATAAAAACATCTCAATATATGGAATATATTGTGGTTATTATATAATCATGGTTTAATAAAAATTTAATAAGGTGAAAAATGAAATAAAAAAAATTCTTTGAGAAGAACATTACCTTTTTTTCTGGTATCCTCTTTAGGTTTTCAATAATGCCTTCCTAAGTTAGATTTATGACAAAGATAAGACAAAAACGATGAGATTAAATAATTTCTAGATTTATTTGGGAAGTTCTTGGCCAAAACAAAGTGGTTTGAATGTGTGAAGTGGAGAGAAGAGGGGAAGGCATTTTATAAGTGGGGTGAGTGGTACAATTGTAATTTTTTGAAAGAGTGAATTCCACCCACATTTTTTTCTTGTCAACAGGCCCCAATAATTGAACAATATAGATAATATAAGGTATACGGTATAAATATGTAATGTTTTTTGGAAATGTTTCGAGTTCATTTGTCTCCTCAATATTAATTTTTAGTCCCTTGGTAAACTCATTTTTCTCTTAATCACTGTAATTAATTTTAACTGCTTTAACTAATAATTCTGGTCAATAATTAAATTTCACTTATTAAAAATTATAAATTATTACTATTAAAAATTTGGAATAATTTTTTTAATATTCAAATCACACGAGTGACAAAAATTAATTTAAAATTAATCCTGCAAATGGGATAAGAAAATAGTCCTTTAAAGTGAAAATGTTCAAAAGTTTTATAAGTTTTTATATATAAATTTAATATAAAAATGATTCAAATGAAATGAATTGTATTAATATATTTTATATTTATATATTTTGACATTAAAACTAATCAAAATACATTTTAGAATTATAAATTATCTAGACAGAAAGGTAGTTTTCAACTAAAATCTAGTATTTTATCTATTCATCAAAAAATGAAACTTCCTAGAAAAATAAAAAAAATTAAATGTAAGATAATTTTTACATTAATAATTTAAAAATTAATTTTATTTTTTAAAATAAAATTTATAAATGCCTCAAAATTTATTTTTAAAATAAACGCACCATTATAAAGCAGCAAAATTGCCTTTAAAAATACAGGTTTTTTTGGGTAAAATTTGATTTGTTCTTATCTTATACCTATAAAATATATTGGTTGAATTTTAAAAAATTTAATGAATATATAATATAAAAATTAAATTAATATTATCCACTAATAGTAATTAATTAAATTTATTAATATAAAATGCCTTTGGCGAATAAAAATAGTTTATTTTATAAAAACGTTCCCTTTATATTAAATTGGTTTTTTATTTATTTATAATTAATTGGTAACTAATGAATTCAATGGTACATTTTAATAAGTTAGTTAATCCAATTTATAACCACCAATTTAATTGGTAATATTAATACTATTCAATAAAACTTGATCTTGCGTGTAACACAAGCCATTGAAGAAAGTCCTTGTTGGATGCAATTAAAGCTATCAACAAGATTAAATTTATTCTAAGAGGAAAATATTGTAAAGTAATGTGGTGTTACAATTTAAGTTTAATATATCTCTCTAACTCTTTTCATTATTATTTTAACTTGATTCCACTAATTTCAGTTTTCTCTGGTTAGGGTTTCTATGATGATTTCACTATAACATGGTGTAATCATCTGAAAATCATGGGGATTTTATGTGGATTAGCTAGAGGACTTCCAAAGATTACTTATTCATATTATCACACACTGTTTTGGTTGAGGTATGTGACTTTTTGTAATTATTTTTTGTTTTGAGAAAATTTGGATGAAATTGACTTTTTAATCAAGTAATCGAATTAGGACTTTTTCATGTCTTAGGTTCAAGTGCATCTTGGGAGTGGGACACACCCCATTTATTAAGGTTTCAATGAGTGGTTATGGATAAATTATTTTTTAGTCATTATTTATTTTCATATTAAATTTAATAAATAGTTTTAAATTTTTTAATTAGTTATAAAGAATTATAATTAATTAATTTTAATGTTTGGGATTGAGTTAGGACCTCATAATGATAATAGATGGATGATGGATCTTTTATGAGCATAGGAGAGAGCTCTCATGTGGTTATTCAAAGGGAATAACTCCACTATTTATTTAAGTGGTTTTTATGCATTTCAATTATGGCATTATGCATGTTTTATGTGGAATGTGATAGGTGTACTCTCACCACCAAGGGTAGTCGGCTTTTTAAAATTATATAAATTGTTTAATAAGAAAAGTTAAATGTATATTAATGGATTGTACAAAGTGGAAATGGCTAATAAGAATCCATGTGCATAGGCTCGATGCCTCCACCACTGATGGTTAAGGAAAGGATGATAAATATATTTCTTAAGATACAAAAATCATTAGGGGCGAGTTTTTAATGTATTAATTAAAATTAGCATCCCCTATTATAGGTGCCTTAGAAACCTCTAAGTAGAATAATGCGACGAGTTAGAGTGAGTGTCCCTAATAGGCCTCGATGAATCTCTAGATTCCTTATAACCTTTTGGATAATTGATATGACCATGGGGAAAGTTTTATTCTCCAGTAGAGATGTGATTATCTAGGTGGGTGTTCCCTAATTATACTTTGGATAGGTTGGTTTTGTGGGGAATGGATAATTAATGACTATGTATGGGAGAATGTCTTGATCCATACCTTGTGACTAATTCTAGTATGTACTATCTTATAAATCTAGTGAGGTCATGATGTGATGATGATGATGTGAGGGATGATATTCCCTATGAGTGATGGGTGTTGGCCTAAGCGATGAGACTAATATTGAGGATCCCATGTAGGTGTCTGTGTTATGTTGTGACCTAAAGGTCCTCAAAGGTGTCCACATAGATATAATAACCCCTTAGAGGGTGAATGCGGGAATTGGTAGAGTTGATTGTGGGTGTCACCTTAGAAATTTAATAGATTATGCATATTATATATGGCCATAGGTATGATTTTAAGTCATGGTCTAGAGCCAATCCCATTTATGTTAGATTATGTTAGGCATATGGACAACCTGTGTTTTCATTATTATTTTTAGATATAATGGGAGGAAAGTACTACCCCTCATATTTGTCTATTATGTATGAGGTGACATAGATTCCTATGATCCTACTTGTATGCCTAAGGCTATATGGATTGCCTAGGGTCACCCCTAAGGAGATTAAATTTACTCCTGATATGATTGATCACCTAAGATTACCTCTTAGGGGTCAATGACGATACCAGATGGTCATGATGACCTAGGTTCACCCCTAAGGAGTTTGTGATGATTGTCGATTCTTATGACTTCCTAGGGTCACCCCTAGGAGTTTCTAATGATGCTTGATGTTGATTTATTTCCTATGATAATTTCATAGGTGATGGATTTATGTATGATGACTATTGTATTGCCTAGGATTACCACCTAGGGGTTAGATTTATGCCTAACAATATGGACCTCCTAGGATAAACCCATAGGGGTTGGCAGTTCAACTATTTTGAGTTTTTATGTTTATCTGGTGTTCTCAGAGATACTCCCGAACTAGAAGAAGTAGGTATAGTAAATATCAAGTGACACTTTAGAAAATTAAGATCAAAGATGGTTATTTTATTTATGATTCTGTATTGTATTTTACTTATTCAGCTGAATATGTCACATACACGTATAATGAATTTATTTGTTATTTTTGAGACTTCATTAGTGGTTCCCTACTGAGTGGTACTCATAGCCTTATCGAGCAGCCATGGCACTAGGAACCTGACTGGACCCCAATAATCATGGGTTCAGGTTGGGTAGAGACCTGAAGTAGCTTGATCAAGTAGGATAACTCATATAAGATTGGATATTGGGATGAGGTGATGCTTCGAGATAATAGTATAGCCTCAATGTCTTTTATCCTTTTATTTATTATATATATATGATGGGCCCAGTAAATGATCAATCAATGTATAATGGCATGACCATGAGTTTTTATGACTATTTTCTTCTATATGAAATTAATTATTGATGATTATTTTTTATTTCTTCCATATAATATGATTTATTATTTTGGGTGAGGTTTGGATTATTTCCACTATTATTACACACTCTGATATGGAGGTATAGTCTCCCCCAAAAAAACCCTAGACCCTCATTTCTTATCGGTCACCTATAGTGTATTATTGGTTATACCCAAGGCCATGTGTTGATCTAATATAGTTACCATTAAGAGTGAGATATGATAGGGATATTAAAATTTTGTATCAAAGATTATGTTACTGGTATCATAGAGGGTATCTAGATTTTTTTATCTTGTTATTTGTGTTGATAGTAGAGAGGTAACATAAAAATATATCAAATCTTGTGATAGATATTAGATTGGTGTGTCATGAACACCCCTCCTGATAAGAGTTCTAGGTTACCAGGGATATTTTATTTTTGTTCTTGGTTTCTATTGTGTTTGTTTGTTTGATTTCACCTAGTGTGAAATAGTAGATTTTTTAGATTTTATGATTTATTGTGGTTTATAAATATTGGACCAATGGTAAGATTCCATGTACATGAATCATATTTGGCATAAAGGATTCACATGAAAGATGTATGCTAGTGTGTGATTGATATCAATGATTATGTGGGTTCATTTGTTTAAAGTGCAAATAATAAATTATATAGAGGTTTCCCATATTACTTAGTGATGATATTCTACTTATCTTTAAAATAGTGTATTTTTATTGTGATGACAGGTTATGTTGATTTATAAAGAGATTTTACTTTCTATATATGTATCCACTTATAGTAAGGGATTCATATTGAACCTATTGGGTTGGTAAAAGAATTAGATGCCTTAGGGATGAACCCTTTGTGGGTGGTTTTGGTACTAGTTCCAAGAGAAAACGGTTCAGTTATTTAAAGAGTCGAATGGAACCTATATGATGTGTCCCCATATATCTTATTAGAAGAATTTTACTTAACAAAACCATATGATCATTCTATAATCGATGTGGATCATGGTAGGGTGATGTCATTATATGTATGTATGTGCATATATGACATGGTAATCCTCTTAGGGGTGGCTATCGTAGATAAAGGTCTAATATGGGATAACATGAGATCATGATTCTCGAAGGGGTGATCTCTTATGAGGATATCCAATGAGGATGAGTTCCCTGGTAGGTTTTTAACTCAGAAAGTGATACATGATATATATATGTATGTGGGAACTCAAGAATTAGTGTTTTGTCCAATGAGTTTCCTTATAAAGGTAAGACGAGAACAGAGGTGTACTTCATGAGATATGAACCATGTGATAACTATAGTTAATATACTATGTGGGATAGATTAGTTCCGTTAAGATATGACTTGGGATATTGGTGATTAGAGTACTATGTTTAAGATGAGATGTGGTATGTGAGGGTAACCCAAGATAGAGGTTAGCTCAGGCTTGTGAGTTCCTCTAGAAATTGGAATCATGGGTTGGTGTTTTGAGTTGAGATTTATTCCTAAGATGTGATTATAGGTATATTGAATAGCGACATGGGATAACTTGGGGTTTATAAGAAAATAACCTTGAGTGGTAGTGTTTTGGTATCAAATCTATATTAAAATTGAACAATCAATATGATACTTGATCCTGTAGGTTTTGGATGAACTTTCATTGGTGTGGTGAGTGCATGGGTGGATGATTTAGGTTATAAGACAACCCTAGTTCGTGGGTGGTTGTGAAGTGGATTATGGAATAGGTGAAATGACTTATTTTAAAGAAGAGCACTAACGGTGGTTCTAGATATGTGATATGGACATGCGTAGGAGCATGGTTATTGGTTTAGGCCAATGAGCTTAAATTTTATGACATGATACTCAGGGGAGAATGATTTTTTATGTGAATGGGTTATATTGGAGTATATTTCCATTGAATTTCGATGATTCTGAGGTGGTACACATGATGGTTATGCATGGTACAATTTTTTTATGGTTCATTGAGTGGTTTTGGGTGATTTGAGGACCCAAAAATGATGAATATTTACGAGCATGATTTCCTAAAATTATTGATTAAATGGTAAATTTTCCCTTATGGTGAAAGTTGATGTTGGATATGGATCCAAGTTTTATGATGTGGCTGACCCAAGGTTGTTCCTTGTCCTAAATTGTTAGGGAGGCATTATGATGCAATTCATACAGGTTTTACGACCTGAAATTTTGATACGGATGAGAGGAAATTCCAAAGTGATGATAATGAAAACATAAATGGTGTGGTTTCAAGAGTTGATAGTGGTAAGTGAAGCTCCTTATAAGTGACACACATGTGATGATGGAACCTATTGTAGTTTCACATGATTAGTGGTATAAGTAAATACATATGGTGGAGAGTGCACCATTGGTCATGGAGTGAGTGACCCTCATTATAGATGGGAATTTAGTGGGTGCTGATGATGATGTTCCTGATGAATTAAAAACCAGTGGTGATTGATTTTTTTCATTAGAACTCCAACATGAGTGTTATGGTCATTTCTAGTCATTACATAAGGTAATGGATGGAATATGGATTGATTAGGTACAACCTCATGTGGGTAGGGTCATGGGTGTGATGAGACTTGTCATTAGACAATAAGGTGGAACTAAGGTTCTGATGTGGAGGCGAAATGGGTTTTATATGGTTTCTTTATGAAACCTATATTTGATATTCAGATTTGATGTTGGATGGAGTCCTTACATTGGAACTAGAACCAAGATGATTTTAATATGGTCTAAGCATGAATCAGATCGACAGGGCATCAGTTCTTGGGGTGAGAGAACAACAACTAGTTTTATTAGTTGGAGACCCAACAAGGTAATTATACCGAATGTTGGGTTTAGACTTTAGTGGGTGAATATAATGATATTGATATTCCTCTAAGGAGTTGATACATCATGTTTGAGAAGTAATGCAATAACTTGTTAGTGGATGAATCCAAGCGCCTTTGAAAATTATCAACCAGAGGAGGTTTGATTGGTGAATTTACCATTAATTCGATATGGTGATATGGAAATCATATCAATCATGTTTTATAACCACTAGAATTTTTTTTTATAAGAAATTATAATGGCTTAGTGTACCATGTCTTGGAATTAGCCTTTATGGGTTGATTCTTATGGCGAGGAGCACTATAAGTTCAAGGACGAACCAGTTGATGAAACTATAGAGTCTTGGGATAGAATGGAATGTGTAAGAAATATCATCATGATTCAATGATGGTGATGAGTGGTGGATTATTATTTAATAAATTATGAACCTCATGTTTGGAGTTTCATAGTTTAAGGTCACTCAATGTTCCAGAGTAACACACAATAAGTTGGATATGAATGGATGGCTAGTGTAGGTCCACTGTATTAGTGGAATGGATACTATGGATTCTTGGGAATGAGAAGTGATATGGTTGATAGTTTGTAAGACCCCACTCTCAATGAGTTATAAAATTTATAATAAATTTTAATTTTGGAAATTTGGGGGCATGGGTCATTTTTTGATAGAGTCTTAGTTTGAAATTCCTAGAGTTGGATAATTTCAATGTGTTTTTTTGGATATTGTTTGAGGGATGAATGGTTTTTAATTCTTGGGTGAGTCTCATGAACTTCAGGTTAAATTTTAGAAGTTTTAGAGGATTTCTAACATGGTTTATAGTTTGGTGTGCCCAGTTTTAGGGAAACTATGAAGCACCCAGAGCATGTAGATGTTTTCAATTCATTTTTTTAAATCTCATGGATGGTTTCTATAGGAAGCACATGACTATGCGTTAACTATGTGTATTTTAAAGGAAACTATGTGGCTTAAATTTTCCTAGGGGTGTGGCTTATAGTTTCTTCATTATTTCATAAAAACTATGTGGGATGTTATATATTAGATTGCATTATTAATGCATGGTTTGATTAACGATTCAGCCCAACCGTGCGAGGGTATTAGTTGTAGACAGTAAAGGATTCATGGTTGGTGCATGGTTTGGCCAACCATGAATCCAAACTATGAAACCCTTTAAAAGAATAAAAATAAAAAAATTTATCTAATGATTTTTTAAGATGGAAGCCCGTTTTCTTTCTCTATCACGTGAATAAGGTCTAGATGACTACTTCCCTCTTCCTCCTTCAATCCCCATTGGATATGGGTTGATCCCTATGGAATTTTTAATGAGTTATGGAGAATATATCCCTCTACTCCTCTCCACTCTTAACTTATCTTAATTCCAATGATTTCAGTTGTATCATTCTCAGGTTTTAATAATTATTTTACTAATTAATGGCGAAATCAACTAAAAATGACGAGGCTTTTTCATGGATTAGCTCGAGGATGTCCTGATACAATGTCTACAAAGCATTGCACATAGTTTCGGTTATGTTATGTCATTGCATGGAATTATTTGATTTTATTGGATAATTTTGATAACATTGACCATTGAATTAGGTAATTGAATTTGGTATTTTTCATGGATTAGGTTTGGGTGAGTTTTGGGAGTAGATTGTACCCCGTACCTTGTGGTTTTAGTGATTAGTTATGGATTGATGAGTTATAGTAAATATCCCATTTAAAACTAAGTTTAATAATTAGTTTTAAATTGTCTAATTAATTATAATGGATTATAATTAATTAATTTGGATGTTTTGTCTTGATTTTTCACCTCTTTATTTTGGGAGATAAAAGGTTGTTCTTGGATAATCCTGTACGAGATCTTCTGAGTGAAGATTCAAAGTGAATAACTCCATGACTGAGGTAGGGGGTTCTTCTAAATTTCCCCTATAGTATTATGGTTATTTTATATGGAATTTGATATATACGGTCTCACCACCTAGGGTGACCAAACTATTACAATTATATAATTTAGTTGATAAAAAATTAAATGTCTATGAATGGATTTCACCATGTGACAAGGTCCACTAAGGACCCTTATGCATTGGATCGATCCTTGACATGTGATAGCAGAGACCTGGATTATAAATGAATTACTTGAGATAAAAAGACCATGATGGGTGAGATTTGAATAAATTAAGTATGCACAATGTCCATGAATATATGTGTCTTTGCAACCATTGAGTAGAGGAATGTGATGGGTTAGAGTGAGTGGACCTAGTAGGCCTCAGTGAATCTTGAGATTCCTTATAGCCTTTGAGCTAGTTGAGATGAATGTGGGGTCAGTGTTCTTACCCTTATGAGATGAGAGTACCTAGATGGAGTTTCCCTAAGTAGACTATGGACTAGTTGAGTTTTTAATGACTGACCTTGATATGACTTTAGATGGGCGATAGGCTTGATCCATATCTTGAGACTGATGCTAGTATGCCTCATCTTATAGGGCCAATGTGGTTGTGATGTGATGAAAATGATACTAAGGGATGTTATTTTATTTGAGTGACAAGTGCTGACCTGAGAGACGATTCTAATACTAAGGCACCCATGTGGTCATTTGTTTTATATTGTAACCTAGGGGACCCCAAAGGGTTCCCTAGTGATATAACGACCCCTTAGTGGGTGCATATAGGAATGAGAAGAGATGATTATGTGTGTCACCTTGGAACCTAAATCAATGATGTAGGGGATGTTCACTAGAAGAGAAAAAGAAAGGGAGATGAGTTAAATAGAAGGAAGGGAAAAGTGTAAATTCACCCAAAATTTAAAGTGGCGTACGGTCTGGCTGCACGGTTGGTCAAACCATGCACCAACCATGTGGTAGCCATTTTCTAAGGATAATGGGCCACCTAGTTTGGGAAAACATTTTTTCTAACCATTCACTACTCATACATCCCCCTTTACCCATGGAACACACCTTGCATAGAGTGTATTACATAGTTACACAAATCGTGAAAATCCCATGCACTCTTCTCTGATGAGCTTTGCAACACCCAACATGGATTATTTAACCATGTGGAATGGGTGGCACAATTTATGATAACCATGCGGCCCAATTTCTTAAGTTAATTTTTTTAATAGTCATTCCATATATGGGTTGATGCTCTTTTTTCTTTAACATATCATGTTTTTTTATTTCTATCTACATATGATATTCTATTCTAATTTATGTTTTTCTCCTTTTGTACTCTTAATTTTTTGGAGGAAACTCTGTTCATGGTTTGGAAAAAACTGTTTCAATTATCAATAATAGAGAAGGGTTGGTGAATGCTTCTAAACAGTATAGGTCAAATGCATGAAAAAACTACTATTTATTCATCAGAAGATTTTATTAGTATTCAAATTACAATGATTTAAATTTAATGGTAAATATTAAAACTGGGTGATTTAATCCAGAAACAGGATTTAATGTCTCTCCAGTATTTCTATACCTAAAAATGTACAATAAAGAATATAAATAATGCAAGTACAATGTAAAAATTTCATGGAATGGATTCTCCAATACACATGGTAGTTATAAAAAAGTAAAATTCAAAATAAATGAAGTGGTTTGGACAAAACATACTCCATCCGAGAAATATGCAATTTTTTATTTGATAAAAAATTACACATATATCTCAAATATTCTCTCTAAACACTCAAAATATCTTACACCACACACTAAAAGGATTTTGTTCACCTCGATAATTTTTTTACACGCAAAGGAATTTTCTCACTCACTCATGATCTCATCCATTGTTAGGTTGGGTTAGGTCAAAGTCACACATTACCACATATAATCTCCCCCATGTGAGATACCTTGTACAGACTCAGAGTCACCATGAATTGAGTGATATAAGGAACTCCTTTATGGGTTTCCTTGGACAAAATCACTGGTATTGGTTAGATCAGATACACCTATAGATACCATTTGCATTATTTATAGATCACTTTGGATGGGATTGGGACTCTAACATTGGATTTGATGTATTGTTTTTTGGTTCATATGTGATGCCTTTTATCTATGTTATGAGAATTATTGAATGATGACATGGAAATTTGACTGTTAAGACAAAGCACAGGGTTGGGGTCTATCTACCTTGGTTTCTTTATTTATGAATACCTATATATTTCTCATATATCTCATACAGAAACCACTGTTCAGACATCTGGCTTAGTCGTAAGTAGATCGTATCGTTTGGGCATCCATTTAGGAACCTGGGCCGATGTGTTTATTCTTTTCATTAATTATTTCCCTACATTTATTATATATGGAGCGTTGTTCACTTACCTTTCACATGAAATGGATTGATCGAGACACTAAAAGGGTTGGCCTATTGAGATTTTATCTCACACCCTTCTTGGGACACCTATGTTACCCAAGCATACTTCATGATTATAGGTATTGATAAAGGTAAGTGTGCAACTTTTGATGCTTGATTATTCTTCTAGGTTGGAGAATGGGGTAGAGGAATGAGCCTATGCTAAATATTTTTTAGTAGAAGTTTTTTCATTTTTCTATATTTTTCCATAATTTAGTATATCCTTGTATCCCATGCTTCCCATGAAATTTAATTTTTCTATAGAATCATGTTATCATCACCATTTTATATCAGATGTTTATTTAGCTTCCTCTAATTGTTTATTTACATTTTTTGGGTTTATTTCCATTATTTTTGCTGCTTTTTAATTACTACTTACTATTGTGATCACTCTCATCTATGAGGGTATAGTCTCCCCATGTAAAAATCCTAGGCTCTTTCTATTATTTGAAAGCATACAGTATTTAGGGAGGTGCGCTAGAGATCTTGTTGCCATCGTCTCAGGGGACCATTAAGTGCCACTCGAGGTGGGATGCTACAAAGTGGTATCTGGGCATTTTTTCCTTTTTTATCTTCCTATTTGGGGTTTGATATGAGACTAGGAAACTCAAATTTGGTAATGATCCTATTCCCAGGAGTAGCTAACCCACATATAGGGGAAAGACAAATTTCCATGAATGGGTAAATTCTGTTATGATTGCGCTTTTATAGTATTATGGATTTCACAATTGGGTGGCCCACTTGCTTTGTTCCATTAATATTATTTATAAAATTGTTAACGTTACCAGATTTGTTTTACCATATCCCAATTAGATGAAAGTGTATCAATCATGCATCATACTAGGCATAATAAAATTATAATTTCATGCATTATGCCATGCCATATTTACTATTCAACATGAATTTCCTATGTTTATTGTGATTTATTTTTGTGACTTGTTATGCTTTGATTATTATATATAGAAATGTTCTAATTATTCTTGTAGGAATGTGTTATGATTTAGATTAACTGGACACCCAATTTCAATTTATAAGGTGTAAATGACCTT
Source organism: Viscum album (assembly GCA_963277665.1). Lineage (NCBI taxonomy): Eukaryota > Viridiplantae > Streptophyta > Magnoliopsida > Santalales > Viscaceae > Viscum > Viscum album. Next base: position 197,456,973 of record OY728157.1, on the reverse strand, counting down.
ATAAATTAGAATGGTGATCCACCTAATTCAATTAATTAAAGGGAATTTAAATACATAACTGAATCAAAATCAATACCAAATTTAAAATGAAATGGTCACCTTATATGTGGTAATTTGATAATTTTTCTTGACCAAACCTAGTAGTGGGTAGTAGGATATGACTCCAGTGATCTTTATGTGACCTTTTCTTACCACATAGGGCTTGCCTTAGGAGTAGTTAAAGAGGTATGTTTAATTTTTTAGAAGGGTGTTATCCTTGTACTTAATTTACCTCCTTCCCTATCTGTTATATATACTATATGAGGAGTGATATTGGAATATTCTAGTACTAGGCCACAATAACGACCTCACGATGTACACTAAGAGAGTGGTGATGAGCATACTCCAAAGGTGGTGGGACCTGAACCACCCGTAGTACTTCCTGTAGTGCCACCTGAGGAACCTCATGTTGATCTTCCACTAGGTTCCCATGCTTAGTTCCATGATAGTTTTTTCCAGTTCATGTAGTCTATTTAGGTTAGTCCTTGGCCTACCCCTACCATGGTAGAGCTAACTTGGGAATTTTAGAAGCAACATCCTCAGACCTTCTCATGGGATGAAAGAATGCATGCTATTGAGTCATGGATAGAGAGAATGGGATCTACCTTTGACCATATCAAGACACCTATAAAGAATAGGGTCAATCTCACTACCTTCATGTTACATGATTCTGCTAATTTCTTGTGGGATGACATCAATCAGGTCATGCATCACCGGGGTATGGTCTGAGTATACTTTCAGATAGACTTCTATGACAAATTATTCCTATAGACTCTAAGTGAAGAACATTCCAGGGAGTTCGTGCATCTTCATAATGGAACTACGACTATTCTAGATTAAAATTCTCATTACACCGAACTCTAGGGTTTCACCCAATCTCTGAACGGTGATGAGTTGAAAATTGCAAGGCATTTTGAGTATGTGTTTCGTTATTATTTCTACTCATAGGTTAATGTATTTTGGTTGAATAACATTATAGATATAGTGAAACATGTGCTAATTGCTTAATGGAATCTATGAGAGGATGGTAATGTAATCTAGGGAAGTTCAGTTCTGAAGCAGGGTGATAGTTCTTCTGGCAGCAGGAAATACCATTTCGAGGGTGCATGTGAGGGTGGTGCCAGCTAGGTGACATGAAATGAAAGCTCCACAATGTGTCACCATTATGGAAGGTCAGGCCATAAGAACCCTCAGTGCATGAGGAACATGATTTAATTCTAATATTGTGGCAGGATGGGTCACAATCAACACTTCTTCCAGACTTTTCCTCCAGCTTATAAGGAGATGATATCCATACCAAAACCTCTATCAGGTACATGATCCGTGAATCCACATCAGAATGGGATTTTTTATTCTACCAAAGGGTACCAAAGTGATATAATGACCCCTTAGAGGGTTCATGTAGGAATGGGTAGAGATGATTATGAGTGTCACCATGGAACTTGAATATGTGACAAAGGGATTATTCACTTGAGGAGAAAAAGAAAGGTAGATGAGTTAAATAGAAGGAAGGGAAAAGTGTAAATTCACACAAAATTTAATGTGGTGTATGGTTTGGCCACAGAGTTAGTCAAACCATGCACCAACCATATGCCAAACTTTGTCTAAGGATAATGGGACACATATTTTGAGAGTATAGTTTTTTTCAACCATTATCTACCCATTCACCCCCTCTACCCAGGGAACACACTCCGCAGAGACTACAGTGAAAAGTTACACAAATCATGTACAACCTATGCGCTCATCTTTAAGGAACCCTGCAGCACCTAGAATTGTTTATTTAACCATGTGGACTCGGTGGCACAATTCATACTAACAGTGCAGCCCAGTTGCTCAGTTAATATTTTTAATATTCATTCCATATATGGTTTAAGGCTATTTTTCTATAATATATCATGTTTTTTATGTCTATATACATATGATTTCCCATTCTCATTTATGTTTCCCTTCTTTTGTACTCATAATGTTTTAGAGGAAACTCACTTCATGGTTTGAAAAAAACTATTTCAATTAACAGTAGTAGAGAAGGGTTGGTGAATGTTTTTAAATGGTATAGGTCAAATGTAACTCCCTAACCCTAGTTACCCAGAATCAGTGCATTATTACATAAAATTGGAATAGTACAAGGAATCATGTCCCGAAAGACCGATCAGTTTAGTGGCCTTGGATGTACTAGATACATACATAAGTTTTACAATACATCATGAAATAAAAAAAATTGTGTCCTTTTTGAACACTCTTATATCCCTTATCCTATTCCTAAAGGTTAATCGTAATATACTTCTTTGCATCCTGGAAAAAATAAAACACAATAAAGGGGTGATCTCAGATGCTTAGTAAGGAAAATATAGTGGAAACTGTCATAAATAAGAACAAACATTTAAGGCAATGTATAAGACTAGAACAAAAAACTTTTAAACTTAAACTTTAACATAATATGGAAAAGAAAAATAAAATAATTCCATTTACTTATTCACATGGATATTATACTAGTCGAATAATCACATGTAATATTAATAGACAATTTCATAATGATGGAATGCATAATTCCAGACTTCATAACCACATAGTCAAGGCCTTGTGCTAGGACTAAAAATAAGATTTTGTTAAGGCCTTGTGCCATGAAACTAGTTTGTCTCATGAGACCTACCGATGCATCGAGGAGCTATAGAGGGCTCCACCCGTCACTTACTAAGTCCAATGCATTCCTCATATAAAAGGGTGAAACATAATATTAACATTCGTATTAAAACTAGCATATGAAATGTCAATACTTTAACTATAAACCATGAATGACATAAAAATAGCACATCCATAGTCAAACATAACTCATTCAATACAATATGGAAGATTTTATTATAATAAATTAACCTCAATCAAGAATAATGAAGGTTATTGACATAGATGAAAATAATCATCCAAACTATTTGAGATAAATATCCCCCTTTTCTTGAAAACATTTAAAAGTATCACTATTTATCAAGAAGCTGTTTTAAATAGAATTTTTAATCAAAGTGTCCCATAACACTTTGAAACTTTTAAAAATAATTTTAATTTTAAAACATTAATGTCCATATAAATAAATCCTTAAAACCATTTTTAATACATGGACATTAACGAGAAATATTTAGAGGAATAAATTTTTAAAACATTTAAAATGATATTTTAGTTAGAGTTCCTAACCAAATGAGATACGCTTGAATACAAATAATTGAGGTCCTAAAAAATTAATAATATTATGAGAATAAATGGATTCATGATATATTATGTCAAATTATAGTATATACACCAAATAAAAGTGAATTGGCACATAACAATAAAGAAGTCTCAATGGAATGTAAGTTGAGATGAGATCCCTTATAAAGACTGCATCCTTAGGTTAAGGATAAATCTATGAAATAATTATGTGTGAAAAATATAAATACAATAAATATTATTGGATATTTAGTGTAAAAAAATCAGAGGATATTCACACATATTCTTGTAACAACAACACCAATGACTTGGATGTTTAACTCAATGAATGAAAATTGAGTTAAGATTACCCTTAAAAGTTCATATTAATGGAATGTACATTTATCAATGGAGTGATTATGTTTATCAAAGGTATATCCACAAAAAGGGGAGTGGGAATTACTATATAAATAATAAATAGTGATTCCACACATAATCTTGGAGTAAAATAATCAATGAAGTATGTGTAATGCCCAATGAGTGGAAATTGAAATTTGAAATTCCCTTACTAATTTGGTAACTTACAAAACATACACCCCATGAAGTCAGTATCATAAAATTAAGATGTAAATACCCAAAAATTAAATTATATTACACAAAAAATATAATCATGGGCAGTACATACACCACACAAAAGGAAATAGTGGTAATATAACATGAATCTCACGAGAATAAGAAGTGAGATGAAAACCCCTTACCATGTTGTAATCAGTTGAGTCGTATGACAAAAAGTTAATAACCACCAAATGAATCAAATAATAACATGAATATAAAGAGTATCATGATAATATATATCAAATGGAATTACACAATACACCACATGCAATAAATAAGTGGCGAACAATGGAAATCTCATGGAATTAAAAGTGAGATAAGAAACCCCTTACCTTGTAACTTTCCTCAGTATAGGGTAGGTTAACCTCCTGTATAATGGTGAAATCATTGTTCTTAAATTATAATATAACCAAATACATAAATATGATATCATATATGATCTTCTAATATTTATTTGTTAATAATATTTCAGTAGTATCATCGTTTCGGGTGTTAACTGATTCGTTTTCCTTTATATGCTTGGTTACGTAAGCCATGTTTGTTATGGATATGATTTATTTAATTCATATAAAGAATTATATTAAGTTTATAAAAAATATTTTTAATCCTAAAATTAAAATTATTCTTGAATGATTACAATGGGGAATGAATCTCATCGCGTTCATGGAGATGGTAATCCGTACGTACGCACGAGTGACAATATCATTATATTGATGGTGAAATCGTATGAAATTGGATGGTATATCATATATACCGAATAATTATAATTTTATATTTATTATTTAAATCAGTTATACTGTAACACCCTGATCTTCCACGATACGCCTCTCTTTCAATAATGCAATAGCTTGCATCGTACGCAAGTTCGAGTTCTAACACACCGAGACTAATCAAAGTAGCCTTTATGAATAGTAATACCCACTTTTTAAAATTATAGAAATTTTATATTTCAAAATGGAATTAATTTTTGTATTCATAATATCAAAATTATCCTATGTCGATTTTTTGGGTATTTTTCTGAGAACTTCCAATTTTTTATGAATAGTGAAAAATACTTAAAAACAACTTTTTTAATCAAAATAAGTTATAGTGATAAATTATACTATTGAGTTGTTTTAATTTATAATTAGAATATATTTTTACAATTTTATCCAATGGTGGTCATTAGAATTAATTTCACTTTGAAATTTGACCTAAACAACTGTCAATCTTTTGATATATATTGTTTCTTAGAAACACGCTATTTGTTGTGACAGCGGAAATTAATTATAAAATTAATTAATTCAAATTATATGTTTGGAATTTTATAAAATATAAATCATTTTTGAATTCGGAATATCAATTATAGCTTAGGGTGAAATTTTGGCATTGTTCTGAAAAACATCAATTTTTGATGAATAGTGAAACCACTAAGTGGTAGTTAAAAAACTGATTTTTCGTTTAAATTTAACTTTACCTCTTCTATATATTGAATTTCAAAAATCCGACATACATGGTTGTCATTAGGATGTAAAATGTGGTTCAATGGGATTAAAATAATTTTTTAGTGAATAGTACCTTTTATGTTTTATTAATCGCGATTAAAGGTAATTAGTGAAATTTAAGGTAAAGATAATGTTATAATAATATGAAATGACCTTGACACATGTCCTACCCCTATTGGATGAGTCATGGCCGACCACGAAAATCCATGGTTCAACTCGGGGACCCCATGGAGCCACTTTGGTAGGAAAATGACATTAAAAACTTTTTATTTAATGTTAGAATAAAAATGTCACAAACATGAGTTGTTTTACTAAAACAATTTTTAAATGGTGTTATACAGGTCATATTTTTCACTATAAATATTCATTAGAAAGCTAAAACGATTTCCTAGATCATGATTTTTTTTATAATTTTTAGACATTAAATAATTTAAATTATTTATGACACCATGATGATGTAGCGATTACCTCATTATTTAACGATTTAAATAAAATGAAAAGATAATGTAAAATCTAATACCTACACATGTCAAAAATCTATTGTATGGGAGGATTTCTAACTCTTATCACCTTATCCTCGAAATATATAATTTTGGGACCTTTTAAATCCGAAAAGCATTTTATGATAAAGTAACCATTTATAACTTTCCAAGAGTGCCCCTCCTCTCCTCTTATAAAAGGCCCCCCACATCTACCACCTTACCCACACCTCTCAAGCCTTTGGCTCGGAAAAACCCTGCCCATTTTGTCTCTCCACATCCCACTATTACTCCTAGAAGCCGCATTTTGGGAAGAAGTCTTCCCAAGTAAGCCTTTGATCTCAAATCAAAAAGAGTTATCCGTTTTAAAGGTAGTGTTTTCTCTTGTGTTCTTATGTTTTTTTTTGCTTCTCCAACCCCCTAAACTCTTTTTATTCATTTATTTAGTATCAAAAACAGTATCCTCAATATACTAGGATGTTTTTATAATAAGTATTCGAGCTAAACTTACACACACCTACTTCTAATGGTTAAAGAACATACTGTTTCTGTGGATGGTGAATTTCTGCCTCACAAAACGATGATTGGTCAACACTCATATAACACCTTCAAAGGTGGACATTAATATGTCAATATATTTATATGTGATATATAATATGTTTATTTTTTAATTATGCTTCTGTATTTTTCATTTATGGCATACCTTTATGGTTTCCATTATGGGTAAACACGATATTTTCATTTTAGGAAGTGCGGACGACCGCCCCCTCAAAGTGATTTGAATCATTAATGCTATATGTGGGATGTATAAAAGATGTAGGAAATGGTATTATACATTATATTATACTTTAATTATACTATACCTTTATATAATTATAATTTCATTCCATTAAATATGAAATAGAAATGAAAGTAGCGTTAATGCGTACATACGACTTACCGTCTCCATGAACTGTGAATTTCATTTCTTACCTCTAAATGTTATGTAATAAATGCATGTATATACTGGATATATATGATATATATGATATCTACATCAAGAATATAATTTTTGATATAATGGATATTTCACCACATGAACAACTTGTAATTATAAAATTTTATTTTTGACTCAAGTACCAAAGATCGACAAAATGACAGTTATTAACTTAAATAATTACATAATGTTCATAACATGGTAACAAGTGATATATAAGGAATAATGAACTTGAAAAGGGTTCTTAAGAAAATAGAAATTAACTCTAGTTTATTATTCCGGAGATTAAAGAACGATCGAGCCAAGTCGGACACGAGGTAAGAGAACTTCTTAACCCAATTTCTATTCTTTGGGTTAATCTCCTACATTCAAATTATGTCCCATGTTGTATTTATACTTTCTTTATGTTTATATATAGTTAATACACATAGTAGATATATTTTATTTAAAAAATGATCTTTTTAAGGGACTTCGTCTCAATCTCCATTCATTGAGGCATATTTTGTTTTATACACACATTTCTTTTATACGGTGTATAAACCCCTTCGACTTTTTAATTTATTAAAAAGGAATCTTTTTATACGAAGCGTTTTACTAAATGACAAAAAGTAATGTTTTTCTTGTGATACGTATGCGGAAACAACGACTTCTCCACCGTCGTGACCATTATTTGAGTTTCGGATTCCTCTATAAGCCATAACTTCTTTCAAAAAAATAAAATAAATAAATATCAAGTTTTAATTTTCTTTTATTTTGGTATTGAAAATGGTTTTGAAAGTGTTTTTATTATATCAATGTTTTGTATTGATATCTTGTGATTAAAATGTGGAAATGTTATGTTTCTTTAATGCATGTTTTATGTAATACGATTATGTTATGGTTTATGATATGTTTAAACCTGTTCATATGAGGAATGCATTGGACTTAATAAGTGACGGGTGGAGCCCGCTATAGCTCCTCGATGCATCGGCAGGTCTCATGAGACAAACTAGTATCTTGGAACGAGGCCTTGACAAAATCTTATTTGTAGTCTTGGCACGAGGCCTTGGCTACGTGGTTATGATAGTCTGGCATTATGCATTCCATCATTATGAAAGTGGTTATTGATATTGCATGTGACTATTTGACCAGTAGAATATCCATGTGAATAAGTAAATGTCATTATTTCATTTTACTTTTTCCATATTATTTTGAAGTTCATGTTTAAAAGGATTTTTTTAGTTATACATTGCCTTAAATGTTTATGTTTATTTATGAAAGCTTCCGCTATATTGTTATCCTTACTGATCATCTAAGCTCACCACTTTTAATGTTTTAATTTTTCTAGGTTGTGAAGAAGTATTTTAGGAATGACCTACAGGGATAGTCTAAAGGGGATATGAGTATGGAAAATGGAGACTATGTTATTGTAGTTTTTTAATTTATGAAGTAATGTAACATTTATGAATGTATCTAGTGTTTCCAAGGTTACTAAACTAATCGGTTTTTTGAGACTTGATCTTTTGTGATCATGCCAATGTTACACAATAATGCACCGACTCTGGGTAACTAGAGTCGGGGAATTACAGTTGGTATCAGAGGCAGTTTAGTACTAACCTAGGAAGCTAGATTTAGATAAACTCTGATTAGAGCACATATCCCAAAGATAGACTCTGAGGATTAGTATAGAAGAACTTCCTAGAATTTTTTTATTATAGAGATTTTGTGAGTTTTCCAAGCAATACATCCCTGTCTGGATACGAGCAGGTAGAGGCGGCTCTGGCACAGACGTACCTAGGGGTAAAACCCAAAAACACCACTTTGAGCTAGACTCGAACGGGAACTGGTGCATGACAATGGGCCTTTCTGCACTCTTTGTTATGACACTCCCGGGGGATATGCTTAGGATAATTATCATTTTATTTAAAAACCATTATGAAGGGATTATGAGTATATACTTCCTCAAAGAAAACATTTTTATGATTATGGATTATATCCATAAATAGTTCAATTTATGTTAAGTGTTCTGCAAGTTTGTAGTTATGTATTTTGATTCATAAACTAATCTAGTTTATTCCATTGTTTAGAAATGGCTCCTAGTGGGAGGAATGGAAACCGTATCAATGCACACACTCCATGTTGGGATTGCCCTCCTACTCAAGATAATTATAGTGGAGCTGGTGATACAACTGGTGCTGATCACCTTATCACCATACTGGGACAACTCACACAGGTTATGAATCATTACCTTACTCGTATGGAGCACCCTGATCCGCAACGTGGAGGATCAATTTTAGACCACTTCATGAGGCAACATCCACCAACATTTAATGGGGGTACACATCCAGTAGTATCTGAGCAATGGATAAACTCCCTAGAGAAAATATTCCACGCCTTGGTGAGTAGCGAAATGGAGAATGTTGTCATGGCAGTCTACCACCTCACTGGAGATTCCAATCAACGTTGGTCGCTGATTCAAAACACAAAGGAAGATGAATAAATATCAAGTATGGAATGGAGGGAGTTTAAGGAAATTTTCTTAGAAAAATACTTTCAACATGACCATCGAGCAGATACGGAAAGGCAATTTCTGAGTCTAAGGAAGGAGGATGAGAATGTCGCAAAGTATGAGGATAACTTCACAAGGTTAGCGAGGCATGCTGCAGATTATATACGTAACCCAAGAAGTAAGATTGATCATTTCTTTGATGGGTTAAAACCATTTCTCCATCAAGATTTAGTATCACAATGTTTCTCAACGTATGAAGATATTGTCTCATGTGCTATCAAGACAGAAAAGGAATTCTCTAAGTCTTATGAAAACAAAGTAAATCAAGAGAAGAAGAGAACGGTGGAACAAGAGAAAGATAAAGGGAAAATGGGAAAGAAGGATTTTCCATTATGTGATAATTGTGGGAAGAATCACCCCGGTACTTGCCTAAAAGGAATGGGAGTTTGTTATAAATGTGGAGAAAAAGGTCACCAGGCTCGTGATTGCAAGGTAAAGAAATAGTCTATCAATTTTGAATGCTACAATTGTAGGGAAATGGGGCATTATTAAAATGAATGTCCTAAGCTTCAGGGAAAATTACCTCAGAAAAGGCCAAGGGACCAAGGACAATCTTATTCTATTACTACAGTTGAAGTGGAATAATTAATGTATTGATGCTTTTGGACTCAAGGATTATATTCTGGTTATAAGAATAATGTGATATATATAAGGATTGTGCTGCAGTACTTGTTGTTTTCATTAAGGTTTTAATATTATGAAGGTAATCATATTTTTATATGTGACAATAAGAGAAACTTTACTTTGTTTGAGGAGTCTGATGATACAATTGATTTTGGAAGTTAAAGACCTTTTAGAGAAAGTCTGGATGGAGATATTTTGGATAACTATAAAGGTTGGAATGGATTAAGTTGAAATTTGGATAGTATTGTTTAAGGTTACAAAATTGATGAAGATTATTTTTGGAATATTATAATACTATAATTTTATGAAAAGGACAACCTACAGGTCGAGGGATAACCCGTCGCGTCGGACAAAGCTGCAGGAATCGAACCCAGAACCATAGTGCGACGGGCCTTTATTACATACCACTAGGCTACAGGATATCCCTGGTTTTTACAAAATAGTTTTCCAAATCTAAATGGTATGTGTTAATATTTGGAACCTTATACAATTATGATAAATAGAATATTTTGAGTTCTATTACCTTTTGGAGTGAATGATGGGTTTGTGGTAAAAATTTATTAAACAATGAATGTTTACATGACAAGTAAGTATATTTCCCTACGTTCTTAGTAAATCTATTAAATAAATTCTTCAAATTTATAAAAGGTAACTTAAAACAAAAATTTTGTTGGTTAACTTTTCCAATTCGGGAATCAATGACCGTTTAACCAATCACAAGTTTGTGATTTTATTGTAGTTAACTTTCTCCTAATCCTGTTTTATACAACTCTCCATTAGACCTTGATGGTTTGTTTTTCCTCCATATCCATATTTTCATATAATCCTAGTATTTTCTATCTCGGGTGACCTTTGTACTTCTCTTTATTTCTTTTAAAGTTATATTTTTATTAACCTTATTTCCGATGTGGGTTTTCCACAAAGGTATTTTCTATTTTCAACCTTTTAATTTCAAAGAAAAATTTCAAATTGTGAGGACGAAATTTATTGAAGGAGGAGAGAGTGTAACACCCCAAGCTTCCACGATACGCCTCTCTTTCAATAATGTAATAGCTTGCATTGTACGCAAGTTCGAGTTCTAACACACCGCGACTAATCAAAGTAGTCATTATGAATAGTAATACCCACTTTTTAAAATTATAGAAATTTTATATTTCAAAATGGACTTCATTTTTGTATTTGTAATATCAAAATTATCCTAAGTTGAATTTTTTGGTATTTTTCTGAGAAATTCCAATTTTTTATGAATAGTGAAAAATACTTAAAAACAACTTTTTTAATAAAAATAATTTATAGTGATAAATTATACTATTGAGTTGTTTTAAATTATAATTATAATATATTTTTATCATTTTATCCAATGGTGGTCATTATAATTAATTTCACTTTGAAATTGGACATAAACAATTGTCAATATTTTGATATATATTGTTTCTTAAAAACACGCTATTTGTTGTGACAGCGGGAATTAATTATAAAAGTAATTAATGCAACTTATATGTTTGGAATTTTTTAAAATATACATCATTTTTTAATTCGGAATATCAATTATATCTTAGGGTGAAATTTTGGCATTGTTCTAAAAAACTTCAATTTTTGATGAATAGTGAAACCACTAAGTGGTAGTTAAAAAACGTATTTTTCATTTAAATTTAACTTTACCACTTCTATGTATTGAATTTAGAAAATCTGACATACATGGTTGTCATTAGGATGTAAAATGTGGTTCAATGGGATTAAAATAATTTTTTGGTGAATAGTAACTTTTATGTTTTATTAATCGCGATTAAAGGTAATTAGTGAAATTTAAGGTAAAGATAATGTTATAATAATATTAAATGACTTTGAAACATGTTCTAACCCTATTTTATGAGTCATGGCCGACCAAGAAAATCCATGGGTCATCTTGGGGACCCCATGGAGCAACTTTGGTAGGAAAATGACATTAAAAACTTTTTATTTAATGTTAAAATAAAAATGTCACAAAAATGAGTTGTTTTACTATAACAATTTTTAAAGGGTGTTATACAAATAATATTTTTGACTATAAATATTAATTAGAAAGATAAATATATTTCATAGATCATGATATTTTTTTATAATTTTTAGACATTAAATAATTTAAATTATTTATGACACCATGATGATGCAGCGATTACCTCATTATTTAACGATTTAAATAAAATGAAAAGATAATGTAAATTCTAAGACCTACACATGTCAAAATCATATTGTATGGGTGTATTTCTAACTCTTATCACCTTATCCTATAAATATATAATTTTGGGACCTTTTAAATCCGAAAATCATTTTATGATAGAGTAACCTTTTATAACTTTCCAAGAGTGCCCCTCCTCTCCTCTTATAAAAGGCCCCACCTCTACCACCTTACCCACACCTCTCAAGACTTTTGATCGACCAAACCCTACACATTTTGTCTCTACACATCCCAATATTACTCCTAGAAGCCTCACTTTGGGCAGAAGTCTTCCCAATTAAGCCTTTGAGCTCAAATTGAAAAGAGTTATCCGTTTTAAAGGTAGTGTTTTCTCTTATGTTCTCATGTTTTATTTTGCTTCTCCAACCCCCTAAACTCTTTTTATTCATTTCTTTTGTAACAAAACCAGTATCTTCAATATACTAGGATGTCGTTATAAGAAGGATTCGAGCTAAACTTACACACACCTACATCTAATCTTTAAAGAACATACTGTTTCTGTGGATGGTGAATTTCTGCCTCACGAAACAATGATTGTTCAACACTCATATAACACCTTCAAAGGTGGACATTAATATTTAAATATATTTATATATGATATATAATATGTTTATGTTTTACATAAGATTATTTATTTTTCATTTATGGCATACCTTTATGGTTTCCATTATGGGTAAACGCGATATTTTAATTTTAGGAAGTGCGGACTAGCGCCCCCTCAAAGTGATTTGAATCGTTAATGCTATATGTGGGATGTATAAAGGATGGAGTAAATGGTATTATACATTATATTATACTGGAATTATAGTATACCTTTATATAATTATAATTTCATTTCATTAAATACGAAATAGAAATGAAAGTAGCGTTCATGCGTATGTACGGCTTACCGTCTCCATGAACGGTGCATTTCATTTCTTACCTCTAAATGTTATGTAATAAATGCATGTATATACTGGATATATATGATATATATGATATCTACATCAAGAATATAATTTTGGATATAATGGATATTTCACCACATGAACAACTTGTAATTATAAATGTTTGTTTTTGACTCAAGTACCAAAGATCGACAAAATGACCGTTATTAACTTAAATAATTACAGAATGTTCATAACATGGTAATAAGTGATATAAAAGGAATAATGAACATGAAAAAGGTTCTTAAGCAGATAGAAATTAACTCTAGTTTATTATTCAGGAGATTAAAGTAGGATCGAGTCAAGTCGGACACGAGGTAAGGTAACTTCTTAACCCAATTTCTATTCTTTGGGTTAATCTTCTACTTTCAAATTATGTCCTATCTGGTATTTATACTTTATTTATGTTTACATATAGTTAATACACATAATAGATATATTTTATTTAAAAAAATGATCTTTGTAAGGGACTTCGTCTCAATCTCCATTCATTGAGGCATATTTTTTTTATACACACATTTCTTTTATACAGTGTATAAACCCCTTCGACTATTTCATTTATTCAAAAGGAATATTTTTATATGAAGCATTTTACTAAACAAAAAAAAAAGGAATGTTTTTCTTGTCGTACGTATGTGGCGACAATGAATTCTCCCCCACTGTGACCATTATTTGAGTTTTGGATTCCTCTACAAGCCATAACTTTTTTCAAAATAAAAACAAATAAATATCATGTTTTAATTTTCTTTTATTTTGGTATTGAAAATGGTTTTGAAAGTGTTTTTATTATATCAATGTGTTGTATTGATATCTTGTGATTGAAATGTGGAAATGTTATGTTTCTTTTATGCATGTTTTATGTAATACAATTATGTTATGGTTTATGATAGGTTTAAACCTGTTCATATGAGGAATGCATTGGACTTAATAAGTGACGGGTGGAACCCGCTATAGCTCCTCTATGCATCGGCAGGTCTCATGAGACAAAATAGTGTCTTGGCATGAGGCCTTGACAAAATATTATTTGTAGTCTTGGCACGAGGCCTTGGCTACGTGGTTATGATAGTCTGGAATTATGCATTCCATCATTGTGAAAGTGGTTATTGATATTGCATGTGATTATTCGACCATTAGAATATCCATGTGAATAAGTATATGGAATTATTTCATTTTACTTTTTCCATATTATGTTGAAGTTCATGTTTAAAAGGCTTTTGTTTAGTTATACATTGCCTTAAATGTTTATGTTTATTTATGAAAGCTTCTGCTATATTGTTATCCTTACTGAGCATCTGAGCTCACCCCTTTCAATGTTTTAATTTTTCCAGGATGTAAAGAAGTATTTTAGGAATGACCTGTAGGGATAGTCTGAAGGAGATATGAGTGTGGAAAATGGAGACTATGTTGTTGTAGTTTTTCACTTTATGATGTAATGTAACATTTATGAATGTATCTAGTGTTTCCAAGGCTACTAAACTAATCAGTATTTCAAGACTTTATCTTTTGTGATCATGCCAATGTTACGAAATAATGCACCGACTTTGGGTAATTGGGGTCTGGGCGTTACATATACTCATTATTATACCCATCCAAATAATGAAGTGTTTGAATAACAAACTACACCACGACGTGGAGACGATAAGCCGTACGTACGCATGTATGGTAACTTTGTTATTCATATTATGGATAGAATAACGAATATGGTTATACCATATTTATAATAACATAATAGTATGTAGAAGGTACTGTATTTATTATTTTGGTATGGAAACAAAAATGAAAGAGGAAGTGGAAGAAGAAAAGAACTTGAAAGAGGGTGGTGAAATTATTACCTCTTCCTCGGGTGTTTCCTTTTGAGTTGATCAAAAGGGATTTTTAGGATGGTTTATGATCAAATAAAGGACTCCAAGTTTATGTTAGGGGCGTTGGGAGGATATTTGGGAAGGTTTTGGCCAATCCAAATGGATTTGGAAGTGTGAAATTAAGAGAAGCGGAAGTACCCTTTTATAATAGAGGTGAGGGTCACTTTATGAAAACCTTGAAACATTATTTTATAATAAAATAATTTTCAGTTTCTAATGGCGAAAAATTAATTTATTTCTAATATATGGTGGGTATGGGTTGAAAAAATCTCAAACAATAGGTTTTAGACAACTTTAGGTTACCATTTTAACCTTATCTGTTAGATTTTACTCTTAGTTAAATAGTTTAACTTTTATCGTGTCTTCTTGTATTCTTACACTATATGGATAATAAATTTACTCTAACCATCGAAGAGAACCTCAAGTGGTTAATTAATGACATATATAATATTATTTAAGATCTTTTACTGAACCTTATATTTTTAGTAATATTATATCAACCAATAATATAGGATTTGTTCTAAAAACTCATTTTTGTCAATTTTGACATTATTTAGTATTTGGTTTTTGTGAAAATCATAACAGAATGATTACTTAAAAAAATTATTTAATCCACCATAACATGTCATATTAACCTATAAAATTATTTGAACTCATCAAATGTCTCAAATTACATTTATTTGGATATTTATAATATCAATTATTTTAATCTTTCATTAATAAGGTAATTACTACATCATCATTGTGTCATAAATAAATTTAATTATTTAATGTCTAAAAATTATAAATAAAATACAATTATGTAGGAAATATTTTTAGATTTATAATTAATATTTATAGTTGAATTTATCTTTTGTATAACACTATAATAAAAATGGTTTAGTTATTAAACTTTGAATTTAACTCTTTTAACTCTTCTTTAAATAAAATAATAATAAATGCCCTAATCTAATCCAAGTGGACCAAAGAGGATCATATTTTAATCCTAAGGTTATTTTTGTTCGAATTACACTTATCCAATAGAATTAGGACATGTGTTAGGATAATTACAATATCAATTTTTACCCTTAATTACCCTATTTACTTTTAATCGTGGTAAATAAAAGTTAAAAGTTACTATTCCCCAAAACTTATTTTCATCTTATTGAAACAAATTATACTTATTGATGTCAAACGGGTCTCTTGGATTTTTGAAATTCAACTCAAAGAAGTGGTAAAATTATATTTTATGCAAATTTGTAAATGCTCTTAGAAGGTGGGTAAAAGACGGTAAAAAATTCAATAAACTTTTATACATCTAATTTTTATTATAAAATGAATCCAATGAATTAAATTAAACTTATATAAGTATTATAAATATATTTTGACTTAAAATAAATTTAAATAAATTAAATAATTATTTAAATAAAAAGTTGGTTTTAAACTATAAAGCAGTGTTTTTCATTATTCATCAAAAATTGAATGTTTTCAGAAAAATACCAAATATTTACCCTAAGATAATTTTGATATTATGAATTAAAAAATGAATTCTATTTTACCAAATTTAAAACATTGAAGTTTCATTAATTAATTTAAAATTAATTCCTATTGTTGAAACCAAAAAGCCGGTTTTTAAAAGTAAAAACTATCAAACGATTGACATGTGTTTATGTCAAATTTAAATGTGAAATTACTTATAATGACATAAATTGTATTAAATGATAAAAATATAATCTAATTATAATTACTAACCATTAAAATTCATAATTTATCCCTATAAATTTTTTCAATTAAAAAAGTTGTTTTCAGTTAAAATTTAGTATTTTCAGTATTCATCAAAATTTGAAAGTTATCAGAAAAGTACCAAAAAATTATTCAAAATAAAATTTTATGTCATGATTCTAAATAAGAATTTAATTTTATTAAATTGAATATATAAAAGTGTAAAATATTGGTTTTAAAAATGATTTTCTATTAGAAGGTGGTAAAATTTCATTTTTTGAAAAATACTTATTTTATCTGAAAAATGAATTTGTTCTTATATTATGTTTAAGAAACACATTGTAACACCCCAAGCTTCTACGGTACGTTTCCCTTCGAATAATGCGATAGCGTGTGTTGTACGCAACCACGAGTTCTAACACACACCACAACTAATTAAACTAGCCGTTGTGAATAGTAATACCTAATTTTTGAAATTATATATATTTTATATTTGAAAATGGACTTCATTTTTGGACTCGGAATATCGAATTTAGCCTATGGTGAAATTTTGGTACTTTTCGGATAACTTTCATATTTTGATGAATAGTGAAAATTACTAAATTTTAATTAAAAACAACTTTTTTAATCAAAATAATTAATAGTGATAAATTATGAATTTTAGTAGTTTTAAAGTATATTTAGAATATATTTTTACCATTTAATATAATGTTGGTCATTGGACATAATTTTACAATTAAACCGAACATAAACAAGTGTCAATCTTTTGGTAGTTATTATCTCTTAAAAACACGCTTTTTGTTTTGACAGCGGGAATTAATTTTAAATTAATTTCTGCCACTTCTGTGTTTTGAATTTAGAAAAATGGATTCCATATTTGGAATCAGGATGTTCAAATTGTGTAAATAGGTAACTTTTATTTTTAGACATTTTGAATAATTACTGCGGTAAATATTTTATTTACCATGGTTAAGGGTAAATCCGGTAAATAAGGGTTAAACAAATAATATTATAATAATACTAAATTACCCTAAAACGTGTCTTAACCCTATGGGTTGATACATAGTCGACCATGGGCATCTTTGGGTCTATTTTGGGACCCCATGGATCCACTTGTAAGTGATAATGACACTTTATTTTAATTAAGTCAAAATGAATACAAAAATGACACAAGCATATATCTTTTAGAACAACAATTTTTACATAGGGTTATACATGTTGGATTTTCGATTATAAATATTCATTAGAAAGATAAAAATATTTCCTACATAATGATATTTTATGTATAATTTTTAGACATTAAATAAGTTATTTTATTTATGACACAATGATGATGCAGTAATTACTATAATAGTGAAAAATTAAAATAATTGATATTATAAATACCCAAATAAATATAATATGAAACTTTTAATGAATTAAACTAATTTTCTAGGATAATATGATATATTAGGATTGATTTAATGGACTTTGTTCGAAGTAATCAATCTGTTATGAGTTTCACAAAAATCAACTATTGAATAGTGTCAAAATTGACATAAAAGAGTTCTTAAAACAAATATTATATTATTAATTGATATTAAATTCCTAAAAATCTAAGGTTCGGCCAAGAGACTTATATTATGATAGGTTAATCATTAATGGACCACTTGGGGGTCGCTTGGATGTATATAGTATGTTTATTAACCATAATATATAAAATACAAAGAGACATTGTAAAAGTGAAACTAATTAACTTAGAGTTAATACTTAAAGATAAGGTTAATATAAGTACCCAAACCTGTCTAAATTCTATTGGATGAGTTTTTTTCGACCTATCCCAACCTCATCCTTTTAATAGTCAACTTTGGAGCCATTAGAAACCGAATATTAATTTATTATAAATTAATATTTCTAGCTTTTCCAAAGGTGCCCCTCACCCCTCTTATAAAAGGGCACTCCTCGTTCTCATTTCCTCACACCTCTAAAGCCACTTGGCTCGTCCAAACTCTGCCCAACTAAGCTCCCCACATCCCTCTCCTCCTCCTTGAAGCTTCCCCTTAGGAAGAAAGCATTTCAAGAAGTCCTTTGGTTCCAACCAAAGTGAGTTACCTAAATTAAAGGTAACAATTTCTCTTAAAGTATTTTCATTTATTTTGCTTCTCCAACCCACAAAATCTTTTTATTTCCTTTCTTTTGTAACAACACCAGTATCATCAATATACTAGGATGTTGTTATAAGAAGGATTCGAACTAAACATACACACAACTCCATCTAATGGATGATGAACATAATGTTTCTGTGGATGGCAAACTAACGCCTCACGAAACGATGATTGTTCAAATACATCTTACCACCTCTCATGGTGGCCATTATGATGGAACTGTAATTAAATATGATATTAATGATATATATTTTATATATAAGCTTCTGTAATTCCATTTTATTTCATACCATTATTCGTTTCATGTTGTATATACATACGATAATTTCATTTGAGGAAGTGCGGACTACCGCCCCCTTAAAATGATATGACTCGTTCATACCACACATGGAACGTATAAAGGATGGTGTTAATGAACTTAAGTAACATATATAAAATATTATATTATACTGTAATAGTAATATACCTATGTATCATTTGGATTTGATTCTTTTAAAATAAAAATTAAATGGAAGTAGCGTTCATGCATACGTACGGACTACCGTCTCCACGAACGCGATAAGATTCAATCTCCATCATATCCATTCAAGTCTTATTCTCATTTTGGGGTTAAGAATAATGTTAATCTCATTCTGGATATGAATAAGATACAACAAACATGGCTTATGTAACAAAACATATAAAAGAAAATGAGTAAGTTAACACCCGAAACGATGATAATTCTAAGATATTATTAATAAATCAATGTTAAAAGATCATATATGATATCATATTAATATATATGATTCTTGTATAATTTAATAACAATTATTTCACCATTATACAGGAGGTTAACCTACCCCAACCAAGGAAAAGTACAAGGTAAGGGTTATTTCACAATCTCTTCATTATCCGAGGTTGTATTATACGTAATAATCTACTGGGATCTCTTTATCATCCACATCCATGTTTCTTTGAAATGTATTTCAAAACATTTTTACTATTTACAAGAATATGGGTTAAAGTCATTTATACCCTTGTTTGACTTTTTATAAGAGGTTTATAAAAGAATCTTTCCATCGTTTTCAAAACAAGGTCCTTTTTAACCTTTTCGACAGAATTGAGGTAAGAATGTTTTTTTTAACTTATACGGCGGGTGCGGTTATTTTCTGCCGTTATAAAATCGTCGAAGCTTTCCATACAAGCTTATAAGAATATTTTCAAAGAAAATGTTTTATTTTATATGGATCTTAAATGATTTCAAAATAAAAGGAGATACTTCTTTAAAAAGAATTTTGATTTCATCTATGTCAACATCCTTTGATGGATTTTAAGATTATTTGAAGTTGATTTATTATGATACAAAACTTCTATATTGTATTGAAGGTTTTGTGATATGTTTGACTGTGGATGTGCTATTTTTATACCATTCATAGTTTATGGTGAAATTATTGACATTTCGTATGCTAGTTTTAATACGAATGTTTATGTTATGTTTAAACCTTTTCATATGGGAATGCATTGGACTTAATAAGTGACGGGTGGAGCCCGCTATAGCTCCTCGATGCATCGGTAGGTCTCATGAGACAAACTAGTGTCTTGGCACAAGGCCTTGACAAAATCTTATTTGTAGTATTGGCACGAGGCCTTGGCTATGTGGTTATGATAGTCTGGCATTATGCATTCCAACATTATGAAAGTGGTTATTGATTTTTGCATGTGATTATTCGATTAGTAGAATATCCATGTGAATAAGTAAATGGCATTATTTCATTTTATTTATGCCATACCATGTTGAAAGTTCATGTTTTAAAGGCTTTTGTTTTAGCTATACATTGCCTTAAAAGTTTATTCTTATTTATGAAAGTTTCCGCTATTTTGTTATCCTTACTGGGCATTTGAGCTCACCCCTTTTATATGTTTTATTTTTCCCAGGAAGTGAAGAAGTAAATTATGAATGACCTGCAGGGATATTATGTGGGGATATGAGTGTGTATTATGGAGACATTATGTTGTTGTAGTAGTTTTTCATTTTATTATGTAATGTAAAACCTATGAATATATCTAGTGTTTCCAAGGCTACTAAACCAATCGGTCTTTCGAGATTTGATCTTTCTTGTGATCATGACAATGTTATGTAATAATGCACTGACTCTGGGTAGCTGGGGTCGGGGCGTTACAGTTGGTATCAGAGGAAGTTTAGTACAAACCTTGGAAGCTAGATTTAGATAAACTCTGATTAGAGCACATAGACCTAAGATGAACTTTGAGGATTAGTATAGAAGAACTTCCTAGAATTTTGGTATTGTAGAGATTTTGTGAGTTTTCCGAGCAATACATCCCTGTCTGGATACGAGCAGGTAGAGGCGGCTCTGGCACAGATGTACCTAGGGGTAAAACCCGAAAACACCGCTTTGAGCTAGACTCGAACGGGAACTGGTGCACGACAACGGGCCTTGCTGCACTCTTGGTTACGACACTCCCGGGGGATATGCTTAGGATAACTCTCATTTTCTTTACAAATCATTATGAAGGGTTTATGAGTATATACTTCCTCAATGAAAACATTTTTATGATTATGGATTATATCCATAAATAGTTCAATTTATGTTAAGTGTTTTATAAGTATGGGATTATGTATTTTGATGCATAAACTGATCTAGTTTATGCCATTTTTTTTAGAAATGGCGCCTAGTGGAAGAAATGGAAACCGTATCAATGCACGCACTCCATGTAGGGATTTCCCTCCTGCTCAAGATAATTATAGTGGGGTTGGTGATGCAACTGGTGCTGATCAGCTAATCACCGTACTGGGACAACTTACTCAGGTTATGAATAATAACCTTACCCGTATGGAGCACCCTGATCCGCAGCGTGGAGGATCAATGTTAGATCGATTCATGAGACAACAACCACCAACGTTCAATGGGAGTACAAATCCCTTAGTAGCTGAGCAATGGATATTTTCCCTAGAGAAAATATTTCAGGCTTTGGGGAGTAGTGAAAGGGAAAAAGTTACCATGGCAGTTTACCTCCTCACTGGAGATGCTGATCAATGGTGGTCATTGATTCAAAACATGAAGGAAGATGATGAAGTATCAAACATGGAATGGAGGGAGTTCAAAGATCTGTTTTTAGAAAAATACTTTCCTCGCGACCATCGAGCAGATATGGAAAGGCAATTTCTGAGTCTGAGACAAAAGGAGGATGATAATGTCACAAAGTATGAGGCTAACATTACAAGGTTAGCGAGGTATGCTGGAGATTATATTCGCAACCCAAGAAGTAAGATTGATCGTTTCTTTGATGGGTTAAAACCATTTCTCCGTTGAGCATTAGTCTCACAATCCTTTTCATCGTACGAAGACATTGTCTCATGTGCTATCAAGACCGAAAAGGAATTCTCTAAGTCTTATGACTTTAAAGCAAAGCAAGAGAAGAAGAGACCTTCTGATCAATCTGGGAATGGAAATAAGGGGAAGAAGGGAAAGGTTGAATATCCATCTTGTGGTAAGTGCGGGAAGAAACACCCCGGTGCTTGCCTGAAGGGAATGGGAGTCTGTTACAAGTGTGGTGAAAAAGGCCACCAAGCTCATGATTGCAAGGGGAAGAAGGAAGCTACCAACGTTCAGTGCTACAATTGCAGGGAGATGGGGCATTATGCAAATGCATGTCCTAAGCGTCAGGAGAACTTACCTCAGAAAAGGCCAAGGGATCAAGGCCAGGCTTATGCTATCACTACTGCTGAGGTAGAAGCTCCGAAAGACGTGGTGGCAGGTAATTTAATGGTTTCCTCAAGTTTAGCAAATGCATTATTTGATTCTGGATCATCGCATTGTTTCATATCTTCCCAGTTTGCTAAGAAAATTAGATATTTCCAATTTGATTTAATAAGGGAGTTGTCGGTTAAAACTCCTAAGGGAAGTATCGTTGCAACAAAGTTTTGTGAATCAGTCCCCATTAGAGCACATAAATTTTCTTTATCTGCTGATTTCATCGTCATACCTATGATTGAGTTTGATATAATCCTCGGTATGGACTGGCTTTCGGACTATGATGCGAAGATTTATTGTAAGAAGAAAGAGGTTACGATTCTTGATGATAATGATAAGGAGCACCTTATTTTTAGAGCAGAATCGTCACCACCTAATTCTTATTTAGATCCACCCCCAGTAGCTCAACTTAATTCAATTATCGGGGAGGAAGAGAATGAAATAACTGTCGGTGAGGAAAGGAATGTTCAAATAGAGGATGTACCTGTTGTGAAAGAATTTGTAGATGTATTTTCAGAAGATTTACCTGGACATCCTCCAGAATGAGAAGTTGAGTTTTCTATTGATTTGATTCCTGGATCAAGGCCTATATCGAAGACCCCTTATAGAATGGCCACTGTAGAGTTAGTCGAACTAAAGAAACAACTAGAGGAATTGAGTAATAAGGGATTTATTCGCCCTAGTGTTTCTCCATGGGGAGCCCCTGTTCTTTTTGTTAAAAAGAAAGATGGATCTATGAGGTTATGTATCGACTACAGGGAGATCAATGCTATAACGATAAAGAACAAGTATCCCCTACCTCGTATTGATGATTTATTTGACCAACTGCATGGAGCTCAATACTTTTCAAAGATTGACCTTCGATCTGGATACCATCAGTTGTGTGTAAAGAAGGAAGACATTCCGAAGACAGCATTTCGAACCAGGTACGGGCATTACGAGTTTACTGTAATGCCGTTTGGATTGACTAATGCACCCTCTGTATTCATGGATCTAATGAATAGAATTTTCAAGGAGTATCTGGATGAATTTGTGGTGGTATTTATTGATGATATCTTGGTATACTCCAAAACCTATGAAGATCATGAAAATCACTTGCGCATTATCTTGAAGACTCTGAGGAGGCATGAATTATATGGGAAGTTTAGCAAGTGTGAATTCTGGCTTCAGGAGATTTCTTTTCTTGGCCATATTGTCTCAAAAGATGGAATCTCTGTTGATCCTACTAAGACCAAGGCAATCCAAGAATGGCCAGCACCTACGAGTATAACTGAGGTACGTAGTTTTATTGGCTTGGCAGGTTATTATCGACGTTTCGTCCAGAATTTTGCCCGATTGGCTAACCCATTAACGAAGCTCACACGTAAAGGGGTTAAATTTGTTTGGACAAAAGAGTGTGAAGAATGTTTCGAAGAACTGAAGAGAAGATTAGTCAATGCTCCTATATTGACTCTACCATCGGGGAATGATGGGTTCGTTATTTATAGTGATGCATCGAAGAAAGGACTTGGCTGTGTCCTTATGCAGAATGATAGAGTTATTGCCTATGCATCACGACAGTTGAAAATTCATGAACAAAACTATCCTACTCATGATCTCGAGTTAGCAGCAGTGATCTTTTCTTTGAAGATATGGAGGCACTACCTCTATGGTGAAAAATGTGAGATTTATACTGATCACAAGAGTTTGAAGTATATTTTCTCACAAAAAGAACTCAACATGAGGCAAAGGAGATGGCTTGAATTACTCAAGGATTATGATTGCATGATACACTACCACCCGGGGAAAGCAAACAAAGTAGCAGATGCTTTGAGTAGAAAAGACCATGGAGTTCTGAACATGATGAGAATTGAAAGGGACCCAATTTTCATGGATCTAGAGAAGATGGACATGGGAATAACCAGGGAAGGTGAGACATCAATGCTTTTTCAAATGGTTGCCAAACCATCTTTACTAGAAAGGATTAAGAGTTCTCAGACTGATGATGAAGAATTCCAAAAGAAGATTAAAGCTGTGAATGATGGGAGATTGAGAGACTTTGCGTATGAAGGTGGAATTTTGAAATTCGGGAAGAGACTTTGGGTTCCCAATATACCTAATCTAAAAAGGGAATTGCTGGATGATGCTCATAGTTCCAATTTCTCTATACACCCTGGGAGCACCAAAATGTATAGAGATTTGAAGGAACATTTTTGGTGGGACAACATGAAGAGGGAGATTGCGGATTTTGTGTCAAGATGTATGGTTTGTCAACAAGTGAAAGCTGGAAGGCAACAGCCTGGAGGAGTCATGCAACCTCTTCCCATACCGGAGTGGAAATGGGACAATATTACAATGGACTTTGTCATGGGGCTACCAAAGACTCCTAGAAGGAACGATGCAATATGGGTTATTGTTGATCGTCTTACCAAGTCAGCACATTTTATTGCTATAAGAGAAGATCTACCCCTGGAACGTCTAGCAAGACTATATATTAATGAAGTTGTGAGACTTCATGGAGTACCCTTATCAATTGTTTCTGATCGTGATCCCCGTTTTACTTCAAGATTTTGGAAAAGTCTTCAGAAATCCCTGGATACTGAACTTCATTTGAGCACTGCTTACCACCCTCAGACAGATGGACAATCAGAACGGACTATTCAAATCTTAGAAGACATGTTGAGATCTTGCTCACTTGATTTTCAGGGTATGTGGGATCAATATTTACCACTGGTAGAATTTTCCTATAACAATAGCTTCCATACGAGTATTCAGATGGCACCATATGAAGCGTTATACGGAAAGAGATGTCGTACACCAACCTGTTGGGATGACGTTGGTGAAAGAAAACTTGTAGGCCCAGAACTGGTGGAGGAAACGGTGGAAAAGGTGAAGGTAATCCAAAATCACATTAAAGCAGCTCAAAGTAGGCAGAAGAGCTATGCCGATAATCGAAGGAAGGATTTGGAATTTCAAGTCGGTGATCATGTTTTCCTGAAGGTATCTCCGTGGAAGGGAGTCATACGTTTTGGTAAGAAAGGCAAATTGAGTCCCAGGTACATCGGACCTTTCGAAATTCTAGAACGAATTGGGGCTGTAGCTTACCGATTGGCAATGCCGCCAAGTCTCTCCAAAGTTCACGATGTGTTCCACGTATCTCTGTTGAGAAAATACATGCCTGACCCAACGCATGTACTCACCTATGAGGAATTAGAACTGGAACCCGATCTGTCTTATTGCGAAGAGCCCATCAAGATTCTTGATACGAGAGAACAAGTGCTGAGAAACCGGACGACGCGTCTGGTAAAAGTTTTGTGGAGAAATCATAAGATGGAAGAGGCAACGTGGGAACCCGAGGAACTTATGATGAAGAACCACCCGAGTCTTTTTATGCAGTAATACCCTAGAAATTGCGAGGACGCAATTATTTGAAGGAGGGGAGAATGTAACACCCCAAGCTTCTTACGGTACGTTTCCCTTCGAATAATGCGATAGCGTGTGTTGTACGCAACCTCGAGTTCTAACACACACCACAACTAATTAAACTAGCCGTTGTGAATAGTAATACCTAATTTTTGAAATTATATATATTTTATATTTGAAAATGGACTTCATTTTTGGACTCGGAATATCGAATTTAGCCTAAGGTGAAATTTTGGTACTTTTCGGATAACTTTCATATTTTGATGAATAGTGAAAATTACTAAATTTTAATTAAAAACAACTTTTTTAATCAAAATAATTAATAGTGATAAATTATGAATTTTAGTAGTTTTAAAGTATATTTAGAATATATTTTTACCATTTAATATAATGTTGGTCATTGGACATAATTTTACAATTAAACCGAACATAAACAAGTGTCAATCTTTTGGTAGTTATTATCTCTTAAAAACACGCTTTTTGTTTTGACAGCGGGAATTAATTTTAAATTAATTTCTGTCACTTCTGTGTTTTGAATTTAGAAAAATGGATTCCATATTTGGAATCAGGATGTTCAAATTGTGTAAATAGGTAACTTTTATTTTTAGACATTTTGAATAATTACTGCGGTAAATATTTTATTTACCATGGTTAAGGGTAAATCCGGTAAATAAGGGTTAAAAAAATAATATTATAATAATACTAAATTACCCTAAAACGTGTCTTAACCCTATTGGTTGATACATAGTCTACCATGGGCATCTTTGGGTCTATTTTGGGACCCCATGGATCCACTTGTAAGTGATAATGACACTTTATTTTAATTAAGTCAAAATGAATACAAAAATGACACAAGCATATATCTTTTAGAACAACAATTTTTACATAGGGTTATACATGTTGGATTTTCGATTATAAATATTCATTAGAAAGATAAAAAGTTTTCCTACATAATGATATTTTATTTATAATTTTTAGACATTAAATAAGTTATTTTATTTATGACACAATGATGATGCAGTAATTACTATAATAGTGAAAAATTAAAATAATTGATATTATAAATACCCAAATAAATATAATATGAAACTTTTAATGAATTAAACTAATTTTCTAGTCTAATATGATATATTAGGATTGATTTAATGGACTTTGTTAGAAGTAATCAATCTGTTATGAGTTTCACAAAAATCAACTATTGAATAGTGTCAAAATTGACATAAAAGAGTTCTTAAAACAAATATTATATTATTAATTGATATTAAATTCCTAAAAATCTAAGGTTCGGCCAAGAGACTTATATTATGATAGGTTAATCATTAATGGACCACTTGGGGGTCGCTTAGATGTATATAGTAAGTTTATTAACCATAATATATAAAATACAAAGAGACATTGTAAAAGTGAAACTAATTAACTTAGAGTTAATACTTAAAGATAAGGTTAATATAAGTACCCAAACCTGTCTAAATTCTATTGGATGAGTTGTTTTCGACCTATCCCCACATCATACTTTTAATAGTCAACTTTGGAGCCATTATAAACCGAATATTAATTTATTATAAATTAATATTTCTAGCTTTTCCAAAGGTGCCCCTCACCCCTCTTATAAAAGGGCACTCCTCGTTCTCATTTCCTCACACCTCTCAAGCCACTTGGCTCGTCCAAACTCTGCCCAACTAAGCTCCCCACATCCCTCTCCTCCTCCTTGAAGCTTCCCCTTGTGAAGAAAGCATTTCAAGAAGTCCTTTGGTTCCAACCAAAGTGAGTTACCTAAATTAAAGGTAACAATTTCTCTTAAAGTATTTTCATTTATTTTGCTTCTCCAACCCCCAAAATCTTTTTATTTCCTTTCTTTTGTAACAACACCAGTATCCTCAATATACTAGGATGTTGTTATAAGAAGGATTCAAACTACACATACACACAACTCCATCTAATGGATGATGAACATAATGTTTCTGTGGATGGCAAACTAACGCCTCACGAAACGATGATTGTTCAAATACATCTTACCACCTCTCATGGTGGCCATTATGATGGAACTGTAATTAAATATGATATTAATGATATATATTTTATATATAAGCTTCTGTAATTCCATTTTATTTCATACCATTATTCGTTTCATGTTGTATATTCATACGATAATTTCATTTGAGGAAGTGCGGACTACCGCCCCCTTAAAATGATATGACTCGTTCATACCACACATGGAACGTATAAAGGATGGTGTTAATGAACTTAAGTAACATATATAAAATATTATATTATACTGGAATAGTAATATACCTATGTATCATTTGGATTTGATTCTTTTAAAATAAAAATTAAATGGAAGTAGCGTTCGTGCGTACGTACGGACTACCGTCTCCACGAACGCGATAAGATTCATTCTCCATCATATCCATTCAAGTCTTATTCTCATTTTGGGGTTAAAAATAATGTTAATATCATTCTGGATATGAATAAGATACAACAAACATGGCTTATGTAACAAAACATATAAAAGAAAATGAGCAAGTTAACACCCGAAACGATGATAATTCTAAGATATTATTAATAAATCAATGTTAAAAGATCATATATGATATCATATTAATATATATGATTCTTGTATAATTTAATAACAATTATTTCACCATTATACAGGAGGTTAAACTACCCCAACCAAGGAAAAGTACAAGGTAAGGGTTATTTCACAATCTCTTCATTATCCGAGGTTGTATTATACGTAATAATCTACTGGGATCTCTTTATCATCCACATCCATGTTTCTTCGAAATGTATTTCAAAACATTTTTACTATTTAAAAGAATATGGGTTAAAGTCATTTATACCCTTGTTTGACTTTTTATAAGAGGTTTATAATGGAATCTTTCCATCGTTTTCAAAACAAGGTCCTTTTTAACCTTTTCGACAGAATTGAGGTAAGAATGTTTTTTTTAACTTATACGGCGGGTGCGGTTATTTTTCGCCGTTATAAAATCGTCGAAGCTTTCCATACAAGCTTATAAGAATATTTTCAAAGAAAATGTTTTATTTTATATGGATCTTAAATGATTTCAAAATAAAAGGAGATACTTCTTTAAAAAGAATTTTGATTTCATCTATGTCAACATCCTTTGATGGATTTTAAGATTATTTGAAGTTGATTTATTATGATACAAAACTTCTATATTGTATTGAAGGTTTTGTGATATGTTTGACTGTGGATGTGCTATTTTTATACCATTCATAGTTTATGGTGAAATTATTGACATTTCGTATGCTAGTTTTAATACGAATGTTTATGTTATGTTTAAACCTTTTCATATGGGAATGCATTGGACTTAATAAGTGACGGGTGGAGCCCGCTATAGCTCCTCGATGCATCGGTAGGTCTCATGAGACAAACTAGTGTCTTGGCACAAGGCCTTGACAAAATCTTATTTGTAGTCTTGGCACGAGGCCTTGGCTATGTGGTTATGATAGTCTGGCATTATGCATTCCAACATTATGAAAGTGGTTATTGATTTTTGCATGTGATTATTCGATTAGTAGAATATCCATGTGAATAAGTAAATGGAATTATTTCATTTTATTTATGCCATACCATGTTGAAAGTTCATGTTTTAAAGGCTTTTGTTTTAGCTATACATTGCCTTAAAAGTTTATTCTTATTTATGAAAGTTTCCGCTATTTTGTTATCCTTACTGGGCATTTGAGCTCACCCCTTTTATATGTTTTATTTTTCCCAGGAAGTGAAGAAGTAAATTATGAATGACCTGCAGGGATATTATGTGGGGATATGAGTGTGTATTATGGAGACATTATGTTGTTGTAGTAGTTTTTCATTTTATTATGTAATGTAAAACCTATGAATATATCTAGTGTTTCCAAGGCTACTAAACCAATCGGTATTTTGAGATTTGATCTTTCTTGTGATCATGACAATGTTATGTAATAATGCACCGACTCTGGGTAGCTGGGGTCGGGGCGTTACACACATAATATGGATTCTAAAATTATATGGAGTATATAAAATTAAAAATTCAGCTAATACAATTCATAAAAACTTTTGAACGATGAGTTTGGTAAGTCGTGGTGCGCTCAAACTCGGTGTCGCGTGTAGCGCAAACTATTGAATTATTTTAAAGAAAATAACATACTATGAAATCCTAGGGTGTTACATCAAATGCATGGAAAAAATAGTATTTATTCATCAGAATATTTTATTATTAGTCATATTAAAATGATATCAATTGTGTGATAAATATTAAAACTAGGTAATTCAATATGACAACAAGATTTCACATCTTTGCAAATATTGATATACCAAAAAATGGACAATAAAAAAATTTAAATAATTCAAGTATAGTGTAATAATATCATGGATTGGATTCTATGATACACATGATAGTTATAAAATAGTACAATACAAAATAAATTAAGTGGTTTGGCCAAAACATACTCCACCAGGGAAATATTCCATTTTTTCTTGGATCCAAAATTACACATATCTCTCAAAGATTATCTCTAAATAATAAAAATCTTTTACACAACACACCAAAAATATTTTTTCTCCTTAATAAAAGTTTGACATGCAAAGTAATTTTCTCACTCACCCATGATCTCATCCACTACTAGGCTGTGTTAGGTCAAATTCTCACATTACCTCATATAATATCCCCTATCTGAGATACTTGGTATGGACTCAGAGTCACCATGAAATGATTGATACACGGAATGCCATTATGGGTTGCCTTGGATAGACTCACTAGTTCTGGTTAGATTAGATACAAATATAAATACCATTGGGATTATTTATAAATCACTTTGGATGGGCTTGAAAATTCACCTTTGGATTAGAGAAATTGTTTGTTGGTGCATATGTGATGCCTCTTATTTATGTTATGAGCATGATTGAATGATGACATTGAAATTTGACTGCCAAGACAATGCACATGCTTGGGGTCTATTTACCTTGGATGATTAATTTATTAAGGCCTATGTATTTATCATATATCTCATATAGGAACCACGGTTTGGACATCTGGATTTGGCTAAAGCTAGTGGTATCGGTCAGGTATCCATTTAGGAACTCAAGCCAAAGTGTTTATTCAATTCTTTAATTATTTCCCTAAATTTATTATATATGGTGCACTGTTCACCTATCGGTCACATAAAATTGATTAATCTAGACACTAAAAGTGGTGGCCTACTGAGATTGTATCTCACACCCTACTTTGGCCACATATGGTACCCAAGAAGACTTCATCATTTTAGGTATTAGTAATGGGAAGTGTGTAGCTTTCGATGCTTGATTGTTCTTCTAGGTTGGAGCATGGGGTAGAGGAATGATCCTATGCTCAAGATTTTTGTAGTAGTAGTTTTTTAATTTTTCTATATTTTTTCATCATTTAGTATATGATTTTATCCAATGCATTTCATGAACTTTCATTTTTTGTATATAATCATGATGTCATCACCATTTTGTATCAAATTTTTTTTTAGCTTCCTCTAGTTATTTATTTATAATGTTTTGGTTTATTTCCATTATTTCTACTACTGGTTACTTAATACTTTTTGTTGTTCTAACTCTCATTTATGAGGGTATAGTCTATTCGTGTACACATCCTAGGTGATCGCTTCTAGTTAGTGGCTTCTTGTGTTTGGGGAGGCGCACTTTAGGTTTTATGGCCACTATCGCAGGGTACCATTAAGTGCGACTCAGGGAAGGATGCTACAAAGTGGTATCAGGGAACTATTTCCTTTTTTTCTTACTGTTTGGGGTTAGAGAAGAGACTAGGACACTCAAATTTGGTAATGAGACTATTCCTAGGATTATATCACCCACGTACAGGGGAAAACCAAATTTCCTATGATGGGTAAATGCTGTTATGCTTGTGGTGTTAAAATTTTATGTATTTTACCATTGGGTGACCCACTTTCTTTATGCCGTTAATATTATTTAAATTTTTTTAACCTTATGATATTTCTTTTACCATTTCCCAATCATATGAAAGAGTATTAATCGTTCATCATACTAGGAATAATAGGAATATAATTTCATGCATTATGGCATTCCATATTTACCATTCAACATGAATTTACTATGTTTCTTGTGATTTGTTTTTGTGACTTATTGTGCTTTCATTATTATATAGAGAAAATTTCCAATTCTTCTTGTAGAAATGTGTTATGACTTGGATTAAGTGGATCCACAATTTCAATTTATAGGGTTTATAGGCCCTTATAAATTGGAATGGAGATCCACCTAATTAAATCATTTAATGATAATTTAAATACATAAATTAATCAAAATTAATACCACTTTTTAAATGAAATGTTAACCTTATATATGGTAACGTGACAATTTTTTCTTACCAGAACTAGTAGTGGGTTGTGGGATGTGATTCCAGTGATCTTTTTGTGAGATTTTCTTACTACCTAGGACTTTTATTGGGAGCAGGTAGAGAGGTATGTATCATTTTTATAAGGTTTTCATTTCTGTACTTTATTTACCACTTTTTTTATCCGTTATAAATCCTATATGAGGAGTGTTCTTGGAAACTTTTAGTGTTATTACACCATGATGACATTGCAATGTATGCTAAGAGAGTGGTGATGAGAATTCTCCTAAGGTGATGGGACCTGAAACACTTGTAGTACTTTCTATAGTTCCACTTGAGGCACCTTATATTGATCTTCCACTGAGTGAAAATGATCAATTTCAGGACAACTTTCTTCATTTCATGCAGTCTATTAAGGGTGCTCCCCGACCTGCCTCTACTATGGCAGAGCTGACTCGGGGCTTTCATCAGTAACATCCTCCAACCTTCTCGGGGGATGACATACCTCATGGTATCCAGTCATGTCTAGAAGACATGGGATATATCATCATCCATATCGAGATGCCTATAAATAGGAGGGAAAAGCTCACTAACTACATGATATGTGATTACTCTATGCACTGGTGGGATGACATCACTCAGGCCAAGCATCACTTGGGTATGGTCTGAGCAGACTTTCAGAAATCCTTCGATGATCAATTATTCCTACATATTCTAAGGGAAGACCATGATAGGGAGTTCATGAATCTTCATAAGGGAACTATGAATGTGCTAGATTATTCTTCTCATTACACCAAACTCCAGTGTTTTACCCCATCTCTGGCCGATGATGAGTTTACAATTGTAAGGTGTTTTGAGGATGGGTTTGGTTTTTCTATTTGATCATAGGTGATTTTATTTTGGTTAAATAACATTACAAATATAATTAACCAAGACCAAATTACTTAATATAATCTAAGAGGGGATGATAATGTGATCTAGGTTGTTTCAGTTCTGAGGTAGGGAAACAGTTCTTATGGCAGTAGGAAGTTCCGTTTTGAGGGTGCGCGTGAGGGCAGTTCCATCTAGGTGACATGAATTGAAAGCTCTATAGAGTGTCACCATTGTGGAATGAAAGGTCATAAATATCCTTAGTACATGAGTAATATGATCGAATGCCAAAATTGTGGAAGGATGGGTCACCTTCATCACTTATACCAGACTTTTCCTCTAGAATATAGTGAAAGGAGATCCATACCAACACCTCTATCAAGTACATGATCCCAAAATTCACATCAGACTGGGATTTTGTCTTCTACTAGCTGATCAGAATGATTTGGTAGTGGGTGTGTATAATGGAGTTAGGCCCTAGCGCTTTAGAGACAACAGGGTGGATCTACTCAGGTTAGAAAGACAGCATCTCAGGGTTGTGGTTCCGTAAATATTTATGCAGTGCATCCATTTCTTTAGGAACATAGTTTAATTACATCAATGGTTAGAGGTACCATTATAGTAGCCTATAATTTATTTTATGGCCTTTTGAAATAGGTGCATCACACTCCTTTATATCTTCTACGGTTGTGGAAATTTTGGGTCTTTTAATTTAGTACTTATACGGTGTCATGTCTCTCGACGCACTGTTAAGAGTCCGAAAAGAGGGTATACACCAGTGTCCAAAGTGCCCCTTGAAATAGATGGGTTTTGTTTCTTATGGATTTCTTCTTCCTAGATATGACTAGATTTGATGTCACTCTTGGTGTGGATCATCTTGTGCCTTATCTTGACCATGTAGATTTCTGTTGCCACAAAGTGTCCTTCACATCACTTGAGGGAAACATGTATATCCATAAGGGAAAATGGGACATCCAGGTGAGTCAAGATATACCCAATCATATAGGTCTAGACGGGGTGATAACTCAGATGGTGAGTATCCTTATGAGATATCAAAGATACAATTACTACAATTCCCTCCTATAGTTGATTGTTTCAGGGATGTCTTCCATGATGATTTATTCATCTTATCTCATGAGTGGGAGGTTGAGTTCACCATAGAGCTAGTTTTAGGTGTTGAAACATTGTCCATTACTCTATATAGAATGACACCTATAGAGATCCAAGAACTCAAGAATGATATTAAAGATCTAGAGAAAAAATGGTTTTATACAACCCAACATATCACCATAGGGTTATTATATCCTTTTAACCAAGAAGGAAGACAGTACCCTTATATTGGGCATGGATTATCGTCGACTAAACCAGCTTATAGTGAAGAACTGGTATCTATTGCCTCATATCGATGATACCTTTGAACAGATCCAAGGAGAAACTATTTTATCTAGGATTTATTTGAGGTCGGGCTACCATCAGGTGCTTGTGATACCATCATACATACCACACACAACATTCTGGAGTAGGTACGACTTGTATGAGTACTTTATTATGTTTTCTATCTTGATGAATGTGCTGATAGTCCTTATATATTTAATGAATTAGGTTTTATAACCATATCATGATTCATTTTTGATAGTCTTCATAGATGAAATCTTAATATATTGATATCTATAAAAAACATGCTAATAATATTGAGATCACAATGAATACATTTAGAGAGGATCATCTATATGAAAATATTTTCAAATTTCACATTTGGATAAGTAAGGTTTAATTCCATGGTCATATTATATCTGAGGTCGGAGTGTCATTTGACCCAGAAAAGGTGAGCATCGTAGTTTTCTAGAAGCATCCCAAGATTGTGTTTGACATACACTGCTTCTTGGGGATAGCTGGCTATTACAGAAAATTCATCAAAGACCTCTCATTATTAGAAGCATCGCTTACAGGCCTGACCAAGAAGGGTGTGATGTTTGATTCATCTGAAACATGTGAGGCATATTTTCAAGAGTTAAATGGGGGACTCACTTCAACGCTAATAATAATTATTCTTGAGTTAGGAAGAGAGTATAATTTCTACTGTGATGCTTCAGGGATCATTATGAGTGTAATTTTGATGTAAGGTGATCAATTTTTGGCGTATATGTCTGGTATACTGAGGTCTTATAAATATAATTACCCTACACATGACCTCAAACTAGCAGTTATGGTTAATTATCTATGATATTGGAGGAACTACTTTTTATGATGGCAATTTTTTGTTTACATAGATCATAAAATTCTAAAATAAATCTTCACACATTTATATTTGAATCTCAGGCAGCACAGGTGGCTGAAAAACCTACAGTCATTTAATTTTGAGCTTTATTACACACATAGAAAGGGAAATTCCATAGAAGATTCCTTGGTCTTGGTGACATTGATGCAATCCATCAATTAGGAAAGAAGTGAGTGGATGTTGATGGCTTTATTCTCTGAGATGCATCTTGATGTTTTGGAACAAGATGAGAAACAAGTATTAGTAGCTCTAGTTGTGAAACAATCCCTTCTGGAGTAGGTCTGGATGAGGTAGCTATTAGATTTTGAGAGCCTCATCTTAAGGGAGAGAGTCTTAGGAGATAACCCCCATTTTGGTTGGGGTTTTCATAACAGTGAATCCCTGATAATCCATGGACACATATGGGTTCTTATAGATATAAGGAAAGAGTTGATGTGGGAATCACATGCCTTTGTTTGGGAAGTTCTTCCTAGGATTACCATGTTGTAAAAAGATATACATCATCAGTATTTGTGTCTAGATATGAAAATTTAGATAGTAGGTTTCATCACTCAATGATCCACATGTCAGCAAGTGAAGGGAGAGCACCAGTGAACTATTATACTTCTACAACCTCTCTCTATTCCTGAGTGAAAATGGAATGTCATCATTATAGATTTCATGGAAGGATTTCTGATATCCCCTTAGGTAAGTAATGAAATATGGGTGATTTTAGAAAGGTTGACCAAGGTTTCATACTTCTTAACTATCCAGTAAACCTTCTCTATTGATGATCTAGGAAGGATTTACATCTGGGAGATGGTGCAAATACATAGTATACATCGTTCTATCATTTTGGACCAATACATCTGTTTCACATCACAGTTCTAGAAAGTATTATACAAGGTGTTGGTTTTATAGGTTATCTTTAGTACAAAATATCACCCTCAAACCGATGGGAAGTTTGACCAGAAAATAGAGATGTTAGAGGATATGATTCGAGCCAAAATCCTTGATTTTGGAGGTTCTTGGGAAAAGAATATTCATCTGGTTGAGTTTAACAACAACAACAGTTCCAGGAAATTATTTATATGTCTTCATATGAGTACCAATAAGGTAGACACTGTTTTAAACCTTTATACGGGATTGAGGTATGTGAGGTGGCTCTACTATGTCCTCATATCGTTTGGGAGACATTAGAGAAAGTCTAACTGAGTCAAAAGTATATGGCTATAGGTTAATCTAGGAAGAAGTCTTATACCGATCATCATCATAGACATTTGGAGTTTGAGGTGGGACATTGGGTATTTATACATTTATTACCTAGAATGGTTCATAGATGAATTAAGAGATTGGGAAAGTTATAACCTTGTTATTTTGGGCCTTTTGAGTTAGTGGAGAGAGTTGGGATGGTAGCCTATCTATTGATTTTACCTCATAGGTATCATGCCATGCTTGATTTATTCTATGTCTCTCATCTTTGATAGTATCATCCTAACCTATCTCATTCATTTTACCATTAGTATATTGAGCTAGAAATGGATGTGTGCTTAGAGAATTATCTGATATGTGTCGTTGATCAGAGCACAAATGCTCTCTAAGGAAAGTCAGTTCCTATTGAATAGATGCTATGGTAGAACAAATGCATATAGGATGAGACCTAGGAGCAGGAGGCCGATGTACAAGCATAGTGGCCGGAACATTTCAAAGATGACATCTTACCACCCTTAGAAGGTAAAATCATAATGAGTTGTCCTAAGGAGGTGAGGTTGCGACATCCTGGATTTTCTCAATGGTACATACCATTTGTTTTTTGTTCAATTTCCTTTATTTAATCCACATAATGATGACAAATGGATTCAAGGGGTCACAGGTGTGTCCATGTCTCATTCAGATCCTAGATCTCTAAAAATTAAAGAGGCATATTGGGTCAAAATGTCTAATAGAAATTATTCCACCCAACCCTCATAGTTTCCCTAAATCATGCGATTGTAGATAGTTGAGTGTTGTAGGCCCCATGATTTTTTTAAAACTATACAACCCCAGGCGCATGGCCATGAGGCCAAAAAATGGTTTTTGGATAGTGTATTATCCACATTTTTCACACATGTAGATGCCAAAAAATGCTCCAGTTCTAAAAAAGGGATCTTTTCGGACAAAGCGAAGGCATATTTTGACTCGGCGATTTATTCTGGGAGGGCCGGAGAGGCCGCATGAAAAATCCCAAAGGTGTGTGAAAAAAATCTCTCTCGAGAAAAAAATCATGGGATCCAAGAAATATTTCTTCAATGGCGCACAATATTTTGTGCCACCGTCCCAGGTGTGCAATCTTTCACGCTGGTGACCCTGGTTCGCATTCTTTCACGCCGCCGACCTGGGTGAGAAATATTTTGCGCTGCCGACTTGGGCACACAATCTTTTGTGCTAGCCGACTTCCGCGTGGATGAAAGGACCCCAAACGCCTATAAATATAAGGGTTCCCCTTCAAATTCTCATGAATGAAGAATCCAAACCACCTCTCATGTGAAAAATCAACCTCTTCAACATGCAAAAAAATGGATTTCAGGTATGGGACTTTTCACGATAGGTCTCCCAGGGGTCTTCCTTCATGCATGACCACTCAAGCGGAACCCTCGCCCAAATACCATTAAGTCATGACCCTTGCACACAATCCCCTTCCCTTGCGTGTAATCCATTGCACACAATTCATTTCCCTTGCGCACAATTTATTTCCTTTGCATGCAAACATTGACAAGTTCTTGCATGCAACTGCTTTGACTTGTGCGCCCAACCTTGCGCACACTCTCTTTAGTTTTCACGCAATACCTCGGCTCCCCTTCATGCAAAAAACTCTCTGATTGAATGCACACCGAGTCTCTTTCGCACAACTGTTCCAATTGCACATCAATTTTGCACAACCCTCTCTAATTGCATGCAAACCTCCGAGACCACTCACCCAGCCATATCCACACAAGTTCTCTATTTGAGAGCTAGCCTCCATCCTTGTGCATACCTTATTTTTCACATGTTCTATGTCTCTCTTCCAGACATCATCTTCAGGTTCCTCTTGCGCCCAAAAGATCTACATCACACCCCCTTTTCCCGTGCGACCTTATTGATTTTCATGAAGCAATTTCAAAGTCCCTTGGACGATACTTCCTGTTTTATTGCTTCGCCTCAGGCTTCTTCGCATAGTCATGCTAACAGCAATTTATTCTTTGTGTAGCCATGCTAACGTGGACCCCCAATGGCTCACTCCATAACACCCCCTTTCCACGACATTACTGATGCCTTGCTTCCTTCAAGGGTGGAGGCTATCGGTTATATAAGTCATAGGGGTGCAGAGAAAACCCACTTCGTCTGAGCTGTAGGACGTTAAACTACCAGGAAACATCATCCTCAACACATGACGTTAAACTGTGACCACGCCCCATGCGTCAGACGCGAGGTTCCCCTTCCTCGGACATTTTGCACGCCCACTGGTCTCCATGAGAGTGAGATCATTCCTCACATGGAATGAGATCCTCTTCATCAGAGTGGTGTCTGTCCATGGGGAAAGGGCAACCACCTTGGTTTAAGCCCCTAACTTTTCTTGCAAGAGGTAGCACCCATACTTTTACTCTCTTCCTGGGTGCCAAATCCCTCTCCCACTGGGCTTTGTCCCCACCTAGGCCTCTATCCTAGATTAAGTCCCAATCTCCACCTCCCTGGGCTGCAAACCATGCCTAAGACCCTGTTTCCTCTTTGGGCTGCAGACCACGCATAATCCCATGTTTTCTTTTTGGGTCGCTAACTACGTGTTAGACCCACTCTACATCCCACAGACGCACCTTCTGCGACGTGATCATTAGGTCTTTAATACCTCTTGTTTCTCACATTGAGCATGAATCACGTGGTCTTAGTGAAGGCATTGACCATGAAATCCTTTCTAGGAAGCCTAGAGTATAATCCCCATAACCCATCCCAAAATATGAGGACTTTGGTCCCTTCCAAGGCATGGTACGTAGGAAGCCTCTCTAAGGTTCTGTCCTAACAACCATTGGTCCCGACCATCTTCACATCGGTTCACCAAACCCAACCCAAACTATGAGGAATTTGATCCTTGCCAAGGAAAGGTACGTAGGAAGCCTCCCGGAGGTTCAATCCTAACAATCATTGGTCCCTACCATCTTCACGTTAGTTCACCAAACCCATCCTGAACTACATGGAATTTAATCTTTTTTACGGAAAGGTACATAAGAAGCCTCCCTCAGGTTCAAGCCCAACACCCTATTGGTTCTGATTCCCCTTCACGTCGGAGCACCTTCATACCACAGGAAATCAAACTTCTTTCCCCCTTTTTATCCTTCATGACGTTAAATTGCATCCACCATTCCAAACTATATAGAATTTGATCCTTTCCTTTTGAATAAGGTTTGTAGGAAGCCTCCCTGAGGTTCAACCTCATCCTTCAGTAAGACGTTGTGACCCCATCCAGCAGTAATTCATTGTGACCCCATCTAACAGGAAGACATTGTGACCCCATCCAGCAGCAAGCCGTTATGACCCCATCGAGCTGCAAGCCATTATGAACCCATCCAGGGGCAAGCTATTGAGACCCCATCCAGCGCTACGCTATTGCGACCCCATCCAACAGTAAGCCTTGTGATCCCATCCAATGGTAACCAGTTGTGACCCCATTCAGTGGTAAGCCATTGTGACCCCATCCAATGGTAAGCTGTTGTTACCCCATCCAGCGGTAAGCTGTTGTCAACCCCATTCGGCGGTAAGCCGTTGAAGTCCCCAATCGTTGGTAAGCTATTGTCAGGTGAACTACGAGGACTTTGATTCCCTACCACAGGGATACATAGGAGGTATCTTCGAGACTCAAGCCCAACATCACCGTCATCCCCGAGTCAACTCCATCTCATTCTTCACCCACTTTACTTAACCATTCATCATTCATTTTGGTTCTTACCCTGTCCACCACATCCCAGTGGGGTCATTCCACCTCATTCCCCATCCCATTTAACAATAATCTGGTAGCTAACCACGTGTTAACCCCAAAATCAGTGTTCCCTCCAGGGGTTGCACCCACCAAATCCACTCTAGTCAGTGTTCCGATCAGTCTGATCCATCTTCACTAGACGTTAAAATCATAGCATACCCTATGTTAAACATAGGAAGCTGAGGAAAACCTCAGATACATGACTATGGAATAAAATTTCCCACATTTTACGTGGGATGCCTTGGGCTTCCGCACCCTCTAGAATCCATATAGTAAAGGGAGGAAACCC
This sequence comes from Viscum album, assembly GCA_963277665.1. NCBI lineage: Eukaryota > Viridiplantae > Streptophyta > Magnoliopsida > Santalales > Viscaceae > Viscum > Viscum album. The sequence continues at coordinate 197,416,291 of OY728157.1, read as the reverse complement.
AGACGTGCCAGTGTTCCAGTGTCTAGACACACCAGTGATATGCAACGTGACTGCTCCCCTGACTAAAGGTTGCTGCCTAGACCAGACCCCTTGGAATGTCCCAAAAAAATCATTGTAATTAACTGGTGGCCATGAAGATATGGCACTAGGAAGAGTTTCACAAAAAAAGCCTTATATTTGTAATGGAGACCCGGACCATGTGACGAGTTTCAAGGAGGAATCCGCATAAGTAATAACCGACATCTCATCATCCTATTTCGAACAAAAAGCAAACATCCCTGAAAAAGGAACGGATGTCGCCCGCCTTTGCAAAGCGGGAATGCGGGGCAACAAACAATGTCACAATCCTTGAACAAGACGGATGTGCGCGCCCTGGAGAAAGCATCAGAAATATAAATGATGAACTCAATGTGAAAGAATTCTCCTCAATATAAATATTAGTAGCATTAAATACATCGGTGGACTAACATGTCACTAGATCCCGTCATCCTGTTCCAGGTCCCACCAAGAAAATAGCAGGCCTAGCATGAAACTCACCAGAAGTTGGGGCAGTCAACATGTTGGACATTTTGGTCTGCGAAATTTTCAACGTGGATCCATATTACCAGCCATGGAAGAAGGAATGGCGTTGGGGCCCTGGTCATTTATTCCTTTCCTTTTAACACTAATGGGTCAATCTAAATACTTTTTAGGAATCAAGCTATTTCAAAAATTGGATCACCGCCCACCCACCGATGCAGGCGCAGGGGAAATGCCAACGTGACAGTCCCACGCAACTCCATCACTTCGGTGATAATCACCACACCTACAAATGCTGGATTCCCATGCTCTATCTCTCCATCTGAATTCATCCACTGTATAGTGATCAACGATCTTGTATACCAGTTTGAGGAGGAGGGGATTATCGCGACCTGGTATATGGCCCACCATGATCTAAAAGAATCTACGCCTCACCACCATATCTTCCCCTAGGGGCCACGTAGGGAGCCACACCTACCAACTCCAGCATACAATTGTTTCGAGAGCCTCTCCCCACAGTGCCTCAACAACTCTCTCCCCTACGCTGATGAGGTAGAAGATGTGCAGGACAACCCGGTTGGGATCCCATTTCAGGGGATCCCATGGAGAGAACCCACTAGGCCGCACAAACACCACCGTCTGGTCCCAAAAGTCGAAGAGCAGGTAAGTTATGCGCCATCACTATTGGACATGGTCCAGTTGACCCAACGCCAGCATCGGGCACATGCCAAGGAGGATGCCCGCCAAGGGGAATCAACGTCAGCAACTACTATGGCTCAGGCCACCGCCAACATATATCACGAACTCCTTGTGTATGCTGAGCAGGGGAACTTGTATACCCATCCTGGATCAAGGCCCCAACCACCCCACGGGTAGGCTGGGTTGACTCTCTCAGCCGCCGGTGTAGGTAATGACCACCGCCAGTACATAGGCCCTCCCCGTACCACAACCATGGAGAACATAGGTCTTCCTCAATTCTAGTCTCGACATGGAGGTCTGCCTCGTGCTACCCTCATTCCGAATGAGGGACCTCCCCACGATGGTGACACCCAGCACGGAAGCCTCTCCCGTTCTCATTACATCGGGTATGGAGTCATCCCACCTACCACAGACATCCGGTGTGGGGACATTTAACATCCGGTTAATCGTCAGTGTGGGGCCCTCCCCATGTTCTTACAGCTACCAAAGAAGGTCCTCCTCACCTGAGAAACCAGAGGGGTGAAGGCCAGCCTTGCTTCACCAGCACCCAGTAAGGAGGCCCTACCCGTGTTTGGCTTGACCAGTATGAGGACTTTCCTCAAACTGATGTCACTAGGGGAAACAAGCATGGGGGTCCCACCTGCACTTCTATGGGATCGAGCGAAGGTCCTACCTACAACAGAACTTCCCACAGTGGTCCTACCCATATCCCTTTTGATATTTTTCCCGGTGCTCCTCGCACCCCGACTTACTCAGGCGGATGTCCTCTCCGCCCCAACACCAGTACGGTCAAAGCTCCTCTTCATGACAAAAATCTGCCCTACCCTGAAGAACCATCTCGGGGCATGAGGATGGGTCATCTATGCCATAAAAGGAACACTGAAAAGATTCAGAATTATATTAAACTAGTTTTCTTCTCAGATTCTAAAGCTGAATACGACTCAACGATGGAACCCTCGCCCAGGTCCTCCATGTCAAGGGCTGGGTTAGGAACAAGTCGCATCATCCTAGTACTCCCAGAATGAGAGCTCCATTGAATTCCCATCTCCCACTGTAGGTATATCCAAGATGAAGAAAATTTGGAAACTCTACAGGTTACGGCTGTGAAATCGCTACCGTCATCACCAGAAGAGCTCTCTACCTTGACTAGAGATCACATAGAGCTATTCTGGGGACCAATGGTGGATGAGTAGCACCTTGGTCCACCATCAACAGCCGTGGTAACCACACCGGAAACCATTGTACTCAGTCTATCTTAATGCGATGTTGTGGCAATGTCACTTCACTCTTCGGAGGGTATCCTGAGATGCATCAGTTTATCTACTCGATCACCATATTCTCTACCGGCCAGCATGCATCCCAATGATCTACTTCATTACTATTACCCATTCCCCAAACGACTCTAGTTGATGAGTGTGTAAATGAAGAGCTAGACCCTGAATAAGAGCCTTGGAGTTTGTTGAATATCCTCATGGCATACCGCTTTCCTGAGATGTTTTGGCCGGTCACAGTGCCAATTTTTTGTGCACAAGAATACCTTACCCAAGAGGAAGTCGAATGTTTCCACGAGACCCTCTGGGAAACTCATTTCTATATTCATCATCAGCGAGTGTCTTACCCAAAGAGCACAACGCATTTTGAAGACATTGGAGATCAATGTCGTCTGGTTAATTTGTCCGCACTCCCTATGGCTCAACGCCCTGAGTCACCAGGTCACTGTAGGACCCTCCAAAAATGGTGAATTTAGAGCTTTAGGGTAAAATATTATCAAAGAGGATTCCCCCATGTGTAGATTCATGGATGGGGGCAATATGCAACCCTCCTCTTCAGTCCTATCTGGCGGCAACTCGACTTGCCATGTGATATCGAGGACATGCCCCCTGGTAGAGCCACAGTCAACAAGGACAACCTATCGGAAGAGGAGAATGAGCTATAGCTCCTTGAAAGGGACCTCCCCCCCGAAGGAATTCCAAAACTATTAGATCCATTAGGGAGGGTTACTTTCCAACAGAGGAGCCTGATGGGTCTCCCCGCGCCCACTGAGGCATTAGTCCTTAGCTGGAATCACGGTAAGGGAAAGGAACTCCTTGGAGCTATCAAGCCCTCCGACCCTTCTAGCTCAGTGGAGAAGGCAGAGGACGACCCTGATAAATCTGTGTTTCATCAACAACTCACCAAAAAGAAGAAGGTGGTCGATGACCTCCTTTTAGAATGTGCTGCAGAGCGACGACCGAACTACGGTGATCCTAGGTCGGGGCAGCAGGAGTAAGAATAGCTCCCCCTTGGTGAATTGCCTCAAGGTGGCACTGACCATCCTAACCATGCAGATAGGGTTGAGGCTAGAAGTTACGACAAGAGGGTGCAATACGTATCACCCAATCTTCTTGAACGGTGTGACAATCTTCCAGATCCAGCTCGGATTCCCCCAACAGCCCCATAGATCGTTCCACCAGCCACGCTACGAGTCATTGGGCCACCTTATGACATTGAAGAACCCTCCAATGCATTGGTAGTCAGGGATCCCCGTCAAGACAGGAACACCCTCCCAGATGATCTAATAGCGACACTCATTTCCTATCTTGAGGCATTAGAGACGTGACATGTGGTGCTCTTGCATGATGGCAAGCCTTTTCCGGCATGGGTGGATGACATGCCAGCACCTATAGGATTCGGGAATCCCACTTTTCCCCCCTTCAACGGGATAAGGGGAACCGCCAAAGCACATGTCCCATTTTTCCTCAAAGCGTGGCCCCATGTTGGGAACTCCGGCGCAGCAGGAGGCCTCCAAGCTCCGATGTTTTGTGTAAACATTGGAAGGGTCTGCATTTGTCTGGTAAAATCAGATCCCCATCAGATCGGTAATTGGCTGGGAGGTCCTCTATCGTCAATTACTCTACCAGTTCAGTTCCACCATGCGGAATATGAGTATCGCGGACCTCTTCAAGTGCAAGTAGAAGCCGGATGAGTGTGTCGCTGACTTTTTCGCCTGGTAGAATGGACTCGCGTATTCCATTGACATGCCTCTGACTCAGGAGAAATCACTGACGATGTGCATAAGGAATTTCAAGATAGAGCTAGTCTCCTATCTGATCAGCCAGAACTATCCTAGGGGATTTTGAGACTTCTCTGATAAGGCCCAGTGCCTAGAGGAAGCCTTATAGCAGGCCAAGTAGGCACGTCCGTTGCCTCCTGCGATCCACCCGAGAAGGGCCGCCAGGGCCGAGCTTTCCGTAGTGGCCCAAATAGAGGCCCTCAGAAAAATAGAGTTGTGGCCAGTAGAGCTGCCTCCATAGCCTCATAGAGGCCCTATACCTAAGGCACAACCACTGGCCCATCAGCACCCACCTCAGAATCAGCAGGTTCCCCCACGCAATGCGCCGCCATTGCCCAGATAAAATAACAAAGCTCCACATCCTCAGTAGGATCCTCCATCCCCTCATCAAGGTCAATCTCCAAAGAACCCATTTCTGGATAGAAGAAACCATACCCACTCATTCAATGAGGCACAGGTCCCTGGTTACTTCCACTATGCCTTGGAGCAGGGGATTCTACATTTTTTAGAGTATAGAAGGCCATAAGGGGAAAAGATCACTGATCACCCTAATTACTGCCCCTACCACCGAATCCTGAGGCACACTCTCAAAAAGGGATGTGTGTTCAAAGACTGGATTCCAGACCAGGTAGATAACAACATAGTCTTTTTAGGCCCTACTCTGGCATAGGTATCATGCATCTTCGTGAGGCCAGACAACAGCAGCGATAGCGAGGGCAAGTGGCATGAGTTTTCCAGTCACGGATCCTAGAAGTATTATGTCTGTATGGCTTGTCAAACAAGCTCCTATAACCATGGTGTCATCCGAGCGTGCATGAATCGGCCAAATCCATTAGAATCCGCATCCACCACTTTTTCATCATCGTCTCATCCGGCCTCTTCCCAGAAGAGAAAACACCGACGACATAAGGGAAAACAAAGTCCCCCGCTAATGCCATCGACAATGAAGAGTTCCAGGAAGATCCTACCAATTTCACCATCCATTAACAATGTCGATAGAGCAGTGGTTATATGTTCCATCAGAGTAATTCGGTCAGCACATCTAGCTAGGTTGTGCATGATACTAAAACCAAAAAATATGCTTAACACAGAACTCAGCAAACACAACCTTCTCATCTGGTGACATTTGGTCTTCCCTCACTGCCATTCATGCTACTGGATCTAGTAGAGCCACCCAGACCTCATTGTGACCAGCCACGCCTTGCTACAGTCTAGTCTCAGTCATTTGGCCCTACTTTGGTAGTCACTCCGCAGGCATCAACTAGTGAGCAGTGGGATATTCTTAGAACCAGCCAGCTGCCTATCCAGTCAACAGGGCCCACCATACCTCCTGTCATAGAGAGACCTCATGTAAGAATAATTTCACACCTAGCACGGAAGTATGATGTTCTCAAATATTTTTCTAGCATTCCATCAAGTCTCTCCATACTTGAGGTTCTTCGCTTGTTGTTAGACATGCGTGAGGATATCGCTGAGGCATTAATGAGCCCCGTCCAGTTTGAGACAGAAGTAGCAGCCGCAGAATCCTTCCATGCTGAGGCAATCAAGAATTCTGAATGACAGGCCATCATCTCATTCTCTAGAGAAGATGAAGGCTCTCTTATACAAGGTAACATTGACCCACTATACATCACCGACCAGTTCAATGGCGTGGAGGTTCGCCACTGTCTCATTGACATGGTCTCTGGGATCAACCTAATCCCAAGTCAAACATTTCAAAAAATGGGATTGTCTGAAGATGATCTGAGCCCCTCTAACCTAAGAATCCAAGGTTATGATAGGACATAATAGACACCGGTCGACAAGATCTACTTAAAGACCCAGTTTGGTGGCCTAGTCTCTAGGAACAAATTTATGGTTGTCTCCCAGGACACGACCTACAAGGCATTGATGGTAAGGCCATCGATCCAGTTGCATATGGTGGTTTCATCGTTATATCACCAGTTACTCAAATAATCCCTCAATGGTCAAGTGGGCATGCTTCAAGGTGACACATCTCCCTTCGCTTCTTGTGAGGCCCGCTATCTAGATGTTGACTACTACAAGAGCAAGTACAACCAGATTCAAACCAACGAGGTTGAGCATGCGATGGCTGCTACAGACTCGTGGATAGATCTAGATGATGCATTCGTCTTTCCAATCCACTGATTGGAGGATACAACCCCAGACATGGTACAATGCTTCGTTGTGTCTGGAATGAGGGGGGAACACTTTCCCAGGCCTAAGAGATTCTAGAAGATCACCTCGTACTCCTATACAAATCAGGATTAGGTGATCCCAGAGCCTCCTACTCCCATAAGGTATTGGGATGTCCGCCCCATAACAATGGAAATATGCCATACTTTTTTGTTCCACTAGACTGGAATTAACCAGCTAAATCCAACACGCCCTTATTGATTCGATATCATCAAGCATGGCCCCTTGGGCTAAAGAACAGATGGGATTGGATCAATAGCCTTCATCGCTATGGTCGTGGATGCACAGGAGTTCCTTGATACAGTGTCCACTACCACTCAGGCTGGTACCAGCCTCCTGTCAGGATCTGCCAACTCATAATCATTTCCTCCCTCTGAGGATTCCCCCTCCAAAGTGGGGAAATGGATTTGAAGAATGCTCCTCCCACCTTTAAAGAGGGCATCTCTGCCACAATAGACGAGTTGGTACAAGTGAACCTTGGTAGTGAGGCAGACCCGAAACCCACATTGATTAGTGCAACCATGCCCCTCAAAGAGCAATGGCAGAACATAGAATTCTTGAAACAACACTATGATGTATTCTCCTGTAGTTATGATGAGATTCCAGGACTAGATCCTCAGGTAGATTTCCTCCACCTCGGTCTCCCAACAAATCATCATGGGTCCAAGAAGCCTCCCATAAAGATGAACCCTTATCATGATTCCATGGTAGAGGAGGAAGTTGATAAGATCATCAGTGCCAATTTCATCAAGGAGGTCTAGTACCCAAAATGGCTAGTCAACATTGTGCTAGTCAGGAAGAAGAATGAACAGATCAGAGTCTGCATTAACTTCCGAGATCTCAACCGTCACTGTATGGAGGATGATTTTCCTCTTCCTGTGATAGAGTTGTTGATTGACGCTATAGCTGGATTCCAAGCCCTCTCCTTCATGGATGGGTACTCTGGGTATAACCCGATCTGAATGGACCCTGAGGATGAGAATTTAACAACCTTCATGGTGCCACAAGGTACTTTATATTACCAAGTCATTCCCTTTGGTTTAAAGAATGCGGGTACCACCTATCAGCGGGCTATGCATCGCATATTTAAGACTATCCTCAGAATGTTGGTGAATTGATATGTGGATGATCTGGTGGTCAAATATCGCCAGCGTCAGGACCATCTCAATGACCTTGATAAAGTGTTTAGCTTCCTCCATTCATGTAACCTGAAGATGAACCCATTGAAGCGTGCCTTCAGGGTCACCTCTAGAAAGTTTTTTGGCTTCGTCGTCAAATACATGGGTATTGAGATCAACCTAGAGAAGATCAAGGACATTATCCAAATTTCTCCTCTGAGCAAAATTCAAGAGCTTCGAGGTTTCCAAGGCCACTTGGACTACATACACCAATTCATTGCGAATCTATCCGGCAAGTGTAAGCCCTTTTCTCAGATCATGAAGAAAGGCACCGTCTATGAGAGGGATGAAGAGTGTTAGACTAATTTTGAGGAGATCAAGCAGTATCTTTTCTAGTCTTCGGTCTTAATGCCACCTATCTCTAGAAATCCATTGGTCCTTTATGTGAACACCCTAGAATGATATGTTGGTGCCTTTCTCTCCCAAAAGAACAATGAAGGGATGTAGAAAAACCTTTACTACCTCAACTGTATGCTCCTCGATACGAAGACCAAATACTCCCCCATCGAAAAGAGATGCCTTGAACTGGTATTCACAGTAAAGAAATTGAGACATTACTTGGTGCACCATGAGGTACAACTGGTGTCCTGAGTAGACCCAATTATGTACATCCTGAACTGCCCCATGTTTACAGGCCGTCTAGCTTGGTGGGTAGTGATTCTCCTACAGTTTTATATCAAGTTTGTCCTATAGAAAGATATTAAGGGGAAATAATTGGCTAACTTCCTTTCTTTACATCTGGCTCCTGCTATCCAGTACTTGGATCTCAATTTCCCCGATGAGGTGATCCTCCCAATAGACCAATCCATGTCATGCTGGAAAATGCACTTCGATGGTGCTTCCTGAAGCCACACCAAAAGGAGGCTCAATGATCCTAGACTCAATAGAGTAGGCATGGGTATCATGTTTATTACCCAGGAATAAGCCATCATTCCATACTCATTCCTGTTTTCAGAAGGCTACACCAACAATGAGGTAGAGTATCAGGCTCTCATCATTGGCCTCAAACAGGACCTCAAGATTGATGTTCCCCATTTTCATGTGAAAGGGGATTCCAAACTAGTCATCGAGTTGATCAATGGTGACTACGTCGTTAGATATATGGAGCTCGTACCATTGTTGGGGCACACTCTCTAGCTAATAGACCAGTTCACATCTCATCTAGAAGTTACTCATGTCCCTGGATCATAGAAAAATTGAGCTGACGCCTTGGCCGGCCCGACTGCATCACTTGAAGAACCTTAGCAGGATGATATAATTATCCATGTGGCACATCGGAGAGTCATTGATCATGTCACCATAGATGACAATGATGAACTACAGGTGATCCATCTAACCGCCTTAGCCTCTACGCTAGGACCCCCAGATGTAGTGGTTGAAGTGAATCCCAATTGGAAAGCCCACTTTTTCGAGTATCTCCAGAATGGTTACCTCTCGGCTGATCGGGCCGAGAATGAGTGAATCTGACTCCATGCATTGTAGTTCACCCTCCAGAAGGGCCCTGTCCATGAAAAAAAATCCTCTACCAGTGTGGGTTTTATGGGGTTATCCTCCATTGCATTCAAGGAGTCAAGATTTCTTAGGTCATGCAAGAGGTTCACACCAGTTCCTGCGGGGCTTATTAGACCAGGACAGAGCTATCTTACCAGATCTAGAGATTGGGGTACTTTTTTCCCTCTATGATCCATGACTGCATCGAGTTCACCAAGAGATTCCATGCATGGAAAATCCATACTAACTTTATGCATCAGCTGCCAGAGCCTATCCACTCCACCAAATACTCTTGGCTATTTACGGTGTGGGGACTCGATGTCATGGGATCATATCCACCGACGACAGCTCGCCAGTGCATATTTATCCTGATGGATACATATTTCTCTTCGAAGTGGGTAGAGGCAGTTCTGCTCAAGGAGGTCAAGGCCCATTCCATCACTGACTTTGTGAATTCAAACATCATCTACCAATTTGGGGTCCCTCTTACCGTCCTCACCAATAACGGCATGAACTTCCGACCAGCTGAGCTGAAGAAATTGTACACTAAGTACAACATCTGTTCTAACCATAAATCTCACTATCATGCACAATAAAATGGACAGATCAAGGTCTTCAACAAGATACTCTCTAATATTCTACAGAAAATGGCTGGTTAGAATAAGAAGAGTTGGTCAGACAAGAAACCCAATTCCCTCTGTGCTTATCGGACAACAACTCGTAATTCCACCCAAGTGACCCCATATTCCCTGGTGTTTGGGATGGAGGCCATACTTCCCATAGAGATTCAATTTACCTCATTGCGCATAACTATCTATAATCAAAAAGCACAAGATAAAGTAGCTGAAATCCATCTGGATGAGTTGGAAGCGCTCGACGAGAACAGGCTTTGTGCCCTCCATAATCTGGAAAGGCATCAGAACAAGATATCTAGAGATTTCAAAAAGAAATATTTCCTCCTTTTCTTCTTGCAAGGTGACTTGGTATTGGACTTGAGAGAACCAATGATACCTGGTAGGAAACCACCCAAGTTAGATCCCACATGGGAAAAACCTTACATCATTCACAAAGTTTACTCCAATGGTGCATACTCACTGGTTACCATGAATGGTGAGTGTATAACTCCTCCCACCAATTCCAAGTTCCTCAAGAAATAGTTTGCTTGATCCATCGGGTCCCACATGACCATAAACTGTACATTACCACATGAACATAAACTGTATGGTCCCACATGAACATAAACTGTATGGTCTTACAAGACCTTATACTCTACATCGTCCTACATGACGTTAAACTGCATATTAAGAACTACATATGGATTTATTCCCATAATCATGGGATATGTAGGAATGTTCAGATGCCTCGTCTTGAGTTCAGCCCCAGTTTCCTCTTTGACTATCCCCTCCTGGGTATAGTTTTTTTGAAAATCTCACATGGAATCGTATAGGCTTCTTTGGTCCCACCCATGTTAGGGTTACAATTATTGCACCATGTTCCCTCCTTCATTCTTCTAATCCTCCCACTTCCTTACTGCATGACGCTAAACTGGATAGAATTTTCAAAACTATGTATGGCTTGATTCCCATCCTTATGGGATATGTAAGACCACGCAGAAATTTCATCCACAGGCCCAGACCCAAACTTCAGTACCTCCCATTGGTATGAAACACAGGGTGTGGTGCGGGCTTTCACCCTCATCTACGTCAAGTTCATCATGACCGTACCATTTATCCCTCTCCCCTAAATATCTATATCACTTCTGTTGTCTAACTTTATGTGAGATTGCATGGGTGCATTTATGCTCCATCACCCCATCATTTGGGTTCCCATTATCTTTCACATTGGAAGGGCCCCCTGAGCGATAAGGATACTTAGCCTAAGGGATCTCATATCATTTCAGGTCAACGCCCTCAACTGTTTTTGAAAACAAATAGATAGGAGTCCTGCGTTGCGAATATGGTCAACGGTTAATGCTCATTTTTTGTTCCCATTTTGGGTAACATGATATAGATGCTGTGTTTTGAATCTAGTCAATAGTTTTCTTTTGTCATTGTCACCACCCCATATGTCCCAAGCAGGGAGTGTAGTGGTTCATTCTGCCCCGACATCTCTCCAAATCTCGGTCTGCTTCGAGTGAGAGGGTGATTCCAGTTTTCGGAACCTTATGTGATAGAGAGAACCTAATACTACTCCTTGTTTCCCAAACCGAGCATTAATCATGTGGGATTAGAAGTTATGAAGGTAATGCCTGCATGAGTGGTCATCTGGTTACAATTGGCCGGGACACTCAGCCTCAGGTCCTTCGACCCCTTTGGGCCCATGGCTCAAGTTCTCATTTAGGATTGTGTCATGCGGTATGGAATCACATCCTTATTTATGTTGGGATATTTCACCACACCACACATATCCCCTTGAGACATCCCTCCCTTCATTTATCATCTGTCCCGTGAGAACAGGCCCTGCCATGCTTCGCGAGTCCGATCATTTGGGCTTCCATCACCCTCTATATCCAAAAAGACCCCCGAATGGCATGGATGCTTGTACCAAGAACTCTACTACCTTAACAGGATAATTCCCTCGAGTATTTCTAGAAACAAATTGATAAAAGTCCCATGTTTCAAATACAGTCAATGGTCGATGCTCAATTGTTTTCCCCCTTCTGTTCATACAAGGGTGGATTCTGTGTTGCAAACATGGTAAAAAATTGTCCTTTATCATCGTTGTTTCTTTATGGTATTCCATAAGAATGATTATTTGACCTCTTTATCCCATGAATACAACATTAAACTAGGCATATATGGTCTGAGTTCTATGAACCTAAACTAATATTACTTTTTTCCTCACTACAAGATGTTAAACTGAAAACTGTCCAGGACTTTCTATCCAAGGCCTAGCCTCAGGCCCCTTGGCCTTCTCGGGCCCCTATCCCAATCTCCCAAATAGGGTTTTACGGTGTGGTGTGGGATTATATACTCATTCACATCTGGTTATTTGTTATTCTGTACAAATCCCTGGAAGAGATACCTTACCCCTACCTTCTTCCTCATTATAAGACGTTAAACTGCAAGTTGGCCATGACATTTTTTCCATGGCCTAGCCTCAGGCCCCTTGGTCTTTTCGGCCCCCTGGCCCAAGTTCTCACTTAGGGTTTTACGGTATGGACTCATGTCCTTATTCACGTTAGGTTACTCATCATGTTGTACACACCCATCATTGGGGCATCTGAACTTTATTTGCGTTGTCCCTTTCCCAAAACTACATGTGGCTTGATTCCCACCCTCATGGGATACATAGGAGTTCCTGAACATCTAGTCTTCGGGTCCAGCCCCATCTCTTAGAAACCTCCCTATCATTTTGTCCCCTTGGCCCGCGTTCTTCAAGAAGAGGGGTATACAGTGTGGTATGGGATTATTCCCCCATTCATGTCAGGTTTATTACAACCACGCCACATACCTTCCTCCCCCGAGTTTCCTTCACTCCCTTTCCTTGCTTTCATCTCTTTGAGTCGGCTGCCCTTAAGTCGGGTCCCTCTGTCCTCTTCGGTGACTCAACAATTGGCCCATGAGTACTCTGGTCTAGAACCTAGAGTGTCAGATTCTACATGGACATGTTTTCACCCATTTTTCAGGCTTTGTGTTCCCCTTATTTTGGGATTCCATTATCTTTCACATTCTAAGGGACCCCCAAAAGACATGGATGCTAGGCCTAATGGATATCCTACCATTATGGGCCAACATCCTTGAGGGTTTTAGACAAAAAATCGATACAATTCCCGCATTGCGAATATTGTCAGTGGTCGATGCTCATTTGTTGTTCCCATTTCAAGCCACATGATACGGATGCTGTGTTTCCAACACGATCAATAGTTATCCTCCATCGTCATGCCAGCCCCTTCAAGACTTGAATTTTGGTTACATGAATCACATTATTTTCTACCCCATCATGTCCAAATGGAATTTCAAAACTCCTAGAAGTATCCCTTAGTGTGCATTGGAATGTTAGGAGGAAAAATACACAGTAAATACATTATTCAGGGCTTTGTACTGACTTCCCTCTGGCGTTCTTTCCGGGTATTGCAAAAAACCTCTTCCTCCCTTGTTTCCCACACCACTTTTGACTCACGTGGGATTAGGGATCAGGTTGAGGACCATACTTACACGGAAGGATTCCGCTTCTCCATGGACCAAGCTCTAAGACCTTAAACTATGGCCTCCTTCAAGAACTACGTGTGGCTTTATTCCCATAATTATGGGATATGTAGGAATGCCTAGATGTCTTGTATTTGGGTCCATCTCAAGTTCCACTAATTTATCTCTTATGTTCTGCCTTCTAAGATCTAACTCTTATGGGACCACGTGGTGTGGTATGGGATTATATTCTCATTCACGTCGAGTTTGCATTATCTATACCACGTATTCCCCTTTTTATAAGTTCAACCCCCTACTTCCTATCCCACATGACATTAAACTGTATGTTGTCCCACACAATGTTAAAATACACCTTCAAGAACAACACGTGGCTTGATTTCTATCCTCATGGGATTTGTAAGAACACCCGGACATCTCTTCCTCAGGTCCATCTCAACAAGGGGCTAGCCTCTCCTGTCCTATATCATTTAACTTTTTCTGGCCTCTCTTCCTATGGTTTCCTCCTCGGAATCTCCACGGTATGATGAGGACCTCATCCTCAATCACGCCTGGTATGCTTTATCACTCCACGCACATTCCCTTTGGAACCAAATATCTCATGTATATGTCTAAGCTATATGACTTTAAACTATAATGCCTAGTACCACATGACATTAAACTATTATGTATATACTGCATGATGTTAAAATGCATGGTTGGTCCCTTCACATGACCCTAAACTGTGACATTATCATCCTGGTCGCATGACGAAAAACAACACTGCACCATGATATCCTCACTTGAGGGAGCCTCATGTTTTGTATCGGTCATACACTGTACCATTTGTCAACGCCTCATATGACTTGATTCTAGTGGAGATGCCTGAAATTTTGATCCTAGGTCCATCACTTCAAAAAACAAGCACACATTCATCCTAAAGGACAAACAAGATCTATCAAAAACAACTTCTTTTAGTGCATGGTCCAAACCCACACAACCTCATTATCTCTAACCCTGGTATCATACCGTGTATCTTATATAACTACATGTGGCTTGATTCCCATCCTCATGGGATACGTAGGAATGACCGTGTACTTTGCCTCAGGCCTAGCCTAACTTTCGTTTTTAACCCCTTGACCTAAAAATTCCCAAAGGAACATAGAGTGATCTAGACTATAGTTCCTCATTCACGTCGGGTTTTATAATTACCTCACTATGTGTCTCCCGCATTCCCTACCATCTATGGTCTAAGCTCTATGGACATAATCTAAGATCACTCTCCATCCTTGCCGCAAGACGTTAAACTACATGGAATCTTCTATAATTACGTACGGCTTGATTCCCATCATCATGGGAAACATAGGAACACATAGACATCCTATCTCTGGGTCCAGCCCCAAGAATCTAAAATCATGTCCCCTCTTTTTCACCCCCTCGACCCGAACCCTTTTGGCAATGTGTGGTGTGGATAATATCTCATAGATCCTCATTCACGTTGGGTTTTAAAAAGGCCGCACCATGTCCCTCCCTCATCTTTCCCCAACTTGGTCCGATTTCTATGAACCTAAATGAAGATATCTCTATGGGAACTGCATGTCATGTTTGGATATTCTACCACCTTGCTCACAGTCCATTAAATCAAGTACTCCCATTAATGGTCCATGCTAGGACCTTAAGTTGGAAGCGTGCAACCCCAGGTCCTTTTCCCTGGGAAGGGACTTGACACCCTCTATCTGATACGTCTTATTGTCATACTCAGATGCGTTTTGAAAAAGAGCCCAAAGTGTGATGTTTTTCGGGGACATTCCCCCCATTCAATGTCCAAGATTCGTGAGACCGTTATTTGGATCCTCTTCCTCTTCCACATTCTAAGGGACCCCCTTCATGGCCTGGTCTCATGCCACCTCGGCTCACCTACCATCTCGGGCCAATCCCCTAAAGACCCTAGATGACATTTGCGACTGGTCCCATGTTTCGAACGTGGTCAACAGTTGACACTTGTTTCTCTATCCCCATTCTAGGCTAACACGATATGGATGCTGGGTTTTGAACATGGTCAAAAGTTATCCCCTATAGTCACACCACTATCATTGTGGTCAAGATCTCGAGCTTCTTGATTCACATATTTCGACTTCTTTATGTTCAAGTGGAATTCTGACATACTCGGATTTACATCTTCATGCATTTAGGTGCGTCACATGGGTGGGTTAGCATCATTGTGACGACGTTCACTGAGCGTCCCCTCACCCCTAACATGTTCCTTCCTCTTTCAAGAAATTCCCACCACCACTCCTTGTTTCCCACATCGAGCATGACTCACGTGGGATTTTTAGTTTTGGTAGGACGTGTACTGGCGCAACCGTGCCATACATGCCCTTCATCATCCAGCATGACGTTAAACTATGCTCTCAAAACTATGTTCAGCTTGATTCTCATATTTATGGGATACGTAGTGACTCCCATGAATCTCACCTTGGGCCCAGCCTCCGGGTCATTAACCCTCCTGGCCCCTTTGGCCCCATCTTGGTCTAGGTAGTATGCCCTTTAAACTATGTGCACCATCTTTACTGTATGACGCAAAGCTACAGGTCCTTCCAGGTCCATACCAAAGAAGTCATATTCAGAGGCATGCTTGATATCTGATCGGACAGATACACCCACCTAATGTGTTTTCACCATAGTGGCATAATGTCAATAGTGTTGGGTTTTTTTCAAACAAACCACCACTCCACACTCCATGCTTTATTTTCCCTTTATTCGGACCCTTGTCCTCTTTCATGTCTAAAAAAAACCCTAGCCGTATGTATTCTTGGCCTATGACTCACCTACTATCCTGGGCCAATGTTCTGGAAGACTAATGAAGGACATTCTGAGTCAGGCCCCATGTTTTGAACATGGTGAGCGGTCGGTCCTCATTTGTTATCCGTATTTCAGGCTAATGTAATACACATACTGTGTTTCGAACATGGTCAGCAGGTATCCTTTATTATCATGCCACCCCGACATTGTTCCAAATCTGGGGGATTGTGATTCAGAATTTCCACTTCCATATGTCTGAATTAATTCTAACACCCCTGGCGTCACCCCGCTTGTGCACTAGATCACATTGGAAGGACAAAATGTTGATTGTTCTGTGGTCCTCATCCTCCAATTGGGCCTCTCCAATTTCATCCTAGAAATCTGAGTTGGTTGTTCAAAACTTAGATGCCCGAAGCTTGGTTAGCACTCCTACATTCAAACAAAGTAATAGTGCGAGAATCCCTTGGTTCTCACATCGGTCCTGACCCACGTGAGCTTAGGAATTGATTATTATTTATTTCATGATTGTGGTTGAAATTAATTGAACCAAATGAAAAAGTAAATAAATCTATTCATTCATGCAGTTTAGAACAATAGGTAGTAAAAAGAAATGAGTTTATGAGTTCGGTCAAAACAGGGCCCCTAAGGATCAGCATCTTGGACAGATCGCTCTAGCACCGCTACCTTTTGGGTTGTGGCTTTTGGGATTACCTCCTGCCCCATGAGAACCCCCTCTTCATCAAAAGCTATAGAGTGCAGTTCACTAACCCCAGCCTGTGCTTCCTCTTGTTCAGTTTTAAGTACAATAATTTGGTGACATGCTTACTCTAGCTGCTCTTGGTCGTCTGCCAGCTGGGCCCTCAATTTCTCAACAATCTCAGAACATTTTTCAATGAATACCTTTTTTTCTTTTGCCAATTCTTCAAGGCTTCAGACCTCTTGTTCCACCTTCAGGAATACGTGGGTACTCTCTAAGTCTTTTTTACACTGGTAAAAGTTGGACCATCAGCCTCTCTCACATAGATTCTCATCCATGTAATTACGGACTGTCGAATAAAGACGTTGAGCATCCACCACTCCAGCACAGAGAAAGAGTAGCCCGGTTTAGAGCCATCCCATCTGTTTTATCCATTCTGTATGAGGCTGACGGAGAAAGCACTTGATACACTTCCACACTTTTCACTAGGTCATACGACCCTCATCGGCCGCCTCCAAATCAGAACCATCTATCTCTTCAGGATCTGCAGGCCGATAGTTGGGGAAATTAGCCAAGAGATCAGCGGTAGGGTATTCTTTGGGTATTCCTCCCAAGGGGTTAGGATCTTCAACACCTGGGTGACCTTCCTTTCTTGCCTCGGTCTCGGCAGTTCATTCGCCAACTTCAAGCCCTACCCCGACATTAATGTCTCTAATATCTATAGCTCTTTTCTTAATAAGTGCCTAGGCCAACTTAGTTTGGGAAGTGTGCTATGAATGGACCGACACATTTACCATCGAATCACTCACGGATGGTATAGATTCAGCAGCCTGCCAAGCCTCCAATTCCGTGATTACTGCACAAAAAATGAACTCCTTGATCAACTGGATTCTGTAATACCCAGTATAAGCATTCAGGTGATAAAACATACAATAACTCAGTGAATCTACCTCTGGTGTTCCCATCACCGTAGGAGCTGTCACGGTGGGGTATCCCTCACCACTCGTTAGCTCAATAATGGGCGTCGGCTACCCACCTTGTTTTGTGGGTACTTCCTCCCCCCTTCAAGTAGAGATTCTTGGTCAGCACCAATACACACCTGAACATGATAAATAAATCCGATTGAAATTACAAAAAAAGGAGAGAAGAAGAAAAGGGGAGGGGAGGGTGGATAAGGAATGATGCATACCTCAAGTAGCTCTGTTATGTCCGCATCAGATACAACAACCTCACCACTCTCCCGAAGGATCCATTGGTGGGATATCCTTTAATACCCTCCACCTCCAAGCATCTCTTCAGCTTCCACCACTTATTCACCCTCTCTTTCTTCCCCCTCCTCTTCTGACTCACTACCCTCTGGCTCCTCATTGTTGTCGTCATCCCCAGACAACATTTTTCTGGATCATGCTCCTGGCCAAGCATTACCTTCACCAAGAAAGGTGGTTCCTCACACTGACTCTGTTGATGTGCATATGCATCCATGTCTGTCAGGTATGTGTGATTTAAATAGAAGTTCACCCTATCATCATCCCGGATGAGTCCGACCTCTAGCAGCTGGATTCCATCTCATACTACCTTTTTCCATAGGGCTTCGATTCCCATCGACTACCGTAGGGTCAACTAGGATAACCACAGGTCCGGGAATATTGCATCATCAGAAGGTTTAAGAAGATACCTTATTTTATTTCTAAGAAGCTCCCTGACCGCTCTGTGATCCCCTCTTCCCCTAGGCGACGTAGGCACGGCCACGCCTTGCGACGTTCCCGCTACTATAGTCTCGACCTGTGCAGGCCTAGTTTCCCAACTTGCTTCCAGTCTTTCCTCCCCAAAATAACCCTATCTACTCTCTCGCTACCAAGGTTCTACACTAGATACCTTGAGCTTCCAAACTCTCTTCCGCAAAATCCCCTTAGGGTATGCTACGACCCAATGTTCGACATATTCTATCAAGAGGCCAACATCAACTCTGGTGGGGGGAAGGCTAATGAAGTCACCAGATCCATGAGTTGTGTACATTATCCACATTTGGAAAAGAATGCAGGGGTGCCTCTCCTCCAAGACATCTGTATGCACTTTCTTCGGCATCTTCTAGAGGTATCTAAACTACCTGAAAAATCTTGACGCCTCATAGGGATCACAAAAGATCTTCCCATCAACCCAGGCCACAAGCACCCCACCTTTGATGATCTAGAAGTATTCCCTTTTCTCTAATGAGCCTTTCCCATTATCTATAATTTGGCCAATTGGAGTGGGGAACATACTAATAGTAAAATTTTCATGATTGAAGATTTTGATCCTCACCCCTCCTCGTTGAGCATCAACGACATGGCCCCAGAAATATTCAGTAAGTAAGGTCATAGGCCATTAACCAGAGGGAGTATGGAATTGGGAAAGGTATATCAACCGAAATGAGCCGCAATCTATCCATAAAGTATTTGGAAGGGGCCACATATCCTCCTTGATGAGCCACCTCTCTACATGCGCCCCAAAATGGCGTACAAACGGGCTAACACGGGGAATCCCAGATTGAACCTCTGTTTAGAGGCCATGATGCCAGCCATCACCAATGTCACTAGAAGAACTCCCATACTTGTGTCCTTCACTGGTACGAGCCACCCAATCAGGAAGGTTGAATGAAATCTGACATACCAGACGTTTGGGTCCTGAATCTCATTTACACTAAAGCCCGACGATTGATATTCCCCTTCCTCCAGGAGCCTCCAGTACAATACGCCTTTTCTCCTTTGTGCTGCGATCATACATCATCTTCTTCTCCCTAATATCTTGACGTCCTGATCTCTTTGAAGAAACAAACTAACCTTTTTTTTTGTAGGCGATGTCGTTCAAAAATTCCTTGACCCCCAGCCTCTTATTAGCTAGCTCCAACAGATGCCATGTTATGATGGGGGTTTATGATCTATCTCCCTAGATATCCTCATTTGAAGGAAATCATCGTACTGGTGCCCATACAAAGGGATACCCTCGATGCAATGAATGTACCAAAGTCTGATACCAACTTCCCCATGGTGAATATGGAAGGTATTTGTATCGGGGGACCATCGGGTAAACAGCTCTGGCCTAAGTTCATGTTGACAGTAGAAATGAAACTGCGGTGTCCAAACCGTCTCAAACAATCCGATGTGCCACAGTTCATCCCCAAACTAGTTAAATGTCTGTAATACCCAATACACCCAGGCCCATTCACTTGTGAAATTGTCTTTAGACTATAGGTACCTATACTGCATACAACCTTTGGTTTCGTCAGTGAAACTCTGTTAGAAAGTACTTGTGTAATGGGCCAGAGAATCCTCTGCATCCAACCTTTGGTTTCGCACCACCCTCAGACAATGCATAATCTTTCTGGGCTGGGTTCAACATGTTGAAGAGAGTTTGGTTGCTGGATAAAATCTTTTGGGCACAATAAACCTTAGGATTGGAAACCATCTCGGCCCTTCGAGTGGCGAACAAAACTTCTCTCTCAACATCAGCCCAATTAGCAGCCATCTTCTTACAGAAAAGTCCAAAATATTTAGTGCTAAAAGAAGCCTACAACGCGCAAAAAATTAGTGCGTGGCATGAAAAATCATAGGTTGGTACGAAAAACTGAGGCAGTTGTGTGAAAACCCCCGGTCCTGCGTATAAAACAAATTGCCAAACTCAGAGAATTACGTGACACAAAAGTGTTTTTCATACAAGGCAAGGAAGTTTTTCATGCACAAGAGCTCATGAATTATTGTGCGAGAAACATCCGTACGGGTTAAGGGACCCAAAAGGTTTTTTATAGGTGGAAAGCAGAGTTTTCAAGTGCGTGAAAACCTTTTTCAAGCGCACGAAAAATGGTTTTCACACCATTTCGTTCTTTTACTCACCGAGGCTATTTTTGGCGCACATCAACCCCAGGAGGCTGTGCATCTCAGCGTTTCCCTCGGAATCTAACCTTTGCGTATCCTCGCCAATCCGATTCCAAGGGGTGGCATATATAGACACCGAAAAATGCTCTATTCCTAGAAAAGGGGTCTCTTCGGAAAAAGTGAAGGCATATTTTGACACGAAGATTTATTCAGGGAGGTCCAAAAGGGCCGAGCGAAAAATCCAAGAGGTGCGTTAAAAAAATTATACCTCGTGTAGAAAACCATGGGATCCGAGGGATATTTCTGTGTCGTTACACATTATTTCATGCTATCGACCAGGGCAAACAATCTTTCGCGCCGCCAACCCTGGTGCACAATCTTTTTTGCTGGCCGACTTCCTCATAGACGCAAGGACCCTGAACACCTATAAATAGAAGGGAACCCATTCAACTTCTCATGGATAAATAATATGAAACACCTCCCACGCATGAAATCAACCTCTTTAGCATGCAAAAAAATGGATTTCAATTACAGGAATTTTCGCGACAGGTCTCTTAGGGGTCTGTCTTCGCGCAGGACCACTCGGGCGGAACCCTCACCCAAACCCCTTTAAGTCATAGCCCTTGAACACAATCCCCTTCCCCTGAGTGAAATCCATTGAACGAAATTCATTTCCCTTGCATGAAATTTATTTCCTTTTTGATCAAACATTGATCGGTTCTTGCGTACAACTACTTTGACTTGCGCACCCAACACTGTACGCAATCCCTTTAGTTTGCGCACAAAAGATCGGCTCCCCTTCACAATAAAATATCTCTGATTGCATGAACACCCAGTCTCTTTCACTCAACTATTCTAATTTCACATCAATTGTGTGAAACCCTCTCCCATTGTGCACAAACCTCTTAGACCACTCACCTGGCCATTTCCGTGCAAGTGCTCCATATGCACGCTAGCCTCCCTCCCTGTGCATACCATATTTTTCACGTGTTCAATGTACGGCTTCCAAACATCATCTTCGGGCACCTCTTGTGCCCAAAAAATCTACACCAAACCCCCTTTTCTGGTGTGACCTTATATATTTTCACAAAGAAATTTCAAAGTCCCTTGGAAGATATTGCATGTTGCGTTGCTTCGCCTCATTCTTCTTCGTATAGGCACACTAATGACTATTTATTCTTCGAATATCCATGCTAAAATGGACCCCCAATGGTTCGGTCTATAACACCCCCTCAACATGGAATTAAAGATTCCTTCCTTCCCTCAAGGGCGGAAGGTATCAGTTATGTAAGTCCTAGGGGTGTGTAGAAAACCCACTTCATCTGAGCTGCATGACTTTAAACTACCAAACACCATTGTCCTCAGCACATGAAATTAAACTGTGACCATGCCCCATGAGTCAGACACTGGGTTCCCCCACCTTGGACATTCTGCATGCCCACTGGTCTCCACAACAGTGAGATCATTCCTCACATTGAATGGGATCCCCTTTATCGGAGCAGCGTCTGTCCACGAGGAAAGGGAAAGCACCTTGGTTTAAGCCCCTATATTTTCTTCCAGGAGGTATCACCCCTATTCCTCCTCTCTTCCTGGGTGCCAAATCCCTCTCCTACTGGGATTTTTCCCACACGGTCCTCCATCCAAGATTAAGTCCCAATCTTCACCTCCCTGGTCTACTAATAATGTGTAATTCCCTGTTTCCTCTTAGGGATGCAGACCATGCATAAGACCCTATTTCCTTTTTGGGCCGGTAACTAAATGTCATCCCCACTCTACTTCTTAAGGACTCACCTTTTGCATCATGATTGTTATTTCTTTGCTGCCTCTTGTTTCTCAAACCGGGCATGACTCACGTTGGCCTAAAGCAAGCATCGACCATGACATCCTTTCTGGAAAGCCTAGAGTGTAATCCCCATAACCCATCCCAAACTATGAGGACTTTGATCCCTACCAAGGAAAGGTACATAGGAAGACTCCCAGAGGTTCAATCCCAACAACCATTGGTCCCTACAATATTCATGTCGGTTCACCAATCCTATCCTGAACTATTAGGACTATGATTCTTTCCAAGGCAAGGTATGTATAAAGCCTCCTTAAGGTTCAATCCCAACAAAAATTGGCCCCGATCATCTTTACGTCGGTTCACCAAACCCATCTTGAACTACGTAGACTTTGATCTTTGATAGGTAAAGGTACATAGGAATCCTCCCTCAAGTTCATGCCCAATATCCTATTGGTTCTGACCCCCCTTCACGTCGAACCACCTTCGTCCCACAGGACATCAAACTGCATGCCCCCTTTTCGTCCTGCACGATGTTAAACTACATCCACCATTTCGAACTATGTGGAATTTGATCCTTATCTCCTGGATAAGGTACTTAGGAAGCCTCCCTGAGGTTCAACCTCATCCAATGGTAAGCCATTGTGAAACCATATAGTAGTAAGCCATTGTGACCCCATCCAGCAGCAATCCGTTGTGACCCCATCCAGCGGTAAGCCATTGGCCCCCCCATCCAGCGACAATCCGTTGTGACCCCATCTAGCAGTAAGTCGTTGCGACCCCATCGAGTGGTAAGACATTGCGGGCCTATCCAGCGGTAAGCCATTGTGACACCATCCTGTGGTAAGCCATTGTGACCCCATCCAGAAGTATTCTATTGGGACCCCATCCAACGGCAATCCATTGTGAACCCATCCAGTGTTAATCCATTGTCAACCCCATTCGTCTGTAAGCCATTGAACTCCCCAATTGACAATAATCTGTTGTCAGGTGAACTATGAAGAATTTAATTCCTTGCCACATGTATACATTGGAGGTCTCTTTGAGACTTAATCCCAACATCATCGTCATCTTCGAGTCGACTCCATCTCATTCTTCACCCACCTCACTTAACCATCCATCATCCATTTTGGTTCTTACCCGGGCCGCCACATCTCGGTGGGGTCATGCCACCTCATTCCCCATCCCATTTAACAAAAAATGGGTGTATAACCATGCGTTAGCCCCAAAATCAGTGTTCCCTCCAGGGGTCGCACCCACCTGATCCACTCTAGTTAGTGTTCTGATCAGTCTAATACATCTCTGCTAGACGTTAAACTTATGGCATACCTATGTTAAACTTAGGAAGCTGAGGAAAAACTTAGATACATGCCAATGGCATAAAATTCCCCACGTTAGACGTGGGATGCCTCTAGATTCTGTGCCCTTGAGAAGCCTTATAATAAAGAGAAGAAACCCATACGAGCTAGTGTTCCAGCGTCCAGACATGCTAGTGATGTCCAACGTGACTACTCCCCGACTTAAAGTTGCTGCCGTGACCGTACCCCTTGTAATGTCCCAATAAAAGCAGTGTAATTAACTGGTGTCCATGAAGATATGGCACTAGAAAGAGTTTCCCGAACAACGTCTTAAATCTATAAGGGAGACCCGGACTAGGTGAAGAGTTCTGAGGGGGAATCCGTGAATGGAATAATAGACATCCCTTCATCCTGTTTCAACCAAGGAGAAAACATCCCTGAACAAGGAATGGATGCCACCCGCCTTTGGAAAGCAGGAATGCAGGGCAACAAACACAGTCGCTATCCTCGAGGAAGACGGATGTGCTCACCCCGATGAAAGCATCGGAAATAACATAGTTAGACAAACTGTGTGCCTAATCATATAGGGCACCCCTTTGAAGTAGCAACTTGGCACATGGTTGGTGCATAGTTTAGCCAATTGTGTTCCCAAACCGTGCACACTTTTTTTGGGGGTGAAATACCCATTTTTCTCTTAATGAAGGTTTTAAACCTTCATCTTCTTTCTCCCTCTATTCTTCAGTAGTGCAACCCTCCTCCCTCACACATTATCTCATCCTCCCTTCTTCATAGGGTTTGTGATAACTCCTTCTATTAAAATCCAAATGTCTCACTATTGGAATCATTGGAAAGCCCTCAAAATCTCTTCGATCATATCCTTTATATTTAAAGTTTCTTGTATCCTCTATTGCGCTATCTATGTGTGACTTTCCCCCCTATTTTCTAGTTGTTTGACAATTTCTTCATTTTAACTCATTATAGGTTGAATGAAGTCTAGAAAATGAATGAGTGTAGTGCTACTACCCCAAGGTAGGTGGTCTATGTATTTAACACTCTATTAATTGTTTTAATGTGGGTGCATCGTTGTGTTGCTCATCATAACCTTCCAGAGATGGAATAAATTTGTTAAATATAATTAATTTATTTTATTTTAATATCTGACACCATTTGTGTGAGTAGATAATCAACATCATGGGTGATCAATTTGATAGAATTCCCCCAAACAGGTATGTATCCCCTTTAGAGTTCTTATTCCCAAACCACAAATGGTTAAACACCTATTTATGTGTAAATAAATTTTATTTAAATCTTTAAAGGGAAATTTGAATTAATATGTTAACCACTAGTGTGTATGTGTGTGTGTATGGGTTGTACCATGTTAAATGACTCAATTTATAATTTTTTTTTGAGATTGAAATATAAGCCATGGGTTAGTCCCCTTCTTGAAATTTCCTATATTCCATGCTCATTGACTAGGCCTAATGATTTATTCCTTTTGACATTGTTTATGCTGGTTTCCATATATGCATGTTTTATAGCTTCAATTCATATGATTATTTCATAAGATTAAGATACATGCCTTTTACCTTGAGATTTTTTCTTAATTCCATGAACTCATTGCCTTATGTTATAATTGATTGGATTTAATTGGATGTTATTCTTGGCTATCTTGTTACCATTTGATATTTTTATGCCTTATTGATGAAATGTGATTATATATGTTATGTATTGTGAGTTTTTTTGTGATTACTATGCCTCACCTTCTACGTGATGATAGGGAACACGGGTCTTGTTTTAAGGACATTGTGGATGGACTCGTCGTGTTTAGTTTAGATCTACTTGACAATCTAGGAGTGATACATTGGCTTTCCATGTATGGGATCTCCAGGAGGATTACACATCCTCGTGAGTGACAATATTTCCCCTAGAGGAGAAACCATGTATGGAACCATTGGAAAGATGGATATGATAAGCCACTTTTGATAATTGGTCCCCTATACGAGATACTTGGTACGGACTCAGAGTCACCATGCCATGAGCGATACAAGGAATGCCTTTATGGACTGCCTTGGATGAACTCAGTGGTATTGGTTACATTGGAGACATGTTTAGCGACCCTTGAGATTTTTATATATCCCCATGGATAGGCTTAGGACTCCACCTTTATATTTGAAATATTATTTGTCAGTGCATATGTGATACCTTTTATTTATGCTATGATCATGCCTGACTGATGACATGGAAATGTGACCACCATGTCGAAGAATAAGCTTGGGGTTTATCTACCTTGGTTGATTCATTTATTATGGCTTATGTATTTATCATATATCTTATAAAGGTACCTTGGCTAAGACATCTGACTTAGTCCATGGTCGAGTATCCATTTAGGAACCCTGAACAAAGTGTTTAATCTTTTCTTTAATTATTTACCTTCATTTATTATATATGGAATATTGTTCACCTATATTTCACACAAAATGTATTGATCTAGACACTGTTGGTGGAGGCCTGCAAATATTGTATCTTAAACCCTAATTGGTCCACCTATAGTACCCAAGGAAACCTCATGATTGTAGTTATTGATATGGGAAAGCATATAGCTTATAATTCTTGATTGTTCTTCTAGGTTGTATCATGGGGTAGAGGACCAAGCCTATGCTCTAGATTCTTTTAGTAACTGTTTATTCCTTTTTGTATATTTTTCAAGCATGTAATATATACTTTTATCCCCTAATCCCCATGAACTGTAGTTTTTGTATAGCATCATGATATTATCACCATTTGGTATTACACATTTATTTAGTTTCTTCTTGTTATTTATTTATATTGTTTGGGTTTATTTCCATTATTTTTTCTACTTGTTACTTACTGCTGTCTATTTTGATCACTCTAATATATGAGGGTATAGTCTCCCCAAAAAAACATCTTAGTACCTCGCTACTAGTCAGTAGCCTCTGGAATTTGGGGAGGCATGACTGAGGTATTGTGGCCACCTTCTTGAGTCATCATTAAGTGGTACTCAATAAAGGATTATTATTTACCTTTGGTGGAGTTTTCATATCACAATAGTTTCCATTAAAGTATTAAAATAGAAAAATATGAAGAATTATATGGCAAGAGATGTCACACAAAAACTTGATGGGATAAATATATTGAAAGGAAACATTTAGGCCCTAAACATTTTTAAGAGACACCAATTAAGGTAAAGGCTATTTAGACTCTCATTAAAGAAACTCAAAGTAGAAAAAAGAGTTACGCTAATAACAGGAGGAAATATTTTGAATTCCAAGTGGGATATCATGTTTTTATGAAATTATAACCATGTAAGGGTATTATAAGGTTTGTTAAGAAAGGGAAATTTATCCCCAAGTACATTAGATCCTTTGAAAATATTGAGCAAATTGGAGTTGTTACTTAGCATTTGACAATGTCGCCGAACCTATAAAAAGTATATTTTTTGTTCCATATATCTTTTATATGGAATAACATGCCAAACCCAACTCATGTACTCAACTATAATGAAATATAGTTGGAACCTAATCTATCTTACTATGAATAACCCATCTAGATTCATGAAACTGGAGGGAAACTATTCAGAAATCAAATGAATCATCCGGTAATGGTACTTTGGATGAATCAAAAAATGGAGGAATCAATGTGGGGACCATATGATATTATAAAGAAGATATAAAATCATATTTTAGAGGGTAATACCCCTAAAATTTTAAGGTTGAAATATTTGAATGAGGGAAGAATTTAACACCCTAAGACATTATAATATTTTCCTCTTAGAATAAATTTAATTTTATGGATAGCTTGTATTACATGAAACAACGACTTTCTTCGATGTCTTACATTACACGCAAGAACGAGTGTTACCAAATACTATTAATATTAGCTATTATATTTGTGGTTATAAATATTATTAAATAAATTATAAAAATATATGGTTGAAATCATTGGTTACCGATTAATTATAAATGAATATAAAAACCAATTGAATATAATGGAAATGTTTTTTTAAAAAACTATTTTTATGAACTAAAGGAATTTTATTTTAATAAATTAAATTAATTAATATTATAAGATGATATTAATTAAATTTATATATTATATATTCAATAAAATGTTTTAAAATTAATCTAATATATTTTATAGGGATAAGATAAGATTAAATCCAATTTTATGCAAAAAGCTGTATTTTCTAAAGGAAGTTTTTCTTCCTTCTAATGGTTCATTTAGTTTAAAACTAAATTTTGATGCTTTTATAAATTATATTTGAAAAAAATAAACATAAATTTTAAAATAGTAATGGAAAAATTATATTAGTGTTATTTTTTGGTATTTTTCTGAGAAGTTTCATTTTTTGTTGAATAGAGAAAATAATGGATTTTAATTGAAAAATACCTTTTTTATAAATAATTTATAATGTTAAATTATATTTTTAATTGGTTTTCAAGTAAAAATAGACCAATTATACATATATTAATCTCATTTAGGTCATTTGAATCATTTTTATATCGAATTTAAATATAAAAACTTAGTACACTTTTGGATATTTTCTCTTTAAAAACCCGCTTTCTCATTCCATCTGCATGATTAATTTTAAATTAATTATTTTCACTTATATGGTTTTAATTTAGAAAAATAGATTAAATATCTGGAATAATAACAATTTATATTTTTTAATAAGGTAAAAATAATTTTTTACCAAATTTATAAGTGAACGTAGTTAAAATTAATTACCGTGATTACGAGAAAAACGAGTTTATCGAGGGACTAAACTTTAATATTAAGGGAAAAATATCCTAGAAACTTATTTAAAACATATTTTACGGAAATATTTATATATTATTAATTATATTATCAATATTGGAACATTATTTGGACCATGTGACATGAAAAAACATGGGTGCAATTCACTCTATCAAAAACATTCAAGTGTGTTACTCACCCCAATTATAAAAGTCCTTCCCATATCCTCTATATTTGAAAACGTAAAACCAACTTTTTTAGGACAATGAATAAAAATATCACTCCAATAATTTCATCCCCTAATCCTAGAATCCTTATCTTTTGTATAAATCCAACTTAATAAGGCATTAGTGTAAACCTAATAAGGATACCCAAAAAAGAGGTAATATTCTTCTAAAAGCAGTTTTATTTTATTTACTTTTGCACATCCTTAAATATATATTATTATATTATTATATAATAACCCCATAATCTTAAATATACTCATATTTTTTATTTGAAGGTTATTACCTACAACATCACACACTTCCATCAAATGGGTTACACAATCATCATGTGTGTGTATGGTGGTCTACTGCCTCGCGGACCGATGTCATTCATTTTCTATTAACACCTTTAAAGGTTGGGAATAATTATTTATAGTTTATATATGATATATATATATATATATATAATATTTATTATTTTTTATTATTTTATATTTATTATATTACACATACATTCATGCCTTATATTTTTGGGTAATATCATAACATCGCTCTTGTGTACGACAGACTACCACCTCACGAAGCAATATGATTCATTCATGCTTTACATGGAATGTATTAAGAATGTTTAAAAAAAATATTTGATATATATGAAGTAATAATTACACTATACTATATATATCATGTAATTTTATTTCTTTCAAAAGGACATGAAAATGAAAACAATGTTCATACATATGTATAGCCTACTGTCTCCATGAATGGTTCATTTCATTTACTATCAACAAATTTTATGGATTAATATAAATATATATAATGAATATATATGATATTTAAATAAATTTTAAATTTTGTATATGATTAAATCTTGATTGAATTAATATGAATAAAAAATAACATGTCAACACATACTTAAAAAATAAGGCAATTATCACCCAAAACTATGAAAATAATGAAAGATTATTAACAAATGGGTGATAAGATGTTATAAAAGGATATTATATGATATTATAAAAATTAATATGGTTCTAGTATAGTAAAATAACATACTTAACACCATTATACATGTGTTTAAAGAGTGTTTAAACAAAATTAAGCGTAAGGTAAGATATTTCGTCTCAATTTATATTTAATTGAGACTTAGTTGTTATTATACACAAATTCACTTTTATAAGGTGTATATACTGACCCTTTGAATTATAATATCATTAATAATTTAATATTAATGGTATTTAAGTTTCAATTTGAGTTATTTCATACAACGAGATTTGATTTAAAAATTACCAAGTGATAAAAGTTATTGTGAAATCTCACTTTCTTTTGTGATTATTAACTTTCTTTTAAAACAATCACTTTATTGTAATAATTATTCATTGGAAATTACATTAATATTAAATATCCATATTATTGTGTAATATATATTATTATTATTTATT
Organism: Viscum album; assembly: GCA_963277665.1. NCBI lineage: Eukaryota > Viridiplantae > Streptophyta > Magnoliopsida > Santalales > Viscaceae > Viscum > Viscum album. The sequence goes on along the minus strand of OY728157.1, from coordinate 197,386,207 downwards.
AAACTATATATCATTTTTACATATGGTGTTTAATTTGAATGTCATTTGATTAACTATGGAAATATTAATAAATCTGTATCCTTTACTCAATATAGATATTTAATAAGGCATGTATTTTAGAAATTAAATTGATTATTCAATATATGGATAAATCTATGGAATTTTAGGACATGGGTTGAGGCCCATTTAATATAATCCCATTAATTTATAGTCTTATGAGATGAATCAGTTGGCCAAATCATATGGGGTTTTACCCAGTATATTAAACCGTCTTATGAAAGGTCTTGATGGTAAAGGTTCTATGTGCTTGGGAAACATGGAATCCAATATTTAAGAATTTCATTCATTCAGAAATTATTTTTTATTATTTTACATTATATTTTTTCTATGGAATTATCTATGGATTCATTTCATTTTCATTTTATTAATTAAATGAAATGTATTTCAGTTATTTATCCTACCATATTGATTATGAATTATCTAGATATTTATGTGGCTTGTGTGTTCAATTATATACCATGAAATATTTATCATGATTATTTATTAATGATAGCTTCCATTGTACTTAACCCATGATTATCATTTTATCTCACCCTTATTTTGGTTATTTTTTTAGGATATGAAGGTGAATTCTTAGAATGGGTTTTGAGGATGTCGAGCTTTTACCTTTTTTATGTTTTATTTTCTTTTCCCAATGTAAAATGGGTATCATGTATATAATATAGTTTTCCAAAAATGATAAAATATTTGGTCCTTTGGGATTTTAATATTTTATTTATGACAATTTTATAAAGTAAGGTACCATCTCTTGGCTACTGGGGTTAGGGTCATTAAAGTTGGTATTAGAGGAAGTTTAGTAGAATACTTGGGAACTAGATTTAGGAAAACATAGATTAGGGAACATAACTCCCAGATTAAATTTTAGAATAAGTATAGAAGAACTTCCTAATTTTTTGGTAAGGTATTGATTATGTGGGTCATTCTAGAAATACATCTCTATCTAAAAACTAAAAGTGGACATGGTTCTGACACAGATATACCTAGGGGTTATAACATTGAAAATGGTGTTTCGGTCTTGAATCAAGATTAAACTAGTATATGAAAATGAGACTTAATATATCCCTGGTTTGACACTCCTATGGGACATTATTAGTATAATTCACATTTTCTTTTCAAACCATTATGAATGATTTAAAAGTAAAATTATCCCCAAAGAAACCAAAGATTATAATTATGAGATTAATAGTGCATGAAAGTTTAATTTATGTTGAGCATTACACCATATTTTGAATTATAAATTATGTTTTAAAATTTATAACTTCATGAGATAATTCAGAATATGTCATTTTTTAGAAATGGATTCTGGAAGGGAGAATAATATCAATACATGTGGAAAATATAGATATTTCCATTCCGAGGAGACCAATACACTTGGTATTGGAATGGAGAAGATTATGTATATAATAGGGATGATTAATCAAGTTATGAAAAATAACCTTCCCCTAATTGATCAACCCATTCCATAGTGAAATTATCCAATGTTGAATTGAATTATGTGATAGAAACCCCCATCGTTTAGTGGGACTACTAATCCAATTGTAGATGAGAAATGAATTAAGTCTCTAGAGAAGATATTTATGGATTTTGGATGCGTTGAAAAGGAAAAGGCTACACGTTTCATGTATTTTATAAAAATTGATTTTTATCAATGGTGGGTTTTCATCTAGATAGATAGAGAGGAATAATAAATAAAACTCATGGAATGGAATTTTTTTAAAGAGATGTTATTTAATAATTATTTCTCTAATGTGAAAAAAATTCAGATTAATAAAATGTCTTTATCTTAAATAAAAATGATAAATAATGTTTTATTGAATATTAATCTACCTTTATCAAGTTATATAGTTATTCCAAGAATTTCATATGCAACACGAAGTGCAAGATTGACCATTTATTTGAAGGGTTTATGCCAAGTCTCTGAAGGGTACTAGTATCCCAAACTTTTTTTCGTATAATGAAATAGATTTATGTACCATAAAATTGGATAATTAATTCCATAGATCCTACAAATTCATTGAAAATCAAGAGAAGAATAGGTCATCTAAACACCATGAAAAATGAAATGCATCAAAAATGAAGAAGAAGATGAATAGTTTCCCACAGTGAGAGAATTGTGGAAGGAATCACTCTAGGAAATGCTTGAAGGGCATGGGAGTTTGTTTTAAGTGCGAGAAAAGGGTTATCATGTTATATAATGTAAAGAGAAGGGGGAAAACTAATATTCAATTTTAAAACTGCAAGTAGAAGTGGAATTATGAAAATAAATGATCCAAGTGTTAATGGAATCTCCTACAGAAGAGGAAAATGGGAGATGGAAAAGCTTATGAGGTCATTACAACTAAGGTAGAAGTACCGAATGATATGGTGGGAGGTACATTAATCCTATTTTTCAATTTTTTCAATGATTTATTTTATTCTATATCATCACACTCTTTTATATCTACCCAGTTTTCAAAGAAAATTAGGCATTCCTCTTTTTATTTAATAAGGGAGTTATTAGTAAAAAATCCCAAGGGAAGTCCCATTAAAATAAATATGTGTTGGGTAGTTCCCATTACATATCACAAACATGATTTATTTTGTGACCTTATTATCATATCTATGGTTTAATTTGATGTAAAACTTGATATGGACTGGATTTCAAAGTACGATGAAACACTTTATTGTAAGATGAAGGAAATTATGATTTCTGAGGAAGATATAGAATTCCTTATATTTAGATCAGAAACTTCTTCATATGATTCATATCTAGATCCACCCCTATCAGCTCTACGAAATTAAATTCTTGTAAAATAAGGGAAAAAATATCATGGGATAAATGATTTAATCCTTAAATTGTGGATGTACCTAGTATACAGGAATATCGTGATGTATTTCTCGATGAATTACTTTGACATTACCTAGAGCATGAAGTTGAGTTTTCCATTGATTTAATCTCTGATGCAAGACCAATATCTAAGAATTCCTATATAAGGGGTTCTATAGAAATATTGGAGTTGAAGAAACAAATAGAGGATTTGGGTAATAAGGGACCTATTCACCCTAGTGTTTAGCCATGGGGAGCCCTATTCTCTTCATTAAGAAGAAATATTGATCTATGAGGTTTTCATTGATTATAGGAAAATCCATGCTATTATGATAAAGAAAAAGCATCCTCTACCTCATATCAATGACCTATTTGATCAATTTCATAGAGCCTAATATTTTTCAAAGAATGATCTTCATTCTGGAGATCATCAATTATGTGTAAATAAAAAAGATATTATGAAGAAATATTTTCAAATGAGGTATGGAAATTACATGTTTACAGTAATGTCATTTGGATTGACTAATGCACGCTTTATTTTTTGGATCTAATGTAAAAATTATTGAAGGAATATTTTGATGGTTTTGTTGTGGTATTCATTGATGATATTATGGTGTATTCTAAAATCTATGAGGACTATGAGAATCACTTGAAGATCATTCTTGAGACTCTTAGAAGGAAAGAGTTATATGTGAAATTTAGTAATCATGATTTCTATCTTCAGGATGACTATTTTCGTGGCCATATTTTCTCTAAAAATAGAATCTCAATTGATCCTATAAAAAAAGGTGGTCTGATAATGACCTACACCAATTAGCATAACTGAGGTACATATTTTCATTTGTATGGAATGTTACTATTAGAGATTTAATCATAATTTTACCCAATTGGATAACCCATTAACCAATATTGTATGTAAATGGGTTACAATTTTTTGTATAACGGAATGTCAAGAAGGTTTTGATGAACTAAAGAGAATATTGTTCAATGGTATTATTTTGACTCTACAATATGGAAGTGATGGGTTTTTTATATATAGTAATTCATAAAATAAGGGACTTGGTTATGTCCTAATTCAGAATGATAAAGTTTTTTCATATGAATCAAGGTAATTAATGATTGGGAGGCGGTCTCTTCCCTCAACCTGAAGAGTGATCTAGGGCCTGATGGCTTCCTAGGATCATTTTATGTGGCATCTTGGAGTATAATAAAAGATGAGATGGGGGAATCATCCCAGATATTTTAGGGGATGTGGGTTTCCAAGGGTAGACTGTGTGAATTCAATGGTTGTTATTCCAAAGGTGAGATACCCTATCTCTATTAGTCCGTATAGACCCATAAGAATGTGTAACTTCTCGTACAAGGTACTAGCCTATATTCTCAACATAATGCTAGAACCTTATACCAACAATCTTGTTCCATAGGAACAACATTTTTTTATTCAAGGAAGGAACATCCAGGGTGCTCTCAGGATGGATCACTATAATATTGGACATAATAATGTTAAATCCTCAGGTTCTAATATTATCATCAAGGTAGATGTGGAGAAGGCTTATGTTAGAATGGAATTGTGTTTTATTATCAATGTTCTGAATGATATGAGATTTTTTGTGTGGGTGATCTTCCTCCTCTTTAGATGTTACAAATACACCTAGATTTCTATCACTCGTATGAGAAAATATGTGGTTTTTTCAAAGCAGTTTTAGGTCTGAGACAAGGGGACCCTTCATCTCCAAGTCTCTTCATCTTGGCCCATAAAGCTCTTAGTAGATCCATCTCTAGGAACATTGCTAATGGAGACATTATCCCCTATCATTACACACCAAAAATTAATTTTATATCTCATTTACACTTTCCGGATGATGAATTGATTTTTTATAATGGGATTAAAAGGTATTTATTCAATCTCAACAATGTTATTGTTGAGTATAGTAAGTGGAGTGGGAAATGTATCAATAAGAAAAAAATTAGTGTCTTCATTGGAAATAATTTTCCTAAAATAAGAAGTAAGACAATCTGGGAGGTTCTAGATATAGGAAGGAAGGAATTTCCCATTATCTACTTGGGTTCCCCTATTTCTTCGGGCCATATTCGCAACCACTTTTTTGTGGGGCTATAAGAGAAAATTGCTAGTCGAATAAAAAATTGAAAAAATAATTTCCTCTTGTTTTGGGGTTGCATTACATTAATTAATTTCAGCCTTTCTTCCATTCCAACACTTATTATGTATTCTCTCCAAGTCCTCAAAATAGTTATAAGAATAATGGAGAATATATTTTTAAAGTTACTTTGGGATTAAAATGATTATGGGAGATGTCATTGGATTTTGTGTGGAAAGATGGCTTAAGAAGTAGATAATGGTGGTATTAATGTAAGGGATGTAGAAGAAAATATGAATTTCATGCAAAATCGCCTTGTCTGGGATGTGATGGAGGGTCAATCCTTGTGGGGTAATTTCATCTCTCATAAGTATGTATTCGTGATGTAAGATCCCAATTATCATTTGACAGGTGGATGGAAAACCATTCAGGGCCATACTCAGGAGCTTCAATTACTTGAACGTTGGATTGTAGGTTGAGGTAACACAAGATATTGGAATAAAAACTGGGAAGGTTCTATGATGGTATTTCTAGGGTGCCTTTCTCATTTAATATCATTTACCAAATCAATATAATACCCTCTTCTCATCCAATCTACCTTGAATTCTCAGCAACAATAAGTGTTTGATAATATAATCCTGAATGAAGAGATAGACGAGTTGGTTTTCATGCGATATCTATCATGTTTATTCAGTATCAAGGAGTATTGATTGATTCGGCGTGGTCCTGCTGATAGTGATATGTAGGGTGGGATTATCTATTGTTCCAAAATACCTTTAAAATTATACTTCGTTCTATGGAATATTATAATTCATTATTTATCCATAGATAATGAGATTCAGTGGAAGGGAATATATTTAGATTCAAAGTGTATGTGTTGTGCCATGCCTAATGAAGAATCAACTCACCACCTTTTTTATAGGGAGGTTGGGAAAAGACAGTCTGGGAGAGGCTTGGAGACTTTTTCAGCTTTCTTATCCATAATGACACAAGTGATGCCTTTCTTCTAAATTGGTTTAACAAACCGAATACTAATAAATATGAGAATAAATAAAGGTTGATTATGTTAGATACAGGGTGTTAGTCCATTTAGAGGGTAAGGGATAATATTAAACATGAGGGAATCTATATCTATTAGCTTTCTATGGAGGTAATATCATGTATTTTAGTGGTAGGTCTTGGACTTCTCTTGAATAAATGGGATAAATCATCGTTTATGAGTTCCTTTATCACTATAAGGGTGCCTTCTCTTTCTCCACATTGTCTATATCATTAGGGCATTAGGGAAAAATGAAATATTCTGAAGAATGGTTTGAAACTCAACACTGATGGCTCGTATTGTAATGGTATAATTAGGGGAAGGTGTGTGGTTCAAGATGAAAAGGGTTCGATTGTGTTTTCCATCTCCAATGATTATGGATATAGTGAATCTCTTATAGAAGAAGAAAAGGCACTTCTCAATGGTTTAAATCTATGTTTGGACCATAATGTTAATCTAGAAGTGATGGATAGGGACTGTTTGATCATATTTAACTCCCTTCATATGAATACAACTATCCCTTGGAACATAAATCATGAAATCATAAGCATCAATAATCATGTGAGTGACATGGTGCTGGTGAGTCACACATGGTGTGAACGAAATAAGGATGCGAATTTTCTGGCCTCTAGGTATTGGCATCATGGATCCTCTATTCGTTGTATTCTTTTTTCTCATTTGGGATCCCTTCCCTAGGTGTGCGTAAAAATAGTGAGAGGGGATGCTCTCAGCTTACATTTTTTCACCCTCCCTTATGTTTTTTGTTATGTTTCTATGGCTTGAAATTAATAAATTACTACTTTTAGCCTATTTGGAAATGGGATGACATTAATATGAAATTTTTCATAGGAATACCAAATACTCCTATAAATAATGATGCAATATGGGTTATCATTGATCACCTAACAAACTATAAGAGAATATTTACGTCCTTAGAACCTTGAAAGGATATATATTAATGAATTTTTTAGACTTCATGGTGAACCTATATCAATTTTTTCATATCAAGATCCCAATTTAACATTGAAATATAGAATAGTCTTCAAAATGATCTTGATACTAAGCTACATTTTAGCACCTCCCACCATCCTCAAACCGAATGATAGTTTGAAAGGAAATATATGGAATATCAGAAGCCCTTGACCTCAACTGGTGGTAGCCTAACCTCATAACAATATTAGAAGACTAATTGGATCCTATAATATTATCATAAAATTAATCAACATGTGTAAGGGGATATACGGGTTATTAATCATCACCTAATTCCACCTCTATTTATCTACACATAAATACAATGGGACATTCAACTTCTTGGAAAAAAATAGGATCACTCCAAGAGTATGTGCTCAGATGAATGAATCTATTTGAATCTAAACCCTTCAACTAAGTCATGATCTATAAATTCTTATCAAGAACCATCCTATAAGCTATAATGGATATGGGTTCATACTAGACATAAGATTAGTTATACACTCAATATCACACTTGGGTGGAAACCCAGAACAATAATCAAGAAACACATCATGGAATTAATGAATTGTGGGAGGAGACATTGCCTTGCAAGTCACCTCATATCTTAAAGAAACACTAACCAAATGGTTTATAATTGTCCTTAGCTTTTGATTTACATGTCCCAAATAGCCTACATATAGATCCCACTCTCTAACATAGGTATTATTGTCTCCCTCGAAGGGCATAAAAGGTACTCATTGACGATAGTGGTTTATGTGTGTTAAATAATGAGTACACTAATCCATCTTGGGGATCATTTTGAAATTATCCAAATCTAAAATGAAGAATTCCCAGATGAATATATTCCCATTGATCATAATGGTGTATTATGGTCACCTTTAGATACCCTATGATTTCCACAATATGGTGTATAAATAAAAAACACCCCATATGTATATTATATTGGTAACCCTAGATAAATAACCAAATGCTAAAATATAAAGTATTTTGATGAATTTGTATCAAATAAATAAAATAATAGGGTCGATTACACAAGAATCATACATCTAACTGTAGATAGATCAATAAACTACATGGAGGGAATCTTCTCAATAGAATGAAGTTGGCCAGAACCCTATCCCTAATCTCCCACAATATGACTCCCTTGAGGTTCCTTTCCTCCTTTTCACTATTTTTTCTAAGTACTATGATCACATACATGACCTGAATAGCTAAAGTACTTCCAATTTCTCAAATAATATTATTCCATTATACCTTCCTCTAAACCATAGGTCTAAATAGATTTGTAATCACTCTCTAGTCATAGTGAAATTACACAAATCTTTTTCATGTTCTAGAACTCCACATGGTTTAAACACTCCTTTGAAAAACTATAAAAATCTAGTCGATCCTTCCCCCGGTGGCTGCATAGATAATACTTGGCATAGACTCTCCGTCTTAGAGGAAGTGAAAAACAAATTATCGGTTTGATTTTCCTCTCATCACCCTAGTGAGACTACGCAAATCATAGCTTCCTACTTTCCATTGATCCACCCCCAATCACAAAAAAAGGTCTTATTACCGAGATGACCAACCCTCATTCGGGTTTACTCAAAAATTAAGGCATGATTCGTGACCTCTAAAAAGGATGTTAGCATGAATATTTTCAATTAGAAATGAATATAGTGAATTATGTCATCCTCAAAATTATTGACTCTAATAGCCTCATCATCCACCAACATGTGTTTGAATAATATAAACCATTAATTCAAGTGGTATAGTTCATCAATTATTATCCCCCTATACCAAATTCATAAAATCCCAAGATATGTCATCCTTTAGAGTCTCTATGTTGAAGTTATTAAATAAAAAAAGACCATAAATCCTTCCAAATATATCATACATGTTGTTCTCCCTATTCTAAAATGTACCACTAATTCTTTGTTGATCCCCAAAGCATATAAGTAGAAAGATTAACCTACCTCTCATGGGGTGTCTTAAGGTGGTCAAAAATTAACAGCATAGACTCAATGAAAAACTAAATCTGTGGTCCACCCTCACCCATATAGAGTAATGTATTATACAACTGAAACACATGAGTCAAGTATGACAATGTTGGACTAGCCCTCAGGGACGCATTCCTCATATATTACAATACCTATATAAGACTCCATCCGAGCTAATAATAAATAGTGGGGATTGGAATAATAGGTGACTCTTGTTCTACTACTGGTGGGGTATTCTCATCCCCATAAATTTTAGAGCTTAAGTGAAGGTAATCCTAGTGGAATATATCTAAAATTATAAAAAAATGACTTATAATATATTTCTATCATCAGTATAATCTCATAGTTTATTATAATAAATAACAGGAATATGTTGCTCTACCCCAAACTCACCCCCTATGATATAAGGGTCTCACAGAATAAGGCTTAATTCTAGCATAAACTAAACATTCTCAAGGTAGATATGACCTCAAATAGGTCCAATAGTAGACATATCATGTCAAATTAGAGGTCAATAATTATGCATTGATCAATTAGTGTTTCACCAAGAAGTTATATATAAAAACTCAATATAATTTTTTATTAACTCTTTAAGTAACCCAACCCTATATATATCAATCACAGGAAAGAATTCCAATTTCACGTGAACCCTAAATTACAATAATGGTTCATGAACACACTCTTTTTATCACCCTGGGATAAGAGTAAACACACATAAATCATAAATAAATATCAAAATGCATCAACTAGAAAATTAAACCAATAGTAAAAGAAAAAACCAAGAATAACAGTCCCATCCATGGTAACTTGGACTTCCATCACATGTGGGTAGGATAATCCTGTGCACAAGATCTATATTAGGCCCTTTCAACATCTTATCAACTATATATCATATACCAACTAGAAGTAGAAAATAAAAATAGTTGTCTAATACGACTTGTAATATACATGATCTAGTTCACCTTTGTTGTGACTGAACTGGAGCACCATGTACCTCAGGTGTTCCTCCCCATATTCTAGAGGCTAGGGACCAATGGAAATGGTTGATATATGTCACATAGAGATACTATGATCACATGTATATATATCCAAAAACATAATGGAATAAATATCACAAACTGTTTATCACAACACAAAAGAAGTAAAAGGATAGATATCATTGGTAAATGCTATAAAATAGTAAAAATAAATACGTTCTATATACCCATGGTTTGGATACACACTTCAAGGATGAACAATATATCACTTATCATATAAAAATAAAATTAAATGAGTTCTCTTTATAAAATATCACTACTTCAATGATCCATATCCATCATAATCCATTAAAGTGAATGATCCATCACCTAATAAGTATCGATGTAAAATATGTCATCATTGGTGAATGAGACATCATCAGTCATCGGTAGATGATACACTACCATTTTCATATTTAGATGGATGTGATACCACCATATTATAGCTTGGGTGGATGAGGAATCACCAAACTATCCCATATGAATGGATGATATATCAATGGTATCACTATCCAAGTGGAAGACATACTATCATCTAAGTTACCAAAGTGGAGGATGCACCATTAGTATTTTCCTTCGGTGGATTATGATCTTGTGGTGTCACATCTATAGTGGTTGATACACAACCAATATCAATTATTGGGTGGATGTAATACCACTATAATAAGTCCCAATGTAGATGATGTACCATCAATAAAACTTTCATAAGGGAAAAAAGTCTCTACCAGTGCTAGTTCTCAACTGGTTGATATACCACTAATACATCATTTTATATTTCTTGAGATGATAATATTTTATTATTCTCTTAGTGAATCATGGATCACTAAAACTATTTAGGTATGGATGAGAAACCACAAACCTACCCGAAGTCATTAGTATACCTTTAGTGCACTAAGGTGGATGAGATACCACCCCCGATTTACTTTAGTTGGATAGATTCATACTTATATAATTAAGACAAAAAAATGAATTATGCATCACTAAAATTCAAATAATGGCATTTATAAACATTTAACATATCAAAGGTTATGCTCAAAACCTTTTAACCCTTATCAATGTCTCAAGATTAGGTTATCCTACCTCTAGCCTAGATTATACTCAAGAAATTACTCACTAAGGAATACTCAAGGGGCCTTCACTATGCCTCTATGCTTTATTTTTAGTAAAATAAACCCATAATATGTTCAAAATAAAAATTTCAAACTCATTTTCATATAAAAGTTTGTCATTGGTGACAAATGGTTTTGATGCACATCACTCATATACCACACACAAACTTCCAGAGGTCCATTAGCTCAATTGAAATTTAAGAAAACCAATTTAATTAAATTTTAGGATGTACACAACAAATAATCATTTCCCATATTTCATAAGATGTATGAATGGTATAAAAAACTATCAGATCACCAAGGTACTGCCTACCTGGAACTAGTAGGGTCCAACTCTTCGAAAACCACCCCTTGATTTGGACTCAAATGAATATAATCAACAAACCTATAAAATTCTATAAATTTAATTATAATCATCAATATATGGATAAATAGTGACAAAAACAAAAATAATTTAAAGATTATGAGTCATATCCATATCATTTTCGACCTCCTATATTGAATGGATCATGAAACCAATGATGAACCGATACGATTCCTCTCGTGAAAGAAGATGGAAACAAATAGAACAATGGGAGGAAACATTGGTTGTACTAGAGGAAATGAGAGTGAAATATCATTTTATAAAAATAAAAAAAAATTATTTAGTTTAACATTTTAAAATAAAACTATAAGTATACAATGAGAACCTTCTGGCTAGACACAGGGTAGTCGCCCAGGGGTCACCGACCACTCGATAGGGCGCCTGTAGGCTTTTTCTCCACTATCCAATCCACTGATTACTTGGTGGATTTTTTCAAGGGATATATGTCCCATAAAATTGGTTTTCTTAGAAATTATACCACTTTAAATAACCAAACCATAATAAATACAAAAAATAGAAGAGGTTTGGTAAAATTGAAATTGAAATCGCACCTCGTATAAATGTGGAATATTATAGATTGGATGGTCACTCATGGATAAAATATTAAAGGGATAATAATAACATATAATTATAACCATGGAACCATATAATATGGTATTTAAAAAAATTATACTAAAGAATTTAATTTGTAGAATAAAGGAAAATGATTCAGAACCCTTAACTTAGTTAAGGTTCTTAGCTTAGAGTCATCCCTTGAACAACCAAATATCTTAAACATAAAAGAGATAAAAATTGTATAAATTCTTTAATAAATATATAAGAAAAGAAATTGGATTTGGTGTAAAGATAAATGGTAAGTGGGGGTGAGTATTTATAGGTCTAGTGAGTGGAGTTCCTTTGAATAATGTATTGATTGTTTTTTTCTTTATCCCAATGCTCCACTACTCACCAAAGTAACCCATTGCCTCCTTTAATTATAAACTAAAATTTTTAGTGAAAATATTAAATAAAATCACCATATTGGATGAATTTGTTAATTCATACAAATATAAGATGTCATATTTATTGTATTCCACCATTTTTTTACAATATTATACTTTTTCAATAAAAAAATTATCAAATTTCACCTGTTACAAAATATTTATATCCTGATTAAAAATATTTAATCTATTTTATTAAATTAATCATCTAATTAATTGAAATTATAATTTGAAATAAATAATATATATTTTATAAAAAATTTGTATCACTGTAAAACTCATTTTTTTACTAAAAAAAATTTAGAATTAATACAACTTAACCCTTATATACATAACTCCTTGCTAAATCACCATAAGTATTAATGGTAAGGTGTTCAATAAGGTTAATTTCATGGGGTGGTTAATAAAAGATTGATCTGGTTATAATTTATGTTAACTTGATTATTTTTTTGCAGATTATTCCCCTCAAACATCAATTTTTGAAGTTCAACTTTGTCCTGTTCTTAGGAAAACTCTTGTGATGTTACCTCCTTCTAAATATTTGATAAATGTACTTCATAAGGAATGTTTCTACTAATCGAGTCAATGGTTTCTCCCATCACCAGTAATTAACTCTTTCCATTCCCCTTATTAATATAGAAAAATTATAATAATTACTCTATAATGACTCTATCTTTGGGTTTTTTTAATTTAAAATTTCAATATGATAGAGAGGGGGGATAAAAGTGTTTCAAAAAAAAATAACATGGGATGGATTTTGAAAAAATGTGAGAGATATTTATTTTTTGTGAAAGAAATATATGGTTCGTATAAAAAGGATACCTCAAACCACTACCAAGGGGGAATAGAAGAATAAAGTGTTATCCAAGATGTTGTTTCCGGGATAGAATAGGTTGGGGTCCACCTTTGTAGTAGATCAAGTGTTGATGATGTTGAATGAAGTGTCATAAATGATGAATGAAGTATTAAAGATAGCATTGTAAGAGATCCATAATGAATGATTCTATGTATCTAAAGTATTCTTAATGAAATCAATTAGGCAACATGTCTTGGTAATGAAAATCAGCATTACAACAGATGGTGAGATCAAGGGTGGGAGATAAAATTCCTTCATGTGTCAAAAATTTCAATGGGTTAGAGAAATTCCCATGAGTTAGTGATAAGATTCCTTTAAGTGAAAGAAATCCTTCAGGTGTGGGGTGTGATATTTTTTGAGTGTTTATAGAGATGTCCTATGAGAGATATTTGTAATTTTGTATATGATAATAAATTATATATTTCTCTAGTGGAGTAGGATTTGGCCAAACCACATTATTTATAGTGTTTTACGAGCATCGTCTATTGTGATGAGAATATATTCCCCTAAAACAAGTGTCAAAGCTCCATGGATTCAACTTGAGATTATGGAGATAGAGTCACATTTAGGTGATCATTGAAGATATATAGATATGACACTAATAATGGGTGCAGTGAATCATGTAAGTATCTACATGGATGATCTGATGTAGATATAGATCCATTGAAAGTGGAGTTGATAATGATGATTCCAATTATGGTGGATTAAATGATGATGTAGCCAATGATCATTGATACCATGATGATGGAGATGAAAATGGATGAACTTTAAAAAACAGAGCATCCCTACCAACAAAAAATATATCAGGCTGTCATCTACCATTCTAGATATAGGGGCTTGGAGGTTAGGCTTGTCTCCAACCTAGATGGTGTGGATAACTTAGGGAATAATTCAAGAGATGATTTTGAAGTTTATGGAGTTGGTGTGAGTTTTGATATTCATTTCACTGTTTTCATATTGAAGTAAAATGTTTTAAATTCCCCCATTTAAATTCTTCATACATGAAAAATTTGTATTGATTTGAATTATTTTCAAATTATCAAACATTTTATTTGGACCTGCTTCTGCCTAGGTCTCCTTACCTAATGAGATTCCTTATTTGGGCGCTTTCCTTTGAATAGACCATTTCATGCATTGTCCTATGGCATTTTTATATCTTATTGTTGTTTGATACTTAGTCTGTGATAATTATTTATTCCCATTACATCATCACTGTCTATTTGTCCCGATGGAAAATAAATTTTTGTTTTGTCAGTTTAGGTACATGTGCATGGTGGGAATTGGTTGGCCATTCTATTTTGAGGCATTGACAAGGTTAGGGTAAATTGATCACCCCTACACCGGTATGATCTCTTGTGATTCAATTTTTGTTTCTCACTACCACTGGTTCTTGGGTTCTCCCATCTCTAGTCTCTAAACCCTAGATAAATGTTTTCTTTTGATATTTGGTGTTGAACCTAAATACCCGAAAAACTCTATGGTATACTATGGTTGTACCACTCTTGGTGGAGATTTAAAGACAACACTATTGAGCTAGGCCAAGTGCCTAATGAATAAAATCCAATCCCTGGAGGTTTGAATGTTTTGGGGGTATTTAGTGAACTTTGATGATTCTAAACAAATGAGTGAATACAAGAAGATATTAGGACAACCAGACCAGTTAGCATCTAAAATTGGAAATTATTTGTGTTTTCATTCTTATATCTCATTTTTAACAATTGTATCTTCTTTATTTCTATTGATGTTTTCTTTTTTTATTTTCACTGTAAATTTGATTTTGTTTTTGAGAATTAATATAGACGTGTGTGGTTGGTGGTGTTATTGACATGAATGTAGGTCCCTATAGGACTAAAGCACGTCTAATCTTGGTTTTATTTAATATTTCCTTGAAATTTTGGTCTCTTTTGTTATTTTTGTATCAATCGGTAATATTAGTATTTTTTATGAAATGAATTTTGTTCTTTCCTTATGTTGTTTGGTCCTATTCCCCAATTTGGGTCACTACTCTGCCTCACAAAGGGGTATGAGAGCCCTACTGCTTTTTTTCTATCAAATTCAAATTCAATTTTCTATTTTATTTATTTATAGTTCCAGTTTTTGTTTTATTTTCGGCATTTTAATCACACTCTTAAAACGCCAATACCTTTATTGATTGAAATTATTTATATCTGAAATCACTTTGAATGATACATAGTTTACCTAAGATATTGGTTGGTTGTTGGGGGCGCATGCTAAACATTTTCCTCAAGAACTCAACATCTACTCTATGGGTAAACATGTCAACAATGAGATATGAAATAGATAAATTTGATTATAAAAATGACCTTAATTTGTGGTAAAATAAGATGAGATCCCTTATTGTATAGTTGGGCCTCATTTATGCCCTTTTTATTCCCAAGAATCCTATTATTACTGTAAATGAAATTAGAAAACCTATTACAGAATATGTTTATGTTTCCCCTAATGTGTTAGTTAAGTCACATAGTTCCATTTTGTTTTCTTTAGGTGATAAAGTCCTTAGATAAGTTGTTTATGAATCTAATACTGTTGGAATTTTGATTAAACTTGAAAAAAATTACATTAAAGCTTCATTAGTAGGTTGGATTTACAAAAAAATGTCATATTTTTACATTTAAAATGAAACCTAGTACTTAAATTAAAGCTCATCCAGATGAATTTAATAAATTCATGTTAGACTTACACAACATTAATGTTTTTTTGTGATGAGCATCAAGAAATGATCCTCTAAATCTCTTTAGATAATTCCTATAACACCCTAGTAGAGACTACGACGTACGGTTGATGCTCTTTAACCCTGGAAGAGGTTAAATCAGCCCTTATTTATACGGAGATACATTCTAAACATAGAATCAATGGTGAGTTTGAGAGATTTTTCTCAAAGGGTAGACCTCCAACTAAAACCATGAATAAATAGTTTAACAAAGATATGAACAAAATCAAAAAAGAACCCAAAACTACGCCTAATTCTAGGGATAGAATGTTCACCTATTTTCATTGTGGAAAACCATGGCACATTAAACCCAAGTGTAGGAAACTCAATCATGAGTTAGAGTCTAAAAATATCATGATCAGTCCCTTCTTGTAGAATTTGGTTATGAAACTGTCGAGGTCCTTAATGTTTCCACCCCTGCACATGATCAATAGTTGGTTCTTGTTTCAGGTTTCTCTATCCATATGTTTATTTTAGAGAGTCCTTTCAAGAGTTGGTTGAGAGGGTAGAAGGAGATGTTATGTTAGTTAATAACAAGAGGTGTAAGGTTGAGGGTAGAGATTCTGCTTTGTTATAACTTGATGACCATACTATCATTACTTTAGTTGATGTTAGGTGGGTTCCCAACCTCCAAATAAACCTTATTTCATTAAGAGTCCTAGACCAAAATGGGTTCACCTTTGGGTTTGAAACAGGTTGAATTAGAATCTCCAAAGGCTCTAGAAACATTCTTAAGGGATCTTTAACCAATGGGAAATATGTATTGAATGTAAATACACATTTAGAGGGAGTTGAGTTGTGTATATTTAACTAATACTGATAATATCATTCTTTAGTGTAGGATTTTGGGGCATGTTAGCTTCAAATTCCTTAAAGAACTCAACAATAAAGGGCTGTTGAGTGACATGACACCAACCAATCTTCCATTTTTTAAATATTTTGTGATGGAAATTCCAAGAGGGTTAGATTTGTTAGGTATATTTTCAAATCCACTATACCCTTAGAATATGTCCACTATAACATATTGGGTCCAACTAGGACTTCCTCCCATGGTGGAAGTTTCTATTTTGTTACCTTCATCGATCAATTTTCTAGGAAACTATGGATTTACATTCTTAAAAAAATATTATTTTTTTCCAAACATTTAAAACACGTAAAACATTAGTTGAAAATCATATTGGGAAGAAACTAAAACTCTAGGAATAGATAATGGGCTTGAATAACTACCCCTTGAGTTCATACAGTTTTGTGAATCTGAAGGTGTTAAAATACATAGAATAGTTATGGAAAATCCCCCAAAAAATGGATTAGTGGAAATGAGGAATAAGACTATCCTTGAAAGAGTCTGATGCATTCTTTCAAGCTTAGGCCTCCCCAAATCTTTTGGGAAGATGTTACGAGCACTTTTTTACACCTAATTAATATGTGTCCCTCTTCTTCTAATCAGATTAAAACACATGAAGAAATGTGGATTGGTAATCCTCTATCTTATTCATTCTTAAGATTATTTGTTTGTACAGCTTATGATAATGTTAATACTAAACAATTAGAACAATGTTTTATAAAGTGTATGTTTTTGGGGATATTGAGGGTGTTAAGGGGGTATAAAATTTAAGGAGATAAACCAAGTTATCAAAAGTGAATTGTAAATAGAGATGTTGTACTTAATGAGTCTTCCTATCCAAAAACCAAGAATTCCACACCTAGAAATAGTGGTACAACCCTTGAAAAGGATGATGAAACTGAGGCCCCATCCAGGTTTGAGGCTATTGTATAGCCTACTCCACCTGTTCCTCAACCCAATGTTGAGACTGATTCTGATTCTTTTTCTGATTAATATTTTGAATCAGAACCTGCTACGCTATGTATGGATTACCAACTAACCCAAGAGAGATAAAGTAGGGTTCCAAGACCCCCTACTTGGTTTAGTAAGTATGATACAAAATATTATGAATTCCATATAGGTCATGATCTTATTGATGATGATCCTCAAACCTACATGACATTTTTAAATGATAAATACTCAAACTAGTTAGCCTTTTCCATGAATGAATAAATGAAATATTTAAAAAAGAACCACACTTGGTCTGTTGTGAACAAACCAACTAATAAAAAAGTAATTGGTTCCAAGTGTATCTTTAAAATAAAATAAGACAACATATACAAAAATAAAATCAAGTATAATGAAATATTAGTTTCAAAAGGTTTACTCCAAAGAGAATAAATTTATTACTCTGAAAATTTTCCCATATTGTTAAGAATTATTCTATTAGGCTCTTACTTTCCTTTGTTTCCCATAATGATCTACACATTAAACAGTTAGATGTTAAAACTGCCTTTTTTCTTAGTGATTTGAATGAGAAAATTTATATGAAACCTTCTTATGTTTATCCTAATAAATTCAAATTAAATCAATTATACATTTTAAATAAATATTTTTGTGGCCTAAAACAAGCCTCTAGGCAGTGGTAATTAAAATTTGATTCATTCATGTTAGATAACCATTTCATTATGAGTCAATATAATGTATGTGTTTATTTTAAATCAACCAAAAAATGTATGATTTATCTACTATTATATATTGGTGACATTATTATCATTTAAAAAAACTATGAACCTCATTTCTTTTGTTAAATCCTAATTGAAAGGTAAGTTTTAAATGAAATAATTTGGTGAAGCTATGAAAGTATTGGGCTTTGAAATCATAATTTATATACCAAATAAACTATTATACTTATCTTAGTATGCTTATGTTTTAAAAATCCTTAATAGATATATGTTTGAATCTATTAAAGAAATAAATATACCTCCGGGGTAGAATTTTAGAATATCTTTAATGCAAGAACCCACAACAGCTGATGATATTCAATTTATATCTCAAATACATTATTCTAGAATATTAGGTACTATTATATACTATATGATCTACACTCATCCCTATATTACTTATGAAATCTACACTTTATGTAGATTCATGGACACACTTGGGAAGCCACACTAGAATGCCCTTATATGGATCCTAAAATAACACTCTTGTATCTCTAATATTGATTTGTGTTATGGTAAATATGTAGACTCTTTAGAATTTGTTACTAGATTTTTAGATATTGATTACAAAGGTTAGATTGATACTAGAAAATCCTTAATAGGTTATGGGTTCACTACCAATAGTGGCTTCATTTAATGGAAATGAAATATGAAATCCATGGTTCCACTATTAACCATGGAGTCTGAGTATATTTCCTTGATTGAAGTAGTGAAATTGGCATTTTAGATGAAGTATTTGTCATATGAACTGCACCTGTGAAATGTAGTTACTAATTTCTATTCTGATATTCAATCAACACTTCATTTATGTAAATATTTAGCTTTCCATGGTAAATCAAATCACATAGATATTAGGTTTAATTTTATTAGAGATGTTTTGGAATCTGGAATCTTATGGTGAAAAAGATACACACTGAAATAAACCCACCTGATAGTTTGACTAAAGTTGTGGTCACCACTAAGTTCAAATTTTGTTTAGATAGATTGGATTTGGTACCAATTCCATAAGCTTAGGTTCAAGAACATCACCAATTTCAAATGAAAATCGTGGAGTTTTCTGAATTTTGATATTCATTTATTTGTTTTCATATTGAAATAAAATGTTGTAAATTCTCCCATTTCAATTCTTTATGCATGAAAAATTCATATTGATTTGAATTATTTTCAAATGATCAAACATTTTCTTTGGACCTGCTTTCACCTAGGCCTCCTTACCACGTGGAATTCCTTATTCAGGACCTAGACTTCAATCGACCCATTTTCCATGTTTTCCTATGAAATTATGGTTATCCATTTGTTGTTTGATCCTTTGTTTTTTATAATTCTCATCAACCATTGGAGCATCACCATCCATTTGACCCGGTGGATAATAGCTTTGCAATTTCCTCAGTTGGGTGTCATGTGCATAGCGGGAATTGGTTGGCCATTATGTTTCGAGGCACAGGTGGTGTCCAGGGGGATTGATCACTCCTTACACCAATTTTATCTCTTGTGATTCACTTTTCGTTTTTCCCCATAGCTGGTTCTCTAGTGCTCCTGTATCTAGTCTAAAAACCCTAGCCCAGTGTTGTCTTCTGATCTCCTATGGTGATCCTCTACGCCTGCAGAACTCCATGGTACACTGATGGTGTACCAATACTAGTGGATATTTAAAGACAAACCTCTTGAGTTTGGATGATTAACCAAATAATAATGTAAAATCCAAAGAGTTTTTCAAGTTTTTGGGGGTATTCAGTGAACATTGATGATTCAGAATAGCTTGGCGAAGACAAGAAGAGATCAGGATGACCAAACAAGTTAGCATTTGGAATTTTAAGTTGTTCACATTTTCATTCCTATATCTCATTTGTAATAATTTTATCTTTTGTGATACTATTTATATATTTTTTCATATTTTAACTGTAAATCCATTTTTGGTTTTGAGAATAAATAAAATGCGTGCATGAGTGGTTGTGTTCTTTATGTGCATGTAAGTCCCCATGGAAATGAAGCACATTAAATATCTATCTTCTTTACTCTTTATTAATAATATTTTGTTTCAAGTGTTTTATTTTTGTAAATATGTATTATTAGTCTTTATTTTTCAAAGTATTCATTTTGTTATTTGTGTTGTTTAGTGTTCTTCCTTGATTCGGGTGACCAATCTACCTTACAATTGGTGTAGAGATTGATGGTCAGCTCTGGCTTCCACCCCATTACGCGATCGACCACCGCCGTGAATGACTTAGTTCTCAGACCTTAAAAAAGCCTCAGGAATCCCTCAGTGATCCCTTGAATCACTCTATAATCACAAATATAATTGATAATAAAATGATGGGAATCATGGAGATATGGAATCTTTGATAGGATGGAGGGCCTCAGGTGGCTGAATTCTTGGTAGGAAAGTTGGGTGATGATATCCGTGGTGAGGGTGTCGAGGTTAGCGCACCAGATGCAAAGAGGACTGGGGTCACCCTTAGCTAGCTTCGTTTCCATCTGGTCTAGCCCCTAACCCAGAGAACCCCATGTGAAGAAATCTCCCTCCAGGTACTCTAAATTCAAAGGGAACTCTAGCTGGTCCTTGTGAAGTGTCGGTCTAGAGCAGGTTCATTTTGGGATGGGGAGTTCAGTGAGGATATATATGATGGAGAAGAAAAAAGTGTAAGAAATAGGGTATGACATCACTACTGATTATTTCTGTGTTATGGGGTTCCCATAAATTATACAAGAGAGACAGAGACATATAAATAACAAGATCCAACCCCACTGAGAAAAGCATGGTAAAAAACATGATCAATCTTAATGCAATTAGAACATGGTACCATTGGAGACAACTTTACATCTAGATATTCTATTTTAAAATATGTGAAATCCTATTGTTGGATCTAATTACTTGGTTTTAGTATTTACCATTAAATTGACAACACTTTAATATGACCACTAATAAAATATTTTGATGAATAAATAGTATTCTTTATGCAGTTGAACTATACTGTTTAGAAGCATACACTAATCCTTCTCTATTATTGTAAATTTAAAGACTTTTTTCAAAAAATTAATTAAATTTTCTCTAAAACATTATGAGTACAAAATATGGGAATCATAAATGAGAATGGGAGATCATATTTATATTGAAATAAAAATCATAATATATTATAGAAAAAAGAGCTCCAAACCATATATGGAATGACTATTAAAAAAAATTGAAACAACTGGGCTACACAATTAGAATAAACCTTTCCACCCTATTCACATGGTAAAATAAACTATGTAGGGTGTTTTATGGTTCCTCATAGAAGTGCGTACTAGCTATACATAGTTTTTTTAACCATGCACTGTATCCTGTGCAGGGTGTGTTCCCTAGGTATAGGGGGCGCACAATTGGAGTATGGTTAAACAAAATGTGCTCCCAAATAATTCATCCCACTATCCTTGGATAGAATCCGGTGCATGGTTAGCACATGGTTTATCCAACCATGACGCCAAATTGTGCGCCACTTTAAATTTTGGGTAAATTTTCATTTTTTCCTACCTTATATTAAACAACTCTCCCATTCTTTTTTTACTCTAGTGAACATACCCACTATCATTGATTTAGGTTGCAAGGTGAAACTTGTAATCATCTCTTCCAGTTCCTACATTCACCCTCTAAGGGGTTGTTATATCACTAGGGATTCTAGAACCACTAGGTCAGAATATAAAAAAATGAACACATGGGTGCCTCAGTATTATAATCATATCTCAATTCAACACTTTTAACTCAAAGGGAGAATCATCCCTGAGTATCATTTTCATCACATCACCACCTTGTTGGCCCCATAAGATAAGGTATATTGGCATCAGTCTCAAGATATGGGTCAATTCTGTCACACATCTAATGTCATCACTATGCTAGTCATTACACACCCAACCCATAAAAATTCTACTAATGGAAAACCCACCCAATTACTCACATATCATTAGGGGATGAACACTCACACCACAATCATCTCAACTATCCCAAAGGATATAATGAATCTTAGATTCATTAAATCCTACTAGGTCTACTCACTCTAACCCATCACATTCTTCTACACATAGGTCACCAATGTACTTATCCTAGGAGACACTAGGCGTACTTAATTCATCAAAAACTCACCCCTAACTTGTATTTTATATCAAGGAATACATTTATCATTGATGACTCTCCTATCATAGGTCAAGGCATCGAGCCAATGCATAAGTGTCCTTAGTGGACCCTCACACTTGGTACAATCCATTCATACACATTTAATTTTATATTAAATAATTTATATAATTTTAATAGGCTGATCACCCTAAATGAAGATACCACACAAAACATATATCATATAAAACATGCATAATACTATAGCGGAATTTCAGAAGGACCACCTACATAAACCATGGAGTTATTCCCATTGAATCATCATCCTGTAGCTCTCAAACATTATTATCCATGATCAACCCTTTACCACTCCTCATCTAAAGGTCCTAACTCAAGAAAAATAATCCAAATTAATTATTTACAATCCATCATAATTAATTAAGAAATTTAAAACTAATTATTTAATATAGTGTGTAAAGGAAAAAGGCCTTTAACTCATAAATCCTTGAACAATCACTGAAACCTCAAAGAACGGGGTGCAGTATACTCCCAACACTCACCCAAACCTAATCCACGAAAAACCCCCAATTAAATTACCTAATTAAATGGTCAATTTCATCCAAATTATCCAATAACACCAATTAATCCCATCCAATGATGTAACTTAATTGAAAATGTGTGCAAAGGTGTTCATAAATTGTATTGGGACATCCTCTAGACAATCCATGCCAAATCCATATTATTTTCAAATGATTTCACCCTAATACACTTAAATAATTAACAAAACCCTAGAACAAGACAACTAAAATCCCTGGAATAAAGATAAAGTAAGAGTGGATAGAAGCAGAGAGAGATATTCATTATAAATAATTGAAAAATTCCACAAGGATCACCCCAAATCCAATGGGTATTCAAAGAGGATGACAGAAGGAGGCAACTAGATGTTGTGCACATGAGGGAAAAATAAGAGGGGTTACCATCTTAAAAATTGAGGAGATAAGTATGGTCATTTTACCTCTTTTAAAGAGTCGCATAGTTTGGAGCATAGTTGTCCAAACCATGCATCAACTGTGTATCCTTAACTATCCACGGCTACCACCCTTATATGTTTGGGCCGCATGGTTCGCTAAATCATGATATAACCGTACAATATTATCTATAACACCCCACATATATTTTTCGTAATCATTAAGTAACTATGCGCTTCACCCCTAGGCTAATCCAAACCACATGGTTTTTTTAAATTCACAATGTTAACCCTTATTCATGTAGTAACCATGAAAACCAACCATGATATTTATAAAATGAACTGAAAACCTCAACATGCTTAGTGTGCTTCATAGTTTCCCATAAATTATGCACACCAAACTGTGCACCGTGGAAGATATCATCTAAAAATTATAAAATTTAACATGAAGTGCCTAAGACTCACATGAGCACCCAAGAACTTATATCCCTTGAACCATATAAAAAAATTAAAAATCTCAAACTCTTTGTATTTCAATCTGAGACTCAATTTGAAAAATGAACCCTACTCCCGAATTCCCAAAATTCAAATTCCTTATAAAATTTATAACTCACTAGGATTGTGTTTTTATAAATTCTATACCATATAATTTCTCATTCTCAAGAATCCTTGGTGTATTTAATCTAACACAACCAACCTACCCTGATCGTCCATTCATAACCAACTTGTTGCATTCAACTCTAGAACACTGAGTGACCTTAACTAGGAAACTCCAAACATGGGCTACATAATTCCTTAAATACTAAACCACCACTCATGGACATCATTGAGACATGAAGATAGTTCTTACCCATTCCCTTCTATCCCAAGAAGTTACAGTGTCATCAACTAGTTAATTCATGAGATTATAGTGCTCCCCGCTATAAAACTTGGCTCATACAGTCTAATTCTGAACCACAATGCTCTAAACCATTAGAATCACTTTTAAAAAACTCATTTCTAGTGGTTATAAGACATGATCAATATTATTTTCATATCACCATATAAAATTATATAAAAAATGAACCAATCAAACATCTGTGAGATGGAAATTCTCAAAGGCGCTTGGCTTTATCCACCAACATGTTATATCATTTCCACTCGAACATGATGCATAAACTCCTCAGAGGCACATAAAGATCATTAAGTACCCCCACTAAAGTATAATTCCAATATTCAGTGTAGTTACATTGTTGGGTCACCAACAAATGAAACAAATTGTGGTTCTCCCACCCATAGAACTGATTCACCATCGATTAGACTAACACTCCGACCACATCAAAATCATCATAAGAATCATTCCAATTCAAGGCCTCAAGACAAAATCACATCTAAATTTCAAATCCATTGTTCATCAAGAAACTAGATAAAACCTATTTCACCTATACCCCAACACCCTAGATCCATCTTTACTTTCCAATGATTAGTCTCATCACACCCATAACTCTACCCACACAGAGTTTTACTTCATCATCCAATGTTTTATCCATTACTACATGTAATGACTAGACATGATCATCCCGCTAAATCCCAATCACTAATGTGAAACATCAATCACCACCATTTCTTTCTTAATCAGTAACATCATCCTTGACACCCTCTAAATTTCCATCTATAATGAGGTTCAACCCTTCCATGACCAATGGTTCACTCCCCACCATATATATTTATTTATACTGATAATAAATTGTAACAAAAATTGGATCAATCATCACACATGTGTCTCCCCTCTAGAGCTACACTTATTGCTATCAACTATTGACACCACTCCATTAGTGTTTTCATTATGGCATCACCACTCATCCATATCAAAATTTCAGGTTTCCAAACCTGTAAGCATTCCATCATAATGCCTCCCTGAAAATATGGGTCTAGGGACAACCTTGGTCCAACCACATAATGACACCTGGAACCATATCCAACATCACCTTTCATATTAGGGGAAAAGTTTATGTTTAATCAACACTATCAGAAAATCATGACCATAAATATTCATCATGTTTTTTGGTCCTCAACTCACACATGACCACTCAAAAACCCACAAAAAGTTTATCATTCATAAGAACATGTGTACCACCTCTGTCTCATCTGAATTCAATGTACATATACCCTAATATAACTCGATCACACATCCCAAATCATGATCCCATGAGTAGCATGTCATAAAATCCAATATCATTGGATTAAACCACTAACCATGCTCCTCAGCATGTCAATATCACTTATCTAGAAGCACCCTTAGTGTTATTATTTAAAATAGGGAATTTCACTTTTTCCATAATACACTGTATGATCAAACACCAACTAGATTTGTCTTAAAACCTATATCTTGTACCCACACACTCACCACACCATTGAAATCACATCCAAAACTAGTAGGGTTATGTATCCTACTGATCCTGCCATCAGAATCTAGTCTATATACCAAAACTCTACCACTCAAGGTGGTTTTTTTTCAGGAAAACCAAAGGCATCCCATATGCCTATACAATATACCTATCATCACA
The DNA here is from genome assembly GCA_963277665.1 of Viscum album. NCBI lineage: Eukaryota > Viridiplantae > Streptophyta > Magnoliopsida > Santalales > Viscaceae > Viscum > Viscum album. The sequence goes on along the minus strand of OY728157.1, from coordinate 197,360,046 downwards.
TCTTAGGAATGAATCTCAACCCAAAGCACTAACCCATGCTTCCAACCTCTAAAGGTTCTCACAAGCCTGGGATAAACCCAATCTCATGTTACCCTCACATATCACATCTCATCTAAAATATTGTTCTTAGATGAACAATATCCCATGTTCTGTCTCAATGGAATGAATATCTCCCACCTAGCACATAAAGCTTAGTTATCACATAGTTTATATCTCATTAGGTACGCCTTTTCTCTTATCTTACCATCATAAAAAAAACTCACTGACCAAAACACTCATTCTAGGGCTCTAAAAAAAATACATATCAAGCATTACATAATGAATCATAAAAATAATTGGGGACTCATCCTCACTAGACATCCTCATACAAGACTACCCCCTTAAGAATCATGATCTAAAGTTATCCGTCATTGGGCCTCCACAATAGTATCCACCCCCAATCGAATTACCATCTCATATATTCACATAAATACATATAATTAAATCACCCTACCATGATCCACATCAAGTATACCAAGATCACATGGTTTAGTTATGTAGAATTCCACTAAGAAGATATATGGGATCACATCATATAGGTTGTTGTTGAATATTTAAAAAATGAAACCTATTTCTCTTGGAACTAGTACCAAAACCACCCACTAAGGGATTATCACTAAGGCATATAATTCTCGTACTAACCTACTAGGGTCAATATAAATCCCTTACTCTAAGGGTATGCATATATATCAAGGAGCATATCATCATAGATCCACATGACCCGTCATCATAATAAAAATACATTATGTTCTAGCTAAGTATAATTTCACCAGCAAGTAATATGAGAAACCTCCATATAATCTATGATTCAATCATTAAACAAATAAACCATCATAGTCAGTGATATCAATCACACACTATAATACACATTTAAAGTGAGACCTTTATTCTAAATATGATGCATGTACATGGCCTCTTACCATTGTGCCAAGATCCATAAACCACAATAAATAATAAAATCTAAAAAAAATAAAGTGTGTCACACTAAGTGAAATCAAACAACCATAAAAATGGAAACCAAGAACAAAAATATCGTATCCCTGGTAACCTAGAATTCTTATCGAGAAGGGTGTTCATGAAACACCACTCTGATATCTATCACAAGATCACACACATTTTTATGTTACCTCTCTAGCATATCCACAAAAAGTATGATAATAAAAAATCTAGATAACTCTATTATATCAGTCAAATAAGAATTGATACCACTTTGTAATATCCCTATCCCAATCTACTCTGAACAGTTACCAAATAGGGTCAAAACATGGCCTCAGGTTTGCCTCAAAATAAACTAGAGGTGACCAAAAAGAAATGGGGGTCTAGGGTATTAATGTGGGGAGACTATACCCACCATATTAGAGTGTGTAATAATAGTAGAAATAAACCAAACACCACCCACAATAATAAATCCAAGTAAATGGAAGAAATAAACAAGAATCATTAATAATAAATTTCATAGATAAGAAAATAGTCATACAAACTCATGATCATGCCAACACACAATTATCGATCATACACCGGGCCGATAACATATATAGAATATATAAATAGATAAAAGACAATGTGGCTCTACTTCCATCCCCGAGCCTTGACTTTTCCCAACATCCAATCACCTAGGAGATGTACTACCCGATCTATAAACTCCAGGTATTTACCCAAATTTAACCCACAATTATTGAGGCCTACTCAGGTGCCTAGTGCCTTGATATCCTAATAACAGTGTGAGTACAACATAGTTGGTCACCACTAATGCAATCTCATACATGACCCAAAAAATGAATTATATATGTATGTGACATACTCACCTAAATAAAAAAAATACATTTCAACATTATAAATAAAATAAGCATTTTCGATCCTCATGTTCAATCATGACACCCAGAATTGATTATACCTAATTTTTCAAGTTCAGGAGTCACTAGTGTAGAAAATAGTTACCACGTCTGCATTTTTGATGTCTATTATATATAATCGACATGAAAATATGTAAAAATTGGTTCATCACATAAGTTATTTTTCAACTAATGTAAAAAATGTTGGGAATCAATTTATAATGTCAGTTATTTTATAACCGACATAAAAAATACTGGGATTTGATTTATCGTGTCGATTATTTTATTACAGGCATAAAAGATCGAATCTTGGCGCTTTATCACGTCAGTTATAAAATAACCGACATGATAAATCAAATCATGGAGATTTATCATGTGATTTATAAAATAACCGACGTGATAAATCAAATTTTGGTGATTTATCACGTCGGTTATAAAATAACTGATGTGGTAAATCAAATCTCAATGATTTGTCACATCAGTTATAAAATAACCAACGTGATAAATTAAATCTGAGAGATTAATCACATCAATTATGAAATAATTGACATGTTAAACATAAAGAAAAAAGTTTATCATGTCGGTTATTAAATTACTGACATGATAAATATTTTAAATGATTTATTGGGCCCTGTATTTTGTCGTTCTGTTTTCTTTGATTGGGCGCCCTGAAACTCGTCTCTGTCCCAGGGAAAACCTAAAAACAATTATTTCAATTCGTTCCATCCAATATAAATTTTCCAACATCATTTATCATCTTTATTATCATTAGATCTATCAGGTTTACTCGCAACACTCATGTAAGACTTACACGCCTCGGTTTCATTATTTATTTTTCGTGATGCCCTAAATTTATTTTTTGAGATATTATTTTTCTATAATTTTTATTGATATCATGGTAAGTGTAATAATGTTATTTTATACCATGATAAGTTCTTTTTATTGTAAAATAAACCATGGGAGTGATATCCTGCATGTTCTACGATTTTTGTTACTACCTTGTGTGTTCTATCATGTGTGTGTGCATGTACTTCCATGTGTGTGCTACCATGAAATCATTATCGTGCAAGTTATGCCCTATAACCATACATCCAAGGAAGTTATTCAATACATTTTTTATTTACCATAAATAATTGTAACATTCTTTAATTATTAATTTTTGTAATATATTCAAATTAAAATTCCTTTTATATTCAATATTTTATTTTTCATTATATGATAAAACTCCTTATTAAGTGATCGAATCTAAACTAACTTACCCTACCATTATCTTTAAAAATAAACTTGGTTGGAAACAAGAGATATAAAGGTGAATATATTCATCATATTTAGCTATGTAATCTTCTCTTGTTGTATCTAGGTGTTATTGAAGAAAAATAAATTGAATGTGAATAATTGTAAATATTGCTTATATGGGTAGTAATTCAATGATAATGATATGTATATTTTTGTCTAACAATGATATCCCATTCAATCCTAGATTATTTTTTACTTTTATTGACATGTTGAATGTGAGTTTAGAGAAATTAACAACTTTAATAATTTATTTTTTATGTATAAGAGATTATAATATCATCGAATGAATGGGTTGGGAGATTTTAAATTCCTCATTAAGGAGTATATAAAAATTTACATGGTTATTTCATTATTGTACGAACAAGGATTCTTATTGAGGAAGCTCTTAGAGAGATCACTAGAGATGTTAACCCTTTAACACCTATTTCTTTAGATCAAGATGGTGAATGTGTACATATATTAATATTTATATTTAATATTTCATGTTTTTGGAAGGACGAATTTGGTATCCAGTTACACCAGGGTGTATTCTTTGTGCACCTTAAGAAGAAAGGATCCAAGATGAATTTATACTATTATATCATGATTCATATGGGATAGATATGTAACCCTAAAATTATTTTTTTATTATCCCTCCAAATATTGATCTATTCAAGAGAATATTCAAATTTAACAATAAGTCTTAATCTTCCATCAACATCACCGATTTAAAAATTAATTTTCTGAAGGTTTTGTTTTTGTTGTTGATATAGGTAATATATTATTACCAGAAGTATTTATAGTTTTTAAATTCCTCCACTTCAGCTTATTTGGAGATAACATCTTCTTGGGAATGAAAGTTATTATTTCTAAAGGATTTCCATTCTAAATTAAAATTTTCTTTCACACCCTTTAACAATTTTTTCATGGGTTTTTTATCATCATCATATAATAATTTAATTGGACACATTTTTAAGATGAATAACTATTTTATATCGATAAAAATCAAGTAGAATATTTCCTTTGAAATTCCTCAATCCCTGATTACTAACATATTTATTCCCAATTATGTCTTCAAAATTGTTTTACATTAAAATTATGTCATTTTTCATATAAACATAAAACTATTATATCTAGCTATATTTTTTTTTAAAAATTATTTCCATGCATATATTTTTCAAATACGCATATATCTTTTTTATATTTCAAAATTGTTTTACATTAAAATTATGATATTTTTCATAAAAATTTAAAATTGGGTTATCGTAAAAAGATGTATAATTTTGATATTTGTTATTGGTAATAATGAGTTGAAGTTGTATTATGGAATATCGAATGAGTATTGAATATGAGGAAGGTGTTGATGCCTTTTTGGAATTTTCTAAACAAACTTTTGCAAAAAAAATACATTTTTTTCTGTCCATGCTTGAAATGTTTGAATATGAAGAAATTGAAAAGTATAGAGATCAAAGATCATATAATTTTTCATGGTTTTAATCCATGTTATAACACTTGGATTTGGCCAAGTGAAACTGGAAAAAATGTCAGATCTGTTGATGATGATGATTTTCAGGATGGTAACATCGATGGAATTGAAGAAATGATTCGTGATATTGCAACAGAAAAAATTGAGATAAAACCGATAGTTTCACATCTATATGGTGATGATGAAAAACCATTGTATCCTGGTTGTATGGATTTTTCAGTGATGTTAAGATTGACTGAGCTGAATGTGAAACATGGATGGAGTGATAAAAGCTTTACAGATCTGCTACAACTGTTGAAATACATTCTTCCAAAAGACAATGATCTTCAACATTCACATTATAAGGCCAATAAAATATTATGCCTGATGGTATTGTGATACAAGAAAAATTTTGGCCCCAAAATGTTGGAAGAAAAGAAATAAGAGAAAGAGGCCCCATGACTGGCTTCGCAAAGCTACATCATGGAGTCCCCCCCCCACGAAATGCAGCCACTGCGAAGCAAAGAAGGCGATAACCTCCGCGAACACCCCTAATGTTCGTGAGCCCGCTGCGAAGCAAAGGAGGCGGTAACCTCCGTGAACACCCCTGACGTTTGCGAGCCGCCACGAAGCAACCCAAACCTTGTTCACGCTGTGTGATCTCTGCTTTGCGGTGCCCCTTTCCTATAAATATCGAGCTCCCCTTGATCCTACGGAGGGACAATCATACCTTTCGACTTCCTAGCTCCCAAATCGTGAAGCACCCTTTTCTCTATGAATCATGAGCTATGCAAAGAATTTTTGCTTCGCGAGGTGCCTCTACATTGTCTTGTTTTGATCCCCTCTTCCGAGAGGGATGCCTTTCAAGAAGCCCAAAGGCCTTCACGAAGAAAGGGGATCCCCAAGGGGACCCGAGTCATCATGGAACCTTTATTCTTTGTGAAGCACCCCTCATGTACATGTGATCCATTTTCCAAGGCAGGATAACTGTACTTCGCGGTGCATCTTGCTTCACAACGCTCTGCTTCACAAAGCGCATGTGCTCCGTGAGGCTGTGCTCCACGAATGCCTTGACACTTCGTGAAGCACCTCCCACTTGAACCTCCGCCCCATGCTAAGCCTAAGTCACCCCACTTCAAGAAGCACATCCCTTCGCAAGTGCCCTTTGCCACATAGAGTAACCGGGATCCACAAGGCCCCTACCTATAAACCCCTCTGCTTGGGAAATCCTTTTCCTGTGCGACCCTCCAGGTATGCACGATGCGATTTAAAAGTCCCCTGGATGATACCGCCCATAGCTTTGCTTCACCTAATTCTTCTTCACATAGGCACGCTAACGGCTATTGCTTCTTCGCACAGCCACAATAACGTGGACCCCTCGATGGTTCGCTCTGCGACCCCCCTTCATTATGGCATTACCAGTACCTTCCCTCCCACAAGGAGCAGAGGGTACCAGTTATGTAAGTCCTAGGGGTGCAGAGTAAACCCACCTCGTCCAAGATGTAGGACGTTAAATTTCCAAGAAACCTCATCCTTAACACATGACATTAAACTATGACATCACCCCATGCCTCTCACGTGGGGTCCCCCCCCACCATGGACATTCTCCACGCCCCCTGGCCTCCACAGGGGATGATATCCTCCTCCGGGATTATAGGGGATGATATACTCCTTCTGGGAGCAGTGTTTGTGCATGGGGGAAGGGAATCCATCTTGGCATAATCCCCCAGCCTTTACTGCGAGATGTAGCACCCATGCACCCCCGTACTTCCCCGGTGCCAAGGACCAAGGGGGGAGACATACATAGGGGCCTTCTGTTACCCTTTCTTCTACCTCTTTGCTTTGTCTCCCTCAGGCCTCCATCCTGGAGTAAGTCCCAACACCATGGGCCACCCCCAGGGATAAGCCCCAGCACACTTCCCACAGATGCACCTTTCACGACGTGATCGTCTGGTCCCTGCTGCCTCTTGTTTCTCACACCAAGCATGACTCACGTGAGCTTAGAGTAAGCATCGACCATGACATCCTCTTATGGGTCTCCTCAGAGTGTAAGCCCCAATCCATTACCATGGTCCTCCTCAGAGTGTAAGACCCAATGCATTACCACGAGCCTTCTTAGAGTGCAATCCCCAATTCATCACTATGGGTCTCCTCAGAGTGTAATCCCCATTCAATTACCATGGGCCTCCTTAGAGTGTAAGCCCCAATCCGTCACCATGGGCCCCTTCAAAGTGTAATCCCCAATCCATCACCATGGGCCTCCTCAAAGTGTAAGCCCCAATCCATTACCTTGGGTCTGATCAGAGTGTAAGCCCCAATCCGTCACCATGGGCCTCCTCATAGTGTAAGCCCCACGCCCTTCAGAACTACGAGGACTTTGATCTAGGTTAAGGTATGGTATATAAGAAGCCTAATGAGGTTCAATCCCAACACCCATCGGACCAAGGTCCATCTTTACATCGGTCCTCCGACACACTCACCATTCTATACTATGAGTACTTTTATCCATGTTAAGTCATGGTATGTAGGAAGCCTCACGAGGTTCAAGACCAACACACATCGGACCAAGGTCCATCTTTACATCGGTCCTCCGAAAAACTCACTATTCTGAACTTTGAGGACTTTGATCCATGTTAAGGCATGGTACGTAGGAAGCCTCACGAGTTTCAATCCCAACACCCATCAGACCAAGGTCCATCTTTACGTCGGTCCTCCGACACACTCACCATTCTGAACTATATGGTCTCTGATCCATGTCAAGGCATAGTACATAGGAAGCCTCCCTGAGGTTCAAGCCCATCATCAACCCGGACCAAGGTCCATATTCACGTCAGTTCGCTGACGAAACCATTCTGAACTATGTGGTCTTTGATCCATGTTAGGGCATGGTACGTAGGAACCCTCATGAGGTTCAAGCCCATCACTCGGTCGTTCCAACCCCCTTCACGTCGGTTCACCCCTGTCCCGCATGATGTTAAACTGTATCCACCTGAACTACGTGGTATTTGATCCATGTCAAGGCATGGTACGTAGGAAGCCTCCCTGAGGTTCAATCCCATCATCCACCTGGACCCCCGGTCCATCTTCATGTTGGTTTGCTGATGAAACCATCTTGAACTACGTGATCTTTGATGTAACACCCCGAGATTTTATGAGAAATATTCTTTTTAATTTTATTGATGTCTTGTGTTGTACGCTACAAAAAAAGAGTCTTGCACAACATGCAACCCTAACTTGGCTTCATTACACACAATCACGACCTTCCTCGATAGCGTGTGTAGTACGCAATACCGAGTTGCACTAAACGAGATATTATTATAATATTATTATGAACTAGCCGCTATGAATAGTAATACCCACTTTTTGAAATTTTATAAATTTTATCTTTCAAAATAGACTTCATTTTTGGATTCAGAATATCTAAATTAGCTTAGGGTTATATTTTGGTACTTTTCAGATAACTTTCATATTCTGATGAATAGTGGAAATTACAAAATTTTAATTAAAAAAAAATTTTAATCGAAATAATTAATAGTGATAAATTATTAATTTGAGTGGTTTTAAATTATATTTAGAATATATTTTTAGAATTTAATAAAATGTTGGTCATTGGATGTAATTTCACATTTAAACCAGACATACACAAGTGTCAATCTTTTGATAGTTATTATCTCTTAAGAACACGCTATTTGTTTTCACGGCGGGAACTAATTTTTAAATTAATTAATGCAACTGATATGTTTTAAATTTGGTAAAATAGAAATCATTTTTGAATTCATAATATCAAATATAGCTTAGGCCTAATTTTTGGTATTTTTCTGGAAACTTTCATTTTTTGATGAATAGTGAAACCACTAAGTGGTAGTTAAAAAAACTGATTTTTTCATAAAACTTAATTTTACTGCTTCTGTGAGTGGAATTTCGAAAATCTGAGAGACAAAGTTAATATCAAGGACGAAAATTTGGTTCAATGAGATGAAAATAATTTTTGGTGAATTGTAACTTTTTACTTTTTTTTACCACGGTTAAAAGTAAATAGGGTAATTAAGGGTAAAAATGATATTATTATTACCCTAAAACATGTCCTAATTCTATTGGATAAGTTTAATTCGTCAAAAAACAACCTTAGGAATAAAATATGACCATTTAGGCCCACTTGTATTAGATTAGGACATTTATTATTAATTTATTTAAAGAAGGGTTAAAATAGTAAAAATCAACGTTTAATAACTAAATCATTTTTAATATATGGTTATACATAAGATAAATTAGACTATAAATATTCATTAGAAAGATAAAAATATTTACTACTTAATTATATTTTATTTATAATTTTTAGACTTAAAATAATTTAATTTATTTATGAAACAATTATGATGCAGTAATTATTTATTAATGAAATATTGACATAATTGATGTTATAAATACCCAAATAAATGTAATTTGAGACTTTTTATGAATTAAAATAATTTTATATGTTAATATGACATGTTAGTATTGATTTAATTAACTTGTTTCGAACTAATAATTCTGTTATGAGTTTCACAAAAATCAATTACCAAATAGTGTCAAAATTGACATAAACTAGTTTAAAAAACAAATATTATATTAAAAATTGTTATTATATTCTTAAAAATATAAGGTTCGGCCAATATACTTATATCATGATAGGTGTATCATTAATGGAACACTTGGGGGTATCTTTGATGTATATGGTATGTTTATTAACTATATAATATAAAAATACAAAGTGACATGGTAAATGTCAATCTAATTAACTAAGAGTTAAAACTAAACGTTAAGGTTAATATAATGACCTAAACTTGACTAAATTATATTGTATGAGAGTATTTCGACCTATCCCCACCTTAGATTCGAAATAAATCAATTTGGAGCTATTAAAAACCGAATATGACTTTATAATAAAATAATATTTTTAGTTATTCCAAAGGTGCCCCTCTCCTCCCTTATAAAAGGGCACCTCCTCCATCTCTTCCTCACACCACTTTGAGCCTTCAAGCTCGTCCAAACCCTGCCCAATTCTATTCTACACTTCCCTATAAACATCATAGTGGTCATGGTATTCTTCAAAGACCAATTTTAGTGCCCTAAGAGGAGGTCTCAAAGAGGCGCTTCAAAGAAGAGGTAATGTCTGTCACCAATTCTTTCACCTTTATTTCTTCTTCCACTTCTTCTTCTTAGGTTGTTTCATTATGAAGTAATAACATAAGTATCAATAATATACTGATATGTTATTATAATTATGAAACAACCTGATTTCACCATCTATCCATCCTACAGAAAACGAAATCACCGCGCGTGCGTACGTACAGAATACCGTCTCTACACCGTGGTGTAATCTATTTTCCACCACCACCTTACTTGGATGGGTATAATGGTGTAAATAATAACTATATATGATTATTTTAAAGTGATATTGATTCTTTAATAGTATACATACACTCCAATAAAATTCCACGATAATGGGAACGCTATCATCGCTCGTGCGTACATACGGAATACCGTCTCCATGACACGATGAGATTCATTGTCAATGATTAACCATTCATAAATGATTATAAAGTATATATAATAAGTAATCATGAAATATATGAAATAATAATGATACTGGATTTATGTATATATATATGTATGTTATCCAATTATTTCCATTCAATTCAATGAGGAAACAAAAACAACGTTCATGCGTACGTACGGCCTACCGTCTCCATGAACGGTGTATTTCTTTACATTTATTGATCTCTTATATATATGTATATTCTGAATATATATTATATATAAATCATGTTTTATATTCTGGAATTAAGTAATCATGATCTAAGTAATCATATTAATAATTACAATTCAAAACACGGACGACAAATGAAACGATTTTACCAAAAACACTCTTTAACATGGAATTTACAAAAGAACGGGTAATATAAAGTCACAAGTGAACCATATATGATATCATAACAATAAATATGATTCTATAATAAGTCAATGACATTATTTAAATCATTATACAGGAGTTTTGGATACGTATGAAGCATATCGGACCTAAGGTAAGGGATAATTTTGCGAATCTCATTTTTATCCGGGATTGCTTATTCGTAAGTATTTACTGGGGTTATTTATATCATCTATGTTCATGTTTTATAAAAGAGTTTTCATGTATGTTTAAATTCATTTTTACCCTTTTTTGACTTGTACAACATGGTATGTAAGGAATCTTTCTTTTTTTTATGTTACGAGGTACTTTTTTGACTTTTCCGGCAAAAGTACGAGAAGAATGTTTTTTTAACTTATACGGAATTAAAATATTTTTATGGTTTTATAAAGCCTTATTTTTAGGAAGCTTCCTCCAAAATATTTCATGACTATTTTCAACAAAATCCTTTTCTTTGAAAATTGCATGATGTTTTGTGAAAAGAAATTGATTTTGAAGAAGAAGGGATATTTTCATCAAGAATTCATTTCAAGTGTTTTATCAAAATCATTTTCCATCTAAGATGACATTATTTCATATGTGTATGTTTCAAGTATAATGTATCTATGATTTACGTGGTTTCACTGTTCTTATGATGAAATGATATCCATTTTTTTATATGGATTATGTTATGATGAGATGATGTTTATGATACCCATTTTATTCTTTGGGTTATGATGAATGATTTATGTTTATGTTGTGGCACAAGTAAGAATGATTTCATTATAAGATGTGTGGGACCTATATCTCCCTCCAATACATTGGGTAAAGATTTATATCTCATGAGATAGACATGGCTGGAATGGTAAGTTAATCCGATTCAGTGTTACAGGACTGAAACGAGGAGTGAACTCGATTAAGAAAGGGACTTTGTCCACTAAGATTGTCTTGGCAGTAATGCCTTGGCTACTATGGAAATCATTACATGTGCTTAATGGATGCCACAATTACATGTTTTATTCCCATTCTATGTTATCATTATTTATGTTCCATTATGATCTATGCCTTATTTACTTCCATGTTTTAAGTTGTTGCTCAATATTTTGATGTTTAAACATTTTGTTCATGTTTTTAGGTTCAAATGTGTATGGTATGTTTTATTTTATCCATGCTTACCCTTACTGAGCATTTGAGCTCACCCTTTTTATGTTTTATTTTCCCCAGGACTAAAATAAAGGTTTTAGGTAAGGAAACAAAAAGTGGATGATCTTTATGGGAGATGTTGAAGATCTTTCACCACGATTAGAAGATTATGTTCCAAGTTTCCAAAGACACTAAACTATTACGGTCCTTGTGTGTCTGTTTTTGTTATGTATTATGTATTCCGCAAAAGTATTGTAATATCTATGCACGTCAAGCTTCAGGTCTTTACATTTGATCCATTTCAAGGCATGGTATGTAGGAATCCTCGCTGAGGTTCAATCCCATCATCAACATGGACCAAGGTTCACCTTCATGTTAGTTCAAAAACATCCAACCCAAACTACGTAGACTTTGATACTTGTCAAGGCATGGTACATAGGAAGTGTCTTCAAGGCTCAAGACCAAAACCATTTTGCATCTTGATTCTTTCCTGGTCCACCACATCCAGGTGAGATCATGCCACCTCATTCCCCTCCATAGCATTTGGGAAGCCACCCACATGCTGGACCCAATATCGGTGTTCCCTCAAGGGGGTTCTTCAATCTGATCCACTATGGCTAGTGTTCTGATCAGTCTGATCCATCTCCGTCGGACGTTAAACTCGCGGCATAACCTGTGTTGAACATGGAAAGATGAGGAAAACCTCATATACATGCCTATGTAATATGATTCCCCACGCTCAATGAGGTATGCCTAGGGCTTCCGCGCCCTTGATAATCCCTATAATAAGGGGAAAAAGAGAGACACACCAATTCCCCAGCATCCAGACACGCCAGTGATGCCACAACGTGACTACTCCAACAACCGCAATTTGCTGCCCTGACCGGACCCCTTGGAATGTCCTGACAGAAGCGGCGTAATTAAATGGTGTCCATGAAGATATGGCGCCAGGAAGAGTTTCATGAGAAACATATTAAATCTATAAAGGAGACCCGGACTAGGTGATGAGTTCGAAGGAGTAATCTATAGAAGGAAGAACCGACATCCCATCATACTGTTTCGACCAAGGAGAAATGTCCCTGAACAAGGAGTGAATGCCACCCACCTTTGGAAAGCGGGAATGCGGGGTAGTAAAAGTCGCACCTGTCGTGCCCAAGCGGATGGTTGCGCATGCCCCGGTGAAAGCGTCGGAAATAGAAATGGTGAACCCGACACGAAGTTCTTCTCCACCATGTGGAGATTCGTAGTGCTCGAGACATCAGTAGAGTGATGTGTCACCAGATCCAGATATCTGGCGCCGGGTCCCGCCAAGCAAATAGTGGGCCTGGCGTGAAACTCACCAGAAGTAGGGGCAGTCAAAATGTTGGTAATCTCGATCTGTGATGTTGTTAGTGTGGATCCCTCTTATCGACCATGGAAGATGGAATGGTGCTGGGGCACTGGGTGTCGATTTATTTTTCTGGCAGTACTAATGAGATGATCTCCCGGACTCCAGGAACCCAGCTGCTGCATCCGGAACCTAATCACCTTCTGCCCACCGACGCGGGGGCAGGGGAAATCTCAACGCAGCTACCCCTCTTGGTTCTTCCTTTTCTACGACGGCCTCGACTGTCGTGGATACTGGGCGACCATGCTCCCTATCCCCATCGTAGATTATCCAAAAAAGGGTAATCAATGACCCAGTACGTAGGTACGAGGAGGAAGGGGTCATCCCTACGAGGGACATGGACTTCCTTGATTTAGAGGCGTCTACACCTCGCTATCAATGTCGCCCTTGAGGGCCGTGCAGGGAGCCGCTGCTGCCCACTCAGACCTTTAATCGTTTCGGGAGCCTGTCCCTGGAATGCCTCGACCACTCCATGCCCTACGCTGATGAGGTAGGGGATATTCAAGCCTACCCGACCAGAGTTCCTTCCCAAGGGTTCCCAGCGAGGGCCCCCACTAGGCCGCGCTAGCGCTGCCACTTGGTTACCCAAGATGAAGAGCAGCTATACTACTTACCTGCACCACCGGTACCGGCCTGGCTGACCCGACGCCAGGGTCGGGCGCAGGTCGAGGAGGACGCATGTTAGGGGGCGTCAACGTCAGCAGCTACTATGGCCCGAGCCACTGCCTACGTGCATCATCCCCCTGCATATGCTGAGTAGGGGAAGCTATATGCCCGACCCGGATCGAGGCCCTAACCACCTCATGGGTAGGATGGGTCGACTCTCCTGGTTGGACGCACATGCATTGGCGACCGCGGACTAACCCGCAGAAATTCCACCCACTACGGGGGCCCTCCCCGTGCAACCACCGTGGAAGATGCATGCCATTCCCTCTCCTAGGCCCGGATCGGAGGTATGAACTGTTCCACCTTCTACCCGAATGAGGGCCTTCCCCATGGTAGAAACACCTCATATGGGAGCCTCTCCCGTGCTCATTACACCAGATATGAAGGATTCCCTTCTTCTATGAAGTGCCAGGGTGGGGACGTCAAATATCCAATCACTCTAGGATATGAGGACCTTACTCACATTCTCGTAGCATCCGACAAAGGCCCTCATCATCCTGGTCACCAGAGGGGTGGAGATCAACTTCACTTCACCATCACCCAGCACGGAGGCCCTACCTGTGTTCGGTCCAGTCAGTACGAGGACCTACCTTAAACTGACATCACCAAGGGAACTAGGCATGAAGGTCCTACCCATGCTCTCGTCAGCTCCAACGAGGGTCGTAACTGTACCAGTACGTAGAACAGAGGTCCTCCTCATGTCCCCTTTGACGTATGCCCCAGTGATCCTCGCACCCTGGCCCACTCAGGCGTAAGTACTCCCCACCCCAACACTAGTATGGCCGGAGGACCTTCTCGTGCCGAGAATTGTCCCTTCCCCGAAGAGTCGTCCCGGGGCAGGAAGGTGAGTCGTCACTACTGCAAGAAGAATACCGAAAAGCTTCAAACTGAGATAAAACTTTTATGTTTCTTGTATCCTGAAGTAGAGCATGACTCAGCGGTGGAACCCTCCCCTCGATCCTCTATGTTGAGTACCGGGGAAGGAACAAGGTGTATCAGCCTCATCCTTCCAGAGTGTGAAGTCCACCGGATTCCCACCTCTCTTCGCAGGTACATCTAGGAGGAGGAATTTTTGGGATTCCCACAGGTTCCAACCATGCAGTCACCACCATCATCACTAGAAATTCCCTCCACCTGAACCAGATATCATGGGGAGCTATTTTGGAGGCTGATGGTGGTTGATCAATAGTGTGACCCATCGCCGGTAACTACGATCCCTACACCAAAAAATGTGGTTGTCAGCCCGTCATATCATGATGTAGTGGTCAGGTCACCACACTCCTTGGAGGATGGCCAGGAATTCGGTGGCCAATCGGCCCATTTTCCGTATTATTCACCGCCCAGTTTACTGTCTCATCAGTCCGCCTCAGTACCGCTACCTGTTCCTCAGCCACCCCCAGTTGAAAAGTGGGGAAATACGGGGCCAGACCCTGAATCCGAGCCCAGGAGTTTTTCGAACATTCTTGCAGCGAATCACTTCCCAGAGAAGTTCTGGCCAGTGGATGCATCGAAATTCTGTGCACCGGAATCCCTCACCCCAGATGAAGTCGAGTGCTTTCTCCAAAACCTATGGGTGATGCACTTCCGTCTTCGGTATCATCGGCTGGTGTACCCCAGGAGCCAAGTGCACTTTGAGGAAATCAGTGAACAATGTCGTCTGGTCGATCATGCCACACTCCCCGAGGCCCAATGCCCTGAGTCACCCGGTCGCCAGAGGACCCTGCAACGAAAATGCGTTCAGAGTTTCAGGGTACTCTGCAAAATTATTAGGGAGGCTACCCCCCACGTGCAAGTCCTTGGCTGGGGAAGTACGCTGCCCTCCCCTTCATCCCCATTCGATAGAATCCCGACTCGCTATGAGATATCGAAGACATTCAACAGGGAAGGGTCACGGTCCACATGGTCGATGTCGTGGACAAGGAGGACGACCTAGAATTTCTTGATGGAGACTTTCTCCCTAAGGATGTGCCACCATTGATGGATCCATCAAGGAGGATTACCCGTCAGCATAGGAACCTCCTAGGTCTCCCTGTACCCACTGAGTCGTTGGTGCTTAGCTGGAATGTTGGCAAGGGTAAAGAGCATGTCGGAGCTATCAAACATTCCGACCCATCCGCCTCAGTGTAGAAGACGAAGGAAGACCCCATGAAGACCGCTTTGTGCTAACAAATTACTGAGCAGAAGAGGCTGGTTGACAAACTCTTGTCTGAACACACTATAGAGCGATGACCCGACTATGGAAATCCTAGACATGGGCAAGAACAACTCCCTCCCGGCGAGATGCCTTCGGGAAACGCTGATCATACCTCTCCCACAGACAGGGTTGAAGCTGGAACTCATGACAAGAGGGCGTGATACGTCTCACCAAACCCTCCCGAATGGTGCAAAAATATGAGGATTCATGCCCGGGTTCCCCCAGCTACCCCGCAGGCCATTCCAGGAGTCTTTCCACAAGACGCTGAACTCATCTACCATGTCGAAGAGCCCGACAACGCACTTGTGGTTAGGGATCCCCGTCAAGACAGGGACCCCCGTCCAGACGATCCAATGGCGGCACTCATCACCCGCCTCGAGGCGTTGGAAACGCGGCAGGTGGCAGTCCCACTAGATGGTAAGCCGTACCCAGCGTAGTTGGATGATATGCCTGCACCCCCGGGTTTTGGAAATCCCACTTTCTCACCCTTTAACGGGATGAGGGACCCTCCGCAACACCTGACCCACTTTTCCTCCAGGTGTGGCCCCATGTTGGAGACTCCAACACTGTAGGAAGCCACCAAACTCTAATGCTTTATGCAGATAGTGGAAGTCCCTGCGTTCGTCATGTACAACGAGCTCCCCATTGGATTGGTGACCGGCTGGGAGGATCTTCTCCAGAAATTCCTATACCTATTTAGCTCCACCACGCAAAAGACCAGCATCACGGAACTCTTCAAGTTCAAGCAAAGGCCCGATGAGCAGGTCGCAGACTTCATCACCTGCTGGAAGGGGCTCATATACTCCCTCGACATTCCACTAACTCAAGAGCAATTAGTGACGATGTGCATGGGGAATGTCAAAACAAAACTGGTTCCTTCACTTATTACTCAGAAATACCCCGTAGGGTTCCGAGACTTCTTAGATAAGGCTCAGTGCCTCGAGGAACCTCTGCAATAGGCTAGTCAGGTACGTCTGCTACCCCCTATGATCCCCGCAAGGAGGGCTTCCAGAGCCGAGCCCACCGCAGTGGCCCAAATAGAAGCCCCCAGGTAGCTAGAGTTATTGCCAGTAGCATCGGATTCGCAAGATCATAGAGGCCCTCCACCTCAGACACAACCTCCTACCCAGTAGTGACCACCTTAGAATCGGCAGGTTCCCCCTGCACAATGCACCATCGCCACCTAGGTGAGATAAACAGGATCCACCTCCTCAAAAGGCTCCTTAGGCCCCTCGTCAGGTCCAGGCTCCCTGAGCCCCCTATCTAGAGAAAAGACACCAGACTTACTCGTTCAACAAGGATCAGGTCCCCGGTTACTTCTGCAGTGCCCTAGAGCAGGGGATCGTGCGCTTACATGAGTGGAGAAGGTCAGAAGAGGTGAATCTCACTGATCGCCCCAACTATTTCCCCTATCATCGGATTCTAGGGCACACCCTCAATCAGTGCTATGTGTTTAAAGACTAGATCCAAGACCAGGTCGATAACAACATAGTCTGGCTAGGTCTGGCCTTGACACAAGTGGCAGGTGTCTTTGTAAGGTCAGAAAGTGGCACCAATGAAGAAAGTGAGTGGAAGCAAGTTCCCAGCCGCGGATCCTAGAAGTACGATGACTGGATGGCTCGTAGAACAGTCTCCCATGCCCATGGTATTATTTGGGCATGCCTGAATCAGATTGAGCCTTCAGAAGCTGCTACTAGTTCCTCTATGTCATCATCTCAGCCGGTGTCTTCCCAGAAGAGCAAGCATCGACATCGCAAGAAGAAGAAGCGAGCTCCACCAATGTCGTCGTCATCTCGCACTCTTACTGACTTCATGCCCCCTGAGATGGGGATCCATCCTAGAATCCACCCAATGGTGGATGATTCATCATGTGACAGTCAAGGGTATGATTTGGTTAATACGGTCGAGTTGGTAAACCACTATATTACTCCTGACGAAGGGGAACGCCAGGAGAACCTCCCCAACATCCACAGCCGACGCCAATGTCAGCAGAGCCGCGACCATATGGGTTGTCAAGGCATGTCAGCTGGCACTTTAAGACAGGCCATGCATGCCACTGAAACCAGACAGTAGGCCCAGCGCAGAGCTCATCATGCGCAACCTCCTCATCTGGTGTCCTCGGGCCTACCTCCACAGCTGTTCGTGCTACTAGATCAGGAAGAGCTGCCTTGTCCACACCGTGACCAGTATCTCCCTACTACAGGACAATTTCTGTCATCCGGTCCTCGTTCGATAGCTACTATTCAGGCCTCGACTAGTGAGCAACGAGACATGCCTAGCACTAGGCAGCCGCCAGTCTAGCCGTTAGAGCCCGTCGTGCCTCCAATTGAGGAGCGACCTCTTGTAAGAAGAAGTTTGTGCTTGGTATGGATGTACGATGTCCTCAAACATTTTTTCGGCATTACAGCAAGGCTCTCTATTATTGGGTCTCTTAGCCTGTCGTCAGACATGCGTGAGGCGCTTGCTGAGACCCTAAGGAGTCCCCTCCAGTTTGAGATGGAGGTAGCAGCTACAGAAGCCTTCCACAATGAGGCAATTGAAAATGCTGAGTACCGGGAAGTTATCTCGTTCTCTAGTGAAGACGAAGACCCTCCAATATAGGTACACCTTCGTCCATTGTACATCACTGTCCAGTTCAATGGTGTGGAAGTCTTCCACAGTCTTGTTGACACGGACTCTGGGATTAACCTAATCCTGACTCGGACACTATAGAAGTTGGGTTTGCCTGAGGATGATTTAACTCCCTCCGACCTGAGAATTCAGGGATACGACAGGACCGAGAAGACCCCGGTCTGCAAGATCCGTATGATGACCTAGTTTGGTGGCCTAGTTTCTAGTACCGAATTCATGGTTGTCTCCAAGGAAACCACATACAATGCATTGATGGGCATGCCATGGCTCTACCTACATGCAGCAGTCCCTTCATCGTATCACCGGTGCCTCAAATAATCCCTTAATGTTTGAGTAGGTGTACTTCTAGGTGATTCCTCTCCTTTCACCTCTTGTGATAATCATTATCTGGATGCCGACTATTACAAGAGCAAGGATAAGCAGATTCTGGAAAGTGAGATTGAGCCCGGCCCGGTCACAAGTGACCCCTAGGCAGGTCTAGATGATGTCTATGTCTTCCCAATCAATCTATTTGAGGCCACGACCCCCGACATGGGGCAATGCTTTGTTGTTTTGGGTACGAGGGGAAGGAATATTCCTAGGTCCAACGATGGTGAAAAATCACCTCGTACTCCTACACTAACCAGGCTCGGGTGATCCCGGAACCTCCTACCCCTGTATGGTATCGGGATGTCTGCCCCAAGGAAAAGACGGTACGCCATACATGTCTATTCTGCGGGGCTAGAATTAACCGGCTAAATCCAACACACCACTACTACTTTGATATCAGTAAGAATGGCTCTCTAGGACGAAGGCCAGATGGGATTGGATCAACTACCTTTATTTCCATGGTCTCAGCGGCGCATGAATATCCTGATGCACTGTCCACTGCTATCCAGGCTGGTACCAGCCTCCCGTCAGGTTCCTCTGATCAAGGGGATGCCTCACCAACATGGAATCCCTCCTCCGAAAGAGAAGAAGAAAATTTGGAAGATGCTCCCCTTCCTTTGAAGAAGGCGTCTCTACCACGGTTGATGAACTGGTACAGGTGAACCCTGGTAGTGAGGCAGATCTGAGACCCACATTGATCAGTTCCGCCATGTCCCTCGAGGAGCAGCAGTGATATGTGAACTTACTTAAGCCGCACCGTGATGTGTTCGCTTGGAGTTACAACCAGATGCTAGGACTAGATCCCCAGGTAGCCATCCACTGCCTTGGTCTCCCGCAAAACCATTGTGGGTTCAAGCAGCCTCCCAGAAAGATGCACCCTTCTCACGGTGCTATGGTTGAGGCCAAATTTAACAAGCTCATCAGAGCTAACTTCATCACGGAAGTCCAGTACCCCAAGTGGCTAGCCAACATTGTTCCATTCCGGAAGAAGAATAGGCAGATCGGAGTCTGTATCGACTTTCGTAATCTCAACCGCCACTATCCGAAGGATGATTTTCCCCTTCTGGTGATAGAATTGTTGATTGATTCTAAAACCGGGTTCCAAGACCTCTCCTTCATGAATGGGTACTATGGGTACAACCATATCTGAATGGCCCCCGAATAAGAGCATTCCACCACTTTCAGGGCCCCCCAAGGTACTTTCTCTTACCAGGTTATGCCATTAGGCCCGAAAAATTCAGGTGACACCTATAAGCGGGCCATGCATCACATATTCAAGCCGATCCTAGGAACATTGTTGGAGTGCTATGTGGACAATCTGGTGGTCAAATCTCACTAGTTCTAGGACTATCTCAAGGACCTTGAGAAAGTGTTCTATTTCCTCCGTTCCCGCCACATGAAGATGAACCCGTTGAAGTGTGCCTTTGAGGTCACTTCCAGGAAGTTTCCTGGAATTTTTGTTAGGTACTGAGGCATAGAGATCGACCTCGAGAAGATCAAGGCCATCGGCCAGATGCCTCCCCCGAGAAATATTCGGGAGCTTTGAGTTTTTCATGGACACTTAGCCTACATTCGTCAGTTAATCACGAACCTGGCCGGAAAGTGTAATCCCTTTTCTTAGCTCATGAATAAGGGAACCACCTATGAATGGGATGAAGAGTGTTAGACCACATTCAAAGAAGTCAAGCAGTATATGCTCAAGCCTCCGGTCCTGATGCCACCCGTCTCCGGAAAGCTGTTGATTCTCTATGTCACTACTCTAGATTGATCTCTCGGTGCCCTGCTTACCCAGAAGAATAATGAGGGGATAGAGAATATCCTATACTACCTCAGCCTCATGATCCTAGATACAGAGACTATATACTCTTCTATCGAGAATAGATTCCATGCACTTGTATTTTCTATACAGGAGTTGCAACATTACCTACAACACCACGAGGTATAGTTGGTCTCCTGGGTAGACCTGCTGAAGTTCATCCTGAACTGCCCCATGTTGACGGGCCGACTAGCGCGGTGGACGGTAATTATTCAGCATTTTTAGATCAGGTTTGTGCCTCAAAAGGCTATCAAGGGGAAGGCATTGGCAGACTTCTTAGCTGCCCATCCAACCTCCATGGATCAATCCGTGGACCTGGACTTTCCCGATGAGGAAATCCTCTCGATAGACCATACCATCCCTTGTTGAAAAATGTACTTCAAAGGTGCCTCCCAGAGTCCCACCGGTAAGAGGCTTAATGGTCTTAGGCTCAATAGAGTGGGACTGGGTATCTTCTTCATTACCTCGGTGCAAGCCGTTCTGCAATACTCATTCCTGTTGTCATAAGGCTGCACCAACAACGAAGCAGAGTATCAGGCTCTCATCACTGGCCTCAAGCTGGCCCTTGAGATCGATGTACCCCATTTCATGAGAAAGGGGATTCCGAGTTAGTCATCAAGCAAGTCAATGGGGACTATGTTGTCATGAATCTAGAGCTTGTGTAATTGTTGGATTGCACCCTCCATCTAATGGCCCAGTTCCCTTCTCGACCGGAGGTTACCCATGTCCCTCGGTCACAGAATGGTCGAGCGGATTCTTTTTCCGGTTTAGATACATCACTTTCAGAAAACGAGAAGGATGATATGATTATACATTTGGCACACCAGAGAGTCATTTCCCCCATTTCCCCAGAGGATGACGACGACCTGCGAGTGAGCCATCTTACCGCTCGACCCTCAACGTCCGGATCCCTAGGTTCATCAAATCCAGTGATTGAAACGACTCATGACTAGAGAGAAACTTTTGTTGAGTATCTCCAAAATGGTTATCTCCTAGATGATCGGGCTGAGCGTGAGCGGATCTGATGCCACGCACTACAGTTTACCCTCCAGAGTGGTCCCAATCTTGTTTAGATCCTCTATGAGTGTGGTTTCAATGGTGTTCTCCTCAGTCACATTCAAGGAGTCAAGATTTCTCAGGTCATGCAAGAGGTTCATGCCGGTTCCTACGGTGCCCACCAGGCTGGGCTGATGATGTCCCATCAGATCTGGAGGATGGGGTACTTCTGGCCCTTTATGATCTACGATTGTATTGAGTTTCCCAAGAGATGTCTCGCGTTCCAAGTGCATGATAACTTCCTTCATCGGTCGCCATAACCCCTCCACTCCACCAAGTACTCTTGGATAATTGTGTCATGGGGACTCGATTTCATGGGACCCTACCCACCGGCGACATCTCGCCAGTGCATGTTTATCCTGACCGCTACAGATTTCTTCTCCAAATGGGCAGAATCAGTCCCACTCAAGGAAGTCAAGGATCGATCCATTGTAGATTTTGTGATCCCCAACATCATCTAGCGATTTGGGGTCCCTCACAGTATCCCCATCAATCACGGCACCAACTTCCAAGCATCTAAGCTGAATAAATTGTACGCAAAGTACAACATTCGCTCCAACCATACCTCCCACTATCACGCGCAAGAAAGCGGGAAGATATAGGTGTTCAAAAAAACCCTCTCTAATATTTTGTAGAAAATGGTTGGCCAGAACAAGAAGAGTTGGCCGGACAAGCTCCCAAACTCCCTCTGGGATTATCAGATGATGACTCACAATTCCACCTAGGTGAGCCTATATTCCCTGGTGTATGGGGTTGAGGTCGTCCTATTCATCGAAATCCAGCTTCCATCATTACGCACTGTAGTCTGTGACCAGTAGGCGCTAGATAAGGTGGCCGAAATCCGTCTAGTTGAATTGGAATCACTCGACGAGAGTAGGCTTTGTGCCCTGCACAATCAAGAAAGGAATCAGAATAAGATAGAAAGATACTTCAACAAGAAGGTTCGCCTTTTCTCTTTTTTACAAGGAGACATGGTATTGGCCCTCCGAGTGCCAATGATCCCCGTTAGCAAACCACCCAAGTTGGAGCCCAAATGGGAAGGACCTTACATCATTCACATGGTTTAATCCAATGGCATGTATTCCTTGGCTACCATGGATGGTGAGAGCATAACGCCTCCCACCAATGCCAAATTCTTCAATAAATACTTTTCCTGAGCCCGACGGTCCTACATGACCTTAAACTGGATGGTCCTACATGACCTTAAACTGGACGGTCCTGCATGACCTTAAACTGGACGGTCCTGCATGACCTTAAACTGGACGGTCTGACATGAACTTAAACTGGACGGTCCCGCATGACCTTAAACTACGCGACGGTCCTGCATGACCATAAACTATCTAGTCCGGAATGACTTTAAACTGTGCATCGTCCTGCATGACGTTAAACTGCATCTTGAGAACTACGTGTGGCTTGATTCCCATCCTTGTGGGATATGTAAGAACGCTTGAAATTCTCATTTCGAGCCCAACCCCAAACTCTTCTCTTTCAACTATCCCCCTTGGGTATAGTTCTCTCAGAGTATCCTCACATGATATGGTGTAGGCTTCCTTAGCCCTACTCATACAAGGATGATAAGGGTCTGACCTTGTGCTCGTCCCTGTTCTTCTATCCTCCCACGTCTTCACCACACAACGTTAAACTACATGGCCTTCAAGAACCACGTATGGATTGATTCCCATCTTTATTGGATATGTATGAACGCCCAGACATTTTGTTTGTTAGCCCATCCCCAAATTCCAGAATCTCCCCCCCGGGTTAAGATGTGTGGCGAGAGTGCACTTTTTCCCCAATTCATGTCGAGTTAACCTCGATATGGTGATACGTCCCACTCCCTGGAGATGTTCGCCTCTTGGAGACATGGGTACATATATGCTTCACCTACTCCTTAACTGGGATTCTGTCATCTTCCCCTTCCAGAAGGGCCCCTAAATTATATAAATTCTAGGACTAAGGGATCTCTCTTACCACTTTGGGCTAACACCCTTGAGGATGTCGAGAAAAAAATTGATACAAATCCTGCATTTCGAATATGGTCAATGGTCGATGCTCATTTTTTTCTCCTGAAACCCTATTTTGAACATGGTCAATTGCTATCCTGGATCGTTAGGACCACCCCAGGGGGTCCCAAACGTTGAGTGTAGTGGTTCATTCTGCCCCACTATATCTCCAAGTGATGAACTCCCTCCGGGCGATACGGACTGTTAGGCCCCTTGGCCTTTTTTCGGGCCCCTAGCCCAAGTTCTCTCTCATGGGATTGTGCGGTGTGGTATGAGATTATGGCCTCATCCACATTGGGTTATTCGAAATGATGTACACCTCCCTTGTTTGGGGTATCCTACTACCCTCCTCGTCCTCACTGCAAGACGTTAAACTGTGAGGTGATCAGGCGTTCCTGACCAAGGCCCCTTGGCCTTTTTGGGCCCCTGGACCAGGTTATATCTTATGGGATTGTGCGGTGTGGTGTGGTATTATGTCCTCCTTCACTTCGGGTTACTCCCCACACCGTACACTTCCTCATTAGGGTATCCTGCCTCCCATGTATCTTCAAGAACTATGTGTGGCCTGATGCCCATCCTCACGGGATACGTAGGACCACCCAAATTTCTAGATATTGGGTCCAGCCCCGTCTCTCGAAGATCTCCATTTCACCTTGTCCCCTTGTCCTACCCACTCCTTCCTGGACACATTCGTCAACCCTCTTTGGTAATTCACCAGTGTGCTTAAGGGTACTCTGGTTCAGTACCTGGAATGTCGTACTCTTCTTGGAAATGTCGTCACCCACTTTTAAGGCTTTTTGTTTCTCTTCATTAGGGTTTCCATCACCTTTCAAACCCGAAGGGACCCCCCGAGTGGAATGGATTCTTGACCTAAGGGCTCTCCTACCATTACGGGCCAACGCCCCCGAAAATCGCAAATGAAAAATCGATACAAATCTCGCGTTGCAAATATGGTCAGCGGTCGATGCTCATTTGTTGTTCCCACTTCAGGCTAACATGATATGGATACAGTGTTTCCTCCATGGTTAACAGTTATCCTCCATCACCATGCCAACCCCATTAAGCCCAAAATGTCAGTTACATGATTCACATCCCTCTCCACCTCATCATGTCCTAGTAGAACTTCGAAACTCTTGGTATTATTCCTCAGTACGCATCTGCGTGTTAAGAGGACTGGAGCCATTATAGGGGATCACCGATTGCCCTTTGGTGTTGTTTCCTTGTATTTCAATAGACCCCTTCCTCCCTTGTTTCCCACACCGAGTTTGAATCACATGGGCTTAGGGATCAGGTCGAGGTCTGTGCTTACTTGGAAGGTTTCCATCCCCCCAGGGTCCGAGCTCAAAGACGATAAACTAAGATCTCCTCAGAACTACGAGCGGTCTGCATTCCCATCCTCAAGGGATCTGTAGGAACACCTAGACCTCTTATCTTTGGGTTTGGCCTGAGTTTGGATAATTTGTCTTTTCGGTCCCGCCTTCTGGACTTTGACTACGGGAACGCGTGGCATGGTACGAGATTATTCCCTTATTCACGTCGGGTTTGCAATGACCACCCCATGCTCACCCCGTCCTTAAAAAATTATCCCTCCAATTTCCTGTTCGGCATTTCCCGCACGACATTAAAAAGCACCCTCTAGAACTTCTTATAGCTATATTCCCATCCTTATGGGATACGTAGGACCACCTGGACATCTCGTTTTCGGGTCCAGCTCAGCTGAGAGCAAGCTTCCCCGACCCCTTTCTCTCTTACCTCTATATAGGCCCCTTGGCTTGAGGTCCCCCTATCAGAATTTCATATATTGTGATTTGAGATCATTTCCCCATTCACATAGTTTATGTTTAATCACACCATACACATTACCCACCTAGCATAATCTCTGCTACGTCTGTGCTATGCAGCGTTAAAATGCATGCTTGGTCCTATCACATAACCCTAAACCATGACACTATCGTCCTGGTCGCACGACAAAAAACAGAACTGCATTGTGATGAACTCACCGTAGGAGACATCATGGTGGGTATTGGTTGTATGCCATGCCATTTTTCAACTCCTACTACGGCTTCATTCTTCTGGCGACGCCAGGGCCTGCTACCCTAGGCTTGTTGCTTCACAAAAAAAAACCACTTACCTTAAAGGAAAAACAAGATTTATCAAATACCGCTTCTTTTGGTGCACGGGCCATGCCCA
The DNA here is from genome assembly GCA_963277665.1 of Viscum album. Classification (NCBI taxonomy): domain Eukaryota; kingdom Viridiplantae; phylum Streptophyta; class Magnoliopsida; order Santalales; family Viscaceae; genus Viscum; species Viscum album. The sequence continues at coordinate 197,334,054 of OY728157.1, read as the reverse complement.
CACACCTATTTTATCCTTGGAAATGGTACGTCACTATGCCCCCTTTTCAAGAACTACATGCATGTTGATCCCTATTCTCATGGGGTACGTAGGAACACATTTGCACTTTGCCTCAGGCTCAGCTCAACTCTCATTTTCGGTCCCTTTTCCTAGAACCTCTCCAAGGAACATGTGGTGGTCGGAACCCCCTGTTCCCATTCGCCTCGGGTTTTGTAGTTACCCTGTTAGGTACCTCCCATGTTTCATACCACCAATGGTCTGAGTTCTATGACCCTAAACTAAGATCTCCCTATGGGGAGGGACTGAACTCCCTCTATCTAATACGTCTCATTTTCGTATTCAGACATGTTTTGACAAAGAGACCGAAGTGTGGAATTTTCATGGAGACGTTCCTCTATGTAACGACCTAATTCTGGAGCCCCTCCACTGGTGCCCCGTACCAGGTTTTCCACATGACCTCAAGCGCGTTTCCCCGAACGCCAGAGGCTGCCGACTAGCAGCGAGGGCCTTGGTGAGTCGTTGGGGAAACTATGACCTCATTCGGTAAGGTATACAAGGTAAGAAGACAAAAATAAACAGCAGAAGCATTAAACAACATGCATAACAAAAGAAACCAAACCGCAGAAGCAATGTATATATATAACTATGATGAAACTGATGCAGCAGGTACAACTATCTAAGGAAAACTGCAAACACAACAACATGTTGAAATACAACTGAATCCAAGTACAAAAGAAAAGAAAAACAATCTCCCCAGCATCGCGAGCCACGGGTCAGTCCCATGCTCCCCGGATCCTGGTGTAATCAAGATCCTGAAGTAGAAGGGCGCTTTCCCTTATCTATACCTATAACAACATAGTCTGCTTGGGCCCAAAAGAATGGCCCAAACAGGGTGTGAGATACAATCCTAGTAAGAAATCACCCAAAGATTTGTTCCTAACAGTCAATGAATACATGGTAGTAAATAAACAAGAAGTAGTAAACCGGAAAACACAAGTAGCTATAATCCACATTTCTAACAAGTAAACCACACAAGTAAGTAGTCAACAACAAGAAGAAAACAGGTATCCCTCTGGGCAGCTCTCTCAGTCTAACCCCTATGGTTCAACCTCTAAGAAATAGAAAACCTCTGGGAGGCACACACAGACTCACCCCCCTGGTTAAGCTACGTAAAATAAGTAGAATCTCTGGGGAAGCACTCACCGTCAATTCCCCCTATAGTCTTGTATCGTGCTAAAGTCTCTCTGGGGAAGCACTCAACATCAATTCCCCCTGTGGACTACATCGTGGATCTACAGACTCTTTGGGGAAGCACTCAATGTCAATTCCCCCTATAGCCTCGCATCATAATTGAAAGACCCTCTGGAGAAGCCCTTTCGTCAATTCTCCCTTTGGTCTACTACTCTAGGTTCTCACAGTCCTGAGTATAACTAACATGCTCAACACGTGTGTATCGTCCAAGTAAACCTCAAGAACTACTTGGCTAACAACTATGGTTCAATAGAAATAATAAAACAACAGTTCCACTATTCTACAACTAGGCATGACAACTGGAAAAACGTCAAACAGGAAGAACAAGCATGGAAAATCAATATGAGCACAATGAATTAGTCTAATCACAAGAAATAACCTCTACTAAAGAAATCAAGCAAAGCAGGAAACTTACCAGGGCAAAACATGAAACATGCAATACCCCGTTCAAGGGTATTGGTGGAAATTGCACAAAATATTCATCAACTTTCTACAGAAAGGCACAAACCACCTACATCGATCCTAGAAGATCGATTTACGTGAACCTCGATGACAGATTCCTCTTAGAACAACGTAGATCTGAGAAAACGCACAAAACGTTCATCCTACGACAACTTGGAAACAAGGAGGAATCAAGAAACAAGGCTAAAGCAGAAGGAAGAACTCATCGCTGCGATTCCAACGCAACTGACCATGCTCGAATCGGAGAACGGACGGCGAAGCAAGACTCCGATGAAGATCTGGCTGTACGGTCTCTCTCGGAAGGTCGAAAACTGGAGAAGAAGACGAATATGGGGGTTAGATGCGACCCCGGTCCATTTAATGAAAAAAAATAAAGTACACGGCGTGTACTTAAATTTTTTTCCATACTCCAAAAAACCGGCCTCCACCTAAGCCTTACACACCGTGTGTGTGGCCTGATCATGGCCAACACATGGCTTCACGCCGGGAAGAGTACACAACGTGTACTCAGAAAGTACACGGTGTGTACTTCTGAAATTTCCATAAAATTCATTTTTCTCAAAAACTCTAGAAAAAGGAAAAAAATACCTGAAAAGGGATCCGGGTTCTTACAAACTTCCCCCCTTAAAGAAATTCGTCCCTGAATTTCCCTAACGAGACGGAGAAGAAGAACCCCCAAACAGCTCTGGCCACTGCGATCGAACATCGGCCTCCCTCTCCCAGGTGTCGTCCTGTACTCGCCTGTGCTGCCACAACACTCGTACCAGAGGAACATACCACCCACGAAGAACCTTCATACTACGATCGACAATCCGGATAGGATTCTCCTTGAACGATGCATCTGCTTCAAGCTTGACTTCCTCAGGATGAAAGACGTGAGATTGGTCTGGAAAGTAACTTCGGAGCTGAGAGACATGGAAGACGCCGTGCATGGGCCGATAGCTATGAGGTAGCTGCAACTGATAGGTGACGGGCCCCACTCTCTCCAAGACCTCAAACGGCCGAACATACCGCGGTGAAAGCTTACCCTATCTCTGAATCCTCTTGTGTCCCAACCTCGGTGCGACACGTAGGAAAACCTGATCACTGACCTCAAACTCTAGAGGCCGTCTCCGCTGATCAGGATAAGACCTCTTTCGAGACTGCTCTGTAGCCATCCTCTTCCGAATCAGCTCTATCTGCTCTGAAGTCTCCTGAATGAGATGAGGTCCCAGCAAAGCTGCCTCTCCTGCCTCCAGCCAGCATAAGGGTGATCGGCATGGCCTACCGTACAAAGCCTCGTATGGCTCCATCTGATTGGTTTCCTGGAAACTGTTGTTGTAGGCGAACTCTACCAGAGGAATATGCTTCTCCCAAGAACCGCCAAAGTCAAGGATGCAAGCTCGGAGCATATCCTCAAGCACCTGGATCGTGCGCTCGGACCGGCCATCAGTCCGGGGATGATATGATTTACTCAAAAGTACCTGTGTACCCAAGGCCTTCTGAAGTCCCTACCAGAACCGAGAGGTAAAGCACACATCTCTGTCTGAAACAATAGAGAGTAGAACTCCATGCAGACGAATGATCTCTCTGATGTAAAGTGGTACCAAATCATTGAAACTGAAGGTCTCCTTGATCGGCAAGAAGTGAGAAACCTTTGTAAGTTTGTCGATGACAACCCAGACAACATCGTTTCCCCAAGGTGATCTCGGCAAACCGATCACGAAGTCCATCGCAACATCGTTCCACTTCCACTCCGGAATGGGTAACTACTATAAAAGGCCTGCTGGTCGCTGATGCTATGCTTTCACCTGCTGACAAGTAGAACATATCAAGACAAAACCAGCAACATCCTTCTTCATACCTGGCCACCAGTATTGGCGATGAAGGTCCCGATACATCTTGGTGACGCGAGGATGAACTTCCCAAACAGAGGAATGGAAGTCCCGCATCAGCTCCTCACGTATGTCTGCTGGCACCCATACACATCCATGGAAACGCAAGATCTCATCCTCTCCCACTGTCTATCCAGGAAGAAGGTCATCTCCTGACACACTCTCCTACAGGACTAATCCTTCTGAGTCTAATAGCTGCATCATCCATACCCGATCAAGTAGCGTGGAGGTAACAACTACAGAAGATAGAAAAGTCTGTCCCCGTCTGTCGTGCACCACCAGATGCATCTCAGAGAACAAATCCATCAGTTGCCACTCACTAATAGCCTCCTAAACTGCCTGAATCTGAGTTATCCTGCTCAACGTGTCTGCCACGACGTTGCCCTTTCCCAGCGTATAGGCAAGCTCGAAATCAAAAGACTAAAGATACTCAACCCACTTGCACTACCTCAGATTCAGATCACACTGAGTGAATATATACTTGAGACTCTTGTGGTCAGTGAAGACCACAAAGTGCTCTCCTAGAAGATAGTGTCTTCAACAGCGCAAGGCATGAACAACAGCTGCCAACTCCTGATCATGCGTAGGGTAGCTCCTCTCATGTGGCCTCAACTGCCGAGACCCGTACGCAACGACTCTATCTCCCTGCATTAGCAATACTCCCAACCCATTACCTGAAGCATCACAGTAAACAGTGTAGCTTTTGCCTGACTCTGGCAAGACTAGTATCGGTGCTGACGTCAACCTCCCTTTCAGCTCCTGAAAGGCTGACTCACAGGAATCTGACCATGAGAACTTCACCCCCTTCTTGGTCAGACCTGTCAAGGGTGCTGCTAAACGAGAAATGTCCCTGAATGAAGCGTCTGTAGTATCCAGCCAGCCATAATAAGCTTCGTACCTCAAAAACGTTCTTCGGCTGCTCCCAGGAAAATACAACTCTCACTTTCTCTAGGTCCACAGTTACTCCTGCCTCTGAGATGATGTGACCCAAGAAGTGAATCTGATCCATCCAGAAGTGGCACTTCGAGAGTTTAGCATAAAGCCGATGCTCTCTCAGTGTACTCATAACGATCTCAAGATGTATGGAATGGTCGTGTAGAGTGTGAGAGTACACCAAGATATCGTCCACACAGACCATGATGAAGGAATCCAAGTAAGTATGGAACACTCGGTTCATCAGTGCCATGAAAACTGTCGGCGCGTTCGTGAGACCGAACGACATGACTGTAAACTCGTATAGACCATACCTGCTCCTGAAGGCTGTCAGAGGTATATCTGATGGTCTAACGCGCAACTGATGATAACCAGACATCAAGTCGATCTTCGAGAACACCCAAGCTCCTCGAAGCTGATCGAAAAGGTCATCAATCCGTGGAAAGGGATATCGGTTCTTGACCGTCAACTGGTTCAGCTTTCGATAATCCACACAAAGCTGAAGGGTACCGTCTGCCTTCTTCACAAATAGAACCGACGAACCCCAAGGAGAAGTACTGGGTCAGATGAAACCCTTACCTTGTAGCTCCTCTAGCTGCTTCTTGAGCTCCTGCAACTCAGGTGTGGCCATCATATATGGAGGAATGGACACCGGTACCGCTCCTGGCATGAGCTCAATAGAGAAGTCTACCTCATGCTCTGGAAGAAAACCCGAAAAGTCCTCTGGAAATACATCCCTAAAGAAATCCACCACTGGAGGAGAATCCAAATGTGGAGTTACCTGATCATCCGGGTAAAGGCTAGAAATCTGGGATGTCACCCCTCCTAGCCCAAGATGCTCGAGTCCCGCCCGACTCGCCCGAACGTCCCATTCGCCTCTATGAAGGAAAGATTCACCCTCTCGTGAAATGAAACTGATCCTGTGACGATAACAGTCAACGACTGCCTGGAAGGGAATCAAAAAATCCATTCCAAGGATGACATCATAGCCTATTATCTATAGGGCATAGAGATCCCATAAGAAGTGATACCCTGCAACCTCGAGAGGGAACCCTGAACACTGGCGTACACTAGATGTCCTCGTACCCAATGGTGTGTCTAGTGTCAACGAGTCTGCAGAAGAAAAGATGTAGAGTCCAAGTCTCTCCACAACAGCAACAGAGATAAAGCTATGCATAGCACCAGTATCAAAAAGGGCTGAAGATAAAACTGAGGCTACTAAAATCGTACCTCTAACAGTAGAAGGGTCGGGATCCTGCTCCTGATAAGACTGCTCCACGGTGAAGGACTGGCCCGTGCCGTGGCACTGCGCCCCTGGATGACCACTTTGAGCTGAACCGCCCTGCTAGTGCTGAGGAACTGGTGGCTACTCACCATGACCTCGACCTCCACCTCGGCCCGAACGACCGGAAGAACTCCAGTTCCCCGACTGGTGAGAAGCTGGCGAGGCTGCTCCTGAATGAGGAGTCATGGAAGAACTTCGATCACCTACTGCTGGTGAGAACACCTGGCAAAAACGCTGAAGTTGACCCATCTTGCCGCATGATCGACACTCCACGGGGTCTCTCTGGCACTGTGGCCTCGTGTGCCCTATCCGGCCACACTGATAGCATGTCACATGGCTTCCTGATGATGTGTCTCGCTTTATCGAATCACCACGCGTAGGCTCACTACGACGCTTATTATTGTTATCTGGAGGGTGGCTAACTCTGGAAGCAGAACTGCCCTGGCTCGCAGCTCCAGAGTCTCTCAGATTGCGCTCTAAAATCAATTCCTGATTGACGATGGATGTAATGGATGTCAGCTGGAAGATATTCACCTGCGAGCGGACCTCCCTCCTGAGTCCATCCTCAAACTTCCTCACCAAGAACACCCCACTCCCATCCTGAAGGGGTGTAAAACGCTGCAACTCAGTGGAACGAGAGGAATACACCATGACAGATAGAGTACACTGCTCTAAGCTCATGAAATCCCGGGCTCGATCGGCCCTCAGGGTCTCCGGGTAGAAGTAGTCGTAGAACACGCGCTGGAACTCCTCCCAAGTCATAGCCTGCTATTGACCCGCTTGTGAGATCATGTCCCACCACCTCTTGGTAGAGTCTCGGAGCATGTAGGTGGCGAGCTTGACCCGCCTCTCTGGATGCATCTCCAGATGCTCGAAGATAGTCAGCATGGCTTCCAGCCATGACACTTTAGCCTGAGGTCCTCCCTCCCCCAAGAACATGGGAGGATGCTGCTGCTGAAAGACCCGCGTCAAGTCTGCCATAGACGAGGCAGGAGGAGGTGCTCCTTGGAAGGCCTGCATCATCCTCATGAAACCTTCCCTGAACTGCGCATCAGCGCCTGAAACTAGTACGACAACCGGTTCCAAGGCTAGCTCGGCTGGGGGATCGACAGGAAGTCCTTAATCATCCCTTTCTAGTGTCTGATCACTTCCTGATGACAGACGTACGACCGGAGGACGTCTCGGAGGCATATCTCTGAAAGATCACAAGCACACCTTAGATCAGGAAAACAAGGACATAGAACACAAGAGTACAAAACGGGAACAGGGGAAGAAAAACACACAAGATTGCAAAACATGACTACACGACATTTATACAACTACACAGTGTGTCTTTTTAAAACACTTACATGGGCATGTACTCTCACCCTACAAGTCTTGTACACTTCAAACTACACGACTTGTTGACCCCCACACATGGTGTGTACTTGAAAACTAGTCCCCTGCCTGAGTCTCTTTACATGGCTAACCCATACGGTCCGACTTAACCCGAGACTACACGGCGTGTTCTAAACAAACAGGTCGTGTACTAGACAAGGCTTCAGAAGCCCGAGTTGTTGAGCACACGACCGTCTACACGGCTGGAACTTACACGGAGTGCTCCGAACAAACACAGCGTGTGGAAATGAAGGTAACGCCGACCCGTGTTGTTCGTGACATGGCCGGGTACCTGAATAGTACTACACGGCGTGTTCCCTATGGACATGGAGTGTTCTACCCGAGCTTCCCCGACCCGTGTTGTAAGTGACACGGCCGGGTACACGGCCCTGAACTCACACGGCGTGTACCAATGGTACACGGCGTGTTCCCGAAGTTACTCCCACGACACTGTGTTCTGCTCTAATGGTCAGTGACACGGACTGAAAACTACACGGTGTGTATCTAAAAAGTACACACTGTGTATTCTGTATTTTTATGGGTAGTAGCTTAGAATATGCACAGAATTCCAGAACACAAAAACAAGGAGAAAAGATGCCAAAATCTGATCCATGAGGGCCCATAACACCTCAAGAACCAAATATTTGGCGTTCACTTTAAACAAAGATCAAAACAGAAGTTTTCTAACATAGCAGTAGAGAATCTATCAAACAAATATCACAATAGCATGAATAATCTACACAAAGTCTATCACAACAGCATGAAATCGCTAATACACCCTAGATGGCATGACAAGAATGCATGGAATGTGATTTCTACAAGTGCCTATATGATCCATGAGATGGAATACCCTCATATCATCGTGTTGTGACAGAAATAGAACCGAAATATCAAAACAATAACTGCACAAGTCATGTGAATCACTCTAGGTGAAATCAGATCAACTATAAAATATCAAACCAGAAAACTGTAATTAACGAGGTAGTATGGCTTTTCCCTGTACACGGGTTAGCTATTCCCGGGCACTGCATAATACCAAGTACTGAATCCTTCCTACCCTTAGCTAAAGTCTCCAAACAGTAAGGCAAGAGAAAAGAACACCTTTGATACCACTTTGTAACGACCCAAGTCCAGAGCCCCTCTACTGGTGCCCCGTACCAGGTTCACAACATGACCTCAAGCGCGTTTCCCAGAATGCCAGAGGCTACCGACTAGCAGCGAGGGCCTTGTTGAGTCGGTGGGGAAACTATGCCCTTATTCGGTAAGGTATACAAGGTAAGAAGACAAAAATAAACAACTGAAGCAGTAAACAACATGCATAACAAAAGAAACCAAACCGCGGAAGCAATGCATATATATAACATTGATGACACTGATGCATCAGGTAAAACTGTCTAAGGGAAACTGCAAACACAACGACGTGCTGAAATACAACTGAAACCAAGTACAAAAGAAAAACAAAATAATCTCCTCAGCATCGCGAGCCACAGCTCGGCCCCATGCTCCCTAGCTCCTGGTGCAATAAAGATCCTGAAGTAGAAGGGTGCTTGCACTTATCTATACCCGCAACAACATAGTCTTCTTGGGCCCAAAAGCATGGCCCAAACAGGGTGTGAGATACAATCCCAGTAGGAAATCACCCAAAGATTTGTGCCTAACAGTCAATGAATACATGACAGCAAATAAACAAGAAGCAGTAAACAGGAAAACACAAGCATCTACAATCCATAGTTCTAACAAGTAAATCACACAAGTAAGCAGTCAACAACAAGAAGAAAATAGGTAACCCTCTAGGTAGCTCTCTCAGTCTAACCCCTATGGTTCAACCTCTAAGTACTAGAAAACCTCTGGGAGGCACACACAGTCTCACCCCTCTGGTTCCGCTACGTAAAATAAGCAGACTCTCTGGGGAAGCACTCACCGTCAATTCCCCATATAGTCTCGTATCGTGATAAAGGCTCTCTAGGGAAGCACTCAACATCAATTCCCCATGTGGCCCGCTTTGTGGATCTACAGACTCTCTGGGGAAGCACTCAATGTCAATTCCTACTATAGTCTCGCATCGTAATTGAAAGACACTCTGGAGAATCCCTTCCGTCAATTCTCCCTTTGGTCTACTACTCTAGGTTCTCACAGTCATGAGTATAACTAACATGCTCAATGCGTGTGTATCGTCCAAGTAAACCTCAAGAACTACTTTTCTAACAACTAAGGTTCAACAAAAATAATAAAACAATAGTTCCACTATCCTAGAACTAGGCATGGAAACTTGAAAAATGTCAAATAGGCAGAACAAGCATGGAAAAGAAATATGAGCACAACGAATTACTGTAATCACAAGCAATAACCTCTACTAAAGAAATCAAGCAAAGCAGGCAACTAACCAGAGAAAAACAGGAAACAAGCAATACCCCGTTCAAGGGTATTGGTGGAAATTGCACAAAATATTCATCAACTTTCTACAGGAAGGCACAAACCACCTACCTCAATCCTAGAAGATCGATATACGTGAACCTCGACAACAGATTCCTCTTAGAACAACGTAGATTTGAGAAAACGCAGAAAAAGTTCTTCCCACGACAAATTGGTAATGAAGAGGAATCAAGAATCAAGGCTAAAGCAGAAGGAAGAACTCACCGCTGCGATTCCAACTCAACTGACCGTGCTCGAATCAGAGAACAGACGGCGAGGCAAGACTCCAATGAAGATCCGACCATATGGTCTCTCTCGGACTGTTGAAAACTGGAGAAGAAGACGAATATGGGGGTTTGACGCGACCCTGGTCCGTTTAATGAAAAAAAAATAAAGTACACGGTGTGTACTTCAATTATTTTCCATACTCCGAAAAACCGGCTTCCACCTCAGCCTTACACACCATGTGTGTAGCCCGAGCATGGCCAACGCATGACTTTGAGCCGATAAGAGTACACAGCGTGTACTCAGAAAGTACATGGCGTGTACTTCTGAAATTTTTAGAAAATTCATTTTTCTCAAAGACTCCATAAAAAGGAAAAACATACCTTAAAAGAGATCCGGGTTCTTACACTCTAGTTCCATGTCCAAGCTTCGTGGACTCATTATTTGGATCCTCATCCTCTTCCACATCCAAAAGGACCCCCGGAAGACATGGATTCTAGGCCTAAGGGATCTCCCATCGTTTCGGGCCAACGTCCCTAAGGATTTTTTACGACATTTGCGACAGGTCCCATGTTTCGAACATTGTCAATGGTCGACCCTCACTTGTCTATCCCCATTCCAGGATAACACGATGTGGATGAGGCGTTTCTGCCACGGTCAATAGTTATCCTCCATCGTCACGCCACCATCATTTTTGTCCAGATCTCTAGCTTCATGATTCACACAATTCCACTCTCTCATGTTTAAGTGTAATTCCGACATACTCGGCTCTATCTCTTCGCGTGTCTAGGTGCACTTCATGGGTGAGTTAGTATCATTGGGACAATATTCACTGAGTATCCCCTTGTCCTAATATGCCCCTTCCTGTTTCGGGAAAGTCTCATAATTACTTCTTGTTTCCCACACCGAGCACGACTCACATGGGATTAGTATTTTTGGTAGGATGTGTACCAATGCGGCCATGATTCTCATCATCCCGCATGACGTTAAACTGTTCCCTCATAACTACGTGCAGCTTGATTCCCATCCTCATAGGGTACGTAAGAATGCCCGATCACTCTATCTCAGGCCTAGCCTGATTCTCACTCTTGGTCCCTCGACATGAAGAGTTTCCTCAGGGGGTACGTGGTGTGATTTGGAATCCAAGTCCTCATTCAAATCGGTTTTATAGCTACCACACCACATTCTCACTAGGATATTCTCTTTCATTCCAGGTCCTATCATATGACATTAAACTGCATCAGTTCATATGTCCTCAACGCATGACACTAAACTGCGGTTCTACCCTAATCAAGTTCAGGATGCCCCATATTAGTCATGGGATGCACCAAAGCCTCTTCCGGAGAGGACTTCACCTACCAGTGTTGGTCTATGATTACACTGTGCTTCTAGAACTATGTCCAGCTTGATTCCCATCCTCATGGGATATGTAGAGACAACCCGATATTTCACCTAGGGTCCAGCCTCAGAAATCCTAAAATCCGGTTCCTCCCCATTTCTGGCCCATGGCCTGACCCCTCGTGAGGGACCATGTAAATGCAACTGCACCCCAAACAAGTCCAGGATGCCCCAAGATGACATTGGGAAGTGATGGCTCCCTTTCCAGAGAGGTCTTGTCTGAAAGAAGGAATGATCCATGATCAGACCGATGCATCCATCCAGTGTTCTTCCACCACAATGGCGTAATTTCAAGAGTGTTGGATTCTGTTTGAAAAAACCCTCACTCCACGTTCCACACTTTGTGTGCCCCTTATTCAGACTATCGTCCTCTTTCATGTCTGGAGGAACTACCTAACAGTGTGGATGCTCGGCCTATGGCCCACCAACTGTCCTCGGCCGACGTTCTGGAAGACTAATGGATGGCATTTTGAGTTAGGTCTCGTGTTTCGAACATGGTCAATGGTCGACCCTCATTTGTTATCCCCATTTCCAGCCAACGCAATAAGGATAATGTGTTTCGAACATGGTCAACAGTTATCCTTCATTGTCACGCCACCCCCCATAGCGTTCCAGATTTTTGGGTATCATGATCCACACCTACCATTTCCCTATGTTCATACTAATCCCAACACCCCTGGAGTTACCCCACTCGTGCACCAGAGCACATAAGAAGAATGGCTCGTCGATTGTTCTGAGGCTCTAATCCTATGATCGGGCCTCTCCCAAGTATTCATGGAAGATCTGTATTGGTTACTTAAACCCCAGATACCCAAAACTTGGTCAACGCATTATATTCAGGTGGAATTTCATGGTGATCACCCGTTGTTTCTCACATTGGGATCGACTCGCATGAGCTTAGGGACTGACCACAAGATATTTCACGAATGTAAGAGACACGTATAAAGCCAACCTCGATAATGAAACTCATGCATGCATATAAATCAAAACATGAAAGTATGTTTGAGAGTTTTTGATCCTTACAGCACTCGGGGGTTTATCCCTCCCTGGGATGGGTTGACCCCGTCAAAAGAGAGATGTAGTTCCGCCACCCTCCGACTTGTGGAGTCCAAGAGTTTCTACCGCCGACTCAACTCCCGCTCCTCCTCAGTAGAAATGGGACGCAGTTCATCAGCCTCAGTTTGGGCCCGCTTTATGTCAGCCTGAATGGCGGAAATTTCTTCAGAGGATCACCTCATATGCTCTTATGCCTCTGCCAGCTGGGCCTTCAATCGCGAGATTAGCTTCAATTGTTCGTTAAGAGAGGCTGAGTGCTCTTCCTACCAGATCTGTAGCCCCTAGAATTCATTTTCAGCCTCCCTGAGTTTCTTGGTGTTCGTCGCCTTCCTCCGTTGCTAGCCCTTGCTAAGGCCGCAATCATACTCCTGAATCTTCTCTGCCATAACATCTCGAATGAGCAGGTGAGGACGTTGGGCATCCACTACGCCAACACACAGATCACGCATCTGCGAGCGAAGCCTCTCCATATCGTCCAGCCATAATTCATGGGGGGTATTCTTGATAAGGCACATGATCAAATTCCATGATCAGTGGTAGACTATATTTCTGTCCTCTTCGTCAGAGGATGTCTCATCCCAGTCCGCGCGGTTGGCAGGCTCGTATGTGGGATACACCCTCAAGAAATCTTCAGCGGGATCTATATCTGGTGTCGAATCAGGCGTAGCAGGACTTGGTTTGACCGGTCGATCCTCTTCATCGAACCCCACCTCAATGACCTCGAGCACGACCCCGATGGAGGTCCCGCCTAAGGGGAGCTGCATCTCAGGTGGGATTGGTAACTATCTCCACGATTACTGGCACGCCCCTGGGAGGGGCACCACCAGAAATCCCAACTAGTCCCGCCGCAGCGGCCCATGCTAGTTAAAGAATAGTACATAATAGGGAAGGTAACTGACATCAGTTGGTATGATCAGAGTATGGCAGTAATAATATCAGTTGAGAGGGCTCACTGAGATCGAACTCTGGGAGCCTCTACTGAGTTGATATTGATGGGGCCCTGAAGTGTGGCCCTCCATATATTGTTGGGAGGTCTTGGGATTCTGGAGGAGCCACCTAGGATATCCCAGCCCCGCCAGAAATAGAACTGGACATGACCACAGGTGCGAGTTCCAAGGGTTCTGCATCATCACCCACCAAGGGGAGAGAACGAGGTCTGTGCACAAGCTCCTCCCAAACAGTTCAAATATTGGTGAAAAGCCCATAATGGTTTGATAGCAGACCATGATGAATGAAACTTGGAATATTACCTCGAGATCCTTCATGAAATCTTTGATATTCGAGTCTTGATCACCGACTTCACCTTCCTCCAACGGGCTCCCTCCACTGGCCTCGTCCGCCCGTGAGGATTCGTCTGATTCTTCCGATAGGGGGAAAAGCTCTCTCAGATCAGCGACCGATAGCTGTGGGGGAACCATCTGGTTCAGCAGTACCCTCACACAGTCTATCATTGGACCCGTGGAACCCCTGGAATGAATGAAGTCCTCCAGCTCAACCAAATATTGCTCCGCCTCTGCCGGAGACACTGCAAAACTGGCCCAGACAGGGCCTATACCTAGTAGGTCCATCCCGAAATGGTTCAGGTGTTGCCACATCTCGGGCAGGCCGAGAAACTGCCGGTTGACATCCCAAATGTCCCGGGCCTCTGGGAAGACAGCATCCTCTGGCATGTCAATATGGCACAACCGTTTCCCTAGAGCCAGAGTGGATATGTTGCGGAATCCCCTTGGTGGCCACCCATCGGGATGGATTTTCTCTTCCGGGACCATAGGATCCACTACCGCTACTGGATCCACCGCCACTACCTCACCCTCAACTGGTGCAGGTCTCGCCACCACGAGAAGCCCTTCCCGTCCTCCGACCCCGACCTTGGGATAGGGGAGACCCATCATCACCAGCTCAAATAGTTGGCTTCTTTAGCATTTCCCCCAGATAAGATGCCTTCTAGATTATGGCATAATCCTTCACCAGCCTAAAGGTGGCAGTAGGAAGAGGCGATGCATTTCTCATTTTCACGTCCTCTCGTGTGAACATGATCCACAATTGCCTCATCACACATGGGTGATCCTCGTGGCGCACCTCCCAGTAGACTTGCGGGGTCAGACGCTGTAGGCACCTGAATTGCCTTGTGAACTAGTGAGGGGTGTATGGCTCGTAGAGAGGCTCGCAGTCCACCCATGCAACCAAAAATCCACCTAGAAAGGCCATGAGATAGGCCCAATGCTCTTCCGTTCCCCGACCGTCGTCGGTGAGTACCCCCATCAGCAATGGAAACGGGCGGAAGTTAAACTCGTCTACCTTTGACACCCGGTTTAGCACCAAGGGTACGGTCAATTTGGCTGGAAAGATCCTGAAAGCATTCAGGATGGATGGATGGAAGTTTGAACCTAGAGGTGAGATGGGGTTCGGGTATTCGTAAACCCCCCCTGATGTGCGCCGCGATCCACCCACACAGGATATGGAAGGGCCCACATATTCTCGGCGGATTGTTTCCCTCAGTAACATGTTGTAGCATCTTTTACAATTTGGCGTTCATCAGAATCCCTAGATTGACCCACCCCCTATGGCCAGCATGGATTCCATGATGAACGAGCTGGGCTGCACCCCCATGTTGGTATCCCTCACTGGTAGGATCCAACCACAGATAAGGGTCATGATAAAGGCCGCCAGTCTGACTATCAGCTGCTGTTCATTACTGACACTAAAACCCCAGGTCTTCTATTGGCTGTCCTCCAAGAACCTCAAATACGAATGATCCTTGCCCCGTTGAACCCCATTTGGGAAAGTTCAAGGCCTTGTGGGAAACACTCGATCCGTTGGGAATTTCTGGAACTCCTTGAGCCACTTCTTAAAGTGAAGGTCCCTCACCACTTCTTTATCTTCCCTAGGGCCAGCCCCAATAGTGCCAGCGCCAGCCACGACATCTGCTCTGGATCCTCCCAGGCACTTATGACAGGGAGTAACTCATCGTACATATCCACCAAGATCAAGACCCCTGAAATCTGATGGACATCCCATAGACTGATGCTAACCTCCCCATGGTGCAGGTAAAAAGTGTTGGTCCTAGATGACCATCTACTCAACAGCTCTGACATCAGCTGTTTCAGTTGATAAATGTAGAATTGGGAGGCCCATGCTGCCTCATACAAGCCCACTCTCCTTATATTAGCTCTGAAATCCTTGCATGAGGCACCTACCCAGTAGGCCCATGCCCAGTCATTTGTGAAGTTGCCGACCGAGCATAGGTCCCACTCATCAGACCACCCTTTCTTCGAATACCTCAAGGCTTCCTTTAGTATTGTGCGGTACATGGGAGGGGACGTCTCCAGATCAAATGGATTTACATCAACATTGTCCAGGATATTGTACATGTAGTCTTCAGTGACAGGTGTGAAGTCTTCCTGTGCCTAACCATTGGCCACCCTGAACCATTGGTGCTGGCATGATGTTCTCCAGAACCAGTAAGCTGGTTCATCCCTACTCGCCTCAGGAATGAAGACGTCGTCCCGCAGCCCGAAGCCGTACAAGGGAAGCTTCCTACACATCGTATAGTTCTTTTTACTCTCCGATAGCAGCTCCGTCAATGAATTGTGGTCCGAATGTCTATGAAACAACTCTCCTAGGCCCAGACAATTTTCCATCTCATCCCTCCGGGCGGCGTCTGTGAGCACCCCCAGCACAGCTTCTCAATGGGACATTGTATTTCAGAACTCAGAAAAAAATTTCATCTTGGGTCACGAAGATCATTCACGGAGATCATTCGCGAAGACGAATCGCGGAGCTTGACCTTGGCCTACAAACACATGTTCATGTGGTGCGGTCACAAAGTCAGAGACTCACGGTTCGCAGCGAAGCCCGATTCGCAGAGAGAAGGCACGAAGTATGAAGAGCTTCATGAATCTAGAGCACAAAAGGACAAAATCACGGAGAAGGGAAAGTAAAAAAGAGAGGACTGGCCCCCTATTTATAGGCAGCAGCCTTTGGAGCTTCGCAACGCATCCAGCCCGCGCAGAGCTTCACGGTGCGCCCGGCCCGCGGGACCCATGTCCACCTCGTGCACCCTCTTCGCGAGTGAGAACCGCGAATGACCGATGATTTTGGCTATTTACTTCAAACATCGACCCTTGATCCCTCTGTCGCTGCATGTCTGAGGGGGGGGGGGATTTGTTGGCACCAAAATGTTGGAAGAAAAGAAATAAGAGAAAGAGGCCCCACGTCCAGCTTCACGAAGCTACGCCGCGGAGTCCCCCCCAAGAAACGCGGCCGCTGCGAAGCAAAGGAGGCAGTAACCTCCGTGAACGCTTATGAAGTTCGCGAGACCTCTGTGAATTAAAGGAGGCGGTAACCTCCACAAACGCCCGTAACGTTCGCAAACCCGCCGCGAAGCAAAGGAGGTGGTAACCTCCGCGAACGCCCCTGACGTTCGTGAACCGCCGCAAAGAAACCCAATCCCTCCTCGTGCCACGTGAGCTCTTCTTCGCGGTGCCCCTTGAATATAAATACCAAGCTCCCCTGAAGCCCACGGATGGACAATCTGACCTTTCACCTTCCTAGCTCCCAAATCGAGAAGCACCCTTTTTCTCTACGAATCATGAGCTATGCGAGGTATTTTTGCTTCTCTAGGTGCCTCTGCATTGTCTCGTTTTGATCTCATCTTTGGAGTGGGATTCCTTTCGCGAAGCCCAAGGGCCTTTGCAAAGGAAGGGGATCCCCAAGGGGACCCGGGTCATCGTGGAGTATTTATGCTTTGCGAAGCACCCCTCATGTACACGTGATCCATATGCCAAGGCAAGATCACTGTACTTCATGAAGCACCTTGCTTCATGAAACTCTGCTTCGTGAAGCGCCTGTGCTCCGTGAGGCAGTGCTCCACGAATGCCGTTCCACTTCATGAAGCACCTACCACTTCAACCTCCGCCCCATTCCAAGGCTAAGGAACCCCACTTTGCAAAGCACATCCCTTCACAAGTGCCCTTCGGCACACAGAGTAACCGGGCTCCACAAGGCCCCTGCCTATGGACCCCTCTGCTTGGAAAATCCTTTTCCCATGCGACCCTCCAAGTCTTGGAGATGCGATTTCAAAGTCCCCTGGACGATACCTCCTGTAGCATTTCATTTCCTAATGCTTCTTCGCATAGGCACGCTAACAGCTATTGATTCTTCGCATAGCCACGCTAACGTGGACCCCTCGATGGTTTGCTCTGCAACCCCCCTTTATTATGGCATTGTTGTTACCTTCCCTCCCACAAGGAGTAGAGGGTACCAGTTATGTAAGTCCAATGGGTGCGGAGTAAACCCACCTCATCTGAGATATTTGACGTTAAAATTCCAAGAACCCTAGTCCTCAAGACATGACGTTAAACTGTGACATCGCCCCGTGACTCTCATGCGGGGTCCCCCCCACACCTTGGACATTATACATGCCCCCTAGCCTCCACAGGGATGATATACTCCTTCTGGATCACAGGGGAGGATATCCTCCTTCTGGGAGTGGCGTTTGTCCATGGGGGAAGGGCATCCTTCTTGGCATAATCCCCTAGCCTTTCTTGTGGGAGGTAGCACCCATGCACCCCCGTACTTCCCCGGTGTCAAGGACCAAGGGGGGAGATGGACATAGGGGACTTCTGTTACCCTTTCCTCTCCCTCTACTCTTTGTCTCGCTTAGGCCTCCATCCTAGAGTCAGTCCCATCACCATGGGACTCCCCCACACATAAGCCCCATCACACTTCCCACGAACACACCTTTCGCAACGTGATCGTCTGGTCCCTACTGCCTCTTGTTTCTCAAACTGAGCAAGACACACGTGGGCTTAGAGTAAGCATCGACCATGACATCCTCTTATGGGAATCCTCAGAGTGTAAGCCCCAATCCATTACTATAGGCCTCCTCAGAGTGTAATCCCCAATCCATTACCATGGGCCTCCTCAGAGTGTAATTCCCAATCCATTACGATGGGCCTCTTTAGCGTGTAAGCCCCAATCCATCACCATGGACATCCTTAGAGTTTAAGCCCCAATACATGACCATGGGTCTCATAAGATTGTAAGCCCCAATCCATCACCATGGGAATCCTCAGAGTGTAAGCCCCAATCCATGACCATGGGCCTCCTAAGAGTGTAAGCCCCAATCCATCACCATGGGCCTCCTCAGAGTGTAAGCCCCAATCCATCACCATGGGCCTCCTCAGAGTGTAAAACTCAATCCATTACTAGGGGCCTCCTCAGAGTGTATGCCCCAATCCATTACCATGGGCCTCCTAAGAGTGTAACCACAATCCATGACCATGGGCTTCCTCAGAGTGTAATCCCCAATCAGTTACCCTGGGCCTCCTCAGAGTGTAAGCCCCAATCCTTCACCATGGGCATCCTCAGAGTGTAATCCCCACACCCTTCCGAACTACGAGGTCTTTGATCCATGTTAAGGCATGGTACGTAGGAAGACTCACGTGGTTCAAGCCCAACTGCCATCAGACCAAGGTCCATCTTTTCGTCGGTCCTCCGACACACTCACCATTCTAAATTACGAGGACATTGATCCATGTTAAGGAATTGTACGTAGGAAGCCTCATGATGTTCAAGCCCAAAACCCATCAGACCAAGGTCCATCTTTACGTCGGTCCTCCGACACACTCAGTATTATGAACTAATAGGAATTTGATCCACGTTAAGGCATGGTATGTAAGAAGCCTCACAAGGTTGATTCCCAACACCCATTAGACCAAGGTCCATCTTTATGTCGGTCCTCCAACACACTCACCATCCTGAACTACATGGTCTTTGATCCATGTCAAGGCATGGTACGTAGGATGCCTCCCTGAGGTTCAATCCCATCATCCACCTGGGCCATGGTCCATCTTTATGTCAGTTCACTAATGACACCATTCTGAACTACGTGGTCTTTGATCCATGTCAAGGCATGGTATGTAGGAAGCCTCACAAGGTTCAAGCCCGTCACTCGGTCGTTCCGACCCCCTTCATGTCGGTTCACCCTCGTCCCACATGAAATTAAACTGTATTCTCCTGAACTACGTGGTCTTTGATCCATGTCAAGTCATGGTACGTAGGAAGCCTCCCGGAGGTTCAATCCCTTCATCCACCTGGACCCCCGGTCCATCTTCACGTCGGTTTGCTGACGACACCATCCTGAACTGCGTGGTCTTTGATCCATGTCAAGGCTTGGTATGTAAGAAGCCTCCATGAGGTTCAATCCCATCATCCACCTAGACCAAGGTTCACCTTCATTTCGGTTCACTAGCATCCACCCCGAACTACGTGGACTTTGATCCTTCTCAAGACATGATACGTAGGAAGTCTCTTTGGGGATCAAGACCAAAACCATTGTCATCCTGATTCTTACCTGGGCCACCACATCCTGGTGAGATCATGCCACCTCATTCCACTCCATATAATTTGGGAAGCCACCCACGTGTTGGCCCCAATATCGGTGTTCCCTCAAGGTGGTTCTTCAATATGATACACTCTGGCTAGTGTTCTGATTAGACCGATTCATCTCTACCGGACGTTAATGTCACGAAATACCCTGTGTTGAGAATGGGAAGCTGAGGAAAACCTCAGATACATGCCTATGGAATATGATTCCCGAAGTTCGATGTGGGATGCCTTGGGCTTCTGTGCCCTCGAGAAGCCCTATAATAAGGGAAAAAAGGCAGACACACCAATTCACCAGCGTCCAAACATGCCAGTGATGCCTCAACGTGACTACTCCCCCAACTGAAGGTTGCTGCCCTGACCGGACCCCTTGGAAGGTCCTGACAGAAGCAGCGTAATTAAATGGTGTCCATGAAGATATGGCACCGAGAAGAGTTTCACGAGAAACGTATTAAATCTGTAAGGGAGATGTGGACTAGGTAACAAGTTTTGAGGAGGAATTAATGGAAGGAAGAACCGACATCCCATCATCCCATTTTGATCAAGGAGAAAATGTCCCTGAACAAGGAGCGAATGTCACCCGCCTTTGGAAAGCGGGAATGCGGGGTAATAAAAGACGCGCCTGTCGCGCCCAAGAAGAAGGCCACACGCCCCCCGATGAAAGCATCTGTAACAAAAATAAATACCTGTCTGAATAACTGTATAATATATAAGAAGTAATATGAATTTTTGGAAGAGTATCCTAAATGTGGGACATCACGGTATAAGTTGAAAGAAAAATCATAGGTTGATATAGAGACTACAGAGATCACTGCCAAGGTATTTTGGTATCTTTTTATAATTCATCATTTGAAACATTTATTTTCAAATTCAAATGATGAAAGAAGGATAAGATGTCATTATGATGAGTGAATATGTGATGAAAAAATATGTCATCTAGCTGATTGTTCACAATGGAAGAAAATTGATGAGTAGTATCCTACATTCGAAAATGAAATTAGAAATCTCGAACTTTGGTTGTGAAAAGATATAATGAATCCATATCAAAGCCTTAGTAGCACACATAGTTCATGGATTGTTTTACTCGTAATTTACAACCACTCTCCTGAAGTTTGTATGAAGCACAACTATGTCATGTTGAGTATAATGATCTCTAGTCTGAAGCAACTCGAAAATTATATTGATTTTTTCTTATCACCACTACTTTATGATTTGAAACTTTTATGGGAGAATGTATTAGGGTGCATGATTATTATAAAATGGAATATTTTCAACTGCATGTAGTGCTTATGTTTATTAAAAATGACTTCCCAGCATATGAAAATTTGTCTGGATACAGTGTTAAGGGGTGTAATGAATGTCTAATTTGTGAAAAAAACAGACTTCATATTGTCAATTGCATCATGAGTGGAAAAAATAGTATACATGGTTTATCAAAAGTTTTTGCCTATGGATCAAACTTATAGAAGAATAAAAAAGGAATTTAATAGATCACAAGAATTTGATATTTCTCCAAAACATTTATCCCCTAATGTGTATTTTGAATGGGTGAAAATCCTTGATGTGACACTGAGAAAGATACATAAATCTGGTAATGATAGATATATTTGGAATAAAAGGATAGTATTTTTTGAGCTACCATATTGGAGATATCATGAAGTGAGTCATAATATTGATTTCATGCATTTGGAGAAGAATATCTGCAATAGTTTTATTGGAACATTGTTAAATATTAAAGAAAATACTAAAGATGGGTTGAATGCAAGATTATACTTACGATCAATAGGATTACATTTTGAGTTATCTCCCACTCCTAATGGATGGCATACATTCCTTCCCCCATCTTTTCATACATTATCCAAGAGGGAGAAAATTAGATTTTTTCAGTGACTTCATGATATCAAAGAACCTCTAGTTTATTCTTCAAATGTTAAGAATTTTGTCTCTTTAAAGGATTTGAAGTCGATAGGTATGAAATCTCATGATTTTCACATCATGATGCATCAACTTATACCAGTTTAATTGTGTGGAATATTACCCATCCATATTAGAAAGACTATAATGAAGGTGTTTTATTTTTTAAATTCAATTTGTAATAAGGTGATTGATCTGAATGATTTGAACATTTTGGAAAAGGATACAATTTATATAATTTTTAATTGGAAATTTACTTTACTTCATCTTTTTTTTGATATAATAGTGAATTAAATATTTTATATGGTTTGAGAAATAATTCTTTGTGGACGTGTATATCTTCATTGGATGTATCCTTTTGAAAGGTATATGCAAATATTGAAGGGGTATGTTAAGAATCCATATCGACCTGAAGTCTCCATTATTGAAAAGTATATTTCTGAGGTGGTTGTAGAGTTTTGTACGAGTTAATTGGATGCGGTGGAGCACATAGGTTTGCCTCCATCTCACCATGAATGAGTTAATAATGGGGGAAAGGGGATTCGTGGCTTGAAAGTTGAATAATTTTCAACTGAACAGATGAAGAAGGTACATTTATACATCTTGAATAACATAGATGATGATCAACTATATATTACATGGAATATTAATGAGTTGAAACAATATCATCTAATGAAGAATGAAATGTGTATTTTTAATGAGCACAAAAATACATTTTTTCCATGGTTTAAAATGACCTTTCTTGGTAGATCATATGTATTACAGACATTAAGATGGTTAGTGGGTGGTGCAAGTTTAAATGTGATAACATGGTCTGGGTATGACATTAATGGATATAAATTTCATATGAAAGCTTAGGACAACAAAAGATTAGTTCAGAATATTGGTGTATTGGTGTTTGTAGAGACATTGCATTTTTGGAGTTCAAAAGAAAAAAACCCAATTTCTGCATCAAGTGCATATTATGGAGTCACTGAAGAAATATGAGAGGTTGATTACGTTAAAAATAATGTTCCTATTTTTAACTACAAATGTTTTATCAGTAAGAATAGTTTCAGACATGATGAATTTGGAATGATAGTTGTTAATCTGAATAGATTAGAAGACACAACAGATTCTTTTATAATGGAAACACATGAAAAACAGATTTTCTTTGTTGTTGATATATTAGATATATAGTGGTATATTGTTTTAAAATGGAAAAAACAATATTTTGGTTTGGATCAACTTGATGAAGATGCTGATTTATGTGAGATACCTACTTCCATGGAATGATTAGAAGAAAATAATGATGAGCATGTTGAAGGAATGGTTTGTGCCATAAGGAACGTTCATAACAAAGGAATTTTGAAAAAACAATTGATTTATAAATTCTTAATATTATAGGTAACATATTTTTATTTCTTGTTTACATTTATTAATTTCACAAAATCTTAGATATTGTAATTTTTTTCTTTATTAAAATGCATTTTAAAAAAAATATGTAGAAATTTTTGTTTATTTTAATTTTGTTTTGTTTAGTTTATCATGCTTACCATTATGTAACTTATATATCTATTGATTTTGTTGAATGAAAATTATTTTACCATGTTTACTATGTTTAAAATTTTTACCATGTTTACCATAGTTTACCATAGTTTAACTTTATGTAACTTATAGATTTATTGATTTTTTTTAATGAAAATTACACTACCATATTTAACATTGTTTGACATGCTTACCATATTTACCATGTTTACTATTATGTAACTTAGTTCAGTTTTACATTTTTCGTTTACATTAGTATTGTAATATTTTAATTTTTATATTTGTGACCTAATGTTTGCTTTTTTGATTGGAAGGATAATGACAAATAAAAAAGTTGGCCATCCACATGGTTCTAGAGATGATAATCAGGATCATACCTCTGGGGAGGAACATTCACATGCTCTTCTTTATGTTCCCTAATATTCCTCATGTGCTCCCATAACGACAAAGAAGAGTTCAAGAGTTGGTAAATGTGGCTGCATATGTTTGCCAAAATTATCACTTTCCTGAAGCCAGGACCAGAGGATACTCATTGAGTTTGATGAGAATGATATTCCTAGAGGTCCAAATGAAAAATATTTTAATAGTTTTATATCGAATCAGGGTAAAATAAAATTAATCATTTTGTATAATGATTGGAGAAGTGTGGAAAAAGTGATACAATCTCAGTTGTGGGAGACAATTTTGGAAAGATATTTTTCTATTATTTGACTAATCTTTAAATTTTTATAGTATAATATGTTTTAACTTTTATATATCAGATGACATTTGATATTCCTGACACTGGAGGAGTCAGGAGTAAATTTTTATTAATGGATACAAGGAGATGAAGGGATTTAAAATCAACCCTCACAGCTGATTTCATTTTTGGTCATAGGAAACAGGACTATCCATGTCATATATATCCTTTCATATATAAAGACACATGGAATCAATTTGTCGAAAGTAGAAGGAAAGAATCATTTTTAGTAAGGTAAATGTAAAATTTTATAAGATTTATGATATAAATGATCTTATTAATGTTTTGTTAATGATTTATTATTCTTAATTTATTTCAAACATGGACATATTATCAATAGATCCAATCTAAAAATGTATACCCTCATAGTTTATCTCAGGGAGGGTATAGTATATTAGAAGAACAAATGATGGCAGAAAAATTAAAAAATCCTAGAGCTGAGTCTTCAATCTCTAGAGAGGTTTCCCCTCCATCCCCTCAATCTATGCATGAAAAATGAAAGAGAACTCAGATAGGAAAAAAGGGGAAATATCTTTCAGAATAATAGAGAATCTTAGCTGAGAGGATTGTTAGAAATTTATTTTATTTATTTAAGTTACTTATATTATTTATATACATTGAATCATTACAGAAATGTTCAACTAATTAATACAAGATTATCTTGAGGAGTAGAGCACATAGGGGGTATTTACAGCTACTGGGAGGCAAGATATTTTATCTGTAGCATTGGGAAAGCCCGAACACCCCAGTCATGTATGAGGATACCCGATGGGTATATCAGTAAGAAAAGTGTTTCCACATTCTTCAAATTCTTCCATTGAGGGTGTTTATAAAAAAATAGCATCCTTAGAGGTTGAAGTTCATAATATTAATGCGAATATGGAGGAAAATGTTAGAGTGTCGATACAGTCTATGTATGTTGACATGAAAAGACAAATTCATACTGTAACTCCCACTCCTACACCTCCCCCTGCAGACCCCATTATTTATCATCCACCTCCTCTAGCAGCTCCCACTCCCCCACATCTAGACCCAATTATTTATCCTCCACCTCAGCCTACAGATCCCATTTTTTATCGTCCTCCTCCTCCTCCATGACTTCCTACTTATTATGAGTTGTATGTTGATGATCCTCACCATCATATAGTTGAATATGTGCTGGTATATTGTATAAGAGATATAGTTCATCCTCAATAGTTAGAGGTAGAGCATCATAGGGTCATTGTACATGATATTATATATATATCATCTTGAGTACCATTACCTACAAATTAGGTGATGATAGTTGGACATAGTATTAGCCACTTTTATGTTTGGCCATCCAGACTTCTACAACTCATTACCATAGAGGTATGTATGTTTTATGTTTTATTTTATTTTTTATTAAAGTTGTTTTAACATTTTAAAAATAATATATTTTTCTATTTATTTACATGAATACTTCAATGGTAATGAAATACTGTATAGAAAACAACAAATACAAATGGATATGACATCAGATACAGATTCTAGTAGTCTTGACAGATTGTCAAGATATTCAATTTCTTCGGTGGATCGTTATTCGTTTCCAATCGAATCCCATGTTTGTAGATGTGTAATAAATGTTGGGATTGTGAAAAATTATATCATGGATCTTGTTACTGGAGATAAGTTGGGCATCAATGTGGTGCATATTTTTTCCATGTAAGTCTGAAAAAATTTCCCTATGTTATATTTATTAAAAATGTATACTTTATTTGTTGTATTAGGTATGTTTATAAAATGTGTGAGAAGAATGAGAATACATATGCATATATATTCATGGACATGCATATGATTTCTCCTGAAGCACATGCATTGGATGAGGAACAAAGAACACTTTATATTGCTGAATGATTTGAACAGAATATAATCACGTAGTGTTGAATGATTCCTTTTTGTGAGAGGTATGAAACATATATCTAGAAAATTATTCATTATATTTTGACATAAAATACCACTAACCTTAAATTTTCTTTCATATTGGTTATCATTGGATATTCGGTGTTTTTGGACCATGGGAGAAAACACTTTGTTGGATATGCTCTGTCCATAGTGATGTGTGGGGAAGTTTTAAGAATATTTTGGAAAAGTACGATTTAATTTTTTAATAGCTGTTTATATTATAATGAATATTAAATTTATCCTATTATATTATTTTCTAATAGGGGATGGGAATAATTTTGAAAAAACAAAAATAAAAAGAGTGCCAAGATCAAATATGTAAAATTAAAGGTAAATATCCATTTGTAATTTGTACTTTTTGATGTATTCCATAAAAATGATATTTTGAATTGACACTCAGTTAAATAGAATTGTCATAAAAAATACGGTGTCATCGAATGTAGATATTTTATGTTATGTTTTATGTATGAAATAATTACAGCTGGAATACTTTTAATGTTTGACGAAGTTAGATTTCCTTATAAAATTTTCCATAATATTTCATTTGATTTATTCATTATACATGTTAACTACTTTACTTTTAATTTGATTCTATTTGATGACCCTCAACCCTATAGTGCTCAAGAGGTCAAACACTTACAAGTGGAATGGTCAAATTATTTTATAGGTTTGATTGGATTTTAGTTTGTCTGTACTGTAAAATTTAATTTTGAATATTGTAATTGTAATTATGTATTTGGTAGTTTTTTTGGATGGATTTAGAATTTTTTAGTTGACATTGTATGTTTTTAATATTATAAATGTGAATGTTTAATTTTGATCTGGTTCTTCTTGTTTTATTCTAGTTCTGATGTATTTCTAGTATGGATTTTGGTCTCGCTTTGGTCTTCTTTCGGTCTAGTTTCTGCTTGTTTTGGGTCTACTTTGGTAGAGTATAGTAATGGTTTCATAGTTTTATTAAAAAAATTGGTTTTTACATAAGTTATAAAGTAACCGACGTAATAAATGCCTGGGTAATGATTTTTTATGTTGGTTATATAATAACCGATGTAATGAAGTCATGTAGAATGGTTTTGTACATAATTTATTTATTAATCGACGTCGTATATCATTTTTCACATCAGTTATACAAAAACTAACGTGAAAAACGCTTCACAAATTTGTTTTTACATCAGTTATTTTGTAACCGACATAATAAATTATTTGGGGATGGGTTTTTAGGTCAGTTATTTTTTAACCGATATAATAAATTCCAGGGGAATGGTTTATTACATCAGTTATTTAATAACCGAAGCCATATATTTGATAACTGGTATTTTATATTATTTTTCACATCGGTTATTATATAATCGATGTGAAAAAATCTTCAAAGGCATGATATATTACGTCAGTTATTACATAACTGACGTAATAAACTATATATCACTCCATTTATTTAATAACCATCGTAATAAATTGAGACTAAAAATCATTTATCACATTGGTTCTTTAATAACCAATGTGAAAAATGATTCGGATTTTGGTTTTTAATGTCGAATTTAAAATAACCAACCTAAAAAAATATTTATAATGTCACCTTTAAAAACATTAGTTAAAAACCATCCTAAAATATACAAAATAACTAACATAAAAAACATTTTCTGCACTAGTGAGTATCTCTCAGAACACCATAAAATCATGCCAACTCATAATAAGTGAAGCTTCCAACCCCCATGAGTTTATCCTGGGAGGTCCATAGTATCAAGCATAAATCTAACCCCTAGGTGTTAATCCTAGGTAATCCAGTAGTCATCCTAAATAAATTCATCCCATGGGTGATAATACTGGGAAATAAATCAATATCAGGCATCATCACTGACTCTTGGGGGATGACCCAAGACTATCATTAGAATCAAAAATAATCTTCAACTCTATTGGGGTGACCCTAGGTCATCATGATCATTAGAAATCATCTTTGACCACTAGGAGGTAATCTTGGGTTATCAATCATATCAGTAATAAATGTAAATTCTTTGGGGTTGACCCTAATAAATCCATATAACCATAGGCATACAAGAAAATTCATAGGAATAAAAGGAATTTCTTACATAAAAGAAAATTCTAAGGGGTATTACATTCCACCCATGATATATCAAAGTAATAATAAAAAAACATATTAGACATCCTTGCAAACCCATCTAACATAAATGTGATTCGACACTGAAGAACATGAACTGAAATAAACCTTACATCCATATACAACATACATCACCTATTAAAGTTCTGAGGTGATACCCTCAATCAACTCTACTAATTCCCAAATGCACCCTCTAAGGGGTCATTATATCACTGGGGAACACTTTGATGTACTTAATTCACAACATAATGAAGACACCCACATGGAATCATCAATATCGGTCTCATATCTTAGGAAAAAACTTGACAATAAGAGCGCATATCATCCATCAGCATCATCATCATTTCATAATGGCCTCACTAGCCTTATAAGATAAGCCATACTAGCATTAGTTTCAAGAGATGTATGAAGCCCGTCTCCCATCCAGAGTTGATAAATTAGCCATCCCTCGCACAACTTACCCATAAAAAGTATACCCAGGTGACACACACCTATCATGGGGTGTGGCAAAAACGTTTATTTACTATGTAAAAATATAGTATAGTGGTTAACCTAAGTTTTCTCCCGATGAGGAGTGGACACAAAATAGTTTGTCACTTTTTATTTACAGAAAACGTTCGGTCTTTTTGAAATAGTTTGGTTTTAAAATCATAGAGATAAACGAAACAAAAGGAAGAAAATGGGAAAAATATTAAAGAAAAATATAGAATGAAAGTGATTTAAAAACTATTTTAAGAGATGGGTGATCAAGTCGGGGTCGGTTTTATAATTTCAATGCTATCCTTGTTCCATTTAATTCAATCCTCTTCTGCTAAGGTGATTTATGTGAGATACCATAATTACTTCAACTCACTTATTTCGTTAAATGGTTTAACAAAATTCTATTTTGGTACACACTTCTTCCATTGTGTGATAGATTGGTAGTGAACACCCCTAATTACATATGGAAATTCCCAATCGGGTATTGTTATCCTAAATAATCCTGAATATTCACCACCCCTCCCACACGTACTAGTGATCTCTAGGTACTTCACCACTAAGCCCTGATATTTATTCTATCGAATATACCACCAGAACCTAATTTAGGGAGAAAATTGATCATTTATAAAAGCAATAATAACAACAGAATAGAAAATCAAATACGATTGTATAAGATAATAAATTCTGTTTTTAGAATTTGAAGACAACTTCGCAGAAGAGAGAGAGATTTTATTCAATCAAATGTAATAACTCAAATAATTAAAAATATAAAACCTTACCTCCCCTAATCACCTCATATGTTTACCCCACCATGGTAAGGGTAATTGAGATGAAAGGGGAAGAAGAAGGCATTATGGAACTTGAAGAACAAAAGAGAGAAATGAAGAACTCAAAAATAAATCCTCCAGAATCTATCTTCCAGAAATTTGCTTCGGTTATTCCCTCTCCTGGCCGAATGAGGCTGAGGTACCTTCTTATAGAATATTGGTAATGAAGTTGGCCATCTACCCTCAAAATATCAGAGATATTGGAGTCATTTCAATGATGTTATGGCCATCTAAATGGAAGAAACTTTTCTTGGCTGCCAAACACTATTCCACCATCCCTTCTTTGACCATTGAATTGGCGGCATTAATGAATTAATTTATTTCTAATATTTTTTTTATCTGAACCTGATATTAAGATTTCTAACCCAGCTGGAACCACTACATTTGGAGGCCATTGGTCCAAGATATACTTCATTGAATGTGTCATAGTCTATTCTGCCAGCCAGAATAACTGTTCACATTGACCGAATTGTTTTGTCTTGTTGGAGTTAGAATTGGATTTTGTTCCTGAAGAAGTATATGTAGCCCAAGAATAATGACATCCTAAAAAAAGAAATCAGGTGAATTTGATTTACAGTGTAGGATTTATGCTCGAAATATAGAAGAAACATAAAACTGTTAAATGTCAAGAATTAACCAATTTTCACACTTAAGCTCAAAACTCACCAAAAATCATGAAATGATGAAAATAAGCTGAAATTGATTAATGGGAAGGGATTAAATCATTTAAAAACATATAATTAATTATGAAAATATTATCTCTGTCAATTCCCCCACACTTATCACTTGGACTTCTGGACAAGTAAACATCGATATTAAATCAAAGAAAATTTAAAACACATATCCATGAGATCTAACAATTTAACACCAAGAAACAAAAAATATCACGCCTCATAAAAACCATTATTTTAAGTTCTAAATTCAGTTAATTAAATATATTTCTTCTTAATTCCTTATCCCATGCACAAAAAATAGTTACCTAACATGCATTTTCTCTCATCACACAAATACCAGTTTTTCAGTAATATCTTTCTCATCCAATACTCATGCAAGGGTCACCATAGACTTGATCAATTACTACATCTCCTCCCGATGTGAGTCAAGTACATATGTTTATCATGAAAACTTTTAAAGGTTTTTTTGTGGCTTCAGGTTGGTAGGATTAAGATGTGAAAAGTTTTGAGGCTAAATAAGGAGGGTTTGTCTCTTTTTTAAGAAAAATTGAATTATTCTAATTTTCACTTAAATATGGTATCCTCCTCACTCCCCTTAGCAGTAAATCATCTCCACTAGCATGAATAATCAGTGAAATTTCACACCATTCATCATTTCACATAAATATTTTCAATCATCTCAAACATGTTTTTTTTTGAAATCTCCAGATAGGCACAACTTTTTTCTACATTGGATGCTCCAAAAAGGCACAGCTTCTCATACATGAAAGCTCCAGAAAAGGCACAACTTTCAACAGAATGATTTTTTTTTCAGAAATAAGAAAATCTCTTAAACATTTTAGTTTCCACCCAATGTATCTCCAAATGAGTTACCACAACACAAGTCAACCTCCCCCTACACTAATGTTCAACTAGATTATGAAATTTCACTTCAAGAGCATGTTGGATAGGGAAAATTGGCTTGTAATGTGGCTAACCTAAACGGTTGTTCATGGATGAAATGGGATACAAGGATTAAATGTATAATGTGGGCCATTGTAAAAATGATTATCTTGAAAAGGGGGCTTTAAAATCAAAGAAATTCCTCAATCATTTAAAACACATGTACCTCAAACCCTCAAGTTTTGATAGGAATAAATCTAATTCTGGTTAAATCAAGCATGGTATGGTTCTCTCAAGAAGTTAGGTAAAAGAAAAGAGTATGAAAAATAGGTTTAGAAGCCTCAAAGGAAAGTGATTTCAAATATAAGGATAGTGATATGTGGCATTAGATTTAATATTCTGAGTAATTTTCATGAAATTCATAAAGAATTGAACTTGAAACAAAGTCATTTTCAGCATTCATTTAAGCTCAGTTTCATGGAATAAATTGTTTCACTCAGGGAAATGGGTTTTAAAAATAGAAATGAGACTCATTTTAGCTCAATAGTTTTAGAAAAACACAAAAATTTTACAAAGAAACACACATATTGACTAAAAATGTTTTCTTAATAAGAATACAGACAACAAATGAAAATCCTAACTACAAAGGTACCCTCCCCCACACTTAAAAGATGCAATGCCCTCAATTCATTAAATTGGATTAAACATGTAATATGATTTTAAATTGAATCATATTAAGAAATAAAGTGTTAATGAGAGGTACAACCTGATGGATTTGTTGATAAAAGGGTTGGAGGAGTGATATCTCCTCCACTGGCTCTAATTGCATGGTCCCAAATAATTTCTTCAACTGATGCCCATTAATAGTGAATGGATTCTTCTATTGATCCTTCATAATCTGAACAACACCAAAAGGATATACATGAGTAACAATAAATGGACATTCCCATATAGAATGAAGTCTACCTGGCATCAACTTGAGTCTTGAGTTGAATAACAACATTATGTCCCCAGGATGGAAGTTTTTCGATTGGATCAGTTTGTCATGAGCCACTCTTGTTATCTCTTTGTAAATCATGGAGTTTTCAAAAGCTTCCCTTCGAATCTCTTCCAGATCTTGCAACTGTAATCTTCTTTCCTTCCCAGTTCTTTCAAGATCCAAATTTATCTTCCTCACAGCAAAGTATGCCTTATGTTCCAATTCCACAGGTAGGTGGTAACTTTTCCCATAAATCAACCTATATGGAATCATTCCAATTGGGGTTTTGTAGGATATCCTGTAATCCCATAATGTTTCTTCCAACCTTTGGCTCCAATCCTTCCTATTTGGATTAACAATCTTTTCCAAAATTTCTTTGATTTCCCTATTGGAAACTTCAGCTTGTCCATTCGTCTGTGGATGATTGAGAGTTGATGTTTTATGATGCACCCCATATTTCGTCTGCAAAGCCTCCATTATCCTATTTCAAAAGTGATTTTCTTGATCACTAATTATTTCTCTAGGCACTCCAAACCTACAAAATATGTTAGTCCTAACAAAATCGCAAACAACTTTGGCATCGTCAGTCCTAGTGGCTTTTACTTCCACCCATTTGGAAACATAATCAACAAAAAGCAAGATATAATAATTTCCAAATGACATTGGGAAATCCCCCATAAAATATATTCCCCAAAATTCAAATATTTCACAAAAATTAAGTGGTTATTGGGGCATTTAATTTCTTGTTGAAATTTTTCCAAAAAACTGACATTTTCCACACATTTTACAAAATTCATGAGCATATTTAAAATGGGTGGTCCAATAAAGTCCAGATTCTAAAACCATCCTTGCTGTCCTTTGAGGTCCAAAGTGGCCTCCACAAGCTAATGTGTGGAAAAACTCAAAGACAGAATTAATTTCACTTTCAGGAAAACATCTTCTTATTACTTGGTCATTGCAAATCTTACAAAGAAATGGCTCATCCCGGATAAAATATCTAGATTAAGATTTCATCTTTAGAATTTGGTGGAAATTTAAGTGAGATGATACTTGATATGTTACCAGATAATTGACCATATTGGCATACCATGGAACTTCACTGTTGATGGTGTAGAGTTGTTCTCTAGGAATCTCATCATTAAGTGGTTTCTGGTTTGGAATTTCTCCTTCAGCGGTGTGGGGTAGTCGACTTAGATGATCAACCACCTTATTTTCACTTTTCTTTTTATCTTTAATTTCCAAATTGAACTCTTGTAAGAGTAGAATCCATCTTACTATCCTTGGATTTGCATATGCCTTCTTCATTAAATACCTAAGAGCTGCATGATCAGAAAAACAACAAATTTAGTACCAAGAAGATATGATCGAAATTTATCTACTGCAAATACAACTACAAGGAATTCCTTCTCGGTGGTTGTGTAATTGATTTGTGTGGAATCCAAGGTCCTTGGTGAATATGATATTAATTGATGATTTTTTTCAATTATTTGTGATAGAGTTTCTCCCACTGCTTGGTTGGATGCATCACAAAGCAACTCAAAAGGGTAATCCCAGTTGGGTGGTTTCATTATTGGAGGTGTGATCAACCTTTTCTTTAGTTCATCAAATGACATTCTGGATGCATAATAAATATTAAAGTAATCTTCTTTTATTAATAATCTTGAGAGAGGGAGAGAAATCTTACTAAAATCTTTGATGAACCTTCTGTAAAATCCAACATGTCCTAAAAAAGATCTAACATGTTTTAAACAAGTTGGATATGGCAGGGAATTTATTACTTCAACTTTAGACTTATCGACCTCTATCCCTTTTTGTGAAATTATGTGCCCCAAAACTATTCCCTTTTCAACCATGAAATGACATTTTTCAAAATTTAAGACAAGATTATTTTGAATGCATGTTTTCAAAACTTTTTCCAAATTTCTTAATCAATGATCAAATGAATTAACAATAATTGGGAAATCATCAAGAAATACCTCCAAGCAGTCCTCAATATGATCTGAGAAAATAATCACCATACACCATTGAAATGTTCAAGGGGCGTTGCATAGACCAAAAGGAATACTTTTGTAGGAGAATGTACCAAATGGATAGGTGAATGTTGTCTTCTCCGAGTCTTCTGGTGCGATCAGTACCTGAAAGTATCCTGAGAATCCATCTAAAAAACAATAATGAGTTTTTCCAGCTAACCTTTCTAGAATTTGATCGATGAATGGAATAGGGAAGTGGTCTTTTCGGGTAACTTGGTTTAACTTCCTGTAATATATACACACTCTCTAGCTATTTTGTACTCTCATGGGGATCAATTAATTTCTTTCATTTTTGACAGTTGTTAGGCCAGTTTTCATTAGAACTACATGAATAGGGCTAACCCACTGAGAATCAAAGACTGGGTAAATGATGTCACCTGCTAGAAATTTCCATATCTCATTCTTGAAAACCTCCATGATTGTGAGATTGGGTCTTCTCTGAGGTTGTCCAACTGTTCAAGAATCACTTTCTAAAATATTCTATGAGAAAAAACCTTGGGATTGATTCCTGGTATATCACTTAAACTCCATCCTACAGCTTGGACATTTCTTTTGAGTAGGTCAATTAGAGTTTCCTCTTGTGAATGGGATAGGTTATTGGAAATTATTACTAGAAATTTTTCTCATTCCATTAGGTAAGAATACTTCAAATCACTTGGTAATGGCTTATGTTCAAGACATGGGGTTTTTTTAAGTGATGACATTGAATTATGGTTTCCTATTCCTAAGGATGGAATCTCTAGTATCATCTCATTTTCATTTAACAGATGATCAAAAAAATTAGATTTTACCTCATCCTTTAACATGAGATTAGGATTTTTAGGTTCTTGGGAATTGGAATTTTCAAATGAAGAATGTTATCCTAATGATTAGAAGTCAAGAAGCATACCTGAATCTTAAATTGGTTCTATAACTTCTTCATCGAAGATCGCATAAAGTGAGTGATTACTGGAAGGATGCTTTATTGAATCAAGAATATTGAACTGTACTGTACTATCTCCAAGTTCCATTGTGAGTGTTCCTTTATGGACATTGATGATAGTCCTTGCTGTTTTAAGGAAGGGTCACGCTAGGATGATGGGAGAGGGGCCTGAAGCTCTGTCTTCTTCCATGGTAATGAAATTAAAGTCTGCTACAAAGATAAATCCACTTACTTCAATGAGTACATTTTCTATAACTCCAGCTGGAAAAACGGTGGATCTGTTTGCTAATTGGACCACCACTCGAGTTGGTTTTAGTTCTCCGATCTGCAAGGATAAAAATACTGAGTGTGGCATAACATTTATTGAAGCTCCTTGATCACATAATGCATCAGTAAAATTTAAAGAACCAATAGTGCAGGGAATAGAGAATGTCCATGGATCTTGACATTTTTGTGGTATCATTGGTGTGATCAGTGCTGAGACACTTCTTCCTAAGCTTATTCTCTCATTTCCATCCAACAACCTTCTTTTTGTGCACAACTCCTTCAAAAATTTTGCATACATAGGGATTTGTTTTATTGCATCTAGTAGTGGGATATTGTTCTCAAAATTTTGAAAAGTTTCTTGGATTTATTTTTGAATTCTACCTTCTTCAACCTTCTTTGACTCAACTAATGCATATGGGAATGGTTCTTGTATATCCTTTCTCTCCCTTTGTTGTTTTTGCAATGGTGTTTCTAGCCTTTCATTTCTAAACCTGATTCTTTCTCCTTTGTTGTTTTGGTCTACTTCTTTTGGATGGATGTGTTGTTCTTCATTAGGTTTCTTAGAATAATAATCCTCAATTTGTTCAGGTGACATTATCTCTTTTCCACTTCGTGTTGTAATGACGCTCACGCTTTACTTGGGATTTGGAACTGTTTGTGCTGGGAGTTTTCCTTGATTTTTGGTTAGAATATCCATATGGTTGTCAAATTTATTATCTAAAATTTTCACTATCTTCTTTAGATCTTCAATATTCATTTCTTGGTGGTTCATATGAGAACTTTTTGGAGGTTGTTCATATGGTTTTTGTTGGTATGACTGTTTATAGGGTTTTTGGAATGGTGGAGGATTCTGGTATTGTTGCTGTTGGAATGGAGGATGATTTTTGTATTGATTTTGAAATGGAGGCCTGTCATGGTTGTATCGGAATCCATATCCTTGTTGGGGTTGACGTGGTTTATTTGACAAGATTTTCCTTTCTTGACAGGCAGCTACACAATTTTCAGTCCCCTGTACTTCTGGACATTGATCAGTGTAATGATAACTAGAAGAGCATAAACCACATACCTGATTTGGGACTTGTTGTTCCTTCAATTTGTTTACAGAAAGTTGTATAATCACACTAGTCATTTAATTAATTGTTTCTTCAATTAAGGGTGAGGATGAATCAAAACTTTTTACCTCATGGATTCCTCTAGTGCTCGTACCTCTAGTTCCAAATTGCTGTGAGTTTTGCACAATCTTCTCAATCAGGCCTCTGACATCTGCTGGTAACTTATCGATCAAGGATCCTCCAGATGATGCATCTAGTAAATTTCGATCGTTGTCGAGCAATCCTTGGTAGAAGAACACAAGAAATTGATTCTCTTACATTTCTTGGTGTGGTAATCTTGCACAAAGTTTCTTGAAATGTTCCCAATATTCATAGAGAGTCTCTCCAGTCGATTGATGTATGAAAAAAATTGCTTTTTTTATTGTTGTACACATAGATGTAGGGAAGAATCTCTATAATAAGATTCTTTTTAGATCTTCCCAATAATTTATCTCACCTGGTTGAAGATTGTACATCCATTATTTTTCTACTCCCTTATGTGAGAAAAAGAATGCCCTCCACTTTACTTTCTCTTCTGTGAATCCTCTGGGTTTGCAGCTGGAGTAGACATAGGTGAAATCTTGGATGTGTCAATTTGGGTCTTCACCTGCAAGACCATGAAATTTTGGTAGCACTTGAATCATATTAATACGTAGTTCGAAATCATTTTATATGTCAGGGATAGTGAGTTAGTTATTTTGATTAGCAAATTGAGGTGTGGAAAGATCACGCAGAGTTTTATTGGGATTATCATCCTTTATTGTAGGTTTAGAGTGATCACTGGAAGTATCACTTGAATCCGTGAGGTGTATTTATTCAAACTCTCTTCGAAAATTTTGTTTTCTCAATTGGGTTATTGTATGATAAATTTCGGGATCAAATTCAATTAAAGGGTAATTTGAACTATGGGTCATTCAAGAATTGTTTTTTTGTTTTTTGTTTTTTGAGGCACTTCCTCCCTGGAAGTGGCGCCAAGTTCGATGCACACCTATCGCGGGGTGTGGAAAAAACTTTTATTTACTATGTTAAAATATAGTATAGTGGTTAACCTAGGTTTTCTCCTGACGAGGAGTGCACACAAAATAGTTTGTCACTTTTTATTTAGAGAAAACGTTGGGTGTTTTTGAAATTGTTTGGTTTTAAAATCAAAAAGAGAAACGAAAAAAAGGAAGAAAATGAGAAAAATATTCAAGAAAAATATAGAATGAAAGTGATTTAAAAATTATTTTATGAGATGGGTGATCAAGTCGGGGTCGGTTTTATAATTGTAAAGCTATCCTTGTTCCATTTAATTCAATCCTCTTCTGCTAAGGTGATTTAAGTGAGATTCCATAATTAATTCAACTCACTTATTTGGTTAAATGTTTTAACATAATTCTATTTTGGTATAAACTTCTTCCATTGTGTGATAGAGTTGTAGTGAACACCCCCAATTATATAAGGCAATTCCTAATCGGGTATTGTTTGTCCTAAATAATCCTGAATATTCACCACCCCTACCACACGTACTAATGATCGCTATGTATTTCACCACTATGCCCTGATATTTATTCTATCGAATATAGACCAGAATCTAATGGAGGGAAAAAATTATCATTTATCAAAGCAATAATATCAACAGAATAGAAAATCAAATACGATCGCATAAGATAATAAATTCTGTTTTTAGAATTTGAAAACAACTTCGTAGAAGAGGGAAAGATTTTATTCAATCAAATGTAAGAACTAAAAGCATCAAAAATATAAAACCTTCACTCCACCAATCACCTCATATGTTTACCCCACCATGGAAAGGGTAATTGAGATGAAAGGGGAAGAAGAAGGCATTATGGAACTTGAAGAACAAAATAGGGAAATGAAGAACTCAAAAATAAATCCTCCAGAATCTGTCTTCCAGAATTTCTCTTCGGTTCTGCCCTATCCTAGATGAATGAGGAAGAGGTGAATTCTTATAGAATGTTTCTAATGGAGTTGGAAATCTACCCTCAAAATATCAGAGCCATTATAGCCTTTTCAAGGATGTTATGGCCGCCTAAATGGAAGAGACTTTTCCGGGCCGCCAAACACTATTCCACCAACCCTTCTTTGACCATTGAATTGGAGGAATTAATGAATGAATTTATTTCTTCTATTTTTTTTATCTGACCCTGATATTAATCTTTCGAACCCAGCTAGAACCACTGCATTTGGAGCCCGGTGTCCAAGATATACTTCCTTGAATATGTCATATTCTATTCTGCCAGCCAGAATAAATTTTCACATTGACCGAATTTTTTTGGCTTGTTGGAGTTCGAATTGGATTTTGTTCTTACACATTTATATGTATCCCAGGAATCATGAAATCCTAAAAAAAGGAATCAGGTGAATTGGATTAACAATGTAGGAGTTATGCTTGAAATACAGAGGAAGCATAAAACTGTTAAATATCTATAATTAACCAATTTTCACACTTAAGCTCAAAACTCACCAAAAATCATGAAATGATGAAAATAAGATGAAATTGATTAATAGGAAGGGATTAAATCATTTAAAAACATATAATTAATTATGAAAATATTATCTCTGTAACCAGGACACACCCACCTAGATAATCACATATCATTTGGAGAGGAACACTCAACCCATGGTCATCTCAAATAGCCTAAAGTTTATAAGGCGTATCAAGGTTCACTTAGGCCTAATAGGGACAATCACTATAACATGTCACATTCCTCTACACAGAGGTTGATAAGGCGCCTATACTAAGGGCCACTAATTTTACTTAATTCATTAAAAACTCACTCCTCAAGATTTTTTTATTTCAAGAAATATATTTATCATCCTGAACTCAACCATCAATGAATGAGGCATTAAGCCAGTGCACATGTGTTCTTTGTATCCCTTGGCACATTGGGCAATCCATTTATAGATATTGAATTTTTTACTAAATAATTTGTATAATTTTAACAAGTCGGTCACCCTTGATGGTTAGAGATATTATATCACATGCCATATAAAACATGGAAAATAACCTAAGTGAAATTCATAGGGACCACTTTACTCAACTATGGAGTTACTCCCTTTGAATCACCACCTGAGAGCTCTCTCCTAGGATCATCCATGCTTAATCATCCATCTATCATCATTATAGGGCCCTAACTCAATCCAAAACATCCAAATTAATTAATTATAATTAATTATAATTTATTGAACAATTTAATACTAATTTTTCAATTTAGTATAAAAATACATAATGCCTAAAAACTCCTCGATCCATAACCATTCACTGAAACATCAAGCAATGGGGTGTGTCCCACTCCCAACATGCACCTAAACCTAAGTCATGAAAAAATTCCCAATTCAATTACCAGATTTAATAGTCAAATTCATCCAAATTTTCCATAAACCCAAAATAATTACATACAATCACATACCTAAACTAAAATGGTGTGCGATAATGTGAATACATAAACTTAGGATTTCCTCTATCCAATCCACATTAAATCCCTATGAATTTCAGATGATTTCACCATGTTATGGAGCAATCATCACTAAAACCCTATCCAGAGACAACTAAATTTTTTAGAATAAAGTGAAAATAAGAAAAAAAATATGTATAGGTTGATATTCACCTAAATTTGTAACACACCAATACTTTACAATATTTTTCTATTAGAAAAAATTTAATTTTGTTGATAGCTTGCATTACACACAATAACGACTTTCTTTGATGGCTTGTGTTACACACAAGACAGAGTTTTACAGAATAATAATAATCTTAGTTGTAAAATTGGTAGTTATAAATACCATTAAACAAATTAATAAAATATATGGTTGAATTCATTGGTTACAAATTAATTAGAAATAAATATAAAAAACAATTGAATATAAAGGAAACATTTTTATAGAAAACTATTTTTATGAACCAAAGGAATTTTATCTTGATAAATTAAATTCATTAATATTAGTGCATGATATTAATGAAATATAAATATTAAATATTAAATATTTTTTTACAATCATCCAATATATTTTATAGGAATAATATAAGAACAAATCCAAATTTATGCATAAAAACCCGTGTTTTTTTAAAGGTAGTTTTGCTGCCTTTTAATGGAAAATTTGTTTTAAAACTAAATTTTCACTCTTTTATAAAATTTATTTGAAAAAAAAATTTATTTTTAAAATAGTAATGTGAAAATTATCTTAGGTTTAATTTTTTCTATTATATGAGAAGTTTCATTTTTTGATGAATAGTCAAAATACTAGTTTTTAATTGAAAACTACATTTTCATCTAAATAATTTATGATGAATAATTGTATTTGAATTGGTTTTAAAGAAAAAAAAGATCAATTAAATATTAATTAATCCAATTTAGTTCCTTGGAAACTTTTTTATTTAGAATTTAGATATAAAAACTTACTAAACTTTTGAACATGTTTACTTTAAAAACCCGCTTTCTCGTCCCGTCTGCGGGATTAAGTTTAAATTAATTTTTTTCAATTTTGTGATTTGAATTTTAAAAAATGTACTAAATATATGAAATAATAAAAATTTATAATTTATAATAATATCAACTTAATTTTTTACCAAAATAGTTAGTGAAATCTGTTAAAACTAATTACAAGGATTAAGAGAAAAATGAGTTTACCAAGGGACTAGACTTTAATCTAAAGGGAACGAATGACCTGGTAACTTCTTCAAAACCCATTTTATTGACATATTTAGACTTTATATATTATATTATATATATATTGGTCCATTATTAGGGGATTTTTACATGAAAAAAACATGGGTGGAAATCATTCTTTCAAAAAATTACAATTGTACCACTCACCCAACTTATAAAAGTCCTTCCCCTCTTCTATCCACTTAACATCTTAAAACCGCATTGGTTAAGAAAAAACTAAAAACATTACTCCCTAAATTTCTTAATACCATCCTATAATAATTATCATGGTCATAAATCAACATCTAAAGGCATTAGTGGAAACCTAAGGAGGGTACCCAAAAAAGAATTAATGTTCTTCTAAAAAAAATTTATTTTATTTCATTCTACACATCATTAAATTTTTATTATAAAATGATTATATAATAAACTCATTATATTAAATATAATGATTTTTCTTATGATAAGGATAATAAATTAAACTGCAAACACTTTCATCAAATGGGTTACAAAATCATCGTTCATGTGTACGATAGACTACCGCCTCGCGAATCGATGACGTTTGTTTTTCCATTAACACCTTTCAAGGTTGTAAATAATGATGGATTTATAGTTCATATATGATAAATATGATATTTAATATTTTTTTATGATTTTATGATTAGTATATTACACATACCAATATGTTTAATTTTTTTTGGAATATGATAACGTCACTCGTGTGTATGACGGACTACCGTCTCGTGAAGTGAGGTGACTCGTTCAAGCTTTACATTGAATGTATTAAGGATGTTTTTAATAAAAATATATGAAATATATGAAATAATAATGATTATAGAATTAATTATATATATATATAACATTTACTTTTCTTTATTTCAATATGATAAGAAAATAAAAACAACGTTCATACAAACGTATGACCTACCGTCTCCATAAACAATGTATTTCATTTCCTATCACCAAATTTTATGGATTAATATAAATATATATATATATAATGAATATATATGATATTTTCATTGTTTTTTACATTATAGTGATAATTAAATCACTATAATAGTAGGAGGAACAATAAATAACAAGTTAAAACATACTTAAAAAACTAGCCAATTAACACCCAAAACAATGAAAACAATGAAATATTATTATAAATGGGTGATAAGATGTTATAATAGGATCATATATGATATTAAAAATACTAATATTTTTATTTTATAATATAATAAATTACTTAAAACTATTACACATGATGTTAAATAGTGTTCAACCAAAAGGAAGTGTCAGGTAAGTGATTTCAACTCAATTTACATGCCATTGGGACATAATTGTTATTATGCACCAATTAACTTTTATGAGTTGAATATACTTACCCTTTGGAACTTAATGTCATTAATACTTTCTTATTCAGGGTAATTTATGTTTTAATTTGATTTATTTCATCCAAGGGGATTTAATTTGAAAATTACTAAGTGATAAAAATTATTGTGAAATATCACTTTCTTTTGTGATTGTTAACTTTATCTCGAAATAATAACTTTATTGTAATCTTTTTTAATTAGAAATTAAATTAATATTAAATATCCATATTATTGGGTAATAAATATGATTATTTCCTAAACCACATATATTTTTTACAAACATTGTTAACTTTGAAAGTTATTTTATGAACTGGGGAAATGTTGATAAATCTGTTTCCTTTACTCAATATAGATATTTAATAAGACACATCATTTATGAATTAAATTAATTATTAAATATATTAATAATGCTTTGTACTAGTATGAATAATGGTTTGGACCATTTAAAGTAATACCCTTGTTTCATTTGTAGTCTTATAAGATGAATCAATTAGCTAAATCAGGTGGGTTTTTACCTAGTATGTTTAAAACATCTTGTGAAAGGTCTGGATAATAAATGTTCCATATGCCTAGGAAACATGATGCTCGGTATTTAAGCAGTTCATTCATTTAGAATTTATTTTTTATTATTATCCATGATATTTTTTCTATGACATTCTCTTTGGATTTATTTCATTCTTAGTTTATTGATTAAATTAAATGTATTTCATTTATTTATCATTTCATATTGATTATTCATTATCAAGATATTTATGTGGCATGTGTGTTCAGTTATATACCATTCCATTTTTATTATGATAATTTATTCATGATATCTTCCACTGAACTTAACCCTTACTAATCATTTGATATCACCCTAATTTTGTTTCCTTTCCCCATGATATAAAGATGAATTCTGAGAATGAGTTTCAAGGATACCAAGATTTTACTTTTTTAAGTTTTATGTTCTCTTCATAATGTAATATAGGCATCAAGTATGTAATATGGTTTTCCAAAACTGATAAGTTTTTCGTTCTATTGGGATTTGAATCTTGTATCTATGCCAATATAATAAAGTAAGTCCCCAACTTTGGTCTACTGGGGTCCGGGTTATTACAATAGGTATCAAAGTACGTTTAGTAGAAGACTTGGTAACTGGGTTTATAAAAACCTAGATGAGATAAAATAATACTATGATTGAATTTGAGGATAAGTATTGAAAAACATCCAAATGTTTTTTATGTTTTATATTATATGGGTCTTCCTAGAAATACAACCCTATCCAGATACTATAAGTGGATGCAGTTCTAGAATAAATGTACCTAGGGGTAATAACTCTGAAAAGGGTGTGTCAGGCTTGAATCAAGTTTAACATGGTACATGAAACTGGGTCTTACTATTCACCAGGTTTGACACTCCTAGAAGATATTCTTAGGATAACTCACATTTTTTGTACAAACCATTATGATGTATTAAAAACTAAGAATTCCCCCAATAAAACAAAATTTTGATTCTAAGATTAAAAATGCATAAATTTTTAATTTATTTTGTGAGTTACACAATATTTGGAATTATAACTTAAGATTTAAAATTCATG
This sequence comes from Viscum album, assembly GCA_963277665.1. Classification (NCBI taxonomy): domain Eukaryota; kingdom Viridiplantae; phylum Streptophyta; class Magnoliopsida; order Santalales; family Viscaceae; genus Viscum; species Viscum album. Next base: position 197,290,435 of record OY728157.1, on the reverse strand, counting down.
ATTTTATGATAAAATTCAGTATATTTCATTATTTAGAAATTTCGTCCGGAAGAAAAATGGTATTAATACTCATAGATAATGTAGATATTTTCCTATTGAAGAAACCAATCTAACTGGTATTAGAATGGTGCAAATTATGGCTATATTAGGTTAGATTAATCAGATTATAACAGATAACCTTTCCTAGATGTAGGGATCTATTCCACAATGATATTCTTCTGTGTTGGATCACTTTATATAACAGAATACGCCATTATTTAGTTGGAATACTAATATAATTATATCTTAGTAATGCATTACATCTCTAGATAAGATATTTTATGGATTTGAGATGCAGTGAAAAGAAAAATGTTACACTTTCCATGTATTATATCAAAAGTGATGTTGATGAATGGTGGTTGTTGATCTAGAATACTAAGGAGGAAGAAGAAATAAAACTCATGGAATGGAATAATTTTAAGGATACATTATTTGATAAATATTTCCCATATGAGAAAAAAAATATATAAATTGAATGTTTCTTAGATTAAATAAAAATGATGAAGAAAGTGTCACATATTATGAAGCTACCTTTACAAGGTTATCTAAGTATTCCACAGGTTATATATGTGACTCAGAGTATAATATCGACTTTTTCTTTGAAGGGATTAAGACAATTCTCTAAAGGGAGCTGGTCACTCATACTTTTTTTTTTCATATTATGAAACAATTTTATGTTCTATAAAAAGGGCTAATTAATACTCTAGATCCTACATATTCAATGGAAACCAATAAAATAATAGTTTATATAAACACCATGAAAAAGTAAAGGCATCAAATAAGAATAAAAAAAATGAAGGGATTCCCATCATGTGAGAACTATGGAATGAATCACCCTAAAAAGTTCATGAAGGTAATGTGAGTTTTTTTATAAGTGTGGGTAAAAGAGTTATCATGTTAAATAATGAATGGGGAAGAATTAAAACACTTCTATTTAGTAATAAAACTTCAATTACAAGGGGAACTATAAAAATGAATTCCCCAAGCATCAAGGGAATATACTACAGAAGAGGCCAATGGGAGATAACCGATCTTATGTGATCACTACAACTGAGGTAGAAGTACCCAATGATGTGGTAAAAGATACATTAATCCTATATTAAAATTTATCCAATGATTCATTTGATTCTAGACCATCAACCTCTTTAATATTTACCTAGTTTTTGAAGAAAATTAGACATTTCCCTTTTGATTTGATAAGGGATTTTTCAGTAGAAAATCCTAAGGGTAGTATCATTATAATAAAGACATGTCGGGTAGTCCCCATTATGACACATTAACATGTTTTATTTTCTAAAATTATTGTAATTACTATGGTTGAATTTGATATAGTATTTTGTGTGGACTGGATTTCAAAATACAATGAAAATATTTTTTACAAGAAGAAAGAAATTATGATTTGTGAGGGAAATTTAGAATTACTAATCTTTAGAGGAAAACATCATCATATGATTCTTATATAGATCCACCCACAATATCTCTACTGGATACAATTCATAGGGAAGAAGAGAAACAATTACTAGGGAAGAATAAGTTTATCATCAAACTGAGTATGTACCTATTATAAAAGAATATATTGATTTATTTCCTAATGAATTTACTAGACATCCCTCGAGCATGAAGTTGAGTTTTTCATTGATTTAGTCCCTAATTAAAGACCAATATAAAATACTCCCTATAGAATGACCAGTATATAATTATTGGATTTGAAGAAACAACTAGAGGATTTTTGTAATAAGGGATTTATTCTCCCAAGTGTTTCATGATGGTGAGCCCCTTTTATCTTCATTAAAAATAACAATGGATCCCTGAGGCTATGCATTTATTATATTAAAATCAATGCTATTAAAATAAAGAACAAGTATCATCAACCTCACATTGATGGCCTATATGATCAACTTCATGGAGCCCAATATTTTTTAATTATCGATCTTCATTCTTGGTATCATTAATTATGAGTAAAGAAGAAATAAAATCCAAATATAGATTCTCAAATGACGTATATAAATTACAATTTTATAGTTATGTCATTTTGATGGACTAATGAACCCTCTTTTTTATGGATCTAATGCATATATTATTCAAGGAATATCTTGATGATTTTTTGTTGTATTCATTGAGGATATTTTGGTGTATTCTAAAATCATGTGGGACTATGAAAATCACTTGAAAATCATTCTTGAGACTCTAAGAAGGAATGAGTTATTTGGTAAATTTATTATGTGTGATTTTTGTATTCCTGATGTTTTTTTTCTTATCCATATTGTCTCCAAAAATGGAATCTCAGTTGTTCCTCCAAAAAAAATATATCCATAAAATATCCTGCACCAATGAACATAACTGAGGTACGTAGTTTAATTGGTTTAGAAGGTTACTATTGGATATTCATTCATAATTTTACCCAATTAGATAACCCATTAACCATGCTTACACATAAATGGGTTGAGACTTTTTGACAAAGGAATTTGGATAATGTTTTGATTAACTAAAGAAGATATTGTTCAATGATTCGATTTTGACTTGTCCATCTAAAAGTGATGGGTTTGTGAAATATAGTGATGCCAAAAATAAGGTAATTTGTTGTTTCCTGATGAAAATTGAAAAAGTTGTTTCATATATATCAAGGAAATTGAATATTCATGAATAGAACTACCCAACTCATTATCTTAAGTTGGCAGCAATGATATTTTCTTTGAAGATATGGATATATAATCTCTATGGTGAAAGATATGAGATATAAAAGGATGATAAAATAATGAAATGTATATTTTTATAGAAAGAGATAAATATGAGACAAATTTTATGGCAAAAGATACACAAGGATTATGATTTCTTAGTACACTACCACCCATGGAAATAAAATAATTTAGTGGATGCATTGAGTAGGAAAGATCATGGAATTAAGAGCTAAATGAGGATTGAGATGGATCCTATGTTCATGGATATATTAAATATTGACATGGGAATTAAAAATTAAGGGGAGACATCACTAATTTTTCAAATTATTGCAAAACGATTTTTATTATAGAAGATAAATAATTCTCAATATGATGATAATAAATTTCCGAATAAAATTAAAAGTGTGAACGATAGGAAATTAGAAGACTTCAATTGTGAAGATGGTGTTCTGAAATTTAGAGAGAGATTATGTGATACAACTATACCTGAGCTAAAAAGGGAATTTATGGACAACACTCATAGCTCCAATTTCTCTATACACCATGGTAACACAAAATTATATAGGGATTTAAGGAAACATTATTTGTGGGATAACATGAAGTGGGAAAATTACTGATTAAGTGTATAGATATTTTGGTTTTCAACAAGTAAAAGTGTTGATATGGTAAAATAAAATATTAATGCAACCTATTCTTATTTTTATTTGTAAATGGATTTAATTTACTATGGAATTTATCATAGGAATTCCAAATAATCCTAGAAGGAATGATGAAAAATGGGCTATCCTTGATCGTTTAACCAAATATGCACATTTACTCACTATAAGAGAATATTTACCTATTGATCACCTTGTAAGGATCTATATTAATGAAGTTTTAAGACATCATGGTTTACCTCTGTCAATTTTTTCTAATCTAGATCCTTATTTTACGTCAAAATTCTGGAAGATTCTTCAAAAGGATCTTGATACTGAGATTTATTTGAGCATCCCCTACCATCCCCAAACTAATGGATAGTATGTAACAACTATTCAAGAAATAGAAGACATGGTGAGGTCAATCTCACTCAAATTTCAAGGTATATGGGATCAGTGTTTACCCTTGGTAGATTTTTCTTATAACAATAGTTTCTATCTAAGTATTCCAAAGGTTCTATATGAAGAATTATATGGAAAGAGATGTCAGGATCCTACTTTTTTGGATGAAGTTGGTGAAAGGAAACCTGAAGTCCTAGAACTAGTTTAAGAGAAAACAACACAGGTAAAGGATATTCAAGCTCACATTAATGAATATAAAAGTAGACAAAATACTTTTTCCAATAATTAGAGGAAATATTTTGAAATCCAAGTGGGAGATCATGTTTTAATTTTTTGACCCTTATAATGATGCCTAATGGAGTAAAGGGGGTATTTGGTGTGTTTGGGGTTTGTTTGGATCTTGGAGCCCTAAAAATTAAAGATACACATTGGCCCACATGGTTAGTAGAAACCACACAATCCATCCCAAATGGTTTCCCTAAACGATGTGGTTGCAAATAGTGGGGTGTTGGGGGCCGTATGGTTTTTCTGTAACTGTGTGACCCCAAGTACATGCCCATGTGGCCAAATACAAGTTTTGGACAGTGGAATTTCATAGTTTTTTAATGGTTATACAAATTGTGCACCTAACCATGTGGGTTCCCCTTTGATGTAGTGTCTTTGTATACAGTTTGGCTAACCATGGGGACAAATTGTGTGCCCTTTTTTAGGGCGAAATACCCATTTTTTCCGTAATGAATTTTTTAAACCTTCCTCTTCTTTCTCCCTCTTTTCTCCAGTGGTGCAAACCTCATCCCTCATGTATGAGATCCTTCTCCCCACTTCATAGGGTTTGTGATAAATCTTTTAATTAGACACAAAATCTCTTATCATCAAAATCATTGGAAATACTTTGGTAATGTATTCTATCCTATCCTTTCTATTTGAAGTTTCATCTATCATCTATTGAACTATCTTGGTGTGACCATTTTTATGCTATTTGTATGGTGTTAGATGAGTTCTTCATTTTCTCCCATTCTATGCTGAATCAAACCTTGAAAATAGATGAGTGTAGTGATATTACATTAGGGTAGGTGGTTTAGGTCTTTCTCACTCTTTTTGTTGTTTTAAGGTGGGTACATCATTGTTACTCTTGTCAAAACCTTCTGATGACACCTTAAATTTAATAAATATAATGAATTAAATGTATTTATATTTTAGGAACCATCTTTCTATGAAGAAAATCACCATCATGGTTGATATCATTGACCAAATCCACCCAAATAGGTATGTTTTCACTTTTAGAGTTCTTTTTCCCAAACCCAAAAAGGTCAAATGCCTCTTTAAGTGTACATCAAGTTTAATGAAAGATTTAAAGAGAAAAAATTGAATTAATATTTTAACCACCAGTGTGTGTGTGTGGGTTGTACTAGTTTAAATGACATAATTTATAAATTAATTTAAGATTGAAATGTGAGCCCTGGGTTATGACCCTTATTGAAATGCCCTATATTCCATGATCATTGAATAGGACAAATGTTTTATTCCTTATGCCATTGTTTCTGCTTGTTTTAATATATTCATATTCTATAACTTCAATGCTTATTCTTATTTCATACGATTAAGCTATATTCCTTATACCTTGAACATGTTGCTTAATTCCGTGTACTCATTTTCTTATACCATAATTGATTGGATTGGAATGGATGTCATGATTTTCTATCTTATTAACGTATGATATTCCCATGCCTTATTGATGACATCTAATTATATATGTTATGTATTGTGATTTGTGAAATGATTTTTATGCCTCACCTGATATGGGTCAGAAGAGAACATGGGTCTCATTTTAAAGATGTTTTGGATGGACTCGTCATGTTTGGTTTGGATCTACTTGACACTTTGAGAGTGATACATTGGATTTACATGTATAAGATGTATGGGAGGATTACACATACTTTTCAGTGACAATGGTTCCCTAGGGGAGAAACTAAGGATGGTCACACTGGAAAGATGGCTATTCTAAGACTTGGGTGATACCTGCTCCCCTATGTGAGATACTTAGTATGGACTCAGAGTCACCAATCCATGATTGATAGAAGGAATTACTTTATGGGTTTCATTAGACAGACTCATAGTTATTGATAAGATCACATACTCTAGTAATGAACCTTGGGATTATTTATAGATTTCTTTGGATGAGATCATGACTCCACCTTCGTATTTTATGAAATTTTTGATGGTGAAAATGTGATGCCTCTTATTTTTTTTATGATCGTGCTTAGATGATGACATGGAAATGTGACCGCCGAGCCAAAGAATAAGGTTGGGGTATATCATCCTTGGTTTATTTATTTATTATGGCCTATGTATCTATCATATATCTCATTATGGTACCATGGATAATACATCCTGTTTAGGCCTAGGTGGGTGGTATCAGTCGGGCATCCATTTAGGAACACAAGCAGAAGTGTTTATTCTTTTCTTTAATTATTGCCCAGTATTTATTAAGTATGGAATAATATTAACCTATTTTTCTCACTTAATAGATTGATCTTGACACCATTGGTGTTGGGATACTAAGATGTTATCTCCCACCCTTCTTGGGCTGTCTCTGGTACCTAAACAGACTTCATTATTGATGGTATTGATAAAGGGAAGCATGCATCTTCTGATACTTGATTATTCATCTAGATTGGAGAATCTGGAAGAGGATTGATCCTATGATTGAGATGCTTATAGTAATAGTTTTTTAATTTTTCTATATTTTTACAGAATTTATTATATCTCTATATCCTTTACTCCCCATGAAATTTTGTTTTTTATAACATCATGATATCATCTGCATTTTGCATCAAATGTTTATTCAGCTTATGCCAGTTGTTTATTTATATAGTTTGGATTTGTTTCCATTATTTTTACTACATATTTCTTATTAATTGTTATTGTGATCACTTTGATCAATGAGGGAATAGTATCCCAATTGACATATACTAGGCCCTTACTGCTAGTCGATAGCCTATGGAATTTGGGGAGACGCCCTTGGGGTCTTGTAAATACCACATTAGGGCACCGTTAAGTAGAACTTGGGGGGGGGGGGCTCTACAAAGTGGTATCAAATTATTTTTTTTCTTCCTTGTATTACATTTTAGGGTTAGACAGGAGAATAAGATATTGGAATTTTGAAATGATCCTGTTCATGGGAGTAGCTAACCCACATACAGAGGAAACCCAAGTTTCATAGGACGGGTAAATGCTATTATGCTTTAACTGTTATAGTTTTATAAATATCATTATTGTGTGATGCACTTTCATTGTGACGTTAAGATTATTTATAAGTTGTTAAACTTATGTGATTTCTTTTACTATAGCCTGAATGGCCCGAAGGCCTTGATTTTTATTGATTTTTTATAAACCCCCTTTCAAGGGATGAGGGGGAACCCTAACAAGGCCCGTAGGTTCAGAGATTACATGGCTCGTAGGTTTAGGAGATTACATGACCCAAAGGTCTTAGGGAATTCAACTAGACTATCTATAGGGAACTGCCCCTCCCCAGCATCTGCATCTAGATAGTAGCTCTCCACCTTTGAATGACCGTCTGGATTGGCTTCCTGTGCAAGCACAGGCTGGTACCGATAGCATAGACATACCCTCTCATTCTGAAAATCCATTTGGCTCTTCTCTGGTGAGTTCACCTACTCTAAATACTCTTATGGGGCTGCTTCTTTTTTGTAGTGTGTCTAGGGCATGCATTCATGTGGCCTGAAGGCCTTGGGGTGGCCCTGAGGCCATAAGGTGGCTCAAAGTCCTTGAGAATCAATTGGCTCGAAGGCCTTGGGTGGGCCGAAAGCCTTGCCGGACCCGGGGACCAAACCGGTGGCCCGAAGGCCTAGATGGATGAATAGTTCTGGATGCTATAGTGCCGAACAGTTCCTGCTATAGTAATGTTACAGTACTCTTACAGTACCTAGAAAATATGCCTCCACCCGGATTTGATCTCAGGTCTCTTCGATGCACCTAGCGAGTCCTCGCCAACTGGGATGAGGTTCATGTGCATATCCCAATGATATAAATGCGTATCAAGAATGCATCGAACTAGGTATAATAGAATTAACATATCATGCATTATTCTATGCCATATTTACTATTTATCATGCATTTCCTATGTTTCATGTGTTTTTTATTTATGCCTTGTTGTGCTTTTATTTTTATATATATAAATGTTCCAATTGTTCTTGCATGAACATGTTATGATTTGGATTAATTGGGTGCCCAATTTCAAGTTTTAAGGTGTATAGGCCCTTATAAATTAGAATAGTGATCCACCTAATTCAACCATTTGAAGGGAATTTAAATACATGAATGGATAAAAATTAATACCACATTTAAGTGAAATGGTAACCCTATATGTGGTAATGTGAGACTTTGACCTAACATGCCCTTGTTGTGGAAAGTAGATTATGACACCAGTGATCTTTCTGTGACCTTTTCTTACTACCTATGCCTTACCATAGAATTAGGCAAAGAGGTGTATTTTATTTTTAGAAGTGTGTTGTGTTTGTCCTTTCATTACCACTTTTCCAATCTATTATAAATACTTTCCGAGGAGTGTGCTTGGAAAATTCTAGAGTTATGCCACTATGATGAGCACTTGATGTATGTCGAGAGAGTGGATATGAGAATAGTCCTAAGGTGGTGGGCCCTGGTCCACCCACAGTACTTTTGGTAGTGCCACATGAGGAACATCCTACTTATATTCCATCGGGAATAAATTCTTAGTTCTGCAAAAGTTTTCTTCAATTCATGTAGTCTGTTCAGGGTGCTCTCTGGCCCACCCCTACTATGGAAGAGCTGACTCAGGAATTTTAGTAGCAGTATCCTACCACCTTTTAGTGGATGAAAAACCTCAAGATGGTGAGTCACGGATAGAGGCCATGGTATCTATCTTCAACCATCTCTAGATGTCTATAGAGAAGAGGTTCAATCACATTACCTACCTTTTACATGATTCTGCTAAGCACCGGTGGGACGTGTTGTCTTAGTATAAGAATCTTCAGGATATAGTTTAGGAAAAAATTTAGACGGACTACTATGACCACTTCTTCTCATAGACTATAGGGGAAGACTGCACTTGGGAGTTCATGCATCTTCAGAAGGGAAATATGACTCTACTATAGTATTCTTCTCTTTTCACCAAAGTCTAGTCTTGAACCTTGTCTATGTCCGATGACGAGTTAAAGACTACAATGCATTTTGAGTACAGGCTTGGTTATGTTGTTTTATTATAGATGAAAATATTTCGGCTGAATAAAATTATAAATATAGTAAACCAATCCCTAATTATTTAACAAAATCTAAGAGAGTTTGGAATTTTGATTCAAGTTGGTTCAGTTCTGAGGCAGGGCGATGGTTTTTCTAGCAATAGGAAGAACCATTTTGAGGGTTCACATGGGGGTAGTGCCAGCCAGGTGACACACACTAATATATTTATAGTGTTTCACCAGTGTGGTAGTCCAAGATATTATAATATTCAGTTCATGAGGAAAATGATTGAATTTTGATCTTGTTGCAGGATGGGTCACCTTCAGTTCTTCTTTCAGTCTTTTACTCCATCATCTAGTGAGAGTGGATCCATATCAACACCTCTATCAAGTATAGGATCTATGAATCCATGTCAAGATTGTATTTTTCCATCTAACAATAGATTAAACTAAGTTGGTAGTGGATTTGGACAACGTAGTCAATCCTAGAGCTTTAGCGACAGTAGGGTGCATCTGCTCAAGCTAGTTAGGTAGCATCTCGTGGCCTCCAATTAGGCTATATTTATGCAGTGTATCCAGTTCCTGAGTATCATAATCTAGGGACATCTATATGTAGAGGTACTATTCTAGTATCATCTAATTTAGTTTATGGACGTTTTGATATAGGTGCATCACACTCATATATATCTTCCAAAATTTTGGAAAGCTTGGGTCTTGAAATTGTGTACTTATGTGGAGTCATGTATCTTGACATTCCATTAAGTGTTAAAAAAGAGTGTATATACTTTTTTCTAGAGTGACCCCTTAAAATAGGTGGGTTTCATTTTATTTGGAGTTTATTCTTCCTCAAGATAATAAGCTTTTATGTCGTTCTTTGTACGGGCTGGGTTGTTCCTTATCATACCCAAGTGAATTGTTATCACCATCGAGTGTCCATTACATCAGCCAAGGGAAACATATACATACATAAGGGTGAATGGGACATCTTGGTGAGTCGAGATGGACACAATCATACATGGCTAGGTAGTGTGACATCTCAGATAGTGAGTCTCCTTATAAGTGATCAGGGGATGGAGTTATTAGAATTCCTTCATATAGAAAATTGTTTCAAGGAAGTATTCTCTGAATATTTTTCTAGCTTACCTCTTAAGAGATAGGTTGAGCTCACCAAAGAGGTTGTGTCAGGTGCAGAATTAGTGTCCATTAATCCCTATATTATGGAACCTATAGATCTATAAGAACTCAAGAAGTAGATTGAATATATAGAGGAAAAGATGATTATCTTACCCAACACATCACCATGGGTTTCATATATCCTTTTCACTAAGAAGGTAGATAGTACCCTTGGATTGTGCGTAGATTACCCCTGACTGAACCAGCTTACAGTGAAGAACCGGTATCCACTACCTCATATTGATGACCTATTTGACTAGCTCAAAGGAGAAACTATTTTCTCTATGATCGATTTGAGATTTGGATACCATTAGGCTCATGTGATGCCATCATACATACCACATAAAACGTTTCAGAGAAGGTATAGATCATACAAGTACTTGGTTATGTCATTTGGCTTGATGAACCTTCCAAAAGACATTATAGATTTGATGAATCGGGTATTCCACCCATATCATGATTACTTTATTATAGTCTTCATAGATGACATCTTACAGTATTCACACTCTAGACACGACCATGCTAATCATCTAGAGATCATGATGAATACACTAAGATAACTCCATCTATATGTGAAGCCCAAAAAATGCCACTTTTGGATCAGCAAGGTTAACATCTTGGTTCATATCATATCTGAGTCAGACATATCGGTTGACACCAAAATCTGAGCATCGTGGTTTCCTATGAGAAAACCACGAATGTGTTTGACATACACAACTTATTGGAGCTAGTTGGATATTATAAGAAATTCATATAGGACTTATCAAACCTTTCACTTCCACTCATGGGATTGAACAAGAAGGGTGTAAGTTCATCTAGTTTGAATCTTGTGAGATAGCTTTTCAAGAGTTAAAGGGGATACTCACTTCAACACTGATCCATATTCTTCATAATTCAAGAAGAGGTTATAATTTTTATTGTGATTCTTTATGAATCTGGTTGGGCGTAGTTCTGATGTAAGTTGACCGAGTCATGGAATATGGGTCCCACTAGATGTGGTATCATGAGTGTAATTACCCTACACATGACCTTGATCTTGTAGTTTTGGTTCATGCTCTATGTTGTTTGAGGTACTACTTGTTAGGAGAGTGATTTGTTTTTTACATGGATCATAAAAGTCTCAAATAAATCTCCACATAGTGAGATTTGATTATCAAATGGTTCAGGTGGGTGGAATACCTACAATAATTAAATTTTTATCTTTCTTACACACTCAGAAATGGAAATTCCGTAACTGATTTCTTGAGCATGGAGACGTAGATGCATGCCTTCAAGGGGGCTAGTAGTGAGTGCTAGTTGATGGATCTATTCTCTATGATAAATCTAGAGGTTCAATAATAGCATGGGAAAAGAGTCTTAGAATCTCTATCATGACATCCTTCCTTCTATAGTGGGTCTAGATGATGATTCTATATGATTATAATGGCCTCATCTTGAGGGAGTGTGTCACATGAGAGAACCTAACTTATTTTTGTGTTTTTGATGGTAGTGAAAGCCAAATCTCTTGTGGCCATTTATCGGTGCCTATAGATATATGAGAATAGAATATAAGGGAATCAAATTCCTCTATTTGGGATGTTTATTCTGGGCTTACCAAGATGCACAAAGATATACTTCATCAATATTGGTGTCTAGGTATGAAAAGGTAGATTACATGATTCATCACTCAGTGCTCCACCTGTCAGTACGTGAAGGCAGAGTACCAATGACCTGCTGGACTTCTACATCCTCTCTCCTTTCTTGAGTGGAAATTTAATTATGTCACCATGGATTTCGTGGAAAGATTTTTAGATACACTTGTGGAAATGATGTGGTATGAGTGATCATCAATAGGTTGACCAAGTTTACACACTTTATACCTATACAGGACACCTCATCTTTTGATGACCTGAGAAGGCTTTACATATAGGATATAGTGCCAATTTGTGTTCTACCCCATTCTATCATTTTAGACCGAGGTGAATGTTTCAAATCATGGTTCTAGCAAGGGTTTAATAAGGCACTAGGTTCAAAAGTGCTATTGAATGCAACATATCACCGTAAAACTGACGGTGAGTTAGAGAAAACAATAGGGGTTTTATAGGATATGATTTAGTCCTGCATCCTTGATTTTGGAGGTTAATAGAAATATAATATTCATATAGTTATCTTTTACTACAACAAAAGTTTTCTGGAAACAATTCAGATGGATCCATACAAGGCCCTCTATGGTTGATTATTCAATTCATGATTTTGTTGGCTTGAGGTAGGTGAGGAAGATTTACTGGGCCCTTATCTCATTCAGGAGAATTCATAGAAATTATAGATCATTCAAAATAGAATGGCTACAGTTCAGTCTATGAAGAATTCTTATACCATTCACCATCATAGACCTCTAGAGTATGAGGTGGGATATCATGTCTTTCTACATGTATCCCCTAGATTGGGTCATAGATGAACTGGGAAATAGAGCAAGTTGTCACCTTGTTATGTAGGGCCTTTTGAGATAGTGGGGAGAGTCAGGCCGGTAGCCTATTCGTTGTTGTTAACTCATATGTACCATTCCATGAACGATGTCTTATACATATCTCATATTAAATAATATCACCCTAACCTTATATATTCATTTTAACCCAAGGATATTGAGCTAGAAGAGGATGCGCCATACAAGGATAATATGATATGTATCACTGGTCGAACCACAAAGGCTCTCCGAGGTAGGTTAGTTCATCTGGTCCATGTGTTATGGTACCAAAAACACCTATAGGATGAGACCTAGGAGTGAGAGGCTGATGTACATTCATATTGGCTGGAACTTTTCCATGACAATGTCTTACCACCCTCAAAAGGGAAATTCAGGGATGCATTGTCTGGAAGAGGGGAGGTTGTAACATCCTGAATTTTATCAAAGGTATGAACCATTAATTTTATGTTCAATTTCCTTTTTTAAGACTAAATAAAGATTAATAATGGAGTCAGTGGGGTCTCAGGTGTGTCTAAGGCATATTCAAATCTTGGAGTTCTGAAAATTAAAGATGAAGATGGGGCCACATAGTTAGTAGAAAGTATTCCACCCAACCCACAATGTTTCCCTAAAACATGCAGTTGAAGATAGTGGGGTGCTTGGGGCCACACAGTTTGTCTACAACTAGTTTAACAACTACATGTTTTTGGATAGTGGATTTTTCAGAGTTTTCTCATGGTTAGAAATTTTTTCCCTAACCTTGTGAGGTGCCCCTACAGAAAAACCGTGAGCCATTTTTTTGAGGGTGAAATACCCATTTTCTCTTAAGTAAATGTTTATACCTTCTTCTTATTTCTCCCTCTCTTCTCCAGTAGTGTATCTCTCCTCCCTCACACATATGCTCCTCCACCCCTCTTCATAGGGTTTGCGATAACAACTTCAATAAAAATACAAATATATCTCCATTAGAAGAATTGTAAATCCCTCAATAATCTCTTCGATCATATCCTTTATATTTCATGTTTCCTCCATCCTCTATTGTGATATCTAGGTGTGATATTTTTTAGCCTATTTTCAGTGCGTTTGATGATTTATTCATTTCTACCATTATAGGTAGAATCAAGCCTTGAAAAATGATTAGTTTAGTGATGATACATTGAGGTAGGTGGTTTAGGTATTTCAATATCTTTGGGTTTCTTTAAAGTGTCTGCGTTGACGTGTCATTCATCAGAACCTTCCGATGACACATTAAACTTGATAAATACAATGAATTGAACGTATTTCCATGTCTGAAACCATCCATGTGAGTAGAGAGTCACCATCACGGGTGATATATTTGACCAAATTCACCAAAATAGGTATGTTTCCCCTCTTAGATGCCTTTTTCCCAAACCACAAAATGGTCAAACATGTCTTTAGGTGCAATGCACATTTAATGAATTCTTTAAAGGGAAAAATTGAATTTGGATGTTAAACACCAGTGTGTGTGGGTTGAACCATGTTATATGCCTTAATTTATAAATTGATATGAGACTGAGATGTGAGCCATGTGTTAGACCACTTCATGAAATTCCCTATATTCCATGTGCATTGACTAGGTCTAATGCTTTATTCCTTCTGCAATTTATTCTTCTTGTTTCCATATGTTAATGTTGTATAGCTTCAATACTTATTCTTATTTCATATGACTAATCTACATTCCTTATAACATGATATTTTTTCTTAATTCCATGTACTCATTTCATTATTCCATATTTGATTGGCTTGAATTAGGTGTTATTCTTGCCTATCTTGTTAGCATGTGATATTACCATTCCCTATTTCTGAAATGTGATTAGACATAAAATTCTTATTAAATATCCAAATTATTTTTTAATGGATATGATTATTTCCTAAAACATATACCATTTTTATGTATGGTGTTTACTTTTAAAGTTATTTGATTAACTAGGGAAATTTTGATAAATATGTATCCTTTACTCAATAAATATATTTAATAAGAAACATTTTTTATGAGTTAAATAGATTATTCGATATATTATAAATAACTTAGACTTATAAGACACAGGTTAGAGACTATTTAAAGTAAGGCCCTCGATGCATTGGTAGTCTCATCAGATGATTTATCTGGCCAAATAAGATGGGTTTTTACCCAGTACGTTTAAATTGTCATCTGAAAGGTCTTGATAGTAAAGGTTCCATGTGACTTGGAAACATGGTGTCCAATATTTAAACATTTACTTCATTGAGAATTCAATTAATATTTTATCCATGAATTTTTTTCTATTACATTATCTATGGATTCATTTCATTCTTAGTTTACAGATTAAATGACATGTGTTTTAGTTATTTATCTTTCCATGTTGATTATTTATTATCCAATTTATATGTGGCATAATTGTTCAGTTATCTACCATGACATATTGATTAGAATTATTGATTCATGAAAGATTCTATTGTACCTAACCCTTACTGAGCATTGGGTCTCACCCTTATTTTGTTTTCTTTCCCCTAGATGTGAAGATGAATTCTAGGAATGAGTTTTAGGGATGTTGAGAT
Source organism: Viscum album (assembly GCA_963277665.1). Taxonomy (NCBI): domain Eukaryota; kingdom Viridiplantae; phylum Streptophyta; class Magnoliopsida; order Santalales; family Viscaceae; genus Viscum; species Viscum album. The sequence continues at coordinate 197,275,266 of OY728157.1, read as the reverse complement.
TTTAATTTTGGTATTATTTATTTTTGTTTTCCCAATATAATATGGGAATCCTGTATCTAATCTAGTTTTCCAAAACTGCTAAACTATTCAGTCATTTTGGATTTGAATTTTGTATCTATGCCCATTTAATAAAGTAAGACACCAGTTCTGCACCACTGGGGTTGGGTTCATTACATAAATCATCAAAAAAATGCCATAAGGATCACCCCAAATCCATGGGGGTTAAAAAAGGAAGAGGGAAGGAGGTGGTTGGCCCACACGTAGGTGAGGGAGGAATATGAGGGGCTATACTTTTAAAAATCTTGGAGGGAAAATCATTTATTTTCAATATTTTAAAGGTTCAAATGGTTATCCAAACCATGAACCAACCATGAATCCTTCACTATCCAAGGTTACCACTCTTATATGATCGGTTTATATGGTACGATAAACAATGTGCTAATTGTGAAAACCAGTCAGCAACATTTCAAATGGTCTTTTTACAACTATTTGGTGAATGTGCATGTCACCCCATGAAAATCCAAGCTAGATGGTTTCCTATAAAATATGAATGGTTAACATTTCATCATGTTATAACTGTAAATACTAATTGTACTCTTCATAGAATGAAGAAAAACTTATTCACACTACAGGTGCTTTGTGGTTTCCCATAATCTGTTCACAAAAATCTACATACGAGGTCATAAATACTCCAAAACATCCAAAATTTCACCCAAAGATCCTAAAACATACCTAATCACTCAAGTCAGATCTTGGGTCTCAAAGCATATAAAAGATCATCACCTTAGAATGATCCAGCACTCAGAATTTCAAACTAAATATCAATTAAAAAAATGACCCATGTTATAGAATTTCTGAAATTTAAATTTATTTTAAAATTTATATCACATAAGGAGTAAGGTTTTTTAGAATAGGTCTCTTGAATATATCAAAATTGGGAAAACTTAGTCAATTTATCCATGATAACCCACATCACATCACAATGATGATGCGATCATAGTAATCTTTTCTTGAAATTCATCATCACATCATCCCATGTCCATTAGAGAATGATTAATGTATAAAGAAGACTTTTTGGTCATTTATCCTTTTAATTTACCAACATAAAGGTAAATTATCAAGAAACAAACCCCGTTATGTCATTCTTCATCTTGATTCACCATAAATGTCTATGACTATCGTTATATATCTTGGTAAGCCCTAGGTGAACATCCCATCTTGAAGCATGTGAATCCCACATTAGATCCTCACACATACTCATAGTTACTACCATAAAACCCTAGAAATATTGTACCTCACTAGAAAATATAGACTAATTAGGATGAATATCTCTTCCATATATATTTTCCCTCATGAATAATTAATATGATTCATAGATATTCCACCTAATTAGAGGGTGAAATACAAATTAGGGGTTTAAAAACCTAAATGGAAAAGTGAAAACAAATCATTAGTTTAAAACCTTACCTCAAATTGATATCTATGGATTGAATTGGCCTAAACCACCTTTCCTTCAGAAGTGGTTTCCATAACAATGACTAAATGGTCCTCATACACCCTTTGCACAACCTAGAACTAGAAGAATACCAAAAATCAGATTAAACCCCAACACTAGTGTTTTAGATGAACACCATAGAGAGACAGATAGGCTGAGAAAACACCAAAAACAAGGATAGTAAGAGAGGAGGGAATCTAACATGGATAATTGAACCATGGTCTAGTGGAAATCCAAGTGAAATTTGAGCTGAAGAGGAGGCCGTAAGAGGGTAGGGTCGTGCGTCAAAGGGGGAACCCCCCCTGGGTGTGTGTCGATCGGTTAATAGGAGAGGGGTGAAGTGTTTTTGTCTTATTTTAATTTTATTAAAATTATATTTAATTTAATTCATTAAAAATACATGTTCACACATTTTTTTAAACTGTGTGCCAACCGCGCGAAACCCTCTATCTAAGAAACTCACCTCACATGGTCTATTCCACACGGTTTTCCAAATCGTGCTCATACCGTGGGAAACCCTTTACCCCCCCCCCCCAAAATAAGCTACATGGTTACCTTCAATTGACCATATGGTTCAGAATACAATGTGCCAACTATGTTCCCTCAGCTCATTCTTAAAAACCTATCTTTTTCTGTTAGGCGCTCCCAAACTCCTCGAGCTTCCCGGGAAGGTCCTAGGGACCCTACCCAAGTCTAAAAACATCACTTTTAAACATAACAACTTTTGGAATTATGTTCCAAAGTCCCGTTCTAAAAATGACCTACTCCGTAATTACTAAAGATTCAAATTCCCTCAGAATTTCACCCAGTTTAAAAATGAAGTTTCTTACAGTAGCCATCAAGATCTTGTGGGTAGAAGATGTTGTTTTTACAATAGCTCAAGTGTTGAAGATGGTTAATGAACAAAGAAAATGATAAAAAAAAGTGTTGCTGATGTCATGTGAAGAGATCCAAGAGGTTTTCTTCCATGTATCAAAATTATTCATGATGGAGAAAATTAGACAGTGTGGCTTAGTAATGAAAATTGGTGGTACAAAATTTGAAGATATCATGGGTGAGTTAGAAAATTCTTTTTCCAGTATGAAATTTTTATGAGTGATTTAAATTCCCACACGTGAGAGTTAAAATTTATTTGGGTGAAAATAAAATATTTGGGGTCCGGTGTAAGAGATTATGAGTGTTTGGAAAGAGAATATATGAGGGATATATGTAATTTTGGATATGAAAATAAAATGTATATTTCTCTAGTGGGGTATATGTTTTGGCTAAGCTATGTTATTTATTTTGTATCGTAATTTTATATAATAGTCATGTGTATTGAAGAATAAAATCCGTTAAAGTTTTATATTTTACTTTCACTATTTATATTTGTTCATTGTCCATTTATGGCTATAGCAATCTAAGATAATTTGTATATTTTATTTGAACTATTGTTTCGCCTCCGAGGTGATGTATTTGGGGTGATGACCAATTTTTTTGATGAGAGTCATCACTCGTATCTTTTTATAAAGACATTTTCATGTCAAATTCACCATTTATTTAGTTTCAACCCATTCTGCATCATTATCCTTTAAAGGAGGGCTGGATTAACCCACAGGGATTGGGTGATTTTCCAACTCTGTATTGCGAAGGATATTCCACAGTTAAATGGTCCCAGTGGGTGATTGTGTGGGGTCAAGTACTTGTTCAATTGATCCTCCTAGGATATAACTTCCTCATATGGTCTCCAATGGGTTTATTCAAGGACCCAAAAACAACCAATGACCCTGGAATCCATGATTCATGGACCTTCTCTCCAAAGGCAGGTGCTCATTGGACAATGACTTGGCCAACAAAACATAAGGACTCCATTGATCAAGAGGATGTGATGTTGGGCTCACCTCACCCTTTGGGGGGGGGGGGTTTATTTCCTATTATGGTACTCTCTTATAAATTTAATTCGTGTTCATATGTTCATGAATTCTTGGTTCATTCTTGAAGAGTGTGTCCACAAGCTATGCATGGATTACATGATCATCATAGGTATTCCTAGATTTGATTCTACAGATGAAATACTAACTTAATCCATATAGTAAGGTTCTATAGAGTTTAACATCATTGAGGGGGGGATGGAAGGTGACTTCATATCGGGGTCAGGCCCATAATATGGGCTTCGTACAAATTCTCGGAAGAGGAATCAGATCCCACATAGTTCAAAATTTATGGGGATTAGGTATGGATGTTTCCCGCTTGAGAGGTTAGGATTGGGGGTAAAATTTTATAAGATCACCCTTTTATGATCGGGCATTCAAGAAGGCATTCTACGTATCCCGGTTTGATCAGGAATTAGAGTTCTCATAGTTCAGAATGGCATGGACATTATAATAATCAAAAATCTCAAAACCCATGCAAGTTATGCTCGATGTGAGAAACAAGAGGATGTGAGATATCCAACCAACCACATACCTCCTCTCCTTATGATTGGAGAGGGAATTCCTACAGTGGAAGAGGCTGGGGTGACTGTGGAAGTGGGTGTAGAGATTTGATCATTTTAATGTGGGATGACCTTAAAGATCATGAGGCTCAGCCTTTAGGGGATTGGGGACTTAACATGGCGGGAGTTCCACAAAACGAATTCTAGGAAAGGTGAGGAGTGTCATCCTCATCATAAAGAGAAGCGAACATAACCGCTTCAACTGATCACCATTCCTCATTGAATGGAAAAAAATTGATCACCCTTGATCCCTAGAACAAGGAGGTTCATGTTAGCATTCTAAGGTTGTACTTCAGGTTATAATGGAAATTTAGACTTATAGACATCCTTGGAGTCCAAACCGTTATGGGGAGATCCTTTGTGACTCCGCTTACCATGGGTATGTAGACTCAAAGTGGCACACTGATGCGCCCAATGATATGATCATACAGGTCCAGTGGCTTTGGAGGAGGCTTTAGCCTAATGCTGGGGCACAATTTTGTGGAGGAATGAATGATTCCCCTTTTAAAGTGATTGTGGGAACATTTTCATATATTGCAAAAAAATTTAGGAACCAACAAATACCCCCCATCGGGATGGGGTCCATTTCGAATGAATAGAAGAATATTTCCATGTAGAAGCAGTCCTAAAATAAAGTGGTTCATGGTAGAAGAAATAGGTCTGATGGGAGGGGAAGACACCTATATATATAATCCCATGTCATTTGTTTTTTTTTACCATTTTTCATGGTTAAAAGTTCTTTTGACCCTCCCTCGACTTCCTCTACTTTCTCGTACCATTTATTTTGTGAAAACCCCACTCGAGAACCACTTCGTACGTGCCACGAATCAAATTTTTTTCAATTTATATTCCTGTGAACCGAATTTGAGGTTTTTTGAATGGTCATTGTGAAATTTAAAACATTAATTCAGATTTAGACAAAGAATACAGCTATGCAGCTAGTGTGTCCACAAACCGATCTTGAACCGGCGAACCAAACTTTAAGTCTTAATAACCCTAACATAAACATTTAATCTTCAATATTTGAAAGTGAAGATGATGTGGAATTGGTTTGTGGCATCCACATTCTGCAAACGCTTCTGTTCACTGGCCAACACTCCGTGGCCAAGATCCTCATGGCTGCTTCACATACCACGACTATACGCTGTGATACACTTCCATGTACCATAACAGTATGCATCAGTTTATTCCACACATCATGCAGTACATGGGATATGCCTACCACGTACCGTTTTTGGGAACAGTATGTGGATCCCTATGTGGACATATTTTTTAATTCATTTAGCCATTATCCATATGATTTATCAAAAAACCTTAAATGGAAAAAAAATTTGTTAGATTTTGGATCTTCTTGTGTAGGCTAAAATGGATCTTTCACTGGTTTCTATTGACATCACTAATTCTTTTGAGTCTACTTGTACTACCCCTCTATTTTTTGCTGATGAAAGATAAAAGAACATGGCGACTTTGACCGACGAAAAAATTTCGGTCGTTCCCTTACACAAATCTATGGAGAAATTGCTTACTATGAGTCAAAGAAAGTACTTAGCTTCAGACATGCTTCGTTCTTATGGGTTTGGTCTATTGTCTAATAAAATGATCCTAGTGCAAAATCTGACCGATCGGCCAACTTTCTAGATAATTAACACCTCTATCCTGAAGGCATTGATTTATTTCAAGGGGCGGTACCTTTAGAGGGATATTCCCTCTAGGTCCTTCCTGAACTATGCACAAAGAACTTTACAGTAAGTGTAGTGAAATCCCAACCTGATGGACCACTGCTACCAGAGCATTTCATGGAAATCTATAGTGAATGAGTAGCATGTTTGGTTATCCCAGTTGGATCTTTTCTCTAGAGGCTCATTTGGCTTAGACTAGGGGTGACCCTTTTGGGTTCTCTAGAGCTGTGAATAATTTCAAACCGAGCTGCAGACTGTGATACTATACAAGGCTGCTTGGGTTTCTCAGATATACACACACTATCCCATTGCCCTTATCTCACAACTCCTCAGAAGGTGGAGCCCAGAAATCAATACCGTCCATTTAACCCATGGGGAGGTCATCATCAGTCTTTGGGACATCCGGATAATCTCAAGAGTCCCTATCACCGAGGACATGTGTGGTGAATTCATACCCCCTCCTCTATTTGGTATGATGAGGAAAGAACCCCTCTTTTAGACAGAAAACCCATCATTCACATGAATAAACTTTCAAAGGATACTGATCCTTGTCCAAAGCAGGATGTTCCTTTTGATTAGTGGTTTGGTGCTTTTGTTCAGCATACTGATCTAGAGACCAATCTGTAAAGACCCAGGGCCTACCCTACCAAAACCACTCGGAGGCAAGTGGGTACCTACTGTTCCACCATAGAAGAAAGTAATTTTAATAAGTGGGGATGGGGGCTCATCCCTGATGTCGATACATTATTTCGACTAGTGGATTTCATGGCCATGTTTTTGAGTGGGTGGATCTTACCAGTATGTGGATCTGTTGGTGTAAGAGACCCAACTTTTATCATGGTCCCTTAGTTGGCCACTAGAAGATGTATCAATTTAGCTATCCCAGTGTTGGCCAAGACTTATTACCTACTGGGTTGAATTGGCAAGGGGGGCCACCTTACCAGATGACTGGGCCTTTCCAAATTAGTTGGGGTTGGATGAGATCCCACATAAGAGGTTATTCTTTCATCAATTCCTTACCAATTCCACAGTCCACCCTCCTACCATATCTTCAGAGTACCAGAGGGGTCATGCTAGTAGCTTGGGCTCCACATGATAAGAGAGAGGAGAAAAATGAAAAGAACGAGCAAGACTTGATGGATTATCTCAACATTTAAAAACATTTCCCTTATTGGTACTCTTAAAAATAATCCATCTGAAGACTTTTTCCAAAGAGGTTACTTATTTTTATTTATAGAAGGAATCCTGGATGCCTGTATCATAGGAAAGATTATTTACGAGGGATATGATCCATCCATATTTAGTTGGCAATTTAACTGTGTCCAGAAGTTGTGTCCTCCTACTCTCAACAGTGATCGTCAAGAGAATCATCTATTGATATCCCTTCAACTAAAAATAATACTCACCTAGGAGGACACCCAGTTCTAGGCCATACTTCTGGATCCTAGGGATTTTGTGCCCTTCCTTAGTAAAAACTATGATGATTCCTTATCTCGATGAACAATTACCCAACCAGGTTCCTATCATGAAAAATTCCAAGGCATATAGGGAAATGAGAAAGGGGAAACAAAAGGGAGTTTTTGAACACTCTCAACTAGGAAAATTCCTCAAAAGGCCTCTTGGATCCCCCCTAACGAAAATTGTGAAAGATGGGTTTGTGACCTCACAGGTGGATGAACGAGCTGCTGAAGCTGCTGCGAGAGTCCACCATCCATTCCCCTTGAGGCTGATTTTTCAGTGGCCTGGAGGCAATGATAACTTTTTAAAGGCCATACATATACTTGAGAATGGTCCCCTCATGATTTATTGCATCTCCACCACACTGTTGAAATTAATCTTACTAGCATTGTCTATGTGTCAGCAGCCACTGGTGTTTCTTTTAACGAGGACATAGAGAGGGTTGGTCGTTAACTTGAGGACCTCGATACCATCATCTATTTCTGAAGTGGTCAACACAAATAATTGCATTGGGTACTTTCCATGCGGCAATCAAAGACTGATGATGAAGATGACGACGTCATTGGATCACCTATTGTGGCTACCACGAATAATGATTCATACTTTCTCCCAATGCTTGTAAAAGTTCATATTCTCAAGGTCTTGAGTTTGTAGGGACTTCTGGGAAAAATTTCCAATTATCAAAACCTGCTCCGCTCTCCTGCACCGACATTCCAATGTTTTCCATCCTAGTTATAGATACATTTCTAGATTCTTGAGGAGTCTGGGATGAAATGAGGGAGAACAATTCAAATGAAGACATATGGGGGCTTCTTGAGGGGGGAAATTTTGACCTTTTGGGTTTTGGGGGAGCCGTCGATCCTACCAATATTTCGGCAGATGAAGAACCTGAGGAGGTGTCTGCCTACTTTAATGAAATGGAAAAGTTTCACCACACTCTTACAGATAGGCATTATTGGTCAGACTGTGTGGCATTGATGGTAGTACTCTTGTGGCTGACAGGATAGGTTGTTTTAACTACAACCTAAGACATTAAATTATTTTTATGCAGAGATACTAAAGGTCCCCCTCCCCTTTTTATTTTGCAGGGACCTATAGGGTCTTGAGAAATGGATCTTTCCTTGATTTATTCTCCTGGAGGTACTGTAGCTGGGTAGTGCGCCCTATCAATGGTAAGGGTACTACGGTAGGATCCTTCAGATCCCAAGAACACATGGAATTGGTCATTATAGACCCTTCTAGAGAATTTCCCCCTCCATCTCCTCTTGGTGCTCTTATTCAGGATCCATCCTCCCAACAAACAAAGAAAGGAAAGAAAGCACCCCAATTGTCAAAGCGCATTAGGAGGGGAATCAAAAGTAATCATCTTTTCACCTAGTGATTAAACCGAGTACCCTTATCTTGTTGACTTATTGGTACATGTATGTATTTTGATGCAAGGCCTATTGGTAACATGATGATGACTGCTCAGGCATCTACAATTCCTGTCCCCTTTAGGAAGGAGGAAGGGTCACAATCTTTTGTGGCTAACTGAAACTGGGAAATAGGGCCAGAAGAAGAGACTAGATGTACTGATGACCCCTTAGATGTTCCTACTCTCACTCAAACAATATCTACCCCAATAATGGAAAGACATCCATAAGTTTAGGGATCACTTGACCATGTTGATCTGACTCTCATGGAGAGAGAGAGGGTAGTTTTTATAGCAGGGTCTGAGTCCAATGGTGAGCCCCAAGCCCTATTGGATTTTGGAGGGGCTTAAAATCTTGAGGAGCCAATCAATATTCATCGAATAGAATTTGGCCCTATAGAGGGAGTCACTTCAGATATTGATATTCCACCTACTAATGGTGGCTCTAGAGAAGTCACAATCAGGGAGGTTGATGTTCTGAACCCTAAAAATTTGTAGCGAGCTATTATGCCTTTTTTCCAGTTCCGAGAGAAGTTGTGTTTTCTACCCCCAGGATCTGGAGACACTACAAGAAAACATGCATTTCGCTGCGGGTTTTTCGTGGCGGTTTCAAAAACCACCATGAAATAGCTTTCGGGTTGGTATTTCGTGGCGGTTTTTAAAACCGCCGCGAAATGTGTAAATATTTTTTTTTAATTTATTTTAATTTTTTCGAGGATTAGCGGCGGTTTTTTAAGAAACTGCCGCTAAATAGCAGCGGTTTGGGTAAAACCGGCGTGAAATGAAATGAAAAAAAATAAAAAAACATGAGAAACCGCGAAATCACTAAAACGACCATAAATTTTGATTCGGGCGTCCATTGGAGCGCCATGACCAGTCAAATCGAAGCTCATGTAGAGATTTAGAAGCACGTATAATCAAAACCATGAGACGATCTAAGGTGCGGAAGATATGAGAGTTGTAAGAAATTTGAAAAAAGTTCTCCGACGTCAAACTGCCATAACTTTCGCTCTGGGTGTCCGTTTGGGCTCTACCACATATGAAATCGAAGCCAGCGAAGAGAGATACGCACCAAATTGAAAAAAGAAAGCTTCTGTCATGTATTTCGACCCCAAAATACCCTTTGAAGGCCCCCAAAACCCCATTTCCGTCACCGGTGTCCCGTCAAACTTGTCTTCAAACAGACCTAACTTTTGATCTGCATGGCAGTTCGGACTCCTCTACCTGCCAGATCGTAGGTTGTTCCATAAGCTTTGGTTTGACTGGTCGTGACACCCACATGGTCTCCTGGATCATAAGTTATGGCCTTTTTAGTGGGTATTGGGTTTGTTATGTTTTTCGATGCCTCGTTTCTAGCACCCGTTACCCGTCAGCTTTTTTTTAAACAATCGTAACATCCGATCCGTCGGTCCATTCAGTCTCTTTCACCTATCAGCTCGAAGATCATTTTAGGATCTTTGATTTGACTGGTTGCAGATCTGGAATGGACTCTCATATCATAAGTTATCTCTGTTAATGTGAGTATAATGTTTTTGTCACTTTATAACCGTTTTGATGGGTTTTAACGGTTTCCCCATTTATTACTGTTTATTTGGGTTTCCATGACTTGTTATCTTTATCAATGTTTTTTGTGGGTTATTATAATGATTGTGTTGAATTCATAAGGGGTTTTCCAGAGTTGTCATGAGTTTTCATGCTTTCTCATTCTTTCTAATGCCTCATTCTTCATGCTTCTCCATCCATTTTCATGCGTTTTCATGATTTTTCATCCCTTATCACGTCTTTTCATACTTTTTCATGTGTTTCATTTATTATTTATTATTTATTATTTATTATTTATTATTTATTATTTATAATATACTTTAATTTATTTATTATCTATTATTTGTTACTGGTTATTTATTAATTATTATTTATATTTATTTATTTATATTTATTTATTATTTATTATTTATTATTAATAATAATATAACATTATTATTATTAATAATATTTGTTTCTGGTTATTTATTATTTATTATTTATTATTTATATTTATTTATTATTTATTATTTATTATTTATTATTTATTATTTATTATTTGTTATTTATTATTTATTATTTATTACTTATATTTATTATTTATTATTTATTATTTATTATTTATTATTTATATTTATTATTTATATTTATTATTTATAATTATTATTTGTTTATTATTATTTATTATTTGTTTATTATTATTTATTGTTTATTATTTATTGTTTATTATTATTTATTATTTATTATTTATTATTTATAATTTATAATTTATAATTTATTATTTACTATTTATTATTTACTATTTACTATTTATTATTTATTATTTATTATTTATTATTTATTATTTATTATTTATTATTTCTTATTTCTTATTTCTTATTTCTTATTTCTTATTTCTTATTTCTTATTTCTTATTTATTATTTATTATGTATTACTTATTATTTATAATTTCTTATTTCTTATTTATAATTTATAATTTATAATTTATAATTTATAATTTATAATTTATAATTTATAATTTATAATTAATTAATAACAATATTTTATTTATTATGTGTTATTTATTATTTAATATTTTTTATTTAATATTTTTTATTTCGTATTTATTATTTATTATTATTTATTATTATTTATTATTATTTATTATTTATTATTATTATTATTTATTATTTATTATTTATTATTTATTATTATTTATTATTTATTATTTATTATTTATTATTTATTATTTATTATTTATTATTTGTTTATTATTATTTATTATTTGTTTATTATTATTTATTATTTGTTTATTATTATTTAATAGTTATTATTATTTATTATTTATTATTTATTATTATTTATTATTATTATTTATTATTTATTATTATTTATTATTTATTATTTATTATTATTTATGGTTTATTATTTGTTATTTATTAATCTTTATCATTTATCATTTATCATTTATTATTTATTATTTATTATTTATTATTTATTATTTATTATTTATTATTTATTATTATTATTTCTTATTATTTAATATTTATTATTATTTATTGTTATTTGTTTATTATTATTTATTATTATTTATTATTATTATTTATTATACTTATTATTTATGTATTATTTGTTTTTTCAATTAATATATATAAGTATATTAAATTCTGTTTATTAACCACATGGCGAGCTTGCTAGAGTGGTAAAGTCTTTGGAAAATATGCAAGAGGTTAGGGGTTCAAATCTCACCAAATGCAGTATTTTATTATATTGCATGGGCATGTGCATTTGCATGTGCATGGGATGTGCATGCATTGATAAATAAAGTAAATAAATAAATAAATAAAATAAATACGAAATAAATAAAATAAAAAATAAATACGAAATAAATAAATAAAGTAAATAAATCAATAAATAAAATAAATACGAAATAAATAAAATAAAAAATAAATACAAAATAAAATAAATAAAATAAATAAAATAAATAAAATAAATAAATAAAATAAAATATATAAAATATATAAAATAAATAAAATTAATAAAATTAATAAAATAAATAAATAAAATAAATAAATAAATACAATAAATTGAATAAAATAAATAAAATAAATAAATAAAATAAATAAAATAAATAAATAAAATAAATAAATAAATAAATAAATAAAACAAATAAAAAAAGAAATAAAAAAATAAAAAAAATAAATACGAAATAAAAAAATAAAAAAAATTAAAAAAACCGCTGCTAAAAAACCGCCGCGAAACGTTCTGCGACGGTTTTGAAAACCGCAGTGAATAGTTTCTCGATGCACAATTTTGCGACGGTTTTTCAAAACCACCGCCAATCTATTTAGCGGTGGTTTAAACCGCCGCGAAACATAAAATCAAACTGCCGCTAAATGACTTTTTTGCCGTAGTGAGACTAGTACCCTTATCTAGATTGATTATTCCTACATGCCTTATATCAATAAGAATGCTTTTGATGGCCGCCTTGGGGGTTACTGTTTTGGCCTAGTATGGCCCTGGGAGGCCGAGATTGCAAATTTATTTAAGCTTCACCAAGATATTTGAGTGCCGCATCAATCGTTGATGCAACCCAGCGACTTGGCTAAAAATCTCTTATAAAGAATGTGTCTTGCTTACTAGGAGAGGCTATGGGTTGTGGATGCCCACAATATATTTTTATGAAATATGATGGAACAAATTTTCCTTCAAAAGCTACTTCTTTTCCATTTCCTTTCATGTCAATTAATCACAACAAACCATATAAATATCATTTTGATCATGTATTAATTTTAAACCATGATTTGAAACTTGTAAATTGAAATAATTGAATTGGGATATAATTTTATTCCTGAGTCATGGGACTCAATGAGCATAGTTCGACTATCGAAAAGGTTTTATGGAAAACCTCACGAACATTTGTTTCTTTTTCATTGTTACCCCTAACTTTTTCCTATGCTTGCTTGACATGGGCTTAGTGGGTATAACTTGGATTTTTCTTAGGCCACCCTCTGCGGGTTTTCAATCTAACAAGTTTCATTTCTCTTTTAATAGCTCTACAAACACATTTTTTTCTTTTAAATCATGCATGGTATAAGTTTGATGGACTGATACTCTACTTTTATCTAGAGATTCCATTTGAAAATTTTCACTCTGGAAATTATGGTGTCTTTTTTGCGGGTAGTTCAAAATCCTTCCAATCAAACTTATTAATAATTTTTTAAGTCGAACATCTTTGACCAAAATTAATAGGGTAGGGGCCCCAATTTAGGATTTATCTACCGAGAATGTTCTAATACCCTTCAAACATGGGTTGGGGATTTTTTTAATCCTAAATTTGTGAATTTTGGATATACATGAGGCTTGGGGCAGTTTTAGGTGTAAATTGGTAGGATAGGACTCTCATGATGAAGAAATTTCCACTGATTGATAGCTTTTTTTGTAGGTGACATATGCAGAGCCACTAGGGCATGATGTGCATAGTCCAACAAAGGTGTTCGCCGAACAGTGGACTTCCATCCTTGATGGTCTGGTAGGATTTGAAGCACTTTAAATTTATTTGGATGTTGGGAGTTAGAGTGGGAGTCTAGTATGAGTGATGGTGTCTGAAAATATTAAGTACATTCATATAGTCATTGAGTAGGAAACTGTTCCCACATGATTCGTAATTGAATAAGGGAGGGCCTATGAATGGTTAGTTCAGTTAGAAATATTTTTTATGTCAGGGTCATTTGGAAAGAGGAATGTATGCAAGACGTTATCCAGGGGTTTTCTAAATCTGGGGGTGTGATAGGAAATGAATGCCTTCTGAGCCTACAGAATCTGGAAATGACTCTCCTAATACCTAATTTTCCTTTGATTGAAAGCTATTTTGTTGTTGGTATATGCAGAGCCTCCTGTGATTGATATGAATAGTTAGAAAATGGTGTCTAAAGGACATTGTCCTTCCATCTCTGATGGCAATGAAGGATTATGTATATGGGACCTTTTTGAACACGGTATATAATCATCGAATAGAGGTGCACCTAAACATGAAAAGGGACATTTATTTTAACTGAACTTCTTTGGGAAACCTAGAAATGAGTGGGGGCCAATTTGTTTTGTATGCGGATAACCATTACGCATATGAATGGGTATCTTTATTTTACAGAAACCTAAAATGAAACTAGAGATGAGTTGGGCCTGCATGTTTTGATATATCCAAGACATGGGTAAGGATGAGAATTTAAACCATGAATTTGAGGGCCCTTGAATCAAGATGGATATTACAGGGCATGGAAGCCTATTGGGAGTACTAAGATAGGAGAGGACTCTCCTGGAGATGAATTTTCCTTTGATTGAAAATCATGCTATAGGCGATATATGTATATCCACTAGTCATGATGTGCACATTCAAACAAAAGTGTCCGCAGGACACTGGCCTTCCATCTTAGATGGCCAGAAAAGATTATGGGTATTCAAGATTGCTCAGAACATGGAGTTTGAGGTATGGAAGGAGTGTATCTAGATACATTAGAGACATTCAGGCTATCATTTTCTCATGGAATCGGGTATCTCTTACGTATATTTGACTCACACATAGGGTGAGGCATTTGTACCATCTTTGGGGTATCCTATCATTTAACGTCGAATGGCCAGGATGTAGGGTTCTTTATGGGTTAGGGAACCGGGACATTCCTTTTAGGGTCATTTTGTAAGGACCAAATTCTTGGACTGTTTTTCCATAATGTCATGGTGGATCTCTCGCTAAGTTCCCTATTCTCACGTTCACTATGCTTGATGTGAGAAACAAGAAATTACGAGGATTCTAGGTCACCCCCTAAGAATAGAAAAATCAATATCAGAGATTACTTTAGTATTAAACCAATTCTATTCAGTTTAATGTCATGCAAGAAAGATTATTTCGGCCTTTTAGTTTAATGTCATGCGGTGAGGACATGATGCAATGCAGTTTAGAGTCATGCTTCTAGGATGATTCTTCTATCACATAGATCATTAATAGCTTTGATTTAATCATGATTGGGGTTTTATGGAATTCCTTAGGCATGTGTGATGATAGAAGATGTAAACCATAGTTTTGAGGGGCAACTTGAATGAGGAAAAATGGAATGGGGTTTGGAAGACATTAGGCGTATCGAGGTATGACCAAACTCTCCTGGGAAAAAATTTCCCTTTGATTGACATTGTTTTTGTAGGCGACATATACAGAGCCATAAAGGTATGATGAGTATATTCAAACAAAAGTGTTCGTAGGACACTGACCTTTCATCTCAGATGTCAAAATCTATGACCCTAAACTACGACTTCTTATGAGTGGGGGGCATGTGTGGGATCTCGTAAACTATGACTTTAGATGTCCATGGCTTATGGGGATCTAAAGTTTTGACTTCAGTTCTTATAGATATGAAGTCATGGTTTTGGTTCATAGAGTTTGGACCATGACATCACAGTTCTATAAATCATAGTTTAGGTTCATAGAGTTTGGACCATGATTGGGCATTTCTATTACGCCAAATACTTTTTCAGAAACTTTTAATTTTTGGGAGCTGTAATGAGCTGTCCGTCCATTGATATCAGGTCATATCCTATATTGGAATAGACCCTATGTATGAAATATGGTTCTTCCCACATTTGTTCAAGATTTTGGGGCTTCATCCCAAATATCATCGGGGTTTTGAAGATTAACAACATCTCTCCTTCAGGGAACGATCGAAGGAGAACCTTTTTGTGGAAGGTTAGTGTGATCTGATTTTGATAGACTTCCAAATGGTGTAAAGTATGAATTCTTTTCTCATCTAGATACTCTAACTCATCAAACTATCTCTCGGATTTTTCTTCCATGGATAGTTGATCTCAAATGGCCACAAGAAGTGATGGACCATGAATTTCAATAGGCAAAACTATCGCTGCCCCTTATAATAGTGAGTACGGGGTTGCCTAGGTGGCAGTGCAGGTCATGGTCCAGTAATCCCAAAAAGTATTAAGAATCGTGTCTTGCCACAATTTTTTATCCTTATCTATTGTATTTTTTGTATGTTGGACATAGTCTTGTTGAAGGCCTCTATCTTCCCATTAGCCTTCGTGTGGTATCAGGACGAATGGTTGGATTTGATTCCATATTCCTGGTACAACTTTTCTAACTCATCAGAGAATAAGTTGGTGCCATTGTCCTTCAGTATTGTATGAGGGACACCAAATCTAGTAAGGATGTTGGCCTTAAAAAATCTAATGATTCTTTTCACCCCAACCTATTTAAGGGGTATGTCTTCGGACCACTTGGAAAAGAAGTTAGTTGATATGAGTATGAACTTTAATTTTTTGGCTGTGGAAGGGGGATATAGTCCCACAACATCCATCCCCCATGCAGCAAATGGCAAAGAGTACTTATTTGTATGAAGTAACTTCAGGGTTCGGTGGGTAAAATTGGCATGAACATGGCAGAAATGGAACCTCTAGGAAAATATGGTACAATCTTGTATCATAGTAGGCCAGTAATACCCAAGACATCATATTTGATGAGAGAGCTTAGGTACTGATTGGTGCAATCCACAAGCTCCGACGTGTACTTATTTCATGATGACAACAGTCTCTTTTCTATCAATACACCCGTGAAGGACTCTGTTAAGACCTCATTTGTAGAGAACATTTTTTTGGTTTACCCCATTATGCAAGACAAATTTTACTGCCATCTTCAAACCTATTACTTTCCATCCCAATCTGGTGGGAGATCCCCCTTCTAAAGGTAATTTACAATGGGAATCATCCAGCCAGTGGGTGACCATAAGGCTCAGGAACAGGGCTAATTTCGTTGATTTCCTCCATATTTTTTCTGGATAATTAGAAAGTCCATCCAATGATGGGAAATGATAATGGCAGTTTCACCCCAGTTTGGATCGGCCGGGGTTGTGGTTGCATTTACCAAAGCATCAGCCTGAGAATTTTGTGATTGGGGGACATAGGTCAATGCTAGTTCTGATGGGAATTCTACAATTAGTTCTTGAACATGGTTCATCTAGGGGGCCAATAATTCTTTCTTAATGGAATAGTCACCATTGACATGTTTGATGACTAGATCTGAATCATATTTTATATTTAGGTGTTTGTCTTGTACATGGTGTGCTAGTTCTAGGCCTATAATGAGGGTCTTAAATTCTTCTTCATTATTTGTACACCCTTTTGAAAGAAGGAAAGAGTAAGGCAAGACAACCTTTTCATGGGATATGATTATAAATCCCATCCCCACTTTGTTGATCTTGGGATCCTCCATCCTTTTCCCTGTCGGGCTTCTGTAACCACCATCGAAGTACATTTCCCATGCCTGGGGGTGCCTTGGATGGAGAACACTTCTTCATCAGAATTTCGGCATCCAAAAATGTTGTTTCTTTCGAGGGGTTCTCTGCTAGGAAATATGCTAATGCATGGACTTTTATGGCCTTCTAGGGCACGTATTGTATGTCAAAATGTTGTAGGATGACTGCCCATTATGATAGGCATTCAGTTAGCATGGGACAATTCATGATATATTTTAGCGGGTTGTAGTGGGAGACCAGGATAACCTCATGGTGCTACATGTAATGCATGAGTTTCTGAACCATGAATATCAAGGAAATGTAGTTCTTTTTTATCCTTTAATATTGAGTTTCAGCATCAGTCATTGTTCGGCTGAGGTAGTAGTGGTTTTTATCACAGTCGACATCATTCTTCAACACGAGGAAGGAACCTAATGATTGTTCCAAGGTGTTTAAGTACAAAATAAGTGGCCTCCCATCAACTGGTAGCATTAGAACCAGTGGGCTCAGCGTATATCTTTTGAGATCATCAAATGATTCTTGACAGTCATTATCCCACTCATACATAACCCATTTCCTTATTAACCTGGTGATAGGTAAACATTTACCAACCAGGTTGGCTATGAAGTACCAGATGTAGGACATGTGCCCCTGGATACCTCTGAAGTTAGTGACGTTGTGAGTTGGGGACATTCCAAGGATGGATTTTGTCTTCTCAGGGTTGAATTCAACGACGCGATGGCATACGACGAAGATGATGAATTTCCCAAAGGTAATTCCAAAGGAACACTTTAGGGGATTCAACTTTAAATTTTGGTGTCACAATTTGTTGAAAAAAATTTCAATATTGGCTAGGTGGTTTGATCACTATTGGGATTTATCCACTAGAGTGTTGACTTAGCACTCGACAAATTTTCCTAGGAAGGGCTTGAAAATGCGATGCATGGAACACTGATATGTGGTGCTAATAGTTTTTAGACCAAATGGAATCACCTTATAATATAAAACTACCTAAGGGGACCTAAAAGCGGTGTATATTTTATCTCTCTAGTCTATTCAGATCTGGTTGTATTCAGAATAACATTCCATGAAAGAGAGGGCCTCATATTTGGAAGTTTCATTAGTCAACAATTTTGTGATTGGGGTCGGGAAATCATCTTTTAGGCAGTGCTAGTTAAGATCCCTGAAGTTGATATAGATTTTAATTTGTCTATTCATATTTTTTCAAGGACTATTTTTTCCATCAAGATTGAATATTGGACTTCCCATATAAAGTTTTCTTTGATCATCATGTAATATTTAGCCACTATTTTGGCAGCATGTGTTGGGTGTGTCCTTCTGGCTGCAGGCTTATAGACCCAGTGATCTTCTAGAAAACCCAGATGATGAGTGGAGACCACATCATCGAGGCCTAGCATTTCTATGTAATTCTAGGCAAACAAATCTCGATTCATATTTAAGAAGGAGGTATATGTCTCCCAATACTCAGTAGGCATAGACACACTAACAACTATGGGTCGTGGGTCGCCTTCGTTGCCCAATTTTGTTGCCCTAAGTTCATCAGTTGTGGTGGATATTACTTCTTCCAATGCGGGAGAGGAATATTTAAGATCTTCTTCTAATACTTCTTTTTCATCATCTTTTTCATTTTCTTCCTCTTCTGATGGAGAGAGGATTCTAGAGACAAACTCTCCAATGTTCTGAGTGAAATCATATTTTACCTTAGTGAGTATGGAACGGGAAATTTGAGGTCCTGAGGACCGGTTGAGAGCATCATTGGAAAAGATATTCATATCATTATAACAGTCAGCCCATTCTTCTGTGTCATTGGAATAGGTGGTCATAACAGAAATCTTGAATACAACTGAGTCTATTTTCAAACATGAACTTATGCATTCAACTTGGTTGATGGGTAGTACATACTATTACCCATGATTTTTGAGGGTATTAGTGGGATCTATTTTAAATAAATTCGGGGCAGTGATCCATTCGTCAATGTCATCCAAAGTTTGACTCTCTTCTGGTTCATAGAATGCTACGTCGATGAAATGCGAATCACATGTCTCAAAATAGGATTTATCAGAATGTAATGTCCCATTTTTCCCATTAGTGTTATATTTGATGCAATGATGGTATGATGATGTAATTGTTGTGTGTTGATGCAGCCAGGGACTCCCTAATAGGACATTGAAGGTCGTACTTTTCCACACTACTAGGAACTCGGAATTTTACACAAGGTCTCCAAGAAATGTTTTGAGCATGATTCATTCCAACAATTTCTGTTCACTTTTTTCATATCCTAGCAGAGTTGTGGTGTAGAGTGTCAAGCTGTCTTGATCAGATCCCATTAACGAAGTGTTCATAGTGGGAGGAGGTTGACTCCAGAGCCATTGTTGATGAAAATACTCTGGACATCAATACCATTTATCTTGTTAGACACATATAAGGGTTTTATGTGACTTTTCATGATGGCGTCCTCATCCCTATCTATGAAAGAGATGACTCCATGAATATATTCAGGATTAATCTCCATCCAATAGACTTCAGATGTTGTTACTTCAGCCTGGAATTCATGGGGGCTTAGTAAGGATTTGATGAGGGCCTCTTTAAGGTCTGTGGATAGACTGAAAGCATCCAGGATTGACATCTTTGCTGATACTGAAGCCAACTGATTTAGAATATCATATTTCTTCTCTAAAGGTTAGAGCTTCCCGGATTAGGGTTTCAACTTCATTGAAACTTTAGGGGCCTGAGCTTTGGACATAGATGGTTCGACCTTTGTGACTGGATCTGCTGGCGCTACGATCTTTTCCATGTTTGGCCGGACTGGTTCACCCACATGCCTTGGAAAATTTGAAAATTTTCTTTCCTCTAAAGGTTACTCTAAGATAACTGGAATCATATTTCTTCTAGTGGGGGTGGAGGATACTTATGGTTCTTGTATTTTCGGCTGGATGGTCCTCCCATGAGTTTCCACGATGTTAATGGTTTGATTTGAAGTGTGGTTGGGAATTCGACTCTTTCCATGATCATGCCTTCCAGGAACCCCTCGACCTCTATGACCTCTTCCTCCGACTCTCTGGTTGGGAATGAGGTATTTGGGTTTGTGGACATAGTATTCATCATATAAGGGGGCCATCAAGTGAATTAAATTAATGTTGCCAAATATCAGTTCTTGTTCTGATGATGTTTCTTTCTAACTGCCTCCTGATTGTGTCATTTGGTCGGGTGGTGCCCATTGTTCTATTTCATGGGGAGGTACCCATTTTACCATTCGGAGGGGTGGAGTACATTATAACAAGTCTATTTTTATGATTTGATAAAGTTCCAGGAATGGATTTGGCTTTGCTTCTAGCTCATCTTCTTGCTCCAACTTTCTGCCCTTCTGGCCCGTAGGGTACTGCATGGCTGAGGGTGATGACTGTATTGCATCAGGAGCTTTTGGGGGCATGGATGATTGTTTCAACTACACTTGGAGGATGCCATGAACTCAATTAAATATTTTTTATAAGTCATAAAATTTTCTAATTGTATCTCTTTCTTACTAGAAACTGTTTTCCAATCCTCTTCCACTCTTGAGTATGAAGTGGAAACATACACCACTTGTGCTAGCGGTGGGCCTAGATTGACCTACCCATAATCCACTATCTTTGAAAAGAGTTCCTTCAAGACTAATAATTCATGTATGGTGTATCACAATATTTGGTGATAGGTGAAATAATTTTGGCGGTCGTCGAGACCCACCTCATCAGCTCTCTTTGGATCTGGTAGTGGGGGCAAGCTGCAATTCATAGAATCTATGAAGTAACTGCAGACCTAGTCATCTCGGAATGAGTATAAATTATTTGTTCATTCTTAAAACTGATTTATTTTATCACCCTATCACATATCTTTCTGAGGAAGGGTTGGATGTTAGCATCTAGGGGGTCCCGCATTGTTCAGTGGAGGCCAAACAACTGGAGCCTGTGTCGGGGGTGGCTTAAGCGTGACAGAAGCCACTTCAGCTCTCCATGATCTTTTTCATGGGGCTAATGGGGCCACTCAGGACTTAAGATTGGTCCATTGTAATGAGTCCTCTATCCTTTTTTCACTGAAATAGAAATATCCAAACCCACTTGTGTACTTCACCAGGATGAGTGGTGTTCACAATTCATCACAAATGTTATTGATTCACATGGTAAGAATTTCATCTTGGGGAAGTGGTTAGTTTGTGGAATAAGTCAAGAATTTCCATATGGCAATGAAGACTAAGGGATTTTCATTCTCTTACTAATTACATTTAATGAGATTAATAAATGTTGTATTAGGAATTGTTGAACTGAACTGGAAGAGAAACTATTGCCAGAGGTCCTCATAATCGGTGATTGAGTTAGCTAGAAATCTAGTATACCATACAAAGGTTGATCCCTACAGGGTTCGCATGAAGCATCCCAGTTTTACTATTTTTGCTACTCTAGAGTGCCCATCATGGTGTCATAGTAAGAGTTATGGTGCATTAAATGCTATTTCAGGTCCCCCGAGCCATTGAATACTGAGAATACGAGGTTCCTGAAGTTTGGGGGTGGAAGAACATTGCCCACCCAATCAGGGTAGGGTTTATGCTCTGATTTTATTAGAGAGAACCACCCCTCTATGGCATCTAGTCGAGCTGTTAGTTGATCGATGGTATTACAGATCCCTTGATGCATATCCTGCTGGGATTGATCTTAGGCTAGTGCGATAGCGACAAAAGTTGGGTGTAGTGGTGCTGCTAGAATTTGGGGTGGGTACCTAGTAGGGGGTATCCTTTCTGGGTTTACCTAAATAAATTATGGATTCATTCCCAGAAGGAGGAAGTATTGATATATTTTTTGGGGCTGGTTTTAAGTATGTTGATGGTCCAGGTGCCGGATTGGATGGGCCTCCAATATTGACTTCATTTACTGGGATGAGTGCATGTGGAAAGGGTACCTATTATAAGAGTTCCTGTTGGTGTTTTGTAGGGGGAACTCATCTGGAAAGACCGCTCCCTCAATGCAGTTCGACATTAATATGCCTAAGATCTTTCATTCCTTCTTTCTGCATTGCGTATCTTTCCTAGAGTGTGAGGGACACATTCTTAGTGGGAGGAGGAGGTGAGTCCTAGAAAACCTTGGATTTATTATTCTCTTTGTTGGGGTTTCTTGTGGGAGGTAAGGAAGGATTAACTAAGGGGGTTCCCAAATTTAGGACTGCTGTCTTGTTCTGTGTATGCACACCATCAGGCATGGTGAGGGATGCTTCTGGGAGAGAACCATATTCTCTTTCATCCTCTCCCTCTGTGTTATTTCCTATGAGATCCATGGGATTGAAATCTACCACATTCACCGATGCATACCGCATTGGGGGTGGCATACCTTGTGCCAAATGGAAAGAAGTCTTTCTATGTTTTTTGTTAGATTTTATCTTACCATTCTGCGGTATTCTTCTGGTATCTAGGTGATGATTGACCCAAAGAGAGTCTTGATCTGTCCTTGTAACACACCTTCTTCTATGATGGTATAATTCATGAGATGAGGTGGAAAAGTTACTCCTCTACTCAACATTCTTCCTAAATAGGAGAAGAAATATGTATTTTGTGTGGGAACTTGGAGTAAAAATGCCCCAAGCCCTAAGGGCTGGGGTTGTACCCATTTATTCATTGATGTGCAATGACCTAGATTTTTTGGTCCTACGGGGGGGGGGGGGGGGGTATTTTTAATTAAAAATTCCCCCATCCCTACGGGCTGAGGTTATTCCCGCATTATGGATATAACCGTCGCCATTTCCACCTTTTAGATTTCATGCACATCCATGTAGGTGTGAGATGAGAATGGAATTGCACCTGCATAGGGTCCATGGGATTTTGAAGACATGAGCACTTTTTTCTGGTTGAATTCTCTAAGGTAGGAATCCTACTGCATGTTTTTGGTTATCGGGATCAGAATCTTTTCGATGGCTTCATCTCTTTGGTCTTGAAGCTTTTGAGACTAACTCCAGGCTTATTTTTGTGGAGTATTCCATCTTTCCTAATCTAGGATTTCATTTGACTATTGCCTTTGGGTAATGATGTTGCAAGAATTCATTTCCAATGAGGTTTACTATACGATATGTGGGATGAAGTGTAGAGATCCCTGTTCTCCCCATCCCAAAATATGAACTCCAATCAGGGTGTCACCAATGAAGCGACACGACTTGTGTAGTGCATGGAGGCAATCTAGTTAAAGGTTTTTATTTCGTCCTGCTGATGATGGATGTTGTGATGAAGGGAGGGCTACCAGGTTGATTAGTTTGAGAATCACCCCTAACATGTTGACATGATCCGCATACCCTTTTCAGGGCAGAAACTTTCCTTTTAGGTGGTAAAGGGTTGTCCATATATTGAGGCGAATGTTATGCATACATTCCCCTAACAACTCCCCAGGTATGTCGAAGTGAGAAGTGGTTGTAGGCCAATACATCACTCTTATATTATCCTCATCTATTTGTCTTCTCAAAAGTAACATATCCTACAGTTTTTCTTCCAAGGGATCCTCTACTTGATGTACCCAGCTTGATTGATTATTAATAATTTTGTTCCAAGCAGTCGGGCTGGTGGCAGCCTCATTGATATGTGAACGACATGAGGTGGCTCTGAAGATGAGTGTGTCCTAGACCATTCTTTGGTTGAGAAAGGACATCACTAATTATAGATAGAGTGGCTAATATGTATTACTCTATATTTCTGAGCACCTCAGCGTAGGAAGGCTTTCTCACATTTGTCCTGGCAATGGGAGGGCCTTCTAACCAGTTTGAATTTTCATTGTGGGGAGGGCCTTAATAATTGGTTCTTCCATGGTGAAGGATACTATTGAAAATTGATGCCGATACATGAGGAGTATCCCTGCGGCATATACCCTAGGGATTATCTTCATGGTAGGCTATAGTGAGAGGAGGACCTTGTTGCTGCTTGATGTATCTGAGGGGAGGACCTTCGTAGTGACTGCTATGATGGAAAAGACAACTGTCACAACTTAATACCTGGAAATAGGGAGAATTTTTGTAGTGTACATCTTTGGGAGGGCCTTTAGGACATAATACAATGAGGGTAAGAACTTCTCATTTAATGAAGTAACTATGGGGAGGTCCTTAAAAACAACCACCATTTCAGGGATGGACTTCGTAGTGATTGTCATCATCGTGAGGACTACGATCATGACTCTTCATCCAACTGTAGGGAGAAGCATATCTATAGCGTATACCCTAGGGAGGACCATCAGGCTAGATGAAAATAAGGGGAGGAACTTCTTGCTATCTAATATTCAGGTCAGGGGGGGGGCTACCCTGACATGTATCATGAGATAGGCTATCATGATAGATCACTGTTGGTCTTTGGGGTAAGCCTCCATGGGTTCTTTAGGGAGGACCTTCAGAGCTGCTAGTAGAGACATTGTAGGGAGGGCCTTCACAACAACTACTTTCACTTCCATAATTTAGTAATGGACAGACAAAGTCTTAATCCTTTATTGATATATGTTCAAGGGAATTAATAACCCCAGATTCTAGTAGAGCAGGATCAGGTATATGCTCTTCGTTTTCCGGTTTCCTTTTGCGCATTTTATTTTTTAACTATCTCTTGTGAGTAACCAGGGATGCCTGCTATTGGTAATGAACTTCATATACAAATCCCTATCTTATTGGGTCCCGTGATGCTGCCTGGATATGCCGGCGGGCATCTTGAAATTTGGCAGGGATATACGCCTACCCTAGAGCAGCCACCACATTAGACTGACCTCCCCTAGTTGGAATTGGTATTTTTTCCTGATCCGGTTTTTCGTGTATCATGGAATATTGTCATCGAACCTACTATACTTTAGCTAGGATGCATAAATACTTTGGAGTGACTGGCCCATTTTGTGAGTAAGTCATTTTGTTCGAGGAAACTAGGTCTTAGTCCTAGTTTCTCACCTTTACCGATGATGCAATTATATCTTTACATGTTTGGATGATATGGAATAGATTATAAATCTTATCTTTCACCATTTCCATGATTTTCTAAGATACATCTTTGGCTAGAAAGGGTATGAATGCCCATTATAATATCAGAGCAGATATTTGTGCCAGCTTTGATCCTCATTGGGTTTCCAGTAGATACTGGTAGTTCTCCTCCGCCAGGACAGAGGAACGAGTCTTCTGCCAGTTGTCTTATCTGGTTTCCACCATATTTGACTAGTGGGAATCATATTTATGAGAAAGGATTTTCTCTTCTCTCATTGCATAGTATTTTTCTCACTATCTTTGTATGCATCAACAAGAATTTGACTCTACTAATGTTTTCTTGCTGCCCTATTTAGATGGTGGGATTGATATGCATCAGCAGGTATTTGTGCTTGTGTGTAGCGTGCTGCTTTGTAGGCATGGTAAAATCAGAGATAACTAGCAGGAAGATGAACATTCTTGTATTGTGACATCCAATTTCTATGGTAGGCATGAGTTGAGGGTGCAGAGTTATTCGTTTTCCATTTGAATGTCGTCATGTTTGTACGGTGGATTTTCTCCTCAGGAACCAGGGTAATAGTGTGTTTCTGATTATATATTGTCTACCATTGGTAGGAAGCCTGAGGGTCCCAGGTCTCCTAGACTTCATAAGGTTCCCTCAGCATATGGTTCTCTTCAACACGAGGAGGCTTGGTCATCCGGTGTTAGTGGCGATGCTCTCTAGCAAGGGCCTGTGAGTAAGACCCTTGTGCGGTTGAGATGAAGTTGTCAGCATTGACTTCATCCACCTCCCTATGATAAGGGAGGTACTCATTGTCACATTTTTGAGGACAGGCTCTCAAAATGGTTTGAGACGACCATAGGGGAAGCCTTGTGCTAGGGTGCCAGCCACAACTATAGACTCAACTATAAAAACTTCATAGACTGGAGGTCTTTCCTTTTAGCTTGCACCATGGGTAGAGTGACATTTTAGTGGTACTCTTTGATTAGTGTTTTGGATACCCAACATAGAAGAGGCTGGGTAGGAGAGGGGGTCCTGCTCTCTACTATGGCCCTATCCGCCTATGAAATTGCTAATGTGTGTGTCCTCATTGGTCTTCAAGATTCCATTTGGATCAAAGGTTTCACTACGACAACCTTCAAAATGAATATATGACATATAGACGACAAAACCCCTTCAAATTATCATTCTTTTAAAAATAATCAAATTTGAAAATTCAGTGTGGCATCCTATCTCTTTTTTTATTGTGAGGTGAAGGGGCTTGAGTGGGGTGAGACCACCACCTTGGTTAAAGATTCACGTCGGGTTCAACTTTTTTTTTCACCTCCGAAGTGACGCATTTGGGGTGATGACCAATTTGTTAGGTGAGAGTCATCACCCATATCTTTTTATAAATATGGTCTCACATAAAATTCACAATTTCTTTTGTTTCAACACATTATATATCATTATCCTTTAATGGAGGGTTGGGTTAACCCCGCGAGGAATGGGTGATTTTCCCCTTCTGTATTACGAAGGAGATTCCACATTCAGATGGTCCCAGCAGGTGATAGTGTGGGGCCAAGTACTTTTGAAATCAGTCCTCTTAGGATATAACTTCCTCAGATGGTATCTAATAGGTTTATTTGTGGTGGTAGAAATTCCCAACGACCTTGGTATCCATGATTCATGGACCTTCTTTCCAAAGGTAGGCACTCGTTATAAAATGAATTGACCAAAAAATGTAAGGTCTTCATTGGTCGAGAGGATGGGGAGTTGGACTCACCACACCCCTTTTGTGGGGGGGGGGAATTATTGCCTATTCCAGGACTCTCTTATAGATTTAATTTGTGTTTATATGATTGTGAATCCTTGGTTAATTCCCAAAGAGTGTGTCCATGGGTAACCCTTATTTTTCAGGACCAGCATAGGTATGCATGGATTTGATGCTACGGAGGTAATGCTGACTTAAGCCATATAGTAAGGCACTCTGGAGTTTAACGTCATGCAAGTGGGATGGACGGTGACTTGATGTCCGGGATATACCAATAATATGGGATTCCTACATATCCTTGGGAGAGGAATCAAATCCCACATTGTTCAAAATGGTTGTGGATTATTCATGGATGATGCTCTCTTGAGAGGATAAGATTGGGTGGACCCTTTTGAAAGGGAACACTTTTGAGATCGGGCCTTCAAGAAGGCTTCCTATGTTTCCTAGTTTGATTTGGAATTAGATTTCTCATAGTTCAGAATGGTGTGTACATTCTAATCATCACAAATCTCTAATTCCACGTGAGTCATGGTCAGTGTGGGAAACAAGAGGATGCAAGAGATCCAACCAACCACATAACTCATATCCTACTGATGGGAGAGGTAAATCCTACGACGGAAGAGTAAGGGGTGACTATGGGTGAGGGCATGGAGCGATGAAACTTTTAATGTGATATGAAATTAAAGGTCATGCGGCTCAGCCTTCGGCGGACTGGGTAGTTACCTCAGTGGGAGTGTCACAGAACATGTTCTAGGAAAGGGGAGGAGTGTTTTCGTCATCATAAGGGGATGAAAACACAACCCCTTCAACTAATCACCATTCTTCATTGAATGGAAAAGTATGTGATCACTCTTAATCCCTATAATAAGGAATTACATGTAAGCATCCCAATATTGGACTTTGGATTACCATGGGAATGTAGAATTACAGACATCCCTATAGTCTGAACCTCTATGGGGAGAGCCTTCGTGACTCCTCTTACCATGGGTATGTAGACTCAAAGAGAAATTCTAATTCACTCGATGACCTGATCATATGGGTTTGATGGCTTTTGAGGAGGCTTTGGCTTGATGTCAAGGGACTGGTTCTCAGAGGGACTATGGAGGATTGGATGGTAACAGAGGAAAAATATTAGAACCTGAGGGAAGAACACCCGAAAACACCCCATTTTGCCTACTGTTTTTATATGTAGGATAGGGGAAACTCCACATACCATAGTGGTATGAGGGAAGAGGGGTTGTCTGAGTACTGAAGTAGTACGCGGGTAAGGTTATGGACCAACACACAAGATAGTGGTATGTGGTCATGGATGTGCTCTGTCACACTACTTTAGGTTCCCTCCACATACTGGTCCTGTATGTGGCACCAGGTTGAATTTACATAGCGATGCACTATGTGGAACACCATATTGAAGGAGGTTCACGTTGACTATCTCTCATGGGGAATTCATATGCGAGAAATATTTAGTTATTGGTTACACCAATTAGGTTCTTGGTTCTCTTATTAATATTATTTTACTTAGTTTTATGGTTCACGTATGGTAATACCTGCCGAAGACGTGGTTTGTAATTTGGGCTTCACTAATTATTCAAGACTGAAGTCGAAATCTTCTTTGAATTCTCTCTTCTAACCACTGGGGTACCCTTAGAGCTTTCTTTGTCCGTCTCCTATCAATTCCTTTTGCGCTACTTTTATAGGGAATTGGGGGAAATCATATCTATGGTAATGAGGCACCATTTGTGGAAGTCCATGAAGAGATATCTTCACCCTTGGAAGACTAGGTCAACTGGGGATTGCGGAGGTTGCGGTTCATGAGTCATGGTTTTCAGAACCCTACCTATTTACTTCATTCGTGAACTGATAAGTTTACGTGATGGTACAAAGACAAACTTCTAATGCTTGATTCCTTCATCCATGTGGTTCATGGTCATTTGAGTTTTCTGGCCATCACTCCATGGGCCAGCACCTCCCAGGTCTCTCTGCATACCGGTGGGTCGAAATTCATGCGGTCTTCGAACCCTTCATGGGGATGGTACATAGTCGACTTAAAATCTTTTTAAAACATGAATAACTTCAAATTTATTCTGAATTTTTTAACTCAATTTAAGGCTATTTTCTTTACTGTACTTCCATGAATGCTTTCTTCCTTCTACAAAGTGATAGTGGGAGAATTTTTTTCCCCTGGTGAAATTTTCAGAACTCTACAACTGTATCATTTTTTAATAATAAAACATTCATATTTATTATTAAAAAGTATCAATTATTTGTTTATAATTCTCTACTTATATATTTTTTTGTATTTGAGACACTCCTAGTTAATCATAGGCTTTATTTAAGATATTGTTTATATTTGGAAACCATTATAGTGCAACATCACTCATGGTAGTGTTTCATAAGAAGTGGAAGATCAGTGGGTCATATTGGAGTGAGGTAATATTTGGAGATGTGTCTATCATCCGCATTTGGGTAGAACCTTCCAACCTTCCCATCATCGCCGATGTCTTAAATGATCCCAAGGATCTGTTCCGGCATCCTACCATAGTAAAAAGAGATTCAAACCATATATGGAAATACTATTAAAAAAACCAACCCAAACTATTTTCCAATAATCACTACTATAGAACATGTTTATATCACCATGAAAATTTAATTTTTATAACTACTCTTAAAGAGTCGTTGATTAAGGTGCTTTTGTAGGTATGTGATTTTATCAATGTAGATAATGTTTATCTTTATCGGTACTAGTTCAAGAGTTGATAAAATCTATATTTTATAAGAATGATTTTTAATGAGGATAAATAATGTCTTTTATGAGCATGGTTTTTAATTATGATTTAAATGATATGAAACATATTAGAATAACATTATAAATTACCCTAATATGGTAATCAATAAAAAATCATGACCATTAAAATTCATACAGTTAATCTGAGTCAATTTTCAATTAAAATAATTTTCTTTATATGTTCATTTACATTAAAATCTAAATTTTAAAATTGTAGAATTTTAATTAGATAAAATAAGCCCCATTTTTTATTTTCTTATATCAAAATTCACTTTTTTATGAATTTTTGGTAATTTTCCTAAAAAAGATTATTTTTTAGTTAAAAAATACAATTTTCACGAACCCTGTAATTTGTACGGCATTACCATTATATAATAATGACCTAGAAATTTATAAATCCATTTAAGTAATCAAACATGAATTTTAGAAATAACATTATTCATTTTAAAATATTCTGTGAACTTATAAAAATACATGACAATAATTTTTATAACTAATTGAAATGTTACCTTAATATAAAAAATATTTTCAGTCTTTTCTTTGAATCAAGTGTTTTTTAAAAAATATTCGGGTTTTCCTTGTATTGAAATCCTCATATCCTTTATTTGTTTTGTAATAATTAAATTTTTCTATTAAAAATAAATATTCCAGATAATTTTACCTTATATATAAATTTAAATCTTAAAAACAACATTTTCCTAATAACTATTTTTATGTGATAGAGTGTATTTATTTTAAAATTAGCTTTTCACACCAATAAAAGTTTTATTTGATAAAATGATTTTAAAATTTCAAATTACAAGTGTCATGTTAGGTAAAAATGTATATCTTTATATTTTTCCTTAAAATTAATTACTACGGTTAGAAATTAATTACCAAGGTAAAAGTAAGCTTCGGTAAAAGGACAAGAGTTATAACCAAAGCCATAAATCACAAAAAATTCTCAAAAAGGAGTGGTTGAGATGAGTTTCAACCAAATTCATTTTATTATCCTCTTTTTTTCCTATTTTTGGACTTTAATACTTGAATATTTTCCACACCCCGACCACAATTTTCCTTTTATTTTATTCTTTTCTTGGTGGTTATTTTTTTGGTTAAGGTTTGGGTTAAGTTCCCAGCTTGAATTTTTGAGTTTTGGAGGTTTCGGGTGAGTCATGGCCCTGTGTAAGGTTTGAGAAAAACTGTTTGAGGCCTATGGTAAATTGTGTAGATCCTAGATGATGTCTGGGACAAGGCACACAACTTGAACATAGTTAGAATAAACGTACGACAAACTTGTAGGGGAGGATCTTAATTGGATTAAAAGATTACACACAGTTGGAACATGTTTTACCAAACTGGGAAGCCAACCCATATTTTTTTCAATTCACTCTAGTAGGGTGTGAATGGCTGGCGCATGGTTGGAACATGGTTTAGAAAACTGCACGACTTTCTCGGGTCATTAAAAATTGGAATTTCGAAGTTTACCCTCCCATCTATTAAAACCATTTTGGGTTCCCTCTCCCCTTGCTCGACCTAGGCACACCGAGGGGATTTCAAAATCCCCTCTCCTTGCCCCCTCCTATATGTATTATTTTATAAGGTTATAAGGTGAGTTTCTTTGAGTTTTTTTTATAGGATTCAATGTTAGATGTCAAATATTATACTTTATCACCCATATCAAACAAGTCTCTTTGCTTTACAAGAGAAACTACACTCCACCAGTCATCCATGACTTCTTACACATAATATACCATTTTATATTGTGATGATAAGATATACGGATCGTGTAATTCATGGTCACTAACACCCATCATGTGAGAGAAGTTCACAAAAGTACGTTGCAAGGAATATCTTTTAACACCCCTAATAATATCAACCCAATTTTATTTGAATGAAACTACTAAAAAATACCCATGGTAATTTAATTCAATAATATAAGTCAACTTTCCTTTGTATCCCACTTTGAAAAATGTAAATATACAACTATTATATGTTTTCAAACCCCTTCCTGATCGACTATATGAAATTTAAAGCTGGTTACATTGTAAGCGTCGAACTTTCTAGCCCCTTTTAGAGGACCTCGATCAAGAAAAATAAAATCATCTGAAAAATAATTCGAAAAATCATCTTGATTATTAGTAGTAATGATCTAAAAAAATTAACATAAATTATTATATTTACAAAATATTTTTTTGAAACTAATATTCTTATTGATTTAAAT
Source organism: Viscum album (assembly GCA_963277665.1). Classification (NCBI taxonomy): domain Eukaryota; kingdom Viridiplantae; phylum Streptophyta; class Magnoliopsida; order Santalales; family Viscaceae; genus Viscum; species Viscum album. Next base: position 197,243,244 of record OY728157.1, on the reverse strand, counting down.
ATTTATGAACTTACACGTCATGCTAACCATTCTACAATCTCTTTATTAACAAATGTTTCTATGTATTTCTCATTTCTTATTCAACCTCACATTCATCTCTTGGTTTGTATCGTCAAAACATTAATAAATGGATCTCTAATTTCACTATTCAACAACACATATCTATGTGCCTGTAATAATTCTATTTTTCTCAATGTAATATTTGAGCTCCTCCCAACTGATAGGCCAATAGAAAAAATGATTTTTGATTTCCCATGTAATTGGTATTGATTCACTGTATCATCAACACATCCAACTTGATTAAATCATGTCTCAATATTAACAATGTTTCGAGAAAAAAAAGGTAAAAAATACCTCTACCAAATAGCCTTTAGAAATAGATCCTTCAGTTTGACCTTTATTTTCCACGTATGATTTCAAACAACCAAGATATCTGTGAAATAAAATAAAAAAACATAATAGTGCATTTAATGAAGTGAAAATAATTTTTTATTTAAAATAAAAACATATAAATAAAGTACCTCTCAATTTGATACATCCATCAATAATATATGAGGCCTACTAATTTAGCTTCCTCAACCAAATTCATAGTCAAATGGATCATGATAGTAACAAACGGTGGCAGAAATCTCATCTCCATTGCATAAAGTGTCAATAAAAATATCTCTTAAAGGTTTTCAAGATCAAATGGTTGTATAGTTTTCTCACATATTTGTCTAAATAATGTGAAAAATTAGAGTAAAATGGTAGTATAATTTTTAGGTAATAATATATGAAATGCCAAAGGTAGTAACTATTGTAACAAAATATGTGAATCTTGACTTTTCAACCCATGTAACCTATAATGATTTAAGTCAACACACCTTGAGATGTTACTTGAATACCCATCAGATACATTCACATGTTTTAAAATTCAAAGGAATATATCTTTATCCCTATCTTTTATTGAAAAAATTAGTGGTACATACTTTCCATTCTCATCTAGCCAGAGATCATGCTTTATGTTCATTATTTTTAACTGTTTCTGAGCATTGATATGATCCTTTGATTTTCCATGCTCATTAAGAAATGTGAAGATTAAATTTATAAAGATATTATCTTCAATATTCATAACATCAAGATTATTCCACAACAAATTAAATTTCCAACATAGAATATTGAAGAATATATTATTTTTCTTCCATTACTGCATTCAGATTTCACTTGAAAATGCACTTTAAACTCATTTCCCACTCTCATTCAAATGATGAACCTTCCAAAATTCTATTTCAACATTTCCAAGTTGTGATAATATTTAATAACATGTTAACAACTTTAAAGGCAGTCTATGATCAATAGAACCATTGGATTTTGACTTGTTAAACCAAAATCTATGAGATGCATCGAGAAATCATCAATGTCACAAGAAGAACCATTTTTTATTGTGAGTTAGTCATTTAGGCTCAAAATAAATGTTACAAATAAGAAAATACAAAACTGTATAAATGTTCCAACTAGCTAAATTCCTAATCTCAAGGAAGTCACTAATGCTCCACATTACAACTGCTTGAATTTTGAACATTGTTCTAGAAGATGCATCATATGTATCAAAAATGTTGCACCATAACTCTTGTAATTCTTCAATTAGAGGTTGTAAGTATACATCAATATCATTTTCAGAAGAAATGAAATTACAGGAATAATCATCAAAATAATAAAAGATGTTTTTTTCATACACATCAACAGAGGAATATTATAAGGGATCAAAACAACTAGACAAATGCTATAATCGGTTCTCAAATACCCAAATAGGTTGAATCCATCAGAAAATAATCCCAATAAAACACTCCTAGGATGAGATGATAAATATGTATGCAATGAATAAAATTTATTCCAAGATAGTGAATCTCTTGGATGTCGCATTAAACCATCATTTTTATAATTTATAGAATTCCACTTCATGTGTTCAGGGGTTTTGGATGACATGAATAATATTTTCAATCTAGGATATAAAGGAAAGTAAATCAAAACCATTGTAGGCATGTTCTTTTTCTTCTTTGTTGTAGTATGTTGATTCAGACTTCTAAAATCACCCATTGAATTCCATCTATAAGAAGAACATTTTTTTAAATCCTATATCCTTGAATCCTCTACCTAATAAATCATACAATCATTGGGACACATGTATTTTTGTATAATTTTGACCAAGATTTTAAACAACTTTTCTCATATCATAAAAAGACTGAGGGATATTTTCTTTAGGCAATGTATCACACAAAAATTCCAATATCATGGGTATTAAATTATTTGTAATTCCACATAGGAATTTGTTATGGTACAACTTCAGTTGAAAAAAAAAGTTTTGAATATCTCAAAAATACACTATACAAATCATAATTTTCAACATCAACTAAACCATGAAACACATTTGTCTACTCAGTGAAGTTTTCTCTATCATTAGTCTCCACAGAATCAAGAGTAGGATCCAATGATATGTTATAATCTTTATTGGGTAGATCTATAGTCTTCAAAACATAACTTGTCAAGTTGTTACTTATAGCACTCTCAACTGGTTATTTTGATATGTTTTGATGGTGATTTCAGTGCATTGCAATGAAGAATTCATCATTTTTAAGGTTTTTCATTTCATTATCTATTTTGGATGAAGTTGGGAGATCATTTTTTGGATTGACATCAGTGCTCAAAATTTCTATAAAATTAGATTCTCTATTCCAAATCCGACATAAATATTGAGCAAGGAATTGTTTCAATATCATGTGTTCATAAACTTCATATCTATTCAACCATCTTATAAATTTATATTTAAGAAATGGTCATCTTATTATCCCATCAACTAATCAATTGGAAATTACAAAATCTAAAAACTTCTATAAACCCTTAACATAATGAGGTGTGTTCCTCGGTAATGTGTTATAGCTTTTTTCCATATCACAATGTTCGTACACTTTATTAAAAAAAATAAAACACATAATTATTACTAAGTAGGAAAATAGATTAATGGAAGTTTAAAAAACATAACCCAATTAGTTATAAGAAGACTCATATAATACTAAAAAAGTCAATGTAAGAAAAGGAAATGAATCATGGATAGTATTAGGTAAAATTGAAGCAGAAGAAATATCCTACACTCATTAATTTAAAATAGGCATCATCGAGGAAACACTATAGGAAAACAATGTCTAGATGAACCAAGCAATTATACATCACCATAGTAAGGGATTTAGAGTTCTAAAACATATCTATATTGAGGGGGTTCCACATAATGATTCAATATCATTGATAATGGAGATCTAATATATTCTATTTATGTATTTCATATTCTATTTTTACTTATTTATAGATGGTACATCTTAAACTAATTAGAGTGGTTTTAAAATTACCTAAGAGATCCACTACATTCCAAGAAGGAGTATTTGGAGATTTTTTATTTAGAGTGAATAGTTTTATCTTCCCAACTAATTTTTATGTTTTAATCATACAGGAGGACAATAACTCTTCTTAGTCACCTTTCATATTGGATAAACCTTTCCTAGAAATATAAAATGAAATCATAAATGTCCATGAAGGTACTATAAAAATGGAGTTTGGTTAAAATGATTTCCACTTTAATATTTTTTATTCCATCATGTACCCATAATAAGGTAATTCAATGTTTTTACATTTTCACATTCTGATGAGTATAATCCATGTAATGAAAGTTGTTTCATATAATAAACTTTTCATTTGGGTAAGAAATCAAGATCTAAGAATTTGATCAAAAAAAATTAGTAAAAACATAAATATTCTATCCAACCATATGAAGATGAAATAAATTTTTAATTATTTGATGGATTTTACTATTTATTCAATGAAAAAGTGTTTGATACTTCATATATAGCATAGTATGTTTAAAACACTGAGTTAAGTAACCCAAATATTTTTTATCTTTAGTCTATCAACTAGATATAGAATTAAAACCCTTGCATACTAATTTAACATATGTATTTATAATAAAGGGAAACCAAACACCAATGATAATTTCAAGAAAATTTTCACTTAATAAAGAACATAATTTAATAGATATTTTGAGAGAAAATGAATGATTTACAAGCTGGAATAAAGGATACATTCTTGGAAAGTAGTGTAAATGTTCTTAATATATGTGTAACAATAAAGAAACTAGCCTTCAATAGAGTGGATTATAATTTTATGGTATTAATACCTAAAATATAAAGTGATATTTTTCACAACATTCCTTATAATTATTTAACAACCACCACAAATATAATGACCATGAAATAAATAACTGGATAATACTCAGACTACACCTCTATAACACATCAGGTGTAACTTTCGATAGCCAATGGATGGTGAAATACAAGGGATTGAGAAATAAATATGTAAGAGATGTATTTATCTCTTTTCAGTGTTAACTATAATATTAATGGTTCATGAAAAAAATTTCAACATGACCTTATCATAAGTAGGAAGTACTCACACACATAACCCATTTGTTGGAAAGGGTACATGTTAATCAGGGACACTTGGATGATAATAAATTAAAATAACTATATAAATATGATATTCAAAATGACCACAATTCAAAATATACATAAATTATATAAATTTCACGAAAGAAGGAAAATACCACTTATACACAATTTAGGAAAACCAAACACCTAAAAAGTACAAAAAATAGAGGTTTAATGAGTAGGATATCTTGAATGAAAACATTTGTACAAACCCTATATGTTTTATCCACTCATCAATTAAATGGTAAAAATGATCCAACTAATTTTAAACACTTCAAATGGAACTAAATATTTTTATTTGATTCACTACCAATACCTGGATCACATACAAGAAGTTCTACATGCATCCTAAGCGAGACACATGTAAGGTGTGAGTATAACAGACTCACTAGGTGATCAGCTCCCCATCCCCAATAGCCTTTCATAATCCAAAGTTTATGAAACAATAATAGAAATATAGAGGAATAAGAAATATAATAATCAACATAATTTATGAAAGGAATTTAACAAAGATTTCAATGATAATGTCAAACCCACTATATCGAGAGGATATATACATGATATACCTATATCAGGACTAACTTAGGATCTAATATAACTGATATAAAATAATTAAGGTGAAACACTCATTCAATTTAAGGGAAAATAAATACTCCATATTAGATTTAGGTAAATATTTTATCCCATCCATTCAGGAATAAGGGGAGGGGTATACTAGTGTCAATCCATATTGATCCCATCACATACCATCAAACTACCCATCAATAATGGGTGTATCTAAGAAAAAATTTCTATATAATCATATAATATCCCTTTATATTGTGCTTCATACTCTACTGAAATAAAATTTAACAACAATTATAACTTGTATTGAAATTTAAATCATGTGAATAAATAAACAAGAAAGATCATAACACTTTTTATAACCTAAAAATTATTCTTTATCATGGAGGGTTTCACCATGACATAAAGAATACATCAATTCCATTTTTATTGACATTAATAACTAATTTAACATGCAATGAAAATGACCCAACAAAGAAAAAGTCAATAGCTTTTTAGTCTAGTCTACCAACATGAAAAGCAAAAGCCGTGGCAAGTTAAACTACTTAAAAACATTGTAAAACAATTTTTAAAAACAATTAGTTGAAAAATATCTATTTTAATTATTTCCACTTGAATGAAAACTATTTCTAGAACAACCCTTTAAGAATATGATAGGAATAAAGGGTTCACTAAAAAAACAATGATAATTACTAAATTTGGTGTTGTGAGACTCCCCCAATAACTCAATACCTTTCATCCCAATAACCATATAAATAAATCTCTTTGAAATTATACAACTCTTGGAATTCCAATCGGAGACTCAATTCAAAAAATGATCCCTGCTCCCAAATTCCCAAAATCCAAATTCCTTCTAAAATTTATAACTCACTTGGAATGTGGTTTTAAAAAATCTCTACCATAGCACTTCTCATTCCCAATAATCCTCCTCATCCTTTCAACCATCACAGATGAACTACCTTGGTCGTCCGTTTGTATCCAACTTATTGTGTTTTACTATAGAACACTGAGTAACCTTCAATTATGCAAATACAAACATAGGGTGCATAATTCATTAATGACAGATCCAATACTGATAATCATCATTGATACATTATTATAGTTCTTACCCATTTCCTTTTATCCCAAGACACTATAATTACATCAACCGATTCATCCTTGAGCTTGTAGTACTCCCGACCATAAAACTCGGTAGGTAAAGGCTGATTCTGAACCACAGTGCTATAAACCAACAGAATTGCTTATCAAAAACTCATTTATAGTTTTCAGAAGACGTGATCTATATGATTTACATATCACTATATCTAATTATATGAAAATTTACTAGTCAAAACTCTTCTAGATGATAATTCTCAAAGTATATTGGCTTCAACCACTAACATGGTTTTTCAATACTGCTCAAACATGATGTATCAACTCCTAGATGGAATATCAAGATCCTTCAGTGAAAACACCAAATTTTAAACTCAATATTCAGTGTAATTACTTAGTTGGTTCACCAACCACTCAAACTAGTTGTCATTCGCTCACCCTAAGAACAAATTCCCCATAAATCCGACTCATGATTACACTACATAATCATCATCTTGATGCTGGTTCTCATGTAAGGAATCCATCCAACATCACATTAGAATTTTATAACTAGTGTTTATAAAGAAACTAGATAAAACTGATTTCACCAGCACACCAACACACTAGTTCCACATTTACTCTCCAATAACTTGTCTCATCACACACATGACCATACCCACATGGGGTTGTTCTTCATAAGCACACATTCCATCCATTACTACCTGTAATGACTAGAGATGATCATCCCACTCATGCCTGAGTGGTAATGTGAAAAATAATTCACCATCAGTTCCTGTATCATCAAGAACATCATTCTTGGAACCCATTAAATTTTCATATAATATTAGGTTCACCCCCTCCATGACCAATGGTGAAATCCCCACCACATATATTTACTTATAGAAATCCTCAAGTGCAACCACAAAAGGTTCTATCATCATATGTGTTTCACATATCGAAATCCACACTTACCACCATCAACTATTGACACCACTCCATTCATGTTTTCATTATCATTACATATGCATCACCTCTCATCTATTTCAAAATTTCAGGTTTCCAAACTTGTAAGACTCCCATCATAATGCCTCCCTTACAATAGAGGAAGAGGCACAACCTTGGGTCAACCACATCATGAAAACATAACCCATATCCAACATCACCTTTCACCATAGGGGAACATTTCCAATTTAATCAAAACTCTTATTAAATCATGCTCGTAAAGATTCATCATGTTTTTTCTCCTCAACTCACAGACAACCGCTCACTGACCAATCCAAAATTGTATCGTGTAAAACAAGCATGTGTACCACCTCAATCCCATCAGAATTCAATGGAAATATACTCAAATATAACCTAATTACACATCCATAATCATTCTTCCACGAGTATCATGTCCTAAAATCCAAGTTCATTGGATTATACCACTAATGATGCTCCACAACATGTAAATATTGTTGAGTCAAAAGTCATATTTTGAATTTCATGTCTTATTTTGGAAATCACAAATATACTCATATAGGTTTTTCATAATGACTTTGTTTATTGTACTGACATTGTCAATCATATTGACTATGTCAATCGTACTGACTCTATCAATCATACTGACTATATCAATCATACTGACTCTATCAATCGTACTGACTCTGTCAATCATACTGACTCTATCAATCGTACTGACTCTGTCAATCGTACTGACTGTGTCAATCGTACTGACTTTTTTGCATCATACTCAATTTGTATCATTTCATTACATTGCACTAAGTAATACTTATAGTACTCATGTTTTTATCACTTTGTTGTTTTTATCCTTTATCAACAAATTTCAATCATACTCATGTTTATCATCTTCATATATATTTTGTTTTAATCAAAATAGTGTCATGTAGTTAGTTATAAACTAATTAAAATGATGTCATGTTTTCTATTTCAATATGACTGTTGTAATGCCAGGTGTCCAAGTCCCTCCGAGATTTCGAAGAAATATGACTGCTGGAGGAAATATGACCATTGGAATATGAGGCCAATAAATAGTATGTCATTTGAAGCTGAGAAGAACAACTAAGAGACTTTGATCATTCTTTTCTACTAACAAGTTCTAGAGAGAGACGCTGTGACTTCTCTCTTGCTTCGTGCGAAATCCTTGAGATTACAAAATGTGAACGTCTCGTTATTAGTTTTGTCATTTCATTAAGTGATTTTTTTTTCTTTGTGCGACCAACCAGGTGATAACGATCGAGGGCTACAGAGGATAGGAAGACGGTGGTAACGATCATCGTATCGAGGTCTTTCAAGTATTTTAAAGATAGAGGTTCCGATTACTTACAAAATCGAGGGCTTGTGGGGATAACAAGACAGACATACTGATCATAGTATCGAGGCCTTGCAGGGATAGCAAGACAGACAAACCGATCCTCGTATTGAGGGCTTACCAAGGTGGTGGTAAGACATACCTCTTATCCTAGGTGAAAGGAAAACCCTTCTCTTTAGGATAAAATAATTGTAATATTTTTACATTTCCACTGCTGTTTTTTAGAAAGGGAATTGTTTTTTTCCTTTCTTTATTTCATATACATTTGTAATTGTTTCAATTACAATCATATAATTACATATTGTATCGATAGATTCTATACACTCTATGGCAGAAACATTCACTATTGTATTACTCTAATTATTGTATTCATTTGAATACAATTGATTTACTTATCTTATAGTATTACATTGTATCATATCTTTTATATCTAAGTCATTTGTGGTTATTTGTATTTATTGTGAATTGTATTAGTTTTAGATCATTTAATCTAATTTCTTAAGTTTTTAAACACAATGTTTTTAAACCTACAATTCACCCCCTCTTGTGTTGTTCCATCTAATATACATATACATCTATATATCAATCCAATAATTGGTCTCAAAAGTAGTTTTCCACTGAATTGTGTTTATATTACAATTTTCTGTTTCAACTACTTACTACACTAATGTGTGAAGTGGAAAAGATTTTGTTTTATTAGATGGCAGGGATTAATATTGGAAAAATTGAAAATCTAAATCCAACTAGACCACCGATATTTTATGGGAATGATTATGTGTACTAGGGAGATCGAATGAAGACATTTTTTATTAACACTAGTGTAGAAAATTTTATTATGCTTACTAGAGGTTACAAAATTCCTGACAAAGAAGTCAGTACCTTCACTAATCAAGAGAAGAAAGAATATCATTAGAATTACAAGGTATGCAATACTTTACTATGTTCTATGACCAGGAATATATATAGCCAAATATCATCTTGTGAAGTAGCCAATTGTATTTGGAAGAAATTTGAAGTCACAGATTTTGGTACATCTAAGGTTATAGAAATTAGAAGAGCAATGCTTCGAGCAGAGTGTCATGGATTTATTTTTCCTTATGGAGAACTAATATGTAAAGTGAAACAAATATTTATGAAAATTGTCAACAGTTTACAATATATGGGAGAAAAAGGTCGTGATGATGAAGCTCTTGTAGAAAAAATTATTGATATAATGCCAAACAAATGGGAGTAAAAAAGGACAACTATTGATGAAAACATAAAATTCTCTCAGATTACTCTTGATGTACTCTTCTAAAGCATGAGACAAGAATGAAGAGAGATGATGATTTCAAAAAGAAGAAAAATGGAAATGGAAGTGTAGCTATTACTACTACATCTAAATCTAAAACACTTGAAATGATAACAAGATCCAATGCTAAGAAAGTTGTTATGTCAGAATCAAGTGATTGTGATCATTAAGATAATGAGTTATCCAATATTGCTCGAAGGATGAACAAGATTGTGGGAGATAAAGACTTCTAATATATATATTAAAAAAGAAATATAGGAAGGATAAGAATGATTCATAGGTAACATGTTATGAATGCAAGCATGTAGGTCATATAAGACATGATTGTCCTTTACTGGAGGGAAAATATATAAATGAGAAACATTGTGAAAGAAATAAGAAAAAGTATTACAAGACAAAGACAAAGAATTTCTTGAAGGATAATGATACTTGGAGTGTAGGTGGTGGAAATTAATCATACGATTCTTCATAATATGAATCCTCAGGACAAAGGAATATTAGACTTATAGCCATATTACCAATCAAAGATCATTGTCTCATGGCTAAGGTATACAATGCAGAAGCTATTACAAATATTTCCCTAAAAGAAAATTATACAGGTAAAAAATATTATGAATCTTTGAATGTTGAGTCTTCATCATCAGATGATAATACATTACCTTCTAATAAAAAAGTGTATAGGTTTCCTAAACTACTTGAGAATAAAAATTCTAAACTCAAGAAAAATATTGATAAGGAAAAATCAAGAATTTATATTTTTACTAAAGAATTATCAGATCTTTCGAATGATCCTGATATGAAAACTTATGATTTTGAAAATTTTGTAAAAACCCTTGCGAAAGTCAAATATGATAAGGACAAACTTTCTAAGGATCTTTAAAATGTAATTTCTATGAAAAATGTTTTCGAGCCTAACTCTAGTTCAAAATCGAATGTTTTAGAGGATAAAAATAGGGTTTTAAAACTAAAGTCAGAAATTTTTTCCTTGAAAAAATGTTTTCCAAACTTTACTTATGGCAAGGAAAACTTTGATAAAATGTATTCTCAAATAGGACCTTTGAGAAATCATTATGGTTTTGGTTATACTCATTCTAAACCGATTTTTAGTAATAACTATTTTGTTCCTCGAAGTACCCCTTTTTGTACTAAGTGTCAATGTGTTGGACATTGGAAAAGAGATTGATATCTTAATAGAGCTCAGTCTCTAGGATTTCATAAAGATCATTTTTCAAAACAAATGTGGATTCATAAAATTCTTTTATCTAATCCTTCTTGATCCAAACAAGTTTGGATTCTGAAATACTAATTGTTTCTTTGTCAGGAAAATAAGAAGTGTACCACCAACAAGAAGATTTGGTACATGGATAGTGGTTGTTCTTGACACATGACCGGTAACAAGGATTTCTTTGAAAATATTACTGAAACAAAATGTGGAAAGGATACCTTTAGAGATAATTCTCAATGAAATATTTTTGGAATAGGTAATATTTTTTTTCTTTGAAAAGTTCTTATTTCAAATGTTTTGTTTGTTAATGTTCTTAAGCACATTCTCATCAGCATAAGTAAATTATGTGATGAAGGATACCTTGTGAATTTTAGAAATGATAAATTCTTAGTTCACAACACCAAAGATGAATTGATTCCATCTTCCCATAGGCAAGAGAATGTATACACTATCAACTTAGAGGACCTTAGGAGCCAAAATTTACTTTTCTTAAGTGGAATAGAAGACCAATCCTGGATATGGAATAGAATACTAGGACGCTGCAACCTAATAAAACATTGTAAACTTTAAAAGAAAGGACTAGTAAAGGATCTACCAGATATTAAATTTGATTCTTCAAAGGTCTGTGACCTTTGTCAATTTGTCCAGAAACATAAAACTATCTTTAAATCAATAAACGATGATTTAACTTTCAATGAATTACAACTACTGCATATGGATCTATTTAGTCCCTCACAAACTGGAAGCATCGAAGGCAAATACTATGTATTTGTTTTAGTTGATGACTTTACTAGATTTACATGGGTCTATTTTCTAACAACGAAATCTCAAGCCTTTTTCTATTTCAAAATTTTTAGATCCCAAGTTAAAAATGTGAAGAACCTACCATTGATAACTATCCATAGTGATCATGGTGGTGAATTGGAAAATTCAGATTTTGAAACTTTTTGTACTAAGAAAGGTATTACTCACAATTTTTCAGCACTAATAACTCCTCATCAAAATGGTTTTGTTGAGAGTAGAAATCGCATTCTTTAGGAAATGAAAAGAACCATGTTGAGTGAATAATCAATTGCTAATAATTTTTGGGCTGAATTTGTTAGTACTGCTTGTTATACTATAAATCGTGTTTTGGATAGACATTTTCTTAATAAAACACCTTATGAATTGTGGACTGGCTGGAAACCAAAAGTTTCATACTTCAATGTTTTTGGATGCAAAGTATTCATTCTGAATACTAATGAGAATCTACACAAATTCCCATAAAAATATGATGAGGGAATATTTCTAGGTTATTCTACAACCTCTAAGTCTTATAGAGTTTTCAATAAAAATATTTGTACTTTTGATTAAAGAGTGCATGTTAAATTTGATGAAGCTAGTCGTTTTGTTGTCAAACAACCCCAACCTACATCTTTAGATGTATTTTCAAAAACTGATTATCAACCTTTATTAGAAGATTCTTCTAATAAGGAAAATGTTCAAGAAAGTATTTCTGAAACTTTTACCCCAAGAATATTTTCTACCATATGTTGATGAACATGTTTTACAAAACCCAAATCAATTTCTTCTTAGGAATCATCCTTGTGATAACATCATTGGTGATGTAAATCAACCTGTAAGGACCATAAATTTTTCGAGAAACGAAATAGAACATCTTGCCTTTCTTTCTGAATTCGAACCTAAAAGTCCAAGTGAGGCCTTAGGTGATGAATATTGGATTAAATCAATGCAAGATGAACTAAATGAATTCGAAAAGAATCAAGTCTAGACTTTAGTTGAAAGACCTAAAGAAACAACTATAATTGGCATAAAATGGGTTTTCAGAATTAAATCTGATTAAAATGGAATCATTGTAAGAAATAAAGCAAGACTTGTTGCTAGAGGCTATAATGAACAGGAGGCAATAGACTATGAAGAAACATATTCTCTGGTATCTAGATTTGAATATATTCGTATTCTATTATCCTTTACAGCATAATTTAATTTCAAATTATTTCAAATGGATGTTAAATGTGATTTTTTAAATGGTTTTGTTCAAGAAGAAGTGTTTTTTGAACAACTACCTAGTTTTATAGATTCAAAATATCCTAATCATGTTTTTAAACATACCAAATCTTTTTATGGACTTAAACAAGACCCTAGAGCATGGTATGATAGACTTACAAGATTTATTTTACAAAAAAATTATGAAAAAGGTACAGAAGATCCAACGCTATTTATAAAAATTGAAAATAAAAATGTTTCAATTGTTCAAATTTATGTTGATGACATCATATTTTGATCAACTCAGCTGTCTTTAACTGATTCTTTTGCAAATTTAATGAAATATAAGTTTGAAATGTGTATGATGGGTGAGTTAACATTCTTTTTAGGTTTTCAAATTTTACAAAAAACAGAAGGGACATATATATCTCAACATAAGTATATTTAATATTTACTCAAAAAGTATGGATATGACAATACTAAAAGTATTAGAACTCCAATTGGTACCTCAAATTCACTTGATCTTGATGAAACAGGGAAACCAGTAGATCAAACAATTTTTAGAGGTATGATAGGAAGTTTGTTATACTTGACAGCTAGTCGACTAGACTTAATGTTTTCTGTAGGATTACGTGCAAGATACCAATATAATCCAAAAGAGTCTCATTTAAAATCTGTGAAAATAATCTTTCATTATTTAAAAGGAACTCTGTATTTAGGTCTTTTTTATTCTTCTGAAAATGATTTTGTTTGAAAAATTTATTCAGATGCTGAATTTGGTGGTTGTAGAATGGATAGAAAGAGTACATCTAGAACATGTCATTTCTTAAGAGATTCCTTGGTTTCTTGGTCCTGTAAGAAACAAAACACAGTAGCACTTTCCACTGCTGAATCTGAATATGTAGCAGCTGGAAGTTGTTGTGCCCAAGTGTTGTGGATGCAAAACACACTTACTGACTATGGATTGAGTTTTTCGAAAAATCAAATTCTATGTGATAATACTAGCACCATAGCTCTTAGTAAAAACCCATCACATCACTCTCGTGCAAAACACATTGATATTAGGCATCACTTTCTTAGGGATCACAAAAAAAAGAGATATTATTTTACAATTCATCGGAATGTAGGGGAAAATTGCTGACATTTTCACAAAACCATTACCTTCTTGTAGATTTGAGTTTATAAAATAGAAACTAGGAATGATTACATTAATATAATAATTCATATCTAATTCATGTTTTACACTTCTCCTTGTATTAAAAAACTCCTCTTAAAATGGGGAGAACATTTGACTTAATATGTTATTTTATTTTTTTGTGATTTTTATCTGTTTATTCTTTTAATTGTTATTTTATCTTTCTATTTATCATCTTGATTGTCCGATTATTGTTTTAACCTTCTGTTTTTCAACTTGTCTACATGGTTACCATATTTATTTTCTGTCCATAGGAACGTTAACCTATGGTAACAACTTTGTTTTCCATCAGCACGTCAACCTATAGAAACAACTTTTTTTTTCATCGGAACGTCATCCTAGGGAAACAAATTTATTTTCCATTGGCACGTCAACCTATGGTAACAACTTTTTTTCTATTGGCACGTCAACCTATGGTAACAAATTTGTTTTCCATCGGCACGTCAACCTATGGTAATAACTTTGTTTTCGATCGGCAAGTCAACCTATGGTAACAAATTTGTTTTCTATCAGCTCGTCAACCTATGGTAACAACTTTGTTTTCCATCGGCACATCAACCAATGGTAATGACTTTGTTTTCCATCAACATGAAAACCAATAGAAATGAATTTTTTTTCCATCGGCATGAAAACCTTTGGTAATGTATTTGTTTTCCATCGGTCTCACAACTGATTGTATTCTTTTTACCTTCCATGTATGTGTGTATTTTCTTTTTGTTATTGTATTATATTATGTGTATACTATTAAACCAACGATTTCCTTAGAATATCCAAGAGGTACATTATTTCTTTTTTTGTTTTGTTTTTCTATCATTTTATTGTTTATTTTTTAAAAAACCCCTTTAAAATTCCCATTGTTGTATTTTTTTGATCTTCTAATCACAACCGTAGAAGACCAATGGTCATCTTTCCTCGCCTATAAATAGATCACTCCCCTCCCCAAACCCGCACCGGTTTTTCCGAATTGTTGGAAAAGCTCTGACTCTGTTTTAAGACTCCGTACGATCTTCTCTTCACTTCACCTATATTTCTCAGTCCTCTGCCAACAGTCCTGCCAAAATTTCTTCAAAGACGTTTTCAGAGAAAGACTTCTTCAGAGAAAGATTAGTTTCTCGGGATTTATTTGATACATATGACTCAACAATCAAGAAGATTATTTTGTTTCAAGGATGGGAACATCTATGTGTTGAAAAAAATGTATCCCAAGATATGATTCTTGTTGAAGAGGTTAGTTAGTTCTACAAAACCGTATCTTTAGACAAGAACATGACAATCAACTTTTTTGTGTACGATAGAAAATTCTCAATGTCTGTGAAACAAGAAGCCCACTTTATAAATGTCTCAATAGAAGGTGATTCTTTTTTTCCATCTCATAAAATACCAGAGGAAGTTGGTACGTTTAATAAAGAAAGTTCTGAAAATTCGTTATTTCTTATCAATGAAGATAAGAGAAAGGTAGCTCATTTATCTACAGATAACAGGTTTGTTGTGCTTTGGATGCAAGGATTTTTTATCCCAAGAAAAGGGGATAGATAAACTCTTACGATATCTGATATTTTCATGATAGACTATCTTTTAAACATGAGAAAGGTAAATCTCATGGGATACATTTTTGAAATAATCAAGAATGTCAAGTCAGAAGCGATCGAGTCTCATTTTATTATGTATCCATCTATTCTTACTAAGTTCATTCTTGAGAGCCTGATGTTTTGTAATATTTCTCTGAAAGGATAGTTTAAAGAACTGAAGCCTTCTTGGATTAGTAAGAGTACACTGAAGAATTTATGGGTTTGTTATGATGAAGATTCAAAACTTTTTGTTAAATATGTTGAAGTCGAATTGGCCCCAAATCAATCGGTACCAATGCCAATTGAAAAAAATCCAACTTTTGTTTCTCCTCAGAAGTTTGATCCCCAAATCTGTTGTAATCCAAAGAAGAAACCTAAATACAGCAAGGTGGTTGTGGCCAAGTGGATAAAGGAAAGAGAAAAAAAGAAAAGATGGTGATTCTATGTTTGGTCATGATCCAACATAAGCCTTTTCTGAGAGGATAAGGGTAGATGATACTCTTCAAGATGAAAAGAAAAAGAAGACTCTTTTGAAAAGGAATGCTCAAGAATTTGATGTCTCTAAAATCATTAAATTGGTTGAGGTGGCCAGTGCTCAACTAATGGAAGAAATGCATCAAGAACCTATTATACAGAGTATTCTAGAAAAAGAGAAAGGGAAAAAAGTTTTGGAAGAAATACAGGAAGTTGAAGAAGAGGAAGGATATTTTCTTTTTAAATTTCTTCAATGTTCTAAAATTAGTAGAGAGTTATCCATTCAAATGAAAAGTGAAGGCATTCAAAAAACTCCTCATGCCGATCAAGCACCAGCAAAATCTCTTGAAACCCCTTCAGAATGATTTCATTCTCAAGTGAAGCAAGGTGCTCAACCATCTCATAACGAAAATGTAATTGTTATTAATGACAAAGTGGAAGAAGAAATAAGGGATAAAGAAAAAGCAAAAGGAAAATAGCCAGTTGAAGACTCAAGCAGATCAAATGAACTGGATTTATACGATGAGGATAATGATTCAGAACACACAATTTCTCTCAAGAAAAGTGATTACATTGTTCATGTATTAAAGAGAAATGTAAAGGCTATTCCTTATTTTCTTTAACTTGAAGGGAAAATTGATTTCATCACTGAAAATCAAAGGAAGAAGTTTGGTACTATAAGGGAACTGAGAAAGAATGTATTACCAATAGAAGCTGATTTAAAAGTTTTGTTTGAAAGTTCGGCTGCTCATAAGAATTCATGCAATAGAATGACTAAGTGGTCATAGAAAACAGAAAGCTCAGTGAATGATCCTGAAATATCAATTA
Source organism: Viscum album (assembly GCA_963277665.1). Classification (NCBI taxonomy): domain Eukaryota; kingdom Viridiplantae; phylum Streptophyta; class Magnoliopsida; order Santalales; family Viscaceae; genus Viscum; species Viscum album. Next base: position 197,226,220 of record OY728157.1, on the reverse strand, counting down.
AATACTTAAGGAGGCTTTCAAATGATCTTTCTATTTCTTTCAATAATCTTGACAAAGAAACCATTGAAAGACTGAATCAGATGTCAACAACTCATGGAGCCGTTATTCCTTCAATAAAAGAGCTCCAAGACAGAATGAATGCTTTTCAGACAGAGTTTTTGAAGGTTTCATCTTTCAAAGATGAAATATTTTTGTTGAATAAGTAAAATTCTGTGTTATCTGAAGACAATAAGAATATACAAGACAGAATTGAAACTCTTAAAGAAGTAATCAGAGTCCAAGAAGAGACTATCAAGAATCAGGATCAACTTTTTTCCAATAAACAAGAGCTTCTCAAATCCCAGGGTTATTCTATCCCTGAGTACAAGAAAGAAATAAAAAAGATGAAACCTGTTCTTCATGATTTGATTAAGAAATAAAAGGAAAGAGAAAACAAATGAATGTTTTGTTGTATCTTTCTTTATTTACTATTTGAATTCTATAGAATTTTTCATCTCAATGAGTTTTATGGTATCTTTCCCTTTACCTTGCATTTCTTTTATCTAACTTTTTTAGGAAACTCAAGATTATCCCATTATTTTTGTAAATCACAAAGGGGGAGAATGTTTTACAAAGGGGGAGAATTTTTTATAAGGGGAATAATGTTTTAAACAAATACTTCTAAATCATTGAATTTTTACGAATACAATCCTTAGAAATGTACATAACTAAGGGGGAGTTAGTTGTATTCAATTTCATATTCAGAATAGTTTTCAATAACTTAGGGGGAGATAAATATTTCTTTTTGTTTTTACTTCATGTTTAGTGATTTCCAAAACGGGGGAGATTGTTGAGTCAAAAGTTCACTTTTGACTTTCATGTCTTGTTTTGGAAATCAAAAATCAATTCATATAGGTTTTTTATACTGAATTTGTTTATCATACTGACATTGTCAATTGTACTGACTCTTTCAATCGTACTGACCCTGTCAATCATACATACTCTGTCACTTGTACCGACTCTTTCAATCATACTGACTTGTTCAATCGTACTGACTCTTTCAATCGTACTGACTCTCTCAATCATACTAACTCTGTCAATCATACTAACTCTATCAATCGTATTGACTCTGTCAGTCGTACTGAATTTTGTGCATCATACTCACTTTGTATCATTTCATTAAATTTCCCTAAGTAATAATTGTAGTACTAATGTTTTTATCACTTGATAGTTTTTATCCTTTATCAACACATGTCAATCGTACACATGTTTATCATCTTCATATATCTTTTGTTTTAATCAAAATAGTGTCGTGGAGTTATTTATAAACTAATCAAAACGATGTCATGTTTTCTAGTTCAATATGACCGTTGTAATGCCAAGTGTCTAAGTCCCTCTGAGTTTTCCAGAGATATATGACTGTTGGAGGAAATATGACCGTTGGAACTAGAGGCCTATAAATAAGAGGTCATTTGAAGCTGAGAAGAACAACTAAGAGACTTTTCTCATTCTTTTCTACTATCAAGTTCTAGGGAGAGACGCTGTGACTTCTCTCTTGCTTTGTGCGAAAGCCTTGAGATTAAAAAATGTGAACGGCTCGTTCTTAGTTTTTGTATTTCAGTAGGTGATTATTTTTTCTTTGTGAGACCAATCAGGTGATAATGATAGAGGGTTGCAGAGGATAGGTAGATGGTGGTACTGATCATCGTATCGAGGGCTTTCAAGTATTTGAAAGACAGAGGTGCCGATTACTTAAAAAATCGAGGGATTATGGGGATAACAATACAGACATACTGATCATCGTATCGAGGGATTGCAGGGATAACAAGATAGACATATCGATCATCGTATCGAGGGCTTACTAAGGTGGTGGTAAGACAAACCTCTTATCCAAGGTGAAAGGATAACCCTTCTCTTTGGGATAAAAGAATTGTAATACTTTTACATTTCCACTACTGTTTGATTTAGAAATGGAATTGTTTTTTTTTTCTTTCTTCATTTCATATACATTTGTAGTTGTTTCAATTACAATCATACTATTACTTATTGTATCGATAGATTCTATACGCTCTATGGTAGAATCTTTCACTATTGCATTACTCTGATTATTGTATTCATTTGAATACAATTTATTTACTTTTCTTATAGTATTACATTGTATCATATCTTCTATATCCAAATCATTTGTGGTTATTTGTATTCTTTGTGAATTGTATTAGTTTAAGATCGTCTAAACTAATTTCTTAAGTGCTTAAACACAACATTTTTAAACCTACAATTCACCCCCTCTTGTGTTGTTCCATCTAATATACATATACATCTATATATCGATCTAACAAATATCACCTATCTAAAAGCACCCTTGATAATCTTCTTCAAAATCAGGCATTTGACATATGCCATAATCCACTACAAGATGAACCACCAACTAGAATTGTCTTAATACCTAAATCATCTACCCACGCACTCACAACTCCGATGAAAGCGCATCCCAAACCAATAGGGTCATGTGTCCTTCCGATTTTACCCTCACAATATATTATTGATACTAAAACACTACTCTCAAGGTGATTTTCATAGGAATCCCCAAGGAATTCCATGTGACTATAAAATATACCCAGTAGAACATGATATGAATCAATCTCAACCAAAATCACCAACACTTGATTCCCAACTCTAAAGGTAATCACAAGCCCGAGCTAACCCCTATCTCAGGTTACCCTCACATATCATATCACATCTCAAACATAGTAGTCAAATCACTAGTATCCCAAGTCATATCTCAATGGAACTAAGATCTCCCACCTATCACATAAATCATAGTTCACACATTGGTCATAGCTCATGAGGTACACCTATGCTCTCATCTTACCTTCATTGAGAAACTCACAGACCTAAACACTCATTCTTGTGTTCTCACATACATATATATACATATCAATCAACACATGTTAGTTCATAAACCTACTAGGGGAATCATCCTTACTAGACATCCTCATACAAGACTACCCCCTCGAGAATCATGATCTAAGGTTATCCCTCATTGGGCCTCCATATAAGGTAGCCACCCACAATTTGATTACCATCTCATATATGAACATATATATATATATAACAACATCACCCTACCATGATCCACATCGATTATATCATGATCATATGGTTTAGTTAAGTATAATTCCACCAAGAAGATATATAAGATCATATCATATAGTTTGTTGTTGAATCTTTAAATAACCGAACCTATTTCTCTCAAAACTAGTACCAAAACCATACACTAAGGGTTCATCATTGAGGAATATAATTCATATACCAACCTACTAGTGTCCATATATATCCATTAAATAGAGGGGATTCATATCTTGAAAGGAGTATCTCATCATAGTTCCACATGACCTATCATCATATGAAAAATACTATATGTACTAGATAAGTAGAATGTCAGCACCAAGTAATATGGGAATCCTCCATATAATTTCTTATTAACACTTTAAAAAAATGAACCCTTATAATCAGTGATATCAATCACATGATTTCATATATATTTAATGTAAATCATTTATTACAAATATGATTCATGTACATGGCCTCTTACCATTGTCCCAAGAGCCTAAAACTATAATAAATCACAAAATATCAAAAATAAAGTGTGTCACACTAGGTGAAATTAAACAAATGTAAAAATGGAAACCAAGAACAAAAATCTAATATCCTTGGTAACATATAATTCTAATCCGAAATGGCGTTCATGAAACACCAGTCTGATATCTATTTGAATCTTCGACACATTCCTATGTTACCTCTCTATCATCAACCCAAATATTAAGATAAAAAAATCCAAATAAAATCATTAATATTAGTCACATAAAATTTGATACCACTTTTATAATATCCATGTCCCAGTTCACTCTTAATGGTAACCATACTGGGTCAATACGTGGCCTTGGGTATGACTCATCATACACTAGACATGACTGACTAACAATGGGGGATTTAGGGTATTACTATGGGGCTACTATACCCCCATATTAGAGTGTGCAATAATAGGGGAAATAAACCAAACAATAAAAAAATAATAAATTAGAGTATATGGAATAAATAAACATGAATCATCAATAAAAAATTTTATATGGAAGAAAATAGTCAAACAAAATCATGGTCATGCCAGTATAAAATGATTGATAATCCACTGGGCTGATCACATATATAGAATAAATAAAAGGATAGAAGACACTGAGGCTCTACTACAATCCCCAAGCCATACCTCATCCCAATCACCAATCCCATCCGAGATATCCTCTTCAATCAAGATACTCCAAGTGTCTACCCCATTAGAACCCATGATTATTGAGGTATACTCAGGTGCCCAATGCCATGGACGCCCAAAAAGGATGTGAGTACAACTTATTAGGGAACAACTCATTTAGTCTAATACATATACAATAAATTAATTATATGTGTTTGTGGTATAATCTTCTGAATAAATAAAATATAGTTCAGTAGTGAAAATAAAATAACTACTGTCAATCGTCATGTTCTATCATGATAAATAGGATCAAATATTCCTAATTCATTTAGTTTTGGAGTATCTTTTAGAATATAATATAATCATTCCAACTCATAATAGGTGAAACCGCCAACCTCCATGAATTTATTCTATGAGGTACATAGTATCAGGCATAAATCTAACCACTAAGTGGTGATATTATTAAATACAGTAGTCGTCGTGCATAAATACATCCTCTAGGAGATAATCCTAGAAAATCAATCAACATAAGGGATCATTACAAGCTCTTAGGGGTGACCCAAGATGGTTATAAAAATCAAGAATCATCATCGATATTGTAACACCCCAAGATTCCACAGTACGCTTCCCTTTGAATAATACAGTAGCGTGTGTTGTACGCAACTTCGAGTTCTAACACACACCAAAACAAATCAAAGTAGCCGTTATGATTAGTAATACCCACTTTTTAAAATTTTATAAATTTTATACTTCCAAATAAACTTCATTTTTGGATTCAGAATATCGAAATTATCCTATGGTGAATTTTTGGTATTTTTCTGAAAACTTTCAATTTTTGATGAATAGTGAAAAACACTAAGTTATAGTTTAAAACCGAATTTTTATTTAAATGATTATTTATTTTATTTAAATTTATTATAGGTCAAAATAGATACATATTACCTATATAATTGCAAAGTAATTCATTGGAGTGAGTTTAGAATAATTTTAGACATATAATAATTTTATTGAACTTTTCACCGTCTTTTACCTATCTCCTAGGGGAATTTGCAAATTCAAATAAAACTTAATTTTACCACTTCTGTGAATGGAATTTTGAAAATCTGAGAGACAAAGTTAATATGAAGGATTATAATGTGGTTTAATAAGATAAAAATAGTTTTTCGTGAATAATAACTTTTTTACTTTTATTTACCACGGTTAAAAGTAAATAGGGTAGTTAAGGGTAAAAATGATATTATTATTACCCTAACACTTGTCCTAATTATATTTTCTAAGTATAATTCGACCAAAAAATATATTAGGAATAAAATATGAACCTCTTTGATCCACATGGATTAGAATATGACATTTATTATTATTTAATTTAAAGAAGAGTTAAAAGAGTTAAAATCAATGTTTAATAACTAAAACATTTTTAATATAGGGTTATACATAAGATAAATTCGATTATAAGTATTTATTAGAAAGATAAAAATATTTCCTACAAAATGGTATTTTAATTATAATTTTTAGACATTAAATAATTTAATTTATTTATGACATAATGGTGATGCAGTAATTACCTAATTAATGAAATATTAAAATAATTGATATTATAAATATCCAAATAAATGTGATTTGAGACTTTTTATGAATTACAATAATTTTATAGGTTAATATGAAATATTAGGGTCGGTTAGATGAATTTTATTTGAAGTAATAATGCTGTTATGAATTTAGAAAAAACAAAATACAAAATAGTGTCAAAATTGACATAAAAGAGTTTAAAAAAAATATTATATTATTAATTGATATTCTATTACTAAAAATATAAGGTTCGGCCAAAGGACTTATATAATGATATTTTTATCATTAATGGGCCACTTGAGGGTCTCTTGGAAGTATATAGTATGTTTATTAACTATATAATATAAAAATATAAAGAGACATGGTAAATATCAAACTAATTAACTAAGAGTTAAAACTAAAATATAACATTACTATAGTGAAAAAAACCTATCTAAAACCAATTGGTTGAGTTATTTTCGAACAATACCCACCTTAAACATTAAATAATACACTATGGAGCCATTATAAATGGAATATGAGTTTGTTATAAAATAATATTTCTTGCTTTTCCAAAGTTGCCCCTCACCCCTCTTATAAAAGGGAACTCCCCCTTATCTCAAATTCATACCTTCAAAGCCTTTTGGTTCGGCCAAACTCTACCCAGATACCCTCTCAACAGTCCTACCCTCATCCTAGAGGTATTCCTTTAGTCAGAAATTCAAATTAAGGATCCCTTTTGATCAAATCAAAAGGGAGAACTTGAAGAAGAGGTAATGTTTTCACCACCCTCTTTCAAGTTCCTTTGTTCTTCCACTTCTTCTTTATTTGTTATTTCCATTCTAAAATAATAACTATAGTATCTTATATATACTGTGATGTTATTATAAATATGTTACAACCATATTCTATATTCTATCCAGCCTTTGAATGACATGTCACCATACGTGCGTACGTACGACTTACCATCTCCACATTGTTGTGTAATTGTTATTCAAAACATTATTATTTGGAAGGGTATGATAATGATGTGTAATTGAAGTAAATAATAAATTTAACATTATAATTATTCTGTATATATGATATAACATCCAATTATATATTATTTTATTATCAAAAAAATGATATATATTGTCGCTCGTGCGTATGTACGGACTACCGTCTCCACGAACGCGATGAGATTCATTCTCTATCGTATCCATTGAAGTATAATTCTCATTTGACGATTAAAAATAATGTTTAAGGAGTTGATATCATTATGGATATGAATAATATACAACCTATCCATAACAAACATGGCTTATGTAACAAAACATATAATATAAAATGAGTAAGTTAACACCCGAAACGATGATAATATTGAGATATTATTCACAAAGCAATATTAAAAGATCATATATGATATCATATTAATGTATATTATTCTTGTATAATTTAATAACAATTATTTCACCATTATACAGGAGGATAACCTACCATCGACCAAGGAAAAGTACACCGTAAGGGTTAATTTCACAATCTCTTTATTATCCGAGGTTGTTTATACGTAATTATCTACTAGGATCTCTTTATCATACACATCCATGTTTCTTAAAAATGTATTTAGAATCACTATTAATATTTTATATACTATGGGTTAAAGTCATGTATAACCTTGTTTTACTTTTTATAAGAAGTTTATAAAGGAATCTTTCTATCGTTTCTCAAACAAGGTCCTTTGTAACCTTTTCGACAGAATTAAGTTAAGAATGTCTTTTTTAACTTATATGGTAGGTGTGACTATTTTTCACAATTATAAAATCTTAGAAGCATACCTTACAATATTATAAGGATATTTTCAAAGTAAATGATTTATTTTATAATTATGTGACTTTTAAATGATTTAAAAAAAAGAGATATTTCTCTCAAATAGTTTTGATTTCATCTATGTCAACATCCTTTGATGGATTTTAAGATTATTTGAAGTTGATTTATTATGATACAAAACTTCCATATTGTATTGAAGGTTTTGTGATATTATTGAAAAATGATGTGTTATTTTTATACCATTCATGTTTTATGGAGAAAGTATTGAAATTTCGTCTGCTAGTTTTAATATGAATGTTTATGTTATGTTTAAACATGTTCATATGAGGAATGCATTGGAATAAATAAGTGATGGGTGGATCCCACTACAACTCTTCGTTTCATCAGTAGGTCTCATTAGACAAACTAGTGTCTTGGAACAAGGCCTTGACAAAATATTATTTGTAGTCTTGGCTTAAGGCCTTGACTATGTGGTTATGATAGTCTGGAATTATGAATTCCATCATCATGAAAGTGGTTATTGATATTGCATGTGATTATTAGACTAGTAGAATATCCATCTGAATAAGTAAATGGAATTATTTCATTTTATTTTTTCCATATTATGCTGAATTTCATGTTTAAAAGTCTTTTGTTTTAGTTATACATTGCCTTAAATGTTTATGCTTATTTATGAAAGTATCTGCTATATTGTTATCCTTACTGGGCATCTGAGCTCACCCCTTTCTATGTTTTATTTTTCCAAGGATGTGAAGAAGTAATTTATGAATGACCTTCAGAGATTGTATGAGGGGATATGAGTGTGGACTATGGAGACTATGTTGTTGTTGTTTTCATTTTATGATGTAATGTAAGACTGATGAATGTATCTAGTGATTCCAAGGATACTAAACTAATCAGTGTTTCGAGACTTGATATTTTGTGATCATGCCAATGTTTAGTAATAATGCACCAACTCTGGGTAACTGGGGTCGGAGAGTTACAGTTGGTATCAGAGGAAGTTTAGTACAATCCTTGGAAGCTAGATTTAGATAATATTTTATTAGATCACATAGACCTAAGATGGACTTTTATGATTAGTATAGAAGAACTTATAGAATTTTGGTATTGTAGAGATTTTGTGAGTTTTCCAAGAAATACATCCCTGTATGGATACGATCAGGTAGAGGCGACTCTGGAATAGATGTACCTAAGGGTAAAACCCAAAAACACTGCTTTGAGCTAGACTCGAACAGGAGCTGGTGCACGACAATAGGCCATGCTGCACTCCTGGTTACGACACTCCCAGGGGATATGCTTAGGATAATTCTCATTTTCTTTACAAACCATTATGAAGGGTTTATGAGTATATACTTCCTCAAAGAAAACATTTTTTATGATTATGGATTATATCCATAAACTATTCAATTTATATTAAGTGTTTTAAAATTTTAGAATTATGTATTTCAATTAATAAACTAATCTATTTAATGACATTGTTTAGAAATGGTGCCTAGTGGAAGGAATGGAAACCATATCAATGCATAAACTTCATGTAGGGATTTCCCTCATGCTTAAGATAATTATAGTGGAGCTGGTGATACAACTGGTGCAGATCAGGTTATCACCATACTGGGACAACTCACTCAGGTTGTGAATAATAACCTTACCAATATGGAGAACCCTGATCCACAGTGTGGAGGATCAATGTTAGATCGCTTAATGAGGAAACAACCACCACCATTCAATGGTAGTACAAATCCATTAGCAGCTGAGCAATGGATAAGTTCCCTAGAGAAAATATTTCAGGCTTTGGGGAGTAGTGAAAGGGAAAAAGTTATCATGGATGTTTATCGCCTCACTGAAGATGTTGATCAATGGTGGTCATTGATACAAAACACAAAGGAAGATGATGAAGTATAAAATATGGAATGAAGGGAGTTCAAAGAGCTTTTCTCAGAAAAATATTTCCTCATGACCATCGAGGAGATATGGAAAGCCAATTTCCGAGTCTTGGACAAAAGGAGAATGAGAATGTCAGAAAGTTTGAGGCTGACTATAGAAGGTTAAAGAGTCATACAGTAGATTATATACATAACCCAAGAATTAAGATTGATTGTTTATTTTATGGGTTAAAAACGTTTCTCTATCTAGCATTAGTCTCACAATCCTTCTCGTCGTACGAAGATATTGTCTCATGTGCTATCAAGACAGAAAAGGAATTCACTAAGTCTTATGACTTTAAGGTAAAGCAATAAAAGAAGAGATCTATTGATCACTCTGGGAATGGGAATAAGGGGAATAAGGGAACAATTGAATATCCAACCTACAGTAAATGTGGGAAGAAACACCCCGGTACTTACTTAAAGGGAATGTGAGTCTGTTACAAGTCTATTGAAAAAGGCCACCAAGATTGTGATTGCAAGGGGAAGAAGGAAGCTACTGATGTTCAATGCTACAATTGAAAGGAGATGGGACATTATGAAAATGAGTATCCTAAGAATCATGGGAACTTACCTCAGATTAAGCGAAGGTATCAAGGAAAAGCTTATGTTATCACTACTTCTGTGGTATAAGCTCCAAAAGACGTGGTGGCAGGTAATTTAATGGTTTCCTCAAGTTTAGAAAATGCATTATTTGATTCTGTATCATCGCATTATTTCATATCTTCCCAGATTGCTAAGAAAATTAGATATTTCCAATTTAATTTAACAAGGGAGTTGTTAGTTAAAACTCTTAAGGGAAGTATCATTGCAACAAAGATCTATGAATCAGTTCCCATTAGAGCATATAAATGTTCTTTATTTGCTAATCTCATCGTCATACCTATGATTGAGTTTGATATAATCCTCGGTATGGATTGGATTTCAGACCATGATGCAAAGATTTATTATAATAAAAAGGTGGTTAAGATTTTTGATGATGATGATAAGGAACACCTTATCATTAGAGAAGAATTGTCACCACCTAATTCTTATCTAGATCCACCCCCAGTAGCTCAACTAAATTAAATTATTGGGGAGGAAGAGAATGAAATAACTGTGGGTGAGGAAAGGAATGTTCAAATAGAGGATGTACCTATTGTGAAAGAATATGTAGATGTGTTTCCATAAGATTTACCTGGACATCCTCCAGAATGAGAAATTGATATTCCCATTGATTTAATTCCTAGTTCAAGACCGATATCAAAGAACCCTTATAGAATGGAAACTTTGGAATTAGTTGAACAAAAGAAACAACTAGAGGAATTGAGTAATAAGGGATTTATTCTCCCAAGTGTTTCTCCATGGGGAGCCCCTATCCTTTTTGTTAAGAATAAAGATTAATCTAGGAGGTTATGTATCGACTACAAGGAAATCAATGCTATAACAATAAAGAAAAAGTATCCCCTACCTCGCATTGATGACTTATTTGAACAACTGCATGGATCTCAATACTTTTCGAAGATTGACCTTCAATCCAGATACCATCAGTTATGTGTGAAGAAGGAATACATTCTAAAGATAGCATTTCGAACCTGGTACAAGCATTATAATTTTATAGTAATGCCTTTTGGATTGACTAATGCACCCTATGTATTCATGGATCTAATGAACAATGTTTTCAAGGAATACCTTGATGATTTTTTAGTGGTATTTATTTATGATATCTTGCTATACTCCAAAAGCTACAAAGATCATGAAAATCACTTGCACATTATCTTAGATACTCTTAGAAGGCATGAATTATATTGGAAGTTTACCAAGTCTGAATTCTAGCTTTAGGATATTTCTTTTCTTGGACATATTGTCTCTAAGGATGAAATCTTCGTCGATCCTTCTAAGACAATAGAAATCCAAGAATGGCCAGCACTGATGAGTATAACTGAGGTACTCAGTTTTATTGTTTTAACTGGTTATTATCAGCGTTTCGTCCAAAATTTTTCCTGATTGGAAAACCCATTAATGAAGCTCACACGAAAAGGGGTTAAATTTGTTTGGAAAAAATAATGTGAAGAATGTTTTGAAGAACTGAAGAGAATATTAGTCAATGATCCTATATTTACTCTACCATCAAGGAATGATGGGTTTGTTATTTATAGTGATGCATCCAAGAAAGGACATGGTTGTGTCCTTATGCAGATTGATAGGGTTATTTCCTATGCATGACGACTTCTAAAAATTAATGAGAAAACCTATCCTACTCATGATCTTGAGTTAGATGCTGTAATCTTTTCTTTGAAGTTATGGAGACATTATCTCTATGGCGAAAAATGTGAGATATATACCGATCACAAGAGTTTGAAGTATATTTTCTCACAAAAAGAACTCAACATGAGGCATTGGAGATGGCTTGAATTACTCAAGGATTATGATTTCACGATACACTACCACCCGAGGAAGGAAAATAAGGTGGCTGATGCTTTGAGTAGAAAGGATCATGGAGTTTTGAAAAAAAATGAGAGTTGAAAAGGTTCATATATACCTGGATCTAGTGAAGATGGATATGGGAATCACCATGGAAGGTGAAACATCAATACTTTTTCAAATGGTTGCCAAACCATCTTTAATAGAAAGGAATAAGATTTCCCAGACTGATGATGAATAATTTCAAAATAAGATTAAAGCTGTGAATGATGGGAGATTGAGATACTTTGTGTATGAAGTAGGAATTTTGGAATTTGGGAAGAGACATTGTGTTCCCGATATACCTGATCTAAAAAAGGAATTGTTAGATGATGATCATAGTTCCAATTTCTCTATACACCCTAGGAGAAATAAAATGTATAGATACCTAAATAAACATTTTTGGTGGGACAACATGAAGAGAGAGATTTCTGATTTTGTGTCAAGATGTATGGTTTGTCAACAAGTGAAAGAAGGAAGGCAACAACCTGGAGGAGTCATGCAACCTCTTCCCATACCTGGGTGGAAATGAGATAATATCATGATGTACTTTGTCATAGGACTACCAAATACTCCTAGAAGGAACAGTGCAATATGGGTCATTGTTGATTTTCATACCAAGTTAGCACAGTTTCTTTCTATAAGAGATGATCTACGACTTGAACGTCTAGAAAGACTATATTTTAATGAAGTCGTGAGACTTCAGGGAGTACCCCTATTGATTGTATTTGATCGTGACCCCATTTTACTTCAAGATTCTAAAAGAGTCTTCAGAAGGCCTTGGATGCTGAACTTCATTTGAGCACTGCCTACCACCCTCAAACAAATGGACAATCAAAATGGACTATTCAAATATTAGAAAACATGTTGATATCCTGCTCACTTGACTTTTAGGGTATGTGGAATCAATATTTACCTCTGGTAGAATTTTCCTATAACAATATATTCCATTCAAGTTTTCATATGGCACCATATGATGTGTTATATGGAAAGATATGTCGCACACCAACCTGTTGGGATGATGTGGGTGAAAGAAAACTCATAGGCCCATAACTGGTGGAGGAAACGATGGAAAAGGTTAAGGTAATCCAAAACCACATCAATGCAGCTCAAATTAGGTAGAAGAGCTATGCCGATAACTGAAGGAATGATTTGGAATTTCAAGTAAGAGATCATGTTTTTTTGGAGGTACCTCCATGGATGGGAGTTGTACGTTTTGGTACGAATGGAAAATTGAGTCTAAGGTACATATGACCTTTCAAAATTCTAGAATGAATTGGGTATTTAGCTTATCATTTGGAAATGCCTCTAAATCTCTCTGAAGTGCACGATGTGTTCCACGTATCACTGTTGAGAAAATACATGCCTGAATCAACGCATGTACTCATCTATGAGGAAGTAGAATTGGAACCCGATCTGTCTTATTGTGATGAACCCATCAGGATTCTTGATTCAAGAGAACAAGTGTTGAGAAAACGTACGACTCATCTGGTAAAAGTTCTATGGAAAAACCATAAGATGGAAGAGGCAACGTGGGAACTCGAGGAATGTATGATGAAGAACCACCCGAGTCTTTTCATGCAGTAGTATTCTAGAAATATCGAGGAAGAAATTATTAGAAGGAGGGGAGAATGTAACACCCCAAGCTTCCACGGTACACTTCCCTTTGAATAATATAGTAGCATGTGTTGTACGCAACTTCGTGTCCTAACACACACCACAACCAATCAAAGTAGCCGTTATGAATAATAAAACCCAATTTTTAAAATTTTATAAATTTTATCTTTCAAAATGGACTTCATTTTTGGATTTGGAATATTGAAATTATGCTGGGGTGAATTTTTGGTATTTTTCTGAAAACTTTCAATTTTTGATGAATTGTAGAAAACACTGAGTTATAGTTTAAAACCAAATTTTTATTTAAATAATTATTTATTTTACTTAAATTTATTTTAGGTCAAAATAGATACATAATAAATATATAAGTTCAATGTAATTCATTAGAGTCAGTTTATAATAAATTTAGATATATAAAAATTTTATGGAACTTTTCACCGTTTTTACCCATCTTATAAGAGAATTTTAAAATTATCATAAAACCTAATTTTACCACTTCTGTGAATGGAATTTTAAAAATTTGAGACACACGGTTAATATCAAGGATTAAAATTTGGTTCAATAAGATAAAAATATTTTTTGGTGAATAGTAACTTTTTGCTTTTATTTACCACAGTTAAAAGTAAATAGGGTAATTAAGGGTAAAAATGATATTATTATTACCCTAACACATGTCCTAATTATATTCGATATGTATAATTCGAACAAAAACAAAATTAGGAATAAAATATGAACCTCTTTGATCCACATGGATTAGATTAGGACATTTATTATTCTTTAATTCAAAGAAGAGTTAAAAGAGTTAAAATCAAAGTTTAATAACTAATTTTTTTAATATAGTGTTATAAATAAGATAAATTCAATTATAAATATTTATTATAAAGATAAAAATATTTCATAAAAAATGGTATTTTAATTATAATTTTTACACATTAAATAATTTAATTTATTTATGACATAATGGTGATGCAGTAATTACCTAATTAATGAAATAGTAAAATAATTGAAATTATAAATATCCAAATAAATGTGATTTGAGACTTTTTATGAATTCCACTAATTTTATAGGTTAATATGACATATTAGGGTTTTTATATGATTTTTTTCGAACTAATAATGCTTTTATGAATTTAGAAAAAACAAAATACCAAATAGTGTCAAAATTGACATAAAAGAGTTTTTAAAACAATATTATATTATTAATTGATATTCTATTCCTAAAAATCTAAGGTTCGGCCAATGTACTTATATAATGATATGTGAATAATTAATGGACCACTTGGGGGTCTCTTGGATGTATATAGTATGTTTATTAACTATATAATATAAAAATATAAGGAGACATGGTAAATGTCAAAGTAATTAACTAAGAGTTAAAACTAAAAGATAAGGTTAATATAGTGACCCAAACCTGTCTAAAACATTTTGGTTGAGTGGTTTTTGACCTATCCTCACCTTAAACTTTAAATAAACCACTTTGGATCCATTAGAAACAGAATATGAATTTATTATAAAATAATATTTCTAGCTTTTCCAAAGGTGCCCTTCGCCCCTCTTATAAAAAGGCACTCCCCCTTATCTAAAATTCATACCATAAAACCTTTTGGTTCGGCCAAACTCTGCCCAAATACCCTCCCAATAGTCCTAAACTCATCTTAGAGGCATTCCTTTAGTCAGAAATCTATTTTAAAAAGCCCTTTTGATCAAATCAAAAAGAAGAACCTGAAGAAGAGGTAATGTTTTCACCACCATCTTTCATGTTCCTTTCTTATTCCACTTATTCTTTCTTTGTTATTTCCATTCTAAAATAATAACTCCAGTATCTTTTATATACAACGATGTTATTATAAATATGGTAAAACCATATTCATTATTCTATCCATCCTTTGAAAGACATGTCACCATACATGCGTACGTACGACTTACCGTCTCCACGTCGTGGTGAAATTGTAATTCAAAACATTATTATTTTAATGGGTATGATAATGATGTGTAATTGAATTAAATAATAAATATAACATTATAATTATTCTGTATATATGATATACCATCCAATTATATATTGTTTTATTATAAAAACAATGATACTGTCGCTCGTGCGTACGTACGGACTACCGTCTCCACGAACGCGATGAGATTCATTCACCATCGTATCCATTCAAGTCTAATTCTAATTTGACGATTAAAAATAATTTTTAAGGAGTTGATATAATTATAGATATGAATAATATACAACCTATCTATAACAAATATTGCTTATGTAATAAAACATACAAAAGAAAACGAGTAAGTAAACACCCGAAACGACGATAACACTAAGATATTATTAACAGAGCAATGTTAAAAGATCATATATGATATCATATTAATGTATATGATTTTTGTATAATTTAATAACAATTATTTCACCATTATACAGGAGGTTAACCTACCCTCGACCAAGGAAAATCACAAGGTAAGGGTTAATTTCACAATCTATTTATTATCCTAGGTTGTTTATACATAATTATCTACTGGGATCTCTTTAACATCCAGATCTATGTTTCTTAAAAATGTATTTCGAATCATTATTAATATTTTATAGATTATGGGTTAAAGTCATTTATACCCTTGTTTGAATTTTTATAAGAAGTTTATAAAGGAATCTTTCTATCGTTTTCCAAACAAGGTCCTTTTTAACCTTTTCGACAGAATTAAGGTAAGAATGTCTTTTTTAACCTATACTGCGGGTGCAGCTATTTTTCACCTTTACAGAATCTTCAAATCTTCCCTTACAATATTCTATGGATATTTTGAAAGTAAAAGATTTATTTTATAATTATCTGACTTTTAAATGATTCCAAAAAAGTGATATTTCTCTCAAATAGTTTTGATTTCATCTATGTGAACATACTTTGATGGATTTTAAGCTTATTTGAAGTTGATTTATTATGATACAAAACTTCCATATTGTATTGAGGGTTTTGTGATATGTTTGAATGTGGATGTGTTATTTTTATAACATTAATGGTTTATGGATAAAGTATTGACATTCCGTATGCTAGTTTTAATACGAATGTTTATGTTATGTTGGAACCTATTCATATGAGGAATGCATTGGACTTAATAAGTGATAGGTGGAGCCCGCTATAGCTCCTCGATGCATTGGTAGGTCTCATGAGACAAACTAGTGTCTTGTAACAAGGCCTTGAAAAAATATTATTTTTATTCTTGGCACAAGGCCTTGAATATGTGGTTATGATAGTCTGGCATTATGCATTCCATCATTATGAAAGTGGTTATTGATATTGCATGTGATTATTAGATTAGTAGAATATACATGTGAATAAGTAAATGGAAATATTTCATTTTATTTCTTCCATATTATGCTGAAGTTCATGTTTAAAAGGATTTTGTTTTAGTTATACATTGCCTTAAATGATTATGCTTATTTATGAAAGTTTCCGCTATATTGTTATCCTTACTGGGAATCTGAGCTCACCCCTTTCTATGTTTTATTTTTCCCAGGATATGAAGAAGTAATTTATGAATTACCTGCAGGGATAGTATGAGGGGATATGAGTGTGGAGTATGGAGAATATGTTGTTTTAGTTTTCATTTTATGATGTAATGTAAGACTGATGAATGTATCTAGTGATTCCAAGGCTACTAAACTAATCAGTCCTTCAAGACTTGATCTTTTGTGATCATGCCAATGTTTTGTACTAATGTAGTGACTCTGGGTAACTGGGGTCGGGGCATTACAGACATCTTATGGGTGACCCAAGATCATCGTGATAATATGGAATAATTATTGACCACTAAGAGTTAATCTTAAGTGATCAATCATATTATGAATAAATGTGAAATCTTTAGGGGTGACCCTAAGAAATCCATATAACCTTAGGAATATAAGTTGGGTCCTAGGAATCCTAGAAAACTCATAAATAACAGACAACTCTTAGGGTAGGTATGTTCCCCCCATGATATATCAAAATAATAATGATAAAATGGGTTGGCTACCTGCCTAAAACCATATAACATAAATGTGATTGGACACTCTAGAACGCAACTTGAAATCGTCCCCATAGCCATATACAACATATATCATCTATCAAAGTTCTATGGTGAGATGAACAATCAACTCTACTAATTCTCACATGCACCCTCTAATGGGTCATTATATCACTAGGGCGCCCTCTGAGGTCCATTAGGCCACAACATAAATTCGACACCCACATGGAAATGTATTGTAATGAATCATTTTTAATGTAACGTAATTTAGATGGTCACATCTATGGGGAATCATATTAATACTATTACATAAAAAATGGATTTATGTTTATGTTAGTAAAACATAAAATGCAATAAAATTAAGAATCCATAGCGAACATAGCATGTCATTAAATTAATAAATCCAAATTAGTAATGTTTACCTAAAGTGGGATTCTAAAGGTTTAATGATTTTATCCATGGAAAATAGTTTTTATTTCAACAAAATATATTCTATTAAAACTTATTTATTAAATTTACATCAATCAAAGTTAATATTTTATCTCATAAAAATTAGTTAAATCTAGTGGTATAAGATTTATTATTGAGTGATTGAAAATATTATTTAAAATTTAAATAATAGAAAACCTTTCCCATTAAATAAGTTACATTTCAAGGAAAATAACAAATTTAGAAGACTCTGGATGAATCCTAAATGATTGAGAATAATAAATTCTATCAATAATGTACTCTTCTTCTCCACCACATAATGAAACCAAATTTCTCTCTTAAAACTCCATAATGTTGAGGTATTTTCTAGAAAATTATTGATTATAATTGTTTATTTTATGACTATATTCCAACAGCAAAATTCAATATATCAATTTCATTTTATCACAAAAATCAATTTTTCCTCTATAATATATTCCAAGGATTATAGAACCTTAAACCTATTTTAATTTTCTCTTTATACAATCTAAGTCATATTATTTAAATTAAAATTTTAATATTTCAAAAATAAAAACTGAAAACATTATATTTTTTTTAATAAGTAGTTAAATAGATTAGAAAAAAATAAAACATATATAATGTTGATCAAATTGATTCACAACATAATATAAGACTCCAAAGATGTCAGATATTTTATCATCCAACTGATTTTCAATATAATATTCCAAACCAATGACAACAACAACTGCTATATGGATGAATTTTTCCAAAGTTGATGATTACAAAGAGGTGGATGTCATTAAATATAGGTATGGGGAGCCTAATATACCTCAAAAAAACATGAAGCAACATTGGGTTTGATATATTTCAAGTCGAACAATACAAATGTTGTCCTAAGGAGTCCCACATGATACCGTGGCTTAAAATACTTCAATATATATAAAAAATAATGAATTTTAGGTTGTTTTATTATTGTATAGTGAAACTAGACTTGTTGGGATACACAGATGTTGGATGAGAAGGTATATTGTATAACTGAGGAAAATTGGAGATATTGAAAAACATCAATTTCATTTGAGTCATGGTTGCGTTCAAACCTTGAATCGCTTGAGACTTGGATTTGAGCCATGGAATTGTTGGATCCTTGAATCTAGCATAGATTCGATCTTGGATTCAATAATAAAGAGCACTAGTGGTAGGTTACTTCAGTGGAGAGGTTTGAATATCGCGATCTGGTTTGCGATGGTTAGGGTTCTCAAAATAGATCATGACACTTTTATAAGCGCTTCAAAAAAAGTTCTGATAGAGATACCTTTTTTAGCACTAATTTAATATGTGATGATAAAATTAATATTTATTAGTGCATTCTTTAGTGATGACTAAAAATTATAATAATTTATTTTGAAAAATTAACACTTTTAAAAAAATGTATAATTATTATATATAATTATAATACTTATAAGAATTATTTTATGAAATAATAATTTTATAATTATTTGAGTATATAATTATTTATTTATAATTATATAAATAATTTTTAAACAAATATTATTTATTTATTTATAATTATAAAAGTATAAAAATAGTAAATATACATTTATAATTATATTTTTTATAAATATTTTTTTACAAATGTATTTTTTACATTATTAATGAATACTAAATCTTAAGTTCATGCATGTTAAAAATGAGTAAAATAGATTAATTAAATGAACACAATATTAAAAACTAAGATATGTTTGATTAATAGAAATCATAAAAATATATATATATTTAAATAAATATTAATACATATTTTTTAAAATATTAAAACATAGTAAATAAATAAATAAAAAATAAATAATATAAATTAATTAAATCCTAAAAAAATTATTTGTTTGTGTGTATGTGTATAAAAATTAATTATTTAAGTATATGTAAACCAAATATAACATGTTTGATTATAAATTTTAAAAAAAAATCGATATTCAATTATATCCCTTACTCAGTGCAATTACATAGTATTTTTAATTCATATTAATTTTTAATTATAAAGTTCACAAAATATATTTATATTTATTATAAATAATAAATAATATTTTGTATTATATTAATGATATTTATATACATTAATATATATCTATATATATAGTAGAAACTATTTATTAACATTATCAATAATCATTTAATTAATAAAATGTTTAATATTTTTCTCAATTTACTTATTTTTATTTTTAATTTGTTTAATTTTCATTATATATATATATTTAATTCATAATATTTATTATTTTTTATAATTTATATATGGTATAATAAATTATTCATTTTTATCAATAATTATTTAATTAATAAAATTTGTAATAATTTTTTTCAATAATCTCATTTTTATTTATTAAATTGTTTCATTTTATTTATTCAGTCCTTTATCAGTGCTAAAATAATAAATAATAAAGGATTATATTATGATCATTAAACATATAGTGTTGATAAATGGTACCCTTTATATGTGCTAAAAACGAAGCCCAGATAAAGGGTTAAATTTATCAGCACTTGCTTTTGCATAGATAAAGATGGGATTTATCAGTGCTTTTTTCTAATGCTAATGAATAACAACACTATTAAATTCTAGTTTTATAATTTTCATATTTTTAATAATAATAGTTTATAATTTATAATAATTTCAACTTGATTTTTAATGAAAATGATTAATCAAAGTAGTTAGAATTAATTATAGCGACTAAGAAAAAAAATGAGTTTACAAAGGGACTAAAATTAAAATTTAAGGGAAAAATGACCAGGAAACATGTACAAAACTCATTATATGGATATATTTCGGCCATATAACTTCTATGGTCAACATTTTTTCATCATTGGGGCCTTTTTACATGGAAAAAAACAAGGGTGGGATTCAATCTTTCAAACAATTAGAAGCGTGCCACTCACCCCACTTATAAAAGGCCTTCCCATATACTCTCCAATTCACAACTTCAAACAACCTTGTATCAGAAAATAACTAACCAAATAACTCCCCATATTCAGTACTATCATCCTATAAGCCATATATTGGTCATAAATCCAACTTCGGAAGGCATTGGAGAAAACATAAGGAGGATACCCAAAAAAAGGTAATTTTCTTCTAAAAGCATTTTTATTTTCTTCCATTCGCCACATCCATTATTTTATATTATAAAATGATTATATAAAAACCTAAATATCTTACATATACTTATATTTTGTTATATTAACGGTAATAACTTCATCTTAAGACAGTTTTATCAAATGGTTACAAAATCATCATTCGTGTGTACGAGGAACTACCACAACATGAATCGATGTCATTCATTTTTTCAATACCACCTTTCATGGTTGGGAATAATGATGGATATATAGTTTATATATGCTATGATATATATATATATATTTCTTTTTGTTGAATTATTATATTACACAAAACTTTGTGATTTGCATTTTGTGGGAATATGATAACATTGCTCGTGTGTACGATGGAATACTGCCTCGTAAAGTGATATGATTCATTCACTCTTTACATGGAATGAATTAAGGATGATATAAATAAAAATGTGTGATATATATGACATAATAATGATACTTTAACAACATCTATATTTATTTATTTATCATTTTATTTTATTTCTTTCAATATGATAAGAAAATGGAAACAATGTTCATGCGTACGTATGACCTACTATCTCCATGAACAATGTATTTTATTTCCTATCACCAAATTTAATGGATTAATCTAAATATAAATAAATAAATAAATACATATATATATGATAGATACTTCATGGTGTAAATTTTTAGATGAATGAACCATTATCAATGTAAGAGGAATAATAAATAACGAGTCAAAACATACGTAAAAAACAAGGCAATTAACACCCAAAACAATGAAAATAATGAAAGATTATTAGTAAATAGGTAAAAAGATGTTATAAAAAGATAATATATGACATTATGAATATTAATATGGTTCTTTTATAAGAAATTAAAAATACTTAAAACCAGTATACATGATGTCAAAGAGTGCTCAACCAAAAAGACGCGTAAGGAAAAAATCATCATCTCAATTTACATTCCACTGAGAATTAATTATTATTAAGAACCAATTCACTATGAGATGTATATACTGAAACTCTGAAATATATTATCATGAATAATTCATTCTTCATAATATTTTATGTTTTAATTTTAATTATTTAATCCAAGGGGATTTGATTTGAAAATTACTAAGTGATAAAAGTTATTGTGAAATTTCACTTTCTTTTGTGATCTTTAACATTATCTTGAAAAAATCACTTTATTATAATAATTTTGCATTTAAAATTACATTAATATTAAATATAAATATTCCTGTGTAGTTTATATGATTATTTACTAAATCATATTCCATTTTTAGATACATTTTTTATGTTGAAAGTAATTTGATTAACTAGAGAAATATTGATAAATATCTATCCTTTACTCAATACAGATATTTAATAAGGAACATTTTTTATAAATAAAATTTATTATTAAATATGTTGATAATTATTTGTACTTGTCTGAAATGGGTTGGGGACTATTTAAATTAAACCTATCGATGCATCATTATTCTCATTAAATGAATCAGTTGGCCAAATCATATGAGTTTTTACATAGTATGTATAAACCATCTTGTGAAAGGTCTTGATGGTAAAGGTTTCATGTTCTTGGGAAAAATGAAGTTCAATATTTATGAATTTAATTAATTGATAATTCAGTTTTTATTATTTTCCCTAATATTCTTCTATGACATTATATATTGATTCATTTCATGATTAGATTATTAGATAAATGACTTGTATTTCAATTTTTTATCTTTACATATTGATTATGCCTTATCTATATATTTATGTTAAATGTGTATTTAGTTATCTACCATGAAACATTTATTATGATTATTTATTCATGATATCTTTAATTTTAATTAAATCTTATTTATAATTTGATCTAACTCTTATTTTGTTTCATTTCCCCAAGATATGAAGATGAATTCTCAGAATGAGTTTCAGGATGTTGAGCTTTTACTTTTGTTATGTTTTGGTATATTTTCCAAATGTAATATGTGTATCATGTATGTAATCTGGTTTTCCAAGAGTTCAAAACTATTCAGCCCTTTAGTATATGAATCTTGTATATATGCTTATGAAATAAAGTAAGGAATAAACTATGGGATATCGGGGATGGAGTTGTTATAGTCGGTACCAGAGGAAGTTTAGTAGAATCTTGGAGAACTAGATTTGGTAAATCAAAGATTAGGTAACATAACCCAAAGATTTAATTTAATTATATGTATAGAAGATCATACTAAATGTTCGATAAGTTATATATTATATATGTATTCTTAAAAATACATTCCCATCTAGATACTACAAGTGGATGTGGTTTCGACACAAATATACCTATGGGGTAATAAATCTAAAAAGGGTGTGTTGGGATTGAATTGATATTAAACTCGTACATGAAAATAGGCCTTACTATACACCTTTTTTGAAATTATTGAAGGATACACATAGAATAATTATTATTTTCTTTACAAACCATTATGAAGAATTTAAAAGTAAAACTATCCCTAAAGAAACCAATGTTTAGGATACTAAGATTAATAGTGCATAATTATTTCATTTGGGTTGATACTTACACCATATTTGGAATTATACACATTGATTTAAATTTCCTAACATTATGATATAAGTTAGTATATTTCATTGTTTTAAAATGGTGTTTGGAAGGTAGAATTGTATCAATACACATGGACAATGTAGAGATTTGTCTGTTGAGGAGACCAATAAAACTAGTATTAGAATGGAGAAAATTATGTCTATATTAGGGATGATTAATTAGGTTATGAAAAAAACCTTTCCTATATGGACCAACCTATTCCATAGTGAAATTATACCATGTTGGATTGATTTATGCGATAGAACCCCCCATCTTTTAGTGGGGCTACTAATCCAATTATAGCTGAGAAATGGATTTAGTCTATGGATAATATATTTATGGATTTATGATGCATTGAAAAGGAAAAGGTTACACTTGTCGTGTATTTTATAAAAATTTATGTTTATCAATGGTAGTTTTTGATCCAAAATACTAGAGATGAAGAAGAAATAGAACTCATGGAATGGAAAATTTTTTAGGAGTCATTCTTAGATAAATATTTTATTCATGAGAAACAAATTTAGATTAAGAGAATGTTCCTTAGATTAAATAAAATTTATGAAGAAAATTTTACTAATTATGGAGCTAAATTTACAAGGTTATCTAGGTGTGCCACAGATTACATATTAAATAGAGAGTACAGGATTGTCCATTTCTTTGAAGGGATTTAGACAAGCCTCTGAAGGGTGATAATATCTCATTTTTTTTCATACAATGAAATAGTTTTATGTACCATTAAAAAATAATGAATTATCTAGATCCTACATATTCAAGGGAAATAAATAGAAAAGAGGTCATTTGAACACTATGAAAAATGAAATGCATCAGACAAGAACAAGAAGAAGAAATTCCAATAGTGAGAGAACTGTATAAGGAATCACTGTAGGAAATGATTGAAGAGCATAGTAGTTTTTTATATGTGTGTGGAAAATGATTATAATGTTAAATAATTTAAGGGGAAGGAGTAAAACACAACTCTTTAGTGTTAAAACTATAAGGGGAAGTGGAGCTATGAAAATGAATTCCTCAATCATCAAGGGAATATTTTATAGAAAAGGCCAATGAGAGATGGAAAATCTTATGGGATCAATATAGTTGAGGAATAAGTACCCAATGATGTGGTTCCATGTACATTAATCCTATACTTGAATTTTTCCAATGCTTTATTTTATCCAAGATCATCACACTCTTATATATCTACCCAGTTTTCCAAACAATTTAGACATTTCAATTTCGATTTAATGAGGGATTTTTCAATAGAAACTCCAAAGGGAACTCTCTATGAAACAATATGGTTCGGGAATTCCTGATTGGGACACATAAACATGCTTTATTTTATGACCTTATTATCATACCTATGGTGGAATTCAATATAATAATGGATATGGACTTAATTTTAAAGTATGATGCAAAAATTAATGGCAAGAAGAAGGAAATTATGATTTGTGAGGAATATATAGAATTACATACCTTTATATCTGAAACTTCACCATCTGATTCTTATGTATATCCAACCCTAGTAGATCTACAGAATGAAAATATTGGGGAAGAAGAGAAAACAAAATATTAGGACAGAGAATTTAATATTCAAATTGATTATGTACCTATAATACATGAATAGATTTATGTAATTCCCAAATAATTACCTGGATATCCCAAAGAAAATGAATTTATGTTTTCCATTGATTTAATACCTAATGAAAAAACAATATCAAAGAATACCTATAAAATTGATAGTATGGAATTAGTGTATTTGAAGAAACAACTAGAGGATTTCAATAATAAGGGATTTATTCACCCTAGTGTTTCACCACAAGGAGCCCATGTTCTATTAATTAATAATAAAGATGGATCCATGATGATGCGTAATGATTATAGAAAATTCAGTGCTATTATGAAAAATAAAAATTATCCTATGCCTCCCATTTATGATATATTTTATCAAAATTCAAAGATCCCAATATTTTCTAAAGATCAATCATCATTCTAGGTATCATGAATTGTGAGTAAATAAGGATGAAATTATGAATACAACATGTCAAATGATTTATAGATATTATAAGTTTAGAGTAATGTTATTTGTATTGATTATTGAACCCTCTATTTTTATGGATCTAATGTATAGATTATTCAAGGAATATATTTTTGATTTTTCTGTGGTATTCATTAATGATATTATGGTGTATTCTAAAATCTATATCGACTATGAGAATCACTTGTGGATCATTCTTGATACTCTTAAATGAAAACAATTATATGATAAATTTAGTAAATGTAATTTATGGATTCTGGAAGTTTATTTTCTTGGCCAAATTTTCTATAAATATGAAATCACAATTGATCAAGATAAAACAAAGGCATCTAGAGAGTGGTATACACCAACAAACATTGTTGCGGTATGTAGTTTCTTTGGTTTTGTAGGTCACTATTGGCAATTTGTTCATAATTTTAACTTATTGGATAACCCATTAACCAAAATTACACCTAAAGGGGATATTTTTGTTTGAAAAAATGAATGAAAATAATGTTTTGATGAACTAATGAGGAGAGTGGTCAATGGTCCAATTTTTACTCTATCATCTAGAAGTGATGGGTTTGTGATATATAGTGATGCATCAGAGAATAGAATTGGTCACGCCCTAAGGAAAAATAATAATTTTATTACATATGCATCAAGAAAATTGAATATTCATGAATAAAAATACCAAACTCATGATCTTGAGTTTGAAGATATGATATTTTATCTGAGGACATGGAGACATTATATCTTTTGGGAGAGATGTGAGATATACAAGGATTATAAATGCTTTAAACACATCTTTTCACAAAAAGAGATCAATATGAGAAAAAAGGTGATGACTCGAGCTACTCAAGGATTATAATTTCTCAATAAACTACTAACCAGGGAATGAAAATAAGTTAGTGGATTTCTTGAGTAGGAAAGATCATGAAATTATGACCCAGAGAGGGTTGAGCTAGATCCTATGTTCTTGGATCTAGTAAATATGGATATGGGAATTACTGAGTAAGGGGAGACATTAATCATTTTTTAAATGATTCAAAAACAATATTTATTAGATAGGATAAAAAATTATCAATATAATTTTGAGAAATTTCAGAAGAAAATTAAATCATTGAATGATAGGGAATTAGGAGATTTAATTTGTGAGGATGGTGTTCAGAAATTTAAAAATATATTATGTTTTCCATCTACACCTGATCTAAAAAGGCAATTTTTGGACAATCCTCATATGTCAAATTACTCTATACATCCTAGTAGAACAAAAATGGATAGGTATTTTTTGTAACAATTTCGGTGAGATAACATGAAGAGGGAAAATGTAGATTATGTGTCCAGATGTTTGATTTTTTAATAAGTGAAATCTATTAGACAACATTCTAAATGATTCATGAATCCTCTTCATATTCATATGTGGAAATAGTATGAAATTACTATGGAATTTTTCATTGGACTACTAAAGACTCATATAAATAATGATGTAATATAGGTTATCATTGATCGCTTAACAAAATATGCACATTTCCTCACTATAAGATAAGATTTACCTCAAGAGAACCCTGAAAGGATCTATATTATTGATTTTTTTTAGAATTCATGGTGTAAAAATATCAGTTATTATATATCAAGATTCTCATTTTATGTCAAAATTATAGAATATTGTTTTGAATACACTTGATACTGAGCCTTATTTGAGCACCTATTTCCATCCTCAAACTGATGGAGAGTCTAAAAGTAAAATTCAATCAATAGAAGAAATGATGAGGTCATTCTCATTTGACTTTCAAGGTATGCGGGATATGTATTTACCAACATTAGAGTTTTCCTATAACATTAGTTTCCATTCAAGTATTCAAATGGAATGAAATGAAGCATTATATGGAATGTTATGTCACACTCAAACAAGTTAGGTTGAAGTTAGTGAAAAGAAACTTATAAGACCAAATTTGTTTACGATACAACAATGAAGGTAAAGGCTATTTGGGATCAAATTAAACCATCTCATAGTAGAAAAAATAGTTAGGCCGATAATCAGAGGAAATATTTGGAATTCCATGTGGGAGATCAGGTTTTCATAAAATTATCTCCATAGAATTGTATTATAAGGTTCAGTAAGAAAGGGGAATTGAGACCCATATTTATCAGACCCTTTGAAATTTTTGAGAGAATTGGAGTTGTGGCTTACCTTTTGACAATGTAGTCGATCCTATTAAAAGTGCACAATTTGTTCCATATATATTTTAAAAGAAAGTACATTCCAGTCCTAATTCATGTTCTCACCTAGGATTTAATAGTATTGGAGCCTTATATATCTTCTTGTGAAGAACCCATCCATATTCTTAAAACTAGAGAGCAAGTATTGAGGAATAAAATGATTCATCTAGTAAAGGTAATCCAGGGGAATCAAAAAATGGAGGAAGAAACATAGAAACCAAATGATATTATAAATAATAAATACTCTCAAATTTCAGAAGCTAATGCCCCTAAAATTTTTAGGATGAAATATTTGAAGGAGGGAAGAATGTAACACCTTAACACTTATCATTGTTTTACTATTAGAATAAATTTAATTTAATGGATAAAATTCAGTACATGCAACAATGAAATAATTAACATCATTTTTAAAATCATAATTTCAAAATTACCTGAGGGTGAATTTTTGGTATTTTTCCAAGAAGATTAATTTTTTGATGAATAATGAATATAATGGATTTTAATTGAAAACTTATATTTTTTTAAATAATATATAATGTTAAAATGTATTTTTAATTTGTTTTAAAGTAAAAATAGATCAATTATACATCCATTAATACCATTTATATCATTGTAATCATTTTTATACAGATTTGTAATATTAAAACATAGTAAACTTTTGAACATTTTCACTTTAAAACCCAATTTTCTCATCGAGTCAACGAGATTAATTTTAAATTATTTTTCCCACTTTAGTGGTTTTTAATTTTGAAAAATGGATACCATATTTTGAATCATCTTTGTTTATAATTTATATTAATGTGAACATAATTTTTGACCAAAATGATTAGTGAAAGCAGTTACAATTAATTACAGTGATTAAGAGAAAAACGAGTTTATCAAGGGAATATAATTTAAACTCCAGAGCCCAATTTTATATATAAACTTTTTCAAAACCCATTTTATGACAATATTTATACCTAATCCATTATAGCCTCAAGATTGGAATATATTGGGCCCTAGTGACATGAAAAACGTGGGTATAATTCACTCTTTCAAAAAATTACATGTGCGACACTCACCCCACTTATAAAGGGCCTACACCTATTCTCTCTACTTCACAACTTAAAAAAAAATTTAGTCCAATACACACACAAATAACTCCCCAAATCTCATCCCTTCATCCAAGAAGACTTATATTGGGTAGAAATACAACTCAAAAATCCATTAGTGTAAACCTATGGGGGATACCCAAAAATGAAAAAATGTTACTCTAAAACATTTTATATTCTATTTTATTCTCCAACTCCGTAAATTTATATTATACCATTATTATATAATAACCTAAGGAGGATACCTAAAAAAGAAGTAATTTTCTTCTCAAATCATTTTTTATTTTATTTCATTCTCTAATTCCTTCAATTTCTTTTAAAAAAATTCTTATATAATAACCATAGAATATTTAATATACTTAGATATTGTTATTTTAAGGGTTCTACTTGAAACTTCAAAAACATTCATCAAATGAATTATGAAATCACTGTTCGTGTGTATGGTGGACTACCGCCTCCTAAACTAATGTTCTTCATTTTTCTATTACCACCTTTCAAGGTTGGAATAACGATGGATTTATAGTTTATATATGATAAATATGATATTTATGATGACTTTATGCTTCTATAATTAGTATATTATACATAACTTTATGATTTATATTTATTTAGAAATATGATAATGTCACTTGTGTGTACAGTGGACTTCCGTCTTATGAAGCGATATGAGTGATTCATGATTTACATGGAATTTATTAAGGATGTTTTTAATGATCATATGTGTTATATATGAAATAATAGTGATACTATAATAATAAAAATAATAAAAATATATTTATAATTTAATTTTCTTTCTTTCAATATGGAAATAAAATGAAATAATGTTCATGCGTACGTACGACCTACCGTCTCAATGAATAGTGTATTTCATTTCATATCAACACATTTTATGGATTACTATATGTATAAATATACTTAATATATATTATATTTATATCATGTTTTACATTATATATATTATGAAATCATAATTGGAGTAATATAAAATGATAACAATTCAAACATACTTAAAAAACAAGGTAATTAACACAGAAAACAATGAAAACAATGAAATATTTTTAACAGAAGGGTGATAAGATGTTATAAAAGGATCGTGTATGATATTATAAATGTTAATATGTTTATGTTATGAGATAATAACTTAACTAAAACCATTATACATTAGTTTAAAGAGATTTCAACCAAAATTAATCATAAGAAAAGTGATTTCATCTCAATTTACATTCCATTGAGACTTGATTGTTATTAGGAAACAATTTACATTTATGAGGTATATATACTTACCCTTTGAAATTTAATATCATTAATAATTAATTATTCATGGTTTATATGATTTAATTTTAATTATTTCACCCAATGGGATTTTTTTTGAAAATTAATATGTAATAAAAGTTATTATGAAATCTCACTTCCTTTGGCGATTGTTAACTTTCTCTTGAAAAAATCACTTTATTGAAAAAAAATTCATTGGATATTAAATTTCTATTATATATCCATACTATTTTGTAATAGATACTATTATTTTATAAACCAAATACCATATTTACATATATTGTTTACTTTGAATGTTATTTGTTTAATTAGATAAATATTCATAAATCTGTAACATTTACTCTATACAGATATTAAAAAAGGAATATTTTTTATGAATTAAATCGATTATTTGATATATGAATTATTATTTAGAATGGTATGACATGGGTTGGGGAAAATTTAATGTAATCTCTTTGATTAATCAGTAGTCTCATGAGATGGATCAGTTATCCAAATAAGATGGGTTTTTACCAGGTTTGTTCAAACCGTCTTGTGAAAGGTCTTGATGGTAATGGTTACATGTTCCTGAGAAACATGTAACCCAACATTTAAGCATTTACTTCATTGAGAATTCATATATTATTATTCTGCATGATATTTTTTCTTTGATATTATCTATTGATGCATTTCATTATCAGTTTATTGATTAAATGTAACATGTTTTAGTTATTTATCTTTCCATACTTATTATGTCTTATCCAGATATTTATGTGGAATTTTTTTAGTTATCTACCTTTCCATATTGATTATGATTATTGGTTTATGATATATTACATTTTACATATCCACTACAAACCATTTGATCTAACCCTTATTTTATTTCCCTTCCCTTGGATATATAGATGAATTCTTGGAATGAGTTTCAAGGATTTTGACATTATAATTTTGTTATGATTTATTTTCTTTTCCCAATATAATATGGGAATAATGTATTTAATTTTATTTTCCAAAATGCCAAAAATATCCAGTCCATTGGGATTTGAATCTTGTATCTATGCTAATTTGATAATGTAAGGCACCAGATTTGGGCCACTGGGGTCAGGTTCATTACATAAATCATAAAAAAATGTCATAAGGATCTCCCTAATTCCATGGGGGTTAAATGAGGAAGAGGTTAAGGGGAGGTTATCCCATTCATAGGTGATGGAGGAAGATGAGGGGATATCCTATTAAAAATTTGGGAGGGAAAATAATTCATTTTCCATATTTTAAAGGGTCACAAGGTTATCCAAACAAAGAACAAACCATGCATACTTTACTATATGTGGTGACCACCCTCATAATATTGGTTCATATATTTATATACAATAGGCTCTAACTATTCAATCCATTCTATAACTTCTCACTTGGTTTTTCTACAACCATGTGGTGAATGTGCATCACACCCCAAGCCTATCCAAACCCAATGGTTTCCTATGAAATCTATATGGTTAACTCTTATTCATGTGCTAACCATAAAAACTATTTACTCTCTTTAGATAATGAACTAAAAACAACTTTACACTCAATGTGATTCATGGTTTCCCCTAAACCGTGCACAACAAACTATACACCAGGTCACAAAGCCTCTAAAAATCCTTAATTGCACCCAAAGTTCCTAATATCACCCAATTACTCAAGGAACATATTTGGCCTCAAACCTTATAAAAAAAATATCCTTATAATGATCCAACACTCATAATTTTAATCTGAATATCAATTCTAAAAATGAATCATGTTTTATAATTTACAAAATTTAAATTTATTTTAAAATGTAGAACTCACAATGAGAGAGGTTTTATAGAACATGTCTCTACAATTTATAGAAATTGTGAAAAATAGATTAACTGATCCTTGATAACCCATATCACATCACTAGAATGATGCAATATTGGTAATCATATCATGAAGTTAATCCTCAAATCATCCCACTTCTATTTGAGAATGGGTAATTTATATATAATACTTGTTGGACATTAATGATCATCCTTTATCTATAGATAGTAAAATTTTCATTAAATAAACTCTATTATGTCCTTATTCATCCTAATCCACCACATATTTCTCTGAATATCATTATATATACTGTTAAGCCCTGGGTGAACATCCCATCATGAAGCATGTGAATCCCAAATCAGGTTCTCACACATACTCATAGGTACTACCATAAAACACTAATCATTTATAACCATAATAGATTATAGGTACTAATTAGGTGAAATATCTCAACCATATAAATTTTCCCACATCAAGAAGTAATTTTATTTAGATAACAAACTCTCCTTCACCCTCTTAAGGATCATGGATGTAATAATTATGTACATCAAGTTTAGTCTATGATGAAAACCTAAACATAATTGTGCATATCAATGAAGAGAAACTTAATTTATCACTCAATACTAGATATATACATATAATTTGATTAATTATATATGACTAATGCATTATCCCTGATGTTCCCCTTTCTATGGTTATACACCATCAAAAAATCAAAAGATTATAAGTTTGAACCACCTCATCGGATGAAGGTGTATGTCCCTCTGTAAAAATATATACATGAGACTCTTATGGTCGACATATAAAAAAAATCTCTCACCCAAATGATAATGAAGTAATCATATCAAAACGTGAATTACCACATCCAACTATTGATCATGTGTTAGGTAGTTTATCTCATGTGGCTTAAACTATTTGGATCCATAAGTGACAACTCGCTCATCCTAAATCTGAATTTTCTCAAGCCCGACTCCTAAATCATAACAATACAATATATAATCTTTACTAGGATTAGGTAATATTGGTATTGACACAAAATTAAATCTCTCATTTAGCACCTAAAATTCTCTCTCACAAGAATCAAAATAGGGGAACTTTACCTTCTTTGTATTCAAGTCCATCATCATCAATTTCAAATAGGATAAGTAATAGTTGAATCGTCAGAAGTAACTTATCAAGCCTGAGAAACTGAATATATTGAAGATTTGTTTGGGTCCTTAACAAGAAACCATATCTTTAACCTTATCTGGGAAAACTAATATACCCACCTTATATATCACATGCTCAAAATAGATCACCACACTGATCAAGAATTGAATCTTCAAGATATTATCATATAGCTGATTCTCCCATAATGTACTTATAATTATATCTAAATGGAAAGTGTTCTTCTCCATTGACTAAGAGTACCCCATTATATCATAAAAAAGTGACCACGAATGAGTCCATATAAGAGTATAAGTCCCTATTAGTTGAGGCTAAAAATACTATTAGTCTGTTCCCAACCCGAACAATATCATAAGATACTAATATAGGTTATACTTGATCCTAAAGGTAATACATGGAATTTTAGAAGGCCTCACCCTCAACTGGTGGTAGCCTAACCTCATTCCAACATTAGAGAATTAATTGGATCCAATCATATAATCAAACAAGTCATCAATATGTGGAAGGGGATATACGAGTTATTAATCATCACCTAATTCCACTTATGTTAATCTTCACATAAATAAAATGAGACATTCACTTTCTTGAAAAAAATACAAGTACTCCAAGAGGATGTGCTTAGAAGAATAAATCCATTTGAGTCTAAACCCTCTAGTTAATCAATGATCTCTCATTTCTCTAAAAGAACCATCCTAAATGATGGAATGGATTTGGGATTTGTACTAGATAGAAGATCAGTTATAAACTCAATATCACACTTGGTTGGAAACCAATAAAAATAATCAAGAAGCATATAATGGAAATAATGAATGGTTGGAGGAGACACTGCCTTGAAAGTCACCTCCTATATTAGAGAAATAGTAACCAACTAATTTGTAATCATCCTTAGCTATTGATTTCAAGGTCCGAAATGCCCTACTTATAGATCCCACTCTCTAACATAGGTATAATTGTCACCCTCTAAGCACATAAATGATACTCATCGATGATAGTAGTTGATGTGTTCTCAATAAAGAGTTAAATAATCCATCTTGGGGATCATATAGAAATTATCCATATCTAACATGAAGAATTACTAGAGGAATGTATGCCCATTGATCACAATGGAATACTCTAGACACCTCTATATACCCTAGGATTAGACTACTAAGGTGTATCAATAAACAAAATCCAATTTATATATTGTATTTATAACACTATATCACAAAACAACTACTTGAATATAAAGTATTTTTATTCACACATATCAAATAATGAAAAAAATAGGGTCTATTCCTCAAGAATCATATATCTAACTATAGATATTTCACTTCCCTACATGGAAGAAATCTTCTCGATGAAATGAGGTTGTCAAGAACCCTCTCCCTGGGCTCCCATAACCTGACACCCTTGAGGTTCCTTTACCTTTTGTCAGTACTGCTGCTAAGTACTATGATCACCTCTATTACTTGAACACCTTGAGGACTATCAATTTCCCAACTGATATTGTTCCCTTAGCCCTTCCCCTAAATCCTAGGTTAGAATAGATTCACAATTGATCTTTAGTCACTGTAAGATGCCACAAAACCTTTTCATGTGTTATAACTAACCATGGTAGAAACACTCCTTCAATAGGAAATAATAATCTGGTTGAGCATGCCCCTAGTGTCCGCACTAATAATACTCTAATTTGAATCTCCCTATTAGAGTAAACGACAAACCGATTCTCTTTTTTCTTTTCCTATCATCACCCTAGTGAGACTACTCAAATCATAGCTTCTTACTTCCTGATGATCTTCTTCGAGTCACAATAAAATAATTTTTTTCCTAGATGACCTACCATTTTTCTTGATATTCTCAACAATTATGGTTTTATTAATGAACTTTAAAAGGATGTTAGCATGTATATTTTCAATTGGGAAAGAATAGATTACCTTATGTCATACACCAAATTCTTGACTCTAGTAGCCTCATCATCCACCAATATAGGTTCGAATGGAATAATATCATTAAAAAGAGCTGTATATTTCATCACTAATAAGCCCCCTATACCAAATTCAGAAAATCCCATGATATGTTAGCCTTTAGAGTCTCTAGGATGAGGTGCTCAATGATATAAGACCACAAATCCTTCATAATCAACCACACATGTTGTTCTTCCTAGACCAGAAAGTACCACTAGTGATTTTTTGGTCTCTAATTAATATAAGTATCAAGATTAATCTACATATCAGGGGGTTTCTTAAGGTGATCAAAATTTGGATGCTTATAATCGATAAAAAACTCATCTATTTGTAGCCCACCCAAACCCATAAAAACTATTGTATTTTAAAATTCAAAACCATGAGTCATGTTTTCCATTTTTGTACTATCCCTTAGTGACCCATTCCTCATATATTTTAACACCTAGAGAAGACTCTCTCTGAGATACTAATCAATAGTCAGGATTGGTGTAATAGGTGACTCCATGCCTATTACTAGTGGGGCATGCTCATCCACACTCTAGCTAAAGTGAAGCTCATCCTAGTGGAATCTCGACCTCTACAATTCCAAGAAAACGACTCATAATATATTTATATCATATGTATAATATAATATTTTATTTTAAGAAATAACGTGAATATGTATCTCAACCCCAAACACACCCCCTATGATAAAAGGGTATTATAGAATAAGGCTTGAGTCTAGTTTAACCAACCCATTCTCGAGTCCGCTATGACCTAACAAGGGTCCTATAAATGTCACATGATATCAAATTAGTGGTTAATAATTATATGTTTATCATGTATATTTTCACCATGATGTTATATATAAAAACTATATTTTTTTTGTTGACACTTTATGTAACCCAACCCTATATATTAACCATAATATCAATCACAGGAAAGAATTCAAATTTCATGTAAAACCTAAATTCCAAGAATGATTCACAAACACACTCCTGTTACCACCCCAGACCATGAGTAAAAACCCATAAATCATAAATCAATATCAAAATTCATCAACTAGAAAAGAAACCCAATAGTAAAAGAAAAAACTAAGAATAATAGTCCCATCCTAGGTAACATGGACTTCCCTTAGATGTGTGATGGATAATCCTATAAAAAGATCAATATAAAGTTATGTAAACATACTATCAACAATATATCATTTAATAAATATTATATGAAAATAAAAATAGTACTCTAATACCAATTTGTAATATACTTGATCTGGTTCACCTTCATTGTGACCGAACTAGAGCACCATGTACCTCCGGAATACCTCCTTGTCTGTGAGAGGCTATAGACCAATGGAAATAGTTGATATATATCACATGGAGAGACTATAACCACATGTATAGATAACTAAAAACATAGTGGAAGAAATATAATAAAATATTCATCCCAACACAAAGGAAGTAAAGGGATATATATCATAGTTAAATACCATAAAATAGTTAAAATCAATACTTTCTATATACCCATAGAATGAATAAACACCCAAGGATGAAAAATATGTCACTTTTCCTATAAAAATAAATTTAAATGCATTATCTAGATCAAATATCACTAGTTTAATGATTGATCACCATACTAATCCATTAAGGTGAATTATCCATCACCTAACCAGTATCAAAGTAAAATAAGTCATCATTGGTGAACAAGGCATCATCAATCATAGGTTGATGATACACTTCCATTTTCATATTTAGAAGAATGATATACCACCATCTTATAATTTGGGTGGATGAAGAATCACTAAAACATCCCATTTTGGAGGATGATATATCACTCGTATCACTCTCAAATTGGAAGGCATACCACCATATACTGTATCAAAGTGGACGGTGCACCATTAGTATTTTCTTGAGGTGGATTATGAACTAGTGGTATCACATCTCAATTTGTACGTACACCACCCATATCAATTCTTAGGTGGAAATCATACTGTTGTTATAAGATCCCAAGTGGATGATGTACCATCGAGAAAAATCTCTTAAGTGAACAAAACTGTACCAGTGAAAGTTCTCAAAGTGGTTTATATATCACTAATACATCATTATAAAGTTCTTCAGATGAAAATATTTTGTTATTCTCTCAATGAATCATGGATCATTGACACTCTTTGGGGATGGATGAGAAACCCAAAACCTTCCTGAAGTCATTAGTGTACCTCTAGTGCACCATGGTGGATGAGATACCACCCCTGATTAAATTTAATTGATAATATTCCACCTTATACCAAGATTCCCAAAAATTGAATGATAAATCACTAAATTTAACCCAAGGAATTTATGAAAATTAAACACATCAAAGGTTATTCTCATAAGTTTTTAACCCCTGTCAATGTATTAGGATTAGGTCATCCGACCTCTATCCTATCTCATACATAAGAAATTTCTCACTAAGGAATACTCACGGGGACTATACTATGCCTTTAGGGTTGTTTCCTAGTCAAAGAAACCCATCATGGGTTCAAAATCATTGTTTCAAACTTATTTACATATAAAAGATGGTCATTAGAGACCAATGGTGTTGATCCACACCACTCATAGACCACACAAAACCTTCTAGAGTTTCATTAGT
Organism: Viscum album; assembly: GCA_963277665.1. Taxonomy (NCBI): domain Eukaryota; kingdom Viridiplantae; phylum Streptophyta; class Magnoliopsida; order Santalales; family Viscaceae; genus Viscum; species Viscum album. The sequence continues at coordinate 197,188,448 of OY728157.1, read as the reverse complement.
GACATTGAAATTTATGAAAACCAATTTAATTAAATTTTAGGGTGTACAAAACAAAGAATAATTTCCCACATTTCATACGATGTATGCATGGTATAAAAATATTTTCAGGTAACCAAGGGATTTCTTACATAGGAATAGTAGTGTCCAAAATTCAAAAATCACCCCTGCTACTAAAAAATAGGTCTTTAATAGTGATAGAAATGGACTTTATTAGTGAAAGAAAAGTGTTGAATACCTGAGAAAGCTTAAAATCCCTAGTCTTTAATCAGCACAGATAAAGGGGTCCTTTATTGGTGTTAAAAAACAACTGATAAATAGAGCCTTTATCAGTTCTTTTAAAAGCACTAATAAAGGAACCATTTATCAGCGCTTATAGAAGAACTAATAAAGGGCTTTTTATTAGTGATCATAGAATCACTGATAAAGTAGGCATTTATCAGCACTTTTAACAGTGCTGATAAATGTGGCCTTTACCAGTGCTTTTAAAAGTGATCATAAAGCTCCATACTGTAGTGTGCTGTAACAAAAAACTACAGCACCACTACAATGTGCTGTAACAGCACACACCAACACCATAAACACACCATATATAAAAAACAGGTCCGAATACAATATTTAAATAAATTTAAATGTACAACACAAATAAAAGAGAAAAAAACTATATTATATACATTTCATGTAGAGACCCAAAGCATGACGTACATCGACATTAAATTAATTTTGCGGAATACTTAATCCATAAAAAAAAGACACCAAAGGACCGTAGTAGTTTAGTGTCTTTGGAAACTCGGAATATAATCTTCTAATTGTGGTGAAAGATCTTCATCATCTCCAATAAAGATCTCCCCCTTTTTTTCTTACCTAAAACCATCTTTTTAATCCTGGGGGAAAAGAAAACATAAAAAGGGTGAGATCAAATTCTCAGTAAGGGTAAGCATGGAGAAAATAAAACTAACCATATACATTTTAACTTAAAAACATGAACATAATGTTTAAACATCAAAATCCTGAGCAATGACATAAAACATGGAAGTACGCAAGGAATAGATCATAATGAAACATTAATCATGATAAAATAACATGGGAATAAAACATGTAATTGTAGAAACCATTAAGCACATGTTATGATTTCCATAGTATCCAAGGCATTGCTGCCAAGACCATCTTAGTGGATAAAGTCCCATTCTGAATCGAGTTCACTCCTCATTCCAGTCCTGTAACACCGAACTTGATTAACTTACCGTTCTGGCCATGTCTATCTCATGAGATATAAATATTTACCCAATGCATTGGATGGAGATATAGGTCCCACCCATCTCATAATGAAACCATTCTTATGTGTGCCAAAAAATCATAAATCATACATCATAGCATAACCCATGCAATAGAATGGGATTCTTAAACATCAATCCATCATAGCATAACACATATAAAAAATGGATATAATTTCATAATAAGAAAAATAAAACCATGTAAATAATGGAGAAATTATACATGAAACATAAACATATTAAATAATGTCATTTTAGATGGAAAACAGTTTTGAGAAAACACTTGAAAAGAATTCTTGAGGAAAATATCCTTTCTTCTTCAAAATCATTTTCTTTTCACAAAATTCCATACAATTTTAAAAGAAATGTATTTTGTGAAAATAATCAGGAAATCTTGTAGAGTAAGATTAATGAAAATAAGGAATTATGAAACTGTAAAAATCCTTTCACGCCATATAAGTTAAAAAAACATTCTCCTCGAACTTTTAATGGAAAAGTCAAAAAGGTACCACATATGGTAAAAAAAAGAAATATTCCATCCATAATTCAAAGTAAAAGTAAAAGAGGGGTAAAAAAGAATTTAATCATTAATGGAAGAATATTAAACACTTTATAAAAATATTTTTATGGACATGGATGAAAAATATAACCCCAGTAAGTACTTACGAATAAACAATCTCGGATAAGAACGAGATTGAAATAGTTATCCCTTACCTTAGGTCTGATATGCTTCGTATGTATCTGAACCTCCTTTATAATGATTTAAATAATGTCATTGACTTATTACATAATAATATTCATTGTTATGATAACATATATGGTTTACTTATGACTTTATATTACCCATTCTTTTGTAAATTCCATGTTAAAGCAGCGTTTTGGGTAAAATCGTTTTATTTATCCTACGTATTTGGACTTGTTGTTATTGATATTATTATTAATTATATCATGATTTACTTACTTTCAGAATGTAAATCATGATTTATATATCATATATATATTCAGTATATATATATATATATTGTAGATAGATAAATGAAATGAAATACACTGTTCTGGAGACAGTTGGCCGTAAGTACGCATGAACGCTGTTTTCGTTTCCTTATTGAATTAAATGGAATTAATTAAATGAAACATATATGTAAATAAATCCAGTATAATTATTGTGTAATATATTTCATCATTATTTATTACATATATAGTTTATAATCATACTTGAATGGTTAATAATGGAAAATAAATCTCATTGCGTTCGTGGAGACGGTAGTCCGTACGTACGCACGAGCGATGATATCATTCCCATAATTATTGAATAGAATTGGAGGGAATGGTATAATATCTTAGAATCATTACGATTTTATACTAATCATATATAGTTATTCTTTATACCATTATACCCATCCAAGAAAGGTGGTGGTGGAAAAACTGATTACACCACGGCGTGGAGACGGTATTCCGTACGTATGCACGCGTGGTGATTTCGTTTTCCGTAGGATGGATAGAAGATGAAATGGGTTAATTTCATATTTATAATAACATATAAGTATATAAGTAACACTGATGTTATTACTTTATAATGAAAAAACTAAATAAGAAGAAGTTGAAGAAGAAAGAAATTGGAAAGGATCGGTAATGGATATTACCTCTTCTTTGACGCGCCTCTTCTTAACCTCCTCTTAGGGCACTAGAGTTGGTCTTTAAGGAATACCAGGACCTATATGATGTTTCTAGGGAAGTGGATAAGATAAATTGGTAGGGTTTGGACGAGATTTATGGCTCAATGTTGTGTGAGGAGGAGAGGGAGGAGGTGCCCTTTTATAAGGGAGGAGAGGGGCACCTTTGGAAAAACTAAAAATATTATTTTATAATAATGTCATATTCGGTTTATAATAGCTCCAAATTGATTTATTTAGAAGGTAAAGTGGGGATGTTTCGAAATACTCTCAACCAATTGGTTTTAGACAAGTTTAGGTTACTATTTTAACCTTATCATTTAGATTTAACTCTAAGTTAAATAATTTAACTTTTATCGTGTCTTTTTGTTTTCTTACACTATATGGTTAATAAACTTTCTATAACAAGCCCAACGAATTCCAAGTGGTTCATTATTAATATATATAACCTCATATAATCAATTTGGCCTAACCTTAGATTTTTAGGAATAAAATAACAATTAATAATATAATATTTTTTTAAAAAACTATTTTATGTCAATTTTGACACTATTTGGTACTTGATTTTTGTGAAAATCATAACAACATGATTAGTTCAAAAAAAGTTAATTAAATCAATAATAACATTTCATATTAACCTATAAAATTAGTTTAATTCAAAAAAAGTCTCAAATTAAATTTATTTCGGTATTTATAATATCAATTATGTTAATATTTCATTAATAAAGTAATTACTGCATCATCATTGTGTCATAAATAAATAAATTTATTTAATGTATAAAAATTATAAACAAAATACCATTATGTAGTAAATATTTTTATATTTTTATCAAATATTTATATTCGAATTTATCTTATGTATAACCCTATATTAAAAATGTTTTAGTTGTTAAACTTTGATTTTAACTATTTTTACTCTTCTTTAAATAAAATAATAATAAATGTACTCATCTAATCCAAGTGGACCTAAAGGGTAATATCATATTCCTAAGGTTGTTTTTGTTCTAATTACACTTATCCAATAGAATTAGGGTATGTGTTATGGTAATAGTAATATCATTTTTACACTTAATTACCCTATTTATATTTAACCGTGGTAATTAAAAGTAAAAAAGTTACTATTCACGAAAAATTATTTTTATCTTATTGAACCACATTTTACTTCTTGATATTAACCATTTCTGTCAGATTTTTGAAATTTCACTCATAGAAGCGGTAAAATTATGTTTTATGTAAATTTTCAAATTTCCTAGGAGGTGGGTAAAAGATGGTCAAAAGTTCAATAAAATTTTTATATATCTAAAATTATTATAAAATGGCTCCAATGAATTACATTGACCTTATATAGGTATTATGTATCAATTTTGACCTAAGATAAATTTAAATAAAATAAATAATTATTTAAATAAAAATTTGGTTTTTAAATAGTAACCCAGTGTTTTCACTATTCATCGAAAATTGAAAGTATTCAGAAAAATAACAAAAATTCACCCTAAGCTAATTTCGATATTCCGAATCCAAAAATGAAGTCCATTTTGAAAAATAAAATTTCAAAAAGTGGGTATTACTATTCATAACAGCTAGTTTATATAACATATCATTGTTTAGTGAAACTCGGTATTGCGTACAACATATGCTATCGTGGAAGGTCGCGATTGTGTGTAATTCAAGCCAAGTAAGGGATTCCTGTAGTGCAAGCTCCTTTTGGTGTATCGTAAAACACAAGACATTAATGAAATTAAAAATAATATTTTTCATAAAATATCGGGGTGTTACATTCTACCCCCCTTAAAATGAATTTCGCCCTTGAAATTCATCGGGGTTATAAATGGTTTACTACTCGAAAGTTTCTTTAATAGAAACCCACATCGTAAAATGGAATACGAAAACTTCTCTTTAAAAACTTAATTATGAGATATAATGGTTACCCAAATTAACTAATCACTAGGATTCCACATAGGAGAATATAGGTGAAAATATGGATATGGAAGAGAAATCTAACCATCAAGTTTTGATGGAGAGTGGCAAAGAACATGGGTATGAAAAAGCCAACAATCACAAAGCCATAAATTTGTGATGATCTAAAGTACCATCTGATTAATCGGATATAAGGGCACTAGGAAAACATTTTTGGTTTTCAAGATCATTTCCCTAAAGATGAAGAAATTGGAATTAGAAGAAATACTTTCTTGATTTTGGTATAATCTCACCGTTGCTTGTGCCTTGAAAAATTTCCACTTCACCTCTTAAAGAAATGAAGTTGAATTTGACTTTTTCCAAGTGTTAGCAGATCATGTGTTAGAATGGTAGGTCATTCCATCTTTCTCACACAGAAGGTTAGCAAAATTTATATACATAAGTCCATCTATGGTGAGATTAACCATATATGGTTCCAAAAATGGACTTATACTTCATTTATCATACCGTGTCATAAAATAAAACTAGTTTATACTAACCAGGGACTTCCTGTAGGATAGTGGTGGGCGATAAAGGCCTGTCGCACTTTGGTTGTGGGTTCGATTCCCGTATCCTTGTCCGACGCGATGGGTTGTCGCCCGTTTTGCAGGTTTTCCCTTTTCTTAAACCACAATATTATAACATTCTATCAATAATATTGAAAAAATTTCTAGCCTTAAACAATACTAACTTATGTTCAACATAATCCATTCCAATCTTTAAGCTTATCCAAAATACTTCTTTCCAAATACATAGTATAAAGAGAACAATTAAAAAAAAGGTCATATAAAAATCACGTGAATACCATCATTTATCCCTCATATATCAAAAGATATATATTGTTGATTGCATTCCAAACATGTGAATACCTTAATCTTGTATTCTCTTGAAAAACGAATACCCATTGAATCTTAGTGAAAACATGAATGCTTTCAAAAGTTAACTCTTTCCACATACCAAAATCCAAAAATTTTATATACTCAAACCATGATATAAATTTTTTCTTATATCAGTCATGAGCTCATGAATACTGTCAAACATTTCATTTTCTTCTTATCCCTTCATTATGCGCATATCTTCTTCTTTCCAAAAATATCTGAATAACATTTCATGGTTTCTGGTGCCATTCAACATATACTTTCAAAAACATAAGGAAAAAAAATAGTGTAAAAATCCTTAGATATCTCTTTATTCGATAGTACCTTGAGATTACTTATACAAAATTACTCTTGATAAACATGTAATCACTCCACTACCTTCTTAAACCATTGACAGATCTTGAACAATTCTTTCATATCACATATCATTTGTAGTCTCTTCATCATCATCAACATAAATACTACCCATATGACCATGCTGATTCTCTTCATGAGACTTTCCCTTAGGGAATTGGTTTGCATAATGCTCATACATTCCACATTTAGAACATTTAACCATTGTTGATGTCTTAGAAATACCATTATCCTTGTCCATGGTGTTAACCGAACCTCTTCCTTTACAATTACTGGATTTGTGTCCTTCTTTTCCACACCCAAATCATTTTCCAGTTCCTTTGAAACATTTCTCCTTGTTTCCACTTCCCACATGATTTACATGAGATAAATTGAACATTATTTCCTTTATGATCATCATGAAACTCCATCCTTCTCTAATTAGCTGAGTCAGGAAACATACCAATGTTTAGATTATTGATCATATTATGAGATTTCTGATTAAGCATAAGAACGATGTTTGGACTTCAAAATCCCATTTCATTTGGTTTCTCATGAAGAATATCATTCCATTGTCCATCATATCCTCCATTATCGTGAATCTTCCTATTTCCAGCCATTTTCTAAAACCCAAAAAGAATAGTGTGAGAGGAAAAAATCATAATCAAGGGGGAGTACCTTCAATATCTAACATCTTAGGTTTAATTCTAATATCGTTACCGTAATTCAAGGACTATAACCTATACTTATTATTAACCTTATAGACATCCCTAGACATACCTTAGAAATATCTCTTGGGATTTCACTAAAGTTTTCGCATCCTAGTTTCCAAAGGTTGACTAAACCTTTCCTCTGATACCAACTGTAGAGACCCAAATTTTGACGTACATCAACATTACATTACTTTTTCGGAATACTTAATACATAACAAAAACAGACATGAAATGACCGTAATAGTTTAGTGTCTTTGGAAACTCGGAATATAATCTTCTAATCGTGGTGAAAGATCTTCATCATCTCCCATAAATTTCTTCCCCTTTTGTTTTCTTACCTAAAAAATTCCTTTTAATCCTAGGGGAAAAGAGAACATAAAAAGGGTGAGCTAAAATGCTCAGTAAGGGTAAGCATGGAGAAAATAAAACTAACCATATACATTTGAACTTAAATACATGAACATCATGTTTAAACATAAAAATATTGAGCAATGACATAAAACATGGAAGTACGTAAAGAATATATCATAAAGAAACATTAATCATGATAAAATACCATGGGAATAAAACATGTAATTGGGGAAACCATTAAGCACATGTTATGGTTTCCATAGTAGCAAAGGCATTGCTGCTAAGACCATCTTAGTGGACAAAATACCATTCTGAATCGAGTTCACTCCTCGTTCCAGTCCTGTAACACTGAACCAGATTAATGTACCATTCCAACCATGTATATCTCATGAGATATAAATCTTTACCCAATGCATTGGAGGGAGATATAGGTCCCACCCATCTCATAATTAAACCATTCTTATGTGTTCCACAAAATGATAAATCATACATCATAGAATAACCCATGTAATAGAATGTGATTCTTAAACATCATGCCATCATAACATAATCCATATAAAAAAATGGAAATCATTCCATCATAAGAAAAATTAAACCATGTAAATAACATAAACATTATACATGAAACATAAACATTTTAAATAATGTCATTTTAGATGGAAAACAGTTTTGAGAAAACACTTGAAATGAATTCTTGAGGAAAATATCCTTTCTTCTTCAAAATCATTTTCTATTCACAAAATGACATACAATTTTAAAAGAAATGTATTTTGTTGAAAATAATCATGAAATATTGTAGAGTAAGCTTCATGAAAATAAGGAATTATGAAACTGTAAAAATCTGTTCACGCAGTATAAGTTAAAAAAACATTCTCCTCGAACTTTTAACGGAAAAGTAAAAAAGGAACCACGTATGGTAAAAAAAGAAAGATTCATTCCATAATACAAAGTAAAAGTCAAAGAGGGGTAAAAATGTCTTTAATCATAAATGGAAGAATATTAAACACTTTATAAATACATTTTTATGGACATGGATGAAAAATATAACCCCCTTAATTACTTACGAATAAACAATCTCGGATAAGAACGAGATTGAAATAGTTATCCCTTACCTTACGTCCGATATGCTTCATACGTATCCAAACCTCCTGTATAATGATTTAAATAATGTCATTGACTTATTACAGAATCATATTCATTGTTATGATATCATATATGGTTTACTTATGACTTTATATTACCTGTTCTTTTGTAAATTCAATGTTAAAGCAGCATTTTGGGTAAAATCGTTTTATTTATCGTACGTATTTGGACATGTTGTTATTGATATTATTATTAATTATATCATGATTTACTTAATTCCAGAATGTAAATCATGATTTATATATCATATATATATACTTTATATATATATATATAATAGATAGATAAATTAAATGAAACACACCGTTCATGGAGACGGTAGGCCGTACGTACGCATGAACGCTGTTTTCGTTTCCTTATTGAATTTAATGGAATTAAGTAAATGAAACATATATGTACATAAATCTAGTATCATTATTATGTAATATCTTTAATCATTATTTATTACATATATACTTTATAATCATACATGAATGGTTAATCATGGAAAATGAATCTCATCGCCTTCGTGGATATGGTAGTCCATACGTACGCACGAGTGATGATATCATTCCCATAATTATTTAATAGAATTTGAGTGAATGGTATAATATATTAGAATCAGTATGATATTATAATAATCATATATAGATATTGTTTACACCATTACACCCATCCAAGTAAGGTGGTGGTGGAAAAACTGATTACACCACGACGTGGAGATGGTATTCCGTACGTACGCACGCACGGTGATTTCATTTTCCATAGGACAGATAGAAGGTGAAATGGGGTTGTTTCATATTTATAATAACATATCAGTATATAATTAATTCTTATGTTACTAATTTATAATGAAACAACTAAATAAGAAGAAGTTGAAGAAGAAAGTAATTGGAAAGGATCGGTAATGGATATTACCTCTTCTTTGACGCGCCTCTTCTTAACCTCATCTTAGGGAACTAGAGTTGGTCTTTGAAGAAGACCAATACCTCTAGGATGTTTCTAGGGAAGTGGAGAAGATAAATTGGCAGGGTTTGGCCTATCTTGATGGGTCTAAGTGGTGTGAGGAGGAGAGGGAGGAGGTGTACTTTTATAAGGGAGGAGAGGGGCACCTTTGGAAAAACTAAAAATATTATTTTATAATAAAGTCATATTCGGTTTATAATAGCTCCAAATTGATTTATTTAGAAGCTAAAGTGGGGCTGGGTCGATTTCCTCTCAACCAATTGGTTTTAGACAAGTTTAAGTTACTATTTTAACCTTATCATTTAGATTTAACTCTAAGTTAAATAATTTAACTTTTACCGTGTCTTTTTGTTTTCTTACACTATATGGTTAATATACTTAATATAACAAGGCAAACGAACCCCAAGTGGTTCATTATTAATATATATATAACGTTATATAATATATTTGGCTGAAACTTAGATTTTTAGGAATAAAATAACAATTAATAATATAATATTTGTTTTAAAAACTATTTTATGTCAATTTTGACACTATTTGGTACTTGATTTTTGTGAAACTGATAACAGCATGATTAGTTCAAAAAAATCTAATTAAACCAATAATAACATGTCATATTACCCTATATAATTAGTGGAATTCAAAAAAATTCTCAAATTACAATTATTTGGGTATTTATAATATCAATTATGTTAATATTTCATTTATAAAGTAATTACTACATCATCATTGTGTCATAAATAAATTAATTTATTTAATGTCTAAAAATATAAATAAAATACCATTATGTATTAAATATTTTTAGATTTATAACGAATATTTATAGTCGAATTTATCTTATGTATAACCCTATATTAAAAATGTTTTAGTTATTAAACTTTGATTTTAACTATTTTAACTCTTCTTTAAATAAAATAATAATAAATTTCCTAATCTAATCCAAGTGGACCTAATGAGTAATATTTTATTCCTGAGGTAGTTTTTGGTCGAATTACAATTATCCAATAGAATTAGAACATGTGTTAGGGTAATAGTAATATCATTTTTACCCTTAATTACCCTATTTACTTTTAACCGCGGTAAATAAAAGTAAAAAGCTACTATTCACCAAAAAATATTTTTATCTTATTGAAACGAATTTTACTCCTTGATATTAACCGTGTCTGTAGGATTTTTGAAATTCTACTCATAGAAGCGGTAAAATTAAGTTTTATGTAAATTTTCAAATTCTCCTAGGAGATGGGTAAAAGACGGTCAAAAGTTCAATAAAAATTTTATATATCTAAAATTATTATAAAATGACTCCAACGAATTACATTGAACTTATATAGTATTATGTATCAATTTTTACCTAAAATAAATTTAAATAAAACAAATAATTATTTAAATAAAAAGTCAGTTTTTAAATAGTAACCCAGTGTTTTCACTATTCATAAAAAATTGAATGTTTTCAAAAAAATACAAAAAATTCACCCTCAGATAATTTCAATATTCTGAATTCAAAAATGAAGTCCATTTTAAAAAATAAAATTTCAAAAAGTGGGTATTACTATTCATAACAGTTAGTTTATATAATATATCGTTGTTTAGTGAAACTCAGTATTGCGTACAACAAACGCTATCGTGGAAGGTCGCGATTGCGTGTAATGAAAGTCAAGTCAAGGATTCATGTAGTACAAGCTCCTTTTGGTGTAGCGTACAACAAAATACATCAATGAAATTAGAAAGAATATTTTTCATAAAATCTCGGGGTGTTACATTTCAAACATTAGTTTATACAATTACATAAATACAAATTATTACATACATTGGAAAAATTTAATGTTTCTTTGTATTTTAATCATAACCCAACTCATACAATTTCTGAACAAACCACCCCTGATCATGGAAAAGAATGTGCTTATATAATAAAAAAATTCTTATTTTAGTAATAATATAATGATATAAATTAACAAAAACTATTAATTTTTCTAAAATGGATTTCAATTTTAAATAAAAAGATGCATTGAGAGTCATATTGATCAGACCATGCATCAGATTGAGGTGAGTATGATTCTAACATGTCTTAAATAACTTGTGTATCATTTTCCTAAATTATAAAAACAATCATAACATGTTTTCTTAATTTTGAGTACGTCATTTTTGTTTTTTACTAAAATGTCATTTCAAATTAGAAACATGCACTTTTGACTCATTTTTATAACATCTTGTATCGGGTTGATATGAATTATTTTTACACATCAAAAATGACTTATGAAATTTTTTCTAAAATTATATAGAAAATATGAGTGCATTTGATAGTTTTCAGCGAGTGACACTTTTTGAACAACAATATCGATTTTAAATAGATAATGGAAACTTTGAGTCATACAGGGAATATCGTGTGTCAAATTGAGGTTTGGATGATTCATAAATGTCAAAAATGTCTTATAGATTATTTCACTAAAGTATGAAAACAATCCGAAATTATTTTCTTGGTTTTGGTAGGACAGTGGTCCATTATACTAAAATTGGTGCCAATTTAAAATAAAAAGGATACACTTTGGTTCATACCGATTACACCGTGCATCAGATTGAGGTGACACTCATTCCTACACATTAAAAATTAATTATGGATAATTTTACTAAAGTATCAATACAATATGAATGTGTTTTATTAGTTCTGAGTAAGTCACCTGTCTTTTTTACTAAAATGTCATTTTAAACTAGAAACACGCACATTCAACTCATTATGATCACATCATGTGTAGATTTGATGGGAAAGGAATTCATACACATCCAAAATGAATTATGAATTGTTTTTTCTAAATTATAAATAAAATCTCATCATGTTTGATCAAGTTTCAGTGAGTGACACTTTTTTGATCTAAAATATCAATTTTAAACTGATAACGTACACTTTGAGTCGTACCGGGCATATCCTATATCATATTGAGGTTAGACAGATTCCTATATGTCAAAAATGATTGATGGGTCATTGTTATAAAGTATAAAAATAATATGAATGTTTTTTATAAGTTTTTTAGTAGGAAAATTGTCCATTTTACTTAAATTTATGAAAATTTTAAATAAAAAGATTCACTTTGAGTCATACCAGTCACACTGTGCATCAGATTAAAGTTTGGATGAATACCACACATCCCAAATTATTTATGGATCATTTTCCTAGAATATAAAAACAATTTTAATGTGTGTTTCTTGGTTTTGATTACGTCACTTTTTTTACTAAGATGACATTTTAAAATTAAAACACACACATTGAGTCATACAGATCACATTGTGTATCATATTGGGGTGTGGATGATTTCTACTGATCAGAAATTACTTATGAATAATTTTAATAAATTATTTAATTAATTTTAATGCATTTTCTTAGTTTTGAGTAGGTTAGTTGTCATTTCTACTAAAATTGATGTCAATTTTAAATAAAATCACCCACTTAGAGTCATACCGGTCACACTGTGTGTCGAATTGATGAGAGGATGATTCATGCATGTCTCAATTCACTTATGGATCATTTTACTAAAGTATTAAATTAATTTTATTGTGTTTTTTAATCTTGGGTTAGGTCAGTTTGTTTTAAAATAAAATAGATTCCAATTTTAAATAAATACAGACGTAGAGTCATACCAATCACACTATGCCTCAGATTGAGTTGAGAATGATTCCTACACATTCCAAATCACTTATGGATTATTTAACTAATATATAAAAACAATAAAAATCTGTTTTCTAATTTTTTAGAATGTAACTTGTCTTTTTTACTAAAATTTCATTTTAAACATAAAACATGAACTTTGACTCATATGGATTTTATCATGTATTAGTTTAACATGATAATGATTCTTACAGTTTAGAAATTATTTATGAATAAATACCAAAAATTATCAAGAAAATATGATCATGTTTTCTTTGTTTTCAATGAGTGATACTTTTTAAAGTCAAATGTCAATTTTAAACTGATAGTAGACACATTGAGTCATGTTGGGCACCTTGTGTATCAGATTGAGGTGAAAATAATTATTACAAATCACAAATGACTTATGGATAATTATATTATAGGAGGAAAAAAATATAAATATGTATTCCAAGTTTTGAGTTTTTCAGTAGTCATTTTTACTAAGGTTAATGTCAATTTTAAATAGAAAGAAGTGCTTTGAGTCATACCGATCACATCATGTGTCTAATTGAGGTGAAAATGATTCATACATGTCACAAAGTCTCAAAGCAATCCTAAATGTCAAGGTTACCATGATTTCAATTTACTTTATTTATATAACTTCCAACACTGCATGATAAGCTATGAACAAACCACATAAACTCGAAAAAATGAGTCCACCTATATAAGAAAACAATTATTATGAGAAATACTATAAAGAAATAAATTAGACATAAATAAGAATTAATATATTAATTATATTGAAAATTATTTTACTATGAAAATACGAAGATTAAATATATTATTGAGCAGTGGAGGGAACTTTAAATAAAGTGATAAATTTTAACACTATATGGGTGAAAGGCTTTGAAGGGGAAGAAGTATGTGGAAGTTTTGGTGCCGAAAGGCATGATAGATAGAAAAATAACCCCAACTCAAACAAAAAAATCCAGCTGTATAAGAAAAAAATTATTATGTGGGTAATACTATAAATAAATAAATTAAACATAAATATGAAACAATACATTAATTTTGTATACAATGAATTTACTATTCACATATTAAGATTACCTTTGTAAATGAGCAGAGGCAACGTCCTTTCTCTTACAACAAAGGTAGTGGAGATAACATGAAATAAATTGATAAATAAAACACTATAGGGGTGAAAAGGTTTTTAGGGAGAAGAAGTCTATGAAAGTTGTGGTGCAGAAAGGCATAAAATATGGAAAGACCACCCCTACTCAAACAAAAGAATCCACCTATATAAGAAAACAATTATTATATGAGTAATACTAAAATAAAACGGATTAAACCTAAATATGACACAATATATTAATTCTATGGACAATGATTTTACTATGAAAACATCAAGATCACCTCTTTAATTGAGTAGAGTTAGAATCATTTCTCTTCCTTTAAAGGGAGTGGTGATAACATAAAATAAAGTGATAAATGCAAGACTATTGAGGTGAAATGGTTTTTGGGGAGAAGAATTGTGGACGTTTTGGTGCAAAAGGCATAAAATATGGACATACCACCCCAACTTGAACAAAATTATCCACATATATTATAAAACAATTATTATGTGTGTAATACTAAAAATAAATCAATTAAACATAAATATGAAAGAATAAATTAATTATATGGGCAAGGATTTTACTATACAAACATCAAGACTATCTCTTTGATTGAGTAGAGACAGTATCATTTCTCTTCTTGAAGAGGCATGAAAAATGGATATAAATATTATAAAATAAATGAACTCTACAAGGAATAATGCAAATAAAAAGAACATTTCATTATATAAATTTTCGGTAAAATAGAGAAAGTATATCGTGACATAAACTTTACTTATTTACAAAGGATTTCCTTCAGTATAGTTTGTTCTTTCAAGGGATTGGTAAAAACATCATTTGTAGAAGAAATTGTGTTCATTATTAGTAAAACATTTAATTTATATTTTGATAATAAAGTAGAGAATATATAATACTACAAGGAAAACATAATATATTAGAAAACACTTTTACCTTCGTGTTGAACTATCTTTATTTTTTAAAGGATTCAAGGATTTTGTTCCTCTATCGAGAATCAAAATCCTCCATTTGTGGTCCCCTATAATGTATAATACATTTTATACATTGGTAGCGACATGAACTAATTATGATGCCCCAATGAAAGGCCCATCCTCGATTGAATTTTCATATGACACGACATTTGACTTATCTCTAGCAGGAAAATCGACCAATTCTTGTTTTTTGGATTAGAGACATAAAATAATTTCACTAATTGTGATGCAATTATGAATGAACCATATTTTTTCCCTTCCACACTGAAATTTACCTTAATATGACCATTTCATCAACTTTCACTCCATTGATATTTTCAACACGTTTGAAATGGATATGTATCACTTGAAATGTTATATAATCGAACTCGTATATCTATTCGTTAATGAAAAAATAAAAAATATTTTCATAAATTCGGTTTTTATCCTTGGAACTTGATATGTGAATCGCTTCATCCAAAATAATAAGACCACTATTTTTCATCATACTAAAGTCATCATGTTCCTTTTTATAGAACATATAACCATGAATTAAAAAACTAGTGTAAGATATAACATTTTTATTTGTCCCTATAGCTTGTAATCGATTTCATTCAACAATTGAATTCATATTTTCAGATAACTCCTTATAAGTTTGATATATGAACCATCTTATAAATTTCTGATTATGCGTATTTTATGTCCATCCTTCAGACTTTGATGGATTCAAATCTCTAAGAATTTATTTGTGGGATTTAACGTATGGATCAACATATTAACTATTATATAATATGTAAAGGCATGACTGCTCCCACTCTATCAAAGTAATTGTAACAAAATATCTTCTATAAGTAACTTTACTCATAAGGTGTTAACTATAATGAGACTTTGTGAGACCAATGCTTTCAAAATTTGATAGGTAATCAGTACAAAATTAAATATCTTTTTAATCTATATATCATTCTGCAATACAACCTTTGTACTGACTATGATTCTTTACATACCATTTCAAAATCTTCATATACCGTTCAATGGGGTACATCCATCTCTAATGAACAAGATCACATAGTTGAACCTCTCAAACCAAGTGAACTATCAGGTGGACCATTATATCAAATAATTATGGTGGGAAGAACATCTCTAATTCATATAATATGACTGAGATATCCTTATTCATGATGAAAAACATCACCGGGTCTACAAATTTACTACTTATGGCTTCGAAATATAACCAGAGTTTTGTTAATATATGTCATAAATTTTGAGGTAGAATGCATTGGAAAGTAAAAAAAATTAAATCCTCCATCAAAAAATGATATTCATGTGATTTTAGTCCTTGTAAATACAAATTATTCATTGAAATGACATTATTTATATTTGAGTAATACTTGGAGGAAAAAAGTAAACCTTTTACCCTTCACTGTTTCTAACTCTTCCCTTATCCCCATTTCAATCAAGTCAAACCTAGCCTTGATGCCATCTTTTTTTCAAGAACATTTAGTAACATTCCTATAACACTATCAAATACCTTTTTTATACATGCAAGAGATCAAGAAAATTTATATCATAAAAACAATTCTAATATGGTAATTCAAAGAAAATTCGTCACTTCTTCCAAACTAATTTTGTAAGGTTTTTTATAGATGGTTTACCAAAAATAGTGACAATATTTTTTACTTTATTATACATTTTATATATCATTACTAAAGATAATGTTGTACCTTGTTTGATATTCCCATTTAATGTTGTCATCCATGATCCAAATTTGTGTCATCAAGGTAAAAATTTCTAATGTCTTAAAAACACAGTTATCAAGGAATGATTCAACCAAACTGAGTTTTGTGCATTTTTCACAAATGGAAAACCCCAACATTCCTTTAAATCTATTTCCTAATAAATTTACATAAGGAGGTAAGTAATTTATCATTCCATACAACATGGAACTAAATGGGAATTATTAACTTCTATGAGAATCAAACATTGTAACACTTGTATCCCACATCAATTTCCAATATTAGATCAATATATCCAAATAGACATCAATATCAATACCGGGATTCTTTGGTCCAGATATAAGCAAGGACAACATAATGTATTTGTGTTTCATGCATAACCATGGAAGAAAGTTATAATTTACCAACATGATGGGATGTGTATTATGAGTACTACTCTGTACACTAAAAGTATTTATTCAATTTATAGATAATGCAAGACACAATCTTCTAGGATCATTTCCAAATTCAAGAAACTTGTAATCAATTTTCTCCCACTAATGAGAATTTTTTGGATGATGTTGGTTACCATATTTAATTCTTGTATCTGCATGCCACATTAAAAGTATTATGGGTTCTTCAAATCCATATAGTCTTCTAAACTATGGAATGATAGGAATGTTCAATACAAATTTTCATGGACTTGATTTATTTTTCTTGTATCATTATGTTCCATAGTTAGGGAGTTTTATGAGTGATTCATGGTCCTTGAAAAACAATATGAAATCATCCAGAAAACCATGTATTGTTTTAGAGATCATTCCCATTGAAATTAACATTTTTTATCATAATATATTTGGCATGGTAGTTTATTTTCTTCTGGTAGAATATCATTTTGGATACCAAGTAGTTTTGAAATGTTGGTGTCACTCCATCCATTTCTAGATTTCAAATTATATAACTTCAATACAGTTGAAAATGTTGTGTATTTACTAAAATCAGTATATAATGGTTTCTTGGATCATCTATTTAACTCCTCAAACAAATTTGTACAATAATGAAGGTCATATTCAATTTCCATTATCATTTCTTCCATGTGATCTACATCATAACTTACAAAGGCATTCATATGAAATGATTAATGAACCATAGTATCATCCCAATAAATGTCCACATTCATATTTTCTCCATGTTTAGTCCAACATTTATAGATTTGATCTATTCTGTGAAAAATAAAATGTTCTCCCAACTCTTCTGGACTAATATGTATTGAATAAAAATAACATAAACATGGAAAAAAGATTTTAGAATGATCTTCTGCAAGCTCTACTACAAACGTGATGAACTCTTTAACTCCATATTCATACTAGTTTGACAAAAAATTAGCATGCATCCATTTTTGATTAATATACATCTTATTGAGTTCATAAAATATTAATTTTGTACGACATATAAATAAATACAAATAAGATATTCATTATAAAAGGTGAAAGTTATAGGCAATTCTAATAAGTAAAACTCAACCTTTGATTGTTTCAAAAATGAATTAGTATATTAAAGAAAATGGGTAATTAGATTTAAGAAAATAATTAATACACTATGGTAGGTTTTATCCTATGAATTCATTTAAAGGTCAAAGTTATAGTCAACTCATCCTCATTTCATATTCCATGATCTATACCCACCCTGAATATTTTTTTGGGAATTCAAAAAACATATCTATTATTTCTTCAAATTGGATCCAAATGATATGTATATTTATTTATCACCCATTAAGGAATGCGTAGTTGAGAAAATGACACTCAAAAATTATATAGGAACCCCTCCAACACACTTTTAGAACAAAAAAATTATGATCACTACTACAAATATGGCCTTTATTTGTGCTAGAAAAGTCTATTAACAGCTCTAAAGAAAGTGATGTTAATCGAGGGGAAGATAAAGGGGTTCCCTTTTATCAGATCTCAGAAAAGCGTTGATAATGGCCCCTTTTATCAGTGCTTTTAAAAAGTACTCATAAATGTTGATAAAATATTTAAAAAATTAAAAAAAATATTTTTTCAATTATGGGGGTTTCAATAGCGCTTGAAGCCCCCCTTTAACAGCACCCACCACCCATGGTAGCCCACGTACTCCCCAAGCCAGCTCCACCCAACCCCAACCCCCTTTAACAATGCTAGGATCTGAGCCACACCCCCTTTAACAGAACTAGGTAATTCCCCACACCTCTACATGTGACATGCCTCCCTCCGGATTCGAACTCAAGACCTCTTGCCTACGCGCCTAAGCCTTTACAACTCCACCATATTTGATTGCTTTTAATTTGTTAATATATCTATTTATTTATATATATATTTAGTTATATTTACTCATATATTAATATATATGTATATTTAGTTATATTAATATATATATCCGTATATTAATATATATATATATATATTAAAATATATAATATATCTATATATATATATTTATTCATATTAATATATATATATATAGTCATATTAATATATAAATATATTTAATTATATTAATATATATATATATATATATCTTTATATTAATATATATTTATATCTATTTATATATGTGTTTTTAGTTATAATTTTTTTATCCGTGTATTTTTTGTTTATTAATATATATTAATATATATTTATAAGAGTAGTATTAAATGCATTTATAAAATATGTTTTCTTATGTGTGTTTTTATAAATAAATAAATATGTACATACATACATACATATATAAAATTCACACACACACAAATATATATTATATGTATATCAATAGGTATAATTATACATATTTATATATATTTACAAATATTATATATTAATATGTACAATCAAAATTGCTAGAAATGGGGTCTTGAGAAACCTAACAAATCGTAGAGTCACTAAAAAAGGCATAACATGGTGTCTGTTTCTGCTTCGGGAATGGTCAATCCAAATATCATGGAATGGACTATGATAAAACAGGCATCAGAGGCCAAACAGACACACATATCAGAAGTTATGACCGTTTTAAGAAAACTTTGACAGGGGTCCGGACACAGAAACTGAGTTTTGGAGTCCTTCTAGTTGTTTTTTGTGATCTTAGTTTCCTATGGATTAATGGAACTTTGTTCCAATTATCCTTTTGCATAGATCTCTTCACTTCTTTCGATTTGATATGTGGTAGATCCCAAACGAGCACCTGGAGCAAAAGTTATGGTCGTTTGAAGTTGGACTTTTTTTAGAGTTTTATAACTGATATATCTTTTGTTCCTATGATCTTATAACAGTTTAGAATAAATGTGTTCATCACTCATTTCACGAGATTTGATTTAACTATTCATTACACTCAAACAGATAACCAGAGAATATGTTATGACTGTTTTAGTGAGTTGCTGGTTTCATAGTGTTTTAGGAGATACGAGAGTTGCAAAATTTCAAACAATAATAAATTCTGCTCCGAGTCTCCGTTTTGGCTCTACCACATGTAAAATCGAAGCTTCAAAAATTTTTCACACTCTAGGGATCACTGAAACATTTTTTCACATTATTTAAGGTTCATAAAGGACCAAAAATCCTATGAATGGTCATAGGTTTGGCTCTGGGGTCCGTTTTGCCATAACTTCTGCTCCGGGTGTATGTTTTGCCTCAACCACATATCAAATCGAATCTTACGACCAGACCTACACTACGGTGACCATTGTAACCCCTTATCATATTCTTTAAGGTATAAAAGGTTTTTAATCCCTACAAATGACCATAATTTCTTCTACGGGGTGATTATTTTTGGTCTACGACATATCAAATCGATATAAAACATTTCTTAAAAAATATTTATTATATTTATATCAATATAAATATAATTATCTATCAATATATTATTTTTTATAATTTTTATTGAAATATACATATTTATCAGCACTAGGAAAATGTGCACTGATAAAACCTCCCTTTATGAGCGCAACTAAAAAAAGTGTTGAAAAAGGGGGCCCTTTATCAGTGCTAAAAAATCCCTGATAAAGGGTCACCTTTAAAAGTGCTAAAAAAAGAACTGTTAAAAGTGACCCATTATCAACTCTTTTTTTAGCGCTGATAAAGGGTGGCGCTGCGGAAACCCAGTTTGGGGTAGTGATATCCCTCAGTATAAGCTATAAATAATCTTTATAATTTTTATCCATTAAACTTTATAAAGGACTTAGTCTCAATAGGATGTCTTAAATTATTCAATATGAAGAAATATTTTAATAGAAGATACGATTTCATTTATTTAATTAACATTTTCTTATTTTTATTTTCCATTTATCTTCTCTGACTACCTATTCTTAATCGTAATTTACTAATTTAATAAAATCAAAATATAATAATTATACTTCTGTAATAAATATATTATAATAAATTTAACTTCATATTAATTATCATCCATTGATTATTACATGTTATTTTTTTGGGTCAATTTAACCACAAACATGAAGGATGATATAAAATGATATCATGGATTATTATGAAAACATAATTAATTTTTTATTTGATATTTATAAAGAAATTATTTTTTTATGGTTCTATAAAGATAACATGAAAATTTAACCCACTCTTAATAAACCACCTTATGTTTTTCAAAAATTAACAAAACAAGCATGTTATAGATTCCGTGTTGGGGAACCATACCTAAAAAATTCATAGAATGAACATGGAACATATTAACTCACAATGAAAATATAATTATAATACCTTTAGTATTGAGAAGAAGATGAAATCTTGAACAATGATGAATGGCCATGGTCAGTATATATAAATAGATAAAGAATAATTGGAATTGTAATCAACCAATGATCAATATAAATTAAAAATTAAGAATTAATCTTGTGGAGAAAGATGGGGTATAAATGTAGATAGTGAAATGGTAGACAAGGAACATACCATAAATTACTAATGAAATCATCATAAAAGAAATAAAAAATGCACAGAAAAATACACAAAAAATAATCACAAGGCATACATTGATAGGTTGATGAAAATACTCTTCAGAAACCCTGACTACAACATAACACCAGATGTCTGATGATTTTTGAGATACTGGAAGTAGTTTTTTGGTGTGATTCGAGTTTTGATTAAATGAGGAGGAGCACTAGTAGTTGGTGGATTCCATAGAAAGATTCTAATTTCAGAAAAAGTTCACAAATGGTTATGGTTTTTTAAATAGATCGGGACACTTTTATAAGAACTTAAAAATAAGAACTTATAAATATACCATTTATCATAAATTAAGTGATAGCCACTGATAAAAGGAATATTTATCAGTGCTTTTTTAGCACTGATAAAAGTAGGTCTTTATCAATGCTAAAAAAGCACTGCTAAAATCCATATATGTCAGTGCTTTTTTTAGCATTGATAAAGACCTACATTTATCACCTCTTATTACTTGAGCACCGATAAGGATTTATAATTATAATTATAAATAAAAAAATTGTGTATATATATATTCAATAATTGTATATAAATATAAATATTGTTAATATATTCCTTTTTAAATATATTTATTATAATTTTATAATTATAGAAATATTTTTGAAAAATAATATTTATATCAAATTTTAAGTGCATGCATATGCATATATTTTAAAAATGGGTGAAATTGAATAAATTAAAAATAAGTACACATTAACAATATTGTAAAATGGATAAGTTGTCTCTGTGTGCATTTTATATAAAAATTCATTAATTACGTATATGTGAAATCAATATAACACACATTTGATCTATGATAAATTGAAAAATCAAATGACCCATTCAATTATATGTCCATTACACTATGCAATTAGTTAGTATTTTTAATTCATATAAATTTTTAATTATAAACCCTTATTCACTAAATATATGACAATTTAATGTAAAGCACATAAATATATTGTAATATATAAATCATATTTATATACATCAATATATATATCTACATATTTAATATATACAATTTATGAACATTAATTATCATTATTATCCATTTAATAAAATGTTTAAAATTTAATAATGTAGAATCAACTTATTCATTTTTATCATTTAGTTGATAAAATTTTTAATATTTTTTTAATAAACTAATTTTTTATTTTTTATTTATTTTTTTATTTTATTTTATTTTTCTGGACCTTTATCAGTGCTAAAAAGGTGAAAATACAATATATATTTATCAATGATAAAAATAAAGCGCTGATAAAGGGTACCCATTACTTGTACTAACAAAAAAGGACTGATAGAAGGTACCATTTATCAATTATAAAAATAAAGTGTTGATAAAGGTTCAATTTATCAGTGCTAAAAAAAGGGTTGATAAAAGGTTAACTTTATCAATGTTATCTTTAGCACTGATAAAGATTCCATTTATCAACACTTTTTTCTAGTGATGATAAATATCAGTGCTGTTAAACTCCAGTTTTGTAGTAGTGCCCTTGATTTGGACTCAAATGAACATAATCAAGAAACCTATAAAATTTTATAAAATTAGTCATAATCATTAATGTATGTTTAAATAGTGATAAAAACAAAGAATATAGGGATTATGAGCCATAACCTTACCTGTTTCAACCTCTTATGTTGAATGGATTGTGAAACTAATGATGGCCAAATATGATTCTATTCATGAAAGAAGATGTTATAAAAAACAACAATGGGAGGAACCTTTGGCTGTACTGGAGGAAATGAGACTGAAATATCATTATATAAAAGTTAACCAATTTATTTATTTATATATTTTAACATTTTAAAATAAATATATATGTATACAATGAGAACTTGTTGTCCATACATAAGGTACTCGTCTAGGGGTCACCGGCCACCTAATGGGCCACCTGGGGCTTTTACTCTAATACCCCATCCACTGAGTACCTGGTGTAATCTGTAAAGAAATATATGCCCTATAACCTAGCTTGTTTTTCTGAAATGTTACCACTTTAACTACTCAAACAACAATACAAACCCAAAATACATGAGATTTGGTGAAATTGAAATTGAAATCATACCTCATATGAATATGGAGCGTTATAGACTGGATAGTCACACATGGATAAAAGATTAAAGGGATTATAATTCAATATAATTATTACCATGTAAATATATAATATAGTATTTAAAAGAAATTTATACTAAAAAATTACATTTGGAGATGAAAGGAAAATGATTCGGAACCCTTAACTCAGTTAAGGTTCTTAACATAGAGTTAGCCCCTAGAACCACAAAAAATCTTCAACATGGAAGAGATTAAAATTAAAAAAGTCCATAATAAATATATAAGTAAATAAATTTAACTTTTTTTAAATACAAATGGGAATTTGGGGTGAGTATTCATAGGTCTGGTGAGTGGAATCCCTTAGAGTAAAGTATTGATTATTATTTTTCTTTATCCCAAGTGCTCTATTACTCACTAATGTTTTCCATTATCTTCCTCAATTATCCACTATAATGGTTAGTGATTTTTTTTCATAAAATCACTTTATTGGATGCATTTGTCCATCCTTCATATATATGATGTCATTTTTACAGTATTCCATTATTTTCTACATTATTTTACTTTTTCTATAAAAAATTATCAAACTTCACCCCTTACCTAATATAGATGTCTTTATTCAAAATATTTGATCTATTTTTTTCAAATTAATCCTCTAATTATGTAAAATTTAATTTTGTATTAAAGATGATTTATTTCATAAAAATGTAGTATCATAGTAAAATTCATTTAAATAATGTAATAAATTGAACATTAATACCACATAACACCTACATACATAATTCCTTACTATATATCCATAAGCCTTAATGGTAAGGTATTCAATAAGGTTACTTTCATGGGGTGGTTCAAACAACCTTGATCTGGTAGTAATTTCCTTTAAATTGAATATTTCTTGCAGATAATTCCTCTCAAACTTCAATTGGGAATGTTTAATTTTTTCCAAGTCTTAGAAAAACCCTTGTGATGTTACCTCCTTCCAAATCATCGATAAATGTACTTCATAAGGGATGTTTCTACAAGTCGAGTCCATGGTTTATTACATCATCAGTAATTAAATATTATAATTTCCTTTCTTAATATTGACCAATAATAACAGTGACTTTATAATGACTATGTTTCTGGGTTTTTTGAATTTAAAATTTTAATTAGAGGGGGGGGGGGGGGATAAAAGATATTGAAAAAAATGTGGGATGGATTTTAAAAAATAATGAGAGATATTTATTTACTTTGAGATCCATGTATGGTTCCTATAAAAAGGATACTTTAGACCACTACCTATAGGGAATATAAGATGATTTTTTAACAAAGATTTAGCTTCAAATATTGAATAGGTAGGGGTGTCGCTGTTATAGTAGAGCAAGTGTCAATGATGTTGAATGAAGTGTCGAAAATGATGAATATATCATTGGAGATAGTGTGGGAATAAATCCATGATGTATGATTCCATGTATTGAATGTATTCTTAATGAAATCAATTAAGAATAATGCCTGGGTAATGATGATAAATAGTACAAAAGAAGGTTATATCATGGTTGAGAGAGAAAATTAATCCATGTGTTAGAAATTTCTATGAGTGAGAGAAATTCCCATGAGTGAGTAATAAAATTCCTTCAAGTGAAATAAAATTTTCAGGTGTGGTGTGCGAGTGATTATGAGTGTTTAGATATATGATATTTGATAGATATTTGTAATTATGGATATAATAATAAATTTTATATTTCTCTTGTGAGTTAATCTTCAGAAAAACCATGTTATTTTTGGTGTTTTATGAGTAATTTCCATTGCAATGAAAATATTTCCCCCAACAAATGGTAACAAAGATTCATTGTTTCTACTTGAGATGATGGAGATAGAGTTACATCAAGGTGTTGATTGGATATCTATAGAGATAACACCAATAATGCATTTAATGAATTATTTTAGTATTGACATAGAAGATTAGAGGAAGATATATATCCATTTAAGGTGGAGTTGATAATGATGAAGCTGATTATGGTGGATTCGATGATGATGGAGTTGATGATAGATGTACATTCAAATTTTAAATAAAGGTATTGATTTTTGGTTTTTTGGAATTTAAAATTCGAATAAGATAGAGAGAGAAAAAAGGGATTACAAACTTTGAAAAAATAAGAAATGTGGGATAGAGTTTGAAAAAAGGGAGAGAATTATTTTTTGGAGAGATCCAAGTACGAATCTTATAAAAAGGATGAATCTGAATACTTCCAAGGGAGAAAACATGATGACAGATTTACCCAAGATGTAACTAATGAGATTGAGCAGGTAGGTGGAGTTGTGTTTGTTATATCTCAAGTTTCGACAATAGTGAATGAAGCATTGACAATTAATAAGGAATCATCGATGGTGTCATGTGAAGATATCCATGATGTGTGGTTCAATGTATGAAAATATTTCTTCATTGAGGCAATCAAGAAACTCTTCTCAGTAATGAAGATAGGTGGTACACAATATGATGAGATCATGGGTGAGTGAGAAAATTATTTTGTGTTTCAAAATTTTCTTCTTGTGAAAAAATACTTTGACTGTGTGGTGAAAGAGATTTTAAGTGTTAAGAGAAAGAGTCTTTAACAGATATGTGAAATTTTGGATATAAGGAAAAATTGGGGAGTTTTTTTTGGCCAAAAAATGTCATTTCTTTTGTATTTTACTTTGCTACAAACATCATGTGTATTGGAGAATCCAAGCCATGACGGTTTCACATTGTACATTAATTATTTGTATTTGTTTATTATCAATTATTGGGTATAAAATTATTAGAAAATATATATATTGGATTTTTATTGTATCATTATTTTTAATAATTAAACACTCATATTTATTATTATAAATATTCAAGTATTCCATGACATTTTTTCTATTTCCATCAATGTTTGTATTTGAGTATTTTTTTAGTGTGACTCATAGAGAATAATAATTCGGGTTGTGACACTCCCAATTAATCAAAGTCTTCAGGTAATATTTTGTTTATATTTGAAAACCATTATATCATAACATCACTTATCATAGTGTTTCATAATAAGAAGAAGTGTGGAGGGTCATATGAGGGTGATGTAAGATTTTGTGATGTGGCCATTAGACCCATTATGGAAGAACCAAATAGCCTTAAAAACTTTACGACTACCACAAATGATCTGGAGGATCTTCGTCGGCATCCTGCCATAGGCCACCAAATTCTTATTTTCAACCAAAAAATTGTTGGTGAACTAGACCTCAACACGCCAAGACCTATCTACCACCACCCCCTCTACCATGACAACACCATTGCCTAGTGAATTCCTTATCTCTGATGTCCACCTCGTGAACTCTGCCACTGTGTTCCTATGAACATGCACTCTATCCCCCATGAGCTTATACAAAAATTCCCAAATCGTCACATCATTCCCAGACTCCACTGCTTGAATACCAAACACCATGTGTGATAAAGAACTATTAAAAACACTAAAATAGAGCATCCCCACCAACAAAAAATAGATAATTTTGTCATCTACCTTTCTGAAGGATGGGGTTTGCTCCGACGTAGTTAGTGAGGCCAACATAGGGAATTATATAGGAGGCGATTAGGTAGTTGATAGAGTTGGTGTGAATTGTAATATTAATTTATTAGTTTTAATATTGAAATAAAATGTTGTAAATTATCCCATTTCAATTCTGCATGCATGAAAAATTCATATTTATTTGAATTATTTTTAAACACTCAAGCATTTTTTTTGGACCTGCTTCCTCCTAGGACTCTATACTATATAGACATCCTTATTTGGTCCCTATACTTTGGCCAACCTATTTCTTGAATGCTAATATGACAGGATGGCTATTCTCTTATTGTTTTATCCTTAGATGTGGATAATTATTACCACCCATTACATCATGACCAACGATTTTCCTGATTGACAATAGCTTTGTTGTTTCATCTGTTCGGCATCATGTGTGTGGTAGGCACTGGATGGTCGTTCTATTTCATGGAACTAATGGTGTCTAGGGGAATTGGTCACCCCATGTGATGGTCTGATCTCTTGTGATTCAACTTTGGTTTTTCCCCACTGTTGATTCTGTGGTGCTCCCATCTCTGGTCTCCAAACCCTAGTAGGATGTTTTCTTCTGATCTCCAATGGAGAACCTCTATGTCTTCCACACTCCGTGATACACTGTTGGTGTACCACTGCCAGTGGAGATTTAAATGTAACACTCTTATTCCAGGTTTCTAAAGAATAAGATCCAATCCAGGGAGGTTTGTGAGTGTTGATAGTATTCTGTGAACTTTGAAAATTCAGAACAACCTAGTGAAAACAAGAAGAGATCAGGATGCCCATAAAATTTCGAATCTAACAGTATAAGTTGTTCTAATTTTCATTCCTATATCTCATTTTTAAAAGTTTCATCTTCTATTCTAATATTTATGTTTTCTTGTTAATTTCACTATAAAATTGATTATGTTTTTGAGAATTAATAAAAGGAATGTGTGGGTAGTGGTGTTCTTTACATGAATATAGGTCCCTATAGGAATAAATCATGTTTAATATCTATGTTCATTACTCTTTCTTTGTAATATTTTGTTTCTTGTGTTCTTTTTGTACCAATATACAGTATTATTCTTTGTTCTGAAAATAATATTTTTTTGGTTCTTGTGTTTTTTGGTGTTCTGCCCTAATTTTGGCCACTACACAGCCTCACAATGTGGTATCAGAGCCCTATTACTTTTCTTACTATCGAATACAATTGTTTTTTCCTATTTTCTTTATTTACAGTTCTGGTTTCTTTTTGAATTTTTTCAATTTAGTCTCACTCTTACATAGCCACTACAATTATTGATTTCAATATTTAAATTTGATATCCCTCTAATTGAAACATTGTTTTCCAAAGAGATTAGTCGGTAGATGGTGGAGTATGATTAACATTGTCCACAAAGGCTCTAAATAAAATTTATTGGTAAACATGACAATGATGAGATATGAAATGGATAACTTTTATAGTGCTAATGAATTTAATTTGTGGATAATTAAGATGATATCCCTACTTGTACAACAATTCCTCATTGATTCCCTCTATGGGCCCAAGAAGATTTTTATAACTATAAATGAAACTAGATATATTTTTACATTATATGTTGATGTTTTCCCCAATGTGTTAGTTAAGGTACATAGCCCCCTTTTGTTTTCTTTAGGTGATAAAGTCCTTAGCAAAGTTTATAATGAGTCTAATTCTGTTTGAATTTGTCTTAAACTTTAAAAAAACATTACCTGACTGCTTCAATAGTAAGTATTATTTACAAAAAAAAATATGGTTACATTTAAAATGAAACCTGGTAATTCAATTAAAGCTTGTCTAGATGAATTTAACAAAGTCATGTTATAGTTATCCAACATTAATGTTTATTTTGATGATAAGGATCAATCAGCATTCCTTTTAATATCTTTAGATAATTCCTACAGAACCCAAATAGGGACTATGATGTATGGTTGAGACTCTTTAATCTTGTAAGAGGTTAAATTAGTCCTTATTTCTAAGGAACTACATTCTAAAAGTATAATCAAATGTGAGTATGAGATATTATTCTCTAATCGTAGACCACAATCTAAAACCAATAATAAAAAATTTAATAAAGGTAAGAAAAAAATTAATAAAGATCCCAAACGTAGGCATAATTCTATGGATAGAATGATCACCTATTTTTATTGTGAAAATCAGGGCACATTAAACCCTTGTGTAGAAAACTCAAGCATGAGATATAGTCCAAAAACCCACTGATCAGTCCCTTCTTGTAGACTCTATTTATGAAACTACTGAGGTCCTTTATGTGTCCACCCATGAACTCAATCAAGAGTGGGTCCTTGATTCTGTGTTCTATTTCCATATGTTCTCTTTTAGAGAGTCCTTTCTAGAGTTGGTTGAGAGGGAAGAAGGAGATGTACTCTTAGGTAATAACAAGAGGTGTAAGGTTGAGGGTATACGTTCTATTTTTTTAGAAGTTGATGACCATGCTCTCATTACTTTTATTAATGTTAGGAGGGTTCAAAAACTCCAACGAAACCTTATTTCCTTAAGATTCCTAGACCAAAATATGTTCACCTTTAGGTCTAAAATAGGTGTTCTTTGAATATCTAAATTATGTTGAACTAGTATAGAGGGATATTTAATCAATGGTCTATATGTATTGAATGGAAAGTCCCATTAAACGTAGTTTGGTAGTGTATATTCAACTAATACTAATAATACTATTTTTTGGCATAGGATATTGGGGCATGTTAACTCCAAAGGACACGAGGAACTCAATAATAAAGGGCTATTGAGTGACATCACACTAAGAAATCTTCCATTTTGTTAAGATTGTGTGATGGAAATTCTATGAGGGTTAGCTTTGGTAGGACTTGTTTCCAAGCCACCAACACCTTAGAATATTTACAATCTAATATATGGGGTCCATCAATTACTTCCTCTCATGGTGGAAGTTTCTATTTTGTTTCCTTCATAGTTGAATTTTCTAAGAATGGGTGGATTTACATTCTTAAAAAGAAAAATGATGTTTTCCAAACATTTAAAACCTAAGAAACATTAGTTGAAAATCAGAATGGGAAGAAATATAAAACTCTAATAACACACAATATTCTTGAATACCTATCAACCGAGTTCATCCAATTTTGTGAATAAGAAGGTGTTAAAATACATATAATAGTTACAGAAACTCCCCAATAAAACAATTTAGAGGAAGGGATGAATAGTTATATCCTAAAAAGATTCTGCAGAATGATTACATGCTCAGACCTCCCCAAATACTATTGGATAGAGGCTTCCAACACTATTATCCTCATAAATAATAGGTGTCCCTCTTTTTATAATAATTTTAAAAACCAGATGAATTGTGGAATGGTAATCCCCCTTATTATTCTTACTTAATATTCTTTGGTTGTACAACTTATGCTCATGTTAAGAATGAAAAATTAGAACCAAGAGGTCTAAATTTTATCTTTTTTGGGTATCCTAAGGGTGGTAAGGGGTATATACATTGTGGAGATAAAATAGGATATAAAAATTACATTGTAAGTAGAGATGTTATCTTTCATGAGTATTCCTCTACCAAAACCAAGGGTTCCACACTTGGAAACAATGGTACAACCCTTGAAAAGGAAGATAAAACAGAGACCCCAACCTAATTTGAGGATCATGTCCAGCCTTCTACACCTTCTCCTCAGCTCACTGTTAAGGCTTATTTTGAGTCTTCTTTTGATTTAGATTTTGAATACGAACCTACTACCCCTTTTATGGATTACCAACTAACCTGAGACAATGGAAGGAGGGTTCCAAGACCCCCTACTATGTTTAGTCAGTATGATATGGAATATTATGACTCCCATAGATCCCATGTCCTTATTGATTATGATCCTCAAACCTTTAGGGATGAATTAAATGAAAAAGACTCAAACTAGTGGGTATTGTCCATGAATATAGAAATGAAATCATTAAAAAATAACCACACTTCAAATTTTGTGAACAAACAAACTAATGAAACAATAATTGGTTCTAAGTGGATCTTTAAAATAAAATAAGATAGCCCTTAGGGAAACAAAATCAAGTATAAAGAAATATTATTTTCAAAAGTTTTACTCCAAAGTGACAGAATTTATTACTATGATGTTTTTCCCCTATGGTTAAGTACTATTTTATTAGGATCTTACTTTTCTTTGTTGCCTCTAGTGATCTGCACATTAAATAGTTATATGTTAAAACATACTTTTTACATGGTGATTTGAATGAGAATATTTATATGAATCCTCTTCATGGTTATAAAAATTAATTCAATGTAAGTAAAATTTTAAATAAATTTTTGTATGTCCTGAAACAAGCCTCTAGGTAGTGGTAATTAAAATTTTATTCATTCATGTCAGCTAAAATATTCATTAGGAATCAATATGATGAATTTGTTTATTTTAAATCAACCAAAACCCATATTATTTATCTATTATTTTATATTGATGACTTGCTTATCATTTGAAAAAAAAAATATGAACATCATTTCTTCTATTAAATACAAATTAAAAGGTGAGTTTGAAATAAAAGACTTAGGTTCATCTAAAAAAAATTTGGCAATGAAATCATATATGATAGACCAAATAAACTATTATACATATCTCATAATTCTTATTTCTTAAAAATCCCTAAGTGATATATGTTTGAATCTCTCAAACTTGAAAATATAGCTCTTGGAAAAAATTTTAAAATATATTTAACATAGGAACTCATTGCTGCTAATGATATTCATTTTATGTCTCAAATACCTTATGATAGAATATTAGGCAGTTTTCTATACCATATGATCTGCACTCAACCAGATATTGCCTAAGAAATCTGCACATTAAAGAGATTCATATCCACACTTGGGAAGCCACAATTTCATCCCCTTAAGAATATTCTAAGATACATATCTTATAGATCTAATATTTCTTTGTGTTATGGTAAATATGTAGACTCTTCAGAATTTTTTACTAGATATATAGATGCTAATTACGTAGGTAATATTGATACCATAAAATCTCTCACTTTCCATGTGTTCACAACCAATAGTAGCTTTAATTCATAGAAATGCAATATTCTATCCATTGTTCCAATGTCAACCTTGAAGTCCAAGTATATTTTCTTGAATGAAGCAGTGAAATAGGCCTTATGTTTGAAGGTTTTGTCTTTTGAACTACACTTCTACAATTTTGTTACTAGTTTTTTTTCCTGACAGTCAATCAACACTTCATTTATATAAAAATTTACTTTTCCATAATAAATCAAAGCACATAGATATTAGGTTTAATTTTATTAGAGATATTATGGAATCTAGAACAATGTGTTACAAAAATATACACACTGATATAAACCCAGCTGATAGTTTTACTAATGACTTTATCTTATCTAAGTTCAATTTTATTTAGATTGATTGAATTTGGTTCCAATACCATTAACATAGGTGTATGAACAACACCAATTTCAATTGAAAATTGTGGAGATGTGTGAATTGTGATATCGATTTAATTGTTTTCATATTTAAATACAATGTTTTAAATTATCCCATTTCAATTATTCATGTATGAAAAATTCATATTGATTTGAATTATTTTTAAAAGCTCAATAATTCTCTTTGGACCTACTTTCGCCTCAGACACCTTACCGCATGGGATTCCGTATTTGGGCCCTATCCTTTGTTCTTACAATCTAAAAAACTCTCATGTGACATGATGGATATATACTTGTTGTTTTATCTTTATCTATTCATAATTCTCATATACCATTGCATCATCACGATTCATTTGTTTCGAAAGATAACAACATTTCTGTTTCATCGATTCAGTGGCGTGTGTGTGGAGAGTCTTGGTTGGAAATTTTATTTTTAGGAACTAAAGGTGTCAAGGGGAATTTATGACTACCTCTACTAGTCTGATCTCTTAAGATTCACATTTTGTTTTCCCCTATTGCTAGTTCTCTAGTGCTCCAATCTGTAGTCTCCAAAACCTTGCAAGATATTTTCTTCCATTATCCAGTAGTGAACCTCTGCACCTACAAAACTCCACAATACATTGCTAGTGTACTACTCCTAGTGGAGCTTCAAATATTGGGCTCTTGCACAAGGAATAGTTCTTGATGAATAATATCCAATACATGCCACCCAGTCCACAAGGCTAAAAAAACCATGTGGGGTGTTTTAAGGCTCCTCATAGAAGATCACATGGGTTGTGCAAAATTTGTTTAACTGTGAACTAAATCCTGTGTGGGGTGTGTTCCCTAGGCATAGGGGGACACATAGGTAGAGCATAGTTAGACAAAACGTGCTCCCAAATCATGTGTCCCACTATCATTAGAAAGCAACTAGCGCATGGTTAAGGCACGGTTTTTCAAACGGTGTGACCAAACCATGAACCACATTAAATTTTGGGTGAATTTTCATTTTACCTTCCTTCTATTTAACTCCTATCCCTTTATTTTTCTAATCTAGTGAAACACCCATCTATCCTTGATTCAGGTTCTAAGGTGACACTCATAATCATCTCTACCCATTTCTAAATGCACCTTCTAAGGGGTCATTATATCACCAGGGGCTCTAGAGTTCTCTAGGTCACAATATACACAAATGATCACATGGGTGCCTCAATATTAAAATCGTTTATCAAGTCAACACGTGTTTCAAAAAGGGTATAGAATCCCTCAATATCATTTTTATCACAGTACAACCTCATTTTCCCTATAAGATAAGGCATACTCGCATCATTCTCAAGATATGGGTCATGCCTATCACCCATCTATAGTCATCACTAGTCATTTTAATTCATACCAAACCCATTCAAATTATACCTAAGGAAAACCACCCAGGTACTCACATCTCAGTATGGTAAGAACACTCACCCCACTATCATCTTAACCATCCTAAAGGCTATAAGGAATCTCAAGATTCACTAAGGCCAACTAGGTCCACGCACTCTAACCCATCACATTCTTCTACATTTATGTATCCATGTTACCTATACCAAGGGACATTAGTCTTGATAAATTCATTAAAAACTCACCCCTCATAGTCTTGGTATCTTAAAGAATAGATTTATCATTCAAGACTCTACTATCAGATTCCAAAGCATTGAGCCAATATATATGTGTCCTTGGTGGACCTTGGCACTTGGTGAAATCCATTAATAGAAATTTAATTTTTTATTAAATAATTTATATAATTTTAAAAGGTTGATCACCCTTGGTGGTGATTCCAAACATATCAAATTCCATATAAAACATGCATAATACTATATGGGAAATTCATAAGGACTTCCTACCTAAACCAAGAATTTATTCCCTTTTAATCATCACCTGGTAGCTCTCATACAGGCTTATCAAAGCTCAAACCTCTATCTCCCCTCATAAAGAGGTCCTAAATCAAGCCAAATCATCTAAATCAATTAATTATAATCCATAATAATTATTAAATAATTCACAAATAATTATTCAATTTAGTTTTAAAAGTCATAATGCCTATAACTCATTAAGCCATAACTGATCCCTAAAACTTCAATGAACGGGGTATAGTCTACAACCAACACTCCGCCAAACCTAATCCTTGAAAAATTACCAATTCAACTGCATAATTCAAGGTTAAATTTCATCTATATTATTCAATAAACCAAAATAATTCCATATATTGACATAACTAAATCCAAACTACCTGAACCGGTGTGCAGACATTGTATTGGGACATCTTCTAGACAAGACATGATAAATCCCCATCATTTTCAATTGATTTCACCATGATTTGATAAAATAATTATTAAAAACCAAGCATGAGGATACTGAAATAAGTGGAATAAGGATCAACTAATGTTGGAGGGAAGAAGAGGGAGATATTCACAATAAATCATTGAAAAATTCCATAAGAATCACACCAAATCTAATGGGGATTGAATGAGGATAAGGGGAGGAGGCATTTGGTATTTATGCATGTTAGGGAGAAAGAATATGGGATAACCACTTATAAATTCAGTAGATAATTTTCATCATTTCTCTCTTTTAAAGGGTCTAATAGTTGGATGAACAATTAGGCTGCCTGGTTAGCCAAACTATGCAGTAACTGTGCAATCTGATCTATAACATCCAACAAAGTTTTTCTTTGATCATGTATTAACTATTTTCCTCACCCCTAGCCTAACCCAAGTCACACAGTTTACATTTAAAATCACGATGTTAACCCTTAGTCATGTTCTAACCATGAAAACCAACCATGATATTTATAAAATGAATTGTAAACCTCTACATGATCATGGTGACTCATTATTTTCCCTAAACTATTCACACTAAACTATGAAAAAAGGAATAAATACTCTAAAACATTTTAAATTTAACCTGAAGAACCAGAAACTCATTCAACCACCCAAGACCGTTCAGCCTTAGAACCATATAAAAACTAATTGAAATTTTCTAACTCTTTGAATTTCAAACCATGACTGAATTCAAAAAATGAACCCTACATTAAAATTCCAAAAATTCAAATTACTTATAATATTTATAACTCACAAGGTGTGTAGTTTTAAAAACTCTCTACCATATCAATTATCATTCCCAGGAATCCTTGGTGTCCATTCAACCAACATAGCTGGCCTACTGTGGTTGTCTGTTCATATCCAACTTGTTGTGTTCAACTTTGGAACACTGAGTGAACATCAACTGTGAAAATAAAAACACGATGTGAATAATTAATTAAATATTAATCCACCACTCACCACCATCATTGAAACATGAATATAGTTCTTACTCATTAACTTATATCCAAATACAATATTGTGTCATGAACCAGTTCATTCTTGAGATTATAGTGCTCCCTGCCATAATATTTGGTGCTTAAAGGTTGATTCTGAGCCACTGTTCTCTAAACAATCAGAATAACTTACAAGAAAATAATTTATAATGGTTATAAGACATTATCAATATTATACCCATGTCAACATATCAAATTATATGAAAATTATCTAATCAAACATACTCTAGATAAAAATTCTCAAAGGTTATTGGCTTCATCCACCAACATGTTATCTCATTACCGCTTAAACATGATTCATCAACTCCTCAGAGGAATATCATGGTCATTAAATTTCCCCACTAAAGTATAAACCCAATATTCAGTGTAATTTCATAGTTAGGTCCCCAACAAATCAAAACAGTTGGTTTTCTCTCACCCTAATAACTACGGAACCATCGATCTGACTCATGCTCAGACTATATCAAAATCATCTTGCGACTGGTTTCAATGCTAGGACTCCACCCAACATCACATATGAATTTGAAATCTAGTGTTCGTCAAGAAAATAGATAAAAACCATTTCACATGCACACCATCACCCTAGATCCACCTTTACTATCCAATGACTAGTCTCATCACACCCACGAACCTATCCATACGGGGTTATACTTCACCATCCCACATTCTATCCATTAATGTGTGTAATGACCAGACATGATCGTCCCAGTCAAGCCTGAGTGCCAATGAAAAACATCAACCACCATCGGTTATTGGCTCATTAGGAACATCATCCTAGACACCCCCTAAATTTCTATCTATAATGAGGGTTACCCCCTCCATGACCAATGGTGCACTCCCCACCATATGTTTTTACTTATAACACTCCGCATGTACAACCACAATAGGTTCCATCATCACATGTGTGTTTCTCCTCTAGAGACACACTTAACACTATCAACTCTTGACACTAATCCATTCATGTTGTCATTATCATCACATACGCATCTCCACTCATCAATATCAAAATTTATGGTCACCAAAATTTACGAATTATTTCATAATACCTCTCTAAAAATACGTTTAACACCCTAAGCTTCCGCAATATGCTTCTCTTTGAAGAATAGAATAGCGTGCGATGTACACCGAGTTCAAGTGCACCACGAACTATCAAACTAGCCATTTAAAAAGCGGTTATGTATAGTAATAACCTCATTTTAAATTATTTATATATCCTATATAATTTTAAAATTCATCTTTTGGGTTTCTTAGACATAATATAATGACAAATTCAATTTTTCAGATAAAAGAATTATTTTTAAAAAAATGCAGTTTTTCACCTTTTAATGGAGAACTTTTTATAATTCAATATTTGACACTTTTATATATTAAATTTGATGAAATTAAATTATTCCTTATAAGTGGGACGTAAAAATTTAGTTTGGATAAATTTTTGGTGTTTTTCTGATAACTTTCATATTTTGATGAATAGTGAAAGATACTAAATTTTAATTGAAAACAACTTTTTTAATCAAAATAATTTATAGTGTTAAATTATAAATTTTAATGGTTTTAAAGTATAATTAAATTATATTTTTATCATTTAATCCAATGTTGGTCATTTCAAGTAATTTCACTTTTATATTGGATATAAATACATATCAATCTTTTGATAGTTTTTACTTCTCAAAAACCCGCTTTCTAGTTTTGACAACGGGAATTAATTTTAAATTAATTAATGAAACTTCTATGTTTTGAATTTGGTAAAATAGAAATAATTTTTGGATTTAGAATATCAAAATTATCTTAAGGTAAATTTTTTGGAATTTTTCTGAAAAATTTCAATTTTTGATAAATAGTGAAGACACCGCGTTATTATTTAAAAACCGACGTTTTATTTAAATAATTATTTATTTTATTTAAATTAATTTTAATTCATAATAGATACATAATACCTATATTAGTTAAATTTAATTCATTGGAGTCATTTTATTACAAAATTAGATGTATAAAATTTTATTGATTTTTTTAAACATTTTTTACCTACCTTCTAGTCACGTTAACAAATTTGCATAAAACGTAATTTTACCTCTTATCTGAATTGAATTTAAAAAATCTGAGAGACATGGTTGAAATCTTTAAGTAAAATTTGGTTCAATAAGATAGAAATAATTTTTGGTGAATAATAACTTTTGACTTTTATTTACCACGACTAAAAGTAAATAGGGTAATTAAATGTAAAAATGATATTGTAATTACCCTAACACATGTCCTGATTATATTGGATAATATTTTTTCGACCAAAATCAACATTAGGAATAAAATATTATCCTATTTTGTCCACTTGTATTTTATTAGTAAATTTATTATTATTTTATTTAAAGAAGAGTTAAAAGTGTTAAATTCAAATTTTAATAACTAAAAAATTTTTAATATAGGGTTATACATAAGTTAAATTCAACTATAAATAGTAATTAGAAAGATTAATTTATTTCATAAATAATGGTAATTTATTTATAATTTTTATACATTAAATAATTAAATTTATTTATGAAACAATGAAGATGTAGTAATTACCTTATTAATGAAAGATTCAAATAATTGATATTATAAATATCAAAATAAATGTAAATTGATACTTTTGATGAATTAAAATAATTTTATAGATTAATATTACATGTTAGGGTTTATTAAATGAATTTTTTACAAGTAATCATTCTATTATGACTTTCAAAAAAACCAAATACTAAATAGTGTTAAATTGACATAAATGAATACAAAAAAGACATGGTAAATGTTAAAAAAATTAACTAAGAGTTAAATATAAAAGATAAGGTTAATATGGTGACCTAAAAATTTCTAAAACATTTTTGTTGAAGGGATTTAGACCAATCCACCCCTTATACTATAAATAAATCTATTTGTATCCATTATAAACCAAAAATTATTATATAATAAAATAATATTTCAAGCTTTTCCTAAAGAGACCCTCACCTCTCATATAAAAGGGTACTTCCACTTCTCTTAATTTCACACCTCCAAAGCCATTTGGCTCGGCCCAAACCTAATAAAATATCCCAAAAACTACCATAAATTCAACTTATAGGACTTAATTTGATCATAAAGCCATCAAATGGATCCATTTTGGTCAAATCAAAAGGGAACACCCGAAGAAGAGGTAATGATTTCACCACCTCTTTCAAAGTTCTTTTCTTCTTCCACTTTCGCTTTCTTTTTTGTTTCCAAACAAAAAATAATAACGCTATTAACTTCTACATAATGTAATGTTATTATTAACATGGTACAACAATATTAATTATTCTATAAATTCTATGAATGACAGAGTCACCATACGTGTGTACGTACAGCTTACCATCTCCACATCGTGGTGTAGTTTGTTATTGAACACTTCATTATTTGGATTGGTATTAAAATGAGTAAAATTGTTTTAAATAACAAATAAAACATGTTAATGATTCCTTATATATGATATAACATCCAATTACATTTGATTTTACCATCAATTGAATGATATTATCGCTCGTGCGCACGTACAGATTACCATCTCCACAATCGTGATAAGATTCATTCCCCATCATAACCATTGAAGACTAATTTTCATTTTATGATTTATAGAAATGTTTAAGAACATAATATCATTCTTTATATGAATAATATAAATCCTATACATAAATAACATGACTTAATTAACAAAATAGATAAAGGAAAACGAATCAGTTAACACCAAAAACAATCATACTACTAAAATATCATTAACAATGAAATATTAGAAGATCATATATGATATCATATTTATGTATTTAGTTTATTTATTATTTAATAAATATTATTTCACCATAATATAAGAGTTTAATCTACCCTATAATAAGGAAAATTAAATGGTAAGGGGTTTTCATCTCACTTTTTTTCCATGAGATTCATGCTATATTTTCCACTATTACCTTCTGTGTGGTCTATGTATTTCCAACGATTATATTATTTGTTTAATATACATTAATTTATGGGAATTTAAATCATTATTGTATGATCCTTATTTAATGGGGTTTAGGTTTTGTAAGTTACCAAATCCGTAAGAGAATTTCAAATTTCAAATTTCACTCATTCAGTTTTAAGAAAACTTCATTGATTATTTTACTCCAAGATTTTGTGTAAAATCACTATTTATTTACATTTGTTATAATTTCGACTCCCCTTTTGGGGTTATAATTTTTATACAAATAATCACTCCATTGATAAATTCACAAGTCATCGGTATAAACTTGATACGAGTAATTTTAACTCAAATTTTATTCATTGAGTTAAACATAAAAGTCACTAGTGTTGTTTTTAGAAGAATATGTTTTAATTTACTCTGATTTATTTACACTAAATATCCAATCATATTGAGTGTATTTATATTTTTAAAAAATAATTATGTCATTGATTTATCCTTAACCAAAGGATAAATTCTTAATAGAGGATTTCATCTCTACTTACATTCCCTTAAGACTTCTTTGTTGTTATGCACCAATTAACTTTTATATGGTGTATATACTGTACTTTGACATTGTATATCATGAAACCATTTATTATCATGATACTATAATTTTTTTATTTACTCAATTATTGGAATTCAAGCATCTCTCATTTGGTTAGGAACTCTAACTAAAATATAATTTAAATTGTTTTAATGATTTATTCTAAATCTTTCTCATTAATTTCCATGTTTAAAAAATGGTTTTAAAGAATTATTTATATGGACATTAATGTCTTAAAATTACAATTACTTTTAAAAGTTTCAAAGTGGTATGTGATACTTTGATTCAAAAATATATTTTAAGGGACTTCTTGATTAATAGTTATACTTTTAAATGTTTTCAAGAAAAATGGGGATATTCTTCTCAAATAGTTTCTATGATTATTTTCATTTATGTCAATATAATTTTTTATTCTCAATTGAGGATAATTTATTATAATAAAATCTTCCATATTGTATTTAATGAGTTATGATTGAATGTTCATGTGCTATTTTTATACCATTTATGGTTTGTGTTTAAAATATTCACATTTCATATGGTAGTTTTAATACGAATGTTTAGATTATGTTTCAATATTTTCATATGAGGAATACATTGGACTTGTTAAGTGATGGGTGGAGACCATTATAGCTCTTTGATGCATCAGTAGGTATCATGAGGAAAACTAGTGTCTTTTCACAAGGCCTTGACAAAATCTTATTTATTATCTGGGAAGGAGGCCTTGAGTATGTGGTTATGATGTCCAGAATTATGCATTCCATCATTATGAAATTGGATATTGATATCTCATGTGATTATTCAACTAGAATAATATCCATTTGAATAACTAAAGTGAATTATTCGATTTATCTTTTCCATATTATGCTAAAGTTTATGTTTAAAAGCCTTGTGTTTTAGTCTTATATAATGCCTTAAATGTTTATGATTATTTTTGATAGTTCCCGCTATATTGTTATCCATGCAAAGCATCTGAGCTCACCCCTTTCTTATGTTTTCTTTTCCCTGGATGTGAAGAAGTATATTATGTTTAACCTGTAGGGATAGGCCAACAGATATGGGTGTGTTCAAAGGGGTCACAATGTTGTTTTTATTTATTTAAAGATGTAATTTAAAATTTATGTATCTATATAGTACTTCCAAGGCTACTAAACTAATCAGCCTTTTGAGATTTGATCTCTTGAGATCATGCCAATGTTATGTAATAATGCACCGACTCTGGGTAACTAGGGTCAGGGTATTAGAGTTTGTATCAGAGGAAATTTAGTACAAACCTTGGAAACTAGATTTATAAAAACTCTATTTTGAGAACATTAACCTAAGATATACTTTTGGGATTAGTATAGAAGAACATTCAAAATTATTGGTAATGTAAATATTATGTGGTTTTCCAAGAAAAATACATCCATGTCTGGATACGAGTAGGTAGAAGCGTCTCTGGCACAGAGGTACCTAGGGGTAAAACCTGAAAACACCACTTTCAGCTAGACTCAAAGGGGAATGAGTTCACGACAATGGGCATTGTTGTACTATTTGTTACAACACTATTGGGGGATATGATTATGATAATTTACATTTTCAATACAAATAAATTTGAAAGATATTAATATAAGATGAGAATAAATAACCTTGGTTAATCATAAGGTGTTTTTGATTAAAAATAAGATTCCATGATATTTTCTAAATGATTTTATGACTATTGGAACTCACACAATGCTTTCTAGTTTTTGTCAATGGGTAAAATATAAGGAAGTCATAGTAATATTGAACATGATGTACAAGGTGGGAAAAATTGTGGAAATTAGAAATGAAATGGAATCTTTAAAGGTGTAAAAGATGTTGTGTTCATTCATAATCAGTTTTCCAAAAATATGATCAACAACATATATATTAACCAACTCCTGGACTAAATAAAGAAGGGAAATGTGGTGAATGATAAGGGCTCTAGTAGTGGAGACCATAAAAATTTATTGAATGTTGTTAACGTTTTTACCCACCTTCTAGGCACATTTTAAAATTTGCATAAAACATAATTTTACCACTTATGTGAATTTAATTTCAAAAATGTAAGAATCACAGCTGACATAATTAGGTAAAATGTGGTTCAATAAGATGAAAATAATTTTTGGTGAATAATAATATTTTACTTTTATTTACCACAGTTAAAATTAAATAGGGTAATTAGAGGTAAAAATAATATTATAATTACCCTAACACATGTTCAAATTATATTGGATAAGTTTTTTCTGCAAAGATAAACCTTAGGAATAAAATATGATCCCCATTGGTCCCCTTGGATTAGATTAGGACATTTATTATTATTTTATTTAAAGAAGAGTTAAAAGTGTTAAATTAAAATTTTCATAACTAAAAAAATTTTAATGTAGGGTTATAAATAAGATAAATTATACTATAAATAATAATTATAAATATAAAAGTATTTCCTAGAATATGGTATTTTATTTATAATTTTTAGAAATTAAATAATTAAATTTATTTATGACACAATGATGATGTAGTAAATACATTATTAACGAAAGATTAAAATAATTGATATTATAAATATCAAAAAAAATGTATATTGATACTTTCAGTGCATTACACTAATTTTATAGATTAATATGACATGTTATAGTTTATTAAAGAATTTGTTTTTGAAGTAATCATGCTGTTATGACTTTCACAAAAACCAAATACTAAATAGTGTCTACATTGACATAAATGAGTTTTTATAACAAATATTATATTATTAAATTATGTAATATTTCTAAAAATATAAGGATTATAAAAATGAATTATATAATTAAAGATATATCATCAATGAACCAGTTGAGGTTCTCTTGTCATTTTATTGTAATTTTATTAACCATAAAGTGTAAGAATACAAGAATACATGGTAAAAGTTAAACCAATTAACTAAGAGTTAAATCTAAAAGATAAGGTTAATATGGCGACCTAAAATTCTATAAAACCTACTGGTCGAAGGTATTTCGACCCATTTCCACCTTATCCTCAATATTAATCCATTTGGACCCATTATAAAGAAAAAATGATTATATAATAAAATAATATTTCAATCTTTTCCTAAAGTGACCCTCACCTGTCTTATAAAAGGATACTTTTCCTTCTCTTAATTTCACATATCTGAAGCCATTTGTATCAGCCAAACCCTACTCAAATATCCTCCCAACTACCATAAATATAACCTAGAGGCCTTAATTTGATCAGAAATCCAACCTAAGGATCCCTTTTGATCAAATAAAAAGGAAGCAACCGAAGAAGAGGTAATAATTTAACAACATCTTTCGAAGTTCTTTTCTTCTTCCACTTCCTCTTTCTTTGTTGTTTCCAAAAAAAAACTCCATTACCTTATACATACTGTAATGTTATTATAAATATGTTAAAATCAGATTCATTATTCTCTCAATCCTATAAATGACAAAGTCACCATACGTGCGTACGTACGACTTACCGTCTCTACATCATGGTGTAGTTTGTTATTCAACACATAATTATTTGGATGTGTATAATACTGAGTAAAATTGATTTAAGTAATAAATATAACATGTTAATGATTATGTATATATGATATACCATCCAATTACCTATAATTTTACCACCAATTGAATGATATTGTCGCTCGTGCGTACGTACGAATTACCGTCACCACAAACCTGATAAGATTCATTCCCCATCATAACTTTTTATAATAATTTTCATTTTATTATTTTAAAAAACATAATAACATAATATCATTCTGGATATAAGTCAAATACATCCTATAAATAACAAACATGACTTACTTAACAAAATATATAAGGGAAAAAATCAGTTAACACCCAAAACAATGGTACTACTAAAATATCATTAACAAAGAAATATTAAAATATCATATATGATATCATATTTATGCATTTGGTTATTTTATAATTTAATAACAATTATTTCACCATTATAAAGGAGGATAACCAACCCTATACTAAGTAAAAGTACAAGGTAATGGGTTTTCATCTCATTTTTCTTCTCGTGAGATTCATGTTATATTTACCCCTATTACCTTTTGTGTGGTGTATGTATCGCCCATGGTTTTATTATTTGTTTAATATACTTTAATTTATGGGTATTTACATCATAA
The DNA here is from genome assembly GCA_963277665.1 of Viscum album. Classification (NCBI taxonomy): domain Eukaryota; kingdom Viridiplantae; phylum Streptophyta; class Magnoliopsida; order Santalales; family Viscaceae; genus Viscum; species Viscum album. The sequence continues at coordinate 197,143,843 of OY728157.1, read as the reverse complement.
TTTTATGATACTTCTTTCGTGGGGTGTATTTTTTGTAAGTTACCAAATCGGTATGGGAATTATAAATTTCAATTTCCACTCATTCAGTTTTACGCAAACTTCATTGATTATTTTACTCCAAGATTATGTGTGAAATCACTATTTATTTACTTATGTAGTAATTTCCACTCCCCTATGTGTGTATATAATTTTTATACACATAATAAATCCATTGATAAATTCTCAAGACATCAATATGAACTTTATAATAGTAATTTTAACTAAATTTCTATTCATAGTTAAACATACAAGTCATTGGTGTTGTTTTTACAAGAATATGTGTGAATGTACACTGATTGATTTAAACTGAATATCCAATCATATTGATTTTATTTATATTTGTCACACATAATTATGACATTGAATTATCCGTAACCTAAGGATATAGTCTTTATAAAGGATTTCATCTCAACTTACATTCCATTGAGGCTTTTTTGTTGTTATGCACCAATTCACTTTTATATAGTGTATATACTATACTTCGATACAGTATATCATGAATCACTTTATTCTCATGATATTATAATGTTTTTAGCACCTCAAATATTTTATTAAAGTATCTCTCATTTGGTTAGGAACTCTAACTGAAATATCATTTTAAATGTTTTAAATATTTATTATAAATGGTTCTCATTAATGACAATTTTTTTAAAATGTTTTTAAGGAATTATTTATATGGGAATTAATGTTTTAAAATTAAAATTCATTTTAAAAGTTTCGAATTGGAATGGTATCCTTTTATTCAAAAATATATTTCAAATGACTTATTGATAAATATTTATACTTTTAAATGTTTTCAAGAAAAAAGGGGGATATTTCTCTCAAATAGTTTTGATGATTATTTTCATATATGTCAATATCCTCCATTATTATTGATTGAGGTTAATTTATTATAATAAAATCATGTAGATTGTATCAAATGAGATATGATTGACTATGCATGTGCAGTTTTTATACCATTCATGGTTTGTGGTTAAAATATTGACATTTTGTATGATAGTTTTAATACGAATGTTTAGATTATGGTTGAAATTTTTTCATATGAGGAATGAATTGGTCTTAGTAAGTTATGGGTGGAGCCCACTATAGCTCCTCAATGCATCAATAGGTCTAATGATACAAACTAGTGTCTTGGCACAAGGCCTTGAGAGAATCATATTTGTAGTCTTAGAACGAGGCCTTGAGTATGCAGTTATTATGTTTGGAATTATGCATTCCATAATTATGAAATTGGCTATTGATATTTCATGTTATTATTTGACTAGTAGAATATCTATGTGAATAAGTAAATGGAATTATTCAATTTATCTTATCTATATTATGGTGAAGTTTATTTTTATAAGGGTTTTGTTTTAGTCTTATACATTGCCTTAAATGTTTATGATTATTTTTGATAGTTTATAATATATTGTTATCCATACTGTGAATCTAAGATCACCCATTTCTTATGTTTTTTTTCCCAGGATGTGAAGAAGAATATTATGTCTAACCTGCAAGGATAGTCCAACTAATATGAGTGTGTTCAAAGAGGGCACAATGTTGTTTTTATTTATTTGATGATGTAATGTAAAATATATTTATGTATCTATTACTTCCAAGGATACTAAATTAATTGGTATTTTGAGACTTGATCTCTTGAGATCATGCCAATGTAATGTAATAATGCACCGAATCTGGGTATCCCGGTTCGAGTGTTACAATAAGTTCCAAGGCACAACCTTGTGTCAAAAACATCACGGATATAGCATCCCACCTTTTTATCACATAAACATTCATTTCATTTTACAAAACCGAGGATATTTAAGGTTTAGTGTCTTGGAAACCAGGAACTTAAAACATGGAACAACAAAAAAAACATTCTTCTTAAACACTTGAAAGGATTATCCTTATGTTCATCCTAGGTTCATTACTGCATCTCAGAACCTGGGGACATACATAAAAGGAAAGGGTGAGCAGAAGGCCCAGTAAGGAAAACAAGAGAAACATTTTACATGTGAACTTGAGATACTTCAATAAAGTCATGAAAAGAACTTTAAGGCATGAGAATGAAATCATGAGGCATATCATAATAAAAATAACATTTTCATAACTTGAATATGTGGCTACATCATTTAACATATACAATCATGAACATATCACCAAGGTCCATCCCCAAGGTGTCATTCGAAAATTACCAAGGTTATTCACCAAGGTATCATGAAAATTGTAATATCTAGTGGTTACATCATTACCCAATGCATTGGAGTGCTATCAGGGCGCACCCTTAAATTTGCCTTTATTATCATGTGATCCACATATATCATCATCAAACATTTCATAAATAACCCATATAGCATACAGGAAATGGGTTTCATTTCGTAATCATAACTTTTTAAAAACTGCTTTAAAGACATGATCTTTATATCACTTTAAAACCCACAGAAAAGGAAGGTGGGTCTCATGTATGTAAATCCCAGAATTTAAAATAGAACATTTTGGTATATATGTTAATACCCCTTTATAAGAAAGAGCTTTGAGTATTCACTTAATAAAATAAAAGAACTTTAGAAAAAGAGATAGACATTTTGAGACAGAAATTCTGCAGCATAACGGCAATGTTCCGAGGTTTTAGAAGACATTAAAAGAGAGGTAAAATGGGTCAAACATTCATAAATGACCCATAAAATAGTACATGGAAAGAATAAGAAGGATACATGATCATGGTAATGAAATTTCAAGGTCATACCATTTGAAATAAAAAACATGGAAGGAAGAAAAAAATTAGATTTCTCTTATGAAAGTTCGGCAGCCTAACGGCGTTACTTAAACATCAACAAAAATGTTTGGAAAAGATCAAATAGGGTCTCTAATCATGTGAACATAAGAGTTCAGTATGATAGATATAGATATAATTCCCCAACATAACAAAAATTAACTTGAAGGAATTCACATGAAAGTAGAACTTCAAAACGAGAAGGGTGAAGAACCACTTAAAAATTCGGCAGCCTAACGGCGCCACTTAAAACATCAAAATACTGAATTGAAGAGATCAAATGGGGTCTCTCATCATATTAACATAAGAGTCCAGTATGATATATATAGAGATCATAACCCAATATAAAAAAAAGGAACTTGAAATAATTGACATGAAAGTAGAACTTCAAAACGAGAAGGGTGAAGAACCACTTAAAAATTCGGCAGCCTAACGGCGCCACTTAAAACATCAAAATACTGAATTGAAGAGATCAAATGGGGTCTCTAATCATATGAACATAAGAGTACAGTATGATATATATATAGATCATACCCCAATATAACAAAAAGGAACTTGAAATAATTGACATCAAGGTAGAACTTCAAAACGAGAAGGGTGAAGAACCACTTAAAAATTCGGCAGCCTAACGGCGCCACTTAAAACTTCAAAATACTGAATTGAAGCGATCAAATGGGGTCTCTCATCATATGACCATAAAAGATCAGTATGATAATTTAGAGATCATACCCCAACATAATAAAAAGGAACATGAAATACTTGAATGAAAATAGAACTTGAAAACGAGGAAGGTGAAAGAATCCCTTAAAAATTCGGCAGCCTAACGGCGCCACTTAAACATTCTTAAAACGAATTGATGAGAGCAAGGGGGGGTCTCTGATCATATGAACATGAAATAGGCAGTAGGATGAATATAAAAGAACATCCTCCAACATAATAACATGGAGTATAAAAGAAATGACATAAAAGAGATTACTTGAAAAGAAAGAGAGAGGTCGGATCCCTTACCTTAAAATGTAACTCTTAAACCTCAAAGGATGGGACCTTGAGGGCTTGGGGGCACCTTGGTAGGAATCCTTGGGAGGTAATGAGACCATAAATTCGTTGGGTAAGAGTGGGGAGTCGAATGGATGAGAGGAGGGCTTGGTATTTATAGGGAAAGTGAGGGGACAAGGCATTAATGGCCAAGGGACACCTCAAAAGTGGTTTTCTCAAAATCTTGGGCCCTCCCATGGTACTTCCCATAAAGTTAGGCCACATGGGGACCCCCACACAATAATTCATCACCCTTGGCCGGCCAACCCTTAAAAAAACTCATGACATCATCATGACACAGTTATGATGTAATTAAATATACCGAAACCCTAAAACTGTATTTTCACTATCCACTGAAAATTCAACTTTCTCAGAAAGATCCAAAAATTTCACCTTAATCAAATATCAATGCTCTGATTTCAAAAATGAACTCCATTTTATACAAATAATTTTCTAAATATTTTTAATTTATTTTTTTAAATAAATACACTATTCACCGAAAATTCATTTTTTCAGAAAAAACCAAAAAAATTACCATAACATAATATCGGTGCTCTGAGTTCAAAAATGAAATCCATTTTATAAAAATAATTTTCTAAATACTTTTAATTTAATTTTTAATTAAAAAAACACTATTCACCTGAAAAACTAATACTTGAATAATAATTTATGAAACCTTTATTTAACCATTTTATTGAATCACATTACTTAATCAAGGTGCCTAGATTATTTTAAAACTTTATTTAAGTGAGATTACTAATCCATTTGGTCATATTACTAATCCTAATCATAAAATCACTATTCATAATTTACTATTCATCAAAAATCAAGTTGATCTTATTAGACTCCAAATTTTGTACTGAACATAATTGTAGAAGACCATTTTTTGAAAATCATTACACATTTTTAATTATTTAAGGTTTACATAAACATTTTTAAAATATACTTTTTCTAAAATTCATCAAAAATATGCATACTATATTTATCCGGTCATTTGAAAATTCATAAACTTCATCATAAGAAGAAATCCCAATTTTTATTTAAAACAAAGTATTACACAAGGCAGTTGCGGTCTCCTTACATAGCCCCTTATCACACCAGCATAGGACCTAAGTGTAAGGTGTGCTAAGGTGAGAGAGTCCGAGGGAGGCTCGGCCAACATTGCCCGAGTAATAATTTCTATCAGTTTTAACTTCTCGTGAAGGCGATTCCGTTCTAGCTTCACATGATGAAGTTCGGCTTGGGTTTGGTCCAGAGCAAAGCCCAATGGTGCTACCTCCTTCCCATGTTCTGTTAGATGGGCTTCGATCGGTCCAAGACTACTAGGTGAGGCCATCGAAACTTCTTTCTATAATAATTAACCAAGATTACTTGTATTTAGAGACAATAATCAAAACATTTTGTTCAAAGCGGTCATATTGACCAATGGTCATATAACAGTCAGAACCCAATGGTCTCATTTTAATTATAATCATGTTTATCAAATAAAACATTTTTGTTGAGTATAAAAATAAAATAAAATAACACATGAAATTAGGAAACAAGATTTATTCAAAATTTCGGGCTGTTACAACCGAACCCGAAACCGTATCCACCATCACCTTTCACCAAATGGGAAAATTCACAATTTAATAAAAACTCTTATGAAATCATGCTCATAAATATTTATCATGTTTTTGGTCCTCAACTCACACATGGTCGCTTATTGACCAATAAAAAATTGTAGCATGCATAACCTGCATGTGTTCCACCTTAGTATCATCCAAATTCAATGGACATATACTCCAATATAACCTTGTTAGACATCTTGAATCATGATCCCATGAGTCCCAAGGCATAAAATCTAGACTCATTGTCTTAAACCACTAACCATGCTCCTTAGTATGTCAATATCACCTGTCTAGAAGCACCCTCGATTCCATTCTTCAAAATTGGTCATTTCACCTATGCCATAGTCCACTGCACAATCAACCATCAACTATAATTGTCTCCAAACCTAAAGCATATATGCACACACTCACCACACTAATTAAATAACATACAAAACCAACAAGTTCAAGTATCCTATCGATCCAACTCTTAAAATCTTGTATGGGCACCAAAACATTACAACTTAAGGTGGTTTTCTCAAGAAAACCCAAGGTATCCCATGTGCCTATACAATATACCGGGTAGCACATAATATGAATCAATCTCAACCAAAATCACCGACCCATGATTCCCATCTATAAAGGTGCTCCCAAGCCCGAGATAACCCCTATCTCAGGTTACCCTTACATATAAAATCTCATAAAAATATAGTACTCAGATAACCAATATCCCAAGTTGTATCTAAATGAAACTAATAACTCCCACCTAGCACATAAAACATAGTTCTAACACAATTAATAGCTCTTGAGGTACACCTATGATCTTGTCTCACCATCATAACGAAACCCACTAGCCTAAACACTCATTCCTGGTCTCTCACAAACATATATATACATATTAATCATCCCATGTGGAGTCGTAAACCTAATAAGGGATAGTCCTTACCGGAAATCCTTACACGAGACTACCCCTTCAAGAATAATGATCTAAAGTTATCCCTAATTGTGAATTAAAAATGGTATCCACCCCCAATAGGATTACTATCTCATATATGCACATACATACATATAAAGCCATCCCCCTACCATGATTTACATCGAGTGACCTTGATCATATGGTTTATTTAAGTAGAATGATTCAAATAAGAAAAATGGGAGAACATCATATAGGTTGTTGTTGACTCTTTAAATAACCGAAACTATTTCTCCCAATACTAGTTTTAAAACCACCCACTAAGGGTTCATCACTGTGGAATCAGATTCTTATACCAACCTAATAAGGTCAATATAAATCTAAAACTCTTTCGTTATGAATATCTAGAAAGGATCATCTCATCATAGATCCAAATTACCTATCATAATAAAGAAAATACATTATGTTCTAGATAAGTATAATTCCAGCACCAAGTAATATGGGAAACCTTCATATAATTTCTTATTGACACTTTTAAAAAATAAACCATCATAATCAATGATATCAATCACACTCAAGAATAAAAATTTAAACTCAACCATCTATTCCTAATATGATGCATGTACATGGACTCTTACCATTGGGCTAGGAGCTATAAATCACAATAAATCATAAAATCTTAAAAATAAAGTGTGGTACACTAGGTGAAATAAAACAAACATAAACCCAAACATCTTATCAGGAAGGGTGTACATAACACATCAGTCTGATATATATCACAAGATCCGATACATTCCTATGTTACCTATCTAACACGACCCCAAATTTTAAGATGAAAAAATCTAGATAACTCTATGATATCAGTCATACAAGATTTGATACCACTTTGTAACATCTTTATCCCAGTTCACTCTAAACGTTAATCAGACTGGGTCATCATGTGGCCTCGGGTATGCCTCATCATTCACTAGAGGTGACCAACTAGCAGTTTGGGTATAGGGTATTATTGTGGGGAGACTATACCCCCATATTATAGTGTATAATAATTGTTTAAATAAACCAAACATCATCCCCAATAATAAATCAAAGAACATGGAATAAATAGAGAAGAATCATCAATAACAAATGTCATATGAAGTGAATAGTCATACAAAATAATTTTCATTTCTCCATAAAATTATTGATCATCAAATGGATTGATCACATATATTTAATAAATAAAAGGATAAAAGACATTGAGGCTCTACTGACATCCCTAAACCACACCTCATCCCAATATCCAATCCCATTTCATCTATCCTACTTGATCAATCCACTCCAAGTATTTACCCAATATGAGGCCAAAATTATTGAGGTCTACTCAGGTTCCATGTTCGGTGACCGCCCAATAAGGGTGTGTGTATAACTTAGTCAAAAACCACTAATGTAGTCTCATACATAACAAATAAATTCATTATATGTGTATGTGACATTATCAAATTAATAAATAAAAGATAGTGTAGTATCATAAATAAAATAACCATCGTCGATACTCAAGTTCTAACATGACACCTCAGATATACTATACTTGCATTTTAATGTTTTGGAGTATCTATGAGATCAAAAGATAATCATTCCAACTCATAATAGGTGATACTGTCAACCCCCGTGAGTTTATCCTAGGAGGCCCATAGTATTAGGAATAACTCTAACCCCTATGAGGTGATCTTAGGAAATCTTGTAGTCATAATGCATACATATTACCCTAAATATAATCATAAGTAATAAATCAACATTAGGCATCGTTAAGAACTCCTAGGTATGACCCAAGGATGAAATAAGAATCTAGAATCATAATCAACTTTTTTGGGTGACCCTAGGCCATCATGATCAACAGGCATCATCGTTGACCTCAGGAGGTAATATTAGGTGATCAATCAAATCAAGAATAAATGTCAACTACTTGGGGGTGAACCTAAGAAATCCATATAACCTCATTCATACAATCGAAACACTAGGAATCCTATGTATCACATAAATAATAGACAACTATATGGGGTAGTATGTTTCTCCCATGACATCTCAAAATAATAATGAAAATACATGTTGGAAATCTTCGCAATCCCATCTAACATAAATGGGATTGTACACTGAAGAAAATGGCATTAAATCATCCCTATAGCCATATACAACATACATAACCTTTTCATGTTCAAAGGTGACTCCCATAATCAACTATAACAATTCATGAATACACCCTATAGGGGGGATTATATCATTGGGGATGCCTTTAAGGTCCTTTGGTCACAACATAGCACAAACACCCATATGGGATTCTCAATCTCAGTCTCATCTCTTAGGCCAACACCCATCACTCAGATGGAATATCATCCCTCCACTTCATCATCATCGCATCACGGTCTCACTAGCCTTATAAGATAATCTATAATAGAATTAGTCTCTAGAGATAGATAAATCTTATCTCCCATCAAGAGTCATAAATTAGCCATTCCTAACAAAACTAACCCATCCAAAGTATGCCTAGGGAACAACCACCTAGATTATCATATTTCAGTTGGAGAAGAATACTCACCCCATTGTTATATCAACTAGACTAAAGGTTATAAAGAATTTCAATGTTCACTGAGGCCTACTGGGTAAAGTCACTCTAACTCATCACATTCCTGTCCTCATAGTTTGATAAGGAACATATAAAAAGGGATACTACTTTTACTTAATTCATTCAAAACTGAACCCTTAATATTCATGTATCTCAAGAAATGTATTTATTATCCAGACCTCATCAATTTATGGATGAGGCATCAAGCCAGTGAACAAGGGTTCTTAGTATCCATTGGAACTTTGTGTAATCCATTTATAAACATTTATTTTTTTATTAAAAAAATTATATAATTTGAACAAGTTGATAACCCAAGGTGGTGAGAGTGCATATATCACATTCAATATAAAACATTCATAATACCATAAGTGAAATTAATAACTACCAATTTACTCAACTACGGAGTCAATACCTTGGAATCACCGCTCGAGAGCTCTCGCCTAGGCTCATCCAAGCTTAATCATCCATCTATAATCATTGTGAGACCCTAACTCAATAAAAAATAAAAATTAATTAATTATAATATTTATAATTTAGTAAAAAATTTAAAACTAATTATTAAATTTATTATGAAAAAAAAGTCCTAAAAAATCATTGATCTGTAACCTCTCATTGAAACCTCAAGCAAAAGGGTACAACCCACTCACAACACGCACTTGAACCCAACACATGAAAAAGTCCCAATCCAATTACCTGATTTAACAGTCAATTTAATCATAATTTTATATAAACACAAAATAATTGCATATTGTCACAAACCTAAAATAAATGGTGTGTGAAAATGTGAATACATCATCTCAGGATGTCCTCTAACAAATCTAAATGAAAGCCACGTGATTTTTTGATAATTTCACCATGTTTTGCTAAAATCATCATAGAAACCCTATCTAGATAAAATTGAAATATTTGGAATCAAGAGAATGTAAGATCAAAAATAGGTAGAAGGAGATATTTACCTAAACTTCTAACAACAAAATACTTTTCAAAATTTTCCTATTATAATAAATTTAATTTTTTTGATTTCATTCATTACACGCAACAACAACAATCTTTGATGGCTTGCATTACATGATAGAATAAGTTTTGTTGAATACAATTAATATTAGTATTTAAATTGGTGGATATAAATAGGATTAAATAACTTATGAAAAAATATGGTTGAATTCATTGGTTATTGATTAATTAGAAATAAATATAAAAAATAAATATAAAGGAATCAATTTTATAAAAAAATATTTTTATGTGCCCAAGGAATTTTATATTGATAAATTGAATTCATTACTATTAGAGAATGATCATAAAGAAATTTTTATTTTATATATTTTATAATTTCTTCATTCATCCAATATATTTTATAGTTATAAGATAAGAATAAATTTAATTTTATGGATAAAAAGTTGTATTTTTATAAAGGAAATTTTGCTACCTTTTAATGGAACATTTGGTTTAAAAATAAATTTTGAAACTTTTATAATTTTTTTTAAATAAAATTAATTTTTAAAATAGTAATATGAAAATTATCTTTGGGTAAATATTTGGTATTCTCAGAGAAGTTCCATTTTTTTGATGAATAGTGAAAATACTAGATTTTAAATGAAAACTATGTTTTCATCTGAATAATTTATAATGATAAATTATATTTTCAATTTATTTTAAAGTTAAAATAGATATATTAGAGATATATTAATACAGTGAAGTTCATTGGAATAATGTTTATTTTTAATTTAGATATAAAAACATAGTAAACTTTTGAACATTTTCATATTAAAAACTCACTTTTTTATCATGTCTGTTTGATTAATTTTATATTAATTTTTGTCAATTTTGTGATTTTAATTTGGATAAATGTATTCCATTTTTGGAAAAATAATAATTTATAATTTATAATAATTTCAACTTAATTTTTTACCAAAATTATTAGTTAAAATTGTTAAAAATAACTACAATAATTAAGAGAAAAATGTGTTTACCCTGAGACTAAAATTTCAAACTAAGTGAAAAAATGAAAAATAAAATCATCCAAAACACATTTGATATATATATTTTGACCTTATACCTTATATTATCTCTATTGGTATATAAATTTTTCATTGTGACATGAAAAAAAACTTAGGTGGAATTCACTCTTTAAAAAACATACAAGTGTGCCACTCACACTACTTATAGAAGGCCTTCCCATATACTCTACACTTTTAAACTTCAAACCAATTTGGTTCAGACAATAAATTGAAAAATAACTCTTCAAATTATTTATTTTTAACCTAGAATTATTATCTTTGGAATAAATACAACTTATTAAGGTATTAGTGAAAACCTAAAGAGGATACCCAAAAAAGATGTAATGTTCTTCTAAAAGAATTTTTATTTTATTTAATTATACACCTCCATAAATTTATATTATAACATGATTATATAATAAAATTATAATCTTCAATATACTGATATGTTGTTATGTTATGTTTTCAACCTTAGTCTTTACACACTTTCATCAAATGGGTTACGATATCATCATTTGTGTATATGACAGATGGCAACCTTGCGAACCGATGTTGTTCATTTTTTCATTACCACCTTTCATGGTTGAAAATAATGATGTATTTATATCTTATATATGATAAATATTATATTTATTATGTTTTTTTCCTTCTATAATTAGTATATTTTATATAACTTTATGTGTTAATGTTTTTAGGAATATGATAACATCACTCGATGTGACAAGTTCATGCTTTACATGGAATGTATTAAGGAAGTTTTTAATAAAAAATTATGATATATATGAAATAATAATTATATTTTAATAATATATATATATAACATTTAATTTTCATTCTTTCAACACGACATGAAAATTAAAACAACGTTCATGTGTACGTGCAGCCTACCATCTCAATGAACGGTGTATTTTATTTCATATCAACAAATTTTATGGATTAAAATAAATAAATATATATATATATATACTGAAGATGTATTATATTTATATCATTGTTTATATTCTGGATATGATGAAATCATGATCAGAGTAAGAGGAAAAAAAATAACAAGTCAAATTTTTATTTAAAAAACAAGGCAATTAACACCCTAAACAATGAAATTAATTAATGATTATTATGAAATGGGTGATAAATTGTTATAAAAGGATAATATATGATATTAAAAATATTAATATGTTTATTTTATAAGCAAATAAAATACTTAATACCATTATACATCAGGTTAAAGAGTGTTCAACCAAAATGAATCACAAGGTAAGAGATTTCATCTCAATTTAGATTCAATTGATACTTAATTATTATAATGAACCAATTCAGTTTTATAAGGTGTATATACTTAACTTTTTACATTTAACAATTAATATTTAAAATATCATATATTATCCCTTTATAAAATCATATCACCATATTTGGAATTATAAATTATGATTTTGAGATTAACAATGCATAAATTTTTAATATATATTGAGCATTACACCATATTTAGAATTATAAATTATGATTTAAAATTCATATTTTTATGAGATAATTCAGTATATGTCATTTGTTAGAAATTTCATATGGAAGGGAGAATGTTGTCAATTCTCATGGATAATGAAGAGATTTCCCTACTGAGGAAACCAATACAGCTAGTATTGGAATTGATAAAATAATTGCAATATTAGGTAAGATTAATCAGGTTATGACAAATAACCTTTCCCAGATAGATTAACCTCTTACACATAGATATTATACTCTGTTGGATCACTTTATATGATAGAATCCTTCATCATTTAAGGGGAGTACTAATTCAATTGTAGTTGAGAAATGGATTACATATATGAAGAATATATTTATGGATTTGGTATGTGGTTAGAAGGAAAAGGTTACACGTTCTAAGTATTGTATCAAAATAGACATTGATCAATGGTGGTAATTGATCTTGAATACTTGGGAGTAATAAGAAATAGAACTCATGGAATTAAAATATTTTAAGGATACATTACTTGATCAATATTTAGCTAATGTGAAACAAATTTAGATAAACAGAATGTTCCATATCTAAAAGAAAAATGATAAAGAATGTGTCACATATTTTTAAGCCACATTAACAAGGTTATCTTGGAAATCCTATAATTACACATGTGACATAGTGTTAAATATTGACCATTTCATGGAAGGACTAATGCCAAGTCTTTGAAGGCCACTTCTCTCTCAGAATATTTCTTCATATGATTAAATAGTTTTATATACCATAAAAAATGAGAACTAATTCTTTAAATCCTACATATTCAAGGGAATCCCAGAGAATAATATTTCATTTGAGCATTATGAAAAAGGAAATGCGTAAAATAAGAAGAAGAAGATGAAGGTATTCCCATCACGTGATAACTATGGAAGGCATCACCCTGAGAAACGCCTAAATGGAATGAGAGTTTGTTATAAGTGTGGTAAAAGGGTTATAATGTTAAATAATTCAAGGGGAATAAGGAAAAAACTACTATTCATTGTTACAACTGCAAGGAGAAGGGGCACTATGAAAACAAATTCCCTATGTATTAAGGGAATATAGAATAGTAGAGGCCAATGGGATATGACCAAGATTATGTAATCACTATAACCGAGGTAGAATTACCCCATGATGTGGTGGAAGGTACATTAATACTATATTCAAATCTACCGAATGAAATATTTTATTTTGGATCATCACACTCTTTTATATTTACCTAGTATTCCAAGAAAATATGGCATTCCATTTTAATTTAATAAGGTAGTTATCAGTAGAAACTACTAAGGGAAATCTCATTGAAACAAATATGTGTTAGGAAGTCTGCATTATGAAACATAAACGTTGATTATTTTCTGACCTTATCATCACACCTATGATTGACTTTGATATAATCATTGTTATGGAATGGATTTCAAAATATGATGCAAAACTTTATTGTAAAATGGTGGAAATTATGATTTGTGAGGAAGATGTAGAATTCTGTATCCTTAGAGAAGAAACTTCATCATATTATTATTTTCTAGATCCACCCCCAATATCTATGATAAATAAAATTTATAGGGAAGAAGAGAATACAACATCTAGGGATGAAGAAGTTAATCTTAAAATTGAGGATTTTCTTATTGTAAAAGAATACAATGATGTATTTCATAAAGAATTACTAGAAAATACCCTAGAGCATAAAGTTGAGTTTTCCATTTATTTAACCCCTAATGAATGATCAACACAAAATAATCCTTATATTATTAACACTACAGAATTAGTGTATTCGAAGAAAAAACAAGATGATTTGTGTAAAAAGAAATTTATTCAAACTACTGTTTTGTCATGGGGTGCCCCTATTATCTTCAATAAGAAGAAATATGGATCCATGAGGTTGTACATTGATTATAGGGAAATAAATTATTTTACAAAAAAGGAACAAGTATCCTCTACCTCATAGTGACGAACTATTTGATCAACTTCATAGAGCCCAATATTTTTTAAAGATATATCATTATTTTGGGGATCATCAATTACGATTAAAGGAGGAATACATTACAAATATATAATTACAAATGATGTATGGACATTATATGTTTATAGTTATGTCATTTGGATTGATCAATGAACCCAATTTTTTATAGATATAATGTACATAACATTCAAGGAATATCTTATTTTTTTTGTATTCATTAATGATATTTTGGTGTTTTATAAAATTTTTGGGTACTATGAGAATCACTTGAAGATAATTCTTGAGACTCTTAGAAGGAATGTGTTATATAAGAAATTTAGTATGTTTTATTTCTGACATTTGTAAGTTTATTTTCTTGTCTATATTGTCTCTAAAAATAGAATCTCTGTTTATCTTGCAAAAATAATGTTAGTCATAGAATAGCCGACATCAATGAAAATAACGGTGGTATGTAGATTAATTGGTTTGGCAGGTTACTATTAGATATTTGTTCATAATTGTACCTGATTGGATAACCCTTTAACCATGATTACCCATAAAATAGTTGAGTTTTTTTGGAAAAATGAATGTGAATAATGTTTTGATGAACTAAATAAGAGATTGGTCAATACTCTAATTTTGACACTACCATCTAGTAGTGATGGGTTTATGATATATAGTGATACATAAATTAAGGGACTTGGTTGTGACCTAATGAAAAATGACAAAGTTATTTCATATGTATCAAGTAAATTGAAGATTCATGAATAGAACTACCCAACTCATGATCTTGAGTTAGCAGTTGTGATATTTTCTTTGAAGACATGTTGACATTATTACTATGATGAAAGATGATAGATATACAAGGATACTAAAATCATAAAATACATATATTAATGGAATGAAATCAATATGATACAAAGGTTATGGATTGAGAAACTCAAGGATTATTATATCTCAATACACAACTACCTAGGAAAATAAAACAAGGTTGGGGATGAATTGAGTAGGAAAGATCATAGAATTATGACCCCAATGAGGATTGAGATGGATCCTATGTTCATTGATCTAGTAAATAGAGAAATGGGAACTACTAAAAAAAGGGAATACATCAATAATTTTTCAAATGATTGAAAAAAAAAATACTTATTAGAGAAGATAAATAATTATCAATCTATTGATGAGAACTTTTAGAACAAAATTAATGCTGTGAATGATGGGAAATTATCAGACTTCTATTGTGAAGATAGTGTTTTGAAATTTGGAAAGAGATTATGTGTTACATATATATCTAAGTTGAAAATGGAATTTTTGGACAAAACTCATAGCTCATATTTCTCTATATACCCTAGTAGCACAAAAATGTATAGGGATTTGAGAGTACATTTTTGGTGGTATTACATGAAGTGGAAAATTTCTTATTATGTGTCTATATTTTTGGTTTTTCAACAGGTGAAATCCAAGAAATAGAAACCTAAAGGTTCCATGAATCATTTTTTTATTCCTATAAGTAAATGTGATTACATTACTATGGAATTTGTCATAGGAATACCAAGGGATCCTATAAAGATTGATACAGTATGGGTTATCATTGATGGCCAAACCAAATATGCAAATTTCCTCACTATAAGAGAAGATTTTCCTCTTGAGAGTCTTGAAAGTATCTATATTAATGATGTTTTAAGACTTCATGGAACACCTCTATCAGTTATTTCTAATCGAGATCCCTTATTTATGTCAATATTATGGAAGTGTGTTCAGAAGTCTCTTGATACTGAGCTTTATTTGAGCACCTCCTACCATCCTCAAACTAATGGACAATATGAAAGGACCATTCAATCAATGTATGAAATGATGAGTCATTCTCACTCAGATTTAAAGGTATGTGGGATCATTATTTACCTCTTGTAGATTTTTCATATAATAATATTTTCCATTTGAGTATTCAAATGGTGCCATATGAAGCATTATATGGAAAGCGGTGTCGCACTCCAAAATTTTGGGATGAAGTTGGTGAAAGGAAACTCGTAGTACTAGAACTTTTTGAACAATGAACATTAAAGGTAATGTCTATTCAATCTCACATTAAAGAATCTCAAAGTTGATAAAATATTTATGCCAATAATAAGAGGAAGGATTTGGAATTCCAAGTGGGAGGTCATGTTTTCATGAATGTATATCAATGGAAGGGTACTATATAGTTTGGTAAGAAAGGGAAACTAAACCCTAGGAACATCGAGTGCTACTATATTCTTAAAATAATTGGACTTTTCACAAAATTTTGGAAATTCTACCAAACCTCTCAAAAGTACATGATTTTTTCACATATATTTTCTAAATAAGTACATGACTGAACAAACACTTGTGCTCACATATCCTGAAATAGAATTTGAACCTAATCTATCTTACTTGAAGAACCCATCCATATTCTTGAAACTAGAGAGAATGTATTGAGTATTCAAATGAATTTTTTGGTAGAGGTACACTAAAGGAATCAAAAATGGAGGAAGCATTGTGGGAACCAGACAATAATATAAAGAAGAAATTGTAACATCATAGATATTATCAAATGTAAGAACTATTTAGTTTTGGTTCAACATTCCTTATTTGGACCTTATAAATATTACTAATGGATTCAAGGGTGTCTCAGGTGTGTTCAGGCTCATTCATAGCCTAAATCCAAAAAAATTAAATAGGTATATTGGGCCACGTGGTTATTAGAAATCACCTAGACCATCCTTCAGGGTTTCCCTAAACTATGTGGTTACATATACTTTGGTGTTATGGGCCACACAGTTTTTCTATAATCATGAGACCCCAAGAGCATACCGATGAAGCCTACTACGGGTTTTTGGATAGTGTTTTTTCCATGGATTTAACATGGTTAGACTAACTATGTGCTTAACCATGTGGAGTGACCCTTAGAAGTAGTGGCTTGGGGCACAGTTGGCGCACAATTTTTCGAACCATCAAACCAAACCATATGCCATTATTTTGGGGGTGAAATATCTATTTTTTCATTGTTGAATGTTTTAAACCTTTCTAATCTTTCTCCCTATCATCTCTCGTGGTGCAACCCTCCCCCCTCATATACAAGATCTACTTACCCTCTTTATAAGGGGTTGGGACAACTCTTCCAATTGGACTCCAAATCTCTCAATGTTAGTAGTGTTAGAAAGTGCTCATTAATCTTGTCAATCCTATCCTTTAAATTTAATGTCACCTACATACTCTATTTTGATATATAAGTGAGAACTTTTTCACCCTATTTTCAAGGAATTTGATAATTTCTTTATTTTATTCCATTATAGGTCGAATCAAGACTCAAAAATGGATGAGTGTAGTGATACTACATATAGGTATAAGGTCTTGGACATTCTCTCTCTTTTTGTATATTTAAAGTGGGTACGTCGATGTGCTTTTTGTCAGAGCTGTCTGGTGGAACCATAAACATTATAAATATAATGAATTGAACACATTTCAATGTCTAGTACCATCTGTGTGAGTAGAGAATCACCTTCATCGGTGATCAATTTGTTCTAAGCCACCCAAACACGCATGTTTCCCATCTTAGAGGCTTTTTCTCAACTCAAAAATTATAAAACACATCTTTAGGTGTAAATCACTTTTAATGAAATAATTAAAGGGAATAATTTAATTAATATGTTAACACCCGGTGTGTGTGGGTGATATTTTTCATGGTAAAATACATAATTTATAAATTAATTTGAGATTGAAATGTGAGCCATGGGTTTGGACCCTTCTAGAAATGCCCTATATTCCATGCCCACTGACTAGGACTATTTCATTATGCCTTATGCCATTATTTATTATTGTTTCCATATATTCATGTCATGTAGATTAAATTATTATTCTTATTTCATAGGATTAAGATATGTGATTTATACCTTGATCATGTTGCTTAATTCCATGTACACATTTCATTATTATATAATTGATTGTCTTGAATTGGATGTTATGATTCGCTAGCCTGTTAGCATGTTAAATTTCCATGCCATATTGATGGCATGTGATTATATATGATATGTATTTTGAGTTGTTCTATGATTGATATACCTCACATAAATGATATGGGGGAGAACATGGGTCCCATTCTAAGGACACTATGGATGGACACATTGTGTTTGTTTTGGATCTACTTGACGCTCTATGAGTGATACATTGGATTTCCATGTACGGGATATCCAGGTGGATTACACATACTTGTGAGTGAAATTGATTACCTAGGGGAGAAATCAATGATGGACCTGTGCTATGACTTGGGTGATACCTTGTCCCCTATGTGCATTACATTGAATAGACTCAGAGTCACCATGCCATGAGTGATACAAGGAATGAATTTATAGGTTACCTACGATGGAACTAGTGGTATTATTTAGATTAGATTCACCTGTATAAACCCTTGGTATTATTTATAGATTTTTTATGGGATTAGGACTCCACCTTTGGATTTTATGGATTTTCTTGGTGCATATGTGATGCCTCATATTTATGTTATGAGCATTCTTGACTGATGACATGAAAATTTAACCTTCAAACCAAATCACAAGATTGAGGTCCATCTACCTTGGTTACTTCATTTATTATTTACTATGTATCTATCATATATCTTGTACAGGTACCATGGTCCAAGCATCCATCTTAGGATAAAGTAGGTGGTATCAGTTGGGCATCCATTTATGAACCCAATTTGAATTGTTTATTCTTTTCATTAATTATTTCCCTAGATTTTTTATATATGGTACATTGTTTACCTATCTTTCACATGTAATGGATTGATCTATACACCATTTGTGTTACCTTAATGAGATTTTATCCCACACCCTACTTGGGCTGCCTCTTGTACCCAAGCAGACTTCATTATTGTAGGTATTGATAAATGGAAGCGTGCAGATTCTGATGCTTGAATGTTCTTCTAGGATGGAGCATAGGGTAGAGGACATAGGATGTGATCAATAAGCTAGTAGTAACAGATTTTCCCTTTTTTTTTATTTTTATAGAAAGTATTATATGCCTATATCCCCTACTCCCCATGCACATTCATTTTTTATAGCATCATGATATCATCATGATTTTGTATCAAATGTTTATTCATATTCTTCTAGTTGTTTATTTATATTATTTGGGTTTATTTACATTATTTTCACCAATTGTTACTTAATTATTGTTATTCTGATTACTCTAATATATGAGGTATTAGTCTCCCCACAGACAAATTCTAGGACTTTACTCCTAGTCAACAACCCCTGGGGTTTGGTTAGGCGCGCTTGAGGTATTGTGGCCACCATCTCGGGGAACCGTTAGGTGGAACTAGGAGTGCGATGCAACAAAGTGGAAGAAGTCCATTTTTTCTTATTGGTCTTACTCTTTTTGATTATATAGAAGACTAGGATACTTGAATTTGGTAATTATCCTCTTATGAGGTTTAGCTAACCCCATACAGTGGAAACCAAAATTTCTTGAGATGGGAAAATGTTGTTATGCTTGTGTTGTTTCAGTTTTATGGATTTCACTATTGGGTGATGCACTTTATTTGTAAAGTTAATGTTTTATAAAAATTGTTAACCTTATGGTATTTCTTTTACCATAGCCCGATGATATGAAGGCTTATCAATCATGTATCATACTAGGCACAATGTGATTAAAATTTCTTGCATTATTCCATGTCATATTTACTATTCATCTTTCATTGCTTATGTTTAATGTAATTGTTGTTTGTGAATTTTTGTACTTTTATTATTATATATAGAAATATACCAATTCTTTTTTCAAGAATGTATTATGATTTGGTTTAAGTGGATGCTTGATTTCAATTTATAAGGTGTATGGGTGCAAATAAATTGGAATAGTGATCCACCTAATGAAACCGTTTAAAAGGAATTGAAATAAATAAATGAATGAAAATTAATACCACCATTAAAATGAAATGGCCACCTTATATGTGGTAATGATATAATTTGACATGACCCAAATTATTTTTGGATAATAGGTTATGGAATTAGTGATATTTATGTAACCGTTTCTTTTTTACATAGGCCTTGTCTTAAGAGAAGGAAGAGTGGTGTATTTCATATTTATAATGTCAATTTGTTTTTCCTTTATTTACCGCTTTCCCTATCTATTATGAATCATGTATGAGGAGGGTGATTCGAAAATTGTAGATTTATGCCACCATGATGACCTCTTGATGCACTCCAAGAGTGTTACAATGAACATACTCCTATGGTGGTGGGCCTTGATTCACCATTAGTACTTCCTATAGTTCCACCTGAGGAACCTCCTACTTATATTCAACTAGGCACCAACACATAGATCTAGGATAGTTTTCTTCATTTCATGCAATCTCTTCATGGTGCTCCCCAACCTACACCTATTATTCCAGAGTTGACTCAAGACTTTCAGCAGTAGAATCCTCCCACATTCTCAGGGGTTGCTAGACCTTAGTCTAATGACTCATTGATAGATTCCACGGTATCTATCTTTGACCATCTTGAGGTGACTCTAGAGCATAGGGTGAAGCTCTCTACTAACATGTTACGTGATTCCACCAAGATTTGTTATGACATCATCTATTAAGATGATTATAATCAGGGTATGGTCTGGGAAGAATTTCAAATATCCTTATAAAACCACTTCTTATCATATAATCCAAGGTAATACTATGCCACAGATTTCAAGCATCTTCAGAAGGTAAATGTGACTATGCTAGAGTATTCTTCTCATTTCACAAAATTCTGGTGCTTCACCCCATCTCTGACCGGTAATGAGTTGATGACTATAATGAATTCTGATGATTGGATTGGTTATTCTATTTTCTCATAGGTGAATTTATTTTGGATTAATACGATTATAGAGACAGTGAACTAGGACATAATTAATGAAGGGAATCTAAGTGAGGTTGGAAATGTGAGCCTGGGTGGTTTAGTTCTAAGTTAGGGAAGAGTTTCTTCTGGTAGCTGAAAGTTCAATTTTGAGGGTGCACATAGGGGTGGTCCCTACCAGGTGACAAACATTGATATATCCATAGTGTTTTACTGGTGTGGTAGGCCAGTCCATATGAATCTTTAGTTCATGAGGAACCTTATTGAATGTCAAGCTTGTGGATGGAAGGGTCACCTTTAGCACTTATTTTTATATTTTTGGATTCTACTGACACCTCTATTAGGTAAAAGATATATGAATCCACATAAGGTTGGGATTTGGTATTCTATGGGCCAATCATGCTGAGGTGGTAGTGTTCATGGATGAGGAAGTCACGTCCTAGAGATTCAGTGATAGCCGGATGGATCTACTCAAGCTAGTTTGGAATCGTCTTAGGTCCATTATTCATGACATATATATGCACTGAAGATAGTTACTGAAGATCAAAGTCCAAGGAAATATATGGTTATAGGTACTATTATTATAGCCTCTACTTTACTTTTTTATTTTTTGATATAGGTGCATCACACTCATTTATATCTACAAAGTTTTGCAAATATTGGGTTTTTAAATTGAGTACCTCTATGGAATTATGTCTATCGACACACCATTAAGAGTCATAAAAGAAGGTATATACCAGTTCCATGAGTTCACACTTAAAATATTTGGGTTTCATTTATTCTGAAGTTTCTTCTTCCTTGAGATGACCGGATTCGATTTCATTCTTAGTATGGACTAGATTGTGCCTTATTATGCCCAATTTGATTTATATCACCACCCAGTGTCCTTTACATCACCTAAGGGAAACATTTATATACATAAGGGTGAATGGGACTTCCATGAAATTCAATATGGACCAAAGAATAGAGGTTTAGGGGGAGTGACATCTCAGATGGAGTGTCTCCTTATGATCGATCAGGGGATGCAGTTAGTAGAATTCCCTCCAATAGTGGATAATTTCAGGGATGTTTTATCTAATAATTTATAAAGCTTATTTCCTTAGATATATTTTTAGTTCACCATATAGGTATTTCTAGGTGTGAAACTATTGTCCATTTTTCCCTATAGGATGACACCTACAGAGATCTGAGAACTCAAGAAGCATCTTGATGTTCTAGAGGATACATGTTTTATCTGACCCAGAACATAACAACGGGGTTCACCTTTACTTTTTTATAAGAAGGAGGATGGTACCCTTAGATTGTGAATGGATTACCTCCGACTGAACCATATTATGGTGAAGAACTCATTTCCCCTACCTTATATCAATGGCATCATCAACCAGCTCTAAGGAGACACTATATTCTCTAAGATCAATTTGAGGTCGACCAACTATCAGGTGCATTTGATATCATCATACATACCATGCAAAATGTTCTAGAGTAGGTATGTCTAGTACATGATCTTGGTTATGACTTTCAACTTGATGACTGCGCCATCAGTCTTTATGGATTTGATGAATTCTATTTTCCACCCATATCTTGATTCCTTTGTGGTAGTCTTTATAGAAGACGTCTTAGTGTATTCATGCTACACACATGACCATAATAATCATGTTTATATCATGATTAATACACCAAGAGAGCACAAAATATATGTGAAGTTCATCACATGACACTTTTGGATCAGCAAGGTTCACTTCTTAGGTCATATCATATTTGAGGAAGGCTTAGCAGTTTACCCAGAAATGGCGAGAGGTGTGATTTTCTGGGATAATCCCATGAATGTGTTTTACATATACAAATTCTAGGGGAAAATTGGATATTATAGGAAATTCATCTAGGAATTCTCATTCCTAGCAGTGATGTTCATGGGATTGACCGAGAAGGGTGTGGAGTTCATCTGGTCTAAAGCTTTCCAGATAGCTTTTCAAGATTAAAATGGGAGACTCACTTCAATTCTTACCATAGTTCTTCATGATCTGCGAAGAGTCTATACATTCTACTATGATGCTTAAGGAATCTGTCTAGGAACATTTATGATGTTAGGTGATCAATTCATGGAAAATGGGTCCAACCAACTGAGGTCTCATTAGCAGAATTACCCTATAGATGACCTTGATCTAGCACCAGTGGTACATGATCTATGTTGTTGGAGGTAGTACTTGTTAGGAGAGAAATTAATTATTTAAATGGATTATAAAAGTATGAAATACATCTCTAAATAATGATATTTGAATCTCAAGTATTGAAGGTGGGTGGAATACATGCAATAATTTGATTCTGAACTTTCTTGAACACTCGAAATGGGAAATTCCATAGCTAATTACTTACGCTGGGAGTTGTAGACACATGATTTAAATGAGGGTATTAGTGAGTGGAATTTTATGGATCTATTATCTATGATATATCTTGTGGTTTTTTAAAATCATGTGAAACAATTCTTAGCAGCTCTAGTGGTGAAATCCTCCCTCTTAAAGTGGGTTTGGATGATGCAATTATTTAATCCTAAGGGCCTCATCTGGAGGTAGTGTGTCAAAGGAGAGATCTTTCCTTCTAGTTGGGATATTGAAGCCAGTCAAACCCTAATTTTTCATGTCCATTTGTGGGTGTCTATAGATAATCAAAAAAAGATCATAATGGAATCACATGATTCTATTTGGGAAGTTCACCCTAATATTTCCAAGATGTGTAGATATATACGTCATCAGTATTGGTGTTTAGGTATGAAAAGTTAGATATCAAGTTTTATCACTTAGTTCTCTATTTGTCAGTAGGTGAAGCCAGAGTGCCTATAACCTGCTGGACATCTATAGAATCTATCCATTCATGAGCAGAACTAGAATGATGTCACCATGGATTTCATGACATTCTTTCCAATATCCCTTAGAGAAGTTATGCAATATGGGGGATCATAGACATGTTTACTAAGGTTTCATAATTCATACATATCTATGAAACCATCTATTTTGATGATCTGGGAAATATTTACATCTCAGAGATAGTGTGACTTCATGGCCTACCCGTTCTATCATTTCAGACTAAGATTCCCATTTCACATCACTGTTCTAGCAAGGGTTTCATAAGTAAATGGGTTCATAGGTTCTCTTGAGTACAACATATCACCCACATACTAACGATCAGTCCAAATGGACAATATAGGTATTAGAGGATATGATTTAGGCTAGAAGTCATGGCTTTGGAGGTTTGTAGAAAAATCATATTCTTTTGGTTGAGTTTTCCTACAACAACAGTATTTAGGAAATGATTCAAATGGATTCATATGAGGACCTATATGGTAGACTGTTCCATTCACCTTTATACTAGCTTGAGGTTGCTGAGGTAGCTCTACTAGGTCCTCATATTGTTTAGGATACCACAGAGCAAGTCGTGTTGATTCGAAAGAATATGGCTATAGATCAGTCTATGAAGAAGTCTTATTCCTATCTTTATCATAGACCTCTGGAGTTCGAGGTGGGACATCGGGTCTTTCATTGTGTATCACTTAAATTGGGTCATAGACGAATTAAGAGATAGAGAAAATTATTTCCTTGTTATGTTGGTCTAGTAACATATCAGTTGTTGTTACCTCATAGGTACCATTACATGTAGGATATCTTACACATATCTCATATTTTAAAATAACATCCTAACCTATATTATTTTTCTGACCCCTAGGATATTATGTTTTTTGTGGATGTTTCCTTTAAGGAGAATTCGATACTTATCGTTTTTTAGATAATGAAGGCTCTCTAAAGCATGTAAAATTCTCTCCTCTAGGTGTTATGGTAGCACAAACGTGTACATGATGAGACCTAAGAGTGGGAGGTTGATGTATGTGTGCAGTGGCTGGAACCTTTCCAAGACAATGTATTACCACTAGTAGAAGGGAAACGTAGGGATGTGTTGTCTTAAAAAGGCGAGGTTAAAAAGCCCCAGCTTTTATCAAAGGTAAAAACCTTTTGTTTTTTTTCAATTTCATTTTTTAGCCCTTATAATGATTCCTAATGGATTCAAGGGGGTCTCGGGTGTGTCTAGGATTTTTCTAGAGCCCAGATCCCTGAAATTTAAAGAAGAATATTGGTCCACATTGTTAGTTGAAATTATGCTACCTAGGCTGCATAGTTTCCCTAAACCATACAGTTGAAGACAATGGGGGTGTTGGGGGACACATGGTTTCTTTACAACCATGAGACCCCAGGTGGACACCCATGCTACCAACTACAGGTTTTTGGAAAGTGTATTTTTCATGGTTTTAACAAAGTTAGAAAAACTATGTGCCTAACCATGCAAGGTTCCCCCTTTGAACTAGTGGTTTGGTGCATGGTTGGTGGATGATTTAGCTAATAATATGGATAAACCATGCACCCTTATTTTGAGGTTGAAATACCAATTTTACCTTTAGGAATGTTTTAAACCTTCCTCTACTTTATTTCTCTCTTCTACAGAAGTGCACTCCTCATCCCTCACATATGAGATCCTAATCCCCTCTTCATAGGGTTTACGATAATTCCTTCAATCAGACTACAAATCTCCCACCATCAGAATCATAAGAAAGCCCTCAGTAATCTCTTAAATCTTATCCTTTCTATTTAATTTTTCCTCTATCCTTTGTTGCAATATCTACGAGCCACAATTTTCACCCTCAAGTATATATAACCATAAACATAGTGGAGGAAATATCATATACTATTCATCACAACACAAAGAAAGTAAGTGGATAGATATCACTATTAAATTCTAGAGAACAGTAAAAATCAATACATTTTATATACCCATGGTTTGAATAAAAACCTCAAGGATGAAAAATATATCACTCCTCATATAAAAAACAAATTAAATGAGTTCTATACATAAAATATTACATGTTCAATGATCCATCACCACCATAATCAATTAAGATGAATGATCTATCACCTAACTAGTATCAAAGTAAAATAAGCCATCATTAGTGAACGTGGCATCATCAATCACAGGTAAATAATACACTACCATTTTCATATTTATGTAGAAGATATAGCACATATTATAGCTTGGGTGGATGAGAAATCAACAAACCATCCCATATTGGTGGAAGATATATCACCCATATCACACTCAAAGTGGAAGAAAAACTACCATATCAAGACCCAAAGTGGGTGATGCAACCTTAATTTTTTAGTTAGGTGGATAATGAACTAGTGGTGTCACATCTCTAGTGGTCAGCACACTACCAGTATCAATTCTTGTGTGGACCTCATATTGCTGGAATAAGTCCCCAAGTGGATGTTGTGCCATTGAGAAAACTCTCATAAGCGGACAAATCTTAACCACTAAAAGTTCTCAATTAGGTGATATACCACTAATACATCATTCAAAAGTTCTCAAGATGGTAATATTTTATTATTTTATTACTGAATTATGGATCAATGGGACTCTTTAGGGGTGGATGAGAAACCACCAACCCTCCCAAAGTCATTAGTATACATCTAGTGCACCAAGGTGGATGAGATGACACCCCGATTAACATTATTTGGACGAACACCAACATATAACAAGAATCCCATAAAATGAATTACACATCACTAAAATTAAATTCAAGGTATTTATATACATTAAACATATAAAAGGTTCTGCTCATAATTTGTTAACTCTTGTCAATGTCTCAAAATTATGTCATCCTACTAATAACATAGCACATAATCAAGAAATGTTTCACCAAGGAATACTCAAGGATCATGATCTATGCCACTATCATTTGTTATTAGTCAAATAAACCCATAATGGGTTAAAAATCATGGTTTTAAACACATTCCCATATTAAATTTGGTCATTGGATAGGAAAGATGTTGATGCATGACACTCGTAGTCCATGCATAACCTTCCAAGGTTCCATTTGTTCAATTGAAATTTAATAAAACCAATTTAATTAAATTTCAGGGTGTATGAAACAAAGAATAATTTCCCACATTTCATATGATATATACAAGTTATAAAGATACTATTAGGTAACCAAGGGACTTCCAACCTAGGACTAGTGAGGTCCAACTATTTGAAAACCACCCCTTGATCTGGAAAAAAATGAACATAATCAAGAAACCTAAAAAATTCCATAATATGAGTTATAATCATTTATGAATGGATAATTAGTGACAAAAATAAATAATATAGAGAATATGAGTTATAAAATTACTAGTTTCAAACTCTTACATTGAATAGATTATGAAACCAATGATGAACAAATTGGATTCTTCTCTTAAAAGAAGATGGAACCCAGAAGAACAATGAGAGGTACCGTTGGTTGTACTGGAGGAAGTGAGACTGATATTTTTATAAAAATTAAAAAAAAATTAATTTATTTAGTTTAAATTTTGAAATAAAACTATAGGTATACAATGTGTACCTGCTGGCCAGGCATAGGGTTGTCTCCCAGGGGTCACCAGCCACCTGATGGGCCACCTAAAGGGTTTTCCTCCACTGTCCCATCCATTGAGTACTTGGTGTCATTTTTCAATGGATATATTTCCCAGCACATTACTTTTCTTCTATAAATTATACCCCCTTAACAACTCAAACCATAATAAATAACTAAAATACAAGTGGTTTGGTGAAATTAAAATTGAAATCACACCTCATATGAATGTGGAATGTTATAGATTGGATAGTTTCTCATGGATAAAAGATTAGGGGGATGAAAATAACACATAATTATTACCACATAAACATATAATATAGGATTTAAAAAATTTGTACTAAAGAATAACATTTGGAGAATAAATTAAAATGATTCAGAACCCTTAACTTAGTTAATTTACTTATCTTAGAGTCATCCCTTATAACCACCATTTATCTTCAATATAAAAGAGCTGAAAATTGTATGAAATATTTAATAAATATATAAGAAATTAACTTGAACTTAGTCTAATGATAAATGGGAAGTGTGGGTGAGTATTTATAGGTCTGGTGAGTGGAATTCCTAGGAATAAAGTATTGATTATCTTTTTTCATTATACCATGTGCTCCAGTACTCACTAAAGTTCCCCATTTCCTCCCTTAATTATCCGCTATAATTTTTAGTGAAAAAAATTAGATAAAATCACCATCATGGAAGAATTTGGTCACTCCTACATATATAAGAAGTCATATTTACCGTTTCCACCATTTTTAATAGTATTTTACTTTTTCTCTAAAAAATTGTCCAATTTCACACATCACTTACTATCGATGACCTCATTCAAAATATTTAATATATTTTTTCAAATTAATCCTCTAATTATGTAAAATTTAACTTTTAAATAAATATGATATATTTTATAAAAATTTACTATTATAGTATAATTCATCTTATTACTAAAAGAAATTTCACATTAATTCCACTTAACCCCTAGATACATAACTCTTTGAAACATCGCCAAAGGAATTAATAGTAAGGTGTTCAATAAGGGTACTTTTATGGTGTGGTTCAGCCAACATTGTTCTTGTAATTATTTACATTAAATTGAATGTTTCTTGTAGATAATTACCCTTAATCTTTAATTATTGAAGTTCAAATTTGGCCTTGCCTCGGGAAAACCCTTATGTTGTTCCCTCCTTCCAAATCTTTGATAAATTCAATTCATATGGGATGTTTCTAAAAATTTATTCCATGGTTTCTCCCATCAATACTAATTAACTCTAGTCATTTACCTTCTTAATATACACCAATTATAACAGTTACATTATAATGAATATATTGTTGGGTTTCGTAAATTTAAAAAGTGAATGAGATTGATAGGGGATAAAAGAGTTTCCAAAAAATGTGGGATGGATTTTAAAATTATGAGAGATATTTATTTTCTAAGAGAGCCATGTATGGATCTTATAAAAAGGATACCATGGACCATCACTAATTGGGGAGAGAAGAAGATAGTGTTATCCAAGATATAGCTTCCAAGATAGAACAGGTAGGGGGTGCCACCTTTGTAGTAGTTCATATGTCAATTATATCAAATGAAGTGTTGAAAATGATGAATGAATCACTGATGATATCATTGGAATAGATCTCTGATGTATAGTGCCGTGTATCGAAAGTATTCCTAATGAAAATAATTAGGCAGCACGTCTTGGTATTCAAAAATCAGTTGTACAAAATATGGTGAGATTATAGGTGAGGGAGAAAATTCTTTAATGTGTTAGAAATTTATATGGGTGATATAAATTCTATTGAATGAGTGATAAAAATATTTCATGTGAAATAAATTTTTCAGGAGTGGGGCATGAGATATTCTGAGTGTATAGAGAAATCATCTGTGAGAGATATTTTTAATTTTGGATATGATAATGTAACAATGGGAATCGAGTAGATATGGAATCTTTGTAAAGTGGGAGGAACTGAGGTGTCTGAATTACTAGTAGATGAACTAGATGTTGACATCACTTGTGAGGTTGTGAAGGTTGGAATTCCTGAAAAAGAGTGTCTTGGGGCCTCCCCTAGTTATCTTCAGTACTAGCTGGTACAACCCCTAACCTAGAGCACCCCACATAAATAACTCTACCTCCAGGTAGTCTAGATTCTGGGAGAACTCAGGCAGGTCCGCGTCAAGCGTCGGTCCAGAGAGAGCACATGTCGGGAGGAGGAGTATGGTGAGAATAGATACTATGGAAGAGAAAGAAGAGTAAGAAAAAGTAAGAGGAGATTATTCTATTTTTGATTGGGTATGTGTTATGGGGAAACTTCTATTTATACAGGATAAAGAGAGAGAGAGAGAGAAAGATATAGAAATTAAAAAAAACATGATATATTATGGGAAATATAGTTGTTGGATTGAATTACCCGGTTTTAATATTTATCCTTCAATTGACATCATTTTAATATGACTACAAATAAAATCATTTTATGAATGAATAGTATTTTTTCCATGCATTTGACCTATACTGCACCCATATTTCTCTACTATTGTAAATTAAAACACTTTTTTTTTCAATCCATGAAGTGGGTTTCCTCCAAAAAATTATGAGTACAAAATAAGGGAAACATAAATGGGAATGGGAGATCATATGTAAGTATAAATTAAAAAAACATGATATATTTTGGGAAAAAAGATCTTCAAACCATATATGGAATGACAATTAAAAAAGTTAACTAAAAAAGATGGGCCAAAAAGTTAGAATAAATTGTTCTCCCAGTCTGTATGGTTAAATAAACCATGTTATCCCATATTCACGGTTAAATAATCCATGTGGGGTGCTAGAGGGATCCTTAGAGGGAAGCAAATGAGATGTGCATAGTTTGTTTAATTGTTCATTATAGCTTGTGCAAGGTGTGTTACTGGGGTAGAGGGGGGGGGGTGCATGGGTATAGAATGGTTAGACAAAATGTGCTCCTGAACCATGTGACCCACTTTCCTTGTACATCATCTAGTGCATGGTTAGACCATAGTTTTGCCAAGCGTGCGTCCAAACCGTGCAGCACATTAAAGTTTTGGTGAATTTATATTTTCCATTCTATTTTACTCCGTTACATTTATTTTTATACTGTAGTTAAAAACTCCTATATCATTGATTCGGGTTCCATGGTGATAGTCATATTCATCTCCTCCCATTCCTACATGCACCCTCTTAGGAGTCGTTATATCATTAGGGCACCCTCTACGGTCTCCTAGGTCTCAATAGGACACAACTGAACACATGACAACCTCAGTATTAGAATTTTATATCTATTAAACACTTGTCAGTCAAAGGGAATAACATACCTCAGTATCATTATCATGACATCAAGACCTCATTGGCCCCATATGATAAGGCCTACTAGAATCGGTCTCAAGATATGGATCAAGCCTATCACCCTTCTAAAGTCATCACTTGGCTAGTCATTACACACCCAACCCATCCAAAGTCTACTAAGGGAGAACAAACCTATGTAATCACAACTTAGCAGGGGAAGAACACTCATCCATAATAATCTCAACCAACATAAAGGTGATAAGATATCTCAAGATTCAGTGAGGCCTACTAAGTCCACTCACTTTAACCCATCACAATCCTCTACCCATAGGTCTCCAATACACCTATACTAAGAGACACTAATCATTCTTAATTAATTTAAAAACTCAACCCTCAGGACCCGTGTATCTCAAGGGATACATATATAATTAATTACTCTACCAACAGAGGTCAATCCATCAAGACAATGAAGAAGTGTAGTAATCTGACCTAGAAAGCCCATAACTATTGTTGTGATGCCATTACATTGACATAAGATATATTAAATCATGTACCAAAATACTGAACGATTTAGTTGTCTTGGTAAACTAGATACAAACACAAACCTTGTATTGCAAATGACTACGCAAATCACAACATAATTTTTTTGTGAGGATAAAACTTTATTCTATGTAGAATATCTTTACATGTCGTTTTTAGTAAACATAAGAAAATCTTGAGTAAAGGAAACATAATAAGGGTAAGCTCAAATGTTCGGTAATGGTAAGTATAGTAGTAGAAATAATGAATCAATGATAATAATCATTATGACATGGAAAATAACAGAACACACATTCCATGTAATCAATAAAATAATATGGAAGTGCATACCCAATATGGAAATGTAAATAACTGAAAACACATTTCATTTAAATAACTTCATAGGTAAAAATCAATATGGAAAGGTAAGAAACTGAAAAGACATTCCTTTTAATCAATATAATAATAATGAAATGAATCCATAAAATGTTTCATAGTGAAAATATCATAGATAATAAATAATAAATAAAAATAAAGTGAATTCCTAATTATTGGATTTAATGTTTGAGGCACATGAAAACCTATATCATCAAGGCCTTTCAAAAGATAGTTTAAAACTGAAGGTAGAAACCTATTTATTTTTCTCAAATAATTTGTCTCTTGAGAAGATATTGATACATCGAGGTGCTAAATAATGACAGGTCCCAACCCTCTACTACCTATCCAAAATATTCCTCATATCAAATAATCTATTTAATTAATAACCAATATGCCATATAAATTATCTATATTTATTAAAGAATATCAATTTACCAATATTTACCCAGATAATAAAATAACTTTCAAAGTAAAAATCATGTGTAAAAATGATATATGGTTTAGGAAATCAACCTATCCATGATACATGATATGAATAATTAGAGTAAATTAAATGTTTAATTATCATACAAAATTGAATATTTCAAGGGACTAGGAAAGAAATAAAGGAATTGAATGTCAATAACATCCTGGGCCAAATAAATCATAAAACATCTTGAGTAAGAATAAGGATGGTATCAATATGACATATACCTAGTGGAGTAAAAATTAAGGGTTGTATTCCTTGATTAACTAAAATACTATAAAATTATCCTTTAAAACATTATTGACGAAAATATCCTTTTCATTTGGAATTTTTTAAAATACTTTTCTTTGAAAATAACATTTAAAAAAATATTTAAAAATAAACCTCCTAAACATGAAAATGAATCTTATAATAAATGATGGTGTCTAAATCTGTACATTCCATACAATGAAAAAAGAACTTTCCTTTTTCACGGTAAAAAGGTTAGAAAAGGCCTTGTTTGGAAAGAGACAAGAAGATGTATTGGAATTTTTTTAAATAAATAAAAGGAAAAAATGTATTTAGTAAATCATTTTAAAAAGTTTAAATAACATTTTTGAAAACATTTTCATAAAACAAGGTTTTTAGAAGAAGATAGGTTCTCTAACTAAAGCGAGAAATAAAGTATGTTTTTCTTAAAAAAACATATAAAACATTTTAAGTACCAAATAGTAAAAAAATGGTACTAGTACATATAAAATGTCATAAATAACTAATGGAGAATAAAATTAAATGGCTTATTTAACAATTATCAAATAATTTTCTCAAATATATGTTTATGTACAAATAATCCTGAATAAAGTTTGATTTTGAAATAAACCCTTGAACATATTATAATGTTGAAGTGATAATAAATCAATGAATATATTATGTGTATCAACTGAAAATATATATATAACAATTTTAAAAACAAAAATATATATTAAAATTATATTACTCTTATAATCATAAAATATTAATGACAATGAGGAAGTAATATAACCCAATGAAATGGAATCGAGTTATAAAATTATTAACCACTTGGTAACTTTTAATTAAATTAAAATTATAAGAAATAATTCAAATTGAAACTCAACATAACATGAATATAAAATAATTCATGATATAATATATCAAAACGGGCTGTAGATACACCACACAAAAGAAGTAAGTGGTGAATATGACATTTATCTCACAAATGTAAAAAGTGAGACGAAAATACATTACCTTGCATTTCTTTTTGGGTAAACGTCCTTTAAAAACATTTATAATGGTTTTAAACAATTACCTAAATTATAAAATAACCATAATAATATTTATAATATCATATATTATCTTCTTATAATATCTTATTACCCGTTTGATAACAATTTTTCATTACTTTCCCAATTTTGGGTGTTAATTGCCTAGTTTTTCGAGTATGTTTTGAATTATTAATTATTGTTTCTATTAATTAGATCATTATTTAATAATGTAAACAATATCATATATATTTATTATATATTTTTATAGAATAATCCTTAATATTTTGAAATAGGAAATGAAATGTACTGTTAATGGAGAAGGTAGGTCGTACGTGTAGATGGACTCAACTTTCATTTCTTTACCATATTAAAAGAATGAAAATAAAATGATATATATATATATATATTATAATTTATAATAATATATAGTTCCTATAATTCAAATAGGTTAATAAAAATCATCCTTTATGTGTTCCATGGATAGTGTGAATGAGTCACATCGCTTTGAGGAGGCGGTAGTCCACACGTCCACAAACGATGTTATCATATAACTATAAAATCGAAAGAATGAATGTATGAGTTATATAATAATTAAATAAGAATAAATAAAACATAAATATAAAATATATTATATAAAAAAACATTTAAATCATAATTTCCAACCATGGGATGTGGTGAAGGAAAAATGAATGATATCATTTCGTGAGGTTGTGGTTCGCCGTACATGAATGGTACGTTCATCAACAATTTGATGGAAGTATGTGTAGATATATATAACTATTAGAAAAAACTTATTATATTTAGGATAATAATATTGTTATATAATCAATGAATAAGGATAATTTATGGAGTGAAGAAATAAATAAAACTAAAGTGATCATTGAAGAAGGTTACCTCTTTTTCGAGTATCTCCTTTTGGTTTATACCAAAATACTTCCTTGGTTGGATTTTTTACCAAATTGAGTCATCTAAGATTAGGGTATAGAAGCTGGGAGAATATTTTAGTAGAGTTTATGTGATCCAAATTTTGTTAGACTTGTGAATAAGTGGGAGCAGTGAGTTCCTTTTGTAGTGGAGGATGAGTGACCTTCTTGTAAATTTTTGAAAAGCGAATTCCACCCACATTTTTCCCATTACAAGTGGATAAAATAATGGTAAAAATTAAATATAAGGTATTATATATTCTAAATATGAACATAAAATGTTTTTTGGGAAAGTTTATAGGTAATTATGGCCCTTATGTTTAATGATTAATCCATTATTAAGAAAAATTTTCACTTAATCGCCGTAATTAATTTTAGTTACATTCACTAATATTTTTGGTAAAAAAACTATGTTGAAATTATTAGTTATTATAAATTATTATTATTACAAACATGGAATCCATTTTTCCAAATTTCAATCAGAAAAGTGGAAAAAATCAATTTAAATTTAATCATGTAGACAGGACGACAAAGCATGTTTTTAAAGTAAAAATGTTCAATTGTTTTAAATGTTTTTATATTCCATTTCACTATGAAATTGATTCAAATTACCTAAATTTAATTAATTTATAAAAAAATTTCCTTGTTAAACTTTAAAACAAATAAAAAAATATAATTTTACCTTATAAATAAATCATATGAAAAAGCAATTTTGAAATAAAATTCAGTATTTTTCACTATTCCTCAAAAATGAACTATTTTTTAAAAAAATAAAAAAATATAATTTTTTTTACATTATTATTTAAAAAACATAATTTTATTTTTCCATATAAAATTTATAAAATTTCCAAAAGTTGGATTTAAAAGAATACCGACATTAAAAGGTGGTTAAAGTGCCTTTATAAAAATATAAGATTTTTTGCTTAAAATTGAGTTTTTTATCATCTTATGCCTATAAAAAAATTGGATGTATATAAAATATATTTTATAGAAAATATAAAATATATATTTAATTAATATTATTAAATAATTATAATTAATTAAATTTAATAATACAAAAATCCTTTGGGAGCATAAAAATAAAATTATATCATTTATATTCAATTGTTTTATATTTTTGTTTCTAATTAATTAGTAACCTAGGAATTAATTTAATATTTTTATAAACCATATATTTTAATAATTTAGTTAATATTATTTATAAATTATCATTTAATAGCTAGGTTATATTTTATAATGATATATTAATAATTTATCTTTGTCTGGTAAAACTAGATCTTGTGCATAGAGTAAGATATCATAGAAAGTATTTGTTGTGTGTGATGCAAGATAACGCAGTATTGTGTGAATTGAAAGATATAGAATATATTAATTTTATTTAAAATATTAAATATGTCATAAATTCTTGAGTTCTTATATTCTTTTCTATATTTTGTGTTTCGTGTCATACATGCTATCAAATAAAAGTTACTCTTTTAGAATTTTTGGGTGTGTTATAATAAGGGTCCATGGTGGACCTTGGCACATGGTGAAATCCATTCATTTTAATTTTATTTTTTATTATATAATTTATATAATTTTAACAGGTTGATCACCCCCCATGGTGAGACCGCACATATCACATGCCATGTAAAACATGCATAATAATATAGGGGAAATGCATAAGTACCACCTAACTCAACCATAGAGTTATTTGAATTAAATAATCACCCATTAGCTCTCATACAAGATTATACAAGATCAACCCTCTATCTACCCACATCAAGTGGAATTAACTCAAGCCAAATAATCCAAATTAATTAATTATAATCCATCATAATTAAGTAAATAAGACACAACTAATTATTCAATTTAGTTTGAAAATGAATAATTCCTATAACTCATGAAGGTATAAACAACCACAAAAACCTCAAGGAATGGGGTGTAGTCTACTCCCAACACTCACCCAAACCTAAGACTTGAAAAATCCCCAATTCAATTACATAATTTAATGGTCAATTCCATATAAATTATCTAATAACCCCAAATAATTCGAAACAGTGATGTAACTTAACCCAAACTATGTGAAACTATGTGAATATATTGTATCAGGACATCATCTATCCAAGACATGAAAATGTCACATCATTTTTAGATTATTTCACCATGATTTTGTAAAATAATTACTAAAAACCTTGTGTGAGACAACTCAAATTAGTGGAATTGAGATAAAATAAGTGTGGAGAGAATCGTATGAAGAAATTCACGATAAATCATTGAAAATGCCACAAGGATCACCCCAAATCCAATGGGGATTGATAGAGGGAGAGGGGAGGAGGAAGCTGGCCCTTGTGCATGTGAGGGAGAAAGAGGAGATTTTACCCTCTTAAAAATTTAGGAGATAATTTTATCCTTTTTCCTCTTTTAAAGGGCCACATAGTTTGGATTCATGATTCTCCAACCCATGCACCAACATTTCATCCTTTACTATCCAAATCTACCACCCTCACATGGTTGAGCCACATGGTTAGCCAAACTATACATTGGACATGAAATCTAATCTACACCACCCACATAGATTTTCTATAATCTTGTACTAACTATGTTTCTCACACATAGGCTAATCCATGACACAAAATTTTCTTTTTGAAATTAAAATAAATAACCCTTATTCATGTGATAATCATTAAAACCAACCATGATATTTAGAAAATTAACTGAAAAACCTCTACACACTCAAGGTGATTCATTGTTTCCCCTAAACTGTGCCCAAAAAACATTGCACCAGGGTATAAATCCTCTAATACTTCTAAACTTTAAACTTAAGTGACCAAAAATTTCCCAAGAACCCAATGCCTCTAATCCCTTGAACCATATAAATAGAACTCACTGAAATTATCCAACTCTTTGAATTTCAATTCGAGTCTAAATTTTAAAAAAGACCCCCTCTCATATATTCCCAAAATTAAAATTCTTTCTAAAATTTATAACTCAATAGTAGTGTGGTTTTACAAAATCTATACCATAGTACTTCCCATTACGAATAATAATTGGTGTACTTTCAACCCAAACAGTCGACCAACCCTGGTTGTTTGTTTATATCCAACTTGTTGCGTTCTACTCCGGAACATCGAGTGACCTTCAACTCTACAACTCCAAACATGGGGTTCATAATTCATCAAAGACTAATCCACCACTAATCAACATCACTAAAACGTGAATATTGTTCTTAATTACTCCATTATATCCCAATAAACTATAGTGTCGTAAACCAGTTCATCCTTGAGCTTATAGTGCTCCCTGCCATAAGACTCTGCTCATAAAGGATGATTTTGAGCCATTGATCTCTAAACCATCAGAATAACTTATCAAAAACTCATTTCTAGTGGTAAAAAGACATTCTAGATATGATTTCCATATCACCATATCGAATTATATTCCAATTCACCAGTTAAGATTCCTCTGGATGGAAATTCTCAAATGTGATTGTCTTCATCCACTAGCATGTTATCTCATTACCATTGGAACATGACGCATCAACTCCCCATAGGCATATCAATATCATTCAGTGCCCCCAGTAAAGTATAAACCCAATATTTTGTGTAATTAAATAGTTTCCATGTTAACATCACTACCTAAAACTTCACACACACTCATCAAATGGGTAACGAAATCATCTTTCGTGTAAACAACGGACTACCACCTTACAAACCGATGTCGTTTGTTTTTCCATTACCAAATTTGAAGGTTGGAAATAATGCTGGATTTATAGTATATAAATATGATAAATATGATATTTATAATGTTTTTATTCATATAAAATTTTTATTTTACACAATCCTCTATGATTTAAATTTTGAGGGAATATGATAATGTCGCTCATGTGTACGGTGGACGACCATCTTGCGAAGCAATGTGACTCATTAATGCTTTACATAGAATGTATTAAGGAAATTTTTAATAAATATATGTGATATATATGACATAATAATGATAATAGAATAATATATATATATATATAATTTAATTTTCTTTATTTTAAAATGACAAAAAATGGAAACAATGTTCAAGTATACGTACAACCTACCGTCTCCACAAATGGTGTATTTCATTTCCTATCACCAAATTTTATGGATTATAAAAAATATATATAATTAATATATATGATATTTACATCATGGTTTACATTGGAGTTGATGAAATCAAGATCTGAGTATGATGAAAAAAAAAATAAGTCCAAACATACTAAACATAAATGAAATTAACACCCAAAACAATGAAAAATTGAAATATTGTTAACAAATGGGTGACAATATTTTATAAAAGGATCATATATGATATTATAAATATTAATATGTTTATTTTATAAGATAATAAAATAATAAATCCATTATACATGAGTTTAAATAGTGTTAAACCAAAAGGAATCACAAGGTAAGAGATTTTATCTCAATTTACATTCCATTGAGACTTAATTGTTATTATGCGCTAATTCACATTTATGAGTAGTATATACATACAATTTAGAATTTAATATCATGAATAATTCATTATTCAAGGTATTTTATTTTTTAATTTGAATTATTTCATCCAATGTGATTTGATTTTAAAATTACTAATTGATAAAAGTTATTATAAAATCTCAATTTCTTTTGTGATTGTTAAATTTATCACGAAACAATCACATTGTTGTAATAATTATTCATTGGACATTAAATTATGGTTAAATATCTATATTATTGTGTAATGGATCTGATTATTTACAAAACCATATACCATTTTTATGTAAGTTGTTTACTTTGAAATTTATTTTATTAACTAGGGAAATATTGATAAATCTATATCCTTTAATCAAGACGAATATTTAATAAGGAATGATGTTTATGAATTAAATTGATTATTTGATATAAGAATAATGCTTTGTACTAGTATGAAATGGTTTGGGGACCTTTTAAATTAATCCCCTTGATGCATCGGTAATCTAATGAGACGAACTAGTTGGCCAAATCAGATGGGATTTTACCCGATATGTTTAAACCACCTTGTGAAAGGTCTCGAGGATAGTAGTTCTATGTTCCTGGGAAACATGGAACTCAATATTTAAGCATTTAATTCATTGATAATTCAGTTATTATTATTTTCCATGATATTTTTTCTATTTAATCATCTATTGATGAATTTCATTATTAATTTATTGATTAAATGGAATGTTTTTCTGGTATTTATCTTTCCATATTGATTATTCCTTATCCATATATTTATGTATCAGGTTTTTTAGTCATATACCACTCCATATTGACTATGATTATGGATTCATGATGGCTTCTATTGTACTTAACCCTTACTAAGATCTTGATCTCACACTTATTTTGTTTTATTTCCCTAGTAATTGAAGATGAATTATTGGAATGAGTTTCAAGGATGCTGTGATTTTAATTTTGTTATTATTTATTATATTTTCAAAACATAACATTGGAATCATGAATGTTATCTGTTTTTCCAAAAATACTAAACCACCCAGTCAATTGGGATTTGAAACTTGTAACAATTATAATTTAATAAAGTATAGATCTCACTCAGGGACACTGTGGTCAGATTCATTGCATAAATCATTTGGAAAACTATATAATGATCACCGGAAATACAAGGGAGTTAAATGTGGAAGAGGGGAAGAGGTGGTTGGACCATGAACATGTGAGGGAGGATGATGAGTGGCTATCCTCTTAAAAATTTGGAAAGTAAAATCCATAATTTTCCATATTTTAAAGGTTTGAATGGTTATCCAAAACAAGAACCAACCATGAATCCTTCACTGTAAAAGGTGACCACACAAACATGATTGGTTCATACAGTTAGATAAACCATGAGATAACTATGCAATTTGGTCTGCAACATCTCACATGATCTGTATGCAACCATGTGGTGAATGTGCATCTCACCCCAAACTAATCCAAGCCACAAGTATTCCACTAAAATCTGTATGGTTAACACTTATTCATGTTTTAACAATAAAAAATAATTATTCTCTTTAGAAAATTAACTAAAAACCTCTACATACTCAGGATGCTTCAGGGATTTAACTAAACCACGCACACCAAACTGCGCACCAAGACAAAAATCCTCCAAAACATCAACAATTTCACCTAAATTTCTCAATACCCACCCAATCATTGAAGGCGCATCTTATTCCCCAAGAAATATAAAAAATAATCACCATATAATGATCCAACTCTCAAAATTTCAAACTAAATATCAATTATAAAAATGAACCATGTTCTATAATTTCAAATATTCAATTTTTTTTAAAATTCATAAATCACAAGAGGTGATGTTTTATAGAATAGGTCATTTAAATATATAAATATTGGGAAACTTTTATTAAAAAATCATTAATAACCCATATGGAATT
Organism: Viscum album; assembly: GCA_963277665.1. Classification (NCBI taxonomy): domain Eukaryota; kingdom Viridiplantae; phylum Streptophyta; class Magnoliopsida; order Santalales; family Viscaceae; genus Viscum; species Viscum album. Next base: position 197,102,996 of record OY728157.1, on the reverse strand, counting down.
ACTACCATGATGCGATATTGGTGATCTTGACATGAAGTTCATCATCACATCATCCCACTTTCATTCAGGATTATGTAATTTCTAAGGAAGACTTGTGGGTCATTGATGCTCATATTTTACCTATAGAATTTTAAATTATCATTAAATAAAACCCATTATGTGCTTCTTCATCCTAAACCACCATAATTGTCTATAAATATCATTATACATCTTATTAATCTCTCGGTGAACATCCCATCATGAATCATGTGAATGCCACATTAGGTCCTCACGCACACTCATAGGTAGTACCCTTAAACCCTAACCATATAAAACATCATCGGAATATAGGGACCAATTATGTAAAATATCACTACCATATATATTGTACCTCATCAAGAAGAAATTGTATTTAGATAACTCACTATCCTTCACCCTCTCAAAAATTGTTGATGTAATAATTATGGACATAATGTTTGGTCTACAATGAACTATTAATCATAAATGTGCATATCAGTGAAGAGACTCATCATTTGTCACTCACTACTAGATATCTACACCTCCTATTCCTAAGTCTCTATACCCAATTCATCATCCATGATGTTCCCCTTCCCATGGTTATACACCATAAGAAATTCAAATGATGATAAGTTCGACCAACCTCATCTTCCAAAGGAGCAGGCCCCTCTATAAAAATATATATATGATGATATTATTGTCAGTTTATACCACAAAGATCTCACCCAAAAGATAATGAAGTAATTAACTCATCATGTGCATTACTGTATCCAACTCTTGATTATGTGTCAGTTAGTTTCTCTCACGTGGATTAAAATATTTGGAACCATAAGTGACAACTCACTCATCCTGTAATAGAATTTCCCAAATCCCAACTTCTAAAGCATAACAATAAAATATATACTCCTTACTAGTCTTAGGTAAGGTTAGTATTGACATAGAATTAAATCTATCATTTAGAACCTAAAACTCTCTCATAAGAATCAAACTAGAGGAACTTCGCCTCCATTATGGTCAAGGCCATCGTCATCACTACCAAACATGAGAAATCCTTTATGAACCATTAGTAGTAACCTATAAATCCCTAGAAAATGATTATCATGAAGATGTTTCTGGGTCATTAATAAGAAACCACAACCCAAACCTTCTCTAGGTTGACTAATATATTTACCTCATATATCATGTGCCCCAAAAATATCATCACCTTGATCTAGAACTAAATATTCAAGAGATTACCATACAGTTGATACTCCCTCAATGTACATATAATTCTCGCAAAATGAAAAGTGTTCTCCTACATTAACTAAGAGTATCCTCATAATATCATCAATCAATTGACCATAAAAAATCAATATAAGAGTATAAGTCCCTATTAATCAAGGTTACAAATACTATCAGTGTGTTACCAACCAGAGAAACATCATAAGATACTCATATACGTTATACTTGATCCTAATGAAAATATAGGGAATCTCAGAATCCCTCTCCATCAAAGGGTGGTAGCCTAGCCTCATACCAATATTAGAAAACTAATTGGATCCTCTCATATTATCAATAAATTCATCAATATGTGGAAGGGGATATACTAGTTGTTAATCATCACCTAATTATAACTCTGTTAATATAAACATAAATATAATGATACATTCACCTTCTTGAAAAAAATAGGGTCACTCCAAGAGGATGTGATCATATGATTGAAGTTGTTCAACTCCAAACCCTCCAACTGATCTGTGATCTCTCACTTCTAAGAAAGAACCATCATATAAGCTGAAATGTACAAGGGATTCATACTAGACATAAGATCATTGATGTGGCCATATTTTATGTAGTTCATCCAGATCATTTTATTTAATTTTTAATGATTTAATTAACAATATTTACACTTTTTAGTAAATAATGGCAGTTGTGTCTTTTTATTATTAAATTTATTATTTAATCAATTTTTATAATTAAAATTGTATTTTTAGTCTTTAAATAGTAAATTTATTACTTACTTTATTTTTATAGTCTAACAACTTATTATTTAGTCTGGTGTTTTTGTTTTCATATTTAATTATTTAACATTTACTAGTTAATTAATTAATCCCGCTTCTACACATAAATAATGTAGTTATTAATTTAACATTTCATGTATTAAAACACAGTTAATCTCAAATTCACTCACCATATCCTCTTCCACCACATCTTCCTCTCCCGTTGCCACCAGTTCTTCCATTCTTCACCTCTTCCATTGGAATACCACAAACCTTACCAGAATAAGACTCGAACTAAATCAAAATCATACCCTAAATCTGATTGCACCATTCAATACCATTCTCACACTAGTGTCTCTAAAACCAGCATCCCATACCCTCACTACTCGGAGTCGTGCCGTCGTTAGCAGAGAAACCCGTGGGCCTGCGCTGCCATTGTGAGGCGAAACCGAAGCTGAACTAGGCGAAACTTGTCCCAGATTTGGAGTCGCAGGATATAGTCAAGCTGAAGGCACGCCATAAGAAGATGAAGAGGTCACCTTGCTAGTACCGAACCACCTCATTCCACTGGTCGATGTCGTTTCAATCTGGATGCTGTCGAAGCATCACACCACCACATCTGAAGCCATCTAGAGCTTAGCCGAAGAAATAAGCCATAGCCTCTTGGAGAGGAGTTCAATGATGAGGATGATTTGAGCTGGAGGAAAGGCCAATCCAGGAGGAACAATCGCAATGTCTGAAACTGGAGTCATCATGCCACCGCATGTAGCATTGCACCAGGGTCAAACTAAAAGGGGAGTTGTTTACCTGATGTACCCTTCATGTGTTATTGATCTGCTTACCGCCTAGGTTGATGTCGATGGTTCCTCTGTCATAGATGAACCAAGAACCGAGAATAGAGGAAGAACCCTGCTATTGAGGTGATCTGCCGAGAAAGAGGAGTCCACTATGGGAGCTTAGGGAGCACCACATCACTAGAGGATTTGAACGGTGCTGGTGGAGGCTTCCTTTGGAAGCAACTCTAAACCCCTTCCCACTGTGTGCTGAGATTGGGGTGTGGAGAAGTAAATGAATAAAAAAAATAAAGAAAATTTACAGATAAAATTTAAAATAATTAGTTAATAAATTAGAAATATAAATATAATATAATATATAATAATTTTAACTATTATAATCTTATTAAATAAATAAGTTATTAAATAAAATATAAGATAAATTAATAATATTTATAAAAACTAAAATAATAATGTATAAATAAAATTAATTATTAACTAAAATAAATATATTAACACTTTATTTATAATATAATTTCAAAATAATAAATGTAATAAATAAATTAATAATGTAATTGATTTTAATCTAATTTAAAAATTTAATAAAGTTATTTCAACTAAATTTTAATAATAATAAAAGTAATTAAATAGTAAAATAAATAATATTAAATTAAAATTTCAATAATATAATAATACATTAATAACTATAATAATAGCATTTAATTTATATTTTTATCAATTAAGACATTTTTTAATTAAATTTAGTCACCTTTTTAATAATTATTATTATATTAGACATTAAAAAATAACTGTTATTTAAATTTCATCATGTTTTATCTTTTTTTTTTAGCTGTGTGGGTTCATAATGGAGTCAAAAAGATGTGCAGGTTCACAGCAAATCCTAAATAACGTGTAGGTTCACACAACTAACTCCCTGGGAGTTAGTTACGAGGGAAAAACTAATGCGACGTGTGGTTTGTGAAAAAACACATGTGTACGATGCAATAGTAAAAGACAAGTTTGATTTGGTGAAAATAGGGAGGTGACATGCAGCAGAAGACGTTTTTTTAAAAACAGAGCAACAACAGAAAAGAGAGGCTCAGATTCAGATTCCATGCCTCACAATTCGAGAGTGGAACTCCCAGGAGACACCAAGAATGGTACCGATGACTTAGAGTTAGAGGAGTAGGGCAGAAGTTCTTTATTTTCATTTGAAGAGGGATGATTATCCTACCCATGTCTTATTATTTTTACATTGTATCTGCTGCTTTAGATTGAATATTATCTTAGATTAATACTGTAATGCCTCGGTTCCGAAAGCCGCCCAAAGGCGCCCCATACCCGATTGGTCACATGGCCTCCATAGCATTTCCCCAAACTCTAGAGGCTACTGACTAGCAGCGAGGGCCTTTGGTGTGATAGTGGGGAAAATATTCCCTCATTGGCAGTGTGACACAGTAGAAGTAAAACTAATATACAATAGTGGAAGCAGTAAATATACCAATAATAGTAAACAATGGAACACTGGTGAAAGAAATAGCTGGGGCACATATATATATATAAATGATGCATGATACATATGTCTAGGAAAGAAGTTAAACAAATCAAAATTCTAGAATACAAAAACAGTACTAAACCAAAGTACAAAATAAAATAGATAAATACCTCCTCAGCATCGCAAGCCTCAGCTTGCTCCTATGCTCTCCACCGCCACTGCAAATCTTGTACCTGAAGTAGAAGGGAAATTTCCCTAATATATACCTGCAAAAATATAATCTGTTTGGGCCCAAAATTATGGCCCAAACAGGGTGTGAGACTAAATCCCAGCAGGCAACCACAACAAGATCTGTGCCTAACATTCAGTGAATATATGGCAGGTAATGAGTAAAAGGAAGCAATGAATAAGATAGTACTCACTGGTAAACAATCCACAGTTTCAATGCATTCAATTCCATATATCAAGAAACAACTAACCAAATAATGTAAACACAAACAGGAAACCCTTAGGGAAGTACTCCCAACCCATTTCCTCTGGTCCTATCTAACAACACATGGAAGAAGCTAAACACAAAAGGTAACCCTCTGGGAAGTACTCACAGCCTATCCCCTATAGTCCTACCTAGAAACACAAGCAAGCAGCTAAACACAAAAGTTAACCCTGTTGGAAGTACTCACAACCTATCCCCTATGGTCCTACTTATAAAAACAAGAAACCCACTGGGCAGTACACTCAGTCTAACCCCATTGGTTCAACATAAGAATAGACTCACTGAGGAAGCACTCACTGTCAATTCCTCCTATAGTCTTGTATCAATAACTAAAGGCACTCTGGGGAAGCACTTACGTCACATTCCCCCTATGGCCATCATCGAGGAACTCCAGACACTCTGAGGAAGAAGTTACGTAAATTCCCTCTGGTGGTCTCGCTTCGTAAGCAATAACAAACACTCTAGAGATTCCCTTCTGTCCATTCTCCCTATGGTCTACTACACTAGGTTCTCACAGCCCTGTGCAAGTCAAGCAAGAATAGAAGCGCATATCAGCCAATGTAAGCCTCAATAAATACTTGGCTAGATAGTCTAAATCACAACATCATTTCATAATAACAATCACTTCATCCTACAACACTAGGCACAGGAAAACATGGCAGCCTAAGAGGATAAATAGTACCAAAAGTTTATAATTGAAACATGAATGGAAAAATACCTCCAAAGCATTGAAATTTACCCTATTAACATTCAATTATCCTCTACTCAAGCACATTAGCATGGCATTCATTTAACAGGGCTAAAACAGTAAACATGAAATATCCCATTCAAGGGTATTGGACAAATTTGCACATATTACTCAGTGAATTTCAATATAAAGGAACAAACCACCTACCTTGGTGTTGGGATATCACTATATGTGAACCTAGAGCCGTGATTCTCCCAAGAACTCCATAGATCTACAAAAACAACTTAAACTCTCAACCTAGAATAACTTGAGAAAGAAGAGGAATCATGAAACGAAGCTCTAGAAGAAGGAAGAGCATACCTAGGTGATCCCAATATAATCGACGACAGTCAATTTGGAGAAAGGGTGCTCAATCAAGGTCTTGGGGAAGATCTTCTCTATACAGATGCTCTTGGTCGAGTTCGGTAGAGAAGAAGACGTTTCTGTCGATAAGACGCGAACCCGGTGTGTTTAATGAAAAAAATATTACACACCATGTACTTTATATGTACGCAGTGTGTACTTTCCATCACCAGCCCCTGCATTAGGTGGTCTCTAGGTCACCACACATAGCCGTGTGCATGGCCGCTACGTGGACAGTACCCAGCTGCCCGCAGTAACTGAGTATATGGAGTGTACTCATAAAGTACATGGCATGTACTTCAAAAATATCCAAAAATTACTCTTTTTCTCAAAAAAGACCAGAAAAGAAAAACATACATGAAAAGAAGATCTGGGTTCTTACAAACTTACCCCCTTAAATGAAATTTGTCCCCAAATTTCTTCAGAAAGGCGGTGTAGAAGAAGAAACAGCGAACATCTCTGGCCACTGTGATCGTACATCTACCTCACTCTCCCAAGTCTCATCCTATACTCACCCATGATGCCATGACACTCATACCAGAGAAACAGACCATCCATATAGAACCTTCATACTTAGATCAAAAATCCAGAATGGATGCTCCTCAAAAAATGCATCCACTTCCAACTCAACCTCCTCGGGTAAGAAGATACGAGACGAGTTTGAGAAGCAACGTCGAAGCCGAGAAACGTGGAAGACAATGTGCATATCCTGGTACCTCTATGGTTGTTTCGCACGGAATCCGGGGATGACCTCCTGGACGGGAGATTCAAACGTTCCGATCGGTTTCTAACGGGTTTGTTCGTAGAACCAGAAACATCCAATGATTCCACATCCGCTTGGACCTACTTTCCAAAGGTAGGCGCTCATTAGCTTGTGGGCTAATGAGGCTTAGGAATTTGCATTGGTCGAGAGGATGGGAGGTCGGACTCATCACACCTTTTTGAGGGGAATTATTGTCTACTCCGGGACTCTCTTTATAGATTTAAGTTATGTTCGTGAATCCTTATTACATTACCAAGTATAAAATGAGCTTTCCTTTAGTTTTAAGAATCAATGATTAAATATGAAAGAAATTTAGAGAATCTTTTATATGTATTCGAGGTTCTTCATCAATAGAGAATCATCTATATCTGTTTAGAGATTCTTGATCAATGGTATCCTTCAAAATATTTATATAGAAAGTCTCTTGGACATTATGATGACCAGGCTGGTTTTAAAGCCACTCAGTGGGGCACTTGAAGTTTATCGTCATTCAGAAGGACGGAGATTATTTCAAAGTTGGGATCGAACCCATAAATGGGCTACCTACGTATCCTTTGTTTTGGAAAAGGAATCAGAACCCACGTAGTTCGAGTGATGGAGTATGATGTTTATGATTGATGGCTCAAAGAAGAATGTCATAATTACTTTTACACTCTAAGCTCACGTGAGTCATGCTCGGTGTGAGAAACAAGAGGCATTGGTAAAATTTAGAAAATTGTGCCATGAAAGATGAAATCATAAGAAATTGTTTGGGGCTTATGTATGGATGACTGCTCAGATAGATGAAGGTTTAGGATTTACTTTTAGGGAGAAAATCCATGAACAGGGTCCACAAAGTTATATGTGCTTTATGGAAATTTGAATACTCTAATCTTGGGGCTTATTCCTAAGGAGAATGCCCAAGTTAGGAGGGGACATATGATTGGGTTTTATTCCTGAAAAGGAAACCCAAATCAAAGATAATTTATGACTGGTTAAGAGAAGTTTAAGGGGACTTGGGGCTTATTCCTGAAAAGGAAGCCCAAGGTTATGACTGAGTCTTATTCTTGAAAAGGAGACTCAGGTTAGGGACTAAGGTTTGGGGATTACTCCTGAGGAGGATGACCATATTTGAGGTTGGGGCTTATTCTTAAGAAAGATGCCCAAGATTAGAGGACTTGATTGAGGCTTATTCCTGAGGAAGATGCCCAGATCAAAGGTTTTATAACTGGGGATTATTCCTGAAAAGGAGACCCAGGTTAAGATTTTCTCATCTTAAAGGATGAGGTTGAATGAATGAACTCCCCGTATTTTAGTGACATAAGGATATTTAAATCACTTAGACTTTGAGAGAGATTTCACAGAATTCCTTTCAGATAAGAAAGTCAAATCAAGAATTCATGCCATAAATGGCTTTGAAGAGTGTCTTGAAGACTGAATCTTTAAAAAGGAAAGGTGAAATGGCTGAAGAGGGGTAAAAATGGGCAAGATGGGCACCCAAAAAGATAGGGGCGCACAAGTCTTGAAAGGCGCGCATGTCCTGCGGCGGCGCGCAAGTATTGGTCGCGCAAGTATACTTGCGCGACATGAGGGGTACTTGCGCGATTTTCAACCAGCATTGAAATGCTTGAGCGACTCTTTATTAAACCCTTTATCATCCTCTTTAGGTTCTTCCAAAAAGGGGACGCGCAAGTTATATTGAAGGAATTAAGTCGGCGCGCAAGTGTTTGATAAGTTTCAACACTTAGGCCTTCCTTCTTCTCTTTAGATCTTCCATTCTAGGTAAGAAATTACCTTAGAAGTGATCTAGAAGCTTTGAGAAAGACTTGGGCGTCGGGAGCTTCAATCCGAGTTTCTGGAAAAAGATCCTCTCGAATGGAGGGCCCACAGGGTCTATTTATAGGCAAAAGAATACCCAGGGCGGTTACCGGGCGGTTACCAATTAGGTCGCGCAAGTCACCTGCGTGACCAAGGTAGTTGCGCAAGTATACTTGCGCGGCAGTGGTATCACTTGCGCGGTGGATTTGCTGTTGATCCTTTGTTCATGCCTTTGTCGATTTTTGATGTTTTCTTCAAAGGATGAATCACTTTTGACTGAGATATTCCCTTTTCCGATCTTTAGATTCTGTGACGAAAGGAGCGTCAACAAAAGTCCCCCCTCAGAGTTGGATCCGGAGAGAAATGAGGATTTGACTCTGAGGAAATCGAATCCTTCCAAAGGAAAAGGGAAGGCGCGCAAGTCTTGAAAGGCGCACAGAGGGTGGCACGCAAGTCTTCGTCGCGCAGGCCTTAAGCGCTCTGGGTGTGGCGCGCAGGTAGGCTTCCTAGCCTATAAATACACGGCCTCATCTCCGTTACATGCATCTGGATTTCCTTATTTCTCGAGCTCTCGCCGCGCAAGTCTTCTTCGCCGCGCAAGTCTCCTATTTTCACTGTTTCCTCGCTGTCGCGCTACTCTCAAGGTAATAAGGCTTGCGCGGAAAATACTTGCGCGACAAAAACTTGCGCGGCACATGTATCACTTGCGCGATATCTCCATACTTGCGCGCCTTAATGCCTTGGCCATTTTTTCCAATTTTTTACACAAATTTTATGAAAAATAAACCCACTTAAGAGTTTAATTTATTCAACTCCTGTGCAGATTCAATGGATCTTAGACCTGGATTAATTGATGAACTGGATAGCAAGCGGATAGATGATATGATGAATATCATTGGCCCTGATTACTATAATGTAAAAGACAGTACTCTTCCAGATTTGGCTAAGTATCTGAAGAAATATCATCGCGACTTTCCTCACTGCACTTATCTACCTTTGTATGGTCATGGTCATCTGCAAGAAGTCATTATTCCAGAAGTAAAGAATTATCTTCCATTTTATTGGTTTCAGAATTATACCAATTTTGCTTCAGCAAATATCTCAGGCGGAGGAGTATTTTAAACTGCTGGAACAGTGGAGAAGGCTTATGTGATGCATCATAGCCCTTGCACACCAGATCTAAAAAAACATACACCTGAGCTTCAACCACATTGTCATCCTTCAATCTTCCGAAATGCTCAAATGGATCAATCCAAAGGCTGGAAGAAAAGTTGGGATTTCCGTCCTGGGGTAGGTGTGAAGCCATCTTGGATGTGGGTATACTAGGTGCGACAGACTTGCGCAGAGTTTATTGAGGATCTGAAGAGAGCTGCAATATATGAGGCTGTTTGGGTTGGGCAAACATATATTTACAGACATGATAACTTCGTGCCAGAGATACTCAGCCACTGGAGCCCAGCGACTAATTCTTTCCATTTGACTCATGGAGAAGTAGGTATCAGTTTGTGGGATGTCCACAAGATTTCAGGAGCTCCAATCTTGGGTGATATGTATGATGAATTCATTCCTCCCAAGGTGACTTGGAGTGATCCAGAGAAGACTCCTGCTTTGGCTCGAGAATTATTTAAAATATTTCACAGGCTCAAGAGTTCAGAGACCTCATTAACTCATTTTAGAAAAGATATTCATCCGGAAGAATGGATGAATGTGTTTCTTACTGAGAAGAAAGGGATGGAGCCAAAAGAAAAAGGATCCAAGAAAAAGAAATCCAAGGATACCCGGCCCAGACGTCCTACCACTTGTCCAAAACCTGAGAAGAGAGGAGCTCCTGGCACATTCTGGCCAACTCTAGAAGCAGGAGAGTTTGAAAAATGGGGATATGAAGTGAATCAAAGAATTCCAAAGAAAACTCATCTGGAGGGTTTCTTGGAAATGTGGCTCAGTGTTTATCTCTTGCCGGTCAGGGATTCGAAGGGAGGCGTTAGGCCAGGGACCTTCGTCATTGCGGCCAAGTTAGCTGAGGGAAAAATGGTTGGGTTAGCTACCCCCATTTTAGCAAAGATTCACAGGAGTTTACTTCACGTCTTCCAGGGTAAATCTCCTTTAAGAATAGTGGGACCATTCCAGGTTTTGTGGGGATGGATCGCCACTCACTTCAGGACTTACAATGTACAGAATGGATTAGAAATTCCTGGAAGCTCTTTCAGACCATCAGTGCAAGCATTCTCTGGAATTGCTCCATTAGATGTTAATGGTTATGACATGAAAGTAAGACTAAGCATGTATAAGGAATTCAACTTCTTTCCTTATGGAAGTCCGCCATCTGGGCGGTTTGTTGATGATGGGAAAGCCCATTTGGATTTGAGGGCATAAATGCTAGCTTGAAGGGATGGCGTGTTAGTAGCCAGGATTGATGGAGAAATCATATGCGAGGCCTATGCTCCATATAGATTTGCACGCCAATTCAAATGTTTGCAACAGATTTTTGTATCCCCTCCAGTACATGTCAGGTTAGAGCAACATCCGATGGTTGCTCGACAACTATGGTTGCTGACATCAAGAGAGAAGACTGGGGCAGTATTTGATCTACCAGTTGAAAAAGTGGCACATTATCTGACTACATTTTATGTCGAACACTGGATAGCATCATACCCTAAAGGGATATTGAATCACCCAGTATATCAAGTGGGAAAAAGGAAGAGGACTGTAGAGAAAGAAACTCTTCCTCATGAAGGTGACGCTTCTCCACCTGAAATAGGTTCAACAGACTCCTCTTCTAGAACTGATTCATCGGATTATCACGATGGGGATGATGAGGCACAACCGGTAGCAAAGCGGTTTCGTGCACGATATAATCCTCCGGCCAGAGTTAAAAGACCCACTCCATCAGCTCCTGGTGAGTTATTTGATTGTAATAACTTCAATCACTGCTACTTTATAAAGTAATAAGTCTCACTTTCTTATTCTCTATCTGTAGTTGCAGGAGTCGGGAAGAAATTAAAATCAAAAATTATAGGACCTTCCTCACAGCCTTTATATCTAAGAACAGAGGCTGTTCAGCTATGACAGAGCTTATATTGTGATTCTGAGACCGCCTGGCTGGATTTGTGTGAGGGCCTACAACTTCCTGGAATAGGATATCTTCTAGCTTCTAAAGACCTTCAATACAGAGATAACCCCAATGAAGTGCGAGCTTACATCAGAGAGCTGGAAATGCTCATATATTCCACTGATAATTCGGTTCCTATCACTAGGCGGGTGAAGGAAATGATTGATCGTGGCACCACTGAGGGGGCTGGTGGTTCTGGAGATGAGGAATGGCAAGAGTACGTGGCTCCTGAAGATGTAAGTTTCCTTTCCTTATTTTCTTTGCAACTTGATTTTAGTTGAAGCTTTGTTTACTTAAGGAAGTTATTTTCTTCATCTTGCAGCTTGCAAAGAAAGGAACCGGGGTTCCTTCGCCACAATATAGCCCTGGTGGTACTGCTATCAGGGCTGCTGCTGATTCTCCTCGTGAACCAGGCGAGATATCTCCAGGCCAGCAGGCCATGAACGAGGCACTGGACATAGCCTTTCATTCGCCAATCCAAGTGCCAATAAGGGAGACTACTAATACTCCGAAAAAACAAAAGAAGCCAAGGCAACGAAGGAGAAAATCCCTAGCTAAACGTTTCATTAGCAGTGGTAAGTCCTTCGAACAATCATGAGTTTATACCCATAATCATATGGTTACTCATATTTCCGAGGATTGCAAGGGCTTCTTCAATTTCTCCCTTGAAGGAAGGGACTGATCCTTCTTCAAAGGTTGTGGAGGGTGCTGTAGAACAATCACAGACTCAGGCTAACTTGGTTGCTCCTAGAGAAGAGCTACCATCCATTCCCAGTATCCCTCCTATCACTGAAGATGCTGTCCAGGGTCAGGGGTTGCATGACATAAGTCGGCAAGAAGACGTAGCAAATGCTCCCACTGGTGAGACTAATCAAGATTCTGAAGTATCATTGGATGAAATGATGAATCAAGGAATTACTTTTGAAGAATTTTATAATGATGCTGAGTTGTCATGTGATTTAGAAGACCTTGGGCGTGAGTGTTACCCTTCGCCCAAATTTTTCTTTGAAAAAATATACTTCTAACCATGATATAAAATAATATGCAGTTTCTTCCGTTGAAGCCGCTGAACTGCCAATGCCCGAAGAGGGTGTGGACACTGATGTCAACCCTATCATTGCAGAAACATTAGCTCAAGTAGAGCTAAATCCAATAAACTCTCCTGAGACTCATCTTGAAAATCCTGTTGAAACTGGGAAAGATAGGGAGAAGTCTTCTCAGGTTGCTGAACCACCATTGGGTAATGGATAACAATATTTGTGATTGTACTTTATTCGCAAGACAATCCATTATTTTGTTATCCTTTGAAGCTGACTAAACCTTTCAATTAATCATGCAGGACCATCAACTGCAATGACTAGATCCGAAGATGAGGCCTCAGCCTCTGCCCCAATGGGAATTGAAAGTGAAGAAGCACAAGTCAGAGGGGAAAGAGCAGGACAAGGCACCTCCCTAAGTGTGCTAATTCCAGATTACATACCCCCTTCTGACGATGATATTGGATCAGATCCAGATATGCTTAAAGCATTCATCTTTTCACGACGTAAGGCATGGAATAACATATGGAATATCATATCGGGGGTGCCTTTAGAAGAGCTACCATCAAAAATTTCCCGATTGTCATCCCAATTTGTTATAATGGGACTTGGTGGTTTTGGGTACGAAAAGATCCATGCTGCGGTGAAACAGATCATTTTCAGGAGGGAGAAAATGCAGACAAGTCGCGAAGATTTGACCAGAGTGAAATTGTCAGTCAACATAGGCGAATTTGAGGCTACGATATCCCAGGCTGAAGCTGATTATGCTGTCAAGATGAAGGATCTGAAGCAAAAAATCAAAGAAAAGGTCGTCCAACAGGTGCAACTCCAGCAACAGTTAGATGCTGTTACTGGGGAACTTGATCAGCTTAATAAATCATTGGATGAAACTCATATGAATGGTATGAAAGCCATTGCAGATGCTAAGAAGGCACTTCAGCAAGCTGAAAAGAGTGAAGCTGGTCAAGTGCACGAGCTTCAAGTAACTGTTGATAAGGCTCAGGATGCTATACATCAAATGAAGACTTATGTTGACAATCTTCTGTAATTCTTGAAAAAGAGAAGAGATTCCAGTCTGTGGATGTCCTTCTAACTCTTGTGTATCAATGAAAAACAATTTTGTCTTCAATCATTTGTATTTGAATTCTTCCATTACTTGCTTCAAATTTACTTAAGCCAATGGGCTTAGTAATCATAGTTTGATTTTTACTAGGATTATTACAAATAACCCTACAAACTTTGAATCTTTTAATTTCTCAATATTACCTAAATCATACAAAGAATGTATATTTAGTGAGCTGGAACTTGACTTTTATTCAGAGTTCCTTTGTCTTTTGTGGGCAGTTTAAAGTCATGCACGCCGGACATAAAGGGGCTAATGTTTAAGGTCGAAATAGCTTTGACCGAAATGGATTAGAAATGGATTCAATTCTTTGAAAATTTATCTGAAAACATATTACCATACTCAAGTATGAGGGAAAAAAATGTAAACTATGGCTTAAGAATATTTGAATCTGAGGAATGATATGAAAAAGAGCTAAAAGTCATTAGAAGAAGTAGTTTCCAAGAATGAAGTTACTATTATTTAACAATACCCGTTTGGGGGTTGAAATATGCAGGGCCACCTATGGGCATTGGCTGCATGGTCAAATAAAATAGAATATTTTGGCTGACAAGTCTGTTATGTGGACTGTTTATGCAAGGCCACCTATGGGAACGTGCTGCATAGTCAGGCAAAAGAACTCCCAGAAATTTACTTTCCTAGTGCTAAAAGCCAGTGAAAGTTTATGGAGATTCAAATTTTCTAAAGCATAGAGTTTGTTGTATGGAAAGAGGTACTTGAATATGGAGAAGATATTTCCAAACAAGAATATTAAAGAACTGGATGAATATCACTCCTACGAAGGTCTGACCCAAATGTAGGGAAGAAGAATAAACCATAGACTTGAATACTTTCAGATCATGAAAAAGGATATGGGACAAATACGTTAAGGATGGCTATTTTTGCAGATCCCTATATATTGTCGTTTAAGACAAATAAGGACAAAAGAGGCATTCTTCTCAAGAATGAAGTTACTATTATTTAACAAAACCCGTTAGGGGGTTGAAATATGCAGGGCCACCTATGGGCATTGGCTGCATAGTTAAATAAAATAGCATCTTTTGGCTGACAAGTCTATTATGTGGACTGTTTATGCAAGGCCACCTATGGGCACGTGCTGCATAGTCAGGTAAAAGAACTCCCACAAGTTTGACATTTTTGTGACTAGAAGTCATGAAAAGGGTTATGAAGATCTGAAAATATTTAAGGTTAGGATTATAATACATAAAGATGGGTATTGTCCAATGTATATAGAGATACATAGGTCAACGAAAACCATAATCATGTTGTGGCTGGGTCCTAAATTGAAATTTTGGACTTCACTACGTATCTCATAAGAATGAGAATCAAGCCATACATAGTTCTTGAAATGTAGTTTAACGTCGTGCAGGACGAAAGTATGAGTGATCTTAGTTTAGGGTCATAGAATTCGGACCATAATAATGAATACACAGTGTGTGTTTTCATGAGGACTTTTCAGCCAAGGGACTGAAAGTGAAATTTGGGGTTAGGCCCAAAAGACTTGGGACTGGATTTGAGGGACACTCGAATGTTCCTACGTATCCCATAAGGATGGGAATCAAGTCCACGTAGTTCTAGAACTACCCTTTGTACAAATTTGGTTCGTACATGTGAAGGGTGAAAGGGGACTTTATTGCAATGATGGTTTTAACCTAAGATAAAAAGTTTAGGCATTACCATGTATGTACGTAGTCTTTTGAAAAAATGAAAACCATGATTGAAAAAAGAATCAATGTTAATAATGGTTCCTTCTCAAATGAGGAAATCAAAGAATATTGTAGTTTATTGTCGTACCGGACAAAAGTTTTGTATAGTTTAACGTCATATAACAAGGACGAAAGTGAATCAATGTAAAGATATTGATTCCAGGGGTGGTTTCACAAATCATCATCATATGAGATGGTGGTGAACCGATGTGAAGAGATTGTTTTTGGGCTTGAACCTTGGGAGGTTGCCTATATACCCAGCCTGGAGGGCAAGGATCAAAGTCCGTGTAGTTCAATTAAAGAATGAATCAATGATCAAGTTATTCTTGGGGACAATGATCTAAAAAAATGTTGTTGGGACTTACACATGGTTAGTGGCCCAAAGGGAGTGTTATGGTTGATGTTCGCTCTAAGCTCACGTGAGTCATACTCGGTGTGAGAAACAAGAGATAATAACAACCTTAACGATGCACAATTTTAATGTCATGTAGGACATAAAAAAGGGACTATGCAGTTTAAAGTCTTGCAGTTAGGACTATTGGTGCTGCACAGTTTAGTGTCATGTAGCAGGGACAAAATAACAGTTTAATGTCATGTAGGACATATGGGACTTTCTGTACAGTTTAGCGTCATGTAGTTAGGACGATGGGGACAATATAGTTTAACGTCATATTGGACGAAAAGGGGGACTGTGCAGTTTAATGTCATGCAGTAAGGACAAAAGAGTGTATCATTTTAACGTCATGTCGGACGAAAGTGCGAATAGTTTAAGGTCATATGCATGGACCGTGGATGGTGCAGTTTAATGTCATTCTAGACCTTTGATGATTATATAATTTAACGTCTTTCCGGACGTGAGGGACTTTTATACAGTTTAGCGTCATGTAGTTTAGGACGTCACAGTTTAACGTCTTGCTGGACATAAGGGATTTGCAAATAGTTTATGGTCATATACATGGACCAGGGATGATGCAGTTTAAGGTCATGCTGGACGGTTTAGGGAACTTTTTCACAGTTTAATGTCGTGTGGGATGAAGTTGCAGTTTAAGGTCATACTGGACCATTACTGTACAGTCTAAAGTCATGTAGCTAGGACTAACTGGTGCTGTACAGTTTAAAGTCATGTAACTAGGACTAAGGTGAACAAATATGAGGATATCAGTTCTGGGGACTTTTTTACAGTTTAACGTCATGCTGGACGTTGGAAGTTCCACACAGTTTAATGTCATGTAGATAGGACATTATACAGTTTAATGTCATGTAGGACATTGAAGGTGACACAGTTTAACGTCATGTTGGACGAAGTTGCAGTTTAAGGTCATACTGGACCATTACTGTATGAACCAAATGTAAGAGTCTTGGTTCTGAGAACAATATTTTGTGTTTATACAAAATACTTCTTCAGAAATCTGGCATTAGTTGGAGTCGTGATGTGTTCTCCATCCATTGAGATCAGAGAATACACTCCATTGGAGTAGACCTTATGTATTGAATAAGGTCCTTCCCATTTTGGTTCAAGCTTGGGAGGCTTATTTCCTGGTATCATTGGTGTTCTGAGAACCAATACCAATTCTCCCTGAATGAATGAACGAAGATGAACTTTTTTGTTAAAAGCTCGTGCTATTCGATTCTGATAGATTTCCAAGTGGTGCAAAGTGCACAATCTCTTCTCATCTAACTATTCCAATTCATTCAACCGCTTTTGGGATTGCTCATCTGTTGATAACTGATCACAAATGGCTATTCTGAGTGAGGGCAATTGAACTTCAATTGGCAAGACTGCTTCTGTTCCATATACCAATGAATATGGAGTAGACCGCGTTGCATTGCGAGTGGTAGTCCGATAAGCCCATAAAGCATGATAGAGTTTATCATGCCATGACCTCTTATCTTTATCTACCATCTTTTGCAGTATATTTGAAAGAGTCTTGTTGAAGGCCTCTATCTGGCCATTAGCCGCTGCATGATATCGAGATGAATGGTTGGACTTAATGTTGTATTCTTGAAACAATTTCTTTACCTCAGAAGAACAGAAGTTGGTGCCGTTGTCTGTCAATATGGTATGAGGGACACCAAATCTAGTAATGATGTTAGACTTGATGAAGCTAACAATGCATTTAGAACTGACTTCTTTGAGAGGTATTGCCTCTGCCCATTTGGAAAAGAAATCAGTAGCAGTAAGAATGTACTTAAACTGCTTCGCCGTAGCTGAAGGGTAAGGTCCCACCACATCCATTCCCCATGTGGAAAATGGCCATGAGTATTTAGCTGTATGAAGCAACTCTGGAGGTTGATGAATGAAGTTGGCATATACTTGGCATGAATGACACTTCTTTGTGAAATTAACACAATCTTGTATCATTGAAGGCCAGAAGTATCCAAGCCTTCGAATTTGATCAGACAATCTATGTCCACACTGGTGGGCACCACAGACTCCTACATGTACTTCTTTTATGACAGCCATTGTCTCTTCACCATCAATACATCTGAAGAGAACTCCATCAAAACCACGTTTATAGAGAATTTTCTCGAGGTGGTTTGGACCATCATAAAGAGTAAAATTGACCACACGCCGCCGAATTTGTTCTTTCTTGGCTCTATCAGGTGGAAGTGTTCCATTTTGAAGGTATTCCTTGATAGGTGACATCCATCCTGTAGTATGACCATACGGTTCAGGAATGAGACTAATTTCATTAATTTCCTCTGTTCTGACTTGAACATAAGGTGAAATTGCACGACGGTGGGCAATACCGATGGTTGTCTCGTCCCGATTTGGATCTGCTAAAGCTGTGGCTATATTAGCCAGTGCATCAGCTTGAGGATTTTGTGATCTTGGGACATAAGAAAATGTCGGTTCTGAAGGGAATTCCGACATTAACTCTCTGACGTAATCATACAAAGGGATTAATTCTTCTTTTCTGATGGCATAATCCCCATTGACTTGTTTGATTACCAGGTCTGAATCACCTTTCAACTTTATGTGATTCACTTGTGCTTGAAGTGCTAACTCCAAGCCTGCAATGAGAGCTTGGTATTCAGCTTCATTATTGGTACCACCTTCCCACAACAAAAAGGAATAAGGTAACACTGCCTTATCTGGAGAAATGAGCACAATTCCTAAACCAACTTTGTTGAATTTAGGATTTTCCATTTTATTCCCTGTTGGACTTCTAGAAGCACCATCAAAATACATTTCCCATGTTTGAGGACTCTCTTGAATAGAGAAAATTTCCTCATCAGGGAGTTCGATATCTGAATACGTGTCTTCCATTGAAGGATGTTCAGCCAAGAAATCAGCCAGAGCTTGGCCCTTAATTGCCTTTTGAGACACATACTGGATGTCGAACTGCTGTAGAATAACTGCCCATCTTGCCAGACGTCCTGTAAGCATTGGACGACTAAGGATGAATTTGAGTGGATTATTACGAGATACCAATTGGACCTCGTGATGTTGCAGGTAGTGTCTCAGTTTCTGAACTGCAAAGATTAATGCTAGGCAGCACTTTTCAATACTCGAATACCGGGTTTCTGCTTCAAGCATAGTTCTACTGAGATAGTAGAGACTATTTTCATTCCCAGCATCATTCTTTTGAGCGAGAAAGGCACCCAATGATTGCTCTAAAGCTGTCACATAGAGGATAAGAGGCCTACCCTCAACAGGTGGCATGAGTACTGGTGGACTCAAGAGGTATTTCTTGAGAACATCAAATGCTTTTTGACATTCTTCAGTCCATTGGTAAGTGACTCCTTTCTTCAATAATTTGGTAAAAGGTAAACTTTTGCCTGCCAAATTGGCGATGAAACGCCGAATATAGGCTAAGTGTCCTTGAATTCCTCTTAATTCTTTCAAATTCTGAGGAGGTGACATACCAAGGATTGATTTGGTCTTCTCAGGATTGACTTCAATACCACGATGGCGTACAACAAAGCCGAGGAATTTTCCTGAGGTTACCCCAAAAGCACATTTTAAGGGGTTCATCTTCAAATTATGTTGTCGAAGCTTGTGGAATATGACTTCCAAATCAGCCAAGTGATCAAAACGTTGTTTGGATTTAACCACCAGATCATCTACATAGCATTCAACAAATTTCCCTAGAAAAGGTTTGAAGATACGATGCATGGTGCGTTGATATGTTGCACCTTCATTCTTTAAACCAAAGGGCATCTCCCGGTAACAAAACACACCTTGAGGAGCTCTGAAGGATGTATATTCCTCATCTTCTGGGGCCATTCGGATCTGATTATATCCAGAATACCCATCCATGAAAGAAAGTACTTCATAGCCAGCTGTCGCATCAATTAAGAGTTCTGTAATCGGAACTGGAAAATCATCTTTGGGACAATACCGATTAAGATCTCTGAAATCGATGCAAACCCAAATTTTTCCGTTCTTCTTCTTTACAGGGACAATATTAGCCAACCAATTGGGATATTGAACTTCTCTGACGAAGTTAGCTTTGATAAGCTTATCCACTTTAGCCTCGATTTTGGAAGCATAGGTTGGGTGTGTTCTTCTCGCGGCTTGCTTGAATCCTCGATGTTCTTTTGGCAAACCCAAATGATGGGTGGCAACATCAGGATCAAGGCCAGGCATCTCTGTATAATTCCAAGAAAAAATATCTTTATTTTGCTTTAGAAAAGAAATATACATCTCTTGTTCTTCAAGGGTCATGGCCGCACTAATTAAAGTGGGGCGTGGATCTTTCTTTGTACCCGGGTTTACTTCTCTGAGTTCATCCACAGCGGTAGAGATACCCTCTTCAAATGCTGGAGGAGCATCTCTAAGATCTTCCTCTTCCTCTTCATCATGTGTTATTTCTTCCGTTTCTACTTGCAAAGTAGATGAAAAAATGAAATCTTCATGACCATAATAGATGTCAAAATTTTCACATTTTGAAGAAGAAGCTTCCATTTCCGACCCTATTGATGATAAAGGGTCTTCTTTGGGAATCACAGAGGAGATGATGGATTGAGAATCGACATCAATATTCACCTTTGGTGTTGCTATAACTTCTTCTGGCCTGATTAGAGAAGTATAGACTTGTTGGATTTCAGCAGACGAAATGAAAACGTTACCACTTATGCTTTCATCACTGCTCGGTAAGTTACCAATTTCTCCCATGTTGTCTGGCTCAATTGCCGTAATTGACATTATGGATCTTTCCATAAGGGTATTTTGATTTGGGCCTATTTTGTCAATTTGACTGATAGGTAACACATAATCTGTACTCACATGTAAAAATGGATTTTTTGGAATTTTTTCCAAACCATATGGAGCATTAACTTTGGTAATTTCCTTCATTGTAGATTTTTCTCTTCCCTTCATGTGATAAAATTCCGCCTCAATGTATTGAGACTCACATGTCTTGAATGGGGCCTTATCACCATACAATGTTCCAACTTGACCATCGAAACAGTATTTGAGACATTGATGGTATGATGACGGAATAGTTGCATGCTGATGTAGCCAGGGTCTTCCAAGCAAGATATTGAAAGCTGAGTCTTGATCAACAATCATGAAATCCGAATTGGAAACAAGATCTCCAAACTGAGTTCTGATCGTAACTTCTCCCAGTGGTTCTTGTTCATTTTTATCATATCCTTGCAACATCATGGTAGAAGGAGATAAATCAGATTCCGTGAGGCCCAATCGACGAAGTGTACGAATGGGCATGAGGTTGACTCCTGAACCATTGTCAATAAAAGCTCTTCGAACATCTATACCATTGACTTTTCCAGATAAGTACAAAGGTTTTATGTGCCCATGCACAACATCATCTTCATCTTTATCAGTAAAAGATATCACTGCATGACATTCTGCAGGATTATTCTCTATGTGATAAATTTCAGCTGCAGCAATTTCAGCTTCAAACTCTCGAGGACTTGACAAAGCTTCGATGAGTGCTTCCCGAAGATCTCTTGATAGATTCAAAGCATCCAAAATTGATAATTTGGCTGGTACTTGGTCTAAGTGTTTCAATATATCATACTTTTGATCTAGAGGCCTGCGTTTCCCAATAGGAATATGCGGTTTAGCAGGTACCTTGGAAGCAGATGCTTTGGAAGCTGATGCATCTTGTATTGAAGTTGGCAACATCTTTGGTTTTGGAAAATTATACTGATTAGATCCATTTACTTGCTGAGATAAAGAAGATGGAACCTTTAATCGATCTTCCAAAATAACTGTGCCGAAGCTGAGTTGGCCATTTGCAGAAGAACTTTCTTGTTCTTTTTGAGCTCGCTGAAGGGCTCTACCACAAGTTTCTGCTGCATATACAGTTCTAGCATGGGTAGAATTAGAGTAGTGGCTTCGGAAAGATCCACGTCTTCCCCTATATCCTGAACCTCTAGAACTTCCTCGGGTTCCCTTATTTGATACAAGGAATTCAGGCTTATCAAGACTGAAATATGAATCTGTTAATTGAATCATATTAACAGAACCAAAGATCAATTCTTCGTCTGATAAAGACTCTGCCTGGTTAGCCTGTTTAGGTTGTGCCGTTTGGTGGGACGGTGCCCGTGGCTTTGAAGTAGATGGCATGAAATCTGCCAGAGTCAAAGACAATTTAGGCTTTGATGCATACTCATCTTCTTCTGATTCCTCTTTCTTCTTTGAATTGTGTTGCCCTTTTGAGGATTTGTCCTTTGATGGAGGCTTTACTGCAGCTTTTGTAGGAGACACAATTGGCTTCTTCAATTGTGTTCGCAAAATGGAATGGGTCCGATTGATTGTCTTTCTGACCATCCAATCATCATATTTTCTCGCAGTTTTGCTTTTGACTTCCTGCCACTCGCCTCCTTCTTCTGGATCTGTAGCGGTAATACACGCTACATGAGCTGAAGAACCCTTCAATTTGACTTGTCCCAAGTCGACCATCTTTTGCAGGAGGTCTTTAAAGACAAAACACTCCTGGATGGGATGCCCCAACATTTGATGAAAGGGACATTAATTGGGACGGTCTTCATCTCCTTCCTTGTTTGGCCTTCTGGGCACTGGTAATTGAACCAAATTATTTTCCAGAGCTGAAATGAAGTAAACAGGAACTTGCTCACTTCGGAAAGAGTATGTTTTACTCTTCATATCCTCAAATTGTTTTCGTCGTTGATCTTTTTGATCATTTGGACAAAATAGCCTTTGTTGTTGGCGTTCAGGAGGTGGAGCCCTTCGAGAAGATGAAGGTTTTGAAGTAGAAATAGGTACAGGTGCCTGTTTAAGCATAACTGTAGCAGTTTCTGCTTTACCCATTCTTCTTCCTGGAGCTGATGGAATTACATGAGATTTAACCTTAGCCTGTATAAGGGAATCTTCAATCTGTTGAGCGATTGAAGTAAGGTCTCGAAACCCTACTGTGTATTTCATAGGGATCAATGGCGTGCGTAATTCGTCACGCAAATTTGCCACACAGATTGGCAATAATTCCTCCTGAGGGAGTGATAAACTCAAGGAATACATTAATCCCTTCCAACGAGCAATGAAATCAGAGACTCTTTCATTCTCCCTTTGCTTGCAGTTTTTAAGATCGAAAACTGTCGTTTTTGGCAAAGTTGAGCTAAACTGAAGAAGGAATTTTTGACGAAGATCCTCCCATCCGATGACTAACCGGGATTTCAAGCTTGTATACCAGACAAAAGCTGGTCCTTGCAAGGTTCGCATGAAGCATCTGAGTTTCACTACTTCTTGCTGCTCTGGAGTTCCCATCATAGGATCACAACAAGATACGTAATGCGTCAAATGTTGTTCAGGGTCGCCTGATCCATTGAAAGTAGGGAAAACAGGGTTTCCAAAACTGGATGGAGGAGAAATTGAATCTACCCATTCAGGGTAAAATTTCTTTTCAGGTTGAACTTGCGCCCGTTTCCCTTCCATAGTTTCTAACCGAGCTGTTAATGACTCAATAATAGTTATTAACTTTTGAGAAATGTCAGGTTGAACTTGGTTTTAGGTAGGTGCAATGAATGGAGCTTGGACAGACGTGGTGGTTGGTGCTGCAACTGATGGTAGTGCTGCCAACCGTTGTTGCGTTTGACCCGTAGGATTAGACCTCTGTGGGTGTACTGACAAAGGAGGATATTCTTGATCCATCTCAGTAGTTACAACAAATTCCTTCGGTTGTCGGACTTCAGCATTCTTAAGAAGAAGACTACTCTGAAGTAGTTCTGCATTCAACCTTTTTAATTCTTTCATTTCTTCCTCCTGTTGTGCAAATCTTTGCTCTAATGAGAGCGATTGACCTCCTTCAGAGGAAGGGTGAGAAGTAACCTGATTCTTTCCTTTCCCCTTATTGGATCCTTTTCGGAGAGGGGGAAGTGGGTTACTTGAAGAAATACCCAGATTTTGGGTAAGCCTTTGATTACGTGTGCACACACCTTCTTCATTTAGGTCTGTGTGCGCAACTTCTTGAGCAGGAACCTCTTCATATGATCCCTCTGATTGAGCCTCATCTGGTGAATCAGCAGCAACAACATTGATGACATTAATGGATGCATATTGCATGGAATCCTTTCTATCAGCATTACTGTGATATTGTCTCCTTCTATGTCCATAATGAGACATGGCATTCCGTTGACTTGATCCCTCAGGAATTTCTTGGAGAACCGTCACTTGGAGAGAATCTCCTGACAGCTTGGCTCTTCGTTCCTCTTGAGGCCTATTCCCTAATCGAGAGAATACTGACTTTCTCTGAGGGAGGGATTGAAGATTTGAAAAAGTCCCCAGTCTGGTGGACTGGGGGTGTTCCTGCTGCTTCCGCTCAACTCCTCGAATCCCATTCGTTGACTCTGAGGGTTGGGTTAGAGAAGTCCCCAGTCTGGCAAGCTGGGGTGTCTCTTGACATGCTATGTCTGAGATCTTCTTAAAATCTCTCTTGATCTTGCGAATCTTAGTTCGGAAATTAGCTGGATGCATTAACCTGTATCCACTTTTATCACCTGGTTCAACAGACCGTTGGATGATTTCCGAAACTTCTGTCATTTGATGACGTGTTTTCTCTAGACGAGAGGCTTGTGCAATATTCTCGCCTGCTTGATGTAGAAGCAATTCAACAACCTGTTCTCTATATACTTGATTTTGAGAGGAACTAGTTGAAGCTTGTTCTCGAGCAAGCTTTTGATTATGAACAAAGCCCATTGACTGTGGCCGTCCATGGGCAATAACATTGCATGAGACCATTTTCGGCGGGCTTTGCTGACCGGAAAGCACTGTGAAATGTAGTGCTCCGTGAAAACCCCATCCTCTGATATGAACATTAGATGGAGCATTGGAAATTAACTGACGCAATCTTCTTAGTGCGCCAAGGCATTAACGTTGAAGGGTTCTCTGTTGCTTTTCAGCCTTCGGATACCGAGAGACTGATAGAGATGCCAAATCAATCTGGCGTTGTAACCCTTCTATTATCTTAAGATGATTTTCATATTCATCGTAAGATAATACCTTCTTCTTTAATTGAAAAAGAGTTTTCCATATGTTGAGACGAATATCATGGATTCCATCATCCGTCAACATCTTTGGAATATCGTACTGGGAATCAGCCAAAGGCCAAAACATGACTGGTACTTCACCTTTTGCCAGTTTTTTCCTCATGTTCAGCATTTCCTCTTTATCATTAAATGAAGATTCTTCTACCTGTTTGGACCAGAGTTGGTGTTTCCTTGTTGCTTCATCGGATTCAACAAGATTGGTAGAGAAATCACTATTCATGCTGGAAGATGAATGACCCAGGGAAGGTTCGGAGAATAACCTGAACCCCAGGCTATCTTCTGATGGAGAAAGAGTTTCACCTGCCGATAGTAAAGCATCAGACATGACTGGTTTTACATTTGCAAGTGCCTCGAGATAGGAGGGCTTTCTCGTCACTACATTGCATTCTGAAGAATTTTCGAGACAACGTGAATCACTACTGCGGAGAGGACTTTCGCAGCGAAGTTCATCACCATGAGGAGGACCATCATGATGGGTTACAGCAAAAGATGAAATCTCTTGCTCCTTGGTCTTCTGACCACACAGAGGGTTCCTGTGGCTCTCATCTGAAGAAGAAACTTCAAGATTGACCGAATTTTCATGAAGCAAGTCTTCATGAGGAAGTGTCTGTTGAAGACCTTCAGGATTAATGTTCCCGTTATTGGGAACTGAGGGAGTAGAATCTTGAATTCCGACAGATAAATGTCTGAGGGCTTCAAGAACTCCAGCATCGAGCAAGGCTTGGTTACAGATTGGCCTTTGATCTCCTGACTGTGCTGGGCGGATCTTTTTCTTAGATGCCTTCTTACTCACTTTAGAAACCACTTGATGACGAAAGTGATTGCTCTGAGCAGGTGTATGTGCCTGATCAGGAAAGATGGTCAGGTTAGGCTGACGATCATCGCTCAAATCAGGTGTATGTGCCTGACTTGGTTGTCCATATGATATGGGGGAGTAGGCCCCACAACCCTCTTGGACTGGAACAGATGTGTGTGTCTGTTCCGGAGTGAATTGTTGATGTGTCACTCCACTGCTAGGGATAGATTTATGTGTCTGTCCATGAGATGATGCTGAAGCTGTTATGATATCCTGGCAAGCATCCAGAATATGAGCAGGAATTTGCTTCTGCTCTTTCACCATTGACAAAATATGTTTGGTGACTTCAGCCGCCGGAACAGGGATATACGTCCATTCCGGGCTTGGAGTAGGTGTATGTGCCTGCTCCTGTCCTCCTTTTCCTGTCAGTGAATCCTGACAGTACTCAAGTGTGGAGGCAGAGAGTTTAGTCTGCCTCCTGTTTGTCGTCGGGGCTTTCCGACTGACTTCTCTGTGCGCTACCAAGCGAGACTGTTGGTAGGCTTGATTAGTATTAGCAGGTGTATGTGCCTGCTGATTACACTTCGCCAAACGCGGTTGACGAGATCCACCATATGTAGTCAGACGAGCCTGCTGACTAACTGGTGATGTATAAGCAGGTGTATGTTCCTGCCTATGGTACTCCGTCGGAATTGCCTGGCGGGATCGGCTTGATGCTGTCAGACGAGTCTGCTGGACAGCTGAATTAAAACGGGAAGGTGTGTATGCCTGCTCGTTATTTTCCACCAAGTTAGGTTGGTGGACTTCTCCGGAGATGGCAGGGATGACT
Organism: Viscum album; assembly: GCA_963277665.1. NCBI lineage: Eukaryota > Viridiplantae > Streptophyta > Magnoliopsida > Santalales > Viscaceae > Viscum > Viscum album. Next base: position 197,076,535 of record OY728157.1, on the reverse strand, counting down.
ACCTGCCTATTGTTAACCGGATTCCGTCTCTGGTGGTTCATCTTGCCTGCTCGGGTTCGAGGAACCTGAGCTGAATGCCTGTAGTCGGTACCCTCATCATGTTGAGGGCGCACTACCGCACGAGTCTGGCGGCGATTGTTGATGGGAGACCTCGGGAAGGACTCCTGTCTTTTTGAATTAAGGCCCCGAGGGACCTGCTCATTCACTTCCTCGGAGTAAGGGAGTGAATGGAAATTGCGTTCCGGGGATAACGACCCGAAACGGTTGGAGACGGTAGTCAGCACCGCCTGCTTCTTGATTGCTGGCCGTCGTTGTCCGGACGACCAGGTAGAGTTGTTAACTTGGAGGGCTTGACGAGCGGCCTCCAGAGTTGGGATAGTACCGTTGCGACGGTACTCCTTAACCAGTGCATTAGAAACACAGCGTTGAAGACGCTGAGTTGTTGATGTCAACCTCAGAGTGGATGACGTTCCAGCAGGAGTAGCAACATTGGTTTTCACAGCAGTAGACCTCACAGTAGAGGTGTTCACAGCAGCAGTATTCACAGGGGTGAATTTAAGGAAAGCCATTTTTGCAGAAGATCTTGAAAAAAGAGTGCCTGTTCCATGTAACAGACATAATCAAGATGAATCCGGCCACTGCATCTTTTGGATGAGCATATGTCAATGATTGCCTTGTTGGCCCAAGGGGCCTAACAAATAAGAAGAACATCACTTTAATTTGGTTAAGGATTCACGTCGGGTTCACCATTTTTTGTTTCGCACGGAATCCGGGGATGACCTCCTGGACGGGAGATTCAAACGTTCCGATCGGTTTCTAACGGGTTTGTTCGTAGAACCGGAAACATCCAATGATTCCACATCCGCTTGGACCTACTTTCCAAAGGTAGACGCTCATTAGCTTGTGGGCTAATGAGGCTTAGGAATTTGCATTGGTCGAGAGGATGGGAGGTCGGACTCATCACACCTTTTTGAGGGGAATTATTGTCTACTCCGGGACTCTCTTTATAGATTTAAGTTATGTTCGTGAATCCTTATTACATTACCAAGTATAAAATGAGCTTTCCTTCAGTTTTAACAATCAATGATTAAATATGAAAGAAATTTAGAGAATCTTTTATATGTATTCGAGGTTCTTCATCAATAGAGAATCATCTATATCTGTTTAGAGATTCTTGATCAATGGTATCCTTCAAAATATTTATATAAAAAGTCTCTTGGACATTATGATGACCAGGCTGGGTTTAAAGCCACTCAGTGGGGCACTTGAAGTTTATCGTCATTCAGAAGGACAGAGATTATTTCAAAGTTGGGATCGAACCCATAAATGGGCTACCTACGTATCCTTTGTTTTGGAAAAGGAATCAGAACCCACGTAGTTCGAGTGATGGAGTATGATGTTTATGATTGATGGCTCAAAGAAGAATGTCATAATTAATTTTACACTCTAAGCTCACGTGAGTCATGCTCGGTGTGAGAAACAAGAGGCATTGGTAAAATTTAGACAATTGTGCCATGAAAGATGCAATCATAAGAAATTGTTTGGGGCTTATGTATGGATGACTGCCCAGATAGATGAAGGTTTAGGATTTACTTTTAGGGAGAAAATCCATGAACATGGTCCACAAAGTTATATGTGCTTTATGGAGATTTTAATACTCTAATCTTGGGGCTTATTCCTAAGGAGAATTCCCAAGTTAGGAGGGGACTTATGATTGGGTTTTATTCCTGAAAAGGAAACCCAAATCAAAGGTAATTTATGACTGGTTAAGAGAAGTTTAAGGGGACTTGGGGCTTATTCCTGAAAAGGAAGCCCAAGGTTATGACTGAGTCTTATTCCTAAAAAGGAGACTCAGGTTAGGGATTAAGGTTTGGGGCTTACTCCTGAGGAGGATGCCCATATTTGAGGTTGGGGCTTATTCTTAAGAAAGATGCCCATGATTAGAGGACTTGATTGGGGCTTATTCCTGAGGAAGATGCCCAGATCAAAGGTTTTATAACTGGGGATTATTCCTGAAAAGGAGACCCAGGTTAAGATTTTCGCATCTTAAAGGATGAGGTTGAATGAATGAACTCCCCGTATTTTAGTGACATAAGGATATTTAAATCACTTAGACTTTGAGAGAGATTTCACAGAATTCCTTTCAGATAAGAAAGTCAAATCAAGAATTCATGCCATAAATGGATTTGAAGAGTGTCTTGAAGACTGAATCTTTAAAAAGGAAAGGTGAAATGGCTGAAGAGGGGTAAAAATGGGCAAGATGGGCACCCAAAAAGATAGGGGCGCGCAAGTCTTGAAAGGCGCGCAAGTCCTGCGGCGGCGCGCAAGTATTGGTCGCGCAAGTATACTTGCGCGACATGAGGGGTACTTGCGCGATTTTCAACCAGCATTGAAATGCTTGAGTGACTCTTTATTAAACCCTTTCTCATCCTCTTAAGGTTCTTCCAAAAAGGGGACGCGCAAGTTATATTGAAGGAATTAAGTCGGCGCGCAAGTGTTTGATAAGTTTCAACACTTAGGCCTTCCTTCTTCTCTTTAGATCTTCCATTCTAGGTAAGAAATTACCTTAGAAGTGCTCTGGAAGCTTTGAGAAGAGACTTGGGCGTCGGGAGCTTCAATCCGAGTTTCTGGAAAAAGATCCTCTCGAATGGGGGGCCCACAGGGTCTATTTATAGGCAAAAGAAGACCCAGGGCGGTTACCGGGCGGTTACCAATTAGGTCGCGCAAGTCACCTGCTTGACCAAGGTAGGCGCGCAAGTATACTTGCGCGGCAGTGGTATCACTTGCGCGGTGGATTTGCTGTTGATCCTTTGTTCATGCCTTTGTCGATTTTTGATGTTTTCTTCAAAGGATGAATCAATTTTGACTGAGATATTCCCTTTTCCGATCTTTAGATTCTGTGACGAAAGGAGCGTCAACAATGGTAAATGCAACTGATAGGAAACCGACCCAACTCTTTCCAACACCTCAAACGGTCCGACTTTCCTTGGTGAAAGCTTACCCTGTCTCCTAATACTTTTGTTCCCCAACCTCGATGTGACATAAAGGAAAACCTGATCCCTAACCTTGAATTCTAGAGGTCATCTCCAGTTATTAGGATAAGAATTCTGTCGAGATAGTGCACTAGCCATACTCTTCTGAATCAAATCTATCTACTCTGTGGTCTCCTAAACAAAACGAGGTCCTAGAATTTCTTCCTCTCCTACCTCCAGCCAACATAATGTTTATCGGCATGGCATACCGTACAAAGCCTCATAAGGTGCCATATGAATTGTTTCTTGAAAACTATTATTAAAGGAAAGATCCACAAGAGGTATATTCTTCTCCCAAGAACCTCCAAAATCTAGGATTATTTCCTGAAGAATTTCCTCAAGTACGTGAATCATATGCTCGGACTGGCCATCTTTCTTGGGGTGGTAAGCTGTACTCCGAAGAACCTGTGTCTCCAAAGCTTTCTGAAGCCCCAACCAGATCAGAGAAGTAAAACTGGAATCACTATCTAAAATGATGGAGTGTGGAACCACATGTAGATGTACAATCTCTCGGATTTACAACCTTCCCAGCTCATCAACACTGATGGTATCTTGATTAGAAATATGTGAGTAACCTTCATGAGTCTCTCAATGGCAACCCAAACTGCCTGATTCCCTCGAGGCGACCTTGGCAGACCTGTCACGAAATCCATCGCGACACCATTCCATTTCCACTTGGGAATGGGTAACTGCTACAAAAGCCCTGCTGGTCGCTGATGCTCCACCTTCACCTGCTCACAGGTGGAACACTTCATGAAGAAACCTGCAACGTCTCTCTTCATACCTGGACACCAATACTGGTGGTGTAGATCACTATACATCTTGGTGATACCAGGATGAACTTCCTAAACTGAGGAATGAAATTCCCACATAAGATCCTCGTGTATGTCTGATGAAAACCATAAGTGCCCCTAGAAATGAAAGATCTCATCCTCGCCTATGGTACAACCCAGAATAGGGTCCTCTCCTGACATGATTTCCCATAGTACTAGGCCTTCAGAAACTAGTAGCTACCTCAATCAAACTCAATCAAAAAAGTAGAGGTAACAACCCCAGAAGAACGAAAAGCCGTCCCCTTTTTGTCGTGCACCTCTAAATGAATCTCAAAGAATAGAGCCAGAAGATTAAACTCACTACTGGCCTCATGAATTTCCTGTATCTGAGTCATCCTACTCAACACATCATCCATTGCATTGCCTTTCCTAGGAGTATAGGAAAGTTCAAAGTAAAATGACTAAAGCTACTCAACCCACCTTCACTGTCTCAAATTCAACTCACGTTGAGTATTGAAACTTTTGTGATTCGTGAAAACCACAAAATGTTTTCCCAAAAGATAATGTATCCGACAGTGCAAGACATGAACAACAACAGCCAACTTGAGATCGTACGGTGGGTAATTCCTCTCATGTGGCCTCAACTTCTGGGACTCGTACGTGACGAATCCTTCTCCCTACATAATCAAAGCTCCCAACTGGATAGCTAAAGCATCATATTAAACAATATATCTATTTCCCAACTCTAGAAAAACTAGTATCAGTGTTAAAGTCAGCCACCATTTCAGCTCTTGAAAAGATAACTCACAAGAGTCTAACCACAAGAACATTTCACCCTTTCTAGTCAAGCCCTTCAGTGGCATTTCTAAGCGTGAAAAGTCCTATATGAAATGTCTTTAGTATCGAGCTAGCCCTAGAAAAATATTTACCTCAAAGAAATTCTTCGGCTGATCCTAGGAAACTTCTGCTATCAATTTCTCTAGGTCTACTAATACTCTTGTCTCTGAGTTAACATGACCCAAGAAATGAATCTGGTGCATCCAAAAGTGGCATTTTGAGAGCATAGTATAAAAATAATGCTCTCTCAGTGTACTCAAAATGATCTCAAGATAGGTATTATGGTCATGTTGAGTGTGAGAGTACACCAATATATCGTCCAAAAATACCACCATGAAAGAATCCACGTATGGATGGAACACTCGGTTCATCAGTACCCTAAAAACTAAAGGTGCATTCATGAGACCGAATGACATAACTATATATTCATATATACGATACCCAATTCTGAAGGCTGTAAGAGGTATATCAGATGGTATAACATGCAACTGATGATAACCAGACCTCAAGTCAATCTTCGAGAACACCTGGGCTCCTCGAAACTGATCAAAGAGATCATCAATCCTCAGCAAGGGATATAGGTTCTTGATTTTCAACTGGTTCAGCTTCTGATAATCCACACAATGTCTAAGGGTACCATCTTCATTCTTTGAAAATAAGCCTGGTGAATCCCAAGGAAAAGTAATGGGCTAGATAAAGCCCTTTTCTTGCTACTCCTCCAATTGCTTCTTGAGCTCCTGTAACTCTGGTGTATCCATCCTATAAGGAGGAATAGACACCTTTGCCGCTCCTGGAATGAGCACAATAGAAAATTCTACCTCTCTCTCCAGAGGAAAACCAGAAAAGTCCTCTGGAAAGATGTCCTTAAAATGATCCACCACTTCAAGAAATTCTAACAATGAATTCCCCTGGTCATCCATATATAGACTACCAAAATGGGCTGTAACTCCTCCCAACCCATGATGCTCGGGCCTGCTCTTCTTGCCTGGACATCCCATTCAACATTATGAATAAATTATCTGCCTTCTGGTGATGTGAAACTCACCCTACAGTGGTAGAAATAGACAACTACCTATAAGGGAACCAACCAGTCCATTCCGAGAATGAAATCATAGCCTATCATCTCTAGGACATAGAGGTCTCAAAAGAAGTGACACCCACTAACCTCTAGAGGGTACTCCTTACACTGATGCACACTAGCCATTCTAGTCCCCAATGGAGTGTCCAATGTTAAGATATCTGCAGAATAAAAGATACAGAGCCCAAGGCTCTCCACAATATCAAAAAATATAATGCTATGGGAATCCCTTGTATTGAAAAGAGCATAAACTAAAACTATGAAAACTAAGATCATACCTTGAATAGTAGAAGGTCCGAGATCTTTCTTCTTCTGGGTCTACTCCACTGCAAAATTTTGGCCCATACCACGACCCTGTGTGTAAAATACCAAGTAATTAATGAATAATATATATTCTTATCTATGTCTATTTATGAATTAGATAGTGTTTTAGAGGCTTCAAATGAGAATAAATCCAATCTTAAGCATGTAATACTCTAATATTTTTAAAAGATTGTTTTACCACCTTTTGATGGAGATCCATTTTTAAATCTAACTTTTGACAATTTCATAAGATATACTTGTCACAAAAAACTTATTCATTATGATTGGGACATTGAAATTTACTTTGGATAAATTTATGGTATTTTTCTAATAATGTTCATTTTTAATGAATAGTGGAAACTGTTGTATTTTAATTCAAAACCACTTTTTAATCTAATTTATTTATATAGTTAGATTATCTTTTTAATTGGTTTTAAAGTGAAATTAGAATATATTTTTACCATTTAATCCAATGGTGGTCATTGGAATTAATATCACTTTGAGATTGGACATAAACAAGTGTCAATCTTTTGATAGATATTGTTTCTTAAAAACACGCTATTTGATTTTTCAACGGGATTTAATTATAAAATTAATTAATGCAACGTCTATGTTATGAATTTGGTAAAATAGAGATCATTTTTGAATTCAGAATATCAAATATAGCTTAGGGTGAAGTTTTGGTATTTTTCTGAAAAACCTTAATTTTTGATGAATAGTGAAACCACAAAGTGGTAGTTACAAAAACTGATTTTTCATTTAAATGGAACTTTACCACTTCTGTGATTTCAATTTCAAAAATCAAATTTAAATTATTTTCATTATTAAGTAAAATTTGGTTCAATGGGATGAAAATAATTTTTGATGAAAAGTAACTTTTAAGTTTTATTAATCGCGATTAAAGTTAATTAGTGTGATTTAAGGTAAAATTGATATTATAATAAAATGAAAATATCTTGAAACTTGTCCTAACCATAATGTATGAGTCATGAACGACCAATTAAACCCATGAGTTTATTTTCGGGACCCCATGGAACCACTTGGGTAAGATAATGACATTAATTCCTTTTATTTAAAGTAAAAGTAAAAATGACACAAACATGTATTGTTTTACTAAAACAATTTTTACATAGGGTTATAGAAGTCATATTTTTGACTATAAATAGTAATTGTAAATACAGAAAGATTTCCTAAATCATAGTATTTTTTTTATAATTTTTAGAAATTAAATAAATTAAATTATTTTTGACATCATGATGACACAACGATTACCTCATTATTTAATGATTTAAATAAAATAAAAAGATAATGTAAAATCTAAGAACTACACATGTAAAAAACCCATTTTATGGGTGTATTTAGAACTCTTATCACCATATCCTAGAAATACATCAATGTGGGACCTTTAAAATCCGAAACTCATTTGAAAATAAAGTAACATTTTATACCTTTCCAAGAGTGCCCCTCCTCTCCTCTTATAAAAGGCCCCCAACTCTACCTCCTTACACACACCTCTCAAGCCATTGGCTCGCTCAATCTCTGATCATTTTGTCTGTTCACATCTCTCTACTCATCCTAGAAGCCTTACCTTAGGCAGGATGCTCTTCAATAAACCCTTTTGGTTCAAACCAAAGGGAGTTACCCGATTTTAAGGTAATGTCTTCACATGTGTTATTTTGTTTGATTTTGCTTCTCCAACCCCCTAAACTCTTTTTATTCATTTATTTTATAAAAAATACATTATCTAAAATATACTAGGATGTTTTTATAAGAAATATTCGAGCTACACTTACACACACCTACATCTAATGGTTAAAGAACATACTGTTTCTGTGGATGGTGAATTTCTGCCTCACGAAACGATGATTGTTCAATATTATTTTAACACCTTCAAAGGTGGACATTAAAATGTCACTATATTTATATATGATATATAATATTTTTATGTTTTTCTTAAGCTTCTATATTTTTCATTTATGGCATACCTTTATGGTTTCCATTATGGGTAAACGCGATATCTTCATTTTATAAAGTACGGACTACCGCCCCCTCAAAGTGATTTGATTCGTTAATACCATATGTGGTACGTATAAAGGATAGATTTAATGATATTATATATGATACCATATTGGAATCATAATACTATTATTTATCATTATATTTTAATTCCATTAAATATGAAATAGAAATGGAAGTAGCTTTCATGCGTACGTATGACTTACCGTCTCCATGAACGATGCATTTCATTTCTTACCTCTAAATGTTATGTAATATTATAAATTCATGTATAAAATGGATATATATGATATATAAGATATCTATATAATGAATATAATAATGGATATAATGGATATTTTACCCCATGAACAAACTTGTAATTATAAGGAGTTTATTTTTGAATCAAGTAACAATGATCGTTAAAACACCCGTTATTAACTTAAATAATTACATAGTGTTAATGACATGTTAATAAGTGATATAAAAGGAATAATAAAATTGAAAAAGTTTTTTAAGAAAGTATAAATTAACTCAAGTTTATTATTCAGGAGATTAAAGAACGATCGAGTCAAGTCAGACCTGAGGTAAGGGACTTTGTCTCAATCTCTGTTCATTGAGTCATATTTTGTTTTATACACAAATTTCCTTTATACGGTGTATAAAACCCTTTGAATTTTATGCTTATTCAATATGAATCTTTTTTTATATGAAGCGTTTTACTAAACAACAAAAGGAATGTATCTTTGTCATACGTATGCGGCGACAACGAATTCTCCTCCACCGTAACCATTATTTGAGTTTCGGCTTCCACTACAAGCCATAATTTTTTTTAAATGAAAAAAATAAATACCATGATTTACTTTTCTTTTATTTTGGTATTGAAAATGGTTTTCACAATGTTTTTATTATATCAATGGGTGGTATTGATATCTTGTGATTGAAATATGGAAATGTTATGTTTCCTCTATGCATGTTTTATGTGATATGATTATGTTATGGTTCTTGGGAATTGTTTATGAAGACGGGTGGTTCTGTGATAAACTAAGGGAGGGTGAGCCCGATATAGCTCTCCAATGCACTGGGTAACACGAAGGAGTTAAACGTTAAGGTTTCTCCAAAGAGATTTAGGGAATATACTGTGATGGGTATTCCAAACGTAACCAAGAGGGTTAATCCCTATGTAAGAATGTTATGAATGCCTCAAGTTATCTTTATGTCTTATGATTTCTATGATTTATTCACAATTTGATGAGTTATGTTAAAGTGCTTATGTTTTATGAGTAAATTATGATTTCATTTATTCTTATGTATACATGTACTCATGTTTCCTTTCCATATTTTTATACCCCTTACTGAGCTTTTTATGTTCATCACAAGTTTTTAAAATGTTTTTCATAGGTAAAGGGAAAGGTACATGATGTGATGATAGTGTCAAGGAAGTGTCAAGAAAGAATCCATGTTTTATTTTAAATATTTTTTTGTTGATGGAAAAAATGAATACTATCTTTTATTGTAACCACTTTGTTTAAATGTGGGATGTAATGCATGTTTTATGATCTAATTCTCTAAAAATCTAAACCTGAAAAAATACTCAAGGTGTATTGTTGAAATATCTCAAGATTAAGTAATGTTTAAGGCTGGGGCCTTATAGTTGGTATCAGAGGTCAGTTTATATTACCTTAGGAGTTATAATTCTATTAAATTATTATCCGAAAATATTTTTTTATGGTCAAATTGAAAATGATATAGAATTTGAAGATTACCATGTTGCTTCATCTAAGACTTGTTTGTTCTGAATGGTTTTCCGTAGAGGAAACAAGGAAGCAGTGCTAGGAAGGCATACAAAAGGAAATAACCTTCTGAATCAGTATCCTGAGATGGTCAGAATCAGAACTAAACAGTTTGTTGTAGTGATGGATCAATTGACTCAGGTGAAAAATGTTGGTTGTGTTTATTGATGATATTTTGGTGTTTACTAAAAGTAAAGAGGAGCATGAAAGTCATTTAATTGTTATCTTGCAAACCTTAAAAGAAAAGAAATTGTATGGAAAATTCAACAAGTGTGAGTTTTGGTTACAAAAAATTTCTTTCCTTGGTCACATTGTTTCTAAATATGGGATAACTGTTGATCCTGCTAAAACAAAAGTTGTTGAAGAATGGCCAAGACCCACAAATGTAACCGAGATTCGTAGATTTCTTGGTTTGGCAGGTTACTACCGAAGGTTTGTTGAAAAGTTTTCATGGTTATCTAGTCGAATGACTATGCTAACTTGGAAGGGTGTTATGTTTATCTGGACAAAAGAATGTGATGATTGTTTTCAGGAGTTGAATAGAAGATTGGTGAATTCTCCAGTTTTGGAACTTCCTTCCAGGAATGGAGAGTTTTTTATATACAGTGATGCTTAGTTGAAGGGACTTGGCTGTTTCCTTATGCAGAATGATCAGGTAATTGCATATGCTTTATGTCAGTTGAAAACTAATGAGGTAAATTACCCTACACATGATTTGGAATTAGCTGCTGTTGCTTTCACTTTAAAAATTTGGAGGCATCATTTGTATGGAGTAAAGTGTGAAATATATACCAATCACAAAAGTTTAAAGTGTATATTCACTCAAAAAGAATTGAACATGATACAGAGAAGATGGATAGAATTAATCAAGTATTATTATTGTACAATTCATTACCATCCATGAAAAGCAAATAAAGTGGTTGATGCTTTGAGTCGAAAAAGTAATGCTTCATTAACAATGTTGCATTTGGAATATGATCCTTTGGTTAAGGATTTGATGAACTTTGGTATAGAAGTTGTTGGTGTAGGATGTCCTTCTGTTTTGTTTCAGGTATCAGTGAAATCTTCTCTATCAGACAGAATTAAGTAAGCACATAAGCAAGACAGTGAGTTGCAGAAAAATGTAGAGCTGGTTTAGAAGGGTAAGTTGCCTGAATTCATCATTGATAATGATTGTGTTTTGAGATTTGGGAAGATATTGTGTGTTCCTTGTGATTCAAAATTGAAGAGAGATTTGTTATGTGAAGCTCATAGTTCTCTGTTTTCAGTTCATCCAGGCAGTACTAAGATGTATAGAGATCCTCGAGAGTATTATTGGTGGGACCGAATGAAAAGAGATATTGCTGATTTTACTATGAAGTGTTTGACTTGTCAACAGGTTAATGAAGTGCGGAAGATACCGAAAGGGATGCTTCATCCTTTACCAGAGCCAAAGTGGAAATGGGAGAATATATCAATGGACTTCGTTGTGGGATTTCTTAAGACACCTTGAGGTAATAATACAATCTGGGTTATTGTTGATCGCTTGACTAAATCTTCTCATTTCCTTGCTATACGAGATACTTTTTCCTTAGATCAACTTTCCTATTTGTATATTAAAGATATAGTCAGGTTACATAGAGTTCCCCTCTCCATTGTATCCGATCGTGATCCCAGGTTTACTTCTAACTTTTGGAAAGGCCTTCAGAAGTCGTTGGGTACTGAATAAAATTTTAGTACATCCTTTCATCCTCAATAAGATGGGCAGTCAGAACGAACAATTTAGACATTGGAGGATATGCTACGTGATTTTTCGATGGATTATCAGGGAATTTGGGACCAACATCTTTCTTTGGTTGAATTTTCATATAATAACATTTTTCATTCATGTATACAGATGGCATCGTTTGAGGAATTATATGGGAAGAGGTGTCGAACACCAGATTTTTGAGATGAATGGGTGAAAGGAAGTTGATGAGACCAGAATTGGTAGAAGAGCTGGTATAAAAAGTTCAGCTGATACAGAAACACATTAGAATAGCTTAGAACAGGAAGAAGAGTTATGCGAATAACTGGAGGAAGGATCTATCTTTTGAGGTAGGTGATCATGTTTTTCTGAAAGTTTCACCATGGGAAAGTGTGATGCGATTTGGTAAGAAAGGAAAGCTGAGTCCAAGGTTCATTGGACTATATGAAATTATAGTGATAATTGGATCAGTTTCTTACTGAGTGGCTTTACCCTCAAGTTTATCTCAGGTACACAATGTTTTCCTGTTTCAATGTTAAGGAAGTACATGCCAGATCCATCTCATGTTTTGAGTCCAGAGGTAGTTCAGTTGGAAGAGAATCTACCTTATGAGGAACAACCAGTTCAGATTCTTGATCACAGGGAGAAAGTGTTTCGGAATAAGGTGATTCATCAAGTAAAGGTTTTGTGGAAGAACCACATGAGTGAAGAGGCAACATGAGAATCTGAAAATGCAATGAAGGATAAATACCCCCACTTATTCGATAAGTAAATAAATTGCAGGGACGTAATTTTCTAAAGGGGGGAAGGATGTAACATCCCAGGTAAGTAATGAATAATATATATTCTAATCTATGTCTATATATTAATTATATAGTGTTTTAGAGGCTTAAAATGAGAATAAATCCAATCTTAAGCATGTAATACTCTAATATTTTTAAAAGATTGTTTTACCGCCTTTTGATGGCGAACCATTTTTAAATCTAGCTTTTGACAATTTTTAAGCTATATTTTTCAAAATAAACTTATTCTTTATGATTGGGACATTGAAAATTACTTTGGATAAATTTCTGGTATTTTTCTGATAATGTTCATTTTTTAATGAATAGTGAAACGTGTTGTATTTTAATTCAAAACCTATTTTTAATCTAATTTATTTATATAGTTAGATTATCTTTTTAATTGATTTTAAAGTGAAATTAGAATATATTTTTACCATTTAATCCAATGGTGGTCATTGGAATTAATATCAGTTTGATATTGGACATAAACGAGTGTCAATCTTTTGATAGATATTGTTTCTTAAAAACACGCTATTTGATTTGACAACGAGATTTAATTATAAAATTAATTAATTCAACTTCTATGTAATGAATTTGGTAAAATACACATAATTTTTGAATTTGGAATATCAAATATATCTTATGGTGAATTTTTGGTATTTTTTTGGAAAAACCGTAATTTTTGATGAATAGTTAAACCACAAAGTGGTAGTTACAAAAACTGATTTTTCATTTAAATGGAACTTTACCACTTCTTTGATTTGAATTTCAAAAATCAAATATAAATGATTTTAATTATTAAGTAAAATGTGGTTCAATGGGATGAAAACAATTTTTGATGAAATGTAACTTTTAAGTTTTATTAATCGCGATTAAAGGTAATTAGTGTGATTTAAGGTAAAAATGATAATATAATAAAATGAAAATATCTTGACACTTGTTCTAACACTATTGGATAAGTCATGACCTACCAAGGAAACCCATGGGTCTATTTTTGGGACCCCATGGAGCCACTTGTGTAAGATAATGACATTAATGCCTTTTATATAAAGTAAAAGTAAAAATGACACAAACATGTATTGTTTTACAAAAACAATTTTTACATGGGGGTTATACAAGTCATATTTTTTACTATAAATGGTAATTGGAAATCTAAAAAGATTTCCTACATCATAGTATTTTTTTTATAATTTTTAGAAAATAAATAAATTAAATTATTTATGACATCATGATGATGCATCGATTACCCCATTATTTAACAATTTAAATAAAATAAAAAGATAATGTAAAATCTAAGACCTAAACATGTCAAAAACCTATTGGATGGGTGGATTTTGAACTCTTATCACCTTATCCTATAAATACATCAATTTTGGAACTTTAAAATTCGAAACTCATTTGAAAATAAAGTAACATTTTATACCTTTCCAAGAGTGGCCCTCCTCTCCTCTTATAAAAGGCCCCCACCTCTACCTCCTTACCCACACCTCTCAAGACTTTGGCTCGGCCAAGCTCTAAACATTTTGTCTCTCCACATCCCTCTCCTCATCCTAGAAGACTTACCTTAGGCATGAAGCTCTTCAAGAAACCCTTTTGGTTCAAACCAAAGGGAGTTACCCAATTTTAAGGTAATGTCTTCACTTGTGTTCTTTTGTTTTATTTTGCTTCTCCAACCCCCTAAACTCTTTTTATTCATTTAGTTTGTAACAAATCTAGTATCTTCAATATACTAGGATGTTTTTATAAGTAATATTCAAGCTAAAATTACACATACCTACATCTAATTGTTAAAGAACATACTGTTTCTGTGGATGGTGAATTTCTGTCTCACGAAACGATGATTGTTCAATATTCTTTTAACACCTTAAAAGATGGAAATTAAGAGGTCACTATATTTGTATATGATATATAATATTTTTATGTTTTCCTTATGCTTTGGTATTTTTTATTTATGGCATACCTTTATGGTTTCCATTATGGGTAAACATGATATCTTCATTTTAGGAAGTGCGGACTACCGCCCCCTCAAAGTGATTTGATTCGTTAATACCATATGTGGTACGTATAAAGGATAGATTTAATGATATTATATATGATACCATACTGTAATTATAATACTATTATGTATCATTATGTTTTAATTCCATTAAATATGAAATAGAAATGGAAGTAGCGTTCATGCGTACGTACGGCTTACCGTCTCCATGAAAGGTGCATTTAATTTCTTACCTCTAAATGTTATGTAATATTATAAATTCATGTATATAATGGATATATATGATATATATGATATCTAGATAATGAATATAATTCTGTATATAATGGATATTTTACCCCATGAACAAACGTGTAATTATAAGGAGTTTATTTTTGACTCAAGTAGCAATGATTGTTAAAACGACCGTTATTAACTTAAATAATTACATAGTGTTCATGAAATGGTAATAAGTGATATAAAATGAATAATGAACTTGGAAATGGTTCTTACTCAAGTAGAAATTAACTCAATTTTATTATTCAGGAGAATAAATAATGATCGAGTCAAGTCGGACCCGAGGTAAGGGACTTCGTCTCAATCTCCGTTCATTGAGGCATATTTTGTTTTATACACAACTTTCTTTTTTACGGTGAATAAACCTCTTTGACTTTTACACTTATTCAAAAGGAATCTTTTTTTCTATATGAAGAATTTTACTAAACAACAAATGGAATGTTTCTTTGTTGTACGTATGCGGTGAAAACGACTTCTCCGCTGCCACAACCATTATTTGAGTTTCAGCTTCCTCTACAAGCCATTACTTTTTTTAAAATGAAAAAATAAATACAATGTTTTAATTTTCGTTTATTTTGGAATTGAAAATGGTTTTCACAATGTTTTTATTATATCAATGTGTGGTCTTGATATCTTGTGATTGAAATATGGAAATGTTATGTTTCCTTTATGCATGTTTTATGTGATACGATTATGTTATGGTTCTTGGGCATTGTTTATGAACATGGGTGGTTCCATGATAAAATAAGGGAAGGTGAGCCCGATATATCTCTCCAATGCATTGGGTAACGCGAAGGAGTTAAACGTTAAGGTTTCTCCGAAGAGATTTAGGGAATATACTGTGATGAGTATTCCAAACGTAAACAAGAGGGTTACTCCCTACGTAAGAATGTTATGAATGTCTCAAGTAACCTTTATGTCTTATGATTTCTATGATTTATTAATGATTTGATAAGGTATTTTAATGTGCTTATGCTTCATGAGTAATGTATGATTTCATTGATTCTTATGTATACATGTACTCATGTTTCCTTTCCATATTTTTATATCCTTTACTGAGCTTTTTATTCTCATCCCAAGTTTATGAAATGTTTTTCATAGGTCAAGGGAAAGGTACATGATGTGATTATAGTGTCAAGAAAGAATCCATGTTTTATTTAAATTTTTTTCCGTCGATGGGAAAAATGAATACTATCTTTTATTGTAACTAGTTTGTTTAAATGTGGGATGTAATGCATGTTTTATGATCTAATTCTCTAAAACTCTAAACCTGAAAAGATACTCAATGTGTATTATTGAAATATCTCAAGATTAAGTAATGTTTAAGGATGGGGCCTTATATACTGTGACCCTTCCTGACGACTCTATGATGATCCACCCTGATGTCACTAAAAACCAGGCGATGGGCTACCTTGCCCATGACCTCCACCTTGGCCTGAATGACAGGAAGAACCACCCAGTTCTGGAAGCCGCCCAGAGGTTCCCTGTATCCGGTTGGTCACATGGCCTCAAGTGCATTTCCCCGAATTATATAGTATGTTGACAAGAAGCGAGGGACTTGTGTGTGATAATGGGGAAACTATTACCTCATTGGCAGAGTAACATAGTGGAAGTAAAAATGATATATAATAGCAGAAGTAGTAAATATACCAACAAAAGTAAACAAAGGAAGGTTGATAAAAGAAACAACCAGAGAACATATATATAAATGACGCACAAAACATATGTCTAGGAATGTAGCCAAACAAATCACAATGCTGGAATACAAAATAGTACTATGCCAAAGTACAAATGAAAATAGATAAACAACTCCTAAACATCGAAATCCTCAACTTGGTCATGTGTTCTCCAGATCCATAGCAAATCATGTACCTAAAGAAAAAGGGTTCTTTCCCTTATCTATACCTGCAGCAATATAATCTATTTGGGCCCAAAATCAGTGCCCAAAAAGGGTGTATCAGCCAATGTAAACCTCAATAACTACTTGGTTAGATAGTTTACAACATAACAACATGTCCGAACAATAGTCATTCCATCCTACAATACTAGGAATGGGAAAACAAGGCAACCTAACAGGCTAAAAAGTACCAAAATGTTATAACCAAAACATGCATGGGAAAACACCTCCAAAGAATAGAAATTTACCCAATTCACATTCAATTAACCTATACTCAAGCACATATTCATGAGAGGTAATTAACATGGCTAAAATAGTAAACACGCAATACCCTATTCAGGGGTATTGGACAAATTTTCACATATAACTTGAAGGATTTCAACATTGGCACAAACCACCTACCTCGGTGTTGGGAGATCTCTATATGTGAACCTCGAGCCTTTAATTTCCCACGAACACCATAGATCTAAAAAATGTCTAAAACTCACAAAAGAGGATAACTTGAGAAAGAATAGGATTCATGAAATGAACATATAGAATAAGGAAGATATTACTGAGGTGATCCCAACACAATCGACATCAGTCAATTTGGAGAACGGGTTCTTGATCGAGGGATCGGGGAAGATCCACGCCGTACGGATGCTCTTGGTCGAGTTCGGCAGAGAAGAAGATGTTTTTGTCGATAAGACACGACCCCGGTGTGTTTAATGAAAAAAAATAAAGTACATGGTGTGTAATATATAAGTACACGACATTTACTTTCCTTCACTATCCCTCATATTAGGCAGTCCCCATGTCACCACACATGGCCGTGTGCATGGATGCTATATGGCCAGCAACCATCTTCCTGCGGTAATTGAGTACATGACATATACTCATAAATTGCATGGTGTGTTATTAAAAAATTTCCATAAATTTCTCTTTTTCTCAAAAATGGTCAGAAAAGGAAAACATACCTGAAAAGAAGATCCGGGTTCTTACAAATTTCTTATTCAAGAAATTTGAATTACTATTGGTTCATAATTTCTTCTGTTCATAATAACTATTTTAAAAAAGAATTGGATTCTTGTGGAGAGACTGATTCTGGTTCTGAACATAAATTCAATTTTCACCAGAATGCATCTAATTTCAACATCATTGTTCTTTCGGTGAGATTGATCATTGTTGATTTTATTTTAAAACTGAAAATTCAAACTACATAAACTGTCAGTGAGATAGATTTCTATTGACATCTTAAAATAAAATAATTGTATATTGGTTTTGAAGTGGCTAACCTCAAGAAATATAATATAGAGTGTTAATTATTCTTTCAAGGAAGGATTAACAACTCATTTTTGAGGTGAGGATTTAATCATAAGAAGAGTCATTCATTTTACAAGTAGATTTCATACTTTCCGATCTCATTCTGTGATTAATTTTCATCACTTCTATTTATATTTTCTATTACCTTTAGTCGATACTGTTACTTTTAGCTGTTTCATTTTACAATTAAGTAAATAATAGAATTAAAAAATTAGTGACATTTTTTTCACTTCATCATAAATAGAATACAAAAACAATTTTAAAATTGAAAAATAAAAAAGGTTTCCCCACTACTGACAATAGTGGTGGTGGTAAAAAACCTTAGAGCACTCACCTACCTTCTATATAGATCGACCCTCCACCACTATGCTAGTGTAGGTTCAAAAATAATATTTTGAGGGTCATGATGACCTCTGACCACATCAATCATTTAAAAAGTAAATCTCATAGTTGAGTGGAAACCTATAAAAATAATCAAGAAACACATCTTGGAACAAATGAATGCTGGGTGGAGACACTGCCTTGCAAGTAACCTCATATCTTAAAGAAACACAAACCAAATGGTTATTAATTGTCCAAAACTATTGATTTCTAGGTCCCAAATTGCCTACATGTAGATTACACTCTCTGAAATGGGTATTGTTTTCCCCCTTTAAGGGAATAAAAGGTTCTCATTAATGGTAGTGTTTGATGTGTTCTCAATAATGAGTAAACTAATCCATATTGGGTATCATATAGAAATTATCCATGTCTAGCATGAATAATTCCCAGATGAATGTATTTCCATTGATCAAAATGGTACACTACGGACACCTCTAGGTACCCAATGATTTCCACAATAAGGTGTACAAAAAAAAACACCCCATATATATATATTTTATTGGTAACCCTATATAAATATCTATATTCTCAAATATATATTATTTTTATGAATTCATATCAAATAAAGGAAAAATAGGGTCTATGCCACAAGAATCGTACATCTAACTATAGATAGATCACTACACTACATGGAAGGAATATTCTCAATTGCATGAGGTTGTCCAGAACCCTATCCATAATCTCCCATAACTTGACTCCACTGAGGTACCATTCCCTTTTTTCACTATTTATGTTAAGTAATATGATTACCTCCATGACCTGAAAAATGAAAAAAATTCCAATTTCCAAACTCTTATTGTGACCTTATCCCTTCCTATAAACCCTAGGACTGAATAGATTTTTAATCACTCTCCATTATAGTGAAATTCCACAAAACCTTTTCATGTTCTAAAATTCCCCATGGTATAAATACCCCTTTTAAAACCTATAAAAATTTCATTGATCATTCCCCTATTGTCTACTTAGATAATACTTGACTTCGACTCTCCATCTAAGAGGATGTGAAAAACCAATTCTTTGGTTTATTTTCCTGTTATCACCCTTGTGAGACTACTCTAATCGTAGCTTCCTACTTCATCATGATCCGCTCCCAGTGAAAAAAAATAATTGTATTGCCTAGATGACCTACCCTCATTCTAGTTCTGCTCAACAATTAAGGCTTGATTCATGACCTCTGAAAATGATGCTAGCATAACTATTTTATATTGGTAATGAATAGAGTTCCTTATGTCATCCTCATAATTATTGACTCTAATTGCCTTATTATCCACCAACATGGGTGTGAATAGTAGAAAATCATTACTGTAAGTGGTATAGTTCATAAGTGATTATCCCCCTATACCAAGTGCATAAAATCCCAAGATATGTTATACTTTAAAATCTTTAGGTTGATGTTCTCAATGAAACAAGACAATAAATCCATCGAAATCAGACACACATGTTATTATTATTAGATAAGAATATAACACTAGTTATTTCTTGGTCCCCAAATAATATAAGTATCAAACTTCACATGCCTCTCATGGGGTGTCTTAATGTGATAAAAATTTTTCTACATAGACTTGATATTAAACTCAGCTATCTGTAGTCCACCATCACCCCTACATAGTAGTGTATTTTAAAACTGAAAAATATGAGTCAAGTATTACATGGATATACTAGCCCTCAGTGATTCATGCCTCATAGATTGAAATGCCTATAGAATACTCCCTATGAACCACTATTCAATAATGGGGATTGGAAAAATAGGTGACTTTGGGTCAACTATCAGTGGGGCATGCTCATCCTCATGATTATAGAGCTTAAGTGGAGGTCATCCTAGTTTCATATATCTAAAATGATAATAAAATGACTCACAATAAATTTCTATCATCGGTATAATATCATATTTTATTATAATTAATAATAGGAATATTTAATTCTACCCCAAACTCACCCCCAATGATATAAGGGTCTTCTAGAATAATGCTTATGTTTAGTGTAACCTACCTATTCATGAGTTATATATAACCTCAAAATGGTCCTATAACCTTCATATCATATCAAATTAGGTGTAAATAATTGTTAATTGATCAGTTAGTGTTTCACTAAGATGTTTTATATAAAAACTCCATATAATTGTTTTTGACACTTTACGAAACCCAACCCTATATTTAAACAGAATATCAATCACGAGAAAGAATTCCAATTTCATGTAAACCCTAAAGTCTAATAAATATTCTTGAAAACAAACCACTTATCACCCTTAGATAATATTAAAAACCCATAAATAATAAATCAATATCAAAATGTATCAACTAGAAAATTAACCCAAGAATAAAAGAAAAAACCAAGAATAACAGTCCCATCCCTGGTAACATGGAATTCCCTCATATATGGGTAGGATAATCCTATGAACAAGATCAATATCATTCCCTTAAAATATCCTATCAAATATATATCATATACCAAGTAGAAATAGTAAATAAAAATAGTTCTCTAATACCACTTGTAATATACATTATGTGGTTCGCCTTCTTTGTGATCGAACCAAAGAACCATGTACCTCAGGTATTCCTCCTTATATACGAGTGGCTACAGACCAATGGAAATGGTTGATATATGTCACATGGAGAGACTATAAACACATGTATAGATATCCAAAAACATAGTGGAAGAAATATCCTTAATTGTTCATCACAACACAAAGGTAGTAAATGGATAAATATAACTGTTAAATGCCAAAAAATATTAAAAATTAGTACATTCAATGTACCCAGGGTTTGAATACACACCTCAAGGATGAAAAATATATCAAAAATCATATAAAAATAAAATTAAATGAGTTTTATATATCAAATATCACTAGTTAAATGATTCATCTCCATCATAATCCATTAAGTAGAATGATCCATCACATAACAAGTATTGAAGTAAAATATGTCATCATTGGTGAATGAGGCATCATCAGTCATAGGTAAATTATACACTACCATTTTCATATTTAGTTGGATGATATACCACCATATTATAGATTGGGTGGATGAGGAATCACCTAACCATCCCATCTGGGTGGATGATATATCACGGGTATCACTCTCAAAGAGGAATACACACCACCATATAAATTCCCAAAGTAAAGGATGCACCATTAGTATTTTCCATAGGTGGATTATGAACTAGTGGTATCACATATCAAGTGGTAGGTACACCACTAGTATCAATTCTTTGGTGGATGTCATACCACACTACAAAAAAAAACATGGTTTAGCGGCGGTTTTGTGGCGGCGGTTCACAAAACCGCCGCTAAACCTTTTTCGGTGAAGATTTTGCGGTGGTTTTTAATAAACCACCACAAAACCCGATTTATTTTACACAGCCGCCGACCCTTTCCCCCTTCCCCTTCACGATCCCTAACCCTGGCGACTCCGCACCCCCCGCGCTGCCGGCGACTCCCCACCCCCCGCGCTGCCGGCGACTCCTCACCCCCGCTCTCTCCGGCGAAACCCGCACCCCCCGGTGCCCCCCTCGACCACCAGCGACCCCCTCGACCACCAACGACCCCCTCGACCACCGGCGACCCTCGCGCCCCCCGCGCCCCCCGCACCCTCCGGCGACCCCGGCACCCCCACGCCCCCGCGGCCTTCGGCAACCCCTCGCACCTGATTTGGTATAGGGAGTGGTACAATATTGTGCCTCTTCTTTATTAATTCATGATTCCCATTCCATGTGATTTGAAAATGCATTATATTAATTTTTTTCATGAATTATTTAGTGTACTATTGAATCTAATATTGAGATTATATACATCAAATATTTTTTAACAATTAATGCCTTGTGCGCAAAGATTAATTAGTTGGGTTGTGAATAATTTTTGATATATATATTTAATTACACATATATTTTTGAACATCACAATGATATATTTATGTGGTCATAAACTAATAGTGTTTCTTGTTAATGAATCATAGTTTGTTTTAGTCTTTAAAATTAATTATTCTATATGTTATTTGAAATTTAGTTTTTTGTAAATATATAGTCACTACATTATACTAATTGATGATAAATCATAGGTTATTAACTTTTCTTTTTCATGTTAATTGAGTACATGTTTTTAGTTGTGAATTAATACTGTAATAAATGGCATTCTTATCATTGTTTTCCATTCTATGTATTGTTTCATGCAGCCCTCCAGGACCTGTACATAGAAAACCAGTTTGGGTTAGAAAATTTCTCTTTAAAAGGTTGAATATTCAACATCCTTTATTTGAAAATGAACAAAAATGTGTCTAGAGATCATGAACACTTGGTCAATAATGGATTCAGTTGATAGAACACTATTTTTCTTTAATAACAATCTCAACATATTCATACTACATTATTTTGATAACAAGAAAAAATTATTAATAATTAGTTATTGTATAGAGGTATGTTACGACTTTAATATACTCTCTTAAATAATTTATTCCTTTATTAATTGATATCAGTATGGATCAAACATCTTAATTTCTTATCATAATGCTCTGTTGGGTTTTGATCTGAAATTATTGTTGTCATTGAACTTTTTCCAGCATGACATTCTTTTGGCACTATGTCCTAAGTTGCAGTTTCTTGGATGGCGGTTCTTGCACATCTCTTATTTTTCATCCAAGATCATGTACTTGCATTATCTGTTATCTATTAATGTTATTTCAGATGTGTTTTAGGCCAATGATGTCATCTATTTCATTTGGGCAATCTTTTTGGTTCCAACAGTTTGAGTTATGGATGAATTGCAGATTTGTTTGTAGGTTCACTGATATTTTCATTTACTACTATTTAGGCCCATATGGAGTGGTTTTTTTTGAATTTTAACTGTTATATTCTACTGGAATGAGAGTTCTTATTGGTATTTGAGGAATGAATGTCAAGCTTCAGACTGGTTGCAGGTTCCACGTTATTGATTTGTTGTCGTAGTGCTGTGAATGCTTTGTGTTTTGGTTTTCTTTTTGTTATTTTATTTCTTTTCATTTTTTGCCTTTGGTTTATTGGTTCCAATGTAATCCCCATGGTGTTTCATGGACAGTCGTGCAAAGTTTTCTTGTCTGTGTTTGTGTTGTTTTGTTTGATTTGAGTGTACTGCTTCTCTATTTATATAATATGACTTGAAGTACCATTCTATATTGCACCAGGGTGTTGGTCCTATATCCATAAATATTGTATCCCCTTTCACACTAGGGTGTAGGTTCACAATAAACATTATGTAGAAATATATTATGTAATCCCTATAACCCTAGGAAGAGGGCCCTCCATCAAACAGGATAGTTCTCCCCAGGAACATGTTTTGTGGATCCACCATACACATTATGCCGAAACAAAGGAGGTAATACACTATTACACAATGTAGAGATTCCTCAATCCACGGTTGTTATGATCCATAAGATTATAGAAAATTGATGAGGTGTTGGTCCTCAATAATTCCCTGAACAAATTAGCATGATACTGGGCATTGATCATATTTCATTAGAGAAGTTGTGAAACCATTATTTTGGACTGGTATTTGAGATAGATATAACCTTTCTCTCCTTTTCGGTTTTTATTGAAGAACATATCTCTTTATTGTTGGGTTAGTTTTTTGTCAATCTTTAGGCTCAGATGTCTAATATTAACATGTATTCTATTCCTCCTATATCGGTTTTGGATGCGGAAGGTTGGGTATATATGTTCTCAAACCTAATTGAGTTATTCCCACACATGTCATGTATATATAGATAATGTACAAATTAGTTGTGTATTATGTTGGGAAAAGGGATAATTGGGTTAATTTTACCTTACATGGTGGTCGGTGATTATAGATCAATAGTCGATCTCTCTATAATTCATTCGTTTCATATTATTGTCAGGATATGTAATATTTCCCTATTAGGTGTATATTTTTTCCATTTGTTTTCATATTACCTATTGTACTATTTTTTATTCTCTAAAGTAAATAACATGATAGAATGTAAATATTTAGTTTATCTTCTCTTATTTTTATTATTATGAACATATTCATATATATGGTTGGGTGCATGCCTACATGTACATTATGAAGAGGCCTACCATTATAATTATTCATTCCCGTCACTTATCTTTAAAAAATGTCATATGGTGGAAAGAATTGGGTTTTGGTGTCCTAGTCTTCCACCGTGAGGAGGTCATTACTGCGTCGAGTCTCAAAAAACCATAATGGGAAATAAAAACACATGGGTCTTCAAAATAATGAAATATCTAAAAAATTATTTCAATTATGACAAATATACATGCCACTTTATCAACAACTACATGACTTAAATATTTCAAAATACCAACATATATTCCTATGATGTAGACATTGTTTTTGGGAGAGGCAGATTGATAGAGAAGGGGAAGGGGAATAAATTATATGGTTAGGAAGAAGTATATGTAACCAACACATCAAAAAGGTGATGCTAATGTCAAATAGGACATCATTTGATTATAAACTACTTGCATCAACCTTGGATAAATTCCTCTACAACACCATTCATGGCCATGGTTGGGATCAAACATGTAGTATTATTTCCATTATGTATGACTACATTTGATGTTACCTTTACATTGTTCTTCATTTATTTTTGGATTTTTTGGTTAGATTTTGGAGATTATTTACACTGGATCATTGTACAAATCATCTGATCTGATAATTATTTTTCTCAAAACTGATATGAGATGTCCCAACATTATTATCTCATGCTGTAACATGTCTTTGGGTTAGAGGTACATCACCATTTATAAATTTTAAATAGTTTTAATTAAAATTAGATTAAGTTAAGTTAATTTGTTGATTGACTTGGTTCAACTTCATAGGTAATTTTTTCGGGATAAAGGTTGGAGTTCACCACAAACAATACATAATTGGTTGGTTATTATATAGGTGTGATGAGGTGGGCTGGTGATTTTTAGGCAATTATTCCTTGTTGGTTTTAATTGAAGTAAATTATAATTTTTATAAGAAAATTATATAATTAACTATAAATTGTATAAAATTATGTATTTGGTGTTGTGCCTTGAGATAGGTACTAAAGATATGATTTCAGATTTAAAAAATCATAGACAAGAGTTATAGGGTTGTTCTTAAAAAGTGAAAAAAATTGAATTGATGTGAGTAGTCTAGCAAGGATGAATGAAGTGGATGAAGCAATGGAGCAGGAAACCGACATGATTGAAGGGGAAAATGATTGTATGTACAATTATTTATTCATTCAGCAACCACTTGTTTAATTTCTGTAGTCATTCATTATCATTGTTATATATATTTTGTTTGTTAGTACTGGGCATCTATTATCATTTTTAATTTTATTTTCTGCAAAAAAAATTTCAAATATATATTCTAAACTTAATTTTATTTGATTAAATGACAGGAATTCCAAGGAAGAAGCGGTACACCATTCCTTCTACTTCTACGACAGATGACGATCTGTCTGTCCCCATGACATCTGAGGCAGTAGCTGCCTACATCCCTGCATCATCTCCCCCTGCACCATCTATGACACCATCAGTGGACGCCTCATTAGAGGATGAGTCATTGCCTCCCCCTACAGGAGCCTCAGCAGTGGGGCAGTGACACGCCCCTTCCAGTTCATCACTGACAATCTGGAGGGTCACAGTCATAGGTATAAATTTTAATTGAATAAATTTATTGCATTTTGTTTATAGTAATTGTTTCCTCATTGCAGATGAAAACAATGCAACCGTGGAAAAACACATAAAAAGTTCTGATGTTTGGAACATGCATGGCGAGAAGATAGTGGTGCCATTTGATTCTTATAGGGTCCCGACGGATGACGCCGCATGATTACTTGGTCAGATTATAGGTCCATTGGCAGCGGAGCCCATTTCCCTGCCTATTTCATATGATAATTGGAGGCATATGCCTCCAAACTGGAAAAATGAAGTTTATGATTCTTAGATAAAGGTAATTTTATTACTTTATGGTTTAATTGAATGTCATGTTACTAATATATTCAAAATGAATTTCTGTATACAGATGTTCTTCCACTTTACCATTGCTGATGTGATAGCATGGAAGTGGACATTGAAAAATCTTGGAAAAAAATGGAAAGATTTCAAATGGAGGTTGTGGTGTGATGTCAAAGATACTTTGTTGACCTTGCAGCAGATGTATGAGAAGCTACCCAGTGGGGTACCAAAAGAACAGTGGAAGGTTTTTGTCGATAGACATCGTGATGAGAAGCGGATGGTATTGAAATATATATTATTATATTATCCTCATTTTACATTTATACATGTACATGAAGAGGAGATAGACATTGAATACAATACTGTTAAATTGAATTTTATTTAGTTCAGGATCTCTCAAGACAGAATGCTTCAAACCGGGCAAAGCAGGTCATCCCGCACACTGCGGGTTCAAAAAGCTTTTCAAGAAGCTGAATGTCATTGGTATTCTTTTAATTAGTTTATATATTTATAATATAATATTATCTATTTAACATATTTAATATTTGATTTATCTTTGTTTAATGCAGTCACAGAGTTTAGGGCATGACGCATCCCGAACAGAACTGTGGCTGGATGTTCATAAAAAAACAGATGGAAGTTTTGTTAATGAACCTGCCAGAGAAGTTGGGGTATGAAGTCAATTATTTATTATAATAACTTATTATCAGTTTTTACTGTGTTAATATATATTGATATATTATTTACAGGTAAAAATTAAAGAAGGGATGCCAATCCTGGGCAATCCTACTCAGTCTCCCAGGATGACCCGGTTGGTAAAGTCCTTGGGAAGGAGCATACTGGTAGAGTGCGCAGGATTGGTTTGGGACTTGTACCATCTGAGGTCTTTCGCATGCCATCATGGATTTCGGCTACATCTACTCCTGCTTATAGTCATTTCATACCTGAAGATGCTCATAGGGAGATGTCTTCTCTACGAAACACAGTTCACCAGCAGGGGGATCAGATATCTGGTTTGTAGAAAGAGTTGCTTGAAATACGTCAGTATATGAGCCGATATGCCCCGGTGGTAGTGCATAGGGTAGTGGTGAGCAGGTAAATCACAAAAAAAATCAAAATCATTTAGTTTTCAAACTTTTATTGGTTTTATGTTTTATTATAAATATGCAAAAATATTTAATTTTCAATATAATGTTCTTACAGGTGGCAGCAGGTGGTGGAGATGAAGGTGGAGAGGGTGACGATGCAGCATCAGATAATGAGTAGTAGTATTGTTGATGTGTTGAACAAGTATGATAACGGTTGGTTTGTATATGTAACATTTATGGCACATAGTTTCCACCAAACATTTCCATATATGTAACCCATATTATTACCATTTCTACTATATAGAAGCATTCGGGTAGCCCCATTGTGTAAGCTCGATTCATAAATGGATTGGGTGTTCTGACATGCTGGTCGGGTTGGTTTCATCTTTTATGAGTAATGTTATGGAGTTTGTGAGTGTGAATCAGATAAGTGTCTCATGTGCGATTAAGGTGAGTCTAACCTAGTTCTCTTATGAGCAGTTGGTCTATATATTCTTTTCATGACTAGGACACTCCTAATTTGGGGAACATCGTGTCAGATATAGTAAAAATATCCTTCTAGGTAGTAGAAGTGATGGAAGTGTCTTAGAGGTGATGGAAGTGTCTCCAATCTTCTGATAATATTTATACTCTCTTAGTGTACTCTTGCTTAGCAACGAGCATGTCCCCTATCTTTAC
Organism: Viscum album; assembly: GCA_963277665.1. Lineage (NCBI taxonomy): Eukaryota > Viridiplantae > Streptophyta > Magnoliopsida > Santalales > Viscaceae > Viscum > Viscum album. The sequence goes on along the minus strand of OY728157.1, from coordinate 197,048,660 downwards.
GTCATCCTCGATGCACTAAGAGAGCATCAGTTATATACCGAGATAAAGCTATCAAGTGTTAATCTTTTTTAATAAATAGGTTTTATCTATGTTTCATGTGGGATGCAGGGTTTTTATTGAGGCATGGTTAGTTCTTGTGTGATACCTGAGTTCCTGTGTAGGAATGCCTTGGACAGACTTTTGGACACCAACCGTTTCCTTTGACTTGATCACTAGATGAATGTCATTCTAGGCTCAGTCAATGATCTTATGTGGATGCTTTGGTCATTTACCAATATCTCACTTGTAAACTTAGAGTATGGACTACCTAGGGATAGTTACTTGGACTCTAACTTGATGATCTTATTTTATCCCAAACTTATCGTCGGCCTCAAAGGTGATGTTTAAAGGGTAATGATTATAGTGGGATGGATCTAGGTTCCACCCTTGTTCATCATGGGGAACAATGTATTAAATGGTTAGGTGATGGAATGACTAAGAAATTTCATTGAAAGTCAGGTATGGGATTATGTGAATGTGCTTGTGGTAAACACGAGATTTCATAGAGGAAGGAATTGTGGTTCAGGTTGTGATATGTGAGTCATCTAAGCTGAGTATCTTGGGAATGGTCAGCTGAAAGTGGATTGAATTATTATACTTCTTCTTAGATGTATATATGTGAAAGTATCCATTTAAATTATGTCACTAGGATAATGTGGGTGTCATGAAAGGGTCGAAAATGTCTTCTGAGAAAGATTGCATGACTAGTTTTAGTTAGGCTGATTGGCATTTGACTGTTTCTTTATGGTAAGGTCCCTATTATGGCCTCAGAAGTATTTAGGATTTCCCAATTAGAGGAAAAATTCCAATATTATCATTCGAAATCTTTGGATATTCTTTATAAGAAATTACAATGATGGGGAATACTAGGGTTCATAATTTTCTGTTAATGTTAAAACCTATGGTGGGGAGCACCATCAGTTGGATGCTTAAAGGGATGACGATGTGATCATTTATCTATATTCTGTTTTGATTTATTTTTCAGGGCAGTGGTGTAGTAGAACCAATTTTTTTTTTCCAGTTCAGCATTTAGCGGTGGTTTTAACCGCCGCTAATGCCATACTTGGTAGCATTTAGCGGCGGTTAAAACCGCCGCTAAATATATTACGTTTATATTTAGCGACAGTTTTTACCGCCGAAAAATAGGCGCATCAAACGACATAATTTTGCGGCGGTTAAAACCGCCGCGAATAAAAAGGTGTGGAATACCCATAAAATCGCCGCTAAATGGAGAGAAACCGCCGGGAAATGAGGCATCTATGACACATTTTTTAAACCACCGCGAAATAGAAAAAACCGCCGCTAAAAATTGCCGATGCCAAGTTTAGCGGCAGTTTAAACCGCCGCTAAATGGGAAAAAAACCGCCGCTAAGGGATACTTTTGTTATAGTGCCACTGGAATAAGTCCCCATGTGTATGATAAACCATCAAGAAAACTCTCATAAGGGGACAAAGGTCTAGCAATGCAAGTTCTCAACTTGTTGATATACCACTAATACATCATTCTAAATTTCATGAGATGCTAATATTTTATTATTCTATCAGTTAGTCATGGATCACTAAAACATCTTAGTGGTGGATGAGAATCCAAAAACTTTCCCAATGTCATTAGTATACCTTTGGTGCACCAAGGTGGGTGAGATACCTCCCACGATTAACATTAGATGGATGGACTCCACATTACACAAAGAAGCCAAAACAATGAATGATGAATCACTAAAATTCAAATCTAGGAATTTTGAAACATTTAAAATATCAAAGGTTATACTCATATGTTTTTAACCCTTGTTATTTTCTTAGGATTAGGTCATCCTACCTCTAGCCTAGCTCATACTCAAGAAATTACTCAATAATGAATACACAAGGGGCCTTAACTATGCCTCTATGTTTAGTTCTTAGTAAAAGAAACCCGTCACAAGTTTAAAATCAATGAATAAAACTAATTTCCATATAAAATTTGGTCATTGGAGATCAAAGGTGTTGATGCACATCACCCATAGACCATGAACAACCGTCCGGAGTTCCATCAGTGCAGTTGAAATTAAAGAAAACCAATTTAATTAAATTTCATGGTTTACAAAACAAATAATAATTTCCCATATTTTATATTATGTACTAATGGTATAAAAAAACAACCAGGTCACCAAAATACTTCCTACCTAGGACTAGTAGGGTCTAACTCTTTGAAAACCACCCCTTGATTTGGACTCAAATGAACATAATCAAAAAACCTATAAAATTCTATAAAATTAGTCATAATCTTATTTTTAAATAGTAAAAAAAAAATAGGTATTATGAGTCATATCCATACCATTTTCAACATTCTATATTAAATGGATCATGAAAGAGATGATGAAAAGATTAGATTTCACTCGTGAAAGAAGATGGAATAATGTAGAAAAATGGGATGAACCTTTGGTTTTACTTGAGGAAATGATAGTGAAATCTAATTTTCTAAAATATGAACAATTTATTTATTTATTTAATTTAACATTTTAAAATAAAAATACATGTATACAATGAGTACCTATTGGCCAAGCATAGGGTAGTGTCCTAGGGGTAATCGGCCACCCGATGGGCCACCTGGAGGCTTTTCCTCCACTGACCCATCCACTAAGTACATGGTGACACTTTTCATGGTATATATGTCCCAATACCTTTTTTGTTTTCTAGATACGATACCACTTTAACTACTCAAAAAATAATAAATACCTAAAACACAAGAGGTTTGGTGAAATTGAAATTGAAAGCGCACCTCATCTCGATATGGAGGGTTATATATTCGATTCTCACACCTGGATAAAATATTAAAGGGATGATAATACCATATAATTATAACCACAGAAATATATAATATAGGATTAAAAAAATAAACAAAATAATTACATTTGTAGAATAAAAAAAATGATCTGGAACCCTTAACTTAGTTGAGGTTCTCAACTTAGAGTGAGCCTTTAGAACCATAAAAAATTTTCAACATAAAAGAGAAAAAAATTGGGTAAACTCTTTAATAAATATATAAGGAAATAACATGAACATGGTGTAAAGATAAATGGGAAGAGTAGGTGAGTATTTATAGGTCTGGTGAGTGGAATTCCTTGGAATAAACTATTTATTATATTTTTCTTCTTTCTAAGTGCTCTACTACTCACTAAAGTTCCCCATTGCCTCCCTAAATGCTCCATTATAATTTTTATCGAAAAGTTAGATAAAATCAATATATTGTATGAATTTTATCATTATTATATATAAAAGATGTAATATTTACCATATTCATCCATTTTTATCGTATTTTTCTTTTTCTATAGAAAATTATCAGATTTAACCCTTTACCAAATATTGATATCTAGATTCAAAATATTCAATATATTTTTCCAAATTAATCCTCTATTTATTTGAAATTTCAATTTTAAATAAATAAGATATATTTTATAAATAATTATTATCATTGTAAATTTTATTTTATTACAAAAATAAATTTAACATTAATACCACGTAACCCTTAGATACATAACTTCTTTATAGATCACCATAAGTTTTAATGGTATGGTTTTAAATAAGTTTACTTTCCTGGTGTGGTTCAAAAAACATTGATTTGTTCATAATTTACATTAACTTGATTATTTCTTGTAGATAATTCTGATCAACATCAATTATTGAAGTTCAACTTTGTCTTCGTCTCAGGAAAACCCATATGATGTTACCTCCTTTTAAATATTTGACAAATTTAATTCATAAGGGATGTTTCTACTTGTCAAGTCCATGTTTTATTCAATCAACACTAATTAACACTTGCCATTACCCTTACTAATATAGTCCAATTATCATAATTACTTTATAATGACTATGTTTTTGGTTTTTTGAATTTAAAATTTGAATGAGATCGAGAGGGGGGATAAAAAAGATTGAAAAAAATAAATGTGGGATGGATTTTTTTTTTAAAAAGAGTGATATTTAAATTCTACGAGAGCCATGTATGGTTCTTATAAAAAGGATACCTTATATCACTACCAAGGGGGAAGATAAGAAGATAATCTTATCCTATATGTTGCTGTCAGGATAAAATAGGTTGGGGTGCCGCCTTTGTAGTAGCCCAAGTGTTGACGATGTTGAATAAAGTGTCATCAATGATGAACGAAGCAATGAAGATAGCATGGTAAGGGATCCATTATGTATGATTCCATGTATTTAAAGTATTATTAATGACATCAATTAGGAAACATGTCCTGGTAATGTAAACCAACAATATAAAATTTGGTGAGATCGTGGGTGGGGGAGAAAATTCCTTCATGTGTCAAAAATTCCAAAAGGGTGAGAGAAATTCCCATGAGTGAGTGATAAAATTCCTTCAAGTGAAAGAAATAATTCAGGTTTGGGGTGTGATATATTTTGAGTGTTTATAGATATGACCTCCAATATATATTTTTAATTTTTTATATGATAATAAATTATAGATTCTTCTAGTGGAGTAAGCTTCAGCCAAACAGTGTTATTTATGGTGTTTTACAAGCACCTTCCATTGCGATGAAAATATATCCCCTAACAATGTGTATCAAAGCTTCATGGTTTCATTTTTATTTTATGTAGATAGATTCACATTTAGGTGTTCATTGGATATCTATATAGATGACACTAATAATGGGTGCAATGAATCATGTCAGCATCAACATGGATGATTTGATGTAGATGTAGATCCATTGAAGGTGGAGTTAATAACAATGAAGCCAATTACGGTGGAGTTAATCGAGATTAAGCCAATTATAATTGATATAATTATTATGGAGTTGAAAATGGATGAAGATTCATATTTTAAATCAATTTAGAGATTGTTGGATTTCTTGAATTTAAAATTTGAATAAGATAGAGAGAGAGAAAAAAGGGATGAGAGAGTTTGAAAAAATAATAAACGTAGTATGGAGTTTGAAAAAAAGAAGAAAATTATTTTTTGAGAGAGACATGTATGAATCTAATAAAAAGGATTCATTAGACTACTGATAAGGTAGAGAATAAAAATATAGAGTTTGAAAAGATATAGCCTATGAGATAAAGTTGGTTGGGGGTGTTTTGTTTGTAGTAGCTCAAGTGTCAACGATGGGGAATGAAGCATTGACAATTTAAAATGAATCATCTATGATTTCATGTGAAGAGTTCCATGTTTTTTAGTTCAGTGTATCAAATTTATTCCCAATAAAGGAAATCAGGCAGTCTTCTTTAATAATGAAAATAAGTGGTACACAAAATGATGATATCACAGCTGAGTGAGAAAATTCAGTAGTATTTAAAAAATTTCTTCCGATGAATACAATTCTTGAGTGTTTGGTGCAAGAGATTCTGAGTGTTTAGAGATATAATCTTGTATACATATGTGAAATTTTGGATATAATAAAAAATTTGTGGGGTATGTTTTTTTCTGAAAAAATCATTTATTTTATATTGTACTTTGTTACAATAGTCATGTGTATCAGAGATTCCAATCCATGAATGTTTTATATTTTACTTGAATTATTTAAAAATTTCATTGTCCATTATTGGGTATATAATTCTTAAAAAAATTGTATAATAAATTTGTACTGTATCATTTTTAATAATACTACATTCATATTTATTTTTATAATTTTTCAAGTATTATGTGATATTTTCTCTATTTACAACTATGTTTGTATTTGATTGTTTGTTAGTGTGACTCAAAGAGAATAATAAGTTGATTTGTGATACTCCGAGTTAATAATGGGTTTCAGTTAACATTTTTTATATATTTTGAAACCATTATACTGTAACATCACCTCTCTTAGTGTTTTATAAGAAGTAGATGTTTGGAAGGTCCTATGGGTGTGATGTAAGATTTGGTGATGTGACCATCAATAGAAATGGGGTAGAACCCTTTATCCATTCACTCATCACTGCTACCATAAATGATTCATAGGATCTCTGCTAGTATCCTTCCATAGAACACCGAATTCTTTTCTCCATCTAACATGTTTCTGATGACCTAGACCTTGATGCCCCAAGACATATCCACCACCACCCCCATAATCATTGATGATGTTTTTTCCTAGTGTGTTCCTAAACTATGATATCCACCTCGTGAACTATTTCACCATGTTACCGTAAAGATGTACCCTATCCCCTGCGTGCTCATAAAACAGTGCCCAGATCATTGCATCCTACCCAGAGTCCTCTCTCAGCATCCTAGCCACCAGCTGTGATAAAGAATCACTAAAAATGAAAAAACATAGCATCCCCACCAACAAAAAATTACATCATGTTTTCATCTACCATTCTAGATACAAGGGCTTAGAGGTTGTGGTTTGATCCAATGTAGATAGTGAAGATGACATTGTGAATGATATATGAGGTGACAGAGAAGTTGATGGAGTTTGTGTGAATTGTGATATTAATTTCATTGTTTTTATATTCAAATAAAATGTTCTATATTATCCCATTTAAATTCTTCATTCATGAAAAATTTAAATTGATTTTAATTATTTTTAAATTATTAATCATTTTCATTTGCTATTCTTCTCCCTGGGCCTCCTTACCTTATAGGATTTCTTATTCAGGACCTATCCTTCAACCACACCATTTTCTTCTTTCTATTATGAGAATATTTCTATATTCTTGTTGTTTGATACTTAGTCATTGATAATTATTTCTTTCCATTACATCATCACTATGCATTTTTCTTAATGGATAATAACATTGTTGTTTCTTCAGTTCAGCGACATGTGTGTGGTGGGAATTGTCTTTCTGTTCTATTTTGAGGCACTGAAAATGTCAGGGAGAATTGAACATCCCTACAACGAATTGATATCTTGTGATTCAATTTGGGGTTTTCATCACCACTGGTTCTTTGGTGCTCGCATATCTAGTCTCCAACCCCTAGTTGGATGTTTTCTTCTGATCTCTAGAGTTAAACTTCTATGCTAGCCAAACAATGTGGTACACTGCGGCTGTACCGCTCTTGGTGGAGCTTTGAAGACCACACAATTGATCCAGGCCAAGTACCTAAAGAAGAAAATCCAATCCATGGAGATTTTCTTGTTTTCGGGGGTATTTAGTGATCCTTGACGATTCGAAACAACCTAGTAAAGATAAGAAGAGATCAGGACAACCGTACAAGTTAGCATCTAACAATCTAAGTTGTTTATGTTTTCATTCCTGTATCTCGTTTGTAATAGTTTTATCTTAAATTTTTTTGTTGATGTTTTCTTTGTCTTTTCCCCATAATTTTTTTTGTTTTGAGCATTAATAAATGTTTGTGTGATTGGTGGTGTTATTTCCAGGCATATTGGTCCCCAGAGAATAGAAATCATGTTAAATCTATGTGTTATTTACTCTTTCCTTGAAATTTTTGTTTATAATGTAATTTTTGTATAAATCTAAAATATTAGACTTCATTATGCAAAGAATTTAGTAATCTCATTTTTCTTGTTTGGCGTTCTTCCCCAATTCAGGTCACTACTTATCCTCACAAAGTGGTCTGAGAGCTCTACTACTTTTTCTTCTATCAAATTAAATTGTAATTTCCTAATTTATTTATTTACAGTTCCGGTTTCTATTTTATTTTCCACATTTCAATCTCACTATTAAATTTACACTACATTTATTACTTGAAATTATTTAAAGACACCATCCCTTTGAATTAAACATACTTTACCCAAGATATTGGTCGCTTGTTGGGGGTGTACGCTTAATATTTTCTCCATGAACTCAGCATCTACTGTATGGGTAAACATGTCAACAATGAGATATGAAATCAAAAAATATAATTATGAAAATGAGTTTAATTTTTTGTGAATTAATATGATATCCCTTCATATACAATAAGGCCTCATTAATTCCCTTTGTGTGCCCAAGAATTATATTATAATTGTAAATGAAATTGGACAACCTATTAAAGAATATGTTAATGATTCCCCTGATGTGTTCGTTAAGTCACATATCTCCCTTTTCTTTTCTTTAGGTGACTAAGTCCTTAGATAAACTGATTATGATTCTAATACTACTAGAATTTTTCTTAAACCTGAAAAAATTACATGAATCCTTCAATGGTAAGTAGGATTTACAAAAAAATATCACATGTTTACATTTAAAATGAATGATATTACTTTAATTAAATATCACCTAGATGAATTTAATAGTAGTGCTAGACTTAACCAATATTAATGTTTTTATTGATTATGAGGATCAAGAAATATCCCTCTAAATATCTTTAGATAATTCCTAAAACACCCTAGTATAGACTATGATATATGGTTGGAACTCTTTAACCCTGTAAGAGGGTAGATCTACCCTTATTTCTAAGGAGATCTATTCTAAACTTAGAATAAAAGGTTAGTCTGAGAGCTTGTTCTGTTAGGGTATACCTCAAACAAAAACCAATAATAAATAGTTTAATAAATTTAAAAACAAAACAACAAATAACCCAATACTAGGCCTCATTATAGGGATAGAACTATCACCTAATTTCAATGTGGAAAACCATGTCACATTAAATCCCAGTGTAAGAAACTCAAGCATGAGTTAGAGTCTAAACAACCCACTAATCAATCCTTTCTGGTAGAGTATGGTTATGAAAATTTGAATTTCCTTAATGTGTCCTCCCATGAACTCGTTCAAGAGTGGATCTTTGATTTAGGTTTCTCTATCCATATGTTTCATTTTAAAGAGTCCTTTTGATAGTTGGTTGATATGGTAGAAAGATATGTCCTCTTAGGTAATAACAAGAACTGTAAGGTTGAGGGTAGAGATTATGTTATTTTAGAACATGATAACCATACTATCATTACTTTAGTTGATGTTAGGTGGGTTCCCAACTTCCAAATAAACCTTATTTCCATTGGATTTCTAGAGAAAAAGGTGGTCACCTTTAATTCTTAAATAGGTTGTCTTAGAATATACAAAGGCTCTAGAACCATTCTTAAGGGATATTTAATCAAAGGGATATATTCATTGAATGGAAATACCAATTCAAGGAAGTTGGGTACTATATATTTAACTAATGCTGATAATACTAGTCTTTGGCATTGGATTTTGGGGTATGTTTTCTGTAAAGTCCTTGAGGAACTCAACAAGAAAGGGTGGTTGAGTGAAATCATGCCGATAAACCTTTTATTTTTTGAGGATTTTGTGATGGAAATTCTAAGAGGGTCAGATTTTGTAGGTCTATTTTTAAATCCACAATCCACATAGAATATGTAGCATATGATATAAGGGTTCCATCTAGGAAATCCTCCCATCATAAATGTTTTTTTACCTTCATAGATCAATTTTCTAGGAACATGTGGATTTACATTCTTAAAAAAATATGAAATTTTCCTACCATTTAAAACTTGTAAAACATTAGTTTAAAATCATAGTGGGAAGAAACATAGAACTCTAACAAAACATAATGGAATTGAATGACTATACCTTGAGTTCATATAGTTTTTTGAATCCGAACGTGTAAAAAGACATTGAATAGTTATGGAAACCCCCCAAAAAATGTCTTAGTAGAAAAGATGAATAAAACTATCCTAGGAATAGTATAAAGAATGATTGAATGCCTAGTCCTCCCCAAATCCTTTTTGGAAAAGTTTGATAACCTTGTTTTCCACCTAATTAATATGTTTCCCTATTCTAATAATTAGTTCAAAACACATAAAGAATTTTGTACTAGTAATCACCATTCTTATTCTTTCTTATGATTATTTTGGTTGTACAAATTATGCTAATGTTAAGAATGAAAAATAAGAACCAATATGTCTAAAGTGTATCTTTTTTTGGGGATCCCGAGGGTGTTAAGTGTTATAATCATTAGGAAGATAAACCTAGTTATCCAAAGTTCATTGTAAGTAGAGATGTTTTCATTCATGAATCTTTCTCTTCCAAAACCAAGGATGCCACACCTAGAAATAGTGGTCCAACCCCTGAAAAAGAAGATGAAACTAAGGCCCCATCCATGTTTGAGGCTATTGTCTATCCTACTCCACCTACTCCTCAACCCACTTCTGGGAAAAATTATAATTATTCTTCTAATTCAGATTTTGAATCAGAACCCACTTCCCCTAGTATGGATTACCAACTAACCCGAGACAAATAAATGGGGGTTCAAAGACACCCTATATGGTTTATTTAGTCTAATATGTTATCTTATTTCTTCCATATATATCAAGAGCTTATTGATTAAGATCCTCAAACCTATAGGAATGATTTAAATGATAAAGACATAAACCACTGGTCCTTTTCCATGAATGAATAATTGAAATCCCTAAAAAGAACCACATTTGGATTATTGTGAACAAACCAACTGATGAAAGAACAATTGGTTCCAAGTGGATATTTAAAATAAAATAATATGACATCGAGGGAAATAAAATCAAGTATACATAAATATTAGTTGCAAAAGGTTTACTCCAAAGGGAGGTAATTTATTACCATGAAAATTTTTGTTGTTGTTAAGAATTCTTCCATTAGGTGCTTACATGCCTTTATTTACTATAATAATCTACACATTAAACAGCTTGATGTTAAAACTTCCATTCTCATGGTTATTTTAATGATGAAATTAATATAAAACCACCTTTTATTTAACTTAATAAATTCAAATTAAATCAATTATACCTTTTAAATAAATATTTATTTGGCTTGAAACAAGCCTCTAGGTAGTGGTACTAAATATTTTATTCATTCATGCTAGCTAACCAATTAATTATGAGTCAATATAATGTATGATTTTTTTTTTAAATCGACCAAAAACTGCATGAATTCCCTACTGTTATTTATTGATGGATTATTATCATTTCAAAAAATATGAACTTCATTATTCTTTAAAATTCCAATTGAAAGGTAATTTTGAAATGAATGACTTAGGTATAACTTTGAAAATATTTGTCATCGAAATCATAAGTTATAGACCAAACTAACTATTATACATATCTCATCATTCTTATGATTTAAAAATCCTAAAGAGATATATGTTTGAATATCTCAAACTAGTAAATATACCTCTTGGTCAAAATTTTAAAATATCTTTAACGCAAGACCCCACAACTGCTGATGATATTCACTTTATGTCACAAATACATTATGCTAGTATAGTAGGCAGTGTTATATACTATATAATCTACACTCAACCATATATTTCCTATAAAATTTTTACTTTATGTAGATTCATGGCCACACATGGGAATCCACACTTGAATTCCCTTAGGTGGATCCTAAGATATTTCTCTTATACCTATAATAAATCTTTTTTTTTGGAAAAGAAACCAAATCTTTTAAATTTATTAATGGATATATATATGTTTACTACATAGGTAACATTGATACCATAAAATCCCTCATTAATTATGTGTTCACTACCAATGTTGGCTCCCTTTCATGGAAATGAAATATACAATCCACGGATCTACTATCATCCATGGAGTATGAGTATATTTTGTTGACTAATGTTGTGAAAGAGGCGTTTTGGATAAGGGTTTGTCTTCTAAACTACACTTGTACAATGATGTTACTAATGACTATTATGATATTCAATCAGAAATTAATTTATTTAAAAATTTAGTTTTCCATGGTAAATAAAATCACATAGATATTTGATTTCAATTTATTAGAGATATTGTGTAATTTGGAATCATGTGGTAAATAAGATACACATGGAAATAAAACCAACTGATAGTTTGACTATAGTTGTGTTCATTTCTATGTTTTAATTTTGTTTAGATAGATTAAAATTGGTTCAAATTATATATCCTTGGGTGTAGTAAAATCACCAATTTTGAATGAATTTTTTTGAGATTTGTGAATTTTGATATTCATTTCTTTGTTTTCAAATTGAAATAAAATTTTATAAATTATCCCATTTCAAATCTTCATGCATGAAAAATTCATATTTATTTGAATTATTTTCGAATGCTCAATCATTTTTTTATATTTCTTTTGCATGGGCCTCTTTACAATGTGGGATTATTTATTTGGGCCCCAGACTTCATCCAATCCATTTCACATGTTCTCTTGTGACTTGATGGTTATTCACTTGTTTTTTTATCCTTAGTCTTTGATATTTCTAATTGACCATTTCATAATCACCATCCATTTGTCTCAATGGATAATAGATTTGTAGTTTCATCGGTTCGACGACATGTGCATAGCGAACCTCGGTTGGCCATTTTATTTTTGAGGCATTGATGGTGTTAGGGGGGATTGATCACTCCCTACACCAATCTAATATCTTGTGATTCACTTTTGGTTTTTCCCCATATCTAGTTCTTTAGTGATCCCATCTATTTTCATTCTTATATCCTGTTTTTAATAGTTGTATCTTATGTGCTATAGTTTTTGTTTTATCCATATTTCCATTGTAAATCCATTTCTATTTTTTAGAATTAATAAAATGTCTACCTAACTGGTTGTGTTCTTTCTGTGCACGTAGTTCTCCACATGACCATAGCACGTTAAATCACTATGTTCTTGACTCTTTCCTTAAAATATTCTATTTCATGTGTGTTTTTATATGAATATGTAATATTAGTTATTTTTTTTAAATAATTCAGTTTCTCCTTGTATTTTTTTGTGTTCTTCCCGGATTCGGGTACCCAATCTACCTCATAATTGGCGTAGGGATCGAAGGGTGGCTTCAGCTTCCACACCATAGCACGGTCAACCACCATTGTGAATGACATGGCACTCAGATCCAACAATAACTTCAGGAACCCCATCATTATCCCTTGAATCACACTACACTCACAATATAATCGATAATCAAATGAGAATCAAGGATATAATAAGGTTTTGAGAGGTGTGGGGACCTCAGGTGGCCGAATTCCTTACAAGCATTCATGGAAGGAAAATTGGGTGATGATATCCCTAGTCAGGGTGTCGAGGTTGGCGCACCAGATATTGAGCGGACTAGGCCCACCCTTGGCTAACTTCATTTCTAGCCAGTTTATCCCCTATCCCAGTACATCCCACATGAAGAAATATCTATTAATGTACTCCAAATTCCGGGGGATCTCTAGCGGGTCCTTTTCATGTGTCGATCCAGAGAAGGTTCATGTCAAGTTGAGGAGTTTAGTGCAGATATATATGATGGAGGAGGATGAAGAGTAATAATGATAAGGGGATGGCACCATGTTAGATTGTGTCTATGTTATGGGGCTCCCATCATTTATACAAGAGAGGAAGAGACATTTAAAGATCAAGATCCAACCACACAGAGAAATGCATGGTAAAAAACATGATCGATCTTAATAAAATCGGAATAGGGTACCATTGGAAACACATGTAAATCTAGATGTTCCATTTTCAAAGTTAGGAAATCTTATTGTTAGATTTAATTAATCAGTTTTATAATTTACCATTAAATTGACATCATTTTAATATGACAACTAATATTATATTTTTATTAATAAATAGTATTTTTTCTATGTGTTTGACCAATACCATTTAAGAGCATGCACTAATCCTTCTCTAATTTTTTAAATTGAAACACTTTTTTTTTCAAACCATGAATTGAATTTCCTACAAAACATTATGTGTACAAAATAAGGGAAACATAAATGATAATGGGAGGTCATATATTGATATAAATAAAAAACATGCTATATTATAGAAAAAGGAGCTTAAAACCATATATGGAATTAATATAGAAAATAACTGAAACAAAAGGGATGCAAAATTAGCATAAATTGTGCCACTTAGTTCACATTGTTAAATAATCTGTGTGGGCTGTTTTAGGTATCTTTATAGAGGAGTGCATGGGATCTACAATGTTTTTTTAACTGTGCTCAGCTACCTGTGCAGGGGTGTTACCTCAGTATATGGGGACGCTTGGGTGGAACATGGTTAGACAAAATGTGCTCCCAAATAATGTGTCCCACTATCCTTAGATAGTAGCTGGTGCATAGTTGTCACACAGTTTAGCCAACTGTGTAGCCAATATGTGCACCACTTTAAATATGGTGTAATTTTTTGTTTTCCCTACCTTTTATTTAACTCCCATAAATTTATTTTTCTCCTTGAGTGAATAGACCCTATATCATTGATTTAGGTTCCAAGGTGACACTCATAATCATCTCTTCCCATTCTTACATGCACCCTCGAAGGGGTCGTTATATCACTAGGGACTTTGGGATCCACTAGGTCCTCTAATGGCCAGATGGCCTTCATTTTTTTATTGATTTTGGATAATACACCATTCAAGGGGTGAGTTGGAACCCTTACAAGGCCCGTAGGCATAATTATTATATGGCATGTAGGCCTTAGAGGAATTCATTTCTTGTAGTCTTCAAACATTACATGCAACCCAGACGAAATACTTCGAACTTCTCCTCCCCAGCATCTTCATCGTGAAATCAGCTATCCACCTTCGCATGGCTGTTCGTCTAGGATTTCCCATGCATGCACAGGCTTGTCCAGATGGAAAGTTCCATACCCTCTCATTCTTGCAATCCATTTAGCTTCTACTATGGTGAAAGCCCCTTTCTCCTCCTTCTTCTGATGTTTGTTCATTGTAGGATATCTGGTTTTCATCTGCACTTAAGGTGGCCCGAAGGACTTGAGTGGCCAAAAGGCCTTACTTACTCGAAGGCCTGGGAGGCCCGACGGCCTTAAAGGACTCAGGGACCAAATCGGTGGCTCGAAGGCCCAAACGGGGGCATATTCTTGGCTTCTACAATGCCAAACAGTTCCTGGTACAGTACTGCACAGTACCCAGAAATTATCCCCCACCTGGATTTGGGGATCCACTAGGTCACAATATAACAGAAATGACCACATGGGTGCCTCTGTATTAGAATATTCTCTCATGTAAACACTTTTCACTCAAATGGAATATCATCCCTTTTTATCATTTTCATCACATCACCACCTTGTTAGTCCCATAATATTAGGCATACTGGCATCTGTCTCAAGATATGGGTCAATTATGTCACACATCTAAAGTAATCACTATTCAAATCATTAAACACCTAATCAATATAAGTTATACCTAGGGAAAACCCACCTAGTTACTCACATCTCATTAGGGGGGAAACGCTCACCCCATAGTCATCTAAACTATCCCAAAGTCTATAAGGAATCTTATATTCACTAAGGCCTACTAGGTCCACTCATTATAACCCTTCCCATTTCACTAGACATAGGCCACCAGGGAACCTATCCTAAGTGCTTCTAGGATTACTTAACTCTTTAAAAACTCACCCCTCACATGTTTTTTATCTCAAGGAATACATTTATAATCCATGAATATACTATCAAAGGTCCAGGAATCGATCCAATGCCTAAGGGACCTTGTTGGACCCTGGTACTTGGTGCCATCCATTCATATATATTTAATTTTTTAGTAAGTAATTTTTATAATTTTAGTAGGATGATCAACCTTGGTGATGAGACCACACATATCACATTTCATATAAAACATGCAAAATACTAGAGTTTAAATTCATAAGGACCACCTACCTAAACCATATAGTTATTCCCTTTGAATCATCACCTGGTAGATCTCATATAGGCTTATCTAAGGTCAACCCTTTATCACCCCTCATCCATAGGTCCTAACATAATAAAAATCATCCAAATTAAATAACTATAATCCATCATAATTAATTAAACAATTTACAACTAATTATTCATTTTAGTTTAAAATATAAAAATACCTATAACTCATCAAGTAATAAACAATCACTAAAACCTCAAGTAACAGGGTGCAGTATACTCCCAAACCTCACCCAAAACTAATCCATGAAAAATCCCAAATTAAATTACCTAATTCAATGGTTAATTTAATCTAAAATATCCAATAACCCCAAATAATTCCATTCAGTGATGTAACCTAACTAAAACTCTGTACAACGGTGTTCATATATTGTATTGAGACATCCTCTAGTCAAGACATGAAAAATCCCCATCATCTTCAGATGATTTCACCAAACTTCAATAAAATAATTAATAAAACCTGAACATGATACATCTAAAGTAACTAGAATCAATATAATATAATAGTGGAGATAAGTAGAGAGAGATTAAAAATAAATCACTGAAAAATTCCACAAGGATCACCCCAAATACAATGGAGGTTCATGGAGGACGAGGGGAGAAAACAACTGGCCCTTGTTCATAGTAGGGAGAAAGAAGAGGGGTTACCCTCTTAAAAATTAAATAGATGAGTTTTGTCATTTTAACTATTTTAATGGGTCACAAAGTTTGGATGCACAATTGTCTAAACCAAGCACCAAATGTGTTTCCTTAACTATCCACGGATACCACCCTTATATGGTTGGGCCACACTATTATCCAAACCATGCCCTAACCGTGAAATATTATCTATAACATCCCATATTTTTTTAACCACACAGTAACTATGCATCTCACCCCTAGGATAATCCAAACCACATAGTTTTCTTTTAAATTCACAATGTTAACCCTTTTTTATGTACTAACCATGAAAACCAACCATGAGATTTATAAAATGAATTGATAACCTCTACATGGTTTGGTTGCTTCATAGTTTCCCTTAAATAATGTACAACACGCTGCGCACCAATGAAGATATCCTCTAATGATTCTAAAATTTAACACGATGTTCCTAAGACTCACCTGATTACCCACGAACATTCATCCCTCTAATCATATAAAAACATTAAAATTATCCAACTCTTTGAATTTCAATTTTAGACTCAATATGAGAAATGACCCATAATATGGAATTCCCAAAATTAAAATTCCTTGTAAAACATATAACTCACTATGAGTGTTATTTTATAAAATCTCTACCATATAACTTCTCATTCCCAACAATCCTTTATGTCCTTTCAACCATCATTGATGACATACGTTGGTCATCCATTCATATCCAACTAGTTGCGTTCAACTCTGGATCATTGAGTGACCATTAGTATAAAACTCCAACCAAGGGGTTCTTTATTCAATAAAGACCGAGACACCAATAATCATCATCATTGAAACATAAATATAGTTCTTACACATTCCCTTCTATCCCAATAAAGTATAGTGTCATCACCCAGTTAATTATTGAGATTATATTGATCCTTTCCATAAGTCTTGGCTCATAAAGGCTAATTATAAGCCAGAATGCTCTAAAACATCATGAACACTTTTAAAAAACTCATTTCTAGTGGTTAGAAGACATGATCAATATTATTTCCATATCACCATATCAAATTATATGAAAATGAACCAATCAAACATCATATGGATGAAAATCTCAAACATGTTTGGCTTCATCCACCAACATGTTATCTCATTACTGCTCGAACCTAATGCATCAACTTCTTAGAGGCATCTCACGATCATTCACTTCCCCCCACTAAATTATAATCCTAATATTTTGAGCAATTACATAGTTGGGTCACCATCCAATCAAACAAATTGGAATTCTCTCACCACTAGAACTGATGCACTATTGATCTGACTCATGCTAGGACCATATCAAAATCATCTTGATCCTCATTAAAATGTAAGGACTCCATCCATCATCACATATGAATTTTAAATCCATTGT
Organism: Viscum album; assembly: GCA_963277665.1. NCBI lineage: Eukaryota > Viridiplantae > Streptophyta > Magnoliopsida > Santalales > Viscaceae > Viscum > Viscum album. Next base: position 197,031,121 of record OY728157.1, on the reverse strand, counting down.
TCTTCAAGAAACCAAATAAAACCCATTTCACCAACACACCAACACCTTAGATCCACCTTTACTGCCTAATGATTAGTCTCATAATACCCACGACCCAACCCACATGGGGTTGTACTTCATCAGCCCATGTTCTATCAATTACCACATGTAATGACAAGACATGATCATACCAAAAAATCATATGTGCTAATGTGAAACATAAAACACTATCTTTTCTTGGATCATCAAGAACATCATCCCCATCAACCTCTAAATCTCCATCGATAATGAGGGTTATCCCCACCATGACCAATTGTGCACTCCCCACCATATGTATTTATTTATACCAATCCTCAATTGAAACCATAATAGGTTCCATCATCACAAGCGTGTCCCTATTCAAGAGCCACACTTACCACTACCAACTATTGAAACTACACCATTCATTTTTTCATTATCACCACATAGGCATCACCTCTCATCCATATCAAATTTTCAGGTCACCAAACCTAGAAGCATTATCGTAATGCCTCCATGAAAATACGGATCAAGGAACAACCTTGGGTCAACTACATAACCTTAGAAAACCGGTGAAAATTTTCCATCTCATAAAAATAATCAGAAAATAATTCATGTAAATATTAACCATGTTTTTGTGTCCTCAACTCACACACAGTCACTCACAAACCCATAAAAATTGTGTCATGCATAATCATTATTTGTACCACCTCAGTCTCATCTGAATTCAATGGAAATATACTTCAATATAAACCAGCCACACATCCCAAATCATGCTCCCATGAGTCACATGTTATAAAATCCATGATCATTGGATTAAACCTCTAACCATGCTCTTCAGCATGTCAATATCACCAATCTAAAATCTCTCTTGATGATCTTCTTCAAAATAGGGCATTTAACTTATTCCATTCTCCACTGTACGATCAATCCCCAACTATAACTGTCTAAAAAACCAAATCATATACCCAAAAACTCACCACACTAATGAAATCACATCCAAAACTAATAGGGTTAGGTATCATGTCGATCTTACCCTCAGAATCTAGTCTTGATACCAAAACACTACCACTTAAGGTTGTTATTTCAAGAAATACCATGGAATCCCATGTGCCGATACAATATACTTAGTATCACATCTTAGGAATAAATCTCAACCAAAAGCACCAACCCATGCTTCCAATCTCTATAGGAGCCCACAAGCCTGGGTTAACCCCATTCTAAGGTTACCCTCACATATAACATCTCATCTAAAATATATTACTTGGATGGCCAATATCAAATGTTGTATCTAAATGGAATGAAGATATCCCACCTAGCACATAAACCATAGTTCTCACACTTTTCATAGCTCATTAGGTACACCTATGCTCTTGTCTTACCGTCATAAGGAAACTCACTATATTAGAAACTATTTCTTGGGTTCTAAAAATATATATATACATATAAATCATAAAATTTTGATTCATAAATCTACTAGGGGAACCATCCTCACTGTAAATCCTTATACGAGACTACCCCTTAAAGAATCATGATATAAATTTATCCCTCATTGGGCCACCATAATAGTAGTCACCCCCAATAGGATTACCATCTCATATATTCACATACATACAAATAAAGACATCTCCCTACCATGATCCACATCAAGTATACCAAGATTATATGGTTTAGTTAAGTAGAATTCCACCAAAAAGATATATGGGAGCACATCATATAGGTTGTTATTGACTCTTTTTATGACTGAACCTATTTCTCTCACAACTAGAACCAAAACCACCAACTAAGGGTTCATCACTAAGGAATCTAATATTCATACTAGCCTACTAGGGAAAATATTAATCCCTTAATTTAAGGGTATACATATCTAGTAAGGATCATATCATCACAGATCCACATGACCTATCATCTCAAAGAAAATACATTATGTTCTAGATAAGTATAATTTCACCACCAAGAAATATGGTAAACCTCCAAATAATTTCTTATTCAAACATTAAACAATTAAACCATCATAATTAGTGATATGAATCACACACTAGAATAAAAATTTCAAGTGAACCATTTATTCAAAATAAGATGCATGTACATGGCTGCATTCCATTGGGCCAAGAGCTATAAAACATAATAAGTCATAAAATCTAAAAAATAATGTCTGTCACGCTAGGAGAAATCAAATAAACATAAAAATGGAAACAAAGGTCAAAAATAACATATCCCTGGTAACCTAGACTTCTTATCAGGAAGGGTGTTCATGACACACCACTCTGATATCTATCATAGGCTACAACACATTCCTATGTTACCACTCTACCATAACCCCAAATAGTATGAAAATAAAAATTATAGATAACTCTATGATATCAGTCACATAAGAATTGATACCACTTTGTAATATCCTTATCCCAATTCAATTTGAATGGTCACCAGACTGAGTCAACACTTGGCCTTGGGTATGCCTCACCATACACTAGATGTGAATGAATAGCAATGGGGGCATATAGTATTACTATGGGGAGACTATAACCCCATATTAGATTGTGTAATAATAGTGGAAATAAACCAAATATCATCCACAATAATAAATAAAAGTATATAGAAGAAAAAAACAATAATAAACAATAATAAATTTCATATAGAAGAAAACAGTCATACAAAGTCACGGCTATGCCACCATACAGTGATTGATAATCCACTGGGTGGATCAATTACATAGAATAAATAAAAGGATAAAAGACACTGAGGCTCTATTAACATATTTGAGCCTCTCCTCATCCCAATATTCAATCCCATATAAGTTTCCTTGATTGATCAAGCAACTCCAGGTCTCTACCCAACTTGAACCAATAGTTATTGAGGTCTACTCAGGTGCCCATTTCCCTAAACACCTGGGATCTGTGTGAGTAAAAAACAGTCTGTCACCACAAATGCAATCTCATACATGACCAATAAATGAATTATTTGTTTATGTGACATACTAACTTAAATAAATACAATACAATACAATATCATAAATAAAATAACCATTGTCGATCCCAAAGTTCAAACATGACACCTAGAATTGACTATACCTTCTTTTTGTAGTTCTATAGTATCTCTAAGAACACTAGATAATCATGCCAACTCATAATAGGTGAAGCTTCCAAACACCCTGAGTTTAACCTAGTAGTTCATGAGTATCAAGAATAAAATTAACCCATAGGTGTTAATCATAGGTAATCTAGAAGTTATCATGAATAAATCCAGCATGTTGGTGATAATACTGGGAAATCAATCAATATCAGGCATCATTACTGACTCTTGGGGGTGACCCAAGTCTTTAATAAGAATTAAGAGTCATCTTAAACTCATTTGAAGTGACCCTAGGTCATCGTGATCATGACACATCATCCTGACCCCTAGGAGGTAATCTTAGGTGATCAATCCTATCAGGATTAAATGTCAACTCCTTGGGGGTGGCCCTAGGAAATCCATATAACCTCAGGAATATAGGAAAAATATTAGTAATCCTAGGAATTTCATTAAAAATAGACAAATTTTAGGCGAATTAAATTACCCCCATGGTATCCCAAAATAATAATAAAAAAACATATTGGCCATCATTCCATAACAATCTAACAAAAATGTGATTGACACTAAATAACATTACTTGAAATCATCCCTATAACCATATACAATATACGTCATCTTTTAAATTTATATGGTGAAACCCACAATCAACTCTACCAATTCACACATTCACCGTCTAAGGGGTCATTATATCATTGAGACAAACTTTGAGTCACTTTTGGTCAGAACATAACACAGACACCCACATGAAATCCTCAATCACAGTATCATATAGCAGGACATCACCAAAAAATATCAGGGCATATCATCCCTCAACGTCATCGTCATCACATCACAGGCTCACTATCCTTATAAGATAATCCATACTAGCATTATTCTCAAGAGATGGATCAAGCCTGTCTCCCATCCAAAGTCATAAATTAGCCATTCCTCACACAACTAACCCAACCAAAATATACCTAGGGAACACCCACCTAGATAATGACATATCATTTGGAGAAGAAGACTCACCCAATGGTCATCCCAAATATCCCAAAGGTTATAAGGAAAATCAATGTACACTTAGGCCTACTAGGGGCACTCACTCTAACCCATCACATTCCTATAATCAGAGGTTTCTAAGGCGCCTAAACTATGGGACACTAATTTTACTTAATTCATTAAAAACTCACCCCCCAAGAACTGTGTATCTAAAGAAATATATTTATCATCCTATCCTCAACCATCTGTGGCTGATAAATAAAGCCCTTACACATGGGTTATTTGTATTCCTTGGCACTTTGTGCAATCCATTTATAAATAATGAATTTTTTTATTAACCCATTTATATAATTTTAACAACTTGATCACCCATTGTGGTTAGATCTCACAAATCCCATGCCATATAATACATGAATAATACCATAAGTGAGATTCAAATGGACTCCTATACTCAACTATGGAGTTATTCCTATTGAATCACCAACCGAGATCTCTTAACAAGGCTCATCCAAGCTTAATCATCCATATATCATCATTATAAGGCCGCAATTCAATCCAAAATATCCGAATTAATAAATTATAATTCATCATAATTTATTAAAATATTTAAAACTAATTAGTCAATTTAGTATAAAAATACATAATGTCTAAAAACTCATTCATCCATAACCACTCGCAGAAACCTCAAGTAATGGGGAGCGGCCCACTCCCTACATGAAACTAAACCCAAGACATGAAAAATTCATAATTAAATTACCATATTTAATAGAAAATTTCATCCAAAATTTCCATAAACCCAAAATAATTACACAATGTCACATACATAAACTGAAATGGTGTGTCAAAAAGTGAATTAATTGTCTCAGGATGTCCTATATCTAATTCAAATGAAGTCCCCTTGATTTTCAGATAATTTCGCATGTTCTGGTAAAATTGTCATTAAAACCCTAGCGGGAGATAACTAAAAATTTTAGAATAATTATAATCTAAGAAAAATGGTAGAAGAATAGATTCACCTGAAATTGTAACACCCCAATAATTTACAATATTTTCCTATAATAATATATTTAATTTTGTTGATAGCCTTTATTACATGCAACAACGATTTTCTTTGATGGCTTGTGTTACACACAAGACTGAGTTTTACAAAATACTATTTATATTAGTAGTTAAATTGGTTGTTATAAATAGTATTATCTATAATATTAAAATATATGTCTGAATTCATTGGTTACGAATTAATTAAAATAAATATAGAAAACAATTGAATATAAAGGAAATGTTTTTATAAAAAGATATTTTTATGTGCCAAAAGAATTTTATTTTGATAAATTAAATTCATCAATATTACTTCGTGTTCTTAATTAATTTTATATATTAAATATTCAATAAATTTTTTGGAATTCATCCAATATATTTTATAGGCATATGAAAAGAACATATCTGAATTTATGTATATAAAACTGTATTTTTCTGAAGGAAGTTATGCTGCCTTTTATTGGTGAATTTGTTTTAAAAATAAATTTTTACACATTAATAAAATTTATTGGAAAAATAAATTTCATTGTTTAAAAATTTTGGTCAAAATTATCATACGGATAATTTTTGGTATTATTTGAGACGTTTCATTTTTTGATGAATAGTGAATATAATAGATTTTAATTGGAAACTACCTTTTCATCTAAATAATTTGTATTGATGAATTTTATTTTAAATTGGTTTTAAATAAAAAATAGTTCAATTAAACATCTATTAATCTAATTTAGTTCATTGGAATCGTTTTTATATTGAATTTATATATAAAAAGTTACTAAAATTTTGTATATTTTCACATTAAAACCTTGTTTTCTCATCCTGTCTGTAGAGATCCAAAGCTTGACATACATGGAAATTACATTACTTTTGCAGAATACTTAATACATAACAAAAAAACACACATGGACCGTAATATTTTAGTATCTTTGGAAACACAGAACATAATCTTCTAATCGTGGTGAAAGATCTTCAACATCTCCCATAAAGATCTTCCCCTTTTGTTTTCTTACCTAAAACATTTCTTTATATCCTGGGGAAAATAAAACATATAAAGGGTGATATCAAATGGTCAGTAAGGGTAAGCATGGAGAAAATAAAACAAACCATATACATTTGAACTTCAAAACATGATCATCAAGTTTACACATCAAAATCTCGAGTTGTGAAATAAATCTAGGCAGTACGTAAGGAATACGTTATAAAGTAACATTAATCATGATAAAATAGCATGGGAATAAAACATTTAATTTTTTAAAACCATTAAGCACATGCTATGATTTCCATAGTATCCAAGGCATTGCTGCCAAGACCATCTTAGGGGACAAAGTCTCTTTCTGAATAGAGTTCACTCCTCATTCCAGTCTTATATCACTGAACCAGATTAACTTACCATTCTAGCATGTCTATATCATGAGATATAAATATTTACCCAATGAATTGGAGGGAGATATATGTCCCTCCAATCTCATAATGAAATCATTCTTACTTGTGCCACAAAATAAACATAAAACATTCATCATAACCCAAAGAATAAAATGGGTTTCATTGATATCATCCAATCATCACACAATCCATATGAAACAAATAGATATCATTTCATCATAAGAAAAATCAAACCATTAAAATAATAGAGAAATTATACTTGAAACATAAACATTCTAAATAATATCATCTTAGATGGAATTTTTTTTTGACAAAACACTTGGAATGAATTCCTGAGGAAAATATCCTTTCTTCTTCAAAATCATTTTCTTTTCACAAAATTCCATTAAATTTTAAAGGAAAAGGATTTTGTTGAAAACAATAATGAAATATTGTAGAGTAATCTTCATGAAAATTATGTGTTCCAAAACCGTAAAAATCCATTCATTCTTATATGTTAAAAAAACATGTTTCTCGTACTTTATCCAGAAAAGTCAAAAAGTACCTCGTATGGTAAACAAAAGAAATATTCCTTACATACCATGTGGTAAAAGTCAAAAAAGGGTAAAAATGACTTTGAAAATACATGGAAGAATAGTAAAAAAAATTTGATTTTTTTTAGAAAACATGGACATGGATGATAAACATAACCCTGGTAAATACTTACGAATAAACAATCTCAAATAAGAATGGGATTGGAATAATTATCTCTTACCTTATGTATGATATGATTTGTATGTATCCGAACCTACTGTATAATGATTTAAATAAGGTAATTGACTTGTTACAGAATCATATGCACTGTTATGATATCATATATGGTTCAATTATGACTTTATATTACCCGTTTTTTGTAAATTCCATGTTAAAGCAGCGTTTTGGGTAAAATCATTTTATTTATCGTACGTGTTTGGACATGTTGTTCCTGATATTATTATTACTTATATCATGATCTAATTACTTCCAGAATGTAAATCATGATTTATATATCATATATATTCAGTATATATATAATAGATAGATAAATGAAATGAAATACACCGTTCATGGAGACGGTAGGCCGTACGTACGCATGAACGTTGTTTTTTTTCCTTATTGACTTGAATGGATGTAAGTAGATGTCATATATATATATATATAAATAAATCCATTATCTTTATAATTTGATATATTTCATTATGATTCATTATATATACTTTATAATCATTCTAGAGTTGTTATGATGGAGAATGAATCTCATCGGGTCGTGGAGATCGTAATCCGTACATACGCACGAGCGATGATATCATTCCCATAATTATTGAATTGAATTGGAGTGGATGATATAATATCTTGGAATTATTATGATGTTATAATAATTATATTTATTTATTCTTTAGACCATTATACCCATCCATGTATGGTGGTGGTGGGAAAACAGATTACACCACAGCGTGGAGACGGTATTTCGTACGTACACAAACGCGGTGATTTCATTTTCCGTAGGTTGGATAGAAGGTGAGATGGGGTTGTTTAAAATTTATAATAACATATCAGTATATTAGTGATACTTATTTAATTACTTTATAATTAAATAACTGAAGAATAAGAAGTTGAATAAGAAATAAAACGTGAAAGAATCGGTAGAAGCGATTACCTCTTCTTCGACGCACCACTTTTAAGAATCCTCTTAAGGTACTAGAGGTGGTCTTTATAGGAGACCAGAACCTATATAATATTTCTAGGAAAGTTAAGAAGTGAAATGGTCAGGTTTTGGCCGAGCTTGAAAGCTCAAAATTGTGTAAAGAGAAGAGGGAGGAGGTTCCCTTTTATAGGGGAGGAGAGGGGCACCTTAGAAAAAACATAAAATATTATTTTATAATAAAGTCATATTCAGTTTATAATAGCTCCAAATTGATTTATTTCAAAGATAAATTGGGAATGGGTCTAAATACTCTCAAAAATTAGGTTTTAGACAAGTTAAGGTTTTTATTTTAACCTTATCATTTATATTTAACTCTATGTTAAATAATTTAACTTTTACCGTGTCGTCTTGTTTTCTTACACACTATGGTTTATAAACATACTATAACAAGATAAAATAACCCCAAGTGGTTCATTATTAATATATATAAACTTATATAAGTATTTTTGCCAAACCATATATTTTTAGGAATAGAATAAAAATTAATAATATAATATTTTTTTTAAAAACAATTTTATGTCAATTTTGACACTATTTGGTAATTGATTTTTGTGAAAATCATAACAAAATTATTAGTAACAAAAAAGTTAATTAAATCAATAATAACATCTCAGATTAACCTATAAAATTATTTTAATTCATAAAAGGTCTGAAATTAAATTTATTTGGGTATTTATAATATAAATTATTTTTATATTTCATTAATTAGGTAATTACTGCATCACCATTATGTCATAAATAAATTAAATTATTTAATGTCTAAAAATTATAAATAAAATACAATTAGGTAGGAAATTTTTTTATCTTTCTAATTAATATTTATAGTTGAATTTATATTATGTATAATTCTATATTAAAAATGTTTTAGTTATTAAATGTTGATTTTAACTATTTTAACTATTCTTTAAATAAAATAATAATAAGTTTCATAATCAAATACAAGTGGACCTAAATGGTAATATTTTATTCCTAAGGTTGTTTTTGGTATAATTACACTAATCCAATAGAAATATGGCATGTTTTAGGGTAATAATAATATCATTTTTACCCTTAATTACCAAATTTAATTTTAACCGTGGTAAAGAAAAGTGAAAAGTTACTATTCACCAAAAAATATTTTTATCATATTGAACCACATTTTACTCCTTGATGTTAACCACGTCTCTTGGATTTTCTAAATTCAACTCATAGAACTGGTAAAATTACGTTCTATGTACAACTGCAAATGCTCCTAGGAGGTGGGTAAAAGACGGTGAAAATTTCAATAAAATTTTTATATATCTAAAATTATTATAAAATGAATCCAATGAATTCCATTAAACAAATATAGTTATTATGTATCAATTTTTACCTAAAATAAATTTAAATAAAATAAATAATTATTTAAATAAAAATTCGGTTTTCAAATAGTAACCCAGTGTTTTCACTATTTATCATAAATTGAATGTTTTCAGAAAAATAACAAAAATTCTCCCTAGGCTAATTTTGATATTGCGAACACAAAAATGAAGTCCATTTTGAATGATACAATTTATAAAATTTCAAAAAGTGGGTATTTCTATTCATAATGGGTATTTTATATAATATTTTAATAACATATCATTGTTTAGTGAAACTCGGTATTGTGTACAACACACGCTATCGTGGAAGGTCACAATTGCGTGTAAAGTAAGCCAAGTCTGGGATACGTGTAGTGAAAGATTCCTTTGTTTTTTTGTGTATAATAGAATCCAACAATATTTCATTTATACATTGAATATATATATATATATACACTCATTGTTGCGTAGAATAACTTCTATCAAACGAACTGGAAATTTTGAGTAACACGATCCAAGAATAGTGTTGCATATACTACAAGCTAATACAATGATGCGTATCGTGCAAGATAATCTTGGTGTAGAATACAACACAAGACATCAAAGTAATTAAAATAATATTTATCATAAAATCTCAGGGCGTTACATTCTACCCCCCTTAAAATGAATTTCTGCCTCTAAATTCTTCGGGGTTATAAATTATTTACTACATGAAAGTTTAATTCATAGAAACCCACATCGTAAAAAAGGAAGACTAAAACATAATTTTAAAAAATAATGTATGAAACGTAATGGTTACCCAAATTAACTCATCACTGGGCTTCCACATAAGAGGACATAGGTGAAAATATGGATATGGAAGAGAAATATAACCATCAACTTCTGATAAAGAGTCGTAGAGGACATGGCTATAAAAAGGCCAACAATCACAAAGCCATAAATTTGTGATGATCTAAGGTACCATCTAATTCATCAGATATGAGGGTACTAGGACAACATTTTTTGTTTTCAATATCATTTCCCTAAAGTTGAAATTTTTTAATTAGAATAAATACTTACTTGATTTTGGTACAATATCGTCGTTGGTCGTTCCATGAACAATTTCCACTTCATATCTTAAAGAAATGAAGTTGAATTTTTCATTCGTGAAGTGTTAGAAAATCATGCAATAGAATGACGAGTCATTCCATCTATCTCAAACAAAAGGTTAGAAAAAGTTATCAAATATACATAAGTCCATCTATGGTGAGGTTAATCGTATATGATTCCAAAAAATGGACTTATAATTCATCACTTAATAAAATAAAACATGTTTCTACTAACCAGGTAATTCCTGTAGGCCAGTGCTAGGCGATAAAGGCATGTCACACTTAGGTTGTGGATTCGATTCCCACAGCCTTGTCCGACGTGATGGGTTGTCGCCCGTCCTGTAGGTTTTCCTTTTTCTAAAACTACATTATTATAACATTCCGTCAATAATATCGAAAAAAGGTCTAGCCTTAAACAATAATAAATTATTTCCAACATAATACATTCCAATATTTAGGCTTATCCAAAATACTTCTGTCCAAGCTCATAGTATAGAGAAAATAACTACTAGAAATGTCATCTGCTGAGCATGTGAATACCATCATTTACCCCCCATATATCATACGATATATCTTGTTGGTCACATTACAAACATGTGGGTACCTTAATCATGTATTCTCTTTAAATAATCATTGAACCTTAGTTAAAACATGAATGATGTCAAAATTTAACACTTTCCACAAACCAAAATCCCAAAATTTCTATATACTCAAACCATGATAAAACTTTGTCCTTATATCAGTAATGGGCTCATTTCATTTTTTCCTTATTGCTTCATTATGCCCATATCATCTTCTTTCCAAAAATATTTCAAACACTTTTCATGGTTACCAATACAATATAATTATTAAAAACCAATACATTGATTTTCCAAAATTCCACGATGCCATAAATGATATTCCATGATACTATTTAGAAATCCCATTACATAAACACTTAATCATTACACAACTTCATTGTCATACTCAACATCACAAATAGTGATCTCATGTGAATTCCCTTTATCCTTTTCCTTAAGAGGTTTCTCACGTTGATCATCACTAACCCATGGATTAGGGCATTGATTAGAATAATTCCCCATTTCCTTTCACTTGAAGAATTGAAGTGTTGGTGGAGCGTTCTCTATTGTCTCTTCTCTATTCACATCATTAGAAACCTTTTTACCATTACTTCGGCACTCAGCTTCTTGATGAACTTCTTTTCCACACTTGAAACATTTTCTATTACCTTTTAGACAATCTCCACCATGCTTCTTTCCACACTTTGAGCATAAAGAAACATTCACCTTATTTTCACCATTGTTCTGAAGTTTTTCCTTGAACACCATCTTTCGTTTCTTGTCAAAACCATGATATGGATATGTAACACCAACTTCCATTTCTACCTTGATAGCACAACAGACAATTTCTTCATAGCTACTGAAGTCTCTTATAGCTAATGCCCTTCGAAGACTTGGTTTTAAGCAACTGAAGAATCGATCAACTTTACTTTTAGGTTGGATGATAAATCCAGATGCATACCTTGCAAGCCTTGTAAAATTCACTTCGTATATACCAAAATATTCATCATCCTTTTACTTAAGCTCAAGGAAATCCTTTTCCATCTTTGTTCGAAGAATATGAGGGAAGTACCTATTGAAAAATAAGTTCTTGAACTCATCCCATTCCATGGATTCAATTTAATATTGGGTCCTTGTATTCTTAATTAGATTCCACCACAGGCCTGCTTCACCTTCTAAATGGTAAATAGCCAAAATGTCTTTTTCATGTTCTAAACAACGAAGTATGGAAAATATATTATCAATGGTATTGATACATTGTTCAGCAACATGTGGATCAGAAGACCCATTGAAAGCAGGTGGACGTTGCCTCATAAAGGACTCAATAGAATATTGTTCCCTTCTCTGATCATTTGGAAATCCAGAATGATTCATATCTTATGTAAGTGTAGTGATAAGATTTTTCACTCCATCTCCCATCAAATTTTGTTTCTTTGTAGGAAAATAATTGCATTTTCCATTTCATTGATCAATATGGTTCCTTCGGGTTCCAGCCATCATCTAAATCCAAAAAAGAATAGTGTGAGAGGAAAAAATCAATCTAGGAAAACAACATAATAAAGAGGGAGTACCTTCAATATATAACATCTTAGGTTTAATTATAATATCATTAAATTAATTCTATGACTATAACATATACTTATACTTAACCTTAGGGAAATTCCTAGACATACCTTAGAAATATCTCTAGGGATCTCACTAATGTTCTCGCATCCTAGTTTCCAAAGGTTGACTAAACCATTCCTCTGATACCAACTATAGAAGTCTGGAATTACTTCTAGTGGACTATAATTGATACTTATCAGGGAAATCCATGGGTGGCTACACCTCCTAGGTGGGACACACCACCATCCCTAGTGGCAGCCATTTCCTCATGAAGCCCTTGGGCAGAGATCCATGCTTCGTCCAACGGTCACATGTGAGAGTTCCCAAGGATCAGATTCATTCCTACCTCCTTTTTCTCTAATACCAATTATAGAGACCCAAATCTTGATGTACATGGCCATTACATTACTTTTGAGGAATACTTAATACATAACAAAAACAAACACACAAGGACCGTAATTGTTTAGTGTCTTCGGAAACTCAGAACATAATCTTCTAATCGTTGTGAAAGATCTTCAACATCCCCTATAAAGATCTTCCCCTTTTGTTTTCTTACCTAAAACCATTGTTTATATCCTAGGGAAAAGAAAACATATAAAGGGTGAGATCAAATTCTTAGTAAGGGTAAGCATAGAGAGAATAAAACAAACCATATACATTTTAACTTCAAAACATGAACATTAAGTCTACACATCAAAATATTATGTTGTGAAATAAATCATGGTAGTACGTATGGAATAGGTCATAAAGGAACATTGATCATGATAAAATAGCATGGGAATAAAAAATTTAATTGTGGAAAACCATTAAGCACATGATATGATTTCCATATTAGCCAAGGCATTGCTGGCAAGACCATCTTAGTGGACAAAGTCCCTTTCGGAATCGAGTTCACTCCTCATTCCTGTCCGGTATCACTGAACCAGATTAACTTACCATTCCATCATGTCTATCTCATGAGATATAAATCGTTACCCAATGAATTGGAGGGATATATAGGTACCACCCATCTCATAATTAAAACATTCTTACTTATGCCACAAAATCAACATAAAACATTCATCACAACCCAAAGAATAAAATGGGTTTCATAAACATCATCCCATCATCACATAATCCATATAAAACAAATGGATATCATTTCATAATAATAAAAATCACACCATTTAAATAATAGAGACATTATACTTGACACATAAACATGTTAAATAATGTCATCTTAGATGGAAAATAGTTCTTACAAAACACTTTAAATGTGTTCCTGAGGAAAATATCCTTTCTACTTCAAAATCGTATTCTTTTCACAAAATGCCATTAAATTTTAAAAGAAAAGGATTTTGTTGAAAATAATCATGAAATCTTGTAGAGTAAGATTCATGAAAATTTGGTGTTATGAAATTCTAAAAATCCATTCACGCAGTATAAGTTGAAAAAAACATTCTTTTCATACTTTTGCTGGAAAAGTAAAAAATTACCTCAATGGTAAACAAAAGAATGATTCCTTTCACACCATGTGGTAAAAGTACAAAAAGGGTAAAAATGAAATTGAAAATACATGGAAGAATAGTAAAAATGTTATGACAAAATTTTTAGAAAACATGGACATGGATGATAAAAATAACCCTAGTAAATACTTTCGAATAAACAATCTCGGATAAGAATGAGATTGGAATAATTATCCCTTACCTTATGTCTGATATGCTTCGTATGTATACGAACCTCCTGTATAATGATTTAAATAAGGTCATTGACATTTTACGGAATCATACTAATTGTTATGATATCATATATGGTTCACTTATGACATTATATTATCGGTTATTTTGTAAATTCCATCTTAAAGCAGCGTTTTGGGTAAAATCGTTTTATTTATTGTACGTGTTTGGACTTGTTGTTATTGGTATTATTATTAATTATATCATGATTTAATTACTTCCAAAATTTAAATCATGATTTATATATCATATATATTCAGTATATATATATATAATAGATAGATAAATGAAATGAAATACATCGTTCATGGAGACGGTAAGTCGTACGTACGCATGAACACTATTTTCTTTTCCTTATTGACTTGAATGGAAGTAAGTAGATGACACACACACACACACACACATATATATACATAAATACAATAGATTTATCTTGTCATATATTTCATTATTATTCATTATATATATTTTATAATCATTCTTGAGTGGTTAACATGGAGAATGAATCTCATCCTGTCGTGGAGACGGAAATCCGTACGTATGCATGAGCGAGGATATCGTTCCCATAATTGTTGAATTGAATTGGAGTTGTTGATATAATATCTCAGAATCAGTATGATGTTATAATAACTAAATATATTTATTCTTTATACCATTATACCCATCCAAGTAAGGTGGTGGTGGAAAAACAGATTACACAACGGCAAGGAAACGGTATTCCGTACGTATGCACGCGCAATGATTTCATTTTCCATAGGATGGATAGAAGGTGAAATGGGATTGTTTAATATTTATAATAACATATAATTATATTAGTGATACTTATGTAATTACTTTATAATTAAACAACTAAAGAAGAAGAAGTTGAAGAATAAAGAAAACACGAAAGAATCGGTAGAAGAGATTACCTCTTCTTCGACACACTTCTTTTAATCTCCTCTTAAAGCACTAGAGTTGCTCTTTTGAGGAGTCCAGAACCTCTATAATGTTTCTAGGAAATTTTATAAGGGAAATGGTCAGGGGTTGGCCGAGCTTGAAAGCTCAAAATTGTGTAAAGAGAAGAGGGAGGAGGTGCCATTTTATAAGGGAGGAGAGGGGCACCTTTGAAAAAACATAAATATTATTTTATATTAAAGTCATATTCAGTTTATAATAGCTCCAAACAGATTTATTTCTAAGATAAATTAAGTATGGGTCGAAATCCTGTCAAAAAATATGTTTTAGAAAAGTTTAGGTTACTATTTTAAGCTTATCATTTAGATTTAACTCTAAGTTAAATAATTTAACTTTTTCCGTGTCTTCTTGTTTTCTTACACTACATGGTTAATAAACATATTATAACAAGTAAATCTAACCCCAAGGCGTTCATTATTAACATAAATAACCTTATATAAGTCATTTGGCCGAACCATAGATTTTTAGAAATAGAATAAAATTTATTAATATAATATTTGTTTAAAAAACTATTTTATGTCAATTTTGACACTATTTGGTAATTGATTTTTGTGAAACTCATAACAACATTATTAGTTCGAAAAAAGTTCATTAAATCAATAATAACATTTAATATTAACATAGAAAATTATTTTAATTCATAAAAAGTCTCAATTTTAATTTATTTGGGTATTTATAATATCAATTATGTTTATATATCATTAATTAGGTAATTACTGCATCACCATTGTGTCATAAATAAATTAAATTATATAATGTCTAAAAATTATAAATAAAATAAAATTAGTTAGGAAATATTTTTATCTTTCTAATTAATATGTATAGTCGAATTTATCTTATATATAACCCTATATTAAAAATGATTGAGCTATTAAACTTTGATTTTAACTATTTTAACTCTTCTTTAAATAAAATAATAATAAGTGTCCTAATCTAATCCAAGTGGACCTAAATGGTTATATTTTATTCCTATGGTTGTTTTTTGGTCTAATTACACTTATCCAATAGAATTCGGACATGTGTTATGGTAATAATAATATCATTTTTACCCTTAATTACCCTATTTACTTTTAACCGTGGTAAATAAATGTAAAAGTTACTATTCACAAAATTTATTTTTATCTTATTGAACCAAATTTTACTCCTTGATATGATATGTGTCTCTTGGATTTTTGAAATTAAACTTACAGAAGCGGTAAAATTATGTTTTATGTACAATTGCAAATGCTCATAGGAGGTGGGTAAAAGACGGAGAAAAGTTGAATTTTTTTTATATATCTAAAATTGTTATAAAATGACTCCAATGAATTACATTAAACTTATATATGTATTATTTATCAATTTTTACCTAAAATAAATTGAAATAAAATAAATAATTATTTAAATAAATACTCGGTTTTCAAATAGTAACCCAATGTTTTCACTATTCATCAAAAATTGAATGTTTTCAGAAAAATATGAAAAAATCACCATAGGCTAATTTAGATATTCTAAACCCAAAAATGAATTCCATTTTGAAAGATAAAATTTATAAAATTTCATGAAGTGGGTATTACTATTCATAATGGCTAGTTTATACAATATTTTAATAACATATCGTTGTTTAGTGAAACTCGGTATTGCGTACAACACACACTATCGTGGAAGGTCGTGATTTCTTATAAAGCAATCCAAGGCAGGGTTGTGTGTATTGCAAGATTCCTTTGTTTTTTTTGTATAATAGAATCCAACAATATTTCATTTATACATTGAATATATATATATATATATATATATACACTCAATGTTGTGTAGAATATCAAATGAACATGAAATTTTGTGTAACACGGTCCAAGAATAGTGTTGCGTATACTGCAAGCTAATACGGTGATGCGTATAGCACAAGATAATCTTGGTTTAGTATACAACACAAGACATGAAAGTAATTAAAAATAATATTTCTCATAAAATATCAGGGTGTTACACTGTCTGTGGGATTAAATTTAAATATATTTTTTAAAATTTTGTAATTTAAATTTTTAAAAATGTAATAAATATTTTGAATAATAAAAATTTATAATTTATAATATGTTAAACTTAATTTTTTACCAAAATAATTAGTGAAATCTGTTAAAATTAATTACAACTATTAAGAGAAAAATGAGTTTACCAAGGGACTAAACATTAAACATAATGGGAAGAATGACCTGGAAACTTGTCCAGAACCCATTTTATAGACATATTTAGACCTTATCTCTTGAAGGATCTATATTGGTCCATTATTGGGGCTTGGTTACATGAAAAAACATCATGGGAATTCACTCTTTCAAAAAATTATAATTGTGCCACTCACCCCAATTATAAAAAGACATCCCCACTTCTCTCCACTTAACATATTCAAAATACTTTGGTTAATCCAATACCTACCATAATTAATCTGAAAATTCCTTAATAACATCCTAGAATCATTATCATGGGCATAAATCCAACATAAACAGGCATTAATGAAAACCTAAAAAGAATACCACAAAAAGAGGTAATGTTATTATAAAGGAATTTTTATTTTATTTCATTCTCCAACTCCTTAAATTTCTATTATAATAGTCCTATATAATATTCTCATTATCTTAAATATACTAATATATATTTATGTTAAGTTTAATACCTGAAAATTCACACACTTTCATCAAATGGGTTACGAAATCATCATTCATGTGTACGACAGACTACTGCCTCATGAAGCGATGATGTTCGTTTTTTCATTACAACCATTAAATGTAAAAAAAATGATATATTTATAGTATATATATGATAAATATTATTTTTATGATGTTTTTATGCTTCTTGAATTAGTATATTACACATAATTTTATGCTTATGTTTTTTTGGGAATATTATAACATCGCTCATGTGTACAGCGAACTACCGTCTCGTGAAGCGATGTGACTCATTAACACATTACATGGATGTATTAAGGATTTTTTTAATAAAAATATATGATATTTATGAAATAATAGTGATTTTGGAATAATATATATATAAAATTTACTTTTATTTCTTTCAATATGATAAGTAAATGGAAACAACATTCATACGAACGTACGACCAACCATCTCCATAAATGGTGTATTTCATTTACTATCACCATATTTTATGGATTAATGTAAATATATATAAAATGAATATATGTTATATTTTAATCATGGTTTAAAGTATGGGGATTAAGAAATCATGATCATATTAGGAGGAACAAAACATAACAAGTCATAACCTACTTAAAAAACAAGCCGATTAACACCCAAACCTATAAAAATAATAAATGATTATTAACCAAAGTGTGATAAGATGATATAATATAATCATATATAATATTAATATTACTAATATATTTATGATATAATCTAATAAAATACATAAAACCATTATTCATTAGGTTAAAGAGTGTTCAACCAAAAGGAAGTGTAAGGTAATATATTTCTTCTCAATTTACATTCTATTGAGACTTAATAGTTATTACGCATCAATTCACATTTATTAGTTTTATATAATTTCCCATTTACATTTAATTTCATTAATACATCATTATTCATGATATTTTACGTTTTAATTTGAATTATTTCATCCAAGGGGGTTTTATTTGAAAATTACAAAGTGATAAAAGTTATCGTGAAATCTCACTCTCTTTTGTGATTATTAACTTTATCTTGAAACAATAACTTTATTATAATAATTTTTCATTGGAAATTAAATTACTATTAAATATAAATATTCTTGTGTAATGTATATTACCATTTCCGAAATATTATACCATTTTTACACACATTGTTTACAGTAAAAGTTATTTGATGAACTGGGAAAATATAGATAAACCTATTTCCATTACTCAATATAGATATTTAATAAGCCATATTATTTATGAATTAAATAATTTATTAATTATTTTATTAATTATTTTTACTCATATGAATAAAGCTTTGGACCATTTAAAGTAATCCCCTAGATTCATCGGTGTCTTTTGAGAAGAATCAGTTGGCCAAAACAGGTGGGTTTTACCCATTATGTTTAAATCATCTTGTGAAAGGTCTTGATAGTAAAGGTTCTTTGTGCCAAAGAAACATGATGTCCAATATTTTAAAATTTCCTTCAATGATAATTTATTAGTTTTTATTCTACATAATAATTTTTCTATAACATTATTTATGGATTCATTTCATTCTCAGCTTATTGATTAAATTACATGTATTTCAGTTATTTATCTTGTCATATTGATTATTCCTTATCAAAATATTTATGTGTAACGTGTGTTCAGTTATATACCATTAAATTTTGATTATTATTATTAATTCATTATAGATTCCATTGAACTTAACCCTTACTAATCAATTGAGATCACTGTTATTTTGTTTACATTCCCTAGGATATGATGATGAATTCTGAGAATGAGTTTCAAGGATACCAATATTTTACTTTTTTTATGTTTTATGTTCTACTACCAATGTAGTATAGATATCAAGTATGTAATACTGTGCTTTGGGATTTCAAACTTTTGTCTATTCTAGTGTAATAATGTAAGGCATCGGCTCTGAGCTACAAGGGTCAGGGTCATAAAAATTGGTATTAGAAGAAGTTTAGAAGAATACTTGGGAAATGTATTTATAAAAACATTAATGAGTGAACATAACCCTATGATTGAAATTTAAGATAAGTATAGAATAACATCATAATGTTTTGGTAATGTGGATATTATATGGGCCTTCTTAGAAATACAACCCTATCTAGATACTACAAGTGGATGTGGTTCTACCATAAATGTACCCAGGGGTAATAACTCTTAAAAGGGTGTGTCAAGCTTGAATTAAGTGTAATCTGGTAAATGAAAATGGTACTTACTATTCACATGGTTTGACACTCCTATGCGATACACTATGGATAATTCAAATTTACTTTAAAACCCATTTCGAAGTATTTAATGTAAAAATATCCCTAAGGAAAACAAAATTTATGATTATATGATTAAAAATGAATAATTTTTTAATTTGTGTTGAGCATGACACCATATTTGGAATTATAACTTATGATTTAAAATCTATGATTTTATGAGATAATTTAGTATATTTCATTATTTGGAAATGTATTCTAGAAGGAACAATGGTATCAATTCTCATAGACAATGTGGATATTTCCATGTCGAGGAAACCAATACAGCTGTTATTGGAATAGTAAAATTTATGGCTATATTAGGTAAGATTGATCATATTATGAAAGATAACCATTCCCAGATGGACCAAACTATTCTTCAGTGAAATTCTCTTTTGCTGGATAACATTATATGATTGAATACCCCATAATTTAGTGGGACAACTAATCTAATTGTATCATACAAATTGATTACATCTCTAGAGAAGATATTTATAACTTTGGGATGTAGTGAATAAGAAAATGTTACAGTTTCAATATATTCTATAAAAAGTGATGTTGATCGATGGAGTTTTTTGATCCAGAATACTAAGGAGGAAGAATAAATAAAACTCATGGAACAGAAAACATTTTAGGAGACATTCTTCGATAAATATTTCCCTCATGAGAATAAAATCGAGAAAAATTTAATGTTCCTTGTATTGAAGAAAAATGATGAATAAAGCTTCATGTATTATGAAGATACCTTTACATGGTTATCCAGGTATACCAAAATTTACGTATGTGACACAAAGTGCACGTTTGACTATTTCTTTGAAGGGATTAAGCCAAGTCTAAAAAGGGTACTGATCTCTCATACTTTTTTGTCATATGATGAAATAGTTTTATGTTCCATAAAAATGGAGAAGTAATTATCTATATCCTATATATTCAAGGGAAACCAAGAGAAGAAGAGGTCATTTGAACACCATGAAAAAGGAAATGCATCAAATAAGAAGACGAAGATGAAGTGATTCCCATCATGTTATAAATGTGGATGGACTCACCCTGGGAAATGCCTGAAAATAATTAGCGTTTATTTTATGTGTTTGTAAAAGGGTTATCGTGTTAAAGATTTCAAGGGGAAGAAGGAAAATACTTCTATTCGGTTTTACAACTGCAAGGATAATGGGAAATATACAAATATATTCCCCAATCATCAATGTAATATACTATAGTAGAAGCCATTGGGAGATAACCAATCTTATTTGATCACTACAGTCGAGGTAGAAGTACCCAATGATTTGGTTGAAGTTACATTAATATTATATTAAAATTTATCCAATTATTTATTTGATTCTAGATCATCATAATCTTTAACATATACTTAGTTTTCAATGAAAATTAGACATTTCCCTTTTGATTTGATAAGGGAGTTGTCAGAAGAAAATCATAAGAGAAGTATCATTACAATAAATATGTGTCGGGTAGTCCCCGTTATGACACAAAAAATGTTTTATTTTCCAAACCTATTATCATAACTATGTTTTAATTTGATATAATCATTGGTATAGATTGAATTTCTAAATATAGTGCAAAAATTTATTATAAGAAAAAGGAAATTATGATTTGTGAGGAAGATGTAGAATTACATGTCGTTAGAGAAGAAACTTTGTCATCTGATTCTTATCTAGGTCCACCCCCAATAGATCTAATGAATAAAATTCCTAGGGAAAACGATAAAAAACATCTTGGAATGAAGAAGTTAATATTAAAATTGAGGATGTACCTATTGTAAAAGAATATATTGATGTATTTCTTAAAAAATTAGCTTGACATCCCCAAGAGCGTAAAGTTGAGTTTCCCATTGAATTAATATCTGATTCAAAACCAATATCAAAGACTCCATATAGAATAAAAAATATAAAATTAATGTATTTGAATAAACAACTAAAGTATTTGGGTAATAATGTATTTATTCTCCCAGGTGTTTTATCATGGGGAGACCCATTTATCTTCATAAAGAATAAATATGGATCCAAAAGGCTATGCATTGATTAGAGGTAAATCAATGCTATTAGGATAAAGAACAAGTATCATCTACCTTGCATGATGGCCTATTTGATGAACTTCACAGAGCTCAATATTTTTCAATGATAAATCTTCATTCTATGTATCATCAATTATGAGTTAAGAAGGA
The DNA here is from genome assembly GCA_963277665.1 of Viscum album. Taxonomy (NCBI): domain Eukaryota; kingdom Viridiplantae; phylum Streptophyta; class Magnoliopsida; order Santalales; family Viscaceae; genus Viscum; species Viscum album. The sequence continues at coordinate 197,008,617 of OY728157.1, read as the reverse complement.
ATACATTCTAATGATTGTTTTTGGAATGACCTATAGTCATTACAAGTTTACAATTATGTCATTTGGATTGACTAATACATCCCATTTTTTATGGATCTAATGTATATATTATTTAAGGAATGCCTTGATGATTTTGTTATTGTATTCATTGATGATATTTGGGTGTATTCTAAATTCTTTGGGGACTACAAGAATCCATTGCAGATCATTATTAAGACTCTTAGAAGTAAAGGGTTATTTTGGAAATTTAGTAAGTGTGATTTTTGGATTTAGGAAGTTTATTTTCTTGACCATATTGTCTCTAAAAATATAATCTTAGTTTATCATGCAAAAAAATATAGCCATATAATATGCTACACCAATGAACATAATTGATGTACATAGTTTCATTACATTAGAAGGATACTATTGGAGATTAGTTCAAAATTTTTCCTAATTGGATAACCTATTAACCAAGAATACACATAAATGGGTTGAGTTTTTTTGAAAAGGAATGTGAATAATGTTTTGATGAACTAAAGAGTAGATTGGTCAATACCCCAATTTTGAATCAACCATCTAGAAGTGATGGGTTTCTGATATATAGTGATTCATCAAAGAAAGGACTAGGTTGTGTCCTAATAAAAATTGATAAATTTATTTCATATGCATTAGGTCATTTGATGAATCATAAATAGAACTACCCCACTCATGATATTAATTTGGAAGCTATGATATTTTCTTTGAAGATATGGACACATTATCTCTATGGTGAAAGATGTTATATATACAAGGATAATAAAAGATTGAAATGTATATTTTTATATAAATAGATCAATATGAGACAATATTTATGGGTCAAGATACTAAAATATTATGATTTTTTGGTAAACTACCACCCAAGGGAATAAAATAAAGTAGTAGATACATTGTGTAGGAAAGATCATGGAATTATGACCCAAATGAGGATTGAGATGGGTCCTATGTTCATGGATATGGTAAATATGGTTATATAAATTTCTAATGGGAGACATCAATAATTTTTCAAATTATTTCAAAACCATATTTATTAGAGAAGATTAAGAATTCTCAATATAATGAAGAGAACATTCATAAAAAAATTAAAGCTGTGAACGATAGGAAATTAGTAGACATAACTTCTGAAGATGGTGTTATGAAATTTGGAAAGAGATTATGTGTTCCATCTATACTTAATCTAAAAAGGGAATTTATGGAAAATTATCGTATATAAAATTTATATATACAACCTGGTAGCACAAAATTGTATAGGTATTTTAGTGAACATTTCTTTGGATAGCATGAAGGAAGAAATTACTAATTATATGTAGATATATTTGGTTTTTTAACAAGTGAAATCTTTGAGATAGAAACATAAAGGATTCAAGAAACCTCTTCATATTGCTATGTGTAAATGGGATGACATTACTTTGGAATTATTAATATGAATTCTAGACACTCCTAGAAATAATGATGCAATATGTGTTATCCTTGACTGCCTAAGAAAATATGCACATTTCCTCACTATAAGAGAGGATTTACCTATTGATAACCTTGAAAGAATCTATATTAATGAAGTTTTAAGACTTATTGGTGCACCACTGCCAATGTTTTCTAATATTGATCACTATTTTAGGTCAAAATTTTGGGAGATTTGTCAAAAGGCCATGGATACTGAGATTCATTTGAGCACCTCCTACCATCCTTAAACTGATAGATAGTATGAAAGGACTATTCAAGAAAAAAATGAAATGATGAGGAAATTATAACTCAACCTTCAAGGTATATGGGATTTGTGATTACCTTTGGAATATTTTTATTATAATAATAGTTTCCATTCGAGTATTAAAGTGGTACCATAATCATTTTATGGAAAAAGATGCCACACTCTATCTTTTTGGGATGAAATTAGTGAAGGGAAACTCAAAGGCCTAGAACTTGTTTAATAGACAAAATCGAAGGTAAAGGCTATTCAAGATCACATTATATAAGCTCAAAGTAGGCAAATTATGTATGCCAATGATCAGAGGAAAGATTTTTAATTCCAAGTGGGAGATCATGTTTTCCTAAAATTATATCAATGTTAGGGTATTATAAGGTTCATTAAGAAAGGTAAAATGATCCCTAGGTACATCAGACCCTTCAAAATTTTTAAGAGAATTTGGGTTCGCACTTACCCTTTGGAAATGCCTCTAAACCTCTCAAATGTACATGATTTGTTCCATATATCTTTTCAAAGGAAGTAAATGTCAAACCCAATGCATGTGCAAACCTCTCACAAAATAGAGTTAGAACATGATATATCTTACTATAAAGAACCCATCTATATTATTGAAACTGTGGAGAAAGTATTAAGGAATCAAATAAATCATTATTAATAGAAATCTAACGGAATAAAAAAATAGAGGAAGCAACATGGGAACCAGATGATATTATAAAGAATAAATTTTAATATCCTATATATTCTCATAGGTATAAACCATTAAGTTTTGGTTAATGTTTTTTGGACCTTATAATGATTCCTAATGGAGTTAAAGGGGCCTCAGGTGTGTCTGGGGCTCGTTTGGAGCCCGGAGCCCTAATAATTAAAGATACAGATTTGGATGCATGGATAGTAGAAACTATAAAGCCTAGCCCACAAATTTTACCTAAACCATGAGGTTATAGACAATGGGGTGATGGGGGCCGTAGGGTTTGTCTGTCACCATGCAACCCTAAGAACAAGCCCATGTGGACAACTATAGGTTTTTTGGTAGTGGAATTTTCATTTTTTTCATGGTTAGAAAAATGGGGTCACAGGGTTTGATAATTTATTTATTTTCTCCCATTCTAGGTTAAAAAAACCTTTAAAAAATATGAGTGTAGTGATTCTACATCGAGGTAGGTGGTCGAGGTCTTTCCCACTCTTTTCTTTGTTTTAAAGTAGGTGCATCATTGTTCCTCTTCTCGAAACCTTTTTACAACACCTTAAATGTAATAAATATAATGAATTAAAAAAATTTCCATTTCTAGAACCATCCTTGTGTGTAAAATATCACCATCATGTGGAATCTCATTGATTGAATCCACCCAAATAGGTATGTTTTCTCTTTTAGAGGCCTTTTTCCTAAACCCAAAATGGTCAAATACCTCTTTTGGTGTAATTCACTTTTAATAAAAAATATAAGGGAAGAATTTAATTAATATGTTAACCACCAGTGTGTGTGTGTGTGAGTGTATGGGTTTCACTATGTTAAATTAAAAAATTATAAATTAATTTAAGTTTGAAATGTCAACCATGGGATATGACCATTATTAAAATGCACTATATTCCATGTTCATTGACTAGGCCTAGTATTTTATGCCTTATACCAATTTTTATGCTTGTTTCCATATATGCATGTTGTGTAGCATCAATGGTTATGATTGTTTCATATGATTAATCTATGTGCCTTATACCTTGATCTTATTTCTCAATTCCATGTACACATTTCCTTATGCCATAATTTATTGGATTGGGTTGGATGTCATGATTCACTAGCTTGTTAAAATATGATATGTCCATGCCATATTGATGACATGTGATTATATATGTTATGGGTTGTGATTTGTGCAATGATTTCTATGCCTCAAATTCTATAGGTTAGGAGAGATCATGGGTGTCATTTTAAGGACGTTGTGGATGGACTCATCATGTTTGGTTTGGATCTACTTGATGCTCAAAGTGTGATACATTGGATTTCCATGTACGGGATATCTGGTTGGGTTACACATCATTTTCAGTGACACCGGTTCCCTAGGGGAGAAAATGAGGATCCTCCCACTGGAATTATGGTTATGCCAAGCATTCAGTGATACCTGGTCCCCTATGCGAGATACATGGTGCGGACTCAGAGTCACCATGCCTTGAGGGATACAAGGAATGCCTTTATGGGTTACGTTGGATGGACTCAATGGTATTGATAAGATCATATGCACCTATAATGACCCTTGGTATTATTTATAGATCTATTTGGATGGGCTCAGGTATCCACTTTGGATTTGATGGACTATTTGCTGGTGCAAATGTGATGCCTCTTATTTATGTTATGAGCATGCTTGACTAATGACATTGAAATGTGACCACCAAGACAAAGCACAAGCTTGGGGTCTATCTACATTCATTGATTCATTTATGATGGACTATGTATCTATCATATATCTCTTATAGGTTCCATGGTTTAGACATCCATCTTAGGCCTAAGTAAGAGGTATCATTTAGGCATCCATTTAGGAATTGGATATGAAGTGTTTATTATTTACATTAATTATTTCCCAAAATTAGTTAAATATGACATACTATTCACCAGTATTTCACATGTAATAGATTGATATCAACAATGTTGATGATGGCCTACTAATATTGTCTCTCCCACATTTCTTGGTTCGTCTCTGGTACCCACGTAGACTTCATTATTTCATGTACTGATAAAGGGAAGCATGTAGCTTCTGATACATGATTATTCTTCTTGGTTGGGGCATATGGAAGAGTATCGAGCCTATGATCGAGATACTTTTAGTAAAAAAATTCCATTTTCTATAATTTTCTAGCTTTTATTATATGCATGTATCCCCATCTCCTCATGCAATTTAATTTTTCTATAGCTTCATGATATCATCAAAATTTTGTATCAAATGTTTATTCATCTTCTGTCAGTTGTTTATTTATATTATTTGGGTTTATTTACATTATTTTTTTGGCTTGTTACTTACTACTTGTTTTTGTACTCACCTTGATCTATGAGGGAATAGTATCCCCATAGATACATACTAGGACCTTACTGCTATTTGATAGCCTATGGAATTTGGGGAGATGCTCTTGAAGTCTTTAGGCACCATCTCAGGGCACTGTTATGTGGAACTCAAGGAGGAATGATACAAAGTGGTATTAGAGAATTTGTTTCCCTTTCATTTTTTGGGTTATAGAAGAGACTAGGATACATGAATTTGGTAATGAGCCTATTTTTAGGAGTACTTAATCCACATATTGGGGAAAACCAAATTTCATGGGATGGGTAAATGCTGTTATTCTTTCACTGTTATAGTTTTATAAATATCACAATTGCATTACACACATTCATTAAGATGTAAATATTATATATAAATTGTTAAAATTATGGGATTTATTTTACTATATCCTGATGATGTGAAGGTGTATCAAGAATGCATCATACGATGCATAATAGGATTAAAATTTCATGCATTATGCCATGCCATGTTTACAATTAAAAATGCATTGCTTCTGTTGCATGTGGTTTCTATTTGTGCCTTGTTGTGCTTTGATTATTATATATAGAAATTTTCCAATTCTTCTTTCATGAATGTCTTAGGATTTGGAATAAGTTGACGCCCAATTTCAATTTTTAAGGTGTATGGTCCCTTATAAATTAGAATGTTGATTCACCTAATTCAACCATTGGATGGTAATTGAAATACATGAATGGATATAAATGAATACAACATTTTAAAAGAAATGGACACCTTATATAGGGTAATGTGAGACTTTGACCTGTCTTAGCCTTGTAGTGGATAGTAGGTTGTGACTCTAGTGATCTTTCTGGGACCTTTCCTTAATACCCAGGCCTTTTCATTAGGAGTGGGAAGAGAGGTGTCTATCATTTTTAAAAGGGCGTTGCTTATGCCCTTTCTTTACCACTTTCCTTATCTATTATAAATCTATTATGAGGAGTGAGTTTGGAAAATATTAGTGTTATGCCACAACGATGAACTTTTTATGTATGCTAAGAGAGTGGAGATTAGAATAATCCTGAGGTTGTGGCCCCTTATCCACCGATAGTACTTCCATTAGTGACACCTGAGGCACCTCCTACTGATATTCCACTGGGAATTGATGGTTATTTATAAAAAAGATTTCCTTAATTAATGTTTTCTATCCCGGGTTCTCCCCATCTCACCCCTACTATGGCAGAGCCTACTCAGGACTTTCAACAATAGCATCCTCCCACCTTCTCAGGGGATGGAAAACCTCATGTTATTGAATCATGGATAGTGTCCATGGTATCTATCTTCAACATTCTCTATATTATTTATATAGTGGAGGGTCAATCTCGCTACCTACTTATTATGGGATTCTACCAAGCACTGATGGGGATGTCATATCTCAAGCTAAGCATCCTCAGGACATGGTATAGGAAAACTTTAAGACAACCTTTTATAACAACTTATTCTCACATAATCTAATAGAGGACATCACTTGGGAGTTTTTGCATCTTTATAAGGGAAATATGACTATGATAGAGTATTTTTATATTTTCACCGAACTCTAGTGTTTCACCTTGTCTCTGATCAGTGATGAGTTAAGGAATGTTATGTATTTTTAAGACGAGCTTGGTTATGTTGTTTTCTGATATGTGAACATATTTTGGTTGAATATAGATAGTGAACCAAGCCCTAATTACTAAACAAAATCTATGGGAGGCTGGCATTGTGATCCAGGTTGGGTCAGTTCCAAGGAAAGGAAAAAAAATAATAGAATGAAGCATCATTTCAAGGGTGCACGCCGGGGTAGTTCTAGCCTGGTGACACACACGAACATCTCAATAGTGTTTCACCAGGGTGGCAGGTCAGACCAAAATAATTTTCGTGCATGAGGAACCTGATTTAATTTTGATCTTGTCGAAGGATGGGTCACCTTCAGTGCTTCTTTCGGTCCTTTCCTCCATCATCTAGTGAGATGGGATCTGTATTGACCCCATTATGAAGTACCAGATCCATGAATCGAAATTATGATGGGAGTTGGCCTTCTACCAATAGGTCAGGATGAGTTGGTAGTGGTTGTAGATGAGGCAGTCAATCCTTGAAGCTTAAACAATGGTATGGTGAATCTATTCGGGCTAGTTTCGAATCATCTCCAGGTGTCCATTCAGGCCATATTTATACATTGTTGCTAACTCCTAGGTATAAGAATATAGGTCCATCTACGGGTAGAGGTATTATTCTAGTATCCTCTACTTTAGTTTATGGACTTTTTGATATAGGTTAATCACACTCTATTATATCTTCCATGATTGTGGAAATCTTGGGTATTGAAATGGAGTACTTTAGTGGCTTCATTTCTCTCGACACGCCATTAAGAGTCAGAATAGAGGTTATAGATCAGTTCTGGGAGTTCCCAGTTAAAATAGGCGGGTTTTGTTTCTTCTAGAGTTTATTCATCCTCAATATGATCTGCTTCAAAATCGTTCTCAATATGGACTAGCTTGTGCCTTATCATACCCAAGTGGATTGTTATCACTACTGAGTGTCCTATACAAAACCCAAGGGAAACATGTATATCAATAAGGTTGAATGGGACATCCAGGTGATGTGATATGGACTAAAGCATACAGGGTTAGGTGGGGTGACATCTCAGATGGCGAGTCTCCTTATGGGTGATCAGGGGATGTAGATATTAGAATTCCATCCTATAGAGGATCTTTTTAGGGGAATATTCTACAAAAATTTCTCCAACTTACCTCTTAATAGAGAGGTCCAGTTCATCAAAGAGGCAGTGTTAGGTGAGACATTTGTTTCCAATCCTCCCTATATGATTGAACCTATAGAGCTCCAAGAACTCAAAAAGTAACATGAAGATCTAGATGAAAAGGGTTTTATCTGACCTAAAACATCACTATGGGGTTATCCTGTCCCTTTCACTAAGAAGGTAGATAGTACCCTTTGATTTTGCATTGATTACCACTAATTAAACCATCTTATAGTGAAGAATCGTAATCCACTGCCTTGTATTGATGACCTCTTCAACAAACTCTAAGGAGATACATTTTTCTTTAACATTGATTTGAGTTATGGACACCATCGGGTTCTTGTGAGACCATTATACATACCGCATATAGTGTTTCAGAGAGGGTACATATTGTACAAGTACTTTTTTATGTCGTTTGTCTTGATGAACCTTCTACACGACATTATGACTTTGATGAATCAGGTTTTCCACCCATATCATGATACCATTATGGCAGTCTTCCTTGAAAAAATCGTTGTGTATTCACACTCTAGACACAACCATTCTAATCCTCTTTAGATTATGATAAATACACTGAGAGAGAACCTACTGTATGTGAAACTCATAAAATTCCACTTTTGTATCAGCTAGGTTCACTTCTGGGATAATATCATATTGAAGGAATACATGTTGATTGGCACAAAAAAGGTGAGCATTGTGGTTTACTAAGAGAATCCCAAAAATATGATTGACATACACAGCTTCTTAGGGCAAGCTGGATATTATAGGAAATTCATCCCGGACTTATCATGCATTATAACGCCAATCATGGGATTGAACAAGAAGGGATGAATTTTTTCTGGTTTGAATCTTGTGAGATAGCTTATCAAGAGTTATAGAAAAGTCTCACTTTAATACTGATCCTGATTCTACCTAATTTGAGAAGAGGCTATAATTTCTAATGCGATACTTCATGGATCGGGTTGTGTGTAGTTCTGATGTAAGGTGATTGAGTCATGGAATACGGGTCTTGCTAGCTATGGTATCATGAATGGAATTACCCTCCACACAACCTTGATATACCATTTGTGGTTCATGATCTATGTTGTTGGAGTAACTACTTGTTAAGAGAGTGATTCATTGTTTACATTCATTATAAAAGTCTCAAATACATCTCCACATAGTGATATTTGAATAAAAAATGGTGCAAGTATGTCGAATTCCTACAATCATTCAATTTTGATCTTACTTACACACCCAGAAAGGGAAATTCCATAACTGATGCCTTGAGCTGGGAAAAAAAGATTGTAAGAACATGTGTTTTTGGAACTTGTCAAAATCCCAACCCTATTTGAATTTTTGATTGGTTTCTGAGGAAACTGGAGGAAAGGGGAAATTTCTGGAAATTTCCACACTACACACTATGTACCTTTAAGTACACACCGTGTATATATTAAGTGAGTGACTGGAAATGTGCTCACCAATTACATTCTGTTTGCTGACCGTGTATAATTTTTTTCCAACAGGTCGTGTAGTTTTTAACACGCCATGTATCCCCGACCATGTGGTGGCCATACATGGCGTGTAGGCCGGTTGGCCAGGTAGAACTAGGTACATGCCATGTTCCCCTTGGACACTCCATGTATTATATCCATGTATAAGGGATATACATGGTGTGTGGGTAAGTCGGCGAGGGAGAGAATAGAAACCAAGTACACATCGTGTACCCATGGGTACATACCGTGTACTCATGATGGTAGGTCTGGAAAATAAGGAGGTGGAATTCAGCCATATTATGAATAGATAAATGACCTACATGGTGTGTAGTCATGAAGTACACACCGTGTACTTTCTTTTTTTTCGTTAAAACGGGCAGTATCCTCGTATTAAGGCAGAACCTCAATTTTGACGCCCGGTTTCACGAACCAAGCCACCCGGATCTCTTTTATTCTCCCGATCATCCGTCCGAGACCCGATTGAAACTCTTATTGATGCGTTGGAACCCCCTTGGTAAGGCCTTAATTCACCTTGGTCTGTTTTGTTTGATTTTCATTCTAGAACGAGTTATAGGGGTTTGAGAGGTTTTGAATCTTTTGTAGATTTACCCCGTTTTAGACTGAATTGGCGGCTGTTACCGGAGGAGTAGCATCGTACGAGTCTTAGTTAGGTGGTGCATACCTCATTTTGTGTTTTCGTAGTTGTTTGGGTGATGCATCCTTCGGCTTGTTTTCGAGTATTTTGAGCGGGATCTGTTTTATCTGCAGTTTCATATTTAATTGCTTGTTGGACCTATGGGATGCCTTTAGGTATGCCCTGTTACTAGATTCCATGAGCAGGGCTGGGCGAGGGGTCATTTCTCATCGAGTCATTTTGTCCATGGAATGACAAAATGGTTTTAATTAAAATATTAATGTATTAAACTGTTGAGTTTAATTTATTAATCCTCCTATAAGTTGTTAGAGGCATTCAAGACCTCAGTGTTATTATTCGATAGCCATTGGGCTGGGGAAATTTGACTGTTTAAATTGTTTTTCCTGTTATGGGTTCTGTTGAATTTGATATATATTTAATTGCTGAATTGCGCATGCTGGACCATTGGGGTTGCGTTGGACTTGGCACAGTTAAGCTTGAGTGATGTTGATCATAGGTTGGGCGTGGACCAGGTTACTTTGGGTGGTTTTGACCATGGGATTGGGCGTCATGGTCGTCGTCTTGAGGTAGTACAACTGTCATGTAGGGGATTGTCGGGGTTACTAGGATGGCGATGCCATCATACTTGAGGGGCATGGTCGCAGGTACATAAGGCGTCAGATGTGTTGGTGGCTTAGGTGTTATTTGGTGATTAACACTCACCCGAGACTTTGAGTAGTGTGCACATAGAGATACTCCGTGATGAGGTGGTTTTGACCACTCATGTGGGTAGAGCCCCCCGTAGTTCCGGTTAGGTATTTTGGATGGGGGTGCTTGCAGTAGAAATCCATAGGGGAGGTGAGGAGCCTTCAGGGGATAGCATTGAGAATATCATGTTGGGGGATGAGGCTCTCTATGATTGGAGGGCAGACATCGTTGTTCCTCTGGGTTATTCTTGGGAGTGCCTTCGAGACATCGGTACTTGAGGCATGAGGTGTCAGGAGGCACAAGGTGCCAGGTTACTATTCTTGGGTGTGGCTTCATGATGTCGGTACTTGAGGAACGAGGTGTCAGGAGGCACAAGGTTCCAGGTTACTATTCTTGGGCGTGCCTTCGAGACGTCAGTAATTGAGGCACGCGGTGTCAATAGGCAATAGGTGCCGGGTTACTATTCTTGGGCATGCCTTTGGGATGTCGGTACTTGAGACACATGGTGTCAGGTGGCACATGGTGTCGGGTTACAGACATAGATTCTAACATTGGGCGAAGCTAGTGACACTCCATGGTGGCTACTGAGCATTAGTGGATTTAGTGTTTATTTGTGTATTGTACTATTTACTGATTTCCAAATAAATTCATGACTTCTTAAACACTTATATTAGGTTTGCACTGTTGGGTGGTATCCTAATAAGATTTGTCTCACACCCTACATGGGCCCTTCGGGACGCGTGCAGAATTTATGGATTTATGTGCAGGAAAGAGGCCAGCTTCAGGAGCTAGGCTGCGATTGTTGTTGCATGGAGATGGTATGGACCGTGAGGTCATACCTAGCTGGGGTTACTTGGTTTTTTTCCTTTCCTTATCGACATGCTTAATTTATTATGAAGAAACTATTTGTTAGACATTGGCACCATTTTGTGAATGCCATGCTATGGATGCATGTCTGATTTTTTATAGTCATAGTTGCTTGTGATATTCAGCATGTTGTTTTGTTTACTTTCCACTGATACTGTTTATACTGCTTCCACTATTTATCTATATTGATTATGCTTCCGCTCTATGGGTCGGGTTCGAGTCTGCTGAGTCTTTTATTTTGCTGTATCTTTATTTTTTTATAGGCAGACCAGTACCCTTATTATTATCCACCGAGAGGGTATATCCTCCCCACTATACCTATAAGACCCTCGCTGTTAGTCGGCAGCCTTTCGAATTCGGGGAAGTGCACCTATGATCATAACACACAACCCATTTGGCACTGTTTGGGTGGCTGGCCGTGTTTGGGTCGTTACAAAGTGGTATCAAAGGAGTTCTTGATAGGGATTTAGTAGCAGAGTTTTTTTGGCTACTAATGGGATTGAGACTTGTCTTTTTATTTCTACTGGTTTTAATAATTGGGATATGGTAGACTAGAGATAAGTTGTTACTGGAAATGGGTTTCTAGCCTGTGCTTGGATGCCTGCAGCCCCAGGTATGATGGATGGACCTAGTTTCCATGGGTGGGAATTGCGGTTTTCTTTTCACTCAGATTACAGTTCATATGATTTCCACCTCGGTGGATCACTTGGTTTGTGATGTTTTTGATTGTGATACGTGACCCTTAACCAAGTGCGGTAAGGGGGAGTTGGACCTTGGCTCAGTATGGAAAGGCTTGGTTACTTGGCTTTTGATAGGCACATTTTAGGGTATTTAAATTTCATAATTGCATGCATGCTTTGTGAAATGATAATGTCATGTGAAGAAAATGTCAATTTCCATGCTTAGTAATCTTTTGAAATGTGAATAGGTGAAATTCCTGATATAATTTCTTGTATAATTTAATGTGATATTCCATGCTTTGTATGCATTGTAAATTGCATTTGGTAGGGTATTTGGGTCTGGTTCTTATGAGAGCAGACAGGTACTATGGCTGAGACAGTGTAACTGTCATGATTGGTCGACTCGGTCATCGGTTTGAGGCAACGTTGGTTGTCGGGATGGGCATGACCCAAGGCAATTTGTGAGAATTGTCCTTGATAGGGGTGGTTATGGAGGCCATGAGGCCGGGATGCCGTGGGGCATCGGGGATGCATGTAACATGGGGTGCTAGGCACCAGGACCTCATGGAGGCGGAGACTGATGTGGTAAGGTGTACTTTGGGTGCCGAGTATGACACAGGAGCCCCAATGAGGTGCAGGGTTGACGATGTGTCATAGAAGGATTATGTGTCTGGAAAACAACTTAGTAAACCCTTGTTTGTTTTATGTTTTGTTGGGTTGAGACTAGGTTAAGCGATTCTTAAGGTGGGGAGCCCCTTTGAGGAATTTATCTAGGAACTCTGAGACCGGGGAAGTCCGGGTTATGTTGAACGGGGTGGTATGTTTGGTCCCATCTCCGGGCTTTGTTTGATAGCTCAAGGATGATATATGTTAAGGTGGAGAGTTTGTAAGAACCCTGGTTTTTGGAACGGGTCAAAATCCTGACCCTCTTTGAATTTTTTACTAGTTTCTGAGGAAACTGGAGGAAATGGGAAGTTTCTGGAAATTTCCAGACTACATGCCGTGTACCTTTAAGTATACATCATTTATATGTTAAGAGAGTGACCAACTGTGTGCTCACTAAGTACATGTCGTTTGATGACCGTGTATAAATTTCTTCCTACATGGCGTGTAGTTTTTAACACGTTGTGTATCCCTAACCGTGTGGTGTCCATACATGGCATGTATGCCAGTTGACCGGGTAGAACCAGGTACACGCCGTGTTTTCCTTGGACACACCGTGTAGTCTATCTGTGTATAAGGGATACACATGGTGTGTGGGTTACTCGACAAGGGAGAGAAGAGAAACCAAGTACACGCTGTGTACGCATAGGTACATGTCGTGTACTCATGTCAGTTGGTCTGGAAAGTAAGGCGGAGGAATTCAGCAATCTTATGAATAGTTAAATGACCTACACGGAATGTAGTCATGACTTACACACCGTTTACATTCTTTTTTTTCGTTAAAACGTCAGTAGCCTCGTATTAAGGAAGAACCTCAATTTTGTCGCCCGGTTTTGCAAACCAAGCCTGCTGGATCACTTTTCTTTTCTCGATCGTCCATTCTAGACCTGATTTAAACTCCAATTGATGCGTCAGAACCCCCTCGGTAAGGCCTTGATTCCTCTTGGGCCGTTTTTTTATTATCGTTCTAGAACGAGTTATAGGGGTTTGAGAGGTTTTGAATATTTTATAGGTTTACCACATTTTAGACCGAATTGGAGGCTGTTAACGAAGGAGTAGCATTGTATGAGTCTCAGGTGGGTGGTGCATACCTCATTTTGTGTTTTCGTGGTTGTTTGGGTGAGGCGGCCTTTGACGTGTTTTCCGGTATTTCGATTGGGAACCATTTTATCTGATGTTTCATATTGAATTGCTTGTTGGACCTATTGAATGCCTTTGGGTATGCCCTGCTAGCAGTTTTTGTGAGTGGGGCCAGGCGAGGTGTTGTTGCTCATCGTGAAATTTTGACCAGGGAATGCCAAAATGTTTTTAATTGAAATATTAATGTGTTAAACTATTGAGTTTATTTTATTAATCCTGCTATAAGTTGTTAGAGGAATTCAAGATCTTTGTTATTGTTCGATAGCCGTTGGGCTGGGGCAATTCTACTGTTTAAATTGTTTTTCCTGTTATGAGATCTGTTAAATTTGATATATTTGCAATTGCTGAATTGCGCATGTGGGACCCTTGGGGTTGTGTTGGGCTTGTCCTGGTTACGCTAGAGTGATGCTGATCACAGGTTGGGCTTGGACGGGTTACTTTGGGTTGTTTTTGTAACACCCCGAGATTTTATAAAAAATAATCTTTTTAATTTCATTTATTTCTTGTGTTGTACGCTACACCAAAAGGATCTTGCACAACACACATCCTTGACTTGCCTTGCATTACACGCAATCACGACCTTCCTCGATAGCGTGTGTAGTACGCAATACCGAGTTTCACTAAACAACGATATGCTATTAAAATATTATTAAAACTAGCTGTTATGAATAGTAATAACCACTTTTTGAAATTTTGTAAATTTTATTTTTCAAAATGGACTTCATTTTTGGATTCGGAATTTCGAAATTAGCTTAGGGTGAAATTTTGGTACTTTTCGGATAACTATCATTTTCTGATAAATAGTGAAAATTACTAAATTTTAATTAAAAACAACTTTTTTAATCGAAATAATTAATAGTGATAAATTATTAATTTGAGTGGTTTTAAAGTATATTTAGAATATATTTTTACAATTTAATACAATTTTGGTCATTGGAAGTAATTTCACATTTAAACCAGTTATAAACAAGTGTCAATCTTTTGATAGTTATTATCTCTTAAAAACACGCTAGTTTTTTTGACGACGAGAATTAATTATTAAATTAGTTAATGTGACTGATATGTTTTGAATTTGGTAAAATAGACATCATTTTTGATTTCATAATATGAAATATAGCTTAGGCCTAATTTTTGGTATTTTTCTAGAAACATTAATTTTTTGATGAATAGTGAAACCACTAAGTGGTAGTAAAAAAAAATGATTTTTTCATAAAACTTAATTTTAACGCTTCAGTGAGTGGAATTTCAAAAATCAGAGAGACACGGTTGATGTCAGTATGTAAAATGTGGTTCAATGAGATGAACATAATTTTTGGTGAATAGTAACTTTTTACTTTTTTTACCACGGTTAAAAGTAAATAGGGTAATTAAGGGTAAAAATGATATTATTATTACCCTAACACATGTCCTAATTCTATTTGATAAGTGTAATTCGACCAAAAACAACCTTAGGAACAAAATATGACCATTAAGGCCCACTTGGATTAGATTAGGACATTTATTATTATTTAATTCAAGGAAGAGTTAAAAGAGTTAAAATCAAAGTTTATTTACTAAAACATTTTTAATATAGGGTTATAGATAAGATAAATTCTATTTTAAATATTCATTAAAAATATAATAATATTTCCTATATAATTATATTTTATTTATAATTTTTAGACATTAAATAAATTAATTTATTTATGACACAATGATGATGCAGTAATTACCATAAGAGTGAAAAATTAAAATAATTGATATTATAAATACCCAAATAAATGTAATTTGAGACTTTTTATGAATTCCACTAATTTTATAGGTTAATATGACATGTTGGTGTTGATTTAATTAACTTCTTTATAACTAATCATTCTGTTATGATTTTCACAAAAATCAATTACTAAATAGTTTCAAAATTGACATAAAATAGTTTTTAAAACAAATATTATATTATTAATTGTTATTTTATTCTTAAAAATCTAAGGTTAGGCCAAATGACTTAGATAAGGTTATATATATTAATAATAAATATCTTGGGGTTCGTTTGGCTTGATATAGTAAGTTTATTAACCTTATAGTGTAAGAAAACAAGAAGACACGGTAAAAGTAAAATTGTCTAACTGAAAATTAAATGTAAATGATAAGGTTAAAATAGGAACCTCAACTTGTATAAATTATTTTGGATGAGATTCTTTAGACCCATACCCACCTTAGATTCGAAATAAATCAATTTGGAGCTATTTAAAACCGATGTTGGATTTATAATAAAATAATTTTTTAGTTATTCCAAAGGTGCCCCTCTCCTCCCTTATAAAAGGGCACCCCCCCTCTCTCTTCCTCACACCACTTTGAGCCTTCAATCTCGGCCCAGCCCTACCAAATTATCTTCTCCACTTCCATATAAACAACTTATAGGTTCTGGTCTTCCTCAAAGACCAATTTTAGTGCCCTAAAAGGAGATCTCAAAGAGGCGCTTCAAAGAAGAGGTAATGTCCGTTACTGATTCTTTCAACTTTATTTCTTCTTCCACATCTTCTTATTAGTTTGTTTCATTATGAACTAATAACATCAGTATCACTCATATACCTATATGTTATTATAAGTATGAAACAACCCTATTTCACCATCTATCAATCCTACGGAAAACGAAATCACCGCGCGTGCGTACGTACGGAATACCGTCTCCACGCTGTGGTGAAATCTATTTTCCACCACCACCTTACTTGGATGGGTATAATGGTGTAAATAATAACTATATATGATTATTTTAAAGTGATATTGATTCTGAAATAGTATACATACACTCCAATAAAGTCCCACGATCATGAGAACGATATCATCGCTCGTGCGTACGTACGGACTACCGTCTCCACGACGCGATGAGATTCATTATCCACTTTAACCATTCATGAATGATTATAAAGTATACATAATAAGTAATCATGAAATAGATGACATAATAATGATACTGTATTTATGTGTATATATTTGTATGTCATCTATTTAATCCCATTCAACTCAATAAGGAAACGAAAACAGTGTTCATCCGTACGTAAGGCCTACAGTCTCCATAAACGGTGTATTTCCTTCCATTTACTGATTTATTATATATATGTATATTCTGAATATATATTATATATAAATCATGTTTTATATTATGGAATTATGTAATAATTATCTAAGTAATCATATGAATAATTACAAGTCAAAAAACGAACGACAAATAAAACAATTTTACCCAAAACGCTCTTTAACATGGAATTTACAAAAGAACGGTTAATATAAAGTCATAAGTGAACCATATATGATATCATAACAATGAGTATGATTCTGGAATAAGTCAATAACATTATTTAAATCATTATACAGTAGGTTCGGACACTTACGAAGCATATCGGACCTAAGGTAAGGGAAATATCACAATCTCATTTTTATCCGAGATTGTTTATATTTTGGAATTTACTGGGGTGCATTTTATCATCCACATCCATGATTCCTCAATATGAAATATTTATATCCTTCTACAATAGTTTATATCCAATTTTACCCTTCGGTGAGTTTTTAGTAAAAGATATGAAAGTAATCTTTTGTCGTTTTTCGTACGAGGTACTTTTTGACTTTTCCGAAAAAAGTACGAGAAGAATGTTTTTTTAACTTATACGACAGGAATGGATTTTTAAAAAATTATTTCCAAGAAGCTTCCCTTACAAGTTTTCAAGTTTATTTTCAATCAACTTCTTTTAGTTTATTATTGTATGACATGTTAATAAAGGAAAAATGTTTTTGAAGTAGAAAGGATATTTTCCTCAAGAATGGAGTTCAAGTGTTTTATCAAAATTATTTTCATCTAAGATAATATAGGTTTTCGTTTCTATACCAATTATTAAATTGATTTTATTATGTTGTGATGGAATTATTTTTATCTTCTCTGAATTGTTTTATGACGTAATGTTGTTTAAGAATCCCATTTTTATTACATGAGTTATGCAATGATGTATGATTTATGATTTTGTGGCCCACATAAGAATTGTATCCTTATGAGATGGATGGGACCTATATCTCCCTACAATTCATTGGGTAAAGATTTCATATCTCATGAGATAGACATGGCTGGAACGACAGGTTAAACCGGTTCAGTGAAACAGGACTGAAACGAGGAGTGAACTCAGTTCAGAAATGGACTTTGTCCACTAAGATAGTCTTGGAAATGAGTCTTGACTAATAAGAAATGATTCTCTATGATTACGTGTGTATGCCAAAAAGTTTCATGTTTTATGTTATGATTTTTGGGATTAAATTTCACTATTTTGATTTATCCCATGTTATGATATTATGATCTCTTTTCCAGGTTAAGATTTCCAAAATGTTATGTTATTATGAAAATGATGTGATTGATTTTTCTTTTGTTTACCCTTACTGAGAATTTGAGCTCACCCATTTATGTTTTCTTTTCCCCAGGATATAAAGAAAGGTTTTTGGTAAGTAAAAAAGGGAAGAACTTTATGGGAGATGTTGAAGATATTTCACCATGATTAGAATATTACGTTGCGAGTTTCCAAAGACACTAAACTATTATGGTCCTTGTGTGTGTGTTTTTGTTATGTACTAAGTATTCCTCAAAAGTAATGTAATGTCCATGTACGTCAAGCTTCAATTGTCTACAGTTGGTATCAAAGGAAAGGTTTAGTCAACCTTTGGAAAGTAGTATGCGAGAACTTTAGTGAGATCCCTAGAGATATTTCTAAGGTATGTCTAGGGTTGTCCCTATGATTAAGTATAAGAATAGGTTATAGTCCTAGAATTGTGCTAACGATCTTAGAATTAAACCTAAGATGTTAGATATTGAAGGTACTCCCCATTTATTATGCTTTTTTCCCTAGCATGATTTTTCCTCTCACACTATTCGTTTTGGGTTTTAGACAATGGATGATACCGAAGGAACCGTGTTGATCAATGCAATGGACAATGCAATGATTGTCCTCCTGAACAAACAAATGTTATGAGAGATGGAGTGAAAAATATTATTGCTATACTTACACAAGCTATGAATCATTCTGGACTTCCAAATGAGCAGAGAAGGGAATAATATTCTATTGAGTCCTTCATGAGGCAACGTCCACCTTCTTTCAGTGGGTCTTCTGATCCACTTGTTGCTGAACAATGGATCAGTACCACTGAAAAGATATTTTCAGTTCTTCAATGTTCTGAACATGATAAAGTCATCTTAGCATTATATCATTTGGAAGGTGAAGCTGATCAATGGTGGAATCTTATCAAGAATACGAGGCAAAGAGCTGAAATTGAGTTCATGGAATGGGAAGAGTTCAAGAACTTATTTTTCAATAAGTACTTCCCTCGTATTCTTTGAACAAATACGGAGAAGGAGTTTCTTGAACTAAAGCAAAAGGATGATGAATCTGTTGGTATATACGAAGAGAATTTCACAAGGCTTGCGAGGTATGCATCTGGATTTATCATCCAACCTGAAAGTAAAGTTGATCGATTCTTCAGTGGCTTAAAACCAAATCTTCGAAGAGAATTAGCTATAAGAGACTTCAGTAGATATGAAGAAATTGTGCGTTGTGCTGTCAAGGTAGAAATGGAAGTTGGTGTTACTTATCCATCACATAGTTTTGACAAGAAAAGAAAGATGGAGTTCAAGGAGAAATCTCAGAATAATGGTGAAAAGAAGATAAATGTTTCCTTATGCTCAAAGTGTGGAAAGAAGCATGGTGGAGATTGTCTTAAAGGGACATGTAAATATTTCAATTGTGGAAAGGAAGGTCATTGGGCATTTGAATGCCGCAATGATGGGAAGAAGATGTCTAATGATGCAAACAAAGGAAGGGATACACATAATGAACCTACTACACTTCAATGCTTCAAGTGCAAGGAAATGGGGCATTATGCTAATAAATTCCCAAATCCAAGGGTTAGTGATGATAGACATGAGCAACCACTTAAGGAAAAGGACAAAGGGAAGTCACATGAGATCACCATTGGCGATGTTTAATATGACAACAATGTGGTGGAATGATTAAGTGTTTTTGTAATGGGATTCCAAAATAATTTTGTATATATAATCGTGGAATATTGGAATATTTATGTATTGGTCTATTGTGGTTTTCAATAATTTTATGGTACTGGTAACCATGGAAAGTGATTGAGATATTTTTAGAAAAAAGATGATATGCGCATAATGAAGGGATAAAGAAAAAATGAAATGTTTGACAGTATTCATGAGCTCATGATTGATATAAGGACTAAGTGATATCATGGTTTGAGTATATAGAATTTTGAGGATTTTGGTATTTGGAAAGTGTTAACTTTTAACTGCATACATGTTTTCACTAAGGTTCAATGGGTATTCATTTTTCAAGAGAATACATGATTAAGGCCTTTGAATGTTTGGAATGTGACCAAAAAGACATATCTCATGATATATGGGGATCAACAATGGTATTAACATGCTAGTTGTATGAACTCTTTGATAATAGTTTTCACTATAATATGAGATTAGACATCATTATTTTGGATAAGCCTAAAGATTGGAATAGATTATGTTGGACATAATCTAGTATTGTTTAAGGATAGCAATTTTTTCGATATTATTGATAGGATGTTATAGTAATATAGCTTTAGAAAAAGGAAAACCTGCAGGACGGGCGACAACCCATCGCGTCGGACAAGGCTGTGGAAATCGAACCCACAACCGAAGTGTGACTGGACTTTATCGCCTACGACTGGCCTACAGGAAGTCCCTATTTGTTAGAAACTAGTTTTATTATATTAAGCAGTATGATATATGAAGTATAAGTCCATCTTAGGAACCATACATGATTAATCTCACTATACATGGACTTATGTATTTTTTGATAACTTTTCTAACCTTTGGTTTGAGACAGATGGAATGACCCATCATTCTATCACATGATCTGCAAACACATCACGAATGAAAAATTCAACTTCATTTCTTTATAAGATGATGTGGAAATTGTCCAAAGAACGACCAACGGTGAGACTATACAAAAATCACGAAATTATTTCTTCTAATTCCAATTTCATCAACTTTAGGGAAACGATATGTAAAACCAAAAATGTTGTCCTAGTGCTCTTATATCTGATGAATCAGATGGTACCTTAGATCGTCACAAATTTATGGCTTTGTGATTGATAGAATTTTCCATAGCCATGTTCTCTACCACTCTCCATCAGAACATGATGGTTAGATTTCTCTTCCATATCCATATTTTAACCTATGTGGAAACCCAGTGATTAGTTTATTTGGGTAACCGTTATGTTTCATACTTTTGTTTTTAAAGATTGGTTTTGGTATTCCTTTTTAAGATGTGGGTTTCTATCGAAGAAACTTTCGAATAGTAAACCATTTATAACCCCGACGAATTTCGAGGGAGAAATTCATTTTAAGGGGGGTAGAATGTAACACCCTGAGATTTTATGAAAAATATTCTTTTTAATTTCATTAATGTCTTGTGTTGTACGCTACACCAAAAGGATCTTTCACAACACACATCCTTGACTTGCGTTTCATTACACACAATTTCGACCTTCCTCGATAGCATGTGTAGTACGCAATACCGAGTTTCACTAAACAACGATATGCTATTAAAATATTATTAAAACTAGACGTTATGAATAGTAATAACCACTTTTTGAAATTTTGTAAATTTTATTTTTCAAAATGGACTTCATTTTTGGATTCGGAATATCGAAAATATCTTAGGGTGAAATTTTGGTACTTTTCGGATAACTTTCATTTTCTGATGAATAGTGAAAATTACTAAATTTTAATTGAAAACAATTTTTTGAATCGAAATAATTAGTAGTGATAAATTATTAATTTGAGTGGTTTTAAAGTATATTTAGAATATATTTTTACAATTTAATACAATGTTGGTCATTGGAAGTAATTTCACATTTAAACCAGTTATAAACAAGTGTCAATCTTTTGATAGTTATTATCTCTTAAAAACACGCTATTTGTTTTGACGACGGGAATTAATTTTTAAATTAGTTAACGTAACTGATATTTTTTGAATTTAGTAAAATAGACATAATTTTTGAGTTCATAATATCAAATATAGCTTAGGCCTAATTTTTGGTATTTTTCTAGAAACTTTCATTTTTTGATGAATAGTGAAACCACTAAGTGGTAGTAAAAAAAATGAATTTTTCATAAAACTTAATATTACCGCTTCTGTGAGTGGAATTTCAAAAAATCCGAGAGACACGGTTGATGTCAGTATGTAAAATGTGGTTCAATGAGATGAAAATAATTTTTGGTGCATAGTAACTTTTTACTTTTTTTTACCAAGGTTAAAAGTAAATAGGGTAATTAAGGGTAAAAATGATATTATTATTACCCTAAAACATGTCCTAATTCTATTGGATAAGTTTAGTTAGACCAAAAACAACCTTAGGAATAAAATATGACCATTTAGGCCCACTTCGATTAGATTAGGACATTTATTATTATTTAATTCAAAGAAAAGTTAAAAGAGTTAAAATCAATGTTTATTTACTAAAACAATTTTAATATAGGTTTATCAATAAGATAAATTCTATTTTAAATATTCATTATAAAGATAATAAGATTTCATACATAATGATATTTTATTTATAATTTTTAGACATTAAATAAATTAATTTATTTATGACACAATGATGATGCAGTAATTACCATAATAGTAAAAAATTATAATAATTGATATTATAAATACCCAAATAAATGTAATATGAGACTTTTTATGAATTAAAATAATTTTCTATGTTAATATGACATGTTAGTATTGATTTAATTAACATTTTTCGAACTAATCATTCTGTTATGAGTTTCAAAAAAAAACAATTACTAAATAGTGTCAAAATTTATATAAAATAGTTTTTAAAACAAATATTATATTATTAATTGTTATTTTATTCCTAAAAATATAAGGTTCGTCCAAATGACTTATATAAGGTTATATATATTAATAATAAACAACTTGGGGTTATTTTGGCTTGATATAACAAGTTTATTAACCTTATAGTGTAAGAAAACAAGAAGACACGGTAAAAGTAAAATTATCTAACTTAAAGTAAAATGTAAATGATAAGGTTAAAATAGGAACCTAAACTTGTATAAATTATATTGGATGAGAGGATTTCTACCCATCCCCACCTTAGCTTAAAAATAAATCAATTTGGAGCTATTTAAAACCGATGTTGGCTTTATAATAAAATAATATTTTTAGTTATTCCAAAGGTGCCCATCTCCTCCCTTATAAAAGGGCACCCCCTCCCTCTCTTCCTCACACCACTTTGAGCCTTCAAGCTCGGCCCACCCCTGACAAATTATCTTCTCCACTTCCCTAGCAACATCCTATAGGTTCTGGTCTTCCTCAAAGACCAATTTTAGTGCCCTAAAAGGAGATCTCAAAAAGGCGCTTCAAAGAAGAGGTAATATCCGTTACCGATTCTTTCAACTTTATTTCTTCTTCCACTTATTCTTCTTAGGTTGTTTAAATATTAACTAATAAAATCAGTATCACTCATATACGGATATGTTATTATAAGTATGAAACAGCCCTATTTCACCATCTATCCATCCTACGGAAAACGAAATCACCGCGCGTGCGTACGTACGGAATACCGTCTCCACGCCGTAGTGAAATCTATTTTGCACCACCACCTTACTTGGATGGGTATAATGGTGTAAATAATAACTATATACGATTATTTTAAAGTGATATTGATTCTGAAATAGTATACATACACTCCAATACAGTCCCACGATCATGAGAACGATATCATTGCTCGTGCGTATGTACGGACTACCGTCTCCACGACGCGATGAGACTCATTCTCCACTTTAACCATTCATGAATGATTATAAAGTATATATAATAATTAATCATGAATTATATGACATAATAATGATACTGGATTTATTTTTATATATATGTATGTCATCTATTTAATTCCATTCAACTCAAAAAGGAAACGAAAATAGTGTTCATGCATACGTACGGCCTACCGTCTCCCTGAACGGTGTATTTCTTTCCATTTACTGATTTATTATATATATGTATATTATTAATATATATTATATATAAATCATGTTTTATATTCTGTAATTAAGTCATCATGATCTAATTAATCATATGAATAATTACAAGTCAAAACATGAACGACAAATGAAACAATTTTAACCAAAACGCTCTTTAACATGGAATTTACAAATGAACGGGTAATATAAAGTCATAAGTGAACCATATATGATATCATAACAATGATTATGATTCTGGAATAAGTCATTAACATCATTTAAATCATTATACAGGAGGTTCGGACACTTACGAAGCATATCGGACCTAAGGTAAGGGAAATATCACAATCTCATTTTTATTCGAGATTATTTATATTTTGGAATTTACTGGGGTGAATTTTATCATCCACATCCATGTTTCCTAAATATGTAATATTTCTATCCTTCTAAAATAGTTTATATCCAATTTTACCCTTCGGTGAGTTTTTAGTAAAAGATATGAATGGAATCTTTTGTCGTTTTTCGTACGAGGTACTTTTTGAATTTTTTGACAAAAGTACGAGAAGAGTGTTTTTTTAACTTATACAGAAGGAATGGATTTTTAAAACCTTATTTCCAAGAAGATTCCCTTAAAAGTTTTCAAGTTTATTTTTAATCAACTTCTTTTAGTTTAGAATTATATGACATGTTAAGAAAGGAATAATGTTTTTGAAGTAGAAAGGATATTTTCCTCAAGAATGGAGTTCAAGTGTTTTATCAAAATTATTTTCCATCTAAGATAATATAGGGTTCCGTTTCTATCCCAATTATTAAATTTATTTTATTATTTTGTGATGGAATTATTTTTATCTTTTATGAATTGTTTTATGATGTCCTGTTGTTTAAGAATCCCATTTTTATTACATGAGTTATGCAATGATGTATGATGTATGATTTTGTAAAACACATAAGAATGGTATCATTATGAGATGGGTGGGACCTATATCTCCCTCCAATGCATTGGGTAAAGACTCATATCTCATGAGATATACATGGATGGAACACTAGGTTAAACCGGTTCAGTGAAACAGGACTGAAACGAGGAGTGAACTCGGTTCAGAAATGGACTTTGTCCACTAAGATAGTATTGGAAATGAGTCTTGACTAATAAGAAATGATTCTCTATGATTATGTGTGTATTCCACAAAGTTTTATGTTTTATGTTATGATTTTTGGGATTACATTTCACTACTATGATTTATCCCATGTTATGATATTATGATCTCTTTTGCAGGTTAAGATTTCCAAAATGTTATGTTCTTATGAAAATGATGTGATTGATTTTTCTTTTGTTTACCCTTAATGAGCATTTGAGCTCACCCTTTTATGTTTTTTTCCCCAGGATATAAATAAAGGTTTTAGGTAAGAAAAAAAGGGAAGATCTTTATGAGAGATGTTGAAGATCTTTCACCATGATTAGAATATTACGTTCCGAGTTTCCAAAGACACTAAAATATTACGGTCCTTGTGTGTGTGTTTTTGTTATGTACTAAGTGTTCCGAAAATGTAATGTAGTGTCCATGTACGTCAAGCTTTGAGTCTCTAAAGTTTTGACCATGGGATTGGGCGTCATGGATGTCGGTTTGAGGCAGTACAATTGTTAGGTTGGGTATGGACCAGGTTACTAGGATGGCGATGCCATCAGACTTGAGCGACATTGTCGCAGGGACACGAGGTGTTAGATGTGTTGTTGGCATTGGTGCTATTTGGTTATTACCACTCAGTCGGGACTTTGAGTAGTGTGCACACATAGATACTCTATGAT
The DNA here is from genome assembly GCA_963277665.1 of Viscum album. Classification (NCBI taxonomy): domain Eukaryota; kingdom Viridiplantae; phylum Streptophyta; class Magnoliopsida; order Santalales; family Viscaceae; genus Viscum; species Viscum album. The sequence goes on along the minus strand of OY728157.1, from coordinate 196,983,118 downwards.
GAGGTTGTTTTGACCACTCATGTGAGTAGAGGCCCCCATATTTGTGGTTAGGTATTTTGGTTGGGGTGCTTGATACAGAAAGCCAGGTGCGAGTTGAGGAGCCTTCAGGGGATAGCATTGAGACCATCAGATCGGGGGCTGAGGCTCGCCATGATTGGAGGCAAAACATTTTTGTTCCTCCGGGTTATTCTTGGGCATGCCTTTGGGACGTCAGTACTTGAGGCATGAAGTGGCAGGAGGCACAAGGTGCTAGGTTACTATTCTTGGGTGTGCCTTCGGCACATCGGTACTTGAGGCTCGAGGTTTCAGGAGGCACAAGGTGATGGGTTACTATTATTGGGCATGCCTTCAGGATGTCGGTACTTGAGGCACGACTTGTCAGTAGGCACAATGTGTTGGGTTTCTATTCATAGGCGTGCCTTCGGGACATCGGTACTTGAGACATATTGTGTCAGGTGGTACCTGGTGCTGAGTTACAGACAGAGATTTCAGCATTGGCCAAAGTAGGTGACACTCTGTGGTGGCTTCTGAACACCAGTGGAGTTAGTGTTTATTTGTGTATTGTACTGTTGACTGATTTCCTTATAAATGCATGACTTCTTAAACACTCATATTAAGTACACACCGTTTTGTTGTATCCTACTGAGATTTATCTCACACCCTACACAGGCCCTTCGGGACAGGTGCGGACTATGGATTTACATGCAGGAAAGTGGCCAGCATCAGGAGATGGGCTGCGTTAGTTGTTGCATGGAGATGGTATGGACCATGAGGTCATACCTAGCTGGGGTTACTTGGTTTTGTTTTCCTTTCTTTATTGGCATGCTTACTTTATTATGAAGCAATTTTTGGTTATCCATTGGCGCCATTTTGTGTATGACTTGATATGGATGCATGTTTGTTTGTGTATAGCCATAGTTTCTTCTGATATTCATCATATTGTTGTTTTTAATTTCCGCTGATATTGTTTATATTTTAATGCTTCCTCTGTTTATCTATATTGATTATGCTTCCGTTCTCTGGGTCTGGTTCGAGTTTGCTGAGTCTTTTATTTCACTAAATCTTTATTTTATTTTCCATAGACCAGTACCCTAATTATTATCCTCTTAGAGGGTATAGACTCTCCACTATACCTATAAGACCCTAGATGCTAATCGAAATCCTTTGGCATTTGGGGAGGTGGGCCTAAGGTAGTAACACCCGACCTGTTTGGCACTATTATGGTGGCTAGTCAGGTCCGGGTTGTTACTAAGATGCATTCCATCAAGGAGGTCAGTAGTGAGTGGTAGTTTATGGCTATATTCTCTTTGATACATCATGAGGTTCAGGAACAACATTGGATACCATTCTTAGTAGATCTAGAAATGACATCATCATTTTTGGAGGGCGTCCATATGAGGTGGCTATCTGATACTAAGGGCATCATCTTGAGGGAGTGTGTTACATGAGAGAACTTTCCCTCTGGTTGGGTATTAATGGTAGTGAAACTCTAATCTATTATGTCCGTGTAGGGGTGCCTATAAATATACGAGAAGAGAATATAATGGAATCACATGCCTCTGTTTGGGATGTTCATCATAGGATTACCATGATTTATAGAGATATACATCATCTTAATTGGTGGCTAGGTAAGAAAAGGAATATATATGGTTTTATTACTTAGTTATCCACCTATCAATAGGTGAAGGTATAATACCAGTGACCTATTGGAATTCTAGAGCCTCTCTACTTTCCAAAGAGGAAATGGAATGTTGTCACTATGGATTTCATGACAAGCTTTCAGAGATCCACTTGGGGAAATGATGTCATATGGGTGATCATCAACTAGTTGTAAAAGTTTGAATGCTTCTTACCTATCCATAAATCCTTATCAATTGATGATATATGAGGATTTACTTATGAGAGATAGTGCGACTTCCTGGTCTACCCCATTCTATCATTTCAGACTGAGACACCTATTTCACATCATATTTCTAGAAAGGGTTTCATAAGGAACTGGGTTCATAGGTGATATTTTGTACAACATATCACCCTCAGTCCAATGGTTAGTTCGAGAAAACAATAAGGGTGTTAAGGGATATGATTTAGGCTTACATCCTTTAATTGAGAGGTTAATAGGAAAAGCATATTTCTATGGTTATGTTTTCCTACAACAACGGTTTTCAGAAAATTATTTAGATGGATCCATACATGGCCCTCTATAGTTTACTATTCTATTCACCATTATACTAGCTTGAGGTAGGTTGTGGAAGATCTACTAGGCCCTCATCTCTTTTAGGATACTTTATAGCACGTCTAGCTCATTCAAAATCATATGGCTACTGCTCAGTCTTGGAAAAAGTCTAATATTTTTCCCCATCATAGACATCTAGAGTTCAAGGTAGGGTATCAATTCTTTATGCTTGTATCACATAGATTGGGTCCTAGATGAATTAATAAATAAAGATAGTTATCACCTGGATATGTCGGGCCTTTTGAGATATTGGAGAGAGTCGGGTAGGTAGCATATTGGTTGTTATTACCTCATAGGTATAATTCCATGAATGATTTCTTACACATATCTCATATTGGATAATGTCACCCTAACCTATCACATTCATTTGAAGCCAAGGATATTGACCTAGAGGAGGATTAATCATATGAGTATAATATGATATGTATCATTGATTTAAGTACCAAGGCTCTCCGAGGAAGATCAGTTCTTCTGGTCCAAGGGTTATGGTATTACAAACACCTATAGGATGAGACCTAGGTGTGAGGCCCTGATGTATGTGCGTAGTGGTTGGAACTTTTCCAAGACAACATCTTACAACCCTCAGAAGGGAGACTCGGGGAAGATTTGTCATAATGAGGGGATGTGGTGGTGTCCTATCTTTTCTAAAAGGTATGTACCATTAATGTTTTGTCCAATTAAATTTTTTTAGCTCTAATAATGATTCCTAATGGAGTAAGGGGCATGTTGTGTCTCTGGGGCATGTTCCGATCCAAGATCTTTGGAAATTATAGAGGTAGACTGGGCTGCACCATCAGTAGAAATTGTGCCACCCATCCCACATTGTTTCCCTAAAATGTGCGGTTAGATACAGTGGGGTGCAGGGGGCCGTAAAGTTTGTTTTCAACCATGCAACTAGATATAGAATTTTGGATTATGTATTTTGGATGGTTTAACATGTTTAAAAAAACTATGGGCCTAACCATGTGGGGGTGACCCTTTAAAGTAGTGGTTTGGAGCACAGTTGGCGCATGGTTTAACCAACCCCATAGAAAAACCGTGAGCCCTTTTTTTGAGGGTAAAATACCCATTTTTTATTTAATAAAATTTTTAAACCATATTATTATTTGTCTCTCTCTTCTATAGTGGTTTTTCCCTCCTTCCTCATGCATGATATCCTCCTCCCATCTTCATCGGGTTTGTCATAACTCCTTCAATCAGACTCCAAATCCCTTACCATTAGATGCATTCTAAATCCCTCAGAAATCTTTTAATCTTATCCTTTATATTTCATGTTTCCTTAATCATCTATTGCTCTATCTAGGTGTGACAATTTTTAGCATATTTTCAGGGTGTTTGATGATTTCTTCGTTTCTCTCATTCCAGGTCGAATCAAACCTTGAAAAAGGACAAGTGTATTGATGTTACAATGAGGTAGGTGGTTTAGGTATTTCTTGATGTTTTGGTTTCTTTAATGTGGGTGTGTCATTGTGTCATTCAACAGAACCTTCTGGTGACACATTAAATTTGATAAATATAATGAATTGAATATATTTCAATCTTTGAAACTATCTTTTAGAATAAAGAATCACTATCATGAGTGATCTATTTGACCAAATCCACCCAAACGTGTATGTTTCCCCTCATAGAGGCCTTTTTCCCAACCAAAAAATGGTCAAACACCACTTTAGGTGTAAATAACTTGTATTGAACGATTTGAAAAGAAGAATTGAATTAAGATGTTAACCACCAGTTGGTCTGTGGGTTGAATCATGTTATATGACTTAATTTATAAATTTATTTGATATTGAAATGTGAGCCATGGGTTAGGCATCTTCTTGAATTTTCATATATTCCATGCCCATTGACTAGGTCTAATTATTTATGCCTTATACCATTTTTATGCTTATTTCTATATGTGCATGTTTTATATCTTCAATACATAGGATTATTTCATATGACTTATCTGTATTCCTTATACCTTGATCTTGATTCTCAATTCTATGTACTCATTTCCTTATGCCATAATTTATTAGCATGAATTGGGCGTAATGCATGGCTTGCTTGTTAGCATGTGATATTGCCATTCCTTGTTACTGAAATGTGATTAGATATTACATTATTATTAAATATCCATATTATTGTTTAATGGATATTATAATTTCCTAAACCATATACCATTTTTACCTACAATGTTTACTTTGATATTTATTTGATTAACTATTGAAATATTGATAAATATGTATCCTTTACTCAGTAAGGATAATTGGTAAGGCACATTCTCTATGTGCTAAATATATTATTCTATATATTAGAAATGATTTGACCTATATTCCATAGATTGGAGACTATATATATTAAGGACATCAATGCATTAGTTGTCTCATGAGATGAATTAGTTAGACAAATCAGATGGATTTTTACCAGGTATGTTTAAACTATCATGAGAATGGTCTTTATGGTCAAGGTTACATGTGTAAAGGAATCATGGAGTCTAATAATTAAACATTTACTTCACTGAGAATTTAGTTATTGTTATTTTCCATGATATTTTTTCTATTAAATTATCTATGGATTCATTTCAATCTCAGTTTACTGATTAAATGGAATGTGTTTTAGTTATTTACCTTTCCATATTGATTATGTCTTATCCAGATATTTATGTGGCATGTGTGTTTAGTTATATAACTTTAAATATTGATCATAATTATTGATTCATGATAGATTATATCATACCTTACCCTTAATGAGCATTGTATCTCACCCTTATTTTGTTTCCATTCCCTTGGATATGAAGATGGATTTTGGGAATGAGTTTTAGAGATGTTGAAATTTTATTTTTTTACCCTTAATTTTAATTTCCCTATATAATATGGTCATCATGAATGTAATCTATTCTTCAAAATTTTCTAAAATATTAAGTCTTTTGGGATTTTAGTCTTATTTCTATGCCACTTTAATAAATTAATACATTGGTTCTGGGCCACTGGGGTTGGGTTCATTACATAAATCATCAATGAATTCCATAAGAATCACCCCAAATCCAAGAGGGTTAAAAGAGGAAGAGGTGAGGAGGAGGTTGGCCCATGGGTAGGCGAGGGATGAAGACGGAGAGTTATCCTCTTAAATATTTGTGAGGGAAAATCATTCATCTTCCATATTTTAAGGGTTCAAATGGTTATCCAAACCATGAACCAACCATGCATCCTTCACTGTCCATGTTGATCACCCTCTTATGATGAGTTCATATGGTTAGTTTAACCATGTGCTAATTTTGAAACTCAGTCTACAACATTTCAAATGGTATTTCTATAACTATGTGGTGAATGTCCATTTCACCCCAATCTAATCCAAGCCACATGGTTTAGACGAAAATCTGAATGGATAAAATTTTATCATGTTCTAACCATAGAAACTAATTGCGCTCTTCATAGAATGAACTAAAAACCTATGCACACTCTGGGTGCTTCATGGTTTCCCCTAAACCATGCACACCAAAATGCATACCAGGTCATATATATCCTCCAAAAAAACCAAAATTTTACCCAATGATCCTATTACTTACCCAATCACTTATGTCACATCTCGAGCCTCAAACCATCTAAAAAATCATCACCTCAAAATGTTCCAACTCTCAGAATTTAAAAAAAATATCAATTTAAAAAATGACCAATTTTCCAGAATTTCAAAAATTTAAATTTCTTTGAAAATTTATACCTCTCAAGTCACAAGGTTTTATAGAATAGTTTTATTGAATCTTTCAAAATTGTGAAAACTTCATTAACTGATCGATGATAATCCACATTAAATCACTTCCATAATGTGATCTCAGTAATTATTTCATGAATATCATCATCATAACCTACCACTTCCATTCGGGAATTATAAATATAAGAAAAATACTTTTTGGTCATTGATGCTTTTCCTTTACCAAAATATTGGTAAATTATCAATAAACAAGCGACATTAGGTCCTTCTTCATATTGAGATGCCATAACTATCTCTAGATATCATTATACATATTAGTAAGACATGGGTGAACATCTCATCTTGTAGCATGTGAATCCCACATCATATCCTAACACATACTCTTAAGTACTACCATAAAACCCAGAACATATAGAACCTCATTGGAATATAGGGAATAATTAGGTGGAATTTCTCTGCCATATTTATTTTCCATCATCAAGAAATATGATTTAGATAATTGACTCTCCTTCACCCTCTCGAGGAGTGTGTATGAAATAGTTATGGACATCCAGTTTGGTATACCAAGAAATCGTGAATATCTACATTCATATCCTTGAAGAGGATCATCATTTATCACTCACTACTAGATATCTACAACACTTATTCCTAAATATCTATGCACAATGCATCAATCGTCATATTCCCCTTCCCATGGTTATACGCCATCGTATATTTAAATGTTTATATGTTTAACTCACCTCATCTTCCAAAGGTGAAGGTACCTCTATAAAAACATATATACATGAATATGTTAAGGTTGTTGTATACCAAAAATATCTCACCCTAAATATAATGAAGTAATCATCTCAACATTTTGATTACTGCATCTAACTCTAGATCATATGTTAAGAAGTTTCTCTCATGAAATTTAAACTATTTGGACCCAAAAGTGACCACTCGCTCATCGTATATCAAAATTTACCCAAGCCGAAATCCAAAAGAATAATAATACAATGTACACTTATAACTAGATTTATATAAGGTCAGGATTGATATAGAATTCAATTTTTCATATAGCACCGAAAATTATCTCTTGTAAGAATGAAACTAGATGACCATTAGTTCTTTTTCATCAAGGCCAACAATCAGTGTTTCCAAATAGGATAAATCATAGATTAATCATCAATAGTAACCTATCAAGCCCAATAAACTTTATGTCTTGAAGATTTTTTGGGTCATTACCATGAAAACATAGCCTCAACCTTCTATGTGTCCACTAATATGCCTACCTCATATATCTTGAACCCCAAAAAACATACCACACTGATTTAGAACTAAAACTTCAAGAGATTCGAATATAGATGATTCCCCCTCAATGTACTTATAATTATATCAAAATGTAAAGTTTTCTCCTCTATTAAATAAAATCACCCCATAATATTATCAATAAAAGTGACCATGAATGAGTCTATATAATAATATAAGTCCCTATAAATCATGTACATAAATATTATCAGTGTGTTCCTAACTCAAAAAACATCATAAGATTGTATCATAGGTTATGGATGATCCTATATCCAATACATGAAATATCAGAAGGTGTCACTCTCTACTGGTGGTATCCTAACCTCAAACCAATATTGTAAAACTGATTATATCATATCATATAATCAAACAAGTAATCAATATGTGGAAGGGGATATACTGGTTATTAATCATCACCTAATTATACCTCTGTTAATCTACACATGAATACAATGTGACATTCACCTTCTTGGTAAAAAATTAGGAGCACTCCAATAGGATGTGATCATATGAATAAATCCGTTTGACTCCAAAACCTCTAGCTGAGCCATGATCTATCACTTCACTACAGTAACCATCCTATATGCTAGAATGGATATGTAATTCAAACTAAACACAAGATCAGTTAGAAAATCAGTATCACACATGGGTAGAAACCCAGAATAATAATCAAGAAATTCATATTGGAACAAATGAATGATTGTAGGAGATAATGCCTCACAAGTCACCTCATATATTAAAGAAACACTAACCAAATGGTTTGTAATTTTCCTTAGTAGTTGAATTTTAGGCCCCAAATGAACTACATATAGATCCCACTCTCTAACATATGTATAATTGTCACCCTCTAATGATGTAAAAGGTACTAATCAATGATAGTGTTTGGTGTGTGATCAATAACGAGTTAAAAAATACATCTTGGGGATTATATAGAAATTATCCATCTCTAACTTGAATAATTTCCATAGAAATGTATTCCCATTGATGACAATGGTGTACTCAGGACACCTCTAGATACCCTATGATTTCACCTATATGGTGTATCAAAAAACAGCAACCCAAATAGATATTGTATTGGTAACCCTAGATCACTAAAAAAATTCTCTAATATAATGTATTTTGATGAAAACTTATCAAATAAAGCATATAATAGGGTCAATTTCACAATAATCATACAAATAAATATAGATGGCTCAACTAACTACATTGAAGGAATCTTCTCAATGGCATGAAGTTGTCCAGAATCTTATCCCTGAGCCCCAATAACCTGACTCCCCTAAAGATCATTTTATTGTTTCACTACTGTAGCTAAGTACTATGATCACCTCCATGACCTGAATAGATGAAGGACTACCAATTTCATAACTTTTATTGTGCCTTTATCCCATACCCTAAACCCTAGGTCTGAATATATTTTTAATATCTCTCCATTCTGGTGAAATTCCACAAAATGAATTCATGTTATAAAACTCCCCACAGGAGAAAAACTTCTTCAAAAAATTATCAAAATATTGTTAAGCATGCCCATGGTGTCCGCACAGATAATACTCAACTTCAACTATCCCACTTGATTGAAGAAACAAAATTATTCATTGATTTCTCTTACCATCATCACCTTATTGAGACTACTCAAATCATAGCTTCCTACTACCTAATAACCAGCACCCAATCCCAAAAAAATAATCTTATTTCCTAGATGACCTAACCTTATTTTGGTTTTTCTCAAAAATTAAGGCCTGATTCATATCCTCTAAAAATGATGTTATCATGAATATTTTTAGTTGGTAATGAATGGAGTTCCTTATGTAATCCTCAATATTCTTGACTCTAGCATCCCTAGAATCCACCAGCATAGCTTTTAATAGTATCATATAGGTAAAGTGAATGGTATATTTCATCACTGATAATCCCCCAATACTAAATGTATAAAATCCCAAGATACATTAGCCTTTAGAGTCTCTATGCTGAAGTGATGAAAGAAACAAGACTAAAAATCCTTCCAAATAAGCCACACATGTTGTTCTTCCTAGACCAGAATGTACCACTAGTAATTGTTTGGTCCCCAAATCATATAAGTATCAAGCTTCACCTACCTATTAGGGTTTATCTCAAGGTGATCAAATATTGGATGCATATACTCGATACAAAACATAACTATCACCCTCACCCATATAGAGTATTGTATTTTACATATGAAACACAAGAGTCAAGTCTAAAATGGTTGGATTAGACATAAGTGACCCATGCCTCATAGATTTAAATACCTATAGAAGACTCCCTCTGAGTTTCTAATCAATAGATTCGATTGGCATAATAGATGACTTTGGGTTTACTACGGGTGATGCATGCTCATCCCGACACTTCTAGAGATCAATTGAAGGTCATCCTGGTGGAATATATCTATAATTACAAGAACATGGCTCTTAATATATTTATATCATAGGTATAATATCACCGTTTTTAATAAGAAATAATAGGAATATGTCACTCTACCCAAAACACCCCCTTATGATATAAGGGTCTCATAGAATTAGTCTCAAGTCTAGCATAACCTACCCATTCTTGAGTCAAGTATGACCTCAAAAGGGTCTTATACCAGTCATTGCATATCAAATTAGTGGTCAATAATTATGGTTTGATCATGTATATTTTCTCTAGGTATTTAAATATAAAAACTCTATATACCTTTTTTCTGAAACTTTAAGTAACACAACACTATATATTAACTAGAATATCAATCACATAAAAGTATTCAAAATTCATGTGAAACCTTAATGACAAGAATGATTCATCAACACAAAACTTTTATCACCCTAGGATAAAACTAAGAACCAATAAATCCTAAATCAATATCAATATGCATCAACTATAAAAGTTACCCAATAGTAAAAGAAAAACCCCATAATAGCAGTTCCGTCCCTGGTTACTTCGACCTACCTCATATATGGGTTGGATAATCCAACAAAAAGATATATATCAAGCCCTTTCAACATCCTATCGACTATATATTATATCCCAAATAGTAATATAAAAGAAAATAGTTCTTTAATACCACTTTTTAATATACATGACCTCGTTCACCTTTGTTGTGATCAAACCAAAGGACCACGTACCTCAGGTATGCCTCCACATATTCCAAAGGCTACATATCAATGGAAATGGTTGATATATATCACATTGAGAGACTATACCCTCATGTATATATAACCACAAACATAGTTGATGAAATATCCTAAACTATTAATCATAAAAAAAGAAAGTAAAATCATAGATATCACCGTTAAATTATGGAAAATAGTACAAATCAACAAATTCTATATACCCATGGTTTGAATACACCCCTCAAGGATGAACAATATATCATTCATCATATAAAAATCAATTTAAATGAGTTATCTACATTGAATATCACTAGTTCAACGATCCATCACCATCATAATCCTTTATGGTGAATGATCTATTACCTAACCATTATTGAAGTAAAATAAGTTATCATCGGTGAACTAGCCATAATCAATCACAGGTTGATGATACACAACCATTTTCATATTTAGGTTGACTATATACCACCATATTATAGATTGGGTGTATGAGTAATCACCAAATCATCCCATCTAGGTGGATGATATATCACTATTATCACTCTTAAAGGGGAATAAATACTACCATGTCAAGTCCCAAAGTGGACGATGAACCATTAGTACTATATTTAGGTGGATGATCATCTATTGGTGACAAATCTCAAGTGGTCGGTACACCACCCGTATCAATTCTTGGGTGGACATCATACCATTGGAAGAAGTCCCCTAGTGGATGATGTACTATAAGTCGTAATGGGATAAATCTCCACAACTGCAAGTTCTAAAGTGGTTGAGATACCACTAATACATCATTCTAAAGCTATTGTGTTGCTAATATTTTCTTATATTTTCAGTAAATTATGGATCTCTTACACTCTTTATGGGTGAATGAAAAACCACAAACCTCCCAATGTCAGTAGTATACATCTAGTGCACCAAGGTGGATGAGATTCCACCACCAATTTAAATTAGTCTTAGGGAGACACTTTATACCAAAAATCCCAAAAAATAAATGATACATCACTAAAATTAATCTCAAGAAATTTATAAACATTAAACATATCAAAGGTTATGCTCATAAGTTTCTAACCCTTTCAGAGTCTAAAGATTGGGTCATCCTACCTCTAACCTAGCTCATACTCAAGAAATTCCTCACCAAAGAATACTGAAGGGGCCTGCACTATTCCACTAGGGTTGGTTCCTAGTCATAGAAACCCATAATGGGTTCAAAATAATGGTTTCAAAATAATTTTGATATAAAATATGGTAATTGGTGACCAAAGGTATTGATACACGAAACTCGTAGACCACACACAACCTACCAGAGTTCTATTATTTCCATTGAAAACGAAGAAAATAAGTTTAATTTAATTTTAGGGTGAATGAAAAAATTCAAAATTTTTGAAATTACATATGATGTATGGTTGGTATAAAAATACTTTTAGGTGACAAATGTACTACCTACCTGTGACTAGTAGGGTCCAACTCTTGGAAAACCTCCCCTTGATCTGGACTCAAACGAATGTAATCAAGAAACCTAGAAAATTACATATAATTATTCATAATCATTAACTCATTGATAAATAGGAAAAAAACAAATAATATAGGGAATATGATTCTTATCCATACCATTTTCAAACTCCTATTCTAAATGGATCATGAAACCGATGATTAATAGATAGGATTCCACTCCTGAAATAAGATGGAAAAAAGCAGAACAATGGGAGGAACCTTTAGTTATACTAGAGGAAATGAGAGTGAAAACAAGTTTGATAAAAATTTAACATTTTATATTTTTATTTAGTTTAACATTTTTAAAATAAAACTACTGGTATACAATGGGTACCTACTTTCGAGGCATAGGGAACTCGCCCAGGGGCCACCGACCACCAGATGGGACACTTGGAGGATTTTCCTACACTGACCATCCACTATGTACCTATTGGAATCAATCAATGAATATAGGTCCCATTACCGAGATTATTTTCTTGAAATGATCCTAATTTAACTGCTCAAACAATAATAAATACCCAAAATACATGAGGTTTGGTGAAATTGAAATTGAAATCATACCTCATATGAATGTGGAATGTTATAGATTGGATAGTCAGTAATGGATAAAAGATTACAATGATGATAATAAAATATAATTATAACCACAGAAACATATGATATAGGAATTTAAAGAAATTTTTACTAAAGAATCACATTTAGATAAGAAAGAAAAATGGGTTGAAACCCTTAACATAGTTAAGGTTCTTAGCTTAGAGTCATCACTTAGTGCCACAAGAAATCATTAACATCAAAAATATATAAATGGGAGAAACACATTAATAAATATATAATGATATATCTTGAACATGGTGTAAAGAGAAATTGGAAGTGGGGTTGAGTATTTATAGGTGGGTTGAGTGGAATCCCTTGGAATAATGTATTCATTATTTTTTTATTTATCCCAAGTGATCCACTACTCAGTAAAGTTCCCCATTACCTTTCATAATGCTCCACTATAATGGTAAATTCCATAACTAGGTAAAAGAACCATATTGGATGAATTTGGTCATGCCTACATATATATGATGTCATATTAACCACATTCCACTATTTTTTATAGTATGTTACTTTTTCTATAAATAATTATCAAATTTCACCCCTTACCTATTATCGATTTCCTAATTCAAAATATGTAATCTATTTTGTCAAATTAATCCTCTAATTATGTGAAACATAACTTTTATATAAATATGATATATTTTATAAAAATTTATTGTCAGAGTAAAATTCATTATATTACTAAATGAAACTGCACATTAATACCAGTTAACCCCTAGATATCAATTGAAGTATCGAAAAGACAAACAAATCATTGATGATAGCGTGGGAAGAGATCCATGATGTATGGTGCCATGTATCAAATGTCTTCTTAATGATATTAATTAGGTAGCATGTCTTGGTAATGGAAATAAAATGTACAAAATAGGGTGATATCATGGGTGAGAGATAAAAGTCCTTCATGTTTTAGAAATTTCTATGGGTGAGAGTAATTCCAACAAGCATGTAAAAAAATTCCTTCAATTGAAACAAATAATTCAGGTGATTGCGTGATTGATTCTGGGTGTTTAGAGAGATTATCTCTAAGAGATGATTGTAATTTTGGATGTGATAATACATTTTAGATTTATTTGGTAGAGCAAGCTTAGCCAAACCATGTTATTTATGGTGTTTTATGAGTTATTTTAATTGTGACAAAAATATAACCCCCAACAACTAGCATCAATTCATCATGGTTTCAACCTGAGATGATGGAGATAGAGCCACGTTGAGTTGTTAATTGGAGATCTATAAAGATGACACCAATAATGAGTGTAATGAATCATGTTAGTATCGACATGGAAGATCTGATGCAGATAGAGATCCATTGAAGGTGGAGTAAATAACAATGAAGCCTATAATGGTGGAGTCAATGGTGGTGGAGCCAATGATCATGGATACCATGATGATTGAGTTGATGATGGATGAAGATTCAAATTTTAAATCAAGGTGGATATTGTTAGATTTTTTGAATTTAAAATTTGAATAAGATAGAGAGAGAAAAAAGAGATGAGGGTATTTGAAAAAATAAGAAATGCGGGATGGATTTTGAAAAAAAGGATAGATTTAGTTTTTTGAGAGAGACATGTATGAGTCTTATAAAATGGCTGCATTAGACCGCTGGTAAAAAATAAAACAAGAGGTGAGAGTTGGCCAAGATGTAGTTGTAATGTCCCGGCCCGACTTACTACTAAACCAGTAGCTGGAATGGTCGCCACATGACCTCAAGCATGTCTCCCCATACGCCAGAGGATTCCGACAAGTAGCAAGGGTGTAAAGGTAGTCTGTGGGGAGACTATACCCTTTTTATTAGAGTGTGCAATAGTAACAGATAGAAAAACTCAAACAATAGTGGATGCAGTATAAAGAAATAATTAAAACAACAGAAGATAATTGTAATATCAACTAAATATAGAATTATGGATAATTCTAGTTTATACAGTGCATGCTTGATGATGATGATACATAATTCCAAAACTATAAACAATACAACATTCTTTACATTTCATTATAATAATGAATAAAATATAGTAAATCCCAAATCCTATAACCATGACCATCCCGAGCTCGAGGTCAGTCCTTTTCTCTTAACTCTTAGGTACAAGTGAAAACCACACAAGCATAGATCCATAGCCCTACAAAAAAGAAGAGTCTACTCAGACACCAATGGTACCCGAGTATGGTATGAGATAACATCTTAGTAGGATGGAACCCAAGGTATCATGGAAAAACCAATATGTGAAATCTGTAAATAGGAAGTGTGCATGTAAACACCAATGCAGTGAAATGAATAAAAAATTCACATTGCATGTAACCACTACTTGTGATGCCCAAATATCCCCTCATGGTTCCCTCAACAATTTAGTCAAGCTCCAACAACAAGGAAACTATAAGTAATGAAAAAATAGATAACATGACCTTGTCATTCATCCAAACATGTCATACCATAATGGTATTTCCATATAACCAAATATCACAATTTACCACAACCAATCCATATATTCTATCGTATAACATACCTCACAGCCATACCTCATAAAGAAACACTGACCATGAAGGGTTGGATCCAAGGAACTCATCCAATGCATCCACATCTAGTCCCATGGCCATCCTAATAGAAAATTAGTGTAGGAACTAATTGGAGTCCTAGGAGCATGTCTTCCGACATGTCCTACATGAGTCCAAGCAAGACGGATCCGTGGGGTAGCATGGCCTAAGGCATCCCACAGAGTCAAGTCCCAAGGGGCATGATCAGGCCAAGGAATCCACTACCGCGTTCTAGATCAATGGAGACTAGTCCAAGTCACCTATCAACCCATTCATTAATTTCAAACCATTTATAAAATTAAATCATATGAGTATACCCACTCATATAAACCATTCCATTACAATCCATGGGTTTACCCACCCACTCATCTCCATTCAACCCAAGGCATAACATAAGCCTACGGGTATACCGAGCCACACAAACATAACATTTCATTTAGTGAGTATAAAAACTCACTACATCACCCATAACATGAGTGTACCCACTCATGTGTCTATTTCCTTTTATTAAATTCATATGGGTATACCCACCCATATATCACCATTTCATCATAAACTATATCACAAGTCAACTAATGAGAAAACCCTCTCACATTGACAATTCATATTTAAATACATCCTATGAGTTTACCCTTTCATTTATACATTTCTTATTTAAGGAATATAATGAGCATACCCACCCACTATCAATCACTTGCATCAAAAGAATTATATTCTTTATAATTAATTTACCCAATCATTAATCCCCATTTTCAACCCATGAAACCAAGTAGTATACACACTTGTTTTTACCATTCAAATTCATTCATATCACCTAACATACCCACTCATTTAATACCATTTACACTTAATCATTTCACATGTGTTTACCCACCCATTTAATGTCACTCTAAACTATTAGAACCATTTAACCCAGGTACGTCAATAAGAAAAGGAAACAACACATATATTATCTAAGGAAACCATGTTCCATTAATTAATCAAGATTCCTCTAAATAAGAAAGCCTAGAAAAAATAAAATAACATCAAGCTAAGAAACATAAACAGTATGCTCACAATTTTTTTAGCTTGAAGACAGTGAAACTTTATTGAAGTGAAGGAGGAGAATACTAGAAGTGAGGATTTGAATGATGTTTGTGTGGATGAGAAGGCTCTTTTAGGGTAATATGATTCTTTCTTTCCCTAAGCAAAAAACAATGTGAGGATGTATGTATTATAACAAATAATTGACACAAAATAGGTAGTTCAATCCAGAATTCTAGTTCAAATTATTCAATGTAGTAAATAAATAGCCACTACACTTTTAAATTAAAGCAATGTAAAGAAACCTACATCAAAAGATGGCTCAAATAAGCATTTTAACTCAAGAAGAAGCCTAGTCACTCACTTTCACTTCCATATATATATATATATATATATATATCTCCTTAAATTTATGCATGTGTTCCCCACCCCATGAGGGCATATACACATGAAAGATATATATATCTAAATATTCATACCTAGGAAAAATGTGTGCGTGAACTTCGAAAATCAGTGCAACACGCAAATTTTTTTTATCGAGTCTCATAAACACCGCTAAACCCTAAACAGAGGATGAAAAACAAATCAGTGGTTTAATCCCTTTCCTCAAATTCACTACGAAGGACTGAATTGACCTAAACTACCTCACCTTTGGCAGAAATTTCCACAACATGGACCAATGAGTCCCAAGACACTCTTGGAACAACCTAAAACCAGAAGAATACCAAAAATCGGATTAAACCCCAACCCTAGGGTTTTATCCGAACACTGTAGGGTAATAGAGTGGCCTATAAATCAACAGAAATAGGGGGAGAAGGAGAGGAAGGAATATACCCTGAAGAATTGTTCCAAGATCTGGTGGAAATCCAAGAGAAATTGAATCTCAAGAGGAGTTATTAGGAGGGGGAGCATCGAAGGGGAACCCCCTTTAATTTTATTCTAATTACAATTAATTTAATTAATTAAACAGACATGTCTCCATGGTTTGGAAAATTGTGTGCCAACTGTGAAGAACCCTATGTCTAAGAAAATGACATCACATGTTCTATCCCACATGGTTAGCCTAACTGTGTGTAGACCGTGTGAAACTCTTTTCCCCCT
Source organism: Viscum album (assembly GCA_963277665.1). Taxonomy (NCBI): domain Eukaryota; kingdom Viridiplantae; phylum Streptophyta; class Magnoliopsida; order Santalales; family Viscaceae; genus Viscum; species Viscum album. Next base: position 196,966,069 of record OY728157.1, on the reverse strand, counting down.
CTAAAAATACGCCCCACCGTTACCTGCTATAGGTCGAACAGTTTATCATACCATGAGCCAACCATGTTCCCTCTACACATTTTTAAAAACATGTCTTTTTTCAGTCCGTCACACCCAAAACCCCCAGAGCTACTCGGGGAGGTCCTCGCGACCTTACCTATATCTAAAAATACCACTTTTAAACATCCTAACTTTCAGAATTATGCTCCGAAGTTCCGTTCTAGAAACAGCCTTCTCAATAATTAGTGAAAATTCTAATTCCCTCAGAATTTAATCTGGTTTAAAAATATGAGTTTTTATTAAAGTCGTCGAGATATAGTGGGTAGAGGGTTTTGTGTTTGCAATAGCTTAGATGTCGATGATGGTGAATGAGCATTGTAATTGATAAACGAAGTGTCGATGATTTTGTGTGAAGAGATCCCTGATGTGTGGTCCCATGTATCAAAATTCATCTTGATGGAGGCTGTGAAAGGATCCATTATGTGTGGATAGAATATTTTTTTAGAAAAACGTGATATATTATAGGAAAAAGTGATTTAGACCATATATGGAATGGCTATTAAAAAAACTAACCCAAACTATTTTCCAATAATCACTACTTCAGAACAAGTATATATCACTATGTAGATTTACTTTTTTTTAAGGTGAAGCTTTGGTCAAAGACCAAAGCAAAAATTTATTGAAACAAAAGAGAGATTACAAGAAGCGAAAAGAAGGGATTTTTTTACACTCTCTATCAAAAAGATGAAATAAATCAGGGGGGATAGAGTCCATCCAAGTCATGCTTTGATAGACACCTTTGTTGGCTAGAGCATCAGCAACGGCATTTGCTTGACGATAGGCATGAGTAGCTATAAACTCGATCCCACAGAGTAAATTGAGACAGTTCAACCAGCGAGCAGTGAGCGACCAGGATAGATGAATGTTTCCAGTCCAGATGGCATTAATGATGGTGGTTGAATCACTTTCAATCCAAAGATTTCTCCAACCTCTTTGAAGAGCAAAGTCAACAGCATGAATAACTCAGAGCATTTCCGCCTCCAGAGATGAAGAGTGGCCACAACCAACAAAGAAACAACCATGATAATGCCCAGCTGTGTCCCTGAAGATAGCACCACAACTGGAAGGACCAGGGTTGCCTTTGGAAGCGCCGTCAACATTCACCTTGATCCATCCTGGCATCGGTGGTTGCCAAAAAACTTCAAAGAGGCATTTTGGCTTTGGGAAGATACCAGGAACGTGAAGATGACGAAGGATCATAAGGTCACCAACCGAGTTGTTGCAACAGTCTTTTTGAATTGAGGCTGCTTCATGAATCGCGAGGACGATTCGGGATTTCCCTGCATTAAGATATAAAGAGTGATTATTGTGAATAATATCATTTCTAACATACCAGAGTTCATGTAGAAGTTCTGCCACTGCCGCCAGAAAAAGATTTTTAACCTGCAGAGAGGCATCATGTCTAGTACAATGTATTAAAAACAAGTAAATAGAATCAGTAATGGGCAATCTGCAATTAAAAAGATCAAAGATGTAATTCCAAAGGGCAGAGGCCGTCGCACAAGATAGAAAAAGATGATTGGCATCTTCCCTATGTTGGTTACACATACGACATTTAGAGCAAAGAGAGATGCCAAATGTTTGGAGGCAAGTTTCCGTGGGTAATCTGTTGTGCGCAATGCGCCAAATAAGGATGAGTCTAGAAGGCTTGATGTAGGGTTTATTGAAGTGGTTCACCCAAGAAAAAATGGATTCAGGATCAGAAAAATTATGCTTATAAATTTTTTTTGAATCCAGGATGCCATTGGGAGAAGGCTCCCAGACAAGGAAATCACCAGCAGAAGAAAAAGCATAATTTTCAATGGCTTGCATAATGATATCTGGGAAATCCCAGTCAGAGGATTATAAGACCTCCATTATAGATTGTTGAGAATCATCAGGAAGATGATCCGGAGGCAACAAAGAAATCAGAGGGTTACCACACCATTTACCACACCAAAAATTAATGGAAGAGTCAGCACTGACAATCCATCTAGAGTTTTGCATGATTTTGTGAAAGGAGTCCCGAATGGAAGGCCAGATAGAAGAGTTAATGAAAATAAGATTACCTTTTGACAGCTTAGAAAAAAATCTAAGCTTTAGAAAATCAGTAGCTTTAGAAGTGGAGTTAATGATGCGCCATGTAAGGCAGGCCTGTAAGGCATCGTTGAACAGCTTTAAATTTTTAATGCCTATTCCTCCGTTAGCAATGGGTTTACAACAAGTATTCCAAGGAATAGTAACCATCTTCTTTTCAAAAATACTTCCAAACCAGATGAAGTTTTTGATGTAAGTGTTAATTTTTTTAAGAGTATCGATGGGCCATTTATAGGCCATAAAGGAATGAACCATTTTAGAAACAATGGTCGATTTGACCAAACAGATTCTCCCAGCCATGGAGAGAGACTTACCTTTCCAATTAGCTAGTTGATTTGTGATATGAGAAAGGATATTAGAAAAATAGGTAGCTTTGGGACGACCCCAAAATAGAGGAACACCCAGATAGGTGAAAGGTAAGAGACCCACCTTGATACCCAGGTAATTAATAATACCAGATTTTCTTCTGACAGGAAAATTCTTGCCAAAATAGATGAAAGATTTGTTCCAAGAGATAGCTTGACCAGAGACATCCTCATAGTGATGCGGACACTATTATAGGTCTTTTAATTTATCAATGTTGATAATGTTTATTTTTAGTAGTACAAGTACAAGCGCTGATAAAAAATATCATTTATAATCATGATTTTTAATGATGATAAAAATTTCTTTTATGAGCATGGTTTTCAATGTTGATGTGAACAAGCTGCAACATATTAGAATAACATTATAAATTTCCTTAATAGGGTAATCAATCAAAAATAATTACCATTAAAAGGCATATAGTTAATATGAGTAAATTTTTAATTGAAACAATTTTTTTTATATTTTCTTTTTCTAATAAAATCTAAATTTTAGAATTTTAGAATTTTAATTATCTAAAATAAACCTCATTATTTATTTTCTCATATCAAAATTCAATTATTATCAATTTTTGGGAATTTTTTTAAAAGGATATTTTTTAGTCAAAAAATATGATTTTCATGAAACCTTTAATTTATATGACCGTTCAATTTTATTAGAATGACCTATAAATTTCTAATTACTTTTATGTAATCAAATAGAAATATTATGAATAACATTATTTGTTTTAAAATAATCTTTGAACATAGAAAAACACATGACCATGGTGCTTCCCCTGCCCCTTAATGATGTTTTCTTCCACATCCCATGGTTTGCATGATTTTGAATCTAGAAAAGGTGCTTCTATGGTTTAGATATGATCAGATCAATGCCCAGAGTGGCTTCTCTAGGTCATATCGGCCCGAATATTCTCTTTGGTGATGCTACCTTAGTGACGTATTGGGAGATCCAGTCTTAGGTGATGGTGGATCAATGTCATGATGCTTGGTATTCCTTCATCTTTGGGTTCCTTCCACGACTGTGATGATAGAGGAGGTCTCATGGATAGTGGTGGGGTTTCTTCCAGCATTGGCTCTGGCAACTGGGATGCTATCATTGACAGAGAAGATGAAAGCATAGGAAGTAGCAATTAATGTTCTTATATTTGGTTCTCTAGCTTGGTGAAAGATTAATGGTCTCTGAATTGTTTTCATTGTTTGATTTTTGTGATGGTGTGTTTTCTTTTTGGCACTCGGTCTGTGGTTCATTGGACAATGCAACATGTTCATAATCAAGGGACTACTCTAGAAGAAGTTCAAAGCAGGGTGTTTTCACCAATCTATTGTTATCCGAAAACGTTTGAGTGGGTATGAAAATTGTCTTCAATACCATGCCTCTACATTCCTTCATGGGAAAGAAAGCCAAGTAGTGATGAGATGGTGGAAACTGATCTTAACATTATTGATACTCGGGAGGGAATTTTCTTTGTAGATACAAATTGAGTTGTTTCTGGACTTCGGATTTTGTACCGTGGGGCTTGGTTATTGATTTTATTCTTTGATATCATGTAGGGTTCTCCCTCATCCCTTAAAATGGGGTTTAATAAAAAATTAATTTTCAGTCTGGGATAAGGCGTAGACTTGCGCATGGTTAAGAGAAACTGTGCAGCAAGCATGTGGGGAGGATCTGTAATTTGAAAAAAAATACAGTTGGAACAATATTTCCCAAACTGTGTAGCCATCCCATGCATGTCCCCCTTCTCTCTAGTAGGGTACATACGGTAGGTACACGGTTTTCCAAACCATGTGGATTTCCCAGGTCATTAAATACATGAATTTCAAAGCTTACCCACCCCTCTCATTAACCCATTTTGGTTTCCCTCTCCAATTTCTCAACCTAGCACACCAGGGGCTCCCAAAACCCCCTCTCCTTGGCTCCCCCTCCTCCACGGATTCTCTTATAAGGTTCTAAGGTGAGTTTCTTTGAGTTTTTGGCCATTTCACTACTTCTCTCTTCTTCTTCCTCTTGTTTCTTTGTTCTTCATGGGTGTGATATCTCTTGGCCAACCCAATAGTATATAATTGATGTTTGGATTGTGTTTCCTTGATTTTAGGGTGTAAGGATCATTCCACAGGCTTAGTTCTTCCTTCTTTTAGGATTTTGTTGTGTGCACACATCGTTTTGGTAGGTGTTCACTAATTTTCTTTCCTGCACATTCGATTTGTTGCATGAGCTTTCCTAAATGATTTCTAAATGAGAGGATCTTACTTGTGATGTGTTATTATAAATTGTTTTTGTATTTATTTGGTGATAGTTTTATTTGGAAACAGTTTTCAAATGGTTTTCTATAGTTTTGCTTATATTTGTATGTATGTAAAGTGTTTGATAAAATATCAATTTCCCATTAAAGGTGATATTGGGTGTGTTTGGGATGTGTTTGGATTTGGTGGGGTCTTGTTAATTATTTTATCAATATGAATTGAAATTAGTGTGTGAATTCGGTGACTTATTTTGGATTTATTCTTATGTGTAAACCCTTTTAAATGTTTTTTTGAGGATCCTTAGGTTTCATCAATTAGAAATATTGGGTATTTGATGAGTTGCGATTGATAATCCATTGATTGTGGGGGTATCCATAGTTTCATGGGGTGAACCTATGGATTTTTACACAAATTATAATTTCCTTTTAACATGATAATCACCTTAAACCCCAACTTTCCAAGAACTTTCCCTCTACCTACTTCCTATCCTTTCCCTCATCCCTTTGTAATTGGTTCATCTAAAGCCCCCATAGCTCATAAATGTTTTAAAAGTGGATCCAAGGTTTTAAAATTATTCAAGTGTGGTTTCAAAATATTTTTCCTTACTCTAAGACCATTTTTCATTTTGAGGTGTGGTTTTGTTTCTAAATGACATAAATGGCCGTTTGGAACCTTTTGTGTATGTTGTGTTTTTCTTACACTAGTTTGGGAAATGGCCTTGTAAATTTACATATTAAGGCTTGGTTGGCACATTTTGTAATTTTGAATGTGGATTTCAAAATCATGTGATGTGATATCCTGATTGTCCCTTGAGTATGGTGTGATGTGTTTTAGACACCTCTATGGTAGTCCCTCTGAGGAATGGGTCATCACATAAGTGGTGTCTATGTTTGGGTTGGGAAAGCATGGAGGAATATATGGGTTATTAGTTTATTCCATGTGTGTGAGGACCTCTATAACATCCGAACATGGGATCCACTTAACCCATGTCCTGAGCTGGTGGGTCACATGGCCTCAAGAATGCCTCCCCATTCGCCATAGGCTGCCGACTAGTAGAAAGGGTGTAAATGTGTTATAATAGGGATATTATACCTTCATATCAGTGGTAAAAAACATATATAATAGATAATAGACAACAACAAAAGAATATATAAGAAGAAACTAAAATGAAACTATCCTAGTAACCTACTGTAGTGGAAAGAAGAACAAAATAGATATATTAAACAAGTTCGGAAGTGAAAATAACTAATAAAATAAATAATAATAATATCAAAAGCCTCAAAAAAGTGTCATATACATAATAAAGTCATGGTATAGTAATATACACAAGGATAAAAGGGGACAGACATATACAACATGAAATTAAAAAGTATAAAATTCCAAAAGAATGCTCCGCTAACATCTAGAGAATATGCTCGGTCCTCTACTCCCATGCTCCATACTATTTGTGAAGAATGTAAAATATCTATTGTGGGGTGATTTAACTTATCCATACCTGTAGAAAAGTAATATACTCAGGTACCAATGGCGGCCCATGTAGGGTGTAAGATAAAATCTCGGTAGGCCACCACCAATGGTGTCTAGATGTAATCCAATTAGTGTGCATAGATAACACATTGTGTAAGTATAATAAATATTAAAAAATGATGAATAAATAAATATCGTACCACATGGGTTCCTAAAGGACACCTGGCGGATCCAGCCACTTTGGATCAGACCAAAATGAATGTCTAATCTGTAACCATGTATATTGTAATAATATATATATATAGTATAGTGATATATTGTATCTATCTATATGCACTGGTTACATGAGGATGTAAGTAGCCATATATCTAGATACATGGTGTTGGCGAGACTAGGGTGTAAAGTAGTCATCCATAACGAGTCTAAACTAGCCTATAAACTCAAGAAAGGGTACAATCCCTACATCTGATGATGAATGAGATATTTAATGCTCGTCATTCGAGATGGTGGGTGAGTCATCAAGTTAACACCTAAAACAAGGGACATGGTGTGTGAGGCCCACCATCCAAATAGTATGGATGTTGTGAGACATCATGCTCAACACCTGATGTGAGGGTGAGTGAATCATCATGCCCAAAAGTCCCTTAACCATCATTATATAACCTATATCAAAGGAATAATCATAATTATTCATAAACCCCATTCATTAAAAAAAGTAAATATGTTTTTCATTGTTGTGCGAACCACCATATCCACGATGTAATGTGCTTAATTTTCCTTCACTTATAAGGATAGATCTAAAGATGGTATTAAATGATAAATATGATTTTTATGATATCATTAAGGTTATAAAATAAAAAATTAGAGAACCTGGTTGCGCCCAAATTTACCCTACTGGTAAAAGCGGTCGTTGAAGTACAAGTAGGGATCGAATCCACAGGGACCGAAGAAGTAACCTTGAGACGCTATGATTAGATGCAGGATTGGCTATGCAGTGGCCAACTTTGGATTGAATTGATTTGAAGAAAAATTGATTTAATTTAAAGAGAAAAAAACAAATAAAATTACTTAAATTAAAACAACTAATTAAGGTGATTCGATCCTAGGTTGTCTCTTGGGCTTGATTGTATGTAGTTGTTTTTCATTTGATTTTCTGTTCAACGGTTCAAGAGGTATCCATTAAATGAAATAATTCCTCAATATCATTCTCCGATTTAAACCATACACAATTTCAAGGCTAATCACCAATTCACATAGAGGATCAATTAAATGAGCACTCCAAGGAATTGGATCGTACTAGCACTCAAAATGTATCGTCGTTAAAGTCGGTGAAGACAAAGAATAAGATAAATCAAAGAAAGGAACTCTTAAAATAAAGAACAAATTTAAGAATTTAAGAATATCAAATAACATTCAATCCAACTCATGCAAATCCCTAGGATCAAACCATAAAAGGTTATCCCTCCATTGATGCTATTCTATCAATGGAAGCAGGTAATTGACTTAAAGAAGTGGGTTTGAAGAAGAAAGAAAAAAACATTAATCAAAATGAACACTCCACCGTTGTGTGATGATCTCACAAGTGCGGATGTGAATAAATTCACACTACGATTCAACGGTATCAACGTGTGAATAAAAGGAAAATAAAAAGTGAAGAAGAAGAAGAAATTTTATTAAAATACTAAATGTGAATGAAAAACATACATTAGAGAAATTGAAGATGCCATTACAAAATGAAAGCGGGAAATTACAATTGAAAGAAAAACATGGATTCAAAGGAAAATGTTAGATTCAAGGAGAAATGTTAGATGATTATTACCTTCACCACCAGCTCCTTATATAGGCATATTAGGAGCCTTATGTCCACCCCCAACATTAAATTCACCCCCCAACAATTAATAGAGTCAAAAGGAGGGTGAAGAATCAAAAAGGAAATTGACGTTTCGAAGTTGACCCGGAAAACTGTCCAGATTCGTCCTCCATTTTGACGTGTGAGTTTGACACTTCATATGGCCGAATCCGAAGGTGTCATAAATATAAAATATCTTCGTCCATGTGTCTTCTAGAAGATCTCAAAATCTCATGAAATTTGGCTCAGCCGTTTGGATGTTATGGTCGAAATTGTGGGACAGATTTCTGTGCATTAATGACGAGTCCACCATTTAAATCTTAACTTCATATCCCTTTATCATCATGAAAAAATCAGAATTAGCTCTGGCCACAGTTGAATAAAATGATCCTCATATTTTTATCTTTCTACTGTATAAATTTGAGCTTCATTGGGCTTGGTTTATGGGCCCCACATTTGTTTGATGGGCCTTAGGCCCATTATGCTTTTTCCAGCAAGTTTCTGCTTTCAGGCGCAAAATTCTCCATCTGCCTTTGTGATTCATCCATCGGACCTAAAAGATAAAATGTTCCAAATAAATTGATCAATCATATCCCAAAATGTCAAATTAAAATGATGAATATTGTAAATTCCACAAGCAAATTATTGAGTGGGCCCAAATTGACATTTTAAGCATGAATTGCACAATGATGGGAAATGAAGTTCAATTTCTGAATTGGACTAAAATTGATGTTTATGAACTTTTAAATACATTAATATTAAGATCTTAACAATGAATATTAGCCACTTTCAGTGACTAATCACACCCCCCAAATTGAGTTTTGCTAGTCCCGAGCAAAATAAATTACAAATATGAAATTCAAATCCCCTTTTCCAGAAACATTTAAATACACATTGCTCACCCAAATATCTAATACCAAAAAAATTATGGAACCCATCAAAATAATATAAAACAAGCTAGGTCCATAAGCATATCCCAAGCCCAAGCCCATTCCTTTGTTCAAATTCATTGCCACATTTCATCCAATTCCAATTAAGCATGATAAAGTGTTGTGCATCATAAAAGATATGGGGCCCATTTTATTGTTCAAGGGGAAAAAATGGAAGCGATAGGTGGGAATCACATTAAACCTTAAGATGAGTATCCTTTTTTTATTTTTATTTTTTTTTTGATTTTTTTTACCACAATAGATATGAAAAGACTAACTCTGGGCAAGACAACTATGGAGTCACGATCCCCAAGTGCCGGACGCCACACATATTGTCAATTTCATGCTCTACAATAGAGCTATAAAGCCTAACTCTGGGCAAGACAACTATGGAGTCACGATCCCCAAGTGCCGGACGCCACGCATTTGGACAAAACATTGCTCTATGTGGTCTTTTTTTGTTTGTTTTGTTTTGTTTTTTTTTGGATACTCAAATAAAACTAAAAGTGACCCCAGAACCCTATGCTATAATGAAAGGGACCCAAGAACTCAAATTTACACCCACAATCCAAAATACGTGCATTGTGGCATTTTTATTAAGAGGATGAAAATGTAAACTTTGAAAAATCACATTGGACAACCACACTTTCCAAAAACTATGCTCATGAACTTAAACTTGCATTAAAATCAAAATCAAGGCATGCAAAATTTATTTGATATCCAATTTTAGAGTTTGCAATGTGTCTTTATCATGTTTATGGTTAATGGAATTTTTTTTCATGCATGTTCTTATTGAAGAAAAAAATCATTTTTTATCCCCCCCCCAACTTAGAATAACACTGTCCCCAGTGTTTAAAGAAAAGAAAAGCTAGAAGGGGGTAGGAGAGGAGTTCAAAGAAGAAATTTAAAATGAAAATCATGGAATGAAGTCACCTGGTGGTTGATGATGATATTGTGTTCCACAGTCTCCCTTCACTCCTGGATTTGAGTCTCAGCGGCTTGGATGGTTGTGAATGGATTTTCCTTATGGCTTACAACATGTCCTTTTATTTTTTTTAACCTATAAAAACATAAAAATAAAACAAAACAAAATAAACTGATGATACATTGTCTTCTTTTAGATTTCTGGGTAAGGTATTACTCAAAGATCACGCCACGTGACACGGATGAATATGGCGCTCCCCTTTCATACCCATCCTTACTCATAAATGAAGAACAGGTCAACAGTCTATGGTAATTTATTATATGAAAAAGAAAATTATTCAAAATGATTAGAAAACATGAAAACCATGGGTTGCCTCCCATGCAGCGCTTTTGTTTAACGTCGTTAGCTCGACTTGAACCCCCCAACTTATCCAATTCCAACTTTCAAAATTTTAATTAACTCATCTTTCTCCACTTCAACAAGATTGAGATTGATTATTTGTTTTAAATATGTTTCATGTGAAATCCCATGGTCAATAATGAGTTTGGAAGTCCAAGGAAATTTGGTAATGGTTGATTCGGTTGAATTTCTAGTCTTTCCTAAGACATGAATGACCATTCCAAAATTATTGGTTTCTTGAGAAGAATGAACTAAAAATACAAGGTTTTTCTTATCTCCTATAGTGGGATTCTTGAGTTCAGAAGAAAGTAAAATAATTTTGAGCTCGGGTTCATTGAAATTTCCTAAAGGAGATTGACAAATTAAATCAAAATCAGTTTCTTCTCCAAAACATTTAGAAAGAATTGGTTCATTTTGAAAATAAGATTCATCCTGAAAATTGTCCAGTTGAATATCAGAAGTATGTATGGGATCAATTTTTGGTATTTCTCCCAATTTTTCAGTGATTGGTGGTCCTAAAAATTCACTAATGGAGCCATGTTTAGGAAACTCAATCCATGATGTCATGTTATTATCTTTTGAATTCAAAAAATCAGTTTCATCTTGATTTAAGCACCCATCAACAATTCCTTGATTATCTTCAACTATCCCAAATTCAATGGTTGGTTCTTCAATAAATTCTTGTGAGGTTTGTGGGAGACAAGATTCTTGTATTAGTAATGAGGAAGAGACAACTTGAGTGGGAATGGGTTCAACAACCATTTCTATGCTTTGTAGTTCTACTCTTAAAGATGAAACCTCTGAATTCATTTTATCCATTTTTTCACACAATTGTTCAAGAATTTTTTCAGAATTAGGATTTATAGATGTTTGGACATCATCAACTTCATTATGTTTGATCTCTTCAATCATCCTCGAGAGGTATGGAAATTGATCCTTTAAACAATCAGCATCCCATTGATTGTACATCGCATCTGGTGTGGTGTACTCAATCCTGGTTTGGTCAATGAAATTTTCTATGTGAGGTGATTCAAAATATTGAATTTCCAATTGATTATAGCCTTGGTATATTAATGGGTAATATTGAAGATAATCCATTGGAGTTGATTGAAAGTTGTTTTTTGGATTCATTGGACACGCAGAAATTGAAAGGGGAATAGAGAAGAGAAATTAGGGTGAGAATACAGAATTTGGGGTGAGAAAAGAAGATGAGTGTCTAAGGTACTTACTTGGGTCCCCGGCAACGGCGCCAAAATTTGGTTGCGCCCAAATTTACCCTACTGGTAAAAGCGGTCGTTGAAGTACAAGTAGGGATCGAATCCACAGGGACCGAAGAAGAAACCTTAAGACACTAAGATTGGATACAGGATTGGCTATGCAGTGGCCAACTTTGGATTGAATTGATTTGAAGAAAAATTGATTTAATTTAAAGAGAAAAAAACAAATAAAATTACTTAAATTAAAACAACTAATTAAGGTGATTCGATCCTAGGTTGTCTCTTGGGCTTGATTGGATGTAGTTGTTTTTCATTTGATTTTCTGTTCAACGGTTCAAGAGGTATCCATTAAATGAAATAATTCATCAATATCATTCTCCGATTTAAACCATACACAATTTCAAGGCTAATCACCAATTCACATAGAGGATCAATTAAATGAGCACTCCAAGGAATTGGATCGTACTAGCACTCAAAATGTATCGTCGTTAAAGTCGGTGAAGACAAAGAATAAGATAAATCAAAGAAAGGAACTCTTAAAATAAAGAACAAATTTAAGAATTTAAGAACATCAAATAACATTCAATCCAACTCATGCAAATCCCTAGGATCAAACCATAAAAGGTTATCCCTCCATTGATGCTATTCTATCAATGGAAGCAGGTAATTGACTTAAAGAAGTGGGTTTGAAGAAGAAAGAAAAAAACATTAATCAAAATGAACACTCCACCGTTGTGTGATGATCTCACAAGTGCGGATGTGAATAAATTCACACTACGATTCAACGGTATCAACGTGTGAATAAAAGGAAAATAAAAAGTGAAGAAGAAGAAGAAATTTTATTAAAATACTAAATGTGAATGAAAAACATACATTAGAGAAATTGAAGATGCCATTACAAAATGAAAGCGGGAAATTACAATTGAAAGAAAAACATGGATTCAAAGGAAAATGTTAGATTCAAGGAAAAATGTTAGATGATTATTCCCTTCACCACCAGCTCCTTATATAGGCATATTAGGAGCCTTATGTCCACCCCCAACATTAAATTCACCCCCCAACAATTAATAGAGTCAAAAGGAGGGTGAAGAATCAAAAAGGAAATTGACGTTTCGAAGTTGACCCGGAAAACTGTCCAGATTCGTCCTCCATTTTGACGAGTGAGTTTGACACTTCATATGGCCGAATCCGAAGGTGTCATAAATATAAAATATCTTTGTCCATGTGTCTTCTAGAAGATCTCAAAATCTCATGAAATTTGGCTCAGCCGTTTGGATGTTATGGTCGAAATGGTGGGACGGATTTCTGTGCATTAATGACGAGTCCACCATTTAAATCTTAACTTCATATCCCTTTATCATCATGAAAACATCAGAATTAGCTCTGGCCACAGTTGAATAAAATGATCCTAATATTTTTATCTTTCTACTGTATAAATTTGAGCTTCATTGGGCTTGGTTTATGGGCCCCACATTTGTTTGATGGGCCTTAGGCCCATTATGCTTTTTCCAGCAAGTTTCTGCCTTCAGGCGCAAAATTCTCCATCTGCCTTTGTGATTCATCCATCGGACCTAAAAGATAAAATGTTCCAAATAAATTGATCAATCATATCCCAAAATGTCAAATTAAAATGATGAATATTGTAATTTCCACAAGCAAATTATTGAGTGGGCCCAAATTGACATTTTAAGCATGAATTGCACAATGATGGGAAATGAAGTTCAATTTCTGAATTGGACTAAAATTGATGTTTATGAACTTTTAAATACATTAATATTAGGATCTTAACAATGAATATTAGCCACTTTCATTGACTAATCAGAACCTATTAATGATATGATCAATAAATGGTTTTCATTAATTCAGTTATTTAGAATGAGATAATTAAGAAGAAAATGATCTATTTTTCTAGGTAATGAATTTATAAAAATTATATTCTCTTTGTACTACCATCTCATGATATTGCCAACTTGTTTTATTTCTGACCTTTTCTTTCATCAAAGAGTTCCACCATAATCTTTTCCACCATTTCTGTTCTTCTACAACATTTGAATTAAATTCTCCAAATGTCTAGTTTTTGGGAGTTAATGGGATAGATTATTTAATGATTATTACAAACCCATTACATGGATTCATTGAAGACATATGAAGAGTTAATCATGGGTACTTGGAAAATCATAATAATTAGTCTTCAATGGGTATTCAAACATTCAATTGTTTTATATTTATCTAGGACTTTCTCATGTTTTCAAGTAGCGAGTTGTGGACTACTAGAAGAGAGAGAACTTACACACTGATATATTTAACACTAAAAGAGTGAAGTACATAGAAGATCTAGATCCTTTCCTATATATGGAAAAGAGAACTTAATGACTCTATTTTTCCACAATTTTCATAGAAATCAGTTGAGGTCCTCACTAAGACAAACTCGATGACTCACAAGCATCTAGAGCATTACAAATAGAGCAAAAATTCATTTCTTCATCCCTATTATTTTGATATTTTTTCTTTACTTTTGATAAATTTGTTGTATTTCTTGGTATATACACACACAATAACTCCTTCACTTGAACTAGAGAATACTGGATATTATGTCCTATATTTTTTCTTCAACTTACCCACGAATATTGTAACACCCCAAGACTTTGAAAATAAATTTAATATTGAATTCTTGAAACACTAAATCTCAAAAAAACACCACTTTGTTATAACCTAGCCAGTAAACCAATTTTTACCACCAGTGTGATTGGAATTTCAAAAAACTGACATACATGGTTGCATTCAATATGATACTTAGAGTATGATAAAATCAAATTGGTTATTTATGAATAGTAACACACCCTTATGAAATGTAATGAATAGTAAAACAACAAAAAAATAGAAACTACACCAATGAATGAATAAATTCAATTAGACAAATTATAAGTGGAAAAAAATGATCATAGTACAAGTATTGGCATTTTTCAATGTCATAAATATTTTAATTATAATTTTATGATTTATTTATTAATTTAAAATGGAAATTTATTTTCATAAAATTTAATAATAAGTTTTTATTTTGTTGTATTTGGGTTATAAGATTATTTTATGGGAACTTGATTAATTTTTCAAGGTGTTATAAAATGATTTACAGTTTAAATGTATTTTTCTAATAAATTATGTATTTATTTAAAAATTAAATAAAAAATATTTGTAATTTTTTTATCAAAAAATGGAGTTCACTTTGTAATTCAACACATCAAAAAATCAATAGGGTGATTTTTGGGATTTTTCTGAAATACATGAATTTTTTGTGAATAGTCAAATTCGATAATTTACAATATATGCTAAATAAGTAAATTTCAGAATCATGCTTGAGTCATGGATGATTTAAATGAACATTAGTTGAATATCACATGCAATTATTACTATTTTTGGTCACAATCATCAGCACTATTGGTTGTCTTTGGAAAAATACAAAAATAATGATTAAAATAATGTGAAAAACCTCCTCCCCTCTACTATAACCCCCCCTCACATCCTCTTCTCTTATCTACTCTAATGCCCTATGCGTATTCTAAATTATGCTCAAATATCCTCCCAAGATCCTCCCCCATGTCTATTAGCCTTTAGTCTCATAAAAAGACCAAAACCTCTTCCCTAAAGAGACCCTCAAAAAAGATTACTTCAAGTGGTAAATTAATATTTTCATTTATTTTATTTCAAGTTCCTTTATTTTATTTTTCATTACTCAAATCCCTTCATCTGAATTTTGTGACGAATCTACTACCTTACATGTAAAGTAATTTTTTTATTATATGGAATAATTATTAATTATCGCTCATTTCATATTATTTTATACTAGAAAGGAAAACACAATCTGAGATGTGTTAATTATTCACATTCAAGGACTACGGGTTTTAAATTTCAATTACTTTATATAATTCTGGTCATTAAATCATTTTGATTGTTGAACCATAAAGTAATATATGTATTATAACCTATTTAAGGTATTATAATCCTTTTTTAGACATGATATTAATTTATAAATCAAAACGAGTTAGTTGTGATCGGGAATCACCAATTTACCAAAACAATTTTCATTAATGTTTCAGAGGGATCTCTCCATTTATAAAAGAGATATAGAGATAGAAAAATATCTAATCCCACATAGTAGATCATTGTCAAATACATCACCAATTTTAACACAACTGGAACAATGTACCATTGGTAACACATCAACATCAAGATGTTCCATTTTCAAAGTTGTGAAATCCTATTGTTAGATTGAATTACCCAGTTTTTATATTTACCGTTCCATTGAAATAATTTTAATATGACACAAAATTCAATCTTCTCATGACTAAATAGTATTTTTTCCATGTAGTTGACCTATATCGTTTAAAATCATGAAATTATCCTTTTACATAATTCTTAATCGAATTTTTTTTTCCCAAACAATAAAGGGTGTTTCCTCCAAAACATTATGAGTAAAAAATAAGACATCATAAATTAGTGTGAGTGATCATGTGTAGAATTTTTTTTAAAAAAATATGACATATTATAGGAAAAATATCTTCAAATCATATATGGAATGACTATTAAAATAACTAACCCAAACTATTTTCCAATAATTACTAATACAGAACATGTATATATCACCAGGGATACTGAATTTTTATAACTACTCATAAAGTGTTGTTGATGTGGGTGCTATTATAGGCCTGTGATTTTATCAATGTTTATAAAGATTATTTTTAGAAGTATTCGTTCAAGCACTGATAAAAACCGTATTTTATAAGCATGATTTTTAATGATGATAAAAAATGCCTTTTATGAGTAGGGTTTTTTAATGATCATGTAAACAAGATAAAATATGTTTTAATAAGATTATAAATTACCAAAATATGGCAATCAATCAAAAATAATTACCATCAAAGGGAAGATAGTTATTATGAGTCTATATTCAATGAAAACAATTTTCTTTATATTTTAATTTTCCATTAAAATATAAATTTTAAAATTTTATAATAATAATTAGCTAAAATAAACCTTATTTTTCATTTTCTCAAATCAAAATTCTCGTAGTCTTAATTTTCGGTCATTTTTCTAAAAGGGTTGATTTTTAGTCAAAAAATACATTTCTCACGAAACCTATAATTTTTATGACTTTACCATTATATAATAATTACCTAAAAATTTAAAAATTCTTTTATGTAGTCAAATATGAATTTTATAAATATCATTATTCAATTTAAAATATTTTTTGAAATTATAAAAACACATGAAAATAATTTTTATAACTAATTTAAATGTTACTTTAATATAATTTTTTTTAGTATTTTCATTAAATCAAGTGTTTTCAAGGGATATTCGGTTTTATATTCAATTGAAAGCCTTATATCATTTATTTATTTTATAATAATTCAAATAATTCTATTAAAGATTTAAATTCAGATAATTTTACCATATATATAAATTTAAATCCTAAAAACATCATTTTCCTAAAAACAGTTTTTATGTGATTAAGTGTATTTAATTTAAAATTAGGTTATCACACGATTACAAATTTTGTTTGATAAAATGATTTTCAAATTTGTAATTAAAAGTGTAAAATTATGTAAAAAGGTAGATCTTAATCTTTTTTATTTAAATTAATTACTATGGTTAGAAATTAATTACCATGGTAAAAGTATGTTTGGGTAAAATGAAAAGTATAAGAACCCAAGCCATAATTCACTCAAATTTGTATAAAAAGGAGTGGTTGAGATGAGTTTCAACCCACACTCATTAAATTCTCCTTATATATCCATTTTTTTGGCATTTAACACTTGAATAATTTCCACAACATGACCATAGTTTCCCTTTTATTTTATTCTTTTCTTGGCGGTGATGCCTTTAATTAAGGTTTGTGTTATGTTTCAGGCATGGATTTTTTATCTTTGGAGGTTTTGGGGGGATTCATGGACATATGCATGGTTTGAACCAAACCATGAAAGGCCTAGGGTAAACTGTGTGACTCCTAGTTGATGTTTGGTACAATGTTCATGACTTGCACACAGTTAAGAGAAACCATACAACAAGCATACAGGGGAGGCACTATAATTTGATAGAAATAGTTCGCACAGTTGTCACACGGTTCCACAAACTATGTGCCCAGACCATGTGTGTGACCCTTCTCTCCAATAGGGTGTGCACGGTTTGACCAACCATGCGACTTTCTCAGATCCTTAAAAACATGAATTTCAAAATTTATCTTCCCCTCTTTTTACCCCATTTGGGTTCCCTCTCCCCTTTCTCGAACTAGGTATACCATGGGGCACTATAAACCTATCTCCTTGGCTCCCCCTCCTCCATGGATTCCTCAATAAGGTTTTAAGGTGAGTTTTTTTTAATTTTTGGCCGTTTTTCTTCTCTTCTCTCCCTTTTCCTCTTGTTTCATGGTTTTTATAAGGTAGATTATCTCTTGGTTGAACCCAAGAGGCCTGGCTTGATGTTTGGATTAAGTTTCCTTGATGTTAGGCTATGTAGATCGTTCCCCAGGATTAGTTATTTATTCCATGAGGGTTTCATTGTGTGCACATATTCTTGATTTCATCAATTTCCTTTCCTACAAATTCCATTTGTTTCTTGAGATTTCTTAAATGATTTATAAATGTGATTCCCCTGCTTTTGATGTTTTATTATAATTTTTTTGGTATTTATTTGGTGAAAAATTTGTGGAAATGGGATTCAAAGTGATTTATATGTATTTTCTTATATATGTGTGTATGTAAAGTGTTTCATAGAATGTCAATTTCCCTTTAAAGGTGAAATTGGTTGTGTTTGGGCTTTGTTTGGACATGGTTGGGTCTTATTAATTAGTTTTTAATTATGAATTGTACTTGGTGTGTGACTTGGGTGCCTTGTTATGGATTGATGCTTGCGTGTAAACCCTTGTAAATGATTTTTAGGCTCCTTGTGTTTCATCAATTAAAACTCTTGGCTCTTTGATGAGTTACAATTGATAATCCATTGGATGTGGGAGTATCCATAGGTGAACGAGGTGAACCTATGGATTTTAACACAAATGGGAATATAATTTTAACATGATATTCACCTTAAACCCTAACTTTTAAAGAACTTTCCATCCACCTCCTTCCCATCCTTTCCTTTCACCCTTTTTAATTGGTTCATCTAAAACCCTGGTGGATCTTAACTATTTTCCAAGTCATTCTTTGGTTTGAAAATTATTCAAGTGTGTTTTCCAAATATGTTTCCTAAATATAAGACCATTTATCAGTTTGAGGTGTGGTTTGGTTTCTAAATGGCATAAAGGGCCATTTAAAACCTTTTATGTATGTTGTGTGTCTTTTTAACTTTGGTTTTGGAAACAATCTTGGAAATGTAAGTATTAAGGATCAGTTATTACTCTATGGAATTTTAAAAGTGGAATTGAAACTCATGTGATGTGTAAGCCCGGTTGGAACTAGTGTATGGAATGATGTGTTTTGGGAACCTCTATGGTAGTCCCTCCGATGAGAGGGTCATCACTTCGGTATTGTCAGCGTTTGTTCTAGGAAAGAATGGTGGAATCTATGTGTTATTAGTTTATTGCATTTGTGTGAGGACCTCTATAACGTCCTAAAATGGAATCCACTTAACCTATGTCATGATTTGGTGGGTAACAAGGCCTTAAGGATGCCTCCCTGTACACTAGAGGCTGTCGACTAGTAGCGAGGGTGTAAATGTGGTCTGACTATACCCTCATATAAGAGGGTAAAAAGTATACAATAGATAATAGACAACAACATAAGAATATATAAGAAGAAACTAAAATGATACTAGCCTGGTAAACTATTTTACTGTAAAGAAAAATAGAACTGATATAGTAAACAAGTGCAGTAACATAATTAACTAAGAAACTGAATAATAATATCAAAATCCACAAGGTTGAGTCATATACATAATGAGGTCATTTCATGCTAATATAAAAATGGGGAATAGGGGAAAGACATATACAATCTGAAAAATAAAAACAATAAAAGTAAAAAAGACTGATCCACTATTATATCAATTATATTCTGGGTCCTCTACTCCCATGATCCATACTATAAGTAATGAATGTCAAATATCTATTTCAATGTTCTTTCCCTTATCGATACATGCAGAAAGTTAATCTACTCGGGTACCAAAGGTATCCTAAGTATGGTGTAAGATAAAATCCTAGTAGGCCACCACCAACAGTGTCTAGATATAATCCAAGTAGTGTGAATTGATAACATAATGTGTTGGTATAAAAAATATTAAACATTGATGAATAAATAAATACCAGACTAATCAGGTTCCTAAAGGACACCTGGCGGCTCTACCTTATTTGGATCATATTAAAATGAATTTCTAATCAGTAACCAAATATATATAGTAATAATATATATATATATAGTATAGTGATATTCTGTATCCACCTATATGCACTTTTTATATGAGGATATAAGCAGCCTTATATCTGGATACTAGGTGCTTGTCGAACTAGGGTGCAACACAGTGATCCATTACCATTTTAAATGATTCTATAAACTCATTCAAGTGTAAAATCCCTAGATCTCATGATGAATGAGAGATTTCATGCTCATAACTCAAGATGGTGGATGAGTTATCATGTCAACACCCAAAACAGGGGATTTTGTGCGTCAAGCACACCATCCAAATGGTTTAAACAGTGTGAGACATCATGATCAACCCCCGATATAAGGTGGAGTGAAGCGTCATTCCCAAAAATTCCATTAACCATCATTCTATGACCTATATCAATGGTTTAATAATAGTTATTCATATACCCCATACATTAAAAAAGTAAAAATGTTGTTCATGTGTTTTGCGGACTACCATCTCCACGATGTAATGTTCTTTATTTTCCTTTACCTCTGTAAAAGGATAGATCTAAGTATGGTATTAATGGATAAATATTATTTTTATGATATAATTATGGTTCTAGGTTGAAAAATTAGAGAACCTATTAATGATATAATCAACAAATTGTTATCATTAATTTAATTGTTTAGAATGAGTGAAATAAGAGGAAAATGATCTCTTTTTCTAAGTAATGAATCTATAAAAATTATCTTCTATTTCTACTACCAACTCATGTTACTGCCAAATTTTGATATTGATGAGATTTTCTACCATAGAGAGTGCCACCATTACCTTTTACACCCTTTCTATTCTTCTAACATATTTTAATGAAATGCTCACAAGTGACTAGTTTATGGAAGATAATGAAATCGATTATTTAATGATTATTCCAAATCCATTAAATAGATTCATTATATTCATACTCAGAGTTCGAAATGATTATCTAGAAAATATTAATGATTATTCTTCAATGAATATTGAAAACTATAATAGTTTTATATTTCCATAGGACTTCCTTATGCATGCATGTACAGAGTTGCTGAATACTAGAAGAAAGAGAACTATCAAAATAATATATTCAACACTGAAAGAGTGAAGTACATAGAAGATCTAAATCCTTTTTTATATATGGAAAATATAACTTCATGATACTATTTTTCTACATTTTTTCGAGAAACTTTTCGAGATCCTCCCCAAGAAAAACCCAATGAAACATGAGCATCTGGGGAATTACAAATAAAAAAATAATTAATTTCTTCATCCCTATTCATTTTATTGTTTTTTTCATTACTCTTGAGAGGTGTGTTGTACTTCTTTGTATATATGCACACACTAACTCTTGCACTTGAACTGGAGAATACATGATATTCTATACTATATTTTTTCTTCCACTTACCCATTGTTATTGTGGAAGAGGTATCTGTGTGGTCGGTGATGTCTTTATTCCCACGTATAACTATAGAAGAGGCTTTCACCCTAGAAATATCATGAGTTATTTCTTGTATTCCTTATCCAGGTTGTGGAACATATTATTTTTATATAATCTAATTGGAAAGGGATGATTTCCAAATGGTGGGGATTTGGTCTCAACTTGAGACTAAACCCCTAGTTTATTCTTTTGTGTGTTTGTATTTTGATTCCTTCATTTTAAAATATAAAATTTCATTTGTTTTCAATCAGAAAAAAAATGCGTACTTTGATAGTTAGTCTTAACTAGTGTTAATATGGGGATTTGTTTAAGTAAATAAATTTCAAAATTTAAATTAATTTTCAGTACTTTTTTAACTGATCCATAATCACACTTTGAGAAATATTTTAAAAGATCATACTTATATAAAAATATTGTTTTGATTTACTGGGAGAATTTTTTTTAATTGTGGGATTTTATTTGAACTAGTTTTTAATTGAAATTATATTTTGTAGTCAATTCACCCCCCTCTTGAGTTACTCACTCTAACCAATATTTTGTATCCAAGGATTGTTAAATATCTTTTCAACTGTGATTTAGTTGTGTTTTAAAGATCTCAAATTTATATTATTTATAAATTTAGTTATTTATGGATAATATAAAAGAGGGATCTCCTACCAACATACTTCTTTTTTTAATGGAACTTATTATGCTCAGTGGGAACTCAATATGAAAATGAATAATGAGAGCATGAGTTTTCAAATCTGGAATACTATTGCAGAAAAATTTAGAATACAAAAAATTGCTAGAAATACATGGGATGATTATACCAAAGATGAATATGATAATAAATAAAGCTATAAAAGCCTTGTATTGTGCTTTGGGTGATTAAAAATCTAATTGAATATCTGCATGTACAACTACTTTTAAAATTTGGGATACTTTAACTATTTATCAGGAGAGAACATCTAATGTCAAATAAATGCACTGAAATTGCTATACTATTAAATATGATTATTTTAAAATGAACCTTTATGAGCGTATTTCTGAAATGTATCTATAGATCAATGATATCGTGGACACAATACAATCATTGGAGAACACTATTTTAGATAAAGACCATGTTATGATCATATTGAGGTGTCTACTAGAAAGATGCAGATGAGCCTCATTGTCAATCAGAGAATCATGTCATGTTAGAAAGTTACCTATCAAGTAGATTATTGTTAAATTGATTATTTATGAGGAATAACTGAAAGTCAATGTAGATGTGGTGGATGGACCAAAAAAATCTATAACCTTCTAATCCATTAATTCAAAATCGAAAGAGAAAATAAAATATGACAGTTCAAGTGATGAAGAATCGTCTTCTAGTAGTGATGAAGAGATGGACCATCTGACCAGATGATTTATAAAGTATTATAAGAAAAATAAATTCTTTAGAAAACTAATTTATAAAGTTAAATATTGTAATAGATTAAATGGAGGAAGGACTCAAAGAAATATGATAACATAAATGAAATAATTTCCTATCAGTGTATAAATAAAGGGAGTGTAAAATCAAACTATCCTAAGAAGAATTATAAAAATAAATATGATGACAAGGATAAGAGATATAGGAAATCAAAGAAAGAAAATTTAAGTTCTTCTAAAGAAAACTCGAGTGATTCAAAAACATCCCATGAGGATAAAAATGATAGAGCTAACATGTGTTTTATGATAAACACTTCTGAGGTTCTCAATGTTTTTTCTGCTTCTCCTATACAGGTTTCAATTCATTCTAAAGATGAAAATAAATATGATGTTATGTTTGAGTACTGTAACATGCATCAAGATACATTTATTAATCTTAAGGGAAAATTGAAATTCTAAAGAAACAACTTTCTTTGACTATTAGTTTAAAATTTGATCTTAGTATTGGAAAAGTGAAAAAAGATCAACTATTGAAGAAGAAAAATGAATAAAATTTTTCTAATGATAAATTAAAGAAATATCTAGAAAGATTCACCAATAGTAGAAATACTCTTACCCAGATTCTTGAAAAAAATAACTAAATACATAGGTGGTATAGGGTATCATCCTAGAAATAGAAGGATTGTTAAGAATAGTTTTCTTTCTAGTTCTGGTTATGATAATAGTTTTTACTCTCATGGACCCAAAAAAATTTATTTCTAAAAGTTTAAAATATGATTATAGGAAACCAACTAAGAAAATCTGGGTTCATAATGCCTTAATTACTAATATTTTTGGAACTAATAAGAAATTGGTACCAAAATAATATTGGGTGTACATGTTTCTTTGTAGGAGAAATTCATGAAGAACTATAGTAAGAACATATTCTTCCTAGATAGTGGGTGTTCTTGAAAAAAGACTATAGACTATTCATGTTTCAAGAATTTGATAAAATTTGATTATGAACATGTCACTTTTGTTGATAATACCAAATGGAATATTATTATCCTTTTCCAAATTTTTAATTATAATACTATTTTGATTTCTAAAGTTTTATATATAGATGTTTTAAATTACAATTAGCTTAGCATCTCATAGTTATGTGATGACAAGTTTCATGTGAAGTTTGAAAATAATGCCTCAAATGTTTTTGATTATAAAGATTATATAATTTTTACTGCCTTGAGAATTTATAATGTTTATTCCATTAATTTAGATTCTCTATTTTCTGAAAATATTTATTATCTAATGATTTTTCACAAGGAATATTGTATTTTTTATAGGATACTATAAAATTTTAATATTCACTCACTTAGAAAGCTAACTAGAAAAGGGTTAGTCAAAGATCTACCTATACTAGAATTTCTAAATGATAAAGTTTGTAATCCATGTAAAAAGGGGAAACAACAAAATATATCTTTCTAATCAATGAAATAATTTTCAACTTCTCAACCCCTAGATTTGGTTTACATGGATTTGTTTGGACCTTCAAGAGTTTATAGTTAAAATGGAGAAATATGTTTATGTTCTTATAGATAACTTTTCTAAGTATACATGGGTATTATTTCTAGCTCACAAAATTCAAGAACGCTCTTATTTTACCAATTATGATAAATATATATAAAATATTAGTGGACATAAGATTAAGACCTTAAGAAGCAACCAAGGGTGTGAGTTTGAAAATCAAGACTTTGAATCTTGTTTCCAACAAAATGGATATAATTATAACTTTTATGCTCCTAGGACCCCATAATTGAATGGTGTTTTAAAAATTATAAATAAAACACTTCAATAAATTTACATAACTATGCTTAAAGAGTATTACCTTCCCATTTTTTTGGAAGAGAATGTGAATACATATTCTAATATAATTAATAGATTTTTAATTTGACCAATCTTATAAAAAACCATATGAATTATGGAATACTAGAAAGAAAATGGTTAATTACATTAGATTTTTGGGTTGAAAATACATTATTCTTAACACTATGGATAATATGGAAAAATTTTCTTCCAATAGGGATAAAGGAATCCTTGGTCATTCAACTTATAGAAAATCCTATAGAGTGTTAATAAAAGATCCAATACTTTGGAAGAATTTGTTCATGTAAAATTTGAAAAAAAGTCCACAGGAGCCTAAAACCCCTTTATAAAACCTTTAAGATGATCTATCAATTCTTAATATCAATGCTAAACCTTCTCACAATTTTTTAAAATAAGAAGAAAAATCATCCAGTTCTAAGGAACAACCTGAACCTAAATATGTAGATGCCCATGAGTTTTCTAGCCCTTTTTCCCTAGATCTGTTAGGACTCATAAATACCAATATCTAGATGATATAGTTGGATTCCTATATAGAGGTAAAAAACTAGTGATTCTCTTAGATTCTTAGAAAGAATGATGACATTACTATGGATTTGGTCACGAGATTACCAAAGACTCTTTGAAAGAGTGACACAATATGGGTTATCATTGACCACCTAACCAAATATGCACATTTCCTTACTATAAGAGACAAATTAACTATTGATCACCTCACAAGCCTCTATTTTAATTAATTTTTAATACTTTATAGTGAAACTCTATCCATTTTTTTGATCAAGATGCATGTTTTACGATGAAATTATAGAACATTCGTCAAAATAATCTTGATACTGAGCTTCATTTGAGAACCGCCTACCATCCACAAATTGATGGATATTCATAAAGGACTATTCAAATAATAGAAGACACTTTGAGTTCATTATCACTCGACTTTCAAGGTATATGGGTGCAACATTTACCTATGTTAGAGATTTCCTATAACAATAGTTTTTATTCAAGAATTAAAATGGCATCGTATGAAGAATTATATATAGAGAGATTTCACACTCCAACTTGTTGGGATAAAGTAGTTTTAAGGAATATTTTATATCTAAAACTTTTTTAAGATAAAAATATAATGGTAAATGATATTCAGCCTCACATTAATGCAGCTCAAAGTAGATAAAATAGTTAGGCTGATAATTGGAGGAAAGATTTGAAATTCAAAGTGGGAGATAACGTTTTTCGAAAGGTATCACAATAGAAGGGTATTATAAGGTTATATAAGAAATGGATAATGATCCCCAAGTACATCCTACTCTTTGAAATTCCAAATAGAATTTGATTTTTTACTTACCATTTGGAAATTCCACTGAACCTCTCAAAATTAAACGATTTGTTCTACATATCTTTGCTAAGGAAATACATGACATACCCAATACATGTTCTTGCCTTTGAAAAAAATAGATTTAGAACCAGAAATATCATACTAAGAAAAACCCGTCCATATTATTGATATTATAGAGCAAGTATTTATGAATTATATGACTCAGCTGGTAATGGTACTTAGGGGGAATCACAAAATGGAGGAAGTATTGTGTCACAATAGGATATTATAAAAAAGAGATACCCCATATTTAAGAAGGTAAGAAAAAATTAATTTTTAGGATGAAAGATTTGAATGAGTGAATAATGTAACACTCTATTATTTTATAATATTTTCCTCTTATAATAAATTTAATTTTGTAAATTTCTTTCATTACACGCAATAATGACTTTTTTCAATGGTTTGTGTTACATGAAAGATTGAGTTTTATCAAATAATATTAATATTATCCATTAAATTTGTGTTTATAAATATGATTAAATAAACTATAAAAATATATTGTTTAATTCATTGATTACCAATGAATTATAAAGGAATATAAAAACCAAGTAAATATAAAGAAAATGTTTTTATAAAAAAACTTTTTTATGCACTTAAGCTGTTTTATATTAATAAATTAAATTAATTACCCTTAGTGGATGATATTAATGATATTGATATATTATATATCAAATAAAAATAGTTATATTCGTCCAATATATTTTATAGACATAAGATAAAAAAATCTAATTTTATGCATAAAAAGTTATATTTTTCTAAAGACATTCAGTTTGATGCCTTTTAAGGATGCATTTTTTAAAAATTATATGTTAAAAATTTAAGAAATTTAATTTGAAAAAATAAACTTTATTTTTAAAATATAAATTTAAAAATTATCTTAGGGTGTATTTTTGGTATTTTTCGAAGAAGTTTCAATTTTTGATGAATAATGAAAATATGGGATTTTAATAGAAAACAACCTCTTCGTTGAAATAATTTATTTTTCTAAATTATATTTTTAATAGGTTTTAAAGTCAAAATAGATTTGTAATAAATATATTAATCCAATTTATTTAATTTTAATAATTTTTTATTTAATTTAGATTTAAAAACATAGTAAACTTTGGAATATTTTCACTTTAAAACTATGGTTTCTCATTCTGTCTGTGAGATTAATTTTAAATTAATTTTTCCACCTTTATGTTTCAAATTTGAAAAGATGGATTTCATATTTGGAATGATAAAAAATTATAACTTTTAATATTTTCAACTTAATTTTTGACTAATATTATTAGTGAGAATAGTTAAAATTATTTAGAATGATTAAGAGAAAAACGAGTTTACCAAGGGACTAAACTTTAAAATTAAGGGGGAAAATGACCTAGAATCTTTTCAAAAACCCAATTTGAAGAAATATTTAAACCCTATACCATATATTATCAAGATTAATATATTATTAGTCCCATTTAACATGAAAAAATGTGTGTATAATTCACACTTCAAAATAATTACAAGTGTGCCCCTCACCCTATTTATAAAAGGCCTTCCCCTCTCCTCTCCACTTCACACGTACGAACAAATTTGTTTCATCAAATAAATAAAAAATCAACTCTAAAAATACCCTCCAATCATCCAATAATTCTTATATTTTGGAGAAATATTACATAGGAAGTCATTAGTGAAAACCTAAGAAGGATTCCTGAAAAGATATAATGTTCTTCGATTTTTTTTTGTATTTTTTTTCCTTCTACACTTAATTAAATATCTATTATAACATGATTATATAATAAGTTAAGTAAATTTAATATGATTATAAGTTTATATGTAAATGTTTTGACCTAAAAATTTATACATTTCCATAAAATGGGTTAGGAAATTATCGTTCGTGTGTGCGGTGGACTACTGTCTCACGAACCGATGTCGTTTTTTTCCATTACCACCATTCAAGGTTGATAATAATAGTGGTTTTATAGTTTATATATGATATATATGATATTTATGATGAATTTATTCTTATTAATTATTATATTACACATAATTTAATTCATTCCATTTTTTGAGAATATGATAACGTCGCTCATGTGTACGGTGGACTACCGCCTCGCAAAAAGACGTGATTCGTTCGAGATTTACATGGAATGTATTAAAGATGGTTTCAATAAAAATATATGATTTATATGAAATAATAATGATACTATAATATATAAATATATATATATCATTTACTTTTATTTCTTTAAATATGATAAGAAAATGGAAATAGTGTTTATGCGTACGTACGACCCACTGTCTCCATGAATAGTGTATTCCATTTCCTATCACAAAATATTATGGATTAATTTATATATATATTATGAATATATATGATATTTAAATCATGGTTTAAATTTTTTAGATGATTAAATTGGGATTTAATTAAGAGGAACAAAAAATAAAAGTGAAAACATACTTGAAAAACAAGGCAATTAACACCGAAAACAATGAAAATAATGAAATATTATTAAAAAATAGGTGATGAGATGTTATAAAAGGATCATATATGATATTATAAATATTAATATGGTTGTTTTATAAGCTAATAAAATTCATAAAACCATTATTCAGGAGGTTAAAGTGCATTCAATGAAAATGAAATATAAGGTAAGGTATTTTGTCTTAATTTACTTTCCATTGAGACTTAATTATTATTATGAACCAATTCACTTTTATGAAGTGTATATACATCCCATTTGACATTTAATACCTTGAATAATTAATTATTCATTATATTTTATGCTTCAATTTGAATTATTTCAGCCAAGGGAATTTTATTTGAAAATTACTAAGTGATAAAAGTTATTGAAAAATCTCACTTTATTTTATAATTGTTAACTTTATATTGAAAGAATCACTTTATTGAAATTGTTTTTCATTGGAAATTTATCCCTATTAAATATACATATTATTTGGTAATGTATATGATTATTTCTTAAACTATATACTATAATTACATACGGTGTTTACTTTGAAAGTTATTTGATTAACTTGGGAAATATTGATAAATTTATACCCTGTACTCAATAAAGATATTTGATAAGGTGTATTGTTTATTTATTAAAATGATTATTAGATATATGATGAATTATTTTTACGAGTATTAAATGGGTTGGGGACTATTTAAATTAATCCCCTTGATGCATCAACACTCTCATGAGATGAATAAATTGGCCAAATCAAATTGGGTTTTTCTTAGTATGTTTAAACTATCTTGTGAAAGGTCTTAATGGAAAAGGTTCCATGTTCCAGGGAAAATTGTGTCCAATATTTAAGTATTTACTTCATTATAAATTCAGTTATTATTATTTTCCATGATATTTTTTCTATGACATTATCTGTGGATCCATTTCATTCTTAGTTTATTAATTAAATTGAATGTGTTTCACTTATTTATCATTCCATATTGGTTATGCCTTATCAATATATTAATGTGGAATGTGTGTTAAATTATCTACCTTTCTATATTGATTATGATTATTGATTCAATATAGCTTCCATCTTACTTAACCCTTAGTAATCATTTGAGTTCACCCTTATTTTGTTTCATTTTCCAAGGATATCAAGACGAATTCATGGATTGGGTTTCAAGGTTGTAGATATTTTACTTTTATTATGCTAGACATTATTTTCCCTATGTAATATGGGTATCATATATTTAATCTGGTTTTCTAAAACTGCAATACTATTTGGTACTTTTGGATTTTAATATTGTATCTATGCCAATGTAATAAATTAAGGTACTAGCTCCGGGCTCTGGGATACTGGGTTCATTATATAGATCATCGGATACCGCCATAAGTATCACCCCAAATCCAAGGGGGTTAAAGGAGGAAGAGGGGAGGAGGTGGTTAGCCCATGTACATGTGAGGGAGGAAGATGAGGGGATATCCTCTAAAACTTTTGGGAGGAAAATCCATCATTTTCTATATTTTAAAGGGTCTAATGGTTATCCCAACCAAGACATGACCACATATATTTCACTATAAAAGGTGACAAACTTGAAATGATTGGTTCATACAACTAGATAAACCATGTTCTAAGTGTTGAATCTGGTCTAAAACATCTCACATGGTCTGTTTGTTACTGCATGGTGAGCGTGCATGTCACCCCAAAAATTCCAATCCATATGGTTTCCTCTGAAATCATTATGGTTAATACATAGTCCTGTGATAACCATACAGAATAATTCAAATATTTATATAATTAATTCTAAACCTTGGAACACTCAGGGTTCTTCATGGGTTCCCCTAAATCATACATACCAAACTATGCACCAGGTCACAAATCCTAAAAAACATCCGAAATTTCACGAAAATTTCATGAGACTCACTTGAGGAACATCAAAAGCCTTAAAACATATAAAAACCCATCAATTTAGAATGATCCAACTTTTTGAAAATTCAAACTGAATATAAATTAAAAAAAGACCCATGTTCTAGAATTTCAAAATATTAAATTTATTTTAAAATTTATAACTCACATAGAGATAGGTTTTATAAAACAGGTCTCTTGAATCTATCAGAATTGTGAAACCTTTATTATCTGATCCATGATAACCCATATAACATCACTTACATGATGATATCATAGTAATAATTACTAGAAAATGGAATTGTACCAATATTTTTTGATAAAATCATGGGTATAGGGATTTTTTCAAAATATATACACACATTTCTTGAAAACCTATGGGTATAGGCCCCACTATACCAACGGTTTTGGAAAATTATGGGTTGAGGGTTAGGTTCAAGACCAATACCCACGATTCTCAAAACAACCATAGGTAGAGGCCAAACCTATCCTTACAGTTTTCCCAAAACCATGGGCATAGTTCTAGGATAAAAACCTATACCCACAGTTCTAACAAACTGTGTGTATAGCTTTCCCACATGAGTGTGGAGGAACAATTTTCACAAGAACAACTTTTTTTTAGTGGGAAAATATTTTCCCCTAGTTTTTTATCTATATCTACAATTCATTTAAATATATTTAAGTAAATATATATATATATATACACACTTAAGTGGTGATGGGGTAGTGGTTAGGCATTGAGTTTGTGACAAATAGGTCATAGGATCGAAACCTGTGACCAACTATTTTTTAAAACCAACACCCAAGGTTTAAAACCAGGGGTATAGGGTTATGAAATAGTGGAAAATGCGTATACCCACGATTTCAGAAATGTGGGTATACATTTTTCAAACCGTGGGTATATGGTAGAGCTATACCGACGGCTTGGTTTCCCACAATTCCTAAAACCATGGTTAGAGCCTAGGCCCATGGTTTTGGGGTCTATACCCACCATTTTTAAAATTAGGTATATGGTCATTTTATAGTAGTGAATATTTTCATGAATTTCATCATCACATCATAACACTTATATTCAAGAGTGGGTCATGTTTAAAGGAGACTTATTGGTCATTGAATCTCATTCTTTACCTATAGACATGTAAATTATCATTAAACAAACCCCATTATTTCATTCCTCATCCTAATACACCATAACTGTCTCTGAATATATTAATACATCTTGGAATGCCCTCTGTGAACATCCCATCTTGAATCATGTGAATCCCATATCGTATCCTCACACATACTAATATTTAATACCAAATAACCCTAAACATATAGATCCTCATTGGAATATTGGGGCCAATAATTTTTCATATCCATCCATATATATTTACCTCACTAGTAAGTAATTTAAATTAGATAACTGACTCTCCTTCAACCTCTTAAGGTGTGTGGATGTAATTGTTCTGGACACCATTTTTGGTCTACTAAGAATTCTGAATTTTCAACGCACATGTTAGTGAAGAGACTCATCATTTATCACTCACTACTAGATATAGACATCGCATATTCCAAAGTCTCCATGCCCAGTGAATGATCCTTGATGATTACCTTCCCATGTTTATACTCCATTGAAACATCAAATGATTATAAGTACTTGTACCGACTCATCCACCAAAGTTGTAGTCTTCTCAATAAAAATGTATACATGAGGATCTTATGATCAGTGTACAACACAAATATCTCACCCAAAAGATACTAATGTAATCATCTCATTGTGTTCATTACCGCATCCATCTCTAGATCATGTGTCAAGTAGTTTCTTTCATGTGTATTAAACTATTTGGACCCATAAGCAACCAGTCGATCATCCTACGTCATAATTTCCCCACTCCTGACTCCTAATGCATCACAATACAATGTGTACCCTTTAATATTCTCATTTTAGTTCAGTATCGACACAAAATTCAATCTCTCTTTTAGCACTTGAATGTCTCTCTCATGAGAATCAAACTAGAGGGAATTGACCTTTTTTATGGTCTAATCCATCATCAACACTTCCAAAGAGAATAATTCCTAGAGGAATCACTAGTAGTAACCTATAAATCCCATACAACTTCATACCTTGAAGATTTTTTGGGGTCATTAGCAAGAAAAAAAATCCTAAACCTTCTCTGGGTCCACTAATATACATTCTTCAGATATCACGTGCCCTACAACATTACCACACTAACCCAAAACAGAAAATTCAATATATTATCATATAACCGATGATCCCTCAATGTAATAATAATTATCTAGAAATGAAAAGTTTTCTCCACCATCTACTAGGACTATCCCATAATATTGTCAACAAAAGTGACCATGAACGAGGACAAATAATAGTAGAAGACCCTATTAATCAAGGCCACAAATACTATCATTGTTTTCCCAACCTGAAATAATAACAAGATACTCATATAGGTCATACATGATCCTAACAGAAATACATGGAATATTAGAAGGCCTATTCCTCTATTGGTAGTATCCTAAACTCATACCAATCTTAAAAAACTAATTGGATCCTCTCATATGATAAAAAAATTCATGGATTTGTGGAAGGGGAACTACTGATCAATAAGAATCATCTAATTATACCTTTGGTAATCTTCACATAAATATAATGAAAAAATATTCTTTTTTTAAAAAGGAACACTACAAGTGGATGTGCTCGCAAAAATAAATCCCTTTGACTCTAAACCCACCAGCTGAGCCATCATCTCTCACTTCTCTATAGGATCCATCTTATAAGCTAAGATGGATATGAGATTCATGCTATACATACGACCAGTTATAATCTCAATCTCACACTTAGGTGGAAACATAGAAAAATAATCAAGAAATGCATCTTAGAACTAATGAACTATGGGAGGAGAGACTGACTTGAAAGTCACCTCATGTCTTAAAGCAAAACCAACCAAATGGTATGTAATGGTCCTTATCTATTGATTTCCAGGTCCCAAATTCCCTAAATATAGATCCCACTATCTGACATAGGTATAATTTTTACCCTCTAAGGATATGAAAGATAATCATTGATGATACTGGTTGATGTGTTCTCAATAACATGTTAAATAATCCATATTTGAGGTCATATAGAAACTATCAATTTCTAACAGGATGAATTCTTAATGGAATGTATACACATTGATCACAATGGTGTACTCAAGACACCTCTAGATACCAAATGATTACACCACTAATGTTTATCAATAAACAACACCCCATATAATTATTATATTAGTAACCCTGTATCAGTTACAAATTTTTAAAATATAAAGGATTTTGATGAAATAATATCAATTAAAGAAGAAACTAGGGTTGATTCCACAAGAATCATACATATAAATATAGAGAGATAACCGCCCCATATGGAAGGAATCTTCTCAATGTCCTTATATTGGACAAAACACAGACCCTAATCTCCTATCAGTTGACTCCTCTGAGGGACCTTACCCCTTTTTTCTACTTTTTCTAAGTACCATCATCACCTCTATGTCCTAAATTAGTGAAGGACTACCAAATTACAAACTAATATTATGGCCTTATACCTTACCCTAAAACCTAGGCCTAAATAGATTCGTAATCTTTCTAAAGTCACGGTGAAAATCCATATAACTTTATCATGTTCCACAACTTCCAGCAGGAGAAAGACTCTTTTGATATCAAATGAAAATATTCTTGACCGTACCCATAGAAGACATATTTATAATACTCGACTATGACTCTCCCTCTTGGAGGAAGTGAGAAACCACTTTTATGGTTTATCTTCCTATCATCACCCTAGTGAGAATACTCAAATCACAGTTTCCAACTTCCTGATGATCAAATCCTGGTCCCAACAAATGAAGATTATTGCCTAGATGAATTTCCCCTATTCTTGTTAAGTTCAAAAATTAAGGCTCAATTCATGACCTCTAAAAATAATGTTTTCATGAATATTTTCAATTGGAAATGAATAGAGTGCCTTATATCATCCTAATTTTTTATTACTCTAATATCCTCATCATCCACTAGAATAGCTGTGAATCACAGTAGATTGGTAAAGTGTGTGTCATAATTCATAACTGATAAGACCCCTATATGAAATGAATAAAATCCATAGATATATTAGCCTTTAGAGTCTCTATGTTGAAGTTCTCAAGGAAGCTAGACTGTAAATCCTTAGAAATAAACTACACATGATGTTCTTCCTATACCAGAATATCCCACTATGGATTCATTGGTCCACAAATCATATAAGTAGAAAAATTCACCTGCCTTTTTGGGGTGTCTTAAGTTGATAAAAAATAGGCTGCATGGACTCAATACGAAACTCAGTTACCTGTGGCCCACCCTCACCCATATAGATTCGTGGATTTTACTATTGAAACATATGATTCATGTTTGACATGGTTGGACTAACCCTCAATGACTAATACCCCATAGATTTTAATACCTAGAGAAGACTTCATATGAGCTCATAATAAATATGGGTTATTATCATAATAAGTGACTCTGGGTCCACTACCGATTGGTCATGCTCATCCCTACACTTATAAAGATCAAGTGAAGGTCATACTAGTGGAATATCTATAAAATTCTAACTAAATGACTCATAATATATTTCCATCACTAGTCTAATATCACAGTTTAATATAATAAATAATAAAAATATGTTTCTCTACCCTAAATGCACATCTTATGATATTAGGGCCTCATAGATTAAGGCTCAAGTCTAGTGTAAGATAATCATTCTTGAGTCAGGTATGACCACAAAAGGGTCCTATAATTAAAATGGCAGATCAAATTAGTGTTATAAAATTATGGGTTAATCAATTATATTTCCACCAATATGTTATATTGAAAAACTCTATATAAGTTTTTGTTGATACTTTAAGTAACCCAACCTTATATATTAACCAGAATATCAATCATAGGTAAGAATTAAAATTTCTTATGAAACATATATTCCAAGAATGATTCATGAACACACACCTCTTACCACCCTATACGAATAGTAAAACCCATAAATCATAAATCAATATCAAAATGCATCAACTAGAAAAGTAACCCCACAATAAATGAAAAAACCAAGAATAACAGCACCATCCCTGGTAACATGGATTTCTATCATATGTGGGTCAGATACTCCTAATAAAAAGATCTATATCAGGCCCTATAAACATACTATAAACTATATATCATATCCCAAATAGTATAAAAAAAGAAATATATTTCTCTAATACCACTTTTTAATATACATGATCTTGTTCACCATTGTTTTACCGAACCGGAGCACCATGTACGTCAGGTATGCCTCTACATATGATAGAGGCTTCAAAACTACAAAAATGGTTTATATATATCACATAGAGAGACTATAACCTCATATATATATATATATATAACTATAAACATAATGGAAGAAATATGATAAATTGTTCATCACAACACAAAGGAAGTTAAAGGATAGATATCATTGTTAAATGCCAAAAAAGTAAACATCAATATATTGTACAACATAATGAACTATTGTGAATTTCATAAAAGTCATTCTAGAATAATCAGGATCCCTAATGGGTGGATAATATAAAAATGGGCCTAAAAAGAAAGAAAAAATGAAAAATGAGACATCAATATCCACTCCAGAGTCCCAGATTTTATTTTTTTATTGACTCCCACCAAGATCCATATGCTCAACCATCAAATGTTTTAGGGAACATTCCCTTCCTCAAGACATGAAACACGAAGTCTTCTTAGGTACCAGGGCACCTGGGAAGGGTGTGAGTACAACTCAAAAGGCCACCACAAATGGTTTCCCTAGAGAATCTAGTAAATATAGGTGTGTTATCGATATGAAAATCTAGTAATGTAAACAATAATAAATAATTAACTTGTATCCTCATGGAGTGATTCCACCAAACAATGGTTGGCCATTAATTCCTTGTATAGTTCTATAATGGGATGATATACCCATGGTTTGAATACACACCTCAAGGATTAACAATATATCCCTCCTCATATGAAAACCAATGTAACCAAGTTGTCTATATCAAATACCACTAGTTCAATGATCAATCTCCATCATAATCCACTAAGTTCAATGATCCATCACCTAACCAGTATCAAAGGAAAATAATTCATCATCAGTGAATGAGTAATCAACAATCACATATAGTTGATAGCCTACTATTTTAATATTTTGGTGTATGACATACCACTAATGTATTGCATTGGTGAATGAGGAATCACCAAACCATCACATCTGGGTTGATGAAATATCATTGGTATCACTCTCAACATGGAAGACATACTACAATCTGAAGTCCTAAAGTGGATCATGCACCATTATTAATATCCTTCGTTGGAAGATTAACTAGTTATATCACATCTCAAGTGGTCAGTTCACCACTAGTATCAATTCTTGGGTGGACATCATACTGTGGGAATAAGTCCCCTTGTCGATGATATACCAATGGGAAAACTCTATTAAGGGGAAAAATATACCAGTGAAAGTTCTCAAGTGGTTGATATACCACTAATACATCATTTTAAATTTCTTGAGATTCCAATATTTTATTATTCTCTTAGTTCATTATGGATCACAGACACTATTTAGGGTTGCATGAGAAACCAATGACTTTCCCAAAGGCATTGGTATACCTCTAGTACACCAAGGTGGATGAGATACCACCCCCAATTAACTATAGCTGGACATATTCCACCTTATATCGAGAATACCAAAAAAATAATGATACATCACCAAAAATAAATTAAATTCATTTATATACATTAAAAACCTAAAGGGTTATGCTCATAAGTTTTTAAACCTTGTAAAAGTCTCAATATTGGGTCATCCAACCTCTAAGCTTGGTCATAATCAAGAAGTTAATCACCATGGAATAATTAAGGGTACTATACTATTACTTTTGGTTTGGTTCTTAGTCAATGAAACCCATCATGGGTTCAAAATGAAGGTTTCAATCTCATTTTCATATAAAATTTGGTAATTGAGGACCAAAGGTGTTGATGAACACCACTCATCATCCATGGAAAAATTTCCAAAGTTCCATTA
This sequence comes from Viscum album, assembly GCA_963277665.1. Classification (NCBI taxonomy): domain Eukaryota; kingdom Viridiplantae; phylum Streptophyta; class Magnoliopsida; order Santalales; family Viscaceae; genus Viscum; species Viscum album. The sequence goes on along the minus strand of OY728157.1, from coordinate 196,928,717 downwards.
GTGCCATTGAAATTTAAGAAAACAAATTTAATTAAATTTTAGGGTGTACACAACATAGAGGAATTTTCCACATTCCATATGATGTATAAAAAATATAAAAATACTACCTAGTAACCAAGTGACAATGTACCAAGGACTAGTAGGGTTCAACTCATCGAAAACCACCCCTAATTCGGACTCAAACAAACAAAATCAAGAAACCTATAAAATTCCTTATAATTATGAATAATCATCGATGTGTGGATAAATATTGACCAAAACATAGAATATAGAGAGTATGAGTCATAGACTTACCATTATTGACCTCCTTTGTGGAATGGCTCCTGAAACCGATGAGGAAAAAATATTATTCCCCTCCCAAAAAAAGATTGAATAAACTCGAATAATTGGAGGAACATTTAGTTGTATTAGGAAAAATGATAGAAAAGTGTCATTTTATTAAAAATATAAATTTATTTATTTATTTATTTATTTTTTAAAATTTTAGAATAAAACTACATGTATACAAAGGGTACCTGCTGGCCAGGCATAGAGTACACACCTAGGGGTCGCTGGCCACCCAATTGGCCACCTACAAAATTTGAATCCACTGCTCATCCATTGAGTATTTGGTCGAATATATTGAGGGACATATGTCCTAGCACCTGGTTTGTTTTCCTAAAATTATTCAACTTCAACTCCTCAAACAATAATAAATAACCAAAACACATAAGGTTTAGTGAACTGAAATTGAAATCGTAGCTCATATGAATTGGACTGTTGAAGATTGGATAGTCACTTGTGGATAATAAATTAAAGGAATGATAATACCATAGAATTATAAACATGGAAAAATATAATATAGGATTTCAAGTAAATTTTTACCAAATAATTAAATTTAGAGAGAAATTGAAAATGATTGAGAACCCATAACGTAGTTAAGATCGTTGGCATAGAGTTATCCCATATAACCACCGAAAACCTTCAACATAAAAGAGATCTAAATGGGATAAAATCCTTAATAAATAAAAAATCAAAGAAAATGAACGTGGTATAAATAAAAATGGGAAGTGGGGTGAGTATTTATATGTGTGGTGAGTGGAATCCCATGAAAAAATGTATTGTTTTTTCTTTATCCCATGTGCTCTTCTACACAACAAAGTATCCCATTACCTCCCTTAATGATCCACTATAATGGTTAGTGCCAAAATTAGACAAAAATAACCATCTTGTATGAATTTGTTTATGACTATATATATATGATTTAATATTAACCAAATTACACCATTTGTTTTACTGTATTTTTCTTTTTCTATTAAAAAATATCAAATTCAACCCTAACCTAATATAGATGTCCCGATTTAAAATATTTAATATAATTTTTCTAATTATTCATATAATTGTGTGAAATTTAAATTTTAAAAGAATATGATATATTTTATCAAAATGTAGTATCATAGGAGTGGTTATGACCACCCATAATTATTCTTAAATAAATACTCCTATGTAAACTACCCATAATTCTCCCCACATGCATGGTTAATAATCATGGAAGTATTGGCCTGACACCCCCCATCCCCACCGACAACTGTTTTCATGATCACGGACACCCTTAACCCCGACATGCTGACCCCCACCAAAACATTTCATAGACACCTCCTGACTACCGTGAATGCGCACTTACACCCCATGACATCCTTACCTGACACTTGTGGATGTGCATCATCACACACCCCTGGAAGAGCTGACATCGAAGATGACACACCATGGCCAAGCAGACCAATCCACCCCTCCTTTAAAAATCCTAAAGGGGTACAGAGTCGAACCCCCAATCGGGTGACTGTAATGATGGCACACCAGCCACTTGACCGTTATTAAATTGTAGTGTTATTTATATATATTTGATTATTAATTCAAATAAAAATTAATTTATTAATATATTTAAATATATATTATATTTTAGAAATATAATATTTATATTATATATAAACATATATAAATATATATTATATTATATATTTTTATACATTATACAAATATACCATATATTATTAATTATATTATTTGATTGATATATTTTAAAAAACTATTATATTATATAAATACACCACATATATATTATATTTATTAATTATACTTATAAGTATACAAATATATATTATATTTGATAGGTTTATATATTTTTATAGTAGGTTGAGGGTCAATACCCATATATTAATAAGAAAAATAAGAGAACCTCTTTTCATAAACGTGGAAAGTGGGAAACCATAACCGAAATCATGACAAAATTCAAATAAAACAAAACCTGAAGGAAAAAAAGTGGTCCTGAGTGTCCAATGATAATCAAAAATCAAGAAAAGAAAAGAAAAAAAATTCATATCCCCATAACATATAATGAAACAGTGAACTCAATTAATGAAAATGCATCACCGGTGTCATGAAGTTATGTTATGATGGAAATAGAATAATGGAAAACATCCCTCCAACACTGAAAAGTGAAAGAGTGACTGGATGATAGGCGCTGGCACACCTCTCTATATTTCGAGGTGTCAACTTGAAAAAGCTTGTGAGATACTCACAACAATTCAACATGGTGATACAAAATTCAAGACCAAAAGAACTATTCAAAACCAAGTTAGAGTGCACATCTATCCAACAAGGAGAACAAATGGATGAATGATTGGTGTCAGCACACCCATCCCTCTTTTGAGGTCACCCACCCAGCAGTACCTGTAAGAAGCTATACCTCTAACCAAATGCGGTGAAACTGGATCCAAATACCATAGATACATATGCTACATCATCAAACAACAGATCTTGGGATGAGGGTTTCTAGGGGGGATGCACAACAAAGGCAAAACCCGACAACGCTGTCAAATGATTCATGTATTTATAAACATGTATAGTTATATTATCTATAAAAATAAATATTTATTATAATAATTTAAATACTTATCCGTATATTAATATTATATATATATATATTTATATTTATAATACAACACAATATAATATTATAAAATTATTTAGATACTTATTTGTTTATATATATCAAGAGACACTTATTTAATGTATTTATTGTATTTATATAATATGTCTATAAAATATGTTTATAATTTGTTTAAATATATCTATATAATGTATTTATATAATTTATATACATACATACTTAAATATATATATATTATAAAAATTGATATTAAAAACAATTAGAGGGGGTTAAAAACCCCTCTAATAAAAATTTTTGTATATATTAGAGAAGGATTTAATTATATATAAGATATAGATAAAAATTTATTAAGGATTAAAATCCCCACTAATCTGATATTTTAGTGGTGGAAAAACTACAGTTAGTTTATTAAATGAATTTTTTAGAGGGGTTAAACCCCCTCTAATCTGAGAGATTGCCCATGGTTTTAACCACCACTAAATTGTTATCAAAAAATTAATTTAGTGGCAGTTTTAACAACCGCTAATATCATTGATTAGTGGGGGTTTTGACCCCCTATAAATTAAATTTTCATATAATAAATTATTGATGATTTTACCCACTGTTAAAATATAGAAAGATTTTGATAGGGTTAAAACCCCATCTAAAAAAATTATCATATAAATTAGTAGTTTTTTTACATAACCACGGTTAATATATCATATTATAGGTGTTTTTAACCCCCACTAAATTCAAATTTCATTTAATAAAAACTGCCTCTAAAATATAGATAATTTTGAGAGGGTTAGAACACCATATAAATTAAATTATCATATAAATTAGCATTGGTTTTATAGAACCAACACTAAAATATAAATAATTCATTATAGTGGGGGATTTAATCCCCTCAAAATTAAATTTTCATATAATAAATTAGCAGTCCTTTTCCACAACCCCCACTAAAAAGTCCCTGCTAAATACATTATTTTTTTGTAGCGAGGTGTTTAATAAGATTACATTAATGGGGTGGTTCAGCAAACATTGATTTGGTTAGTATTTACATTAAATTGAATATGTCTTAAAAATGAGTCCCCTCAAACATAAAATTGTTGTTAAAAATTTTCTTGGTCATAGGAAAACCCTTAGGATGTTATCGCCTTTCAAATTTTTGAAAAATTTACTGTGTAAGGGATGTTTCTATTAGTCAAATCCATGGTTTTCCCATCACCACTAATTAAAATTTTTTCATCACCCTTCTTATTATACACTAATTATAATAGTTACATTATAATAACTATATTGTTGGGTTCTTTGAATTTATAATTTTAATTAGAGAGAGAGAAGAGATAAAATAGGTTGAATTTAAAAGAACCATGGGATGGATTTTGAAAACAGAGGGAGATATATTTGTTTTCTTGGAGAGATGTTGGGGGCTACAAGGCAGGGAATTTCCTATTCAATATCCCAAGGAGACATATAAATTTAATTATGATTCCAAAAATTACCAGGGGAAATATAAAATATGTTTAAATTAATTATGAAAATAGTGGACAACAGCAAAAATACATGAATACTAAATAACCTTTATTGAATTCTCAATAGTGGAACCCAATACAAAATGATTCCAACCAATAAGAATCAATGGAACAAGAAAATCCCATACACTTGATTCATGATAACATATTTACAATAGCTTCAAAACTGAAGGCATAAGCATGAAACAAATGAAATTGATTAACAAAAATCAATTCTAAACATCATAGTAAATGGCACCATACAAAAACATCAAGAAGTCGTCAAAGGAAATATTGAAATTATGAAAAGAATAACATGATTTTTACATGATTCGGCAAATTGGACTATGTTCACAGGGCAAGGGAACCTGGGTTACACTATAGAAAAAATGAAGTACAATTGATATAATAAGTTGTAAAATAAATCATACTGAAAAACCTAGTAAACTATACAAGAATAGAGTTCTTGTCACTTTAGGAACCCATGGTCAAATTGGGGTCAATATTGGTAACATACTCACAAGTTGGACAAATACACTCAACACATATGAAAAAAAATAAACCATAAGAAAAACAAAAAGAACCCAGAAAAATTAAAAGTGTCAATAACTGGATGAATCACATTACAATGGTTTGGTAGATTCTTGAATGAGTAAAATTCTTCATGGATTTAGGTAAGATAATTCAATGGTGTGATCATAATTCTTCACAAGTCATTCTGTACAAATAGGTCACACACTCCACATGAACTTTAGGAGCTTGGTGAAGCTTCATACCTACAGAACTATGGAGTTTGGATATCGACTCTCCATCAGTTCTCTTTTATTTTTTCTTCATTGGAAAACCCAAAACAATTCATTAGTTTTAATCCTTTTATCTTCTCCCCTTCCTATTAGAGAATATATATCCCTAAATCTAGGACCTCCTTGCCCTGAAAAATGAATCACCCCTCAAATTAGAGCAGTAAAAACCCAAAGCTGAAGAGTGGTGTAGAGGAATAATAATAGAGAAGATATATTCTCCCATACCAAAAAGGAAGCCACCCCTAGAATAAATAAACATGAAACCTTTTGTGGAAGGTCATCAGGAAATATGGATGGTGGGTAAGAGTTTGAGCTTAAATGTTGAACAATATACGAACACCTCCAACTGAAATCCCTACACACAATATGAAAAATATCCATCATTTTTTTATTTAACTAAAAAATAAATGTAATTAAAAAATTCTATTTTTTTTAAATCACAGTGATTTTTTTCAAAAATATCCACCTTGAAAAAAATGCATATGACTAAACCCCCCCTGGTGTCCCTGCATCACTTAACCTATCACATTGACTCGGGAAAACATACAATAATACTAAAATATTCTAAAAGTATATCAGTCTGTCCTCTATGTGATTCTCAATGACACACTATTTGCTGAATGTAATGACCTATAAATCTAACTACTAAAACATGCTCAGAATAACATGCTAAACTATGAAACAACATTAAATTAACTTACCTAATACTTCCATTATCACATGTCTGATCTCCTACTAAACTCATTCCACCAGAGGTTTGGAAAGATCACTTGAACTTTAAGGTACCTAATAGAAAATAGAAGAACCATTATTTGAATAGAAAAAACATAGAAAATAATACAATGTATAAACAAGCTCAGAAAAATGAAACAATTACAATGAAATAACAACAACAATAGTAAACCCAGCCTTGTAATAGACCAACCTAAACTAACCAGACCAATCACATGATCCATCCCATTATAGGGTGGGGTAAAATATAGATAATGAAAAAAGTCTTGAAAATAATAAAAACAAGATGTTCAACTAGAGTTCTATGAGGAAAAAAATTAAAGGTACAACTAAGCCAAATTGGCTAAATCAAAATACACAACAAGTCTCCATGTGTCCAATTGTCACCTTCAAACTATCCCAAAACAAAACAGTAACATAAATTTAAGTCTTCATGCTACAGAATGATCTTCTCTTTACATGTATCCTACAAAACAAGGTCTGAAACCACCCAAATGAAAAATTATGGTGTGACCAAAAAATACCAATAGGATACCACCAAAAGATTTATAAAATCTATAATAATAAGAATTCACATATCCAGGATTTGAAAAAATATAGTTTTATATTTATTTTTATAAACAAATCAATTTTAAATCCCATTTTCCAAAAAAATCTTGAGTTTTTCACAAATTTCCTGATATAACTTTTTAATGCTGAAACAATTTAGGTCAAGATACTAAAAATTAAAAGTACATGTAAGAAAACATCCATGAGATGAACTATCATGTAATAAATAACCAGAAACAACAAATCACCTACAATATAGGATCTATCCTATATGAATATACGTAATAGACTCTCACAAGACCAAACAAGGAATAACATTGGATCCAAACTAACATCAAGGCCTACCATAGACCATCGACATATAAAGGGTTACCTCATAGTGGTGTCACATACACTAAGGACACCCATGTCTCTATCTCGACATACCCAAGGTTCCTTCTGTAAAATGTTTGTCAATTTATATTTTAAAAATAATTCTCATATTTTAATAAAATAATTTCAATGCCAATACAATCTTCATCAGGGTTTGAAAGTATTTTTTCATTTCAAATAAAGGAAATTAAATTTTCTAGGGAAAACACCCTTTAAAACACAAACCCATGCCCCTTTCAATTTCAATGCCTGAAATTCCATTTCAAATCTCAAGAAAAAAATATGAATGAGAATAAATTCAAGAAATTAGAATAATTAAACAGATCCACTAACCTCAAGAGCATAGAAAACCTAACAGAATTTAACAAAGGGTACATAAAACCACAAGATCTACCTTTGAATGATATGGTGAGACCAAATAATTAAAATGATTTATAGTAACCCCAATTTAATATACAATTCCTACAACAAATGGTTTTGATACCACAAATGAGGGAGAAATTGAGAAGAAGTCTTACCTAGAGAGAAGAAGTGCCTAATCGTTTTGATCAATCACTGAATGAATTGATCTGAATAGAAGGCAGACACCCAAGTTCAGAATGGTCATGAGCTCTGGTTGAGTGGGGGAGGATGAAAAAAATGATCCCTAAAACATTAGCACGACACCCTAAATACTAGAACATGGGTAATTACATGGAATGTAATCTTTTAAACTTCATGAATCCCTCTAATTTTTAATTATGTCAAAAAACATGAAGCCTTTTAATTAAAAACCATATTTTCACTTTACATGATGTGTAACCCTTACACGATATGTAAAAAATCATGTGGTGAATTCTACTCCAGGGATGAGTCCATACAGTATTAAAAATCATGAAACCCAACTACACATCATGTATCTTTCCAATGAACAAAGGCACTCAGGTCATCTTATCCTTCCTAGAATACAATGATAATAGCCCCACCACCAACTGCGCTAAAGAACCACATAAAACAAGAAAAAACAGGGTATCCCATCCACAAAAAAATAGAGTAGGATGTCATATACATTTCTAGATTTAAGGGATTCGTGGTCGAGGATGGATTCAACAGAGACGGTAAGGTTCAAGTAGGGAACGATGTAGGATGTGATGAGGTAGTCGATGGAGTTGGTGTAGGGATATAATAGACACTTCCACTTCCACCACATAGCCTGGTTTACCACCATCATGAATGACTCAGTTTTATGATCCAGTAGTGGCCTCGAGAACCCCTTTATTCTCCCCTAAATCGATTTTCATCCACAATATAATTGATAATAAAATAATGGGAATCAAGGAGATAGGGAATCATTGAGATTATGGAGGACCTCAGGTGGTTGAATTCCTAGTAGGTGAATTGGAGGATGACATCCCTGGTGAGGTTGGAGAGGATGGCGCGACTGACGCTTAGCGGCCTGGGGCGTCCTTTGGTCAGCTTCGGTGCCAGATAGTCCAACCCTGATCACAGAGCACCCCACATGATGAACTCTACCTCCAGACACTCTAGATTTACGGGGAACTCCAGCATGTTCGTTTTAGTCATTGGTCCGTAGCAGGTGCATGTTGGGAGGAGGAGTACGGTGAAGAGGACTTATATGATGGCAGAGAAAGAAGAGTATGTGAGAGGATAAGGGGGTGATTCCATAGATTATTATGTCTATATTACGGGTCTCCCTCCATTTATACAAGATAGAGAAAGATATATAGAAAAAGATACAAGAATGCGGATCAGAGCATAGTCAAAGACATAACCGATTTTAACACAACAGGAATATAGTGCCATTGGTTAAACATCTACATTGAGATGTTCCATTTTCAAAAATGTGAAATCCTATTTTCAGATTGAATTACCCAATTTTCATATTTACCATTCCATTTACATAATTTTAATATGACCCATAATACAATATTATAATGAATAAATAGTATTTTGTCCACGGATTTGACCTATACCATTTAGAAGCATGCACCGATCCTTCTCCACTATTCTAAATTGAATTTTTTTTCTTCTAAAATGTGAAGGGGGTTTCTTCCAAAACATTATGAGTACAAAATAAGGGTAACATAAATGAGAATGAGATATAATATTTAAATAGATTTTTTTTAAAAATTGATATATTATAAAAAAAGGAACATTAAACCATATATTGAATGACTATTAAAAAAACAAACCAAAACTATTGTCTAATAATCACTATTATTGAACATGTATATATCACCATGATGATTTAATTTTTATAACTACTCATAAAGCATGGTTGATCAAGGCACTATTGTAGGCCTGTGATTTTACCAATGTTGATGAAGTTTATTTTTATCAGTACTGGTTCAAGCACCGATAAAAACTATATTTTATAAGCATGATTTTTAATGATGATAAAAAATTTCTTTTATGAGACTTATTTTTAACGATGGTTTAAAAGATCGAAAAATATTATAATAAAATTATCAATTACCCTAATATGTTAATCAATAAAAAATCATTACCATTAAAAGGAAGATAGTAAATATGAGTCAATTTTCAATTAAAACAATTTTCTTTATATTTTTATTTTCCATTAAAATATAAATTTTAAAATTTTAGAATTTTAATTAGCTAAATATACCTAATTTGTTATTATCTCATACCAAAATTACTTTAGAATTATTTTTTTGACATTTTCATAAAAAAGTTGATTTTTAGTAAAAAAATATGGTTTTCACAAAACCTATAATTTGTATAACATTACCATTACATAAGAATGACCTAAAAATTTATAAATCCTTTCAGATAATCAAATATGAATTTTAGGAATACAATTATTCATTTTAAAATATTCTTTTAACTTATAGAAACACATGAGAGTCATTTTTATAACTAATTGAAATGTTATTTTAATATAAAAAATCTTTTCAATATTTTCTTTAAACAAGTGTTTTTCAAGGGAGATTAGTTTTTTCCTTCCATTGAATGCCTCATATTATTTATTTATTTTAAAATAATTTCACATATTTTATTTTAAATCAATATTCAAGATAATTTTACATTATATATAAATTTAAATATTAAAAAATTCATTTTCCTAAAAATTGTTTTTATGTGACTAAGTGTATTTGTTTTAAATTAGCTTTTCACACCTAATTTGAAATTCAAAGTGTCAAAATAGGTAAAAGTTAGATCTTAATATTTTTCATTTAAATTAATTACTATTGTTATAAATTAATTACTAAGGTAAAAGTGCATTTGGGTAAAATGATTAGAGATAAATTCAAATCCATAAATCACACAAATTTGTCTAAAATGGGAGTCCTTGGGATGAGTTTCAACCCAGAATAATTTTAAATTCCTATTTTTTAAATTTTTGGCCTTTATCACATGAATATTTTCCACACCCTGATAATTGTTTCTCTATTATTTTATTCTTTTCTTGGCAGTGATTCTTTTGGTTAAGGTTTTGTTCAGGTTCCCAGCTTGAATTTTTGAGTTTTTGATGTTTCGGGTAATTTCTAGCCTTGTGCACATTTTGATCCAAACAATGTGAGGCCTAGGGTAAAATATGTGGCTTCTAGTAGATTTCTAGGATATGGGGAACAAATTTTTCACGGTTAGAAGAAACCATGCGACAAGCGTGCAGGGGAGGCTCTGAAATTTGATAGAAACATTTTTCACAGTTGGAATATGGTATCCCAAACTGTGTGGCCATCCCATGTGTGTGACCCTTATCTATAGTATGGCGTGCATGGTTGGTTAATGGTTTGAAAAACCATGCAGCTTTCCTATGTAGTTAGAATCTTGATTTTTGATGTTTACCCACCCCTATTTTTAAACAATTTTGGATTCCCTCTCCCCTTACTCAGACTAGGAACACCAAGGGACATATTAAACCCCATATCCTTGCCCACCCTCCTCCATAGATGCTTCTATATGGTTCTAAGGTGAGTTTATTTGTGTTTTTTATGGGATTCAATGTCAGAGGTCAAATCTTCTACTTCAACACACATATCGTACAAGTATCTTTGTTTTACATGAGAAACTACACTCCACCCATCATCCATGAAATCTTCAACATAATATACCATTTTCGATTGTGATGATATTATATACAAATCATTTAATTCACAGTCACCAATATACATCATGTGAGAGAAGTTCACAAAAGTAAATTGCAAGTAATATCTTTTAACACCCCAGATAATATCGATATAATTACATTTGAATAAAACAACTAAAAAATACACATGGTAGTTTAATTTGATAATATCAGTCAACATTCCATCGTATCCCAATTTGAAAAATATAAATATACCACTATTCTATGATTTAAATTCCCTTTCCTGATCAACTGTATGAAATTTAAATTCATTCACATTTTAAGTGTTCAACATTCTAGCCTCTTTTAGAGGACCTCAAGGAAGAAACTTCTAATCTTCTAAAAACTTATCTTGAGTATCAGTATTCATGATCTACAAAAAGTAGTACACATTAATAAATTTACAAAATATATGTGTCAACCTAACATACTTATTGATTGTAATATTTATGTACTTACATGTCGTGCAAACCATTCTTCAATCGCATTATTAATAGATTTTGTTATATCTTTCTCATTTCATGTTCGACCTATTATTTATCAATTTGATTGTATCCTCAACTCTTCAATAAATGGAAATATAATTTCACTATTCATCAGCACATTTCTATGTGCCTATAATAATTCTATTTTTTTCAATGTAACATTTGGGCTCCTCCCAATTGATCGGCCAATAGCATGAAAGATTTTTGATTTCCCATGTAGTGGATGTTGATTTGATTTGTTTTAAACATAAAAAATCAATTGATTATTGTCTTAATATCATCCATGTGTCTAGAACAAAAGGTAATACACTCCTCTTCAAAATATAATTTAGAAATAAATCCTTCATTTTGAGCTTTATATTTCATGTATGATTTCAAATGCCCCAGTTATATGTGAAATAAATTAAAAAAACATGCTTGTTTATTTAATAAAGTGATAAGAATTGTTTTTTATAAATTAAAAAACATATAATGAAAGAACCTCTCAATTGGTTACATTAATCAATAATGTATGGGGCCTCCTAATTTATCTTCCTCAACCAAATTCATAGTTAAATGAATCATGAATGAAAAAAGTGGCGGAGGAATGATCATCTCAATGAATAAAGATTCAATACAAATATCTCCTGAAGTTTTTAAAGCTCAAATGTTTGTAGTGTTTTATAACATAGTTACCTGAAAAATGTGAAAAATTTGTGTACAACAAAAATAATATTTTCAGGTAATAATATAAACAATTCCAATGGTAGTAACTACTGTAACAAAATATGTGAATTGTGACTTTTAGATCTATGTATCTTATGATTATTTAAGTAAAAACCCAATAATATTTTACTTCAATGCTAATTAGATACCTTCACATGTTTTAAAATTTAAATGAATGTATCTTTATCCATATTTTTCATTGAAAAATTTTCTAGAGCGTACTTTCTGTTCCCATAATTCTAGATAGCACACTTTATGTTCATTGTCTGTAAGTATTTTCAAGCATTGAGATGTTCCTTTGATTTTCCATGCTGATTGTGAAATGTGAAGATCAAATTGTCACAACCATTCTTCTCAATATGAATAACATCAATATTATTCTGAAAAAAATTAAATTCCCAATATGTAAGTTGAAGAATATACTTTTTTCTTCCATTATTGTGTTCTGATTTCACCTGACGATTCACTTCGAACTCATTTAACACCCTCATTCAAATGGTTCACCTACCCAAATTATATTTCAACATTTCCATTTTGTGACAATATTTTATAACATATTAAAAATTTTGGAGGTGGACTATGACAAATAGAACAATTTAATTTTGACTTGTAAAACCAAAATCTATGGGATGTATCGGGAAATTTTATATGACACTAGAAAAACCATATTTTACTATGTGTTATTCATTCAGGCTCAAAATAAACATTATAAACAAGACAAGACAAAAATGTGTAAGTGTTCCAACCAGCTAAATTCTCAAGCCCAGGAAAGTCACTAAGGGTCCACTTTAGTGCATCTTCCATTACGAACCCCATTCAAGAAGATGTATCATTTGTCTAAAAAATTGTTCTCCATAACATCTGTAATTCATTAATTAGAGTGTGTATGTATACATCAATATCATTTCTAGACATTGTTTTCCACGAATAATCATCAAAATGATAAAAGATGTTAGTTTCATACACATCAACAGAGAAAGATTTTAAGGGATCAAAAAAACTATCCAAATACTATAATAAGTTCTCAAAATCCCAAATTGGTTGAATCCATCAAAAACCAAGCCCAATCGAACAATCCTAGGATTAAATGAGAAATACAAATATATTAAATCAAATTTCTTCCATGATTGTGAATATCTTGGATGTCACATTAACCTATCATTGTTATTATCTATATAATTCCACTTCATGTATTCAGTAGTTTTTATGTCATCAATAATATTTTCAATCGAAGATTTAAATAAAAGTAAATAAATACCTTTTTAGGCACGTTCCTTTTCTTCTTCTTCATAGTAGAAGGTTGATTCAGACTTCCAACATCACCCATTGTCTTCCATTTAGAAGAAGAACATTTTATCAATCCTATCTGCTTGGATCCTCTCCCCAATAAAGCATACAATCAATGAGAAACACATGTATTTTTGTATAATTTAGAGCAAGATTGTTAAAAAAAATACCGTATCAGAAAAAGTATAAGGGATATAATCTTTAATAAATGAGTTATGAAACAATTCCAATATCATGGACATTTATTTATTTGTAATTCTACATAGACAATCGATATGGTCCAACTCCAGTAGAAAATAATGTTTTGATTATTTCAAAAATCCACTATACCACCCTTAATTTCCATCATCAACTAATCCATGAAAAACATTTGTCTGTTCAATGAAGTTTTCTATAATTTTATACTCCATAAAATCAAGAGGAGGATCCAATGATATGTAATAATCTTGATCGGGTAGTCTTATAGTCTAAGAAAACATCACTTGTTAAGTTTTTATTTGTAGCACCCTCAAATGGTTATTCTGATAAGTTTTGATGTTGATGATGGTATCTAGAAATGTAAAATGAATCGTTTTTAAGGTTTTGAATTTCATTTTCTATTTTTACGACGTTGGGAGTTCATTCTCTCAATTGACCTTAGTGCTCAAACTTTTTGTAACGTTTGATTTTTCATTCCAAATAAAACACAAATATTGAGTTGGGAATTGCTTCAATATCAAGTGTTCATAAATTTCATCTCTATTAAACCATCTTCTAAATTTATATTTAGTATATGAACACATTATTCTCACATCAACAGATCGATTGGAAATTGAAAAATCAAAAACCACTTCCAAACCCTTAACATACTGAAGTGTGTTCCTCAGTAATGTACTCCAACTTTTATCCATATCAAAATGTTCCTACACTTTATTTAAAAAAATTAAAACATGTAAGTATTTCCAAGTAATAAAAGAGATAAATGGAGGTGGAAAAACAAAACTCTAGTAGTTATAAGAAGATTCATATAATTACTATAAAAGGAAAAGTAAAAAAATGAAATCAATCACAAATAGTATTTTGTAAAATAGAAGAAAAATAAAAGGCATACATTCAATAATTTTAAATAGGAATCATGGGAGAGAAAATATATGGTCACTAAGTCTAGGTGAAACTAGTAATTATCTATCACCATAGCGGTGAATTTAGATTTCTAACACATCCATTTCCAGAGGGGCACAACATAATGCTTTACTAGAATTTCAAGTGGTGATCTAAGAGATTCTATTTTTTTATTTCACATTCTATTTTTCCTTATTTGTAGATGGTACATATCAATCCAACTAGAGTGGTTTTCAAATTACCTAATAGATTCACTACATTCCAAAAAGAATATATGAAGATTTTTTGTTTCGACTGAATAATTTGATCTTCCCTGCGGATTTTTATGTTTTAATCATAGAGGATGATAGTACCTCTGTTTAGTTAATTATCATCTTGGATAAACCTTTCCTAAAAATATAAAATGAAATCATAAATGTTCATGAAGTTACTATAATATTGGAGTTTGGTTAAAAGGTTTTCCACTTTAATATTTCTGATTCCATCATTTACCAATAATAAGATAACTCAATTTTTTTTACATTTTCTCATTCTGATGAGTATAATCCATGTGAATAAATTGGTTTGATATAATAAATTTTAGATTTTGGAAAAATTAAGATCAGATAATTTGAGGAAAACAATTGGAAAAAATAAAAATATTCTATCCAACCATCTGAAGATGAAATAAATTTTAATTTAATTTATGGATATTACTATTTATTTAATGAAAAACTATTTGATACTTCATCTCTAGAATATGAAGTGAAATACATTGAGTTAAGTAACCCAAATCGTCTATATCTCTAGTCCAACCTCTAGATCTAGAATCAAAACCCTTGCCTACTAATTTAACATATTTACTTCTAATAGAGAGAACAAGACAACAAAGATAATTTCATGAAAATTTTTTCTTAATAAAGAAAAAAAGATGATACATATTTTTGAGATAAAATTCACATGTTATAGGCTAGAATTTAGGAGGCATTTCTTGAATGTAGTGTAAATGTTCTTAATATAAGTGTAATAAGAACGAAATTAGCCTTCACTATAGTGGATTATTCCTTTATGGTATTAATAACTAAAATATAAAGTGATATTGTTAACTACATTAATTATAATTATTTAACCACCACCACAAATATAATGATAATGAACTAAATAACTGAATAATACTCAGACACAGCCTCTATAACATATCAGGTGTAACTTTTGATTTCCAAAGAATGGTTAAAATATAAAGGATGGATAAAAAAAGGTGTAAGAGATTTATTTCCTTCTTTTTACACTTATCTAAAATATTAGAGGTTCATTGAAAAAAAAATCATGACCTTATCAGAAGTAGAAATTACTCAAACACACAACCTAGTCATTGGAAAGGGTACATTTCAATCAGTGACACTTGGATTATAATAAATTAATATAAATATATGAACATGAAATTCCACATGATCAAAATCTAGAATATCTATAAACTCTATAAATTTCATGAAATTAGGAAAAGAAAACATATACATAAATTAGGAAAACCAAACACATAATAAGTACCAAAAATAGAGGTTTAATGAGTGGGGTCTCTTGAATAAAAACTTTTGGGCAACCCATGTATTTCTTCTCCACTAATCAATTAAATTGTAAAAATGATGCAACTAATTTTAAAGACTCAAAATGGAAATAAATATTTTTCTATGATTTATTACTCTTACATGGATCACGTACAAGAATTTCTACACACATCCTAAGTGAGACACATGTATGTTGTAAGAATAACATACACACTAGGTGATCACCTTCCCATCCCCAATATCCTTTCACAATCCAACTTGTATTAAAAATAATACAAATACATAGGAATAATAAATATTAAAAAAATATACTTTAATAAAAGAATTTAAACTAGATTTCATTGATAATGAAAAAACCCCTATATCGAGAGGATCCATACTTGATTTACTTACTTCAGGACTAACATAAGATTTGATATAAATGATATAAAATATTTAAGGTGAAAAACTAATACCATTTAAAGGAAAAATAATCATATATATTATATTTAGGAAAATCTTGTGTCCCGTTTGTTTATGAATACTGGGTGGGGTATACTCGTGTCAAGGCATAGTGATCCCATCACATACTATCAACCTACCCATAACTAATGGGTTTATCTAAGAAAAATATTCTATATAATCATATAATATCCCTTCCAATCATGTTTAATACTAAAAAAATATCAAATTTAACAATAATTAAAACTTTTATTACAATTTTAATCATTCTAGGAAAGCAGTAAAAAATATCATAACTCATTTTATAACCTGAAATCAATCTAAATCCTGGAGGGTGTCATCGTGACATAAATAATAAATAAATTCCATTTTTTATCGACATTAATAAATTATATAACATTAAATTAAAATAATCACACAAAGAAAAATTCAATAGATTTGTAGTCTAGTATTTCAACATGATAATAATAAACCATAGTATGTAAAACTACTTAAAAATTTATAAAACAATTTGTAAAAATAAAATCAATTGAAATATATCTATTTCAATTATTTATTCTAGGTATAAAATTATTTCTAGCACAACCCTTTGAGAACATGATAAGAATAAAGTTTCCTCCAATCAAAATAAATATATAATTCTACATTGATTTCCATAGAAAAATGATTCGCCATTTACAATTCAATTTGACAAGTATAAAGAAGATATAACACCCAATAACATGAATAAAAAATAGAATAAGTAAGGTTAGAGGAATGGCACACCATTAACATGATTTGGGACCACTAGAAGTGATGGTTCATGGGAGTAAGGGGATGGTGGCTTGTGCTCAAGATTAGAGAAGGGGATGGAGGCTTGAGATCGAGCATGGGGTGCATCAATTGTGACAGTTCAGTAGAGTAGGGAATGAAGGGGGCTGGTGACGATGGAGAAGGGGAAAGACGGTGATGAGGAAAAGGGGGCCGATAATGAGGGACTAAGGTTCGATGGGGTTTGGGGAATAGGGTATGTAGGTGTTAGGATTAGGGGGGAGGGGGAAGAAATGTTGTGGGAAAAAAAGTTTTTGTTGTGGTTTTTTAAAAACCGCTGCTATATTTTGACAATTGTTTAGCAGTGATTTCTTAAACTGCTTCTAAAAAACCACATCTAATAACTGAATGTGGTGTAGTGAGACTCACCAAATAACCCAAGAACTTTCTTCCGTCAAACCATATAAATAAAACACATTAAAATTATATAACTCATAGAATTTCAATCCAAGACTCAATATTAAAAATGACCCCTACTCCCAAATTCCCAAAATTCAAATTACTTATAAAATTTATAAGTCACTAGGAATATTTTTTTGTAAAACTCTCAATCATAGAACTTCTCATTCCCATGAATCATAATCATCCTTTCTACCAACACATATGACCCACCTTTCTCATATGTTCATATCCAAATTGTTACTATGGAACACTGAGTGACCTTTTACTATGAAACTCCAAACATGGGGTGCCTAATTCATTAAAGAAATATCCACCACTAATACCCATAATTAAAACATGAATATATATCTAACCCATTCAATTTTATCCCAAAACACCATAGTGTCTTCAATTGGTTCATCCTTGAGCTCATAGTGATCCCCACTATAAGACTCGTCTCATAAAAGATGATTCTAAGCCACAATGCTCTAAACCGTCAAAATCCCTTATCAAAAACTCATTTCTAGTGGTTAGAATACTTTCTATATATTATTTACATATCACCATACCAGATTATATGAAAATTTACTAGTCCAAACTCCTAAGGATGATAATTTTTAAAGGAGATTGGACTAAACTACCAACATGTTATCTCATTACCACTCAAACATATTGCATCAACTCCTCAAAGGAATATCATGATCATTCGTTTCCCCCACTAATGTCTAAACCTAATATTCAGTGAAATTACATAGTTGGGTCACTAAACACGCAAACCAGTTATCGTTTTCTCACCCATAGAACCGATTCCCCATCAATATGACTCATGCTCGGACCATATCAAAATCATCTTGAGGTTGGTTCCAATGTAAGGAATCCATCCAAAATCACAAAAAAAAAATCAAATATGGTGTTCATAAAGAAACTAGATAAAAACCATTTCAATAGAACACCAACACACTAGTTCCACCTTGACTATCCATCTACTAGTCTCATCACACCCAGGACCCTACCCATATGGGGTTGTACTTACTCATCCCGCATTCCATCCATTACTGCATGAAATGAGTAGAGATGATCATCCCACTCATGTCTGAGTGCTAATTTGAAAAATCAATCACCACCAGTTCATGGATCATCAAGAACATCATCCTTGGAACCCACTACAGTTCCATATAAAATGAGAGTCACTCCCACCACGACCAATAGTGCACTCCCCACCTATTTATTTACTTATACCAATCCTCAAGTAAAACAACAATAGGTTCCATCATCACATGTGTGTTTCCACTCTAGATCCTCACTTACCACTATTAACTCCTAACACTACTCAATTAATGTTTTCATTGTCATCAAATACGCATAACCACTCATCCATATCAAAATTTATGGTCACCAAACTTTAAGAATTCCATCATAATGCTTCCCTGACAATACTGGCCAAGGCATAACCTTGGGTCAGGAACATCACAGAACCTAGACTATATCTAACATCACCTTTAACCACATGGTAAAATTTAACATTCAATAAAAACTCTTATGAATTCATGATTTAAAGATTCATCATGTTTTTCAGTCCTCAACTCACACATGTCGGCTCATTGACCCATAAACAATTATACCCAAAAAAACCAGTATGTGTACCACCTCAGTCCCATCCAAATTCAATGGATATATACTCTAATATAACATAGTAACACATCCTATATCATGATATCATGAGTCACATGTCATAAAATACTAGATCATTATCTTAGACCACTAACCATGCTCCTAAGTATGTCAATATCAACTACCTAGAAGCACCCTCAATGCTCTTCCTCAAAATTGGGCATTTCACCTATTCCATAGTCCTCTACACGATCAAACACCAACTAGAATTGTCTCCAAACCTAAATCATATACCCAGACACTCAAAACACTAATGAAAGCACATCCAAAACCAATATGGAAAGTATTCAACTAATCCTAACCTAAGAATCTATTCTTAACATCAAAACATTACCACTCAAGGTGGTTTTATCAGGAAACCCCAAGGCATACCATGAGCCTATAAAATATAACCAATAACACATATTAGGAATCAATGTCAACCCAAATAACCAACACATGGTTCCCATCTCTAAAGGTAGTCACAATTCTAAGATAACTCCTATCTCAAGTTACCCTCACATATCACATCTCACCAAAAATAAAGTACTTGGATAACCAATATCCCAAGTTGTATCAAAATGGATCTATGCTCTCCCACCTAGCACATAAAATATAGTTCTCACATAGTTCATAGGTCATTAGGTATACCTTGATCTTATCATACCATAATAAAGAAACTCACTTCCCTAAAAACCAATTATTGGGTTCTCACAAACAAATATATACATATCAAGACTCACATGTCACGTTATAAACCTATAATGGGGATCATCCTCACTAGACATCCTCATACGAGAATACCCCCTCAAGAATCATGATATAAAATGTATCCTTCATTGGGCCTCCACAAAGGTAGCCACCCCCAATAGTATTACTATATCATATATGAACATACATACATATAAGGACATCACCCTACCATGATCCACATCGATTAAACCATGATCATATGGTTTAGTTAAGTAGAATGACACCAAGAATATATACAGGAGAACATCATATAGGATGTTGTTGACTCTTTGAATAACCGAAACTATTTCTCTTAGTAATAGTACCAAAACCACCCACTAAGGGTTCATCACTAGGGCATCTAATTATCATACCAACCTACTAGGGTCAATATAAATCCCTTACTCTGAGGGTTTTCATATCTAGTAAAGAGCATATCATCATATATCCACATGAGCTACCATAATATGTAAAATACATTATCTTCTAGATAAGTAGAATGTAACCACCATGTAATATAGGAATCCTATATTTAATTTATTATTGAAACTTTAAAAAAATAAAACAACATAATCAGTGATATCAATCACACTCTAGAATAAAAATTTAATGTGAAACTTTTTTCAAAATATGATGCATGTACATGGACTCTTACCATTGGTCCAAGAGACATAAACCACAATATATTGTAAAATTTAAAAAATAAAATGTGTCACACTAGGTGAAATCAAACAACCATATACCCTGACTTTTTACTAGGAAGGGTTTATATAAAACACCAGTCTGATATCTATCAAAATCTCTAGCACATTCCTATGTTACCTATCTTCCATAACCCCAAATAGTAAGTTAAAAAATCCATATAACTATATGATATCAGTAACATAATCATTGATACCACTTTGTAATATCCATGTCTTATTTCACTCTGAATGGTAACCAGACATGGTCAACATGTGGCCTTGGGTATGCTTCATCATTCACTATAGGATACTAACTAGAAATGTGGGTCTAGGATATTATTGTGCATAGACTATACCCCCATCTTAGAGTGTGTAGTAATTTTTTAACAAGAAAACATCATCCACAATAATAAATAAAAGTACATGGAATAAGTAAACAAGAATTGTTAATTATAAAAGTCATATGAAGAAAATAGTCATAAAAACTAATTTTAATTCCTCTATAAAATGATTGATCATCCATAGGTATGATCACATATATTGATTAAATAAAAGTATAAAAGGCAATGATTCTCTACTTCCATCCCTGAACCTCACCTCACCTAATCTCCAATCCCATTAAAGCTATCCTATTTGATCAAGATACTTTGAGTCCTTACCCAACACCAATCCATGATTATTGAGTTCTACTAAGTTTCCATATTCCATGACCACCTATGAATGGCATGTGTACAATTCTGTTAGGCACCAATAATGTAGTCTCATATATAACCAATAAATTCTTTATATGTGTATGTGACATACCTAGATGAGGAAATAAAATATTTTTGAGTATCATAAATAAAATAAACATCGTTGATACTCAAGTTCTTACATGAAACCTAAGATCCACTATAACTATTTTTTCTAGTTTTAGAGTATCTCTAAGAACACGAGATAATCATGTTGACTCATAATAAGTGAAACGGTCATCCCCCATGAGTTTATCCTGGGAGGTCTACAGTATTAAGCATAAATCTAACCCCTATGTTGTAATCCTAGGAAATCCAGTAGTCATCATGCATAAATCCATACTGTAGGATATAATACTAGGAAATAAATCCACATCAGGCATCATTACTGACTCTTAGGGGTGAACCAAGGCTATCATAGGAATCTGTAATCATAATAAACTCCATTTGGGTGACCCTAGTGCATCATGATCATCAGGAATTATCACTGACCCTATGAAGTAATCTTAGGTGATCATTCATATCAAGAATAAATGTCAACTCCTTGGAGGTGACCCTAGGAAATCCATATAACATCATTCATACAAGATGGATCCTAAGTATAATACGTATCTCATAAATAACAGAAAACTCTGAGGGGTAGTATGTTCCTCCCATGAAATCTCAAAATAATAACGAAAATAGATGTTAGCCAAATTCCCAAACCCATCTTACATAAATGTGGTTGTACACTGAAGAAAATGACTTTAAATCATCCCTATATCCATATACTACATACATCATCTATTCAAGTTCTAAGGTGACTACCACAATCAACTATACCAATTCCCACATGCACCCACTAATGGTTCATCATATCACTGGGGCATCCTTTGAGGTCCTTTCGGTCACAACATAACATGAACAACCCCATGGAATACTCAATATTAGTCTCATCTCTTAGGCCAAAACACATAAATCATAGGGAATATCATCCCTCAATATCATCATCATCACAACAAAGTTTCACTAGCCATAAAATATAATCTATACTAGCATTAGTCTTTAGAAATAGATCAAGCTTGTCTCCCATCAATAGTCAAAAATTAGCCATTCCTCACAGAATTAACCCATTAAAAGTATACCTAGGGAAAACCACCTAGATAATCACATCTCAGTTAGAGAAGAATACTCACCCCATTGTCATATCAACTAGACTAAAGGTTATTAGTCTTCTTAAGGTTCATTGAGTCCTACTAGGGACACTCACTCTAACTTGTCACATTCCTCTGCTCATAGGTTACTAGGATCCTATAAAAAGTGCCACTATTTTTACATAATTCATTCAAAACTCACCCCTCAATATTTGTGTATCTAAATAAATGTATTTATAATCCTAACCACAACCATAAATGGATAAGGAATCAAGGCAGTTCATAAGGGTTCTTAGTATCCCTTGTCACTTTGTTCAATCCATTTATATACATTGACGTTTTTTTATTAAAAAAAATATAATTTTAATAAGTTGATCTTACTTTTTTGTGAGAGTTCACATATCACATTCCATATAAAAAATTCATAATAGAATAATTTAAATTAATAACTACCAATTTACTAAACTATGGAGTAATTCCCTTTGGATCACCACTCGAGAGCTCTCACCTAGGCTCATCCAAGATAAATCATCTATCTATCATCACTGTGAGGCCCTAACTCAATCCAAAAAATACATAATTATGATTATTTATAATTTATTAAACGATTTTAAAATAATTATTAAATTTATTATTGAAATATATAACGCCTAAAAACAGATTAATCCATAGCCTCTCGCAAAAATATCAAGCAATGGGGTACAACCCACTCCCAACATGCACTTGAACCTAAGTCATGAAAAAGTCCCAATCCAATTACCTAATTTAACTATCAATTTCTTCCAAATTTTCCATAAACCCAATATAATTAAATATATTCACATACCTAAACTGAAACAATGTGTGAAAATGCAGATACATCATCTCAGGATGTCCTCTAACAAATCTAAATTAAATTCCCATAATTTTTAGATGATTTCACCATATTTTAGTGAAACATGACTAAAACCCTAGCCAATGAAAATTAAAATTTTTGGAATCAAGATAATGTAAGGAAAAAAAGAGGTAGAGGGTGATATTTACCTTAAATTTTAAAACCCCGATAATTTTCAACATTTTCCTATTAGAATAAATATATTTATTTTTTGATAGCTTTCATTAAATGCAACAAAAACGTTCTTTGATGGCATGTGATACATGAAAGAATATGTTTTATTGAATGATTTTAATGTTAGTAGTCAAATTGGTGGTTATCTGAATCGAACGTCATCGGTTTCAATACAATAACAGTAGTGAGTTCTTAGTTCCACCTAGGCCACATTTCCTGATTCTTTCTCTTATGAGAGTTATCTAAGGTTGAACTTTTTATACATTTTTGCAGATCTTCTCCATTCTAGGCTGATTCAAAGTCCTAGGTTCAACTATATCAATCTCCTAGGATCAAGGTAAATGGTTTTTTCCCAACATTTAATGTCTTTGAGTTTTTGTGAAAAAAGTGCCAGATTCCCATGTATCTGGTGTCTTGGGTTAGGGTTTTAAACTTGTATTATTGTCTACCTGATATTTCCTGTATTCCTGAGGTTATTATATGATTAATGATTGTGTGTTAGCATGTTTGAAGATCACCCATGGTCGTTTTCCTTGTTTTGGATTTTTACCACCGTTTGGCATATGTTGCCTGTGAGTCATACCTTGTTGCATTGATTGCCTGCCTGGAGATATTTGATTACATGTATTGCCTATAGTTTATATGATTTTGATGCATTTTATCTTTTATCCAAGTAGTTGTTGAACTTACTCCGGGATACTGACAGTCGATTACGCACGACAAGACTTCTTAGGGCAGTGTGAACCTGGTACGATAGACTAAAGAGGGAATTGATGATTAAGGACTTCCCTAAAGAGTCTGTTATAAATTAGAATCGTTTGTAGGACCTATAGGAATTGGACTCTATGCTTCCTCAGAGTGTCCATAGTTACGTATTGAGACTATAGGGGGAATTAGAAATAAGTGCTTCCTCAGGGAGTCTATACTTATCGTTGCAAGACAACAGGGGAATTGATGGTGAGTGCTTCCCAGAGTGTTTATTCCTTTGTATGATTGCATGACTATAGGGTTCTGCTAGTATGATCCACCCAAAGAGTCAGTGTGAATTCTGTTTGGTTGGTGGTGATGGGTCCACCAAGCCAAAGAACATGCTTGTGTTTTTTACTGCTTGTAGTTTAGGTAGTCTACTGAGATACATCTTGTGTTACTTGCTATGCTTTGGGAATATAGAGTTTTTTCTAGATTCCTTCGGTGATAATTAAATGAATTAATTAAATTAAAAAATAAATGTGAATGGATATTTTTAGGATTGTTTACTTAGTGTTCTCATGTTTCTCTGCTGTAATTATTTCATTTACTTTTGCTATATTACTCACTGACTGTAGGGCACAGATCTTGTGGTGATTGCCTACTGGGATTAGTCTCACACCCTGGTTGGGTCCTACCTTTTGGCCCAAACATGTTATGTGGTTGTAGGTGTGGGTGGGGATTGTGGCCCTTCTACTTCAGGTACATGATTTCTGGTTGGAGCTGGAGAGCATAGGACTGAACCTAGGCTTGCGATGCTGCTAGAGTAGTCGTTAATTTTAGTACTTTGATCTTATTTGTGTTTCAGCACGTTGTTGTGTTGATTCTCTCCTTAGATACTTGTACCTAATACATCATTTTCATCCTTACTATATTATACATTGCATCAGCTATTTATTTTCAGTTATTGTATGTTGTTTACTGCTTCCGCTATTGACTTTTATTTATTTTTCTTTGTATACCTTACCAAATGAGGGAATAGTTTCCCTAATGATTCACCAAGGCCCTCACTGCTAGCCGACAGCCTCTGGAATTTGGGGAAACATGCTTGAGGTCATGTGGCAAACCGGGTATGGGGCACCAATTGAGTGGCTCCAGATATGGGTCGTTACAAAGTGGCATGAGAGGAGTTCTTTCCTTTTCTATTGACTTACTTTTTCGTGACATTAGAC
The DNA here is from genome assembly GCA_963277665.1 of Viscum album. Taxonomy (NCBI): domain Eukaryota; kingdom Viridiplantae; phylum Streptophyta; class Magnoliopsida; order Santalales; family Viscaceae; genus Viscum; species Viscum album. The sequence continues at coordinate 196,903,099 of OY728157.1, read as the reverse complement.
AGAGATAAGAAAGAATAGGTAAATGTTAAATAGATATTCCTGGGAGTTCTAGAAGTCATGTACAAGGAAAAATCCATATTACCTCGAATTTTTCAATTTTTGAGTTTTGAAAATGATACAGTTTACTTGATCTCACCATTGGGTGGTGCACTTGTTTTCTTCTGTTACTGTTTATATGAATGTGGTTATATTTTGTTGCTACCTGATGAGATGAGGGTATTACATCTCATGCATCATATAGTAACTTGTTAGAAAATCACATGTCATGCATTTTTCCATACCATCTAGGTTGCATTAAAATTTTCATGCTATTGTGATTGAATTTGTGATAGACGATGCATGCTGTTGTGATAGCTGCTATGATAGAATACCTGCCATGTTGATAGGGTATCATTTGTTTAGAGCTTCCTTATCATGGACGCCAAGCTTTGGTCTTAGAGGTGTTAGGGTCCCTCGAGGATCGGAATTTGGTGGGTTGTGAGTTTTTTATACTATTTACTTGTTATATGAATTATTATGATGCCAAGCTTTGATTCGCGGGGAGTATGGGCCCCCACAGATCAGAATTTGGCACCATAATGCTTTTTTTCTATGTTTTATGGGCTCCAATGCCGTTTTGAGGCTACTTTCTAGAAAAATCTAGAATACACGGTGTGTACATCATAAATACACGCCGTGTAGTTTTTGGCCATGTCACTAACTGTGGGGACAGGGACAGGGGGTTGTGAAAGTTCTTGTAGGAACACGCCGTGTACTAGTTTAGCAAGTCGTGTAGTATGAATTGTGTATCCGGTCGTGTCCCGAACAACATGGGATGGGGGTTTCATTCAATAACACATTATATCCATCTGGAACACGCCGTGTAGGGTCGGCTGTGTCACTAAAAACACAGGCCAGGTAAGGCATGTCTAGTACACATTGTGTGTCTTTTGAACACGCCATGTTGTTTTGTCACATGGGAGCTATGTAGCTGAATACATGGGTTGGGAAAATCCATAGGGAAACACACCGTGTACCACACCGTATAGTAGTGGTACATGTACCAGTCTGTGTGACTAACAACAAAGACAAGGGAAAAATCTTAAAGACACGTCGTGAAGTGGACAAACACACCGTGTAGTGTCCTGTTGGGACAGACCGTGTTCCTAGCTATGTAGGAGTGATCGGGCTGGGAGAAAAAGGGTTAGTACACGCCGTGTAGTTTGAGAACACATCATGTAGCTAGGTGGTATACACAGCCATGTATGGACAAGGTATACACCCAGGGTAAAATTTTAGGAAAACACACCGTGTAGTGTTACTAACATGCCATATAGTCATGTTTTTCTAGAATTTTAAAGTTTTTACCTCCTATTCCATTTTACTCTATTATGTTTCAAGTTTTTTCATCATTAAAGAAGGTGTGATTTTTACTTTTCAGAGCTATGGAACCAAGACATCCTCCTGTTGCACGTTAGGAACCAAGCAGTGACCGTACGCCTAATACGGCAGATCAGGGACTACCTGTAGTTCCGCCGATCATTCCGGACATGGAACCTGTAGTGATTCCATACGCTGGTGCCGACGCTTAGTTCAGAGAAGGTTTCATGAGATTCATGCAGACCTTCTAGGGAGCTCAGCATCCCGCCCCGTCTATGGCAGAGCTGACACATGTTTTTCAGCAACAACATCCTCCCACGTTCATAGGGTAGAGAGGACCGCAGGATGCTGAGTCATGGATAGAAGCCATGCTATCAATATTCTTGAACTTAGAGACACCTTTAGAGAGGAGAGTGAATCTCACAACTTATATGTTACGATATTCTTCCAAGAGGTGGTGGGATGTGGTTTCGCAGGCAGGGTGCCAACAGGCTATGGCTTGGGACAAGTTTCAGCATACGTTCTTTGACTAATTCTACTCGGCGATGCTAAGGGATGATAGAGACAGAGAGTTCATGAACCTGTAGTAGGGTACTCTCACAGTTATGGATTATTCCTCTCACTTCACAGAGTTACGGAGTTTCACTCCCGTTCTGGGGAATAATGAGCTGTTTTTAGTGAGGAAGTTGGAGGAAGGCCTCAGACTGGAAATCAGATCACCGGTGAACGTCTTCCAGTTGACTTATATTACTCTAATAGTCAACCAGGCGCTTATCACGGAGAGAAACCTAAGGGAGACTAGAGCAGTGGACCAGGGTGGTTCAGCTTCAAGGGCTGAATCTTTTTAGGTAGACGACAAGAAGCACCACTGAGAGTCTACATGATGTGACTCGAGGAAGCGAGGCATTCCTTCCGGTAGATTAGATATTCCTTCTGGAAACCAAGTGGTGTGCTATCAGTGTGGAAAAAACGGTCATAATAATCCTCAGTTCCCACGAGACCTAGTGGAGTGCCGATCAGGTGGAAAGAGGAGTCATCTGCACCGTTTCTGGAATGTTCTTCTTCTAGTGGCTAGTCAAGGAGGATCAGTTTCGACTCCGCGTACAAGATCAAGATTACCAGTTTTGCAGCAGACTATGGGATAGAGTTATTCAGGTCATTCAGTCTAGGGTAGCGGTCGTGGACGCAGGGGATAGGCTCAGGGAGGGTAAGGTAAGGGATCCCAGGCTAGTACATAGGGCCACGGTATATGCCATACTTTTTTGGTAGAGCATATTTATCAGGAGCCAGATCCAGGACCTTCCACAGTTTGAGGTATGATTTTAGTAGCCTCAGTTTTAACCTCTACACTCTTTGATACAATAGCTTCTCATATCTTTATTTCTGTGCATATTGTAGAAAGCCTCAGACTTACTATTTATATTTTTGAGGATATGATGACGCTAGACACTCCCTTGATAATTAGAACTGCTAGTGTGCGTCAGTGCTTAGACTACCTCCTTGAGGTCGGTGGGTGTCATTTTTCATGGAGTCTCTATGTTTTGGAGATGACAGACGATGATTTCATTCTCGGGATGGACTGTTTAGTTCCCTTTCAGGCCTTTGTCGATTTCTATCATCGTAGGGTGAGTTTCACATCACTGGATGGCAGATCTTTTCTTCACAGGGGTGAATGGGATGTCTAGGTGAGTAGAGTGGGACTAGAGCATCATGGGTTGGGCGTTTTTACAACCCAGATTGCTAGATAATATCTGGATGACCATGGGACTTCTCATATAGATTTTCTTCCAGTGGTTAATCGCTTTCCCGATGTCTTTCCAGAAGACTTTTCAGGTTTTTCTCCGGAGCGATAGGTAGATTTTTCTATCAAGCTTATGCTAGGAGCGACACCGGTGTCCATTCCTCCTTATAGGATGGCTACACTTGAGTTGAAGAAGATCAAGATGAATTTGGAGGAGTTGCAGGCATGGGGTTTCATCCGCCTCAGTACTTCTCCTTTGGGTTCGCCTGTCCTGTTTGTGAAAGAAGGCAGGCGACATCCTTAGGCATTGTGTGAATTATCATAAACTAAACTATTTGACAGTTAAGAACCAATATCCATTGCCATGGATAGATGATCTCTTTGATCAGCTTCGAGGATCCAGAGTGTTCTCGAAGATCGACTTGAGATCCAGCTACCATTAGTTGTATGTCAGACCATCTGATATACCTCTTACAGCCTTCTGAAGCAGGCATGGTCGGTATGAGTATTTGGTTATCTCCTTCGGTCTCACGAACGCACCAGCAGTTTTCATGGCACTGATGAACAGAGTTTTCCATCCTTACATGGATTCTTTTGTGGTGGTTTTTGTGGACGATATCTTGGTGTACTCTCAAACTCAACACAACCATGCTACCCATCTTGATATCGCTCTGAGTACACTGAGGGAGCATCCGTTATATTCCAAGCTCTCAAAGTGACACTTTTGGATGGACAAGATTCACTTCTTAGGTCATTTCATCTCAGAGACAGGAGTATCGGTAGACCCAGAGAAGGGGAGATCATTAGTTACCTGGGAGAAGCCGAAGAATGTCTACGAGGTACGAAGTTTCATAGGGATGGATGGTTACTAAAGGCGGTTTATAAAGGACTTCTCAGTCTTTGCAGCACCTCTGAAGAGTATGACTAAGAAGGGGGTGAAGTAAGTTTGTTCAGAAGCCTGTGATTCATCCTTTCAAGAGATGAAGGGGAGATTGAATTCAGCACCGATCCCAGTTTTTTCGAAGCTGGGCAAGAGTTATACAGTTTTGTGTGATGTGTCTGGAATCGGGCTTGGAGCAGTTCTTATGAAGGAGGATCATGATGTTGCATATGGATCTCGGCAGTTGAGGCCACATGAGAGGAACTATCCTACGCACGGCCTGGAGTTGGATACAGTTGTTGATGCTTTGTGTTTTTGGAGACATTATCTTCTGGGAGAGAATTTTGTGGTATATACTGACCACAAGAGCCTCAAGTATATCTCCATGCAGCGTGAATTGAATCTAAGACAGCATAGGTGGGTTGAGTACCTATATTCTTTCCATTTCGAGCATTCTTATATGCCTGGGAAAGGCAATGCTATGGTAGACGCACTGAGTAGGAGGATGCAGATACATGCAGTTCAATAATCCAGTAGCGAGCGGCAGCTTATGGCTATGTTCTCAGAAATGCATCTGGAGGAGGATGACAGACATGGTCAGACTTTTCTTTCTTCTGTAGTTGTTTCCTCTATGATTCTTGACCAAGTTCGAATGAGGCAGCTATTAGATTCTGAGGGACTAGTCCTATGGGAAAGTGTGTCAGGAAAGGACCTTCTTCCTAGATGGACCGTAGGTGAGGATGAGATTTTTCGTTTCCAGGGACGCATATGGGTGTCGAAAAATATACCCGAGGAGATGATGCGAGACTTTCATTCCTCAGTTTGGGTAGTTTATCATGGCGTCACCAAGATGTATCATGATCTGCACCGCTAGTATTGGTGGCCAGGTATGAAGAGAGATGTTGCTGGTTTTGTAATGAGATGTTCCACCTATCAGTAGGTGAAGGAAGAGCACCAGCAACCAGCAGGGATTTTATAATAGCTACCCATTCCCGAGTGGAAGTGGAATGATGTCGAGATGGACATTGTGATAGGGTTACTGAGATCACCTCAAGGGAATGATGTGGTATGGGTTTTTAGTGATAGGCTCACAAAGGTTTATCACTTCTTTCCGATCAAAGAGATCTTCGGTGTTGATGATCTTGGATGGTTTTACATCTGAGAGACTGTACGCTTCCATACGGTTCCGATTACTATCATTTAAGATAGGGACGCCCACATTACAATGCATTTCTGGGAAGGGCTACTGGGGGATGTGGGTACACAGGTACTTTTGAGTACAACTTACCATCCTCAGACAGATGGCCAGTCAGAGTACGTGATACAGGTGCTAGAGGACTTGCTACGAGCATGCGTACATGATTTTGGAGGTTCTTGGGAGAAACATTTACATCTATTGGAGTTTTCCTACAATAATAGTTTTTAAGAAACTATTCAGATGGCACCTTACAAGGCTTTTTATAGTAGGTTGCACCGATCACCCTTTTATTGGTTGGAGGTATGAGAGGTAGCTATTTTGGGAACTCGTCTTGTTCAGGAGACCACAAAACAGGTGGAGTTGATTCAGAAAAGGATGGATACTGCACAGTCTCGATGGAAATCTTATGTTGATCAGCAGAGATGAACTTTAGAGTTCAAGGTTGAAGATTAGGTTTTCATACGTGTTACCCCGAGGTTGGGACACAAGAGGATCAGGAGACAGGGTAAGATTTCACCGAGATACGTCAGGCCGTTTGAGGTTCTGGAGAGAGTCAGGTTGGTTTCTTATAGGTTGTAGTTACCCTAGAGGTACCAGGCTATGCACGACGTCTTCCATGTTTCTTAGCTTCGACAATATTTCTCAGACCCGTCTCATATTTTTCAACCCGAGGAGGTTGAGTTGGAGCAGGATGCTTCTTTCAAGGAGAATCCTATCAGTGTTGATCGTAGTGAAAAGGTACTCTGTGGACGATTTGTTCCTCTGGTACGGGTGCTATGGCAGCACCGTTGTGTGTAGGAAGAGACTTGGGAGAGAGAGGCCGATATGTGATCATAGTGGACAAAGTTGTTCAAGGTTTCTTCTTTGCCACCTTGTTAGGGAAATTCTAGGAAGAATTTTTTTAAGGGGGGAAGTTTGTAAGAACCTGGATCTTCATTTCAGTTATGTTTTTCCTTTTCTATTTGTTTTTGAGGAAAAGAGGAAAATATGGAAATTTTCTAAGTACACGCCGTGAAATTTGATCCTGCGCAAGGCCGTCTCCGGGCCACACACACAGTGTGTAGGGTTAATGTGGAGGCTGCTTAATGTGGTGTATGGAAAATGTGAGTACGCGATATGCACTCAAGAAGTACACACCGTGTACTTTTCTTTTTATTTCATTAAACGGACCGGGGTCGCGTCTAATCCCTATTTCCATATTCTTCTTCACCTAATTATGTCCAGGGCATCCGAGGAGGCCGAATATTCTCCTATCCGCTGATCCGTCACCAGTTGTCTGAATCGAAAACTGTTGGTTACAATAGAATCGCAGCAGTGAGTTCTTGGTTCTTCAATGGCCATGTTTCTTGATTCCTCCTCTTAAGAGAGTTATCTAAGGTTGAATGTTTTAGACATTTTTGTAGATCTTGTCTGTTCTAGGATTATTCAATGGTTGAGGTTAAACTATATTGATCTCGTAAGATCGAGGTAGGTGGTTTGTTCCCCTATGTTGAATGTCTTTGAGTTTTTGTGAAAAAAGTGTCAGATTCCCATGTATCTGGTATCTTGAGTCAGGGTTTTGAACCTGTATTATTGTCTTCCATATATTTCTTGTATTCTTGAGGTTATTATATGATTAATGATTAATTTTTATCATATTTGAGGATCACCCATCGGTGTTTCCCTTGTTTTGGTTGTTTACCACCGTTTGGAATAGGTTTCCTGTGATGCATACCTTGTTGTATTGATTGCTTGCCTTGAGATATTTTATTTCATGTACTTCCTGCTATTTATATGCTTTTGATGCATTATAGCTATTATCCAAGTAGTTGTTAAACTTACTCAGGGCTTCTGGTAGTCGATTACGCACGACTAGACTACTCAGGGATACATGAACATGATGTTGTAGACTGAATAGGGAATTGACGATTAAGGGGGTCCCTATAGAGTCTGTTATAAATAAGTATCATTCGCAGGACCTATAAGAATTGTACTTTGTGCTTCCTCTGAGTTTCCTTGTTTATGTATCGAGACTATAGGGGGAATTAGATGTAAGTGATTCCCTAGAGAGTCTATACCTATCATTGCAAGACCACAGGGGAATTGATGATGAGTGCTTCCCAGAGTGTATGTGCCTTTGTATGATTACATGACTATAAGGGTCTGCCAGTCTGAGCCACCCAGAGAGTCAGTGTGAATTTTGATTGGTTGGTTATGACGAGTCCACCAAGATAATGAAAAAGCTTGTTTTTTGTACTACTTGTAGTTTATGTAGTCTTCTGATATACGTGTTGTGTTACTTGCTATGATTTGGGAATATAGAGTTGTTGCTAGATTCCATGGGTGATAATTAAATGACTGAATTAAATTACTAAATAAATGTGAGTGGATATTTGTAGGATTTTTTACTTAGTGTACTCACAATTCTCTGTTGCATTTATTTTATTTACTTTTTCTATAATACTCACTGACAGTAGGGAACATATATTGTGGTGATTGCCTTCTGGGATAAGTCTCACACCCTGTTTGGGTCCTGCTTTTTGGCCCAAACGGGTTATATGGTTGCAGGTGTGGATAGGGATTGTGGCCCTTCTACTTTCGGTACATGACTGCTGGTTGGATCTAGAGAGCATAGGACCGAGGCTAGGCTTGCGATGCTGCTGGAGTTGCTGTTTAATTTTAGTACTTTGTTCTCAATTGTGTTTCAGCACGTTGTTGTGTTGTTGCTTTCCTTAGATAATTGTACCTGCTGCATAATTTTTATCATTATTATATTATACATTGCTTTATCTGTTTAGTTTTAGTTATGGTATGCTATTTACTAATTCCACTATTTATTTTTATTTCGTTTTCTTTGTATACCATACCAGAAGAGTTCATAGTTTACCCAATACCTCACTAAGGCCCTTGATTCTAGTCGGCAGCCTCTGGCATTTGGGGAAACGTGCTTGAGGTCATTTGGCGAACTGGGTACAGGGCACCCATTGAGTGGCTCCGGATTCAGGTCGTTACAAAACCTGTAATAATTCCATCATAATCCCTCTCTTACAATATGGGCCAAGGCACAACCTTGGGTCAACCACATCATGACATCTAAACCCATATCCCACATCAACTTTCACCATAGGGTAACATTTCCCATTTAATAAAAACCCTTAGTAAATCATGTTTGTAAAGATTAATCTTGTTTTTTGGTCCTCAACTCACACACAACTGGTTACTGACCAATAAAAATTTTTATCATGCATTACCAGCATGTGTACCACCTCAGTCTCATCCGAATTCAATGGAAATATACTCCAATATAAGCTAGTTACAGATCTCAAGTCCTGATCCCATTAGTCTCATGTAATTAAATCCAAGATCATTGGATTAGACCACTAACCATGCTCTTCATCATGTCAATATCACCTATCTAGAAGCACCCTTGATGATATTCTTCAAAATTGGGAATTTCACCTATTCCATAGTCCACTACATGATCAACCACAAACTAGAATTGTCTTAATACCTAAGGAATATACCCATACACTCACCACACCAATGAAAGCACATCCAAAACCAAAAGGGTCAAGTATCCTACCGATCCTACCAATAGAATCTAGTATTGATACTAAAACACTACGACTAAATGGGACTTTCTCAAGAAACCCCAAGGAATATCTTGTGACCATACAATATACCTAACAAAACATCATAAAAATTAATCTCAATCCGAAGAACCAACCCACAGTTCCCATCTCTAATGGTGATCACAATCTCGGGCTAACCCCTATATCAGGTTACCCTCACATATCATATCTCATCTCAAACATTGTACTTAGATCAATTCTATCCCAAGTCGTATCCCAATGGAACTAAGCTCTCCCACCTAGCACATACACCATAGTTCTCACATAGATCATGGCTCATGTGGTACACCTCTACTCAAATCATTCATTTATATGGAAACTCATGACTAAACCCTAATTCTTGGGTTCTCACATACATATATATACACATCAAGAAAAAGATGTCAGGTCATAAACCTACTAGGGGACTCATCCTCAATGGACATGCTCATACAAGATGACCCTCTTGAGAATCATGATCTAAAGTTATCCCTCATAGGGCCTCCACATATGGTAGCCACCCACTATATGATTACCATATCATATATGAACATACATACATATATTGACATCACCCTACCATGATAAAAATTGACTATACCATGATCATAGAGTTTATTTTAGTATAATTCCACCAAGAAGATATATTGGATCATATCATATAGGTTGTTGTTGACTCTTTAAATAACTAAACCTATTTCTCTTGGAACTAGTACCAAAACCACACACTAAGGGTTCATCACTGAGGAATCTTATTCTCAAACCAACCAACTAGGGTTAATATACATCCCTTACTCTAAGGGGATTCATTTATATCAAGGAGTATCTCATCATTGATCCACATGACCTGTCATCATAAGGAATATACATTATATACTAGATGAGTAGAATGTTATCACCAAGTAATATGGAAAACCTCTATATATTTTCTTATTAACACTATAAAAAAATGAGCCCTTATAATTTGTGATATCAATCACATACTGGTATACATATTTCAAGTTAATCCTTTATGCCGAAAATGATTCATGTACATGACCTCTTACATTTGGGACAAGATCCATAAACTATAATAAATCATAAAATCTCAAAATTCAAGTGCATAACACTAGGTGAAACTAAACAATCGTAAAAATGGAAAACTAAGAAAAAAATATAATATCTTTGATAACTTGTAATTATAATCTGGAAGGGTGTTATTGACAAAACAGTATGATATCTATCACAAGATATGAAACATTCCTATGTTACCTCTATACCATCACCCCAAATAGTAAGATGGACACAAATCCAGATACACTTTATGATATCAGTCACATATGATTTGATGCCTCTTTTGTAATATCATTTTCCCTGTCCACTCTGAACAGTAACCATACAAGTTAAACATGTGTCCAAGGGCATGCCTCATCATACACAAGAAGTTAATGAAAAACAATGGGGGTTTAGGTTATTACTATAGGGAGAATATACCCCCATATTAGAGTGTGTAATAATACTGTAAATAAACCGAACAAAATCCAAAATAATAAATCCGAGTACATTGAATAAAAAAATAACAATAATTAAAAAAAATGTTTTATCGATGAAAATAGTCAAAATAACTCATTGTCATGCTAGTATACAATGATTGATCATCCATTGGGCCGATCATATATATATAATAAATAAAAGTATAGAAGACACTGAGGATCTAATACCATCCTTGATCTTTACCTCATCCAAATAACCAATCCCATCCAAGTTATCCTACAGGACCAATCTACTCCAAGCCTCTACCCAACTGAAACCCATGAATATTAAGGTCTACCCAGGTGCCCAGTGCCATGGCCTCCCAAAAAGGGTGTGAGTACAACTCAGTAGCGCACCACTAATATAGTCTCATACATATACAACAAAATAATTATATGTTTATGTGATATACTCACCTGAATAAATAAAATAAACTTCAATAGCATAAATAAAATAACCATCCTCGATCATTAAGTTCTAACGTGACACATAGGATTGACTATACATACTTAATCTAGTTCTAGAGTATCTTTAAGAACGTCATGTAATCATTAAAACTCATAATAGGTGAAAATGCCAACCCCAATGAGTTTATCCTGTAAGGTTCATAGTATCAAGCCTAAATATAACCCCTAGGTGGTAATATTAGGAAATATAGTAGTCATCATGTCTAAATCCATCCCCCAGGAGATAATCCTTGGAAATCAATCAATGTTAGGAAGCATTACCAACTCCTAAGGGTGATCCAAGGTGGTTATAAGAATCAAGAATCATCATCAACACCTTAGGGGTGAACATAGTTCATCCAGATTATTATGTATCATTGTTGACCCCTCTAAGGTAATCTTTAGTGATCAATCAAATCCAGAATACATGTCAAATACTAAAGGGTGGCCCTAGAAAATACATTTAACCTAAGGAATACAAGATAGATCCTAGGAATCCTAGTTATATAAAAATAATTGAAAACTTTTCGGGGTAGTATTCTCCCCCCATGATATATCCAAATAATAATGAAAACACGAGTTGGATATCTGCCCAAAAAAATCTAATATGAATTTTATTGGACACTCAGGAACACGACTTGAAATCATCCCTATATCCATATACAATATAAATCATCAATTATAGTTCAATGGTGGCATGAACAATCAACTCTACCAATTCCCACATGCACCCTATAAGGGGTCATTATATCACTAGGGCACCCTCTTAGGTCCTTTAGGACACAAGATAACATGGAAATCCATATGGGATCCTCAATTGCAGTCTTATATCTTATGAGAAAACCCATCACTCAAGAATTAATATAATCCCTTGACATCATCATCATAAAATCATGACCTCAAAGGCCTTATAAGATAATCCATACTATCATTAGTCTCAATAAATGGATCAAGCTTGTCTCCCATCCAGAGTCATAAATTATCCATACCTCACAAAACTAGCCCATACAAAGTATACATAGTGAAAACAACCTACATAATCACATTTTCATGGGAGAAGAACACTCACCCCATGGTCAAATCAACTAGAAAAAAGTTTAATGAATATCAATGTTCACTATGTCCTATTAGGGAAACTCACTCTAACCCGTCACATTCCTCTATATAGATGTTTCTAAGGAACCAATATAAGGGGCACAACTTTTACTTAATTCATTAAAAATCACCCCTCAAGATTCAGTTATCTCATGATATATATTTATCATCCTTTCCTTGACCATCGGTGGTCGAGGAATCAAGATAGTGGACAAGGGTTATTAGTATCCCTTGAAACTTTTTGAAATCCATTTATAAAACTTTAATTATTTTATTAATCAATTTATATAATTTTAACAAGTCGACCACCCTTGGATGTGAGAGTGCATATATAACATGCCATATCAAACATGCATAGTACCATCTGTGAAATGAAAAAGGACAACTTTACTCAACTATGGATTTTATCCCTTTGAATAACCACCTAATAGCTCTCACCTAGACTGATCGATGCTCAATCATCGATCTATCATCATAATAAGGCCCTAACTCAATCCAAAGCATCCAAATTACCTAATTATTATTATTTACAATTTATTAAACAATTTAAAAATACTTATTCAATTTATTATGAAAATACATAATGCATAAAAATAATTTAAATATAATTGATAACCTAACCCTTATGCAATGGGCTGCGGCCCACTCCCAACACACACCTGAACATAAGACATGCAAAACACCCAATTGAATTACATAATTTATTAGTCAATTTAATCCGAAGTTTCCATAAATTGTAAAAATTACATAAATTTTCATTCCAAAATAAAAATAGCATGTGTAAATGTTAACATATCATCTTAGGATGTCCTATATCTAATCCACACAAAATCCCCATGATTTTCAGATGATTTCACAATGTTTTCGTGAAATCATCACCGAAGCCCTAGAGAGAGGCTACTGAAATTTGTGGAATCAAGAGAAAAGAAGAAAAAAATAGGTAGAGGGAGATATTAAACTAAAATTTTAACACCCTAATACATAATAATATTTTCCTCTTATAATAAATTTAATTTTTTTGATATCTTTCATTACACACGACAACAACTTTCTTTGATGGCTTGTATTACACAGAAGACTGAGTTTTACTAAATAATATTAATATTAATAGTTAAATTGGAAGTTAGAAATATAATTAAATAAATTAAGAAAATATATGGTTGAATTCATTGGTTACTAGTTAATTATAAATAAATATAAAAACCAATTGAATATAAAGGAAAAGTTTTTATAAAAAAATTATCCGCTAAAGGTATTTAATATTAATAAATTAAATTCATCACTATTAGTGGATTATATTGTTAAAATATATATATTATATATTCAATTTTTTTAAATTCATCTAATATATTTTATAGACATAAGATAAGAATAAATCCATTTTATCCATTAAAAGATATATTTTTCTAAATGTTGTTTTGCCACCTTTTAATGATGGATTTATTTTAAAATTAAAATTTGACACTTTTATAAAATTTATTTGACAAAATAAGCTTAATTTTTAAAATTTGAATGTCAAAATTATTTGAGGGTGAATTTTTTGTATTTTTCTGAGAGGTTTCATTTTTTTCATGAATAGTGAAAATACTAGATTTTAATTGAAAACTACCTTTTCGTCTAAATAATTTTTAATGATGGATTGTATTTTGAATTGATTTTAATGTAGAAATAGACTAATTATATATCTATTAATCCAATTATGTTCATTGAAATCAATTTTATGTTTATTTTAGATATAAAAACTTACTAAACTTATAAACATTTTCACATTAAAATCATGATTTCTCGTCCCATCTGTAGGATTAATTTTAAATTAAATTTTTTTAACTTTTGTGATTTTAATTTTTAAAAATTTATTCCTTAAACTAATATAAAATTTTCCTTTAACACCACAACAAATTTCCTTTATCAGTACTAGAGAAGCACTGACTACTCGATTGAGATTAAAAACCCCATTCCTTTATCTGTGCTTTTATAAGAGCTAATAAAGGATCCCTTTATCAGTGCTTCTAAAAATGTCGATAAAGGGAAATAATACAGTGTGTTGTAACAAAACACTGCAATAATATTGTAGTGTTTTGTAACAGCAAACCAAAACACCAAAAACACCACTAAATCATTAAAATGAAAAACAAACACATAATTTAAATGAAGAGAAAACAATATAGGATCGTTTGTTTTATTTTTCTGATTTGATGCACATTTTAAACAAAAATGATACTTAAATATTGAAAAAACAATGTTTAGTTATAATGGTCACACTTTGCATCAGATTGAGGTGTGGATGATTCTTACACATCTCAAATGACTTATGGATCATTTTCCTAATGTATCAAAATAATTTTAATGTGTTTTCTTGGTTTTGTGTGTGTCACCTGTATTTTTTACTAAAATGTCATTTTAAATGGGAAACACACACATTTACTCATACCAGTCATATCACAGGTCGGTTTGACATTATACCTATTCCTAAACATCACAAATGACATAAGAATCATTATCCTAAATTACCAATAAAAACCAAGCGCATTTGATCGGTATTCAATGAGTTAACCTTTTTGAACTAAAATGTTGATTTTAAATTAATTACAGGAATATTGATTTATACTAGACACATGAATGTGTATTCTCAATATGGAGTAGGCCCGTTGTCCTTTTTATTAAAATTGGTGTCATTTTTAAATAAAAAGACGCATTGAGAGTCATAACATTCACACAGTGCATCAGATTGTGGTTTGGATAATTAAAACATGTATCAAATTACTTATTGATCATTTTACTAAAGTATCAAAATTATCTAAATGTGTTTTCTCAATTTGGAATAGGTCAATTGTCCTTTTTATTAATTTTGAGACCATTTTAAAAAAAAGACGCACTTAGAGTCATAGCAGTTACAACATGCATCAGGTTATGTTACAGAGGATTCCTAAATGTTCCAAATGATTTAAGGATAGTTTACCTAATGTACCAAAACAATATAAATGTGTTTTATCGGTTTTGAGTAGGTTAGTTGTCCTTTTTATTAAAATTAATGTCATTTTAAAATAAAAAGGCATACATTGAGTCATACCGATCACACTGTGTGTCAGATTAATATAATGTTAATTGATACACATAAAAAATGACTTATGGATTGTTTTCCAAAAGTATAAAAAATAGAATGTTTTTGCTTTGTTTCGAGTACATCACTTGTTTCTTTACTAAAATGTCATTTTAAATTGCAAACACAGAATTTGACCTATGCTGATCACATCGTGTATCATTTTTATGTGAGACCAATTCGTAAATGCTGAAAATGACTTATGAATTGATTTCATAAATTATCAATAAAATCCATGATCATTTTATCTATTTTACGTGAGTGATATTTTTTGAACTAAATTATCAATTTTAAATAGATAATAGACACATTGATCCATAATGGTAACACTGTGTGTTGAATTGAAGTGAGACTAAATCCTACACACCCAAAATTACTTATGGATCATTTCCCTAAAGTATCAAAATAATTAGAATATACTTTCTCAGTTTTGAGCATGTTAGTTTCCATTTTTACTAAAATTAATGTCAATTTTAAGTAAAAAGAATCACTTGGAATCATACTTATCACACTATGCGTCAGATTGAGGTGTGGATGATTCATACACATCCCAAAGTCTCAAAATAATCCTATCTTCCAATGTTACCACGTTTCCATTTTATTTCTACGTATAACTTACAACACTTCATATTGATTATATCTTCTTAATAGAAAAACCTTTCTCATTATGGAAAGTCAGAATACTAGAGGCTTTCAAAAAATGGAATGGTTTTTCAAATAAGAATATAAGATCAATATGCAGTGTTGGAATATCAACCAAATGAGTCAATGAAAATATAAATCATCATAAAATTTGAAGAAAGAATCATTTTATCTTTTTTGTGTCTTGTTTTATATAGTTGAAAGAAAAATATGACTTTCCAGAAGATCTATGAAAAAACTAAATAATTATGAGATAAAAATGATAAATAAATTATCTTTAAATAGTAGGTAAAATTAGAAAAATAATAATTAAATAAGTAATTATAATTTACCTTTTCCAGATATGTTTATGCATTATTGACGCATTTCCTTGTTCTCATTATCACAATTTTAGGGTCAATTAAAAGAATCCACTTGTAAAAGAAAACAATTATTATACGAGTAATAATGAAATGAAATAAATTAATCATAAATATGAAATAATAAATTAATTATATGGATAATTATTTTACTGTGCAAAAATTGTTGACCATAGGGTGGTTCTAATGGTAAAGAAATAATGATGATAAAAGAAGTAGATCTCTCCAAACAATCAATCAATGATTGAGGAGGATGAAGATAAAATAGGATACATTGGATTGCGACTCTGAATCATCTGAGATAAATTAATTATATCCTATTAGGTTCATAAAATATTCATTTTTTATAATAAATAAATAAATTCGAATAAGATATTCAATATCAATGGTGAATGTCCACCATTTGTGAGAATTATATTGATGGAAATGAGAGATTCCCAAGGGTGGAAATAATAGTCAATGTTAAAGAATGAATTTTTTTTACATGGATTAAAGTAACAAATATATAGTTTTTATTACACATGCAATGAATGAAATGAAGTGATTTTTAAGAAGTATTAATGAGTGGGTTATCATTTGAAAGATGGATATATTTTTATCAACTCTAAGAAATACAAGAAATGATGAAATCAATGAATAAAATGTCATTGGTGATCAGAATTTTTTGGTGAAAACTCTAAGGAGTAAGCCTCTACCAAGAACCAGATTGTTTCCAATGTAGAGTCAAAATAATTTGGAGAGATTGTTAGTGATGAAAATTAGATCAAAACTTTCATGAAGAGCATTATCCGAATCAGAACAATGTGACATGAGGAGGTTGATCTGAATACGAATAATG
The DNA here is from genome assembly GCA_963277665.1 of Viscum album. Taxonomy (NCBI): domain Eukaryota; kingdom Viridiplantae; phylum Streptophyta; class Magnoliopsida; order Santalales; family Viscaceae; genus Viscum; species Viscum album. The sequence continues at coordinate 196,886,339 of OY728157.1, read as the reverse complement.
AAGGATTAGTATAGATAATGTTGTTGTACATGTTGTGAAAATAAATGTCCATTAGTTTAAAAACAAATGATTTTTTAGTTAATTTTTTGTCATAATTTTTTAAAACTCTTAACATAAACATTATCATAATGTATTGTAATGAAACATTTTTTATGTCATGTAATTGAGATGGTCGCATGTGTGAGAAATCACATTACCACTAGGACATAAAAAATGGATTTATGATTTTGTTAGTAAACCATAAAATTCAACAGAATTATGAATCAACACTGAAAATAGTATGTACTTAAATTATTAAATCCAAACAAATAAATTTTACTTAATGTGGGATTCAAATGGTGTAATGATTTTATCAAGGAAAAATAACATGTATTTCAACAAAATAGATTCAATTAAATTTATTTATTAAATTTACATCAATCAATGTTAAAACTATATTTTTCCAAAATTAGATAAATCTAGTGGTATAAGATTTATTCTTGAATGATTGAAAATATTCTTTAAAATTAAAATAATAGAAAACTTTTCCCATTAAATAAGTTACTTTTCAATGAAAATATAAAATTTAGAAAAATATTGATCAATCCTAAAGGATTGAGAATAATAAATTATATCAACAATGTACTCTTCTTCTACACCATGTAATGAAACAATATTTTGTTTCTTAAAACACCATGATGTTGAGGTATTTCTTAGAAAATGACTCATTCAAATTGATTATTTTTGTACTATATTTCAATAATCAAAATCAAAATATTAATTAAATTTTATCTCAAAATTCAAATTGAAATATTTCAAAAATAAAACTGAAAACATTATATTTTTTCCAGAAGTAATTAAATAAATAAGTCAAAAAAATAAACATTTATAATGTTCATAAAATTTATTTACATCATAATATAAGTCCCCAAATATGTCATATATTTCCTCATCCAACTAATTTTCAACGCAATGTTCCAAACCAATGTCAACACTAACCGCTATATGGAAGAATTTTTCAAATTTTATGATTAAAAAGATGTAGATGTCATGGAATATAGGTATTGGGAGCCTATTATACCTCACAACAACATGCCCCAACATTCGGTTTGATATATTTCGAGTCTCACATTAAAAATTGATTCCCATTGTGTCCCACATGATATTGAAGATGACGATACTTCAATATATCTGAAAAATTATGAATTTTGAGTTGTATTATTATAGTATAGTGCAACTGGACTTGTTGGGATTCATAGATGTGCATTTAGAAGGTATTGTGGATAAATGGGGGAAATTAGAGATATTTAAAAACCTAAATTTTGTTAGATTTGTGGTTATGTTCAACCCTTTAACCACTCAAGGCTTGGATTCAAGCCGTGGAATAGTTAGAACCTTGAATCCAGCATAGATTTGAGCTTGGGTTCGACAACAAGGAGCACCAATAGTAGGTCGCTTCCATAGAGTGTTTTGAATATCACAATCTACTTCGTGATGGGTAGGGTTCTTAAAATAGGTAGTGACACTTTTATCAGTGCTTTTAAAAAAAGTGCTGATAAAGATACCTTTTATTAGTGCTAATTTAATAAGTGCTGATAAAATTAATGTTTATCTGTTCTTTATTTAGCACTGATAAACACTTAAAATACATTTTTTAAATAATACTTTTTAAAAATATATATAATTATTATATATAATTATAATACTAATAATTATACTTTTCTAAAATAATAATTTTATAATTTTTTGAATATATAATTATTTATTTATAATCATATAAATTATTTTAAAAAAATATTATTTACATATATATAATTATAAATGTATATCAACAATATATATACATTAATAATCATATTTTTTAAAAAATATTTTTTTTAAAAATGTATTTTTAACATTATTAATGAATATTTAATATTCAGTTCACGAATATTAAAAATGAGTAAAATTGATTAATTAAATATGTAAAATATTTAAAAATTAGATAATATTGATTAATATATATCATAAATAATTGATATACATTTAAATAAAGCTGAAAATATATATTGAAAAATTAAAACATAAAAACAAATATATAAAATAATTAATATAAATCGATTAAATTCTAAAAACTTATTTTTATGTGTGCGTATGTATATAGAAATGCATTAATTATGTATATTTGAAATCAATATAATACATTTTTTTATAAATTAAAAAATTAAATGACCTTTATTTATGTCTGTTACTCAATGCAATTAGTAAATATTTTTAATTCATATTAAATTTTAATTATAAACTTCACTAAATATATTAATATTTAATATAAAGCATAAACATTATTTTTTATTATATAAATAATATTTTTATAAAATAATATATATCTATAAATTTATTATATACTTTTTATTAACATTATCAATAATCATCTCATTAATTAAATGTTTAATATTTTTCTCAATTTAATTATTTTTATTTTTATTTTGTTTAATTTTTATTTTACATATATCTATATAATAAACACATAACATTTATTAGTATTTATAATTTATATATGGTATAATCAATTTATTAATTTTTATCAGTAATTATTTAATTAATAAAATTTGTAATATTATTTTCAAGAAACTAATTTTTTTATTAAATTATTTCATTTTATTTATTCAGAACATTATCAGTGATAAAAAATCACTAATAAAGGATTATTTTAGGGGCACTAAAAATATTGTTCTGATAAAGGGTACCCTTTATCAGTGCTAAAAATAAAAAACCGATAAAGGTTTGAATCTATCATCACTTGCTTTAGCATTGATAAAGATATCATTTATCAGTTCTTTTTTATAACGCTGATAAATACCAGCGCTACTAACTGACATTTTTATAATAGTGATATTTGGAATAATCATAAATTATAATTTTGAATATGTTTAACATTATTTTTGATCAAAAGGATCAGTGAAAAAGTTAAAATTAATTATCATGATTAAGAAAAAGATGAGTTTACCAAGGGAGTAAAATTTGAATTTAAAGGAAAAAATGACTTTGAAACTTGTAAAACACCCATTTTGTAGACATATTTCAACCTTATACTTTATAGGTTATAGATTATTCCATCATTGGGGCCTTGTGTCCTGGAAAAAACAAGGGTGGAATTCCCTTTTTAAAAAAATTACAAGTGTGCCACTCACCCCACTTATTAAAGGCATACCCCTCTCTTCTCCAAGTCACACCTTCAAAACACTTTGATTCGTCGAAGAACTAACAAAATCACTCCCCAACTTCAATAATCTCATAATATAAGCCTTATATTGAGAATAAATCCAATTTAGGAGGGTATTAGTGAAAACCTATGGAGGATACCCAAAAAAGAGGTATTGTTCATCTAAAAGCATTTTTATTTTATTTCATTCTCGACGTCCTTAATTTTTTATTGTACCATGATAATATATTAACTTTATTATATTACATATACATATATGTTGTTATTTTAATTGTACTAACTTCAAATTGATATTCTTCCATCAAATGGGTTGCGCAATCATTATTTGTGTGTGTGACGGACAACCACCAAACGAATCGATGTCGTTCGTTTTTTCATTACCACCTTTCAAGGATGAGAATAATGATGGATTTATAGTTTCTATATGATATATATGATATTTTTTATTTTTTATTCTTATTTAATTAGTATATTAAACATAAATTGTTCTTTAAAATTTGTTTGAATATGATAATGTCACTTGTGTGTGTGACGGACTTCCGCCTCACGAAATGATGTGATTCATTCACTATTTACATGGAATGTTTAAAGGATGATGTAAATAAAAATATGTGATATATATGAAATAGTAATTACAATTTGAATATATATATAATTTAATATTTTTTCTTTCAATGTGATAAGAAAATGGAAACAACGTTAATGCATACGTATGACCTACAATCTCCATGAACGGTGTATTTCATTTCCTACCACAAAATTATATGGACTAATCTATATATATATATATGTAATGAATATATTTGATATTTAAATCGTGTTTTAAATTCTTTAGGTGATTAAATCATGATCTAGGTAATAGGAACAATAAATAAAAAGTCAAAACATACTTAAAAATAAGACAATTAATGCCCAAAACAATGAAAATAATGAAAGATTATTATGAAATGGGTGATAAGATGTTATAATAGGATCATATATGATATTATAAATGTTAATATGTTTATTTTATCAGAAAATAAAATACTTAAAACCATTATACATGATTTTAAAGTGTTCTCAACCAATAATAAGCATAAGGTTAAAGATTTCATCTCAATTTACATTCCATTAAGAATTAATTGTTATTATGAACCAATTAACTATGAGGTGTATATACTGATCATTTGACAAATAATATCTTGAATAATTTATTATTCATGATATTTTATGTTTTAATTTGGATTATTTATTCCAAGTGAATTTTATTTGAAAATTACCAAGTGATAAAAGTTATTGTGAAATTTCACTTTATTTTATAATTATTAACTTTATCTTTGAACAACCACATTACTATAGCCATTTTTAATTGAAAATTAAATTAATATTAAATATCCCTTTTCTTGTACAGTTTATATTAATATTTTCTAAATCTTATTCCATTATTAGATATTGTTTTTACTTTTAAAGTTATTTGATTAACTGGGGAAATATTGATAGATTTTTATCCTTTATTAAATATAGTTATTTAACAAGGAAAATTGTTTATGAATTAAATATATTAATAACAATATTAATAATGCTTTGGTCATGTATTAAATTGGTTGGGACTATTTATATTAAACCCCTCGATGCATCGTTAGTCTCATGAGATGAATCAGTTGGCCAAATCATATGAGTTTTTACCCAGTATGTTAAAACCATCATGTGAAAGGTCTTGACATTAAAGGTTCCATGTTCTTGGAAAAAATGATTTCTAATATTTAATAATTTAATTAATTGATAATTCAATTATTATTATTTTCCATGATTTATTTTCTATGACATTTTCTATGGATGCATTTCATTTTTAGTTTTTTGGTTAAATTACATGTATTTCAATTATTTATTTTTTGTTATTGATTATGACTCTTCAATATATTTATGTTCTATGTGTGTTTAATTATGTAGCATGAAATATTGATTATGATTATTGATTCATTATAGATTCTATTTTACTTAACCCTTACTTATAATTTGAGCTCACCCTTATTTTGTTTCATTTCCCCATGATATGAAGATGAATTCTCAAAATGAGTTTTAGGATGTTGTGTTGTTACTTTTGTTATGTTTTATTATCTTTTATCAATGTCATATGGGTATCATGTATGTAATCCAGTTTTCCAAAAAATTTAAACTATTCTGTCCTTTGAGATTTGAATCTTCTATCTATGTTAATGTAATAATGTAATAAATTGTCTTCTGGATACTGGGATTGGGGTTGTTATAGTTGGTATCAGAGAAAGTTTAGTAGAATCCATGGGAACTAGATTTAGTAAAACATAGATTAGGTAACATAAACCTAATATTTAATATGATTTTAAGTATTAAATAACATCCAAAATTTTGGGTAAGGTATATATTATATGGGTCTTCCTAGAAATTCATCCCTATCTAGATATTAAAAGTGGATGTGGTTCTGACCCAAATGCATCTATAGGGTAATAACTCTGAAAAGGGTGTGTTAGGATTGAATTGATATTAATAAAGTACATGAAAATAGTTCTAACTATGCACATGGTTTAACACACTCAAGGGATACACATAGTATAATTCATATTTTCTTTACAAACCATTATGGAGGATTTAAAAGTAGAAATATCCCTAAAGAGACCAATGTTTATGATTCTAAGATTAATAGTGCATAAATTTTTAATTTAGGTTGAGGTTTGAACCATATTTGGAATTATACATTATGATTTAAAATTCATAACTTTATGAGATAAGTCAGTATATGTCATTATATATAAATAGTGTCTGGAAGGAAGAATAATATCAATACTCGTGGACAATGTATAGATTAACATGCTTAGGAGACCAATACAATTGGTATTGGAATGGAGAAAATTACTGCTATATTAGGGAAGATTAGTTAGGTTATAAAAAACTAACCTTTCCCAGATATAGAAACTTGTTCCATAGGGAAATTATCCCTAGTTGGACTTATTTATGTTATTGAAACCCCCATCTTTTAATGGCACTTCTAATCCAATTATAGCTGAGAAATGGAATAAGACTAAAGAGAACATATTTTTGGATTTGTGATGCATTGAAAAGGAAAATGTTATAATTTTCATGTATGTTCTCAAAAATGATGTTTACCAATAGTGGATTTTGATCCAGAATACAGGGGAGGAGAATAAATATAACTCATACAATGTGAAACTTTTAAGAAGACATTATTAAATAAATATTTTCCACATGATAAATAAATTGTGATTAAGATAATGTTCTTTATCTTAAATCAAAATGATGAAGAAATGTCATTGATTATGAAGCTACCTTAACAAGGTTATCTAGGTATTCCACAAACTACATATGGAACACAGAGTGTAAGATTGATCATATTTTAAGGGATTAAGACATGTCTTTGAAGGGTGCTAGTACCTCAATTTTTTTCATACAATTAAATAGTTTTTTTGTACCATAAAAAAAGATAGGTATTTATCTATAAACATTATATTAATGAGAAATAAATATAATAATAGGTCATCCTAACACCATGAAAAATGAAATGCATCAAACAAGAAGAAGTTGATGAAGATATTCCTAGAGTAAGAGAACTGTGGAAGGAATCACCCAGGGAAATGATTTAAGGGCATGGGAGTTTGTTATAAGTGTGGGGAAAAAGGTTATCTTGTTAAATAATGTAAGGTGAAGGATTAAAACATTTATATTAAGTGATAAAACTTAAAGGAGAAGTGTAACTATGAAAATTAATTCCCCAATCATCATGGAAATATTTTACAGAAGAGGCCAATGAGAGATGGAAAAGCTTATGAGATCACAATATCTAAGGTATAAGTACCAAATGATGTAGTATAAGGTACATTAATATGATATTTTAAATTAATAAAATGATTTATTTTATCCTAGATCACCACACACTTTTATATCTACCAAGTTTTCTAAAAAAAAGACATTTCACTTTTGATTTAATGAGGGAGTTGTCGACAGAAACTCCTATGGGAAATCTCTGGGGAAAAAATATGTGTTGGGAATTCCCCATTATGACACATAAGAATTCTTTATTTTCTATCCTTATTGTGATACCTATGATTAAATTTGATATAATGTTCTATATGGATTGTATTTCAATGTACTATTCCAAAATTTATAGGAAGAAGAAGGAAATTATGATTTGTGAGGAATATGTAGAATTCCTTACCTTTATATATGAAACTTCATTAAATTATTCTTATCTTGATCCACCCCACTTGATCTACTGAATGAAATTCTTGTGGATGAATAGAACACAAAATATATGGATGAATAATTTAACATCCAAATTGAGGATGTACCTATTGTACATGAAAACATTGATGTATTCCCCAAATAATTACTTGGACATACCCTAGAGCATGAATTTGAGTTTTACATTAATTTAATCCCTGATTCCAGACCAATATCAAATACTACCTATAGAATTGACACAATGGAGTTTTTGTATTTTAAGAAACAACTAGAGGATTTGGGTAATGGTGGATTTATTCACCCTAATGTTACAACATGGGGATCCCATGTTCACTTTGTTAAGAAGAAATATGGATCCATGAGGCTGTGAATTTATTATAGAGAAATCAATGATATTATGACAAATAAAAATCATCCTATACCTCACATTTATTACATATTTTATCAACTTCACAGAGCCCGATATTTTTCAATGACTGATCATCATTCTGGGTATCATCAATTGGGAGTAAAGAAGGATGTTCCTTTTGTTGGAAAAATTATCTCTAAATATGGAATCTAAATTGATCTATCCATAAAAATGAAACTAGGGAATGGACTACACCAACAAACATAACTAAGGTATATAGTTTTATTGGTTTGGTAGGTTACTATTAGAAATTCATTCATAGTTTTATCTGATTGGATAGCCCATTAACCAAGATTACCCATAAAAGGTTATGTTGTTTTTGGAAAAAGGAATCTGAATAATGTTTTGATGAACTAAAGAGGATATTGGTCAATGCTCCAATTTTGACTCTACCATTTGGAAGTGATTGGTTTGTGATATATAGTGATACATCAAATAATGGACTTGGTAATGTCCTAATGAAAATGGATAGTGTTATTTCTAATGCATCATGGAAATTGAATATTAATGAATGGAAATACCAAACTCATGATCTTGAGTTTGATGATGTGATATTTTATTCGAAGATATGGAGAAATTTTCTATATAGTGAAAGATGTGAGATATAAAAGGATTATAAAAGCCTTACATACATATTTCAATTGAAATAGATCAATATGACAAAAAGGAGATGGCTCGAGCTACTCAAGGATTGTGATTTCTCAATACACTACCACCTAGGGAATGAAAATATGGTAGTTGATTCATTGAGTAGGAAAGATCATTGAATTATGACTCAAATGAGGGATGAGTTCGATCTTAGGTTCACAGATCTAGTAAATATGGATATGAGAATTAATAAGTAAGGGGAGACCTCAATAATTTTTTAAATTATTGAAAACCCATATTTATTAGATAATATAAAGGAATATCAATATAATATTGAGAACTTTCAGAAGAAAATTAAATCTTCGAATAATGGGAAATTAGTAGATTTCATTTATGAAGATGATGTTCTGGAATTTGGAAAGAGATTATGTGTTCCATTTACACCTGAGCTAAAAAGGGAATTATTGGGAAATGGTCATAGCTAAAATTTTCTCTATACACAATGGTAGAACAAAAATGTATAAGGATTTGAGGGAACATTTTTGGTGAGATAACATGATGTAGAAAATTGTTGATTTTGTGTCCAAAAGTTTTATTTTTTAAGAAATTAAATCTTTGAGACAAAATCATAAAGGATTCACGAAACCTCTTCATATTATTATGTGTAAATGGGATGAAATTATATGGACTTTTTCATAAGACTAGTAATGACTCTTAGAAATAATTATGCAATATGGGTTATCATTGATCACCTAACCAAATATTCACATTTCTTTACTACAAGATATGATTTACCTATTTAAAACCTTGAAAGGATATATATTATTTAATTTTTATCACTTAATGGTTCATATACATCAATTTTTTTTGATCAAGATACCAATTTTATATTGAAAATTTGAAAGAGTCTTCAAAGGACTCTCGATACTGAGCTACATTTCAAAACCTCCTACCATCCTTAAACTGATGGGGAGTCCAAAAGAACTATTCAAGAAATGGAAGACATGATGAGGTCATTATCACTTGACATTAATGTTATGTGGGATTTGTATTTACCTATGGTTGAGTTTTCCTATGAAAATAGTTTCCATTTCAGTATTCAAATGGAACATTATAAAGCGTTATATGTAAAGATATTTCACAAAAACACTTATTTGGATGAAGTTGTTGAAATAAAACTTGTAGGACAATTCTTTTTTAAGATAATGCAGTGAAGGTAAAATATATTCAAGCTCTCATAAATGAAACTCAAAGTAAACAACAGATTTAAGCCGATAATCAGTGGAAATATTTATAATTCCAAGATAGAGATCAATATTTCTAAAATTATAATCATATAATGGTATTATAAGGTTTTGTAATAAAGGGAAATTGAGTCTCATATATATCAAACCGTTTGAAATTTTTAAGAGAATTGGAGTTTCGGCATACCATTAGAAAGTGATGCTGAACCTATGGAATGTACATGATTTGTTCCATCTATCTTTTCTAAGAAATTACATGCTAGACCCACACACATGTTCTCACCTCTCATTAAATTGAGTTAGAGCATGATCTCTCTTATTGTGAAGAACCCATACAGATTATTAAAACTAGAGAGAAAGTATTGAAGAATCAAATGACTCATCTAGGAAAGGTAATCCAGGAGAGTCAAAAAACGGGGGAAGGAACATATGAAACAAATTATATTATAAAGAATAAATACCCTCAACTTTTAGAACTTAATAGCCTGGAAATTTTTAGGATGAAATTTTTGAAGGAGTGAAGAATATAACACCCTAATAGTTTACAATATTTTCTGCTTATAATAAATTTAATTTCATGGATAACTTTCATTACATGAAATGATTAAATAATAAAAATCATTTTTAAAATCATAATTTCAAAATTATATTCTGGTAAATTGTTTGTTATTTTTCTGAGAAATTTCATTTTTTGATGAATAGTGAAAATAATGGATTTTAAATAAAAACTACAATTTTTGGGTAAATAATTAATAATATAAAATTATATTTTTAATTGTTTATAAAGTAAAAATTCGTAAATTATACATCTATTAATACAATTTAGGTCATTGGAATTATTGAGAATTCATATATTATTATTATACATGAGATTTTTTCTATGATATTATCTGTTGATGCATTTATTTATCAATTAATTGATTAAATGGAATGTGTTTGAGTTATTTATCAGCCCATTTTGATTATTCATTATCTAGATATTTTTGTTCTATGTCTTTTTAGCTATATATCTTTCCATATTGATTGTTATTATTGATTCATGATATCTTTCATTGTACTTAACCCTTATAGGGCATTTGATCCCACCCTTATTTTATTTCCTTTCCCCAAGATATGAAGATGAATTCTTAGAATGAGTTTCAAGGATGCTTATATTTTAATTTTTTATTCATTATTTTATTTTCCCAATATAACATAGGCATCATGTATATAATTTGGTTTTCCAAAATTGCAAAACTATCTAGTACATTGTGATTTGAATATTGTATATATGCCAATGTAATAAAGTAAGGCACTGAATCCAGTCAACTGGGTTGGGTTCATTATAAAAATCATTGAAAAACACCATAATGATCTCCCCAATTCCAAGGGTATTACATGAGGAAGTGGGTATGAGGTGGTTTTCCATTTCATAGGTGAGGGAGGAAGATGATGGTACATCCTACTAGAAAATTTGGGGGAAAATAATTCATTTTCAAAATTTTAAAGGGTCACGTGGTTATCCAAAACAAGAACCAACCATGAATCCTTTACTATAAAAGGTGTCCTCCCTCATAAAATTGGTTCATATAGGTATATAAACCTTATTCTAACAATGTAATCCAATCTACATCATCTGACATGGTTTTTTTACAACCGTGTGGTTTACATTCATCTATCCCCAATCCAATCCAAGACACACGGGTTCTTATAAAATATTAATGTTTAACTCTTAGTCATGTCCTAACCATAAAAACTAATTATGATCATTAGAAAATTAACTAAAAATATCTTCACACTTAATTTGCTTCATGGTTTCCCCAAAACCATGCATACAAAACTATGCACCAGGTCACAAATCATCTAAAAATCCTAAATTTCACCCAAAGTTCATGATACTCAATCAATCACTTAAGGGATATCTCATGCCTCAAAACCTATAAAAAGGAATCAACTTATATTTATAACACTCACATAACTTTAAAGTGAATATCAATTCTAAAAATTTACCATGTTTTATAATTTCCAAAAATAAAATTTATTTTAAAATTTATAACTCACAATGAGAGAGGTTTTATAGAACATGTATCTAGAATTTATCAAAAAAATTGAAACCTTCATTGACTAATCCATGATATCCCATATCACATAACTAAAAAAATTTGATCTTGGTAATCTTATCATGAATTACATTTTCAAATCATCCCACTTCCATTTGAGAGTGGGTAATTTATAAAGTAAACTTTTTGGTGTCTGATTCTAATTCTTTACATACATAAAATTAAATTTTATTTAAATAAACCCTATTATTTCCTTCTTCATTCTAATCCACAATAATTTTATTTTAATATCATTATACATATTGTTAATCCTTAGGTGAACGTCCCATTATGAAGCATTTCATTCCCAAATTAGGTCCTCATGTATTCTCAAAGCTACTACCGGAAAACTCTATGCATATATAACCTCATTGGATTTTACAGGCCAATTAGGTGAAATATCCCTAAAATATATATTTTCCATCATCAATAAGCAATTTTATTTAGATAACTGACTCTCATTCACCCTCTCAGGAGTGTGTATGTAATAATTATGGTCATCAAGTTTGGTCTACCATGAACTCCTAAACATAAATGCGCATATCATTGAAGAGACTCATGATTTATCACTCACTACTAGATATATACATCTCCTATGCCTAAGTCTCTATGACCAATTCATCATCCATGATGTTCCCCTTCCCATGGATATACGCTATCAAAAATTCAAAAGATTATAAGGTTAACCCACCTCATCTTCTAATGGTGATGGTCCCTCTATAAAAATATATAAATGAGGCTCCTATGGTTTGTTTATACCATAAATATCTCACTGAAAATATGATGAAGTATTCATATCATCATTTGAATAACAACATCTAACTCTAGATAATGTGTGAGGTAGTTTATCTCATGTGGCTTAAACTATTTGGATCCACAAGTGACCACTCACTCATCTTGAATGAAAATTTCACCAAGCCTAGCTCTTAAAGGATAAAAATACAATATATACTCATTATTAGGCTTATGTAAGATTAGGATCGACACATATTTAAATCTCTCACTTAGCACCTACAAGTCTCTCTCACAAGAATCAAACTAGAGGAACTTCACCTCCTTTGTGGCCAAGGCCATCATCATCACTTACAAATAGGAGAAATTCTAGATTAGTCGTTAGTAGTAACTTATCAAGCCTAAGAAAAATAATATCTTAAAGATTTTTTTTGTTCATTAACAAGAAACCATATCTTGAACCATCTCTGGGTTAACTAATATACCCACCTCATATATCACGTTCCCTAAAAAGATTAACACACTTATCTAGAACTAAAGCTTCATGATATTAGCATATAGTTGACGCTCCCTCAATTTACATATAATTATATCTAAATGAAAAGTGTTCAACTCCATTGACTAAGAGTAACCCATAAGATCATAAAAAAAGTGACCATGAATGAGTCCAAATAAGAGTATAAGTCTCTATTAATCGAGGCTATAATTACTATCAGTGTGTTCCCAGCCCGAGAAACATCAAAATATACTCATATAGGTTATTAATGGTCCTAAATTAACAACATCTAATTTCAGAAGGCCTCATCCAGAACTACTAGTAGCCTAACCTCATAGCAATATTAAAAACTAATTTGATCCTCTCATATAATCAAACAAGTCATAAATATATGGAAGGGGATATACTGGTTATTAATCATCACCTAATTCCACCTCTATTAAACTTCACATAAATACAATGAGACATTCTACTTCTTGAAAAAATAGGAGCACTCCAAGTGGATGTGCTCATATAAATTAATACCTTCAACTCCAAACCATCCTGCTGAACCATGATCTCTCACTTCTCTAAAAAACAATCCAATAATCTAGAATGTATATGGACATTGTACTAAACATTAGATCAGTTATAAACTGAATCTCACACTTGGTTGAAAATAAAGAAATATAATCAAGAAACATATCTCAGAACAAATGAAAAGTGGTAGGAGACAATGCCTTGAAATTCACCTCATATCTTAGAGAAACACTAACAAAATGGTTTTTAATCATCCTTATCTATTGATTTCTAGGTCCCAAATGGCCTACAGGTAGATCCCACTCTCTAATAGATGTATAATTTGTATCCTATAATGATGTCAAAGGTACTAATATAAGATAGTGGTTTATGTGAGCTCAATAAAGAGCTAAATAATCCATCTTGGGGATCATATAAGAATTGTCCATATCTAACCTGAAGAATTCACAGAGGAAGGTATGCCCATTGATCATAATGGTATACACTGGACACCTCTAAACACCATATGATTGCACCCCTAAGGTGTATCAATAAACCAATCCCCATATATATATTGTATTAATAACCCTATATAACTATAAAAATACTTGAATATAAAGTATTTTTATGCATGCATATCAAATAAAGAAAAAACATCTGTCGATTCCACAAGAATCATACATCTGACTATAGATAGCTCACTTAACTTCATAGAATGATGATTATCAATGGAATGAAGTTGGCTAGACCCCTATACCTGAGATCACAAAACCTAACTTCCCTGAGGTACATTTCCTTTTTTTTCACTGCTGCTGCTAAGTAATACGATCACCTACATGACTTGAATAGCTAAAGGACTACAAATTTTTCAACTATTATTTCCCTTAGTCCTTCCCCTAAACCATTGGTTTAAATTGATTTGCAATCTATATTCAGTCATTGTGAAATTAAACAAAACCGTTTCACATTCTATAAATCCCCAAGGTAGCAACACTCCTTCGACAGGAAATAACAATCTGGTTGAGCATACCCTTGGTGTCTGCACTGAAAATACCTGAATTAGACTCTCCCTATTAGAGGAAAGGACAAACCACTTCTCTAGTATCTTTTCCTATCATCACCCAAGTGAGACTACTCAAATCACAGCTTCTTACTTCCTGATGATCTGATCTTGGTCACAACAAAAGAATATTGTTTCCTAGTTGACCTACCCTTGTTCTAGTTCTTCTCAATAATTATGGCTTGATTCATGGCCTCAAAAAATAATGTTATCCGGAATTATTTAAATTGGGAAATAATAGAGTTCCTTATGTGATCCCCAAAATTATTAACTCAAGTTGCCTCAACATCCACCAACATAGGTGTGAATTGTAGAATATCGTTTAATAGATAAGTATATTTCATCACTGACATTACCCCTATACAAAATTCATAAAATCCCTTGTTATGTTAGGCTTTAGAGTCTCTTGTTTGAAGTGTTCAAAGAAATAAGAGTGAAAATCCTTCCAAATCTGACACACAAGTTGTTCTTCCTAGACCAGAATGTACCACAAGTGTTTTTTGGTCCCCAAATAATATAAGTATCATGATTCACCTACCTCTCAGGGGGTATCTTAAGGTAATAAAAAATTATCTTCATATAATCAACACAAAACTCAACTATTTATGGTCCACCCTCACCCATAAAGAGTAGTATATTTTATAGTTCAAACCCATGATCCAAGTATGTCCTGGTTGGACTACCCCTCAGTAACCAATGCCTCATAGATTGGAATACCAAGAGAGGGATCCCTATGAGATACTAATAAATAGTGGGGATTGGTGTAATAGGTGACTCTGGGTCTACTACAAGTGGGGCATGCTCATCCACACAACAGCTAAAGTGAAGGTCATCCTAGTGGCATATGGATCTATAAAATTTCAAGAAAACGACTCATAATATATTTCTATCATAGATATAATATAATATTTCATTATAATAAATAATAGGACTATGTCACTCTACCCCCAAACGCACTCCCTATGATATAAGGGTCTCCTAGAATACGGCTTCAGTCTAGTGTAACCTACCCATTCCCGAGCCAGCTATGGCCTCACAAGGGTCCTATAACAGTCATATAATATCAAATTAGTATTCAATAATTATATGTTCATCATATATAGATTCACTAATAAGTTATATATAAAAACTATATATAAGTTTTATTGACACATTATGTAACTGAACCTTATATATTAACCAAAATACCAATCACAGGAAAGAAATAAAATTTCATGTAAACCCAAAATTCTATGAATGATTCTTGAACACACTCCTCTTACCACCCTACACCAAGAGTAAAAACCCATAAATCATAAATCAATAACAAAATTAATCAACTAGACAATTAACCCAATAGTAAAATAAAAAACCAAGAATAATAGTCTCATACCTGGTAACATGGGCTTCTCTCATATGTGGGTTTGATAATCCTATGAAAATATATTTACCAAGTCTTGTAAACATACTATCAACTATATATTATTTACAAAATAGTAATATAAAAGAAAAATGGTTCTCTAATACCACTTTGTAATATACATTATCTGGTTTACCTTTATTGTGACCAAACCAATGTAGTATGTACATTAGGTATGCCTCTTAATATGTCAGAGGCTATAGGCCGATGGAAATGGTTGATATATATCACATGGAGAGACTATAACCACATGTTTAGATAACCACAAACACAGTGGAAGAAATATCATTAACTATTCATCCCAAAAAAAGGGAAGTAAAATGATAGATATCACTGGTAAATGACATAAAATAGTTTAAAACAATAAATTATATATACCCATGGTTTGAATGCACACCTCAATGATGAACAAAATATCACTTCTCATATAAAAATAATTTTAAATGAGTTGTCTTAAATTTTTTTTACTAGTTTAATGATCTATTAACATCATAGTTCATTAAGGCGAATGATCCATATCCTAACCAGTATCGAAGTAAAATAAGTCATCATTGGTGAACAAGGAATAATCAATCATAGGATGATGATACAGTACCATTTTCATATTTAAGAGGTTGATATACCACCACCCTATAGCTTGGGTGGATGAGTAATCACTAAACCATCCCATCTGGGTGGATGATATGTCACTGTTACCACTCTTAAAGTGAAATACATACCACAATATCAAGTCCAAAAGTAGAGGGTTCATCATTAGTATTTTCTTTAGGTGGATTATGATCTAGTGGTATCACATATCAATTGTTCTTTACACCACAAGTATTAATTCTTAGGTGTACATCATACCACTGGAATAAGTCCCCAAGTGGATGATGTACCATAAGGAAAAATCTCTTAATGGGAAAAATCTCTTCAAATGAACGTTCTCAAGTTGTTTATATACCACTAAGAAATTATTAAGAAGTTATTTAGATGAAAATATTTTATTATTATCTCAATGAATCATGGATCACTAACACTATTTAGGGATTGATGAGAAACCACAAACCTACCTAAAGTCATTAGTATACCTCTAGTGCACCAAGGTGGATGAGATTCCACCACTAATTAACTTTAGTTGGAAGGATTCCAAATTTTTCCAAGAATCCCAAAAAATTAATTATACATCACTAAAATTGAACTCAAGATATTTATAAGCATTAATCATATCAAAGGTTATGCTAATAAGTTTTTATCCCATGAAAATGTCTTGGTGTTTGTTCATCCTACCTATAACATAGTTCATAATCAAGAAATTACTCACTAAGGAATACTCAAGGGGGATGAACTATGTCTCTAGGGTTTCTTATTAGTCAAATAAACCCATCACGTGTTCAAACGAATGTTTCCAAACTCATTTCCATAATAAATTTGTTCATTGAAGAGAATTGGTGTTGATGCATGCCACTCATAGACCACACCCAACCTTTTTGGGTTCCATTAGTTCCATTAAAATTTAAGAAAACCAGTATAATTAAATTTTAGGGTTTATACAACAAATAATAATCTCCCATGTTTCTTTTTATGTACATATGGTATAAAAATACTATTAGGTAATCAAAAGACCACCTACTTGGGACTAGTAGTGTCTAACTCTTCGAAAAACACACCCACTACTACAAAATAGGTCTTTTACAGTGCTGGAAGTGGCATTTATTTGTTCTAGTAAAGTTTTGAATACATGAGGAAGGTTAAAAGCCTTGGTCTATAATCAATACTGACAAAGGGTTCCTTTATCAGTGCTAAAAATCACTGATAAATTGATCCACTATTAGCGCTTTTTAAAAGTGCTAAAAAATTTACCATTTATCAGTGCTTATAGAAGCGTTGAAAATTTACCTTTTATCAATTCCCATAGAAGCATTGATAAATTAGATATTTATTATCACACTTAAATGTATTGATAATTGTGGTCTTTATCAATGCTTTTAAAAAGCGCTAATAATGGTTCATACTACAGTGTTTTGTAACAACACATTGTAGCACCACTACAATGTGCTGTAATAGCACACCGTGATGCCAGAAACACACCGTATGAAAAAAAAAACAAGTCCCAATACAATATTTAAATAAAATGAAATTTACAACATAAGAAAAATAGAGAAACGCTATATTAAAGATATTTAAAACATTGTTTTATACAGTTTCATAAATACAAATTATTACATACATTCAAAAACATCAATGTTTCATTGTATTTTAATCATATCCTGACTCTTGATATTTCCAAAAAAACACCCCTGATCTACAAAAATAATTCACATATATAAGAAAAAAATTCTTATGTAGGAAATAATATAAAGAAAAAATTAACAGAAAGTGTTAATTTTACTAAAAATTGTATATTTTTTAATTAAAAAAGACACAATTGGAGTCATACCGATTACACCGTACATCAAATTAAGGTTTGGATGATTCAAAAATGTCTAAAATGACTTCTGAATCAGTTTCCCAATTTATCAAATTAATCTAAATGTTTTTTTCAATTTTGAGTACGTCCTTTTTTACTCAAATGGCATTTTAAACGGAAAACATGCACTTTTTACTCATTTAGTCACATATTGTATCGGTTTGATGTGAAATGAATTCATACACATCACAAATGACTTATGAATCATTTTACAAAATTATAAAGAAAATTTGAGTGGGTTTGATTATTTTTCAATGAGTGACACTTTTTGAACTATAATATCAATTTTAAACTCATAATGGAAACTTTGAGTCATACTGGGATCATTGTGTATCAGATTGAGGTTTGGATGATTCCTAAATTCCAAAACATACTTATGTATCATTTTTGTAAAGTATCAAAAAGATATGATTGTGTTTTCTTGGTTTTGAGTAGGACAGTATTCCATTTTACAAAAATTGGTGACACATTTATATTAAAAGGATGCACTTTGAGTCATAACAGTTACACCATGAATCAAATTGAATTGATAATTATTTATACACATCCCAAATGACTTATGGATCATTTTCATTATGTATCATATAAATATGAATTTTTTTGTCAGTTTTGAGTAAGTCAATTGTCTTTTTTACTAGAATGTCATTCTAAAGTAGAAACATGACCTTTTGACTCATTCAGATCACATAATGTATTTTTTTGATGTGAAATGGATTAATGCACCTAAAAATTACTTATGAATAATTTTCCTAAATTATAAACAAAATATAATCATGTTTGACTGGTTTTTAGTAAGTGTCACTTTTTGAACTAAAATACCAATTTTAAACTGATAACTGACAATTTTGGTCATATTGGGCACATCGTGTATCAGATTTAGGTGAGGTTTATTAATACAAATAAAAAATGAATTATGGATCTTTTTTTAAAGTATCAAAACAATGTGAATGTTTTTTCTTAGTTTTTATTAAGATTTTTTCTATTTTACTAAATTTGATGTCAATTTTAATTAAAATTCACATTGAGTCATATCGGTCACACCAGGAATTGGATTATGGTGAGTATTATTCATACACATCCCAAATGACTTATGGATCCTTTCCCTGATGTATCAAAACAATCAGAATATGTTTTCTTGGTTTTGTGTACCTCATTGGTCTTTTTTACTAAAATGCCATTTTAAAATTGAAACATGCACTTTGACTCATATTGATCACATTATGTATCAGATTGAGGTGTGGAAAATATCTACACATCAAAAATTACATATGGATCGTTTTACTAATGTATTTAAACAATTTTTATGTGTTTTCTTAGTTTTGTGTAGGTCACTTGGCCTTTTTACTAAAATTGGTGTCAATTTTAAATAAAAAACATGCACTTAGAGTCATACCAGTCACAATGTGCATCGTAATTATGTGAGGCTGATTTATTCACATCAAAAATCACATATGGATCATTTTCCTAAAGTATCAAAACAATTTTAATGTGCCTTTTTATTTTTGAGTAGGTCATGTTTTTTTTATTAAAATTGAAATCAATTTTAAAAAAAGATGCACTTAGAGTCATGTCGATCTGTCCATGCATCAGATTGAGGTGAGACTGATTCCTATATGTTCCAAATCAGTTATTGATTATTTTCCAAATGTATCAAAAAAATATGATTATTTTTTCTCAGTTATGAGTATGCCATTTTTATTTTTTTACTAAAATTTCATTTAAAACCTAAAACACGCACATTGACTCATATAGATCACAGCATGTATAAATTTGACATGAGAAAGATTTATACATGTTACAAATGATTTATGAATCGATACCCTAAATTATCAAGCAAATATGAGCGTGTTTTCTTAGTTTTCAATGAGTGCCACTTTTAAAATTTAAATATTGATTTTAAGTTGTTAATAGACACATTGAGTCATATCAGAAACATCGTGTACCAAATTGAGATGTTTCTAATTATTACACATCACAATTTAATTATTGATCATTATCATAAAGTATAAAAATAATCTAAATATTTTTCATAGTTTTGAGTATGTCAGGAGTCCTTTTATATAAAATTTATGTCATTTTTAAAATTAAAATAAGTACTTGGAATCATAACGGTCACATCCTATTTTGTATTGAGTTGTGGATGATTCATACATGTCACAAATTCTCAAAACAATCATAATTTTCAATGTTACCATGATTTCCATAGAAATTATTTTTCGAATGGTCAACATTGAATGAGCAGCTTTGAACAAACCACATCAACTTGAAAACAAGAGTCCACCTATATAGGGAAAAAATTATCATGGGAAATAATAAAAATAAATAAATTAAACATTAATATGAAATAATAAAATAATTATATGAACAATTATTTTACTAAAAATATAAATATTAACTCTATGATTGAGTAGTGTAGGGAAATTTATGGAACGTGATAAATATCAGCACTGTAGGGGTGAAAGGTTTTGAGGGAGAAGAAGACTGTGGAAGTTTTGGTGCAGAAGGACATGATAGATGGAAGAACCACCCCAACTCGAACAAAATAATCCCACCCTATAAGAAAAATATTATGATGTGAGTAAAAATAAAAAGAAATAAATGGAACATAACTATGAAATAATAGATTAATTCTATAAACCATGATTTTATTAAGTACACATCAATATTACCATTCTAAATAAGCAGATGAATCATTATTTATCTTCTTACAAAGGTAGTAGGGATAACCTGAAGTAATGTGATATATGAAACACTATAGGGGTGAAAGTATTTTGATGGAGAAGAATTCTATGGATGTTTTGATCCAGAAAGGCACCAAATATGGGCAGAACTCGCCAACATACACAAAATAATCCATCTATATAAGAAAACAATTATTATGTGAGTAATAGTAAAAAAATAAATTAAAAATAAATATGAAACAATAAATTAATTATATTGAAAATGATTTTACTCTAAAAACATCAAGATTACCAATGTAATTGAGCAGTGGCGACATCATTTCTCTTCCATCAAAGGCAGTGGAGATAACATTAAATAATGTGATAAATGAAACATTGCAGGGGTGAAAAGGTTTTTAAAGAGAAAAATTCAATGGATGTTTTGGTTCATAAAGGCATCAAATATAGACATACCACCCCAACTCGAACTAAATAATCCACCTGTATAAGATAAAAATGATTACGTGAGTAATACTAAAAAGAAATAAATTATACATGAATATAAAATAATACATTAATTCTATGGACAATGATTTAACTATGAAAACATCAAGATTACCTCAATGATTGAGTAGAGATAGTATCATTGATCTTCTTGAAGATGTATGACATATGGATAGAAATATTCTAAAATAAATTAACATTATAAGGAATAATGAAAATTAAATCAACATTTCAGTATATAAATTTTCAATAAAATAGGGAAAGTATATCATAAAATTACCTTTACATATTTCCAAAGGGTTTCCTTTATAATAGTTTCTTATTCCAAGGGACTGGTAACATAATCATGTGTAGCAGATATTGTATTCATCAATAGTCAAACATTTAATTTATATTATGTTAATGAAACAAAGAACATATAATATAATGAGGAAAAACATAATATATTAAAAAACACTTTTACCTTATCAGTGAACTGTCTGCCTTTTTTAAAGGTTTCAAGGATTTGATTCCTCTATCAAGAATCCAAATATACACTTTTTGGTCCCCTCTAAGATATAATAAAATATCTACATTGGGACTGACATAAACTAATTGTGATTTCCCAATAAAAGGTTCATCCTCGATTGAATTTTTATATTACTCGACATTTGTTTATGTCTCTAGTAGTACAATTGACTAATTGTTGTTTTTTGGATCAGGTACATAAGATACTTGCACTACTGGTGATGAAATTATGAAGGTCTCATCTTTTTCCCCTTCCACACTAAAATTCACATTCACAAATCCCATTTCATCAACTTTAACTCCATTTATATTGTCAACACATTATCAACATAAAATACTCACTTAATATTTTATATAATCTAACTCGTGTATCTATTGGATAATGAAAAAATATAACATATTTTCATAAATTGGATTTCTATCCTTGGAACCAGATATGTAAATCACTTCATCCAAAAGCATAACACCACTATTTTGCATCATACTGAAGTAATTGCGTTCCTTTGCACTGGACATATGAACATTGATTACAAAAGCAGTGTAAGATATAACATTTTTTTGGTCCTCTGGCTATCCATTGAAGCCATTCGGTAATTGAATTCATATTTTCATAAAACTCCTTATAAATTTGATATCTGAACCTTCTTATAAACTATATATTATGTGTATTTGATATCCATCTAGTAGCCTTTAATGGATTCATATCTATAAGAATTTAGTTATGGGATTCAATGTATGGATCAACATATTCACTGTTATATAATATTTAAAGGTGCACTTACTACCACTCTGTGAAGGTAATTGTAACAAAATCTCTTCCGGAAATCCCTTTTCTCATAAGGAATTCATTGTGATGAGACTTTGGGAGACCAATGATTTCAACATCTGATAGGTAATCAGTATAAAATTCAATATCTTTTTAACTATGTATCATTTTGTAATACAACCTTATGTCTGACATTGATTCTTGATATACCTTTTCTAAATCTTTATATATTGTTCAATGGGTTACATCCATCTGTAATAGATAGGATCACATAGTTGAACCTCTCTAACCAAGTGAACTATCAAGTTGACCCTTATATCACAAAATGACGGTGGTAAGAACATCTCTAACTAAAATAATATGACTAAAATATTCTTATTAATAAAGGAAAACATTACTGGGTGTACCAAGTTAATGTATATGTCTTTGAAAAAGAAGAAGAGTTATGATGTACATTTTGAGGTAGAATGTAATGGAAATTAACAAACATTAAATCTTCCATCAAAACATTATATTCTTGGGATTTAAATCCTTGTCACTTCAAATTATTCATTTAAAAGACATTATTAATATTTGATTAATACCCTTGTTGAACTTTTACACTAGTATGTAAATGGAAAAATTGAATTTTATTTCTGGATATAGTGTAAGCTGTTGCAGGTAGAAAATTCCACCTTTTACACTTCACTAGTACCAACTCTTACCATATCCCCATTTCAATCAAGTCCAACCTAGCCTAGATTCCATCATTTATTTTTACAATAACATTTAGTAACATTCCAATAACACTATCAAATAATTTTTTTTATCTACACGCATGACATTAAGAAAATTTCTGACATGCAATCAATTATAATAAATTAATTCAAGTAAATTTGATATATTCTTCCAACCATTTGTAAGGTTATTTGAAAATGGTATACCAAAAATAGTTTCAATTTTTCATACTTTTTTCTACAGTTTATTACTCATTACTGGAGACAGTGTTTTACCTTGTTTGATATTCCAATTGAATATTGTTGTCTGGGATTGGTATTTATGGCATCCAGGTAAAAATTTCTAATGTCCTAAAAACAAATTCTTCGTGTAATGTTTTAACCAAACTGAGTATGTGCATTTTTCACAAACGGGACACACTATCATTCTTTTATAGCTATATCCTAGTAAATTTCCAGAAGTGGGGATGTCATTTATCATTCCATAAAACATGGAACTCAATGCGAATTATTCAATTCTATGAGAATCATACATTATTGCACATATACCCCACATCAATTTCATATCTTCGATCAATAGATACAATTAGACATCAATATCATTACAAGGTTTCTTTGGTTTCGATATTAGAAGATACATCATAATGTATTTTCACTACATGCATAACCATGGAAAAAATTTATAATTTACCAATATGATGGGCCATGTACTATGAGTACTACTCTATACACAAAGAGAATTTTTTCCATCTATACAAAATTCAAGACAAAATCTTCTTAGTTCATTTACAAATTTAGGAAACTCATAATCAATTTTCTTCCACTAAAGATAATCTTCTGAATTTCTTAGGTTCCAAAAATTAATTATTGTATCTTCATGACATGTTAATCGTCTTGTGGTTTCATGAAATCTATAGAGTCTTATAAACAATGTAATGATATAGAATTACTATAAAATTTTTGACGGACTTGATTAATTTTTCATGTATTGATCTACACCACACTTAGGAAATTTTATAGTAGATTCGTGTTCATTGAAAAATAATATAAAATCATTTAGACAAGTACGTATTTCTTGGTGAACATTCCCATTGAACATAAAATTTGTTTAGAATCCTATCTTCATCATGGTAATTCATTTTCTTATGATATAATATCATTCAAGAGGCCAAGTAGTTATGTAATGCCGGTGTCAACCCATCAACTTCTAGCTTTCAAATTACATAACTTGAACACAGCTGACAATGTTGTGTATTTAGTATAACCCGTATATAATGGTTTCTTAGATCATATATTTAACTCCTAAAATAACATTGGAAAATCATGAAGGTCATCTAAAATTTCCATTATCATTTATTCCACATGATCTCCATCATCATTTTCAATTTTATTCATATGAAATGATTCATAAATCGTAGATTTATCCCAATTTGTGTCCACATTAAGTTTTTTCCTATGTTTCATCCAACATTTATAGATTTGATCTATTCCATGACAAATAAAATGTTCTTCCAACACTTCTAAACTAATTTTTCTTGAATAACAACAATTTAAACACGGATAATGGATTTTAGAAGGTTTTTCTACATTCTCTCTTGAAAACATGATGAACTCTTTCACTCGACCTTCATACATTTTTTTCAAACAATTAGCATGCATCCATTTTTGATTCATATACATCCTGTTGGGTTCATAAAATATTAATTTTGTACAATATAAATAAATAAATAAACATATTATATTTATTATAAAAGGTTAAAGTTATGAACAATTATAATAAGGGAAACTCAGCATTTGATTATTTCAAATAATTTCAGCATGTTTAATAAAATGGGTAATTGGATTTAGGAAAATAATTACTTCACTATAGCTGGTATTATCCTATGATTCATTCAAAGGTGAAATTTATCGACAACTCATCCTCATTTTAGTTTCCATGATGTATACCCACCCTTAATATTTATAGGTAATTCACAAAACCTATCTACCGTTTCATAAAATTTGATCCACATGAGATGTATATTTTTATTTATCACACATTAAAGAATGGGTATTTGAGAAAATGAAACTTTTCAAGTATACAGGAACCCCTCCATAACCCTTTGATAACAACAACTAAAATTTTGACCTCTCAATATAATCTACTAATAATCTCTATAATTTTAATCCATTACACTTTTTAGAGGTCTAAGTATCAATAGGATGTCTTAAATTAGTCGATAAGAAGAAATATTTCAAAAGAATATATTATTTCATTTCTGTAATTAATAACTTCTTTTATTTATTTTCCATTTAGATTCTTCCAATACCTATTTCTAATACTAATTTACCACTTCAATAAAATAAAAATAAAATAATTATACTTCTGTAATAAATATATTACAATAAAATTAACATCATATTAATTATCATCCATTGATTATTACATGTTATTTTTTCGGTTAATTTAACCACCAACATGAAGGATGATATAAAATGATATCATGGGTTGTTAGGAGAACATAATTAATTTTTTATTTGATATTTTAAATTAAAGTATTTTTATGGTTCTATAAAGGTATTCAATAAAATTAACCCATTCTTAATAAACCACCTTATGTTTTTCAAAAATTACTAAAAAAAATCATGTTATAGATTGGAACCATACCTAAAACATATTTGGAAGGAACATGGAACATATTAACTCACAATGGATCTGTAATTTTAATACCTTTAGTATTGAGGATAATATGAAATCTTGATCAAGGATAAATGACCTAGATCGCTATATAGAAATCCATAAAGAATAATTGGAACTATAATCAACAAATGATCAATATAAATTAAAAAATATGAATTAAGATTACAGATAAGGTTGTGGTACAGATTTTGACTGTGAAATGGTATACAAGGACTTGCATATTAATAACTCATGACATCATTGACCAAGAAATAAAAAATAAAAAATACACAAAGAAAATCACGAGTAATACCTTTCTTGGTTGAAGAAAATACAATTTAGATTTCCTAAAAGAAATTGAACACAAGATTTTCGATGATGTTCATGAAACTAGAGGCAGTCAAGTGGAGTGATTTGAGTTTGTATTAACCAAGGAGGAGCACCAGTATTAGGTTACTTCCATGGAAAGCCTCTGATATCGTAACGGGTTCTCAAATGGTTAGGGTTTTTTTAAATAGACTAGGACACTTTTACTAGCGCTTACAAATAATCACTAATAAAGTGTATGTTAATTAGAAATTAAGTGATAAGCACTAATAAAAGGAATATTTATCATTTCTTTTATAGTGATGATAAAGGTAGGTCTTTATTACTGTTAAAAAATCACTGCTAAAATCCATATTTTTTAGTGATTTTATAGAAATGATAAAGACCTCACTTTATCTGCTCGTATTACTTAAGAACTGATAAAGGATTTATAATTATAATTATAAATAAAAAAATGTAAATATATATATACTTAATAAATATACATAAATATAATTACATAACATATATTCTTTTTAAAATATATTTATTATAATTTTATAATTATTTATTTATAATTACAGAAATATTTTTGAAAAAAAATATTAATATCTAATTTTAAGTGCATGAATATGAATATATGTTAAAATGGGTAAAATTGAAAAAATTTAATATAAGTACACATTAAAAATATTGAAAAGATTGATAAGTTTGGGTGTGTGCCTTTTATATAAAAACTCATTAAATACATATATGTGAAATCAAAATAAAACACATTTGATCTTTGTTAAATTGAAAAATCAAATGACACATTCAATTATATATCCATTACACTATGCAATTATTTAATATTTTAAATTCATATTAATATTTAATTATAAAACATTATTCACTAAATATATGAAAATTGAATGTAAAGAACCAAAATATATTGTATTATATAAATTATATTTATATACATTAATATATATCTATATATTTAATATATACAATGTTAGACCATAAGAGATTGTTGGCCCCACTCTGGTTTTAATTATCACAAATAATATCAAATCATGACCAATCATTTAAATAATGTTTATCTAAGTTTAAATTTGTTTAATTATGATTATATTTGATCAAATATGTTTTTAACACATTATTAGTATATTCATGTTATAAGACAGTTAAAACAGAAAAATTGGCTATGTATGAGTCACTGAAACTGACAAAAAAATTGTGACATTGACAACACAAACTGACTCACCGATATTGATAGAGTAAATGTCTCACTAATAGTTCCAATGAGACATAGACAGAAGGAATATCTAACAAATAGAAGGAATTTCTCGTTGACAGTACAAACTGACTCACTGATAGATGACTCACCAACCTTACAAATGAGACACCAATAGAAGGAATGACTCACCAATAGAACAAAATGAGTCACCAATGCATGGAGATACTGAATGAATGACTCTATCATAGAATGAGTCATTTATACAATTAGGAAGGACTCATATATAAGAGGATTCATTAACAGAATGTCTCACTGATAGAGGAGTCACTAACCGACTGTTTAAATTTTCTTTTCTTTAAAATTATCTCAAATAGTCATATTTAAGTGTTTTAAGGATATTAATTAAATTAATGCTTTTTATAGCCAAAATTAATTATGATTTTAGATATATGAGGTACACAACCTTCACCAATCATGTTATTGTTGGGCTATAGAATACAAAATAGAAAATCATGTGAACTAAAAGACATACACATCGACATATATTAGTGGACTTGCACAAGCACCCATACTAAACCTAAAAATAAAAGGAAGAAGAAAACATGAGGTATTCTCATTCTTACTGACTGAACAAAAAATAAAAACATGATGTGCACCAAAGATCTAACACCTCTTCAGCAAACAAAACAAAACTGAAGGAATAAAATTTCATCTTCCATGAAAATCAGTACACAAAGATTCACAACACACTATTTTTAGTGTCTATTTCTAGAATAGGAATCAGACATCCCATATGCTGTATCCAAATAGTCTATAGCTGCATTTCATAACCCATAGATCCTTCAAAACTCTATCTATTTATTTCATATTCTCTTATGTGCATTATTACAACATTTCAAGCAGTGTGTGCATCTGTCTATTAATCACACACTATCTTATACACTAAGATGAAGGAAATAATATATCCTCACACAAACATCTTTTTACACCTACTATATCCCACATAGACATGTGGTAGAGTTTCTATGTGGCATGGCTATTTTTTTCCCATGAAGAACTCTGGTAGAGGTCTTGTGACCTGGATAGTTTGTATACTATTTTGTAAACCTAGATCTAGGGTGTCGATCAAACACACACACACACACACACACACATATATATATATATATTTCATGGAGGTAGGTTATCACCAAGTATATAGGACTAAGTCTTGGCTTGAGACTAAACCTCTTCTTTTAATCCACCATGTTTTCAATTTTAGTTTACCCTATTTAAACTAATATTTCAGAAAACTATGTTTCACTTTGATAGTTAGTCTAGGACAGTATTTATAACTATTTTGGTTTATTAAATTAGTTTCAAAAGTTTTATCAATATATCATATTGTTATAACTATTAAATAATACATATTTTGAGAAATTAATTGAACAATCATACTGTTATAAATTTACTACAATGATTATCTGGGTTGTCTTGTTTTTAAATTGGCATATTCTTTAAAATAATGTTTTTAGCAGAAATTTTTATAAGAACACAATTCACCCCCCTCTTGAGTTCTCTACTCTGACCAACATTTGGTATCAGATGTTGTATAAAACATTTTTCATATCTTTTCAACTGTGATTTTAGTTGTGTTTTAATGATCTCTAACTTTCTATTAGTTATAAATTTTTAGCTATTTAAAAATCTATTCTTTATTCTTTATTATGAATAATAGACATGAAGGTGATTATACCAACATACCTCCCTACTTAAACAGTATAATTTATGCCTAGTGGAAAATAATGATGAAAATGAACTTAGAGAGCATGGGGTTTGATATTTTGATTATAATAGAAGATAAATATGATATAACATAAAATCCAAGAACTCCATGGAGTTATTCCACAAAAACATCTTATAATAATAATAATTACAATGCTACAAATTCCTTGTTTTTTTCATTAGGGGATGAATAATTTTATAGAATTTTTGCATGTAAATATGCCTATGATGTTTGGCATACCATTGCAATTTTACATGAAGAAACCACTAATGTTAATGAAATTAGACTTAATACATATAATATTGAGTATGATAATATCCAGATAAGGCCTTATGAACCCATTTCTGATATGTATCTCAAGTTCAATGAGATATTCAATACAACGAGTACACTTGGAATGTCAATGGATGGCAAAGAACAAATCATGTGGATACATTGATGTATACTTGAAAGGTGGAGAGGATCCTCGATATCAATTAGAGAATCTTGTGATATTATTAAGTTTATATTCAAGGAGATGATAGGTAAGTTGATGATGTATGAGGAAGAATTAAAAGTCAACAAGGAGAAGGAGGATAAACCAAAGAAAAATCCAGTGGCTTCCAAAACCACTACTTCCAAACATAATGAAAATTGAAGGACTCATACTCATTCTGATAGTACAAGTTATGAAGATTCACCATCAAAAAGTGATGGGGAAATGGCCCAATTATCTAGAAGGTTTTAAAAGTTTTATAGAATGAATTTTCTCATGAATCCCATCTAAAAATGTAAACATGATAATAAGGGAAACTAGAAAAAAGGATTGTAAAAGGAATGATAACTTGAATGAAATAGTTTCTTGTGAATGTAACAGAATATGAAATATAAAGGTTTTTTATACTAAGTTAATATATATAAAGAAATATGATAACAATGATAAACGATAAAAGAATGAAATTAAGTCCATCTAGAGTGCTTCTAAGGATAGCTCCATTGAGTCAGAATAATCACATGTTGAGAAAGGTGACAAGGCAAACATATGTTTCATGAAAAAACATCTGAGGTAACCCTTGAGTCTCCTATAAAAGATTCTTATTATTCTAAAAAATGAATATGGTTCTAAAAATATGAATAATCAAAAACATGTTTTAATACTACTAAATGATTGAAGATACATGCAATTCATTTAGAGATAAATATAAAATCTTGAATAAACAAACTACTCTCACCTCTACTATAAAATATGAGCTTACTATAGAGAATAAAAGAATGCTCAATGGCTTAAATAAAATATTGGTCTTAAGTTATCAAATGAAAAATTTAAAAAATACTTAGAGAAGTTTACCAATTGGAAAAATACTCTTACACAAATTCTTTGTAAACAAGTATCTCTTATGTATACTACTGATATAGGATACCAATGTAGATAGAGGAACCAAGCTAAAATCATGTTGTAACCTATTATGCACAAACAATTTTTATTTATAGAAATAAAATTTTTTCTCTGAGTTCTAAAACCGGACAAACTTCTAGAACTTGTAGTTTTTCTGGACCAAATAATGTTTATTTTTCAAATACTTTACAAATCGATTATAGGAGACCCATAAAGAAAGTACGGGTTCCAAAATAACTTATTACAAATATTACAGGACCCAAAAAGTTATGGGTACCAAAATCATCTATTGTTTGATAGTTTTATAGGGAAATATTATGAAGAGATCCTATATAAGTCTACGGTTCTTGGATATTGGATGTTAAAGACCCATGGCAAGAGATTATTCATGATTTATGAATCTGATAAAGATTTTTGGTGGGCATGTCACTTTTTGGTGATAATTCTTGAGGAAATATAATTGGACATGGCCAAATTGGTAGCTCTAATTCAGTTTTAATTTCCAACGTACTTTTTGTTGAATGATTAATGTAAAATCTTCTTAGTATCTCGTAGTTTTGTGATGATGGTTTTAATTTTAATTTTTAAATTTATTAATGTAATCTTTTTAATTCTAAAAATGAATTAGTATTTACTGTATTTAGAAATGAAAATGCATATGGTGTAAATGTAGATTCATTAGTGGCTCAAAATTTTTCATGCTTGTCTTCATTTAAAAAAGAGTCTTGGATCTAGTATAGGAGATTAAAACATTAAAATATTCATTCTCTTAAAAAGATTAATAGGAAATTACTAATTAAGGATCTACCCAAATGTGAGTTTCCAAATGACAACATCTGTAATCCTTGTCAAAAGGGTAAACAATAGAAAATATCGTTCAAACCAAAAAAATATGTTTCAACTTCTCAACATATTGTGTTAGTTCACATAGATTTGATTGGACAATCTAGAGTTTCATGTATAAATGGGAATAAGTTTGTCTATGTTCTAGTATATGAACTCTCTAGATACACTCGAACTTTCTTTCTTTCTCACAGAAGTGAATTTTTCTCGTAGTTAATTAAGTATTCTAAAATAGTATAGAAACAAAGTAGACATAGAATTAAACCCCTAAAAAGTGACCATAACCTTGAGTTTGAAAACCAAGATTTTCAATCTTTGTACTCACACAGTGGAAATAGCCACAACTTCTCTACTCCTAGGACACCATAAAATAATGATGTTTTAGAAATAAGAAATAGAACCTTACAATAGATATCACATAATATACTTAATGAATATTACTTTTCTCTCTCTTTTTGGAAAAAAGCTGTCAACATAGCTTGTTAAATAATTAACAAGTCATAATATGACCAATTCTTTAGAGAACCCCATATGAACAATGGAATAGTAGGAAACCCAAAATTAGTTATTTCAAAAAATTTGGTTTCAAAGTTTCTATCTTTAATACAAAAGAAAATCTTGAGAAATTTTCATCCAAAAGTGATGAAGGAATCTTTTTAGGTTATTAAATCTCTAGTAAAGGCTATAGAGTATTTAATAAAATAACTAAGTTTGTAGATGAATTTCTAAATGTAAAATTTGATGAAATTGACCCACATGAACCCCAGACATCTCTAGAAAATATTGTGTATGATCTATCCAATCTAGACATAAATAAAAAACATCTAACCCTACTGTGAAGCAACCTGTTAAATCATCCATTTCAAGAAATTCTCCCAACTCTAGTCATGATGAACCTGAACCTACAAATGAACCTGAAGTAACAATCCTTAATTTTCTAGACCCACAAGAATCCTTAATAACTATCCTTTAGGTGATATAGTTTGAGACCTAGATAAATGGACATAGAGTTTAGCTTCTTTGAGAAACCAGGTTGAACATCAATACTTTTTTTCATAGCTTAAACCTAAATGCATTAATGATGAAATAAATGATGAAATTTGGGTAATGTCTATAGAAGAAGAACTGAATCAATTTAAAATAAATAATGTTTGGAAACTAGTGGAAAGACCTAAATTCACCTTGAACAAAGGCACTAAATGGGTCTTTAGAAACAAAGTAAATGATGCTGTTAATATTGTAATAAATAAAGCTAGATTGGTTCCATAAGGTTATAGTCAAGAAGAAGGGACTGACTATGAAGAAACTTTTTCACTAGTTTCTAGACATGAGGGCATTATAATATTTCTTTCGTATGTATCACTTCTTAATTTCAAACTATATCAAATAGATGTTAGTAGTACATTCTTAAATGGATATATAGTTGAGGATGTTTTTGTTAATCAAACCCCAAGTATTACAAATCCTCATTTTCCAAATCATGTTTTTAAATTAATTAAAGCTTTATATGGTTTAAAATAAGCTTGAAGATATTGGTATGATAGACTATGTACTTTTATAATTTCAAAAGGTTTTACAGAAGGTATAGTTGATCCCACTCTCTTTATAAAAATAATTTCTAAATATGTTCTTGTAGTTCAAATCTATATTGACGATATTATTTTCGGATCTTTAAAGAATTATTTATGTATTTATTTTTCTAAAATGATGTAAAGTGAATTTGAAATGAGTTTAATGGGGAAACTCAAATTCTTTCTTGTATTTCAAATATTTAAAAATAAAGAAGTTATTATTGTAAATCAAAGAAAATATTCTAATTATATTTTAAAAAGGTTAGTCTTTGATGGTACAAAAAGTAGTGACACTCCAATGAGTACCTCCTGTATGTTGGATCTTGATAAAAATGGTAAATGTTTTGATCAAACCATATATAGGGGAATGATTGGGAGTATATTCTACTTACCACTAGTAGGCCTGACATTATGTTTAGTGTGTGTATGTGTGCCTATTTTCAAGCTAACCCTAATGAATAATATCTAAATATTGTTAAATTAATTTTCAAATACCTCAAATATACTACCAACATAGTATTGGTCTATCATAGAGTACAAAATTTTGATCTAGTGGGTTATTCTAATGCTGATTTTGGTTGTTGTAAGTTAGATAGAAAGATAATATCTGGAACATGTCACTTATTGGGAAAGTCTCTAGTTTCATGGTGTAGAAAGAAGAATTTTTTTTGTATTACCTACATCCAAATATGAATACATAGCTACTGGTATTTTTTGTGTGCATATTTTTTAGATGAAACACAAATGACTAGACTATGGATATAAATTTAGACATGTCCCTATAAACTGTGAAAATACAAGTGCTATTAACATCTCTAAGAATATTGTTTCCCATTATAGAAAAAATAATATTGATGTAAGACATCAAATTTTGAGAGATCATTATAAAAAAGGGGATATAACACTATATTATATTTTAACTGAACATACTCTTACTGATATATTCACAAATCCATTGAACTCTGAATGAATGAATTACATCAAACATGAATTAGGGACGATTAATTTATAAGGACCTCATGTTGATAACTCTCTGTGAAAAATGAGTTAGATGTCTTGCAGACACGGAAAATTTCATGTAGATAATGTCATGATGACACCGACACATTTTTCATGTCAACACTTGATCATGATGACAATGACACTCTATCATACCAACACTGATAGTTTCATGTTGATACTATCATGACGACACCAATGAAACCTGATGTTTTATCTATTTTATGTTTTAACCAAAAAGACATTTCATAATTTATATCATTGAACTTGGTTTATGAATTTTCGATCTCTAAGACCTTAATGATATAAAATCGAGTTGATCCACTCTACTAATCACACTCACTTTTAACCCTTATACTCTCATGTCATTTCCCATTACCCTTAACCATTCACCTCTCAACCTTCAAACTGATCCGTTAGAATGGTGAGAGTGAAGAACACACTCAAAGGAGGACCTAGAGGCAAATCAAAACCCAAAAAAATGTAGAAAGAAGAGTTTAGAATATCTCATACTATCAATCCAACTCTTTTGAATCATGTACTAACACCAAAAAAGGAATTTATTATTGAATTGATATTGAAAAGTATGTGTTTTTTGTTAAGGGAATTTTTGAACCAAGTATGGATAAATTGGTTTTTAGATAATGAGATTCCTTATTACACAATGATTTTCCACAGGTTTTATATGAATTTAGGGATTCATCTAGATGGAAGTGAGGTATTCCAGGTTATGTTAGTTTTAAATGGAAAAATAATTTCATTTTATTCTAGTCCTTGGGAAGAATTCCCTATGTATGACAACCCTGCATTTTGTTACACACTTAAACCTGATTTATTACATAAAATATTGACTTGATACAACATATAAGATAAATAGGTATAGTGTCTTTAGGGATTAAGATAATTTAATAACAACTTAAAACATTAAAAACAACATCTTTATGGAAAAATTCCATTACATGACCACTACATTCCCTTGTACTTAGCATTGTCTGGGATTACCTGAGGAAATGTATAAAAAAAGGGTGAGCTATAAAGCCCAGTAAGGGATTAATCATGGAATAAAATGAGGAATCAAATACATGTTAGACAATATGAATATCAATAGATATCAAGAGAAGTATAAACATAAAGACATAATAAAGCATGATAATCATAACATGGAAATGTGGCAACAACACTTAACATGGAATTAGCATGAGCCAAGGCTCATCGCACATGGAGCATGAGTAAATCCTTATTGCACATGAAGCATGAGTAAACCCTCATTTCAGATGAATTATCATGAGTGAACACCCATTTCAAATGACATATCATGATATTATACTTTATCCAATGCATTAGAGCGCTATCAGGGTGCACCCTTCTTAAACATTTCATTTCACGCTTATGTGTGCCACATGAATCATAAAACACTTAATCACTCAACATAATCATTTATTCCACGATAAAAAAATGTTTAATACATACACAAAACTCTTTAAAAAATAATTAATTTTTCATAAAGGTTAATTCCCTTGATAGATAAATGGGCATGGTATTCACTACACAATGACTTTTTCTTGGAAAAGCGTAGTGCAATTTCAGTAGCATAACGGCGTGACATAAGAACACATAAAAATGTATGATGAGAGAGAAAGGGGTGTATCATCATATTTACATGACATGTACAGTAAGGGGGTCATATAGATACATTTCCCATCAAATGTAATGTAATTTAGATTTATGATACAAAATAATTTCTTGAATGTAAATGAGGAGACAGAGAAATTCCTTACAGAATTTCGGCATAGTAATAGGTTTACATGGGAGTAATTTAGTGAGAGATAAAGGGGTATACCATCATTAAAAAATAAATGTGGAGGTATGGGGAGGTGAGAAACCATACCCCAACATTTATAATTGAAATTAAAAGGGCATAACAACTTAAAGAATATTTGACAAAAATGAGAAAGGAAGAAAACCCCTTACTTGGAAGTGTGCTTCCAAAGGCTTGAGAGAAGCATGAGAGAGGATTATTGGGAGATGGGGGCACCTTGGGAGGATTATAGAGAGAGCATTTCATAGGTTTTATGAACTCAAAAGTCTTTGAGTAAGGAGGAAGTGGGAGCTTGGGTGGGTTTATATAAGAAAGGTGAGGGAATTATTTATTATTTAGGTTTGGGACATCTCACATTAAACTAATCGAAACCAAAAACTAGCGCATGGTTTTGCCCATGGTTTTTGGAAAAGGGATGTGTAAAAAAGATTTCATATGCCCAAAGTCTGAACTTCTTAAAATAATGGGGTTGCTTATGTGGAGGTGAGTCATACTCCCATGGAAAAATATTTAAAAAGGCAAAATGTTTTAAAGTCTTGAAGGGTTCACTAATGCTTTGTAAAATAAATCAAACAAACCCAAAATCACATTATTTTAATGGTAAAACATATATTGTCTAAACAAAAAGTTTTTAGTATTTTATTACATCACTATGGGGTCATTATGATTTTATAAAACACATTATATATTAAAAAGGTATTTAATTTTTACCCAAAAATTTGATTATCTTAAAAAATTATGAAAAATACACCATTGGATAATTTCGACAACATTATTCCAAAAATAATATTCATTTTTTCTAAATAATTTTCTAAATATGTTAATTTTCACTATTAAAATAAAAACCAACATTTATAAAAAATTCACGGGGTTTGACAAAAATGGATTTGAAATCTAAATAAAAATTAAAATTGCATTAATAAAATTATATGATCATTTATATTTAATAAAATTAATTTAATAACAATAATAATATTTTATTAAAATATTATTTAATTCAAAAATCCATTAATTCATCAAAATTGATTTCTTAGTTGAACATTAACTGATAATACTATTTGTGCTTTAAAAACTATTTACAAGGTAACAATAATATATTCATTATTATATAAAAAAATAATGTACATAACCATAGTACTAGGGTCTTGTTCTATAACCCTTTAAAACACCCGCATAAGATCGAAGGGTGAGGTGTGTGATGGTGAAATGCTCTTGGGGTGGCACGGATAACATCGCTCAGGTGGTAATCTCTATCAACTTCCAATTTTCTCATAGGTGGCTCTACTCAATCTTAACATGTTCAAGCTTGGCTTGAGCATGGTCAAGAGTGAATCCAGATGATGCTAACTCTTTTTCGAGATCTAAAAAATGGGATTCATATGGGGAAAGTCTACTGGATGAGCCCATTGCTTCCTTTGTCTGATTAAATTGGATTTGTTAAAGCCCATATTTATACTTATCATGTGATCACTGTTCAACGACAACAATATCAAGGGTCACAATTATTAATGGTATTTTAAAATCCAAAAACATAAAACAAAAGAAGTTTATATGTTGTATAACCATTTCAAATATTAAGACATTTAATTAGATCAAGTGGGATTTTCATTAACAAAAGTTTGGGTCGTTACACTAAGGTACCTCATGAGTTAATCTATGAAGACTAACAAAGAACATATAAACCTACAAGTGATTTGTTCTTCAATGAGATAGATCTGAAGAAGATGACTGGAAATGAAGAGCACATGATGCTTATAGCTACTGAACTAGATGGTAAAAGTAGGTTGTCTTTTATGTTTATTCAGCATTTGATTTGTCCTAGGAAAGGGGACATTGATTCATTGATGTATTGGGACATGTATTTTTTGTGTTTGTTAATGAAAGGAGTTAAAGTGAACCTATATAGATATATGATAGTGCATATCAGTGAAATTATCAAGCCTTATTGCAAAACCAATTCTCTTTTCTACCCAAGGATGATATCTACCATGCTGCATGTGAAAGGTTGTTTGATTGAAGATGAGGGGACAATTTATTCTTATAATGGAATATTTTTTGCAAATATATATGTAAAGGGATGAAAATTAATTGGAACCCCTAAAAAAGGAATGGGTTAGATATGAGGAAAATCATTATGAGAAATGCAACCCTGTTGACCATCCAACTAGGACATAAAACATAGTAGACCCTGGTCTAGGAATAGAAGATGATGAACCAATCTATTAGGATGAAGAAAGAGCTTCTACTCTAGATAGGGAAGAAGGGTATCCTATTCATAATAAGAGTGACCCAAACATTACTCAGATCCCAATAAGAATGGACTTTAGGACACCCAATCCACATCTTGCTCTCCCTTCAACAGAACCAATTTTGGATGATGAAGAAGAAATTGAAGAATCAGGAAGTGTTGATTATGTGAGAAAATCAAGCAGTTCAGATGAGGATTTTATAGAATAAGAAGAATATATATAAGGAGGTGATAATGGATGTGGGTATGACAGTAGAGAAGAGGATTAAGGAGAAGAAAATGAGAATGGAAATGATATAGATGATAAGAATAAAGAAATGAGTGGATGTGATAGTGGCTCTGATCCTCCTGATGATGATCACGATGACAATAGAGATCTTGATGATAATGTATATCAAGAGAAGATTGTAGAATCTTCAAATGAATTAAAAGCTTCTACTGGAGAAGAATAAGAAATATTTGAAGTGGGTGTTGCAATGAAAACTTAGATAGTCCCTATCCCATAGTTGGTTTATGTTAGAAGAAGATCTCAAGATGAGGGGGAACAACAAGTAAGAGGAGATCAAGTTGAGGGGGATCTTCGAGAAAAAAGATTTCAATTTGAGGGGGAACCTCTAACTGGAAGAGTGACTATTAACACACTCACTCTTTTGGAAGACATTGTGTTGTTTATATGGAAAAGGAATGCTGAATATGGTGTCCTTAACTTGGAATATTCTTCATCGGATGTTTTATCTCATAGAGTAGTTCCAATAAGACGAGTGGTGGAGGAGCATGTACAGTATGAGACTCATCCTGGAGGTGCATCTACTTTTTCTCCTCCACCTTCAATAGTTCAAATTCCATGTGACTATGTCACTAGAGATGCTTTTGACAGTTTCAATTAAGAACCTTTCTCCACCATTATGATTGTTTCCTCACCTATTTACATGTTGATATTGATTTAAAGTGATGGAAATTTACTCTTTGGCACAATTATTGTTCAAGTGGAACCCATACTAATGGAACTCATTGGAGCTATTGAGACAGATAATCAGAAGCTGGGAAATGAGTTGATTTCATTGGTTTCTACAATCAATAGTTTGACCTCTAAGTATAGGAAAACCGTGTAAATAATCATGAAAGGTATTTAGGATATTATCTCCCACTTTAATGTTCCAAATTTTACCCAATTAAGATAGTATGTTAGAAACATTGTGAAAGGGTTATCTAGATCAGTAGCTCTTGTTTATCAACCTCCAAACAAAGACATGGTCAGGAATTTTATTAGAGAGGAGCTTCAATCATTGTTTGGTGCCTCTGGTTTAGAAATTCTTTACAAAATTGTGTATAACACTGATCTTATGCATGATATGGTCATGCTCTTATCCAAGAGTAATGAAACTACCAATGCTCAGATCATAAAGAAAGTGTACTATTACTTCAAGATGATTTAAACATAACATGAATAGACAATTCATTTTAAATATTTGTTAGAGAATTTTATATTTTCCCTAGTGACAAGTGATTTTAAGGATCAAATTAAAAAATTGAAGGACTTCCCACCTATTATATTGAAGTTCATAGAGAATAAGGATGATTTTGAAAAGGTAATGAAATATGGTGGGGATATAATCAAAGATCTCATCAATCTATGGAATCCCTATCTCCATGTTTAGAGTGAATCCATAGTAGTTCCATCTATTACACCTCTCAGACCAACTACCTCTCCTGCTACATCAATTCCTCGTCCTCCACAATATATGTTAATTTCTCAATCTTTGAGCTAGATTCATCCTATAATCATAGAGAAGGTCGAGCCTCATGCTTTAACCAAACACTCCCTTTCCCATTCTATTCCTGAAGCCATTGTACTTCCTCCCCTGAGAATTCATTCACATATTCTAGTCTCTTAGCCTCCATCCACAAAAAATACTATTGATCATTCTAATTAAGAAAAGGATGAGCTAGATCCCCAGATGTATTTTGGATATCTCTTTTGATAGGGCTTAGTGTTTGTAATTTTTGTTTTATTTCACTTATATTTTCCACTTACAATATACTATCTACTTTCGTTATCTTTGAAATTCAGTAATCTTTCATTTCATCCCTTCGATACCTATATTCATTCTTGTTTTTCTTCTTCAATTTTTTTGGCCATTTTGACAATCCCAAAAGGGGGAGAACACCAACAATGGCATTAAAATTTTCAAAATCCCATTAAGATAAAGGGGGAGAAAAGATAAATGGGGAGAACATTGGGCATTATTTATTTTACCTACGAACATTATCTCTATTTTGAGAAATTTAATTTTTTATGAAAATAAGTAATGGAATATAGTAAGTGTAATGATTATATTAATAATAAAATAATTGTACTTTATAATTCCATGATTTGTGATCATCAAAAAGGGAGAGATTGTTGGCCCATATCCGATTGTTGGCCCCTCTCTGGTTTTAATAATCACAAATCAAGTCAAATAATTACAATCATTTTTATTTAAGTTTAAACATGTTTAATTATGATTATATATGATAAAATATGTATTCACCACATTCTATGTTTATTCATGTTAAAATATAGTTAAAACAGAAAATTTGGCTATGTATGAGTCACTGACACTGATAGGACAAGTTTAACACTGACAACAAAAACTAAATCACCGATACCGATAGAGTAAATGCCTCACCAATAATTAAAATGAGACATTGACAAAAGTAATGTCTCACTAATAGAAGGAATGTGTCACCCAAAGAAGGAATGTCTCACCAATAGTACAAACCAACTCACTGATATATGACTCACCAACAATACAAATGAGACACCAATAAAAGAAATTACTCATCGATAGAACAACCAACACATAGAGTCACCAACAGAAGGAGATACTGATAAAATGAATCTATAATAGAATAATTAAACAATAATAACATAAGGACTCACTAATAGAATGAGTCACTGATAGAATTACTCGCAAACAGAGGAGTCACCAACAGAGTGTTAAAATTTTCTTTTATTTAAAATTATCTCAAACGATCATATTTTAGTTTTTTAATTATAACGATTTAATTAATTATTTTTGCAGGAAATATTAATTGGGATGTCAGAAGTAGGAGGTAAAAAACTACCCCAATCATTCTTATTGTCATGCTACATAATATAAAAGAGAAAAGTGTGGGAGCTAAAATACATACATGTAGACACACAGTAGAGGACTCACAGATGCACCCATACCAAACCTATAAAAAAAGGAAGAAGAATGCATGAGTTTTTTAAATTCTTGCTGAATGAACAAAAAAAGAGAGAACATGATGTGAACCAAAGTTCCAAAACTTCTACAACAAACAAAACTGAACCAAAGTAATAGAACATCATCTTCTTGGAAAACCAGAACACAAAGCTTTAAACCACTCTGTTTTCAGTGTTTGTTTCTAGAAGAGGACTACAGATTCACATATAATATATCCAAAGATACAAAATCATAATTTCAAAACACACAAATTCTTATATACTCTATCTCTTTATTTCCTACTATGTTGTGGGAATTTTTATTACATTTCAAGTGGTGTGTGCATCTGCTTGTTAAACACACACTGTCTCCTACACTGAACTGAAGGATTCAAGATATCCTCACACAAACATCTTTATACACCTATTATATCCCATGTAGAACTTTCGTAGAGGACCTATGTGACCTAGATATTTTAGATCCCATGTAGAAATGTTGTAAAGGTCATGTGACCTGGGTAGTTTGTATATTGTTGTGTAAACCCTGATCCAGGGTGTGGATCAAATATATATATATATATATATATATATATATATATATATATCTTGGTGGTACGGTATAACTATGTGGAGAAGACTGAGTCTTAGCTTGAGACTAAAACTCTTATTTTAATCCGCTGTGTTTTCACATTTAGTTTACTCTATTTTAACTTATATTTCATAAAACAATGTTTCAATTTGATATCTAGTCTTGGATAGTATTTTTAACTATTTTGATTTAGTAAATTCGATTCAAAAGCTATATTAATATCTCATATTTTTATAATTGGGAGATAGTCAATCTTCTATGAAATTAATTAAATAATTAGACTATTGTAAATTTAAAAATTTGAATAATGGGGTTGTCTTTTTTTTAAATTGAGGGATTCATTAAAATAAAGTGTTTGAATTTTTTTTATAGGAACCCAATTCACCCCACTCTTGAGTGTCCTACTCTGACCAACATACAATTTATTAAAATTAATTAACATAATTATCTAATTAATAAACTATTTAGTATTTAATAATGTAAATTCAATTTATTCTTTTTAATTAATAATTATTTAATTGAAAAATTAGTAATTTTTTTAATAATTTTTTTTTATTTATTAATTATTTTATTTTATTTATTCCGCCA
Organism: Viscum album; assembly: GCA_963277665.1. Taxonomy (NCBI): domain Eukaryota; kingdom Viridiplantae; phylum Streptophyta; class Magnoliopsida; order Santalales; family Viscaceae; genus Viscum; species Viscum album. The sequence goes on along the minus strand of OY728157.1, from coordinate 196,843,651 downwards.
TTTATTAGTACTAAAAATAAATCAATGCTAAAGTGTACCATTTATCAGTGCTAAAAATAATGTGTTGATAAAGGATCAATTTATCAGCACTACAAAAAGTGCTGATAAATGGTTAAATTTATCATCTCTTTCTTTAACACTGATAAAGCGGCCATTTATAAATGATTTTTTGTAGCACTGATGAATACCAACACTATTAAATGTCGGTTTTGTAATAGAGCCCTTGATTTGGACTCAAATGAACATAATCAAGAAACCTAGAAATTTCTATAAAACTAGTAATAATCATCATTGTATTGTTAAATAATGATAAAAACATATAATATAGATATTATGAGTCATAATCTTATCAGTTTTAACCTCTTATGTTGAATGGATCATGAAACTAAGAATGAACAAATAAGATTCCACTCCCGAAAGAAAAAGAAAAAAAAATGAATAATGGGAGGATCCGTTGGTTGTACTGGATGAAATGAGAGTGAAATATCATTTTATAAAAATTAAACAATTTATTTATGGATTTATTTTAGAAATTTAAAATACAACTACATGTATAAAATGGGTACATGTTGGCCAGGCAAAGGGTGCACGCCCAAGGGTCATCGGCCACCTGATGGGCCACCTGGGGGCTTCTAGTCCAGTGCCCCATCCACTGAGTACATAGTGGCATCTTTAAAGGGATATATTTCATAGAACCTAGCCTATCTTCCTGAAATTATACCACTTTAACTACTCATAAAATAATAAATACCTAAAATACATGAGTTTTGGTGATATTGAAATTGAAATCATACCTCATACGAATATGGAGTGTTATAAATTAGATACTCACTCATTGATAAAAGATTAAAGGGATGATAATACCATATAATTATAAACATTGATTCATATAATATAGGATTTAAAAGAAATTTATACTGAATACTTACATTTGGATAAGAAAGGAAAATAATTCGGAACCCTTAACTCTGTTAACGTTCTTAACTTAAAGTTGGCCCTGAGAACCATAAAAAATCATCCACATCAAAGTGATTAAAATGGGAGAAAATTCTTACTAAATATATAAATAAATAACATGAACATCATGTAAATGTAAATGGGGAGTGGGGGTGAGTATTCATAGGTCTGGTGAGTGTAATCCTATAGAATAAAGTATTGATTATTATTTTCCTTTATCCCGAGTTCTCTACTACTCACTAAAGTTTTCCATTGTCTCCCTTAATTCTCCAATATAATGGTTAGTGAAAAAATTAGATAAAATTACCATCTTGGATTAATTTTAACATCCTACATATATATGATGTCATATTTACTGTATTTCACCATTTTTTAATGTATTTTACTTTTTCAATAAAAAATTATCAAATTTCACCCTTTACCTAATATCGATGTATTGATTTAAAATATTTAATCTATATTTTTTCAAATTAATCCCCTAATTATGAGAAATTTAAATAATAAATAAATTTTTTATATTTCATAAAAATTTAGTATAATAGTAAAATTTAATTTATTACTAAAAAAATTGCACATTATTACCACTTAATCCCTAGATACACAACTCCTTGATACATATTCATATGATTTAACGGGATGGTGTTCAATAAGGTAACATTCCTAGGATGTTCAAACAACATTGATGTGGTAAAAATTTTCTTTAACTTGAATATTTCTTGTAGATAATTCCCCTGAAACTTTGATTGTTTAAGTTCATGTTTTTTTTAGACTTGGGAAAACACTTGTGATGTTACCTCCATCCAAATTGTTGATAAATGTACTTCATAAGGTATGTTTCTACTAGTAGATTCCAAGGATTATCACATCATCACTAATTAACTACTTTCGTTTTCTTTCTTAATATAGACCAGTTTAAAATTTTACTTTATAACTACTATATTTTTCGATTTTCTGAATTTAAAATTCTAATTAGAGGGGGGTATAAAAGAGTTTGAAAAAAATGGGTGATGGATTTTGAAAAAAATGAGAGATATTTATTTTATGAGAGAACCATGTATGGTTCTAATGGAAATAATTCCTCATAACACTACAAATGGGGAATATAAGAAGATAATGTTATCCAATATGTAGCTACCATGATAGAATAGGTAGGTGTGTCACTATATAGAAGTGCAAGTGTTGATGATGTTGAATGATGTGTCGAAAATGATGAATAGATCATTTAGGATAGTGTGGGAAGAGATCTATGATATATGATTCTATGTATTTAAACTATTCTTAATTTCATAAATTATGTAGCATGTCTTTTTAAAGAAAATTAGTAGTATAAAATAGGGTGAGATCATGGGTGAGAGAGAAAATTATTTCATGTGTCATAAATTCTTACAAGTGACAGAAATTCCCATGGGTGAGTAATAAAATTCATTTAAGTGAAATAAATCATTCAGGTCTGGGATGTGCGTGATTCTGAGTGTTTAGAGATATTATATTTGAGAGATATTATTAATTTTGGGTATGATAATAAATTTTAGATTTCTATTTTGGAGTAATATTAAACTAAACCACATTATTTCTTGTGTTTTATTAGTGATTTCTATTACGATGACAATATGTCCCCCAAAAAATTGTATCAAAACTTCATGGTTTCAACTTAAGATGATGGAGATAAAGTCAGATCAAGGTGTTAGTTGGAGATCTATAGAGATGATACCAATAATTTGTGCAATGAATCATTTTAGTATTGACATGGAAATTTTGATGTAGATGGAGATCCATTGAATATGGAGTCGATAACGATGAAGCTGATTATGGTGGATTCAGTGGCGATGGAGATAATGATCCTAGAGACCATTATTATGGGGTTGATGATGGATGGACAATCAAATTTTAAATCAAGATGGAAATTGTTGGATTTTTTAATTTAAAATTTGAATAAGATAGTGAGAGAAAAAAGGGATTAAAGACAATGACAAAATAAGAAACGTGGGATGGAGTTTGAAAAAAAGGAGAGAATTATTTTTTTGAGTGAGCTATGTGTGACTCTTATAAAAAGGCTTCATAAATCTACTAGTAAGGGATAAAATAAGAAGATAGAGTTATCCAAGATGTAGTTTCTGAGATTGAGTTGGTAGGGGGTGTTGTGTTTGTAATATCTCATGTTTCGACGAAGGTGAATGAAGCATCAAAAAATAAGAAAGAAGTGTTGATGGTGTCATGTGAAGAGATCCACAATGTGTGGTTCCATGTTTGAAAATTATCCCTGGTGGAGGAAATTAGGAATATTGTCTAAGTAATTAAAATAGGTGGTATGGAAGATGATGTGATCATAGGTGAGTGAGAAAATTCCTTTGCGTTTAAAATTTTTCTTCATGTCAAAAAATACTTTGAGTGTGTGGTTCAAGATATTTTATGTGTTTAGAGAGAGAGTCTCTAAGAGATATATGAAATTTAGGATACAATAAAATATTGGTGGAGTATTTTTTGAAAAAACAATTTCATTTCTTTTGTATTTTACATTGTTACAACCATTATGTGTATCTGAGAATCCAATCCAGGAACGTTTTACATTTTACTTTAATTATTTATATTTTTTATTGTCCATTTTTTGGTATACAATTCCTATCAAATCTATATATTTATTGTTAAAATATCATTTTTTTAATAATAAAACATTCACAATTATTAATATAAAATTTCAAGTATCCAATGACATTTTCTCTATTTCTATCTAGGTTTGTAATTGAGTGTTTTATAGTATGAATAAAAGAGAATAATAAGTGAAGTTGTGACACTCCTAGTTAGTCAAAGTCTTTAGATAATATTTTTTTATATTTTAAAACCATTATATCATAACATTACTAATCGAAGAGTTTCATGAGAAGTAGAAGTGTAGAGGGCCATATGAGTGTGATGTAGGATTTGTGGATGTGGATATCAGCCCAATTGGGGTAGAACCATCTAGACTTTCATTCATTTCCGCTACCACAAATGATCCCAAGGATCTCCGCTGATGTCCTTCCATTGGCCACCAAATTCATATCGTCATCCAACACATTTCCGGTGACCTGGACCTCAATACCCTATCATGTATCCACCATCACTCCCTCTTCCTTGATGCCACCATTTCCCAGTGTGTTCCTCAGCTCTGATTTCCACCTTGTGAACTCTTCCACCATGTTCCTATAAACATGCACCCTATCCCCTATGTCCTCATACAACAATGCCCGAATAATTGAATCCTACTATAAGTCCAATACCAGAATCCTTGACACTAGATGTGATAAAGAACAATTAAAAGTTACAAAACAAAGCATATTCACCAACAAAAATAGAGAATGTTGTCATCTACCTTTCCAGAAGTTGGGGTTGTCTCCAACGTAGCTAGTGAGGCTAATGTAGGGAATTATGTAGGAGGTGATTAGGATGTTAATGAAGTTAGTGTGAATTGTGATATTCATTTATTTGTTTTCATATTGAAATAAAATGTTGTAAACTATCCAATTTAGATTATACATTCATGAAAAATACATATTTATATGAATTATTTTTATCTACTAAAAAATTTAATTTGGGTCTACTCCTGACTAGGATTTCGTACCATATAGGATTATTTATTTACTGCCCAGACATTGGACAACCTATTTTCCACATGATCTTATTACATACTAGATATATTGTTTTTTAATCCTTATCCATTGATAATTATCACCACCCAATACATCATCACAATCCATTTTTCTGAGGGATAATAGATTTTTTTTCGTCGGTTTGGTGGAATGTGTGTGGAAGGTGTTCGTTGGTCATTCTATTTTGAGACATTAACTATGTCTAGGGGAATTGGACACCCCATGTTCTAGTTTGATCTCTAGTGATTCAATTTCAGGTTTTCCCTATCACTAGTTCTATAGTGCTCTAATATCTGGTCTCCTAACCCTAACTGGATGTTTTCCTTTGATCTCTAGTGGTGAACCTCTATGTCTCCCAAAATCTAGCGTACATTGTTTTTGTACCGCTCGTAGTGGATCTTTAAAGACAACACTATTTTACTAGGATGAGTACCTGGAGAAGAAGATCTAATCCATATATTTTTTTGAGTTTTGAGGGTATTCAATAATCATTTACAATTTAAAACATCCTAATGAAGACAAAAAGAGATCAGGATGGCCAAAATAGTTAGCATCCAATGATGTAAGTTGTTATCATTTTCATTCCTATATTTCATTTGTAAACATTTCATCTGAAGTTCTAATGATGATGTTTTATTCTTCTTTACACTGTAAATTTGTTTCTATTTTTTAGTATTAATAAAATATGGGGGGAGTTGTTCTTTCCATGCATGTTGGTCCCCAAGGGAATGAATCATGTTTAATATCTATGTTTTTAATCAATCCTTGAAATATTTTATTTCTTGTGTTCTGTTTATACTAATTTGTAATATTATTCTTTTTTCAGAAAATAATTTAGTTTGGTTCTTGTTTTGTTTTATGTTCTACCCTGATTTTGGGCTTTACTCATCCCCACAATGTGGTATCAGAGCCCTATTTCTTTTTTTACTATAAAATTCAATTGTTGTTTCCTATTTTCTTTATGTATAGTTCTAGTTTCTTTTTTGATTTTATGCATTTAAATATCACTCATAAATCTCCACTGCCATTATTGATTGAAATTATTTAAATATGTTATCCCTTTTAATGAAACATATTTTACCAAAAATATTGGTCGGTTTTTGGGGTTGTATGATTCACATTTTCCACAGGAACTCTACATATACACAATGGGTAAACATGTCAAGGATGAGATATGATATCGATAAATATAGTGACAATGACTTAAATTTATGGATAATTAAGATGAGTTCCCTTCTTGAACAGTAGGGCTTCATTGATGCCCTTTATGTTCCCAAGAAGCCTGTTATAACTATAAGTGAAATTGGACAAACAGTTTTAGAATATGTTGATGTTTCCTCTAATGTGTTAGTTAAGGAATATGGCTCCCTTTTGTTTTCTTTAGGTGATAAGGTCCTTTGAGAAGTTTATTATGTGTCTACATCTGTTGGAATTTGGCTTAAACATTAATAACTTTACATGACAGCTTCATTAGTAGAGAGAATTTACAAAAAACATCTTGTGTTTACATTTAAAAAGAAACCCGATACATCAATTAAATCTCATCTTTATAAATTTAATAAATTCATGTTATAAATATCCAACATTAATGTTTCTATTGATGATGAGGATCAAGTAGTGATCCTATTAATCTCATTAGATAATTTGTAAAACACCCCAGTAGAGACTATGATTTATGGTAGATACTCTTTAACCCTGTAAGAGGTTAGATCATAACTTCTTTCAAAAGAACTACATTTTAACCCTAGAATCAAAGGTGAGGCAGAGAGCTTTTTCCCTAAGGGTAGACCTCAAACTAAAACCAAAAATAAAGAGTTTAATAAAAATAAGAACAAAATAAATAAAGAGCCTAAACCCTGTCTTAATTATATGGATAGAAATTTCACCTATTTATATTGTGAAAATAGGGGAACATTAAACTCTTGTGTATAAAGATCAATTTTGAGTTAAAGTCTAAAAACCCACGGATCTATCCTATATTGTAGGATTTGGTTATGAAACTACTGAGGTCCTTAATGTTTCCACCCATGAACTCAATCTAGAGTGGGTCCTTGATTCAGGTTTCTCTTTCAATATGTTACCTATTAGAGAGTTCTTTCTAGAGTTGGTTGAGAGGGTAGAAGGATATGTCCTCTCAGCTAAAAAAAGGTGTAAGGTTGAGGGTAGATGTTCTATTTTATTAGAACTTGATGACCATACAATCATTACATTTTTTGATGTTAGGTGGGTTACCAACATCAGAAGTAACCTTATTTACTTAGGAGTCCTAGAACAAAAGGAATCCACCTTTAGGTGTAAAACTAGTTGTCTTAGAATCCCTAAAAAATCTAGAACCATTATGGAGGTATCTTTAATCAATGGGCTATATGTATTGAATGTAAAATCCCATTCATGGTAGTTGGGTACTTTATATTCAACTAATATTGATAATACTATGATCTGGAATAGGATATTGCGACATGTTAGCTACAAAGGACTTAAGTAAATCAACAAGAAAGGGTTGTTGAGTGACATCACACCAAGAAATCTTCCTTTTTTTAATATTATATTAGGGAAATTATAAGTGTGTTAGCTTTGGTAGGCCTAGTTTCAAAGCCACCATTCTCTTAGAATATGTCCACTCTAATATATGGGATCCATCTTGGACTTCCTCTCATGATGGAAGTTTCTATTTTGTACCCTCATAGATGAATTTATGAGTAAATTGTGGATTTACATTCTTAAAAAGAACACTAATGTTTTACAAACATTTAAAACTTATAAAACGTTAGTTGAAAATCAAACTGGGAAAAAACATAAAACTATAATAACAAACATGGACTTGAATACATATCCACTAACTTCATACAATTTTTTGAATATGAAGGTGTTAAAAGACATAGAATAGTTATGGAAACTCCCTAATAAAATGGATTGGAGGAATGGATTAATATGATTATGCTGGAAAGATTTCATTGTATTATTACATGCTCAGGCCTCCCCAAATACTTTTGGACAGAGGCTTCTAGCACTTCTATACACATAATTAATAGGTGTCCCTATTCTTCTAATCAGTTTAAAACACCTGAATAATTGTGTACTAGTAATCCCCCTTCTTATTCCTATATAATATTTTTTGGTAGTACTTATTATGCTCATGTTAAGATTGAGGAATTAGAACCCAGAGATCTAAAGGGTATCTTTTTTGGGTATCCTGAGGGTATTAAGGGGTATAAACATTGGGGAGATAATCTAGGTTATCAAAAGTGCATTGTAAGTAGATATGTTATCTTTCAGGAGTCTTCCTCTACCAAAATAAAGGATTCCACACTTTTAAACTATTGTCTAACCCCTGAAAAGGCAGATGAAAATAAGACCCAGCCCAATTGGAGTTTCCTATCCAGCCTATTCCACGTGCTCCTCTACCCATTATTGGGGATGATTTTGAGTCTACTTTTGATTCAGATTTTTAATCAGAACATGCTACCCCTATTACAAATTACCAAATAACCCAATATATAGAAAAGGAGGGTTCCATGACCCCATACTAATTTTATTCTATATGATATCGCATCTTAGGCCTTCCATATTTCCCAGGAAATTGTTGATGATGATCCTAAAACCTATAGGTAAGATTTAAATGACAAATATTCAAACCGGTGGTTATTTTCCATGAATAAAGAAATGAAATCATAAAAAAGAAACATATTTCAACTATATTGAACAATCCAACTAATGAAAAAATTGGTTCTAATTTGATTTTGAAACGAAAAGAAGACAAAACTTGGGGAAAATAAAGTATAAAGCAATATTCGTTAAAAAAAGGTTTCCTCCAAAGAGAGGGAATTTATTACTATGATTTTCTTCCCCATATTTTAAATAATTATTCCATTAGGCTCTTTCTTTCCTTTACTGCCTATAATGATCAACACAATGAACTGTTAGATGATAAAAATTCCTTTTTTTCATGGTGATTTGAGTGAGAATTTTTATATTAATACTCATTATGCTTATCCTAATTAATTCAATTTAAATCAAGTATACCTTTTCAATAAATTTTTTTATGGTCTCAAACAAGCCACTCAGTAGTGTTAATTAAAATTTTATTCATTCATCTTAGCTAAAAAATTCATTAGGTGTCAATATGACGCTTGTGTTTATTTTAAATCAACCAAAAACTTCATGATATATCTACTATTAAATGTTGATGACATGATTATCATTTGAAAAAAAATTGGACAACATTTCTACTGTTAAATACCAATTAAAAGGTAAGTTTGAAATAAAAGACATAGGTTCATATAAAAAATATCAAGAATTTCAATACTATGGGATAGAAAAAATAAACTTTTATACTTATCTCTGAATTATTATGTTTAAAAAATCCCTATGAAATATATGTTTTAATCTCTGAAACCAATAAATATATCTCTTAAACAAAATTTTAAAATATCATTAACACAACAACCAATGTATGATAATGATATTCAATTTATGTCTCAAATACCTTATTCTAGTATAGTAGGCTATTTTATATACTGTTTGATCTTCACTTGGCCTGATATTTGCTATACAACCTTCACTTTAAGGATTTTTATGGCCACAATTGGGAAGTCACAATAGAATTCCCTTAAGTGTCTCCTAATATACCTCTCTTATAGATATAATATTTCTTTGTGTTATAGTAAATATATAGAATCTTCCGAATTTATTAATGGATATGTAGATGCTGATGACATAGGTAACATTGATACCAAAAGATACCTCACAAGTCATGTGTTCACTACCTATAGTAGCTCCATTTCATGGAAATTCAATATGAAATCCATGTTTCCACTTTCAACTATGGAGTCCATGTACATTTCCTTGAATTAAAAAGTTATATTGGCCATATGGTTGAAGGGTTTGTCTTCTCAATAACACCTGTAAAATTTTGTCACTAATTTTAATTCTAATTGTCAATCAACACTTAACATATCTAGAAATTTAGTTTTCCATAATTAATCAAAGAACATATAAATTAGGTTGATTTTTATTAGAGATATTGTAGAATCTAGTACCATATGTGTAAAAAACATACACACAAATATAAACCTAGCTGATATTTTGAAAAAATACAGTCTTGTCTAAGTTCAAAATTTTTTTAGATAGATTGAATTTTCATCCAATTCCATAATCTTAGGTGCAATAACATCACCAATTTCAAATGAAAATTTTGAAGATTTGTTAATTGTGGTATTCATTTTGTTATTTTAATATTGAAATAGAATGTTGTAAATTATCCAATTTGAATTTATCATACATGAAATATTCATATTGATTTGAAGTATTTTCATATCCTCAAACATTTTGTTTGGACCTGATTATGACTAGAACTCCTTACCGTGTGTGCTTACTTATTTTTTCCCTAGCCTTTATCCATCCTATTTACCATGTGCTTTTATGAAATGATGGGTATCTACTTGTTTTTTGATCCTTAGTTTTTGATAATTCTAATATCACATTTCATCATCACCATCCATTTGTCCCAATGGATAACAGCTTTGTTGTTTCATCGGTTCAGTGGTGTGTGTGTGGAAAGCCTTGGATGACCATTCTATTTCAAGGAACTGAAGGAGTCTTGGGGAATTGAGAACTACCTATTCTAGTTTGATCTCTTTCGATTCACTGTTTTTCCCCTATTTCTGGTTCTCTAGTTCTCTTGTCTCTTATCTCAAAACCCAAGCCAGATGTTTTCATCCCATATCTAGTGGTGTACGTCTACGCTTTCCAAACTCCAAGATACACTGCCAGTGTACCACTCCTAGTGGAGCTTCAAAGATTGTGCTATTTCACCATGAGGATAACTAAAATAATAAGTTCTAATCCATGGGTTTTTACATGTTTTGGGGGTATTCTGTGAACTTTGATGACTTAGAATAGCCTGGGGAAGATAAAAAGAGATCAGGACGACTAGACTGGTTAGTATATGGTACTATAAGTTGTTCGTATTTTCATTCTTGTATCTCATTAGTAGTAATTATATCTTCTATGTTGATCTTGTTTTTCTATTCATCTTTGCACAATAAATCCATTTATATTTTTTATCATTAATAAAATTCATGTGTGAGTGGTGGTGTTCTTACCATACACGTAGTTCCCCAGGGGACCAAAGTAAATTAAATATCTCTGTTATTTACTCTTTACTAATAATATTTTGTTTCTTAAGTTCTATTTGTATAGATTTTTAATATTTTTATCTGTCCTACAATGAATTTAGTTTTGTCCTTGTGTTGTTTGGTGTTATTCCTTGATTCGGGTCACCAATCAGCCTCACAGTTGGCATAGGGATCGAAGGTAGAATCAGAATTCTACCCCATAGCATGGTTGACCATTATCGCAAATGACTTATAACTCATATCTAGAAGTACCCTCAGGAATCCTTCTATGTTCCTCTAAATCACTTTTTTTGTACAATATAATCGATAATAAAATGATGGGAATCAAGGAGATAAGGAATCTTTGAGATGTGGGAGGACCTCTGGTGGCCAAATTCTTAATAGGAAAACTGGGTGATGATATCCCTAGTGAGCGTGTCGAGGTTGGCGCGTCAGATGAAAAGTGGCTTGGGGCCACCCTTGTCTAGCTCTGGTGCTAGCTTGTCCAGACACTATCTCAGAGCAAACCTCGTGATGAACTCTACCTCCAGATAATCTAAATTTATGGGGAACTCTAGTAGGTCCTCTTCAATTGTCAGTCTAAAGTGGGCACACATCAGGATGAAAAGTATGGTGAGAACATATATGATGGCGGAGAAAGAAGAATAAGAAAGATTATGAGGGGTTGAAACCATGGGTGATTGTTTCTATGTTGTGGGGATCCTGCCATTTATAAAACAGATACAAAGACATAGAAGGAACAATATCCAACCCCATGGAGCAGAGCATGTTCAAAGACATGATCAATTTTAATGAAACCGGAATAGGGTACCACTGGCGACACATGTACATCTAGATGTACCATTTTCAAAGATATGAAATCCTGTTGTCGGATTTAATTACTTAGTTTTAATATTTAACATTAAATTGAGATTATTTTAATTTGACTACTAATACAATATTTTGATAACTAAATAGTATTTTTTTTCTCTGCGTTTGACCAATACCATTTTGAATCATGAACCAATCCTTCTCTACTATTGTTAATAATGGAAACATAAATCATAATGGGAGATCAATTTGTGATAGAAATAAATTAAGATGATATATTATAAAAAATAGCTTCAAACCATATATATAATAACTATTAATAAAATTAACTAAACATATGGGATGCATGGTTAACATAAACTATTCGGTTCAGTCTGCATGGTTAAATAAACCATATAGGGTGCTACATGGATCTTCATAGAAGAGTTCATGGGTTGTGAATTGTTTGTTTAACTATGAACTGAATCGTGTGTGGGGTGTGTTCTTTGGGCATAAGGGGGAACACAGGTAGAGAATGTTTAGAAAAAAAAAACATTCTCTTAAATCATTTGACCCAATATCCTTGGACAGCAGCTGGTGCATGGTTGATGCATGGTTTTTTCAACTGTGTTACCAAACCGTGCACCACTTTAAATTTTGGGTGAATAATATTTTCCCTTCCTTCAATTTGACACATATCCCTTTATTCTTCTCATCCATTGAAAATACCCTCTATTATTGATTCAGGTTCCAAGGTGACACTCATAATCATCTCTACCCATTCCTACATGCACCCTTTAAGGGGCCATTTTATCACAAGCATATCTGGAGTCCCCTATGTCACAATATAACAAAAATGACCAAATGGGTGCCTCAATATTAAAATCATCTCTCAAGTTAACCCTTGTCACAAAAAGGGTATAACATTCCCCAATATTGTTTTTTTCTGATCACAACCTCAGTGTCCATATAAGATAAGTCATACTCGCATCATTCTCAAGATATTGGTCAAGACTATTTCCCTTGTAAAGTCATCACTGGGGTAGTCATTACACACCCAAACCATCCAAAGTATATTCAGGGGAAACCACCCAAGTAATCACATCTTAAAAGGGGAAGAACACTCACCCAATGATAATCCCAACCATCCCAATGGATATAAGGAATCTCAAGATTCAATAAGGGCTATTAGGTCCAGTCACTCTAACCCATCACATTCATCATCACATAGGTCTCCAAGTTGTCAATATTCAGTTCCGCTGGGATTTCTTAAATAATTAAAAACACACCCCTCATAGTTTGTGTATCTCAAGGAATACATTTATCATTCAGGACTCTACTATCAGAGGTCTTGGCATTGAGCCAATATATTAGGTTCCTTGGTGGACCTTGGAACTTGGTGAAATCCATTTATAAAAATTTAATTTTTTATTAAATGATTTATATAATTTTAAATTTTTACCACCCCTGGTGGTTATTCCACACATATCACGTTCCATATAAAACATGCATAATACTAGATGGGAACTGCATGAGGACTGCCTACCAAAACCAAGAAGTTATTCTCTTTTAATCATCACCTGGTAGCTCTCATATATGTTTTCCAAGAACAAAAATCTATCTCCCCTTGTCAAGAGGTCCAAAATTAAGCTAAATAAACCAAATAAATTAATAATAATCCATCATAATTAATTAAATAATTCAAAACTAATTAATCAATTTATTTTTAAAATTCATAATGCCTATAACTCATAAATCCATAACCAATCACCAAAACCTCAAGGAATGGAGTGAAGTATTCACCCAACACCCTCCCAAACATAATACATGTAAAAAACCTGATTAAATTTCCTAATTAAATGGTAAATTTCACCCAAATTATTCAATAAACCCAAATAATTCCATACAGTGATAGAACTTAACTGAAACTATGTGAAACGGTGTGCAGACACTGTATTGGGATGTCTTCTAGAAAATCCATGAAAAATCCCCATTATTTTTAGATTATTTCGCCATGATTCACTAAAATAATAAATAAAACCCTAGCATGGGAAAAATTAAATTAGTGTAATCAAGATAAACTAAGGGTATAGGGAAGAAGAATGCAGAGATTAACCATAAATCATTGAAAAATTCCACAAGTATCACCCCAAATCAAATGGGTATTAAAGGAGGATGAGGGGAGGAGGCATATGTCCCTTGTTCATGTGAGGGGGAAAGAATAGGGGATAACCACTTATTAATATAGGAGAGAAGTTTGGTCATTTTTTCTCTTTTAAATGGTCCCATTGTTGGATGAATGGTTTGGCCACATGGTTAGCCAAACCATGCACAAACAGTGCAATTTGATATATAACATCCCACATATTTTTTTTGTAATCAGGAACTAACTATTCACCTCAACATTAGTCGGATAAAAACCACACTATTTCCTTTTAAATTCATAATGTTAATCATTTTTCTTGTTTAAACCATTAAAACTAACAATGTGATTTATAAAATGAATTGTAAACCTCTACAAGCTCAGGGTGATTGATAGTTTCCCCTAAATTGTGCACACAAAACTGTGCACCGAAGAATATATCCTCTAAAAATTTTAAAATTTAACCTGAAGAGCCTAAGATCACCCAATCACCGAAGACATTTTAGCTTCAATCCAAATAAAAACACATTGAAATTCTCCAACTCTTTGAATTTTAATCCAAGACTGAATTCATAAAATGAACCCTACTCCCAAATTCCAAAAATTGTAATTCCTTATAAAATTTATAACTTGATATTTGTGTATTCTTTAAAACTCTCTACCATATCACTTCTAATTCCCAATAATCCTTGGCATCCTTTCAACAAACATAGCTGACCTACACTGGTCGTTCGTTCATATCCAACTTGTTGCGTTCAACTCTAGAACACAATGTGACCTTCAACTATGAAAATACAAACACGAGGTGAACAATTCATTAAATAATGATCCACCACTCATCACCATCATTGAAACATGAATATAGTTCTTACCCATTTATTTATATCTAAATTCACTATAGTGTCATCAACCAGTTCATTCTTGATCAAATAGTGCTTCCTGCTATAAGACATGTCTCATAAAGGTTGATTCTGATACATGGTTCTCTAAACCATACGAATCACTTATAAAAAATCATTTCTTGTGATTATAAGACTATTAATATTATATTCACATCACCATATCAAATTACATGAAAATTTACTAATCAAACCGACACTAGATGACAAATCTCAAAGGTGCTTGGCTTCATGCACACATATGTTATCTAATTACCACTCGAACATGATGCATCAACTGTAACATCCCAAGTCTGTATAGAGTAATATATTTTCATATCTATGTCTATTTATGAATTAGATAGTGTTTTAGAGGCTTAAAATGAGAATAAATCCAATCTTAAGCATAGAATACACTAATATTTTTAAAAGATTGTTTTACTACCTTTTGATTGAAACCCATTTTTAAATCTAACTATTGACAATTTTATAAGCTCTATTTGTCAAAATAAACTTATTCTTTAGAATTTTTACATTTAAATTTACTTTGGAAATTTTTTTGGTATTTTTCTGATAATGTTCATTTTTTAACGAATAGTGGAAAATGCTGTATTTTAATTCAAAACCTCATTTCAATATAATTTATTCATATGGTAAGATTATATTTTTAATTGGTTTTAAAGTTAAATTAGAATATGTTTTTACCATTTAATCCAATGGTGGACATTATAATTAATTTAACATTGAAATTTGACATAAACAATTGTCGATTTTTTGATAGGTATGGTTTCATAAAAACATGTTATTTGTTTTGACAGCGGGAATTAATTATAAAATTAATTAATGAAACTTCTATGTTTTGAATTTGGTAAAATTAAACTCATTTTTTAATTTGTAATATCAAATATATCTTAGGGTAAATTTTTAGTATTGTTCTGAAAAACTTCAATTTCTGATGAATAGTGAAACCACTATGTGGTAGTTAAAAAAACTGATTTTTTGTTTAAATGAAATTTTACCTCTTTTGTGAATTTAATTTCAAAAATATTACATTCATGTTTGTTATTAGGAATTAAAATTTGGTTCAATGGGACGAAAATATTTATGGTGAATAGTAACTTTTGAGTTTTATTAACCGCGATTAGAGGTAATTAGGGTAATTTAAGGTAAAAAAATGTTATAATAATATGAAATTACCTTGACACATGTCCTAATATTATTGGATGAGTCATGGACGACCAGTAAAATCCATGGATCAATTTTTGGGACCCCATGGAGCCACTTGGGTATGATAATGACATTAATACCTTTTATTTAAAGTAAAAATAAAAATATCACAAACATGTTTCTTTTTACTAAAAGAATTTTTATAAGGGGTTATAAAAGTTATATATTTGACTATAAATATTAATTATAAGGATAAAAATATTTCCTACAACATGGTAATTTTAATATAATTTTTAGACATCAAATAAATACAATTATTTCTGACACGATGATGATGTCGTGTTTACGTCATTAAAAAATGATTTAAATAAATAAGAAGATAGTGTTTAAAATAATATCCAACAATTGTAAAGTTCTTATCTGATGATTTTATTTCGAACATGGTCCACCTTATATTTGAAAATAATGATTTTGGACCTTTAAAAACCGAAAATCATTATATAATAAAATAATGGTTTCATGCTTTCCAAAAGAGTCCCTCCTCTCCCTTATAAAAAGACCCCACTTCCTACCCATCTCTCACTCTTCCCAAGCCCTTTGGCTCGTCCAAACTCTACTAAAATAAGCTTCCAAGATCCCTCTCTTCATCCTAGAAACCTTACTTTAGTATTAAAGCTCTTCAAGAAACCCTTTTGGTTCAAACCAAGGGGAGTTACCTGATTTAAATGTAATGTCTTCTCTTATATTCTTTTGTTTTATTTTGCTTCTCCAACAACATAAACTCTTTTTATTTATTTATTTTGTAAAAAAACTAGTATTTTAAATATACTAGGATGTTTTTATGGGAAGGAATCTATCTACACTTGCACACACATCCATCTAATGGTTAAAAAACATACTGTTTCTGTGGGTGGCGAATTACTGCCTCACGAAACGATGATTGGTCAATCTTCTTTTAACACCTTTCATGGTGGACATTAAGATGTCACAATATTTATATATGATATATATATTATTTTTATGATTTAATTATGCTTATTTATTTTTAATTTATGGAATACCATCATGGTTTCCATAATGGATAAACGCGATAATTTCATTTTTGGAAGTGCGGACTACCGCCCCCTCAAAGTGATTTGAATCGTTAATGCCATATGTGGGATGTATAAAGGATGGAGTTAATGATATTATATATGATATTATACTGGAATTATAATATACCTTTATATCATTATTATTTCATTCCATTAAATACAAAATAGAAATGAAAGTAGCGTTCATGCGTACATACGGCTTACCGTCACCATGAACGGTGCATTTCATTTACTACCTGTAAATGTTATGTAATATTAGAAATGCATGTATATACTGGATATAAATTATATATATTATATCAATATCATGAATATAATTCTTGAGATAATGGATATTTTACCACATTAACAACTTGTGATTAATAGTAGTTTATTTTTGACTCAAGTACCAAAGACGGAAAAAAAACCATTATTAACATAAATGATTACATAATGTTCATAACATGGTAATAAGTGATATAAAGGTAATATTTAACATGAATAAGGTTCTTAAGAAAGTATAAATTAACTCTAGTTTATTATTCAGGAGATTAAAGAACGATCGTGTCAAGTCGGACACGAGGTAAGGGACTTCGTCTCAATCTCTTTTCGTTGAGGCATACTTCAATTTATATACGGCCTTCTTTTATTAGTTTTATAATAAAACCTTTTGACTTTTAATTAAAAAGTAATATTTTTAGATGAAGCGTTTTAGTAAAAAAAGGGAATGTTTTTGTCTTACGTATGTGGCGACAATGACTTCTATGCAGCCGTGACCATTATTTCAGTTTCGTCTTCCTCTAAATGCCATAACTTTTTTTAAATGAAAAATAAATACCATGTTTTAATTTTCTTTTACTTTCGTATTGAAAATGGTTTTGATAATGTTTTTATTATATGTGTTTTTGATATCTTTTAATTTAAATGTGGAAATTTTATGTTTCCTTTATGCATGTTTTATGTGATACAATTATGTTATGGTTCCTGGGCATTGTATATGAAGATGGGTGGTTATGTGATAAACTAATGGTGGGTGAGCCCAAGAGACCTCTCCAATGCATTGGGTAACGAGAAGGATTTAAACACTAAGTTTTCTCTGAGGAGATTTATGGAATATACTGTAATGGGTATTCCAAACGTAACCATGAGGGTTACTCCCTATGTAAGAATGTTATTAATGCCTCAAGTTACCTTTATGTCTTATGTTTTCTATGAGTTATTCATAAATATTATGATTTCTTGAGGAATGTTAAAGTGCTTATATTTTATGAATAAAGTTTTATTTCATTGATTCTTATGTATACATGGACTAATGTTTGCTTTTCGTAATTTTATATCCCTTAATGAGCTTTTTATGATCATCCCATGTTTTTGAAATGTTTTTCACAGGTCAAGGGAAAGGTACATGATATAATGATAGTATCATGGAAGTGTCAAGAAAGAATCCATGTTTTATTTTAAATATGTTTCCTTTGATATAAAAAAATGAATACTATCTTTGGTGTAACCACCTTGTTTAAATGTGGAATGTAATGAATGATTTTTTATCTAATTCTCCAAAACCCTAAACCTGAAAAGATCCTCAATGTGTATTCTTGAAATAACTCAAGATTAAGTAATGTTTAAGGCTGGGGCCTTATAGTTGGTATCAAAGGTCGGTTTAGATAAATTTAGGAGTTATAATTCTTTGAAATGATTATCCAAAAATATATTTTTTTGTTTAAATTGAAAATGATATAACATTTTAAGATTACCATGTTGCTTCATCTAAGACATGTTTGTTTAGAATGGTTTTCCACAGAGAAAATAGGGAAGTAGTTCTTGGAATGCATACAGATGTAAATGACCTTCCGAATCAACATCCTGATATGGTCGTTATTAGAACAGAATAGTTTGTTGGAACAATGAAACAGTTGACTCAAGATATAAATGGTGGTGGTTTCCATGCATGAGATCAGCCAGATCAACTGTAGAGGAACATTTCAGTGGTGGAACATTTCATGAGGCAACTTACCCCATCATTCAGAGGATCATCTGACCATGTTCTATCTGAAGGGTGGATTAAATCACTGGAGAAGATTTTCAATGTCATGGGGTGTTCAGAAAATCCAAAGGTTAGTCTTGCTATTTATTGTTTGGAGGGTGAAGCAGATCAGTGGTGGTCTTTGGTTAAAAATATCAGGGACGCTGATGAGATTGATTCTCTTGACTGGGATGAATTCAAAGGTATGTTTCTTGAGAAATATTTTCCTAAGGATTTTTGACTTAGGATGGAAAACAAATTCTTGGAATTGAGGAAAGAGGACGACTCAGTGGCTACTTATGAAGAAAGGTTCACTCGATTGGAAAGGTATGCTCCAAATTTTATCTGAGACCTTGATAGTGAAATAAATTTTTTTTAATCAGGATTAAAGCCAAAATATAGAAGGGCATTAGGTTCTCGTGAGTTCAAAATTTATGAAAATATTGTTCAATGAGCCGAGAAGGTGTAAATGGAGTTTGCCGATGATCAAGTGTTATATGAAAACCAACAAAAGAAGAGACCGAAGAGGCAGAAGAAAGGGAAAAATCCTTCAAAAATGTTTGATGGTAAGAAGACGAAGTTTGCAGTTTGTAATAAATGTGGTAAAAAGCATGCTGGGGAATGTCCTTTGAATTATGGAAAATGCTACCTATGTGGTAAGATGGGACATAAGGCATGTGATTTCACTGGAAAAGATCAGGGTGATGGTAAGACTAACTTTGATTTATAGTTAGTGAAATGTTTCAAGTGCAATGAGATAGGTCATTATGCAAACAAGTGTCTAATAAAGAGGTCGAATGATGGGAAGAAGTCAAACTACAAGCAGAAGGGTGTGGTTAAATATTTTGCAACTACTTAAGCAGATGTTGGGCCATCAAATGAAGTGGTATCGGGTACTTTGTTTCTTTTTTCAGATTATGCCAATGTGTTGTTTGATTCAGATTCTATGAATTCTTTCATCTCTGAAAAAGTTTCTAGTAAATTGGGAATACCATCTCAAGAAATTACTCCTGAACTTGTGGTAAAAACACATAGGGGAAATGTTGAGGCAAAAAGAATTTATAAGAATCTTCCTATCCTTATCCGTGGAAAGAACCTACTTTCAAACCTTATTGTTTTACCTCTAGTAGAGTTTGATGTTATCTTGGGTATGGATTGGATCTCTGTTTGCCATGGTGAGATTGATTGTAGAGCTAAAGACGTTTCTTTTTAGAAAGACTTTCAGTTTCTGTACAAGAATGAACCCTTACTATTGATAACATATCAAGAGGCTGAAAACTTGTAAAAGATTGAAATGAATGTTACCTTGCACATATTGTTGAAAACAAAGGAACCGTTTAGATTAATGATGTGTCAGTGGTAAATGAGTATCTTGATGTTTTTTCTGACGAGTTTCTTGGAAAAATACTAGATCGAGACGTTCAATTTACTATTTACTTAGTTCCTGATGCTAAGACAATTTTAAAAACCCCTTATCGAATGGCTCAAATTGAACTTTTATAGTTGAAGGAGCAATTGAATGATTTATTTGAGAAAGGTTTCATTCAACCTAGAATATCACCATGGGGTGCTCCTATCTTATTTTTTAAAAATAAATATGGTTCAATGAGACTTTGCATTGATTATAGAGCCTTGAATAAAATCAATGTTAAGAAAAAAAATCCTTTGCCTCATATCGATGATTTGTTTGATCAGTTCTAGGGAGCTCAGTATTTTTCAAAGATTGACCTGAGATCGGTATACCATCAGTTGAAGGTAAAATAATCAGATATTTCGAAGACCGTGTTTCGTACCAGATATGGCCATTATGAATTTGTAGTTATGCCTTTTTGGGTTAACCTATTCACCTGTTGTATTCATGGACTTTATGAATAGAATTTTCCATGATTTCTTGGATAAGTTTGTGGTTATTTTAATTGATGATATTTTGGTGTTTTCTAAACGTAAAGAGGAGCATGAAAGTCATTTAAGGGTTATTTTGCAAACCTTAAAAGAAAATAAATTGTATGGGAAATTCATCAAGTGTGAATTTTGGTTGCCACAAATTTCATTCCTTGGTCACATTGTTTCTAAAGATGGAATAACTGTTGAACCTGCAAAAAAGGTTGTTGAAGAATGGAGAAGACCCACAAATGTAAAAGAGATTCGTATTTTTCTTGGTTTGGCAGGCTATTACAGAAGGTTTTTTAAAAAAATTTCACAGTTTTCCAGCCCATTGACTAAGCTAACTCGGAAGGGTGTTAAGTTTTTCTGTACAAAAGAATGTGATGATTGTTTTCAGGAATTGAAAACAAGATTGGTGAATGCTCCAATTTTGGCACTACCTTCAAGGAATGGTGAGTTTATTATCTACAGTGACGCTTCATTAAAAGTACATTGTTGCGTCCTAATGCAGAATGATCATGTAATTTCTTATGCGTCACGTCAGTTGAAAACTCATGAAAAAAATTACCCTACACATGATTTGGAAGTAGCTGCTGTGGTTTTCACACTAAACATTTGGAGGCATCATTTGTATGGGGTAAAGTGTGAAATATATACTGATCAAAATGTTTAAAGAATATATATTCACTCAGAAAGAATTGAACATGAGACAGGGGAGATGGCTGGAATTAATCAAGGATTATGATAGTACAATTCATTACCATGTGGAAAACAAAAATAAAGTGGTTGATCCTTTGAGTCAAAAAAGTAATGCTTCATTAACCATGTTAATTTTAGAACATGATCATTTGGTTAATGATTTGATGAAATTTGGCATAGAAGTTATTGGTGTAGGATGTTCTTATATTTTGTTTCAGGTATCAGTGAAATCTTCTCTAACAGACAGAATTAAGAAAGCTCAGAAGCAAGATAGTGAGTTGTAAAAAAAAGGTAGAGTTGGTTTAGAAGGGTATGTTACCTAAATTAAACATTGATAATGATTGTGTTTAGAGATTTGGGAAGAGATTGTTTGTGCCTTTTCATTCACAATTTAAGATAGAGTTGTTATGTGAAGCTCATAGTTCACCGTTTTCAGTTCATCCTGGAAGTACTAAGATGTATAGAGATCTTCGAAAGTATTACTGGTTGGATGGAATGAAAAGAGATATTTCTTATTTTAATATGAAGTGTTTGACTTGTCAATAGGTTAAATAAGATCAGCAGTTACCAAAAGGGATGCTTCAGCCTTTACCAGTGCCATAGTTTAAATGGGAGAATATATCCATGGACTTCGTTGTGGGATTTCCGAATACACCTCGAGGTAATAATTCAATCTGTGTTATTTTTGATAGCTTGACTAAATCTGGTCATTTCCTTTCTATATGAGATACTTTTCCCAAGATCAACTTTCTCATTTTTATCTTATAGAGATAATCATGTTACATGGAGTTCCCCTCTGTATTTTATCTGATCGTGATCTCAGGTTTACTTCTAACTTTTGGAAAGGCCTTCAGAAGTCGTTGGGTACTAAATTAAATTTTAGTACAACTTTTCATCCTCAATCAGATGGGAAGTCAGAATGAACAATTCAGACATTGGAGGATATGCTACGTGCTTGTTTGATGTATTATCAGGGAAGTTGGTACCAACATCTTTCTTTGGTTGAATTTTCTTATAATAACAGTTTTCATTCTAGTATACAGATGGAACCATTTGAGGAATTATATGGGAAGCGGTGTCAAACTCTATCTTTTTGGGATGAAGTGGGTGAAATTAAGTTGATGGGATGAGAATTGGTATAAGAGTTGGCAGAAAAAGTTCAGCTGATATAGAAACACGTGAGAACAGCTCAGAGCAGGCAGAAAAGTTATGCGGACAACATGAGGAAAGATCTCTCTTTTGAAGTAGGTGTTCTTGTCTTCCTCAAATTTTCACCATGGAAACGTGTGATGTGAATTGGAAGTAAAGGAAAGACGAGTCCAAGGTTCGATGGACCATATGAAATTCTGGAGAGAGTTGGATCAGTTGCATACTGAGTGGATTTACCTCCGAATTTATCTTAGGTACACAATGTTTTTAATGTTCCAATGTTAAGTACATGCTAGATCCATCTCATGTTTTGAGTCTAGAGGTAGTTTAGCTGGAAGAGAATCTATATTATAAGGAACAACCAGTCCAGATTCTTGACCATAGGGAGATTTTTTTTCAAAATAAGATGATTCATCAATTAATGGTTTTGTGGAAAAACCACATGATTGGAGAGGCAGCATGGGAATCTGAAAATGCAATGAGGGGTAAATACCCCCACTTATTCGATAAGTAAAAAAATTATGGGGAGGCTATTTTCCAAAGGGGGGAAGGATGTGACATCCCAAGTATGTAAGGAGTAATATATTTTCATATGTACGTCAATTTATTAATTAGATAGTGTTTTAGAGGCTCTAATTGAGAATAAATCAAATCTTATGCATAGAATACACTAATATTTTTAAAAGATTGTTTTACTGCCTTTTGATGGACAACCATTTTTAAATCTAACTATAGACAATTTTATAATCGCTATTTTTCAAAATAAACTTATTCTTTAGAATTGGTAAATTTAAATTTACTTTCGATAATTTTTTGGTGTTTTTCTGATAATGTTCATTATTTAACAAATAGTGAAAAATGTTGTATTTGAATACAAAACCTCATTTTAATCTAATTTATTTATATGGTTAGATTATATTTTTAATTTTTTTTGAAGTGAAATTATAATATGTTTTTACCATTTAATCCAATGGTGGTCATTATAATTAATTTAACTTTGAAATTTGACACAAACAATTGTCGATCTTTTGATAGGTATTGTTTCTTAAAAACACGTTATTTGTTTTCACAACGGTAATTAATTATAAAATTAATTAATGCAACTTCTATGTTTTGAATTTGATAAAATAAACATCATTTTTGAATTTGGAATATAAAATATAGCTTAGGGTAAATTTTTCCTATCGTTATGAAAAACTTCAATTTTTGATAAATAGTGAAACCACTAAGTGGTAGTTAAAAAACGGATTTTTTGTTTAAATTAAATTTTACCGCTTCTGTGAATTTAATTTCAAAAAACCGACATACATTTTTTTCATTAGAAAGTAAAATTTTGTTCAATGGGATGAATATAATTTTTGGTGAATAGTAACATTTTAGTTTTATTAACCGCAATTAGAGGTAATTAGGGCAATTTAATGTAAAAATAATGTTATAATAATATGAAATTACCATGACACAAGTCCTAATCTTATTGGATGAGTCATGGACATCCACAAAAATCCATGGGTCAATTTTTGGGACCCCATGGAGCCACTTGGGTAAGATAATGACATTAATACCTTTTATTTAATGTAAAAATAAAAATATCCCAAACATGTTGTGTTTTACTAAAAGATTTTTTATAAGGCATTATACAAGTTATATTTTCGACTATAAATATTAATTAGAAAGCTAAAAATATTTCCTACAACATGGTAATTTTAATATAATTTTAAAAAGTAAATAAATAATATTATTTATGACACAATGATGATGCAATATTTACTTCATTAATAAATTATTTAAATAAATAAGACGATAATGTTTAAAATAATATCCAAAACTTGTCCAATTCTTATTTTATGATTTTATTTCTAACATGGGCCACCTTATCTTTGACTTTAATTATTTTTGGACCTTTAGAAACCGAAAAGCATTATATTATAAAATAATGGTTTCATGCTTTCCAAAAGAGCCCCTCCTCTCCCTTATAAAAATACCCCACTTCCTACCCATATATCAAACTTCTCAAGCCCTTTGGATCGTCCAACTTCTACTAAAATAATCTCCCAAGATCCCTATTTTTATTCTAGAAGCCTTACCTTATGAAGAAAGATCTTTAAGAAACCGTTTTGGTTCAAAGCAATGAGAGTTACCCTATTTAAAGGTAATGTCTTCTCTTATGTTCTTTTGTTTTATTTTTCTTGTACAACCACCTAACCTCTTTTTATTACATTATTTTGTAACAAAACCAATATATTCATTATACTTGGATTTCGTTATGAGAATTATTCGAGCTACACTTACACACACCTCCATCTAATGGTTAAAATACATACTGTTTCTGTGGGTGGCGAATTACTGCCTCACAAAACGATGATTGTTCAATATCCTTTTAACACCTTTCATGGTGACCATTAAGATGCCACTGTATTTATATATGATATATATATTATTTTTATGTTTTCCTTATGCTTCTATATTTTTCATTTATGTCATACATTTATGGTTTCCATACTGGATAAACGCGATAATTTCATTTTAGGAAGTGCGGACTACCACCCCCTCAAAGTGATTTGAATCGTTAATGCCATATGTGGGATGTATAAAGGATGGAGTTAATGATATTATATATGATATTATACTAGAATTATAATATACCTTTATATCATTATGATTTCATTCCATTAAATATGAAATAGAAATTAAAGTAGCGTTCATGGATACGTACGGCTTACCGTCTCCATGAACGGTGCATTTCATTTATTAACTCTAAATGCTATGTAATATTATAAATGAATGTATATACTAGATATACATGATATATATTGTATCTAAATCATGTATATAATTCTGGAGATAATGGATATTTTACCACATAAACAACTTGTGATTTTTAGAAGTTTATTTTTGACTCAAGTACCAATGACCGAAAAAACGACCGTTATTAACTTAAATGATTACATAATGTTCATAACATGGTAATAAGTGATATGAAAGGAATAATTAACTTGAAAAAGGTTCTTATGAAATTAGAAATTAACTCTAGTTTAATATTCACGGGATTAAAGAACGACCGAGTCAAGTCGAACACGAGGTAACAGATTTCATCTCAATCTCCTTTCGTTGAGGAAAACGTCAATTTATATATGGCCTTCTTTTATTAGTTGTATAAAAAACCCTATTGAAATTTAATTCAAAAGGAATATTTTTACATGGAGTGTTTTATTAATTGACAAAAGGGAATGTTTTTGTCTTCCATATGCGGTGACAATGACTTCTCCACCACCGTGACCATTATTTGAGTTTCGGATTCCTCTACAAGCCATAACTCTTTTTAAATGAAAAATAAATACCATGTTTTAATTTTCATTTATTTTGGTATTGAAATTAGTATTGATAATGTTTTTATTATATGTGTTTTTTATATCTTGTGATTGAAATTTGTAAATTTTCTGTTTCCTTTATGCATGTTTTATGTGATACGATTATGTTGGGGTTCTTGGGCATTGTTTATGAAGATGGGTGGTTCTGTGATAAACTAAGGGCGGGTGAGCCCGAGATAGCTCTTTAATGCATTGGGTGACGTGAAGGGGTTAAACGCTAAGGTTTCTATGAAGAGTTTTAGGGAATATACTATAATGTGTATTCCAAACATAACCATGAGGTTTACTCCCTACGTAAGAATGTTATGAATGCCTCAAGTTACCTTTATGTCTTATGTTTTTAATGACTTATTCATAAATATTATGATTTCAAGTGGTATGTTAAAGTGATTATATTTTAGGAATAAATTATGATTTCGTTGATTTTTATGTATACATGGACTAATTTTTAATTTCCATACTTTTATATCACTTACTGAAATTTTTATGCTCATCCCAAGTTTTTGAAATGTTTTTCACAGGTCAAGGGAAAGGTACATGATGTGATGATAGTATCGAATAAGTGTCAAGAAAGAATCCATGCTTTTTTTTAAATATTTTTCCTTTGATGGAAAAAACTGAATACTATATTTGATGTAACCACATTGTTTAAATGTGAAATGTAATGCATGATTTTTGATCTAATTCTCTAAAAATCCAAACTTGAAAAGATCCTCAATCTGTATTCTTGAAACAACTCAATATTAAGTAATGTTTAAGGTTGGGGCCTTATATCAACTCTTCATCGGAATCTCAAGATAATTCAATTTCCACACTAAAGTACAACCCAATATCTAGTGTAATTATATACTTATGGCACCAACCAATAAAACCAATTTTCATTTTCTCACCCTTATAACTAATGCACCATCGACCTGACTCATGATCAGACCATATCAAAATCATCTTGAGCCTGGTTCCAATGCTAGGTCTCCATCCAACATAACATCTGAATTTCAAATCTAGTGTTCATCAATTCAATAGATAAAACCCATTTCACATGAACACCATCACATTAAATCCCCCTTTACTATCCAATTACCACTCTCATCACTCCCATGACCCTACCCACATGGGGTTGTACTTCATCATCCCACGTTATATCAATTACCTTGTGTAATGACTAGACATGATAATCCCACTCAAACCTAAGTGACAATGTAAAACATTAGTCACCATTAGTAATTGGCTCATTAGGAACATCATCCTAGACACCCTCTAAATTTCCATCTATAATGGGGTCACCCCCTCCGTGACCAATGGTTCACTCCCCACCATATGTATTTACTTATACCACTCCTCAAGTACAACCACAATAGGTTCCATCCTCACATGTGTGTTTCCCCTCTAGATCCACACTTACCACTATCAACTCCTAACACTACTCAATTAATGTTTTAATTGTCATCAAATATGCATAGCAACTCATCCATATCAAAATTTATGGTCACCAAACATTAATAATTCCATCACAATGCTTCCCTAGAAATACTGGCCAAGGCATAACCTTGGGTCAGGAACATCACAGAACCTAGAACTATATCTAACATCACCTTTAACCACATGGTAAAATTTACCATTTAATAAAAACTCTTATGAAATCATGATTTAAATATTAATCATGTTTTTCAGTCCTCAACTCACACATGTCCGCTCATTGACCCATAAACAATTATACCCAGAAAAACCAGCATGTGGACCACCTCAGTCCCATTCAAATTCAGTGGATATATACTCTAATATAACCCAGTGACACATCATATATCATGATATCATGAGTAACATGTCATAAAATACTAGAACATTATCTTAGACCACTAACCATGCTCCTATGTATGTCAATATCAACTACCTTGAAGCACCCTCAATGCTCTTCCTCAAAATTGGGCATTTCACCTATTCCATAGTCCTCTGCACAATCAAACACCAATTGGAATTGTCTCCAAACCTAAAGCATATACCCACACACTCAACACACTAATGAAATCACATCCAAAACCAATATGGAAAGTATCCAACTAATCCTACCATTAGAATCTGGTATTGAAATCATAACATTACCACTCAAGGTGGTTTTATCAGGAAACCCCAAGGAATACCCTGAGCCTATATAATATACCCAATAACACATATTAGGAATCAATGTCAACCTAATGAACCAACACATGATTCCAATATCTAAAGGTTTTCACAATTCAAAGATAACTCTTATCTTAGGTTACCCTCACATATCACATCTCATCAAAAATAAAGTACTTGGATAACCAATATCCCTAGTTGTATCAAAATGGATATAAGCTCTCCCACCTAGCACATAAAACATAGTTCTCACATAGTTCATAGGTCATTAGGTACACCTTGATCTTATCTTACCATGATAAAGAAACTCACTGCCCTAAAAACCAATTCATGGGTACTCACAAACAAATATATACATATCAAGAATCACATGTCATGTTATAAACCTATAAGGGGAATCATCCTCACTGGACATCCTCATACGCGACTAACCCCTTAAGAATCATGACATAAATTTATCTCTAATTGGGCCTCCACAATGGCATCCACCCCCAATAGTATTCGTATATCATATATTCACATACATACATATAAGGACAACAGCCTACCATGATCCACATCGATTAAACCACGATCATATGGTTTAGTTAAGTAGAATGAAACCAAGAATATATACAGGAGCACATCATATAGGAAGTTGTTGACTCTTTGAATAATCGAAACTATTTCTCTTAGTACTAGTAATGAAACCTCCCACTAAGGGTTCACCACTAAGGCATCTAATTATCAAACCGACCTATTAGGGTCAATATAAATCCCTTACTCTGAGGGTTTTAATATCTAGTAAATGGAATCTCATCATAGATCCACATGACCTACCATCATAAGTAAAATTAAATATCTTCTAGATAAGTAGAATTTAACCACCATGTAATATAGGAAACCTTTATTTAATTTCATATTGACACTTTAAAAAAATAGAACAACATAATCAGTGATATAAATCACACTCTAGAATACAAATTTAATGTGAATCCTTTTTTTCAAAATATGATGCATGTACATAGACTCTTACCATTGGTACAAGAGACATAAACCACAATATATCATAAAATCTAAAAAATAAAGTGTGTCACACTAGGTGAAATCAAACAACCATATACCGTGACTTCTTACTAGGAAGGGTTTATATGAAACACCAGTCTGATATCTATCACAATCTCTAGCACATTCCTATGTTACCTATCTTCCATAAACCCAAATAGTAAGATAAACGAAAATCCATATAACTATATGATATCAGTAACATAATAATTGATACCACTTTGTAATATCCATGTACTAGTTCACTCTGAATGGTAACCAGACAGGGTCAACATGTGGCCTTGGGTATGCCTCATCATTCACTATAGGATACTAACTTGAAATGGGGGTCTAGGATATTACTGTACATAGAATATACCCCCATCTTAGAGTCTGTAATAATTATTTTTATAAGAAAACATCATTCACAATAATAAATCAAAGTGCATGGAAGAAATAAACAAGAATCGTTAATAATAAATGTCATATGAAGAAAACAGTCATACAAACTCATTTTAATTACTCTATAAAATGATTGATCATCCATAGGTCTGATCACATATATTGAATAAATAAAAGTATAAAAGACAATGAGGCCCTACTTCCATCCCTGAACCTCACATCACCTAATCTCCAATCCCATTCGAGCTATCCTACTTGATCAAGCAACTATGAGTCTCTACCCAACATGAATCCATGATTATTGAGGTCTACTAAGTTTCCATAATCCATGACCACCTAATAATGGAGTGTGTATAATTCTGTTAGGCACCAATAATATAGTCTCATACATAACTAATAAATTCGTTATATGTGTATGTGACATACCTAGCTGAATAAATAAAATATTTTTTAGTATCATAAATAAAATAAACATCGTTGATACTCAAGTTCTTACCTGAAACCTAAGATCCACTATAACTACTTTTTCTAGTTTTAGAGTATCTCTAAGAACACGATATAATCACGTCGACTCATAATAAGTGAAACGGTCAGCCCCCATGCGTTTATTCGGGGAGGTCTACAGTATTAGGCATAAATCTAACCCCTAGGTCGTAATCCTAGGAAATCCAGTAGTCATCATGCATAAATCCATCCTGTTGGATATAATCCTAGGAAATAAATAAACATCAGGAATCATTACCAACTCTTAGTGGTGAACCAAGGCTATCATAGGAATATTTAATCATAATAAACTCCATTTGGGTGACCCTAGTGCATCATGATCATCAGGAATTATCACTGACCCTATGAGGTAGTCTTAGGTGATCATTCATATCAAGAATATATGTCAACTCCTTAGGGGTGACCCTAGGAAATCCATATAACCTCATTCATACAAGAAGCATACTAGGTATACTAGGTATCTCATACATAATAGAAAAATATGAGGGGTAGTATGTTCATCCCATGAAATCTCAAAATAATAACGAAAATACATGTCAGCCAAATTCTGAAACCCATCTAACATAAATGTGGTTGTACACTAATGAAAATGACATTAAATCATCCCTATATCCATATACTACATAAATCATCTATTCAATTTCTAAGGTGACTACCACAATCAACTATACCAATTCCCACATGCACCCTCTAATTGTTCATCATATCACTAGGGCATTCTTTGAAGTCCTTTCGGTCACAACATAACATGAACACCCACATGGAATCCTCAATATCAGTCTCTTATCTTAGGCCAACACACATAAATAATAGGGAATATCATCCCTCAACATCATCATCATCACAACACAGGCTCACCGGCCTTGTAATATAATCTATACTAGTATTAGTCTTTAGAAATAGATCAAGCTTGTCTCCCATCAATAGTCAAAAAACAGCTATTCCTCACAAAACTAACCAATCAAAAGTATACCTAGGGAAAACCCACATAGATAATCACATCTCAGTTAGAGAAGAATACTCACCCTATGGTCATATCAACTAGACTAAAGTTTATTAGGCTTCTTAAGGTTCATTGAGGCATACTAGGGACACTCACTCTAACTTGTCACATTCCTCTGCTCAGAGGTTGCTATGATCCTATAAAAAGGGCCACTATTTTTACATAATTCATTCAAAACTCACCCCTAAATATTCGTGTATCTAAATAAATGTATTTATAATCCTAACCACAACCATAAATGGATGAGGAATGAAGACAGTTCATAAGGGTTCTTAGTATCCGTTGTTACTTTGTTCAATCCATTTATATACATTGACTTTTTCTATTAAAAAATTTATATAGTTTTAATAAGTTGATATGCCTTGGTGGTGAGAGTGAAAATATCACATTACATATAAAAAATTCATAATAGAATAATTGAAATTAATAACTACCAATTTACTAAAATATGGATTTATTCCCTTTGGATCACCACTCGAGAGATCTCACCTCGGCTCATCCAAGATCAATCATCCATCTATCATCCCTATGAGGCCCTAACTCAATCCAAAAAATAAAAATTAATTAATTATGATTATTTATAATTTATTAAACATTTTGAAAATAATTATTAAATTTATTATGGAAATATATAACGCCTAAAACTCATTAATCCATAGCCTCTCTCTAAAATCTCATGCAATGGGGAACAACCCACTCCCAACATGCACTTGAACCTAAGACATGAAAAAGTCCCAATCCAATTACCTAATTTAACTGTTAATTTCTTCCAACTTTTCCATAAAACTGATATAATTAAATATATTCACATGCCTAAACTGAAACAGTGTGTGAAAATGCAGATACATCATCTCAAGATGTCCTATAACAAATCCAAATTAAATTCCCATAATTTTTAAATTATTTCCCCATGTTTTGGTGAAATCATGACTAAAACCCTAGCCAATGAAAATTGAAATTTTTGGAATCAAGAGAATGTAAGGAAAAAAAGAGGTAGAGGGAGATATTTACCTTAAATTTTAACACCCCAATACTTTTGGACATTTTCCTTTTAGAATAAATATATTTATTATTTGATAGCTTGCATTACATGCAACAACAACGTTCTTTGATGGCATGTGTTACATGAAAGACTGAGTTTTATTGAACAATTTTAATGTTAGTAGTCAAATTGGTGGTTATAAATAGCATTAAATAACTTTTGAAAATATATGTTTGAATTCAATGGTTACCAATTAATTAGAAATAAATATAAAAAACAATTTAAAATAAAATAATCATTTTTATAAAAAAATACTGTTATGCAGGCATGGAATTTTATGTTGATAAATTAAATTCATTACTATTAGTGTGATTAATAACCTTTCCGGAATGGAGTAACCTATTCTATAGTGATATTATCTTATGTTGGATCACATTATATGATATAATCCCCCATAGTTTAATGGGTATTCTAATCCAATTGTAGTTGAGAAATGGATTACATATCTGGAGAGGATATTTATGGATTTGGTATGTGGTGAAAAGGAAAAGGTCATAATTTCCATGTATTTTCTCAGAAGTGATGTTGATTAATGGTGGTTGTTGATCTAGAATACTAGTGATGAAGAAGAAATATAACTCAAATAATGCAAAACTTTGAAGGAGACATTCTTTTATAAATATTTCCCTCATTGAAAAAATTTGAGATAAATAGAATATTCCTTAGCTTAAAAAATGATAAATAAAGTGTCACAGATGATGAAGAAAACCTTAGAAGGTTAGCCATGTATTCCATGAATTACATATGTGACAGAGTGTAAGATTGACCATTTCATTAAAGGGATAAATCCATGTCTCTATTGGCCACTGCTGTCTCAGTTTTTTTCATATGATGAAATAGTTTTATGTACCATAAAAAAGGAAAAATAATTCTATGTATCTTTTATATTCAAGGGAAACCAAGAGAATAATATTTCATTTGAACACCATGAAAATAGAAATGCATAAAACAAGAAGAATATTATGAAGGTATTCCCATCACATGATAACTATGGAAGGAATCACCATTGGAAATGGCTGAAGGTCATGACAGTTTGTTATAAGTGTGTTAAAAGGGTTATCATGTCAAATAATTGAAGGGGAATAAGGGAAAAACTATTATTCAGTGCTTCAACAGCAAGGCAAAGGGGTGCTATGAAAAAAACCCCAAGTATCAAGGGAATATACTCTAGAAGAGGTCAATGGGAGATGACAAAGATTATTTAAACACTAAAACCAATGTACAAGACCCAATGATGTGGTGGAAGGTAAATTAATCCTATCTTGAAATTTTTATAATGCAATATTTGATTTTATATCAATACACTCTTTTATATCTACATAGTTTTCCATGAAAATAAGGCATTTACCTATTAATTTAATAAGGGAGTTGTTATTAGAAACTCTTAAGGGAATTCTCATTATAAAAAAGATGTTTTGGGAAATCCCCATTATGAAACACAAACATGGTTTATTTTGTAACCTTATTATCAGACCTATGATTGACTTCTATATAATCCTTTTTATGGACTGGATTTCAATATATGATGAAAAACATTATTTTAAGAAGGATGAAATTACGATTTGTGAGTAGGATATAGAATTTATTATCTTTAGATAAGAAAATTCACCATCTATTTATTATCTACATCCACCCCTAGTAGCTATGCTGAATAAAATTATTTGGAAGAAAGATAAAACAACATTTAAGGATGAATAAGTTAATATTAAAATTTAGGATTTCCCAATTGTAAAAGAATACATTGATGTATTTCTTGAAGAATTACTTATACATCCCCTAGAGAATGAAGTTGAGTTATACATTGATTTAATTCCTAATGAAAGATCAATACCAAATAATCTGTATAGAATAAACCCTATGGAATTAGTGGTGTTGAAGAAAAAACATGGGGATTTTGGTAATAAATAATTTATTCACCCTAGTGTTTCATCGTGGGAAGCCCATGTTATCTTCATTAAAAATAAAGATGGATTCTTGAGGTTGTACATTGACTATATAGAAGTCATTACTTAGTTATACTTTTCATCTTAATTAACACACCATCAGTCTTTATGGATCTGATGAATATGGTTTTCCACCCATATCTTTATTTCATTATGATATTATTTGAAGAAGATATCATAGTGTTTTCACGTTATATACATGATCATGCTAATCATCATTATAGCATGCTAATCATCTTTAGAACATGATAAATACACTAAGAGATCACAAAATATATGTGATTCTCAGCACATGCCACTTTTGGATCAACAAGTTTCACTTCTTGGGCCATATCATATCTAAGGAAGGCATGTAAATTTATCCAGAAAATGTGAGAGCTATGGTTTATTGGGAGAAACCTTATAATGTGTTTGACATACACAAATTCATGGGGATAGCTGTATATTATAGAAAATTCATCTACGAATTCTCACATCTATCAGTGATGCTCATTGTATTGACCATGAATGGTGTGAATTTCCTCTAGTCTGAATCTTGTGAGACATCTTTTCAAGAGTTATAGGCGAGACTCACTTCAACAATGGTCCTGATTCTGCCTATTCTGGTAGGAGGAAATAATTTCTTCTGTGATTATTCAGGGATCTAACGGGGTGCAGTTATGATGTGAGGAGATGGATTCATGGCATAGTGGTCCCTCCAACTTAGGTCACATGAGCAGAATTACCCTACACATGACATAAATCTATCACTAGTGGTACATGCTCTACGATGTCGGAGGCACTAACGTTTAGGAGAGATATTAATTATTTACATGGATCATAAAAGTATCAAATACATCTCTAGACAATGATATTTGAATATCAGGTTGTGAATGTGTGTACAATACCTACAATAATTTGATTTTGAGCTTTCTTGAACACATAGAAAGGGAAATTTCATAGAAAATGCCTTGAGCTGAGAGTTGCAGACACAAACTATCAAGGAGTCCAACAGCAAGTGGAAGTTGATGGGTATATTATCTAAGATATTTCTTGAGGTTCCTGAACAACATGGGAAACTAGTCTTTATAGCTATATCAGTGACATTCTCCCTTATAAAGTGGGTTCAGATGAGGCAGGTATCTAATTCTGAGGGCCTCATCTTGAGGGAGTGTGTCACAGGAGAGAACCTGCCTTCTGGTTGGGTTGTTGATGGAAGTGAAACCCTACTCTTTCATGGCCATGTGTGGGTGCCTATGGATATATGAGATAATATAATAATGGAATCACAAGATTATATTTGGGAAGTTAATCGTAGGATTACCAATATGTATAGAGATATATGTGATCAGTATTGGTGGCCATGTAGGAAAAGTATGATATCAGGTTTCATCACTCAGTACTCTACTTATCAACAAGT
This sequence comes from Viscum album, assembly GCA_963277665.1. Taxonomy (NCBI): domain Eukaryota; kingdom Viridiplantae; phylum Streptophyta; class Magnoliopsida; order Santalales; family Viscaceae; genus Viscum; species Viscum album. Next base: position 196,808,324 of record OY728157.1, on the reverse strand, counting down.
GAAGCCAGAGTACCAGTGACCTGATGGACTTCTAGAGAATCCCTCTATTTCTGAGTGGAAGTGTAATGATTTTCCATGGATTTTATGAGATGATTTCAAAGATACCCTTATGGAAGTGATGAAATATGGTGATCATCTACAAGTTTACCAAGGTTTCACACTTCTTACCTATCTAGGAAATCTTATCTTTTGATGAGCTAGGAAAGCTTTACATCCAGAAGATAGTGTGACTTCATGGTCTACCCTATTCTATCATTTCACACCAAGATTCCCCTTTCAAATCATGGTTCTAGAAAGGGTTTCCTAAAGCATTGGGTTCCTAAGTTCTATTGATTATAACATATCACTGTTAGACTAAAAAGAAATCTGAGCAGATAATACAGGTATTAAGGGATATGATTTAGGCCAGCATACTGGATTTTGAATGTTTATAGGAAAATCATACTCTTTTGGTTGACTATTATTAGAATAATAGTTTTCAGGAAATGATTTTGATGGATTTGTATGAGGCCCTATATGATAGATCGTTCCATTAACCTTTATTCTAGCTTGAGGCAGGTGATGTAGCTTTACCAAGTACTCATCTCATTCAGGATTCTACATAGAAAGTCAAACTGATTCAAAAAAATACGGCTATAGATCATTCTATGAATAATCCTTATACTTATATTCAGCATATACCTCTAGAGATCAAGGTGGTACATCGTGTCTTTCTATTTTTATCACCTAGATTGGGTCATAGAAGAATTAGAAGATGGAGAAAGATATCGCCTTGCTATGTTGGGTGAGTAACCAATCAGTTTATATTACCTCATAGGTACGATTACATGCATGGAATCTTCCACATATATCATATTTGACAACATCATCCTAACCTATCTTATTAATTTAAACCCATGGATATTGAGCTTTAAGTGGATGTATCCTTTGAGGAGCATTCAATGTGTATCATTGATAGGAGTATAAAGGCTCTCTGAGGCATGTCGATTTCTCTAGTCTAGGTGTTATGGTAGCACAAAAGCATACAGGATGAGACCTAGGAGTGAGAGGATGATGTATGTGGGTAGTGGTCAGAAATTGTCCCAGATGAAGTCTTATGAACTTTAAAAGGGAAACTCGGGGATGAGTTATCATAAGAAGGTGAGGATCTAATGTTTCGACTTTTCTCAAAGGTACTAACCATTGGTTTATGTTCAATTTTTTTATCACTTATAATGATTCCTAATGGAGTCAAAGGGGTCTCAAGTATGTCTGGTGCTTTTTTGGAGCCTAGATCCCCAAAAGTTAAAGAGGCAGACTAGGCCACACACTTAGTACAAATTGTACTACACAGGCCGCATGGTTTCCCTAAACCATGAAGTTGAAGAAAATGGGGTGTTGGGGGCCACATGGGTTTTCTGCAACCGTGCGACCATAGGTACACACCCATGAGACCAAGTATAGGTTTTCGGGAATTGGTTGTTTCATGGTTTTCTCACAGTTAGAAAAACTATGTGCCTAACCGTGCAGGGTTCCCCTTTGAAGTAGTGTCTTGGTGCATAGTTTGTGTATGGTTTATCCAACCATGTAGACAAAACATGTGCCCTTGTTTTGAGGTTGAATTAACCATTTTTACCTTAATAAATATTTTGAAAATTCATCTTCCTTCTCCATCTCTCCTATAGCAGTGATGCCCTCCTCCCTCATGTATGAGCTTATCCTCCCTTCTTTGTAGGGTTTGTGATAACTCCTTCAATCAGACTCCAAATATCTTGCCATCAAAATAATTGGAAAGCCTTCAGTAATCTCATAGATCCTATCCTGTCTATTTTAAGTTTCCCCCATCCTATGTTGTGCTCTCTAGGAGAAACCATTTTAACCCTCGTGTATAGATAACCTTAAACATAGTTGATGAAATATCATAAACTATTCATCACAACACAAAGGAAGTAAATGGATTGATATCAGTATTAAATTCCATAAAATAGTAAAAATCAACACATGCTATATACCCATGGATTGAATACATGCCTCAAGGATGAACAATATGTCACTACTCATATAAAAATCAAATTAAATGTGTTTTATGCATCAAATATCACTTGTTAAATGACCTATCCCCATCACAATCCATTAAGGTGAATGATCTATCACCTAACCAGTATCAAAGTAAAATAAGTCATCATCAATGAACAAGGCATCATAAATTACAGGTAAATGATACACAACCATTTTCATATTTATGTGGAAAATATTCCACCATCAAATATCTTGGGTGGATTAGTAATAGAAAAATCATCCCATTTGTGTGGATGATATATCACTATTATCACTCTCAAAGTGGAAAAAATACTACCATATCAAGTCCCAAAGTGGAAGATACACCATTCATACTATCTTTATGTGGATAATGAACCGGTGGTATCACATCTTAAGTGGTTGGTACACCACTGGTATCAATTATTGGTTGGACATCATACCATTAAAATAATTCACCAGGTGGATGATGTAACATCGAGAGAAATCTAATAAGGGGACAAAGCTCCACTAGTGAAAGTTCTCAAGTGGTTGATATAACACTAATACATCATTCAAAATTTCATGAGGTGCTATGATTTTATTATTTTCTTAGTGAATTATGTATAAATGAAACTCTTTAGGGGTGGATGAGAAACTATCAACCTGCCCAAAGTCATTAGTATACCTCTAGTGAACTAAGGTGGATGAGATTCCATACCTAATTAACTATTGTTCGATGAACCCCAACTTATACCAACAATCCCAAAAAATGAATTATACATCACTAAAATTAAATTAAAGGAATTTATAAACATTAAACATATCAAAGGTTTTTCTCATAAGTTGTTAACCCTTGTCGAATTCTCAGGATTAGGACATCTTACTGATAGCATAGATCATACTCAAGAAATTCCTCACCAAGGAAAATCAAGGGTCATTATCTATGAAACTAGGGTTGGTTCTTAGTCAAAGAAACCCATAATGGGTTAAAAATCATGGTTTTAAACAAATTTCAATATTAAATTTTTTCATTGGAGACTAAAGGTTTTGATGCATGACACTCATAGACAATGTACAACCTTACAAGGTTCTATTAGTTCCATTGAAATTTAAGAAATCCAATTTAATTAAATTTTATGGTGTATTCAACAAAGAATCATTTCTCAAATTTAATATGTTGTATTATTGGTATAAAAACACTATCAGGTAACCAAGGGACTTCCTACCTAGGACATGTGTGGTCCAACTCTTCGAAAACCACCCCCTGATCTGGACTCAAATGAACATAATTAATAATCCTATAAAATTCCATAGAATTATTCGTAATCATTGATGAATGGATAAATAGTAACAAAATATAATTAATATAGATAATATGAGTTATGTCCTTACCAATTTCAAACTCCAATGTTGAATGGATCTTGAAACCGATGATGAACAGATAGGATTTAACTCTAAATAGAAGATGGAAGAAGGAAAAAAAGGGAACCTTTGGTTGTATTGGTGAAATGAGAGAATATATCATTTATATAAAAATTTAAAGAAATGTTTGTTTATTTTAACATTTAAGAAAAACTATTGGTATAAAATGGGTTCCTATTGTCTAGTCATAAGGTACACTCCCAGGGGTCACTAGCCACCTGATGGGCCACCTAGAGGCTTTTCCTCCACTACCCCATCCACTAAGTACCTAATAGAATATGTCAAGGGACATATGTCCCAACACCTATCTTTTTTTCTAAAAAGATCCAACTTTTACTACTCAAACAATAATAAATACCCAATATACACGAGGTTGTGTGAAATTTAAATTGAAATAATACCTCATACAATTGTGAAATGTTATAGATTGGATACTATCTCATGGATAAAATATTAAAGGGATGATAATACCATATAATTATAACCATGAAAAAATATAATATAGTATTGAAAAAAATTATAATTAATAAATATATTTTGATAAGAAAAAAATGATTCATAACCTTTAACATAGTTAAGGATCTTAGCTTATAGTTGGACCTTAAAACAACAAAAAATATTCAACATCAAAGAGAGGGAAATAGGGGAATATCCTTAATACATATATAAGGAAAGAACATGATCTTGGTGTAAATAGAAATTGGAAGTGTGGGTGATTATTTATAGGTGTGGTGACTAGAATCCATTGTAATAAAGTATTGATTATTATTTTTTTTATAACAAGTGCTCCACTACTCACCAAAGTGACCCCTTACCTCCCTTAATGCTATACTATAATGGTTAGTGCCAAAATTAGATAAAATAACCATCTTGGAATAATTTGGTCATGTGGACATATATATTATGTTATATTTTACTGTATTCCACCATTTTTAAAATAGTATCTTACTTTTTCTATAAAAAATTATCAAATTCCACACCTCACCTAATATCGATGTCTAAATTCAAAAAAAATCATATATTTTTCCAAATTAACCCTCTAATTATGTGAAATTTAAATTTTAAATAAATATAATAAATTTAAGAAAAATTTAGTACCATAGTGAAAATTTATTTCATTATTAAAAAAATTTCACATTAACAACACTTAACACCTAGATACATAACTCCATGATACATCACCATAAGCCTTAATAGTAAAGTGTTCAATAAGGATACAATCATCGGGCGGTTCATCCAAAATTGATCTAGTAATGATTTAAATTAACTTGAATGTTTATTTTAGGTAATTTCCCCATAATCTTCAATTGTTGCGGTTCACATTTGGCCTGGTCTTTGGAAAACTCTTCTGATGTTACCTCCTTCTAAAATAGTTGATAAATAAACCTCATAGTGGATGTTTCTACTAATTGGATTCATGGTTTCTACCATCACCACTAATTAACTCTTGTTGTTACATTTATTAATATACCCAAATTATAATAGTTACTTTGTAATGATTATATTATTGGGTTTCATGAATTTAAAAAGTGAACGAGAAAGATAGGGGTATAAAAGATTTAGAAAAATAGATATGTGGGATGGATTTTCAAAAAAATGAGAGGTATTTGTTTTCTGAGAGAGTCATGTTTGGATCTTAAAAAAAGGCTACATTGGACAACTACCAAGGGAGAAGATTAGAAGATGGTTTTAGAAAAGATATAGCTTCTAAGATAGAATAGGTAACATTGATGATTTTTTGGTTGCACATCTGTCAATTATATCGAATGAAGTGTCTACAATGATGAATGGAGCATTGACAATAGCATAGGAAGAGATACATGATGTATGGTGCCATGTATCAAAAGTATTTTCAATGATAAAAATTAGGTAGCATTTATTGGTAATGAAAATTATTAGTACAAAATATTTTGAGATCATGGGTGAGAGAAAAAATTCCATAATGTGTCATAAATTATTATGGGTGAGAGAAATTCCCACAAGTGAGTGATAAAATTCCTTCAAGTGAAATAAATCCTTTTAGTGTGGGTCATAAGAGATTATGAGTGTTTTGAGAGATGATCTCTAAGAGATATTTGTAATTTTTGATATGATAATAAAATAATGGTAATTGAGGAGATATGGATGCTTTGTAATGTGGGAGGACTTGAGGTGGATGAATTCTTGGCTATCTAACTAGATGATGACATCCCTTTTGAGGTTTTTGAGTTGGGAATTCCTAAAACTAAGTGTCCTCGGGCCTCCCCTGGCTATCTCAGCACTAATTGGTCCATCCCCTAACCCAGAGCAACCCACGCAAACAAAACTACCTCCAAGTAGACTAAATTAATGAAGAACTCCAGCAGGTCCTTGTCAAGTGTCGGTTCGGAGCGAGAACATGTTGGGAGGAGGAGTATGGTGAGTACATATATGATGGAAAAGAAACAAGATTAAGAAAGTATAGGGGGATGATTCCATGGATTATTTAATCTATGTTATGGGGATCCCTCTATTTATACAAGATGGAGATAGAGATAAAGCAATATCCAACCCCACGGAGTAGAGCATGGTCAAAGACATTGCTTATTTTAACGCAATTGAAACCGGGTAGCATTGGTGACACATGTACATCTAGATTTTCCATTTTTAAAGTTGTGAAATCCAGTTTTCGAATTGAATTACCCATTTATAATATTTACCTTTATATTTAAATTATTTTAATATGGCTATGAATATAATATTCTGATGAATGGATAGTATTTTTTCCATGCATTTTACCTATACCGTACCCATCCTTCTCTACTATTTTTAATTGAAACACTTTTTCCAAACCCGGATGGGGGTTTCCTACAAAACATTATGAGTAAAAAATAAGGGAAACATAAATGAGAATGGGAGAACATATGTAGATAGAAATTAATAAAACATGATATATTATAGAAAAAGAGCTTCAAACCATATATGGAATCAAAATTAGAAAAATTAATTGAAACAACTAGGCCACACAGTTAGTATAAATTGTTTCGACTAGTTTGTATAGTTAAATAAACACTATTACCCTATTCACATGGTTAAATAAACCATGGGGGGTGTTGTGGGGATACTCATAGGGTAGAGAATGGGATTTGCGCGGTTTTTATAATTGTGCATTGTAGCCTACGTGAGGTTTGTTCCTTGGGTAGAGGGCGATGTGTGGGTAGATCACGTTTAGAAAAAATATGCTCTTAAAAAATGTGACACACTGTCCTTAGACAACATCTGGTGCATGGTTATCCCACAGTTTTTCCAATCGTGCGTCCAAACCATGCACCACTTTAAATTTTGGGTGAATTTCTATTTTTCCTTCCTTATATTTTACTCCTCTCCCTTTCATTTTATCCTATAGTGAACAACCCCTCTATCACTGATTCAAGTTTCAAGGTGACAGTCATAATCATCTCTTACCATTCTTACATGCACCCTCTTAGGAGTAGTTATATCACTAGGGAACCCTCTAGGGCCCCATTGGTCACAATATAACACAAATGATAAAATGGTTGCCTCCGTATTGGAACTGTCTATCAAGTAAACACTTTTCACTCAAAGGGTCTAACATCCCTCAATATCATTTTCATCACATAATGAACGCATTGGCCCCATAAGATAATGCATACTTTCATCTGTCTCAAGATATGGATCAAGCCTGTCACCCATCTAAAGTCATCACTAATCCAGTCATTACAAACACAACCCATCCAAAGTCTACCAATGGAAAACTAACCTAGGTACTTACATCTCAACAGGGGAAGAACGCTCACCCCACAGAAATATGAACTAGCCCAAAGGCTATAAGACGTATTAGGATACACTGAGGCCTACTAGGTCTACTCAATCTAACCCATCACAATCCTCTATTCAATGGTCACAAATACACCTTTACTAAGGGACACTATTCTTACTTAACTCATTCAAGAACTCACCCCTCATGACCCGTGTATCTTAAAGAATACATTTATCATCAAGGACTCTACTACTCGAGGTCAATGCATCGAGCCAATGAATAAGTGTAGTTATCCGACCACAGAAATCCCAGAACTGGTGTTGTGATGCCATTACATTGGAATGAGATACAGTAAATCATGTACCAAAAGGATGAATGATTTAGTAGTCCTGGTAAACTAGATACATACATGAACCATTTATTACAAATTACTACACAAATTACAACATAATTTTTTACGAGGATAAAAACTTTATTCTTTCTTGAATATCTTTACATATCGTTTTTAGTACACTTCAAAAAAATATTGAGGAAAGGAAACATAATAAGGGTGACCTCAAATTCTTAGTAAGGGTAGGTTAAATAGTTGAAATAATGAATGAATGAGAATAATCATTATAACAGTGTAAATATCTGAACATACATTCCATTTAACTAATAAAATGAGAAGGAAGTGCGTAAACAATATGTAAAGGTAAATAAATGAAAACACATTTCATTTAAATAACCGGATAAGGAAAAACCAATATGGAAAGTTAAGAAAATGAAAAAACATTCCATCTAAAAAATAAATTGAGAATGAAATGCATCCATAATGTTTTTCATAATGAAAATCTCATTTATATTAAATACTAAATTAAAATGTATTCAATGCTGAATTATTAGATGTCATGTATGAGGCACATGAAAACCTAAATCATCAAGACCTATCACAAGACATTTTAAAACTACAGTTAGAAAACTATTTAATTTTCTCAACTAATTTTCCTCATGGGAATCTATTGATGCATTGACGGTCTATATAAAGACTGCTCCCCACCCAACACTACTTATCCAAATCATTATTCATATCAAATAATCGATTTAATTACTAATCAATATGTATTATCAAAAATCTATATTGATTAAAGAATATAAATTTGTCAATATTTCCCCAGATAATTAAATAATTGTCAAAGTAAACATTTTATTTAAAAATGATATATAGTTTAGGATATAAACCTATACATGATACATGATATGTGTAATTAGGGTAAACTCATTTTCTAATCATCATATAAAATTAAATATTTCAAGGGGACTAGAAAATAAATCAAGGAAGTTAATGTCAATACAATATTTGGCCAAATCAATCATAAGACATACAAAGGAATAATAAGGATGGTATCAAAACAATATATCCCAAGTGGCTTAAAAATAAAGGGTCTTTTTCTTGAAGAATGGAAATACTATATAAAGTTCTTTTAAAAACATTCTTGAGGAAATTATTTTTTTTATTTGGATTTTTTTTTTAAAATACTTTTCTTTGAAAATAAATGTAAAATAAATCTTTAAAAATAAAAATTTTAAACTTGAAAATAGAGCTTTGAAGAAATGATGGTGGGTAAATTTTTACATGCCATGCAATGAAAAAAGAAGATTCATTTTTCATGGAAAAAAGGTTTGAAAAATTCCAATTTTGGAAAGAGACAATAAGATAAATTTGAAAAAAAATGTAAAAAAAATTGGTAAAAATGTAGTTAATAAATCATTTTCAAAAGGTTAATAAACATTTTTGTAAACAATTTTAGCAAACAAGGTTTTTAAAAGAAAACAGTTTCACTAACTAAATAGAGAAATGAAGTAGGGTTTTCATAGAAACATGTAATAAAACATTTTGAGTACCAAAGAGTAAAAAAATGATACTATTACATTAAAAAGTTAATAAATACCTAGAGGATAAGAAAATTAATGTTTTTTTATTCAAAATGATCAAATAATTTCCTCAAATGTATATTGAAGTTCAAATAATCCCAACTAAAATAATATTTTCAAGTAAACCCTATAAAATATTAAAATATTAATGATGATCAATCATTGAATATATTATGTGTATCACCTGTAAATACACATAAAACAAGTGTAAATACAAAAATATATAATAAAACGTTGTTATACATATTTTATTAAAATATCATTGACAATGAAGAATTAATATAACCCAATGAAAAGGAATCGTGTTATCAAATTATTTACCACATGATAACATTTAATTATAATAACATTATAAGAAATAATTAAAATTTAAACTCAAAATTCCATCAGGATAAAATAATTCATGATATAGTATATCAAAATATGCAGTAGAGACACCACAAAATAGATATAAGTGGTGAATATGGCATTTATCTTACAGATGTAAAAAAGTGAGATGAAAATCTCTTACCTTGCATTTCTTTTCAGGTAAAAATCCTTTAAAATCAATTATAATGGTTTCAAACATGTCACTAACTTATACAATAACCATAATAATATTAATAATATCATATATTATCTTCTTATAATAACTTATTACCCGTTTGATAACAATCTTTCATTACTTTCCTTATTTAAGATGTTAATTGCATAGTTTTTTGAGTATGTTTTTGACTTGTTACATGTTGTTCCAATTAATTATATCACGATTTAAATATCCAAAGAATATAATTTATATTTAGTATATATTAATATAAAATAATCCATAATATTTAGATATAGTAAATGAAATGCACCGTTCATGAAGACAGTAGGTCTTACATACGCATAAACGCTAATTTCATTTCATTACTGTATTAAAAGAATGAAAAGAAAATGATATATATATAGGTATATTATAATTTTATTTTCATATATATTTCATATAATTCACATTTTTTTTAAATCCATCCTTTATACATTCTATTTATAGTGTGAATGAGTCACATCACTTTGAGGAGGCGGTAGTCCACACGCCCACAAACGATATTACCGTATAACTATAAAATGGAAATCAAGAAGGTATAATTTATATAATAACTAAATAAGAATAAATACCACATATATATATTATATATATAACATAAAAACATCATTTACATAATAATTCCCAACCATGGGAGGCGGTAAAGGAAAAAATGAATGATATCATTTCATGGGGTTATAGTTCATCGTACATGAAGGGTAAAGTTCGTTGCCCATTTAATGGAAGTGTGTGTTGGTGTAAATAGAAATATGAGAATAAAAATATTTGTATATTTTATATACTAATATTATTATATAATCACAGAATAAGGAAAATTTATGGAGTGAATAATGAAATAAAACTAAAGTGATCGTAGAAGAAGGTTACCTCTTATTCGGGCAACTCCTTTTGGTTTAAAAAAAAGACTTCCTTGGTTAGATTTTTGACCGAAGTGAGTCTTGGTGGATTAGGGGATATATTTTGGGAGATTATTTGAGTAGAATTTTTGAGATTCAAAATTCCTCAGATGTGTGAATAAGTGGGAGGGGTGAGGGCCTTTTTATAGTGGAGGAGATGTGACATTCTAGTAAATATTTGAAAAGGGAATTCTACCCATGTTTTTACCATTCCAAGTTGATAAAATAATATTATAAATTATATATAATGGGGGATATGGTCGTAATATGAACAAAAAATGGTTTTTGGACCATTGTCTAGGTAAATTTGGCCCTAAAGTGTAATGTTTAATCCCTTATTAAGCTAATTTTTCACATAATAATTGCAATTAATTTTATTCACTTTCAATAATATTTTTTGCAACAAATATGTTGAACTTATTAGATATTATAAATTATTATTATTCCAAATATAGAATAATTTTTTTCAAATTCTAATCACATAAGTGGCAGAAATCAGTTTAAATTTAATCCTATATGCGGGACGACAAAGCGGTTTTTTTGAGTAAAAATATTCGAAAGTTTCAAAAGTTTTTATATAAAATTTCACTATGAAATAAATTTCAATGACCTAAATTGAATTAATTAATATAAAATTGACCTAATTAAACTTTAAAATCAATAAAAATGAAATTTTACCTTATAAATAATTTAGATGAAAAAGCAGTTTTGAAAGAAAATTTCATATTTTTCACTATTCATTAAAAATGAAATATTTCAAAAAAATAAATAAAAAATCTCTATCTGAATTTTTAAAATAATATTAAAAATTTTATGTTTATTTTTACATATAAAATTTATAAAATTTCTAAAAATTGGATTTAGAATAGGTTCGATGTTAAAAGGTAGTTAAAGTACCTTTATAAAAATATTGGATTTTATGCGTAAAATTGAGTTTGTTCCCATCTTATTCCTATAAAATAAATTGGATGAATATAAAAAATATTTTATTGAATATTTAAAATATATATTTCATTAATATTATTCAATAATTATAATTAAATTAATTTATTTATAAAAATTCCTTTGGGAGCATAAAAATTAAAAAAAATCATTTATATTCAATGACTTTATATTTTTCTGTCTAATTAATTTGTAACATTTGTATTAAATTAATGTTTTATAAATCAAATATTTTAATAATTTATTTAATATTATACATAACTTCTAATTTAACAACTAGTTTATATCTTATAATAATATTTTAATAATATATCGTTGTTTGGTAAAACTCGGTCTTGTGCGTAACACATGATATCGAAGAAAGTATTGGTTGTGTGTGATGCAAGATAGCTATCTATTGTGTGAATTGAAATATATATAATATATTATTTTTATTTGTAATATTAAATATATTATAAATTCTTGAGTGGTTATATTCCTAACTAAATTTGGTTTTTCGTGTCGTACATGCTATTGAATAAAAGTTACTCTTTTAATTTTTTTTGGGGGTGTTATATTAAGGTTCTTTGGTGGAGCTTGAAACATAGTGAAATCAATTCATAGTAATTTAATTTTTTTATTAAATAATTTATATAATTTTAATAGTTTTATCACCCTTGGTGGTGATACCGAAGATATCACATGCCATATAAAACATGCATAATACTATAGGGAAAAATTAATAAGGACCACCTAACACAACCATGGTATTATTCCCATTAAATCATCACCAGGTAGCTCCCATACAAGCTTATAAAATCTCAAACCTCTACTACCCTCATCAAGAGGTCTTAACTCAAGACAAAGCATACAAATTAATTAATTATAATGCATCACAATTAATTAAACAATTCACAATTAATTATTCAATTTAGTTTGAAAAGGCACAATTCCTATAACTAATCAAGCCAAAACCAACCATGAAAATTTCAAGGAACGGGGTGCAGTCTACTCTCAACATTCACCCAAGCCTAATACATGAAAAATCACCAATTAAATGTCCTAATTCAATGGTCAATTCCATCCAAATTATCCAATAACCCAAAATAATTCCATACCATGATGTAACTTTACCCAAACTATGTGGAACGCTGTGCAGACATTGTATCGGGACAACCTTTAGCCAAGACATGAAAAATAACCATCATTTTCAAATGATTTCACCCTATTTTAGTAAATCATTACTAAAACCCTAGCAAGAGGAAACTCAAAACAATTTAATCAAGACAAACTAGGATTTTATATATGCTGAGGGAGATATTCACCATAAATCATTCAAAATTCCACAAGGATCACGCCAAATCCAATGGGGATTGATATAGGGAGAGGGGTGGAGGAAGCTAGAACTTGTACATGTGAGGGAGAAAGAAGGGGGTCTACCCTCTTAAAAATTCAGGAGATAATTTTGGTCATTTTCCATCTTTTAAAGGGCTAAATACTTTGGATTCATGATTTTTCAAACCATGCACCAATTTTGAATCATTCATTATCTATATCTACCACCCTCACATAGTTGGGTTTCATGGTAAGACAAACCATGCACTAACCATGAAATCTAATCTATAACACCCCACAAAGTGTTTTTATAATCATGCAGTAAATATGTGCCTCACCCTAGGCTAATACAAGACACACAATTTCCTTTGAAATGCAAATTGTTAACCCTTAGTCATGTGTTAATCATGAAAACCAACCATTATATTTAGAAAATTAATTTAAAACCTCAACAAACTCATGGTGCTTCACATTCCCCCTAAATTGTGCACACCAAAATGTGCACTAGGTCATAAATCCTCTAAAACCTCTAAAATTTTTCCAGAAGTGCCCAAGACTTTCCCAGGCACCAAATACATTTCCTACCTTAAACCATATAAATAAAACCCATTTAAATTCTCTAACTATTTGAATTTAAATCTGAGACTCAATTTGAAAAAAGATTAACTGAACCGGAATTCCCAAAATGAAAATTCCTTCTGAAAATTATAACTCATTAGAAGTGTGGTTTTAGTAACTCTATACCATATCACATATCTTTACCAAGAATCCTTTGTGTTCTTTATACCAAAACATATGAGATACCTTGGTCATCCGTTTATATCCAACTTGTTGTATTCTACTCTGGAACATCGAGTGACCTTCAACTCTGCAACTCCTGACATGGGGTGCATAATTCATCAAAGACTGATCCACCACTAATAAAAATAATTGAAATATAAATATTGTGCTTACCCATTCTCTTCTATCCCAAGGAACTATAGTTTCATCCACTAGTTCATCATTAAGCTTATAGTTCTCCCCACTATAAGACTCTGCTCATAGAGTCTGACATCGAGCAATGGTTCTCTAAACCCTCAGAATCTCTTCAAAAAAACAAATTTCCAGTGGTTAGAAGACAAGATCGATATGATTTCCATATCACTATATCAAATTATATTCAATTTCAACAGTCTATATTCCTCTAAATGAAAATTTTCAAAGGTTATTGTCTTCATCCACCAACATGTCATCACCTTACCACTGGAACATAATGCATCAATTTCCCATAGGTGTATCAAGATCATTCAGTGTCCCCATGAAAGTCTAAAAACAAAATTTAGTGTAATTGCATAGTTGGGTCACCAAATACTCAAACCAGTTATCATTCTCTCACCCTATGAACTAATTCACCCTTTATCTAACTTATGCTCGAACCATATAAAAATAATCTTAAGATTGGTTCCAATATAAGGACTCCATACAACATCACATTAGAAATTCACATCTAGTGTTCATCAATAAACCATTTAAAATCCATTTCACCAGAACACCATCATAGTAGTTCCACCTTTACTATCCAAAGACCAATCTCATCAGACCCACAACCCAACCCACATGGGTTTGTACTTCCTCAACCCACATTCCATCCATTACCACATGTAATGACTAGAGATGATCATCCCACTCATTCCTAAGACCCAATGTGAAAAATGAATTATCTTCAGTTCTTGGATCATTAGGACATCATCCTTAGAACCCACTAAAGTTTAATCTGTAATGAGATTCACCCCCTCCATGACCAATGGAGCACTCCCCACAATATTTATTTACTTATACCACTCCTCAAGTGCAACCACAAAATGTTCCATCATCACACATTCATTTATCCTCTACATCCCCACATACCACCATCAACTCTTGATTCCACTCCATTCATGTTTTCATCATAATTATATAGGAATCACCTCTCTTTCAAATCAAAATTTCATATTTCCAAACCTGTAATAATTTCATAATAATTCCTCCTGAAAATAAAATCCAAGGAACAAACTTGGGTTAACCACATCACGACACCTAGACACATATCCAACATCACTTTTCACCATAGGGGAACATTTCCAATTTAGTAAAAACTCTTATAAAATAAATCCCATAAATTTTCATCATGTTTTTGGGTCCTCCACTCACACACGACTGCACACTGACCCATACAAAATTGTATCATTCATAACTAACATGTGTACCACCCCAGTCTCATCTGAATTCAATGGGAATATACTCCAATTTAACCAATTTATACAACTTTAATCATGCTCCCATGATTATTATGTCATAAAATCTAATATTATTGACTTAGACCACTAACCATTCTCTTAAACATGTCAATATCACCTATTTAGAAGCACCCTTGTTGCTCTTCTACAAAATTGGGCATTTAACCTATGACATAGTCCACCACACGATCTCTTAGAAACTGGAATTTTTTCAAAACATGTAACATCTACCCATGCACTCACCACAACAATGAAATTTCATCCAAAACCAACAGGTTTAAGAATCCTATAGATCTTTACCTCAGAATCTAATCTTTATTCCAAAACACTACAACTCATGTTAATTTTATTAGGAAGACCCAACGAATCCCATGTGTCTATACAATATACCTGGTAGCACATCTTAGGAATAAATCTCTGCCAAAACCACCAATCCATGATTTCCATATCTAATGGAGATCACAAGCCTGGGATAACCCCTATTTCAGGTTAGCCTCACATATCATATGTCATCTCAAACATAGTACCCAGATCACCAATATCCCAAGCCATATCTCAATGAAACTAAGCTTTCCCACCTAGCACATAAACCATAGTTCTCACAGAGGTCATAGATCATTATGAACAACTCTTCTCTAATATTACTGTCATAATGAAACTCACAGTCCTAAACACTCATTCTTGGGTTCTCACATACATATATATAAATATCAAGAAACATATTCTGAGTGATAAACCTACTAGGGGACACATCCTCATATAACATCCTCATACAAGACTAGCCCCTCTAGAATCGTGATCTAATGTTATCCCTCATTGGGCCTCAACATATGGTAGCCACCCTAATATGATTACCATCTAGTATATTCACATACATAAATATAACAACATCACCCTACCATGATTCACATCGAGTATACCATGATCAGATGATTTAGTTAAGTAGAATTCCTCCAAGAAGATATATGGGAGCACATCATATAGGTTGTTGTTGACACATTAAATAACCTAAATTCTTTCTCTCAGAACTGGTACCCAAAATACCCATAAGGGTTCATCAATAAAGAATATAATTCTTATATCAACCTACTAGGGTCAATATGAATACCTCATTTGAGGGGATTCATATCTAGTAAGGAGAATCTCATCATATATCCACATGACTTTTCATCCTAAGGAAAATGCATTATATTCTAACAATGTAGAATGTCATCACCAAGTAATATGGTAAACCTCCATATAATTTATTTTTGACACTTCAAACAAATGAACCCTCATAATCAGTGATATCAGTTACAGGCTATCATATATATTTCAAGTGAGTCCTTTGTGAAAAATATAGTACTTGTACATGGAATCTTACCATTGCTCTAAGATCCATAAACTACAATAAATCATAAAATCTCCAAAATCATGTGGGTTACACTAGGTGAAATCAAACAACCATAAAAATGGAAACCAAGAAAAAAAATATATCCCTGGTAACCTAGACTTCTATCCAGAAGGGTGTTCATGACACACTAGTCTAATATCAATCACAAGATCCAACACATTCCTAAGTTACATCTCTACCATCATGACAGATAATAAGATAAACAAAAATATAGATTCAATCTATGATATCAGTCATGTAATATTTGAAACCACTTTTTAATATCCATGTCCGGGTTCAATTTGAATGGTAACCAGGATGGGTCAACACATCACCTCGAGAATTACTTATCATACACTAGAGGTGACCAACTAGAAATGGGGGTGTAGGGTATTACTGTGGGGAGACAATATCCCACTATTAGAGTGTGTAATAATAGTGAAAATGATCCAAACATCATCCACAATAATAAATTATATTCTCTGGAATAAATAAAAAATAATCATCAATAATAAATTTCATATGGAAGAAAAGATTTATACAAACTCATGGTCATTACATCATATAATGATTGACCATTCACCAAGACGATTAGATATATTGAATAAATAAAAGAATTAAATACATGGAGGCTCTACTACCATCCCCGATCCTAGAATCATACCAATGTCCAATCCCATCTGATCTATCCTTCTTGGTCAGAATAATCCAGGTCTCTACCCAACTTCAACCCATAATTATTGATGTCTACTTAGGTTCCCAGTTCCATGGTCACATGAGAACTGTGTAAGTACAACTCAGTAGAGAACCACTAAGGTAGTATCATACATAACCAATATATTTTTTATATGTGTATGTGACATAAAAATCTGAATATATAAAATATATTGTTGTAGAATAAATAAAATAACCATAATTGATCCTCGGGTTCTAACGTGACACCTGAGATCGACTATACCTACTTCGTCTAGTTCTTGAGTATCTCTAAGAACGTCAGATAATCATGAAAACTCATAATAGTTGAAACCACGAACCCCCATGAGTTTATCCTAGGTGGTCCATAGTATCAGGTGTAAATATAACCCCTAGGTGGTAATACTAGGGAATCCAGTATTTATCATGCATAAATCCATCAATGAGGAGATAATCCTAGGAAAGCATTCAACATCATGCATCATTACTAACTCTTAGGGGTGACCCAGGGATATAATAATAATCTGTAATCATAATCAACTCCTTTTGGGTGCCCATAGGACATCGTGATCATCATGTATCATCACTAACCCTAGGAGGTAATATTAGGTGATCAATCATATCCAGAATAAATTTCAACTCCTTGGGGGTGACCCTAGTTAATCCATATAACCTGTGTCATAAAATCTGGATCCAAGAAATCCTAGGTATCCCATACATAATAGAAAACTATGAGTGGTATTATGTTCATCCCATGATATCTCAAAATAATAACATAAATACATGTTATCAATATTCCCAAACCCATCTAACATAAATGTGATTGTACACTAAGGAAATTGACTTTAAATAATCTCTATAGCCATATAAAACATAGATCATATATTTATGTTCTAAGGTAAACCCACAATAAACTATACGAAATACCAAATCCACCGTATAATGGGTCATTATATCACTAGGGCATCCTTTGAGGTCCTTTTGGTCACAAAATAACATGAACACCCACATGGGATCCTCAATCTCCTTCTCATATCATATGCCAAAACCCATAAATCATAGGAAATTTCATCCCTCAACATCATCATCATCATATTCATCACATCACAGCCTCACTGGTCGTATAATATAAGCCATACTAGCATTAGTATCTTGAGATGAATCAATCCTATCTCCCATCAATAGTAATATATTATCCATTCCTCACAAAAAAACCCATACAAAGTATACCTAGGGCACACCCACCAAGATAATCATATATTAGTTGGATAACAATACTCACCCCATTTTCATCTCAACTAGACTAATGGTTATAATGCATATTAAGGTTCAATAAGGCCTAATAGGGACACTCACTCAAACGCGCTACATTACTCTGCTCAGAGGTTTCTAAGGAAATTATACAAAGAGACACTATTTTTACTTAATTCATTACAAACTCCCCCATAAATATTTGTGTATCTAATTAAATTTATTTATCACCATGACCTCAATAATTGGTGGATGATGCATCAATATAGTGCACAAGGGTTCTTAGTATCCCTTGGAACTTTGTGCAATCCATTTATAGACATTTTTTTTATTAAAAAATTATATAATTTTAACAAGTAGATCACCCTTGGTGGTGAGAGTTCATATATCACATTCCATGTAAAACATTCATAGTACTATAAGTGAAATTAATAATTACCACTTTACTCAACTATGGAGTTATTCCTTTTAAATCACCACTCGAGATATCTCGACTAGGCTCATCCAAGCTCAATCATCCATCTATCATCACTATAAGCCCCAACACAATCCAAAAATTCGAAATTAATTAATTATAATTAATTATAATTTATTAAGATGTTTAAAACTAATTAAGGGAAACCTCCATATAATTTCTTTTTGACACTTTAAACAAATTAACTATCATAATCAGTTATATCAATTTCATGTTAGAATACATATTTCAAGTGAATAATTTATACCAAATATGATTCTTGTATATGGTGTCTTACCATTGGTCTAAGATCCATAAACTACAATAAATCATAAAATCTCAAAAATCAAGTGTGTTACAGAAGGTGAAATCAAACAACCATAAAAAAGTAAACCAATAACAAAAATATCACATCCCTTTTAACC
This sequence comes from Viscum album, assembly GCA_963277665.1. Classification (NCBI taxonomy): domain Eukaryota; kingdom Viridiplantae; phylum Streptophyta; class Magnoliopsida; order Santalales; family Viscaceae; genus Viscum; species Viscum album. Next base: position 196,789,084 of record OY728157.1, on the reverse strand, counting down.
TAGACTTCTAATCTGGAAGGGTGTTTAGGAGACACCAGTTTGATATATATCAAAATATCTGACACATTCATATGTTACCTATCTACCATTATTCCAAATAATAAGATAAACAAAAATACAGATACACTCTATGATATTAGTCACATAGTCTTTGACCCCACTTTGTAATATCCCAATCCCAGTTCACTCTGTACGATAACCATATCAAGTAAACACATGGCCTCGAGTATGCCTCATCATACACTAGAGTTGACCAACTAGCAATGGGTGTCTAGGGTATTACTGTGGGGAGAATATACCCCCATATTAGAGTTTGTAATAATAGTGAAAAATAATCTAAACATTATCCAAAACAATAAATGAGATTACATGGAATAAATAAAAAATAATCATCAATAGTAAATTCCATATAGAAGAAAATAGTCATACAAAGTCGTGGTCATACCAACATACAAGGATTGATCATGCACCAGGGAAATCACAAATTTAGAATAAATAAAATGATAAAAGAAACAGAGGCTCTACTACCATCCCCGAGCCTTGAATCATCCCAATCTTCAATCTCATCCAAGTTATCCTTCTATATAAAGATAATCATAGTATCTAACCAACTTGAACCCGTGATTATTATGATCTACTTAGGTTCACCGTTCCATGGTTTCCTGAGAAATGTGTAAGTACAACTCATTAGGGAACTAATAAGGTAGTCTCAGACATAACGAATATATTAATTATATGTTTCTTTGACATACTCAGATGAATATATAAAATATAGTGTAGTAGAATAACTAAAATAACCATCATAGATCCTCGAGTTCTAACGTGACTCCTCATATCCACTATAGCTACTTCATCTAGTTCTACAGTATATCTATGAATGTCGTATAATCATTCCAACTCATAATAAGTGAAACCACCAACCCCCATGAGTTTATCCTGGGTGTTCCATAGTATCAGGCATAAATCTTACCCTTAAGAGGTAATCTAAGCCAATTTAGTAGTCAATGTTCATAAATCATTTCCCTGAGATATAATCCCAGGTACTCAATCGACATCATGCATCATTACCAACTCCAAGGGCTGACCCAATGCTATCATAATAATCGAGAATCATTATAGAATCCTTAGGGGTGACTGATGGTCATCATGATCACTAGACATCATCATTGACCCTGAGGAGGTAATCATAGGTGATCAATCATATAAGGAATAAATTTTAAATCCTTATGGGTGGACCTAGGAAATCCATATAACCTAAATAATAAAATATTGATCCTAGGAATCCTAGGAGTATCATAAATAATAGAAAAATCTTGACGTTTAGTACGTTCCTCCCATGATATATCAAAATAAAAATGAAAAAATATAGGTTGTCGGTCTTCCCAAACCCATATAACATAAATATGAATGGACACTAAAGAACCTGACATAAAATCATCACTATAACCATATAAAACGTAAATCATTTATCCAAGTTCTAAGTTGACACCCAAAATCAACTATACCAATTCCCACATGCACCCTCTAAGGGATCATTATATCACAAGGGCACCCTTTGAGGTCCTCTTGTTCAATACACAACACATACACCCACATGGGATCCTCAATCTCAGTCTCATGTCTATGTACAACATCCATCTTTCATAGGGAATATCATCCCTTAACAACATCATCGTTATCACATCCCGACCTCCCTAGAATTATAAGATAATCCACACTATCATTATACTTAAGAGATATATTTAGCCTTTATCCCATCTTGAGTTATAAAATAGCCATTTTTAACACATGTAACCCATACAAAGTATACCTATGGAACACCCACCTAGATAATCAGATCCTAATGGGATATAAACACCCACTCTATGATCATCTCAACTAGCACAAAGTTAATAAGTCATCCCTCATCTTTTAGAAGGAAATGCCCCTAAAATTTTGAGGATAGAATTTTTGAAGGAGGGAAGAATGTAACACCCAAATACATTACAATATTTCCACTTAAAATAAATTTAATTTTATGTATATCTTGCATTAAACGTAACAATGACTTTCTTTGATGGATTGTGTTACACATAATACCGAATTTTACCAAATACTATTATTATTATCAATTAAATGAATGGTTACAAATATGATTAACAAAAATATAAAGATATATTTTTAAATGAATTGGTTATAAATTAATTATAAATGAATATAAAAACTAATTGAATACAAAGTAAAAGTTTTTTATAAAAATATTATTCTTATGAACCAAAGGTATTTTATCTTAATAAATAAAATTAATTAATATTAATGGACGATATTAATGAAATTTATATATTATATATTCAATAATTTTTTATATTCATCCAATATATTTAATTGGAATAAGATAAGAAGAAAATAATATTTTACGCATAAAATACATCATTTTTTAATTGCAGATTTTTCGATCTTTTAAAGACACACTTTTTTTAAAAATAAATGTTTAAAATTTTAAAAAAATTATTTTAAAAATTATAATTTACTTTTAAAATCATTATTTTAAAAATATATTATGGTGAATTTTTTGTCTTTTTTTGAGATGTTTCGTTTTTTGATGAATTGTTAAAATAATGGATTTTAATTGAAAACTACATTATCATGTAAATAATTTAAGGGAATAAATTATATTTTTAGTTGGTTTTAAAGTAAAAATACGAACAATTATACATCTATTAATCCAATTGACGTCATTTCAAACATTTTTAATTTAAATATAGACATAAAAACTTAGTAAACTTGTGAACATTTTCACTTTAAAAACCCACTTTCTCATCCCGTTTGTGGGATAAATTTTAAATTAATTTTTACAACATATTTTGTTTGAATTTGGAAAAATATATTCCATATCTTTAATAATAATTATTTATAGTGTCTAACAAAGCCAACATAATTTTTTACCAAAAATTATTATTGAAAACATTTAAAATTAATTTCTGTAGTTCAGAGAAAAATGAGTTTACCAAGGGAATAAACTTTAAAAATAATGGGGGAAATGACCTAGAAGCTTATTAGAATCCTATTTTATGACCATATTTATAATTTATGCCTTCTATTCTCTATATTGGTTCGTTATTGGGCCATAGTGACATGGAAAAATGTGGGTGGAATTCACTCTTTCAAAAAATTACAAGTGGGCCACTCAACCCACTTATAAAAGGCCTCCACATATTCTCTCCACTTAACGCATTAAAAAGAATTTGGTTAGGATGAATCCTTCCCAAATCACTCCCCAAATTTCATCCCCTCAACCAAGAACCCTTATCTTTGGAAGAAATACAACTTATGAAGGCATCAGTGTAAACCTATAGAGGATACCCGAAAAGTGGTAATGTTATTATAAAATCATTTTTATTTTATTTACATCTCTTCCTCCTTCAATTTTTATTATATAATTATTATATAATAAGCTAAGTCTTCTAATCTAAAAAGTGGTTATGTTCTTCTCAAAGAATTTTTATTTTATTTCATTCCCCACCTCCTTCAATTTCGGTTCTTCCACGCTTATATAAAAACCTTAGTATCATTCAAATGCTGATATTTTTTTATATTAAAGGTACTACCTAAAACATCACACAATTTCATCAAATTTTTATGAAATCATTGTTCTTGGGTATGATGGATTAACGCCGTGTGAATCGATGTTATTCTTTTTCCATTACCACCTTTAGAGGACGGAAATAATGATGGATTTATAGTTTATATATGATAAATATGATAAATATGATATTGATGATTTTATTATGATTCTATAATTAGTATATAACACTTAAATTTATTCTTTAATGTTTTTGGGAATATGATAATTCCCCTCATGTGTACGACAGACTACCATCCTGAGAAGTTATGTGAATAATTCAGGCTTTACATGGAATTTATTAAGGATGTTTTTAATAAACATATGTGATATATATAACATAATAATGATACTGGAATAATATATATATATATATATATAATTTACTTTTCTTTCTTTAAATGTGATAAGAAAATGGAAACAACGATCTTGTGTATGTTTGACCTACCATCTCCATGAATGGTGTATTTCATTTCCTATCACCAAATTTAATGGATTACTATAAATATATATATATATATATACTAAATATATATGATATCTAAATCATGGTTAAAATTTTGGAAATGATGAAATCATGATTGGAGTAACAGGAACAAAAAATAACAATGAAAAAAATACTTAAAAACAAGGAAATTAACACCCAAAGCAATTAAAATAATGAATTATTATTAACAAATTGGTAGTAAGATGTTATAAAAGGATCATTAATGATATTATAAATATTAATATCTTTATGGTATAAGCTAATAACATACTTAAAACCATTATACACGAGGTTAAATATTTTTCAATAAAACGGAAGTGTAAGGAATGATATTTCACCTCTATTTACATTCCATTGAGAATTAATTGTTATTATACACCAATTCAATTTTATGAGGTGTAAATACTTTCCCTTTTACATTAAATATCATTAATAATTCACTATTCATGGTACTTTATGTTTTAATTTGAATTATTTCATCCAATGAGTTTTGATTTAAAAATTTCCAAGTGATTAAAGTTATTGAGAAATCTCACTTTCTTTTGTGATTGTTAACATTCTATTAAAAAATCACTTTATTGTAATAATTTGTCATTTTACATTATGTTAATTTTAAATATATATATTCTAGTGTATTGGATATTATTATTTCCTAAACTATATACCAATTTTACATATCTTATTTACATATAAAGTTACTTGATTAACAAGGAAAATATTGATAAATTTGTATCCTTTACTCAATAGAGATATATAATGAGTCACATTGTTTGTGGATTAAATCATTTATTTGATATATTAATAATGATTTTAACTGGTATGACATGGGCCAGGGACCATTTAAAGTAATCCCCATGATGCATAGGTAGTCTCATGGGATGAATCAGTTGGCCAAATCAGATGGTTTTTTACCTAGTATGTTTAAACCCTCTTGTGAAAGGTCTCGATGTAATGTTTACATGTTTCTAGGAAATATGGCATCCAATATTTTAGCATTTCCTTCATTGGGAATTTATATTTTATTATTGTCCATGAATTTTTTTTTATGAAATTTTCTATTAATGTATTTCATTAAAATTTTATTGATTAAATGGCATGTGTTTCCGTTATTTATCTTTCCGTATTGATTATTCATTATCCAAATATTTTAGTGGCAAGTTTTTTAGTTATCTACCTTTAAATATTGATTATGATTATTAATTTATATATATTCCATTATAATTAACCCTTATTGATCATTTTATCTCGCCCTTATTTTTTTTGCATTTCCCCAGTATATGAAGATGAATACTTAGAATGAGTTTCAAGGATTCTGATATTTTATTTTATTTATGCATTATTTTATTTTCCAAATATAATATGGGCATCATGTATGTAATTTGATTTTCTGAAACTGCTAAACTATCTAGTACTTTGAGATTTTAATCTTGTATCTATGCTAATTTAATAATGTTAGGCACTGGTATAGGGCCACTGGGTCGGGGTTGTTACATAAATAATAGGAAAATGACATAATGATATCCCCAAATACAAGAGAATAAAGGAGGAGGAGAGTATGAGGTGGTTGGCCCATGAGCAGGTGAGGGAGGAAGACGAGGGGCTATCCTCTTAAACATTTGGGTGGAAAAATCATTCATTTTAAATATTTTAAAGGGTGACATGGTCTTCCAAACTTTGAAAAAACCATGAATACTTCACTATACAAGGTGACCACCCTCACATTATTGGTTCATAGGGTTAGATAAACCATATGCTAACTATGTAATTCGGTATGCAACATCTCACATGGTCTTTTTGCAACTGTGTGGTGAACGTGAAACAAAACTCAAGCGAATAAAGATGCATAGTTTCCTCTTAAATATATATGGTTAACACTTATTTGTGTTCTGACCATTAAAAATAATTGTGATATTTAGAAAATGAACTAAAAAAATCTAAAAACATAGGGTGCTTTGTGGTCTCCCCTAAACTGTGCCCAGCAAACTATACACCATGACACAGATCCTCCAAAACTTCCAAAATTTCACGCAAAGTTCCCTATGTTCACTCAATCACTCAAGGTACATCTTAGGACTCAAACCATATAAAATATAATCACATTTTATTGATAAAAAATCATAATTTCAAATTAAATATCAATTCTAAAAATGAACCATGTTCTTGAATTTCCAAAATCCAAATTTATTTTAAAATTTATAACTCACAAGGAGATAGGTTTTATATAATAGGTCTGTAGAATGTTTTAAAATTGTGAAACATCCATTAATTGATCCATGATAACCCATATCATTTCACTTCCATTATGTGATTTCAGTATTGTTGTCCTGAATTTCATCATCACATCATCCCACCTCCATTTGGGAATGGGTAATGCCGAAAGAAGACATGTTGGTCATTGATTCTCATCCTTTACCTGTAGATAGTTAAATTATCATTAAATAAACCCAATTATGTCCCTCTTCATCCCGAGCTACCATAATTTTTCCTAAATGTCATTATACATTTTTTAAGCCCCGAGTGAACATCCCATCATGATGTTTGTGAATCCCACATCTAGTCCTCATGAATACGCATAGGTACTACTATAGAACACAAAGCATATAGAAAATCATTGGAATATAGGGACTAATTAGATGAAATTTGTATCCTATAAATATTTTCCCTCTTCAAGATGTAATCTGATTCAGATAATTGACTCTCCTTTACCCTCTAAAGGTGTGTGGATATAATAGTTATAGATGTCATGTTTGGTTTACCATGAACTCCTAAATAGAAATTCACATATCAGTAAAGAGATATGCCTAATTATTTATGCCTAATGAATAAACCATGATATCCCCTTTACCATGGTTATACTCCATCAAAAATTAAAATGATTATATGTTCGACCCACTTCATCAACCAAAGGTTTAGGTACCTCTGTGAAAATATATACCTAAGGCTCTAATAGTTAGTGTATACCAAAAATTACTCACTTAAAAGATAATAAATTTATCATCTCTATGTGTGAATTAACACATCCAACTATTGATCATGTGTTAGGTAGTTTCTCTCATGTGGCTTAAACTATTTGGACCCATTAGTGAGAACTCTCTCATCCTGCATTATAATTTCTCTAAGCCCAACTCCTAAAGCATAAAAATAAAATGTATATTAATTATTGGGATTAAGTAAGGACAATATTGACACAAAATTTAATATCACATTTAGCGCCTAAAATTATCTCTCAAAAAAATCAAACTAGAGTAACTTCACCTCCTTTGTGGTCAAGGCCATCATCATCACTGCCAAACAAGATAAATCCTAGTTGAATCATCAGTAGTAACCAATCAAGACCATGAAACTGAATATATTGAAGATGTTTTGGGTCATTTACAAGAAAATATAGCCTTAACATTCTCTGAGTCCACTAATATATCTACCTTATATATCACGTTCCCTAAAAATATCATCAGACTAATATAGAAATGAAATTTCAATATATTCTCCTATAACTGATGCTCCCTCAATGTACTTATAATTCTCTATAAATGAAAAGTGTTATCCTCCATTGAATAAGAGTAACCCATAAAATCATCAGTAAAAGTGACCATGAGAGAGTCCAAATAAGATTATTAATCTATATTAATAGAGGCTATAAATACTATTAGTTTGTTTTAAGTCCGAACAATGTCACAAGATACTCAAATTGGTTATACTTGATCCTAAAGTCAATACATGGAATATCAGAAGGCCTCTCCCTCAACTGGAGGTATCATAACCTCATACCAATGTTAAAAAATAATTGGATCCTATCATATGATCAAACAATTCATTAATATTTGGAATGGGATATATTGGTTAATAATCATCACAAAATTCTATCTCTATTAATCTGCACATAAATACAATGAGAAATTCACCTTCTTGGACAAAATAGGAGTACTCCAACAGGATGCGCTATGATTAATGAATCCCTTTGAATCCAAACCATCTAGCCGAGCCATGATAACTCAAATCTCTAGAAGAGCCATCCTATAAGTTGGAATAGAAATGGGATTCATACTAGATATAATATTAGTTATAAACTCAATCTCAAGCTTTGGGGGAAACACATAAAAATAATCAACAAATGCATCGTGGAAATAATGAATGGTGGTAGGAGGCACTGCATTGAATGTCACCTCATATCTTAAAGAAACACAAACTAACTGGTTTTTAATCATCCTTTGATATTGATTTCTAGGTCTCAAATTGTCTACATGTAGATCACACTCTCCAAAATAGGTCTAATTGTAACCCTCTAAGGTCAAAAAGTATATCCATAGATGATAGTGGTTGATTTGTTCTTAATAATGAGTTAAATAATCCTTCTTGGGGATTATATAGAAATTATCCATGTCTAACAGGAATAATTTTCAGAGGAATGTATGCCCATTGATCACAATGATATACTCTAGAAACCTTTAGATACCCTATGATTTCACCACAATGGTGCATCAATAAACAAAACCCCATATATATATATATACTATATTGGTAACCCTAGGTAGCTAAACAACTGCTCGGATATAATTTATTTTGATGCATGCATATCAAATAACAAAAAAACTGGGGTCAATGGGATAAGAACAATACATCTAATTAGATATAATTCACTACCCTACATGGAATAAATCTTCTCAATGGAATGAGGTTGGCCGAAACCATATCCCTGAGCTCTTATAACCTGACACCCCTAAGGTACCTTTCCCTTTTTTTCATTACTACAGCTAAGTACTCGGATCGACTCTAAGAACTAAACAACTGAAGGACTACCAATTTTCCAACTTCAATTGTAACCTAAGACCTTCCCCTAAACCCTAGGTCAGAATTGGATCAAAATCTCTCTCTAGTCATGGTGAAATTCCATAAAACCTTTTCATACTCTACAACTCCCCATATGAGAAACAGTCCTTCGAAGACATATAAAGATCCGGTTGAGCATTCCCCATGTGGTCGCACTAATAATACTCGACTTTGACTCTCCCTATTTGAGGAAGTGACAAACAACTTCTCTGGTTTCATTTACTATCATCAACCTAGAGATACTATTCAAATCACAGCTTCCTAATTCCTAATGATCTTCTCCTAGTCATGAAAAAGGAATTTTCTTCCAAGGTGACACACCCTCATTCTAGTTCTTCTCAACAATTAAGGTTGTATTCATGACCACTAAAAATGATGTTAGCATGAATATATTCAATTTGGAATGAATAGAGTACCTTATGTCATCCCCAAAATGCATGATTCTAGTAGCCTCATCATTCACTAGCATAGTTATAAATAGTATCATATCATTAAAAAGAGTATTATAGTTAATCATTGACAGTCCAACTATACGAAATGCATAAACTCCCCAGACATGTTATCTTTTAGAGTCTCTGGGATGAAGCACTCAAAGAAAAAAACCACAAATCCTTCCAAATCATCCACACATGTTGTTCTTACTAGAACAGAATGTACCACAAGTGCTTTTTGGTCCCCAAATCATATAAGTAGAAACATTCACCTACCTTTCAAGGGGTATCTTAAGGTGATAAAAAAATGGATGCATATACTAGATACAAAAAACATATCTCTATGGTCCACCCTCCCCCATACATAGTAGTGTATTTTACAGATGAAACACATGAGTCAAGTATGAAATGGTTGGAATAGCCTTCTGTGACCCATGCCTCATAGATTTCAGTACATAGAGAAGACTCCCTCTCATATATTATTCAATAGTGGATATTGGTGTAATAGGTGACTCTCGGTCTATTATCAGTGGGGTATGCTCATCCCCACACATCTAGATCATAAGTGAACATATTCCTTGTGTAATATCTCTAAAATTACAATCACTTGACTCAAATTATATTTCTAACATAGGTATAAAATCATATTTTATTATAATAAATAATAGGGATATGTCGTTCGACCCCAAAACACCCCTTATTATATAAGGGTCTTACAGAATAAGGCTCAAGTCTAGCATAACATACCAATTCTCAAGTCATATATGACCTCATAAGGGTCCTATTATAGTAATAGAATATCAAATCAGTACTAAATAATTATTCATTGATCATGTATATTTTCCCCATGAAGTTTTATATAATAACTCTATATACGTTTTTTTGATACTTTAAGTAACCCAACACATTATATTAACTAGAACATCAATCATAGGCATGAATTAAAATTTCATGTGAACCCTAAATTCCAAGAATGATTCACAAACATACTCATCTTATCACCCCGGGATAAGAGTAAAAAAACATAAAACATAAATCAATATCAAAATGCATCATCTAGAAAAGTAACCCAGTAGTAAAATAAAAACAAAATAAAAATAGTCCCATCACTAGAAATTTGGACTTCCCTCATATGTTGGTTGGATAAAACTATGCACATGATTTATATCAGGCCATATCAACATCCTATAAACTATCTATCATATACCAAATAGTAAGAAAAAATAAAAATAGTTCACCATTACCACATTGTAATATACATGATCTGGTTCGCCATCATTGTGATCAAACTGAAACACAGTGTACCTCAGGTATGCCTCCTCATATTCCAAAGGATACAGAATAGTGAAAATAGTTGATATATATCACCTGGAGAGACTATAAACACTTTTATAGATAACCACAAACATAGTCTATGAAATATCCTAAACTGTTCATCATAACACAAAGGAAGTAAAGGATAGATATCGCTGTTAAATGCCGGAAAATAGTAAAAAAATAAATACATTCTATATCCCCATGGTTTGAATACACACCTCTAGGAATAAAAATATATCACCTCTCATAAAAAATAAAACCTCATCAGCCATATACATCATATATCACTAGTTAATTGATCCACCACCATCATAATCCATTAAGGTGAATGATAAATCACCTGACTAGTATTGAAGTAAAAAAATTCATCAATGGTGAACAGGGAATCATCAGTATAGGTAGAGGATACAATACCATTTTAATATTTAGGTGGATTATATACCACCATAGCTTTGGTGGATGAGGAATCACTAAACCATCCAATATTGGTGGATGATATATCAATGTTATCAATCTCAAGTGGTTGGTACACCACCATTATTACTTCTTGGGTGGACATCATACTACTGGTATAAGTCCCCACATGTATGATGCACTATCGGAAAAACTGCCATAAGGGGACAAAGTTATACCAGTGAAAGTTCCCAAGTGGTTGATATACCACTAATAAATCATTCTAAATTTCATGAGATAATAATATTTTATAATTATCTCAGTGGATCATGGATCACTGACACTCTTTATTGGTGGATGAGAAACCAAAACCTTGACTGAAGTCATTAGTATACCTCTAGTTCACTAAGGTGAATGAGATACCTCCCTTGATTAACTTTGGATGGATGGATTCCACCTTATACCAGGAATCCCAAAAAATGAATGATACATCACTAAAATTCAAATAAAAGAATTTAAAAACATTAAAAATATCAAAGGCTCTGCTCGTGATTTTTTAACCCTTTTCAAAGTCTGAATATTAGGTCATCCTACTTCTATCCTAGCTCATACTTATTAAATTACTCACTAAGGAAAACTCAAGGGGCCTACATTATGATTATAGTGTTTTTTTCAAATAAACCAAACACATGTTCAAAATAAAAGTTTCATACTCATTTCCATATAAAATTTTGTTCTTCGAGACCAAAGGTGTTGATGCATGCCACTCGTAGACAACACACAACCTTCCAAAGTTCCATTAATGCCATTGAAAATTAATAAACCCAATTTAATTAAATTTTATGGTGTGATCAAAAAATAATCCTTTCCCACATTTACTATGATGTATGCATGGTATAAAAATACTACCATGTAACTAAGGGACTACCTACCTAGGATAAGTAGTGTCTAACTCTTCTAAACCCACCCATTGATTTGAAATCAAATGAACATAATCCGGAAAACTATTAAATTCCATAAAAATAGTCACAATCATCGATGTATGGTTAAATAGTGATAACAATATAGAATATAGGGATTATGAGTCATAGCCTTACCGGTTTCAACCTCTTGTGTTGAATGGATCCTAAAACTGATGATGAGAAGATAGGATTACACTTCTTAAAGAATATGTAATAAAGCAGATCAATGGAAAGAACCTTTGGTTGTAATGGAACAAATAAGAGTGAAATCGAATTTTATAAAAATCAAAAAATTTATTTATTTTAACATTTTATAATAAAACTACTGGTATACATTGATTTCCTTCTGGTCGGGCACAGGGTACCAGACTAGGGGTCATTGGCCACCTATTGGGACTCTTAGAGGCTTTTCCTCCACTGCCCTATCCACTGAGTACCTGGTGGAATCTATCAATGGATATATGTCCAAGAGACTACCTTTTTTACTGAAAATATACCACTTTAACTACTAAAACTATAATAAATACCTAAAATAAATGAGGTTTGGTGAAATTGAAATTGAAATCATACCTCATACGAATGTGGGGTGTTATAGATTGTATAGTCACTCGTGGATAAAATATTAATGTGATGATAATACTATATAATTATAACGACATGAACATATAATATAGGATTTAAAATATGTTTATACTAAATAATTACATTTGGAGAAGAAAGGTAAACGATTCTAAACCCATAACTTAGTTAAGGTTCATTGCTTAGAGTCGGCCCATAGAACCACCAAAAATCCTCAACATCGAATAGATGAAAATGGGAGAAACTCCTTTATAAATATATAAGTAAATAACATGAACATGGTGTGAAGATAAATGGTAAGTGGGGTGAGTGTTCATTGGTCTGGTGAGTGGGATCCCTTGGAATAAAGTATTGATTTTTTTATCCCAAGTGACCCACTACTCACCAAAGTGTCTAATTTCCGCCCTTAATGATCCACTATAATGGTTAGTGAAACAATTAGATAACATCACTGTATTAGATGAATTTGGTCATCCATACATATAAATGATGTCATATTTACCATATTCCACCATTTTTTTTATCATATTTTACATTTTCTATTAAAAATTATAACATTTTACCCCTTACCTAATATCAATGCCTTAATTCAAAATATTTAATCAATTTTGTCAAATTAATAATCTAATTATATGAAATTTAACTTTTAAATTAATATAATATATTCTATAAAAATTTAGTATCAGAGTAAAAATCATTTTATTACAAAAAGGAATTTCACATTAATACCACTTAACCATTAGATATATAACACCTTGCTACATCGCTATAAGCCTTAATGGTAAGGTGTTAAATAATGGTACTTTCATGGGGTTTTTCATAAAACATTAATCTAGTAATAATTTCCATTAACTTTAATATTCCTTCCAGATAATTCCCCTCAAACTACAATTGTTTAAGTTCATCTTTGTCCCGGCCTCGAGGATACCCTTTTGATGTAACCTCCTTCCAAATCATTGATAAATGTATTTTTTATAAGTGTTGATTCTACTAGAAGAGTCCATGGTTTCTCCCATCACCACTAATTAACTCTCATCATTTCCCTTCTTAATATAGAACAATTTTAATAGTTACATTTTAACAACTATATTATTTGTTTTTTTGAATTTAAAATTTGAATGATATAGAGAGGGGATAAAAGTGTTTGAAAAAAAATAAACGTGGGATGGATTTTAAAAAAAAGAGATATATATTTATTTTTTAGATACCCATGTATATTTATTATAAAAATCAATCCTTGGAAAACTACCAAGGGTTAATAGAAGAAGATAGTGTTAACCAAGATATAGATTCCATGATATAATAGGTAAGGGTTCCTCCTTTGTAGTAACACAGGTGTCGATGAAGTTGAATAAATTCTCTAAAATAAAGAACAACGTAGTGGAGATATCATGGGAATAGATCCATGATGTATGATTACACGTATCGAAATTATTCTTAATAAAATTAATTAGGAAGAATGTCTTGGAAATTAAAATCAGTAGTGAAAAATATTTTGAGATCATGGGGGAGATATAAAATTTCTTCATGTGTCAAAAATTTCTACGGCTGAGAGAAATTTCCATGAGTGAGTGATAAAATTTTTTGAAGTGAAATTTAACCATAAATGTGGGGTAATAGTGATTCTGAGTGTTTATAGAGATGGTCTCTAAGATATATTTTTAATTTTAGATATGATAAAAAATTATAGATTTCTCTAGTGGAGTAATCTTCAGCCAAACTACGTTATTTCTGGTGTTTTATGAGCTCTTTCTGTTGCGACGACATTCTATCCCCTAACAACTAGTATCAAAGCTTCATGGTTTATACATGAGAAGATGGAGGTAGAGTCACATTGAGGTTTTCATTGTAGTTCTATAGAGATGACACTAATAATGGATGCAATGAATCATGTCATTATTGACATGGAATATTTTATGCAGATGGAGATCCATTGAAGGTAGAGATGAAAATGATGAATCTGATTACATTGGAGTCAATGGTAATGGATCCAATGATCATAGAGACAATGATGATGGAGTTGATCATAGATGAAAATTCAAAGTTTAAATGATGTTGGGGAATATTAATTTTTTTTAATTTAAAATTTGAATGAGAGAGAGAGAGAGAGAAAAGGTATGAGAGAGTTTGATAAAATAATAAATGTGGGATGAAATTTTAAAAAAAGGACAGATTTTTTTGAGTGAACCATGTATGAATATTATAAAAACAATGAATCAGACTAATACTATGTGATAAAATAATAAGATAGATTTAGACAAGATGTCGCTTCTAAGATCGATCGGGTAGGGGGTTTTGTGTTTGTAACAGCTCAAGTGTCGACGATAGTGAACGAAGCATCGACAATGAAAAAGGAATCATCGATGATGTTGTGTGAAGAGATCCATGATGTGTGGTTCCATGTATCAAAATTATTCTGGATGGATGCAATAAATAAATGTGTCCTAGTAATTAAATTAGGTGGTACACAAGATGATGAGATGATGGGTGAGTAAGAAAATTCAATGGTGTTTAAAAATATCATGTGAAAAAAATCCTTTGAGTGTGCAGTGCAAGAGATTTTAAGTGTTTAGAGAGGGAATATATAATAGATATATGAAATTTTGGATATGATAAAAATAATTTGGATTATGTTTCGTCCAAATAATTTCATTTTTTTATATTTTACATTTTTAAAATCGTTATGTGTATCTTTGAACCCAAGCCATGAATGATTTATATTGTACTTGGATTATTTATATTTGTATATTATCTATTGTTGGGTATAAAATTATTATCAGTTATATATATTTGATTTGTACTGTTTCATTTTGTAATTATAAAACATTCATATTTATTATTATAATTTTTCGAGTATTCCATGTCATTTTCTCTATTTCCATCTATGTTTTTATTTGAGAGTTTGTTATTGTGGCTCAAAGAGAATAATAAGTCGAGTGGTGACACTACCAATTAATAAAAGTCTTTAGTTAATATTTTGTATATATTTGAGAAACATTATAATATAACATCACTCTTTATTGTGTTTCATAAGAAGAATAAGTGTGGTGGGTCATATGGGTGTGACGTAAGATTTGGAGATGTGGTCATCATCACTATTAGGGTAGAACCCTCTAACATTCCACTCATCTCTGCTATAGTAAATGATTTATAGGATCTCCACCAGTGTCCTAACATAGTATATAAAATTCTTGTCTCCTACCAACATTTTTTTGATGACTCGACCCCCGACACCCTAATACTTATCCACCACCACCCCCACATCCTTGATATTGTCGTTGCCCAGTGCATTCCTTGGCACTGATATCTACCTGTTGAACTATGACATTGTGATCCAATTAAGATGAAACCTATCCCTTGAATTCTCATACAATATTTCTCAAACCACCACATCCTTCTCAGACTCCACTCCTAGAAACCCCACCACTAGCTATGATAGATAACCATTAAACATGCCAAAAGAGAGAATCCTTGCCAAAAAATAGACCAGGTTTTCATCTATCTTTTTAGATATAGGGTCTCAGACATTGGGGTTTTCTATAATGTATCTGGTAAGGCTGACATTGGGAAATAATTAGGAGGTAATTTTGTAGTTTATGTTGTTGGTGTGAATTTTTATATTTATTTATTTGTTTTTATATTGAAATAAAATGTTGTAAATTCTACCATTTCAATTCTGCCTGCATAAAAATACATATTTAGTTTAATTATTTTTAAATGACCAATCATTTTATTTAGACCTGCTTCCTCTTGGACCTCCATACCACATGGGATTCCTTATTTGGGCCCTGGACTTTGGCTGACCTATTTCCTACATTCTTCTACGACATATTGGATATCCTCTTGTTGTTTTACCCATAGCCATTAATAATTATCACCACCCATTAAAATATCACTATCTATTTGTCCAGACGAATAATAGCTTTGTTATTTCATCAGTTTTGTGGTGTGTTCATGGTGGGTGTTGTTTGGTCACTCTATTTCGATGAACTGATGGTTAATTAATCACCCCCTACGTTGGTCTGATCTATTACGATTCAATTTTTGTTTTCCCCCACCATTGGTTCTCTAGTTATCTCATATATGGTGTCCAAACCCAAGATGGATGTTTTCTTATAGTCTTTGGTGGTGAACCTATGATCCTTCCAAACTCTATGGTACACTTCTATTGTACCTCTCCTAGTGAAGCTTTGAATATAGATCTCTTAGGCTGAGTACTTCAAGAAGAACATCCAATCCATGGATAATTGCAAGTTTTGGGGGTTATTCAGTGAGATTTGATTATTCAAAATAGCTCAGTGAAGTCAAGAAGAGATCAGGGTGGCCATATCGGTTAGTTTCAGGCACTATATGTTTTTCACGGTTTCATTCATGTATCTTTTTTGTAACAGTATTATCTTATATGTTGATGATTGTATTTTCTTAAATATTGCATTGTAAATATTTTATGTTTTTGAGTATTAATAAAAAGTGTGTGTGTTTGGTGGTGTTCTTTCCATGAATTTAGGTCCCCATGTGACTGGAGCACATTTAATCTTTGTGTTATTTGCTATTTTCATGAAGTTTTTCATTTCATGTGTTCTATTTGTAATGATCTGTAATATTAGTCTTCATTCTGTAAAGAATTCAGTTTGTTCCATTTGTTTTTTTGATATTCCATGATTCGGGTCACTACTCGACCTCACAAAGTTGTATCAGATCACTACTTTTTTACTATTTAATACAATAGTTGTTTCCTTTTTTATTTATTTACAGTTATGGTTTATATTTTATTTTCCACATTTTAATCTCACTCTTTTTCACCATTGCATTTATTTATATTAATTATTTAAAGTTGTTATCCCATTCAATGAAACATAGTTTACCCAAGATACTGGTCCGCTGTCAGGGGTAAATTCTTAACTTTTTCTATAAGAACTCGACATCTACTCTATGGGTAGCCATTTCAATAATGATATTTTAAATCGAGAAATTATATGGTGAAAATGACATTAAGTTTTGTTGAATCATGATGATGGATCTTCTTGTGTAGTAGGGCCTCATTGATTCCCTTTAAGGACCAAAGAATCCTATTATAAATCTAAATGGAACTAGATATCCTATTACATAATATATTGATGTTTCCCCTAATTTTTTAATTAAGTCACATAGTTCTATTTTGTTTTCTATAGGTAATAAATTCCATAGAGAAGATTATTATGAGTCTACTACTGTTGGAATTTGGTTTAAACATGAAAATTTTAAATGAATTCTTCATTAATACATAGTATTTACAAAAAACGACAAATTTTTACATTTAAAATGAAACATGGTACTTTAATTAAAGCATATCTATTTGAATTTAATAAATTCATGTTAGACTTATCCAAAATTATTGTTTCTATTAATGATGAGGATCAATAAATGGTTCTCTTAATATCATTATATAATTCATATGACACCCTAGTATAGACAAAGATGTATGGTTGAGAGTCTTTAACCCTGGAAGAGGTTAAATCAGTCCTTCTTTACAAGGATCAATATTCAAAACCTAGAATCAAAGGTCAGTCTGAGTTCTTGTTCTCTAAGGGTAGACCTAAAACTAAAACCAAGAATAAATAGTTTAATAAATATAAGAATAAAAGAAATAATGAACCCAAACCTAGGACTAATTATAGGGATTTAAAGGTCACATATTTTCATTTTATAAAACTAGGGAACATTAAACCCATGTGTAGGAAACTCAATCATGAGTTAGAGTCTAAAAATCCCATTGATTAGTCCCTTCTTGTAGAATTTGTTCATGAAACAACTGAGGTCCTTAATGTGACCACCCAGGCACTAAATCAAGAGTGGGTCCTTGATTTAGGTTTCTTTTTCCATATGATTCCTTTTAGAGAGTCCATTATATAGTTGGCTACAAGGGTAAAATGATATGTCCACTTAGGTAATAACAATAGGTGTAAGGTCGAGGGTATAAGTTTTTGCTTTTTCAGAACATGATGACCACAATATCATTACTTTAGTTGATTTTTGGTGGGTTCCCAAAATCTAAAGAAACCTTATTTCCATCAGAGTCCTAGACTAAAAGGGATTACCTTTTAGTCTGAAACAGGTTGTCTCAGAATCTCCATAGGATTTAGAACAATTCTTAACATGTATTTAATCAATGGTCTATATGTATTGAATGTAAAGACCCATTAAAGTTATTTAGGTAGTGTATATTCCACTAATACTGATAATACTATGCTTTGGCGTAGGATATTAGGGTATTTATGCTCTGAAGGACCTGAGGAACTCAACAAGCAAGGGGTTTTGAGTGGCATCACTCCAAGAAATCTTCCATTCTGTGAATATTATGTGATTAAAATTCAAAGAGAGTTTCTTTTGGTAGGACTAGTTCTAAATCCACCATCCCCTTAGAATATGTCCACTCTGATCTATGGGGTCCATCTAGGACTTCCTCTCATGGTGGAGGTTTCTAATTTGTTACCTTAATAGACGAATTTTCTAGGAAAGTGTGGATTTACATTCTTAAAAACAAATATGACGTTTTCTAAACATTTAAAACCTAGAAAACCTTAGTTTAAAATTACATTGGGAAGAAACACACAACTCAAAGAACACACAATGGGATTGAATACCTATCCACTAAGTTCAAACATCTTTTGAATCTGAAGGTGTTAAAATACATAAAATAGTTATAGAAACTCTCCAAAAAATTTCTTAGATGAATGGATGAATAAGATTATCCTAAATAGAGTCTGGAGCATGATTTCTTGATAAGACCTCCCCAAAACCTTTTGGAAAGAGGCTACCATCACTTTTTTCCACTTAATTAAAAGGTTTGCCTCTTCTTCTAATCATTTTAAAGCACATGAATAATTTTGGACTGGTAATCCACCTTCTTATTCCAACTTAAGAGTCTTTGTTTGTACAACTTATTCTCATGTCAAGACTAAAAAATTAGAACCAAGAGCACTGAAATGTATGTTTTTTGGGTATCGTGAGGGTGTTAAGGGGTATGAACTTTGGGGGAGAAAAACCATGTTATCAAAAGTTCATTATAAGTTGATATATTTTATTTAATGAGTCTTCTTCTCACAAAAACAAGGATTCCACACTTGGAAACTATGGTCCAACCCCTAAAGAGGTAGACGAAACTAAGACCCCCACCCAGCTTGAGGGTCCTATCTAGTTTTCTCAACCCGCTTCTCATCCCACTACTAGGCCTGATTCTAGGACTTCTCTTAATTCATATTTTGAATCAAAACATGCTACCCTATAATAGATTACCAACTAACCCAAGATAGAAAAAAGAGGGTTCCAAGATCCCATAATCTATTTAGTCAACATAACATGGCCTCTTATTCCTTCCATATAGCCTATGATATTGTTGATGATAATCCTTAAAACTATTGGTAGGCTTTAAATTAGAAATAATCAAACTAGTGGATCTTTTCCATTAATTAAGAAATGAAATATTTAAAAAAGAACAACACTTGGACTATTGTGAACAAACCAACTAATGAAAAAATAATTGGTTTGAAGTGAATCATTAAAAGAAAAGAAAACAACAACAAGGAAAATAATATCAAGTTTATAGAAAGATTAGTGGAAAAAGGTTTTTTCTAAAGAGAGGTAATTTATTGCTATAAAATTTTACCCTTTATTATTAAGAATTATTCTATTAAGATCTTACTTGAATTTTCTTCCTATAATGATCTTCACATTTAATAGTTAGATGTCAAAACTAACTTTTTCATTGTGATTTGAATGATAAATTTTATATGAAACCTCTTGATTATTATTCTAATTAATTCAAAGTAAATCAAGTATTCCTATAAAATAAATATTTTTATGGCCTAAAATATACCTATGGGTAGCATTACGTAAAATATTTTCATTAATGTTAGCTAACAAAATCATTAGGGGTCAATATGATTCTTGTATTTATTTTAAATCAGCCAAAAAACTCATGATTTATATGATGTTATATGTTGATGACATGATTCTCATTTGAAAAAAATATGAACCTCATTTATGCTATTAAATCCCAATTAAAATGTAAGATTGAAATTAAATACTTCGGTGAAACTAAGAAAATATTGTGCATTGAAATCATATGGGATAGGCCAAATAAAATGTTATACTCATCTCAACATTCTTATGTTCTAAAAACCCTTAAGATACATTTGTTTGAATCTCTCAAACCAGAAAATAGACCTCTTAGATAACATTTTAACCTATATTTAACACAAGAACCCAGAGGTGATGATGATATTCACTTTATGACATAAATACCTAATTTTAGTATAATAGGTTGTATTATATACTATATGATATTTACTCATCCAGATATTTCTTAGGCAATATGAACATTAAAAAGATTCATGGCCACACCTGGGAAGCCACATTGGTCTTCCCTTAAGTGTCTCTTAAGATACCTCCCTTGTATCTCTAATATGGATTTGTGTTATGGTAAATATGTAGACTCTTCTAATATTATTACTGGATATGTATATGTGGATTACATAGGTTGAGTTGATATCATAAAATACCTCATTGGTTATGTGTTCACTACCAATGGTGGCTCCATTTCATGGAAATTTAATATGAAATATATTGTTCCACTATCAACATTGGAGTTCGAGTATGTTTCCATGACTAAAGTAGAGAAACATGCCTTATAAATTAAGGGATTGTCTTCTAAATTTTACTTGTAAAATATTGTTACTAATGTCTATTCTGATAGTCAATCAGCAATTCATTTATATGTAAATTTAGTTTTCTATGGTAAATAAAAGAAAATATATATTAGGTTTCATTTTATTAGATATATTTTGGAATCCAGAATCATGTGTGTCAAAAAGATTCACAATTACATACACGTAGGTTATAGTTTGACTGAATCCATGGCCTTTTCTAAGATTGAATTTTTTTTAGATAAATTGAATTTGGATCCAATTCCACAACTATTGGTGTAATAACATCCCCGATTTCAAATGAAAATTGTGGAGAATTGTGAATTGTGAATTTTGATATTCATTTATTTGTTTTCATATTGGAATAAAATATTGTAAATTATCCCATTTCAATCCTTCATGCATGAAAAAGTCATATTGAATTGATTTATATTCAAATATTCAAACATTTTTTTCATCCCTACTTCCACCAGGGGCTCCTTACCTTGTGGGATTCCTTATTCAGGCCCTCTACATTGGCCAAACCATTTCCCATGTGCTCTTATGACATGATAGATATCATATTATTGTATTATCCTTAGTTTTTGATAATTCTCAATACCCATTACATAATCTAAATCCATTTATCTCGATGGATAATAGTTTGGTTGTTTCATTGGTTTGGTAGCGTATACATAAATGGCCTTGGATGTCCATTTTTTGAGGAACTAAAGGTGTCATGGGGAATTAATCACTCCCTACACTAGTATGATCTCTTTAATTTCACTTTTGTTTTTTCCCCGCCACTAGATCTCTAATGCCCTTTCCTCTATTCTCCAAACCCTAGATAGATGTTTTCTTCCGATCTCCAGTGGTGAACCTTTCCACTTTACAAACTCCATGGTACAGTGCTAGTTTACCTATCCTAGTGGAAATTCAAATTCAATTCTCTTATGTTAGTCTGAGTACCTGATGAAGAAGATTTGATCCATGGTGGTTTGTGAGTTTTGGGGATTTTCAGCAAATTTTAAAATTCAGAACATCCCGATGAAGAGAAGAATATATCAATACTGCAAAACCAGTTAAAATCTTGCACTATAAGTTGTTCATGTTTTCATTCGTACATCTGAATTGTAATAGTTGTATCATCTATGATTATATAGATGTTTTTTTCATCTTTTAACTATAAATCCATTTTTGTTTTTGAGATTTAATAAAATTCATGTGTGTGTGGTTGTGTTATTTCCATGCACATAGGTCCCCTTGGGACTGAAGCATGTTAAATCTTTGTGTTATTTATTGTTTCCTTATATTCGTTTGTTTATTTTGATATATTTGTACACATATGTAATATTATTCTTAGTTCTGAAAAACATTCGTTTTGTTCCTTGGGTTGTTTGGTGTTCTGCCCTGATTTGGGTCACTAATCTGCCTCACAATTGGTATAGGGATTGAAGGATGCCTCTAGATTCCTCCGCATAACATGGTCAACCATTTTTTAGGATGACTTAGTGCTCAAATATAGCATCATCCTTGGGAACCCCACCATGCTCCCTTGAATCACTATGCACCCAACATTTAATCAATTATCAATTGATGGGAATTGAGGTAGGGAATCTTTGAGATGTGAGAGGAACTCAGGAGGCTGATTTTATGGTAGGAGAACTGGGAGATGACATACCTAATGAGGATTTCAAGGTTGGAATGTTGGACGCCAAGTAGCGTGGGGCCACCCTTGGCCATCTCTAAAACTAATTGGTGCATCCCCTGACCTAGAGCACCCTAAGTGAAGAACCCTCCATCCATGTACTCCAGATTCATGGGGAAATCCAGTAGGTCCTTATCGAACATCGGTTTGGAGTAGGTGCATGTCGAGATGAGGAATGTGGGGATGATATAGATGATGGAAGATAAATACGAGTAAGAAAAATGGGGAGGTGATGAAAAAATAGTTGATTGTGTCTATGTTATGGGGCTCCCATAATTTATACAATAGATACATATACATAGGAAGAACAATATCAAACCACACAGAGCATAGCATGGTCAAATACATGACTCATTTTAATGAAATTTGAATAGGGTACCATTGGAAAAACCTTGACATCAAGGTGTTCCGTTTTAAAAGATGTGAAATCCTATTGTTGGATTGAAATGCACAGTTTTAATAATTACCATTAAATTAAAATCATTTTAATATAAGCACTAAAAAATATTTTAATGAATAAATAGTATTTTGTCTATGTGTTTGACCTATACCTTTTATAATTTTTCACTAATCCTTCTCTACTATAGTTAATTGAAACACTTTTTTCCAATCAATAAAGGGGGTTTCCTCTAAAACATTATGGGTACAAAATAAAGGAACCATAAGTAAGAATGGGAGATCATATATAGATAGAAATAAAAAAACAAGATATATTATATGAAAAAGAGATTCAAACTATATATGGAAGGACTATTAAAAAAATAAACTGAAACACTTGGGTATCACGGTTAGCATAAACTATGATGCCCAATACATAATGTTAAATAAACTGTGTGAGGTGCTGCAGGGCTCCTCTGAGAGGAGTAAATTGGATGAACATAGTTTTTTATCCCTGAAATGTAGCCTATGGAGTGTGTGTTCCCTAAGAATATGGGGATCCATGGGTAGAGCATGGTTAGAAAATACATTCTCTTAAATCACACATTGACTATCCTTAGAAAGTAGTAGAGCATAGTTGGATTATGGTTTGGCCAACAGTGAGGAAAAACCATGCACCACTTTAAAATTTTGGTGAATTTTCATTTTTCCATTAATTATATTTAACTCATCTACATTTATTTGTATCCTCATATGAAAAACACCTCTCATTGATTCAAGTTCCAAGGTGACACTCATGATCATTTCTTCACATTGCTATATGAACCCTTCAATGGGTTGTTATATCACGAGGGGCTCTAGAGTACCCTAGGTCAAAATATAACAAAAATAACTACATGGTTTCATTAGTATTAGTGTATTTTCTCAAGTCCACACTTGTCACTAAATGGGAATAACATCCCTCGGTATAATTTTCACCACATCATGACATCTTTGGCCCCATAATATAGGGAATACACGCATCAGTCACAAGATATGGGTCGAGCCCATCACCCATCTAAATTCATCACTACTCTAGTCATTACACACCCAACCCAAATAAATTCTACCTAGGGAAAACCCCCCAATGTACTCACATATTATAAATGGAAGAAAACTCTCCCCTTGGTCATCTCAACTAGGCCAAAAGCTATAAGGAATTTCAATATTCACTAAGGCCTACTAGGTCCACACACTACAACCTATCACATTCCTCTACAAAGAGGTCACCAAGGTACCTATAATAAGGGCCACTAGTATCACTTAATTAATTATAAACTCACCCCTCATAGTATGTGTATCTCAAGGCATACATTTTTCATCTAGGTCTCTACTATCAGTAGTTAATACATTGATATAATGAATAAGGTCCCTTGGTGGACCTCGACACCAGGTACAATCAATTCACAGAAATTTAATTTTTTATTAAATAATTTATTAAATTTTAAAATGTTGATCACCCTCAGTGTGAGACCACACATATCACATTCCATATAAAACATGCATAATACTATAGAAGAAATACATAAGGACCACCTACCTAAACTATGGAGTTATTCCATTTAAATCAACACCCAATAGATCTCATAAGGGTAAACCAAGATCAACCCTATATATCCCCTCATAAAGAGGTCATAACTCAAGACAGATCATCAAAATTAATTAATTTGGATCTATAAAAATTAAATAGACAATTTAAAACTAATTATTTAATTTAGTTTAAAAATTTATATTGCTTATAACTCACCAATCCATAACTGATCACCAAAACGTCAAGGTAATAGGAGTATTTGAAACCCCCCAATCTTCCATGGTATGCTTCTCTTTGAATAATACAGTAGCGTGTGCTGTATGCAACTTCGAGTTCTAACACACACCACAACCAATCAAACTAGCCGTTATGAATAGTAATACGAAATTTTTGAAATTTTATACATTTTATCGTAAAAAATGGACTTCATTTTTGGATTTGGAATATCAAAGTTAGCTTAGGGTGAAATTTTGGTACTTTTCAGAAAACTTTCATATTTTGATGAATAGTGAAAATTACTAAATTTTAATTAAAAATAACTTTTTTAATCAAAATAATTAATAGTGATAATTCATGAATTTGATTGATTTTAGAGTATAAATAGATTATATTTTTACCATTTAATCCAATGTTGGTCATTCGACACAATTTCACATTTAAATTAGACATAAGCAAGTGTCAATCTTTTGATAGTTATATCTCTTAAAAACATGCTTTTTGTCTTAACAACGGGAATTAATTTTAAATTAATTTTTGCCACTTTTTTGTTTTGAATTTAGAAAAATGGACTCCATATTTATAATCAGGAGGTCCAAATTGTGTAAATTTGTAACTTTTATATTTAGACATTTTGAATAATTACTTCAGTAAATATTTTATTTCCCATGGTTAATGGGTAAACAAATAATATCATAATAATAATAAATTACCCTAAAACGTATCATAACCCTATTGGTTGATACATGACCAACCATGGGCATCTTTTGGTCGATTTTGGGACCCCATGGATCCACTTGTAAGTGATAATGACAATTTATATTAATAAATTTAAAGTAAATACAAAAATGACATAATCATATATCTTTTAGAAAAACAATTTTTACACAGGGTAATATATGTTATATTTTCAACTATAAATATTACTTATAAAGCTAAAAAATTTCATAAATAATGATATTTTATTTATAATTTTTATACATTGAATAATTAAATTTATTTATGACACAATAATGATGCAATATTTTCTTTATTTATTAAAGAATCAAATAATTAGTATTATAAATGTTAAAATAAATATAATTTGATAGTTTTGATGCCATCCATGGATTTTATTGGTTAATAATATATATTATGATTTTTTAAATAAATTTTTTTCTAATTAATAAAGTTGTTATGACTTTACAAAATTCATTTATTAAATATTGTAAAAATTGACATAAATGAGTTTTTAAAACAATTATTATATTATTAATTGATATTCTATTCCTAAAATTATAATATTCGACAAAAGGACTTATATAATAATAGTTGTATCATTAATGGACCACTTTGGGGTATCTTGGAAGTATATATTATGTTTATTAAGCATATAATATAAAAATACAAAGTGACATGGTAAATGTCAAACTATTTAACAAAGAGTTAAATATAAATAATAAGGTTAATATACTGACCCATACCTATCTAAAATATATTTTATGAAATTATTTAGACCCATCCTCACATTATACATTGAATAATCCACTTTTTATCCATTAGAAACTGAATATTAATTTATTATAAATTAATACTTTATGTTTTTTCCTAAAGAGCCTCTCCTCCCACTTATAAAAGGACACCACTTATAACCAATTATTCATACCTTAAAACCCTTTTGGATCAGCCAAAACCTGACCAATTATCCTATAAACTTCCTTCACATCAACCTAGTGGCCTTCCTTTAGTCATAAATCCGACCTAATTAGCCCTTTTGATCAAATCAATAGGAAGAACCCGAAGAAGAGGTGGTGTTTTCACCACCCTCTTTCAAGTTCCTTTCATCTTAAACTTCTTTATTTTTTATTTCCTATAAAAAATAATAACATCAGTATCTTCTATATACTGTGATGTTATTATAAATATGGTACAACCATATTCAGTATTATATCCATCCTTTGAATGACATGTCACCATACATGTGTACGTAAGGCTTACCGTCTCCACGTCGTGGTGTAATTCTTATTCAAAACATTATTATTTGGATGGGTTTGATAATGATTTGTAATTTAATTAAATAATAAATATAACATTATAATGATTTTTTATATATTATATAACATCCAATTATATATTATTTTAATATCAAAAGAATGATATTGTCGCTCGTACGCACGTACGGACTACCGTCTCCACGAACACGATGAGATTCATTCCCCATCGTATCCATTAAAGTATAATTCTCATTTGATTATTAAAAATAATGTTTAAGGACTTGATATTATTCTGAATATGAATAATATACAAACTATCCATAACAAACAAGTCTTATGTAACAAAACATATAATAGAAAACGAGTAAGTTAACACCCGAAACAACGATAATACTAAGATTGTATTTACAAAGCAATGTCAAAAGAAAATATATGATATCATATTAATGTATATGATTATTTTATAATTTAATAAAAAATATTTTACCATTATAAAAGAGGTTAAACATACCCTTGACTAATGTAATGTTCAAGGTAAGGGGTTTTCATCTCACTCCTTATTCCCGTGAGATTCATGCCATATTGGCACTATTACCTTTTGTGTGATGTATGTACTGCCCATAATTGTATGATTTATGTAATACACATTAATTTATGTGTATTTACATATTCATTGTATGGTACCTCTTTCATGGGGTGTATGTTTCGTAAGTTACCAAATTGGTAAAGGTTTATTTCACAATCTCTTTATTATCTGAGATCGTTTATACATAAATATCTATTGGGGCCTCTTTATCATCGACATCCATGTTTATTAAAAATTTATTTCAAATCATTCTTAATATTTTATATACTATGGGTTAAAGTCATTTACACCCTTTTTTACTTTTTTATAATATGTTTATAAAGGAATATTTCCGTTGTTTTCCAAAAAAGGTCATTTTTAACCTTTTCAACATAATGAAGGTAAAAATGTCTTTTTTAAATTATATGGCAGGTGTGGCTATTTTCTGCCGTTATAAAATATTCAAAGATTCCCTTTCAATATTGTAAGAATATTTTCAAATTAAATGTTTTGTTTTATAATTATGTGAATTTTAAATGATTTCAAAATGAATATTTTCAGAATTTGTGAAAGGTACTCTTTATCAAGATCATAATTTCAAATGTTTTAAATATTTATCTTTCTAAATCTTTTTTTTATTAATTTCCATGTTTTCAAAATGATTTTAAGGATTTATTTATATAGACATGAATGTTTTGAAGTTCTGTTTCTTTTAAAAAGTTTCAATGTGGTATGGGACACTTTGATTCAAAAATCTCTTTTAAATTACTTCTTTTATAAATGTGTAACTTTTCAATGATTTCAAAAAAGAGATATTTCTCTCAAATAGTTTTGATTTCATCTATGTCAATATCCTTTGCTGGATTTTAATCTTATTTGAAGTTTATTTATTATGATACAAAACTTCTATATTGTATTGAAGATTTTGTGGTATGTTTGATTGTGGATGTGTTATTTTTATACCATTCATGGTTGATAGTGAAAGTATTGACATTTTTATGCTAGTTTTAAGACGAATGCTTATGTTATGTTTATACCTATTCAAATGAGGAATGCATTGGACTTAATAAGTGACATGTGGAACCCGCTATAGCTCTTTGATGCATCGGTAGGTCTCATGAGACAAACTAGTGTCTTGGCCCAAGGCCTTGACAAAATCTTATTTGTAGTCTTGGTACAAGGCCTTGACTATATGGTTATTATATTCTGGCATTATGCATTCCATCATTATGAAAGTGGTTAGTGATATTTCATGTGATTATTCGACTTGTAGAATATCCATGTGGATAATTAAATGTCATTACTTCATTTTATTTTTTTCATATTATGCTGAAGTTCATGTTTAAAAGACTTTTGTTTTAGTTATACATTTCCATAAATGTTTATGCTTATTTATGAAAGTTTCTAGTGTATTGTTATCTTTACTGAGCATCTAAGCTCACCCCTTTCTATGTTTTATTTTTCCCAGGATTCCAAGAATTTTATTGTGATTGATATATAGGGTTATGCCAAGGGAATAATGGCATTCTTGAAGGATTATTTATGTTTTTTTGTATTAAAAAGTTTAATGTAACATTCATGTATGTAATCTATTTTCCACGATTGCTAAACTGATCGGTCCATCGAGACTTGATTCCTTGTAATCATGCCAATGTATTAAAATATTGCACCGACTCTGGGTAACTGGGGTCGAGGCGTTACAGTTGGTATCAGAGGAAGTTTATCAATAATCTTGGAAGCTAGATTTAGATAAACTTTAATTAGATCACATAGACCTATGATAGACATTGAGGATTAGTATAGAAGAAATTCCTAGAATTTTGGTAATGTAGAGATTTTGTGAGTTTTCCGAGAAAATACATCCATGTCTGGATACGAGCAGGGAGAGGCGACTCTGGCACAGATGTTCCTAGGTGTAAAACCCAAAAACACCGCTTTGAGATATACTCGAACTGGAACTGGTGCACAATAACGGGCCTTGTTGCACTCTTGGTTACGACACTCCCAGGGGATATTCTTAGGATAATTCTCATTTTATTTACAAATCATTATGAAGGGTTTATGAGTATAAAATTCCTCAATAATAACATTTTTATGATTATGGATTATATCCATAAACCGTTCAATTTACGTACGGTATTTTACAAGTTTGGAATTATTCATTGAAATTCATAAACTGACCTTGTTTATGCCATTGTATAGAAATGGCTCCCTGTAGAAGTAATGTGAACTCCAGCAATAAGTATAATCCAAAGAGTAAGAAGGATCATATCATTCATGGTATTAAGACAACATTTAGAAGGGAAATAGTCTCCCATGTATTCTCAACATATGAAGAAATAGTATGATGTGTTAATAATATAAGTAAAAAATTCTCTGAGTCCTATTTCTTTGAAGGGAAGCAAGAGAAGAAAAGGACGGAAGGGATACATATGGATAAAGGGAAGAGGGAAAAGAAGAATTTTCCCATATGTGATAACTGTGGGAAGAAATACCTTGGAACTTTCCTGAAGAGAATGGGAGTTAGTTTTATGTGTGGAGAAAAAGGAAACCATGTACGTGACTGCAAGGGTAAGAAAAAGGATTCAAATTTACAATACTTCATCTGCACGTAGTTGGGAAACTATGTGAACCAATGTCCAAATTATCAGAGTATGCCCCAAATGATGCTATTGGATAATAATCAAGTTATGATACTACCACAGATGAGGAGGAATGATTTGATTTCTTATGTTGTTATTAGAGAATTTTGTCATTTGAGTGTTGTATCAACAATGTACTGGTTATAATAATTATGAAGTATATAAGGATTGTACTGCAGTACTATTTCATTAAGGACTTCAGATTGTTTGGAACCAAGAAAAGTGACTCAATAATACGTTATATTTTTGAAAAATATAAGGTTGAGAGAAAAATAAACCATAATATGGTTCTGATACCGAGGTAGTGACTTTGGAATAATACATGATTGATTTGGATAAATTATATTGGATATTATTGACTACCTTGAAACTGATTAATGATTTGTCTATTCCATAATTGTTGGAATTTACAACATTTTTTTGATAGAAGGAGTATATCCAGTATTCAATAGGGAATAAGGGATCATGAATGTAATAAATATGGTTTTAGGGTAATTCAGGATGTTATAGTCTTATAAAAGAATAATTAATGAAGGTGTTCACATGTTATTAAGTGGAAGAAAGTATATTCATTCCGTTTAACTTCCTTATAAATTTTGTACTGTGAGTTTGGACAGAAGTATTATTGATATTCAAGTTTGAGATTATTTTTGGATTTCCATAAAAGGACAGCCCGGAGGTCGGGCGACAACCTGTCGCATCTGGATAGGCCGTGATACCTGAACCCGCAACTGAAGGGTGACAAGGGTGTATCACCAACCACTGGCCCACGTGATGTCCTGGATTGAGTAATGTAGTCTTTTAAAAAAAATTCTAGTAGATAAATTATATATGCATTTTTTGAACCCTATATGAATAGGATAAATAGAATATTATCTTTTAGAGTGAAATATGAGTTTATGGTAGAAATCAGTCAAAGGGTGGGACTCTACTTGTCAAGTATATATTTTTATTCTTCTCTTATTCTATGAAAAAATTAATTCTTATACTTTTGTGAAGGGATATTAAAATAAAAAATATGTTATCCTAATACCATATTTATTGTTGAACATATGGTATTTTATAGAGTCATAGATTAATGAATTCAAGGCCCTCAATTTTACACTTGTTTGTGTTTGATGACATCAATCACTACCTATACATATTTACGTTTTTTCCTCCAATTATATCTCTAATTTCCACCAATGTTCTACTAATCGAGATCATAATTTGGTGGTGACCCTTTATTTTTCATTTTCCTCTTATTAAGATTAAATTTTATTAAACTAATTTCCGATGTGGGTATCCCAAAGGTATTTTCTATTTTTAACAATTTATTTTTGAAAAATAATTTCAAATTGCAAGGACATAATTCATTGAAGGAGGGGAGAATGTAACACCCCAAGCTTCCACAGTACGCTTCTCTTTGAATAATGCAGTAGCATGTGTTGTACCCAACTTCGAGTTCTATCACACACCACAACAAATCAAACTTGCCTTTGTGAATATTAATACCCACTTTTTGAAATTTTATACATTTTATCTTTAAAAATGGACTTCATTTATGGATTTGGAATATGGAAATTATCTTAGGATGAATTTTTGGTACTTTTCAGATAACTTTCATATTTTGATCAATAGTGAAAATTACTAAATTTTAATTAAAAACAACTTTTTTAATCGAAATAATTAATAGTGATAAATTATGAATTTGAGTGATTTTAGAGTCTAACTAGATTATATTTTTAACATTTAATCCAATTTTGTTCATTGTACACAATTTCACATTTAAAATGGACATAAGCATGTGCCAATATTTTGATAGTTATTATCTATTAAAAACACGGTTCCTGTTTTAACAACGGGAATTAATTTTAAATTAATTTCAGCCACTTCTGTGTTTTGAATTTATAAAAATGGATTCCATATTTAGAATCATGAGTTCCAGATTGTGTAAATATGTAACTTTTATTTTTAGACATTTTTAATAATTACTTCAGTAAATATTTTATTTACCGTGGTTAAATGTTATACCGGGTAAATAAGGGTAAAAAATAATATTATAATAATAATAAATTTCCCTAAAACGTGTCCTAAACCTATTGGATGATACATGTCCGACCATTTTCATCTTTGGGTCGGTTTTGGAGCCCCATGGATCAACTTGTAAGTGATAATGACACTTTATATTAATAAAGTAAGTAAATACAAAAATGACATAAGCATATACCTTTTAGAAAAACAATTTTTACATATGGTTATATATGTTATATTTTCGACTATAAATATTCATTAGAAATATAAAAATATTTCATAAATAATTGTATTTTATTTATAATTTTTTGACATTTATAATTAAATTAATTTATGACACAATAATGATGCAGTATTTTTCTTATTAATTAAAGAATCAAATAATTAGTATTATAAATGTTAAATAAATATAATTTGAAAGCTTCCATGCCATCCAAAAATTTTATTGGTTAATATGAATTGATAGGATTTCTTAAATAATTTTTATTCTAATTAATATAGTTGTTAATACTTTAACCAAAATCAATTATTAAATATAGTCAAAATTGACATAAATGAGTTTTTAAAACAAATATTATATTATTAATTGATATTATATTCCTAAAAATCTAAGGATCAGCCAAAGGACTTATATAATGATATTTTTATCATTAATGTACCACTTGGGGGTCTCTTGGAAGTATATAGAATGTTTATTAACTATATAATATAAAAATACAAAGTGACGTGGTAAATGTCAAACTATTTATCTAAGAGTTAAATATAAATGATAAGGTTAATATAGTGACCCGAACCTGTCTAAAATATATTGGATGAAATTATTTCGACCCATACCCACCTTATACTTTGAATCATTCACTTTGGACCGATTATAAACCGAATATGAATCTTTTATAAATTAATACTTTAGGTTTTTTCTAAAGAGCCCCTCCTCTCCCTTATAAAAGGACACAACTTCTAACCAATTCTTCATACCTTCAAATCCGTTTGGTTCGGCCAAATCCTGACCCATTATCCTCCAAAATTCCCTCACTTCAACCTAGATGCATTACTTTAGTCAGAAAGCCAATTTATGGATCCTTTTTGATCAAATCCAAAGGAAGAACCCGAAGAAGAGGTAATGTTTTCACCACCCTCTTTCATGATCCTTTCTTCTTCAACTTCTTCTTTCATTGTTATTTACATTCTAAAAAAATAAATTCAGTATCTTATATATACATGTATGTTATTATAAATAATTTACATCCATATTCAGTATTTTATCCATTATTTAAATGACATGTCATAATACATGTGTATGTACAGCTTACCGTCTCCACGTCGTGGTGTAATTGTTCTTCAAAACATTATTATTTGGATGGGTATGATAATGATTTGTAATTGAATTAAATAATAAATATAAAATTATAATGATTATATATATATTATATACCATCCAATTATATATTATTTTGATATCAAAAGAATGATATTGGCGCTCGTGCCCACGTACGGACTACCGTCTCCACGAATGCGATGAGATTCATTCCCCATCGTATCCATTAAATTATAATTCTCATTTGATGATTAAAAATAATGTTTATAGACTTGATATAATTCTGGATATGAATAAGATACAACCTATCCATGACAAACAAGGCTTATGTAACAAAACATAAAAATGAAAACGAGTAAGTTAACACCCGAAACGACGATAATACTAAAATATTATTAACAAAGCAATGTTAAAAGAAAATATATAATATCATATTAATTTATATGATTCTTTTATAATTTAATAACAATTATTTCACTATTATAAAGGAGGTTAAACGTACCCTCAACTAAAGGAAAGTTCAATGTAATAGGTTTTCATTTCACTCCTTATTCCCATGAGATTCATGCCATATTGCCACTATTACCTTTTGTGTGGTGTATATACTTCCCATAATTGTATTCTTTGTGTAATACACATTAATTTATGTGTATTTACATATTCATTGTATTATTCCTATTTTATGGGGTGTATGTTTTGTAAGTTACCAAATTGGTAAGGGTTTATTTCACAATCAGTTCATTATCAGAGGTTGTTTATACGTAATTATCTACTAGGACCTCTTTATCATCCACATCCATGTTTCTTAAAAATGTATTTCAAATCATTCATACTATTTTATAGTCTATGGGTTAAAGTAATTTATACCAGTTTTGACTTTTTATAATATTTTTATAAAGGAATATTTCTTCCATTTTCTAAACAAGGTCCTTTTTAACCTTTTCAACATAATGAAGGTAAGAATGTCTTTTTTATCTTATACGGCGGGTGCGGCTATTTTCCACCATTTTAAAATCGTAAAAGATTCCCTTACTAGATTATAAGAATATTTTCAATGTAAATGTTTTATTTTATAATTATGTAACTTTTAAATGATTTTAAAATTAATATTATAAGAATTTGTGAAAGGTACTCTTTATCAAGATCATAATTTAAAATGTTTTAAAGATTTATCTTTTTTAATATTTTTAATTAATGTCCATGATTTCAAAATGATTTTAAGGATTTATTTACATAGAAATAATCTTTTTAAATGATATTTCTTTTCCAAAGTTTCAAAGTGGTATGGGACACTTTGATTCAAATATCTCTTTTAAATTACTTCCTTTATAAATGTGTGACTTTTAAATGATTTCAAAAAAGTGATATTTCTCTCAAATAGTTTTGATTTCATCTATTTCAACATCCTTTGATTGATTTTAATCTTATTTGAAGTTGATTTATTATGATACAAAACTTCCATATTGTATTGAAGGTTTTGTGATATTTTTTACTGTGGATGTGTTATTTTTATTCCATTCATGGTTTATAGAGAAAGTATTGACATTTCGAATGCTAGTTTTAATACGAATTGTTATGTTATGTTTAAACCTCTTCATATGAGGAATGCATTGGACTTAATAAGTGACGGGTGGAGCCTGCTATTTCTCCTCAATGCATCA
Source organism: Viscum album (assembly GCA_963277665.1). Taxonomy (NCBI): domain Eukaryota; kingdom Viridiplantae; phylum Streptophyta; class Magnoliopsida; order Santalales; family Viscaceae; genus Viscum; species Viscum album. The sequence goes on along the minus strand of OY728157.1, from coordinate 196,753,783 downwards.
GTAGGTGTCATGAGATAAACTAGTGTCTTGGCACAAGGCCTTGAAAAAATATAATTTGTAGTCTTGGCACAAGGCCTTGACTATGTGGTTATGATAGTCTGACATTTTGCATTCCATAATTATGAAAGTGGTTAGTAATATTGTATTTGATTATTTGACTAGTAGAATATTAATTTGGATAAGTAAATGGAATTAATTCAATTTATTTTTGCCATATTATGTTGATATTCAAGTTTAAAAGGCTTTTGTTTTAGTTATACATTGCCTTAAATGTAATACCCCAAGACTTCATAGTGTGTTATTTCTTCAAAATAATTCAATAACTTGTACTACACGCAACACCGAGTTCAATCACACCATGACTTACAAAAAAAAATACATTCAAAAGAGGTTATGAATAGTATTATCTAAATTTTAAACTTTATATAATCCTTATAATTTTAGAATCCATATTATGAGTTTCTTAGATATAATTCAAGAACAAATTCATTTTCAGTATTGCACTTTTATCAACTTTTAATAGTGAACCCTTTTTAAATACAATATTTTAAAATTTTTTACTAAATGGGGACATCAAAAATTTAAAATGAAACATCCCAAGCTTCCACGGTACGCTTTCTTTGAATAATACAGTAGCGTGTGTTGTACGCAACCTTGAGTTTTAACACACACCACAACCAATCAAACACGCCGTTATGAATAGTAATACCTACTTTTCGAAATTATATATATTTTATATTTTAAAATGGACTTCATTTCTAGATTCAGAATATCTAATTTAGCCTAAGGTGAAATTTTGGTACATTTCGGATAACTTTCATATTTTGATGAATAGTGAAAATTACTAAAATTTAATTAAAAACAACTTTTTAAAAAAAAATAATTAATAGTGATAAATTATGAATTTGAGTGGTTTTAAATTATATTTAGAATATATTTTTACCATTTAATATAATTTTGGTCATTGGACATAATTTTACAATTAAACCGGACATAAACAAGTGTCAATCTTTTGATAGTTATTATCTCTTAAAAACACGTTTTTTGTTTTGACAGCGGGAATTAATTTTAAATTAATTTCTGTCACTTCTGTGTTTTGAATTTAGAAAAATGGATTCCATATTTGGAATCAGGATGTTCAAATTGTGTAAATAGGTAACTTTAATTTTTAGACATTTTGAATAATTACTGCGGTAAATATTTTATTTACCATGGTTAAGGGTAAATCCGGTAAATAAGGGTTAAAAAAATAATATTATAATAATACTAAATTACCCTAAAACGTGTCTTAACCCTATGGGTTGATACATGGTCGACCATGGGCATCTTTGGGTTGATTTTGGGACCCCATGGATCCAATTGTAAGTGATAATGACACTTTATTTCAATTAAGTTAAAATGAATACAAAAATGACACAAGCATATATCTTTTAGAAAAACAATTGTTATATAGGGTTATATATGTTGGAATTTAGATTATAAGTATTCATTAGAAAGATAAAACGATTTCCCACATAATGATATTTTATTTATAATTTTTGGACATAAAATAATGTATTTTATTTATGACACAATGATGATGCAGTAATTACTATAATAGTGAAAAATTAAAATAATTGATATTATAAATACCCAAATAAATATAATATGAAACTTTTAATGAATTAAACTAATTTTCTAGGATAATATGATATATTAGGATTGATTTAATTGACTTTGTTCGAAGTAATCAATCTCTTATGAGTTTCACAAAAATCAACTATTGAATAGTGTGAAAATTGACATAAAAGAGTTCTTAAAACAAATATTATATTATTAATTGATATTAAATTCCAAAAAATCTAAGGTTCGGCCAATAGACTTATATCATGATTGGTTGATCATTAATGGACCACTTGGGGGTCTCTTGGATGTATATATTATGTTTATTAACCATATTATATACAAAGAGACATTGTAAAAGTGAAACTAATTAACTTAGAGTTAATACTTAAAGATACGGTTAATATAAGTACCCAAACCTGTCTAAATTCTATTGGTTGAGTTTTTTTCGACCCATACCCACCTTATCATTTGAATAGTCAACTTTGGAGCCATTTGAAACCGAATATGAATTTATTATAAATTAATATTTCTAGCTTTTCCAAAGGTGCCCCTCACCCCTCTTATAAAAGGACACTCCTCCTTCTCATTTCTTCACACCTTCAAAGCCTTTTGGTTCGGCCAACCTCTGCCCAAATACTCTCCCAACTTCCCTCACTACAACCTAGGGGCCTTAGTTTGATCAGAAAGCCAACCTAAGGAGCCCTTTTGATCAAATCAAAAGGAAGAACCCGAAGAAGAGGTAATGATTTCACCACCCTTTTCTAAGTTCATTTCTTCTTCCACTTATTCTTCCCTTGTTGTTACCATTCTAAAATAATAAATCCAGTATCATATATATACTATGATGTTATTATAAATATGGTACAACCATATTCATTATTCTACCCACCCTTTTAATAACATGTCGCCATACGTGCGTACGTACGGCTTACCGTCTCCACGTCGTGGTGTAATTGTTATTCAATATAATATTATTTGGATGGGTATAATAATGATGTGTAACTCATGTAAATAATAAATATAACATGTTAATTATTCTTTATATATGATATACCATCCATTTATATATTATTTTAATATCAAAAGAATGATATTGTCGCTCGTGCGTACGTACGGACTACCGTCTCCACGAACGCGATGAGATTCATTCTCCATCATATCCATTCGAGTATAATTATCATTTGATGATTTAAAAAATGATGTTTAAGGAATTGATATCATTCTGCATATGAATAATATAAAACATATCCTTTACAAACATGTCTTACGTAACAAAACATATAAAAGAAAACAAGTAACTTAACACCTGAAACAACGATAATACTAAGATATTATGATCAAATCAATATTAAAAGATCATATATGATATCATATTAATGTATATGATTATTGTATAATTTAATAACAATTATTTCACCATTATACAGGAGGTTAACCTACCCCAACCAAGGAAAAGTACAAGGTAAGGGATTTTCTTATCTCACTTTCAATTCCGTGAGATTTCCAATGTTCGCCACTAAATTATTAAAAGTGGTGTATTGTGTACTGTCATTTGATATATATTATCATGATTCTCTTTATATTCATTTTATTCTGGAAATAATTTGGTGGTTATTATCTTTTGTCCATACGACTCAGTTGATTAATGTGGTAAGGGGTTTTCATCTCACTCCTTATTCCGGTGAGATTCATGCCATATTGCCACCATTACCTTTTGTGTGGTGTATGTACTGCCCATAATTATATTCTTTGTCTAATACACTCTAATTTATGTGTATTTACATATTCATTGTATGATACCTCTTTCATGGGTTGTATGTTTCATAAGTTACCAAATTGGTAAGGGTTATTTCACAATCTCTTCATTATCCGAGGTTGTTTATATGTAATAATCTACTGGGATCTCTTTATCATCCACATCCATGTTTCATCAAAATGTATTTAAAAAATTTTTATTAGAATATGGGTTAAAGTCATTTATACCCTTTTTTGACTTTTTATAAGAGGAATCTTTCCGTCGTTTTCAAAACAAGGTCCTTTTTAACCTTTTCGACAGAATTAAGGTAAGAATGTTTTTTTAAACATATACGGCGGGTGCGGTTATTTTCCGCCGTTATAAAATCTTCAAAGTTTTCCTTACAAGATTATAAGAATATTTTCAAAGAAAAGGTTTTATTTTATATGGATATTAAATGATTTCAAAATAAAAGGAGATATTTCTTTAAAAAGAATTTTGATTTCATCTATGTCAACATCCTTTGATTGATTTTAAGCTTATTTGAAGTTGATTTATTATGATACAAAACATTCCTATTTTATTGAAGGTTTTATGATATTTTTGACCATGGATAAGTTATTTTTAATCCAAATGTTTACGTTATATTTCAATCTTTCATTCAGATGAATGTGTTAGACAAGTATGTTCCGGGTTGGGGACCAGTAAAAGTAAGCCCTCCAGTTTGGTCTCCGGTTATTAGAGGGACTCCGGTTTGGTCTCCGGTTATTAGAGGAACTCTGGGTTGGTGTCCGGTTGTTAGAGGCACTCCGGGTTGGTGTTCGGTTATTAGAGGCACTCAGGGTTGGGTTCCGGTTACAGTTATCCCCTAGGTCTTGGGACGAGGCCTTGACAAAGAAATTAAAGTTTAGCATTATGCATTCCAACATTAAGAAAGTGGTTATTGATTTTTGCATATGATTATTCGATTAGTAGAATATCCATGTGAATAAGTAAATGGCATTTTTTCATTTTATTTATGCCATACTATGTTGAATGTTCAAGTTTGAAAGGCTTTTGTTTTAGTTATACATTGCCTTAAATGTTTATTCTTATTTATGAAATTTTCTGCTATATTGTTATCCTTACTGGGCATTTGAGCTCACCCCTTTTCTATGTTTCATTTTTCCCAGGAAGTGAAGAAGTAAATTATGAATGACCTGCAGGGATTTTATGTGGGGATATGAGTGTGGATTATGGAGACAATATGTTTTTGTAGTAGTTTTTCATTTTATGATGTAATGTAAAACTTATGAATATATCTAGTGTTTCCAAGGCTACTAAACCAATCGATCTTTCGAGATTTGATCTTTCTTGTGATCATGCCAATGTTATGTAATAATGCACCGACTCTGGGTAACTAGGGTCGGGGCGTTACAGTTGGTATCAGAGGAAGTTTACTACAAACCTTGGAAACTAGATTTAGATAAACTCTGATTAGAGCACGTAGACCTAATATGCACTTTGAGGATTAGTATAGAAGAACTTCCTAGAATTTTGGTATTATAGAGATTTTGTGAGTTTTACGAGAAATATATCCCTATCTGGATACGAGCAGGTAGAGGCGGCTCTGGCACAGATGTACCTAGGGGTAAAACACAAAAACACCGCTTTGAGCTAGACTCGAACGGGAACTGGTGCACGACAACGGGCCTTGCTGCACTCTTGGTTACGACACTCCCAGGGGATATGCTTAGGATAACTCTCATTTTTCTTTACAAATCATTTTGAAGGGATTATGAGTATACACTTCCTCAAAGAAAACATTCTTATGATTATAGATTATATCCATAAATAGTTCAATTTATGTTAAGTGTTTTATAAGTATGGGATTATGTATTTTGATTCATAAACTGATCTAGTGTATGCCATTGTTTAGAAATGGCGCCCTGTAGAAGGAATGAGAACTCCAGAAATGCACATGATCCAAAGAGAAGGAAGGATCATATATTTCATGGTCTTAAGCTAGAATTTATAAGAGAAATAGTCTCCCATGTATTATCATCATATGAAGAAATAATATCATGTGTTGATAAGATAAGTAAAGAGTTTACTGAGTCCTATGGATTTGAAGGGAAGCAAGAGAAGAAAAGTATGGAAGAGAGAAAGATGGATAAAGGGAAGAGTGAAAAGAAGAATTTTCCCATATGTGGTAACTGTGGAAAGAAACACCCTGGAACTTGCCTGAAAGGAATGGGAGTTTGTTATAAGTGTGGAGGAAAAGGGCACAAAGTATGTGACTGCAAGGGTAAGAAAATGGTTTTAAATGTTCAATGCTTCATTTGAAAGGAGTTTGGACACTACGCGAACCTATGTCCCAGTCATCAGACTATGCCGCAAATGATGTTATTGGATAATAATCAAGTTATGATACTACCACAGATGAAGAGGAATGATTAGAGTTCTTATGTTGGTTATGTCAATTGAGTGTTGTATCAACAATGTACTTGTTATAATAATTATGGAGTATATAAGGATTGTACTGCAGTACTATTTCATTAAGGACTTGAGATTGTGTGAAACAAAGAAAAGTGACTCAATAGCCGGATAAATTTTTGGAAAATATATGGTTGAGAGAATGATAAATCATAATATAGTTCTGATACTGAGGTAGTGATTTTGGAATAATATGTGATTGTTTTGGATAAATTATATTGGATATTCTTGACTACCTTGGAACTGATTAATGATTTGTATATTCCATCATTGTTGGGGTTTAAAACATTTTTGGATTAATGAAGTATATCCAGCATTCTATATGGAATAAGGGATCATGAATATAATCAATAAGGAATATGGTAATACATGATGAATGTATTCATATGCTATTACGGGGTAAAAAGGATCTATATTATGTTTACCTTCCTTATAAATGTTGTACTGTGAGTTTGGAGAGAAGTATTTTGGATACTTCTAGTTTGGATTATTTTGGATTGCCATAAAAGGACAACCCGGAGGTCGGGCGGCAACCCGTCGCGTCCGGCAAGGCTGCGAGACTTGAACCCGCAACCGAAGGGCGACAAGGGTGTATGACCTACCACTAGCCCACGAGATGTACTGGATTAAATAATGTAGTTTTTATTAAAAGATCTTATAGATGAATTATAAATTCGTTTATTTTGGAACCCTATACGAATAGTGTAAATAGAATTCTTTTACATTCTATTATCTTTTAGAGTGAAAGATGAGTTTGTGGTAGAAATTTATTAATGGATAAAACTCTAATTATAAAGTAAGTATATCTCCTTATGATCTTAGCCAATCTCATAAATAAATTCCTCAATATTAAGAAAAGCAACTTAGAACAAAAATGTTTTCCTAGATGGTACCTTAAATCATCACTAATTTATGGCTTTGGGATTGTTGGCCCTTTCATAGCCATGTTCTCTACCACTCTCCATCAGATAATTGATGGTTAGATTTTTCTTCCATATCCATATTTTCCTACATGGAACCCTAGTATGTGTTATTTTCGGTAATCTTCATACTTTCGACTCTTTATTTTAAATAGAGGCCTCATTAATTCATTTTTCGATGTGGGATTTCAACTAAGATATTTTGAAACATCAGAAATGTGTTATCATAATACCCTAGGTTTTGTTGAACCGATGGTATTTCAAATCATCATAGATTGATGAATTTAAGGACCTCAATTTTATACTTGTTTGTGATTGATGACCTCAATCACTACCTATAAATATTTACGTTTTTCCTCCAATTATATGTCTCTAATTGCCACCAATGTTCTCCTAATCGAGATCATAATTTGGTGGTGACCCTTTCATTTCTCTTTTCCTCATATTAAGACTAAATTTTAGTAACCCAATTTCCAATGTGGGTTTTCCCAAAAATATATTTTCTATATTCAACCTTTTATTTTTGAAGAACAATTTCAAATTGCGAGGACGCAATTTATTGAAGGAGGGGAGAATGTAACACCCCAAGATTTCATAGTGTGTTATTTCTTCAAAATAATTCAATAACTTGCACTACATGCAACACCGAGTTCAATCACACCATGACTTACAAAAAAAAAGCCATTCAAAAGAGGTTATGAATAGTATTATCTAAATTTTAAACTTTATATAATCCTTATAATTTTAGAATCCATATTATGAGTTTCTTAGATATAATGCAAGAACAAATTCATTTTCAGTATTGCACTTTTATCAACTTTTAATAGTGAACCCTTTTTAAATACAATATTTTAAAATTTTTGACTAAATGGGGACATCAAAAATTTAAAATGAAACATCCCAAGCTTCCACGGTACGCTTTCTTTGAATAATACAGTAGCATGTGTTGTACGCAACCTTGAGTTTTAACACACACCACAACCAATCAAACAAGCTGTTATGAATAGTAATACCTACTTTTCGAAATTATATATATTTTATATTTTAAAATGGACTTCATTTCTGGATTCATAATATCTAATTTAGCCTAAGGTGAAATATTGGTACATTTCGGATAATTTCATATTTTGATGAATAGTGAAAATTACTAAAATTTAATTAAAAACAACTTTTTTAATCAAAATAATTAATAGTGATAAATTATGAATTTGAGTGGTTTTAAAGTATATTTAGAATATATTTTTACAATTTAATATAATTTTTGTCATTGGACATAATTTTACAATTAAACCGGACATAAACAAGTGTCAATCTTTTGATAGTTATTATCTCTTAAAAACACGCTTTTTGTTTTGACAGCGGGAATTAATTTTAAATTAATTTCTGCCACTTCTGTGTTTTAAATTTAGAAAAATGGATTCCATATTTGGAATCAGGATGTTCAAATTGTGTAAATAGGTAACTTTTATTTTAAGACATTTTTAATAATTACTGCGGTAAATATTTTATTTACCATGGTTAAGGGTAAATCCGGTAAATAAGGGTTAAAAAATAATATTATAATAATACTAAATTACCCTAAAACGTGTCTTAACCCTATTGGTTGATACATGGTCGACCATGGGCATCTTTGGGTCGATTTTGGGACCCCATGGATCCACTTGTAAGTGATAATGACACTTTATTTTAATTAAGTTAAAATGAATACAAAAATGACACAAGCATATATCTTTTAGAAAAACAATTTTTATATAGGTTTATATATGTTGGAATTTAGATTATAAATATTAATTAGAAAGATAAAAAAATTTCCTACATAAGGATATTTTATTTATAATTTTTAGACATAAAATAATGTATTTTATTTATGACACAATGATGATGCAGTAATTACTATAATAGTGAAAAATTAAAATAATTGATATTATAAATACCCAAATAAATATAATATGAAACTTTTAATGAATTAAACTAATTTTCTAGGATAATATGATATATTAGGATTGATTTAATTGACTATGTTCGAAGTAATCAATCTGTTATGAGTTTCACAAAAATCAACTATTGAATAGTGTCAAAATTGACATAAAAGAGTTCTTAAAACAAATATTATATTATTAATTGATATTAAATTCCTAAAAATATAAGGTTCGGCCAAGATACTTATATAATGATAGGTTAATCATTAAAAGTCCACTTGGGGGTCGCTTGGATGTATATAGTATGTTTATTAACCATATTATATAAAAATACAAAGAGACATTGTAAAAGGGAAACTAATTAACTTAGAGTTAATACTTAATGATAAGGTTAATATAAGTACCCAAACCTGTCTAAATTCTATTGGTTGAGTTTTTTTCGACCCATCCCCACCTTAACCTTTGAATAGTCAACTTTGGAGCCATTGAAAACCGAATATGAATTTATTATAAATTAATATTTCTAGCTTTTCCAAAGGTGCCCCTCACCCCTCTTATAAAAGGGCACTCCTCCTTCTCATTTCTTCACAACTTAAAAGCCTTTTGGTTCGGCCAAACTCTGCCCAAATACTCTCCCAACGTCCCTCACTACAACCTAGGGGCCTTAGTTTGATCAGAAAGCCAACCTAAGGAGCCCTTTTGATCAAATCAAAAGGAAGAACCCGAAGAAGAGGTAATGATTTCACCACCCTTTTCTAAGTTTATTTCTTCTTCCACTTATTCTTCCCTTGTTGTTACCATTCTAAAATAATAAATACAGTATCATATATTTACTGTGATGTTATTATAAATATGGTACAACCATATTCATTATTCTATCCAACCTTTGAATAACATGTCACCATACGTGCGTACGTACGGCTTACCGTCTCCACGTCGTGGTGTAATTGTTATTCAATATAATATTATTTAGATGGGTATAATAATGATGTGTAACGCATGTAAATAATAAATATAAGATGTTAATGATTCTTTATATATGATATACCATCCATTTATATATTATTTTAATATCAAAAGAATTATATTGTCGCTCGTGCGTACGTACGGACTACCGTCTCCACGAACGCGATGAGATTCATTCTCCATCGCATCCATTCGAGTATAATTATCATTTGATGATTTAAAAAATGATGTTTAAGGACTTGATATCATTTTGGATATGAATAATATAAAACCTATCCTTTAAAAACATGTCTTACGTAACAAAACATATAAAAGAAAACAAGTAAGTTAACACCCGAAACAACGATAATACTAAGATATTATTATCAAATCAAAATTAAAAGATCATATATGATATCATATTAATGTATATGATTATTGTATAATTTAATAACAATTATTTCACCATTATACAGGAGGTTAACCTACCCCAACCAAGGAAAATTACAAGGTAAGGGATTTTCTTATCTCACTTTCAATTCCGTGAGATTTCCATTGTTCGCCACTAAATTATTAAAAGTGGTGTATTGTGTACTTCCATTTGATATATATTATCATGATTCTCTTTATATTCATTTTATTCTGGAAATAATTTGGTGGTTATTAACTTTTGTCCATACGACTCAGTTGATTAATATGGTAAGGGGTTTTCATCTCACTCATTATTCCCGTGAGATTCATGCCATATTGCCACCATTACCTTTTGGGTGGTGTATGTACTGCCCATAATTATATTCTTTGTGTAATACACTCTAATTTATGTGTATTTACATATTCATTGAATGATACCTCTTTCATGGGTTTTATGTTTCATAAGTTACCAAATTGGTAAGGGTTATTTGACAATCTCTTCATTATCCGAGGTTGTTTATATGTAATAATCTACTGGGATCTCTTTATCATCCACATCCATGTTTCTTCAAAATGTATTTCAAAACATTTTTATTAGAATATGGGTTAAAGTCATTTATACCCTTGTTTGACTTTTTATAAGAGGAATCTTTTCGTCGTTTTCAAAACAAGGTCCTTTTTAACCTTTTCGACAGAATTAAGGTAAGAATGTTTTTTTTAAACTTATACGGCGGGTGCGGTTATTTTCCGCCGTTATAAAATCTTCAAAGTTTTCCATACAAGATTATAAGAATATTTTCAAAGAAAATGTTTTATTTTATATGGATCATAAATGATTTCAAAATAAAAGGAGATATTTCTTTAAAAAGAATTTTGATTTCATCTATGTCAACATCCTTTGATTGATTTTAAGCTTATTTGAAGTTGATTTATTATGATACAAAACATTCCTATTTTATTGAAGGTTTTATGATATTTTTGACCATGGATAAGTTATTTTTAATCCAAATGTTTATGTTATATTTCAGTCTTTCATTCAGATGAATGTGTTAGACAAGTATGTTCCGGGTTGGGGACCTGTAAAAGTAAGCCCTCCGGTTTGGTCTCCGGTTATTAGAGGGACTCCGGTATGGTCTCCGGTTATTAGAGGAACTCCGGGTTGGTGTCCGGTTATTAGAGGCACTCCGGGTTGGGTTCCGGTTACAGTTAGCCCCAAGGTCTTGGGACGAGGCCTTGACAAAGAAATTAAAGTTTAGCATTATGCATTCCAACATTATGAAAGTGGTTATTGATTTTTGCATGTGATTATTCGATTAGTAGAATATCCATGTGAATAAGTAAATGGAATTATTTCATTTTATTTATGCCATACTATGTTGAATGTTCATGTTTGAAAGGCTTTTGTTTTAGTTATACATTGCCTTAAATGTTTATTCTTATTTATGAAAGTTTCCGCTATATTGTTATCCTTACTGGGCATTTGAGCTCACCCCTTTTCTATGTTTTATTTTTCCCAGGAAGTGAAGAAGTAAATTATGAATGACCTGCAGGGATTTTATGTGGGGATATGAGTGCGGATTATGGAGAAAATATGTTTTTGTAGTAGTTTTTCATTTTATGATGTAAGGTAAAACTTATGAATATATCTAGTGTTTCCAAGGCTACTAAACCAATCGATCTTTCGAGATTTGATCTTTCTTGTGATCATGCCAATGTTATGTAATAATGCACCGACTCTGGGTAACTAGGGTCGGGGCGTTACATTAAATGTTTATTCTTATTTATGATAGTTTATGCTATATTGTTATCCTTACTGAGCATCTGATCTCACCCCTTTATATGTTTTCTTTTTACCAAGATTCCATGAAGTGTATTGTGATTGATATGTAGGGTTAAGTCAACGGAATAATGGTGTTTGTGAAGGATTATTTATTTTGTTTTGTATGTTAAGAAGTGTAATGTGACATTCATGTATGTAGTCTTTTTTCCAAGACTGCTAAACCGATCAATACTTCGGGACTTGATTCCTTTTAATCATACAAATTTATTAAGATAATCCACCGACTCTGGGTAACTGGGGTTGCGGCGTTACAGTAGTCCACTCCCAACACACACTAAAAACCAATCCATGAAAAATCCATAGTTAAATAAACTAATTCAATGGTCAATTTTATCCAAATTATCTAACAACAGTATATAATTCCATAAAGTTATGTAACATAACCGAAACTATGTGAAATGGTGTGTAGAAATTGTATTGGGACATTCTCTAGACAAGACATGCAAAAGACTAATCATTTTTAGACGATTTCACCATTATTTGACGAAACCATTAATAAAACCCTAGAATGAGACAATAGAAATTAGTGGAATCAAGATAAACTAAGCATGGAGAAAATAGATGGATTTATTCACCATAAATCATTGAAAATTGCCACAGGGATCACCCTAAATCTAATAGGGATTGAAAAAGGATAAGGGGAGGAGGAAACTGGCCCTTATTCATGTGAGGGAGAAAGAAGAGTGGATTCGCTCTTAAAAAATTGGGAGGGAATTTTGGTCATTTTCTTTCTTGTAAAAGGTCTCATAGTTTGGATTCATGGTTGGCCAAACCATGAAAAAACTGTGTATCCATAAATGTCCACAACTACCACCTTTATTCGGTTGGACAGTATGGTTAGCCAAACCATGAACTAACCATGTGATCTGATCTATAACATCCCATATAGTTTTTCTATAACCATTCATTAAATATGTGCCTCATCCCTAAGATAATTCAATCCACACAATTTTCTTTTAAATTCACAAAGTTATTCCTCAGTCATGTGATAACCATTAAAACCAATCATTAGATTTAGAAAATGAAATGAAAAAATCTAAATTTTGAGGGTGAATAATAGTTTTCCCTAAATTGTGCACACCAAAATGTGCCCCTGGGAAGTAATCCTCTAAAACTTCTAAAATTCAACCTGAAGTGCCTGAGACTCACCCAACCACCATATGTCTTTTAGACATCAACAAAAATAAAAATTGAAATTCTATAACTCTTTGAATTTCAATCTGAGACTCAATTTAAAAAATGACCCCAACTCAAAAATTCCCAAAATTCAAATTTATTTTAAATTTATAACTCTCTAAGAGTGTGGATTTACAAACACCCTACTATAACACAACTCATTCCCAATAATCCTTTGTGTCCTTTCAACTAACACAATTGACCTACCCTGGTCATCTATTCATATATAACGTGTTGCGTTCAACTATAGAACACTAAGTGACCTTAAACTATGCAACTCTAAATATGGGGTTCATAATTCATTAAATTATGAGCCACAACTCAACACCATAATTGAAACATTAAGATAATTTTTACCCATTCCCTTATATCCCATGACACTATAATGTCGCCAACTAGTTCATTCTTGATTTTATAGTGCTACCCTCCATAAAACTGGGCTCATAAAGGCTGATTCGGAGCCATAGTGATCTAAACCGTTATAATAACATATCATGAACTCATTTTTAGTGGTTACAAGGCATTCTATATATGCCTTACATATCACCATATCGAATTATATGAAAACTCACAAATCAAGCATCCTCTAGATGACAATTCTCAAAGGAATTTGGCTTCATCCACAAACATGTTATCTCATTACACATATAAAATTTTGCATTAACTAGTTAGAGGCAGCTTGATATCATTCAATGACCCACTAAATTTTAAACCCAATATTCAGTGTAATTACGTAGTTGGTTCACCAACCAATCAAACCGGTTGTCATTATCTCACCTGGAGAACTGATGCACCATTGATCTTACTCATGTTCAGACCATATAAAATAATATTGAGCCTTTTTTCAATGCAAGGACTTCATCCAACATCATGTCATAAATTCAAATCTGGTGTTCAATAAGAAACTAGATAAAACCCATTTCACCTGCACACCAACACCCTAGATCCTCCTTTACTATCCAATGACTAGTCTCATCACACCGATGACCCTACCTGCATGGAGTTGTACATAATAATCTCACATTATATCCATTGCCGCATGCAATGAATAGACACAATCATACCACTCAAGCATGAGCACCAATGTAAAACATCAGTCACCATCGGTTCTTGGTTCATCAAGAACATCATCCATGACACCAAATAAATTTCCATCTATAATTAGGGTCACCCCCTCCATGACTAATGGTGCAATCCCCACCATATGTATTTACTTATAATACTCCTCAAGTGAAATGACAATAGGTCCCATCATCACATGTGTGTCACTCTTCCAGAGGCACACTCACCACTACCAACTCTTGACACCACTCCATTCATATTTCCATTATCCTTACATAGGAATTGAATCTCATCCATATCAAAATTTCTAGTATCCAAACCTATAATCATTATATCATATTGCCTCCTAGACAATGATGGACAAAAAACAACCTTAGGTCAAGCACATCATGACACTCGATCTCATATCCAACATCACCTTCCACCATAGGGAAAATTTAACATTTAATCAAAATGTCCAAGAAATATTCTGATAAAGATTCATCTTTTTTTTGGTCCTCAAATCACACACATCCACTCACTGACCCACAAAAAATAGTAACATGCATAACCATCATGTATACCACCTTAGTCTCATCTTAATTCAATGGTCATATACTACAATATAACCCAATCACAAATGCTGGATCATGATACCATGAGTCGCATGTCATAAAATCCAAGATCATTAACTTAGACCACTAACCATGCTCCTCACCATGTCAATGTCACCTATATAGAATCACCCTTGGTTCTATTTTTCTAAAACAAGAATTTCACCTATGCCATAGTCCAATGCATGATCAAAACCCAAATGGAATTGTCTCAAAACCTAAATCATATACCAACACACTCACCACACCAATGAAATCACATCCCAAACCAAACGGGTAAGGTATCCTATCAATCCTACCCTCAAAATCTATTCTTGATACCAAAAAATTCCACTTAAGGTAGTCTTATCAAGAAAACCCAAGGCATCCCATCTGCCTATTCAATATACCCATTAGCACATATTATGAATAAATATTAACCCAAAGCACCAACCCATACTTACTTTTTCTAAAGGAACACATAAGCTCAGACTAACCCCAATATTAGGTTACCCTCACATATCATATTTCTTCTAAAATTTAGTACATGGATCACCAATATCCCAAGTCATATCTAAATTAATCTACGATCTCCCACCTAGAACATAAACCATAGTCCTCACATAGGTCATAGATAATGAGGTACACCTATTCCCTCATCTTACCATCATAATGAAACTCACTAAACTAAAAACTCATTCTTAGGTTCTCACATACATACATATACATATCAAGAATCACATGTCAAGTCATAAAGCAACTGGGGGACTCATCCTCACTACAAATCCTCATACGAGACTACCCCCTCAAGAATAATGATCTAAATTTATCCCACATTGGGCATCCATATAATTTCTTATTGACACTTTAAACAAATAAAACATCATAATATGCTATATCAATAACACACTAGAATAAACATTACAATTGATCCCTTTATAAAATATATGATGCATGTACATGGCCTCTTATCATTGGGAAAATATCCATAAACCAGAATACATCATAAAATATAAAAAATAAAGTGTGTCACTCTAGGTGAAATAAAACAATCATAAAAATGGAAACCATGAAAAAAAATCTCATATCCCCGGTAAACTAGACTTATTATCCAGAAGGGTGTTCATGACACCCTGGTATGGTATCTATCACAAGCTATGACACATTCATATGTTACCTCTCTACGATAACCCCAAACAGTAAAATAAAAAAATACAGACAACTCTATGTCACAGTCACATAATCTTTGATACCACTTTGTAATATCCTCATCCCAGTTCACACTAAATGATAATCAAATAGAGTCAACACATGGCCACATGTATGCATCATCATACCCTAGAGGTGACTGACTAGAAATGGGGATCTAGGGTATTAATGTGGGAAGGATATACCCCCATAATAGAGAGTGTAATAATAGTGTAAATAAATCAAAAAACATCCACAAAAATAAATCAAAGTACATGGAAGAAATAAACAAGAATCATCAATAATAAATGCCATATGGAAGCATATTCATACAAACTCATCTTCATTCCATCATACAATGATTGATCACCCTATAGGATAATCACATAAAGAGAATAAATAAACAGATAAAAGACAATGAGGATCTACTCCCATCTATGATCCTTGAATCATCCCAATATCCAATCCCATATAAGCTATCATGATAGATCAAGCTACTCCATGTCTCTACCAAACTTGAAACCGTGATTCTTGAGGTATAATCAGGTGCCTAGTTCCATGACCTCCAGATAATGGTCTGAGTAAAACTCAGTTGGGTACCACTAATGTAGTCTCATACAAAAACAATAAATGCATTATATGTGTATGTGACATACACTGCTGAATAAATAAAATATAATGTTCTAGAACATGTAATGTAACCATAATTGATTCCCAGGTTCTAAAATGACACCTAGGATCAAATTTACCTACTTCGTCTTGTTATGGAGTATCTCTAAGAACACTATAAAATCATTTCAACTAAAAATTGGTAAAACTACCATCCCCAACAATTTTATCCTTGGAGGTCCATAGTATTATGTATAAATATAACCCCTAGCTGGTAATCCTAGAAAATCCAGCAGTCATGATGCCTAAATCCGTCCCCTGGGAGATAATCCTAGGAAATCAATCAATATTAGGCATCATTTACGACTCCAAGTGGGGGGAACCATGGTTTTCATAAGAATAAAAAATCATCATTGAATCCATTGGGGTGACCATATGTCATCATGATCACCAGGAATCATCATTGACCCCTAAGAGGTAATATTATGTGATCAATCATATCAGGAATAAATGTCAACTCCTTGTTGGTGACCCTAGAAAAACCATATAACCTCAGTCATATAATCCAGATCTTATGAATCCTAGGCGTCTTACACATAGTATACAAATCTGAGGGGTAGTATGTTCCTCCAATGATATCTGAAAATAATAAGTAAAAAACATGTTAGACATCTTCCCAAACCCATCTAACATATATGTGATTGGAAACTGAATGACATGAATTTAAATCATCCCCATATACATATATAATATATATAATCTATTCAATGCTTTTGGTGACACCCAAAATCAACTCTACCAATTCCCACATGCACCCTCTAAGGGGTCATTATATCAGTAGGGAAATCTTTTAGGTCCTTCAGGTCAGAACATAACACAGACACCCCCATGGGATCATTAATCTTACTCTCATTTCTTAGTCCAACACCCAACACTCAGAGGTCATATCATCCATAAACATCATCATCTTTACATCATAACCTCACTGAACATGTATGATAAGTCGTACTATTATTAGTCTCAAGAGATGGATCAAAAATTTATCCCATACAGGGTCCTAAATTAGACATTACTCACATAGCCAATATATCCATAGTATACCTCAGGTACACCATCCTAGATAATAAAATCTCATATAGATAAGAACACTCTCCCCATGGTCATATCAACAAGCCCAAAGGTTATAAGACATGCCAAGGTTTATTGAGGCATACTAGGGACCCTCACTCTTATCCATCACATTCCACTACTCAGAGGTTGATAAGTCTAAGTACCCAGTAAATTTATTGTATCCATGATAGGGGTAGGGGTGAATTAGTGATACACTTTTTATTTTATGTTTCTTTTCTATTGAAACAGCCTTTGCCTCCTATTAAAGATTCAGTTCCCTGCTGATAAAAAAATCAAAAACACATCCAAAGGAAGCCAGATGTTTATAAGGTTCACTATTAAAGAAGAATAGATATGTTCTTAGTATGTTTTGGAAATGATCCAACACTATAAATCCACTTGAAAACAATCCTTGGATTATAATGAGTAGGATATACCCTTACACTCGTGTAGCACTGTGAAACAATCCCACTAATTCATGTACACCCTCTTAGAACAATAGAAAAATACAAATTCTATGTAAAAAATAATTTTACCTATGCTTCTTTTTAGTTCAAAAAATGTATTCAATTAAAATATAATTCTGCAATTCCTTATCTAAAATAAAGGTAAGAAACACATAAACATTGTTTTATAAAACATAGTCCAATTTTTTGGGGTCTGATTCTCCTAGTCTGTTTCCACCCTATATGATTCTTCCAAAACAATTCTTCAAGTCCGATTTTCTAATAAGAAACAATAGAAATGAATCAGAACCAGTTTAATATTTGAGCATGATAAAACCCAATACGATTCTTCCTTAGTCCAGAAATTTTCAATAAGGAAATATCCATTATATAAAATACTTTTTCAATTAATTCATCCTACTACCAACATCATCTGAATATAATTGACAAGATGAATATGATGATATGCTAAGTATGATAAATTCAAATTAAAACGATCATCTGAATAAAATCATCACAATATTGTATATTCTCTTTCGCTTTCTCTATTAGAACATCTTCAATACAAGATCAATACGAACAATTCCTCTTCTATCCATAAATGCAGAGCTTCTCTCTCTACTATGGTGAATATTATTTCGTCATTATTCATGTATAATGTACTTTTTTCCTTTTATAGGTGACCCACAAGTGTTTTGGTGGGAATCACAAAAATCATTCCCACACAAGAAAATTCACTCAACATGTTATTTCCCTTAAAATTTCATAATTATTTTTGGCTTCATCAACTCTTCTCAATTATTCATTAAAATTATATAATCTTAACATATTCTTCTATAGACTCCCATTTCAATTTTCAGCCTAATTTCAATTGCAGATTTAGATTATATCCCGATGATTTCTTCAAAACAATGCTCTGTGCCAATTGAATGTGATTGATGAAATAAAATTATCCAATTGAGATGTAATATTTCTTTTGAATTAAAGGTTCCCCCTTGAAAATTCAATCGTCAATCTCCACTTTCATTAGAACCTCATTCAAACAAAGTAACTCAACCTTTTTGAAATGTTTTACTACATTGTTAATCATCATCTCACATATTCTCTTAAAAAAATTGAAAACATCACTTCATTGATAAACCTATTCTTGTATTATGATTGACTTTATGACATTGAATTTGTTGAGAAATAGCTTTAGTATCATCTAATTTAAATTGGAAAGTATTGTAAATTTCCAATCATTCCAAGTTTTGTTTTTATCTCAACCCAAGTACGATATTTTATGAATACAACTGGTCCAGATATGATCATCAAGGATATGATCATTTTTTGAGCGATAATTTTGATATTGATCGTTTCCTTCCTGAGCCTTACATCAATCATTCTGATATTGAACATTATGATATTGATCATTTCAAGATTGATCATTCTGAGATTGATTTTTCTGAGATTAGCGATTTTAATATTGATCATTATGAGAAGGAAATGTTCATGTTCTATCTGATGAAAAACAAGATGCTATAGTAAATCGGAAACACCTTTTCAATTAGTACCTCCTTTTAAATCAATACAACCTTTTCAATTAATACCACTATTTCAATCAATTCCATCTTTTTGAACAATACCACCTTTTTTATCAATACTTCCTTTTTGATCAATATGGATACAATTATCCTATTTTAGATCATTATGTAAGGGGTGATCGAGAAAAAAAATCTACAGTAAATTGACACCACTATATCAATCGGCATCCCCATTTATTTTCTTTCACCAGGATCCGATTGTTTTGAAAATCAATTGGTATCACTTCTTTCTCTCTTCCACTTGGATTCAATAAATCAGGATGTGATCTTTTTTAGATTTGCAACATCTATTTCACAATACAATTCTTTCATCAAGCCTTCATCACAAGTTCGCCATTCAACTAATGATTTATGTAAAATAAGAATCAGAAAATAAGTTTCACATTTAAAACATCATATCCATACTGACCCTGATTCTATATAAAAACCAATACTTCTTTCAAAAAAGATTCTTCTCATTATGATGGACTGTAATAGTGAGTCTGATTCTTTACAAAACATGATGAGTCTTATTTTTATCAATCCCATAGTGAGTCTGATTTTTACCAATCCCAAGGTGAGTCAAATTTTTACCAATCCCACATTGAATCTGATTTTTATCAATCCTACAGTGACTAAAATTTTTATCAATCCCACATTGAGTCCAATTTTTATCAATACCATAGTGAGTTCAATTATTCTCAATCCCACACCCAAACATTATCTTTCTCAACATTGTTTCTTCCTTTCAAGATATTGATCGACTAACAACAAATAAAACCTAAGCACATATTGGGAAAAACAATCTCCCCTTTGTATTTTTTGTCAATACCTACTTAAAACACTTCAATATTCCTATAAATCATGAGTGTTATAGTTTCCTTTCTTTCTCCCCCTATATATTTCATATCTTACACATTCCTTTATCTCTCCCCCTTATTGAAAATCAAATTCCTGAGGAAATCATGATAAGTTTCTCCCTTACTGTAAAATGTTCTCCATTTATTGAGGTTGGGACTTTTATTAAACATGGGTATCACATGAATCTCTTAACAAATAACCTTTAACTAAACAACTCTAAGTCTATGTGGGCTATCTCGGTGTAGAAAATAATATTTTATAATCAGGGTGATCAATGTTTTCCATAACACAACTTTCATGTAATAACTTCTCCAACCTTCTTCTAACATTCTCATGATTGGGGGAAAACCTTGAAAGAATTTTTTTAGATAAAAGTAACTTTCATCCATCACAACAAACACATCCTAAAGTTCCTGTGTATAAAAACAAAACTTTTCGAAACAAACTATTTGTAACCTCATTACTTTCATTTTCAAGAAAATTAGAAGTCTCATTAATTCCATATTTCTTATTTACACTCCTTAAATTCAATTTAAGTTTGCACAAGTATACAAATATATTGGGAATAAGGAGGAACCTCTATTGTTCCTTAGAAACAAAAAACAGAATGAGAGTCCTCTCTCAATTTTTCCTTTTTCATTTAGTTCCTGGACATTTTCTACACGTTCTTTATTCCTTCTATTAATCCTTCTCAGATTTTGTAACATCTTATTTTTCATCTGTAGAATATTTTGATGAGGATGCATAATATTCTTAATCTTTAGAGACATATTTTTTCATTCTAGATATTATGTTTTACTCATGTTTATCTTTTATTCTGGAAAGATAGTTGAATAAATTTTGATATCATGCCTCACTCTCTCATATTACCAATATATTGATACCGTTTTGTTAACATTTCTAATATCTTCATAAGTATTCTTCTTAATCTATTATTTTAGATTCTTTTTTAATTCCTCCAATTTCCTATCCAAGTCAATGTGTTCTGGCCAAAAAACTAAGTACTATATTATTTGAAACTTAGCAGATCTGTCTTTAATAACTTCCAAAACATCTGGATTTTTTGAATTGATAAGAATATTTTTTTGTTATCGTAAAAAAACAAGACATCCTTTCTCTAGGTATCTATGTTTCCCACACCTTTCACAAATTTTTTCTAATGTCTTGAACCTATTTTCAATCTTTACATCATTCTTCTTAGATTTCTTCAACACAGCCTTCTTAGTATTATTCTATTGAGAGAATTGACTCCCCATAAAATATTTCCTTCCATATCATGTCGAATAATAGTAGTGTTTTTTGTTGAACCAAAAATTATTCTATGTATTTCCAAATCCACCACAATAACATCAATATCCATAAAATGAGTATTTTCCTCTGAAACTTCTTTATTGACTGGAACTATGAATACATTTCTCAGCAACATTCTTATCATTCTTTTCTTAGCCACCAACCTTTATGTTATCAATAAGATTCTTCATTTTCTTTTCTATATTTTCCAAACTAGAAGTATTAGAATCATCTATGGGTTAATAAAGTTTTAAAACATTTTTGGACATGGGGTTCTTTGTGACTTATGAATTCCCAACCTTGTTGGTCTTGGCCATATACATAACTTTCCCATATTTCTTCTTTTTAAAAAAAATTCCATTGTTATTCTCACCATTTAAAGGTAACTTCTTTTGAGGCCTGATATGTTTCTCTTTCTAGTAAAATTCACCAATTTTAGTGACGGAGTTTTGGACACTTGTATTTCTCAATTCATCTTCAGATAACGTTTTTTAGACAAGTCCCAACTCTTATTCCATTTCCTTCAGATTAACTTCCCAATTCTCATTATGATTATTTTCTTCTTCAATATATTTCTTTAAATAATCAATATCATTATCTATATTCACATTATCATCTACAAAACATCTTGGATTTCTTGTTTAAGAACATTAATCTTCCATATTTTTGTTTTGTTTTTCAAGAATTCTGATCTTTCTCCAGAATTATTTCAACTCTTCTTTCAAATGCATCTCAATTTGAGTATATTCTTCATAAAAAATGTTTATTCTGAATTCTTCATCATTCATTGTTACAATAAATGAATATTTCCCTACACGCCCAATTGAATTTTTAGATCCATCTTCACTTTATTCTTCTTCTTCAGAACAAATACTTTCATTTCTAGAATAACATTCTGCATTAACTATTTCAATAAAAAAATTTCTTCACCAACATTTGTAACATCCTCACTATAATATTCCTTACACAAAAAGAAAAGACTTTTGAATTTGGAAAACGTCTTCTCTTCCCTCATGGAATAGAATTTTTCTTTATCACCCTTTTTCCTTGAAGATCATATTGTCCTTCTTTATTATTCTTCACTTTATTCTTCATCACTTTCTTCTTCGTTACCAGTTTTTCAAAAATTGGAAACAAAATTCCAAATGTATCCACAACCAAAAAAGTTTAATGGATGTTTCCCTTCATACCTTCTTGTACCTATTTTCACAATTTTAGAAAACAACGATAAAATATCATTATGATTTTTACATACCTCATTTTTAGAGTTAGAATCAAAATATTCTTATTCAGAAATAATATTCTTGACTTTTCTTTCTTAATAGTCTTGATATATATTTCTCTATCAACTTTTTTTTTCACTTTATAATGTTCTCTCTTCTCAGTTTACATTTAATAAGAGAGATATTAAAATCATCAAGATATAATGTTTCAAGATATTTATCTTCCTTTGAAAAAACTTTTGCATTGAATTTTTCATGTATTATTATCAAGATCCTTTCTACCTCAGTAGAATCATCCATATTTTCACCAAGACATCTGATATTACTCAATATGTCATTCAATCTAGTAAATAATTCCCCAATAGGTCCATGCTCATCTATGTTGAGATCTTCATACTTAAATCTCCATATTTTTAACTTTTCCATCATCACCTTTTTATTTATTTCGTATATATTTTTCAATTTATCCCATATACCTTTGGTGCTGGAAACAAATTTCACTCTTAAGAATTCACTTTCATAAAGTGATGACAATATAGCATTATTTTCCCTTCCATCATTCTCAATATGCTTCTTATCAACAGGTGTAAGTGGAGAATTATCATCAATGGGTGGAAACCTAACTATTAAAACATTAAGAACCTCATAACTGATAGACATAAGAAAAGGTAGCATTATATCCTTATAGATATGATAATTATTTCCATAAAAGATTATAATCCCCTTATTGTTCACACAACTTAGATTATCCATCATAACTTCTTCTTCAAATACTACAGTAAAGAATAAGAAAAGGGGACCAACCCTTTGATAGTAATTGTAAGTTCCTAGTCAATATATTGTATCAATTATAGGTGGAGTGGGTGAATCATTGATATTATTTTTATTTTATGTTTCTTTTCTATTTAAACAACCTTATCCTCATGTTAACGATTCAATTCTATACTGAAAAACAAATCAAACACACCTCCATAGTAACATAGGAATTTACAAGGTTCACTATTAAAAAAATAGCAATATCAATTGTATGGTTTGGAAATAATCCAATACCATAAAATCCACTTGAAAAAAATCCTTGGATTACTATGAGTAGGATAAACCCTTAAACTCGTGTAGCACTATGAAACAGTCCCACTAGTGCGTGTGCACCCTGTTAGCATAATAGGAAAATACAACCTCTATGTAACTGTAGGAACCTGTTTTTTGTTGCAAAATACTTTGGAATATTATTGATGTTATTCCAGAGTAGCGCCTTTAGACGACATGCAATTCTGAGCCCCGGTGTGGCCGAAATTAAATTTTCAGTGTGTTCAAACTAAACACTCCAAATAAATGGGATAACTCTTAACAGAGATCCGAATTAGAAATCTAAGTGCACTGATGGTTCTGAAATGTGGTTTTTACCTTAGTAAGTACATAAAGCATGTCAGCACGGGATGTTTGGACCCCTCGCCCACTACCGGAATATTAAACTGATAAATTGATTAATTATTTTTTTCGTTTAATGGTTAAAATCGTGTATCTTTTAAACATCGACTCTTATTGGAAACACAAGGGCACTGTTGAGTCTGGAATGCGCCGTTTACCCTATGAGGAGTGTAATCTTCGTGGGCACGGGCCATCTGTAAATAATGGCCCCAGGGGTGTTTTCGTAATTTGGCGGCCTCGGGCGTTGAGTTTTATAACTTTTGAATGGGGCCTCGGATGAAAATTCCAAGACAACGTTTGTACTTGAGCGGTGGTGTTCACCCTAGGGGAGGCTTAATCATAACTGTGCCTGAGGTTTCATATGCGGGTCATTTTAAAGGGTTTAAATTAATTAAACATTTTAATTAATTTTATTCATAACCTCTCCCCCCTTCTCCTCCTCCCCTCCTCTGGCGAACGCTCCCAATCAAGGAGCTCGTCCTCAAGACCTCCTCCTCCACCACTCCGGTGAGGCGTGACAGCTCCGGTGGGGCGTGACAACTCCGGAGGATCGACTGCGAAGCTCCGGGCTATGCCCAACAGGTAGGAGTTTTTGTTTTCAGTTTTTAATTCCTGCACCAACTTTGATCCCAATTTCTAGCATCTAATTGTTTCTATTTCATCGAGAAAATCCCATAATAGTGTAGTATTATTTATGAGCTTTCCATCGCTTTTTTCAGAATTCAAATCCGAGATTGAAGGAGATTGCAATCACTCGTCGAAGTTTGCGGGTTTGGTGTTTTCCGGTGGACCAAGGCGGTCCGGCGAGGGTTCAGGCGAGCTGGCTCAGCGGATGTCCGGGGCAGCTTTAGCAGGCATCGGTGAGGGTGTGGCTGAGCGGGGGTCGACATCGCGGTTGGGCGGTGGCAGTAGGCCGGCACTACGCCCCGGTGATGTGGCGGGGCTCCTAAGGCCGGGCAGCAGCGGTCTTCTAGGCGATGTGACTTGCGGTCGAGCGCAGGTGGCGCAGGGGAGCTTGTGCGAGGCCGGATGACCGTGGCGGTGCAGGGCCGGGACGGCGAGGCGGCGTCGGCTGTGGGAGTCGGAGGCACCGAGGGCACCTGTCGCGGTTAGAGGAGGTAGCCCCGAGGTGCTAACCTCGGGGGCGGAGCCGCGAACAAGGACCCGCGCCGCGAGGGTCCTTCTAGGCGTCAACGAGGACCAGCCAACTGGCCGATCGGTTGGGAAAAAAAGAACCGGACCTAATCGGGTCTTGTGGTTTGGGGCTGGCCGCGGTGTGATGGGACGGACCCGCGGCTGGGCCGTGGGCCGGCAGGGGTGGACCGGCCCGGTTACGCCCCCTACATTTGGGGGGTCATATCTCTTAAACGGCGCGTCCATTTGATGCGACGTCTGTGACCGTGGGACCATATCGATGAGGCAACCCTTTTAAGGTAATTTTAGGGTTTTTGGCACTACGCCCAAAGGCGGGTGACCCAAGAGTTTAAATTTAATAATAATAAATTTGTTATTAATGTTACGCCAGATGTGGCTTGCAAGACGGACGTCCGTTTGAAGCGCCGTCAGAGGCGCAGTGGCCCTGGAGCTGAGACGACCCTTCCAATGGTGGTTTGGAGCCCTTGAGTTTTGGTTTTGTTGCTCGGTGGCACAAAACGCTTTATACGAACAGTTAATTAATTAATTAATTAATTAATTGTTGTTGCGGAAGACCTAACGTTTATTTGGGATGTCTTATTGACGGTTCGTCCACCGTAGTGTGACCCCAGTCCTTGTACGGACTTTTTGAGATGCTTTCTGAAGTGTTCAGGTTGGAGATAGGGTGCGGGCCCCATAGGGACTAGATCGCACGTTTTATGATGAAATTTCATTTTTTCACCCGACATCTGTTTGGGGTGTTTGAGCACTGCATTCAGTGTGTTTTTCTTAGGGGATTGCAATGGCACAATCCGCCCGCCTAGATTTGGGCTTGAGGTGTGGGCCCCACAGGGGCCCGTTTTCATATAACGCGGGGAGTGATAGCATCTACATCTGGAGTCTATTTTAGGCACCATCAGTGGCGTTGTGACCCTGGCATCGAGATGTGGTTGACCAGGGTGGTTCCAGGAAATAAAGCCGGAGATGATGTATGGGCCCCATGGGCTATCTTTTGAGCTGTGTGTAGCGTATTGTGACTTTTCTATCAGATGTCTGTTCGGGTTGAATGAATAGTCGTTTTGACGTGTTTTTACGAGAACTTCACGATGGCGTAGTTCGCCCGACCTTTTTTGGGATAGTGGTGTGGGTCCCACCCGGGTTCGCTACGGTGAATAGTACCTTTTTCAATGGGTGTCTGTTTTGGGCGATTGAGTAGTCAATCTAATGTGTTTTTACGAGGGGATCGTAGTGGTGGGATCCGTTTGTTCAGTTTCGGGATCTTGGGGTGGGCCCCACATGGGCTGGCTATAGTGAATAGTACCATATTCACCGGTTGACCATTTAGGGCGTGTAAGTATTCTATCTTATGTGTTTTTCCACGAGGATTACCAAGATGTAATCTCTTCAGGCGAGCGGAGCCTCTTATGTGATCTTATTAAATGTGGAAATATGAAAGGGCGTTGGTTAGAGGATTCATTGGACGTACTCCAAACCTATGCATGGTAGCGGTGCTAGTGACACCCAATGATGGAAGGCATTAAACCTCTATTGGGTGACTTGTTCCGGAATTGGGTGGTTGCACGATATCCACTTCGTGTTCGGTTGGCCAGTGTTATACCATCAAGTAGAGATGGACATAGAAGTTTCAGGTTTACCCTCCAGCGGGGCTGGGCAGTGGGTTTCTCATTGACTTCTCAGGGTTTACCCTCTAGTAGAGACTAGGTAGTGGGTCACCCGATGACTCTTGAGGGTCTACCCTCCAGCAGATCTAGGAAGTGGGTCACCCATTGTCTTGTTCCAGGTCTACCATCCAGCTGGGCTGGGCAGTGGGTCGCCTTTCGTCTTGTTCCAAGTCTACCCTCTAGCAGGGTTGGACAGTGGGTCGTCTGTCATCTTGTTCCAGGTCTACCCTTCAGCAGGGCTGGGCAGTGGGTCGCATGTCGTCTTCTTCCAGGTCTACCCTCCAAGAGGGATGGGCAGTGGGTCGCCTGTCAACTTATTCCAGGTCTACCGTCTAGAAGGGCTGGGTAGTGGGTCTCCTGATGATGTATTAGGGTTTACCATCCAGAAAGGCTGGGCAGTGGGTCACCCGATATCTTATTATGATCTTACCCTCCAGCAGGGTTGGGCAGTGGGTCACCCAATATCTTATTATGATCTTACCCTCCAGCAGGGCTGGGTAGTGGGTCACCTGTTGGAATTTCAGACTCATCCCTTCTTGTGAGGCCAGACGTTTACTTTTCTCTGTGACTACCGGTGTGGGACCCTTGGTTGTACGGGTCAGTGATGTGATAGCTTTGCCTTTGAGCAGATATCTCGGCTGTGTGATAGTAACGAGGTGGGGTTGACTTATCCCAGAACTCTCAAGTGTGAGGGGTGCTTTCCCAACCGAGACGTGTCCTTGTGATGAGACCTAAACCTGTGTGGGTGAGTCAGTGCTGCCCAAATTGGATAGTGTTGAGGTGCGGGGATTTGAGCCCCTTGACTTGCAGTTCAGGGTAGACATGCTGGATGCTGGGCATCAATGGTGTTTACTTCTGGGACTGTTGTCTATTCACTTTCTTGGGCTGAGCTACGGGATGGAGATCCCCTTAAAATCTTGTTCGAGCTTCTTGATAGAGCATATGAATATGTATATACCTTGTTCCAGTACCCACTTCATGGGCTTGTTGACTCTCCCTCCAGGAGAGGTGAAAACGCGGGGGGTATGCCACGTGATTTCCGTGTCTAGATTCTCGTGGTTCGAAGAGCCTAATCTCCTGCTATACATAGAAAAGACTCGATAAGAAGTTCATATTCTCACCGTTTCTAGCTCCCTGTGTTTGGACGAGTCTACTTCCTTTCTCTTGTTGGGTTGAGCTGGACTCTCTACTGTTACTCTGTACTGCACTCTCAGTTGTACTCCTTTACCTTTTTCCTATTCGATCTACTGCTCCCCCTTCGGTACCTCCTTTGTTTCTCCCTCAAGCCTTCGGGGTATCCAACTGAGTATTTTTATACTCATCCCTGCTTGGACTATTCCCACACTTGGTGTGCCCCTACAGACGACGGATAGGTTGGTCGTGACTTCATCGGAGCTTAGGAGTTTGGGATCTTGGACCGAGTGTGGTGGTTGGAGTCGGGTTCGAGGTGGGGGACCCTTCCAGCTGTTTTTCTTTTGTTTACCTATTTCCAGGTTGTGGCGCTTTTCTGGTTGGGCACGTGTTTTCCCCTTTTTCCTTTTCAGTTTACCATGAGCTTATACTTTGTACTGTTTAGGGTTCGATGCACATTTGTTGTTTATTTATAGCAGTTGGTATTTTTCTTTTCTTTTTTACTCTGCACTTTTTCATTGAGTGTGTTTTGTGTGTGTGTACAGGTACTTAGGCAAAGGCCTCCCCAAGTTATTGTGCCTTCGGCACTGGTCACCATCCCCTGGCCTATGGAGGCGGGCCTGGGTTTGTTGCGGCTCGAGCCTGGGTAAGGTTGGGTCGTGAAAAAGTTGTATCAGAGGTGGTCCATTCCTTGGGACGTTTTGAAGACGTCCCTAAAAAGGAATTGGTTGGGATTTCAGGAAATAGTGTTAATGTTTCTCGAGAGCGGCTCTCAGGCCAGGAAGTCTAGTGACAGTGCGGCAGCCGACGCATCCGTTCACCAGGATCCTGAAAACCCGCTTGTCAACTCGGCATATTGAGACACTCATTGCAGGGAAAATTGGTTTGTGCGTCACATAGGATTGAGTCTTTGACTGTCCTTCTTGAGTCAGCTCCCCATTATTGTTATCTGTATATATATATATGATCATCTCATCGTGGCACTCCTTGATAATATTCAGGATGTCTCTGCGAAGACAGTCATCCAGGATACCAGGTTTGGTTCGTGACGACGACCCTGTAAGCTATGAGGCCTCAGTCCAGGACCCATCATGTGAGCCCCTTTCTCTGGCTTGGCCGATAGTAGCACCACCACCTGTTGAGAAGCAGACAGTTTCAGCAGAGCATGCTGAGTTTGAGTGTAGGTTGAGCGCGCTCTGTGAGTTCCAGTGACAGAGACCACTGAGGTTCAGTGGTGAGACATACCCTCAAGTAGCAGAGGTTTGGCTAGAGACAGTGGTTTGCCTTTTCAGGCTTGTATAGACGCCAATAGATCTTATGGTGGCGTTGGCCGCCAACCTTTTCCGAAGAGCAGCTTGGCATTGGTGGAGACTCGTGACTCAGTTTCTTAAAGAGTCGTCACTTTCATGGGGATACCTTCAGTTTTTTTGTGAGGAGTTTTTCCCTCCTACTTACGCACCGTTCAGATTCAGGAGCCCCTGCAGTTTCAGAAGGGACGGATGACGGTGGCCGAGTACGCAGCTAGTTTCGTAGATCGTGCACGCTTTTACCCAGACTTGGTCCATGAAGCAAACTTCCGAGTTCGGAAGTTTGAGCAGGGTATCCACTGAGAGATTCGTTCTATCATAGTACCATTGGCTATTTCTACATATGTCGTGGTGCTAGAGCAGGAGCTGGTGACAGAGAGCTTCCTGTAACGTTCTAGAGTTGGTGGTGGCAGCAAGTGTGTTGGAGCCGAGATGTCTATCGTAGCTAGCGGGCGTCGGCAAGTAGGACCTTGACATAGGTGGCTTTCCAATAACCGGACTCAGGGGCATGGTCGTACACCACAGTGGCACCAGAGGGCACTAGTGTATCCCGGAAAGAGTCGGTGCTATGCTTGCGATATGCGAGGTCACCTAGCACGAGACTGCCCGACCAGGCATGCGAAGAGCTTCGGGCAGGTAGTAGGGGCACCACCATGATGGAGGCATTGCCATGATTGGATTAGTACTCAGAGAGGTGGTGCTAGCAGAGGAGCGGGAGGAGCTGGTAGTGGGGGACGACTTTATGAGGTCTTCTCATCACCACTAGGTGGTCTACATCAGGCTCCGGGAACTGACAATTGGGACCACGGACAGCCACAAGCTTTGCATGTCTACGATCCTGTAGAGCATGAGGTGATAAGAGGTACTCTCTATAGATCTTATACCTTTTTGCAGTAGAATTGTTAGAATCTGTCTGTGAAATGCTCTCCTCCCCGCACCATGCTTGAGTTGTTACCAGGGTGACGCAGGCGTCGGCGTAACCCTGTGTCGGAAAGGTAGAAGGCGTGAAACCTTTCTCTTTAGTCGATGGTAGTGACTCCTTCACCTTTCAAGCATGTAAGAGAGTCTTGGTCATGGGACATCGACTATGAAACCTTTCATGTCCAGATATCCTTGGCTGTTTCACCATATGGATATTATGAAGGAGGGAATCACCGAGCCTTGTTCCAGGTGCGGGTGGTGATTCCTGTCACGGTGTGTGATGTAAAGGTTCGATTGGGGAGTTGAGCTAACCCCGAGGGACTTTGGACCATTTGAGACCGTGCGAAGGGATGGAGAGGTTCTCTACTGCCTTTCCCTAACCCCAAGGTCATGGTGGGTGCATGACGTCTCCCAAGTAAGTCACCCGAGAAGATGTGTGCATGCCCATATGCACGTCATCGGTGAGGGAAGACCTCGCGTGAACATATCAAATCCTTTGGTCTGTGTGCGGTGATGCAGGGCAGTGCAAAAGTTCTTTCTAGGTATGGGAGAGCCAGGTGTGGGAATAGTACCCCGAGTTGTTCCCTAGTTTTGGATCTTTGGGGAAGAAAAGATTGAAGAATGGAATAATGTAAGAACCTTGTTTTTGTTGTGAACGACTTTGGAATATTCTTGATGTTATTCCAGAGCAGCGCCTTCAGACATCGTGCGATTCCGAGCCCCGGTGTGGCCAGAATTAAATTTTTAGTGCGTTCACACTGAACACGCCAAATAAAAAAGAATAACTACTATACAGATATCCAAATCCGAAATATGAGTGCACTGATGGATCTGAAAGTGGGTGTTTACCTTAGGAAGGACATAAAGCATGTCATCACAGGATGTTTGGACCCCTCGCCCGCTACCGGAATGTTAAACAGATAAATTAATTAATTTATTTATTCGTGTAATGGTTAAACTCAAGTATTTTTTAAACGGTGGCTCAGATTGGAAAACCAAGGGCACTGTTGAGTCCAGAACATTCCGTTTACCCTATAAGGGGTGTAATATTCACGGGTGCGGGCTGTCTATGAAAAATGGCCCCAGGGGTGTATTCGTAATTTGGCATCCTCGGGCGTTGAGTTTTATAACTTTTGAACGGGGCCTTAAATTAAAATTCTGAGACCGCCGTTGTATGCAGGAGGTAGTGTTTACCCTAGGAGAGGCTTAATCTTGACTGCGCCAGATGTTTCTGATCCGGGTCATTTAAGGGGTTTAAATTAATTAAACATTTTAATTAATTTTATTTATAACCTCTCTCCCCCCTTCTCCTCCTACCCTCCTCTGGAGAACGCTCCCAATCAATGAGATCCACCTCGATCCCTCCTCCTCCACCTCTCCGGCGAGGCATGACAGCTCCGGTTGGGCGCGACAGCTCCGGAGGATCGCCGGTGAAGCTCCGGGCTACACCCAACAGGTACGTGTTTTCTTTTTGAGTTTTTAATTCCTTGACCAACATTGATCCCAATTTCATGAGTCTAATTGTTGCTATTTCTTCGAAAAATCCCATAATCGTGTAGTATATTTTATGATATTTCCATCACTATTTTCGGAATTGAAATCTGAGATCGGAGGAGATCGCAATCACTCGTCGAAGTTTTCAGGTTTGGTGTTTTCTGGTGGACCAAGGCGGTCCGACTAGGGTTTGGGTGAGCCGGATCAGTGGCTGTCCGGGGCGGCTTCAGCAGGCGTCGGTAAGGGTGAGGCCGACCGGGGGTCGGCTTCGCGGTCGGGAGGTGGCAGCAGGCCGGAACGACGGCTCGGCGACGCGGCGGGGCTCCTAAGGCCGGTCGGCGGCGGTCATCCGGGCGAGGCGGCTCGCGGTCGAGCGCAGGCGGCGCAGGGGAGCCGGTGGGAGGCCAGGTGACCGTGGTGGTGCAGGGCCGAGACGGCGAGGCGGGGTCGGCTGTAGGAGGCGGAGGCGCTGAGGTCACCTATCGCGGTCGGAGGAGGTAGCCCCGAGGAGCTGACCTCGGGGGTGAAGCAGCGAATTAGGACCCGCGCCGCACGGGTCCTGCAGGGCGTCAACCTGGACCGGCCAACTGGTCGGTCGGTTGGGAAAAAAAGAACCAGAGCCGCTCGGGTCCGGTGGTTTGGGGCGGGCTGCGGCGTGACGGTCCGGACCCGTGGCTGGGCCGCAGGCCTGCGGCTCGGGCCAGGCCGGCTGGGGTGGACCGGCCCGGTTAGGCCCCTTGCATTTGGGGGCAATATCCCTTAAACGGCGTGTCGGTTTGATGTGCCGTCAGCGGGTGTGGGACCATATCGACGAGGCGGCTCTTTTAAGGTGATTTTAGGGGTTTTCGGCTCTGTGCTCGAAGGCGGGTGACCTGAGAGTTTTAATTTAAAAATAATAAATTTATTATTAATGTTGTGACGAACGTGGCTCGCATGCCGGACGTCCATTTGAAGCGTCGTCAGTGGCGCAGTGGACCCGAAGCTGAGACGACCCTTCCAAAGTTTGTTCGGAGCCCTTTCGGTTTGGTTTCGTTGCTCGGTGGCACGAAACGCTTTATACGAACAATTAATTATTTAATTAATTAATTATTGTTGCGGCAGACCTAAATTTAATTTGGGATGTTCGATTGACGCGCCGTCACTGGCAGCGTGACCCCAGTCCTCGTACAGACTTTTTGAGAGGCTTTCTGAAGTGTTCAGGTTGGAGACAGGGTGCGGTCCCCACAGGGCCCAGTTCACACGTTTTATGATGAAATGTCGTTTTTTCCACCCGACATCTGTTTGGGTTGTTTGAGCACTGCATTGAGTGTGTTTTTTAGGGGATTGCAACGGCGCAATCCACCCGCCTAGATTTGGGCTTGAGGTGTGGGCCCCATAGGGCCCTGTTTGAGTATAACGCAGGGAGTGAAAGCTTCTACATCCGGAGTCCGTTTTAGGCGCCATCAACGGCGTTGTGACCCTGGCATCGAGACTTGATTGACCAGGGAGGTTTCAGGCGATGAAGCCGGAGTTGAGGCGTGGGCCCCACAGGCTGTCTTTGAGCTGTGTGCAGCGTATTGCGACTTTTCCATCTGACGTCTGTTCGGGGTGAATGAATAGTCATTTTGACGTGTTTTTCTGAGAGCTTTAGGATGGCGCACTTCGCCCGAACTTTTTCGGGATAGTGGTGTGGGTCACACCCGGGTTGGCTATGGTGAATAGTACCT
Organism: Viscum album; assembly: GCA_963277665.1. Taxonomy (NCBI): domain Eukaryota; kingdom Viridiplantae; phylum Streptophyta; class Magnoliopsida; order Santalales; family Viscaceae; genus Viscum; species Viscum album. The sequence goes on along the minus strand of OY728157.1, from coordinate 196,720,031 downwards.
TTTTCCCTGGGTGTCTATTTTGGCTGATTGGGTAGTCAATCCCGTGTGTTTTTCTGAGGGGATCATAGTGGTATGATCCGTTTGTTCAGTCTCGTGATCTTGGTGTGGCCCCCACATGGGCTGGCTATAGTGAATAGTACCATATTCACTGGTTGACCGTTTCGGGCAGGTAAGTATTCTATCTCGCGTGTTTTTTCAAGATAATTACAATGGTGTAATCTATTCAAGAAAGTAGAGCCTCTTACGTGATCTTATTAAATGTGGAAATATGAAAGGGCGTTGGTCAAAGGCTTCATTGGACGTACTCCGAACCTATGCACGGTAGCGGTGTTAGGGACACCCAATGATGGCAGGCACTGAACCTATACTGGGTGACTTTTTCCAGAATTTGGTGGTTGCGCGATACCCACTCTGGTTTCGGTTGGCCAGTGTTGTACCATCCATTAGAGATGGCCAGAGAAGTTTCAGGTTTACCCTCCAGCAGGGCTGTGCAGTGGGTTTCTCATTGACTTCTCATGGTTAAACCTCTAGCAGAGACTAGGTAGTGGGTCACCCGATGACTCTTGAGGGTCTACCCTCCAACAAGTCTAGTCAATGGGTCACCCATCGTCTTGTTCTAGGTCTACCCTCCCGCAGGGCTGGGCAGTGGGTCGCCTGTCGTCTTGTTCCAGGTCTACCCTCCAGCAGAGCTGGGCAGTGGGTCGTCTGTCCTTTTCTTCCAGGTCTACCCTCGAGCAGGGCTGGGCAGTGGGTCGCCTGTCGTCTTCTTCCAGGTCTACCCTCTAGCAGGGCTGGGCAGTGGGTCACACGTCGACTTATTCTTGGTCTACCCTCCAACAGGACTGGGCAGTGCATCGCCTGATGATGTATTAGGGTTTACCCTCTAGCAGGGCTAGGCAGTGGGTCGTCTGATATCTTATTATGATCTTACCCTCTAGCAGGGCAGGGCAGTGGGTCACCCAATATCTTATTATGATCTTACACTCCTGCACGGCTAGGCAGTGGGTCACCCATTGGCATTTCAGACTCAGCCCTTCGTATGAGGCTAGTCGGTGACTTTTCTCCGTGACTACCAAAGCGGGACCCCTTGTTTTACGGGTTAGTGATGTGACAACTTTTCCTTTGAGCAGATCTCTCGACTGTGTGATAGTGACGAGGTAGGGTTGACTTAACCCAGAACTCTCAAGTGCGAGGGGCGCTTTCCCCACCGAGACGCGTCCTTGTGACGCGACCAAAAACCATGCAGGCGAGTCAGTTCCGCCCAAAGCGGATATTGTTGAGGTGCGGTGATTTGATCCCCTGGACTTGCAGTTCAGGGAAGACGTGTGGGATGCTGGGCATCGATGATGTTTACTTCTGGGACTGTTGGATATTCACTTTCTTGGGCTGAGCTACAGGATAGAGATCCCCTTCCGATCTTGTTCGTGCTTCTTTATTGAGCATATGAATATGTATATACCTTTTTTGAGTACCCAATTCTTGGGCTTAGTTACTCTCCCTCCACGAGAGGCGAAGTCACGCGGGGTATGCCATGTGCATTCCGTGTCTAGCTTCTCGTGGTTAGACAAGTCTACTCTCCTTATATAGGTAGTGAATACTCGACGAGATGATCATTTTATCACCGTTTCCAGCTCCCTGTGTCTGGACGAGTCTACCTCCTTTCTCTTATTTGGTTGAGATGGACTCTCTACTGTTAGTCTTTACTGCACTCTCGATTGTACTCCTTTACCTTTTTCATGTTCTATCTACCTCTCACCCTTCGGTACCTCCTTTTTTGCTGCCTCAAGCCTTATGGGTATCCTACTGAGTATTTTTATACTCACACGGACTTGGGCTTTGCATGTACATGGTGTGCCCTTGCAGACGGCGGGCAGGTTGGTCGTGACATCAGCGGAGCTTAGGAGTTTGGGAGATTGGACCGCGTGTGGTGGTCAGAGTCGGGTTCCAGGTGGGGGACCCTTCCAGCTTTTTTTATTTTGTTTACCAATTGTCGGGTTGTGGCACTTTTCTGGTTGGGTGTGTGTTTTTCCCTTTTCCCTTTTTATTTTACCTTCAACTTATACATTGTACTGTTCAGGGGTCGATGCGCATTTGTGGTTTATTTATAGAAGTTGGTACTTTGATTTTCTTTTTACTCTTCACTTTTTAATTGAGTGTGATGCGTGTGTGTGTGTGTGTATAGGTACTTAGTCAAAGGCCTCCTTGAGTTGTTGTGCCTTCGGCGCTGGTCGCCTGCCCCTGGTCTATGGAGGCAGGCCTGAGGTAGTTGCAGATCGAGCCCGGGTAGGGTCGAGTCGTGACATTAAAAACTCATGTTACCTATGATTATTTTCAATTCAATAAATGTATTTAATTGAAATAAAATTCTTAAATTATTTACCTAGAAGAAAGGTAAGAACCACCTAGACTTTTCTACATAAAACTCAGTCTGATTTTTCTGTCTCTGATTCCTCTGAGTATGATTTTTCCAAAACAATTATTCAAGTCTGTTTTTATGATATAATAAAATAGAAATGAATCAGAACAACGTCAATATCTGATCAAGATAAAACCTAGTATGATTCATACTCAGTATAGAAATATTCATTACAGAGATACCCATTATGAAAAATCCCATTCCAATTAATTCAAAATGATACCAACACCAGCCGAATACAATTGATAAGATAAATACAATGATCTGGTGAGTTCGATAAATTCTAAGAACAATGATTATCCAAATACAATCATCACAATCTTGTCTCTTCTCTTTTACTTCTCCATCAGTACATATTCATTACAAGATCGATATGAATACTTTCTACTTTCTCAAGAATCTTAGAGCTTCTCTCTCTACTGCGGTGAACTGCACTTCATCGTCAATCAAGTAAAATGTACTTTTTTCCTTTTATAGGTGACCCACGAGTGTTTTGGTTAGATTCCAAAAAATCATTCATGCTCACACAAATTTACTCTAAATGATATTTCCCCTGAAATATTAGAATTCATTTTGACTTCATCAACTCTTATTGATTCTTCTTTAAGCTTCTATAATCTTCACCTCTTCTTCTCCAAAATCCCATTTCAATTATCATCCTTATTTCAATTGCTAAGTTAAATTATCTCATGTTTCTTTCTTCAAAACAATGATTTGTATAACTTGAATGTGATTGAATAAATACACTTGTCCACTTCAGATACAATCATTTTTTTTAATGAAAGGTTCCCCCCTGACAAGATCCCCCTTGAAAATTCATTCATAAATCTTTACTCTCTTTAGAACCTCTTCCAAACATAGTAACTAAACCCTTTTGAAATGATTTACTACATTTTTATCATCGTCTACACATATTCTCTTGAAAAAATTGAAAACATCACTTAATTTATTAGCTTTTTCTTTTATCATGACTAGATTCATGACTTTGAATTCATTGAGGAACACCTTTAGCATCATCTTATTTTAATTGGATAATATTATAACTTTCCATTCATTCATGCTTCTTTCTTTTCATCTCAATCCAAGTTTGATATTTTTTGGATACATCTATTCTGGAAATGATCATCTTGGGTATGATCATTTTGGGTATGATCATTTTGATGTTGATTTTTTCCTTCCAGAGCTTGATGTAAATCATTTTAATATTGATCATTCTAATATTGATCATTTTGATATTGATCATTCTGATATTAGTCATTCTAAGATTGATCATTCTGAGATTGATCATTATGAGGCTGATCATTCTGATATTTATTATTCTAGGTATGAAATGTTTATGGCCTATCCGATAGAAAACAAGATGCTACAGAAAATCCGTACTACCTTTTCAATCAATACATCCTTTTCAATCAATACCACATTTTTTATTAATACTACCTATTTGATCAATATAGGTATGATTATCCTGATGTTGATCTTTAAATAAGGGGTTTTGGAAAACAAAATGCTATAGTAAATCATTATAACTATTTCAATTGGAATCACCTTTATTTGTCTTTCACCTGAATACGATTGTTTTGAAAAGAAATCAGTATCACTTCTTTGTCTCTACAACCGAGATACGATAAATCTGGATATGATCTATTTGTCTTTGCAGTATCTCTTTCACTCTTCCTTATATCAATCTTGCGTCACATGTTCTCTATTCAAATCATGAATTATGTGAAATACAAACCAGCAAAGCATCATAACATTTAAAACATCATAGTCTCGATGACCTTGATTTCTATCAAAACCAACACTTCTTTCAAAAAATAATCTTCTCATTATGATGGACTGTCATAATGAGTCTAATTCTATGCAAAACGTGATGAGTCTGATTTTTATCAATCATATAGTGATTCCCATTTTTATCAGTCCTACTGTTAGTCTGATTTTAATCAATCCCATAGTGAGTTTGATTTTTATCAATCCCATACCTATACATCATCTTTATCAACATACTTTATTCCTTTTGGGATACTGATCAATTGACAACAAATAAAACCAAAACACAAATTGGGAATAACATTAAGGAACCTATACTCAGTGACACTACATTTACTTAATTCATCCATAACGTCCCCCTTAAGATTCACGTATCCCATGAAATATATTTATCATCCTGAACTCAACCATTGGTGGATGAGGCATCATGACACTGCACAAGAGTTCTTAGTATCCCTTGGCACTTTATGCAATCCATTTATAGACATTGATTTTTTATTAAACAATTTATATAATTTTAACAATATGATCACCCTTAGTGGTGAGATCACACATATCACATGCCATATAAAACATGAATAGTACCATAAGTGAAATAAATAAGGACCAAATTACTCAACTATGTAATTACATCCTTTGAATCACCACTCGAGATCACTCACCTAGGTTCATCTAATCTCAATCATCCATCAATCATCATTATGAGGCCCTAAATCAATCCAAAACATCCAAAATAATTAATTATAATTAATTATAATTTATTAAACAGTTTAAAACTAATTATTCAATTTAGTACGAAAATTCAAAACTCGTAAAAACTAATTTAGGCATAAACACTCGCTAAAACCTCAGGCAATGGTGTATGACCCCCTCCCTACATGCTCTAGAACTTAATACATGAAAAATTATCAATTCAATTACCTGATTTAACATTCAATTTTATCCAAATTTTCAATAAACCAAAAATATTTACATATTGTCAAATTCTTGAAGTGGAATGACATTCCACAATATCAATAAATCATCTCAAAATTTCCTCTAGACAATCCAGATAAAAACCCCATTATTTTTTGTGAAATCATCACTAAAACCCTAGCCAGAGATGAATGAAATTTGTGGAATCAAGGGAAATCAAGAAAAAAAGAGGTAGAGAATGATATTCAACATTGATTGTAGCACCCAAATACATTACAATATATTCCTATTATAATAAATTTAATTTTTTTAATACCTTTCATTTCACGTAACAATTACTTTCTTTGATGGCTTGCGTTACACGGAAGACTGTATTTTATTGAATATAATTAATATTAGTAGTTAAATTGTTAGTTATAAATAGGATTAAATAACTTATTAAAATAAATGTTTTAATTCAATTGTTACCAATTAGTTATAAATAAATATAAAAAACAATTTAATATTATGAGTTTTTATAAAATACTCTTTTTATGCACTAAAGGTGTTTTATCATGATAAATTAAATTCATTAGTATTAGTGAATGATCTAAATGAGATTTATATATTATATATTCAATAAATTTTTTTGAAATTAATCAAATATATTTTGTAGGCATAGGATAATAACCAATCCAAATTTATGCATAAAAGGCCATATATTTCAAAAGGTAGTTTTACTACCTTCAAATAGTGAATTTTTTTAAAAGTAAATTTTAACAATTTTAAAAAAATTATTGGAAATATAAATTTGATTTTTAAAATAATATTTTCATAATTATCTTAGAGTAAATGTTTAATATTTTTTTGAGAAGTTTCATTTTTTTTATGAATAGTGAAAACACGGGATTTTAACTGATAACTACAATTTCGTCTAAATAATTTTTAATGATGGATTATATTTTGGATTTTTTTTAAAGTAAAAATACATCAATTAAACATATATTAGTCCAATTCAGTTCATGGGAATCATTTTTATATTGAATATATATATATAAACTTACTAAACTTTTGAACATTTTCACTTTAAAAACCAGTTTTCTCGTCCCATCTCTGAGATTAATTTTAAATTAATTTTTGTCACCTAGGTGATTTGAATTTTGAAAAAAGTATACTATATTTGTAATAATAATAATTTATAATTTATAATAAGTTAAAATTAATTTTTGACCAAAATTATTTGTGAAATCAGTTAAAATTAATTACCGTGACTAAGAGAAAAATGAGTTTACCAAGGGACTAAACTTTAAAATTAAGGGAACAAATGACCCAAAAATTTGTCCAGACCCCATTGGATAGACATATTTTTACATTATACCATATATTATATATATTGTTCTATTATTGGGGTTGGTGGAATTCACTCTTTCAAACAATTACAAGTGTGCCACTCACCCCACTTATAAAAGGTCTTCCCATCTTCTCTCCACTTTACACCATCAAAACACTTTGGTTCAAGAAATAACTACCCAAATAACTCCCCATATTTCTTAATATAATCATATAATCCTTATCATGTGTATAAATAAAAATTAGTAATGGATTAGTGAAAACTTAAGGAGGATACTCAAAAACAAGGTAATGTTCTTCTAAACACATTTTTTTTATTTCATTATCCACCTCCTGAAATTTATATTATAACATGATTAAATAGAAAACTATGTATCTTAAATGTAATGATATGTTTTTTTGTAATGTTTTCTACCTATAAATTCTCACACTTTCATAAAATGGGTTAAAAATCATCTTTCGTGTGTACGATGGACTACTGTCTCATGAACCGATGTCATTCATTTTTCCATTACCACCATTCAAGGTTGGAAATAATGATGGAATTATAGTTTATATATGATAAATATTATATTTATGATGTTTTTATTCTTTTTAAATTTTTATTTTACATATAACTTTATGCTTTAATTTTTGTGGGAATATGATAACATCACTCGTGTGTACGGTGGACTATCGTCTCATGATGTGATGTGACTCATTCATTCTTTATATAGAATATATTAAGGATTTTTTTAATAAAAATATTGTATATATATGATATAATAATGATACTGGAATAATTTATATATATATATATAACATTTACTTTTCTTTCATTAAATATGATAAGAAAATAGAAACAATGTTCATGTGTACGTACGACCCACCGTCTCTATGAATGGTGTATTTCATTTCATATCCACAAATTTCAAGGATTAACTGAAATATATATACATATATATACACTCAATATATATGATATTTAAATCATGGGGTAAATTAAATATTAGATGAAATCATTATCAGAGTAAGAGGAAAAAAATAACAAGCCAAAACATACTTAAAAACAAGGAAATTAACACCCAAAACAATGAAAAGAATGAATGATTAATAACAAATGGGTGATAATATGTTATAAAAGGGTCATATATGATATTATAAATATTTTTATTTCTATTTTAAAAACTAATAACATAATTAAAATAACTACATATGTTGTTAATGATTGTTCATCCAAAAGGAAGCGTAAGGTAAGAGATTTCATCTCAATTTACATTCCATTAATAATTAATTGTTATTATGAACCAGTTAAATTTAATGAGGGGAACACATAATTATTCATTTAATTGTTTGTTATATTTTGAATTATTTTATCCTAGGGGATTTTGTAACACCCCGAGATTTTATGAAAAATATTATTTTAATTCCATTAATGTCTTTTGTTGTATTCTACACCAAGATTACCTTGCGCTATACGCAACACCGTATTAGCTTGCAGTATACGCAACACTATTCTTGGACCGTGTTACACACAATTTTGATAATAGTTATTCTACGCAACATTGAGTATATATATATATATATTAAATGTATAAATGATATATGGTTGGATTCTGTTATACGAAACAAAGAAGGATTCTTTCACAACACGCAACCCTGACTTGGATTGTATTACACGCAATCGCGACCTTCCTCGATAGCGTGTGTTGTACGCAATACCGGGTTTTAATAAACAATGTTATATTATTATAATATTGTCATGAACAAGCCGTTATGAATAGTATTAACTAAATTTTGAATTTTATAACATTATTATTCATCTTACACATTTATAGAACATGATATAAGAACAAAATAAATTTTTCGGGTAAAATAAGTATTTTTCAAAAAATGCAGTTTTGCCGCCTTTGGATGGCGCACCCACTTTAAATCTGGTTTTTGACATGTTTATATGTTAAATTTTACAAAATAATATTCTTCTTTTGAATCAGGATATAAAAATTTACATTAGATAAAGTTTTGATATTTTTCTGATAACTTTCATATTTTAATGAATAGTAAAAACACGCTATATTTTAATTAAAAACAACTTTTTTCATCGTAATATCTTATGTGGTTAAATTATAATATTGAATGGTTTTAAAGTATAAATAGAATATATTTTTACCATTTAATATAATGTATGTCATTATCATTGATTTTACCTTCAATTCGTAGGTTAAATCAATTCAATCTTTTGCAATGTTTTAAACAAAAACCCATTTTTATTCGACAACGGGATTAATTTTAATTTAATTTCTGCAACTTCTGTGTTTTGAATTTTAAAAAATGGATTCCATATTTGGAATCAGTGGGTAAAAATTATGTTAATAAGCTACTTTTTATTTTTGGGAATTATGAATAGTAACTACGGTAAATTTTATTTACCATAGTTAAAGGTAAATCGAATAATTAAGGGTAAATATAATATTTTAAAATTACCCTAACAAATGTAAAAATCCTATTGGATGACTAAAAGTCGACCTATATCACCTAAGGGTCGGATTAGAATCATTTAATGGACATTTTCCCATGAAAATAACTTAATTATTATTAAAACCAAAGAAAGTGACAACATGTCACTCTCTTAAATCTTATAAGTATTATATTTTTAAATTAGTGATAAACATCATAAAATTTCGAACATGAATAGTCTCCAGAAAGCTAAAAAAATTATATACATCATGAGAATTTATTTAGAAATTTTTGGGATTAAATAATTATCATTATTTGTGACACAATAGTAATGCAGAAATTATTTATCTAGTGAAAAATCAAGAACATAGTTTTTATTAAACTAATAGTGACCATAAAAGGCACAAAACCCTGACCAAAACTTATTGGTCATGTAAATGGAAACAATAATAATCCAATGGTCGAATATTTGACCATTTGGAGCCTTATACAAGCTATTATGACACTTATATTATTTTATTTTAAATGATGCCAAAGTTGTCACCTTCATAATTTAATAAATATAACAATTTAAATATTGTTATTTTAAGATGATAAATTCGAGTAAAAGTATTATTGTGAAAGTTAATATATTTATCTTCATAATAGGATTTTATTTTAAATTTTTATACAACAAAGAAGTATATTAAATAATTATACGAAAATGATGTAGTAATTATTTTATTAAGAGATAAACCAAATAAATGGTTTTAAAAATAATAAAATAAATATTATATGAACTATTTAATGTGATACAATAATTTTATAGATACATATGACCTTTTATTAATATATTAAAGCTTTTAGTTCGAACATATCTTCTGTATATATTTTATTTAAATTCAAATAAATGAATAGTGTCAAAATTGAGACTATTGTTATTTTACAAAAATAACATATTATAAAATTGTTTTAAAATCACAAAAATATTTAAAAATTATAAATTTAAATCTATATGGTCTATAATGGTATAAAGTAAACAATTATAGAAAATTCACAACAAATAAGTAATTATTTGTTATAATTTAAAATTTATAATTTTATTACCACAAATAAACTTAAATAGATTAAATAAGGATAAATGAAAATGATAAGGTTTAAAATAAGATCCAAACATGTCTAAATTTGATTGGTTGATGAGATTACAACCCTATCTCATCTAATCTTCTAATATGAGTCATTTTTGGAGGTTTTTAAGTGGGGTTAGATTTATTATAAATTAATATTTTTAAGAATTCCTAAGGTGCCCCTCTCCTCCCTTATAAAAGGACACCTCCTCCCCCTCCTCCTCACACCAATTTGAGCACCCAAGCTCGGCCAAACCCTGTCAAAATCTCTTCTCAACTTCCCTAGAAACATCCTAGAGGTTCTGGTCTTCCTCAAAGACCAATTTTAGTGCCCTAAGAGGAGGTCTCAAAGTGGCGCTTCAAAGAAGAGGTAATTACCGTTACCTATTCTTTCATCTTTATTTCTTCTTCCACTTCTTCTTCTTCGGTTGTTTCATTATGAAGTAATAACATCAGTATCACTCATATACTGATATGTTATTATAATTATGAAACAACCCTATTTCACCATCTATCCATCCTACGGAAAAAGAAATCACCGCGCGTGCGTACGTACGGAATACCGTCTCCACGTCATGGTGTAATCTATTTTCCACCACCACCTTACATGGATGGGTATAATGGTGTAAAGAATAACTATACATAGTTATTACAACATCATATTGATTCTGATATATTGTATAATCCACTCCAATTCATTTCAATATTTATGGAAATGATATCATCGCTCGTGCGTACGTACGGACTACCGTCTCCACGACGCGATGAGATTCATTCTCCATGTTAACCATTTAAGAATGATTATAAAGTATATATAAGAAATAATAATGAAATATATGACATTATAAAGCTACTGGATTTATGTATATATATATATATATGTATTTCATCTACTTACTTCTATTCAAGATCATAGGGAAAGGAAAACAGCGTTCATGCGTACGTACGGACTACCGTCTCCATGAACGGTGTTTTTCATTTTATTTATCTATCTATTATATATATATATATATACTGAATATATATGATATATAAATCATATTTTATATTCTGGAAGTAAGTAAATCATGATATAATTAATAATGATGTCATGAACAACAAGTCAAAACACCTACGATAAATGAAACGATTTTACCCAAAACGCTTCTTTAACATGGAATTTACAAAAGAACGGGTAATATAATGTCATAAGTGAACCATATATGATATCATAACAATGAATATGATTCTGGAATAAGTCAATAACATGATTTAAATCATTATACAGGAGGTTCGGACACTTACAAAGCAAGTCGGACATAAGGTAAGGGAAAATATCACAATCTCATTTTTATCCGAGATTGTTTATTCGTAAGTATTTACTGGGGTGTATTTTATCATCCACATCCATGTTTCATCAAAATTTAATATTATTTCCATCCACCTACAATTGTTTAAATCCATTTTTACCCTTCGGTGAGTTTTTAGTAATATGTATGAAAGGAATCTTTTGTCGTACGAGGTACTTTTTGACTTTTCCGACAAAAGTACGAAGAATGTTTTTTTAACTTATACGGCATGAATGGATTTTTAAAACATTAAATCCAAGAAGCTTCCTTTACAAGTTTTCAAGTTTATTTTTAATCAAATTCTTTTATTTTAAAGTCGTATGACATGTTATGAAAGGAAAAATGTTTTTGAAGAAGAAAGGATATTTTCCTCAAAAATTCATTTCAAGTGTTTTATCAAAATTATTTTCCATCTAAGATAATAAAGGGTTCTGTTTTTATCCATATTTTTACATTGATTTTACTATGTTGTGATGGAATTATGTTTATGAATTCCTTTATCTTATATGAATGGTTTTATGATGTCATGTTGTTTAAGAATCCCATTTTTTATTACATGGGTTATGAAATGATGTATGATTTATGATTTTGTGGAACACATAGGAATGGTATCATTATGAGATGGGTGGGACCTATATCTCCCTCCAATTCATTGGGTAAAGATTTTATATCTCATGAGATAGACATGGATGGAATGGTAGGTTATACCGGTTCAGTGAAACAGGACTGAAACGAGGGTTACTCGATTCAGAAAGGGACTTTGTCCACTAAGATAGTCTTGGCAATGAGTCTTGACTAACAAGAAATTATTCTCTATGATTATGTGTGAATGCCACAATGTTTCATGTTTTAAGTTATGATTATTGTGATTACATTTCACTGCCATGATTTATCCCATGTTATGAAATTATGCTCTCTTTTTCAGATTAAGATTTCCAAAATGTTATGTTCTTATGAATACGATGTGAATGATATTTCTTTTGTTTACCCTTACTGAGCATTTGAGCTCACCCTTTTATGTTTTCTTTTCCCCAGGATATAAATAAAGGTTTTAGGTAAAAAAAGGGAGATCTTTATAGGAGATGTTGAAGATCTTTCACCACGATTAGAAGATTACGTTCCGAGTTTCCAAAGACACTAAACTATTACGATCCTTGTTTGTGTGTTTTTGTTATGTACTATGTATTCCGCAAATGTAATGTAATGTCAATATACATCAGGCTTCGGGTCTCTACAGTTGGTATCAGAGGAAAGGTTTAGTCAACCTCTGGAAACTTGGATGCGAAAACGTTAGTGAGATCCCTAGAGATATTTCTAAGGTATGTCTAGGGATGTCCCTAAGGATAAGTATACGTATAGGTTATAGTAATAGAACTACGCTAATAATAATAGAATTAAACCAAAGATATTAGATATTGAAGGTACTCCCCCTTTATTATGTTGTTTTCCCTAGCATGATTTTTGCCTCTCACACTATTCATTTTGGGTTTTAGAAAATGGCTGGAAACAAGATGATTCACGATAATGGAGGATATGATGGACAATGGAATGATATTCTTCATGAGCAACCAAATGAAATGGGATTTGGAAGTTCAAAGTTCATTATTATTCCGAATCAGCAATCTCATAATATGATCAATAAAGTAAAATTTGGTAAGTTTCCTGACTCGACTAATAAGAGAAAGATGAAGTTCCATGATAATCATAGAGGAAAGAAAGTTCAGTTTCCCCTATGTAAATCATGTGGGAAGAGGCATCAAGGAGAATGTTTCAAGGGAACTGGAAGATCCTTTGGGTATGGAAAAGAAGGACACAAAGCAAGTAAGTGCAAAGGAAAAGGTTCAGTTAACACCAGGGATGAAGATAATGGTATTTCTATGACATCAACAATGGTTAAATGTTTTAAATGTGGAATGTACGGGCATTATGCAAACCAATACCCTAAGGGAAAGTCTCATGAAGAGAATCAGTATGGTCGTATGGGTAGTATTTATGTTGATGATGATGAAGAGACTACATATGATATGTGAGATGAAAGAATTGTTGAAGCTCGGTCAATGGTTTAAGAATGTAGTGGAATGATGACATGTTTATCATGTGTAATGTTGTATAAGTAATCTCACGGTACTATGGAATAAAGAGACATCTAAGGATTATTACACTGTTGTCCTTCCTTGAGTTTTGAAAGTGTATGATTAATGGTACAAGTATCCCTGAAAGGTTATTCAGATATTTTTGGAATGTAGATGATATGTGCATAATGAAGGGATAAGGAGAAAACGAATTGTTTGACAGTATTCATGAGCTCATGATTGATATAAGGACTAAGTGATATCATGGTTTGAGTATATATAATTTTGAGGATTTTGGTATGTGGAAAGTGTTAACTTTTAACTGCATTCATGTTTTCACTAAGGTATTCAAGAGAATACACGATTAAGGACTTTGAATGTTTGGAATGTGACCAATAAAACATATCTTATGATATATGGGGATCAACGATGGTGTTAAATCTCTGGTAATCGTTTTCACTATATTATGAGAGTCGACTGAAGTATTATGGATAAGCCTAAAGATTGGAATGGATTGTGTTGGACGTAAGTTAGTATTGTTTAAGGATAGAAATTTTTTTCGATATTATTGATGGGATGTTATAGTAATATATTTTTGGAAAAAGGACAACCTGCAGGACGGGCGACAGCCCATCGCGTCGAACAAGGCTATGGGAATCGAACCCACAACCGAAGTGCGACTGGCCTTTATCGCCTACCACTGGCCTACAGGAAGTCCCTGTTTAGTAGAAACTAGTTTTATTATATTAAGCAGTATGATATATGAAGTATAAGTCCATTTTAGGAACCATATGTGATTAATCTCACTATAGATCGACTTATGTATATAATTTTTGCTAACACTTTTGTTTGAGACAGAAGGAATGACCCGTCATTCTATCACATGATCTGCTAACACTTCACGAATAACAAATTCAACTTCATATATTTAAGAGATGAAGTGGAAATTGTTCAAGGCATGAACAACAGTGAGATTGTACCAAAATAATGAAAGTATTTATTCAAATTCAAATTTTCAACTTTAGGGAAATGATCTTGAAAACCAAAAATGTTGTCCTAGTGATCTTATACCTGATGAATCGGATGGTACCTTAGATCGTCACAAATTTATGGATTTGTGATTGTTGGCTTTTCCATAGCCATGTTCTCTACCACTCTCCATCGGAACATGATGGTTAGATTTTTCTTCCATATCCATATTTTCACCTATGTGGAAACCCAGTGATTAGTTTATTTGGGTAACCGTTACGTTTCATACTTTTGTTTTTAAAGATAAGTTTTGGTATTCCTTTTTACGATGTGGGTTTCTATCAAAGAAACTTTCAAATAGTAAACCATTTATAACCCCGACGAATTTCGAGGGCGAAATTCATTTTAAGGGGGGTAGAATGTAACACCCCGAGATTTTATGAAAAATATTATTTTAATTCCATTAATGTCTTTTGTTGTATTCTACACCAAGATTACCTTGCGCTATACGCAACACCGTATTAGCTTGCAGTATACGCAACACTATTCTTGGACCGTGTTACACACAATTTTGATAATAGTTATTCTACGCAACATTGAGTATATATATATATATATTAAATGTATAAATGATATATGGTTGGATTCTGTTATACGAAACAAAGAAGGAATCTTTCACAACACGCAACCCTGACTTGGCTTGCATTACACGCAATCGCGACCTTCCTCGATAGCGTGCGTTGTACGCAATACCGGGTTTTAATAAACAATGTTATATTATTATAATATTGTCATGAACTAGCCGTTATGAATAGTATTAACTAAATTTTGAATTTTATAACATTATTATTCATCTTACACATTTCTAGAACATGATATAAGAACAAAATAAATTTTTCGGGTAAAATAAGTATTTTTCAAAAAATGCAGTTTTGCCGCCTTTGGATGGCGCACCCACATTAAATATGGTTTTAGAAATGTTTATATGTTAAATTTTACAAAATAATATTCTTCTTTTGAATCAGGATATAAAAATTTACATTATATAAAGTTTTGATATTTTTCTGATAACTTTCATATTTTAATGAATAGTAAAAACACGCTATATTTTAATTAAAAACAACTTTTTTCATCGTAATATCTTATGTGGTTAAATTATAATATTGAATGGTTTTAAAATATAAATAGAATATATTTTTACCATTTAATATAATGTATGTAATTATCATTGATTTTACCTTAAAATCGTAGGTTAAATCAATTCAATCTTTTGCAATGTTTTAAACAAAA
Source organism: Viscum album (assembly GCA_963277665.1). Classification (NCBI taxonomy): domain Eukaryota; kingdom Viridiplantae; phylum Streptophyta; class Magnoliopsida; order Santalales; family Viscaceae; genus Viscum; species Viscum album. Next base: position 196,704,403 of record OY728157.1, on the reverse strand, counting down.
ACCCGTTTTTATTCGACAACGGGATTAATTTTAATTTAATTTCTGCAACTTATGTGTTTTGAATTTTAAAAAATGGATTCCATATTTGGAATCAGTGGGTCCAAATTATGTTAATAAGCTACTTTTTATTTTTGGGAATTATGAATAGTAACTACGGTAAATTTTATTTACCATAGTTAAAGGTAAATCGGGTAATTAAGGGTAAATATAATATTTTAAAATTACCCTAACAAATGTAAAAATCCTATTGGATGACTAAAAGTCGACCCATATCACCTAAGGGTCGGAGTAGAATCATTTAATGGACATTTGTCTAGGAAAATTACTTAATTATTATTAAAACCAAAGAAAGTGACAACATGTCACTCTCTTAAATCTTATAAGTATTATAATTTTAAATTAGTGATAAACATCATAAAATTTCGAACATGAATAGTCTCCAGAAAGCTAAAAAAATTATCTACATCATGAGAATTTATTTAGAAATTTTTGGGATTAAATAATTATCATTATTTGTGACACAATAGTAATGCAGAAATTATTTATCTAGTGAAAAATCAAGAACATAGTTTTTATTAAACTAATAGTGACCATAAAAGGCACAAAACCCTGACCAAAACTTATTGGTCATGTAAATGGAAACAATAATAATCCAATCGTCGAATATTTGACCATTTGGAGCGTTATACAAGCTATTATGACACTTATATTATTTTATTTTAAATGATGCCAAAGTTGTCACCTTCATAATTTAATAAATATAACAATTTAAATATTGTGATTTTAAGATGATAAATTCGAGTAAAAGTATTATTGTGAATGTTAATATATTTATCTTCATAATAGGATTTTATTTTAAATTTTTATACAACAAATAAGTATATTAAATAATTATACAAAAATGATGTAGTAATTATTTTATTAAGAGATAAACCAAATAAATGGTTTTAAATATAATAAAATAAATATTATATGAACTATTTAATGTGATACAATAATTTTATAGATACATATGACCTTTTATTAATATATTAAAGCTTTTAGTTCGAACATATCTTCTGTATATATTTTATTTAAATTCAAATAAATGAATAGTGTCAAAATTGACACTATTGTTATTTTACAAAAATAACATATTATAAAATTGTTTAAAAATCACAAAAATATTTAAAAATTATAAATTTAAATCTATATGGTCTATAATGGTATAAAGTAAACAATTATAGAAAATTCACAACAAATAAGTAATTATTTGTTATAATTTAAAATTTATAATTTTATTACCACAAATAAACTTAAATAGATTAAATAAGGATAAATGAAAATGATAAGGTTTAAAATAAGATCCAAACATGTCTAAATTTGATTGGTTGATGATATTACAACCCTATCTCATCTAATCTTCTAATATGAGTCATTTTTGGAGGTTTTTAAGTGGGGTTAGATTTATTATAAAGTAATATTTTTAAGAATTCCTAAGGTGCCCCTCTCCTCCCTTATAAAAGGACACCTCCTCCCCCTCCTCCTCACACCAATTTGAGCACCCAAGCTCGGCCAACCCCTGTCAAAATCTCTTCTCCACTTCCCTAGAAACATCCTAGAGGTTCTGGTCTTCCTCAAAGACCAATTTTAGTGCCCTAAGAGGAGGTCTCAAAGTGGCGCTTCAAAGAAGAGGTAATTACCGTTACCTATTCTTTCATCTTTATTTCTTCTTCCACTTCTTCTTCTTCGGTTGTTTCATTATGAAGTAATAACATCAGTATCACTCATATACTGATATGTTATTATAATTATGAAACAACCCTATTTCACCATCTATCCATCCTACGGAAAAAGAAATCACCGCGCGTGCGTACGTACGGAATACCGTCTCCACGCCGTGGTGTAATCTATTTTCCACCACCACCTTACATGGATGGGTATAATGGTGTAAAGAATAACTATACATAGTTATTACAACATCATATTGATTCTGATATATTTTATAATCCACTCCAATTCAGTTCAATATTTATGGAAATGATATCATCGCTCGTGCGTACGTACGGACTACCGTCTCCACGACGCGATGAGATTCATTCTCCATGTTAACCATTTAAGAATGATTATAAAGTATATATAAGAAATAATAATGAAATATATGACATTATAAAGCTACTGGATTTATGTATATATATATATATGTATGTCATCTACTTACTTCTATTCAAGACCATAGGGAAAGGAAAACAGCGTTCATGCGTACGTACGGACTACCGTCTCCATGAACGGTGTTTTTCATTTTATTTATCTATCTATTATATATATATATATACTGAATATATATGATATATAAATCATATTTTATATTCTGTAAGTAAGTAAATCATGATATAAGTAATAATGATGTCATGAACAACAAGTCAAAACACCTATGATAAATGAAACTATTTTACCCAAAACGCTTCTTTAACATGGAATTTACAAAAGAACGGGTAATATAATGTCATAAGTGAACCATATATGATATCATAACAATGAATATGATTCTGGAATAAGTCAATAACATGATTTAAATAATTATACAGGAGGTTCGGACACTTACAAAGCAAGTCGGACATAAGGTAAGGGAAAATATCACAATCTCATTTTTATCCGAGATTGTTTATTCGTAAGTATTTACTGGGGTGTATTTTATCATCCACATCCATGTTTCATCAAAATTTAATATTATTTCCATCCACCTACAATTGATTAAATCCATTTTTACCCTTCGGTGAGTTTTTAGTAATCTGTATGAAAGGAATCTTTTGTCGTACGAGGTACTTTTTGACTTTTCCAACAAAAGTACGAAGAATGTTTTTTTTAACCTATACGGCATGAATGGATTTTTAAAACATTAAATCCAAGATGCTTCCTTTACAAGTTTTCAAGTTTATTTTTAATCAAATTCTTTTATTTTAAAGTCGTATGACATGTTATGAAAGGAAAAATGTTTTTGAAGAAGAAAGGATATTTTCCTCAAGAATTCATTTCAAGTGTTTTATCAAAATTATTTTCCATCTAAGATAATAAAGGGTTCTGTTTTTATCCATATTTTTACATTGATTTGACTATGTTGTGATGGAATTATGTTTATGAATTCCTTTATCTTATATGAATGGTTTTATGATGTCATGTTGTTTAAGAATCCAATTTTTTATTACATGGGTTATGAAATGATGTATGATTTATGATTTTGTGGCACACATAGGAATGGTATCATTATGAGATGGGTGGGACCTATATCTCCCTCCAATGCATTGGGTAAAGATTTTATATCTCATGAGATAGACATGGCTGGAATGGTAGGTTATACCGGTTCAGTGAAACAGGACTGAAACGAGGGTTACTCGATTCAGAAAGGGACTTTGTCCACTAAGATAGTCCTGGCAATGAGTCTTGACTAACAAGAAATGATTCTCTATGATTATGTGTGAATGCCACAATGTTTCATGTTTTAAGTTATGATTATTGTGATTACATTTCACTGCCATGATTTATCCCATGTTATGAAATTATGCTCTCTTTTGCAGCTTAAGATTTCCAAAATGTTATGTTCTTATGAATACGATGTGAATGATATTTCTTTTGTTTACCCTTACTGAGCATTTGAGCTCACCCTTTTATGTTTTCTTTTCCCCAGGATATAAAGAAAGGTTTTAGGTAAAAAAAGGGAGTTCTTTATAGGAGATGTTGAAGATCTTTCACCACGATTAGAAGATTACGTTCCGAGTTTCCAAAGACACTAAACTATTACGATCCTTGTGTGTGTGTTTTTGTTATGTACTAAGTATTCCGCAAATGTAATGTAATGTCAATATACGTCAGGCTTCGGGTCTCTACATATTTTATTTGAAAATTACCAAGCGTTAAAATTTATTGTGAAATCTCACTTTCTTTTGTGATTGTTAACTTTATCTAGAAACAATCACTTTATTGAAATATTTTTTCATTATAAGTTAAATAAATAATAAATAAATATATTATTGTGTAATGGATATGATTATTTACTAAATCATATATCATTTTTAAATATATTTTTTTACTTTTAAAGTTATTTGATTAATTGGGAAAATATTGACAAATTTGCATCCATTACTCAATATAGATATTTAATAAGGAACATTGTTTATGAATTAAATAAATTATTTGATATATTAATAATTATTTAAACTATTATCACATGGTTTCCAGATAATTTATATTACTCTCCTTGATTCCTTATAGGACGTATGTTGAGTGTCACTCCTCCTCCACTATAAAAAGGCCCGCTCACCTCCCACTTCCTAACACCTCTCAAGCCACTTTGGCTCAACCAATATCTAACTAAATAAATCCTCAACATCCATCCCCTATTTATTGAATCCTACCCTTATATATAAATTTATACAAGGAATAAATTTTTTGAATACCCAAAATAGTTACCCAAATAATAGGTAACATCCACCCTCATGTTCATTTCTTTTATTTTCATTCTCCTCCACTCAATTTTTTTTATTCCATGCTTGTATAACAACACCAGTATCCTAAATATAATAGTATTTTTTATACTATGTTTTTTACCTACACATGCATTCACTTCCATATAATGGGTAACAAACATTCTATTTATGTGTACGGTGAACTACGAGCTCACAAAACAGTGATTGTTCATTTTCCCTTTACCACCTTTAATGGGTTATTCTTTTGATTAAATGATTATGAAACCAATATATTTTTGCAAAGGTTATGATATGATTATATTTTTATGATACCCATTTCATTTCGTGGGTTTTGATATTATTGATTAATATTTTTTTGCACATATATGTATGATTTTATTATAAAATTGGTGGGACATATATCTCCCTCCAATGATTTGGGTAAAGATTTATAATTCATGAGATAGACTAAAATGGTCTTTTGAGTGAACCTTGACCACTAATATGGCCATGGGAGTGAACCATGACTACTAAGATGGTATGAGGAGTGAAATCATGCTACTAATATGGTCATGGGAGTGAACCACAACTACCAAGATAGTATGGGGATTGAACCCAGACTACCAAGATGGCCTTGCAAACAATGCCTTGATTTCTAGGAAAATCATATTATATGATTATGTGTTCTAAAAAATTCCATGTATTATTCCTATGTTATTATTTCATGTATTATGTTCATTATTTATTTATGATTCATGTATTATGGACTACCAAGCCTTATACCATTATTCATGTATATGATCTTATGATATGGAGGGTATGATCTTCTAATGTTATGATCATGTTCTCATACCCCTATTCTTACGTTTATTTTTACATGTCTCCCTTGGTTACCCTTACTCTGCATATAATCTCACCCCTTTTTAGGTTTCCTTCCCTAGGTTATGAAGATATGTATTATGTATGATTTTTCTAAGAAGGTTTATAATCATGAAGAACCTGGTGGGAGATAATGTATCTTACTTATGTTATAGTGTTTATGTTTACTTGTTTCTAAATTAAATAGACTAATATGGTATTTAGGAATCTTTTTGTTTAATGTTTTAATTATTGTACAAAAATTTTCTAATGTTAATGTTTTAAAAGTGATTAATGGTTATATTAATGATGATGATGAGACTACATATGAAATTTGAAAGGAAACAGATATTATGTAATAAAATGTGGTAACCTTGTTAATGGATTACGTATTAAGTGTAATAATAAATTTTTTTATGTATTTGGATTAAAAAATAATTTTGAAATGTATAAGGATTGTTCAGTTTAGTTTTTCTTCTTTTTATTTACAACAACACATTAAAAGGTTCTAGGAGAATAATAAATAAATTTAATGGAAAGGGTATGTCCATGTAAAATAAACGATTAAGGGAAAGATAACCCTTAATATGTTTCATATTTTATGATAATTGTTTTGGATAAATATATGTGGGATGTGAACAAGTAAATAGACAGTATTGATTACCTTGGAACTAATTAAGGACTTATGGACATGTGGTTTATTCTATCATTTATGAAGCTTACAAAATTTTTGGATATAAGGAATTGATCCAAAATACTTTGGAATAAGGAAACATTCATGTTTTCAATAAGGAATTATGGTAATTCACTTCATTACCATGTTTCAAGAGAATACTTGATGAAGGTATGAACATGTTTGGAATGTGAAAACCAAGAGATACTTTGTGGTATTTTTGGGAATCAATGTTAAGATGATTTTTTTTACTTTATTTCTAATGTTTTGTATTTTAATATTTCCAAAGGGTTATATGGTTAACCGTTTGTGAAAAGTTTAAGTTAAATTTTGGAGGAATTATTTATGTATTGATATCGAATTAAAAACATTAGTTAAAAGGCTATTTAGTGATTAACCTTATTCCAAGGATGTCCATCATATTTATTTTGGAAATTATATTAGTGTGTCTTTAGAAAATAAAAATAATATATGTCATGTGAAAATAAATCATGTCCAAAAATGATATCCAGGACTGAAGGACGTTAAGGGTTTCATGCCTACCACTAGCCTACATATGTCCTCAGTTAATATATAATTATTTTTTATGAATAATTTTTTATGATGAATCAATTGAGTTAGTTATTATTTTTATAGATTATTTTGTTAAATATATTATTTATTTATAATATTTAGATACAATTAGTTATACTTTTAATTATTTCATGTCCGTTAAGATCTTATAATAGTGTATTTTAGTACTTTAGGCATCAACATTAATTTCTGGACATCCATTTCTTATAGTAATGGATGAATTACAAATAGATAACAACACAACCAAATAATGAAATTTTCTTATTGAAATATATCAAGTAAGTATGTTTCCTTATATTATTGGTCAATAAAATAATTACTCATAGATAGGATAATGAAAAAAAATTCATTGTCAAAAAACCTTAATTTTTATTGAATTAATGGCCTTTTAAATCATCCTAAGTTTATGACTTTGTGGCCCTAAAATTTTCATTATTTACTTGTTTGTGATTGATTACCTAAATCAATCCCAATTAATATATATCCTTTTTATCCATGTCTAATTGTTACTACCAACCTATGTTCTCCTTTGTGGAAACCTAGTTATATGTTACATTGGGTAATCATTATGGTTCAAATATTCCCTTTTTAAGAGAAGTTGTTGTATTCATTTTTATGACGTGGTTTCTATGAATTAAACTTCAAAGTATTAAACCATTTATTATCTAGATTAATTTAAATCCTTGTACAAGTCTTTCTGATAGTATTATAGTTGTTCAAAATGATAATGTTCTGCAAGGTGGGAATTGGAGTATCTCTCTCTGAGACTTCATGGTACTGAGATGCTTCAAAATTACAAGAATCATTCTTAATAAAACTGGAATGTTTTAAGACTTATGGATTACTCCATTTAATGGATAAATCAAGTGAAATTTTGAGAGGGCATCAAAAATAAATCTTACACCAGCAGGATATAGAGTTTTTTTAGAGATCAAAATAGTGATATAGTTGAATATATACATGGACCATGTAGTTTCTCCACTATATTGGAAGTTTAAATTATGGGGATTATCACTATGGTAAAAATGGAATGTCAAGGGTATTAGAAAAATATCTGGTTCGAATGAAATTCCACCACAATTGTGCAGACTGTTAGAACTTGATGAATTCACCTCCCATGGAATTTGAGGGTGAGATGGTCTAACCGCCTTGACATGATTTCCTATTTTAACTACATTACCAATCATGTTTATCAGGAATCCAATTGTATTGATGATATCCTTGAAAAAAAGAGAATATGATGAAGTGTACTGCTCTAACATTCACCCTACTAATTTAATTCCCCTCATGCAAAATGAAAAATGTAAAATGCCTTTCTTCAAATTGTTGTAACTTTCCTTATATATTATGAGAGCCACCGTGCTAATTTTTCTCAAAAAAACATAGTAATTAAATTATTTGTTATGAATATTATTCTATAACTATGGAAAATATATTATTTTAAAAAATATAACATGATTTGATATTTAGAAATGAAAATATAAGAACCTATTGAATTTATAGGATATTTTTTTATTTTTATGCTCACAAAGGTGTTTTGTCTTAATAAATTAAATTAATTACAATTATTTAGTTATATTAATGTAATATATATTTTATATATTAAGTAAAATATTTTTGATATTATTTCAATGGATTTATAGACATAAGATAAGAACAAACCCAATATATGAATTAAAATCTATATTTTTATATAGGTTTTTTATTCTTTTTAGTGGGGAACCCATTTTAAATCCAATTTGGGGAAATTTTATAGATTTAATATGTAAAAATAAACATAATAGTTTAAATATAAAACATAAAAATTAGGTAATAATGATTTTTTTATTTTTCTATAAGGATTAATTCTTTAATGAATATTTAAAAAATACTGAATTAAAATTTAAAATTTATTTGTCATCTAATTTATTTTTTATGTTAAATTAAATAATAAATAAATTTGAAAGATTAATCCAAACAATGTTTTATTAATTAATCCAATGTAGTTCATTGGAATTAATTTCACTTTGAATTTGAATATAAAAACATAGAAAACTTTGGAATGTTTTTTCTTTAAAAACACGTATTGTCATCTCGTCTGCGGGATTAAATTTAAATTAATCTCTACAAATTATATGATCGGAATTTGAAAATATGGATTCCATATTTTTAATCAGAGTAAATTATAATTCCTTATAAGTTCAAATTAATTTTTTACCAATACTATTAGTGAAAATAAATAAAATTAATTACAACAATTATGGTAAAATTAAGCTTAATAAGGGACTAAACCTTAATCTTAAGGGCCCAAATGACCTTGGCACTAGTCCAAGATAAATTTTATGTCCATATTGAGACCCTATCCTCCATTGTATAGAATTATTTTTATGGGATCCAGTTTTCATGGGGAAAATGATGGGGGAATTCCCTTTCCCTAAATTTACAAGAGTGTCACTCCTCCTCTACTATAAAAGGCATCATCTCCTCTCACTTCCTCACACCTCTCATGCCAATTTTTCTTGAAAAATATCTGTAACAATTTCTCCTAAAAATCCCTACCATAATACTTTAAGACTCACCTTGATCATAAATTCATAAAAGTAAGAGCTTTGGTGAAAACCAAAAGGAGTTACCTAAAGAAGAGGTAGCATCATTCCTCAAGCTCAGTTTTTTTAATTTCATTATCCACCCCCAAAAGACATTGTATTCCATTATTGTATAAAAAAAGAATAATAAATATACTAGTATGTTTTTATATAATGTTTTATACCTACACTTACACACAGTTCCATCTAATGGGTATTGAATATACTATTTATGTTTGCTGCGAACTACCGTCTCACGAAATAATGATTACACATTTATCCTTTACCACATTTAATGGCTGAGAATTATGATTTGAAATTTGTCTCTGTATGATATATATGATACATATTATTTATTTATGATTATTTAATTTTTATATAGAACATATCTTTATATTTTCCATTTTGTGTAAATACAACAATTTCATTTGAGGGAGTGTGGACAACTGCCCCCTCAAAGAGATGTGATTCGTTCACACACTACATGAATTGTATTAAAGATATGTTTAGTGAAACTGTATGATATATATGAAATAATAATTATAATTTAATAATATTATATATATATAGATATATATTATTTTCTTTCTTTATTTCAATCAATATGACAATAAAATAGAAACACTGTTCATGCGTACATACATCCAAACATCTCTAAGAAAAGTGTATTCCATTTCAAATTTATATACTCTAAATATTGATATAATACACATATAATGAATTTACATTATATTTAAATCATGTTTTAAATTCTTTAAATAATGATATATATATATATATAAGGAAATTAAGATATGTTTGAAAAACAAAGCGAATATTGCCCAAATCATAACCTTAACATGAAATTGTTAACAAGTGGGTAATATAAAGTCATAATAAAAAAACATGTGGTATTAAATGTAAGAATATTGTTATATGATATATTTTTAATAAAATTATATTTATTATACATGAGTTTTGAATGAGTATGAAGAGATTCAAGACACAAGGTAAGATAATTTCATCTCACTTTTAATTTCCATGAGATTCATATTTTATTCACCACCAATTTATTTTGTATGGTGTGTATACTGACCGTGGATGCATTTTAAAATTTTTATAATTAAATTTATTAGAATATAATTATTCATTTGATGATAATTATTTCATGGTGTCTATTTTTCAAAAGTTACCAAATTAGTAAATTACTTTTGTCTCAATTTTCCTTCTTTGAGACACATGCCATTTTAGGCATCTATATTTTTTCATGTGGTGTATATAATTCCTTTGATATTATATATCATGAATATCAATATATTTATGATATTTAATGATATATTTAATTTTATTTTCATACATGTGGAGTATGGTTCAAATTTACAAAGTGGTAAGAGTTTTTTGAAACAATCTCATCACTATTTGATATTGTTTATGATTATGCTTCCTTTGATGAAATATTTTGATCCATGTCTTAATAACCCTCATGAATTTTATTCTTCTCCTTTTATTCATTATATATCTATGTATTAGTACCATTTTTTCAGCATTTTCCGCATAAGATATTTCAGAAAGTGCTTCTAAAAAATCCTTACATTACCTCTATCTTTGGTCGGAAACTTGTGTTTCTTCAAAACCATGTTTTCTAAAAAATGTTTCCAAAAAATTTCAACTATTCTCCAATGATATTTAAAATAAAATTTTACCAATGTTTTAACTTTTAAAAAAAGATTATAAAAAGGAATCTTCTTTACATTTTCTGATCAAGGCACTTTTATAAACTTTTTATGGTGCAAAAGGAATGTCTGGCATGTAAGAAGTTACTTGTAATCATTTTCTTGATGGTTCATTTACAAGATGACAATTTTTTTTGAAGAAAATGTTTTCCTAATGTTTTTTAATTATTATTTTTAAATGTTTTTAATGAATTTTTTTTTAAATAAAATTATGTTTAAAAAGTGTTTTAAATTATTTTCAAATCCTCCTTTATAAGTTTTCAAAAGATTGTTTTCAAAGAAAAATATTTAAATGATTTTAAAGATTATTTTATAAGTTTTTGAATTATTTTAAAGTATAATTGTTTTCAATATATCTTAAATATTATTTTATAATTTTTTAAAGATAGTGGTTTTCAATAAAAATTCAAACTTTCCTTATAATTTTTCAAATTTATTTTGAATTAAATTGTTTTCAATGGGTTATATGTTTTAAAAAGTCTTTTCTAGAGAATAAAGGATATTTTCATTAAGAAAATATTTTAAAATATATTTCAAAATTATTTCCCATCTTAAATGTGATTTGTTTATTTTACTCATGCCTTTATAGGAAATGATATAGAGGTTCCATTCATATTCTTTCTCTGAATGGTTTATGCTTGGTTTCATGGTCTTTTTGAAACCCAGTTATCATTCATGGGTTATATATTTATGAAACCTGTTTTATATTTATGAAATAAATTTGTCTTTCTCGAGTTATGATTTTGATGAAATTATTATTAATCCTTTTTTTCTACAGGTTATGATATGATTTCATGTTTATGATACTTATTATATTTTACGTGTTATGATATGATTTTTAATGATTTTGTTTCACATGTTTGTATGATTTCATTTTGAGATGGGTGGGACCTATATATCCCTCTAATGTATTGGGGAATGATTTATATCACTTAAGATAGACTAAGATAGTCTTGGGAGTGACCCTTGAATACCAATATGGCCATGGAAGTGAACTATGACTACCAAGATAGTATGAGGAATAAACTCATGCTTCTAAGATGGCCATGGGAGTGAACCATGACTACCAAGATGGTATGGGGAGTGAACTCATACTAATAAGATGGACTTGGTAGTGATGTCTTTACTACTATGGAAATAATATTATATGCTTATGTATTTTCCCAAATCCCATGTATCATTCCTATTTTATTATTTCATGGATAATGTTATTTATTTATTTTTATTCTTATCTTATGGACATTAAATATTTACTCAATGATACATGTTTATGATCTTGTGATATGAAGAGCATGATCATATAATGTTATGATCATGTTCTCATAGCCATGTGCTAAAGTTAATTCTTACATTTCTCCCTTGTTTACCCTTACTGAGCTTCTAAGATCGCCCCTTTTTATAATTTCTTCCCCAGGTTATGATGATATTTATTATGTATGATGTTTATAAGAAGGGTTCGAGTCATGAAGAAGCTAGTGGGAGATAATGTAACTCACTTAAATAAAAGTATTTATTCCTCCATGATTCTAAATGAACTATACTAATATGGTATTTGGGAATCTGTGTGTTTAATTTTTTCAGTATTCTACAAAATTTATTTAATTTTAATGTTTTAAAAGCGAGGGTTGCTATTGTAATTAAACCTTACTTACCATTTGAGATAACAATTATCTTTTTTCCTTTCCCTGTGATATGAAGATGAATTCTCAGAATTATTTTCAAGAATTTTGATCATTTTCTTTTATTATGATTTATTTTCTCTTCCCAATGTAATATGGGTATCAAGTATGTAATATGGTTTCCCAAAACTACAAAACTATTCGGTCCTTTGAGATTTGAATCTTGTATCAAATCCAATGTAATAAAGTAATGCATCGGCTCGGGGGACTTGGGTTGGGGTCATTACAGTTGGTATCATAGGATGTTTAGTAGAAAATATGAGAACTCGATTTAAAATTACATAGATTAGCCAACATAACACTTTGATTGAATTTGAGGATAATTATAGAAGTACATCCTAAAGTTTTGGTAATGTGGAGATTATCAGGGTCTTCCTAGAATTATATCCCAGTCAAGATACTACATGTGGATGTGGTTCTAGAACATATATTCCTAGGGGTAATAACTCTGAAAAGGGTGCATCGACCTTGATTCAATTGTATCCTCGTATATCACAATGGTCCTTACTACGCACCTAGTTTTACACTCCAAGGGAATATCCTTAGGATAGTTAACATTTTATTTACAAACCAATATGAAGGATATAAAAGTAAAAATATCCAAAAAGAAACCAAATTTTATGATTATGAGATTAACACTGCATAAATTTGTAACATATGTTGAGAGTTACACAATATTTGGAATAATAAATTATGATTCATAATTCACAATTTTATGGGAAAATTATCTATATGCCATTTTTTATAAATGTAATCTGGAAGGAAGACTAATATGAATAATTATAGACAATGTAGATATATCTCTTCTAAGGAAACCAATAAAACTGGTATTGAAATAGATCAAATTATGGCTATATTTGGGACTCTTAATCAGATTATTTAAAATAACATTTCCTAGGTGGAGAAACCTATTACATAGTGAGATTCTCCTATACTAGATCTCTTTATGAGATAGAATCCTCAATCGTTTGGTGGGAATACTAATATAATTGTATATGAGCTATGGATTTATTCACTAGAGAAGATATTTATGGATTTGGGATGCAGAGAAAATGAAAATGTTATACTTTCCATGTATTGTCTCAAAATAAATGTTGATCAATAGTGTTCATTGATCTAGAATACTAAGGAGGAAGAAGAAATTAAACTCATGGAATTATGAAAAACACATAATCATATAATATGATTTCCATAGTAGTCAAGTTATCCCTGCCAAGGTCATATTGGTAGTATGGGGTCACTCCCCATACCATCTTGGTAGTCATGTTTCCCTCCCATGGACATCTTAGTAGCATGAGTTTACTCCTCATATCATCTTGGTAGTCATGTTTCTCTCCCATGGCCATCTTATTTTTCAAGGTTCAATCCCAATATCATCGTAGTCTATATCTTGATGTATAAATATTTACCCAATTAATTGTATGGAGATATAGGTCCCATCAATATCATAATGAAATCATACATACATGTCCCCAAAATCATAAACAATCATATCATAACCCATGAAATGAAATGGGTATCATAAACATGTAATCATATCATAACCTATAGAAAACGATATATTTTTCATAATCATTTCATCAAAATTATAACCTGTTAAATAGAAATTTATTTCATAAACACATAAAACCTAAAATATATTTTGAGTGTTTATAGAGAGATTCTCTTAGAGATATGTGTAATTTCATATACATAAAAAATTGCATATCTTTCTAGTGGATTATGTTTTGGCCAAACCATATAACTTCTTTTGTATTAAACTTTATTATAAATATAATGTGTTTTAGATAAGGGTAACTATGAAAACTAATTTATCATCAAGACCTTTCACAATATTATTTAAACGTATATGATACAAACCCATCTGATTTGGTCAACTAATTCATCTCATGAGACTACCGATGCATCGAGGGGATTACTTTAAATGGTCCCTAAACTATGTCATAATATTCCAAAAAAATATTCATATATCTAATAGTCTATTTAATTCATAAACAATGTGCCTTGTTAAATATCTGTATTGAGTAAAGGAAAAATATTTATCAATGTTTACCTAGTTAATCAAATAACATTCAAAGTAAACACCATATGTAAAAAATGGTATATAGTTTAGGAAATAATCATATCCATTACAAAATAATATAGATATGTAATGGAAATTTAATTTTCAATGAATATTTATTAGAATAAAGTTATTTTTTCAAGAGAAAGTTAATAATCACAAAAGAAAGTGATATTTCACAATAACTTTTATCACTTGGTAATTTTCAAATCAAATACCCATGGATCAATTAATTCAAACTAAAACATAAAATACCATGAATAATGAAGTGTTCATGATATTAAATTTCAAAGGGTAAGTATAAACACCTCATAAAAGTGAATTGGTTTATAATAATAATTAAGTCTCAATGGGATGTAAATTTAGATGAAATCTATTAACTCACGCCTCATTTTGGTTGAACACTCTTCAAACTAATGTATAATGGTTTTATGTATGTTATTATCTTATGATGGAAACATATTTATATTTATAATATCATATACGATCCTTTAATATTGTTTTATCTCCCATTTGTTAATAATATTTTATTATTTTCATTTTTTGGGTGTTAATTATCTTGTTTTTTATATATGTTTTAACTTATTAAATTTTTTTCCTCTTACTTTGATTATGATTTCATCATATAAAGAATTTGAACCAAGATTTAAATATCATATATATTAAATATATATTTATATATTTATATAGTAATATGTAAAATTTTGTTATAGTAAATGAAATACACCGTTAATGGAGACAGTAGGCCATACGTACGCTTGAACGTTGTTTCCATTTTCTAATTATATTAAAAGAAAAAAGTAAATGTTATATATATATATATATATATGTATCATTATAAAATTATCATTATTATTACATATGTATGAAATTTGTTTTATCAAAAACATCTTTAATACAATCCAGGTAATGTGTGAATGAATCTCATTGCTTCGCGGGGTGGTAGTCCTCCGTACACACGAGCTACATTATCACATTAAAAAAAAATTAAAGCATAATGGTATTGTAGGATTGAAATAATACTGATTGTAGTAATAGAATAATGATGTAGATGCTCAATATACAAGAGGGGGTGAATTGTATACTTAAAAAAATTCTTTTTTAACTTTTAATGATGGTAATTTTTAACAAATTTAAACAAGGTAAACTCACAAAACCTATTAGTTCTAAAACCATGCTTGATTTAAGATATGTAGTTCTGGAAATGAAACTAAAGAAAATTTTACATAGATAAATATTCTACCTTAAAGTGTATAGAATCTCACTAATCAAAGTAAAAGTATAAGAAAGTATAATATAGTTATACTTTCTTCAACAACCAAAATGTAGGGAGAAACTTGAAACAATACAAGTAACAAGTAGTAAATCTTTTAAACCAAGGAGAAGGGTATCCAACAACCTTGGATAAAGGTCCCTTGATTTATACTTTCAAGAAATTCTATCTTAACCACACCAGGGTAAGCCCTCGATATGAATATCAGAGTCTGTCATGCTATTCCCGCAAGCCCTCGAACTTCAAGGTAGTCGGTACCACTTTCCTTCTATCCTCGGTAGCCCTCGAATGTACTCAACAACATTTAGAGTCGCACAAAGAAATTCTGAACAATATGTTCAATACGCACAAATAATTAAAGTCTATCTCTCTAGAAATCACTTCAGTAGCATGTAATCTCTAGATTGATCATCCTCCTTGTGCTCGTTAAAATGAGCTTTTATTTATAGGCACATCTTCAACGGTCGGCTCCCTCCTCCAACGATCATATTTTTCCTTGAATTTTAGGGGGACTTGTACATGTGTTACTTAAACAATAGTTGGTCAGAAGCAGAAAGAACGATTTCATTTAATAACACAAACAATAGTAAGCCAAAATATGGTTTCTTAAGTAAAACCATTTTTCGGAATGTAAGGAAAAATAAAAGTTCTGAGTCTAACCAAAAAACCATTCAGTGTCTATAATTTAAGAATATTCAGATTCTGTCTTCAAAATAATTTGGAATCAAAATTCTACAGAATTCCGGAGTCTAAACATAGAAATTTCATAGTCTAAATTCATAAGAATTCGGAATCTGGATTAATTGAATTTGGAGTCTGAACTCAGAATGTTCGGAGTCAGAATTCCGAGAATTCGGAGTCTGAAATCAGAAAGTTAAGAGTCTGAATTCATAGAATTCGAAGTCTGAATTTAGAAAGTTCGGAGTCTAAATTTAGAGAATTCGGAACCTAAATTTGGATCTTGAAAATAGAATGCTCTATGTCTAAGTATTTATAAGATTTTGAGGTTTTAGATACGAAACTGAATTTTTTAATTAGAAATAAAATGAGTTAGGTTTAGAGAAATTATGCCATGAATAATGAAAACAAAGTAAGGATAAATTTCCGTGGGGAAGGAAACTTTCCCTTATGTAATAAAAACTAGGTAAAGATACAATTTTATTGAGGAAGGAAAATTTCCTTAAGGAAGGAAAATTTTCATTATCAAGATAAAACATAGGGATAAAGAAATTTTCCTTAAGATAGAGTGTTTGTGATTTTCAAACCAGAAGCAATGAAAAGGTTATAAGGAAACCTTATTGACTCAATAATCTCCCGCTTTTTGGAAAGAAAAAGCATCCTTATGAAAAAGAATATAAGGACTTAGAAAATATTTTTCTGGACTTTGAAAATAATGCTTATCTCCCTTAACACATGGGAAAAGATGAATACGACTATCTCCTCCTTAGGATTTGGAAACACTATAGATCTTATTCTTGATTTCCAGATTTAGACTTAGCATTTTATTGCATACAAAAATCTTCTTGGATAAGAACTACCCCTTAGATGAACTCCCCCTTACATAGGGAAGTTTCTTATTTTACATTGTAATATTTTTTTATCATTCCATTCTCCCCCTTTGTGATTTTCAAAAAGGATTAAAGGGAATTGAAAAGTAAATATGGTACCTAAAATATTAGTACTAAACAACCAAAAATATAAAGAGAAACCCAAAATTTAATTAGGATTGGAAAAATTGATACAAGGTAGAAATACAACAAAAGATCGAAATTGAACAATATTATCCTTCATTTTCATTCGGAATAAACTTCTTTACTATGGTTTTGAGCTTCTTGAGTTCCTTGTGATCCTCCTCTGCACGTTTCATAAGCTGATCCTGATCATCTGTTTTATTTTCTATGGATTTTATTTTTTCTTCTTCAGCCTAAAGAGATTATGCTTTCCACATTATAACTTCTTCTTGATTAGAAATTTTTTTCTCAAGTTAGATTCTAAGATCTCGTTCCCTCTTCCAACTTTGAGCAACTGAATACAACTTCCCATTTAGATCTTTCACTTCTTGTATTCGATAATTTTGTTCTATAGTTAGATTTTCCTCAATACTATTTGTGAGATCCTTGATATTCACATATTTGGTGTCAAATGCATCCTTGACAAATTCTTGGAACTCATCAAGAATTATCATGTCTTCTATAGTTTTCTTTGACCAGCTGGTCATTTTTTTGCAAGATCACTTGTGGGCTTCATTATTTATGAAAAAGGTTCTAAAATCAGCTTCATGTTTGATGCACTTATCTATCACCATGGATACTAAATCTGATTTCTGATTTAAAGAGTGTTGAAGTATTTGGAATCTCGAGTCTATACTGAGAAATATTGGTATAGTCCTAGAATGATTTTTAAAGACTGGACTAAAAAATCATGTCCAAGGGAGGATGATTCCAAATCAGAGATTTTTCTTGGTAAGGTTTCTTTTTCTAACTCAGTAGCTTTTCTCTTTGATAAACCACCAACATCTTTCTTCTTTACCACAGCCTTGGTAGGTGTATCAACTACTACCTGTTCTCCCTTATCAACCTTCATAATGGATTCCTCTTGATTAGGAGATTCATGTTCACTATCGGATAGCTGAAAATTTTTGTCTTCATAAACTTATTCCTTTTCATCTCCTGCCTAAGCATCCTATGGGTGAATAAAATATTTATTGATCCTTTATTCTTAAAATGGTTTTTCTACTTCGTCTGCAGCCTTCTCCTCATACTTCCTAGGAGTAGTAAGCTTTTATGATTCAAATTGAGTGTTTCAGAATGATAGTTTCTCATAAGGTATTTTCTTCTCATGAAAATTCTCAAATTGCTTTATCATATCTTTGGTATAATCACTCCCAACTTCTTCTTCTTCTTATTCTTCTTCCACTAATTTTTCTTGAACTTTTTCAGGAGTTACAAACTTCTTTCCCAGAGTCTTTGGTAATGATTCTATCAAGAAGGATTCTGGTACCATAGTATTCTCGGATGCTTTGTCAGCAACCTTCATAAGGGATTGCACTATTTTATCCTTATACAACTCCTTCTTTTGCTTCTTTTCTTTCTCTTGCTTCTCAAGCTCTTCATCTACCTTTTCATTCAAATATTTTTCTTCAGTAGATTTCAATCCAAACATAGTCTCCCCTTCATTCTGATTTCTCTTTTCTTCTCTTCATTTAGCCACAACCTCATCAAGATAGGCTTTTTGCTTCTCTAGCTTTGGTGATCTAGATTGGGTTTTCTTAGCCATTGGGGTTTTTTCTTCTCTTCCACATCCTTCAACTTCCTCTTTCTTCCACCTTTTTTAGAGGTCTCATACACCTCCTTTTTCTTTGAAATAGATTCAAATTCCTTTTCAGTCAAGTCATTGAATTTTTCGGATTCTATGGAAAAGAAAAATTTCATTCTTCTCAAAGTGTCATCACTTAACAATATAACTTTTCAATTCCTCGACATAGATCAGCCGGAAACTTTGAAGAATTCAAGACACTGAACAATAATCTCTGAAAGAATGGCTGGATACATAATAATCTAAGCCTTCATATTTACATTCTTTATGTTATCAATCATAACCAAGATATGCTTAAGAAAGTTTATCTTCATTAGGTTTACCAAGAAATTTAGAATGTACATATCACTTTTCATCAAAGTATCCTTGTCTCCTTTTCTCAATATGATGAATCCTTGAACCCACAATTAATAAATCCGATAATTTTTAGTCAGGTGAAGAATCTTCAGAGTCTTTACTTCTGAGAGACCATGGAAAGCCATGTCCTTCACCTTATCAAAACATCCTTGAACATCAGGCAGCTTATGAGAACAAAACTCAGCTTCCCCTTCATAAGGAATACCTACCAAGCTTGCAGCCTTGGTGTAAGAAAGTGAAAATGTCTTTCCATAACACTTGAAAGAAACATACTCCTCCCTTCTTCCATGAAGAAAATTACTGACTCATAGAATTATATTAACAAATCCAAATACACAAAATCCTATTCTATTGGATTTGAAAGGCAAACACTTTCATACCCATTCAAATTTATATTCATAGAGATAATAGAATCATAATTTGAGAAAAACATCAGATCAACAAACCTTTATCTGTATATCTTCCATTGAAATATTAGTTTGATAGTTGACATATCTTTCTGAGAGGATACTTCTACTGACATTCAGAATTAAGAAATATTTGAGAAGTTCAGAACGAGTTTATATAGGAGTGTAGAGCTTCAGCACACGAAGGCTTGAGTTTCGATGTGGTACAACCATCGTGGGTCCTTTATATAGGAAATTGAGGCGACGGTTCAACTTCAATACTCAATACAATGGTTGAAAAACCTTCTTATCAGATCTGATGGTTGAGATGATAGCTGGAAGGAAATTTTTATAGAATCTGATCTTTTGAGGCATTTTTTAAAAAAAACATTCAGATTTAAGAAAAAGTAAATATGAAAATTTAAAAACAAGTGAAAATACCAACAAGTAAAATATGATTACAAGAATTTAAGAAAGGAAACATACCTTTCGGATTGCAAGGACGATTATTCGTAACAAGGAAAATTATTCTTGAATAACTTTAGGTTTCGAAAATTTTGATTACGAAAAGTTTCAATACGAAAATATCCATTACATAAATTTTAAGTACAAAAGTATTCATTATGAAAATTTTAAGTATGAAAACCATCATTAAAATTTTTTTAAGACTACGAAAAAAATGTAGTCTACGATAAATATTTAGACTACGAAAAAAATTTATTACCTAATAAGAAAATGTACTTCCCCTATGAAAAAGAATTTGTTACTGTAAGGAGATAGGTTTCAACAGGTAGTTAACATGGAAGATTACCTTATGGTTATCATCCCTAACTTCTATTTAATGTATTCATATATATTGGAGGGTAATAATTTTGTGAAAATATCAGCATGTTGATCTTTTGTTCCAATAAATTGATGAATGCTATCTCTTTTTTGTGTGTGATTCCTAAGAAAGTGATTCCTAGTATCTATATGTTTTTCAAAAGAGTTATGTGCATGGTTTTTTTATAAGGAAATGACACTAGTATTATCACACAAAATTTGTGTTTTTGTAAAACTCATATCATAGTCTGTGAGTGTGTGTTGAATCCATAACACTTGAGCACAACAACTTCCAACTACTACATATTTAGCTTTAGTAGTGGAAAGTTCTACTGAGGGTTTCTTTTTTCATGACCAAGAAACTAAAAAATCTCTTAAGAAATTACAAGTTCCAAATTTAATTTTAATATCCATTCTACATCCACAAAAATAAGCATCCAAAAATATTTTTAAAACAAAATCATTTCCAGAAGTGTAAAGGAGTCCTAGATCCATGGTTCCCATTAAGTAGCGAAAAATCCTTCTCACTGGAATTAAATGAGATTCCTTAGGATTGGATTGATATCTCACACATAAGAATACTAAAAACATTAAGTATGGATGACTAGCTATCGAGTAAAGTAGACTTCCAATCATACCTCTAAAAGATTTTTGATCTACTGGTTTTTCAGCTTCATCATGATCAAGAAAATTTGATGTACCAATGGGAGTACTTATACTCTTCATTTTGTCATATACATACTTCTTAAGAAGATATTTAATATAATTATATTGGTATATATAGATTCCTTCTGATTTTTGAGAAATTTTAAAACCAAGGAAAAATGTTAACTCATCCATTATACTCATTTCAAACTCAGATTTCATTAAATCCACAAAGGAATTAGTTAAAGATTGCTGATTGAACCAAATATAATGTCATCAACATAAATTTTAACAATAAATTTTTTTTCTTATCTTTCATTATAAAAAGCGTTGGATCAGTATTTCCTTTAACATAATTATTTTTAAGCAGAAATTTTGTAAGTCTATCATACCAAGCTCGAGGGGCTTGCTTACGTCCATGCAAAGATTTTCTATGTTTGTAAACATGTTCAGGATGTTTTGAATCTTCAAAACTAGGAGGTTTTTCAACAAAAACTTTGTCTTGTACAAAACCATTAAGGAAGTCACATTTAACATCCATTTGAAAAAATTTGAAATTGAGCAATGCTGCAGAGGCAAGTATAATATGAATAGATTCAAGTCTAGATACTGGAGCATAGGTTTCTTCATAGTCTATTCCTTCTTGTTGATTATAGCCTTTATCAATCAATCTAGATGTATTTCTTACTGTGATTCCATTTTCATCACATTTATTTCTGAAGACCCATTTTACTCCAACAACAAAAGTTTCCTTAGGTCTTTCAATCAAGGTCCAAACTATATTCTTTTCAAATTCATTTAGCTCATCTTTCATAGATTTTATCCAATCATCATCACCTAATGCTTCATCAGTTCTTTTTTGTTCTATTTAGGAAAGGAATTATAGATGTTAAACTTCATTTCTTAAGGAACTTCTAGTCCTTACAGGTTTATTTACATCACCAATGATAATATAACTGGGATTATTCTTTAGAATCAACTGATTTGGGCTTTGTAAAACCAATTAATGAACATAGGGTAGGATGTATTCTGGGGTAAATGCTTTAGAAATATTTTCTTGAACATTTTTCTTATCAGAAGGATCTTCTAACAAAGGTTGATAATCAGTTTTTGAAAACTTATCTGAAGATGTAGGTTGAGCTTGTTTAAAAACAAAAGGATCATTTTTTTAAAATTTGACATGTACTGTTTCATCAACAGTACAAGTTTTTATATTGAAAACTCTATAAGCCTTAGAAGTTGTGTAGTATCCTAAGAAAATTCCTTCATTAGATTTTTGTTTGAATTTATGTATATTATCTTTTGTATTCAGAATGAATACCTTGCAGCCAAAAACCGTGAAGTAGGAAAGTCTAGGTTTTCTACCATTCCAAAACTCATAAGGAGTTTTATTAAGAAAAGTTCTAATGAAAACATGATTTATAGTATAACAAGAACTACTTACAACTTCATCCCAAAAATGTTTGGCTACCGAATATTCACTCAACATGGTTCCTGTTATCTCTTGAAAATTTCTATTTCTTCTTTCTACAACAACATTTTGTTGAGGTGTTCTGGGTGCTGAGTAGTTATGAGTAATGCATTTCCTGCTATAAAAAGTTTCAAAATCGGAATTTTGAAATTCTCCTCCATGGTCCCTATGAATAGTTATCAATGGAAGGTTTTTCTCATTTTTAACTTGGGATATAAAACTTATAAAAGAAGAAAAATATTCAGATTTCATTAATAGAAAATAGACCCAGGTAAATCTAGTGTAATCATCAACTAAGAAAAATACATGATATTTTCTTCCAATGCTTCCAGTTTTTGTTCGACCAAAAAGATCCATATGAACTAAGTGTAATGCATAAGTGGTTGAGACTTATCCAACTAATTTAAAACTTGATTTATGTTTCTTTCTATATTTACAAGGATCAAAAACTTTTGAAGAATCAAATATAAGCTTCAGTAGATCCTTAAATAGTCTTTTATTAGATAGTTTTCAAAGGTTCCTAGGGTTATAGTGTCCTAAAATTTTATGCCAAAACCAAGAATGATCTTCCATTGCACTAAGACAAGGTAGATCTTGGCTCCTAAGGTCTTCTATGTTTAGTGTGTAAACATTATCTTACTTGTGGGTAGAAAGAATATACTCTTCCTCGTAATTGTGTACCATGAACATGTCATTCATAAAATTCACAAGGTAGCCTTCATCACATAATTGACTTATGCTAATGAGGTTTTTCTTGAAACCCTTAAAAAATAAAACATTTTAAATCAATGTTTTTTCAAGAATAACAGTGTTACCTATACCAACAATTTCTACCTAAGCATTATCTCTAAAAGTTAGTTTCCTTCTTTCTTCTTGATAATCATTTCAAAGAAGTTTTTGTTACTAGTCATATGTTGGAAACATCCACTATCCATTTACCAAGTATTGTAGTTGGTACTTTCATTGTTTTCCTAAAAATAAGAGTGTTAGACTTTCAAAACCCAAAAATTATTTGATCCAGAAACATCAGAAAGAAATTTTTTTGGAATCCACATTTTCATTGAAAAATAAGCATTATGAAAACCTAGACACTGAGTTTTGATTAAGGAACCATTTTTTCCCAATTCCCACCACACTGACACTTAGTGCAGAATGGAGTACTTTAATGAACAAAATAATTATTACTAAAAATCGGTTTTGAACTGGTATAACCAAAACCATAATTATTCCTTAAAGGTCGAATTTGGGAATACATCTTATCAAAGGTTTCCTTCCCTATGGTAAAGTTTGAAAAACACATCCTCAAAGAAAATAATTTTGAATTTAGTCTAAAAACTTTATTCTTATCCTAAAAAACATCAGTTTTAGTACTAGAGTTAGGCTTGAAAACATTTTTCTTAGAAATTACGTTTTCTAGATCCATAGAAAGTTTATCCTTCTCAGAATTAACTTCCTCAAGGTTTTTTGAAATAATTTAAAAATCAAGAGTTTTCTTATCAAGATATTTTGAAATATCTTATGTTTCCTTAGTAAGAATAGAAATCCTAGAATTTTCTTTATCAATATTTTTCTTGATTTTTGAATTTTCATTCTCATGAAGCTTAGGAAACCTGGAAACTTCTTCATAGGTAGGTAAAGTATTATCTTCATCAGAAGAAGATTCTTCATCTGTGGATTCAGAGTATTTACTATCACTATAATTAGCATTCAAGGATACATTGGTGATGGATTCATCATTGTGTACCATATCCATTAAAAATTATTTTCAATGGGTAGTATGGCAATTAGACCAAGATTCTTCTATCCATAAGATTCATAATCTGAGGATTCATCATAAGAGTCTCCACCACTGGCACTCCATGTTTATTTAGCTTTCAAAACATTAATAGCTTGAGCTTTTTAGTACTTTTTTATATTCTTCTCAGAATGATTTTCCTTTCTATATTTTCTCTTAAGCAAAGAAAAATATGGCCTTATATGCCCATCTCTTTTTCATTCATAACAAGGGACTTCAGTGTATTTCTTTTCCTTTCATTCATTCTTCATGTATCTATACTGAAAGTCTTTCTTCCCAATTATCTTGTTTATCCTTCGACCAATATTATCTAGTCCATTCTCAGAATGTTCAATTTCACTTGATTCAAATAAAACAGTAACCTACTTAGACTTAGATCTTGTAACTCTCTCAAGAGTCGTGGATTACATATGATTTGATGTAGTTATAAAAGCAACACTTCCATTCTCATTTTTTTTCTTAACATTTTAAGTATCTCTCTTCATTCTAGTCTCATGTTTAAGAAGAGTTCCAAAAAGCTCATCAAGAGTAATCTGTGAGACATTCCTATTCTCATCTATAGCTGTTCTCTTGGATTCCCACTCATTAGGCATGATGTCTATAATCTTTTCTACAAGTGCCTCATCATCCAAACCTTTTTCACCCATGGATTGCAAGCTATTTACAATAGTGATAATTCTCTATTGTACCTTACATATAGGTTCTCCATAAGGAAATAAAAAACCATGGTACTCAGCTCTAAACATTGCTCTTCTAGTTTCAATAACTTTGGATGTTCCAAAATTAGTGACCTACAATTTCTTCCAAATACAATTTGTAGCTTCAGAAGAATAAATATGGCTATATATATTCCTGTTCATGGAACACAAAAAAGTATTTCATACCTTATAGTTATGTTTATATTATGATTTCTCTTCATTAGTAAAGGTTTTGACATCGTTTTCAGGAATCTTGTAATCTCAAGTAAGAAAAAAAAATTTGTCCACTCCAGTGTTAATGACAAATGTCTTCATATGATATCTCCAATATTCGTAATCATTCCAATCCAAAATTGGTGGTCTAGTGGGATTAAGATTTTCAATTGAACAAACATTCATTCCTGTCATATCCAAAAAAATATTTCCACACACACTTGTCAGTAATCAATATTTGTAAACAAGGATAAAATTAACCTAAGCAAGGAAAATATAGAACAATGAAAAACTTGAGCAAGAAAACTTATAAGTGAAAATAAGTATTTCATAAACCTCCCTCTGATACCAATTCTAGGATCAAAATGATACTAATTGTATTATCAGAATAATGATGTATATTCTCAATATACAAGATGGGGGTGAATTGTTTACTTTAAAAAAATTCTTTTGGAACTTTTAAAGATGGTAATGGTTAACAAAGTTAAACAAGGTAAATTCACAAAACCTCTTAGTTCTATAAACATTCTTGATTACAGAAATGTGGTTCCATAAATGACACTAAAGAAAAGTTTACAAAGATAAAGATTATACATTAAAGTGTATAAAATCTCACTTATCAGAGTACAAGTATAAGACAGTATAAGATAGTTATACTTTCCTCAAAAACCAAAATGCAGTGGAAAACATGAAGCAATACAAGTAACAAGTAGTAAATCTTTTAACCCAAAGAGAAGGGTATCCAACAACCTTGGATAACGGTCCCTTTATATATACTTTGAAGAAATTCTACCTTACCCACACTAGGGTAAGCCCTCGATATGAATATCAGCGTCTGTCTGTCTATCCCCGCAAGCCCTCAAACTTCAAGGTAGTCATTACCTATGTCTTCCTATCCCTGTAAGATCTCAAAATGTACTCAACAATATTCAGAGTCACATGAAACAATTCCGAATAAGATGTTCAGTACACATGAAGCATTAAAGTCTCTCTCTCTAGAAATCACTTCAATAGCATTTAATATCTTGATTGATCAACCTCCTCAAGCTCATTCAAATTAGATTCAATTTATAGGCACATCTTCAGCGGCCGACTCCCTCCCCCAACGGTCATATTTTTCCTTTAATTTCAGAGGGACCTGTACACATGTTACTCAAACAATGGTCGGTTAGAAATAGAAAGCATGACATCATTTTATAACTCAAATAAGAGTAAGTAAAAATATGGCTTCCTAACCAAAACCATTTTTCAGATTGTAAGGAAAAATAAAAGTTCGGAGTCTAGCCAAAAAACCATTCTATGTATATAATTCTTGAATATTAGGATTCTTCCTTCAAAAGAATCCAGAACCTAAATTCTATAGAATTCCGGAGTCTGAACTCAGAATGTTAAGAGTTTGAATTCATAAGAATTCAGAGTCTTAATTCATAGAATTTGGAGTCTGAACTCAAAATGTTTAGGGTCTGAATTCAGAGAATTCTGAGTCTGAACTCAGAATGTTTGGAGTCTGAATTTAGAAAGTTTAGAGTCTGAATTCAGAGATTTCGGAACCTAAATTTAGTTCCTAAAAACAGAATGCTCAATGTCTAAGTATTTAAAAGATTTCAAGTTTTTAGATATGAAACCAAATTTTATGCTCCAAAAGTAAATGAGGTAGGTATAGATAAATTATTCAATGAACAATAAAAACAAGGTAAGGATAAATTTCCTTGGGGAAGGAAAATTTCCCTAATGAAAGAAAAACTGGGTAAGGTTAATATTTTCTTAAGGAAGGGAAATTTCCTTAAGCAATGAAAATTTTCCTTATAAATATAAAAAATAGGGGAAAAGAAATTTGCCTTAACATACAATGTTTTTGATTTTCGAAATAAGAAGGAATGGAAAAGATATAAGGAAACCTTACTAACTCAATAGGTATGTGTAATATACTAATTAAAGAACCATCAAAAATCATAAATATCACATTTCTCATATATATAAACTATAAATTCATTATTATTCATAACCATGAAAGGTTGTAATAGAAAAATGAACAACATCAGTTCGTGAGGTTGTAGTTCATCATACACACGAACGAAATTTCATAACTCATTAGATGAAAGTGTGTGAAGTTGTAGGTCATACACTTAACATAAAAACATATCAATATATGGAATATACTGAGGTTATTATATAATCATGGTGTAATATAAATTTAAGAATGTGAAGAATCAAATAAAATAAAAATGCTTTTATATGAACAATAACTTTTTTAGGTATCCTCCTTAGGTTTTCAATATTGCCTTCCTAAGTTGGATTTCTGCCAAAGATAAGGCTCAAAATATGATATTAAATAATTTTTGTAGTTATTTTGGATGTTATTGGCCAAACCAAAGTGGTTTTAATGTTTTAAGTGGAGGGAATGGGGAAGGCCTTTTATAAGTGGGGTGAGTTGTACACTTGTAATTTTTTGAAAGAGTGAATTCCACCCACATTTTTTCATGCTAACAAGCCCAAATAATAGGCCAATATTGATAATATAAGGTATAAGGTATAAATATTCAACGTGTTTTCACATTTTTCAAAGTCATTTATCTCCTTACGATTAAAGTTTAGTCCCTTGGTAAACTCATTTTTCACTTAATCACTTTAATTAATTTTTACTACTTTATCTAATAATTTTATTAAATAATTAATTCGATATTATTATAAATTATAAATTATGATTATTCCAAATTTGGAATAAATATTTCTAAATTCAAATCACATGAGTGAAAAAAATTAATTTAAAATTAATCCCACAGACGGGATGAGAAAGCGGTCTTTTAAAGTGAAAATGTTCAAAAGTTTGAAAATTTTTTATATCTATATTAAATATTAAAGTTATTCATATGAACTGGATTGAATTAATATATGAATTATTTATCTATTTTTACTTTATAACTAATTCAAAATATAATTTATATTTATAAATTATCTAGACAAAAAGATAGTTTTCAATTAAAATCCTGTATTTTCTCTATTCATCAAAAAATGAAACTTCTTAGAAAAATGGAAAAAATTAATCCTAAGACATTTTTTACATTAATATTTTAAAAATTAAGTTTATTTTTTCATATAAAATTTATATATGTTTCAAAATTTAGTATTAAAAAAATTCACAATTAAAAATAAGAAAAATTGGGTTTAAAAAAAATACATGTTTTTGTTTAAAATTGGATTTTTTCTTATCTAATACCTATCCAATATATTGGATGAATTTCAAAAAAATATTGAATATATAATATAAAAATTTCATTAATAATATCCACTAATATTAATGAATTTAATTTATTAAGATAAAATTCCTTTGGCGCATAAAAATTAATTTTTTATAAAAACGTTTATTTTATATTTAATTGGTTTTTTTATTTATTTCTAATTTATTGGTTATAAATGAATAAAATAATATATTTTTATAAGTTATTAAATCCAATTTATAACCACCAATTTAACTTCTTATATTAATATTATTCAAAAAACCTCGGTCTTGCGTGTAACACAAGACATTGAAGAATGCCCTTGTTTCAGGTAATGAAAGCTATAAACAAGATTAAGTTTATTCTAATAGGAAAATATTATAAGGTATTTGGGGGTTAAAATTTAAGATTAATATCTCTCTCTCTAACTATTTTCTTTATTATTTTCTCTT
The DNA here is from genome assembly GCA_963277665.1 of Viscum album. NCBI lineage: Eukaryota > Viridiplantae > Streptophyta > Magnoliopsida > Santalales > Viscaceae > Viscum > Viscum album. The sequence goes on along the minus strand of OY728157.1, from coordinate 196,675,195 downwards.
GATTCCACTAATTTGAGTTCTCTCTAGCTAGGCTTTCTAGGATGATTTCACTAGAACATGGTGAAATCATCTGAAAATCATGGGGATTTCATGTGGATTAGCTAGAGGACAAATAGAGATGTTTTATTCACATTATCACACACTGTTTTGGTTGAGGTATGTGACTTTTTGTAATTATTTTTTGTTTCTAGAAAATCATGATAAAATTGACTTTTAAAACATGTAATTGAATTGGGAATTTTTCATGTCTTACGTTCAAGTGCATCTTGGGAGTGGACCGCACCCCATTGCTTAAGGATTCTATGATAGGTTATGGCTCAATTATTTTTTCGGAATTATGTATTTTCATACTTAATTTAATAATTAGATTCAAAAAATTTAATTAGTAATAAATAATTATAATTAATTAATTTGGATGTTTTGGCTTGGGTTGGGGCCTCATAATAATTATAAATGGATGATTGATCTTGGATGAGACTACGAAAGATATCTCATGAGGTGATTCAATGGGAATAACTCCATAATTTATTTAAGTGGTCTTTATGAATTTCACTTATTTTATTTTGCATGTTTTATGCGGCATTTGATATGTGCACTCTCACCACCAAGGGTGATCAGCTTGTTATAAATAAATAAATTGTATAATTAGAAAAGTTAAATGTCTAAAAATGGATTTTACAAAGTACCAAAAGCTACTAAGAATCTTTGTGCATAGGCTTGATTCCTCATCCACTGATGGTCTTATTAAGGATGATAAATATATTTCTTCAAACACACAAATCATGAGGGGTGAGATTTTAATGAATTAATTAAAATTAGAATCCCTTAGTATAAGTGCCTTAGTAACATCTATGTAGAGGAATGTGACGGGATAGAGTGAGTGTCCCAAGTAGGCCTCGATGAACCTTGAGATTCCTTATAACATTTGGGATAGTTGAGATGACCATGGGGTGAGTGTTCTTCTCCAAATGAGAAGTGAGTATCTTGGTGGGTGTTCCCTAGTTATGCTTTTGATGGGTTGTTTGTGTGGGGAATGGCTAATTTATGAATATGGATGGGAAAACGTATGGATCCATGTCTTGAGACTAATGCAAGTATGGATTATCTTATAAATCTAGTGAGTTCATGATGTGATGATGATTATGTGAGGGATGATATGCCCTCTAAGTGATGGGTGTTAGCCTAAGTAATGAGCCTGAGATTAAGGATCATATATGGGTGTCTGTGTTATGTTGTGACCTAATGATCCTCAAAGGGTTCCCCAATGATATAATGACCCTTAGAGGGTGCATGTGGGAATTGGTAGAGTTGATTATGGGTGTTACCTTAGAACTTTAATAGATTATGCATATTCTATATGGCTATAAAAATGATTTTAAGTCATGTTCTTGATTATCCAATCACATTTATGTTATATGGGGTTGGTCATATAGCCAACCTGTGTTTTCATTATTATTTTTAGATATCATGGGAGGAAAGTACAAGCCCTAAAATTTTTCTATTATATATGAGGTTACTGGGATTCCTGGTATCCTACTTGTATTCTTGAGGTTATATGTACTGCCTAGGGTCACCCCCATGGAGTTTAAATTTATTTAGGATATGATTGATCTCATACGATTACCTCTTCAGGTTCAATGATGATAGTAGATGATCATGGTAACCTAGGATCGCCCTAAGGAGTTAGTTATGATTGTTGATTCTTATGACAGCCTAGGGTCATCCCTAGGAGTTTCTAATGATGCTTAGTGTTGATTTATATACTATGATAATTTCCCAGGCGATTGATTTATGCATGATAACTATTATATTGCCTAGGATTACCACCTAGGGGTTAGATTTATGCCTAATAATATTAACCTCCGAGGATAAATCCATGGGGGTTGGCATTTCGCCTATTATGAGTTTGCATGATTATATGGTGTTCTCAGAGATACTCTAGAACTAGAATAAGTAGGTATATTCAATCCCATGTGTCATGTTAGAACCTGAGGATCAAAGATGGTTATTTTATTTATGACACTATATTGTATTATATTTATTCAGGTGAGTATGTCACATACACATATAATGTATTTATTTTATATTTTTGAGACTGCATTAGTGGTTCCCTAATGAGTGGTACTGACATCCTTCTCGAGCAGTCCTGACACTAGGAACCTGAGTAGACCACAATAATCATGGGTTCAAGTTTGGTAGAGACCTGAAGTATCTTGATCGAGAAGGATAGCTCATATAGGATTGGATATTGGGATGAGGTGAGGCTTAGGGATAGCAGTATATCCTCGGTGTATTTTATCATTTTATTTATTCTATATATGTGATGGTCCAAGTCTATGATAAATCAATGTATAATGGTATGACCAAGAATTTTGAGTACTATTTTCTTCTATATAACATTTATTATAAATGGTTATTATTTATTTCTTCCATCTAATTTGATTTATTATAATTGATGATGATTAGTTTATTTCCACTATTATTACACAATCTAATATGGAGGTACAGTCTTACCAAAATAATACCCTAGACCCTCATTTCTTATCAGTCACCTTTAGTGTATTATGATACATACTCGAGGCTATGTGTTAACCTGATCAATTTACAATTAAAATTGTGATAGGATAAGGAATTTACAAATTAGTAACAAAGATTATGTGAGTGATATCATAGAGTTTAGTTGGATTTTTATTTATCTTACTATTTGGGGTGATGGTAGAGAGGTAACATAGGAATATATCAGAGCTTGTGATGGATATCGGACTTGTGTGTCATGACCACCCTTCCTAATAAAAATTCTTGGTTACCATGTATATTTTTTTTATTCTAGATCTCTATTTTTATGGTTGTTTGATTTCTCCTAGTGTGACAAAATTTATTTTTTAGGTTTTTTGATTTATTGTGGTTTATGAATATTGACCCAATGGTAAGAGGCCATGTACATGAATCATATTTGGAATAAATGATTCATAAGAAATATGTATGACAGTGTGTGATTTATATCACTAATTATGACGGTTTATTTTTTTAATGTGTAAATAAGAAATTATATGTAGGTTTCCCATATTACATAGTGGAGACATTCTACTTAACATTAAAATAATGTATTTTATTTTGGATAATAGGTCATGTGTATTTATATAGAGAATATACTTTCTAGATATTCATCCCCTTAGAGTTCTGATGTATATTGAACTGATTATGTTGGTAGAACAGTTAGATTCCTTAGGGATAAACCCTTTGTTGGTGGTTTTGGTACTAGTTCCAAGAGAAATAGGTTCAGTTATTTAAAGATTAAAAAAAACCAATATAATGTATCCCTGTATGTCTTTTTGGAGGCATTATACATAAATAAACCATATTATCATGCTATAATAGATGTGGATCATGGAAATGTGATGTCATTATATGTATGTATGTGCATATATGACATGGTAATCCTCTTAGGGGTGGCTATCATATGTGGAGGCCAAATATGTGATAACATGAGATCATGATTCTCAAGGGGGTAGTCTCTTATGAGGATGTCCAATGATGATGAGTTCCCTAGTAGGTTTTTAACTCAAAAGTGATACTTGATATTTATATATATGTATGTGGGAAATCAAGAATGAGTGTTTAGGCTAGAGATTTTCCTTATAAAGGTAAGACACGAACAGAGGTGTATCGCATGAGCTATGAACCATGTGACAACTATAATTTATATATTGGGTGGGAGATATTAGTTCCATTAAGATATGACTTGGGATATTAGTTATCATAGTACTCTGTTTGAGATGAGATGTGGCATGTGAGGCTAACCTGATATAGGGGTTAGAACAGGCTTGTGACTGCTTTTATAAATGTGAATCATGGGTTGGTGCTTTGGGTTGAGATTTATTCCTGAGATGTTATTATAGGTATATTGCATAGCCACATGGGATACCTTGGGTTTTTATATGAAAATAACCTTGAGTTATAGTGTTTTGGAATCAAGACTATATTCATAGTGAAAAATCAAAATGATACTTGACCCTCTCGGTTTTGGATGAACATTCATTAGCGTGGTGAGTGCATGGGTAGATGGATTTGGTTTTGAGACAACAAAAATTCATGGGTGGTCATGCAGTAGGCTATGGCATAGGTTAAATGCTTGATTTTGAATAAGATCACTGAGGGTACTTCAAGATATGTGATATTGTCCGGCGGAGGAGCATGGCTATTGGTGTATTCTAATGAGATTGGATTTTATGACCTGATAATCTTGGGATAATGATTTTGTTTGTGTTAATGGAATATATTGGAGTATATTTACATTGAATTCGGATGAGTCTGAGGTGGTACACATGATTTTTATGCATGGTACAATTTTTTATGGTTCAGTGAGCTGTTTTGTGTGAGTTAAGGACCAAAAAACACAGTGAATCTTTATGAGCATGATTTGCTAAATGTTTTATTAAATGGTAAATTTTCACCTATAGTGAAATTTGATGTTGGATATGGATCCAGGTGTCAGGATGTGGATGACCCAAGGTTATTCCTTATACGTAATTTTTAGGGAGGAATTATGATGAATTTCATATAGGTTTGAAGACCATAAATTTTGATATGGATCAATGGAAATTTCTATGTGATGATAATGATAACGTGAAAGGAGTGGTTTCAAGAGTTTATAGTGGTATGTGTGGGTCCTTAAAAGTGAAACATGTGTGATTATGGAACCTATTGTGGTTTCAAATGAGGAGTGGTATAAGTAAATACATGTTGTGGAGAGTTCACCATTGGTCATGGAGTGAGTGACCCTCATTATAGATGGGAATTTAGTGGGTGTCTAAGAAGATGTTCCTGATGAATTAAAAACTAGCGGTGATTGATTGTTTTCATTGGAAATTAGGAATGAGTGGGATGATCATCATTAGTCATTACATATGTTAATGTATAGAATGTGGGCTAAGGAAGTAAAACCTCATGTGGGTAGGGTCATGGTTGTGATGAGACTAGTTGTTGGAAAATAACGGTGAAACTAAGGTTATAGTGTGGAGGTGAATTGGGTTTTATATGTTTTATTTATGAAACCTATATTTTAAATTCAGATGTGATGTTGAATAGAGTACTTTCATTGGAACCAGACCCAAGATGATTTTTATGTGGTCCGAGCATGAATCAAATCGATGGTGCATCAGTTCATAGGGTGAGAGAAAAACAACAGGTTTGATTGGTTTAAGACCCAACTATGTAATTAAACTAAATGTTTGGTTTAGACTTTAGTGGGGGAATTGAATGATCTTGAGAGGCCTCTAAAGAGTTTATAAATCATGTTTAATAGGTAATGTGATTACTTCTTGGTGGATAAAGCCTAGCGCCACTTATAATAATCATCCAACGGAGGTTTGATTGGTGAAATTACCATTAATTTAATATGGTGATATGGAAATCATATCGATCATGTTTTATAACCACTAGAAATGATTTTATGATAATAAATTCTAATGGTTTATTTCATTGTGTCTTGGAATTATCTTTTATGATATGAGTCTCATGACGAGGAGCACTGTAAGTTCAAGGAAAAACCGGTAGATGAAACTATAGAGTCTTAGGATAGAATTGAATTGGTAAGCACTATCTTCATTATCTAATGATGTTGATGAGTGGTGGATTATTATTTAATAAATGTTTCACCTCATGTATGGAGTTTCATAATTAAACATTACTCAATGTTCCATAGTAAAACACAATAAGTTGGATATGAATGGATGGATAGTGTATTTCGACTGTGTTAGTTGAAATAATACTATGGATTCTTGGGAATGAGAGGTGATATTGTAGAGAGTTTGTAAGACCCTACTCCTATTGAGTTATAAAATTTATTATGAATTTGAATTTTGGTAATTTGGGGGAATGGGTCATTTTTTGATTGAGTCTCAGATCAAAATTCTAAGAGTTGGATAATTTAAATGTGTTTTTTTGGATATGGTTTGAGGGATGGAAGGTTTTCAGTGCTCGGGTGAGTCTCAGGAACTTCTGTTTAAATTTTAGAACTTTTAGAGGATTTCAACCATGCCTTATATTTTGGTGTTCATAGTTTTAGGGAAACTATGAAGCACCCTGAGCGTGTAGAGGTTTTCAATTCATTTTATAAATCTCATGGTTGGTTTACATGGTAAGAGCATGACTAAGTTTTAACTATAGTAATTTCAAAGGAAACTACATGGCTTGTATTATCCTAGGGTGAGGCTTTTATAGGCATCATTATTACATAAAAACTATGTGGAATGTTATAGATCAGATTGCATGGTTAGTGCATGGTATTACTAACCACATGGCCCAACCCTGCGAGGGTAGTATATGTGGATAGTGAAGGATGTACGGTTGGTGTAAGGTTTTCCCAACCGTGCATCCAAACTATGAAACCCTTAAAAAGAGGAAAATTGAAAAAATTTCTCTCATGAATTTTTAAGGCGATATATCTTTTCTTTCTCCATCACATGCATAAGGGCCAGATCACTACTTCCCTCTTCCTCCTTCAATCCCCATTGGATCTATGTTGATCCATATGGAATTTTTTAATTATTTATGGAGAATATCTCCCTCTACATCTCTCTACTCATAGTTTATCTTAATTCCAATGATTTTAGTTGTCTCATGCTATGGTTTTAATAATGATTTTACCAAAGCGTGGTTAAATCATCTGAAAATGATTGGGATTTTTCTTGGATTAGCTTAAGGATGTCCCGATACAAAGTTTACACACTTTTTCACACAGTTTTTGTTATGTTATGACAATATATGGAATTATTTGACGTTATTGGATAATTTGGATGACATTGACCATTGAATTAGGAAATTTAATTGGGTATTTTTAATGGCTTAGGTTTGGGTGAGTGTTGAGAGTAGTGTGCACTCCGTTCCTTGAGGTTTCAGCGATCAGTTATGGATTGATGACTTATAGGAAATATTCCGTTTAAAACAAAATTTAATAATTAATTTTAAATTGTTTAATTAATTATGATGTATTATAATTAATTAATTTTTATGTTTTCTCTTGATTTATCACCTCTTGATGAGGGGAGATAGAAGGTTGATCTTGTATATGCTTGTACAAGAGCTACTGAGTGATGATTCAAAGGGAATACCTCCACAGTTGAGGTAGGTGGTCCTTATGAATTTCCCCTATAGTATTATGGATATTTTATATGGAATTTTATGTATGCGGTCTCATCACCTAGGGTGACCAACCTGTAAAAATTATATAATTTATTTGAAAAAAAATTAAATGTCTATGAATGGATTTCACGAAGTGACAAGGTCCACACGAGACCCTTATGCATTGGATCAATGCCTTGACACGTGAGAGCAGAGACCTGGAAGATAAATTAATTCCTTGAGATACAAAAACCATGATGTGTGTGTTTTGAATGAATTAAGTAACCACAGTGTCCCTTAGTATATGTTCCTTGTCAACCTCTGAGTAGAGGAATGTGATGGGTTAGAGTGTGTGGACATAATAGGCCTCAGTGAATCTTGATACGCCTTATAGACTTTGGGCTATTTGAGATGAATGTGGGGAGATTCTTCTTCCCCTTATGAGATGAGCGTACCTAGATGGGGTTTCCCTATATGGACATTGGACTGGATGGGTGTGTAATGAATGTCCTGGTGATGACTTTCGATGGGTGATAAGCTTGATTCATATCTTGAGATTGATTCTAGTATGTCTCATCTTATGGGGCCAATGAGGTTGTGATGTGATGACAATGATATTGAGGAATGTTTTTCCATTTGATTGACAAGTGTTGACTTGAGAGATGATTATAATACTATGGAACCCATGGGGAAATTCACCCAAAATTAAAAGTGGAATGCGATTTGGCCGCACGGTTGGTCAAACCATTCACCAACCATGTGCTAGATGTTGTCTATGGACAATGAGCCACATATTTTGGGAGAACATTTTGTCTAAACGTTCTCTACTCATACGTCCTCCTTTACCCAGGTAACACACCCTGCATAAGCTATAGTGCATAGTTACACAAATCATGAAAAGTCGAGGCATTCCTCTTTGAGTAGCCTTACATCAGCCTGCATGGTTTATTTAACCATGCGGACTCGGTGTCACAATTTATACTAACTAGGAATCCCAATTTCTTTAGTTAATTTTTTAATAGACCTTTCATATTTGGTTTGAAGATATTTTTTCTATAATATATCATGTTTTTTTATTTCTATCTACATATGATCCCTCATTATGATTTATGTTTTCTTTCTTTTGTACTCATAATTTTTTGAACTAAAATACCATAATGGTTGGGAAAAAACTATTTCAATTAACAATAATAGAGAAGGGTTGGTGAATGCTTCTAAACGGTATAGGTAAAATGAATGGAAAAATACTACTTATTCATCAAAATATTTTATTTTTAGTCATATTAAAATGATTTCAATTGAATGGTAAATGTTAAAACTGGGTAATTCAATCCGAAAATGGGATATCACATCTTTGTAGATATTTCTATACTTGAAAATGGACAATAAGAAATATAAATAATGCAGTTACAGTGTAAAAATTTCATGGCATGGATTCTATGATAGATATGGTAGTTATAAAAAAGTAAAATAAAAAATAAATGAAGTGTTTTGGAAAAAACATACTCCATATGAAAAATATGCAATTTTTTCTTGGATCCAAAATTACACATATATCTCAAAGATTCTCTCTAAACACTCAAAATCCCTTTAACCACAAACTCAATTGATTTTTCACCTTAATAAATTTCATACAAGAAAATGAATTTTATCACTCATTCCTGATCTCATCTACTACTAGGTTGGGTTAGGTCAAATTCACACATTACCACATATAATCTCCCTTATGTGAGATACTTTGTACAGACATAGAGTCACCATGAAATGAGTGGTATAAGGAACACCTTTATGGTTTGCCTTGGACAGACTCACTAGTATTGGTTAGACCAGATACACCAATAGATACCATTGGTATTATCTATAGATCACTTATGGATGGGCTTGGGACTCTACCATTGGATTTTAAGGACTGTTTGTTAGTTTATATGTGATGCATCTTATCTATGTCACAAGCATGATTGAATGATGACATTGAAATTTGATTGCCAATCCAAAGAACATTCTAGGGGTCTATCTTCCTTAGTTGCTTATTTTTTGAAGGCATGTGTATTTATCATATATCTCATACAGGAACCACTGTTCAGACATCTATCTTAGGCTAAAGTAGGTGGTATTTTTTGGGCATCCATTTAGCAACCCTGTCCAAAGTTTTTATACTATTCATTAATTATTTCCCAATATTTATCATATATAGAACACTATTCACTTATCATTTGCATGAAATGGATTGATCGAGACACAAAATGTGTTGGCCTACTGAGATTGTATCTCACACACATCTTGGGCCACCTATGGTACCCAATAATAATTCATGATTGTAGGTATTTACAAAGGAAAGCGTGTAGATTTCAGTTCTTGATTATTCTTCTAGGTTAGAGCAAGGGTTAGAGGAATGAGCCTATGCTCAAGATTTTTTGTATTAGCAGTTATTTCATTTTTCTATATTTTTCTATCATTTATTATATTCTTGTATCCCATTATTTTTGTGAAGTTTCATTTTTTTATAGAATCACGATATCATCACTATTTTATATCATATTTATATTTAGCTTCCTCGAGTTGTTTATTTATATATTTTGGGTATATTTCCATTATTTTTTCTTCTTGTTACTTAGTACATGTTATTGTTCTTACTCTCATCTATGAGGGTATAGTCTCCACATGGAAAAATCCTAGGTTCTTGCTATTAGTTGGAAGCCTCTAGAATTTAGGGAGGTGTTCTTGAGATCTTCTGGGCACCATCTCAGGTCACCATTAAGTGCCACTCCAGGCGAGATGCTTCAAAGTGGTATCTGGGAATTTTTTTCCTCCTTTGTCTTACTATTTGGGGTTAGACAGGAGACTAGGACACTTGAATTTGGTAATGAGCCTTTTACTAGGATTAACTTACCCACATATTGGGGAAACCCAAATTTCCTATGATGGGTAAATTCTGTTATGCTTGCGCTGTTACAGATTTATGGATTTCACCATTAGGTGACCCACTTGCTTTGTTCGATTGATATTATTTATTAAAATTTTAAACATTCCAGATTTGTTTTACCATAGACCAATTATATGAAATAGTATCAATCATGCATCCTACTAGGCATAATAAAATTATAATTGCATGCATTATACCATGCCATATTTACTATTCACCATGAATTTCCTATGTTCCTTGTGATTTCTTTTTGTGACTTGTTCTGCTTTGATTATTATATATAGAAATGTTCTAATTCTTTTTGTGGGAACGTGTTATGATTTGTATTATGCGGACACCCAAATTCAATTTATAAGGTTTGTAGGACCTTATAAATTAGAATGGTGATCCACCTAATTCAATCATTTAAAGGGAATTTAAATACATAACTGAATCAAAATTAATACCACATTTGAAATGAAATGGTCACCTGATATGTGGTAATTTAATAATTTTTCCTAACCATATGTATTAGTGGTTAATAGGCTATGACTACAATGATATTTATGTGACCTTTTCTTGTCACATAGGACTTTCCTTAGGAGCAGGTAGTGAGTTATGTGTCATTTTTTTAAAAGGGTTTTGTGTTTGTACTTTATTTACCTCCTTCTCTATTTGTTATAAATCCTATATGAGGAGTGAGATTATAATATTTTAGTGTTATGCCACTACGATGACCTCACGATGTACATTAGGAGAGCAGTGATGAGAATACTCATATGTTGGTGGGACCTAATCCACCCGTAGTACTTCCTTATGTTCCACATGAGGCACCTCCAATTGATCATCCATTGGGTGCTAATGCTCAGTTCCATGATAGTTTTCATCAATTAATGTAGTTTATTCCGGGTTCTCCCCACCTGCCCCTACTATGGAAGAGTTGAATCAAGAATTTTAGAAGCAACATCCTCTGAACATCTCAGGGGATGGAGGACCTCATGCTATTGATTCATGGATAGAGGACATGGGATCTATCTTCTACCATATAAAGATAGCTAAAAAGTGGAGGGTTAAGATTGCTACCAACATGTTATTTGATTCCTCTAATCACTGATGGGACGAAATCACTCAAGTCGAGTATCACCAGGGTATGGTCTGAGTAGACTTTCAAATAGCCGTCTTTGATCAATTATTCCTATAGACTCTAGGGAAAAACAATTCTAGGGAGTTCATGCATCTTCATAAGGGAACTATAACTGTGCTAGATTATTCTTCTCATTACCCTGAACTCTAGTGTTTCACCCCATATCTAAATGGTGATGAGTTGACAATTGCGAGGAATTTTGAGGATTGGTTTGGTTGTGTTATCTTCTCATATGTGAATGTATTTCGATTGAATACCATTATAGATATATTGAACTAGGACCCTATTACTTAATGGAATCTAAGCGAGGATGGTAATGTAATCTAGGGAAGTTCATTTCAAAGGCAAGGTGATGATTATTCTAGAAACTGGAAGCACCATTTCAAGGGTGCACAAGAGGGCGGTGCCAGCTCGGTGACATGAACTGAAAGCTATATAGTGTTTCACCATTATGGAAGGTTAGGCCATAAGAATCTTCAATGCATGAATAACACCACAGAATGCTATGATTGTGGCAGGATGGTTCACCTTCAGCACTTCTTCTAGACTTTTACTCTAGCATTTAATGAGAGGAAATCTAGACTAACACCTCTATCAGGTACAGGATCCATAAATCCACATTAGTCTAGGATTTTTTATTCTAAAAAAGTGTGTCCTAGTGATATAAAAACCCCTTAGAGGCTACATGTATGTATGGGTAGATATGATTATGAGTGTCACATTAGAACCTGAATCGATGATGGAGGGGTTGATCACCTGAGGATAAAAAGAAAGGGATATGTGTTAAATAGAAGGGAGGTAAAAGTTGGAATTCACCCAAAATTTAAAGTGGCATATGGTTTGTCCACATAGTTAGTCGAAACATGCCCCAACCATGTTCCATCCTTTGTCTAAGTATAATGGGACACATAGTTTGGGAGCACATTTTTCTAACCATGCTCTACCCGTACATCCCCCTCTTCCCAGGGAACATAGCATGCATAGTCTGCAGTGCACAGTTACACAAATGTTGTGCATCCTATGTGCTCCTCTCTAAGTATCCTTGCAGTACCCATCATCGTTTATTTAACCATGTGGACTAGGCAGCACAATTTATGCTAACCGTTCAACCCAATGTCTTCAGTGAATATTTTTAATAGTCATTCCATATATGGTTTGAAGCTCTTTTTTCTATAATATATCATGTTTTTTGATTTCTATTTACATATGATCTCCCACTCTCATTTATTTTTCCATTCTTTTATACTCATAATGTTTTGGAGGAAACTCCATTCATGGTTTGAAAAAACAGTTTCAATTAACCATAGTAGAGAAGGGTTGATAAATGCTTCTAAATGGTATATTTCAAATGCATGGAAAAAATACTATTTATTCATTACAATATTTTATTATTAGTTATATTAAAATAATTTCAACTGAATAGTAAATATTAAAATAGGGTAATTCAATCTGATAAAAGTATTTAACGTCTTTGCAAAAATTTATATACGAAAAAATGGAAAATAAAAAATATGAATAATGAAAGTACAATGTAAAAATTTCATGGATTGGATTATCTGATACAAATTATAGTTATAAAATTGTAAAATACAAAATAAATGAAGTGGTTTGGCTAAAAAATACTCTACAAGAGAAATATGCAATTTTTTCTTGGATCTAAAATTTAAAATATCTCTCAAAGATTCTCTCTAAACACTCAAAATCTGTTAAACCACACAGTCAAAGTATTTTTTTCACCTTAATAAAAATTTTACACGCAATTTAATTTTCTCAATCACCCATGATCTCATCCACTACAAGGTCGGGTTAGGTCAAGGTCTCACATTACCATATAAAATCTCCCCTATGTGAGATATTTGGTATAGACTCAAACTCACCATGAAATGAGTGATACAAGGAACACCTTTATGGGTTTCCTTGGATAGACTCAATAGTAATAGTTAGATTAGATACACATATAGATACCTTGGAATTAATTATAAATCACCTTGGATGGGCTCGAGACTCCACCTATGGATTTGACGGATTGTTTATCGGTGTATATGTGATGCCTCTTATTTTTGTTATGAGAATGATTGAATGATGACATGGAAATTTTACTACCAAGAAAATGAACATGATTGGGGTTTATCTACCTTTGTTTCATCATTTATGAAGGCCTATGTATTTTTCATATATCTCATACAAGAACCATATTTCAGACATTCGTCTTAGGATAAAGCTGGTTGAATCAGTCAAACATCTATTTTGGAATTTGAGTCAAAGTGTTTATTATCTACATTAATTAGTTCCATATATTTATTATATATTTCACTCTATTTACATATATTTATCAGGAAATGGATTGATCTAGGCACTGAAAGTGTTTTCCTACTAAGATTTTTTCTCACACCCTTCTCGGGCCACCCATGGTACCCAAGAATACTTCATGATTATAGGTATTGATAAAGGGAAGTATGCAACTTTTGATGCTTGATTATTCTTCTAAGTTAAATCATGGGGTAGAGGAATGAGCCTATGCTCAATATTTTTGTAGTTTCAGTTTTTTCATTTTTGTATATTTTTCCATCATTTAGTATAAGCTTTTGTCCCATACTTCACGTGAACTTTCATTTTTGTATAGAATAATGATATCATCATCATTTTATATCAAATGTTTATTTAGCTTCCTTCATTTGTTTATTTATATTTTTTGGGTTTATTTTCGTTGTTAATTCTATGTGTTACTAATTTTTATTGTGATCACTCTCATTTATGAGTGTATAGTATCCCCATGGACACATCCAAGGTGCTCGCTTCTAGTTGGAGTCCTCTGGTGTTTGGGGAGGTGCGCTTTATGTTTTATGGCCACCATCTCAGGGCACCGTTAAGTTCCACTCAGGGCATGATGCTACAAAGTTGTATTAGGGAATTATTTACTTTTTTGTCTTACTTTTTTGGGTCAAAGAAGAGACCAGGACACTCAAATTTGGTAATGAGACTATGACTAGGATTATCTCACCCACATACTGGGGAATCCCAAAATTCCTTGTATGGGTAAATGTTGTTATGCTTGTGTTGTTAAAATTTTATGGATTTCACCATTGGGTGAACCACTTGCTTCATTCCATTAATATTATTTATAAAATTGTTAACCTTATGAAATTTATTTTACCATTTACCTATGATGTGAAAGAGTATCAATCATGCATCGTACTAGGAATAATAGGATTATAATTTCAAGCATTATGTTATTCCATTTTTACTTTTCAGCATGAATTTTCTATGTTTCTTGTCATTTATTTTTGTGACATGTTGTTCTATTATTATTATATATAAAAATCTTCCAATTCTTCTTGTAGGAACGGGTTATGATTTGGATTAAGTGGATTCCCAATTTCAATTTACAAGGTGTATAAGACATTTTAAATTGGGATGGTTATCCACCTTATTCAATCATTTAAAGGGAATTTAAATACATAAATGAATAAAAATTAATACCAAATTTGAAATTAAATGGTCACCTTATATGTGTTAATGTGATACTTTGTCCTAACCAGACCTAGTAGTGGGTAGTAGGCTGTGATTCTAGTGAAATTTATGTGACATATTTTTACCACCTCGTGTTGCATTAAGAGTAGGTAGAGATGTTTGTTTCATTTTTTAAAATGTTGTTGTGTCTGCCCTTTCTTTACCATTTTACATATCCATTATAAATCATGTCTGAGGAGTGCTCTTGGAAACATTTAGTGTTATTCCACAATGACAAATTCACGATGTAATCAAATAGATTGGTGATGATCATAATCCTAAGGTGGTGGGACCCGAGAAACTTGTAGTAAGTCCTATATTTTCACCTGAGGCACCTTTTATTGATCTTCCATTGGGTGAAAATGCTCAATTCCATGATACATTTCTCCAGTTTATGTAGTCTATTTAGGGTGCTCCTCGGTTTGCCTCTACTATGGCAGAGCTGACAAGGGGCTTTCAGCAGCAACATCCTTTGACCTTCTCGGGGGATGATGGACCTCATGTTACTGATTAATGGATAAAATACATGGTATCTATCTTTGACCTTCTTGAGAAACCTACCAAGTGGAGGGCCAAGCTCGCTACCTACATGATATGTGATTCTGCTAAGCGCTGGGGGGATGACATCCCTCGGGTTGAGGATCATTGGGGTATAGTTAGAGAAGAATTTCATAAAGACTTCTACGATCAATTATTCCAATAGAATCTAAGGGAAGACCATGCTAGGGATTTCATGAATCTTTATAAGGGAAATATGAATGTGTCGGATTATTCTTCTCGTTACACCAAACTCCAGCGTTTTACCCCATCCTTGGCTGATGATGTGTTGACAATTGCGAGGTGTTTTGAGGACAGGTTTGGTTATTCTATTTGACCACATGTGAATGTATTTCACTTAAATAAAATTATATATATAATGAACCAGACCCGAATTACTTAATAAAATATAATAGAGGATGGTAATGTGATCTAGGTTGTTTCAGTTCTATGGTAGGGAGATGGTTCTTCTAGTAAAAGAAGTACCATATCCTGGGAGTGTGTGAGGGTGGTTCCATCTAGGTGAAATTAACTGAAATATCCATAGTGTGTCACCATTGTGGAAGTCCAGGCCAAAATAATCCTTGGTGCATGAGGAACCTGATCAAATTACAAGCTTGTGGAAGGATGGGTCACCTTCAATTCTTCTTCTAGACTTTTCCTCCAGCATCTAGTGAAACAATATCTATACCGACACCTCTATCTGGTATAGTATCCATGAATCCACATTAGGATAGGATTTTGTCTTATACCAACTGGTTAGACTGATGTGGTAGTGGTCATGGCCAAGGTAGTCAAGTCCTAGAGCTTCAACAACAACAGGATGGATCTACTCAGGCTAGCGAGATAGTATCTTTGTGTCATGGTTCATGCCATATTTTTGTAGTGAAGTCAGCACTTGAGGATCATAGTCCAAGTACATTAATAGTTAGAGGTACTATTCTAGTATCATATACATTACCTTATGTCCTTTTGATATAGTTTCATCAAAATTCTTTATATATTATACAGTTGTGGAAATCCTGGGTCTTTTAATTTAGTACTTCTCTGGTGTCATGTCTCTCAGTAGACTTTTAGGAGTAAGGAAATAGGGTATACACCAGTGCCCGGAGTGCCCCTTTGAAATTGGTGGTTTTGTTTCTTATGGATTTTCTTCTTCCATGATATTACTGGATTCTATGTCATTCTTGGTATGGACGATCTTATACCTTATAATGCCCAAGTAGATTTATATTTCCACCAAGTGTCAATCACATCACCTAAGGGAGACACATATATCCATAAGGGAGAATGGGACATCCAAGTGATACAAGATAGACCCAAGCATATAGGGCTAGGCAGGGTGACAGCTTAGATGGTGAGTCTCCTTATAAGATATCATAGATACAATTAGTATAATGCTCTCATATAGTGGATCTTTTTTGGGATTTATTCCATGATGATTTCTTTATCTTACCTCATAATAGGGGGGTTGAGTTCACCATCAAGCTAGTTCTAGGTGTGGAACCATTTTCCATTCTTCTGTATAGAATGACACCTATAGAACCCCATAATCTCAAGAAGGATCTTGAAGATCTAGAGTCCAAAGGTTTTATACAACCCAACACATAACCATGGTATTATTCTATCATTTTAACCAAAAAGGTAGATGGTAGCCTTATATTATGCATGGATTATGTTCAATTGAACTACCTTATAGTGAATAAATGGTATCCATTTCCTCATATTGATGACCTCTTAAAATAGATACAAGGAGAAACTATTTTATATAACATCTATTTGAGGCCAGAATACCCTTAAGTTCATGTGGGACCATCATACATACCACGTTCAAAATTATGGAGTCGGTATGACTTGTATGATTACTTTATCTTGTCTTCTATATTGATGAATTTGACAAAAGACTTTATAGCTCTGATGAATTAGGTTTTCCACCCATATCTTGATTCATTTTTGATAGTCTTCATATATGAAATCTTATTGTGGTTTTTATCTAGAAACAAACATGATAATCATCTTGAGATCATGTTGAATACATTGAACAAGCATCAGCTATATGCAAATCACATTAAATTCCAAATTTGGATCAATAAGTTTTAATTCATGGGTTATTTTATATTTGAGGCAGGCATCTCAATTGACACCAAAAAGGTGAGCATCATAGTTTTTTGGGATCATCCTAGGAATGTGTTTGACATAAACTACTTCTTGGGGCTATCAATTTATTGTAATAAATTCGTCCATGACTTCTCTGGCCTAGAAGCATCGCTTAAAATCCTAACCAAGAAGGGTGTGATGTTTGTTTGGTCTAAAACTTTCGAGGAATATTTTCATGATTTAAAGGGGGGACTCACTTAAACATCGATCCTAATTTTGGTTGAGTCATAAAGAGGGTATAACTGTGATGCTTTAGGGACTGTAATAAGTGAAAATATGATGTAAGGTGATTGATTTGTGTCATATATGTCCTGGAAACTAAGGTCTCATAAATAGAATTACCCAATGCATGACCTCGAGCTAGAATTTATGTTTCATTATCTAAACTATTTAAGGCACTACTTGTTAGGAGGAAATTTTTTTTATTACATGAATCATAAAATTCTCAAATAAATCTATACGTTTTGAGATTTGAATCTTAGGATGTGAGAGTGGGAGGAAAACCTACAATCATTTAATTTTAAGCCTTATTAGACACCCAGGGAGGGAAATTACATAGTTGATTCCTTGATCTTGGTGATGTAGATACAATCCATCATGGAGGAAAGTAGTAAGTGGAAGTTGATGGATCTATTATCTGAGATGCATCTTGATGTTTAAGAACATGATGGGAAACGAGTCTTAGTAGCTAGAGTACTGAAATCATCCCTTTTAAAGTAGGTTTGGATGAGGTAGATATTATATTCTAAGAGCCTCATATTGAGGGAAACATCATATGACATAAGAACCAATTTTGTGGTTTTTTGATAATAGTGAATCCTTTCTCTTCTATGGACACATATGGGTTCCTATAGATATACGGAAAGAGCTGATGTAGGAATCACATGCCTCTTTTTGGGTAGTTCATCCTAGTCTTACAAGGATGTAAAAAGATATACATCATCAGTATTGGGGTC
Organism: Viscum album; assembly: GCA_963277665.1. Lineage (NCBI taxonomy): Eukaryota > Viridiplantae > Streptophyta > Magnoliopsida > Santalales > Viscaceae > Viscum > Viscum album. The sequence goes on along the minus strand of OY728157.1, from coordinate 196,656,867 downwards.
TAGGTATGTAAAGGTAGATAGCATGTTTCATCACTCAATGCTCCACCTGTCAGTAGGTGAAGGCAGAGAACCAGTGAACTGCTAGACTTCTACAACCTCTCTCCATTCTTGAGTGAAACTGTAATTCCATCACCATGGATTTCATGATAGACTTTCTGAGATCCCCTTTGTTTATAAATGCAATATGGGTGATCATTGACAGGTTGACCAAGGTTTCACACTTCTTAACTATCTATTAAACCTTCCTTGTTGATGAACTAAGAAGGATTTGCATCTGGGAGATGGTGTGACTACATAGTATACCTCATTCTATCTTTTTGAACTGAGACATATCCTTCACATCATAGTTCTAGAATGAGCTATATAAGGCACTGGGTTCATAGGTTCTCTTTAGTACAAAATATCACCCTCAAACTGATGGGATGTCCGAGTAGACAATACAGATGTTAGAGGATATGAAACAAGACTACTTCCTTGATTTTGGAGGTTCATGGGAAAGGAATATTACTCTGGTTGAGTTTACCTGCAAAAACAGTTTTAGGAAATAATTCAGATGTCATCATATGATTCCGTATAAGGAAGATTCTATTGTTCACCTTTATAATGGATTGAGGTATGTGAGGTGGCTATACTGTGTCCTCATCTTATTTAGGAGACTTTAGAGCAAGTCCAGATGATTAAAAAGTATATGGCTATAGCTCAATCTAGGCATAAGTCTTATACCTATCATCATCATAGAACTTTTGAGTTTGAGGTGGGACATTAGGTATTTCGACATGTATTACCTAGAATGGTTCATAGATGAATTAGGTGATGGGGAAAGTTATCACCTTCTTATGTTGGGCCTTTTCAGTTAGTGGAGAGAGTCAGGAAGGTAGCCTATCAATTACTGTTACCTCATAGTTATCATGTCATGCATTATTTCTTCTTTGTATCTCATATTTGATAGTATCATCATGACCTGTCTCATTCGTTTTACAATGAGGATATTGAGATAGAAATAGATGTGTCCTTAGAGATCATCTAATATGTATCATTGATCAGAGCACGAAGGCTCTATAAGGTAGGTCAATTCTTATGGTTTAGGTGATATGGTAGCATAGATGCATACAAGAAGAGACCTAGGAGTAAGAGGCCAAAATTTGATCAATGTGGCTATAACTTTTCCAAGATTAAATATTACCACCCTTAGAAGGGAAACTCGTTAATGACTTGTCCTAAGAAGGTGAGGATGTGACATCCTAGATTTTCTCAAAGGTACATACCATTCAATTTTTTTCAATTTCCTTTGTTTATCCTACATAATGATTCCTAATGGATTCTAGGGGGTCATGGATGTGTCAATGTCTCATTCGGATCATAGATACCTAAAAATTAAAGAGTTATATTGGACTGCATGGCTAATATAAATTATGATGCCCATCCCTCATAGTTTCCAAAAATCATGTGTTCTTAGAAAGTGGGGTGTGGTGGGCCCCATGATTTTTCTGAAACTATGAAACCCTAGGCGCATGTCCATGTTCCCAACTACTGGTTTTTTGGATATTGTCTTATTCATAGTATTCACATAGTTAGAAAAACGGCGTGCCTAATCTTGTAGGATACCCCTTTTAAGTAGTGACTTCACGCATAGTGGGTGCATAGTTTATCCAACTATGTTCCCAAACCATGAACACTTTTTTTAGTGTGAAATACCCATTCCCCCTTAATCAAGGTTTTAAAAATTCCTCTTCTTTCTCCCTATCTTCTCCAGTAGTGCAACCCTCCTCCCTTACACACGATCTCCTCCTCCCTTATTCATAGGGTTTGTGATAACTCATTCTATCATACTCAAAATATCTCACTATTGGAAGCATTGTAAATCCCTCAAAAATATCTTTAATCCTCTTCTTTATGTTTCACGATTCCTCTATCCTCTATTACTCTATAAAAGCGTGACTGTTTTTCCCTATTTTCTAGTTTGTTGATGATTTCTTCATTTTCACCCATTATAGGTTAGATGAAGCCTCGAAAATGGATGAGTGTAGTGCTACTACACCATGTTAGGTGATCTAAATATTTACCACTCTTTTCATTTCTTTAATGTGGGGTTTTCATTGTGATACTCATTAGAACCTTTTGGAGATGACTTAAATTTGTTAATAATTAATTGAATGTATTTTCATATCCGAAAACATCCTAGTGAGTAGAGAATCAGAATCATGGGTTATCAATTTGAACGAATCCACCCAAACAGTTATGCTTCCCCTTTATAGGCCTTATTCCCAAACCAAAAATGGTCAAACACCTTTTTATATGTAAATTACTTTTAATGAAATATTTAAAGGGAAAATTTAATTAAGATGTTAACCACTAGTGTGTGTGTGTGTGTGTCGTTTGTACCATTTTAAATGCATCAATTTATAAATTTATTTGAGATTGAAATATGAACCATGGGTTAGTCCCTTTCATGAAATTTCCTATATTCCATGCTCATTTACTAGGCCTAATGCTTTATGCGTTATGACATTTTTTATGCTTGTTTCTATATATGCATGTTTTATATATTTAAATCATATGATTATTTCATAATATTAATCTATGTGCCTTTTACCTTTATATTTTTTCTTAATTCCATGCACTTATTGCCTTATGTCATAATTGATTGGCTTGAATTAGATGTTATGATTGGATAGCTTGTTAGCATGTGATATTTCCATGCTTTGTTGATGACATGTGATTATATATGTTATGTATTGTGAGTTTTTATTTGATTATTATGCCTCACCTTCTACATGACAGGAGAGAACATGGTCCCATTTTAAGGACGTTGTGGATGGACTCACCATGTTTGGTTTGGATCTACTGGACATGCTAGGAGTGATACATTGGCTTTCCATGTATGGGCTCTTTGGGAGGATTACACATCCTCATTAGTAACACTAGTATCCTAGGGTAGAAACCATGTATAGAACCATTGGAAAGATGGGAATGATGAGCCTCTTATGATAATTTGTCCCATGTATGAGATACATGGTATGGACTCAGAGTCACCATGCCGTCGGTGATATAAGGAATGCCTTTATGGGTTTCCTTGGATGAACTTAGTGGCATTGGTAACATTGGAGGCACCTTTAGTGGCCCTTGGGATTCTTTATAGATCTCCAAAGAATAATCTTGGGGTTTATCTACCTTGGTTGATTCATTTATGATGGCCTGTTTATTTATCATATATCTCATAAAGGTACCATGGTTCCAACATCTGACTTAGGCCAAATAAGTTGGTATTGGTTGGTCATTCATTTAAGAATGCTGACCAAAGTGTTTACTATTTTCATTAATTATTTCCCATCATTTATTATATATGGAACAATGTTCACCTATCTTTCACACAAAATTTATTGATATAGTCACCATAGGTAGTGGCTTACTGAGGTTGTATCTCACACCCTAATTGGGATACCTCTAGTGCCAAAGAAAACTTCATGATTGCAGGTATTGATAAGGGGAAGCGTTTAGCTTATAATTCATGATTGTTCTTCTAGGTTGGATCATGGGGTAGAGGAATAAGCCTATGCTCTAGATTCTTGTAGTAATAGTTTCTTCCTTTTTTTATATTTTTATAACATTTAGTATAAAATTGTATCCCCTTCTCCCTATGCACTTTCATTTTTGTATAGCATCAAGAAATCATCACCATTTTGTATCAAACATTTATTCAGATTCTACTTGTTATTTATTGATATTGTTTGAGTTTACTTCCATTAATTTATCTAATTTTTACTTACTACTTTTTGTTTCCCTCACTCTGATCTATGAGGGTATACTCTCCCCATGAATGCATCTTAGGCCTCACTACTAGTCAGTATCTTTTGGCATTTGGGTAGGAATGATTGAGGTCTTATGGCCACCTTCTTGAGGCATTGTTAAGTGGTATTCAAGGAAAGATTATTATTTACCTTTTGTTGAGTTTTCTTATAACAATAGTTTCCATTCAAGTATTAAAAAGGTGTCGTATGAAGAATTATATGGTAAGATATGTCACACAAAAACATGATGGGATATATATAGTGTAAGGAAACTTATAGGCCCATAACTTGTTGAAAATACAACAATGAAGGTAAAGGCTATTCAGACTCACATTAAATAACCTCAAACTAGACAAAAGAGTTATGCTGATAATTGGAGGAAATATTTGGGAATCCAAGTGGGATATCATGTTTTTCTGAAATTATATTCATGTATGGGTATTATAAGGTTTGTTAAGAAAGGTAAATCGATCCCCAACTACATTAAACCCTTTGAAATTATTGAGTGAATTGGATTTTTCACTTACCATTTGAAAATGGTGTTGAACCTACCAAAAGTAAATGATATGTTCCATATATATTTTATAAGGATGTAAATTCCAAACCCAACACATTTGATCACCTCTAAGGAAATAGAGTTGGAACCTAAATTATCTTACTATGAATAACCCATCCAGATTATGGGGACAAATAATGTAGAAACTTTTTTAAAACCTATTTTAGGGAAATATTTATATATTATACCTTATATTATCAATATTGGAACATTATTTGTCCTAGTTGACATGGAAAAACATTGGTGGAATTCACTCTTTAAAAAAATTACAAGTGTGTCACTCACCCCACTTATAAAAGAGATTATTATATCCTCTATATTTCAAACCATAAAACCACTTGTTTAGGTCTATAACTACAAATATAACTCCCAAACTTTCCTCCCCTAATACTATAATCCTTATCTTTGGTATAAATCCAACTTAGGAAGGTATTAGCATAAACCTAAAGAGGATACCCAAAAAAGTGGTAATGTTATTCTAAAATGATTTTTATTTTATTTATTTCTACACAGACATCAATTTCTATTATTACATTATTATAAAATAAAACCATTATAGTATATCTAATGATATTTTTTATGTCAATTGTTTGACCTCAAACTTCAAACACTTCCATCAAATGGGTTACAAAATCATCATTTGTGTGTATGGTAGACTACGGCCTCACGAACCGATGTCGTTTTTTTTTCAATTAACACCTTACAAGGTTGGGAATAATTAGAGATTTATAGTACATATATGATATATATATATTATTTATGATGTTTTTATTATTTTTAAATTAGTATATTACACATACCTTCATGCTTTCCATTTTTTCGGTAATATTATAACATTGCTCGTGTATACGGCAGACTACCACCTCACAAAACAATATAATTCAATCATTCTTTACGTGGAATATATTAAGAATGATTTTAAAAAACATATGTGATATATATTAAATAATAATTACACTATAATATGTATATATATATATATCATGTAAGTTTATTTATTTCAATATGACAAAAAAGGAAAATGATGTTCATACATACGTACGACCTACCATCTCTATGAATGGTGTATTTCATTTCCCATCACCAAATTTTATGGAATAATATAAATATATATAATGAATATATATGATATTTAAACATTTATATAAATTATTTATATGATTAAATCATGATTGAATTAATATTAACAATAAATAACAAGTCAAAAGATACTTAAAAACCAGACAATTATCACCCAAATCAATCAAAATAGTGAAATATTATTCACAAATGGGCTATAAAATGTTATAAAAGGATAATATATGATATTATAATAATTATTTTGGTTATGGTATAAGAATATAACAAAAATAAAACCATTATACATGTTTTTAAAAAGTTTTAAACCAAAATAATGTGTAAGGTACGAGATTTTATCTCAATTTACATTTCATTGAGACTTAATTTCTATTATACACCAATTCACTTTTATAAGATGTATATACAGACCCTTTAACATATAATAGCATGAATAGTTCATTATTAATGGTATTTTATGTTTCAATTTGACTTATTTCATTCAATGGGATTTTATTTCAAAATTACCAAGTGGTAAAAGTTATTGTGAAATCTCACTTTCTTTTGTGATTATTAACTTTCTCTTGAAATAATCACTTTATTGTAATAATTTTTCATTGTAAATTTAATTACTATTAAATATCCATATTATTGTGTAGTTTATATGATTATTTATTAAACAATATACCATTTTTATATATGGTGTTTACTTTAAATGTTATTTGATTAACTAGGGAAATATTAATAAATATGCATCCTTTACTCAATATAAATATTTAATAAGGAACATTTTTTATGAATGAAATTAATTAGTCAATATATTAATAACACAATTGAATTTTATGGCTTGTTTTGGGGCCTATTTAAAGTAATCCCCTTGATGCATTTATAGTTTCATGAGATGAATCAGTTGGCCAAATCAGATGGGGTTTTACGGAGTTTGTATAAACTGTCTTAGGAAAGGTCTTGACGGTAAATGTTCAATGTTCTTGGGAAACATGTAATCTAATATATAATCAATTAATTTATTTATAATTCAGTTTTTATTATTTTAAATTATATTTTATCTATGACATTATCGATGGATTCATTTTATTCTAATTTTATTGACTAAATAACATGTATTTCAGTTATTTATCTTTCCATATTGATTATGACTTACCTAGATATTTATGTGGAATTTGTGTTCAATTATATACCATGAAATATTTATTATGATTATTTATTAGCGATAGATTCCATTTTACTTAAACCTTACTTATAATTTAATCTCACCATTATTTTGTTTCATTTTCTTAGGATATGAAGATGAATTATTAGAATGAGTTTCAAGGATTCCGAGTTTTTAATTTTGTTACGTTTTTTACTAATGTAATATGGGTATAATTTATATAATTTAGTTTTGAGAAACTGCTAACAAATTTGGTCTTTTGGGATTTTAATCTAGTATTTATGCCAATTTAATAAAGTAAGCTACCAGCTCCAGGCTACTGAGGTTGGATTCATTACTGTTGGTATCAGATGAATTTTAGTAGAATACATGGGAACTAGATTTAGGAAAACATATATTAGGGAAAAAACTATAATATTTAATTTTACAATAAGTATAGAATAACATCCTAATTTTTTGGTAAGGTAGATATTATGTGGGTATTCCTAGAAATACATCCCTATCTAGTCACAACAAGCGAACATGGTTATGGCATAGATATACCTAGGGGTAATAACTTTGAATATTGTGTTTTGGTCATTACATGAGTATAAAGTACTACATGAAAATGGGCCTTAATATGCACCTAGTTTGACACTCCCATGGAATACTTTTAGTATAATTCACATTTTCTTTTCAAACCATTATGAATGATTTAAAATAAAAATATTCCCAAATAAACCAATGTTTATAATTCTAAGATTAATAGTGCATAAATTTTTAATTTATGTTGATAATTAAACCATATTTTTAATTATACATTATGTTTTAAAATTTATAACTTCATGAGATAATTTAGTATATATCAATTTTTTAAAATGGCTTCTGTAAGGGAGAATAATAGCAATACCTATAGACAATGTAGATATTTTCATGCAGAGTAGACCAATACAGATGGGATTGGAATGGAAAAAATTATTTCTATATTAGGGTTGCTTAATCATGTAATGAAAAATAACCATCCCCTAATTGATAAAACTGTTCCACAATGAAATTCTCAAATTCTGAATTGCTTTAGGTGATAGAAACTCCCATCATTTAGTGGGCCTACTAATCCAATTGTAGATGAGCAATGCATTAACTCTCTAGAGAAGATATTTATGGATTTTTGATGTTTATAAAAGGAAAAGGATTCACTTGTCATGTATTTTCTCAAATTGATGTTTATCAATGGTGGTTTTTTATCAAGAACACTAGGGAGGAAGAAGAAATAGAACTCATAGAATGTAAAATTTTTAAGGATATGTTATTTAATAATTATTTCCATCATGTGAAACAAATTAATATTAATATAATGTTCCTTATCTTAAATAAAAATGATAAATAAAGTTTCATGGATTATGAATCTACCTTTACCTGGTTATATAGTTATTCCACAAATAACCTATGCAACATGGCGTGCAAGATCGACCATTTCTTTGAAGAGTTTAAGTCAATTCTATAAAGGGTGATGGTATCTAAAAACATTTTTTCAAATAATGAAATAGTTTTATATACCATAAAAATGTAGAATTAATTCCCTAGATTCTACATATTCAAGGCCAATCAAGAGAATACGAGGTCGTCTAAACAACATGAAAAATGAAATTCATCAAAAATGAAGAAGAAGATGAATAGATTCCGACAGTGAGAGAATTGTGGTAGGAATCACTCTAGGAAATTCCTAAAGGGCATAAGAGTTTTTTATAAGTGTAGGAAAAAAGTTATAATGTTAATGAATGTAAGTTGAAGGAGGAGAACACTAATATTCAATTTTAAAACAACAAGTAGAAGTGGAATTATGAAAACAAATTACTTAAGTTTCAATAGAATCTTCTATAGAAGAGGCCAATGGGAGATGGACAAGATTATGTGGTCACTAAAACTGAGGTAGAAGTACCCAATGATGTGTTTGTAGGTACACTAATCCTATATTAAAATTTATCCACTGATTTATTTTATTCTGGATCAACACACTCTTTTATATCAACCCATTTTTCGATGAAAATTAGGCATTCCCTTTTTGATTAAATAAGGGAATTCTTAGAAAAAATTCGTAAGGGAAGTCTCATTATAATTAATATTTGTCAGGTAGTCCCTATTATGACTCATAAAAATGATTTACATTATGAAAATATTATCATATCTATGGTTGACTTTGATGTAATACACGATATGGACTAGATTTCAAAGTACGATAAAAACAATTATTGTAAGAATAAGGAAATTACGATTTGTGAGGAAGATGTAGAATTACTTATATTTAGATCAAAAAATTAATTATCTGATTCGTATCTAGATCCACCCTTAGTATCTCTACTAAATGAAATTCTTGTTAAAGAAGAGAAAACAACATCATGGGATAATGAATTTGATCTTCAAATCAAGGATGAACCTACTCTACATGAATACCATTATGTATTTCTCTAAGAATTACTTAGACATCCCCTAGAGCATGAAGTTTAATTTTCTGTTGATTTAATCTCTGATGCAATACCAATATCAAAGAATCCCTATATAAGGGACACTGCATAATTAGTGGAGTTTGAGAAACAAATAGATGATTTGGGTAATAATGGTTTTTTCACCCTAGTGTTTCTCCATGGGGAGCCCTTATTCTCTTCGTTAAGAAGAAATATGGATCCATGAGGTTGTGCACTGATTATAAAGAAATACATGCTATTTTGATAAAGAAAAAGTATCATCTACCATGTATTTATGACCTATTTGATCAATTTCATCGAGCCTAATATTTTTCAAATAATGATCTTCATTCTAGTTATAAAAAATTATGAGTAAATATGGAATATATTCTGAAGATAACTTTTCAAACAAGGTATGGACATTACAAGTTTACAATAATGTCATTTGGATTAACTAATAAATCCTATATATTTATGGATCTAATTTATAGATTATTTAATAAATATCTTGATGATTCTTTTTTGTAATCATTAATAATATTTTGGTGTATTCTAAAAGCTATGAGGAATATGAGAATCACTTTTCTATCATTCTTGAGTCTCTTAGAAGGAAAGAGTAATATGGGAAATTTAGTGTGCAAGATTTTTGGATTCAGAATGTTTATTTTCTTGGCCATATTGTCTCTAAAAATAGAATCTCAATTGATCATGCAAGAAAAAGGCAGTCAGAGAATGGACTACACCAACAAACATAAATGAGGTACATATTTTCATTTGTTTGGCATGTTACTATTAGATATTTAGTCATAATTTTACCAAATTTTTTAACCCGTTATCCAATATTATATGTGGATGGGTATGTTTTTGTATATAAAGGAATGTCAAGAATGTTTTGACAAACTAAAGAGGAGATTGTTAAAATCTCTTATTTTGACTCTACCATCTGGAAGTGATGGGTTTGTGATATATAGTAATGCATCAAAAAAGTGACTTGGTTATGTGGTAATGAAAAATGATAAACATATTGAATATAAATCAAGGTAATTGAATATTGGAAGGATGTATCTTCCCTCAATCTGAAGAGTTCTCTAGGACCCAATGGCTTCCTAGGATCCTTTTAAGTGGTAGCTTGGATAGAATTAAATATGAGATGGTGGGCATCACCGCGAATTTTTTTAGGGGAGGTGGGTATCCAAGTGTAGCCTCTGTGACTATAATGTTTCTTATTCCAAATGTGTGAGACCCTATCCCAATTAGTCAGTATAGATCCATAATAATGTGTAACTTCTTGTACAAGGTACTGGTCTGTATTCTCAACAAAAGTCTAGCACCTTATATCAAAAATCTTTTTTCAGAGGAATAACATTGTTTTATTCAAGGAAAGAGCATCCAAGGTTCGCTCAAGATGGTTCAAGAGATGAATAGAGATATTAATGTTAAAACCCTGGGCTCTAATATTTTCATCAAGGTAGACATGGACAAGGCATATGACCGAATGGAATGGTGTTTTATTATCAAGGTTCTAACTGCTATGGGAATTTTTTTGTTGGTGATTCTCATCCTCTTTATATGTTATAACTCCACCTGGTTTTCTATCACTCTTATGAAAAAATGTTGTTTTTTCAAAGAAGTCTAAGGTATTAGACAAGGGGACCCTTTATCTCCAAGTCTCTTCATCTAGGACCATGATGCTCTTAATAGATATGTGTTAAGAAACATTACTGATGGAGCCATTATCCACTATCATTATAGACCCATAATTAATGGCATATCTCATTTACTCATTACAGATGATGCCATGATTTTTTCTAATGGGAGTGGAAGGTGTATCTGCAATCTCAACAACTTTTTGGATGATTATAGTAAGTGGAGTGGGAAACGTATCAATAATAAACAAATCCATGTCTTAATTGGAAATAATTTTCCTAAAATAAGAATTAAGACAATAAATGAGGTTCACAAAATTGGAAGGAAAGACTTTACAATTATCTACTTGGGTGCCTCTATTGCTCAGGGTCATATTCACATCCACTTTTTTGAGGGGATGCAGGAAAAAAATGCTAGTCAGATCAAAAACTGGAAAAATAATTTTCTCTCGTAAGTATGGATTGGTGATGGAAGATCCCAATTATAATTTGGTAGTTTTATGGAAACGAATTTAGGGCCATACTCATGAGATTCAATTAATTGCATGCTGGATTGTAGGCTAAGGTATCACAAGCTATTGGAATCACAACTGAGAAGGTTCAAAGTTGGGATTTCCATGTTGTCATTCACTATTAATATCATTTAAAAAATCCATATGATACCCTCTTCTCATCTAATCCACCTTGAATTATCAGTAGAGAAAAGTGTTTGAGAATATAATCCGAATTTAGATAAAGACATGTTGGTTTCCATGTGATCTCCTTCTTGTTTATTCAGCATCAAAGAGTATCAATCGATTCAGTGTGGTCCTGTTAATGGTGATATATAGGGACGGATTATATTTTGTTTTTAAATAACATTGAAATTATATTTCATGGTATAACATATCAGAGTTCATGCTTTATCAATAGGAAAATAAATTCGGCAGAAGGGTATCCCTTTGGATTCTAGGTGTCTATGTTCCCCCAAGCCAAATGAAGAACCAAATCACTACCTTTTTTCCCATGGAGGATGGGAAAAGACAAACTGGGAGAGGCTTGGAGAATTTTTTGGCTTTCATATCCATAATGACAGAAGTGATTCCTTTCTTCTTAATTAGATTAGCAAACCGGATACTAATTAATATGAGTAGAAGGCAAGGTCGATTATATTAGATGCAGGGTGCAGGACTATTTGGGGGATTAGGAATAATCTTAAATGTAAATGAAAATTTTTATCTCTTAGATTTTTATGGTGGTAATATCATGGATTTTAGTGGTAGATATTGGCCTTTTATTGAATAAATGGGATAAACCACCTTCTATGGATGCCTTGCTCACAAGAAGGGTGCCTTATCTTTTTCTCCATAGGCCATATCATCAGGGGATTTGGGTAAAATGGAATCTAATGAAGAATGGATTGAAACTAAACACTTATGGATCCTATTTTAATGGTATAATTAAGGGAGGTGCATGGTTCGAGATGATACGGGGTTGATTGTGTTTTCCTTCTCCAATGATTATGGCTATGGTGGGTCCTTTATGGAAGAATCAAAGAAGGTTCTCAATGGTTTCAAGACATGTTTGGAATGTATTGTTAATATAGAAGTGGTGGATATGGACTATTTGATCATATTTAAATCCCTTCATAAGAATACAACTATCCCTTGGAACATCACTTATTAAATCAGAAGCATCAATAATATGTTGAGCGACATGGTGCAGGTGAGTCACACATGGTGTGAACAAAACAAGGTTGTGGATTTTATGGCCTTTAGGTGTATATATCATGGATCCTTTACTCTTTTTACTCTTTTTTTCATTTTGGATCCCTTCCCTTGGTGTGTGTAAAAATAGTGAGAGGGGATACTCTCGGCTTGCATTTTTTCACCCTCCCTGATGTTTTTTGTTCTGTTTCTGTCTCTTGAAATTAATAAATTACTACTTTCAGCCTATATGGAAATGGGATGACATTAATATGGACTTTTTTATAGGACTACCAAATACTCTTATAAATATTGATGCAATATGGGTTATCATTGATCACCTAACCAACTATAAGAGAAGATTTACCTCTTGATCACATTTCTAGGCTCTATATTAATGAATTTGTAAGACTTCATGGTGTGCCTCTATCAATTGTTTCTAATAGAGGTCCCAATTTTACATAGAAATTATGGAAGAGTATTAAAAAGTATCTTAACACTGAGCTTAATTTTAGCATCTCTTACCATCCTCAAACTGATGGATAGTCTGAAAGGCAATATATGGAATATCATAAGCCCTCACCCCTAAATGGTGGTAGCATAACCTCATACCAATATTATAAAACTAATTGGACCCTCCCATATAATGAAAAAAATAATCAACATGTGGAAGTGGATATACTGGTTATTAATCATCACCTAATTCTACCTCTATTTATCTAAACATAGATACAAAAAGGCATTCACCTTCTTGGAAAAAATAGGATCACTCCAAGAGGATGAGATCAGATGAATAAATCTATTCGACTCCAAACCCTCCAACTGAGCCATGATATCTCACATCATAACAAGAACCATCCTATAAGCTGGAATAGATATGGGCATCAAACTAGAAATAAGATTATTTATAAGCTCAATATCACACTTGGGTGGAAACCCATTAAAATAATCAATAAACACATTTGGAACTAATTAATGGTGGGAGAATACACTGGCTTGAATGTCACCTAATATCTTTAAGAGACACTAATCAAATGGTTTGTAATTTTTCCTTAGTTGTTGATTTTCATGTCCCAAATGTCCTACATGTAGATCCTAGTCTCTAACATATGTATTATTGTCACCCCTTAATGACATAAAAGGTACTCGTTGATGATAGTGGTTGACGTGTGCCCAAGAATGAGTATACTAATCCATCTTGGGGATCATATAGAAATTACCCATATATTAAATGAATAATTCCCAGATGAATTTATTCTCATTGATCACAATGGTTTACTATGGACACCTTTAGATACCCTATGATTTTCCAAATAAAGTGTGTAAATAAAAATCACTGCATATATATATTATATTGGTAACCCTAGATAAATAACCAAATGCTAAAATATAAAGTATTTTGATGAATTTGTATCAAATAAAGGAAAAACTAGGGTTTATTCCATGAGAATCATGCATCTTACTATAGATATATCACTACACTACATGGAAGGAATATTCTCAATAGAATAAGGTTCGCCAGAACCCAATCTCTAATATCACATAACTTGACTCCCCTGAGGTACCTTTCCCCCTTTTCACTATTTTTTCAAAGTACTATGACCACATCCATGACCATTATAGTTGAAGGAATTTCAATTTCCCAACTGTTATTATGCCCTTGTCCCTTCCTCTAACCCTGGGTCTGAATAGATTTGTAATCACTCTCTAGTCATAGTGAAATTCCACATAACCTTTTTATGTTCTACAACTCCCCATGGTAGAGACACTCCTTTTAAAACATATTAAAAACTGGTTTATCATTCCCCTGGTGGACACTTTAACACCACATGCTTCTACAGTACACTTCTCTTTGAATAATACAATAGCGCGTGTTGTACACAACTTCGAGTTCTAACACACACCACAACCAATCAAACTAACTGTTCTGGATAGTAATACCCACTTATCAAAATTTTATACATTTCATATTTCAAAATGGACTTCATTTTTGGATTCTGAATATCGAAATTAGGTTAGGGTGAATTTTTGGTACTTTTCAGATAACTTTCATATATTGGTGAATAGTGAAAATTACTAAATTTTAATTAAAAACAACTTTTTTAATCGAAATAATTAGTAGTGATAAATTATGAATATGAGTGGTTTTAAAGTATATTTAGAATATATTTTTACAATTTAATACAACTTTGGTCATTGGACATAATTTCACATTTAAACTGGATATAAACAAGTGTCAATCTTTTGATTGTTACTATTTCTTAAAAACACGCTTTTTGTTCTGACAGCGGGAATTAATTTTAAATTAACTTATGCCACTTCTGTGTTTTGAATTAGGATAAATGGATTTCATATTTGGAATCAGGATTACCAAATTGTGTAAATAGGTAACTTTTATATTTAGACATTTTGAATAATTACTTCGGTAAATATTTAATTTACCATGGTTAAAGGGTGAATCCGGTAAATAAGGGAAAAAATAATATTATAATAATTTTAAATTACCATAAAACACGTCATAACCATATAGGTTCATACATGTCCGACCATGGGCACCATTGGGTCGATTTTGGGACCCCATGTATCCACTTGTAAGTGATAATGGCACTTTACATTAATAAAGTTAAAGTAAATATAAAAATGACATAAACATATATCTTTTAGGAAAAAAAAATTTACATGGGGTTATATATGTTATATTTTCGACTATAAATATTAATTAGATAAATAAATATATTTCCTACATAATGGTATTTTATTTTTAATTTTTAGACATTGAATAATTAAATTTATTTATGACTCAATAATGATGCAGTATTTTTCTTATTAATGAAAGAATCAAATAATTAGTATTATAAATGTCAAAATAAATATAATTTGAAAGTTTTGATGCCATAAAAGAATTTTATTGGTTAATATTATATGTTATTATTTCTTAAATTAGTTTTTTAGAATTAATAAATTTTTTAAGACTTTAGAAAAATCAATTATTAAATATTGTCAAAATTGACATAAAAGAGTTTTTTAAAAAAGTATTATATTATTAATTAATATTCTATTCCTAAAAATCTAAGGTTCGGACAAAGGAATTATATAATAATATATGTATCACTAATGGTCTACTTGGGGGTCTCTTGTAAGTATATAGTATGTTTATTAACCATATAATATAAAAATAAAAAGTGGCATGGTAAATGTCAAACTAATTAACTAAGAGTAAAACTGAAAGATAAGGTTAATAAAGTTACCCAAACCTATGTAAAACCTATTGGTTGAGTTTTTTTTCAACCTATCCCCACATTATACTTTGAATAATCTACTTTGGATCCATTAGAAACCGAAACTGAATTTATTATAAAATAATACATTAAGTTTTTCTAAAAGAGCCCCTCCTGCCCCTTATAAAAGGATACCACTTCTAACCAATTCTTCATACCTTAAAAGCCTTTTGGTTCGGCCATCCACTACCTAAATATCCTCTAAGCTACCCTAAATTCAACCTAGAGGCCTTAGTTTGATCATAAAGCCAACCTAAAGAGAACTTTTTGATCAAATCAAAAGGAAGAACCCGGAGAAGATATAATGTTTTCACCACCCTCATTCAAGTTCCTTTCTTCTTCAACTTCTTCTTTCTTTGATATTTCCATTCTAAAAAAATAACTATAGTATCTTCTATATACTGTGATGTTATTATAAATATGGTACAACCGTATTCATTATTCTATCCATCCTTTTAATGACATGTCACCATACGTGCGTACGTACGACTTACCGTCTCCACATCGTGGTGTAATTGTTATTCAAAACATTATTATTTGTATGGGTATGATATTGATGTGTAATTGAATTAAATAATAAATGTAAAATTATAATGATTATGTATATATGATATACCATCCAATTATATATTATTTTAATATCAAAAGAATGATATTGTCGCTCGTGCGTACGTACGGACTACCGTCTCCACGAACGTGATGAGATTCATTCCCCATCGTATCCATTCAAGTATAAATCTCATTTGATGATTAAAAATAATTTTTAAGGACTTGATATAATTCTGGATATGAATAATATATAACCTATCCACAAAACATTATGGCTTATGTAACAAAACATATTAAAGAAAACGAGTAAGTTAACACCCGAAACGACGATAATACTATGATATTATTAAAAAAGAAATGTTAAAAGATCATATGTGATATCATAATTATGTATATGGTTACTGTATAATTTAATAACAATATTTTAACTATTATACAGGAGGTTAACATATCATTGAGTAAGGAAAAGTACAAGATAAGGGTTTACTTCACAATCTCTTCATTATCCGAGGTTGTTTATATGTAATTATCTACTTGGAACTCTATATCATCCACATCCCTGATTCTTAAAAATGTATTTCAAATCATTCTTACTATTTTATAGAATATGGGTTAAATTCATTTATACCCTTTTTTTACCTTTTATAATATTTTTATAAAGGAATCTTTCCATCGTTTTCCAAACAATGTCCTTTTTAACCCTTTCGACAAAATTAATGTAAGAATTTTTTTTTTAACATATACGGCGGGTGTGGCTATTTTCCACCATTATAAAATAGTTGAAGCTTCCCTTACAAGCTTATAAGAATATTTTGAAAGTAAATGTTTTCTTTTAATAATTATGTTACTTTTAAATGATTTCAAAAAAGATATATTTCTCTCAAATTGTTTTGATTTAATCTATGTCAATATGATTTTAAATGTTTTAAAGATTTATTCTCCTAAACCATTCTCATGAATGTCCATGTTTGAAAAATGGTTTTAAGGATTTATTTAAATGGACCTTAATGTTTTAAAATTTTAATTACTTTAAAAAGTTTCAAAGTGGTATGTGACACTTTGATTCAAAAATGTCTTTGAATATCTTCTTAAATTGTGTGACGTTTAAATGTTTTCATGAAAAGGGATATTTCAATCAAAGAGTTTTACAAATAATTTCCATCTATGAAAAATCCTTTAATGTATTTTAAACTTGTTTTGAAATTTATTTATTACGATACAAAACATCCATATTGTATTGAAGGTTTTTTGATATGTTTGACTGTGGATGTGTTATTTTTATACCATTCATGGTTTATGGTTAAAGTATTGACATTTAGTATCATAGTTATTATAAAAATGTTTATGTTATGTTTCAACCTTTTCATATGAGGAATCTATTTGACATAGTATGTGACAGGTGGATCCCTCTATAGATCATCGATGCATCGGTAGGCCTCATGAGACAACTACACGTGGAATTGGATAAGGCCTTTCCCAATTTGAGATATGGTTTTGGACGAGGCCTTAATCATTTTTAGACGTCTTGTCCGAGGCCTTGAAAAAATGTTTCAGAATGTCCGGCATTATACATTCCCTCCTCATGAAAATAATATCAACGGTTCATGTGGTCATTATACTAGTAGAATACCCATGATTTTATTTTATTATGGCATTATTTACTCATCTCATATTCCTGCCATAAAAGTATTCATGTTTATTGTTGGTAAAGGCATGTGGTTTAAATTATTCACCATGATTAATATTAATGTTATCTTCCACTATTTTGCTTACCCTTACTGAGCGTTTGATCTCACCCCATTCTATGTTTCATTTTTCCCAGGATTCGAAGAAGTGTGTTTTGATTGATATGCAGGGTTAAGCTAAAGAGAATAATGGTGTTCTCAAAGAACTTTTTTTATTGTATTTTAGAAAGTTTAATTTAATGTTCATGTATACAATCTATTTTTCAAGACTGCTAAACTGATCGGTTATTTGGGACATGATTCATTGTAATCCTGCCAATGTATTAAAATAATGCACCAAATCTCGGAATCTAGGGTCGGGGAATTATAGTTGGTATCAGAGGGAGGTTTAGCAATAACCTTGGAAGCTAGATTTAGATAAAATCTGATTAGAGCACATAGACCCATGATGGACTTTGATGATTAGTATAGAAGAAATTCCTGGAATTTTGGTAATTTAGATATTTTGTGAGTTTTCCAAGAAAATACATCCATGTCTGGATACAAGCAGGTAGAGGCGGCTCTAGCACAGATGTACCTAGGGGTAAAACCTCAAAACACCGCTTTGAGCTAGACTTGAACGAGAACTGGTGCACAAAAATGGGCCTTGCTGCACTCTTGGTTACGACACTCCTGGGTGATACGCTTAGGATAATTCTCATTGTCTTTACAAATCATTATGAAGGGTTTATGAGTATATACTTCATCAATGAAAACATCTTTATCATTATGGATTATATCAATAAACCGTTCAATTTATGTTAGGTATTTTACAAGATTGGAATTATTCATTGCAATTCATAAACTGACCTAGTTTATGCTATTGTATAGAAATGGCACCCAGTAGAAGGAATGTGCACTCCAACAATACATATGATCCAAAGAGTAATAAGGATCATATATTTCACGGTATTAAGCCAACATTTAGAAGGGAAATAGTCTCCCATGTATTCTCAACATATGAATATATAGTATCATGTGTTAATAATATAAGTATAGAATTCTCTGAGTCCTATGGCTTTGAAGGGAAGCAAGAGAAGAAAATGATGGAAGAGAGAAATATGGATAAAGGGAAGAGGGAAAATAATAATTTTCCCATATGTGATAACTAAGGGGAGAAACACCCTAGAACTTTCCTGAAGGGAATGTGAGTTTGTTATAAGTGTGGAGTAAAAGGACACCGTGTACGTGACTGCAAGGGTAAGAAAAAGGTTTCAAATGTAAAATTCTTCATCTGTAAGGAGTTGGGACACTACGTGAACAAATTTCCAAATCATCAGAGTAATCCCCAAATGATTTTATTAGATAATTATCATGTTATGATACTACCACATATGGGGAGGAATGATTAGAGTTCTTATGTTGTTATTAGAGAATTATGTCATTTGAGTGTTGTATCAACAATGTACTAGTTATAATAATTATAAAGTATATAAGGATTGTACTGCAGTACTATTTCGTTAAGTACTTAAGATTGTGTTGAACCAAGAAATGTGACTCAATATAAGGTTAATTTTTTGGAAAATATATGGTTGAGTGAAAGATAAACCATAATATGGTTCTTATACCGAGGTAGTGATTTTGGAATAATACATGATTGATTTGGATAAATTATATTGGATATTCTTGCCTACTTTGAAACTGATTAATGATTTGTATATTCCATCATTGATGGAGTTTACAACATTTTTTTGATAGAAGGAGTATATACAGTTTTAGATAAGGAATAAGGGATCATGAATGTAATCAATACAGTTTTATGGTAATTCCGGATGTTTCAGTGTTTTAAAAGAATACATGATGAAGGTGTTCACATGTTATTAAGAGGAAAAAAGGACATTCATTGTGTTTTCCTTCCTTATATATTTTTTACTATGAGTTTGGACAGAAGTATTTTGGATAATTCTTGTTTGAGATTATTTTTGGATTGCCATAAAAGGACAACCCGGAGGTCGGATGGTAACTTGTCGCGTTCGGGAAGGCCGTGAAACTTGAACCCGCAACCAAAGGGCAACAACGGTGTATCACCTACCACTAGCCCACGTGATACACTGGATTGAATAATGTAGTCTTTTTTTTAAAATTCTAGTAGATGAATTATAAATTCATTTTTTTGAACCCTATACGAATAGGATAAATAAAATATTATTTTTAAGTTCTATTATCTTTTAGAGTGAAATATGGGTTTGAGGTAGAAATTAGTTAAAAGATGGGACTCTACTTGTCTGGTATATATTTTTCTTCTTCTCTTATTCTATGAAAAAATTAATTCTTATACTTTAGTGAAGGGATCTTAAAACAAAAAATATGTTATCCTAATACCATATGTTTTGTTGAACCGATGGTATTTAAAATCATCATAGATTGATTAATTTAAGGCCCTCAATTTTACACTTGTTTGTGATTGATGACCTCAATCTCTACCTATAAATATTTACATTTTTCCTCCAATTATATGTCTCTAATTTCCACCAATGTTCTCCTGATCGAGATCATCATTTGGTGGTGATCATTTCATTTCCCTTTTCCTCTTATTAAAACTAAATTTTATTATCCTAATTTCCGATGTGGGTTTCCCCAAAGGTATTTTGTATTTTCAACCTTTTATTTTTGAAAAATAATTTCAAATTGTGAGGATGCAATTTATTGAAGGAGGGGAGAATGAAACACCCCAAGCTTCCACTGTATGCTTCTCTTTGAATAATACAGTAGCGTGTGTTGTACAGAACTTCGAGTTCTAACACACACCAAAACCAATCAAACTAGCCGTTATGGATAGTAATATCCACTTTTTGAAAATTTATACATTTTATCTTTCAAAATGGAAATCATTTTTGGATTTGGAATATCGAAATTAGCTTAGGGTGAATTTTTTAAACTTTTCTGATAACTTTCATATTTTGATGAATGGTGAAAATCACTAAATTTTAATTAAAAACAACTTTTTTAATCAAAATAATTAATAGTGATAAATTATGAATTTGAGTGGTTTTAAAGTATATTTAGAATATATTTTTACCATTTAATCCGATTTTGGTCATTCGACAAAATTTCACATTTAAACCGAACATAAATAAGTTTCAATCTTTTGATCTTTATTGTTTCTTAAAAACACGCTTTTTGTTTTGACATCGGGAATTAATTTTAAATTAATTTCTGCCACTTCCGTGTTTTGAATTTGGAAAAATGGATTCAATATTTTGAATCAGGATACCCAAATTTTATAAATAGCTAACTCTTATTTTTAGTCATTTTGAATAATTTCGTCGGTAAATATTTTATTTACCATGGTTAAAGGGTAAATCTCGTAAATAAGGGTAAAAAGTAATATTATAATAATATTAAATTACCCTAAAACGTCTCCTAATTCTATTGGTTGATAAATTTCCAACCATGAGCATCTTTTGGTCGATTTTGGGACCCCATGGATTCACTTGTAAGTGATAATGACACTTTATAATAATAAAGTTAAAGTAAATACAAAAATGACAAAAGCATATATATTTTAGAAAATCAATTTTTACATAAGGTTATATATGTTATATTTTCGACTATAAATATTCATTAGAAAGATAAAAATATTTCCTAAATAATTCTATTTTATTTATAATTTTTAGACATTGAAAAATTAAATTTATTTATGACACAATAATGATGTAGTATTTTCCTTATTAATGAAAGAATCAAATAATTATTATCATAAATGTTAAAATAAATACAATTTCAAAGTTTTGATGCTATAAAATAATTTCATTGGTTAATATTACATGTTCTAATTTATTAAGTGAATTGTTTTTGAATTAATAAAATTTATATGACTTTAAAAAAAATTAATTATTAAATTGTGTTAAAATTGACATAAAAGTGTTTTTAAAACAAATATTATATTATTAATTCATATTATATTCCTAAAAATATAAGGTTTGGTAAAATGACTTATATGATGATATTTTTATCATTAATGGAGCACTTGGGGGTCACTTGGATGTATATAGAATGTTTATTAACCATATAATATAAAAATACAAAGTGGCATGGTAAATGTAAAACTAATTAACTAAGAGTTAAAACTAAGAGATAAGGTTAATAAAGTGACCCAAACCTGTATAAAACCTATTGGTTGAGTTTCTTGCAACCTATCCCCACATTAGACTTTGAATAATCTACTTTGGAGCCATTAGAAACCGAATATGAATTTATTATAAAATAATACTTTAAGTTTTTTCGAAAGAGCCCCTCCTCCCCCTTATAAAAGGACACCACTTCTAACCAATTATTCATACCTTTAAAGCCTTTTGGTTCGTCCAAAACCTGCCCAAATATCCAATAAACTTCCACCACTTCAACATAGAGGCATTATTTTGATCATAAATCCATCCTAAGGGGCCCTTTTTGATCAAATCAAAAGGAAGAACCCAAAGAAGAGGTAATGTTTTCACCACCCTCTCTCAAGTTCCATTCTTCTTCAACTTCCTCATTCTTTTTTATTTACTTACTAAAACAATGACTCAATTATCTTCTATATAATTTGATGTTATTATAAATATGTTACAACCATATTCAGTATTCTATCCATCCTTTGAATGACATGTCTAGATACGTGCGTACGTACGGCTTACTGTCTCCACGTCGTGGTGTAATTGTTATTCAAAACATTATTATCTGGATGGGTATGATATTGATGTGTAATTGAATTAATTAATAAATATAAAATTATAATGATTCTTTATATATGATATAACATCCAATTATATATTATTTTAATATCAAAAGAATGATACTATCGCTCGTGTGTACGTACGGACTACAATCTCCACAAACGCGATGAGATTCATTCCCCATCATATCCATTCAAGTATAATTCTAATTTTATGATTAAAAATAATGTTTAAGGACTTTATATATTTCTGAATATGAATAAGATAAAACCTATCCACAACAAATATAGCTTATGTAACAAAACATATTAATGAAAATGAGTAAGTTAACACCTAAAACGACGATATTACTATGATATTATAAAAAAAATGTTAAAAGATCATATATGATATCATAATTATGTATATGGTTCCTGTATAATTTAATAACAATGTTTTAACTATTATACTGGAGTTTAACATACCATAGACTATGTAAAGGTACAAGGTAAGGGTTTACTTCACAATCTCTTCATTATCCGTGGTTGTTTATAAGTAATTATCTACTAGGACCTCTTTATCATCCACATCCATGATTCTTAAAAATGTATTTCAAATCATTATTAATATTTTACATAATATGGGTTAAATTCATTTATACCTTTGTTTGACCTTTTATAAGATGATTATAAAGGAATCTTTCAGTCGTTTTCCAAACAAGGTCTTTTTTAACCTTTTCGACAAAATTATGGTAAGAATGCCTTTTTTTAACTTATACGGTGGGTGCGGCTATTTTCCGCCGTTATAAAATAGTCGAAGATTCCCTTACAAGCTTATAATAATATTTTAAAATTAAATTTTTTCTTTTATAATTATGTGACTTTTAAATTATTTCTAAAAAGAGATATTTCTCTCAAATAGTTTTTATTTCATCTATGTCAACATCATTTTAAATGTTTTAAAGATTTATTCTTACAAAACCATTATCATTAATGTCCATTTTTGCAAAATGTTTTTAAGTATTTATTTATATAGACATGAATTTTTTAAAATTATAATTACTCTAAAATGTTTCAAAGTGGTATGGGACACTTTGATTCAAAAATGTATTCAAAAATGTTCCTAAATTTTGTGACTTTTAAATGTTTTCATGAAAATGGATATTTCGAACAAAGAGTTTTAAAAATAATTTCCATCTATGTCAAATACGTTAATGGATTTTAAACTTGTTTTGAAGTTGATATATTATGATACAAAACTTCCATATTTTATTGAAGGTTTTGTGATATGTTTAACTGTGGATGTGTTATTTTTATACCATTCATGGTTTATGGTTAAAGTATTGACATTTCGTATCCTAGTTCTTATACGATTATTTATGTTACGTTTCAACATTTTCATATGAGGAATGTATTGGACATAGTAAGTGATGGGTGGATCCCACTATAGCTCCTCGATGCATCGGTACATCTCATGAGACAACTAGACATGGAATTGGATGAGGCCTTTCCCAATTTGAGATATGGTTTTGGCCGAGGCATTAATCATTTTTAGATGTCTTGGACAAGGCCTTGAAAAAATGGTTCAAAATGTCCGGTATTATACATTCCATCATTATGAAAATAATATCTACGGTTAATGTGGTCATTATACTAGGATAATACCCATGATTATGTTTTATTATGGAATTATTTACTCATCTCATATTCCTTCCATAAAAGTATTCATGTTTGTTATTGGTAATGTCATGTGGTTTCAATTATTCAACATTCTTAATATTTATGTTATCTTCCACTGTATTGCTTACCCTTACTGAGTGTTTGTATAATGACCCATACTTTACATACATTGTTAATACTTCAAAATTGAAGCACACTTATTACAACATATGACAAAACCACAAAGGACCGTATAGGTATAGTGTCTTTAGAAACTGGGAAACATAAACAACTGGTTCATAAATCTTCTACAGTGTCTCCCATTTATTTCATCATATCTAGGGTCCCTTTTAGCATATTCTACTTAATATCCATCTTCCTGACCTGGGGAAAAGAAAACATAAAAGGGTGAGCTCAAATGCTCAGCAAGGGCAAATAAAGGAAATAAAAATCATATCATATCTTTTTGAAAATCAAAACCTGCAAAAGAGATCATAATATCTTAACATGGAATAAATCATAGAAGTGAAAATGAGATCCCCATAATCATAACATAAAACATGAAACTTTGTGGCATTCACACATAATCATGGAAAATCATTCCTTGTTAGTCATGACTCATTGCCAAGACTATCTTAGTGGACAAAGTCCCTTTCTGAACCGAGTTCACTCCTCGTTTCAGTCCTGTATCACTGAACCGAAATAACCTTCCGTTCCAGCCATGTCTATCTCATGAGATATAAAATCTTTACCCAATGCATTGGAGGGAGATATAGGTCCCACCAATCTTATAATGAATCCTTTCTTATGTGTGCCACATAATCATAAAACATACATCATCGCATAACAAATGTAACAAAAATGGGATTCTTGAAACATCATGACATCATAAATCAATTCATATAAGATAATGGAATTCATAAAAATAATTCCATCACAACATGATCAAATCAATGTAATAATAGGGATAAAAACAGAACCCTTTATTATCTTAGATGGAAAATAATTTTGATAAAACACTTGAACTTTATTCTTGAGGAAAATATCATTTCTTCTTCAAAAATATTTTTCCTTTCATAACATGTCATACAAATTTAAAATAAAAGAAGTTGATTAAAAATAAACTTAAAAATTGTAAAGGAAGCTTCTTGGAAATAATGTTTTAAAAATCCATTCAAGCCGTATAAGTTAAAAAAACATTCTTCGTACTTTTGTCGGAAAAGTCAAAAAGTACCTCGTACGGAAAACGACAAAAGATTCCTTTCGTTTCTTTTACTAAAAACTCACCGAAGGGTAAAATTGGATTTAAAAAATTGTAGTTGGATGGGAATAATATTACATATTTATGAAACATGGATGTGGATGATAAAATACACCCCAGTAAATACTTACGAATAAACAATCTCGGATAAAAATGAGATTGTGATATTTTCCCTTACCTTAGGTCCGATTAGCTTTGTACGTGTCCGAAGCTCCTGTATAATGGTTTAAATAATGTTATTGACTTATTCCAGAATCATACATATTTATATGATATCATATATGGTCATATTATTAGCTTCTTGTTAGTAATATTTCATTGTTACTTGTTACTCGGGTCTTTATAACGTTTTGTTCTTATGCGTGTTTTGTCGAATAAATTCTTATTCTTATCTTTAGGTTATAGATAATTAACTTCCAGAATGGTATTAGTGTAGTATATACCATATTCATTCATTCAATTCATTTATATAATCATTATGAAATGAAGATCATGTAGAACGAGTCGCATCACATCGTGGAGACGGTATTCCGTACGTACGCACGAGTGATGATATCGTTCCTATGATCGTGGAATTGTATTGGAGTATATATATATTATTTCAGTATCAATATTACTTCATAATAATCATATGTAGTTACTCATTACACCATTATACCCATCCTTGTAAGGTGATGGTGGAAAATAGATTACACCACGGCGTGGAGACGGTATTCCGTACGTACGCACGCGTGGTGATTTCATTTTTTCCGTAGGATGGATAGAAGGTGAATTAGGGTTGTTTCATATTTATAATAACATATCAGTATGTAAGTAATACTGATGTTATTACTTTATCATGAAACAACTAAAGAAGAATAAGTTGAAGAAGAAAGAAATTGAAAAGATCGGTAATGGATATTACCTCTTCTTTGGAACGCTTCTTTGAATCCTCCACTTAAGGAACTAAGATTGGTCTTTGGAGAAGACCAGGACCTCTAGTATTATTCTAGGGAAGTGGAGAGGAGAAAATGGCAGGGGTTGGCCGAGCTTGAGTGCTCAATTTGGTGTGAGGAGGAGGGGGAGGAGGTGCCCTTTTATAAGGGAGGAGAGGGGCACCTTAGGAATATCTCAAAATATTATTTTATATTAAAGTCAAAATCGGTTTATAATGGTTCCAAAGGGTCTTATTTAGAAGCTAAAGTGGGGATGGGTCGAAATCCTATCAACCAATAGGATTTAGAAAAGTTTAGGGTATTATTTTAACCTTATCAATTAGATTTAACTCTAAGTTAATTATTTTAACTTTTACCGTGTCTTTTTGTTTTCCTTCACTATATGGTTAATACACTTACAATAACATGCCAAAAGAACCCCAAATTGTTTATTATTAATATATATATCCTTATCTAAGTCCTTTGGCCGAACCTTAGATTTTTAGGAATAAAATAACAATTAATAATATAATATTTGATTTAAAAACTATTTTGTGTCAATTTTGACACTATTTGATATATGATTTGTTTGAAAGTCATAACAGAATTATATGTTCGAACCAAGTTGATTAAATCAACACTAACATATCATAGTAACCTATAAATTTAGTGTAATTCATAAAAAGTCTCAAATTACATTTATTTTGGTGTTTATAACATCAATTATGTCAATATTTCATTAATAAGATAATTACTGCATCATCATTATGACATAAATAAATTAAATTATTTAATGTCTAAAAATTACATATAAAATATCATCATGTAGGAAATCGTTTTAGATTTCTAATGAATATTTACAATTGAATTTATCTTATGTATAACCCCATATTATAAATGATTTACTTATTAAACTTTGATTTTAACTATTTTAACCCTTCTTTAAATAAATTAATAATAAATGTCCTAATCTAATCCAAGTGGGCCTAAATGGTCATATTTTATTCCTAAGTTTGTTTTTGGTCGAATTACACTTGTCCAATAGAATTAGGACATGTGTTAGGGTAATATTAATATCATATTTACCCTTAGTTACCCTATTTACTATTAACCGCGGTAAAAATCGTAAAAAGTTACTATTCACCAAAAAAATTATTTTCATCTCATTGAACCACATTTTAGTCCTTGATATTAACCGTGTCTCTCGGATTTTCGAAATTCCATTCACAGAAGCGGTAAAATTAAGTTTTATGCAAAATTCTGTTTTTTAACCTACCACTTAGTGGTTTCACTATTAATCAAAAATTGAAAGTTTTCAGAAAAATACCAAAATTTCACCCTTGGCTAATTTCGATATTCTGAGTCCAAAAATGAAGTCCATTTTGAAAAATAAAATTTATAAAATTTTAAAAAGTGGTTATTACTATTCATAACGGCTAGTTTTAATAGCATATTGTTGTTTAGTGAAACTCAGTATTGCGTACGACGCAAGCTATCGAGGAAGGTCGCGATTGCGTGTAAAGCAAGTCAAGCAAGTGTTGTGTAGAAAAAGATTCCTTTGATAATTTATATAACATAAAAGTCTCGGGTGTTACATTCTACCCCCCTTAAAAGAATTTCGCCCTCGAAATTCGTCACTTTGTAACAAACAGATGAGGATACTTCTCCCTCATCATATCCTCAAGCTCCCATGTAGCTTCTTCAAGTTGGTGGTTCCTCCATAAAACTTTCACCAAGAGAGTGTTCTTGTTTCGTAGGACTTTTTCGCTACGATCCAGAATCTCTATCGGCTGTTCTTCATAAGAAAGATCTTGCTCCAGCGGTACAACTTCTGAGCTGAGTACATGTGAAGGATCTGGTATGTACTTTATCAGGAGAGATATATGGAACACATCGTGAACTTGAGAGAGATTCGGTGGAAGCGCCAATCGGTAAGCTACCTTCCCAACAAGATCCATTATTTCGAAAGGACCGATATATCTAGGGCTCAACTTCCCCTTCTTTCCAAATCTCATAACCCTCTTCCAGGGAGATATTCGTAAGAACACTTTATCACCCACTTCAAACTCTAGGTCTTTTCTTCGGTTGTCGGCATAGCTTTTCTGTCGACTCTGAGCTGCTCTTATGTGTTATTGAATAGATCTGACTTTTTCTGCCATTTCATCAATGAGATCAGGTCCTAATAGCTTTCTTTCCCCAACTTCATACCAGCAAGTTGGAGTCCTACATTTCTTTCCATAGAGAGCTTCATAAGGAGCCATCTGAATACTGGAGTGAAAGCTATTATTATAAGAAAATTCTACCAAAGGTAGGTGTTGATCCCAACCTCCTTTGAAATCCATAGAGCAAGCTCTCAACATATCTTCTAGGGTTTGAATTGTTCTCTCAGACTGACCGTCTGTCTGGGGATGATAACCAGTGCTGAAACTCAACTCTGTATCCAGAGTATGCTGAAGACTTCGCCAGATCTTCGAGGTAAATCTCGGATCCCGATCAGATATAATAGAAAGTGGTACTCCATGTAATCTTACCACTTCCTTTACATATATCCTGGCAAGCTGATCTAGAGAGAAATCCTCTCTAATAGGAATGAAGTGTGCAGACTTTGTAAGACGATCAACTATGACCCAAATAACATTATTGCCTTTGGATGTTTTAGGAAGTCCTGTGACAAAGTCCATAGTGATGTTTTCCCATTTCCATTCGGGTATGGGTAATGGTTGTAACATCCCCTTAGACTTCTGTCTCTCAGCTTTAACTTGTTGACAAACCAAGCATCGAGAGACAAATTCAGCAACATCTCTTTTCATGCCATCCCACCAGAAGTACTCTTTCAGGTCCCTATACATCTTCGTGCTTCCAGGATGAATAGAGAATGAAGAACTATGAGCCTCATCCAGCAGCTCCTTCTTTAATTCGGGGATAGGAGGAACACAAACCCGATTCCTGAACATTATTATCCCATCACAATCAAGGTTGAATTCAGGAACATTTCTCACCTTCTTTTGTAACTCGACATCTTCTTTCTGTGCCTCTTTAATATTCACATGTATAGATGGTTGAACATTCATTTGAGAAAGATAAGATTTTTCCCCTTCCATTATAATTCCAAGATCCATCCTTTGTAAATCCATAAATATTGGATCTTTTGTGATCCTCATCATGGATAAACTAGCATGGTCTTGTCGACTTAATGCATCTGCCACCTTGTTTGCTTTCCCAGGGTGGTAATGGATTGAGCAGTCATAATCCTTAATCAGCTCCAACCATCTTCTTTGACGCATATTCAACTCCTTTTGTGTGAAAATATACTTTAAACTTTTATGATCAGTATAAATATCACACCTTTCACCATAAAGGTAATGCCTCCAAATCTTTAATGCAAAGATTACCGCAGCCAACTCCAAATCATGTGTTGGGTAATTTTTCTCATGGATTTTCAACTGTCGTGAGGCATAAGCTATCACCATATCATTTTGCATAAGAACACACCCCAATCCCTTCTTGGATGCATCACTATAGATCACAAACCTTTCTCCACTACAAGGCAGTGTGAGAACAGGTGCACTGGATAACCTTCTTTTCAACTCCTTGAAATTCTCTTCACATTCCTCTGTCCAGACAAACTTAACTCCTTTCCGAGTCAACTTGGTGAGTGGATTAGATAATCGTGAAAAATCTTTTACAAAACGTCGATAATATCCAGCCAAACCAAGAAAACTTCGGATCTCAGTTACTGTGGTTGGTCTCGACCATCTTTCGATAACCTCTGTTTTTGCTGGATCCACAGATATCCCCTCTTTTGAGATTATATGTCCCAAAAATGCAACTTTTTGAAGCCAAAATTCACACTTGGTAAATTTGGCATAAAGCCTCTCCTTTCTCAGGGTCTTCAATATAATTCTCAAGTGATCTTCATGCTCTTCCTTTCTCTTTGAATAGACAAGAATATCGTCTATAAAGACTACCAAAAATTGATCATGATAGTCTCTAAAGACTCTATTCATTAGATCCATGAAGATAGCAGGGGCATTAGTAAGACCAAATGGCATCACTATAAATTCATAGTGTCCATACCTTGTACGGAAAGCCGTCTTTGGTATATCCTCCCTTTTGACCCTTAATTGATGATACCCTGAACGAAGATCAATCTTAGAAAAGTATTGAGCTCCGCGTAGTTGGTCAAATAAGTCATCAATGCGTGGGAGAGGATATTTGTTCTTGATAGTGATCTTGTTAAGTTCTCGATAATCAATGCAGAGTCTCATTGATCCATCTTTCTTCTTAAAAAATAGAACAGGTGCTCCCCAAGGTGACGCACTAGGGCGTATGAATCCCTTATCAAGATTCTCTTGGAGTTGCTTCTTCAATTCCTGCAACTCAATTGGGGCCATTCTATAAGGTGTCTTTGAAATAGGCAAAGCACCCGGTACGAGTTCTATTGAAAACTCAACTTCACGATTTGGTGGAAGACCCGGCAATTCCTCCGGAAAGACATCATCAAACTCCCGTACAATGGGCAT
Source organism: Viscum album (assembly GCA_963277665.1). Taxonomy (NCBI): domain Eukaryota; kingdom Viridiplantae; phylum Streptophyta; class Magnoliopsida; order Santalales; family Viscaceae; genus Viscum; species Viscum album. The sequence continues at coordinate 196,625,980 of OY728157.1, read as the reverse complement.
ATTCTTAATCGTGAGTTTCTCACCAACCATTTGAGATAAATAACCTTCATTTAGTGGAATCAATACCCATAAGATGGAAGAAATTTCCACTAGAAGGTTATGTTCATCCTTGCATTGATAGACGATCGTAGATTGATCTGGAATATGAAATGTGACTTCCCTTCTTTGGCAATTGATATGAGCTCCATGTAGAGAAAGCCAATCCATGCCAAGAATCACATCAAATTCCACTAAAGGAAGGATCACAAGATTTGCAGGAAGCACTTTCCCACAAACTTCGATCGGAGAAGAATTATAAACTTTTGATGCGATTGATGTGCCATTAGGTGTTGTCACGGCTAACTCAACATCTAATTGTTGAGGTAATACGGTGATACCCTTAGAAAAGTCTTCAGAAATAAAAGAGTGGGTGGATCCAGAATCAAATAAAACATTTGCTACTTTAGAGTGGATGGTAAGTGTACCTTTCACCACATCGTTATCGTACTCCACATCACTGATAGAAATTACATGTGACTTTCCATTGTCTTTAGCCTTAAGATTTTGTTGACGTCGACCATCATCATCAACCCTTGGATTTGGGCATTGATTGGCATAATGCCCCATCTCCTTGCACTTGAAACATTGAAGTGTAGTAGGTTCATTCTGTGTATCCCTTCCTTTGTTTGCATCATTAGACATCTTCTTCCCATTATCACGGCATTCAAATGCCCGAAGACCATCCTTTCCACATTTAAAACATTTACTTGTCCCTTTAAGACAACTCCCTCCATGTTTCTTTCCACACTTTGAGCATAATGGAAAGTTCATCTTCTTTTCAGTGTGCTCTTTAGAGTTTCCTTTGAATTCCATCTTCCTCTTCTTATAAAACCCATGTGACTGATGGGTTACTCCAATATCCATCTCGACTTTGAGAGCACATCGAATGATTTCCTCGTAGCTATTGAAGTCCCTTATGGCTAACGCCCTTCGAAGACTTGGTTTTAAGACACTAAAGAATCGATCGATCTTACTCTCAGGTTGGATAATAATACCAGAAGCATACCTTGCAAGTCTTGTAAAATTTGCTTCATAGGTACTAACAGATTCATCATCCCTTTGCTTCAGTTCAAGAAACTCTTTCTCCATCTTTGTTCGGAGAATACGAGGGAAGTACTTATTGAAAAATAAGTTCTTGAACTCGTCCCATTCCATAGACTCAATTTCATCCCTTTGCCTCGTATTCTTAACAAGATTCCACCATTGATCAGCATCTCCTTCCAAACGGTACACTGCTAGGATGACTTTATCATGCTCAGAACATTGAAGAACTGAAAATATCTTTTCAGTAGTACTAATCCATTGTTCAGCAACTAATGGATCAGTAGACCCGCTGAAAGAAGGTGGACGCTGCCTCATGAAGGATTCAACAGAATGTTGCTCCCTCCTTTGCTCGTTTGGAAATCCTGCATGATTCATAGCTTGAGAAAGTTGTGTGAGCATGGCTACAAGATTTTGCATTCCAGCTCCCATATCGTTTGGTTGCTCAGGGGGACAATCATTGCATTGCCCATCGCATTCCGCATTAACACGGTTCCTTCGGGTTCCAGCCATTGACTAAAACCAAGAAGAATAGTGTGAGCAACACTAATTATAATAGGAAACCACATAATTCAAGAATTAAATTTTCATGCTTATGGTCTTATCCTAGGTTATTCATGGCCATTTCTAAGATTGTGTTCTATGCTTAGACTTATTCTTAGGGTTCTTACTAAGGCTTTCACATCCTAGTTTCCAAAGGTTGACTATACCTTTCCTCTGATACCAACTATAACGACCCATAATTTACATACATTGTTAATACTTCAAAATTGAAGCACACTTATTACAACATATGACAAAACCACAAAGGACCGTATAGGTATAGTGTCTTTAGAAACTGGGAAACATAAACAACTGGTTCATAAATCATCTACAGTGTCTCCCATTTATTTCATCATATCTAGGGTCCCTTTTAGCATATTCTACTTAATATCTATCTTCCTGACCTGGGGAAAAGAAAACATAAAAGGGTGAGCTCAAATGCTCAGCAAGGGCAAATAAAGGAAATAAAAATCATATCATATCTTTTTGAAAATCAAAACCTGCAAAAGCGATCATAATATCTTAACATGGAATAAATCATAGAAGTGAAAATGAGATCCCCATAATCATAACATAAAACTTGAATCTTTGTGGCATGCACACATAATCATGGAAAATCATTTCTTGTTAGTCATGACTCATTGCCAAGACTATCTTAGTGGACAAAGTCCCTTTCTGAACCGAGTTCACTCCTCGTTTCAGTCCTGTATCACTGAACCGAAATAACCTTCCGTTCCAGCCATGTCTATCTCTTGAGATATAAAATCTTTACCCAATGCATTGGAGGGAGATATAGGTCCCACCCATCTTATAATGAATCCTTTCTTATGTGTGCCACATAATCATAAAACATACAGCATCGCATAACACATGTAACAAAAATGGGATTCTTGAAACATCATGACATCATAAATCAATTCATATAAGATAATGGAATTCATAAAAATAATTCCATCACAACATGATCAAATCAATGTAATAATAGGGATAAAAACAGAACCCTTTATTATCTTAGATGGAAAATAATTTTGGTAAAACACTTGAACTTTATTCTTGAGGAAAATATCCTTTCTTCTTCAAAAACATTTTTCCTTTCATAACATGTCAAACAACTTTAAAATAAAAGAAGATGATTAAAAATAAACTTAAAACTTGTAAAGGAAGCTTCTTGGAAATAATGTTTTAAAAATCCATTCAAGCCGTATAAGTTAAAAAAACATTCTTCGTACTTTTGTCGGAAAAGTCAAAAAGTACCTCTTACGGAAAACGAAAAAAGATTCCTTTCGTTTCTTTTACTAAAAACTCACCGAAGGGTAAAATTGGATTTAAACAATTGTAGTTGGATGGAAATAATATTACATATTTATGAAACATGGATGTGGATGATAAAATACACCCCAGTAAATACTTACGAATAAACAATCTCGGATAAAAATGAGATTGTGATATTTTCCCTTACCTTAGGTCCGATTAGCTTTGTCCGAAGCTCCTGTATAATGGATTAAATAATGTTATTGACTTATTCCAGAATCATACATATTTATATGATATCATATATGGTCATATTATTAGCTTCTTGTTAGTAATATTTCATTGTTACTTGTTACTCGGGTCTTTATAACTTTTTGTTCTTATGCGTGTTTTGTCAAATAAATTCTTATTCTTATCTTTAGGTTATAGATAATTCATTTCCAGAATGGTATTAGTGTAGTATATACCATATTCATTCATTCAATTCATTTATATAATCATTATGAAATGAATATCATGTAGAACGAGTCGCATCACATCGTGGAGACGGTATTCCGTACGTACGCACGAGTGATGATATCGTTCCTATGATCGTGGAATTGTATTGGAGTATATATATATTATTTCAGTATCAATATTACTTCATAATAATCATATGTAGTTACTCATTACACCATTATACCCATCCTTGTAAGGTGATGGTGGAAAATAGATTACACCACAGCGTGGAGACGGTATTTCGTACGTACGCACGCGTGGTGATTTCATTTTTTCCGTAGGATGGATAGAAGGTGAATTAGGGTTGTTTCATATTTATAATAACATATCAGTATGTAAGTAATACTGATGTTATTACTTTATCATGAAACAACTAAAGAAGAATAAGTTGAAGAAGAAAGAAATTGAAAAGATCGGTAATGGATATTACCTCTTCTTTGGAACGCTTCTTTGAATCCTCCACTTAATGAACTAAGATTGGTCTTTAGAGAAGACCAGGACCTCTAGGATTATTCTAGGGAAGTTTAGAGGAGAAAATGGCAGGGTTTGGCCGAGCTTGAGTGCTCAATTTGGTGTGAGGAGGAGGGGGAGGAGGTGCCCTTTTATAAGGGAGGAGAGGGGCACCTTAGGAATATCTCAAAATATTATTTTATATTAAAGTCAAAATCGGTTTATAATGGTTCCAAAGGGTCTTATTTCAAAGATAAAGTGGGGATGGGTCGAAATCCTATCAACCAATAGGATTTAGACAAGTTTAGGGTATTATTTTAACCTTATCAATTAGATTTAACTCTAAGTTAATTATTTTAACTTTTACCGTGTCTTTTTGTTTTCCTTCACTATATGGTTAATACACTTACTATAACATGCCAAACGAACCCCAAATTGTTTATTATTAATATATATATCCTTATCTAAGTCATTTGGCCGAACTTTAGATTTTTAGGAATAAAATAACAATTAATAATATAATATTTGATTTAAAAACTATTTTGTGTCAATTTTGACACTATTTGATATATGATTTGTTTGAAAGTCATAACAGAATTATATGTTCGAACCAAGTTGATTAAATCAACACTAATATATCATAGTAACCTAGAAATTTAGTGGAATTCATAAAAAGTCTCAAATTACATTTATTTTGTTGTTTATAACATCAATTATGTCAATATTTCATTAATAAGATAATTACTGCATCATCATTATGTCATAAATAAATTAAATTATTTAATGTCTACAAATTACAAATAAAATATCATCATGTAGGAAATATTTTTAGATTTCTAATGAATATTTACAATTGAATTTATCTTATTTATAACCCCATATTAAAAATGAGTTACTTATTAAACTTTGATTTTAACTATTTTAACCCTTCTTTAAATAAATTAATAATAAATGTCCTAATCTAATCCAAGTGGGCCTAAATGGTCATATTTTATTCCTAAGTTTGTTTTTGGTCGAATTACACTTGTCCAATAGAATTAGGACATGTGTTAGGGTAATATTAATATCATATTTACCCTTAGTTACCCTATTTACTATTAACCGCGGTAAAAATCGTAAAAAGTTACTATTCACCAAAAAATTATTTTCATCTCATTGAACCACATTTTAGTCCTTGATATTAACCGTGTCTCTCGGATTTTCAAAATTCCATTCACAGAAGCGGTAAAATTAAGTTTTATGCAAAATTCTGTTTTTTAACCTACCACTTAGTGGTTTCACTATTCATCAAAAATTGAAAGTTTTCAGAAAAATACCAAAATTTCACCCTTGGCTAATTTCGATATTCTGAGTCCAAAAATGAAGTCCACTTTGAAAAATAAAATTTATAAAATTTTAAAAAGTGGTTATTACTATTCATAACGGCTAGTTTTAATAGCATATTGTTGTTTAGTGAAACTCAGTATTGCGTACGACGCAAGCTATCGAGGAAGGTCGTGATTGCGTGTAAAGCAAGTCAAGCAAGTGTTGTGTAGAAAAAGATTCCTTTGATAATTTATATAACATAAAAGTCTCGGGTGTTACTGTTTGAGCTCACCCCTTTCAATGTTTCATTTTTCCCAAGATTCCAAGAAGTGTATTATGATTGATATGCCGGGTTAAGCTAAATAGAATAATGGAATTATCAAATAACTTTTTTCTTGTATTGTATGTTTGAAAGTGTAATGTAATGTTCAGGTATGAAATCTATTTTCCAAGACATCTAAACTGATCAGCCTTTCAGGACTTGATTCCTTGTAATCATGCCAATGTATTAAAACAATGCACTGAATCTTCGAATCTAGGGTCGGGGCATTACCACTACATAGATAATACTCAACATTGACTCTCCCTCTTAGATGACATGACAAACCACTTCTTTGGTTGATTTTCCTATCATAACCCTATTTAGACTACTCAAATATTTCTTTCTACTTCCCGATGATCCATTCCCAATGATAAAAAAAGAATCTTATTTCCTAGATAATCTACCATCATTCTAGTTCTACTCTACAATTAAGGCATGATTCATGACTTCTTAAAATGATGTTAGCATGGATATTTTATATTGGGAATGAATAGAGTGCCTTATGTCATACTCAAAAGTATTGACTCTAATATCCTTATCATCCACCAACATGGGTGTGAATAGTATAAAATCATTAAATAAATCGATATAGTTCATCACTAATTATCCCCTACACCAGAAACATAAAATCCCAAGATATGTTATCCTTTAGAGTCTCTAGGTTGATGTTCTCAAAGAAACAAGACCATAAATCCTTCCAAATCAACTGCACATGTTGTTATTTCTATACTAGAGTGTACCACTAGTTCTTTTTTAGCCCCCAAATCATATAATTAGTAGTCTTCACATGCCTCTCATGGGGTCTCTTAAAGTGATCAAAAACTGGCTGCATAGACTCAATACAAAACTCTATTTGTGGTCCACACTCACCCATAAAGATTAGTGTATTTTACAACTGAAACACCTGAGTCAAGTATGACATGGTTGGACTAGCCTTTAGGGACCCATGCCTAATGGATTAAAATACCTATAGAATACTCCCTCAGAGCTACTGATCAATAGTGGGGATTGACATAATAGGTGACTATGGGTTTACTAATTGTGGGGTATTCTCATCCCAACAATTTTAGAGATTAATTGAAGGTCATACTGGTGTCATATATCTAAAATGATAAAAACATGACTCATAATATAGTTTTATCTTCAGTATAATATCATAGATTATTATAATAAATAATAGAAAAATGTTACTCTACTCCAAACTCACCCCCTATGATATAAGGATCTCACATAATAAGACTTAATTCTAGAGTAAACTACCAATTCTCAAATTATCTATGACATCACAAGGGTCCCATTACAGTCCTAGCATATCAAATTAGATGTCAATCATTATGAACTGATCAATTAGTGTGTCACCAAAAAGTTATATATAAAAATTCTATATAAGTTTTTGTTGACACTTTACGAAACCCAACTATATATATTAACTAGAATATCAATCACAAGAAATAATTCCAATTTCATGTGAACCCTAAATTACAAGAATGATTCATGAAAACACACCTCTTATCATCCTGGGATAAGAGTAAAAACACATAAATCATAAATCAATATCAAAATGCATCAACTAGAAAGTTAACCCAAAAATAAATAAAAACCCAAGAATAATAGTCTCATCCCTGGTAATAGGGAATTCCCTCATATGCGGGTAGGGTAATACTATGAAAAATATATATATTAGGCATTTTCATCATATTATAAACTATTTATCATATACCAAATAGAAATAGAAAAGAAAAATATTTCTCTAACACCACTTGTAAAATACATGATCTGGTTCACCTATATTGTGACCAAAACGGAGCACCATGTACCTCAGTTATTCCTCTTCAGATTTTAGAGGCTATAGACCAATGGAAATGGTTGATATATGTCACATAGAGAGACTATAACCACATGTATATATATCCACAAATATAATGGAAGAAATATCATAAATTGTTCATCACAACACAAAGGAAGTAAATGGATATATATCATTGTTAAATGCTAGAAAATAGTAAAAATCAATACATTCTATATACCCATGGTTTGGATACACACCTCAAGGATGAAAAATATATAACTTCTCATATAAAAATAAAAATAAATGAGTTTTCTATATTTAATATCACTAGTTCAATGATCCATCTCTATCATAATCCATTAAGGTGAATGATCCATCACCTAATTAGTATCGAAGTAAAATATGTCATCATCGGTGAATGTGGCATCATCAGTTATAGGTAGATGATACACTACCTTTTTCATATTTAGATGGATGAGATACTACCATATTATAGCTTGGTTGGATGAGTAATCCCCAAACCATAACATCTGGGTGGATGATATATCATTGGTATCACTCTCAAAGAGGAAGACATTCTATCATATAAGGTCTCAAAGTAGAGGAAGAACCATTAGTATTTTCCTTAGGTGGATTATTAACTAGTGGTATCACATCACAAGTTGTTGGTACACCACCAATATCAATTCATGGGGGGATGTAATACCACTGGAATAAGTCCCCAAGTGAATTATGTACCATTACGAAAACTCTCATAAGGGGAAAAACATCTATCAGTGAATGTTCTAAACTAGTTGATATACCACTAATACATCATTATAAATTTATTGAGATGTTAATATTTTATTATTCTCATAGTTAATCGTGGATCACTAAAACTATTTAGGGGTGGGTGAGAAATCACAGACCTACCTGAAGTCATTAGTAACCTCTAGTGCACCAAGGTTGATGAGATACCACCCCTAATTAACTTTAATTGGATGGATGTCGCCTTATACAAATAGGCCCCAAAAAAATTAATGATGAATCACTAAGATTAAAATCAAGGAATTTATAAACATTAAACATACCAAAGGTTATGATCATAACTTTTTTACCCTTTTTAGTGTCTCAGGATTAGGTCATCCTACCTATAGCCTATCTTATACATAAGAAATTACTCACTAAGAAATACTCAAGGGGCCTGCACTATGACTCTATGGTTGGTTCCTAGTAAAAGAAACCCATCATGGGTTCAAAATCAAGGTTTCAAACTCATTTGCATATAAAAGTTGGTCATTGGAGACCAATGGTGTTGATGAACATCACTTATAGACCACGCACATCCTTCTAGAGTTTCATTAGTTCCATTTAAATTTAAGAAAAACAATTTAATTAAATTTTAGGGTTTACACAACAAAGAATCATTTCCCACATTTCATAAGATGTATGCATGGTATAAAAAAATTGTCAGGTCACCAAGAGTCTGCTTACCTATAAATAGTAGGGTCCAACTCTTTGAAAACCACCCCTTGATTTGGACTCAAATGAACTTAACCATGAAACCTATAAAATTATATTAAATTAGTCATAATCATTGATTTATAGTAAAATTGTGACAAAAACAAAAAATATATGAATTATGAGTCATATCAATACCATTTTCGACTTCCTATGTTGAATGGATCATGAAACTGATGATGAACATATAGGATTCCACTCGTAAAAGTAGATGGAAAATTGGAAAAATGGGACGGAACTTTGGTTGTACTAGAGGAAATGAGAGTAAAATATCATTGTATAAAAATAAAAAAAGTATTTATTTAGTTTAACATTTAAAATAAAACTACAGGTATATAATGGGTACCTCCTGGCCAGACACAGGGTAGTCGCCTAGGGGTCACCGGCCACCTAATGGGCCACCTGGAGGATTTTCCTCCACTATCCCATCCACCGAGTACTTGGAGGAATTTTTCAAGGGGTATATGTCCCATAAACATGATTTTTTCTAGAAATTATACCACATTAACTAATAAAACCATAATAAATACATAAAATACAATAGGTCTGCTGAAATCGAAATTGAAATCACACCTCATATAAATGTGGACTGTTATATATTGGATGGTCGCTCATCAATAAAATATTAAAGGGATGATAAAAACATATAATTATAACCATGTAAATATATAATATAGGATTTAAGAAACTTGTACTAAAGAATTAAATTTGGTGAATAAAGTAAAATGATTCATAACCCTTAACTTAGTTAAGGTTCTTAGATTACTATTATCCCTTAGAACCACCAAATATCTTCAACCTAAAAGTGATGAAAATTGTAGAAACTCTTTAATAAATATATAAGTAAATAAATTGAATTTTTGTAATGATAAATGGTAAGTGGGGGTGAGTATTTATAGGTCTGGTGAGTAGAATTCCTTGGAATAAAGTATTGATTATTTTTTTCTTTATCCCAATGATCCACTACTCACCAAAGTGCCCCATTTCCTCCCTTAATGCTACACTATTATTTTTAGTGACCAAATTAGATAAAATAACCATCTTTGATGAATTTGGTCATTCATACATAAATAAGATGTCATATTTATCATATTGGACCATTTTTTACAGTACTTTACTTTTTCTATAAAAAATATCAACTTTTACCCCTTACCAAATATTTTTGTCCTAATTCAAAATATTTAATCTATTTTGTCAAATTAATCCTCTCATTATTTCAAATTTTAATTTTAAATAAAGAAGATATATTTTATAAAAATGTAGTATCATTACCTAAATAGCCCAAATTCCTTCTTTTTTTATTTTTTTGATAACCCCCCTTTCAAGGGATAAGGGGGAATCCTTAAAAAGACCATAGGCTTAGAGATTACATGACCCTCAGGTATTTGAAAATATACAGAATATACTTGGAACTGCTCCCCCTAGCTTCTTCATTGTGATATCAGCTCTCTAACTTCACATGGCTTGTTTGGATAGGCATCTTGTGCAAGTATAGGCCGGTTCTGATGGTAGTGACATACCCTCTCTTTCATAAAAATCCACTCAGCTTCTGCTCTAGGGAATGTGCCAGCTCTGAATCCCCATCTGGAGTCTACTCCTTGTACAGTCTGTCTCATCATTTAAGAATACTTTCAGGTGGACCTGAGGCCCTAAGGTGGACTAAAGGCCTTTGAGGTGGCCCAAAAGCCTTACTGTCCCGAAGGCCTTGGATGGCCTGAAGTCCTTAAAGGACCTAGGGTCCAAATAAGTGGCCTGAAAGCCCAAACAGATGAATAGTTCCTACTACTAAAGTACGGAAAAATGTATGCTACATTTCCAACTACATTACTACTACAGTGCCCACTACAGTACTGCTACAGAACCTGGAAATTTTGTCTCTGCCCGGTTTTGAACTCAGGCCTCTTGGATTCACTTGATGAGTCCTCACCAACTAGGTTGAGGCTCTTGTGCATGTAGTATCATTGTAAAATTCATTTTATTACTAAAATAAATTTAGAATTAATACCACATAACCCTTAGATACATAACTCCTTGCTACATCACCATAAGTCTTAATGGAAAGGTGTTTAATAACGTTACATTCATGGGGTGGTTTAGAAAACATTGATCTCGTCATAATCCCAATCAACTTGATTATTTCTTGCAGATTATTCCCCTCAAAATTCAATTTTTTAAGTTCAACTTTTCCATGTTCTCTAGAAAACCCTTGTGATGTTTCCTCCTTCTAAATATTTCATAAATTTACATCATAAGGGATGTTTCTACTAGTCATGTACATGGTTTCTCCCATCACCAGTAATTAACTCTCTCCATTCCCCTTCTTAATATATACCAATTATAACAATTACTTTATAATGACTATATTTTTGGGTTTTTTGAATTTAAAATTCGAATGAGATAGAGAGGGGGGATACAAGAGTTTGAAAAAAATAAATGTGGGATGAATTTTTTAAAAAATGAGTGATATTTATTTTCTGTGAGAGAAATATATGGTTATTATACTGCGAATTTTAACTATTTTAAAGGGCCACATAGTTTGGTGCACGGTTGGACAAATCACGTACCAACTGTGTATCCTTATCTATCCACAACTACCACCTTTAGATGGTTGGGATGCATGGTTATCCAAACCATGAAATAACCGTAAATATTATCTACAACATCCCACATAATTTTTTCATAATCATATAGTAACTATGTGCCTCACCCCTAGGTTAATACAAACCACATAGTTTTTTATTGAAATTTCCAAAGTTAACCCTTATTCATGTACTAACAGTGAAAACCAACACTGAGATTTATTAAATGAATTGAAAACCTCTACATGCTTTGGGTGCTTCATAGTTTCCCATAAATTATGCACACCAAACTATACACTAGGGTAGATATCATATAAAAATTATAAAATGTAACATGATGTTCCTAAGACTCACATGAGCACCCAAGACCATTCCTCCCTCAAACCATATAAAAAAACATTGAAATTCTCCAAGTCTTTGAATTTCAATCTGAGACTCAATTTGAAAAATGACCCCTACTACCAAATTCCAAAAATTCAAATTCCTTATAAAATTTATACCTCACTAGGATTGTGGTTTTAAAAACTCTCTACCATATAATTTTCCATTCCCAAGATTCCTTGGTGTCCTTTCAACCAACACAACCGACCTACCCTGATCGTCCATTCATATCCAACTTGTTACATTCACCTCTAGAACACTGAGTGACCTTAACTATGAAACTCCAAACATGGAGTGCATAATTCATTATGGACTGATCCACAACTCATCACCATCATTGAAACATGAAGATAGTGCTTACCCATGCCCTTCTATCCCGAGATATAATACTATCATCAACCAGTTAATTCTAGATATTATAATGCTTCCCACCATAACAATTGGATTATAAAGGACAATTATGTGCCACAATACTCTAAAAAATAAAAAATAAACATTTCAAAAACTCATTTCTAGTGGTTATAATACATGATCAATATGATTTCCATATCACCATACCAAATTATATGAAGATGAACCAATAATAAAATCCTCTAGATAAAAATTCTCAAAGGCTCTTGGCTTTATCCACCAACATGTTATCCCATTACCACTTGAACATGATGCATCAAGTCCTCATATGCATCTTAAGAACATTCAGTGCCCCCCTAAATTGTAATCTGAATATTCAATGTAATTAAATTGTTTGGTCACTAACAAATCAAACAAATTATAGTTCTCTCACCCTAAAAACATACGCACCATTGATCTAACTCATGATCAGACCACATCAAAATCATCATAAGCCTAATTCCAATGCAAGGACTCTATCCAACATCACATCTGAATTTTAAATCCATTTTTCATCAAGAAACTAGAAAAACCCCCATTTCATCTACACACCAGCACCCTAGATCCACCTTTATTGTCCAATGATTAGTCTCGTCGCACCCAGGACCCTGCCCACACATGTTTGTACTTCATTAGCCCCTGTTTTATCCATTAATGCATATATTGACTAGACATGATCATCCCAATAAATCATGAGTGCTAATGTGAAACATCAATCACCACTGGTTCTTGGAACATCAGGAGCATCATCCCCAACACCCTCTAAATTCACATCTATAATGAGTTTCACACCCTCCAGGACCAATGGTTCACTCCCCACAATATGTATTTATTTATAACAATCCTCAATTGCAACCACAATAGGATCCATCATCACACATGTGTCGCTTCTCCAGATCCACACTTACCACTATCAACTGTTTACAACACTCCATTCATGTTTTCATTATGGAATCACCTCTAATCCATATTAAAATTTCAGGTCTCCAAACTTGTAATAATTCCGCCATAATGCCTCCCGGAAAATACGGGCCAAGGAACAACCCTGATTCAACCCCATCATGACACCTGGACCCATATTTAACATCATCTTTAACAATAGGGGAAAATTTTCCATTTAATAGAAACTCTCAATAAATAATGCCCATAAATATTCATCATGTTTGTTGGTCCTCAACTCACACATGACCACTCACAAACCTATAAAAATTGTACCATGCATAACCAGAATGTGTACCACCTTAGTCTCATCGGAATTAAATGGAAACATACCCCAATGTAACGCAATCAGACATCCGAAATCATTATCCCATGAGTCTCATTAAAAAAATCCAATATCATTGTCATAAACCACTAACCATTCTCCTAAGCATGTCAATATCACCTATCTAGAAGCACCTGCCGTTCTCTTCTTCAAAATAGGTCATTTCACTTATGCCATAGTCCATTGCATAATAAACTACCAACTAGAATTGTCTTAAAACCTGAAGCATTTACCCACACTGTCATCACACCAATTAAATCACATCCAAAACCAATAGGGTCAGGTATCCTACCGATCATTCCCTTAGAATCTAGAATTGGTACCAAAACATTACAACTCAAGGTGGCTTTTTTAGGAAATCCCAAGGAATCCCATGTGCCTATAAAATATATCATGTATCACATCGTAGAAATCAATCTAAACCCAAATCACTAACCCATGTTTCCAATTTCTAAATGTGCTCACAAGCCTGGGCTAACCCCAATATCCGGTTACCTTCACATATCACATATCATCTAAAATATAGTACTCAAATGACCAATATCCCTTTTTGTGTCTCAATGGAATGAATATATACCACCTAGAATATAAAACATAGTTCTCACATAGGTCATATCTCATTAGGTACACATTTTCTCTTATCTTACTGTCATGAAGAAACTCACTGTCCAAAATACTCATTCTGGGGTTCTCACAAAAATATATATACAAATCAAGAATCACATAATGATTCATAAACATACTCGGGGACTCATCCTCACTGTACATCCTCGTACGAGACTACCCCCTCAATAATCATGATATAAATTTATCCCTCATTGGACTTCCACAATAGTATCCACCCCCAATAGTATTAACATCTCATATATTCACATGTATACATATAAAGACATCACCCTACCCTGATACACATCAACTATACCAAGATCATATGGTTTAGTTAAGTATAATGGCACCAAGAAGTAATATGGTAGCACATCATATAGGTTGTTATTGACTCTTTAAATAACCTAACCCGTTTCTCTTGGAACTAGTACCAAAACCACCCAATAAGGGTTCATCACTAAGGAATATAATTTCCATACCAAACTACTCGGTTCAATATACATCCCTTACTCTAAGGGTATTCATGTCTAGAAAGGATCATATCATCATAGATTCACATGACCTTTCATCATAAGAAAAATACATTATGTCCTAGCTATGTAGAATTTCACCAACATGTAATATGGGAAACCTCCATATAATTTGTTATTCAAACATTAAAATAATAAACCATCATAATCAGTGATATCAATCACACACTAGAATACAAATTTCAAAGTAACCCTTTATTCCAAATATGATGCATGTACATGGCCTCTTACCAATGGTCCAAGATACACAAACCATAATAAATCATAAAATCTAAAAAATCCAGTGTGTCACACTGGGTGAAGTCAAACAACCATAAAATGGAAACCAAGAAAAAAATATCATATCCCTAGTAACATAGACTTCTTATCAGGAAGGGTTTTCATGACACACCACTCTGATATCTATCAAAAGCATCAACACATTCCTATGTTACCTCTCTACCATAACCCCAAATAGTATGTTAAAAAATATATATATAACTCTATGATATTAGTCACATAAGATTTGATACCACTTTGTAATATCCCTATCCAAATTCACTCTGAACGGTAACCATACTAGGTCAAACCATAGCCTTGGGTATGCCTCATCATATACTAGAGGTGACTGAAAGGAAATGGGGGTATAGGGTATTGTTATAGGGAGACTATAACCCCATATTAGAGTGTGTAATAATAGTGGAAATAAACCAAAAAACGTCCACAAGAACAAATCAATGTAAATGGAAGAAATAAACACAAATAATCAATAATAAATTTCATTTTGAAGAAAATATCCACACAAACTCATGGTCATACCAACATATATTGACTGATCATACACTAGGATGATCACATATATAGAATAAATAAAAGGATAAAAGACACTAAGGCTATACTTCCATCCCTGAGCCTCACCTCATCCCAATATCCAATCCCATCTGAGATGTTCTGCCTGATCAATAAACTCCATGTCATTACCCAACATGAACCCACAATTACTAACATATACTCAAGTGCCCAGTGCCCTGATCTCCTAAGAACAGTGTTAGTACAACTTAGTCGGTCACCATTAATGAATTTTCATACATCACTAATAAATTAACTTTATATGTATGTGACATACTCACCTAAATAAAGAGAATATATTGAAGTATCATAAATAAAATAACCATTGTCGATCCTCAGGTTCTAACAAGACACCTAGAATTGTCTATACCTACTTCGTCCTGTTAAGGAGTATCTCTGATAACACCATATAATCATGAACACTCATAATAGGTGAAGATTCCAACCCCCATGAGTTTATCCTAGGAGGTCCATAGTATCATTAATAATTATAACCCCTATGTGTTAATCCTATGTAATCTAGTAGTCATCATGAATAAATCCATCCCCTAGGTGATAATACATAGAAATCAATCAATATCAGGCATAATTATGATTCTTGGTGGTGACCCAAGGTTTTCATAAGAATCAATAATCAATTTCGAATACTTTGGGGTGACCCTAGGTCATCATGATCATTATCATTCATCTTTGACCCCTAGGAGTTAATATTAGGTGATCAATCATATCAAGAATAAATGTCAACTCCTTGGGGTTGACACTAGGTAATCCATGTAACCTCAGGCATATAAGTAAAATCCTAGGAGTCCAAGTAATTTAATACATAATAGAAAACTATGATGGGTATTACATTTCTCCCATGATATCTCAAAATAATAATGAAGAAACATGTTATCCATCATTCCAAACCTATCTAACATAAATGTGATTGGAAACTAAATAACATGACTTGAAATCATACTTGTAGCCATATAAAACATACATAATCCATTAATGTTCTATGGTGACACCCTCAATCAACTCTACCAATTCCCACATGCACCCACTAAGGGGTAATTATATCACTAGGGCACCCTTTGAGGTACATTAGGTCACAACATAACAGAGACACCCTCATGGAATTCTGAATATCTGTCACATATATTAAGAAAACACCCAAAAAATAAGCGGTCATATCATCCCTCAACATAATCATCATCGCATCATGTCCTCACTATCCTTATAAGATAATCCATACAAGCATTAGTCTAAAGAGATAGATCAAGCATGTCTCCCATCTAGAGTCATAAATTAGATATTCCTCACACAACTTACCCATCAAAAGTAAACCTAGGGTAGACCCACCTAGATAATCACATCTAATTTAGAGAATAACACTCACCCCATGATCATATAAAATGAAAAAAGGTTATAAGGAATATATGGTTTAATTAGGCCTACTTGGGACCCACACTCTAACCCGTCACATTCTTCTACACCGAGGTTACTAAGGCACCTATACTAAGGGCCGCTACTTTTACTTAATTCATTCAAAACTCACCCCTATAATAT
Organism: Viscum album; assembly: GCA_963277665.1. NCBI lineage: Eukaryota > Viridiplantae > Streptophyta > Magnoliopsida > Santalales > Viscaceae > Viscum > Viscum album. Next base: position 196,609,113 of record OY728157.1, on the reverse strand, counting down.
TTGTGATTCTTATGAAATATATTTATTAAAATGACCTAAACCATCAATGGATGAGGCATTAATCCAGTGAACATGGGTTCTTAGTATCCCTTGGTACATTGTGCAATACATTTATAGATATTTAATTTTTTTATTAAACAATTTATATAATTTTAAAAATCTGATCAACCTTGATGGTTAGAGAGCACATATCACATGACGTATAAAACATGCATAATACCATATGTGAAATTCAAAGGGACCACTTTACTCAATGATGGAGTTATTCCCTTTGAATCAATACCTTAGAGATCCCTCTTATGCTAATCCAAGCTAAATCATCCATCTATCATCATTATGAGGCCCTAACTCAATCTAAAAATCCAAATTAATTAATTGTAATTATTTATCATGTATTAAAAAAATTAAAACAAATTAATTAATTTAGTATAAAAATAAATAATGCCTAAAAACTCATTGATCCATAACCACTCGATGAAACATCAAGCAATGGGGTGCGTCCCACTCCCAACACGCACCTGAACCTAAGATATTTAAAATTCCAAATTCAATTACCAGATTTAACAAACAATTTCATCCAATTTTTCTATAAACCCAAAATAATTACATAATGTATCATAACTAAATTGAAATGGTGTGAGAAAATCTGAATACATCATCTCAGGAGGTCCTCTTGCCAATCCACATTAAAGACCCACGATTTTCAAAAGATTTCATCATGTTCTGGTGAAATTGTCTATTAAACCTTACCTAGAGATGACTAAAAATTTTAGAATAAAGATAAATTAATAAAAAAAGGTATAGGTGTAGATTAACCTGAATTTGTAACACCCCAATACTTTTACAATATTTTTCTATTAGAAAAAAAAATAAATTTTGTTGATAGCTTACATTACACGCAACAACAAATTTCTTTGATGGCTTGCATTAAAGAGAAGACTGAGTTTGAACGAATAATATTAATATTAGTAGTAAAATTTGTAGTTATAATTTTTATTAAATAACTTATGAAAATATATTTTTTAATTCATCGATTACAAATTTATTGTAAATAAATATAAAAAACAATTGAAAATAAAGGAAACATTTTTATAAAAAACTACTCTTATGCACTAAAGGAATTTTATCTTGATAAATTAAATTCATTGATATTGGTGCATGATATTAATGAAATATATATATTAAATATTCAATAATTTGTGTTACATTCATTCAATATATTTTATAGGTATAAGATAAGAACAAATCCAAATGTATGCATAAGAAACTATATTTTTCTAAGGGTTGTTTTACTTCCTTTTAATGGATAATTTAATTTACAACTAAATTTTCAAAATTTTATAAAATATAATTTTTAAAATAGTAATGTAAAAAATATATTATGTTTAATTTTTTTTAGTTATCTGAGAAGTTTCGTTTTTTGATAAATAGTGAAAATATTAAATTTTAATTGAAAACTACATTTTCACCTAAATAATTTATAATGAATAATTGTATTTGAGTCTTTTAAAGAAAAATAGATCAATTAAATATCTATTAATCCAATTCAGTTCATTGGAATCATTTTTATATTGAATTTAGATATAAAAACTTACTAAACTTTTGAACATTTTCACTTTAAAAACCCTCTTTCTCATCCCATCTGCGCGATTAATTTTAAATTAATTTCTGTAACATTTGTGAATTGAATATTTATAAATTTACTAAATATATGGAATAATAAAAATTTATAATTTATAATAATTTCAACTTAATCTTTTACAAAAATAGTTAGTGAAATCTGTTGAAATTAATTACAATGATTTAGAGAAAAATGAGTTTACCAGGGGACTAGACTTTAAACTTAAGGGGATTAATGACATGGAAACCTATTCAGAACAAATTTTTTAGAAATATTTAGACCAAATCCATTATATTATTTATATTTATCCATTATTGGGGGATTTTTACATGAAAAAAACATGGGTGGAATTCATTTACTCAAAAAATTACAAGTGTACCACTGACCGCACATATAAAAGTCCTTCCAATCTTCTCTCCACTTAACATCTTCAAGCCACATTGGTTAAGCCAAAAAATAACAAAATTAGTAACCAAATTTATTAATCCCATCGTTTAATCATTATCATGGTAATAAATCCGACATCAAAAGGCATTAGTGAAAACCTAAGGAGGATACCCAAAAAAGAGGCAGTGTTCTTCTAATAACATTTTTGTTTTAATTCATTCTCCACCTCATTAAATTTTTATTATAAAATGATTATATAATAACATCATTATATTAAATATAATGATATTTTTTATGTTAAGTATAATACATTAAACTTCACACACATTCATCAAATCAGTTATGAAATCATCATTCATGTGTACGACACACTACCGCCTCGCAAACCTATGATGTTTTTTTCCATTACAACCTTTCAAGGTTTGAAATAATGATGGATTTATAGTTTAAATATGATAAATATGATATTTAATATGTTTTTATTCTTATTTAATTAGTATATTACACATACCATTATGATTTATTTTTTTTTGGAATACGATAACATCGCTCATGTGTACGACAAACTACCATATCGTGAAGCGATGTGACTCATTCAAACTTTACATGGAATGTATTAAGGATATTTTTAATAAACATATATGATATATATGACATAATAATGATTCTATATTATATATATATATATATGACATTTACTTTTATTTCTTTCAATACAACAAGAAAATTGAAACTATGTTCATATGAACGTACGACCTATCGTCTCCGTTAATAGTGTATTTCATTTCCTATAACCAAATTTTATGGATTAATATAAATATATATATATTTAATATATATGAAATTTTTATAATGGTTTAAATTTTGGAGATCATTAAATTATGATCGTAGTATGAGGAACGAAAAATAACAATTCAAGCATACTTAAAAAACAAGCCAATTAACACCCAAAATAATGAAAATAATGAAAGATTATTAACATATGGGTGATAAAATGTTATAATAGGATCATATATGATATTAAAAATACTAATAATTTTATTTTATAAGATAATAACATACATAAAACCATTATACATGATGTTAAAGAGTGTTTAACCAAAATGAAGTGTAAGGTAAGTGATTTCATCTCAATTTACATTATATTGAAGCTTAATTGTTATTATGCACCAATTAAATTTTATGAGTTGTATATACTTACCATTTGGAATTTAATGTCATTAATACTTCATTATTAATTTTATTTTATGTTTTAATTTTAATTATTTCATCCAAGGGGATTTGATTGGAAAATTAGTAACTAATAAAAATTATTGTGAAATCTAACTCTCTTTTGTGATTGTTAAATTTATCTTGAAACAATCACTTTATTGTAATAATTTTTCATTGAAAATTAAATTCCTATTAAATATCCATATTTTTATGTAATGTATATGATTATTTACTAAACCTCATATCATTTTTACATACATTTTTTACTTTGAAAGTTATTTGATGAATTGGGGAAATATTGATAAAACTATTTCCTTTACTCAATACAGATATTTAATAAGACACATTATTTATGAATTAAATTAATTATTAAATAGATGAATAATTATTTTTTCTGGTATGAATAATTATTTGGACAATGTAAATTAATACCCTATATTCATTGGTAGTTTTATGATAGGAATCAGTTGGCCAAATCAGGTGGGTTTTTACCCAGTATACTTAAACCATCTTGTAAAAGGTGTTGAAAGTAAAGGTTCATTGTGCTCGGAAAACATGATGTCCAGTATTTAACCATTTACTTCAATGATAATTTAGTTTATATTATTCTCCATTATATCTTTTCTATGAAATTATCTATGGATTCATTTCATTCTTAGTTTATTGATTAAATTCAATGTATTTCAGTTATTTATCTTGTCATATTGATTATTCCTTATCAAGATATTAATGTGGAATATGTTTTCAGTTATCTACCATTCCATTTTGATTATTATTATTTATACATTATATCTACCATTGAACTTACCCCTTACTAATCATTTGAGATCACCCTTATTTAGTTTCCTTTCCCCAAGACATGAAGATGAATTCTAAGAATGAGTTTCAAGGATACCAAGATTTTACTTTTGTTATGTTTTATATTATCTTCACAATGTAATATGGGTATCAAGTATGTAATATGGTTTTTCAAAATTGATAAATTTTTTGGTTATTTTGGATTTGAATCTGCTATATATGCCAATGAAATAAAGTAAGGCACTGGATTTGGGATACTAGGGTTAGGGCCATTACAATTGGTATCAGGGTAAGTTTAGTTGAATACATGGGAACGAGATTTATAAAAACATATATTTGGGAAAATCACCATATAATTTAATTTTAGGATAGGTATAGAAAACAATCCTACAGTTTTGGTAAGGTGGATATTATATGGGTCTTCCTAGAAATTCAACCATATCTAGATACTACAAGTGGATGTGGTTCTATCGTAAATGTACCTTGGGGTAATAGCTCAAAAAATGGTGTGTCGGTCTTGAATCAAGTGCAACCTATTACATAAAAATGGACCTTACTATGAACTTGGTTTGACACTCCCAGAAGATACTCTTAGTATAATTCACATTTTCTTTAAAAAATATTATAATGTATTTAAGAGTAAAAATATCCCCAAATAAAACAAAATTTATGATTCTAATATTAAAATTGCATAAAATTTTAATTTATGTTTAGTGTTACACCATATTTGGAATTATAAATTACGCTTTAAAATTAAAGATTTTATGAGATAATTCAGTATGTTTCATTGTTTAGAAATGTATTCTAGAAGGAAGAATGGTATCAATACTCGTGGACAATGTAGAGATTCCCTTTTCAGGCAACCAATATAGCTGGTACTAGAATGGTGAAAATTATGGTTATATTAGTTAAGATTAATTATATTATGACAAATAACCTTCTCTGGATGGAGGATACTATTCCATAGTGATATTATCTTGTGTTGGATTGCTTTATATGATATAATCCCCCATATTTTAGTGGGACTACTAATAAAATTATAGCTTAGCAATCGATTACATATATAGAGAAGATATTTATGGATTTGAGATGTAGTGAAAAGAAAAATGTTACAACTTCCATGTATTATATCAAAAGTTATGTTGATCAATGGTGTTTTTTGATCGACAATACTAAGGTGGAAGAAGAAATAAAACTCATATAAGGGAAAAATTATAAGGATACATTATTCAATAAATATTTTTATCATGAGAAACAAATTGATATAAATTGAATGTTACTTAGATTAAATAAAAATGAGGAAGAAAATGTCACTGATTATGAAGATACATTTACAAAGTTATCCTGGTACGACATGGATTACATATGTGAATCAGAGTTTAAGACTGACTATTTATTTTAAGGGATTAAAACAAGTCTCTAAAGGGCACTGGTCTCTTATACATTTTCTCATATGATGAAATAGTTTTATGTTCCATAAAAAGGGAAAATTAATTCTATATATACTATATATTTATAAGAAACGAAGAAAATAAGAGGTCATATAAACACCATGAAAAGGAAAATGCATCAAATAATAAGAAAATGATGAAGGGATTCCCATCATGTGAGAACTTTGGAATGAATCACATAGGGAAATTCCTGATGGGCATGGGAGTTTGTTGTAAGTATAAGTAAAGGGGTTATCATGTAAAAGAATGCAAGGGGATGAAGGAAAACACTTATATTTAGTGTTAATACTACCAAAAGAAGGGGAACTATAAAAATAAATACCCCAAGAATTAAGGTAATATACTACATAAGAGGACAATGTGAGATAAACAAGATTTTGTGATCACTATAGTTGAGGTAGAAGTACCCAATGATGTGGTAAAAGTTATATTAATCCTATATTAAAATTTATCCAATGCCTTATTTGATTCTATATCATCACACTCTTTAATATCTACCAAGTTTTCAAAGAAAATTATACATTTCCCTTTTGATTTGATATGGGAGTTGTTAGTTGATAATCCTAAGGGAAGTATCATTATAATAAATACATGTTAGGAAGTCCCCATAATGACACATAAACAAATTTTATTTTCTAAACATATTATAATACCAATGGTTTAATTTTATATAATCCTTGTTGTAGATTGGATTTAAAAATATGATTAAAAAATTTATTACAAGAAGAAAGAAATTATTATTTTTGAGGAAGATGTAGAATTACCTATCTTTAAAGAAAAAACAAAATTATCTGATTCTTATATAGATCCATCCCAAATAGATCTACTAAATGAAATTCTTAAGGAATAATAGAAAATTACATATAGGGAAGAATAATTTAATCTTCAAATTGAGGATGTTCCTATTATAAATAAATATATTGATGTATTTCCAAAATAATTACCAAGACATCCCCCCGAGCATGAATTTGAGTTTTCTATTGATTTAATCCATAATGGAAGACCAATATCAAAGACTCCCTATATAATGAACAATATATAATTATTGGATTTGAAAAAATAACTATAAGATTAGAGTAATAATGGATTTATTATCCCAAGTGTTTCATCATGGGGATCCCATTTTATCTTAATTAAAAATAAATATGGATCCATGAGGTTGTGAATTGATTATAGGGAAATAAATTCTATTATGATAAAAAACAAGTATCATATACCTCTCATTGATAACCTATTTGATCAAATTCATGGCGCCCAATATTTTTCAATTATCGATCTTTATTCTTGGTATCATTACTTATGAGTAAAGAAGAAATAAATTCCAAAAATAGATTTTTGAATGATGTATAGACATTACAAGTTTATAGTTATGCCATTTTGATTGACTAATTCACCCTCTTTTTTTTATGGATCTAATGTACGTATTATTCATGGAATATCTTGATAATTTTTTTCTGGTATTAATTGAGGATATTTCAGTGCATTATAAAATATTTGGGGACTATGATAATCACTTATAGATCATTATTGAGACTCATAGAAGGAATGAGTTATATGGTAAATTTATTAAGTGTGATTTCTGGATTCATGAAGTTTTCTTCTTGTCTATATTGTCTCAAAAAATGGAATCTCAGTTGGTCCTGCAAAAAAAAGATGGCCATAAAATATCATACACCAATGAACATAACTGAGGTACATAGTTTCATTAGTTTGGAAGGTTACTATTGGATATTCATTCATAATTTTAACCAATTGGATAACGCGTTAACCACACTTACACATAAATGGGCTGAGTTTTTTTTAACAATGTAATGTGAGTAATTTTTTGATGAACTAAAGAAGAGATTGGTCAATGCTCTGATTTTGACTCGACCATCTAAAACTGATGGGTTTTTGATAGATAGTGATGCAAAAAAGAAGATACTTGGTTGTGTACTGATGAAAATTGATAACATTTTTGCATATGCATTAGGGAAATTGACGATTCAAAAATATAACTACCCAAATCATTATCTTGAGTTGGCATCAACTATATTTTCTTTGAAGATATGGAGACATTATCTCTTAGGGGAAATATGTGAGATATACAAGGATGATAAAATATTGAAATAAAAATTTTTATAGAACGAGATCAATATGTGACAAAGGTAATGGCTCAAGCTACTCAAGGATTATGATTTTCTAGTACACTACCACCTAGGGAAATAAAATAAGGTATTGGATGCATTGAGTTGGAAATATCCAAGAATTAGGAACTAAATTAAAATTGAGATGGATTTTTTGTTCATGGATATAGTAAATATGGACATGGAAATTACTAAGTAAGGGGAAAATCAATAATTTTTAAAATCATTTAAAAAAAATCTTTATTAGAGAAAATAAATAATTTTCAATATGATTATAAGGACTTTTAGAAGAAAATTAAAGTTGTGAACGATAAGAAATTAGCAAACTTCATTTGTGAAGATGGTGTTCTAAAATTTGGAAAGAGATTTTGGGTTCCATCTATACCTGATCTAAAAAGTGAATTTTTGGACAACACTCATGGATCAAATTTCTCTATAAACATTAGTATCAAAAAATTATATAGTTATTTTAGGAAACATTTTTTTGGGATAACATGAAGCGGGAAATTACTGATTAAGTGTCTATGTATTTGGTTTTTCAACAAGTAAAATCTGTGAGGTGGAAACCTAAAGTATTCATGCATCCTATTAATATTCTTATGTGTAAATGGGATGACATTACTGTTTAATTCATCATAGGAGTTACAAAGACTCCTAGAAAGAATTATGCAATATGGCTTATCCTTTATCGACTAACCAAATATGCACATTCCTCACAATAAGAGAAGATTTACCTATTTTTAATCTTATAAGGCTCTATATTAATGAAGTTGTAAGACATAATGGTTCACATCTTTCGATTTTTTCTAATATAGATCCCTATTTTACATAAAAATTGTACAAGATTATTCAAAAGTCTCTTGATATTGTGGTTTATTTAAGCACCTCCTACCATCCTCAAACTGATGGATTGTATGTAAGGACTATTCAAGCAACCGAAGACATGGTGAGGTTATTATCACTCAACTTTCAAGGTATGTGGGATCAATTTTTACCTCTGGTAGAATTTTATTATAATAACAGTTTTTATTCAAGTATTCCAATGGTGCCATATAAAGAATTATATGGAAAGAGATGTCACACTCCAACTTTTCTCGAAGTCCTAGAACATGTTTAAGAGATAACAATGAAGTTAAAGGCTATTAAACCTCACATTAAAGAATCTAAAAGTAGGAAAAATATTTATTCTAATAATCAGAGTAATGATTTGGAAATCCAAGTGGGAGATCATGTTTTTCTTTGTTTGTCCCTTATAATGATTCCTAATTTAGTAAAGGGGGTCTTGGGTGTGTTTGGGGATCATTCGAATATCGAATCCCTATAAATTAAAGAGATAAATTGGGCTGCATGGTTAGTAGAAACTCTACAATTTTGCCCACACGGTTTCCCTAAACCATGTGGTTGTGGACAGTGGGGTGCTGGGGGTCGCATGTTTTTTTGTAACTATGTGACCCCAAGAACACACCCATGTGTCCAACTACACGTTTTCTGATAGTTTCATTTTCAATGTTTTTTCATGGTTAGACAAATTGTGCACCTAACCATGTGGGTTGCCCCTTTGAATTAGTGGCTTGGTGTACAGTATGTCCAACCATTTGGACAAATCATGCACCCTTTTTGAGGTTGAAATACCCATTTTTTCCTTAATAAATTTTTTAAACCATTCTCTTCTTTCTCCCTCTCTTCCCCAATGGTGCAACCCACCTCCCTCATGTATGAGATTCTCCTCCCCTCTTTGTAGGGTTTGTGATAACTCCATCAATCAGACTCAAAATCTCTTATCCTCAAAATCTTTACAAATAACTCAGTAATATATTCAATCCTCTCCTTTCTATTTCAATTTTCCTCTATCCTCTGTTGATTTATCTAGGTTTGACCATTTTCACACAATTTTTAGGGTGTTTTATGATTTCTTCATTTTATCCCATTCTATGTCGAATCAAACCTTGAATATAGAATATTGTAGTTATACTACATTGAGGTAGGTGTTCTAGGTCTTTCTCACTCTTTTCGTTGTTTTAAAGTGGGTGTGTCATTATTCCTCTTATCAGAACTGTCAGACAACACCTTAAATTTAAAAAATATAATTAATTAAATGTATATTTCTTTCAGGAACTATTTGTGTGAGTAGAAAATCACCATCATTGTTGAAATCTTTGACCTAATCCTCCAAAATATGTATGTTTTTCCTTTTATAGTCCTTTTTACCAAACCAAAAATGGACAAATGCCTCTTTAAGTGTAAATCACTTTTAATGGAAGCTTTAAAGGGAAATTGAATTAAGATTTTAACCACTAGTGTGTGTTGGGGTTGTACGATGTTAAATTACATGATTAATTAATTAATTTAATATTGAAATGTGAGCCATGGGTTATGACACTTCTTGAAATGCCCTATATTCCTTTCTCATTGACTAGGCCAAATGTTTTATGCCTTATGCCATTGTTTATGCTTTTTTCCATATATGCATATTGTGTAGATTCAATGATTATTCTTATTTTATATGATTAAGCTATGTGCCTTATACCTTGATCCGGTTACTCAATTCCATTTACCTATTGCCTTATACCATAATTGATTGGATTAGATTGGATGACATGATTTTCTAGCTTGTTATCATTTGATATTTTCATGCCTTATTAATGAAATCTAATTATACATGTTATGTCTTGTGATTTGTGCAATGATTTATATGCCTCACCTGCTATGGGTTAGAAGAGAACATGGGTCCCATTTTAAGGAAGTTTGGGATGGACTCATCATGTTTGGTTTGAATTTACTTGACTCTTAGAGATTGATACATTATATTTCTATGTACTGAATCTCTGGGCGGGTTACACATACTTTTGAGTGACTCTAGTTCCCTAGGGGATCAACCAAGGATGGTCTTATAGGAAATATGGATATTCCATGCCTTGGGTGATAAATACTCTCCGATGTGTGATACAAGGTATGGACTCAGAGTCACCAAGCCATGAGTGATACAAGGAATTACTTTATGGGTTTCCTTGGATGGACTTGGTTGTAACATCCCAGTTCCGGAAGAAACCCATAGGCACCCCATACTCGGTTGGTCACATGGCCTCAATTGCATTTCCCCAAATTCCAGAGGCTGCCAACTAGAAGCAAGGGCCTTGGGTGTGATAGTGGGGAAACTATGCCCCGATTGGCAGAGTACACAACAGAAGTAAACAATACATACAATAGTGGAAGCAGTAAATATCCAACAACAATAAATAGTGGATGACTGGAATAATAAACTGGAGCACACATATATATGAAATGATGCATGATACATATGTCTAGGAAAGCATCCAAATAAGTCACAATGATGGAAATACAAATAGTGTTAAACCAATGTACAAAAGAAAGATAAATAGCTCCTTAGCATTGCAAGCCATAGCTTGGTCCCATGATCTCCAGCTACATAGGATATCAAGTACCTAAAGTAGAAGGGAACTTGCCCTTAACTGTACCTGCAACAATATAATCTATCTTGGTTCAAAAGCATGACCCAAACAGGGTGTGATACTAAATCCCAGTAGGTAACCACCCGAAGATATGTGCCTAATAGCCAGTGATCAAATGGCATGTAAAAGTACAGAAAGCAGTAAATAGGAAAGTACTAAGCATTAAAAAATCCACAGTTTCAAATCAAGCAACAGTGAGCAAACAACTAAACCACAAACAGGTAACCCTCTGGGAAGTAATCACACCCATCCCCTTTGGTCATACCTAAGAAGTACAAGAAACCCAATGGTAAGCACAATCGGTCTAACCCCTCTAGTTCTATTTATGAATATAACAAGACCTTATTAGGAATCATTCATTGTCAATCCCCTTATAGTCTATTGTAAAGCAAGACTCTCTGAGGAAGCTCTCACAGTCAATTCCCAGTATAGTTTAGGGTAGTCAAGAACTCTTTAAGGAAGATCACACAGTCAATTACCATTATATCCCCAAGGCCGAGGACTCTCTGAGGAATCTCACTTGGTCAATTACCCTTATATACAAGGTCTTTCATAGATTCTCTAAGGAAGCACTCAGTTTAAATTCCCCTTATAGTCTAAAAAGTTTAGAATTAAAATCAAAGACTCTCTGAGGATGCTCACTCGGTCAATACCATTGTAGTATAAAGAAATCAAGGACTCTCGGAGGAAGATCACTCAGTTGATTCCCCTTATATCCCTAAGTGGTTATAGTCTCTCTAAGGATGCTCACTCGGTCACTCTCCCTTATAGCCAAAATTTCTCAAAGACTCTCTGAAGATGCTCACGAGGTCAATTCCCCTTATAGTCTAATACACTAGGTTCTCACGGGCTTGTGTAAGTCAATGAGCATAGCCATGTAATATTTATAAAGTAAACCTATAGAACTACATGGATAAATAGTCTACAACATAACAAACATGTGAGAATACAAACTTTCCATCCTACAACAACAGGCATGGAAAACAGGCAAGGAAACCAAGGCTAAACAGGATCAAACGGTCTTAAAGAGAACATGCATGAGAAAAAACAAATCCAAGAAATAGCATTCAACCCTATTCATAGCCAAATATCCTCTACATAGGAATACAAGCATGGTAGGCAAGCAACATGGGTAAAATAGTAAACATGCAATTCCCCGTTCAAGGGTATTGGTTGAATTTGAAAATAAAACACAAAGACATATAACATAAAGGAACAAACCACCTACCTCAGGGTTAGGAGATCAATATACATGAACCTTGAAGCTTGAATCTCCTTGTAACATCATAGATCTAAGAAAACATCTAAAATGTTCAACCCATGATTACATAAGAAAGAAGAGAAATAATTAGATTATGCTCTAGGAGAAGAGAGAACTCACTGATGTGATTCCAACGTAATCAACAGTGTTTGAATCAGAGGACAGATGGAGGTTTGGGGGCTCGTCGAAGATCTGTGGTTGTACAGACTCTCTCGGACGAATGAGACCTAGAAGATGTGTGTTCTTTCCGTCAGACGCGACCCTAGTGCGTTTAATGAAAAAAACAAAATACATGGCATGTAATTATTGTTTATATACTCCACATTAGGCGGCCTCCAAGTCACTCCCACACAGCCGTGTGTGTGGCTACTATACGGCATGTTGTGGTAAGGAAGTACAGGGCGTGTACTCATAAAGTACACGACGTGTACTTCGAAAATTTCCAGAATTTCCTCTTTTCTAAAAAATGACCAAAAAAGGAAAAAGACACCTAAAAAGAAGGTCTGGGTTCTTACAAACCTCCCCACTAAAAGAAATTTGTCCCCGAATTTCGCTCGCATGGTGTAGAAGAAGAATCCTCGAACAGTTCTGGCCACTGTGCTCATACATCGGCCTCCCTCTCCCAAGTCTCATCCTACACCTGTCCGTGATGCCATAACACTCATACGAGAGGAACAGACAGGCCACAGAGAACCTTTTTACTATGATCCACAATCTGAATAGGATGGTCTTCAAATGATGCATCCACTTCTAGGTCAACCTCCTTAGGTTAAAAGACCTGAGAAGGGTATGAAAAGTAATGTCGAGCTGAGAAACGTGGAAGATATCATGCATAGCCCAGTACCTCTGAGGTAACTGAAACCGATAGGCAATCGGGCCAACACTCTCCAATGCCTCAAACGGACCGACGTACCTCGGTGAAAGCTTACCCCGTCTCCTAATACTCATTGGTCCCAACCTCGGTGTGACACATAGGAAAACTTGATCCTCGACCTCGAATCCAGAGGTCATCTCCAATGGTCATCATAAGACTTCTATCGAGACTGTGTAGTATCCATCCTCTTCCGAATCAACTCTATCTTATCTATAGTCTCCTATATAAGACGAGGTCCTAGCCAAGCTGCCTCTCCTACATCCAGCCAACATAAGGGTGATCGACAAGGCCTACCGTACAAAGCCTCATAAGGTTTCATCTAAATAGTTACTTAAAAACTATTATTATAGAAAAACTCCACAAGAGGAATATGATTCTCCCAAGAACCTCCAAAATTCAGAATGCCTATTTGGATCATCTCCTCAAGAACCTGAATTGTATGCTCGGACTGGCCATCTGTCTGTGGGTGGTAAGCTATACTCAAAAGTACCTGTGTACCGAAAGTCTTCTTAAGCCCCTATCAGACCAGAGAAGTAAAACCTGCATCTCTATATGAAACAATGGAGTGTGGAACTTCATGTAGACATACAATCTAGCGAATGTACAAATGTCACATCCCATCAACACTGAAGGTCTCCTTGATCAAAAAAAGTGTGAAACCTTCGTGAGTCTATCAATGACAACCCAAACTGCGTCATTCCATCGAGGTGACCTCGGAAAACCGGTCACGAAGTCCATCACGACGTCATTCCACTTCCACTCAGGAATAGGTAATTGCTGTAAAAGCCCGGTTGGTCACTAATGCTCCGCCTTCACCTACTGACAAGTGGAACACCTCATAAAGAAACCATCAATGTCCCTCTTCATACCTGGCCACCAATACTGATAGTGTAGATCACGATACATCTTGGTGACACCAGGATGAACTGCCCAAACTGAGGAATAAAAATCTTGCATCAGCTCCTCTCATATATTTGTTGGCACCCATACGCGCCCCTGGAAACTCAAGATATCATCCTCACCTTTGGCCTATCTAGAAATAGGGTCCTCTCCCGACACACTCACCCTTAGGACTAGGCCTTCAAAATCTTATAGATGCCTCATTCGAACTCGTTCCATAAGAGTAGAGGTAACATATACAGAAGAAAGAAACGTCTTCCCCTCACTATCGTGCACTTCCAAATGCATCTCAGAGAACATATCTATAAGCTGACACTCACTGCTTGACTCCCAAACTGCCTATATCTAAGTCCTCCTACTCAACGCATCAGCCACTTTGTTTCCTTTACCAGGCGTATATGAAAGCTCAAACTCAAAGGACTGTAGGTACTCAACCCACCTGCGCTATCTCAAATTTAGATCACGCTGAGTGAAGATGTACTCGAGACTTTTGTGGTCAGTGAAAACCACAAAATACTATCCAAATAGATAATGTCTCCAACAACGTAGGGCATGAACAACAGCTTCCAACTCCAGATCGTGTATCGGGTAATTCCTCTCATGTAGCCTCAACTGCTGAGACCCATACACACCGACTCCATCTCCTTGATAATAACAGCTCCCAGCCTGATACCTGATGCATCATAGTCAATAGTTTAGCTCTTTCCTAGCTCTGGAAAGATTAGTATCATTGCTGAAGTCAAACACTCTTTTAGTTCTTGAATGGATAAATCATAAGAGTCTGACCATAAGAATTTTTCCCCCTTTTTGGTCAGACCTATCAGTGGTGCTTCTAAGCATGAAAAATCTTGTATGAAACTTATATAGTACCCATCCAGCCCTATAAAACTCTGAAATTCAAAGAAATTATTCGGATTCTCCTAGGAAACTACTGCTCTCACTTTCTATGGGTCTACTGATACTCCTGCCTCTGAGATAACATGACCCAAGAAGTGAATATGATCCATCCAAAAGTGGCACTTTGATAGCTTAGCATATAACGGATGCTCTCTCAGTGTACTCAAAATGATCTCAATATGGGTATCATGGTTCTGTCAAGTGTGAGAGTACACCAAAATATCATCCACAAAGACCACCATGAAGGAATACAAGTATGGAAGGAACACTCAGTTCATCAGTGACATGAAAACTGCATGCACATTCATGAGACCGAACGACGTAACCAAGTACTCGTATAGACCATACTTGCTCTTGAAGGCTGTAAGAGGTATATATGATGGTCTAACATACAACTGATGATAACCAAACTCAATTCAATCTTCGAGAATCCTCAGGCTCTTCAAAGATGATCAAAGAGATCATTAATCCATGGAAAGGGATATTGGTTCATAACCGTGAACTAGTTCAACATTCGATAGTCCACACAAAGCCTGAGGGTACCGTTTTCCTTCTTCAAAAACAAGACAGGAAAACCCCAAGGAGATGTACTGGGTTGGATGAAACCCTTTTCCTGCAACTCCTCCAACTACTTCTTGAGCTCCTGTAACATAGGTGTATCCATCTTATAATGAGGAATGGACACTGGTGCTGCTCCTGGAACAAGCTCAATCGAGAAGTCAACCTCATGCTCCGGAGGAAAACCTGAAAAGTCCTCTGGAGAGACATATCTGAAATGATCCACCACTGGAGGAAGGTCCAACTGTGAAGCCCCCTAATCATCCAGATATAGACTAGCAATCTGGGTTGTAACTCCTCCCAACCCATGATGCTCTGGACCTGCTCTGCTCGCCTGTATATCCCACTCGCACCTATGAAGAAAGGATCCACCCTCTAGTGATATGAAACTCACCCTACGGTGATAAAATTCGACAACTACCTATAATGGAACTAACTAGTCCATCCTAAGAATGATATCATAGCATGTCATCTCTAGGACATAAAGGTCCCACAGAAAGTGACATCTACCAACCTGTAGAGGGCACTCTCTGCACTGACGTTCACTATCCGTTCTAGTCCCCAACGTAGTGTCTATCGTCAAGATATCAGCAGAAGAAAGGATGCAAAGCCCAAGGCTCTCCATGAAAGAAAAAGATATAAATCTATGAGAATACTATATATCAAAAATAGAATAAGATATAACTAAGTCTACTATGATCGCACCTTGAACGGTAGAAGGTCCGGGATTCTTATCCGGTTGGGTCTTCTCCAATACGAAAGTCTGGATTATACCACGGCCCTATGACCATGCCTGACCACTCTGAGCTGATCCGCCCTGATGTTGCTAAAAACTGGGTGACTGGCTGCCATGGACATAACCTCCACCTCGGCTCGAACGGCTAGAAGAACTCCAGTTCTCGGACTGGTGAGAAACCAGTGGTGCTGCTCCTGAACGAGGAGTCATAGAAGAACCCCTGTCACCAGCTGCTGGTAAGAAAAACTGACAAAAGCACTGAAGTTGACCCATCTTTCCACAATATTGGCACTCCACTGGGTCTCTCGGGCAACGTGGCCTCGTATTCACACTTCTTCCAGGCTGGTAGCACACCACCTGGCTACCGGAAGATGCATCCTGCCTATTTTGATCTCCTCGTGCATCCTCCCTACGGTGCTTCCTGCTATCATCTGGCGAAGCACTAACTCTGGAAGCTGAACCACCCTAGTTCGCAGCTCCAGAATCCTTCATATTGTGCTATGTGATTAGCGCTTGGTTGATGAGAGAAGATATCAATGTCAACCTAAAGTTGTTCACCTATGACTGGTTGTCGTGCCTCAGACCATCCTCAAACTTCTGTACAAGGAACAACTCATCACCTCCTGGAATATGGATGAAATGTTGCATCTATGTGAAGAAATAGGAATAATTCATAATAGAAATATTACCCTACCCCGGACTCATAAACTACATGGCTCGATCGGCCCTCAAGGTCTCCGGATAGATGTAATCATAGAAGATGCACTGAAACTCATCCCAAGCCATATTCTGCTATTGTCCCGCCTATGATATCACATCCCACAACAACTTGGAAGAGTCTCAGAGCATGTAGGTAGCGAGCTTCACCCTATTTTCTGGAGGTATATCCAGATGATCAAAAATTGTCAGTGTGTCCTCTAGCCATGATTATGCAGCCTGGGGTCCTCCATCCCCTGAGAAAGTGGGAGGATATTACTGATGGAAGACCCCTGTCAAATTAGCCATCGATGGGGTAGGAGGTTGCGCTCCCTGAAAGGTCTACATCATCCTCTTAAATCACTCCCTGAAATGTGCATCGTCACCTATTTTAGGTTCAATGGCTGGTGCCAAGGCTGGAAAAATGGGAGGATCCGCAGGTAGTCCCTGATCGGCCATGTTCGGTGTCTGATAAATGTCTGGAAACTGGCGCACAACCGGAGGAAATCTTGGTGGCATGACTCTGTAAGATAAAGAACACACCTTAGATAAAGATTATAAAGGACTGAAAATAAAGAGTGTTAGAAGGGAACAAGAGAAATAAAACATTCATGTTTTACAAAACATGACTACATGGCGGGTAAATTTCGAACACGGCGTGTTCCCTGAAGTCATTAACATGGACGTTCACTCCTACATAAACTATTCATGTAACACCCCAGACACACAGCGTTATGTCCTGACACATGGCGTGTACTTGAATTCTCTTTACCTACCTAAGTCCTTCTACACGGTTAAGCCACACAGCTCTCAGAATGCATGACTACACAGCATGTACAATTACTACATGGTGTGTACTAGACAAGCTTCACCCAACCCATGTTGTTAGTGACACGGACTGACACACGACTCACACTAAACATCGTGTTCTAGATGGACAAGGTGTGTATGAGGAAGGATAACATCATCCCGTGTTGTTCGTGACAAGGTCGGGTACCTGGGTCAGACTACACGACATGTACATGAAAGGGTAACACCAACCTGTGTTGTTCGTGACACGACCAGGTACCTAGGTCAGACCAGACGATGTGTTTAGACGGAACACAGCATGTATTAGACACAACTCGGCCAACCTGTGTTGTTAGTGACATGGGTGGTCATGGGGTCGACACTACACGGCGTGTTATATGGGTACACGGCATGTTCCAACTAGACTTTTCTCATCCCGTGTCTCTTCCCACATGGCATATGACATGGTTTAGAGAATACACATTGTGTACAGAAAGTACACGGCATGTACTTAAGAAAAATATTTTCTCCCTGAACAGAAGAACACATGGCGTGTACTTAACATTACACGACAAGTATTCTAGGTTTTTCTGTATAGTAAGCCTCATAAATAACTCTAGAACCCAGAAAACACTGAAACAACCATTAAAAGTGCCAAATTCCGACCCGGGAGGGCCCATACTCTTCGCTAATCAATGTTTGGTATCTTATTGACATTATAACATGGTAAACAAGGAAATGATCCATCAAATTCTTGTCCATGAGGTCCCATAACACCTCAAGAACCAAAGTTTGTAATTCATTCAAGAAAATCTCTACAAAAATAAATACCCTATCAAACAGCAGGTATTTCTATCAAGGAAACTATCACAACAACATGCATAATTTACACATCATCTATCACAACAACATGCAATCACTAACACATCCTAGATGTCATGGAAAAAATGCATGACATTTGATTTCCAGAAAGTGCCTATATTATTCAAGACATAGAATACCCTCATCTCATCGGGTTTCAACAAAAATAGAACCACAACAACATCAACAACAACATCACAAATCATGTTAATTACTCAAGGTAAAATTAGATCAACTGTAATAATTGCAAAACAAAAAATTTGCAATTAAATGATGTAGATTGGCTTTTCCCTGTACATAAGTTAGCTACTCTCGGGCATAGATTATTACAAAGTACCTATTCCATCCTTCCCTGGCTAAAAATCCAAATAGTAACTCAGGAGAAAAGAAATCCTCTAATACCACTTTGTAACGTCTCAGTTCTAGAATCCACCTAGAGGCGCCCCGTACCCAGTAGGTCACATGGCCTCAAACGCATTTCCCCGAATGCATGAGGCTGCCGAATAGAAGCGAGGGCCTTGGGTGTGATAGTGGGGAAACTATTCCCTCATTGGTAGAGTACACAGTGGATGTAAACAATACATACAATAGTGGAAGTAGTAAATATCCAACAACAGTAAATAGCAGAAGACTGGAATAACAAACAACTGTAGCACATATATATATATATATATATGAAATGATGCATGATACTTATGTCTAGGAAAGAATCCAAACAAGTAACAATGCTTGAAATACAAATAGTGCTAAACCAAAGTACAAAAGATAGATAAACATCTCCTCCTCATCACAATCCATAGCTTGGTCCCATACTCTCCAGCTCCATAGCAAGTCAAGTGCCTGAAGTAGAAGGGTGCTTGCCCTTATCTATACCTGCAACAATATAATCTATTTGGGCCCAAAAGCATGATCCAAATAGGGTGTGTGACTTAATCCTAGTAGGAAGCCACCCGATGATATGGGCCTAACAGACAGTGAGCATATGACAGTTAAAAGTACACAAAGCAGTAAATAGTAAACTAATATACAGTAAACATTCCACAGTTTCAAATCAAGCAATAGTGAGAAAACAGCTACACCACAAATAGTTAACCCTCTAAGAATTACTCACAGCCATCCCCTTTGGTCCTACCTAAAAAGTCTTAGCAACCCACTGGGAAGAACACTCGGTCTAACCCCTCTAGTACTGTATATGAATATAATAAGACTCTCTGAGGAAGCACTCACAGTCAATCCACTTATAGTCTATGGTAAAGCAAGAATCTCTGAGGTAGCTCTCACAGTCCATTCCCCGTATAGTCTTGGGTTGTCAATAACTCTATAAGGAAGCTCACACAATCAATTCCCCTTATAGACCCATGGTCAAGGAATCTATGAGGATGCTCACTCAGTCAATTACCCTTATAGACCTGGTCATTCAAAGACTCTCTGAGGAAGAAGTCACCATCAACTCATCTTATAGTCTAAACCGTTCGGAATTAAAATCAAAGACTCTCTGAGGATGCTCACTCGGTCTATCCCTTTATATTATATACAATCAAGGACTCTCTGAGGAAGCTCACTCAGTCGATTCACATTATATCCCAAAGTGGTTCTAGGCTCTCTGGGGAATCTCACTCAGTCACTCCCCCTTATAGCCAAAAGTGCTCAAAGACTCTATGAGTAAGCTCACCTGGTCAATTCCCCTTATAGTCTACTACACCAAGTTCTCCTGGACCTATGTAATTCAACGAGACTAGCACTGTAATATAGACAAAGTAAACCTACATAATTACTTGTCTAAATAGTCTACTTCATAACAAGCATTTCAGAATACAAACTCTCCATCCTACAGCAATAGGCATGGAAATTTGGAAAGGCATCCAAGGCTAAACCAGACTAAACGGTCATAAAAAAAACATGCATGGGAAAAACACATCATAAACATATCAATAAACCATATTCATATCCAAATATCCTCTACACAGACATACAAGCATGGTAAGTAAGAAACAGGGGTAAAATAGTAAACACATAATACCCCGTTCAAGGGTATTGGTGGAATTTTCACATAATACTCAAATACTTCAAACGGAAAGGCACAAACCACCAACCACAAGGTTAAGAGATCAATATACATGAATCATAAAGATTAAATATCCTTATAATGTCGTAGATCTAGGAAAACGTCTAAAACTGTCAACCCACGATAACTTGTAAAAGAATCGAAATCAGGAGATGATCCTCTAAGAGAAGATAGAACTCACAAATGTTATTCCAATGCAATCAATGGTGTTCAAGTCAGATGAAGTATGGAGGTTCAGGGGCTCGTCAAGGATCCATGTCCATATAGACTCTCTCGTATGAATGATACCTATAAGATGTGTGTTATGTCCGTCAGATGCATCCCCGGTGCATTTAATGAAAAAAAAACAAAATACACGACATGTACTTTTGGAGTACACCGCATGTACTTCCTATTTTCAACACTCTGCATTAGACGGCCTCCAAGTAACTCCCACACGACCATGTTTGTGGATACAACACGTCCAACACATGGCCTACTGCAGCAAGGAAGTTCACGGCATGTACTCATAAAGTAAATGGCGTGAACTTCGAAAATTTCCAGAATTTCTTCTTTTCTAAAAAACATGCAGAAAAGGAAAAACATACCTAAAAAGAAGGTCTGGGTTCTTACATCGGTGGTTTTGATAAGATCATATACACCTGTAATGACCCTTTTTATTCTTTATAGATTTATTTGGATGGCCTCAGGACTCAACCTTTTAATTTTATGGATTTTTTTAGGTGAAAATGCGATGCCTCTTATTAATCTTATGAGCAAGCTTGGCTGATGACATGGAAATGTGACCGCCAAGTCAAAGCATAAGATTGGGGTATATTTAACTTGGTTTCTTAATTTATGATGGCCTATGTATCTATCATATATTTCATATAGGTACCATGGTTCATACATCCATCTTAGGCTGAAGTAGGTGGTATCGGTCAGGCATACATTTAGGATCCCAAGCCGAAGTGTTTATTCTTTTCTTTAATTATTTCCCTATATTTATTAAATATGGAACATTATTCACCTATATTTCTCACTGAATAGATTGATATTGACACCATTGGTGGTGGAATACTGAGATTGTATCTCCCACCCTTCTTAGGCCATCTCTAGAACCAAGGCAGACTTCATTATTGATGGCATTGATAAAGGGAAGCATGTAGCTTATGATACTTGTTTATTCTTCTAGGTTGAAGCATAGGGAAGATGATTGAGCCTATGATCGAGATTCTTTTAGTAATAGTTGTTTACTTTTTCTATATTTTTCTATCATTATTATATCCATGTATCCCATACTTTCCATTATATCATCATGATATCATCACAACTTTATATCAAACGTTTATTCAGCTTCTGCCAATTGTTTATTTATATTTTTTGGGTTTATTTCCATTATTTTTGTTA
The DNA here is from genome assembly GCA_963277665.1 of Viscum album. Taxonomy (NCBI): domain Eukaryota; kingdom Viridiplantae; phylum Streptophyta; class Magnoliopsida; order Santalales; family Viscaceae; genus Viscum; species Viscum album. Next base: position 196,587,022 of record OY728157.1, on the reverse strand, counting down.
CTTGTTACTTAATAATTTTTGTTTATCTCACTTTGATCTATGATGTAATAGTCTCCCCACAAACACATACTAGGCCCTTGCTGCTCGTCGACAGCCTATGGCATTTGGGGGGTGCGTTTAGGGTCTTGTAATCACCATCGCAAGGCACCGTTAAGTGTCACTCAGGGGGGGATGCTACAAAGTGGTATCAGAGCATTTTTTTTCACTTCCTATCTTACTTTTTCGGGTTAGACAGGAGACTAGGATACTAGAATTTTATAAGAAGCATATTCTTGGGATTACCTACCCCACAAACTGGTTAAACCCAAATTTCATGGGATGGGAAAATGTGGTTATGCTTTCACTATTATAGTTTTTATAAATTTTATTATTGGGTGACACACTTTCTTTATGGCCTTAATATTATTTATAAATTTTTAACCTTATGGGATATCTTTTACTATATCCTTATGATATGAAGTCATATCAAGAATGATTTATATTATGCATAATAGGATTAAAATTTCATGCATTATGCCATGCCATATTTAATATTTACCATTCATTTCCTATGTTGCATGTCATTGCTATTTGTTCCTTATTGTGCTTTTATTTTTATATATATAAACGTTCCAATTCATGTAATAATGGGTTATGATTTGGATTAATTGGATTCCCAATTTCAATTTTTAAGGTGTATAGACCTTATAAATTTGAATGTAAATTCACCTAATTCAACAATTTAAATGTAATTGAAATACATGAATGGATAAAAATGAATACCACATTTTAATTGAAATGGTCACCTTATATGTGTTCATGTGAGACATTGACATTACCTGACCTTGTAGTGGATAGTAGGTTGTGACTCTAGTGATCTTGCGATGACCTTTTCTTACAACATATCCCTTTTCTTAAGATAAAGATGAGAGGTGTGTTTAATTTTTAGAGGGGCATTGTCTATGTCCTTTATTTACAATTTTCCCTATCTATTATAAATCCTTTATGAGGAGTGTTCTTGGATAATTGTATAGTCATTCCACTACGATGACCTCTTGATATATATCGAGAGAGTGTAGATGAGAATAATTCTGAGGTACTGGGCCCTGATCCACCCATAGTACTTACTATAGATTCACTTGAGGAACCTCCTACTGATATTCCATCGAGAATCAATGATTAGTTTTGTAAATGTTTTCTTCAATTCAGGTAGTCTGTTTAGGGTTCTCCTCAGCCTGCCCCTACTATGGCAAAGCTGACTCAGGACTTTTAGTAGTATTATCCTCCCACATTCTCAGGGGATGAAAAACCTCACACTATTGAGTCATGGATAGAGGCCATGGTATCTACCTTTAACCATATCTAGATGCCTATAAATCAGAGGTTCAATCTCACTACCTATATGTTATGTGATTCCTCCATAAACCAGTGGGATGTCTTCTCTCAAGATAATAATCATCAAGATATGGTTTGTGAAAACTTTTTGATGGCCTTCAATGACCGCTTATTCTAATAGACTCTAGGGGAGGAATGTACTTGGGAGTTCATGCATATTCAGAATGGAAATATGAATATTCTAGAGTATTCTTATCTTTTCACTGAACTCTAGTGTTTCACCTTGTCTCTAACTGATGACATGTTAATGACTGTGAGGTGTTTTTAGGACGAGATTGGTTATGTTGTTTTCTTATAGGTGAACATATTTCATTCTAATACCATTATATGTATTTTAAACCAAGCCCTAATTACTGAACAGAATCTAAGAAATGTTGTAATTTTGACCCAAGATGGTTCAGTTCTAAGGGAGAACGATGGTTTTTCTAGCTACAGTAAGAACCATTTCGAGGGTTCACATGAAGGCAGTTCCATCTAAGTGACACGCACAAATATTTCCATAGTGTTTCACCAGTGTGGAAGTCTAGGCCATTATAATCCTATGTCCATGAGGAACCCGATTGAATTTCGATCTTGTTGGAGGATGGGTCACCTTCAGTTATTCTTTTGGTCTTTTCCTCCTGAATCTAGTGAGAGGGGATACATATCGACACCTCTATCAAGATTAGAATCTATGAATCCATGTCAATATGGGAGTTCTACTTCTTCCAATATATCAGGTTGTGGTGGTAGTGGTTGTGGATGAGGTAGTCAAGACCTAGAGCTCAAGTGATAGTAGGGTGCATCTGCTCAGGCTAGTTAAGTAGAATCTCAGGACCTCCATTTAGTCCATATTTCTGTAGTGTAACTAGTGCCTAAGTAGGATAATCCAGGGCCATCTATAGGTAGAGGTACTATTATATTATCCTCTAATTTAGTTTATGAACTTTTTGATATAGGTTCATCACACTCATTTATATCTTCCATGGTTGTGGAAAGCTTTGGTCTTACAATTGAGTACTTTTGGGGAGTCACATATCTCGACACACCATTACGAGTCATAATATAGGGTATATACTAGTGCATAGAGTGCCCCTTAAAATAGGTGGGTTTCTTTTATTATGGTGTTTATTCATCATCAACATGATCAGCTTCAACATCATTCTCATCATGGACTAGATTGTTTCTAATCCTACCCAAGTGGGTTGTTATCACCACTGAGTGTCCTTTACATCACCCAAGGAAAACATGTATATCCATAAGGGTGAATGGGACATCCAGGTGAGTCGATATGGACCTAATCGTATAGGGCTAGGTGGTCTGACATCTTAGATGGTGAGTCTTATTATGGGTGATCAGGGGATGTAGTTATTAGAATTCCCTCCTGTAGTGGATCATTTCATGGACATCTTATCTTATGATTTATCTAGCTCACCTCTTAAGAGAGAGGTTAAGTTCACCAAAGAGGTAGTGTTATGAGTGGTGTAAGTTTCAATTACTCCCAATAAGATAGAACCTACATAGCTCTAATAACTCAATAAGTAGATTGAAGATCTAGAGGCAAATGGTTTTATCTGACCCATCGAATCACCAGTGGTTTCATCTATCCTTTTCACTAAGAAGGTAGATAATACCCTTAGATTTTTCATAGATTATAGTTGACTGAACCATATTATGATGAAGAATTGGTATCCACAACTTTATATTGATGGCCTCTTCAACCAGTTATAAAGGGAAAATATTTTCTCTATGATTGATTAGAGGTTAGGCTACAATCAGGTTCATGTGAGACCATCAAACATACCACATACAACATTTTGGAGAAGGTACAAGTCATACAAGTGCTTGGTTATGTTGTTAATATTGATGAACCTTCTATAAGTCTTTATGGATTTTATGAATCAGTTATTCCACCCATATCATGATTCCTTTATTATAGTCTTCATAGACGACATATTAGTGTATTCACTCTCTAGACATGACCATGATAATCATCTTGAGATCTTGATGAATACACTGAGAGAGAACAATCTATATGTGAAGCTCATAAAATGACACATTTGGGTAACCAAGGATAAATTCTTGGTTCAAATAATATTTGAGACAAACATGTTGGTTGACACAAAAAAGGTGAGAATCATGGTTTAATGTGAGAAACCTATGAATGTGATTGATATATGCATCTTCTTGGGGATAGTTGGATATTAGAGGAAATTCATACAGGAATTCTCATGCCTTGAAGTTCCACTCACGATCATGAACAAGAAGGGTGTGATGTTCATCTGGTTAAAAGCATGTGAGATAGATTTTCAACAGTTAAAGGGGAGACTCACTTCAACACTGATCCTGATTCTCTCTAATTATAGAGGAGGCTATAATTTCTACTATGATGCTTCATGGATCGGGTTGGTTATAGTTATGATGTAAGGAGATCGAGTCATGGAATATGGGTCCCACTAGATGAGGTCTCATTAGTGGAATTACCCTACACATGACCTTGATCAATCAATTGTGGTTCATGCTATATGTTATTGGGAGAACTACTTGTTAGGAGAGTGATTCTTTGTTTACATGGATCATTAAAGTCTCAAATACATCTCTACACAATGATATTTGAATCTCAAATGGTGTAGGGGGTCGAATTCCTGTAATCATTAAATTTTGATCTTTGATACACACTCGGAAAGGGAAATTCCATAACTAATGCCTTTAGCTAGGAGACACAGATGCAAGCCTTCATGGATCCTAGTAGTGAGTATTAGTTGATAGCTCTATTCTATGTTATGCGTCTAGAGGTTCAAGAATTACATGGAAAACCAGTATCAGCAGCTCTAGCAATGAAATCCTCCCTTATAGAGTGGGTCTAGATGAGGAAGTTATCTGATTCTAAGGGACTCATCTTGAGGGAGTGTGTCACGTGATAAGACCCACCTTCTTGTTGGGTTTTTGATAGTAGCGAAACCCTACTCTTTTATGGTCATGTATGGGTTCCTATAGATATGTGATAAGAGAATATAAAGGAATCACATGCCTATATTTGGGATGTTTAGCCTGGGTTTACCATGATGTACAATGATATACATCATCAGTATTGGCGTGCTGGTATGAAAATGTAGATAACAAGTTTCATCACTCAGTGCTCGACCTGTTAGTAGGTGAACATAGAGTACCAGAAACCTATTGTACTTCTGCATCCTTTCTCAATTCCTGAGTGGAAATGGAATGATGTCACCATCTATTTCATGAAAAGCTTCTCGAGATACACTCGGGGAAATGATTTCGTATGGGTGATCATCGACAGGTTTACCAAGGTTGCACACTTCTTACCTATTCAGGAAACCTTATCTATTGATGATCTTGGAAGGATTTACATCTGGGAGATAGTGCCACTTTGTATTCTACCCCATTCTATTATTTCATACAGAGACGCCTATTTCACATCATTCTTCTAGAAAGGGTTTCCTAAGGCACTGGGTTCACAAGTGCTCTTGAGTACAACATATCACCCTCAAACCGACGACCAGTTAAAGAAAACAATAGGGGTGTTATAGGATATGATTCGGTCCTTCATCCTTGATTTTGGAGGTTAAGAAGAAAATAATATTCCAATGGTTATGTTTTCCTATGACGATAGTTTTCAAGAAGTTATTCAGACAGAACTGTATGAGGCCCTATACAGTTGATTTTTCTATTCACCATTATGCTATCTTGAGTTAGGTAAGAAAGATTTACTGGGCACTCATCTAATTTAGGAGACTTTATAGAAATTATATCTCATTCAAAGTCATATGGCCATAACTTAGTCTAGGAAGAAGTCATATACCATTCACCATTTTAGACCTCTTGAGTATGAGGTGGGATATCAGGTCTTTCTACATATATTACTTATATTGGGTCATAAATGAATAAAGAAATAGGTCATGTTATTACATTGTTATGTTGGGCCTTTTGAGATGGTGGGGAGAGTCAGGCCGGTAGCCTATCGGTTTTTGTTACCTCATATGTACCATGTCATGATTGATGTCTTATACATATATCATATTTGATAATATCACCCTAACATATATCATTCATTTGAACCCAAGGATATTAAGATATAAGAAGATGTGTCATACGAATAGAATTTGAGATGTATCATTGATCAAAGCACAAAGGCTCTCCGAGGTAGGTCAGTTCTTCTGGTCCAAGTGTTATCGTAGCACAAATGCCTATAGGACGAGACCTAGGAGTGAGAGGCTTATGTACGTGCATAGTGGAAAAAAATTTCTAAGATAATGTCTCACCACCCACATAAGGGAAACTCAAGGATGAGTTATCTTAAGAAGGGGAGGTGGTAACATCTTCGATTTTCTCAAAGTTATGAACCATTCAGTTTTTGTTCGATTTCCTTTTTTTATACCTAATAATGATTACTAATGGATTCAAGGGGGTCTCAGGTGTCTCTGGGGCTTTTTTGGAGCCCAGAGATCAGAAAATTAATGAGGTAGATGAGGCTATAGAGTTAGAAGAAATTGTGCCACCCAACACACAATGTTTCCCTAAAACATGCAGTTGCTGATAGTGGGGTTCTAGGGGCCGCATAGTTTTACTGAAACCATGTGACCAACTATAGGTTTTTGGACAGTGGATTTTTCAATGTTTGAACATGGTTAGAAAACTTTTGTGCCTAACCATGTGGGGTTCCCCTTTGAAGAAATTTCTTGGAGCATGGTTGGATCATGGTTTAAACAACCCTACTGAAAAACTGTGAGTCCTTGTTTTGAGGGTGAAATACCTATTTTCTCTTAAGTAAATTTTTAAGCCTACTTTTTATTTATCCCTCTATTATTAAGTGGTGTAGCCCACCTCCCTCACACGCAATCTCCTCCTCCCCTATTAATAGGGTTTGTGATAACGCCTTCAATAAAACTCCAAATCTATCACCATTATAAGCATTGAAAAAACCTCAGTAAAATCTTCGATCATCTCCTTTATATTTAATGTTTCCTCCATCCTCTGTTGCACTATCTTGGTGTGACCTTTTTAAGACTATTTTTGGGGAATTTTACAATTTATTAATTTCTTCCATTCTATTCTAAATCAATCCATGAAAAAGGATGAGTGTAGGGATGCTACATTTAGGTATTTGATTTAGGTATTTCAATCTCTTTCGGTTTCTTTAAAGTGGGTGTGTCATTGTGTCACTCGTCAAAACCTTTTTCCAATGCATTAAATTTGATAAATATAATTAATTGAACATATTTCTATGTCTGACACTATCCTTGTGAGTATAGAATCACCATCATGGGTGATCTCTTTGACCGCATCCACCCAAATGGGTATGTTTCCCCTCTTAGAGGTCTTTCTTCCAAACAAAAAATTGTTAAACACTGCTTCAGGTGAAAAGAACATTTGATGAATTCATTAAAGGAAAGAATTGAATTAAGATGTTAAACACCAGTGTTTTAGGGGTTTCACCATGTTATATGTCTTAATTTATAAATTGATTTCAGATTTAAATGTGAGCCATGGGTTAAGGCCTCTTCTTGAAATTCCTTATATTCCAGGCACATTGACTAGATAGAATGCTTTATTCCTTACTTAATTTATTATGCTTGTTTCCATATGTTCATGTTGTGTAGCTTCAATACTTATGCTTATTTCATATGACTAATCAATGTTCCTTATACCTTGATTTTGTTGCTTAATTCCATATACTCATTTCTTTATTCCATAATTTATTAGCTTGAATTAGGTGTTATGTTTGGATAGCTTGTTAGCAAGTGATATTACCATTCCTTATTACTAATATGTGATTAGACATTATATTCTTATTAAATATCCAAATTCTTGGGTAATGGATATGATTATTTCCTAAACCATATACTATTTTTACATGTTGTGTTTACTTTGAAAGTTGTTTGATTTACTTGGGAAATACTGATAAATATGTATCCTTTACTCAATAAAGATATTTTATAAGAAATATTGTTTATATGTTAAATAGATTATTTGATATATTAGGAATTATTTGGACTTATATGAAAAAGGTTATATATTATTTAATGTAAGTCCCTTGATGCATTGGTAGTCTCATGAGACGATTTAGCTTGCTAAATTTGATGGGTTTTTACCCAGTACATTTAGATCATCATGTGAAAGGTCTTGATAGTAAAGGTTAAATGTGCCTAGGAAACATGGTGTCCAATATTTAAACATTTCCTTCATTGATAATTCAGATTATATTATTCTCCATGAGATTTTTTTCTATTACATTATCTATGGATTGATTTCATTCTCAGTTTATATATTAAATGGAACATGTTTCAGTTCTTTATCCTTCCATATTGATTATGTATTATCTAGATATTTATGTTGCATATGTGTTCAATAATATACCTTGACATATTGATTATGATTATTGATTCATGATATATTCTCTTGTACCTAACCCTTACTGAGAATTAGAGCTCACCATTATTTTTTTTCCTTTCCCCATGATATTAAGATGAATTCTTTGAATGAGTTTTAGGTATGTTGATATATTAATTTTGTTATGCTTGATTTTCTTTTCCCAATATAACATGGGACTCATGTATGTAATCTAGTGTTCCAAATATACTAAACTATTCAATCATTTGAGTTTGAAACTTGTATGTATGCCAATTTAATATAGTATGTCACTGGTTTTGGGTCATTGGGGTTGGGTTCATTACATAAATCATCATAAAATTCCATAAGGATCACCCCAAATTGAAGGGGGTTAAAGGAGGAATAGGGGAGGAGGTGTTTGTCTCATGCATTGGTGAGAGAGAAATATGAGGGGATATACTTTTAAAAAGTTGGGAGGGAAAATAATTTATTTTCCATATTTAAAATGTTAAAATGGTTATCCAATCCATGAACCAACCATGCATCCTTCACTATCCAAGGTTACCACCATCATCCGATTGGATTATATAGTTAGATAAACCATGTGTTAATTGTGAAACCTGGTCTGCAACATTTCAAATGGTCTTTCTGAAACTATGTGGTGAATGTGCATCTCACCCCAAGCCAATCCAAGCCACATGGTTTCCTATAAAATCTAAACGGTTATAATTTAATCATTTTCTAGTCATAAAAACTAATTTTGATCTTCATATAATGAACAAAAAAACCAATGCACACTTCAGGTGATTTGTGGTTTTCCCTTAAACCGTGCACACCAAACTACATTCCAGGTCATAATTCCTCTAAAACATCCAAAATTTTACCCAAATCTTCTAATACATACACAATCACTCAAGTCATGTCTCGGACCTCAAACCATATAAAAAATAATAACCTCAGAATTATGTAACTCTCATAATTTAAACCTAAATATCATTTTAAAAAATTACCCATGTTCTAGAAGTTCGAAAATTTAAATTTTTTTTAAAATTTATATCACATAAGGAGTGAGGTTTTATAGAATATGTCTCTTAAACCTATCAAAAATTTGAAAACGTCATTGAATGATCCATAATAACCCACATCACATCACAACCGTGATGTGATCTCAGTAAACTTTTCATGAAGTTTATCATCACATCATCCCACATCCATTTGGTAATGGGTAATGACTAAAGAATACTTTTTAGTCATTTATAATTATCCATTACCAATATATAGGTAAATTATCATGAAACAAACTTCATTATTTCCTTCTACATCCTGAGCTGCCATAACTATCTATGAATATCATTATACATCTTGGTAAGCCCTGGGTGAACATCCCATCTTGAAGCATGTGAATCCCACATTAGATCCTTACACAAAATCATAGGTACTACCATAAAACCCCAAACATATAGAACCTCATAGGAATATAAAGACTATATATCTCTTCGATAGATATTTTCCCTCATCAAGAAGTAATATGATTCAGGTATATTCCAACTAATTAGAGGGTGCAAAAAAAATCAGTTGTTTAAAAACTAAATTGAAGATGGAAAAAATCAATGGTTTAAACCCTTACCTAAAATTGATGGCTATGGACCGAATCAGCCTAAACCAGCTCACCTTCAGCAGTGGTTGCTGGAACATGGATCAATGGGTCCCGAGACACCATTTTCACAACCAAGAACTGGAAGAATACAAAAAATCAGATTAAACTCTAAACCTAGGGTTTTGGCCAAACTTCCTAGGGTGATAGAGAGGCTCAAAAATTACCAAAAATAAGGAGAGGATTATTGGAGGGAATCTACCTTGGATAATTAAAATGAGATCTAGTTTAAATCCAAGAGAAATCAGAGCAGAAGAAGAGGTCGTAAGAGGAGAGGGTCATGCGTCAAAGGGGGAATGCTCCTTGGGTGTGTGTTAATCAGTTATAAAGAGAGGGCCTCATATACGATGGTTACATCGACCAACAATTATGTGATCGGGAATAGGAAATCATCTTTCAGTCAGTGCTGGTTAAGGTCCCCGAAGTCAATGTAGATTCTAATCTGTTCATTCTTCTTTTTTACATGGACTATGTTTTCCATCTGGATCCGATATTGGATTTCCTGTATAAAGTTGGATTTGATTATCTTGTCATCTTCAGCCTCTATTTTGGCAGAATTTTTTGGTTGGGTACTTTTGGATGCCTTCTTATAGCCCAGATAATCATCTGGAAAACCCATATGATGAGTGGCGACCTCAATATTGAGGCCTGCCATTTCTGTGTAATTTCAAGAAAACACATCTCAATTCTTCTTTAAGAATGAGTTATATGTCTCCCTCTCTTTGGTAGGTATATACACACTCACCAGAGTGGGTCGTGGGTCCCCTTCAGTTCATAGGTTTATCACCCTATGTTCTTCGATTATGGTGGCGATGCCTTCTTCGAATGTGGGAGGGGAAACTTTTAGGTCTTCCTCCTCTTCTTATTATTTTTAATCATCTTTATCATCTTATTCCTCTTATTATATAGAGATGATTCCTAAGAATAACTATCTAATGTTGAGAGAGAAATCATATTTCACCTTCGTGATTATGGTGAGGGTAGTTTGAGGTCCCAAGGATGGGTCAGGAGAATCTTTAGTAGGGCTATTCCTGTCATTATAGGATTTATTTCATTCTTTCGTTTCTTTGGACTTGGTGGCTGTAATAGAAATCCTGTAGACAATTGAGTCTATTTTAGGAATTGAACTTATGCATTAAACTTTTTTGATGGGTAGTACATATTCATCCCCGAGATGTTGGAAGGGATCAGTGAGATCCATTTCCAATCCATTCGTGGCCGTGATCCAATCAACGTCGTTGGCCAAACACTGCCTCTATTTCATTTTATAGAACCCTACGTTGATGTAATGAAACTCACAAGACTCAAACGGGTATTTATCAGTGTGTAATGTCATGTTTTTTACATTAGTTAAAAATTTGATGCACTGATTGTATGATGATGGAATTTCGGTGTGCTGATGTAGCCATGCCATCCCTAACAGGGCATTGAAGGCCATAATTTTATACACTACCAGGAACTCAGAATCTAAAATAAGGTCTCCAAGACATGTTTTGATCACGATTCATCCCAATGGATTCTTTTCACTATTTTCCTATTCTAGCAGAGTTGTGGTGCAGGGTGTTAAGTTGTCTTCATCATAGCCCAGCTGATGAAGTGTTCACAGAGGGAGGAGGTTGACTCTAGAGCCATTGTCAATGAAAATAATTTGGACATCAATGCCATTTATCTTGTCGAACACATATAAATATTTAAATTTCCATTTTATGATGGTGTCCCCTTCCCTGCCTATGAAGGAGATGACATCGCGACAATCTTCGGGATTAATCTTTATTTGATAAACTTTGGTTGTTGCTACTTCGTCCTCGAATTCCTAGGGTCTTAGTAAGGCTTCGATAAGCACCTATTTAAGGTCTTTTGATAGACTAAAATCATCTAGGATTGATAGATTTTCCAGTAATGATGCCAGATGCATTAGAATATCATATTTATGATCTAAAGGTCGGCTCTTCTCAGATCGAGGTTTCTCTTTCATATACACTTTAGGGGCCTAAGCTTTAGACATAGATGGTCTGGCCTCTGTTCCAGGAACTGGTGGCGCTATGGTCTTTTCAGGGTTTGGCCAGACTGGTTTCCCCATATACCTTGGGAAAATTGAGGTTTTCCCTTCTTTTGAAAGGTACTCTAAGATAACTAGTCTCATATTTCTTCTAGTGGGGGCATAGGGTCTTTCAGGTTCTCGTTGTGTCTGCCAATGGTTCCTCTTGTGAGTTTCTTCAATGTAAACCGTTTGATTTGAAGTGTGGTTGAGAATTTGACCCTTTCCATGATCATGCCTTCTAGGAGACCCTTAGCCTATGTTGCCTCTTCCTCCAGCTCTCTAGTTGGGCATGGGGAATTCGGGTACATGTAAACATTCTCCATCAGATAAGGGGTCCATCAAGTGAATGAAATTAATGGAGACAAAGATCAGTTCCGGTTCTGAAAATGTTTCTGTATGGATGCCTCCTTCTGATGGTGTTGTTTGGTGGGGTAATGCCCGTTGAACCATTTGGTAGGACGGTTCCCATTGTACCAAGTATGTTGGTATAATGTATGAACGTTTTAGGACTACATTTTCCCTTGATTCAATCTCATCTTCTTTCTCCATAAATCTTTCCTTCTAGACCTTAGAGGACTACGGGGCTAAGGGTGATGACTATGTTGCACCATGAGCTTTTAGAGGCATGGTTGATTGTTTCAAATACACCTGGAGGATGCCATGAACTCGGTTGAATGTTTTATAGAACCTCTAATTGTATAATTTATTCTCCTTCTTACTAGAAATTGTTTTTCATTCCTCTTCCTCTCTTGATTTTGAAGTTGAAACATATTCCACTTGTGTAGGTGGTGGGACTAGCTTGACTTTCCCTAAATCCACTATCTTTTACAGGATTTTATTGAAGAGGAAACATTATTAGATAGTGTATCCTAGTATTGGGTGATAGGGATAATAATTTGGATGGTCCTTGAGACCCACTTCATCTGATCTCTTTGGCTCTGGTAGCCGGAGAAAGTTGCAATTCATTGAGGCTATGAAGTAATCATAGACACGGTCATCTCGGAATGAGTAGAACTTATTTCATAATTCTTAGAACTAATTTCTTTTATCACCCCGTTTCTCATCTTGCCAAGGAAGGGGTAGTTGTTGGCATCCATGGGGTCTTGTACTGTTCGGTAGATGCCTCGCAATTGGATCTGGTGCCTGGGGTGGATTAAGCCTGACGGAAGCCTCTTCAGCTTTCCCTACTCTTTTTCCTGGGGTTGATAAATCCCCTTGAAACGTAAGATTGGTCCATTGCAATGATTCCTCTATCATTTGGTAAATGGTATAGAAATCCTAGAACCCACTTGTGTACGTCACTGGGATGAGTGGTGTTTGCAATTTATCATGACGATTATTAATGCATATGGAGATCATTTCATCTTGGGGAAGAAGCCAGTTCAGGGAATAAGTTTGTTATTTTTATCTGGAAATGAAGTCTGAAACTCTTTCTTTCTCTCATTTCTTTCAGTTCATGATATCACTGACCCTTTTATTAAGTAATGTTGAACTGAACTGGAAGAGAAATTGTCATTGGAGGTCCTCCCAGTCGGTAATTAAGTTAGTTGGAAAGCCAGTATACCATATGAATGTTGATATCTGCAAGGTTCACACGAAGTATCTGAGTTTTACAACTTCTTGTGCCCCAGATATCCCATCATTGGGTCATAATAAGAGGCGTAGTTCATTAAATGTTTTTCTAGGTCCCCTGATACATTTAATACTAGGAATACATGGTTTCTGAATTTTGGAGATAGAAGAACATTGCTCACCCAATCTAATCAGGGTTTTCACTCTGGTTGTATCGGAGTGCACCTCTCCTCCATGGATTCTAGTTGAGCTGTTAGTTGATCGATGATATTGAATATCCCTTGATGTATATCCTAGTGGGATTTAGCTTGGGCAGGTGCAGCAACGGCGAAATTTAGGTGTTCCGGTGCTACTGGAATTTGGGGTGGGTACCCAATCAGGGGTTTACTTTGTGAGTTTACTTGAATATATTCCGGCTACCTTACCAGTGGGGGGAATCCTTGATTTTCTTTTGGGGTTATGTTTAAGTAGGTTGACAGTCTCGGTGCCAGATTAGATGGGCCTCCGATCAAGACTTCATTTACTATGATGAGTTCCTGTGGTATGTGAACTTCCTCTGGGAGTACCTATTGACATATTTCAGGGGTAACACATATAGAAAGATACCCCCCTCGATGCAGATCAACATTAATTCACCTTAACTCTTTCATTTCTTCTTCATTCTTGGTATATCATTCATCAAAAGTGAGGGACGCGTTTTTTGTGGGAGGGGGGAGGTAGGTCATAGACGACCTTGGATTTATTCTTATCTTTTTTGGGGTTTGGTGTGGGAGTTAATGATGGATTAATTGAGGGGGATCCAATGTTTATGATCTATCTCTAGTTCTGGGTATGTACACCACCAAGCTCAGTGTGGGATACCTCTGGGAGGGAACCATCTTCCCTTGAATCCTCTCCCTCTTTTTTATTTCCTTTGAGATCCATGGGGTTGATGTTTACCACATTCACTGATACATACCACATTAGGGGTGGTTTACCCATTGCGGAATGGCAGGAAGGCTTTCTTTGTCCGTTGTTGAATTTTTCTCCTTCCATTCTATGGTATTATTTGGGTTTCTTGGTGAATATTGACCCAAAGGGAGTACTGATTTGTCCTTGTAATGTGCCTTCTTCTCAAAGGGTACGATCCACGAGAAGTGGTGGGATGGGTGACTCCTCTGTTCAACGTTCTTCGTAAATGGGATAAGATAGACATTCATTGTTGAGGAACTTGGGGTAAAAATTCCCCCATCCCTATGGGCTGGGGTTGTCCCCATTTTTCATTGATGTGCTATGGATAAGATTTTTTGGCCCTACGGGGGAATTTTGAATTAAAAATTCCCTCATCCCTATGGGCTAGGTATGTTCCCGCATTGTAGTGGTAGACACCACTTTTCCACCTTTTTGAATTCTCGCACTCTTTTGTCAGTGTGATCTGGGTATGGAATTGCACATGCACAGGGTCCATGGGATTTTGAAGACATGAGCAGTGCTTTCTGGTTGACTTCCCTTATGTGGGAATCTTGATGGATGTTCTTGGTTTCCTGGCTTAGAATCTTTTTGATGGCATGATCTATTTGGTTCTGATTCTTTTGCGACTTAATCCAAGACATTTTTTTGGAGTAATCCATATTTCATGAGCAGGTATTTCATATGAATGCTTACTTTAGGTAATGATGTTGCAAGATTTCACTTCCATGAGGTTTTCTAGATGAGATGCGGGGTGAAGTGTAGAGCTCCATGTTCTCCCGATCACTGAACATGAACTCCAGTTGGGGAATTTCCAATGAAGAGACGCAGCTTGTGCAGTGCATGGAGGAAAGCTAGTTTAATGTTTTTCTTTCGCCTTTCGGATCGTGTTTATCATGCAGATGGGAGGGCTTCCAGTTTCATTAAAAGGTGAATCCCCCATAACATGTTGACATGATCCTTACACCCTTTGAATGGAAGGAACTTTTCTTTTAGATGGGAAAGGTTCATCCATATATTGAGGTGAATGTCACGCATACATTCCCCTAACAACTCCCCTGGTATGTCAAAGTGAGAAGTTGTTATAGACAAATACATTACTGGTGTATTATCCTTAGCTAGTTTTCCTCTCACAAGAAACATATCATGTTGATTTTACTTCAGGGGATCCTCTACTTTCTATGCCCATCTTGACTACTTAATATTTTTTTCCAAATAGACGGGCTAGTGGGAGCCTCATTAATATGTGAGCAGTGCAGGGGTGGCTTTAAATATGAGTGTGGCCCCAAACCATTCTATGGTTTAGAAAGGTCATAAATCATCATAGATAGAGTTCCGGAAATGTATGACTTTATATTTATGAGCACCTCAGCGTATTTGGGCTTCCTCATATTTTTTACAGTAAGGGGAGGGACTTCTTGCCAGTATGGATTTTGATTGCAAGGAGGACCTTTGCAATTGGTGCTGCAATGGAGATGGCTACCATTGCAACATGATTCCCATCCATGGGGAGTTTCCCTATGGAATATACCATGGGAAGGACCTTTATGGTGGGATACAATGAGAGGAGGACCTTCTTGCTGCTAAATGTCACTGAGGGGAGGACATTCTCAATGACTTCTATGATGGTGAGGACTGCTATCAAAGCTTGATATCTGACTGCAAGAAGAATTTATGTAGTGTAAATATTGGGGAGGACCTTCAAGATATAATGAAATGATGGGAGGACCTTCTCATTGCTTGAAGTTACTATGGGGAGGGCCTTCACAACAACCGCCATTACAAGGAGGGACTTTGCAATGACTGTCATCATGTTGAGGACTATCATCATGACTCATCATCCGAATATAGGGAGAAGCATATCTACAGCGTTTACCCTGGGGAAGACCATCAAGAAGGATGATATAAAGGGGAGTAACTTCTTGCGACATGATCTTCGGGTCAAGGGGAGGGCTACATTGATGTACATCCGGAGATAGGCTCTTTTGATTGATCATTCCTGGTCTACGGAGTAAGCATCTGTGGGTGATCTGGGGAGGACGTTTGGAGATACTGGTAGCAACATTGTAGGGAGGTACATCAAAAATTCTACTGAAAATTCCATAATTTGGTAATGGACTAACATATTCTTGATCCTTTATTTATATATTTTCAAGGGAATCAAGAACCCTTGATTTTATAAGAGTAGGATCATGTATATGCTCTTCATTTTCTAGTTTCCTTTGGCACATTTTATTTTTGAATGCTCTCTTGTAGGTAAACAAGGCTGCCTATTTTTTGTAATGGACTTCATATATGGGTCCTTATCTCGTTGGGTATCATGATGCCACTGAGATACACTGATGGGAATCGTGAGTTTTGGGAGGGATATATGCCTGCCCTGGAGTGGCAACCATGTTGGACCAACATCCCCTAGTTGGAACGAGTATTTGTTCCTGATCTGGTTGTCTTTGTATCATATAATATTACCATCAACCCTCCTGGACTAGAGTAGAGATTCATAACTTCTCCATAGTGACTGACCCATTTTGTGATTAATTCATTCCTTTTGAGGAAACTATGTCATGGACCTAGATTCTCGCCTTTGATGATGATGCAATGATATCTTGACATGCTTGGATGATATGGTCTGGAATCGATGTCTGATAAACCATCATTTCTAGGATGTGCTAAGATACATCTTTTTCTGGAATGTGTATTAAGGCCCATTCTGATATTGGATTAGGAGTTTGTGCCTTCTCCAATCCTTCTTGGGTTTCTAGTAGATACTGGATGTTCTCCTATGCTGGGATAGAGGAATGAGTCTGCAACTGGCTTTCTTCTCTATTTTCCACTGTATTTGACTAGTGGGATTCATATTCATGAGTGAGGATTTTCATCTACTCTCTTTCCACTTTATTTTTCTCATGGGCTTTGTATGTATCCACAGTAATTTGACTCTACTCATTTTTTCTTTATACCCTATTTGGATGGTGAGCTTGATATGCATTAGCAGTCATTTTTCCTACCTGTAGCTTGATGCTCTATCTACATTGCGGGACTAGTGAGCACTAGAAGGAACGTGAACGTGCTCATATTGTGCCACCCTATTTCTGTGGTGGGCTTTAGTGGATGGGGAAGAGTTGTACATCTTCCATAGAATGTCATCGCATTTGTATAATGGAGTTTCCCCTTAGGAACTAGGGTAATATCATGTTCTTGATTATATATTTTTCACCCAGGGTATGCAGCCTAAGGGGATCGGGTCTCCTAGACTACAATAGCTTCCCTTGGAATAAGGCTCTCTTCAGCGTGACGAGGCTTGGTCGCTCGGTGTTGGCGGCGATTCTCTCTAGAATGGGCATGTGAGTAAGACCCATGTGAAGTTGAGATGAAGTTTAGATAATTAAATTAATCTGCCTCCCTATGATAATTGAGGTACTCATTGTCACGTTCTAGGGAAAGGATTCTAAAATGGTTTGAGACGACCACTGGGGCCGCCTAGTGCTGGGGTGTTATCCGCAACTACATAGGTGATTGGAGAACCTTTGCGGACTAGAGGTATTGTGTAACAACCGAGACTTTTATGAGAAATATTTTGTTTTTATGTTATATAAATCATCAAAGGAATCTTTCACTACACACAACACTTTCTTGTCTTGCTTTACACGCAATCGCAACCTTCCTCAATAGCTTGCGGCGTACGCAATACCGAGTTTCACTAAACAACGATATGCTATTAAAATATTATTAAAACTAGTCGTTATAAATAGTAATAACCACTTTTTTAAATTTTATGAATTTTATTTTTCAAAATGGACTTCATTTTTGGATTCCTAATATCGAAATTAGCCTAGGGTGAAATTTTGGTATTTTTCTGAAAACTTTCAATTTTTGATGAATAGTGAAAACACTAGGTTACTATTTAAAAACCCACTTTTTATTTAAATAATTATTTATTTTAATTAAATTTATATTAGGGAAAAATTTATACATATTAACTATATAAGTTCAATGGAATTCATTAGAGTCATTTTATAATAATTTTAGATATATAAAAATTTTATTGAACTTTTCACCGTCTTTTACCCACCTCCTAGGAGAATTTGCAAATTTACATAAAACTTAATTTTACCGCTTCTGTGAGTGAAATTTTAAAAATTTGGGAGATACAGTTTATGTCAGTAAGTAAAATGTAGTTCAATGAGATGAAAATATTTTTTAGTGAATAGAGACTTTTTACTTTTTTTTACCACGGTTAAAAGTAAATAGGGTAATTAAGGGTAAAAATGATATTATTATTACCCTAACATATGTCCTAATTCTATTGGATAAACTTAATTCGACCGAAAACAACCTTAGGAATAAAATATGACCATTTAGGCCCACTTGGATTAGATTAGGACATTTATTATTAATTTATTTGAAGAATGGTTAAAAGAG
This sequence comes from Viscum album, assembly GCA_963277665.1. Lineage (NCBI taxonomy): Eukaryota > Viridiplantae > Streptophyta > Magnoliopsida > Santalales > Viscaceae > Viscum > Viscum album. The sequence continues at coordinate 196,568,681 of OY728157.1, read as the reverse complement.
TTAAAATCAAGGTTTTATAAGTAAATAATTTTTAATATAGGGTTATACATAAGATAAATTCAAATATAAATAATAATTAGAAAGATATAAATATTTCCTACATAATGGTATTTTATTTGTAATTTTTTAGACATTAAATAATTTAATGTATTTATGACAGAAAGATGATGCAGTAATTATCTTATTAATGAAATATTGACATAATTGATGTTATAAATACCCAAATAAATGTAATTTGAGACTTTTTATGAATTCCAATAATTTTATCGGTTAATATGACATGTTATTATTGATTTAATTAACTTTTTTTGAACTAATCATTCTGTTATTATTTTCACGAAAATCAATTACTAAATAGTGCTAAAATTGACATAAAATAGTTTTCAAAAGAAATATTATATTATTAATTGTTATTTTATTCCTAAAAATCTATGGTTCGGCAAAATGACTTATATAAGGTTATATATATTAATAATAAACAACTTGGGGTTCCTTTGGATTGTTATAGTAAGTTTATTAACCATATAGTGTAAAAAGACAAAAAGACACGGTAAAAGTAAAATTATCTAACTTAAAGTTGAATATAAATGATAAGGTTAAAATAGAAACCTAAACTTGTCTAAATTATATTGGATGAGATTATTTCAACCCATCGCCACCTTATCTTTGAAATAAATCAATTTTAAGCTATTTAAAACTGAATTTGGCTTTATAATAAAATAATATTTTTAGTTTTTCCAAAGGAGCCCCTCTCATCCCTTATAAAAGGGCACATCATCCCCCTCTTCCTCACACCACTTTGAGCCTTCAAGATCGGCCAAACCCTTCCACTTTCTCTTCTAAACTTCCCTAGATACATCTTAGTGGTCTTGGTCTTCTTCAAAGTCCAATTTTAGTGCCCTAAAAGGAGGTCTCAAAGAAGCGCTTCAAAGAAGAGGTAATGTCTGTTACCGATTATTTAAACTTTATTTCTTCTTCCACTTCTTCTTCTTTAGTTGTTTCATTATGAAGTAATAACATCAGTATCAATCATATAATGATATGTTATTATAATTATTAAACAACCCTATTTCACCATATATCCATCCTACGGAAAACAAAATCACCACGCGTGCGTACGTACAGAATACCGTCTCCACACCGTGGTGTAATCTATTTTCCACCACCACCTTACTTGGATGGGTATAATGGTGTAAATAATAACTATAAATTATTATTTTAAAGTGATATTGATTCTAAAATAGTATAAATACACTCCAATACAATTCCACGATCATGGGAACGATAACATTGCTCGTCCATACATACGGAATACCGTCTCCATGATGTGATGCGACTCATTCTACATGATATTCATTGAATAATGATTATATAAATGAATTAAATGAATTAATATGATATATATTACACTAATACAATTCTGGAAATGAGGTATCTATAACCCAAAAAGAAGAATAAGAATTTACTCGAAAAAACATGCATAAGAACAAAAAGCAATAAACACCCGGATAACAAGTAACAATGAAATATTACTAATAAGAAGCTAATAATGTAACCATATATGATATCATAAAAATAAGTATGATTCTGGAATAAGTCAATAACATTATTTAAATCATTATACAGGAGGTTCGGACACTTACGAAGCAAATAGGACCTATGTTAAGGGAAATATCACAATCTCATTTTTATCCGAGATTGTTTATAATTTGGAATTTACTGGGGTGTATTTTATCATCCAAATCCATGTTTCCTCAATATGTAATATTATATCCATCCACATACAATTGTTTAAATCTAATTTTACCCATCGGTAAGTTTTTAGTAAAATATATGAAATTAATCTTTGGTCGTTTTTCATACGAGGTATTTTTTGACTTTTCCAACAAAAGTACGTGAAGAATGTTTTTTTAACTTATACAGCATGAATGTATTTTTTAAAAATTATTTCCAAGAAGCTTCATTTACAAGTTTTCAAGTTTATTTTTAATCAAATTCTTTTAGTTTAAGATTGTATGACATGTTAAGAAAGGAAACCAGTTTTTGAAGTAGAAAGGATATTTTCCTCAAGAATAGAGTTCAAGAGTTTTATCAAAATTATTTTCAAACATAGATAATATAGGGTTCTGTTTCTATCCTTATTATTACATTGATTGGATTATGTTGTGATGGAAATATTTTTATGATGTCATGATGTTTAAGATTTCCATTTTTATTACATGGGTTATGCTATGATGTACGGTTTAAGATTTTGTGGCACACATAAGAATGGTATCATTATGAGATGGGTGGGACCTATATATCCCTCCAATGCATTGGGTAAAGATTTTATATCTCATGAGATAGACAAGACTAGAACGACAGATTAATCTGGTTCAGTGAAACATGACTGAAACGAGGAGTGAACTTGGTTTAGAAATAGACTTTGTCTGCTAAGATAGTCTTGGCTATGAGTATTGACTACTAAGAAATGATTATCTATGATTGTGTGTGTATTACACAAAGTCTCATGTTTTATGTTATGATTATTGAGATTACATTTCAATACTACGTTTTATCCCATGTTATGAAATCATAATCTCTTTTGTAGGTTAAGATTTCCAAAAGTTGTGTTCTTATGTATATGATGTGACTGATATTTATTTTGTTTACCCTTACTGAGCATTTGAGCTCACCCTTTTGTATGTTTTATTTCCCCAAGTCAGGAAGAAGGTTATTAAGTTGGATATTCCAAAAGGGACTCTAGATATGATGAAATAAATGGGAGGGAAAGTAGATGCTTTATGAACCAGTTGTTTATGTTTCAAATTTTCTAAAGACTTTATACTTATACAGTCCTTTCATGGTTTTGTTATATTTTGTAATAATTGTGCTTCAATTCTGAAGTAATAACAATGTATGTAATGTATGGGTGGTTATAGTTGGTATCAGAGGAAAGGTGTAGTTAAGCTTTGGAAACTAGGATGTGAAAGCCTTAGTAAGAGCCCTAAGGATAAGTCTAAGAATAGAACACGATCTTAGTGTTTTAAAAAGGGCCATGAAAAACCTATGATAAGACCTTAAGTGTGAAATTTTATTCTTAATTATGTGGTTTTCCTATTATAATTAGTGTTGCTCACTCTATTCTTCTTGGTTTTAGTCAATTGCTGGAACCCGAAGGAACCGTGTTAATGCAGAATGCGACGGGCAATGCAATGATACTCCCCCTGAGAAACCAAACGTTATGGGAAATGGAATGAAAAATCCTGTAGCCATGCTCACACAACTTTCTCAAGCTATGAATCATACAGGACTTTCAAATGAGAAAATTAAGGAGCAAAATTCTGTTGAATCCTTCATGAGGCAGCGTCCACCCTCATTCAGCGGGTCTACAGATCCATTAGTTGCTGAACAATGGATCAGTACTACTAAAAAGATATTTTCAGTTCTTCAATGTTCTGAACATGATAAATTCATCTTAGTAGTGTATCGTTTGGATGGTGATGCTGATCAATGGTGGAATCTTATCAAGAATACGAGGCCAAGATATGAAATTGAGTCCATGAAATGGGACGAGTTCAATAACTTATTTTTCAATAAGTACATCCCTCGTATTCTCCGAATAAAGATGGAGAAAGAGTTTCTTGAACTGAAGAAAAAGGATGATGAATCTTTTGGTACCTATGGAGCAAATTTTACAAGACTTTCAAGGTACGCTTCTGGGATTATTATCCAACCTGAGTGTAAGATCGATCGATTCATTAGTGGCTTAAAACCAAGTCTTCGAAGTGCGTTATCCATAAGGGACTTCAATAGCTACGAGGAAATCATTCGATGTGCTCTCAAAGTCGATATGGAGATTGGAGTAACCCATCAGTCATATGGGTTTGATAAGAAGAGGAAAATGGAATTCAAAGGAAAATCTAAATAGCACCCTGAAAATAAGATGGGTTTTTCTCTTATGCTCAAAGTGTGGAAAGAAACATGGAGGGAGTTGTCTTAAAGGGACAAGTAAATGTTTCAAATTTGGAAAGGAAGGTCATTGGGCATTTGAATGCTGAAATGATGGGAAGAAGATGTCTAGTGATGCGAACAATGAAAAGGCTATAAAAAGTGCACCTCCTACACTTCAATGTTACAAATGCAAGGAGATGGGGAATTATGCCAATGAATGCCCAAATCCAAGGGTTTATGATGATGGTCGATGTGAAAAAACTTTTGAGGCTAAAGACAAAGGAAAGTCACATGCAATTTCTATCAGCGATGTGGAGTACGATAATGATGTGGTGAAAGGTACACTTACCATCCACTCTAAAGTAGCAAATGTTTTATATGATTCTGGATCCACCCACTCTTTTATTTTTGAAGAATTTTTTTAAGGGTATCACCGTATTACCTCAACAGTTAGATGTTGAGTTAGCTGTGACAACCCCTAATGTCACAACAGTCACATCAGAAGATTATAATACTTCTCCGATTTAAGTTTGTGGGAATGTGCTTCGTGAAAATATTGTGATCCTTCCAATAGAGGAATTTGCTGTGATTCTTGGCATTGATTGACTTTATTTGTATGGATCTCATATCAATTTCCAAATAAGGGAAGTCACATTTCATATTATAGATCAATCTATGATCGTCTATCGATACAGGGATGAACATAACCTTCCAGTGGAAATTTCTTCCATCTTATGGGTCTTGATTCCACTTAATTAAGGTTATTTATCTCAAATGGTTGGTGGGAAACTCACGATTAAGAATATTCCTATTGTACGGGAGTTTGATGATGTCTTTCCGGAGGAATTGTCGGGTCTTCCACCAAATCGTGATGTTGAGTTTTCAATAGAACTCGTACCGGGTGCTTTGCCTATTTCAAAGACACCTTATAGAATGGTCCCAATTGAGTTGCAGGAATTGAAGAAGCAACTCCAAGAGAATACTGATAAGTGATTCATACGCCCTAGTGCGTCACCATGGGGAGCACCTGTTTTATTTGTTAATAAGAAAGATGGATCAATGAGACTCTGCATTGATTATCGAGAACTTAACAAGATCACTATAAACAACAAATATCCTCTCCCACACATTGATGACTTATTTGACCAACTACGCAGAGCTCAATAATTTTCGAAGATTGATCTTCGTTCAGGTTATCACCAATTAAGGGTCAAAAGGGAGGATATACCAAAGACAGCTTTTCGTACAAGGTATGGACACTATGAATTTATAGTGATGCCATTTGATCTTACTAATGCCCCAACTATCTTCATGGAACTGATGAATAGAGTCTTTAGTGACTATCTTGATCAGTTTGTGGTAGTCTTTATAGATGATATTCTTGTATATTCAAAGATCAACGAAGAACATGAAGATCACTTGAGAATGATATTGAAGACCCTGAGAAAGGATAAGCTTTATGCCAAATTTACCAAGTGTGAATTTTCGCTTCAAAAAGTTGCATTTTTGGGTCACATAATCTCAAAAGAAGGGATATCTGTGGATCCAGCAAAAACAGAGGTTATCAAAAGATGGTCGAGACCAACAACAGTAACTGAGATCCGAAGTTTTCTTGGTTTGGCTGGATATTATCGACGTTTTGTGAAAGATTTTTCACGATTATCTAATCCACTCACCATGATGACTCAGAAATGAGTTAAGTTTGTCTGGACGGAGGAATGTGACGAGAATTTCAAGGAGTTGAAAAGGAGGTTATCAAGTGCACCTATGCTCACAATGCATTGTAGTGAAGAAAGGTTTGTGATCTACAGTGATGCATCCAAGAAGGGATTGGGGTGTGTTCGTATGAAAAATGATATGGTGATAGCTTATGCCTCACGACAATTCAAAATACATGAGTAAAATTACCCAACTCATGATTTAGAGTTAGCTGCAGTAATGTTTGCATTAAATATTTGGAGGCATTATATTTATGGGGAGAGGTGTGATATTTATATTGATCATAAAAGTTTAAAGTATATTTTCACAAAAAAGGAGATGAATATGTGCCAAAGAAGACGGTTGGAGCTAATTAAGGATTACGACTGCTCAATCCATTACCACCCTGGGAAAGCAAACAAGGTGGCAGATGCATTAAGTCGACAAGACCATGCCAATTTATCCATGATGAGGATAAAAAAAGATCATGTATTTATGGATTTACAAAGGATGGATCTTGGAATTATAATGGAAGGGGAAAAATCTTATCTTTCTCAAATGAATGTCTAACCATCTATACATGTGAAGATTAAAGAGGCACAGAAAGAAGATGCCGAGTTACAAAAGAAGGTGAGAAATGTTCCTGAATTCATCCATGACTGTGATGGGATAATAAAGTTTAGGAATCTAGTTTCTGTTCCTCCCATCCCCGAATTAAAGAAGGAGCTGCTGGATGAGGATCATAGTTCTTCATTCTCTATTCATCTTGGAAGCACGAAGATGTATAGGGACCTGAAAGAGTAATTCTAGTGGGATGGCATGAAAAGATATGTTGCTGAATATGTCTCTCGATGCTTGGTTTGTCAGCAAGTTAAAGTTGAGAGACAGAAGTCTAAGGGGAAGTTACATCCATTACCTATACTAGAATGGAAATGGGAAAACATCACTATGGAATTTGTCATAGGAATTCCTAAAACATCCAATGGCAATAATGATATCTGGGTCATAGTTGTTCGTCTTACAAAGTCGGCACACTTCATCGCTATTAGAGAGGATTTCTCTCTGGATCAGCTTGCCAGGATATATGTGAAGGATGTGGTAAGATTGCATGGAGTACCACTTTCTATTATATCTGATTGGGATCTGAGGTTTACCTCAAAGGTCTAGAGAAGTCTTCAGCATACTCTGTATACAGAGTTAAGTTTCAGCACTGCTTATCATCCTCAGACAGACGGTCAGTCTAAGAGAACAATTCAAACTCTAGAAGATATGTTGAGAGCTTTCTCTATGGATTTCAAAGGTGGTTGGGATCAACACCTTCCTTTGGTGGAATTTTCTTATAATAATAGTTTTCACTCCACTATTCAGATGGCTCCTTATGAAGCTCTCTATGAAAAGAAATGTAGGACTCCAACTTGCTGGGATGATGTTGGGGAAAGAAATCTATTAGGACATGATATTGTTGATTAGATGGCAGAAAAGGTCCAATCTATTCAATAAAACATAAGAGCAGCTTAGAGTCGATAGAAAAGTTATTCCGACAACCGAAGAAAAGACCTATATTTTGAAGTGGGTGATAAAGTGTTCTTACGAATATCTCCCTGGAAGAGGGTCATGAGAATTGGAAAGAAGGGGAAGTTGAGCCCTAGATATATCGGTCATTTCGAAATACTGGATCGTGTTGGGAAGGTAGCTTACTGATTGGAACTTCCATCGAATCTATCTCAAGTTGACGATGTGTTCCATGTATCTCTCCTGAGAAAGTACATACCTGATCCTTCATATGTACTCAGCTCAGAAGTTGTACCGCTGGAGGAAGATGATTCTTATGAAGAACAGCCGATAGAGATTCAATATCGTAGAGAAAAAGTCCTACCAAACAAGACCACTCGTTTGGTGAAAGTTTTATGGAGGAACCACCAATTAGAATAAGCTACATGGGAGCTTGAGGATATGATTAGGGAGAGGTATCCTCATCTGTTTGTTACAAAGTGACGAATTTCGAGGGAGAAATTCATTTTAAGGGGGGTAGAATGTAACACCCGAGACTTTTATGAGAAATATTTTGTTTTTTTGTTATATAAATCATCAAAGGAATCTTTCACTACACACAACACTTGCTTGGGTTTCTTTACACACAATCGCAACCTTCATCGATAGCTTGCATCGTACGCAATACCGAGTTTCACTAAACAATGATATGCTATTAAAATATTATTAAAACTAGTCGTTATGAATAGTAATAACCACTATTTTAAATTTTATGAATTTTATTTTTCAAAATGGACTTCATTTTTGGAATCAGAATATCAAAATTAGCCTAAGGTGAAATTTTGGTATTTTTCTGAAAACTTTCAATTTTTGATGAATAGTGAAAACACTGGGTTACTATTTAAAAATCGACTTTTTATTTAAATAATTATTTATTTTAATTAAATTAATTTTAGGGGAAAATTGTTATATAATACCTATATAATTTCAATGCAATTCATTGGTGTAATTTTATAATAATTTTAGATATAAAAAATTTTATTGAACTTTTCACCGTCTTTTACCCACCTCATAGGAGAATTTGTATATTTATATAAAACATAATTTTACCGCTTCTGTGAGTGGAATTTCAAAAATTCGAGAGAAATAGTTGATGTTAGTAAGTAAAATGTGGTTCTATGAGATGAAAATAAATTTTTGGTTACTAGTAACTTTTTACTATTTTTACCACGGTTAAAAGTTAATCTGGTAATTAAGGGTAAAAATGATATTATTATTACCCTAACACATGTCCTAATTCTATTGGATAAGTTTAATTCAACCAAAAACAACCGTAGGAATAAAATATGTCCATTTAGGCCCACTTGGATTAGATTAGGACATTTATTATTAATTTATTTAAAGAAGGGTTAAAATAGTTAAAATCAAAGTTTAATAAGTAAATAATTTTTAATATAGGGTATACATAAGATAAATTCGACTATAAATATTCATTAGAAAGATAAAAATATTTCTTACAGAATGGTAGTTTGTTTGTAATTTTTATACATTTAATAATTTAATTTATTTATGACACAAAGATGATGCAGTAATTATCTTATTAATGAAATATTGACATAATTGATGTTATAAATACCCAAATAAATGTTATTTCAGACTTTTTATGAATTAAACTAATTTTTTAGGTTAATATGACATGTTATTATTGATTTAATTAAATTTTTTTGAACTAATAATTCTGTTATGATTTTCACAAAAATCAATTACTAAATAGTGCTAAAATTGACATAAAATAGTTTTTAAAAGAAATATTATATTATTAATTGTTATTTTATTCCTAAAAATCTATGGATAGGAAAAATGACTTATATAAGGATATATATATTAATAATAAACAACTTGGGGATCGTTTGGCTTGTTATAGTAAGTTTATTAACCTTATAGTGTAAGAACACAAAAAGACACAGTAAAAGTAAAATTATCTAACTTAATGTTAAATATAAATGATAAGGTTAAAATAGGAACCCAAACTTGTCTAAATTCTATTGGATGAGAGTATTTAGACCCATACCCAGCTTAGATTCAAAATAAATCAATTTGGAGCTATTTAAAACCGAATTTGGCTTTATAATAAAATAATAATTTTAGTTTTTCCAAAGGAGCCCCTCTCCTCCCATATAAAAGGGCACCTCCTCCCCCTCTTCCTCACACCACATTGAGCCTTCAAGATCGGCCAAACCCTTCCACTTTCTCCTCTACAATTCCCTAGAGACATCTTAGATTTCCTGGTGTTCTTAAAAGACCAATTTTAGTGCCCTAAAAGGAGGTCTCAAAGAAGCTTTTAAAGAAGAGGTAATGTCTGTTACCGATTCTTTCAACTTTATTTATTCTTCTACTTCTTCTTATTTACTAGTTTCATTATGAAGTAAAAACATCAGTATCACTCATATACTAATATGTTATTATAAGTATGAAACAACCCTATTTCACCATATATCCATCCTACGGAAAACGAAATCACCGCGCGTGCGTACGTACGGAATACCGTCTCCACGCCTTGGTGTAATCTATTTTCCACCACCACCTTACATGGATGGGTATAATGGTGTAAATAATAACTATAAATTATTATTGTAAATTGATATTGATTCTGAAATAATATACATACACTCCAATACAATTCCACGATCATGGGAATGATATCATCGCTCGTGCGTACGCACGGAATACCGTCTCCACGATGTGATGTGACTCGTTCTACATGATCTTCATTGAATAATGATTATATAAATGGATTGAATGAATGGATATGATATATATTACACTAATACCATTCTATAAATGAGGTATCTATAACCCAAAAATAAGAATAAGAATTTATTTGACAAAACACGCATAAGAACAAAAAGCAACAAACACACGAATAACAAGTAACAATGAAATATTACTAATAAGAAGCTAAGAATATGACCATATATGATATCATAAAAATAAGTATGATTCTAGAATAAGTCAATAACATTATTTAAATCATTATACAGGAGGTTCGGACACTTACGAAGCAAATCGGACCTAAGGTATGGGAAATGTCACAATCTCATTTTGATCCGAGATTGTTTATACTTTAGAATTTACTGGGGTGTATTTTATCATCCACATCCATGTTTCCTCAATATGTAATATTATTTCCATCCACATAGTATTGTTTAAATCCAATTTTACCCGTCGGGGAGTTTTTAGTAAAAGATATGAAAGGAATCTTTTGTCGTTTTTCGTATGAGGTACTTTTTGACTTTTCCGAAAAAAATTATGAGAATAATGTTTTTTTAACTTATACGACATTGATGGATTATTAAAACACTATTTCCAAGAATCATACTTTACCAGTTTTCAAGTTTATTTTTAATAAACTTATTTTAGTTTATGATTGTATGACATGTTAAGAATGGAAACCTGTTTTTGAAGTAGAAAGTATACTTTCCTCAAGAATGGAATTCAAGAGTTTTATCAAAATTATTTTCCATCTAAGATAATATAGGGTTCAGTTTCTATCCCTACTATTACATTGATTTGATTATGTTGTGATGGAAATATTTTTATGATGTCACGATGTTTAATATTTCCATTTTTATTACATGAGTTATGCTATGATGTACGGTTTATGATTTTGTGGCACACATAAGAATGGTATCATTATGGGATGGGAGGGACCTATATCTCCCTCCAATTAGTTGGGTAAAGATTTTATATCTCATGAGATAGACATGGCTGGAACGGCAGGTTAATCCGGTTCAGTGAAACAGGACTGAAACGCGGAGTGAACGCGGTTCAGAAATGGACTTTGTCCGCTATGATAGTCTTGGCTATGAGTCTTGACTATTAAGAAATGATTATCTATGATTATGTGGATGTGCAAAAAAGTTTCATGTTTTATGTTATGATTATTGGGATTACATTTAACTACTATGATTTATCCCATGTTATGAAATTATGATCTCTTTTGCAGGTTAGGATTTCAAAAATTTATGTTCTTATGTATATGATGTGATTGATATTTCTTTTGTTTACCCTTACTGAGCATTTGAGCTCACCCTTTTGTATGTTTTATTTCCCCAGGTCAGGAAAAAGGTTATTAAGTAGGATATGCCAAAAAGGGACTCTAGATAAGATGAAATAAATGGGAGGCAAAGTAGATGCTTTATGAACCAGTTGTTTATGATTCCCAGTTTCAAAAGACTCTATACCTATACGGTCCTTTCCAAGTTTTGTTATATGTTGTAATAAGTGTGCTTCAATTCTGAAGTAATAACAATGTATGTAAAGTATGGGTCGTTATATATTGTCTCACGACCTCCATTATGAGGAGAGTTCCATTTTGGTGGTACTCTTTAATTAGTGTGTTGGATACCCAGTCTTGAAGACGCTGGGTAGGCGAGGGGGTCCTACTCCCTACTCAGGCCCCGACCGCCTGTGGGATCACTGATGCGTGTGTCCTCATTAGTTGTTAGGATTCCAATTAGATTGAATGTTGCCCTGTGGGAAACTGCAATATGCATATATGACATATAGAACACAAATCCCCATTAAAGTAGAATTCTTTTAAATATATTCATATTTAACGATTCAGTGTGGCATCCTCGCTCTTTTTTGATGTGAGGTGAAGGGGATTGAGTGGGGTGAGACCACCACCTTCGTTAAGGATTCATTTTGGGTTCATTAGTTTTTGTTTTTTCTATGAGGTAATGTGTTTGGGGTGATGACCAAATGGTCCAACGAGAATCATCACCTATCTCTTTTTATAAATATGGTTTCATGTCAAATTCACCATTTCTATTGTTTCAACCCATTCACATCATTATCCTTTAAATGGGGGTTGGATTAAGCTTTTATGGATTAGGTTATTTTCCCCTTCTATATTGTGAAAGAGATTCCACAATCAGATGGTCCCAGCAAGCGATTACATGGGGTCAATTACTTGTGAAATCGTTACTCCTATGATATAGCTTCCTCATATGGTCTCCAGTGGGTTTATTTGTGGATCCAGAAACACCCAACAACCCTGGTATCCATGATTCATGGACCTTCTTTTCAAAGGTAAGAACTCTTTCAATAACAACTTGACCAACAACACATAAGGACTCTATTGGTTGAGAGGATATAAAGATGGTCTCACCACACCCCTTTGGGGGGATTATTTTTTATTATGGGAATCTCTTATATATTTAAGTCATGTTAATATGTTTGTAAAACCTTGGTTAATTCCCGAAGAGTGTTTCCATGGGATATCCCTGGTTTTTAGGATCTTCATAGGTATGAATGGATTTTATGTTATGGAGGAAATGTTGACTTAATCCATATATTAAGGCTCTCTAGAGCTTAATGTCGTCCATGGGGATATAAGGTGAATTGATGTCGGGGTTGGACCCATAAGATAGGCTTGCTATGTATCCTCAGGAGAGGAATTAGAGCCCATGTAGTTTGAAATGGATGGGGTGTACGAATGGAATTTTCCCTCTTGAGAAGTTATTATTGGGTGGACCCTTTTAGAAGGGCATCCTTTTCAGTTTGGGCCTTCAATCAGGAATCCTATGTATCATGGTTTGATCAGGAATCATAGTTTTCATAGTTCAGAAAGGCATGGACATTATAATCATAAAAAATATATAATCCCATGTGTGTCATGATCAGTGTGAGAAACAAGAGTGTGTGAGAGATCTAACCAACCACATACCTCCTCTCCTACTGATGAGAGAGGGTAGGCCTATGGAGGAAGAGGTCGGGCCAACCATGGGAGAGGGTGTAGAGTAATGAACCAGTTAATGTGGGGTGATATTTAAGGTCATGAATCTTAGAATTTAGAGAATTTGGGACTTTCCTCAATGGCAGTGCCCCAAAACACGTTCTAGGAAAGTGGATGAGTGTCTTTCTCTTCATAAGGGGAAGTGAACACAACCCCCTTCAACTGATCACCATTCCTCATTGAATGGAAAATAAAGTGATCACCCTTAATCACTAGAATGGGGAAGTTCACGTTAGCATCCCAAGGTTGGACTCTGGGTAACCATGGGAATGTATACTTGTAGACATCCCTGGAGTCCAAATTGTTGTGGGGAGATCCCTTGTTACTCTGCTTACCATGGTTATGTAGACTCAAAGGGGCATGCTAATGATCCCAATGATCTGATCATTTGGGTCTGGTGGCATTGGAGGAGGCTTTAGCCTGATGCCAAGGGACTATTTTGTGGAGGGACTATGGAGGAATGGATAGTAATAGAGCGGCAAGATTGGAACTCGAGGTAAGAACACTTGAAAACACCCCATTCTGCATATTGTTTTTTTATGCGGGATGGGGGAAGCTATGCATACCATAGTGGTATGCTGGCATAGGGGTCGTCTTCATACCAAAGCAGTACGCTGGCATGGGTATGGACCATCATGCACCACAATGGTACGTGGTCTTGTATGCGTTCTGTCATGCGGCTTTGGGTTCCCTCCACATATTGGTCCAGTACGTGGTGTCAGGTTGAATCTGCATAGTGATGCACTACGTGGAACACCATATCGAAGGGGGGTCATAGGAACAATAGCTCACAAAGAATTCATCTCCAAGAAATATGTGGGTTTCTATTATACCAATTTGGTTTACGGTTCTCTTATTTTTATTATGTTTCTTCATTTTATGGTTCATGGCTAGTTATACCTATGTAAGAAGTGGTTTGCAATTTGGGATTCACCAATGATTCAAGACTGAAGCCAAAATCTTCTCTGAATTCATTCTTCCAACCTCTAGGGTCCCCTTTGAGCTTTCTTCATCCTTCCCCTCTCAATTCCTTCTATGCTCCTTTTATATAGAATTAGGTTGAATCATATCTATGGGAATGTGGCACAATTTTCACAAGCATGTGAGGATATATCTTGACCCATGGAAGACTCGGTAATCCAGGGTTTGTAGAGGCTGTGGTTTGCGAGTCATGGTTTGAAGAACCCTTACAATTTTCTTCTTCCGCGAACTGCTAAGTTCATGGGATGGGATGTGAACAACCTTCACGTGCTTGATACTTTCATCAATGCAATTCGTGGTCATCTGGGTTCTTTGGACACCACCCCATGGGCCAGTGCCTCTCAGGTCTCTCCATGTACTGGTGGGTCGCAGTTCTTGCAGTCTACAAACCGTTACCAGTGATGGTACATGGGCCACTTAAAATATTTTTAAAACTTGATTTCATTCAGGTTTCTTCTAAAGTTTTTAACTCAATTTAATTCGATTTTCTTTTCTAAACATGCATGAATGCTTACTTCCTTTTTCAAAGTGACGGTTGGAGCATTTTCTTCCCTTTGTGATATTTTTAGGACCCTACAACTGTATTATTTTGTAGTAATAAAAAAATTCGTATTTATTATTAGAAATTTTCAATTATTGGTTGAAAATTATATATTTATATATTTTTCTGTATTTGATTCACTCCTAGTTAAACAAAGGCTTTATTTAGGATATTTTTTATATTCAAATACCATTATAGTGTAACATCACTCGTAATAGTATTGCATAAGAAGAGGAAGAGTGGCAGGTCATATAGTGAGGTAAGATTTGGCGATGTAGATGTTGGCCCCATTGGGGTAGAACCCTCTAGCCTACCCCTCATCTCCAATTCCATAAATTATCCCAAGGATCTCTATCGGCATACTACCATAGGAAAAAGTTCTTCAAACTATATATGGAATGACTATTAAGAAAACTAACCCAAAATATTGTCCAATAATCACTACAATAGAACATGTTTATATCACCTTGAAAATTTCATTTTTATAACTACTCATAAAGCGTTGTTGATTCGGTCACTATTGTAGGTATGTGATTTTATCAATGTTGATAATATTTTATTTTTATCGGTACTAGTTCAAGTGCCGATATAAACTTTATATTATAAGAATGATTTTTAATGATGATAAATTTTTTTATGGGAATAGTTTATAATGAGGATGTATATAAGACACAACATATTAGAATAAAATTATCAATTAACCTAATATGTAAATCAATCAAAAATCATTACCATTAACATTCATATAGTTAATATGAGTCAATTTTTAATTAAAATAGTTTTCTTTATATTTTCATTTTCCATTAAAATATAAATTTTAAAATTTTAGAATTTGAATTAGTTAAAATAAACATAATTTTTTATTTTATCATATTAAAATTCACTTGGTATGAATTTTTGATAATTTTCCTAAAAAGGTTGATTATTAGTCAAAAAATACGGTTTTTAAAAAACCAGTAATTTGTATGATCTTACCATTATATAAGAATGACCTAGAAATTTGTAAATCATTTTAAGCAATAAAATATGAATTTTAGAAATAAAATTATTCATTTTAAAATATTCTTTGAACTGATAAAAACACATGACAATCATTTTTATAACTAATTACAATGTTACTTTAATATAAAAACAATGTTCAGTCTTTTCTTTAAATCAAGTGTTTTCCAAAGGTGATTTGGTTTTTTCCTTGCATTGAAAGCCTCATATCCTATCACTGTTTTATAATAATCCAATTTATACTATTAAAAAACGATATTCAAGATAATTTTACCTTATATATAAATTTAAATCATAAAAACCTCATTTTCCTAGAAACTATTTTTACACGATTAAGTGTATTTATTTTAAAATTAGATTTTCACACGTTTAAAATTTTTAATTGAAAAAATGATTTTCAAATTTTAAATTACCGGTGTCAAGTTATGTAAAAAGGTATATCTTAATATTTTTCATTAAAATTAATTACTATGGTTAGGAATTAATTTCCAAGGTAAACGTTAGTTTGGGTAAAAAGACAAGAGTTAGAACCAAATCCATAAATCACAGAAATTTGTCTCAAAAGGAGTGGTTGAGATGAGTATCAACCCAAAGTCATTTTATTATCCACTTTTGTCTTATTTTTTTCATATAATACTTGAATATTTTCCACACCCCAACCAAAATTTCTCTTTTATTTTATTCATTTCTTTGTGGTGATTCCTTTGGTTAAGGTTTGGGTCAAGTTCTGATCTTGAATTTTTGATTTTTGGATGTTTTGGGTGAGTCTTGGCCATGTGCATGGTTTGATCCAAACTGTGTGAGGCCTATGGTAAATTGTGTAGCTCTTAGTTGATTTCTGGGAAAAGAGCATGACTTGTTCATGGTTAGTAGAAACCGTATGGAAAGCATGCAGGGGAAGATCTTAATTTGACAAAAACATTTCTCATAGTTGGCACATGTTTTCTCAACCTTTTCAGCCAAACCTTGTTTGTTCCCCTTATCTCTAGTAGGGTGAGCACAGTTGGCGCATAGTTTAGAAAACTGTATGGCTTTACCAGGTCATTAAAAACATGAATTTTTATGTTTACCCTCCCATCTTTAAAACCCATTTTGGGTTCCCTCTACCCTTGCTAGACCTTGGAACACCAGGGGGATTTCAAAACCCCCTATCCTTGACCCCATCATCCATGGATTCTTCTATAAGGTTCTAAAGTTATTTTCTTTGATTTTTTTATAGGATTCAATGTCAGAGGTTGAATATTCTACTTTATCACCCATATCATACAAGTCTCTTTATTTTACATGAGCTACTACACTCCACCTGTCATCCATGACATCATACACATAATAAACCATTTCTTATTGTGATGATAAGATATAAAAATCATGTAATTCACAATCACCAACATCCATCATGTGAGATAAGTTCACAAAAATAAATTGAAAGGAATCTCTTTTAACACCCATGATAATATCGACCTAATTTCATTTGAATAAAACAACTGAAAAAATACCCGTTGTAGTTTAATTAGATAAAATAAATCAACATTCCATAGTATCCCAGTTTGAAAAAAGTTAATATACCACAATTTTATGTTTTCAAACCCCATCCTGATCAACTGTATGAAATTTAAATCCACTCACATTGTAAGCATCAAACTATCAAGCCTCTTTTAGAGGAGCTCGATCAAGGAACTTCAAATCTTCTAACAAATCAACTTGAGAATCAGTATTCATGATCTATAAAAATTAATATACATTATTATATTTAAAAAATATCTGTGTCAACCTAATATCCTTATTGATTGCAATATTTATGGACTTACAAATTGTATAAACCATTCTACATGCTCTTTATTAACAACTTTTTCTATAACTTTCTCATTTCATTTTCGACCTCTCATTAATATCTTAGTTTGTATCCTAAAATCATCAATAAATGGATCTCTATTTTTACTATTCAATATCACATATCTATGTTACTCTAATAATTCTATCTATGTCAATGTAACATTTGATCTCCTTCCAACTAATCGTCCAATTTCAAGAAAGATTTTTGATTTATTAGGTAATTGAGATTTATTCGATGTGTTTTCAAAAATTCCAACTTGATTTAATCTTGTCTCAATATCATCCAATTATCTAAAAGAAAAGGTAAAAAACTCCTCTTCCAAATAGTCTTTAGAAATAGAGCCATCATTTTGAGCTATAATTTTCATTTATAATATCAAATTCCCCATATATCTATGAAATAAAATAAAAACATAATTGTGTATTTAATGATGTTAAAATAATTGTTTATTTAAATTAAAAACATATGAATAAAGTACCTATAGATTGGATACATCTATCAATAATGTATGGAGCCTCCTAATTTAGCTTCCTCAATGAAATTCATAGTTAAATGAATCATAATAGTAAAAAAAGAGGAGGAAATATCATCTCCATTTCATAAAGTGTCACCAAAAATCTCTCCGAAAGGTTTTCATGATGAAATGGTTATAGAGTTTTCTCACACAGTTGTCTGAATAATGTGAAAAATTGGAGTACAATAGTATTAAACTTTTCAGTTAATAATATACGCAATGCCAATGCTAGTAAATTTTTAACAAAATATGTGAATTGTGACTTTTCAATCCATGTAACCTACGATTGTTTAAGTATACACCCAATGATATGTTACTTGAATACCCATCTAATACTATCACATGTTTTAAAATTCAAAGGAATTTATCTTTATCCCTATCTTTTCTTGCAATAATTTATGGAGAATACTTTACATTATCATGTAGCCATAGATCATGCTTTATGTTCATTTTTTAATGTCTTTCCAAGAATTGAGATGATCCATCGATTTTACATGCTCATTAAGCAATGTGAAGATCAAATTGTCACATAAATTCTTTTCAATATTCCTAACATCATGATTATGCTGCAACAAAATAAATTCCCAACACATATGTTTGAATAATATACTCTTTTTCTTCCATTTTTTCATTCTGATTTAACTTGATAATGCACATCAAACACATTTCCGACTCCCATTCAAAAGATGAACCTTCCCAAATTCGATTTCAACATTTCCAAGTTGTACAAATATTTAAGAACCTATTAACAACATTGATGGTGGTATATGATCAATAGAACCATTTAATTTTGACTTGTTTAACCAAAATCTATGAGATGCATCGAGAAATCTTCAATGACACAAGAGGAACTATTTTTTATTGTTAGTTAATTATTTGGGATTAAAATAAAATTTACAAATAGGAAAAATAAAACTAGTATAAGTGTTCCAACAAGATAAATTCCTAAGCTCAAGGAAGTCACTAATGGTCCATATTACAGTAGCATTCATTTTGAACATTGTTCTAGAAGATGCATCATATGTCTCAAAACTATTACACCATAACTCCTATAATTCTTCAATTAGAGGTTGTAAGTATACACCAATATCATTTCCAGACATTTTTTGTAGGAATAATCATCAAAATGATAGAAGATGTTTGTTTCGTACATATTAACAGAGGAAGATCGTATGAGATCAAAACAACTAGCCAAATGTTATAACTGGTTCTCAAATTCCCAAATGTGTTGAATCTATTAGTAACAAATCCTAATCTAACAATCCTTGGATCAGAAAAGAAATATGGATGTGATTAATCAAATTTCTTCCCTAATTTTGAGTCTCTTGGATGTCGCATTAACCCATAATTGTTATTATTTATAGAATGTCACTTCATGTGTTTAGTGGTTTTTAATAACATGAATAATATTTTCAATTGAGGATTTAAAGGAAAGTAATTCAAAAAGAGTGTAGGAATGTTCCTTTTCTTCTTCATAGTAGTATATTGATTTAGTCTTCTAACATCACCCATTGACTGCAATATAGAATAAGATTTTTTTTTCAATACTATCTCCTTCAATCCTCTCCCCAATAAAGAATACAATAATTGGGACATGCATGTATTTTTGTATAATTTAGACTAATATTGTCAACAACTTTTTTCATATCATAAATTATTGAGGGATATTTTCTTCAGGAAATTCCTCATGCAACAATTCCAATATCATGGACATTGACTTATTTGTAATTCCACATAAGCATTTGATATAGTAAAACATTAGTAGAAAATAAATTTTTAAATATTTCAAAAATAAACTATACAAATCTTAATTTCCAACATCAACTAAACCATGAAACACATTTCTCTACTCAGTGAAGTTTTATCTAAGATTATCCTCTACAGAATCAAGAGTAGGATCCAATGATATGTTATAGTCTTGATTGGTTTGTCCTATAGTCTATAAAAAACAACTTTTCAAGTTGTTATTTCCAGCACCCTCAACTTTTTATTTTGATATGTTTTTATGTTGATGTTGGTGTCTTGAAATTTTGAATGCATCATTTTTAAGGTTTTTAATTTCATTTTCAATTTTTGATGATGTTGGGAGATCAATTTTTTATTTACATTAGTGCTAAAACTTTTTGTAATGTTTGATTCTCCATGAAAAATCCAACACATATATTTAACAGGGATTTGATTCAATATAAAGTGTTCTTAAACTTCACATCTCTTCAACCATATTCTAAATTTATATTTAGGAAATAGACATCTTATTCTCCCATCAACAAATGAATAGAAAATTAAAAAATCTATAAACTCCTCCAAAACCATAATATAATCCAATGTGTTCCTCAGTAATGTGTTCCGTATTTTATCCATATCAAAATGATCCTACACTTTGCTAAAAAGTTAAAACAAAAAAATTATTACTAAGAAGGAAAATATATTAATGGAAGGGAAAAACAACCCAATTAGTTTTAATAATAGTCATATAAGTACTAAAAAGTCAAAGTAAAAAAAGTAAATCAATCATGGATAGTATTATGTAAAATAGAATCAAAAGAAAAATTCTACATTAATTAATTTAAAATAGGAATCATGGTAGAAACTCTATAGAGACACTACGTCTAGGTAAACCTATTAATTTTCTATCACCATAGCGGTGGATTTGGAGTTCTACAACATATCTTGATAGACGGGGCACCACATAATTCTTAACTATCATTTCTAATGGTGACCTATGAGATTCTATTTATGTATGCCACATTCTATTTTTCCTTATTTATAGATGGTACATCTCAAACCAATTAAAGTTGTTTTAAAATTACTTAACAGATCCACTACATTCCAAAAGAGTGTATTTGAAGATGTTTTATTTGGAGTGAATGATTTTTTCATAAAAACTGATTTGTATGTTTTAATCATAGAGGAGGATATGACCTATGCTTAGTCACATACCAACTTGGATAAACCTTTCCTAGAAATATAAAACGAAATCATAAATTTCCATGAAGGAACTATAATAATATAGATTGGTAAAAATGATTTCCACTTTAATGTTTTTGATTCCATCATTTACCCATAATAAGATACCTCAATTTTTTTACATTGTCACATTCTGATGAGTATAAACCATGTGAATAATGTTTTTTGATATAATAAATTTTTCATTTGTGAAACAAATCAAGATCTGAGAATTTGAGAAATAAAATTTTTGAAAAATATAAATATTATATCCAACAATATGAATATGTAATAAATTTTGATTTATTTGTTGGAGTTTACTATTTATTTAATAAGAAAGCGTGTGATACTTCATCTCTAACATAGGATGTCTAACCAATGAGTCAAGTAACCCAAATCTGTTTTATATTTAGTTCAACCTCTATATCTAGAATTAAAACCCTTGCCTACTAATTTAACATATGTTTTTCTAATAGAGATAAAGAAGACACAAATGATAATTTTAAGAAATTTTCTCTTAATAAAGAACAAAATCTAATAGATATTTTGAGGGAAAATGCACAAGTTATATGATAGAATTATAGAGACACTCCTAAAAAGTAGTGTATATGTTCCAAATATGAGTGTAACAATAATGAAACTAGCCTTCAATATAGAGGATTATTATTTTATGGTATTACTACCTAATCTATCAAGTTATATTGTTAACTATGTTCCTTATAAATATTTAAAAACCACCAAAAATATAAGGACTGTGAACTAAATAACTGATTGATACTCAGACTATTCCTCTATAACACATCAAGTGTAACTTGCAATTGCAAATAGATGGTAAAATACAAGGGATTGAGAAATAAATATGTAAGAGATATATTTATCTCTCTTTAGTGTTAACTAAAATATTATAGGTTCATGAAAAAATTACAACATGACCTTACAAAAAGTTGGAATTACTCTCACACATAACCTAATGATTGGAAAGGGTACATGTTAATCAGGGACACCTGGATGATAATAAATGAAAATAAATATATAAACATGATATTCCACATGATCAAAATTCAAAATATCCATAAATTATATAAATTTCATAAAATTAGGAAAATAACACTTATACATAGGTTAGGAAAACCAAACACATAATAAGTACTAAATATGGAGGTTTAATGAGTATGATCTCTTGAATGAAAACTTTTGGACAACCCATGCATATATTATCCACTCATAAATTTAATGGTAAAAATGATCCAACTAATTTTAAAGAATCCAAATGGAACAAAATATTTTTCTTTGAATCATTACCCTTACCTAGATCACGTACAAGAAGTTCTACATGCGTCCTAAGTGAGACACATGTAAGGTGTGAGCATAACATACTCACTATGTGACCACCTCTCCATCCCCAAAAACCTTTCAAAATCAAAATTGTTTGAAACAATAAATAAAATATAGAGGAATACGAATTATAACAAACAATATACTTTAATAAAGTAATTTATCAAATATTTCAATGATAATGACAAACCCACTATATCAAGAAGACCCATACTTGATATACCTACTTCAAGACTCACTCAGGATATGATATAACTGATATAAAAGAATTTAGTTGAAGCACTCATACTGTTTGATGGAAAAGGAATAATATATATTATAGTTAGTTAAATCTTGTATCCCATCCATTCAAGAATAAGGGGAGGGGTATACTAGTGTCAAGGCATAGAGATCCCATCATATACCATAAACCTACCCATAAATAATGGGTGTATCAGAGAAACATTTTCTATATAATCATATAATATCCCATTATATTGTTCTTAATACTCTACTAAAATCAAATTTAAGAATAATTATATCTTTTATTACAATTTAAATCATGCGAAGAAAGCAACAAGAAAGATCATAAAACATTTTATAACGTCAAAATTATTCTAAACCATAGAGGGTGTCATCGTGATATAAATAATACATCAATTCCCTTTTTATCGACATCAATAACTTATTTAACATGAAATGAAAATTATTATTCAAAAAAAGTCAAAAAATTTTCAGTCTAGTATATCAACATGATAATCATAAACCATGGTAAGTAAAACTACATAAAAATATTACAAAACAATTTAAAAAAATAGTTGAAAAATACCTATTTTAATTATTTCAACTTGGATGAAAACAATTTCTAGCCCAACCCTTTATGAATATGGTAGGAATAAAGTTTCCTCCAATCATGATAAATATATGATTCTACATTGAGTTTTATACGAAGATGATAGTCCATTAATAATTCAATTTGACAAGTATAAAGAAGAGATCACACCCAATACCCTGAATAAAAAATAAAATAAGCAAGGTTAGGGGAATAACACACCCTTAAATTTTATAGGGAGCACTGGAAGTGACAATTTGGGGGAGATAGGGGTTGGTGGATCAGGCTTGGACACAGATAGAGGGGTCGACGGCTCAGGCTTAGGCTTGGGGAGCAGGGACAGTGAAAGTTCAGTGCAGTAGGGTATGAAGGGGGGTGACGATGACAGAGAAGGGGGGAGAAGGTGAAGGGGATAAGGGGGATACTATGAGGGGATAGGGTTTTAAGGGATCAATGGAAGAAGGTGTGTAGGTTTTGGGTTCTAGGGGAGAGGTGGGGAAGAAATGTGGTGGTAGAAAAAAGTTTTAGCGGTGGTTTTTTAAAAATAGTCACTATATTTTGATGAATTTTTAAAGGCGATTTCATAAGACACCACTAAAAACAATCGATAATTAAAGAATTTGGTGTTGTGAGACTCCCCCAATAACCCATGACCTTTCATTAATAAAAAAATATAAATAAATCACATTGAAATTATAAATCTCTGGTAATTTTAATCAAATACTCAATTCAAAAAATGACCCCTACTCCCAAATTACCAAAATTCAAATTCCTTCTAAAATTTATAACACATTAGGAATGTGGTTTGAAAAAATCTCTACCGTATAACTTCTCATTACCAAGAATCCTCATCATCATTTCAACCAACACAGATGAATAATTCATTAAAGATAGATACACCACTCATAACCATCATTAAAACATGAATATAGTTCTTACCCATTCCCTTCTATCCCAAGACACTATATTTTCATCAACTAGTTCATACTTGAGCTTATAGAGCTCTCCATTATAAGGCTTGGCTTTTAAAGGTTTATTCTAAGCCATGGTTCCCTAAACCAACAAAATAGTTTATCAAAAAACTCATTTATAATGGTTAGAAGACATCCTTTATGTTATTTACATATCACCATATTGAATTATATGAAAATTCACTAGTTAAAACTCTTCTGGATGATAATTCTCAAAGAATCTTGGCTTCAACCACTAACATGTTATCTCATTACCACTCAAAAATGATGTATCAACTCCTCAAAGGAATCTCAAGATCATTCAGTGCATCCACAAAATTATATACCCAATAATTAGTGTAATTACATAGTTGGGTCCCAAACCACTCAAACTAGTTTTCTTCCTCTCACCCTAAGAATAGATACCTCATCAATCAAACTCATGCTCGTACCACCTCAAAAATCACTTGGGAAAGGTTCCAATTCAAGTAATACATCCAACATCACATCAAAATTTCAAATCTAATGTTTATAAAGAAACTAGATAAAACCCATTTCACCAGCACACCAGCACACTAGTTCCACCTTTACTATCCAACGACTAGTCTCATCACACCCATGAACATATCAACATAGGGTTATACTTCCTCAACCCATATTCCATCCATTACTATATGTAATGACTATAGATGATCATCCCACTCATGCATGAGTTCTAATGTGAAACATCAATCACCATCAGTTCTTGGATCATTAGGAACATCATACTTGGCACCCACTAAATTTCCATATATAATGAGGGTCACCCCCTCCATGACCAATGTTGAACTACCCACCATATATATTTACTTGTACCACTCCTCAAATGAAACCATAATTGTTTCCATCATCATAAGTGTGTAACTTATCCAAAGACACACTTTCCACCATCAACTCTTGACACCACTCCATTCATGTTGTCATTAACATCACATATGAATCGCCTCTCATCAATATCAAAATTTCAGGTCACCAAACCTGTAATAATCCCATCATAATGCCTCCCTTATAATACTGGACAAGGAAAAACAATGGGTCAACCACATCACAACATATGAACCCATATCCAACATCACCTTTCACTATAGGGGAACGTTTCCAATTTAATAAAAACTCTTAGTAAATCATACTTGTAAAGACCCATCATGTTTTTTGGTCTTCAACTCACACACAACCGCTCACTGAAAAATAAAAAATTGTATCTTGAATAAAAATCATGTTTACCAACTCATTCTGATTCAAATTCAATTGAAATATACTTCAACATAACCCAGTTACACATCCCGAATCATGCTCCCATGAGTGTCATGTCATAAAATCTGTAACCCCCCGAATCTAGATTCCCAGAGTAGGTGCATTATTTTAATACATTGGAATGATTACAAGGAATCATGTACTGAAAGACCAATTGGTTTATCAGTCTTGGAAAATAGATTAAGTGCGTGAACGTTACATTACAATTTCAAACATGCAACAAAAAAAATAATCCCTTGAGAATTCCATTGTTCTGTTATCTTAACCCTACATCTCAAACCTAAAACACTTATTAGGATACTGGGAAAATAAAACATAAGAAAGGGGTGAGGTCAAATGCTCAGTAAGGGTAAATAATTTAGCGAAATCTATAAAATATTTAGGCAAGATGTGTAATAAAAAAACAATATCCTTTTAAACATAAACTTGAACATAATATGGCAAAAATAAATCAAACATTACCATATAAACATGCATATAAATATTCTACTAGTCAAATAATCACATGTAATAACTAATTTCATAATGAGGGAAGGTACTGTACCCGACATTAATTTCTGTGTCAAGGCCTCGTGCCAGGACCTATGGGATAACTGTAACCGGACCCCAACCTGGAGAGCCTCTGTAACCGGACTACAACCCGGAGAGCCTCTGTAACTAGACTCCATCCCAGAGAGCCTCTGTAACTAGACTCCAACTTGGAGGGTCTGCTGTAACCAAACCCCAACCCGGAGGTCTTAATTTAATCGGTCCAAACCCAGAACATACTAGTCCAATACAATCATCAAAAGACAAAGATGAAATATAACATAAAAATTTGTATTAAAACTAGCATACAAAATGTCAATACTTTATCCATAAACCATGAATGGTTTAAAAATAAAACACACACAGTCAAACATTTCACAAAACATTAAATACAATATGTAAGATTTGTATCATAATTAATAAACTTCAAACATGTTTAAAATCCATTAAAGGATGTTGACGTAGATGAAAATGATTAGTAAAATGCGTTGAGAGAAATACCTATTTTTTATGAAATCGTTTAAAATTCAAACAATTTATAAAGGTATTCATTTAAAAGGGATGTTTGAATCAATGTGTCTCATACCACATTGAAACTTTTTAAAAGAATTATCATTTCAAAACATTCATGTCTATATAAATAAATCTTTAAAACCATTTTAAAAACATGGAAATTAATGGGAAATGTTTAGAGGAATAAATCTTATAAAACAATTAAAATGACGTTTTAGTAAAAGATTCCTTAAAAAATAATCCCTTTGAAAATTCTTTTATAAACATGGAAATGTATAATAATATTCCCCAGTAAAAAACTTACACATAAACAATCTCGAATAATAATGATATTGGGGAATTACCCCTTACCAATTTGGTAACTTATGAAACATACACCCCATGAAAGAAGTATCATACAATGAATATGTAAATACACATAAATTAAATTTTATTACACAAATAATACAATTATGGGCAGTACATACACCACACAAAAGTAAATAGTGGCAATATAGCATGAATCTCACAGGAATAAGGAGTGAGATGAAAACTCTTTACATTGCACTTTCCTTTGGTCGAGGGTACATTTAACCTACTGTATAATGAAAATTGTAAGTAATTAGATTATAAGAGAACCATATTCATATTTATTTTATCATTCATGATTCATTTATATCTTTATAATACACATTTAAAAATTATTTTCATGTTAAATTAACATTTTGGGTAATAATCGATTTCTTTATCGTACGTTTTTTAACTTGTTATTCTTGACCGTTTCATTTAGATCATGATTTAAATACATCCAGAATACAAACCTTGATTCATATATCATATATATATATATATAATATAAATATTTATAATAGATAGTTATTTTAAAATGAAAACACTATTTATGGAGATGTTTGGTCGTACATACACATAAACGATGTTTCTGTTTTCATATCGTATTGAACGGAAGTAAGTGAATAGGATATACGTATGTACATAAATATATATATATATATATATATATATATATATCCAGTAGAATTACTATGTCATATATTACATACTTATTAGTAATATATATTTTTTATAATCATCGATGAATGGTGAACGTGGAAATGAATCTCATTGCGTCGTGGAGACGGTAATCCGTACGTACGCATTAGAGACAATATCATTTCTTTAAAAGTGTGGAATTGGATGGTATATTAATTATACAGATACATTAGAATTTCATTTTTACTATTTATATACATATTAATCATCATTATATCCATCCAAATAACATAGTGTTGAATAACAAATTACACCACGATGTGGAGACGGTAAACCATACGTAAGCACGCATGGTGACATTATCATTTATAGGATGGATAGAATAATGAATATGGGTTTTCCATATTTATAATAACATCACAGTATATATAAGGTATTGGAGTTATTATTTTGGTATGGTAATAACAAATAAAGAGTAAGTGTAAGAATAAAATAACTTGAAAGAGGGTGGTGAAATCATTACCTCTTCTTCGGGTTATTCCATTTGATTTGATCAAATGGGATCATTAGGTTGGATTTATGACCAAAGGAAGACATCTATAATGAATATAGGATAGTTTAGAGGATATTTGGTCAGGGTTTGGCCGAGAAAAATGGATTTGAAGGTGTGAATTTTAGAGAAGGAGAAGTTCCCTTTTATAAGAGGGGTGAGGGGAACCTTAAGAAAAACTTAAAATGTTATTTTATAATAAATTCATTTTCGGTTTATAATGTCTCAAAAATGAATTATTTAATGGATAATTTGGTTATGGGTCTAAAACCACTCAACCAATAGGTTTTATATAGGTTTTGGTCACTATATTAACCTTGTCTTTTAGATTTAACTCTTAGTTAAATAGTTTGACATTTATCAGGTCTCTTTGTATTGTTATATTATATTGTTAATAAACATACTATAAACTTCCAAGAGAACCCCAATAGGTTCATTAATGACATATATAATAGTATTTAAGCCCTTTTTCCGAACCATAGATTTTTAGGAATATAATAGCAATTAATAATATAATATTTGTTTTAAAAACTATTTATGTTAATTTTGACACTATTTGGTATTTTGTTTTTTCTAAATTCATAAAATCATTATTAATTCCAAAAAAAATATTACATCAACCCTAATATGTCATATTAACCTATAAATTTTTTTAATTCATAAAAAGTCTTAAATTACATTTTTTGGGGTATTTATAATATCAATTATGTTTATAATTCATTAATAAGGTAATTACTGCATCATCATTGTGTCATAAATAAATTAAATTATATAATTTCTAAAGATTATAAATAAAATACCATTATTTATTAAATCTTTTTATCTTTCTAATGAATATTTATAGTTGAATTTATCTAATGTTTATCCCAATATTAAAAATATTTTAGTTATTAAACATTAAATTTAACACTTTTAACTCTTCTTTGAATTAAATAATAATAAATCTCCTAATCTAATCCAAGTGGACCTAACGGATCATATTTTATTCCTAAGATTGTTTTTGGTCTAATTACACTTATACTATATAATTTGGATGTTTTTGAGGCTAATAATAATATCATTTTTACCTTTAATTACCTTATTTACTTTTAACCATGGTAAATAAAAGTCAAAAGCTACTATTCACCAAAAATTATTTTTATCTTATTGAACCACATTTTACTTACTGATATCAACCGTGTCGCTCGTATTTTTTAAATTCAATTCAATGAAGTGGTAAAATTAATTTTTAAGAAAATTTGCAAATGCTCCTAAGAGTTGGGTAAAAGACGGTAAAATTTCAATAAAATTTTTATATATCTAAACTTATTATAAAATGACACCAATGAATTACATTAAACATATATAGATATTATGTATCTATTTTTACCAAAAATAAAATAAAATAAAATAAATAATTATTTAAATGAAATGTTGGTTTTAACCAATAACTCAGTGTCTTTCACTATTCATTAAAAATTGAAAGTTTTCAGAAAAATACCAAAATTTCACCCTAAGATAATTTTGATATTCTGAATTAAAAAATTAAGCCTATCTTACCAAATTAAAAACATAGATGTTTCATTTTTTTAATTTAAAATTATTTACTGTTGTCAAAACCAAAAAGCGTGTTTTTAAGAAATAATAACCATCAAAAGATTGAAACTTGTTTATGTCCAATTTCAATGTGAAATTACTTACAATGACCAGTATTGGATTAAATGGAAAAAATATAATCTATTTATACTTACAAATAATTAAAATGTGTAATTTATCACAGTAAATTATTTTGATTAAAAAAGTTGTTTTCAGTTAAAATATAGTATTTTCACTATTCACCCAAATATGAAAGTTATCAGAAAAACACAAAATATTTATTGAAACTAAATTCTTATGTCCTGATTCTAAAGAAGAAGTTTATTTCGTCAAATTTAATATATAAAAGTTTCAAATTTTGGATTAAAAAATGGTTCGCCATTAAAAGGCGGTAAAATTGCATTTTTTTGAAAAATACTTATTTTATCTGAAAAAAATGAATTTGTTCTTACATTATGTCTAAGAAATTCGTAATATGGATTATAAAAAAATAATTATTATATAAAGTTCAAAATAAATTTAATACTATTAATAACCGCTTTTGAACGGCTTGTTTGGTAAGTCGTGGTGCGCTAGAACTCGGTGTTGTGTGTAGTGCAAGTTATTGGATTACTTTGAAGAAATAACGTACTATGAAATATTGGGGTGTTACATTCTTACCTCATTCAATAAATTTAATCCTTACAATTTGAAATTGTTCTTCGAAAATAAAAGGTTGAAAATAGAAAATACCTTTGTGCGAAAACCCACATCGGAAATTGGTTTCATAAAATTTAGTCTTAGTAAGAGGAAAAGGGAAATGAAAGTGTCACCACCAAATTATGTCCTCGATTAGGAGAACATCAGTGGAAATGAGAGACATATAATTTTAGGAAAAATGTAAAAATTTATAGGGATTTATTGAGGTCATTAATCACAGAAAAAAGGAAAATTAAGGGCCTCAAATCCATCAATCTATGATGATTTAGAATACCATCGATTCAACAAAACATAAGGTATTAGGATAACACATTTTTGGTTTTAAGATACCTTCCCTAATGTTTAATAATTAATTTACCCTTCGAATAAGAGGAAAAAAATTATATAGATATATATATATATACTTGACAAGTAGAGTTTCATCCTTCAACTAATTCCTACCACAAACTCATCTTT
This sequence comes from Viscum album, assembly GCA_963277665.1. Lineage (NCBI taxonomy): Eukaryota > Viridiplantae > Streptophyta > Magnoliopsida > Santalales > Viscaceae > Viscum > Viscum album. The sequence continues at coordinate 196,538,265 of OY728157.1, read as the reverse complement.
CACTCCAAAAGATTTCAAAAAATATATTCTATTTATCCTAATCGTATAAGGTTATAAAAAATAATGAATTTATAATTATCATATCAGAACCTTTAAAAGAACATGATTATACAATCCAGGGACTTCACACAGTCCAGTGGTAGGTGATAAATCCGAATCGCACTATGGTTGTGGGTTCTATTCCCGTAGCTTTTTCTGACACGACAGATTGTCACACGATCTGTGTGTTGTCCTTTTTATAAAAATCCAAAAATAACCTTAACAATAGAATCTGATTTCAAACATAATCCATTCCAACCTTTAGACTTATCCTAAATAATTCTATCCAAACTCACAGTACCAAATTTATAAGGAATTTAAGCACAATGAAGATCCTTTTTTCCACGTAATAACATGTGATCAACTTCATCATGTAACACCCTAAATTACCATAAAACCTTATTTATTACATTCATTATACATTATCCTTTATATAATATTGGATATGTCCCTTATATCCAGAAATTTTGAATCTTCCAAAAATGATGAAATAAACAAACTATTAATCCGTTCCAAGGAAGTCAAGAATATCCAATATTTTTATCCAAATCAAACATCTCTTATTCCAAAATCACTACCACATTATCAGGACCAATTTAAAGATTACATTTCCATCGACCATATATTTTCCAAAAAAGTGTATCTTACTATTAAGTCACTTTTCTTTGAACCATATATTCTTAAATCCTCAATAAAATAGTACGGCAGAACAATCCTTATTTATCTCAATAATTCTTAAAACCAGTATATTGTGGATACAACACTCGAATGAAATAATTCTATAATAACAACATAAGAACACTAGTCATTCCTCTTCATCTAAGGTAGTATCATAACTTTATTATTATCCAATATGATTATTTACGGTATACTCTGATTACTTGGACATTGATTCGCATAGTGTCTCATTGCCTTTCAGATGAATCATTTTAGATTTGAAACCTTTTTCTTAACCTTGAAATCACGTACTCTGTGTCCTTTTTCTCCACACTTATAACAAACTCCCATTCCCTTAAATCATTTACCAAGGTGATTATTTCCTCATTTATCACATATGGGAAAATCCTTCTTTCCCCTCTTCCCTTTATCTATCTTTCTCTCTACCATCCTTTTTTTCTCTTGCTTCCCTTCAAAGCCATATGACTCAATGAATTCTTACTCATCTTATTAACACATTATATTATTTCTTCATATGTTAAGAATATATGGGAGACTATTTCCCTTATAAATTTTGGCTTAATATCATGAATGATATGATCCTTCTTACTCTTTGGATCATACGTATTGCTGGAGTTCTCATTCCTTCTACTGGGTACCATTTATATACAATGGAATACACTAGTTCAGTTTATGAATCGCAATGAATAATTCCAAACTTGTAAAATACCTAACGTAAATTGAACAGTATATGGATATAATCCTTAATCATAAAAATATTTTCTTTGAGAAGGTATATACACATAAATCCTTCAGAATGATCAGTAAAGAAAATAAAAATTATCCTAAGCACATCCCCTAGGTGTGTCGTAACAAAGATTGCAGCAAGGCCCATTATTGTGCAACAGTTCCCATTCATGTCTAGCTCAAAGTCGTGTTTTGGGTTTTACCTCTAGGTACATTTGTGCCAGAGTCGCCTCTAAATTCTCGTATCCAGACAGAGATGTATTTTCTTGGAAAACTCACAAAATCCTTACATTTCCAAAATTCTAGGCAGTTCTTATATACTAATCCTCAAAGTCCATATTAGGGTAATGTGCTCTAATCAGAGTTTATCTAAATCTAGTTTCCAATGTTATTGGTAAACATTCTATAATACCAACTGTAATGCCATAACCCTAGATTCCTAGAGTCTGTGCATTATTTTAATACATTGGCATGATTACAAGGAATCAAGTCCTGAAAGACTGATCAGTTTATTAGTTTTGGAAAATAGATTACATGCATGAATGTTACATTACACTTTCTAACATACAACACAAAAAAATAATCCTTTGATAATTCCATTTTTCCCTTAGCTAAACCATGCATCTCAAACATAAAACACTTCTTGGGCTCCTGGGAAAATAAAACATAAGAAATGGGTGACCCCAAATGCTCAGTAAGGGTAAATAATTTAGCGGAAGCTATAAACTTTTAAGGCAAGATGTGTAATAAAAAAACAATAGCCTATTAAACATAAACTTGAACATTATATGGCAAAAATAAATCAAAAATTACCATATAAACATGCACATGGACATTTAACTAGTCTAATAATCACATGTAATAACTAATTTCATAATGAGGGAATGCATTGTACCATACATTAATTTCTATGTCAAGGCCTCGTTCCAGGACCTAGGGGATAACTGTAACCAGACCCCAACCCGGAGAGCCTCGGTAACCAGACTCCAACCCGGAGAGCCTCTGTAACCAGACTCCATCCCGGAGAGCCTCTGTAACCGGACTCCAACCTGGAGGGTCTGATACAACCAGACCCTAACCCAGAGGGATTAATTTTGCTGGTCCCCAACCTAGAACATACTAGTCCAATACATTCATCATAAGAAAAGGTTTAAATATAACAGAAACATTCATATTAAAACTAGCATACGAAATGTCAATACTTTATCCATAAACCATTAATGGTATAAAAATATCACATACACAGTCAAACATATCAAAAAACATTCAATACAATATGGAATATTTTTATCATAATAAATCAACTCCAAACAGGTTTAAAATCCATTAATTTATGTTGTCATAGATGAAAATGGTCAGTAAAATACTTTGAGAGAAATAACCCTTTTTCATGAAATTGTTTAAAATTCACACAATTTATAAAGGTATTCATTTAAAAGGGATTTCTGAATCAAAGTATCCCATACCACTTTGAAAATTTTTAAAATAATTATCATTTCAAAAGAATCATGTCCATATAAATAAATCCTTAAAACCATTTTATAATCTTGGACATTAATGAGAATGGTTTAGAAGAATAAATATTTTAAAACATTTAAAATGGTTTTTTAGAAAAATATTCCAATAAAAATAATCCCTTTGAAAATTCTTTTATGAAACATGGACATGTATAATAAATATGTCCTCGTAAAAACTTACTCATAAACAATCTCGAATAATAATGAGATTGTGGAATTAACCCTTACCAATTTGGTTACTTATGAAACATACACCCTATGAAAGAAGTATCATACAATGAAGATGTAAATACACATAAATTAAAGTTTATTACACAAAGAATAAAATTATGGGTAGTACAAACACTAAACAAATAGAAATAGTGGAAATATAGCTTGAATCTCATGGGAATAAGGAGTGAGATGAAAACCCCTTACCTTGCACTTTCCTTTGGTCAAGGGTACGTTTAACCTCCTGTATAATGACCATTTTATGTTATTAGATTATAACAGAACCATATTCATATTTATTTTTTTGTACATGATTCATTTATGACTTTAAACTACCCATTTAATAATGATTTTCATGTTAAATTAATATTTCGGGTAATAATCACTTTCTTTATCGTACGTTTTTTAAATTTTTATTCTTAACCGTATCATTTAGATCACGATTTAAATACATCCAGAATAAAAACCTTGATTAAAATATCCTATATATATAGAATATATATATTTATAATATATAGATATATAAAATTGAAAACACTGTTTATGGAGACAGTAGGTCGTACGTACGCATAAACGTTGTTTTTGTTTTCATATCATATTGAATGAAAGTAACTGAATAAGATATATGTAAGTACATAAACGGTAGTTCGTACGTACGCATAAAAGTTGTTTCTGTTTTGATATCATATTGTATGGTATATTAATTTTATAGTGAAATTATCATGTTGTTTTCTTAATTTATATACATATTACTCATCATTATATCCATCCAAATAACATAGTGTTGAATAACAAATTACACCATGGCGTGGAGACGGTAAGCCGTACGTACGCACGCATGGTGACATTATCATTCATATGATGGATAGAATAATGAATATGGGTTTTCCATATTTATAATAACATAATAGTATATATAAGGTACTATATTTTTTTTATGGTAATAACAAATAAAGAGAAAGTGGCAGAATAAAATAACTTGAAAGAGAGTGGTGAAATCATTACCTCTTCTTCAGGTTCTTCCTTTTGATTTGATCAAAAGGGCTCCTTGGGTTGGATTTCTGAACAAAGAAAGACATCTATAATGAAGATAGTATATTTGGGAGGATATTTGGTCAGGTTTTGGCCGAGCCAAATGGCTTTGAAGGTGTGAATTTGAGAGAATGGTATGTTCCCTTTTATAAGAGGGATGAGGGGAACCTTAGGAAAAACATAAAATGTTATTTTATAATAAAATCATTTTCGCTTTCTAGTGGCTCATAAATCTATTATTTAAAGTATAATATGGTTATGGGTCTAAAAACACTCAACCAATAGGTTTTAGATAGTTTTGGGTCACTATATTAACCTTGTCATTTAGATTTAACTCTTAGATAAATAGTTTGACATTTACCATGTCTCTTTGTATTTTTATATTATATGGTTAATAAACATACTATAAACATACAAGAGAACCCCAAGTGGTTCATAAATGACATATATAATATTATTTAAGCCATTTGGCTGAACATAAGATTTTTAGGAATAGAATACCAATTAATAATATAATATTTTAAAAAAAACTCTTTTATGTCAATTTTGACACTATTTGGTATTTTTTCTATAAATTCATAACAGCATTATTACTTCCAAAATAATTCATTAAATAAACCCTAATATGTCATATTAACCTAGAAAAATAGTTTAATTCATAAAAGTCTTAAATTATATTTATTTGGGACATTATAATATCAATTATTTTTATATTTCATTAATAAGGAAATTACTGCATCATCATTGTGTCGTAAATAAATTGAATTATTTAATGTCTAAAAGTTATGAATAAAATACCATTATGTAGGAAATATTTTTATATTTCTAATTAATATTTATAGTCTAATTTATCTTATGTGTAACCTAATATTAAAAATGGTTTAGTTATTAAACTTTGAATTTAACACTTTTAACTCTTCTTTGAATTAAATAATAATAAATGTCCTAATATAATCCAAGTGGGCCTAAAGGATCATATTTTATTACTGAGACTTTTTTTATGGTCGAATTACATTTATCTAATAGAATTAGGATGTGTTTTAGGGTAATAATAATATCATTTTTACCTCTAATTACCCTATTTACTTTTAACCGTGGTAAATAAAAGTCAAAAGTTACTATTCACCAACAATTAATTTTTTTTATTGAAACACATTTTACATACTGATATCAACCTTGTCTCATGTATTTTAAAAATTTAATTCACCGAAGCTGTAAAATTATGTTTTATGCAAATTTGCAAATGCTCCAATAGGTTGGTAAAAGATGGTAAAATTTAAATAAAATTTTTATATATCTAAACTTATTATAAAATGACACCAATGAATTTAATTGAACTTATATAGGTATTATGTATCTATTTTTACCTTAAATAAATTTAAATGAAATGTCTGTTTTAACCAATAACTCAGTGTTTTTCACTATTCATCAAAAATTTAAAGTTTTCAGAAAAATACCAAAATTTAACCCTAAGGTAATTTTGATATTATGAATTAAAAAATTAAGTCTATTTTACCAAATTCAAAACATAGAAGTTTCATTTATTAATTTAAAATTAATTCCCGTTGTCAAAACCAAAAAACGTGTTTTTAAGAAATAATAATCATCAAAAGATTAACACTTGTTTGTGTCCAATTTCAAAGTGAAATTACTTATAATGAACATAATTGGATTAAATGGTAAAAAAATAATATATTTATACTTAGAAACAAATAAAATTTATAATTTAACACTATAAATTATTTTGATTAAAAAAAATTCAGTTAAAATATAGAATTTTTCACTATTCACCTAAATATGAAAGTTATCATAAAAACACCAAAGATTTATTGAAACTAAATTCATATGTATCTATTATAAAGAAGAATTTTATTTTTTCAAATTGAATATATAAAAGTTTCAAATATTGGATTTAAAAAGGGTTCTCCATTAAAAGGCGGTAAAATTTCATTTTTTAAAAAATACTTTTTTTTCTGAAAAAAATGAATTTGTTCTTACATTATGTCTAACAAAATCATAATATGGATTCTAAAATTATATGGATTATTTAAAATTCAAAATTCATTTAATAATATTCACAACTGCTTTTGAACGGTTAGTTTGGTAAGTCGTGGTGCGCTAGAACTCAGTGTTGCGTGTAGTGTAAGTTATTGGATTACTTTGAAGAAATAACATACTATGAAATCTTGGGGTGTTACAAAATCCAATATCATTTGATTAAACCACTAAACATGCTCCTCAACATGTCAATATCACCTATCTAGAAGCACCCTTGATGATCTTCTTCAAAATCGGGCATTTCCCTAATGCCATAATCCACTACACGATCAACCACCAACTGGAATTGTCTCAATACCTAAAGCATCTACCCATGTACTCACTACACCAGTGAAAGGGTAACCAACACCAATAGGGTCAAGTACCTTATCAATCCTACCCACAAAATCTAGTATTGATATTAAAACACTACCACTCCGGGTGATTTTCTTAGGAAACCCCAAGGCATCCAATGTGACTATACAAAATAACCAGTAGAAAATCTTAGGAATCAATCTCAACCCAAAATACCAACCCATTATTCCCATCTCTAAAGGTGGTCACAATCCTAAGATAACACTTATCTTAGGTTACCTTCACATATCATATCTCATCTCAAACATATTACCTAGATAATCAGAATCACAAGTCATATCTCAGTGGAACTAATCTCTCCCACATAGCGCATAAACCATAGTTCTCACATAGGTCATGGATCAAGAGGTACACCTCTACTCTCATATTACCTTCATAATGAAACTCACAGGCCTAAACACTCATTATTAGGTTCTCACAAACATATATATACATATCAAGTAACCTGTGTCAGGTCATAACCCTACTAGGGAACTCATCCTCACTGTACATCCTTGTATGAGAATACCCCCTCGAGAATCATGATCTAATGTTTTCCTTCATTGGTCCTCCACATAAGGTAGGCACCGACAATATGATTACCTTCTCATATATGCACATACATGAATATTAGGAAATCATCCTACAATTATCCACACAGATTATACCATGAGGATATGGTTTAGTTAAGTATATTTCCACCATGAAGATATATAGGATCAAATCAAATAGGATTTTGTTGACTCTTTATATAATCGAACCTATTGATCTCGAAACTAGTACCAAAACCACAATAAGGGTTCATAACTGAGGAATGTAATTCTCATACCAACCTACTAGGGTCCATATGCATCCCTTACTTTTAAGGGATTTATATCTAGCAAAGAGCATCTCATCATAGATCCACATGACCTGTCATCTTATGGAAAATACATTATGTACTAGATTAGTAGAATGTCCGCACCATGTTATTTGGGAAACCTCAATATAATTTTTTAGTAACACTGTAAAAAAAATAACCCTTATAATCAGTTATATCAATCACATTCTAGTATACATATTTCATGTGAATCCTTTATTCCAAATATGATGCATATACACATCATCTTATCATTGGTTCAATATCTATAAACTATAATAAACCATAAAATCTCAAAAACCAAGTGTGTCACAGTCGGTGAAATTAAACAATTATAAAAATGGAAACTAGGAAAAAAATATAATATCCTTGGTAACAAAGAATTCTAATCAGGAAGGGTGGTCATGACACACCAGTCTGATATCTATCACAAGCATTGACACATTCCTATGTTACCTCTCTACCATCACCCCAAATAGTTAGATAAACAAAAATACAGATAAAATATTTGAAATTAGTCCCATATACTTTGATACCACTTTTGTACTATCCTTATCCCATTTCACTCTAAAAGGTAACCATGTCAGGTCAATACATGGCCCCATGTATGCCTCGTCATATACTAGAGGTGACTGACTATCAATAGGGGTTTAGGGTATTACTATGGGGATACTATACCCCCCATATTAGAGTGTGTAATAATAGTGGAAATAAACTAAACAACATCCACAATAATAAATCAGAGTACATGGAATAAATAAACAAGAACCATCAATAATAAATTTTATATGGAAGCAAATAGTTAAACAAACTCATGGTCATGCTAGTATAAAATGATTGATCATTCACTAGGACAATCATATATTTTGAATAAATAAATTGATATCAGTCATTGTGGCTCTAATTTAATACTCAACCCATACCTCATCCCAATCAACAATCCCATTCAAGTTATCCTGCTTAATTAAGCTAGTCCAAGTCTTTACCCAACTAGAACCCATGATTATTGAGGTCTACTCAGGTGCCCAGTGCCATGGCCGCTCGAAAATGGTGTGAGTAAAACTCAGTAGGGAAACAGAAATGTAGTCTCATACATAGACAATAAATGAATTATATGTGTATGTGAAAAAATCATATGAATAAATAAAATATTGTTTAGTATCGAAAATAAAATAACCACCATCAATCGTCGGGTTCTAACATGACAACAAGGATCGAATATACCTGTTTAATATAGTTGTGGAGTATCTTTGAGAACATAATATAATCATTCCAACTCATAATAGGTGAAACCGACAACCCCCATGAGTTTATCATATGAGTTCCATAGTATAATGCATAAATATACCCCCTAGGTGGTGATCTTGAGAAATAACGTAGTCATCATGCATAAATCCATCCCCTGTGAGATAATACTAGGAAATAAATCAACATCAATCATCATTACTGACTCCTAGGGGTGACCCAAGGTAGTTATAAGAATCAAGAATCATCATCGACGCCTTAGGGGTGACCCTAGGTCATCATGATCATTGGGAATCATTTTTGACCCCTAAGAGGTAATGTTTGGTGATCAATCATATCTGGAAAAAATGTCAAATCCTTAAGGGTGACCCTTGGAAATACATATAACCTCCGGAGTATAAGCTGGATCCTAGTAATCCTAGACATCTCAAAAATAATTGGCAACTCTTAGGGGTATTATGTTTTCCCCAAGATATATCATAATAATAATTAAAACAGAGGTTAGCTATCTGCCCAAAACCATCTAAAATAAATGTGATTGGACACTCTAGAACATGACTTCAAATCTTACCTAGATCCATATACAACATACATCATCTATCCATGTTCTAAGGTGACATGCACAATAAACTCTAACAATTCCCACATGCACCATCAAAGGGGTCATTATATCACTCGGGCACCCACTGAGGTCCTTTAAACCACAACATAACATGTAAACCCATATGGTAATGTATTGTAATGAAACATTAATTATGCCATGTAATTGAGATCATCACATTTGGTGGGGAATCATATTACCACTATGACATAAAAATGGATTTATGTTTATGTTATTTAACCTTAAAATTCAATATAACTAATACTCCATAGTGAACACAACATGTCATTCAACTATTAAATCAAAACTAATAAGGTTTACTTGAAGTGAAATTCTATAGGTGGAATGATTTTATACATGAAAAATAATTTTTATTTCAACAAAATAGATTATATTTAAATTTATTTATTAAATTTACAACAATAAAAGTTAATATTTTATTTCATCAAAATTATTGAAATCTAGTGGTACAAGATTTATTCTTGAATGATTGAAAATATTATTTAAAATTTAAATAATAGAAAACTTTTCCCATTAAATAAGTTACATTTCAAAGAAAATATCAAATTTAGAAAAATATTGATCAATACTAAAGGAGTGAGAATAATAAATTCTATCAATAATGTACTATTCTTCTACACCATGTAATGAAACAAAATTATGTTTCTTAAAACAACATAATGTTGAGGTATTTCCTAGAAAATAACTCATTATAATAGTTTATTTTCTGAATATATTTAAACAATCAAAATCCGGATATCAATTACATTTTATCTCAAAATCAATTTTCCTCGATAATATAGTCCTAGGATTATAGAACCTTAAACCTATTTGTTTTTATTCTTATATATTTTTTGTCATATTATTTAAATTCAAATTGAAATATTTCAAAAATAAGAGCTGAAAACATTATACTTTTTCAATAAGTAGTTAAATAAATGAGACAAAAAATAATACATATATAATTTTCATCCAACTGATTCACAAAAAAATATAAGACCCCAAAGATGACAGATATTTAATCATCCAACTGATTTGCAATGTAGTATTCCAAACCAATTACAACATTGACCGCTATATGGATGAATTTTACCAAATATGATGATTGAAAAGAGGTATATTTCATGGAATATAGGAATGGGGAGCCTATTATTCCTCACAACAACATAACCCAACATTGGGTTTGATATATTTCATGTTTCATAGTACAAATGTTGTCCCAGGGAGACTCACATGATATCGAAGACGACGATACTTTAATATATCTAAAAAATAATTAATTTTGGGGTGTTTTATTATAGTATCCTACAACTAGACTTGTAGGGATACACCGATGTGGGATGAGAAGGTAATTTGGATAACTTTGGGAAGTTAGAGATATTCAAAAAGCTCGATTTTTTTTAGTCGCGGTCGCGTTCAACCCTTGAATGACTCGAGACTTGGATTTGAGCCTTGGAATAGTTGGAGCCTTGAATATAGTATAGATTCGGTCATGGATTCAACAACAAGAACCACTAGGGGAAGGTTGCTTATGTGGAGAGGTTTGAATATCGCGATCTGGTTTGCGATGGTTACGGTTCTTAAAATAGATCGTGACACTTTTTTAAGCGCTTCAAAAAAATTCATGATGAAGATACCTTTTATTAGCACTAATTTAATAAGTGCTGATAAAATTAATCTTTGTCAATGGTTTCTTTAGTGCTGAAAAATAACTATAATACTTTTTTTAAAAAATTAATAATTTTATAAAAATTATAATTATTATATATAATTATAATGCTTATAATAATAATTTTATGAAATAATAATTTTATAATTATTTGAGTATATAATTATTTATTTATAATTATATAAATACTTTTAAAAAAATATTATTTATTTATTTATAATTATAAATGTATAAAAATAATAAATATACATTTATAAATATATTTATTTATAAGTATTTTTTTACAAATATATTTTTAAAATTATTTATGAATATTTAATCTAAAGTTCATGCATGTTAAAAATGAGTAAAATTGATAAATTAACTGACTAAATTATTGAAAACTTATGTAATTTTGATTAATATAAATCATATGAAATAGATATATATTGAAATAAAGATGCATACATATATTGAAAATATTAAAACATAGTAAATAAATATATATATAAAAATAATATAAAGTAATTAAATTATAAAAAATTTATTTGTGTGTGTGTGTGTATTTATATAAAAATGAATTAATTACATATATGTGAAATCAATATAATATGTTTGATTATAAATTCAAAAATTAAATGATATTCAATTATATCTATTACTTGATGCGATTACTTAGTATTTTTAATTTATATTAATTTTTAATTATAAACTTCACAAAATATATTACTCTTAAATATAAAGAATAAATAACATTTTTTGTATTATATAAATCATATTTATATACATTAATATATATCTATATATTTAGTATGTACTATTTTTTAACATTATCAATAATCATCTAATTAATAAAATGTTTAAAAATTTTCTCAATTTAATTATTTTTAATTTTTATTTGTTTACTTTTTATTATATATATATATATATTTAATTCATACAATTTATTAGTATTTATAATTTATATATGGTTTATTCAATTTATTCATCTTTAACAATAATTATTTAATTAATAAAACTTATAATATTTTTTAATGACATCATTTTTATTTATTAAATTGTTTCATTTTATTTATTCAGAACTTTATCAGTGCTAAAAAAGAACTAATAAAGGATTACATAATGAGAACTAAAAATATAGGACTAATAAAGGGTTATTTTTATCAGTGCTAAAAATAAAGCACTAATAAAGGGTTAAATTTATCAGCACTTTCTTTAGCATTGATAAAGATGCCATTTATCATTGATTTTTTCTAATGTTGATAAATACCAGAACGGATAAATGATAGTTTTATAGTTGTGATATTTTGAATAAGAATAATTTCTAATTTCTAATGATTTCAACTTAATTTTGTATCAAAATGATAAGTAAAAGAAAATAAAATTAATTATTGCGATTAAGAAAAAAATGAGTTTATTAAGGGACTAAAATTTAAATTTAAGAGAAAAAATGACTCGGAAACTTGTCCGACACCCATTTTATGGACATATTTTGACAATATACCATATATGTTCAATAAGGGTCTGTCATTGGGGCCTTGTGACATGAAAAAAAACATGGCTGTAATTCAATCTTTCAAAAAATTAAAAGTGTGCCACTCACCCCACTTATAAAAGGCCTTCCCCTCTCCTCTCCAATTCACACATTCAAACCACTTTAGTTCAGCAATGAACTAACCAAATCACTCCCAAAATTTAATAATATCATCATATAATCCTTATATTGTTCATAAATCCAACTTAGGAAGGCATTAGTGAAAACCTAAGAAGGATACCCAAAAATATGTAATGTTCTTATAAAAGATTTTTATTCTATTTCATTCTCCACCTCCTTTATTTTCTATTATAAAATGATTCTATATTACCCTTGGTATCTCACATATACTTATATTTTGTCATGTTAAGGTAGCTACCTTCAACATCACACACTTCCATCAAATGGGTTACAAAATCATCATTCGTTTGTACGATGAACTAATGTCACACGAATCGATGTCGTTCCTTTTTTCATTACCACCTTCCAAGGTTCGTAATAATGATGGATTTATAGTTTATATATTATATATATGATATTTATTATTTTTTTCTTCTTATTTAATTATTATATTATATGTTCCATTATTATTTACATTTTTTTGGGAATATGATAACATTACTCATGTGTGCGACGGACTACCGCCAGGAAAATTGAAGTGACTCATTTACTCTTTATATGGAATGAATTAAGGATGACATTAATATAAATATGTGATATATAATACATCATAATGATACTTTAATAATTCATATATATATTTATATATCATTTATTTTTATTTCTTTCAATATGATAATAGAATGGAAACAATGTCCATGCGTACGTATGACATATAATCTCCATGAATGGTGTATTTCATTTCCTATTACAAAATTTTATAGATTACACTAAATATATATATATATAATAAATATATATGATAGTTACATCATGGTTTACATTTTGGAGATTATTAAACCATGATCAAATTATGAGGAACAATAAAAAACGAGTCAAAACATACTAAAAAAATAGGCAATTAACATCCAAAACATTGAAAATAATGAATGATTATTAAAAAAATCGGTGATAACATGTTATAAGAGGATAACATATGATATTATAAATATTAATATGGTTATTTTATAATAGATTAAAATACTTAAAACCATTATACATGATTTCAAATAGTTCTCAACCAAATGGACATGTAAGGTAAAATATTTCATCTCAATTTCCATTCAATTGAGACTTAATTGTTATTATGAAACAATTCACTATGAGGTTTATACACCAAACATTTGAAATATATTATCATGAATAATTAATTCTTCATGATTTTTTAATTTTTAATTTTAATTATTTAATCCAAGTGGATTTGATTTGAAAATTACCAAGTGATAAAAGTTATTGTGAAATTTCACTTTATTTTGTGATTATTAACATTATCTTTAAAAAATCACTTTATTATGATAAATTTTAATTTAAAATTACATTAATATTAAATATAAATATTATTTTATTAGTTTATATGATTATTTATTAAATAATATTCTATTTTTAGATATTTTTTTACTTTGAAAGTTATTTGATTTACGAGGGAAATATTTATAAATATATATCCATTACTTAATACAGATATTTAATAAGGAATGTTGTTTAAAAGTTAAATCTATTATTAAATATATTTATAATTCTTTGGACTTGTATGAAATGGTTTGGGTACTATTTAAAGTAAACCCATCGATTTATCGTTAGTCTCATGAGATGAATCAGTTGGCCAAATCATATGAGTTTTTACCCAGTATGTTTAAATCGTCTTATGAAAGGTATTGATGGTAAATCTTCCATGTGCTTGGGAAAAATTTAGTCTATTATTTAATAATTTCATTAATTTAGAATTCAGTTTTTATTATTTTCCATGATATTTTTTCTATTACATTATCTATGGATTCATTTCATGATTAGTTTATTGGTTAAATGACATGTATTTAAATTATTTATCTTTCCATATTGATTATACCTTATCCATATATTTATGTCCAATATGTGTTTATTTATCTACCATGAAATATTTATTATCATTATTGATTCTTGATATCTTACATTTTACTTATCCCTTACTTAGAATTTGAGATCACCATTAGTTTGTTTTATTTCCCTGGGATATGAAGTTGAATTCTTAGAATGAGTTTCAGGATGTTGAGCTGTTAATTTTTTTATATTTTTTAATCTTTTCCCAATGTAATATGGGTATCATGTATGTAATCAGGTTTTCCAAAAGTTCTAAACTATTTTTTCCTTTGGTATCTGAATCTTTAATCTATTCTAATGTAATAATGTAAGGAATCAACTCTGGTATACCGAGGTCGGGATTGTTATAATTGTTATTAGGGGAAGTTTACTAAAATCCTTGAGAACTATATTTAAGAAAACATTTATTAGAGAATATAACCCTAAGATTTAATTTTATTATAAGTAGATAAGAACATCCTAAATTTTTGTTAATGTGTATATTATATAGGTCTTCCTAGCAATGAATCCCTATCTAGATACTATTAGTGGACGTGGTTCTGAAACAGATGTACCTATGCGGTGATAAATCTAAAAAGGTTGTGTTGGGATTGAATTGATATTAACCTGGTACATGAAAATGGGCCTTAATATGCACCTAGTTTTACACTCTTGGGGGATACACTTAGGATAACTTACATTTTCTTTACAAACCATTATGAAGGATTTAAAAGTAAAAATATCCCAAAAGGAACCAAAGTTTCAGATTCTGAGATTAATAGTGCATAAATTTTTCATTTGTGTTGAGAGTTAAACCAAATTTAGAATTATACATTATAATTTAAAATACATAACATTAGGAGATAAGTCAGTATATGTCATTGTTTTTAAATGGTGTCTAGATGGAAGAATAATATCAATACTCATAGAAAATGTAGAGATTTCCATGCTGATGAGACCAGTACAACTAGTATTGGAATAGAGAAGATTATGGATATATTAGGGAAGCTTAATTAGGTTATGAAAAATAACCTTTCCCAAATAGATCAACCTATTCCATAGTGAAATTATCCCATGTTGGATTGTTTTATGTGATATAAACCCCCATATTTTAGTCGGACTATTAATCCAATTATAGTTGAGTAATGTATTTAGTCAATGGGGAAGATATTTATGGATTTGTGATGAATTGAAAAGAAAAATGTTACACTTGTAATGTATTTTCTAAAAAATTATATTTATAAATTGTGGGTTTTTATCCAAAATACTAGAGACGAAGAAGAAATAGAACTCACAGAATGGAAAAGTTTTAAGGATACATTCTTAGATAAATATTTTCCTCATGAGTAAAAAATTGAGATTAATAGAAAGTTCTTTATCTTAAATCAAAATGATGAAGAAAGTGTCACGGATTATGAATCTACCTTTACAAGGTTATCTAGTTATGACACAGATTATATATGCAACACAGAGTTCTATATTGACCATTCATTTTAAGGGATTAAGATAAATCTATCAAGGGTTCTAGTATCTTAATTTTTTCATACAATAAAATAGTGTTATATACCATCAAAAAAGAGAGGTAATTCTTTAGATCCTATATATTCAAGGTAAATAGAAAAGAAGAATAGGTCATCTGAACACTATGAAAAATGAAATGAATGAAACAAGAAGAAGAAGATAAAGATATTACCATATTGCGAGAACTGTAGAAGAAATAATCTTGGGAAATTATTGAAGGGAATGGGAGTTTATTATAAATGTGGGGAAATGGGTTATTTTGTTAAAAAATGAAGGGGAAGGAGTAAAATTCCACTATTCGGTGTTAAAATTGTAAGGAGAAGTGGAACTATGAAAATGAATTCCTCAATCATCAAAGAAATATTTTATAGAAGAGTTTATTGAGAGATAGACAAGATTATTATATCACTATAGCTGAGGAAAAATTACCCAATGATGTGATGGAATGTACATTAATCGTATATTTATATTTATCCAATGCATTATTTTATCCTAGATCATCAAACTATTTTATATCTACCCAGTTTTCTAAACAAATTAGATATTTCACTTTTGATTTATTGAGGGTGTCATCGCTAGAAACTCTTAAGGGAAATCTCATTGAAAAAATCATGTGTCAGGAATTCCCCATTGTGACACATAAACATGATGTATTTTATGGCCTTATTATCATACCTATGGTTAAATTAAATATGGTACTCAATATGTTCTGGATTTAAAAGAATGACGCAAATATTTATTACAAGAAGAAAGAAATAATGATTTGTGAGGAATATGTAGAATTCCTCACCTTTATATCAGAATCTTTATCATCTGATTCTTTTCTAGATCCACCCCCAATAGCTCTACTGAATGAAAATATTGGGGAAGAACAGAAAACAAAATATTAGGATAAAGAAGATAATATTCAAATTGAGGATTTACCTATTATACAAGAATATATTGATGTATTTCCAAAAAAAATACTTGTACATCCCCAGAGCATGATGTTGAGTTTTCCATTGATTTAATCCCTGATGAAAACCCAATATCAAAGACTACCTACAGAATGGATAGGATGGAATTAGTGTATTTTAAGAAACAACTAGATTATATGGGTAATAAGGGATTTAATCACCCTAGTGTTTCACCATGGGGAGTCTATGTTCTCTTCTTTAGGAAGAAATATAGATCCATGAGGCTATGAAATTATTATAGAAAATTCAATGTTATTATGATAATGATAAAGTATCATATGCCACACATTTATGACCTATTTTATCAACTTCACAGTGCCCAATATTTTCCAAATACTGATCATTGTTCTGAGTATAATCAATTTTGAGTAAATAAGGAAGAAATTATGAATACAATTTTTCAAATTAGGTATGGATATTTCAAATTTATAGTAATGTCATTTGTATTGACTAATGAACCCTCTATGTTTATGGATATAAATTATAGGTTATTCAAGGAATATCTTTATGATTTTTTTGTGGTATTCATTGATGATATTTTGGTGTATTCTAAAGTCTATGGGGACTATGACAATCACTTGAGGATCTTTCGTGAGACTCTTAAAAGGTAAGAGTTACATGATAAATTTAGTATGTGTGATTTATGGATTTAGGAAGTTCATTTTCTTAGCCATATTGTCTCTAAATATGGAATCTAAATTGATCCTTCAAAAACAAAGGCATCCAGAGAATTGTCTACCCCAACAAACATTACCGAGGTATGTAGTTTCATTGGTTTGGTAGGTTACTATTGAAAATTCGTTAATAATTTTACTGACTGGATAGCCCATTAACCAAGATTATACATAAATGGGTTATGTTTGTTTGAAAAAATGAATGTGAATAATGTTTTGATGAACTAATGAGGATATTGTTCAATAGTATAATTTTGACTCTACTATATGGAATTGATGGGTTTGTGATATATGGTGATGCATCAAATAATGGACTTGGTCTTGTCCTAATGAAAAATGTTAATTTTATTGCATATGCATCATGGAAATTTAATATTAATGAATATAAATACCAAACTCGTGATCTTGAGTTAGAATATGTGATATTTTCTCAGAAGATATGAAGATTTTATCTCTATGGTGAAAGATGTGAAATATATAAGGCTCATAAAATTATGAAACACATATTTTCCCAAAAAGAGACCAATATGAGAAAATTTTTATTGCTCGAGCTTCTCAAGGATTATGATTGCTCAATACACTACCAACTAGGGAATGAAAATAACGTTATAGATTCATTGAGTAGGAAAGATCATGGAATTCTGACCCAAATGAGGATTGATCTGGATCCTATGTTCATGGATCTAGAAAATATGGATATGGTAATTACAAAATAAGGGGAGACATCAATAATTTTTTAAATCATCGAAACACCATATTTATTAGAGAATATAAAAAATTCACAATCTTATTTTGATAACATTCAAAAGAAAATTAAATCATTGAATGATGGGATATTAGCAGATTTCATTCGTGAAGATGGTGTTATGAAATTTGGAAGGATATTATGTGTTTCTTCTACACCCGAGGTAAAAAAATTTGGATGATGATCATAGCTAAAATTACATTATAAAATATGGTATCACAAAAATGTATACATATTTTAGGTAAATTTTTTTATTGAGATAACATGAAGTGGGAAATTGTTGATTATGTGTCCATATGTTTGATTTTTCAAGAAGTGAAATCTATGAGACAACATCCTAAAGGATTCATGAAACCTCTTCATATTCATATGTGGAAATGGGATGAAATTACTATGGCCTTTTTCATAGTACTACTAAAGACTCATAGAAATAATGGTGCAATATGGGTTATCATTGATCTCCGAACCAAATATGCACATTTACTCACAATAAGAGAAGATTTACCACTATAGAACCTTGAAAGGATCTATATTATTGAATTTTTAAGACATAATGGCGTACAAATATCAATTATTTTAGATTAATATTCCCATTTTATGTCGAAATTCTGGAATATTCTTCAGAAAATTTTTGATAATGAGCTTCATTTGAGAACCACCTACCATCCTCAAACTCATGGACAATCCAAAAGGAAAATTCAAGCAATGGAAGACATGATGAGGTCATTCTCACTCAACATTAAAGGTATGTGGGATCAGAATTAACCTATGGTAGATTTTTATTATAATAATATTTTCCATTAAATTATTCAAATGGAACCGTCTGAAACATTATATGGAAAGTGATGTCACATTCAAACTTGCTAGGATGAAGTTAGGGAAAAGAAACTTGTAGTCCCAATTTTTTTAAAGAGACATCAATGAAGGTAAAGGCTATTTAGGTTCACATTAAACCAACTCAAAGTAGAAAAAAGAGTTATACTGATAATCATAGGAAATATTTTGAATTCAATGTGGGTGATAATGTATTCCAAAAATTTACTCCATAGAAGGGTATTTTATAGTTCGGTAAGAAAGGGAAACTAAGACCCAGGTATGTCAGACCCTTTGAAATTCTTGATAGAATTAGAGCTGTCGTTTACCTTTTCACAATGTCTCCAAACCTCTGAAAAGTGCATGATTTGTTCTATATATCCTTTATATGAAATTATATGCTAGACCCAATGCATGTGCCCACCTTTTATTAAATAGAGTTGGAGCTTGATCTATCTTATTGTGAAGAACCCATCCAGATTCTTAAACCTAGAGAGAAAGTATTGTGGAATCAAATGACTCATATAGTAAATGTAATCCGGGGGAATCAAAAAATGGAGGAATAAATATGGAAACCAAATGATATTATAAATAATAAATACTCTCAAATTTTAAAATCTAAAACCTGTGAAATTTTAGGATGGAATTTTTGAAGGGGGGAAGAATGTAACACCCTAATACTTTATAATATTTTCCTCTTAGAATAAATTTAATTTTATTGATATCTTTAATTTAAAAATAAAACGAAATAATAAAAGTCATTTTTAAAATCATTATTTCAACATTATCATTTGGGTGATTGTTTGGTAATTTTTTAAGAAATTTCAATTTTTGATGAATAGTGAAAATAATGGATTTTAATAGAAAACTACAATTTTTTGTAAATATTTTATAACGGTAAATTATATTTTTAATTTTTTTTAACGTAAAAATATATCAATTATACATCCATTAATACAATTTAGTTCATTGGAATAATTTTTTAACTAAATTTAAATATAAAAACGTAAAAAGATTTTGAACAATTTCCCTTTAAAACCCTGCTTTCTCATCTCGTCAACTGGGATAATTTTAAATTAATTTTTTTCCACTTAAGTGGTTTTGAATTTGGAAAGATGAATTCAATATTTTAAATCAATATTATTTATAATTTATAATAATGCCAACTTAATTTTTGACCAAAATGATTAGTGAAAGTAGTTAAAATTAATCACAGTGATAAATAGAAAAATAGGTTTATAAAGGGGATAAAATTTATACTTAAGATCCCTATTTGATATATACACTTGTTAAAAACCTATTTTATGACAATATTTATACGTTATCCATTATCGATTTGATATTAGTACATTATTGGGCCCTAGTGACATGAAAAATTGTCGGTGGAATTTACCCTTTCAAACAATTACAAGTGCGCCACTCACCCCACTTATAAAAGCTCTACCCCTATTCTATCCACTTGACACCTTCAAAACACATTTTTTAGTCCAATCCATACCCAAATCCCTCCCCAAATTTTATCCTCTCATCCGAGAAGCCTTATATTTGGTAGAAATTCAACTTATCAATGCATTAGTGCAAACCTATAGGGGATACCCGAAAATGAGGTAATGTTATTCTAAAATAATTTTTATTTTATTTCCTTCTTCAACTCCTTAAATTTATATTATACAATGATTATATAATAACCTAAGTAGGATACCCAAAAAAGAGGTAATGTTCTTCTCAAATAATTTTTATTTTATTTCATTCTCAAATTCCTTTAATTTATATTATACAATTCTTATATAATAACCTCAGAATCTTTCATATACTAAGATATTTTTATGTTAAGGGTGCTACTTCATACTTTAAAAACATTCATCAAATGAGTTATGAAATCGTCATTCATGTGTATGACGGACTACCGCCTCCTCAACTGACATTGTTCATTTTTTGATTACTACCTTTCAAGGTTGGAAATAATGACGGTCTTATAGTTTATATATGATAAATATGATATTTATGATGCTTTTATGCTTCTATAATTATTATATTACACATATCATTATGATTTAAATTTATTTAGGAATTTGATAATGCCGCTCATGATTACGGTGGACTACTATCTTGTGAAGCGATGTAACTTATTCAAACTTTACATGGAATGTATTAAGGACGTTTTTAATTAACATATGTGTTATATATGAAATAATAGTGATAATATAATAATAACAATAATATATATATATATATAACATTTAATTTTCTTTCTTTCTATATGTAATGAAAATTGGAACAATTTCTATGCGTACGTACGACCCACCGTCTCCATGAATAGTGTATTTCATTTCCTATAACCAAATTTTATAGATTACTATAAATATGTATATACTGAATATATATAATATTTAAATCACGGTTTTAATTCTAGATATGATGAAATCATTATTTGAGTAAGAGAAACAAAAAATAACACTTCAAAAAAATACTTCAAAAACAATGTAATTAACACCCAAAACAATGAAAATAATGAAATATTGTTAACAAATGGGTGATAATATGTTATGAAAGGATAATGTATGATATAATAAATATTAATATTTTTATGGTGTAATCTAATAACATACTTAAAACCATTATACATGAGTTTTAATAGTGTTCAACCAAAAGGAATCATAAGTTAATATATTTCATCTCAATTTACATTCCATTGAGACTTGATTGTTATTACGCAAAAATTCATTTTATGAGATGTATATAATTACCCGTTGTAATCTAATATAAATAATACATAATTATTTATTTTATTTTATTATTTAATTTGAATTATATCAGCCAAGGGTATTTGATTTCAAAAATTACTATGTGATAAATGTTATTCAGAAATCTCACTTTCTTTTTTGATTGTTAACTTTCTCTTGAAAAATCACTTTATTACAATTAATTTTCATTGTAAAATAAATTCCTATTAAATATCCATACTATTGTGTAATAGATATTATAATTTCATAAAATATATACCATTTTTACATATATTTTGTACTTTGAATGTTATTTGATTAACTAGGGAAATATTCATAAATCTGTATCCTTTACTCAATACGGATATTTAAAAAGGAATATTGTTTATGAATTTAATTGATTAATTGATATATGATTAATTATTTAGGTTGGTATTAAATTGCTTGGGGACCATTTAATGTAATCCCCTTGATGCATCAGTAGTTTTATGAGATGAATTAGATGTCCAAATCAAATGAGTTTTTACTCAATATGTTTAAACTGTCTTGTGAAAGTTCTTGACAATAATGGTTACATGTTCCTGGGAAACATGGAATCCAATATTTAAACATTTCCTTCATTGAGAATTCATATATTATTATTATCGACCTAATTTCATTTGAATAAAAAAACTGAAAAATACTCATGGTAGTTTAATTAGATAATATTAGTCAACATTCCATAGTATCCCACTTTGAAAAATGTAAATATACCACAATTCCATTTTTTCAAACCCCTTCCTGATCAACTGTATGAAATTTAGATCCAATCACACTGTAAGCCTCAAACTATCTAGCCTTTTTTAGAGGACCTCGATCAAGAAACATCAAATTTTCTAACAACTCAACTTGACTATCAGTATTCATGATCTATAAAAAGTAATATAAATTATTATATTTAAAAATATATATGTCAACCTAATATCCTTATTGATTGAAATATTTATGAACTTACACATCGTGCAAACCATTCGACATGCTCTTTATTACCAACATTTATATATCTTTTTCATTTCCTGTTCGGCCTCTCTTTCATCTCTTGGTTTGTATCCTCAAGTGTTCAATAAATGGATCTCTAATTTCACTATTCAGTAGCACATATCTATGTTCCTATAATAATTCTATTTATGTCAATGTAACATTTATTATCCTCCCAACTGATCGGCCAATATCAAGAAATGTTTTTGATATCCCATGAAATTGAGATTGATTTGATGTGTTTTAAACACATCCAACTCGATTTAATATTGTCTCAATATCATCCAATTATCTAGAACAAAAGGTAAAAGAACTCCTCCTCAAAATAGCCTTTAGAAATAGAGCCTTCCGTTTGAGATTTATTTTTTATTTATGATTTCAAATGCCCAAGATATCTGTGAAATAACAAAAACTAATTGTGTATTTAATAAAGTGCCTATAATTTTTTATTTATGTTAAAAACATATAAATAAAGTAACTATCAGTTGGATACATGTATCGATAATGTATGGAGCCTCCTAATTTATCTTCCTCAACCAGATTAATAGTTAAATGTATCATGAAAGTAAAAGAACGAAGGAAATATCATCTCCATTTCATTAAGTTTCAATAAAAATCTCTCATAAAGGTTTTCATGATCAAATGGCTGTATCGTTTTCTCACATAGTTGTCTGAAGAATGTGAAAAATTGGAGTATAACAGTAGTAACCATTTTAGGTAATAATATACTCAATACTAGTGGTAGTAACTACTATAAAAAAATATGTGAATCATGACTTTTCAATCCATGTAACCTACGATGGTTTAAGTCTACACACTATGAGATGTTAATTGAATACCCATCAGATACCTTCAAATGTTTTAAAATTCAGAGGAATGTATATTTATCCCTATCTTTTATTTAAAAAATAACCAGATCATACTTTCCATTATCATTTAGCCAGAGATCATTTTTTATGTTCATTGTTTCTAAGTCTTTCCGAGCATTGAGATGATCCTTTGATTTTCCATGCTCATTAAGCAATGTGAAGATCAAATTGCCACAAAAATTCTTTTTAATATTCATAACATCAAGATTATGCTGCAAAAAATTAAATTCCCAACACATAAGTTTGAAGAATATACTTTTTTTCTTCCATTTTTTTGTTCTGATTTAACTTGATAATGCACTTTGATCACATTTCCCACTCTCATTCAAATTATTCACCTTCCCAAATAATATTTCAATGCTTCCAAGTTGTGAAAATATTTATGTACCTTTTAATAAATTAGAAGGTGGTATATGATCAATAGAACCATTTAATTTTGACTTGTTAAACTGTAATCTATGAGATGCATCGAGAAGTTTTCAATGACACAAGAAGAACTATTATTTATTGTGAGTTAGTTGTTCGAGATCAAAATCAAAGTTACAAATAGGAAAAACCAAACCCATATAAGTGTTCCAACTATATAAATTCCCAATATCAGGGAATTCACTAATGGTACACATTACAGAAGCTTTCATTTTGAACAATGTTCAAGAAGATGCATCATATGTCTCAAAACTATTACTCCATAACTCCTGTAATTCTTCAATTAGAGGTTGTAAGTATACATCAATATCATTTCTAGACATTTTTTTTGGAATAATCATCAAAATGATAAAATATGTATGTTTCATACATATTAATAGAGAAAGATTGTATGATATCAAAAAAACTAGTCAAATGTTATAATTGTGCTCAAATTCCCAAATGGGTTGAATCTATCAGTAACAAATCCCAATTGAACAATCCTAGGATTAGATGAGAAATATGAATGTAATGACTCAAATTTCATCAATGATTGTGAATATCTTGGATATATCATTAACCCATCATTTTTATTATCTATAAAATGTCACTTCGTGTGTTTATTGGTTTTTGATGACATGAATAATATTTGCAATCGAGCCCTCAAAGGAAAGTAATTCAAAACCATTGTAGGAATGTTCCTTTTCTTCTTCATAGTAGTATGTTGATTCAGACATCTAACATCACCCATTGACTACAATATATAATAGGAACATTTTTTCAATCCTATCTCCTTCAATCCTCTCCCAAATAAAGCAAACAATAATTGGGACACACATGTATTTTTGTATAAATTAGACAGATATTGTTAAATTTTTTTTCATATCATAAAAAAACTAAGGGATATTTTCTTCATGAAATGCATCACACAACATTTCCAATATCATGGAAATTCTATTATTTGTAATTCCACATAGGCATTCGATATAGTACAACTTCCGTAGAAAATAAATTTTTGAATATTTCAAAAACACACTATATAACTCTTAATTTCTAATATCAACTAAACCATAAAACACATTTGTCTACACAGTTTAGATTTTTCTAAAATTAGCCTCTATAGAATCAAGAGTAGGATCCAATGATATGTTATAATCTTGAGTGTGTTGTCCTATAGTCTAAAAAGAATCACATGTCCAGTTGTTATTTGTATCACCCCCAGTTAGTTATTTTGATATGTTTTGATGTTGGTGTTGGTGTCTTAAAATTCCAAATTCATCATTTTTATGGTTTTTCATTTCATTTTCAATTTTTGATGAAGTTGGGAGATCATTTTGCTGATTGACATCAGTACTCAAAATTTTAGTAACGTTCGATTCTCCATTCCAAATCTAACACAAATATTGAGGAGGGAATTGATTCAATAACAAGTGTTCATAAACATCATATCTCTTCAACCATATTCTAAATTTATACTTAGTAAATGGACATCTTATTCTCCCATCAACTAATCAATAGGATATTAAAAAATCTAAAAACTCCACCAAACCCTTTATATAATCTGGTGTGTACCTCAGTAATGTGTTCCATATTTTATCCATATCACAATATTCCTACACTTTGTTAAGAAAAATAAAACACATAATTATTACTAAGAATGAAAATATATTAATGGTAGTGAATAAAAACAACACAATTAGTTATAATAAGAGTCACATAAGTATTCCCTGTGTGTCAGACGCAGGGCCAGATCATCTCTTCTGGACAAATGACAGCTCAGGAGAGTATACAGTGAAAGCTGGCTACCGACGAGCTCTTACTTCTCAAATTACAGAAGGAGATGCGAGGCCCTGGACATCAATTTGGAAGCTTAATGTTCCCCCTAAAGTTCACTTTTTCTGGTGGCAGGTGTGTATTGGTATCCTCCCAACTAAGAGCCTCCTTGTCTACAGACACTTTTCAAACGACAACTCATGCCCTTTCTGCCCCTCTGTGATTGAATCCCCTCTCCATGCCCTTTTTCAATGTCCCGGGGCTCAGGAGGTTTGGAATGGATGGGGATCAACTATAGAGCTGAGACTGGACGCCGCCTCAGATCCTTCATCTCTTCTGATGCGATGGTGTTCCTCCTTTTCGCCGGCTAAAGCAGGCGCCCTGTGCATTTTGACTTGGATTATCTGGAATAGGCGGAATGAGGCCATTTTCAATCATTTCCGGAGGCCCCACAGATTTTGGATTGACCGGGCATTGTCATGGATTGCTGTCTGGCAGAACCACCCTGAACAACAAAGACTTTTAACCCCCCCTCCTCTTCCCCAACATTGGTGCCCCCCACCAGAAGGGATGGTTAAAATCAATGTGGATGCCTCTCTCCCTAGGGATGGCCCAGTTGGACTTGGTTTACTGGCCCGAGACAACCTGGGAAATTTCATCGCTGCCAAATACGAAGCACGTTATGCACTTTGGGAGCCCTCAGTCGCGGAGGCCGCCGCCATCCTTGCTGGGTTAGACTTTGCAAAAGATCGCGGTTGGGATTCCATTCACATCGAATCCGACTGTCTCACTGTTATCAATGCCATCAATCTCACTGACGGCGGGCTTCAACCTTTCGGCCCCATTATCCGGTGTATTCACTCGCGGAGACAAGGCTTCAATTCCTGCAATTTCTCATTTATTAGAAGGGAAGCGAATGAAGCCGCTCACAAGATGGCAGGCATTGGCCCTCCTTACGAGGATTTTCTGTGGTTCAATCATTTTCCCTCGTGGTTATGCTCCTGTATTTCTGCTGATCTCAATCATTAATGGATCCGTCTTCTTTTGTCAAAAAAAAAGTACTAAAAAATTCAATGTAAAAAAAAGGAAATCAGTCATGGATAGTATTATGTAAAATAGAATCAAATGAAAAATCCTACATTCATTAATTTAAAATAAGAATCATGGGAGAAACACCATAGGGACACTATGTCTAGGTGAACCTAGTAATTATATATCACCATAGTGGTGGATTTAGAGTTCTAACCCATATTTTGATAGAGGGGGCGCCACAAAATTCATAACTAGCATTGCTAATGGTGATCTACGTGGTTCTATTTAAGTATGTCACATTCTATTTTTCCTTATTTATATGTTGTATATCTCAAACCAGTTAGAGTGGTATTATAATTACCTAACAGAACACCTAAATTCCCAGAGAGAGTTTTTTGAAGATGTTTTATTTAGAGTGAATAATTGTATCTTACCTACTAATTTTTATGTTTTAATCATAGAGGAGGATATGACCTCTACTTAGTAACATATCATCTTGGATAACCCTTTCAAAGAAATATAAAATGAAATCATAAATGACTATGAAGGTACTATAATAATGGAGTTTTGTTAAAATGATTTCCACTTTAATATTTTTGATTCCATAATGTACCCATAATAAGATAACTCAATTTTTTTACATTGTCACATTATTATGAGTATAATCCATGTGAAGAATTTTTTTTGATATAATAAAATTTTCATTTGAAAAACAAATCAAGATCTTGGAATTTGTTTAATAAAAATTTGGAAAAACATAAATATTATATCCAACAATATGAATATGAAATAAATTTTTATTTATTTTATGGATTTTACTATTTATTTACTAATAAAGTGTGTGATACTTCATCTCTAACATAGGAAGTGTAAACCATTGAGTTATCTAACCCAAATCTTTTTTATCTTTAGTCCAACCTTTAGATATATAATAAAAACCGTTGCCTACTAATTTAACATATGTATTTCTAATGGAGAGAGACAAGACATTAATGATAATTTTAAGAAAATTTTCACTTAATAAATAAGATAAGATGATAGAAATTTTGAGATAAAATGCACATGTTATAGGCTAGAATTAAGGAAATATTCATGGAAAGTAGTGTATATGTTCCTAATATAAGTGTAACAATAAAGAACTAGCCTTCACTAGAGTGGATTCTTATTTTATGGTATTACTACCTAAACTATCAACTGATATTGATAACTACATTCCTTCTAATTATTTAAAAACCCATAAAAATATAATGACTGTGAACTAAATAACTAAATAATACTCAGACTATGCCTTTATAACACATCAGGTGTAACTTTCAATTTCCGATGGATGGTGAAATACAGGGGATTGAGAAATAAATATGTAAGATATATATTTCCCTCTTTTTAGTGTTAACTAAAATATTATAGGTTCATGAAAGAAAATTCAACATGACCTTATTAGATGTTGAAATTACTCACACACATAACCCAATCGTTGTAATGGGTACATGTTAATCAGGGACACCTGGATGATAATAAATGAAAATAAATATATAAATACGATATTCCACATTATCACAATTCAAAATATCCCTAAATTATAAAAATTTCATTAAATTAGGAAAGACCACTTATACAGAAGTTATGAAAACCAAACACAAACTAAGTACTAAATATAGAGGTTCAATGAGTAGGATATCTTGAATGAAAACTTTTAGACAACCCATGAATATCTTCTACAATCATAAATTAAATGGTAAAAATGATCCAACTAATTTTAAAGACTCCAAATGGAACAAAATATTTTTCTTTGACTCCTTACCCTTAACTAGATCACGTGCAATAAGTTCTACATGTGTCCTAAGTGAGACACATGTAAGGTGTGAGCATAAAATACTCACTAGGTGATCACCTCCCCGTCCCCAACATCCTTTCAAAATCAAAAGGGTTTAAAATAATAATAAAAATATATAGGAATAATAAATATAACAAACAATATACTTTAATAAAGGTATTTAACATATATTTCAATGATAATGACAAACCCACTATATCAAGATGATCCACACTTGATATACCTACTTCAGGACTAACTCAAGATCTGATATAACTGATATTAAATAATTAAGGTGAAACAATCATCCCATTTAAGGTAAAAGGAATAATATATATTATAGTTAGGTAAATCTTGTATCTCATCTATTTAGGAATAAGGTTAGGTGTATACTAGTGTCAAGGCATAGCGATCCCATCACATAACATCAACCTACCCATTAATAATGGGTATATCTAAGAAAAATTTTCTATATAAGCATATAATATACCTTTATATCATGCTTTATACTCTACTAAAATCAAATTTAACAATAATTATAACTTTTATTGCAATTTAAATCATTCTAAGAAAGAAACAAGCAAGATCATAACACATTTTATATCCTAAAAATTATTCTAAATCATGGAGGGGTCGTCATGATAAAAAGAATACATAAATTCCATTTTTTATCCACATCAATAAATTATTTAACTTGAAATAAAAATTATTAAACAAAAAAAAGTCAAAATATTTTCAGTCTAGTCTGTCAACATGATAGGCATAAACCATGGTAAGTAAAACTACTTAAGAACATTGTAATACAATTTGTAAAAAATAAGTTGAAAATACCTATTTTAATTATTTCAACTTGGATGAAAACCATTTCTAGCCCAACCCTTTATGCATATTATAGGAATAAAGAGTCCTACATTCAGAATAAATATATAATTCTACATTGAGGTCTATAAGAAGATGATAGGCCATTAATAATTTAATTTGATAAGTATAAAGAAGAGATAACACCAAATACGATAAATAAAAAATAGAATAAGTAAGGTTAGATGAATACCACACCCTTAACTTGCTTAGGGAGTGCTGGCAGTGAAAATTTGGGGGAGATAGGGGTCGGTGGCTCTATCTTGGGCATAGATAGAGGGGCCGACGGCTCAGGATCATGCTTGGTGAGTAGTGACAGTGACAATTCTACAGAGTAGGGTGTGAAGGGGGCCGACGATGTTGTAGAAGGGGGTATATGGTGAGGGGGTA
Organism: Viscum album; assembly: GCA_963277665.1. NCBI lineage: Eukaryota > Viridiplantae > Streptophyta > Magnoliopsida > Santalales > Viscaceae > Viscum > Viscum album. Next base: position 196,508,201 of record OY728157.1, on the reverse strand, counting down.
AGGGGGCCAATTGTGAGGGGGATGGGGTCTGAAGGGATCAGGGGAAGAAGGGGTGTAGGTGTTGGTTTCTAGGGGGTAGGTGGAGAAGAAATGTGGTGGGTGAAAAAAGTTTTAGTGGTGGTTTTTTAAAAACAGTCGCTATATTTTGAAAAAAAAATTACCAGCGATTTCAAAATCCACCACTTAAAGATAATATATAATTACTGAATATGGTGTTGTGAGAATCCCCCAATATCCCAAGACCTTTCATTCATCAATACATATATAGAAATCATATTTAAATTATGCAACTCTTGGAATTTCAATCCAATACTCAATTCGAAAAATGACCCCTACTCCCAAATTTCCAAAATTCAAATTCCTTATAAAATTTATAACTCACTAGGAATGTGGTTTGAAAAACTCTCTAACATAGAACTTCTCATTTCCAAGAATCATCATTATCCTTTCAACCAACACAGATGACCTACCTTGGTTGTCTGTTTATATCCAACTTGTTGTGTTCTATTACGGAACACTGAGTGACTTTCAATTATGCAACTCCAAACATGGGGTAAATAATTAATTAAAGACAAATCCACCACTCATCACTATCATTAAAACATGAATATAGTTACTACCCATTCCCTTGCATCCCAAGACACTATAGTTTCAACAACTAGTTCATCCTTGAGCTTATAGTGCTCCCCACTATAAGACTCGGCTCATAAAGGTTGATTATGAGCCATGGTGCTCTAAACCAACAAAATAGCTTATCAAAAACTCATTTATAAGGGTTATAATACATCCTCTATGTTATTTACATATCACCATATCGAAATATATGAAAATTCACTAATGAAAACTCCTCTGGATGATAATTCTAAAAGAATCTCTGCTTCAACCACTAACATGTTATCTCATTACCGCTCAAAAATGATGTATCAACTCCTCAAATGAATCTCAAGATCATAAAATGCATCCAAAAAATTATAAACACAATATTTAGTTTAATTACACAGTTGGGTCACCAACCACTCAAACTAGTTGTCGTTCTCTCACCCTAAGAATAGATTCCCCATCAATCTAACTCATGCTGATACCACATAAAAATCCTCTTAAGACTGGTTCCAATGTAAGGAATCCATCCAACATCACATTAGAATTTCAAATCTAATTTTTATAAAGAAACTAGATAAAAACCATTTCACCAGCACACCAGCACACTATTTCCACCTTTTTTATCCAATGACTAGTCTCATCACACCCATGACCATACCCACATGGGGTTGTACTTCCTCGTCCCATATTCCATCATTTACTACATGTAATTACTATAGATGATCATCCCACAAATGCATGAGTGCTAATGTGAAACATCAATCACCATCAGTTCTTGGATCATCAGGAACATCATACATGGAACCCACTATATTTCCATATATAATGAGGGTCACCCCCTCCATGACCAATGGTGAACTCCCCACCACATATATTTACTTATACCACTCCTCAAATGAAACCACAATAGGTTCTATCATCATACATGTGCAACTTCTCAAAATACACACTTAACACTATCGACTCGTTACACCACAGAATTATCGTTGTAATTATCATCACATAGTCATCTCCTCTCATACATATCAAAATTTCAGGTCACCAAACCTGTAATGATTCCATAATAATTCCTCCCTTACAATACAGGACAAGGAACAACCTTGGGTCAACTATATCACAACATCAGAACCCATATCCAACATCACCTTTCACTATAGGGGAACATTTCCAATTTAATCAAAACTCTTAGTAAATCATAATCATAAAGATCCATCATGTTTTATGGTCCTCAACTCACACACAACCTCTCATAGACAAATAAAAATTTGTATCGTGTATAACCAGCTTGTTTTCCACCTCACTATCATTCAAATTTAATGGAAATATACTTCAACATAACCCATTTACACATCCTGAATCATTCCCTCATGAGTATCATGTCATAAAATCTAAGATAATTTGATTGAACCACTAAAAATGCTCCTCAACATGTCAATATCACCTATCTAGAAGCACCCTTGATGATCTTCTTCAAAATTGGGCATTTCACATATTCCATAATCCACTACATGATCAACCACCAATGGGGATCGTCTTAATACCTAAATCGTCTACCCATGCACTCACTACACCAGTGAAAGCTCATCCAAAACCAACATGGTCAAGTATCCTATCGATCCTACCATGAGAATCTATTATTGATACTAAAAAACTACTACTCAAGGTGATTTTCTTAGGAAACCCCAAGCCTTCCCATGTGACTATACAATATACCTAGCAGAAAATTATAGGAATCAATCTCAAACCAAAGCACCAACCCATGATTCCCATCTCTAAAGGTGCTCATAAGCCCAGGATAACCCTTATCATAGGTTACCCTCACATATCATATCTCATCTCAAACATAGTACTCAGATAACTAGTTTCCCAAGACATATCTAAATGGAACTAATCTCTCCCACCTTGCACATAAACTATAGTTCTCACATAGTTCATGGATCATGAGGTACACCTCTTCTCTCATCGTACCATCATAAGGAAACTCACAGGACTAAACACTCATTATTGGGTTCTCACAAACATATATATACATATCAAGCAACACATTTTGCATCATAATCCTACTAGGGAACTCATCCTCACTGGACATCCTTATATGAGATTACCCCCCTTGAGAATCATGATCTAAATTTTTCCTTCATTGGGCCTCCACGTAAGGTAGACACCCACAATATGATTATCATATCATATATGCACATACATGCATATAATGACATCGCCCTACCATGATCCACATTGATTATACCGTAAGAATATGGTTTAGTTATGTATAATTCCACCAAGAAGATATATAAGATCATATCATATAGGTTTTTGTTGACTCTTTAAATAATCGAACCTATTTCTCTCGAAACTAGTTCCAAAACCACATAGTAAGGGTTCATCACTAAAGGTTATAACTCTCATACCAACCTACTAGGGTCCATATGAATCAATTACTTTTAGGGGATTCAAATCTAGCAAGGAGAATCTCATCAGAGATCCAAATGACCTGTCATCATATGGAAAATACATTATGTACTAGATAAGTAGAATTTCAGCACCACGTAATATGGGAAACGTTCATATAATTTTTTATTAACTCTGTAAAAAAATGAATCCTTATAATCAGTGACATCAATCACTTTCTAGAATAAATATTTCAAGTGAATCCTTTATTCCAAATATGATGCATGTACATAGCCTCTTACCATTGGTCTAAGAGACATAAACTATAATAAACCATAAAATCTCAAAAATCAAGTGTGTCACACTAGGCAAAATTAAACAACTATAAAAATGGAAACCATGGAAAAAAATCTAATATCCCTAGTAACATATAATTCTAATCAGGAAGGGTGTTCATGACACACCAATCTAAAATCTATCAAAAGCTTTGAAACATTCATATGTTACCTCTCTACCATTACCCCAAATAGTAAGATAAAGAAAAATCCAGATACAATATTTGATATTAGTCACATAAACTTTGATACCAATTTTTTAATATCCCTATCCAATTTCACTCTAAATGGTAACCGTACCTGGTCAATACGTGGCCTCGAGTATGCCTCGTCATACACTAGAGGTGACTAACTAACAATGGGGGTTTAGGGTATTACAATGGGGATACTATACCCCCATATTAAAGTATGTAATAATAGTGGAAATAAACCAGACAACATCCACAATAATAAATCGGAGTACATGGAATAAATAAACAAGAATCAATAATAATGAATTTTATATGGAAGAAAATATTTAAACAAACTCATAGTCATGCCAATATAAAATTATTGATCATCCACTGGACCAATCACATATATAGAATAAATAAAATGATATAAGACATTGTGGCTCTACTGCTATCCTCAACCTATTCCTCATCCAAATCACCAATCCCATCCGAGCTATCCTACTCGATCAAGCCACTCCAAGTCTTTACCCAACTAGAACACATGATTATTGAAGTCTACTCAGGTGACCAGTGCCATGGATTCCTGAAAATGGTGTGAGTGAAACTTAGTAGGACACCACTAATGTTGTCTCATACATAAAAAATAAATTAATTATAAGTGTATGTGACATACTCATATTAATAAATAAAATATACGTTAGTATCGAATAAAAAATAACCATCATCAATCGTCAGGTTCTTACGTGACTACTAGGATCGAATATACCTACTTAATCTAGTTGTGGAGTATCATTGAGAACATCATATAATCATTCCAACTCATAATAGGTGAAAGTGACAACCCCATGAGTTTATCCTATGAGTTATATAGTATCAGGCATAAATCTAACCCCTAGGTAGTGATCTTAGGAAATAAAGTAGTCATCATGCATAAATCTATCCCCTAGGAGATAATCCTAAGAAATAAATCAACACTAGGAATCATTACTAACTCTTAGGGGTGACACAAGGTAGTTATAATAATCAAGAATCATCATCGACACCTTAGGGGCGAACCCAGGTCATCATGATCATCTAACATCACTGTTAACCCCTAAGAGGTAGTCTTGGGTGATCAATCAAATCTAGAATAAATGTCAAATCCTTAGGGGTGACCCTAGGAAATCCATATAACCTCATGAATACAAGCTCGATCCTAGGAATCCAAGACATATCATAAATAATTCGTAACACTTAGGGGTAGTATGTTTCCCCCATGATATATTAAAATAATAATTAAAACACAGGTTAGCTATCTGCCCAAAACCATCTAACATAAATGTGATTGGACACTCAAGAACAGAACTTGAAATATTCTTTATATCCATATACAACATACATCAATTATCCATGTTCTAAGGTGACATGCACAATCAACTCTACCAATTCCCACATGCACCGTGAAAGGGGTCATGATATCACTAGGGCAGCCTCTGAGGTCCTTTAGGCCACAACATAACACGGAAACCCATATGGTAATGTATTGTAATGAAATATTTTTCATGTCTTGTAATTGAGATCGTCACATCTATAAGGAATCATCTTACCACTATGAAATAAAAAATGGATTTATGTTTATGTTAGTAAAACATAAAATTAAATATAATTAAGAATCCATAGTGAACATGACATGTCATTAAATTATTAAATACAAACTAATAAGGTTTAATTGAAGTGGGATTCTAAAGTTTTAATGATTTTATCCATGAAAAATAATTTTTATTTCAATAAAATATATTCTATTAAAAATTATTTATTAAATTTACATCAATCAAAATTAATATTTTATTTTATCAAAATTATTTAAATTTAGTGGTACAAGATTTATTCTTGAATGATTGAAAATATTCTCTAAAATATAAATAATAGAAAACTTTTCTCATTAAATAAGTTACTTTTCAAAGAAAATATCAAATTTAGAAAAATATTGATCAATAATAAAGGAGTGAGGATAATAAATTCTATCAATAATGTACTATTCTTCTACACCACGTAATGAAACAAAATTTTGTATCTTAAAACACCATAATGTTGAGGTATTCTTTATAAAATAACTCATTCTAATTTTTTATTTTCGAACTGTATTTCAACAACCAAAATCAGGATATCAATTAAATTTTATCTCAAAATCAATTTTTCCTCTGTAATATAGTCCAAACATTATAGATCCTTAAACCAATTTGATTTTTTATATCTTTTAAGTCATATTATTTAAATTAAAATTACAATATTTCAAAAATAAAATCTGAAAACATTATATTTTTTCATGAATTAGTTAAATAAATAAGACAAAAAATATATATAATGCTCATCCAACTGATTCACAACATAATATAAGACCCCAAAGATGTCAGATATTTCATCATCCAACTGATTTTCAATGTAATATTCCAAACCAATGACAACATTGACTGCTATAAGGATGAATTTTTTAAAAGATGATGATTGAAAACTGTTATATGTTAGGGAATATAGGTATAGGTAGCCTATTATTCCTGACAACAACATGACCCAACATTAGGTTTGATATATTTTAAGTTGCACAGTACAAATGTTGTCCCAAGGAGACCCACATGATATCGAGGATGACGATACATAAATATATCTAAAAAATAATTTATTTTGTGTTGTTTTATTATAGTATCATGCAACTAGACTTGTTGGGATACACATATGTGGGATGAGAAGGTATTTTCGATAACTGCGGGAAATTAGAGATATTGAAAAACCTCACTTTTGTTTGATTCATGGTCTCATTCAACCCTTGAATCACTCGAGACTTGGATTCGATCCTTGGAATAGTTGGAGCCTTGAATATAGCATAGATTAGACCTAGGATTTAATAACAAGGACAATCAGTGGTAAGTTGCTTCTATAGAGAGTTTTTAATATAACGTTCTAGTTCGTGATGGTTAGGGTTCTTAAAATAGATCGTGACACTTTTTTAAGCACTTCAAAAAAATGTCCTGATAAAGAAACCCTTTATTAGAAATAATTTAATAAGTGCTGAAAAAATTAATCTTTATCGACGCTTTCTTTAGTGATGAAAAATAATTATAATACTTTTTAAAAAAAATTAATACTTTTAAAAAGATATAATTATTATATATTATTATAATGCCTATAATAATAATTTTATGAAATAATAATTTTATAATTATTTGAGTATATTATTATTTATTTATAATTATATAAATACTTTTTGAACAAATATTATTTATTTATTTATAATTATAAATGCATAAAAATAGTAAATATACATTTATAATTATATTTATTTATAAATAATTTTTTACAAATGTATTTTTAATATTAGTAATGAATATTTAATCTTAAGTTCATTCATGTAAAAAATGAGTAATATTAATAAATTAAATGAATAAAATATTGGAAACTTAGATAAATTTGATTAATAGAAATCATAAAAAATTGATATATACTGAAATAAAGATAAATACATATATTTAAAATATTAAAACATTGTAAATAAATATATATAAAATAAATAATATAAATTAATTAAATTCTAATTTTTGTGTGTGTGTGTGTGTATATATAAAAGTGCATTAATTACATATCTGTGAAATAAATATAATATGTCTGATTATAAATTGACAAATTAAATGATATTTAATTATATCCATTACTTGATGCAATTACATAGTATTTTTAATTCATATTAATTTTAAATTATAAACTTCCCAAAAAATATTTCTATTAAATATAAATAATAAATAATAGTTTTTGTATTATATAAATTAAATTTATATACATTAATACATATCTATATATTTATTATATACTATTTATTAACATTATCAATAATCATCTAATAAATGAAATGTTTAATATTTTTCTCAATTTAATTAATTTTATTTTTAATTTGTATAATTTTAATTATATATATATTTATATATTTAATTCATACTATTTATTAGTATTTATAATTTATATATTGTATAATAAATTTATTCATATTTATCAATAATTATTTAATTAATAAAATTTATAATATTTTTTTTTCAATAAAATCATTTTTAATTTATTAAATTGTTTCATTTTATTTATTCAGACCTTTATCAGAGCTAAAAAGTAACTAATAAAAGATTTTATAATGAGAACTAAAAATATACCAATGATAAAGGGTTACCATTATCAGGGCTAAAAATAAAGTACTAATAAAGGTTATAATTTATCAACACTTGCTTTAGCATTGATAAATATGCCATTTATCAGTTCTTTTTTCTAGTGCTGATAAATACCATAAATATTAAATGCTAGTTTTATAATTGTGATATTTTGAATAATAATAATTTGTAATTTCTAATAAATTCAACTTGATTTTTTATCAAAATGATTAGTGAAAAAAATAAAATTAATTATCGCGATTAAGAAAAAAATGAGTTTATCAGCGGACTAAAATTTATATTTAAGGGAAAAATGACTTGGAAACTTGTCCAACACCCATTGTATGGACATATTTTGACCATATTGCTTATATGGTCAATATTTGTCCATCATTGGGGCCTTGTGAAACAAAAAAAACATGGGTGTGATTCAATGTTTCAAAAAATTACAAGTTTTCCACTCACCCCACTTATAAAAGGCCTTCCCCTCTCCTCTTCAATTCACACATTCAAACCACATTGGTTCAGCAAAGAACTAACCAAATCACTCACCAAATTCAATACTATCATCCTATAAGCCTTATATTGGGAATACATCCAACTTAGGAAGGCATTAGTGAAAACCTAAGGAGGATACCCAAAAAAATAGGTAATGTTCTTCTAAATTAACTTTTATTTTATTTCATTCTACACCTAATTTATTTTTTATTATAAAATGATTATATAATAACCTTGGTATCTTATATATACTTATATGTTGTTATTTTAAGGTTACTACCTTCAAAATCCTATACTTCCATCAAATGGGTTACAAAATCATCATTTGTGTGTATGACAAACTAACGTCACAGCAATCAATATCATTGATGTTTTCATTACCACCTTCCAAGGTTGGGAATAATGAAGGATTTATAGTTTATATATTATATATATGATATTTATTATTTTTTTATTCTTCTTTAATTAGTATATTACACATACCTTTATGATTTATATTTTTTGGAAATATGATAACATCACTCATTTTTATGACAGAATACCCCCTCGTGAATTGATGTGATTCATTCACTCTTTACGTGGAATGAATTAAGGATGAAATTAAAAAAAATATGTGATATATAAGACATAATAATGATACTTTAATAACATATATATATATATCATTTAATTTTATTTCTTGCAATATGATAATAAAATGGAAACAATGTTCATGCGTATGTATGACCTATAATCTCCATGAACGGTGTATTTCATTTCCTGTCACAAAATTTTATGGATTACTCTAAATATATATATAATGAATATATATAATAGTTACATCATGGTTTATAATCTATATATTATTAAACCATGATAAAATTAACAGGAACAATAAATAATGAGTCAAAATATACTTAAAAAACAAGGCAACTAACACCCAAAACAATGAAAATAATGAAAGATTATTATAAAATGGGTGATAAGATGTTATAAAAGGATAATATATGATATTATAAATATTAATATGGTTATTTTAAAATAAATTAAAATACTTAAAACCATTATACATGATTTCAAATAGTGCTCAACCAAAAGGACGTGTAAGGTAAAAGATTTCATTGCAATTTACATTCCATTGATACTTAATTGTTATTATGAACCAATTCAGTATGATGTGTATATACCGAACCTTTGAAATATATTATCATGAATAATTAATTCTTCATGATATTTTAAGTTTAAATTTTAATTATTTAATCCAAGTGGATTTTATTTGAAAATTACCACGTGATAAAAGTTATTGTGAAATTTTACCTTATTTTGTGATTGTTAACTTTATCTTGAAAAAATCACTTTATTATGATAATGTTTCATTAAAAAATACATAAATATTATATATCCATATTATTTTTTAGTTTATATGATTATTTATTAAATCATATTCCATTTTTACATTTTTTTTACTTTGAAAGTTATTTGATTTACTGGGAAAATATTTATAAATCTGTATCCTTTACTCAATACAAAAATTTAATAAAGAATATTGTTTATAAATTAAAATATTATTAAATATATTGATATCTATTTGGACTTGTATGAAATGGTTTGGGGACTATTTAAAGTAAACCCATCGATGTATCCTTGGTCTCATTAAATGAATCAGTTGGCCAAATCCTATGAGTTTTTACCCAGTATGTTTAAAGCATTTTGTGAAAGGTTTGGATGGTAATGCTTCTATGTGCTTGGGAAAAATAAAGTCTAATATTTAATAATTTGCTTAATTTTGTATTCAGTTTTTATTACTTTCCATTATATTTTTTCTACTACATTATCCATCGATTCATTTCATGATTAGTTTATTGGTTAAATGACTTGTATTTCAATTATTTATCTTCCCATATTGATTATACCTTATCCATATATTTATGTTCAGTGTGCATTTATTTATCTACCATGAAATATTGATTATAATTATTGATTCTTGATATCTTCCATTTTAATTAACCCTTACATAGAATTTGCGATCATCATTATTTTGGTTTATTTCCCCATGATATAAAGATGAATTCTTAGAATGAGTTTCAAGATGTTGATCTTTTAATTTTCTTTATGTTTTGTTATCTTCTCCCATTGTAATATGGTTATCATGTATGTAATAAGGTTTTCCAAATGTTTTAAACTATTTAGTCCTTTGGTATCTAAATCTTTCATCTATGCTAATGTAATAAAGTAAGGAATCCGCACCCGGATACCAAGATCAGGGTTGTTATAATTGGAATCAGAGGATGTTTTGTAGAATCCTTGAGAACTAGATTTAAGAAAACATATATTAGGGAATATAACTATAATATTTAATTTGATTATAATTAGATAAGAACATCCTAATTTTTTGTTAAGGAGTATATTATATAGGTCTTCCTAGCTATGCATCCCTATCTAGATACTACAAGTGGACGTGGTTCTGAAACAGATGTACCTATGAGGTAATAACTCTAAAAAGGGTGTGTTGGGATTGAATTTATATTAACCTGGTACATGAAAATTATCCTTAATATACACCTAGTTTGACACTATTGGGGGATACCATTAGGATAATTTACATTTTCTTTACAAACCATTATGAAGGATTTAAAAGTAAAAATATCCTGAAAGAAACCAAAGTTTAGGATTCTGAGATTAATAGTGAATAAATTTTTCATTTCTTTTGAGAGTTACACCAAATTTGGAATTATACATTACGATTTAAAATACATAACTTTATTAGATAAGTCAGTATATGTCATTGTTTTTAAATGGTGTCTAGAAAGAATAATAATACCAATACTCGTGGACAATGTAGAGATTTCCATGCTGAGGAGTCCAATACAGCTAGTATTGGAATGGAAAAAATTATGTATATATTAGGGAAGCATAATTAGGTTATAAAAAATAACCTTTCCCAGATGGAGAAACATGTTCCATTGTGAAATTCTCCCATGTAGGATTGTTTTATGTGTTAGAAACCCCGATCTTTTAGTGGGACTACTAATCCAATTATATTTGAGCAATGGATTTAGTCTATGGGTAAGATATATATGTATTTTTTATGCATTGAAAAGTAAAAGGTTACACTTTTCATGTATTTCTTAAAATTTTATGTTTCTCAATGGTGGTTTTTTATCCAAAATACTAGAGAAAAAGAAGAAATATAACTCATGGAATGGAAATGTTTTAAGGATACATTAATAGATAAACATTTTCCTCATGAGAAACAAATTGAGATTAAGAGAATTTACCTCAGCTTAAATAAAAACGAAGAAGAAATTTTCATGGATTGCGAAGCTACCTTTACAAGGTTATCTTGGTATGACACAAATTATATATGAAACAAAGAGTGCAAGATTGACCATTTATTTTATGGGATTAAGATAAATCTATAAAGGGTTATAGTATATCAATTTTTTTCATATTTTGAAATATTTTTATATACTATCAAAAAATATAATAAATTCCCTAGATACTACATATTCAAGGTAAATAAATAGAATAATAGGTCATCTGAAAACTATGAAAAATGAAATGAATCGAACAAGAAGAATAAGATAAAGATATTCCCATATTGAGAGAACTGTAAAAGGAATCATCTTGGGAAATGCTTGAAGGGAATGGGAGTTTGTTATAAGTATGGGGAAAGGGGTAATCTTACTAAAAAATGTAAGGGGAAGGAGTAAAATTCCACTATTCAGTGTTAAAACTATAAGGAGAAGTGGAACTATGAAAATGAATGCCTCAATCATCAAGGGAATATTTTATAGAAGATGCTAATGAGAGATGAAAAAGATTATTAGATCACTATAGTTGATGTAGAAGTACTCAATGATGTGGTGTAATGTACATTAATCTTATATTTAAATTTATCTAATGCATTATTTTATCCTAGATCATCACACTCTTTTATATCTACCCTGTTTTCAAAAAAAAATAGGATATTTCACTTTCGATTTAATGAGGGAGTCATCAGCAGGAACTCTTAAGGGAAGTCTCGTTACAAAAAATATGTGACCTAAATTCCCCATTGTCACACATAAACATGATTTATTTTCTGACCTTATTATCATACCTATAGTTAAATTCAATACAGTACTCAATATGTATTGGATTTCAAAGTATGATGCAAAAATTTATTGCAAGAAGAAGGAAATTATGATTTATGAGGAATATGTAGAATTCATTACCTTTATATCGAAAACTTTATCATCTAATTATTATCTATATCCACCCCCAATAGCTCTACTGAATGAAAATATTACGGAAGAAGAGAAAACTAGGATAAAGTAGTTAATATTCAAATTGAGTATGTACCTATTATACATGAATACATTGATGTATTTCTGAAATAGTTACTTCTACATCCCCCAGAGCATGAAGTTGAGTTTTACATTGATTTAATCCCTAATTAAAACCCAATATCCAAGACTACCTATAGAATGGATAGTATGGAATTAGTGGATTTAAAGAAACATCTAGATCATAGGGGTAATAAGGGATTTATTAACCCTAGTGTTTCACCATGTGGAGTCCATGTTCTCTTCATTAAGAAGAAATATGGATCAACGAGGTTGTGCAATGATTATTGAAAATTAAATGCTATTATGATAATGAAAAAGTGTCATATGCCACACATTTATGACCTATTTGATTAACTTCAAAGTGCCCAATATTTTCCAAATACTTATCGTCATTCTAGGTATCATCAATTTTTAGTAAATAAGGATGACATTTTGAATACAACTTTTTGAATTAGGTTTGGATATTACATGTTTATAGTAATTACATTTGGATTGACTAATGAACCCTCTATTGTTATGGATATAATGTATATATTATTCAAGGAATATCTTTATGATTTTTTTGTTGTATTAATTGATGATATTTTGGTGTATTCTAAAAGATATGGGGAATATTAGAATAACATTAGGATTATACTTGAGACTCTTAAAAGGTAATATTTACATGATAAATTTCGTTAAGTGTGATTTATAGATTTAGGGAGTTTATTTTTTGCCCATATTGTCTCTAAATATGGAATCTCAATTGATCCTACAAAAACAAAGGCATCCAAAGAATTTCCTACACCAACAAACATTACTAAGGTATGTAGTTTCATTGGTTTGGTAGGTTACTATTGACAATTCATTCATAATTTTAACATATTGAATAACCCATTAACCAAGATTACACGTAAAGGGGTTTATATTGCTTGAAAACAAGAATGTGTATAATGTTTTGATGAAGTAATGACGAGATTGGTCAATGGTCCAATTTTGACTCTACTATATGGAAGTGATGGGTCTGTGATATATAGTTATGCATCAAAGAATGGACTTGGTCATGTCTTAATGAAAATGATAATTTATTGCATATGCATCACAGAAATTGAATATTAATTAATTGAAATACCAAACTCATGATATTGAGTTAGAAGATGTGATATTTTATCTGAAGATAGGAAGATATTACCTCTATCATGAAAGATGTGAAATATACAAGGATCATAAATGCCCGAAACACATTATTTCCCAGAAAGAGATCAATATGAGAAAAATGTGATCGCTCAAGATACTCAAGGATTATGATTTCTCACTACACTACCATCCAGTGAATGAAAATAAGGAAGTGGATTCATTGAGTAGGAAAGATCATAGAATTATAACCCAAATGAGTATTGAGTTGGATCATATGTTCATTGATATAGTAAATATGGTTATGGGAATTACAAACTAAGGGGATACATCAATAATTTTTCAAATTATTGAAAAACATTATTTATTTGAGAAGAAAAATAACTCTCAATCATATGATAATAACTTTTAGAAGAAAATTAAATCATTGAATGATGGGAAATTAGCATATTTCATTTGTGAACATGGTGTTATGAAATTTGGAAAGAGATTATGTGTTCAATATGAAGATGAGATAAAAAGAAATTTTTTGGAAAATGCTCATAACTCAAAATTTTCTATACACTCTGGTAGCACAAAAATGTAGAAGGATTTGAGGTAAAAAAAATTTGAGATAACATGAAGTGGGAAATTGTTGATTATGTGTCCATATGTTTGATTTTTGATGAATTGAAATCTATGAGACAACATCCTCAAGGATTCATGCAACCTCTTCATATTTAAATCATGGTTTGAATTATAGAGATTATGAAATCATTATTTGACTAATAGAAACAAAAAATAACACTTCAAAAAATACTTAAAAACAATGTAATTAACACCAAAAACAATGAAAATAATGAAATATTATTAACTAATGGGAGATAAGATGTTATAAAAGGATCATGTATGATATTATAAATAGGATTATGTTTATGTTATAAGCTAATAATTTACTTAAAACCATTACACATGAGTTTAAATAGTGTTCAACCAAAAGTAATCATAAGTTAATAGATTTCATCTCAATTTACATTCCATTAAGACTTGATTGTTATTACGAAAAAATTCATTTTATGAGTTGTATATACTTACCCTTTTGAATTTAATATAATTAATACTTCATTATTCAAGGTATTTTATGATTTAATTTGAATTATTTCATCCAATGGGATTTTATTTCGAAAATTATTATGTGATAAAAGTTATTCTGAAACCTCACTTTATTTTGTGATTGTTAACTTTATCTTGAAAAAATCACTTTACAATAATAAATTTTCATTGGAATTTAAATTCCTATTAAATATAAATACTATTTTTTAAAAGATATTATAATTTCATAAATCATATACCATATTTATATATATATTTAACTTTGAATATTATTTGATTAACTAGGGAAATATTCATAAATATGTATCCTTTACTCAATACGAATATTAAATAAGGCATATTGTTTATCAATTAAATTGATTATTCTATATATGACTAATTATTTGAGCTAGTATTACATGGGTTGGGTACCATTTAAAGTAATCCCATTGATGCATCGGTAGTCTCATGAGACGAATTAGATGTCCAAATCATATGGGTTTTTATTCGATATGTTTAAACCTTCCTGTGAAAGGTCTTGACAGTAATGATTACATGTGCTTGGGAAAATTGGAATCCAATTTTTAAACATTTCCTTTATTGAGAATTCATATATTATTATTATACATGATTTTTTTCTATGATATTATCTATTGATGTATTTTATTATTAGTTTATTGATTATATGGAATGTGTTTTAGTTATTTATCATTCTATATTGATTGTGTCTTATCCAGATATTTATGTGGAAAGATTTTTAGTTATCTACCTTTAAATATTGATTATTAATATTGATTTGTGATATCTTACATTGTACTTAACCCTTAATGACCATTTTATCTCACCATTATTTTATTTCCTTTCCCCAGGATATGAAGATGAATTCTTGTAATGAGTTTCAAGGATGCTGATATTTTCATTTTGTTATGATTTATTTACTTTTCCCAATATAATATGGGCATCTTGTATTTAATCTGGTTTTCTAAAACTACAAAACTATATAGTCCATTTTGATTTTAATCATTTATCTATACCAATGTGATAATGTAAGGCACTGGATCCGAGCCACTGGGGTCGGGTTCATTACATAAATCATCAAAAAATTTAATAAGGATCTCCCTAATCCCAATGGTGTTAAAGGATGAAGAGGGTAATAGGTCGTTATCCCATGCACAGGTGATGGAGGAAGATGAGGGGATATCCTATTAAAAATTTGGTAGGGAGAGTCATTCATTTTCCATATTTTAAACGGTCACATGTTTATCCAAACAAAGAACCAACCATACGTCCTTCACTATACGAGGTAACCATCCTCATAAGATTGGTTCATATAGTTAGATAAATGATGTGCTATCTATTCAATCCAATCTACAACATCTCAAATGGTCTGTCTACAACCATGTGGTGAACGTGAATCTCACCCCAAGCTAATACAAGCCCCATGGTTTCCTCATAAATCTATATGGTTAACTCTTAGTCATGTTATAACCCTAAAAACTAATTACGCTATTTAAAATATAAACTAAAAACATCTTCACACTCAGGGTGCTTCATGGTTTCCCCTAAATTATGCACACCAAACTGTGCACCAGGTCTCAAATCCTCTAAAAATCCAAAATTGCACCCAAAGTTCCTAATACTCACCCAATCCCTCAAGGAACATCTTGGGCCTCAAACCATATAAAAATAAATCACCTTATAATTATCCAACTCTCATTATATCAAACTGAATATCAATTCTAAAAATGATTCATGTTTTATAATATCCAAAATTAAAATTTATTTTAAAATTTATAACTCACAATGAGAGAGGTTTTATAGAACATGTCTCTATAATTTATTGAAATTGAGAAATCATCATTAACTAATCTGTGATAACCCATATCACATCACTACCATGATGCGATATGGGTAATCTTATCATGAATTTCACCATAAAATCAACCCACTTATATTCAAGAATGGGTAATTTATAAATAATACTTGTTGGACATTGATTTTAATCCTTTATCTATGGATATTAATATTTTCATTAAATAAACCCCATTATTTCCTTCTTCATCCTGAACCACCATAATTTTCTCTGAATATCATTATACATCTTGTTTAGCCCTGGGTGAACATCCCATCATGAAGCATGTGAATCCCAAATTAGGTTCTCATGCATACTTGTAGGTACTACCATAAAATACTAAGCATTTAGAACCTTAATGGATTATAGGGACCAATTAGGTGAAATATCTCTACCATATATATTGTCCCTCATCAAGAAGCAATTTGATTCAAATAAATGACTCTCCTTCTCCCTCTCAAGGAGTGTGGATGTAATAATTATGGACATCACGTTTAGTCTACCAAGAAATCTTAAACATAAATGTGCATATCAGTGAAGAGACTCATAATTTATCACTCACTACTAGATATATATATGTATATATATGTCTCCTATTTCTAAGTCTCTATGGAAAATGTTTCATCCCTGATGTTCCCCTTCACATGGTTATACACCATCAAAAATTCAAAAGATTATATGTTCGACCCACCTCATCGGTCGAAGGTGCAGGTCCCTCTATAAAAAATATATACATGAGACAATTATGGTCGGTGTATACCAAAAATAACTCACCCAAAAGATAATGAAGTAATAATATCAGCATGTACATTTCCATATCCATCTCTTGATCATGTGTTAGGTAGTTTCTCTCATGTGTCATTAACTATTTGGATCCATAAGTGGCCACTCGCTCATCCTGAATCATAATTTCCTCAAGCCCAACTCCTAAAGAATAACAACACAATATATACTCCTTACTAGGCTAAGTTAAGATTAGGATTGAAACAAAATTAAATCTCTCATTTAGCACCTAAAATATTATCTAACAAGATTCAAACTAGAGGAACTTCACATCATTTGTGGTCAAGTCCATCATCATCATGTCCAAATAAGATAAATCTTAGATGAATAATTAGTAGTAACTTATCAAGCCTGAGAAACTAAATATCTTGAATATTTTTTGGTTCATTAACAAGAAACAATATCTTGAACCTTCTTTGGGTCAACTAATATACCCACCTCATATATCAAAATCCCCCAAAAATATCACCACACTGATATAGAACTGAAACTTCAAGAGATTAGCATATAGTTGATGCTCCCTCAATATACATATAATTATCTCTAAATGATATGTTTTCTAATACAATGAGTAAGAGTACTTCATTATATCATCAAAAAAAATTACAATGAATGGGTCCAAATAAGAGTATTTGTATCTATTAATTGAGGATAAAAATACTATCAGTCTGTTCCCAACCTAAACAATATCATAAGATACTCATATAGGTTGTACATGATCCTAAAGGCAATACCCGGAATTTAATAAGACCTCACCCTAAACTGGTTGTAGCCTAACCTTATATCAATATTAGAAAAGTAATTGGATCCTCTCATATAATCAAAAAAGTAATCAAAATGTGGGAGAGGATATAAGGTTTATTAATCATCAAATAAGTCCACCCATGTTAATCTTCAAATAAATACAATGAGACATTAGCCTTCTTGAAAAAAAATTGGAGCTCTCCAAGAGGATGTTCTCAGAAGAATGAATCCCTTTGAATATAAACCCTCTATCTAATACATGATCTCTCACTTATCGACAAAAACCATCCTATAAGCTATAATAGCTATGAGCTTTGTACCAGACAGAAGATTAGTTTTAAACTCAATATCACACTTGGGTGGAAAACAAGGAAAATAATCAAGAAGAACGTCTTGGAACTAATGAATGGTGG
The DNA here is from genome assembly GCA_963277665.1 of Viscum album. NCBI lineage: Eukaryota > Viridiplantae > Streptophyta > Magnoliopsida > Santalales > Viscaceae > Viscum > Viscum album. Next base: position 196,489,755 of record OY728157.1, on the reverse strand, counting down.
GAGGAGACACTACCTTGAAAGTCACCTCATATATTAGGGAAACACTAACCATTTAGTTTGTAATCTTCCTTAGCTATTGATTTCTAGGTCCCAAATGGGCTACATGAAGATCCCACTCTCTGACAAAGGTATAATTGTCACCCTCTAAGCACATAAAAGGTACCCATCGATGATAGTGGTTGATGTGTGCTCAATAAAGAGTTAAATAATACATCTTGGGGATCATATAAAAATTATCCATATCTAACATGAATAATTTCCAGAGGAATGTATTCCCATTGATCACAATAGTATACTCTAGAAAACCCTATGTTCCCAAGGATGACACTAATAAGGTGTATCAATAAACAAAACCCCATATATATATTGTATTTATAACACTATATCACTAAAAAACATTAATATAAAGTATTTTTATTAAATAATATCAAATAAAAAAACTAGGGTCGATTCCACAAGAATCATACATCTAACTATAGATAGATCATTGCCCTGCATGGAAGGAATCTTATCGATGGAATGAGGTTGGCTAGAACCCTATCCCTGATCTCCTATAAACTTACACCCTTGTGGTATCTTTACCTTTTTAACTACTACTGCTATGTAATATGATCACCTCTTTGAATTGAATAGCTGAAGGACTACCAATTTCCCAAATTCTATTGTTCCCTTAACCCTTCCCCAAAACCCTAGGGTTGAATATTTTCGTAATATATCTTCAGTCATTGTGAAATACCACAAAACCTTTTCATGTTCTATAACTACCTATAATATAAATACTCCTTCGATAGGCAATAATAATATGGTTGAGCATGCCCCTAGTGTTTCCACTTATAATACTCGACTTTGACACTCCCTCTTAGAGGAAACAACAAACTGCTTCTCAGGTTGTTTTTCCTATCATCACCCTAGTGAGACTACTCAGATCATAGATTCCTACTTCCTGATGATCTTCTATGGGTCACAACAAGAGAATATTTTTTCCCAGATGACCTACCCTTTTTTTGGTTATGCTCAACAATTAATGCTTGATTCATGACCTCTAAAAAGGATGTCAGCATGAATATTTTCAATTGGGAATTAATAGAGTGCCTTATGTCATCCTCAAAATTCTTGACTCTAGTTGCCTAATCATCCACCAACATATGGGTGAATAGTATAATATCATTAAAGAGACAATTATATTTCATCACTGATTAGCCCCCTATACCAAATGCAGAAAATCCCTTGATATATTAGACTTTAAAGTCTCTAGGTTGAGGTTCTCAAAGAAATAAGACCACAAATCCTTCCAATTAAGCCAAAAATGTTTTTCTTCCTATATTAGAATGTACCACTAGTTCTTTGTTTGTCCCCAGTGAATATAGTTATCAAGATTCATCTACCTCTTAGGGGGTTTCTTAAGGTGATCAAAATTTGGCTGCATAGAATTGATAAAAAACTAAACTATATGTGGTCCACTCTCACCCATAAAAACTATTGTATTTTACAATTCAAAACCATGAGTCAAGTTTTTAATAGTTGGTCTATCCCTAAGTGACCCAGGACTCATATATTTTAATACCTAGAGAAGACTCTCTCTGAGATACTAATCAATAGTGGGGATTGGTGTAATAAGTTACTCCGGGTGTACAACTGGTGGGGAATGCTCATCCACACACTAGCTAAAGTGAATTTCATCCTAGTGGAATATCGATCTCTACAATAGAAAAAAATGACTAATAACATATTTATATCATAGGAATAATTCCATATTTTATTATATGAAATAACATGAATATGTCTCTCTAACCCAAAATAACCCCCTTTGACATAAGGGTCTCATAGAATAAGGCTTGAGTATAGTGTAACCTACCCATTATTAAGTTATCTATGACCTAACAAGGGACCTATAAATGTTGTAGGATATCGAATTAGTGGTCAATATTTATACATTTATCATGTATAGTTTATCCAAGAATTTACATATAAAAAATATATATAATTTTTGTCGACACTTTAAGTAACCCCACCCTATATATTAACCATAATATCAATCACAGGAAAGATTTCAAACTTCATGTGAAACCTAAATTCCAACAATGATTCAAGAACACACTATTATTACCACCCCATGCCAAGATTAAAAATCCATAAATCATAAATCAATATCAAAATTCATCAACTAGAAAAGAAACCCAATAGTAAAAGAAAAATCTTAAGAATAATAGTCCCATCCCAAATAACATGGAATTCCCTCATATACGGGTAGGAGAATCCAATGAAAAGATCTATATCAGGTCCTTTAAACATCCTATCAAAAATCTATCATTTAATAAATAGTAAGAGAAAAGATAAATAGTTCTCCAATACCACTTTGTAATATACATGATTTTGTTCACCTTCATTGTGACTATACCAGAGCACTGTGTACCTCAGGTATGCCTCCTCGTATGTGAGATGCAATAGAACAATGGAAACGGTTTATCTATATCACATGGACAGACTATAACCACATGTTTATATAACTAGAAATATAGTGAAATAAATATCATAAACTATTCATCCCAACTCAATGGAATTAAAAGTATAGATATCACTATTAAATTCCATAAAATAGTAAAAATCAATACATTTTATATACCCATATTTTGAATACACACCTCAAAGATGAACAATATATCACTTCTCATATAAAAATAAATTTAAATGAGTTGTCTACATAAAATATCACTAGTTTAATGATCGATATCCATCATAATCCTTTAAGGTGAATAATCCATCACCTAACCAGAATCAAAGTAAAATAAGTCATCATCGGTGAACGAGGCATCATCAATCACAGGTAGATGATACACTACCATTTTCATATTTAAGAGGATGATATACCACCATATTATATCTTGTTTGGATGAGTAATCCCTAAACCATCCCATCTGGGTGGATGATATATCATTAGTATCACTCTCAAAGTAGAAGTCATACCACCATATCAAGTCCCAAAGAGGGCGGTACACCATTAGTATATTTATATAGTGGATTATGAACTAGTGGTATCACATCTCAAGTGGTATATACACCACCCATATCAATTCATAGGTGGACATCATACCGTTGGAATAATTTCCCATGTGGATGATGTACCATCGAGAAAACTCTCTTAAGGGGACAAAGCTCTACCAGTGAAAATTATCAAAGTGATTTATATACCAGTAATATATCATTATAAAGTTCTTGAGATGCTAATATTTTATTATTCTCTCAGTGAATCATGGATCATTGACACTCTTTAGGGAAGGATGAGAAACCAAAAACCTACCCGAAGTCATTAGTATACCTCTAGTGCACTAAGGTGGATGAGATACCACCCCTAATTAAATTTAGTTGAAAGTATTCCACATTATAGCAAGAATCCTAACAAATGAATGATACAACTCTAAAATTAAACTCAAGTCATTTATAAAAATTAAACACATCAAAGGTTATTCTCATAAGTTTTTAACCCCTATAAAAGTCTCATGATTATGTCATCCAACCTCTAGCCTAGCTCATACTCAAGAAATTACTCACTGAGGAATAATCAAGGGGAACGAACTATGCATCTAGGGTTGTTTCTTAGTCAATGAAACCCATCATGGGTTCAAAATCAAGGTTTCAAACTCATTCTCATATAAAAGTTGGTCATTGGAGACCAAAGGTGTTGATCCACACCACTCATAGACCATGCACAACCTTTTAAGGTTCCATTAGTGCCATTGAAATTGAAGAAAACCAATTTAATTAAATTTTATAGTGTACACAATAAAGAATAACTTATCACATTTCATACGATGTATGCATGGTATAAAAATACCGTCAGGTAACCAAGGGATTGCCTTCCTGGGACTAGTATTATCAAACTCTTTGAAAACCACCCTCACTACTAAAAATAGGTCTTTAATAGTGATATAAATGGACTTTATCAGTAATAGAAAAGTGTTGACTACATGTACAAGGTTAAAATCCCTAGTCTTTAATCAGCACAGATAAAGTGGTCCTTTATCGATGTTGAAAAAAGAACTGATAAATCGATCCATTATCAGCACTTTTAAAAGTCCTGATAAAGGAACCATTTTTCAATGATTATAGAATCCCTAATAAAGTAGAAATTTATTAGAACTTTTAACAGTGCTGATAAATGTGGCCTTTATCAGCGATTTTAAAAGCGCTAAAAAAGGTCTATACTATAGTGTTCTATAACAACACACTGCAGCACCACTACAATGTGCTCTAACAGTACACCAAAACACCATAAACACACCATATATCAAAAAAAACAAGTCTCAATAAAATATTTATATAAAATGAAATTTACAATACAAACACAAGAGAAAAACACTATATTATAGTCATTTCATACTTTAGTTTATACAATTACAAAAATAAAATTTATTCCATACATTCAAAAACATCAATGTTCCTTTATCTTTTAATCCTCACATGACTAATGATATTTCCTAGAAAAACACCCCTGATCATGATAAATACTGTGTCTATATAAGAAAAAAAAATTTATGTTACTAATAATATAATTAAATAAATTAATAGAAATTGTTAATTTTACTAAAATGGATGTCAATTTTAAATAAAATGACATACTTAGAGTCATACCAGTCACACCATGCATCGGATTTAAATAAGAATGATTCTAGCACGTCTTCATTGACTTTTGGATCATTTTCCTAAAGTATCAAAACAATCTGAATATGTTTTCTCAATTTTGATTACGTCATTTCTCTTTTTTACTAAAATGTCATTTTAAATTAGAAACATGCACTTTTGACTAATTTTGATAACATATTCTATTGGTTTGGAATGAAATAAATTCCTAAACATCATGGTTAAATTATGAATAATTTTTCCAACATTATATAGAAAATCTGAGTGCATTTGATCTGTTTTCAGTGAGTGACACTTTTTGAACTAAAATGTTGATTTTAAACTGATAACGGAAATTTGGAGTCGTAACCGATAGATCATGTATCATATTGAAGTGTGTATGATTCCTAAATTTCAAAATTGACTTATGCAATATTTTCTGAATGTATAAAAACAATCTGAATGTATTTTCTTGGTTTCGAGTAGGACAATTGTCCATTATACTAAAATTAATGACAATTTAAAATAAAAACGACACACTTTGAGTCATAACAATCACACCATGAATCAGAATGAGGTGACACTGATTATTACACATTAAAAATGACATATGGGTCATTTTAATAAATTATCAAAACAATCTGAATGTTCTTTCATAGTTTTGAGTAAGTCACCAGTTTTTTTACTAAAATGTCATTCTAAACTGGAAACTAGCACTTTCAGCTCATTGAGATCACATCATGAATCAATTTGATGGGAAATGGATTCTTTCACATTAAATATGACTTATGAATCATTTTATTAAATTATAATCATAATTTCATCGCGTTTGGTTAGTTTTTGGTGAGTGACACTTTTTGAACTAAAATATCGATTTTAAACTGATAACGGACACTTTGAGTCATACTAGGCACATCGTGTATCAGATTGAGGTGAGATAGATTCCTACAAGTAAAAAATGAATGATGGATCATTTTTGTAAAGTATCAAAACAATGTAAATGTTTTTTATCGGTTTTGAGTAGGATAGTTGTCCATTTTACTAAAATTGATGACAATTTTAAATAAAAATATGCACTTTGAGTCATACCGGTCACACCATGCATCAGATTAAGTTGTGGATTGGAACGGCCTAGACCTGGCCAGCCACCTGAAAAGTGCCAAACGGGTCGGGAGTTACTGCCTTAGGTTCACCTCCCATGAACACCATAGGCTGACGACTAGCAGTGAGGGTCTGAATAGGTATAGTGGGGAGGCTATACCCTCTTAGAGGAATAAAATGGTACTAGTCCGAGTATAAAGCTAAAATATGCAGCAGAAATAAATGACTCACCAGACTGAAACCAGACCCACATAGCAGAAGTATAATAATATCAATAAACCTTGCGAAAGCAATATAGAAACAACAACAGTAGAAAGTAAATAGAACAACATTCCAGCAATCAACAGCAACTACTACTGTAAACAAACAAGGAATGCATCGAAAAAAAGTCATACAACTCAATATATAATGGCACCAATGGCTAACCAACAGTTGCTACATAACAAGGTAAGCATGCAGATAAGAAGAAAGAAAACTAAACAAGGTAACTCTAGCAAGGCATGACCTCAAGGTCTATACTAGTCTCCATGCCAACAATACTAAATTCCATCTTCTGATGTTGTCCCTTTTCCTACATGCAATTTTATAAAGTCTATATGCGTCCCTAAGGGCCCCTGTAGGGTTTGAGACAAGTCTCAGTAGGATAACAACCAAGGGTGAGTACCTGATATAAGTGTTTAGGCAGACATGTTTATATAAGGAAATCAGTAAATAGTACAATGCCCAAAAGTAAACACGAACTTCACTGGTACTCAGCAGCCACCAGGAAGTGTCACCTGCTTCGGCCAACGCCGGAATCTCTGTTCTGTATTCCGGCACCTCGTGCCACCTGACACCATGTGTCTCAAGTATCGACGTCCCGGAGGCATGCCCAATGATCGTAACCCATCTCAGAAGCTCAACCTACCCATGGTACACCATCCGGAGAAACAACGATACCTGTCCTCAAATAATAACTGGAGGGACAACGATGTCTGCCCTCAAATCACGACGAGCCTCTGCCCCCAACCTGACCACCTCAAATATGTCTCACGAAAGCTCCTAAACTTCCACGTGGCTTCCTATGGAAAGCACCCCCAAACAAAAAATTCCTAACTACATCTACCGGGGGTCTCTACCTAGCGAGTGGCTGTACCACCTCATCTCGAAGTCTATCTGTATGCACACTGCTCAAAAGTACCCGGTGATCGGTAATCAACTCATTATGTCCCCAAGCCACAACACATTTGATACCTCATTCCCCTACGAACGTTTCGGTCATGTTTTATGGCCTCTCCATCCATGTAACTCGGGCCAAGCCCAACCCGACAGTCCAACTACCTCAACTGACGTCCATGACGCCCAATCTCGTGGTAGCAATCACCCAAATTAACCCGAGCCAAAGCCCCAACCTGTGATCCCCAGCACTCAAAAATATATCTGGGCCATTCCCAATACAACAAGCAATTCAACACTGGTAATATCACACATTTCATATTAATTCTTGGAAGCATCAATTTAAATTGTCAATTACTAAACAGTCAAATTACACTAACATGGGCTAATTCATACCAGCAGCTATGGCCTTAAATTCCTTAAACAGATTACTAACATGCTTTAACAAATCAAAATCTATAGTTTAATCCAATAGCATCAAAATCAGTCTAAATTCACCAATTAAATACCTGTCCAAACATACGCATTTTGGCACCCCCGACCGAATTGCCCCAAATGAGATATGACCTCTCACCCGGCCTTGCTCAAGCACAACAAGGGTCAGGGAATACCCAAGGGCACCCCACAGTGCAGATAAACTATTAAATATAAATAAAAAAGGGTTTCTCTCAATACCCAACATTGTGCCCGAAGGTCGCAACCCCCAAAAGTCTACGAAAAAAAAGAAAGAAGGTATGCCCCACCCACCTCATACTCGTACGATGACACTCCTTTGATTCCAGATTTTGATTCGATCTGAATCATGGTAGATCTGTGTTTTCAACGAATCCCAGAAATTCCATTCAGATGGAATCTACGAAGGAACGGGTGAGGGATCACAGACAAAGAAGGGTGCGCGGGGTTATCCTTTATGATGTGGTCATGCTGCCACCGATGGATTGAAGAATGTAGGTCTTACAACAGATCTAATAGGATTTCTGTTTTCAGAGGTTTTTGGATGAAGGTTTCATCCAATGGGGAAGAAGAAGGGTTTTCTGTAAAAAAGGTGCGACGATGTCTCGGATGATCAAATAAAAATAAATTTACACGGCGTGTATTTTCAAAGTACACTCCGTGTAGATGGGTTTCTGTTCTCCGACATAAGCAGAGTCCTGCACACGGTTTGGACTGAGCACATGGTCAACACACGGCCAGAGACTCGGCCACCACACAGAACATGGTTAAATGGCATGTCAAGGAAGACTACACATCTTGTTGATGGAAATTGGTACATAGGCACCATACGACATTTACTTGGCCTCACACGGGTAAGGGTACACGCCGTGTCTATAAATACACGCTGTGTAGTAAGAATTTTCTACACGGACATCACATGGAATGTACTCGGTGAGCACACGGCCAGTCACTCAGTTATCACATACACGGTGTGTACTTAAAGTACATGGCATGTAGTCTGGAAATTTCCAAAAACAGCCCAGATTTTCCAGACTTCTCAGAAACCAGTTAAAATGTTCAAACAGGGGTGGGATTTGACCCATTCTAAAGACACTGGTTCTTACATGGATGATTACTACACATCCCAAATTACATATGGATCATTTTACTAAAATATCAAAACAATATGAATGTGTTTTCTAGGTTTCGAGTATGTCACTTTTTTTTTACTAAAATGCCATTTTAAAATTGAAACACACACTTTGACTCATACTATCACATTATATATCAGATTGAGGTTTGGGGGATTCCTACACATCAAAATGACTTATGAATCATTTTAAAAATGTATTTATATAATTTTAATGCATTTTCAGAGTTTTGTGTTGGTCAGTTGGCCTTTCCACTAAAATTGATGTCAATTTAAAAAAAAACATGCACTTAGAGTCATACCAGTCACACCGTGCGTCGACCCGAGGTGCAGCTAATTCATTCACATCTCAAATTACATATGGATCATTGTATTAAAGTATAAAAATAATTTGAATGTGTTTTTTTATTTTGGAGTAGGTTAGTTTGTTTGTTTTCATAAAATTAATGTCAATTTTAAATAAAGACATACTTAAAGTTATACCAATCACACCGTGCATTAGATTGAGGTGAGAATGATTCTTACATGTTCCAAATCACATATGGATTATTTTCATAATATATAAAAACAATCTGAATGTTTTTTCTTAGTTTTGAGTATGTCTCTTTTCTTTTTTACTAAAAAAGTCATTTCAGACTTAAAACACACACTTTGACTCATATGGATCACATCATGTATCGAGTTAACATGAGAACAATTTCTACATGTCACAAATGATTTATGAATTGACACCCTAAATTATCAATAAAATATTAGATTTTTTTTCTCATTTTTCAATGAGTGACAACTTTTAAAGTCAAATGTTGATTTTAGACTGATAATAGACACATTGAGTCATATCGAGATCATCTTGTATCAGATTCAGGCGAAGATAATTATTACAAATCAAAAATGAATTATGGATCATTATCTTAAATTATTAATAAAATATTAATATTTTTTCTCATTTTTTATTATGTCAGTAATCATTTTTATTAAAATCAATGTCAATATTAAATAGAAATAAGTACTTAGAGTCATACCGGTCACATCGTGTGTCAGATTGATGTGTGGATGATTCATACATGTCACAAAGTCTCAAAAAAAATACTAACTGTCAAGGTTACCATGATTTCCATTGAATTTATTTTTCGAACTTCCAACACTGCATGATCAGCTTTGAAAAAAACACATCAACTCAAAAAAAAAAGATTCAACCTATATAAGAAAACAATTATTTTGAGTAATATTAAATAGAAATAAATTAAACATAAATATGAAATAATACATTAATTCTATGGAAAATTATTTTACTTTGAAAATATCAAGATTAAATCATGGAACTATAAGAAAAGTGATAAATTTCAACACTGCAGGGGTGAAAGGCTTTGAGGGTGAAGAATTCTTTATAATTTTTTGTGCAGAAAGGAATGATAGATGGAAAAATCACCCCAACTCGAACAAAAGAATCCACCTACATATGAAAAAAATTATCATGTGAGTAATACTAAAAAGAAATAATTTAAACATAAATATTAAACAATACATTAATTCTATATATAGTTATTTTACTATTCACACATTAACATTACCATTGTAAATGAACAGAGGCGGTGTCGTTTCTCTTCCTAAAAAGGAAGGTGAGATAACCTGAAATAAAGTGATAAATGAAACACTACATGGGTGATAATGTTTTGAGGGAGAAGAATTATGTGGAATGTTTGGTGCAGAAAGGCATAAAAGATGGACATACCACCCCAACTCAAACAAAAGAATCCACCTGTATAAGAAAAAAATTATTATATGAGTAATACTAAAATGAAATAAATTAAACATAAATATTAAACAATAAATTAATTCTATGGACAATTATTTTACTGTGAAAACATCAATATTACCTCTATAATTGAGTAGAGGAAGTATTGTTTCTCTTCCTATAAAGGTAGTAGAGATAACTTGAAATAAAGTGATAAATGCAACACTACAGGGGTGAAAATGTTTTGAGGGAGAATATGTTTGTGGATGTTTTAGTGCAAAAAAGTATAAAATATGGAAGTACCATCCCAACTCCAAAAAAATCCACCTCTATAAAAAATAATTATAATGTGTGTAACACTAAAAATAAATCAATTAGACATAAATATGAAATAATACATTAATTCTATGGAAAATGATTTTACTATGAAAACATCAAGATTATCTCTATGATTGAGTAGAGACTGTATCATTTCTCTTCATGAAGAGACATGACACTTTGATAGAAATATTCTAAAATAAATGAACTCTACAAGGAATAAGGAAAATAAAATGAATGTTTCATTATATAATTTTTTGGTAAAATTGAGAAAGTATATCGTTACATTAACTTTATATAATTACAAAGGGTTTCCTTCATTATAGTTTATTCTTCCAAGGGATTGGTAACAATACCATGTGTAGAATACATTGTATGCATGAGCATACAAATATTTAATTTATATTATATTAATAAATTAGATAACATATTATATTACAAGGAAAAACATAAAATTTTAAAAAACGATTTTAACCTTCTCATTGAACTATGTTTTTTTAAAGGTTTCAAGGATCTGGTTCCACTATCGAGAATCAGAATCCCTTATTTTTGGTCCCCTCATATATATAATACATTTTATACATTGGGACTAACATGAATTAATTATTATGTCCTAATAAAAGGGTCATCCTCAGTTGAATTTTCATATGACTTAAAATTTGTTTTAGTCGCTAGTAGGAAAATCGACCAATTCTTGTTTTTTGGATTAGAGACATAAAATACTTTCACTACTTGTGATGCAATTATGAATGACTCGGCTTTTTCCCCTTCTATGCTAAAATTCACCTTTATAAGACCATTTTATCAACTTTCACTCCATTTATATTTTCAACACATTTGCAACGGAAAAGATACACTTGAAATGTTGTATAATCCAACTCATATATCTGTTGGGTAATGAAAAAATATGACATGTTTTCATAAATAGGATTTCTATCCTTGGAAATATATATGTGAATCACTTTATCCAAATCATTAGACCACTTTTTTGCATCATACTAAAGTCATCATGTTCCTTTTTATAGAATATATAACCATTGATTACAAACCCAAGGTAAGATATAACATTTGTATTCGGCCCTCTAGCTATCCGTTGAAGTCGTTCATAAATTGAATTCATATTTTCAGATAACTCCTTGTATTTTTGATATATGAACCATCCTATAAACTTTTGATTATGTGTATTTTATATCTATCCTTAAGCCTTTAATGGATTCAAATATCTACGAATTTATTTTTTTGATTCAATTTATGGATCAACAAATTCACTATTATATAATATGTAAAGGTGTTTTTGACCCAGATCTATCAAGGTAATTATAACAACATCTCTTTTGGAAATCCATTCACTCATAAGGTGTTCGTCTGTGATGAGACTTTGGGAGATCAATGCTTTCAATATATGATATATAATCAGTATATAATTCAATATAATCTTTAACTATATATTTTTCTTCAATAAAACCATATATATGACTTTGAATCTTAACAAACCCTTTCAAAATCTACATATACCATTCAATGGGGTAAATACATCTCTAATAAACAGGATCACATATTTGAACATATCTAACCAAGTGAACTATCAGGTGGACCATTATATCAAAGAATGATGGTGGGAATAAGATCTTTAATTCATATAATATGAAATAAATTTCATTATTTATGATAGGAAACATCACCGGGTCAGTAACTATACGACATATGGCTTTGAAAAAAAAGCGTAGACTAGTTAATATATGTTATACATTTTGAGGTAGAATTCAATGGAAAGTAACAGACATTAAATCTACCATAAAAACTTGACAATCATGTGATTTTAGTCATTGTAACTTCAAATTATGCATTTAAAAACATTATTGATATTTGATTAATAACCTTTTGGAACTTTTACACTAGTAAGAAAAAATAAAAAAATTAAAATTTTCTTGTCCGGATAGAGTGTAAGATGTTGGAGGAAAAATAGTTCACCTTTTAACCTTCAACGGTGCCAACTATTTCCTTATCCCCATTCCAATCATGTCCAACCTCTCCTTGATGACATCTTTCTTTCTTCTTAGAACATTTAGTATCATGCCAATAACACTAACAAATATATTTTTTCTACATGCATTACATCAAGAAATATTATAACATACAAACTATTCCAATATGGTAATTTAATGAAAATTAATATATTCTTCCAAACTGATTTTGTATGTTTTTTAAAAAATGGTTTACTAAAAACAATTTCAATATTTTTTACTTTGTTATATAGTTTATCGCTCATTACTAGAGATGGTGTTGCGCCTTGTTTGATATTCTTATTCAATGTTGTCATCCAAGTTCAGAATTTATGTCGTCGAGTTAAAAATTTCTGATGTCCTAAAAAAATATTTTCAAGGAATGTATCAACCAAACTGAGTATATCTATTTTCCACAAATGGGACACCCCAACATTCCTTTAATGTTATATCCTAATAAATTTCTATTAGCAGGGAAGTCATTTATCATTCCATACAACATGGAACTCAATGTGAATTCCTCACTTCTATGAGTATCATACATTGTAACACTGATATCCCACATAAATTATAGATCTTTGATCAATAGATCTAAATAGACATCAATATCATTGTCAGGTTTCATATGAAATTATTTATAAATTGTAGTATCATCCCAATCAGTGTCAACATTCAGTTTTCCTGGTGTTTAGTCCAGCATTGATAGCTTTGATCTATTCCATTTTAAATAAAATGTTCTTCCAACTCATATGGACTAATTTGTATTGAATAAAAAAACATAAACACAGACAGAGGATTTTAGAAGTTTCATCTGCATATTCTCTTACAAACTTGATGAACTCTTTAACTCCATATTCATACTCGTTTGTCAAAAAATTAGTGTGCATCCATTTTTTGATTCATCTCCATCCTATTGGGTTAATAAAATTTTAATTTTGTACAGTATATATATAAAGACAAAAAAGATATTCATTATAAAATGTGAAAATTATAGACAATTCTAATAAAGTAAACTCAACATTTGATTATTTCAAATAATTTCAGTATGTTGAAGAAAATGTGTAACTGTATTTAAGAAAATAATTACTCTACTATGAAATGTGTTATCCTATGAGTTCATTTAAAGGTGAAAGTTATTGACAACTCATACTCATTTTCATTTTTGATGATTTATAATCACCCTTAATATTTATAGGTAATGCAAAAAAACATATCTATTATTTCTTCAAATTGGATCCCCATGAGATGTATATTTATTTATCACGCATTAAGGAATGGGTATTTTAGCAAATGACACTCTTCAATTATATAGGAAACCCTCCACAACCCTTTTAGAACAAAAAAGAATTATTATCCCTCAATATAAGCTATAAATTATCTTTATAATTTTTATCCATTACAGTTTTTAGAGGTCTTAGTCTCAATAAGATGTCCAAAATAATTCAATATGAAGAAATATTTCAATAGAACATATGATTTCATTTATGTAACTAACAATTTCTTATATTTATTTTCCATTTATCTTCTTCAAATACCTATTCTTAATACTAGTATACCAATTTATGAAAATCAAAATAAAATAATTATACTTTTATAATAAATATATTACAATAAAATTAACTTCGCATTAATTCTAAACCATTTTTTCTTACATATTTTTTATGGGTCAATTTAACCACCAACATGAAAGATGATATAAAATAATATCATAGATTGTTATGAAACCATAATTAATTTTTTTATTCTATATTTATAATGAAAGTATTTTTTTCTGGTTCTATAAAGGTAACATGACAATTTAACCCATTATTAATAAACCACCTTAATGTTTTCAAAAACTACTAAAACAAGCATGTTATAGATTCCGTGTTAGATAACCATACCTAAAACATTTTCGGAATGAAAATAGAATATAATAACTCACAATGAAACTATAATTATAATACCTTTAGTATTGAGAAGAATATGAAATATTGAACAATGATCAATGACCAAGATCACTATATTGAAATAAATAAGGAATAATTGGAACTATAATCTACCAAGGATCAATATAAATTAAAAACTAGTAATTATGATTATAGAGAAATATGGGGTACAAATGTAGATAGTGAAATGGTATACAAGGACCGGACCATAAATAACTCATGACATCATCAAACATGAAATAAAAAATGAAAATAAAGATACACTAAGAAAATCGCAAGGCATACATTGATAGGTTGAAGAAAATATGCTTCAGAAACCCTAACAACAACCTAACACTGGATTTTCGATGATGTTCGAGAAACTAAAGGTAGTTGATTGGTGTGATTCAATTTTTTATTAATCGAGGTGGAGTTCCAACAGTGGGTGGCTTCCGCAAAAATTTTCTGATATCACAACGGGTTCACAAATGGTTATGGTTTTGTAAATAGACCAGGAAACTTTTATCAGCGCTTACAAATAAGCATTGATAAAGTGTCCTTTTATCATCGCTTATGTGATAACCACTTATAAAATGAATATTTATCAGTGATTTTAGCAATGATAAAGGTAGGTATTTATCAGTGCTAAAAAAGCACTGCTAAAATCCATATTTTTCTGTGCTTTTTGAGCCCTAATACAGACCTACCATTATTACCATTTATTACTTAAGCACTAATAATGATTTATATTTATAATTATAATTAAATTAATATTAAACATATATAAATATAAATATAGTGAATATATTCCTTTTTAAATATATTTAATATAATTTTATAATTATTTATTTATAATTATAGAAATATGTTTGAAAAATAATATTTATATTTACGTTTCAGTGCATGCATATGAATATATGTAAAAAATGGGTGAAATTGAATAAATAAAAAATAAGTACGTAGTAACAATATTGAAAAAATTGATATGTTTTTTGTGTGTACATTGTATATAAAAATAAATTAATTATGTATATTTGAAATCAATATTACATGCATTTTATCTATGTTAAATTGAAAAATCAAATGACTCATTCAATTATATGTCTATTACACTATGCAATTAGTTAGTATTTTTAATTCATATTAATTATTAATTGTAAACCATTATTCAAAAAATGTATGAAAATTTAATGTAAAGAACATAAATTTATTGTAATATATAAATCATATTTATATACATTAATATATATCTGTATATTTAATATATACAATTTATAAAAATTAATTATCATAATTATCTAATTAATAAAATTTTTAATTTTTAATAATGTATAATCAACTTATTCATTTTTATCAATAATTATATAATTGATAATTTTTGTTATATTTTTTTAATAAAAACTTTTTTATTTTTTATTTATTTCATTATTTCATTTTATTTATTGAGACCTTTATTAGTGCTAAAAAGGTGTGGATAATATATATCTTTATCAGTGCTAAAAATAAAGCGCTGATAAAGGGAAACCATTATCAGTACTAACAAAAAAATGCTGATAAAAGGTACCATTTTTCAGTGCTAAAAAAGTGTTGATAAAGGCTCAATTTTTCAGTGCTAAAAAAGTGTCGATAAAAGGATAAATTTATCAACATTATCTTTAGGGCTGATAAATATTCCATTTATCGGTGCTTTTTTGTATCACTGATAAATATCAGTGTTGTTAAACGCCAGTTTTGTAGTACTTCCATTGATTTGGACTCAAATGAACATAATCAAGAAACCTAGAAAATTTCAAAAAACTAGTCATAATCATCAATGTATAGTTAAATAGTGATAAAAATAAAAAATATAGGGATTATGAATCATAAATTTACGAGTTTCAACCTTATATGTTGAATGGATCGTGAAACCAAGGATGAACAAATAAGATTCCTCTCCTAAAAGAAGATAGAATAAAAAGAAACAATGGGAGGAACATATGGTTGTATGATAGGAAATGAGAGTGGAATATCATTTTATAAAAGTTAAACTATTTATTTATTTATTTTAACATTTTATAAAAACTATAGGTATACAATGGGTACCTATTGGCCTGGAACATGGTACTTGCCTAGGGGTCACCGGCCACCCAACGGGCCACCTGGAGAACTCTACTCTAATTCCCTATCCACTGAGTACCTAGTGGAATCTATTAAGGGATATATGTCCTAGAACCTAGCTTTTTTCTTGAAATAATACCTCTTTAACTACTCAAAAAATAATAAATGCCCAAACTACATGAGGTTTGGTGAAATTGAAATTAAAATCATACCTCGTATGAATATGGATTGTTATAGATTGGATAGTCACTCATGGATAAAAGATTAATGGGATTATAATTCCATATAATTATAACCATGGAAACATATAATATAGTATTTAAAAGATATTTATGCTAAATAATTATATTTGGAGAATAAAGGAAAATGATTCGGAACCCTTAACTCAGTTAAGGTTCATAACATAGAGTTGGCCCTTGGAACCATAAAAAAATATTCAACATCAAAGAGATTAAAATGAGATGAACTCCTTAATAAATATATAATTAAACAATATAAACTTGGTTTAAATGTAAATGGGAAGTTGGGGTGATTTTTCATAGGTCTAGTGAGTGGAATCCCTTGGAGTAAAGTATTGATTATTATCGTTCTTTATCCCAAGTTCACTATTACTCACTAAAGTTTTCCATCGTATCCATTAATTCTCCACTATAAAGGATAGTGATAAATTTTGATAAAATAACTTTCTAGGATGAATTTGGTCATAATACATATATATGATGTCATATTTACCGTATTCCACCCTTTTTACAATATTTTACTTTTTCGATAAAAAACTATCAAATTTCACCCCTTACCTAATATCGATGCCCTAATTCAAAACATTTAATCTATTTTTTTCAATTTAATCCTCTAATTATGACAAATTTAACCTTTTAATAATCATTATTTATTTCTTAAAAATTTATAATCATATTAAAAATCATTTAATTACTAAAATAAATTGAACGTTAATACCACCTAACCCATAGATACATAACTCTTTACTATATATCCATAAGCCTTAATGTTAAGGTATTAAATAAGGTTACATTCATGGGGTGGTTCAAACAACCTTGATCTGGTAATAACTTACTTTAAATGAATATTTCTTGAAGATAATTCCCCCCAAACATCAATTGTTTAAGTTCATGTTTTTTCTAGTCTTGGGAAACCCCTTGGGATGTTACCTCCCATCAAATCTTTAATAAATGTACGTCATAAGGGATGTTTCTACTAGTCGTGTCCATGTTTTATCCCATCATAACTAATTAACTATTATCATTTCCCTACTTAATATTGACCAATTATAACAATATCTTTATAATGACTATATTGATGGGTTTTTTTAATTTAAAAATTGAATGAGAGGGAGGGATAAAAGAGTTTGAAAAAAATGTGGGATGGATTTTGAAAAATAATGAGATATATTTTTTTTCTAAGATATCCATTTATGGTTCCTATAAAAATTATACCTCACACCACTACCAAGGGGGAAGATAAGAAGATATTTTTATCTAATATTTAGCTACCAATATTGAATATGTAATGGTGTCACCATTATAGTAGCGCAAGTGTCATTAATATTTAATGAAGTTCCAAAAATGATGAATATATCACTAAAGATAGTATGGGAAGAGATAAATTATGTATTATTACATGTATTGAAAGTATTATTAATGATATCAATTAAGAAGCATGTATTTTTAATGAAAATTAGCAGTAAAGAAGATGGTGAGATCATGGGTGAGAGATAAAATTCTTCCATGTGTTGTAAATTCTTATGAGTGAGAGAAATTCCCATGAGTGAGTTATAAAACTCCTTTAAGTGAAATAAATCCTTTAGGATTGGGGTGAGTGTGATTCTTAGTTTTTAGAGAGATGATCTTTGAGAGATATTTGTAATTTTGGATATGATAATAAATTATAGATTTCTCTTGTGGATTATTCTTCAGAAAAACCACATTATTTTGGGTGTTTTGCGAGTGATTTCTGTTGCGACGACAATATGTCCTCCAACAAATGGTATCAATGCTTCATGGTTTCTACTTGAGATGATGGATATAGAGTTACATCAAGGTGATCATTGGAGATTTATAAAGATGAAACCAACAATGTGTGAAATTAATAATTTTATTATTGACATGGAAGAGCCGATGTAGATAGATATCCATTGATGGTGGAGTTGATAATAATGAAGCTGATTATGGTGGAATTTATGGTGACAGATCCAATGATCATCGAGACCATGATGATGGAGTTAATGATAGATGTACATTCAAATTTTAAATCAAGGTGGATATTTTTTGATTCTTTGAATTTAAAATTTGAATAAGATAGAGATATAGAAAAAGGTATTATAGACTTAGAAAAAATAAGAAACATGGGATGGAGTTAGAAAAAAAGAAAAGAATTAGTTTTTAGAGAGATCCATGTATGAATCTTATAAAAATGCTTCATTAGACTAATACCAAGGGAGAAAAAAAGAATGTATATTTACGAAAGATGTATCTACTGATATTGAGCAGGTAGGGGGTGTTGTGTTTGTAATATCTCAAGTTTCGATGTCGATGAATGAAGCATTGACAATTAAGAAAGAAGCATCGATAGTGTCGTGTGAAGAGATCCATAATGTGTGGTTCCATGTATGAAAATTATTCCTGGAAGAGGCAATTGGGAAGCTTGTCTCAGTAATTAAAATATGTGGTACACAAGATGATGAGATCATGGGTGAGTGAGAAAATTCCATTGTGTTTAAAAATTTTCTTCGGGTGAATAAAATCATTTGAGTGTGTGGTGAAAGAGATTTTAAGTGTTTAGATAGATAATATCTAAGAGATATGTGAAATTTTGGATATAAGTAAAAATTGGTGGAGTATGTTTTGTCCAAACAATGTCATTCGTTTTATATTGTACTTTTTTACAAACAGCATGTGTATCATAGAATCCAAACCATGATGGTTTTATATTGTACTTTAATTATCTATATTTGTTTTTTTTCATTATTGGGTATAAAATTCACAAAAAAGTCTATATATTTCATTTAAATTGTATCATTTTTTTAATAACAAAACATTTATATTTATTATTATAAATTTTCAAGTATTGTGACAATCCCAATTAATCAAAGTATTTAGATAATATTTTGATTGTATTTTAAAACCATTATATCATAACATCTCTCATCATAGTGTTTCATAAGAAGAAGATGTGTGGAGGGTCATACGAGTGTGATGTAAGATTTGGTGATGTGGTTGTCAGACCCATTGGGGTAGAACCATCTATCCTTCCAATCATTGTTGATACCATAAATGATCAAGAAGATCTTTGTCGGTGTCTTGTCATAGGCCACCAAATTCTTATTTCTAGCTAACACATTGCCAATGACCTAGACTTATCCACCACCACCCCCTCATCCTTGATTTCACCATTACCTAGTGCATTCCTCGACGCAGATGTCCGCGTCATGAACTCTACCACCATGTTCTTGTGAAGAAGCATCCTATCCCCCACGAGCTCATACAACAATGCCTGAATCCCCACATCATACTCAGATTCCACTCCTAGAAACCCATACATCGTGTGGGATAAAGAACCACTAAACACAGTAAAATAGAGCATCCCCACCAATAAAAATAGGGAAGGTTGTCATATACCTTTCTAAAGGATGGGGTTAGATCTGACATAGCTAGTGAGGACAACATAGGGAATGATGTAGGAGGTGATTAGGTAGTATATAGAGTTGGTTTTATTTGTGATATTCATTTATTTGTTTTCATATTGAAATAAAAAGTTTTAAATTCTCCCATTTCAATTCTGCATGCATGAAAAAATAATATTTATTTGAATTATTTTTAAATGCTCAAATATTTTCTTTGGACCTAGTTCTGCTTGGGGCTCTATACTGTATGAACTTCTTTATTTGGGCCATGTCCATTAGAAAACATATTTCCCACATGATCTTATAAAATGTTGGAAATATGCTTGTTGTTTGATACTTAGTTATTGATAATTCTCCCCAACCATTAAATCATCACCATCCATTTTCTTGATGGATAAAATCCTTGTTGTTTCATCGATTCGGTGGAATGTTTGTAGTAGGAATTGGATGGCCATTATATTTCAAGGAACTAATGGTTCCCAGGGTAATTGTTCACCCCATGTGTCAGTTTTATCTCTTGTGATTCATCTTTGGGTTTTCCCCTCTGACGATTCTAGGGTGCTCCTGTATCTGGTCTCTAAACCCAATTTGTATGTTTTCTTCTGATCTCCAGTGGTGAACCTCGGTGTCTACTGAACTCCATGGTACACTGTTGGTGTACCACTCCTAGTGGAGATTTTAAGATAGCAATCATGTTCTAGATTTATAACCTAATGAAGAAGATCAAATCCCAGGAGGTTTGTGAGTTATGAGGGTATTCAGTGAACATTTACAATTTGGAACAGCTTAGTAAAGAAAAGAAGATATCAGGATGGCCAGACAGTTTAGCATCTAACACTATAAGTTGTTCTCATTTTTATTCCTATATCTCATTTGTAAAAGTTTCATCTTTTATGCTACTATTGATGTTTTCTTCTTCTTTTCACTGTAAATATGTTTATGTTTTGGAGCATTAATAAAAGACGTGTGTGGGTGGTGGTGTTCTTTAAATACATATAGGTCCCCACAGAACTGAATCATGTTTAATTTCTAATTTCTTTACTATTTCGTTGAAATATTTTGTTTCTTGTGTTCTATTTTTATAGATCTATAATATTATTCTTTGTTATGAAAATAATTTAGTTTTTTTCTTGTGTTGTTTGGTGTTCTGCCCTGATTTTGGTCACTACTAATCCTCACAATGTGGTATGAAAGACCCCATATTTTCCTATTCCCCCATCCCCTTGGTTACTATATTTTACTTTATTTTAATAAAAGAGTCATAGCCTTCATCTTATTCAAAAAAATTTGGTATCAAAGACCTATTTATTTTTTTACTATTGAATTCAATTGTTTTTCCCTATTTTATTTATTTACAATTCTGGTTTCTTCATGATTTTATGCACTTTAGTCTCAGTCTTAAATTGTCACTTCCATTATTGATTGAAATTATTTAAATGTATTGTCCCTCTGATTAAAACATAGTTTACTAAAGATATTGGTTGGTTATTTGGGGTGTACCCTTAACGTTGTCCACAAGAACTCTACATATACACTATGGGTAAGCATGCCAATGATGAGATATGAAATTGATAAATTTGATAGTTATGTTGACATTAAATTTTGTAGAATTAATAAGAGAGACCTTATTGTATAGAAGGGCCTCATTAATTCCCTTTAAAGGGCCAAGAAGATTGTTATAACTACAAATTAAACTAAATAGTCTGTTACATAATATGTTGATTTTTTCCCAGATGTGTTAGTTAAGGTACATATCCCCCTTTTGATTTCTTTAGGTGATAAAGTCTTTAGAGAAATTTATTTTGAGTCTAATTCTGTTGGAATTTGACTTAAACTTGAAAAAAACTTGACATTACTACATCATTAGTAGGTAATATTTACAATAAACATCATATGTTTACATTTAAAATGAAACATGGTACATAAAATAAAGCTCATATAGTTAAATTTAATAAATCCCAGTTATAATTAGGCAACATTAATGTTTCTATTGTTGATGAGGATCAATAATTGATCATCTTAATCTCTTTAGATAATTCCTACAGTTCCCTAGTAGAGACTGTGAAGTCTGGTTGAGACTCTTTAACCCTAGAAGAGGTTAAATCATCCCTTCTATCTAAAGGACTACATTCTAAACCTATAATCAAAGGTGAGGATGAGAGCTTATTCTCTAAGGGTAGACCTAAAACTAAAACCAAGAAGAATCAATTTAATAAAGATAAGAACAAAATAAATAAAGCGACCAAACCTAGGAATAATTCTTGGGATAGAATTGTCACCTATTTTTATTGTGAAAATCAGGGCACATTAAATCCTTATGTAGAAAACTCAAGCATGAGTTAGAGTCTAAAAACCCATTGATCGGTTCCTTCTTATAGACTCTATCTATGAAAATACCTAGGTCTTTTATGACTCCACCCATGAACTCAATCAAGAGTGGGTCCTTGAATCAGTTTTCTCTTTCCATATGTTCCCTTTTAGAGAGTCACTTCTAGAGGTTGTTGAGAGGGTAGAAGGAGATGTCCTCTTAGGTAACAATAAGAGGTGTAAGGTTGAAGGTATAGGTTCTATTTTATTAGAACTTTATGACCATACTATCATTACTTTTATTGATTTTGGGTGTATTCACAACCTCCAAATAACCCTTATTTCATTAAGAGTCCTAGAACAAAAGTTGTTCACCTTTAGGTCTAAAATAGGTTTTCTTAGAATCTACCGGGGATGAAGAAACATTATAGAGGGATATTTAAACAATGGACTATATGTATTGAATGTAAAGGGCCATTAAAGGTATTTCGGTAGTGTTTATTCGACTAATACTAGTAATACTATGCTCTGGCATAGGATATTAGGGTATGTTAGCTCCAAAGGACTTGTGGAACTCAACAAGCAAGGGCTGTTGAGTAACATCACACCAAGAAGTCTTTCATTTTGTTAATATTGTGTGATGAAAATTCTATGAGGTTTAGCATGGTAGGACTGGTTTCAAAGCCACCAACCCCATAGAATATGTCCACTCTGATATATGGGTTCCATCTTGGACTTCCTCCCATGGTGGAAGTCTCTATTTTGTTACCTTCATAGATTAATTTTCTAGGAAAGTGTGGTTTTACATTCTTAAACACAAATCTAAGTTTTTCCAATCATTTAAAACCTGGAAATCATTATTTGAAAATTAGAATTGGAGGAAACTTAAAACTCTAAGAACACACAATCATCTTGAATACCTATCCACTATGTTTATACAATTTTATGAATATAAATGTGTTAAAAGACATATAATGGTTATGGAAACTCCCCAATAATCTAGTTTAGAGAAGTTAGTGAAAAGAAAAATCCTAGAAAGATTATGTAGCATGATTACATGCTCAGACCTCCCCCAAATACTTTTGGATAGATGCTTCTAACACTGTTATCCACTTAATTAATAGGTGTCCCTCTTCTTCTAATTAGATTAAAATAATTGAAGAATTGTGTACTTGTAATCACCCCTTCTTATTCCTACTTAAGAGTCTTTAGTTGTATAACTTATGCTCAGGTTAAGAATAAAAAATTAGAACCAATAGTTATAAAGAGTAACTTTTTTGGGTATTCGGAGGGTTTAAGGGGTATAAAAATTTGGGAGATAGTCCATGTTAAAAAATATAATTTTAAGTTGAGATGTTTTCTTTCATAAGTATTACACTACAAAAACCAAGGATTACACACTTGGAAACAATGGTCTCGCCCCAGGAAAGGCAGATGAAACTGAGAACCCATCCCAATTTGAGGTTCATGTCCAGCCTACTCTATGCAATCTGCACATTAAAGAGATTCATGACCACACTTGTGAAACCACACTGGAATGCCCTTAAGTGGCTCCTAATATAACTCTCTTATAGATCTAATATGTCTTTTTGTTATGGTAATGATGTGGACTCTTCTAAATTTATTACTGGATATGTAGATGCTGATTACACAGGTAACCTTGATACTAGAAAATCCCTCACTGGTAAATTTTTCACTACCTATAGTAGCTATATTTCATGGAAATTCAATATTCTCTCCATGGTTACACTATCAACAATGGAGTCCAATTATATTTCCTTGAATGAAGCAGTGAAATAGGCTTTATGGTGGATGGTTTTGTCTTTTTAACTACACATGTACAATGTTGTTACTAATTTTTGTTCTGATAGTCAATCAAAACTTCATTTATATAGAAATTTACTTTTCCATAATAATTAAAATCACATATATATTAGGTTTCATTTTTTAAGAGATATTGTGGAATCTGGAACCATGTGTGTCAAAAAGATACACACTGATATAAACTCGATTGATAGTTTGACTAAATCCATGGTCTTATCTAAGATCAAATTTTGTTTTGGTATATTGAATTTGGTTCCAATTCCATAAATTTAGGTGCAAGAACATCACCAATTTCAAATGAAAATTTTGGAGATTTGTGAATTTTGATATTCATTTCATTCTTTTTATATTGAAATACAATGTTGAAAATTCTCCCATTTCAATTGATCATGTATGAAAAAATCATATTGATTTGAATTATTTTCAAATTCTCAAAAAAATTCTTTGGACCTATTTTCACCTTAGATACCTTACCGCATGGGATTCCTTATTTGGGCTCTAGACTTTATTTGTCCCATTTCCCATATTCTCATGTGATAGGATGGATATATAATTGTTGTTTTATACTTAGTTGTTGATAATTCTAATAGTCCATTGCATCATCACCATCCATTTGTCCTGATGGATAACATCTTTGTTGTTTCATCAGTTCAGTGGTGTGTGTGTGTGTGTGGCGGGCCTTGGTTGGCCATTCTGTTTATAGGAACTGAAGGTGTCATAGGGAATTGATCACTACCTATGTCGGTCTAATATTTTTAGATTCACATTTTGTTTGCCCCTATTGTTGGTTCTCTAGTGCTCCCATCTCGAGTCTCCAAACCCTTGCAAGATGTTTTCTTCTGATATCCGATGGTGAACCTTTGTGACTTAAAAACTCTACGGTACATTACTAGTGTACTACTCTTAGTGGAGCATCAAAGACTGTTCTCTTGAACAAAGAATATTACTCAAGGAATAATATTCAATCCATGTCTCCTATTCTACCTGGTTAAATAAACTGTGCGGGGTGTTTCAGGGCTCCTTAGAGAAGAGTGCATGGGTTGTGAACAATTTGTTTAATTGTGAACTGAATCATATGTGGGGTGTGTTCCCTAGGTATAGGGGGATACACAGGTAGAGCATGGTTAGACAAAACATTCTCCTGAATCATATAGCCCACTATACTTGTAAAGCAGGTTGTGTATGGTTAATGCATGATTTTTCCAACTGTGTGACCAAACCAGGATCCACATTAAATTTTGGGTGAATTTTCATTTTACCTTCCTTATATTTAACTCCTCTCCCTTTATTTTTTAAATATAGTGAAAATTCCCTCTATAATTGATTTAGGTTCAAATTTGACACTCATAATCATCTCTACCAGTTCCTAAATGCACCCTCTAAGGGGTCATTATATCACTAGGGGATCTAGAGTTCCCAAGGTCACAATATACACAAATGACCACATGGGTTCCTTGGTATTAAAATCATTTCATGAGTAAAAACATGTTGCAAAAAGGGTATAGCATCCCTCAATATTATTTTCATCACAACACAACCTCATTATCCCTATAAGATAAGGCATACTCACATCATTCTAAAGATATGGGTCAAGCCTATCACCCATCTAAAGTCATCACTGTGCAAGTCATTACGCACCCAACCCATCCAAATTCTACCTAGGGAAAACCACCCAGGTAATCACATCTCAGCAGGGGAATAACCCTCGCCCATGATCATCTTAACTATCCCAAAGGCTATAAGTCATATCAAGATTCAGTGAGGCCTACTAGGTCCACCCACTCTAACCAATCACATTTCTCTACACAGAGGTCTCCATGTTACCTATACTAAGGGCCACTAGGCTTTCTTAATTAATTAAAAACTCACCCATAATAGTCTTTGTATCTTAGGTAATACATTTATCATTCAGGACTCTACTATTAGAGTTAAAATCATTGAGCCAATATATAAGGTTCCTTGGTGGTCCTTTGAACTTGGTTCAATCCATTCATAGAAATTTAATTTTTTATTAAATAATTTATATAATTTTAAAAGGTTGATCACAATTTGTGGTTATTATACACATATCAAATGCCATGTAAAACATTCATAATACTATAGGGGAAATGCATAAGGACCACCTACGTAAACCATGAAGTTATTCTCTTTTAATCATCACTTGGTAGCTCTCATATAGGCTTATCCAAGCTCAAACCTCTATCTCCCCTAATCAAGAGGTCCTAACTTAAAAAAAATCATCTAAATTAATTAATTATAATCTATAATTAATTAATTAATTAATTAATTCACAAATAATTATTCAATTTAGTTTTAAAATTCATAATCCCTATAACTCATCAAGCCATTACAGATCACTGAAACCTCAAGGAACGGGGTGCAGTCTACACCCAATACTCACCAAAACCTAATACATAGAAAATTCACAATTAAATTACATAATTAAGAGTTAAATTTCATCCAAATTAACCAATAAACCCAAATAATTTCATATATTGACATAAATTAATCAAAACTATGTGCAATGGTGTGCGTACATTGTATTTGGATGTCTTCTATAAAAGCCATGAAAAATCCCCATCATTTTCATATTATTTCACCATGATTTGATAAACTCATTAATAAAACCATATCATGAGAAAATTGAAATAAGTGTAATAAAGATAAACTAAGGGTGGAGGTAAGAAGAGATATAGATTCACCATAAATCATTTAAAATTTCCACAACGATCACCCAAAATCTAATGGGGATTGATGGAGGATATGGGGAGGAGGCAGTAGGCCCTTATTTATGTGAGGGGGAAAGAATAGGGGATAACCACTTATAAATTCATAAGATAAGTTTCATAATTTTATATATTTGATAGGGTCTTATAGTTGTATGAATGATAAGGCTATATGGTTAGCCAAACCATGCACTAACCGTGAAATGTGATCAATAACATCCCACATAGTTTTTCTGTGATCATGCATTAACTATTTTATTCACCCCTAGGATAATCTAAGACACACATTTTCTTTTTAAATTCACAAAGTTAACCATTCTAACCAGTAAAACCAACCATGATATTTATAAAATTAATTGTAAACATTTATAAGAATATGGTGATTCATTATTTCCCCTAAACTGTTCACACCAAACTATGAACCAATGAATAAATACTCTAAAACATTTAATATTTAACCTGAAGAACCTAAGACTCACCCTATCACCCAAGACCTTTCATCCCTCAAACCATATAAAAAAATTGAAATTCTCATACTCTTTGAATTTCAATCCAAGACTGAATTCAAAAAATGAACCCTACTTCCAAATTAAAAAAAATTCAAATTCCTTATAAAATTTATAACTAACTAGGTGTGTGTTTTTAAAAACTATATACCATATCACTTCTCTTTCCCAAGAATCCTTGTTATCATGAAAACACAAGGCATCCCATGTTCTTATACAATATACCTGGTAGAAAATAATAGGAATCAATCTCAATCCAAAGCACAAACCCATGATTCACATCTCTAAGGGAACTCACAAGCCTGATATAACCCCTATCTTAGGTTACCCTCACATATCACATCTCGTCTAAATTATAGTGCTCGGGTAACCAATATACAAAGTTGTATCTCAATTGAACTAAGATCTCCCACCTAGCATATAAACCATAGTTCTCACACAATTCATAGCTCATGAGGTACACCTATGATCTTGTCTTACCATTATAAGAAAACTCACTAGCCTAAAAACTCATTCATGGGTTCTCACAAACATATATATACATATCAAGCATCACATGTCAAGTCATAAACCAACTAGGGGGAAAATCCTCACTGGATGTCCTTATACAAGACTACCCCCTCAAGAATCATGATCCAAATTTTTCCTCATTGGGCCTCCACAATGGTAGCCACCCCCAATAGGATTACCATCTCATATATACACATACATACATATAAAAACATCACCCTACCATGATCCACATAGAGTAAACCACGGTCATATGGTTTAGTTAAGTAGAATGATGCCAAGAAGATATCTCAGAGCACATCATTTAGGTCTTTGTTGAATATTTAAATAACCGAACCTATTTATCTCAGTACTAGTACCAAAACCACCCACTAAGGGTTCATCACTATGGAATCTAATTCTCATACCAACCTACTAGGGTTAATATAAATCCATTGCTCTAAGGGTATGAATATCTAGAAAGGATCATATCATCATAGATCTAAATGACCCATCATTATAAAGAAAATACATTATGTACTAGATAAGTATAATTACACCACCAAGTAAAATGGGAAAACATTATATAATTTCTTATTGACGGTTTAAAAAAATATACCATCATAATTAGTGATATCAATCACAATCTAGAATACACATTTAATGTTATCACTTTATTCAAAATATTATGCATTTACATGGACTCTTACCATTGGGGCAGGAGACATAAACCACAAAAAATCATAAAATCTAAAAAATAAATTGTGACCCACTAGGTGAAATAAAACAACCATAAACCTGGACTTATTATCAGAAAGGGTATACATGAAACACCAGTATGATATCTATCACAAGATCTGAAACATTTCTATGTTACCTATATACCACAACCCCAAATTACAATATAAACAAAAATATAGATAACTCTATGATATCAATCACACAAGATTTGATACCACTTTGTAATATCCCTATCCCAGTTCACTCTGAATGGTAACCAGACTGGGTCAGCACGTGGCCTCAGGTATGCCTCATCATTCACTAGAGGTGACCGACTATAAATGGAGGTCACTATTGAAAAATATCCCTATACCCATGGTTTTTCTTAAAACTCTTGGAATAGGGGTGCCCTATACCCACAGTTTTGGAAAAATGTTGGTAAAGTTATATTATACGGATCTATACCCACAGTTTATAAAAACTGTAGGTATAGGTCACCTATACCCACGGTTTGGGGTGACACCATGGGTATATAATTATTTTTGATGACCGATACCTATATTTTTCAAAAGCCGTGGGTATAGGTCTTTCTTTAATGGCCTATACCCATGGTTTTAGAAAAACCGTGGGAATAGGGTTTTTTCGAAGACCTATACCCACGGTTTTGTAAAACTATGGGTATAGCTTTGGCGGGGAAAACATTCTGTGGGAAACAAAAAATATTTGGCGGGAAAACATATACCCATGGCTTTACATCCTGTCCCCATGGTTTTAATTAATATATTTAAATAGATAAAAATATCTAGACAAATAAACTACCTAGCACAGATGGTGAGGCGCTCTATCTTGCTTCAGGCGGTCTTGGGTTCGAATCACGTGGGATTTTTTTTCTGATACAGCGAGGTATAATAATATATTTGATTAAATGTGGATATATTAAACCAAAAACTGCATAGAGTGGTTGGTTCTCCGTGGTAGACCATGAGGGAAAGGCATGGGATCGAAACCTGCCACCAACATTTTATCCAATATTAATACAGATTAATATATTTAGAAAAATATTTATATTTATAAACTTAATAGATGTAGCATAGTGGTAAGATGGTTTGGCTGAAAAATCCATTTACAGCATGCACAAGGGTGCATGAGGATTTGACAGAATGGAAAAAAAAGCTATACCCACAGTTTGAAAAACCTTGGGTATAGGCTGGGGATCTATCCCAACGCATCGGTTTCCCATTGTTCCTAAAACCATGGGTATAGGCTATACCCACGATTTTTGGGGTTGTACCCATGGTTTAAAACCATGGGTATAGGTCATTTTTTAAGTAACGGGTCTTTGGTATTACCGTGGGGAGACTATACCCCCATATTATAGTGTGTAATAATTTTGGAAATAAACCATACATCATCCACAATAATAAATCAAAGTACATGGAAGAAATAAACAAGAATCATCAATAATAAATTTCATATGAAGTAAACACTCATACAAACTCATTTTCATTCCTCCATAAAATGATTGATCATCCAATGGGCCGATCACATATATTTAATAAATAAAATGATAAAGGACATTGAGGCTCTACTAACATCCTTGAACCTCTCCTCATAATATTATCCAATCCCATCTATGTTATCCTACATGATCAAGTAACTCCAAGTCTATACCAAACATGAAGCCATGATTATTGAGGTATACTCATGTGCTCTGTTCCATGACTGACTGAGAAGGGTGTGTGTACAAATAAGTCTGGAACCAGTAATGTAGTCTCATACATAACCAATAAATGCATTATTTTTTTATGTGTCATACTCAACTGAATAAATAAAATATAGTGTAGTATCATAAATAAAATAACCATCTTCAATCCTCAAGTTCTAACATGAAACCTAGGATCCAATATACCTACATTTTCATGTTTTGGAGTATCTATGAGAACACAAGATAATCATTCCATCTAATAATAGGTGAAACTGTCAACCCCCATGATTTTATCTTGGGAGGTCCATAGTATCAGTTGTAAATCTAACCCCCTAGGTGGTAATATTAGGAAATCCAGTAGTTATCATGCATAAATCCATCTCCTAGGAGATAATCCTAATAAATCAATCAACATCAGGAATTGTTACGGACTCCTAGGTGTGACCTAAGGTTGTCATAAGAATCTAGAATCATAATCAACTCCTTTTGGGTGACCCTAGGCCATCATGATCATCAGGCATCATCATTGACCCTAGGAGGTAATATTATGTGATTAATTATATTAGGAATAAATGTTAACTCTTAGGGGGTGACCCTAGGCAATCCATATAACTACAGTCATAAAATCCAAATCCTAGGAATCCTAGGTATCTCATACATAATAGAAAACTCTAAGGGGTAGTACATTACTCCCATGATATCTCAAAATAATAATGAAAATACATGTTGTCCATCTTCTCAAACCTATCTAACACAAATGTGATTGTACACTGAAGAAAATGACTTGAAATCACCCCTATATCCATATTATACACACATAATATATTCATGTTCTTAGGAGATACCCACAATAAACTATAATAATTCCCACATGAACCCTCAAAGAGGGTAATTATAACATTGGGGAAGCCTTTGAGGTCCTTTTGGTCACAACATAACATAAACACCCATATGGGATCCTCAATCTCAGTCTCATATCATAGGCCAACACCCATCACTCAGAGGGAATATCATCCCTCCACATCATCAACCTCACATCATGGTCTTGGTAACCTTATAAGACAATACATAATAGAATTAGTCTCTAGATATGGATCTAGAATGTCTCCAATAAAGAGTCATAAATTATCCATTACCCACAAAACTAACCCATCCAAATTATTCCTAGGGCACACCCACCTAGATGATCAAATCTCAGTTAGAGAATAATACTCACCCCATTGTCATCTCAACTAGACTAAAGGTTAGAAGGAATATCAATTTTCACTAAGGCCTACTAGGGAAACTCGCTCTAACTTGTCACATTCCACTCTTTATTTGTTACTAAGTTACATATACAAAGGGCCACTAATTTTACTTAATTCATTCAAAATTAACCCCTCAATATTCATGTATCTTATGAAATGTATTTTTCATCCTAACCTCAACCATCGGTGGATGAGGAATCAAGACAGTGCACAAGGGTTCTTAGTACCCCTTGGAATTTTGTGCAATTCATTTATAATCATTGAATTTTTTTATTAAAAAAATTATATAATTTGAACAAGTCAATCACCCATGGTGGTGAGAGTGAACATATCACATTCCATATAAAACATTCATAATACAATTAAAGAAATTAATAACTACCACTTTACTGAACTATGGAGTTATTCCCTTTGAATCACTACTTGAGAGCTCTCTTCTAGGCTCATCCAAGCTTAATCATCCATCAATCATCATTTTAAGGCCCTAACACAATCCAAGAAAATAAAATTAATTAATTATAATTGTTTATTATTTATTAAACAATTTAAAACTAATTATTAAATTTATTATGAAAATACAAGATTTCTAAAAACTAATTGATCCATAACCTCTCACTGAAACCTCAAGCAATGGGTGCATCCCACTCACAATACGCGCTTGAACGTAAGACATGCAAATGTCCCAATCCAATTACCCAATTTAACAGTCAATTTCATAAAAAAAAATTATAAACCCAAAATAACTACATATAGTCACATACCTAATCTAAAATGGTGTGTGAAAATGTGAATACATCATCTTTTGATGTCCTCTAATAAATCCAAATGAGAGCCCCATGATTTTTATAAAATTTCACCATGTTCTGGTGAAATCATCATTGAAACCCGAGCTAGAGAAAATTGAGATTTTTGGAATAAAGAGAATGTAAGATAAGAAAGATGTAGAGGGATATATATACTAAAAATTATAATACCCCAATAATTTAAAAAAATTAATATTAGAATAAATTTAATTTTTTTGATATCTTTCATTACACACAACAAAAACATTCTTTGATGGATTATGTTAAATGAAAGTCTAAGTTTTGTTGAATATTATTAATATTATTAGTTAAATTGGAATTTATAAATAGGATTAAATAACTTATGAAAATATACACTTGAATTCATTGGTTACCCATTAATTAGAAATAAAAAAAATGAATATAAAAAAATATTTTTAGAAAAAAATATTTTTATGCGCCGAAGGCGTTTTATATTGATAAATTGAATTCATTACGATTAGTGAGTGATGTTAATGAAATTTTTTTATTATATATTTTATAATTTTTTTGACATTCATCCAATATATTATATAGTCATAATATAAGAACAAATCTAAATTTATGTATAAAAGGCTGTATTTTTATAAAGGCAGTTTTGCTGCCTTTTAATGTCTTATTTGTTTTAAAAATAAATTTTGAAACTTTTATAAATTTTATTTTTAAAAAAAATTTAAATTTTAAAATAATAATGTTAAAATTTTCTTTGGGTAAGTTTTTGGTATTTTCTGAGAAGTTTAGTTTTTTGATAAATAGTGAAAATACTGAATTTTAAATGAAAACTACATTTTCATCTAAATAATTTATAATGATAAATTTTAATTTTAATTGATTTTAAAGTTAAAATAGATACATTTGAGATATATTAATCCAATTAAGTTAATTTAAATCATTTTTATATTGAATTTAGAAATAAAAACTTACTAAACTTTTGAACATTTTCACTTTAAAAACTCGCTTTCTCATCCTGTTCGTGGGATTAATTTTAAATTAATTTTTTTTCAATTTTGTGATTTCAATATGGATTAATGTATTAAATATTTAAAAAATTAATAATTAATAATTTATAACATGTTTCTATAATTTTTTACCAAAATGATTAGTTAAAATAGTTAAACTTAACTACAATGATTAAGAGAAAATGAGTTTACCGGGGGACTAAAATTTAAACTTAAGGGGAAAAAGACCAAGAAACACGTCCAACACACATTTGATATAAATATTTAGACCTTATAACTTCTAGTATCTATATTGGTTCATCATTGGGTCTTGGTGACATGAAAAAAACACAGGTGGAATTCACTCTTTCAAAAACATAAAAGTGTGCCACTCACACTACTTATAAAAGGCATTCTCATATCCTCTTCACTTTTCAACTTCAAACCACATTGGTTTAGACAATAAATTCAAAAATAACTCTTAATATTTCTTTAATATTATCCTAGAATCCTTAAATTTGGCATAAATACAACTTAGTAAGGCATTATTGAAAACCTAAGGAGGATACCCGAAAAAGATATAATGTTCTTCTAAAATAATTTTTATTTTATTTTATTATACACCTCCTTAAATTTCTATTATACCATGATTATATAATAAAATTATTATGTAATATACTCATATTTTTTTATGTTAAGTTTACTACCTTAAACTTTACACACATTCATTAAATGGGTTACGAAATCATCATTTTTGTGTATGATGGACGACAGCCTTGCAAACCGAGGTCGTTCATTATTCCATTACCACCTTTCAAGGTTGAAAATAATGATGGATTTATAGTTTATAAATAATAAATATGATATTTATGACGTTTTTAAACTTCTATAATTATTATATTATACATTCCTTAATGATTTAAATTTTTTATGAATATGATAACATCACCCATGTTTACGGCGGACTACCATCTCTCGAAGCATTGTGAAAAGTTCACACTTTACAGGGAATATATTAAGG
The DNA here is from genome assembly GCA_963277665.1 of Viscum album. Lineage (NCBI taxonomy): Eukaryota > Viridiplantae > Streptophyta > Magnoliopsida > Santalales > Viscaceae > Viscum > Viscum album. The sequence continues at coordinate 196,455,293 of OY728157.1, read as the reverse complement.
ATGTTATTAATAAAAATATATTATATATATGAAATAAAATTGTATTTTAATAATATATAAATTTAACATTTAATTTTCTTTCTTTCAATACGACAAGAAAATGGAAACAACGTTCATGTATACTTGCGGCCTACGATCTCCATGAATAGTGTATTTAATTTCAAATCACCAAATTTTATGGAATAATATAAATATATATATACTAATTAGATATTATATTTACAACATTTTATATATTCTAGAGATGATTAAATCATGATCGGAGTAAGAGTAAAAAAAATAACAAGTCAAAATATACTTAAAAAAAAGCAATTAACCCCCAAAAGAATGAAAATAATGAAAGATTATTAAAAAATGGGTGATATGATCTTTTAAAAGGATAATATATGATATTATAAATATTAATATGTTTATTTTATAATCTAATAAAATACTTAAAACCATTATACATTAGGTTAAACAGTGTTCAACCAAAAGGAAGCATAAGTTAAGATATTTCATCTCAATTTATATTCCATTGAGACTTTATTGTTATTATGAAAAAAATTTGTTTTATAAGGTTTATATACTTAACAATTCAAATTTAATATCATGAATACTTCATTATTAATGGAATTTTATATTTTAATTTTAATTATTTCAACCAATGGAATTTGAATTTAAAATTACCAAGTGATAAAAGTTATTGTGAAATCTTACTTTCTTTTGGGATTGATAACTTTATCTTGAAACAATCACATTATTATAATAAATTTTCATTGGAAATTAAATTATTATTAAATATACATATTAATTTTTAATTTATATGATTATTTACTAAAAACTATACCATTTTTACATACATTTTTACTTTCAATGTTATTTGATAAGATGAGGAAATATTGATAAATTTGTATCCATAAATCATTATGGATATTTAATAAGGAACATTATTTATGAATTGAATTTATTATTAAATATATTAATAATTCCTCGTACTGATAGTACATGGGTTGAGAACCATTTAAAGTAAGCCTCTCGATGCATCAGTTGTCTCATGAGATGAATCAGTTGGCCAAATCAGATTGGTCTTTACCTAGTATGTTTAAACCGTCTTGATAAATGTCTTAATATTAAAGGTTAAATGTGGCTATGTATCATGATGTCAAATATTTAAGAATTTAATTCATTTAGAATTCAGTTTTCATTATTTTTCATCATATATTTTTCTATGAAATTATCAATGGATGCATTTCATTCTCATTTTATGGATTAAATGACATGTAATTCAGTTATTTATCTGGTAATATTGACTATTACTTATATAGATATTTATGTGGAATGTGTATTAGGTTATCTACCATGCCATATTGATTATGATTATTGATTCATGGTAGATTCCATTGAACTTAAATTTTACGGATCATTTTAGATCACTCGTATTTTTTTTCCTTTCCCCTAGATGTAAAGATGAATTCTCATAATGAGTTTCAAGGATTTAGATCTTTTAATTTTATTATGTTTTATTTTATCTTCCGAATGTAATAAATTAAGGCACTATCTCTAGGATACTGAAGTCTAGGTCATTATAGTTGGTATTAGAAGAAGTTTAGTAGAATACTTGGGAACTATATTTAGGAAAACATATATTAGGGAACATAACCCTATGATTGAATTTAAGGACAATCATAGAATAAAATCCTAAAGTTTTGGTAAGGTGTAGATTATATGGGTATTCCTAGAAATACATCTATGTCTAGATACTATAAGTGGATGTGGTTCTGTCATAAATTTACCTAGGCATAATAACTCTGAAAAGGGTGTGTCGGTCTTGACTCAAGTTTAAACCAGTACACAACAACAGACCTTACTGTGCACTTGGTTTGACACTCTTAGGGGATATTCTTATGATAATTTACATTTTCTTAACAAACCATTATGAATTATATTAAATTAAAAATATCCCCAAATAAACCAAAGTTTATTATTCTGAGATTAACAATTCTTAAAATTCTATTATATGTTGACCATTAAACCATATTTGGAATTATAAATTATGATTTAAAATTCATTTTTTATGAGATAATTCATTGTATGTCATTGGTTAAAAATGTCATCTGAATGGGATAATGGTATCAATTCTCATGGAAAAGGTAGATATTTCCCTACTGAGGAAACCAATATAGCTAGTATTATAACTAAAATAATCATTTCTATATTAGGTAATATTAATCAGGTTATGAAAAATAAACTTTCCCAGATGAAGTAACCCATTCCACAGTGATATTCTCCTATGTTGGATCACATTATGCGATAAAATCCCCTACCATTTAATGGTAATACTAATTCAATTGTAGTTGAGATATGGATTGCATATATGGGGAATATGTTTATTGATTTGTTATCTAGTGAAATAGAAAAGGTTAAACTTTCCATGTATTTTCAGAGAAGCGATTTTTATCAATGGTGCTTATTGATCTAGAATACTAGAGAGGAAGATGAAATATAACTCATAGAATTGAAAACTTTTAAGGATACATTCCTCAATAAATATTTTCATCATGAGAAAAAAATTGAGATAAAAATAATTTTCCTTATTTTAAAAACAATGATAAAGAAAGTTTCATAGATTATGATGTGACCTTAACAAGGTTATCCAGTTATGCCACAAATTACATATGTGACATAGAGTGCAAGATTAACCATTTCATTGAACGGCTAAAGAAAAGTATCTGAAGGCCATTGGTCTCTGAGAATTTCTTTTTATATGATGAAATAATTTTATATACCATCAAAAAGGAGAATTTATTCTCTAGATCCTACATATTCAAGGGAAACAAAGAGAATAAGATGTATTTTGAAAGTTATGAAAAAGGAAATGCATAAAACAAGAAGAAGAAGAAGAAGAAGATGAAGGTATTCCCATCATGTGACAACTATAGAAGGAATAACCCTGGGAAATTCTTGAAGGGCGTGATAGTTTGTTATAAGTGTGGTAAAATGTTTATCATGTTAAATAATTTAAGGGGAAGAAGGAAAAAACTACTATTCAGTGTTACAACTACAATGAGAAGGGGCACTATGAAAACAAATTCTCTATGTGTTAAGGGAATATACTTTAGAAGAGACCAATGGGAGATGACCAAGATTATGTGATCACTATAACCGTGGTAGAAGTACCTAATTATGTAGTGGAAGGTACATTAATCCTGTCTTTAAATTTATTCAATTCAATATTTGATTTTGGATCATCACACTTTTTTATATCTACATATTTTTCCAAGAAAATCAAGGATTTCCCTTTTGATTTAATAAAAAAATTATCAGTATAAACTCCTAAGTGAAGTCTCCTTGTAACAAAGATGATTCAGGAAGTCCCCATTATGAAACATAAACATGGTTTATTTGTTGGCCTTACTATCAAACCTATGTTTGAATTTGATATAATCCTTGTTATGGACTGGATTTCAAAATATGATGCAAAAATTTATTGTAAAAAGGAGGAAATTATGATTTGTGAGGATTATATTAAATTACTTATCTTTAGAGAAGAAACTTGATCATATTATTATTATCTAGATCCATCCCCAGTAGCTTTGTTGAATAAAATGCTTTTGCAAGAATAGAAAACAACATCTGGGGATGAATAATTTAATCTTAAAATTAAGTATTTGCCTATTATAAATAAATACATTGATGTATTTCCTAATGAATTACCAGGAAATACCCTAGATCATGAAGTTGATTTTCCATTTATTTAATCCCTTATGCAATATCAATACCAAATACTCCCTATAGAATGAACATTATGGAATTAGTGTAGTTGAAGAAACAACTAGAGGATTTGCGTAATAAGAAATTTATTCACCCTAGTGTTTTTCTGTGAGGTGCCCCTATTATCTTTATTAAGAATAAATATGGATCCATGGGGCTGTACATTGATTATAGGGAAATTAATTATATTATGATAATGAACAAGTATCTTATACCTCTCATTGACTACCTATTTGATCGACTTCATAGAGCCCAATATTTTTTAAATATTGATCATTATTCTAGGTATCATTAATTTCGATTAAATAAAAAATAAATTCCAAATATAGCACTAAAAATGATGTATGAAAATTTTAAGTTTACATTTATTTCATTTGGATTGACTAATGAACCCACTTTTTGATGGATATAATGTATGTATTATTCAATGAATATCTTGAAGCTTTTTTTGTTTTCTTCATTGGTGATATATTAGTGTATTTTAAAATCTTGGGGACTATGAGAATCACTTAAAGATCATTCTTGAGACTCTTATAAGGAATGAGTTATATGGGAAATTTAGTAAGTGTAATTTTTTAATTTAGTAAGTTTCTTTTCTTGTCTATATTGTCTCCAAAAATTAAATATCAGTTAATCCTAAAAAAATAAAGGTATTTATAGAATGTCCTACACCAATGAACATAACAGAGGTCTGTAGTTTTATTAGTTTGGCAGGTTACTATTATAGATTTGTTCATAATTTTACCTGATTGGCTAACCCTTTAACCAAGAGGCACATAAAGGAGTCAAGTTTTTTTGGAAAAAGGAATTTGAATAATTTTTTGATGAACTAAAGAGTAGATGGGACAATAATCTAATTTTGGATCTACCATATAGAAGTGACAGGTTTGTGATATATAGTGATGCATCAAATAAGTGACTTGGTTGTTTTCTAATGAAGAATGATAATGTTATTTCATATGTATAAAAAATTGAATATTCATGAATAGAACTACCCAACTCACAATCATGAGTTGGTAGCTGTGATATTTTTTTTAAAGATATGTAGACAGTATCTCTTTGGTAAAATATGAGAGATATAAAAGGATCCAAAAATCTTCAAATAAATATTTTCATTGAAAGATATCAATATGCAAAAAAGGTGATGGCTTGAGCTAATCAAAGATTATGATTTCTCAATACACTATAACCTAGGTAAATAAAATAAGGTCGTAGATTAATTGAGTAGGAAAGATCATGGAAGTTTGACCCAAATGAGGATTGAGATGGATCCTATGTTCATGGATCTAGTAAATATAGACATGGGAACTACTAAAAAATTGTGTACATCAATAATTTTTCAAATGAATGAAAAAAAATATTTATTATAGAAGATAAAGAATTATCAATCTTTTAATGAGAACTTTTAGATGAAAATTAATGATATGAATGATGGGAAATTAGAAAACTTTAGTTTTGAAGATAGTGTTTTGAAATTTGGAAAGAGATTATGGCTTCCATATATACCTATGCTAAAAAGGGAATTGTTGGATGATTCTCAAAGATCAAATTTCTCTATATAATTTAGTAGCACAAAAATGTATATGGATTTGAGAGAACATTTTTTGTGGGATAACATGAAGTTGGAAATTTCTAATTAAATTTCTAGATGTTTTGTTTTTCAACAAGTGAAATCCATTGGATGGAAACCTAAAGGTTTCATGAAACCTCTTTATATTCATATATGTAAGTGGGATGAAATTAATATGAACTTTATAATATTACTACCAAAGGATACTAGAGAGAATGACGAAATATGGGCTATCATTGATGGTATAACCAAATACGAACATTTCCTTACTATAAGAGAAGATTTACCTCTTCAACTCTTTATAAGAATCTATGTTAATAATGTTTTAAGACTTCATGAAACACCTCTATCAATTATTTCTAATCAATATCCCTATTTTATATTAAAATTATAGAAGTGTCTTTATAAGGATCTTGATACTGTGCTTCATTTGAGCACCTCTTACCATCCTCAAACTGAGGGACAATATGAAAGGACCATTCAACCATTGTAAGAAATGATGAGGTCATTCTCACTCAAATTTAAATGTATGTGGGATCATTATTTACCTCTTATATATTTTTTTTATTAAAAATAGTTTCCATTCAAGTATTAAAATGGTGCCATATGAAGCATTATATGGAAAGTGATGTCTCACTCTAACTTTTTTGGATGAATTTAGTGAAAGGAAACTCATAGGACTAGAACTTGTTGAACAATGAACACAGAAGGTAAAGGCTATTCAATCTCACATTAATGAATCTAAAAGTTGAAAAAATATTTATGCCAATAATCATAGGAAGGATTTGTAATTCCAAGTGGTAGATCATGTTTTTCAGAAGGTATAACAATGGAAGGGTATTATAAGGTTTGGTAAGAAATGGAAACTGAACCACAGGTATATTGGGTGCATTGAAATTCTTGAGAGAATTGGAGTTTTCACTAACTGTTTGGAAATGTCTCCAAACCTCTCAAAAGTTCATGATTCTTTCATATATCTTTTCTAAGGAAGTACATGTCTAACACAATGCATGTGATCACCTCTAATGAAATAGAGTTGTAACCCAATCTATCTTACATGAAGAAACCGTCCAAATTATTGAAACTAGAAGGAAATTATTGAGGAATAAAACAAATTATCTAGTAAAGGTACACTGATGGAATCAAAAAATGGAGGAAGCAATGTGGGAACTAGGCAATATTATAAAGAATAAATTGTAAAATATAAAATTTTATCAAAGGTACGAACTATTTAGTTTTGGTTCAATTCCCTTTATTGGGATATTATAATGATGCCTAATGGATTCAAGGGGGTCTCAGGTGTGTCCAAGGCTCATTCAGAGCCTATATATCAAAAAATTAAAGGGGTATATTGGGACTCAGGGTTTATATAGATCACATAGCCAAGAATTCATGGTTTCCCTAAACTGTGTGGTTGCAGATAGTGGGGTGTTGTGGGACACATAATTTTTCTACAATAATTTGACCCCAAGAGCATGCCCATGTAGCCTACTACAGGTTTTTGGATAGTGGATGTTTCATTTTATTCACATGGTTAGAAAAACAAAGTTCCTAACCATGTGTGGTTCCATTTTGAAGTAGTGTCTAGGCGCATAATAGGCACACAGTTTGGCCATCCATCCAGCCAAACCATATGCCCTTATTTTTAGAGTTAAATATCAATTATTCATTTAATAAATGTTTTAGACCTTCCTCCTATTTCTCCCTCTCTTCTCCAGTGGTGAAAACCTCCTCCCTCATGCAATAGCTCTACCTCCCCTCTTTATAGGGGTTGTGATAACTCCTTCAATCAGACTCTAAATGTCTTACTGTAAGTAGCTTTGGAATGTGCTCAATAATCTCTTTTATCCCATCCTTTCTATTTCACGTTTCCTCCAACCCCTATTTTGCTTTGTAGGTGTGACCATGTTCACACTATTTTCAAGGAATTTGATGATTTCTTAATTTTATCACTTTTAGGTTGAATCAAGACTCGACAATGGATGAGTGTAGTGATACTACATAGAGGTAGTTGGTCTAGGTCTTTCTCTCTCTTTTCATTGCTTTAAAGTGGGTATGTCATTGTGAATCATGTCAGAACCTTATGGTGGCACCATAAATTTAATAAATATAATGAATTGAACTTATTTCAATGTCTATTATCATTCGTGGGAGTAGAGAATCACCATCATGGGTGATCAATTTGATTGAAGCCACCCAAACAGGCATGTTTCCCCTCTTAGAGGTTTTTTCACAACCTAAAAATTATAAAACACATCTTTAGGGGTAAAGGAATTTTAATTAAAGCTTTAAAGGGAATAATTGAATTAATATATTAACAACTAGTGTGTGTGGGTTGTACCATGATAAAATCCATAATTTATAATTTAATTTGAGATTGAAATGTGAGCCATGAGTTGGTAACCTTCTTGAAATGCCCTATATTCCATGCCCATTGACTAGGCCAATTACATTAATCCTTATTCCATTATTAATTTATGTTTCTATATATTCATTCCATGTAGCTCAAATGATTATTCTTATTTTATATGATTAATCTATGCACCTTATACCTTGAGCTTGTTGCTTAATTCGATGTACACATTGCATTATGCCATAATTGATTATATTTAATTGGATTTTATGATTCACTATCCTATTAGAATGTGATATTTCCATGCCTTATTGATGATATGTGATTATATATGTTATTTATTTGTGAGTTGTAACATGATTTCGATGCCTCACATTTTATGGGATGAGAGAGAATGTAACTCTCCAACTCCAGTTACCCAGAATCAGAGCATTATTACATGACATTGGAATGATACAAGGAATCATGTCTCGAAAGACCAATCAGTTTAGTAGCCTTGGAAGTACTAGATATATACAAAAGTTTTACATTACATCATGAAATAAAAAACAAAATTTTTTCCCATTTGAACACTCTTATATCCATTAGTCTATTCTTGCTGGTTAATCATAATATACTTCTTTTCATCCTGGAAAAAACATATACGAAATGGGTGATCTTAGATGCTCAGTAAAGATAACAATATATCATAAACTTTCATAAATAAGAACAAACATTTAAGGCAATGTATAAGACTAGAACACAAGCCTTTTAAACATAAACTTCAACATAATATGGAAAAGATAAATAAAATAATTCCATTTACTTATTCACATGGATATTCTACTAGTCAAATAATCACCTTTAATATCAATAGCTAATTTCATAATGATGGAATTCATAATACGAGACTTCATAACCACATAGTCAAGGCCTTGTTCCAAGACAACAAATAAGATTTTGTCAAGGCCTTGTGCCAAGACACTATTTTGTCTAATGAGACCTACCGATGCATCGAGGAGCTATAGCGGGCTCCACCCATCACTTACTAAGTCCAATGCTTTCCTTATATGAAAGGATGAAACATAATATAAACATTCGTATTAAAAATAGCATACTAAATGTCCATACTTTAACCATAGACCATGAATGGTATAAAAATAGAACATCCACAGTCAAACATAAATCATTAAATACAATATGTAAGATTGTATTATAATAAATTAACCTCAATTGAGAATAATGAATTATATTGACATAGATTAAAATAATAATAAAAAATATTTGAGAGAAATATCCCCCTTTTCTTGAAAACATTTAAAATTATCACCATTTATCAAGAAGCTGTTTAAAATAGATTTTTGAATCAAAGTGTCCCATACCACTATGAAACTTTTAAAATGAATTTTAATTTTAAAACATTAATTTCAATATAAATAAATCCTTAAAACCATTTTTAAAACATGGACATTAATGAGAAAGATTTAGAAGAAATTTTTTTAAAACATTTAAACTGATATTTTAGTTAGAGTTCCTAACCAAATGAGAGATGCTTGAATAAAAATAATTGTGGTAATAAAAACATAATAATATCATGATAATAAATGGATTCATGATATATTATGTCAATGTAGAGAATATATACCAAATAAAATTGAATTGGAGCATAACAACAAAGAAGCCTCAATGGAATGTAAGTTGAGATGGAATCCCTTATAAAGATCACATAATTAGGCTAAGGATAAATCAATGACATAATTTTGTGTGAAAAATATAAATACACTAAATATTATTGTATATTTAGTGTAAAACATTCATAGGACATTCACACATATTCTTGTAACAACAACACCAATGACTTGTATGTTTAACTCAATGAATGAAAATTGAGTTAAGATTACCCTTAAAAGTTCATATCAATGGAATGTGAATTTTTAAATGGAGTGATTATGTGTATCAAATGTATATCCATATAAAGGGGAGTGTAAATTACTACATAAATAACAAATAGTGATTCCACACATAATCTTGGAGTAAAATAATCAATGAAGTATGCTTAATGCCCAATGAGTGGAAATTGAAATTTGAAATTCCCATACCGATTTGGTAACTTATGAAACATACACCCCATGAAGGCATTATCATACAATGAATATGTAAATACCAATAAATTAAATTATATTACACAAATAATACAATCACATTCAATACATACACCACAAAAAAGGAAATAGTGGTAATATAGAATGAGTCTCATGGGAATAAGAAGTGAGATGAAAACCCCTTACCATGTTTTAATCAATCGACTAGTATGACCAAAAGTTAATAACCACAAAATTAATTAGAAAAAACCATGATTATAAATATAATCATGATAATATTTATCAAATTTCAGTACACAATACACCATATGCAATAAATAAGTTGCGAACAATGGAAATCTCACAGAATTAAAAGTGAGATAAGAAACACATTACCATGTAATTTTCCTTAGTATGGGGTAGGTTAACCGACTTTATAATGGTTAAATAATTGTAATTAAACATTGAAATAACCAAATACATAAATATGATATCATATATGATCTAGTAATATTTCTTTGTTAATAATATTTCAGTAGTATCATCGTTTTGGGTGTTATTTGATTCGTTTTCCTTTATATGCTTGGTTACGTAAGCCATGTTTATTATGGATATAATGTATTTGATTCATATACATAATGATATTATGTTCGTAAACATTATTTTTAATCATAAAATCAAAATTATTCTTGAATTATTACGATGGGGAATGAGTCTCATCGCATTCGTGGAGATGGTAATCCATACGTACACATGAGCGACAATATCATTATATTTATGGTGAAATTGTATGAAATTGGATGGTATATCATATATACAGAATCGATATCATGTTATATTTATTATATACATCAGTTACACTCATTATTATACCCATCCAAATAATGAAGTGTTTGAATAACAAACTACACCACGACGTGGAGACGGTAAGTCGTACGTACGCACGTATGGTGACTTTGTTATTTATAGGATGGATAAAATAACGGATATGGTTGTACCATATTTATAATAACATCAAATTATTTATAAGGTACTAGATTTTTTTTTTATGGAAACAATAAATAAAGAGGAATTGGAAAACGAAAATAACTTAAAAGAGGGTGGTGAAATTATTACCTCTTCCTGAGGTGTTTCCTTTTGAGTTGATCAAAAGGGCTCCATAGGTTGGATTTTTGATAAAATTAATAACTCTAGGCTGATTTGAGGGAAGTCGGAAGTACATATATTCAGGTTTTTTCTGAGCCAAAATGGCTTTGGAGGTGTGAAATTAAGAGAAGGGGAAGTGCCTCTTTATAAGAGAGGTGAGGGTCACTTTAGGAAAACTTTGAACAATTATTTTATAATAAACTAATTTTCGGTTTCTAATGTCCAAAATGTGATTTATTTAAAAGATAAAGTTGTTATGGGTCGAAAACATTTCAACCAATAGGTTTTAGACATGTTTAGGTTACCATTTTAACCTTATCTTTTAGATTTAACTGTTAGTTAAATAGTTTAACTTTTATCGTGTCTTCATGTATTCTTACAATATATGGTTAATAAATTTACTCTAAACTTACAGGAGAACCTAAAGTAGTTCATTAAGTACATATATAATATTATATAATCCATTTCACCAAACCTTAGATTTTTATGAATATTATATCCACCAATAATATAGTATTTTTTTTAAAACTCATTTATGTCAATTTTGACATTATTTAGTATTTGGTTTTTTTCAACATTATAACAGCATTATTACTTCGAAAAAAAATAATTTAGTCAACCATAACAAGTAATATTAACCTATAAAATTATTGGAATTCATAAAAGTCTCAAATTTTACTTATTTGGTATTTTATAATATCAATTATTTTAATCATTCATTAATAAGGTAGTTACTGCATCATCATTGTTTCATAAATAAATTCAATTATTTAATGTGTAAAAATTATAAATAAAACACAATTATTTAGGAAATGTTTTTATAATTCTAATTAATATTTATACTATAACTTATCTTATGTATAACCTTATATTAAAAATGGTTTAGTTATTAAACATTGAATTTAACTCTTTTAACTCTTCTTTAAATAAAATAATAATAAATGTCCTAATATAATCCTAGTAGACCAAATAGGATCATATTTTATTAATAAAGTTTTTTTGGTCTACTTAAACTTATCCAATAGAATTAGGACATGTTTTAGTGTAATTATAATATCTTTTTTGCCCGTAATTACCCTATTTACTTTTAAGCGTGATAAATAAAAATCAAGAGTTACTTTTGACCAAAAATTATTTTCATCTTATTAAACCACATTATACTTACTGATTTCAACCATGTCTCTCAGATTTTTGAAATTAAACTCACAGAAGGGGTAAAATTATGTTTTATGTTACTTTTCAAATGCACCTAGGAGATGGGTAAAAGACGGTAAAAAGTTCAATAAAATTTTATACATCTAATTTAATTATAAAATTACTCCAATGAATTAAGTTGAAATTATATAGGTACTATATTTCTATTTTTAATTAAAATAAATTTAAATAAAATAAATAATTACTTAAATAAGAAGTTGGTTTTAAACTATAACGCAATGTTTTTCACTATTCATCAAAAATTGAATGTTTTCAGAAAAAATACAAAAATTTCACCATAAGTTATTTTTGATATTCTGAATTCAAAAATGAATTATATTTTACCAAATTCAAAATATATAAGTTTCATTAATTAATTTAAAATTAATTCCCATTGTTGAAACTGAAAAGAGGGTTTTTTAAAAGTAAAAAATATCAACAAATTGATAAGTGTTTGTGTCAAATTTAATTTTGAAATTACTTATAATGACCTACATTGTATTAAATGATAAAAATATAATATAATTATACTTCTGAACCATTCAAATTCATAATTTAACCCTACAAATTATTTTCATTAAAAAAGTTTTTTTCAATTAAAATTTTGTATTTTTCAGTATTCATCAAAATACAAAAGTTATCAGAAAAGTACCATAAATTTATTCAAAATAAATTTTTATGTCCCAATTCTAAAGAAGAATTTAATTTTATTAAATGGAATATATAAAAGTGTCAAATATATTTTTAAAGGGTTTTCCAATAAAAGGTGGTAATATTGTATATTTTGAAAAATACTTCTTTTATCTGAAAAAATAAATTTATTCTTATATTATGTCTAAGAAACACATAATATGGATTATAAAATTATAAGGAGTATATAAAATTAAAAATTCAGTTAATTATATTCTTAACTGCTTTTGAAAGACTAGTTTGGTAAGTCGTGGTGCGCTCAAACTCGGTGTTGCGTGTAGCACACGCTATTGAATTACATTAAAGAAAATAACTTACTATGAAATCTTTGGGTGTTATATTCTTCCCCCCTTTTGTAAATTGCATCCTCATAATTTTAAAATTGCGCATGGGAACTTCATTGAAAGTCCCACATCGGAAAAAGAGTCAATAAAATTATCACTTTAAAAGAAATAAAGAGAAGTACAAAGGTCACCCGAGATAACCCATACCAGGATTCCATGTAGGAAAATAGGGATATATAAGATAAACTAAGTGTTATGTTCTGATTGAGAGTGATATAGAACATGATCACGAGAAAGATAATAACAAGAAAACCACAAACTTGTGATGGGATAAACGGTCATTAGTATCCCAGTAGAAAAAGTAAACGGACAATGTTTTTTTTGTTTTAAGTTCCATTTTATAAATTTGAGGAATTTATTTATGAGATTGACTAAGAACATAAAGAGATATACTTACTTTTTTAGTAGAGTTTTATCCTTTAATAAATTTCTACCACTAACTCATCTTGTTTTCAAACGATGAGTATTCAAGATGACTTTTTCACACCTGAAGCGCTAGAATCAACTTCTAGATAATCACATGATCCACAAAGGATAAACTATATATTTACTTTTTCTTTAGAGATTAACAAAAACAAAAATGATTAGTACAAGATCAGATGATCCCTAAAAAGGATAATCCTTTATTGAAAGAAATACTAATCTTAATTTCTAAAATTAAACCAACAATACCCAAAGTTCAATAAATATCATTCAATTAACAATTATCCTTAAAATAATTCAATATAATACAAACTAATATTGAAACCCAAAAGTTAGAATAATTTTATTTACGTAGTATTCCACGTTAAATAGTATCTCCAAATAACATTGACTACTCTTAAAGTCACATAATTAAAGTAATTAACCTAATCACATATTCTCTATGATAGGTTAACCATTTCAATAAGTAACCTAAATATCTATAAATCCACAATAAAAACATAGTTAAAAATAAACCATTACTCCTCAAATAAAATCTCATAGAATTGAAATTTCCTTAGGCATATAGTGTTCCCAACAGAGCGAATGTCTTCCAAAATAACATTTATCACTTAATCCCCAAATAATTTTCCTATACTAAGGATATCCATATGATAATACATAAGATCCAAAATGAACTTATTATTGATCAATAAAATTATTTAACTAAAAATAATTAGTCACACTAACAAGGGACTTCACTTAGTCCAGTGGTAGGCGATAAATCTCAATCGCTCTCTAGTTGTGGGTTCGATTCCCACAGTTTTGTCCGACGTGATGGGTTGTCACACCATCTGTGTTTGTCCTTTTTCAAATACTATATTTTATAACATTTACAAAATGAGAAAAAATGTTCAAAATAACCATAACATAATTTCACCACAAATATTATCTCATACCTCGCATTTTCATCCCAAAATTTAATAACTTGTAATTTCTTCAAATTCAAGGATCATATAAACCCAAATGGTTATTTATAACTATAATAGAAAAGACAATTCTTCCTAAAATATAATTTTCTCATAACAAACTACAGGTTTACACATATAAGAGAATAGTCTTCCAAATTAATCCCATCAACAAAGAGCACTAATACTCTTAAACATTTCTTCATCCATTTATTTCTACACAGGTTCTTCCTTGACAAATATTTTATCCTAAAGAATATGTCACTCACTCAAGAAATTACTATATCCCCTACATTTATGAAAAATTACTCTAAATGGATTCTTGGGATCATTTTTATTTTCTTCCAGAGTACTCTACATTTTTCCTCAGAAATTATTGACTTTATGTCCTTATTTCCCACACATAAAGAATTTCTTTGTTCCAATGATACACTTTTCTATATGTCTCCATCCACATTTATAGCATGATGGAAATTGAGGTTTCTTTTCTCCATGGTCTCCACTATTGGAGCTCTTAACATTCATCACCTTTCTCTTCTTTGTTGAGTCCGGGAGTTGGTTAATATATATGTTGTTGATCATATTTTTGGAAAAATGATTCAGCATGAACATGATATCATTTACACCTATCAACAGTCCATTTCTTTGCTCATTTCCACCACCATTCCCACCTTGTACATCATTTTCAATGTTACTGTGACTTCCTTGTAGTCCAACCATTGACAAAACCAAGAAAGAATAATGTGAGTCAGAAAATCATTTAGATAATATCATAACACCTTATTTTCAATCTAAAACACCTTAGGATTAACCAAGTTTATTTATTCTCATCTTATATTAAAATCCTTCAAATTGGTTTGTAAAGAAAATGTGAATTATCCTAAGAATATCCCCCGAGAGTGTCGTAAGAAAGAGGGCATCAAGTCCCGTTGTCATGTACCAGGATACCTCGGGTCAAGCCTGAAACTCCTTGTCGGAGTTTTCACCCCTAGGTACATCTATGACAGGGCTACCTCTACCTGCTCGTATCTACATAGGGATGTATTGCTTGGAAAACCCACATAATATTTACATTACCAAAAATTTTCGATGTTCTTTTATACAAATCCTCATTGTTTATCTTAGGGTACTATTTCCCAATTAGAGGTTTTTTCTAAATCTAACTTCCAAAGTTCATACTAAACTTCCTTTGATACCAACTGTAATGTCCCAACCCTAGTTACCCAGAATCGGTGCATTATAAAATAATATTGGCATGATACAAGGAATCATGTCCCAAAATACTGATTACATTAGTATCCTTGGAAGTAGGAGATACATACACAAGTTTTACTTTACATCATGAAATAAAAAAACAACATTGTTTCCCCTTTGAACACTCTTATATCCCTTGGAGTATTCTTACAGGCTAATCATAATATACTTCTTTTCATCCTAGGAAAAATAAAACAGAAAAAAGGGGTGATCTTAGATGCTCAGTAAGGATAATAATATAGCAGAAACGGCCATAAATAAGAACAAACAATTAAGGAAATTTATAAGACATAAACACAAGCCTTTTAAACTTAAACATCAACATAATATGGAAAAGATAAATCAAATAATTCCATTTACTTATTCACATAGATATTATACTAGTCTAATAATCACATATAATATCAAAATCCATTTTCATAATTATGGAATGCATAATGCCAAACTTCATAACCACATAGTCAAGGCCTTGTGCTAAGACTAAAAATAAGATTTTGTCATGGCCTTATGCCAAGACACTAGTTTCTCTCAGGAGACCTACCGATGCATCGAGGAGCTATAGCAGGTTCCACCCGTCACTTACTAAGTCCAATTCATTCCTCATATGAAAGGGTGAAACATAATCTAAACATTTGTATTAAAACTAGCATTTGAAATGTCAATAATTTTACCATAAACTATGAATGTTATAAAAATAACACATCCACAGTCAAACATCACTCATTCACTACAATATGGAAGATTGTATTATAATAAATTAACCTCAATTGAGAATAATGAATTATATTGACATAGATTAAAATAATCATCAAAACAATTTGAGACAAATATCGCCCTTTTTCTTGAAAACATTTAAAAGTATCGCTATTTATCAAGAAGATGTTTAAAATAGTCTTTTGAATCAAAATATCCCATACCACTTTGAAGATTTTAAAAGGAATTTTAATTTTAAGACATAAATTTCCATATAAATAAATCCTTAAAATCATTTTTAGAACATGGACATTAATGAGAAATTTTTAGAAGAATAAAATTTTAAAACATTTAAAATGATATTTTAGTTAGAGTTCCTAACCAAATGAGAGATGCTTAAATACAAATAATCGAAGTAATAAAACTTAATAATATCATGAGAATAAAGGTATTCATGATATATTATGTTAATGTACAGTATATACACCAAATAAAATTGAATTGGTGCATAACAACAAAAAAGTCTCAATGGAATGTAAGTTGAGATGAAATCCCTTATAAAGACCGTATCCTTAGGTTAAGGATAAATCAATGACATATTTATGTGTCAAAAATATAAATACACTAAATATTATTGTATATTTAGTGTAAAACAATCATAGGACATTCACACATATTCTTGTAACAACAATACCAATGACTTGGATGTTTAACTCAATGAATTAAAATTGAGTTAAGGTTACCCTTAAAAGTTCATATCAATGGAATGTGAATTATTAAATGGAGTGATTATGTGTATCAATGTTATATCCACATAAAGGGGAGTGGAAATTACTACATAAATAATAAATAGTTATTCCACACATAATCATGGAGTAAAATAATCAATGAAGTATGCGTAAAACCCAATGAGTGGAAATTGAAATTTGAAATTCCCTTACCAATTGGGTAACATACAAAACATACACCCCATGAAGATAGTATCATAAAATGAAGATGTAAATACCCATAAATTAAATTATATTACACAAATAATACAATCATGGTTAGTACATACACCATACAAAAGGAAACAGTGGCAATATAGCATGAATCTCACGGGAATTAGAAGTGAGAGGAAAACCTCTTACCATGTTGTAATCAATCGAGTCGTATGACCAAAAGTTAATAAACACCAAATTAATCACATAATACCATGAATATAAATAGAATTATGATAACATATATATCAAATTACAGTAAAAAAAATACACCACATGAAATAAATATGTGGTGAACAATGGAAAACTCACAGAATTAAAAGTGAGATAAGAAACACCTTACCTTGTAATTTTCCTTAGTATAGGGTAGGTTAACCTCCTGTTTAATGGTGAAATAATTTCTATTAAATTATACAAAAATCAAATACATAAATATGATATCATATATGATCTTCTAATATTTCGTTGTTAATAATATTTCAGTAGTTTCATCGTTTCGGGTGTTAAATGATTCGTTTTCCTTTATATGCTTGGTTACGTAAGCCATGTTTGTTTTGGATATGATGTATTTGATTCATATACAAAATTATATTATATTCATAAAAATTGTTTTTAATCATAAAATGAAAATTATTTATTAATGATTACGATGGGGAATGAATCTCATCGGGTTCGTGGATATAGTAATCCGTACGTACGCACGAGCGATAATATCATTATATTGATGGTGAAATTGTATGAAATTGGATGGTGTATCATGTATACAGAATCATTATCATGTTTTATTTATTATTTAAATCAGTTATACTAATTATTATACACATTCAAATAATGAATTGTTTGAATAACACACTACACCACGACGTGGAGAAGGTAAGTCGTACCTACGTTGGTGACGTTGTTATTTATAGGATGGATAGTATAATGAATATGGTTGTAACATATTTATAATAACATCAAATTATGTAGAAGGTACTGGAGTTATTATTTTGTTATGGAAACAAAAAATAAAGAGGAAGTTGAAGAAGAAACGAACTTGAAAGAGGGTGGTGAAATTATTACCTCTTCCTCGGGTGTTTCCTTTTGAGTTGATCAAAAAGACTACATAGGTTGGCTTTATGATCAAAGTAATAACTCTAGGTTGATTTAACAGAAGTTAGGAGGATATTTGGGCAGGTTTCGGCCGATACAAATGGCTTTGGAGGTGTGAAATTAAGATAAGGTGGAGTACCCTTTTATAAGAGAGGTGAGGGTCACTTTAGGAAAACCTTGAAATATTATTTTATAATAAAATAATTTTCGGTTTATAATGGATCCAAAATGATTTATTTCGAATCGAAGGTTGGTATGGGTCGAAAAAATCTCATCCAATAATTTTTAGACAAGTTTATGTTACCATTTTAACCTTATCTTTTAGATTTAACTCTTAGTTTAATAGTTTAACTTTTACCGTGTCTTCTTGTATTCTTACACTATATGGTTAATAAATTTACTCTAAACATAAATGATAACCTCAAGAGTTTATTTAATAATATATATAATATTATTTAATCCCTTTTTCCTAACCTTATATTTTTAGGAATATTATATCATCCAATAATATAGATTTTTTTTAAAAACCCAATTATGTCAATTTTGACATTAATTAGTATTTTGTTTTTGTGACAATAATAACAGCATGATTACTTCAAAAAAAGTTATTTAATAAACTATAACATGTCATATTAACATATAAAATTAGTTTAATTCCTAAAAAGTCTCAAATTTTATTTATTTGGATATTTATAATATCAATTATTTTAATCTTTCATTAGTAAGGTAATTATTACATCATCATTGTGTTATAAATAAATTTAATTATTTAATGTTTAAAAATTATAAATAAAATACCAATATGTATGAAATCATTTTATATTTATAATTAATTTTTATATTCGAATTTATCTTATGCATAACCCTATTTTAAAAATATTTTAGTTACTAAACTTTGAATTTAACTCTTTTAACTCTTCTTTAAATAAAATAATAATAAATGTTCTAATCTGATCCATGTGGACCACGGAGGATCATATTTTATTCATAATCATTTTTTTTGTCTAATTACACTAATCCAATATAATTAGGACATGTTTTAGGGTAATTATAATATCATTTTTACCCTTAATTACCCTATTTACTTTTAACCGTGGTAAATAAAAGTCAGAAGTTACTATTCACCGAAAATTATTTCCATCTTATTGAACGACATTATACATACTGATGTCAACTGTGTCTCTCAGATTTTTTAAATTCAACTTATAGAAGCGGTAAAACTTAGTTTTATGCAAATTCGCAAATGCACCTAGAAGGTGGGTAAAGACGGTAAAAAGTTCAATAAAATTTTATACATCTATTTTTTTTATAAAATGACTCCAATTAATTAAATTGAACTTATATAGGTATTATATATCTATTTTTACTTAAAATAAATTTAAATAAAATAAGTAATTATTTTAATAAAAAGTCAGGTGTAAACTATAATGTAGTGTTTTTCAATATTCATCAAAAATTGAATGTTTTCAGAAAAATACCAAAAATTCACCCGAAGATAATTTTGATATTCCAAATTCAAAAAATAATTATATTTTACCAAATTAAAAACAAAAAAGTTTCATTAATTAATTTAAAATTATTTCACATTGTAAAAACCGAAAAGCGGGTTTTTAAAAAGTAAAAACTATCAAAAGATTTACATGTGTTTATGTCAAAATTAAATGTGAAATTACTTATAATGACCTAAATTGTATTAAATAATAAAAATATAATCTTATTATATTTCCAAACCATTCAAATGAATAATTTAACCCAATAAATTATTTCTATTAAAAAAATTTCAATTAAAATTTAGTATTTTTTAGTATTCATCAAAATATGAAAGTTATCAGAAAGGTACCCACAAAATTTTTAAAATACATTTTTATGCCCCGATTCTAAATAAAAATTTAATTTTATTAAATTGAATATATAAATGTGTAAAATATTGGTTTTAAAAAGGGTTTGTCATTAGAAGGTGGTAAAATTGCATTTCTTTTAAAAATACTAATTTTATCTGAAAAATTGAATTTGTTATTATATTATGTCTAAGAAACACATTATATGGATTCTAAAATTAGATGGAGTATATAAAATTCAAAATTCAGTTATTTCTATTCATAACCAATTTTGAACGACTAGTTTGGTAAGTTGTGCTGCTCTCAAACTTGGTGTTGTGTGTAGAGAAAGCTATTGAATTACTTTAAAGAAAACTACATACTATGAAATCTTGGGGTCTTACAGAGAACATGGGTATCGTTTTAAGGACACTGTGGATGGAATCATTGTGTTTGGTTTGGATCTACTTGAGGATCTTAGTGTGATACATTGGATTTCCATGTACGGGATCTCTAGGTGAATTACACATACTTGTAAGCGACACTGATTCCATAGGGGAGAAATCGAGGATGGACCTATGCTAAGCCTTGGGTGATACTTGGTTCCCTATGTGCGATACTTAGTACAGTCTTAGAGTCACCATGCCCTGAGTGGTACAAGGAATGAATTTATGGTTTACCTTGGATAGACTCAGTGGTATTATTTAGTTTAGATTCACCTGTAGAAACCCTTG
Organism: Viscum album; assembly: GCA_963277665.1. Lineage (NCBI taxonomy): Eukaryota > Viridiplantae > Streptophyta > Magnoliopsida > Santalales > Viscaceae > Viscum > Viscum album. The sequence goes on along the minus strand of OY728157.1, from coordinate 196,434,243 downwards.
GTATTGTTTATAGACTTGTTTGGATGGGCTCAAGACTCCACCTTTGGATTTGATGAATTTTTTACTGGTGCATATGTGATGCATCTTATTTATGTTATGATCATGCTTGACTGATGACATGGAAATTTGACCACCAAACAAATCACACGCTTGGAGTCTATCTACCTTGGTTACTTTATTTATGATGGACTATGTATCTATCATATATCTTGTAAATGTACAATGGTTCAGGAATCCATATTAGGCCCCAGTAGGTGGTATCTGTTCGGAATCCATTTAAAAACCTAATTCAAATTGTTTATTCTTTTCTTTATTTATTTCCCTACATTTTTTAAATATGGTATATTTTTCTCCTTTCTTTCACACGTAATGAATTGATCAATACACTATTGGTGGTACCTTACTGATATTTTATCTTACACCCTACTTGGGATTCCTCTGGTACCCAAGCATACTTCATGATTGTAGGTATTGATAAAGGGAAGCGTGAAAATTCTGATGTTTGATTGTTCTTTTAGGTTGATGCATAGGGTAGAGGACCAATTCGATGCTCAAGATGCTTTTAGTAACAGTTTTTTCCCTTTTCTATATTTTTATAGAATATATTCCTATATCCTCTACTCCCTGTGCACTTTAATTTTTTTATAGCATCATGGTATCATCACTATTTTGTATCAAATGTGTATTCACCTTCTTGTAGATGTTTATTTATATTTTTTTGGTTTATATCCATTATTTTCACACTTGTTACTTACTTCTTATTATTGTTATCACTCTGATTTATGAGTGATTAGTCTCCCCACAAACACATACTAGAACCTTATTTCTAGTCGACAGCCCCCAGTGTTTGGGGAGGTGTGCTTGAGTTCTTGTGGACACCATCTCGGGGAATTGTTAGGTGGCACTTGGAGCGAGACACAACAAAGTGGAAGAAGTCCATTTATTCATTTTTTTTCTTATTCTTTTGGGTTATACAGAATACTAGGATACTGGAATTTGGAAATGATCTTATTCCTAGGTGTAGCTTACCCACATAGAGTAGAAACCCAAATTTCCAAAGATGGAAAAATGTTGTTATGCTTGTACTGTTATAGTTTTATGGATTTCACTTTTGGGTGATGCACTTTCTTTGTTATGTCAATGTTATTTATAAAATTTTTAACCTTATGGTATTTCATTTACCATATCCTGATGGTATGAAGGTGTATCAAGCATGTATCATACTAGGAACAGTATGATTAAAATTTCATGCATTATTCCATGCCATATTTACTATTCATCTTTCTTTGCTAATGTTGCACGTAATTGTTGTTTGTTCCTTATTGTGTGTTGATTATTATATATAGACATGTGTCAATTATTTGTTAAAGAATGTTTTAAGATTTAGATTAAGTGGATGCCCAATTTTAATTTATAAGCTGTATGGGCCCTTATAAATTGGAATGGTGATCCACCTAATTCAACCATTTAAAAGAAATTAAAATACATAAATGAATGAAAATGAATACCACCATTAAAATGAAATGGTCACCTTATATGTGGTAATGAGAGACATTGACTTGACTCGAATTATTAGTGGATAGTAGGTTATGATTTAGTGATATTTCTGTAACTTTTTCTTTTTACCTTGGCCTTGCCTTAAGAGAAGTAAGAGAGGAGTATTTCATTTTTAGAAGGGAATTGTTTCTTTCAATCCTTTACCAATTTCCCTATATGTTATGAATGCTTTATAAGGAGTGTTCTTGAAAAATTATAGATTTATGCCACTGCGATGACCTCTCGATGTACTCTAAGAGTGTGGAAATGAGCATACCACTAAGGTGGTGGGACCTGATCAACCTATAATACTTCATGTAGTTCCACCTAAGGAACCTCCTACTAATATTCAACTGGACTCCAATGTTTAGTTCTAGGATAGTTTTCTTTAGTTCATGAAATCTATTCACGGTGCTCCCAGACCTACCCCTATTATGCAAGATCTAACTCGATATTTTCAGTAGTACAATACTCCCACCTTCTCAGGGGATGGTAGACCTTAGGTTTCTAAGTCAACGATATAAGCCATGGTATCTATCGTCGACCATATTGACATGCCTCCAGAGCATAGGGTCAATCTCGCTACCTACATGTTACGTGATTCTACCAAGTGTTGGTGGGACATCATCTCTCAAGAATATTATCATCAAGGTATGGTCAAGGAAGACTTTTAGATAGAATTATAAAACCACTTATTCTCATATAATCCACGGTAGGACTATGCCATGGATTTTATACATCATCAGAATGTAAATATGACTATACTAGATAATTCTTCTCATTTCACCAAACTCTGGTGTTTCACCCAATCTCTGACTGGTGATGAGTTGATAAATACGACGATTTTTGAGGATGGGATTGGTTATTCTATTTACTCATAGGTGAATGTATTTTGGTTTAATTCCATTATTGAGATAGTGAACCAGGACCTAATTAATGAATGGAATCTAAGTGAGGCTAGAAATGTGAGCCTAAGTGGTTCAGTTCTGAGGCAGGGCAGAGTTTCTTCTAGCAGCATAAAGTTCCATTTTGAGGGTGCACATGTGGTTGGTTCCTACTAGGTGACACATGCTAACAGATCCATAGTGTGTTTCCAGTGTGGTAGGCCAGACCATAAGAATCCTTAGTGCATGAGGAACCTAATTAAATGTTGAGCTTGTAGCAGGATGGGTCACCATTAGTGCTTCTTCCGATCGTCGGGGATCCTACCGAAACCTCTATTAGGTATAATATCTATGACTCTACATCAGGCTAGGAGTTATTCTTCTATATTCCAATAATTACGATGTGGTAGTTTCCATGGATGATGTAGTCAAGTATAAGAGAGTCAGTGACAGTAGGTTGGATCTGCTCAAGCAAGTTTGTAATCATCTTAATGCCACAATTCATGCCATATTTATGCACTGAAGTCAGTCCTTGAGGAGTAGAGTCCAAAGAATTATATGGTTATAAGTACTATTATTGTAGCCTCTACTTTAGTATTTGGATTTTTTTTGATATATGTGCATCAAACTACATTATATATTCCATAATTGTGGAACCCTTTGGTCTTTCAATTAAATAATTATGTGAATTATGTCTCTCAAAACACCATTAATAGTCAGAATAGAGGGTATATACTAGTTCCATGAGCTCCCACATAAAATATTTGGGTGTCATTTATTATGGAGTTTCTTCTTCCTCGAGATGACTAGATTGGACGTCGTTCTTGTTATGGACTAGCTTGTTCCGTATTATTCCCAATTGGATTTATATCACCATCGAGTGTCCTTCACATCACCTGAGGGAAACGTGTATATCCATAAGGGTGAATGGGACTTCCAAGAAAGTCAATTTGGACCCAATCATAGAGGGATATGTGTCGTGAAAAATTAGATAGCGAGTCTCATTATGATCGATCAGGGGATTTAGTTAGTAGAATTCCCTCCAATAGTGAATCATTGTAGGGATGTTTTCCCTAAAAAATTATAAATATCACCTCTTTAGAGATAGTTTAATTTCACCATATAGGTTGTTTCAAGTGTGGAACTAGTGTCCATTTCTCCATATAGTATGGAATCTACATAGATCTAAGAACTCAAGAAGCATCTTGAAGTTTTAGAGGAAGCATGTTTTATCTGACGCATCCCATCATCATGGTGTCTCCTGTCCTTTTTTCTACGAAGGTGGATGGTACCCTAATATTTTGAATGTATTACCTATGACTGAACCATATTATGGTGAATAACTGGTATCCAATACCTTTTATCGATGACATTATCAACCACATCTAAGGGGAAACTATTTTCTCTAAGATCAATTTGAGTTTGGTAAACTATTTAGTGCATGTGAGACTATTAGAAATACCATGTACAACATTATGGAGTATGTATATCTTGTACAGTTACTTGGTTATTCCTTTCAGCTTGATGAATGTACCATTAGTCTTTATGGCTCTTATGAATTGGGTTTTCCACCCATATCTTGATTCCTTTATGGTAGTCTTCATAAAAGAAATCTTAGTATATTCATGCTCTAGACATGACCATACGAATCATATTTAGATCATGATGAATACACTAAGAGAGCACCAACTATATGTGAAGCTCATCACATGAAACTATTGAATCAGTAAGGTTCACTTCATAGGTCATATCATATTTGAGGAAGACATGTTAGTTTACCCAGACAAGGTGAGATCCATGGTTTCCTAGGATAATCCGAAGAATGTGTTTGACATACACAAATTCTTGGGGATAACTGTATATTATAGGAAATTCATCCAAGAATTCTCATGCATAGTAGTGTTGCTCATGGGATTGAACAAGAAAGGTGTGAAGTTAATATGGCCTAATTCTTTTGAGATATCTTTTCAATAATTAATGGGGAGACTCACTTCAATGATGATCCTAATTCTTCAAATCTGAGAAGATTCTATAGTTTTTGCTATAATTCGCTAGGGATCTGTGTAACACCCCGAACCCTTTAGTCCAGAGTCGGTGAATTACTTGTAATATTGGCATGGTTAGAAGGAATGAAAATCCCAAGGGAAAAATCATTTTAGTAGTCTTGATGAAACTAGATACATAGATGTAACTCAAATTACATTGGAAAAGGTTACAAAGTACAATACATAACAAAACTAAAAACAGCATCCCCAGGAACTCAATAAACGATCTTATCTTCATCACCTGTTAAAGGTAGAAAATTAAAGGGGTGATCTCAAAAGCTCATTAAGGGTTTCAAATAGTGGAAACATGAGTACAATAATAAGTGAATCACAATCAATCTGACATAATCAATATGGCATAGTGAATAAATGAACAACTTATCCCATTAATAAACCTAGAATGAAACTGCATCCATAGATTTTTTCATAGTGAATACCTCATGGATAATAACAATAACTGATAATGAATTAAGAAAATGCTTATTAATTGGACGTCATGTATATGTCACATGAAACCATAATATTGTAACGACGGTTTAGTTCTATGGGTAGAAACCCTTCTGATTTTTGGAAACAAACTCGAAGGGTTTGTCACCAAACTATTTTGTCTCATGAGACCTACCGATGAATTGAGGGGTATTAGTGGGCCCCACCCTCCATTGCATGTCTAAATAATTATTTATACATTGATTCAATAAAATATCAATATTCTTTTTCAATATCCGTATAGAGTATAGTATACAGATTCAAAAAAACTTCTATAATTAAAATAACTTTCCAAATAAACTTCGTATGTAAAATGGTGTACAGTTTAGACAACATAAATATCACTTGCATGATATTATGGATAATTAATATAAATAAAATTTCAAATGAAAATTTATCTCAAATGGGCAGTAGGTACATCACATAAGGATTATGAGGTTCACAATACAATGATAGTCACATTTGAAAAGGTAGTTGACACAAAGTCCCTTACCACAATCTAATCAGTAAAATCATATGACCAAAACATAATGAACATAAAGTGAATCATTTAATAACCTGAATATAAATAGAATAATTTTATTATATATCAAATGGAATTACACATATATCACATACAAGAAATAAGTGGCGAACAATAAAAATCTCACAGAAATGAAAGTGAGATGAGAAACCCCTTACCTTATGCTCGAGTGTGTTCTTCATTTGTTTTAATGAACTGAATAATAAAATTTTTATTAATTAATTAATATTTACAGAACCTACTATAAATGTAATTGATTTAGTATAACCTTATAAGGTACATTCATTTCATGTTCTATGGGTTCAGTTGGTTCAATTTTCATGTTTTGGAAGCATTTTCTTCTTTTGGTTTTCATGGTTCGTTTACTTGTTTCCATGAATGGAAGTTCATTTGAAACATGGATAATCATACATAATTGTTAATACATATTATTAACTAAATTTTGGAGATATAAATTATCTTATAACGATTTTGGGTCATATACCTTGATGATGATTCATTAGTTAAAACATTAATGACGTTCGTTTAGATCGTTTTAGTGGTTCTTTGATAATAACAACCTCATTTATTTTATAAATTAGAACAATGAGTACCCAAAAATTAAAGAACCATGGGTGAGTCATAATACATATATTATAACCTGGATCAACCATATAAATTGTTTCATGACCAGACTTGAAAAAATGAATGCAAATTGAAATCACATCGTCTACGATATCAGGAATTCGACACATCAAGGATGATGTTTTTAATTCCTTGAACAAGTGGGGGAAAATAAGAAGATTGATTATTAATTTCTCATGAAAATTAGAAAATATAGAATATACAATATTCTTTATATTTCATTCTTCTTGGGTAAGAAGATATGAAGAAATAATAAATAAAGAACTCAAAATAAAAGATTAATTTTGAAATCGCTTACAAAAATTCGGCAGCCTAACGGCTACGCAACATGATTTTAGAAAATATTAAAAAGAGATGGGACAAGGGTCACCGATCCATAAATGATTCATAATATCGAGTAGATAACGAATAAGAAGAAAAATAAGAACATGGAATGGAAACTTGAATGACATACCACGTAAAATTGAACTTCAATGGAAAAAGAAAGAAATTGAGAATTTTCCTACCTTGTAGAGTAACCCTTAGAACGTGAAGGTTGGGTCCTTGGGGGATTGAGGAAACCTTGGGAGGACTACTATGAAGGTAAGGACTCCAGATCTTCATTTAGGGAGAATTTTGAATGAATTAAATGAAGGAAAGATTTGGTATTAATAGGAAAAGTGAGGGATTATTTTAATAATTTCCAAGGGGCACCTCATGGGTGGTATTTGAAAAACCATGGGCTTTCCCATGGTATTTTCCCATGGTTAAAGCCACTTGGGAAGCCTCACATATTATTTAACTATACACAAGTCGACCAGATTTATGACATCATTATTACAGAATTGATGATGTCATTAACACACTAAAACTAAAAACTGTATTTTTTTATTATTCACTGAAAAATGAAATGTTTCAAAAAAATTCCCAAAATTCACTCTAACCATTTTTCGAAGTGTATAATTAAAAATTGAAATCCATTTTTTATAAATAATTTTCTAAATATTATTAATTTATTTTTTAAATAAGGTCATAGTTAATTCGAAAAATAAAAATCTTAAAGTGCAACTACGTTTATTTCTCATTGAAAAACTAATTAAGATCTCATTATCTTATTTCTTTAAGAAAATAAAATATTATTATTATTTACTATTCATAAGGTTAATATCACTGTTCATATTACTATTCCTATGGGTATGTTACTATTAAAACAAATCAAGTTTGTTCTATCAGACTCCAAATGACTTACTGAACACAACTCTAGATGACCATTTTTTGAAATTCAAAACATAGAAGAGGAAAAGTTGTGTTTAATGGTTAGATTATAAAATTGCATTCTATATTTATTTTCAAATCCTTGGGGTGTTACATTCTCCCCTCACAAAAATTCCATCCTCTAAATTTACAAAATATTACCTAAAAAGATTCGGGTATGTCTTTAACATCAGCTCCTCAGGCTCCCATGTTGCTTCTTCCATCTTATGGTTCCTCCATATAACATTTACTAGATGAGTCGTCCGATTTCTCAATTCTTGTTCTCTAGTATCAAGAATCTAGATAGTATCTTCACAATAAGATAGATCTGGATCAAGTTCCACTTCTTCATAAGTGAGTACATGTGTTGGTTCTGGCATGTACTTTCATAACATTGACACGTGGAACACATTTTGAACCTTAGAGAGACTTGGTGGCATTTGGAAATGGTAAGCTACGGCTCCAATTCAATCCAGAATTTCAAAAGGTCTGATGTACATAGGTATTAACTTTCCCTTCTTATTGAATCGTATAATACCCTTCCAATGAGATACCTTTATGAAAATGTGATCTCCTTCTTGAAACTCCAAATCCTTCGGTTATCTGCATAGCTCTTTTGCCTACTTTGAGCTATTTTGATATGGTTCTGGATAATCTTCACTTTTTCTGTTGTATCTTCAACAAGTTCTAGTCCCACGATCTTTCATTCACCAACTTCATCCTAGCATGTTGGTGTATGAAATCTCCTCCCATAAAATGCTTCATAGGGTGCCATCTGAATACTTGAATAGAAGCTATTGTTATAGGAAAAATCCATGAGAGGTAAATACTGATCCCAAATTCCTTCAAATTCACGTGAACAAGACCTCAACATGTCTTACAATGTTTGAATAGTCTAATCTTATTGTCCATCAGTTTGTGGGTGGTAGGCATTTCTCAAACGAAGATCAATATCTAGGGCATTCTGAAGACTTTTCCAAAATATTGATGTAAAATGTGGATCACGATCAGAAACAATCGATAGGGGTACTCCATGAAGTCTCACAACTTCATTTATATATATTCTTTCTAGATGTTCAAATGGTAGATATTCTCTTATAGCAAGAAAATGTGCTGACTTGGTAAGACGATCAAAAATGACTCATATTGCATCGTTCCTTCTAGGAGTCTTTGGTAGTCCCATGACAAATTCCATCGTGATATTACCCCATTTCCACTCTTGTATGGGAAGAGGTTGCAATACTCCTCTAGGCTATTGCCTTCCAACTTTCACTTGTTGAAAAACCATACATCCTGACACAAAATTAGTAATATCCCTCTTCATGTTGTCCCACCGAAACCGTTCCTTCAAATCTCTATACATCTTAGTGCTACCATGGTGTATATTGAAATTGGAACTATGATCATCATCCAACAATTCCCTTTTTAGATCAGGTATATCGGGAACACATAGTCTCTTCCCAAATTTCAAAATTCCATCTTTATATACGAAGTCACTCAATCTCCCATCTTTTACAGCTTTAATATTCTTTTGAAACTCCTCATCATCAGCTTGAGAATGTTTTATCCTTTCTATTAAAGATGTTTTGGAAAACATTTGAAAAATCATTGATGTTTCTCCTTTCGTGGTTATTCCCATATCCATCTTTACTAGATCCATGAAAATAAGATCCCTTTAAACTCTCATCTTTTTCAAAACTCCATGATCCTTACTGCTCAAAGCATACCTTTCGTGGTTATTCCCATATCCATCTTTACTAGATCCATGAAAATAAGATCCCTTTAAACTCTCATCTTTTTCAAAACTCCATGATCCTTACTGCTCAAAGCATATGCCACCTTATTTTCCTTCCCCGGGTGGTAGTGTATCATGAAATAATAATCCTTGAGTAGTTCAATCCATCTCATTTTCATCATGTTGAGTTCTTTCTGTAAGAAAATATACTTCAAACTCTTTTTATCAGTATAAATCTAAAATTTTTTACCATAGAGATAATGTATCCATATCTTCAAAGAAAATATTACAGTATCTAACTCAAGATCATGAGAAAGATAGTTTTTCTCATGAACTTTTAGCTGTCATGATGCATAAGCAATAACCTTATAATTTTTCATAAGGACACGACCATGTCCTTTCTTTGAAGCATCACTATAAATATCAGACTCGTCATTCCCCGATGGTAGAGTCAATAGAGATGCATTGACTAATCTTATCTTCAGTTCTTCGAAACATTATTCACAATCCTTTGTCTAAACATATTTAACCCCTTTACGTGTGAGCTTCATTAGTGGGTTAGCCAGTTGGAAAAAATTCTGCATGAAACACCGATAATAACATACTGAGTCAATATAATTGTGTACCTCAGTTTTGTTTGTCAACATGGGCCATTCTTGGATTGCCTTTGTCTTTGTAGGATCAACTAGGATTCTATCCTTAGAGACAATATGGCCAAGAAAAGAAACTGACTGAAGACAGAATTTTCACTTGCTAAACTTCCCATATAATTAATTTCTTCTAAGAGTTTTCAGAATAGTTCTCAAATGATCCTCATGGTCTTCATAGATTTTTGAGTATACCAGGATATCATTGATGAATATCACAAAAAAGTTATTAAGCTAATATTTGAAAATTCTTTTCATTAAATCCAAGGAAACAGAGGGTTCATTTTTCAGTCCAAATGGCATCACTGTAAAATCATAATTCCCATACCTGGTTCGAAATACTGTCTTTGAAAAGTCTTCCTTCCTCACACGCAGTTGATGATATCCGGATCGAAGGTCAATCTTCGAAAAGTATTGAGCTCCAGGAAGTTGGTCAAATAAATCATCAATCTGAGGAAGAGGATATTTATTCTTTATTGTAATAGCATTTATTTCCCTATAATCAATGCAAATCCTCATTGATCCATATTTCTTCTTGACAAAGAGAACAGGGGCTCCCCATGGAGAAACACTAGGTCGAATAAATCCTTTTTTTCTCAAATACTCTAGTTGTTTCTTTATCACTACTAATTCCACACTAGCCATTCTATAGGGAGTCTTTGATAGAGGTCTTGCATCAGTAATTAAATCAATAAGGAACTCAACTTCTAACTCTAGAGGATGTACAGGTAAATCCTCTGGAAATACATCAATGTACTCTTTCACAATGTTCACATCTTCAATTTGAAGGATTCTTTCCTCTCCCATATATATTGGATTATATTCCTATTCAAGTATTGCATTCAATAGAGCTACTCAGGGTGGTTCTAGATAAGAATAAGGTGGTGAAGTTTCTGCCGTAAATACAAGGGATTCTACACCATTTTTAAAAATTGTAACTTCCTTTTTCTTGAAATAAATCCTCTCATTATAATTTGACAGTCAATCCATACCGAGAATTATATCAAATTCATTAAAGGTTATGATGATAAGGTTAGAAACTAAAGCATGTTATTTTGTTTGGAGGGGGACTAGTCGACATGCCTTTGTTGCAATGATACATCCCATGGGAGTTTTGACTGACAACTCCTTTCATAAATCAAATTGGACATATCTAATTTTCATGGAAAACTGAGATGATATAAATGAATGTGATTATCTAGAATCAAATAATGTTTTGGATAAGATTGCGGAAACAATTAAAGTACCTGCCACCACGTCACTAGAAACACCAACCTCCGCGGTTGTAATCTCATAGGCTCTCCCTTGATCTCTTGGCTTTTTTGAGGCATGTTTCCTTGATGCTTAGGACACTCATTTTCATTGTGTCCCATCTCTCTGAAATTGTAGAATTGAATATCAGTTAAATGTTTCATCCCCTTGCAATCACCAAATCGATGACCCTATTCTCCGCAGTTATAGAAGACTCCCATGACATTCATGCATTTCCCGGGATAATTCATCCCACATTTATCACATAATAGGAAACTATTCACTCCCTTAATCTTTTTTGGTGCTTCTCCTTTTCCTTTGTTATCAGAGTACTTCTTCTTATCTTGGTTTCCTTTGAAAAAATTTGATCTAGAAAATTCTTTCTCTGTTTTGATGGAACTTGATACAATTTCATCATATGATGAAAATGATTGAGAAGCCAGTTCTCTTCAAAGACTTGGCTTAAGACATTCAAAGAAATGATCAATCTTGTCCGCTGAGTCATGTACGTAATCCATGACGTACCTGCCTAGCCTTCTGAAGTAGCCTCATACTATGCAACACTTTCTTCTTCCCTTTGTTTCAAGCCAAGGAATTTCCTCTTCCTTTCAGTTCATTTCTCACGAGGGAAGTATTTTTCGAAGAATATTTTTTTAAAATTTCTCCATTCCATATCCTCTATCTCTTCTTCCTCCATGGTATTTTGAATCAGGGACCACCATTGATCAGCGTCACCCTTGAGACAATATTCTGCCAGTACTAACTTTTCATTTTCATTGCATCTTAACGACATGAATATCTTTTCAAGGGACTTGATGCATTGATCAGCAACCACTAGATTAGTAGTCCTGCTGAAATATGGGGGCTTCTGCCGCATGAAACGATCCAACACAGGTGTTGAATGGTTAATCATTACAATTTACGTAAGTTGTCCCAATATGGTCCTAATCTGATTTTCTCTAACGTTGATTGTGTTGACTTTCTTAGTAGGGAGATCCCTACCTTTCCAACGAGTATTGATTACCCTTCTTCCATTAGATTTCAATATTAAATAATGGGATACACTAGATTAGTTTATGAATCTCAAATAGAAAATCACTCAACATAGATTGAAATTCTATGCATAGATATTCTTATAAATAAGGTTCCTATGAGGAAAAATTTACATTAACTCCTTTATAAAGGCTTGTAAAAAAATATGAATTATCTGAAGCGTATCCCCCAGGAGTGTCGTAACCAAGAGTGCAGCAAAGCCCATTGTCGTGCACCAGTTCTCGTTCGAGTCTAGCTCAAGGCGGTGTTTTCAGGTTTTACCCCTAGATACATCTGTGCTAGAGCCTCCTCTACCTGCTCGGATCTAGACAGGGACGTATTTCTTAAAATATCCAGAAAATATATTCCTTACCAAAATACCAGTACTTTCTTGTAGGTTAATCCTCAGATACTACATTAGGTCTTTGTTCACTACTATACATTTCCTACTCTAGTTTCCAAGTTTTCTACAAAACTTCCTCTGATACCAACTCTAACACCCCAACCCCTCTAGAACAGAGTAGTTGAATTACTTATTATATTGTCATGGTTTGAAGGAATAAAAATCATGAAGGATCGATCATTTTAGTATTCTTGAAGAAACTAGATACATATATGTAACTCAAATTACATTGAAAAAGGTTAAAAAGTACAATACATAACAAAAACTAAAAAATGCATCCACAGGAACTCAATAAAAGATATTCTCTTCATCACCTGTTGAAGGTAGACAATGAAAGGGGTTAGCTCAAATGATCATTAAGGGTTAAAAATAGTGGAAACATGAGTACAATAATAAGTGAATCACAATCAATCTGACATAATCAATATGGCATGGTGAATAAATGGACAACTAATTCCATTAATAAATTGAGAATGAAACTGCATCCATATATTTTTTCATAGTGAAAACCTCATGGATAAAAATAATAACTGATAATGAATAAAGATAATTCTTATTAATTGGACATCATTTATCTAGCACATGAAACCATAATACCATAAATACAGTTTAGTTCTATGGGTAGAAACCCTTCTGATTTTTTAAAACAAACTTGAAGGGTTTGTCGTCAAACTTTTTTGTCTCATGAGACCTACCGATGCATCGAGGGTCTGTAGCGGGCCCCACCCAACACTACATGTCCAAACCATTCTTTATGCATTGATTCAATACAAGATCAATATTCCTTTTCAATATCTTTATAGAGTAGAGTATACAGATTCATCAAAATTTCAAAAATTAAAATAACTTTCCAAGTAAACACCATATGTAAAATGGTATACGGCTTAGACAACATACATATCCATGGAATGAGATTATGGATATTTAATATAAATAAAATTTCAAATGAAAAGTGATCTCAAATGGTCAGTAGGTACACCACATAATTATTATTAGTTTCACAATGCAAATTTAGTCATAATCGAAAAGGTAGTTGAGACAAAGTTCCTTACCACAATCTAATCAGTCGAATCATATGACCAGAACATAATTTACATCAAGTGAATAATTGAATAACATGAATATAAATATAATCATGTTATTATATATCAAATGGAAGTACACATATACCACATACAAGATAGAAGTGGCGAACAATGAAAATCTCATAGATATGAAAGTGAGATGAGAAACCTCTTACCTTATGCTCGAGTGTGTTCTTCGTTTGTTTTAATGACCTGAATAATAAAATTTAGCTTTGTTAATTAATATTTACCGAACCTCTTATACATTTAATTTATTTATTATAACCTTATTAGGTACAGTAATTTCCATTTCTATGGGTTCAATTGGTTCAACATTCATGTTTTCGAAGCATTTTCTTATTTTGGTTTTCATGGTTCGTTTACTTGTTTCCATGAATGGAAGTTCATTTGAAACATGGTTAACCATACAGAATTGTTAATACATATTATTAACGAAATTATGGAGATATAAATGATCTTATAATTATTTTTTGTTATATACCATGATGATGATTCATTAGTTAAAAGATTAATGAAGTTCGTTTAGATCATTTTAGTGGTTCTTTGATAATAACATCCTCATTTTGTATTATAAATTAGAACCATGAGTACCAAAGAATTACAGAACCATGGGTGAGTCATAAAACATATATTATAACTTTGTTAAACGATATAAATGGTTTCATGTCCAGACTTGAATGAATTAATGCAAATTGAAATCACATCATCTACAAAGGCAGTAATTCGACACATCACGGACAATGCTTTTAATTCATTGAAGAAGTGGGGGAAAAGAGAAATATTGATGATGAATTTCTCATGAACATGAGAAAATATAGAATATAAAAGATTCTGGATATTTCATTCCTCTTGGGTAATAAGAGATGAAGAAATAATAAATAAAGAACTCAAAATAAAAGAATAATTTTGAAATCTCTTACAAAAATTCGGCAGCCTAATGGCTATGCAACAAGTTTTTAGAAAATATTAAAAAGAGAGGGGACAAGGGTAAATTATCAATATATGAATCATAATATATATTAGATCAAGAATAAGAATAAAAATAAGAATATGGTACGGAAACATTAAGGATATACCACATAAAAGAGAACTTGAAAGGAAAAAGTATGAAATTGGGAATTTTCTTACCTTGTAGAGTAAACCTTAGAAATTGAAAGTTTGGACCTTGGGGGATTGAATAAACCTTGGGAGGACTAATATGAAGGTAATAAGGATAGAGATTCGTTCAGGGAGAATTGGGAATGAATTCAGGGAAGGGAAGAGTTGGTATTTATAGGAAAAGTGAGGGATTATTTTAATAATTTCCAAGGGACACCTCATGGGTGGTATTTGAAAAACCATGGGCTTGCCCTTGGTATTTGCCCATGGTTAAAGCCACTTGGGAAAAATAACATCTTATTTAACTATACAAAAGTTGACCAGATTTATGACATCATTATTACATCATTAATGATGTCATTAACACATCGAAACTAAAAACTGTATTTTTTACTATTCACTGAAAAATCAAATGTTTCAGAAAAATTCCCAAAATTCTGCCTAAAAATTTTTCAACATGTAGAATTCAAAAGTGAAATACATTTTTCAAAAATAATTTCATAATTATTGTTAATATAATTCTTAAATAAGGTCATAGTTAATTCAAAAAATTACAATCTTAAAGTGCAATTAGTTTTATTTCCCATTGGAAAACTAATTAAGATCTCGTTATCTTATTGCCTTAAAAAAATAACATAATATTATTATTTACTATTTATAAGGGTCATATTACTATCCATATAACTATTCATATGGGTATGTTACTGTTCACCAAAAATCAAGTTTATTCTATCAGACTCCAAATGACTTACTGAACACAACTCTAGATGAACATTTTTTGAAATTCAAAACATTGAAGAAGAAAAGTTGTGTTTAATGGATATATTATAAAATTGCATTATATATTTATTTTCAAAACCTTGAGGTGTTACAATCTGACTGGGTACATTTATGATTTATGTTGATCAAGTCACGGCATAGGGGTCCTACCAACTGAGGTCTCATGAGTAGAATTACCCTACACATGACCTTGATCTAACCCCAGTGGTACATGCTCTACATTGTTAGAGGAACTACTTTTTAGAAGAGATATTAATTCTTTAAATGGGTCATAAAAATATCAAATACATATCCAGATAGTGATATTTTAATCTCACGTAGTGATGGTGGGTCGAATACCTGCAATTGTTTTATTTTGAGCTTGCTTGAACACGTGAAAAAAGAAATTCCATAGCTGATGCCTTGATCTAGGAGTCAATGTTTTAAGATTTCAAGGAGGCCAGTAGTGAGTGGAATCTGATGGATCTATTCTCTAAGATATATCTTTAGGTTTAGGAAAAACACGGGAAACCAGTCTTTGCATCTCTAGTAGTGACATCCTTCCATCTAGACTAGGTTTGGATGAGGCAACTATCTAATTCTTAGGGCCTCATATTGAGGGAGTATGTAACAGGAGAGAGCCTACCTTATGGTTGGGATACTGATGGTAGTGAAACCCTACTCTTTCATGGTCATGTGTGGTTACCTGTGGATATACATGAATTGTTGATAAGGGGATCCCATGATTCTATTTTGGAAGTTCATCCTAGGATTTCCAAGATGTATAGAGATATACATAATCAGTATTGGTGGCTAGGTATGAAAAGTTATATTTCAGGATTCATCACTCAGGGATCTACTTGTCATCCTGTGAAGCCAGAGTACCAGTGACCTGCTGGACTTATAGAGACTCTCTTTATTCTTGAGTGGATGTGGAATGATTTCACCATGGATTTCATGATAGGATTTCCCAGATCGCCTTAGGGAAGTTATGTAATATGGGTGATCATAGATATGTTTACCAAGGTTTAACAATTCTTACCTATCTATGAAACCTTCTATTTTGATGAGCTAGGAAGGATTTACATCTAGGAGATAGTGTGACTTCATGGTATACCCCATTCTAGACTGAGATTACCCTTTCACATCATGGTTCAATAAAGGGTTTCATAAGGAATTGGGTTCACAGTTTCTCTAGATTACAACATATCACCCTCAGACGGACGAGCAGTCTGAGTAGACAATACGCGTATTAGAGGATATGATTTAGGCTAGGAAACATGATTTGGATGTTTATAGGAAAATCATATACCATTGTTTGTTTTTTCCTACAACAACAGTTTTCAGGAAATAATTTAGATGGATTCATATGAGTCCCTATACGGTAGATCATTCCATTCACCTTTATACTAGATTGAGGTAGGTGAGGCAACTCTACTGGTTCCTCATTACGTTTAGGAGTCTACAGAGAAAGTCGAGCTGATTCAAAAGAATATGGCTATAGATTAGTCTATGAAGAGGTGTTATACCGGTCTTCATCATAGACCTCTGGAGTTTGAGGTGATACATCGGGCTCTTCTACGTGTATCACCTAGATTGGGTCATAGATGAATTAGGAGATAGAGAAATTTATTTCCTTGTTATGTTGGTCCAGGTACCTATAGGTTTTTGTTACCTAATAGGTACCATTCCATGCATGATATCTTCCAAATATCTCATATTTGACAGTATCATACTAACCTGTCTTATTTATTTTTCCCCAAGGATATTGAGTTTGATGTGGATGTGTCCATTGAGAAGCATTTGATACTTATATTTAATCGGAGTATGAAGGATCTCTAAGGCATGTCAATTCATCTGGTTCAGGTGTTATGGTAGCACATACACGTACAAGATGAGACCTAGGAACATGAGGTTAATGTATGTGTGTAGTGGCCAGAACTTTTTCAAGATGAGGTCTTATCACCCTGAGAAGGGAAACTCAGGGACATGTTGTCTTAATGACGGGAGGTTATAACATCACAACTTTTCTCAAAGGTAAGAACCATTTGTTTTTTGTTCAATTTACTTTTTATCCCTTATAATGATTCATAATGTAGTCAAGGTGGTATTGGGTGTGTTTAGGGCTCGTTTGAAGCCCAGATCCTTGAAAATTAAAGTGGTAGATTAGGCCACATGGTTGTTAGAAACCATGCCGCCTCGGCTGCATGGTTTCCCTAAACTGTGTAGTTTATGACAGTGGAGTGTTGGGGGACACATGGTTTGTCTGAAACCATGAGGCCCCAAGTGAACACCCATGAGGGAAACTATAGGTTTTTGGAAAGTGTACCTTTCGTTGTTTTTACAAAATTAGACAAAGTATGTTCCTAACTGTGTAGGTTTCCCCTTTGATGCAGTGGTCTGGTGCATGGTTGGTGCATGATTTAGCTAACCATGTGGATAAACCATGTGCCCTTATTTTGAGTTTGAAATACCCATTTTCCCTTAATGAATGATTTAAACACTCTTCTTCTTTCTATCTATCTTCTCCAGTGGTGTAGTCCTCCTCCCCCACATATGAGCTCCTCCTCCCCTATTTATAGGGTTTGTGATAATTCCTTCAATCAGACTCCAAATCTCCCACCATCAGAATCATTGTAAATACTTCATTAATCTCTTCGATCTTATCCTTTCTATTTAAATGTTCCTCCATCCTCTGTTGCGCTATCTAGGAGAAACCATTTTCACCCTCATGTATTGATAACCGTAAACATAGTAGAAGAAATAACATAAACTACTCATCACAACACAAAAGAAGTAAATGGATAGATATCACTATTAAATGCCAAGAAATAATAAAAAACAACACATGATATATACCCATGGTTTGAATACACACCTCAAGGATGAATAATATATCACTCGTCATATAAAAATCAAATAAAGTGATTTGTATGCATCAAATATCACAAGTTAAATGATCCATCACCATCATAATCCATTAAGGTGAATGATCTATCACCTAAATAGTATCAAAGTAAAATAAGTCATCATCAGTGAATGATGAATTATCAATAAAAGTTAAATGATACACTACCATTGTCATATTTATGTGCAAGATATAACACCATTTTATAGCTTGGGTGGATGAGGAATCAGAAAACCATCCCATTAGGGAGGAAGATATATCACTGGTATCACTATCAAAGTGGAAGAAATACTACCACATCAAGTCCCAATGTAGATGATGCAACATAAGTAATGTCATTAGGTGTATAATGAACTAGTGGTATCACATTTCAAGTAGTCGGTACACCACCAGTATCAATTCATGGCTGGACCTTATACAGTAGGAATAAGTCCCCAAGTGGATGTTGTTCCATCGAGAAAAATCTCATCAGGGGACAAAGCTCCACCACTAAAATTTCTCATGTTTTTGATATACTAATAATACATAAATCAAAAGTTCATGAGATGATAATATTTTATTATTTTCTTAATGAATTATGGATCAATTTCACTCTATAGGGGTGTATGTGAAACCACCAACCTGCTCAAAGTCATTAGTATACCTCTAGTGCACCAAGGTGGATGATATTCCACCCCAATTAACATTAGTTGGATGGGAACCAACTTATACCAAGAATCTCTCAAAATTAATGATACATTACTAAAATTAAATTAAAGGAATTTATAAACATTAAACATATCAAAGGATCTACTTATAAGTTGTTAACCCTTGTCAAAGTCTCAAGATTTGGTCATCCTACTGATATCATAGCTCATAGTCAAGAAATTATTTTACAAGGAATACTATAGGGGCTTGTTCTATTCCACTGGGGTTGGTTATTAGTCAAATAAATCCATAATGGGTTCAAAATCATGGTTTTTAACTCATTTTCATATTAAATTTGGTCATTGGAGACCAAAGGTGTTGATGCACGACACTCGTAGTCCATGAATAACCTTACAAGTTTCCATTAGTCCCATTGAAATTTAATCAAACCAATTTAATAAAATTTTAGGTTGTATGAAAAAAAAGCATTTCCCACATTTCATATGATGTATACATGGTATAAAAATATTGTCAGGTAACCAAAGGACTTCCTACCTTGGACTTGTGTGGTCTAACTCTATGAAAATCACCCCTTGATCTGGAATCAAATTAACATAATAACGAAACCAAGAAAAATCTATATAATTAGTCATAATCATAGATGAATTAACAAGTAGTGAAAAAGTAATAATATAGAGAGTATGAGTAATATCCTAACCAGTTTCAAACTCCTACATTGAATGGATTGTGAAGAAAATGATGAATAGATAAGATTCCACTCCTAAAAGACGATGGAACAAATAAGAACAATAGAAGGAACCTTTGGTTGTACTGGAGGAAATGATAGTGAAATCTCATTTTATGAAAATTAAAAAAAATTATTTATTTATTAAGGTTAACATTTTAAAATAAAACTACAGGTATACAATGGGTTCCTACTAGACAGGCACAGGGTAGTCCCCTAGGGGTCATCAGACACCTGATGGGACACCTAGAGGCTTTTCCTCCATTTTACCATCCACTGAGTACTTGAGACATTTTTTAAGGGATATAAGTCCCAAAACATTTCTTTTTTCTAGAAATGATACCACTTTAACTACACAAACCATAATAAATACCAAAAAATACAAGAGGTTTGGTGAAATTAAAATTAAAATCACACCTTGTATGAATGTGGAGTGTTATAGATTAGATGTTCACTCATGTATAAAAGATTAGAGTAATGATAATAACATATAATTATAACCATGTAAACATATAATGTAGTATTTAAAAAAATTATACTAAATAATTACATTTGGAGAATAAATAAAAATTATTTGGAACCCTTAACTTAGTTAAGGTTCTTAGCTTAGAGTCATCTCTTAGAACCAAAAAATATATTCAACATAAAAGAGATGAAAATTGTAGAAACTCTTTAAAAAATATATAAGAAAAGAACTTTAACATGGTTTAAAGATAAATTGGAAGTGGGGGTGAGTATTTATAGGTATGGTGAGTGGAATTACTTGGAATAAAGTATTGATTATTTTTTCATTATCCCAAGTGCCTTAATACTCACCAAAGTGCCTCATTGCCTCCCTTAATTCTCCACTATAATTTTTAGTGAAAAAATAGATAAAGTCACCATCTTGGATGAGTTTTGTCATACCTAAATATATAAGATGTCATATTTACTGTATTCCAACATTTTTTATAGTATTTTAATTTTTCTATTAAAAATTATCAAATTTCACCCCTCACTTAATATATATGTATTGATTAAAAATATTTAATATATTATTCCAAATTAATACTCCAATTATGTGAAATTTACCTTTTAAATAAAGATGATATATTTTATAAAAATTTACCATCATATCAAAATTCATCTTATTACTAAAAGAAATTTCACATTAATACCACTTAAATCATAGATACATAACTCCTTGATACATCACCATAGGCATTAATGGTAAGGTGTTCAATAAGGGTACTTTAATGGGGTGGTTCAGCCAACATTGATTTAGTAATTATTTCTATTAACTTTAATTTTTCTTGTAGATAATTCCCCGTAATCTTTAATTGTTAAATTTCAAATTTGTCTTGGTCTCAAGAAAACCCTTATGATGTTATATCTTTCCAAATATTTGATAAATGAACATCATATGGGATGTTTCTACTAATTAATTCCATGGTTTCTCCCATCACCACTAATTAACTCTTGTCATTTACCTTCTTAATAAACTCAAATTATAACAGTTACTTTATAATGTATACATTGTTGGGTGTCTTGAATTTAAAAAGTGAATAAAATATATAGGGGTGGTAAAATAGTTTGAATAAAAATGTGGGATGGTTTTTCAAAAAAGTGGGAGATATTTATTTTCTCAGAGATCCATGTATGGATCTTATAAAAAGGATAACTTGGATCACTACCAAGGGGGGAGAGAAGAATATATTGTTATCCAAGATATAGCTTCCAAGATAGAATAGGTATGGGTTCCAACTTTGCATTAGCGCAAGTGTCAATTATGTCGAATGAAGTGTTGATAATGAAAAATGTTGCATTGATGATAGTGTGGGAAGAGATCCATGATGTATGGTTCCATGTATCAAAATTATTCTTAATGAGAATAATTAGGCATCTTGTCTTGGTAATGAAAATTAGTAGTAAAAAATATGGTGAGATCATGTGTGAGAGATAAAATTCTTTAATGTGTTAGAAATTTTTATGGGTGATATAAATTCTGATGAGTGAGTGATAAAAATCTATCAAGTGAAAGAAATACTTTAGGTGTGGGGCATGAGAGATTATAAGTGTATAAAGAAATGATCTATGAGATATATATGTCATTATGTATATGGTAATTAAAAAAAGGGAATCGAGGTGATATGGAAGGTTTGTAATGTTGGAGGACCTGAGGTGGCTGATTTCTTGGTAGTCAAACTAGATAATGACATCCCCTGTGAGGTTCTCAAGGTTGGCATTCCTGACACTGAGTGGCCTGGTGCCTCTCCTGGCCAACATCAGTGTCAGCTGGTCCAACCCTTGACCTAGAGCACCGCATGTGAAGAACTCTACCTCCATGTAGTATAGATTCAGGGTTAACTCAGGTAGGTCCTCATCAAGCATTGATCCAGAGTGGGCACATGTTAGGAGGAGGGGTATGGTGAAGACATATATGATGGAAGAGAAAAAAGAGTGAGAAAGAGGAGGAGGGGATGATTCCATGGATAATTTTGTATGTGTTATGGGAAAACATCTATTTATATAACATATATATATATATATATATAAATATCCAACCCAACATAGTAGAGTGTGGTCAAAGACATGGCTGATTTTAATGCAACTGGAATAGGGTACCATTGGTGACACTTATACATCTGGATGTTCCATTTTCAAAGTTTTGAAATCCATTTTTCAGATTGAATTAACTGGTTTTAATATTTACCATTCAATTGACATCATTTTATTATGACTACTAATAGAATCTTCTGACGAATAAATGGTATTTTTTCCATGCATTTGACCTATACCACACCCATCCTTCTTTACTATTGTTAATTGAAAAACTTTTTTACAAACAATGAAGGTGGTTTCCTCCAAAATATTATTATTACAAAATAAGTAAAACACAAATGAGAATGTGAGATCATATATTGATAGAATTTAATAAAACATGATATATTATGGAAAAAGGAGCTTCGAACCATATATGAAATGACTAATAAAAAAGATAACTGAAAAAATGGGACATATAGTTATCTTAAACTATGCTGCCCAGTCCTTATTGTTAAATAAACCATGTTTCTCCATCCACACGGTTAAATAATCCATGTGGGGTGTTGCAGGGCTTCTTAGAGAGAACCGAATGACATGTGCACAATTTGTTTAACTGTGCATTATAGCATGTCAGAGGTGTGTTCCTTGGGTAGATGGGGATTCATGGGTAGATAACGGTTAGAAAAAATTTTCTCCAAAACAATGCGACCCACTATCCTTGTATAGGAGATGTTTAATGGTTATCCTATAGATTGGATAAGCATGCAACCAAACCGTGTTTCACTTTAAATTTTGGTTGAATTTCTATTTTCCCTTCCATATATTTTACCCCTCTTGCTTTCTTTTTTTCCTCCTGTAAATAGACCCTCTATCATTGATTCAGTTTCCAAGGTGATAGTAGTAATCATATCTTCCCATTCTTACATTCACCCTCTAAGGAGTCATTATATCACTAGGTCACCCTCTATTGTCCCCTAGGTCACAATATAACACAAATGACAACATGGTTGCCTTAGTATTAGAATATTATATCAATTCAACACGTGTAGGTCAAACTGAATAGAATCCTTATGTATAATTATCATCACATCATTACCTCATTAGCCCCATACAAAAAGGAATAAAAGAATCGGTCTCAAAATATGGCTCAAGCCTGTCACCCATCTAAATTCATCACTAGGCCTGTCATTACACACCCAACCCATCCAAAGTCTCCAAAGGGAAAACACACCTAGGTAATCACATCTTCTTAGGGGAAGAACACACAACCCATGGTAATCTCAACCATCCCAAAGGTTATAAGACATCTCAACATTCACTAAGGCCTACAAGATCCACTCACTAAAAACCATCACAATACTCTACTCATAGGTCTCCAATAAACCTATACTAAGGGCCACTAAACTTTCTTAATTAATTCAAAAAATCACCCCTCACAACTTGTGTATCTCATTGAATACATTTATCATAAAGGCCTCTACTACCAGAGGTCAAGGCATCGATCCAATGCATAATTATAGTAATCTGACCCCATAAATCCCAGAATCACTATTATGATTCCATTACATTGTCATAATATACAGAAAATCATGTACCAAAAGACTAAATAATTGTTGGAACCAGGTTCTTCAAAGCATGATTTGGTGTATGGTTTGTGTTTGTTGTCAATCCTCAGTGGAAGTTCAGGGTGTGAACCAACAAAGCGATCATACCGTTCAGGAAGAAAAACAGTAGTGAAGGTGGCGCTGTTTCCTAGTGTTTGCCAAATTTTTGGGCCTGAAAATCCGTAAATAAAGTAAAGTGTTTTTGGCAAAGATACTTGCGCGCCGAGCTCTTGGAGGATGAAAGAATTGCGCGCCATATGTTTTTGAGGATCAGAACATCACAATTTGGCTAAGGAAAGAAGGTCGCGCAAGTGTTGGTTGGGTCGCGCAAGTAACTTGCGCGACAGTGGATCTGGAGACAGGACTTGCGCGCCGTCGAGGGACTTGCGCGCCGCCGCGCAGGGGGTCCAGTTTGCCTATAAATACTGGACCACCCCTCTTCATTTCAAACGGAGTTCAAGGCCGAGAGATTGTTCGAGCTCTCGTCACGCAGGTGGTTGAGTCGCGCAGGTGGTTGTTTTGTCGCACAAGTAGAGTTTGCGCGCCGGTGTTTGGCTGTTCTCCCAAGGCAGTTTGGAAGAGAAAGGAAGTGGATCGCGCAAGTATTTAGTTCAAGAAGGCAGTGTCGCGCAGGTTCTTCAGTGACACTTGCGTGCCAGTTTTTTCTTGCGCGCCTGAGACTTGCGCGCCGCCGGGAGACTTGCGCGCCGGGCTTGAAAAGGAGACCTAGACACTATTGAAGCACGCCTGCCTTGCTGGAGCTGCACGAAAGCCGATAAACTACTCGGTTCATTCGAGGAAAAGTGATATTCTTCTTCTGGTGAGAATCGGACTTCAATAGAGCATCTACATTCAACAAAGGATGCACTCTTATGCAAATGAAGAAGAGACCTACACGTCTATAAACTGAGTGGGACTTCACCAACAGCAGTGAGCCAGGGGGAGTCAACGGGAGTGACCCGAGGGACGCAGTGAGTTATCCCTGAACTATTGTAAAGGCAGTGAGCCTGGGACAGAGTGTCTGTACCCGAACATTTGTATCCGCAGCTAGTGAAGCATAGTGGATTTAGGTACGACCAGCAACCTGTCGGCGTATGCTCCTTGGACGTAGCCCTTAGTGGTGAACCAAGTAAAAATGACTGTGTCTTCTCTGTGCATGTGAATGTTTCATTTTTGATCGTAATCATCATACAGGTTCAACAAGTTCCTACCAACGTGGGAACAAGATCCAACAAATTAAAAGAAAAAGTGGTCACCCTGATTCACCCATCCCCTCTCAGGGTGTCCCGGGGTCCTTCAAGTGGTATCAGAGGGTAAAGGTTACTGGCGTTGAATCTGACCTTCTCCGTCATGGAAAACGCGATCAATGTCAGGGGAGTCCCTCACTTCGATGGAAGCAATTTCCAGATCTGGAAGAACAGAATGAGATCTCATCTAAGATCTCTTGGAATGGAAGTTCTTTTTTCTACTGTGCAAGGAATACATGTCACTGATCCAACAGGTCTGGCTATGACTGAAACAGACAGGAAACTTCTTGATGCAGATGCCAAAGCACAGAATGCTCTCACTGCTGCCCTTTCTGATCAGATTTACCTGAAGGTGATGAATTTCACCTCAGCAAAATCTATGTGGGATAAACTTGAGAATATTTATGAAGGTGATAGCAAAGTGAAGGAGGCTAAACTACAAGTGCTACACAATCGGTTTGATGATCTGAAGATGCATCCAGACGAGAATGCAGACTCTTTCTTCAATCGAATTACTGAGGTGGTTGGAGCAATTCGGGGTCTAGGCGAAGAAATCAAAGACATTGATATTGTAAAGAAAATATTAAGAAGACTTTCACCTCTGTATAATGCGAAGGTGTCAGCTCTTGAGGAAAGAGATCTTTCCAAACTTTCTCTAGATGACTTACTGAGCAGTTTGGTAGCATATGAAATGAGAGTCAAACTGGAAGATGCTACGACTCGGGTGAGCAAGGAAATGGCATTCAAGGCCATGGATAAATTGAAAATCTCAAAGGATAGTAGCGGTGATGATGACGAAGAGAAAGAAATTCTTTCTCTCATTGCAAAGAAGTTCCAGAAGGGGAAAGGGAAATTCAAAGGGAAGTTACCTCTCGCATGCTTCCGTTGTGGAAAAGTTGGGCATATTGCCTCTCAGTGCTTGAAGAATATCAATGATGATGACAGTGAAGATGAAAACTTCAAGAATCCTCAAAGAAGGTTCTTCAAAAAGGGAGACTTCAAATCTGGTAAGAAAATGCAAAGAAAGAGTTTTGTCTGTGAAGAGGAAGAAGATGACAATGAATTCTGTGATGAAGAAGAACCAGAATTCAAAACTGGGAACCATGCTTCTATGATGGCCACTGTTGAAAAGTCAGAAGATACAGATGGTGAAAAACAACTGAGAACTTGTGTTGATCCTGAGGTGCAACTTAAGGATGCAGTTAGTAAGCTTAAGATTAAATGTAAGAGCTGCAATAAGTGGAAATCAATTGTAAAAGAATCAACTGAATATGTTGATCAACTTGAAGCTGAAATTGAACGACTGGAAGAATTTGTGAAGGTACAGTCTAAAATAATTGAAAGAAATGATGATGCAGTTGATCTGAAGCTGAGAATTGAAGAGCAAGCAAAGGTCATCAATGACCTCACATCCAGACTGGATGAAAAATCCAAGACTGTTGAGGGTCTTGAGGAGGAAGTAGTTACTCTGAGGAGTAAAATGGAGACAGAATCAGTTCCAAAAGAATCGAGGAAGAAAATACAGTTCGGAAGATTCTCAGATGCAGAATTACTTGCAAGAGCCAAGTGTGGTTCAGACGGGGTTGGAAAAGTCTTGAGTGATCAAAGACCTGCTTGCATGGGAAAGAGTGGAATTGGCTGTGAGGCTGAGTCATCAACTGCTGGAAGTGCAAAGATCCAAAAGAAAGATAAGATGAAAGTTGAACATGTTGAAATGTTACCTAGAGTGCTGAAAAAGGAACCCTCAATCCAAACTAAAAGGAGACCTGAAAATTATCCTCAAACTTTCAAAAATGGCAGACAGTCTTACTATTCTCCCAAGGAAGAAGCTATAAGGAAAAATTCAAGTGAGAAGACATTTCTTCTCATGAAGTGTCAGTTCTGTGGCTATTTGGGCCATACCATGTCCTATTGTGAAGAGGCAAGAAGCTATCTGAATGGAGAAGATATAGATGCTCAACAAAGGAGAACAATTTCATATCCTAATTCTTATAGAAGAAATAATTTCTATGGATATTGTTTTCATTGTTCTAACTTTGGTCATAAGGCCATTAATTGCAGGCAGAGAAGGGATATTGACACCTCATGCAGAAGTTCCAGACATGTCAAGTCTCGTCAGCAAGACGATGTTTCTCTTTCAAACAGGTTCTCACCTCTTAAAGAAGACTTTGACTATGAAGAACCTGGGTTTGCGGAAGAGATAGTTTAAAGGCCATCAGTTCTATATACTCAATCTAATGTCTCATGGAAGGAAAGGAGGAAGATTGAGAAATCAAACCTTGCAGAGGTAGCTCTCAAAGCTACAAAGAACAACAGTACCTGGATTCTAGATAGCGGTTTCTCATCTCATATGACAGGTAATGCCGGTCTACTAACAAATATCATAAAGAATGTTGATGGTACAGTAAGATTTGGTAATGATGGGGCTCTGAAAATCAAAGGGAGTGGAAGTACCAAATTAGCTAATGGAGAACTAAAGAAGACTGAAGTCCTTTACGTAGATGGCCTACGTCATAATCTCCTCAGTGTGAGTCAACTCTGTGACTCAGGACTTATGGTTACTTTTAATCAGAAAGGCTGCACCATCAAGGGAAAAACCGGCAATTCACTTATGAAAGGATGCAGAACAGAAGGCAACTTGTATCAGGTTGATAGTGAAGAGAATGTATGTTACATGACTGTTGAAGAAGAAAACAATTTGTGGCATCGGAGATTGGGACACATCAATCAAAAAGACATGGAGAAAATATCAAAATTGAGAATTGTCATGGACATTCCCAACCTGAAGCGTGAGCGTGAAAAATCCTGTGATGCTTGTATTCGTGGGAAGTTGGTCTGCAGTTCATATCGGCCAAAGAAGAAAAAGGCATCTCACCTTCTTGATCTGATTCATACAGATGTTTGTGGTCCAATAAATGTTGCCGGAACTCATGGAGAAAGGTACTTTGTCCTTTTCATAGATGATTACAGTCGAATGGCATGTGTGATGGTCATTCACCGGAAACGACAGGTCCTTGACTGCATGAAAACATATCGGCGAATCGCCGAGAATGATACTGGACGAACAATCAAAGTGTTGCGATCTGACAATGGAGGAGAATACACGTCCATTGAATTTGAAAATTATCTGGAGAAGCATGGGATACAACATGAGGTAGCTTCTGTGAGAACTCCACAACAAAATGGAGTTGTTGAACGAAGGAATCGACAGGTGAACAACATGGCACGAACTATGCTGATTGAGAGTCGTATTCCACGACATTACTGGAAAGAGGCTGTTCAAGCTGCAGTGTACATTCAGAATCGAACAGGACTTTATATGGGTGAGATGAAGACACCATATGAATTGTGGCATGGACGGAAGCCTTCTCTAAAATACTTTCGTGTTTTTGGAAGTAAGTGCTTCATCAGGAACAAAGAAGGAAATCAGGGGAAATATGGTGACAACGCAGATGAAGGAATCTTCCTCGGTTACTCAATGAACAGCAAAGCCTACAAATGTTTCAACAATCGTTTGGGAAGGATTGTGGAAAGCAATGATGTTAAGATAATTGAAGAGAAAACCACAAATGCTTCACGGACTTCATATGCTGATGTGATAGAAAGTCATGAAGAATGTGGACATGAAGAAACTACAAATGCAGAAATAGAGGAAGCTGTTCAAAACACTCATCAATCACATAATGATGTTGACTCAGAAGAAGAATCTGAAGAAGAAACTATGGTTGAAGAGAATACTACTGAACCTCGCAGGAGAAATCGAAGAGCTGAGATTGATCCATCCAACATAATTGGGGATAGGAGTGCACCCACACAAACCAGAAGGATGAGGAATACCACGCAATCTGCATTTCTATCAGTTGTAGAGCCATCCTCATTCGAAGAAGCTGCAAAAGATGAATCTTGGGTGAAAGCCATGAATGATGAATTAGATCAGATTGATAAGAATCAGACATGGGATCTTATCCAGAGACCTGAAGGTCACAATGTGATTGGTACCAAATGGATTTTCAAAAATAAGTTTGATGAGCATGGAAGTGTTATCAGAAACAAGGCACGACTGGTATGTAAAGGATACTCCCAGATTGAAGGTATTGATGTTGAAGAAACCTTTGCTCCAGTTGCTAGACTGGAATCAATCAGGCTTTTCCTTGCCATGGCACTCCAAAGAGGATATAAAGTATATCAAATGGATGTTAAGACAACATTCTTGAATGGTGTACTCGAAGAAGAAGTCTACATTGAACAACCGGTGGGGTTTGTCTTGGGTACCGATGAAACAAAGGTCTGCAAACTAAAGAAAGCTCTATATGGTTTGAAGCAGGCACCACGGGAATGGTACTCACGGCTAGATTCATATCTCAAGAAGTTGGAATTAAAAAGAGGAGGAGTTGATCACAATCTCTATGTGAAGAATTCTCCAAAAGATCAGTTCATGGTTCTTGTCTACGTTGATGATATCATTTTTGGTGGCAGCAGGCAGAAATCAGTGGATGAATTTTCCAACCACATGAAATCAGAATTTGAAATGTCTATGATTGGGGAGCTCACATATTTCTTGGGGTTGCAAGTAATTCAAAAGAAGGAATACACTTTCATTTCTCAGGAAAAATATGCAAGAGAGTTGCTGAAGAAGTTCAATATGCAAGACTCCAAACCAATGTCAACTCCGATTCCTGTTGGAACTAAACTTGGAAAGCATGAGGATGGGAACTCTGTTGATCCCACCATGTACAGGAGGATCATTGGAAGCCTATTGTATCTGACAGCGACAAGGCCAGATATTGTCTTTGCAACATGCCTTGCGGCCCGCTTTCAGAGTAATCCAAAGGAGGAACATATGTCAGCAGTAAAAAGAATCATGAGGTATATTCAAGGCACACATAACTTCGGGTTATTTTTTGCTGCAGGCAGGGACAGTGAATTATCAGCGTTTTCTGATGCTGACTGGGCTGGGGATGTAGTAGACAGAAAGTCCACTAGTGGTGGAGCTTTCTATATTGGGCATAAATGTGTTGGCTAGTTGAGCAAAAAGCAAGAAAGTACTTCTCTTAGTACTGCTGAAGCTGAATATATCTCCGCCACAAAAGCATGCACTCAACTTCTTTGGATGAAGCAGCAGCTAACAGATATTGGTGATAAGGTGCAGCAACCAATGGTGATTTATTGTGATAACAAAAGTGCAATTGATCTTACGAAAAATCCGGTTCAGCATTCTCGTACAAAACATATTGAAATACGGTATCATTTTATCAAAGAAAAGGTTGAACAAGGCGTGATTAAAATGGATCATGTTGGAACTAATGAGCAAGTGGCTGATATCTTAACCAAGCCATTGTCCGCGGCTGTGTTCGAGAAGCATCGGTTGAACCTCGGTGTTCAACCACCTCCTACTGCATAAGGAGGATCCGGAAGTCCCCTCTCCCCGTTTGTTTTAACTGTTTTTATCTGTTTATGGCTGTGATGCAGGTTTTTGGGGGAGATACTATCCAGGGGGAGTATGGCTTGAGCTGAATGTTGAACAAACTTTTCGGTCTTTGGTTTTATTGTCAATGGGGGAGAAAGGAATAAATTCAAGGCAAGAAATTCTTCTGTGATGAGAAGTGTAAGCTTGTGATGAGAAGTTTAATAAGGATAACATCGGGATGGAGGATTTCGTGTACGATTTCAACACACTAATACCCAATTCAAGCTTTCTCTCTTGTTTTCTACACCGAGCATTGCTCACGTAGACTTAGAGTGTTAGCTGAGTTGATTCTTGCGTTTTGGATTTGCTCATGGTTGAAGATCTATTGAGTTTATTCTGATTGCCAACAAACCCAAAGGGGGAGATTGTTGGAACCAGGTTCTTCAAAGCATGATTTGGTGTATGGTTTGTGTTTGTTGTCAATCCTCAGTGGAAGTTCAGGGTGTGAACCAACAAAGCGATCATACCGTTCAGGAAGAAAACAGTAGTGAAGGTGGCGCTGTTTCCCAGTGTTTGCCAAATTTTTGGGCCTGAAAATCCGTAAATAAAGTAAAGTGTTTTTGGCAAAGATACTTGCGCGCCGAGCTCTTGGAGGATGAAAGACTTGCGCGCCATATGTTTTTGAGGATCAGAACATCACAATTTGGCTAAGGAAAGAAGGTCGCGCAAGTGTTGGTTGGGTCGCGCAAGTAACTTGCGCGACAATGGATCTGGAGACAGGACTTGCGCGCCGTCGAGGGACTTGCGCGCCGCTGCGCAGGGGGTCCAGTTTGCCTATAAATACTGGACCACCCCTCTTCATTTCAAAAGGAGTTCAAGGCCGAGAGATTGTTCGAGCTCTCGTCGCGCAGGTGGTTGAGTCACGCAGGTGGTTGTTTTGTCGCGCAAGTAGAGTTTGCGCGCCGGTGTTTGGCTGTTCTCCCAAGGTAGTTTGGAAGAGAAAGGAAGTGGATCGCGCAAGTATTTAGGTCAAGAAGGCAGTGTCACACAGGTGCTTCAGTGACACTTGCGCGCCAGTTTTGTCTTGCGCGCCTGAGACTTGCGCGCCGCCGGGAGACTTGCGCGCCGGGCTTGAAAAGGAGACCTAGACACTATTGAAGCACGCATGCCTTGCTGGAGCTGCACGAAAGCCGATAAACTACTCGGTTCATTCGAGGAAAAGTGATATTCTTCTTCTGGTGAGAATCAGACTTCAATAGAGCATCTACATTCAACAAAGGATGCACTCTTATGCAAATGAAGAAGAGACCTACACGTCTATAAACTGAGTGGGACTTCACCAACAGCAGTGAGCCAGGGGGAGTCAACGGGAGTGACCCGAGGGACGCAGTGAGTTATCCCTGAACTATTGTAAAGGCAGTGAGCCTGGGACAGAGTGTCTGTACCCGAACTTTTGTATCCGCAGCTAGTGAAGCATAGTGGATTTAGGTACGACCGGCAACCTGTCGGCGTATGCTCCTTGGACGTAGCCCTTAGTGGTGAACCAAGTAAAAATGACTGTGTCTTCTCTGTGCATGTGAATGTTTCATTTTTGATCGTAATCATCATACAGGTTCAACAAGTTCCTACCAACGTGGGAACAAGATCCAACAAATTAAAAGAAAAAGTGGTCACCCTGATTCACCCCTCCCCTCTCAGGGTGTCCCGGGGTCCTTCAATAATTTATTTGTCTTGGCAAACTAGATACATACATGAACTTTTTATTACAAATAACTACACAAAATACAACACAATTTTTTTTAGGATAAAAACTTTATTCTATCTAGAAAATATTTTCATATCTTTTTTTGTACACTTCATCAAATCTTGATGAAAGGAAAAAATATAAAGGTGATCTAAAATGCTCTATAAGGGTAGGTACAACATTAGAAATAATGAATCAATTAGAATAATCATTATGACATGGTAAATATCTGAACACACATTCCATGTAATCAATAAACTAAAAATTAAGTGCATACACAATATGGAAAGGTAAATAATTGAAAATACATTCCATTTAAATAATTGAATAGAAAAAAATCAATATTGAATGGTAAGAAACTAAAAACACATTACATTTAATTAATAAACTAATAATGAAATGGATCGATAATGTTTTTCATAGTGAAAATTTCATGGATAATAAATACTAAATAAAAATGAAGTTAATTCTTAATTATTGTATGTCATGTCTGAGGCGCATGAAAACCTATATCCTCAAGACCTTTCCCAAGATAGTTTAAAACTATCGGTAGAAACCACTTTAATTTTCTCAACTAATTTGTCTCATGAGAATATGTTGATTCATTCAGGGGTTAAATAATGGCCGATCCCTTCTCTTTAATACCTATCCAAAGTATTCCTCATATCAAATAATCAATTTAATTAGTAAGGAATATGCCTTATCAAATATCTATATTGATTAAAGAATATCAATTTCTGACTATTTCCTCAGATAATGAAATAATTTTTAATGTAAACACCATATGTAAAAATGATATATGGTTTAGTCCATAAACATATCCATGATACGAGATATGGATAATTAGGGAAAATTCAATGTCTAATGATCATAAATAATTGAATATTTCAAGGGGACTAGAAAATAAATAAAGGAAGTGAATGTAAATACCATCATTGGCCAAATAAATCATAAAGCATCTTGAGGAATGTAAATACTATAAAACTATATTCCAAGTGGATTAAAAAAGATAGGGTTTTTTCCTTGATGAATGTAAATACTATAAAAAGATCCATTAAAAACATTCTCAAGGAAAATATCCTTTTAATTTAGGAAAATTTTTTAAAATAATTTTCTTAGAAAATCACTTTTAAAAAAATATTTAAAAATAAACCTTTTAAACATTAAAATGAAGATTTGAAGAAATGATGGTAAGTAAATCTATACATTCATTACAATTAAAAAAGATCATTCATTTTACACGGTAAAAAGGTTAGAAAAATTCCTTGTTTAGAAAGAGATAAAAAGATTATTTTGAAAAAAAATTTAAAACAAAAAAGGGTAAAAATGTATTTAATAAATAATTTGAAAATTTTTCAAAAACCTTTTTGGATGAAAAATTAGAAAACATGGTTTTTATAAGAAAAAAGTTTATCTGACTAAAGGGAGAAAAGGAGTAACTTTTTCTTAAAAACATTCTATAAATCATTTTGAGTAACAACGAGTGAAAATGGTACTATTACATGAAAACGGTCATAAATAACTATTGGAAAAAAATTAAAGGGTTTATTTAGCAATGATCAAATAATTTCCTCAAATGGATGTTAAAGTACAAATAATGTCGAAAAAAATTAGATTTTTAAGTAAACCCTTTAAAAGATTAGAACATTGAAGTGATAATAAGTCAATGAATATAATGTGTATCAACAAAAAAAAAATAAATATTAAACAAGTGTAAATACAAAAATATATATTAAAATGTTATTACTCATATAATCCTAAAATATTAATGACAATGAGGAAGTAATATAACCCAATGAAAAGGAATCGGGTTATGAAATTCTTTACCACTTGGTAACTTTTAATTAAAATAACATTATAAGAAATAATTAAAATTGAAACTAAAAATAACATGAATATAAAATAATTCATGATATAATATATCAAAATTTGTAGTTGATACACCACACAAAATAAGTAAGTGGTGAATATGACATTTATCTCACAGATGTAAAAAGTGAGATGAAAATCCCTTACCTTTGCATTTCCTTTTGGGTGAATGTCCTTTAACATCCTTTATATTGGTTATAAACATGTAACTAAATAATAAAATAAATATAATCATATTTATAATATCATATATTATCTTTTTATAATATCTTATTACCTGTTTCATAATTATCTTTCATTACTTTCCCTATTTCGGGTGTTAATTGCCTAGTTATTCGAGTATGTTTTGACTTGTTACTTATTATTCCTATTAATTGGATAATTATTTAATAATAATTATTTATTATATATTTATATAGAATAATCCATAATATTTGGATAGAGAAAATGAAATTCATTGTTCATGGAGAAGGTAGGTCGTATGTACACATGAACACTACTTTCATTTCTTTAACGTATTAAAAGAATGAAAAGTAATATATATATATATATATGTATGCATGTATGTATATATGTATATTATAATTTCATTATGATATCTATTTCATATAATTAACATAGTTTTATTAAAACCATCCTTTATACGTTCCATGTATAATGTGAACGAGTCACATCCCTTTGAAGAGGTTGTAGTCTACACGTCCACAGACGATGTTATTGTATAACCATACAATTGAAAGCATGAATTTTTTAGTTATATAAGAATTAAATAAGAATAATTAAAACATAAATATCATATATATCATATAAAAACATCATTTACATCATAATTTCCAACCATAGGAGGTGGGAAGGAAAAATGAATGATATCATTTCGTGACGCTGTAGTTCGTCGTACATGAACGGTAAGTTCATTGCCCATTTGATGGAAGTGTGTGTAGATGTATACATAAATATTCTAATAAAACTTATTATATTGAGGATACTAATATTATTATATAATAATGAAATAATTATAATTTATGGAGTGGATAAAGAAATAAACTAAAGTGATCGTTGAAGAAGGTTACCTCTTATTCGGGTAGTTCCTTTTGGTTTATACCAAAAGACTTCCTTGGTTGGATTTTTGAACAAAGTGAGTCCTCTAGGATTATTTAAATAATGTAAGAGATTATATGAGTATTGTTTTTTGTAATCAAAATTTCTTTAGAGGTGTGAATAAGTGGGAGGGGTGAGTTCCTTTTATAGTGGAGGAGTGACATTCTAGCAAATTTTTTAAAAAGGAATTCCACCCTTGTTTTTCCCATGAAAAGTGGATATAATAATAGTCCAAATTAAATATAAGGTATTATATGGTCTAAATATGAACATAAAATGGTTTTTGGAAAATTTTATAGGTAATTTTGGCCCTTAAGTTTAACGTTTAATCCCTTGTTAAGCTAATTTTTCAATTAATTACTGTAATTAATTTTAATCACTTTCACTAATATTTTTTGTAAAAAACTATGTTGACCATATTAGTTATTATAAATTATAATTATTAAAAACATGGAATTAATTTTTCCAAATTCTAATCATAGAATAGGAAAAAACCGATTTAAGTTTAATCATGTAGACATGATGACAAAGCGTGTTTTTAAAGTAAAAATGTTCCAATGTTTTAAATGTTTTTATATACAATGTCACTATGAAATTGATTCTAATGACCTAAATTGAATTAATTAATATAAAATCTACCTGATTAAACATTAAAAACAATAAATAAAATATAATTTTACATTAAAAATAAATTATATGAAAAAGCAATTTTGAATTAAAATTCAGTATTTTTCACTATTCATCAAAAATGAAATATTTTAGAAAAATAAAAAAAAGCACTCTAAATTAATTTTGACATTATTATTTAAAAAATTAAATTTATTTTTACATATAAAATTTAAAAAAGTTCCAAAAATTAGATTTAAAATAGGATCAGCATTAAAAGGTGGTTAAAGTGCCTTTATCACAATATATGATTATATGCTTAAAATTGAGTTTGATCTCATCTTATGTCTATAAAATCAATTTGATGAATATAAAAAATATTTCATTGAATATATTAAATATATATTTCATTAATATCATTCAATAATTATAATTAACTTAATTTATTAAGAAAAAATTCCTTTAGGAGAATAAAAATAAAAATATATCATTTATATTCAATTGGTTTATATTTTTGTTTTTACTTAATAGGTAACCTGTGAATTAATTTTTTATTTTTATGAACTATATATTTTAATAATTTAGTTAAAATTATTCATAACTTCTAATTTAACATCTAGGTTATATATTATAATAACATTTTAATAATATATTGTTGTTTAGTAAAACTCGATCATGTGTAGAGAACAAGCTATCGAAGAAAGTACTTGTTCTATGTGATGAAAGATAACTTAGTATTGTGTTAATTGAAAGATATAGAATATCATAATTTTATTTAAAATATTAAATATATCATAACGTCTTGAGTAGTTATATTCCTTTCAACATTTGGTCTTTTTTGTCTTACATGCTATCAAATAAAAGTTACTCTTTTAGAATTTTTTGGGGTGTTATAATAAGGGTCCTTAGTGGACCTTGGAACTCAGTGAAATCCATTCATAGAAATTTAATTTTTTTTATTAAAATATTTATATAATTTTTACAGGTTGATTACCATCAGTGGATAGACCACATATATCACATTATATATAAAACATGAATAATAGTATAGGGGAAAAACATAAGCACCACCTATCTCAACCATAGAGTTATTCCAATTGAATAATCACCCGGTAGCTCTCATTCAAAATTATATAATATCAAACCTCTATAAAACCACATCAAGAGGTCTTCACTCAAGAAAAATCATACAAATTAAATAATGATAATCCATCATAATTAATTAAATAATTCACAACTAATTATTCAATTTATTTTGAAAAGGAATAATTCATATAACTCATTAAGCCATAACCAAGCACAAAAACCTCATGTAATGGGATTTAGTCTACTCTCGACACTCACTAAAACCTAATCCATGAAAAATACACAATTCAATTACCTAATTTAATGGTCAATTCCATCCAAATTATCCAATAACCCAAATAATTATATATGGTGATGTAACTTAACCCTAACTATGTGCAACGGTGTGCATACATTGTATCAGGACATCCTCTAGACAGGAAATGAAAAAGGCCCATCATTTTCAGATGATTTCACCATTCTTTGGTGAAATCATTACTAAAACCCTACTGTGAGACAACTCAAATCATTGAAATTGATATAAACTAAGTGTAGAGAAAAGAAGATGAATATATTCACCATAAATCATTGAAAAATACCACAAGGATCACCCCAAATACAATGGGGATTTATGGAGGGAGAGTGGAGGAGGAATCTAGAACTTGTGCATGTGAGGGAGAAAGAAGTGGGTCTACCCTATTAAAAATTTTGGAGAAAAGTTTGGTAATTTTACCTCTTTTAAAGGGCCACATAGTTTGGATTCACGTTTCTCCAAACCGTGCACCATCCATGAATCCCTCACTATCTACAACTAACACCCTCACATGGTTGGGCCGCATGGTTATCCAAAACATGCACTAACCATGAAATATAATCTAAAATACCCCACATAGTTTTCCTATAATCATGTCGTACCAATGTTCCTCACCCCTAGGATAATCCAAGACACACATATTCTTTAAAAATTCAAATAGTTAATCCTTAGTGATGTGCTAATAATGAAAACCAACCATGAGATTTAGAAAATGAATTGAAAACCTCTACACACTTAGGGTGCTTTATAGTTTCCCCTAAACTGTGCACACAAAACTATGCACCCGGGAATAAATCCTCTAAAACATATAAAATTTAACCTGTTGTTCCCAATAATTTCCTAATAACCAATTACCATTCATCCCTTGAACCATATAAATAAAACATAGTGAAATTCTCCAACTCTTTTAATTTAAATATGAGTCTCAATTCAAAAAAAGACCCCTACTTTCAAATTCCCAAAATTCAAATTCCTTCTAAAATTTATAAATCATTAGTAGCTTGGTTTTAAAAAATCTATACCATAACGCTTCTAATTCCCAATAATCATTGGTGTCCTTTCAACCAACACAGCCAACCTACCCTGGTCGTTCATTTATATCCAACTTGTTGTGTTCCACTCTGGAACATCGAGTGACATTCTACTCTACAACTCCAAACATGGGGTGTATAATTCATAAAACACTGATCTAAAACTATTCAACATCATTGAAACATGAATATTTTTCTTACCCATTCCCTTCAATACCAAGAAACTATAGTTTCATCATCAAGTTCATCCTTGAGCTTAGAGTGCTCCCCGCTATAAGACTCTGCTCATAAAGGCTGATTTTGAGCCATGGATCTCTAAACCATTAGAATCACTTATCAAAAACTCGTTTCTAGTGGTTATAAAACATGATCGATATGATTTAAATATAACCATATCGAATTATATTCAAATTCACCAGTCAAGAATTCTTTGGATGGAAATTCTCAAAGGTTATTGTCTTCATCCACCAACATGTTATCTCATTACCATCGGAACACAATGCATCAACTGCCCATAGGCATCTCAATATCATTCAGTTCCCCCAATAAATTCTAAACCCGATATTTAGTGTAATTAAATAGTTTTTTAAATTATGTTCACTACCTAAAACATAACACACATTCATCAAATGGGTCATGAAATCATTGTTCGTGTAAATGACAGACTACCGCCTCACAAACCGATGTCGTTCATTTTTTTGTTACCATCTTTCAAGGTTGGAAATAATGATGGATTTATAGAATATATATGATAAATATGATAAATATGATTTTTTATTCTTCTAAAATTTGTATATTACACAAGCCTTTATGCTTTAAATTTTGAGGGAATATGATAATGCTGCTCATGTGTACAGTGGACTACTGTCTCGCGAACCGATGTGACTCATTCATGCTTTATAAAAAAATGTATTAAGGATGATTTTAATAAAAATATGTGATATATTTGAAATAATAATTATAATAATATATATATATATATATATAACATTTACTTCTCTTTCTTTCAATATGAGAAGAAAATGGAAACAACGTTCAAGTGTACGTACAACCTACCGTCTCCACGAATGGCATATTCCATTTCTTATTGACAGATTTTATGGATTTCTCTAAATATATATATACATAATATATATGATCTTTACATAATGGTTTACATTATGTATATTATGAAATAATTATCTGAGTAATATGAACAAAAATAATAAGTCCAAACATACTTATATAATGGCAATTAACACCGAAAACAATGAAAATAATGAAAGATTGTTAACAAATAGGTGATAATATTTTATAAAAGGATCATATATGATATTGTAAATATTAATTTGTTAATTTTATAAGATAATAACATACTTTAAAACATTATACATGTGTTTAAATAGTGTTCAAGCAAAAATAATCATAAGGTAAGAGATTTCATCTCAATTTACATTCCATTGAGACTTAATTGTTATTATATGCTAATTCACTTTTATAAGGAATATATAATTACCCTTTGGAATTTAATATCAGGAATACTGAATTATTAAAGGTATTTTACGTTTTAATTTTAATTATTTCATCTAAGGGGATTTTGATTTGAAAATTACTAATTGATAAAAGTTATTCTAAAATCTCACTTTCTTATGTGATTGTTAACTTTATCTTGAAACCATCACTTTATTTTAATAATTTTTCCTTGGACATTAAATTATTGTTAAATATATATATTATTGTTTAATAGATATGATTATTTCCTAAACTATATCCCAATTTTACATACATTGTTTACTTTGAAATTTATTTGATTGACTAGGGAAATATTGATAAATCGGTATCCTTTACTCAATATGTATACTTAATAAGGCACATTGTTTATGAATTAAATTGATTATTAGATAAAATAATAATTCTTTAGACTATTATGACATGGTTTTGGGACCTTTTAAATTAATCCCCTCAATGAATCGATAGTCTCATGAGATGAATCAGTTGGCCAAATCAGATGGTCTTTTACCGAGTATGTTTAATCCGCCTTGTGAAAGGTCTCGATGATAATTGTCTCATGTTCCTGGGAAACATAAAAATAAATATTTAAACATTTACTTCATTAATAATTATGATATTATTATTTTCTAGAAGATTTTTTCTATTTAATTATCTATTGATGCATTTCATTATCAGTTTATTGATTAAATGGAATGTGTTTCTGCTATTTATCTTTCCATATTGATTATTCTTTATCTAGATATTTATGTGGCATATTTTTTTAGTCATCTAACAGGCCATATTGGATATGATTATTGTTTCATGATATATCACATTGCACTTAAACCTTTTTGAGAATTTTATCTCACCCTTATTTTGTTTCATTTCCTTAGGATTTGAAGATGAATTCTTAGAATAAGTTTCAAGGATGATGATATTTTAATTTTGTTATGCTTTATTGTATTTTCCCAACATAATATGGGAACAATGTATGTTATATTGTTTTCCAAAACTACTAAACTATATAGTCCTTTGGGATTTTAATGTTGTATATATGCCAATGAAATAAAGTCAGGCACTAGATCTGGGCCACTAGGGTCGGGTTCATTACATAAATCATTGGATATTTTCATAAATATCACCCCAAATACAAGGGGGTTAAAGGAAGAAGAAGAGAGGAGGTGGTTGGACCATTACCATTGATCACAATGGTATACTATGGACACCTCTATATACCCTATGATTTCCTCAATAAGGTGTATAAATAAAAAAAACCATATATATATTGTATTGGTAACCCTATATAAATAACAAAATTCTCAAATATGAAATATTTTAATGCAAACGTATCAAATAAAGGGAAAAATAGTGTTGATTCCACAAGAGGCATACGTCTAGTTGTAGATATCTCACAAAACTACATGGAAGGAATTTTTTCAATAGCATGATGTTGGTCAAGACCCTATCCCTATTCTTCCATAACTTAAATACCCTGAGGTACCTTTCCCTTTTTTCACTATTTTTGTAATGTAATATGATAACCACTATGACCTGAATAGATAAAGGAATTCTAATTTAGCAACTGATATTGTGCCATTATCCCTTCCTCTAAACCCTAGGTCTGAATATATTTGTAATCACTCCCCTGACATAGTGAAATTTCACAAAACCTTTTCATGTTCTAAACCTCCTCAGGCTATAATAACTCCTTCAAAAACCTATAAAAATATGGTTGATCATTCCCCTTTTGTATGCATAGATAATACTTTTCTTCGAATATCCCTCTAAGAGTAAGTTAAAAACCACTTCTCAGGTTGATTTTCCTACTATCACCCTAGTTAGAATACATAAATCATAGCTTCCTACTTCCCAGTGATCCACTCCCGATCACAAAAAAAAATCTTATTACCTAGATGACCTACCCTCATTCTGGTTATACTGAGCAACTAATTCTTGATTCATGACCTCTAAAAAGGATGTTAGCATGAATATTTTTAATTGGGAATGTATAGAGTTCCTTACGTCATCCTCAAAATTCTTGACTCTAATAGCCTCATCATTCGCCACATGGGTTTGAATAGTATAAAATCAATAAATAAAGAGGTATAGTTCACCAATGATTACCCCCTATACCAAATGTATAAAATCCCAAAATATATTATCCTTTAGAGTGTATAGGTTGAATTTATCAAAGAAATAAGACCATAAATCCTTCCAAATTAGCCACACATATTTTTCTTCTTAGACCAGAATGTACAAATAGTAATTTCTTGGTCCCAAAATAATATAAGTATCAAACTTCACCAGCCACTCATGTGGTGTCTTTAGGTGATAAAAAATTGGCTACATAGTATTGATACCAAACTTAGTTATCTATAGTCCACCCATCACCCACACAAAGTTGTTTATTTTATAACTATAAAACATAAGTCAAGTATGAAATGGTTGGACTAGCCCTCAATGACCCATGTGTAATTACCCTCTTATCCATATTGGCTTGAGAATACAAGAAGACATTACTTGGCCTTATGAGACATCCCCAAGGAGCCAAAGGCTGGCAATAAATGTCGAAGGGTTTCAAAACATGTGGGGGACGATTTACCCTTTTTGAACATTCCACAGAACCAACAAACATAACCAAACTAATAATCTAAATTATCCATGATAAAAGCTAAGACAACTCAACCATTTATTTTATCATAAACCAACCAGGAGTACCACAGCAGAAACCAACACTAAATCAGACTAAACAGCAGAAAGACAACTAAAAGACTACAAGACGACAACCCAACTCCGTTCTCCAAAATCTCCAAGCTCCAACATCATGAACCAGCCCAAGTATCACGAAATAGTGCAATAAACATTTGACACATTACCTTTGCCAATATCCCGGTATATGACATCTGCAAAAGCACCAACATGCCAAAGAAGGTGGTGAGTAATGAAACTCAGTTGGTTTTCCCCAATGACTTCTTAACCCATGCCTCTATGATAAAACATGATAGCACATTTATATAAAACAATGTATATAAAACAATTCCAATACAGTTCTC
This sequence comes from Viscum album, assembly GCA_963277665.1. NCBI lineage: Eukaryota > Viridiplantae > Streptophyta > Magnoliopsida > Santalales > Viscaceae > Viscum > Viscum album. The sequence continues at coordinate 196,391,592 of OY728157.1, read as the reverse complement.
AATATAACATGTTCCATGTCAAAACCATTTTCCAAAACAAACCATCTTTCTCAAGAAAAGAAACCAAACAATATTTCCAATCAAATTCACATTTCCATTTTGGCGCATTCATTTCATTTCAAAAATCCACACAACAAACCATGCATGTTACCTGGACCTCCCTATACTCGTGAGTGGTGAGTTATCCTTCCACTAAGTCTTCACTTAGTGGACTACCTTGACGGGGGTATTTCATGCCCCTATCCATCCCAACATTTTAATGGGGGTACTTTTCTCCCTTATCCATCCCCACCTTTTGATGGAGGTACTTCTCAGACTTTTCCATCACAATGAATATGAACACACACCACAACCCATGCAAATTAATGCCAAAACCAAGAGTGTTCAAAACCTTTCAATAAAGCATCAAACCTATTATTGAAAACAATTTCTTTTAAGCAGCAAAACCATAACAAGTTTAAAATCACCATTTTAAATTCACTTCAACAAACACTTTCCAAAAAAACACAATTTCCATCACCCATTACTTAAAAGGGGTTTCAACCATTCTTTCACAATAGATAAACAAACCATTTCAATCAAGAAAAACAATTTTAATCTAAGACTTCAAGTTCTAAGAAAGTGGAATCAGGAGTGAATCCCCCTACCTCAAAAAATTAGGCGAAACCAACCAACGGATGAATAACGCCAACCAAAACCGAGTCAAATACTCCCCAAAACCTCCTTAGAATCCTTCCCCTAGTACCAAAAAAACCAAAACATGACATAAAAGTCATCCACTGCCTTAGATCTACCCACCTTGGGTGTAGATCTAAGGATCCATCATGAGGGAAGAAGGAGATCTAAGAAAACTAAAGGAAACGAGACATACCTCGATCAACCGGCCTCTAAATTCTAAGGCAAACCTCTGGATCACTTCCAAAACGTCTGGTAAGTGTTCTCCCACATCCACCAAAGATAAATCCCGAGTTAGGGCCATCTAGGAGAAAAAATGAGTGGGTTTAATGATAAAACGAGTTATATCCTTAAAAATAGCATCTAAGTTGACCCCGTGCACAGTTATTCCGCATGGCTAGGAAAATCCTGAGCTAACCATGCGGTAGTCCCTGCTTGGAAGGGGTGCTCCACACGGCCTCCTCGCACAGTTTTCCCAAACTGTGTGCACACTGTGTGGTCTCCTCTGTCCAAAGTGACCACCACCTGCATGGCGTCCGTGCGGTTTGGGAAACCCGTGCAAAGCCCGTGCGTCCCCACTTTTTTCTCTTTAACAATTTAAAATTCTCCAAACCTTCCCAACCATTTCTCATATGAATCAAGTTCTTAAAAAGAATAAAAAAGGGTTACTTACTAGAAACCAGGGGTACTAAATTCTCCCCACCATTGGCCTTTTCGTCCCCAGAAAGTAGAAAACCATCGCTTGTCTGAAAGAGTTATGGCCACTGCTCTTTCATTTCTTTCTCGCGTCCCCAACTCTCTTCCTGAATCTGACCATGTTGCCACAAAACCCGCACTAGCCTGATGCTTTTTCCATGCAAGACTTTATCCTGCCTATCCACAATCCACACCGAAATATGTAACAACGAAGCATCCAGATCTAGGTCAATGTGATCCTATCTAATCACATGGTCAGGATCGGATTAATACTTCTTCAACTGAGATACATGGAACACATTATGCACTGCACTGAACCATAGTGGTAATGACAACCTATATGCCACCTTACCAACCCATTCCAGTATCTCAAAAGGGTCTATGTATCGAGGAGATAATCTTCCCTACTTCCCAAAATGATGATGTCCAAGACTTGGAGATATTCTATAAAAGACATAATCACTCACCACAAACAAAAACGATCTTCGACGATGATATGAATAATATTTTTGACAACTATGTGCCGTCTCCATCCTCTTTTTTATCAACTAAATCTTCACCGTTGTTTCTTGGACAACGCTCATCCCAACTAGTGAAGTCTCACCGGTTTCCACCCAACAAAGTGGAGAACGACAAGGAAACCCATATAATTCTTCAAATGGAGCCCTGTGTATTGAGGCCTGATAATTATTGTTATATGAGAACTCCACTAAAGGCACGTTCACTTCCCACAAGCCACCAAAATCCATTACACAAGCCCACAACATGTCTTCCAATGTCTGTATCATCTTTTCGGATTGTCCATCTGTCTGAGGATGATACGCCGTACTCATATTCAACTCATTTCCCAGGGCTTTCTGTAAGGATCGCTAGAAATGGTATATGATCCACAGATCTATGTCTGATATGATTGAAACGGGTATGCCATGTCTCTTTACCACTTATGGATATCGATTTTGGATAGATCCCCAACCATAATAGATTCATGAATATGGATGAAATGGGCCGACTTGGTAAGACGATCCACTATCACCCATATGGCATCGTGCTTCAGAACCATTCATGGGAGACCCGTAATAAAATCCATAGCTATCTACTCCCATTTCCACACTGGAATTGGTAGAGACTGCAACATACCCGCAGGCCACTGATGTTTTTCTTTAACATGCTAGCAAGTTAAACACCTTGAAACAAATTCAGATACCTTCCATTTCATGTCGCTCCACCAAAATTGTGACTATATCACCTTATACGTCTTCTGTATTCCTGGATGAATAGACCATCTAGAATGGTGGTATTTATGAAGGATTTATTCCTGAGCAGTTAAAGGTACAACCATACGATCTCGAAACTGCAAAACAGAACTCCAATCCATCTTCCATCCCTCAATGGTCTCCCCACCATTGAGTTTTGAACTCATTGCAACACAGTCTACATCAGATGCCTATGCCTCCTTTACTATCTCCACAAAATCAGTAACAAGCACAACTGGAAAGAAAACCACAACATCAGCCCGGTCTTCACATTCCATACGCATGTCAGTTATGACCGACATCAACTGCCACTCATTTGAAGCTTATTGCGCCAACTGAGCATAAGACTTTCTGCTTAATGCATCGGCCACCGAATTTCCCTTACCCGGTGTATACATCAAGTCAAATTCGTACATTTGAAGACACTCCATCCATCTCCTCTACCTCAGATTCAAATCTCATTGTGAGAAAATATGCTTCAAACTCTTAAGATCCGTAAACATATTGAATTTATCACCAAAGAGATAATGACACCATGTCTTCAAGGCATGGACAACTGCATATAACTACAAATCATGTGTTGGGTAATTATTTTCATGCACTCTCAACTGTCTTGAGACATAACAAACAACATGGTATCCTTTCATGAGAACACATCCCAATACAGATCTTGAAGCGTCACAATACACCACGTACCCCTGTCTTGATTCCGGAAAAATCAAGATGGGTGCTGATGTAAAGAAAACTTTCAACTCTTGAAAAGATCTCTGACATTCCTCAGTCCACTGAAATGCACTTTTCTTATTTTTCACTGTTTTCATAGGCGAAGCTAGTCGTGAGAAGTCACACACAAATCGTCGGTAATAACCAACTAGACCAAGAAAACATTGTATTTAAAAGACATTCTTCGGCGGTTGCCAAGAAAGAACAGCTTCTAGATTTTCTAGATCCACTAAAACACCTTTCTCAGAAACAACATGGCTCAAAAAGAATTCCTCTTGATCCAAAAATCACACTTTGATAATTTGGCATACAACTGATGGTCTCTCAATATTTCCAACACTATCTCCAAGTGTTTCTCATGCTCAACCCTTGTTCTTGAATACACCAATATGTTTTCCATAAACACCACAACAAAAGAATCCATATATCACTGAAATATCTGATTGATCAATGCCATAAAGACTGCTGGTGCATTTGTAAGACCATAAGGCATGACTACATATTCATAGTGGCCATATCTGCTTCTGAAGGCTGTCTTCGGAATATCCTCCTTCAGAACTTGTAACTGGTGATATCCTGTCCACAAGTCAATCTTAGAGAACCACTGAGCTCACCTCAATTGATCAAATAGGTCATAAATTCATGGTAGTGGATATCTATTCTTTATCGTAACTTGGTTAGGTTTATGATAATCCACGCATAGCCTCAAAGTTCAATCTTCTTTCTTTACAAACAAAAATGGTGCTGCCCATGAAGAAGTACTTGTTCGAATGAAACCCTTGCTTTCCAGATCCTCAAACTGCACTTTCAATTATCGTAACTCTGTTGATGCCATCCTATATGATGGAAGGGAAATATTACTAGTCCTCAGAAAGATATCAATCATATACTCCGCTTCCCTTAGAGGTGGTAACCCTGAGAAGTTATTGGGAAAGACATATGGAAATTGATCCACAACGGCTGGAAAACTATTTTCATCAATATCTTCCATTGATTCTAAAGTCAATGCTTCCTGTTGGTAAGAGATAGTTCCCACCATTGGTGTTAACAAGATCTTTGCACCTTTCTTTACCATCCTCTCTCCTCTGAAGAGATGGTTGATGTCATCCTCAGTCATGAAACTAACTGTTATCCTATAAAAGTTGATGTGAGACTTATAAATTATCAACAAATCCATACCGAGGATTATGTCATAGACATCCATGTCCAACATCAAGAAGTCCCACTTTAACTCATCTCCATCAATGGTTATAGAACATGCTCTACACAAAAAGTCTTGACATTCTCTTTCACCAAGAGGTGTTTTCTGTTTCAAAACAGAAAGCATCATTTCCAGCTTTATGTTCAGCAAATCATCAATTAGAGAAGCAGGAAAAGAATTTGATTCACCAGTATTGAAAAACACATGCAAGAGGGTAGAATTCAAAATAATCATACCTCTCACCATAGACGGTGCAGACTAGTTATCCACAATCACCTATTCTGCTCCATACAATTTCTTTGTTGCAACACTTTTCTCCTTATTACCTTGTTGAGATTGCCCGGCCTGAGGAGTCATGGTATTCCTATAATCACCATAGCTAGCTCTGTTCTGTTGGCGAGATTGATTTTTTTGTCCTCTCCTGTCGAAGCATAAGATGCTTGCGACACCTGAGAAGTGTCACAAACACCTGACCGTGGAGCACTACGATAATATCGCTAAAGATGCCCCATCTTGTTGCAATTGTGGCATGATCTCGATGGTGTTGTAAATTATCATTTCATGTGATCATTCAAGCCACATTGAAAACAACCGGCTTTAATCATGGTTTGTGGAGGAATATTCACTGATCCATCCGTCTGATTCTGAATCGCACTCCCACCTTGGAAGTAGGTTTCCATATTCCACTTGTTCCCAACATTAGAGTTTCCACCCGTTCCCATTGGTATCATCATACTTCCTCCTCCCATAACTCTTGAGATGTCTCTTTCACCTACTATTTCTCTATTTACCATCTCTGTATAATCCGTAATATAGAGCACAACTATCTTCGAGCGAATCTCCTATCGCAACCCTGATTCAAAGATGTGTGCCTTCAGCGACGCACTTGCAGAAACATCTGGTGCAAAGCACACTAAATTCATGAATTTAGCTTCATACTCCATGGTAGAGAGATTCTACTGCTTTAGGCTGAAAAAGTCTATCGTCCTATGGATCTTGAATGTGTGAGGTTAGAAGTTTTTATTGAACAATTCCTCAAATTCCTCCCAACCCAGGCCTTGATCCTCCTTAGCCTGTACCACTAGCTCCCACCACTGTCGTGCAAGATTCTCCAGTTTATATGTCGCCAACTTTACTTTCAGTTATGCTAGTGTGCCGATGAAATCGACGATATGTTTCATCCTACTCAGCCACACCTCCGCCCTTTCTGGTTCAGAATCACCCCGAAAGATGAGTGGATTCTGCTTCTAGGACTAGACGGAATGGTCTACATGCCTTGACTCATCCCTCTAATTCCCTATGTCCATAGCCTAAAACACTTGAACTCTAATTTGGACCAGCTGCTGGTTCACCTATGGCTTAGCTACGACCATATTCTTTGCAGCATCTTCCGTTTGGTTTCTACAACGCCTAATGGGTGCCATTTTTTATACAAACAACACATGTCATTATTCTCACTTCCTAGAAACTGAAGTCTTAGCATTTCACTTTCTATCACATCACTATCACAAAATTGATTTCCAACCATCAAGATTTTCCACATATACCCATTTCTAAAAAAAATCTTTTCTTTCTTTGGAAAATCAATCTATTTTCAAAATACATCAACCATTCTCTTTTCAAAATCTTTCATTTGAAAACAAGTTTAAAATTTTCAGAAATTACCCTTTTGCATCAAACCATAATCCATTTCTCAAAATGATATATGCACTCTTAGGGGGATGTCATTCCTCTAATTAATGTCATGATCATCTCATTGGCTAAACCCATGACAATGAGATTTGTTATCCTATTAGTGTCTGCAAAACAATTATGTACCCAACTCCCTGGTAACAAGAAGTTCAGCATAAAAAGGTTAGTTATGCCTTTTTATGTGATACATTCCAAGTTCCGACAATCCTACTCCTTCCTAATATGACCACACAAGGAATAGGAACGTAAGAATTCAACGGCAAGACCAAATAAAAACTGATGACTACTTGTTCCACAAAGAAAGGAACAAGCTGATTGCATCTATACCCCAAGGACCGAACAAACTGATACAATTTGTAATGACCCACTTATCCTTATTGTCTTGAGAATACAACAAGTCATTACTTGGTCTTAAGAGACATCCCCAAGGCGCCAAAGGCTGGCAATAAATTCCGAAGGGTTTCAAAACATGTGGGGGACGATTTACCTTTTTGAACATACCACATAACCAACAACCACAACCAAACAAATCAAATAAATGATACATGATAAAAGCTAAGACAACTTAACCATTTATTTTATCATAAACTAACCAAGGGTACCACAGTAGAAACCAACACTAAATCAGAGTAAACAGCAGAAAGACAACTAAAAGACTATAAGACGACTACCCAACTATATGCTCCACAAGCTCCAAGCTCCAACATCACGAACCAACCCAAGTATCACAAATTAGTGCTATAAACATGTGACAATTTACCTTTTCCAAAATCCTAGTATATGACATCTACAAAAGCACCAGCATGCCAAAGCAGGGGGTGAGTAATGAAACTCAGTAGGTTTTCCCCGATGACTTCCCAACCCATGCTTCTAGGATAAAACATGTTATCATGTTTATATAAAACAATTTATATAAAACAGTTCCAAAACAGTTCTTAATATAACAAGTTCCTTGTCAAAACCATTTTCCAACAAAAACCATCTTTCTCATGAAAAGAAACCAAGCAATGATTCCAATCAAATTCACATTTCCATTTTTTCACATTCATTCCATTTCACAAATCCACATAACCAACCATGAATGAAACCTAGACCTCCTTATACTTACAAGTGGTGAGTTATCCTTCCACTAAGATATCACTTAGTGGAATACCTTAACGGGGGTACTTCACACCCTTATATGTCCCACCCTTTTGATGGGGGTACTTCTCACCCTTATCCATTCCAACCTTTTTATGAGGGTACTTCTCACCCTTATCCATCCCAATGCATATGAACACACACCACAACCCATGAAAATCCATGCCAAAACCAAGTGTGTTCAAAACCATTCAATAAAGCATAAAAACATTTATTGAAAACCCTTTCATTCAAGTAGAAAAACCATAACCAGTTTAAAATGAAAATTTTAAATTCACTTCAACAAACACTTTCCAAAAACACACAATTTCTATCACCTGTTAATTAAAATGGGTTTCAATCATTCTTCCACAGCAGATAAACAAACCATTTCAATCAAGGAAAACAATTTGAAATTAAGCCTTCATGTTCTAATAAAGTGGAATCGGGAGTGAATCCACCTACCTCAACAAATTAGGACAAACCAACCAACGGATGAAGAACTCTAACCAAAACCGAGTCAACTACTCCCCAAAACCTCCATAGATTCCTTCCCCTAGTACCAAAAAAACCACAACCCGAATTAAAAGTCATACACTACCCTAGATCTACCCACCTTGGGCATAGATCTAAGGATCCATCATGTGGGAAGAAGGAGATATAATAAAACTAAAGGAAACGAGACTTACCTCAATCAACAAGCCTCTAAACGCCAAGGCAAACCTATGGATCACTTCCAAAACGCCTGGTAAGTGTTCTCCCACCTTCACCAGAGAGAAATCCTGAGTTAGGTCCATCTAGGAGAAAAAATGAGTGGGTTTAATGATAAAACATATTAGATCCTTAATAATAGGATCTAAGTTGACCCCGCGCACGGTTAGTCCGCATGGCTTGGTAAATCGTGCACTAACTGTGTGGTAGTCACTGCTCGAAAGTGGCGCTCCGCACAACCTCCTCGCATGGTTTTCCCAAACCTTGCTCACACTGTGTAGTCTCCTCTGTCCAATGTGACCACCACCTGCATAGCTTCCGCACTGTTTTGGAAACCCGTGCGAAGCCTGTGAGTCACCACTTTTTCCCCTTTAACACTTTAAAAGTCTCCAAACTTTCCCAAACATTTCTCATATTCTTCATGTACATAAAAATCATAAAACAATGGTTACTTACCAGAAACCGGGGGTACTACACATGCCTCATAGATTTAAATAACTATAGACTAATCCCTCTGAGATACTAATCAATAGTGTGGATTGGCATAATAGGTGACTCTAGGTCTACTACCGATGGGGCATGCTCATCCCCAAACTTTTAGAGCTTCAGTGAAGGTTATACTAGTGGAATATATCTAAAATTATTATACAATAACTCATAATATATTTTTATCATTGGTATATTATCACAGTTTATTATAATAAATAATAGGAATATGTCATTCTACCCCAAACTCACCCCCCATGATATACGGGTCTCATAGAATAATGTTTAAGTCTTGTGTAACCTACCCATTCTTGAGTCAGCTATAACCTCACAATTGTCCTATAATAGTTCTATCATATCGAATTATAGGTCAATAATTATGCACTGATCAATTAGTGTTTCACTAAGAATTTATATATGAAAACTCTATATAAGTTTTTGTTGACACTTTATGTAACCTAACCCTATATATTAACAAGAATATCAATTACATGAAAGAATTACAATTTCATGTGAACCCTAAATTCTAATAATGATTCTTGAATACACTCCTATTATCACCCTGGAATAAGATTATAAACCCCTAAATCATAAATCAATATCAAAATGTATCAACGAGAAAATTAACCCAATAGTAAAAGAAAAAAACAAGAATAACAGTCCCATCCCTAGTAACTTGGACTTACCTCATATATGGTAGGATAATCCTATGCATAAGATATATATCATGTCCTATCAACATCCTATCAACTATATATCATATACAAAATATAAATAGAAAATAAAAATATTTTTCTAATACCACTTGTAATATACATGATCTGGTTCACCTTCATTGTGACCAAACAAAAGAACCATGTACCTCATGTATTACTCCTCATATGATAGAGGCTAGAGACCAATGGAAATGGTTGATGTATGTCACATATAGAAACTATAGCCACATGTATATATATACACAAACATAGTGGAAGAAATATCATAAACTATTCATCACAACACAAAGGAAGTAAATTGATATATATCACTGTTAAATGCCAAAAATAGTAAAAATCAATACATTCTCTATACCCATGGTTTGAATACACTCCTCAAAGATGAACAATATATCACTTTTCATATAAAAATTAAAATTAAATGAGTTTTCTATATCAAATATCACTATTTCAATGATCTATCTCCATTATAATCCATTAAGGTGAATGATCCATCACCTAACCAGTATTGAAGTAAAATATGTCATCATCGATGAATGGGGCATCATCAGTTATAGGTAAATGATAAACTACCATTTTTATATTTATTTGGATGACATACCACCATATTATAGCTTGGGTGGATTATGAATCAACAAACCATCCCATCTGGGTGGATGATATATCACTAGTATCACTCTCAAAGTGGAAGCACCATATAAAGTCCCAATGTGTAGGAAGCACCATTTGTATTTTTCATAGGTGGATTATGAACTAGTGGTATCACATATCAAGTGGTTGGAACACAACCAGTATCAATTCTTGGGTGGATGTCATATTGCTGGAATAAGTCCCCAAGTGGATGATGTACCATCAAGAAAACTCTCATAAGGGGACAAAGGTCTACCATTGAAAATTCTCAACTGGTTGATATACCACTAATATATCATTATAAAGATATTTAGATGCTAATATTTTATTATTATTTCATTGAATCATGGATCACTGAAAGTCATTAGGGGTGGTTTAGAATCCGCAAACTTTCTCGAAGTCATTAGTATACCTCTAGTGCACCAAGGTCGGTGAGATGCCACCCCTGATTAACTTTAGTTGGATGGACGTCACCTTACACAATGAAGCCAAAAAAATGAATGATGCATCACTAAAATTAAACTCAAGTCATTTATAAACATTAAAAATATCAAAGTTTATGGTCATAAGTTTTTAACCCTTGTCAGTGTCTCGGGATTAGGTCATCCTACCTCTATCCTTGCTCATACTCAAGAAATTACTCAATAAGGAATACTCATGGGGGATTTAATATGCCTATGAGGTTTTTTATTGATAAAAAACCCATCAAGAGTTCAAAATCAAGGATTTAAACTCATTTAAACATAAAAGTTGGTCATTGGAGACCAATGGTATTGATTCACGTCACTCATAGACTATGTAGAGGCCTCCAAATTTCCATTAGTGCCATTGAAATTTAAGAAAACCCATTTAAATAAATTTTTGTGTCTACACAACAAATAATCATTTCCCACATTTCATATGATGTAATAATGGTATAAAAAACTATCATGTCACCAAGGGACTGCCTACCTAGGACTAGTAGGGTCCAACTCTTCGAAAACCACCCCTTGATTTGGACTCAAATGAACATAATCAAAAAACCTATAAAATTATATAAAATTATTCATAATCATCGATTTGAGGTTAAATAGTGAAAAAAACAAATAATATAGGGATTATGAGTCATATACTTACCATTTTGAACATCTTATGTTGAATGGATCATGAAAGAGATAATGAAAAGATAGGATTCCATTCCTGAAAGAAGATGTAATAGGGTAGAACAATGACATGAACCTTTGGTTGCACTCAAGGAAACGAGAGTGAAATATAATTTTATAAAAATTAAACAATTTAATAATTTATTTAATTAGTATAAAATTTTAAAATAAAATTATAGGTATACAATGAGTACCTACTGTCCAGGCACAGGGTAGTCGCCTAGGGGTCACCGGCCACCTAATGGGCCACCTGGAGGCATTTCCACTACTGCCCCATTCACTGAGTACTTGGTGGAATCTGTCAAGGGATATATGTCCCATTAACTTACATGTTTTCTAGAAATGATACCACTTTAACTACTCAAAAATAATAATAAATACCTGAAATACAAGTGGTTTGGTGAAATTGAAATTGATATTGCACCACGTCTAGATGTGGAGTGTTATAGATTGGATGGTCGCACATGGATAAAAGATTAAAGGGATGATAATACCATATAATTATAACCATGTAAACATATAATATATTATTTAAAAAAATAAACTAAATAATTGCATTTGGAGAATAAAATAAAATGATTTGGAACCCTTAACTAAGTTAAGGTTCTTAGCTTAGAGTCGGCCCTTATAAACAGAAAAAATATTCAACATTAAATAGACGAAAATTGGATAAACTATTTTATAAATATATAAGGAAATAACTTGAACTTGGTGGAAAGATAAATGGGAAGTGGGGTGAGTATTTATAGGTCTGGTGAGTGGAGTTCCTTGGAGTAAAGTATTGATTATTATTTTTCTTTATCCCAAGTGCTCCACTACTCACTAGAGTGCCTCATTACCTCCATTAATGCTCTACTATAATGTTTATAGAAAAAATAGATAAAATAACCATTTTTGATGAATTTTGTCATGCCTACATATATAATATGTCATATTTACCATATTCCACCATTTTTTTATAGTATTTTACTTTTTCTATAAAAAAATATCAAATTTCTCCCCTTACCAAATATCAATGTCCTGATTAAAAATATTTAATCTATTTTGTCAAATTAATCCTCTTATTATGAAAAATTTTATTTCTAAATAAATAAGATATATTTTATAAAAATTTTGTTTCATTGTAAAATTCATTTTATTACAAAAATAAATATAACATTAATACCACTTAACCCTTAGATACATAACTCAATTCTACATCACTATAAGTATTAAAGGTAAGGTATTAAATAAGGTTAGTTTCATGGGGTGGTTCAGAAAACATTTATCTTGTCATAATTCCCATTAACTTGATTATTTCACGTAGATAATTCCCCTCAAACTTCATTTATTGAAGTTCAACTTTGTCCGAGTCTCCGAAAAACCCTAGTGATGTTACCTCCTTCCAAATATTGGATAAATGTACTTCATAATGGATGTTTCTACTAGTCAAGTCCATGTTTTATCCCATCACCATTAATTAACTCTTTCCATTACCCTTCTTAATATAGTTCAATTATAACAATTAATTTATAATGACTATATTTTTGGGTTTTTTGAATTTAAAATTTGAATGAGATAGAGAGGGGGTATAAAAGAGATTGAAAAAAATAAATATGGGAATATTTTAAAAAAAATGAGAGATATTAAAATTCTAATATATCCATGTATGGTTCATATAAAAAGGATACTTTAGATCAATAAAAAGGGGTGAGAGAATAATATTGTGTTATCCAATATGCATCCTCCAAGATAGAATAGGTTGGGGTGCCTCTTTTGCAGTAGCACAAGTTTTGATGATCTTGAATGAAGTTCCGTCAATGATGAATGAATCATTGAAGGTAGCATGGGAAGATATCTATGATGTATGATTACTTTTATTGAAATTATTTTTAATGACATAAATTAGGAAACATGTCTTTGTAATGAAAATCAGTAGTATAAAATATGGTGAGATCATGGGTGGGAGAGAAAATTACTTCATGTGTTAGAAATTACTTTGGGTGAGAGAAATTCCCATGAGTGGGTGATAAAATTCCTTCAAGTGAAAGAAATAATTCAGGTATGGGGTTTGAGATATTTTTAGTGTTTAGAGAGATGACCACTAATAGATATATTTAATTGCTTATATGATAATAAATTGTAGATTTCTCTTGTGGAGTAAGCTTTGGACAACCCATGTTATTTCTAGTGTTTTACGAGCACCTTCTATTGCGATGACAATATATCCTCTAACAACTTGTATCAAATATTCATGGTTTCAACATGAGATTATGGAGATAGACTCATGTTTAGGTTTTCCTTAGATATCTATAGATATTATTCCAATAATGGGTGTAATGAATCATGTCAGTGTCAACATATAATGTTTGTTGTAAATAGAGATCCATTAAAGGTTAAGTTGATAATGATGAATCCAATTACGGTGGAGTCAATGATGATTGATCCAATGATCATAGATATCTTTATTATGGAGTTGAAAATAGATAAACATTCAAATTTTAAATTGAGGTGGAGATTGTTGGATTTTATTGAATTTAAAATTTGAATAAGATAGATAGAGAAAAAAGGGATGAGAGAGTTTGAAAAAATAAGAAGCGTGGTATGGAGTTTGAAAAACAGGAGAGATTTATTTTTTTTGAGAGATCCATGTATGAATCTTATAAAAATGTTACATCAGACTTCTAATAAGGTAGAAAATAGGAAGAGAGAGTTGGATAATATATATCATCTGAAATCAAGCAGGTAGGGGGTGCTGTGTTTGAAATAGCTCAAGTTCCAACGATGGTGAATGAAGCATCAACAATGAAAAACGAATCATCGATGATGTCGTGTGAAGAGACCCCTGATGTGTAGTGCCATGTATCAAGTTTATTCCTGAGGAAGGAAATCAGGAAGCATTCCTTAGTAATGAAAATAAGTGGTACACATGATGATGAGATCATGGGTGAGTGAGAAAATTCCATTGCATTTAAAAAATTTCATCAGATGAATAAAATCCTTTGAGTGTGTGGTGAAAGAGATTCGGAGGGTTTTGAGAGAGAATCATTAAGAGATATGTCAAATTTTGGATATGAGAAAAAATTGGTGGGGTACATTTTTTCTAAAAAAAATATCATTTATTTTATATTTTACTTTGTTACAATTGACATGTGTATCTGAGAATAGATTCCATGAAGGTTTTACACTATAATTGAATTATTTATATTTTTGTATTGTCTATTGTTGGGTATAGAATTCTTAAAAAATCTATATATTTGATTTGTACTGTATCATTTTTTAAAAATAAAACATTTATATTTATTATTATAATTTTTCAAGTATTCTATGACATTTTATGTATTTCCAACTATGTTTGTATTTAATTGTTTGTTAGTGAGGCTCAAAGAGAATAATAAGCTGAATTGTGACACTCCTGGTTGATCAAAGGCTTTAGTTAACATTTTTTTATATTTTAAAACCATTATACTGTAGCATCACTCATCCTAGTGTTTCATAAGAATTGAATGTTTCGTTGGTCATATGGGTGTGAGGTAATATTTGGTGATGTGGTCGTCAACCCAATTGGGGTAGAACCCTTTGGCCTACCACTCATCACTGCTACCATAAATGATCCAGAGGATCTACACTAGTGTCTTGCCATAGGCCACCAAATTCTTGTCTCCGTCCAACATATTGCCGATGACCTAGCCCTCAACACCTTGGAACCTATCCACCACCATCTCATCATCTTTGACACCATTTTTTTCTATTGTGTTCCTCAACTCCGATATCCACCTCGTGAACTATTCCACCTTGTTCCCATAATTATGCAACCTATCCCATGTGTTCTCATACAACAGCACCGAAATCATCGCAACATTCTCGGACTCCAATATCAGCAATCCCACCAGCAGCTGTGATAATTAATCAATATAAATAAAAAAATAGTGCATCCCTACCAATAAAAAGTAGATTTGGTTGTCATCTACCTTTATGGATACAGGGGATTGGGTGTTGGGGTTGGCTCTAATGTAGACGGTGAGGCTGATGTTGGGAATGTTGTAGGAGGTGATTATGAAGTTGGTGAAATTGGTGTGAATTGTGATATTAATATCATTTTTTTATATTGAAATAATTTTTTTTTAAATTATTCCATTTCAATTATCCATGCATTCCAAATTGATATTTATTTGAATTATTTTTAAATTCTCAAACATTTTCTTTGGACCGGCTTCTTCCTGGGAAGCTTACCTAATGGGATTCCTTATTCATGCCCTAGCCTTCAACCAGACTGTTTTCTACTTTCTACTATGACATGCATTATATATTCTTGTTGTTTGATCGTTAGTCATTGATAATTATTTCTTCCCATTACATCATCACTATCCGTTTTTTCAGATGGATATTAAAATTTTTGTTTCTTTGGTTTAGCGACATGTGTGTGGGGTGCATTGACTAGACATTCTATTTTGAGGCACTGACAATGTTAGGGATAATTGATCACCCCCTACACTGGTATGATCTATTGTGATTCAATTTTGGTTTTTCACCACCATTATTTCTTTAGTGATCCCATATTTGGTCTCCAAACCCTAGCTGTATTTTTTTCTTTTTTTCTCTAGTGTTGAACCTCTATGCCAGCCAAACTATAAGGTATACTATGGTTGTACCATTTTTTGCGGAGATTCTAAGACAACACTCTTGAGATAGGCCAAGTACCTAAATAATAAAATCCAATCCATGGATTTTTTCATGTTTTGGGGGTATTCGGTGAACATTGAAAATTCAAAATAGCTCAGTGAAGATAAGAAGTGATCAGGATAGCTAGACCAGTTGGTGTCTAACACTCTATGTTGTTCATGTTTTCATTCCTATATCTCATTTGTAACAGTTGTATCTTCTATTTTGTTTTTTATGTTTTCATTATCTTTTCACTGTAAATTTGTTTTTGTTTTTTATCATTAATAAACTTGTGTATGATTGGTGGTGTTCTTTCCATGCATGTAGGTCCCCACAGGATTGAAGCATGTTATATCTATGTGTTAATTAATCTTTCCTTGAAATTTTTATTTCTTGTGTTATTTTTGTATCAATTTGTAATATTAGTCTTCATTATACAAATAATTTAGTTCTACCATTGTGTTGTTTGGTGTTATGTCCCGATTTGGTTCACCACTAAACCTCACAAAGTGGTCTGAGATCCCTATTGATTATTTTCTATCAAATTCAATTACTATTTCTTATTTTATTTATTTACAGTTCAGGTTTCTGTTTGATTTTTTGCATTTTAATCTCACTCATAAATCACCACTTCCTTTATTAATTGAAATTATTTAAATCCACTATCACTTTGAATAAAATTTATTTTTCATAATATATTGGTCGGTTTTTGGGGGTGTATGCTTAACATTTTCTTCAAGAACTCAGTATCTACTCTATGGGTAAACATGTCAACAGTGAGATATGAAATTGATAAATTTGATTATGAAAATGAATTTAATTTTTGGTGAATTAAGATGATATACCTTCTTGTATAATAGGGACTCATTAATTCCATTTGTGTACCCAAGAAGCATACTATAACTGTAAATGAAATTGGACAACTTGTTACAAAATATGTTGATGTTTCCCCACATGTGTTAGTTATGGCACATAGCTCCCTTCTGTTTTCTTTAGGTGATAAAGTCCTTAGAGAATTTAATTATGAGTCTAATATTACTAGAATTTTGCTTAAACTTGAGAAACATCACATGACTCCTTCATTCATAGGTAGGATTTACCAAAAAATATCATATTTTTTCATTTAAAATGAATCTTAGTACTTCAATTAAAGCTCGTCTAGATAAATTTAATAAAGTCATGTTAGACTTAGGCAATATTGATGTTTTTATTGATTATGAGGATCACGAAATTTCTCTCTTAATATAATTAGATAATTCCTACAACACCCTCGTAGAGACTATGATGTATGGTTGATAATTTTTAACCCTAGAAGAGGTTAAATCAACCCTTATTTCTAAGGAGATACATTTTAAAAATAGAATCAAAGATGAGACTGAGAGCTTGTTCTATAAGGGTAGAACTCAAACTAAAACCATGAAGAAATAGTTTAATAAATATAATAAAAAATTCAATAAATAATCAAAACCTAGGCCTAATTCTAGGGATAGGAAGGTCACCTATTTTAGTGTGGAAAACCAGGGAACATTAAACCCAAGTGTAGGAAACTCAAGCATGATTTAGAGTCTAAATAACCAACTGATCAATACCTTCTTGTTGAATCTAGTTATGAAACTATCAAAGTCCTTAATGTTCCCACCCATGCACTCGATCAAGAGTGGGTCCATTATTCAGGTTTCTCTATCCATAAGTTTTTTTAGAGATTCCTTTCGATGGTTGGTTGAGATTGTATAAATAGATGTACTCTTAGGTAATAATAAGAGTTGTAAGGTTGAGGGTAGAGATTCTGTTTTTTTAAAACTTGATGACCATACTATCATTAATTTAGTTGATGTTAAGTGGGTTATAAACATCAAAAGAAACCTTATTTCCTTATGAGTCCTAGAATAAAATGGTTTCTCCTTTAGGTCTGAAATAGGTTGTCTTAGAATCTCCAAAGGCTCTAGAACCATTCATAAGGGATCTTTAATCAATGGGATATATGTATTGAATGGAAAGACCCATTCAATGTATTTGTTTCATTTATATTTAACTAATACTGACAATACTATGCTTTGGCATAGGATTTTGGGGCATGTTAGATCCAAAGGCCTTGAGGAACTCAACAAGAAAGTCATGTTGAGTGACATCACACCAAGAAATCATCCATTTTTTTTAGGATTGTGTGATGGAAATTCCAAGAGGGTTATATTTGGTTGGTCTAGTTTCAAATCCACCAGACACTTAGAATATTTCCCTTATGATCTATGGAGTCCATCTAGGACTTACTCTCTTGGTATAGATTTCTATTTTTTTACCTTCATAGATCAATTTTCTAGGAATGTGTGGATTTACATTCTTAAAAAAAATCTAATATTTTCCAAACATTTAAAACCTATATAACATTAGTTGAAAATCATATTGGGAAGAAACTTAAAACTCTAGTAATATATAATGATATTGAATGACTATCCTCTGTGTTCATACAGTTTTGTGAATCTGAAGGTGTTAAAAGACATAGAATAGTTATGGAAAATCCTCAAAAAATGGATTTGTGGAAAGGATGAATAGGAATATCCTAGAAAGAGTCTCAAGTATGATTTTATGCTCTATCCTCCCCAAATACTTTTGGGTAAATGTTTCCAACATTGTTTTCCACCTAATTAATAGGTGTACCTCTTCTTATAATTAGTTTAGAAAACCTAAAGAATTTTGGACTATCAATACCCCTTATTATTCATTCTTATGATTATCTGGTTGTACATCTTATTCTAATTTTCAGACAAAAAAATTATAACCAAGATCTCTAAAGTGTATATTTTATGGGGATCTAGAGGTTGTTAAGGGGTATGAACTTTAGGAAGATAAACCAGGTTATCCAAAGTGCATTGTAATTAGATATTTTTTCTTTCATGAGTCTTCCTCTCCAAAAAACAAGGATGCCACACTTGGAATTAGTGGTCCAACCCCTAAAAAGGCTAATGAAACTGAGGCCTCGTCCAAGTTTGAGGATATTTTTTAGCCTAATCTACCAACTCCTCAGCCCAATATTGTGGATGATTCTAAATATTATTCTGATTCAGATTTTGAATCAGAACCCACTGCCCCTAGTATGGATTACCAACTAACCTGAGAAAAATAAAGGAGGGTTACAAGACCCCCTAGGTGGTTTAGTCAGTCTGATATGGAATCTTATGCATTTCATATAGCTCAAGATCTTATTAATGATGATTCTCAAACCTATAGTCAATATTTAAATGATAATGACTCAAACCAGTTGTCCTTTTACATTAATGAATAATTGAAATCTTTATAAAAGAATGAAATTTGGACTATTGTAAACAAACTAACTAATGAAAAAATAATTGGTTCCAAGTGGATCTATAAAATAAAAGAAGATGACATTGAGGGAAAAAAATCAAGAATAAAGAAATATTAGTTGCAAAAGGTTTCTTCCAAAGATAAGGAATTTATTACTTTGAAAAAATTTCCCCTATTATTAATCATTCTTCCATTAGGCTCTTACTTGCCTTTATTTCCAATAATGATTTACACATCAAATATTTATATGTTAAAACATCCTTTTTTCACGGTGATTTGAATGAGAAAATTTATATGAAACCTCCTTATGGTTATCCTAATAAATTCAACGTAAATCAAGTATACCTTTTTAATAAATATTTCTATAGCTTGAAACAACCCTCTAGTTAGAGGTACTAAAAATTTGATTCATTCATGTTAAATAACCAATTCATTATGAGTCAATATCATATATGTATTTATTTTAAATCGACTAAAAATAGCATTATTTATCTACTATTATATATTGATAATATTACTTTCATTTGAAAAAATATGAACCTAATTACTTCTGTTAAATCCCAATTGAAATGTAAGTTTGAAATGAAAGACCTAGGTAAAGATAAGAAAATATTGGGCATTGAAATCATAAGGTATTGAATAAAGAAACTATTATATTTATCTCATAATTCTTGTGTTTCCAAAATCCTTAAGAGTTATATGTTAGAATCTCTCAAAACCAGTAAATATACCTCTTGAGAAACATTTTAAACTATCTTTAAAGCAATAACCCACAACTGCTGATGATATTCGCTTTATATCTCAAATACATTATGCTAGTTAGTAGGCAGTGTTATATACTATATGATCTATACATGGCCATATGATTCTTATGAAATCTATACTTTATGTAGATTCATGGCCACACTTGGGAATCCACACTTGCATGCCCTTAAGTTGATCCTAATATACTTCTATTATAGATATAATATTAAATTGTGTTATGGTAAAGATATAGACTCTTCTAAATTTATTACTGGATATGTAGATGTTTATTAAATAGGTAACATTGATACCAAAAAAATCACTCATAGGTTATATGTTCACTACCAATGTTGGCTCCATTTCATGGAAATGAAATATGAAATCCACGGTTCCACTAACAACCATGGAGTCTGGCTATATTTCCTTGACTAAAGCAGTGAAAGGGGCCTTTTGGATGAAGGGATTGTCTTCTAAACTGCACCAGTACAATAATGATACTAATGTCTATTCTGATATTCAATCAAAACTTCATTTATCTAAAAATATAGTTTTACCTGGTAAATCAAATCACATAGATATTAGGTTTCATTTTATTAGATATATTTTTAAATATGGAATCATGTGGTGAAAAATATACACACTGAAATAAACCCAATTAACAGTTTGACTAAATTTGTGTTCATTTACAAGTTCTAATTTTTTTAGATAGATTGAATTTGGTTCTAATTCCATAACTTTGGGTGCAATAACATCACCAATTTCAAATGAAAATTGTGGATATTTTTGAATTTTGATATTCATTTATTTGTTTTCATATTGAAATAAAATGTTGTATATTCTCCCATTTCAATTCATCATGCATGAAAAATTCATATTGATTTAAATTATTTTCGAATGCTCAATCATTTTCTTTAAACCATCTTTTTCCTAGGCCTCCTTACCATGTGGTCTTCCTTATTCGGGCCCTAGACTTTAGCCAACCCATTTACCATGTTCTCTTATGACATGATGGATATTCTCTTGTTTTTTATCCTTATTTTTTGATAATTATAACCAACCATTGAATCATCACCATCCATTTGTCCTAATGGATAATATCTTTGCAGTTTCATCAGTTCTATGGAATGTGCATAGCGGGCCTTGGTTGGCCATTCTATTTCGAGGAACTAATGGTGTCAGGGGGTATTGATCACTCCTTACACCAATCTAATCGCATGTGATCACTTTTGGTTTGTCCCCATAACTGGTTCTCTAGTTCTACTATCTCTAGTCTAAAAATTCTAGCTCAATTTATTCTTCTGATCTCTGGTGGTGATCCTCTATGCCTACTGAACTCTACGGTACACGCCTAGTGTACCACTCCTGGTGGACATTTTAAGACAAAAATCTTATTATAGGATGATTACCTGAACAAAAAAATCTAATCCATGGAGGTTTTTGAGTTTTGGGGGTATTCAGTATTCTTTAATTATTTGAAATAGCTTGGTGAAGATAAGAAGAGATCAGGATGTCCGAACCAGTTAGTATTTGGCACTCTAAGTTTTTCACATTTTCATTCATATATCTCATTTTTAATTGTTTTATCTTATGTTCTACTATTTATTTTTTCTTCATCTATTAACTTTAATTCCATTTCCTTTTTTATAATTTATAAAATTTGTTTCTGAGTGGTGGTGTTATTTCTGTGCACGTAGGTCCCCATGGGACCGAAGCATGTTAAATCTCTATATTCTTTAATCTTTTTAATAATCTTTTATTTCATGTGTTTTTTTGTATAGATATGTAATATTAGTTTTTATTTTTTAAATAATTCAGTTAGGTCCTTGTGTAGTTTGGTGTTCTACCCTGATTCAGGTCACCAATATGCCACACAGTTAGCGTAGGGGTCAAAGGTTGGCTTTGGCTTCCACCTCATAGCATGGTCGACCGCCGTTGTGAATGGATTGGCACTCAGATCTAGCAGTATCCTCAAGAACCCCGCCATGATCCCTTGAATCACTCTACACTCACAATATAGTTGATAATAAAATGGGAATCAAGGATATAGGAAATTATTGAGATGTGGGAGGACCTTAGGTGGCCGAATTCCTGTAAAGAAAACCGGGAGATGATATCCCTAGTGAGGGTGTTGAGGTTGGCACACCAGATATCGAGCGGACTAGGGCCACCCTTAGCTAGCTCCATTTCCAGCTTGTCTAGCCCCTGACATAGAGCACCCCAGGTGAATAAATATCCCTCCAGGTACTCCAAATTCCTGGAGAACTTCAGATGGTCCTTGTCATGTGTTGGTCCAGAGCGGGTTCATGTTGGTATAAGGATTTCAATGTGGATATATATGATGGTGGAGAAAGAAGAGTAAGAAATAGGAGGGGACAACACCATGACAGATTGTGTTTATGTTATGGGGTTCCCATAATTTATACAAGAGAGATAGAGACATATAAAGAAAAAGATTGAACCCCATTGAGAAAATAATGGTAAAACACATGATTGATCTTAATGAAACAGGAATAGGGAACCATTTGTGACACATGTACATCTAGATGTTCCATTTTCAAAGTTTTGAAATGCTATTTTCAGATTTAATTACTTAGTTTTAATATTTACCATTAAATTGGAATCGTTTTAATATGGCCAGTAATACAATATTTTTATGAATAAATAGTATTTGGTCTTTGTGTTTGACCAATACCATTTAGAATCATGCACCGATCCTTCTCTACAATTGTAAATTGAAACACTTGTTTTTAAAACATGAATGGAATTTCCTATAAAACATTATGTCTACAAAATAAGGGAAACATAAATGAGAATGGGATATCATATGTAGATAGAAAAAACACAATATATTATAGAAAAAAGATCTCCAAACCATATATGGAATGACTATAAAATAATAACTAAAAAACTTGGATGAACAATTAGCATAAACCAAGCCACCTAGTTCAAACGGTTAAATAAATGGTCTGGAGTGTTTCAGGGCTCCTCAGAGAAGAGTGCATTGGCTCTACATAGTTTTTCTAAACGTCCACTATAGCCTATGTAGGGTGTGTTCCCTAGGTATAGGGGGACGCATGGGTGGAGCATGGTTAAACAATATGTGCTCCCAAATCATGTGTCCCACTATCCTTAGATAGCATCCGGTGTATTTTTGGCACACGGTTTAGCCAACCGTGCAGAAAAACCGTGTGCCACTTTAAATTTTGATTGAATTTTCGTTTTTCCCTACCTTATATGTAACTCTGCTCCCATTATTTTTCTATTACAATGAACAAACCCTCTATTATTGATTCATTTTCTAAGGTGACACTCGTCATCATCTATTCCCATTCCTACATTCACCCTCTAAGGGGTCGTTATATCACTTGGGACTCTAGGATCTAGTATGTCACAATATAACACAAATTACCACATGGGTGCCTCAGTATTAGAATCTTGTCTCAAGTCAACAATTTTCACTCAAAGGGAATAGAATCCCTTAGTATCATTTTCATCACATCACCACCTCATTGGCCGCATATGATAAGTCATACTAGCATCGGTCTCAAGATCTGGGTCCATTCTGTCACACATCTAAAGTAATCACTATGCTAGTCATTAAACACCCAATCCATACAAATTATACCTAGGGAAAACCCACCTAGGTACTCACATATTAGTAGGGGAAGAACACTCACCCCATATTCATATAAACATTCCCAAATGATATAAGGTGTCTAAGATTCACTGAGGCCTACTAGGTCCACTCACTCTAACCCATCACATTCCTCTACACATAGGCCACTATGGAACCTATCCTAAGGTCCACTGGAATTATTTAATTCATTAAAAACTCACCCCTCAATTTTTTTTGTATCTCAAGGAATATATTTATCATCCATGACTCTAATATCATAGTTCAGGGCATCGATCCAATTCATAAGGGTCCTTGGTGGACCCTTGCACTTGGTGCAATCCATTCATAGACATTTAATTTTTTATTAAATAATTTTTATAATATTAACAGGTTGATTACCCTCGGTGATGAGACCACACATATCACATGTCATATAAAACATGCATAATACTATATTAGAAATTCATAAAGACCACCTACCTAAACCATGGATTTATTCCCTTTGAATCATCACCTGGTTGCTCTCATATAGGCTTATCCATGATCAACCCTATATAACCCCTCATCTAGAGTTCCTAACTCAAGAAAAATCATCAAAATTAATTAATTACAATCCATCATAATTAATTAAACAATTTACAACTAATTATTCAATTTACTTTGAAAAGTCATAATTCCTATAACTCGTCAAGTCCTAATCAATCACTGAAACCTCAAGGAACGGGGTGTAGTGTACTCCCAACACTCATCCAAACCTAATCCATGAAAAATAACCAATTAAATTACATAATTCAGTGGTTGATTTAATCTAAATTATACAATAAACCCAAATAATTCCATACAGTGATGTAACTAAACTAAAACTATGTGCAACAGTGTGTATACATTGTATTTTTACATCCTCTAGACAAGCCATGAAAAATCCCCATCATTTTAGATGATTTCATTACGATTCACTAAAATAATTTATAAAACCCTTGAATGGTACAACTAAAATCACTAGAATCAGTATAATATAACAGTGGAGAGAATTAGAGAGAGAGATATTTACTATAAATCATTGGAAAATTCCACAAGGATCACCCCAAATCTAATAGGGATTCATGGAGGATAAGGGGATATGTAAAATAGCCCTTATGCAAGTGAGGGGGCAAGAAGAGGGGTTACCCTCTTAAAAATTGAGGAGATATGTTTGGTAATTTTACCTCTTTTAAAGGGTTGAAATGTTTGGATGCATGGTTGTCCAAACCATGCACCAACTATGTATCCTTAACAATCCACGGCTATCGCCATTAGATGGTTGGGCCACATTGTTATCCAAACCATTAACTAACCGTAAAATATTATATATAACATCCCATGTACTTTTTTTAATCACATAGTAACTATGTGCCTCACCCCTAGGCTAATAAAAACCACATAGTTTCTTTTTTAATTCACAAAGTTAACCCTTAGTTATTTACTGACCATGAAAACCAACCATGAGATTTATAAAATGAATTGAAAACCTCTACATTCTTAGGGTGATTCATAGTTTCCCCTAAATAATGCACACCAAACTATGCACCAGGGAATATATCCTCTAAAAATTATAAAATTTAACATGATGTGACTAAGACTCACCTGATAACCCAAGACCTTTTATCCCTCAAACTATATAAAAAAATATAAATTCTCCAACTATTTGAATTTCAATCTGAGACTCAATTCGAAAAATGAACACTACTCCCAAATTCCCAAAATTAAAATTCCTTCTAAAATTTATAACTCACTTAGAGTGTGTTTTTATAAACTCTCTAACATATAACTTATCATTTCCAATAATCCTAGGTGTCCGTTCAACCAACATAGTTGACCTACCTTATTCGTCCGTTCATATCCAACTTGTTGCGTTCAACTTTGGAGCACTGAGTGACCTTAAGTATGAAACTCCAAACATGGGGTGAATTATTCATTAAAGACTGAGCCACCACTCATCGTCATAATTGAAACATAAATATAGTATTTACCCATTACCTTCTATCCTAAGAAAGAATAGTGTCATCAACCAGTTAATTTTTTATATTACAGTGCTCCCCGCCATAAGACATGGCTCATAAAGGCTAATTCGGAGCCATAATTCTCTAAACCATCAGAATCAATTTTCAAAAACTCATTTCGTAGGGGTTGAAGACATTCTTAACATGATTTCCATATCACCAAATCGAATTATATGAAAATTAACCAACCAAACATCCTCTAGATGAAATTCTCAAAGGTGCTTGGCTTCCTCCACCAACATGTTATCTCATTACCACTAAAACATGATGCCTCAAATCCTCATAGGCATATCAAGATCAATCATCTCCCCCGCTAAAGTATAATCCTAATATTTATTGTAATTACATAGTTGGGTCACCAACCAATAAAACAAATTTTCATTCTATCACCCCGAGAACTAATACACCATCGATCTGACTCATGCTCGTACCATATCAAAATCATCTTGACCCACATTACAATGCAAGGAATCCATCCAACATAACATCTGAATTTAAAATCCATTGTTCATCAAGAAACTAGATAAAACCCATTTCACCTACACCCTAGCACCTTATATCCACTTTATTATCTAATTATTAGTCTCATCACACCCACGACCCTACCCACACGAGGTTGTACTTCATCATCCAATGTTCTATCCATTACCACATCTAATTACTAGACATGATCATCCCAATAAAGCCTAAGTGCTAATGTGAAACATAAAACACCATTAGTTATTGTCTCATCAAGAACATCATCCCTGACACCCTCTAAATTTCCATCGATAATAAGGTTCACCCCCTCCATGACTAATTGTGCACTCCCCACTATATGTATTTATTTGTACCAATACTCAATTGCAACCATAATAGGTTCCATAATCACACTTGTGTATCTTCTCCAGATCCACACATACCATTATCAACTATTTACACTACTCCATTCTTGTTTTCATTATCATCACATAGGATTCACCTCTCATCTATATCAAAATTTTAGGACGTCAAACCTATAATAATTATCATAATGCCTCCCTAAAAATACGAGCCAAGGAACAACATTGGGTCAACCACATCACGACAACTGGAACTATATCCAAAATCACCGTTAACAACTGGGGAAAATTTCCTATTTAATCAAAACTATCATGAAGTCATGCCCGTAAATATATATCATGTTTTTGGTCCTCAAATCACACATGGCCACTCACAAACCCATAAAAATTGTATCGTGCATAACCAACATGTGTACCACCTCAGTCTCATCCAAACTCAATGGAAATATAATTCAATATAACCTAGTCACACATCCTAAATCATGATCCCATGATTCTCATATAATAATATACAATATCATTGGCTTAAACCACTAACCATGCTCCTTAACCTATCAATATCTCCTATTTAGAACCACCCACATTACTCTTCTTAAAAATAGTTCATTTAACTTATTTCATAGTCCAATGCATGATCAACCCCCAATTGGAATTGATAAAAAACTTGAAGTATATACCCACACACTCACCACACTAATGAAATTGCATCCAAAACCAACAGGGTCAGGTATCCTATCGATCCTACCCTCGGAATCTATTCTTGATACCAAAATACTACCAATCAAGATGGTTTTTTCAGGAAAACACAAGGCATCCCATGTGCCTATACAATATACCTAGTAGCACATCTTAGGAATCAATCTCAACCTAATGAACTGACCCATGCTTCCAATCTCTAAAGGTGTTCACAAAACCAGGCTAACCCCAATCTCAGGTTACCCTTGCATATCACATCTCATCTAAAATATAGAACTTGTATGACCAATATCCCAAGTTGTATCTCAATAGAATGAAGATATCCCACCAAGAACATAAACCATAGTTCTCACATAGTTCATAGATCATTAGGTACTCCTATGATCTTTTATTACCATCATTAGGAAACTCACTGTCCTAAACACTCATTATTGGGTTCTCACAAAAATATAAATACATATCAAGCGTCAAATTCTGAGTCATAAATCTACTAGTGAACTCATCCCCACTGGACATCCTTATACAAGACTTCCTTCTAAAGAAAAATGATCTAAAGTTATCCCTCATTGGGCCTCTATAATAGTAGCCACCCCAATAGGATTATTATCTCATATATTCACATACATACATATAATGACATCATCCTACCATGATCCACATCAAGTATAACAAGATCTTATGGTTTAGTTAAGTAGAATTTCAACAAGAAGATATATGGGAGAACATCATATAGGTTGGTGTTGACTCTTTAAATAACTGAACCTATTTCTCTCTGAACTAGTACCAAAACCACCAACTAAGGGTTCATCACTAAGGCATATAAATATCATACCATCAAACTAGGGTCAATATACATCCCATACTATAAGGGTATGCATATCTAGAAATAATAACATCATGATAGATCTAAATGACCTATCATCATAAGGAAAACACATTATGTTCTAGCTAAGTAGAATTTCACCACCAAGTAATATGGTAAACCTCCATATAATTTCTTATTCAAACTTTAAACAAATAAACCATCATAATCAGTGATTTCAATCACACACTAGAATACACATTTCAAGTGAACCATTTATTCTAAATATGATGCATGTACATGGCCTCTTACCATTAGTCCAAGATACATAAACCACAATAAATCAAAAAATTCAAAAAAATAAAGTCTGTCACACTCAGTGAAATCAAACAACCATAAAAATGGAATCCAAGATCAAAAATATTATATCCCTAGTAACCTAGACTTCTTATTAGGAAGGGTTTTCATGACACACCACTCTGATATATATCACAAGCTCTGACACATTCCTATGTTAACTATCTACCATAACCCCAAATAGTATGATAATAAAAAATCTAGATAACTTTATGATATCAGTAACATAAGTTTTGATAACACTTTGTAATATCCCAATCCCAATTCACTCTGAACGGTAACCATACTAGGTCAACACTTGGCCTCAGGTATGCCTCATCATACAATAGAGGTGACAGACTAGCAATGGGGGTCCAGGGTATTACTATGGGGAGACTATACCCCAATATTAGAGTGTTTAATAATAGTGGAAATAAACAAAACATCATCCAAAATAATAAAACAAAGTATATAGAAGAAATTAACAAGAATCATCAATAATAAATTTCATATTGAATAAATAAATCCTACAAACTCATGGTCATGCCAACATATAGTGATTGATCATCCACTGGGACAATCACATATATAGAATAAATAAAAGGAAAAAAGTCACTAAGGCTCTACTACCATCCTTGAGCCTCTACTTAGCCCAATATCTAATCCCATCTAAGATGTCCTGATCGATCAATCTACTCTAGGACTCTAGCCAAATTGAACCCATAATTATTGAGGTCTACTCAGGTGCCCGATGCCCTGACCTCCTGGGAACAATGTGAGTAAAAATCAGTAGGTCACCACTAATGCGATCTCATACATGAGCAATAAATTAATTATATGATTATGTGACATGCTCACCTAAATAAAAAAAATACAATGTAGTATCATAAATAAAATAACCATTGTCGATCCTCGGGTTCAAACTTAACACCTAGAATCGACTATACCTACTTTTTCTAGTTATGTAGTATCTCTAAAAACACCATATAATCATGCCAACTCATAATAGGTGAAGTTTCCAACCCCCTTGAGTTTATCATTGAAGGTCCATAGTATCAGTCATGAATCTAGCCCCTAGGTTTTAATCCTAGGTAATCTAGTAGTCATTGTGAATAAATCCATCCCCTGGGGGATAATACTAGGAAATCAATCAATATTAGGCATCATTACTGACTCTTAGGGGTGGCCCAAGGCTATTATAAGAACCAAGAATCATCTTTTACTCCTTTTGGGGTGACCCTAGGTCATCATGATCACCATCCATCATCTTTGACCCCTATGAGGTAATCTTAGGTGATCAATAATATCAGGAATAAATTTCAACTCCTTGGGGGAGACCCTAGGCAATCCATATAACCTTAAGAATACAAAAAAATACTAGGAATCCTAGGAATTTCATACATAATAGAAAACTCTTAGGGGTATTAAATTCCTCTCATGATATCTCAAATTAATAATGAAAAAACATTTTGGCCATCTTTCCACGCCAATCTATCATAAATGTGATTGGAAACTGAAGAACATGACTTGAAATCATCCCTATTGACATATACAACATATTTCATCTATTCAAGTTCTAAGTTGACACCCACAATCAACTCTACCAATTCCCACATGCACCCTATAAGGGTTCATTATTTCACCCGAGCACCCTTTGAGGTACTTTAGGTCACAACATAACACAGAAACCCACATGGAATCACCAATCTCAGTCTCATATCTTAGTAAAACACCCAAAAATAAGAGGGAATATCATCCCTCAACATCATCATCATCACATCACGACCTCACTGGCCATATAAGATAAGCCATACTAGCATAGTCTTAAGAGATGGATCAATCCTATATCGCATCCAAAGTCATAAATTATCCATACCTCCCACAACTATCCCATCGAAAGTATACCAAGGGCACACCCACCTAGATAATCACTTCTCATTTGGATAAAAAAACTCACCCCATGGTTATCTCAAATAGTACAAAGGTTATAAGGAAAATCAAAGTTCACATAGGCCTACTAGGGGAACTCACTCTAACCCATCACATTCCTCTACTCAGAGGATTCTAAAGCGCCTATACTAAGGGCCACAACTTTAATATAAATCATTAAAAACCCACCCCTCAACATTTGTGTACCAAAATAAATATATTTATCACCCTTACCTCAACCATAGGTGTTTGAATAATTAATATAGTGCACATGGGTTATTAGTATCCCTTGGCGCTTTGTGGAATCCATTTATAGATATTCAATTTTTTAATTAAACAATTTATATAATTTTAACGAGTCGATCACCCTTCGTGGTAAGAGCTCACATACCACATGACATGTAAAACATGAATAATACCATAAGTGAAATTTAAAAGGACCGCTTTACTCAGATATGGAGTTATTCACTTCGAATCACCACCCAAGAGCTCTCACCTAGGCTCATCCAAGCTTAATCATCCATCTACCATCATTATGAGGCCCTAATTCAATTTAAAACATCCAAATTAATTAATTATAATTCTTCATAATTTTTTAAACAATTTAAAACTAATTATTCAATTTAGTATAAAAATACATAATGCCTAAAAACTCATTGAGCCATAATCGCTTGCTGAAACCTTAATAAATGTGGTGTGGCCCACTCCTAACAGGCACCTAAACCCAAGACATTAAAAATTCCCAATTCAATTACCAGATTTAATAGTAAATTTCTTCCAAATTTTTCATAAACCCAAAATAATTACTTACAGTCACATTCCTAAACTGAAACGGTGTGTGACAATTTGAATACATCATCTCAAGATTTCCACTGTCCAATCCACATGAAATCCCCATGATTTTTAGATGATTTCACCATGTTTTGATGAAATCATCACTAAAACCCTAGTTAGAGGCAACTAAAATTTTTAGAATAAATATTAACTAAGAAAAAAAGTAGTATAGGGAGAGATTCACCTGAAATTGTACCACCGCAATAATTTACAATATTTTCCATTAATAATAATTTTAATTTTGGTGATATCTTTCATTACATGCAACAACGACTTTATTTGAATGGTTGCGTTACACAGAAGACTGAGTTTTACGGAATACTATTAATATTTATAGTTAAATTTGTAATTATAAATAGGTTTAACAAACTTATAAAAATATATGGTTAAATTCATTGGTTACAAATTAATTAGAATTAAATATAAAAAAACAATTGAATATAAAGGAAACACTTTTATAAAAAACTATTTTTATGTGCCAAAGGCATTGTATCATGATAAATTAAATTCATTAATATTAGTGCATGTTCTTAATTAAATTTATATATAAAAATTTCAATAAATTTTCTAACATTCAACCAATATTTTTTATAGTCATAAGACAAGAACAAATCCAAATTTATGCAAAAAAATATTATTTTTTTGAAGGCAGTTGTGCTGCCTTTTAATGGGGATTTTTTTTAAAAATAAATTTTTCCTCTTTTATAAAATTTATTTGAATAATAAACATAATTTTTCAAATATTAAGGTCAAAATTATAATAGGGTGAATTTTTTGTAGTATCTATGAAGTTTCATTTTTTTGATAAATAGTGAATATACTGGATTTTAATTGAAAACTACTTTTTATCTATATAATTTAGAATGATTAATTATACATTGAATTGTTATTAAATATAAAATAGATTAATTAAACATATATTAATCCAATTCAGTTCATTTTAATCGTTTTTATATTGAATTTAGACATAAAAACTTACTAAACTTTTTAACATTTTCACTTTAAAAACCCTCTTTCTTGTCTTGTCTGCGGGATTAATTTAAAATTATTTTTTTTTAAATTTTCTGTTTTGAATTTTAAAAAATGTACTAAATATTTTTAATAATAAAAATTTTTAATTTATAAAAATTTAAACTTAAATTTTTACCAAATTAATTAGTGAAATCTGTTAAAATTAATTACAACGATTAAGCGAAAAATGAGTTTACCAGGGGACTAAAATTTAAACTTAAACGGAATAATGACCTATAAACATGTGAAGAACACATTTTATAGACATATTTATACCTTATCCCTGATATTATCTATATTTTTCCATTATTGGGACCTAGTTACATGAAAAAAACATGGGTGGAATTCACTCTTTCAAAAAATTACAAGTGTGCCACTCACCCCAATTATAGAAGCCCTTCCCCTCTTCTCTCCACTTAACATATTCAAAACACTTTGGTTAAGACAAAACCTACCAAAATTAACCCCCAAAATACTTAATTCTATCCTATAATCCATATCATGGGCATAAATCCCACATAAAAAGTCATTAGTGAAAACATAATGAGGATACCAAAAAAGAGGAAATGTTCTTCTAAAAGCATTTTATTTTATTTCATTCTACACCTCCTTCATTTTCTTTTATATAATGCTTATATAATAAAATAATTATCCTAAATATACATATATTTTGTTATGTTAAGTATAATATCTAAAACATCACACACTTTTATCAAATGGGTTACAAAATCATTGTTCATGAGTACGACGGACTACCGCCCTACGAATCGATGGCGTTCGTTTTTCCATTACCACCATTCAAGGTTGGAAATAATGATGTATTTATAGTTTATATATGATAAATATTATTTTCATGATGTTTTAATGCTTCTTGAATTATTATATTACATAAACATCTATGCTTTAATTTTTTTAGGAATATGATAACGTCGCTCGTGTGTACGGCAGACTACAGTTTCATGAAGCGATGTGACTCGTTCACACATTACATGGAATGTATTAAGGATATTTTTAATAAAAATATATCATATATATGACATAATAGTGATTTTGTAATAATATATATATATATATAACATTTACTTTTCTTTCATTCAATATGATAATAAAATGGAAACGTCATTCATACCAATGTACGACCTACCGTCTCCATAAATGGTGTATTTAATTTCCTATCACGAAATTTTATGTATTAATATAAATATATATATAATGAATATATATGATATTTAAATAATGGTTTAATTTTTTTATATGATGAAATCATGATCAGAGTTGGAGGAACAAAAAATAACAAGTCAAAACATACTTAAAAACAAGCCAATTAACACCCAAAACTATGAAAATAATGAAATATTATTAACAAATGGGTGATAAAATGCTATAATAATATCACATATGATATTAAAAATATTAATATGTATATTTTATAAGATAATAAAATACATAAAACCATTATTCATGAGTTTCAAGAGTGTTCAACCGAAAGGAAGCGTAAGGTAAGAGATTTTTTCTCAATTTACAATCTATTGAGACTTAACTGTTATAATGCACCAATTCACTTTTATGAGTTGTATATACTTACCCTTTTACATTTAATGTCATGAATACTTCATTATTCATTGTATTTTATGTTTTAATTTTAATTATTTCACCTAAGGGGGTTTGATTTGAAAATTACCAAGTGATAAAAGTTATTGTGAAATTTCACTCTCTTTTATGATTGTTAACTTTCTCGGAAAAAATCACTTTATTATAATAATTTTTCATTAGAAATTAAATTCCTATTTAATATACATATT
Source organism: Viscum album (assembly GCA_963277665.1). Lineage (NCBI taxonomy): Eukaryota > Viridiplantae > Streptophyta > Magnoliopsida > Santalales > Viscaceae > Viscum > Viscum album. Next base: position 196,357,977 of record OY728157.1, on the reverse strand, counting down.
ATTTTTTAATTGATATTATTATTTCCTAAACATTATACCATTTTTATATACATTGTTTACATTAATAGTTATTTGATGAACTGGGGAAATATTGATAAATCTGTTTCCTTTACTCAATACAGATTTTTAATAAGAAACATTATTTATGAATTAAATAAATTATATAATATATTAATAATTCTTTGTATTGTTATTAATAAATCTTTTGACCATTTAATGTAATCCCCTAGATGCATCGGTAGTCTTATGAGATGAATCAGTTGGTTAAATCAGGTGGGTTTTTACCCAGTATGTTTAAATCGTCATGTGAAAGGTCAGGATAGTAAACGTTCCATGTGCCTGGGAAACATGATGTCTAGTATTTAAGCATTTCCTTCATTGAGAATTTATTTTTTATTATTCTCCATGATATTTTTTCTGTGACATTATCTATGGATTCATTTCATTCTCAGTTTATTGATTAAATTACATGTATTTCAGTTATTTATCTTGTCATATTGATTATTCCTTATCCAGATATTTATATGGAATGCTGGTTCAGTTATCTACCATTCCATTTTTATTATGATTATTTATTCATGATAGATTCCATTGATCTTAACCCTTACCAATCATTTGAGATCACCATTATTTTTTTTCATTTCCCTAGATATGAAGATGAATTCTCAGAATGAGTTTAAAGGATACCAAGATTTTACTTTTTCTATGTTTTATATTCTATTACCAATTTAGTATAGGTATCAAGTATGTAATATGGTTTTCCAAAACCGGTAAATTTTTTGGTAGTTTGGGATTTGAATATTGTATCTATCCCAATGTAATAAATTAAGGCATCAGTTTTGGGATATTGTGGTCAGGATCATTACAATTGGTATCAGAGGATGTTTAGTAGAATACTTGGGAACTGAATTTATAAAAACATATATTAGGGAACATAACCCTATTATTTAATTTGAGGATAAGTATAGAAAAACATCCTAAATTTTTTGTAAGGTGTTATATGGGCCTTCCTAGAAATACAACCCTATCTAGATACTACAAGTGGATGTGGTTCTAGAATAAATGTTCCTAAGGGTAATAACTCTGAAAAGGATGTATCAGGCTTGAATTAAGTGTATCCTGGTACATAAAAATGGGTTTTACTATGCACCTGGTTTGACCCTCCTAGGGTATATGCTTAGTATGATTCAAATTTTCTTTACAAACTATTATGAAGTATTTAAAAGTAAAAATATCCCCAAAGAAAACAAAATTTATGATTCTGAGATTAAAAATGAATAATTTTTTAATTTATGTTAATAATTACACCATATTTTTAATTATAACTTATGATTTAAAATTCATGATTTTATTATATAATTCAGCATGTTTTATTTTTTACAATTTTCTTCTGGAAAGAACAATGGTATCAATACTCATGGACAATGTGGAGATTTCCATGTTGAGGAAACCAATACCGCTAGTATTGTAATGGTGAAAATTATGGCTATATTAGGTAATATTGATTATATTATGACAAATAACCTTTCCTAGATGGACCAACCTATTCTTCAGTGAGATTCTCTTCTGTTGGATCACTTTATACGATAGAATACCCCATCGTTTAGTGGGAATTCTAATATAATTGTAGCTTAGAAATGGATTACATCTCTAGAGAAGATATTTATGGATTTGGGATGTATTGAAAAGGAAAATGTTACAATTTCCATGTATTCTATAAAAAGTGATGTTGATCAATGGTGGTTTTTTGTCCAGAATACTAAGAATGAATAAGAAATAAAACTCATGGAATAGAAAACTTTTTAGGAGACATTCTTTGATAATTTTTTCCCTCATGAGAAACAAATTGAGATAAATTTTCTGTTCCTTAGATTACATACAAATGATGAATAAACTGTCATGTAATATGAATCTACCTTTACAAGGTTATATAGGAATACCACAGATTACATATGGGACACATTGTGCAAGGTTCACTGTTTCTTTTAATGTATTAAGACAAAAATATAAAGCAGGTTGGTCTCCCATACTTTTTTGTCATATGATGAAATAGTTTTATGTTCCATCAAAAGGGAGAAGTAAATCTATATATCCTACATATTCAAGGGAAACCAAGAGATGAAGATGTCATTTGAATAGCATGAAAAAGCAAATGCATCAAAAAAGAAGAAGATGGTGAAGGGATTCCCATCATGTGAGAATTGTGGAAGGACTCACCCTGGGAAATGCCTAAAGGGCATGGGAGTTTATTATAAGTTTGGGTAAAAGGTTTATCATGTTAAATAATGAAATGTGAAGAAGGAAAACACTTCTATTCAGTGTTACAACAGTTAGGATAAGGGGAACTATAAAAATAAATTCCCCACGCATCAAGGGAATCTACTATAGTAGAGGAAAATGGGAGATAAACAAGCTTATTTGGTCACTACAGTCGAGGTAGAAGTACCCAATGATGAGTTTGAAGTTACATTAATCCTATATTCAAATTTATCCAATGCATTATTTGATTATATATGTTTACACTCTTTGATATATACCCAATTTTCAGAGAAAATTAGATATTTTCCTTTTGATTTGATAAGGTAGTTGTCAGTATAAAATCCTAAGGGAAGTCTCATTACAATAAATATGTGTTGGGAAGTCCCCTTTATGACATATAAACAAGTTTTATTTTATAAACTTATTATCATACTTATTTTTTACCTTGATATAATCCTTAGTATGGACTGGATATCAAAATATGATGCAAAAATTTTTATAAGAAGAAATAAATTGTGATTTGTGAGGAAGATGTAGAATTACTTATCTTTAGAGAAGGAACTTCATCATCTGATTCTTATCTAGATTCACCCCCAATATCTCTATTGAATAAAATTATTATCGATGAAGAGAAAAAAAAAACATCTCGGGATGAAGAAGTTAATCTTAAAATTGAGTATGTACCTATTGTAAAGTAATATATTTATGTATTTCTTAAAGAATTACCTAAACATCCCCCATAGCATGAGTTTGAGTTTTCTATTGATTTAATATCTGATGCAAAACCAATATAAAAGACTCCAAATAGACCAATATATAATTATTATATTTGAAGAAACATCTATAGGATTTGGGTAATAAGGGATTTATTCTCCCTATTGTTTCATCATGGGGATTCCCTTTTATCTTCATTAAGAATAAAGATGGATCCATGAGGCTATGCATTGATTATAGGGAAATAAATGATATTATGATAAAGAACAAGTATCATCTACCTCACATTAATGGCCTATTTGATCAATTTCATAGAGCCCAATATTTTTCAGAGATCGATATTCGTTATAGGTATCATCAATTACATGTTAAGAAGGAATATATTCCAAAGATATATTTTTGAATGACGTATAGATATTAAAAGTTTACATTTATGTCATTTGGATTGACTAATGAACCCTCTTTTTTTATGGATCTAATGTATATATTATTCATGGAATATCTTGATGATTTTGTTTTGATATTCAATGATTATATTTTGGTGTATTCTAAAATCTTTTGGGACTACAAGAATCACTTGAAAATAATTCATGAGACTCTTAGAAGGAAATAGTTATTTGGGAAATTTAGTAAGTGTGATTTTTGGATTTAGGATGTTTATTTTCTTGTCCATATTGTCTCTAAAAATATAATCTTAGTTGAACCTGTAAAAAAATATGTCCATATAATATCTTACACCAATGAACATAACTGAGGTACATAGTTTCATTTGTTTGGAATGTTACTATTAGCGATTCGTTCATAATTTTACCTAATTGGATAACCTGTTAATCCACCCTTACAAATAAATGGGATGAGGTTTTTTACAAAGGAATGTGAAAAATGTTTTTATTAACTAAAGATGATATTTTTTAATGTTATGATTTTGACTCAGCCATCTAAAAGTGCTGGTTTTGTGATATATAGTGATTCATCAAAGAAATGACTAAGTTGTTTCCTAATGAAAATTAATAAAGTTATTGCATATGCATTAGGTAGATTTATGATTTAAAAATAGAACTACCCAACTCATGATCTTGAGTTGGAAGCAATGATATTTTCTTTGAAGATATGGATACATTATCTCTATGGGGAAAGATGTGAGATATACAAGGATGATAAAAGCATGAAATACATTTTTTATATAAATAGATCAATATGATACAAATTTGATGGGCCAAGATAATCAAGGATTATGATTTATTGGTACACTACCAACCTTGAAAATAAAATAAGGTAGTGGATGCATTGAGTAGGAAAGATCATGGAATTCTGACCCAAATGAGGATTGAGATGGATCTTATGTTCATGGATATGGTAAATATGGACATGGAAATTATAAGTAAGGGGAGACATCAATAATTTTTCAAATTATTTTAAAAACATATTTATTAGAGAATATAAAGAATTCTCAATATGATGATGAGAACTTTCAGAAGAAAATTAATGTTGTGAATGATAGGATTTTAGAAGACTTAATTTGTGAAGATGGTGTTCTGAAATTTGGAAAGAGATTATGTGTTCCATATATACCTTATATGAAAGGGAATTTTTGGACAATGCTCATAGCTCAAATTTCTCTATACACCCTAGTAGCACAAAATTGTATATGGATTTGAGGGAACATTTTTTGTGGGATAACATGATGTCTCCACTTTCCTCACTATACACCCTAACCAAAAATGTACATTTCCTCACTATAATAGAATATTTACCTATTGATCACCTGGAAAGGATCTATATTAATGAAGTTGTAAAACTTCTTGGTGTACCTATATCAATTTTTTCTAATCTATATCCCTATTTTATGTTGATATTTTAGAAGATTTATCAAAAGGCTCTTGATACTAAGCTTCATTTGAGAACCTCCTACCATCCTCAAACTGATAGATAGTATAAAAGTGATATTCATGCATTGGAATACAAGATGAGGCCATTATCCCTCAACTTTAAAGTTATGTGGAATCAGTGTTTACCTTTGGTATATTTTTATTTTAATAATAGTTTTCATTCAAGTATTCAAAAGGTACCATATGAAGCATTATATGGAAATAGATTTCACACTTCAACGTTTTGTGATGAAATTTGTGAAAGGAAACTCAAAGGACTAGAACTTATTTAACAAACAACAGAAAAGGTAAAGGCTATTCAAGCTCACATTAAAGAAGCTCAAAGTAGATAAAAAATTATGCCAATAATCGGATGAATGATTTGGAATTCCAAGTGGGCGATCATGTTTTCCTAAAATTATATCCATTTAAGGGTATTATATGGATCAATAAGAAAGTGAAAGTGAGACTCAGGTATATAAGACCCTTTGAAATTATTAAGAGAATTTGTGTTTTCACTTACCATTTGGAAATTCCACTGAACCTCTCAAATTTACACGATTTGTTCCATATATCTTATCTAAGGAAGTAAATGTTAGACCAAATGCTTGTGCTCACCTCTCATGAAATATAGTTGGAACATGATTTATATTACTATAAAGAACCCATATAGATTATTGAAACTAGAGAGAAATTATTGATGAATCCAATGAGTCATCTTTAAAGAAAATCTAAAGGAATCACAAAATAGAAGAAGGAACATGGGAACTAGATGATATTATAAAGTAGAAATTATAATATCTTGGATTTTGTTAGAGGTACAAACCATTCAGTTTTGGTTCAATTTTCTTTTTTAGACCTTATAATGATTCCAAATGGCGTAAAGGGGGTCTTAGGTGTGTTTGGGACTCGTTTAGAGCCCGGAGCCCTAAAAATTAAAGAGACAGATTTGGTTGTATGGTTAGTAGAAACTGCATATCCTAGCCCACACAGTTTCCCTAAACCGTGTGGTTATAGATAGTTGGGTACTAGGGGCTCCATGGTTTGTATTTCACCATGAAAACCCAAGCACATTCCCATGTGGCCAACTACAGGTTTTTGGATAGTTTCATTTTAATGGTTTTTTTACAGTTAGACATACTGTTCACCTAGCCATGTGGGGTGCCCCTTTAAATTAATGTATTGGGGCACAGTTTGGCCAACTGTGCAGAAAATTCATGCACTGTTTTTTAGGGTAAAACATCCATTTTTTCCTTAATTATTTTTTTAATCCTTTCAATTATTTATCCCTCTATTATCCAGTGGTGTGGCCCTCCAACCTCATGCATGATCTCCCCCTCCTATCTTCAGAGGGTTTTTGATAATTACTTCAATCAAACTCAAAATATCTTCTCATCAAAAACATTTGAAATACCTCGGTAATCTATTCGATCCTCTCCTTTCAGTTTCATGTTTTCTCTATCCTCTATCGTACTATTTAGGTGTGACCATTTTCACCCTATTTTTAGGGTGTTTGATGATTTATTCATTTTCTCCCATTCTAGGTTGAATAAAAGCTTTTAAAAATATGGTTTTAGTGATACTACATCAAGGTAGGTGGTCTAGGCCTTTCTAACTCTTTTCGTTGTTTTAAAGTGGGTGCATCATTGTTCCTCTTGTTGAAACCTTTTGACGATGCCTTAAATTTAATAAATATAATGAATTGAACAAATTTCCATTTCTAGAACCATTTGTGCGAGTAAAATATCACCGTCATGGGTAATCATTTTGATTGAATCCACCCAAATAGGTATTTTTTCTTTTTGAGGCCTTTTTCCCAATCAAAAAATGGTCAAATGCCTCTTTAGGTGTAAATAACGTTTAATGAATTCTATAAAGGGAAGAACTTAATTAAGATGTTAACCAATAGTGTGTGTGTGTCTGGGTTTCACTATGTTAAATGACATAATTTATAAATTAATTTAATATTGAAATGTGAGCCATGGGTTAGGACCCTTCTTGAAATGCCCTATATTCCATGCTCATTGAATAGGCCTAATATTTTATGCCTTATTCCATTTTTTATACTTGTTTCTATATATGCATGTTGTGTAGATTAAATTATTATTATTATTTATTATGATTAATCTATGTGCCTTATACCTTGAGATTATTAATTAATTCCATGTACTCATTTCCTTATACCATAATTTATTGGATTGCATTGGATGTCATGATTCGCCAGCTTGTTATCATATGATATTTTCATGCCTTATTGATGACATGTGATTATATATGTAATGTCTTGTGATTTGTGATATTATTTCTACTCCTAAACTACTATAGGTCAGAAGATAACATGGGTCACATTTTAATGATGTTGTAGATGGAATCATCATGTTTGGTTTGGATCTACTTGATGCTCCATGAGTGATACATTAGATTTCCATGTACGTGATCTCTGGTCAGATTACACATATTTGTGAGTGACACTGGTTCCCTGGGGGAGAAAGTGAGGATGGTTCCACTATAAATATGGATATAACAAGAATTTGGTGATACATGGTCCCCTATGTGAGATACTTGGTACGGACTCAGAGTCACCATACAATGAGTGATACAAGGAAGGCCTTTATGGGTTTCCTTGGATGGACTCAATGGTATTGATAACATGAGATACACCTATTATGACCCTTCGGATTATTTATAGATTTCTTTGTATGGGATAAGGTCTCTACCATTGGATTTGGTGGATTTTTTTCTGGTGAAAATGTGATGCCTCTTATTTATGTTATGATCATTCTTGACAGATGACATGGAAATGTGACCAACAAGACAAAGAAAAATATTGGGGTATATCTACCTTGGTTGATTCATTTATGATGGCTTATGTATCAAGCATATATCTCATACAGGTACCATGGTTCAAACATCCATCTTAGTCTAAACTAGGTGATATCGGTCGGGCATCCATTTAGTAACCTAGGATGAATTTTTTATTATTTTATTTAATTATTTCCCAGTATTTATTAAAGATGAAACACTATTCACCTATCTTTCACATGTAATAGATTGATATCAACACTGTTGGTGGTGTCCTACTAATATTGTTTCTCCCATCCTTCTTGGTTCATCTCTGGTACCCAAGAAAACTTCATTATTGAAGGTATTGATAAAGGGAAGCATGTAGCTTCTGATACTTGATTATTCTTCTATGTTTAAGCATAGGGCAGAGGATTGAGCATATTCTTGAGATGCTTGTAGTAACAGTTTTTCCTTTTTCAATATTTTTCTAGCCTGTATTATATGCTTGTATACTTTTCTCCCTATTCACTTCCATTTTTGTATAGCGTTATGATATCATAAAAAATATTGTATCAAATGTTTATTCAACTTCTTCCTGTTGTTTATTTATATTATTTGTGTTTATTTACATTATTTTCGTTTCTTATTACTACTTGTTGTTGTACTCACTTTGATCTATGAGGGCATAGTCTCCCCACAGATACATACTAGACCCTTACTGTTAGTCGATAGCCTATGGCATTTGGGGAGATGTTCTTGAAGTATTGTATACAACGTCTCAGGGAACTGTTATGTGGCACTCAGGGAGGGATGATACAAAGTGGTATCAGATCATTTTTTCCTTTATTTTCTTACCTTTTGGGGCTATACAAGAGACTAGGATACTAGAATTTGGTAATGAGCCTATTCCTAAGAGTAGATAACCCATGTACAGGGGAAACCCAAATTTCATGGGATTGGTAAATGCTGTTATGCTTTCACTATTATAGTTTTATAAATTTCTCTATTGGGTGGGGAACTTTATTTATGATGTCAATATTATTTACAAATTATTAATCTTAGAGTATTTCTTTTTCTATAGCCTAATGATATGAAGGTGTATAGATAATGCATCATACTAGGCATAATAGGATTAAAATTCCATTAATTATTCCATTCCATATTTACTATTCAAAATGCATTTCCTATGTTGCATGTGAATTCTATTTGTGCCTTTTTGTGATTTGATTGTTATATATAGAAATGTTCCAACTATTCTTGCAAGAATGTGTTATGATTTGGATTGAGTGGATGCCCAATTTCAATTTTTAAGGTGTAAAGGCCCTTATAAATTAGTATGGTGATCCACCTAAATCAACCATTTAAAGGGAATTGAAATACATGAATGGATAAAAATTAATACCACATTTTAAATGAAATGGTCACCTTATATGTGGTAATGTAAGACTTTAACCTGACCTGACCTAGTATTGGAAAGTAGGTTGTGACTACAGTTATATTTATGTGACCTTTTCTTACTACCAAGGCCTTGACTTAAGAGTTGGCAGAGAGGTGTGCTTCATTTTTAGAAGTGTGTTGTTTCTATCCTTTCTTTACCACTTTCCTTATCTACTATAAATCCTTTCTGTGGAGTGAATTTGGGAAATTATAGAGTTATGCCACTGCGATGACCTTCTGATGTACACCAAGAGAGTGGAGATTTGAATAATCCTGAGGTTATGGGCCCTAAGACACCTATAGTACTTCCTTTAGTGCCACTTGATTCACCTCCTACTAATATTACACTCGGAATTGATGCTTATTTCTATAAATTTTTTCTTCAATTCATGCAGTCTATTCAGGGTACTCCTCGGCCTGCCCCTACTATGGAAGAGCTTACATGGGACTTTAAATAGTATCATCATCCCACCTTATCATGGGATGAAAAACCTCACACTGTTGAGTCATAGATAGAGGCCATTGTATCTATATTCAACCATCTCTATATGACTCTAGAGTGGAGGTTCAAGCTATCTACCTACTTATTATGTGATTCTGCCAAGAACTGATGGGATGTCATCTCCCAGGCTAAGCATCATCAGGATATAGTCTGGGAAAAATTTTATATAGCCTTCTATAACCACATATTCTCATAGAATTTGAGGGAGGACTGCACTTGGGAGTTAATTCATCTTTAGAAGGTAAATATTACTATGATAGAGTATTAGTCTCTTTTCCCTGAACTCTAGTGTTTCACCTTGTCTCTAATCGGTGATGAGTTAACGACTGTGAGATATTTTGAGGATGGGCTTGGTTATGTTTTTCTCTCATAAGTGAACATAATTTTATTGAATACTATTATATAGATAGTAAACGAAGCCCTAATTACTAAACAGAATCTCAGAGATGTTGACATTGTGATCTAGGTTGGTTCAGTTCCAAGGAAAGATGATGGTTTTTATAACAACAGGAAGCACCATTTCAAGGGTTCACCTAGGGTCAGTGCTAGCCAGGTGACATGCACTGACATCTCCATAGAGTTTCACTAGTGGGGTAGACCAGGCCATAAGAACCCTTAGTGCATGAGGAGCCTGATTTAATTTTGATCTTGTGGTAGGATGGGTCACCTTCAGTGCTTCTTTTGGTCTTTTCTTCCAGCATCTAGTGAGAGGGGATCCATATTGACACCTCTATCAAGTACAAGATCTGTGAATCCATATTAGGATGGGAGTTATCCTTCTTTCAATAGATTATTATGAGGTGGTAGTGGTTGTGGATGAGGTAGTCAAGCCCTTGATCTTTAGAAATGGTAGGATACATCTTCTCGGGCTAGTTCGGTAGCATCTTAGGGCTGCTATTCAGGCTATATTTATGTAATATAGTCAGTACCTGAGTAATAAAATATAGGGCCATCTACGGGTAGGGGTACTATTCTAGTATCCTCAACTTTATTTTATGGACTTTTTGATATAGGTGAATCACACTCCTTTATATCTTCCAGGGTTGTGGAAAGCATGGGTCTTACTATTGAGTATTTATATGGATTCAGGTCTCTTGACATGCCATTAAGAGTCAGAATAGAGGTTATATACTAGTTCATTGAGTTCCACCTTAAAATAGGTGGGTTTCGTTTCTTTTTTAGTTTATTCATCCTCAATATGATCAGATTTGACATCATTCTAAGTATGGACTAGCTCATGCCTTATCATAACCAAGTGGATTTTTTTCACCACCGAGTGTCCTATATATCAGCCAAGGGAAACATGTATATCCATAAGGGTGAATGGGACATCCAAGGGATTTGAGATGGACCCAAGCATATAGGTCTACGTGGGGAGACATCTCAAATGGCGAGTCTTCTTATGGGTGATCAGGGGATGTATTTATTATAATTACCTTCTATATAAGATCGTTTTAGGGACATCTTCTATGAAGATTTGTCCAACTTACCTATTAAGAGAGAGGTTGAGTTCACCAAAGAGGTAGTGTTAGGTAAGACATTAGTTTTCATTCCTCATAATATGATAAAACCTACAGATCTCCAATAACTCAATAAGTAGCTTAATGATCTAGAGGAAAAGGGTTTTATAATACCCATCACATCACCATGGGGTTTGCCTATCCTTTTCACTAAAAGGTAGATAATAACCTTAAATTGTGAATAGATTACCACTTACTGAACCAACTTACGGTGAAGAACTGGCATCAACTACCTCGTATCGAGGACCTCTTTGACCAGCTCTATGGTAAAACTATTTTCTAAAATATTGATTTGAGTTTGGGATACCATTAGGTTCATGTGAGACCATTATACATACCACAAACATTGTTTCAGAGAAGGTATATATCTTACAAGTACTTGGTTATGTCGTTCATCTTGATGAACCTTCCATAAGTCTTTATGACTCTTATGAATCGGGTTTTCTACCCATATCTTGATTTCTTTATGGTAGTATTCATAGACAACATCTTAGTGTATTCATTCTCTAGACACGAACATGTTAATCATATTTATATTGTGATGAATAAAATGAGAGAGATCCATTTATATGTGAAGCTCAAAAAATGACACTTTTGGATTAGCAAGGTTCACTTCTTGGTTTATATCATATCTAAGGAAGACGTGTCGATTGGAACAAAAAATGTGAGAGTTTTTTTAATAGGAGCATCCCAAGAATGTGTCTGACATGTGTAGGTTCTTGGGGATAGATGGATATTATAGGAAATTCATTTAGTACTTATCATGCCTCGCAGTTCCAACCACGGGCTTGAAAAAGAAGGGTGGAAGTTTTTCTGGTTTGAAGCTTGTGAGATATATTTTCAAGAGTTAAAGGATAGACTCACTACAGCACTAATCCTAATTATTCTTAATTTTAGAAGAAGATATAATTTCTAATATTATTCTTCATGGATCAGTTTGGGTGTAGTTCTGATGTAAGGTGATCGAGTCATGGAATATGGGTCCCACTAGATAAGGTCTCATGATTGGAATTACCCTCCACACGATCTTAATATAGTAGTTGTGTTTCATTCTCTATGTTGTTGGAGGCACTACTTGTTAAAAGATTGATTCATTATTTAAATGGATCATAAATGTCTCAAATAAATCTCCACACAACGAGATTTGAATCTCAAATGGTACAGGTGGGTGGAATGCCTACAATCATTCAATTTTGATCATGATTACACACCCAGAAAAGGAAATTCTGAAATCCATGCCTTGAGCAGGGTGACACCGATGCAATCCATTAAGAAGGCCAGTAGTGAGTTGTATTTGATGGTTTAATTCTCTATGATACATCATGAGGTTTGATAATAGCATGGAAAACTAGTATTAACAGCTCTAGCAATGGCATCCTACCTTTTGGAGTTCATCCAGATGAGGAAGATATATGATTCTGAGGGCCTCATCTTAAGGAAGTGTGTCTCATGAGATAACCCACCATCTGGTTGGGTTGTTGATGGTAGTGAAACCCTACACTTCTTTGTCCGTTTATGGGTGCCTATAGATATACGAGAGGTGAATATAAGGGAATCACATGCCTCTATTTGGGATGTTCATCATGGGATTACCAAGATGTATAGAGATATACATCATTAATATTGGTGGTTGGGTAAGAAAAGGAATATAGAAGGTTTCATCACTTAGTTCTCCACCTATCAGTAGGTGAAGGAAGATTACTAGTGACTTACCAGACTTATACAACCTCTCTCCATTCCTAAGTGGAAATGGAATGTTATCACTATGGATTTCATTACATGATTTCCAAGATCCACTTGGGGGAAACAATGTCATATAGGTGATCATAAAAAGGTTTTCCAAGGATTCATGCTTATTACCTATCTATAAACCCTTATCTATTGATGAGATAGGAAGGATTTACATATGGGATATAGTGTGACTTCATGGTCTTCCCCATTCTATCATTTTGGACCGAGACACATGTTTCACATCACAGTTCTATCAAGGGTTTCATAAGGAACTGGGTTCATAGGTGCTCTTGTGTACAACATATCACTCTCAGACTGATGGTTAGTTAGATCAATCAATAATGGTGATAGAGGATATTATTCAGGACTACATTATTTATTTTGGAGCTTAATTGGAAAAGCATATTCCTATGGTTAAGTTTTCCTACAACAACGGTTTATCGGATTGATTCAGATGGATCTGTAGGAGTCCCTCTATAGTATACTATTCTATTCACCATTATAATAGCTTGAGGTAGGTGATGAAACTCTACTATACCCTCATATCATTCAGGATACTTCATAGAAAGTCTAGATCATTCAAAATAATATGCCTACAACTCAATCTAGGAAAAAGGTTAATACTATTCTCCATCATAGACCTCTGGATTTCGAGGTGGGATATCAATTCTATCTTCTTATATCACCTAGATTGGGTCATAGACGAATTAGTAAATTATTCAAGTTATCACATTGTTATGTTGGGCCTTTTGAGATAGTAGATATAGCCGGGTACGTAGCCTATCAGTCTTTGTTACCTCATAGGTACCATTCCATGAACGACGTCTTGCACATATCTTATATTTGATAATATCACCCTAAACTATCTCATTCATTTGAAGAAAATGATAATGATCTAGAAGAGGGTGCATCATATGAGGAGAATTTGATATGTATCATTGATTGATGTACAAAGGCTCCCTGAGGTAGTTTATTTATTCTGGTCTAAGTTTTATGGTAGTAGAGACAACTATAGGATGATACCTTGGAGTGAGAGGTTGATGTACATTCATAGTGGTTGGAAATTTTCCAAAACAATATCTTACCACCCTCAGAAGGGAAACTCAAGGACGAGTTGTCTTAAGGAGGGGAGGTGGTAACGTCATGTCTTTTCTAAAAGGTATATACCATTCATTTTTGTTCAATTTCCTTTGTTTATCCCTAATAATGATTCCTAATAGAGTCAAGGGGGTCTTGGGTGTGTCTAGGGATTTTTTAGAGCTTCGAGATCTGAAACATAAATAGGTAAATTGGCCCAAATAGTTAGTAGAAACTATTCCACCCATCCCACACTATTTCCCTAAAACATGCAGTTGGAAACAGTGGGGGGTTGGGGGCCACATAGTTTGTCTGCAAACATGCGACCAACTATAGGTTTTTGGATAGTGGATTTCTCATGGTTCACACATGGTTAGAAAACATGTGTGCCTAACCATGTGGGTTGCCCCTTTGAAGTAGTGGTTTGGCACACAGTTGGCACATGGTCAAACCAACCCTGTAGAAAACCACGAGACCTTGTTTTGAGGGTGAAATACCCATTTTTTCCTTAAGTAACTTTTTAAATCTTATTCTTATTTCGCCCTCTCTTCTACAGCGGTGTATCCCTCCTACCTCATGCACAAGCTCCTCCTCCCATCTTCATAGGGTTTGTGATAACTCCTTCAATTAGACTCCAAATCTCACACCTTAAGAAGCATTAGAAAGCCCTCAATAATCTCTTTGATCCCCTATTTTATATTTCAAGTTTCCTCCATCATCTATTGTGTGAAATCACATTTCTATTTCAGGTATTCCTTAACCATCTTGTGTTAAATTATTATTACGTTAAATAGGAAAAATTGTTAATCAGTAAAATGTTTTGTTTTTCTTAAACATGCCACAGATTGGTTAAACTCCAAATTAACAGTCCATAATATTCAATTAAATATTTTTGGAGTTAAAGACTGAGTAATTATGAGTTTTTGATCCCCATAAAGGCTCGGTGAAGACAAAATAAAATTATTGAATAGAATATATTAACTATGAAATTTTTATTTAAAATATTTGAATAACTCTAAAACAATGAATCTTGTGAGAAATCTGAGACCACTGTTATGTTCATAATATGGTTTTTACCCTAGAAGGGGTATAAAATTCAAAGGCACTGGATATTTGGATGTCTCATTCATGAGATAAAGTTATAAAATGATATTTCATATATTTTTTATTAAAAATAATTAAATATCTCTTAAACAGTGTGTCGTATGAAAAATTTGAGATGACTGATGGTTCTAAAATGAGGGTTTTACCCTAGGAAAGGTATAACTCTGGTTCACATTGGGTGTTTGGATGAACACTCACAAAAATAAGACTTTTTATTTTAATAAAATATTAATTCTGATTTTTCATTAATAAATTATTAATATCTCTTAAACCATTCAATTATTTCAGAAATCTGAGACCACTGTTGGGCCTAGAACAAGTTTTTTACTCTAGACAGAGTATAACATTTATTCACAATGAGCATTTGGTATCATTTAATTTTTGTTAAATTATCAAATACATTAAAAGAATTAAAAATATACATGTACTATTCAATCATCTCCCAAAATGCCATTTCCTCCATTTAAACTCCCAGATGAAACCAAAAGCATGTAAATAATTCGTTTTTTATGACTTAAAAACATAAATGACTGAATGAACTGATTCTATTAACTCCGTAATAAATTTTCGAATTCAGTTTTGGATTTAACGTGTGTTTAAAGGAGGTGTTATAAATCCTACAATTCTAGGGTTATAAATAGCCGAACCATTTTTTGCGGCTCTTAGTTGATGCGATTGGGTTTGATAAACTTTTGGAGTCATATACACGTGACATGTGAAGCTCCTTTGATTCGATCAGTTTTTTTTCATTATTCCTTCGCGCCTCCTTCCGGTTTTGGTGCTGCACATAAGGTGACATGCTGTATTTTTTTAATTATTCAATTACTCTATTATCTTGTTCCTTTGTTAAAATAAAAAATTATTGAAGGTATATTTATTTAATATTTAAAATAATAAATCCAAATAAAATAATGGTGGTTTTTAAATAAAATAATGAAGACCTAAATTATCAAATGAAAATCCTAAAATTATAAAATGATAATTTAAATAGGTTTTGGAATGTCAAAAAGAGATATATATATATATATATATATCGATAAGAACACTTGGGATAAACAAGGTTAATTAAATGAAATTGGAAAATGATAATTTCAATGATTTATCAAAGGTTAAATATTTAGTTTATCAATGGATAATTATAAAGGACTACCGCATGTGTTATTGTTTTAATTTAAAGATATTCCAATATCAAATGTGGTTTATAATTATTCTGAGGATAATATTGTGAACATATGCGGTGACCTAAAATGATAATTAGGAATTTTATTGAGGATAGTCGAAGTATCATCGCATGTGATAATTAAAATGATAATTCGAGAATTATCCAGGAGAGAGAAAATGTAATCGCATGTGATATTTTATTTTCTTATGAAATAAAATTGAGGGATATGATTATTGAATGAGGTTTATAAATATTATTATGGACTTTTATTATGATTTCATGCGTTAACATAATATGATAATCCATAGACTATCCTAGAGAGAGAAAATGTAATCAGATGTAATATTTTATTCCTTTGGAAATAAAGTAGATTTTTTGGTTCTAGGAACCCTAGATGAACATAGACCATCAATTTGTTGACACTTATGATAATAAGGTCGTTAGGAGGTGTATTGAACCACACAAGGTGGTTTATCATTGCCACTGACATCAATGACCTTGAGGTAGGTGGTTCTGTCCTGAATTACCAATTTTATTATCCTTGTATTGCTTGATTTATTACAATTTTTTTTAAATTCAATTGCTCAAATCTGCTTTCAATTAAATTCATAAAAACTCAATTCCAATGAATCGAGATATTTGAAATGTTTTTGGAATAGAAATTTAGAAAACCCCTGATTTCATTTAATTGGTTGTGTTTATGGAAATTGGTTGAATTAAATTTTTTAATTTAAATCGTGAATTTGATGGAAATGATTTCAATTAAGCTGTTGAATTTAATTGTGAAAATAAATTTTATAATGATGGAATTGGTTTTTAATGGATTTCAAACTAGTGAAAATGGATTAAAATGATTTGATAGAAACCCAGTGGTTTTATCTTGTGAAAAAGGAATGTTTTTTAATAAAACCTATTTGGTTTTAAATGTAATGAAATTGGAACTTTAGTAATGGGAGAATGGGATTGATCGTATTTTTAACCAGTCTTAAAATAGTTCACCCATTATGTAAGAGCGCATGAAAGACTTATGTAGTTAATGATTTATTTGGATACACTCTACGCTATGAAACATTCTAAAACATACTTGTGGTGATTCACATCCCCGATGGGTTGGTGACGAGTCTCCTTTGGTCAGTGTCATAGGGACGTATGTATACACATTTTCCTTAGCTCACATAGAGTGTGTGGAATCCTATAACTGTTAAATACCATCATACCTTTTGGAAGAGGACCATGTTGCTCGCTTATTTATTTATATTTGAGTTATAAATTTATGCCAATGCTTTTTAACTGCATTACATGCCTACTGAATTTATATAAACTGTTTTATATAAATTCTTTATTTATTCCATTGTTTTAGAAATATTATATCATTGCAATTCATTTGATTAATATATTTGTCTTATATTTTGAAAATATAAATCATGTTTTGTTTAAATATGATTTTGAATTTCCAAACCTGTTTACTTTAAAATTGAAATATTTTATTTGGATAATCTATATTTGGCATTTGTTATGGAATATTTGGTGGTATCCTACTGGGCTTAGGCTCACACCCTACTTTTTCCTTTGGGAGTTTGTAGACTTTCTTTTTCCAGGTTTGTGAAAATGGAAGGGATCTCTTGGATGTGGATCCAGTTGATGAGCTTTGGTCTTGGTGAGTTGTGTCCTTAGGGACTTTGGAGTTTTTTTTTCCTTTTTAATACTTGGTTTGTAGTACTTTGGGCTTTTTATGCCATGTTGTATTCTGGTACATCACTCCCAATAGAGTTTCTTTTGTTATGCATACTTCTTTGTTTTCTTTTTCTTCTGCATTCTTATGGAAAAATAATTCCCACTTATATGTTATACAATGCTAGGTGCTAGTCGCTAACCCGTGGGGATCAGGAATGAACTTCAGGCTATGTCAGGGTCAGCTCAGTTATCAGGTTACTAGGGTACCTGGGCTAGTTCCTGACATGTTGAACTATCAAGGTGTGAACTTTTTCATCATATTTTCAAGGTGTTTAACAATTTACTCATTTCTCCCATTCTAGGTCGAATCAAACCTTTAAAAAGTATGAGTTTATTGATGTTATATCGAGGTGGTGGTTTAGGTATTTCTTGTTGTTTTGATTTCTTTAAAGTGGGTGTGTCATTGTGTTGTTCGTCAAAACGTTCTGATGACACATTAAATTTGATAAATATAATGAATTGAAGGTATTTTCATGTTTGACACCATCGGTGTGAGTAGAGAATCACCATCATGGGTGATCTCTTTGACCAAATATACCCAAACAGGTATGTTTCCCCTCTTAGAGACCTTTTTCCTAAACCAAAAATGTTCAAACACCTCTTTAGGTGTAAAGCACTCTTAATAAATGCTTTAAAGAGAATAATTGAATTAAGATGTTAACCAACATTGTGTGTGTGGGTTTCACCATGTTATATGCCTTAATTTATAAATTGAGTTGATATTGAAATGTGAGCCTTGGGTTAGGCCTCTTCTTGAAATTCTTTATATTCCATGCCCATTGACTAGGTCTAATGCTTTATGCCTTATTCCAATTTTTATGCTTGTTTCTATATGTTCATGTTTTATATCTTCAATACTTATGATTATTTCATATGACTAATATATTCTCCTTATACCTTGATCTTGTTGCTTAATTCCATGTACTCATTTCCTTATTCCATAATTAATTGGCTTGAATTGGGTGTTATGCTTGTCTAGATTTTTAGCATGTGATGTTTCCATTCCTTATTACTGACATGTAATTATAAATTACATTTTTATTAAATATCCATATTCTATTGTAATGGATATGATTATTTCCTAAACCATATACCATTTTTACCTATGGTGTTTAATTTGTAATTTATTTGATTAAATAGGGAAATATTGATAAATATGTATCCTTTACTCAATAAGGATATTTGATAAGGCACATTGTTATGATTTAAATAGATTATTTGATATATTAGAAATTATTTGGTCCTATATGAAATTGGTTGGAGACTATTTAAAGTAATCACCTCAATACATTGGTAGTCTCATGAGATGAATTAGTTATCCAAATCATATAGATTTTTACCCAGTACGTTTGAACTGTCATGTGAAAGGTCTTGATGGTAAAGGTTTCATGTGTCTGGGAAACATGGCATCCAATATTTAAGCATTTCCTTCATTTATAATTCAGTTGTTATTATTATTATCCATGATATTTATTCTATTAAATTATATATGGATGAATGTCATTCTCAGTTTACTGAATAAATAGGATGTGTTTTAGTTATTTATCTTTCCATGTTGATTATGTCTTATCCAGATATTTATGTGGCATGTGTGTTTAGTTATCTACCTTGACATATTGATTATGATTATTGATTCATGATACATTCTCTTATACCTAACCCTTACTGATCATTGGATCTCACGCTTATTTTGTTTCCTTTCCCCAGGATATGAAGATTAATTCTTGGAATGTGTTTTAGGGATGTTGATCTTTTAATTTTATTATTCTTTATTTTCTTTTCCCAGTATAATATGGGCATCATGTAAGTAATCTAGGATTCCAAAACTGGTAAACTAATCAGTCCTTTTGGATTCTAATCGTATATCTATGCCAATTCAATAAAGTTTGACACCAGTTCTAGGCCACTAGGGTTGGGTTCGTTACATAAATCATCATAAATTTCCATAAGGATCACACAAAATCTAAGGGGGTTAAAGGAGGAAGAGGGGAGGAGGTGGTTGGCCCATGCGTAGGTGAGGGAGGAAGACGAGGGGCTATCCTCTTAAAAATCTGGGAGGTAAAATCATTAATTATCCATATTTTAAAGGTTCAAATGGTTATCCAAACCATGAACCAATGATGCATCCTTCACTGTCCAAGGTGACCACCCTCGAATGATTGTTTAATATAGCTAGAAAAACCATGTGCTAACTGTGCAACCCAGTCTTGAACATTTTAAATGGTCTTTCTACACCTATGTGGTGAATGTTCATCTAACCCCAAGCCAATCCAAGCCACATAGTTTACTCTAAAATCTGAATGGTTAACATTTCATCTTGTTATAACCATAAAAACTAATTGTGATTTTCGTAGAATGAACGAAAAACCTATGAAAACACTGGGTGCTTCATGGTTTCCCATTAATCTTGTACACCAAACTGTGTACCCGGTCATAAATCCTCCAAAACATCCAAAATTTCACCCAAAGTTCATAATACTTACCCAATCATTCAAGACACATCTCCAGCCTCAAACCATATAAATTATCATCAGCTCAAAATGATCCAACTATCATAATTTCAAACTAAATATCAATTAAAAAAATGACCCAAGTTCTATATTTTCCAAAATTCAAATTTATTTTAAAATTTATATATCACAAGGTGTGAGGTTTTATTTTATAGTTATCTTGAATATATCAAAATTGTAAAAAATCAATTAACTGGTCCATGATAACCCGCATCTCTTCACTGCCATGATGTGATCTCAGTAATATTTTCTTGAATTTCATCATCACATCATCCCACTTCCATTCAAGAATGGATAATGTCATGAGAATACTTTTTGGTCATTGATGTTTGTCCTTTACCAAAATATATGTAAATTATCATGAAATAATCCCCATTATGTCCTTATTCTTCCGGAGCTGGCATTACTATCTCTGAATATCATTATACATCTTGGTAATCCCTGGGTGAACATCTCATCTTGAAGCATGTGAATCCCACATCATATCCTCACACATACTCATAGGTACTACTATAAACCCGTAAACATATATAACCTCATTGGAATATAGGGACTAATTAGGTGGAATATCTCTGCCATATATATTTTTCATCATCAAGAAGCAATATGATTTAGATAACTGACTCTCTGTCACCCTCTCAATGAGTGTGTATGCAATAGTTATGGACATCAAGTTTGGTATTTTAAGAACTATTGAACATCAACATGAATATCATTGAATAGAATTATAATTTATCACTCACTATTAGATATCTTTATCACTTATTCCTAAGTTTCTATGCACAATTAATCAGTCATTATGTTTCCCTTCCCATGGTTATACACCATCATAAATTTAATTGATTATATTTTCAACTCACCTCATCTTATGAAGGTGAAGGTCCCACAATAAAAATATATACAGGAGGCTCTTATGGTCAGTGTATACCAAAAATCTCTCACCCAAAATATAATGAAGTAATCATCTCAACATTTATATTACTGCATCTAACTCTAGATCATGTGTCAAGTAGTTTCACTCATGTGGTTTAAGCTATTTGGACCCAAAAGTGACCAGTCGATCATCCTACATCAGAATTTACCATAGCCCAATTCCTAAAGAATCACAATACAATGTATACTTATAACTAGGATTAGGTAAGCTCAGGATTGACCTAGAATTAAATCTATCATAGAGAACCTGCAATTCTCTCATCCAAGAATAAAACTAGAGGTACTTCACTTCTTTTTTGGTCAAGGCCAACAGTCAGCACTGCTAAACAGGAGAAATCCTAGATTAATCATCAATAGTAACCTATCAAGCCCGATACAATTTATATATTGAATATTTTTTGGGTCATTACCAAGAAAAAATAGCCTTAACCTTCTCTATTCCCACTAATATGCCTACCTTATATATCCTGAGCCCCAAAAAAACTCACAACACTGATCTAGAACTTAAACATCAAGATATTTGCATATAGTTGATGCTTTTTAGATGTACATATTATTATATATAAATGAAAAGTGTTCTCCTTTATTGGCTAATAGTACCCCATAATATTATCAATAAAAGTGACCATGAATGAGTCTAAATAATAGTATAAGTACCTATTAATTGAGTTCATAAATACTATTAGTGTGTTCCCACCCCGAACAACATCATAAGATAATCACATAGATTATAATTTATCCTAAAGGTAATACATGGAATATCATAAGGTCTCACTCTCAACTAGTGGTATACTAACCTCATACAAATGTTGTAAAACTAATTATATAATCTCATATGATCAAACAAGTAAATGATATGTGGAAGGGGATATGCTGGTTATTAATCCTCACCTAATTATACCTCTGTTAATCAACATATGAATACTACAAGTCATT
This sequence comes from Viscum album, assembly GCA_963277665.1. NCBI lineage: Eukaryota > Viridiplantae > Streptophyta > Magnoliopsida > Santalales > Viscaceae > Viscum > Viscum album. Next base: position 196,335,706 of record OY728157.1, on the reverse strand, counting down.
CTCCTTCTTGGTAAAACAATAGGAGCACTCTAAGAGGATGTGCTCATATGAAAAAATCCCTTCGACTCCAAACCCTCTAGCTGAGCCATAATCTCTCACTTATCTACAGGAACCATCTTACAAGCTAGAATGGATATGGAATTCATAAAATACATAAAAATAGTTATAAACTCAATCTCACACTTGAGTGGAAACCCATAAAAATAATCAATAAATGCATATTGGAACAAATGAAATATGGAAGGAGATACTGCCTCACAAGTCACCTCTATCTTAAAGAAACACTAACGAACTGGTCTGTAATCTTCCTTAGTTGTTGAATTTTAGGTCCCAAATGGCCTACATGTAGATCCCACTCTTTTACATATGAATAATTGTCACCCACTAAGGATCTGAAAGGTACTCATCAATAATAGTGGTTGATGTGTCCTCAATAAAGAGTTAAGAAATCTATCTTAGGGATCATATAGATATTATCCATCTCTAACATGAAGATTTTTCAGAGGAATGTATGCCCATTGATGAAAATGGTGTACTTAGGAATCCACTATATGCCCTATGATTTCACCTGTAAGGTGTATCAAAAAACAGCATCCCATATAGATAATGTATTGGTAACCCTAGATCACTACAAAAATTCTCTAATATAAATGATTTTTATTCAATCGTATCAAATAAAGAAGAAAATAGGGTTTATTCCACAACAATCGTACATCTAACTATAGATAGCTCAATTCCCTACATGGAATGAATCTTCTCAATGGCATGAAGTTGGCTAGAACCCTATCCCTGAGCTCCCTTAACTTGACTCCCCTGAGGCACCTTTTCCTTTTTTTCACTACTACTACTAAGTACTATGATCACCTCCATGGCTTAAATAGATGAAGGAATACCAATTTTCTAACTTCTATTATGCCCTTATCCCTTACCCTAAACCCTAGGTCTGAATAGATTTGTAATATCTCTCCATTCACGGTGAAATGACAAAAAACCTTTTCATGTTCTATAACTCCCCACATGAGAAAATATTCTTCAAAAAACATTGAAAATCTAGTTAATAATTCCCATGTTAGCCACACCGATAATACTCAACTTCAAATCCCCCGCTTGGTGGAAGCAAAAAACTAATTCTCTGGTTGCACTTCCTATCATCACCCTATTGAGACTACTCAAATCATAACTTCCTACATTCTAATAACCTACTCCTAATCCCAAAAAAATAATTTTGTTTCCAAGATTACCTCAACTCATTCTGGTTTTTCTCAACAATTAAGGCTTGATTCATGACCTCTAAAAAGGATGTTAGCATGAAAATTTTTAGTTGGGAATGAATGGAGTGCCTTATTTCATCTTCAGAATTCTTGACTCTAGTAGCCTCATAATCCACCAGCATAGCTATGAATAGTATCTTGTTAGTAAAGAGAATGGAATATTTCTTCACTGATAATCCCCCTATATGAAATGCATTAAATCTCTATATATGTTAGCCTTTAGATTCTCTAGGTTGAAGTGCTCAAAGAAACAAGACCGAAAATCCTTCCAAATCATCCACACGTGTTGTTCTTCCTAGAGCAGAATTTACCACTAACACTTTTTTGGTCCCCAAATCATATAAGTATCACGATTCGCCTACCTCTTAGGGTGTGTCTTAAGGTGATCAAAAATTGGCTACATAAACTTGATAAAAAACTCAACTATCAACCTCACCCATATATAGTGGTGAATTTTACATCTGAATCACATGAGTCAGGTCTAAAATGGTTGGCCTAGACCTCAGTGACCCATGCCTCATAGATTTAAATACCTAGATAAGACTCCATATAATCCTCTCATCAATAGAGTGGATTGGAATAATAGATGACTCTAGTTTTACTACTGGTGGGGCATGCTCATCCTCACACTTCTAGAGATCTTGTGAAGGTCATTCCGGTGGAATATATCAACAATGCCTATAAAATGACTCATAATATATTTATATCATAGTTATAATATCACAATTTATAATAATAAATAACAGTAATATGTTGCTCTACCCTAAATGCTCCCTATATGATATATGGATCTCACAGAATAAGTCTCGAGTCTAGCATAACCTACCCATTCTTGAGTCAGGTATGACCTCAAAAGGGTCCTATAAAAATCATAGCATATCAAATTAGTGGGAAATAATTATGGGTTGATTGATTATAGTTTTTCTAGGAATTTAAATATAAAAACTCTATATAAGTTTTTGCTAACACTTTATGTAACCCAACACTAAATATTAACTAGAATATAAATCACAGGAAAGAATTTAAATTTCATGTGAACCCTAAATGACAAGAATGATTCATGAAAACACAACTATTATCACCCTAATATAATATTAAAATCCCCTAAATCATAAAATCAATATCAATATGCATCAACTAGAAAACTAACCCAATAGTAAAAGAAAAAACAAATAATAACAGTTTCATCCCTAATGATTTGGACTTCCCTCATATGTGGGTTGGATAATCCTATAAAAAACATCTATATCAAGCTCTGTCAACATCCTATCAACTTTATTTCATATCCCAAATATTAATATAAAATCAAAATAGTTCTATAATACCACATTTTAATATACACGATCCCATTCACCTTCATTGTGAATATGAGCACCATGTACCTCAGGTATGCCTCCTCATATTCCAGAGACTACAGACCAATGGAAAAGGTTTATATATATCACATGGAGAGACTATACGATCATTTATAGTTTACTATAAACATAGTAGAAGAAATATCATAAAATATACATCACAACAAAAAAGGAAGTAAAAGGATAGATATCATTGTTAAATATCAGAAAATAGTAAAATCAACACATTCTATATACCCATGGTTTGAATACGCATCTCAAGGATGAAAAATATATCACTCATCATATAAAAATCGAATTAAATGAGTTATCAACATAAAATATCACCAGTTTAATGATCCATAGTCATCATAATCCATTAAGGTGAATGATCCATCACCTAACCAGTAACGAAGTAAAATAAGTCATCATCGGTGAACTAGCCATCATCAATCACAGGTAGATGTAACACTACCATTTTAATATTTAGGGGGATGATATACCACCATATTATAGATTGGGTGTATTAGGAATCACCAAATCATCCCATCTGGGTGGATGATATATCACTGGTATCACTCTCAAAGTGGAAGGCATATTTCCATGTGAAGTCCCAAAGTGGACAATGAACCATTAGTACTATTCTTAGTTGGATAATGAACTAGTGGTAACAAATATCAAGTGGTAGGTACACCACAAGTATCAATTCTTTGGTGGACATCATACTATTGGAATAAGTCCCCTAGTGGATGATGTACTATCAAGAAAACTCTCATAAGGGGAAAAAGATCCACGACTGCAAGTTTTCAAGTGGTTGATATAACACTAATACATCATTCTGAAGTTCTTGTGATACTAATATTTCATTATTTTCTCAGAGAATTATGGATCACGTTCACACTTTAAGGGTGAATGAGAAACCACCAACCAGGAAAAATTCATTAGTATACATTTAGTGCACCGAGGTGGATGAGATACCACCCCCGATTTACTTTAGTTGTAAGGATGCCACTTTATACCAAGAATCCTACAAAATTAATGATACATCACTAATATTAATCTCAAGGCATTTATAAAAATTAAACGTATCAAAGGTTTTTCTCATATGTTGTTTAATGTTGTCAGAGTCTCAAGATTGGGTCATCCAACCTCTAACCTAGCTCATACTCAAGAAATTCTGCATCATGGAATACTCAAGGGGCCTTAACCATGCCTCCAGGGTTGGTTCTTAGTCAAATAAACCCATAATGGGTTCAAAATCATGGTTTCAAACTCATTTACATATAAAATTTGGTCATTGGAGACCAAAGGTGTTGATGCACGACACTCCTAGACCATGCACAACCTACCAGGGTTCCATTGATGCCATTGAAATTTAAGAAAACAAATTTAATTAATTTTTAGGTCGTATGAAACAATGTATAATTTCCTAAATTACATATGATGTATGCATGGTATAAAAATTTTGTCAGGTAACCAAGGGACTTCCTACCTCGGACTGGTAGGGTCCAACTCCTCGAAAACCACCCCTTGATCTAGACTCAAACGAACGTAATCAAGAAACCTATAAAATTACAAAGAATTATTCATAATCATCAATACATGGATAAAAAGGGACAAAAATAAAGAATATATGGAATATGATTCATTGACTTACCATTTTTAAACTTCTATGTTGAATAGATCGTGAAACCGATGATGAATAGATATGATTCCACTCCTGAAAGAAGATGGAATAAAGCATAACAATGGGAGGAGACTTCGGTTGTACTGGAGGAAATGAGAGTGAAATAACATTTTATAAAAATTAAACATTTTATTTATGTATTTAGTTTAACACTTTTAAAATAAAACTATAGATATACAATGGGTACATGCTAGCCAGGCTCAAGGTACTCAACCAGGGGTCACCGGCCACCGAATGGGAAACTTGGAGGCTTTTCCTCCACTACCCCATCCATTGAGTACCAATTGGAACCTATTAATGTATATAGGTCCCATCACATGGATTTTTTCCTGAAATGATCCCACTTTAACTACTCAAAAAATAATAAATTCCAAAATACTTGAGGTTTGGTGAAATTGAAATTGAAATCATACCTCGTATGAATGTGGCATGATATAGATTGGATAGTCTCTCATGGATAAAATATTAAAGGGATGATAATAACATATAATTAGAACCACAAATACATAAAATATAGGATTTAAAATAATATTATACTAAATATATACATTTGGAGAATAAAGGAAAATTATTCGGAAACCTTAACTTAGTTAAGGTTCTTATCTTAGAGTCAACCCTTATTTGCACCAAAAATCTTCAACATTGAAGATATATAAATGGGATGAAGTCATTAATAAATATATAAGGAAATATATTGAACTTGGTGTAATGATAAATGGGAAGTGGGGTTGAGTATTTATAGGTTTGGTGAGTCGAGTCCCTTGGAATAATGTATTGATTATTTTTTTTCTTTATCCCACGTGATCCAATACTCACCAAAGTTTCCCATTACCTTCCCTAATGATCCACTATAACGGTTAGTGACATAATTAGATAAAATAACCATCTTGGATGAATTTGGTCATTCCTACATATATGTGATGTCATATTTACCATATTCCACTATTTTTTTACAATATGTTATTTTTTCTATAAATAATTATCAAATTTCACCCCTTACCTAATAACGATGTCCTAATTCAAAATATTTAATCTATTTTGTCAAATTAATCCTCTAATTATTTGAAATTTAACTTTTAAATAAATATGATATATTTTATAAAAATCTACTATCCTAGTAAAATTCATTTTATTACTAAAATAAATTGCACATTAATACCACTTAACCCCAAGATACATAACTCATTGCTACATCGCCATAATCCTTAATGGTAAGGTGTTAAATAAGGGTACCTTCATGGGGTGGTTCATCCATCATTGATCTGGTAATAATTTCCATTAACTTGAATGATTCTTGCATATGATTCCCCTCAAACTTCAATTGTTAAAGTTCAAATTTGGCTTGGTCTTGGGAAAACCCTTGTGATGTTACCTCCTTCCAAATCGTTGATAAATGTACTTCATAAGGTATTTTTATACTATTCAAATACATTGTTTCTCCAATCACCACTAATTCATTAGAATGGCCCAAAGGCCTTCATTTTTTTTATTTTTGATAATCCACCTTTCAAAGGGTGAGGTGGAACGCTTACAAGGCCCAAAGTCTTAGAGACAATTACATGACCTATAGGACTTAGAGGGAATAACCTAGACAAGACAACTTGGAACTACTTCTCCCCAGTATATGTCATAATATCAGCACTACACCTTCAGAGGGCTAGTTAGATAGATGTCCTACACAATGTTTCATAGGACTGGTACTGATGGAAAAGTCATACCCTCTCATTCTTATAATTATGGATAGCTTTGCTCTAGTGAATGTGCCTGCCCTTGTCCTCATCTGAATCCTTGTCCCTTGTAGTCTAACTGGTATATCTTCATCAGGTGTCCCAAAGACCTTGGGGTGGTCCTAAGGCCTTAAGGTGGCATGAAGGTCTTGGTTGGACCGAAATCCTTGCAGGACCCGAGGACCAAACCGGTGGCCCAGAGGCCCAGATGGATGAATAATTCCAACTGCTACAGTACCGAATAGTCCCTGCTACAGTACCCCCAGAAATATGTCTCCACTGGATTTGATCCCGGGTCACTTGGATGCACTTTCCGAGTCCTCACCAACCGGGCTGAGGCTCATGTGCACCACTAATTAACTATTGTAATTCCCCTTATTAATATACACCAATTATAACAGTTAATTTGTAATAAAAACTTAGTTGGGTTTCTTGAATTTAAAATTTGAATGAGATAGAGAGAGGGGGGATAAATAAGTTTGAAAAGAAAATAAATATGGGATGGATATTGAAAAAGGAGAGATATTAATTTTATGTGAGATCCACGTATGGATCTTATAATAATGCTACCTTGGACCACTACCAAAGGAAAAGATATGATGATAGAGTTAGCCAAGATGTATCTACCAAGATAGAAGAGGTAGGGGTGTCACCTTTTCATTAGCCCAAGTGTTGATGGTGTCAAATGAAGTGTCAACAAGATGAAAAAAGCATTTATGATAGTGTGGAAAGAGATCCATTATGTATGGTTCCATGTATCAAAAGTCTTCATAATGAAAGAAATCAGGTAACATGTCATGGAAATGAAAATCAGCAGTACAAAATATTGTGAGATCATGGGTGAGAGATAAAATTCCTTCATGTGACAAAAATTCCTATGGGTGAGATTAATTTTCACAAGTGAGTGATAAAATTCCTTTAAGTGAATGAAATACTTCAGGTGTGGGCCTATGATATTCTGGGTGTTTAGAGATATGATCTCTAATAGATATTTTTAATTTTGGATATGATAATAAATTTTTGTTTTCTTTGGTGGAGTATGCTTTATCCAAACCACATTATTTCTGGTGTTTTATGATTTATTTTCATTGTGACAAAAATCCACCACCCAACAACTAGTATCAATGATTCATGGTTTCAACTTAAGATGATGGAGATGGAGCCACATCGAGGTGTTCATTGGAGATCTATAGAGATGACACCAATAATGGGTGTAATGAATCATATCAATATCGACATGGAAGATCTGATGCAGACGGAGATCCATTGAAGGTGGTGTCGATAATGATAAAGCTGAAAATGGTGGAGTTGATGGTTATGGAGCCAATGATAATGGAGACCATGACGATGGAGTGGATTATGGATGAACATTCAAATTTTAAATCAAGGTGGAGATTGTTGTATTTTTTGAATTTAAAATTTTGAATAAGATAGAGAGAGAGAAAAGGAATGATGGAATTTGACAAAATAAGAAATGTGGGATGGAGTTTAAAAAAAGGATAGATTTATTTTTTTGAGAGAGCCATGTAAGACACTTATAAAATTGCTACATTAGACCACTGGCAAGGAAGAAAAGAAGAAGTGAGAGTTGTCCATGATGTAGCAGTAATGTCCCAGCCCGAATGACCACTAAACCAGTAGCCATAATGGTCACCACATGACCTCAAGGACGTCTCCCCATATGCTAGAGGAAATCAACAAGATGTAAGGGTGGAAAGGTAGTCAGTAGGGAGACTATACCCTCATTTTCAGAGTGCATAGCAGTAATAGATAGCAAAACTAAATCAGTATTGGAAGCAGTATATTGAAATAATTTAAACAGTGAATGAAAATTGTAATATCAAATAAATATAGAAATATGGCCAATGCCAATATATACAATTCATGCATGCCGATGATGATACATAATTCAAAAACTATAAACAATACAACATTATTTACATTTCATTAGAAGAATGAATAAAAGACAGAAAATCCCAAAGGCAATCACCACGAGCATCGTGAGCTCCAGTTCAGTCCTTTTCTCCTAACTCCGTGGTACAAGTGAAAACCACAAAAGCATAGATTCATAGCCCTACAAACAAGAAGAGTCTACATGGGTACCAATGGTACCTGAGTAGGGTATGAGATAACATCTCAATAGGATGGAACCCAAGGCATCACGGCCAAACCAATATGTGCAATATGTAAACAGGCAGTGTGTAGGTAAACACTAATGCAGTAAATATGAATAAAAAATTCCAATGGCATGTAACCACTAATAGTGATACCCAAATAGCCCCTCAAGGCTCCCTTCACAAGTTAGTCAAGATCCTACAACAGGGCATCTAGAAGTAATGCACAAATAAATAACACGGCCTTATCGTTCATCCAAACATGTCATACCAACATGTTCATTCTGTAAAACCTCATATCACAGTTTACCACATTCAATCCACATATTTTAGTGTATCACATACCTCACAGTCGTACCATATAAAGAAATATAGACCACAAAGGGCCAGATCCACAGAACTCATCCAAGGAATCCACATCGAGTCCCATGGGTGACCCAGTGGAAACTCGGTCTAGGAACTGGTTGGAGTCCTAGGAGCATGTCTACCAACATGTCCTACGCGAGTCCAAGAAAGCCGAATCCATGGGGTAGAATGGCCTGAGACATCCCACGGAATCAAGACCCATGGGGCATGATCATCCCAAGGCATCCACTACTGCGTTCCAAATCCATCGAGAGCAGTCCAAGAAATCTATCAAACCATTCATTCATTTCAAACCATTTATCAAATTAAACCATATGAGTATGCCCACTCATATACACCATTCCTTAATAATCCATGGGTTTACCCACCCACTCATCCCAATTCAATAGAAGGATTAACATAAGCATGTGGGTATACCCACCCACATAACCATAACATTTCATTTAGTGAGTATACGCACTCACTACATCACCCATAACATGAGTATACCCACTCATGTGTCCATTTCCTTTTATTCAAGACATAGGGGTATTCCCGCCCATATATAAACATTTCATCATTAACTACATCACAAGTCAACCAATGATCATACCCTCTCATGTTGAAAATTCATATTTAAATACATCCTATAAGTTTACCCTCTTGTTTATCCATTTCCCATTTAAGTCATATAATAAGCATACCCACCCACTATCCATCGCTTGCATCAAATGCATTAGATTGATTATAATGAATTTACCTGATCATTAATCCCCATTTGCAACCCATGCAACCAAGGAGTATACCCCCCCCCCCCCGTTGTTACAGTTCACATTCATTCATATCACATGGCATACCCACCCATTTAATACCATTTACACTTAATCATTCTGCATGGGTTTACCCACCCATTTAATCTAACTCTAAACCATTAGAACCATTTAACCCAAGTGAATCAAGAACCAAAGTAGGAAACACATATCCTAGCTAAGAAAACCATCTTCCTTTAATTAATCATGCTTCCACTAACTAGGAAAGCATAGGAAAATCGCATAACATCATGATAAGAAACATAAATAGTCTACTCACTGTTTTTTTCTTGAAGGCAACACAACTCGATTGAGGGGTTTTATTAAAAAATGATTTTGTATTCTAACAAATCACTAAAAAATAGGAAATTCATTCTAAAATTGCAGTTCAAATCATCCAATGCAGTAAATAAACAACACTACACTTTTAAATTAAATCAAGGTCAAGAACCCTACATCAAAAGATGGCCCACCCAAGCATTCTAACTCAAGAAGCAACTTGCTCGCATGCCTACACTTCCATATATATATATATATATCCTTAAACTGATTCACACACACATGGAATATATATATAATTATATATATATATTTTCATACTTGGGGAAAATGTCTGTGTGCACTCGGAATATGATTGCAACACCCAACAACAATTTCACTGGGTGTCATAAACATCACTAAACCCTAAATAGAGGGTTCAAAACAAATTAGTGGTTTAAACCCTTTTCTCAAATTCATGGCAGCGGACTGAATTGTCCTAAACCGCCTCACCATTGGTGGCGATTGCCATAACACGGACCAAGGGGTCCCAAAACACTCTTTGCACAACATAGAACTGGAAGACTACCAAAAATTGAATTAAACCCCAACCCTAGGGTTTCGGCCGAACTCCATAGGGCGACAAAGAGGCCAAGAAATCACTGAAAACAAGGAGAGGAGGAGAGGAGGGACTCTACCTTGAAGAATTGAACCATGATCCGGCAGAAATCAAAGATAAATCAGAGCTGAAGAGAAGGTCGCAGGAGGGGAGGGTCGGGAATCAAAGTGAACCCCCATGGGTGTGTGTCGAACGGTTATGAGGAGAGGGGTGAGGTTTTCATGTCTTATTTTAATTTTATTCTAATTAAAATTAATTTAATTCATTAAACAGACAAGTCTGCATGGTTTGGAAAACCGTGCAGAACCCTATATCAAATCAGGGTTGATAATCGTAACATACTCACAAGCTAGATGGACACATTCAACTCACACGACAAAAAATAAACCAAAATAAAAACACAAAAAACCTAAAAAAATAAAATAATCATACCTAGCCAAACCACTTTACAATGGTTTGACAGATTCTAGAATGAGTCAGATATTACAGGGATTCTAGTATGAGAAGTCGATGGCTTAAGAATATTTATCTACCAGTCATCCTCCACGAGTAGGACACACACACTGAAAGAATATTTGGATCTTGATGAAGCTCCTCGCCTATAACTCCATGGAGGTCTGACATCACCTCTCCACTAGTCCTTAATTTCTTGTTTCTTCACTGGTGAACCCAAAACATGTCACTAGAATGAATCCCTTCATTTAATCCTACTTATCAAAGATACTAGAAACCTAAATCTAGGACCTCAGTACCCCAAAAAATGAGTCACCCCTGAAATTGGAGCAGCACAAACCCAAAACTGAGGACTGGCATAGAGGAATTGTAGTAGATCAGATATATTCCTCCAACCCTAAAATAAAGCCACCCCAAGAAGAAAGAACTGCATTGAAGAGAGTGTAAGTTCATTGGAAGACATGGACTATGGGCGAGAGTTCGATAACAACTACTAAACAAAGTAGGGGCACCTCTAATAGAAATACCTATGCACAATATGAAAAATGTCCAACACTTTTTTATTTAACTAATAAAGAAATATAACTAATAAATTCCATTTTATTTAAAAAAAGCACAATGAATAAAAATTTCAAAAGGGCCATGTATGGATCTTATAAAAAAGCAACATTGGGCCACTAGTGAGGGAAAAGAGAAGAATACAGTGTTAGTCAAGATGTATCCACCAAGATATAAGAGGTAGGGGTGCCACATTTGAATTATCCCATGTGTCATTGATGTTGAATGAAGTGTTGACAAAGATGAATGAATCATTGACGATGGCGTGGGAAAAGTTCAATGATGTATGGTGCCATGTATCGAAAGAATTATTAATGAGAGCAATTAGGTAGCCAATCTTGGTAATGAAAATGAACAGTAAAAAAGATGGTGAGATCATGGTGTTTTATGAATGCTTTCCATTACAATGAAAATATATCCCCCAACAAATGGTATCCAATAAAATATTGAGCAACATTAAACAAATAGGCTGGAATATCAGCCCAATTAAAGTGGGATAATGGTTTAATTACTCTTCTCTCTCTATATTACGTGAGTTGATAATTTCTAAGATTATATAGTTCTTCTGTTTTAGGTTCAAAAGTCAAAATCAGTTTCGGACTCACCTTGAGTATGGGGAATGGAAGGAGAAGAACCAGTCCTATATTGGGATTGATTTTGGTCTCTAGATTCTAAAGGAACTTCAACACCAAATGGTTCTAGGGTTGTGGGTGATTCTCCATTATTATCAAAATACCCGTCTAATTCTGTTCATCTACCATTAGAGAGTCCAAATTCATTAAACAAAACATCTCAACTAACTATTCTATTTTGATAACCTTGTTTATCTATTCACAGATGATACCCCTTAACACCCTCTAGATAACCCATGAATATACACTTTATAACCCTGTGAGCTAGCTTATATGTATGGGTATGATCATAAGTGATAGATCGAAAAATTATAAGGTGTGAAAGTCTTGGGGGTGAACCTTTCTAGAGTTCTTTAGGTGTATTAAAAGAATTATCAGAATATGGGAAATGATTAATTAAGTATACTGTTTTTGAGGTATCCCCATCTGAAGACCTTTGGAGTTTAGAGTGGGTGAGCATACACCTAACCCTATCAAGAACATTCATGTCCATCCTATCTTCTAATCCATTCCATTGTTGTGTTTCCACTATAGTCTAGTATATTTTTATTCCCTTAGATTCACAAAATTCAAAAAATTCAATGGACAAATATTCTAAATCGTTATTAGTTCTTAAGGCTTTGAGTTTTCACCAGATTCAATTTTTACCCCATCTTTACATTTCTTAAAAGTATGAAAAGTATTATACATATGTTTGAGTATATAAATCTAGACTTTCCTATAGTATTCATCAATAAATGACACAATGTAAAAGCTTCCACCATGAAAGGTGATCCTAGAAGGACCCCAAATATCATAGTGAACAGACTCAAGGGGTTTTTTTTACCCTTATACATTGACCTACTAAAGCTAACTCTTCTGGATTTTCCATATAAACAAGATTCATATAAAGGAAGACTGGTAGGAGTGATATTGCTAAAAAGGGACTATTTTTTAAGGTCATTAATGACATTGGCACTAACATTCCCTAAACTTATATGCCAAATGGTAGTTGTATCAAGTTCTGAATCATAAGAGGTGATTAACTGAATTCTATAAACTTTACCATCTAACACATAAAGACCATTACAAAGGTTTCCTATCATGATAATGAGGGATCCTTTGGAAACCTTAAGATGGCCAGAGTCTGATTTAAAGCCATAGCCCTTATGGTCACGGAATACAAGGGAGATGAGGTTTCTTTTTAGTTCAGGTTCCCACCTAACCTCCTTAAGAGTTTTAACAGCCCTATCATGAATATCTAATGAAACTAAGAATTTTCCCGTAATATGACATATACTATTGTTCTGTAAAAATACCTCTCCATATTTAAATTCCCTTAACTCAATGAAAAACTCCCTCTTGTTGAAAAATGGTTTTCTTTGAAAGTGTTTTCCTTGAGAATAGTTATTCTGATTTTTTTTCATAAAAATGATTCAAAGGTCTTTATATAAATGTGCATGTTAATTTTTATTTTAATTTTGTATCATGGAATCATTTCTTTTGGGTGGAATTCTACTGGTCTTTTTCTCACAAACTTTATACACCTTTGGGTGTATGTATAATTTTTTATGTATGACCCAGGTAAAGTAAATATGTGTCATGGTGTGGTGGATCTGGTTTCTAGTCTTCCAATTATTTTAGGTGTTGGTGGTGGTGGCTTGAGGGTGATGTCTCTAATGATTCATGAAGTTTTTTGGGACATTTTTTTGTTTCCTTTCTATTGTAGTATTTTGGTTTTTGGTTAAAATTGAAAACCCTTGATTCTAAATATTGTTGTACCTTATTTGGTTTTGTTACCAGTTATGCATTGTTGTGCTATTTTTTGATTTAGTATGGTTATATTAATGGGTAAAATCATTCCCAAATTATATTTTTGATACCCAGGCACTAGTTTCCATCCCAAGGGGATTGGGAACGCCATTCATGACATGCCATGTACTGGGTCTAGTGTCAGGTTGGATGGAAATCCGGCTTGGTTCATGACAGTATATCTCTACAATTAAAACCACACAACTCATAATATACTTCTATCACAGGTATAATATCACATTTTATTATAATAAATAACAGTAATATATAACTCTACCCTAATCGCAAACCACATGATATAAGGGTCTCACATAATAAGGCTTGAGTCTAGCGTAACCTACCTATTCTTGAGTCTGGTGTGACCTCCCAAGGGTCTTATAATAGTTATAACATATCAATGTGGTGGTTAATAATTACGGGTTGATGAATTATATTTTCACCGAGAATTTATATAGAAAAAAACTATATAAGTTTTTGCTGACACTTTATGTAACCCAACCTTGTATATTAACCAGAATATCAATCACCAGTTAGAATTAAAATTTCTTGTAAACCCCAAATGATAATAATGATTCATGAACATGCACATATTACTACCTCAAGATAAGAGTAAAAACCCATAAATCATGAATCAATATCAAAATTCATCAATGAGAAAAGTAGCCCTACAAGAAAAAAACCCAAGAATAAAAATCACGTCCCTGGTAACTTAGACCTCGCTTATATATGGGATTGATACTCCTATGCACGAGATCTATAGCAGTCCCTACCAATTTCCTATAAACTATCTATCATACCCAAATAGTAATACAAAAGAAAAATAGTGCTCTAATACCACTTTGTAATATACATGATCCAGTTCACCTTTGTTGTGATTGAACCAGAGCACCATGTACCTCAGGTATGCATCCACATATGCCAGAGGGTGTGTACTGATGACAACGGTTGATATATATCACATGGAGATACAATACCCTCATTTATAGATAACTATAAATATAGTTGAATAAATATCATAAATTTTTCATCACAACACAAAGGAAGTAAAAGGATACATATATAATTGTTAAATTCCAAAAAATAGTAAACATCGACACATCCTATAACCTAATGACCAATTTTTCATGTCATACAAGTCATCCAAAAATATTAAGGATCCCTCATGGGTGGAAAATATATAACTAATCCTAAAAAAACAAAAACAAAAATCAAAATGAGACATCCATATCCAATCGTGATTCATGGCTTGTATTTGTCTCTTAACTCCCACCAAGATCAATTAGCTCATCCATATAACATTATAGGGCCCTTTACTTTCCCCAGGTCACTAAACATGAAGTCTGATCGGGTACCAGGGCACCTAATCATGGTGTGAGTATAACTTTGAAGGCTACCATCAATGGTGTCCCCAAAAAATACAGTAAATATAGGTGTGTAATAGATATGAAAATTTAGTAAAATAAACAATAATAAATAATTAACATGTAACCTCATGGAGTGATTCCACCAAACCATGGGTGACCATGCCTATTTTGTCTAGTGTTGGAATGGGATGATATACCCATGGTTTGAATAAACACCACAAGGATGAACAATATATCCCTCTTCATATAAAAATCAAAGTAAATGAGTTGTCTGCATCAAATATCACTAGTTCAATGAGCCATCACAATTATTATAAATTAAGGTGAATAATCCATCACCTAACCAGTATCAAAGTAAAATAAGTCATAATCGGTGAATGGGGAATAATAAATCACATGTAGATGATACACTTCCATTTTCATAATTTGGTGGATGGAATACCGCCATCTTATAGCTTTGGTGGATAAGCAATCACCAAACCATCCCATCTGGGTGGATAGTATATCACTGGTATCACTCCCAAAGTGGAAGACATACTACAATATAATGTTCCAATGTGTATGATGCACCATTAGTACTGTCTTTAGGAGGATTATGAACTAGTGGAAGCATATCTCAAGTGGTCAATACACCACCAATATCAATTATTGGGTGGTCATCATACTGCTGAAATAAGTCCCCAAGTGGATGATGTACCATCGGGAAACCTCTCATAAGGGAATAAAGATCCACCAATTAAAGTTATCAAGTGGGTTATATTCCACTAATACACAATTCTAGAGTTATTGAGATGCCAATATTTTATTATTATACCAGTATATTAGGGATCACTGACACTCATTAGGGATGGATGAGAAATCATCGACCTGTGTGAAGGCATTGGTATACCTCTAGTGCACCAAGTTGGATGAGATACCACCCTAGATTAACTTTAGCTGGGCAGACACAAACATATACCATGCATCCCAAAAAATAAATGATACATCACCAAAATTAAACTCATGGATTTTATAAACACTAAACAAATCAAAGGTTATTATCATAAATTTTTAACCCTTGTCAAAGTCTCAAGACTGTGTCATCCTACCTCAAATATAGGTTTTATAATCATGAAATTACTCACTATGGAATACTCATGGGGCATGCACTATGACTATAGGGTTGGTTATTAGTAAAATTAACTCATTATGGGTTCAAAATCAAGGTTTCAAACTCATTTCAATATAAAATTTGGTCATTGGAGACCAAAGGTGTCGATGCACACCACTCGTCGACCATGCACAACCTTCAAAAGATCCATTGGTTCCATTGAAATTTAAGAAAAAAATTAATTAAATTTTAGGGTGCATGAATCAAATCGGAATTTCCCATATGTCATACAATTTATGCACAGTATAAAAATACTATCAGGTAACCAAGGGACCACCTACCTGGGAGTAGTAGGGTCCAACTCATCGAAAACCACCCCTAGATTCGGACTCAAATGAACACAATCAAGAAACCTTTAAAATTCCCTAGAATTATGTATAATCATCTATGCGTGGATAAATAGTGGAAAAAACCTAGAATATAGTTAATATTATTCATAACCTTGCCAGTATTGACCTCATTTGTTGAATGGGTCATGAAACTGGTGATGAACAGATTGGATTCCACTCCTGAAAGAATATGGAATAAAGAAGAACAATTGGAGGAACCTTTTGTTGTTCTAGAGGAAATGAGAGTGAAGACTCCTTTTATAAAAATTAAACAATTTATTTACTTATTTATTTAGTTTAACATTTTAAAATAAATCTATAGGTACACAATGGGTACTTACTGGCCATGGATAGGGTACTCACCCATGGGTCACTGGCCACCCGATGGGCCACCTAGAGGCTTTTCCTCCACTGACCCATCCATTGAGTATCTGGTGGCATCTATCAAGGGAAAACTTTCCATGCACCAATCTTGTTTTCCTAAAATTATTTCACTTCAACTCCTTAGAAAATAATAAATACCCAAAATACACGAGGTTTGGTGAAACTAAAATTTAAATCTTACCTCGTACGAATGTGGACTATTGCAGATTGGATAGCCACCCATGGATAAAATATTAAAGGATGATAATACCATATAATTATAACCATGGAAACATATAATATCGGATTTAAAATAAATTTATACTAAACAATTACATTGGAAGAATAAAGTAAAATGATTTGGAACCCATAACTTAGTTAAGGTTCATGGATTAGAGTTGGCCCATAGAACCACCAAAAATCATCAAAATAAAAGAGAGAGAAATAGTATAAACTCTTTAATACATATATAGTGAATGAAATTGAACTTGTTTGAAATGGAAATGGGAAGTGGGGTGAGTATTTATAGGTATGGTGAGTGGAATCCCTTGAAAAAGTATTGTTTTTTTCTTTATCCCAAGTGATCCACTATACACCAAAGTGCCCCATTACCCCCTTTAATGATCCACTATAATGTTTAGTGGAAAAATTATGCGAAAATCACCATCTTGAATAAATTTGGTCATGATTACATAGATATGATATCATATTTACCATATTCCACCATTTTTTATTGTATTTTACTTTTTCTATAAAAAATTATCAAATTTCACCCCTTACCTAATATTGATGTCCTAATTCAAAATATTTAATATATTTTTTCAAATTATTCAACTAATAATGTGAAATTTAACTTTTAAATAAAGATTATATATTTTATAAAAATGTAGTATCATATTAAAATTATGTTATTACTGAAAGAAATTTCACATTAATACCACTTAACCTCAAAATACATTAGTAGTGATTATGAGTAACCACTGCTAATGTGGTCTCCGCTTCTTGTTAGAGGAAATTTTAAGAAAGCTATGGTATGGTAAGTTTATTTTAGAAGCGGTAATTTTAGATGGATTTTAAACCCCCTCTAATTATGGACTAAATTTTCTAGAATCAGGTATTTTAGAGGTGGTTCAAAATTCCTCTAATTCATTTAATTATTTAGGGATCCAAATTTGGGGAAATTATAATTTCCCTAATTTTTTTAAAATAAATTCCCCCTATGTAAACCACCCATAATGCGCCCCACCCACTGGATGATAACCATGGAAGCAATGGCTCAACACCCCCTCCCCCACCACTGACAACTTATGTGTGCGCTGACACCCCTGAACCTGACATGCTGACAAGATGACACCCCACTTGAAAATTGCATTAACACCCTATGACACCCTGAAAATTATCGATGTGCATGCTTACACTCCATGATATCCTAGCCTTTACACCAATGGATGTGCACCATGGAACACCCCTAGATGATATGAAACTGGGGACGAAACCCCCTAGGCAAGTGGACCTATCCACCCATCCTTTAAAAATCTTGAAGGGGTGTGGAGGTGAACCCTGAATCGGAAGGCTGTAGTGTCGGTGCACCAACCACTCGACTAATATTAAATTCTAGTGTCATTTATATATATTCTCATGTGAATTAAAATAAACATTATTTTCTTAAGATATTTATATACATATTATATTATGAAAATTTAATATTATATATATATATAATTATATATTATACAAATATACCATATATTATTAGTTATATTATTTTCTTAATATATTTAAATAGATTTTATATTTTATAAATATATTATATAAATATATTATATTTATTAATTATATTTATAAGTGTACAAATATATATATTTTATTTCATATCATTATTTTTTTAATAGGTTGATCGTCAATCCCCCTTTATTCAAAAGAAAAACAAGAGAACTTATTTTGAAAAATGGGGTAAGAGGGAATCCATTACAGAAATCATAGAAAAATACCAAAAAACCCAATCCTAAAGAAAAAAAGTGTCCCGAGGTGTCTAATGAGAATAAAACCTCAAGATAAGCAAAGAAAAAAAAATCATCGCCCCCCTACCAGATAATTTAGCAGTGAAGTCACTCAATGAAAATGCATCACCCCCCTTAGTCAAGAAGTTGTGTCATGCTTGCAACACAATAATAAAAAAACACATCTCCAACATTGAAAAGTGAAGGAGGGACTAGAAGATAGGTGTTATCACACCTATATCTCTTTCGAGCCGCCCACATGATGAAGCTTGTGAGATACTCACACCAAGTCAACCTGATGCATCACAATTCAAGACCAAAAGGACTGTGCAAAATCAAGTGAGAGTGACCATCCATCGAATAGAGATAATAGATGGATGAATGATGGGTGTCATCACACCCATCCATCTTTCAAGATCTCCCACCCATTAGTACCAACAAGAATCTACATTTTTGACCAAATGTGATGAAATAAAAATTAAAACCGATAGAGACATCTACTACCTCATCAAACAACCAGTCCCAAACAAAATTGACAAACAAAAAATCTTGAAACCACCATAGAAGACCATCAAAATAAAAGTAAAATATCGATAAAAGTCCCCCCAGAATCCATCACTGACTAAAGGCCACCGACATACTTGACCCACATCAAACAACCAGTTGAACCCCCTTGTTGACCATCGAGCTCTCCACAATGAGCCTTATATCTAGGTATTTCCTTGCCGAGGAAAGATAAAATTTCTTATAAGTATAAAAAAGGGATACCTTTAGTAAGGGTTATTGACTACCTTAATATTAAGGTTAAAAGAGATATTTCTTTTAATAGCTATAAGTCACTCTTACTTTGTTATAGCTATCGTATTACTTGTTTCTTACAGGTTCTATTTTCCACTACTTAAATTGTAATTTTTTTATCGTAACACATATAAATATGATAAACATAAATATGTTAGTTAGATCTATTGTGAATCTGATATGTTTACTCTGATATAATTAAATCCTATGTGATTACGATTATATCACTCTAATATATTGAAATCAATTTTGATTATGGTACTTTGTTATTTGGATTTAGGTTCAAGTCCAAATCTAATAATTTTACTGGTGGTTTCTGAAATTGTTTAGTTTAATTATTTTAAACTATTGTTTTAAAGTACAATTCACCCCCCCCCCTCTTAGAATCATTTGTATTGTTGTTGAGAATTTAATGTCATTGAATTATCAATAGCGAAATCCAATAAAATAATTACAATAAATCAGAATCAAAGGAACAAGAGAATCCCAAACAACATATTCATGATAACATATTTACAGAAACTTCCAAATTGATGTCAGAAACAAGAAAAAATTGAAATTGATTCACTCAAATCAATTCTAAACATCAGAATAAATGGAAGTGTACAATAACATCAATTGATCATTAAAGGCAGTAAAGAAAGCAAGAAAAGAACACAATAATTTTTACATGTTTCATCCAATTGTACTACATTCATGGGGTAGGGCCACGAGGGATCCACTTTGAAAAAAGTAGGTACAATAGATACAAGAAGCAGTAAAACAAGTCAAATAGACAGACCAAGGAAACTATCCAATCCCGGAGTTCTTGTTACATTAAGAACCTGTGGTCAAATCGGGGTTGAGAATAGTGACATACTCACAAGATAGATGAACACACTCAAAGCACACGAAAAAAGAATAAACCATAATAAAAACACAATAAACCTAAAAAAATAAAAGAATCATACCTGGCTAATCCACTTTACAATGGTTTGACTGATTCTGGAATGAGTCAAATATTACAGGGCTTCATGTATTAGAATTCGACGTCTTGAGCATATATATCCACTATTCATCATCCATGAGCAGGACACACACTCTAAAAGAATATTTGGAGCATGATGAAGCTCCTAGCCTGTAACGCCAAAGAGGTCTGACATCACCTCTCCACTACTCCTTAAATTCTTGTTTCTTCACTGGTGAACCCAAAACATGTCACTAGCATGAATCCCTCCATTTAATCCTCCTTATCAAAGAAACTATAAACCTAAATCTAGGACCTCACTTCCCCAAAAAATGAGTCACCCCTGACATTGGAGCAGTACAAACCCAAAACCAAGGAGCGGCACAGAGGAATTTTAGTATAGCAGATCTATTCCTAAAACCCTAAAATAAATCCACCCCTAGAAGAATCAAGTGCAGAGAAGAGAGTAGCATGTCATTGGAAGACGTGGATAGTGGGAGAGATTTTTATTACAACTACTAAACAAAGCAGGGGTTCCTCCAATAGAAATCCCCATGCACAATATGAAAAGTGTCCATCACTTTTTTTAACTAATAAAGAAATATAACTAATAAATTCGATTTTATTTTAAAAAAACACAATGAATAAATATTTCACAAGGGCCATGTATGGATCTTATAAAAAAGCTACATCATGCCACTAGTGAGAAAAAAGATAAGAATACAGTGTTAGTCAAGATGTACCTACCAAGATATCATAGGTAGGGGTGCCACATTTTCATTAGCACAAGTGTCAATGATGTCGATTGAAGTTCTGACAATGATGAATGAATCATTGATGATGGCATTGGAAGAGATCCATGATGTATGGTTCAATGAATCTAAAGACATATTAATGAGAGAAATTATGCATCCAATCTTGGTAATGAAAATGAACAGTACAAAAGATGGTGAGATCATGGTGTTTTATGAATGCTTTCCATTACGATGAAAATATATCCCCCAACAACTAGTATCCAAGAAAATATTGATCAAAATTAAACACATAGGCTGGAATACCAGACTTATTAAAGTGGGATAGAGGCCTAATTACTCTTCTCTCTCTATATTAGGTGAGTTGATAATTTCCGAGATTATATGGTTCTTCTGTTTCAGGTTCAGAATTCAAAATCAGATTCGGGCTCACCTTGAGTCCGGGGAATGAAAGGAGTAGAACCAGTCCCAGAGTGGGATTGATATTGGTCTATGGATTCTAAACGAAATTCAACACTGAAGGGTGCTGGGGCTGTGGATGATTCTCCATTATTATCAGAAGAACCTTCTGACTCTGTTCATCTACCATTAGAGAGACTAGATTCATGAAACACAACATCTCGACCAACTATACACTTTTGATAACCTTGTTTATCTATTCACATATGATACCCCTTAACACCCTATGGATAACCCATGAATATACACTTTATAGCCCTATGTGCTAGCTTATTTGTATTGGTATGAGCACAAGTGATAGATCGAAGAATTTTAAGGTGTGAAAGAATTGGGGGCAAACCATTCCAGAGTTCTTGAGGTGTCTTAAAATAATTAGGAAAATATGGACAATGATTAATTAAGTATACTATTGTTGAGGTAGCCCCATCCCAGAAGGTCCTAAAGAGTTTAGAGTGGGAGAGCATACACCTAAACCTCTCAATAATATTCATGTTCATCCTCTCTTCTGATCCATTCCATTGTGGTGTTTCCACTACAGTCTGGTATCTTTTGATTCCCTTAGATTCACAGAATTCAAAAAATTCAATAGATAAATATTCTAAATCGTTATTAATTATTAATTCTTTGAGTTTTTAACAGATTAAATTTATACCCCATCTTTACATTTTTTAAAATTATGAAATGTATTATACTTGTGTTTGAGTATATAAATATAGACATTCCTATAGTAGTCATAAATAAAAGAAACATAGTACAAGCTGCCACCATGAGAGGTGATCCTAGAAGGACCCCAATGATCATGGTGAACACACTCAAGGGGTTTTTTACCATTATACATTGACCTACTAAAGCTAACTCTTATGGATTTTCTATATACACAATACTCATTGAAAGGAAGACTGGTAGGAGTGATATTACACAGAAGGCCCTATTTTTTAAATTCATTAAGGATTTTGGCACTAACGTTCGCCAACCTTCTATGCCAAATGGAAATTGTATCCAGTTATGAATCACAAGAGGTGATTAATTGAATTATATAAACTTTACCATCTAACACGTAAAAACCATTAAAAAGGCTTCCTCTCATGATAATGAAGGGTCCTTGGGAAACCTTGAGATGTCTAGAGTCTGATTTAAATCCATAGCCCTTTTGGTCAAGGAATCATAGGGAGATGAGGTTTCTTTTTAGTTTATGTTCCCACCTAACCTCCTCAAGAGTTTTAATAGCCCTATCATGAAGATCTAATGAAGCTTAGATTATTCCCATACTATGGCATATACTGTTGTTCCGTAAAAATACCTCTCCATATTTAAATTCCCTTAACTCAATGAAAAACTCCATCTTATGGAACATGTGGAATGAAAATCCTGAATTAAGGACCCATTCATCATAAATGGAAATTTCAGAAACATTTAACACATCAGTAATGTAAAAGTCCTACTCCACTAACAAGGAATGTTCATTGCTATTGTTTCTATAGTCACCTTTCTTGTCAAGGAAATTCCTCTTAATGTGACTAGGTTGTTTTCATTGAAAACACTTGATTACATTGTTCTTAGACTTATACCATTGCTTCTTAGACTAACCCCTATCTTTCCTCCTACCTTTAGACTCAATTCCTCCCCTAGATTCACTTTTATCTCTAATGTTCAAACCCTCTACCTCAGCCTTAACACTACCATTCCTTTGATGGTCTTTGGAGAGTAAAGCATATTTAACTTCTTCGAGAGTAAGGGTGTATTTTCCATAAATCATAAAATCTTTAACAGAATTAAAGGTATCATCTAATGAAGTTAACAGTATTATGGATTGATCTTCATCATCTAATTTAATGTTTACATAGGCTAGATCTTACAAGATATTACTAAATTCATCAATGTGTATCCTGACTAGAGTTCTAGAACGCATTTTGAAGGTATATAATATCATTTTTTTGTATAATCTACCAACAAAAGAATTAGTCATGTAAAGGGATTCAAGTATAGACTATATACCACCAACATAAGACTCTTATGAAACCTCTTTAAGGACTTTATCTCCCAAACATAAAAGAACTAAGCTACGGGATTTCCTAAGAGTTTCTTTAGGGACATCAACAAAATTTATAGTAGTATGCCCATCCAGGGAAAGGGTGGTGACTTTCTTTTTAGTCACAACAATGGCATTAATTAGATCATTATGATCCAATAGGATAATCATTTTAATTTGTGGTAGATTAAAATAATTTTCACCATCAAATTTATAAATAACAAATTTAGTATAACTCATTATCTACGTTACAGTAGGCTCTGATACCACTTGTTGGGGGTTAACAGTTTAAACCTTTGACGATCCAGGACCCACTGAAGCATATTCAGGAATCCAGATTCGGTATATTCAATTAAATATTTGGTGATAAGGAAACAGAAGAAATTTATTTCTAATTCAAGTTATTGGAAGAATGAAAGTAAAAAAACAAGAAAATAATCAACATCAGATATAATGTGCTTCGAATCAGTGTGATCCTACATGCATGGTGAGAACACCACCTAGGTCGGTCTTTTATTACTAAGAATAAGGAAAGCAAAGAAATACAGATTAAAAGAACCAAGAATAAAATCAGAGAAACTATTCGAGGATGCCGACGCTATTGAACTAGGTGGAAGTGATCAAACTTATCATGTAGAGTCAACACCAACCACTCCTAGATGGACTCAAATGCACACCCAAAAAACATACAGATCTATATATGATAGAAAGAAATAAATCGCTATAGAGACAAGATTCTAAACTGATATCAGGCTATGATGAAAGCAAGTCAAGATCTGGAACCCCTCTTATGTGGAGTTTCCCTGAACCCAAGATCGAGTTGATCACCACTGAATCTCTAATGGAGTTGTACTCCGGTTCGAGGAGGCAACACGACTTCGATGACAAGGAGTGTGGGTGGTTGGAATTCATCGATTCTCCTTCTACGAGAATCCTTCTGGTTGCGGAAGAAAAGTCACTTGGAATTCTCTCTGAGTACCATAAGAAAACTTCCTGAATCGAAGAATGGATTGCCTGAATCCAAGTGAACAGTAGGGGAAATCATTTCATGTCAGCGCGCTCGTACAGCAACACCCGGATCACCGCATCCTGCCCGGCAATACCTCATGGGTGTTGTGCCAGCAGCCCCGCCACCAGCTGCCACAAACAACCCCATAAAACACGCCAAAATAGAGCATCTCAGTGAAAAATAATCGAGCAGGCTCCACCTCCATGTACTCTAGATTCAGGGGGAACTCCAGCAGGTCTGTGTCATTCGTTGGTTCGAAGCGGTCGCATATCGGGAGGAGGAGTACGGTGAGGAGGACATATATGATGGCGGAGAACGAAGAGAAAGAGAGAGGAGGAGGGGATGACACCATGGCTGATTGCGTCTGTGTTATGGGGATCCCACCATTTATACAAGAGATTGAGGGACAGAACAAGATTCAATCCCGCGGAGCAGAGTAGGGTCAAAGACATGTCCGATTTTAACACAACCGGAACAGAGTACCATTGACGACACCTCTACATCTAGACGTGCCATTTTCAAAGACGTGAAATCCTGTTGTCAGATTGAATTACACTATTTTCATATTTACCATTTTTTGACTTCATTTTAATGACTCTTAATACAATCTTTTGATAAATAAATAGTATTTTGTCCATGCATTTGACCTCTACCATTTAGAAGCATGCACCGATCCTTCTCTACTATTCTTAATTGAAACACTTTTTTACAAACCATCAAGGGGGTTTCCTCCAAAACATTATGAGAATAAAAGAAGGGAAACATAAATGAGAATGAGAGATCATATGAATATAGAAATTAAAAAATAATGATATATTATAAGAAAAATAGCATAAAACCATATATGGAGTGACTATTAAAAAACTAACCCAAGTACAATAATCACTACAATAGAACATGTTTATATCACCATGAAAATAGCCTTTTTATGACTATTCATAAAGCATTGTTGATGCGGGTGCTATTGTAGGCCTGTTATTTTATCAATGTTGGTAAGGTTTATTTTTATTCGTACTAGTTCGAGCACCGATAAAAACTATATTTTATAAGCATGATTTTTAACGATGATAAAAAAATGCCTTTAATAAACATGGTTTTTAATGATAATGTAAACGAGCCGCAACATATTAGAATAACATTATCAATTACCCTAATATGGTAATCAATAAAAAATCATTACCATAAGAAGACTTATAGATAATATGAGTCCATTTTCAATTAAAACAGATTTCTTTATATTTTCATTTTTCATTAAAATATAATTTTAAAATTTTAGAATTTTAATTAGCTAAAATAAACCTCATTTTTTATTTTCTCATATCAAAATTCACTTCGAACAATTTTTTGGACATTTTCCTAAAAATGTTGATTTTTAGTAAAAAAATATGGTTTGTCTAAATTTAATGGAATTATTTATCTCTCTTTACCTTCAAATTCCCGTGAAAATATGATTTTTATTGAGTAGGATAGTGTGTTTGTCCAAATTTAATGATTCATAAGAAAAAAAGGAAGCATATTTCTATTTTACCTAAATGGATGGGAATTTTTCTAGTCTAAATGCCATGTGTTTGGAAATGTATCTACTATATTAGCTTTCTCATCAAAATTATACCCTTGTTTTCATTTTATTTGAGTTTGGTCACTAGTTTTGGGATGTTTAATGTGATTATTTTATTATGAATGAGGTGGATGGTAGGGGTGGTTAAAAGGATGTTTAATTTTTTCCTGCAAGGGAAGTGGGTGCTAGAACTATCGGTAAGGGGGATGGAAAGTGTGTTGATTTTGATGGGGGTCTATCCTGGTTCTATTGATTTCCAATTCTTTACTGGAAATGGTTAGGCTCTATCAATCTATATTTTTATAAGTGGTTCTCTTCTACTGTATTTGGAAGTCCTGTTTTGTGTATTTGAATCATAAATAATAATATTTCAGATTCAAATAGAATGGTGATGAATAAAGATCGGATGAATGCTAATCGTTTGAAAATAGAGTATGAGAATGGAATGAAAGATTTCATCAAGTTTGCAAAAGATCACACAAAGGATCCTTCTCAAATCCTTTGTCTATGTTTAAGTTGTTTTTATTCTAGACTAATTACTCCATGGGAGTTGGAAGAACATTTGATATGTCACAGAATAGATTGCAGTTATAAATCCTAGAATAAACACGGAGAAAAAGAGAATGTAGCTACCAGCTGGGATAAAACTGCATTTTATGGATCATCAATGATTACAGATATGGATAATGAAGAAGACCATATGGAGGATGTGATTACAAATGTCAATGATGATGAAGATCGTATTGATGAAATGACAAGGACAGTTGAAGATGAACTATGTGATTGCCCAAAATTGTTTGAGAAGTTAAAGAGTTGTGCCAAGACGCTATTGTATGCTAGTTGCACTAAATATACAGCATTGTCAGCTGTACAAAAGTTGTATAAATTGAAAGCAGGAAACAGATGGAGTGATGTCAGTTTTACAGAACTACTTTCTCTCTTGAATGACATACTCCCGGAAGATAATGAGCTCCAAAGCCTAAACGAATGCTACGCTCGATTGGTATGATTTTTGAAAGAATACATGCTTTTCCAAAAGACTATATATTGTTTCTAAAGGAGAACAAATCACTTATATAATTCCCAAAGTGTCGTGCTTCCCGATACAAGAAAGATGAATCCAGTCCTACGAATGTTGTATGGTACTTTCCAATCATTCCAAGGTTTAGGCTTCTATATGGAAGTGAAGAAACTACAAGACAATTGTCGTGGCATGTAGAGAAAAGAAATAAAGATGATAAATTATGTCACCCGACCGACTCTCCTCAAAGGAAGAGAATTGATCATGAGTATCCTGAATTTGGAAATGATCCGAGAATCCTTCGTCATGTGTTATCAATAGATGGAGTGAATCATTTTGGTTTTCAAACTAGAACTTCATTGTACATGGCCTGTTATGTTGGTAAATTATAACATGCCACCCTGGTTATGCATGAAACAAAAATTCATCATGTTATCTATGCTTATATCAGGACCAAAACAACCAGGTAATGATATTGGTGTTTATTTGGATCCTTTGATCGAGGATTTGAAGTTATTGTGAGATTCAGGTGTTATGTTGTATGACTCTTATAAAAGTGAATACTTCACATTGAGAGCGATGTTGTGTGGAACGATAAATGATTTCCCTGCTTATGGAAATTTTTCAGGCTATAGCATTAAAGGAACTCAAGGGTGTCCCATGTGAGAAGAAGATACAGAATCAATAAGGTTGAAACATTTATCGAAATATGTGTTTCTAGGACATCATAGATTTCTACATCGATGGCATAAGTACCGATCTTAGACAACATCATTCAATGGATGTTTAGAACAACACACAACACGGTCTCCTCTAACAGGTGATCAGCTGTTTGAGAAAGTAAAAGATGTGAACATTGTTTTTGGGAAACCATTTTCGAAAAACCTTACAAAAATCAGTTGGAAAAAGAGATCAGTTTTTTTGAATTACCATACTAGAATTGTCTATATGTCAGGCATTTTATTGATGTGATGCATGTGGAAAACAATGTATGTGACAATGTTATTGGAATGTTGCTAAATTCCCCTAGAAAAACAAAGGATGGAATTAAGGCAAGGTTGGACATGGGTGACATGGGAATATGAGAAGAGTTGGCTCCCGTGAAGGGTGAAAATAGAATGATTCATCCTCCAGCTGTTTACACTCTTTCTAGGGAGGAGAGATATCAGTTTTTCAACTTCTTCAATGATGTAAAGGTTTCAGAGGGGTATTCATCAAATATCAAGAACATTGTTTCAATGAATGATTTGAAGTTAAAAGGTTTGAAATCACATGACAGTCATGTTTTGATGAAAGATTTAATTCCAATAGCTTTACATTGCATTTTTCCCAAGAATGTTCATCATACGTTAACCAAACTTTGTTTCCTTTTCAAATCTATATGCTACAAAGTTTTAGACCCAGCGAAAATTCCAGTTATGGAAAGAGAAATTGTCATCATATTATGTAAATTAGAAATGTTCTTCCCACCACCATTAGTTGATATGATGGTTCATTTGATGGTTCACTTGGTGAGAGAGATTCAACTTTGTGGTCCTGTGCACTATATATGGATGTACCCCATTGAACGATATATGAAGATTTTGAAAGGGTATGTCAAAAATTGAAGTCGGCCAGAGGGTTGTATTGTGGAGTGATATATTGTTGAGGAAGAAATTGAATTCTGTACCGAATACATATCTGATGTGGAAAGCATTGGTCTCCCAAAATCTTGTCACACTGGATGCATTGAGGGTGATGGAATTTATGGAAGAGATTTTGTGACAATCAATATTACAAATCAGAAGTATGCCCACATTTAAGTTTTTCATAACAGTTTGGAGGTTGCTCCATATATTGAAACCCACAAAGAAATTCTTAGGTAGTTGAATCCATAAAGGGATGAAAAATGGATATTAAATACACATAATCAACAGTTTATAGGATGGTTTCGGGACTATATTTTTAAGGAGTTAGTTGAAAATATGAATTCAATTTCAGAACGACTTCGATGGCTAGCTGTCGAACCAAGTGTGTATGTATTATCTTAAAATGGTAATGTAAATAATGGTTATACATTCTATACAGATGGACATGATGAAGATAGTACCATGACAAATAGTGGAGTTAAACTTGTGGATAAAGCGATGCATGTTTCTGGTTATAAGGAAAAAAATCCAATTTATGCGAATATGTCATACTTTGGCATTATCAAACAAATATGGGAGTTGGATTATACAACATTCCAATTTCCCATTTTTCAATGCAAATGGGTTGATAACAATAGTGGTGTTAAAATAGATGAATTGGGATTTGTGAAAGATGAATTTAATAAATAAGGGTAGAAAGAAGAACAACTTATAATGGCATCACAAGCGGTACAAGTATTTTATGTTCCAGATCCCACAAACCAAAAGTGGTCGATTATTCTGTTATCGTCCAAAACAACTGAAGGGTCCGATGAAAATTCAGTTGAGGATGATCCTTTCAGTGGTATGTCACAATAATTTCACAGCGGTCTCAATGTAGATGATGTTTTTTATGTTATAGTATACTACAATAAAGGGATTTAAATCATTGATAGAGGTGTCAAATCCCTTCAAATTTTGAAAAAAGAAAGAGATGTCAATAGACAGGTTATTTTTTATTTGTAATATAGATCTTGTTACCTCATGTTATTATCTTATAATTAATGAATTTATGCAATCTAAATTAACTATTCAACAAATTTTTCAGATAATGACTTCTGCACATTCTAGTGCTCCAAACCTTGAGGCTGAACAAGTCTCTCAAGCTGCTGCTGCTGCTCGCAGTGCAGAGCACCAACACGTTTCTAAACCTGCTGCTGCTCCTAGTGTTGAGGTCCCACAACCATCAGCACATGCCTAATTTTCACAAGATGATAAATATTTGTTCAGAAACTAGTGGGCCACATACCTGATGGAATATTGTACACAAATAGCATTAAGATCTGACTTGTGGATGTGTAAAATTGGCGGCCATTTTTGAGAGGGGTTAAGGAGATCAAAAGATGAAACGTTGTTGTATGTAAATGTTCGTAGGAAAATTGTAATTGTTATTAAATAAAACACCCTTTATCCAATGAGTCATTTGTCCATTTTAATAGATGAAATGAACCAGCAACATGCAAGAATGATGAACCACTTTTTTGGGATTTGGATAAGAAAAACCAGTAAAATCTCCAAAATACCTTCATATCTTGCCAAACAAATTCGAATTGAGTTGATACTTTAGTATAATGATATATGGGTAATGTGTGACATTTATGAGTCAACCCCTCCTCAATTTGAGGCACGGTGTGGCCTTTATCACTCAAAGTGTCTCTCTTTTGTTTAAAATGGACATAATTTTAAGTGAAAACAATAAAAGGCGTACGAAAAACCGACCAAACGCATTCATATTGTTTTGATAAAATAGTAGAATGATACATGCATCATGTATGACGTGTATGAGTAATCTGAACCTCAATATGAGGCATAGTGTGGCTATTATAACTCAAAGTCTCTCTCTTTTGTATAAAATGGACAGAATTTTAAGTGAAAACATTAACTAACATCCGGAAAACCAACCAAACATATTCGTATTGTGATGATACTTTAGGAGAAAGATCCATGGGTCATTTTTGATGTGTAAGAGTTAACCCCGCCTCAATAAGAGGCATGGTGTGTCCGGTATCACTCAAAGTGTCTCTCTTTTGTTTAAAATGGGCAGAATTGTAAGTGAAAACAACAACTGATGTACGAAAAACTGACCAAACGCATTTGGATTGTGTTACCACTTTAGGAAAATGGTACATGGGTCATGTGTGATGTGTATGATCCTACTCCACCTCAATCCGATGCATTTTGTGGCCGGTATCACTCAAGGTTTCTCTCTTTTGTTTAAAATGGACAGAATTTAAAGTGAAAACAACAACTAACGTATAGAAAACCAACTAAACACATTCAGATTGTGTTGATAATTTATGATAATGATACATGGGTCATGTATGATGTTTAAAAGTCAACACCGCCTCAATCTGATGCATAGTGTGGCCGGTATCACTCAAAGTGTCTCTCTTTGGTTTAAGGTGGACAAAATTTTAAGTGAAAACAACAACTAACGTACGAAAAACTGACCAAACACATTCATATTGTGTTAATAATTTAGGATAAGTATCCATGGGTCATGTGTGACGTTTACGAGTCAACACCGCCTCAATACAAGGCATGGTGTGGCCGGTATCACTCAAAGTGCTTCACTTTTGTTTAAAATGGACATAATTTTAAGTGAAAACAACAATTGACGTATGGAAAACTAACCAAATGCATTAAGATTCTATTTATACATTAGGAGAACGATCCATGAGTAATTTTTGATGTTTACGAGTCAACTCTACCCCAATCCGAGGCATGGTGTGATCGATATCACTCAAAGTGTCTCTCTTTTGATTAAAATGGACAAAATTTTAAGTGAAAACAGCATCTGACATACGGAAAACCTACCAAATGAATTCATATTGTGTTTATACTTTAGGATAAGGATCCATGGGTCTTTTTTGATTTGTAAGAGTCAACCCCGCCTCAATCTGAGGCACAGTGTGGCTGGTATCACACAAAGTGTCTCTCTTTTGTTTAAAATGGATAGAATTTTAAGTGAAAACAACAACTGACGTATGGAAAACTGAAAAAAATCATTATTATTGTGTTTATACTTTATGAGAAAAATAAATGGGTCATTTTTAATGTTTACGAGTCAACACCGCCTCAATACAAGGCACGGTGTGTCCAGTATCACTCAAAGTGTCTCTCTTTTGTTTAAAATAGACAATATTTTAAGTGAAAACAACAACTGACATACGAAAATATGACCAAACACATTCAGATTGTGTAGATACTTTAGTATAATTATACATGGGTCATTTTTGATGTTTATGAGTCAACCCCACCTCAATATGAGGCATGGTGTGGCCGGTATCACTCAAAGTGTCTCTCTTTTTTAAAATGGACATAATTTTAAGTGAAAACAACAACTGACGTACGGAAATCCAACCGAACGCATTCATATTGTGTTGATACTTTAATATAATTATCCATGGGTCATTTTCGATGTGTACGAGTCAACCCCACCTCCATCTGAGGTATGATGTGCCCGGTATCACTCAAAGAGTCTCTCTTTTGTTTAAAATGGACATAATTTTAAGTGAAAACAACAACTGACATACGGAAAACCAAACAAAAACATTAGTATTATGTTGATACTTTAGGAGAACGATCCATGGGTCTTGTGTGACGTTTATGAGTCAACCACATCTCAATATGAGGCACAATCTGGCCGGTATCACTCCAAGTGTCTCTCTTTTGTTTAAAATGGACATAATTTTAAGTGAAAACAACCACAAGTGTATGTAAATCCATCCAAAAGAATTATTATTGTGTTGATACTTTAGGAAAACAATAAATGGGTCATTTTTGATGTGTACGAGTCAACCTAGCCTCAATATGAGGCACGGTGTGGCCGGTATCACTGAAACTGTCTCTCTTTTGTTTAAAATGGACATAATTTTAAGTGAAAAAAACAACTCACATACGGAAATATGACCAAATGAATTTAGATTGTGTATATAATTTAGTATAATGATCCTTGGGTCATGTGTGATGTTTATGAGTTAAACATGCCTCAATCAGAGGCATGATGTGGCTATTATTACTCAAAGTGTCTCTCTTTTGGTTAAAATCGACATAATTTTAAGTGAAAACAACAACTGGCGTATGAAAACTGACCAAACGTATTTGGATTGTGTTGATACTTAAATATAACTATCCATGGGTCATATATTATTTTTAAGAGTTAATCTCGCCTCAATAAGAGGCACGGTGAGGACAGTATCACTCAAAGTGTATCTTCTGTTTAAATGGGGATAATTTCAAGTTAAAACAACAACTGACATACGGAAATCTGACCAAATGTATTAGTATCGTGTTGATACTTTAGGATAATGATTCATGGGTCATGTGTGATGTGTACGAGTCATCCCTGTCTCAATATGAGGCATGGTGTGGCTAGTATCACTCAAAGTGTCTCTCTTTTTTTTTAAACTGGACAGAATTTTAAGTGAAAACTACAACTGACGTACGGAAATATGACAAAAACATTCAGATTGTGTTGATACATTAGGAGAACGATCCATGGATCATGTGTAATGTGTACGAGTCATATCCACCTCAATTAGAGGCACGGTGTGGCTGGTAAAACTCATAGTGTCTCTTTTTTGTATAAAATGGACAGAATTTTAAGTGAAAACAACAACTGACGTACGGAAAATCCCCTTCCTACCATACATCCCAAAAGAATTCATTTTTCATAAAGAAACACATACTATTGAAATAAACACTATTACAAAACCATTTTAAAAATACCAATGATCTTAAAATCTATGAAATTCATTCCATTAAAACCATTAAATCCCCACCCCCTGGACAACACCCCACCCTCCCTGGACACCACCCCACCCCCTGGACACCCCCATGGATAGATCCCTCACCCCCTGGATGGCCCCCTCCCCTTGGACAACCCACACCCCTCCTAAAAACCACCCCACCACCTAGACACCCCCACCCCCTGGACACCCCCACCACCATGGAAAACCACCCCCACCCCCTGGACACCCCCACCCCACCCCCTGGATACCCCCACCCCTTGGAAATCCCCCCAACCCCCTGGACACCACCCCACCCAC
Source organism: Viscum album (assembly GCA_963277665.1). Lineage (NCBI taxonomy): Eukaryota > Viridiplantae > Streptophyta > Magnoliopsida > Santalales > Viscaceae > Viscum > Viscum album. Next base: position 196,301,612 of record OY728157.1, on the reverse strand, counting down.
TTGGACACCACCATATATAGCCCCAGCCCCAAGCCTGGATAGCCCCCACCCCCCGAGACACCCCAATCACCCCGAACACCCCCACCCTCGGACACCCCCTACCCCCCTTGGAAAGCCACCCCAAACCCCTAAAAAACCCCCCAACCCCTTGAATTATGAATTGAATTATTTATGTATTTAATTAAATCATGAATTATGTGTTAATGGTGTATGAGTATACTTGTTTTATGGGTTGTATGGGTATACTTGTTGTATGTGTATACTTTCTGTAATTACCTTATGAATTATGTGTTAATTTTGTATGGGTATACTTGTTTATATGCTGATTTTTTGAAGGTATTGTTTGGGTGTGCTGCTGTAGAATTTTATGTTACAACAGGCAGGGCATTTATCAGCACCTTTTTAGTGTTGATAAAGGGATCCTTTATAAGCGCTAAAAACATGCTGCTAAATGATTACTTTATCAACGCTAAAAAGAACTGATAAACGATCCCTTTATTAGTGCCAAGATTTACAGTGCTTTTTAGCGCTGTTAAAGCCCTTTTTAGTGCTGATAATGCCCATTTTTGTAGTAGTGATGGTTTCTTCCACTTCCTGTGGTTTTCATGATTTGGAATCTGACAAAGGTGCTTCCGTGATTCAGATCTGACTGGATCCATGCCCAGAGCGGCGTTTCTGGGTCAAATCGGCTTGGATCTCTTCTTCGGCGTCACTACCTCAATGCAATGTTGGGCCATCTAGTCCTGGGTGATAGTGGTTCAACATCACGATCCTTGGTAAGCCTTCCACTTCGGGTTTCTTCTGTAGCTGCAATGCTGGAGGAGGTCTCATGGATGATGGTGGGGTTTCTTCTGGCTTTGGCTCTGGCAATCGAGATGCTGTCATCGATGGAGGGGCTTTGTGAAGGGAAGAAGAATATTTTGAGACGATCACTATTGGATTTTAAATCTGAACGATGGATGATGGAATCTTGTTTGTTTTCATTCTTTGTTGGAGTTTGATGTTGAGTAAGAGAATCAGAAGGCATAGGAAGCAGCAATCGATGTTCTTCTGATCGGTTCTATGGCTTAGAGAAGGATGAATGGCCTGTGAATTGTTTTCGTGGTTTGGTTTTTGTGATGATGTGTTTGATTTTTGGCACTCCGTTTGTGGTTTATGGGACAATACAACTAGTTCATCTTCAAGGGACTACTCCAGAAGAGGTTCAAAGTAGGGATTTTTCACCAATCCATTTTTATCCAGAAAGGTTTGAGAGGGTATGAAAATTGCCATCAGTACTAGGAATGGGCATTCCTACACATGACAGCTAGTCAAGCAGTGATGAGATAGTGGAATCTAATCTTAATGTTATTGATACTAGGGAGGTACTTTTTTGTATATTTGAATTGGGTTCTTTCTGGATTTCTACTTTGATCCAAAATATGTGTTTATTCCCCCCTCGAAGGTGGTGGCTCTGGGTGGTGGGCTTTCTTTGAGTCCTATGGATGCAGCGGAGGAAAATTTGATAAACCCAAAGAGGAAGTCTGACTGTTCGGCCACCCAAAATAGGTTTTTCTTTGAATCTCAGGTTGAATCTGCCTCATTAAATTAATGGATTACCAAAAATGGCTCTATTTCATTTGTTGAAGTGAGTCCAAAAGTGTTGTAAGATCGCCTTGAATAATGTCGATTATCCCTCCTTGCCAGGTTATCGGGAACTCGGAGTGATTCCCCTTTGAGGGTTTATGAAGTGCGAACTCGCTTATCCCAGAGCTGGGGCTTTATTGACTGGGGTTTGATCTCAATTGGGAGAGGTACGTTCCATATTGTTTTTCCATCGAAGGAATTTCAATATTTTGCCTGGAGATTTGGACCGGTTTCGCTCAAACCTGGTTAAATACTGGTTCAATAGTGGGATCCATTAGCAAGTCTTCTTGCAATTAAGAACCCCTCCACTCAAACTTGGATTCGATTTAGGGGTTTAAACTAGTTCATTTGGAATCCATCGGTTTTATGGGAGGTTGCCTCTGCTGTTGGTTGTCCGATCAAGGTTGATAAGGAAATAGAATATCCTAGATGTGGTCATTTTTCTCGCGTTTTGGTAGATATTGATTTAGCTCATGTTCTTATTGAAACTGTCTTCCTTGTTGCGGGTGAGATTAAGTTAGAACATGCTATACAATATGAGTGGTTGCCTACTTCTTGTAAGTCTTGTTTTTGTATTGGTCATACTCCTTTGCAATGTCATATGAATATCAAATTCACACTTTTTAAATCATTGGGTCATACCTCTGATTAGTGAAAAAAGAAACCAGTTGTACAGACTGGTACCAAACATGTTTTCAGGGGGAAGGATCCTCAAAATGCTGGCCCTTACTCATTTGTTGAGGCTGTCCAGCAAGGTTTGTCTAAGCCTGCTGAACTTCTGCCGGATACTGCTGCTGCTGCTCCAGTGGATAAAGTATTGGAGCATGCTACTTTTGGAATCACCAGGGGTATTGATAATAGGTCTTGGAATGATATGTCCTAGGAGTATTAAGGGAACCAATTAGAGCATGAGGCTGCTATCCAACATACTAAGCCTACTGAATTTTAGCAAGCTATTGCTGCTGCTGTCCACTATGGTTCATCTACGCTTTCTGAAGAGGATAAAGGGTATCAATCGGAGCATGAGGATACAATACATAATGATGTAAATATAGAGATTGAATGTGTTGAACTGGCCTCGACTTGTATGAAGGGTAAGATGAAGGTCTTTGATGATGACAGATTCCAGCTGGTGATGCCTAAGAAGCCGAGGGCATGCCCAGTTTAGGCGGCCACTGTGGGCACTCGGATGGAATTTGATCTGTTGATGGGCAGTGTTGTTGTAGGAGAATTTGCGGTACAGTAGGGGATCCAAGAGGGTGTACAGATAGAGAGAGCTGCTTTTGTTGAGAAGGATGCTGGTCTGCAAGGTGATCCAAGGGAGGAGGGTCTGGCGCGATCTTTTTCACATACATAGGTTGGTATTCTGGAATGATCTCCCCCTACTATTTTAGAGGAACAATCCCCTCCAATGGCTTTGGAACCTAGGGGGACTAATCTGGATGTTGCTCCAATGGTTTCACTGAGTGGTGAGGCTTGTAAAAACCTCTCAAACTAGTTGTCAATTTCTTTTCCATGTTAGAGTCTATTAATACTCCTGTGTTTGATCTGATTAATCTTGAAGGGCTCAAGAATGAAGGATGCAGCAATCAAAGATTCTCTTCCTTGATATCGGCTTATGTTGATGGTTTGGAGATCCCAAAGGAGATGGAATATCCAGTTCACAATGCTGCACATTCTCTCCCTGATGTGCATGACTCTAAGACTATACAAGAGGATCCTCGGGACCTGCATGAGGAGTCTCCTACTGGTTTTGATCATCAGGATGGCACTGCCTCTATTGAATCTGGGCTTTCAACGTTGCATGGGGAAGTTTTTCTTAAAGAAAAAGAATTGATTAATATTGAGGTTCTTCCATTGGAGAATGAGTCTAGAATTCAAAGGGGGCGAGGGAGTCATCCGGCTAATCGTGGAGGGTCTAGGGGTCGAGGTCGGCCTAGAAAAAGGTAATGTATGGATGTGTTTTTGAATTTTCTATCTAGATGTGGTACGTCTCATGTAAGTATTTCCTCCTGTATCATGAACCATTAAACTTTTTTAATAAATTTTGGGGTCATGGGTCTCTGAACCCATGAATGAGCCTCTTTTAGTATCATGTTGGGTTCCCCCTTATCCCTTAAAAGGGGGTTTAATGAAAAATTAATTTTCAGTATGGGATAAGGTGCACAACTTGTCCATGGTTAGGAGAACCATTGCAGAAAGCGTTTGGGGAGGATGCTTAATTTGACAAAAACATTTCGTACAGTTGGCACATGATTTTCCAAACTGTGTGGCCAGCCCATGCATGCACCCCTATTCTCCAGTAAGGTCCACATAGTTGGCGCACGGTTTGATAAATCAGGTGGCTTTTTCAAGTCCTTAAAAACTTGAATTTTGAAGTTTAACCTCTCCTATTTTAAACCCATTTTGGGTTCCCTCTCCCTTTTATAGGAAAAAGATCTTCAAACCATATATGAACTGACTATTAAAAAAACCAACCCAAGTCCAATAATCACTACAATAGAACATGTTTATATCACCAGTCAAATTTCCTTTTTATGACTCTTCATAAAGCGTTGTTGATGCTGGTGCTATTGTAGGCCTGTGATTTTATCAATGTTGATAATGTTTATTTTTATTGGTACTGGTTCAAGCACCGATAAAAACTATATTTTATAAGCATGATTTTTAAAAATGACAAAAAATGCCTTTTATGAGCATGGTTTTTAATGATGATGTAAATGAGCCGCAACATATTATAATAACATTATAAATTACCCTAATATAGTAATCAATCAAAAATAATTACCATTAAAATACAGATAGTTAATATGAGTCCATTTTCAATTAAAACAGTTTTCTTTATATTTTTATTTTTCATTAAAATATAATTTTAAAATTTTAGACATTGAATTAGCTAACTTAAACCTCATTTTTTATTTTATCATATCAAAATTTACTTTGAACAAATTTTTGGACATTTTCCTAAAAAGTTGATTTTTAGTAAAAAATACGGTTTTCATGAAACCTGTAATTTGTATGGCCTTACCATAATATAAGAATGACCTAGAAATTTATAAATCATTTTATGTAATCAAATATGAATTTGGGGAATAACATTATACATTTTAAAATATTTGTTGAACTTAGAAAAACACATGACAAAGGTGCTTCCCCTACCCCTCCTTGATGGTTTCTTCTACATATCATGGTTTTCACGATTTGGACTCTGGAAAAGGTGCTTTCATAGTTCAGATCTAACTGGATCCATGCCCATAGCGGTGTTTCTAGGTCAGATCATCCTGGATCTCCTCTTCGGTGATGCTACCTCAGTGCAGTGTTGGTCCATCTAGTCTTGGATGACAGCGGTTCAACATCACGATCCTTGGTAAGCCTTCCTCTTTGGGTTTCTTCTGCAGCTGCGATGTTGTACGAGGTCTCATGGATGGTGGTGGGGTTTCTTCCAGATTTGGATCCAATAACCAGGATTTTTTCATCGATGGAGGAGCTTTGTGAGGGGAAGAAGAAGATTTTGAGCCGGTCACTCTTGGCTTTGAAATCAGAACGATGGATGATGGAATCTTGTTTGTTTTCATTCTTTGTTAGAGTTTGATGTTGATTAAGAGAATCATAAGGCAGAGGAAGCATCAATTGATGTTATTCTAATTGGTTCTCTGGATTGGTCAAGGATGAATGGTCTGTGAATTGTTTTTGTGATTTTGGTTTTGTGATGCTGTGTTTGCTTTTTGGCACTTGGTCTCGGTTTATGGGATAATGAAACTAGTTCAACTTCATGGGACTACTCAAAAAGAGGTTAAAAGTAGGGAGTTTTCACCAATCCATTTTTAAACGGAAATATTTGAGAGGGTATGAAAATTGAAATCAGTATCAGGTATGTGCATTCCTACACGGGATAGCTAGCCGGGAAGTGATGAGATGGTGGAAACTGATCTTAATGTTATTGATGCTGGGGAGGGATTTTTTTTAGATTTGAATTGTGTTGTTTTTGGAATTGGGATTTTGAACCGTAGGGATTGGTTGTTGTTTTTAGTCTTTGATATCACGTCGGGTTCCCCCTCAACCCTTAAAAGGGTGTTTAATAAAAAAATTAATTTTCAGTCTCGGATAAGGCGCATGACTTGTGCATGGTTACGAGAATCTTTATGGACATCGTGTGCAGAGGTTCTATAATTTGACAAAAACACTTCGTACAATTGGCGCACAATTTCCCAAACCGTGTGGCCAGCCCATGCATGTTCCCCTTCTCTTCAGTAGGGTGAACACGGTTGGCACACAGTTTGAAAAATCGGGCGGCATTTTAAAGTTATTAAAAACTTGAATTTCAAAGTTTACCCTCCCCTATTTTTAACCCATTTTGGGTTCCCTCTCCCCTTTCTTGACCTATCACACTAGGGGGCTCCCGAAACCCCCTCTTCTTGTCTCCCCCTCTTCCATGGATGCTCCTATAAGGTTCTAAAGTGAGTTTCTTTGAGTTTTTGGCCATTTTTCTCCTTCTCTCTTCTTCTTCCTCTTGTTTCTTGGTTCTTCTTGGGTGGTTTATCTCTTGGATGAACCCAAGAGGCTATGATTGATGTGTGTCTTGTGTTTACTTGATGTTAGGGTGTGTGGATCGTTCCCCAAGCTTATTTCTTCCTTCCCTGAGGGTTTCGTTGTGTGAACACATCATTGAGGTAGGTTTTCCCACCCATTTCCTTTCCAGCACATTCCATTTGTTTCTTGATCTTTCATAAATGATTTCTAAATGCGATGCTCTTACTTGTTATGTGTAAGAATAAATTAATTTGGTATTTTTTTTGGTGAAAATTTGGTGGAAATGGTTTTCAAAAGATTTTATATGGTTTTTCTTATATTTGTATGTATGTAAATTGTTTGATAAAACATCAAGTGCCAATTAAAGGTGAAATTGGGTGTGTTTGGGTTGTGTTTGGATTTGGTTGGGTATTGGTAATTAATTTTTCATTATGAATTGAACTTGGTTTGTGACTTAGGTTCCTTGTTTTGGATTGATGATTATGTGTAAACCCTTGTAAATGTTTTTTGAGTCTACTTATGTTTCATCAATTAGAACTCTTGTCTCTTTGATGAGTTACGATGGATAATACATTGGATGTGGGAGTATACATAGTTTCATGGGGTCACCTATAGATTTGAACACAAATGGTAATTAACTTTTAACTTGATATTCACCTTAAACCCTGACATTCAAAGTAATTTCCCTCCACCTCCGTCCTATCCTTTCCCTCACCCCTTTTTAATTGGTTCATCTAAAACCCCAATCACTCTTAAATTTTTTCCATGTGGATCATTGATTTTAAAATGATTCAAGTGTGGTTTCCAAATATGATTCCTAACTATAGGCCAATTTTTTCATTTTGAGGTGTGGTTTGGTTTCTAAAGGACATAAAGGGCAATTTGGAACCTTTTGTGTATGTTGTGTGTTTTTTAATTTGGTTTGGGAAACAATCATGGAAATGTAAATATTAAGGCTCAGTTAGCACTTTGTGTAAATTTGAATGTGGATTTGAAACTCATGTGATGTGTAGGCCCGATTGGCACTTGTGTATGGCGTGATTTGTGTTGGGAACCTCTATGGTAGTCCCTCTAAAGGGAGGGTCATCACATAGGTGGTGTCGATGTTTGGGATAAGAAAGCATGGTGACATTTGTGGGTTATTGGTTTATGCCATGCGTGTGAGGACCTATATAAAGTCCCAACACGGGATCCACATAACCTGTGTCCCAAGCTGGTTGGTCACATGGCCTCAAGCATGCCTCCCTGTATGTCAAAGGCTGATGACTACTAGTGAGGGTGTAAATGTGATATAATGGGGAGACTATACCCTTGTATCAAAGGGGAAAACATATATAATATATAATAGACAACAATAGAAGAATGAATAATAAGAAACTAAAATAATGATATCCTAGTAACCCACCGTAGCGGAAAGAAGAATAGAATAAATAAAGTAAACAAGTGTGGAAGTGTAAATAACTAGGCTACTAAATAATAATAATATGAAAAGACATAAGATAGTGTCATATACATAATGAGTCCATGGCATGCTAATATACAAAATGGGATAAGGGGGAAGACATATACAATAGGAAATACAATACTATAAAAGTCCAAAAGATTATTCCACTAACATCTCGAGCATATTCCTAGTCCTCTGCTCCCATGCTCCATACTATAACTAAAGAATGTAAAATATCTGTTACAGGGTGCTTTCCCTTATCCATACCTACATAAAAGTAATCTACTAGGGTACTAAAGGCAACCCAAGTAAGGTGTAAGATAAAATCCCATTAGGCCACCACCAACGAAGTCTAGATATAATCCAAGTAGTGTGCATAGCTAACATAATGTACAGCTATATGAAATATTAAAAAATGATGAATAAATAAATACCAGGCCACTAAGGTGCCTAAAGGACACATGGTGGCTCTGCCTACTTTGGATCAGGCTGAAATGAATGTCTAATCAGTAACCATGTATATAGTAATAATATATATATATATATATATTATAGTGATATACTATATCCACCTATATGCACTGGTTACGTGAGAATATAAGCAGCCATATATTTGGATGCTAAGTGCTGGCTGGACCAAGGTGTAACTTAGTCATCCATAACCAGTATAAACGAGCCTATAAACTCAAGAAAGTGTACAATCCCTATATCTCATGATGAATGAGAGATGTCATGCTCGTCACTCGAGATGGTGGGTCAGTCATCATGTCAACACCCGAAATAAGGGACGTGGTGCGTCAGGCCCACCGTCCCAATAGTGTCAATGGTGTGAGACGTCATGCTCAACACCCGATGTAAGGGAGAGTGAAGCATCATGCCCAAAAGTCCCTTAACCATCGTTCCACAACCTATATCAAAGGGATAATCATAATTATTCATATACCCCATATATTAATAAAATTAACGATGTTGTTCATGTGTGGTGCCGACCACCACCTCCCTGATGTAATGTGATTCATTGTCCTTTAATACCTAACAAGAATAGATGTAAGGATGATATTAACTAAAAAATATAATTTTTATGATATCATTATGGTTCTAGTTTGAAAAATTATAGAACCTATTAATGATATGATGAACAAATTATTATCATTAATTCAATTATTTACAATGAGAGAATTAAGTGGAAAATGATATATTTTTCTAAGTAATGAATTTATAAAAATTATCTTCTCTTTCTACTACTAGCACATGCTACCGCCAACTTTTTCTATTACTGATATTTTCTTTCATCAGAGAGTTCCACCGTCAACTTTTCCACCATTTTTGTTCTTCTATAATATTTGAAATAAATGTTCCCAATGACTAGTTTATTGGAGTTAATGAAGAAGATTATTTAATGATTATTCCAAACACATTACATGGATGCATTGAAGACATATTTTGAGTTTAACATGAGTATCTATAAAATATTAATGATTATTCTTCAATGGGTATTAAAACCTGCATTGGTTTTATATTTATGTAGGATTTCCTCACGTGTGCAAGTAGCGAGTTGCGGAATACTAGAAGAGAGAGAACTTACACAAGGATATATTCAGCACTGAAAGAGTGAAGTATATAGAAGATCTAGATCCATTCATATATATGGAAAAGATAACTTCACACAACTATTTTTCTGCAATTTTCGTCGAAATCATTCAAGATCCTCACCAAGCCAAACCCGATGACTCACGAGCATCTGAAGCATTACAAATCGAGCAATAATTCATTTCTTCATCCCGATTCAATTGATCTTTTTTTTCTTTACTTTTGATAAGTGTGTTGTATTGATCTATATATATGCACACACTAACTCCTATTCTTAAACTGGAGAATACTGGATATTATGTTCTATATTTTTTCATATACTTACCCATAGTTATTGTAACTCCCCAAGACTTTGAAAATAAATTTAATATTGAATGCATGAAACAATGAGTCTCTACAAAACACCAATTTTTTATAACCTATCTAATAAACATAGTTGTACCACCACTGTGATTGTAATTTCAAAAAACTAACTTCCACGATTGCGTTTAGTATGATACTTAGTGTATGATAGAATCAACTTCGATTTTTATGAATAATAACATACCCTTATGAATAGTAATATAACCTTATGAATAATAATTAATAGTAAATCATCCAAAAAAATATAAAACTTCACCCATGAACATACAAATACAATTTAGACATCTTATATGTGAAAAAATGATCATAGTATAAGTATTGGTATTTTTATATGTTATAAATATTTTAATTATAATTTTATGATTAATTTAATAATTTAAAATGGAAATGTATTTTCAAAAAATGTAATCATGAGTTTTTATTTTATTGGCTTATGGTTATAAGATAATTTATGGGACCTTGAATTATTTTTCAAGGTGTAATAAAATGAGTTAAAGTTTTAATGTTATTTTTTCGAATAAATTATCTTTTTATTTAAAAATTAAATTAAAAATATTTTTAAAAATATTTTTAAATAATTGATTTTATTTATGAATTTTACACTTCAAAAATTCGTTAGGGTGAAATTTTGGGATCTTTTTGAAATACTTGTTTTTTTAGTGAATAGTGAAATTCGATAATTTACAAAATATGATAAATAAGTGAATTTTTTGCACCATGATTGAGTGTTGGATGATGTAAATGACCATTGGTTCAAACTCATATGCACATATTTCTGTTTTTGGTCACAATAATCAACACTATTGGTTGTCTTTGGAAAAATAATAAAACAATGATTAAAAATAATGGGAAAACCCTCCTCCATACACTATAAACCCCCCCTCACTCCCTCTTATATTCACTTTTCTCAAGATTTGTGACAGTTATACATTATTCTCAAATATCCTCCCAAGATCCTCCCCCACATTGAGCAGCCTTTGGTCTCATAAAAAGACCAAAACCTCTTCCTTAAAGAGGCCCTCAAGGAAGAATACTTCAAGAGGTAAATTCCTCATTTCATTTATTTTATTTCAAGTTCCTTTATTTTATTTTTCTTTCCTCACATCCCTTAATCCAAATGTTGTGATGAATACAATACCTTACATGTACTGGAATTTTTTTATGATAAGGAATAATTCTTCATTATCTCTCATTTCCCCTTCTTTTATACTAGAAATGAAAACACCAAATGAGATGTGTCAATTTATCATATTCAAGGACGACGAGTTTTAAATTTCTATTTATTTCGGGAATTCCAGTCATGAAACTATATTGATGGTTGAACCATAAAATAAAATATTTATTATATATTATTTACGGTTCTGGAATCCTTTTTTACACATGATATTAATTTATAGATCAAAATGAGTTCGTTATGATCAAGAACTGCCAATTAACCCAAACAAGTATCATTAAAGTTTTATAGGGATCCCGCCATTTATAAAAGAGATATAGAGAGATAAAAAAAAGATCCAAGCCCATGTAGAAGAGCATGGTCAAAGACATGAATGATTTTAACGCAACCGGAACAAAGTACCATTGGTGACACCTCTACATCTAGACATGCCATTTTCAAAGACGTGAAATCCTGTTTTCGGATTGAATTACACCGTTTTCATATTTACCATTCCATTGAAATAATTATAATATGAATCCTAATACAATATTATTATGAATAAATAGTATTTTTTCCATGGATTTGACCTATAGAGTTTACAAGCATGCAATGATCCTTCTATAGTATTCTTAATTGAAACACTTTTTTCCAAACAATGAAGGGGGTTTCCTCAAAAAAATTATGAGTATAAAAGAAAGGAAACATAAATGAGAGTGGGAGATCATATTTAGATAGATTTTAAAAAAAATTATATATTATAGGATAAATCACTTCAAACCATATATAGAATGACTATTAAAAAAACTAACCCAAACTATTGTCCAATAATCACTACTACAAAACATGTATATATCACCATGGATATTTTCTTTTTATAAAAACTCATAAAGTGTTGTTGATGATGGCCCTATTATAGGCCTGTGATTTTATCAATGATGATAATGTTTATTTTTAGTAGTACTAGTTCAAGTGATAATAAAAACTGTATTTTATAAGCATGATTTTTAATGATGATAAAAAATATTTTTTTTATGATAATGGTTTTTAATGATGATGTAAAAAAGTTTCAACATATTATAATAACATTATCAATTATCCTAATATTTTAATCAATCAACAATCATTACTAATAAAAGTCATATAGTTAATATGAGTCAATTTTTAATTAAAACAATTTTATTTATATTTTTTTTACATTAAAATATAAATTTGAAAATTTTAGAATTTTAATTAGATAAAATAAAACTGATTTTACATTTTATCATATTAAAATTCACTTTTTATTATTTATTGGGCATTTTCTTAAAAAGTTTGATTTTTAGTAAAAAAATACAGTTTTCATGAAGCCTGTAATTTGTATGACCTTACCATTATATAAGAATGACCTAGAAATTTATAAATCCCTTTATATAGTAAAATATGAATATGAGGAATACCATTATTCATTTTAAAATATTCTTTGAACTAATAAAAACACATTACAGTCATATTTATAACTAATTGAAATGTTACTTTAATATAAAAACTATTTTTAGTCTTTTCTTTAAATCAAGTGTTTTCAAGGGATATTCAGTTTTTCCTTACATTGAAAGCCTAATATCCTTTATTTGTTTTATAATAATTCAAATTATTCCAACAAAAATTTATATTCAATATAATTTTACCTTATATATAAATTTAAATCTTAAAAAAATAATTTTCCTAAAAACTGTTTTTACGCGATTAAGTGTATTTATTTTAAAATTAGATTATCACACCATTAGAATTTTTTTTGATAAAATGATTTTCAAATTTGAAATTAAAAGTGTCAAAATATGTAAAATGGTAAATCTTATATTTTTTTATTTAAATTAATTACTATGGTTAGAAATTAATTACCGAGGTAAAAGTAAGTTTGGGTAAAAGGGAAAGAGTTAGAACCAAATCCATAAATCATAGAAATTTGTCTAAAAAAGGATTGGTTGAGATGAGTTTCAACCCACACTCATTATATTCTCCTCTTTTTTCTATTTTTTGTCATTTAACACTTGAATAATTGCCACACCATGACCACAATTTATCTTTTATTTTATTCCTTTCTTGGTATTGATTTCCTTAGTTAAGGTTTGGGTTAAGTTCCCAACATGAATTTTTGAGTTATGGAGGCATCGAGATGAGTCATGGAACTATTCATGGTTTGACACAAACCAGGAAAGGACAAGGGTAAATCGTGCAATTCCCATTTGATATTTGGGACAATGCACATGACTTGCACATAGTTAGAAGAAACTGCATGACATGCATGTTGGGGAGGCAGTGTAATTTGATAGAAACAGTTCACAGAGTTGGCACATGGTTTCCCAAACTGTGCAGCCAGCCCATGTGTGTGACCCTTATCTCTAGTAGGGTGTGCATGGTTTGAAAAACTGTGGAACTTTCCCAGGTCATTAAAAACATGAATTTCAAAGTTTACCTTCCCCTCTTTGTAACCCATTTTGGGTTCTCTCTCCCCTTTCTCGACCTAGGCATACCATGGGCCTCCAGAAACCCCCTCTCCTTGGCTATCCCACCACCATGGATTCCCCTATAAGGTTTTAAGGTGAGTTTCTTTGAGTTTTTGGCCATTTTCTCCCCACTCTCCTTTTCCCTCTTGTTTCTTGGTTCTTCTTGGATGGATTATCTATTTAATGAACCCAAGAGGCTAGGGTTGAGGTGAAGATTGTGTTTTCTTTGATGTTAGGGTGTGTGGATTGTTCCTCAGGCTTAGTTCTTCCTTCCCCAAGGGTTTTGTTGTGTGCACACATTATTGAGGTGGGTTTTCCATCCATTTACTTTCTAACACATTATATTTGTTGCTTTAGATTTCCTAAATGATTTATAAATGCAATTCCCTTGCCTGTGATGTGTTAGTATAAATTGTTTTGGTATTTCATTGGTGACAATTTGGTGGAAATGGGTTTCAAAGTGATTTCTATGGGATTGATTATATATGTATGTATGTAAAGTGTTTGATAAAATGTAAATTGCCATTTTAAGGAGAAATTGGTTGTGTTTGGGCTATGTTTGGATTTGGTTGGTTCTTGGTAATTAGTTTTTCATTATGAATTGAACATGGTGCATGACTTGGGTGCCTTGTTATGGATTGATGCTTGTGTGTAAAACATTGTAAACGATTTTTGAGGCTCCTTGTGTTTCATCAATTATAAATCATTTTTATTTGATGAGTTACTATGGATAATACATTAGATTTGGGAGTATCCATAGGTGCATGGGGTGCACCTATAGATTTGAACACAAATGATAATGGCCTTTTAACATGATATTCACCTTAATCCTTGACTTTCAAAGCACTTTCACTCCACATCCTTCCCATCCTTTCCCTAATCACTTTTTAATTGGTTTATCTAAAACCCCAATGGCTGTTAAATGTTTTCCATGTGGTTCCTTGGTTTTAAAATTATTCAAGTGTGGCTTCCGAAGATGTTTCCTAAATCTAGGCCCATTTTTCATTTTGAGGTGTGGTTTGGTTTCTAAATGGCATAAAGGGATGTTTAGAACCTTATTTTTATGTTGTTTGTTTTTTTTAATTTGGTTTTGGAAACAGTCTTGGAAATGTAAGTATTAAGGCTCGATTATCACTTTTTGGAATTTTGAAAGTGGATTTGAAACTCATGTGATGTGTAGGCCTAGTTGGCACTTGTTTATGGAATTATGTGTGTTAGGAACCACTATGGTAGTATCTCTGATGAGAGGTTCATTTCATAGGTGTTGTTGGTGTTTGGGATAGGAAATAATGGTGGAATCTATGGGTTATTGGTTTATGCCATGTGTGTGAGGAACTCTGTAACATCCCAAAACGGGATCTACTTAACCCATGTCTAGAGTTGGTGGGTCGCATGGCCTCAAGTGAACCTCCTCATACTCCAGAGGTTGCCGACTAGTAGATAGGGTGGTATGGTGGTACAATGGGGAGAATATACCTCAATATCATAGGGTGAAGACATATAAAATAGATAATAGACAACAACATAATAATATATAAGAAGAATCTAAAATGACACTAGACAAGTAACCAGCTGTAGCAGAAAGTAGAATAGAACTGATATAGTAAACTATTGCAGAAATGTAAATAAATAAACATGTTAATAATAATAATATCAAAGGCCACAAGGTGGAGTCATATACATAATTATGTCATGGAATGATAATATACAAAAGGGGAATAAGGGATAGACATATACAACATGAAATGTAAAAATATAAAAGGCCAAAAGACTTCTCCACTATCATATTGAGCATATGCTGAGTACCCTACTCCCATGATCCATACTATAAGTAAAGAATGCCAAGTATCTATTTCAGGGTGCTTGCTCTTATCAATACCTGCAGAAAAGTAATCTACTCGGGTACCAAAGGTGGCCTGAGTAGGGTGTAAGATAAAATCCTTGTAGACAACCACCAATGGTGTCTAGATATAATCAAAGTAGTTTGCATTTATAACATAATGTGCATGTATAAGAAATATTAAATAATACTGAATAAATAAATACCAGCCCACTTAGGTTTCTAAAAGACACATGGCGGCTCTGCCTTCTTCAGATTAGATTAAAATGAATGTATAATTATTAACTACATATATATATATATATATATCACAGTGATATACTTTATCCACCTATATGAACTGGTTATGTGAGGATATAAGAAGCCATATATATGGATAGTAGGTGCTGGACGAACTAGGGTGCAACTTATTCTTCTATAACTAGTCTAAAAGATCATATAATCTCAAGAAAGGGTACAATCCCTATATACTATGATGAATGAGATATGCCATTCTCATCACTCGAGATGGTGGGTGAGTCATCATGTCAACACCCAAAACAAGGGATGTGGTGCATCAGGCCCACAATCCAAATAGTGTCTATGGTGTGGGACATCATGCTCAACACCCGATATAAGGGAAAGTGAAGTGTCATGCCCAATAAGTCCATTAACCATCCTTCCATAACCTATATCAAAGGTTTAATCATAATTATTCATATACCCCATACACTAAAAAAAGTAAAACTATTTTTCATGTGTTGTGAAGACTACCACCTCCACGATGTAATGTTCTTTATTTTTCTTCACCGCCTTACAAGGATAGATCTAAGGATGGTATTAATGGATAAATATGATTTTTATGATATTATTAAGGTTATATTATAAAAAATTAGAGAACCTATTAATGATATGATCAAAAAATTATTATCATTAATTCAGCCATTTAGAATGAGTAAATTAAGGGGAAAATGTTCTCTTTTTCTATGCAATGAATTTATGAAAATTATCTTCTCTTTTTACTGCCATCTCATGTTACTGCCAAATTGTGCTACTACTGAGCTTTTCTTACATTAGAGATATCCAATATTAGCTTTTCTACCATTGCTATTCTTCTACAACATTTTAATTAGATGCTCACAACGACTAGTTTATAACAGTTAATGCAATGGATTATTTAACTATTATTCCAAACCCATTACATGGTTGCATTAAAGTCATATTCAGAGTTCAGCATGAGGATCTAGAAATTCTTAATGATTATTCTTCAATGGGTATTCAAACTAGTAATATTTTTATTGTTCTATAGGACTTACTCATGCGTGAAAGTAGCGAGTTACTAAATACTAAAAGAGAGAGAACCGATAAACTAATTTATTCAGCACTAAAAGGGTGAAGTACATAGAAGATCTAAATTCTTTCTTATATATGGAAAATAAAACTTCATGACACTGTTTTTCAACAATTTTTAGAGAAACTATTCGATCTCATCACCAAGACAAACCCGATGACTCACAAGAATCTAAAGCATTATAAATCGAGCAATAATTAATTTATTCATTCCTATTAATTTGATCACTTTTTATTCCTTTACTTTTTAGAATTGTGTTTTACTGCTCTGTATATATTCACACACTGATCCTTCACTTGAACTAGAGAATATTGGATATTCTATTCTATATTTTTTCTTTTACTTACCCATGGTTATTGTGGAAGAGGTCTCTCTGTTCCCGGTGTTGTTTTTATTCCCATGTATAACCATGGAAGAGGATTTGAGCCTAAAAATATCGTGATCTATTGCATTCATTCCTTATACAGGTTTTGGATCAGATTATTGTTATATAATCTACTTGGAAATGGCTGATTTTCAAATGGAGGGGAGTATGTCTCAACTTGAGACTAAATCCCTTGTTTATTCTGTTATGTTTTTGTATTTTGTTTCCTTCATTTTAAAATCTTAAACTACATTTGTTTTTAATCAGCAAAAAAAACTTGTACTTTGATAGTTAGTCTTTACAAGTTCTAATATGTGGATTTGTTTAAGTAAGTAAATTTCAAAAGATAAATTAATTTTAAGTATTTTTTAACTGATACATAATCTCAAATTGAGAAATATTTTAAAAATACAAAATTATATTAAACTATTGTTTAGATTAACTGGGAGAATTTATTTTAATTGGGGGATTTTATTTAAACTTGTTTTTAATAAAAATTATATTGGGTACTCAATTCAACCCCACTCTTGAGTTACTCATTCTAACCAATATTTGGTATCAGAGGATTGTTAAATATATTTTCAACTGTGATTTAGTTTTTTTAAAGATCTCAAATTTATATTATTTCTAAATTTAGTTTTTTATGGATAATAGAAAAGAGGGATCTACTACTAACAAATCCCTTTTTTTAATAGAACTTATTATGCTCAGTGGAAAATCAATATGAAAATGAATATTGAGAGAATGAGTTTTGAAATTTGGACTGCTATTATAAAAAAAATATAGAATACCTAAAATTGATAGAAATACATGGGATGATCATACCAAATATGCATATAATGATATATTTAAATCTATTAATGCCTATTATTGTTCTTTGGGTGATTATGAATTTAATAGAATATATGTATGTACAACTACTTTTAAAATTTGGGACACTTTAAATATTTCTCATCAGAGAACATCTAATGATAAATAAATTTAATTAAATACCTATACTATTAAATCTGATAATTTTAAAATGAAACTTGATGAGCCTATTTTTTGACTTGTACATCTGGTTAAATGAGATCATGAACACAATGCAATCATTTGGGAACCCTATTTCTGATAAAGAACAAGTGATGAGCCTATTGAGGTGTCTACCAGAAAGATGGAGATGAACCTCAGTGTCAATCAGAGAATCAGGTGATGTAATAAAGTTACCAATCAAGGAGATGATTGGAAAATTGATGATGTAGGAGGAAGAACTCAATGTCAACAGAGAAGTGGACGACGGACCAAAAGAAAATCTATAACCTTCAAATCCACTACCTCAAAACAGAAGAAGAAAATCAAAGATGACAGTTCAAGTGATGAAGAATCATTAGCTGACTTTGATGAAGATATGGACCATATGACCAGAAGATTTAAAATATTTTATAAGAAAAATAAATTCTTTAGGAATCTAATATATAAAGGTAAATATTATAATAGAGTAAAGTGAAGGATGTATTGTAAGAAAGATGATAGTTCAAATGAAATAATTTTCTATGAGTGTATAAGGAAAGGGAATGTCAAATTTGACTATCTTAAGATGAAATATAAAAATAAATATGATGAAAAGGATAAGAGATTTAGGAAAGAAAATAAAGAAACTTGAAGAGCTTCTGAAGACAACTCGAGTGATTTAAACACAACCCAAGGGGATAAAAATGATAGATATCACATGTGTTTTATAAAAAACACATATGAGATACTCAATGATTTTCTTGATTCTCCTGTAAAGATTTCTAATCTTTCTAAAGATGAAAATAAACATGATAACATTTATAATAAAGATATGTTTAAGTAATGTAACATTATTCAAGATAAATTTATTAAGCTTAAGGAAAAATATAAATTTATAAAGAAACAACATGTATTGAATGTTAGTTTTAAATTTCATCTTAGTATTGAAAAAGAGAAAAAAGATCAACTATTAAAGGAGAAAAATGAATTAAAATTTTCTAATGAGAAATTAATGAATTATCTAGAAAGATTCACCAATGGTAAAATAATCTTACCTAGATTCTGGGAAAACAGACAACACTTAAATACATTAGTGGTATAGGGTATCAACCTAGACATAGAAGGATTATTAAGAATTATTTTATTTTTAGTTCTAGTTATGGTACTAGTTTTTAATCTTATGGACCTAACAGAGAATTTTTTTCTAAATTTTAAAATATAATTATAGGAAACCTTCTAAGAAAATATGTGTTCTTAAAGCCTTAATTACTAATATTTTTTGACCTAAGAAGAATTGGGTACCAATATAATTTTTGATGTAAAATGTTTTTTTGTAGGAGACTTTCATGAATATATATAGTGAGAACATATGCTACCTAGATAGTGGGTGTTCTAGAAAAATGACTTGAGATTATTCCTGTTTCAAGAATTTGATAAAAGTGGATGATGGACAAGTCACTTTTGGTGATAATACCAAAGAGAAAATTATTTTCCTTGTCCAAATCGGTAATTATAATACTATTTTGATTTATAAAGACTTATCTGTGAATGGTTTAAATTACAACCGGCTTAGAATCTCATAGTTATGTGATGATAGTTTTCATGTGTTGTTTGAAAACAATGCGTGTAATGTTTTTGATTCTAAAAATTATTTAGTTCTTACTACCTTGAAGAATGGTAATTTTTTTGCGGTTAATTAAAATTCTTTATTTTAAAAAAATATTTCCTATATAATTGATTTTCACAAGGAATCTTGGATTTGGAATAGGATACTAGACCATTGTAATATTCACTCAATTAGAAATCTAACTTGGAAATGGTTAGTCAACATTCTACCTAAACTAGAATTTCCAAATGATAAAGTCTGTAATCCATGTCAAAAGGGGAAACAAAAAAATCTTTCTTTCAAATCAATGAAAGAAATTTCAACTTATCATCCCCTAGAGTTGGTTCACAAGGATTTGTTTGGACCTTCTAGAGTTTATAGTTTAAATAGAAACATTGTGTTTATGTTCTTGTAGATGCTTTTTCCAGGTATACTTTTGTATACTTTCTATCTCAAGAAAGTGAAGCCTTATCTTATTTTACCATGTCTGATAAATCTATAGAAAATATTAGTGGACTTAGGATTAATACTTTAAGAAGGGACCAATTCCATGAGTTTAAAAATCAAAACATTGAATATTTTTTCTCACAAAATGGTTATAATCATAACGTTTAGGCACATAAGACCCCATAACAGAATGGTGTTATAGAAATGAGAAATAAAACACTTTAATAAATTTACCGAACTATGATTAATGAGTATGAACTTCCTATTTATTTTTGGCCATAGGATGAAAATACATATTTTTATATAATTAATAGAGTTTTAATTTGACCCCATTTATAAAAAAACCTTATGAATTATGGAATACTAGAAAGAAAATGTTTTATTACTGTAGAATTTTTTGTTGAAAAGTTTTGATTCTTAACACTAAGTATAATCTTGAAAAATTTTCTTCCAAGAGGGATGGAGGAATATTCATGGGTTATTCAACTTCTAGAAAATACTATAGAGTGTTTAATAAAAGAACCAATACTTTGAATGAATCTGTTCATGTCAAATTTGACAAAACAGATCCATATGAGCCTAAAAACCCTTTATAAAACCTTAAGGATGATCTTTCAATTTTGAATATCAATGGTAAACCTTTTGATAATTTAGTGAAACTAGAAGATAAATCATCAAGTTCTAAGGAACAACCTAAACCTAAATCTATAGATGACCATGAGTTTTCCAGCCCTTTTTTCCTATATCTATCAGGACTCATATATAACATTCTCTAGATGATGCACTTGGATGACTAGATAGAGGTACAACAACTAGAGATTCTCTTAGACTCTTATAAATAAAGATGACATTACTATATATTTTGTCCCGAGATTACCAAAGAATCTTATAAAGAATGATGCAATATGATTTATCATTGATCGCCTAACCAAATATACACATTTACTTACTATAAGAGAATATTTACCTATTGATCACCTCATAAGGCTCAATATTAAGAAATTTGTAAGACTTTATGGTGCAACTGTATAAATTTTTTCTGATCATGTTGCCAATTTTACGATGAAATTATGGAAGATTTTTCAAAATTCTCTTGATACCGAGCTTTATTTGAGCACCAACTACCATCCTCAAATTGATGGATATTTTTAAAGGACTATTCTAACAATGGAAGACACTTTGAGTTAATTATCACCCTAATTTCAAGGTATATGGGTATAGTATTTACCAATGTTAGAGTTTTCCTATAGCAATTGTTTTCATTCAAGTATTAAAATGGCATGGTATGAAGAATTATATAGAAAGATATTTCACACTACAACTTGTTGGTATAAAGTAGTTTAAATAAAAACTTTAGATATGAAACTTATTGAAAAGGAAAAATAATGGAAAAGTCTATTTAACCTCACATTAATGCAACTCAAAGTAGATAAAAGGGTTGTGCTGATAATTAGAGAAAAAATTTGAAATTCTAAGTGGTAGATAATTTTTTCTTGAAGGTATATCAATGGAAGAGTATTATATGGTTATGTAAGAATGGGATACAGAGCCCCAAGTAGATCAGACCCTTTGAAATTGTTTATAGAATTGGATTTTTCAGTTACTATTTGGAAATTCCACCAATCTTCTCAAAATTACATGATTTTTTCTATATATCTTTACTAAAGAAATACATGACATACCCAATACATGTTCTCACATTTGAAAAAATAGATGTTCAACATGATCTATATTACTATGAAAATCCCATCCATATTCTTGAAACTAGAGAGAAAGTATATATGAATTAGATGACTCATATGGTAAAGGTACTCAGGGGGAATCACAAAATGGAGGAAACACTGTGGTAACCATAGGAAATTATAAAAAAGAAATACCCCCATATTTCAGAAGGTAATAACCCTCGAATTTTGGGAATGAAATATTTTTAGGAGTTAATAATATAACACCCCATGATTTTACAACATTTTTCTCTTAGAATAAATTTAATTTTGCTAATATCTTTCATTAGATGTAATAACGACTTTCTTCAGTGGTTTGCATTACACACAAGATTGAGTTTTAACAAATACTATTATTATTAGCCATTCAATTGGTGTTTATAAATATAATTAAATAAATTATGAAATACATGGTTTAATTAATTAGTTTCCAATTAATTATAAATGAATATAAAAACAAATTGAATATTAAAGAAATATTTTTATAAAAAACTATTTTATGTGCCTAAGTTGTTTTATCTTAATAAATTTAATTAATTACTCTTAGTGGATGATATTAATGAAATTTATATATTATATATTCAATAAAAATGTTTTATATTAATCCAATATATTTTATAGACATAAGAAAAGAAAAAAAACCAATTTTATGCATAAAAAGTTGTATTTTTCTGAAGACAGTCGGTTTTGCTACCTTTTAATGATGCATTTGTTTTATAATTAAATGTTGAAAATTTTATAAATTTTATTTTAAAAAATAAACTTCATTTTTATAATATAAATTTAAAAATTATCTTAGATTTTATTTTTGGTATTTTTCAAAGAAGTTTCATTTTTTCGATGAATAGTGAAAATACTGGATTTTAATTGAAAACAACCACTTTGTTGAAATAATTTATGTTGTTAAATTATATTTTTAATTGGGTTTAAAGTCAAAATATATATATTATAAATATATTAATCCAATTTAGTTTATTTTAATAATTTTTATATTTAATGTAGATATAAAACCCCGCTTTCTCGTTCCGTCTATGAGAGTAATTTTAAATTAATTTTTCCACATATATCTTTTAAATTTGGAAAAATGAACTCCATATTATTAATAATAATAATTTATAATTTTTCATATTTTAAAATTTATCATTGTCCAAAATTATTAGTGAAAACAGTTAAAATTAATTACAGTGATTACGAGAAAAATGAGTTTACCAAGGGACAAATTTTTAAATTAACGGTGGAAATGACCTATAAACTTGTCCAAAACTCATTTTATAGAAATATAAGACTATGTAACTTATGTTATTAATATTAATATATTATTAGGCCCTAGTAACATGAAAAAAGTGGGTATAATTCATACTTTAAAAAATTTACATGTGTGCCACTCACCATACTTATAAAAGGCCCCCTCTCCTATCCACTTCACACCTTCAAACCAATTTGGTTCATCGAAGACAAAAAAATAACTAACCAAATTCCCTCTAATAAGATACACATTTCCATATTTTTAGTCTTTACTAAAATATTATCGGTTCCTGAAAAAATCTCATTATGACCTTTTCATTAGTAGGAATTACTCACACATATAACCTAGTCATTGGAAAGGGTACATGTCAATAAGGGACACCTGGATGATAATAAATGAAGATAACTATATGAGTCTGAAATTCCACATGATCACAATAAAAAATGTCCATAAATTCTATGAATTTAATGAAATTTGGAAAATACCACTTATACACAATTTAGGAAAACCAAACACATACTAAGTACCAAAAATAGAGGTTTAATGAGTATGATCTCTTGAATGAAAATTTTTGGACAACCCTTTCATGTATTCTACACTCATCAATTAAATGGTAAAAATAATCCAACTAATTTCAAGACTCCGATTGGAAGTAATTTTTTTTATTTGATTCATTACCCTTACCGGGATCATGTACAAGAAGTTCTACATGCATCCTATGTGAGACACATGTAAGGTGTGAGCATAACATACTAACTATGTAATCACCTCCCCATCACATATTGCCTTTAATAATCCAAAGTGTATGAAAAAATAATACAAATATATAGGAATAATAAATATAACAAACAATATAATTTAAGAAAGGAATTTGACATAGATTTCAATGATAATGAAAAACCCACTATATCAAGAGGATCCATACTTGATATACCTACTTCAGGACTAACTCAAGATCTGATATAACAGAAAAAAAATAATTAAGGTGAAACAAACATCCAATTTAAGGGGAAAATAATCATATATATTAGAGTTAGGTAAATCTTTTATCCCATCCATTCAGGAATAAGGGGAGGGTTATACTGGTGTCAAAGCATAGTGATCCCATCACATACCATGAACCTACCCATCACTAATGGGTGTATCTAAGAACAAATATCTATATGATCATTCAATATCCCTTTCTATGCTGATTAATACTATAATAATATCAAATTTAACAATAAGTATAACTTTTATTATAATTTACATCATTTTAGGAAAGCAACAAACAATATCCTAACTCATTTTATAACCTAAAAATTATTCTAAATCATGGATGGTGTCATCACGACATAAAGAATACATCAATTCCATTTTTTATTTACATTAATAAATTATTTAACATGAAGTGAAAATAATCAAAGAAAGAAAAATTCAATAGGTATGTAGTCTATTCCTTCAACATGATAAGAATAAACCATGGTAAGTAAAACTACTTAAAAACATTGTAAAACAATTTGTAAATTTTTTTAGTTAAAAAATATCTATTTCAATTATTTCAACTTTGATGAAAATAATTTATAGCCCAACCCTTTAAGAATATGATAGGAAGAAAGGGTCATCCAATAAAAATAAATATATAATTCTATATTGAGGTCCATAGGAAGATGATTGGACGTTAACAATTCAATTTGACAGGTATAAAGAAGTGATCACACACAATACCATGAATAAAAAATAGAAGAAGAAATGTTTGAAGAATGACACACACTTAACTTGATTAGGGTGCACCGACAGTGATGTTTTAGGGGATAGAGGACCTGGTGTCTTGGGCTCATGCTTAGAGAGGGGGGTTGGTGGCTCGGTATTAGGCTTGGGGAGCAGCGGTAGTGACCGTTCGGCGGAGTAGGGCATGAAGGGGGGAAATGACGATGGGGAAGGGGATAGACGGTGAGGGGGATAAGGAGGTCAAAGACAAGGGGCTAGGGTTCTATGGGGTTATGGGAGGTGGGAGGGGTGAAGGTGTCAGGTTAGGGGGGAGGGGTGGAAGAAGTGACGTGGGTAAAAAAATGTTTTAGTGACAATTTTTTAAAAACCACCGCTATATTTTGAAAACTTTTTAGTAGTGATTTATTAAAGTATCACTAATAAACCATCGCTAATTACTGAATGTGGTGTAGTGTGACTCACCAAATAACCCAAGACCTTTCAATCACTCTAACTATATAAATAAAACTCATTGAAATTTTACAACTCTTGTAATTTCAATCCAAGCCTCATTTTTAAAAATGAACCCTACTCCCAAATTCCCAAAATTCAAATTCCTTCTAAAATTTTTAAGTTTCTAGGAATGTGGTTTTTCAAACTCTCTACCATAAAAATTATAATTCCTAAGAATCCATAGAATCCTTTCAACTAACATAGATGACCTACCTTGGTCATCCGTTCATTTCCAAATTGTTGTGTTCTACTATGGAACACCGAGTGACCTTCAACTATGAAACTCAAAACATGGGATGCATAATTCATTAAAGACAGATACACCACTTATCACCATCATTGAAAAATGAATATAGTTCTTACCCATACCCTTTTATCACAAGCCACTATAGTGTCATCAACAGGTTCATCCTTGAGCTTATAGTTCTCCCTGTTATAAGACTCAGCTTATAAAGGCAAATTCCAAGCCACAGTGCTCTAAAACATCATAATAGCTGATCAAAAACTC
Source organism: Viscum album (assembly GCA_963277665.1). Lineage (NCBI taxonomy): Eukaryota > Viridiplantae > Streptophyta > Magnoliopsida > Santalales > Viscaceae > Viscum > Viscum album. Next base: position 196,276,166 of record OY728157.1, on the reverse strand, counting down.
ATTTCTAGTGGTTAGAATACATTATCTATATGATTTACATATCACCATAACTAATTATATGAATATTAACTAGTTAAAACTCCTATGGATGACAATTTTCAAAGTAGCTTAGATTCAACCACCAATATGTTATCTCATTAGTTCTCAAACATGATGCATAAACTCATAGAAGTAATTTGAAGATAATTCATTGCCCCCACTAAAGTCTAATCCCAATATTCAATGCAATTACATAGTTGGGTCACCAACCACTCAATCCAGTTTTCATTATCTCACCCTGAGAACTGATTCCCCATCAATCTGACTTATGCTCAAACCATTTCAAAATCATATTGATAATGTTCCAAAGCAAGGAATCCATCCAAAATCACATCAAAAATTAAAATATGGTGTTCATAAAGAAACTAGATAAAACTCGTTTTACTAGCACACCATCACACTATCTCCACCTTTACTATCTAATGACTAGTCTCATCAAACACAAGACCCTACCCACATGGGGATGTACTTACTCAGCCCACATTCCATCCATTACTTCTTATAATGACTAGAGATGATCATCCCACCCATTCCTGAGTGCTAATGTGAAACATCAATCACCATCAATTCTTGGATCATCAGGAACATCATCCTTAACACCCACTATATTTTCATATATAATGAGGGTCACCCCCTCCATGACAAATGGTTCACTCCCAACCATATATATTTAATTATAACACTCCTCAAGTTAAAAAATAATAGGTTCCATCATCATACAAGTGTATCTTCTCCAAAACAACACTAACCACCATAAAATATCAACACAAATCCTTTCATGTTTTCATTATCATCACATACGCATCGCCTCTCATCCATATAACAATTTTAGGTCGCCACATCTATAATAATTCCTTCATAATTCCTCCCTTAAAATATGCACCATCTAACAACCTTGGGTCAACCACATCATGACATCTGAACTCATATCCAACATCACCTTTCACCACAAAATAACATTTCCCATTTAATAAAAAATCTTTGTAAATCATACTTGTAATGATTCATCATGTTTTTTGGTCCTCAAATCACACATAACCGGTAACTGACCGATAAAAAAATGTATCATGCATAAAAAAAATGTGTACCACCTTAGTCTTATCCTAACTCAATAGAAATATAATCTAATATAACCCAGTTACAGATCTCGAATCATGATCCCATGAGTCTCAGGTCATAAAATCCAAGATCATTGGATTAGACCACTAATGATGCTCATTAGCATGTCAATATCACCTATCTAGAAGCACCCTCGATGATTTTCTTCAAAATCAGGCATTTCACCTATGCCATAGTCCACTGTACGATCAACCACCAACTGTAATTGTCTTAATACCTGAAGCATCTACCCACGCACTCACCACACCAATGAAAGTGCATCCAAAACCGAAAGGGTCAAGTATCCTACTAATCCTACCCTCAAAATATTGTATTGATACTAAAAAACTACCTATCAAGGTGATTTTCTCAAGAAACCCCAAGGAATCCAATGTGACTATACAATATACTCAGTAGAACATCTTTGGAATCAATCTCAATCCAAAGAACCAACCCATGATTCCCATCTCTAAAGGTACTCACAAGACCGGGCTAAATCCTATCGAGGATACCCTCACATATCATATCTCATCTCAAACATAATACTTAGATCAACTATATCCCAAGTTGTATCTTAATGAAACTATGCTCTCCCACCTAGAACATAAACCATAGTTCTCACATAGGTCATAGCTCATGACATACACCTCTACTATAACCTTACCTTTATAAGGAAATCAGGCCTAAACACTCCTTATTGGGTACTCACATACATATATATACACATCGACCAACACATGTCGGGTCACAAATGTACTAGGGGACTCATCCTCACAGGACATGCTCATATGAGACTACCCCTATAAGAATCATGATGTAAAGTTATCCCTCATTGGGCCTCCACATATGGTATCCACCCACAATATGATTACCATCTCATATATGCACATACATACATATAATGAAATCACCCAACCATGATCCACATCGATTATACCATGATCATATGGTTTTTTAAGTATAATGCCACCAAGAAGATATATAGTATCATATCATATAGGTTGTTGTTGACTCTTTAAATAACCGAAACTATTTTTCTTAGAACTAGTACCAAAACCACCCACCAAGGGGTTATCATTAAGGAATCTAATTATCATACCAACCTACTAGGGTCAATATACAGCCCTTACTCTAAGGGGATTAATATCTAGTAAGTAGCATCTCATCAGAGATCCACATGACCTATCATCATCATGAAAATACATTATATACTAGATAAGTAGAATGTAAGAACCAAGTAATGTGGGAAACCTCCATATATTTTCTTATTAACACTGTTAACAAATGAACCATTTAATCAGTGATATCAATTGCATGCTATCATATATATTTCAAGTGAATCCTTTATGCCTAATATGATGCATGTACATGAGCTCTTTCCATTGGGAAAAGAGACATAAACTATAATAAATCATAAAATCTATAAAATAATGTGCATCACACTAGGTTAGATTAAACAACTATAAAAATGGAAACCTAGAACACAAATATAATATCCTCGGTAAAATAGAATTCTAATCAAGAAGGGTGTTCATGACACACCAGTATGATATGTATCACAAGATTCAACACATTACTATGTTACCTCTCTACCATCACCCCAAATAGTAATATAAACAAAAATATAGATACACTTTATGATATCAGTCACATAATATTTGATACCACTTTTGTAATATCCTTTTCCCAGTTCACTCTAAATGGTATCCATATCGGGTTAACACTTGGCCTCAGGTATGCCTCATCATACACAAGAGGTGACTGACTAACAATGGGGTTTAGGGTATTACTATGGGGAGACTATACCCCCATATTAGAGTGTGTAATAATAGTGTAAATAAACCGCACAAACATCCACAATAATAAATGAGAGTACATGGAATAAATATACAAGAATCATCAATAATAAATGTTATATGGAAGCAAATAGTCAAAACAACTCAAGGTCATGCTAGTATACAGTGATTGATCATCCACTAGGCTGATCACATATATATAATAAATAAAAGAATAAGAAACATTGAGTCTCTACTACCATCCTCGATCCTTACCTCATCCTAATCACTAATCCCATCTGAGCTATCCTGCTTGATCAAGCTACTCCAAGCCTATACCAAATTAGAACCCATGATTATTGAGGTCTACTCAGGTACCCACTTCCATGGCCGCCCAAAAAGGGTGTGAGTACAACTCAGTAGGGAACCACTTATGTAGTCTCATACATAGCCAATAAATGAATTATATGTGTATGTGACATACTCATCTAAATAACCATCCTCAATCATCATATTCTAACGTGACACCTAGGATCGACTATAACTACTTTATCGAGTTCTAGAGTATCTTTGAGAACTTCATATAATCATTCCAACTCATAATAGGTGAAACCACCAACCCCCCTGAGTTTATCCTATATGTTCTATAGTATCAGACATATATATAACCCCTAGGTGGTAATCTTAGGAAATATAGTAGTTATCATGCCTAAATCTATCCCCTGGGAGATAATCCTAGGGAATCAATCAACAATAAGAATCATTATCGACTCTTAAGGGTGACCCAAGGTACTTATAATAATCAAGAATCATCATCAACACCTTAAGGGTGAAACTACATCATCATGATCATCAAGAATCATTATTTACCCCTAGGAGGTAATCTTAGGTGATCAATAATATCAAGAATAAATGTCAAATCCTTAGGGTTGACCCTAGGAAATCCATTTAACCTCATAAATACAAGATAGATCCTAGGAATCCTAGGAATATCATAAATAATAGACAAATTTGAGGGGTAGTATGTCCCCCCATGATATATCAAAATAATAATGAAAACATGGGCTAGATATTTAACCAAAATAATCTAACATTAATTTGATTGGACATTCAATAACAAGATATGAAATCATACCTATAGCCATATAAAACATAAATCATCTATCCATGTTCTAAGGTGACATGCACAATCAACTCTACCAATTCCCACAATCACCCTCTAAGGAGTCATTATATCATTAGGGCACCCTCTAAGGTCATTTAGGCCACAACATAACACAGACACCCACATGGGATCCTCAATCTCAGTATCATCTCTTATTCCAAAACCCATCACTCAGAAAGCATATCATCCCTCGAAATCATCATCATAACATCATGAACTCACTATAATTATAAGATAAGTCGTACTAGAATCAGTCTCAAGAGATGGATAAAGCCCATCTCCCATCCAAAGTCATAAATTAGTCATTCCTCCCAAAACCAGACCATACAAAGTATACCCAGGGAACACCAACCTATATAATCACATATTAGTGGGATAAAAACACTCACCCCATGTTCATATCAACTAGCCCAAATTTTAAGGCATATCAAGGTTCACTGAGGCTAATTAGGGAAACTCACCCTAACCCGTCACATTCCTCTACTCAGATATTTATAAGGAACCAATACTAAGGGCCACAAATTTTATATATTTCATTCAAAAATCACCCATCAAGATTCATGTATCTCAGGAAATATATTTATCATCTTAGAATTGACCATTGGTGGTTGAGGAATCAATACAGTGGACAAGGGTTCTTAGTATTCGTTGGCACATTGTGCAATCCATTTATAGGAAGTTATTTTTTATTAAATAATTTTTATAAAATTGACAAGTCGAACACCCTTGGTGGGGAGAGTGCACATATAAAATTCCATATAAAACATGAACAATACCATAATTAAAATGAATAGGGACCACTTTACTCAACTATGGAGTTATTCCATTTGAATTACTTCTGATAGCTCTCACCTAGACTCATCCAATCTCAATCATTCATATATCATCATTATGAGGCCATAACTAAATCCAAAACGTCCAAATTAATTAGTTATAATTATTTTTAATTTATTAAACAATTTAAAACTAATTATTCAATTTATTATGAAAATCCATAGCACATAAAAAACTATTAATCTATAATTGATGACCAAAAATTCAAGCAATGGGGTGCGACCCACTCCCAACACACACCAGAACCTAAGAAATGCAAAAGTCCCAATTCAATTACCAGATTTAATAGTCAAATTTGTCCAAAATTACCATAAACTAAAAATAATTACATATAGTTACATACCAAAACCAAAAAAGCGTGTGACAATGTGAACACATCATCTCATAATTTCCTCTATCCAATCAACATGAAATCCCCATGACTATCAGATGATTTCACCATGTTTTGGTGAAATTGTCACTAAAACTCTATCCAGAGACAATTGAAATTTGTGGAATCCAGAGAAACAAATAAAAAAATAGGTAGAGGTAGAGATTCAACTGTAATTATAACACCCTAATACTTTACAATATTTTCTTCTTAGAATAAATTTAATTTTGTTGATATCTTGCATTTCATGCAACAAAGACTTTCTTCGATGGGTTGCGTTACACACAAGACTAAGTTTTACTGAATAATATTAATATTAGAAGTAAAATTGGAAGTTATAAATATGATTAACTAAATTATGAAAATATATTTTTGAATTCATTGGTAACCAGTTAATTATAAATAAATATAATAACCAATTGAATATAAAGGAAACGTTTTTATAAAAAACTATTTTTATATGCTAAAGGTATTTAATATTAATAAATTTAATTCATTATTATTAGTGGATGATATTAGTGAAATTTAAATATTATATATTATTTTTTTATATTCATACAATAGATTTTATTTACATAAGATAAAAATAAATCCATTTCATCCATCAAAATCTTTATTTTTCTAATGGTAGTTTTGCTGCCTTTTAATGACGAATTTATATTTAAAACTAAATTTAGACTCTTTTGTTAATTTTATTTGAAACAATTAACTTAATTTTTAAAATAGTAATGTCAAAATTATATGAGGGTGAATTTTTGGTATTTTTCTGAGAAGTTCCATTTTTTGATGAATAGTGAAAATTCTGGATTTTAATTGAAAAATACCTTTTTATCTAAATAATTTATAATTATGAATTGTATTTTGAATTGGTTTTAAATTATAAATAGTCAAATTATATATATATTAATCCAATTTAGTTCATTGAAATAATTTTTATGTTGAACTTTGATATAAAAACTTACTAAACTTCTGAACATTTTCACTTTAAAATCCGGCTTTCTCATCCCATCAGAATGATTAATTTTAATTTAATTTTGTTCACTTTTGAGATTTGAATTTTTAAAAATTTAATCCATAAAATACTATAAAATAGGCCTTAAACAATGAAAAAAATGTCTTTTATTAGTGCTAAAGAAGCACTGACTACTGAAGTGAGATTAAAAGCCTAATTCTTTTATTAGCTCTTTTATAAGAGCTAATAAAGGATCCCTTTATCAGTGATTTTAAAAGTGTTGATAAAGGGGAATACTATTGTGTTTTGTAAAAAAACACAAAAACACTTTTGTATTATTCCGTAATAGAAACAATTAACACAAAAACACCACTAAATCATCAAAATAAAGAACAAAGACATAATTTAAATGAACCGAAAACAATCTAGGCTTGTTTTCTCAATATTGGTGGTGTGATGAGCGTTTTAATCTAAAATGATACTTAAATATTGAAAAATCAAACATGAGTCAAAATGGTCACAATATACATTAGATTGAGGTGTGAATTATTCTTACACATCTTAAATGACTTATGGATCGTTTTCCTAAAGTATCTAAAAAATATGAATTTGTTTTCTCAGTTTTGAGTATGTCCCTTGTCTTTTTTACGAAAATGTCATTTTAAAATGGAAACATGCACATTTACACATAAAAATAATATAATGTATCAGTTTGACATGATACCAATTCCTAAAAATCTCAAATGAATTATGAATCATTATCCTAAATTATCAATAAAATCCGAGCATGTTTGATCAGTATTCAGCGAGTGACATTTTTTGAACTAAAATATTGATTTTAAACTCATAACGGACATATTGATTAATAAAAGACACATAGAATATTGGATTGATGTGAAGATAACTCCTACATGTCAAAAATGACTTATGTATCATTTTAATATAGTATCAAAACAATCTGAATGCGTTTTCTTAGTTTTGAGTTGGTCAGTTGTCCTTTTTTTAAAAATTGGTGTCATTTTTAAATAAAAACACACACTTGGAGTCATTGTGGTCACACTGTGCATCATATTTATGTACGAAAGATTCTTATATGTCAAAAGTAACTTATTGATCATTTTACTAAAGTATCAATACATTATGAACGTGTTTTCTCGATTTTGAGTAGGTCAATTTTCCTTTTTATTAAAATCGATGCCATTTTTTAATAAAAAGATGCATTATGAGTCATGCCGGTCACACCATGTATTCAATTGAGGTTTGAATAATTAATACATCTCTAAAATTCCTTATGGATCATTTTCATAAAGTATTCGAATAGTTTGAATGTGTTTTCCCAGTTTTGAGTAGGTCATTTGTCCTTTTTATTAAATTTGATGTCATTTTTAAATTAAAAGACTCACTTGGAGCCATAACGGTCACACCATTCATTATAATATGTTAAGGATAATTCCAACATTTAAAAAATTACTGATGTATCATTTACCTAATGTATAAAAACAATATGAATGATTTTTATCAGTTTTGAGTAGGTTAGTTGTCCTTTTTATTAAAATTGATGTCATTTTTAAATAAAAAGGCATACTTTGAGTCATACCGGTCACGTTGTGCATCAGATTAAGGTATAACTAATTCATACAAATCACAAATGACTTATGTATCATTTTCATAAATTATTAGAAAAATATGAATGTGTTTGATTAGTTTTGAGTATATCACTTGTTTTTTTACTAAAATGTAATTTTAAACTGGAAACACACAATTTGACCTATACTGATCACATAGTGTATCATTTTGATGTGAGAATGATTCATACATCAAAAAAATGAATTATGAATTTATTTCCTAAATTATGAAGAAAATACAAGTGCATTTTATTTATTTTCAGAGAGCAACATTTTGTGAACTAACTTGTCAATTTTAAAATGATAATAGACACATTGAGTCATAGCAGTCACACCATGTGTTTAATTGAGGTGAGGCTAATTCAAACGCATCTCAAATGACATATGGATCATTTACCTAAATTATCAAAATAATGAGAATATATTTTCTTAGTTTTGATTATGTTAGTTGTCATTTTTACTAAAATTAATGTCAATTTTAAATAAAAAGAATCACTTGGAGTCATACCTATCACCATGTGTGTCGGATTGAGGTGTGGATGATTCATAAACATCCCAAAGTCTAAAAAAAATCCTAAATTCTAGTGTTACCACTTTTCCATTTTCTTTCTATATATATCTTCTAAAACTTCTTTTTGATTCTATGTTCTTAGCGAAAAATCCTTTCTCATTGTTGAAAATCAGAAGAGCAGAGGCTTTCAAAAATAATAAAGGTTTTTTTGAATAAGAGCATAAAATCAATATGCTGTGTTGGATGTTCAACAAAAAATACAATGAAAATATAAATCATGATAACGTTGGAACAAATAATCATTTTATCTCTTTTGTGTCTTGTTTTATATAATTTAAAGAAAAATATGACTTCCCAAAAGATCTATGAAAAAAATTAAATAAATATTAGATAGAATTTTTAAGGAAATAAACTTAAAAATACTAGAAAAAATTATTAAAAAATTAATTAAATAAGTAGTAGGAATTTACCTTTTCCTGATATTTGTATGCATTCTTGACGTATTTCCTTGTTGTCATTATCTCAATTGATGCCTCAAATAAAACAATCCACTTGTAAAAGAAGACAATTATTATATGAGTAATAATGAAAAGAAATAAATTAAACATAAATATGAAATAATACATTAATTCTTTGGATAATGATTTTACTATGAAATAATTGTTGACCATAAGGATATGTTGATGGTAAAGCAAGAATGATGATAAAAAACACAAATAGATCTCTCCATACAATCAATCAATGAGTGAGGAGGATGAGTAGAAAATAATATTCATTGGATTGAGTCTTTGAATCAACTGATAGAAATTAAAGATATCATGTTTGGTTCAAAAAATATTTATTTTATATAATAAATAAATAATTACTAATAAGATATTCATTATCAATGGTTAATGTCTCCCTTTTTTGAGAATTAAAAGTTTGGAAATTATAGATTCATAAGGGTGTAACTAAAAGGAAATGTTAAAGAATGATATGTTTTTATAAGGATTAAATTTAAACATATATATTGTTTATTAGACATGTCATAAAATAAATGATTTGATTTTTAAGAAGTATTAATGACTGGGTTATCATTTCAAAGATGGATATATTTTTATAAACTCCAATAAATACAAGTAAAAATAAAATCAATGAATAAAATGTCATCGGTGATTGGAATGTTTTGGTGAAAACTCCAAGGAGTAAAACTCAAAAAAAACTTATTTTTTCCCAATTAGAGCCTAATTAATTTGGAGAGACTAACAAGGATGATAATTAGATCAAATATTTCATGAGGACCTTGATCTGAATAAGAACAATGTGACATGAGAAGCATGATCTGAATAAGAATAATGTAGGATTCTAATGGATAATTTTTTTAGATATTGTTAAAAAATTGCCCATTAGTTTAAAAATACATGATATTTTAAGTTAATTGTTTGTCCTAATTTTGTAAAACTCCTAACATAAAAGTAAAAGGTAATGTATTGTAATGAAACATTTTTTTATGTCATGTAAATAAGATGGTCACATCTATGGGGAATCATATTACCACTAGGACATAAAAAATTGATTTAAGTTTATGTTAGTAAACAATAAAATTCAATATAATTAAGAATCCATAGTGAACATAGCATGTCATTAAATTATTAAATCTAAACTAATAAAGTTTACTTGAAGTGTGACTCTAAAGGTGATATGATTTTATCAATGAAAAATAATTTTTATTTCAATAATATAGATTCTATTAAAACGTATTTATTAAATTTACATCAATAAATGTTAATTTTTTATTTTATAAAAATTAGTCAAATATAGTGGTGTAATATTTATTCTTGAATCATTGAAAATATTCTTTAAAATTTAAATAATAGTAAAAATTTCTCATTAAATATGTTTATTTCAAAGAAAATATCAAATTTTAAAAAATATTGATCAATAATAAAGGATTGAGAATAATAAATTATATTAACAATGTACTCTTCTTTTGTACTACGTAATGAAACAATATTTATCATTTTAAAACACCATGATGTTGAGGTATTTCATAGAAAAGTACTCATTATAATTGTTTATTTTATGACTATATTCCAACAACCAAAATAAAAATATCAATTAAATTTTGTCTCAAAATCATTTTTTCTTCTATAATATAGTCCAAGGATTATAGAACCTTAAACCTATTTGATTTTTTCTTTTTATATCATTTAAGTGGTATTATTTGAATTCAAATTCAAATATTTCAAAAATAAAAAGTGAAAACATTATATTTTTTCCAAAAGTAGTTAAATAAATAAGTCAAAAAATAAAACATATATAATGTTCATCCAATTTATGCACAACATAATAAAAGACCCCAAAGATGTCAGATATTTCATCATCCAACTGATTTGCAATGCAATATTCCAAACCAATGACAACACCAACCACTATATGGATGAATTTTTCAATATTTGAAGATTATAAAGAGGTAGAAGTCATGGAATATAGGTATTGGGAGCCCATTATACCTGAAAACAACATGACACAACATTGGGTTTAATATATTTCAAGTTTCACTGCACAAATGTTGTCCCAATGAGACCCACATGATATCGAAGATGACGATACTTCAATATATCTAAAAAATAATGATTTTTAGGTTGTTTAATTATATTATATTGTAACTAGACTTGTTAGGATACACAGATGTGCGATGCGAAGGTATTGTGGACAAATGAGGGAAATTAGAGATATTGAAAAACCTTGGTTTTTTTCATGTCGTGATTGTGTTCAGGCCTTGAATCACTCGAGGGTTGGATTTGAGCCTTGGAATAGTTGGAGCCTTGAATCTAGCATAGATTTGAGCTTGGATTCAACAACGAGGAGCACCAGCTTTAGGTCGCTTCCATAGTGAGGTTTGAATGTCACGATCTACTTCATGATGGTTTGGGTTTTTTAGAATAGATCGTGACACTTTTATCAGAGCTTCAAAAAAAGTACTATTAAATATACCTTTTATTAGCACTAATTTAATAAGAACTGATAAAATTAATCTTTATCAGCCTTTTCTTTAGCACTGATAAATACTTATTATAATTTTTTTAAAAAAATTAACACTATAAAAAAATGTATAATTATTATATATAATTATAATACTTATAATAATACTTTTATAAAATAAAATTTTTATAATTGTTTGAATATATAATTATTTATTTATAATTATATAAATTCATTTAAAAAAAATTATTTTTATTTATTTATAATTATAAATGTATAAAAACAGTAAATATAAATTTATAATTATAGTTATTTATTAATATTTTTTTACAAATGTATTTTTAACATTATTAATTAATATTTATGCTTAAGTTCACGCATATTAAAAATGAGTAAAATTGATTAATTAAATGAGTAAATTATTGATAACTTAGATAAGTTTGATTAATATAAATCATAAAAAATGGATATAAATGGATATAAATATGATTACATATATTGAAAATATTAAAACATAGTAAATAAATAAATATAAAATAAATAATATAAATTTATTAAATTAGAAATTTGTGTGTGTGTGTGTGCATATGTATATAAAACTTCATTAATTATGTATATGTAAAATCAATATAATATGTTTGATTATAAATTGAAAAACTAAACAACCTTCAATTACGTCCATTACTCGACCCAATTAGTTAGCATTTTTAATTCAAATTAAATTTTAATTACAAACTTCACTAAACATATTAATTTTTATTGTAAAACATAAATGGTATTTTTTATTATATAAATCATATTTATATACATTAATATATATCTGTATATTTAGTATATAATTTTTATTAACATTATCAACAATAATCTAATTAATAAAATGTTTAATATTTTTCACAATTTAATTATTTTTATTTCCAATTTGTTTAATTTTCATTTTACATATATTTATATATTTAACACATAATATTTATTAGTATTTATAATTTAAATATGGTATAATCAATTTATATATTTTTATCAACAATTATTTAATTAATAAAATTAGTAATACTTTTTTTCAAGAAAATAATTTTTTATTTATTGAATTGTTTCATTTTATCAATTTAGAACATTATGAGTGATAAAAAAGCACTAATAAAGGATTAATTTATGAGCACTAAATATATATCCCTGATTAATGGTACCCTTTATCAGTGCTAAAAATAAAGCACTGATAAAGGGTTAAATTTATTAGCACTTACTTTAGCATTGATAAAGATGCTATTTATCAGCGCTTTTTTCTAGCACTGATAAATACCAGTGATGTTAAAATGTAAGTTTTATCGTAGTGATATTTGGAATAATAATAATTTTTAATTTTTAATAATTTAAACTTGATGTTTTATCAAAATTATTAGTGAAATCAGTTAAAATTAATTATCATGATTAAGAAAAAAATGAGTTTACCAAGGGACTAAAATTTAAATTTAACGGAAAAATGACTTGGAAAATTGCACAAAACCCATTGGATAGACATATTTTAACCTTACACCTTATAGGATCTATATTTATCCATCATTTTAGCCTTGTAAAATGAAAAAACATGGGTGGAATTCACTCTTTCAAAAAATTACAAGTGTGCCACTCACCCCACTTATAAAGGGTCGTCCCCTCTCCTCTCCAATTCACACCTTCAAAACACTTTGGTTCGGCCAAGACCTAACCAAATCAATGCCAAAATTCAATACTCTCATAATATAGTCCTTATATTGCGAATAAATCCAACTTATTAAGGAATTTGTGAAAACCTAAGGAGGATACCCAAAAAAGAGGTAATGTTCGTCTAAAAGAATTTTCATTTTATTTCATTCTCCACCTCCTTAATTTTCTATTATAGTTTTCTTATATAATAGCCTCATTATCTTAAATAGACTTATATGTTGTTATTTTAATGTTACTACCTTTAAATTCACACACTTCCATGAAATGGTTTACAAAATCATCATTCTGTGTATGATGAACTACCACCAAACGAATCGATGTTGTTCGTTTTTTCATTAACACCTTTCAAGGATGGGAATAATGATGGATTTATAGTTTATATATAATATATAATATATTTTTTATTTTTTATTCTTATTTAATTAGTATATTACACATACCATTATGATTTACATTTTGTGGGAATATGATAACATCTCTCATGTGTACGGCGGACTACCGCCTCGCAAAGTGATGTGATTCATTCTCTCATTACAGGGAATGTATTAAAGATTATTTTAATAAAAATATGCGATATATATGAAAAAATAATGATAGTTTAAAAATATATATATATCATTTAGTTTAATTTTTTTCAATACAACAAGAAAATGGAAACAATGTTCATGTGTGCGTTCAACCTACCATCTCCATGAATGGTGTATTTCATTTCCTATCACCTAATTTTATGGATTAACCTAAATATATATATATATATATATATAATGAATATATTTGATAGTTAAATCTTGGTTTACATTCTGGAGGTGATTAAATCATGATCGAAGTAAGAGGAACAGTAAATAACAAGTCAAAACATACTTAAAAACAGAGCACTTAATGCAAAAAACAATGAAAGTAATGAATGATTATTAATAAATGGGTTATAAGATGTTATAAAAGGATCATATCTGATATTATAAATATTAATATGGTTCTTTTATAAGAAAATAACATACTTAAAACCATTATACATGATGTTAAAGAGTGCTAAACCATTAGGAATTGTAAGGTAAAAGATTTCATCTCAATTTACATTACATTGAGACTTAATTGTTATTATGAAATAATTAAATATGAGGTGTATATACCAAACCTTTGACATATAATATCTTGAATAATTAATTATTCATTATAATTTAAGTTTTAATTTTTATTATTTCATCTAAGTGAATTTGATTTCAAAATTACCAAGTGATAAAAGTCATTGTGATATTTCACATTATTTAGTGATTGTTCACTTTCCATTGAAACAATCACTTTATTATAGCCATTTTTAATTTAAAATTACATTAATAGTAAATATCCATATTCTTGTATAGTTTATATGATTATTTCCTAAATATTATTCCATTTGTAGATATAGTGTTTACTGTGAAATTTATTTGATTAACAGGGGAATCATTGATAAACCTACATCCTTTAATCAATACATATATTTAATAAAAAACATTTTTTATGAATTAAATATATTATAAAATTTATTAATAATTAGTTGGAATTGTATAAATGCCCTTGGGACTATTTAAATTAAACCCCGCGATGCATCGTTAGTCTCATGAGATGAATCAGTTGGCCAAGTCATATGAGTTTTTACCCAGTATGTTTAAAATGACTTTTGAAAGGTCTTGATGATAAAGGTTCCATGTGCTTGGAAAAAATTACGTCTAATAATTAATAATTTCATTAATTGATAATTCAATTTTTTTATTTTCCATGGTATTTTTTCTATGAAATTATCTATGGATTCATTTAATTCTCAGTTTATTGGTTAAATTACATGTATTTCAATTATTTATCTTTCTATATTGATTATTCATTTTCCATATATTTATGTTCCATGTATGTTTAGTCATATACCATGAAATATTTATTATTATTATTGATTCATTGTAGCTTCTATTTTACTTAACCCTTATTTAGAATTTGAACTCACCCTTATTTTGTTTCATTTCTACAGGATATGAAGATGAATTATCAGAATGAGTTTTAGGATGTTGATATTTTACTTCTATTATGTTTTATAATCTTTTATCAATGTAATATGGGTATCATGTATGTAATCATGTTTTCTAAAATAGATAAACTATTCGGTTCTTTGGGATTTGAATCTTGTGTCTATGCCAACATAATAAAGTAAGGAATCATCTCCAGGATACCGGGGTCGGGGTTGTTATAGTTGGTATCAGATGAAGTTTAGTAGAATACTTGGGAACTAGATTTAGGAAAACATAGATTAGGTAACATAACCATAAGATTTAATTTGATTATAAGTATATACGAACATCCTAAATTTTGGGTAAGGTATATATTATATGGGTCTTCCTAGAAATATATCTCTATTTAGATATTACAAGTGTATGTGGTTCTGACACAGATGTATCTATGGTGTAATAAATCTAAAAAGGGTGTGTTAATATTGAATTGATATTAACCTGGTACATGAAAATGGTCCTTATTATGCACCTGGTTTGACACTCTCAAAGGATACACTTTGGATAATTCATATTTTCATTCCAAACCATTATGAATGATTTAAAAGTAAAAATATCCCTAAATAAACCAATGTTTATGATTCTGAGATTAATAGTGAATAAAATTTTAATTTATGTTGAGTTTTAAACCATATTCGGAATTATACATTATGAATTAAAATTCATAACTTTATGAGATAAGTCATTATATTTCATTATTAAGAAATGGTGTTAGGAAGGAAGAATAGTATCAATAATCATGGATAATGTAGATATTTACATGCTGAGGAGACCAATACAACTGCTATTAAAATGGATAAAATTATGGCTATATTAGGGAATCTTAATTAGGTTATAAAAAATAACCTTTTATAGATAGAGAAACATGTTACACAGTGAAATTATCCAATGTCTGATTGCTATATGTGATAGAAACCCCCATCTTTTAATGGGACTACTAATCCAATTATAGATGAGAAATGCATTAATTCTATAGAGA
Organism: Viscum album; assembly: GCA_963277665.1. Classification (NCBI taxonomy): domain Eukaryota; kingdom Viridiplantae; phylum Streptophyta; class Magnoliopsida; order Santalales; family Viscaceae; genus Viscum; species Viscum album. Next base: position 196,260,120 of record OY728157.1, on the reverse strand, counting down.
AGATATTTATGGATTTTTGATGCATTGAAAAGGAAAATGTTACACTTTTAATGTATTTTATCAAAAGTTACGTTTATCAATGGTGGTTTTTGATCAAGAATACTAGGCAGGAAGAAGAAATAGAACTCATAAAATGGAAAAATTTTAAGGAGACATTCTTAGATAAACATTTTCCTCATGAGAAATAAATTGAAATTAATACAATGTTCCTTATATTAAATCAAAATTATGAAGAAAGTTTCATTGATTATGGGTCTACCTTTACAAGGTTATCTAGGTATTCTATATATTATATATGCAATACAGAGTGCAAGATTGACCATTTCATTTAAGGGATTAATATAATTATATGAAGGGTGATGCTATCTCAATTTTTTTCCATACCATGAAATAGTTTTTTGTACCATAATGAAAGAGAAATAATTATCTATATTCCACATATTCAAGGAAAATCAATAGAAGAATATGTCATCTGAACACCATGAAAAATAAAATTCATAAAACAAGGGTAATATGATGAATATATTCCTATAGTTATAGAATTATGGAGGGAATCACAGTGGGAAATGATTGAAGGGAATATGATTTCTTTATAAGTGTTGGAAAATGGTTATCATGTTAAATAATGTAAGGGGAAGGAATAAAAAATATCAATTAAGTGTTAAAAATTCAAGGATAAGTGGAACTATGAAAATGAATGCCCTAATCATTATGTGAATCTTTTACAGAAGAGTACAATTAGATATGGCCAAACATATAAGATCACTATTGCTAAGGTAGAAGAACCAAATTATGTGGTGTAAGGAACTTTAATCCTATATTTAAATTTATATAATGATTTATTTTATCCTAGATCACCACACACCTTTTTATCTACCTATTTTTCCAGAATAAATTAGACATTTATATTTTGATTTAATGAGGGATTTGACAGTATAAAATCCTAAGGGAAATCCCATTTCCAAAAAATATGTGTCAAGAATTCCCCATTATGACACATAAAAATGATTTATTTTCTATCCTTATTATCATACCTATGGTTGAATTTTATATAATACTCGATATGGATTGTATTTAAAAGTATGATATCAAAATTTATTGTAAGAAGAAGGAAATTATGATTTGTGAGGAATATGTATAATTCCATACCTTTATATCTGAAACTTCATCATATTATTCTTATCTAGGTCCACCCACACTAGCTCTACTGAATGAAATTCTTGTGGAAGTAGTGAAACAAAATCTTAGGATGAATAAGTTAATATTCAAATTGAGGATGTACCTATTATACATGAATACATTGATGTATTTCCAAAATAATTACTTGGATATCCCCCAGAGCATGAATTTTAGTTTTCCAATGATTTAGCCCTTGATGTATGCCCAATATAAAAGAGTATTAATATAATGGACACTATGGAATTAGTGGATTTTAAGAAATAACTAGAGGATTTGGGTAATGAGGGATTTATTCTCCCTAATGTTACAACATGGGGAGCCCTTGTTCTCTTCGTTATAAAGAAAGATTGATCCATGAGGCTTTGCATTGACTATAGAGAAATCAATGCTATTATGATAAAGAAAAATAATCCTATTCCCCACATTTATTACTTATTTTATGAACTTCATAGAGCCCAATATTTTTCAAATATTGATCATTTTTCTGGGTATCAAAAATTATGAGTAAATAAGGAAGACACTATGAAGACAACTTTTAAAAAGAGGTATGAATATTAAAAGCTTACAATAATTTCATTTGGATTGAATAATGAACCCTCTACTTTTATGTGTCTAATGTATAGATTATTCAAGTAATATATTTATAATTTTGTTTTGGTATTCATTTATGATATTTTGGTGTATTCTAAATGATATGGGGATTATGAGAATCACTTGAGGATCATTCTTGAGACTCTTAAAATGAATAAGTTATATTATAAATTTAGTAAGCATGGTTTTTGGATTTAGGAAGTTCCTTTTGTTGGAAAAATTGTCTCTAAATGTTGAATCTCGATTAATACTAACAAAACAAAGGCATCTAGAGAGTGGACTACACCAAAAAAGTTACTGCGGTATATATTATCATTGGTTTGGTAGGTTAATATTGGAAATTCATTCATAATTTTATTCAATTGGATAAACCATTAACCAAGATTACACATAAATGGGTTAAGTTTGTTTGGAAAAAGGAATCTGAAGAGTGTTTTGTTGAACTAAAGAAGATATCGGTCAATGCTCTGATTTTGACTCTACTATCTATAAGTGATGGGTTTGTGATATATAGTGATAAATTAAAGAATGGAATTGGTAATTTCATAATGAAAAATGATAATGATATTGCATATGTATCAAAGAAATTGAATATTCATGAATAGAAATACCAAAATCACGATCTTGTGTTGAAAGATGTGATATATTATTTGAAGATATGGATTCATTATCTATATGGTGAAAGATGTGAGATATAACAGGATCATAAAATTTTAAAATAAATATTTTCACAGAAGGATATCAATATGATAAAAATAATATGGATCGATCTACTCAAGGATTATGATATCTCAATACACTACCACCCAGGGAATGAAAATAAGGAAGTGGATTCATTGAGCAGGAAAGATCATTGAATTCTAACCCAAATGAGGATTGAGTTGGATCCTATGTTCATGGATCTAGTAATTATTGATATGGGAATTACTAAGTAAGGGGATAAATCAATCATTTTTCAAATTATTTAAAAGAAATATTTATTAGAGAAGATAAATAATTTTGTATCTCATATTGAGAAATTTCAGAAAAAAATTAAATCTTTGAATGACGGGGAATTAGCATATTTCATTTGTGAATATGGTGTTGTAAAATTTGGAAAGAGATTATGTGTTCCATCTACACTTGAGCTAAAAATGGAATTGTTTGACGATGATCATAACTAAAATTTCTCTATAAACCCTGGTAGCACAAAAATATATAAGTATTTTAGGGAACATTTTTGGTGAGATAACCTGAAGTAGGAAATTGTTGATTATGTGTCCAAAAGTTTGATTTTTCAAGAAGTGATATCTGTGAGAAAACATCCTAAAGTATTAACGAAACCTCTTCATATTCTTATGTGTAAATGGGATGAAATTACTATGGACTTTTTCATAGTAATACTAAAGAATCCTTGAAGTAATGATAAAATATGGGTTATCATTGATCTCCTAACCAAATATGGAGATTTCCTCACTATAAGAGAAGATTTATCTCTTGAGAACCTTGAAAAGATATATATTATTGAATTTTTAAGACTTCATGGTTCACATATATCAATTGTTTCAAATTGAGATACCCATTTTATGTCGAAATTTTGGAAGAATCTTTAGAAGACTCTTGATACTGACCTTTATTTGAGAAACTCATACCATCCTCTAACTAATGGAGAGTCCAAAAGGATTATTCAAGAAATTTTAGACATTATGAGGTAATTATCACTTGACATTCAAGGTATGTGAGATCATTATTTACCTATGGTAGAGTTTTCCTATTTTAATAGTTTCAATTCAAGTATTCAAATGGCACCGTATGAAGCATTAAGTGGAAAGATATGTCACACTCAAAATTATTGGGATGAAGTTGGTGAAAGAAAACTTATAAGCAAATTATTTTTGAAGAGACTACAATGAAGGTAAATGATATTCAGGATCACATTAAATCAACTCAAAGTAGACAAAAACGTTATACCAATAATCAGAGGAAATATTTGAAATTCCAAGTGGGAGATCATCTTTTCCTAAAATTATCTTCATATAAGGGTATTATATGGTTTGGTAAGAAAGGGAAACTGAGACCCAAATATATCAAATCCTTTGAAATTCTTAAGAGAATTAGAATTTTGTCTTACCATTTGAAAATTCATCCAAACCTATGAAAAGTACATGATTTGTTCAATATATCTTTTCTGAGAAAGTACATGCTAGACCCGATGAATGATCTCACCTCTGATTAAATAGAGTTGGAGCCTGATCTATCTTACTTTAAAGAACCCATCCAGATTCTTAAAACTAGTGAGAACTTATTAAGGAATCAAATAACTCATACATTAATAGTAATATAGGGGAATAAAAAAATGGATTAAGTAACATGGAAACCAAATGATATTATAAAGAATAAACACCCTCAATTTTTAGAAGCTAATACCCTTGAATTTTTTAGGATGAAATTTTTGAAGGAGGGAAGAATGTAACACCCTATTATTTATAATATTTTCCTCTAAAAATAAATTTAATTTCATGGATATCTTTAATTACACACAACAATTAAATAATAAACTTCATTTTTAAAATCATAATTTCAAAATTAGCTTCGGGTGAATTTTTTTATTTTTCTAAGAAATTTTATTTTCCGATTAATAGTGAAAATAATGGATTTTAATTCAAAACTACCTTTTTTGTAAATAATTTATAACATCAAATTATATTTTAGATTTTTTTAAAGTAAAAATAGATCAATTATACATCCATTAATTTAATTTAAGTCATTGGAATCATTGATAATTCATATATTATTTTTATACATGAGTTTTTTTATGATATTATCTATTGATGCATTTCATTGTCAGTTTATTGATCAAATGGAATGTTTTTAGTTATTTTTATTTCCATATTGATTATGTCTTATATAGATATTTTTGTGGCTTTTTTATTTTTCTACCTTTCTACGTTTATTATGATTATTCATTCATGATATTTTCCATTATACTTAACCCTTACTGAGAATTTGATCTCACCCTTATTTTATTTCCTTTCCCCAAGATATGAAGATGAATTCTTGGAATGAGTTTGAAGGTTTGGATTATTTTAATTTTTTTATGCTTTATTTTATTTTCCCAATATAATATGGGCATGATGTATATAATATGGTTTTCCAAAACTGTAAAACTATCTTTTCCTTTGTGATTTGAATATTTTATTTATGGGAATGTAATAAATTAAGGCATTCAATCCAGGCCATTGGGGTTGGGTTAATTACATAAATCATCAAAAAACACAATAATGATCTCCCAAATTTTAAGGGCTTAAAGGAGGAAGATGTTAGGAGGTGGTTGGCCCATGTGCTGGTGTGGGAGGAAGATGAGAGGATAACTTATTAAAAAGTTGGGAGGGAAAATAATTCATTTTACATATTTTAATTGTTCACATGGTTATCCAATCCAATAACCAACCATGCATCCTTCACTATACATGGTGGAAACTCTCGTACAGTTGGTTCATATAGTTAGATAAACCATGTTCTAACTATGCAATCCAATATTCATCATCTCACATGGTCTGTCTACAACCGTGTAGTGAACATGCATCTAACCCCAAGATAATCCAAGACACATGGTTTCCTCTAAAATATTTATGGTTAAATAGTAGTCATGTGATAACCATAAAAACTAATTACTCTATTTAGAAAATGAACTAAAAACATCTTCTCACTCAAGGTGCATCCTGGTTTCCCTTAAATCGTGCACAAAAAACTGTGCACCACATCACAAATCCTTTAAAATTCCAAAATTTCACAAAAAGTTCATAATACTCACCCAATCAATCAAGGAACATATTAGGAATCAAAACATATAAAAATGAATATCCTTATAATGAAACAACTCTCATAATTTTAAACATAATATCAATTCTAAAAATGAACCATGTTCTAGAATTTCCAAAATTAAAATTTATTTTAAAATTTATAACCCGCAATGAGAGAGGTTTTATAGAACATGTCTCTATAATTTATAAAAAATTTTGAAACCTTGATTAACTAATCCATGATAACCCATATCACATCACTACCACAATGTAATCTTGGTAATCTTATCATGAAGTTCATCATAAAATCATCCCACTTCCATTTGAGAATGGGTAATTTATAACGAAGACTTTTTGGTGATTGATTCTCATCCTTTAACTATATATAGATAAATTTTCATTAAATAAACCCCATTATTTCCTTATTCATCCTGATCCACCCTAATTTCTCTAAATATCACTATAAATCTTGTCAAGATTTAGGTGAACATCCCATCCTGAAGAATGTGAATCCCAAATTAGTTCGTCACGCATTCTTGTAGGTACTACCATAAAACACTAAGCATATAAAAACTCATTGGATTATAGGTACCAATTAGGTGAAATTTCTCTACCATATATATTTTCCCTCATCAATAAGAAATTTGATTTAGAAAACCAACACTCCTTCACCCTCTCAAGGAGTGTGGATGTAATAATTATGGACATCAAATTTGGTATACCATGAACACCTAAACATAAATGTGAATATCATTTAAGAGACACATAATTTATCACTCCATACTAAATATATACACCTTTTATGCCTAAGTCTCTATAACCAATGCATCATCCATGGTTCTCCCCTTCCCATGGTTATACGCTATATAAAATTCAAAAGATTATAAGTTCGACCCACCTCATGTGCCAAAGGTGATGGTCCCTATATAAAAATATATACATGAGGCTCTTATGGTTGGTGTATACCGCGAATATCTCACCGAAAAGATTATGAAGTAATCATCTCAGCATGTGGATTACTGCATCCAACTCTTGATCATGTGTCAGGTAGTTTTTATCACATGGATTAAACTATTTGGATCCATAAGCGACCACTCACTCATCTTGAATCAAAATTTCCCCAAGCCTTACTCCTAAATCATAACAATACAATATAAAATCCTTACTAGGAATAGGTAAGATTAGGATCAACACAAAATTCAATATCCCACTTAGCTCCTAAAATTATCTCTCTCAAGAATCAAACTAGACAAAATTCACCTCCTTTGTGGTCAAGGCCATCATCATCACTTCCAAACAGGAGGAATCGTAGATGATTCATTAGTAATAACATATAAATCCTGATAAATTGAATATATTGAAGAGGGTTTTTGTTCATTAACAATAAAACATATCTTGAACCTTCTCCGGGTCAACAAATACACACAACTCATATATCATGTGCCCTAAAAATATCACCACACTGATCTAGAACTGAAACATTAAGAGATTAGCATATAGATGATGCACCCTTAATGTACTTATAATTATATCTAATAGAAAAGTTTTCTACTCCATTGACTAAGAGTACCCCATAATATCAAAAAAAAGTTACCCTCAACGAGTCCATATAAGAGTATAAGTTCCTATTAATTAAGGCTAAAAGTACTATCAGTGTGTTCCCAGCCCAAACAACTTCAAAAGATAATCATATAGATAATACATGATCCCAAAGGATATACATGGAATTTCAGAAGGCCTCACCCCAACTGGTGGTGGCCTAAACTCATACCAATATTATAAAACTAATTATATACTCTCATATAATAAAAAAAAGTCATCAATATATGGAAGGGTATATACTGGTTATTAATCATCCCTTGATACTACCTCTATTAATCTTCACATAAATACAATGAGACATTCGCCTTCTTGAAAAATAAGAGGAGCCCTCAAAGAGGGTGTGCATAGAAGAATGAACCCATTTGAATCCAAAACCTCTAACTGATCCATGATCTCTCACTTCTGTACAAGAACCATCCTATAAGCTAGAATGGATATGGGCGTCATACTAGACCTAAGATCAGTTATAAACTCAATCTCACACTTAGGTGGAAAACAGGAAAAATAATAAAGAAACACATCTCAGAACTAATGAATGGTGGGAGGAGAAACTACCCTGAAATTCACCTCATATCTTATATAAACACTAACCAACTAGTTTGTAATCGTTCTTAGCTATTGAATTCTAGATCCCAGATGGCCTATATGTAGAACCCACTCTCTAGCATAGGTATAATTGTCACCCTATAAGGACATAAAAGGTACTAATCGATGATAGTGGTTGATGTGTGCTCAATAAAGAGTTAAATAATCCATCTTGGGGATTCTATAGAAATTATCCATATCTCACATGAAGAATTTCTAGAGGAATATATGACCATTGACCGCAATGGTATACTCTAGCACCTCTTGATACCCTATGATTGCACTACTAATATATATCAATAAAAAACCCAATATATATATATATATTGTATTAATAACCCTATATCATTATAAAAATACTTGAATATAAATTATATTTCTGCACACATATCAAATAAATCAAATAACATGGGTTGATTCCACAAGAATCATACATATAAATATAGATAGCTCACTTCCTTACATGGATGTAAGCTTCTCAATGGAATGAAGTTGTCTAGAACCCTATCCCGGAGATCCCATAACCTAACTCCCTTGAGGTACCTTTCCCTTTTTTAATACTTCTGCTAAGTAATATGATCACCTCCATGACTTGAACAGCTAAAGGACTACAAATTTCCCAACTGATATTGTGCCCTTATCCCTTCCCCTAAACCCTAGGTTTGAATATTTTCACAATAGCTATTCAGTGATCGTGAAATTACACATACCTTTTTCTGGTTCTATAACTCCCCATGGTAGAAAATCTTCTTCGATAGGCAACAATAATCTGGTTGGGCATACCATTGGGGGCCACACTGATAATACTTGACTTTGACTCTCCCTCTTTGAGGAAATGACAAACCACTTCTCTGGTTGCTTTTCCTATCATCACCCTAGCGAGACTAGTCAAATCACAGCTTCTTACTTCCTAATGATCCAATCTTGGTCACAACAAAAGAATCTTGTTTCCTAGATGACCTACCATTGTTCTAGTCCTGCTCAACAATTAAGTCTTTATTCATGACCTGTAAAAATTATATTAATAAAAATATTTTAAATTGGGAAAGAATAGAGTGCCCTTTGTTTTCCTCAAAATTTTTGACTCTAGTATCCTCATCATCCACCAACATAGGCGTGATTAGTAGAAGATTGTTAATGAGAGAAGTATATAGCATCACTAAAAATACCCCTATACCAAATGCATAAAATCCATTGATATGTTAGCCTTTAGAGTCTCTAGGTTGAAGTGATCACTGAAATAAGAGTGCAAATACGTCCAAATCAGCCACACATGATTATCTTCCTAGACCAGAATGTACCGCTAGTGATTTTTTGTTTCTTGAAGCATATAAGTAGCAAGCTTCATGTCACAACCCGTCCTCGGGGCCCGTGTCGTGACTACTCCAATCCCGTCTTCCATAGGCCATGGGCTGCCAACTAGCACCAAAGGAGAAAATTCCAATAACTGGGAAGCCATTGCCTTTATAAAAGTATACAAAACATCACAGAGTACAAGCGGAAGTAAAACACTAAGTAAAACTGAAACAAGCTGTGCTAAAAGTAATGGGGCTGGAAATACAAGCCCAACTGTAAAGTACAAGGAAAAAGATAAAACATCTGGAAGGTGAAAAGAAGCTCTTGGATTGTCCACCAAGGATCCTACCTGAAGGGTAGGTACAGATAGCATAGCTCCTGGATCGTCCACCACAGATCCTACCTGAAGGGTAGGTACAGATATCCTCCACAACGCTCTCGCCCATCAACCTCCTCCGAGTGTCATCTCTTCGTGAAGTACACCACCGGATACTGAATCGTCGTGAGGTCCACCTCCGGGTACCGTCCAGTCCTCGAACACTCGACCTCTGTCTGCGCTGCCTGTCGTCTACAACCAACACAACGAGGTGCGGGCATAGCCCGTGCAGGAGTGAGTATACAATACTCAGTACGGACCCCAAGACCCTCAAGGTCTCACTAAATCCAACAAGGATAACCACAAAGAAGGATCTCAACAGATAACCCTTACTTAGGTATAAGCCCATACTTATACCAAAGTTATCAAGTAACCCATCTCAATCATGAGGAAACACAAAGGTTATGAAATCAACGGATAACCACTACCTAGGTATATGCCCATACATATACCTAAGTTATCAAGTGACCCATCTCAATCATGAGGTAAACACAAAGGTCATAGACTCAACTCAAACCAAGATTTTCATTATCAAACCCGTAACTGATGAAGAGCCCCATATCTGTCGAGTACAGTGATCCTGTCACGACTCCGAGGTACTGCTCACTATCCTAAGACTGCTGATGTTCTCCTCCTATTGAGTACCGCGGGTCAGCCACCCAAACACAGTAGTGCTTCCCGCCGAGGTCTGCCACCCAAACACAGTAGTGCACACCCCTAATAGCCTGTAGAGGTACTTTCCGGACGAGTACCGCAGGTCTGCACCCAAACTCGGTAGTGCTCCATCCTCCATGGGTCTGCACCCAAACAAAGTAGTGCTTCGTCCACTGGGCTAGTCGACTCACTCCAAGTCGAGTTGGTCAAGTAGTCGTCAGGTCTCAACCAGCTACATGGTCTCCGTACTCCGTACGCTCGTCTCCGGGAGGGTCCGCTCCTTGCGATACTAGTTGATACTCCAAGTATCACAATGTCCCAAGAAGAAGTATCTCAAAGGACCGCCTCGTCATAGGGGTATCAACACAACAGATGGCGCATCAATCGGGCGCCTGGTCTGTGAGTTATTAGCCTTTTTGTCCCAGGGGCCCGGTTGGTTTCGTGTGCGAACCAACCCAGCAGTATCTCAACTATACCCCGAACTCTCATAGGGTATACTCATAGGGACTGTTTTTCAACTTGATCATCAACGCCGCTGACGGTTCGTCAAACAGACGTCCGGTTTGAAAGTTATCAGCTTTTCCGTTCCAGGGGTCCGGTTGTATTACAGGTTCAATCCAACCCGGCCACTATCCAACTGCGTCCAAAACATAGGCGAAGTGTGCCAAAAGTTCCATCTCATCAATAAGAATCCAACAAAGTCGACGGCAGGTCTATCGGACGTCCGGAGCTCATGTTATAAGCATTTCCGCTCCAACAACCCTGTTGGTTTCATGTCTGAACCAACCTGGTCGTACTCAAGGTTCCCCGAAACCTTGAGTGTAATATACCGAAACGACCGTCTCGATCCAAGGATCACATCACATCTGACGGTGCGTCGATCAGAGATCTGAAGCCTATGTTATGGGCGTTTGAATATAAACTGCCCGAAAATAGGGGGTTCGGGCCCAATCCGACCCGGCCCGATACCCCCTCGGGTCGGCCCGAACCGGGGTGACCCAAACCAGGTCCGACCCATTAGGTTGCGGCGCCCGCATGGCCAACGGGTGCTGGGGGGGGGGGGGGGGTTACAACCCCCCGCGGTCGATGAAACTGGCGCGGCTTAAAGTCGTGCCGCTCATCCTCCAGAACGTATAAGCCCTTATTGTTCGGCCCGCTACCGGGGCTCAGCCACCATGGTTCTGTTCTGGCGGCGTGCCGCCGCCGCTGGTCACCGGCACCGCCGCGCCGGCGGGGCGCGCCCCTGCTGCCTTCCGCGGACCACTGGACGTGCTCCAGTGGTCCGTTTCGCTCTCCGCCTTCACCAACGGTCTTCCCAGGAACCAACCTTCACCAAGGAGGCTTCAAAATGACATTGCGGCCCCATTTGTCGTTTCCCGTCAATCCGCTCACAACGATCAACCAGCGGAGTCTTCGAATTGCCTCCGCGGCCCCGACTCCGGCCGCAGTTTCGTTCAGCCTCAACGGCGCCGCACGACGGCGCCACACATCCTTGCCATATTTCTCCATGATTCCGCACGGTTCCTTTGAACCATTCCACCTTCTTTCAAACCACAACATCACAACAACAAATGGGGGAAGAGAGTCGGTCATGTTCGTGCGGTCCGACCTCCTTCTGTTAAGTTGATATCAACCGGCCCAAATATATAGACGAAGAACAGCAAGGATAACTCATGAACAATAGAAACTATCCCCTACATCGAATTTGACGATGCACGTCGTCGAGTCGTGGAAGTCAAACATCACGGTAGAATGGAATTGCGAAGAAAGAATAGATAGTGATGACGTTCGTTGGTGTTCGTCGCTTCCGTCGTTGTAGAAGTGAACCCGAAGAAGAATCGACGTCTCCTCTCTTTTCACAAGAAGAAGTGGATGGAGGGTGCATCATCGTCCTTTGTGGAAGGGTGTGTCGTTCGTCACTGTAGGTTTCAGTGTTCTTCAACAAAGGAGATTAAGTGCTCTTCACAACTCATGATCTTTTTCCCCCAAAATCTCCACACAACACAACCAAAAATAAAATAAGGTTTCTCTCTTATTTTATTTTAACCATGCCATGCATAAAAAGTTCAAATTTAAAACACTCCATTGATTAAGAGTTTCAACAACTTAATTAAAGTGTGAGTTGTCATGAGTTATGAGGAAGAGAGAGAGAGAAGGAGTTACCCAAATAATGGGGGGGGGGGGTTAGGGAGTTATACAGATAAACAAAAGGGGTGTTAAATGGTAAAGCTCATGGGAGTTAAAGGGAAGGTGAAGGGTTGGGGTTTCATGCGGACCCCACCACCCTTGGTCATACGCTATCTTGGGAAGTTAGGTGGGGTGTGGCCCCACCACCAACTTCTCTATGGAGATATTAACTTATACTAAAAATTAATTGTAAAATTACAATTTATTTTAGACTTATCGAATCAGCAAAAATTAACAACCTCAAGCGACAAAACGCATCTGTGCTTAAGTTCACCTTAAGCAATTACCGACGCTGTGAGTTCATCGGTTCCCTCAAATTCCGATTCCGAGCACGGGTTCAAATGTTTGAAAAACCCGCTCGTTCGGTCACTAAACGCACCTAAGATAATATTCGGAAATTGATTCCGGGAACACCGGGCCTCCGAATCAGGTGCCGTCAAAAACTGGGTTTTTGTAAAATCTCAAAGAAATTAAGAAAAAAAAGTTATTTGAAATTTTTGGGTCTTTACATTACTCCCACCTCAGGTCTTTATGTCCCCATAAAGCTTTAACAAAAACTAGATATAAAAAAGTGGTACTGAGCTCGCATCTGAGCCTTCCGCTCCCAAGTGCTCCTTTGGAGGTTCCCGTGCTGCCAACGAAAGCGCACAAGAGGAATCGACTGTCCTCGTAGGACCCACTCCTATTGATCCTCAACCTCTACTGGAACCCCTCAAAAGTCACCCCATTTCCAAAGTTCAGCTTCCCATGGTCGATGATATGCGTTGGATCAATCATGTATCTCCCCAGTTGATATACGTGGAAGAAATCGTGCACCCGGTGCAACTGAGGTGGAAAGGTCAAGCGGTAAACCACCTCGCCTACCCAGCTGAGGACCTAAAAAGGTCCGTTGAACCTTGGAGATATCTCGCCACCTCGACTACATCTCCGTAAACCTCGTCGAGGTGAGACCCGTATAAGGACGTGATTGTCATCCTCAAACTCTAGAGGTCTCCCTTTCTGGATTAGAACTGAAACTCAAAACTCCTGCTTCCATGTGGGTGAAGTTGGCCAACTCAAGAGTGATCAGCTACACCTTCCTATGCATGATTTCATCATGTGCTGACTAGGTTTTCTTTTTCACTGACCAAGGAAAACCCCATCCCAATGTTATAGATAAACCATAACCTTTTTGCCTAATACAGTCAATCCATGTATGAACTGTGGATCCAATCTATACCCAGACCAACATCGTAAGGCCTCGACGCTACCACCAAGAGATTTCAACCGAAACTCTTGCCTCGTGGGTCCGATCACACTGTCGGCGTAAGTGTTATTATCGAGTCGCCTCCCAAGGTATCTCCAGACATGAGGGTCAAGTCTACGGCTTACCGGAAACTCTAGGTATGGGACAATATTCATGGAAGGAAGGAATGATTCATATCTACCTCAGTTACTATGGAAGCTAGTAGTGGACACAGACTGTCCCAAGAATCATTCTTAGATCCATTGGGTCATACTCCTTAACCTCATTCAGCTACTCTCCTCCCTGACCTCCAGCTCCCTGAGCCTAGCGGGGACTACAAAGGCGGGTGATTGTAACATGTCGAAAAGTACACCACACCATGCTGCTCTCCTAGCTCTGCTTCCACGTCTGCTGCTCTGCAGATTCATCTTTCCTTGACACATCCTCTTCTTGAAACATTTTACATGTCCAAGTCTCTATGACTAATGCCTGTTCTCATCTTCCCACTGCTAACATTCACTGGCTATAACCGATCATCCAAAGAACATTCTAACTCAAAGGTTCTCTCTAGCACCCAAACATAAGTAGGAATGCATAGAGAAAAGAGTGCTTACTCGGATATCCATTAAATACACCTCACTCTGAGGTCCATGATCTAAAGAACTGATTATATTGTAGTCATCAAGTACCAAGAACGATCGGTACGCCCCGATGAATTCTCGGATACCGACATGTCACCTTGCCGAAGATGTATAAGCTCTAGAAAACTCTCAACCACTTCCTCAAGCCAGTCCTCAACCGCTTATGAGTCGGGATAGCCTCGTAACTTGAGGGTATCTGATGTTGGAACATATGTAAGGAAGTAAGTCTACAAGTGTCATGCACCGGTACTGCCGGTTGTAACTGCTGACCAACAGGTAGTGATGTATAGATGACACACTACTCGAAGGCACTATCTCAGGCATCGGTCCACATACCAAAGCCTCATCACTAAGAGGACCATCCTCATGGTCACTCCCTGGAAAACACTAGTAGCCAAGCCTACCATCCACTCCACTGGTGTCTCAGCTAGGCCGAAAACTATAGAAATTGCCTCCAGCCAGTCCTCTACTGTCTGGGAATCTGCCTCACCTCGTAACCTCAGAGGGCTATACTGCTGGAACTCGTGCATCGCGCTCTGCCAGTGTGCACCATCCACTAGTACGACTGGTGGAATCTGCTTCCCAATAGGTGGTGGTACTGCAGGTACACCACCCGAGGGTGCCAACATAGAAAGAGGGCCATGCACCGGAGCCTCATCGCTCGGTGAGCCGTCATCGAGTACTCTCTCGGAAACTCTAACTGACTGTCTGCGTGGAGACATCCTGAACATATGCGACATGGTCAAAAATTTATACCTGGTGAGATGACCAGGTTGATCTGACATTAAAACTTTTTGGAAACACACACGCAAATAGTGTTTCCATGCCCAAAGTCGGAAATCAATAGTCAGGTTCATGGTGTAAGGATACGTCGGCCGCCACACCAACACTGGACTCCCTGAACTGAAGACCACACTCGGTACCCTTAACACTATTGCTTCAAAGAAAAGAAAATATTAGATTTATAAGTCTTGTGGTAGAACCGACTCCTCTGATACCAATTTGTCACGACTCGTCCTCAGGGCCCATGCCATGACTACCCCAAGCACGCCTTCCATAGGCCTGGGGCTGGCGACTAGCACCAAAGGCAAAAATTCCAATATCTAGGAAGGAATTGTCTTTATAAAAGTATAAAAAACATCACAGAGTACAAGAAGAAGTAAAACACTAAGTAAAACTGAAACAAGCTGTGCTGAAAGTAAAGCGGTCGGAAATACAAGCCCAACTGTAAAGTACAAGGAAAAAGATAAAACAACCAGAAGGTGATAAGCAGATCCTAGATCGTCCAATAAGGATCCTACCTGAAGGGTAGGTACAGATATTGCTGCTCTTGGATCATCCACCACGGATCCTACCTGAAGGGTAGGTACAGATAGCCTCCACAACTCTCTCGCCCGTCAACCGCCTCCGAGTGTCGTCTCGTCCTGAAGTCCACCACCGGATACTGACTCGTCGTGAGGTCCACCTCCGGGTACCGTCCAGTCCTCGAACGCTTGGCCTCTATTTGCACTGCCCGTCATCTGCAATCAACACAACGAGGTGAGGGCATAGCCCATACAGGGGTGAGTATACGATACTCAGTAGGGACCCCAAGACCCTCAAGGTGTCACTAAATCCAACAAGGATAACCACAAAGAACGATCTCAACAGATAACCCTTACTTTGGTATATGCCCATACATATACCTAAGTTATCATGTAACCCATCTCAATCATGAGGAAACACAAAGGTTATTAAATCAACGGATAACCACTACCTAGGTATATGGCCAAACATATACCTAAGTTATTAAGTGACCCATCTCAATCATGAGGTAAACACAAAGGTCATAGACTCAGCTCAAACAAGGATTTTCATTATCGAAACTGTAACTGCTGAAGAGCCCCGTCTCTGTCAAGTACAGTGATCCTATCACGACTCCGAGGTACTGCTCACTAACCTAAGACTGCTTAGGTACTCCTCCTATCGAGTACCGCGGTTTAGCCACCCAAACAAAGTAGTGCTTCCCATCGGGGTCTGCCACCCAAACACAGTAGTGCATCCCCACTAATAGCCTGGAGAGGTACTCTCCGGATGAGTACCGTGGGTCTGTATCCAAACTCAGAAGTGCTCTATCCGTTATGGGTCTGCACCCAAATAAAGTAGTGCTCCGTCCACTGGGCTAGTCGACTCACTCCAAGTTGAGTCGGTCAAGCAGTCGTCAGGTCTCAGCCGGCTACACGGTCTCCGTACTCCGTACGTTCGTCTTAAGAAGGGTCCGCTCCACGAGCTACTGGTCGATAATCAAAGTATCACAAATTCCCACTAAGAATTATCTCAAAGGAACACCTCGTCATAGGGGTATCAACACAACAGACGGTGTGTCAATCGGGCGCCCGGTCTGTGAGTTATTATCATTTTTGTCCTAGGGTCCCGGTTGGTTTTGTGTGCGATCCAACCCGGCCATATCTCAACTGTACCCCGAAATCTCATAGGGTATACTCATAGTGACCTTTTCTCAACGTGATCACCAACGCCGCTGAAGGTTCGTCAGACGGACGTCCGGTTTGAAAGTTAGTAGCTTTTCTGTTTTAGGGGTCCGGTTGGATTACATGTTCAATCCCACCGACCACTATCCAACTGCATCCAAAACTCAGACGAAGTATGCCAAAAGTTACGTCTCATCAAAAGGAATCCATCAAAGTCAACGGCACGTCTATCGGATGTCCGAGTCTCATGTTATAAGCATTTCCGCTCCGAGGGCCCGATTGGTTTCGTGTCCGAACCAACCCGGTCGTACTCAAGGTTTTCCGAAACTTTGAGTGTAATATACCGAAACGACCGTCTCGTTCCAAGGATCGCATCTCAACTGATGGTGCCTTGATCGGAGGTCCGTATCCCATGTTATGGGTGTTTGAATGGAAACTACCCGAAAATAGGGGGTTCGGGCCCGGTCCGACCCGGCCCGATACCCCCCGGGTCGACCCGAACCGGGTCCGGGTCTGGCCCATTAGGGCGCGGACCGGCCCGGCCCGGCCCCGTGGGCACGGCCAGCGGGTGCGGGGGGGGGGGGGTGTTACAACCCCCTGCGTTCGATGAAACCTGCACAGCTTAAAGCCGCTCCGCTCAGCCACTAGAATGGATAAGTCATTCCGGTTCGGCCCGCCGCCGCAGCTGAGCCGCGGCGGTTCTGTTCCGGCGGCGCCCCGCCGCCGCCTTCTGCGGACCACCGGACGTGCTTTGATGGTCCGTTTTTCTCCCCTCCTTCACCAATGGTCCTCCTGGGATCCAACCTTCACTACAGAGGCTTTAAAATGACTTTGAGGCCCCGTTTGTCATCGCCCGTCAATCTTCGCAGAACGATCAACCAGAGAAGTCTTCAAATTGCCTTCACGACCCCAACCCTGGCCGCGGTTTCGTTCGGCCTCAATGGTGCGGCGCTACGGCGCCGCACATCCTTGTTGTATTTCTCCATGATTCTGCATGGAGCCTTTGTACAGCGCCTCCTTCTTTCGAACCGCAACATCACAACAAATAATTGGGGAGGAGAGACGGTAGTGTTCGTGCGGTCCGACCTCCTTCCGTTAAGTTGATATCATGTGGCCCAAATATATAGACAAAGAATGGCAAGGATAACTCATGAACAAAAGAAATTAACCCCTACCTCGAATTTGAGGTCACACATCGTCGAGTCGCGGATGTCGAACATCGCGGTTGAAAGGCGTTGCGGAGAATGAATAGAGAGTGACGACGGTCGTTGGTGTTCGTCGCTTCCGTCGTTGTAGAACTGCACCCGAAGAAGAATTGACATCTCCTCTCTTTTCACAAGAAGAAGTGGATGGAGGGTGCATCGTCATCCTTCGTGGAAGGGTGTGTCGTTCCTCGCCGGAGGTTTCAGTGTTCTTCAACGAAGGAGATGAAGTGCTCTTCACAACTCAAGAGATTTTCCCCCAAAATCTTTACACAACCCAACCAAAAATTAAATAAGGTTTCTCCCTTATTTTATTTTAACCATGCCATGCATAAACAGTTCAAATTTCTAACACTCCATTGATTAAAACTTTCAACATCTTAATTAAAGTGTGAGTTGGCATGAGTTATGAGGAAGAGAGAGAGAATGAGTTACCCAAATAATGGGGGGTGGGGGGTTAGGGAGTTATACAAATTAACACAAGGGGTGTTAAATGGGAAAGCTTGTGGGAGTTAAAGGGAAGGTGAAGGGTTGGGGTTTCGGGCAGACCCCACCACCATTGGTCATACCCTCTCTTGGGAAGTTAGGTGCGGTGTGGCCCCACCTCCAACTTCTCTATGGAGATATTAACATCTACTAAAAATAAATTGTTAAACTAAAATTTGTTTTAGACTTATCGAATCCCCAAAAATTAACCACCTCATGCGACAAAACGCATTTGCGCTTAAGGTCCCCTTATGCAATTACTGGCGCTGCGAGTTCATCGGTGCCCTCAGATTCTGATTCCGAGCACCGGTTCAAATGTTGGAAAAACCCGCTCGTCCGTTCACTAAACATACCCAAGCTAAACTTCGGAAATTGATTTTGGGCACACCGGGCCTTGGAATCAGGTTCTATCCGAAACTGCGTTCTTGAAAAATCCCAAAGAAATTTAGAAAACAATTTCCTTGAAATTTCCGGGTCTTTACTCTTCACCTAAATCTTAGGGTGTGTATAAAGGTGATAAAAATTATCTGTATATAATCAATACAAAACTCATCTATCTATGGTCCATCCTCACCCATAAAAAGTAGTGCATTTTATAGTTTAAAACCATGAATCAAGTATGTCATGGTTGTCCTAGACCTCAGTTACCCATTCCTCAAAGATTGTAATACCTAGAGAAGACTCCCTCTGATATACTAATCAACATTGGGGATTGGTGTAAGAAGTGTCTCCAAGTCTAATACAGGTTGTGCATGCTCATCCAAACACTAGCGAATGTAAAGGTCATCATAGTGGCATATCGATCTCTACAATTCCAAGAACATGAATCATAATATATTTCTATCATAGCTATAATATCATAGTTTATTACAAAAAATAATAAGAATATGTAGCTCTACCCCAAACACACTCCCTATGATATAAGGGTCTCATAGAATAAGGCTTGAGTCTAGTGTAACCTACCCATTCCCAAGCCAACAATGGCCTCAAAAGTGTCCTATAACAGTAATATAATATCAAATTAGCATTCAATAAGTATATTTTTATCAAGTATATTTTCACCAAGAAGTTTTATATAAAAATATATATAAGTTTTTATTTTCACTTTAAGTAACCCAAACCTATATATTAACCAAAATATCAATCATAGGAAATAATTAAAATTTATTGTAAACCCTAAATTCCAAGAATGATTCATGAAGATACTCCTCTTACCACCCTAGGACAAGAGTAAAAACCCATAACTCATAAATGAATATCAAAATGCTTCAACTATAAAATTAACCCAATAGTAAAAGAAAAAACCAAGAATAACACTCTAATACCTAGTAACATGGACATCCCTCATATGTGGGTTCGATAATCTGATGAAAAGTTATATACCAAGTCCAATAAATATCATATCAACTATATATCATTTACTAAATAGTAAGATAAAAGAAAAATAGCGCTCTAATACCACTTTGTAATATACATGATCTGGTTCACCTTGATTGTTACTGAACCAGAGCACTAAGAACCTTAGGTATGCCTCCTAATATGTTAGAGGATATAGAAAAATAAAAATGGTTGATATATATCACATGGATAGAATATAAACACATGTATAGATAACAAAAAACATAGTGGAGGAATTATCTTAAACTTTTTATCCCAACAAAAAGGAAGTTAAAGGATAGATATCACTCTTAAATTCCATAAAATAGTAAAAAAACTACATTATATATCAACATGGTTTAAATACACACCTCTAGGATGAAAAATATACCACTTATCATATAAAAATAAATTTAAATGAGTTTTCTACATCAAATATCACTAGTTTAATGGACGATTTCCATCATAATACATTATGGTGAATGATCCATCACCAAACTAGTATCGAAGTAAAATAAGTAATCATCGGTGAACAAGGAATCATCAATCACAAGAAGATGATAAACTACCATTTTCATATTTAGACGGATGATATACCACCACCTTGTAGATTGGGTGGATGATGAATCACTAAACCATCCCATATGGGTGGATGATATATCACTGGTATCACTCTAAAAGTGGAAGACATACCACCATGTCAAGTCCCAAAGTGGATGGAGCACAATTAGTATTTTCCTTAGGTGGATTATGAACTAGTGGTATCACATATCAAGTGGTTTGTACACCACCAGTATCAATTCATAGGTAGAAATAATACCACTAGAATAAGTACCCAAGTGGATGATGTACCATCCAACAAACTCTCTAAAGGGGAAAAATATATACCAATGAAAGTTCTAAAGTGGTTTATATACCACTAATACATCATTATAAACTTTTTGAGATGCTAATGTTTTATTATTCTCTAAGTGAATCACAAATCACTATCACTCTTTAGGGATGGATGAGAAACCAAAAACCAACCCAAAGTCATTAGTATACCTCTAGCGCACCAAGGTGGATGAGATACCACCCCTGATTAAATTTAGTTGTAAGGAGTCCATATTATACGAATAATACAAAAAAAATGAATGATAAATCACTAAAATTAATCTTATGGAATTTATAAACATTAAACACATCAAAGGTTATGCTCATAAGTTTTTAACCCTTTTTAAAGTCTCAGGATTAGGTCATCCTACCTATAGACTAGCTCATTCTCAAGAAATTACTCACTAAGGAATACTCATGGGGGATGGACTATGCCTCTAAGGTTGTTTATTATACAAAGAAACCCATCATGGATTTAATATCAAGATTTAAAACTCATTTACATATAAAAGATGGTCATTAGAGACCAAAGATGTTGATGCATGCCACTCATAGACCACACACAGCCTTCTAGAGTTCCATTAGTTCCATTGAAATTTAAGAAAACTAAATTAATTAAATTTTAGGGTGTATGAAACAAAGAATAATTTCCCACAGTTCATATGATGTATGAATAGTAAAAAAATACTATCAGGTAACCAAGATACTGCCTACCTGGGACGAGTAGTGTCCAACTCTTCGAAAACCACCCCCATTAATAAAAAATAGGTCTTTAATAGTGATAGAAATGGCCTTTATCAGTGATAGAAAAGTACTGACTACATGAGAAAGGATAAATCCATATTCTATAATCAAATCTAATATCATGGTCCTCTATTAGTGCTAAAAATAACTGATAAATAGATCCACTATCAGCACTTTTAAGAGATCTGAAAAAGGAACCATTTATCAGTGCTTATAGATGAACTGATAAAGGACCTTTTACCAATGCTCATAGAAGCACTAATAAATTATACATTTATCATCACTTTTAATAGTTCTGATAATTGTGGCCTTTATCAGTTCTTTTAAAATCACTAATAAAGCTCCAAACTACAGTGTGTTGTAACAACACACTGCAACACCACTTCACTATGTTGTAACAACACACCGGGATGCCAGAAACACACCATGATGCCAGAAACACGCCGTATAAAATAAATAAGTCCAAATAAAAGATTTAAATAAAATGAAATTTATAACACAATCAAAATATAAAAACACTATATTATATACATTTCAAACATTGGTTTATACAATTACATAAATACAAATTATTACATACATTCAAAAACATCAATGTTCCTTTGTCTTTTAATCCTAACTTGAATCATGCTATTTCCAAAAAAACCACCCCTTCTCAAGAAATATAATGCTCCTATATATGAAAAAAAATTCTTATGTTAGTAATAATATAAAGAAATAAATTAACAGAAAGTGTTAATTTTACTAAAATTGATGTATTTTTTAAATAAAAACATGAACATGGAGTCATACTAGTCACAATGTACATCAGATTAAGGTGATGATGATTCCAAAACATCTAAAATGACTTGTGGATCATTTTACTAAAGTATAAAAATAATCTAAATGTGTTCGCTCAATTTTTAGTACATCATTTGTTTTTTTACTGAAATGTCATTTTAAACTGGAAACATGCACTTTTGACTCATTTCAATCACATATTGTATCAGTTTGATGTAAGAAGAATTAATTCACATCAAAAATAGCTTATGAATTATTTTAAAAAGTTATAAATAAAATCTGAGTGTGTTTTATTGGTTTTCAATGAGTGAAACTTTTTGAACAAAAATATAGATTTTAAACTAATAATGGAAACTTTGAGTCATACCGGGAACATCATGTATCAGATTGAGGTGTGGATGATTCCTAAATGTCAAAAATGACTTATGGATCATTTTAGTAATGTATCAAAACAATCCAAATGTGTTTTGTTGGTTTTGAGTAGGAAAATTTTCTATTTTACAAAAATTGATGACAATTTTAAATTAAAAGGGCGCACATTGAGTGATACCCATCACACCATGGATCAGATTGAGGTGAGATTGATTATAACACATGCCAAATGACTTATGGATAATTTTCATTAAGTATCAAAGCAATATGAATTTGTTTTATCTGTTTTGGGTAATCCAATTATCTTTTTTTACTAAAATGTCATTTTAAACTAGGAACACACACTTTCAGCTCATTCCAATCACATCATGTATCAGTTTAATGTGAAATGGATTCCTGCACATCAAAAATGACTTATGAATCATTTTCATAAATTATATAAAAAATATAAGAATGTTTGATTGGTTTTTGTGAGTGATAATTTTTGAACAAAAATATCAATTTTAAACTGATAACTACACAGTAGGTCATACCAGGCATATCATGTATCAGATTGAGGTGAGGCGTATTCATACACAACAAAAATAACATATGGATAATTATTGTAAAGTATAAAAACAATGTGAACGTTTTTTATTAGTTTTGAGTAGCACTATTGTCCATTTTACTTAAATTGATGACAATTTTAAATAAAAAGATGCACTTTGGGTCATACTGGTCACACCATACGTCAGATTGAGGTGATGATGATTCCTACACATAAAAAATGAATTATGGAATGTTTTAATAAATTATAAAAGCAATATGAATGTGTTTTCGTGGTTTTGAGTATGTCACTTATATTTTTTTACTAAAATTCCATTTTAAAATTGAAACACGCACTTTGACTCATACCGATCACATTATGTATCAGATAGAGGTGTGGATGATTCCTACACATCGAAAATGAATTATCAATCATTTTACTAAATCATTTAAATAATTTTAATGTGTTTTATAAGTTTTGAGTAGGTCAGTTGGTCTTTTTAATAAAATTGATGTTAATTTTAAATAAAAACACACACTTTGATTCATACCAGTCACACCATGCATCAGATTGAGGTGCGGCTGATTCATGCACATCTCAAATAACCTATGGATCATTTTTCTAAATTATATAAATAATTTTAATTTTTTTCATTTTTTTAGGTCATCTTTTTTTAATAAAATTACTGTTAATTTTAAAGAAAGATTCACTTAGAGTCATAATGATAACACCTTGAATCAGTTTGAGGTGAGACTGATTCCTACATGTTTTAAATCAATTATGTATTATTGTCCTAATGTATCAAAACAATATTAATTTGTTTTATCAGTTTTGAGTATGCCACTTGTATTTTTTTCTTAAATGTCATTTAAAACTTAAAACACGCACATTGAATCATATAGACTACATCATGTATCGATTTGAAATGAGAATGATTTCTACATGTTACAAATGGTTTATGAATCAATACCATAAATTATCCAGAAATTATGAGCTTGTTTGCATTGTTTTCAAAGAGTGACACTTTCTAAATTCAAATGTCAATTTTAAACTAATAATAGACACATTGAATCATATCGAGCACATCATGTATCAAATTGAGGTGTGACTAATTATTACACATCACAAATGACTTATGGGTCATTATTTTAAATTATAAAAATAATTTAAATATGTTTTCTTAGTTTTCAGTATGTCAGCAATCGTTTTTACTAAAATTAATGTCAATTTTAAATAGAAATAAGTAGATGGATTCATACCAGTCACATCGTGTGTTTTATTGAGGTGTGTATGATTCATACATGTCAAAAATTCTCAAAAAAAATCCTAACTGTAAATTTAACCATGATTTACATTGTCTTTCTTTGTTGAATAGCCAAAACTGCATGAGCATCTTCGAACAAACCACATCAACTTGAAATAAAGAGTCCACCTACATAAGAAAAAAATTATTATGATTAATAAAAAATATAAATAAATAAAACATAAATATGAAATAATAGACTAATTATATAAATAATTATTTTACTATGAAAATATCTATATTAACTCTATGATTGAGCAGTGTAGTAAACTTTAAGGAACATGATAAATGTCAACACTATAGGGGTGGATGGTTTTTAAAGAGAAGAAGTCTGTGGATGTTTTGGTGTAGAAAGACATGATAGATTGAAAAATCACCGCAACTTGAAAAAAACAATGCACCCGTATAAGAAAAAAATTATTATGCGAGTAACAATAAAAATAAATAAATTAAACATAAATGTAAAATAATACATTAATTCTATAGACAATGATTTTACTATGTACACATCAAGATTACATTTGTAAATGAGAAGAGGTAGAATTATTTATCTTTCTATAAAGAAAGTGGAGATAACATAAAATAATGTGATAAATGAAACACTATAGGGGTGAAAAGGTTTTGAGGGAGAATACGTTTGTGGTTGTTTTGATCCAGAAAGGCATAAAATCGGGAATACCATCCCAAATCGGACAAAATAATCCACCTATATAAGAAAAAAATTATTATGTGAGTAATGCTAAAAATAAATAAATTAAACATAAGTATGAAACAATACATTAATTCTATGGAGAAAGATTTTACTGTGAAAATGTCAAGATTACTGTAACAACTGGGTCCCGGTGAGAGCATAGACATAAATATGAAACAATAAATTAATTTTATGGAGAATGGTTTTACTATGAAAATGTCAAGATTATTGTAACAACTGGGTCCCGGTGATATCATAGACACCCCACCTTTATCATAGTCGGTGGGTCTTGGATCACCAGGTACCACCAATTTCCCCACAAACATGTGGTCCCCACCTTGGGGCCCACTCACGTGCCTGAATGGGTCATCTAACTAATTAATGTCCCCACAGGCCAACACATGTCCTTTCGAGTGTGCTTTGTACCCACTCACACACACCCTTGTAATCTTCCTAGAAGGTCATCCTAGGGCCCACTCACATGCCCGAATGGGTAATCTAACGAATGAATGTCACCACAGGCCAACACATGTCCTTTCTAGTGTCCTTTTTTCCCATGCACACACACCCTTGGAATCTTCCAAGAAGGTCACCCATCCTGATCACTAATCCAAGCCAAACACACTTAACCATGGAGTTCTAATCAGGTGAGCTCCCGAAAAGGCATCATCGTTGCTCTTCCTACAAAGGTTTTGTATATAACTTGAATAAAAGTGACAAATGAAACATTGTAGGGGTGAAAAGGTTTTGAGGGAGAAGAAGTCTGTGGAGGTTTTGGTGCGTAAATTCACAAAAGATGGACATACAACCCCCAATCGAAAAAATAATCCACCTATTTGAGAAAAAAATTATTACATGAGTAATACTAAAAAGAAATAATTTAAACATAAATATCAAACAATACATTAATTCTATGGACAATGATTTTACAATGAAAACATCAATATTACCACTTTTATTGAGTAGAGATAGTATCATTTCTCTTCTGGATGATACATGAAACATGGATAGAAATATTCTAAAATAAATGAAATCTACAAAGAATAATGAAAATTAAATCAACATTTAATTATATAGTTTTTTAGTAAAATAGAGAAAGTATATCATAACATTACCTTTACATATTTTCAAAGGGGTTCCTTCATTATAGTTTTTTCTTATGAGGGATTGGTAACATCATCATTTGTAAAATACATTGTATACATGAGTAGTCAAACATTTAATTTAGAATATGTTAATTCAAAATAGAACATATAATATTATGAAGAAAAAAATAATATATTAAAAAACACTTTTACCTTCTCATTTAACTGTCTTTATTTTTTTAAATGTTTCAAGGATTTTGTTCCTATACCAAGAATCTAAATCTCCACTTTGTGGCCCCCTTTAACGTACAATACATTTTCTACATTAGGACGGATATGAACTAATTATGATGACCCAATGAAAGGGTCATCCTCGATTTAATTTTCATATGAATTGACATTTGTTTTAGTCACTAGACTGAAAATCAACTAATTCTTGTTTTTTAGATCAATGACCTAAAATACATTCCCTACTGGTGATGAAATTATGAACAACTCAACATTTCCCCTTCCACACTAAAATTCACCTTCACGAAGCCCATTTCATTAACTTTCACTCCATTGATATTGTCAACACATTTGGAATAGAAAATATGCACTTAAAATGTTGTATAATACAACTCGTATATCTATTGTATAATGAAAAAATATTCCATATTTTCTTAAATTGGATTTCAATCCTTGGAACCAGATATGTGAATCACATCATCCAAAAGCATAACACCACTTTTTTCATCATACTAAAGTTATCATGTTCCATTATATAGAACATATAACCATTTATTACAAAACTAGTTTAAGATATACAATATTTTTGTGGTCCTCTGGCTATCCATTGACGGTGTTCGGTAATTGAATTCGGATTTTCAGATAACTCCTTATAAATTTGATCTGTGAACCATCCTATAAACTATTGATTATGTGTATTTGATGTCCATCCTTCAACCATTGATGGATTCAAATATCTAAGAATTTATTTTCAGGATTCAATGTATGTATCAAAATATTCACTATTGTGTAATGTGTAAAGGTTCACTCACTCCTACTCTATCAAGGTAATTGTAACAAAATATCTTATTGAAATTCCTTTGATTATAAGGTGTTCGCTATGATGAGACTTTGGAAGACCAATGCTTTCAACATCTGATAGATAATCAGTATAGAATTCAATATCTTCTTTAAATATATATAATTTTGCAATACAACCTTATGTCTGACTTTGATTCTTGAGATACCCTTTCAAAATATTCATATACTATTCAATGGGGTATATCCATTTGTAATGGACAAGATCACACCGTTGAACCTCTATAACCAAGTGAATTATCAATTGGACCATTATATCACAAAATTATGGTGGGAAGAACATCTATAATTCATATAATATGACTAAAATATCATTATTCTTGATGGAAAACTTTTCCAGGTCCACAAAATTACTGCTTATGAATTTGAAAAATAAGCAGAGTCTAGTTAATGTATGTTGTATATTTTGAGGTAGAATTAAATGGAAAGTAACCAACATTAAATCTTCTATAAAAACATGGTATTCATGTGATTTTAGTCCTTGTAACTTTAAATTAATCATTGAAACAACATTATTCATATTTTATTAATACCCTTGTAGATCTTTTACACTAGTAAGAAAAAGGAAAAATTGAAAATTTTCTTGACTAGATAGATTGTAAGCTGTTAGAGGAAGAAAAGTCCACCTTTTACCCTTCACTGGTGCCAAATCTTCCCTTATACCATTTAAATCAGGTCCAACCTAGCCTTTATGCCATAATTCATTTTTTCAATAACATTTAGTAACATTAATTAACACTATCAAATACATTTTTTCTACATGCATGACATTAAGAAAATGCATGACATAGAAACAATTCCAATACGGTAATTAAAAAAAATTAATTTGTTATTCCAACCTGATTTGGTATGGTTTTTTAAAAATGGTTTGCCAAAAATAGTGTCAATATTTTTTTACTTTATTCTATAATTAATTGATCATTACTAGAGATGGTGTTTTACCTTTTTTTGATATTCCCTTTGAATGATGTCGTCTAGGATTGGTATTTATGTCATCGAGGAAAAAATTTCTGATGTTTAGGGAAGTCATTTATCATTCCACACAACATGTAAGTCAATGTTAATTATTCACTTATATGAGAATCATACCTTATAACACTTGCATCGCACATCAATTTTAGATCTTTGATCAATAGATTCAAATAGACATCAGTATCATTACCAGGTTTCTTTGGTCCAGATATAAGAAGAGACAACATAATGCATTCGCACATCATGCATAACCATGGGAGAAAGTTATAATTTACCAATATGACGGGTCATGTACTATGAGTACTAATCTGTACACCAAAAAGATTTATTCCATCTATACACAACGCAAGACACAAGCTTCTTGGATTATTAACAAATTCAGGAAACTTGTAATCAATTTTATTACACTAATGATAATCTACTAGATGTCATAGGTTCCCAAATTTAATTATTTTATCTTCATTCCATGTTAATTGTCTCGTGGTTTGCTAACATTCATATAGTCTTCTAAATTATGGAATGATAGGAAAGTTCTATATTTTTTTTAAGAACTTGATTCATTTTTCTTGTATCGGTCTACACCACAAATAGGGAATTTTATGAGCGATTCATGGTCCTTACAAAATAATATGAATCATTTATACAAGCGCGTATAGTTTAGAGATCATTTTCATTGAACATAACATTTTTTAGCATCATATGTTCAGCATGGAAGTTCATTTTCTTTTGGTAGCATATCATTCAAGAGACCAAGTAGTTCTGTAGTGTAGTTTTCACTCCATCCAGTTCTAACTTTCAAATTATATAACTTCAATAATGCTGAAAATGCTTTGTATTTAGTAGAACCAGTATATAATAGTTTATTATATCATCTATTTAACTCCTTAGACATCTTTGTAAAATCTTGAAGTCCATCTTCAATTTCCATTATAATTTCTTCCATGTGATCTCCATCATTATTTTCAAAGGTATTCATATAAAATGATTCATAAATTCCAGTATCATCCCAATTGGTGTCCACATTCAGTTTTTCCTTGTGTTTCGTCCAACATTTATAGCTTTGAACTATTAACTGACAAATCAAATGTTCTTCCAACTCTTCCAGACTAATTTTTCTTAAATAACAACAACTTAAACATGGACAGAGTGTTTTATAAGGTTCGTCTACATGATCTATGGAAAACATGATAAACTTTTTAACTCCATCTTCATACTTGTTTGTCAAAAAATAGCATGCATCCATTTTTGATTCATATCCATCATATTGGGTTAATGAAATATTAATTTTGTACAATATATACCTAAATACACATAATATATTCATTAACAAGGTGAAAGTTATAAATAATTCTAATAAGGGAAACTCAACATTTGATTGTTTCCAATAATTTCAGTATGTTGAAGAAAATGGGTAATTGGATTTAAGGAAAGAATTACTCCACTATGGATGGTGTTATCATATAAATTCATTAAAAGGTAAAAGTTATAGATAACTTATCCTCATTTCATTTTCTATGATGCATACCCACCCTTAATATTTATAAGTAATTCACAAAACATATCTACTATTTCTTTTCATTGGATCCACATGAGATCTATATTTTTATTTATCACACATTAAGGAATGTGTATTTATGAAAATAAAACTCCTCAATTTTACAGGAACCCATCCACCACCCTTTCAAAACAATAAATGAAATTATGATCCCTAAAAATAAAATACAAATAATCTTTATAATTTTTATCCATTACACTTTTTAGAGGTCTTAGTCTCAATAGGATGTCCTAAATTATTCAATACAAAAAAATATTTCAATAGAAGATATGATTTCATTTATATAATTAACAATTTATAATTTTTATTTTCCATTTATATTCTTCAAATACCTATTCATAATGCTAATTTAACAATTTAATATAATAAAAATAAAATAATTATACTTCTGTTATAAAAATATTACAATAAAATTATCATCATATTAATTCTCATCCATTGATTATTACATGTTATTTTTTGGTCAATTTTACCACCAACATGAAGGATGATATAAAATGTTATCATGGATTTGTATGAAAACATAATTAATTTTTTATTTTATATTTATAATGAAAGGATTTTTTATGTTTCTATAAAGGTAACATGACAATTTAACCCATTCATAATAAACAAACTCAAGTTTTTAAAAAATTACTAAAACAAGAATGTTATAGATTTGAACCATACCTAAAACATCCATGGAATGAAAATAGAACATATTAAATCACAATGGAACTATAATTATAATACATTTATTATTGAGAAGAAGATGAAATTTTGAAAAATGATCAATGACCAAGATCACTATATAGAAATAGATAAGGAATATTTGGAACTATAATCAACAAATGATCAATATAAATTAAAAACTAGGTATTAATCTTGTAGAGAAAGCCTAGGTAAAGAAGTAGATAGTGAAATGGTATACAAGGAATGAAATATAAATAACTCATGACATCATTGAACAGGAAATCAAAAAATGAAAAAAACAAACAAAGAAAATTGCAAGAAATACCTTGCCAGGTTGAAGAAAATATGCTTTAGATTCCCTAACTTCAACCAAACACTGGAGTTATGACGATGTTAAAGAAACTGGAGTCAGTCGATTGGTGTGATTCATGTTTCTATTAACTGAGGAGGAGCACCGATAGTGGGTGAATTCCACTGAAATATTATGATATCGCAACAAGTTCATAAATGGTTAGGGTTTTTTAAATAGACCAGGACACTTTTATCAGTGAATACATATAAGAACTAATAAAGACTTTGTTTATCAACTCTTAAGTGATAAGCACTAATAAAAAGAATATTTACCAGTGCTTTTTTAACATTGATAAAGGTAGGTCTTTATCAGTGATACAAAAGTGATGCTAAAATCCTTATTTATCATCGCTTTATTTAGCACTGATAAACACCTACCTATATTAGCGCTTATTACTTAAGCATTGATAAAGGATTTATAATTACAATTATAAATAAAAAATTGTAAATATATATATATATATACATATAATTAATAAATATATATAAATATAAATATATTAAATATTTTTTAAAATATTTTTATTATATTTTTATAATTATTTATTTATAATTATATAAACATTTTTGAAAAATAATATTAATATCTAATTTTAAGTGCATTCATATGCATATATTTTAAAAATGGGTGAAATTGAATAAATTAAAAATAAGTACACATTAACAATATTGAAATATGGAAATGTTTTGTGTGTGTTCATTTCATATAAAAATGAATTAATTACATATATATGAAATCAATATAAAACACATTTGTTCTATGTTAAATTGAAAAATCAAACGACACATTCAATTATATGTCCATTACACTATGAAATTAGTTAGTGTTTTTAATTCATATTAATTTTTAATTATAAACCATTATTCACTAAATATATGAAAATTTAATGTAAATCACATAAATATATTTTAATATATAAATAATATTTATATACATTAATATATATATATATATATATTAAATATATACAGTGTTGGTCCATAGGAGATTGTTGGCCCCTCTCTGGTTTTAATAATCACAAATCATGTTAAATCATGTAAAATAATTTCAATCATGTTTATTTAAGTTTAAATATATTTAATTATGATTATTTAGGTTTGAATAAGTATTTAACACATTCTATTTATATTCATGTTATAAGACAGTGAAAACAGAAAAATTGGCTATGTATGAGTCACTAACACTGACATAACAAGTGTGACACTAACAGTACAAACTGACTCACTGATACTGACAGAGTAAATGTCTCACTGATAGTTCAAATGAGACATCAATAGGAGGAATATCTCACCAACAGAAGGAATGTCTCACCGACAGTACAAACTTACTCACTGATAGATGACTCACTAACAGTACAAATGAGACATCGACAAAAGGAATGACTCACCGATATAACAAAATGAGTCACTGACACATTGAGTCATCGAAACATAGAGATAGTTATAGAATGAATCACCGATTGAATGAGTAATTGATACCAACAGAAGGACTCATCTATAGAAGGATTCACTGATAGAATGAATCACTGATAGAGGAGTCACTGACAGACTGTTTAAATTTTCTTTTATTTAAAATTACCTCTAATGGTCATATTTAAGTGTTTTAATGAAACTGATTAAATTAATTCATTTAAAGACAATATTAATTAGGATTTTATAAGTATGAGGTGCACAACATTCCCCATCATTCTTATTTTCATGCTATAGAATATTAAATAGAAAACCTTGCGAACTAAAAGACATACACGTAGACATACAACAGAGGACTTGCATGAGAACTCATAATGAACCTACAAATAAAAGTAATAAAAAACATGAGGCATTATCATTCTTACGGATTGAACACAAAGGAGAACTTTTTGTGAACCAAATTTCCAACACCTCTACAACAAACAAAATAGAACCGAAGGAATAGAACATCATCTTCCTAGAAAACCATATAACAAAGCTTCACAACGCTTTTTTTTAGTTTATTTTTATATAATAGGACTCATGATTCACATATGATACATCCAAAGAGTCAAAATATTCATTTCCTAACACAAAATCCTTCTATACTCCATCTCATTATTTCTTACTATGTTGTGTGCATTTTTACTACATTTCAAGCAGTGTGTGTATCTATCTGTTAAACACAGACAATATCCTACAATTAATTGAAGGTTATAATATATCCTCACAAAAATGTATTTTTACACCTATTATATCTCATGTAGACCAATGGTAGAGTTTCTATGTGACCTGGCTATTTTAGTTCCCATGTAGAACTATGGTAGAGGTCTTGTGACCATGATAGTTTTCATATTCTTGTATAAACACCAATCCAAGGAGTGGATCCTATATCTATATATATATATATATATATATATATATATATATATATTTCTTGGTGGCAAGTGATCACCAAGTGGAGATGACTAAGTCTCGTCTTGAGACTGAACCTCTTATTTTAATCCACTGGGCTTTCAAATTCAGTTTACTCTATTTTAACTAATATTTCAGAAAACTATGTTTCACTTTGATAGTTAGTCTTGGATAGTATTTATAACTATTTTGGATTAGTAAATTATATTTAAAAGTTATATCAATATCTCATATTGTTATAAATGAGAAATAATCAATCATTAGAAAAATTAATTGAATAATCATACTATTTTAAATCTACTACTTTGATTAACTGGGCTGTATTGTTTTTAAGTTGGGGGATTATTTCAAAAAAAATTAATAGAAATTTTTATAGGAACTAAATTCACCCCCACTTTAGTGTCCTACTCTGACAATTTGGTATCATAGGTTGTTTAAACTATTTTTCAAATCATTTCAACTATGATTTTAGTTTCATTTTAATGATCTCTAAATTTTTGTTAGTTCTAAATTTTTAGCACTTTAAAAATATATTCGTTATTCTTCAATATGGATAATAGATAGGAAGGTTATACTACCAACAGACCTCCCTAATTTAATGGTACACATTATTACTTGTGAAAAATAAATATTAAACACACTTACAAAGCATGGGTTTTATATTTGGACTGTAATAGAAGATAAATATGATATACCAGACACTCCAATAACTACATGGAGTGATTCCAAAAAAAACATCTTACAATAATTATTATGAATCTATAAATTCTTTGTTTTGTGTTTTAGGGGATGGAAAATTTAATAGAATTTCTGCATGCAAATGTACCTATCAAATTTAGGATACCTTAGCTATTTCACATGAAGGAACCACTAATGTCAAAGAAATGAGACTTAATACATATACTATTAAGTATGATAATTTCAAGATGAAGCGTGATGAACCCATTTTTGATATGTATCTCAGGTTCTATGAGATAGTCAATACAATGAGTACTCTTGCAAATCCAATGGATTCCAAAGAAAAAATAATTTGGATACTTAGATGTCTATTTGAAATGTAGATAAGAACATCAATATCAATTAGATAATCATGTGATATCTGTAAGTTTCTAGTCAAGGAGCTTATAGGTAAGTTTATGATGTATGATGAAGAGTTAAAAGTCAACAAAGAAGAGGAGGATGAACCAAAGAGAATGTTAGTGTATTTAAAACCCACTACATCCAAACATAAATAAAAGGAAAGGATTTGGACACATTATGACATTATAAGTGAAGAAGATTCACCATCAGACAGTAATGTGGAAATGGATCAATTCGCCAGAAGGATTAAAAAGTTTTATAGAATGAAGTTTCTTAGGAATCCCAGCTACAAAGATAAATATTATAATAAGGGAAACTAGAAAAAGAATTGGAAAGGGAATGATAACTCAAATGAAATAGTTTTTCATGGATGTATAAGAATAGGACAAGTAAAGGCTGATTGTCCAAAGTTAAAATATAAGAAGAAATATGTCGACAAAGATAAAATATACAAGAAGACAATGAAGTACATATGGAGTGCTTTTGAGGATAGCTTTAGTGAGTCAAAATCATCACATGATGAGAAATGTGACAAGGAAAACATATGTTTCATGAAAAACACATCTGAGGTAACCCTTGAGTCTCATGTACAAAATTCTTATTATTCTGAATATCAATCTGATTCTAAAAATATGACTAATAATGAAATGTTTGAATACTGCTAAATGATGGAAGATATATGCAATTAATTTATAGATAAATATAAAATTTTGATGAAACAACATGATCTCAACTCTACTATCAAATCTGAGCTTACTATAGATAAAGAAAAGAATGCTCAATTTCTTAAAGAAAATAACGAACTTAAGTTATCAAATGGAAAATTAAGAAAGGAATTAGAGAAGTTTACCAATGGGAAAAATACTCTTACACAAATTCTTGTTAAAAACGTATCTCCTAGGTATACTAATAGTATAGGATACCAACCTGGATAGAGGAACATAGCTAAAAATCATTTTGTAACCAAATATAGAAAAATTATTTTTATGTACAGAACTGAAAATTTTTCTTCTAGTTCTAAAATGGGAAAACCTTATACTACTTGTAGTTTTTTCTGGACCAAATAAAGTTTATTTTTAAAATACATTACAATGTGATTATAGAATACCCATGAAGAAATTATGGGTTCTAAAAGCACTTATTACTAATGTTAGTAGACCCAAACAAATTTGGGTTCCAAAATAATCTCTTGTTTGATCGTTTTGTAGGAAATTTTTTGAAGAGATCCTGTATAATTCTATGGTACTTGGACAATGGATGTTCAAGACACATGATAATAAATTATTAATTATTTAAAAATATAATAAGGATTGATGGTGGTAATGTCACTTTTGGTGACAATGTAATGGAAAAATAATTGGCCTTGGCCAAATTGGTAACTCTAATTGAGTTTTAATTTACAAAGTACTTTTTGTTGATGGATTAATCTACAATATTCATAGTATCTCTTAGTTGTGTGATGATGGTTTTAATGTTAAATATGAAAATGATTCATGTAATCTTTTAAATTCTAAAAATGAATTAATATTTACTGCCTTTGGAAATGAAAATGTGTATGTTGTAAACATAGATTGCTTAGTGTCTAAAAATGTTTCCTGCTTAAGTTCCTTTGACAAAGAGTCTTGGCTCTAGCATAGGAGATTAGAACATTGTAATATTCATTCTCTTATAACGATTACTAGTAAAGGACTAGTTAAGGATCTACCCAAACATGAGTTTACAAATGAAAAAGTCTATAATCCTTGTCAAAAGGGTAAACACCATAAAATTCATTTCAAACCAAAGAAAAAAGTTTCAACTTCTCAACATTTTTAGTTGATTCACATGGATTTTTTTGGACCATATAGAGTTCAAGTATAAATGGGAAGAACTATGTCTATGTTCTAGTAGATGAATTCTCTATATACACATGGACTTTATTTCTTTCTCACAAAAGTGAATCTTGCTGTTACATCATTAAGTATGCTAAAATAGTAGAGAACAAATTTTACATATAATTAAAACCATAAGATGTGACCATGGCTCTGAGTTTGAAAACCAAGATTTTGAATCTTTCTACTAACACAGTGGATATAGTCAAAACTTCTATACTTATAGGAAACCCCAACAGAATGGTGTTGTAGAAAGGAGAAATAGAACCTTATAAGAGATAGCCCAGACTATGCTTAATGAATATGTTTTACCTGTCTCTTTTTGGGAATAATCTATAAATATAGATTGTTATATAATTAATAGAGTCTTAATCAAACCAATGCTTAAGAGAAACGAATATAATCTATGGAATAGTAGGAAACCCAAAGTTAGTTACTTCAATGATTTTGGTTTCAAATTTTATATCCTTAATACAAAGACTGATCTTGACAAATTTTCATCCAAAAGTGATGAAGGAATCTTTATAGGCTATTCAATCTCTAGTTAAGCCTACAGAGTATTTAATAAAATAACTAAGTGTGTGGAAGAATATATACATGTTAAATTTGATTAAACAGACCCAAATGAACTCAAGACCTCTCTAAAAAATATTGAGGATGATTTGTCCAATCTAGAAATAAATAAAAAATCATCTAACCCAACTATGAAGAAACCTGTTAAATCATCCAGTTCTAGAAATTATCCAAACTCTAGTCATAATGAACCTGAAACTTCTAATGAACCTGAAATAACTATCCCTTCTTTTTCTAAATCCACAAGGATCCTTAAAAACCATGCTTTTGATACTGTAGTTGGAGACCAAGATAAATGGACATAAACTATAGCTTCTCTAAGAAACCAGGCTGAACATAAAGCCTTTTTTTCATAGATTAAACCTAAAATAATATATGATTAAATTAATGATTAATTTTGGGTAATGGATATTCAAGAAAATCTGAATCATTTTGAAAGAAATAATGTTTAGAAACTAGTAAAAAACCTTAATACACCTTGAACATATGCATTAAATGGGTCTTTAGAAACAAAGTATATGAAGCTGGTAATATTGTAAGAAATAAAGCTATATTGGTTACACAAAGTTATAGTAAAGAAGGATGGAATGACTATGATGAATATTTTTAGTAGTTTCTATACTTGAGGCCATTATAATATTGCTTTCACATGTAGCACATCTTAATTTCAAACTATATCAAATGGATGTTAGGAGTGAATTCCTAAATGGATATATAGTTGATGATGTTATTGTTGAACAACCCATGGTTTTACAAATCATCATTTTCCAAATAATGCTGTTAAATTAACAAAAGTTTTATATGGTTTAAAGTAAGCTTCATGAGCTTGGTATGATACCCTAAGTACTTTTCTTATTTCAAAAGGTTTTACAAAAGGTATAGCTGGTCCTACTCTCTTTATAAAAAGAATTTATAAAGTTGTTATTGTAGTTCAAATCCATGTTGATTATATTATTTTTGGATATTCAATGAATTATTTATGTATTTATTTTTCAAAAATGATGCCAAGTGAATTTGATATGAGTTTAATGGGGGAACTCAAATTCTTTCTTTGATTGAAAATCATTCTAAATAAAGAAGGTATTATTATAAATAAAAGTAAATATACTAAATATCTTTTCAAAAGGTTTGGATTTGATGGTACAAAAAGTAGTGATACTCCAATGAGTAGCACATGTAAGTTGAATCTTGATGAAAATGGAAAATATATTGATCATACCACTTACAAGGGAATGATTGAGTGTTTATTATACTTAAATTCTAGTAGGCCTGACATTATGTTTAGTGTGCATATGTATGCCCATTTTCAAGATAACCCTAAAGAATCTCATATAAATTTTGTTAAATGAATTTTAAAATACCTCAAGCCAACTTAGGCTTGTTCTATCCTAGAGTACAACCTCTTGATATAGTGAGTTATTCTGATGTTGATTTTTGTGGTTGTATGTTAGATAGAAAGAGAATGTCTAGAATATGTCACTTTTTGGGAATGTATCTAGTTTCATGGTGTAGTAAGAATAAAAATTCTATTTCATTATCTGCCATGAAAGATGATTACATAACTATTGGTAGTTGTTGTGCTCAGATTTTGTGGATGAAACACACTTTACTAAATTCAGACACATCCCTATAAACTGTAAAAATAAAAGCGCTATTATCATCTCTAAGAATACTATTTCTCATTCTATAAAAAAGAATATTGATGTAATAAATCACATATTGAGAGACCATTATCAAATAGGTGATATAACACTAGAGTTTATTGGAATTGAACATTAGATTTCTGACATATTCACAAAGCCAATGAAATCAAAAATAATGAATTACACCAAACATGAATTGAGGATGATTAATTTATGAAGACCTTATGTTGATAACTCTGTGAAAAATGAGTGTAGATGTCATTACAACACTGAAAATTTCATGTTGAAAATTTCATTATGACACTAAATTTTTTTCATGCCAACACTTAGTCATGCGGACACAGACACTTTTTCATGTCAACACTAATAGTGTCATGCTAATACTGTCATGGAGACACCGATAAAACCCATTGTTTTATCTATTTCATGTTTTAACCAAAAAGAAACTATTTCATTTATATCATTGAACTCGATTTATGAATTTGTGATCTCTAATCCCTAAATGATATAAATTCATGTAGATCCAATCTACTAATCACCCTTTCCTTTAACCCTTATACTCTACTACCATTTCTATTTACCCTCACCCTTTCACCTCTAAACCTTCAAACAAATCTTTTAGAATGGTGAGAGTGAAGAACACACTCGAAGGAGGACCTAGAGATGAATTAAAACCCATAAAAAGGTAGAAAGGAGAGTTGAGAAGATCTCATCCTGTCAATACAACTCTTGCGAATCATGTAGTAATAACCGAAAAGGAAGTTATTGCTGATTTTTTTGGAAAGTAAGTATTTTTCGTTAAGGGTATTTCATAACCAAGGATGGATAAATTTGTTTTTAGTTAATGTGAGGCCATATTACCAAAATCTTGTCCACATGTTTTATATAAATGTAGTGTTTCTTCTAGAAGGAAGTGAGGTATGCCAGGTTAAGTTAGTTGTAAAAGGAAAAATAATTTCATTTTCTTTTAGGAATTAGTAAGAATTACCTAAGGTACCTCATGATGGAATATATGATAACTTCCAAGGAAATTCTACACTTATAAGTGATTTTTTCTTCTATGAGATAGCTCTGAAAGAGATTACTAGAAATTAAGAGCACACGATGCCTATAGCTACTGAACTAGATGGTGAAATTAGGCTACTGTTTAAATTTATTCAGCATTAAATTTTTCCCAGGAAAGGGGACATTGCTTCATTGAAGTATCAGGACATGTTTTTGGTGTATTTGTTAAATAAAGGAGATAAAGTGAACCTATGATGATATATTATAGTGCATATCAGTGAAATAATCAAGATGTATTGCATGACCAGTTATATTTTCTACACAAGGATGATATCTGCCATGGTGAAACTAAAAGGTTTTGTGAGTGAAGATGAGGAGAAAATTTCACCCTATAGTGTATTATTGTTCAGAAAAGAAATATGTAAAAGGATTAAAATTCATTAGAACCCCTAGAAAAATTAATGGGTTAGAGATGAGGAATATAATTACGAGAAATTAAACCTTGTTGACTATCTAACTAGGCCAAAAGATATAGTGGACCCTGGTCTAAGAATAAAATATGATGAGACTATCTATTTGGATGAAGAAGAAGATTCTACTCCTTATTGAAAAGAAGGGTCTCCTATTGATGATAGGAGTGACCTAGACATTGCTGAATGCCCAAGAAGAATGGCCTTTAGACCACCCGGTCCACCTCTTGTTAGGCCTAAAAAAGAACCAATTTTAGGTGATGATGAAGAAACTGGAGAATTTGGTAGTGTTGAGTATGTGAGAAGATAAAATGGCTCAGATGAGGATTCTATAGAAGAATAAGAAGATAGATAAGGAGAAGATAATGGAAGTGGGTGTGATAGTATATATGAGGATGAAGGAGAACAAGTTGAGAATGGAAATGATAGATATGATAAGAATGAACAAGGGAGTGGAAGTGATAGTGGCTCTGATCATCCTGATGATGATCAAGGTGATAATAGAGAGATTTCTGATAATGTGGATCAAGAGAAGATTGTAGAATCTCCTGATCAAGTAGAATCTACTACTGGAGAATAATAAGAAAGAGTTGAATTGGGTGATGAAATGGGATCTCAGATAGTCCATGTACCATAGTTGGTTTATGTTGAAGAAGCTCTTAAGCTGAGGGGGTGAAAAAAGTAAGAGGAGATCCAGTTGAGGGGGAGATTCAAGATAAAAGATCTCAAGTTGAGGGGGAAACTCTAACTGAAAGAGTGACAGTTCACACACTCACTCTTTTGAAATAATTTGTGTTGTTTGAATAGAAAAGTAATACTGGATATGGTATCCTTAGCTTGGAATATTCTGATTCTAATGTTGAAGTTGTTAGAGTAGTTCTAATGAGACAAGTGGTGGAGGATCCTATACACTCTAAGACACTTCCTACATGTGCATCTTCTTCTGCTCATGCACATTTAGTAGTTAAAATTCCAAGTGACTATGTCACTAGAGATGATTTTAATAGATTCAAGGAATAAATTTTATACACCATTAGAAATTTTTCCTTTCCTATTCCCATGTTTAGATTGATTGAAATTGATGAAAATCTATTCTACGACACTGTTATTGCTAAAGTGAAATCCAAACTAATGGAAGTCATTGAAGTTATTGTGACAGATAATCAGAAGCCGAGAAATGGGCTGACAACATTGGTTTCTACTATCAATAGTTTGAACTCTGAGCATAGGAAACCCATGTCAAGAATCATGAAAGGACATGATGATATTATTTAACACTTTTAAGTTCATGATTTTACCCAATTAAAATAGGATGTTAGAGACATTTTGATAGGGGAATCTAGATCAACAGCTCTTGTTTCTCACCTTCTAGACTTAGAAATGGCCAAGACTATTGTTAGATAAGAGCTTCAGGCCTTGTTTGGTGCCTCTAGTTTAAAAATTATTTCTAAACTTCTGCCAAACACTGATCATGTGCATGATATAGTCATGATATAATCATAGAGTGATGAAACTACCAATTCTAATATCATTGAGAAAGTGTACTATTACTTCCAGATGATTTATAAAAAAATCATCTGAGAAGTCATTTTAAATATTTGGTAGAGAATTTGAAGTTTCCCCCAGTGAAAAGATCTTTCGAGTATAAAGTTCAAAAATTGAAGGACTTCACACCTCTTCTTAACATGATCTTGGAGAATAAGGATGATTTTGAAAAGGAAATGAAATATGGTGGGGTGATAATCATACATATCATCATTCTGTGGAAGCCCTATCTCCAGGTTTAGAGTGAAGCCATAGTGGTTACAGCTACTACACCTCTTAGACCGACTACCTCTCTTGCTACATCAATGCCTCCTCCTCCAAAATCTATGTTAGTTGCTCAGGCTTTGAGCCAGATCTATCCTATAATCACAGAGTATGTCTAGACTCATGATTCAACCAAACCTAGCCTTTCCCCTTATATTCCTAATGCCATTGCACTTCCTCCCTTGAGAATTCATTCAGATTCTCCAATATCTTAGCCTCCATCCCCTAAACCTATTATTGATCCTTTTGATAAAGTAAAGGATAAACTAGATCCCCAAACATAGTGTGGAAAACTTTTTGATAGGGTTGAGTGTTTGTAATCTTTTTTATATTTCAATTATATTTTTTACTCCCACTATAATATGTACTTTTGTTATCATTAAAATTTAGTGAAGTTGCATTTAATCCCTTTGATACCTATTTTCATTATTGTTTTTCTTCATGAATTTTTTTTTGGTTTTTGACAATCCCCAGAGGGGGAGAACATCAGCAATGACATTATCTTTTTTAAATCTCATTATGATAAAGGGGGAGAACATCAAGAATTATTTATTTTACATCTGAACCTTATCTCTATTTTTAGAAATTTTATTTTTTATGAAAATAATTAATTGGTGATAGTAAGTGTAATGATTATATTAATCATCAATTAATTGTACTTTAGAATTCTATGATTTTTTATCATCGAAAAGGGGAGATTGTAGGCCCATAGAAAATTTTTAGCCCCTCTATAGTTTTAATAATCACAAATCATGTCAAATCATGTCAAATCATTTCAATCATGTTTATTTAATTTTAAATATGTTTAATTATGATCATCTATGATAAAATATGTATTTAACACATTCTATGTATATTCATGTTATAAGACTGTTAAAATAGAAAAATTGGCTAAGTATGCATCACTAACACCGATAGGACAAGTGTGACACCGACAACACAAACTAAATCACCGATAATGATAGAGTAAATCCCTCACCAACATTTCAAATGAGACATTGATAAAAGGAATGTCTCACTGATAGAAGGAATGTCTCATCGAAAGAAGAAATGTCTCACCAATAATACAAACTGACTCACTGATAGATGACTCGCCGATAATATAAATAAGACACCAACAGAGGGAATGACTCACTGACAAAACAAAATGAGTCACCAATACATAGAGTCACTGATTCATGGAGATACTTATAGAATGAATCGCTAATAGAATGATTTAATGATACTAATAGAAGGACTCAATGATAGAAGGATTCACTGACAGAATGACTCACCAACAGACTGTTTAAAATTTCTTTTATTTAAAATTATCTCTAACAGTTATAGTTGAGTGTTTTAATGCTAATGAATAAATTAATTCCTTTTATAGAGAATATTAATTGGGATTTCATAAGTATGAGGTACAAAACCTACCCCAGTTGTGCTTATTTTTGGGGTGTAGAATATAAAAGTGAAAAGCATGCAAGCTGAAAGACATACACATAGACACACATTAGAGGACTCACACGAGTACCCATACGAAACTTGTTAACAAAAGGAAGAACACATTATGCATTATCATAGTTTCTGACTAAACACAAAGGAGAACATGATGTGAACCAAATTTCCAAAACATCTACAACAAAAAAATAGAACCAAAGGAATAAGACTTCATCTTCCTGAAAAACCAAAACACAAAAATTTATGACACCCTATTTTTAGTGTTTGTTTCTAGAATAGGGATCTATATTCACATATACTACATCCAAATAGTCAAGAGATTCATTTCACAACACAAATATCCTTATAGACTCTATCTCTTCATCTCCTACTATGTTGTGTGCATTTTTAATACATTTCTAGTAGTGTGTGCATTTGTCTATTAAACACACACTGTCTCTTACACTGAACTGAAGGATACAAGATATCCTCACACAAACATCTTTTTAAACATATTATATCCCATATAGAATTGTGGTAGAGGTCCTATGTGACCTTGCTACCTTAGTTCCCATGTAGAAATGTGGAAGAGGTCTTGTGACCTGGACAGT
Organism: Viscum album; assembly: GCA_963277665.1. Lineage (NCBI taxonomy): Eukaryota > Viridiplantae > Streptophyta > Magnoliopsida > Santalales > Viscaceae > Viscum > Viscum album. The sequence goes on along the minus strand of OY728157.1, from coordinate 196,216,614 downwards.
TTGTATACAGCTGTGTAAACTCCGATCCAGGGTGTGGATCCAAGATATATATATATATATATATATCTTGGTGATAGGTGATCACCAAGTAGAGAGGACTAAGTCTCATTTTGAGACTGAACCTATTATTTTAATCCACCGTGATTTCAAATTTAGTTTACTCTATTTTAACTCATATTTCAAAAAACTCTAATTCATTTTGATAGTTAGACTTGGATAGTATTTACAACTATTTTGTTTTAGTAAATTAGTTTCAAAAGTTATATCAATATCTCATATTGTTATAACTGAGATGTTGGACCCTCTATGATAATGTAGTTTTCATAATCACAAATATTTTCAATATACAGATTCTACTCTTTCATGCAATTTTAATATCTCAATGTGAATCAATTATGTCTTACAAAACCATATACATTAATAAGTCAATAGAATATATTCATGATTAAATATGTTTACAAATGTATTTATACATAACCTTTTCCATAACACATAGTCTGGTAAGACAGAAACTTCACAATCATTCTAGATTCCCTAGCACTGATGGTAAGTTTGACACACTGAAGTCGACACACTAAATTCGACAGACTGAAGTTTGAAAGATCAAAGTTCAACAGACCAAAGTTCAAAAGACCGAAGTCAATAGACCGAAGTTCAAAAGACCTATGTTCAACAGACCAAAGTTGAACACACCGAAGTTGACCCACCAAAGTCAACAGACCGATGTTCGACAGACCGAAGTTCGACAGACTGAAGTTCGACAGATGGATGTTCGACACACCGAAGATTTAGACCAAATTTAGATAGACCGAAGTTTGACAGACCAAAGTCAACAAACTGAAGTTTGACAGACCGAAGCTCGACAGTCCGAAGTTCGACACATCGAAGTCAACACACCGAAGTTGACACAACGAAGTCGACAGACCAATGTTTGATAGGCCGAAGAATGACACGCAAAGGTTGACACACCGAATATGATAGACCGATGTTACCAAACCAAAGACAATAGACTGAGGATGACTCCCCGATAGTCATAAATAACTATTTCAATTTCATTAATTCAAATTTATTTCTAATGGTCATATTTTGAAAGATTAATGTTTCGTACATTATTTAATTTTGTCTGTAGGACTATCTGTAGATAGTAAGAGGTACATGTATGTGCGAAGATCTTCATGTGTAGAGGATCCTGAAATATAAAAGGTCCTCATATTTCATGTTAAAGTAGCAGTAGTATATGCTGAGACAAATACTGCACGAATACGAAAAAAGAGTAACTAAGAGCTTGAGATTTCAAGAATATTATAACAACCAACTTTTTCCAAAAAAGCATAGTGTACATCGAGACATTAAAGAGTTGAACCTTTTCACTCCTCGAAGCTGGATTACAGAAACTGCGATACTCTGTTCTGAAGACAACATCCCGAAGGGACTCAAATACCATTTTCTCAACATCCCTTTAGTCTAGAGCATTACTTCACAACAAATAGAGAATTCCTAACTATATAATCTTTCTTAACTCTGTTGTGTATTTTCGTCACTAATTGAGCAGTTTGTATATTGTTTTGTATCACAAACATTGTCTCGTGAGCATAAGTGGAGGATATCAAACTATCCACATACGCAATCACTTCTTACACTTTTATCCCACGTAGAAATGTGGAATAGATTCCTTGTGATCTGTTTATTTTTATTTCCCACAAATAATTGTGGTAGAGGTCAAGTGTGACCTGGAAAATCGGGTGTGCTACTGTAACCCCGATCTCGGGTGTGGTTCAAAAGTTTATTAATATAGATAGCTTGGTTGAAGGTGATCACCAAGTGGAGAGGACTAAGTATCAGCTTGAGACTGAACCTCTTGTTTGTATCCATTGTGTTTATTATCTTATAGTTCTTATGTGATATGTATTTCCTGCATTAAGATAACCTGAACATTTATAGTTAGTTTTGAAAGTGTTTGCATCTGTTTTGAATTAGTAGGATTGCTTCGAAAGTTTTGTTAATCAATAGGATAGTAAAAATAAGAAATAATCCATCTTCTGAGAATCAAAATGAACCTTCAATACTTTTATAAATTCACTACAAACCGAGTTTGTGTTTAATTTTATAGGGGGATAATAATTTGGTAAATAACCTCTTTAACAAATTTTTTTATAGAGACGCAATTCACACCCCCCCCCCCCCCTTGAGTTATCTACTCCGACCAACATTTGGTATCAGAGGCTTATTTATTTTCAAATTTGTCAAATTATTTTCAACTGTGATTTTAGTTGTATCATAAATATCTTAAAATTTCTGTCATATATAAATTTTCTGTTCTTTAAATTATAAGTAACTATGGAAACTAGAGTTGAAGGTGATAGTACTAACATGCCACCTTTATTTAATGTTAATAACTATGCTTAGTGGAAATTAAAATTGAAAATGTATCTAGAGAGCATGGGACCTGAAATCTAGGATAAAATTGAAGAACAACACGTATTACCTGATACTGCAAGGGACACATGGTCTCAGTTGACTAAAGATTAATATAAAAATAACTATAAAGAAATGAATTCCTTGTACTGTTCTCTAGGTGATGATGAATTCAATAGAATATCTTCTTGTAAATCTGCATATGAAAATTTGGATACTTTAGTTGTTTGACATGAGGGAACAACTAATGTTTAATAAATGAGACTAAATACATACACTATTAAATATGATAATTTTAAAATGAAGCCTGATGAACCTATCTCTGAAATGTATCTCAAGTTCAATGAAATGGTGAACACTATGAGTCTGCTTGGAAAACCAGTGGATATCAAGGACCAAATCATGAGACTACTTTGATGCTTACCCAATAGATGGCGAGAAACTTCTATTTCTATCAGATAATATTTTGACATAAGAAAGCTACCAGTGAAGGAATTAATTGGAATGATTATGATGTATGAAGAAGATCATAAGGTGTATCAAGAAGTAGATGAAGAACCAAGGAAGAAATCAGTAGCATTCAAGACTACTACTTCAAAGAGAAAAGACAAGGAAAAAGCTCAAGATCCTATAGATACTTCCACAAGTGAAGACTGATACTCTGATAGTGATGAGGAGATGGCTCATTTTGCAAGGAGATTCATAATGTTCTACCGAAAGAAGAAATTATTCAGAAATTCAAACTACAAGAGAAAATATGATAGTAAAGGACAATGGAAGAAAGACAGAAAATGGAATGACAAATCAAATGAGATAATCTGATATGATTGAAAACAAAAAGGTCATGTGAAGGCAGACTGCCCAAGATAAAATTTAAGAAGAAATATGAAGACAGGGGAAAAGGATATAAAAAGGCTATGAAAGCTACCTGGAGTGCTTCAGAAGATATCTCTAGTGGATCTGATGCTTTTTATAGTGAACAAAACAATCACACCAACTTCTGTTTCATGAAAATAACATATGAGGTAACACTTAACTCTCTTATTCATAATTCCTATTATTCTGGGAATAAGAGTGAGTCATATAATGTTGAATATATGACTAAGGATGAACTATTTTAAAATTTTGAAATTCTTGAGGATACCTTTAATGATCTCAAGAAAAAATATAAATCATTAAAGAGACATTATGCTTTAAATGAAAATTATAAGTCAAATCTGGATATTGAAAAAGAAAAATTCTCCCAGCTGTAAAAAGAAAAAACTGAACCTTAATTATCCAATGAAAAATTAACAAGAGATCTTGAGAATTTTACTACAAGTAGAGATACATTGACTCAATTTCTAGTAAAATATACTGCCCCAAAATATACAACTGGTCTAGGATATCAACCAGGACAGAGAAGGATCATTAAAATTAAATTTATTCCAAAATCTGGACAATTCATAGCTTGTTCAAGTTCTGGACCATTTCTTGAAAAACAACTTTCTAAAGGACTAAAAAAAGTGTCTATGTGTCAAAATATATCTGCTGATTATAGGAAATATGTGAGACAAGTATGGGTTCCTAAAGTTTTACTTACCAACCTCTGAGGACCCAAGAAAATATGAGTACCAAAGTTACCCCATGTCTAATCTGTTTTGCAGGGACGTTTCCTAAAGGGTTCTTATAAGACTCTGTGGTACTTAGAAAATGGATGTTCAATACATATGACATGAGATTATTCTTGCTTCAAGAGCCTAATCAATATTAATGGTGGACACGTAACTTTTTGTGACAATGCAAAGGGAAAAATCGCCATCTTAAGCCAGATTGGTAACCCTAATACATTATTAATTTCCAAATTAATTTTTTTTAAGGATTAAAGTACAATTTACTTAGCTTATCTTAGTTGTGTGATGATGGTTTCAATGTGAAATTTGAATATTATGCATGTAATGTTTTTAATTCCAAAAATGATTTAATATTTACTGCTCTCAGAAATGAGATTTTTTATGACGTTGATTTAGATTATTTAGCTAAGAAAAATGTTTATTGCTTAAATGCTTTTCATAAAGAATCGTGGCTGCGGTACATAAGATTGGGACACTGCAATGTGCACTCACTTCAGAAACTGACTAGTAAAGGTTTAGTTAAGGACCAACCTAAACTGGAATTCCCACTTAACAAAGTGTGCAATCCCTGTAAAAAGGGAAACCAACACAAATTTTCTTTCAAACCAATGAAATAAGTTTCTAATTCTCAACCGCTTGAGTTGGTTCACATGTATTTGTTTGTACCATCAAGAGTTTCAAGTTTAAATTAGAAGCACTATGTTTATGTTCTTGTAGATAATTTTTCTAGGTACACTTGGGTATACTTTCTGGCTCACAAAAGTGAATCTTGTCCTTATTTTATCAAATACTCTATGTCTATGGAAAATCTTAGTGGACGTAAAATTAAGACCTTGAGAAGTGATCATGTTCGTGAGTTTGAAAATTATGTGTTTGAATCCTATTGCTCACACAATGGTATAGTCACAATTTCTATGCTACTAGAACACCTCAACAAAATGGAGTCATGGAAAGAAGAAATAGGAACCTTCAAGAGATTTCCTGAACTATGCTTAGTGAGTATAATCTACCTATTTATTTTTGGGATGAAGCTGTAAATACATCTTTTTATACTATTAATAGAGTCTTGATTAGACCTGTTCTTAAGAATACCCTTTATGAACTTTGTAACAATAGGAAGCCTGAGGTTAACTACTTCAGAGTTTTTGGTTGCAAAGCCTTTATCCTTTACATTAAGGAGAATATTGAAAAGTTTTCCTCCAAAAGAGATGAAGTAATTTTACTAGGTTGCTCAATCTTGAGTAAATCCTATAGAGTATTCAATAAGAAAAAAATGTGTGGAAGCGTCAGTTCATGTAAAATTTGATGAGACTGATCCACAAGAACCCAAAACCTCTCATGAGTATCTTGAGGAAGATATTTCCATTCTTGACCTTAATGATAATGATAGTGAATCCCCTGTAAAAGTAACCAGTTCTAGGAATCTTCCAGAATCTGCAACTGTTGAGTCTGAACTAATAGAAAATCAAGAGGAGTGAAGTTCAAATATTTCTAGAGGTATTAGAACTCTCAAGAATCATTATTTAGATGTTGTAGTAGGTGATTTAAATCAAGGGATAAAAACTAGAGCTTCTCTGAGAAACCAGGTTGAACATCAAGCTTTTCTTTCATATCTTGAACCCAAAAATATTAATGATGCTATCAATGATGAATTTTGGGTGATGGCTATGAAAGAAGAATTAAATAAATTTGAAAGAAACAAAGTCCGGGAACTAGTTGAATGACCTAAGGACACCTTGAAAATAGGCACTAAATGGGTTTTTTAGGAACAAAGTTGATGAGTCTAGAAATATATTTAGAAACAATGCTAGGTTAGTTGCACCAGGTTACAGTCAAGAGGAAGGGGGGACTATGAGGATACCTTTGCACCTGTATCTAGGTTAGAGGCCATTAGGATACTACCTGCTTATGTAGCTCATCTGAATTTTAAACATTATCAATTAGATGTTAAAAGTTCTTTTCTAAATTGGTATATAGTCGAGGATGTGTTTGTTGAACAACAACCTAGTTTTGCAAATCCTCATTTTTTAAACCATGTTTTTAAACTTTCTAAAGCTTTATATGGTTTAAAGAATGCTCCAAGATCATGGTATGATAGACATAGTTCTTTTCTTATTTCAAAAGGTTTTACTAAAGGAATAACATATCCTACTTTGTTTCTTAAAAGGATTCCCAAAGATGTATTGATAGTAAAAATTTATGTAGATGATATAATTTTTGGATCTTCTAAAAATTCTTTATGTACTGATTTTTCAAAAAATAAATGGGAAATGAATTTGAAATGAGTTTGTTGGGAGAATTTAAATTTTCCCTTGGATTTCAGAATTTTCAAAATGAAGATTGTATTATTCTAAATCAAAGTAAATATACTGAAGATATTTTAAAACATTTTGTTTTGGATGGTACTAAAAGTATTGATACACCAATGAGTACCACATATAAGTTGGATGCTAATGAAGCTAGATAATCATTGGATGAAACCAACTATAGACGTAAGAAAGGGAGTATTCTCCACCTTACTGCTAGCAGACCTGATATTACATTCAGTTTATGCATGTGTTCTCGATTTCAAGATAATCCCAAAGAACCTCATTTAAATTCTGTTAAATGGATTTTCAATTATCTCAAATATACTCCCAACTTAGGACTATTTTATCCAAGAGGACAAATGTTTGATTTAATATGTTATTCAGATGTTGGCTTTTTTGGTTGTAAGTTAGATAGAAAAAGAACCTCTGGAACATGTCACATCTTAGGAATGTCACTTGTATCATGGTGCAGCAAAAAACAGAATTCAGTTGCATTATCAACTGTTAAAGCAGAATATATTGCTGTTGGTAGTTATTGTCAAAAAAAATTTTGGTTGAAGCACACTTTACTAGGCTATAGATATCAATTCAAACATGTATATACAAATTCTGACAACACAAGTGCTATTAACATTTATATAAATATGATATCTCATTCTAGAATAAATCATATTGATGTAAGACATCACCTTTTGAGAGATCATTTTCGAAAATGTGATATAACACTTGAGTTTATTGGGACTGAACATCATCTTGCTGATATATTCACTAAACACTTCAATTCTGAGAGAATGGATTGTATCAGACATGAATTAGGAATGATAAATCAGTAACCAATCTTCTTGAAACTGATCCTGTCAAACCGATCTTCTTGAAACTGATCTTGTCAAACCGATCTTCTTGAAACCAATCATGTCAAACCGATCTTCTTGAAACCGATCTTGTCAAACCGATATTCTTGAAACAGATCCTGTCAAACCGATCTTCGTGAAACCAATCTCCTATTAAACCGATCTTTTTGAAACCGATTCTTTGACACCGATATATTTAAGGACTATTTTGTAAATTCTATCTTCTTTAAATAAAACAGCGTTGTTTTGTATTCTTCCTTTTACTGTGTTTAAATTCATATATTTTACAATTTACAATCCCTAAATGATATATTAATTCCAATCCATCCCGACCTTTCACCTTCTATAATTCCATAAATCCTTCTACCTTTTGTCACACTCTCTCTCGATTCCTGACCTCCCAACACAATTGGAATCTGAATCTTCATCATAGAAAGGAATAAACACACAATGGAAGAACCTAGAAAATATCCTTCTACTAAGAGTCGGAAAGGTGAGTCTAGTGGGACTGCGAAGCTGAGCTTAGAAAGCTGAGTAGTTACAGCTGAAAAGAACGTGTCTGATATGTGGATTCTATCAAGAAATTCTTTTCTATTAGAAGTGATGGAATCTCAAGGATGGATCAGTTGGTTCACCAATAATGAATTACCCAATTATAACCAGATAGTGCACAAAATCTATTAGTATTCGAGTATATCAGTGGATGAAAATGAGGCAACAACGATGAAATCTATGGTAAACAGAAAGGAAGTGGTTTTTTCGTCTACGGAATGGGATGAATGCTTAGAGGTGCCTCATGAAGGTGTTTATGCTGATTATCCTGATAATAATCCACCTTCTTAAATTTTTTTCCGATGAAGATTCTTTGAAGAAGATTACTGGAAATGTAAAATCCAGGAGGACTATTGCAAATGAATTTTAAGGATAAGTAAGACTTATTTTTATGTTCATACAACATCAAATATGCGCAAGGAAGATAGATTTCTCTGCTGTGAAATATCAGGATTTTTTCTTAATCATTTTGCTGAAACATTGATTAAAAGTGAATCTGTGCAGATATCTTATAGTGTATATCTATGATTTGATTAAGACATCTAATAAGGAAACCTTTTTATATTATCTGAGTATTATTTCTACCATGTTGAAAAAATTAGATTATGTTGAAGATGGAGATGAAGTGATAATTTCTTATAGTGGATTTTGTCTTCATAAAGTCATTTTTTAAGAGGATGAAAATCTTTTAGAACCCATGGGAGAGATGTTGGGTATGAGATGAGGAAAGGATGTATGAGGATTTCAATCCAGTTGACCATCCTTCTAGACCAAAGGATCAAGTTGATCCAGGTCTCAAACCAGAATAAGTTCCTATTTATTCTGATGAGGAAGCTAATGCTGAAGTGCTTAAGGAAGAAGGATCTCCTTTTGATGATAGGAGTGATTCTGATATTGTTGAAGGTCCCAAGGATATGACTTATGGACCTGCTAGTCCACCTATGGAATTTCCCTCAAGAGAATATTTGTTAGGTGATTAAGATGAGGAAGAAACTGAAGTTACTGGAATTGAGGGTTATGTTAGCAAATCAGATTAAGAATACTATGATGATGATGGTGGTGGTGGTGATGATGGAGGAAGTGTTGAGCATGTGAGTGACACTCTAAAAGTGGGACAATAGGTGATTTACAGATCCAGGGAGGAATCTGTACATGGAGCTCATGATGGTGTTGAGCATGTTGATGAATAGGCTGATGGTCATAGATATGATGAACATGAGGGAAGACCACTCCATCCTAATGCATAAAACCAAGAGATCATTCAGGAATTGAATGATCTTATGGCTGCTGGCTAGGGGGAAGAAGATGTAGTTTCAGTGCCTCAAATTGAAGAAGTACCTCATGAAGCTGAAGTAGCTGGAGCTCCGGAAGAACTCGAAGTTCAGTTGGATCTTGTTCCCAGACAAGTTGTTATGTCCAGAGACCCTGCTGAAGCAGTTGATGATATTGATGTTATTTCCGAGCCTCATTAAAGAAGGGTAAGAATTGATATTGTTGAGCCAAGAGACCGGACCTATACTAGAGAGTGGAATAGTGATCCAGGATATATTCATTTTGGTTTGGAATATGTCTCAGATGAAGAAAGGGTGTGTTCTCCTCCTACTCCACTAGTCCAGGCTGACTTAGAACATACTTCACCTGTTCCACCAGTTGCATCTCCAATAGTAGACCTAGTAGCTTAGGCAGTGCCCAATAACTACGTCACTAAGGATGATTTGGAACAATTTAAAATTGATATTTGTGAGTCTGTAATATCCTCAGTTAGATCCATGTGTTAAGCCTCCACCTTCATAATTATATCAGATGCTGATGTAGAAAATATTACAAGAGTGGTGATTTAGGAGATTCAACTGAATCATATTACTACAACAGAAACCATTATTAGACACAACGCCTTGCTGATAGAAGAAGTAAGAAAGATGATAAATGAGTTTAATTCCTTAACTTATGACTTCAATAACTCCTTTATTGGTGTTCTTGAAGTTCATAGGAACTTGGTAACTCATCTACTCAGTGTAGATATGAAAAATTTTAAAGAAGAGCTTGAAAAAATGTTTATTGGTGCATCCAGTTCTAGAAGTGGGACAAGTGTTGTTGTTGATTTGGAGTCTCTCAAGGTTATTATGAGAGATGAAATTCAAAAACCTCAGAGTGATTCAAAAAAATAAACTCTTGAAAACGTTTATTTAAATACAGATCTTGAGTACAATATGGTCAGAACGTGCACAACTAAAGCCTCTCTATCTCAGAAAGAGATTCAGGAAAAGGTGGATAAGTATTTCACTAAGATATAAACCAAGAATTATCACATCAATAGCTTCAAGTTTCTCGCAAAAAATATTAGAATTACTCTAGTGACAGAAGGATTCAAAAAGAAATTTATCCAATTGAAAGAGTTTACCACTTTGTTGAGTAAATTTATGGAAAATAAGGATGACTTTGAGAAAGCCATGCTATATGGTGGTGAAATCATTAATGACTTTATCAACTTGATCAAACCTTATTTGCATTTTTAGGCTGATGGTATTATGGTCCCTCCAGCTACTTCACTTGGTACTGCCTCTCGACCTCTTACTCAAATGACTATCTCTCAAGCTCTTACTCAGATTCGACCGATCCTTATAGAGAAATCTCCAAGTCAGGTGTTGTCAGAAAGGCGGCCTACCCTTACATATACTATTCCAATAGGTGTTGCTCTGCCTGGTGTTATCCTCAGACCACCTCTACCCTCGGCCACTCCCAAACCCTCTTCTTCTCCATTAGATCCTTCAGACCAAGGAAAATCTTCTCAGCATCCAAACCCTTAATGATGATTACTCTTCTGCCATTAAATGAAAATCCTTATGGTGTTGTTTTTCTTTTTTATCTCTTGTCTTTTTGCTAATCCCAAAAGGGGGAGAAAAATAAGAGGTATTCTTTATATTTAAGAATAGATTAATTATCTAAGGGGTAGTTTTTCTGGTTTAGGACACATGGCATATACTCACCTTAATCCATTTATTGAGGGGGATCTTTGTTTTTACAATTTCAAATACAGAAAGTCTGTAGTCATATTAGACACTCTCACTTTCGACTCTCACTTTCAGTTTCATATGCTATGTTGATCTATCTTTATTCTATATATTTTCATGTATGACATAATTTATGATTATAAAAAAGGGGGAGATTGTTGGACCCTCTATGATAATGTAGTTTTCATAATCACAAATAATTTCAATATATAGATTCTAATCTTTCATGCAATTTTAATATCTCTATGTGAATAAATTTTTTCATATAGAACCATATACTTTAATAAGTCAATAGTTTATATTTATGAATAAATATGTTTAAAATGTATTTATACATAACCATTTTCATAACACTTAGTCCGGTAGGATAGACACTTCGCAATCTTTCTAGATTCCATGGCACTGACGGTATGTTCGACACACCAAAGTCAACGCACCGAAGTCGATAGACCAAAGTTTGAAAGACCAATGTTCGATAGATCGAAGTCGACAGACCGAAGTTTGACAGACCGATGTTCGACAGACAGAAGTTTGATTGACCGAAGTTCGACTCACTGAAGTCAACACACCGAAGCCGACAGACCGAAGACAACAGACCAAAGTTTGACAAACCGATGTCCGACAGACCGAAGTTCGACACACCAAATTCGACTCACCGAAGTCAACAGACCGAAGTTCTATAGAATGAAGTTCAAAAAACCAAAGTTGACAGACCAAAGTTCGATAGACCAAAGTTCGATAGGCCGATGTTCGACACACCGAAGTCGACACACCGAAGTCGATACACCAAAGTCGACAGACCAAAGTTCGACAGACCGAAGAATGAAACACAAAAGCTGACACACTGAAGATGACAGACCAATGTTACCAAACCAAAGGCAACAGATTGAATATGACTCACTGATAGTCATATATAACCATTTCCATTTCTTTAATTCAAATTTATTTCTAACAGTCATATTTAGACAAATTAATGTTTATGATATTATTTAATGTTGTCTGTAGTACTATCCATGGACAGTATGAGGTACATGCATGTGAAAAGAGGTTTATTTCTAGAGGATCCTGAAGTATAAAAGGACCTCATCTTTCATGTTAATGTAGCAGTAGTACACGTTGAGACACAGATTGCACGAATACTAAAAAATAGGAACTAAGCGCTTCAGATTACAAGAAGATTGTAACAGGAAACTTTCTCCAAAAAACTCAGTGTACATCAAGACATTAAGGAGTTGAACCTTTTCACTCCTCGAAGATGGATTATAGAAATTATGATACTCATTTATGAAGAAAACTTCCAGAAGAGGACTCAAATACCATTTTCTCAACATGCATTGAGTCTAGAGAATTACTTCACAACACACAGAGAATTATTAACTCTATTCCCTTTATTAACTCTGTTGTGTCTTATATTCACTAATTGAGCATTGTGTATATTTATTTGTATCACACGCACTGTCTCCTGAACATAACCGGAGGATATCAAACTATCCTCATAATCAATCGCTTCTTACAATTGTATCGCACATAGAACTGTGGAAGCGATTCCTTGTGATCTATTTTTTTTTTATTTCCCACGAATAACTGTGGTAGAGGTCCAGTGTGACCTGGATAGCCGGGTGTGATATTGGAACCCCGATCCAGGGTGTGGATCAAAAGATTATTAATATAGATAGCTTGGTGGCAGGTGATCACCAAGTGGAGAGGACTGAGTCTCAGCTTGAGACTGCACCTCATTTTTTATCCACTGTTTTCATTATCTTATAGTTCTTATGTGATATGTATTTCCTGCATTAAGATAACCTGAACTTTGATAGTTATTTTAGCAAGTGTTTACATCTGTTTTGAATTAGTAGGTTTGATTAAAAAGTTATGTTAATCAATAGGATAGTAAAACTGAGAACTAATCAATCATATTAGAATCAAATTGAACCTTCAAGACTTCTAAATTCACTACAAACTGAATTTGTGTTTAATTTTATAGGGGAATATTATTTTGTAAAGAACCTATTTAATATAAATTTTTATAGAGACTCAATTCACCCCCCTATTGAGTTATCTACTCTGAACAACATGAGATATAATCAATCTTTTGAGAAATAAATTGAATAGTTTTACTATTATAAATTTATTAATTTGATTAACTGGGTTTTCTTTATTTTTTTTAAAATTGGGGGATTCCTTCAAATAATGTTTTTAATAAATTTTTTTATAGGAACTCAATTCACCCCCTCTTGAGAGTTATACTCCGACCAACATTAAATTTATTAAAATTAATAATCTTAATAATCTAATTAATAAAATGTTTAATATTTAATAATGTAAAATCAATTTATTCATTTTTATCAATAATTATTTAACTGATAAAATCTGTCATATTGTTTTTAATAAACCCATTTTTTTTTATTTTTTTTATTTCATTATTTCATTTTATTTATTTGGACCTTTATCAGTGCTAAAAATAAAGCACTGATAAAGGGTATCCTTTATCAAGTGCTAACAAAAAAGGGTTGATAAAAGGTACCATTTATCAGTGCTAAAAGTAAAGTGCTGATAATGTATCAATTTACCCGTGCTAAAGAAAGTGCTGATAAAAGGTTAAATTTAATAGTGTTTTCTTTAGTGCTAATAAATATTCCATTTATCCATGCTTTTTTAGCACTGATAAATACCATCACTTTTAATGCCAGTTTTGTAGAAGTTCCCTTAATTTGTAATCAAATGAAAATAATCAAGAAACCTAGAAAATTCCATAAAATTAGTCATAATCATAAATTTATGGTAAAATAGTGATATAAACATATAATATAGGGATTATGAGTCATAACCTTACCAGTTTCAACCTATTATGTTGAATGGATCATCAAACTAATGATGAACAACACTCCTTAAAGAAGATGGAATAAAAAAATTAATGGGAGGAACCTTCGGTTTTACTGGAGGAAATGAGAGTGAAATATCATTTTATAAAAATTAAACAATTTATTTATTTTAACACTTTAAAATAAAAATATATGTATACAATGGGTACCTTTTGGGAAGGCATAGGGTTCTCACCCAAGGTTCACTGACCACCTGATGGGCCACCTGGAGGCTTCTACTCCAACGATCCATCCACTGAGTACCTAGTTGAATCTATAAAGGGATATATGTCCTAAAACCTAGATTATGTTTTCTAAAATTATACCACTTTAACTACTCAAACAAAATTAAATACCCAAAATGCATGAGGTTTGGTGAAATTTAAATTGAAATCATTCCTCGTTTGAATATGGAGTGTTATAGATTGGATAGTCACTCATGGATAAAAGATAAAATTGTTGATAATACCATGTAATTATATCCATGGATACATATAATATAGGATTTAAAATAAATTTATACTAAATAATTATATTTGGATAAGAAAGGAAAATGATTCAGAACCCTTAACTAAGTTATGGATATTGGCTTAGAGTTGGCCCTAAGAACCACAAAAAATATTTAACATCAAAGAGATTAAAATAGAAGAGACTATTTAATAAATATATAACTAAATAACATGAACGTTGTGTAAAGGTAAATGGGAAGTGAGGGTGATTATTCATAGGGCTGGTGAGTGTAATCCCTTGGAATAAGGTATTGATTATTATTTTTCTTTATCCTAAGTGCTCTACTACTCACTAAAGTATTCTATTGTATCCCTTAATTATTGACTATAATGGATAGAGAAAAAATTATATAAAATCACCATCTTGGAATAATTTTTCCATCCTACATATATATTATGTCATATTTACCATATTCTAACAATTTTTTACATTATTTTACTTTTTCTATAAAAAAATTGTCCAATTTCACCTTTTACCTAATATCGATTTCCTGATTCAAAATATTTAACATAATTTTTTTTTCAAATTAATCCTCTCATTATGAGAAATTTATCATTTAAATAAAGATGCCATATTTCGTAAAAATTTAGTATCATAGTAAAAAAAATTATTACAAAAATAAATTTCACATTAAAACCACTTAACCCATAGATACATAAATCCTTGATACATCTCCATAACCCTTAATGGTAAGGTGTTTAATAAGGTTACATTCATAGGGTGGTCAAACAACCATTATCTGGTAATAATTTTCTTTAACTTGTATATTTATTGTAGATAATTCCCCTCAAACATAAATTATTTAAGTTCAAGATTTTTATAGACTTGGGAAAACCCTTCTGATGCTACCTCCTTCCAAATCATTGATAAATGTTATTCATAAGGTATGTTTCTACTAGTAGAGTCCATGGTTTATCCCATCATCACTAATTAACTCTTATCCTTTCTCTTCTTAATATAGGCCAATTATAATATTTACTTTATTATAAATATATTAACGGGTTTTTTAAATGTAAAATTTGAATGAGGGGTGGGGGGTGTGGGTATAAAAGAGTTTGAAAAAAAATCTAGGATGGATTTAAAAAAAGGGAGATATTTATTTTTTGAGAGGCATGTATGGATTTTATGAAAAGTATACCTCATACCACTATCAAGGGGGAAGATAAGAAGATATTGTTATACAAGATATAGTTTCAAAGATAGAATTGTTAGGTGTGTCACCTTTATAGTAGAATAAGTGTCGATGATGTTGAATGAAGTGTCGAAAATGATTAATAGAGCATTTAAGATAGTGTGGGAATATATCCATGATGTATGATTCAATGTATTGATAGTATTTCTAATGAAATCAATTAGGTATCATGTCTTGGTAATGAAAATCAGCAGTACAAAAGATGGTGAGATCATGGGTGAGAGTGAAAATTCCTTCATGTGTCCTAAATTCCTACGAGTATAAGAAATTACCTTGAGTGAGTTATAAGATTCCTTCAAGTGAAATAAATCCTTTAAGTGTGAGGTGTCAGTTATTTTGAGTGTTTAGAGAGATTATATTTGAGAGATATTTATAATTTTGGATATTATATAAAATTTTAGATTTCTCTTGTGGAGTAATCTTTAACCAAACCATGTTATTTATAGTGTTTTGTGAGTTATTTCCATTACAACGAAAGTATGTCCCCCAAAAAATGTTATCAAAGAATCATAGTTTCAACTTGAGATGATAGAGATATAGTCACATCAGGGTGTTAATTGTAGATATATAGAGATGATACCAATAATCTGTGAAATGAATCATTTTAGTATTTACATGGAAGATACAATGCATATGGAGATCCATTGAAGATGGAGTTGATAATGATGAATCCGATTATAGTGGATTCAATGGCAATGGAGCCAATGATCAAAGAGACCATGATGATGGGGTTGATGATGGATGGACATTCAAATTTTGAATCATGGTGGATATTGTTGGATTTTTTTAATTTAAAATTTGAATAAGATAGGGAGAGAAAGAAAAGGGATTAGAGACTTTTACAAAATAAGAAATGTGGGATGGAGTTTGAAAAAAGGAGAGAATTATTTTTTTGAGACATCCATGTATGAATCTTATAAAAAGGATGCATCAAACCACTTCCAAGGGAGAAAATAAGAAGATAGAGTTATCCAAAATATATCTACTGAGATTTAGTTGGTAGGGGGTGTTTTGTTTGTAATATATCATGTTTAGAATATGGTTAATGAAGCATAAAAAATTAAGAAGGATGCATAGATAGTGTCATGTGAAGATATCCATGATGTGCGGTTCCATGTATGAAAATTATTCCCGGTGGAGGAAATTGAGCAGCTCATCTTAGAAATTAAAATTGGTGGAACACAAGATGATGAGATCATGAGCGAGTGAGAAAATTACATTGCATTTAAAAATTTTCTTTTAGTGAAAAAAAATCCTTTGAGTGTGTGTTGAAAGAGATTTTAAGTGTTTTGAAAGAGAATCTCTAAGAGATATGTGAAATTTTAGATACAAGAAAAAATTGGTGGAATATTTTTTGGCCATACAATGTCATTTATTTTGTATTGTACTTTGTTACAACTATTATGTATATCGATGAATCCAATCCATGAAGGTTTTACATTTTACTATAATTATTTATATTTGTTTATTTTCCAATGTTGGGTATAAAATTCTTAACAAATATATATATTTTATCTTTACTCTATCATTTTTTTAATAATAAAACATTCATATTTATTGTTATAAATTTTCATGTAATTGAGATTTTCATTATTTCCATCTCTGTTTGTTTTTGAGTTTTTTTAGTGTGATTCAAATAGAATAATAAGTCGTGTTGTGACACTTCCAGTTAATCAAAGGCTTCAGATAATATTTTTTTATTTATTTGAAAACAATTATATTACAACAAAACTCATCAAAGTTTCATAAGAAGCATAAGTGCAGAGGGTCATATGAGTGTTATGTAAGATTTGGTGATGTGGACATCAGACCCATTGGGGTAGAACCCTCTGGCCTTCCAATCATTACCTCTACCATAAATGATCCAGAGGATCTTCGCTAATGTCCCACCATTGGACACCAAATTCTTATCACTATAAAACACATTTTCTGTGACCTAGACCTTGAAACCCCATGACATATCCACCAACACCCCCTCATCCTTGATGTCACCATTGCCTAGTGATTTCCTCAGATCTGATTTCCACCTCTTAAACTCTTCCACCATGTTCCCAGGAAGATGAACCCTATCCCCCATGTGCTTGTACAACAACACCGAAATCAGTGCATCCTATTCGGACTCCATTCCCATAAACCCTAAAACTGGATGTGATAAAGAACCACTAAACATGCTAAAATAGAGCATATTTTCCAACAAAAAATAGAGAATGTTGTCATCTACCTTTCTAGAGGTTAGGGTTGCCTCTGACGTTTCTAGTGAGGTAGATATAGGGAATGATGTAGGAGGTGATTAGGTAGTTTATGGAGTTGGTGTGAATTGTGATATTCATTTATTTGTTTTCATATTGAAATAAAATGTGCTAAATTCTCCAATTTCAATTCTATATGAATGAAAATTTCATAATTATTTGAATGAAATTTAAATACTCAATTATTTTTATTGGGCCCACTCCCACATGGGACTCTGTACTATATGGGCTTCCTTATTTAGGCCCTAGCCTTCGGACAACCTATTTTTTTCATGCTCTCATGACATGATGGATATTATCTTGTTGTTTGATCCTTATCCATTGATAATTCTCACCACCCAATACAACATCACCATCAATTTTTCTGATGGATAATAGCTCTGTTGTTTCTTCGATTTTGTGGCATGTGTGTGGAAGGTGTTGGTTGGTCAATTTATTTTGAGGCACTAACAATGTCAAGGGGAATTAGTCACCCCCTGTGCTGATCTGAACTATTTTGATTCAATTTTGGTTTTTCCCCGCCACTAGTTCTAAGGTTCTCCCATATCTGGTCTCCAAACCCTAACTGGAAATTTTATTCTGATCTCTAGTGGTGAACCTCTATGTCTACAAAACTCTGCAGCACACTACTGGTGAACTGCTTCTAGGGGAACTTCAAAGACAAAACTCTTTCACCAGGTTGAGTACCCAAAGAAGAAGATCCAATCCAGAGAGGTTTGTGAGTTTTTAGGGTATTTAATGAACTTTGAAAATTTAGAACAATCCAAAGAAGATAAGAAGAGACAAGGATGGCCAAACCGGTTAGCATCCAATGCTATAATTTGTTCTCATTTTCATTCCTATATCTCATTTTTAAAAGTTACATATTATGTGCTATTGATGATGTTTTATTCTTCTTTAAACTGTATTTTATCCTATTTTTGAGCATTAATAAAATGAACATGTGGTGGCTAGTGTTATTTCCATGCACGTAGGTCCCCATGTGAATGAATCATGTTTAATATTTGTTTTCTTTACTCTTTCCTTGCAATAATTTGTTTATTATGTTCTGTTTATACCGACCTGTAATATTATTCTTTGTTCTCAAAAAAAATTAGACTGGTTATTATGTTGTTTGCTGGTCTGCCCTAATTTTGGTCTATACCCAGCCTCACAATGTGGTATTAGAGCCCTATTTCTTTCTTTATTATCAAATTCAATTGTTGTTTCTTATTTTTTTTATTTATAGTTTTGATTTCGTTTTTATTTTCTTCATTTTAATCTAACTCTTAAATCGCCACTAGCATTATTGATTGTAATTATTTAAATATGTTATCCCTTTGAGTGAAACATAGTTTACCAAAGAGAATGGTCAGTTTTTGGGGGGTGTATTCTTAATGTTTTCCACAAGAACTCTACATATACTCTATAGGTAAACATAGAAATGATGCGATTTGATATTGAAAAACATGATAGTGATAATGACTTTAATTTGTGGAGAATTAAGATGAGATCCCTTCTTGTACAACATGACCTCATTTATTCCCTTTATAGTTCCAAGAAGCTTGTTATAACAATAAATGAAACTAGATGTACTATTAAATAATATTTTGACATTTCCCCCGACGTGTTAGTTATGGTACATAGCCCCTTTTGTTTTCTTTAGGTGATAATGTCCTTTTAGAAGTTTATTATGAGTCTAATTCTATTGGAATTTGGATTAAAATTGAAAAAAATTACATGACTACTTCATTAGTATGTATTATTTACAAAAAACATAACATGTTTACATTTAAAATGAAACCTGGTACTTCAATTAAATTTCATCTAGATGAATTTAATAAATTCATGTTAGACAAATCCAGCATTAATGTTTCTATTGATGATGAGGATCAAGTAGTGATCCTCTTAATCTCTCTAGATAATGCCTATAACACCCTAGTAGAGACTATGATGTATGGTTGAGACTCTTTAACCCTGGGAGAGGTTAAATCATCTTTTCTTTCTAAGGAACTACATTCTAAACCTAGAATCAAAGGTGAGTTTGAGAGCTTGTTCTCTAAGGGTAGACCTAAAACTAAAACCAAGAAGAAACATTTTAATAAATATAAGAACAAAATAAATAATGATCCTAAACCCAGGCCTAATTATAGGGATATAAGGTCACATATTTTTATTATGAAAATCACGAAACATTAAAAGATTTTGTAGAAAACTCATGCCTGAGTTAGAGTATAAAAAATCCACTGATCAGTCCCTTCTTGTAGACTTTGGTTATGAAACTAGTGAGGTCCTCAATGTTTCTACCCATGAAATCAATCAAGACTGGGTACATGACTCAGGTTTCTCTTTCCATATGTTCCCTTTTAGGGAGTCCATTCTAGAGTTGGTTGAGATGGTAGAAGGAGATGACCTCTTAGGTAATAACATGTTGTGTATGGTTTAGGGTATAGGTTTTGTTTTTATATAACTTGATGACCATTCTATCATTAATTTTGTTTATGTTGGGTGAGTTCCCAACCACCAAAGAAACCTTATTTCTTTATTATTCTTAGACCAAAAGGTTTCCACCTTTAGGTCGGAAACCAGTTGTCTTAGAATCTCCAAAGGATCTAGAACCATTCTTGAGGGATTTTTAATCAATGGGATATATGTATTGAAGGTAAATTATCATTAAAGGTAGTTGGATAGTTTATATTCAACTAATACTAATAATATTATGCTTTGGCATAAGATATTGGAGCATGTTATCTCCAAAGGTCTTGAGGAACTCAATAAGAAAGGGTTGTTGAGTGACATCACACCAAGAAATATTCCATTTGGTTAAGATTGTGTGATGGAAATTCTAAGAGGGTTAGCATTGGTAGGCCTAGTTACAAATCCACCATCCCCTTATAATATGTCCACTCTAATATATGGGATCCATCTAGGACTTCCTCCTATGATGGATGTTTCTATATTATTACCTTTATAGATGAATTTTCTAGGAATGTGTGGATTTAAATTATTCAAAACAAATCTGATTTTTTCCAATAATTTAAAACCAGGAAAACGTTAGTTGAAAGTCATACTGGGATGAAACTTAAAATTCTAAGAACACACAATAGTATTGAATACCTATGAACTGATTTCATAAAATTTTGTGAATACTAAGGTGTTAAATGACATATAATAGTTATGTAAACTCACAAATATAATGGTTTAGAGGAAGGGATAAATAGGACTATGTTAGAAAGATTATGTATTATGATTACATGCTTAGGCCTCCCCAAATAATTTTGGACAGAGGCTTCTAACAATGATATCCACCTAATTAATAGGTGTCCCTCTTCTTCTAATCAGTTTAAAACACCTAAATAATTTTGGATTGGTAAACCCTTTATTATTCCTACATAAGTGTCTTTGGTTGTACATCCTATGCTCATGTTATGAATGAAAAATTAGAACCAAGAGATCTAATGTTTATCTTTTTTTGGTATCCTGACGGTGTTAAGGGGTATAAACTTTGGGGAGATAAACTAGGTTATCAAAAGTGCATTGTAAGTAGAGATGTAATCTTTAATGAGTATTAATCTACCAAAACCAAGGATGCCACACTTAGAAACTATAGTCCATCCCCTGAAAAGGTAGATGAAACTAAGACCCTAGTCCAATTTGAGGTTCCTATCCATTTTGCTCTGCCTACTCCTCTACCCACTACTGGGGTTGATTTTGAGTCTTCTATTTATTCAGATTTTGAATCAGAACCTAGTACCCCTATTATGGATTACCAACTAACCCGAGATAGAGAAAGGAGGGTTCCAAGAACCCATACTATGTTTAGTCAGTGTGATATGGAATCTTATGACTTATATATTTCCCAGGGCCTTGTTGATGATGATCCTCAAACCTATAGGCAATAATTAAATGAAAAAGATTAAACATATTGGCTCTTTTCCATGAATGATGAAATGAAAATCCTTAAAAAAGAACCACACTTTGACTATTATGAACAAACCAACTAATGACATAATAATTGTTTCCAAGTGGATCATTAAAAGAAAATAAGATAACACTAAGGGGAACATAATCAAGTATAAAGAAAGAATAGTTGAAAAAAATTTCCTCTAAATAGATAGAATATATTACTATGAATTTATTCCCCCTATTGTTAATCATTATTCTATTAGGCTCTTACATTACTTTGCCTCCTATAATGATCCACACATTGAATAGTTAGATGTTAAAATTGCCTTTTTAAAGGTGATTTAAATGAGAATATTTATATAAAACATTTTTATGGTTATACTAATGAATTAAAAGTTATTCAAGTATATATTTTAAATAAATTTTTGTATGACCTGAAACAAGCCTCTAGGTAGTGGTAATTAAAATTTCATTCATTCATGTTAGCCAACAGATTCATTAGGAGTCAATATGATGCCAGCATTTATTTTAAATCAACCAAAAACTACATGATTTATCTACTATTATATGTTGATGAAATTATTATCATTCATACAAAATATGAACATCATTTCTGTTGTTAAATCCCAATTAAATGGTATGTTTGAAATAAAATACTTAGGTTCATATAAAAAAATATTAGGCATTGAACTAATATGGGATATACCAAATAAACTGTTATACTTATCTTAGAATTATTATGTTTTAAAAATAACTAATAGATATATGTTTGAATCTCTCAAACCAATAAATATACCTCTTCAAAAGCATTTTATAATATCTTAAACATAAGAACCCATATCTGCTAATGATATTCACTTTATGTCTCAAATACCTTATTCTAGTATAGTAGGTTGTTTTATATACTGTATGATCTGCACTCAGCCGAATATTTCTTTTGAAATATGAACTTTAAGGAGATTCATGGAACACTTGGGAATCCACACTGGAATTCCCTTAAGTTGATCCTAATATACCTCTCTTATAGCTATAATATTTTTTGTGTTACGGTAAATATGTAAACTCTTGAGAATAAATTACTGGATATGTAGATACTGATTACGCATGTAACATTGATACTAGAAAATCCCTCACTTGTCATGTGTTCACTACCAATAGTAGCTATATTTCATGGAAATTCAGTATGAAATCCATGGTTCCACATTCAACCATGGAGTCCAGGTATATTTCTTTTAATGAAGTAGTGAAAGTGGTCTTATGATTGAAGGGATTGTCTTCTGAACTGCACCTGCACAATGTTGTTACTAATTTTTAATTTGATAGTCAATCAACACTTCATTTATCTAGAAATTTAGTTTTCCATAATAAATCAAATAATATATATATCATGTTGAATTTTATTAGAGATATTGTGGAATCTAGAATCCCGTGTGTTAAAAACATACACACTTATATAAACCTGACTGATAGTTTGACTAATGACATGGTCTTGTCTTAGTTAAAATTTTGTTTAGATATATTGAATTTGGTTTCAAATCCATAAACTTTGGTTCAATAACATCCCCAATTTCAAATGAATATTGTGGAGATTTGTGAATTGTGATATTAATTTCATTGATTTTATATTGAAATACAATGTTTCAAATTCTTCAATTTCAATTATTCGTGCCTGAAAAATTCACATTGATTTGAATTATTTCCAAATTCTCAAACATTTTCTTTGGACTTGATTCTTCCTGGGACTCCTTACCGTGTAGGCTTCCTTATTTGGGCTCTAGCCTTTGTCCATACTATTTACCATGCACTCCAATGACATGATGGATATATAATTTTTTTATCCTTAGTTGTTATTAATTATCATAGCCCATTTCATCATCACCGTCCATTTGTCCTGATGGATAACAAATTTACTATTTCATCAGTTCAGTGGCATGTGTGTGGAAAGCCTTAGTTGGAAATTATATTTCAAGGCACTGAATGTTTCATGGGGAATTGATCACTACCTATTTCAGTCTGATCTCTTGAGATTCACTTTTTATTTTTCAGTATTTATAGTTCTATAGTTCTCCCATATCTAGTCTCCAAACCCTTTACAGATGTTTTCTTCCAATCTCTAGTGGGTAACCTTAATGCTTGCCAAACTCCACAATACACTGCCTGTGTACTTCTCTTGGAAGAGCTTCAAAGACTGCGCTCCTG
Organism: Viscum album; assembly: GCA_963277665.1. Taxonomy (NCBI): domain Eukaryota; kingdom Viridiplantae; phylum Streptophyta; class Magnoliopsida; order Santalales; family Viscaceae; genus Viscum; species Viscum album. The sequence goes on along the minus strand of OY728157.1, from coordinate 196,192,967 downwards.
CACCAATTATATCACTCAAAGAATAAGATCGAATCCATTGATGTTTGAGAGTTTTTGGGGTATTTAGCAAACATTGATGATTCAGAATAGCCCAGAGAAGACAAGAAGATATTAGAATGGCTAGACCAGTTTGAATATTGTACTATAAGTTATTCTCAATTTCATTCCTCTATATCATTTTTAATATTTGTATCTTCTTTTCTTATATTGATGTTTTATTCTTATTTTCACTGTAAATCCATTTATGTTTTTGAGTATTAATAAAATGCACGTGTGAGTGGTGCTGTTCTTACTGTACATGTAGTTACCCAGGGGAATAAATTATATTAAATCTCTCTATTATTTACTCTTTTCTAATAATATTTTTCTTATTATATTCTATTTTTGTAGATTTGTAATATTTATCTTTACCCTATAATGAATTTAGTTCGGTCCATGTGTTGTTTGGTGTTCTTCCCTGATTCAAGTCACCAATCTGCCTCACAGTTGGCATAGGTATCAACGATAGGATCCAAATTCTTCCCCATAGCATGGTTGACCACTGTTGCAAATGGATTAGCTTTTAGATCCACAAGTGGCCTTTTGAACCCCTACTCACACCTCTAAATCACTTTGTTACCATAATATAATCGATAATGAAATGATGGAAATCAAGTAGATAAGGAATATTTGAGATGTGGGAGGACCTTAGGTGGCCGAATTCTCGGTAGGCGAACTGGGTGATGACTTCCCTGGTGAGGGTGTTTAGGTTGGTGTGCCAGATGCCAAGTTTCCTGGGGAAACCCTTGTATAGCTTTGGTGCTATCATGTCCAACCCCTATCCTAGAGAACCCCACATGATGAACTCTACCTCCAAATACTTCAAATTCAGAGGGAACTCTAGTATTTCCTCTTCAATTGTCGATCCAGAGATGGCACATGTCGGGATGAAGAGTGTGGTGAGAACATATATGATGGAAGAGAAAGAAGAATAAGAAAGAGGAGGATGGTATGACACCATGGCTGATCGTTTCTATTTTAGGGGGATCCCGCCATTTGTACAAGAGAGAAAAAGACATAGAAAGAACAAGATCCAACCCCATAGAGAAGAGCATGGTCAAAGACGTGACATATTTTGATGAAACCGGAATACGGTACCATTGGAGACACATGTATATCTATATGTACCATTATTAAAGATATAAAATCTTTTTGTTGGATTGAATTACAAGATTTTAGTATTTACTATTAAATTGAAATAATTTTAATATGACCACTAATAAAATCTTTTGATGACTAAATAGTATTTTTTATATGTTTTTGACCTATACATTTGAGAAGCATGAACCAATCCTTATATACTATTGTTAATTGAAACAATTTTTTCCAAACTGGGATGGGGGGTTCCTCCAAAACATTATGAGTACAAAATAAGAGAAACATAAATGATAATGGGAGATCATATGTATATAGAAATAAAAAAACATGATATATTATAGAAAAAGAGATTCAAACCATATATGTAATGAATATTCAAAAAAACTAACCAAAACAACTAGGACACATGGTTAAAATAAACCATGCCACCCAGTTTTCATAGTTAAATAAACTATACAGTTTGGTGTAGGGATCCTTAGAGAAGAGTACATGGGTTGTGCATTTTTTTTTTAACTTTTAACTGAATCCTGTGTGGGGTATGTGCCCTGATCATAAGGGACACACATATAGAGAATGGTTAGATAAAAAAATTCTTCTACATTGTGTGGCCCACTATCCTTGGACAACAACTAGCACATGATTGATGCATGTTTTTTCCAACTGTGCAACCAAACTATGAACTACTTTAAATTTTGGGTGAATTATCAATTTCTCTTCCTTCTATTTAATTCCTCTCCCTTTATTTTTCTCATCTGGTGAAAATACAATCTATCATTGATTTAAGTTCCATGGTGACACTCCTAATCATCTTTACCCATTCCTACATTCACCCTCTAAGGGGTCAATATATCGCAAGGGTCTCTAGAGTCCCCTAGGTCATAGTATAACACAAATGACCACATGGGGGCCTCAGTATTAAAATCATCTCTCAAGTTAACACTTGTCACAAAAGGGTATATCATCCCTTAATATCATTTTCAACACATCACAACCTTAGTGGTCCTATAAGATAAGGCATACTCACATAATTCTCATGATATGGGTCAATCCTATCACCCATATAAAGTAATTACTATGGTAGTCATTACACACCCAACCCATTCAATGTCTACTTATGGAAAACCACCCAAGTACTCTCATTTCAGCAGGGGAAGAACACTCACCCCATGATCATCTCAACCTGGCCAAAGGCTATAAGTAATCTCAATATTCACTGAGGGATAATAGGTCCACTCATTCTAACCCATCACATTCCTCTACACATAGGTATCCAAGTTACCAATAGTAAGGGCCACTAGGATTTCTTAATGCATTAAAAACTCACCCCTCACAGTATTTGTATCTTAAGAAATACATTTATCATCCAGGACTCTACTATTAGAGGTTATGGTATTGAGCCAATATATAAGGGTCCTTGGTGGACCTTGGCACTTGGTGCAATCCATTTATAGAAATTTAATTTTTTATTAAATAATTTATATTATTTTAAAAGGTTGATCACCCTTGGTGGTGATTTCACACATATCACATGCCATATAAAACATGAATAACACTATAGGGGAAATGCATAAGGGCCACCTACCTAAACCATGACGTTATTCCCTTTTAATCATCACTTGGTAGCTCTCATATAGGCTTATACAAGATCAAACGTCTATCTCCCCTCTTCAAGAGGTCCTAAATCAAGGAAAATCATAAAAAATAATTAATTACAATCCATAATAATTAATTAAATAATTACAAACTAATTATTCAATTTAGTTTTAAAAGTTATAATGCCTATAACTCATCAAGACATAACCAATCAACGAAACCTCAAGGAACAGGGTGCATTATACACCCAACACTCACCCAAAACTAATACATGAAAAATAACCAATTAAATTTCCTAATTCAATGGTAAATTTCATCCAAATTATACAATAAACCCAAATAATTCCATACAGTGACATAACTTAACCGAAACTATGTGAAATGGTGATCATACATTGTATTAGGACATCATCTAGAAAAGCCATGAAAAAGCCCCATAATATTCATATGATTTCACCATGATTCACTAAAATAATTAATAAAACCCTAGAATGAGAAAATGGAAATAAGTGTAATGAAGATAAACTAAGAGTATATGGAAGAAAAGGGAGAGATTCACCATAAATCAATGAAAAAATTCACAAGCATCACCCCAAATATAATGGAAATTGAAGAAGAATGAGGGGAGGAGGTAGATGGTCCTTGTGCATGTGAGGGGAAAAGAAGAGGGGATAACCTATTATAAATCCAGGGAAAAAGTTTGGTCAGTTTTTATCTTTTAAAGGGTATTTTAGTTTGATGAATGGTTGGGCCCCATGGTTATCCAAACCATGCACTAACCATACAATCCTCTCTATAACATCCCACATAGTTTTTATGTAATCATGCATTAACTATTCGACTCACCCCTAGGCTAATACAAGCCAAAGTATTTCCTTTTAAATTCACAAAGTTAACCATTAGTCACACTTTAAACATGAAAACCAACAATGAGATTTGTAAAATGAATAATAAACTTTTACAAGATCAGGTTGATTCATAGTTTCCCCAAAACTATTCACACAAAACTGTGCACTGAGGAACACATCCTCTAAATTTTTCTAAAATTTAACCTGAAGAGGCTAAGATCACCTAATCACCCAATACCTTTCAGCCCCAAACCAAATAAAAACACATTTAAATTCTCTAACTCTTTTAATTTCAATGCAGGACAGAATTCAAAAAATGAACCCTACTCCCGAATTCTAAAAATACTAATTTCTTTTGAAATTTATAACTTTTGAGGTGTGTAGTTTTAAAAAACCTATACCATATAACTTTTCATTCCCAATAATCATCGTTTTCCTTTCAACCAACATATCTGGCCCACTTGTTGCGTTCAAATTTGGAACACCGAGTGACCTTCGACTTTGAAACTACTAACATGAGGTGAATAATTCATTAAATACTAATCCACTACTCATCATCATTATTGAAACATGAATATAGTTATTAACCATTTAATTATATCCAAATACACTATAGTGTCATCAACCAGTTCATTATTGAGCATACAATGCTCCCCGCCATAAGACTTGGCTCATAAAGGTTGATTCCGAGCCATTGTGCTCTAAACCATCAGAATCACTTATCAAAAAATAATTTCTAGTGGTTATAAGGAATGATAAATTTTATATACATATCACCATATCAATGTATATGAAAATTCACTAATCAAACCTACACTAGATGCAAATTATCAAAGGTTCTTGGATCCATCCACCAACATGTTATCTCATTACCACTTGAACACGATGCATAAACTCCTCACAGGCATATCAAGATCATTCAATGACCACAATAATGTATAAACCCAATATTCAGTGTAATTACATAGTTATTTCACAAAACAATAAAACCAGTTGTCATTATCTCACCCTTATAACTAATTCACCATTGATCCGAGCCATGCTTGGACTATTTAAAAATCATCTTGAGCCCGGTTCCAATGCTAGGAATCCATCCAACATCAGATCTGAATTTCAAATATATTGTTCATCAAGAAAATAGATAAAGCCCATTTTACATGAACACCATCACCCTAGACCCACCTTCAATATCCATTGAATACTCTCATCACACCCATAACCCTAACCAAATAGGGTATTACTTCATCATCATATGTTCTATCCATTAACGCGTGTAATGACTAGACATGATCATCCCATTCAAGCCTGAGTGAAAATGAAAAATATCAATCACCATCAGTTATTAGATAATTAGGAACATCATCCTCGATAACCTATAAATTTCCATTTATAATGATGGTCACCCCCTCCATGACCAATGGTGCATTCCCCATGATACGTATTTACTTATACCACTCCTCAAGTACAACAATAATAGGTTCCATCATCACATGTGTTATTCTCCTCTAGAGACACACTTACCACTATCAACTACTAACACTACTCCAATAATATTGTGATTATAATCAAATAAGAATCACCACTCATCCATATCAAATTTTATGGTCACCAAACTTTATTAATTCCATCATAATTCATCCCCAACAATACCGGCCAAGGCACAACCTTGGGTCAAGAACATCACAGAACCCAAAACTAAATCCAAAATTACCTTTAACCACATGGTAAAATTTATTATTTAATAAAAAATCTTATGAAACCAAGAATGTAAAGATTCATCAGGTTTTTTGGTCCTCAAGTCACACACAACCGCCAATTGACCCATAAATAATGTTACCATCCATAACCAGCATGTGTACTACCTCAGTCTCAACCAAATTCAATGGACATATACTCCAATATAACCTTGTCACACATCCTGAATCATGATCCCATGAGTCACATGTCATAAAATCAAATCTCATTGGCTTAGACCACCAACCATGTTCCTCAACATGTCAATATCACCTATCTAGAAGCACCCTTAGTGCACTTCCTAAAAATTAATCATTTCACCTATACCATAGTCCACTACATGATCAACTACCAACTGTAATTGTCTCAAAACCTAAATCATATACCCACACACTCAAAACACTAATGAAAGCACATCCAAAACCAAAATAGTCACGTATCCTACCAATCCTACCCTCAGAATCTAATCTTGACACCAAAACAATACTACTCAAGGTGGTTTTCTCAAGAAAACCCAAGGCATCCCATGTACCTATACAACATACCCAGTAACACATATTAGGAATCAATATCAACCCAAAGAACCAACCCATGATTCCCATCTCTAAATTTTCTCACAAGAATGAGATAACCCCTATATCAGGTTACCCTCACATATCACATCTCATCTAAAATATAGTACTTGGATATCCAATATCCCAAGTTGTATCTCAGTGGAACTAAGCTCTCACACCTAGCACATAAACCCTAATTCTCACATAGTTCATAGCTCATGAGGTACACCTATGATCTTGTATTACCATTATAAGGAAACTCACTACCCTAAACACTCATTCATGGGTTCTCACAAACATATATATACATATCAAGAATCACATGTCGAGTCATAAACCTACTAGGGGGATCATCCTCAATGGAAATCCTCATACAAGACTAACCCCTCAAGAATCATGATATGAAGTGGTCCCTCATTGGGCCTCCAAAATGGTAGCCACCCCCAATTGGATTACCATCTCATATATGCACATACGTACTTATAATTACATCACCCTACCAGGATACACATCGAGTAAACCATGATCATATGGTTTAGTTAAGTAGAATGACGCCAAGAAGATATATGGGAGCACATCATATATGTTGTTGTAAGATCTTTAAATAACCAAACCTATTTCACTTAGTATTATTACCAAAACCACCCAGTAAGGGTTCATCACTATGGAATCCAATTATCATACCAACCTACTTGGGTCAATATAAATAACTTAATCTGAGGGTATGCCTATCTTGAAAGGATCATCTCATCATAGATCCAAATGAGTTTCCATTATAAGGAAAATACACTATGTTCTAGATAAGTAGAATTTCACCCCAATTAATATGAGAAACCTACATATAATTTCTTATTGACACTTTAAAAGAAATAATCCATCATAATCAGTGATATCAATCACACTATAGAATACACATTTAAAGTGAACCATTTATGCCAAATATGATGCATTTACATGGACACTTACCATTGTTCCATGAGCCGTAACCAAAATAAATAATAAAATCTAAATAATAATGTGTGTCACACTAGGTGAAATCAAACAACCATATACCCTGACTTCTTTTCATGAAGGGTGTATATGACACACTGGTATGATATCTATCACAATATCCAACACATTCCTATTTTTCCTATCTGCCATAACCCCAAATAGTATGATAAAAAAATCTAGATAACTCTATGATAGCAGTCACACATTCATTGATACCACTTGGTAATATCTCTGTCCTATATCACTATGAATGGTATCCATAATGGGTCAACATGTGGCCTCGGGTATACCTCATCATTCACTAGAGGTGACTGACTAGCAATGGGGGTCTAGGATATTGTTGTGGGGAGACTATACCCTCATATTAGAGTGTGTAATAATTGTGAAAATAAACCAAACATCATCCACAATAATAAATCAAAGTACATGGAAGCAATAAACAAGAATCATCAAAAATAAATGTCATATGAATAAAATAGTCATACAAACTCATTGTCATTCATATATAAAATTATTGATCATCCACTGGTCCGATCACATATATTGAATAAATAACAAGATAAAAGACACTGAGGCCCTAATGCCATCCCAAAACCTCACCTCATCCTAATATCTAATCCCATTCAAGTTATCCTACTTGATCACCTACTCCAAGTCTCTACGCAATATGAAGCCATGATTATTGAGGTCTACTCGGGTGCCCTATACCATGATCGCCCAAGAATGGTATGTGTACCACTAAGTCAGGAACCACTAATGTAGTCTCATACATAACCAATAAAATCATTATATGTTTATGTGACATACTCAGATGAATAAATAAAATATTGTGCAGTATCATAAATAAAATAACCATCGTCAATCCTTAATTTCTAATATGACGCCTAGGATCGACTCTACCTACTTTTTCTAGTTTTAGAGTATCTTTGAGAACACGAGATAATAATTCCAAATCATAATAGGTGAAACTGTCAACCCCCTTGATTTTATCCTAGGAGGTCCATAGAATTAAGCATAAATCTAACCTCTAGGTGGTAATCCTAGGAAATCCAGTAGTCATCATGCATAAATCCATCCCCTATGATATAATCCTACGAAATCAATCAACATCAGGCATCATTACCGACTCCTAGGGGTGACCCAATGCTATCATTAGAATCTAGAATCATAATCAACTCCTCTAGGGTGACCCTAGGACATTATGAACATCAGACATCATCATTGACCCTAGGAGGTAATCTTAGGTGATCATTCATATCAAGAATAAATGTCAACTCCTTGGTGGTGAACCTTAGAAATCCATATAAACTCATTCATACAAGATGGATCATAGGAATAATAGGTATATCATATATAATAGAAAACTATGAGGGGTATTATGTTTCTACCATGATATCTTAAAATAATAATGAAACTACATGTTATCCATATTCCCAAACCCATCTAACATAAATGTTATTGTACACTAAAGAAAATAACTTTAAATCATTCCTATATATATATAGAACATACATCATCTAATAATGTTTTAAGGTGACACCCACAATAATCTATACCAATTCCCGCATGCACCCTCTAATGGGTCATTATATAACCAGGGCAACCTTTGAGGTCATTTTGGTCACAACATAACACAGACACCCACATGGGATCCTCAATCTCAGTATCATCTCTTAGGATAACACCCATAAATCATAGGGAATATCACCCTAAAAATCATCATCATCACATCACAACTTCACTGGAATTATAATATAAGCCATACTAGCATTAGTCTCTTGAAATCGATCAAGCCAATCTCCCATAAATAGTCATAAATTAACTATTACTCACAAAACTAACCCATCCAAAGTATACCCAGGGAACACCCACTAAGATAATCACATCTTAGTTGGAGAAGAATACCCACTCCATTATCTTATCAACTAGACTAAAGGTTATAAGGCATATTAAGGTTCATTGAGGCCTACTAGGGACACTCACTCTAACTCATCACATTCTTCTTTTGAGAGGTTTCTATGGAACCTATACAAAAGGCCACTATTTTTACTTAATTCATTCAAAACTCACCCCTCAGTATTCATGTATATAAATAAATGTATTTATCATCCTAAACTCAACCATCTATGGATGATGCATCAATCCAGTGCACAGGGTTTCTTAGTATCCCTTGTCACTATGAAAAATCCATTTATAGACATCGATTTTTTTATTAAAAAAATTATAAAATTTTAACAAGTTGATCACCCTTGGTGGTGAGAGTGAACACATCACATGCCATATAAAACATTCATAATACTATATGTGAAATTAATAACTAACACTTTGTAGAGACCCAAATCTTGACAAACATAGACATTACATTACATTTTCAGAATACCTAATACATAAAAAAACAGACACCAAAGGACCGTAATAGTTTAGTGTCTTTGGAAACATAGAATATAATCTTTTAATCTTGGTGAATGATCTTCAAAATAATCCATAATGATCTTCCCTTTTTTTACCTAAAACCTTTTGTTATATCCTGGAGAAAATAAAACATATAAAGGGTGAGATCAAATGCTCATTAAGGGTAATCATGGAGAAAATAAAACAAACCATATACATTTGAACTTCAAAACATGAACATAAATTTTACACATCCAAATATTGAGTTGTGAAATAAATCGTGTCAGTAGGTAAGGCATAGGTCATAAAAGAACATCAATCATGATAAAATATCATGGAAATAAAACATTTAATTGTGGAAAAACATTAAGCATAGGATATGATTTCCATAGTAGCCAAGGCATTGCTGCCAATACCATATTAGTGGACAAAGTCCCTTTCTGAATCGACTTCACTCCTTGTTCCAGTCATGTATCAATGAACCAGATTAACCTTCCATTCCATCCATGTCTATATCAGGAGATATAAATATTTACCCAATTCATTTGAGGGAGATATAGGTCCCAACCATCTCATAATGAAATCATTCTTACTTGTGCCACAAAATAAACAAAAATCATACATCATAACCCAAATAATAAAATGGGTTTCATGAACATCATCTCATCAGAACATAATACATATAAAACAAATGGATATCATTTAACCATAAGAAGAATCAAACCATGTAAATAATAGAGACATTATAGTTGAAACATAATCACTAAATAATGTCAACTTCGATGGAAAATGGTTCTGACAAAACACTTGAAATAAATTCTTGAGGAAAATATCCTTTCTTTTTTAAAATCATTTTCCTTTCAAAATATTCCATGAAATTTTAAAAGAAAAGGATTTTGTTGAAAATAATCATGAAAACATGTAGAATAATATTCATGAAAATTAGGCGATATGAACCATAAAAATCAATTCGGGCCGTATAAGTTAAAAAAACATTCTCCTCATACTTTTTTTTGGAAAAGTCAAAAAGTTCCTCATATGGTAAAAAAAAGAAAGATTCATTCCATAACACAATGTAAAAGTCAAAGAGGGGTAAAAATGAAATTAAACATACATGGAAGAATATTAAACACTTTATAAAAAACATTTTATGGGTATGGATGAAAAATATAACCCCAGTAAATACTTACGTATAAGCAATATTGGATAAAAATGAGATTGAAAAATTATCACCTACCTTAGATCTGATATGCTTATTAAGTATCTGAACCTCCTGTATAATGATTTAAATAAAGTAATTTACTTGCTACAAAATCATATTCATTGTTATGATATCATATATTATTCACTTATGACTTTATATTACCCGTTCTTCTGTAAATTCCATGTTAATGCAGCGTTTTGGGTAAAATTGTTTTATTTATCGTACATTTTTAGACCTGTTGTTCTTGATATTATTATTAATTATATCATGATTTAATTACTTCCAGAATTTAAATCATGATTTATATATATTATATATTCAGTATATATAAATATATATAATAGATAGATGAATGAAATTAAATACACCGTTCAGGGAGATGGTAGGTCGTACGTACGCCTGAACGCTGTTTTCCTTTCCTTATTGACTTGAATGGAAGTAAGTAGATGAAATATATATATATATATACACACATAAATAAAGTATCATCATTATTTCATATATTTCATTATTATTCATTATATATATTTTATAATTATTATTGAATGGTTAATGTGGATAACGAATCTCATCGCGTCGTGGAGACGGTAATCCGTACGCATGCACGAGCGATGATATCGTTCCCATAATTATTGAATTGAATTGTAGTGGATGATATAATATCTCAAAATCATAATGTTGTTATAATAACTATTTCTAGTTATTAGTTACACCATTATACCCATCAATGTATGGTGGTGATGGAAAAACAGATTACACCACGGTGTGGAGACAGTATTTTGTACATACGCACGCGCGGAGATTTCATTTTCCATAGGATGGATAGAAGTTGAAATGGGGTTGTTTCATATTTATAATAACATAGCATAATATTCACGATACTGATGTTATTAATTTATAATGAAACAACTAAAGAAGAAGAATTTGAAGAAGAAAGAAACTTGAAAGAATCGGTAGAAGAGATTATCTCTTCTTCGATGCACCACTTTTAAGCTTCCTCTTAAGGCACTAGATTTGGTCTTTTGAGGAGACCATAAACTATATAATTTTTATAGGGAAGTTTAGAATGGAATTTTTCAGGGTTTTACTGAGCTTCAAAGCTCAAAATTATGTAAATAGAAGAGGGAGGAGGTGCCCTTTCATAAGGGAGGAGAGGGGAACCTTATGAAAACATAAAATATTAATTTATAATAAAGTAATATTGGGTTTATAATAGCTCCAAATTGATTTATTTTGAAGATAAAGTTGGAATGGGTCGAAATCCTCTCAACCAATATGTTTTAGAGAAGTTTAGGTTACTATATTAACCTTATCATTTAGATTTAACTCTAAGTTAAATAATTCAACTTTTACCGTGTCTTCTTGTTTTGTTACACTATATTGTTAATAAACATAATATAACAAGCCAAAAACCCCACATGGTTTATTATTAATATATATAATCTTATATAAGTCATTTTTCTGAACCTTATATTTTTAATAATATAATATTAATTAATAATATAATATTTGTTTTAAAAACTATTTTATGTCAATTTTGACACTATTCGGTAATTTATTTTTGTAAAAAACCTAACTGCATGATTAGTTCTAAAAAATAGAATTTAATCAATACTAACATATCATATTGACCTATAAAATTATTTTAATTAACAAAAAGTCTCAAATTACAATTATTTCGGTATTTATAACATTAATTATGTTAATATTTCATTAATAAGGTAATTACTACATCACCATTGTGTCCTAAATAAATTAAATTATTTAATATCTAAAAATTATAAATAAAATAAAATTATGTAGGAAATATTATTATCTTTCTAATGAATATTTATAGTAGAATTTATATTATGTATAACCCTATAGTTAAAATGTTTTAATTATTAAACATTGATTTTAACTATTCTAACTCTTCTTTAAATAAAATAATAATACATGTCCTTATCTAATCTAAGTGGACCTAAATGATAATTTTTTATTTCTAAGGTTGTTTTTGGTCGAATTAAACTTATCCAATAGAATTAGGATATGTGTTAGGGTAATAATAATATCATTTTTACCCTTAATTACCCTCTTTACTTTTAACCGTGGTAAATAAAAGTAAAAAGTTATTATTCACAAAAAATATTTTTATCTTATTGAACAACATTTTACTCTTTGATATTAACCGTGTCTCTCGGATTTTCAAAATTACACTCACAGAAGTTGTAAAATTATGTTTTATGTAAATTTTCAAAATCTCCTAGGAGGTGGGTAAAAGACGGTGAAAAGTTCAATAAAAATTTCATATATCTAAAATTATTATAAAATGACTCCAACGAATTAAATTGAACTTATATATGTATTATTTATCAATTTTAACATAAATTAAATTTAAATAAAATAAATAATTATTTAAATAAAAATTCAGTTTTTAAATAGTAATCTAGTGTTTTCACTTTTCATCAAAAATTGAATGTTTTTATGAAAATTACAAAAAAATAACCCTAGGATAATTTTGATATTCCGAATCCAAAAATGAAGTCCATTTTGAAAAATAAAATTTATAAAATTTCAAAAAGTGGGTATTAATATTCATAACAGTTAGTTTATATAATATTTTAATAACATGTCTTTCTTTAGTGAAACTCGGTATTGCGTACAACACACTTTATCGTGGAAGGTCGCGATTGTGTGTAATGCAATCCAAGTCAGGGTTGCATGTAGTTCAAGATTATTTTGTTGTTGCATATAATAGAATCCAACTATATTTCATTTTTACATTGAATATATATATATATATATACACTCAATGTTGCGTAGAATAACTTCTATCAAACGAACTTGAAATTGTGTGTAACACGATCCAAGAATAGTGATGTGTATACTACAAGCTTTTACAGTGATGCGTATAGCTCAAGATAATCGTGGTGGAGCAAACAATGAAAGACATCGAATATATTAAAAAGAATACTTCTCATAAAATCTCGGGGTGTTACATTCTACCCCCCTTAAAATGAATTTCTCCTTTGAAATTCATCGGGGTTATGAATCGTTTACTACTTGAAAGTCTCATTCATAGAAACCCACATTGTAAAAAGGAATCCTAAAACATAATTTTGAAAAGTGAAGTATGAAACGTAACAGTTACCCAAATTAACTCATCACTGGGTTTCCACATAGGATAATATATGTGAAAATATGGATATGGAAGAGAAATCTAACCATCATGTTTTCATGGAGAGTGGTAGAAAACAGGGCTATGAAAAAGCCAACAGTCACAAACACATAAACTTGTGGTGATCTAAGGTACCATCTGATTCATCAGATATGAGAGTACTAAGACAAAATATTTCGTTTTCAAGAACATTTCCCTAACGTTGATGAATTTTTACATAAGGAGAAATACTTACTTGATTTCAGTGTAATATCATCATTGGTCATTCAATGAACAATTTCAACTTCTTCTCTATTTAATTAAATGAAGTTGAATTTGTCATTCATGAAGTGTTATCAGATCATGCAATTGAATGATAATTCATCCCATATGTTTCTATCACAAAAAGTATAGCATAAGTTCTTAAATATACATAAGTTGATCTATGGTGAGATTAATCGTATGTGATTCCAAAAATGGACTTATACTTAATCTATCATACCGCATAATAAAATAAAACTAGTTTCTACTAACTAGGGACTTCCTGTAGGCCAGTGGTAGTTAATAAAGCCTGTCGCACTTCGGTTGTGCGTTCAATTGTCACAACCCTGTCCGACGTGACGGGTTGTCGCCCGTCCTGCAGGTTGTCCCTTTTTCTAAAACTTTTCTATTATTACATTCCAGAAATAATATATAAAAACTACTATACATAAACAATACTATCTTATGCCCAAAATTATCCATTCCAATCTTTAGGCTTATCCAAAATACATATGTACAATATCATAGTATAAAGAAAACAATTATTGAAAAGTCACATAACAAGCACGTGAATACCATAATTTATTCCCCATATATCATAAGATATATATTATTGGTAACATTACTAACATGTGAATACCACAAACATGTATTACCATAGAACCTTAGTGAAAACATGAGTGCTGTCAAATGTTAACTCTTTCCACATACCCAAATCCAAAAATTTCTATATACTCAAACCTTGATATAACATTGCCCTTATACCAGTAATTAGCTAATTAATAATATAAAACTTCTCATTATCTCTTTATCCTTTCATTATGCACATATCATCTACCTTCCAAAAATATTTTAATAACCTTTCATGGTTACCAGTACCATTCATCATGTAATTTCAAAAACTCAAGGAAAGACACCAGTGTAACAATCCTTATATTTTTATGTATTCCATAGTACCGTACATTATTTTTGATAAACATACAATCATTCCACTACCTTCTTAAACCACCGACTGAGCTTCATCATTTCTTTCATCACATATATAATTTTTAGTCTCTTCATCCACATAAATACTACCCATATGACCATGCTGGTTCTCTTCATGAGATTTTCCCTTATGGAATTGGGTTACATAATGCTCATACATTCCACATTTAAAACATTTAACCATTGTTGATGTCTTAGTAATACCATTATCCTTGTCCATGGTGTTAACTGATCCTTTTCCTTTACAATTATTGGCTTTGTTTCCTTCTTTTACACACCCAAAGCATCTTCTAGTTTCTTTGAAACATTCTCACTGATGCCTCTTCCAACATAATTTACATGAGGGAAATTGAACTTTCTTTCATCTATGATCATCAAGAAACTCCATCTTTCTCTTGTTAGCTGATTCAAGAAACATTCCAAAGTTGAGATTATTGATCATATTATGAGATTTATAATTAGGCATAATAACGATATGTGGACCTCCAGATCCAATTTAATTTGGTTTATCATGAAGAATAGCATTCCATTTTCCATCATATCCTCTATTATCATGAATCATCCTGTTTCCAGCCATTTTCTAAAACCCAAAAAGAATAATGTGAGAGGCAAAAATCATGCTAGGAAAACAACATAATAAAGGGAGATTAACTTCAATATATAACATCATATGTTTAATTATAAGATATTTACCTTAATTATAGGACTATAACCTATACATATACTTAACCTTAGAGCCATCCCTAGACATACCGTAGAAATATCTATAGGGATCTCACTAAAGTTTTTGCATCCTAGTTTCCAAATGATAACTAAACCTTTCCTATAATACCAAATCTAGCAGTCTGGAATTACATCCAGTGGAATAAAATTGATACCTATCAGGGCACACCATGGGAGGCTACACCCCCGGGGCGGGACACACCACCATCCCTAGTGGAAGCCATTTCCTCATTAAGCCCTTGGGCGGAGAGCCATGGTTCGTCCAAAGCTAACATGTGAGAGTTCCCAAGGATTGGATTCATTACTACCTCCTTTGCCTCTAATACCAAATATAGAGACCCAAATATTGATGTACATACACTTTAAATTACATTTTTGTAATACGTAATACATAACAAAAACAGACACCAAATGAACGTAATAGTTTAGTGTCTTTGAAAACTCGAAATATAATCTTCTAATTTTGGTGAAGGAAATTCAACATCTCCCATAATGATCTTCCCTTTTTTTACCTGAAACCTTTCTTTATATCCTGGGGAAAAGAAAACATATAAATTGTGAGCTCAAATCCTCAGTAAGGGTAAGCATGGAGAAAATAAAACAAACCATATAAATTTGAACTTCAAAACATGAACATAATGTTTACACATAAAAATCTTGAGTTGTGAAATAAATCTTGGTAGTACATAAGGAATAGGTCATAAAGGGAAATCAATCATGATAAAATAGAATGGGAATAAAACATTTAATTGTGGAAAACCATTAATCACATGATATTATTTCCATAGTAGCCAAGACATTGCTGCCAAGACCATCTTAGAGGACAAAGTCCCTTTCTGAATCGAGTTCACTCCTCATTCCAGTCCTGTATCACTGAACCAGATTAACTTACCATTCCAGCCATGTCTATCTCATGAGATATAAATCATTAACCAATTAATTTTAGGGAGATATATGTACCACCCATCTCATAATGAAATCATTCTTACTTTTTCCACAAAATAAACATAAATCATACATCATAACCCAAATAATAAAATGGGTTTCATGAACATCATCCCATCATAACATAATACATATAAAACAAATGGATATCATTTAATAAAAAGTAGAATCAAACCATGTAAATAATAGAGACATTATACTTGAAACATAATCATACTAAATAATTTCATCTTAGATGGAAAATGGTTTTGACAAAACACTTGAAATAAATTCTTGAGGAAAATATCCTTTCTTCTTTAAAATCATTTTTTTCACAAAATTCCATGAAATTTTAAAAGAAAAGAATTTTTTTGAAAATAATAATGGAAAAATGTAGAATAATCTTCATGAAAATTAGGCGATATGAAACCATAAAAATCCGTTCAGTCCGTATAAGTTAAAAAACATTGTCCTCGTACTTTTGTCGGAAAAGTCAAAAAGTTCCTCGTATGGTAATCAAAAGAAAGATTCCTTCCCTAACACAAAGTAAAAGTCAAATATGGGTAAAAATGACATTAAACATACATGTAATAATATTAAACACTTTATGAACAACATTTTATGGGCATGGATGGAAAATATAACCCCAGTAAATACTTACGTGTAAGCAATCTCGGAAAAAAATGAGATTGAAAAATTATCCCATACCTTAGATCTGATATGATTCGTACGTATCCGAAAATCCTGTATAATGATTTAAATAATGTCATTTACTTATTAAAGAATCATATTTATTGTTATGATATCATATATAATTCACTTATGACTTTATGTTACCCGTTCTTTTATAAATTCCATGTTAAAGTAGCGTTTTGGGTAAAATCATTTTATTTATCGTACGTTTTTTGACCTATTGTTATTGACATTATTATTACTTATATCATGATTTAATTACTTTAATAATGTAAATAATGATTTATATATCATATATATTCATTATATATATATATTATAGATATATGAATGAAATGAAATACATCTTTCATGGAGACGGTAGGTCGTACGTATGCATGAATGTTGTTTTCCTTTCCTTATTGAATTGAATGGAAGTAAGTAGATGACATATATATATATATATACATAAATATAGTAGCTTAATTATTTCATATATTTCATTATTATTCATTATATATACTTTATAATTATTCTTAAATGGTTAACATGGAGAATGAATCTCATCGCGTCGTGGAGACGATAATCCGTATGTACACACGAGCGATGATATCCCTCCCATAATTATTGAATTGAATTGGAGTGGATGATATAATATCTCAGAATCATAATGATGTTATAATAACTATATTTATTTATTTATTCCTTACACCATTATACCCATCCAAGTATGGTGGTGGTGGAAAAACATATTACACCATGACGTGGAGACGGTATTCCGTACGTACGCATGAGCGCTGATTTTGTTTTTCGTAGGATGGATAGTAGGTGAAATGAAGTTGTTTCATATTTATAATAACATATCAGTATATTAGTGATACTGATGTTAGTACTCTATAATTAAACAACTAAAGAAGATGAATTTGAAGAAGAAAAAAACTTGAAAGAATCGGTAGAACAGATTACCTCTTCTTCGACGCACCTCTTTTAAGCTTCCTCTTAAGGCACTAGAGTTGGTATTTTGAGGAGACCAGAACCTATAAAATGTTTCTAGGGAAGTTGAGAATGGAATTGGGCAGGGTTTGTCTGAGATTTAGTGCCCAAAATTGTGTAAATAGAAGAGGTAGGAGGTTCCCTTTTATAAGGGAGGAGAGGGGCACCTTAAGAATAACATAAAATATTATTTTATAATAAAGTCATATTTGGTTTATAATAGCTCCAAATTGATTTATTTATAATATAAAGTGGGTATGGGTCTAAATAATCTCAACCAATTGTGTTTATACAATTTTAGGTTACTATTTTAAACTTATCATTTAGATTTAACTCTAAGTTAAATAATTTATCTTTTACCGTGTCTTTTTGTTTTGTTACACTATATGGTTAATAAAATTACTATAAAAAGCCAAAAAACCCAACTGGTTCATTATTAATATATATAACCTTATCTAAGTCATTTGGCTGAACCTTATATTTTTAGGAATAGAATATCAATTAATATTATAATATTTTTTTTAAAAACTATTTTATGTCAATTTTGACACTATTTGGTAGTAGATTTTTGTGAAAATCATAACTTCATGATTAGTTCGAAAAAAGTTAATTTAATCAATACTAACATATCATATTAACCTAGAAAATTAGTGTAATTCATAAAGAGTCTCAAATTACATTTATTTGGGTATTTATAACATCAATTATGTTAATATTTCATTAATAAGGTAATTACTTCATCACCCAAGTGTCATAAATAAATTAAATTATTTAATGTCTAAATAAAATACATATATGTAGGAAATATTTTTACCTTTCTAATGAATATTTATAGTCTAATTTATCTTATATATAACCGTATATTTAAAATGTTTTAGTTATTAAACTGTGATTTTAACTATTTTAACTCTTCTTTAAATAAAATAATAATAAATGTCCTAATCTAATCCAAGTGGACCTAAATGATAATATTTTATTTCTAAGGTTTTTTTGTTAGAATTAAAATTATCCAATAGAATTAGGACATGTGTTAGGGTAATAATAATATCATTTTTACCCTTAATTACCCTATTTACTTTTAACTGTGATAAATAAAAGTTAAAAGTTACTATTCACCAAAAATTATTTTTATCTCATTGAACCACATTTTACTCCTTGATATTAACCATGTCTCTCAGATTTTCAAAACTACACTCACAGAAGTCGTAAAATTAAGTTTTATGTAAATTTTCAAATTCTCTTATGAGGTGGGTAAAAGACGGTGAAAAGTTCAGTAAAATTTATATATATATATAATTATTATAAAATGACTCAAATGAATCACATTGAACTTATATAGGTATTATTTATCAATTTTGACCTAAAATAAATTTAAATAAAATAAATAATTATTTAAATAAAAAGTCGGTTTTTAAATAGTAACCTAGTGTTTTCACTATTCATCAAAAAATCAAAATTTTCAGAAAAATACCAAAAATTTACCCTAGGCTTATTTCAATATTACAAATCCAAAAATGAAGTCCATTTTAAAAAATAAAATTTATAAAATTTCATAAATTGGGTATTACTATTCATAATGGCTAGTTTATATAATATTTTATTGACATATCATTGTTTAGTGAAACTCGGTATTGCGTACAACACACGATATCGTGGATGTTCGTAATTGCGTGTAATGAAAGCCATGTCAGGGTTGCGTGTAGTGAAAGATTATTGTATTGTTTCATATAATATAATCCAAACATATTTCATTTATACATTGAATATATATATATATATACACTCAATGTTTTATAGAATAACTTCTATCAAACGAACTTGAAATTGTGTGTAACACGATCCAAGAATAGTGTTGCGTATACTGCAAGCTAATATGGTGTTGTGTATAGCGAAAGATAATCTTGGTGTAGCATACAAAGAAAGATATCAAATAAATTAAAAATAATAATTCTCATAAAATCTCGGGGTGTTACACACTTTACCCAACTATGTAGTTATTCCCTTTAGATCAGCACTTGAGAACTCCTGCCTAGTCTCATCCAAGCTCAATCATCCATCATCATCACTATGAGGCCATAACTCAATCAAAAAAATCCAAATTAATTAATTTTAATTATTTATAATTTATTAAACAATTTAAAACTAATTTTTAAATTTATTATAAAAATATTTAATACCTAAAAACTCATTGAGCCATAACCTCTCGCTTAAACCTCAAGACATGGGGTGCGACCCACTCCTATCACACAGTTGAACTAGAGACATGCAAATGTCTCAACCCAATTACCTGAATTAACAATCAATTTCATCCAAATTTTCATAAAACTAAAATATTTACATATAGTCGCGTAAATAAATTGAAATGATGTGTGAAATTGCAATTACATCACCTCAGGATGTCCTTTAACAAATCCAAATGAAATCCTCATGATTTTCAGATGATTGCACTATGTTTTGGTTAAATAATCACTGAAACCCTAGCCAATGAAAATTGAAATTTTTGGAATCAAGTTATTATAAGAAAAAAATTGGTAGATGGATAGATTTACCTTAAATTTTAACACCCAAAAACATTACAACATTTTACCATTAGAATAAATTTATTTTTTTGTAAGCTTTCATTACACGCAAGAACAACATTCTTTGATGGCATGCATTACATGAAAGACTGAGTTTTATTGAATATTATTAATGTTAGTAGTTAAATTGGCAGTTATTAATATGATTAAATAACTTATGAAAATATATGTTTGAATTCATTGGTTACCAATTAATTCGAAATATATATAAAAAACAATTGAAAATAAATAAAACTTTTAAAAAAAAATATTATTATGCGCCCCAGGCATTTTATATTGATAAATTAAATTCATTACTATTAATGAATGATCTTAATAAAATTTTTATATTATAAATTTTATAATTTGTTTGACATTCATCCAATATATTTGATAGGAATAATATAAGAACCAATCTAAATGTATGTATAAAAGCTATATTTTTCTAAAGGCAGTTTTTCCGCCTTTTAATGGGTTATTTGTTTTAATTTTTTTTTTGAAAATTTAATTATTTTAATTTGAAAAAATAAATTCATTTTTAAAATAGTAATTTAAAAATTATATTAGGGTGAATTTTTGATATTTTTTGAGAAGTTTATTTTTTTGATGGATTGTGAAAATACTGGATTTTAATTGAAAACTACATTTTCATATAAGTAATTTATAATGATAAATTATATTTTGAATTGATTTTAAAGTTAAAATATATTAATTAGAGATATATTAATCCAATTAATATCTTTTCAATCATTTTTATGTTCAATTTAGATATAAAACTTACTTAAATTTTGATCATTTTCACTTTAAAAACCCACTTTCTCATCCCGTTTTTTGGGATTAATTTTAAATTAAATTTTTTCACTTATGTGATTCGAAATTGAAGAAATGTATTAAATATTTATAAAAATAATAATTTATAATTTATAATAAGTTAAACTTAAATTTTTACCAAATTTATTAGCTAAAGTAGTCAAAATTAATTACAATGATTAAGACAAAAATGAGTTTACCAAGAGACTAAACATTAAACTTAAGTGGATAAATGACCAAGAAACTCGTCTAACAAAGATTGGATAGAAATATTTCAACCTTATACCTTATAGTATCTATATATTTCCATAATTGGGGCATGGTTACATGAAAAAAATGTGGGTGGAATTCACTCTTCCAAAAAATTACAAGTGTGCCCCTCACACCCCTTATAGAAGGCCTTCCCCTCTCCTATCCACTTCACACCTTCAAACCAATTTAGTTCACCCAATAAATTCTAAAATAACTTTTCAAATTATGTAATATTATCCTATAATCCTCATCTTTTTCATAAATAAAACTTAGTAAGGATTTTGTGAAAACCTAAGAAGGATACCCAAAAAAATATAATGTTTTCTAAAAGCACTTTTATTTTATTTCATTATCCACCTCCATAAATTTATAATATCAAATGATTATATATTAACCATATTATCTTAAATATACTGATATGTTTTTATGTTAAGGTTACCGCCTAAAAATTCACACACTTTCATCAAATGGGTTACGAAATAATCATTTGTGTGTATGACGGACGACAGACTTGCGAACTGATGTCGTTCATTTTTCAATTACCACATTTCAAGGGATGAAATAATGATTGATTTATAAATTATATATGATAAAAATTATATTTATCATGTTTTTATTATTATATAATTTTCATATTATACATACCTTTATGCTTTAAATTTTGTAGGAATATGGTAACGCCACTCGTTTGCACATCGGACTACCTTCTCTCGAAGTGATGTGACAAGCTCATGCTTTACACGGAATTTATTAATGATGTTTTTAATAAAAAATATTATATATATGTCATAATAATGATATTTTTAATAATATATATATATAATTTAATTTAATTTTATTTCTTTCAATACGATAATAAAACGGAAACAATGTTCATGCGTACGTGCGGCCTACCGTCTCTATGAATGATATATTTCATTTCTTATAACACAATTTTATGGACTTCTATATATATATATACTTAATATATATTATATTTAAATTATGTTTTAAATTATGGAAATGATTAAATCATGATCGTAGTAAGAGGAACAAAAAATAACACGTCAAAACATACTTAAAAAACAAGGCAATTAACTCCTAAAATAATGAAAATAATGAAATATTATCAAAAAATGGGTGATAATATGTTATAAAATAATAATATATGATAATATAAATATTAATATAATTATGGTATAATCTAATAAAATACCTAAAAACATTATACATTTGGTTAAGAGTGTTCAACCAAAAGGAAGCGTAAGGTAGGAGATTTCATCTCAATTTACATTCCATTGAGACTTAATTTTTATTATGAAGCAATTCAGTTTTATGAGGTGTATATACATAAACTTTGACATTTAATATCATTAATACTTCATTATTCATGGTATTTTATGTTTTAATTTGAATTATTTCATCCAAAGGTATTGGATTTGAAAATTTCCAAGTGATAAAAGTTATTGTGAAATCTCACTTTCTTTTCTGATTGTTCACTTTTTCTTGAAATAATCACTTTATTGTAATAAGTTTTCATTGGAAATAATATTATTGTTAAATATCCATGTTCATTTTTAATTTATATGATTATTTCCTAAACTATAAACCATTTTTTACATATATTGTTTACTTTGAAAGTTATTGGAATAACTTAGGAAATATTGATAAATTTATATCCTTAAATCATTAAGGATATTTAATAGGAAACATTGTTTATGAATTAAATTGAATATTAAATATATGAATAATTCTTTGTACAAATATTTCATGGGTTGAGGACCATTTAAAGCAATCCCCTTGACACATCATTAGTCTCATGAGATGAATTAGTTGGCCAAATAATATGGGATTTTAGCCGGTATGTTTAAACTGTCATGTGAAAGCTATTGATAGTAAAGGTTCCATGTGTCTAGGAAACATGATGTCTAATATTTATGGATTTCATTTATTCATAAATCAATTTTTATTATTTTTTCATGATATTTTTCTATATGAAATTATTTATGGATGCATTTTATTCGTAGTTTATTGATTAAATGACATTTATTTTTTGTTATTTATCTAATAATATTGATTATTATTTATCTATATATTTATGTGGAATGTTTGTTCATTTATCTACCCTACGATATTGATTATGATTATTGATTCATGGTTGCTTCCATTGTACTTAACCCTTACTGGTCATTTGATATCACTCTTATTTTGTATCCTTTCCCCAGGATATGAAGATGAATTCTCATAATGAGTTTCAAGGATGTTGAGATTTTAATTTTGTTATGTTTTATTTTCTCTTACCAATTTAATAAAGTAATGAACTAGGTCTATGATCTAGGTTCAAGGTGATTACAGATTTTATCCGATGAAGTTTAGTAGAATACTTGGGAAATAGATTTATAAAAACATATATTAGGGAACATAACCCAAAGATTGAATTTGAGGATAATCATAAAAGAACATACTAAATTTTTGGTAAGGTGGAGATTATGAGGGTCTTCTTATAAATACATCTATTTCTAGATACTATAAGTGGATGTGGTTCTGGCACAAATTTACCGAGGGGTAAGAACTCCGAAAAGGGTGTGTCGGGCATGAATCATGTGTAAACTGGTACATGAAAATGGACCATACTATGCACTTGGTTTGAAACTCCCATGGGATACACTTAGGATAATTTAAATTTTCATGAAAAATCATTACGAAGTATTTTAAATTAAAAATAACCCCAAAGAAACCAAATTTTAGGATTTTGATATTAACAATGAATAAAATTTTAATTTATGTTGAGCATTAAACAATATTTGGAATTATAAATTATGATTTAAAATCAATATTTTTTGTGAGATAATTTAGTATATGTCATTGGTTAGAAATGTCATCTGGAGGGAACAATGGTGACAATAATCTTGGAAATTGTAGAGATTTATCTACTAAGGAAACCAATACATCTGGTATTGGAATAGAGAAAATCACTGCTATATTAGGGAAGATTAATCAGATTATAACAAATATGCTTTCCTGGAATGAGTAACCTATTCCATAGTGATATTATCTTATTTTTTATAACATTATGCGATAGAATCCCCCATCATTTAATGATAATACGAAACCAATTGTAGTTGAAAAAAAGATTAAATATTTGGAGAAGATATTTATTGATTTGGTATGTGGTGAAAGGGAAAAGGATACACTTTACATGTATTGTCTCAAAAGCGATATTGATAAATTCTGGGCATTGATCTAGAATAGTAGGGAGGAAGAAGAAATAAAACTCATGGAATTGAAAAATTTTAAGGAGACATTCTTGTATAAATATTTCCCTAATGAGTAAAAATTGAGATAAAAAGAATGTTTCTTAGATTAAATAAAAATTACAAATAAAGTGTTGCAGATTATGAATAAACATTTACAAGGTCACCCAGGTATTCCATGAATTACATATGTGACCTATAGTGATAGATTGACCATTTAATTAAAGGGATTAAGCTAATTATCTAAAGGCCACTGGTCACTTAGATTTTTTTCATACGATTAAATAGTTTTATGTACCATAAAAAAGGAGAATTGATTCTCTAGATCATATATATTCAATGGAAACTAATAGAATAAGATGTCATCTGAACACCATGAAAATAGAAATGTATAAAAAAATAAGAATAAAATAAAGGGATTCCCATAACATGAGAACAATTGAAGGAATCACACTAGGAAATGCCTAAAGGTAATGAGAGTTTTTTATAAGTGTGATAAAAGGGTTGTCATGTTAAATAATTCAAGGGGAAGAAGTAAAACAATAAAATTCAGTGTTACAACTTCAAGGAGAAGGGGTACTATGAAAAATAATTCCCTAAGTGTTAAGGTAATATACTATAGAAGAGGACAATGGGAGATGACTAAGATTATGCGATCATTACAACTGAGGTAGAAGTATCCAATGATGTGGTGGGGGTACATTAATCTTGTATTCAAATTTTTCCAATTCAATATTTGATTTTGGATCATCACACTCTTTTATATCTACTTAGTTTTCTAAGAAAATAAGGCATTTACCTTTTGATTTAATAAGGGAGTTGTTAGTAGAAACTCCTAAGAAAAGTTTCATTGTAACAGAGATGTGTTGGGAAGTCCCCATTATGAAACAGAAACATGGTTTATTTTATAATGTTATTATCAAACCTATGATTGAATTCTATATAATCATTTTTATGGATTGGATTTCAAAATATGATGCAAAAAATCAATATAAGGAAGAAATTAAGATTTGTGATGAAGATATAGAATTTCTCGTCTTTAGATAAGAAACTTCATCATCAGATTATTTTCTAAATCCACCCCCAGTAGCTAAGATGAATAAAATTCTTGGGGAAGAAGGGAAAACAACATATAGGGATGAATAAGTTAATCTTAAAATTGATGATTTACCAATTTTAAAGGAATACATTGATGTATTATCTAAATAATTACCTGGACATCCCCCAGAGCATGAAGTTGAGTTTTCCATTGATTTAATCCCTAATTCAAGATAAATACTAAATAATTCATATAGAATGAACACTATGGAATTAGTGGAGTTGAAGAAACAACTATAGGATTTGGGTAAGAAATATTTTATTCACCCTAGAGTTTCATTATGGGAAGACCCTGTTATCTTAGTTAAAAATAAAGATTGTTCAATTAGGATGTAAATTGTTTTTTGGTAAATCAATAATATTATGATAAGTAACAAGTATCCTCTACCTTATGTTGACGACCTATTTGATAAACTTCATGAAGCCCAAATTTTTTAAAATATTGATCTTTATTCTGGGTATCATAAATTGCATGTAAAGAAAGAATACACCAAAGATAGAATTTAGAATGATGTATGGATATTAAAACATTTCAGTTATGTCATTTGGATTGACTAATTAACCCTATTTTTTAATCGATTTAATGTATATATTAATCAAGGAATATCTTGATGATATTTTTCAGTATTCATTGATCATATTTTAGGGTATTCCAATATATTTGGGGACTATGATAATCACTTTTAGATCATTCCTGAGACTCATAGAAGGAATGAGTTTTATGGAAAATTTAATAAGTGTGATTTCTGATTTTAAGAAGTTTTTTTTCTTGTCCATATTGTCTCCAAAAATGGAATCTCAGTTGATCGTGCAAAAATAAAGGTAGTCATATAATGGATTACACCAATGAACATAACTGAGGTATGTAGTTTTCTTGGTTTGGACGGTTACTATTAGATATTTGTTTATAATTTTACCCGATTTTCTAACCCTTTAACCATGATTACACCTTAATCGGTTGAGTTTTTTTGGATAAAGGAATGTGAATAATGTTTTGATGAACTAAAGAAGTGATTGGTCAATGTTCTAATTTTGACTCTACCATCTTGAGGTCATGGGTTTGTGATATATAGTGATGCATAAAATAAGGGACTTATTTGTGCCCTAATGAAAAATGATAATCGTATTTCATATGTATCAAGGAAATTGAAGATTCAAGAATAGATCTACCAAACTCATGATCTTGAGTTGGAAACTATGATATTTTCTTTGATGTTATATAGACATCATCTCTATGGAGAAATATGTGAGATATACAAGGATCCTAAAATCATGAAATACATATTTTCATATAAATATATCAATATGAGACAAAGGTGATGGCTCGAGCTACTCAAAGATTATGATTTCTCAGTACAAAAACACCCAGGGATATAAAATATAGTAGTTGATGCATTGAGTAGCAAAGATCATTGAATTATAACCCAAATTAGGATTAAGATGGATCATATGTTAATGGATCTAGTAAATAAGGACATGGGAACTACTAAAAAAGGAAAGACATCATTAATTTTCCAAATTATTGAAAAACAATATTTATTAGAGATGATAAATAATTCTCAATTAGTTGATGAGATCTTTCAGAATAAAATTAATGCTGTGAACAATGGGAAATTAGAAGACTTAATTTGTGAAGATAGTGTTATGAAATTTGGAATGATATTATGCATTCCATATATACCTAATCTAAAAAGGGAATTGTTGGATGACACTCATATCTCAAATTTCTCTATATACCCTAATAGCATAAAAATGTATAGGGATTTGATGGAACATTTTTGGTGGGATAACCTGAAGTGGAAAAGATCTGATTATGTGTCTAGATGTTTGGTTTTACAATATGTAAAAATTGTGAGATGGAAACCTATGGTTTTCATGCAACCTATTTATATTATTATATGAAAATGGGATGACATTAGTAAGTAATTTATCATAGTACCACCAAAGTATCCTAGAAATAATGATGCAATATGGGTCATCATTGATCTCCTAAAAGAATATGCACATTTCCTCACTACAAGAGAAGATTTACCCCTTGAGAGACTTGAAATGATCTTTATTAATAAAGTTGTAAGAATTCATGGAACACGTCTATCAATTATTTCTAATTGAGATCCCTATTTTATGTTGAAATTCTAGAAGATTCTTCATAAGGATCTGGATACTGAGCTTCATTTGAGAACCTCTTACCATCCTCAAACTGATAGACAATATGAAAGGACTATTTAAGTAATGGAAGACATTATGAGGTCATTCTTACTCAACTTTAAAGGTATGTGGGATCAATATTTGCCTTTAGTAAATATTAGGGTAATGTTCCCTAATATATGTTATTATAAATCTATTTCCCAAGTATTCTACTAAACTTCATCGGATAAAATCTGTAATCACCTTGAACCTAGATCATAGACCTAGTGCATTACTTTATTAAATTTGTAAGAGAAAATAAAACATAACAAAATTAATATCTCAACATCCTTGAAACTCATTATGAGAATTCATCTTCATATCCTGGGGAAAGGAAACAAAATAAGAGTGATATCAAATGACCAGTAAGGGTTAAGTACAATGGAAGCAACCATGAATCAATAACCATAATCAATATCGTAGGGTAGATAACTGAACAAACATTCCACATAAATATATAGATAAACAATAATCAATATTATTAGATAAATAACAAAAAATAAATGTCATTTATTCAATAAACTAAGAATAAAATGCATCCATAAATAATTTCATAGAGAAAAATATCATGGAAAAATAATAAAAATTGATTTATGAATAAATGAAATGCATAAATATTAGACATCATGTTTCCTAGACACATGGAACCTTTACTATCAATAGCTTTCACAAGACAGTTTAAACATACCGGCTAAAATCCCATATTATTTGGCCAACTAATTCATCTCATGAGACAAATGATGCGTCAAGGGGATTGCTTTAAATGGTCCTCAACCCATGAAATATTAGTACAAAGAATTATTCATATATTTAATATTCAATTTAATTCATAAACAAGAAGAAATAAAACTCATGGAATTGAAAAATTTTAAGGAGACATTCTTGTATAAATATTTCCCTCATGAGTAAAAATTGAGATAAAAAGAATGTTTCTTAGATTAAATAAAAATTACAAATAAAGTGTTGCAGATTATGAATAAACATTTACAAGGTCACCCAGGTATTCCATGAATTACATATGTGACCTAGAGTGAAAGATTGACCATTTAATTAAAGGGATTAAGCTAATTATCTAAAGGCCACTGGTCACTTAGATTTTTTTCATACGATTAAATAGTTTTATGTACCATAAAAAAGGAGAATTGATTCTCTAGATCATATATATTCAATGGAAACTAATAGAATAAGATGTCATCTGAACACCATGAAAATAGAAATGTATAAAAAAAGAAGAATAAGATAAAGGGATTCCCATAACATGAGAACCATTGAAGGAATCACACTATGAAATGCCTAAAGGTAATGAGAGTTTTTTATAAGTGTGATAAAAGGGTTGTCATGTTAAATAATTCAAGGGGAAGAAGTAAAACAATACAATTCAGTGTTACAACTTCAAGGAGAAGGGGTACTATGAAAAATAATTCCCTAAGTGTTAAGGTAATATACTATAGAAGAGGATAATGGGAGATGACTAAGATTATGCGATCATTACAACTGAGGTAGAATTATCCAATGATGTGGTGGGGGTACATTAGTCTTGTATTCAAATTTTTCCAATTCAATATTTGATTTTGGATCATCACACTCTTTTATATCTACTTAGTTTTCTAAGAAAATAAGGCATTTACCTTTTGATTTAATAAGGGAGTTGTTAGTAGAAACTCCTAAGAAAAGTTTCATTGTAACAGAGATGTGTTGGGAAGTCCCCATTATGAAACAGAAACATGGTTTATTTTATAATGTTATTATCAAACCTATGATTGAATTCTATATAATCATTTTTATGGATTGGATTTCAAAATATGATGCAAAAATTCATTATAAGGAAGAAATTAAGATTTGTGATGAAGATATAGAATTTCTCGTCTTTAGATAAGAAACTTCATCATCAGATTATTTTCTAAATCCACCCCCAGTAGCTAAGATGAATAAAATTCTTGGGGAAGAAGGGAAAACAACATATAGGGATGAATATGTTAATCTTAAAATTGATGATTTACCAATTTTAAAGGAATACATTGATGTATTATCTAAATAATTACTTGGACATCCCCTAGAGCATGAAGTTGAGTTTTCCATTGATTAAATCCCTAATTCAAGATCAATACTAAATAATTCATATAGAATGAACACTATGGAATTAGTGGAGTTGAAGAAACAACTATAGGATTTGGGTAAGAAATATTTTATTCACCCTAGAGTTTCATTATGGGAAGACCCTGTTATCTTAGTTAAAAATAAAGATTGTTCAATTAGGATGTAAATTGTTTTTTGGTAAATCAATAATATTATGATAAGTAACAAGTATCATCTACCTTATGTTGACGACCTATTTGATAAACTTCATGAAGCCCAAATTTTTTAAAATATTGATCTTTATTCTGGGTATCATAAATTGCAAGTAAAGAAAGAATACACCAAAGATAGCATTTAGAATGATGTATGGATATTAAAAGTTTTCAGTTATGTCATTTGGAATGACTAATTAACCCTATTTTTTTAATGGATTTAATGTATATATTAATCAAGGAATATCTTGATGATATTTTTCAGTATTCATTGATCATATTTTAGGGTCTTCCAATATATTTGGGGACTATGATAATCACTTTTAGATCATTCCTGAGACTCTTAGAAGGAATGAGTTTTATGGAAAATTTAATAAGTGTGATTTCTGATTTTAGGAAGTTTCTTTTCTTGTCCATATTGTCTCCAAAAATGGAATCTCAGTTGATCGTGCAAAAATAAAGGTAGTCATATAATGGATTACCCCAATGAACATAACTGAGGTATGTAGTTTTCTTGGTTTGGACGGTTACTATTAGATATTTGTTTATAATTTTACCCGATTTTCTAACCCTTTAACCAAGATTACACCTTAATCGGTTGAGTTTTTTTGGATAAAGGAATGTGAATAATGTTTTGATGAACTAAAGAAGTGATTGCTCAATGTACTAATTTTGACTCTACCATCTTGAGGTCATGGGATTGTGATATATAGTGATGCATAAAATAAGGGACTTATTTGTGCCCTAATGAAAAATGATAATCTTATTTCATATGTATCAAGGAAATTGAAGATTCAAGAATAGAACTACCAAACTCATGATCTTGAGTTGGAAACTATGATATTTTCTTTGATGTTATATAGACATCATCTCTATGGAGAAATATGTGAGATATACAAGGATCCTAAAATCATGAAATACATATTTTCATATAAATATATCAATATGAGACAAAGGTGATGGCTCGAGCTACTCAAAGATTATGATTTCTCAATACACAACCACCCAGGGATATAAAATATAGCAGTTGATTCATTGAGTAGCAAAGATCATTGAATTATAACCCAAATGAGGATTAAGATGGATCATATGTTAATGGATCTAGTAAAAAAGGACATGGGAACTACTAAAAAAGGAAAGACATCATTAATTTTCCAGATTATTGAAAAACAATATTTATTAGAGATGATAAATAATTCTCAATTAGTTGATGAGATCTTTCAGAATAAAATTAATGCTGTGAACAATGGGAAATTAGAAGACTTAATTTGTGAAGATAGTGTTATGAAATTTGGAAAGATATTATGCATTCCATATATATCTAATCTAAAAAGGGAATTGTTGGATGACACTCATATCTCAAATTTCTATATATACCCTAATAGCATAAAAATGTATAGGGATTTGATGGAACATTTTTGGTGGGATAACCTAAAGTGGAAAAGTTCTGATTATGTGTCTAGATGTTTGGTTTTACAATATGTAAAAATTGTGAGATGGAAACCTATGGTTTTCATGCAACCTATTTATATTATTATATGAAAATGGGATGACATTAGTAGGTAATTTATCATAGTACCACCAAAGTATCCTAGAAATAATGATGTAATATGGGTCATCATTGATCTCCTAAAAGAATATGCATATTTCCTCACTACAAGAGAAGATTTACCCCTTGAGAGACTTGAAATGATCTATATTAATAAAGTTGTAAGAATTCATGGAACACCTCTATCAATTATTTCTAATTGAGATCCCTATTTTATGATGAAATTCTAGATGATTCTTCATAAGGATCTTGATACTGAGCTTCATTTGAGAACCTCTTACCATCCTCAAACTGATAGACAATATGAAAGGACTATTTAAGTAATGGAAGACATTATGAGGTCATTCTTACTCAACTTTAAAGGTATGTGGGATCAATATTTACCTTTAGTAAATTTTTCTTATAATGATAGTTTCCATTAAAGTATTCAAATGGTGACATATAAACCATTGTATGGAAAGAGATGTCGCACTCCAACATTTTTGGGATGATGTTGGTGAAAGGAAATTCATAGGCCAAGAACTTATTGAAAAAAGAACACTAAAGGTAAATTCTATTCAAGATCAAATTAAATAATCTCAAAGTTGAAAAAATATTTATTCCAATAATCATAAATAATCTCAAAGTTGAAATTATTGAGTAATCAAACAAATATTTTGGTAAAGGTACTCTGAAGGAATCACAAAATGGAGTAAGAAATGTGGGAACCAGATGATATTATAAAGAAGAAATGGTAACATACAAGATTTTATCAAAGGTACAAATTGTTTAATTTTGATTTAATTTCCTTTATTTGGACCTTATAATAATGCTTAATGGATTCAAGGGGGTATCAAGTGTGTTCAATGCTCGTTCAGAGCCAATATCCCTAAAAATTAAAGAAGTAGATTAGGCCTCATGGTTAGTAAAAACAGCATAGCCCAACCATCATGGTTTCAATAAATCATGCATTTGTAGATAGTGGGGTGCTGTGGGCCACAAAGTTTGTCTACAATCATGAAACCCCAAGAGCTTTCCCATGAATCCAACTAATTTTTTTTGGACAATGTATTTTTCACAGTTTGCGCACGGTTAGACAAACTATGTGCCTAACCATGCAGGGGGACCATTTGAAGTAGTGGCTTGATGCATAGTTGGCACATAGTTTGGCCAACCATCCAGCCAAACCTTACACCCTTGTTTTGAGGGTAAAATAGCCTTTTTACCTTAATTAATGTTTTAAAACTTCCTCTTCTTTCTCCCACTATTCTTTAGTGGTTCAAACCTACTCCATCGTTCACGATCTCCACCTTCCCTCATTTAGGGTTTGTGATAAATCTTGCAATCAGACTCCAAATATCTCACTGTCAGTAGCATTGGAAAGTTCTCAATAATATCTTCAACCGCATCCTTTCTATTTCAAGTTTCATCTATCCATTATTTTTCTTTATAGGTGTGACAATTTTCAACCTATTTTTCATGGCGTTTGATGATTTATTCATTTTATCCCATTATAGATCGAATCAAGACTTGAAAACAGATGAGTGTAGTGATACTAAATATAGGTAGTTGGTGTATGTATTTCCCTCTCTTTTCATTGCTTTAAAGTGGGTATGTCATTGTACCTCTTATTATAACCTTATGGTAAAACCATAAATTTAATAAATATACTAAATCAACATATTTCCATATATAGTACCATCAATGTGAGTAGATAATCACTATCATGGGTCATCAATTTGATCAAATCCACCCAAAAAAGAATGTTTCCCCTCTTAGTGGAATTTTTCACCAACGAAAAAATTGAAAAACACCTCTTTAGGTTTAAATAACTTTTAATGACTGATTTAAAGGGAATAATTTAATTAATATGTTAATCAATAGTGTGTGTGTGTGGGTTTTAGCATGTCAAATTCAATAATTTTTAAATTAATTTGATATTGACATGTGATCCATCGGTTTGTACCCTTATTGAAATGCCCTATATTCCATGCCCATTGACTAGGCCTATTTATTTATGCCTTATGCCATTGTTTATGCTTGTTTCAATATATGCATGCCTTACAGATTCAATACTTATGGTTATTTCATATGATTAAGATATTCTCCTTATACATTGATCTTGTTTCTTAATTCCATGTACTCATTTCATTAAAACACAATTTATTTTTATGAATTGGATGTTATGATTCGCTAGCTTATTAGCATATGATATTTCCATGACTTATTGTTGACATGTGATTATATATGTTATGTATTGTATGTTGTTATATGATTTATATGTCTCACCTTAGATGGGACGAGAGAGAACATGGGACACATTTAAAGGACACTATGTATGGGTTCACTGTGTTTGGTTTGGATCTACCTGACACTCTTAGAGTTATATATTGTCTTTCCATGTGCATGATCTCTAGGGGTATTATACATACTTGCGAGAGACACCAGTTACCTATGAGAAAAATCAAGGATGGACACATTGGAAGGATGGACATTCTAAGCCTTGGGTGATACTAGGTCCCCTATGTGTGATACTTAGTATGGACTCCGAGTCACCATTCCATGAGTGATACAAGGAATGGATTTATGGGTTACCTTGGATTGACTCAGTGGTATTAATTAGAATAGATTTACCTGTAGAAAACCTTTGTATTGTTTACAGATTTATTTTTATGGTTTCATGACTCCACCTTTATATTTTATGGATTGTTTGTTGGTGTATATGTGATGCCTCTTATTTATGTTATGAGCATGATTGACTGATGATATAGAAATTTGACCACCAAACCAAATCAAAATATTGGGGTCTATCTACCTTGGTTAGTTTATTTATGATAGCCAATGTATCAATCATATATCTCATAAAAGTACCATGGTTTAGGCATCTTGATAAGGCTGAAGTTAGTGCTAATGGTTGGGAATCCATTTAGGAACCTGAGGTGAAGTGTTTATTCTTTTCTTTCATTATTTCCTTGAATTTTTAAAATATGGAACATTGTTCACCTATATTTCACACGTAATGGATTGATCTAGACTCCTTTGGTGGCACCCTACTGAGAATATATCTCACACCAAACTTGACCCGCTTCTGGTACCCATGTAGACTTCATGATTGTAGGTATTGATAATGGGAAGCACGCAGATTCTAATTCTTGATAGTTTTTCTAATTTAGAGCATAGGTCAGAGTATTGAGGCTATGCTCCATGATGATTGTAGTGATAAATTTTTCCTTTTTATTTATTTTTACAGCATGTATTATATACCCATATCCCCTTCTCCCTATGAACATTCATTTTTGTATAGTATCATGATATCATCACCATTTTGAATCAAATGTTTATTAATAGTCTTACATTTGTTCATTTATATTGTTTGGGTTTATTTCCATTATTTTTACTACTTATTAATTAATTCTTGTTATTGTGATCACTTTGATATATGAGGGATTATTCTCCCCACAAACACATCCTAGTACCTTGTTGATAGTCGATAGCTTCTATTGTTTGGGGAGGCGTGCTTGAGGTCTTTTGGCCACCGTCTCAGGGAATTATTATGTGGCACTTGGGGCCGGATGCTACAAAGTTGATTAAGAATATTTTTTTCATTTTTTTCTTACTCATTTGGGTTATAAAGTAGTCTAGGATAATGTAATTTTGTAATGAAACTATTTCTAAGTGTAGCTAACCCACATACAATGGAAACCCAAATTTTGTAAGATGGGTAAATAATTTTATTCTTGCACTATTACAGTTTTATAGGTTTCACCATTGGGTGTTTCACTTTATTTGTGACGTTAATATTATTTATAATTTTTTTAACATTATGGTATTTATTTTACCATATCCCAATTATATAAAGGCATATCAAGAATGTATCATACTAGGCACAATATGATTAAAATTTAATGCATCGTTCCATGCCATATTTACTATTCATCTTGCATTGCCTATGTTGCATGTAATTGTTGTTTGTGCCTTGTTGTCATTTGATTATTATATATAGAAATTTTCCAATTATTATTTTAATAATGTGTTATGATTTGAATTAATTGGATGCCCAATTTCAATTTATAATGTGTATGGGCCCTTATAAATTGGAATGGTGATCCACATAATTCAACCATTTAAAAGGAATTGAAATAAATAAATGAATGTAAATGAATACTACCTTTAAAATTAAATCTTCATCATATATATAGTAATGTGAGACTTTGACCGAATCTGAATTATTAGTGGATAGTAGTTTATGAATCCAGTGATATTTTTGCAACCGTTTTTTTCTACCTAGGCCTTGACTTAGGAGTAGGAAGAGAGGTGTATTTATTTTCTATAATGGCATTGTATCTTTACTTTATTTACATCATTTCCTACCTATTATAAATCATGTCTCAAAAAGTGTTCTTGGAAAATTATAGAGTTATGCCACCACAAAGACCACTTGATGTATTCCAAGAGAGTGGTGATGAGCAGACTTATAAGGTGGTAATCCCTAAGACACCTATAGTAATTCCAATAATGTCACCTGAGGCACCTCCGACAGATATTCAACTGGGTGCCAATTCTTAGTTCCAGGACAATTTTCTTTAGTTCATGAAATCTGATTGGGGTTCTCCCCGACCTACCCCTATAATGACAAAGATGACTCAAAAATTTCATCAAAGCATCCTCCCACCTTCTCAGGGGATTGAGGACCTTACACTGCTGAGTCATGGATAGAGTGCATGGTATTTGTCTTTGACCATATTGAGATGTCTCCAGAGTGGTGGGTAAGGCTTTCTACCTACATGTTACATGATTCAGCCAAGCATTGGTGGGATGCCATCTCTTTGGATGAGAATAATCAGGGTATGGTCTAGGTAGACTTTTAGATATCCTTCTGTGAACACTTATTCTCATGTACTCTAAGGGAGGAATGTGCCCGGGCGTTCTGGCTTCATTATAAGGGAAAATGACTATCCTAGTGTATTCTTCTCATTTCACTGAACTCCAAGGTTTCACCCCATCTCTGACCAGTGATGAGTCGAAGACTGTGAGGCATTTTTAGGATGGGATAAGTTATTCTATTTTCACATAGGTGAATGTATTTTTTTTAATACCATTATAGAGAAAGTGAATCGAGACCTAATTAATGAATAGAATCTAAGTGAGGCTGGAAATGTGTTCTTGGGTGGTTTAGTTCTGAGGCAGGGTACATGTTCTTCTGGCAGTAGAAAGTTTCATTTTGAGGGTGAATGTGGGCGCGATGCCTTCCAAGTGACACACAATAAAATAAAGATAGTGTGTCAGTAATGTGGTAGGCCAGGCCATAAGAATCCTTAGTGCATGAGAAACCAAGTTGAATACTGAGCTTGTGGCAGGATGGGTCACCTTTAGCACTCATTGTAGTCTTTGGGGAGACTAATGAAACCTCAATTAGGTACAATATATGTGACTACACATTAGTCTAGGATCTGGTCTTCTACTAGACAATTATGCTGAGGTGGTAGTGGTCTTGGTCGAGGTAGTCAAGTCCTTGAGATTCAGCAAAAGCAGGGTGGATTTTCTTAGGCTAGTTTGGAAGCATCTCAGGTCCTTGACTTATGCCATATTTATGCACTAAAGATAGTTATTGAGGGATAGAGTCCTTTTCCATCTATGGTTAGAGGTAATATTCTAGTAGCCTCTACATTAGTTTTGGATTTTTTATATAGGTGCATCACACTCTTTTATGCCTGCCGTAGATGTGGAAATCTTGCATCTTGAAATTAAGTAATTTTGTGGAATTATTTCTCTTGACATACCATTAAGAGTTATAATAGAGGGTATATTCCAATTCAAGAAGTTTTCCCATAAAATAGTCAGGTTTCTTTTATTATGGAGTTTCTTCTTCCTTGAGATGACCGACTTTGAAATTATTATTATTATGGGCTAGCTTGTGCATTATTATGCCCAAGTAGATTTATATCATCTACAAGTGCCCTTCACATCACTTGAGGGAAAATTTTATATCCATAAAGGTGAATGGTACTTCTAAGAGAGTCGGGACAGACCCAAGCGTACAGGGCTAGGTGGGGTAACAACTTTGATGGAGAGTCTTCTAAGGGGCAATCAAGGTATGTAGTTAGTAGAATTCCCTCCAAAAGTGGGTAATTTCAGGGATGTCTTCCCTGAATATTTTTAAATATTACCTCCTTAGATATAGGTTGAGTTCAACATATAGGTAGTTATAGGTGTGGAACTAGTTTCCAATTCTCCCTATAAGATGACACCTAGAGGGCTCCAAGAACTCAAGAAGTAGCTTGAAGATATAAGGAACAAATGTTTTATCTAACCCAAAACCTCACCATGGATTCTGCCTGTCCTTTTTCTAAGAAGAAAGATGATACCCTTAGATTGAAAGTGGATTACTTCCAATTGAACCACCTTATCGTGAAGAACCTGTATCCACTACCTCATATCACTGACATCTTCAACCATATCTAAGGAGAAACTGTTTTCTCTATGATAATTTTGAGGTCGGTCAACATTAGTTGCTTGTGAGAACAATATACATACCATGTATAATGTTCTAGAGTATTTATGTCTTGTACAAGTACCTAGTTATACCATTAATCTTAATAAACAAACCATCAGTCTTTATAGATACGATTGATCAAATTTTCCACCCATATCATGATTCATTTATGGTAGTTTTTATAGACGAAAAATTAGTTTATTCACGCTATAGACATAACCATGCTAATCATATTTATATCATGCTGAATACACTAAGAGAACATAAACTATGTGTGAATATCAACACATGCTACTTTTGGATCATCAAGGTTCACTTCTTGGGTCATATCATATCTGAGGAAGGCATGTCAGTTTACCCAGAAAATGTGAGAGCCGTGGTTTCTTGGGAGAAACCCAAGAATGTGTTTGACATAATATAATTCATGGGGATACATGGATATTATAGAAAATTCATATAGGAATTCTCACATCTATAAGTGATTCTCATGGGATTGACCAAGAAGGGTGTGAATTTAGTCGTGTCTGAAGCTTTTGAGAAAACTTTTCAATAGTTAAAGGGGAGACTCGCTTAAAAAATGATCTTGATTCTGCATGATCTGGGATGAGGCTACACTTTCTACTCTGATGCTTCAGGGATCTGATTAAGTGTAGTTATGATGTAAGGTGATCTATTCATGGCATAGGGGTCCCTCTAGTTGAGGTCTAATGACTTGAATAACCCTACACATGACCTTGATTTATCCCTAGTGGTTCATGCTCTACAATGTGGGAGGAACTAATTTTTAGGAGAGATATTAATTATTTACATGGATCATAAAAGTATCAAGTACATATTTAGACAGTGAGATTTTAATATGAGGTAGTGAAGCTGGGTGGAATACCTTCAATAATTTTATTTTGAACTTACTTGAACACCCGAAAAGGGAAATTCCATAGATGATTCCTTGATTTGGGAGTCATAGATGCAAGCTGTCAAGGAGGCCAACAACGAGTGGTAGTTGATGGATCTATTATCTATGATAATTCACAATGTTCATGGAAAATATGGAAAAACTATCTTAATGTATATAATAGTGACATCCTCCCTTATATTGTGGGTTCAGATGAGGCAGTTATCTAATTACAAGGGTCTCATCTTGAGGGAGTGTGTTATAGGAGAGAAATTGCCTTCTGGTTGGGTTGTTGATGGCAGTGAAGCCCTACTCTTTCATGGCCATGTGTGGCTGCCTATGGATATACAAGAAGAGCTTATTAGGGTGTAAAAAAATTCTATTTGGGAAGTTCATCCTAGGATTACCAAGATGTATAGTGATATGCGTCATTAGTATTGGTGTCCAGGTATGAAATGGTAGATATTAGGTTTCATCACTCAGTGCTCCACTTATCAGTAGTTGAAGCCAGAGTACCATTAACCTGATGGACTTCTATAGACTCTCTCAATTCCTGAGTGGAAGTGTAATGATGTCGCCATAGATTTCATGACATGCTTTCCAAGATCCCCTTAGGGAAGTGATGTAATATGGGTGATCATCTACATGTATACCAAGGTTTCACACTTCTTACCTATCTAAGAAATACTCTCTTTTGATGAGCCATGAATTATTTACATCTAGGATATAGTGTGACTTCATGGTCTACCCTATTATAGCATTTCATACTAAGATTCCCCATTCAAATCAAAGTTCTAGTAATGGTTTCATAAAGAACTAGGTTCATATGTTCTCTTGAGTATAGCATATCACATTTAGACCAATGAGCAATCTGAGCAGACAATACAAGTAATATAGGATATGATTTTGGCTGGCATACTTGATTTTGGAGGTTTATTGGAAAATATTACTTCTTTGGATGATTTTTCATACAATAATAGTTTTTATGATATGATTAATATGGATTCGTATGAGGACCTATATGATAGATCATTCTGTTCACCTTTATACTGGCTTGAGGCAGGTGATGCAGCTCTACTGGGTCCTCGTCTCGTTCAGGAGACTTCAGAGAAAGTCGAGCTGATTCAAAATAATATAGATATAGATCATTATATGAAGAAGTATTATACAGATATTCATTATATAAATCTAGAGTTCTAGGTGGTACATCAGTTATTTCTATGTGTATCACTTATATTGAGTCATAGAATAATTAGGAGATATGGAAAGTTATCACCTTGCTATGTCGGGTGAGTGACCTCTCGGTTCCTATAACCTCATAGGCACCATTACATGAATGATATCTTCCACATATATCATATTCAACAACATCATCCTAACCTATATTATTCGTTTTACCCCAAGGACATTGATCTTGAAGTGGACGTGTCCTTTGAGGAGCATCTGATACATATCATTGATCAGAGTATAAAGGCTCTCTGAGGCATGTTAGTTCCTTCGGCCCTAGTGTTATGGTATCAAAAATGCGTACATGATGAGACCTAGGACTGGGAGGTTGATGTATGTGTGAAGTGGTCAGAAATTTTCCACGATTATGTTTTATCACCCCTAAAAGGGAAACTCAAGGACGATTTATCTTAAAGAGTTGAGGTTGTAACGTTTCAAATTTTCTCAAAGGTACAAACCGTTTTTTTGTTCAATTTATTTTTTTATAAATTATAATGATTCCTAATGGAGTCAAGGGTGTATCAAGTGTGTTTGGGGCTCATTTGGAGCCTAGATCCCAAAAAACTAAAGAGGTACACTTGGCCACACAATTAGTAGAAAACGTGTTGCCCAGGCCGCATGGTTTCCCTAAACCATGCAGTTGAATACAGTGGGGTGTTGGGGGCCACATGGGTTTTCTACAACTGTGTGACCATAGGTGCACACCCATGAGACCAACTATTTGTTTCTGGAAAGTGGATTTTTCATGGTTTTCTCATAGTTAGACAAACTACGTGCCTAACTTTGCAGGGCACCCCTTTGAAGTAGTAAGCATGGTGAACGGTTGGTGTATGGTTTAGCCAACCATGTGGACAAGCCATGTGACCTTATTATGCGGTTGAATTAAACATTTTCCCCTTTATAAATGTTTTAAAACATCCTCTTCTTTCTCTGTCACTTCTCTAGCGGTGTAACCCTCCTCCCTCACGTATGAGCTCCTCCTCCCCTCTTCATAGGGTTTGTGACAACTCATTCAATTAGACTCAAAATATCTCACCATCAGAAGCATTGGAAAGTCCTCAATAATCTATTCAATCACATCCTTTCTATTTTAAGTTTCTTCTATCCTCTTTTGTGCTGTCTAGAAGAAACCATTTTTACCCTCACATATAAATAACCATAAACATTGTGGAAGAAATATCATAAATTGTTCATCATAATACAAAGGAAGTAAATGGATATATATAAATATTAAATGCCAGAAAATAGTATAAATCAACACATTCTATATACCCATGGTTTTAATACACACCTTAAGGATGAAAAATATGTCACTCCTTATATAAAAATAAAAGTAGATGTGTTTTCTACATCAAATATCAAAATTTCAATGATCCATCACCATCATAATTTATTAAGGTGAACGACATATCCCCTAAAAATATCAATGTAAAATAAGTCATCATAAATGAAAAAGTCATCATAAATCACAAGTAAATGATACACTTCCATTTTCATATTTATGTTTAAGATATACCACCATCTTAAAGCTTGGGTGGATGAGGAATCATCAAACCATCCCATTTGGGTGGATGATATATCACTGATATCACTCTCAAAGTGGAATAAATACTACCATATCAAGTCCTAAAGTGGATGATTCACCATTAGTATTATCCTTAGGTGGATAATAAACTAGTGGTATCACATCTTAAGTGGTCAGTACACCACCAGTATCAATTCTTCGGTGGACATCATACCACTAGAATATGTCCCCAAGTGGATGATGTACCATCACGAAATCTCTTAGAAGGGGACAAAGCTCTACCAGTGATAGTTCTCAAGTGGTTGACATACCACTAATACATCAATAAAAAGTTCATGAGAGGATAATATTTTATTATTTTCTCAGTGAATTGTGGATCAATGGAACTCTTAAAGAGTGGACGAGAAACCACCAACCTGCCCAAAGTCACTAGAATAGCTCTAGTGAACTATGGTGGATGAGATGACACCCCCAATTAATTTCAGTTGGATGAACCCCAACTTATACCAATAATCACAAAAAATGAATAATACATCTAAAAATTAAATTCCATGCATTTATAAAAATTAAACACATCAAAGGTTTTTCTCATAAGTTTTTAACCCTTGTAGAAGTCTCAATATTAGGCCATCTTACTGATAGAATAACTCATACTCAAGAAACTACTCACCAGGAATACTCAAGGGGAGTTATCTATGACACTCATGTTTGTTCTTAGTCAAATAAACCCATAATGGGTTGAAAATAATGGGTTTAATCTCATTTAAATATTATATTTGGTCATTTAATACCAAACGTGTTGATGCATGACACTCATATACCATTCACAACCTTATATGGTTCCATTAGTGTCATTAA
Organism: Viscum album; assembly: GCA_963277665.1. Classification (NCBI taxonomy): domain Eukaryota; kingdom Viridiplantae; phylum Streptophyta; class Magnoliopsida; order Santalales; family Viscaceae; genus Viscum; species Viscum album. The sequence goes on along the minus strand of OY728157.1, from coordinate 196,149,868 downwards.
AATTTAATAAAACCAATTTAATTAAATTTTATGGTGTATTAAACAAATGAGAATTTCCCAAATTTCATATGATGTATGCATGGTATGAAAATACTGTTAGGTTACTAAGGGACTTCCTATCTAGGACTAGTGTGGTCTAACTTTCTGAAAACCACCCCTTGATCTAGACTCAAATGAACATATTCAAGGAACCCATAAAATTCCATATATTTATTCATACTCATCGATTGATGGATAAATATTGACAAAAAATAAATAATATATATAATATGAGTTTTTTCCTTACTAGTTTCAAACTCTTATGTTGAATAGATCATGAAACCGATGATGAACAGATATGATTTCACTATTGAAAGAAGATGGAATAAAGCAGAACAATAGGAGGAACCTCTGGTTGTACTAGTAGAAATGAGTGTGAAATATCATTTATATTCAAATTAAAAAATATATTTATTTAGTTTAACATTTTAAAATAAAACTATAGGTATATAATTGTTACATACTAGCCAAGCATAGGGTACTCACCTAGGGATCACTGGCCACCCGATGGGCCGCATAGAGGCTTTTCTTCTACTTCCCCATCCACTGAGTACCTAATGAAATATGTAAAGGGATATATGCCCCAACACCTGGCCTGTTTTCCTGGAAATATCCCACTTTTACTACTCAAACAATTATAAATTCCCAAAATACATGAGGCTTGGTAAAATTGAAATTGAAATCAAACCTCATCCGAAAGTATCATGTTATAGAGTGGATAGTCTCTCATATATAAAATGTTAAAGGTATGATAATACCATATAATTATAACCATGGAAACATGTAATATAATCTTCAAAATATATTTATAATAAATAATTACATTTGGGTTAGAAAGGAAAATGATTCGGAACCCTTAACTTAGTTAAGGTTCTTAGCTTAGATCCGGACCATAGAACCAAAAAAAATATTAAATATCAAAGATAGAGAAACATTGGAAAATAATTAATAAATATATAAGGAAGGACCTTGAACATTCTGTAAAGAGAAATGGGATGTGGGGGTGAGTATTTATAGGTGTGGTGACTGGAATCCCTTAGAATAAAGTATAGATTATTAGTTTTCTTTATCCCAAGTGCTCCACTACTCACCAAAGTGACCTATTACATACCTTAATGATCCAGTATAATTTTTTTGTTTCCAAAATTATATAAAATAACCATCTTTTATGAATTTGGTCATGCCTACATATATATTATGTCATATTTATCATATTAAACGATTTTTATAGTATTTTAATTTTTTAATAAAAAATTATCAAATTTCACCCCTCACCTAATATCGATGTCTTGATTCCAAATATTTTATATATTTTTACAAATTAATCATCTAATTATTTTAAATATAACTTTTAAATAAAAATGATAACTTTTATAAAAATCTAGTATCATTGTAAAATGTATTTTATTACTAAAATAAATTTCACAGTAAGACTACTTAACACCTAGATAAATAACTCTTTGGTACACCACCATTAGACTTAATGGTAATGTGTTCAATAAGGGTACATTCATGGGGTGGTTCAGCCAACATGATCTAGTAATGATTTACATTAACTTTAATGTTTCTTGTAGATAATTCCCCTCAATATTCAATTATTGAGGTTCAAATTTGGCATGGTCTTGGGAAAAACCTTATGATGTTTCCTCCTTCCAAATATTTGATAAATACATTTCATAAGAGATGTTTCTACTAATTAAGTACATGGTTTCTACCATAACCACTAATTAACTCTTTGTATTACATTTTTTAATATACCCCAATTATAATAGTTACTATATAATGACTATATTATTGGGTTTCTTGAATTTAAAAAGTGAATGAGATAGATAGGGGGTATAAAGGAGTTCGAAAAAAATGAAATATGGGATGGTATTTGAAAAAAATGAGAGGTATTTATTTTCTGATAGAGCCTTGTATAGATCTTATAAGAAGGATACTATGGACTACTACCAAATAGGAAGAGAAAAAGATAACGTTATCCAAGATATATCTTCCATGATAGATCAGGTAGGGGGTGCTGCCTTTACGGTAGCACATGTGTCAATTATATCGAATGAAGTGTCGACAATGATGAATGGAGCATTGAAAATAGCATGGGAAGAGATCCATGATGTATGGTGCCATGTATCAAAATTATTCTTAATGACATCAATTAGGTTTCATATCATGGTATTGAAAATTAGAAGTAAAAAATATGGTGAGATCAAGGGTGAGAGAGAAAATTAATTAATGTTTCAGAAATTCATATGGGTGAGAGAAATTCCCAAAAGTGAGTGATAAAATTCCTTCAAGTGAAAGAAATCCTTTAGGTGTGGGTTGTGAGAGATTCTGAGTGTTTATAGAGTTTATCTTTGAGAGATATTTCTAATTTTGGATATGATAATCAAACAATGGGAATCAAGGAGATATGGAAGATTTGTAATGTGGGAGGACCTAAGGTGGAAGAATTCCCGCCAGTCGAACTAGATTATGACATCCTTTGTGAGTTTTTTAAGGTGGGAACTCCTAACACTGAGTTTCCTAGGTCCTCCTCTATCCATATTCAACACTAGCTAGTCCATCCCATGGCCCAGATCACCCCATGCAAAGAAATCTACCTCCAAGTAGTCTAGATTTTGGGTGAACTCAAGCAGGTCCTCATCAAGTGTCAGTTCGGAGCGGGAACATGTCGAGAGGAGGATTACGGTGAGGAAAGATATGATGGTGGAGAAAGAAGAGTAATAAAGATGAGTAAAGGATGATTCCATGGATGATTTCATCTATGTTATTGGGATCCCTCTATTTAGACAAGATAGAGATAGAGACAAATCACTATCCCACCCCACAGAGAATAACCTGGTCAAAGACATGGCCGATTTTAATGCAATCAGAGTAGGGTAACATTGGTGACACATGTACATCTAGATGTTCCATTTTAAAAGTTTTTAAATCCATTTGTCAGATTTAATTCCCTAGTTTAAATTTTTACCCTTTAATTGAAATCATTTTAATATGAATATGAATACAATCTTCTGATGGACAAATATTATTTTTTCCATGCATTTCACCTATAACGAACCCATCCTTCTCTAATATTGTTATTTGAAACATATTTTCCAAACCATGAAGGGGTTTACTCCAAAAAATTATGAGTAAAAAATAAGGGAAACATAAATGAGAATGGGAGATCATATATAGATATAAATTATTAAAACATGATATATAATGGGAAAAATTAGATTCAAACCATATATGGAATAAAAATTTAAAAAGTTAACTAAAACAACTCGGCCACATAGTTAACATAAACTGTGTTGACCAGTCAGTATGGTTAAATAAACCCTATTACCCTATTTTCTTGGTTAAATAAACCATGTGGATTGTTTCACGAATCCTCAGAGAGGAGTGAATGGGTTGTGCATGGTTTGTTTAACTGTTCATTGTATCATGTGTGAGGTGTGTTCCCTGGGTAGAAGGGGATGCATGGGTAGATCATGGTTAGAAAAAATGTGATCCTAAACCACGAGACCCACTATCCTTGGACAACAGTTGGTACATGGTTAGCCCATGGTTTGGAAAATCATGCAGGAAAACCATGTTCCACTTTAAATTTTGGGTGAATTGTTATTTTTACATTACTTATATTTTAATCCTCTCCCTTTATTTTTATCCTCTAGTGAACAACCCCTATATCATTGATTCATGTTCCAAGGTGACAGTCATAATTACCTATTCCCAATATTACATCCACCCTCTAACGAGTCATTATATCACTAGGGAACCCTCTTGGGTCCCCTAGGTCACAATATAAGACAAATCAAGACATGGTTGCCTCAGTATTAGAACCTTTTATCAAGTAAAAACTTGTCACTCAAAAGGGAATAACATCCCTCAGTATCATTGTCATCACACAATGACTACATTGTCCCCATAAGATAAGTCATACTAGCATCAGTCTCAACATATGGGTCAATCATGTCACCCATTTAAATTCATCACTAAGCCATTCATTACACACCCATCCCATCCAAAGTCTACCAACGGAAAACTAACCTAGGTAATCACATCTCAGCAAGGGAAGAACACTCATACCATGACAATCTCAACCCGCCAAAAGGCTATAAGACATATTAAGATTCACTAAGGCCTACTTGGTCCACTCAATCAAACCCATCATAATACTATACTCAAAGGTCGCAAATACACCTATACAAAGGGCCAATATGCTTATATAATTCATTCAAAAACTCACCCCTCATGACACATGTATCTCAAGGAATATATTTATCATCAAGGTCTCTAATAACAGAGGTCAAGGCATCGAGCCAATGAACAAGTGTAGTGATATGACCACAGAAATCCCAGAACCAGTGTTCTATTTCCATTACATTGGCATAGGATACAATAAACCATATACCAAAAGACTGAATGATTTAGTAGTATTGGAAAACTAGATACATACATGAACCTTGTATTACAAATTACTACACAAGTTATAACATAATCTTTTCATATCTTTTTTAGTACACAAAAAAATATTTAGTAAAGGAAACATAATAAGGGTGATCTCAAATGCTTGGTAACGGTATGTACAATAGTAGAAATAATTAATTATTGAGAATGAGCATTATGATATGGTAAATAAATGAACATACATTCCATTTAATCAATAATCTAATAAGGAAGTGAATAAAAAATATGGAAAGGAAAATAACTAAAAACACATTCCATTTAAATAACTAGAAAGGGAAAAATCAATATGGAAAGTCAAGAAATGGAAAAAACATTACATTTAATTAATAAACATAGAATAAAATTTATCCATAAAGTTTTTCATAGTGAAAATCTCATTGATAATAATTACTAAATTAAAATGAATTCAATGACTAATTATTGGACGTCATGTCTAAGGCATACAAAAACCTATATCATCGCGACCCTTCACAATACATTTTAAAACTATAGTAGAAGCATATTAAATTTTATAAACTAATTTATCTCATGAGAATATATTGATGCATCGAGGGGCTAAATAAAGATCACTCCTCGTCTACCACAGATTATCCAAAGCATTACTCATATCAAATAATAGATTTAATTAATATCCAATATTCATTATAAAATATATATGTTGATTAAATAATAAAAATTTATCAATATTTCCCCAGATAATCAAATAACTGTCAAATTAAACATTGTACATAAAAATGATATATGGTTTAGGAAATAAACCAATCCATGATACATGATATGTATAATTAGGGTAAATTCAATGTATAATGATCATAGAAAACTGAATATTTCATGGGGAATAGAAAATAAATCAATGGAGTGAATTTTAATACCATCCTTGGAAAAATTTATCATAAAAAATCCCAATGAAGAATAAGGATGGTATCTGTACAATATATCCCAAGTAGATTAAAAATAAAAGGTAGTTTTTCTTGATGAATTGAAATACTCTAAATATATATTTTAAAAAAATTCATGAATAAATTATCATTTGTATTTGTATTTTTTTGAAAATATTTTTCATTGAAAATCACTTTTAAAAAAAAGTTCTTTAAAAATAAACCTTTTAAAATTGAAAATGATGATCTGAAGAAATGATGGAGGGTAATTCTATACATGTCGTAAAATAAACAAATTACATTCCTTTTCTATGGTAAAAAGTGTAGAAAAATTCTTTGTTCAGAATGAGACAAGAATATTTCGTTGAAAAAATTTGTAAAAGAAAAAATGGTAAAAATGTATTTAATAAATCATTATTAAAATGTTATGAAACATTTTTTTCTCTGACCAAAGAAAGAAATGAAGTAGGTTTTTTTAAAAAACATTTTATAAAACATTTTGAGTACCCAAGAGTGAAATTATGGTACTATTACTTGAAAAAGGTCATAAATAACTTGAGTATTAGAAAATTAAAGAGATTATTTAACAATGATCAAATAATTTCCTCAAATGGATATTGAAGTACAAATAATCCCGAATAAAATGAGATTTTGAAGTAAACCCTTTAAAAGATTAAAAAATTAGTGATGATCAATCAATGAATATATTATGTGTATAAACTGTAAATAAATATAAAACAATTGTAAGGACAAAAATATATAATAAATTTTTATTATAATTTTTTTTAAAAATATTAATGACAATGAGGAAGTAATATAACCCAATGAAAAATAATCAGGTTAATAAATTCTTTACCACTCAGTAACTTTTAATTAAATTACCCTTATAAGAAATAATTCAAAACTAAACTCAAAATAACATGAATATAAAATATTTCATGATATAATATATCAAAATGTGTGGTAGATACACCACACAAAAGAAGTAAGTGGTGAATAGGACATTTATCTCACAGATGTAAAAAGTGAGATGAAAATCTCTCACCTTGCATTTCATTTTGAGTGAAAATCCTTTAAAATAATATATAATTTTTTAAAACGTTTCAATAACTTATAAAATAACCATAATAATATTTACAATATCATATATTATCTTTTTATACTATCTTATTACCCGTTAGATAACAATATTTCATTACTTTACCAATTTCAGGTGTTAATTGCCTAGTTTTTTGAGTATGTTTTTGACTTGTTACATGTTTTTCCTTTTAATTAGATAATGATTTAAAAATCTAAAAAATATAATATATATTTAGTATATATGTATATAGAATAATCCATAATATTTAGAGATAGGAAATGAAATGCACTGTTCATGTAGACTGTAGGCCATACATACGCTTAAACACTACCTTTATTTATTTACCGTATTAAAAGAATGAATCATAAATGATATATATTTATATATATATTTATATTATAATTTAATTATCATATATATTTCATATAATTCAAATAGTTTTATTAAAACCATCCTTTATACATTCCATATATAGTTTGAATGAGTCACATCGCTTTGAGGAGGCGGTAGTCCACACGTCCACAAAAAATGTTATCATATAACCATAAAATGGAACGAATGAAGTAATGGGTTATATAATAATTAAATAAGAATAGATAAAATAGAAACAATATTTAAAAAATCATTTAAATCATAATTCTCAACCATGGGAGGTAGAAAGGGAAAAACGAACAATATCATTTTGTGAGGCTGTAGTTCACAGTACATGAAGGGTATGTTCGTTGACCATATGATGGAAGTGTGTGTAGGTGTATATAGAAATATTAGAAGAAAAATTGTGGTATATTTATTGTACTGATATTATTATATAATCATGGAATAAAGATAATTTATGGAGTGAATAAGGAAATAATACTAAAGTGATCGTTGAAAAAGGTTACCTCTTATTCGGGTAACTCCTTTTGGTTTATACCAAAATTCTTCCTTGGTTTGATTTTTGACCAAATTGTGTCTTCTAGTATTAGATGAGAGAATTTGGGAGATTATTAGATCAGATTTTTTGTGATCCAAATTTCCTTAGAGGTGTGAATAAGTGGGAGGGGTGAGTGCCTTTTTATAGTGGAGGAGGAGTGACATTCTTGTAAATTTTTGAAAAAGGAATTACACCAATGTTTTTCCCATTCCAAGTGGAAAAAATAATAGTCCAAATTATATATAAGGGAGTATATGGTTAGAATCTGAACATAAAATGATTTTTGTAAATGTTTATATGTAATTTTGTCCCTAAAAGTTTAATGTTTAATCCCTTGTTAAGCTAATTTTTCACTTAATTGCTATAATTAATTTTAATCACATTCACTAATATTTTTGGTAAAAAACTTTTTTTAACTTATTAGATATTTTAAAATTTTATTATTCAAAATATGGAATCAAAATTTCTAAATTCTAATAACATAAGTGGTGGAAATTAGTTTAAATTTATTCTTGTAGAGGGGACGACAAAGCTGGTTTTTTGAGTAAAAATATTCAAAAGATTGAAACGTTGTTATATAAAATTTGAATGTGAAATTGATTCCAATGACCGAAATTGAATTAATTAACATAAAATTGACATAATTAAACTTTAAAAACAATAAAAAATATAATTTAACCTTATAAATAAATTTTATGAAAAAGTGCGTTTGAATTAAATTTCAGTATTTTCACTATTAATAAAAAATGAAATATTTCAGAAAAATTAAAAAATAAATCTAACTTTATTTTTACATTCCTATTTAAAAAATTTATTTTATTTTTATAGATAAAATTTATAAAAGTTCTAAAAAATGGATTAAAAATAGGTTTGGCCTTAAAAGGTGGTTAAAGTGCCTTCACAATAATATAGGATTTTATGCGTAAAATTGTGTTTGTTCTCATCTTATGCCTATAAAATAAATTGGATGAATATAATAATATTTTATTGAATATATAAAATATATATTTCATTAATATAATTCAATAATTATAATTAATTTAATTTATTTAGAAAAAATTCCTTCAAGTGTATAAAAATAAAAATATATCATTTATATTCAATGGGTTTATATTTTTGTTTCTAATTAATTGGTAACATAGTAATTAAATCAATATTTTTATAAACCAAATATTTAAATATTTTAGTTAATGTTATTCATACTGTTAATTTAACAGCTGGGTTATATCTTATAATAATATTATAATAATATATCGTTGTTTGGTAAAACTCGATCGTGTGCGTAGCACAAGCTATCGAAGAAGGTCTTTATTGTGTGTGATGCAGGATAACTCCGTATTGTGTGAATTGAAAGATATAGAATATATAAATTTTATTTAGAATATTAAATATATTATAAAGTCTTGAGTGGTTATATTCCTGTCTACATTTGGTGTTATTGTTGTACATGGTATCACATAAAAGTTACTCATTTAGAATATTTGGGGGTGTTATATTAAGGTTCCTTGGTGGACCTTGGCACTTGGTGAAATCCATTCATAGATTTTTTTATATTTTTACTAAATAATTTATATAATCCTAACAGGTTTATCACCTTTTGTGGTGAGACCGTACATATCGCATGCCATATAATACAGGCATAATACAATAGGGTAAATGCATAAGGACCACCAAACACAACCATGGAGTTATTCCCATTGAATCATCACCCGTTAGCTCTCGTACAACCTTATACAAGCTCAAACCTCTTTCTACCCTCATCAAGAGGTCTTATCTCAAGACAAATCATCCAAATTAATTAATTATAATCCATCATAATTTATTAAAAAATTCACAAATAATTATTCAATTTAGTTTGAAAAGGAATGATTCCTATAACTCACCAAGCCATAACCAATGACAAAAACCTCATGTAATGGGTTGAAGTCTACTCTCAACACTCACCCAAACCTATTCCATGTAAAATAACTAATTCAATTACCTGATTTAATGGTCAATTCCATCCAAATTATCCAATAACCCCAAATAATTCCATATAGTGATGTAACTTAACCCAAAATATGTGCAAAGGTGTGCATACATTATATCGGGATATACTCTAGCCAAGACATGCAAATGCCCCAACATTTTCAGATGAGTTCACCATGCTTTGGTAAAATTGTTACTAAAACCCTAGTGTGAGACAACTCAAATCAAATGGAATCAAGATAAACTAAGACAGGAGAGAAGAAGAGGGAGACATTCACCATAAATCATTGAAAAATTCCACAAGAATCACCCCAAATCTAATGAGGATTTATGGAGGGAGATTGGAAGAGGAAGCTAGACATTGTGCATGTGAGGGAGAAAGAAGACGGTCTACCCTCTTAAAAATTCACTGGAAATGTTTGGTCATTTTCCCTATTTTAAAGGGATGCATTGTTTGGATTCATTATTCTATAAAACATGCACCAATTTTGAATCCTTCATGATCCATAGATACCACCCCACATGGTTGGACTCTATGGTTAGACAAACCCTGCATTAACCGTGGAATCTAATCTGCAAAACCCCACATATTTGTTTTTTAATCATATAATAACTATGTGCCTCACCCCTAGGCTAATCCAAGACACACATTTTCCTTTGAAATTAAAATATTTAACCCTTATTCATGTAATAATCATGAAAACCAACCATGATATTTATAAAATGTATTGAAAACCTCTACACACTTAGAGTGCTTAACATTTTCACCTAAACTATGCACCCTAAAATGTGCACCAGGGTAGAAATAATCTAAAACCTATAAACATTAACCTAACGTCCCTAATAACTTCCCAAGAACAAATACCTTTCATCCCTTGAACCATATAAATAAAACACACTAAAATTATCCAACTATTTGAATTTCAATCTGAGTCTCAATTCAAAAAAGACCCATAATCCTGAATTCCCAAAATTAAAATTCCTTCTAAAATTTATAACTCATTAGTAGTTTGGTTTTAAAAACTCTATAACATATCAATTCTCATTCTAAAGAATCCATGATGTCCTTTCAACCAACAAAAATTAGCTACCTTGGTCGTCTGTTTATATCCAACTTGTTGTGTTTAACTCTAGAACATCGAGTGACCATCATCTATGAAATTCCAAACCTAGGGTGAATAATTAATTAAAGACTGATCCACCACTAATAAACATCATGAAACATGAATATTGTGATTACCAATTCCCTTCTATCCCAAGATAATATTGTGTCATCAAAGAGTTCGTCAATGAGCTTATAGTGCTCCCCACTATAAGGCTCTTCTCATAAAGGCTGATTTCGATCCATGATGGTCTAAACAATCAGAATCACTTATCAAAAAATCATTTCTAGTGGTTAGAAGACATGATCGATATGATTTCCATATCACCACATTTAATTATATTCAAATTCACCAGTCAAGATTCCTCTGGATGACAATTTTCAAAGGTGATTGTATTCATCCACCAACATGTTATCTAATTACCATTGGAACATGATGCATCAACACCCCATAGGTGTCTCAAGATCATTCAAAACCCCTAATAAATTCTAAACCCAATATTTAGTGTAATTACATAGTTGAGTCACCAAATACTCAAACCAGTTATCATTCTCTCACCCCAAGAACAGATTCACCATCGATCTAACTCATGCTCAGACCATATCAAAATCATCTTAATAATGGTTCCAATACAATGACTTAATACAACATCACATATGAATTTTAAATCTAGTGTTCACCAGGAAACTATATAAAATCTATTTCACCAGAACACCAGCACAATAGTTCTACCTTTACTATCCAAATACTAGTGTCATCATACTCGAAAACCTACCCACATGGTGTTGCACTCCCTCATCCCACATTCCATCCATTACCACATGTAATGGCTAGAGATGATCATCCCACTCATGCCTAAGATCCAATGTGTAATATCAATCACCATTAGTTCTTGGATCATCATGAACATCATCCTTAGAACCCACTAAATTTCCATCTATAATGAATGTCACCCCCTCCATGACTATTGGTGCACTCCCCACCATATGTATTTACGTATACCAATCCTAAAGTGAAACCACAATAGGTTCCACAATCACACATGCATCGCTCATCTCGAGACACACTTTCCACCATTAAATCTTGATGCCACTTCATTAATTTTTTCATTATCATCTGATAGGAATCACCTCTTATCCATATCAAAATTTCATGTTTCCAAACCTGTAAAAATTCCTTCATAATTCCTCCAGAAAATATGATCCAAGGAAAAACCTTGGGTCAACCACATCATGACACCTAAACACAAATCCATCATCATATTTCACCATATAGGAACATTTATAATTTAATAAATACTCTTAAAAAGTCATTCCCATAAAATTCCACCGTGTTTTTTGGTCCTCAACTCCCACATGCCCAGTCATTGACCCATAGTAAATTGTATCGTGCACAACCAACATATGTACTACCTTAGTCTAATTCGAATTTAATGGGAATATACTCTAATTTAACCCATTTAAACATACCGAATCAGGCTCCCATGATTCTCATGTCATGAAATCCAATATCATTGGCTTTTCCCACTAACCATGATCCTTAACATTTCAATATCACCTATCTATAAGAACTCTTAGTGATCTTCTTCAAAATTGGGCATTTCACCTATTATATAGCCCACTGCACGATCTCTCACCAATTGGAATTGTCTCAAAACCCGTAGCATATACCCATTCAATCACCACACCAATGAAACCACATCCAAAACCTAAAAGTCTAGGCATCCTATAGACCCTTCCTTCAGAATCTAGTCTTCATACCAAAACAATACAACTCAAGGTAATTTTATTAGGAGAACCCAATGAGTCCCATGTGCCTATACAATATACATGATAGCACATAATAGGAATCAATCAAAACCCAAAGAAACAAACCATGATTTCTATATATAAAGGAGATCAAAATCCCAGGATAACCCCTATCTCAGGTTACCCTCACACATCATATGTCATCTCAAACACAGTACCCAGATCCCCAATATCCCAAGTCACATCTTAATAAAACTAATCTTTCCCACCTAGAACATATACCATAGTTCTCACATTGTTCATAGATCCTGATGTACACCTCTTATCTTATATTACCATCATAAGGAAACTCACTGGTCTAAACACTCATTCTTGGGTTCTCAAATGCATATATATAAATATCAAGAAACATATACTGATTCATAAACCTACTAGGGGACTCATCCTCAGTGGACATCCTCATACGAGACCAGACCCTAAAGAATCATGATCTAAAGTTATCCTTTATTGGGCCTCCACATACGGTAACCACCCATAATATGAATACAATATCATATATTTACAAACATAAATATAAAAAATCAACCTACCATGATAGACATCTAGTATAACATGATCATATGGTTTAGTTAAGCAGAATTCTGCAAACAAGATATATGGGAGCACATCATATAGGTTATTGTTGACTTTTTAAATAACCTAACCTATTTCTCTCAGAACTAGTACCCAAACTACCCACAAAGGGTTCATCAGTAAGGGATATAATTCTCGTACCAACCTAATAGGGTCTATATACATCCCTCCTCTGAGGGGGTTCATATCTATTGAGAAGAATATCATCATAGATCAACATGACCTGTCATCGTAATGAAAATTCATTATGTTCTAGATTATTAGAATGTTATCACCAAGTAATATGGGAAACCTCCATATAATTTCTTTTTGAAACTTTAAACAAATGAACCATCATAATTAGTGATATCAATTACATTCTAACATTATTATTTCAGTTGAATCATTTATTCCAAAGATGATTCTTGTACATGGTGTCTTACCATTGGTCTAATATCCATAAACTACAATAAATCATAAAATATCAAAAATCAATTGTGTTGCACATGGTGAAATCAAAAAACCATAAAAATTGATACAAAGAACATAAATATAATACCCCAGGTATCTTAGACATATAATTAGAAATGGTGTTCATGACACACTAGTCTGATATCCATCACAATATCTAAAACATTATTATGTTACCTCTCTACCATCACACCAAATAGTAAGAAAAAAAATAAAGATATAATCTATGATATCAGTCATATAATTTTGACACTAGTTTTTAATATCGTTGTCCTAGTTCAATTATAAAGGTAACTAGGATGGGTCAAGACATGGCCTCAAGTATTCTTCATCATACACGAGAGGTGACCAACTTCCAATGGGGATCTAGGGTATTACTGTGGGGAGACTATACCCCCATATTAGAGTGTGTAATAATAGTTAAAATAATCCAAACCTCATCCACAATAATAAATTATAGTACATGGATGAAATAAAAAATAACAATCAATAATAAATTTCATATGGAAGTAAAGAGTCATACAAACTCATGGTCATTCCAGCATACAGTGATTGATCATGCACTGGGACGATCACATATATAGAATAAATAAAAGGATAAAAGACATAGAGGCTCTACTACAATCCTCAATCCTTGAATCATCCCAATAACCAATCCCAACCAATCTATCCTTATCTATCAAGCTAATACATGTCTCTACCCAACATGAAACCATGATTATTGAGGTATACTCAGGTGCCCAGTTCCATGGTCTCCTAAGAAATGTGTAAGTACAACTTAGTAGCAAACCACTAAGGTAGTATCATACATAACCAATGTATTAATTATATGTGTATGTGACATAATTAGATGAATATATAAAATATAGTGTAGTATTATAAATAAAATAACCATCGTCATTCCCCAGGTTCTAACGTGACACCTGTGACTGAGTATACCTACTTTGTCTAGTTCTTAAGCATCTCTAAGAAATTCAGATAATCATGCCAACTCATAATAGGTGAAACCTCCAACCCCCACGATTTTATCTAGGGAGTTCCATAGTATCAGGATTAAATCTAACCCCTAGGTGGTAATCCTAGGCAATCTAGAAGTCATCATCCATTAATCCATCCTGTAGGAGATAATACTAGTAAATAAATCAATATCATGCATCATTACCAACTCCTAAGGGTGACCCAAGGATTTCATAAGAATTTGGAATCATAATAAAATCCTTTTGGGTGACCCTAGGACCTCATGATCATTAGGTATTGTCATTGACCCCAGGATGTAATCTTTGGTGATCAATCATATCCAGAATAAATGTCAACTATTTGGGGGTGACCCTAAGAAATCCATATAACCTCATTCATACAAGATGGATCCTATGAATAATAAGTAACTCTTACATAATAGACAACTCTTAGGGGTAGTATGTTCCTCCCACTATATCTCAAAATAATAACAAAAATACATGTTAGCCATATTACCAAACCCATCTAACATAAATGTGACTGTACAATAAAGAAAATGACTTTGAATCAACCCTATAGCCATATAAAACATAGATCATCTATTCAAGATATAAGTTAACACCAACAATAAACTATAACAATTTCCACATGCACCCTCTAATGGGTCATTATATCACCGAGGTAGCCTTTGAGGTCCTTTTGGTCACAACAAAACACGAACACCCACATGGAATCCTTAATCCCAGTCTAGTATCTTCAGAAAACACCCATAAATCATAGGTAATATCATTCCTCAACATCATCATCATCGCATCATTTACTAACTAGCCTTATAAGATAAGCCATACTATCATTATTCTATATAGATGGATCAAGCCTGTCTCCCATCAATAGTCATAAATTAGCCATTCCTCACAAAAATAACCCATACAAAGTATACCTAGGGAACACCCACTATGATAATCACATATAAGTTGGAGAATAATACTCAATAAATTTTAATATTCACTAGACTAAAGGTTATAAGGCATATTAAGGTTCACTAAGGCCTACAATGGATACTCACTCTAACTCGCCACATTCCTCTGCTCAGAGGTTGTTAAGGAACCTATACAAAGGGATACTATTTTTACTTAATTCATTCAAAACTCACCCATCAATATTCATGTATATTAATAAATGTACTTATCATAGTAACCTCAATAATTGGTGGACGAGGTATCAATCTAGTGAAAAAGGGTTTTTAGTATCCCTTGTAACTTTGTTCAATCCATTTATAGACATTGATTTTTTAATTAAAAAAACTATATATTTTTAACAAGTCGATCACCCTTGGTGGTGAGAGTGCACATATCACATGTCATATAAAAAATTCATAATACCATAAGTGAAATTAATAACTACAAATTCACTCACCTATGGAGTTATTCCCATGGAATCACCAATTGAGATAGCTCGACTGGGATCATCCAAGCTCAATCATATATCTATCATCACTGTGAGGCCCTAACTCAACCCAAAAAATCCAAATTAATTAATAATAATGTTTAATAATTTTTTAAAAAATTTAAAACTAATTATGGGAAACCTCTATATAATTTATTTTTGACACTTTAATCAAATTAACCCTCATAATTAGTGATATCAATTATATGCTAGCATACATTTTTCAATTGAATTCCTTATTCCAAATATGGTGCTTGTACATGGCGTCTTACCATTGGTCTAAGATTCATAAACTATAATAAATCATAAAATCTAAAAAATAAAGTGAGTTACACTAGGTGAAATAAATAAACCTTAAAAATGGAAACCAAGAACAAAAATATCATATCCCTGGTAACCTAGACTTATAATCTGGAAGGGTGTTCATGACACAACCATATGATATCTATCACATGATTTGACACATTCATATGTTACCTCCCTAAAATTACAACAAATAGTAAGGTAAAAAAAAGATAATGATTCACTCTATGATATTATTCATAAAATCATTGGAAACACTTTGTAATATCCATGTACCAATTTACTCTAAATAGTAACCAGATCGGGTCAACACATGGGCTCGAGTATGACACATCATACACTAGAGTTGACCAACTAGAAATGGGGGTCTAGGGAATTACTATGGGGAGACTATACCCCCATATTAGAGTGTGTAATAATAGTTAAAATAATCCAAATATCATCCAAAATAATAAATTATAGTACATAGAATAAATAAACAACAATAATCAACAATAAATGTCATATGGATGAAAATATTCATACAAACTCATGGTCATGCACACAAACAATGATTGATCATGCACCAAGTTGATCACATATATAGAATAAATAAAATTATAAAAGAAATGGAGGCTCTACTACAATCCCTAAGACTTGAATCTTCTTAATTTCCAATCCCATCCAAGCTATCCTTTTCGATCAAGCTAATATAACTCTCTACCCAACTTGAACCCATGGTTATTGAGGTCTACTTAAGTGCATAGTTCCATGGTCACATGAGAAATGTGTATGTACAACTTTGTAGGGAACCAATAATATAGTCTCATATATAAAAAATATATTAATTATATATTTATGTGACATACTCAGTTGAATATATAAAATATAGTGTAGTAGCATAAATAAAATAACCATAGTCGATCCTCAGGTTCTAACATGACACCTGGGATCGACTATACCTACTTCGTCTAGTTATAGAGTATCTCTAAGAATTTCATATAATCATTACAACTCATAATAAGTGAAACCACCAACCCCCATGAGTTTATCCAAGGAGGTCCATAGTATTAGGCATAAATCTAACGCCTAAGAGGCAATCAAAGGCAATCCAGTAGTCATTGTGCATAAATTCATTCCCTAGAAGATAATCGTAGGAAATCAATCAACACTAGGAAGCATTACCGACGCCTAGGGATGACCCAGGGATATCATA
Organism: Viscum album; assembly: GCA_963277665.1. NCBI lineage: Eukaryota > Viridiplantae > Streptophyta > Magnoliopsida > Santalales > Viscaceae > Viscum > Viscum album. The sequence goes on along the minus strand of OY728157.1, from coordinate 196,132,699 downwards.
ATAATTAATAATAATCATATAATATTTAGGGGTGAACCTTGGTCATCATGATCATCAGACATCATATTTAACCCCTAGGAGTTAATATTTGGTGATCAATCACATCCAGAATAAATGTCAAATCCTTATGGGTGGACCTAGTAAATCCATATATCCTCAAGAATACAAGAAATATCCTAAGAATCCTATGAGTATCATAAATAATAGAAAAATATAAGGGTTATTAAATTCCTCCCATGATATCTCAAAATAATACTGAAAAAATAGGTTCTGTGTCTTCCCAAACTCATCTAATATAAATATGAATGGACACTCAAGAACCTAACTTGAAATCTTCCCTATACCCATATAAATCATAAATAATCTATCTACGTTCTAAGGTGAAACCCACAATAAACTCTACCAATTCCCGCATGCACCCTCTAAGGGGTCATTATATCATTGGGGACCCCTTTAAGGTCCTTTAGGTTAATACATAACGTAGACACCCACATGGGATCCTCAATCTCAGTCTCATGTCTTAGGAAAACACCCATCACTCAGAGAGAATTTCATCCCTCGACATCATCATCATCATCACATCATGACCTCACTAGACTTATAAGATAATCCATACTATAATTAGTCTTAAGGGATGGATCAATCCCATCTCCCATCCAGAGTCATAAATTATCCATTCGTAACACAACCAACACATATAAAGTATACCTATGGAACACACACCTAGATAATCATATCTTAATGGGATAAGAACACCCACCCCATGTTCATCTCAACTAGCCCAAATTTTATAAGGAATCCCTCACCTTTTAGAAGGAAATACCCGCAAAATTTTGAGGATGAAATTTTTGAAGGAGGGAAGAATTTAACACCATAATACTTTATAATATATCTTCTAAAAGTAAATTTAATTTTATATATGTCTTACATTACACATAAAAAACTTTCTTAAATTGATTGAGTTGCACGCAATACTGAGTTTTACCGAATAATATTATTATTATCCATTAAAAAAGTGGTTATAAATAGGATTAACAAAACTATAAAAATATATTTTTGAATTAATTGGTTAGAAATTAATTATAAATGAATATAAAAACCGATTGAATAAAAATAATTTCATTTATAAAACCTATTTTTATAAAGCAAAGGCAATTTATCTTGATAAATCAAATTAATTAATATTAGTGGATGATATTAATGAAATTCATACATTATATATTCAATTTTTTTTAGCCTCATCCAATATATTTAATAGTCATAAGATAAGAAAAAAATCAAATTTTACCAATAAAATGGTGCATTTTTTTAAATGCAGTTTCTTCGGTCTTTTAATGACGCACTTGTTTTAAAACAAAATTTTTAAAATTTAGTAAATTTTATTTTAAAAATTAATATTTAATTTTAAAATCATAATTTTAAAAATATATTGTGGTGAATTTTTTGTAATTTTTTGAGATGTTTCAATTTTTGATGAATTGTGAAAATAATGGATTTTAATTGAAAACTACATTTTCATAGAAATAAATTAAAATGATAAATTATATTTTTAATGGGTTTTAAAGTAAAAATAGATCAATTATACATCCATTAATCAAATTTAAGTCATTTTATTCTTTTTTAGTTTTAATTTAGAAATAAAAACTTAGTAAACTTTGGAACATTTTCAATTTAAAAACATGTTTTCTCATCCCATCTGTGGGTTTAATTTTAAATTAATTTTTTCCACTTATGTGGTTTTAATTTGAAAAAATGAATTCCATATCTAGAATCATCATGATTTATAGTTTCTAATAAGTCCAACTTAATTTTTGACCAGAATGATTGTTGAAAGCAGTTAAAATTAATTACCATAGTTAAGAGAAACAACGGTTTATCAAGGGAATAAACATTAAACTTAAGGTAAAAATGACATATAAGCTTGCTAAAAACATATTTTATGACCATATTTAATCTTTATCCCATCTATTCTCTATATTGGTTCATTATTGGGCCCTAGTGACATGAAAAAACGTGGGTGGGATTTAGTCTTTAAAAAAATTAAATGTGTGCCACTCACCCTACTTATAAAAGGCCTCCCCATATTCTCTCTACTTAACACATTAAAACCAATTTGGTTAGTATGATACCTACCCAAATAATTCCCTAAATTTCATCACCTCATCCAAGAAGCCTTATTTTAGGTAGAAATACAACTTAAGAAAGAAGTTGTGTAAACCTATGAGGATACCATAAAATAGGTAAGGTTATTATAAAATCATTTTTATTTTATTTCCTTCTCCACCTCCTTTAATTTATATTATACCATGATTATATTATAATCTTAGGGGAATAATCTAAAAAGTTGTTATGTTCTTCTCAAATCATTTTTATTTTATTTCATTCTCCACCTCCTTCAATTTCTATTATAACATGCTTATAAAATAACCTTAGTATCTTTTATATATTGATACTTTGTTATATTAAATGTACTACCTAAATCTTTAAACAATTTCATTAAATGGGTTATGAAATCATTGTTTGTGTGTGTGACGAACTACCGCCTCACGAATCGATGTCATTCATTTTTTCCATCGCCACCTTTAATGGTTGGAAATAATGATGGATTTATAGTTTATATATTATAAATATTATATTTTTAATGTTTTTATAATTATTGAATTAGTATATTACACATACCTTTATTATTTATTTTTTTGGGGAATAAGACAATGTCCCTTCTTGTGTACGGCAGACTACCTTCCCAAGAAGTGATGTGAATCGTTTATGCTTTACATAAAATTTATTAAGGATGTTTTTAAGAAAGATATGTGATATATATAACATAATAATGATACTAGAATAATATATATTTTTTAATTTTCTTTCATTCAATGTGATAAGAAAATGGAAACAACGTTCATGTGTACGTGTGACCTACCATCTCCATGTATGGTGTATTTGATTTTCATCACTAAATTTAATGAATTACTATATACATATATATACTGAATATATATGATATTTACATCATGGTTTATATTTTGGAGATGATGAAATCATGATCGGAGTAAGAGGAAAAAAAGATAACATGGAAAACAAATACATAAAAAACAAGGAAAATAACACCCAAAGCAATGAAAATAATAAAAGATAATTTAAAAATTGGTGACAAGATGTTATAAAAGGATAATATATGATATTATAAATATTAATTTTTTTATGGTATAAGATAATAACATACTTAAAACCATTATACATGGTGTTAAATATTGTTCAACAAAAAGGTAGCATAAGGTATGATATTTCACCTCAATTTACATTCCATTAGAACTTAATTGTTATTATACAAAATGTCAATTTTATAAGGTTTATATACTTACCCATTGGCATTTAATATCATAAAAAGTTCACTATTCATGGTATTTTATCTTTTAATTTGAATTATTTCATCCAAGGGGTTTCGATTTGAAATTTTCCATGTGATAAAAGTTTTGGGAAATCTCACTTTCTTTTGTGATTGTTAACTTTTTCTTTAAAATATCACATTATTTAAATCGTTTTTCATTTGGAATTAAGTTAATTTTAAATATCTATATTCTCGTGTAATGTATATTATTATTTCTTATACTATGTACCATTTTTAAATATTATTTTTAACTTTGAATGTTATTTGATTAACAGTGGAAATATTGATAAATTTGTATCCTTCACTCAATAGATATATTTAATAAGGAACATGATTTGTGAATTAAATCGATTATTTGATATATTAATAATGATTTGGATTGGTATTATATGGGTTGGGGACTATTTAAAGTAAGATCCTCAATAGATCAATAGTCTCATTAGATGAATTAGTTGGCCAAATCAGATTGTTTTTTACCCATTATGTTTAAACCCTCTTCTGAAAGGTCTCAACAGTACTGGTTCCATGTGCCTAGGAAACATAGAATCCAATATTTTAGTGTTTTCTTAATTGAGAATTTAAATATTATTATTTTCCATGATTTTTTTTCTATAAAATTATCTTTTTATGTATTTTATTTTCATTTTATTGATTAAATAAAATGTGTTTCAGTTATCTATCTTTCCATATTTATTATTCCTTATCCAGATATTTATGTGGAATGTTTTTAAGTTATCTATATTTCAATATTAATTATGATTATTAATTTATATATATTTCATTGTACTTAACCCTTATTGAGCATTTGATCTCACCCATATTTTGTTTCCTATCCCCAATATATGATGAGGAATTCGTGGAATTATTTTCAAAGATTCTAATATTTTAATTTTGTTATGCTTTATTTTATTTTTCCAAAATAATATGGGCATATTGTATGTAATTTGGTTTTCCAAAAATGCTAAACTATCTAGTACTTTGGGATTTTAATCTTGTTATCTTTTCTAATTTAATAAAGTAAGGCACTGGTACAGGGCCTCTAGGGTTGAGGTTGTTACATAAATAATTGTAAAACGCTATAAGGATCTCCCCAAATTCAAGGGGATTAAAGGAGAAAGAGGGGATGAGGTGGTCAGCCCATGTGCAGGTGAGGGAAGAAGATGAGGGGGTATCCTATTAAAAATTTGGGTGGGAAAATCATTCATTTAGAATATTTTAAAGGGTAAAATGGCCTTCCAAACCAAGAAACAACCATTCATCCTTCACTATACAAGGTGAAAACCCTCACATGATTGGTTAATAGGGTTAGATAAACGATGAGATAACTATGCAATCCGGTATGCAACATATCATATAGTCTATCTACAATCGTGTGGGGAACGTGAAACTCACCCCAATCCAATCAAGCTGAATGGTTTCCTCTCAAATTTATATGGTTAACACTTAGTCCTATTCTAACCATTAAAACTATTTGTGATATATATAAAATGAACTAAAAACATCTTTACACTCGGGGTGTTTTGTGGTCTCCCCTAAACTGTGCACCATGTCACAGATCCTCCAAAAAATCCCAAATTTCACCCAATGTTCCCTATAGTCACCCAATCACTCAAGTCACATCTCAAGCCTAAAACCATATAAAAAATAATATCATTAGAATGATAAAACTACTAGAATTTCAAACTGAATATCAATTCTAAAAATAAACCACATTCTAGAATTTCCAAAATTCAAATTAATTTTAAAATTTATTACTCACAAGGAGAGAGGGTTTAAAGAATAGTTCTATCGAATCTTTTGAAATTGTGAAACCTTCATTAACTGATCCATGATATCCCATATCATGTCACTTCCATGATATGATCTTAGTAATCTTTTCATTATGTTCAGTATCAAATCATCCCACTTCCATTTGGGAATGGGTAATTCCTAAAGAAGACTTGTTGGTCATTGATGATCATTATTTACTTGTATATAGTAAAATTATCATTAAATAAATCCCATTATTCCCTTCATCATCCCAAGATTCTATAATTTTCTCTAAATGTCATTATACGTCTTGTTAAGCCTCCAGTGAACATCCCGTCATTAAGTATGTGGATCCCACATCAGGTCCTCACACATACTCATAGGTACCACCATAAACCACTTTGCATATAAAACATCATTGGAACCTAAGGACCAATTAGGATAAATATCTTTTCTATAAATATTTTATATCATCAAGAAGTAATTTGATTCAGATAAATAAATCTCTTTCACCCTCTCAAGGTGTGTGGAGGTAATATTTATGGACAGCATGTTTGGTCTACCATGAACTCCTAAATAGAAATGCACATATCAGTGAAGAGAATCATCATTTATCACTCAATACTAGATATCTAAATATTATATGTCTAAGTCCTTATGACCAATGAATCAACCATGATAAACATATTCCCATGGTTATAATCCATCAAAAATTCAAATGATTATAAGTTCAACCCACCTCATCTACTGAAGGTGCAGGTCCCTGTGTAAAAATATATACAAGAGGATCTAATGGTCAATGTATAACAAAAATTTCTCACGCAAAAGATAACAAATTAATCATCTATATGTGTGAATTACCACATAAAACTCTTGATCATGTGTCAGATAGATTCCCTCATGTGGCTTAAACTATTTTGACCCATAAGTGACCACTCACCCATCCTGCATTAGAATTTATCCAAGCCCAACTCCTAAATCATAACAATATGGTGTATATTCCTTACTGAGATTTAGTAAGGATAGAATTGACAAAAAATTAAATCTATCATTTGGAACCTAAAATTATCTCTAAAAAAATCAAAATATAGTAACTTCCCCTCCTTTGTTGTTAAGGCCATCATCATCACTACCAAAAAAGATAAATCCTAGATGAATCGTCAGTAGTAACCTATCAAGCCCCAAAAAATTAATATATTTAAGATGTTTCTGGGTCATTAACATAAAACCGTATCCTTATCCTTTTATGAGTCCACTAATATTTCTACCTCATAAATCACGTTCCCTAAAAAGAACACCACACTAATCTAGAAATGAAATTTCAAGAGATTAGAATATAACTAATGCTCCCTCAATGTACTTATAATTATCTATAAATAAAAAGTGTTCACCTCTATAGAATAATAGTACCCCATAATATCATAAAAAAGTGACCATGATAGAGGCCAAATAAGTGTATAAGTCTCTATTAATCGAGGCTATAAATACTGTCAGTGTGTTCCCAGCCCGAACAACATCATAAGATACTCATATTGGTTATACTTGATCCTAAAGACAATACATGGAATATCAGAAGGCCTCTCCCTCAATTGGTGGTAGAATAAACTCATACCAATATTAGAAAAATAATTGGATCCTTTCATATGATTGAACAAGTAATTAATATGTGGAAGAAGATATATTGTTTATCAATCATCAACAAATTCTATCTCTATTAATCTGCACATTAATACAATGAGAAATTCTTCTTCTTGTAAAAAATAGAAGTACTCCAAGAGGATGTTCTCAGATGAATGAATCCATTTGACTCCAAAACCTCCAACTAAGCCATAATATCTCACCTATCTAGAAGAACCATCCTATAATCTGAAATGGAAATGTGCTTCATACAAGAAATAATATCATTTATAAACTCAATCTCAAACATTGGTGGAAAGCCAAAAAAATAATCAATAAACACATATTGGAACTAATGAATGGTGGGATGAGGAATTGCTTTGAAAATAACCTAATATCATAAAGAAACACTAACCAACTAGTTTGTAATCATCATTTGAAATTTATTTCTAGGTCCGAAATGGCTTACATGTAGATCCCACTCTCTAAAATAAGTATAATCCTAAATCTCTAAGGAGATAAAATATACTCATCGATGATAGTGGTTGATGTGTTCTCAATAACGAGTTAAATAATCCATCTTGGGGATCATATAGAAATTATCCATGTCTAACATGAAGAATTCCCAAAGTAATGTATGCCCATTGATCAAAATGGTATACTCTGGACACCTCTAGATACCCTATTATTGCACCACTATGGTGCATCAATGAACAAAACCCCATATATATATATAATGTATTGGTAACCCTAGATCACTAACCAACTTATCAAATATAAATTATTCTGATGTACGCGTATCAAATAAAGAAAAAAATAGGGTCAATTCCATAAGAATAATACATCTAACTGTAGATATCTCACTTCCCTACATGGAAGAAATCTTCTCAATAGAATGAGGTTGTCCAGAATCGTATCCCTGAGCTCCCATGAACTGAAATCCCCTGAGGTACCTTTCCCTTTTCTCATTACTGCTGACGAGAACTAGGATCACCTCCATGACCAGAACAGCTGAAGGACTACCAATTTTCCAACTTCCATTATACCCTATGTCATTACCTTAAACCCTAGTTCATAATAGTTTCAAAATACATCTCCAGTCTTGGTGAAATTCCAAAAAACCTTTTCATGTTCTACAACTCTCCATGGGAGAAACAATCCTTTGATGACCTATAAAAATATGGTTGAGCATGCCCCATGTGGCCGCACTGATAATACTCAACTTTGACTCTCCCTCTTGGAGGAAGTGACAAAAAACTTTTCTGGTTTCCTTTACTATCATCACCATAGTGATACTACTCAAATAACATCTTATTACTTCCCAATGATCTTCTCCCAATCAAAACAAAAGAATCATGATACCAAGATGACCTAACCTCATTCTAGTTTTGCTCAACAATTAATTCTTGATTCATGACCTCTAAAAATGATGTTAGCATAAATATTTTCAATTGGGAATGAATAGAGTACCTTATTTAATCCTCAAAATTCTTGAATATAGTAGCCTCCTCATCCAATAGAATAGGTCTAAATAGTATCATATCATTAAAGTGAGTAGTATAGTTCATCACTGATATGCCCCCTATACCAAATGTATAAACTGCCTAGATATTTTAGCCTTTATAGTCTCTAGGATGAAGTACTCAAAAAAAGACCACATCCTTCCAAATCAGCCACTCATGTTGTTATTCCAAGAATAGAATGTACCACTAGTGCTTTTTTGGTCCCAAAATCATATAAGTACTAATATTCAACTGGCTCTAAGAGGGTTTCATAAGGTGATAAAAAATTGGATGCATAGACTAGATACAAAAAACATCTCTCTATTGTCCACCCTCACCCATACGTAGTAGTTTATTTTACAGATGAAACACATGAGTCAAGTATGACATGGTTTACCTATCCTTCCATGACTAATGCCTCATTTATTGCAATAATTAGATAATAATACCTATGAGATACTAATCAACAGTGGGTATTTGCATTATAGGTGACTTCAGGTCTACTATTGGTGGGTTATGCTCATACCCACACATCTTGAGCTTAACTGAAGGTCTTCCTGGTGGAATATCTATAAAATTACAATTACATGACTCGAAATATATTTCTAAAGTAGTTATAATATCATATTTTATTATAATAAATAATTGGAATATTCCATTCGACCCCAAACACACCACCTAGGATATAAGGGTCTCACAGAATAAGGATCAAGTCTAGCATAACCTACCAATTCTAGAGTCTTCTATGACCTCATAAGTGTCCTATAATATTAATATTATATAAAATTAGAGGTAAATAATTATTAATTGATCATGTAAAGTTTCACTAAGAAGTTATATATAAAAACTCTATACAAGTTTTTGTCAACACTTTAAGTAACTCAACCCTATATATTTACCATAATATAAATCACATACAAGAATTTAAATTTCAAGTGAAAACTAAATTCCAAGAATGATTCATAAACACACTCCTCTTTTCACCCCAACATAAGACTAAAAACACATAAATCATAAATAAATATCAAATTGCATCAACTAGAAAAGTAACCCAATAGTAAAATAAAAACCAAAGAATAATAGTCCCATTACAAGTAATTTGGACTTCCCTCATATGTGGGTTAGATAACACTATACACAAGATCTATATCAGGACCTGTAAAAATCCTATCAACTATGTATCATATACCAAATAGTAAGACAAAATAAAAATAGTTCTCTAATACCACTTTGTAATATACATGATCTTGTTCACCTTCATTATGACCGAACTGAAGCATAATGTACCTCATGTATTCCTCCTCATATGCCAGAGGCTACAGAACAATGGAAACAATTGACATATATCACATGGAGAGAATATAAACAATTTTATAGATAAACACAATCATAGTCAACGAAATATAATAAACTATTCATCACAACACAAAGGACGTAAAAGGATAGATATCACTGTTAAATGCCAAAAAAATAGTAAAAATAAATACATTATATATAACAATGGTTTGAATACACACCACAAGGAAGAACAATATATCACTTGTCATGTAAAAATAAAACTAAATTAGTAATCTACATCATATATCACTAGTGAAATGATCCATCACCGTCATAATCCATTAAGGTGGATGATACATCACCTTAATAGTCTTGAATTAAAATAATTCATCATTGGTGAACGAGGAATCATCATTCATAGGTAGAGGATACAATACCATTTTCATATTTAGGTGGATTATATACCACTGTCTTATAGCTTGGGTGGATGAGGAATCACCAAACCATCCATTCTTGGTGGATGATATATCGCTGGTATCACTCTAAAAGTGGTATACATACCACCATATCAAGTCCCAAAGTGGAAAATGAACCATTATTATTTTCCATAGGTGGATAATGAAGTAGTGGTATCACATATAAATTGGTTAGTACACCACTGGTATCAATTCTTGGATGGACATCATACTACTGGAATAAGTCCCCAAGTGGATGCTGTACCACTGGGAAAACTCTCAAAAGGGGACACATCTATACCAATTAATGTTCTCAAGTGGTTAATATAACACTAAAAAATAATTCTAATGTTCTTGATATGATAATATTTTATTATTCTCTTAGTGAATCATGGATCAAGGACACACTTTATGGGTAGATGATAAACCAAGAACCTTCCTGAAGTCATTAGTATACCTCTAGTGCACCAAGGTGGATGAGATACCACCCCTAATTAACTTTAGTTGGATGGATTCCACTTTATACTAAGAATCCCGAAAAATTAATGATACATCACTATAATTCAACTCAAGGAATTTATAAACATTAAAAATATCAATGGTTATGCTCATAAGTTTTTAACACTTGTTAAAGTCTCAATATTGGGTCATCTTACATATATCCTAGATTATACTCAAGAAATTACTCACTATGGAATACTTAAGGGTCCAACACTATGCTTATAGGGTTTTTTATTTGTCAAAGAAACACATCAACAGTTCAAAATCGAGGCTTGAAACTCATTTCTATATAAAATTTTGTCCTTGGAGACCAAAGGTGTTTATGCGCGTCACTCGTAGACAATAGACAAACATCCAAAGTTTCATTAGTTCCATTAAAATTTAATAAAACCAATTTAATTAAATTTTAGGGTTTAATAAAAAATAATCATTTCCCACATATACTATGATGTATGCATGGTATAAAAATACTACCAAGTAACCAAGGGACTGCCTACCTAGGACTAGTATTATCTAACTCTTTGAAAACCACCCATTGATTTGACTCAAATGAACATAATTAGGGAGCCTATTAAATTCCATAAAATTTGTCACAATCATCGATGTATAGTTAAATAGTGACAAAAATATAGAATATAGGGATTATGAGTCATATCCTTACTAGTTTCAACTTCCTATGTTGAATAGATCCAAAAACCAATGATGAACATATAGGATTACAATCTTGAAAGAAGATGTAAAAAAGAAGAACAATGGAATGAACCGTTGGTTGTACTTAATGAAGTGAGATTTAAATCACTTTTATAAAAATTAATAATTTATTTATCTATTTAGTTTAAAATTTTAAAATAAAACTATAGGTATATAATGATTACCTACTGGATGGGCATAGGGTACCCAACCGGGGGTTAATAGCCACCTGATGGGCCACTTGGAGGATTTTTCTCCACTACCCCATCTACTGAGTAACTTGTGGAATCTATCAAGGATATATGTCTAAACACCTAACTTGTTTTACTGAAAATTTACCACTTTAACTACTAAAATAATAATAAATACCCAAAATAGATGAGGTTTGGTGAAATTGAAATTGAAATTGTACCTCGTACGTATGTGGAGTGTTATAGATTGGATAGTCACTCATGGAAAAAAGATTAATGGGATGATAATAATATATAATTATATCCACATAAACATATAATATAGGATTTAAGAAAAATTATACCAAATAATTACATTTGGAGAATAAAGGAAAATGATTAGGAACCCATAACTTAGTTATGGTTATTAGCTTAGAGTCGGCCCTTAGAACCACCAAAAATCTTCAACATCGTAGATATGAAAATGGGAGAAAGTAATTAATAAATATAAAATGAAAAAGCTGAACATGGTGTAAATATAAAATGGTAATTGGGGGTGATTATTCATAGGTCTGGGGAGTGGTATCCCTTGGAATAAAGTATTGATAATTTCTTTCCTTTATCCCAAGTCCTCCACTACTCACCAAAGTGCCCAATTTTCTCCCTTAATGATCCAATATAATGGTTAGAGAAAAAATTAGATAAAATCACCATCTTATATGACTTTGGTCATTCATAAATTTAAATGATGTCATATTTACCATATTCCACCATTTTTATAGTTTTTTACCTTTTAAATAAAATTTTTTCACATTTAACCCCTTACCTAATATCAATGTCCTTATTCAAAATATTTAATCTATTTTGTAAAAATCAATCCTTTAATTATGTGAAATTTAACATTGAAATAAATATAATATATTTTAAAAAAACTGGTATCATAGTAAAATTAATTTTATTACTGAATGAAATTTTACATTAATACCACTTAAACCCTAGATACATAACTCATGGCTACATCTCAATTAGCCATAATGGTAGGGTGTCCAATAATGGTACTTTCATGGGGTGGTTTATAGAAAATTAATCTAGATATAATTTATATTAACTTGAATATTTCCTCTAGATAATTCCCCTCAAACTTTAATTGTTGAAGCTCAATTTGGTCCCTGTCTCAGGAAAACCCTTGTGATGTTACCTACCTCCAAATATTTGATAAATGTAATTTATAAGGGATTCTTATACTAGTCGAGTCCATGGTTTCTACCATCACCACTAATTAAATCTTATCATTTCCCTTATTAATATAGAACAATTAAAATAATTACTTTATAATGACTATATTTTTGGGTTTTTTGAATTTAAATTTGAAATGAGATAGGGAGGGGGGATATAAGAGTTTGAAAAAAAAATGTGGGATGGATTTTTTTAAAAAAATAGATATTTAATTTTTGAGAGTTCCATGTATAGTTATTATAAAAATCATAAATTGTACCACTACCAAGGGTGAATAGAATAAGATAGTGTTACCCAATATATATATTCCAAGATAGAATAGATAGGGGTTCTGCCTTTGTAGTAACGCAAGTGTCGATGAAGTTGAATCAAGTGTTGAAAATGAAAAACAAAGAATTGAAGATAGCAAGGGAAGAGATCCATGATGTATGATTCCATGTATTGAAATTATTATTAATGACATCAATTAGGAAAAATGTATTGGAAATGAAAATCAGTAGTGCAAAAGATGATGCGATCATGGGTGAGAGATAAAATTCCTTTATGTGTCAGAAATTACTACAGGTGAGAGAAATTTCCATGATTGAGTGATAAAATTACGTCTTGTAAAAGAAAACCATAATGTGTGGGGTAGGAGTGATTCGATGTGTTTATAGAGATGATATATGAGATATATATATAATTTTAGATATTGTAATAAATTTTATATTCCTTTTGTGGAGTAATCTTTGGCCAAACTATGCTATTTCTGGTGTTTTATGAGCTCTTTTCTGTTGTGACAACCTTGTGTCCCCTTACAACTAGTATCAAAGCTTCTTGGTTTCTACTTGAGATGATAGAGATAGAGTCAAATAAAGGTATTCATTGGAGATATATGAAGATGACACTAATAATGGGTGCAATTAATCATGTCAGTATTGACATGGAATATTTGATGTAGATGGAGATCCATTGAAGGTGGAGATGATAATGATGAATCTGATTATAGAGGAGTCAATGGTGATGGAACCGATTATTATAGAGTCCATGATGATGGAGTTTATGATAGATGAAAATTCAAATTTTAAATCAAGGTGAAGAATATTGGTTTTTTTAATTTAATATTTGAATAAGATAGATTGAGAGAGAAAAAATGTTACGAGAGTGTTTGACAAAATAATAAATGTGGGATGAAGTTTGAAAAAAAGGAGAGATTTTTTTGAGTGAGCCATGTATGAATCATATAAAAAGGATGCATCCAACTATTGTTAAGGGAAAAAATAAGAATAGAGAGTTGGACATGAAGTATATGCTGAGGTCGAATAGGTAGGGGGTTCTGTGTTTGCAACAGCTCATGTGTAGACGAGAGTGAATGAAACATAAACAATAAAAAGCGAAGCATCATTGATGTTGTGTGAAGAGACCCATTATGTGTGGTTCCAGGTATCAAAATTATTCCTGATGGATGCAATAATGCATTGTGTCCCGATAATTAAAGTAGGTGGTACACAAGATAATGAGACCATGTGTGAGTAAGAAAATTCCTTTGGGTTTAAAAATTGTTTTAAGTGAAAAAGATCCTTTGTGTGTGTGGTGAAAGAGATTTTGAGTGTTTTGATAGGGAATCTCTAATAGATATGTGCAATTTTGGATATGATAAAAAAATATTGGATTATGTTCTAGCCAAATAATATCATTTTTTTATATTTCACTTTGTTATAATCATTATGTGTATCTTAGAATCCAAACCATGGAGGTTTTATATTGTACTTGAATTATTTTTAATTGTTTATTCTTTATTTTTGTGTGTAGAATTCTTATCAAATCAATACATTAGATTTTTACTATATCATTTTGTAATTATAAAACATTCATATTTATTATTAGAATTTTTCAAGTATTCTATGATATTTTCTCTATTTCCATCAATGTTTATATTTGAGTGTTTGATAGTGTGACTCAAAGAGAATAATATGTTGAGTTGTGACACTACCAATTAATCAATGGATTTAGTTAATAATTTTTATAAATTTTAGAACCACTGTACTGTAACATCACTCATTGTAGTGTTTCATAAGAAAAAGTGTGGTGGGTCATATGGGTGTGATGTAATATTTAAAGATGTGTTCATCATCTTCATTAGGGTAGAACCCTTTGACCTTCACTCATCTCCACTATCATAAATGAATCAGAGGATATCCACTAGTTTTGTACCATAGGCTATCAAATTCTTGTCTCATACCAACATGTTTTTGGTGACCCGACCCTCGATACCCCAAGACCTATCCACCACCACCTCATCCTTGATGTTGTTGTTGCCCACTGCATTCTTTATCTCTAATATCTACCTTTTGAAATATACCACCATGTTCCTATATGGATGCACCCTATCCCTCAGATTCTCATACAATAGTGTTACGATCACCTTATCCTACTCAGACTCCACTCGCAACAACCCCACCATCATCTGTGACAAATAACCATTAAACATGGAATAATAGAGAATGCTTTCTAACAAAAAATAGAGTAGGTTGTTGTCTACCTTTTTGTATATAGGGGCTTGTAGGTTGGGGTTGGATATAATGTAGCCGGTGAGGATGTCATTGGGAATAATGTAGGAGGTAATATAGTAGTTTATGTAGTTGGTGTGAATTTTAATATTCATTTCTTTGTTTTTAAATTGAAATAAATTGTTTTAAATTCTCTCATTTCAATTAAGCATGCATAAAAAATTCATATTTGTTTTAATTATTTTTAAATGATCTATCATTTTCTTTAGACCTGCTTCCTCCTAGACCTCCTTAACACATGGTCTTCCTTATTCGAGCCCCAAACATTGGCCGACCTGTTTCCTACATTCTCAAATGACATGTTGGCTATCCGCTTGTTGTTTGTTCCTTATCCATTGATAATTATCACCAGCCATTACATCATCAGCATCTATTTGTCCTAATGGATAATAGATTTACTCTTTTTTCAATTCCACAGTGTGTGCATAATGAGAATTGGTTGGTCATTCTATTTCGAGGCACTGATGGTGTTAGGGAGAATTGATCACCCACCACATTGGTCTGATCTATTGCGATTGAATTTTGGGTTTTCCCCAATATTTCTCCTCTAGTTCTCCCATCCCAGGTGTCCAAACCCTATCTGGATGTTTTATTATAATCATTTTTGGTGAACATATGATCTTTCCAAACTCTATGATACACTACTAGTGTACCGCTCCTGGTGAAGCTTTGAAGATATCACTCTTAGGACATGTACCCGAAGAAGAATATTCAATCCATGGATTATTGCATGTTGGGGGGGGGTATTCAGTGAACATTGATGATTCAAAATAGCTTGGTGAAGACAAGAAGAGATCAGGGTGGCCATATCAGTTAGTTTCTGGCACTATAAGTTGTTCACATTTTTATTCATGTATCTTGTTTAATATTTGTATCTCTTATGTTGATTCTGATGTTTTCTTCATCATTTCACTATAAATTGTCTTATGTTTTTGAGCATTAATAAAAATCTTGTGTGGCTGGTGGTGTTATTTCCATGTATTTAGGTCCCCACGTGACCGAAGCACATTTAATATCTATGTTATCACTATTTCCTTAAAATCATTCATATCATGTGCTCTATTTGTATTGATATATAATATTAGTCTTCGTTATGATAATAATTCACTTTGGTCCTTGTGTTTTTTGGTGATCTTCCCTGATTCGGGTCACCACTCGACCTCACAAAGTGGTATCAGATCTCTGCTTCTTTTTTTTCTATTGAATTCAATAATTGTTTCATTTTTCCTTATTTTACAATTATAGTTTTTGATTTATTTTTCATAGTTTAATATCACTCTTTTTCACCTTTTCCTTTATTTATTTCAATTATTTAACGATGTAATCCTTTTTAATGAAAATTATTTTACCCAAGAGATTGGTCAGTTTTTAGGGGTCAATGCATAATGTTTTCTGTAAGAACTTGACATCTACTCTATGGGTAAACATGTCAACAATGACCTATCAAATTGAAAAATTTTATGGTGAAAATGAATTTAATTTGTGTTGAATTAAGATGAGTGACCTTCTTGTGCAGTAGGGCCTCATTAATTCCCTTTATGTACCCAATAAGCCTATTATACCTGTAAATGAAACTGGACATCCTATTACATAGTATGTTGATGTTCACCGTAATTTTTTATTTAAGGCACATAGATCTACTTTGTTTTATATAGGTGATAAAGTCCTCAGAGAAGTTGATTACGAGTCTACTATTTCTATAATTTGGTTTAAACATGAAAAAATTTACATGACTACTTCATTAGTACACAGTCTTTAAAAAAACAACGTATATTTACATTTAAAATAAAACATGGTACTTCAATTAAATATTATCTAGATGAATTTAATAAAGTCATGTTATATTATCCAACATTAAATTTTCTATTGATAATGAGGATCAATCAATGATTAACATCACATCTTTAGATAATTCCTACAACACCCTAGTATAGAATATGATTTATTGTTGAGATTCTCTAGCCCCATAAGAGGTTAAATCATCCCTTTTTTCTAAGTATCTACATTATAAACATAGAACCAAAGTTGATTATAATTTCTTGTTCTCTAAGGGTAGACCTCAATCTAAAAGAAATAAGAAATAGTTTAATAAAGATAATAATAAAATAAATAAATAACCCAAACCCAGGCCTAATTCGAGGGATATAAAGGTCACCTATTGGTATTATAGAAAACTAGGGCACATTAAACCCAAGTATAGGAAACTCAGTCTTGAGATAGAGCTTAAAAAAACCATTGTTCAGTCCCTTCTTGTAGAATCTGGCCATGAAACTGTCGAGGTCCTTAATGTGACCACCCATTCACTCAATCAAGAGTGGTCCCTTGATTTAGTTTTCTCTTTCAATATGTTTCCTTTTAGATATTCTTTTATAGATATGGATAAGAGGGTAAAAGGTTATGTCCTCTTAGGTAATAAGAAGAGGTGTAAGGTTTAGAGTAGAAGTTATGATTTTTTAGAACTTGATGACCAGAATATCCTTAATTTAGTTGTTTTTTGGAGGGTTCCCAATCTCCAAAGAAACCTCATTTACATTGGGGTCCTAGACTAAAATGGGTTCACCTTTAGGTAAGAAACAGATTGTCTTACAATATATAAAGTATCTAGAACCATTTTTAATGGATATTTAATTAATCGGCTATATGTATTGGATGGAAAGACCCATTCAAGGTAGTTGGGTAGTTTATATTCAACTAATACTGATAATACTACACTTTGACATAAAATATTATGTAATGATAGCTCTAAAGTCCTTGAGAAACTGACAATCAAGGGGTTTTGAGTGACATCACACCAAGAAACCTTCCATTTTGTGAATATTGTGTGATTGAAATTCAATGAGGGATGGCTTTGGTAGGTCTAGTATCAAAGCCACCAGCCCCATAAAATATGTCGACTCTAATGTATAGGGTCCATCTAAGACTTCCTACCATGGTGGGGGTTTATATTTTGTTACCTTCATATATGATTTTTCTAGGAAAGTGTGGATTTACATTCTTAAAAACAGGTTTGTTGTTTTCTAAACCATTAAAACATGGAAAACCATAGTTTAAAATTAGATTGGAAAGAAACAAGAAACATTAAGAATACACAATGGGATTGAATACCTATCCACTGAGTTCAAACACTTTTTAGATTATGAAGGTGTTAAAATACATAGAATAGTTATGTAAAGTCTTCAAAGAAGTTCTTAGATGACTGGATTAATAGGACTATCCTAGAAAGTGTCTGGAGCATGATTTCATTCTAAGACCTCCCCAGATCCTTTTGGTAAGAGGCTTCCAGAACTTTTATCCACATAATTAATAGGTTTCCCTCTTTTATTAATCAATTTAAAACACATGACGAATTTTGGACTGGTAATCCCCCTTCTTATTCCTACTTAAGGGTCATTGTTTTTATAACTTATTATCATGTTAAGACTAAAAAATTAGAACCAAGAGCTCGGATGTGTATCTTTTTTGGGTATCTTGTGAGTGTTAAGGGGTATGAACTTTGGGGGGATAAACCAGGTTATCAAAACTGCATTGTAAGTAGATATGTTTTCTTTCACCAGTCTTACTCTTTTAAAAAAAGGATTCCACACTTGGATACTATGTTCCAGCCCCGGAAAAGTTAAATGAAACTACGACCCCAACCCAGTTTGAGGATCCTATCTAGTTTTCTCAACTCACTCCTCAGCCAACCACATGTACAGATTCTGTGACTTCTTCTAATTTAGATTTTGAATCAAAACCTTCTACCCCTAGAATGGATTACCAAATATCCCAAGATAGAGAGGGGATGTTTCCAAGATCCCCTAATATGTTTAGTCAGTATGATATGTAATATTATGCCTTCCATTTATCCTAGGATCTTGTTGATGATGATCCTCAAACCTATTGTCAGTATTTAAATGAAAAAGACTGAAACTAGTGGGTCTTTTCCATGAATGAAGAATTGAAATCATCAAAAAATAACCACACTTGGAATGTTGTGAAAAAACAACTAATGAAAAAATTAATTGGTTTTTAGAGGATCATTAAAAGAAAATAAAATAACACCAAGGAAAATAAAATCAAGTATAAAGTAAGATCAGTGGAAATAGGTTTCCTCTAAAAAGAGGTAATTTATAACTATGAAATTTTATCCCCTATTATTAAGCATTATTCCATTAGGCTCTTACTTTAATTTTCTTCCTATAATGATCTAAACATTGAATAGTTATATATTAAAACTACCTTTTTTCATAGTGATTTTAATGATAAAATTTATATGAAACCTCCCAATGGTTATACTAATTAATTAAAAGTAAATCAAGTATTCCATTTAAAAAAATATTTGTATGGCCTGAAATAATCCTCTAGGTAGTGTTAATTAAAATTTTATTAATTCATGTTATCTAACCAATTCATTATAATTCAATATGATTCTTGTGTTAATTTTAAATAAACCAAAAATTGTATGATTAAAATGATGTTATATGTTGATAACATGATTATCATTTGAAAAAAATATGTACCTATTTTATGCTATTAAATCCCAATTAAAAGGTAAGTTTGAAATGAATTACTTAGGTGAAACTAATAAAATATTGGGCATTTAAATCAAAAGTGATAGACCCAATAAAATGTCATACGTATCTCACCATTATTATGTTTTAAAAATCCTCAAGAGACCTCTGTTTGAATCTCTCAAACCAGTAAATATACCTCTGGGATGAAATTTTAATCTATATTTAACACAAGAACCTAATAGTGCTGATGATATTCACATTATTTCTCAAATACCATATTTTAGTATAATAGGTACTTTAATATACTTTATGATCTACACTCATTTAGATTTTTTCTATGCAATCTTCACTTTTAAAAAGATTCATGGACACACCTGGGAAGCCACACTAGCATTCCCTTAAGTGGGTCTTAAGATACCTCCCTTATAGATCTAATACGGATTTGTCTTATGGTAAAGATGTACAATCTTCTTAATTTATTACTGGATATGTGTATTTGGATTACATAGATAACATTGATATCAGAAAATACTTCACTGGTTATGTGTTCACATCTAATGGTGGCTCCATTTCATGAAAATTTAATATGAAATAAATTGTTCCAATTTAAACCGTAGAGTTCATGTATATTTCCTTGACCTAAGTAGTGAAACATACATTATAGATGAAGGGTTTGTCTTCTAAATTTTACTTGTAAAATGTTGTTACTAATGTCTATTCTGATAGTCAATCAACGCTTCATTTATCTATTAATTTAGTTTTCCATGGTAAATAAAAGAAAATAGATATTAGGTCGCATTTTATTCAAGATATTTTGGAATCTGGTATATTGTGTGTCAAAAATTATTACAATATCCTAAACTTGGGTGAGAGTTTTATTAAAGCTATTATCTTTTCTATGATCAAATTTTGTTTAGAAAAATTGAATTTGGTTTCAATTCCATAAACTTAGGTGAAAGAACATCACCAATTTCAAATAAAAATTGTGGAGAATTGTGAATTGTGAAATTCATTTCACTGTTTTAATATTGGAAAACAATATTTTAATTTATCCCATTTCAATTATCCATGAATGAAATATTCATATTTATTCAATTTATTTTCAAATGTTCAATCATTTTCTTTGACCTGACTTCCACTTGGGCCGCCTTACCTTTTGAGATTCCATATTTAGGCCATGTCCTTTGGCCGACCCATTTCCCATGTGATCTTATAATATGATGGCTTTCCTATTATTTTTTTATCCATAGTTTTTGATAATTCTCACTACCCATAACATCAACTCTATCCACTTATCTCGAGGGATAATCGCTTTGCTGTTTCAATGGTTCGACAATGTATCCATGAAGGGCCTTGGTTGTCCATTCTGTTATGAGGAACTGAAGATGTCATGGCGTATTAATCACTCCCTACACTAGTATGATATCTTGTGATTCACTTTTGGGTTTTCCTCACTACTGGTTATCTGATGCTACCTCCTCTATTCTCTAAACCCTAGGAAACTGATTTCTTCTGATCTCCAGTGGTGAAACATTGAACTTTCCAAACTCCATGGTACAATTCTAGTGTACCACTCCTGGTGGACCTTCGAATACAATTCTCTTTTTCCAGGATGAGTACCCAATGAAAAAGATCTAATCCGTAGAGGTTTGTGGGTTTTGGGGCTATTCAAAAAAATTTGACATTTCAGAACATCCTAGTGAAGACAAGATGATATTAGGATGACCATAACATTTCAAATCTAGCACTGTAAGTTGTTCGTGTTTTCATTACTGCATCTCATTTTTAACAGTTGTATCATTATATGCTTCTATTTATGTTTTCATCATCTTTTCACTATAAATACATTCCTATTTTTTAGAATTAATAAAGTTCTTGTGCGAGTGGTTGTGTTCTTTCCATGCATGTAGGTCCCCATGGGACTGAAACACGTTAAATCTCTATATTATTTGATATTTACTTATAATCTTTTGTTTATTGTGTCCTATTTGTATAGATCTATAATATTAGTCTTAGTTATGCAAAAAATGCATTTCATTCCTTGTGATGTTTAGTGTTCTTCCCTGATTTGGGCCACCAATCAGCCTCAAAATTGGAATAGATATTCAAGGTCCTCTCTATATTCCTCCCCATAGAATAGTCGACCATTTTCGAGAATTACTTTATACTCAAATCTTACAGTATCCTTGGGAACCCCACCATGCTCCCCTGAATCACTCTACACCCAACATATAATCAATAATCAAATTATGGGAATCAAGTAGGTAGGTATGATTTGAGATGTGATAGGACCTCAGGTGGGTGAATTTATTGTAGGAAAACTGGGTGATGACATACCTGGTGAGGGTTTCAAGGTTGGCACGTTGGACGCCAAGCGGCCTTGTGCCACCCTTAGACAACTCTGGAAATAATTGGTTCATACCTTATCCTAGAACACCCCATGTGAAGAACTCTTCATCCAGGTACTCCAAATTCAATTGGAAATCCAACTGGTCCTTATCAAGCATCGGTCCAGAGTGGGTGTATATCGGGATGAGGAGCATCAATATGACTTATATGATGGAAGATAATAATAATAAGAAATATGAGGAGGGAATGACACCATAGATGATTGTGTCTATGTTATGGGGCTTCAATAATTTATACAAGAGAGACAAATACATATAAAGAACAATATCCAACCCCACTGAGCATAGAATAGTCAAAGTCATGACGGATTTTAATTAAACCAGAACATGGTACCTGTGGAGAAACCTTCACATCTAGATTTTCCATTTTCAAAGATGTGAAATCCTATTTTCAGATTGAATTTCACAGTTTTAATATTTACCATTAAATTAAATTCATTTTAATATAACCACTAAAACAATATTTTGATGAATAAATAGTATTTTTTACATGTGTTTGACCTATATCATTTAGAATCATGCACCAATCCTTCCATACTATTGTTAATTGAATGATTTTTTTTCCAAAACATGAAGTGGGTTTCCTCTTAAACATTATGAGTATAAAATAAGGGAAACATAAATGATAATGGGAGATCATATATAGACAAAAATAAAAAATACTTGATATATTATTGAGAAAATAGCTTCAAACTATATATTGAATGAATATTAAAAAAATTAATTGAATCAACAAGATATTATGGTTAGAATAAACCGTGATGCCTTATCCATATTATTAAATAAACCGTTGGAGGTGTTGTAGGGAACCTCTGAGAGGAGTACATTGGATGAAAATTGTTTTTTTAAACATGAAATGCAACCTATGTGGTGTGAGTTCCCTGATCATAGGGGTATGTACACATATAGCATGGTTAGAAGAAACATGCTCTTAAATCATGCATCCCATTATCCTTGGATAGTAGATAGCACATGGATGACTTATGGTTTGGACAACCGTGTTTCCAAACCAAGCACCACATTAAATTTTGGAGGAATTTTCATTTTCTCCTTT
Organism: Viscum album; assembly: GCA_963277665.1. Classification (NCBI taxonomy): domain Eukaryota; kingdom Viridiplantae; phylum Streptophyta; class Magnoliopsida; order Santalales; family Viscaceae; genus Viscum; species Viscum album. Next base: position 196,109,609 of record OY728157.1, on the reverse strand, counting down.
ATCCTATTTAACTCCTCCCCATTTATTTTTATCCTCCTATGAAAAACTCCTCTATCATTGATTCAAGTTCCAAGGTGACAATCATAATCATCTCTTCACATTCCTACATGCACCCTGCAAGGGTTTATTATATCACTAGGGGCTATAGATTCTACTAGGTCACAATATAACAAAAATAACCACATGGGTTCCTTAATACTAGAATCTTTCCTAAATTAAAAATTTGTCACTCAAAGGGAATTACATCTCTAAGTATCATTTTAATCACATCATGACCTCATTGGCCCCATAAGATATTGAATATTGACATCAGTCTAATGTTATGGGTCAAGCCCATCACCCATCTAAATTCATCACTAATCTAGTCATTACACACCCAACCAATCTAATGTCAACCTAGGGAAAACCCACCAAAGTAGTCAAATCTCAGCAAGGGAAGAACACTCAACCCTCTGGCATCTCAACTCGCCTAATGTCTATAAGGCATTTCAATATTCACTAAGGCCTACTAGGTCCACTCACTATAACCTATAACATTCTTCTACATAGAGTTCGTGACGGAACCCATACTAAGGTACACTAGGCCTACTAAATTAATTAAAAACTCACCCTCATAATATGCGTATCTCAAGGAATACATTTATCATTTATAACTCTACTATCAGGGGTCTAGGAAACTATTTAAGTAATAAGGTTCCTTGGTGGACCTCGGACCATAGTGAAATCCATTCATAGACATTTAATTTTTAATTAAATAATATATATAATTTTAAAAGGTTGATAACCCTTAGTGGTCAGACTACACATATCACATTCCATATAAAACATGCATAATACTATAGAAGAAATACATAAGGGCCACCTAACAAAACCATAGAGTTATTCCCTTTGAATCATCACCTGGAAGATCTCATATAGGATTATCCTAGCTCAACCCTATATCTCCCCTCATAAAGAGGTCCTAACTCAAGACAAATCATCCAAATTAATTAATTAGGATCCATCACAAATAATTAAACAAATTATAACAAATTATTTAATTTAGTTTAAAAATACATAATCCCTATAACTCATTGATCCATAAATGATCACCGAAACCTCAAGGATCGAGGTGCATCCACTCTCAACACACACCAAAACGGAATTCAGGAAAATTCCCTAGTTTATTTAACTAATTCAATGTCCAATTTCATCCAAATTATCCAATGAAACAAATAATTCCATACATTTATGTAACATAACCGAAACTATGTTAAGCAATGTTCATAAAATATATTGGTACGTCTTCTAGAAATTCCATGAAAAAGCCTCATCATTTTCAAATGATTTCACCATTCTGTGTTAAAATCTTTAATAAAACCATACAATAGGGAAATTTAAATTAGTGTAATCAATATAAACTATGTGTGGAGAGAAGTAGAGGGATAGATTCATAATAAATCATTAAAAAATGCAACAAGTATCACCTTAAATTCAATAGTTATTGAAGGAGGATAAGTGGAGGAGGCATATAGATCTTATGCATGTGAGGGACAAAGAAGATAGGATTCCCTATTAAAAATTTAGGAGGTAAGTTAGGTCATTTTCTCTCTTGGAAATGGTCTCATAGTTTGGTTTCATGGTCGACCAAACTGTGCACAAACTGTGTATCCTTAAATATCCACAGATACCACCGTTAGATGGTTAGACAACATGGTTAGACAAAACATGAACAAACCATGCAATCTGATCTATAACACCCCATATAGTTTTTCTATAATAATTCATTAAATATATGCCTCAACCCTAAGCTATTTCAATCCACATAGTTTCCATTGAAAATCAAAAAGTTATCCCTGAGTCATGTGCTAACCATTAATACCAACCATGATATTTAGAAAATGAATTGGAAATCTCTAAATGCTGGGGTGCATCATAGTTTTCCCTAAAATGTTCACACCAAACTGTGCACTAGGGAAGAAATCCTCTAAAACTTATAAATTTTAACCTGAAGTTCCTAAGACTCACCTAAGAACCCAATACCTTTGAGACCTAAAACCAAATAAAATAATTGAAATTATATAACTCTTTCAATTTCAATCCAAGATTAAATTTAAAAAATGACCCCTACTCCTAAATTCCCAAAATTAAAATTCCTTATTAAATTTATAACTCTCTAAAAGTGCGGTTTTATGAAATCTCTACCATAAAACTTCTCATTACCAATAGTAATTTATGTTCTTTAAAGTAACAGAATTGACCTACCATGGTCCTCTATTCCTATATAACTTGTTGCATTCAACTCTAGAACACTGGGTGTCCCTCACATATGGAACTACAAACATGGGGTTCATAATTCATTAAAGACCGATCCACCACTCTGCACTATAATTGAAACACGATGATTGTTAATACGCATTCCCTTATATCCCAAGACCCTATATTGTCATCAACTAGTTCATTATTGAGCTTATAGTATTCCTCGCCATAAAAATGGGCTCATAAAGGCTGATGTCTAGACATGGTGATCTTAACCATTAGAATCAATTATCAAAAACTCATTTCTAGTGGTTACAAGTCATTATCTATATGGTTTCCATATCACCATATCGAATTACATGAAAATTCACAAATCAAACCTCATATAGATGACAATTTTCTAAGTCTTTTGGCTTCATCCACTAACATGTTATCTCGTTACCACTCAAACATATTGCATTAACTACATTGAGACATATAAAGATCAATCAATGACCCACTAAATTATAAAACCAGTATTCTTTGTAATTACATAGATGGTACACCAAAAAATAAAACTGGTTGTTGTTCTCTCACCTAGAGAACTGATGCACCATTGATCTGACTCATGTTCACACTATATCAAAATAATATTGAGCATCATTCCATTGAAAGGAATACATCCAACATCATGTCATAATTTCAAATCTAGTTATTATCATGAAACTAGATAAAACCCATTTCACCTACACACTAACACCCTAGATCAACTTTTTCTGTCCAATAGCGAGTCTCATCACACCTATGACCCTACCCACATAGGGTTTAACTTCATAATCCCATGTTTTAACTATTACCACATTCAATGACTAGACAAGATCATAACACTCAAGCCTAATCACTAATGTAAAACATCAATCACCATCGGTTCTTGGTTGATCAGGAACATCATCCTTGACACAAACTAAATTTCCATCTATAATGAGGGTCGCCCCCTTCATTACCATTTGTTCACTCCACACCATATTTATTTACTTATACCACTCCTCATGTTAAATGATAATATGTTCCATAATCACATGTTTTTCACTCCTCCATATCCACACTTACCAGTACCAACTCTGGACACCACTCCACTCATGTTTCAATTACCCTCACATAGGAATTGAATCTCATGTATATTAAAATTTATGGTATCCAAACCTATAACCATTCCATCATATTTCCTCCCTGACAATGCTGGCCAAGGCCCAACCTTGGGTCAACCACATCATGACACCCAAACCCATATCCAACATCACTTTTCACTATAAGGGAAAATTTACCATTTAATCAAAAATATCAAGAAATATTCCCATAAAGATTAATCATGTTTTTAGGTCTTTAACTCACACACATCAGCTCAATGAAACAGAAAAATAGTACCATGCATAAACTTCTTGTGTACCACCTAAGTCTCATCTGAATTCAATGGACATATAATCCAATATTACCCAATCACAAATCCTGAATCATGATCCCATGGGTCGCATGTCTGAAAATCCAAGATCATTGGCTTACACCATTAACCATGCTCCTCAGCATGTCAATGTCACCTATATAGAACCACCCTTAGTGATCTTCTTCAAAACCAAGAATTTAACCTATTCCATAATCCAATGCACGATCAACCACCAAATAGAATTGTCTCAAACCTAAATTATATACCAACACACTCACCACACCAATGAAATCACTTCCAAAATGAACAGGGTCAGTTATCCTACTGATCCTACCCTCTACATCTAGTCTTAATACCAAAACATTACCACTCAAGGTGGTATTATCAAGAAAAACCAAGGCATACCATGTGTCTATACAATATACCTATTATCACATATTAGTAATCAATCGTAACCCAAAGCACCAACCCATACTTCCTATCTCTAAAGGTGCTCATAATCTCGGGCTAACCCCAATCTTAGGTTACCCTCACATATCACATCTCATCCAAAATATAGTACTCAAATCACAAATATCCCAAGACATATCTAAATAGAAATAAGTTCTCTCACCTTGAACATAAACCATAGTCCTCACATAGGTCATAGCTCACGAGGTACACCTATGCTCTGATCTTACCATCATAACGAAAATTAGTGGCCTAAAAACTCATTCTTGGGTTCTCAAATAGATAAATATACATATAAAGAAACACATGATGAGTCATAAACCTACTAGGGGACTCGTCATCACTAGACATCCTCATATGATACTACCCCCCTCAATAATCATGATCTAAAGTTATCCCTCATTGGGAATCCATATAATTTCTTATTGAAACTTTAAACAAATAAACCATCATAATCAGTTATATCAATCACACACTAGAATAAACAATACATGTGAACCCTTTATGAAATATATGATGCATGTACATGTCCTATTATAATTGGGACAATAGCCATAAACCACAATAAATCATAAAATCTAAAAAATCAAGTGTGTCACTCTAGGTGAAATCAAACAATCATAAAAATGGAAACCAATAAAAAATCCCATATCCCTGGTAACCTATACTTATTATCAAGAAGGGTGTTCATGACACACCATTATGATATCTACCACAAGATATGACACATTAATATGTTCCCTCTATTCGATAACCACAAATAGTATGATTAAAAAATACAGACAAATCTATGCACTATCAAATAATCTTTGATACCACTTTATAATATCCCCATCCCAGTTCACTCTGAATGATAATCAAACAGGGTCAACATGTGGCCTCAAGTATGCCTCATCATACACTAGAGGTGGTTGACAAGAAATGGGGGTCTAGGGTATTAATGTGGGGAGACTATACCCCCCTATATTAGAGTGTGCAATAATAGTGGAAATAAATCAAAAATCATCCACAATAATAAATCAAAGTACATGGATGAAATAAAATAGAATCATCAATAATAAATGTAATATGGAATCATATTAATATTAAATCATGTTCATGACATCATAATATGATTTATCACCCACTAGGATAATCACATATATAGAACAAATAAAAGGACAATAGGCATTGAGGATCTACTACCATCCCTGAGCCTCGATTCATCCTAATATCCAATCCCATCCGAGCTATCCTGATTGATCAATCTACTCCAGGTATCTTCCAAACTTGAAACCATATTTATTGAGGTATACTCAAGGGACTAGTTCCATGACCTCCCAAGAAGGGTGTGAGTACAACATAGTTGGGAACCACTAATGTAGTCTCATATATAACCAATAAATGGATAATGTCTGTATGTGACATACTCAACAGAATAAATAAAATACAATGTAGTAACATATATAATGTAACCATCATCGATCCTTAGGTTCTAACATGAAACATTGGATTGCATATACCTACTTTGTCTAGTTACAATGTATCTTTGAGAACACCATATAATAATGCCAACTCAAAATATGTAAAACTACCAACCCACATTAGTTTATCCTGGGAGGTCCAAAGTATCTGGAATAAATCTAAACCCTCGTTGGAAATCCTATGGAATCTAGTAGCCATGATTTATAAATCCATCCCCTGGTAGATAATCCTAGGGAATCAATCAATATCAAGAATCATTACCGACTCCAAGGGGGGACCCATATCTATTATAAGAATAAAAAATCAACATTGAATCCTTTGGGGAGAACCTATGTCATCATGATCATCAGGCATCATCGTTGACCCCTAAGAGGTAATATTACATGATTAATAATATTAGGAATACATTTGAACTCCTCATGGGTGACCCAAATCACTCTATATATCGTCAAGCATACAATCTGGATCTTAGGAATCCTATGCATCTTACAAATAGAAGAAAAATTTGAGGGGTAGTATGTTCCTCCCATGATATCTGAAAATAATAAAGAAAACACATGTTGGACATCATCCCAAACCCATATAACATAAATGTGATTGGAAACTAAATAACATGAATTGAAATCATCCCTATATCCATATATAATATACCTATTCTATTCAATATCTAATTTGACACCCACAATCAAATCTACCAATTCCCACATGCACCCTCTAAGGGGTCATTATATCACTGGGTCACCCTTTGAGGTCCTTTAGGTCAAAACATAACACAAACACCCCCATGGGATCCGTAATATTAGTCATATTTTATGGACAACACCCATCACTGAGAGGTCATATCATCCAAAAACATCATAATCCTCACATCACGAACTCGCTAAACATATAAGATAAGTCATACTAGCATTAGTTTCAAGAGAGGGATTAAAATTTCTCCTATCGAAATTCATAAATTAGCCATTCCTCACACAAACAATATATCCAAAGCATACCTAAGGCGCACCAACGTAGAAAATCACATCATAGATAGAGAAGAACACTCACCCCATGGTCATATAAATTATACCAAAGCTTATAATGCATCTCAAGGTTTACTAAGGCATACTAGGGACCCTCACTCTAACCCATCACATTCAAACACTCAGAGGTTGCTATGTCTAAGTTCCCTGTCAAGGAATTGTATCATTAATATGGGGAGAGGGTGAATCAATGATACCCTTTTTATTTTATGATTATTTTCTATTAAAACAACCTTCATATCTTATTAAAGATTCAATTACCTACTGGAAAAAATCAAACTCAAATGCATAGGAACACAAATATTTACAAGGTTCACTATTCAATAAGAATATCTATGTCTTTGGTATGGTTTGGAAGTGATATAATACCATAAAATCCACTTGAAAAAAAACTGGATTGCAATGAGTAAGATATACCCTTACACTCATGTAGCAATATGAAACAATCCCACTAGTGTGTGTGCACCCTCTTAGCATAATATGGAAATAAAAACCCGTTGTAACAACTCATGTTACCTGCAATACTTTTCAATCCAAGAAATGTATTCAATTGAAATGCAATTATTCAATTCATCACCTAGAATAAAGGTATGATCCATATATATTTTTTTTCTTAAAACTCAGTCTGATTTTTTTGGGTCTGATTCTCCCAGTCCGATTAATCCTAGTAGGATTCTTCCAAAAAAATTCTTGATGTCTGATTTTTTGATAGAATAGAATTGAAATGAATCCAAAATACTATAATAAATGAGCATGATAAAACCTAATATGACTCTTCCTCATTATAGAAATATTATATAAATAAATACCCACTACATAAAATTCTTTTTTTGATTAATTCATCCTTATATCAACATCATTCAAAAAAATTTACAAGATGAATACGATGATCTGCTGACTATGATAATTTCTAAGTACAATGACTAGCTGAATACAATCCTCACAATATTGTCTCTTCTCTTTCACTTATTTGGCATAACGTCTTCAATACAAGATCAATACGAATACTTCCTCTTCTCTCTAGAAACTTATAGCTTCTCTCTCTACTGTGGTCAATATTACATCTTCATCAGTCAAGTATAATGTACTCTTTTACTTTTATAGATGACCCACGAGGGTTTTGGTGGGAATCCAAAAAATCATTCCCACTCACGCAAATTCACTCAAAATTTAATTTCCCCTGAAATCTCATAATGCATTTTGACAACATCAACTATACTCGATTCCTCTCGAAACTTCTAAAATATTCACCTCTTCTTCTCTAGACTCCCATTTCAATTGTCATTCTGATTTCCATTACTCTATATGATTCTGTCATATTGATTTCTTCAAAATAAATCTCTATACCAATTGAATGTGATTGAAGAAATAAACTTATCTACTTGAGATATAATAATTCTTTTGAATGAAAGTTTCCCCCTTGAAAAGCCCCCACTTGACAATTCAATCACTAATATCCAATTTTCTTCAGCACCTCATTCAAAAAAAGAAACTCAACCCTTTTGAAATGGTTTACTACATTGTTGATCATCCTCTTCATATCTTCTCTCGACACAATTGAAAACATCACATCATTTATAAACATGTTCTTGACTAACTTGATGACATTGAATTATTTGAGAAACAACATTACCATCATCTGAATTTAATTGGAAAGTATTGTATCTTTCCATTCATTACAACTCCATTAATTTCATATCAACCAAAGTAAGATATTTTATGAATGCAGCCGGTCCAGATACGCTCATCATAGATATGATCATTTTGGGTATGATCATTTTAATATTGATCTTTTACATCCTATGACTAAAATCAATTATTCTGATTTTGATCATTTTTATATTTATCATTATGATATTGATCATTTTGAGATCGATCATTCTGAGATTGATCATTCTAACATTCATCATTCTGAGATTGATCATTCTGATATTGATCATTCTGGGTAGGAAATGTTTATGGACTATTTGATGAAAACAAGATTCTATAGTAAATTTGTACCACGTTTTCAATCCATACCTCCTTTTAAATCAATACCACCTTTTCAATAAATACCACCTTTTCAAACAATACAACTTTTTCAACCAATACTACCTTTTTGATCAATATGGATATCATTATCCTGATGTTGATCTTTAAGTAAGGGGTTGATGGAAAAATGATATAGTAAATCGACATCACTATTTCAATCGGCACACCCTTTTATTTTCTTTCACCCAGATCTGATTTTTTTGAAAAACAATTGGTATCACTTCTTTCTCTCTGCCACCTAGATACGATAAATCTTGATACAATATTATTTAGATTGGTAGGACCTCTTTCTGTCTCCCATTCTTTCATCAAGCTTGAATCAATAGTTCTTCATTCAACTCATGATTTATGTGAACTAAAAATCAGCAAATCAGCGCCACATTTAAAACATCCTTTCCATACTAACCCTGATTCTCTAAAAAAACAAACACTTCTTTCAAAACAGCTTCTTATCGTTACAAAAGACTATCATAGTTAGTCTGATTCTTTACAAAACATGATGAGTCTTATTTTTATCAGTCCCACAGTGAGTCTGATTTTTATCAATACCATAGTGAGTCTGATTTTAAACAATCCCATGGTGAGTCCGATTTTTATTAATCACAAAACCAAACAAAATATGTCTCAACATACTTTCTTTATTTCAGGATACTGACTGATAAAAAAAATACAACCAAAACACAACATGGGCCTAAAAATAACCCCCTTAGTATTTTGTTTCAATACCTACTTAAAACACATAAATATTCACAAAAATCATGAGTATAAATGTTTCCTTTTTTTATTCCCCTATTTATTTCATCTCTCCCACTTTATCTTATCTCTCCCCCTTATTAAAAATCAAATTCAAAGTGATCTATGTTTTTCATAACACAACATTCAGGTAGTACCTTTTCTACCCTTCTCCTAACATTCTAATGTCTAGGAGAAAACCTTGAAAGAATTTATTTTGGATAAAAGTAACCTACATCCATCTCAACAAACACATCAGAAAGTCCATGTGTATAAAAATACAACTTTTCAAAACAAAATTTTCATGTATTCATTAATTTATTTTTCAAAAAAAGTAGGAGAATAATTAATTGCATCATACATAAATACAACCCTTCAATTACCCATAAGTTAGAACAAGTATACAACGATATTGGGAGTTATAAGGAACCTCTATTGTTCCTTATAAACATCAATCATACTAAGATTCCTTTCTCAATCATGCCTTTTTCTTCTTATTCTTGTATTTTTCATTGTATGTTCTTTCTTACTTCTATTCATCCTTCTCAGATTTTGTAACATATTATTTGTTATCTGTATTATATTTTGATGATGATGTAGAATTTTATTCATATTTAGAGACATCTTTGTTACAATCTGTTTATAATGTTTTTCTCATGTCTATCTTTTCTTCTAGAAAAATTGTTGAATAGATTTTGTTATTATTCATCACTTTATAATATTCACAATCTATTAATATCTTTTTTTACATCTATAATATCATCAAAAGTCTTCTTCTTCCTATCTTCTTTTAGTTTCGTTTTAACTTCCTCCAATTTCCTAGCCATGTCAATGTGTTCTGGCCAGAAATCTAAGCACTATTTCTTTTGAAACTTAGCATATTTTTCTTTATTTACTTCCAAAACATCAAACTTCTGAGAATTTATAAGAATATTTAGTTGTTATGGTAAAATACCAAGACATAATTTTTCAAGTTGTGTAGGTTGCTCACACCTTTCACAAGTAGTTTCCAATGCTTTAAACCTATTTTCAATCTTTACTTCATTATTATTAGATTTCTTCAACACAACCTTATTAGTCTTCTTATTTTGAGAGAATTGACTCCCTCTGAAACCTTTCCTTCCATATCCTACAGAATAATAGTATTGTTGTTGGTTGAACCAACACATATTCTCTATATTTCCAAATCCAAAAAATACTAGAAATATCCATAAAATGGGTATTTCCTTTGAAACATCCATATAGAATAGAACTATGAACACATTTCTCAGCAATATTTTTATCTTTATTTTATAATCCACCAAAATTTCTGTTATTGATCATATTCTTACTTTTCTTTTCTGTATTATCAAAACTAGATGTATTGGAAACCACTCCAGGTTAAGAATGTATTAAAACATTTTTGGACACAAGGTTCGTTGTGACTTCTGAATTCCCAAACTTATTGGTATTAGCAACATTCATAACTCTACCAGCTTTCATATTTTCAAAAAAAATTCCATTATTCTTTTAACCCTTTTAAGGTATCTATTTTTTATCCATAATAGGTTTCTTATTCCGAGAAAATTCACCAATTTCAGTGATGGACTTTTAGACAGTTTTATTTCTCAATTTAGCTTCAGATAATTTTTTTTTGGACAAGTCCCAACTCTTATTCCCTTTTCTTCAGTTTAAATTCTTGATGCTCACTATGATTATTTTTTTCTTTAAGATATTTATTCAAATCATCAATATATTTATCCATATTATCTTTCCCATCAACAAAGCATCTTGTATTGCTTGTTGAGAATCATTAATATTCTATATTTTGGTTTTCTTTTTCAAGCCTTATGATCATTATCAAGAATTATTTCAAATAATATTTCAAATGAATCTCAATTTGAGTATCTTCTTCATTAAAACTGATAATTCTTAATTATGCATCATTCATTGTTTTAATAGAAGTATTTTCCCAAACATGATCAATTGAATTTTCAGATCCATCGTCACTTTATTCTTCTTCTTTAGAACAACTACCTTCATTTCTAGAATAACATTCCTCATTAAATATTGTAATAAACATGTTTTATTCACCATTATTTGTAACATCCTCACTATAATAATCCTTATAAAAAAAGTATCTCCCTTTTAATTTGGAGAACATCTTATCTTCCTTTGTGGAATATAATTTTTCTTTATCACCCTTTTTACTCCATGATCATATGGCCCTTCTTTCTTCTTCTTCACTTTTTTCTTCATCACTTTATTTTTTATTACCTCTTTGTGGAAAATTGGAAAAAAATTCATAATGGTTGTATAACTAAAAATTTTTAAGGGATGTTTCCCTTTATACCTTCTTATACATATTTTCACATTTTTATAAAATAAGGATAAAATATCATTATGATTTATATATACCTAATTTATGGAGTTATAATCTCCATCTTCTTCTTTAGAAATAATTATATTTGACTTCTCCTTATTCATATCCTTGAAAGAAATTTCTCTATAAACATTTTTTTTCTCTTAATAGTGTTCTCTCATCTCATTTCATACACTTTTTCTTTTATGTTTCTTTTATTTTGAAACAACCTTCCCCTCCTGTTAAAGATGTTATTTCCCACTGAATAAGAAATCAAACCCACATCCATAAGAACATTGGTATTTACAAGGTTCACTATTCAATAAGAATAGATACATCCTTGTTATGGTTGGGAAATGATCCAATATCATAAAATCCACTAGAAAAAAAATCTGTGGATTACATAAGTAGGATATACCCTTACACTCGTGTAGTACTATGAAACAATCCGACTAGTGTGTGTTAACCCTTTTAACACAAAATGGAAATACAACATGTATGTAACAACTCATGTTACCTACGCTTCGTTTCAATTCAAAAAATGTATTCAATTGAAATAAAATTCTCCAATTCCTTACCCAGAAGAAAGGTAAGAACCACCTAGACTTTTTTTTCATAAACTGAGTCTGATTTTTCTGGGTCTGATTCTCCCAGTCTGATTCCTCCAACTATGATTCTTCCAAAACAATTCTTCAAGTCCAATTTTCTGATATAATACAATAGAAATGAATCAGAACCACTTTAATACCTGATCATGATAAAACATAGTATGATTCTTCATCAGTCTAGAAATATTTAATATGGAAATAGCCAACATAGAAAATCCCATTCTGATTAATTCAGCCTAATACCAAGATCAACATAATATAATTGAAAAGATAAATATGATGATCCACTGAGTTTGATAAATTCTGAGTACGATGATCAGCCAAATACAATCATCACAATCTTTTCTCTTTACTTTCACATCTCCATTAGAACATATTCAATACAATATCAATATGAAGATTTATTCTTCTCTCTAGAAACATAGAACTTCTTTCTCTACTATGATGAACTGTACTTCGTCGTCAATCAAGTAAAATGTACATTTTTCCTATTATAGGTGACCCATGCGTGTTTTTGCGGGAATCCCAAAAATCATTCCCTCTCTCACAAATTCACTCAAAATATAATTTCCCATGAAATCTCGAAATGAATTTTGACTTCATCAACTCTTATCGATTCTTCTCAGACATCTATAGTCTTCACCTCTTCTTCTCCAGACTCCCATTTCAATTGTTAGTCTGATTTCAATTTTTGAGTTTGATTCTCCCATTCTGATTTCTTAAAAACAAAAGCTATGTACTAGTTGAATTTGATTGGATAAATGCACTTCTCCTGTTGAGAAACAATTTTCATTTTGAATGAATGGTTCCCCTTGACAAGACCCCCCTTGAAAATTCATTCATCAATCTCAACTTTCTTCAGAACCTCATGTAAACAAAGTAACTCAACCCTTTTGAAATGGTTTACTACATTTTTTATCGCCATCTTCACATATTATCTTGACATAATTGAAAACATCACTTTATTTCTAATCTTGTTCTTGTATCATGACTAAATTCATGACTTTTAATTCCTTAAGAAACAACTTTAGAATCATCTGATTTTAATCAGAAATTATTGGATCTTTATATTCATTCATGATTCTTTATTTTCATATCAACCCAAGTATGACCTTTTATGAATAAAAATGGTCTTGATATGATCATCCTATGTATGATCAATTTGAGTATGATAATTTTGATATTGATATTTTCCTACCTGAGCTTGAAATCAATCATTATGATATTGATCATTCTAATATTGATCATTTTGATATTGATCATTATGATATTCATCATTCTAAGATTGATCGTTCTGAGATTCATAATTCTGAGATTTATCATTCTGATATTGATCATTCTAGGTATGAAACTTTTATGTCTTATCTAATGGAAAATAAGATACCATAGTAAATTACTTCCACCTTTTCAATCAGTACCTCATTTTCAATCAATACCATCTTTTCAATCAATACCACCTTTTTTATCAATACCACCTTTTTGATAAATACCACCTTTTTGATCAATACTACATTTTAGATCAATATGTGTATGATTATCCTAATGCTGATCTTTAATTAAGGGTTTGATGGAAAAAAAATTCTACAGTACACCAGCATAACAATCTCCATCGACATCAACATAATTTTTCTTTCAACCAGATACGATTGTTTTGAAAAACAATCCTTATCACTTCTATCTCTCTACCACCCAGATACGATAAATCTAGATTTGGTATTTTTGTCTTGGTAGACACTCTTTCACTCTCCCATTATTCAATCAACCTTGCATCACATGTTCTCTATTCAAATCATGATTTATGTGAAATACAGACCAACAAATCATCGCAACATTTAAAACATCATAGTCAAGGTGACCCCAATTCTATAGCAAAACCAACACTTCTTTTGAATCCTCATCATCTCATTGGGATTGAATATCATAGTGAGTCTGATTATTTACAAAACATGATGAGTCTGATTTTTATCAATCCCACATTGAGTTTGATTTTTATCAATCCCACAGTGAGTATGATTTTTATCAATCCCATAGTGAGTCTGGTTTTTATCAACCCCATAACGAAATATCATCTTTCTCAATATACTTTTTCCCTTTTAGGAAACTGATCAATTGACAAAAAATACAACCAAAACGCAACTTGGTCCTACCACTAAGGCACCTATACTAAAAGACACTACTTCTAATTAATTAATTCACAACTAACCCTCAAAGATTCATGTATCTCAAGAAATATATTTATTATCCTGAACTCAACCATCGGTGGATGAGGCATCAAATTAGTGCTCAAGGGTTCTTAGTAGCCCTTATAACTTTATGCAATCCATTTTTAGAAATTAATTTTTTATTAAATAATTTATATAATTTTAACAAGATGATCACCCTTGGTGGTGAAAGTGCATAGATGACATTCAATATAAAACATGCATAATACCATTTGTAAAATGAATAAGGACCACTATTAAAATATGTAGTTATTCCATTTTAATCACTACTTGAGATCTATCGCCTAGGCTTATCTAAGCTCAATCATCCATCTATCTTTATTATGAGGCCCAAAATCAATCCAAAACATCCAAATTAATTAATTATAATTATTTATAATTTATTAAACAATTTAACATTATATATTCAATTTAATATGAAAATCCATAACTCTTAAAAACTAATATAGGCATAAAAAATCTCTGAAAACTCAATAAATGGGGTGAAACCCACTCCAAACATACTACTGATGCTAAGACATGCAAAAGTCCAAATTCAATTACCTAATTTAATAGTCAATTTCATCCAAAATTTTCCATAAACACAAAATATTTACATATTGTAAAATAACTAATGTGGAACAATGTGAAACAATATGAATACATCATCTCAAGATTTACTCTAGCTAATCCACATGAATCCCTATTATTTTCAGATGATTTTACCATGTTATGGTGAAATCGTCACTGAAACCTTATCCAGAGATGACTGAAATATGTCGAATAAAAAAAATAAGAACAAAAAGAGGTAGAGGGAGAGATTCACCATTTATTTTAGCAGAAAAATATTTTACAATATTTTCATATAATACTAAATTTAATTTTTTTGATATCTTTCATTACATGAAACAATGACTTTCTTTGATAGCTTGCGCTACATGCAAGACTACGTTTTAGTGAATATAACTAATACTAGAAGTTAAATTGGTAGTTATAAATTGGATTAAATAACTTATAAAAATAAATGGTTTAATTAATTGGTTACCAAATAATTAGTAATAAATATAAAAAACAATTTAATATAAAGGAAACTTTTTAAAAAAAACTCTTTTTATGCACTAGAGGTTTCTTATTATGACAAATTAAATTTATTACTATTAGTGAATGATATAAATGAAATTTATATATTATATATTCAATAATTTTTTTATATTCATACAATATATTTTGTAGGCATATGAAAATAATAAATCCAAATTTATGCATAAAAGGCTATATTGTTCTAAAGGCAGTTTTTCTGCCTTTAAATATTGAATTTATTTTAAAACTAAATTTTTATACTTTTATAAATTTTATTGAAAAAATAAAATTCGTTTTTAAAATTTTAATATAAAAATTATCTTAGTGTGAGTTTTTAATATTTTTTTGAGATGTTTCATTTTTTTTATAAATAGTGAAAACACAAGATTTTAAATAAAAAATACCTTTTAATCTAAATAATTTATAATGATGAATTGTATTTTGAATTTTTTAAATTGAAAATAGATCAATTACACATATATTAATACAATTCAGTACATTAGAATCATTTTTATATTAAATTTATATATAAAAACTTACTAAACATTTGAACATTTTCACTTTAAAAACCTGCTTTCTCATCCCTTGTCTGGGATTAATTTTAAATTAGTTTTTTCCACTTATGTGATTTGAATTTCCAATATTTTTTATATATTTGAAATTGTCATAATTTATAATTTCTAACTATTCCAAATTAATTTTTTACCAAAATGACTGGTGAAATCAGTTACAATTAATTATAGTGATTAAGAGAAAAATGTGTTTACCAAGCGACTAAACTTTAAACTTAAGGGAAAAAATGACCCATAAAATTTTCCAAAACCCATTGGATTGTAATGACTCGACCCCATTTAACCATAATCATTGCATTATTACATAAAATTGGCATGATTACAAGATATGATGTCCCAAAAAATTTATTAGTTTAGTAGCCTTAGATGTACTAGATACATACATATATTTTACATTACATTATGAAATGGAAAAAAAACATTGTGTCCCCTTTGAACACACTCATATCCCTTGTCCTATTCCTAAAGGTTAATCTTAATATTCTTCTTTGAATCCCGGGAAAAATTAAACATAATAAAAGGGTGATCTCAGATGCTCTAGTAAGGATAATAATATAGAAGAAACTATCGTAAAGAAGAACAATCATTTAAGAAAATATATAAGACTAAAAAAATCCTTTTAAACACAAAATTCAGAATAAAATAAAAAAGATAAATCAAATAATTCTATTTAATTATTAAAATGTATATTATACTAGTAGAATAATCAAATTTAATATCAATTGCTAATTTCATAGTTATGGAATGCATATTGTTGGACATC
Source organism: Viscum album (assembly GCA_963277665.1). Taxonomy (NCBI): domain Eukaryota; kingdom Viridiplantae; phylum Streptophyta; class Magnoliopsida; order Santalales; family Viscaceae; genus Viscum; species Viscum album. The sequence goes on along the minus strand of OY728157.1, from coordinate 196,092,687 downwards.
ATAACCACATAGTCAAGGCATCATGCCAAGACTTCAAATAAAATTTTTGTCATGTCCTTGTGCCAAGACACTAATATGTCTAATGAGACATACCAATGAATCAAGGGGCTATAGCAGTCCCCACCCATCACTTACCAAGTCCAATGCATTCCTCATATCAAAAGGGTGAAACATAATCTAAACATTCTTATTAAAACTAGCATATGAAATGTCAATACCTTAAAAGTCACACTATTTATCAATGAAGTCATTTAAAAGAGATTTATAATTAAAAGTATCTCATACAAATTTGAAACTTTTGAAATAAATTTTAATTTAAAAATATTCATGTCCATATAAATAAATACTTAATATCATTTTTAAAACATGGACATTAATGAGAATGATTTTGAAGAATAAATCTTAAAAATGAAATTTTAGTTAAAGAGTTCCAATCTAATTGAGAGATTCTTGGATAGAAATAATTGAGGAATAAAATTAATCAAAACTTTATAATATCATGATAATCAAGGTATTCATGATATAATATGACAAGGGATAGTATATACACTATATAAAAGAGAATTGGAACATAACAACAAAGAAGTCCTAGTAGAATATAAATTGAGACAAAATCCATTATAAAGACCATATCCTTATATTAAGGAAAAATAAATGATATAATTATGTGTGAAAAATATAAATATACTAAATATTATTGGGTATTAATTGTAAATCAATCAGAGTACATTCACACATATTCTTGTAAAAACAAAACCAATGACTGGGATGATTAACTCAATGAATGGAAATTGAGTTAAGATTACCCTTATCAAGTTCATATCAATGACTTGAGAAATTACCAATGGAGTTATTATAATTATAAACAGTATATAAATACAAAGGGTAGTGTAAATTATTATATAAATAAATAAATAGTGATTCCACACATAATCTTGGAGTAAAATAATCAATGAAGTATGTATAAAACTCAATGAGTGGAAATTTGAAATTTGGAATTACCCTACCGATTTGGTAACATACAAAACATAAACCCCATGACAGAAGGATCAGAAAATTAAGATGTAAATACAAATAAATTAAAGTATAATACACAAATAATACAATAATGGGCAGTACAGACACCACAAAAAAGAAAATAGTGGCAATTATAGCATGAATCTCACAGGAGAAAGAGTGAGATGAAAACCCCTTACCTTGTACTTTTACTTAGTCGAGGGTACGTTAACCTCCTTTATAATTGTTAAATAATTGTTATTATATTATTAAATAACCACAAACATAAATATGAAATCATATATGATCCTCTAATATTTCCTTGTTAATAATATTTTAGTAGTATCATTGTTTCAAGTGTTAACGGATTCATTTTCCTTTATATGTTTTGTAACACAAGTCATATTTTTTATGTATTGGATGTATTTGATTAATATAAATAATTATATTAAGTTCATAAATTTTTTTTAATCATAAAATTAAAATTATTCTTGAATGGTTTCGATGGGGGATGAAATCTCATCGCGTCAAAGAGACAGGAAGCCGTGCATACGCACGAGCCACAATATCATTCTATTAATGGTGAAATAATTTGTAATTGGACGGTTTATTATATATAAATAATAATTAACATGTTATATTTATTATTTAAATCAATTATTCTCAGTATTATACCCATCCAAATAATGAAGTGTTGAATAACAAACTACACCTGGACGTGGAGACAGTAAGTCGTACATATGCATGTATGGTGACTTTTTCATGCATTTGATGGATAAAATAAGGAATATGGTTGTAATTTATTTATAATAAAATCAAAATATTTAAAAGTTACTGGATTTATTATTTTGGTATGAAAAAAAAAAGAAATAAGAAGTGTAAGAAGAAAATATCTTTGAAAGAGGTGAGGAAATAATTACCTCTTCTTCAGGTTCTTCCTATTGATTTGAACAAAAGGTCTCCTTAGGTTGACTTTATAATAAAAGTAAGGAATATAGGTTGATCAGAGGGTCTTTGGAAGGAGATTTTATCAGGGTTTGGCTGATCCAAATGGCTTGAGAGGTGTGAATTTAAGATAAGGGGAAGTATCCTTTTATAAGAGAAGTGAGGGGCACTTTAGGAAATGCTTGAAATATTAATTTATTCTAAAATAATTTTTCAGTTATAATAGCTTAAAATAGATTTATTTCTAGTATAAGGTGGGTATGGGTTTAAATCCTCCCAAACAATAGGATTTAGATATGTTTAGGTCACCATATTAACCCCATATTTTAGATTTAACAATTAGTTAAATAGTTTAACATTTACCATGTCTTCTAGTAGTTTTATAATACATGGTTAATAAAATCACTATAAAATTCCAAGAGAACCAAAAGTGGTTCATTAAAAAAATATATAACATTATCTACATCCTTTTTCCAAATCATAGATTTTTAATAATATTATATCATTTAATAATATAGTATTTGTTTTAAAAAACTTATTTATGTCAATTATGACACTATTTAGTGTTTGGTTTTATTAAAGTCCTAAAAACATGATTAATTTAAAAAAATACATTTAATCATTCCTAAAATTACATGTTAACCTATAAAATTCGTGGATGGTATAAAAAGTTTTAATTTATATTTATTTTAATATTTATAATATCAATTATTTTAATCTTTCATTAATAAGGTAATTACTGTATCTTCATTGTGTAATATATAAATTTAAGTATTTAATCTATAAAAATTATAAATAAAAAAAATTATGTAGGAAATAGTTTTATATTTATAATGAATATTTATAGGCAAATTTATCTTATTTGTAACCTTATATTAAAAATGGTTTAGTTATTAAATATTGAATTTAACACTTTTAACTCTTCTTTTAATAAAATATAATAAATGTACTAATATAATTCAATTGGATTAAAAAGGATCATATTTTTGTTCGAAGATTTATTTAGGTCGATATAAACATATCCAATATAATTAATAAATGTTTTGGGGAAATTATTATTACATTTTTACCTTTAATTACCCTATTTACTTTTAATAGTGGTAAATAAAATTTAAAAGTTACGATTCACCAAAAATTATATTGACCCTATAGAAACACATTTTACATATTGATGTAAACCATTTTTCTCCGATTTTTGAAATTCAATTCACAGAAGCGGTAAAATTAAGATTTATGAAAATTTACTAATGTTCCTAGAAGGTGGGTAAAAGTCGTTTAAAAGTTCAATAAGTTTTCATATATCTAATCCCATTATAAAATGGCTCCTATGAATTAAATTGGATTAATATAGGTATTATTTATCTATTTTGACTTTAAAATACATTTAAATTTAAAAATAATTATTTAAATAAAAATATGTTTTTAAACAATAACACAGTGTTTTTCACTATTCATAAAAAATATAATGTTTTTAGAAAAATACCAAAAATAAACCCTTAGCTAATTTTGATATTACGAATCCAAAAATGAAGTCCATTTTGAAAAATAAAATTTATAAAATTTTAAAAGTGGGTATTACTATTCGTAAATTCTTTTTAAGAAGCTAGTTTGATTGGTCATGGTGTGCTAGAACCCAGAGATGCGTACATCGCAAGATATTGCATTATTCAAAGAGAAGCGTACCATGTAAGCTTGGGGTGTTACATTCTCCACTACTTAAATAAATTGTGTCCTCTCAATTTATACTCTGGAATGAAAAATAGGGGTTTGAAATTTCAAAATATCTTAGTTGAAATCCCACATCAAAAAATGGATTAATGGGGCCTCTATTTTAAAATAAACAAAGGTAAGTATGAGGGTTACTATAAATAACAAATACTAGGGTTCCATGTTGGAAAACATGGATATGGAAGAGAAGATTAACCATCATGTCCTGATGGAGAGTGATATAGTATATTATTTGGTGAAAGTTAACAATCCGAAAAGCCATAAAATTTTGATGGGCTAAATGGTCTTTAATTAAACAGTAGGAAGAGTAAACAGATTTTTTGTTTTAAGTTCCTTTTCATAATTTTGAAGAATTTATTTATGAGACTGATTAAGAAAATAAGGACGTATACTTACTTTACTAGAATAGTTTCATCCTTTAATAAATTTTTACCACAAACTCATCTTTTCTTCAAACGATGAGAATTGAAGATTACTTGGTCACAAATAAAGTGATAGAATAAACCTATATAGAATCACATAATACAATAAAATGAACTATATATTTCCCTTTTCTTTAGACATTAACCAAATCCAAAATGTTTAGTTCAAGATCAGTTGAACCCCAAAAAATATAATCCTTTAGAGAAAGAAATACTACTCTTAATATCAAAAAATAAACAAACTATACCCAAAGTTTAACAAAGACCATTCAATAAAAAATTTCATTAAAATTATTCAAAATAATACAAACTAAGTTTGAAATGAAAAATTCATAAATATTTGATTATGTAGTCTTCCATGATAAATTTTATCTCTAAATAACATCAACTACTCTTAATGTATCATACTTAAAGGAATTAATCTAATCACATATTCTCTATGATAGGTTAATAATTTCCATGAATAACCCAAATCACTATAAGTCAACAATAAAAACATAGATTCTTCCAAAATAAAAATCCACCATTACTCTTAAAATGAAATCCCATAGTATACTATTTTTCTTAGGAATATAGTGTTCCCAAAAGAGCGAATGTCTTCCAAAATAACATCTATCACTTAATCACCAAATAATTTTCCTATACTAAAGATATTTATTTGATAAATCATAAGTTCTCAAAATCAACATATTATTGATCCATAAAATCATTTAACTAAAAATAATTAGTTATACTAACCCGGGATTTCACATAGACTAGTGGTAGGTGATAAGTCACAATCGCACTTTGGTTGTGGGTTCGATTCCCACAGCTTTTTCCGATGTAACTAGTTGTCACATGGTCTAGGTGTTGTCCTTTTTTTGAAAACTATATAATTTTATATCATTCTAAAAAATGAGATAAATTCCTAAAAAATAACAATAACATATTTTAACCATAAATGTTATCTCATACCTCACATGTCATCCCAAAAAGTAATAACTTGTAATTGCCTCAAATTCTAGGATCATATAAACCCAAATTTTTCTTTATATTTATATCCACAAAAGAAAAGATAATTCTTCCTAAAATATCATTTTCACATAACAAACTACAGGGTTAAAAATTCAAGAGAAAAGTCTTCCAAAGCCATCCCATCAACAAAGAGCACAAATATTTTAATGCATTTTTCCATCCATTTATTTCCACATAGGTTGTTCCTTGACCAAAAGGTTATCCAATAGAATAGGGAATTGAATCAGGTAATTCCCAAGTCCCCTAAATTTATGGTAAATGACTATAAATTCATTCTAGGGATCATTTTTATTTTCTTCCATAATACTCTTCATTTTTCTCAGAAATTATTTTCTTTATTTCTTTATTTTCTACACATGAAGCATTTATTTTTTCCATTGAGTCACTTTCCTGGGTGTCTTCTTCCATATTCCCTGCATGATGGAAATTGAGATTTCTTTTCTCCTTGGTCTCCATTGCTGGAGCTCTTGTCATTCACTAACATTCTCTTCTTTTTTGAGTTCAGGAGTTGGTTAATATATATGGTGTTGATCACATTTTTGGAAAATTTATTCGTCATGGACAAGATATATTTTTTGCCCATCAAAATTCCATTTTGTTGCTCATTTCTACCACCGTTCCAGCTTTTTACATCATGTTCAATGTTACTATGATTTCCTTGGAATCTATCCATTGAATAAAACCAGAAAGCATTTTGTGAGTAAAGATAGTCATAAAATCATTTAGAGAGTATAATGACATCTTATTTTTAATATAAAACACCTTATTATTTAACCAATGTTATTTATTCATATCTTATATTAAAATACTTCAAATAATTTTATAAATAGAATGTGAATTTTCTTAAGCATATCCCACGAGAGTGTCAAACCAGGTGTGCAGTAAGGCATGTTGTCATGTACCAGGATACCTCGTGTCAAGCCCAAAACTCCATGTCAGTTTTTTCACTCCTAGGTATATCTATGATAGAACCACGTCCACTTGTAGTATCCAGAAAAGGATATTTTTTGTGGAAAAATCACAAAATCTATACATTACCAAAATTTTAGGAGGTTCTTCTATATTAATCATTAAAGTCTATCTTAGGGTAATGTTATCTAATCAGTGTTTTTCTAAATCTAGTTTCCAAGGATTGTACTAAACTTTTTCTGATACCAACTGTAACATCGCGACCCCAGTTACCCAGAGTCGGTGAATTATCACATAACATTGGCATGATTACTAGAGATCAAGTCCCAAAAGACCAATCAGTTTAGTATCCTTGGAAGTACTATATACATACTTAATTTTTACATTACATTATGAAATGAAAAACAAAAATATTGTGTCCCCTTTGAACACACTCATATCCCTTATCCTATTACTACAGGTTAATCGTAATAAACCTCTTTTCATCCTAGGAAAAATAAAACATAAGAAAGGGGTGATCTCAGATGCTCAGTAGCTATAACAATATAGTATAAACTTTCATAAATAAGCATAAACAGTTATGAAATGTATAAGATTAAAACACAAGACTTTTAAACATAAACTCAAAAATAATATGGAAAATATAAATAAAATAATTCCATTTACTTATTCCTGTGAATATTATACTAGTCGAATAATCACATGTAATATCAGTAGCTAATTTCACAGTGATATAATGAATAATTCCAGACATCATAACCACATAGTCTAGGGCTCAATCCAAGACTACAAATTAAAAATTAGTCAAGGCCTTGTGCCAAGACACTAATTTGTCTCATGAGACCTCCCGATGCATCGAGGGGACATAATGGGTCCCATCCATCACTTACTATGTCCAATGAATTCTTCATATGAAAAGGTGAAACATAATCTAAAAATTCGTATTAAAACTAGCATATGAAATGTAAATACTTTAACCACAAACCATGAATGGTATAAAAATATCATATCCACAGTCAAACACGACTCATTCAATAAAATATAGAAGATTGTATTATTATAAATCAACCTCCATAATGAATAAAATACAATTAAAAATATTTACATAGATTAAAATAATCAAAAAAACTATTTGATAGAAATATCCTCTTTTTCTGGAACAAATTTAAAAGTTAAACTATTTATCAAAGAATTCATTTAAAATTGATTTTTAAATCAAAGTGTCTCATACCACTTTGAAACTTTGGAATGAAATTTTAATTTAAAAATATTCATCTCTATATAAATAAATCCGTAAAATCATTTTTAAAAAATGAACATTATTGACAGAGACTTAGAAGAATAAATATTTAAAATGATATTTTAGTTAAAGTTATTAACCAAATGAGAGATTATTGAATACAAATATTTGAGGAATAAAATTAATAAAAACATTATAATATCATGAAAATAAATGGATTCATGATATAATATGTCAAAGGATAGTATATACACCATATAAAAGTGAATTGTCACATAACACCAAAGAAGTCTCAATGGAATGTAAATTGAGACGAAATACATTATAAAGACCGTATCCTTTTATTAAGGATAAATCATTGACATAATTATTAGTGAAGAATACAAATACACTCAATATGATTGGATATTCATTTTAAATTAAGTATAGTACCTTCACACATATTCTTGTTAAAACAAAACCAATTACTTGGATGTTTAACTCAATGAATGGAAATTATGTTAAGATTACCCTTATCAAGTTCATATAAATGAATTGATAATTTATCAATGGAGTGATTATGTTTATAAAAATTATATACACACAATTTCTAGTGGAAATTACTACATAAATAAATAAATAGTGATTCCACACATAATCTTAGAGTAAAATAATCAATGAAGTATGTGTAAAACCCAAAGAATAGAAATTTGAAATTTAGAATTCCCTTACTGAATTGGTAACTTACGAAACATACACCACATGAGATAAAGATCATACAATTAAGATGTAAATACCCATAAATTAATTTCTATTACAAAAATAATACAACCATGTGTAGTACATACACCACACAAAATGAAATAATGGCAATTATAGCATGAATCTCACGAGATAAAAATTGAGATGAAAACCCATTACATTGTACTTTTCCGTAGTCATGGGTAATTTAATGTCATGTCTAATGGTTAAATACTTGTTATTAAATTATAAAAGAACCAAATAAATAAATATGATATCATATATGATCACTTAATATTTCTTGGTTAATAATATTTCAGTAGTATCATTGTTTCAGGTATTAAGTGATTCATTTTCCATTATATGTTTTATTATGTAAGTCATGTTTGTTATGGATATGATGTATTTGATTAATATAAATAATGATATTAATTTCTTAAATATTATTTTCAATCATCAAATAAAAATTATTCTGGAAGGGTTACGATGGGGGATGAAATCTCATCGCGTTGTGGAGATGGTAAGCCATACATATGCACGAGCGACAATATCATTCTATTGATGGTGATATCGTAAGTAATTGGACGATATATTGTTGGGAAAAATCCCCCAAGGTAACATTGAATTATTTTTGGGTTGATTGTGTTTGTTCACAAAGCAAGTTTCCATGGACAATTGTCGAGTTATTGAGAAGTTTTTGTCAATCAATGTTGACAAATAATGATGACAATGGAAAGGACGATCAGGAGGCGATACAAAAGAGCAGTACAAGGTGGTGTCATTTCCTTGTGTTTTCCAAATTTTTGGGGTCCAAAATATTGAAGTTAAATGAGCTTCGCGAAAAGTGGATTTCCATGAAGATCATAATTAAATCTGGAAAAGGCATGAATTTCGTGAAGTGAATCTTCATGGATTGGATTTCACGAAGACCAGAATAATGGAGGCGGTGATTTTTCGCGATTATGACAAGCTTCGCGAACGACAGAGGCTGAAGAGCATCGCGGCGGTGAAGGGCTTTGCAAGGGAGCTTCGCGGCGATGAGGGGCTTTGCGAGGGAGCTTCACGGCGAAGGTGCGAAATAATGTTGACGGTGATGCTCCGCGATTACGAAGAGCTCCGAAATCTGAAAATTGCCGAGGTGCTTCACGATTTGGACAAAATTTCGGTGGAAACTTCGGAGCTTCGCGATTGGAGATGACGTGGCGTTGACTTCGCGCGGAAGGGTAGAGGGTCAGTGGAATCGCCTATAAATAGAGGCTGACCCCCTCGAGAGAAGGAGATAGAATTTTCAGAGAAGATCTTTTGCTCTCGGATTGAGAAGGTGGTTTGCGTAGACAGTGTGCTTCACAAAAGAAGAGCTTCAAGGTAGCTATTGTAGCTCTGCGAAAGTTACGCGCTCCACGTTAGCTCAGTGAGCTTCCCGAGGGAAGTTTCTATTCAACGACTTGAGCTTCCCGGTAGTGCTTCGCGAGAGTACTCCGCGAAAAGGAAGGAGCATTGTGAAGGCTTCTTTGAGCTTCACGAAATTGGGAGCCTAGCGATGTAGGGTGATTTGCGAAGGTGTTTCCAAAGTGAATTACCCAGTTGTTAAGAGGAAAGGTGGTATTCTTCAGTGGATGAATGTTGGACTATAACAGAGCATCTATCAATAGTTGAGGATGCATTTATTTATGAAAATGAAGAGACCTACAGGTCTATAAACTGTGAGTGGATTCCCTTCCAAGTGCAGTGAGCATAAGAAGAGGAAGAAGATGATCCTCTCCACCAGTAGTGAGCCACAGAGAGAGAAATAGGGAATGGCCCTTGGGAAAGCAGTGAGCTGACCCTAAACCATGAAAAGGCAGTGAGCCTGGGACAGAGTGACTGTACTCGAACATTGTAATCCACAGATAGTGAAGTATAGTAGAATTTGGTACGACCGGAAACTTGTCGGTGTATTCTCCATGGAAGTAGCCATTAGCGGTGAACCAAGTAAAATTGTTGTGACCTGTGCTTTCTTTAATTTCTGCTTATATTGTGCAACAGGAAATAGAGAGAAGAGTGTTTTTCTTAACAGCGAAACAAGATCAGAATGGGCGTTAATTTTAAAATTATCCATACCCTGATTCACCCCCACTCTCAGGGTATTCATCCTTGTGAACCTAACATATATTATACAAAAATAATAACTAACATTTTATATTTATAATTTACATCAATTATACTCATTATTATACCCATCTAAATAATAAAGTGTTGAATAACAAACTACACCATGGCCTATAGATGGTAAGTCGTACATATGCATGTATGGTTCCTTTGTCATTCATTGGATGAATAAAATAATGAATACGGTCATACCATATTTATAATAAAATCAAAGTATGTATAAGGTACAAGAGATATTATTTTGGTATAGAAACAACAAAAAAGAGGAAGGTGAATAATAAAAGAACTTTGAAAGAGGTGATGAAATAATTTCCTGTTCTTTGCGTTCTTACTTTTGATTTGAACAAAAGGGCTCCTTAGGTTGACTTTCTGATCAATGAAAGGACTCTTAGTTGAATTGAGGGTAGTTTTTAGGATATTTGATTAATTAATTTCCAATCCAAATGGGTTTGGAGGTGTGAATTTATGAGAAGGGGAAGTACCCTTTTATAAGAGAGGTGAGGGGAACTTTAGGAAAAGCTTGAAATATTATTTTATTCTAAAATAATTTTTGGTTTCTAATAGATCAAAATAGATTTATATCTAGGATATGGTGGATATTACTCTAAATCCCCTAAAACAATTGGTTTTATACATGTTTAGGTCACCATATTTACCTTAATTAATATATTTAACTCTTATTAAAATAGTTTAACATTTACCATGTCTTTTTGTATTTTTATATTACATAGTTAATAAACTTACGATAAAATTCCAAGAGAAACTAAAGTGGTTAATTAATGATATATCTAACCTTATATATGTCTTTTGGCCGAATATTATATTTTAATAAATATTATATCATTTAATAATATAGTATTTTTTTAAAAAAACATATTTATGTAAATTTTGACACTATTTAGTATTTGTTTTTTGTGAAAGTCATAAACATTTGATTAATTCGAAAAAAATATATTGAATCATTACTAAACTGGCATATTCAGCTACAAAATTCGTTAATGGCATCCAATGTTTCAATTTAAATTTATGTTAATATTTATAATATCAATTATTTTAATCATTCATTAATAAGGTAATTACTATATCATCATTCTGTCATATATATATTTAATTATTTAATGTATAAAAATTATAAATAAAATACCATGATGTAGGAAATATTTTTATATTTATAATGAATTTTTATATATGAATTTATCTTATGTGTTACCTTATATTAGAGATGGTTTAGTTATTAAACTTTGAATTTTACACTTTTAACTCTTCTTTAAATAAAATATAATAAATGTCCTAATCTAATTCATGTCGATCAAAAAGGATCATATTTTTGTCAGAAGGTAGATTTTTCATGAAATAAATTAATCCAATAGAATTAAGACATGTGTTGGGGTAATTATAATTTCATTTTTACTTTTAATTACCATATTTAATTTTAACCGTGGTAAATAAAATTCAAAAGTTACTATTCACCAAAAATTATTTTCATCCTATTGAACCAAATTTTACTTACTAATGTAAATTGTGTCTCTTGGATTTTTGAAATTATGTTCATAGAAGTGGTAAAATTACATTTTATAAAAAATTTCTAATGTGCCTAAATGGTGGGTAATAGACATTAAAAAGGTCCATAAAAATTTATATATCTAATTTTACTATAAAATGACTCCAGTGAATTAAATTGGATTAATATAAGTTTTATGTATCTATTTTGTCTTTAAAATTAATCTAAATTTAAAAATAATTATTTAAATAAAATGTCAATTTTAAACAATAACAAAGTGTTTTCACTATTCATCAAATATTGCATGTTTTCAGAAATGTACCAAAAATTCACCCTAAGATAATTTTGATATTCCAAATCCAAAAATGAAGTAGATTTTAAAAAATAAAATTTATTAAATTTTAAAAAGTGGGTATTACTATTCATAACTTCTTTTTAAGCAGCTAGTTTGATTTGTCGTGGTGTGCTAGAACTCAGAGATGCATACATCGCAAGCTATTAAATTATTCAAAGAGAATTATACATTGGAAGCTTGGGGTGTTACAAGATGTACATATTTAGACCTTATCCATTATAGTCTCTATATTAGTCCATTATTGGGAGTTGGTTACCAGAAAAAAATGTTGTTGGAATTCAATCTATCAAACTATTACAAGTGTGTTACTCACCCCACTAACAAAAGTCCTTCCCATCTTCTCTCCACTTGAAACCTTCGAAACAATATTTCAATTGTGTCACTCACCCCACTAATTAAAGGCCTTCAGATATTTGAAATGTGACAAACTAGAACTGCTTTGTGATATTTTGGGAATCAATGTTAAGATGATTTTTGGACTTTTTTTCTAAAGTTTTGGATTTTAATATTTTATAAGGGTTATAAGGGTAACCATTCATGAAAAGTTTATGTTAAACATTGGAGGAAGTATTTATGTGTTGAGATTTAATTAAAGATATTAGTTAAAAGGATATTTAGTGATTAACCTTATTTAAAGGATGTCCATCATATTTGTTTTGGAAATTTTATTAGTGTGGTTTTAGAAAGAAAATCATGAATTTCAGGTGAAAACTAATCATGTCTAAGAATGGTATCCAAGAATAAAGGAAGATAAGGGTTTCATCCATACCACTGGCATACATTATGTCCTGGTTAATTTATAATTATTTTTGATGAATAAATTTTCATGATGAAACAATAAATTTAGTTTTTATGTTTAGATATTAATATATTAACTATATTAATTTTTTATAATAGTTATATGAAATTATTTATACATTTCATTATTTTATGGGCCCCAAGATCTTCTAAAAGTTTATTTATGTTATTCAGGAATCAATGTTAATTTCTGGACTTCCATTTCTTATTTTAATGGATGAATTATAAATAGATAACAACACAAACAAAGAATGAAATATTTTTAAATAAAGATATCAATTAAGTATACTTACTTATATTATTGGTCAATAAAATAATTACTCAGTGATAGGATAATGATAAAAAATGCATTTTCCAAATACCTTATTATTTTTGAAATAATGGCCTTTTAAATCATTAAAAATTTATGACCTTGAGGCCCTATACTTTTCTTTATTTAAATATTTTTTTTATTTATTAAGTAAATCAATCCCTATTAATATATTTCCTTTTCCTCCATGTCTAATATTCACTACCAACCTATGTTCTCTTTTGTGGAAACCTAGATATATATTACATTGGGTAATCATTATGGTTCCAACTTTCCCTTCTTAAGGGAAGTTTTAGTATTCATTTTTCTATTGTGTGTTTCTATGAATGAAACTTAAAAGTATTAAACCATTGATTACATAGGTTAATTTATATCCTTGGAAAACTCTTGATGATATTATTACAGTGGTTCAAAATGCTAATGTTCTGTAAGGTGGGGATTGTAGCAGCTTTTTCTCATACTTCATGGTGTTGAGACGCTTTAAAATTCCAAGAAACATTAATCATACTGGAATGTTTTAAGTATTTTTGATTACCCCATTTAATAGATAAATCAAGTGAAACTCTATCAGGTCTTCAAAAGGAGATACTGGACCAGCATGATATAGAGTTTTTTAGAGATTAAAATGTTGATATAGTTGAATATATAAAGACCATGTGGTTTCTCCAATTCATTGGAAGTGTAAATGAGGGGTCTTATAAAAACTATAAAAATGTAATTTCAAAGGTATTATCACAATATTTTGTTCCAATTCAATTCCACCACAATTGTGTAGGCTATTAGAACTTGAAAAATTCACCTCTCATGGAAGTTGAGGGTGAGATGTTCTAACCTGCATGATAAGCTTTCCTATTTTAACTTCATTACCACTCATGTTTATCATGAAGCCATTTATATTGATTATTTCTTTGAAAAAAGGGGATAATTATGAAGTTTATTGTTCTAACACACTACATACTGATTTAATGCCCCTCATACAGAAGAGAAAATGTAAAATGCCTTTCTTCATACTGTCGTAACTTTATTTATATATTATGAGAGTCGCCGTACTCATTTTTCTTGAAAAAACATAGTCATTAAATTATTATTATTTTAATATTATTAAATAATTTATGAAAATATATGGTTTACACAAATATAAGATGAATTCATAATTAGAAATTAAAAATTAATAATCTATTGAATATAAAGGATATATTTTTATTTTTATCCTCCCAAAGGCGTTTTGTATTAATGAATTAAATTAATTTAAATTATTGAGTGATATTAATGTAATATATATGTTATATATTCAATAAAATGTTTTTTATATTCTTAAAATGTATTTTATGAACATAATATAAGTACAAACCCAATATTACACATAAAATTCTATATTTTTATAATGGCATTTTTTCTTCTTTTTAGCAGGGAACCCATTTTAAATCCAATACATGGAGATTTTATAGACTTAATATGTAAAAATAAACCAAATATATTAAATAAATACATAAAAATTAGGTTAGGATTATTCTTTTTTATTTTTTTGTAAGGTTTTATTTTTTATTGAATAGTTAATAAATACTGAATTTTAATTCAAACTTTCTTTTTCAACTAATTTATTTTTTATGTTAAATTTAATATTAAATTAATTTTAAGGATTAATAATATGTTTTTTATTAATTAATACAATTTATTTCATTGGATGAAATTTCATTTTGAAATTGAATATAAAAACAAAGCAAACTTTTGAATGTTTTTGCTTTAAAAACCTGTATTGTCCTCTTGTCTGCGGGATTAAAATAAAATTAATTTCTTCCAATTATTTGATTTTAATTTTAAAATTTGGATTAAATATCTGTAATAATAATAAATTATAATTCTTTATATGTTAATCTTAGTTTTGATGAAAAATATTAGTGAAAATAATTAAAATTAATTACAACAATTAAGGTAAAATTAAGCTTAATAAGGGACTAAACCTAAATATTAAGGTCCCAAATGACCTACGAACTTGTCCAAGATGAATTTTATGTCCATTTAGAGACCATATCCTAAATTTTATGTAATATTTCTCATTAAGGGATGCAATTTACATGGGAAAAATGTTGGTGTAATTCTCTTTACCAAATTTTATAATAGTGTCACTCCTCCTCTACTATAAAAGGCCTCCTCTCCTCCCACATCCTCACACATCTCATGACACTTTTTCTATACCAATATACTTAAACAAATATCCTAAAAATCCCTCCATAATACTTTAATACTCATCTTCATCATAAATTATTCCAAGGAATCCCTTTGGTGAAAACCAAAAGGGGTTACCTAAAGAAGAGGTAACATCTTTCCTCAAGCTCTGTTTTTTTTCATTATCCACCCCATAAACTCTTAATATATAATTATTGTATAAAAAAGTATCATAACTATAAAATAATGTTTTTATATGATGTTTTATACCTACAATTACACACATTTCCATCTAATGGATAACAAACATACTATTTATGTTTACGGCAAACTACTGACTCACGAAATGATGATTGTTCATTTTTCATTTAACATATTTAATAGTTGATATTTATGATTTAAAATATTTTAATATATGGTATATATGATGCATATTTTTTCTTTATTATTATTTAATTATTTTACAAAAAAAATTACTTTCAATTTTTTGTAAATACGATAATTTAGTTTGAGGGAGTGTGGACTACCGCCCCCTCAAAGCGATGTGATTCTTTCACAAAATATATGAAATGTATTAAATATATATTTAGTAAACATATATGATATATATGAAATAATAATAATAATTTAATGATATTATATACAAATATTTCATATTATTTATTTCTTTCTTTCAATACAACAATAAAATGGAAACACCGTTAATGCATACGTATAACCAACCATCTTGAAGAAAGGTGTATTCCATTTAAAATTTATATACTCTATATATTATTATAATACAAATATAATGAATTTAAATTATATATATATATCATGTTTTAAATTATGTAAATGAAGATATATGTATAAGTAAATAAATACATATATGAAAAACAAAATGAATATTATCCAAAGTATAACATTAACATGAAATTGTTAACAAGCATGTAAAATAAAGTAAAAAATAAAACAAAATATGGTGATTAGATATAATAATATTGTTCTATAATATATTTATAAAAAAGTTATATTTATTATACAAGAGGTTTTAATGTGTATGATGAGTGTCAAGACACAAGGTATGGGAATTTCATCTCACTTTTAATTTATATGAGATTCATGCTTTATTCACCACCCATTCCATTTTTTTGGTGTGTATAATGACCATGGATGTATTATATTTTTATTATAATTAAATTTATTGATATTTAAATGTCTATTTAATAATATTTATTTCATGGGGTCTAATTTTAAAAAGTTACCAAATCAGTAAAGTAATTTTGTCTCAATTTTCCTTCCTTGAGACACATGCCATGTTATGCATCAATATTTTTCCATGAGGTGTATATACTTACATAGAAATTATATATCATTAATATCTTTATTTTCATGATATTTAAATCTTTATGTAATTTCATTTTCTTATATTGGGATTATGGTTCAAATTTACTAAGTGGTAAGAGTTTATTGAATCAATCTCATCACTTTGTGAGATTGTTTATGATTATGCTTCCTTTGATGAAATATTTTGATCCATCTATTAAGAAACCTCGTGAATTTTATTATTATATTTTTAGTAATTATATATTTATGTTTTAGTACCATTTTTCCGATATTTTTCACATAATAAATTTAATAAAGTGTTTTTAAGAAATCCCTACTTTACCTCTCTCTTCAGCCGAAAACATGTGTTTCTTCAAAAAAATGTTTTCTAAAAAAAGTTTCCAAAAATATTATACTATTATACAATGATATTTAAAAGATGTTTTTACCCTTGTTTTAACTTTAATATAAAAGGCTATGAAAAATGAATCTTCTTGTTGTTTTCCGATTGAGGCACTTTTGTAAATATTTTATGGTGCAAAAGGAATGTTCGACATGTACGAAGTTACCCACAATCATTTTCTTGAAGCTTAATTTACAAGATTACAATTTTTAAAAGAAAATGTTTTCCGGATGTTATGTAAATTCTCTTTTTGGAATGGTTTTTAAAATTTTTTAATGTTTAAAAAGTATATTAAATTATTTTTAAACCTTCTTTTATAAGTTTTCAAAAGGTTGTTTTCAAAGAAAATTATTTAAATGTTTTTTAATATTATTTTATACATTTTTAAAATATTTTTAATTAGAATTTTTTTAAAGATAATTTCAAGAATGTTTTATAATTTTTTAAGGTTAATGATTTTAATTTTCTTTTCATGATTTCTGTTTAATTTTTCATGTTTATTTCAAATAAAATGGTTTTCAATTGGTTTTATGTTTTAAAAATACTTTTTTAAAGAAGAAAGGTTATTTTCATTATGAAATTTTTTGAAAGATATTTCAAAATTATTTTCCATCTATGATGAAATCATTTTATGTTACTCATTCATTTCAAGGAAATGATCTAATTGTTTCATTCATATTATTTCTTTGAATGGTTCATTATGGATTTAATGGTCTTTATGAAACCCATTTATCTTTCATGGGTTATTTATTAATGAAACCTTTTATATATTTAAGTAATCCATTTCTCTTTCTCAGGTTATGATTTTGATGAAATTATTATGAAGCCTATATTTTTTCCACAGTTTGTGATATGATTACATATTTATGATACCCATTTAATTTCCTGGGATATGATATGATTCTTTATGATTTTGTGTCACATGTATGTATGCTTTATTTTGAGATGTGTGGGACCTATATATCCATCCAATGCATTGAATAAATATTTATATCTCTTAAGATATACTAAGATGGTCATGGGAGTGAACTTTGACTCCTAATATGGCCATGAGAGTGAACCATGACTACCAAGATAGTATGAGGAGTAAACACCTGCTTTTAATATAGAAATGGGAGTGAACCATGACACCCAAGATGTTATAGGGAGTGAACCCATACTACAAAGTTGGCCTCGGTAGTGATACATTTACTACCATGAAAATCATATTATATGATTTTATTTTTTTCATAATTCCATGTATTATTCCTATGTTATTATTTCATAGATAATGGTATTTATTTATTTTTTATTATTATCTTATTGACTTCTAAGATTTATTCCATGACACATGTTTATGATATTTTGATATGAAGAGTATGATCTTATAATGTTATGATCATGTTCTCATACCCCTATGCTCATGTTAATTCTAACATTTCTCCATTGTTTACCCTTACTGAGCATCTATGATCACCCCTTTTTTTCCTTCCCCAAGTTATTAAGATATTTATTAAGTATTATATTTATAATACGGGTTCTATTCCTGAAGAAGCTACTGAGAGATAATATAGCTCACTTATATATAAGTGTTTATGCTTTTATGCTTCCAAATGAACTAGACTAATATGGTCTTTGGGAATCTATTTGTTTAATATTTTATGTATTTCACAAAATGTTATATAATGTTAATGTTTTAAAAGTTATGGTCACTATAGTAATTAACCCTTACTGCGCATTTGAGATCACACATATTTTTTCCTTTCCCTGGGATATGGAGATAAATCTCAGAATGAGTTTTGAGGATGTTGAGATTTTACTTTTGTTATGTTTTATTTTCTATTCCCATTGTAAAATTGGTATCAAGTATGTAATCTAGTATCCCAAAACTACTGAACTATTTGGTCCTTTGAAATTTTAATCTTATATCTATTACAATGTAATAAATTAACGCATCAACTCAAGGCTACTAGGGTTGGGGTTGTTACAGTTGGTATCAGAGAAAGTTTAGTATAATACATGAGAAATATATTTAGGATAACATGGATTAGGGAACATAACCCTAACATTGAATTTGAGGATAATTATAGAAGAATATCCTAATGTTTTGGTAAGGTGGAAATTATGAGGGTCTTCCCAGAATTACATCCCATTCAAGATACTAAATGGGGATGTGGTTATAGAACATATGTGCCTAGGGTTAATAACTCTAAAAAGGGTGCATCGGTCTTGTATCAGTTGTAACCTGGTATATGACTACAATCCGTACTACGACCCTGTTTGATAATACTAGGGGATATCCTCAGGATAATTAACATTTTCTTTACAAACCATTATGAAGGATATAAAAGTAAAAATATCCCAAAAGAAACTGAAGTTTATGATGATGAGATTAAAAATGCATAAATTTTTAATTTATGTTGAGCATTACACTATATTTTTAATAATTCATTATGATTTAAAATTCATAATTTTATGGGATAATTTTTTATAGGTCATTGTTTATAAATGGAATCTGGGAGGAAGATCGGTATCAATAATCGTGGACAATGTAGAGATTTCCATACTAAGGAAACCAATACAACTGGTATTGGAACAGATCAAATTATTGATATATTAGGTAATTTTAATTAGGTTATGACAAATAACAATTACCATATGGAGAAACCTATTCCATAGTGAGATTATCCTATTATAGATCAATTTATGTGATATAAACCCAAACTGTTTAGCAGGACTAATAATCTAATTGTAGATGATAAATTGATTACATCTCTGGAGAATATATTTATGGATTTGGGATATAGTGAAAAGTAAAAGGTTTTACTTTCCATTTATTGTCTCAAAAGCGATGTTGGTCAATAGCTGTTATTGATCCATAGTACTAGGGAGGAAAAAGAAATAGAACTCAAGGAATTATGGAAAACACATAAGCATATAATATGATTTCCATAGTAGTCAAGAAATCCCTGCTAAGACCATCTTGGTAGTATGGGGTCACTCCCCATACCATCTTGGTAGTCATATTTCACTCCCATGGACATCTTAGTAGCATGAGTTTACTCCTCATACCATCTTCATAGTCATGGTCCACTCACATGGTCATCTTAGTATTCAAGGTTCAATACCAATACCATTTTTGTCTATCTAATTAGATATACATCTTTACCCAATGCATTGGAGGGAGATATAGGTCCCACCAAAATCATAATGAAATCATACATACATGTGCCCCAAAATCATAAAAAATCATATAATAACCCATTAAATGAAATGGGTATCATAAACATGTAATCATATAAAAATGTGTGAAAAAAGATATAGGTTTTAAAATCATTTTTTCAAAATAATAACTTGTTAAAGAGAAATTTATTTCATAAACACATAACCCTTGAAGGAGATTTTGATTTTTTAGAGAGAGAATCTCTGAGAGATATGTCTAATTTTGGATACAAGAAAAAATTATAGATTTCTATAGTGGAGTATGTTTTTCCAAACCACATAATTTATTTTTTATTATACTTTGTTATAACAATCGTGTGTATTAGTGAAGGGGAACTATTCAATCTAATTTATCATCAAGACCTTTCACAAGATGGTTTAATCATACTGGATAAAAACCCATCTGATTTGGTGAACTGATCGTCTCATGAGACTACCAATCCATAAAGGGGATTACATTAAATTGTCACTAAACCATTTCGTACTAGTCTAAGGAATTATTCATATATCTAATAGTTTATTTAATTCAAAAACAATTTTCTTTATTAAATATCCGTATTGAGTAAAGGATACAGATTCATCAATATTTACACAGTTAATTAAATAACGTTCAAATTATACACCATATGTAAAAATGGAATATGGTTTAGGAAATAATAACCTCAATTACACAAGAATATAGATATTTAATAGGAATATTATTCTCAATGAAAAATGACTACAATAAAGTTATTGTTTCATGATAAATTTAACAATCACCAAAGAAAGTTAGATTTCACAATAACTTTTATCACATGGTAATTTTAAAATAAAATACCTTTGAATGATATAATTCAAATTAAAACATAAAATACCATGAATAAAGAATTATTCATGATATTAAATTCCAATGGGGAAGTATATACACCTCATAAAAGTGAATTGGTTCATTTTACCAATTACGTCTCAACAGAATGTAAATTGAGACAAAATCTATTACCTTACGCATACTTTTGGTTGAAAACTCTTCAGACTAATGTATAATGGTTTTAAGTACATTATTATATAATAATATAAACATATTAATATTTATAATATCATATACTATCGTTTTATACTATCTTATCACCCATTTGTTAATAATCTTTTATTATTTTCATTCTTTTGGGTGTTAATTGTCTTTCTTTTTAAGTATGTTTTGACTTGTTATTTTGTTCTTATGATTTATTTGATCATGATTTAATCATATAAATAATGTAAACCATGATTTAAATATCATATATATTTATTATATATATATATATAGTAATCCATAAAATTTGGTTATAGGAAATTAAATACGCCGTTCATGGAGATAATATGCCACACGTACGCTTGAACGTTGTTTCCAATTTATTACTATATTGAAAGAAAAAAACCAAAAATTATATATATATATATATATTTTAAATTATCATAACTAGTCCATATTTACGAAATATTTTTACTAGAAACATCTTTAATACAATCCATGTAAAGTGTGAATGAATCACATCTCTGCATAGTGTGGTGGTCTCTCAAACACATGAGTGACGTTATCAAATTAACAAAAAATTTAAAGCATAATGGTATGTATGTTATAATAACTAAACAAGAATAAAAAATCAAAAATATCACATTTATCATATATAAACTATAAATTCATCATTATTCCTAACCATGAATGGTGGTAATGGAAAAATGAACAACATTGGTTTGTGAGATGGTAGTCTGTCATACATATGAACGATGATTTCATAGCTCATTTGATGAAAGTGTGTAATGTTTTAAGTTATAACCTTAACATAAAAACATCTCAATATATGGAATATATTGTTGTTATTATATAATCATGGTTTAATAAAAATTTAATAAGGTGTAGAATGAAATGAAAAAAAAAACTTTGAGAAAACATTACCTTTTTTCTGGTATCCTCCTTAGGTTTTCAATAATGCCTTCATAAGTTAGATTTATGACAAAGATAAGACAAAAACGATGAGATAAAATAATTTCTAGATTTATTTTGGATGTTCTTGGCCAAAACAAAGTTTTTTTAATGTGTGAAGTGGAGATAAAAAGGGAAGGCATTTTATAAGTGGGGTGAGTGGTACACTTGTAATTTTTTGAAAGAGTGAATTCCACCCACATTTTTTTCTTGTCAACAGGCCCCAATAATTGACCAATATAGATAATATACGGTATAAGGTATAAATATGTAATGTTTTTTGGACATTTTTCAAGTTCATTTGTCTCCTTAATATTAATTTTTAGTCCCTTGGTAAACTCATTTTTCTCTTAATCGCTGTAATTAATTTTAACTTCTTTAACTAATAATTATGGTCAATAATTAAGTTTCACTAATTAAATATTATAAATTATGACTATCAAAAATTTGGAATAATTTTTTTAATATTCAAATCACTCGAGTGAAAAAAATTAATTTAAAATTAATCCTACAAATGGGATAAGAAAATAGTCCTTTAAAGTGAAAATGTTCAAAAGTTTTATACATTTTTATATATAAATTTAATATATAAATGATTCAAATGAAATGATTTGTACTAATATATTTTATATTTATATATTTTGACATTAAAACTAATCAAAATACAATTTATAATTATAAATTATCTAGACAGAAATGTAGTTTTCAATTAAAATCTAGTATTTTATCTATTCAACAAAAAATGAAACTTCCTAGAAAAATAAAAAAAATTAAATATAAGATGATTTTTACATTAATAATTTATAAATTATGTTTATTTTTTAAAATAATATTTATAAATGCGTCAAAATATATTTTTAAAATAAACACACCATTATAAAGCAGCAAAATTGCCTTAAAAAATACAGGTTTTTTGTGTAAATTTTGATTTGTTCTTATCTTATACCTATAAAATATATTGGTTGAATTTTAAAAAAATTAATGAATATATAATATAAAAATTAAATTAATATTATCCACTAATAGTAATTAATTTAATTTATTAATATAAAATTCCTTTGGCGAATAAAAATACTTTATTTTATAAAAATGTTCCCTTTATATTAAATTAGTTTTTTATTTATTTATAATTAATTGGTAACTAATGATTTCAATGGTATATTTTCATAAGTTAGTTAATCCTATTTATAACCACCAATTTAATTGGTAATATTAATAGTATTCGATAAAACTTGATCTTGCGTGTAACACAAGCCATTGAAGAAAGTCCTTGTTGCATGCAATGAAAGCTTTCAACGAGATTAAATTTATTCTAAGAAGAAAATTTTGTAAAGTAATGTGGTGTTACAATTTAAGTTTAATATATCTCTCTAACTCTTTTCATTATTATTTTAACATGATTACACTAATTTCAGTTTTCTCTGGTTAGTGTTTTTGTGATGATTTCACTAGAACATGGTGAAATCATCTGAAAATCATGCGGATTTTATGTAGATTTTCTAAAGGACTTCCAAAGATTACTTATTCACATTATCACACTCTGTTTCTGTTGAGTTATGTGACTGTTTGTAATTATTTTTTGTTTTGAGAAAATTTGGAAGAAATTGACTTTTTAATCAAGTAATCGAATTGGGACCTTTTCATGTCTTAGGTTCAAGTACATCTTGGGAGTAGGACACACCCCATTTATTAAGGATTCAATGAGTGGTTATGGATAAATTATTTTTTTAGTCATTATTTATTTTCATACTAAATTTGATAAATAGTTTTAAATTTTCTAATTAGTTATAAAGAATTATAATTAATTAATTTTAATGTTTGGGATTGAGTTAGGACCTCATAATGATAATAGATGGATGATTGATCTTTTATGAGTCTAGGAGAGAGCCCTCGTGTGGGGATTCAAAGTTAATAACTCCATTATTTATTTAAGTGGTTTTATGCATTTAAATTATGGAATTATGCATGTTTTATGTGGAATGTGATTGGTGTACTCTCACCACCAAGGGTGGTCGACTTGTTAAAATTATATAAATTGTTTAATAAGAAAAGTTAAATGTATATTAATGGATTATACAAAGTGGAAATGGCTAATAATAATCCATGTGCATAGGCTCGATGCCTCCACCACTGATGGTTGAGTCAAGGATGATAAATATATTTCTTAATATACAAAAATCATTAGGGGTGAGTTTTTAATTAATTAATTAAAATTAGCATCCCCTATTATAGGTGCCTTAGAAACCTCTAAGTAGAAGAATGTGACGGGTTAGAGTGAGTGTCCCTAATAGGCCTTAATGAACCTATAGATGCCTTATAACCTTTTGGATAGTTGATATGACCATGGAGAAAGTTTTATTCTCCAGTTAGATGTGATTATATAGGTGGGGGTTTACTAATTATAATTTGGATAGGTTGGTTTTGTGGGTAATGGATAATTTATGACTATGTATGGGAGAATGTCTTGATCCATACCTTGTGATTAATTCTATTATGTACTATCTTATAAATATACTGAGGTCATGATGTGATAATGATGATGTGAGGGATCATATTACCTATGAGTGATGGGTGTTGGCCTAAGCGGTGAGACTAAGATTGAGGATTCCATGTAGGTGTCTGTGTTATGTTATGACCTAAAGGTACTCAAAGGTTTCCACGGAGATATAATGACCCCTTAGAGGGTGAATGCGGGAATTGGTACAGTTGATTGTGGGTGTCACCTTAGAAATTGAATAGATGATGCTTATTATATATGGATATAGGGATGATTTTATGTCATGTTCTAGAGCCAATCCCATTTCTGTTAGATGATGTTAGGCATATGGACAACCTGTGTTTTCATTATTATTTTTAGATATAATGGTAGGAAAGTACTACCCCTCATATTTTTCTATTATGTATGAGGTGACTTAGATTCCAATGATCCTACTTGTATTCTTGAGGCTATATGGATTTCCTAGGGTCACCCCTAAGGATTTTAAATTTACTCCTGATATGATTGATCACCTAAGATTACCTCTTAGGGGAAAATGACGATACCAGATGGTCATGATGACCTAGGTTCATCCCAATGGAGTTGGTTATGATTTTTGATTCTTATGACTTCCTAGGGTCACCCCTAGGAGTTTCTAATGATGCTTGATGCTGATTTATTTCCTTTGATAATTTCATAGGTGATGGATTTATGTATGATGACTATTGTATGGCCTAGGATTACCACCTAGGGGTTAGATTTATGCCTAACAATATGGACCTCCTAGGATAAACCCATAGGGATTCTCAGTTCACCTATTTTGAGTTTTTATGTTTATCTGGTGTTCTCAGAGATACTCTCGAACTAGAAGGAGTAGGTATAGTAAACCTCAAGTGTCACTTTAGAACATGAGGATCAAAAATGGTTAATTTATTTATGATACTGTATTGTATTTTACTTATTCAGCTGAATATGTCACATACACATATAATGAATTTATTTGTTATTTTTTAGACTGCATTAGTGGTTCCCTACTGAGTGGTACTCATAGCCTTCCCGAGCGGCCATGGCACTAGGAACTTGAGTAGACCCCAATAATCATGGGTTCAGGATGGGTAGAGACCTGAAGTAGCTTGATCTAGTAGGATAAGTCATATAGGATTGGATATTGGGATGAGGTGGGGCTTAGGGAATAGTAGTATAGCCTCAATGTCTTTTATCCTTTTATTTATTATATATATCTGATGGGCCCAGTCAATGATCAATCAATGTATAATGGTATGACCATGAGTTTATATGACTATTTTCTTCTATATAAAATTTATTATTGATTATTATTGTTTATTTTTTTTCATATAATATGTTTTATTATTTTGGGTGAGGTTTGGATTATTTCCACTATTATTACACAATATAATATGGAGGTATAGTCTCCCCCAAAAAACCCTAGACCCTCATTGCTTGTTAGTCACCTATAGTGTATTATTGGTCATATCAAAGGCCATGTGTTGACCTAATCTAGTTACCATTAAAAGTGAGATAGGATAGGGATATTAAAAATTTGTATCAAATATTATGTTACTGATATCATAGAGGGTATCTGGATTTATTTATCTTATTATTTGTGTTGATAGTAGAGAGGTAACATAAAAAATATATCAAAGCTTGTGATAGATATCAGATTGGTGTGTCATGAAAACCCTTACTGATAAGAGTTCAAGGTTACCATGGATATTTTATTTTTGTTCTTTGTTTCTATTTTGTTTTTTTGTTTTATTTCACCTAGTGTGGAATACATGATTTTTTAGATTTTATGATTTATTGTGGTTTATGAATATTGGCCCAATGGTAAGATTCCATGTACATGAATCATATTTGGAATAAATTATTCACATGAAAGATGTATTCTAGTGTGTGATTGATATCAATGATTATGTGGGTTTATTTGTTTAGAGTGTAAATAATAAATTATATATAGGTTTCCCATATTACTTAGTGACGATATTCTACTTATCTTTAAAACAAAGTATTTTTATTGTGATGATAGGTTATGTTGATTTATAAAGAGATTTCACTTTCTATATATGCATCCCCTTATAGTAAGGGATGTATATTGAACCTATTGGGTTGGTAGAAGAATTATATGCCTTAGGGATGAACCCTTAGTGGGTGGTTTTGGTACTACTTCCAAGAGAAAAAGGTTCAGTTATTGAAAGAGTCGAATACAACCTATATGATGTGTCCCCATATATCTTCTTAGAGGAATTTTACATAACAAAACCATATGATCATTCTTTAATCTATGTGGATTATGGTATGGTGATGTCATTATATGTATGTATGTGAATATAGGACATGCTAATCCTCTTAGGGGTGCCTATCGTATGTGAAGGTCTAATATGGGATAACTTGAGACCATGATTCTCGACGGGGTGATATCATACGAGGATATCCAATGAGGATGAGTTCCCTGGTAGGTTTTTAACTCAGAAAGTGATACATGATATATATTTGTATGTGGGAACTCAATAATTACTGTTTTGTCCAATGAGTTTCCTTATAAAGGTAAGATGAGAACAGAGGTGTACTTCATGAGATATGAACCATGTGATAACTATAGTTAATATACTATGTGGGAGAGATTACTTCCATTAAGATACGAATTGGGATATTGGTGATTAGAGTACTATCTTTAAGATGAGATGTTGTATGTGAGGGTAACCCATGATAGGGGTTAGCCGAGGCTTGTGAGTTCCTCTAGAAATGGGAATCATGGGTTGGTATTTTGAGTTGAGATATATTCCTAAGATGTGATTATAGGTATATTGAATAGAGAAAAGGTATAACTTGGGTTTTATAAGAAAATAACCTGGAATGGTAGTGTTTTTGTATCAAAACTATATTCAAACTGAACGGTCAATAGGATACTTGACCCTGTAGGTTTTGAATGCACTTTCATTGGTGTGGTGAGTGCATGGGTGGATGATTTAGGTTCTGAGACAACCTCAGTTCGTGGGTGGTTGTGCAGTGGACTATGGAATAGGTGAAATGCCTTATTTTAAATAATACCACTAATGGTGGTTCTAGATATGTGATATGGACACGCGTAGGAGCATGGTTATCGGTTTAGGCCAATGAGCTTGGATTTTATGACATGATACTCAGGGAAGAATGGGTTTTTTGTGTGAATGGGTTATATAGGAGTATATTTCCATTGAATTTGGATGAGTCTGAGGTGGTACACATGATGGTTATGCATGGTACAATTTTTTTATGGTTCATTGAGTGGTTTTGGGTGATTGGAGGACCCAAAAAAATTATGAATATTTACGAGCATGATTTCTTAAAATACTTGATTAAATGGGAAATTTTCCCCTATGGTGAAAGTTGATGTTAGATATGGATCCAGGTTTTATGATGTGGCTAACCCAAGGTTGTTCCTTGTCCTAAATTGTTAGGGAGGCATTATGATGGAATTAATACAGGTTTGACAACCTGAAATTTTCATACGGATGAGGGGAAATTCCTAAGTGATGATAATGAAAACATAAATGGTGTTGTTTCAAGAGTTGATAGTGGTAAGTGCAGCACCTTATAAGTGACACATGTGTGATGATAGAACCTATTTTAGTTTCACATGAGCAGTGGTATAAGTAAATACATATGGTGGAGAGTGCACCATTAGTCATGGAGTTAGTGACCCTTATTATAGATGGGAATTTAGTGGGTGCTGAAGATGATGTTCCTGACGAATTAAAAACCAGTGGTGATTGATTTTTTTCATTGGAACTCCAACATGAGTGTTATGATCATTTCTAGTCATTACATAAGGTAATGGATGGAATATGGATTGATTAGGTACAACCTCATGTGGGTAGGGTCATGGGTGTGATGAGACTAGTCAATAGACAAGAAGGTGGAACTAAGGTTCTGATGTGGAGGCGAAATGGGTTTTATCTAGTTTCTTTATGAATCCTAGATTTGATATTCAGATGTGATGTTTTATAGAGTCCATAAATTGGAACTAGACCCAAGATGATTTTAATATGGTCTAAGCACGAATCAGATCGATGGGGCATCAGTTCTTGGGGTGAGAGAACAACAACTAGTTTGATTGGTTGGAGACCCAACTAGGTAATTATATCGAATGTTGGGTTTAGACTTTAGTGGGTGAATCTAATGATCTTGAGATTCATCTGAGGAGTTGATACAACATGTTTGATAAGTAACGTGATATCTTCTTAGTGGATGAAGCCAAGTGCCTTTGAGAATTATCAACCAGAGGAGGTTTGATTGGTGAATTTTCCATTAATTAGATATGGTGATATAGAAATCATATCAATCAGGTTTTATAACCACTAGAAATGATTTTTTATAAGAAATTATAATGGATTAGTGTACCATGTCTTGGAATTAGCCTTTATGGGTTGATTCTTATGGCGAGGAGCACTATAAGTTCAAGGACGAACCAATTGATGAAACTATAGAGTCTTGGGATAGAATGGAATTAGTAAGAAATATCATCATGATTCAATGATGTTGATGAGTGGTGGATTATTATTTAATAAATTATGATCCACATGTTTGGATTTTCATAGTTGAAGGACACTCAATGTTCCAGAGTAACACACATAAGTTGGATATGAATGGATGGCTAGTGTCGGTCCACTGTGTTAGTTGAATGGATACTATGGATTCTTGGGAATGAGAAGTGATATGGTAAAGAGTTTGTAAGACCCCACTCTCAATGAGTTATAAAATTTATAATAAATTTTAATTTTGGAAATTTGGGGGAATGGGTCATTTTTTTATTGAGTCTTAGTTTTAAATTCCTAGAGTTTGATAATTTCAATGTGTTTTTTTGGATATGGTTTGAGGGATGAATGGTTTTTAATGCTTGGGTGAGTCTCATGAACTTAAGGTTAAATTTTAGAAGTTTTAGAGTATTTCTACCATGTTTTATAGTTTGGTGTGCCCAGTTTTAGGGATTCTATGAAGCACCTAGAGTGTGTAGATGTTTTCAATTCATTTTCTAAATCTCATGGTTGGTTTCCATAGTAAGCACATGACTATGTGTTAACTATGTGAATTTAAAAGGCAACTATGTGGCTTAAATTATCCTAGGTGCGTGGCTTATAGTTGCTTCATTATTTCATAAAAACTATGTGGGATGTTATAGATTAGATTGCATTGTTAATGCATGGTTTGACTAACCATGCAACCCTACCGTGTGAGGGTATTAGTCGTAGACAGTAAAGGATTCGTGGTTGGTGCATGGTTTGGCCAACCGTGAATCCAAACTATGAAACCCTTTAAAAGAAGAAAAATAACAAAATTTATCTAATGATTTTTTTAAGAGGGAAGCCTATTTTCATTATCTATCACATGAATAAGGTCTAGATGACTATTTCCCTCTTCCTCCTTCAATTCCCATTGGATACGGGTTGATCCCTGTGGAATTTTTAATGATTTATGGAGAATATTTCCCTCTACTTCTCTCCACTCATAACTTATCTTAATTCCAATGATTTCAGTTGTATCATTCTCGGTTTTTAATAATTATTTTACTAATTAATGGTCAAATCAACTAAAAATGATGAGGTTTTTTCATGGATTTTCTCAAGGATGTCCTGATACAATGTCTACATAGTGTTGCACATAGTTTCCGTTATGTTACGTCACTGCATGGAATTATTTGATGTTATTGGATAATTTCGATGACATTGACCATTGAATTAGGTAATTGAATTTGGTATTTTTCATGGCTTAGGTTTGGGTGAGTGTTGGGAGTAGATTGTACCCCATACCTTGTGGTTTTAGTGATTAGTTATGGATTGATGAGTTATAGTAAATATGTCATTTAAAACTATGTTTAATATTTAGTTTTAAATTGTCTAATTAATTATGATGGATTATAATTAATTAATTTGGATGTTTTGTCTTGATTTATCACCTCTTGATGTGGGGAGATAAAAGGTTGATCTTGGATATTCTTGTATGAGAGCTTCTGAGTGACGATTCAAGGTGAATAACTCCATGACTAAGGTAGGGGTTCTTCTGAATTTCCCCTATAGTATTATGGTTATTTTATATGGAATGTGATATATATGGTCTCACCACCTAGGGTGACCAAACTATTACAATTATATAATTTATTTGATAAAAAATTAAATGTCTATGAATGGATTTCACCAAGTGACAAGGTCCACTAAGGACCCTTATTCATTGGATTGATCGTTGACATGTGATAGCAGAGACCTGGATGATAAATGAATTCCATGAGATAAAAAGACCATGATGGGTGAGATTTGAATAAATTAAGTATGCACAATGTTCATTAGTATATGTGTCTTTGAAGCCATTGAGTAGAGGAATGTGATGGGTTAGATCGAGTGGACCTTGTAGGCCTCAGTGAATCTTGAGATTCCGTATAGCCTTTAAGCTAGTTGAGATGAATTTGGGGTCAGTGTTCTTACCCTTATGAGATGAGAGTACCTAGATGGATTTTCCCTAAGTAGACTTTGGACTGGTTGAGTGTGTAATGACTAACCTTGATATGACTTTATATGGGTGATATTCTTGATCCATATCTTGAGACTGATGCTAGTATGCCTCATCTTATGGGTCCAATGTGGTTGTGATGTGATGAAAATGATACTAAGGGGTTTTATTTTATTTGAGTGACAAGTGCTGACCTGAGAGACGATTCTAATACTAAGGCACCCATGTGGTCATTTGTTTTATATTGTAACCTAGGGGACCCCTAAGGGTTCCCTAGTGATATAACGACCCCTTAGTGGGTGCATGTAGGAATGAGAAGAGATGATTATGTGTGTCACCTTGGAACCTAAATCAGTGATTGAGGGGCTGTTCACTAGAGGAGAAAAAGAAAGGGAGATGAGTTAAATAAACAGAAGGGAAAAGTGTAAATTCACCCAAAATTTAACGTGGCGTACGGTCTGGCTGCACAGTTGGTCAAACCATGCACCAACCATGTGGTATCCATTTTCTAAGGATAATGGGCCACCTAGTCTGGGAGAACATTTTTTCTAACCGTTCACTACTCATACATCCCCCTTTACCCATGGAAGACACCCTGCATAGAGTGTATTACATAATTACACAAATCGTGAAAATCCCATGCACTCTTCTCTGATAATCCTTGCAACACCCAACATGGATTATTTAACCATGTGGACTTGGTGGCACAATTTATGGTAACCATACCGCCCAATTTCTTTAGTTAATTTTTTTAATAGTCATTGCATATATGGGTTGAAGCTCTTTTTTCTTTAACATATCATGTTTTTTATTTCTATCTACATATGATATTCTATTCTCATTTATGTGTTTATCCTTTTTTACTCTTAAATTTTTGGACGAAAATCCCTTCATGGTTTGGAAAAAACTGTTTCAATTAACAATAATAAATAAGGTTTGGTGAATGATTCTAAAAGGTATAGGTTAAATGCATGAAAAATCTACTATTTATTCATCAAAAGATTTTCTTAGTAGTCATATTAAATTGATTTAAATTTAATTGTAATTATTAAAACTGGGTGATTTAATCAAGCAATAGGATTTAATGTCTTTCCAATATTTCTATACCTAAAAATGGACAATAAAGAATATAAATAATGCAAGTACAATGTAAAAATTTCATTGAATGGATTCTCCCATACACATGGTACTTATAAAAAAGTAAAATACCAAATAAATGAAGTGTTTTGGACAAAACATACTCTATCTGAGAAGTATGTAATTTTTTCTTTGATCCAATTTACACATATATCTCAAAGATTCTCTCTAAACACTCAAAATACCTTACACCACACACTAAAAGGATTTTTTCACCTCGATAATTTATTTACACGCAAAAGAATTTTATCACTCACTCATGATCTCATCCACTGTTAGGTTGGGTTAGGTCAAATTCACACATTTCCACATATAATCTCCCCCATGTGAGATACCTTGTATGGACTCAGAGTCACCATGAATTGAGTGATATAAGGAACTCCTTTATGGGTTTCCTTGGACAGAATCCCTGGAATCGGTCAGATCAGATACACCTATAGATACCATTTTTATTATTTATAGATCACTTTGGATGGGCTTGTGACTCTACCTTTGGATTTGATGTATTGTTTTTTGGTTCATATGTGATTCCTTTTATCTATGTTATGAGAATTATTGAATGATGACATGGAAATTTGACTGCTAAGACAAATCACATGGTTGGGTTCTATCTACCTTGGTTTCTTTATTTATGAATACATATATTTTTATCATATATCTCATACATGAACCATTGTTCAGACATCTCTCTTAGTCGAAAGTAGATCGTATCATGTGGGCATCCATTTAGGAACTTGGGTCGAAGTGTTTATTCTATTCATTAATTATTTCCCTACATTTATTATATATTGAACATTGTTCACTTACCTTTCGCATGAAATGGATTGATCGAGACACTAAGAGGGTTGGACTATTGAGAGTTTATCTCACACCCTTCTTGGGACACCTATGGTACCCAAGCATACTTCATGATTATAGGTATTGATAAAGGGATGTGTGCATCTTTTGATTCTTGATTAGTCTTCTAGGTTGGAGAATGGGGTAGAGGAATGAGCCTATGCTAAAGATTTTTTAGTAGAATTTTTTTCATTTTTCTATATTTTTATATCATTTAGTATATCCTTGTATCCCATTCTTCCCATGAAATTTAATTTTTGTATAGAATCATGCTATCATCACCATTTTATATCAGATGTTTATTTAGCTTCCTCTAATTGTTTATTTATATTTTTGGGTTTATTTCCATTATTTTTGCTTCTTTTTAATCACTACTTGCAATTGTGATCACTCTCATATATGAGGGTATAGTATCCCCATGGAAAAATCCTTGTCTCTTGCTATTATTTGGAAGCATATAGTATTTAGGGAGGTGCGCTAGAGATCTTGTTGCCATCGTCTCAGGGCACCATTAAGTGACACTCGGGGGGGGGGGGATGCAACAAAGTGGTATCTATGCATTTTTTCCTTTTTTGACTTCCTGTTTGGGGTTTGATATGAGACTAGGAAACTCAAATTCGGTAATGATCCTATTCCTAGGAGTAGCTTACCCACGTATAAGGGAAAGACAAATTTCCTAGGATGGGTAAATTCTGTTATGATTGTGCTTTTATAGTATTATGGATTTCACAATTGGGTGGCCCACTTGCTTTGTTCCATTAACATTATTTATAAAATTGATAACGTTACCAGATTTGTTTTACCATATCCCAGTTAGATAAAAGAGTATCAAATATGCATCATACTAGGCATAATAAAATTATAATTTCATGTATTATGCCATGCCATATTTACTATTCAACATGAATTTCCTATGTTTCTTGTGATTTATTTTTGTGACGTGTTATGCTTTAATTATTATATATAGAAATGTTCTAATTATTCTTGTAGGAATGTGTTATGATTTGGATTAACTAGACAACCAATTTCAATTTAGAAGGTGTATATGACCTTATAAATTAGAATGGTGGTCCACCAAATTAAATTAATTAAAGGGAATTTAAATACATAACTGAATCAAAATTAATACCACATTTGAAATGAAATAGTCACCTTATATGCGGTAATGTGATAATTTGTCTTGACCAAACCTAGTAGTGGGTAGTATTATATGACTCCTATGATCTTTATGTGAACTTTTCTTACCACATAGGGCTTTCCTTAGGAGTAGTTAAAGAGTTATGTTTAATTTTTTAGAAGGGTGTTATGCTTGTACATTCATTACTCCCTTCTATATCTATTATAAAAACTATCTGTGGAGTGAGATTTGAATATTCTAGTACTATTCCACCATGACGAACTCACGATGTACACTAAGAGAGTGGCGATGAGCATACTCTAAAGGTGGTGGGACCTGAACCACCCGTAGTACTTCCTGTAGTGCCACCTGAGGAACCTCCTGTTGATCTTCCACTAGGTTCCAATGCTTAGTTCCATGATAGTTTTCTCCAGTACATGTAGTCTATTCAGTATAGTCCTTGGACTACCCCTACCATGGTAGAGCTAACATGCGAATTTTATAAGCAACATCCTCAGACCTTCTTAGGGGATGAAATACCTCATGATATCGAGTCATGGATAAGGAGAATGGGATCTACCTTTGACCATATCAAGACACCTATAAAGAATAGGGTCAATCTCACTACCTTAATGTTACATGATTCTGCTAATTTCTAGTGGGATGACATCACTCAGGTCATGAGTCACCGGGGTATGGTCTGAGTATACTTTTAGATGGACTTCTATGATCAATTATTCCTATAGACTCTAATTGAAGAACATTCTAGGGAGTTCGTGCATCTTCGTAATGGAACTATGATTGTTCTCGATTAAAATTCTCATTACACCGAACTCTAGGGTTTCACCCAATCTCTGAACGGTGATGAGTTGACAATTGACAGGAATTTTGAGTATGTGTTTCTTTATTTTTTCTACTCATAGGTGAATGTATTTTGGTTGAATAACATTATAGATATAGTGAAACATGTGCTAATTGATTAATGGAATCTATGAGATGATGGTAATGTAATCTAGGGATGTTCAGTTCTGAGGCAGGGTGATAGTTCTTCTGGCAGCAGGAAGTACCATTTCGAGGGTGCATGTGAGGGTGGTTCCAGTTAGGTAAAATGAAATGAAAGCTCCACAATGTGTCACCATTATGGAAGGTCATTCCATAAGAACCCTCAGTGTATGAGGAACATGATTTAATTCTAATCTTGTGGAAGGATGGGTCACCATCAACACTTCTTCCAGACTATTCCTCCAGCATCTAATGAGAGGATATCCATACCAAAACCTCTATCAGGTTCATGATCTGCGAATCCACATCAGAATTTGATTTTGTATTCTACCAAAGGGTACCAAAGTGATATAATGACCCCTTAGAGGGTTAATGTAGGAATGGGTGGAGATGATTACGAGTGTCACCATGGAACATGAATCTGTGATAAAGGTATTATTCACTGGAGGAGAAAAACAAAGGTAGATGAGTTAAATAGAAGGAAATGAAAAGTGTAAATTCACCCAAATTTTAATGTGGTGTATGTTTTTTCCACACGGTTAGTCAAACAATGTA
The DNA here is from genome assembly GCA_963277665.1 of Viscum album. NCBI lineage: Eukaryota > Viridiplantae > Streptophyta > Magnoliopsida > Santalales > Viscaceae > Viscum > Viscum album. The sequence goes on along the minus strand of OY728157.1, from coordinate 196,056,959 downwards.
CCAATCATATGCCAAACATTGTCTAAGGATAATGGGCCACATATTTGGGGAGCATTGTTTTTTCTAACCATTTTCTACCCATTCATCCCCATCTACCCCAGGGAACACACTCCGTAGAGACTACAATGCAAAGTTACACAAATCATGTGCTGCCTATGAACTCATCTTTGAGGAACCCTGCAGCACCTAGCATTGTTTATTTAACCATGTGGGCTGGGTGGCACAATTCATATTAATAGTGCAGCCCAGTTTCTCAGTTAATATTTTTAATAGTCATTCCATATATGGTTTAAATCTATTTTTCTATAATATATCATGTTTTATATGTCTATCTACATATGATCTCCCATTCTCATTTATGTTTCCCTTCTTTTGTACTCATAATGTTTTAGAGGAAACTCACTTCATGGTTTGAAAAACAATGTTTCAATTAACAACAGTAGAGAAGGGTTGGTGAATGCTTTTAAATGGTATAGGTCAAATGTAACTCCCTAACCCCAGTTACCCAGAATCAGTGCATTATTACATAAAATTGGAACTGTACTAGGAATCATATCCTGAAAGACCGATCGGTTTATTATCCTTGGAAGTACTAGATACATACATAAGTTTTACAATACATAATGAAATAAAAAAACATTGTGTCCCCTTTGAACACTCTTATATCCCTTACCCTATTCCTAAAGGTTAATCGTAATATTCTTCTTTGCATCCTGGAAAAAATAAAACATAAGAAAGGGGGGAGCTCAGATGCTTAGTAAGGAAAATATAGTGGAAACAGTCATAAATAAGAACAAACATTTAAGGCAATGTATAAGACTAGAACACAAAACATTTAAACTTAAACTTCAACATAATATGTAAAAGATAAATCAAATAATTCCATTTACTTATTCACATGGATATTATACTAGTCGAATAATCACATGTAATACTAATAGAAAATTTCATAATGATGGAATTCATAATTCCAAACATCATAACCACATAGTCAAGGCCTTGTGCTAGGACTACAAATAAGATTTTGTTAAGGCCTTGTGCCATGAAACTAGTTTGTCTCATAAGACCTACCGATGCATCGAGGAGCTATAGAGGGCTCCACCCTTCACTTACTAAGTCCAATGTATTCCACATATAAAAGGGTGAAACATAATATTAACATTCATATTAAAACTATCATACGAAATGTAAATACTTTAACGGTAAACCATTAATGACATAAAAATAGCACATCCATAGTCAAACATAACTCATTAAATACAATATAGAAGATTTTAATATAATAAATTAACCTGAATCAAGAATAATGAAGGTTATTGACATATATGAAAATAATCATCCAAACTATTTGAGATAAATATCCCCCCTTTTCTTGAAAACATATAAAAGTATCACTATTTATCAAGAATCTGTTTTAAATAGAATTTTGAATCAAATTGTACCATACCACTATGAAACTCTTAAAAATAATTTTAATTTTAAAAAATTAATTTTCATATAAATAAATCCTTAAAACCATTTTTAAAACATGGACATTAATGAGAAATATTTAGTAGAATAAAATTTTAAAACATTTAAAATGATATTTTAGTTAGAGTTCCAAACCAAATGAGATACGCTTGAATACAAAGAATTGATGTAATAAAAACTTAATAATATCATGATAATAAACGGATTCATGATATATTATGTCAAATTATAGTATATACACCAAATAAAAGTGAATTGGTGCATAACAATAAAGAGGTCTCAATGGAATGTAAGTTGAGATGAAATCCCTTTTAAAGACTACATCCTTAGGTTAAGGATAAATCTATGAAATAATTATGTGTGAAAAATATAAATACAATAAATATTATTGGATATATAGTGTAAAACAATCAGAGGACATTCACACATATTAGTGTAACAACAACACCAATGACTTGGATGTTTAACTCAATGAATGAAAATTGAGTTACGATTACCGTTAAAAGTTCATATTAATGGAATGTAAATTTATCAATGGAGTGATTATATTTATCAAAGGTATATCCACAAAAATGGGAGTGGGAATTACTATATAAATAATAAATAGTTATTCCACACAAAATCTTGGAGTAAAATAATCAATGATGTATGTGTAATGCCCAACGAGTGGAAATTGAAATTTGAAATTCCCTTACTGATTTGGTAACTTACGAAACATACACCCCATTCATAAAATTAAGATGTAAATAACCACAAATTAAATTATATTACACAAATAATACAATCATGGGTAGTACATACACCACACAAAATGAAATAGTGGCAATATAGCATGAATCTCACGAGAATATGAAGTGAGATGAAAACCCCTTACCATGTTGTAATCAATTGAGTCGAATGACCAAAAGTTAATAACCACAAAATTAATCAAATAATAACAGGAATATAAAGAGTATCATGATAATATATATCAAATGGATGTACACAATACACCACATGCAATAAATAATTGGCCAACAATGGAAATCTCATGGAATTAAAAGTGAGAAAAGAAACCCCTTACCTTGTAATTTTCCATAGTATAGGGTAGGTTAACCTCCTGTGTAATGGTGAAATCATTGTTATTAAATTATAAAATAACCAAATACATAAATATGATATCATATATGATCTTCTAATTGATTCGTTTTCTTTTATATGCTTGGTTACGTAAGCCATGTTTGTTGTGAATATGATGTATTTAATTAATATAATGAATTATATTAAGTTCATAAACATTATTTTTAATCATAAAATTAAAATTATTCTTGAATGATTATAATGGGAAATGAATCTCATCACGTTCGTGGAGATAGTAATCCGTACGTACGCATGAGCGATAATATCATTATATTGATGGTGAAATCTTTTGAAATTGGATGGTATATCATATATACCAAATAATTATAATCTTATATTTTTAATTTAAACCAGTTATACTCATTATTATACCCATCCAAATAATGAAGTGTTTGAATAACAAACTACACCACGACGTGGAGACGGTAAGCCATACATACGCATGTATGGTAACTTTGTTATTTATAATATGGATAGAATAAAGAATATGGTTGTACCATATTTATAATAACATCATAGTATGTAGAAGGTACTGTATTTATTATTTTGGTATGGAAACAAAAAAGAAATAGGAAGTGGAAGAAGAAAAGAAATTGAAAGAGGGTGGTGAAATTATTATCTCTTCCTCGGGTGATTCCTTCTGAGTTGATCAAAAGGGATTTTTAGGATGTTTTATGATCAAAGTAAGGACTCCAAGTTGATGTGAGGGACGTTGGGAGGATATTTGGGCAGGTTTTGGCCGATCCAAATGGATTTTGAAGTGTAAAATTAAGTGAAGCGGACGTACCCTTTTATAATAGAGGTGAGGGTCACTTTAAGAAAACCTTGAAACATTATTTTAAAATAAAATAATTTTCGGATTATAATGGCCAGAAAATATTTTACTTCTAATATAAGGTAGGTATGGGTTGAAAAAATCTCAACCAATAGGTTTTAGACAACTTTAGGTTACCATTATAACCTTATCTTTTAGATTTAACTCTAAGTTAAATAGTTTAACTTTTATATGTCTTCTTGTATTCTTACACTATATGGATAATAAATTTACTCTAACCATCAAACATAACCTCAAGTGGTTAATTAATGAAATATATAATATTATTTAAGATCTTTTAATGAACCTTATATTTGTATTAATATTATATCAACCAATAATATATTATTTGTTTTAAAAGCTCAATTTTGTCAATTTTGACATTATTTAGTATTTGGTTTTTGTGAAAATCATAACATAATGATTACTGAAAAAATATTTAATCAATAATAACATGTCATATTAACCTATAAAATTATTTTAACTCATCAAATTTCTAAAATTAAATTTATTTGTATATTTATAATATCAATTATTTTAATCTTTCATTAATAAGGTGATTACTGCATCATCGTTGTGTCATAAATAAATTTAATTATTTAATGTCTAAAAATTATAAATAAAATACAATTATTTAGGAAATATTTTTAGATTTATAATTAATATTTATGGTTGAATTTATCTTATGTATAACACTATAATAAAAATGGTTTAGTTATTAAACATTGAATTTAAGTCTTTTAACTCTTCTTTAAATAAAATAATAATAAATGTCTTAATCTAATCCAAGTGGACCAAAGAGGATCATATTTTACTCCTATGGTTATTTTTGGTCGAATTAAACTTATCCAATAGAATTAGGACATGTGTTAGGATAATTAAAATATCATTTTTTACCCTTAATTACCCTATTTAATTTTAATCGTGGTAAATAAAAGTCAAAAGTTACTATTCAACTAAACTTATTTTCATCTTATTGAACCATATTATACTTATTGATGTCAACCGGGTCTATTTTATTTTTTAAATTCAACTCAATGAAGTGGTAAAATTATGTTTTACGCAAATTTGTAAATGCTCTTAGAATGTGGGTAAAAGACGGTAAAAAGTTCAATAAAATGGTATACATTTAATTTTTATTATAAAATGACTCCTATGAATTACATTGAACATATATAAGTATTATATATCTATTTTGACTTAAAATAAATTTAAATAAAATAAATAGTTATTTAAATAAAAAGTTGGTTTTAAACTATAATGCAATTTTTTCACTATTCATCAAAAATTCAATGTTTTCATAAAAATACCAAAACTTTACCCTAAGATAATTTTGATATTATGAATTAAAAAATGAATTTAATTTTACCAAATTTAAAACATTTAAGTTTCATTAATTAATTTAAAATTAATTCCTATTGTCGAAACCAAAAAGCTAGTTTTTAAAAAGTAAAAACTATCAAAAGATTGACATGTGTTTATGTCAAATTTAAATGTGAAATAACTTATAATGACATAAATAGTATTAAATGATAAAAATATAATATAATTATTATTCCTAACCATTAAAATTCATAATTTATCTCTATAAATTTTATCAATTAAAAAAGTTGTTTTCAATTAAAATTTAGTATTTTTCAGTATTCATCAAAATTTGAAAGTAATCAGAAAAGTACCAAAAATTATTCAAAATAAATTTTTATGTCACGATTCTAAAAAAGAATTTAAATTTATTAAATTGAATATATAAAATTGTCAAATATTGGTTTTAAAAATGGTTTTCCATTAGAAGGTGGTTAAATTGCATTTTTTTAAAAATACTTCTTTTATCTGAAAAAATGAATTTGTTCTTATATTATGTGTAAGAAACACATAATATGTATTCTAAAATTATATGGAGTATATAAAATTAAAAATTAAGCTAATAAAATTCATAAACACTTTTGAACGATGAGTTAGGTAAGTCGTGGTGTGCTCAAACTCGGTGTCGCGTGTAGCGCAATCTATTGAATTATTTTATAGAAAATAACAAACTTTGAAATCCTGGGGTGTTACATCAAATTCATGGAAAAAATAATATATATTCATCAGAATATTCTAATATTAGTCATATTAAATTGATATCAATTGTGTGATAAATATTAAAACTAGGTAATTCAATTTGACAACAAGATTTCACGTCTTTGCAAATATTAATATACCAAAAAATGGACAATAAAAAATTTAAATAATTCATGTATAGTGTAATAATATCATGGATTGGATTCTATGATACACATGATAGTTATAAAATAGTATAATATAAAATAAATGTAGTGGTTTGGCCAAAACATACTCCACTAGGGAAATATTCCATTTTTTCTTGGATCCAAAATTACACATATCTCTCAAAGATTATCTCTAGATAATCAAAATCTATTACACAACACACCCAAAATATTTTTTCGCCTTAATAAATTTTTGACATGCAAAGTAATTTTCTCACTCACCCATGATCTCATCCACTACTAGGCTGTATAAGGTCAAATTCTCACATTACCTCATATAGTATCCCATATGTGAGATACATGGTATTGACTCAGAGTCACCATGAAATGATTGATACAAGGAATTCCATTATGGGTTGCCTTGGATAGACTCACTAGTTCTTGTTAGATTAGATACACATATAAATACCCTTGGGATTATTTATAAATCACTTTGGATGGGCTTGAAAATTCACCTTTGGTTTAGAAAAATTGTTTGTTGGTGCATATTTGATGCCTCTTATTTATGTTATGAGCATGATTGAATGATGACATTGAAATTTTATTTCGAAGACAATGCACATGCTTGGGGTCTATTTACCTTGGATGATTCATTTATTAAGGCCTATGTATTTATCATATATCTCATACAGGAACCACGGTTCATACATCTGGCTTCATCTAAAGCTAGTGGTATCAGTCAGGTGTCCATTTAGGAACTCAGGCCAAAGTGTTTATTCAATTATTTAATTATTCCCTTAAATTTATTATATATGGTTCATTGTTCACCTATCGTTAACATAAAATTGATTGATCTAGACACTAAATGTGGTGGCATACTGAGATTGTATCTCACACCCTGCTTTGGCCACCTATGGTACCGAAGAATACTTCATGTTTTTAGGTATTAGTAATGGTATGTGTGTAGCTTTCGATGCTTGATTGTTCTTCTAGGTTGGAGCATGGGGTAGAGGAATGAGCATATGCTCACGATTTTTGTAGTAGTATTTTTTTTTAATTTTTCTATATTTTTCCATCATTTAGAATATGATTTTATCCAATTATTTTCATGAACATTCATTTTTTGTATATAATCATGATGTCATCACAATTATGTATCAAATTTTTATTTAGCTTCCTCTAGTTATTTATTTATAATGTTTGGGTTTATTTCCATTATTTCTACTGTAACACCCCGAGATTGTATGAAAAATATTCTTTTTTTAATTTCATTAATGTCTTGTGTCGTACACTACACCAAAATGAGCTTTCACAACATGAATCCTTGACTTGGATTGCATTACACACAATCACGACCTTCCTCGATTGTGTGTGTAGTACGCAATACCGAGTTTCACTAAACGAGATATTATTATAATATTATTGTGAACTAGCCGTTATTAATAGTAATACCCACTTTTTGAAATTTAATAATTTTTTTCTTGAAAAATGGACTTCATTTTTGGATTTGGATGATCAAAATTTGCTTAGGGTGAAATTTTGGTACTTTTCGGATAACTTTTATATTCTGATGAATAGTGAAAATTACAAAATTTTAATTAAAAACAACTTTTTAAATCGAAATAATTGATAGTGATAAATTAATAATTTGAGTGGTTTTAAAGTATATTTAGAATATATTTTTACAATTTAATACAATTTTGGTCATTGGATGTAATTTCACATTTAAACCAGACATAAACATGTGTCAATCTTTCGATAGTTATTATCTCTTAAAAACACGCTCTTTGTTTTGATGACGGGAATTGATTTTTAAACTTGTTAATGAAAATTATATGTTTTGAATTTGGTAAAATAGACATCATTTTTGAATTCATAATATCAAATATATCTTAGACCTAATTTTTTGTATTTTTCTGGAAACTTTCATTTTTTTTGATGAATAATTAAACCATTAAGTGGTAGTTAAAAAAACTGACTTTTTCATAAAACTTAATTTTACCACTTCTGTGAGTGGAATTTCAAAAATCAGAGAGACACGGTTAATATCAAGGTCTAAAATGTGGTTCAATGAGATGAAACTAATTTTTGATGAATAGTAACTTTTTACTTTTTTTACCACGATTAAAAGTAAATAGGGTAACTAAGGGTACAAGTGTTATTATTATTACCCTAACACATGTCCTAATTCTATTGTATAATTTTAATTCGACCAAAAACAACCTTAGGAATAAAATATGACCATTTAGGCCCACTTGGATTAGATTAGGACCTTTATTATTAATTTATTTAAAGAATGGTTAAAATAGTTAAAATCAATGTTTAATAAATAAAGAATTTTTTATATAGGGTTATAAATAAGATAAATTTGACTCTAAATATTCATTAGAAATCTAAAAAGATTTCCTACATAATGGTATTTTATTTGTAATTTTTAGACTTAAAATAATTTAATTTATTTATGACCCAATGATGATGCAGTAATTATCTTATTAATGAAATATTGACAAAATTGATGCTATAAATACCCAAATAAATGTAATTTGAGACTTTTTATGAATTACAATAATTTTATATGTTAATATGACAGGTTATTATTTATTTATGTAACTTTTTTAGAACTAATCATTCTGTTATTATTTTCACAAAAATCAATTACCAAATAGTGTCAAAATTGATATAAAATAGTTTTTAAAACTAATATTATATTATTAATTGTTATTATATTCATAAAAATCTAATTTTAGGACAAGATATTTATATCATGATAGATGTATCATTAATGGACCACTTGGGGGTCTCTTGGATGTATACGGTACGTTTATTAACTATATAATATAAAAATACAAAGTGACATGGTGAATGTCAATCTAATTAACTAATAGTTAAAACTAAAAGATAAGGTTACTATAATGACCTAAACTTTTCTAAATTCTATTGTATGAGAGGATTTAGACCCATACCCACATTATCTTCTAAATACATCAATTTGGAGATATTAAAAACCGAATATGACTTTATAATAAAATAATATGTTTAGTTATTCCAAAGGTGCCCCTCTCCTCCCTTATAAAAGGGCACCTCCTCCCTCTCTTCCTCACACAAAATTGAGCCTTCATGCTCGGACAAACCCTGAAACATTATCTTCTCCACTTCCCTAGAAACATACTAGAGGTCCTGGTCTTCCTCAAAGACCAATTTTAGTTCCCTAAGAGAAGGTGTCAAAGAGGCGCTTCAAAGTAGAGGTAATGTCTGTTGCCGATTCTTTCAACTTTATTTCTTCTTACACTTCTTCTTCTGTAGTTGCTTAATTATGAAGTAATAACATCAGTATAACTCATATACTGATATGTTATTATAAATATGAAACTACCCTATTTCACCTTCTATCCATCCAACAGAAAACAAAATCACCGCGCGTGCGTACGTACGGAATACCGTCTCCACGCCGTGGTGTAATCTGTTTTTTAACCAACACCATACATGGATGGGTATAATGGTGTAAAAAATAACTATATATGGTCATTATAACATCATAATTATTATTATATATTATACCATCCACTCCAATTCTATAATTATGGGAACGATATCATCACTCGTGCGTACGCACGGACTACCGTCTCCAAGACGCGATAAGATTCATTTTCCATGTTAACCATACATGAATGATCATAATGTTTATATAATGAATAATAATGAAATATATGAAATACTAATACTAATGGATTTATTTATATATATATTTATGTCATCCAATTAATTCCATTCAATTCAATGAGTAAATGAAAACAACGTTAATGCGTACGTACAGCCTACTGTCTCCATGAACGGTGTATTTCTTTCCATTTATCGATATATTATATATATGTATATTCTGAATATATATTATATATAAATAATGTTTTATATTCATGAATTAAGTAATCATGATCTAATTAATCATATGAATAATTACACTTCCAAACACGGACAACAAATGAAACGATTTTACCCAATACCCTCTTTAACATGGAATTTACAAAAAAACAGGTAATATAAAGAAATAAGTGAACCATATATGATATCATAACAATGAATATGATTCTGTAATAAGTCAATGAAATTATTTAAATCATTCTACAGGAGGTTCAGATATGTACGAAGCATATCAGACCTATGTTAAGGGATAATTTTGCAAATCTCATTTTTTCCGAGATTGCTTATTTGTAAGTATTTACTAGGGTTATTTATATCATCCATTTCCATGTCTTATAAAATTGTTTTCATGTATGTTTAAAGTTCTTTTTACCCATTTTTTACTTTTACTACATGGTATGTGAGGAATCCTTCTTTTGTTTATGTTACAGGGTACTTTTTTGACTTTTCCGACAAAAGTACGAGGAGAATGTTATTTTTAACTTATACGGCATGAACAGATTTTTACGGTTTCATAACGCCTCATTTTCAAGAAGCTTCCTCTACAATATTTCCTGATTTTTTTCAACAAAACCCTTCTCTTTTAAAATTTCATGGAATTTTGTGAAAAGAAAATGATTTTAAAGAAGAAAGGTGTTTTTCCTCAAGAATTAATTTCAAGTGTTTTGTCAAAACCATTTTCCATCTAAGATGACATTATTTAATATGTGTATGTTTCAAGTTTAATGTCTCTATGATTTATATAGTTTCACTTTTCTTATGATTAAGTATGGATTATGAGATGATGGGATGATGTTTACGAAACCCATTTTATTCTTTCGGTTATGATGAATGTTTTAATTTCTTTGAGTGGCATAAGTAAGAATGATTTCATTATGAGATGGGTGGGACCTATATCTCCCTCCAATTCATTGGGTAAAGATTTATATCTCATGAGATAGACATGGTTGGAACGGTAAGTTAATCTGGTTCAGTATTATAGGACTGGAACGAGGAGTGAACTCGATTCATAAAGGGACTTTTTCCACTAAGATGTTCTTGGAAGCAATGCCTTGGCTACTATGGAAATCATTACATGTGCTTAATGGATGCCACAATTACATGTTTTATTCCCATGATATTTTATCATGATTTATGTTCCATTATGATCTATGCCTTATATACTTCCATGATTTATGTCTTTGCTCAAGATTTTTATGTTTAAACAATATGTTCATGTTTTTAAGTTCAAATGTATATGGTATGTTTTATTTTATCCATGCTTACCTTTACTGAGCATTTGAGCTCACCCTTTTTATGTTTTATTTCCCCCAGGATTGAAATAAAGTTTTAGGTAAGGAAACAAAAAGTGGAAGATCTTTATGGGAGATGTTGAAGATCTTTCACCACGATTAGAAGATTACGTTCCAAGTTTCCAAAGACACTAAACCATTACGGTCCTTGTGTGTCTGTTTTTATTATGTATTATGTATTTCACAAAAGTAATGTAATATCTATGTACGTCAAGCTTCGGGCCTCTACAGTTGGTATCAGAGGAAAGGATTAGTCAACCTTTGGAAACTAGGATTCGAAAATGTTAGTGAAATCCCTTTAGATATTTCGAAGGTATATCTAGGGATGTCCGTAAGGATAAGTATACGTAAAGGATATAGTCCTATAACTATGGTAATGATCTTAGAATTTAACCTAAGATGTTAGATATTGACGGTGCTCCCCCTTTACTATGTTGTTTTCCCTAGCATTATTTTTTCCTATCACACTATTCTTTTGGGTTTTAGAAAATGTCTGGAAACATGAAGATATATGATAATGGAGGATATTATGGACAATGGAATGATATTATTTATGAGAAACCAAATGAAACGGTATTTGGAAGTGCAAACATCATTATTATGACTAATCATCAATATCATAATATGATCAACAGTCTCAACTTTGGTAAGTTTACCGACTCAGATAATAAGAGAAATATGGAGTTTCATGATGATCATAGAGGAAATAAATTTCAATTTCCCTCATGTAAGTCATGTGGGAAGAGGTATCGGGGAGATTGTTTCAAAGGAACTGGAAGATGCTTTGGGTGTGGAAAAGAAGGACACAAATCCAGTAAGTGCAAAGGAAAAGGTTTAGTTAACACCATGGATGAGAATAATGGTATTGCTATGACATCAACAATGGATAAATGTTTTAAATGTGGAATCTACGGGCATTATGCAAACCAATTACCTAAGAGAAAGTCTCATGAAGAGAATCAGTATGGTCGAATGGGTAGTATTTATGTTGATGATGATGAAGAGACTACAAATGATATGTGAGATGAAAGAATTGTTGAAGCTCGTTCAATGGTTTAAGAAGGTAGTGGAATGATTACAAGTTTATCATGAGTAATGTTGTATAAGTAATCTCATGGTACTATGGAATATAGAGACATCTAAGGATTGTTACACTGTTGTCTTTTCTTATGTTTTGAAAGTGTATGATGAATGGTACCAGTAACCATGAAATGTTATTCAGATATTTTTATAAAGTACATGATATGCGCATAATGATGGTATTAGTAAAAAATTAAATGATTGATAGTATTCATGAGCTCCTGACTGATATAAGGAGAAGGTTATATCATGGTTTGAGTATATAGAATTTTTGGATTTTGTTATATGGAAAGAGTTATCTTTTGATAGCATTCATGTTTTCACTAAGGTTCAATGGGTATTCATTTTTTTCAAGAGAATACATGATTAAGGCCTTTATGTATTTGGAATGTGAGCAAAAAGACATATCGTATGATATATGGGGATCAATGATGGTATTAACATGCTTGTTATATGATGTCTTTGGTAATCGTTTTCTCTATACTATGAGATTGGACAATAGTATTTTGGATAATCCTAAAGACTGGAATGGATTGTGTTGGTCATAATATAGTATTGTTTAAGGCTATAAATTTTTTGATATTATTTATGGAAACTTATAATAATGTATTTATGAAGAAGAAGAAAAAAAAGACAACCTGCAGGACGGGCGACATCCCATCACGTCGGACAAGGCTGTGGGAATCGAACCCACAACCAAAGTGCGACTGGCCTTTATCTCCTACCACTGGCCTATAAGGAGTCCCTGTTTAGTAGAAACTAGTTTTATTATATTAATCAGTATGATATATGAAGTATAATCCCATTTTAGGAACCATATATGATTAATCTCACTATAGATGGACTTATGTATTTTTTGATAACTTTTCTAACCTTTTGTTTGAGACAGATGGAATGACCCATCATTCTATCACATGATCTACTAACACATCACGAATGACAAATTCAACTTCATTTCTTTAAGAGAGGAAGTGAAATTTGTCCAATGAACGACCAACGGTGAGACTGTACCGAAATCACGAATGTATTCCTTCTAATTCCAATTTCATCAACTTTAGGAAAATGATATTGAAAACAAAAAATGTTCTCATAGTGCTCTTATATCCGATGAATCAGATGGTACCTTAGATCGTCACTAATTTATGGCTTTTTGATTGTTGGCTTTTTCATATCCATGTTCTCAATTACTCTACATCAGAACTTGATGGTTAGATTTTTCTTCCATATCTATATTTTCACATATGTTCTCATATGTGGAAACCCAGTGATGAGTTAATTTGGGTAACCATTACATTTCATACTATAGTTTTTAATGCCAAGTTTTGGTATTACTTTTTACGATGTGGGTTTCTATTAAAGAATATATTGAGTAGTAAACCATTTATAAACCCGACGAATTTCGAGGGCGAAATTCATTTTAGGGGGGGTAGAATGTATCACCCCGAGATTTTATGAAAAATATTATTTTTAATTTCATTGATGTCTTGTGTTGTACGCTACACCAGAAGGAGCTTGCACAACATGAATTCTTGACTTGGCTTGCATTACACACAATCGCGACCTTCCTCGATAGCATGTGTAGCACGCAATACTGAGTTTCACTAAACGAGATATTATTATAATATTATTGTGAACTAGACGTTATGAATAGTAATACCCACATTTTAAAATTTTATAAATTTTATCTTTCTAAATGGACTTCATTTTTGGATTTGGAATATCGAAATTAGCTTAGGGTGAAATTTTGGTACTTTTCGGATAACTTTCATATTCTGATTAATAGTGAAAATTACTAAATTTTAATTAAAAACAAATTTTTTAATCGGAATAATTGATAGTGATAAATTAACAATTTTAGTGGTTTTAAATAATATTTAGAATATATTTTTACAATTTAATACAATGTTGGTCATTGGATGTAATTTCACATTTATACAAGACCTAAACAAGTGTCAATCTTTCGATATTTGTTATCTCTTAAAAACACGCTATTTGTTTTGACGAGGAAAATTAATTTTTAAATTAGTTAATGTAACTGATTTGTTTTAAATTTGGTAAAATATAAATCGTTTTTGAATTCATAATATCAAATATAGCTTAGGCCTAATTATTGTAATTTTTCTAGAAACTTTCATTTTTTGATGAATAGTGAAACCACTGAGTGGTAGTTAAAAAAACTGATTTTTTCATAAAACCTAATTTTACTGCTTCTGTGAGTGAAATTTCAAAAATCCGAGAGACACAGTTAATATCAAGGATTAAAATGTGGTTCAATGAGATGAAAATAATTTTTGGTGAATAGTAACTTTTTACTTTTTTTACCACGGTTAAAAGTATATAGGGTAATTAAGGGTAAAAGTGTTATTATTATTACCCTAAAAGATGTCCTAATTATATTGGATAAATTTAATTCGACCGAAAACAACCCTAGGAATAAAATATGACCATTTAGGCCCACATGGATTATATTAGGACATTTATTATTAATTTATTTAAAGAAGGGTTAAAATAGTTCAAATCAAAGTTTAATAACTGAAGCATTTTTAATATAGGGTTATACATAAGATAAATTCAACTATAAATATTTATTAGAAATCTGAAAAGATTTCCAAGATAATTGTATTTTATTTGTAATTTTTAGACTTAAAATAATTTAATTTATTTACGACCCAATGATGATGCAGTAATTAGCTTATTAATGAAATATTGACATAATTGATGTTATAAAAACCCAAATAAATGTAATTTGAGACTTTTTACGAATTAAAATAATTTTAGATGTTAACATGACATGTTAGTATTGATTTAAGTAACTGTTTTAGAACTAATCATTCTGTTACGATTTTCACAAAAATCAATTACCAAATAGTGTCATAATTGACATAAAATAGTTTTTAAAAAAATATTATATTATTAATGGTTATTATATTCCTAAAAATCTATGGATTGGCCAAGATACTTATATCATGATAGATGTATCATTAATGGACCACATGGGGGTCGCTAGGATGTGTATGGTAAGTTTATTAACTATATAATATAAAAATACAAAGTGACATGGTAAATGTCAATCTAATTAACTAAGAGTTAAAACTAAAAGATAAGGTTACTATAATGACCCTAACATGTCTAAATTCTATTCGATGAGAGGATTTAGACCCATACCCACCTTATCTTCTAAATATATCAATTTGTATCTATTAAAAACCTAATATGACTTTATAATAAAATAATATTTGTAGTTATTCCAAAGGTGCCCCTCTCCCTCCTTATAAAAGGGCACCTCCTCTCTCTCTTCCTCACACCACATTGAGCCTTCAAGATCGGCCAAACCCTGACAAATTCTCTTCTCCACTTCCCTAGAAACATCCTAGAGGTCCTGGTATTATTCAAAGACCAATTTTAGTGCCCTAAGAGGAGGTCTCAAAAAGGCGCTTCAAAGAAGAGGTAATGTCCATTGTCGATTCTTTCAACTTTATTTCTTATTCCAATTCTTCTTCTGTAGTTGTTTAATTATGAAGTAATAACATCAGTATAACTCATATACTAATATGTTATTATAAATATGAAACAGCCCTATTTCACCTTCTATCCATCCTACGGAAAACAAAATCACCGCGCGTTCGTACGTACGGAATACCGTCTCCACGCTGTGGTGTAATCTGTTTTTCCACCAACACCATACATGTATGGGTATAATGTTGTGAATAATAACTATATATGGTTATTATAACATCATACTGATTATGATATATTAAACCATCCACTCCAATTCTATAATTATGGGAACGATATCATCGCTCATGCGTACGTACGGACTACCGTCTCAACGACGTGATGAGATTCATTCTCCATGTTAACCATACATGAATGATCATAAAGTTTTTGTAATGAATAATAATGAAATATATGAAATAATAATTCTATTGGATTTATATATATATATATATATATATATATTTATGTCATCCAATTAATTCCATTCAATTCAATGGGGAAACGAAAACAACGTTTATGCGTACGTACGGCCTACCGTCTCCATTAACGGTGTATTTCATTCCATTTATTGATTTATTATATATATGTATATTATGAATATATATTATATATAAATCATGTTTTGTTTTCTGGAATTAATTAATCATGATCTAATTTATCATATGAATAATTACAAGTCAAAACACGGAGGAAAAATGAAACGATTTTACCCAAAACGCTCATTAACATGGAATATACAAAAGAACGGGTAATATAAAGACATAAGTGAACCATATATGATATAATAACAATGAATATGATTCTGTAATAAGTCAATGACATTATTTAAATCATTATACATGAGGTTCAGATACGTACAAATCATATCGGACCTAAGGTAAGGGATAATTTTCCAAATCTCATTTTTATCCGAGATTTCTTATTCGTAAGTATTTAATGGGGTTATTTATTTCATCCATGTCCATGTTTTATAAAAGTTTTTTCATGTATGTTTAATGTTTTTTTACCCATTTTTGACTTTTACTACATGGTATGTGAGGAATCTTTCTTTCTTTTTTTTACATTACGAGGTACTTTTTTGACTTTTCCGACAAAAGTACGAGGAGAATGTTATTTTTAACTTATACGGCGTGAAAATATTTTTACGGTTTCATAACGGCTCATTTTCACGAAGCTTACTCTACAAGATTGCATGATTATTTTCAACAAAACCCTTATCTTTTAAAATTTCATGGAATTTTGTGATAAGAAAATGATTTCAAAGAAGAAAGGATATTTTCCACAAGAATTCATTTCAAGGGTTTTGTCAAAACCATTTTCAATCTATGATGACATTATTTCATATGTTTATGTTTCAAGTTTAATGTCTCTATGATTTATATGGTTTCACTTTTCTTATGATGAAATATGGACTATGAGATGATGGGATGATATATATGAAACCCATTTTATTCATTGGGTTGTGATGAATGTTTTATGTTTATTTTGTGACACAAGTAAGAATGATTTCATTATGAGATGGGTGGGACCTATATCTCCCTACAAATCATTGGGTAAAGACTTATATCTCATGAGATAGACATGGCTGGAATGGTAATTTAATACGGTTCAGTATTACAGGACTGGAACAAGAAGTGAACTCGATTCAGAAAGGGACTTTGTCCACAAAGATGGTCTTGGCAGAAATGCCTTGGCTACTATGGAAATCATTACATGTGCTTAATGGATGCCATAATTACATGTTTTATTACCATGCTATTTTATCATGATTTATGTTCTATTATGATCTATGCCTTATGTACATCCACGATTTATGTCTTTGCTCAAGATTTTGATGTTTAAACATTATGTTCTTGTTTTTATGTTCAAATGAATATGGTATGTTTTATTTTATCCACTCTTACCCTTACTGAGAATTTGAGCTCACCCTTTTTATGTTTTATTTTCCCATAGTATTAAACGAAAGGTTTTAGG
Source organism: Viscum album (assembly GCA_963277665.1). Lineage (NCBI taxonomy): Eukaryota > Viridiplantae > Streptophyta > Magnoliopsida > Santalales > Viscaceae > Viscum > Viscum album. The sequence goes on along the minus strand of OY728157.1, from coordinate 196,039,587 downwards.
TAAGGAAACAAAAAGTGGAAGATCTTTATGGGAGATATTGAAGATCATTCACCACGATTAGAAGATTGTGTTCCAAGTTTCCAAAGACACTAAACCATTACGGTCCTTGTCTGTCTGTTTTTATTATGTATTATGTATTCCGCAAAAGTAATGTAATATCTATATACGTCAAGATTCGGGCCTCTACAGTTGGTATCAGAGGAAAGGTTTAGTCAAACATTGGAAACTAGGATGCGGAAACGTTAGTGAGATCCCTAGAGATATTTTGAAGGTATGTCTAGGGATGTCCCTAAGGATAAGTATACGTATAGGATATAGTCCTAGAACAATGGTAATGATCTTAGAATTTAACCTAAGATGTTAGATATTGAGGGTGATCCCCCTTTACTATGTTGTTTTCCCTAGCATTATTTTTTCTTCTCACACTATTCTTTTGGGATTTAGAAAATGTCTGGAAACATAATGATTCATGATAATGGAGGATATGTCAGACAATGGAATGATATTCTTCTTGACAAACCAAATGAAACGGGATTTGGAAGTCCAAACATCATTATTATGCCTAATCAGAAATCTCATGATATGATCAATAATCTTAACTTTGGTAAGTTTCCTGACTCAGATAATAAGAGAAAGATGGAGTTTCATGATGATCATAGAGGAAAGAAATTTCAATTTCCCTCATGTAAATCATGTGGGAAGAGGCATCAGGGAGATTGTTTCAAAGGAACAGGAAGATGCTTTGGGTGTGGAAAAGAAGGACACAAATCTAGAAACTGCAAAGGAAAAGGTTCAGTTAACACCATGGTTGAGGATAATGGTATTGCTACGACATCCACAATGGTTAAATGTTTTAAATGTGGAATGTATGGGCATTATGCAAACCAATTCCCTAAGGGAAAGTCTCATGAAGAGAATCAGTATGGTCGTATGGGTAGTATTTATTTTGATGATGATGAAGAGACTACAAATGATATTTGAGATGAAGGAATTTTTTATTCTCGTTTAATGGTTTAATAAGGTAGTGGAATGATTACATTTTTATCAAGAGTAATGTTGTATAAGTAATCTCATGGTAATATGGAATAAAGAGACATCTAAGGATTGTTACACTGTTGTCTTCTCATATGTTTTGAAAGTGTATGATGAATGGTACCAGTAACCATGAAAGGTTATTCAGATATTTTTGGAAAGTAGATGATATGCGCATAATGAAGGTATTAGGAAAAAATTAAAAGATTGATAGTATTCCCGATCTTGTGACTGATATAAGGAGAAGGTCATATCATGGTTTTTTTATATAGAATTTTTGGATTTTGGTATGTGGAAAGAGTTATCTTTTGACAGAATTCATGTTTTCACTAAGGTTCAATGAGTATTCATTTTTTTTCAAGAGAATACATGATTAAGGCCTTCAAATGTTTGGAATGTGACCAACAAGACATATCGTATGATATATGGGGATCAATGATGGTATTAACAAGCTTGTTATATGAATTCTTTGGTAATCATTTTCACTATACTATGAGATTGGACAACAGTATTTTGGATAATCCAAAAATTGGAATGGATTATGTTGGACATAAGTTAGTATTGTTTAAGGCTAGACCTTTTCTGATATTATTGATGGAAGGTTATAATAATGTATTTTTGGAAGAAAAAAAAAGAAAACCTGTCGGACGGGCGACAGCCCATCGCGTCGGACAAGGCTGTGGGAATCATACCCTCAACCGAAGTGCGACTGGCCTTTATCTCCTACCACTCGCCTACAGGAAGTCCCTGTTTAGTAGAAACTAGTTTTATTATATTAAGAAGTATGATATATGAAGTATAAGTCCATTTTAGGAACCATATACGATTAATCTCACTATAGATGGACTTATGTATTTTTTGATAACTTTTCTAACCTTTTGTTTGAGATAGATGGAATGACCCATGATTCTATCACATGATCTGCTAACACATCACGAATGAAAAATTCAACTTCATTTCTTTAAGAGATGAAGTGAAAATTTTCCAAAGAACGACCAATGGTTAGACTGTACCAAAATCACGAATGTATTTCTTCTAATTCCAAATTCATCATCTTTAGGGATATGATCTTGATAACCAAAAATGTTGTCCTAGTGCTCTTATATCCGATGAATCAGATGGTACCTTAGATCATCACAAATTTATGGCTTTGTGATTTATGGCTTTTTCATAGCCATGTTCTCTACCACTCTCCATCAGAACTTGATTGTTAGATTTTTCTTCCATATCGATATTTTCACCTATGTTCTCCTATGTGGAAACCCAGTGATGAGTTAATTTGGGTAACCGTTACATTTCATACTTTAGTTTTTAAAGCCATGTTTTGTTATTCCTTTTTACGATGCGGGTTTCTATTAAAGAAACTTTTGAGTAGTAAACCATTTATTACCTCGACGAATTTCGAGGGAGAAATTCATTTTAAGGGGGGTACAATGTAACACCCTGAGATTTAATGAAAAATATTCTTTTTAATTTCATTAATGTCTTGTGTTGTACGCTTCACCAAAAGGAGCTTGCACAACACGAATCCTTGTCTTGGCTTTCATTACACACAATCGCGACCTTCCTCAATAGCGTGTGTAGTACGCAATATTGAGTTTCACTAAAGAAGATATTATTATAATATTATTGCGAACTAGCTGTTATGAATAGTAATACTCACTTTTTGAAATTTTATAAATTTTATCTTGCAAAATGGACTTCATTTTTGGATTCTGAATATCGAAATTTGCTTAGGGTGAAATTTTGGTACTTTTCGGATAACTTTCATATTCTGATGAATAGTGGAAATTACTAAATTTTAATTAAAAACAACTTTTTTAATCGAAATAATTGATAGTGATAAATTAATAAGATGAGTGTTTTTAAATTATATTTAGGATATATTTTTACAATTTAATACAATTTTGGTCATTGGATGTAATTTCACATTTAAACGAGACGTAAACAAGTTTCAATCTTTCGATAGTTATTATCTCTTAAAAACACGCTATTTGTTTTGACGATGGGAATTAATTTTTAAATTAGTTAATGTAACTCATATGTTTTGAATTTGGTAAATTAGACATCATTTTGTAATTTATAATATCAAATATCGCTTAGGCCTAATTTTTTGTATTTTTCTGGAAACTTTCATTTTTTTGATGAATAGTGAAACCACTAAGTGGTAGTTACAAAAACTGAATTTTTCATAAAACATAATTTAACCGCTTCTGTGAGTGGAATTTCGAAAATCCGACAGACACAGTTAATATCATGGACTAAAATGTGGTTCAATGAGATGAAAATAATTTTTCGTGAATAGTAACTTTTTACTTCTTCTTACCACGGTTAAAAGTAAGTAGGGAAATTAAGGGTAAAAGTGTTATTATTATTACCATGAAACATGTCCTAATTCTATTGGATAAGTGTAATTTGACCAAAAACAACCTTAGAAATAAAATATTACCATTTAGTCCCACTTGGATTAGATTATGACATTTATTATTAATTTATTTAAAGAAGGGTTAAAATAGTTAAAATCAAAGCTTAAAAACTAAAGAATTTTTAATATAGGGTTATACATAAGATAAATTCGACTATAAAAATTCATTAGAAAGGTAAAAATATTTCCTACATAATGGTATTTTATTTGTAATTTTTAGACTTAAAATAATTTAATTTATTTATGACCCAATGATGATGCAGTAATTATCTTATTAATGAAATATTGACATAATTGATGTTATAAATACCCAAATAAATGTAATTTGAGACTTTTAATGAATTAAAATAATTTTATATGTTAATATGACATGTTATTATTGATTTAAATAACTTTTTTAGAACTAATCATTCTGTTATTATTTTCACAAAAATCAAATACCAAATAGTGTCAAAATTGATATAAAATAGTTTGTAAAACAAATATTATATTATTAATTGTTATTATATTCCGAAAAATCTAAGGTTCGGCCAAGAGACTTATATCATGATAGGTTTATCATTAAGGGACCACTTGGGGTCTCTTTGATGTATATGGTAAGTTTATTAACTATATAATATAAAAATACAAAGTGACATGGTAAATGTCAATCTAATTAACTAAGAGTTAAAACTAAAAGATAAGGTTACTATAATGACCTAAACTTGTCTAAATTCTATTGGATTAAGTAATTTCGACCCATCCTTACCTTAGCTTCGAAATATATCAATTTGGAGCTATTAAAAATCGAATATGACTTTATAATAAAATAATATTTTTAGTTATTCCAAAGGTGCCCCTCTACTCCCTTATAAAAGGGGACCTCCTCCCTCTCTTCCTCACACCACATTGAGCCTTCACGCTCGGCCAACCCCTGCCAAATTCTCTTCTCCACTTCCCTAGAAACATCCTAGAGGTCCCGGACGTCTTCAAAGAACAATTTTAGTGCCCAAAGAGGAGGTCTCAAAGAGGCCCTTCAAAGAAGAGGTAATGTCTGTTGCCGATTCCTTCAACTTTATTTCTTATTACACTTCTTCTTCTGTAGTTTTTTAATTATGAAGTAATAACATTAGTATAACTAATATACTGATATGTTATTATAAATATGAAACAACACTATTTCACCTTCTATCCATCCTAGGAAAAACAAAATCCCTGGGCGTGTGTATGTACGGAATACCGTCTCCACGCCATGGTGTAATCTGTTTTTCCACCAACACCATACATGGATGGGTAGAATGGTGTAAAGAATAACTATATATGGCTATTATAACATCATACGGATTCTTATATATTATAAAATATACTCCAATTCTATAATTATGGGAATGATATCATCGCTCGTGCGTACGTACGGACTACCATCTCCACGACGCGATGAGATTCATTCTCCATGTTAACCATACATGAATGATCATAATGTTTATATAATGAATAATAATGAAATATACGAAATAATCATTCTACTGGATTTATGTATATATATATGTATGACATCCAATTAATTCCATTCAATTCAATGAGGAAACAAAAACAACGTTCATGCGTACGTACGACCTACCGTCTCCATGAACGATGTATTTCTTTCCGTTTATCGATCTATTATATATATGTATATTCTGAATATATATTATATATAAATCTCGTTTTATATTCTGGAATTAAGTAATCATGATCTAAGTAATCATATGAATAATTACAAGTCAAAACACGGATGACAAATGAAAAGATTTTACCCAAAACGCTCTTTAACATGGAATTTACAAAAGAACGAGTAATATAAAGACATTAGTGAACCATATATGATATCATAACAATGAATATGATTCTCTAATAAGTCATTGACATTTGTTAAATCATTAGACAGGAGGTTCAGATACGTACGAAGCATATCGGAGCTAAGGTAAGGGATAATTTTGAAAATCTCATTTTAAACTGAGATTGCTTATTTGTAAGTATTTACTGGGGTTATTTATATCATCCATATCCATGTTTTATAAAAGTGTTTTCATGTATGTTTAAAGATATTTTTACCCATTTTTGTCTTCTACTACATGGTATGTGAGGAATCTTTCTTTTGATTATGTTACGAGGTACTTTTTTGACTTTTCCGACAAAAGTACTAGGAGAATGTTATTTTTAACTTATACGGCGTGAACAGATATTTACAGTTTCATAACGCCTCATTTTCAAGAAGCTTCCTCTACAATATTGCATGATTCTTTTCAACAAAACCCTTATCTTTTAAAATTTTAAGGAATTTTGTGAAAAGAAAATGATTTTAAAGATGAAAGGATATTTTCCCCATGAATTCATTTCAATTGTTTTGTCAAAACCATTTTCCATCTAAGATGACATTATTTCATATGTTAATGTTTCAAGTTTAATGTCTCTATGATTTATTTGGTTTCACTTTTCTTATGATGAAATATGGATTATGAGATGATGGGATGATGTTTATGAAACCCATTTTATTCTTTGGGTTATGATGAATGTTTTATGTTTATTTTGTGGCACAAGTAAGAATGATTTCATTATGAGATGGGTGGGACCTATATCTCCCTCCAATGTATTGGGGAATGATTTATATCTCATGAGATATACATGGCTGGAATGGTATGTTAATCTGGTTCAGTATTACAGGACTGGAACGAGGAGTGAACTCGATTCAGAAAGGGACTTTGTCCACTAAGATGGTCTTGGAAGCAATGCCTTGGATACTATGGAAATCATTACATGTGCTTAATGGATGCCACAATTACATGTTTTATTCCCACGCTATTTTATCATGATTTATGTTCCATTATGATCTATGCCTTATGTACTTCCACGATTTATGTCTTTGCTCAATATTTTGATGTTTAAACATTATGTTCATGTTTTTATGTTCAAATGTATATGGTATGTTTTATTTTATCCATGCTTACCCTTACTGAGCATTTGAGCTCGCCCTTTTTATGTTTTATTTCCCCCAGGATTAAAAGAAAGGTTTTAGGTAAGGAAACAAAAATTGGAAGATATTTATGGGAGATGTTTAAGATCTTTCACCACGATTAGAAGTTTACGTTCCAAGTTTCCAAAGACACTACACCATTACGGTCCTTGTGTGTCTGTTTTTATTATGTATTATTATTCCGCAAAAGTAATGTAATATCTATGTACGTCAAGCTTCGGGCCTCTATATCTACTACTAGTTACTTACTAATTTTTGTTGTTCTAACTCTAATTTATGAGGGTATAGTCTCTCCATGTACACATCCTAGGTGATCTCTTCTAGTTAGTGTCATCTTGTGTTTGGGGAGGCGCACTTGAGGTTTTATGGCCACTATCGCAGGGTACCATTAAGTGACACTCAGGGAAGGATGCTACAAAGTGGTATCAGGGAATTGTTTCCTATTTTTGTCTTACTGTTTGGGGTTAGAGAAGAGACTAGGACACTAAAATTTGGCAATGAGCCTATTCCTAGGATTATCTCACCCACGTACAGGGGAAAACCAAATTTCCTATGATGAGTAAATGTTGTTATTCTTGTGGTGTTAAAATTTTATGGATTTTACCATTGGGAGACCCACTTTCATTATGCTGTTAATATTATTTTCATTTTTTTAACCTTATGATATTTATTTTACCATTTCCCAATCATATGAAAGAGTATTATTCATTCATCATACTAGGCATAATAGGAATATAATTTCATGCATTATGGAATGCCATATTTACTTTTCAACATGAATTTACTACGTTTCTTGTGATTTTTTTGTGACTTATTGTGCTTTGATTATTATATAGAGAAAATTTCCAATTATTCTTGTAGAAATGTGTTATGACTTGGATTAAGTGGATGCACGATATCAATTTATAGGGTTTATAGGCCCTTATAAATTGGAATTGTGATCCACCTAATTAAATCATTTAATGAGAATTTAAATACATAAATTAATCAAAATTAATACCACTTTTTAAAGGAAATGTTACCCTTATATGTGGTAACGTGAAACTTTTTCCTTACCAGACCTAGTAGTGGGTAGTTGGTTGTGATTCCAGTGATCTTTTTGTGAGATTTTCTTACTACCTAGGGCTTTCATTAGGAGCAGGTAGAGATGTATGTATCATTATTTATAAGGTTTTCATGTCTGTCCATTATTTACCACTTTTCTTATCCATTATAAATCATATCTGAGGAGTGTTCTTGGAAAATATTAGTGTTATTACACCATGATGAAATCGCAATGTATGCAAATAGAGTGGTGATGAGAATTATCCTAAGGTGGCGAGACCTGCAACCCTTGTAGTAATTTATATCGTTCCACTTGAGGCACCTTATATTGATCTTCCACTGAGTGAAAATGATCAATTCTAGGACATCTTTGTTCAGTTCATGCAACCTGGTCAGGGTGCTCCCCGACCTGCCTCTACTATGGCAGAGCTGACTCTGGGCTTTCCGCATTAACATCCTCTGACCTTCTCAGGGGATGACATACCTCATGGTATCCAGTCATGTCTAGATGACATGGGATCTATCATCAGCCATCTCGATACACCGATAAAGCGGAGGGACAAACTCACTACATACATGATATGTGATTACTCTATGCACTGGTGGGATGACATCACTCAGGACAAGTATCACTTGGGTATGGTCTGAGCAGACTTTCAGAAATCCTTCAATGATCAATTATTCCTACAGATTCTAAGGGAAGACCATGATAGGGAGTTCATGAATCTTCATAAGGGAACTATGACTATGCTAGATTATTCTTCTCGTTACACCAAACTCCATTGTTTTACCCCGTCTCTGGCTGATGATGAGTTTACAATTGTATGGTTTTTTGAGGATGGGTTTGGTTTTGCTATATGATCATAGGTGATTTTATTTTGGTTGAATAGCATTACAGATATAATTAACAAAGACCAAATTACTTAATAGAATCTAAGAGAGGATGATAATGTGATCTAGGTTGTTTCAGTTCTGAGGTAGGGAAACAGTTCTTCTGGGAGTAGGAAGTTCCATTTTGTGGGTGCATGTGAGAGCGGTTCCATCTAGGTGACATGAATTGAAATCTCTATACAGTGTCACCATTGTGGAAGGAAAGGTCATAAATATCCTTAGTACATGAGTAATATGATCGAATTCCAAACTTTTGGAAGGATGGGTAACCATCATCACTTCTACCAGACTTTTCCTCTAGCATCTAGTGAAAGGAGATCCATACCAACACCTCTATCAAGTACATGATCCAAAAATTCACATTAGACTGGGATTTTGTCTTCTACTAGCTGATCAGAATGATTTGGTAGTGGTTGTGTCTAATGGAGTTAGGCCCTAGCGCTTTAGAGACAATAGGGTGGATCTACTCAGGTTAGCAAGACAACATCTCAGGGCCGTGGTTCCGGAAATATTTTTGCAGTGCATCCATTTCTTTTGGAACATAGTTTAATTACATCAATGGTTAGAGGTACCATTATAGTAGCCTATATATTATTTTCTGGCCTTTTGAAATAGGTGCATGACACTCTTTTATATCTTCTATGGTTGTGGAAAGCGTGGGTCTTTTAATTCATTACTTATATGGTGTCATGTCTCTCGAAACACTGTTAGGTGTCCGAAAAGAGGGTATACACCAGTTCCCGAAGTGCCCCTTGAAATAGATGGGTTTTGTTTCTTATGGATTTTCTTCTTCCTAGATATGACTAGATTTGATGTCACTCTTTGTGTGGATCATCTTTTTCCTTATCATGACCATGTAGATTTCTATTTCCACAAAGTGTCCTTCACATCACTTGAGGGAAACATGTATATCCATAAGGGAAAATGGGACATCCAGGTGAGTCAAGATATACCCAATCATATAGGTCAAGGAGGGGTGATAACTCAGATGGTGAGTATCCTTATGAGAGATCAAAGATAAAATTACTATAATTCCCTCCTATAGTTTATTGTTTCAGGGATGTCTTCCATGATGATTTATTCATCTTGTCTCATGAGTGGATGGTTGAGTTCACCATAGAGCTAGTTTTAGGTGTTGAAACATTGTCCATTACTCTGTATAGAATGACACCTATAGAGATCCAAGAACTCAAGAATGAGATTAAAGATCTAGAGAAATTTTTTTTATACAACCCAACATATCACCATGGGGTTATTATATCCTTTTAAACAAGAAGGAAGACGGTAAACTTATATTGTGCATGGATTATCATCGACTAAACCAGCTTATAGTGAAGAACTGGTATCCATTGCCTCATATCGACGATACCTTTGGACAGATCCAAGGAGAAACTATTTTATCTTGGATTTATTTGAGGTTGGGCTACCATCACGTTCTTGTGATACCATCATACATACCACACACAACATTCTAGAGTAGGTATGACTTGTATGTGTACTTTATTATGTTTTATATCTTGATTAATGTGCTGATAGTCCTTATAGATTTGATGAATTAGTTTTTATAACCATATCATGATTCATTTTTTATAGTCTTCATAGATGAAATCTTAATATATTTCTATCTATAAAAAAACATGCTAATAATAGTGAGATCACAATGAATACATTTAGAGAACATCATCTATATGAAAATCTTCTCAAATTTCACATTTGGATTAGTAAGGTTTAATTCAATGGTCATATTATATCTGAGGTGGGAGTGTCATTTGACCCAGAAAAGGTGAGAATCGTAGTTTTCTAGGAGAATCCCAAGAATGTGTTTGACATACACTGCTTCTTGGGGATAGCTGGCTATTACAGAAAATTCATCAAAGACTTCTCATTTTTAGAAGCATCTCTTATAGGCCTGACCAAGAAGGGTGTGATGTTTGTTTCATCTGAAACATGTGAGGCATATTTTCAAGACTTAAAGGGGGGAATCACTTCAACACTAATAATAATTATGCTTGAGTTATGAAGAGAGTATAATTTCTATTGTGATTCTCCAGGGATCATTATGAGTGTAGTTTTGATGTAAGGTGATCAATTTTTGGCATATATGTCAGGTATACTGAGGTATAATAAATAGAATTACCCTACACATGACCTCAAACTAGAAGTTATGGTTAATTATCAATGATATTGGAGGAACTACTTCTTATGATGGAAATATTTTGTTTACATAGATCATAAAATTCTAAAATAAATCTTCACACATTTATATTTGAATCTCAGGCAGCACAGGTGGGTGAAAAACCTACAGTCATTTAATTTTGAGCTTTATTAAACACATAGAAAGGGAAGTACCATAGATGATTCCTTGGTCTTAGTGACATAGATGCAATCCATTAAGTAGGAAAGAAGTGAGTGGATGTTGATGGCTGTATTCTCTGAGATGCATGTTGATTTTTACGAAAAAGATGAGAAACAAGTCTTAGTAGCTCTATTTGTGAAATCATCCCTTCTGGAGTAGGTCTGGATGAGGTAGCTATTAGATTTTGAGAGCCTCATCTTAAGGGAGAGCGTCTTAGGAGATAACCCCCATTTTGGTTGGGGTTTTCAGAATAGTGAATCCTTGATCATCCGTGGACACATATGGGTTCTTATAGATATAAGGAAAGAGTTTATGTGGGAATCAAATGCCTTTTTTTGGGAAGTTCTTCCTGGGATTACCATGTTGCAAAAATATATACATCATCAGTATTGGTGTCTAGGTATGAAAAGTTAGATAGTAGGTTTCACCACTCAATGATCCACCTGTCAGCAAGTGAAGGCAGAGCACCAGTGAACTATTATACTTCTACAACATCTCTCCATTCCTGAGTGAAAATGGAATGTCATCATTATAGATTTCATGGAAGGCTTGCTGATATCCCCTTAGGATAGAAATGCAATATGGGTGATCATCGAAAGGTTGACCATATATTCACACTTTTTAACTATCCATTAAACCTTCTCTATTGATGATCTAGTAAGGATTTACATCTGGGAGATGGTGAAACTACATAGTATACATAGTTCTATCTTTTTGGACCAAGACATCTGTTTCACATCACAGTTCTAGAAAGTATTGTATAAGGCGTTGGGTTTATAGGTTATCTTTAGTAAAAAATATCACCCTCAAAAAAATGGGATGTCTGAGCAAAAAATATAGATGTTAGAGGATATGATTCGAGCTTAAATCCTTGATTTTGGAGGTTCATGGGAAAAGAATATTCATCTGGTTGAGTTTAACAACAACAACAGTTCCAGGAAATGATTTATATATCTTCATATGAGTACCAATACGGTAGACACTACTTTAAACCTTTATACAGGATTGAGGTATGTGAGATGGCTCTACTATGTCCTTATATCGTTTAGGAGACATTAGAGCAAGTCTAACTGAGTCAAAAGTGTATGGATATAGGTTAATCTACGAAGAAGTCTTATACCGATCATCGTCATAGACATTTGGAGTTTGAGGTGGGACATCGGGTACTTCTACATGTATTACCTAGAATGGTTCATAGATGAATTATGAGATTGGGAATGTTATCACCTTGTTATTTTGACCCTTTTGAGTCAGTGGAGAGAGTTGGGATGGTAGCCTATCGATTGCTTTTACCTCATAGGTATCATGCCATGCATGATTTCTTCTATGTCTCTCATCTTTGATAGTATCATCCTAACCTATCTCATTCATTTTACCATTATTATATTGAGATTGAAATAGATGTGTGCTTAGAGAATTATCTAATATGTGTCGTTGATCAGAGCACAAAGGCTCTATAAATAAAGTCAGTTCCTATTGACTAGCTGTTATGGTAGAACATATGCGTATTGGATGAGACCTAGGAGAAAGTGGCCGATGTAAAATCATAGTGGCTGTAACTATTCAAATATGACATCTTACCACCCTTAGAAGGGAAAATCAGGAATGAGTTGTCCTAAGGAGGTGAGGTTGCGACATCCTGGATTTTCTCAATGGTACATACCATTTGTTATTTGGTCAATTTCCTTTGTTTAGTCCACATAATGATGATAAATGGATTGAAGGGGTCACAGGTGTGTCCATGTCTCATTTAGATCCTGGATCTCTAAAAATTAAAGAGGCATATTTGGTCAAAAAGTCTAATATAAATTATTCCACCCAACCCTCATAGTTTCCCTAAATCATGCGATTGTAGATAGTTCCATGTTGTAGGCCCCATGATTTTCTTAAAACAATACAACCCTAGGCACATGGCCATGAGGCCAACAACTAGTTTTTGGATAGTGTATTATTCACATTTTTCACACATGTAGATGCCAAATAATGATCCAGTTCTAAAAAAGGGATCTTTTCGGACAAAGCGAAGGCATATTTTGACTCGGATATTTATTATGGGAGGGCCAGAAAGGCCGCATGAAAAATCCCAGAGGTGTGTGAAAAAAAATCTCTCTCGAGAAAAAAACCACGGGATCCAGGAAATATTTCCACACTGGTGCACAATATTTTGTGCCACCATCCCAGGTGTGAAATCTTTCACGCTGGTGACCCTGGTGCACATTTTGTCACGCCGCCAACCTAGGTGAGCAATCTCTTGCACTGCCAACATGGGCGCGCAATGTTTCATGCTAGCCGACTTCAGCGTGGATGAAAGGACCCCAAACGCCTATAAATATAAGGGTTACCCTTCAAATTCTCATGAATGAAGAATCCAAACTTCCTCTCATGTGAAAAATCAACCTCATCAACATGAAAAAAAATGGATTTCAGGTATGTGACTTTTCACAATAGGTCTCCCAGGGGTCCTCCTTCACGCATGACCACTCAAGAGGAACCCTCACCCAAATCCTATTAAGTCATGACCCTTGCACACAATCCCCTTCCCTTGCGTGCAATCCATTGCACACAATTCATTTCCCTTGCACACAATTTATTTCCTTTGCGTGAAAACATTCCCATGTTCTTGCATGCAACTTCTTTGACTTGCGCGCCCAACCTTGCACACACTCTCTTTAGTTTTCACGCAATACCTCAGCTCACCTTCATGCGAAAATCTCTCTGATTGCATGCACACCGAGTCTCTTTCGCACAAATGTTCCAATTGCACATCAATTGTGCACAATCCTCTCTAATTGCATGCAAACCTCCGAGACCACTCACCCAGCCATATCCACACAAGTTATCTTTTTGAGTGCTAGCCTCCCTCCTTGCACATACCTTATTTTTCACATGTTCTATAACCCACTTCCAGACATCATCTTCAGGTGCATCTTGTGCCCAAAAAATCTACACCACATCCCCTTTTCCCGTGCAACCTTATTGATTTTCATGAATCAATTTCGAATTCCCTTGGACGATACTTCCTGTTTTATTGCTTCGCCTCATGCTTCTTCGCATAGGCATGCTAACGGCTATTTATTCTTTGAATATCCATGCTAACGTGGACCCCCAATGGCTCACACCATAACAACCCCTTTCCACGACATTACTGATGACTTCCTTCCCTCAAGGTTGGAGGCTATTGGTTATATATGTCCTAGGGGTACAGAGAAAACCCACTTCTTCTGAGCTGCAGGATGTCAGACTGCCAGGAAACATCATCCTCAAAACATGATGTCAAACTGTGATCACACCCCATGCGTCAGACACGAGGTTCCCCCACCTCGTACATTCTGCACGCCCACTAGTCTCCATGAGGGTGAGATCATTCCTCACATGGAATGAGATCCTCTTTATTGGAGCGGTGTCTGTCCATGGGGAAAGGGAAACCACCTTGGTTTAAGCACCTAACTTTTCTTGCAAGAGGTAGCACCCCTACTTTTCCTCTCTTCCTGGGTGCCAAATCCCTCTCCCACTGGGCATTGTCCCCACCCAGGCCTCTATCCTAGAGTATGTCCCAATCTCCACCTCCCTGGGCTGCAAACCATGCGTAAGACCATGTTCCCTCTTTGGGCTGCAGACAGCGCATAATCCCCTGTTTTCTTTTTGGGTCGCTAACTATGCGTCAGACCCACTCTACATCCCACAGACGCACCTTCTACGACGTGATCGTTAGGTCTTTACTAAATCTTGTTTCTCACATTGAGCATGAATCACGTGGTCTTAGTGAATGCATTGACCATGAAATCCTTTCTAGGAACCCTAGAGTATAATCACCATAACCCATCCAAAAATATGTGGACTTTGGTCTCTTCCAAGGCATGGTACATAGGAAGCCTCCCTGAGGTTCTATCCTAACAACCATTGGTCCCGACCATCTTCACATAGGTTCACCAATCCCAACCCAAACTATGAGGAATTTGATCCCTGCCAAGGTAAGGTACGTAAGAAGCCTCCTGGAGGTTCAATCCTAACAACCATTGGTCCCGACCATCTTCACGTTAGTTCACCAAACTCATCCTGAACTACATGGACTTTAATCTTTTTTAAGGAAAGGTACATAAGAAGCATCCCTCAGGTTCAATCCCAACACCCTATTGGTTCTAACGACCCTTCACGTCGAACCACCTTCATCCCACAGGACATCAAACTTCTTGCCCCCTTTTTATCCTGCACGACGTTAAATTGCATCCACCATTCCAAAATATATAGAATTTTATCCTTGTCTTCGGAATAAGGTTTGTAGGAAGCCTCCCTGAGGTTCAACCTAATCCTGCGGTAAGCCGTTGTGACCCCATCCAGAAGTAATCCATTGTGACCCCATCTAGCGGGAAGACATTGTGACCCCATCTAGCAGCAAGCTGTTATGACCCCATCGACCAACAAGCCATTATGACCCCATCCAGCAGCAAGCTATTGAGACCCCATCCAGTGGTACGCCGTTGCGACCCCATCCAATGGTAAGCCTTGTGATCCCATCCAGTGGTATGACATTGTGACCCCATCCAATGGTAAGTTGTTGTTACCCCATCCAGCGGTAAGTTGTTCTCAACCCCATTCGGTGGTAAGCCATTGAAGTCCCCAATCGATGGTAAGAAATTTTCAGGTGAACTATGAGGACTTTGATTGCCTGCCACAGGGATACATAAGAGGTATCTTCGACACTCAAGCCCAGCATCACTGGCATCCTCGTGTCAACTCTATCTCATTCTTCACCCACTTCACATAACCATTCATCATTCATTTTGGTTCTTACCCTGGCCACCACATCCCAGTGGGGTCATGCCACGTCATTCCCCATCCCATTTAACAACAATCTGGTAGCTAAACACGTGTTAACGCTAAAATCAATGTTCCCTCTAGGGGTTTCACCCACCAAATCCACTCTAGTCACTGTTCCGATCAGTCTGATCCATCTCCACTAGACGTTAAAATCATAGCATACCCTATGTTAAACATAGGAAGCCGAGGAAAACCTAAGATACATGAATATGGAATAAAATTTCCCACATTTGACATGGGATTCCTCGAGCATCCACATCCTCGAGAAGCCATATAATAAGGGGAAGAAACCAAGACGTGCCAGTGTTCCAGTGTCTAGACACACCAGTGATATCCAACGTGACTACTCCCCTGACTGAAGGTTGCTGCCTAGACCGGACCCCTTGGAATGTCCCGAAAAGATAATTGTAACTAACTGGTGTCCAAGAAGATATGTCACTAGGAAGAGTTTCAAAGACAAAGACTTAAATTTGTAATGGAGACCCGGACCAGGTGACGAGTTTCTAGGAGGAAACCGCAGAAGGAATAACCGACATCTCATCATCCTGTTTCGAACAAAAAGAAAACATCCCTGAAAAAGGAACGGATGCCGCCCGCCTTTGCAAAGAGGGAATGCGGGGCAACAAACAATGTCACAATCCTTGAACAAGACGAATGCGCGCACCCTGGAGAAAGCATCAGAAATATAAATGGTGAACCCAATGTGAAAGAATTCTCCTCGATATAAAGATTAGTACCATTCAATACATTAGTGGACTGACGTGTCACTAGATCCCGTCATCCAATGCCAGGTCCCACCAAGAAACTAGAAGGCCTGGCATGAAACTCACCAGAAGTTGGGGCAGTCAACATGTTGGACATTTTAGTCTGTGACATTGTCAACATGGATCCATATTAACAGCCATGGAAGAAGGAATGGTGTTGGGGCCCTGGACATTTATTCCTTTTCCTTTTATCACTAATTGGTCAATCAAACTACTTTTTAGGAATCAAGCTATTGAAAAAATTCGATCACCTCCCACCCACTAATGCAGGGGCAGGGGAAATGCCAACGCGATAGTCCCACGCAACTCCATAACTTCAGAGAAAATCACCACACCTAGAAATGCCGGATTCCCATGCTCTATCCCTCCATCTAAATTCATCCACTGGAGAGTGATCAACGATCATGTAAGGCAGTTTGAGGAGGAGGGGATTATCCGGACCTGGGATATGCCCCGCCATGATCTGGAAGAATCTACGCCTCACCACCATATCTGCCCCTAGGGGCCACGTAGGGAGCCACACCTACCAACTCCAGCTTACAATTGTTTCGAGAGAATCTCACTACAGTGCCTCAACGACTATCTCCCCTATGCCGATGAGGTAGGAGATGTGCGGGACAACTCGTTTGGGATCCCATTTCAGGGGCCCCCAAGGAGGGAACCCACTAGGCCGCACAAACACCATCGTCTGGTCCCAAAAGTCGAGGAGTAGGTAAGCCATGCACCATCACTATTGGACCTGGTCTAGTTGACCCGAAGCCAGCATCGATCCCATGCCAAGGAGGATGCCTACCAATGGGCGTCAATGTTAGCAACTACTGTGGATCAGGCCACCGCCAACATATATCATGAACCCCTTGTGTATGCTGAGCAGGGGAACATGTATACTCATCCTGGATCGAGGCCCCAACCACCCCACGGGTAGGCTGGGTTGACTCTCTCAGCCGCCAACGTAGGTAATGACCACCGCCAGTACAGAGGCCATCCCCGTACCAAAACCATGGAGAACGTAGGTCTTCCTCGTTTCTAGTCTCGACATGGAGGTCTACGTCGTGCTACCCTCAGTCCGAATGACGGACCTTCCCACGATGGTGACACCTAGCATGGAACCTCTCCCATTCCCATTACATCGGGTATGGAGTCATCCCAGCTACAACAGACCTCCAGTGTGGGGACATTTCACATCCGGTCAATCTTCAGTGTGGGGCCCTCCCCATGTTATTACAGCTACCAAAGAAGGTCCTCCTCACCTCAGCAACTAGAGGGGTGAAGGCCAGCCTTGATTCACCAGCACCCAGTAAGGAGGCCCTACCCGTGTTCGGCTTGACCAGTATGAAGACATTCCTTACACTGATGTCGCTAGGGGAAACAAGCATGTGGGTCCCACCTGTTCTTCTAGGGGATCAAGCGAAGGTCCTACCTACAACAGAACATCCCACAGAGGTCCTACCCATATCCCTTTTGATATTTTTCCCGGTTCTCCTCGCACCCCGACTTACTCAGGAGGAAGTCCTCTCCGCCCCAACACTAGTACGGTCGAAGTACCTCTTCATGAAAAAAATATGCTCTACCCTGAAGAACCATCCCGGGGCATGATAATGGGTCATCTATTCCATAAAAGGAACACTGAGAAGATTCAAACTTATATTAAACTGGCTTTCTTTTGAGATTCTAAAGCCGAATACGACTCAACTATAGAAACCTCTCCCAGGTCCTCCATGTCAAGGGCTGGGTTAGGAACAAGGCACATCATCCTCGTACTCCCAGAATTCGAGGTCCATTGAATTCCCACGTCCCACTGTAGGTATATCCAAGATGAAGAAAATTTGTAAACTCTGCAGGTTACGGCTGTGAAATTGCTACCGTCGTCCCCAGAAGAACTCTCTACCTTGACTAGAGATCACATAGAGCTATTCTGGGGACCAATGGTGGATGAGCAGCTGCGTGGTCCACCATCAACAACAGTGGTACCCAAACTAGAAACCATGGTACTCAGTCTGTCTTAATGTGATGTTGTGGCTAAGTCACTTCACTCTTCGGAGGGTATCCTGAGATGCAGCAGTTTATCTACTCGATCACCATATTCTCTACCTTCCAGCATGTCATCTCAATCATCTAATTCATTACTGTTACCCATTCCCAAAACTCCTCTAGTTGATGAGTGTTTAAATGAAGAGATAGACCCTGAATCAGAGCCTTGGAGGTTGTTGAATATCCTCACGGCAGACCGCTTCCCTGAGATGTTTTGGCTGGTCACAGTGCCAATTTTTTGTGCTTAGGAATACCTTACCCAAGAGGAAGTTGAATGTTTCCACGAGACCCTCTGGGCGACTCATTTCTATCTTCATCATCAACGAGTGGTTTACCCAAATATCCCAACGCAATTTGAAGACACTGGAGATCAATGTCGTCTGGTTGATCTGTCCGCACTCCCTGTGGCTTAACGCCCTGAGTCACCAGGTCACCGTAGGACCCTCCAAAATGGTTAATTTAGAGCTTTAGGGTAAAATATTATCAAAGAGGATTCCCCCATGTTTAGATTCATGAATGGGGGAAATATGCAAACCTCCTCTTCAGTCCTATCTGGCGGCAGCTCGACTTTCCAAGTGATATCGAAAAAATTCCCCCTATTAGAGCCACTGTCAACATGGACAACCTATCGGAAGAGGAGAATGAGCTATATCTCCTTGAAAGGGATATCCCCCCTAAAGGCATTCCAAAACTATTAGATCCATTGGAGAGGGTTACTTTCCAACATAGGATCCTGATGGGTCTCCCCGCGCCCACTGAGGCATTAGTCCTTAGCTGGAATCATGGTAAGGGAAAGGAACTCATTGGAGCTGTCAAGCCCTTCGACCCTTCTGGCTCAGTGGAGAAGGTAGAGGACGACCCTGAGAAATCTGTGTTGCGTCAACAACTCATCGAAAAGAAGAAGGTGGTCGATGACCTCCTTTTAGAATGTGCTGCAGAGCGACGACTGAACTATGGTGATCCTAGGTTGGGGTAGCAGGGGTAAGAATAGTTCCCCCTTGGCGAATTACCTCAAGGTGACCATGACCATCCTACCCATGCAGATAGGGTGTAGGCTGGACGTTACGACTAGAGGGCGCAATACGTCTCTCCCAATCTTCTTGAACGGCGTGACAATCCTCCAAATCCAGCTAGGATTCCCCCAACAGCCCCATAGATCGTTCCACTAGCCACGCTACGAGTCATTGGGCCACCTTATGACATTGAAGAACCCTCCAATGCATTGGTAGTCAGGGATCCCCGTCAAGATAGGCACCCCCTCCAAGATGATCCAATAGAAACACTCATTGCCTGTCTTGAGACATTAGAGACATGACAGGTGGTGCTCCTGCATGATGGCAAGCCTTATCCGGCATGGGTGGGTGATATGCCAGCACCTATAGGATTCGGGAATCCCACCTTTTCCCCCTTCAACGGGATAGGGGAACCGCCACAAAACCTTGCCCATTTTTCCTCAATGTGTTGCCCCATGTTGGGAACTCCGGCACTGCAGGAGGCCTCTAAGCTCCAATGTTTTGTGCAAGCATTGGAAGAGTCTGCATTTTTCTGGTAAAACCAGCTCCCCATCAGATCAGTAACTGGCTGGGAGGTCCTCTATTGGAAATTACTCTACCAGTTCAGTTCCACCATGCAGAAGATGAGTATCCCGGACCACTTCATGTGCATGCAGAGGCCTGATGAGTGTGTCACTGACTTTGTCGCCCGGTAGAAAGGACTCACGTATTCCATTGACATGCCGCTGACTCAGGAGAAATCACTGACGATGTGCATAAGGAATTTCAAGATAGTGGTAGTCTCCTATCTGATCAGCCAGAACTATAATAGGGGATTTTGAGACTTCTATGATAAAGCCCAGCGCTTAGAGGAAGCCTTACAGCAGGCCAAGTAGGCACGTCTGTTGCCTCCAGCGATCCATGCGAGAATGGCCGCCAGGGCCGAGCTTGCCGTATTGGCCCAAATAGAGGCCCTCAGGAAAATAGAGTTGTGGACAGTAGAGCTGCCTTCATAGCCTCAAAGAGGCCCTCTACCTAAGGCAATATCACTGGCCCAGTAGCACCCACCTCAGAATCAGCAGGTTCCCCCACGCAATGCGCCGCCATCGCCCAGACAAAATAACCAAGCTCCACATCATCGGTAGGATCCTCCATCCCCTCGTCAAGGTCAAGCCCCAAAGAACCCATTTCTGGATAGAAGAAACCATACCCACTCATTCATTGAGGCACAGGTCCCTGGTTACTTCAACTATACCTTGGAGCATGGGATTCTACGTTTTCCAGAGTATAGAAGGCCGGAGGGGTATAAGATCAATGATCACCCTAATTGCTGCCCTTACCACTGAATCCTGAGGCACACTCTCAAGAAGTGATATGTGTTCAAAGAATGGATTCCATACCAGGTAGATAACAACATAGTCTATTTAGGCTCCACTCTAGCATAGGTAGCATGCATCTTTGTGAGGTCAGACAACAGCAGCGACATCGAGGGCAAGTGGCATGAGTTTTCCAGTCACGGATTCCAGAAGTATGATGACTGTATGGCTTGTAAAACAGGCGCATATAACCATGGTGTCATCCATGAATGCCTGAATTTCCCAAATCCATTAGAATCCGCATCCACCACTTTTGCATCGTCGTCTCATCCAGCCTCTTCCAAGAAGATAAAACACCGAAGACATAAGGGAAAACAAAGTCCCCCGCTAATTCCATCGACAATGAAGAGTTCTGGGAAGATCCTAACAATTTCCCCAGCCATTACTAATGTCGACAGAGCCGTGGTTATCTGTTTCATCAGAATACTTCGGTCAGCAGATCCAGCTAGGTTGTGCATGCTACTGAAACTAAGAAATAGGCTTAACATAGAACTCAGCAAACACAACCTTCTCATCTGGTGACATTTGGTCTTACCTCACTTCCATTCGTGCTACTAGATTTGGTAGAGCCACCCAGACCGCATTGTGACCAGCCACGCCTTGCTACAGGCTGGTCTCAGTCATTTGGCCCTACTTTGGTAGTCACTCTGCAGGCATCAACTAGATTGCAGTGGGATATTCTCAGAACCAGCCAGCTTCCATTCAAGTCAACAGGGCCCACCATACCTCCTGTCATAGAGAGACCTCATGTAAGCATAATTTCACACCTGGCACGGAATTATGATGTTCTCAAACATTTTTATAGCATTCCATCAAGGCTCTCCATACATGAGGTTCTTCTCTTGGCGTCAGACATGCGTGAGGATATCGCTGAGGCATTAAGGAGCCCCCTCCAGTTTGAGACGGAAGTAGCAGCCCCAGAAGCCTTCCATGCTGAGGCAATCAATAATTCTGAATGACAGGCCATCATCTCATTCTCTAGAGAATATGAAGGCTCTCTTATATAGGGGATCATTGACCCACTGTACATCACCCTCCAGTTCAATGGCGTGGAGGTTCACCACTGTCTCAATGACATGGGCTCTGGGATCAACCTAATCCCAAGTCAAGAAATTGCAAAAAATGGGATTGTCTGAAGATGATATGAGCCCCTCTAACCTAAGAATCCATGGTTATGATAGGACATAATAGAAACCGGTAGACAAGATCTGCTTAAAGACCCATTTTGGTGTCCTAGTCTCTATGAACGAATTTATGGTTGTCTCCCAGGACACGACCTACAATGCATTGATGGTAAGGACATGGATCCACTTGCATATGGTGTTTTCGTCGTTATATCACCAGTTCATCAAATAATCCGTCAATGGTCAAGTGTGCATGCTTCAAGGTGACACATCTCCCTTTGCTACTTGTGAGGCCCGTTATCTAGATGTTGACTACTACAAGAGCAAGTACAACGAGATTCAAACCAACGAGGTCGAGCATGCGATGGCTGCTACAGGCTCGTGGATAGAACTAGATGATGAATTCGTCTTTCTAATCCACTGATTGGAGGATACAACCCCAGAAATGGTTCAATGCTTCATTATGTCTGGAATGAGGGGGGAACACTTTCCCAGGCCTAAGAGATGCTATAAGATCACCTCGTACTCCTATACATATCAAGATTAGGTGATCCTAGAGCCTCCTACTCCCATAAGGTATTGGGATGTCCAACCCATGGCGATGGAAATACGCCATACTTTTCTGTTCGGCTAGGCTAGAATAAACCAGCTAAATCCAACACGCCCTTATTGATTCAATATCATAAATAATGGCCCCTTGGGCCAAAGAAATGTGGGATTGGATCAATAGGCTTCATCGCTATGGTCACAGATTCACACGAGTTCCTTGATATAGTGTCCACTGCCTCTCAGGCTGGTACCGGCCTCCTGTCAGGATCTGCCAACTCATAATCAATTCCTTCCTCCGAGGAATCCCCCTCCATATGTGGGGATGATGATTCGAAGGATGCTCCTCCCACCTTTAAAGAGGGAATCTCTGCCACAATAGATGAGTTGGTACAAGTGAACCTTGGTAGTGAGGCAGACCTGAAACCCACATTGATTAATGCCGCCATGCCTCTCAAAGAGAAATGGAAGTACATAGACTTCCTGAAACAACACTGTGATGTATTCTCCTATAGTTATGATGAGATTCCAAGACTAGATCCTCAAGTAGATGTCCTCTACCTCGGTCTCCCGACAAATCATCATGGGTCCATGAAGCCTCCCAGAAAGATGAACCCTTATCACGATTCCATGGTAGAGGAGGAAGTTGATAAGATCATCAGTTCCAATTTCATCAAGGAGGTCTTGTACCCCAAATGGCTAGACAAAATTGTGCTAGTCAGGAAGAAGAATAGACAGATCAGAGTATGCATCAACTTCTGAGATCTCAACTGTCACTATATGAAGGATGATTTTCCTCTTCCTGTGATAGAGTTGTTGATTGAAGCTAGAGCTGGATTCCAAGCCCTCTCCTTCATGGATGGGTACTCTGGGTATAGCCATATCTAAATAGACCTCTGAGGATGAGAAGTTCACAGCCTTAAGGGTTCCACAAGGTACTTTCTGTTACCAAGTCATTCCCTTTGGTTTAAAGAATGCGGGTGCCACCTATCTGTGGGATATGCATCGCATATTTAAGACGATCCTCAGAACGTTGGTGGAATGATATGTGGATGATCTAGTGGTCAACTCTCGCCAGAGTCAGGAACATCTCAAAGACCTTGAGAAAGTGTTTAGCTTCCTCTGTTCTTGTATCCTGATGATGAACCCATTGAAGCGTGCCTTCAGGGTCACCTCTAGAAAGTTTTTTGGCTTCGTCGTCAGATACATGGGTATTGAGATCGACCTAGAGAAGATCAATGACATTATCCAAATTTCTCCTCTAAGAAACATCCAAGAGATTTGAGGTTTCCAATGCCACTTGGCCTACATACGCCGATTCATTGCGAATCTATCCGGCAAGTGTACGCCCTTTTCTCAGATCATGAAGACAGGCACCGTCTATGAGAGATATGAAGAGTGTTAGACTGCTTTTGAGGATATCAAGCAGTATATTTTCTAGTCTTCGGTCATAATGACACCTATCTCTGGAAATCCATTGGTCCTTTATGTGACCACCCTGGAATGATCTGTTGGTGCCCTTCTCTCCCAGAAGAACAATGAGGGGACGGAGAACAGCCTTTACTACCTCAGTTGTACGCTCCTCGATACGGAGACCAAATACTCCCCCATCGAAAAGAGATGCCTTGAACTGGGATTCATAGTAAAGAAATTGAGACATTACTTGTAGCACCATGAGGTAAAACTGGTGTCCTGAGTAGACCCACTCATGTACATCCTCAACCGCCCAATGTTTACAGGCTATCTAGATTGGTGGGTAGTGATTCTCCAGCAGTTCGATATCAAGTTTGTCTCATAAAAAGATATTAAGGGGAAATCATTGGATAACTTCCTTGCTTCCCATCTGGATCCTGCTATCCAGTCCTTGGATCTCAATTTTCCCCGATGAGGTGATCCTCCTGGTAGACCAAGCCATGCCGTGCTGGAAAATGCACTTTGATGGTGCTTCCCGAAGACACACCAAAGGGAGGCTCAATGATCCAAGACTCAATATAGTAGGCATGGGTATCGAGTTTATTACCCAATAACAAGTCATTATACCATACTCATTCTTGTTGTCAGAAGGCTACACCAACAATGAGGTAGAGTATCCTGCTCTCATCATTGTCCTCGAGCTGGCCCTCAAGATTGATGTTCCCCATTTTCATGTGAATGGGGATTCCAAACTAGTCATTAAATAGATCAATGGTGACTACATCGTTAGATATCCAAATCTCATACCATTGTTGGAGCACACTCTCTATCTAATAGACCAGTTCACATCTCAGCTAGAAGTTACTCATGTCCCTGGATCTTACAAAAATCGAGTTGACACCTTGGTCGGCCCGACTGCATCACTTGAATAACCATAGTAGGATTATCTGATTATCCATGTGGCACATCGGAGATTCATTGATCATGTCACCCTAGATGATAATGATGACCTATAGGTGATCCATAATACTGCCTGAGCCTCTACGCTAGGACCCCCAGATGCAGTGGTTGAAGTGAATCCCAATTAGAAAGCCCACTTTTTCGAGTATCTCTAAAATAGTTACATCTCAGCTGATCGGGCTGAGCGTGAGTGAATCTGACTCCATGCATTTTAGTTCGCCCTCCAGAATGTCCCTCTCCGTAAAAAAATCCACTAACAGTGTGAGTTTTATGGGTTTATCCTCCATTTCATTCAAGGAGTCGAGATTTCATAGGTCATGCAAGAGGTTCACACCGGTTCCTGCGGGGCTCATCAGACTATGATGGAGCTATCTTTCTAGATCTAGAGATTGGGGTACTTTTTCCCCTCTACGATCCACGAGTGCATCAATTTCACCAAGAGATTCCATGCATGTAAAATACATACTAACATTATGCATCAACTGCCAGAGCCTATCCACTCCACCAAATACTCTTGTCTATTTATGGTGTGGGGACTCGATGTCATGAGACCATATCCACCGATGATAGCTTGCCAATGCAGATTTATCCTGATGGATACATATTTCTCTTCCAAGTGGGCAGAGGCAGTTCCACTCAAGGAGGTCAAGGCCCATTCCGTCTTTTACTTTGTGAATTCCAACATCATCTACCGATTTGGAGTCTCTCTTTCCATCCTCACCGATAATGACATGAACTTCCGACCAGCTGAGATGACAAAATTGTACGCTAAGTAAAACGTTCGTTCTAACCATACCTCTCACTATCATGTGCAATAAAATGGAAAGATCGAGGTGTTAAACAAGATACTCACTAACATTCTACAGATAATGGATGGTTAGAATAAGAAGAGTTGGTCAGACAAGCAACCCAATTCTCTCTGTGTTTATCGGACAACGACTCGTAATTCCACCCAGGTGACCCCATATTCCCTGGTGTATGGGATGGAGGTCATAATGACCATAGAGATTCAATTTCCCTCATTGTGCATAGATATATATGATAAAAATGCAAAAGATAAAGTAGCCGAAATCCATCTAGATGTGTTGGAAGCGCTCGACGAGAACAGGGTTTATGCATTGTATAATCTGGAAAGGCATTAGAACAAGATATCTAGAGCTTTCAAAAAGTAATTGTTCCTCCTTTACTTCTTGCAATGTGACATGGTATTGGACTTGTGGGAAAAATGATACCTGGTAGGAAGCCACCCAAGTTAGATCCCAAAGGGGAAGGACATTACATCATTCACAAGGTTTACTCCAATGGTGCATACTGACTGGTTGCCATGAATGGTGAGTGTATAACTCCTCCCACCAATGCCTAGTTCCTCAAGAAATAGTTTGCTTGATCCATCGGGTCCCACATGACCATAAACTGTACAGTCCCACACGACCATAAACAGTACGATCCCACATGAACATAAACTGTACGGTCCTACATGACCATAAACTGTGAATTGTCCTGCACAACATTAAACTGCATCTTAAGGACTACGTATGGCTTTATTCCCATCATCTGGGGATATGAAGGAATATTCAGATGCCTCGTCTTGAGTTCATCCCCAGTTTCCTCTTCGACTATCGCCTCCTGGGTATAGTTTTTTTTGAAAATCTCACATGGAATCGTATAGGGTTATTTGGCCCCACACATGTCAGGGTTAAAATTATTGCACCATGTTCCCTCCTTCATTCTTCTAATCCCCCCACTTCCTTACCGCATGATGCTAAACTGCATGGCATTTTCAAAACAGTGTGTGGCTTGATTCCCATCCTTATGGGATACGTAAGACCGCCCAGACATTTCATCCACAGGCCCAGACCCAAACTTCAGTACCTCCTATTGTGATGAAACACAGGGTGTGGTGCGGGATTTCACCCTCATCTACGTTAATTTCATCATGACCGTACCATTTATCCCTCTCCCCTGAATATATCTATCACTTATGATGTCTAACTTGATGTGAGATTGCATGGGTGCATTTATTCTCCATCACCCCATCATTTGGGTTACCATTATCTTTCATATTCGAAGGGCCCCCTCAGCGATAAGGATACTTAGCCAAAGGGCTCTCATATCATTTCAGGCCAACGCCCTCAACTATTTTAGAAAACAAATAGATATGAGTCCTGCGTTGCGAATATGGTCAACTGTCGATGGTCATTTGTTGTTCCCATTTTGGGTAACATGATATAGATTCTCTGTTTTGTATCTAGTCAATAGTTTTCTCTTTTCATTGTCACCACCCCCATATGTCCCATGCAGGGAGTGTAGTGGTTCACTCTTCCTCAACGTCTCTCCAAATCTCAGTCTGCTTCGAGTGAGAGGGTGATTCTAGTTATTGGAACCTTATGTGATAGAGAGAGCCTAATAATACTCCTTGTTTCCCAAAATGAGCATTAATCATGTGGGATTAGAAGTTTTGAAGTCAATGCCTGCATGGGAGGTCATCTGGTTACAATTGTTCAGGACACTCAGCCTCAGGTCCTTCGACCCCTTTGGGCCCCTGGCTCAAGTTCTCATTTAGGATTGTGTCGTGCGGTAAGGAATCACATCCTTATTTATTTTGGGATATTTCACCACACCAAACATATCCCCTTGAGACATCCCTCCCTTCATTTATCATTCGTCCCGTGAGAACAGGCCCTGCCAGGTTTCGTGAGTCCCATCATTTGGGCTTCCATCACCCTCTATATCCAAAAATACCCCTGAATGGCATGGATGCCCAACCAAAGAACCCTCCTACCTTAACGGGATAATTCCTTTGATTATTTTGAGAAACAAATTTATACAAGTACCTTGTTGCAAATACAGTAAATTGTCGATGCTAAATTTTTTCCCCCTTCTGGTCACACAAGGGTGGATTCTGTGTTGCATAGCTGGTCAATAATTGTCCTCTATCATCATTGCTGCTTTATGTTCTTCCATAAGAATGATGATTTGACCTCTTTGTCCAATGAATATGACATTAAACTAGGCATATATGGTCTGAGGTATATGAACCTAAACTAAGATCACCTTTTCCTCACTACAAGATGTTAAACTGAAAACTCTCCAGGACTTTCTGTCCAAGGCCCAGCCTAAGGCCCCTTGTCCTACTCGGGCCCCTAGTCGATGTTCTCAATTAGGGTTGTACGGTGTGGTGTGGGATTATATACTCATTCACATCGGGTTACTTGTTATTCTATATAAATCCCCGGAAGAGATACCTTACCCCTACCTTCTTCCTCACTATAAGACGTTAACTGTAAGTTGGCCATGAAATTTTTTCCATGGACTAGCCTCAGACCCCTTAGTCTTTTCGGCCCCCTCGCCCAAGTTCTCACATAGGGTTGTACGGTATGGACTCACGTCCTTATTCACATTAGGTTACTCACCATGTTGTACACGCCCCTCATTGGGGTATCTGAACTTTATTTGCATTGTCCCTTTCCTAAAACTACAAGTGGCTTGATTCCCACCCTCATGGGATACGTAGGAGTTCCTGAATGTCTAGTCTTCGGGTCCAGCCCTATCTCTTAGAAACCTCCCTATAATTTTGGGCCCATGGCCCACGTTCTTCTAGAAGAGGGTTATACAGTGTGGTGTGGGCTTATTCTCCAATTCATGTCAGGTTTATTACAACCACGCCACATACCTTCCTCTCATGAGTTTCCTTCACTCCCTTTCCTTGCTTTCATCTCTTTGAGTCGGCTGCCCTTAAGTCAAGTCCCTCTGTCCTCTTCGGTGACTCAAAAATTGGCCCATGAGTACTCTGGTCTGGAACATAGAGTGTCAGATTCTAAATGGACATGTTTTCACCCATTTTTCAGGCTTTATGTTCCCCTTCTTTTGGGATTCCATTATCTTTCACATTATAAGGGACCCCCAAAAGACATGGATGTTGGGCCTAATGGATTTCCTACCATTATGGCCCAACATCTTCGAGGGTTTTAGAGAACAAATCGATACAAGTCCCACATTGCGAATATGGTCAGTGGTCGATGCTCATTTTTTGTTCCCATTTCAATCCACATGATACAGATGTTGTGTTTCCAACATGATAATTAGTTATCCTCCATCTTCATGCCAGCCCCTTCAAGCCTTGAATGTTGGTTACATGATTCACCTTATTTTCTACCCCATCATGTAAAAATGGAATTTCGAAACTCCTAGAAGTATCCCATAGTGTGCATTCGCATGTTAGGAGGTAAAATACAAAATAAATGCATTATTCAATGTTCTGAACTGAGTTCCATCTGGAGTGATTTCCGGGTGTTGCAAAAAACCTCTTCCGCCCCTGTTTCCTACACCGCTTATGACTCACGTGGGATTAGGGATCGGGTTGAGGTCCATACATACACGGAAGGATTCCGCTTCTCAATAGACCAAGCTCTAAGACCTTAAACTATGGCCTCCTTTAAGAACTACGTGTGGCTTGATTCCCATACTCATGGGATATGTAGGAATGCCTAGATGTCTCATATTTAGGTCCATCTCAAGTTCCACTAATTTATCTCTTATGTTCTACCTTCTAAGATCTAACTCTTTTGGGACCACGTGGTGTGGTATGGGATTATGTTCTCATTCGAGGAGGGTTTGCATTATACATACCATGTATGCCCCTTTTTAGGAGTTCAACCCTCTAATTCATGTCCCACATGACATTAAACTCTATGTTGTCCCACACGACATTAAAAGACACCTTCAAGAACTACATGTGGCTTGATTACTATCCTCATGGGATACGTAGGAACACCCGTACATCTCTTCCTCAGGTCCATCTCAACAAGGGGCTAGCCTCTCTTATCCTATATCATTTAACATTTTCTGGCCCCTCTTCCTAAGTTTTCCTCCTCGAAATCACCACGGTATGATGTGGACCTCATCATCAATCATGCCTAGTATGCTTTATCACACCACACACATTCCCTCTGGAACCTCATCTCTCATGTATATGACTGAGCCATATGACTTTAAACTATAATGCCATGTACCACATGACATTAAAATATTTATTCTATACCGCATGACATTAAAATGCATGGTCGGTCCCTTCACATAACCCTAAACTGTGACATTATCAACCTGGCCGCATGAAGAAAAATAGCAATGTACCATGTTATCCTCACTCAAGGGGGCATCATGTTTTGTATCCGTCATACACTGTACCATTTTTCCACGCCTCATATGGCTTGATTCTAGTGGCGATGCCGGAAAATTTGATCCTAGGTCCATCACTTCAAAAAAAATCACACATTCATCCTAAAGGACAAACAAGATCTATCAAATACCACTTCTTTCAGTCCAAGGGCCAAACCCACACAACTTCATTATCTCTAACCCTGGTATCATACCGTGTATCTTGTAGAACTACGTGTGTCTTGATTCCCATCCTCATGGGATACGTAGGAATGCCCGTGCACTTTGCCTCAGGCCCAGCCTAACTTTCGTTTTCAACCCCTTGACCTAAAAATTCCCAAAGGAACATTGAGTGATCTAGACTATAGGTCCTCATTCACGTCGGGATTTATAATTACCTCACTATGTGTCTCTTGAATTCCCTACCATCTATGGTCTATGCTCTATGTCCATAAACTAAGATCACTCTCCATCCTTGCTGCAATATGTTAAACTACATGACCTCTTCTAAAATTAATACGGCTTTATTCCCATCATCATGGGAAACATAGGAACACCAAGACATCCTATCTCCGGGTCAATCCCCAAGAATCTAAAATCATGTCCCCTCTCTTTCAGCCCATCGACCCGAACCCTTTTGGGAATGTGTGGTGTGGATAATATCTCATAGATCCTCATTCACGTCGGGTTTTAAAAAGGCCGCACCATGTGCCTCCCTCATCATTCCCCAACTTCGTCCTACTTCTATGAACCTAAATGAAGATCTCTCTATGGGAACTGCATGTCATGTTTGGATATTTTACCACCTTTCTCACAGTCCATTAAATCATGTACCCCCATTAATGGTCCACCCTTGGACCTTAAGATGGAAGCGTGCAACCCCAGGTCCCTTTTCAAAGGGAAGGGACTTGAAACCCTCTATCTGACACGTCTTATTGTCATACTGAGATGTGTTTTAACAAAGAGCCTGAAGTGTGATGTTTTTCGGGGACATTCCCCCCATTCAATGTCCAAGATTTGTGAGCCCGTTATTTGGATCCTCATCCTATTCCACATTCTAAGGGACCCCCTTCACGGCCTGGTCTCATGCCGCCTCGGCTCACCTACCATCTCGGGCCAACGCCCCTAAAGACCCTCGATGACATTTGCGACAGGTCCCGTGTTTCGAACATGGTCAACAATCGATCCTCGTTTCTCTATCCCCATTCCAGGCTAACACGATATTGATGCTGGGTTTTGAACATGGTCAACAGTTATCCCCTATAGTCACACCACTATCATTGTGGTCAAGATCTCGAGCTTCTTGAATCACATATTTCCACATCTTTATGTTCAAGTGGAATTCTAACATACTCAGCATTACTTCTTCATGAATCTAGGTGCGTCACATGGGTGGGTTAGAATCATTGGGATGATGTTCACCGAGCATCCCCTCACCCCTAACATGTTCCTTCCTCTTTCAAGAAATTACCACCACCACTCCTTGTTTCCCACATCGAGAATGACTCACATGAGATTTTTAGTTTTGGTAGGATGTGTACTGGCGCAGCAATGCCATACATTCCCTTCATCATCCCGAATAACGTTAAAATATGCTATCAAAACCATGTTCAGCTTGATTCTCATATTTATGGGATACATAGTGACTCCCATGAATCTCACCTTGGGCCCAGCCTCCAGGTCAATAACCCTCCTGGCCTCTTTGTCCCCATCTTGGTCTAGGTAGTATGACCTTTAAACTATGTGCACCATCTTTACTGTATGATGCAAAGATACACGTCCTTCGAGGTCCATACCAAAGAAGTCCTATTCAGAGGCATGTTTGATCTCTGATCAGACAGATACACCCACCTAATTTGTTTTCACCATAGTGGCATAATGTCAAGAGTGTTGGATTTTGTTCAAACAAACCACCACCCCACACTCCATAATTTTTTTGCCCTTTATTTGGACCATTTTCCTATTTCATGTCTATAAAACACATAGCAGTACAGATTCTTGGCCTATGACTCACCTACTATCCTAGGACAATGTTCTAGAAGACTAACAAATGACATTCTGAGTCAGGACCCTTGTTTTGAACATGGTGTGCGGTCGTTCCTCATTTGTTATCCCCGTCTCAGGATAATGTAATACGGATACTGTGTTTCGAACATGGTTATCATGTATCCTTTATTATCAGGCCACCCCAACATTGTTCCAAATCTGGGGTATTATTATTCAGAATTTCCACTTCCATATGTCTGAATTATTTCTAACGCCCTAGGCATTACCCCTCTTGTGTACTAGATCACATTGGTAGGAGAACATGTTGATTGTTCTGTGGTCCTAATCCTCCAATTGGGCCTCTCCAATTTCTTCCAAGAAATATGAGTTGGTTGTTAAAAACTCAGATGCCCGTAGCTTGGTTAGCACTTCTACATTCAAACAATGTAATAGTGCGAGCATCCCTTGTTTCTCACATCGGGCATGACCCACTTCAGCTTAGGAATGAATTACTATTTATTTCATGATTGTGTTTGAAATTCATTGAACCAAACGAACAAGTAAATAACTCTATTAATTCATGCAGTTTAGAACAATAGGTAGTAAAAATAAATGAGTTTATGAGTTTGGTCAAAACAGGGCCTCTAAGGATCATCATCTTGGATAGATCGCTCTAGCGCTGCTACCTTTTGGGTTGTGGCCTCCGGGATTGCCTCCTACCCCATGAGAACCCCCTCTTCATCAGCAGCTGTAGAGTGTAGTTCACAAACCCCAGCCTATGCTTGCTCATGTTCAGTTTGAAGTACAATCATTTGGTGACACACTTCCTCTAGCTACTCTTGGTCGTCTTCCATCTGGGCCCTCAATTTCTAAACAATCTCAGAACATTTTTCAATGAATACCTTATTTTATTTCGTTTATTCTTCAAGGCTTCGGACCTCTTGTTCCACCTTCAGGAATGCTAGGGTACTCTCTCAGTCTTTCTGAAACTGGTAAAAGTTGGAGCATCATCCTCTCTCACGTAGATTCTCGTCCATGTAGTTACGGACTTTCGAATGAAGATGTTGAGCATCCAAAACTCGAGCACAGAGAAAGAGTAGCCCGGTTTGGAGCCATCCCATCTGTTTTAGCCATTCTGCCTGTGGATGACGGAGAAAGTACTTGATACACTTCCACACTTTTCACTAGGTCATACGACCCTCATCGGTCGCCTCCAAATCAGAACCATCAATCTCCTCAGGATCTGTTGGCCGGTAGTTGGGGAAATTAGCCAAGAGATCAGCGGTTGGGTATTCTTTGGGTATTCCTCCCAAGGGGTTAGGCTCTTCAACACCTGGGCGACCTTCTTCTCTTGCCTCGGTCTCAGCATCTTATTCACCAACTTCAGGCCCTACCCCGAAATTAATGTATCTAATATCTATAGTTCTTTTCTTAATAAGTTCCTAGGCCAGCTTAGTTTGGGAAGTGTTCTATGAATGGACCGACACATTTACCATCGAATCACTCATGGATGGTATAGATTCGGCAGCCTGCCAAGCCTCCAATTCCGTGATTACTGCACAAAAAATGAACTCCTAGATCTACTGGGTTCTCTCATAGATAGTACAAGCATTCAGGTGATAAAACATACAACAACTCAGTGCATTGACCTCTGGTGTTCCCATCACCATAGGAGTTGTCACGATGGGGGATCTCTCAACACTCGTTAGCTCAATAATGGGCGTCAGCTCCCCACCTTGTTTTGTTGGTACTTCCTCCCCCCCTTCGGATAGATATTTTTGGTTGGCGCTAATACGCACCTGAACATGATAAATAAATCCGATTGAAATTACAAAAGAAGGAGAGAAGAAGAAAAGGGGATGGGAGGATGGATAAGGAATGATGCATACCTCAAGTAGATCTGTTCTGTCCTCATCAGTGACAACAACCTCACCACTCTCCCAAAGGCTCCATTGGTGGTCTATCCTTTATTACCCTCAACCTCCAAGCTTCTCTTTAACTTCCCCCACTTATTCACCCTCTCCTTCTTCCCCCTCCTCTTCTGACTCACTACCCTCTGGCTCCTCGTCGTTGTCGTCATCCCCAGAAAACATTTTTCTGAATCATGCTCCTGGACAAGAATTATCTTCACCAAGAAAGGTGGTTCCTCACACTGACTCTGTTGATGTGAATATCCATCCATGTCTGTCAGGTACATGTGATTTCAATAGAAGTTCACCCTATCATCATCCCGGATGAGTCTGACCTCTAGCAGCTGGATTCCATATCATACCGCCTTTCTTCCAGAAGGCTTCTATGCCCATCGACTACCGTATGGTCAACTAGGCTAACCACAGGGCCGGGAAGATTGAATCATCAGAAGGTTTAAGAAGATACCTTATTTTATTCCTAATAATCTCCCTGACTTCTCTGTGATCCCCTCTTCCCCTAGGAGACGAAGGCACGACCACGCCGTGCGACGTTCCCGCTACTATAGTCCCGACCTGTGTAGGCCCAGTTTCCCAACTTGCTTCCAGTATTTCCTCCCCAAAAGAACCCTATCTTCTCTCTCGCTGCCCAGGTTATATACTAGATACCATGAGCTTCCAAACTCTCTTCCGCAAAAGCCCCTTAGGGTATGCTACGACCCAATGTTCGTCGTATTCTATCAAGAGCCCATCATCAACTCTGGTGGGGGTAAGGGTAATGATGTCACCAGAGCCATGAGTTGTGAACATTATCCACATTTGGAATACAATGAAGGGGTGCCTCTCCTCCCAAACATCTGTATGATCTTTCTTCGGCATCTTCTAGAGGTATCTAAACTACCTTAAAAATCATGACGGCTCATAAGGCTCACAAAGGAACTTCCCATCAACTCGGGCCACAAGCACCCCACCTTTGATGATCTGGAAGTATTCCCTTTGCTCTAATGAGCCTTTCCCATTGTGTATAATTTTTCAAATCGGAGTGGGGAACATACTAATATAAAATTTTCATGATTGAAGATTCTGATTCTCACCCCCTCCTCATTGAGCATCAACGACCTGACCCCAGAAATATTCAGTAAGGAAGGTCATATGCCATTACCCAGAGGGAGTATGGCATTGGGAAAGGTATATCAACCGAAATGAGCCACAATATAGCCATAAAGGATTTGGAAGGGGCCATAGATCCTCCTTGATGAGCCACCTCTCTAAATGCGCCCCAGAATGGCGTACAAATGGGTTAACACAAGGAATCCTAGATTGAACCTCTGTTTAGAGGCCATGATGCCATCCATCACCAATTTCACTAGAAGAACTCTCATCCTTGTGTCCATAACTGGTACGAGCCACCCAATCATGAAGGTTGAATGAAATCTGACATACTAGACGTTTGGGTCCTAAATCTCATTTACTCTAAAGCCCCATAATTGATATTACCCCGCCTCCAAGAGCCTCCAGTACAATATGCATTTTCTCCTCTGTGTCATGATCATACATCGTCTTCCTCTCCCTAACATCTTGACGTCCTGATCTCTTTGAAGAAACAAACTAAACCATTTTTTATAGGCGATGTCTTTCAAAAATTCCTTGACCCCCAGCCTCTTATTAGCTAACTCCAACAGATGCCATGTTATGATGGGGGTTTAAGATCTGTCTCCATAGATGTCCTCATTGGAAGGAAATCATTGTACCGGTGCCCATAAAAATGGATACCCCCGATGAAATTAATTTACCAAAGGCTGATACCAACTTCCCCATGGTGAAGATGGAAGGTATTGGTATTGGGGGACCATCGGGTAAACAGCTCTGGCCTGAGTTCATGCTGACAGTAGAAATGAAAATGCGATATCCACACCACCTCAAACAATCCGATGTGCCATAGTGCGTCCCCAAACTATTTAAACGTCTAGAATAACCAATACACCCAGGCCCATTCACTTGTGAAATTGTCTCTAGACTATAGGTACTTATCCTGCATCCAACCTTTGGTTTCGTCAGTGACACTCTGTTAGAAAGTACTAGTGTAATGGGCCGGAGAATCCTCGATGACTGTGTCACTTCCTGAAATAGTTCTGGTCATGGGGTTTAGGATATAAACATCCATATTTATGGTTTCTCTAGTAGGATGGCCATTTTTAGTGATATTATACCGAGGGAGGTCATCCTCATGGGTCACCCATGACCGCTGTGTGTCGACTTCAAATCCTAGCACGGGTACCTCCTCCAAAATACCAAAGTCCCATATTGGTAACTTTTCAGACAATGCATAATCTTTCTGGGCTGGGTTCAACATGTTGAAGAGAGTTTGGTTGATGGATACAATCTTTTGGGAACAATAATCCTCAGGATTGGAAACCATCTCGACCCTTCGAGCGGCGAACAATACTTATCTCTCAAAATCAGCCCAATTAGCAGCCATCTTCTTCCAGAAAAGTCCCAAAGAGATAGTTCTAAAATAAGCCTACAACGCGCAAAAAATTAGTGGGTGGTATGAAAAATCAGAGGGTGGTGCGAAAAACTAAGGCAGTGGTGTGAAAACCCCCGATCCTGCACATAAAAAAATTGGCCAAACTCAGAGAATTACGTGACACCAAAGTGTTTTTCATGCAAGGAAAGGAAGTGTTTCATGCGCAAGAGCTCATGAATTATTGTGCGAGAAACGTCTGTACAGGTTAAGGGACCCACGGGGTTTTTTATAGGTGGAAAGCAGAGTTTTCAAGTGCTTGAAAACCTTTTTCAAGCGCACAAAAAATGGATTTCACACCATTTCAATCTTTTACTCGCCGAGGCTATTTTTGGCGC
Organism: Viscum album; assembly: GCA_963277665.1. Taxonomy (NCBI): domain Eukaryota; kingdom Viridiplantae; phylum Streptophyta; class Magnoliopsida; order Santalales; family Viscaceae; genus Viscum; species Viscum album. The sequence goes on along the minus strand of OY728157.1, from coordinate 196,002,911 downwards.
GCACCGACCCCAGGAGGCTGTGCATCTCAACGTTTTCCTCAGAATCCGACCATTGTGTATCCTCACCGATCCGATTCTAAGGGGTGGCATATATAGACACCGAAAAATGCTCTACTGCTAGAAAAGGGGTCTCTTCGGAAAAAGTGAAGGCATATTTTGACTCGAAGATTTATTCAGGGAGGGCCAAAAGGGCCGAGCGAAAAATCCAAGAGGTGTGTGAAAAAAATTCTACCTCATGTAGAAAACCATGGGATCCGAGGGATATTTCAGCGTCATCACACATTCATTCATGCTGTCGACCCAGGCAAACAATCTTTCGCGCCACCAACCCTGGTGCGCAATCTTTTTCACTGGCCGACTTCCTCGTAGACTCAAGGACCCTGAAAACCTATAAATAGAAGGTATCCCATTCAACTTCTCATGGATAAACAATCTAAACCACCTCCCATGCGTGAAATCAACCTATTTAGCATGCAAAAAAAATGGATTTCAATTACGGGAATTTTCGCGACAGGACTCTTAGGGGTCTGTCTTCGCGCAGGACCACTCAGGCGGAACCCTCTCCCAAATCCCTTTAAGTCATAGCCCTTGCACACAATCTACTTCCCCTGAGTGAAATCCATTGCGCGCATTCAATTTCCCTTGCATGAAATTTAATTCCTTTTCTCTAAAACATTGATCGGTTCTTGCGCATTACTACTTTGACTTGCGCACCCAACCTTGTACGCAATCCCTTTAGTTTGCGCACAAAACCTCGGCTCCCCTTCACATTAAAATCTCTCTGATTGCACGCACACCCAGTCTCTTTCGCTCAAATATTCTAATTTCACAACAGTTGCGTGAAACCCTCTACCATTGTGCACAAACCTCTGAGACTACTCACCTAGCCATTTCCGTGCAAGTGGTCCATATGTGCGCTAGCCTCCCTCCTTGTGCATACCATATTTTTCACATGTTCAATGTACCGCTTCCAAACATCATCTTCGGGCACCTATTGTGCCCAAAATATCTACACCACACCCCCTTTTCTAGCGTGACCTTATAGATTTTCACAATGAAATTTCAAAGTCCCTTGGAAGATATTTCATGTTGCGTTTCTTCGCCTCATTCTTCTTCGTATAGGCACATTAATGGCTATTTCTTCTACGCATAGCCATGATAAAATGGACCCCCCAATGGTTCGCTCCATAACACCCCCTCAACATGGAATTATAGATTCCTTCCTTCCCTCAAGGGTGGAAGGTATCAGTTATGTAAGTCCTAGGGGTGTGTAGAAAACCCACTTCATCTGAGCTGCATGACTTTAAACTACCAAATACCATTGTACTCAGCACATGAAGTTAAACTATGACCATGCCCCATGAGTCGGACACTGGGTTCCCGCACCATGAACATTTTTCATGCCCACTGGTCTCCACAGGATTGAGATCATTCCTCACATTGAATGGGATCTCCTTTATCGGAGCGGCTTCTGTCCACGAGGAAAGGGCAAGCACCTTGTTGTAAGCCCCTATCATTTCTTCCAGGTGGTATCACCCCTATTCCTCCTCTCTTCCTGGGTGCCAAACCCCTCTCCAGCTGGGCTTTTTTCCCACTCGGTCCTCCATCCCAGATTAAGTCCCAATCTCCACCTCCCTGGTCTACTAATAATGTGTCATTCCTTGTTTCCTCTTAGGGATGCAGACCATGCATAAGACCATATTTCCTTTTTGGGCGCTAACTACATGTCTGCCCCACTCTACTTCTTATGGACTAACCTTTTTCAACGTGATTGTTATGTCTTTGCTTCCTCTTGTTTCTCACACCGAGCATGACTCACGTGGGCCTAAAGAAAGCATCAACCATGACATCTTTTCTGGAAAGCCTAGAGTGTAAGCCCCATAACCCATCCCAAACTATGAGGACATTGATCCCAACCAAGGAAAGGTACATAGGAAGACTCCCAGAGGTTAAAGCCCAACAACCATTGGTCCCGAACATATTCATGTCGGTTCACCAAACCCATCCAGAACAACTAGGGCTATGATTCTTTCCAAGGCAAGGTATGTAGAAATCCTCTTTAAGGTTCAATCCCAACACAAATTGGCCCCGAACATCTTCACATCGGTTCACCTAACCCATCATGAACTACGTGGACTTTGATCTTTGACAGGGAAAGGTACATAGGATGCTGACCTCAAGTTCAAGCCCAATATTCTATTGGTTCTGACCCCCCTTCATGTCGAACCACCTTCGTCCCATAAGACATCAAACTGCATGCCCATTTTCGTCCTGCACGATGTTAAACTACATCCACCATTCCGAACTATGTGGAATTTGATCCTTATCTCCTGGATAAGGTATGTAGGAAGCCTCCCCGAGGTTCAACCTCATCCAATGGTAATCCATTGTTAACCCATCTAGTAGTAAGACATTGTCACCCCATCCAGCAGCAACCCTTTGTGACCCCATCTAGCAGCAAGCTGTTATCCCCCCATCCAGCCACAATCCGTTGTGACCCCATCTAGCAGTAAGTCGTTGCGACCCCATCGAGTGGTAAGACATTGCGAGCCTATCCAGTTGTAATCCATTGTGACGCCATCCCGTGGTAAGCCATTGCGACCCCATCTAGAAGTATTCTATTGGGACCCCATCCAGCGGTAAGACATTGTGACCCCATCCAATGTTAATCCATTGTCAACCCCATTCGGCTGTAAGCCATTGAAGTCCCCAATTGACAATAATCCGTTGTTAGGTGAACTATGGGTAATTTAATTCATTGCCACTGTGATACGTAGGAGGTCTCTTTGAGACTCAATCCCAACATCATCATCATCATCGAGTCGACTCCATCTCATTCTCCACCCACCTCACTTAACCATCCATCATCCATTTTGGTTCTTACCCGGGCCGCCACATCCTGGTGCGGTCATGCCACCTCATTACCCATCCCATTTAACAATAAAAAGGTGGCTAACCATGCGTTTGCCCCAAAATCAGTGTTCCCTCTAGGGGTCTCACTCACCTGATCCACTCAAGTCAGTGTTCCGATCAGTCTAATCCATCTCTGCTAGATGTTAAACTTATGGCATACCTATGTTAAACATAAGAAGTTGAGGAAAACCTTAGATACATGCCTACGACAAAAACATTCCCCACGTTAGACGTGGGCTGCCTCTAGATTTCGTGCCCTCGATAAGCCTTATAATAAAGAGAAGAAAACCATATGCACCAGTGTTCCTGTGTCGAGACATGCCAGTGATATCTAATGTGACTACTCCCCTGACTGAAAGTTGCTGCCCTGACTGGAACCCTTGTAATGTCCCAAAAAAGCAGTGTAATTAACTGGTGTCTATAAATATATGGCACTAGGAAGAGTTTCCCAAAAAATGTCTTAAATCTATAAGGGAGACCCAGACCAGGGGAAGTGTTCTGAGGGGGAATCCGTGAATGGAATAACCGACATCCCTTTATCCTTTTTCGACAAAGGAGAAAACATCCCTGAACAAGGAATGGATGTCGCCTGCCTTTGGAAAGCGGGAATGCAGGGAAACAAACAAAGTTGCTGTCCTCAATGAAGACGGATGTGCGCACCCCAGTGAAAGCATCAGAAATAACACAGTTAGACAAACTACGTGCCTAATAATATAGGGAACCCCTTTGAAGTAGCGACATGGCACATGGTTGGTGCATAGTTTAGCTAATTGTGTTCCCAAACTGTGCACACTTTTTTTGAGGGTGAAATACCCATTTTTCTCTTAATGAAGGTTTTAAACGTTCATCTTCTTTCTCCCTCTCTTCTTAAGTAGTGAAATCCTCCTCCCTCACACATTATCTCATCCTCACTTCTTCATAGGGGTTGTGATAACTCCTTCTATTAAAATCCAAATGTCTCACTATTGGAATCATTGGAAAGCCCTCAAAAATATCTTCGAGCATCTCCTTTATATTTAATGTTTCTTGTATCCTCTATTGCGCTATCTATGTGTGAATTTTCCATCTATTTTCTAGTTGTTTGACAATTTCTTCATTTTCACTCATTATATGTTGAATGAAGACTAGAAAATGGATGACTGTAGTGATACTACCCCAAGGAATGTGGTATATTTATTTACCACTCTTTTAATTGTTTTAATGTGGGTGCATCATTGTGTTGCTCATCGAAACCTTCCAGAGATGGAATAAATTTGTTAAATATAATTAATTGATTGTATTTTAATATCTGACACCATTCATGTGAGTAGATAATCAACATCATGGGTGATCAATTTGATAGAATTCCCCCAAATAGGTATGTATCCCCTTTAGAGGTCTTATTCCCAAACCACAAATGGTTAAACACCTATTTATGTGTAAATTAATTTTAATGAAATTTTTAAAGGGAAAATTGAATTAATATGTTAACCACTAGTGTGTGTGTGTGTGTATGGGTTGTACCATGTTAAATGACTCAATTTATAATTTTTCTGAGATTGAAATATGATCCATGGGTTAGTCCCCTTCTTGAAATTTCCTATATTCCATGCTCATTGACTAAGCCTAATGTTTTATGCCTTTTGACATTGTTTATGCTGGTTTCTATATATGCATGTTTTATAGCTTCAATTCATATGATTATTTCATAAGATTAAGCTACATGCCTTTTACTCTGAGATTTTTTCTTAATTCCATGAACTCTTTGCCATATGTTATAATTGATTGGATTGAATTGGATGTTATTCTTGGCTATCTTGTTACCATTTGATATGTTTATGCCTTATTGATGAAATGTGATTATTTATGTTATGTATTGTGAGTTTTTTGTGATTAATATGCCTCACCATATACATGATGATAGGGAACACGAGTCTTGTTTTAAGGACATTGTGGTTGGACTTGTCGTGTTTAGTTTAGATCTACTTGACAATCTAGGAGTGATACATTGGCTTTCCATGTATGGGATCTCCGGGAGGATTACATATCCTCGTGAGTGACACTATTTCCCCTAGTGGAGAAACCATGTAGGGAACCATTGGAAAGATGGATATGTTGAGCCTCTTTTGATAATTTGTCCCCTATATGAGATACTTGGTACGAACTCAGAGTCACCATGCCATGAGTGATACATGGAATGCCATTATGGACTGCCTTGGATGAACTCAGTGGTATTGGTTACATTGGAGACACGTTTAGTGACCCTTGAGATTTTTATATATCCCCATGGATAGGCTTAGGACTCAACCATTATATTTGAAAGATTATTTTTCAGTGCATATGTGATGCCTTTTATTTATGCTATGATCATGCCTGACTGATGACATGGAAATTTGACCACCATGTCGAAGAATAAGCCTGGGGTTTATCTACCTTGGTTGATTCATTTATTATGGATTATGTATTTATCATATATCCCATAAAGGTTCCTTGGATAAGACATCTGACTTAGTCCATGGTCGAGTATCCATTTAGGAACCCGGAACAAAGTGTTTAATATTTTCTTTAATTATTTCCCTTCATTTATTATATATGGTATATTGTTCACCTATCTTTCACACAAAATGTATTGATCTAGACACCATTGGTGGCGGCCTGCTAATATTGTATCTCAAACCCTAATTGGGCCACCTATATTACCCAAGAAAACATCACAATTTTAGATATTGATATGGGAATGCATATAGATTCTAATTCTTGATTGTTCTTCTAGGTTGGATCACAGGGTAGAGGACCAAGCCTATGCTCTAGATTCTTTTAGTAATAGTTTATTCCTTTTTGTATATTTTTCAAGCATGTAATATATACTTTTATCCCCTACTCCCCATGCACATTCATTTTTGTATAGCATCATGCTATTATCACCATTTGGTATTTCATATTTATTTAGTTTCTTCTAGTTATTTATTTATATTTTTTGGGTTTATTTCCATCATTTTTTCTACTTGTTACTTACTGTTGTCTATTTTGATCACTCTAATATATGGGGGTATATTCTCCCCAAAAACACATCTTAGTCCCTCACTACTAGTTGGTAGCCTCTGGAATTTGGGGAGGCATGATTGAGGTATTGTGGCCACCTTCTTGAGGCATCATTAAGTGTTACTCAAGAAAGGATTAGTATTTACCTTTGGTGGAGTTTTCATATAACAACAGTTTCCATTAAGGTATTAAAATGGAAAAATATAACGAATTATAAGGAAAGAGATGTCACACAAAAACATGATGGGATAAATATATTGAAAGGAAACTTTTAGGCCCTAAACATTTTGAAGAGACACCAATTAAGTTAAAGGCTATTCAGACTCTCATTAAAGAAACTCAAAGTAGAAAAAAGAGTTATGCTAATAACAGGAGGAAATATTTTGAATTCCAAGTGGGATATAATGTTTTCATGAAATTATAACCATGTAAGGGTATTATAAGGTTTGGTAAGAATAGGAAATTGATCCCCAAGTACATTATAACCTTTGAAAATATTGAGTGAATTGGATTTGTTACTTAGCATTTGACAATGTCTCCGAACCTATAAAAAGTAAATGATTTGTTCCATATATCTTTTCTAAGGAATAACATGTCAAACACAACTCATGTACTGACCTATAATAAAATATAGTGGGAACCTAATATATCATACTATGAATAACCCATCAAGATTCATGAAACTGGAGAGAAACTATTCAGAAATCAAATGACTTATCCGATAAAGGTACTTTGGATGAATCACAAAATGGAGGAATCAATGTGGGGACCATATGATATCATAAAGAAGATATACCCTCATATTTTAGAGGGTAATACCCCTAAAATTTTATGGTTGAAATATTTGAAGGAGGGATGATTGTAACACCCTAAGACATTATAATATTTTCCTCTTAGAATAAATTTAATTTTATGGATAGCTTGTATTACATGAAACAACGACTTTCTTCGATGTCTTACATTACACGCAAAAAAGAGTGTAACCAAATACTATTAATATTATCTATTATATTAGTGGTTATAAATATTATTAAATAACATATGAAAATATATGGCTGAAATCATTGGTTACCGATTAATAATAAAAGAATATAAAAACCAATTGAATATAATGGAAATGTTTTTAAAAAAACTATTTTTATGAACTAATGGAATTTTATTTTAATAAATTAAATTAATTAATATTATAAGATGATATTAATTAAATTTATATATTATATATTCAATAAAATGTTTTAGCATTAATATAATATATTTTATAGGGGTAAGATAAGATTAAATCAAATTTTATGCAAAATGTTGTATTTTTCGAAAGGCAGTTTTGCCGCCTTCTAATGGTGCATTTAGTTTAAAAATAAATTTTGACGCTTTTATAAATTATATATGGAAAAAATAAAAATAAATTTTAAAATTATAATGGAAAAACTATATTGTTGTTATTTTTTGGTATTTTTCTGAGAAGTTTTATTTTTTGTTGAATAGTGAAAATAATAGATTTTAATTGAAAAATACCTTTTTTATAAATAATTTATAATGTTAAATTATATTTTTTATTGGTTTTTATCTAAAAATAGATCAATTATACATATATTAATCTCATTTAGGTCATTTAAATTATTTTTATATCGAATTAAAATATAAAAACTTAGAAAACGTTTGGATATTTTCTCTTTAAAAACCCGCTTTCTCATTCCATCTGCATGATTAATTTTAAATTAATTATTGTCACTTATATGGTTATAAATTGGAAAAATGGATTAAATATATAGAATAATAACAATTTATAATTTTTAATAAAGTAAAAATAATTTTTTACCAAATTTTTAAGTGAATGTAGTTAAAATTAATTACCGTGATTAAGAGAAAACCGAGTTTATCGAGGGACTAAACTTTAATATTAAGGGAAAAAATATCCTAGAAACTTATTTAAAACCTATTTTACGGAAGTATTTATATATTATAAATTATATTATCAATATTGGAACATTATTTGGACCATGTGACATGAAAAAACATGGGTTCAATTCACTCTATCAAAAACATTCAAGTGTGTTACTCACCCCAATTATAAAAGTCATTCCCATATCCTCTATATTTGAAAACTTAAAACCAACTTTTTTAGGACAATAACTAAAAATATCACTCCAAAAACTTCATCCCCTAATCCTAGAATCCTTATCTTTTGTATAAATCCAACTTAAGAAGGAATTAGTGTAAACCTAATACGGATACCCAAAAAAGAAGTAATATTCTTCTAAAAGCAGTTTTATTTTATTTCCATTTACACATCCTTAAATATATATTATTATGTTATTATATAATAACCCCATAATCTTAAATATAATCATATTTTTTATGTGAAGGTTATTACCTACAACATCACACACATCCATCAAATGGGTTACAAAATCATCATGTGTGTGTAGAGTGGTATACTGCCTAGCGAACCGATGTCATTCATTTTCTATTAACACCTTTAAAGGTTGGGAATAATTATTTATAGTTTATATATGATATATATATATATAATATTTATTATTCTTTTATTCTTTTATAATTATTTTATTACACATACATTCATGCCTTCTATTTTTGGGTAATATCATAACATCACTTGTGTGTACGACAGACTACTACCTCATGAAGCAATATGATTCATTCATGCTTTACATGGAATGTATTAAGAATGTTTAAAAAATATATTTGATATATATTAAGAAATAATTACACTATACTATATATATATATCATGTAATATTATTTCTTTCAAAATGACAAGAAAATGAAAACAATGTTCATACATATGTATAGCCTACCGTCTCCATGAATGGTGAATTTAATTTACTATCAACAAATTTTATAGATTAATATAAATATATATAATGAATATATATGATATTTAAAAAAATTTTAAATTTCTTATATGATTAAATATTGATTGAATTAATATGTATAAAAAACAACATGTCAAAACATACTTAAAAAATAAGGCAATTATCACCCAAAACTATGAAAATAATGAAAGATTTATAACAAATGGGTGATAAGATGTTATAAAAGGATATTATATGATATTATAAAAATTAATATGGTTATAGTATAGGAAAATAACATACTTAACACCATTATACATGTGTTTAAAGAGTGTTTAACCAAAATTAATCGTAAGGTAATAGATTTCGTCTCAATTTATATTTAATTGAGATTTAATTGTTATTATACACAAATTCAATTTTATAAGGTGTATATACGGACCCTTTCAAATATAATATCATGAATAATTCAATATTAATGGTATTTTATGTTTCAATTTGATTTATTTCATATAATGAGATTTTATTTAAAAATTACCAAGTGATAAAAGTTATTGTGAAATCTCACTATCTTTTGTGATTGTTAACTTTCTTTTAAAACAATCACTTTATTGTAATAATTTTTCATTGGAAATTGCATTAATATTAAATATCCATATTATTGTGTAGTATATATTATTATTTATTAAACAATATATCATTTCTACATATTATTTTTACTTTTAATGTTATTTGATTAACTATGTAAATATTAATAAATTTGTATCCTTTACTCAATATAGATATTTAATAAGGCTTGTATTTTAGAAATTAATTAGATTATACAATATATGGACAAATATATGGAATTTTAGGACATGGGTTGAGGCCCATTTAATATAATCCCATTAATTAATTGGTAGTCTTATGAGATGAATCAGTTGGCCAAATCATATGGGGTTTTACCCAGTATGTTAAACAGTCTTATGAAAGGTCTTGATGGTAAAGGTTCCATGTGCTTGGGAAACATGGGATCCAATATTTAAGAATTTCATTCATTCAGAAATTATTTTTTATTATTATACATTATATTTTTTCTCTGAAATTGTCTATGGATTCATTTCATTTTCATTTTATTAATTAAATGACATGTATTTGAGTTATTTTTCCTACCATATTGATTATGAATTATCTAGATATTTATGTGTCTTGTGTGTTCAATTATATACCATGACATATTTATCATGATTATTTATTAATGATAGCTTCCATTATACTTAACCCTTGATTATCATTTTATCTCACCCTTATTTTGGTCATTTTTTAGGATATGAAGGTGAATTCTTAGAATGAGTTTTGAGGATGTCGAGCTTTTACTTTTATTATGTTTTATTTTTTTCCCAATGTAAAATGGGTATCATGTATATAATCTAGTTTTCCAAAACTGCTAAAATGTTGGGTCCTTTGGGATTTTAATCTTTTATTTATGCCAATTTTATAAAGTAAGGTACCATCTCTTGGCTACTGGGGTTAGGGTCATTAAAGTTGGTATCAGAGGAAGTTTAGTAGAATACTTGGGAACTAGATTTAGGAAAACATAGATTACTGACCATAACTTCAAGATTATATTTGATAATATGTATAGAAGAACTTCCTAATGTTTTGGTAAGGTATATATTATGTTGGTCATTCTAGAAATACATATCTATCTAGAAACTACAAGTGGTCATGGTTCTGACACAGATATACCTAGGGGTTATAACATTGAAAATGGTGTTTTGGTCTTGACTCAAGATTAAATTAGTATATGAAATTGGGGCTTAATATATACCTGGTTTGGCACTCCCATGGGACGTTCTTAGTATAATTCACATTTTCTTTTCCAACCATTATGAATTATTTAAAAGTAAAATTTTCCCCAAAGAAACCAATGATTATAATTATGAGATTAATAGTGCATTGAATTTTAATTTATGTTGAGCATTACACCATATTTTGAATTATACATTATGTTTTAAAATTTATAACTTCATGAGATAATTCAGAATATGTCATTGTTTAGAAATGGCTTCTGGAAGGGAGAATAATATCATTACCTGTGGAAAATATAGATATTTCCATGCCGAGGAGACCAATACACCTGGTATTGGAATGGAGAAGATTATGTCCATAATAGGGATGATTAATCAAGTTATGAAAAATGACCTTCCCCTAATTGATCAACCCATTACATAGTGAAATTATCCAATGCTGAATTGCATTATATGATAAACCCCCCCTCGTTTAGTGGGACTACTAATCCAATTGTAGATGAGAAATGAATTATGTCTATGGAGAAGATATTTATGGATTTGGGATGCGTTGAAAAGGAACATGCTACAATTTTCATGTATTTTATAAATATTGATGTTTATCAATGGTGGGTTTTCATCTAGATTGATAGAGAGGAAGAATAAATAAAACTCATGGAATGTAAATTTTTTAAAGAGATGTTATTTAATAATTATTTCCCTCATGTGAAAACAATTCAGATTAATAAAATGTCTTTATCTTAAATAAAAATGATAAATAATGTTTTATGGAATATTAATATACCTTTATCCAGTTATATAGTTATTCCAAGAATTTCATATGCAACACGAAGTGCAATATTGACCATTTATTTGAAGGGTTTACGCCAAGTCTCTGAAGGGTACTGGTATCCCAAACATTTTTTTTCATAAAATGAAATAGTTTTATGTACCATAAAAATGGATAATTAATTCTATTGATCCTACAAATTCATTGAAAATCAAGAGAAGAATAGGTCATCTAAACACCATGAAAAATGAATTGCATCAAAAATGAATAAGAAGATGAATAGTTTCCCAAAATGAGAGAAATGTGGAAGGAATGACTCTGGGAAATGCTTGAAGGGCATGCGAGTTTGTTTTAAGTGCAAGAAAAGGGTTATCATGTTATATAATGTAAAGAGAAGGGGGAAAACTAATATTCAATTTTAAAAATTCTAGTAGAAGTGGAATTATGAAAATAAATGATCCAAGTGTTAATGGAATCTCCAACAGAAGAGGAAAATGGGAGATGGAAAATCTTATGAGGTCATTACAACTAAGGTAGATGTACCGAATGATATTGTGGGAGGTACATTAATCCTGTATTTCAATTTATTCAATGATTTATTTTATTCTTTATCATCACACTCTTTTATATCTACCCAGTTTTCAAAGAAAATTAGGCATTCCTCTTTTCATTTAATAAGGGAGTTGTTAGTGAAAACTCCCAAGGGAAGTCCCATTACAATAAATATGTGTTGGGTAGTGCCCATTATAGAACACAAACATGATTTATTTTGTGACCTTATTATCATATCTATGTTTTAATTTGATGTAATACTTGATATGGACAGGATTTCAAAGTACGATGAAAACCTTTACTGTAAGATGAAGGAAATTATGATTTCTGAGGATGATATAGAATTCCTTATATTTAGATAAGAAACTTCGTCATCGGATTCATATTTAGATCCACCCCTAGCAGCTCTACTAAATTAAATTCTTATAAAAGAAGAGAAAAACATCATGGGATAAATGATTTAATCCTTAAATTGTGGATGTACCTACTATATAGGAATATCGTGATGTATTTCTCGATAAATTACATTGACATTCCCTAGAGCATGAAGTTGAGTTTTCCATTAATTTAATCTCTGATGCAAGACCAATATCAAAGAATACCTTTATAAGGGGTTCTATAGAAATAATGGAGCTGAAGAAACAAATAGAGGATTTGGGTAATAAGGGACCTTTTCACCCTAGTGTTTAGCAATAGAGAGCCATGTTCTCTTCGTTAAGATAAAATATTGATCTACGAGGTTTTTCATTGATTATAGAAAAATCCATGCTATTATGATAAAGAAAAAGCATCCTCTACCTCATATCAATGACCTATTTGTTCAATTTCACAGATCCTAATATTTTTCAAATAATGATCTTTATTATGGATATCATCAATTATGTGTAAATAAAAAAAGATATTTTGAAGACAAATTTTCAAATGAGGTATGGAAATTACATGTTTACAGTAGTGTCAGTTGGATTGACTAATGCACGCTTTATTTTTTTATATCTAATGTAAAAAATATTGAAGGAATATTTTGATGGTTTTGTTGTGGTATTCATTGATGATATTATGGTGTATTCTAAAAGCTATGAGGACTATGAAAATCACTTGACGATCATTATAAAGACTCTTAGAAGGAAAACATTATATGTGAAATTTAGTAAGCATGATTTCTATCTTTGGGATGACTATTTTCTTGGCCATATTTTCTAAAAAAATGGAATCTCAATTGATCCTGTAAAAAAGGTTGTCTGATAATGACCTACACCAATGAGCATAACTGAGGTACATATTTTCATTGGTTTGGCATGTTACTATTAGAGATTTAATCATAATTTTACCCAATTGGATAACCCATTATCCAATATTATATGTAAATGGGTTACAATTTTTTGTATAATGGAATGTCAAGAAGGTTTTGATGAACTAACGAGAATATTGTTCAATGCTATTATTTTGACTCTACCATATGGAAGTGACGGGTTTTTGATATTTAGTAATTTTTAAATATAAGGGACTTGGTTATGTCCTAATTTAAATGATAATGTTTTTTCATATGAATCAAGGTAATTAAATATTGGGAGGCGGTCTCTTCCCTCAACCAGAAGAGTGATCTAGGGCCTGATGGCTTCCTAAGATCCTTTTATGTGACATCTTGGAGTATAATAAAAGATGAGATAAGGCAATCATTCTAGATATTTTAAGGGATGTGGGTTTCCAAGGGTATACTGTGTGAATACAATGGTTGTTAATCCAAAGGTGAGAGACCCTATCTCTATTAGTCAGTAAAGACCCATAAGAATTTGTAACTTCTCATACAAGGTACTAGCCTATATTCTCAACATAATTCTAGAACCTTATACCAACAATATTGTTTCAGTGGAACAATATTTTTTTATTCAAGGATGTAACATCCAGGGTGATCTCAGGATGGATCACTATAAGATTGGACATAATAATGTTAAATCCTAAGGTTCTAATATTGTCATCAAGGTAGACGTGGAGAAGTATTATGTCAAAATGGAATGGAGTTTTATTATCAATGTTCTGAATGCTATGAGATTTTTTGTGTGGGTGATCTTCCTCCTCTTTAGATGTTACAAATACACCTAGATTTCTATCACTCGTATGAGAAAAGATTGGGTTTTTTCAAAGCAGTTGTAGGTCTGAGACAAGGGGACCCTTCATCTCCAAGTCTCTTCATCTTGGCCCATGAAGCTCTTAGTAGATCCATCTCTAGGAACATTGCTGATGGAGCCATTATCCCCTATCATTATAGACCAAAAAATAATTTCATATCTCATTTACACTTGGCGGTTGATTACTTGATTTTTTATAATGGGATTGGAAGTTCTTTATTCAATCTCAACAATGTTATGGATGATTATAGTAAGTGGAGTGGAAAATGTATCAATAAGAAAAAAATTAGTGTCTCGATTGGAAATAATTTTCCTAAAATAATAAGTAAGAAAATCTGGGAGGTTATAAATATTGGAAGGAAGGAATTTCCCATTATCTACTTAGTTTCCCCTATTTCTTCGGGCCATATTCACAACCACTTTTTTGTGGGGCAACAAGAGAAAATTGCTATTCGAATAAGAAATTGGAAAAATCATTTTCTCTTGTTTGGGGGTTGCATTACATTAATTAATTTCATCCTTTCTTCCATTCCAACACTTATTATGTCTTCTGTCCAAGTCCTCAAAATTTGATATAAGAATAATGGAGAAAATATTTTTAAAGTTACTTTGGGATTAAAATGATGATGGGAGATGTCATTGGGTTTTGTGTGGAAAGATGGCTAAAGAAGTAGATAATGGTGGTATTAATGTAAGGGATGTAGAGGAAAATATGAATTTCATGCAAGATTTCCTTGTCTGGGATGTGATGGAGGGTCAATCCTGGTGGGGTAATTTCATCTCTCATATGTATGTATTGGTGATGTAAGATCCCAATTATCATTCGACAGGTGTAAGGAAAAGCATTCAGGGACATACTCAGGAGCTTCAATTACTTGAACGTTGGATTTTAGGTTGAGGTAACACAAGATATTGGAATAAAAACTGGGAAGGTTCTATGATGGTATTTCTAGGGTTCCTTTCTCATTTAATATCATTTACCAAATCAATCTAATACCCTCTTCTCATCCAATCTACCTTGAATTCTTAGCAACAATAAGTGTTTGATAATATAATCTGGAATGAAGAGATAGACGAGTTGGTTTTCATGTGATATCTATCATGTTTATTTAGTATCAAGGAGTATTGATTGATTCGGCGTGGTCCTGTAGATAGTGATATGTAGGGTGGGATTATCTATTGTTCCTAAATACCTTTAAAATTATACTTCGTTCTATGGCATATTATAATTCATTCTTTATCCATAGACAATGAGATTCAGTGGAAGGGAATCCATTTAGATTCAAAGTGTACGTGTTGTGCCATGCCTAATGAAGAATCAACTCACCACCTTTTTTCCATGGTGGCTGGGAAAAGACAATCTGGGAGAGGCTTGGAGACTTTTTCATCTTTCTTATCCATAATGACCAAAGTGATGCCATTCTTCTAAATTGGTTTAACTGACCGAATACTAATAAATATGAGAATATATAATGGTTTATTATGTTAGATACATGGTTTTAGACTATTTGGAGGGTAAGGGATAATATTAAACGTGAGGGAATCTATATCTATTAGCTTTCTATGGAGGTAATATCATGGATTTTAGTGGTAGATCTTGGACTTCTCTTGAATAAATGGGATAAGTCATCATTTATGAGTTCCTTTATCACTATATGGGTTCCATCTCTTTCTCCACATTGTCTATATCATTAGGGGATTAGAGAAAAATGAAATATTCTGAAGAATGGTTTGAAACTCAACACTGATGGCTCGTATTCTAATTGTATAATTAGGGGAGGGTGTGTGGTTCAAGATGAAAAGGGTTCAGTTGTGTTTTCCATCTCCAATGATTATGGCTATAGTGACTCTCTTATAGAAGAAGAAAAGGCACTTCTAAATGGTTTAAATCTATGTTTAGACCATAATTTTAATCTAGAATTGATGGATAGGGACAGTTCGATCATATCTAACTCCCTTCATATGAATACAACTATCCCTTGGAACATAAATTATGAAATTAGAAGCATCAATAATCTGGTGAGTGACAAGGTGCAGGTGAGTCACACATCGTGTGAACGAAATAAGGATGCAAATTTTCTGGCCTCTAGGTATTGGCATCATGGATCCTCTCTTCGTAGTAGTCTTTTTTCTCATTTGGGATCCCTTCCCTTGGTGTGTGAAAAAATAGTGAGAGGGGATGCTCTCGGCTTACATTTTTTCACTCTCCCTTGTGTTTTTTGTTTTGTTTCTATCGCTTGAAATTAATAAATTACTTATTTTTTCCTATTTGGAAATGGGATGACATTAATATGGAATTTTTCATAGGAATACCAAATACTCTTATACATAATGATGCAATATGGGTTATCAATGATCACCTAACAAACTATAAGAGAATATTTACCTCCTTAGAACCTTGAAAGGATATATGTTAATGAATTTTTTAGACTTCATGGTTCACCTATATCAATTGTTTCAGATCAATATCCCCATTTTACATTGAAATATAGAATAGTCTTTAAATTATCTTGATACTAAGCATCATTTTAGCTCCTCCCACCATCCTCAAACCGATTGATATTTTGAAAGGAAATATATGGAATATCAGAAGCCCTTGACCTCAACTGGTGGTAGCCTAGCCTCATACCAATATTAGAAAACTAATTGGATCCACACATACTATCAAAAAATTAATCAACATGTGTAAGGGGATTTACTGGTTATTAATCATCACCTAATTCCACCTCTATTTATCTACACATAAATACAATGGGACATTCAACTTCTTGGAAAAAAATAGGATCACTCCAAGAGGATGTGCTCAGATGAATGAATCTATTTGACTCTAAACCCTCCAACTAAGTAATGGTCTATAACTTCTTATCAAGAACCATCCTATAATCTATAATCAATATGGGTTCATACTCGACATAAGATTAGTTATTCATTAAATATCACACTTGGGTGGAAACCCATAACAATAATCAAGAAACACATCATGGAATTAATTATTTGTGGGAGGAGACATTGCCTTGCAAGTCACCTCATGTCTTAAAGAAACACTAACCAGATGGTTTATAATTGTCCTTGGATTTTGATTTACATGTCCCAAATAGCCTACATATAGATCCCACTCTCTAACATAGGTATTATTGTCTCCCTTGAAGGGCATAAAAGGTACTCATTGATGATAGTGGTTTATGTGTGCTCAATAATGAGTACACTAATCCTTCTTGGGGATCATTTTGAAATTATCCAAATCTAACATGAAGAATTCCCAGATGAATATATTCCCACTGATCATAATGGTGTACTATATTCACCTTTAGATACACTATGATTTTCACAATATGGTGTATAAATAAAAAACACCCCATATGTATATTATATTGGAAACCCTATATAAATAACCAAATGCTAAAATATAAAGTATTTTGATGAATTTGTATCAAATAAATAAAAAAATAGGTTCGATTACACAAGAATCAGACATCTGACTGTAGATAGCTCAATGAACTACATGGAAGGAATCTTCTCAATAGAATGAAGTTGGCCAGAACCATATCCCTAATCTCCCAAAATATGACTCCCCGTAGGTTCATTTCCTCTTTTTCACTATTTTTTCTAAGTACTATGATCACATCCATGACCTAAATTGCTAAAGGAATTCCAATTTCTAAAATAATATTATTCCATTGTCCCTTCCTCTAAACCCATGGTCTAAATATATTTGTAATCACTCTCTAGTCATAGTGAAATTTCGCAAATACTTTTCATGTTCTAGAACTCCACATTTTTTAAACACTCCTTTTAAAAACTATAAAAATCTAGTTGATCCTTCCCCCGATGGCTGCATAGATAATACTTGACGTAGACTCTCCCTCTTAGAGGAAGTGAAAAACAACTTCTCGGTTTGATTTTCCTATCATCACCCTAGTGAGATTACTCAAATCATAGCTTCCTACTTTATATTGATCCACCCCCAATAACAAAAAAAAAATTTATTTCCTAGATTACCTACCCTCATTTGGGTTTACTCAAAAATTAAGGCATGATTTGTGACCTCTAAAAAGGATGTTAGCATGAATATTTTCAGTTAGAAATGAATACAGTGCATTATGTCATCCTCAAAATTATTTCCTCTATTAGCCTCATCATCCACCAACATGTGTGTGAATAGTATAAACCATTAAATAAAGTGGTTTAGTTCATCAATTATTATCCCCCTATACCAAATTCATAAAATCCCAAGATATGTCATCCTTTAGAGTCTCTATGTTGAAGTTTTTAAATAAAAAAGACCATAAATCCTTCCAAATATATCATACATGTTGTTCTCCCTATTCTAGAATGTACCACTAGTTCTTTGTTGATCCCCAAAGCATACAAGTAGAAAGATTAACCTACCTCTCACGGGGTGTCTTAAGGTGGTCAAAAAGTAATAGCATAGACTCACTGAAAAACTCAATTTGTGGTC
Organism: Viscum album; assembly: GCA_963277665.1. Lineage (NCBI taxonomy): Eukaryota > Viridiplantae > Streptophyta > Magnoliopsida > Santalales > Viscaceae > Viscum > Viscum album. Next base: position 195,984,468 of record OY728157.1, on the reverse strand, counting down.
CACCCTCACCCATATAGAGTAATGTATTCTACAACTGAAACACATTAGTCAAGTATGAAAATGTTAGACTAGCCCTCAGGGACCCATGCCTCGTATATTACAATACCTAAATAAGACTCCATCAGAGATAATAATAAATAGTGGGGATTGGAATAATATGTGACTCTTGTTCTACTACTGGTAGGGTATTCTCATCCCCATACCTTTTAGAGCTTAAGTGAAGGTCATCCTAGTGGAATATATCTAAAATTATAAAAAGATGACTTATAATATATTTCTATCATCAGTATAATATCATAGTTTATTTAACAAATAATAGGAATATGTTTCTCTACCCCAAACTCACCCCCTATGATATAAGGGTCTCACAGAATAAGGCTTAAGTCTAGCATAAACTAAACATTCTAAAGGTAGATATGACCTCACATAGGTCCTATAGTATTCATAGCATGTCAAATTAGAGGTCAATAATTATTCATTAATCAATTAGTGTTTCACCAAGAAGTTATATATAAAAACCCAATATAAGTTTTTATTAACTCTTTAAGTAACCCAAACCTATATATTAACTAGAATGTCAATCACAAGAAAGAATTCCAATCTCACGTGAACCCTAAATTACAATAATGGTTCATGAACACACTCTTTTTATCACCCTGGGATAAGAGTAAACACACATAAATCATAAATAAATATCAAAATGCATCAACTAGAAAAATAAACCAATAGTAAAATAAAAAACAAAGAATAACAGTCCCATCCATGGTAACATAGACTTCCACCATATGTTGGTAGGATAATACTATGAAAAAGATCTATATTAGGCCCTTTCAGCATCTTATAAACTATATATAATATACCAAATAGAAATAGAAAATAAAAACAGTTGTCTAATATGACTTGTAATATACATGATCTGGTTCACCTTTGTTGTGACTGAACTGAAGCACCATGTACCTCAGGAGTTCCTCCTCATATTCTAGAGGCTAGCAACCAATGTAAATGGTTGATATATGTCACATAGAGATAATATTATCACATGTATATATATCCAAAAACATAATGGAATAAATATCACAAACTGTTTATCACAACACAAAATACGTAAAAGGATAGATATCATTGGTAAATGCTAGAAAATAGTAAAAATAAATACATTCTATATACCAATGGTTTGGATACACACTTCAAGGATGAAAAATATATCACTTCTCATATAAAAATAAAATTAAATGAGTTTTCTTTATAAAAAATCACTACTTCAATGATCCATATCAATCATAATCCATTAAAGTGAATGATCCATCACCTAATAAGTATCAAGGTAAAATATGTCATCATTGATGAATGAGACATCATCAGTCATAGGTAGATGATACACTACCATTTTCATTTTTAGTTGGATGTGATACCCCCATATTATAGCATGGGTTGATGAGGAATCACCAAACTATCCCATATGGGTGGATGATATATCAATGGTCTCACTATCAAAGTGGAAGACATACTATCATCTATGTTCCCAAAGTGGATGATGCACCATCAGTATTTTCCTTAGGTGGATTATGATCTAGTGGTGTCACATCTATAGTGGTTGATACACAACCATTATCAATTTTTGGGTTGATGTAATACCCTTATAATAAGTCCCAATGTAGATGATGTACCATCAAGAAAACATTCATAAGGGAAAATGTCTCTACTAGTGCTAGTTCTCAACTGGTTGATATACCACTAATACATCATGTTAAATTTCATGAGATGATAATATTTTATTATTCTCTTAGTGAATCATGGATCACTAAAACTATTTAAGGATGGATGAGAAACCACAAACCTACCCGAAGTCATTAGTATACCTTTAGTGAACCAAGGTGGATGAGATACCACCCCCGATTTACTTTAGTTGGATGGATTCCTACTTATATAATTAAGACAAAAAATGAATGACGCGTCACTAAAATTCAAATAATGGCATTTATAAACATTGAACATATCAAAGGTTAAGTTCAAAACTTTTTAACCCTTATCAATGTCTCAAGATTCGGTTATCCTACCTCTATCATAGCTTATACTCAAGAAATTACTCACTAATGAATACTCAAGGGGCCTTCACTATTCCTCTATGATTGATTTTTAGTAAAATAAACCCATAATAGGTTCAAAATAAATATTTCAATCTCAATTTCATATAAATTTTTGTCATTGGGGACCAATGGTTTTGATGCACGTCACCCATATACCACACACAACCTTCCAGAGTTCCATTAGCTCAATTGAAATTTATGAAAACAAATTTAATTAAATTTTAGGATGTACACAACAAATAATCATTTCCCAAATTTCATAAGATGTATGAATGGTATAAATAACTATTAGGTCACCAAGGTACTGTCTACCTGGAACTAGTAGGGTCCAACTCTTCGAAAACCACCCCTTTATTTGGACTTAAATGAATATAATCAAGAAACCTATAAAATTGTATAAAGTTAATAATAATCATCAATATTTTGTTAAATAGTGACAAAAACCAAAATAATTTAAGGATTATGAGTCATATCCATATCATTTTCAACCTCCTATGTTGAATGGATCATGAAACCGATGATGAACAGATATGATTCCTCTCATGAAAGTAGATGGAAACAAATAGAACAATAGGAGGAAAAATTGGTTGTACTAGAGGAAATGTGAGTGAAATATCATTTTATAAAAATCAAAACAAAATTATTTAGTTTAACATTTTAAAATAAAACTATAGGTATACAATGAGTACCTACAGGCTAGACACAGGGTAGTCACCCAGGGGTCACCGACCACTCGATAGGCCACCTGGAGGCTTTTTCTCCACTATCCAATCCACTGATTACGTGGTGGATTTTTCAAGGGATATATGTCCCATAAACTTGATTTTTTTAGAAATTATACCACTTTTACTAACCAAAACATAATAAATACAAAAAATAGAAGAGGTTTGGTAAAATTGACATTGAAATCGCACCTCATATAAATGTGGAGTGTTATAGATTGGATGGTCACTCATGGATAAAATATTAAACGGGCAATAATAACATATAATTATAACCATGTAACCATATAATATGGGATTTAAAAAAATTATACCAAAGAATTACATTTTTAGAAAACAGGAAAATGATTTAGAACCCTTAACATAGTTATGGTTCTTATCTTAGAGTCATCCCTTGAACAACCAAATATCTTCAACATAAAAGAGATGAAAATTGTATAAATTCTTTAATAAATATATATGAAAAGAAATTGGATTTGGGGTAAAGATAAATGGTATGTGGGTGTGAGTATTTATAGGTCTAGTGAGTGGATTTCCTTTGAATAATGTATTGATTGTTTTTTTCATTATCCCAATGCTCCACTACTCACCAAAGTAACCCATTGCATCCTTTAATTCTAAACTAAAATTTTTAGTGAAAATATTATATAAAATCACCATCTTGGATGAATTTTTTAATTCATACAAATATAAGATGTCATATTTATTTTATTCCACCATTGTTTACAATATTATACTTTTTCTATAAAAAATTATCAACTTTCACCTGTTATGAAATATTTATGTCCTGATTAAAAATATTTAATCAATTTTATAAAAATAATCATCTAATTAATTGAAATTATAATTCTAAATAAATAATATATATTTTGTAAAAAATTAGTATCATGGTAAAACTCATTTTTTTACTAAAAAAATATATAATTAATACAACTTAACCCTTAGATACATAACTCCTTGCTAAATCACCATAAGTATTAATAGTAAGGTGTTCAATAAGGTTAATTTCATGGGGTGGTTAATAAAATATTGATCTGGTTATAATTTATGTTAACTTGATTTTTTTTCATATTATTCCCCTCAATCTTCAATTTTTGAAGTTCAACTTTGTCATGTTCTCAGGAAAAATCTTATGATGTTACCTCCTTCTAAATATTTGATAAATGTACATCATAAGGGATATTTCTACTAATCGAGTCAATGGTTTCTCCCATCACCAGTAATTAACTCTTTCCATTCTCCTTATTAATATAGACCAATTATAAAAAATACTCTATAATGACTCTATCTTTGGATTTTTTGAATTTAAAATTTCAATGAGATAGAGAGGGGGGATAAAAGAGTTTCAAAAAAAATAACGTGGGATGGATTTTGAAAAAATGTGAGAGATATTTATTTTTTGTGAAAGAAATATATGGTTATTATAAAAAGGATTCCTCAAACCACTACCAAGGGGGAATATAAGAATATAGTGTTATCCAAGATGTTGTTTCCGGGATAGAATAGGTTGGGGTCCACCTTTGTAGTCGAGCAAGTGTCGATGGTGTTGAATGAAGTGTCATCAATGATGAATGAAGTATTGAAGATAGCATGGTAAGAGATCCATAATGAATGATTCTATGTATCGAAATTATTCTTAATGAAATCTATTAGGCAACATGTCTTGGTAATGAAAATCAGCATTACAATAGATGGTGAGATCAAGGGTGGGAGATAAAATTTTTTCATGTGTCAAAAATTTAAATGGGTTTGGGAAATTCCCATTAGTTAGTGATAAAATACCATTAAGTGAAATAAATCCTTCAGTTGTGGGGTGTGAGATTTTTTGAGTGTTTAGAGAGATGACCAATGAGAGATATTTTTTATTTTGTATATGATAATAAATTATATATTTCTCTAGCGGAGTAGGATTTGGCCAAACCACATTATTTATATTGTTTTACGAGCATCATCTATTGTGATGACAATATATTCACCTAAAACATGTGTCAAAGCTCCATGGATTCAACATGATATTATGGAGATAGAGTCACATTTAGGTTTTCATTGGAGATCTATAGATGTTACACTAATAATGGGTGCAGTGAATCATGTTAGTATCTAGATGGATGATCTGATGTAGATAGAGATCCATTGAAAGTGGAGTTGATAATGACGATTCCAATTATGGTGGATTAAATGCCGATGGAGCCAATGATCATTGATACTAAGATGATGGAGATGAAAATGGATGAACATTAAAAAACAGAGCATCCCTGCCAACAAAAAATATATCAGGTTGTCATCTACCATTCTAGATATAGTTGCTTGGAGGTTAGGCATGTATCCAACCTAGATAGTGTGGATAACTTAGGGAATGATGCAAGAGATGATTTGGAAGTTGATGGAGTTGGTGTGAATTGTGATATTCAATTCATTGTTTTCATATTGAAGTAAAATGTTTTAAATTATCCCATTTAAATTCATCATACATGAAATTGTTTTATTGATTTGAATTCTTTTTAAATTCTCAAACATTTTATTTGGACCTGCTTCTGCCTAGGGATCCTTACCTAATGAGACTCCTTATTTGGGCCCTTTCCATTGAATAGACCATTTCACGCATGATCCTATGACATTTTTTATATCTTATTGTTGTTTGATACTTAGTCTCTGATAATTATTTATTCCCATTACATCATCACTGTCTATTTGTCCTGATGGAAAATAAATTTTTGTTTTGTCAGTTTAGGGACATGTGCGTGGTGGGAATTGGTTGGCCATTCTATTTTGAGGGACTGAAAATGTTAGGGTAAATTGATCACCCCTATACCAGTATGATCTCTTGTGATTCAATTTTGTTTTCTCACTGCCACTGGTTCTTTGGTGCTCCCATCTCTAGTCTCTAAACCCTAGCTAAATGTTTTCATCTGATCTTTGGTGTTGAACCAAAATACCCAACAAACTCTGTGGTATACTATGGTTGTACCACTCTTGGTGGAGCTTCAAAGACAACACTATTGAGCTAGGCCAAGTGCCTAATGAATAAAATCCAATCCCTGGAGGTTTAAATGTTTTGGGGGTATTTAGTGAACTTTGATGATTCTAAACAACTGAGTGAATACAAGAAGATATTAGGACAACCAGACCAGTTAGCATCAAAAATTGGAAAATGTTTTTCTTTTCATTCTTTTATCTCATTTTAAACAATTGTATCGTCTTTATTTGTATTGAGGTTTTCTTTTTATTTTCACTATAAATTTGATTTTTTTTTGAGAATTAATATAGAAGTGTGTGGTTGGTGGTGTTATTGACATGCACGTAGGTCCCTATAGGACTAAAACACCTTTAATCTTGGTTTTATTTAATATTTCCTTGAAATTTTGGTTTCTTTTGTTATTTTTGTATCAATCGGTAATATTAGTATTTTTTTTGAAAAGAATTTTGTTCTTTGTTTATGTTGTTTGGTGATCTTTCCCAATTTGGGTCACTACTCTGCCTCACAAAGGGGTTTGAGAGCCCTACTGCTTTTTTCTATCAAATTCAAATTCAATTTCCTATTTTATTTATTTACAGTTCCAGTTTTTGTTTTATTTTACTCATTTTAATCACACTCTTAAAACACCAATACCTTTATTGATTGAAATTATTTAAACATGAAATCCCTTTGAATGATACATAGTTTACAGAAGATATTGGTTGGTTTTTGGGGGCGTATGCGAAACATTTTCCTCAAGAACTCGACATCTACTCTATGGGTAAACATGTCCACAATGAGATATGAAATCGATAAATTTTATTATAAAAATGACCTTAATTTGTGGTAAAATAAGATGAGATCCCTTATTGTATATTTGGGCCTCATTTATGCCCTTTTTATTCCCAAGAAGCATGTTATTACTGTAAATAAAATTAGACAACCTATTACAGAATATGTTTATGTTTCTCCTAATGTGTTAGTTAAGTCACATAGTTCCATTTTGTCTTCTTTAGGTTATAAAGTCCTTATATAAGTTTATTATGAGTCTAATACTGTTGTAATATTGATTAAACTTGAAAAAAATTACATTAAAGCTTCATTAGTAGGTTAGATTTACAAAAAGAATGTCATATTTTTACATTTAAAATGAAACCTAGTACTTCAATTAAAGCTCATCCAGATGAATTTAATAAATTCATGTTATTCTTACACAAAATTAATGTTTTTTTTGTGATGAGAATCAATAAATGATCCTCTAAATATCTTTAGATAATTCCTACAACACCCTAGTAGAGACTACGATGTACAGTTGAAGCTCTTTAACCCTGGAAGAGGTTAATCCAGCCCTTATTTGTAAGGAGATACATTCTAAACATAGAATCAATGGTGAGGTTGAGTGATTTTTCTCAAAGGGTAGACCTAAAAAAAAAACCAATAATAAATATTTTAACAAAGATATGAACAAAATCAATAAAGAACCCAAAACTACGACTAATTCTAGGGATATAAAGTTCACCTATTTTCATTGTGGAAAACCATGGCACATTAAACCCAAGTGTAGGTAACTAAATCATGAGTTAGAGTCTAAAAATATCATGATTAGTCCTTTCTTGTATAATCTGGTTATGAAACTGTCGAGGTCCTTAATGTTTCCACCCCTTCACAGGATCAATAGTTCTCCCTTGTTTCAGGTTGCTATATCCATATGTCTATTTTAGAGAGTCCATTCATGAGTTGTTTGAGAGGGTAGAAGGAGATGTTATCTTAGGTAATAACAAGAGGTGTAAGGTTGAGGGTAGATATTCTGTTTTGTTATAACTTGATGAGCATACTATCATTACTTTAGTTGATGTTAGGTCGGTTCCCAACCTCCAAATAAACCTTATTTCATTAAGAGTCCCATACCAAAAGGGGATCACCTTTGGATCTGAAACAGGTTTTCATAGAATCTCCAAAGGCTCTAGAAACATTCGTAGGGGATCTTTAACCAATAGGCAATATTTATTGAATGTAAATACCCATTTAGATGGAGTTGAGTTGTGTATATTTAACTAATACTGATAATATAATTCTTTAGTGTAGGATTTTGGGGCATGTTAGCTTCAAATGCCTTGAAGAACTAAACAATAAAGGGATGTTGAGTGACATGACACCAACCAATCGTCCATTTTTTAAATATTTTTTGATGGAAATTCCAAGAGGGTTAGATTTGTTAGGTATATTTTCAAATCCACCAGACCCTTAGAATATGTACACTATAATATATTGGGTCCAACTAGAACTTCCTCCCATGGTGGAAGTTTCTATTTTGTTACCTTCATCGATCAATTTTCTAGTAAACTATGGATTTACATTCATAAAAAAATATTATTTTTTCCAAACTTTTAAAACATGTAAAACATTAGTTGAAAATCACATTGGGAAGAAACTAAAACACTAGGAACAGATAATGGGCTTGAATAACTACCCCTTGTGTTAATACAGTTTTGTGAATCTGAAAGTGTTAAAATACATAGAATAGTTATGGAAAATCCCCCAAAAATGGATTAGTGGAAATGAGGATTAAGACTATCCTTGAAAGAGACTGAAGCATGCTTGCACGCTTAGGCCTCCCCAAATCCTTTTGGGAAAAGGTTATGATAACTTTTGTACACCTAATTAATATATGTCCCTCTTCTTCTAATCAGATTAAAACACATGAGGAAATGTGGATTGTTAATCCTCCATCTTATTCATTCTTAAGATTATTTGTTTCTACAGCTTATAATACTGTGAATACTAAACGGTTAGAACAAAGTTTTATAAAGTGTATGTTTTTTGGGGATATTGAGGGTGTTAAGGGGTATAAAATTTTAGGAGATAAACCAACTTATCAAAAGTGAATTGTGAATAGAGATGTTGTACTTCATGAGTCTTCCTATCCCAAAACCAAGGATTCCACACCTAGAAATAGTGGTACAACCCTTGAAAATGCTAATGAAACTAAGGCCCCATCCATGTTTGAGGCTATTGTATAGCCTACCCCACCAGCTCCTTAACCCAATGCTGAGACTAATTCTGATTCTTCTTCTGATTCATTTTTTTGAATCAGAACCTGCTACCCTAAGTATGGATTACCAACTAACCTGAGAGAGATAAAGTAGGGTTCCAAGACTCCCTACTTGGTTTAGTATGTATGATACAAAATCTTATGAATTACATATAGGTCAGGATCTTATTAATGATGATCCTAAAACCTATATGACATTTTTATATGATAAATACTCAAACTAGTTAGCCTTTTCCATGAATGAATAAATGAGATATTTAAAAAAGAACCACACATGGTCTATTGTGAACAAACCAACTAATAAAAAAGTAATTGCTTCCTAGTGTATCTTTAAAATAAAATAAGACAACATATACAAAAATAAAATCAAGTATAATGAAATATTAGTTTCAAAAGGTTTACTCCAAAGAGATGGAATTTATTACTCTTAAAATTTTCCCATATTGTTAAGAATTATTCGATTAGGCTCTTACTTTCCTTTGTTTCCTATAATGATCTACACATTAAACAATTAGATGTTAAAAATGACTTTTTTCTTAGTGATTTGAATGAGAAATTTTATGTGAAACCTTCTTATGTTTATCCCAATTAATTCAAATTAAGTAAAGTCTACATTTTAAATAAATAATTTTGTGGCTTAAAACAAGCCTCAAGGCAGTGGTAATTAAAATTTGATTCATTCATGTTAGATAACCAATTCATTATGAGTCAATATAATGTATGTGTTTATTTTAAATCAACCAAAAAATGTATGATTTATCTACTGTTATATATTGGTGACATTCTTATCATTTAAAAAAACTATGAACCTTATTTCTTTTGTTAAATCCTAATCGAAAGGTAAGTTTGAAATGAAATAATTTGGTGAAGATATGAAAGTATTGGGCATTGAAATCATAATTTATATACCAAATAAACTATTATACTTATCTTAGTATGCTTATGTTTTAAAAATCCTTAATAGATATATGTTTGAATCTATTAAAGAAATAAATGTACCTCCGGGGTAGCATTTTAAAATATCATTAATACAAGAACCCACAACATCTAATGATATTCAATTTATATCTCAACTAAATTATTCTAGAATATTAGGTACTATTATATAATATATGATCTACACTAGTCTATATATTACGTATGAAATCTACACTTTATGTAGATTCATGGACACACTTGGGAAGCCACACTGGAATTCCCTTATGTGGATCCTAAAAAACCTCTCTTGTGTCTCTAATATTGATTTGTGTTATGGTAAATATGTAGACTCTTTAGGATTTATTACTAGATATGTAGATATTGATTACAAAGGTTATATTGATACAAGAAAATCTTTAATAGGTTATGGGTTCACTACCAATAGTGACATTATTTCATGGAAATGGAATATGAAATCCTTGGTTCCACTATTAACCATGGAGTCTGAGTATATTTCCATGATTGAAGTCGTGAAAGTGGCATTTTAGATGAAGGATTTGTCTTATGAACTGCACATGTGCAATGTAGTTACTAATTTATATTCTGATATTCAATCAACTCTTCATTTATGTAAATATTTATTTTTCCATGGTAAATCAAATCACTTAGATATTAGGTTTAATTTTATTAGAAATATTTTGGAATCTGGAATCTTATGGTGAAAAAGATACACACTGACATATACCCACCTGATAGTTTGACTAAAGTTGTGGTCACCACTAAGTTCAAATTTTGTTTAGATATATTGGATTTGGTACCAATTCCATAAGCTTAGGTTCAAGAACATCACCAATTTCAAATGAAAATTATGGAGTTTTCTGAATTTTGATATTAATTTACTTGTTTTCATATTGAAATAAAAAGTTGTAAATTCTCCCATTTAAATTATTTGTGCAATAAATTTTCATATTGATTTGAATTATTTTCAAACGATCAAACATTTTCTTTGGACCTGCTTTCACCTAGGCCTCCTTACTATGCGGAATTCCTTATTCAGGACCTAGACATCAACCGACCCATTTTCCATGTTTTCCTATGAAATTATGGTTATCCATTTGTTGTTTGATCCTTTTTTTTGATAATTCTCACCAACCATTGGAGCATCACCATCCATTTGACCTGATGGATAATAGCTTTGCAATTTCCTCAGTTGGGTGGTATGTGCATTGCGTGAATTGGTTGGCCATTATGTTTCGAGGCACTGGTGGTGTCCAGGGGGATTGATCACTCCTGTAACACCTAAGACTTTTATGAGAAATATTTTTTTTTTATATAAATCATCAAAGGAATCTTTCACTACACACAACACTAGCTTGGTTTGCTTTACACGCAACCGCGACCTTCCTCGATAGCTTGCGTCGTACGCAATACCGAGTCCCACTAAACAATGATATATTATTATAATATTATAAACTAGCCATTATGAAGAGTATTAACTGAATTTTATATTTTACAACATTTTTATTCATCGTACACATTTTCTAGAACATGTTAAGAGAACAAAATAATTTTTTTGGGGTAAAATAAGTATTTATCAAAAAATGCAATTTTTCCGCCTTTTGATGGTGCACCCACATTAAATATAGTTTTTGACACGTTTATAAGTTTAACTTGACAAAATAAAAATCTTATTTTGAATCAGGATATAAAAATTCTCTTTGGATAAATTTTTTATATTTTTCTGATAACTTTTATATTTTGATAAATAGTAAAAATAAGCTAATTTTTAATTAATAACAACTTTTTTCATCAAGATAATTTACATGGATAAATTATAATATTGAATGGTTTTAATGTATAAATAGAATATATTTTTACCATTTAATACAATGTATGTCATTAACATTAATTTCACATTGAATTCATTGGTAAAAACATTTCAATATTTGGCAATGTTTTAACTTCTAAAACCTGTTTTCTTAACAACTTGATTTATTTTAAATTAATTACTGCAACTTATATGTTTTGAATTTTGAAAAATTAATTCCATATTCAGAATCCGTGGGTCCAAATTATGTTAATAGACTACTTTTTATTTTTGGACATTACGAATAGTAACTATGGTAAATTTTATTTACCATAGTTAAAGGTAAATCGGGTAATTAAGGGTAAAAATAAGATTATAAAATTACCCTAACACCTGCCAAAATCCTATTTCATGACTAAAAGTCGACCCATATCACCTAAGGGTCGGATTAGATTCATTTAATAGACTGTTTTCCATGAAAATAATTTAATTATTATTAAAACCAAAGAATGTGACAACATGTCACTTTCTTAAATCTTATAAGTATACTAATTTTAATTTGGTGATAAACTTAATGAAACATAGAACATGAATAGTCCACTGAAAGCTAATACAATTAGATAAATCATAGGAATTTATTTATAATTTTTAGGGATTAAATAATTTTCATTAATTATGACACAATAATGACGTTGAAATTATTTTATTAATTAAAATATCAAATAAATTGTTTTAAAAATATTAAAATAAATATTTTATGAACTATTTAATGTTCTCCACTAATTTTCTAGATACATATGACATTTTATTAATCTATTAAAGATTTTAGATCGAACATATCCTCTGTATATATTTTATTTAAATTCAAATAAATGAATAGTGTCAAAATTGACTCTATTGTTATTTTATAAATATAACATATTATAAAATTGTTTAAAAATCACAAAAATATTTAAAAATTATAAATTAAATTTTATATGGTCTAAAATGTCATAAAGTGTCAAATTATGGAATATTCACGACACAAATGTAATTATTTACAATAATTTAAAATTTATAATGTTATTACCACAAATAAAGTTAAATTGATAAATAAGGATAAATCAAGTTGATAATGTTTAAAATAAATTCCTAACATGTCTAAATTTTATTGTTTGATGATATTACAACCCTATATCATCTAATCATTGGATATGAGTCATTTTGAAAGTATTTATGTGGGGTTGGGATTTAATATAAACTAATATTTCATATATTTCCAAAGGTGCCCATCTCCTCCCTTATTAAAGGGCACCTCCTCCCTCTCCTCCTCACACCAATTTGAGCTTTAAAGCTCTGAAAAACCCTACCCATTTCATTTTCCCACTTTCCTAGAATCATCCTAGAGGTTCTGGTCTTCTTCAAAGACCAACCCTAGTGCCTTAAGAGGAGGTTAAGAAGTGGCGCGTCAAAAAAATGAGGTAATATCCATTACCGATCCTTTCCAAATTCTTTCTTCTTCTACTTATTCTTCTTTAGATGTTTCATTATGAAGTAATAACATCAGTATCACTCATATACCGATATGTTATTATATTTATGAAACAACCCTATTTCACCAGCTATCCATCCTACGGAAAACGAAATCACCGCGCATGCGTACGTACGGAATACCGTCTCCACGCCGCGGTGTAATCTATTTTCCCCCACCACCATACATGGAAGGGTATAATGGTGTAAATAATTACTATATATGATTATTGTAAAGTGATATTGATTATTAAATAGTATACATACACCCCAATACAATTCCACGATCATGGGAATGATATCATCGCTCATGCATACGTACGGAATACCGTCTCCACGATGTGATGTGATTCGTTCTACATGATGTTCATTGCATAATTATTATATAAATGAATTGAATGAATAAATATGATATATAGTACATTAATACCATTCTAGAAATGATGTATCTATAACCTAAAAAGAAGAATAAGAATTTAATCGACAAAACGCGCATAAGAACAAAAAGTTATAAACACCCGAATAACAAGAAGCAATGAAATATTACTACTAAGAATCTATGAATATGACCATATATGATATCATAACAATAATTATGATTCTAGAATATTTCAATAACAATATTTAAATCATTATACAGGAGGTTTGGACACATACGAAGCAAATCGGACCTAAGGTAAGGGAAATATCACAATCTCATTTTTATCCGAGATTGTTTATACTTTGGTATTTACTGGGTTGTATTTTATCATCCAAATCCATGTTTCCTCAATATTTAATATCATTTCCATCCACCTAAAATGGTTTAAATCCAATTTTACCCTTCGGTGAGTTTTAGTAAAAGATATGAAAGGAATCTTTTGTCGTTTTTCGTACGAGGTACTTTTTGACTTTTCTGAAAAAAGTACGAGAAGAATGTTTTTTTAACTTATACGGCTTGAATGGATTTTTAAAACATTATTTCCAAGAATAATACTTTACAGGATTTCCTATTAATTTTTAATCAGCTTTTTTTAGTTTAGAATTGTATGACATGTTAAGAAAGGAAAAGTATTTTTGAAGTAGAAATGATATTTTCCTCAAGAATGGAGTTGAAGTGTTTTATCAAAATTATTTTCCATATAAGATAATAAAGAGTTATGTTTCTATCCCTATTATTAAATTGGTTTGATTATGTTGTGATGGAATTATTTTTAGGAATTCCTTTATCTTATATGAATTGTTTTATGATTTCACGATGTTTAAGAATCTAAATTTTATTACATGGGTTATGCTATGATGTATGTTTTATGATTTTGTTGCACACATAAGAATGGTATCATTATGATATGGGTGGTACCTATATCTCCCTCCAATGCATTGGTTAAAGATTTTATATCTCATGAGATAGACATGGCTGGAACGGCAGGTTAAACTGGTTCAGTGAAACAGGACTGAAACGAGGAGTGAACTCGGTTCAGAAATGGACTTTGTCCACTAAGAGAGTCTTGACAAGGAGTATTGACTAATAAGAAATGATTCTCTATGATTATGTGTGCATGCCAAAAAGTTTCATGTTTTATGTTATGATTATTGGGATTACATTTCACTACCATGATTTATCCCATGTTTTGAAATTATGATCTCTTTTGCAGGGTTAGATTTCCAAAATGTTATGTTTTTATTTTGATGTGAATGATATTTCTTTTGTTTACCCTTACTGAGCATTTGAGCTCACCCTTTTGAATGTTTTCTTTCCCCAGGTCAGGAAGATGGTTATTAAGTAAGATATTCCAAAAGGGACTATAGATATGATGAAATAAATGGGAGACAGTGTAGATGCTTTATGAACCAGTTGTTTATGTTTCCCAGTTTCTAAAGACACTATACCTATATGGTCCTTTCATGGTTTTGTTATATGTTGTAATAAGTATGCTTCAATTTTGACGTAATAACAATGTATGTAAAGTATGGGTTGTTATAGTTGGTATTAGAGGAAAGGTATAGTCAACCTTTGGAAACTAGGATTCGAAAGCCTTAGTAAGAATCCTTAGGATATGTCTAAACATAGAACAAAATCATAGTGTTTTAGAAATGACCATCAATAACCTTGGATAAGACCTTAAGTGTGAAATTTTATTCTTGATTATGTGGTTTTCCATTATAATTAGTGTTTCTCACACTATTCTTCTTGGATTTAGTCAATGGATGGAACCCGAAGGAACCGTGTTAATGCGGAATGCGACGGGCAATGCAATGATTGTCCCCTTGAGAAACCAAATGTTATGGGAGCAGGAATTCAAAATCTTGTATCCATGCTCACACAACTTTCTCAAGCTATGAATAATGCAGGACTTCCAAATGAGCAAAGGAAGGAGCAACATTCTGTTGAATCCTTCGTGAGGCAGCGTCCACCTTCATTCAGCGGGTCTACTGATCCATTAGTTGCTGAAAAATGGATGAGTACTACTGAAAAGATATTTTCAGTTCTTCAATGTTCTAAACATGATAAAGGAATCCTAGAAGTGTATCTTTTGGAAGGAGATGATGATCAATGGTGGAATCTTATTAAGAATACGACGCAAAGGGATGAAATTGAGTCCATGGAATGGGACGAGTTCAAGAACTTATTTTTCAATAAGTACTTCCCTCGTATTCTCCGAACAATGATGGAGAAAGAGTTTCTTGAACTGAAGCAAAAGGATGATGAATATGTTGGTACCTATGAAGCAAATTTTACAAGACATGCAAGGTACGCTTCTGGTATTATTATCCAACCTGAGAGTAAGATCGATCGATTTTTTAGTGGCTTAAAACCAAGTATTCAAAGGGAGTTAGCCATAAGGGACTTCAATATCTACGAGGAAATCGTTTGATTTGATCTCAAAGTCAATATGGATATTGAAGTAACCCATCAGTCATATGGGTTTGATAAGAAGAGGAAAATGGAATTCAAAGGAAAATCTAAAGAGCACACTGAAAAGAAGATGATCTTTCCCTTATGCTCAAAGTGTGGAAAGAAACATGGAGGGAGTTGTCATAAAGGGACATGTAAGTGTTTCAAATGTGGAAAGGAAGGTCATCGGGAATTTGAATGCCGTAATGATGGGAAGAAGATGTCTAATGATGTAAACAAAGGAAGGGATACACAGAATGAACCAACTACACTTCAATGTTTCAAGTGCAAGGAGATGGGGAATTATGCCAATCAATGCCCAAATCCAAGGGTTGATGATAATGGTCGACATAAACAAACTCTTAAGGCTAAAGAAAAAGGAATGTCACATGCAATTTCTATCAGCGATGTGGAGTATGATAACGATGTGGTGAAAGGTACACTTACCATCCACTCTAAAGTAGAAAATGTTTTATTTCATTCTGGATCCACCAACTCTTTTAGTTCTGAAGAATTTTCTAAGGGTATCACCGTATTACCTCAACAATTAGATGTTGAGTTGGCTTTGACAACACTTAATGGCACAACAGTCACATCAAAAGTTCTTAATTCTTCCCCGATTGAAGTTTGTGGGAAAGTGCTTCCTGCAAATCTTGTGATCCTTCCTATAGTGGAATTTGATGTGATTCTTGGCATGGAATGGCTATCTTTATATGGAGCTCATATCAATTCCCAAAGAAGGGAAGTCACATTTCATATTCCAGATCAATCTATGATCGTCTATCGATGCAAGGATGAACATAACCTTCCAGTGGAAATTTCTTCCATCTTATGGGTCTTGATTCCACTAAATGAGGGTTATTTATATCAAATGGTTGGTGAGAAACTCACGGTTAATAATATGCCCATTGTATGGGAGTTTGATGATGTATTTCCAGAGGAATTTCTAGGTCTTCCACCAAATCGTGAAGTTGAGTTTTCAATAGAACTCGTACCGGGTGCTTTGCCTATTTCAAAGACACATTATAGAATGGCCCCAATTGAGTTGCATGAATTGAAGAAGCCACTCCAAGAGAATATTGATAAGGGATTCATATGCCCTAGTGCATCACCTTGGGGAGAACCTATTCTGTTTGTTAAGAAGAAAGATGGATCAATGAGACTCTGTATTGATTATCGAGAACATAACAAGATCACTATCAAGAACAAATATCCTCTCCCACACATTGATGACTTATTTGACCAACTACGCGGAGCTCAATACCTTTCCAAGATTGATCTTCATTCAGGGTATCATCAATTAAGGGTAAAAAGGGAGGATATACCAAAGACGTCTTTCCATACAAGGTATGGACACTATGAATTTATAGTGATTCCATTTGTTCTTACTAATGCCCCTGCTATCTTCATGGATCTGAGGAATAGAGTCTTTAGAGACTATCTTGATAAATTTGTGGTAGTCTTTATAGACGATATTCTTGTCTATTCAAAGAGCAAGGAAGAACATGAAGATCACTTGATAATTATATTGAAGACCCCGAGAAAGGAGAAGCTTTATGACAAATTTACCAAGTGTGAATTTTGGCTTCAAAGAGTTTCATTTTTGGGTCACATAATCTCAAAAGAGGGGATATCTGTGGATCCAGAAAAAATGGAGGTTATCGAAAGATGGTCGAGACCAACAACAGTAACTGAGATCCGAAGTTTTCTTGGTTTGGCTGGATATTATCGACGTTTTGTGAATGATTATTCAAGATTTTCTAATCCACTCACCAGGTTGACTTGAAAAGGATTTAAGTTTGTTTGGACGGTGGAATGTGAAGATAATTTCAAGGAGTTGAAAAGAAGGTTATCCAGTGAACCTATGCTCACACTGCCTTTTAGTGGAGAAAGGTTTATGATCTACAGTGATGCATCTAAGAAGGGTCTGGGGTGTGTTCTTATGAAAAATTATATGGTGATAGCTTATTCATCACGACAGTTAAAAATCCATGAGAAAAATTACCCAACACATAACATAGAGTTAGCTGCAGTAATCTTTGCATTAAATATTTCGAGGCATTACCTTTATGGTGAAAGGTGTGATATTTATACTGATCATAAAAGTTTAAAGTATATTTTCTCACAAAAGGAGATTAATATGTGCTAAAGAAGACGGTTGGATCTGATTAAGGATTACGACAGCTCAATCCATTACCGCCCTGGGAAAGCAACCAAGGTGGAAGATGTATTAAGTCGACAAGACCATGCTAGCTTATCCATGATGAGGATCACAAAAGATCCAATATTTATGGATTTACAAAGGATGGATCTTGGAATTATAATGGAAGGGGAAAAATCGTATCTTTTTCAAATGCATGTTCAACCATCTATACATGTGAATATTAAATAGGCACAAAAAGAAGATGTCGTGTTACAAAAGAATGTGGGAAATGTTACTGAATTCAACCTTGATTGTGATGGGATAATAAAGTTCAGGAATCGGGTTTGTGTTCCTCCCCTCCCCGAATTAAAGAAGGAGCTACTGGATGAGGCTCATATTTTTTCATTCTCTATTCATCCTGGAAGCCAGAAGATGTATAGGGACTTGAAAGAGTACTTCTGGTGGGATGGCATGAAAAGAGATGTTGCTGAATATGTCTCTCGATTCTTGGTTTGTCAGCAAGTTAAAGCTGAGAGACAGAAGTCTAAGGGGATGTTACAACCATTACCCATACCAGAATGGAAATGGGAAAACATCACTCCGGACTTTGTCATCGGACTTCCTAAAACATCCAAAGTCAATAATGCTATCTGGGTCATAGTTTGTCGTCTTACAATGTCGGAACACTTCATTGCTATTAGAGAGGATTTCTCTCTAGATCAGCATTCCAGGATATATGTAAAGGAAGTGGTAAGATTGCATGGAGTACCACTTTCTATTATATCTAATCGGGATCCAAGGTTTACCTCAAAGTTCTGGCAAAGTCTTCATCATACTCTGGATACAGAGTTAAGTGTCAGCACTACTTATCATCCTCAGACAGACGGTCAGTCTGAGAGGACAATTCAAAATCTATAAGATATGTTGAGAGCTTTCTCTATAGATTTCAAAGGTGGTTGGGATCAACACCTACCTTTGGTGGAATTTTCTTATAATAATATCTTTCACTCTAGTATTTAGATGTCTCATTATGAAGCTCTCTATGGAATGAAATACAGGACTCCAACTTGATGTGATGAATTTGGGGAAAGAAAGATATTAGGACCTGATCTTGTTGATGAGATGGCAGAAAAGGTCCGATCTATTCAACAACACATAAGGGCAGCTCAGAGTCGACAGAAAAGTTATGCCGACAACCGAAGAAAAGACCTAGAGTTTTATTGTGGGTGATAAAGTGTTCTTTCGAATATCTCCCTGGAAGAGGGTCATGAGATTTGGAAAGAAGAGGAAGTTGAGCCCTAGATATATCGGTCCTTTCGAAATATTGGATCGTGTTGGGAAGGTTTCTTACTGATTGGTGCTTCCACCGAATCTCTCTCAAGTTCATGATGTGTTCCATATATCTCTCCTGAGAAAGTACATACCAGATCATTCACATGTACTCAGCTCAGAAGTTGTACCATTGGAGCAAGATCCTTCTTATGAAGAACAACTGATAGATTTTCTGGATCATAGCGAAAAAGTCCTACGAAACAAGACCACTCGCTTGGTGAATGTTTTATGGAGGAACCACCAATTAGAAGAAGCTATATGGGAGCTTGAGGATATGATGAGGGAGAGGTATCCTCATCTGTTTGTTGCAAAGTGATGAATTTAGAGGGAGAAATTCATTTTAAGGGGGGTAGAATGTAACACCCGAGAATTTTATGAAAAATATTTTTTTTATATAAATCAACAAAGGAATCCTTCACTACACACAATACTAGCTTGGCTTTCTTTACACGCAACCGCGATCTTCCTCGATAGCTTGCGTCATACGCAATACCGAGATCCACTAAACAACGATATATTATTATAATATTATACACTAGCCGTTATGAATAGTATTAATTAAATTTTAAATTTTACAACATTATTATTCATCTTACACATTTTCTAGAACATGGTAAGAGAACAAAATAAATTTTTTTGGGTAAAATAAGTATTTATCAAAAAATGCAGTTTTGCCGCCTTTTGATGGCGCACCCACATTAAATCTAGTTTTTGACACTTTTATAAGTTCAATTTGACAAAATAAAATTCTAATTTTGAATCAGGATATAATAATTTACTTTGGGTAAATTTTTGAAATTTTTCTGATAACTTTTATATTTTGATGAATAGTAAAATACGCTAATTTTTAATTAAAAACAACTTTTTTCATCTAGATAATTTATATGGATAAATTATAACATTGAATGGTTTTAAAGTATAAATAGAATATATTTTTACCATTTAATACAATGTAGGTCATTAGCATTAATTTCACATTGAATTCATTGGTAAAAACATTTCAATCTTTGGCAATGTTTTAACTTCTAAAACCCATTTTCTTAACAACGGGATTTATTTTAAATTAATTACTGCAACTTATAGGTTTTGAATTTTGAAAAATGGATTCCATATTCAGAATAAGTGGGTCCAAATTATGTTAATATGCTACTTTTTATTTTTGGACATTATGAATAGTGACTACGGTAAATTTTATTTACCATAGTTAAAGGTAAATCGGGTAATTATGGGTAAATATAAGATTATAAAATTACCCTAACACATGGAAAAATCTTATTGGATGACTAAACGTAGACCCATATCACCTAAGGGTCGGATTAGATTCATTTTATAGAATTTTTTTCATGAAAATAATTTAATTTTTATTAAAACAAAAGAATGTGACAACATGTCACTTTCTTAGATCTTATAAGTATAATAATTTTAATGTGGTGATAAACATAATGAAACATCGAACATAAATAGTCTCCAGAAATCTAATACAATTAGATACATCATAGGAATATATTTAATATTTTCAGGGACTAAATAATCATCATTAATTATGACACAATAGTGATGTTGAAATTATTTTATTAATTAAAATATCAAATAAATTGTTTTAAAAATATTAAAATAAATATTATATGAACTATTTAATGTGCTCCACTAATTTTCTAGATACATATCACATTTTATTAATCTATTAATTCTTTTAGTTCGAAAATATTCTCTGTATATATTTTATTTAAATTCAAATAAATGAATAGTGTCAAAATTGACAGTATTGTTATTTTATAAAAATAACATATTATAAAATTGTTTAAAAATCACAAAAAATATTTAAAAATTATAAATTAAATTATATATGGTCTAAAATGTCATAAAGTGTCAAATAATGGAAAATTCACAACACATATGTAATTATTTATAATAATTTAAAATTTAGAATGTTATTACCACAAATAAAGTTAAATTGATAAATAAGGATAAATCAAGTTGATAATGTTTAAAATAAATTCCTAACATGTCTAAATTTTATTGGTTCATTATATTACAACCCTATCGAATCTAATATTTGGATATGAGTCATTTTGGAAGTTTTTATGTGGGGTTGGGATTTAATATAAACTAATATTTCTTATATTTCCAAAGGTGCCCCTCTCCTCCCTTATAAAAGGGAACCACCTCCCTCTCCTCCTCACACCAATTTGAGCCTTCAAGCACGGCCAAACACTGACCATTTCACATCCCCACTTCTCTAAAATCATCCTAGAGGTTCTGGTCTTCTTCAAAGACCAACCCTAGTGCCCTAAGAGGAGGTTAAGAAGAGGCACGTCAAAAAAAAAGAGGTAATATCCATTACAGATCCTTTCCAAATTCATTCTTCTTCAACTTCTTCTTCTTTAGTTGTTTCATTATGAAGTAATGACATCATTATCACTCATATACTAATATGTTTTTATATGTATGAAACAACCCTATTTCACCATCTATCCATCCTACGGAAAACGAAATCACTGCGCGTGTGTACGTACGGAATACCGTCTCCACGACATGGTGTAATATATTTTCCCCAAACACCATACTTGGATGGGTATAATGGTGTAATTAATTACTATATACGATTATTGTAAAGTGATATTGATTATGAAATAGTATATATACACCCCAATACAATTCCACGATCATGGGAACGATATCATCGCTCGTGCGTACGTACGGAATACCGTCTCCACGATGTGATGTGATTCGTTCTACATGATCATCATTGAATAATGATTATATAAATGAATTTAATGAATAAATATGATATATAGTACATTAATACAATTCTTTAAATGATGTATCTATAACCTAAAGAACAGAATAATAATTTATTCGACAAAACATGCATAAGAACAAAAAGTTATAAACACCCGAATAACAAGTAGCAATGAAATATTACTACTAAGAAGCTAATAATATGACCATATATGAAATCATAACAATAATTATGGTTCTGGAATAATTCAATAACATTATTTAAATCATTATACAGGAGGTTCAGACACTTACAAAGCAAATCGGACCTAATATAAGGGAAATATCACAATCTCGTTTTTATCCGAGATTGTTTATACTTTGGTATTTATTGGGGTGTATTTTATCATCCACATACATGTTTCCTCAATATGTAATATTATTTCCATCCACCTACAATTTTTTAAATCCAAATTTACCCTTCAGTGAGTTTTAGTAAAATATATGAAAGGAATCTTTTGTCATTTTTCGTACGAGGTACTTTTTGACTTTTCTGAAAAAAGTACGAGAAGAATGTTTTTTTAAAATTATACGACATGAATAGATTTTTAAAACATTATTTCCAAGAAGTATGCTTTACAATATTTCAAGTTTATTTTTAATAAACTTATTTTAGTTTAGAATTGTATGACATGTTAATAAAGGAAAAGTGTTTTTGAAGTAGAAAGGATATTTTCCTCAAGAATGGAGTTCCAGTGTTTTATCAAAATTATTTTCCATCTAAGATAATAAAGATTTATGTTTATATCCCTATTATTATATTGGTTTGATTATGTTGTGATGTAATTATTTTTAGGAATTACTTTATCTTATATGATTTGTTTTATGATTTCATGATGTTTAAGAATCCCATTTTTATTACATGGGTTATGCTATGATGTATGGTTTATGATTTTGTGGAACACATAAGAATGGTATCATTATGAGATTGGTGGGACCTATATATCCCTCCAATTAATTGGGTATATATTTTATATCTCATGAGATAGACATGGCTGGAACGGCAGGTTTAACCGGTTCAGTGAAACATGACTGAAAGGAGGAGTGAACTCGGATCAGAAATGGACTTTGTCCACTAAGACAGTCTTGAAAATGAGTCTTGACTAATAAGAAATGATTATCTATGGTTATGTGTGCATGACACAATGTTTCATGTTTTATGTTATGATTATTGGGATTACATTTCCTTACCATGATTTATCCCATGTTTTGAAATTATGATCTCTTTTTCAGGGTAAGATTTCCAAAATGTTATGTTTTTATTTTGATGTGATTGATATTTCTTTTGTTTACCCTTACAGAGTATTTGAGATCAACCTTTTGAATGTTTTCTTTCCCCAGGTCAGGAAGAAGGTTATTAAGTAAGATATGCCAAAAGGGACTATAGATATGATGAAATAAATGGTAGAAAGTGTAGACTCTTTATGAACCAGTTGTTTATGTTTCCCAGTTTCTAAAGACACTATACCTATACGGTCCTTTCATGGTTTTGTTATATGTTGTAATAAGTATGCTTCAATTTTGAAGTAATAACAATTTATGTAATATATGGGTCGTTATAACCCCTTACACCAATTTGATCTCTTGTGATTCACTTTTGGTTTTTCCCATAGCTGGTTCTCTAGTGCTCCCGTATCTAGTCTAAAAACCCTACCCCAGTGTTTTCTTCTGATCTCCAATAGTGATCCTCTACGCCTGAAGAACTCCACGGTACACTGCTGGCATACCAATACTAGTGGATATTTAAAGACAAACCTCTTGATTTTGGACAAGTAACCAAATAATAAAGTATAATCCATAGAGTTTTTCAAGTTTTTTGGGGTATTCAGTGAACTTTGATGATTCAGAATAGTTTGGCAAAGACAAGAAGAGATCAGGATGACCAAACAAGTTAGCATTTGGAATTTTATGTTGTTCACATTTTCATTCCTTTATCTCATTTGTAATAATTTTATCTTTTGTGATACTATTTATATTTTTTTTCATATTTTCACTCTAAATACATTTTTGGTTTTGTGTACAAATAAAATGTGTGTGTGAGTGGTTGTGTTCCTTATGTGCACGTAAGTCCCCATTGAAATGATGCACATTAAATATCTATGTTCTTAACTCTTTATTAATAATATTTTATTTCAAGTGTTTTATTTTTATAAATATGTATTATTAGTCTTTATTTTTCAAAGTATTCAGTTTGGTATTTGTGTGGTTCAGTGTTCTTCCTTGATTCGGGTCACCAATCTGCCTTATAGTTGGCGTAGAGATTGATGGTCAGCTTTGGCTTCCAACCCATTATGCGATCGACCACCGCCATGAATGACTTAGTTCTCAGACCTTGAAAAAGCCTCAGGAAGCCCTCAGTGATCCCTTGAATCACTCTATAATCACAATATAATCGATAATAAAATGATGGGAATCAAGGAGATATGGAATCTTTGATAGGTGGGAGGACCTCAAGTGGCTGAATTCTGGGTAGGCAAGCTGAGGGATGATATCTGTGGTGAGGGTGTTGGGGTTAGCGCACCAGATGCAAAGAGGACTGGTGTCACCCTTAGCTAGTTTCATTTCCATCTGGTCTAGCCCCTAACCCAGGGCACACCATGTGATGAAATCTCCCTCCAGGTACTCTAAATTCAAAGGGAACTCTAGCTGGTCCATGTGAAGTGTCGGTCCAGAGTGGGTTCATTTTGGGATTGGGAGTTCAGTGAGGATATATATGATGGAGAAGAAAAATGTGTAAGAAATAGGGGATGAAACCACTACTGATTATGTTTCTGTTTTGGGGTTACCATCATTTATAAAAGAGAGACAGAGACATATAAATAACAAGATCCAACCCCACTCAGAAAAGCATGGTAAAAAACATTATCAATCTTAATGCAACTAGAACATGGTACCATTGGCGACAACTTTACATATAGAGGTTCTATTTTAAAATATGTGAAATCCTATTGTCGGATCTAATTACTTGGTTTTAGTATTTACCATTAAATTAACATCACTTTAATATGACCACTAATAAAATATTTTGATGAATAAATAGTATTTTTTTTGCAGTTTACCTATACTGTTTAGAAGCATACACTAATCATTATCTGTTACTGTAAATTGAAAGGCTTTTTTCAAAAAATTAATGAAATTTCTTCCAATTAATTATGGGTACAAAATATGGGAATCATAAATTAGAATGGGAGATCATATTTATATTGAAATAAGAAAACATAATATATTATAGAAAAAAGAGCTCCAAACCATTTATGGAATGACTATTAAAAAAACAACTGAAACAACTGGGTTACACAATTAGAGTAAACCTTTCCACCCAATTCACATGGTAAAATAAACTGTGTACGGTGTTTTATGGGTCCTCATAGAGGAGCGTACCAACTATACATAGATTTTTTAAACATGCACTGCAACATGTGCAGGGTGTGTTCCCTAGGTATAGGGGGACTCACAATTGGAGCATGGTTAAACAAAATGTGCTCCCAATTAATTCATCCCACTATCCTTGGATAACATCTAGTGCATGGTTAGCACATGGTTTATCAAACCATGATGCCAAATTGTGCGCCACTTTAAATTGTGGGTAAATTTTAAATTTTTCCTACCTTATATTAAACAACTCTCCCTTTCTTTTTGTACTCTAGTGAACATACCCACTATCATTGATTTAGGTTCCAAGGTGAAACTTGTAATCATCTCTTCCAGTTCCTACATTCACCCTCTAAGGGGTTGTTATATCACTTGGGATTCTAGAACCACTAGGTCACAATATAACAAAATGAACACATGGGTGCCTCAGTATTATAATCGTATCTCAATTCAACACTTTTCACTCATAGGGAAAATCATACCCGAGTATCATTTTAATCACATCACCACCTTGTTGGCCCCATAAGATAAGGTATATTGGCATCAGTCGCAAGATATGGGTCAATTATATCACACATCTAATGTCATCACTATGCTAGTCATTACACACCCAACCCATATAAATTCTACCAATGGAAAACACACCCATTACTCACATACCAGTAGGGGATGAACACTCACCCCACAATCATCTAAACTATCCCAAAGGCTATAAGTAATCTTAGATTTATTAATTCCTACTAGGTCTACTCACTCTAACCTATCACATTCTTCTACACATAGGTCACCATGGAACTTGTCCTAGGAGACACTAGGCGTACTTAATTCATTAAAAACTCACCCCTAACTTGTTTTTTTATATCAAGGAATACATTTATCATTGATGACTCTACTATCATAGGTCAAGGCATCGAGCCAATGCATAAGTGTCCTTGGTGGACCCTCACACTTGGTACAATCCATTCATACACATTTAATTTTATATTAAATAATTTATATAATTTTAATAGGATGATCACCCTAAATGACGAGACCACACATATCATATATCATATAAAACATGCATAATACTATAGTGGATTTTCAGAAGGACCACCAACCTAAACCATGGAGTTATTCCCATTGAATCATCATCCTGTAGCTCTCATACATGCTTATCCATGATCAACCCTTTATCACCCCTCATCCTAAGGTCCTAACTCAAGAAAAATAATCCAAATTAATTAATAACAATCCATCATAATTAATTAAGAAATTTAAATCTAATTATTTAATAAAGTGTGTAAAGGAAAAAGGACTATAACTCATAAATCCATGAACGATCACTGAAACCACAAAGAACGGGGTGGAGTATACTACCAACACTCACCCAAACCTAATCCATGAAAAACCCCAAATTATATTACCTAATTAAATGGTCAATTTCATCCAAATTATCCAATAACACCAATTAATTCCATCCAATGATGTAACTTAATTGAAAATGTGTGCAAAGGTGTTCATAAATTGTATTGGGACATCCTCTAGACAATCCATGAAAAATCCATATTATTTTCAAATGATTTCACCCTAATACACTAAAATAATTAACAAAACCCTAGAACGAGACAACTAAAATACCTGGAATCAAGATAAAGTAAGAGTGCATAGAAGCAGAGAGAGAGATATTCATTATAAATAATTTAAAAATTCCAGAAGGATCACCCAAAATACAATGGGGATTCAAGGAGGATGACAGAAGGAGGTAACTAGACCTTGTGCACATGAGGGAAAAATAAGAGGGGTTACCATCTTAAAAATTGAGGAGATAAGTATGGTCATTTTACCTCTTTTAAAGAGTCGCATAGTTTGGAGCATAGTTGTCCAAACCATGCACCAACTGTGTATCCTTAACTATCCACGACTACCACCCTTATATGTTTGGGCCGCATGGTTCGCCAAATCATGATATAACCGTAAAATATTATCTATAACACCCCACATATATTTTTTGTAATCGTGCAGTAACTATGTGCTTCACCCCTAGGCTAATCCAAAATACATGGTTTTTTTAAAATTCACAATGTTAACCTATATTCACATACAAACCATGAAAACCAACCATGAGATTTATAAAATGAACTAAAAACCTCAACATGCTTAGTGTGATTTATAGTTTCCCATAAATTATGCACACCAAACTGTGCACTGTGGAAGATATCATCTAAAAATTATAAAATTTAACATGAAGTGCCTAAGACTCACAAGAGAACCCAAGATCTTATATCCCTTGAACCATATAAAAAAATTAAAATTCTCAAACTCTTTGTATTTCAATCTGAGACTCAATTCGAAAAATGAACCCTACTCCCGAATTCCCAAAATTCAAATTCCTTATAAAATTTATAAATCACTAGGATTGTGTTTTTATAAATTCTATACCATATAATTTCTCATTCCCAAGAATCCTTGGTGTATTTAAACTAACACAACCAACCTACCCTGATCATCCATTAATAACCAACTTGTTGCATTCAACTCTAGAACACTAAGTGACCATAACTATGAAACTCCAAACATGGGCTACAAAATTCATTAAATACTAAACCACCACTCATGGCCATCATTGAGACATGAAGATAGTTCTTACCCATTCCCTTTTATCCCAAGAAGTTACAGTTTCATCAACTAGTTAATTCCAGAGATTATAGTGCTCCCCACTATAAAACATGGATCATACAGTCTAATTCTGAACCACAATGCTCCAAACCATCAGAATGACTTTTCAAAAACTAATTTCTAGTGGTTATAAGACCCGATAAATATTATTTTTACATCACCATATAAAATTATATAAAAAATGAACCAATCAAACAACTTCCAGATGAAAATTCTCAAAGGCGCTTGGCTTTATACACCAACATGTTATCTCATTACCACTCGAACATGATGCATACACTCCTTAGAGGCACATCAAGATCATTAAGTACCCCCACTAAAGTATAATTCCAATATTCAGTGTAGTTATATTGTTGGGTCACCAACAAATGAAACAAATTGTGGTTCTCCCACCCATACAACTGATTCACCATCGATTAGACTCACGCTCAGACCATATCAAAATCATCATAAGCATCATTCCAATGCAAGGACTCAAGACAAAATCACATCTAAATTTCAAATCCATTGTTCATCAAGAAACCAGATAAAACCTATTTCACCTACACTCCGGCACCCAAGATCCATATTTACTTTCCAATGATTATTCTCATCACACCCACAACTCTACCCACATATAGTTTTACTTCATCATCCAATGTTTTATCCATTACTACATGTAATGAATAGACATAATCATCCCACTAAAGCCCAATCACTAATGTAAAACATCAATCACCACCAGTTCTTTCTTAATCAGTAACATCATCCCTGACACCCTCTAAATTTCCATCTATAATGAGTTTCAACCCCTCCATGACCAATGGTTCACTCCCCACCATATATATTTACTTTTACCAATACTCAATTGCAAAAAAAAATTGGATCCATCATCACACATGTGTCCCCCCCTATCGAGCTACACTTACTACTATCAACTATTGACACCACTTCATTAATGTTTTCATTATGGCATCACCACTCATCCATATCAAAATTTCTGGTTTCCAAACCTGTAAGCATTCCATCATAATGCCTCCCTGAAAATATGGTCTAGGGACCACCTTGGGTCAACCACATAACGACACCTGGAACCATCTCCAACATCACCATTCATATTAGGGGAAAATTTTATGTTTAATAAACACTCTCATAAAATCATTACTATAAATATTCATCATGTTTTTTGGTCCTCAACTCACACATGACCACTCACAAACCCACAAAAATTTTATTGTTAATTAGAAGCATCTGTACCACCTCTATCTCATCTGAATTCAATGTACATATACCCAAATATAACTCGATCACACATCCCAAATCATGATCCCATGAGTATCATGTCATAAAATCCAATCTCATTGGATTAAACCACTAACCATGCTCCTCAGTATGTCAATATCACCTATCTAGAAGCACCCTTAGTGCTATTATTTAAAATAGGGAATTTCACTTTTTCCATAATACACTGTATGATCAAGCACCAACTAGATTTTTCTTAAAACCTATATATTATACCCACACACTCACCACACCATTGAAATCACATACAAAACCAGTAGGGTTATGTATCATACTGATCCTACCCTCGAAATCTAGTCTATATACCAAAACACTACCACTCAAGGTGGGTTTTTTTCAGGAAAACCAAAGGCATCCCATATGCCTATCCAATATACCTATCATCACATCTTAGGAATCAATCTCGACCCAAAGAACTAACACATGCTTCCAACCTCTAAAGGTTCTCACAAGCTTGGGATAAACCTAATCTCATGTTACCCTCACATATCACATCTCATCTAAAATATAGTACTTAGATGAAAAATATCCCAAGTTCTGTCATAATGGAAAGTATATCTCCCACCTAGCACATAAAGATTAGTTCTCAATAGTTTATATCTCATTAGGTACACCTTTTCTCTTATCTTACCATCATATAGAAAACTCACTGACCAAAACACTAATTCTAGGGTTCTAAAAAAATATATACATATCAAGCATCACATAATGAGTCATAAAAATAATTGGGGACTCATCCCCACTAGACATCCTCATAAAAGACTACCCCCTTAAGAATCATGATATAAAGTTATCCATCATTGGGCCTCCACAATAGTAGCCACCCACAATATGATTACCATCTCATATATTCACATACATACATATAATGACATCACCCTACCATGATCCACAACAAGTATAACAAGATCATATGGTTTAGTTATGTAGAATTCCACTAAGAAGATATATGGGATCACATCATACAGGTTGTTGTGGAATCTTTAAATAATGAAACTTATTTCTCTTGGAACTAGTACCAAAACCACCCACTAAGGGATTATCACTAAGGCATATAATTCTCGTACTAACCAACTAGGGTCAATATAAATCCCTTACATTAAGGGTATGCATATCTATCAAGGATAATATCATCATAGATCCACATGACTTGTCCTCATAAGAAAAATACATTATGTTCTAGCTAAGTATAATTTCACCAGAAAGTAATATGGGAAACCTCCATATAATTTATGATTCAATCATTAAAAAAATAAACCATAATATTCAGTGATATCAATCACACACTAGAATACACATTTAAAGTGATACCTTTATTCCAAATATGATGCATGTACATGGCCTCTTACCGTTGGGTCAAGATCCATAAACCACAATAAATAATAAAATCTTAAAAAATAAAGTGTGTCACACTAAGTGAAATCACACAACCATAAAAATGGAAACCAAGAACAAAAATATCGTATCCCGGGTAACCTAGAATTCTTATCCAGAAGGGTGTTCATGAAACAGAACTCTAATATCTATCCCAAGATCACACACATTCTTATATAACTTCTCTAGAATATCCCCAAAAAGTATGATAATAAAAAATCTAGATAACTCTATGATATCAGTCAAATAAGATTTGATACCAATTTGTAATATCCCTATCCCAATCTACTCTGAACTGTAACCAAACAGCATCACAACTTGGCCTCAGGGTTTCCTCATAATTAACTAGAGGTGATCGAAAAGAAATGGGGGTCTAGGGTATTACTGTGGGGAGACTATACCCCCAATATTAGAGTGTGTAATAATAGTAGAAATAAACCAAACACCACCCACAATAATAAATCAATGTAAATGTTAGAAATAAACAAGAATCATTAATAATAAATTTCATAGATAAGAAAATAGTCATACAAACTCATTGTCATGCCAACACACAATTATCGATCATACACCGAGCCGATAACATATATAGCATATATAAATGGATAAAAGACAATGTGGCTCTATTTTCATCCCTTATCCTTGCCTTTTCCCAACATCCAATCACATCTGAGATGTACAACCCGATCGAGAAACTCGAGGTCTTTACCCAAATTTAACCCACAATTATCGAGGCCTATTCATGTTCCTAGTGCCTTGATATCCTAATAACAGTGTGAGTACAACTTAGTTGGTCGCCACTAATGCAATCTCAAACATGACCAAAAAATGAATTATATATGTATGTGACATACTCACCTAAATAAATAAAATACATTGCAACATTATAAATAATATAAACATTTTTGATCCTCAAGTTCAATCATGACACCCAGAATTGATTATACCTACTTTTTCATGTTTAGGAGTCACTAGTGTAGAAAATGTTTACCATATCTGCATTTTTGATGTCTATTATATATAATCGAAATGAAAATCTGTAAAAATTGGTTAATCACATCGGTTATTTTTCAACTAATGTCATAAATGTTGGGAATCTATTTATAACGTCAGTTATTTTATAACCGACATAAAAAATACTGGGATTTGATTTATCACGTCGATTATTTTATTACAGGCATAAAATAACGAATCTTGGGGTTTTATCACATCAGTTATAAAATAACCAACATGATAAATCAAATCATGGATATTTATCATGTTAGTGATAAAATAACCGACATGATAAATCAAATTTTGGTGATTTATCATGTCGGTTATAAAATAACTGATGTGGTAAATCAAATCTCAATGATTTGTCACCTCAGTTATAAAATAACCAACGTGATAAATTAAATCTGAGAGATTCATCACATCAGTTATGAAATAATTGACATGTTAAACATAAAGAAAATAGTTTATCATGAAATTTATTAAATAACTGACATCATAAATATTTTAAATTATTTATTGGGCCCTGTATTTTTTCGTTCTATTTTCTTCGATTGGGCGCCCTGAAACTCGTATCTGTCCCAGGGAAAACCTAAAAACAATTATTTGAAGTCGTTCCCTCCTATATCAATTTTTCAACATCATTTATCATCTTTATTATCATTAGATCTATCAGGTTTCCTCGCAACACTCATGTATGCCTTACACACCTCAGTTTCATTATTTATTTTTCGTGATGCCCTAAATTTATGTTTTGAGATATTATTTTTCTATAATTATTATTGATATCATGGTAAGTGTCACAGTGTTATTTTATACCATGATAAGTTCTTTTTATTGTAAAATAAACCATGGGAGTGATATCATGCATGTTCTACGATTTTTGTTTCTACCTTGTGTGATCAATCATGTGTCTGTGCGTGTACTTCCATGTGTGCGCTACCATGAAATCATTATCGTGCAAGTTATGCCCTATAACAATACATCCACGGAAGTTATTCAATACATTTTTTATTTACCATAAATAATTGTATCATTATTTAATTATTAATTTTTTTAATATATTCAAATTAAAATTCCTTTTATATTCAATATTTTATTTTTCATTATATGATAAAACTCTTTATTAAGTGATTGAATCTAAAATAACTTACTCTACTATTATCTTTAAAAATAAACTTGGTTGGAAACAAGAGATATAAAGGTGAATATATTCATCATATTGAGCTATGTAATCTTCTCTTGTTGTATCTAGTTTTTATTGAAGAAAAATAATCTTAAGGTGAATAATTGTAAATATTTCTTATATGGGTAGTAATTCAATGATAAGGATAGGTATATATTTCTTTAACAATGATATCCCATTCAATCCTAGATTATTTTTTACTTTTATTGACATGTTGAATGTGAGTTTAGAGAAATGAAAAACTTTAATAATTTATTTTTTATGTATAAGAGATCATAAAATCATCGAATGAATTGGTTGGGAGATTTTTAAATTCCTCATTAAAGAGTATATAAAAATTTACATGGTTATTTCCTTATTGTACGAACAAGGATTCTTATTGAGGAAGCTCTTCGAGAGATCACTAGAGATGTTAACCCTTTAACACCTATTTCTTTAGATCAAGATGGTGAATGTGTACATATATTAATATTTATAATTAATATTTCATGTTTTTGGAAGGAAGAATTTGGTATCCAGTTACACCAGGATGTATTCTTTATGTACCTTAAGAAGAAAGGATCCAAGATGAATTTATACTCTTATATCACGATTCATATGGGAGAGATATGTAACCCTAAAATGAATTTTTATTATCTCTCAAAATATTGATCTATTCAAGAGAATATTCAAATTTAACAATAAGGTTTAATCTTCCATCAACATCACTGATTTAAAAATTAATTTTTTGAAGGTTTTGTTTTTGTTTTTGCTAGAGGTAATAAATTATTACCAAAAGTCTTTATAGTTTTTAAATTCCTCCACTTCAACTTATTTGGAGATAACATATTCTTGGGAAAACAAGTTATTCTTTCTAAAGGATTTCCATTCTAAATTAATATTTTCTTTCACAACCTTTGAAAAATTTTCATGGGTTTTTTATTATCATCAGATAATGATTTAATTGGACACTTTTATAAGATGAATAACTATTTTATATCGATAAAAATCATGTAGAATATTTCCTTTGAAATTCCTGAATCCCTGATTACTGACATATTTATTCCCAATTATTTCGTCAAAATTGTTTTACATTAAAAATATGTCATTTTTAATATAAACATAAAACTATTATATCTAGATATATTTTATTTTTAAAATTATTTCCATGCATATCTTTTTAAAATACGCATATTTCTTATTTTATATTTCAAAATTGTTTTACATTAAAATTATGATATTTTTCATAAAAAATTAAAATTGGATTATCGTAAAAAGATGTATAATTTTGATATTTGTTATTGGTAATAATGAGTTGAAGTTGTATTAGGGAATATGGAATGAGTATTGAATATGAGGAAGGTGTTGATTCCTTTTTGGAATTTTCTAAACAAACTTTTGAAAAAAATACATTTTTTCTGTCCATGCTTGAAATGTTTGAATATGATGAAATTGAAAATTATAGAGATCAAAGATCATATGATTTTTCATGGTTTTAATCTGAGTTATAACACTTGGATTTGGCCAAGTGAAACTGGACAAAATGACAGATCTTTTGATGATGATGATTTTCAGGATGGTAACTTCGATGGAATTGAAGAAATGATTTGTGATATTGCAACAGAAAAAATTGAGATAGAACCGATTGTTTCACGTCTATATGGTGATTCTGAAAACCCATTGTATCCTAGTTGTATGGATTTTTCAGTTTTTTCAGTGATGTTATGATTAATTGAGCTGAATGTGAAACATGGATGTAGTGATAAAATCTTTACAGATCTGCTACAATGGTGGAAAGACATTCTTCCAAAAGACACTGATCTTCCACATTCACACTATAAGTCCAATAAAATATTATGCCTGATGGTATTGTGATACAAGAAAATTATTGGCCCCAAAATGTTGGATGAAAAGAAATAAGAGAAAGAGGCCCCATGGCCGGCTTCGCAAAGCTACGCCGTGGAGTCCCCTCCCAAGCAATGCAGCCGCTACGAAGAAAAGGAGGAGATAACCTCCGCAAACACCCCTGACGTTCGCGAGACCGCCGCGAAGCAAAGAAGGCGTTAACCTCGGCGAACGCCCCTGGCGTTCGCGAGCCGCTGCGAAGCAACCCAATCCCTGTTCGCGACATGTGAGCTCTGCTTCGCGGTGCCCCTTTCTTATAAATACTAAGCTCCCCTTGAGCCTACGGAGGGACAATCAGACCTTTCAACTTCATAGCTCCCAAGTCGAGAAGCACCCTTTTCTATATGAATCATGAGCTACACAAGGAATTTTTGCTTCACGAGGTGCCTCTGCATTGTCTCGTTTTGATCCCCTCTTCAGAGAGGGATGACTTTCACGAATCCCAAAGGCCTTCACGATGAAAGGGGATCCCCAAGGGGACCCGGGTCATCACAGAGCATTTATTCTTTGCGAAGCACCCCTCATGTACACGTGATATGTTTTCCAAAGCAGGATAACTGTACTTCGCGAAGCACCTTGCTTCACGACGCTCTGCTTCACGAAGCGCATGTTCTCCGTGAGGCTGCGCTCTGGGAATGCCTTTAAACATCACAAAGCACCTCCCACTTGAAACTCCACCCCATGCTAAGGATAAGGAACCCATCTTCACGAAGCACATCCCTTCGCAAGTTCCCTTCACCACAAAGAGTAATCGGGCTCAACAAGGCTCC
Source organism: Viscum album (assembly GCA_963277665.1). Taxonomy (NCBI): domain Eukaryota; kingdom Viridiplantae; phylum Streptophyta; class Magnoliopsida; order Santalales; family Viscaceae; genus Viscum; species Viscum album. The sequence goes on along the minus strand of OY728157.1, from coordinate 195,948,771 downwards.
TCCCTATAGACCCCTCTACTTGGGAAATCCATTTCCCGTGAGACCCTCCAGGTATACATGATGCGATTTAAAGGTCCCCTAGATGATACCGCCCATAGAGTTTCTTTGCCTAATTCTTCTTCACATAGGCACACTAACGGCTATTTCTTCTTTGCATAGCCACACTAACGTGGACCCCTCGATGGTTCGCTCTATGACCCCCCTTCATTATGGCATTTCCGGTACCTTCCCTCCCACAAGGAGAATAGGGTACCGGTTATGTAATTCCTAGGGGTGCAGAGTAAACCCACCTCGTCAAAGCTATAGGACGTTAAACTGCCAAGAAACCTCATCCTCAACACATGACGTTAAACTATGTCATCGCCCCATGCCTCTCACGTTAAGTCCCCCCCCACCCACCGTGAACATTCTCCATGCCCCCTGGCCTCCACAGGGGATGATATCCTCCTCCTAGATCATAGGGGATGATATAATCCTTCTGGGAGCATTGTTGGTCCATGGTGGATGTGAATCCATCTTGGCATAAGCCTCCAACCTTTATTGCGAGATGTAGCACACATGCACCCTCGTACTTCCCCGGTGCAAGGTCCAAGGGTGGAGATAAACATAGGGGCCTTTCGTTACCCTTTCTTCTCCCTCTATGCTTTGTCTCCCTCGGGCCTCCATCCTGGAGTAAGTCCCTGCACCATGGGCCGCCCCCACGGATAAGCCCGAGTGCACTTCCCACAGACGCACCTTTCACGACGTGATCGTCAGGTCCCTACTGCCTCTTGTTTCACACACCAAGCATGACTCACGTGAGCTTAGAGTATGAATCGACCATCAAATCCTCTTATGGACCTCCTCAGAGTGTAAGACCCAATCCATTACCATGGGCCTCCTCGTAGTGTAAGCCCCAATGCATTACCATGGGTCTTCATAGAGTGCAACCCCCAATTCATCACTATGGGCCTCCTCAGAGTGTAATCCACAATCCATGACCATGGGCCTCCTCAGATTGTAAGCCCCAATCCATCACCATGGGCCTCCTCATATTTTATGCCCCAATCCATTACCATGGGCCTCCTCAGAGTGTAAGCCCCAATCCATTCCCCTGGGTCTCATCAGAGTGTAAGCCCAAATCTGTCACCATGGGCCTCCTCGTAGTGTAAGCCCCACGCCCTTCCGAACTAAGAGGACTTTGATCCAGGTTAAGGCATGCTATATAAGAAGCCTCATGAGGTTCAAGACCAACACACATCGGACCAAGGTCCATCTTTACGTTGGTCCTCCGATACACTCACCATTCTAAACTATGAGTACTTTGATCCATGTTAAGTCATGGTATGTAGGAAGCCTCACGAGGTTCAAGCACAACACACATCGGACCAAGGTCCATCTTTTCATAGGTCCTCCGACAAAATCACTATTCTAAAATTCGAGGACTTTGATCCATGTTAAGGCATGGTACGTAGGAAGCCTCACAAGGTTCAAGCCCAACACCCATCAGACCAAGGTCCATCTTTACGTCGGTCCTCCGACACACTCACCATCCTGAACTATGTGGTCACTCATCCATGTCAAGGAATGGTACATATGAAGCCTCCCTGAGGTTCAAGCCCATCATCCACCTGGACCAAGGTCCATCTTCACGTCAGTTCGCTGAAGAAACCATTCTGAACTATGTGGTCTTCGATCCATGTGAGGGCATGGTACGTAGGAACCCTCACGGGGTTCAAGCCCATCACTCGGTCATTCCGACCCCCTTCACGTCAGTTCACCCATTCCCGCATGACGTTAAACTGTATCCACCTTAACTACGTGGTCTTTGATCCAGGTCAAGGCATGGTACATAGGATGCCTCCATGAGGTTCAAGCCCATCATCCACCAGGACCCCCGACCCATCTTCACGTCGCTTCGCGGATGACACCATCCTGAACTACGTGGTATTTGATCCATGTCAAGGAATGGTATGTAGGAATCCTCACTGAGGTTCAATCCCATCATCCAGTAGGACCACGGTTCACCTTCATGTTAGTTCAACAGCATCAAAACCGAACTACGTGGACTTTGATCCTTGTCAAGGCATGATACATAGGAAGTGTCTTTGGGGCTCAAGACCAAAACCATTTTCCATCCTGATTCTTTCCTGGGCTGCCACATCCCAGTAAGATCATGCCACCTCATTCCCCTCCATAGAATTTGGGAAGCCACCCACATGCTGGCCCCAATATCGGTGTTCCCTCAAGGGGGTTCTTCAATCTGATCCACTCTGTCTAGTGTTCTGATCAGTCTAATCCATCTCCATCGGACGTTAAACTTGCGGCATAACCTGTGTTGAACATGGGAAGCTGGGGAAAACCTCATATACATTCCTATGGAATATGATTCCCCGGGCTCGATGAGGGATTCCTCGGGCTTCCGTTCCCTTGATAATCCCTATAATAAGGGACAAAAGACAGACACACCAATTCCCCAGCATCCAGACAGGCCAGTGATGCCTCAACGTGACTACTCCCCCAACCGCAAGTTGCTTCCCTGACCGAACCCCATGGAATGTCCTGACAGAAGCGGTGTAATTAAATGGTGTCCATTAAGATATGGCGGCAGGAAGAGTTTCACGAGCAACATATTAAATCTATAAAAGAGAACCGGACTAGGTGATGAGTTCGAAGGAGGAATATACAGAAGGAAGAACCGACATATCATCATACTATTTCGATCAAGGAGAAATGTCCCTGAATAAGGAGTGAATTCCACCAGCCTTTGGAAAGCGGGAATGCGTGGTAGTAAAAGTCGCGCCTGTCGCACCCAAGCGGATGGCCGTGCATGCCCCGGTGAAAGCATCGGAAATAGAAATGGTGAACCCGGCATGAAGTTATTCTCCACCATGTGGGGATTAGTAGCGGTCAAGACATCAGTAGATTGATGTGTGACCGGATCCAGATATCTGGTGCCAGGTCCCACCAAAAAAATAGTGGGCTTGACGTGAAACTCACCAGAAGTTGGGGCAGTCAAAATGTTGGGAATCTCGATCTGTGATGTTGTTAGTGTGGATCCCTCTTACTGACAATGGAAGATGGAATTGCGCTGGGGCACTGGGTGTCGATTTATTTTTCTAGCATTACTAATGAGCTGATCTCCCTTCCTCCAGGAACCCAGCTGCTGCATCCGAAACCCAATCACCTCTCACCCACCGACGCGGGGGCAGGGGCACTCTCAATGCAGCTACTCCGCGTGGTTCTTCCTTTTCTACGACGGCCATGACTTTCGTGGCTACTGGGTGGCCACCCTCCCTATCCCCATCGGAGATTATACAACAAAGTGTAATCAATGACCTTATACGTAGGTACGAGGAGGAAGGGGTCATCCTTACGAGGGACATGGCCTGCCTTGATTTAGAGGCGTTTGCGCCTACCTGTCAACGTCGCCCCCGAGGGCCGTGCAGGGAGCCGCTGCTACCCACTCCGTCCTTTAATCGTTTCTGGAGCCTTTCCCCAGAATTCCTCGAGCACTCCATGCCCTACGCCGACGAGGTAGAAGATATTCAAGCCTGCCCGACCAGAGTTCCGTCCCAAAGGTTCCTAGTGAGGGACCCCACCAGGCCGCGCCAGTGCTGCCACTCGGTTCCCCAAGCTGAAGAGCCGGTAAACTACGTACCTGCACCGCCATTACCAGACCGGATAACCTGACACCAGTGTCGGGCGCAGGCTGAGGAGGACGCCCGTCAGGGGGCGTCAACATCAGCGACTACTGTGGCCTGAGCCACCGCCGACGTGCATCACCCCCTGCATATGCTGAGTAGGGTCAGCTATATGCCCAACCCGGATCGCGGCCCTAGCCACCTCACAGGTAGGCTGGGTCGACTCTCCTGGTTGGAGGCACAGGCATTGGCCACCATGTAATAACTCGCAGAAATTCCACCCACTACGGGGTCCTCCTCATGCAACCACCGTGGAGGATGTGTGCCTTTCCGACTCCCAGGCCTGGCTCAGAGGTATGACTTGTGCCACCTTCGGCCCAAATGAGGGCCTTCCCCATGGTAGAAACAGCTCATATGGGAGCCTCTCCCGCGCTCATTACACTAGATACAGAGGAGTCCCTTCTGCTATGAAGCGACAGGGTGGGGACGTCAAATATCCAGTCACTCTATGATGTGACGACCTTCCTCACATTCTTGTAGCATCCGACGAAGGCCCTCCTCATCCTAGTAACCAGAGGGGTGGAGATCAACTTCACTTCACCAGCACCCAGTACAGAGGCCCTACCCATGTTCGGTCCAGTCAGTACGGGGACCTGCCTTACACTGACATCACCAAGGGAACTAGGCATGAAGTTCCTACCTGTGCTCTCGTCAGCTCCAACGTGGATCGTAACTATACCAGCACCCAGTATAGAGGTCCTCCTCATGTCCCCTTTGACGTATGCCCCGATGCTCCTCGCACCCCAGCCCACTCAGGAGGAAGTACTCCCCACCCCAACACTAGTACGGCTAGAGGAACTTCTCGTGTCGGGAATTATACCTTCTCCGAAGAGCTGTCCCGGGGCAGGAAGGTGAGTCGTCATTGCTGCAAGAAGAATATCGAAAAGCTTCAAACTGAGATCAAACATGTCTATTTCATGGATCATGAATTAATGCACGACTCAGTGGTGGAACCCTCCCCTTGATCCTCTATGTCGAGTGTCGGGGAAAGAACAAGGCGTATCAGCCTTATCCTTCTAGAGTGTGAAGTCCACCGGATTCCCACCTCTCTTCACAGGTACATCTAAGAGGAGGAAGTTTTGGGAGTCCCATAGGTTCCAACCATGCAGTCACCACCATCATCACTAGAAATTCCCTCCACCTCAACCAGAGATCATGGGGTGCTATTTTGGGGACTGATGGTGGTTGATCAATAGTGTGACCCATCGCCGGTAACCGCGATCCCGACACCAAAAAATGTTGTTTTCAGCCCGTCATATCGTGATGTAGTGGTCAGGTCACTGAACTCCTTGGAAGATGGCCCGTAATTCAGTAGCCAATCAGCCCATTCGCCATATTCTTCACTGCCAGTTTACTGTCTCATCAGTCCGCCTCAGTACCGCTACCTGTTCCTCATCTGCCCCTGGTTGACAAGTGGGGAAATATGGGGCCAGACCCTGAATCCAAGACCAAGAGTATTTGGAACATTCTTGCGGAGAATCACTTCCCAGAGAAGTTCTGGCCGGCGGATGCATCAAACTTATGTGCACCGGAATCCCTCACCCTAGAGGAAGTCGAGTGCTTTTTCCAAAACCTATGGGTGACGCACTTCCATCTTCGGTATGATCGGATGGTGTACCCCAAGAGCCAAGTGCACTTTAAGAAAATCGGTGAACAATGCCGTCTAGTCGATCTTACCACACTTCCCGAGGCCCAGCGCCCTGAGTCACCAGGTCGCCAGAGGACCCTCCAACGAAAATGCATTCAGAGTTTCAGGGTACTCCGCAAAATTATCAGGGAGGCTACCCCCCACGTGCAAGTCCTTGGATGGGGAAGTACACTGCCCTCCCCTTCAGCCCCATTTGACAGAAGCCCACTCAGTATGCGATATCAAAGACATTCCACTGGGAAGGGTCACAGTCCACATGGTCGATGTCGTGGACAAGGAGGACGACCTAGAATTTCTTGATGGGTACATTCCCACTAAGGATGTGCCACCATTGATGGATCCATCATGAAGGATTACCCATCCGTAGAGGAACCTCCTAGGTCTCCCTGCACCCACTAAGTCATTGGTGCTTAGCTGGAATGTTGTAAAGGGTAAAGAGCATGTCGGAGCTATCAAGCATTCTGACCCATCCACCTCAGTGCAGAAGACGAAGGAAGACCCCTTGAAGACCGCGTTGCGCCAAAAACATGCTGAGCAGAAGAGGCTGGTCGACAAACTCTTGGTCGAACACCTTATAGAGCGACTACTCGACTATGGAAATCCTAGACCGGGGCAGGAGGGGTAGGAACAACTCCCTACCAATGAGATGCCTCCAAGAAATGTTGATCACACCTCTCCCACAAACAGGGTTGAAGCTGAAACTCAGGACAAGAGGGCGCGATACGTCTCACCAAACCCACCCGAATGGCGCAACAATATTAGGAATCATGTCCAGGTTCCCCCAGCTACCCCGCATGCCATTCCAGTAGTCTTTCCACAATCCTCTAAACTCATATACCATGTCGATGAGCCCAAAAACGCCCTTGTGGTTAGGGATCCCTATCAAGATAGGGACCCCCATCCAGACGATCCAATGGCGGCACTCATCGCCCGCCTTGAGGTGTTGGAAATGCGGAAGGTGGCAGTCCCAATAGATGGTAAGCCGAACCCAGCGTGGTTGGATGATATGCCTGCACCCCCAGGTTTTGGAAATCCCAATTTCTCACCCTTTAACGGGACGGGGGACCCGCTGCAACACATGGCCCACTTTTCTTCTAGGTGTGGCCCCATGTTGGGGAATCCAGCACAGTAGGAAGCCGCCAAAATCTGATGCTTTCTGGAGACATTGGAAGGCCCTGCGTTTGTCATGTACAGCGAGCTCCCCATTGGATTGGTGACCGGATGGGAGGATCTTCTCCGGAAATTACTATACCTGTTTAGCTCCACCATGCAAAAGACCAGAATCGCGGACCTCTTCAAGTGCAAGAAAAGGCCCGATGAGCGAATCGCAGACTTCATCGCTTGATGGAAGGGGCTCACATACTCCCTCGACATGACACTGACTCAAGACCAATTACTGACAATGTGCATGGGGAATGTCAAAACAAAAATGGTTCCTTCACTTATCACTCAGAACTACCCTGTATGGTTCCGAGACTTCTAAGATAAGGCCCAGCGCCTCGAGGAAGCTCTGCAACAGGCTAGTCAGGTACGTCTCCTGCCCCCTGTGATCCCTGCAAGGAGGGCTGCCAGAGCCGAGCCCACCGCGGTGGCCCATATAGAATCCCCCAAGAAGCTAGAATTGCTGCCAGTAGCACCGGATTCGCAAGATCACAGAGGTCCTCCACCTCAGGAAGAACCTCCTAACCAGTAGAGACCACCTTAGAATTGGCAGGTTCCCCCCGCACAATGCACCATCACCGTCTAGGTGAGATAATTAGGCTCCACCTCCTCAGCAGGCTCCTTCGGCCCCTCAACAAGTCCAGGCTCCCTGAGCCCCCTATCTGGAGAAAAGATTCCAGACTTACTCGTTCAACGAGGATTAGGTCCCCGGTTACATCTATAGTGCCCTAGAGCAGGGGATCGTGCGCTTACATGAGTGCAGAAGGCCAGAAGAGGTGAATCTCACTGATTGCGCCAACTATTTCCCCTATCATAGGATTCTAGGGAACACCCTCATGTAGTGCTATGTGTTTAAAGAATGGATCCAAGAACAGGTCGATAACAACATAGTCAGGCTGGGTCCAGCCCCGACACAAGTGACAAGTGTCTTTGTGAGGTCAAAAAGAGGTAGCGAAGAAGAAGGTGAGTGGCAGTAGGTTCCCAGCCGCGGATCCTAGAAGTACGATGATTGGATGGCTCGTAGAACAGTCGCCCATGCCCAAGGTATTATTTGGGCATAACTAAATCATCTAGAGCCTTCAGAAGCTGTGACTAGCACCTCTACATCATCATCTCATCTGGTCTCTTCCCAGAAGAGCAAGCATCGGCGACCCAAGAAGAAGCAGCGCGCTCCACCAATGTCGTCGTCATCTCGCACTCTTAGTGACTTCATGCCCCCTGAGATGGGGATCCCTCCCATAATCCACCCAATGGTGGATGAATCATCATGTAACATACAAGGGTATGCTTTGGTTAATACAGTCAAATTGTTAAACCCCTATATGACTCCCGACGAAGGGGAACACCATGAGAACCTCCCCAACGTCCATAGCCAATGATAATGTCGGCAGAGCCGCAACCATATGGGTCATCAAGGTATGTCAGCTGGCACATTCAGCCTGGCCATGCATGCCACTGAAACCATACAGTAGGCCCAGTGCAGAGCTTAGCACGCGCAACCTCCTCATCTAGTGTCCTCGGGCCTACCTCCACCGCCGTTCGTTCTACTAGATCAGGAAGAGATGCCTTGTCCACACCGCGAACATTATCTCCCAACTACAGGACAATTTATTTCATCCGGTCCTCGTCCGACAGCTACTCTTCAGGCCTCGACTAGTGAGCAACATGACGTGCATATCACTAGCTAGCCGCCGGTCCAGTCGACAGAGCCCGTCATGCTTCCAATTGCAGAGCGACCTCTTGTAAGCAGAAGTTTGTGCTTAGCATGGATGTACGATACCCTCAAACATTTTTTCAGAATTACAGCAAGGCTCTCTATTATTGGGGCTCTTCTACTGTCGTCAGACATGTGTGAGGCGCTTTCCAAGGCCCTAAGGAGTCCCCTCCAGTTTGAGATGGAGGTAGCAGCTGTAGAAGCCTTCCACAATGAGGCAATTGAAAATGCCGAGTGCCGGGCAGTTATCTCGTTCTCTAGTGAAGACAAAGACCCTCCTATACAGGGACACCTTCATCCATTGTACATCACTGGCTAGTTCAATGGCGTGGAAGTCCGCCACTATCTTGTTGACACGTGCTCTGAGATTTACCTAATTCTAACTCAGACACTATAGAAGCTGGGTTTGTTTGAGGATGATTTAACTCCCTACGACCTGAGAATTCAGGGATACGACTGGACCGAGCAGACCCCGGTCGGCAAGATCGGTATGAAGTCCTAGTTTGGAGGCCTAGTTTCTAGTACTAAATTCATGGTTGTCTCCTAGTACACCACATACAATGCATTGATGGGCAGGCCATGTCTCCACCTACATGCAGCCGTCCCTTCATCGTATCACCAATGCCTCAAATAATACATTAATGTTTGAGTAGGCGTACTCCAAGGTGATGCCTCTCCTTTCACCTCTTATGAATCTCATTATTTGGATTCCGACTTTTACAAGAGCAAGGATAAGAAGATTCTGGAATGTGATATTGAGCCCGGCCCAATCAAAAGTGACCCATGGGTAGGTCTGGATGATGCCTATGTCTTCCCAATCAATCGATTTGAGGCCACGACCCCCAACTTGGGGCAATGCTTTGTGGTTTCAGGTAAAAGGGGAAGGAATATTCCCAGGTCCAAGCGATGGTGAAAAATCACCTCGTACTCCTAAACCAACTTGGATCGGGTGATCCCGGAACCTCCTACCCCTGTATGGTATCGGGATGTCCGCCCCATGGAAACAGCGGTACTTCATACGTTCCTATTCCACCAGGCTGGAATTAACCAGCTAAATCCAACGCGCCACTACTACTTTGATATCATCAAGCATGAATCTCTAGGGAAAAGGCTAGATGGGAATGGTTCAACTGCCTTAATTGCCATGGTCTCAGCGGCGCATGAATCTCCTGATGCACTGTCCACTGCTATCCAGGCTGGTACCAACCTCCGGTCAGGTTCCTCTGATCAAGGGGATGTCTCACCAACAGGGAATCCCTCCTCCGAAAGTGAAGAAGAAAATTTGGAAGTTGCTCCCCCTTCCTTTGAAGAAGGCGTCTCTACCACGGTCGATGAACTGGTATAGGTGAACCCTGATAGTGAGGCAGATATGAGACCCACATTGATCAGTACCGCCATGTCCCTCGAGGAGCAGCAGCAATATGTGAACTTCTTTAAGCCGCACCATGATGTGTTCTCCTGGAGTTATGACCAGATTCTAGGAATAGATCCCCAGGTAGCTGTGCACTGCCTTGGTCTCCCGCCAAACCATTGTGGGTTGAAGAAGCATCCCAGAAAGATGCACCCTTCTCACAGTGCTATAGTTGAGGCCAAATTTAACAAGATCATCAGAGCCTACTTCATCAAAGAAGTCTAGTACCCCATGTGGATAGCCAACATTGTTCTAGTCAGGAAGAATAATAGGCAGATCGGAGTCTGTATCGACTTTCGTAATCTCAACAGCCACAATTCGGAAAATGATTTTCCCCTTTCGCTGACAGAATTGTTGGTTGATGCTACAACCAGGTTCTAAGCCCTCTCTTTCTTGGATGGGTACTATGGGTACAACCATATCCGAATGGACCCCAAATACGAGGATTCCACCACTTTCAGGGCCCCCCAAGGTACCTTCTGTTACCAGGTTATGCCCTTAGGCCTAAAAAATGCAGGTGCCACCTATCAGTTGACCATGCATCACATATTCAAGCCGATCCTGGGAACATTAGTGGAGTGCTATGTGGATGATCTGGTGGTCAAATCCCACCAGTTCGAGATCCATCTCAAGTACCTTGAGAAAGTGTTCTATTTACTCGGTTCCCGCCACATAAAGATGAACCCGTTGAAGTGTTCCTTCGAGGTCACTTCCGGGAAGTTTCTTGGATTTTTTGTTAGGTACTGAGGCATCTAGATCGACCTCGAGAAGATCAATCCCATCAACCAGATGCCTCCCCCGATAAATATTCAGGAGCTTTGAGGTTTGCATAGACACTTAGCCTACATTCGTCGGTTCATCATGAACCTGTCCGGAAAGTGTAAGCCCTTTTCTTGGCTCATGAATAAGGGCACCACCCATGAATGGGAAGAATATTGTTGGACCACATTTGAAGAAGGAAAGAAGTATCTTCTCAAGCCTCCGGTCCTGATGCCACCCGTCTCCAGAAAGCCATTGATTCTCTATGTCACTTCTCTAGATCGATCTATTGGTGCCCTGCTTGCCCAGAAGAATAATGAGGGGATAGAGAATATCCTATACTACCTTAGCCTCATGCTCCTAGATACAGAGACCATATACTCCCCTATAGAGAAGAGATGACTTGCACTCGTATATTATATACAGGAGTTGCGACATTACCTGAAGCACCACGAGGTACAGTTGGTCTCCCGGGCAGACCCACTGAAGTACATCCTGAACCGCCCCATGTTGACTGGACGACTAGCACAGTGGATGGTAATTATTCAGCAGTTTTACATCAGGATTGTGCCTCAGAAGGCTATCAAGGGGAAGGCATTGGAAGACTTCTTAGCTGCCCATCCAACCTCCGTGGATCAGTCCGTGGACCTGTACATTCCTGGTGAGGCAATCCTCTCGATAGACCATACTATCCCATGCTGAAAAATGTACTTCGACGGTGCCTCCTGGAGTCCCACCGGTAGGAGGCTCAATGATCCTAGGCTCAATGGAGTGGGCCTGGGTATTGCCTTCATTACCTCAGCGCAAGCTGTTCTTCCATACTCATTCCTGTTGTCATAAGGCTGCACCAATAATGGAGCAGAGTATCATGCTCTCATCATTGGCCTCAAGCTGGCCCTTGAGATAAATGTACCCCATTTTCATGTGAAAGGGGATTCTGAGTTAGTCATCATGCAATTCAATGGATACTATGTTGTCAGGAATACAGAGCTTGTGTCATTGTTGGAGTGCACCCTCTATCTAATGGCCTAGTTCCCTTCTCGACTGGAGGTTACCCATGTCCCTCGGTCACACAATGGTCGAGCGAATGCTTTGTCCAGTTTAGCTACATCACTTGCAGAACCTGAGAAGGATGATCTGATTATACATGTGGCACACCAGAGAGTCATTGCCCCTGTTGCCCCATAGGATGACGATGACCTGTGAGTGAGCCATCTTACCACCGGACCCTCCACATCAGGATCCCTAGGTTCGTCAGATCCAGTGATCGAAACGACTCGTGACTAGAGAGCACCTTTTGTTGAGTATCTCCAAAATGGTTATCTCCTAGATGATTGGGCTGAGCATGAGCAGATCCGATGTCGCGCACTGCAGTTTACCCTCCAGAGTGGTCCCAATCATTTGAAGATCCTCTATGAGCATGGATTCAATGGTTTTCTCCTCAGTCACATTCAAAGAGTCGAGATTTCTCAGGTCATGCAAGAGGTTCATGCCGGTTCCTACGGTGCCCACCAGGATGGGCCGAAGATGTCCCATCAGATCCAAAGGCTGGGGTACTTCTGGCCCTCTATGATCTATGATTGTAATGAGTTTCCCAAGAGATGTCAAGTGTTCCAAGTGCATGCTAGCTTCCTGAATCGGTCGCTACAACCCCTCCACTCCACTACGTACTCTTGGCCATTTTCTGTATGGGGAATCGATTTCGTGGGACCCTACCCACCAGTGAATGCTCTCCAGTGTGCATGTTTATCCTGACTGCTATGGATTTCTTCTCCAAATGGGTAGATGCAGTCCCACTCAAGGAATTCAAGGCTCGATCCATTGTATATTTTGTGAGCTCCAACATCATCTACCTATTTGGGGTCCCTCACACTATCCTCATCGATAATGGAACCAAATTTTGAGTAGCTGAGATGATGAAATTGTACTCCAAGTATAACATTCACTCCAACCATACCCCCCACTATCACGTGCAAGAAATCGGGCATATAGAGGTGTTCAAAAACCCCTTGTCTAATATTTTGTAGAAAATGGTTGGCCAGAACAAGAAGAGTTGGCCATACATGCTCTCCAACTCCCTCTGGGATTTTCAGATGACGACTCACAATTCCACCTAGGTGAGCCTATATTCCCTGGTGTATGGGGTCGAGGCCGTCCTATTCATCGAAATCCAGCTTTTATAATTACGCAATGTAGTCAATGACCATCAGGCGCTAGATAAGGTGGCCGAAATACGTCTAGTTGAATTAGAAGCACTCGACGAGAGTAGGTTCTATGCCCTGCACAATCCGAAAAGGCATCAGAATAAGATAGCAAGAGCCTTCAACAAGAAGGTTCGCCTTTTCTCTTTCCTATAAGGAGACCTGGTATTGGCCCTCCGAGTGCCAATGTTCCCCAGTAGCAAACCACCTAACTTGGAGCCCAAATGGGAAGGACCTTACATCATTCACAAGGTTTACTCCAATGGCGCGTATTCCTTGGCTACCATGGATGGTGAGCGCATAACACCTCCCACCAATGACAAATTCCTCAAGAAATACTTTGCCTAAGCCTGACGGTCCTGCACGACCTTAAACTGGACGGTTCTGCACGACCTTAAACTGGACGGTCCTGCACGACCTTAAACTGGACGGTCCTGCACGACCTTAAATTGGACGGTCCTGCACGACCTTAAATTGGATGGTCCCGCATGACCTTAAAATATGCAACGGTCCTGCATGACTATAAACTATCTAGTTCGGAATGACTATAAACTGTGCATCGTCTTGCATGATGTTAAACTACATCTTGAGAACTACGTTTGGATTGATTCCCATCCTTATGGGATATGTAGGAACGCTTGAAATTCCCATTTCGAGCCCAGCCCCAAACTCTTCTCTTTCAACTATCCCCCTTGGGTATTTTTCTCTCAGAGTATCCTCGCATGATATGGTGTAGGCTTCATTAGCCCCACACATACAAGGATTATAAGGGTCTCACCTTGTACCTGCCCCTGTTCTTCTATCCTCCCACGTCTTAACCGCACAACGTTAAACTGCATGGCCTTCAAGAACTACGTATGGCTTGATTCCCATCCTTATTGGATACGTATGAATGCCCGGACGTTTTGTTTGTTGGCCCAGCCCCAAATTTCAGAATCTCCCCCCCCCCTGGGTTAAGATGTGTGGCGAGGGTGCACTTTTTCCCCAATTCATGTCGAGTTATCCTCGATATGGTGATACGCCCCACTCCCTGGAGATGTTCACCTCTTGGAGAGATGGGTACATATATAATTCACCTACTCCTTAACTGGGATTGCGTCATCTTCCCCATCCAGAAGGGCCCCTAAATGGTATAAATTATGGGCCTAAGGGCTCTCTCTTACCACTTTGGGCTAACACCCTTGAGTATGTCAAGAAACATATTGTTACAAATCCTGTATTTTGAATATGGTCAATGGTCGATGATCATTTGTTGCTCGTTATGCTATATTTCTAACATGGTCAAAAGCTATCCTAGATTGTTAGGGCCAGCCCATGGGGACCCAAATTTCGAGTGTATTAGTTCATTCTGCCCCGCTATATCTCCAAGTGACGAACTCCCTCCAGGCGATGCGGACTATTAGGCCCCTTAGCCTTTTTTCGGGCCCCTAGCCCAAGTTCCCTCTCATGGGATTGTGTGGTGTGGTATGAGATTATGGACTCATCCATGTCGGGTTATTTGTAATTCCATACACCTCCCTTTTTGGGGTATCCTACTACCCTCCTCGTCCTCACTACAAGACGTTAAACTGCGAGATGGTCAGGCCTTCCTGACCAAGGTCCCTTGGCCTTCTCGGGCCCCTAGCCCATCTTCTATCTTATGGGATTGTGCGGTGTGGTGTGGTATTATGTCCTCCTTCACATCATGTTACTACCCACGTCCTACACTTCCTCATTAGGGTGTCCTTCCTCCCATGTATCTTCAAGAACTACATGTGGCCTGATGCCCATCCTCATGGGATACGTAGGACCACCCAAATTTCTAGACATTGGGTCCAGCCCCGTCTCTCGGAGATCTCCATTTCAACTTGTCCCCTTGGTCTACCCTCTCCTTCCTAGACACATTCATCAACCCTCTTTGGCAATTCACCAGTGTGATTAAGGGTACTCTGGTTCAGTACCTGGAATGTCGTACTCTTCTCGGACATGCCTCCACCCTCTTTTAAGGCATTGTGTTTCTCTTCATTAGGTCTTCCATAACCATTATAACCCGAAGGGACCCCCGAGTGGCATGGATTCTTGGCCTAAGGGATCTCCTAACATTACAGTCCAACGCCCCTGAAAATCGCAAACAACAAATCGTTACAATTCCCGCGTTGCAAATATGGTCAGCGGTCGATGCTCATTTGTTGTTCCCACTTCAGGCTAACATGATATGGATACAATGTGTCCTCAAAGGTTAATAGTTATCCTCCATCACCACGCCAACCCCATTAATCCAAAAATGTCAGTTACGTGATTCACATCCCTCTCCACTTCATCATGTCCGAGTAGAACTTCGAAACTCTTGGTATTATTCCTCAGTACGCATATGCGTGTTAAGAGGACCAGAGCCGTTATAGGGGCTCACTGATTTTCCTTTGGCGTTGGTTCCTTGAATTGAAAAAGAACCCTTCCTCCCTTGTATCCCACATCGAGTTTGACTCACGTGGGCTTAGGCATCGGGTCGTGGTCTGCGCTTACATGGAAGGTTTTCATCCCCCCATGGTCCGAGCTCTAAGACAATAAACTAAGATCTCCTCAGAACTACGAGCGGTCTGCATTCCCATCCTCAAGGGATACATAGGAACACATAGACCTATTATCATTGGGTTCGGCCTGAGTTTGGATAATTTTTCTTTTCTGTCCCGCCTTCTAGACTTTGACTACAGGACCACGTGGCGTGGTACGAGATTATTCCCTTATTCACGTCGGGTTTGCAAGGACCAAACCACACACAACCCGTCCTAAAAACATTATCCCTCCAATTTCCTATCCCTCTTGTCCCGCATGACATCAATAAGCACCCTCTAGAACTACTTATAGCTTGATTCCCATCCTTATGGGATACGTAGGACCACCTGAACATCTCGTTTTTGGGTCCAGCTCAGCTGGGAGCAAGCTTCCCCAACCCCTTTCAATCTTACCTCTATATAAGCCCCTTGGCCTGAGGTCCCCCTATCATAATTTCATATAGTGTGATTTGAGATCATGTCCCCATTCACATAGGTTATGTTTCATCGCACCATACACATTCCCCCCCTAGCATAATCTTTGCTACGTCTGCGCTACACGGCATTAAAATGCATGCTTGGTCCTTTCACATGACCCTAAACTGTGACACTATCATCCTGGCCGCACGATGAAAAACGGAACTACATTGTGATGACCTCACCGTAGGGGACATCACGGTGGGTATTGGTTGTATGCCATGCCATTTTTCAACTCCTACTACGACTTGATTCTTGTGGCGATGCCAGGGCCTGCTACCCTAGGCTTGTTTCTTCACAAAAAAACCACTTACCTTAAAAACAAGATTTATGAAATACCACTTCTTTTTGTGCGCGGGCCACACCCACACACCCCTTTTATCCTTGGAACCAGTATGTCACTGTTCCCCCTTTTCAAGAACTACATGAATCTTGATACCTATTATCATGGGGTACGTAGGAACGCCATTGCACTTGGCCTCAGGCTCATCTCAACTCTCATTTTCTGTCCCTTGTCCTAGAACCTCTCCAAGGAACATGTGGTGGTCAGAACCCCCTTTTCCCATTCGCCTCGGGTTTTGTACTTACCCTGTCAGGTACCACTCATGTTTCCTACCACCTATGGTCCGAGTTCTATGACCCTAAACTAAGATCTCCCATATGGGGAGGGACTCGACTCCCTCTATCTAATACGTCTCATTTTTTGTATTCAGACGTGTTTTGACAAAGAGACCGAAGTGTGGAATATTCATGGAGACATTCCTCTATGTAGCGACCCGATTCCGGAGCCCCTCCACTAGTGCCCCATACCAGGTTCACTACACGACCTAAAGCACGTTTCCCCGAATGCCAGAGGCTGTCGACTAGAAGCAAGGGCCTTGGTGAGTCGGTGGGGAAACTATGCCCTCATTCCATAAGTTATACAAGGTAAGAAGACAATAATAAACATCGGAAGTAGTAAACAACATGCATAACAAAATAATCCAAACCGCAGAAGCAATGAAAATATATAACTATGATGACACAGATGTAGCAGGTACAACTATCTAAGAAAAACTACAAACACAACAACGTGCTGAAATACAACTGAAACCAATTACAAAAGAAAAACAAAATAATCTCTTCAACATCATGCGCCACGGCTTGGTCCCATGCTCCCTAGCTCCTGGTGAAATCATGATCCTGAAGTAGAAGGGAACTTTACCTTATCTATACTTGTCGCAACATAGTCTGCTTGGGCCCAAAAGCATGGCCCAAATTGGGAGTGAGATACAATCCCAGTATGCAATCACCCAATGATTTGTGCCTAACAGTCAATGAGTACATGGAATTAAATAAACAAGAAGAAGTAAACAGGAAAACACAAGCAGCTACAATCCACAGTTCTAACAAGTAAAGCACACAAGTAAGCAGTCAACAACAAGAATAAAACAGGTAACCCTCTGGGTAACTCTCTAAGTCTAACCCCTATGGTTCAACCTCTAAGTACTAGCAATCCTCTGGGAGGCACACACAGTCTCACCCCTCTGGTTCAGCTACGTAAAATAAGTATACTCTCTAGGGAATCACTCACCGTCAATTCCCCCTATAGTCTCGTATCGTGCTAAAGGCTCTCTCAGGAAGCACTCAACATCAATTCCCCCTATGGACCACGTCGTGGATCTACAGACTCTCTGGGGAAGAACTCAACGTCAATTACCCATATAGTCTCGCATCGTAATTGAAAGACCCTCTGGAAAATCCCTTCCGTCAATTCTCCCTTTGGTCTACTACTCTAGGTTCTCACAGTCTTGATTATAACTAACATGCTCAACGCGTGTGTATCATCCAAGTAAACCTCAAGAACTACTTGGCTAACAACTAATGTTCAACAGCAATAATAAAACAACATTTCCACTATCCTACAACTAGGCATGGAAAATGGAAAAACGTCAAACAGGCAGAACAATAATGGAAAAGAAATCTGAGCACAACGAATTACACTAATCACAAGAAATAACCTCTACTAAAGAAATCAAGCAAAGAAATAAACTAACCAGGGAAAAACAGGAAACACACAATACCCCGTTCAAGGGTATTGATGGAAATTGCACAAAATATTCATCAAATTTCTATAGAAATGAACAAACCACCTACCTCGATCCTAGAATATCGATATACGTGAACCTCGACGATAGATTCCTCTTAGAACAACATAGATTTGATAATATTCACCAAACGTTCATCCCATGACAACTTGGAAATGAGGAGGAATCCAGAAACAAGGCTAAATCATAAAGGAGAAATCACCGCTGCGATTCCAACACAACTGACCGTGCTCGAATCGGAGAACGGACGACGAGGCATGAATCTGACGAAGATCCGGTCGTACGGTCTCTCTCGGACGGTCAAAAACTGGAGAAGAAGACGAATTTGGCGGTTAGACGCGACCCCGGTCCGTTTAATGAAAAAGAAAGAAAGTACACTGTGTGTACTTCTAGAGTACACGGCATGTACTTCAATTTTTTTCCGTACTCCGAAAAACCGGCCTCCACCTCAGCCTTACACACCGTGTGTGTGGCCCGGGCATGGCCAACACACAGCTTGGAGACAAGAATAGTACATGGCGTGTGCTCAGAAAGTACACGGCATGTACTTCTGAAGTTTCTAGAAAATTCATTTTTCTCAAAAACTCCAGAAAAAGTAAAAACATACCTGAAAATAGATTCGAGTTCTTACACTCTAGTTCCATGTCCAAGCTTCATCGACTCGCTATTTGGATCTTTATCTTCTTCCACATCCAAAAGGACCCCCAGACGACATGGATTCTAGGCATAAAGGATCTCCCATCGTTTCTGGCCAACGTCCCTACGGATTTTTTACGACATTTGCGACAGGTCCCGTGTTTCGAACATGGTCAACGGTCGACCCTCACTTGTCTATCCCCATTCCAGGATAATGCGATGTGGATGCGGCGTTTCCTCCACGGTCAACAGTTATCCTCCATCGTCACGCCACCATCATTTTGGTCCAGATCTCGAGCTTCATGATTCACACAATTCCACTCTCTCATGTTTAAGTGTAATTACGACAAACTCGGCTCTATATCTTCGCACGTCTAGGTTCACTTCATGGGAGAGATAGTATCATTGGGACAGTATTCACTGGGTATCCCTTTGTCCTAACATGCCCCTTCCTATTTCGGGAAAGTCTCAAATTACTTCTTATTTCCCACATCGAGAATGACTCACGTGGGCTTAGTAGTTTTGGTAGGATGTGTACCAATGCGGCCAGGCTTCTCATCACCCCGCATGACGTTAAACTGTTCCATCAGAACTACGTGCAGCTTGATTCCCATCTTCATGGGGTATGTAGAAATTCCCGATCACTCTGCCTCGGGCCCAGAACGATTCTCACTCTTGGTCCCTCGACACGAAGAGTTTCCTCAGGGGGTTCGTGGTGTGATTTGGACTCCATGTCCTCATTCACATCGGTTTTATAACTACCACACCACATTCTCCCAAGGGTCTTCCCTTTCATTCTAGTTCCTATCATATGACATTAAACTGAAGCAGTTCATATGTCCTCAACGCATGAAACTAAACTGCGTTTCTACCCTAAACAAGTTCAGGATGCCCCATGTTAGTCATGGGATGCACCAGAGCCTCTTCCGGAGAGGACTTCACCTACCAGTGTCGGTCTATGATTACACTATGCTTCCAGAACTACGTCTAGATTGATTCCCATCCACATGGGATAAGTAGAGACAACCCAATATTTCACCTAGGGTCCAGCATCCATAATCCTAAAATCATGTTCCTCCCCATTTATGGCCCATGGCCTGACCCCTCATGAGGGACCATGTAACTGCAACTGCACCCCGAACAAGTCCTGGATGCCCCAAGATTACATTAGGAAGTGATGGCTCCCTTGGAAGAGAGGTCCTGTCTGAAAGAAGGAATGATCCATGATCAAACCGATGCATCCATCCAGTGTTCTTCTTCCACAGTGGCGTAATTTCAAGAGTGTTGGATTCGGTTTGAAAAAACCCTCACTCCATGTTCCACACTTTTTGTGCCCCTTATTCGGACCCTTGTCCTCTTTCATGTCTGGAGGAACCCCCTAATAGTATGGATTCTCGGCCTATGGCCCACCAACTGTCATGGGTCGACATTCCGGAAGACTAATGGATAACATTTTGAGTTAGTTCTCATGTTTCGAACATGGTCAACAATCGACCCTTGTTTATTATCCCCATTTCTAGCTAACACAATAAGGATACTGTTTTTCGAACAAGGTCATCAGTTATCCTTCATTGTCACACCACCCCCCCATAGCATTCTAGATTTTTGGGTATCGTGATCCACACCTACGATTTCCCTATGTTCATGCTAATCCCAAAACTCCTGGCATTACCCCACTCGTGCACCAGAGCACATTAGAAGAATGGCTCGTCGATTGTTCTGAGGCTCTAATCCTCTGATCGGGCCTCTCCCAAGTATTCCTGGAAGATCTGTCTTGGTTACTTAAACCCCAGATACCCGAAACATGGTTGACGCATTATATTCAGGTGGAATAGCATGGTGATCACCCGTTGTTTCTCACATTGGGATCGGCTCGCATGAGATTAGGGACTGACCACCAGACACTTCACGAATGTAATAGACGTGCATAAATCCAACCTCAATAACAAAACTCATGCATGCAAATAAATAAAAACCTAAAAGTACGTTTGAGAGTTTGCGATCCTTACAGCACTCAGGGCTTTATCCCTCCCAAGGACGGGTTGACCCCGACATAAGAGAGATGCAGTTCTGCCACCCTCTGACTTGTGGAGTCCATGAGTTTCTACTGCCGACACAACTCCCGCTCCTCCTCAGCAGAAATGGGACGCAGTTCATCAGCCTCAGTTTGGGCCCTCTTTATGTCAGCCTGAATCATGGTCATTTCTTCAGATGCACGCCTCATACGCTCTTATGTCTCTGCCAGCTGGGCCTTCAATCGCGATATCTGCTTCGATTGTTTGTTAAGAGAGTCTGAGTTCTCGTCCTCCCGAATCTGTAGCCCCTAGACTTCATTTCCAGCCTCTCGGAGTTTTTGGTGTTCGTCGCCTTCCTCCGTTGTCATCCCATGCTATGGCCGCAATCATACTCCCGAATCTTCTCTGTCATAAGATATCGAATGAGAAGGTGAGGACGTTGGGCATCCACTACCCCAACACACAAATCACGCAGCCGCGAGCGAATCCTCTCCATCTCGTCCAGCCATAATGCCTGGGGGTCTTCTAGATAAGGCGCGTGATCAAATTCCATGATATGTGGTGGACTATATTGTTGTCCTCTTCGTCAGAGGATGTCTCATACCAGTCCACGCGGTTGGAAGGCTTGTATGCGGGATATGCCCTCAGGAAATCTTCAACAGGATCAACATCTGGTTTCGAATCAGGCGTAAGAGTACTTGGTTCGACCGATCGATCCTCGTCATCGGACCCCACCTCAATGACCTCGAGCACGACCCCGCTGGTGGTCCCGCCAAGGATAAGGGGAGCTACAACTCAGGTGGGATAGGTAACTATCTCGACGATTACCAGCATTCCCCTGGGAGGGGAACCACCATAAATCCCGACTAGTCTCGCCGCAGTGGCCCATGCCAGTCGAATAACTGTACATAATAGGGAAGGTAACTAACATCAGTTGGTATGATCAGTTTATGGTAGTAATAATATCAGTTGAGATGTCTCACCGTGATCGAACTCTGTGTGCCGCTTCTGAGTTGATATTGACGGGGCCCTGAAGTGTGGCACTCCATATATTGTTGGGAGGCCTGGGGATTCTGGAGGAGCCACCTAGGATGTCCCAGCCCCACCAGACATAGAACTGGACACGTCCATAGGTGTGGGTTCCAAGGGTTCTGCATCATCACCCACCGAGGGGAGAGAACGAAGTCTGTGCACAAGATCCTCCTGCACAGTTCAAATATTGGTGAAAAGCCCATAATGGCTTGATAGAATACCCTGGAGAAAGAATATTATAATATTACCTCGAGATCCTTCGTGAAATCTTCGAGATTCGAGTCTATATCGCCAACTTCACCTTCCTCCAACGGGCTCCCTCCACCAGCCTCTTCCGCCCGTGAGGATTCGTCTGATTCTTCTGATAGGGGGAAACACTCTCACAGCTCAGTGGCCGACAACTGTGGGGGAACCATATGGTTCAGCAGTACCCTCACCTAGTCTATCATTGGACGTGTGGAACTCCTGGAATGAATGAAGTCATCCATCTCAACCAAATATTGATCCGCCTCTGCCGGAGACACTACAAAACCGGCCCAGACAGGGCCTATACCTGGTAGGTCCATCCCGAAACGGTTCAGGTGTTGCCACATCTCTGGAAGGCCGAGAAACTGCCAGTTGGCATCCCAAATTTCCCAGGCCTCTGGGAAGACAACATCCTCTAGCATTTCAATATGGAATAGCTGTTTCCCTAGAGCCAGAGTGGATATGTGGCGTAATCCCCTTGGTGGCCACCCCTCGGGATGGATTTGCTCTTCTGGGACCATCGGATCCGCTGCCGCTACTGGATCCACCGCCACTACCTCACCCTCAGCTGGTGAAGGTCTTGCCACCACTGCAGCCCTGCCACCACGAGAATCCCTTGCCACCCTCTGACCCCGTCCTCGGGATAGGGGAGGCCCATTATCACCATCTCAAACAGTTGGATGATTTAGCATTTTCCCAGAATAAGATTCCTCTTAGCTTATGGAATACTCTTTCAGCAGTATAAAGGCAACAATAGGTAGAGGAAATGCATTTCTCATTTTCCTATCCTCTCGTGTAACTATGAGCCACAATTTCCTCGCCACACATGGGTGATCCTCGTGGAGCACCTCCTAGTAGACCTGCGGGGTCAGCCACTTTAGGCACCTGAATTTTCATGCGAACCAGTGAGGGGTGTACGTCTCATAGAGAGGCTCGGAGTCCACCCATGGCACCAAGACTCCACCTTGAAAGGCCAGGAGATAGGCCCAATTCTCTTCTGTTCCCCGACCGTCGTCGGTGAGTACCCCCATCGGCAATGGAAACAGGTGGAAGTTAAAATCATCTGCCTTAGACACCCGGTTTAGCACCAAGGGTATGGTCAATTAGACTGGAAAGCTCCCAAAATCATTTAGGATGGATGGATGGAAGTTTGACCCAGTATGTGAGATGGGGTTAAGGTATTCGTAAACCCCTCATATGTGCGCCGTGATCCACCCACACAGGAGATGGAAGGGCCCACATATTCTCGGCGGATTGTTTGCCTCACTAACATGTCATAGCATCTTGTACAATTTGGCGTGCATCGGAATCCCCAGATTGACCCACCCCCTATGGCCAACATGGATGCCATGATGAAGGAGCTGGGCCGCACCCCCATGTTGGTATCCCTCACTGGTAGGATCCAACCACAGATAAGGGCCGCGAAAAACGCCACCAGTCTGACTATCGGCTGCTGTTCGTTACTGACACTGAAACCCCTGGTCTTCTATTGGTTATCCTCCAAGAACAGCAAATATGAATGGTCCTTGCCCCGTTGAACCCCCTTTTTGAATGTTCGAGGCCTCATGGGAAACACTCGATCCGTCAGGAATTTCATGAACTCCTTGAACCACTTTTTAAAGTGAAGGTCCCTTACCACATCATTATCTTCTCTGTGGACCAGCCCCAACAGTTCCAGCGCCAGCCACGACATCTGCTCTAGATCCTCCAAGGCACTTATGACAGGGAGTAACTCATCGTACATAGCCCCCATGATCGAGACCCCTGAAATCTGATGGATATCCCACAGACTGATTCCAACCTCCCCATGGTGCAGGTGAAAAGTGTTGGTCCTAGATGACCATCTACTCAACAGCTCTAACATCAGCTATTTCGGTTGATAAATGTAGACTTGGGAGGACCATGTTGCCTCATACAAGCCCACTCTCCTCAGTTTATCTCTTAAATCCTTGCATGAGGCACCTACCCAGTAGGGCCATTCCCAGTAATTTGTGATGTTGCCGACCTAGCGTAGGTCCCACTCATCGGACCACCCTTTCTTCGATTCCCTCAAGGATTCCTTCAGTATTGTGCGGTACATGGGAGGGGACGTCTCCAGATGCAATGGATTCCCATCAACAATGTCCAGGAGATTGTACAGGCAGTCGTCGGTGATATGTGTGAAGTCTTCCTATGCCTATCCATCGGCCACCCTGAACCATTGGTGCTGGCACGATGTTCTCCTGAACCAGTAAGCTGGTTCATCCCTACTCGCCTCAGGAATGAAGTTGTCATCCCATAGCCTGAAGCCGTACAAGGAAAGCTTCCTGCACAACGTATAGCTATTTTGAATCTCTGATAGTAACTCCATCAATGAATTGTGGTCCAAATGGCTAAAAAACAACTCTCCTAGGCCCAGACTATTTGCCATCTCATCCCTCTAGGCGGCGTCTGCAAGCACCCCCAGCGCAGGTTCTTGATGGGACATTGTATTTCAGAACTCAGCCAAATTTTCAGCTGGGGTCGTGAAGATCGTTCACGTATATCATTTACAAAGACGAATTGCGGAGCATGACCTCGGCCTGCAAACACATGTTCATGTGGTGAGGTCACGGAGTCAGAGACTAACGGTTCGCAGCGAAGCCCGATTCGCAGAGAGAAGGAACGGAGTATGCAGAGCTTCGTGAATCAAGAGCGCAAAAGGACGAAATCACGGAGAAGGGAAAGTAAAAATGAGGGGATTGACCCCCCTATTTATAGTCAGCATCCTTTGGAGCTTTGCGGCGCATCCAGCCCGCACAGAGCTTCGCGGCGCGCCCGGCCCGCGCGACCCATGTCCACCTCGCGCACCCTCTTCGCGAGTGAGCACCGCGAACGACCGATGATTTTGGTGATTTCCCTAAAACATCGACCCTTGATCCTTCTGCGGCTCCAAGTCTGAGGGGGGTCATTTGTTGGCACCAAAATGTTGGAATAAAAGAAATAAGAGAAAAAGGCCCCACGACCGGCTTTGTGAAGCTACGCCGTGGAGTCCCCCCCAAGAAACACAACCGCCGTGAAGCAAAGGAGGAGGTTACCTCCATTAACTCCCTTGTCGATTGCGATCCCTACGTGAATTAATGGAGGCGGTAACCTCCGAGAATTCCCCTAACGTTCGCAAACCCACCACAAATCAAAATAGGTGGTAACCTCCACGAAGGCCCCTGACGTTCGCGAACCGCCACGAAGCAACCCAATCCCTCCTCGCGCCGTGTGAGCTCTGCTTCACGGCGCCCCTTTCCTATAAACACTGAGCTCACCTGGAGCCCACAGAGGGACAATATTACCTTTCTCCTTCCTAGCTCCCAAATCGCGAAGCACCCTTTTCTCTAGGAATCATGAGCTATGCGAGGTGTTTTTGCTTCGCTAGGTGCCTCTGCATTGTCTCTTTTTGATCTAATCTTTTGAGTGGGATTCCTTTCGCGAAGCCCAAGGGCCTTTGCGAAGAAAGGGGATCCCAAATGGGACCTGGGTCATCGTGGAGAATTTATCATTTGCAATGCACCCCTCATGTACACGCGATCCATATTCCAAGGCAGGATCACTGTACTTCACAAAGCACCTTGCTTCCTGACGCTCTGCTTTGCGAAGCGCCTGTGCTTCATGAGGCTGTGCTCCGCGAATGCTGTTCCACTTCACGAATAAACTCCCACTTGAACCTCCGCCCCATTCCGAGGCTAAGGCACCCCACTTTGCAAAGCACATCCCTTCACAAGTGCCCTTCGACACACAGAGTATCCGGGCTCCACAAGGCACCTACCTATGGTCCCCTCTGCTGGGAAAATCTTTTCCCCGTGCGACCCTCCAAGTCTCCGCGATGCGATTTCAAAGTACCTTGGATGATACCGCCTGTATAGTTTCTTCGCCTAATGATTCTTCCCATAGGCATGGTAACAGCGATTGATTCTTCACATAGCCACACTAACGTGGACCCCTCGATGGGTTTCTCTGCGACCCCCCTTTATTATGGAATTGCTGTTAATTTACCTCCCACAAAGAGCAGAGGGTACCAGTTATGTAAGTCCAAGGGGTGCGGAGTAAACCCACCTCGTCTGAGCTATTGGACATTAAACTGCCAAGAACCATCATCCTCAAGACATGACGTTAAACTGTGACATCACCCCGTGACTCTCACGCAGGGTCCACCCCCCACACCTTGGACATTCTACATGCCCCCTGGCCTCCACAAGGATGATATCCTCCTTCTAGATCAATGGGGATGATATCCTCCTTCTGGGAGTGGTTTTTGTCCACTGGGGAAGGGAAACCATCTTGGAATAAGCCCCTATCGTTTCTTGTGGGAGGTAGCACCCATGCACCCCCGTACTTCCCCGGTGACAAGGACCAATGGGGGAGATGGACAAAGGGGCTTCAGTTACCCTTTCTTATACCTATGTGCTTTGTCTCCCTCAGGCCTCCATCCTGGAGTAAGTCCCATCACCATGGGCCGCCCCCATACATAAGCCTCATCGCACTTCCCACGGACGCACCTTTCACAACGTGATCATCTGGTCCCTACTGCCTCGTGTTTCTCACACTGAGCAAGACTCACGTGGGCATAGAGTAAGCGTCGACCATGACATCCTCTTATGGGCCTCCTCAGAGTGTAAGCCCCAATCCATTACGATGGGCCTCCTCAGAGTGTAATCCCCAATCCATTACCATGGGCCTCCTCAGAGTGTAATTTCCAATCCATTACAATGGGCCTCCTTAGTGTGTAAGCCCCAATCCATCACCATGGACCTCCTTAGAGTTTAAGCCCCAATCCATGACCATGGTCCTCCTAAGAGTGTAAGCCCCAATCCATAACCATGGGCCTCCTTAGAGTGTAAGCCCCAATCCATCACCATGGGCCTCCTCAGAGTGTAATCCTCAATCCATTACAATGGGCCTCCTCAGAGTGTAAGTCCCAATCCATTACCATGGTCCTTCTAAGTGTGTAAGACACAATACATGACCATGGGCCTCCTCAAAGTGTAAGCCCCAATCTGTTACGCTGGGCCTCCTCAGAGTGTAAGCCCCAATCCATCACCATGGGCCTCCTCAGAGTGTAAGCCCCACACCCTTCCGAACTACAAGGACTTTGATCCATGTTAAGGCATGGTACGTAGGATGCCTCACGAGGTTCAAGACCAACTGCCATCGGACCATGGTCCATCTTTACGTCGTTCCTCTGACACACTCACCATTCTAAACTACAAGGACATTGATCCATGTTAAGGTTTTGTACGTAGGAATCCTCACGGTGTTCAAGCCCAAAACCCATTGGACCAAGGTCCATCTTTACGTCGGTCCTCCGACACACTCACCATTCTGAATTACGAGGAATTTGATCCATGTTAAGGCATGGTATGTAGGAAGCCTCACGAGGTTGAAGCCCAACACCCATCAGACCAAGGTCCATATTTACGTCGGTCTTCCAACACACTCACCATCCTGAACTACATGGTCTTTGATCCATGTCATGGCATGGTACATAAGAAGCCTTCCTGAGGTTCAATCCCATCATCCACCTAGACCAAGGTCCATCTTCATGTCAGTTCACTAACGACACCATTCTGGACTACGTGGTATTCGATCCATGTCAAGGCATGGTATGTAGGAAGCCTTACGAGGTTCAAGCACATCAATCGGTCGTTCCGACCCCCTTCACATCGGTTCACCCCCATCCCACATGACATTAAACTGTATTCTCCTGAACTACATGGTCTTTGATCCATGTCAAGGCATGGTACGTAGAAAGCCTCTTGGAGGTTCAATCTCATCATCCACCTGGACCCTCGGTCCATCTTCACGTCGGTTCGCTGATGACACCATCTTGAACTATGTGGTCTTTGATCCATGTCAAGGCATGGTACATAGGAAGCTTCCCTGAGGTTCAATCCCATCATCCACCTGGACCAAGGTTCACCTTCATGTAGGTTCACTGGAATCCAACCCGAACTACGTGGAATTTGATTCTTTTCAAGGCATGGTACGTAGGAAGTCTCTTCGGGTCTCAAGACCGAAACCATTGTCCATCCTGATTCTTACCTAGGCCGCCACATCCCGGTGAGATCATTCCACCTCATTCCCCTCCATAGCATTTGGGAAGCCACCAACGTGCTGGCCCCAATATCGGTGTTCCCTCAAGGGGTTATTCAATCTGATCCACTCTGGATAGTGTTCTGATTAGAACGATTCATCTCTACCGGACGTTAATGTCGCGACATACCCTGTGTTGAGCATGGGAAGCTGAGGAAAACCTCAGATACACGCCTATTGCATATGATTCCCCACGCTCGATGTGGGATGCCTTGGGCTTCTGTGCCCTCGATAAGCCCTATAATAAGAGACAAAAGACAGACACACCAATTACCCAGTGTCCAGACATGCCAGTGATGCCTCAACGTGACTACTCCCCCAACCGCAGGTTGCTTCCCTGACCGGACCCCTTGGAATGTCCTGAAAGAAGCAGCTTAATTAACTGGTGTCCATGATGATATGGTGCTGGGAAGAGTTTCACGAGAAACGTATTAAATATGTAAGGGAGACCTGGACTAGGTGACAAGTTTTAAGGAGGAATTCATGGAAGGAAGAATCGACATCCCATCATCCCGTTTCGATCAAGGAGAAAACATCCCTGAACAATAAGCGAATGCTACCCGCCTTTGGAAAGCGAGGATGCGGGGTAATAAAAGACGCGCCTTTCACACCCAAACGGACATCCACACACGCCCCGACGAAAGCATCATAAACAAAAATACATACCTATCCGAATAACTGTATGATATATAAGAAGTAATGTGAATTTTTGGCAGCGTATCCTAAATGTGGGACATCACGGTATAAGTTGAACGAAAAATCACAGGTTGATATAGAGATTACAGAGATCCCTGCCAAGGTATTTTGGTATCTTTTTATAATTCATCATTTGAAACATTTATTTTCAAATTCACATGATGAAAGAAGGATAAGACGTCATTATGATGAGTGAATATGTGATGGAAAAATATGTCATCTAGCTGAATGTTCACAATGGAAGAAAATTGATGAGTAGTATCCTACATTGAAAAATGAAATTAGAAATCTCGAACTTTGGTTGTGAAAAGATATAATGAATCTATATCAAATCCTCAGTAGCACACATAGTTCATGGAATGTTTTACTGGTAATTTACAACCACTCTCCTGAAGTTTGTATGAAGCAAAAATATTTCATGTTGAGTATAATGATCTCTAGTCTGAAGCAAGTCGAAAATTATAATAATGTTTTCTTATCACCACTGCTTTATGATTTGAATCTTTTATGGGATAATAGTATTAGGGTGCATGATTATTATAAAATGGAATAGTTTCAACTACATGCAGTACTTATGTTCACAATAAATGACTTCCCAGCATATGAAAATTTGTCTGGATACAGTGTTAAGGGGCGTAAATCATGTCTAATTTGTGAAACAAATAGACTTCATATTGTCAATTGCATCATGGATGAAAAAATAGTATACATGGTTCATCGAAAGTTTTGTCCTATGGATCACACTTATAGAAGAAGAAAAAAGGAATTCAATGGCTCACACCAATTTGATATTTCTCCAAAACATTTATCCCATAATGTGTATTTTGAAAGGGTGAAAAACCTTGATGTGACACTGAGAAAGATACATAAATCTGGAAATGATAGATATATTTGGAAGAAAATGATAGTATTTTTTGAGCTACCATATTGGATATATCATGATGTGGGTCATAATATTGATGCCAGGAATGTGGAGAAGAATATCTGTGATAGTTTTTTTGGAACATTGTTAAATATTAATGAAAATACTAAAGATGAGTTGAATGCAAGATTAGACTTACTATAAATGGGAATACATTTTGAGTTCTCTCCCACTCTTAATGGATGGCATACATTACTTCCCCCATATTTTCATACATTATCCAAGAGGGAGAAAATTAGATTTTTCAGTGACTTCATGATATCAAAGAGCCTCTAGTTTATTCTTTAATGTTAAAAATTTTGTCTCTTTAAAGGATTTGAAGTTGATAGTTATGAAATCTCATGATTTTCACATAATGATGCATCAACTTATACCAGTTTAATTGCATGAAATATTACCCATCCATATTAGATAAACTATAATGAAGGTGTTTTATTTTTTAAATTCAATTTGTAATAAGGTGATTGATTTGAATGATTTGAACATTTTGGAAAAGGATACAATTTCTATACTTTTTAAATTGGAAATGTATTTTACTCCATCTTTTTTGATATAATGGTGAATTTAATATTTTATATGGTTTGAGAAATAATTCTTTGTAGACCTGTATATCTTCATTGGATGTATCCTTTTGAAAGGTATATGAAAATATTGAAGGGGGCATGTTAAGAATACATATCGACCTGATGTCTCCATTATTGAAAAGTATATTTCTGAGGTGGTTGTAGAGTTTTGTATGAGTTAATTAGCTGTGGAGGAGCACATAGGTTTGCCTCCATCTCACCATGAATGAGTTAATAATGGGGGAAAGGGGATTCGTGGCTCAAAAGTTGAATAATTTTCAGGTGAAAAGATGAAGAATGTACATTTATACATCTTGAATAACATAGATGATGCTCAACTGTATATCACATGGAATATTAATGAGTTAAAAAAATATCATTTAACGAAGAATGAAATGTGGATTTTTAATGAGCACACAAAAACATTTTTTCCATGGTTTAAAATGACCTTTCTTGGTAGATCATATGTAATAGAGACATTAAGATGGTTAGTGGGTGGTGCAAGTTTAAATGTGATACAATGGTCTGGGTATGAAATTAATGGATATAAATTTCATATTAAAGCTTAGGACAACAAAAGTTTAGTTCAGAATATTGGTGTATTAGTGTTTGTAGAGACATTGCATTTTTGGAGTTCTAAAGACAAAAACCCTATTTCTGCATCAAGTGCGTATTATGGAGTCACTAAAGAAATATGAGAGGTTGTTTACTTTAAAATTAATGTTCCTATTTTTAACTACAAATGGTTTATTAGTAAGAATAGTTTCAGACACGATGAATTCGGAATGATAGTTTTCAATCTGAATAGATTAGAAGACACAACATATTCTTTTATAATGGAAACACATGAAAAACGGATTTTCTATGTTGTTGATCTATTAAATATATAGTGGTATATTGTTTTAAAAAGGAAAAAACAATATTTTGGTTTGGATAAACTTGATGAAGATGCTGATTTATGTGAGATACCTACTTCCATGGAAGGATTAGCAGAAAATAATGAAGAGCATGTTCAAGGAATGGTTTGTGCCATAGGGAACGTTCAGGACAAAGGAATTCTGAAAAAACAATTGATTTGTAAATTCTTCATATTATAGGTAACATATGTTTATTTCTTGTTTACATTTATTAATTTCATAAAATGTTATATATTGTTAATTTTTTCTTTATTAAAATGCATTTTTAAAAAAATATGTAGAAATTTTTGTTTATTTTAATTTTGTTTAGTTTAGTTTATCATGTTTACCATTATGTAACTTATTTATATATTGATATTGTTCAATGAAAATCATTTTACCATGTTTACCATGTTTAAAATGTTTACCATGTTTACCATAGTTTACCATAGTTTAACTTTATGTAACTTATAGATTTATTGATTTTGTTTAATGAAAATTACACTACCATTTTTACCATATTTAACATTGTTTTACATGCTTACCATATTTACCATGTTTAATATTACATAACATAGTTCAGTTTTTCGTTTTTAGTATATATTAGTATTGTAATATTTGAATTTTTATATTTGTGACCTAATGTTTTATTTTTTGATTTAAAGGATAATGAAAAATAAAAAAGTTGGTCATCCACATGGTTCTAGAGATGAGAATAAAGATCATTCCTCTAGGGAGGAACATTCACATTCTCTTCTTGATGTTCCCCAATATTCTTCATGTGCTCCCATAACGACAAAGAAGAGTTCAAGAGTTGGTAAATGTGGCTGCATATGTTTACCAAAATTATCACTTGCCTAAAGCCAGGACCATAGGAAACTCGTTGAGTTTGATGAGAATGATATTCCTAGAGGTCCAAATGAAAAATATTTTAATAGTTTTATATCGAATCAGTTTAAAATAAAATTAATCATTTTGTATAATGATTGGAGAAGTGTGGACAAAGTGATACAATCTCAGTTGTGGGAGACAATTTGGGTAAGATCTTTTTCTATTATTTGACTAATCTTTAAATTTTTATAGTATAATAAGTTTTAAATTTTATATATTAGATGAAATTTTATATTCCTGACACTAGAGGAGTCAAGAGTAAATTTTTATTAATGGATACAAGGAGACAGAGGGATTTAAAATCAACCCTCAAATCTGATTTCATTTTTGGTCATAGGAAACAGGACTATCCATGTCATATATATCCTTTCATATATAAAGTCACATGGAATCAATTTGTTGAAAGTAGAAGAAAAGAGTCATTTTTATTATGGTAAATGTAAACTTTTATAATATTTATTATATAAATGATCTTATTATTGTTTTTTAATGATTTATTATTCTTAATTTATATCAAACAAGGAACTATTATCAAGAGATCCAATCTAAAAATGTATACCCTCATAGTTTATCTCAGGGAGGGTATAGTATATTAGAAGAAAATATGATGGCAGAAAAATTGAAAAATCCTAGAGCTGAGTCTTCAATCTCTAGAGAGGTTTCCCCTCTATCCCCTCCATCTATGCATGAAAAATGAAAGAGAACTCAAATAGGAAAAAAGGGGAAATATCTTTCAGAATAATAAAGAATCTTAGATGAGAGGATTGTTAGAAATTTATTTTATTTATTTAAGTTAAAAATATTATATATATACATTGAATCATTACAGAAATGTTCTACTAATTAATATATGATTATCTTGAGAAGTAGAGCACGCAGGGGGTATTTACAGCTACTGGGAGGCAAGATATTTTATCTACAGCTTTGGAAAATCCCGAACAACCCAGTCATGTATGAGGATACCCGATGGGTGTATCAATAAGAAAAGTGTTTCCACATTATTCAAATTATTCCATTGAGGCTTTTTATAAAAAAAGAGAATCCTTAGAGGTTGAATAAGGTTGTTGTGGTGGGGGCCATTTATAAGAGGCGAGGAGGGGCAGTCTTGGAACATCATGAAATGGTACTATATTATATAATGCGTTTCGGATTTTAAAGGTCCCACACTTATATATTTCTAGGATAAGGTGATAAGGTTTAGAAATATACTCATCCAATAGGTTTTTGACAAGTTTAAGTCTTATATATAACATTATCTTTTCATTTTATTTAAATTGTAAACTAATGAGGTAATCGCTGCATCATCATGGTGTCATAAAAAATATAATTTATTTAATGCCTAAAAATTATAAAAAAAATATCATGATGTAGGAAATCTTGTTATATTTCTAATGAATATTTATCGTAAAAAATATGTCTTTTATAACCCCATTTAAAAATTGATTTAGTAAAACAACTCATGTTTGGAACATTTTTATTTTAACATTAAATAAAAAGTTTTTAATGTCATTTTCCTACCAAAGTGGCTCCATGGGGTCCCCAAGTTGACCCATGGATTGTCTTGGTCGGCCATGACTCATCCAATAGAGGTAGGGCAAGTGTAAACATATTTTCATATTTTTATAATATCATTTTTACGTTAAACTTTACTAATTACCTTTAATCGCGATTAATTAATCTTAAAAGTTACTATTCACCAAAATAATTTTATAATACCAATGAATCAAATTTTACTTCTCAATGACAACCATGTATGTAGGATTTTTGGAAACAAAATCATAGAAGTGGTAATGTTTCATTTAAATGAAAAATCAATTTTTTAACTAACACTTAGTGGTTTCACTATTCATCAAAAATTGATGTTTTTCAGAACAATGCCAAAATTTCACCCTAAGCTATAATTGATATTCCAAATTCAAAAATGATGTCTATTTTAAATAATTTCAAACATATAAGTTGCATTAATTAATTTTATAATTAATTCCCGCTGTGACAACAAATAGCGTGTTTTTAAGAAACAATATATATCAAAAGATTGACAATTGTTTATGTCCAATTTCAAAGTGAAATTAATTATAATGACCACCATTGGATAAAAAGGTAAAAATATATTCTAATTATACTTTAAAACCACTCAATAGTATAATTTATCACTATAAATTATTTTTATTAAAAAAGTAGTTTTTAAGTATTTTTCACTATTCATAAAAAATTGGAAGTTCTCAGAAAAATACCAAAAATTCAACATAGGCTAATTACAATATTCCGAATCCAAAAATGAAGTCCATTTTGAAATATAAAATATATATAATTTCCAAAAGTTGGTATTAATATTCATAATGGCTATTTTGATTGGCCGTAGTGTGTTAGAATCTCGAACTTGAGTACAATGCAAGCTATTGCATTATTGATTGAGAAGCGTATCGTGGAAGCTTGGGGTGTACATTCTCCCCTCCTTCAATAAATTGCGTCCTCAAAATTTCAATTTTTTTTGAATATAAAAGGTTGAAAATAGAAAATACCTTTGTGGAAAACCCACATCAGAAATAAGGATAATAAAAATATATCTTTAAAAGAAAGAAAGAGAAGTACAAAGGTCTCCTGAGATAGCCCATACTAGGATTCTAT
Organism: Viscum album; assembly: GCA_963277665.1. Taxonomy (NCBI): domain Eukaryota; kingdom Viridiplantae; phylum Streptophyta; class Magnoliopsida; order Santalales; family Viscaceae; genus Viscum; species Viscum album. The sequence continues at coordinate 195,914,472 of OY728157.1, read as the reverse complement.
GAAAATAAGGATACGGTGGAAAAACAAACCATCAAGGTCTGATGGAGAGTTATAGAAAATAGGATTAGGAGAATGTTAACTACAAGAAAATCACAAACTTGTGATTGGTTAAATGGTCATTGATTCCCCAATTGGAAAAGTTAACCGACAAAATTTTTGTTTTAAGTTACCTTTCATAAAGTTGAGGAATTTATTTAGGAGATTTACTAAGAATGTAAGGAAATATACTTACTTGTCATGTAAACTTTCATTCTTTAATACATTTTAACCAGAAACCCATATTTCACTCAAAAATATAATAGAACTAAAAAATATTATATTTATCCTAATCGTACAAGACTCTAAATATTAAAACATACCATTAAGATTAGGAAATTTATTTTGTAATAACCAGGGACTTCCTGTAGTCTATTGGTAGGTAATAAAGGCCTGCCGCACTATGGTTGTGGGTTCGATTCCTACATCTTTTTCTGACATGACGAGTTATCCCCCGACCTGCAGGATTTCCTTTTCCTAAAAATATAGTATTATAATATTCCAAAAGTAATCTTCAGAAAAGTTTTAACCTTAAACAATACTATCCAAGGTTCAACTTAATCCATTCCATCCTTTATTGTTATCCAAAATACCTATGTCCAGACTTTCTCTAAAAGGTCTCTAAATTCCAAAATCAATTATAACATCAGATTCCCTAAACAAAGTAAATTTTTTCTTATTGTCAAATACTAAAAATATGATTACCTTCATCATATTAAAACCTTAATGAAAAAAACAAGGACTACAGTACAATCCTTATATATATCACATTATTCTTATAACCCGAATATAATCCTTGAGTCCAAAAGCACCAATACATTAATTATTCCACTTCAACTGAAGTATCATTAGATTATTTTACTTGATCCCTTGGCCTTTTATGAGGTATGTTTCCCTGAATCTTAGGACATTCATTTGTATAATGCCCCATTTCCCTACAATTGTAGCATTCAACATTGATAGCCTCTTTCTTTCCCTTGCAATCACGAGGATGGTGACCTTTTCCTCCACATTTATAACAAACTCCCATTCCTTTCAGGCATGTTCTGGGATGATTCTTCCCACAATTATCACATAATATAAAATCCTTATTTCCCTTTTTCCCTTTATCTGTCTCCTTTTCCACCGTTCTCTTCTTCTCTTTCTTTACTTTGTTGTCATAAGTCTTAGAGAATTCCTTTTCTGTCATGATAGCACACAAGACTATATCTTCGTATGTTGAGAAATATTGTGATACTACAGCTCGACGGAGAAATGGTTTTAACCCATCAAAGAAACGATTAATTTTACTTCTTGGGTTACATACATAATTTGCAGCATGCCTCGCTAACCTTGTAAATTTAGCCTCATACTTTGCGACATTCTCATCCTCCTTTTGTCTCAGACTCAGAAATTGCCTTTCCATATCTGCTCGATGGTCACGAGGGAATTATTTTTCTAAGAAAAGCTCTTTGAACTCCATCCATTCCATAATTGATACTTCATCATCTTCCTTTGTATTTTGAATCAACGACCACCATTGATCAGAATCTCCAGTGAGGCGGTAAACTGCCATGACAACCTTCTTCCTTTCGCTACTCCCCAAGGCATGAAATATTTTCTCTAAGGAGTTTACCCATTTCTCAGCTAATAATGGATTTTTACCCCCATTAAATGTTGGCAGTTGCTACCTCATGAAGCGGTCTAACATTGATCCTCCACATTTCGGATCAGGGTGCTCCATATGAGTAAGGTTATTCTTCATAACCTGAGTGAGTTATCCCAGTATGGTAATAATTTGATCAGCACCAGTTGTATATCCAGCTCCAGAATAATTATCTTGAGCCAGAGGGAAATCCCTACACGGATTGCGTGCATTGATACAGTTTCCATTCTTCCCACTAGGCCTCATTTCTAAACAATGGCATAAACTATATTAGTTTATGAATCAAAATATGTAATTCCATACTTGTAAAACACTTAACATAAATTTTACAGTTGATGGATACAGTCCATAATCATAAAAATGTTTTCTTTGAGAAGTATATACTCATAAACCCTTCATAATGGTTGGTAAAGAAAATGAAAATTATCCTAAGCGTATCTCCCGAGAGTGTCATAACCAAGAGTACAGCAAGGAACATTGTTGTGCACTATTTCCTGTTCGGGTCTAGCTCAAAGCGGTGTTTTCGGGTTTTACCCATAGGTACATCAATGCCAGAGCTGCCTCTACCTACTCGTATCCAGACAGGGATGTATTGCTCGGAAAACTCGAAAAATCTCTATAATAACAAAATTCTTGGAAGTTCTTCTATACTAATCCTCAAAGTCTATCGTAGAGTTATGTGCTCTAATCGTAGTTTATCTAAATCTAGCTTCCAATGTTAGTACTAAACTGCTTCTGATACCAACTGTAATGCCCCGACCCCAGTTACCCAGAGTCGGTGCATTACTTTGTAACATTTCCATGATCACAAAAGATCAGGTCTCGAAAGACCAATTAGTTTAGTAGCCTTGGAAACACTAGATACATTCATAAATGTTACATTACATCATAAAGTGAAAAACTACAATAACATAGTCTCCATTTTCCACACTCATATCCCCTTCAGACTATCCCTTCTGGTCATTCCTAAAATACTTCTTCACATCCTGGAAAAATTAAAACATTGAAAGGGGTGAGCTCAGATACTCAGTAAGGATAACAATATAGTGGAAGATTTCATAAATTAACATAATCATTTAATGCAATGTATGACTAAAACAAAAGCCTTTTAAACTTGAACTTCAACATAATATGGAAAATGTAAAATGAGATAATTCCATTTACTTATTCACATGGATATTCTACTGGTCGAATAATCACATGCAATATCAATAACCACTATCATAACGATGGAATTCATAATGTTAGACTATCATAACCACATAGAAAAGGCCTCGTGACAAGACTACGAATAAGATTTTGTCAAATCCTCGTGCTAAGACACTAGTTTTTCACATGAGACATGCCGATGCATCGAGGAGCTATAGCGGGCTCCACCTGTCACTTATTAAGTCCAATGCATTCCTCATATGAACAGGTTTAAACATATCATAATCCGTAACATAATCGTATCACATAAAACATGCATAAAGGAAACATAACATTTCCACATTTCAATCAAAATATATCAATACAATACATTGATACAAATAAAAACACATTAAAAACCATTTTCAAGACCAAAATAAAATAAAATTAAAACTTTTTAATTATTTTTCATTTAAAAAAGTTGTGGCTTGTAGAGGAAGTCGAAACTCAAATAATGGTCACGGCGGAGAAGAAGTCATTGTCACCACATACGTATGATAAGAAAAACATTCCTTTTTTTCATTTAGTAAAACGCATCGTATAAAAAGATTCCATTTGAATAAACATAAAATTTAAAGTGGTTTATACACAGTATAAAAGAAATTTGTGTATAAAACAAAATATGCCTCAATGAATGGACATTGAGACGAGGTCCCTTAAAAAGATAATTTTTAAAATAAAATAGATCTATTATGTGTATTGACTATAATTACACATAATGAAAGTACAAATACAAGATAGGACATAATAATATCATGACATAATTTGAAAGTAGGAGATTAACCCAAAGAATAAAAATTGGGTTTTGAAGTTCCCTTACCTCATGTCCGACATGACTCGACCGCACATTAACCTCCTTAATGATAAAATAGAGTTAATTTATATTTTCTTAAGAACCTTTTTCATGTTACTTATTCTTTTTATAGCTATTTTTACCATGTTATGAACATTATGTAATTATTTAAGTTAATAGCGGTCATTTTGTCGATCTTTGGTACTTGAGTCAAAAATAAACATCATATAATTGCAAGTTGTTCTTGTGGTAAAATATCCATTATATCTAGAATTATATTCATGATTTATATATCATATATATCCTATATATCCAGTATATACATGAATTTCTAATATTACATAACATTTAGAGGTAAGAAATGAAATGCACTGTTCATTGAGACGGTAAGCTGTACGTACACATGAACGCTACTTTCATTTGTATTTCGTATTTAATGGAATGAAGTTAAAATTATATAAAGGTATAATATAATTCCATTATAATATAATTTATAATACCATTTACTCTATCCTTTATATATCCCACATATGGCATTAACGATTGAAATCACTTTGCGGGGGCGGTAGTCCGCACTTCCTAAAATGAAATTATCGCGTTTACCCATAATGGAAATCATAAAGGTATGCCATAAATGAAAAATACAGAATCATAAGGAAAACAAAAATATAACATATATCATATATAAAAATAGATTCATCATAATGGCCACCATGAGAGGTGTTATATGAGTGTTGAACAATCATCGTTTCGTGAGGCAGAAATTCGTAATCCACAGAAAAAGTATGTTCATTAACCATTTGATGTAGGTGTGTGTAAGTGTAAATAAAATCCTTCTCATAACAACATACTAGTATATTGAAGATACTGGTGTTCTTACAAATGAAAATAATAAAAAGAGTTTAGGGGGGTTGGAGAAGCAAAATAAAACCAAACAACATTAGAGGAGACATTACCTTAAAATCAGGTAACTCTTTTTGATTTGAGCCAAAGGCTTCCTTGGGAAGGCTTATGCCCAATGTGAGGCTTCTAGGAGTAATATAGGGAAGTTGGGAGAGTATTTGGGCAGAGTTTGGACGATCCAAATGACTTGATGGTGTGAATAAGGTGGTAGAGGTGGGGGCCTTTTATAAGAGGAGAGGAGGGGCACTCTTGGAAAGTCATGATATGTTACTTTATTATATAATGAGTCTCGGATTTTAAAGGTCCCACACTTATATATTTCTAGGATAAGGTGTTAAGGGTTCAAAATATACTCATACATTGGGTTTTTTCAATGTTTAAGTCTTATATATTTCATTACCGTTTCATTTTATTTAAATCGTTAATTACTGAGGTAATCGTTACATCATCATGGTGTCATAAAAACTTTAATTTATTTAATGCCTAAAAATTATAAACAAATATCATGATGTAGGAAATATTTTTATCTTTATAATGAATATTTATTGTCAAAAATATGACTTTTATAACCCCATTTAAAAATTGTTTTAGTAAAACAACTCCTGTTTGTGACATTTTTATTTTAACATTAAATAAAAAGTTTTTAATGCCATTTTCCTACCAAAGTGGCTCCATGGGGTTCCCAAGTTGACCCAAGTATTTTCTTGGTTAGCCATGACTCATCCAATAGGGGTAGGATATGTTTAATGGTATTTTAATATTTTTATAATATCATTTTTACCTTAAGTTTCACTAATTACCTTTAATCGCGATTAATTAAACTTAAAAGTTACTGTTCACAAAAACATTATTTTAATCCCATTGAACCAAATTTTACTTTTTAAGGACAACCATGTATGTCGGATTTTTTAAAATCAAATCACAGAAGTGGTAATGTTTTATTTAAACGAAAAATCAATTTTTTAACTACCACTTTTTGGTTTCACTATTCATCAAAAATTGTAGTTTTTCAGAACAATGCCAAAATTTCACCCTAAGATATAATTGATATTCCTAATTCAAAAATGATTTCTATTTTAAAAAATTAAAAACATATAAGTTTCATTAATTAATTTTAAAATTAATTTCTGCTGTCACAACAAATAGCGTGTTATTAAGATACAATATATATCAAAAGATTGACAATTGTTTATGTCCAATTTCAAAGTAAAATTAATTCTAATGACCACCATTGGATAAAATGATAAAAATATATTATAATTATAATTTAAAACCACTAAATATTATAATTTATCACTATAAATTATTTTTATTTAAAAAGTTGTTTTTAAGTATTTTTCACTTTTCATAAAAAATTCGAAGTTCTCAGAAAAATACAAAAAATTCAACATAGGCTAATTTCGATATTCCGAATCCAAAAATGAAGTCCATTTTGAAATATAAAATATATATAATTTCAAAAAGTGGGTATTACTATTCATAATGGCTATTTTGATTGGTCGCGGTGTGTTAGAATCTCGAACTTGCGTACAATGCAAGCTATTGCATTATTGATTTAGAAGTGTATCGTGGAAGCTTGGGGTGTTACATTTATAATAATATCAACATAATTTTTTACCAAAATAGGTAGTGAAATCTGTTAAAATAAATTACAAGGATTAAGAGAAAAATGAGTTTACCAAGGGACTAGAATTTAATCTTAAGGGGACAAATGACCTGGAAACTTCTTCAAAACCCATTTTATTGACATATTTAGACTTTATATATTATATTATTAATATATTGGTTCATTATTGGGGGATGTTTAAATAAAAAAACACGGGTGGAATTCATTCTTTCAAAAAATTACAATTGTACCACTCACCCAACTTATAAAAGTCCTTCCCCTCTTCTCTCCAGTTAACATCTTAAAACCACATTGGTTAAGAAAAAACAAAAAAAATTACTCCCAAATTTTCTTAATACCATCCTATAATAATTATCATGGTCATAAATCAACATGTAAAGGCATTAGTGAAAACCTAGTGAGGGTACCCAAAAAAGAATTAATGTTCTTCTAAAAGAAATATTATTTTATTTCATTCTACACATCATTAAATTTTTATTATACAATGATTATATAATAACCTCATTATATTCAATATAATGATTTTTTATGTTAATGATAATAAATTAAACTGCACACACTTTCATCAAATGGGTTACAAAATCATAGTTCATGTGTACGATAGACTACCGCCTCGCGAACCGATGATGTTTGTTTTTCCATTACCACCATTCAAGGTTGGAAACAATGATAGATTTATAGTTAATATATGATAAATATGATATTTAATATGTTTTTATGATTTTTTAATTAGTATATTACACATACCAATATGTTTTATTTTTTTGGGAATATGATAACGCCACTCGTGTGTATGACGGACTACCGTCCCGTGATGTGAGGTGACTCGTTCAAGCATTACATTTAATGTATTAAGGATGTTTTTAATAAAAATATACGATATATATGACATAATAATGACTATGGAATTAATTATATATATATATATAGCATTTACTTTTCTTTTTTTTTCAATACGATAAGAAAATGGAAACATCGTTCGTACAAACGTATGACCTACCGCCTCCATAAACAATGTATTTCATTTCCTATCACCAAATTTTATGGATTAATATATATATATATATAATGAATATATATGATATTTTAATTATTTTTTACATTATATAGATAATTAAATCATTATAATAGTAGGAGGAACAAAAAATAACAAGTTAAAACATACTTAAAAAAACTAGCCAATTAGCACCCAAAACAATGAAAATAATGAAATATTATTAAAAATGGGTGATAAGATGTTATAATTGGATCATATATGATATTAAAAATATTAATATTAATATTTTATAAGATAATAAATTACTTAAAACTATTAAACACGATGTTATATAGTGTTCAACCTAAATGAAGTGTAAGGTAAGTGATTTCATCTCAATTTACATTCCATTGGGACATAATTGTTATTATGCACCAATTACCTTTTATGAGTTGAATATACGTACCCTTTGGAACTTAATGTCATTAATACTTTTTTATTCAGGGTAATTTATGTTTTAATTTGATTTATTTCATCCAAGGGGATTTGATTTGAAGATTACTAAGTGATAAAAATTATTGTGAAATATCGCTTTGTTTTGTGATTGTTAACTTTATCTCAAAACAATCACATTATTGTAATCATTTTTAATTGGAAATTAAATTAATATTAAATATCCATATTATTGGGTAATAGATATGATTATTTCCTAAACCACATACATTTTTTACAAACATTGTTTACTTTGAAATTTATTTGATGAACTGGGGAAATGTTGATAAATATGTTTCCATTACTCAATATAGATATTTAATAAGACACATCATTTATGAATTAAATTAATTATTCAATATATTAATAATGCTTTGTACTAGTATGAATAATTGTTCGGACCATTTAAAGTAATACCCTAGTTTCATTTGTAGTCTTATGAGATGAATCAATTAGCTAAATCAGGTGGGTTTTTACCTAGCATGTTTAAAACATCTTGTGAAAGGTCTGGACAATAAATGTTCCATATGGCTAGGAAAAATGATGCTTAGTATTTAAGCAGTTCATTAATTGAGAATTTAATTTTCATTATTCTCCATGATATTTTTTCTATGGCATTCTCTTTGGATTTATTTCATTCTTAGTTTTTTGATTAAATTAAATGTATTTCATTTATTTATCATTTCATATTGATTATTCATTATCAAGATATTTTTTTGTCATGTGTGTTCAGTTATATAGCATTCCATTTTGATTATGATAATTTATTCATGATATCTTCCACTGAACGTAACCATTACTAATCATTTGAGATCACCCTAATTTTTTTTCCTTTCCCCATGATATAAAGATGAATTCTGAGAATGAGTTTCAAGGATACCAATATTTTACTTTTTTAGGATTCATGTTCTCTTCATAATGTAATATTGGCATCACATATGTAATATGGTTTTCAAAAACTGATAACTTGTTCGGTCTATTGGGATTTGAATCTTGTATCTATTCCAATGTAATAAAGTAAGTCCCCAACTTTGGTCTACTGGGGTCAGGGTTATTATTAAAGGTATCAATTTATGTTTAGCAGAATACTTGGTAACTGGATTTATAAAAACCTAGATTAGATAACATAATACTATGATTGAATTTGAGGATAAGTATAGAAAAACATCCTAATGTTTTGTTAAGGTGGATATTATATGGGTCTTCCTATAAATACAACCCTATCTAGACACTATAAGTGGATGCGGTTCTAGCATAAATGTACCTAGGTGTAATAACTCTGAAAAGGGTGCGTCATGATTGAATCATGTTTAACCTGGTACATGAAACTGGGTCTTACTATTCACCAGGTTTGAAACTCTGAGAAGATATTCTTAGGGTAACTCAAATTTTTTATACAAACCATTATGATGTATTAAAAACTAAAAATGACTCCAATAAAACAAAATTTTGATTCTATGATTAAAAATGCATAATATTTTAATTTATTTTGCGTGTTACACAATATTTTGAATTACAACTTATGATTTAAAATTCATGATTTTATGATAAAATTCAGTATATTTCATTATTTAGAAATTTCGTCTGGAATAAAAATGGTATTAATACTCATGGATAATGTAGATATTTTCCTATTGAGGAAACCAATATAGCTGGTATTAGAATGGTGAAAATTATGGCTATATTAGGTTAGATTAATCAGATTATAATAAATAACCTTTCCTAGAAGGAAGAAGCTATTCCACAATGAGATTCTTCTGTGTTGGATCGCTTTATATGATAGAATACTACATTGTTTAGTTGTAATAATAATATAATTATATCTTAGTAATGGATTACATCTCTAGATAAGATATTTTATGGATTTGATATGTAGGGAAAAGAAAAATGTTACACTTTACATGTATTATATAAAAAGTGATGTTGATGAATGGTGGTTGTTGATCTAGAATACTAAGGGGGAAGAAGAAATAAAACTCATGGAATGGAATAATTTTAAGGATACTTTATTTGATAAATATTTAGCATAAGAGAAAAAAATATAGATAAATTGAATGTTCCTTAGATTAAATAAAAATGATGAAGAATGTGTCACATATTATGAAGCTACCTTTACAAGGTTATCTAGGTATGCCACAGGTTATATATGTGATTCAGAGTATAAGATAGACTTTTTCTTTGAAGGGATTATGACAATTCTCTTAAGGTAGCGGGTCACTCATACTTTTTTTCATATTATGAAACAATTTTATGTTCTATAAAAAGGGATAATTAATACTCGAGATCCTACATATTCAATGGAAACCAATCGAATAATAGTTTATATAAACACCATGAAAAAGTAAAGTCATCAAATATGAATAAAAAAATGAATGGATTCCCATCATATGAGAACAATGGAATGAATCACCCTGGAAAATTCTTGAAGGGATTGGGAGTTTGTTATAAGTGTGGGTAAAAGAGTTATCATGTTAAATAATGAATGGGGAAGAATTAAAACACTTCTATTTAGTATTAAAACTTCAAGTATTATGGGAACTATAAAAATGAATTCCCCAAGCATCAAGGGAATATACTATAGAAGAGGTCAATGGGAGATAACCGATCTTATGTGATCACTACAACTGAGGTAGAAGTACCCAATGATGTGGTAAAATATAAATTAATCCTATATTAAAATTTATCCAATAATTTATTTAATTCTAGACCATCAAACTCTTTAATATTTACTTAGTTTTTGAAGAAAATTAGACATTTCCCTTTTGATTTGATAAGGGATTTTTGAGTAGAAAATCCTAAGGGTAGTATCATTATAAAAAAGAAATGTCGGGTAGTCCCCATTATGACACATTAACATGTTTTACTTTCTAAAATTATTGTAATTACTATGGTTGAATTTGATATAGTATTTGGTGTGGACTGGATTTTAAAATACATGAAAATATTTTTTACAATAAGAAAGAAATTATGATTTGTGAGGGAAATATAGAATTACTTATCTTTAGAGTAAAACATCATCATATGATTCTTATATAGATCCTCCCACAATATCTCTACTGGATACAATTCATCGGGAAGAAGAGAAACAACAAATAGGGAAGAATAAGTTAATCTTTAAACTCAGTATGTACCTATTATAAAAGGATATATTGATGTATTTCCTAATGAATTTCCCAGATATCCCTCGAGCATGAAGTTGAGTTTTTCATTGATTTAGTCCCTAATGAATGACCAATATAAAATACTCCCTATAGAATGACCGGTATATAATTATTGGATTTGAAGAAACAACAAGAGGATTTGTGTAATAAGGGATTTATTCTCCCAAGTTTTTCATGACGGTGAGCCCCTTTTATCATCATTAAAAATAACAATGGATCCCTAAGGCTATGAATTTATTATATGAAAATCAATGCTATTATAATAAATAAAAGTATCATCAACCTCACATTGATGGCCTATTTGATCAACTTCATGGAGCCCAATATTTTTTAATTATCGATCTTCATTCTAGGTATCAATAATTACGAGTAAAGAAGAAATAAAATCCAAATATAGATTCTAAAATGACGTATATAAATTACAGGTTTATAGTTATGTCATTTTGATGGACTAATGAACACTCTTTTTTTATGGATCTAATGTACATATTATTCAAGGAATATCTTGATGATTTTTTGTTGTATTCATTGAGGATATTTTGGTGTATTCTATAATCTTTTGAGACTATACAAATCACTTGAAAATCATTATTGAGACTCTAAGAAGGAATGAGTTATTTGGTAAATTTATTAAGTGTGATTTTTGGATTCCTGAAGTTTTATTTCTTGTCCATATTGTCTCCAAAAATGGAATCTCAGTTGGTCCTGCAAAAAAAACCATAAAATATCCTACACCAATGAACATAACTGAGGTATGTAGTTTAACTGGTTTAGAAGGTCACTATTGGATATTCATTCATAATTTTACCCAATTAGATAACCCATTAACCATTCTTACACATAAATGGGTTGAGACATTTTGACAAAGAAATTTGGATAATGTTTTTATTAACTAAAGAAGATATTGGTCAATGATTCGATTTTGACTTGGCCATCTGAATGTGATGGGTTTGTAAAATATAGTGATTCCAAAAAGAAGGTAATTTTTTGTTTCATGAGGAAAATTGATAAAGTTGTTGCATATATATCAAGGAAATTGAATATTCATGAATATAACTACCCAACTCATTATATTAAGTTAAATTCAATGATATTTTCTTTGAAGATATGGATACATTATCTCTATGGTGAAAGATATGAGATATAGAAGGATGATAAAAGCATGAAATGTATATTTTTATAGAAAGTGGTCAATATGAAACAAATTTTATGGCACAAGATACACAAGGATTATTATTTCTTAGTACACTACCACCCCTAGAAATAAAATAATTTAGTGCATGCATTGAGTAGGAAAGATCATGAAATTAAGAGCTAAATGAGGATTGAGATGGATCCTATGTTCATGGATATATTAAATATGGACATGGGAATTAAAAATTAAGGGGAGACATCAATAATTTTTCAAATTATTGCAAAACAATTTTTATTAGAGAAGATAAATAATTCTCAATATGATGATAAGAACTTACCGAATAAAATTAAAAGTGTGAAAGATAGGAATTTAGAAGACTTCAATTGTGAAGATGGTGTTATGAAATTTAGAGAGAGATTATGTGATACAACTATACTTGAGCTAAAAATGGAATTTATGGACAACACTCATAGATCCAATTTCTCTATACACCATGGTAACACAAAATTATATAGGGATTTAAGGAAACATTTTTTATGGGATAATATGAAGCGGGAAATTACTGATTAAGTGTATAGATATTTTGGTTTTCGACAACTAAAAGTGTTGATATGGTAACATAAAATATTAATGCAACCTATTATTATTTTTATTTGTAAATGGATTGAATTTACTATGGAATTTATCACAGGACTTTTGAATAATCGTAGAAGGAATGATGAAAAATGGGTTATCCTGGATCGCCTAACCAAATATGCACATTTACTCACTATAAGAGAATATTTACCTATTGATCACCTTGTAAGGATCTATATTAATGAAGTTTTAAGACATCATGGTTCACCTCTGTTAATTTTTTCTAATCTAGATCCTTATTTTACAACAAAATTCTGGAAGATTCTTCAAAAGGATCTTGATACTGAGATTTATTTGAGCATACCCTACCATCCCCAAACTAATGGATAGTATGTAACAAATATTCAAGAAATATAACACATGGTGAGGTCAATCTCACTCAACATTCAAGGTATGTGGGATCAGTGTTTACCCTTGGTAGATTTTTCTTATAACAATAGTTTCTATCTGAGTATTCCACTGGTGCCATATGAAGAATTATATGGAAAGAGATGTCACACTTCTACTTTTTTGGATGAGGTTGTTGAAAGGAAACCTGAAGTCCTAGAACTAGTTTAAGAGAAAACAACATAGATAAAGGATATTCAAGCTCACATTAAAGATTATCAAAGTAGACAAAATACGTTTCCCAATAATTAGAGGAAATATTTTAAAATCCAAGTGGGAGATCATGTTTTAATTTTTTTTGACCCTTTTAATGATGCCTAATGGAGTAAAGGGGGTATTTGGTGTGTTTGCGTCTCTTTTGGGTCTTGGAGCCGTCAAAATTAAAGATACATATTGGCCTGCATGGTTAGTATAAACCACACAATCCATCCCAAATGGTTTCCCTAAATGATGTGGTTGCAGATAGTGGGGTGTTGGGCGCCGTATGGTTTTTCTGTAACTATGTGACCCCAAGAACATGCCCATGTGGCCAAATACAAGTTTTTGGATAGTGGAATTTCATAGTTTTGGAATGGTTAGACAAATTTTGCACCTAACCATGTAGGGTTCCCCTTTGACGTGGTGTCTTTGTGTACATTTTGGCTAACCATGCGGAAAAATTGTGTGCCCTTTTTTTAGAGTGAAATACCCATTTTTTCCTTACTGAATATTTTAAACCTTCCTCTTCTTTCTCCATCTTTTCTCCAGTGGTGCAACCCTCCTCCCTCATGTATGAGATCCTCCTCCCCTCTTCATAGGGTTTCTGATAAATCCTTCAATAATACATAAAATCTCATATCATCAAAATCATTGGAAAAACTTTGGTAATTTATTCTATCATATCCTTTCTATTTCAAGTTTCCACTATCATCTATTGAACTATCATGGTGTGACCATTTTTATGCTATTTGTATGGTGTTAGAAGATTTCTTCATTTTCTCCCATTCTATGATGAATAAAACCTTGAAAATAGATGAGTGTAGTGATATTACATCAGGGTAGGTGGTTTAGGTCTTTCTCACTCTTTTTGTTGTTTTAAGGTGGGGCCGTCATTGTTACTCTTGTAAAAACCTTCTGATGACACCTTAAATTTAATAAATATAATGAATTTAATGTATTTATACTTTAGGAACCATCTATCTATGTATAAAATCACCATCATGGTTGATATCTTTGACCAAATCCACCCAAACAGGTATGTTTTCACTTTTAGAGTTCTTTTTCCCAAACCAAAAAGGTCAAATGCCTATTTATGTTTAAATAACTTTTAATGAAAGCTTTAAAGGAAAAAATTGAATTAATATTTTAACCACCAATGTGTGCATGTGGGATGTACTAGTTTAAATGACATAATTTATAAATTAATTTAAGATTGAAATGTGAGGCATTGGTTAGGACCCTTATTGAAATTCCCTATATTCCATGATCATTGACTAGGACAAATGTTTTTTTCCTTATGCCATTTTTATGCTTGTTTTAATATATTCATATTATATAGATTCAATTCTTATTCTTATTTCATATGATTAAGCTATATTCCTTATACCTTGAGCTTGTTGCTTAATTCCATGTACTCATTTTCTTATACCATAATTGATTGGGTTGGAATGGATGTCATGATTTTCCATCTTATTAACGTATGATATTCCCATGCCTTATTGATGACATATAATTATATATGTTATGTCTTGTGATTTGTGAAATGATTTTTATGACTCACCTGATATGGGTCAGAAGAGAACATGGGTCTCGTTTTAAAGATGTTTTGGATGGACTCATCATGTTTCGTTTAGATCTACTTGACACTTTGAGAGTGATACATTGGATTTCCATGTACAAGATGTATGGGAGGATTACACATACTATTAAGTGACAATGGTTCCCTAGGGGAGAAACTAAGGATGGTCCCACTGGAAAGATGGCTATGCTAAGCCTTGGGTGATACCTGCTCCCCTATGTGAGATACTTAGTATGGACTCAGAGTCACCAATCCATGATTGTTAGAAGGAATTCCTTTATGGGTTTCATTATACAGACTCATAGTTATTGATAATATCACATACTCCATTAATGAGCCTTGGGATTATT
The DNA here is from genome assembly GCA_963277665.1 of Viscum album. Taxonomy (NCBI): domain Eukaryota; kingdom Viridiplantae; phylum Streptophyta; class Magnoliopsida; order Santalales; family Viscaceae; genus Viscum; species Viscum album. The sequence goes on along the minus strand of OY728157.1, from coordinate 195,899,366 downwards.
TATAGATTTGTTTGGATGGGCTCATGACTCCACCTTCGTATTTTATGGAATTTTTGATGGTGCAAATATTATGCCTCTTATTTATTTTATGATCTTGCTTGGATGATGACATGGAAATGGGACCACCTATCCAAAGAATAAGGTTGGGGTATATCATCCTTGGTTGATTCATTTATTATGGCCTATGTATCTATCATATATCTCATAAAGGTACCATGGTTCATACATCCAGTTTAGGCCTAGGTGGGTGGTATCAGTCAGGCATCCATTTAGGAACACAAGCAGAAGTGTTTATTATTTTCTTTAATTATTTCCCAGTATTTATTAAGTATGGAACAATATTAACCTATTTTTCTCACTTAATAGATTGATCTCGACACTGTTGGTGTTGGAATACTGAGATGTTATCTCTCACCCTTCTTGGGATGTCTCTGGTACCCAAACATACTACATTATTGATGGTATTGATAAAGGGAAGCATGCATCTTCTAATACTTGATTATTCATCTAGATTAGAGAATATGGAAGAGGATTTACCCTATGCTTGAGATTCTTATAGTAATAGTTTTTTAATTTTTCTATATTTTTAAAGAATTTATTATATCTCTATATCCTTTACTCCCCATGAAATTTTGTTTTTTATAGCATCATGATATCAACAGAATTTTGTATCAAATATTTATTCATCTTATGCTAGTTGTTTATTTATAGAGTGTGGATTTGTTTCCATTATTTTTACTAATTATTTATTATTAATTGTTATTGTGATCACTTTGTTCAATGAAGGCATAGTATCCCAATTGACACATACTATGCCCTTACTGCTAGTCGATAGCCTATGGAATTTGGGGAGACGCCCTTGGGGTCTTGTAAATACCACCGTAGGGCACCGTTAAGTAGAACTTGGGGGGGGTCTACAAAGTGGTATCAAATAATTTTTTTTCTTCCATCTATTACATTTTAGGGTTAGATAAGAGAATAAGATATTGTAATTTTGTAGTGATCCTATTCATTGGAGTAGCTAACCCATATACTGGGGAACCCAAGTTTCATAGGACTGTTAAATGCTATTATGCTTTAACTGTTATAGTTTTATAAATATCATTATTGTGTGATGCACTTTCATTGTGACGTTAAGATTATATATAAGTTGTTAACCTTATGTGATTTATTTAACTATAGCCTGAATGGCCCGAAGGCCTTGATTTTTATTGATTTTTGATAAACCCCCTTTCAAGGGATGAGGGGGAACCCTAAAAGGCCCGTAGGTTCAGAGATTACATGGCCCGTAGGTTTAAGAGATTACATGACCCGAAGGTCTTAGGGAATTTAACCAGACTATCTATAGGGAACTACCCCTCCCCAGAATCTGCATCCAGATTGTAGCTCTCCACCTTTGAATGACCATCTGGATTGGCTTCCCATGCAAGCACAGGCTGGTACCGATGGCATAGTCATACCCTCTCATTCTGAAAATCCATTTTGCTCTTCTCTGGTGAGTGCACCTGCTCTGAATCCTCTTTTGGGGATGCTTCTTTTTTGTTGTGTGTATGGGGCATGCATTCATGTGGCCCGAAGGCCTTGTGGTGGCCCTAAGGCCTTAAGGTGGCCCAAAGTCCTTGAGAATCAATTGGGCCGAAGGCCTTGGGTGGCCTGAAAGCCTTGCAGGACCCGAGGACCAAACCGGTGGCCTGAAGGCCTAGATAGATGAATAGTTCTGGATGCTACAATACCGAACAGTTCCTGCTATTGTAATGCTACAATACTTCTATAGTACCTCGAAAATATGCCTCCACCCGGATTTGATCTCAGGTCTCTTGGATGCACCTAGTGAGTCCTCGCCAACTGGGCTGAGGCTCATGTGCATATCCCAATGATATAAATGCGTATCAAGAATGCATCAAACTAGGTATAATATAATTAAAATTTCATGCATTATTCCTTGCCACATTTACTATTTATCATGCATTTCCTATGGTTCATGTGTTTTTTATTTGTGCCTTGTTGTGCTATTATTTTTATATATATAACTGTTCCAATTGTTCTTGCAAGAACATGATATGATTTGGATTAAGTGGGTGCCCAATTTCAATTTTTAAGGTGTATAGGCCCTTATAAGTTAGAATAGTGATCCACCTAATTCAACCATTTGAAGGGAATTGAAATACATGAATGGATAAAAATTAATACCACATTTAATTGAAATGGTAACCCTATATGTGGTAATGTTATACTTTGACCTAACCTGCCCTTATTGTGTAAAGTAGATTATGACACTAGTGATCTTTCTGTGACCTTTTCTTACTACCTATGCCTTACCATAGAAGTAGGCAAAGAGGAGTATTTTATTTTTAGAAGTGTTTTGTGTTTTTCCTTTCATTACCACTTTCCCTATCTATTATAAATCCTTTCCGAGGAGTGTGCTTGGAAAATTCTACAGTTATGCCACTGTGATGAACACTTGATGTATGTCGAGAGAGTGGATATGGGAATAGTCCCTAGGTGGTGGGCCCTGGTCCACCCATATTACTTTTGGTAGTGCCACATGAGGAACATCCTACTTATATTCCATCAGGAATCAATGCTTAGTTCTGCAAAAGTATTATTCAGTTCATGTAGTCTGTTCAGGGTGCTCTCTGGCCCACCCCTACTATGGAAGAGCTGACTCTGGAATTTTAGTTGTAGTATCCTACAACCATTAAGGGGATGAAAAACCACAAGATGGTGAGTCATGGATAGAGGTCATGGTATCTATCTTTAGCCATCTCTAGATATCTGTAGAGAAGAGGTTCAATCCCATTACCTGCCTTTTACATGATTTTGCTGAGCACCGGTGGGACGTGTTGTCTTAGTCTAAGAATCATTAAGATATAGTTTAGGAACAATTTTAGACGGACTACTATGAACACTTCTTCTCATAGACTATAGGGTAAGACTGCACTTAGGAGTTCATGCATCTTCAAAAGGGAAATATGACTATACTAGACTATTCTTCTCTTTTCACCGAAGTCTAGTCTTTAATCTTATATATGACCGATGAAGAGGTAATGACTACAATGAATTTTGAGTACAGGCTCGGTTATGTTGTATTCTTATAGATGAAAATATTTAGGCTGAATAAAATTATATATATAGTAAACCAATCCCTAATTATTTAACAAAATCTAAGAGAGAATGGAATTTTGATTCAAGTTGGTTCTAATCTGAGGCAAGGCGATGGTTTTTCTATCAATAGGAAGCACCATTTCGAGGGTTCACATGGGGGTCGTTCCAGCCAGGTGACACACACTAATATATTTATAGTGTTTCACTAGTGTGGTAGTCCAAGATATTATAATATTCAGTTCATTAGGAAAATTATTTAATTTTGATCTTGTTGTAGGATGGGTCAACTTTAGTTCTTCTTTTGGTCTTTTCCTCCAGCATCTAGTGAGAGGGGATCCATATCAACATCTCTATCAAGTATAGGATCTATGAATCCATGTTAAGATTGGATTTTTCCATCTACCAATATATTAAACTAAGTTGTTAGTGGATTTGGACAAGGTAGTCACGCCCTAGAGCTTTAGCGACAGTAGGGTGCATCTTCTCAGGCTAGTTAGGTAGCATCTCGTGGCCTCCAATCTGGCTATATTTATGCTGTGTATCCAGTTCTTGAGTATCATATTATAGGGCCATCTATATGTAGAGGTACTATTCTAATATCATCTAATTTAGTTTGTGGAATTTTTGATATTTGTGCATCACACTCATATATATCTTCCAAATTTTTGGAAAGCATTGGTCTTGAAATTGTGTACTTATGTGGAGTCATGTATCTTGACATTCCATTAAGTGTCAGAAAAGAGAGTATATACGTGTTTCTAGAGTGACCCATTAAAATAGGTGGGTTTCATTTTATTTGGAGTTTATTCTTCCTCAATATAAATAGATTTGATGTCGTTCTTAGTACGAACTAGGTTGTTTCTTATCGTACCCAAGTGATTTGTTATCACCATCGAGTGTCCATTACATCACCTAAGGGAAACATGTAAATACATAAGGGTGAATGAGACATCCGGGTTAGTCGAGATGGACCCAATCATACAGGGCTAGGTAGTGTGACATATCAGATTGTGAGTCTCCTTATGAGTGATTAGGGGATGGAGTTATTAGAAATCCTTTATATAGAAAATTGTTTCAAGGAAGTATTCTCTGAAGATTTTTCTAGCTTACCTCTTAAGATATAGGTTGAGTTCACCAAAGTGGTAGTGTCAGGTGTGGAATTAGTGCCCCTTACTCCCTATATGATGCAACATATAAATCAATCAAAACTCAAGATGTAGGTTGAATATACAGAGGCATAGAGTTTTATCTTACCCAACACATCACCATGGGTTTCATATATCATTTTCACTAAGAAGGTAGATAGTACCCTTGGATTGTGCATAGATTACCCCTGACTGAACCAACTTACAGTGAAGAACCGGTATCAACTACCTCATATTGATGACCTATTTGACAAGCTCAAAAGAGAAACTATTTTCTCTATGATCGATTTGAGATTTTGATACCATTAGGATCATGTTATACCATCATACATACCACATAAAACGTTTCGGAGAAGGTATAGATCATACAAGTACTTGGTTATGTCATTTGGCTTGATGAACCTTCCAAAGGACATTGTGGATTTGATGAATTGGGTATTCCACCCATATCATGATTACTTTATTATAGTCTTCATAGGTGACATCTTAGTGTATTCACACTCTAGACATGGCCATGCTAATCATCCTGAGATCATGATGAATACACTAAGAGAACTCCATCTATACGTGAAGCCCACAAAATTCCACTTTTGAATTAGAATGTTTAACTTCTTGGTTCATATCATATCTGAGTTAGACATATCGGTTGACACCAAAAGCTGAGCATCGTAGTTTCCTATGAGAAAACCAAGAATGTGTTAGACATACACAACTTATTGGGGCTAGTTGGCTATTATAAGAAATTAATATATGACTTTTCAAACCTTGCAGTGCCACTCATGGGATTGAACAAGAAGGGTGTAAATTCATCTAGTTTGAATCTTGTGAGATAGCTTTTCAAGAGTTAAAGGGGAGACTCACTTCAACACTGATCCAGATTCTTCGTAATTCAAGAATAGGTTATAATTTTTATTGTGATTCTTTATGAATCAGGTTGGGTGTAGTTCTGATGTAAGGTGATCGAGTCATGGCATATGGGTCCCACTAGATGAGGTATCATGAGTGTAATTACCCTACTCATAACCTTGATCTTGTAGTTTTGGTTCATGATCTATGTTGTTGGAGGTACTACTTGTTAGGAGAGTGATTTGTTCTTTACATGGACCATAAAAGTCTCAAATAAATCTCTACACAGTGAGATTTGATTATCAAATGCTTCAGGTGGGTGGAATACCTACAATAATTAAATTTTGATCTTGCTGACACACTTAGAAAGGGAAATTCCGTAACTGATTTCTTGAGCATGGAGATGTAGATGCATGCCTTCAAGGGGGCCAATAGCGAGTGGTAGTTGATGGATCTATTCTCTATGATAAATCTAGAGGTTCAATAATAGCATGGGAAAATAGTCTTACCATCTCTATCATGACATCCTTCCTTCTATAGTGGGTCTAGATGATGATTTTATATGATTATAATGGCCTCATCTTGAGAGAGTGTGTCACATGAGAGAACCTAACTTCTTTTTGTGTTTTTGATGGTAGTGAAAGAAAACTATTCTGTGGCCATTTTTGGGTGCCTATAGATATATGAGAAGAGAATATAAGGGAATCAAATGCCTCTGATTGGGATGTTCATTCTGGGCTTGCCAAGATGCAAAAAGATATACTTCATCAATATTGGTGTCTAGGTATGAAAAGGTAGATTACAGGATTCATCACTCAGTGCTCCACCTGTCAGTAGGTGAAGGCAGAGTACCAATGACCTGATGGACTTCTACATACTCTCTCTTTTCCTGAGTGGAAATGTAATTATGTCACCATGGATTTCGTGGAAAGCTTTATATATACACTTGGGGAAACGATGTGGTATGGGTGATCATCAATAGGTTGACCAAGTTTACACACTTTATACCTATACAGGACACCTCCTCTTTTGATGACCTGATAAGGCTTTACATATGTTAGATAGTGCCACTTTGTGTTCTACCCCATTCTATCATTTTAGACCGAGATGCATATTTCAAATCATGGTTCTAGAAAAGGTTTCATAAGTCACTAGGTTCAAAAGTGCTCTTGAGTACAACATATCACCCTAAAACTAATGGTCAGTTAGAGAAAAAATAGGGGTTTTATAGGATATGATTTAGTCCTGCATCCTTGATTTTGGAGGTTAATAGAAAAAGAATATTCATATAGTTATCTTTTACTACATAAAAAGTTTTCTGGAAACGATTCAGATGGATCCATACAAGTCCCTCTATGGTTGATTATTCAATTCATGATTTTGTTGGCTTGAGGTAGGTGAGGAAGCTTTACTGGGCCCTCATCTCATTCAAGAGAACTCATAGAAATTATAGCTCATTCAAAACAGTACGACTACAGTTCAGTCTATGAATAATTCTTATACCATTCACCATCATACACATCTAGAGTATGAGGTGGGATATCATGTCTTTCTACATGTGTCCCCTAGATTTAGTCATAGGTGAACTAGGAAACAGAGCAATTTGTCACCTTGTTATGTTGGGCCTTTTGAGATATTGGAGAGAGTCAGGCTGGTAGCCTATCCGTTGTTGTTACCTCATATGTACCATTCCATGAATGATGTATTATACATATCTCATATTCAATAATATCACCCTAACCTTCCTTATTCATTTTAACCAATGGATATTGAGCTAGAAGAGGATGTGTCGTACAAGGATAATATGATAGGTATCACTAGTCGAAGCACAAAGGCACTCCGAGTTAGGTTAGTTCTTCTGGTCCATGTGTTATGGTACCAAAAACACCTATAAGATGAGACCTAGGAGTTAGAAGCTGATGTACATTCATATTTGCTGGAACTTTTCCAAGACAATGTCTTGCCACCCTCAAAAGGGAAATTCAGGGATGCATTGTCTTGAAGAGGGGAGGTGGTAACATCCTGAATTTTATCAAAGGTATGAACCATTAATTTTATGTTCAGTTTCCTTTATTAAGCCTAAATAATGATTAATAATGGAGTCAGTGGGGTCTCAGGTGTGTCTGAGGCATGTTCGAAGCTTGGAGCTCTAAAAATTAAAGATGAAGATGGGGCCACATAGTTAGTAGAAACTATGCCACCCAACCCACAATGTTTCCCTAAAACATGCAGTTTAAGATAGTGGGGTGCTAGGAGCCGCACAGTTTGTCTGCAACTAGGTGACCAACTACATTTTTTTGGATAGTGGGTTTTTCTGAGTTTTCTCATGGTCAGAAAAACTGTTTTCCTAACCTTGTGAGGTGCCCCTACAGAAAAATTGTGAGCCCTTTTTTTGAGGGTGAAATACCCATTTTCTCTTAAGTAAATGTTTAAACCTTCTTCTTATTTCTCCCTCTCTTCTCCAGCAGTGTAACTCTCCTCCCCCACACATATGCTCCTCCACCCCTCTTCATAGGGTTTGTGATAACAACTTCAATAAAAATCCAAATCTATCCCTATTAGAAGAATTGGAAAGACCTCAATAATCTCTTCGATCATAACCATTATATTTCATGTTTCCTCTATCCTCTATTGTTCTAGCTAGGTGTGATCTTTTTTAGCCTATTTTCAGGGCGTTCGATGATTTATTCATTTATACCATTATAGGTCGAATAAAGCCTTGAAAAATTATTACTTTAGTGATGATACATTGAGATAGGTGGTTTAGGTATTTCGATCTGTTTTGCTTTCTTTAATGTGTGTGTGTCGATGTTTCATTCATCAGAACCTTCCGATGACACACTAAACATGATAAATATAATGAATTGAATGTATTTCCATGTCTGACACCATCCATGTGAGTAGAGAGTCACCATCACGGGTGATCTCTTTGACCAAATTCACCCAAATAGGTATGCTTCCCCTCTTAGATGCCTTTTTCCCAAACCAAAAAATGGTCAAAAACCTCTTTAGGTGCAATGCACATTTAATTAATTCTTTAAAGGGAAAAAATTGAATTTGGATGTTAAAAACCAGTGTGTGTGGGTTGAACCATGTTATATGCCTTAATTTATAAATTGATATGATATTGATATGTGAGCCATGTGTTAGACCACTTCTTGAAATTCCCTATATTCCATGCGCATTGACTAGGTCTAATAATTTATTCCTTATGCATATTATTCAGCTTGTTTCTATATGTTCATGTTGTGTAGATTCAATAATTATTCTTATTTCATATGACTAATCTACATTCCTTATAACATGATCAAGTTGCTTAATTCCATGTACTAATTTCATTATTCCATATTTGATTGGATTGAATTGTTATGCTTGGCTATCTTGTTATCATGTGATATTACCAATACCTATTTCTGACATGTGATTAGACATAAAATTCTTATTAAATATCCAAATTCTTGTTTAATGGATATGATTATTTCCTAACCCATATACCTTTTTTACGTATGGGGTTTACTTTTAATGTTATTTGATTAACTAGGGAAATTTTGATAAATATGTATCCTTTACTCAATAAATATATTTAATAAGACACATAGTTTATGAGTTAAATAGATTATTGGATATATTAGAAATAAGTTAGACTTATAAGACACATGTTAGAGACTATTTAAAGTAAGTCCCTCGATGCATTGGTAGTCTCATGAGATGATTTATCTGGCCAAATGAGATGAGTTTTTACCCAGCACGTTTAAATTGTCATGTGAAAGGTCTTGATAGTAAAGGTTCCATGTGACTAGGAAACATGGTTTCCAATATTTAAACATTTCATTCATTTAGAATTCAATTAATATTTTTTCCATGAAATTTTTTCTATTACATTATCTATGGATTCATTTCATTCTTAGTTTATAGATTAAATTACATGTGTTTTAGTTATTTATCTTTCCATATTCACTATTTATTGTCCAATATATATGTGGCATAAGTTTTCAGTTATCTACCATGACATATTGATTATAATCATTTATTCATGAAAGATTCTATTGTACCTAACCCTTACTGAGCATTGGGTCTCAACTTTATTTTGTTTCCTTTCCCCTAGATGTGAAGAGGAATTCTAGGAATGAGTTTTAGGGATGTTGAGATTTTAATTTTGGTATTCTTTATTTTTGTTTTCGCAATATAATATGGCAATCCTGTATCTAATCTAGTTTTCCAAAACTGCTAAACTATTAAGTCATTTTGGATTTGAATTTTCTATCTATGCCCATTTTATAAAGTAAGACACTAGTTCTGTGCCACTAAGGTTGGGTTCATTACATAAATCATCAAAAAAATGCCATAAGGATCACCCCAAATCCATGGGGGTTAAAAAAGTAATAGGGGAGAAGGTGGTTGGCCCACACGTATGTGAGGGAGGAATATGAGGGGCTATACTTTTAAAAAGTTTGGAGGGAAAATCATTTATTTTCAATATTTTAATGGTTCAAATGGTTATCCAATCCATGAACCAACCATGAATCCTTCACTATCCAAGGTGACCACTCTCGTATGATCGGTTTATATGGTATGATAAACCATGTGCTAATTGTGAAAACCAGTCAGCAACATTTCAAATGGTCTTTTTACAACTATGTGGTCAATTTGCATGTCACCCCATGATAATCCAAGCTAGATGGTTTCCTATAAAATCTGAATGGTTAACATTTCTTCATGTTCTAACTGTAAAAACTAATTGTTCTCTTCATAGAATGAAAAAAAAACATATTCACAATTCAGGTGCTTTGTGGTTTCCCATAAACCGTTCACAAAAAACTACATACCAGGTCATAAATCCTCCAAAACATCCAAAATTTCACTCAAATATCCTAATACACACCTAATCACTCAAGTCGGATCTTGAGTCTCAAACTATATAAAATTTCATCACCTTAGAATGATCCAGCACTCATAATTTCAAACTAAATATCAATTAAAAAATTGACCCATGTTAAAGAATTTCCGAAATATAATTTTATTTTAAAATTTATATCACATAAGGAGTGAGGTTTTTTAGAATATATCTCTTGAATCTATCAAAATTGGGAAAACTTCATCAATTTATCCATGATAACCCACATCGCATCACAAACATGATGCGATCTCAGTAATCTTTTCTTGAATTTCATCATCACATCATCCCATGTCCATTAGAGAATGATTAAGGTATAAAGAATACTTTTTGGTCATTTATGATTTTTATTTACCAACATAAAGGTAAATTATCAAGAAACAAACCCCTTTATGTCCTTCTTCATCTTGATTCACATAAATGTCTATGAATATCGTTATACATCTTGGTAATCCCTGGGTGAACATCCCATCTTGAAGCATGTGAATCCCACATTAGATCCTCACAGATACTCATAGTTACTGCCATAAAACCCTAGACATATTTTACCTCACTAGAATATATAGACTAATTAGGTTGAATATCTCTTCCATATATATTTTCCCTCGTGAATAATTAATATGATTCATAGATATTCCACCTAATTTGAGGGTGAAAAAAAAATTAGTGGTTTAAAAACCTAAATGGAAAAGTGAAAACAAATCAGTGGTTTAAACCCTTACCTCAAATTGATATCTATGGATTGAATTGGCCTAAACCACCTTTCCTTCAGCATTGGTTTCCAGAACATGGACTAAAAGGTCCTGATACACCCTTTTCACAACCTAAAACTAGAAGAATACCAAAAATAAAATTAAACCCCAACACTAGTATTTTAGATGAACACCGTAGAGAGACAGATAGTTTGAGAAATCACCAAAAACAAGGATAGTAGGAGAGGAGGGACTCTAACATGGATAATTGAACCATGGTCTAGTGGAAATCCAAGATAAATTTGAGCTGAAGAGGAGGCCGTAAGAGGGTAGGGTCGTGCGTCAAAGGGGGAACCCCATTGGTTGTGTGTCGATCAGTTAAGAGGAGAGGGGTGAAGTGTTTGTGTCTTATTTTAATTTGATTAAAAGTATATTTAATTTAATTCATTAAAAATACATGTTCATACGTTTTGTTAAACTGTGCGCCAACCGCGCGAAACCCTCTGTCTAAGAAACTAACCACACATGGTCTAATACACACGGTTTTCCTAATCGTGTGCATACCTTGGGAAACCCTTTACCCCCTCAGAAATAATCTACATGGTTACCCTCAATTGGTCATATGGTTCGGAATACCATGTGCCAACTGTGTTCCCTCTGCAAATTCTTAGAAACCTATCTTTTTCTATTAGGCGCTCCAAAACTCCTCGAGCTGCCCGGGAAGGTCCTAGGGCACCTACCCAAGTCTAAAAACATCACTTTTAAACATAAAAACTTTTGGAATTATGTTCCAAATTCCCGTTCTAAGAATGACCTACTCTATAAGTACAGAAAATTCAAATTCCCTCATAATTTCATCTAGTTTAAAAATGAAGGTTCTTACAGTAGACATCAAGATCTAGTGGGTAGAAGATGTTGTGTTTACAATAGCTCAAGTGTTGAAGATGGTTAATGAACATAGAAAATGATAAAAAAAGTGTCGATGATGTCATTTGAATAGATCCAAGAGGTTTTGTTCCATGTATCAAAATTATTCATAATGGAGGAAATTAGACAGTGTGTCTTAGTAATGAAAATTGGTGGTACACAATTTGAAGTGATCATGGGTGAGTTTGAAAATTCCTTTGCCAGTAAGAAATTTTTATGAGTGAGTTAAATTCCCACATGTAAGAGTTAAAATTTATTTTTGTGAAAAAAAATCTTTGGGGTCCAGTGCAAGAAATTATGAGTGTTTGGAAAGATAATCTATGAGGGATATGTGTAATTTTGGATATGAAAAGAAATTGGACATTTCTCCAGTGGGTATATGTTTTGGCTAAACCATGTTATTTATTTTGTTTCATAATTTTTTATAATGGTCATGTGTATTGAATAATGAAATACATTAAAGTTTTACATTTTACTTGCACTATTTATATTTGTTCATTGTCCAATTATGGCTATAGAGATCTAAGAGAATTTGTATATTTGATTTGAACTATTGTTTCGCCTCCGAGGTGATGTATTTGTGGTGATGAACAAATTGTTTGATGAGAATAATCACTCGTATCTTTTTATAAATACATTTTCACGTCAAATTCACCATTTATTTAGTTTCAACCCATTCTGCATCATGATCCTTTAATGGAGGGTTGGATTAACCCACAAGGACTAGGTGATTTTCCCCTTCTGTATTGCGAAGGATATTCCACAGTTAAATAGTCCCAGTAGGTGATTGTGTGGGGTCAAGTACTTGTTCAATTGATCCTAATAGGATATAACTTCCTCAAATGGTCTCCAACGGGTATATTCATGGACCCAAAAATAACCAACGACCCTGGAATCCATGATTCATGGACCTACTCTCCAAAGGCAGGTGCTCGTTGGACAATGACTTGGACAACAAAACATAAGGACTCCATTGATCAAGAGGATGGGAAGTTGGGTTCACCTCACCCATTGGGGGGGGGGGTTATTTCCTATTATGGTACTCTCTTATAAAGTTAAGTCATGTTCATATGTTCATGAATCCTTGGTTCATTCTTGAAGAGTGTGTCCACAAGCTATGCTTGGATTTCAGGATCATCGTAGGTATTCTTGGATTTGATGCTACAGAGGAAATACTAACTTAATCCATATAGTAAGGTTCTCTGGAGTTTAACGTCATTGAAGGGGGGATGGAAGGTGACTTCATATCGGGGTCAGGCCCATAATATGGGCTTCCTACATATTCTCAGAAGAGGAATCAGATCCCACATAGTTCAAAATGTATGGGTATTAGGTATGGAAGTTTCCCGCTTGAGAGGTTAGGATTGGGTGTAAAATTTTATAAGAGCACCCATTTATGATCGGGCATTCAAGAAGGCATTCTGCATATCCTGGTTTGATCAGGAATTAGGGTTCTCATAGTTAAGAATGGCATGTACATTTTAATCATCACAAATATCAAAACCCACGCGAGTTATGCACGGTGTGAGAAACAAGAGAATATGGGAGATCCAACCAACCACATTCCTCCTCTCCTTATGATTGGAGAGGGAATGCCTACAGTGGAAGAGGCTTGGGTGACTATGGAAGTGGGCATAGAGATTTGAACCTTTTAATGTTGGATGACCTTAAAGGTCATGAGGCTCAGCCTTTAGGGGATTGGGGACTTAACATGGTGGGAGTTTCGCAAAACGCATTCTAGGAAAGGTGAGGAGTGTCATCCTCATCATAAAGAGAAGCGAACATAACCGCGTCAACTGATCAGCATTCCTCATTGAATGGAAAAAAATTGATCACCCTTGATCCCTAGAACAAGGATGTTCATGTTAGCATTCTAAGGTTGGACTTCAGGTTATAATGGGAATTTAGACTTATAGACATCCTTGGAGTCCGAACCGTTATGGGGAGATCCTTTGTGACTCCGCTAACCATGGGTATGTAGTCTCAAAGTGGCACACTGATGCGCCCGATGATATGATCATACGGGTCTGGTGGCTTTGGAGGAGGCTTTAGCCTAATTTTGGGGCACAGTTTTGTGGAGGAATGAATGATTCCCTTTTTAAAGTGATTGTGGGAACATTTTCATGTATTGGAAAAAAAATTAGGAACCAACAAATGCCCCCATTAAGATGGGGTCCATTTAGAACGAATAGAATAATATTTCCATGTAGAAGAAGTCCTAAAATAAATTGGTTCGTGGTAGACCAAATAGGTCTGATGGGAGGGGAAGACACCTATATATAGAAGCCCATGTCATTTGTCTTTTACCATTTTTCACGGTTAAAAGTGCTCTTGACCCTCCCTCGACTTCCTCTACTTTCTCATACCATTTCTTTTGTGAAAACCCCACTCGAGAACCACTTTGTACGTGCCGTGAATCAATTTTCATACAATTTATATTCCTGCGAACCAAATTTGAGGTTTTCTGAATGGTCATTGTGGAATTTAAAACATTAATTCAGATTTACACAAAGAATACGACTATGTAGCTAGTGTGTCCACACACCGATCTTGAACTGGAGAACCAAAATTTAAGTCTTAATAACCCTGACATAAACATTAAATCTGCAATCTTTGAAAGTGAACATGATGAGGAATTGGTTTGAGGCATCCACCTTCTGCAAACGCTTCTGTTCACTGGCCAACACTCCGTGGGAAAGCTCCTCACGGATGCTTCACATACCACGACTATACGCAGTGATACACTTCCATGTACCATAAAAGTATGCATCAGTTTATTCCACACATAATGTTGTACGTGGGATATGCCTACCACGTACCATTTTTGGGAACAGTATGTGGATCCCAATGTGGACATATTTTTAAATTCATTTAGCCATTTTCCATATCCTTTATCAAAAAACCTTCATTGGACAAAATTTTTGTTAGATTTTGGATCTTCTTGTGCAGGGTAAAATGGCTCTTTCACTGGTTTCTATTGACATCACTACTTCTTTTGAGTCTACTTGTACTACCCCTCTATTTTCTGCTGATGAAATATAAAAGAACAAGGCATCTTTGACCGACGAAAAAATTTTGGTCGTTCCCTTACACCAATCTATGGAGAAATTGCTTACTATGAGTCAAAGGAATTACCTAGCTTCAGACAGGCTTTGTTATTATGGGTTTGGTCTATTGTCTAATAAAATGATCCTAGTGAAAAATTTGACCGATCATCCAACATTCTAGATAATTAACACCTCTATCCTGAAGGTATTGATTTATTTCATGGGGCGGTACCTGTAGAGGGATATTCCCTCTAGGTCCTTGATGAACTATGCACAGTGAACTTTAGAGGAAGTGTAGCGACATCCCAACCAGATGGACCACTGCTACCAGAGCATTTCATGGAAAGATATAGTGAATGAGCAGCATGTTTGGTTATCCCAGTGGGATCTTTGCTCTGGAGGATCATTTGGCTTAGACTGGGGGTGACCCTTTTGGATTCTCCAGAGCTGTGAATAATTTTAAACCGAGATGCACACTGTGAGACTATACAAGGCTGCTTGGGTTTCTCAGACATACACACACCATCCCATTGCCCTTATCTCACAACTCCTCAGACGGTGGAGCGCAGAAATCAATATCATCCATTTAACCCATGGGGAGGTCATCATCAGTCTTTGGGACATCCGGCTAATCTCAAGAGTCCCTATCACTGAGGACATGTGTGGTGAATTCATACCCCCTCCTCTAATTGGTATGATGAGGAAAGAACCCATGCTTTATCTAGAATACCCATCATTCACATGAAGAAACTTTCAAAGGATATTGATCATTTTACAAAGCAGGATGTTCCTTTTGATTATTGGTTTGGTGATTTTGTTCAGAATACTGGTCTACAGACCAATCTATAAAGACCCAGGGCCTACCCTACCAAAACCACTCGGAGTTAAGTGGGTACCTACTGGTCCACCCTAGAAGAAATCAATTTTAATAAGTGGGGATAGGGTCCAATCCCTGGCGTTGATACATTATTTCGACTAGTGGATTTCATGGCCATGTTTTTGAGTGGGTGGCTCTTACTAGTATGGGGATCTGTTAGTGTAAGAGCCCCTAATTTTATCATGGTCCCTTAGTTGGCCACCAGAAGATGTATCAATTTATCTATCCTAGTGTTGGCCAAGACTTACTACCTACTGGGTTGAATTGGAAATGGGGGCCACCATACCGGATGATTGGGACTTTCCAATTAGTTGGGGTTGGATGAGATCTTACATAAGAGGTTATTATTTCATCAATTCCTTACCAATTCCACATTCCACCCTCCTACCATATCTTCAGAGTACCAGAGGGGTCATGCTAGCAACTTGGCCTCCACATGATAAGAGAGAGGAGAAAAATGATAATAACGAGAAAGACTTAATGGCTGATCTCAAAATTTAAAAACATTTCCCTCATTGGTACTATTACAAATAATGCATCTGAAGACTTTGCCAAAAGTGGTTACTTATTTTCATTTATAGAAGGAATTCTAGTTGCCTGTATCATAGGGGAGATTATTTGCAAGGGATATGCTCCATCCATAATTAGTCGTCAATTTAACTGTGTCCAGATGTTGTGTCCTCCTACTCTCAATAGTGATCATCAAGAGAATCATCTGATGATATCCCTTCAACTATAAATAATATTCACCTTGGAGGACACCCAGTTCCAGGCCATCCTTCTAGATCCTAGAGATTTTATGCCCTTCCTTAGTAAAAACAATGATCATTCCTTATCTTGATGACCATTTACCCAACCTGGTTCCTATCGTGAAAAATTCCAAGGCATATAGGGCAATGAGAAAGAGGAAACAAAAGGGAGTTTTTGAACACTCTCAACTATGAAAATTCCTCAAAAGGCCTCTTGGATCCCCCCTAATGAAAATTATGAAAGATGGGTTTGTGACCTCACAGGTGGCCGAACGAGCTGCTGCGAGAGTCCCCCATCCATTCCCCTTGAGACTGATTTTTCAGTGGCCTGGAGGCAAGGATAACTTTTTAAAGGCCATAAGTCTACTTGCGAATGGTCCCCTCATGATTTATGGCATCTCCCCCACACTGTTTAATTTACTCTTACTAGTATTGTCTGTGTGTCAGAAGCCAATGGCATTTCTTTTTACAAGGATCTAGAGAGGGTTGGTCATTAACATGAGGACCTCGAGACCGTCATCTATTTCTGAAGTGGTCCCCACAAATAATTGCATTGGGTAATTTCCATGTAGCAATCAAAGACCGATGATGAGGATGATGACGTCGTTGGATCACCTATTACGACTTCCACGAAAAAAGATTCGTACTTTCTCCCAATGCTCGTAAAAGTACATATTCTCAAGGTCTTGAGTTTGTAGGGACTTCTGGGAAAAATTTTCGATTATCAAAACCTGCTCCACTCTCCTGCACCAACATTCCAATGTTGTCCATCCTAGTTACAGCTACATTTCCAGATTCTTGAGTAGTCTGGGATGAAATGAGGGAGACCGATTCAAATGAAGACATATGGGGGCTTCTTGAGGGGGGACATTTTGACCTTTGGGGTTTTGGGGGAGCCATCGACCCTACCAATATTTCGGATGATGAAGAACCTGGGGAGGTGTCTGCCTACTTTAATGAAATGGAAAAGTTTCACCACTCTCTTACAGATAGGCATTACTGGTCAGTCTGCGTGACATTGATGGTAGTACTCTTGTGGCTGACATGATAGGTTGTTTTAACTACAACCTATGACATTAAATTATTTTTATGCAGAGATACTATTGGTCCCTCTCACCCTTTTTATTTTTCAGGGACCTATAGGGTCTTGAGAAACGGCTCTTTCCTTGATTTATTCTCCTGGAGGTACTGTAGCTGGGGAGTGCGCCCTATCAATGGTAAGGGTACTAAGGAAGGATCCTCATGATCCCAAGAACACATGGAATAGGTCATTATAGACCCTTATAGAGAATTTACCCCTCCATCTCCTCTTGGTGTTCTTATTCAGGATCCATCCCGCCAACAAACAACGAAATGGAAGAATGCACCCCAATTGTCAATGCGCATTAGGAGGGGAATCAAAAGTAATCATCTTTTCACCTTGTGATTAAACCGAGTACCCTTATCTTGTTGACTTATTGGTACATGTATGTATTTTGATCCAAGGCCTATTGGTAACATGATGATGACTGCTCAGGCATCTACAGTTCCTGTCCCCTTTAGGAAAGAGGAAGGTTCACCATCTTTTGTGGCTAACTGACACTGGGAAATAGGGCCAGCAGAAGAGACTAGATGTACTGATCACCCCTTATATGTTCCTACTCTCACTCGAACAATATCTACCCCAATAATGGAAGGAACTCCATAAGATTAGGTCCCACTTGATCATGTTGATCTGACTCTCATGGAGAGAGAGAGGGTAGTTTTTATAGTAGTGTCTGAGTCTAATGGGGAGCCCCATGCCCTATAGGATTTTGGAGGTGCATAAAATCTTGAGGAGCCAGTCAATATTGAACGAATAGACATTGGCCCTATAGAGGGAGTCACTTCCGAGATTGATATTCCACCTACTAATGGTGGCTCTAGAGAAGTCACAATCAGGGAGGTTGGTGTTCTGACCCCTAAAAATTTGTAGCAGGCTATTATGCCTTTTATTCCAGTTCCAAGAGAAGTTGTGTTCTCTAACCCCGGGATCTTGAGACAGTACAAGAAAACAGTCGTTTCGCGGCGGTTTTAAAAACCACCGCGAAATGTGTTAATTTTTTTTAATATTTTTTGAATTTTTTCGTGGATTAGCGGCGGGTTTTTAAGAAACCGCCGCGAAAAAGCGGCGGTTTGGGTAAAACCGCCGCGAAATGAAATGAAAAAAATTAAAAAACATGAGAAGCCACAAAATCACTAAAATGGCCATAACTTTTGATTCGGGCGTCCGTTAGAGCACCACGACTAGTCAAATCGAAGAACATGAAGAGAAATAGAAGCACGTATAATCAATACCATGAGACGATCTAAGGTGTAGAAGATATGAGAGTTGTAAGAATGTTAAAAAAAGTTCTCCAACTTCAAACTACCATAACTTTCGCTCCGGGTGTCCGTTTGGGCTCTACCACATATCAAATCGAATCCAGCGAAGAGAGCTACGCACCAAATTGACACAAGAAAGATTCTGTCATGTTTTAGACTCCAAAGTCCCCTTTGAAGACCCCTGAAACCATGTTTCCGTCACCGGTGTCCCGTCAAACTTGTCTTCAAACGGACCAAACTTTCGATCCGCGTGTCAGTTCAGACTCCTCCACCTTCCAGATCGTAGGTCGTTCCATAAGCATCGGTTTGACTGGTCACGGTGCCCACATGGAATCCTGGATCATAAGTTATGGACTTTTTAGTGGGTATCTGGTTTGTTATTTTTTTCGATGCCTCGTTTCTAGCACCCGTTCCCCATCACCTTTTTTTAAAATAGTCGTAACATCCGATCCGTCGGTCCATTCGGTCTCTTTCACCTATCAGCTTGAAGATCTTTTTAGGATCTTTGATTTGACTGGTCGCGGATCTAGAATGGACTCTCGGATCATAAGTTATTTCTGTTAATGTGAGTCCAATGTTTTTGTCACTTTATAACCATTTTGATGGGTTTTAACGGTTGCTCCATTTATTACTGTTTATTTGGGTTTCCATGAGTTGTTATCTTTATCAATGTTTTTTGTGGGTTATTATGATGATTGCGTTGAATTCTTAAGGGGTTTTCCAGAGATGTCATGAGTTTTCATGCTTTCTCATTCTTTCTAATGCCTCATTCTTCATGCTTCTCCATCCGTTTTCATGTGTTTTCATGATTTTTCATCCCTTATCACGTCTTTTCATAATTTTCATGTGTATCATTTATTATTTATTATTTATTATTTATTATTTATAATATACTTTAATTTATTTATTAGCTATTATTTGTTACTGGTTATTTATTATTTATTATTTATATTCATTAATTATTTATTATTTATATTTAGTTATTAGTTATTATTTATTAATAATAATAATATATTATTATTATTATTAATATTTGTTTTTGCTTATTTATTATTTATATTTATTTATTATTTATTACTTATTATTTATTATTTATTACTTATTATTTATTAATTATTAATTATTAATTATTATTAATTATTAATTATTAATTATTAATTATATATTATATATTATTTATATTTGTTATTTATATTTATTATTTATATTTATTATTTGTTTATTATTATTTATTATTTGTTTATTATTTATTGTTTATTATTTATTGTTTATTATTATTTATTATTTATTGTTTATTATTTATTATTTATTATTTATTATTTATTATTTATTATTTCTTATTTATTATTTCTTATTTCCTATTTATTATTTATTAATTATTAATTATTAGTTATTAATTATTATTAATTATTAATTATTAATTATTAATTATTAATTATTTATTATTTATTATTCATTATTCATTATATAATAATAATAATATTTTATTTATTATGTGTTATTTATTATTTAATATTTATTATTAAATATTTTTTTTATTTCGTATTTAATATTTATTATTATTTATTATTATTTATTATTATATATTATTTAATATTATTTAATATTTATTATTTATTAATTATTATTTTTTATTTGTTTATTATTATTTATTATTATTTTTTATTATTTATTATTTTTTATTATTTATTATTTGTTTATTATTATTTAATACTTATTATTATTTATTATTTATTTTTATTCATTTTTATTAATTATTATTTATTATTATTTATTATATATTATTTATTATTATTTCTTATATATTATATATTATATATTATATATTATATATTATTGTTTATTATTTATTATTTATTATTTATTATTAATTATCATTTATTATTTATTATTTATTATTTGTTATTTATTATGTTTTATTTATTATTTATTATTTATTATTTTTTATTTTTTATTTTTTATTTTTTATTTTTTATTTATTATTTATTATTTATTATTTATTATTTATTATTTGTTTATTATTATTTATTATTTATTATTTATTATTTGTTATTTGTTATTTTTTTTTTATTATTTCTTATTATTTAATATTAATTATTATTAATTATTATTTGTTTATTATTATTTATTATTATAAATTTTTTTATCTATTAGTTATGTATTATTTGTTTTTTCAATTAATATATATAAGTATATTAAATTCTGTTTATTAACCACATGGCGTGCTTGCTGGAGTGGTAAAGTCTTTGAAAAATATGCAAGAGGTCAGGGGTTCAAATCTCACCAAACACGGTATTTCTTTATATTGCATGGGCATGTGCATTTGAATGTGCATGCATGAATAAATAAAGTAAATAAAGTAAATAAATACATAAATAAATAAATAAAATAAATACGAAATAAATAAAATAAAAAATAAATACGGAATAAATAAATAAAGAAAATAAATCAATAAATAAAATAAATAAATAAATAAAATAAATACGAAATAAATAAAATAAAAAATAAATACGATATAAAATAAATAAAATAAAAAATAAATACGAAATAAAATAAATAAAATAAAAAATAAATACGAAAAAAATAAAAAAAATAAAAAAAATAAAAATAATAAAAAATAAATAAATAAATAAAATAAAATAAATAAAATAAATAAATAAAGTAAATAATATAAATAAATAAATAAATAAAATAAATAAATAAATAAAATAAATAAATAAAATAAATAAATAAATAAAATAAATAAATAAATAAATAAATAAATAAAAAAAAATAAATAAATAAAAAAAAGAAATACAAAAAATAAATAAAAAAATTAAAAAAATTAAAAATTAAAAAATTTAAAATTTAAAATTTAAAATTTAAAATTTAAATATTCAAATAATTAAAAAAAAATTAAAAAAACCGCCGCTAAAAAACCGCCGCGAAACTTTCTGCGACGGTTTTTAAAACCGCCGTGAATCGTTTCCTAACGCACGATTTCGGGGCGGTTTTTCAAAACTGCCGCCAATCTATTTAGCGGTGGTTTAAACCGCCGCGAAACCGCCAATAAATGCCTTTTTTCCCATAGTGAGACTAGTACCCTTATCTAGATTGATTATTCCTACATGCCTTATATCAACAAGAAAGCTTTTGATGGCTGCCTTGGGGGTTACTGTTTTGGCCTGGTATGGCCCTGGGAGGCCGAGATTGCAAATTTATTTAAGATTCACCAAGCCATTTGAGTGCCGCATCAATCGTTGATGCAACTCAGCAACTTGGCTAAAAATATCTTATAAAGAATGTGTCTTGCTTACTAGGAGAGGCTATGGGTTGTGGATGCCCACAATATATTTTTATGAAATATGATGGAAGAAATTTTCCTTCAAAAGCTTCTTCTTTTCCATTTCCTTTCATGTCAATTAACCACAAGAAACCATATAAATATCATTTTGATCATGTATTAATTATAAACCATGATTTGAAACTAGTAAATTGAAATAATCAAATCGGGATATAATTTTATTCCTGAGTCACGAGACTCAATGAGCATGGTTCGACTATCGCAAAGGTTTTGTGGAAAACCTCACAAACATTTGTTTCTTTTTCATTGTTACCCCTAACATTTTCCTATGCTTGCTTGACATGGGATTAGTGGGTATAACATGGATTTTTCTTAGGCCACCCTCTGTGGTTTTTCAACCTAACAAGTTTCATGACTCTTTTAATATCTCGACAAACACATTTTTTTTCTTTTAAATCATTCATGGTATAAGTTTGATGGACTGATACTCTACTTTTATCTAGAGATTCCATATGAAAATTTTCACTGTGGAAATTATGGCGTCTTTTTTGCTTGTAGTTCAAAATCCTTCCAATCAAACTTATTAAAAAAACTTTAGGTCGAACATCTTTAACCAAACTTAATAGGGTAGGGGCCCAAATTTAGGATTTATCTACTGTGAATGTTCTAATACCCTTCAAACATGGGTTGGAGATTTTTTTCAATCCTGAATTTGTGAATTTTGGATATACATGAGGCTCGGGGATATTTTAGGTCTAAATTGGTAGGAGAGGACTCTCATTATGAGGACATTTCCACTGATTGATAGCTTTTTTGTAGGTGACATATGCAGAGCCACTCGGGCATGATATGCATAGTCCAACAAAGTTGTTCGCCGAACACTGGACTTCCATCCTTGATGGCCTGGTAGGATTTGAAACACTCTAAATTAATTTGGATGTTGGGAGTCAGAGTTGAAGTCTAGTATGAGTGATGGTGTTTGAAAATATTAAGTACATTCATATAGTCTTTGAGTAAGAAAATGTTCCCACATGATTCGTAATTGAATAAGGGAGGGCCTATGAATGGTTAGTTCAGTTAGAAATAATTTTTATGTTAGGGTCATTTGGAAAGAGGAATGTATGCAAGACGTTATCCTGGGGTTTTTTAAATCTGGGGGTGTGATAGTAAATGAATGCCTTCTGAGCCTACAGAAACTGGAAATGACTCTCCTAATAACTAATTTTCCTTTGATTGAAATCTTTTTTGTTGTTGGTATATGCAGAGCCTCCTGTGATTGATATGCATAGTTATAAAATGGTTTGTAAAGGACATTGTCCTTCCATCTATGATGGCAATGAAGGATTATGAATATGGGACCTTTTTGAACACGGTATATGATCATCGAATAGAGGTGCACCTAAACTAGAAAAGAGACATTTCTTTTAACTGAACTTCATTGGGAAACCTAGAAATGAGTGGGGGCAATTTGTTTTGTATGCGAATAACCATTACACATATGGATGTGTATCTTTATTTTACAGAATCCTAAAATGAAACAAGAGATGAGTTGGGCCAGCATGTTTTGATATATCCAAGACATGGGTAAGGATGAGAATTTAAACCATGGCTTTGAGGGCCCTTGAATCAAGAAGGATGTTACGGGTCGTGGAAGCCTATTGGGAGTACTAAGATAGGAGAGGACTCTCCTGGAGATGAATTTTCCATTGATTGAAAATCATGTTGTAGGAGATATATGCATATCCACTAGGCATGATGTGCACATTCAAGCAAAGGTGTCCGCAGGACACTGGCCTTCCATCTTAGATGGCCATGAAAGATTATGGGTATTCAAGATTGCTCAGAACACAGAGTTTGAGGTATGGAAGGAGTGTATCTAGATACAATAGAGACATTCAGGCTATCATTTAATCATGGAATCAGGTATCTCTTACGTATATTTGACTCACACATAGGGTGAGGCATTCGTGCCATCTTTGGGGTATCCTATCATTTAACGTCGAATGGCCAGGATGTATGGTTCTTTATGGGGAAGGGAACCGGGACGTGCCTTTTAGGTTCGTTCTGTAAGGTCCAAATTCTTGGACTGTTTTTCCATAATGTCATGGTGGATCTCTTGCTAAGTTCTCTATTCTCACACGCACTATGCTTGATGTGAGAAACAAGAAATTACGAGGATTCTAGGTCACCCCCTAAAAATAGAAAAATCAATATCAGAGAGTACATTAGTATTAAACCAATTCTATTTAGTTTAAAGTCATGCAAGAAAGATGATTTCAGCCTTTCAGTTCAATGTCATGCGGTGAGGACTTGATGAAGTGCAGTTTAGAGTCATTCTTCTAGGATGATTCTTCTATCACATAGATCATTAGTAGCTTTGATTTAATCATGACTGAAGTTTTATGGAATTACGTAGGCATGTGTGATGATAGAATATTTATACCATAGTTTTGAGGGGCAACTTGAATCAGGAGTGATAGAATGGGGTTTGGAAGCCATCAAGCGTATCGAGGTATGACCAGACTCTCATGGGAAAAAATTTCCCTTTGATTGACATCCTTTTTGTAGGTGACATATACAGAGCCATCAGGGCATGATGAGTATAGTCAAACAAAACTGTTCATAGGATACTGGCCTTTTATCTCAGATGTCAATCTTTATGCCCCTAAACTATGACTTCTTATGAGTGGGGGGCATGTGCGGGATCTCGTAAAATATGACTTCAGATGTCCATGGTTTATGGGGATCTAAAGTTTTGACTTCAGTTCTTATAGATATGAAGTCATGGTTTTGGGTCATAGAGTTTGGACCATGACATTACAGTACTATAAATCATAGTTTTGGTTCATAGAGTTTGGACCATGACTGGCCATTTCTATTACGCCAAATACGTCTTCAGAAACATTGCATTTTTGGGAGCCGTAATGAGCTGTCCGTCCAATGATATAAGGTCATATCCTATACTGGAATAGACCCTATGTATGAAATATGGTTCTTCCCACATTTGTTCAAGATTTTAGGGCTTCATCCCAAATATCATCGGGGTCATGAAGACTAACAACATCTCTCCTTTAGGGAAAGATCGAAGGAGAACCTTTTTGTGGAAGGCTAGTGCGATCTAATTTTGATAGACTTCAAAATGGTGTAAAGTATGAATCCTTTTCACATCTAGCTACTCTAACTCATCAAACTATCTCTCGGATTTTTCTTCCATGGATAGTTGATCTCAAATGGCCACAAGAAGTGATGGAACTTGAATTTCAATAGTAATAACTACCTCTTTCCCGTATAATAGTGAGTACGGGGTGTCCTAGGTGGCAGTGCAGGTCATGGTCCATTAATCCCAAAAAGTATTAAGGATCTTGTCTTTCGATGATTTTGTATCCTTATCTATTGTATTTTTTTTATTTTGGACATAGTCTCGTTGAAAGCCTCTATCTTCCCATTAGCATCCGTGTTGTATCAGGATGAATGGTTGGATTTGATTCCATATTACTGGTATAACTTGTCCAACTCAGCAGAGAATAAGTTGGTTCCATTTTCCTTCAGTATTGTATGAGGGACACCAAATATAGTAAGGATGTTGTCCTTAACAAATCTAATGATTCTTTTCACCCTAACCTATTTAAGGGGTATGACTTCGGACCACTTGGAAAAGAAGTTAAATGATATGAGTATGAACTTGAATTTTCTGGCTGTGGCAGGGGGATATAGTCCCACAACATCCATCCCCCATGCAGCAAATGGGCAAGAGTACTTAGCTGTATGAAGTAACTCCAGGGTTCGGTGGGTAAATTGGTCATGAACATGGAAGAAAGGGAACTTCTATGAAAATATGGTACAATCTTGTATCATAGTGGGCCAGTAACACCCAATCCATCATATTTGATGAGAGAGCTTAGTTACTGATTGGTGCACTCCAAAAGCTCTGACATGTACTTCTTTCATGATGACAACAGTTTCTTTTCTGTCAATGTACCCGAGAAGGACTCTGTTAAGACCTCATTTGTAGAGAAGTTTTTTTTGGTTTACCCCATTATACAAGAAAAATCTGACATCCATCTTCATACCTATTACTTTCCATCCCAATCTGGTTGGAGATCCTCCTTCTAAAAGTAATTTAGAATGGGAATCATCCAGCCAGTGGGGTGACCATAAGTCTCATGAACAGGGCTAATTTCATTTATTTCCTCCATATTTTTTCTAGATAATTGGAAAGTCCATCCAACGATGGGAAATGATAATGGTAGTTTCACCCTAGTTTGGATCGGTCGGGGTTGTGGTTACATTTTCCAATGCATAATCTTGAGAAGTTTGTGACTGGGGGACATAGGTCAATGTTGGTTATGATGGGAATTCTACCATTAGTTCTTGAACATGGTTCATCTAGGGGGGGCCAATAATTCTTTCTTAATGGAATAGTCACCATTGACATGTTTGATGACTAGATCTGAATCATATTTTATCTTTAGGTGTTTGGATTTCACATGGTGTGCCAGTTCTAGGCCTATAATGAGGGTCAGAAATTCTTCTTCATTATTTGTACACCCTTTTGAAAAAAGGAAAGATTAAGGCATGCCACCCTTTTGAATGGACTTGGCTTTGGTTATAGCTCATCTTCTTGCTCCAACTTTCTGCCCTTCTGGCACGTAGGGGACTACATGGCTGAGGGTGATGACTGTATTGCATCAGAAGCTTTTGGGGGCATGGATGATTGTTTCAACTACACTTGGAGGATTCCATGAACTCAATTAAATATTTCCTAGGTCATAAAATTTTCTAATTGTCTCTCATTCTTACTAGAAACTGTTTTCCAATCCTCTTCCTCTCTTGAGTCTGATGTGGAAACATACACCACTTGTGCTAACGGTGGGCCTAGATTGACCTCCCCATAATCTGCTATCTTTGAAAAGAGGTCCTTCAAGACTAATAATTATTGGATGGTGTATCCCAATATTTGGTGATAGGGAAAATAATTTTGGAGGTCATTGAGACCCACCTCATCAGCTCTCTTTGGCTCTGGTAGCTGGGGCAAGCTGCAATTCATAGAATCTATGAAGTAACTGCCGACCTAGTCATCTCGGAATGAGTAGAAATTATTTTTTCATTCTTAAAACTGATTTCTTTTATCACCATATCACATATCATTCTAAGGAAGGGTTGGATGTTAGAATCCAGGGGGTCCCGCATGGTTCAGTGGTGTCCAAACAACTGGAGCCTGTGTCGTGGGTGGCTTAAGCGTGACAGAAGCCACTTCAGCTCTCCATGATCTTTTCCTTGGGGCTAATGGGGCCACTCAGGACTTAAGATTGGTCCATTGTAATGAGTCCTCTATCCTTTTTTCACTGATATAGAAATATCAAAACCCACTTCTGTAATTCACCATGATGAGTGGTGTTCACAATTCATCACAAATGTTATTGATTCACATGGTAAGAATTTCATCTTGGTTAAGTGGTCAGTTTGTGGAATAAGTCAATAATTTCCATATATAAATAAAGTCTAAGGATTTTTCATTCTCTGATGACATACATTTCATGAGATTAATAAATGTTGTATTAGGAATTGTTGAACAGAACTGGAAGAGAAAATATTTCCATAGGTCCTCATAATCGGTGATTGAGTTAGCTGGAAATCTAGTATACCATAAAAAGGATGATCCCTACAGGGTTTTCATGAAGAATCTGAGTTTTACTATTTTTTTCTGCTCTAGAGTGCCCATCATGGGGTCATAGTAAAAGGAATGGTGCATTAAAGGCTATTTCAGGTCCCCCGAGCCATTGAATATTGAGAATACGAGGTTTCTGATGTTTGGTGGTGGCAGAACATTTCCCACCCAATCATGGTAGGGTTTATGCTCTGGTTGTATTAGAGAGAACCACCCCTCTATGGAGTCTAGTCGAGATGTTAGTTGATTGATGTTATTCCAGATCCCTTGATTCATATCCTGCTGGGATTGAGCTTAGGCTAGTGCGATAGCGACCAAAGTTGGGTGTAATGGTGCTGGTAGAATTTGGGGTGGGTACCCAGCAGGGGGTATCATTTCTGGGTTTACCTAAATATATTATGGATTCATTCCCAGAAGGGGGAAGTCTTGATGTCTTTTTTGGGTATGGTTTTAAGTATGTTGATGGTCTAGGTGCCAGATTGGATGGGCCTCCAATATAGAATTCATTTACTAGGACGAGTGCATGTGGTAAGGGTACCTATTCTAGGAGTTCCTGTTGGTGTTATGTAAGTGGAACTCATCTGGAAAGACAGCTCCATCAATGAAGTTCGTCATTAATACGCCTAAGATCTTTGATTTCTTCTTTCTCCATTGCATATCTTTCCTAGAGCGTGAGGGACACATTCTCAGTGGGAGGAGGAGGTGAGTCATAGAAAACCATGGATTTATTATTCTCTTTTTTGGGGTTTCATGTGGGAGGTAAGGAAGGATTAACTAAGGGGGTTCCCAAATTTAGGACTGTTGTCTTGCTCTGGGTATGCACACCATCAGTCTTGGTGAGAGATTCCTCTAGGAGAGAACCATCCTCTCTTGCATCCTCTCCCTCTGTGTAATTTCCTATGAGATCCATGGGGTTGAAATCTACCACGTTCACCGATGCATAACGCATTGGGGGTGCCATACCTGGTGCCAAATGGAAAGAAGTCTTTCTATGTCCTTTGTTAGATTTTCTCCTACCATTCTGCGGTATTCTTCTGGTATCTGGGTGATGATTGACCCGATGGGAGTCGTGATCTGTCCTTTTAACATGCCTTCTTCTATGAGGGTATAAGTCATGAGATGAGGTGGAAAAGTGACTCCTCTACTCAACATTCTTCCTAAATAGGAGAAGAAATATGTCTTTTGTGTGGGAACTTGGAGTAAAAATTCCCCCATCCATAAGGGATGGGGTTGTCCCCATTTATTCATTGATGCACAATGGCCTAGATTTTTTGGTCCTAAGGGGCGGGGGGTATTTTGAATTAAAAATTCCCCCATCCCTACGGGCTGAGGTTATTCTCGCATTATGGTGATAACCGTCACCATTTCCACCTTTTAGATTTCACGCACTTCCGTGTAGGTGTGAGCTGAGTATGGAATTGCACCTGCATAGGGTCCATGGGATTTTGAAGACATGAGCACTTTTTTCTGGTTGACTTCCCTTAGGTAGGAATCCTACTGCATGTTTTTGGTTATCAGGATCAGAATATTTTCGATGGCTTGATCTCCTTGGTCTTGAAGCTTTTGAGACTAACTCCAGGCTTATTTTTGTGGAGTATTCCATCTTTCCTAAGCTAGGATTTCGTTTACTGTTTCCTTTGGGTAATGAAGTTTGAAGACTTCATTTCCAATTATGTTTATTGTACGAGATGTGGGATGAAATGTAGAGATCCCTGTTCTCCCCATCCCAAAAAATGAACTCCAATCAGGGCATCACCAATGAAGTGACCCGACTTGTGTAGTGCATGGAGGCAATCTAGTTAAAGGTTTTTATTTCGTCCTACTGGTGATGGATGTGGTGATGAAGGGAGGGATTCCATGTTTATTAGATTGATAAGCACCCCTAACATGTTGACATGATCTGCATACCCTTGGCTGGGAAGAAACATTCCTTTTAGGTGGAAAAGGGTTGTCCATATATTGAGGCGAATGTTATGTATACATTCCCCTAACAACTCCCCTGGTATGTCGAAGTGAGAAGTGGTTGTAGGCCAATACATCACTCTTATATTATCCTCATCTATTTTTCTTCTCAAAAGTAACATATCCTACAGTTTTCCTTCCAAGGGATCCTCTACTTGATGTACCCATCTTGATTGCTTCTTAATAATTTAGTTCCAAGCAGCCGGGCTGGTGGCAGCCTCATTGATATGTGAATGGCATGAGGTGGCTCTGAATATGAGTGTGTCCTAGACCATTATTTTTTTGAGAAATGAAATCACTCATTATATATGGAGTGGATAATATGTCTTACTCTATATTTCTGAGCACCTCAGCATAGAAATTCTTTCTCACAGTTGTCCTGGAAATGGGAGGGCCTTTTAACCAATATGAATTTTCATTGTGGGGAGGGCCTTCATAATTGGTTCTTCCATGGTGTAGGCTACCATTGAAAATTGATGTCCATCCATGAGGAGTATCTGTGAAGCGTATTCCTTAGGGAGTATCATCAGGGTAGGATATAGTGATAGGAGGACCTTTTTGCTGCTTGATGTCTCTGAGGGGAGGACCTTCGTGGTGACTGCTATGATGGAAATAAGGGGAGGAACTTATTGCTGTCTAATATTCAGGTCAAGGGAGAGGCTACCCTAATGCGTATCAGGAGATAGGCTATCATGACAGATCACTGTCGGTCTATGGGGTAAGCCTCCATGAGTGATTTGGGGAGGACCTTCAGAGCTGCTGGTAGAGACATTGTAGGGAGTTCCTTCACAACTACTACTTTCACTTCCATAATTTAGTAATGGAAAAACAATTTCTTAGGACATTATTGATATATGTTCAAGGGCATTAAAAACCCCAACTTCTAGCAGAGCAGGATCAGGTATATGATCTTCATTTTCTTGTTTCCTTTTGCACATTTTATTTTTTAACTCTCTCTTGTTTGTAACCAGGGATGCCTGCTATTGGTAATGACCTTCATATACAGCTCCTTGGCTTATTGGGTCCCGTGATTCTGCCTGGATATGCCTCAGGGCATCTTGAAATTTGGCAGGGATATACGCCTACCCTAGAGTAGCCCCCAAATAGACTAACATCCCCTAGTTGGAATGGGTATTTTTTCCTGAACCGGTTTTTCTTGTATCATGGAATATTGTCATCGAACCTACTAGACTTGAGCTAGGATGCATAACTACTCTGAAGTGACTGTCCCATTTTGTGAGTAATTCATTTTGATTGAGGAAACTAGGTCGTAGTCCTCGTTTCTCACCTTTACTGATGATGCAATGATATCTTGGCATGTTTGGATGATATGGCATAGATTATACATCTTATCTTCCACCATTTCCATGATTTTCTAAGATACATATTTGGCTAGAAAGGGTATGAATGCCCATTCTGACATCAGAGCAGATGTTTGTGACTCATTTGATCCTTCTTGGGTTTCCAGTAGATACTGGCAGTTCTCCTCTGCCAGGATAGAGGAACGAGTATTCCACCAGTTCTCTTCTATGGTTTCCACCATATTTGACTAGTGGGATTCATATTTATGAGCAAGGATTATTATCTTCTCTCATTCCATAGTATTTTTCGCACTGTTTTTGTATGCATCAAT
The DNA here is from genome assembly GCA_963277665.1 of Viscum album. Classification (NCBI taxonomy): domain Eukaryota; kingdom Viridiplantae; phylum Streptophyta; class Magnoliopsida; order Santalales; family Viscaceae; genus Viscum; species Viscum album. The sequence continues at coordinate 195,868,195 of OY728157.1, read as the reverse complement.
ATGAATTTGACTCTACTAATATTTTCTTGCTGCCCTATTTGGATGGTGGGCTTGATATGCATCAGCAAGTATTTGTGCTTTTGTGTAGCTTGCTGCTTTTTAGGCATGGTAAAATCAGATAGCACTAGAAGGAACATGAACATGCTTGTATTGTGCCACCCAATTTCTATGGTAGGCATGAGTGGAGGGTGCAGAGTTATTCGTTTTCTATTTGAATTCCATCGTGTTTGTATGGTGGAGTATCTCCTCAGGAACCAGGATTATAGTGTGTTCTTGATTATATATTATCTACCATGGGTAGGAAACCTGAGGGTCCCAGGTCTCCTAGACTTCATAAGGTTCCCTCGGCATATGGTTCTCTTCAACACGAGGAGGCTTGGTAACCCGGTTTCAGTGGCGATGCTCTCTAGCAAGGGCCGGTGAGTAAGACCGTTGTGCTATTGAGATGAAGTTGTCAGCATTGAATTCACCCACCTCCCTCTGATAAGGGAGGGACTCATTGTCAGATTTTGGGGGATATGATCTCAAAATGGTTTGAGATAACCACAGGGGAAGCCTTGTTCTAGGGTGCTAGCCATGGCTATAGAGGCTACTATAAAAACTTCATAGACTGAAGGTCATGCCTTTTAGCCTCCACCATGGAGAGAGTGACATTTTAGTGGTACTCTTTGATTAGTGTTTTGGATACCCAACATAGAAGAGGCTGGGTAGGAGAGGGGGTTCTTCTCTCTACTATGGCCTTATCCACTTATGAAATTTCTGATGTGTGTGTCCTCATTGGTCGTCCGGATTCCATTTGGATCAAAGGTCTCACTACGAGAACCTTCAAAATGAATATATGACATATAGACCACAAAACCCCGTCAAATTATCATTCTTTTAAAAATATTCATATTTGAAAATTCATTGTGGCCTCCTATATCTTTTATTAATTGTGAGGTGAAGGGGTTTGAGTGGGGTGATACCACCACTTTGGATAAAGATTCACGTCGGGTTAAACTTTTTTGTTTCACCTCCGAAGTGACGCATTTGGGGTGATGACCAATTTGTTAGCTAAGAATCATCACCCATCTCTTTTTATAAATATGGTATCACATAAAATTCACCATTTCTTTTGTTTTAACCCATTATATATCATTATCCTTTAATGGTGGGTTGGATTAACCCCGCGAGGAATGGGTTATTTTCCCCTTCTGTATTACGAAGGAGATTCCACATTCAGATGGTCCCGGTAGGTGATTCTGCAGGGTCAAGTACTTGTGAAAACATTCCTCTTAGGATATAACTTTTTCATATGGTATCTAATAGGTTTATTTGTGGAGGTAGAAATTCCCAATTCCCTTGGTATCCATGATTCACGGACCTTCATTCCAAAGGTAGGCACTCATTCTAAAATTAATTGACCAAAAAATGTAAGGTCTTAATTGGTCGAGAGGATGTGAAGTTGGACTCACCACACCCCTTTTGTGGGGGGGGGGGGACTATTGCCTATTTTAGGACACTCTTATAGATTTAATTTGTGTTTATATGATTGTGAATCCATGGTTCATTCCCAATGAGTGTTTCCATGAGATACCTTTCTTTTTCAGGATCGGCATAGGTATGCATGGATTTTATGCTACGGAGGTAATGCTAACTTAAGCCATACAGTAAGGCACTCTGGAGTTTAATGTAATCCAAGTGGGATGGAAGGTGACATGATGTCAGGGACATTCCAATAAGATGGGCTTTCTACATATCCTTGGTAGAGGAATCAAAGCCCGCATTGTTCGAAATGGTTGGGGATTATTCATGGATGATTCGCTCTTGAGAGGATAAGATTGGGTGGACCCATTTGGAAGGGAACACTTTTGAGAACGGGCCATCAAGAAGGCGTCCTATGTATCCTAGTTTGATTAGGAATTAGACTTCTCATAGTTAAGAATGGTGTGTACATTATAATCATCACAAATCTCTAATTCCACGTGAGTCATGGTCAGTGTGAGAAACAAGAGGATGTAAGAGATCCATCCAAGCACATAACTCATATCCTACTGATGGGAGAGGTAAATCGTACGATGGAAGAGGAAGGGGTGACTATGGGTGAGGGCATGGAGTGATGAACCTTTTAATGTGATATGAAATTAATGGTCATGCGGCTCGGACTTCGGGGGATTGGGTAGTTACCTCAGTGGGAGTGTCGCGAAACATGTTCTAGGAAACAAGAGGATTGTTTTCCTCATTATAAGGGGAATAAAAAACAACCCCTTCAACTAATCACCATTCTTCATTGAATGGAAAAGTATGTGATCACCCTTAATCCCTATAACATGGAAGTACATGTATGCATCCCAATATTGGACTTTTGATATCTATGGTAATGTAGACTTATAGACATCCCTATAGTCCAAACCACTATAGGGAGAGCCTTCTTGACTCCGCTTACCATGGGTATGTAGACTCAAAGAGAAATGATGATTCACTCGATGACATGATCATATGGGTCTGATGGATTTTGAGGAGGCTTTGGCTTGATGTCAAGGGACTGGTTCTTAGATGGACTATGGAGGATTGGATGGTAATAGCGGGGAAATATTAGAACCTGATGGAAGAACACCTGAAAACACCCCATTTTGCTTACTGTTTTCATATGTTGGATAGGGGAAACTCCACATACCATAGTGGTATGAGGGAAGATGGGTTGTCTGAGTACTGAATTAGTACGCGGGTAGGGTTATGGACCAACACACAAGATAGTGGTATGTGGTCATGGATGAGCTCTGTCACACTACTTCAGGTTCCCTCCATATACTGGTCCAGTATGTGGCGCCGGTTTGAATCCGCATAGCGATGCACTATGTGGAACACCATATTGAAGGAGGGTCATGTTGATGATATCTCATGGGGAATTCATCTGTGAGAAATTTTTAGTTTTTGGTTACACAAATTAGGTTCTTGGTTATCTTATTATTATTATTTTATATAGTTTTATGGTTCACGTATGGTAATACCAGCTGAAGACATGGTTTGCAATTTGGGATTCACTGATTATTCATGATTGAAGTCGAAATCTTCTTTGAATTCTCTCTTCTAACCACTGGGGTACCCTTAGAGCTTTCTTGGTCCATCTCCTCTCAATTCCTTTTGCGCTACTTTTATAGGGCATTGGGGGAAATCATACCTATGGTAATGTGGAACCATTTGTGGAAGTCCATGAAGAGATATCTTGACCCTTGGAAGACTCGGTCAACTGGGGTTTGCGGAGGTTGCGTTTCACGAGTCATGGATTTCAGAACCCTACCGATTTACATCATTCAGGAACTGATAAATTTACGTGATGGTACACAAAAAACCTTCTGATGCTTGATTCATTCATCTATGAGGTTCATGGTCATTTGGGTTTGCTGGCCATCACTCCATGGGCCAGCACCTCCCAGGTCTCTCTGCGTACCGGTGGGTCGAAATTCATGCGGTCTTCAAACCCATCACGGTGATGGTACATAGTCCACATAATAGATGTTGAAAACATGAAATAATTCAAATTTATTCTGAATTTTTTTACTCAATTTAAGACTCTTTTCATTACTGTACTTCCAGGAATGATTTGTTCCTTCTACAAAGTGATCGTGGGAGAATTTTTTTCCCCTGGTGAAATTTTTAGAACTCTATAACTGTATCATTTTTTAATAATAAAACATTTATATTTATTATTAAAAATTATCAATTATTTGTTGATAATTCTCTATTTATATATTTTTTTGTATTTGAGACAATCCTAGTTATTCATAGGCTTTATTTAAGATATTGTTTATATTTGAAAACCATTATAGTGCAACATCACTCATGGTGGTGTTTCATAAGAAGTGGAAGAGCAGTGGGTCATATGGAAGTGAGGTAATATTTGGAGATGTGGCTATCAGCCCCATTTGGGTAGAACCCTCCAACCTTCCCATCATCACCGATGTCTTAAACGATCCCAAGGATATGTTCCGGCATCCTACCATAGTAAAAAGAGATTCAAACCATATATGGAATTACTATTAAAAAAACCAACCCAAACTATTGTCCAATAATCACTACTATAGAACATGTTTATATTACCATGAAAATTGAATTTTTATAACTACTCTTAAAGAGTTGTTGATTTGGGTGCTTTTGTAGGTATGCGATTTTATCAATGTAGATAAAGATTATCTTTATCGGTACTAGTTCAAGCGTTGATAAAATCTATATTTTAGAAGAATTATTTTTAATGAGGATAAATAATGTCTTTTATGAGCATGGTTTTTAATTATGATTTAAATGATATGAAACATATTATAATAACATTATAAATTACCCTAATATGGTAATCAATCAAAAATCATAACCATTAAAAGTCATAAAGTTAATCTGAGTCAATTTTCAAATAAAATAATTTTCTTTATATGTTTATTTACATTAAAATCTAAATTTTAAATATGTAGAATTTTAATTAGATAAAATAAGCCCCATTTTTTATTTTCTTATATCAAAATTTGCTTTTTTATGAATTTTTGGGAATTTTCCTAAAAAAGATTATTTTTTAGTTAAAAAATACAATTTTCACGAAACATGTAATTTGTATGATGTTACCATTATATAATAATGACCTAGAAATTTATAAATCCATTTAAGTAATAAAACATGAATTTTAGAAATAACATTATTCATTTTAAAATATTCTTTGAACTTATAAAAAGACATGACAATCATTTTTATAACTAATTGAAATGTTACCTTAATATAAAAAATATTTTCAGTCTTTTCTTTAAATCAAGTGTTTTTTAAAAAATATTCGGGTTTTCCTTGTATTTAAATCCTCATATCCTTTATTTGTTTTGTAATAATTCAATTTTTCTATTAAAAATAAATATTCAAGATAATTTTACCTTATATATAAATTTAAATCTTAAAAACAACATTTTCCTCATAGCTATTTTTACGCGATAGAGAGTATTTATTTTATAATTAGCTTTTCACACCAATAAATGTTTTATTTGATAAAATGATTTTAAAATTTCAAATTACAAGTGTCTTGTTAGGTAAAAACGTATATCTTTATATTTTTCCTTAAAATTAATTACTACGGTTAGAAATTAATTACCAAGGTAAAAGTAAGCTTGGGTAAAAGGACAAGAGTTATAACCAAAGCCATAAATCACAGGAAATTTTCTCAAAAAGGAGTGGTTGAGATGAGTTTCAACCAATTTCATTTTATTATCTTTTTTTCCTATTTGTGGACTTTAATACTTGAATATTTTCCACACCCTGACCACAATTACTCTTTTATTTTATTCTGTTCTTGGTGGTTATTTTTTTGGTTAAGGTTTGGGTTAAGTTACCCGCTTGAATTTTTGAGTTTTGGAGGTTTCAGGTGAGTCATGTCCATGTGTAAGGTTTGAGAAAAACCGTGTGAGGCCTATGGTAAATTGTGTGGCTCCTATATGATTTCTGGGACAAGGAACACATCTTGAACATATTTAGGATAAACATACGACAAACTTTCATGGGAGGCTCTTAAGTGGATTAAAACATTATGCACAGTTGGAACATGTTTTACCAACCTGGGCAGCCAACCCATGTTTTTTTCAATTCACTCTAGTAGGGTGTGAATGGTTGGCGCATCGTTGGAACATGGTTTAGAAAACCTCATGGTATTCTCGGGTCATTTAAAATTTGAATTTCGATGTTTACCCTCCCATCTATTAAAACCGTTGTGGGTTCTCTCCCCCCTTGCTCGAACTAGGCACACTAGGGGGATTTCAAAACCCCCTCTCCTTGCCCCCTCCTCCATGTATTCTTTTATAAGGTTATAAGGTGAGTTTCTTTGAGTTTTTTATAGGATTCAATGTTAGATGTCAAATATTATACTTCATCACTGATATCAGACAAGTCTCTTTGCTTTACAGAGCAACTACACTCCACCCGTCATCCATGACATCTTACACATAATATACCATTTTATATTGTGATGATATGATATACAGATCGTGTAATTCATGGTCACTAACACCTATTATGTGAGAGAAGTTCACAAAAGTAAGTTGCAAGGAATATCTTTTAACACCCCAGATAATATCGACCCAATTTTATTTGAATGAAACTACTAAAAAATACCCATGGTAATTTAATTCAATAATATCAGTCAACTTTCCTTTGTATCCCTCTTTGAAAAATGTAAATATAAAACTATTATATGTTTTCAAACCCCTTCCTGATCAAATATATGAAATTTAAAGCTTGTCACATTGTAAGAATCGAACTTTCTAGCCCCTTTTAGAGGACCTCGATCGAGAAACATAAAATCATCTGAAAAATAATTTGAAAATTCATCTTGATTATTAGTATTAATGATCTAAAAAAATTAATATACCTTATTATATTTACAAAATATTTGTTTCAAACAAATATTCTTAACGATTTCAATATTTATGAACTTACACATCATGCAAACCATTCTACAATCTCTTTATTAACAAATTTTTCTATGTATTTCTCATTTCTTATTCAACCTCACATTCATCTCTTGGTTTGTATCCTCAAAACATTAATAAATGGATATCTATTTCACTATTCAACAACACATATCTATGTGCCTGTAATAATTTTATTTTTATCAATGTAATATTTAAGCTCCTTCCAACTGATAGGCCAATAGAAAAAATGATTTTTGATTTCCCATGTAATTGGTATTGATTCGCTGTATCATGAACACATCCAACATGATTAAATCTTGTCTCGATATTAACAATGTTTTGAGACAAAAGGTAAAAAAATACCTCTACCAAATAGCCTTTAGAAATAGATCCTTCAGTTTGAGCTTTATTTTTCACGTATGACTTAAAATGACCAATGTATCTATGCAATAAAATAATAAAACATAATATTTCATTTAATAAAGTGACAAGAATTGTTTATTTAAACGAAAAACATATAAATAAAGTACCTCTCAATTGGATACATCCATCAATAATATATGGGTCCTACTAATTTAGCTTTCTCAACCAAATTCATAGTTAAATGGATCATGATAGTAACAAACGGTGGAGGAAATCTCATATCCATTGCGTAAAGTGTCAATAAAAATCTCTCTTAAAGGTTTTCAAGATCAAATGGTTGTATAGTTTTCTCACATATTTGTCTACATAATGTGAAAAATTAGAGTAAAATAGTAGTTTCATTTTTAGGTAATAATATATGCAATGACAATGGTAGTAGCTATTGTAAAAAAATGTGTGAATCTTGACTTTTCAACCCATGTAACCTACAATGATTTAAGTCAACACACCTTGATATGTTACTTGAATACCCATCAGTTACATTCATATGTTTTAAAATTCGAAGGAATATATCTTTATCCCTATATTTTATTGCCAAAATTAGTGGTACATACTTTCCATCCTAATCTAGCCAGAGATCATGCTTTATGTTCATTATTTTGAAGTGTTTCTGAGCATTGATATGATCCATTGATTTTCCATGCTCATTAAGAAATTTGAAGATTAAATTTATAAAGATATTCGTTTCAATATTCATAACATCAATATTATTCTGCAACAATTTAAATTCCCAACACAGAATATTGAAGAATATATTATTTTTCTTCCATTATTGCATTCAGATTACACTGGACAATGCACTTTAATCTCATTTCCCACTATCATTAAAATGATGAACCTTCCAAAAATCTATTTCAGCATTTCCAAGTCGTGATAATATTTAATAACCTATTAACAACTTTAAAGGTAGTCTATGATCAATAGAACCATTTAATTTTGACTTGTTAAACTGAAATCTATGAGATGCAGCGATAAATCTTCAATGTCACAAGAAGAACCATTTTTTATTGTGAGTTAGTCATTTAGGATCAAAATAAACGTTACATATAAGAAAATACAAAACTATATAAGTGTTCCAACTAGCTAAATTCCCAAGCTCAAGGAAGTCACTAATGCTCCACATTACAACTGCTTGAATTGTGAACGTTGTTCTAGAAGATGCATCATATGTATCAAAACTGTTGCACCATAAATCTTGTAATTCTTCAATTAGAGGTTGTAAGTATACATCAATATCATTTTCAGAAGAAAAGAAATTCCAGGAATAATCATCAAAAAAATAAAAGATGTTTTTTTCATACACATCAATAGAGGAATATTGTAAGATATCAAAACAACTAGCCAAATTCTATAATCGGTTCTCAAATACCCAAATAGGTTGAATCCATCAGCAACTAATCCCAATCAAACACTCCTAGGATCAGATGAGAAATATGTATGCAATGAATCAAATTTATTCCAAGATAGTGAATCTCTTGGATGTCACATTAACCCAGCATTTTTATAATTTATAGAATTCCGCTTCATGTGTTCAGGGGTTTTTGATGACATGAATAATATTTTCAATCTAGGATTTAAAGGAAAGTAATTCAAAACCATTGTAGGCATGTTCCTTTTCTTCATTGTTGTAGTATGTTGATTCAGACTTCTGAAATCACCCATTGACTTCCATCTAGAAGAAGAACATTTTTTAAAATCCTATATCTTTGAATCCTCTACCTAATAAAGCATACAATCATTGGGACACATGTATTTTTGTATAATTTTGACCAAGATTGTAAAGAACTTTTCTCATATCATAAAAATACTGAGGGATCTTTTCTTTAGGCATTGCATAACACAAAAATTCCAATATCATGGGTATTGACTTATTTGTAATTCCAAATAGGCATTTGTTATGGTACAACTTCAGTTAAAAAAAGGTTTTGAATATCTCAAAAATACACTATACAAATCTTAATTTTCAACATCAACTAAAACATGAAACACATTTGTCTACTCAGTGAAGTTTTCATTATCATTAGTCTCCACGGAATCAAGAGTAGGATCCAATTATATGTTATAATCTTTATTGGGTAGTTCTATAGTCTTGAAAACATAACTTGTCAAGTTGTTACTTACAACACTCTCAACTGGTTATTTTGATATGTTTTGATGTTGATTTCAGTGTATTGCAATGAAGAATTCACCATTTTTAAGGTTTTTCATTTCATTTTCTATTTTGGATTAAGTTGGGAGATCATTTTTTGGATTGACATCAGTGCTCAAAATTTCTATAAAATTCGATTCTCTATTCCAAATCCAACAAAAATATTGAGCAGGGAATTGCTTCAATATCATGTGTTCATAAACTTCATATCTATTCAACCATCTTCTCAATTTATATTTAAGAAATGGTCATCTTATTCTCCCATCAACTAGTCAATTGGAAATTAAAAAATCTAAAAACATCTCTAAACCCTTTACATAATGAGGTGTGTTCCTCAGTAATGTGTTATAGCTTTTTTCCATATCACAATGTTCGTACACTTTATTAAAAAAAATAAGACACATAATTATTACTATGTAGGAAAAGAGATTAATGGAAGATAAAAAACATAACCCAATTAGTTATAATAAGACTCATATAATACTAAAATAGTCAATGTAAAAAAGGAAATGAATCATGGATAGTATTAGGTAAAATATAAGCAGAAGAAATATCCCACACACATTAATTTAAAATAAGAATCATGGGGAAACACTATAGGAACACACTGTCTAGATGAACCAAGTAATTATCCATCACCATAGTAAGGGATTTAGAGTTCTAAAACATATCTAGATTGAGGGGGTTCCACATAATGCTTCAATATCATTGATAATAGTGATCTAATCTATTCTATTTTTGTATTTCATATTCTATTTTTACTTATTTATAGATGGTACATCTCAAACTAATTATAGTGGTTTCAAAATTACCTAACAGATCCACTACATTCGAAGAGGGAGTATTTGGAGATGTTTTATTTAGAGTGAATAGTTTTATCTTCGAAAATAATTTTTATGTTTTAATCATATAGGAGGACAATACCTTCTCTTCGTCACCTTTCATATTGTATAAACCTTTCCTAGAATTATAAAATGAAATCATAAATGTCCATGAAGGTACTATAATAATGGAGTTTGGTTAAAATGATTTCCACTTTAATATGTTTTATTCCATCATGTACCCATAATAAGGTAATTCAATTTTTTTACATTGTCACATTCTGATGAGTATAATCCATGTAATGATATTTGTATCATATAATAAACTTATCATTTGGGAAAGAAATAAAGATCTAAGAATTTATAAAAAACAATTAGTAAAAACATAAATATTCTATCCAACCATATGAAGATGAAATAAATTTTTATTTATTTGATGGATTTTACTATTTATTCAATGAAAAAGTGTTTGATACTTCATATCTAGCATAGTATTTTTAAAACACTGAGTTAAGTGACCCAAATATTTTTTATATTCAGTCTATCCACTAGATCTACAATTAAAACCCTTCTATACTAATTTAACATATGTATTTATAATAAAGGGAAACCTGACACCAATGATAATTTCATGAAAATTTTCACTTAATAAAGAGCTGGATTTAATAGATATTTTGAGAGAAAATGCATGATTTACAGGCTGGAATAAAGGAGACATTCTTCGAAAGTAGTGTAAATGTTCTTAATATATGGGTAACAATAAAGAAACTATCCTTCAATAGAGTGGATTCTAATATTATGGTATTAATACCTAAACCATAAAGTGATATTTTTCACAAAATTCCTTATAATTATATAACAACCGCCACAAATATAATTACCATGAAATAAATAACTGGATAATAATCAGACTACGCCTATATAACACATCAGGTGTAACTTTCTATTTCCAATGGATGGTGAAATACAAGGGATTAAAAAATAAATATGTAAGATATGTATTTCTCTCTTTTTAGTGTTAACTATAATATTAAAGGTTCATGAAAAAAAATTTAAACATGACCTTAACAAAAGTAGGAATTACTCACACACATAACCCATTTGTTGGAAAGGGTACATGTTAATCAGGGACACTTGGATGATAATAAATGAAAATAACTATATAAATATGATATTCCACATGACCAAAATTCAAAATATACATAAATTATATAAATTTTACGAAGGAAGGAAAATACGACTTATACACAAGTTAGGAAAACCAAACACCTAAAAACTACCAAAAAATGGAGGTTTAATGAGTAGGATCTCTTGAATGAAATCATTTTACAAACCCTACATGTCTTATCCAATCATCAATTAAATGGTAAAAATTATCCAACTAATTTTAAACACTCCCAATGGAACTAAATATTTTTCTTTGATTCACTACCCATACCTGGATCACATACAAGAAGTTCTACATGCATCCTAAGTGAGAAACATGTAAGGTTGGAGTATAAAAGACTCACTAGGTGATCAGCTCCCCATCCCCAATAGCCTTTCATAATCCAAAGTTTATGAAACGATAATAGAAATATAGAGGAATACGAATTATAATAATAAATATAATTTATGAAAGGAATTTAACAAAGATTTCAATGATAATGTCAAACCCACTATATCGAGAGGATCTATACTTGATATACCTACATTAGGACTAACTCAGGATCTGATATAACGGATATAAAATAATTAAGGTGAAATAATCATTCAATTTAAGGGAAAATAAATACTATATATTAGAGTTAGGTAAATCTTTTATCCCATCCATTCAGGAATAAGGGGAGGGGTATACTAGTGTCAATGCATATCGATCCCATCACATACCATCAAAATACCCATAAATAATGGGTGTATCTAATAAATCATTTCAATATAATCATATAATATCCCTTTATATTGTGCTTCATACTCTACTGAAATCAAACTTAACAACATTTATAACTTGTATTGAAATTTAAATCATGTGAATAATGAAACAAGCAAGATCATAACACTTTTTATAAACTGAAAATTATTCTTAATCATGGAGGGTGTCATTATGACATAATGAATACATCAATTACATTTTTATTGACATTAATAACTAATTTAACATGCAATGAAAATGACCGAACAATGAAAAAGTCAATAGCTTTTTAGTCTAGTCTATCAACAAGAAAATCATAAGTCGTGGTAAGTTAAACTACGTAAAAACATTGTAAAACAATTTGTAAACACAATTAATTGAAAAATATCTATTTTAATTATTTCCACTTGGATGAAAACTATTTCTAGACCAACCCTTTAAGAATATGATATGAATAAAGGGTTCACTAAAAAAACAACGATAATTACTAAATTTGGTGTTGTGAGACTCCCCTAATAAATCAATACCTTTCATCCCAAGAACCATATAAAGAAATCACATTGAAATTATACAACTCTTGGAATTCAAATATGAGACTCAATTCAAAAAATGACCCCTGCTCCCAAATCCCAAAAATCCAAATTCTTTCTAAAATTTATAACTCACATGGAATATGGTTTTAAAAAATCACTACCATAGCACTTCTCATTCCCAATAATCCCCCTCATCCTTTCAACCATCACAGATGACCTACCTTGGTCGTCCGTTTGTATCCAACTTATTGTGTTTTACTATAGAACACTGAGTAACCTTCAATTATGAAAATCCAAACATAGGGTGCATAATTCATTAATGACAGAGCCACCACTCATAATCATCATTGAATAATTATTATAGTTCTTACCCATTTCTTTTTGTCCCAAGACACTATAGTTACATCAACTGATTCATACTTGAGCTTGTAGTACTCCCGACCATAAAACTCGGCGGGTAAAGGCTGGTTCTGAACCACGGTGCTATAAACCAACATAATTTCTTATCAAAAACTCATTTATAGTTGTCAGAAGACATGATATATATGATTTACAGATCACAATATCGAATTATATGCAAATTCACTGGTCAAAACTCTTCTAGATGATAATTCTCAAAGTATATTGGCTTCAACCACTAACATGTTTTGTGATTACTGATCAAACATGATGTATCAACTCCTTGATGGAATCTCATGATCGTTCAGTGCAACCACCAATTTTTAAACTCAATATTCCATGTAATTACTTAGTTGGTTCACCAACCACTCAAACCAGTTGTCGTTCGCTCACCCTAAGAAAAAATGCCCCATAAATCTGACTCATGCTTACACCACATAAAAATCATCTTGATGCTGGTTCTCATGTAAGGAATCCATCCAACATCACATTAGAATTTTATAACTAGTGTTTATAAAGAAACTAGATAAAACTGATTTCACCAGCACACCAACACACTAGTTCCACATTTACTCTCCAATAACATGTCTCATCACACACATGACCATACCCACATGGGGTTGTTCTTCATAAGCACACATTCCACCCATTACTACCTGTAATGACTAGAGATGATCATCCCACTCATGCCTGAGTGGTAATGTGAAAAATCAGTCACTATCAGTTCTTGTATCATCAATAACATCATCCTTGTCACCCATTAAATTTCTATATATAATGATGTTCACCCCCCTATGACCAATGGTGAAATCCCCACCACATTTATTTACTTATATAAATCCTCAAGAGAAACCACAAAAGGATCTATCATAATATGTGTGTCACATATCGAAATCCACACGTACCACCATCAACAATTGACACCACTCCTTTCATGTTTTCATTATCATTACATATGAATCACCTCTCATCTATTTCAAAATTTCAGGTTTCCAAACTTGTCATACTCCCATCATAATGCATCCCGTACAATAGAGGAAGAGGCACAACCTTGGGTCAACCACATCATGACATAAAAAACCATATCCAACATCACCTTTCACCATAGAGGAACATTTACAATTTAATCAAAACTCTTATTAAATCATGCTCGTAAAGATTCATCATGTTTTTTCTCTCAAACTCACAGAAAACCACTCACTGACCAATCCAAAATTGTATCGTGTAAAACAATCATGTGTACCACCTCAATCCCATCTGATTTCAATGGAAATATACACCAATATAACCTAATTACACATCTCGAATCATTCTTCCATGAGTATCATGTCCTAAAATCCATGTTCATTGGATTATACCACTAACGATGCTCCTCAACATGTAAAAAGTTTTGAGTCAAAAGTCCTCTTTTGACTTTAATGTATTGTTTTGGAAATCAAAAATCTATTCATATAGGTTTTTCATAATGACTTTGTTTATTGTACTAACTTTGTCAATCGTATTGACTATGTCAATCGTACTGACTCTATCAATCATAATGACTCTGTCAATCGTATTGAATCTGTCAATCATACTGACTCTGTCAATCATACTGACTCTATCAATCATAATGACTCTGTCAATTGTACTGACTGTGTTAATCGTACTGACTTTTGTGAATCATACTCACTTTGTATCATTTCATTACATTGCACTAAGTAATACTTATAGTACTCAGGTTTTTATCACTTTCTTGTTTTTATCCATTATCAACAAATGTCAATCATACTCATGTTTATGATCTTCATATATCTTTTGTTTTAATCGAAGCAGTTTCATGTAGTTAGTTATAAACTAATTAAAATGATGTCATGTTTTCTATTTCAATATGACTGTTGTAATGCCAGGTGTCTAAGTCCCTCCGAGTTTTCGATGAAATATGACTGCTGGAGGAAATATGACCTTTGGAACATGAGGCCTATAAATAGTAGGTCATTTGAAGATGAGAAGAACAACTGAGAGACTTTGATCATTCTTTTCTACTATCATGTTCTAGAGAGAGACGCTATGACTTCTCTCTTTCTTTGTGCGAAAGACTTGAGATTACAAAATGTGAACGTCTTTTTATTAGTTCTTGTATTTCATTAAGTGCTTTGTTTTTCTTTGTGCGACCAACCTGGTGATAACGATCGAGGGATGCAGAGGATAGGCAGACGGTGGTAACGATTATCGTATCAGGGGCTTTCAAGTATTTTAAAGATAGAGGTGCCTATTACTTACAAAATCGAGGGCTTGTGGGGATAACAAGACAGACATACTAAACATCGTATCGAGGACTTGTAGGAATAGCAAGATAGACATACCGATCATCGTATCGAGGTCTTACCAAGGTGGTGGTAAGACATACCTCTTATCCTAGGTGAAAGTATAACCCTTCTATTTAGGATAAAATAATTGCAATATTTTTACATTTCCACTGCTTTTTGTTTTAGAAAGGGAATTGTTTTGTTTCCTTTCTTCATTTCATATACATTTGTAATTGTTTCAATTAAAATAATACTATTAAATATTGTATCGATAGATTCTATACACTCTATGGTAGAAACATTCACTATTGTATTACTCTGATTATTGTATTCATTTGAATACAATTTATTTACTTATCTTATAGTATTACATTGTATCATATCTTTTATATCCAAGTCATTTGTGGTTATTTGTATTTTTTGTGAATTGTATTATTTTTAGATCATTAAAACTAATTTCTTAAGTGTTTAAACACAAAGTTTTTAAACCTAAAATTCACCCCTCTTGTGTTGTTCCGTCTAATATACATATACATCTATATATCAATCCAATAATTGGTATCAGAGTAGGTTTCCACTGAATTGTGTTTCTATTACAATTTTATGTTTCAAATACTTACTACACTAACGTGTGAAGTGGAAAAGATTTTGTTTTATTAGATTGAAGGGATGAATATTGGATAAATTGACAATCTAAATCCAACTAGACCACCAATATTTTATGTGAATGATTATGTGTACTGGAGAGATCGAATGAATAAATTTTTTATTAACACTGATGTAGAAAATTTTATTATATTTTCTAGAGGTTACAAAATTCATGACAAAGAAGTCAGTACCTTCACCAATCAAGAGAAGAAAGAATATCAACAGAATTACAAGGTACACAATACTTTACTATGTTCTATGACCAGGAATATTTACAGCCAAATATCATCTACTGAGGCAGCCAATTGTATTTGGAAGAAATTGGAAGTCACACATTTTGGTACATCTAAGGTTATAGAAACTAGAAGAGCAATGCTTCGAGCAGAGTATCATTGATTTATTTTTCCTTATGGAGAACCAATATGTAAAGTGAAACAAATATTTATGACAATTGTCACCAATTTACAAACTAGGGGAGAAAACGTTCTTGATGATGAATCTCTTGTAGAAAAAATTATTGTTATAATTCCAAATGAATGGGAGTAAAAAAGGATAGCTATTGATGAAAACATAAAATTCTCTCAGATTACTCTTGATGTACTCTTCTACAGCATGGGACAAGAATGAAGAGAGATGCTGATTTAAAAATGATGAAAAATGGAAATGGAAGTGTAGCTGTTACTACTACATATAAAGCTAAAACACCTGAAAGTATAACAAGATCCAATGCTATGAAAGTTGTTATGTCAGAATCAAGTGATTGTGATAATTCAGATAATGAGTTAGCCAGTCTTGCTCGATGTATGAACAAGATTGTGGGAAATAAATACTTCTAATATAGATTCAAAAAGAAATATTGGAAGTATAAGAATGATTCATAGGTAACATGTTATGAATGTAAGAAAGTAGGTCATATAAGCCCTGACTTTCCTTTACTGGAGAGAAAATATAGAAATGAGAAACACTGTGAAAGAAATAAGAAAAAGTATTACAAGACAAAGAAAAAGAATGTCTTGAAGGATAATGATACTTAGTGTGAAGGTGGTGGAAAATAATTAGATGAATCTTCAGAATATGAATCCTTAAGACAGAGGAATATTGAAGTTGTAGCCAGATTACCAATCGAATATCATTGTCTCATGGATAAGGTACACAATGCAGAAGCTATTACAAATATTTCCCTAAAAGAAAATTATTCTGGTAAAAAATATTATGAATCATTGAATGTCGAGTCTTCGTCATCAAATGATAATACATTACCATCTTATAAAGAAGTGTCTAGGTTTGCTAATCTACTTGAGAATAAAAATTCTAAACTCAAGAAAAATATTGATAAGGAAAATTCAAGAATTTATATTTTTACTAATGAAGTATCAGATCTTTCTAATGATCATGATATGAAAACTTATGATTTTGAAAATATTTTAAAACGCTTTGAGAAATCAAATATGATAAGGAAAAACATTCTAAGGATATTTAAAATGTAATTTATATGAAAAATGTTTTCGAGCCTAACTCTAGTTCAAAATCGAATGTTTTAGAGGATAAAAATACAGTTTTAAAACTAAAGTCAGAATTTGTTTCCTTGAATAAATGTTTTTCAAACATCACTTATGGCAAGGAAAACATTGATAAAATGTATTCTCAAATAGGACCTTTGAGAAATCATTATGGTTTTGGTTATACTCATTCTAAACTGATTTTTAGTAATAACTACTTTATTCCTCGAAGTACCCCTTTTTGTACTAAGTGTCAATGTGGTGGACATTGGAAAAGAGATTTCTATCTTAATAGAACTCATTTTTTAGGATATCATAAAGATCATTTTTCAAAACAAATGTGGATTCGTAAAATTCTTTTATCTAACCCTTCCTGATCCAAACGAGTTTGGATTCTAAAAAACTATTTGTTTCTTTTTCATGAAAATAAGAAGTGTACCACCAACAAGAAGATTTGTTACATGGATAGTGGTTGTTATTGACACATGACCGGTAACAAATACTTCTTTGAAAATATTATTGAAACAAAATGTAGAAAGGATACTTTTGGAGATAATTCTCAAGGAAATATTTCTGGAATATGTAATATTGTTTTTCATTGAAAAGTTCTTATTTCAAATGTTTTTGTTTGTTAAAGTTCTTAAGAACATTCTCATCAGCATAAGTAAATTATGTGATGAAGGATACCTTGTGAATTTTAGAAATGATAAATTCGTAGTTCACAACTCCAAAGATGAATTCGTTCTATCTTCCCATAGGCAAGAGAATGTGTAAACTATCAACTTAGAGGACCTTAGGAGCCAAAATTTACCATTCTTAAGTGTAATAGAAGACCAATCCTGGCTATGGAATAGAAGACTAGGACACTATAACCTAATAAAGCTTTGTAAGCATTAAAAGAAAATACTAATAGAGGATCTACCAGATCTTAAATTTGATTCTTCAAAGGTCTGTGACCTATCTCAATTTGGCCAGAAACATAAAACTTGCTTCAAATTGATCAATGATGTTTTAACTTTCAATAAATTACTACTAGTGCATATGGATCTATTTAGTCCCTCACAAACTGGAAGCATCGGAGGCAAATACTATGTATTTGTTTTATTTGATGACTTTACTAGATTTACAAGGGTCTATTTTCTAACAATGAAATCTCAAGCCTTTTTCTATTTCAAAATATTTAGAGCCCAAGTTTAAAATGAGAAGAACCTACCATTGATAATTATCCATAGTGATCATGGTGGTGAATTTTAAAATTCATATTTTTAAACTTTTTCTAGTTCGAAATGTATTACTCACAATTTTTCAGCACTAAGAACTCCTCAGCAAAATGGTGTTGTTGAGAGTAGAAATCTCATTCTTTAGGAAATGACAAGAACCATGTTGAGTGAATACTCAATTGCTAATAATTTTTGGGCTGAAGCTATTAATACTTCTTGTTATACTATAAATCGTGTTTTGGATAGACCTTTTCTTAATAAAACACCTTATAAATTGTGGACTGGCCGGAAACCAAAAGTTTCATACCTATATGTTTTTGGATGCAAAGTATTTATTTTTAATACTAAAGAGAATCTACAAAAATTCACATCAAAATATGATGAAGAAATATTTCTATGTTATTCTACACCCTCCAAGGCATATAGAGTTTTCAATAAAAATACTTGTACTTTTTATTAAGGAGTGCATGTTAAATGTGATGAAGCTAGTCCTTTTGTTTTCAAACAACCCCAACCTACATCTTTAGATGTATTTTCAAAAACTGATTATCAACCATTATTAGAAGATTATTCTAATAAGGAAAATGTTCAAGAAAGTATTTCTGAAACATTTACCCCACAAGATTTTCTACCATATGTTGATGAACATGTTTTACAAAACCCAAATCAATTTCATCTTAGGAATCATCCCAGTGATAACATCAGTGGTGATGTAAATCAACCTGTAAGGACCATAAATTTTTCGAGAAATGAAATAGATAATCTTGCCTTTCTTTCTGAATTCGAACTTAAAAGTCCAAGTGAGTCCTTAGGTGATGAATATTGGATTAAATCAATGCAAGATGAACTAAATAAATTAAAAAATAATCAAGTCTGGACTTTAGTTGAAAGAACTAAAGAAAAAACTATAATTGGCGTAAAATGGTTTTTTCAGAAATAAATCTGATGAAAATGGAATCATTGTAAGAAATAAATCAAGACTTATTGCTAAAGGCTATAATGAACAGGATGAAATAGACTATGAAGAAACATATTCTCTGGTATCTAGACATGAAACTATTTGTATTCTATTATCCATTGCAGCATACTTTAATTTCAAATTATTTCAAATGGATGTTAAATGTGATTTTCTAAATGGTTTTGTTCAAGAAGAAGTTTTTTTTTGAACAACCACATGGATTTATAGATTCAAAATATCCTAATCATGTTGTTAAACTTTCCAAATCATTGTATGGACTTAAAAAATCCCCCAGAGCATGGTATGATAGACTTACAATATTTTTTTTGCAAAAAAATTATGAAAAAGGAACAGAAGATCCAACCCTTTTTATAAAAATGGAAAATAAAAATGTTTCGATTGTTTAAATTTATGTCGATGACATCATATTTGGATCAACTAAGCTGTCTTTAACTGATTCTTTTGCAAATTTAATGAAATCTAAGTTTGAAATGTGTATGATGGGTGAGTTAACATTCTTTTTAGGTTTTCAAATTTCACGAAAACCAGAAGGGACATATATATCTCAACATAAGTATATTAAATATTTACTCAAAAATTATGGATATGAAAATTATAAAAGTATTAGAACTCCAATTGGTACCTCAAATTCACTTGATCTTGATGAAACTGGGAAACCATTAGATCAAACAATTTTTAGAGGTATGATAGGAAGTTTTTTATACTTGACAGCTGGTCGACTAGACTTAATGTTTTCCGTAGGCTTTTGTGCAAGATACCAATCTAATACAAAAGTGTCTCATTTAAAATCTGTGAAAATAATCTTTCGGTATTTAAAAGGAACTATGGATTTAGGTCTTTTTTATTCTTCTGAAAATGATTTTGTTTTAAAAATTTATTCAGATGCTGACTTTGGTGGTTGAAGAATGGATAGAAAGAGTACATCTAGAATAAGTCATTTTTTAGGATATTCCTTTGTTTCTTGGTCCTGTAAGAAACAAAACTCATTAGCACTTTCCAATGCTGAATCTGAATATGTAGCAGCTGGATGTTGTTGTGCTCAAGTGTTGTGGATGCAAAACACACTTACAGACTTTGGATTGAGTTTTTTCCAAAACTCAAATTCTATGTGATAATACTAGAACCATAGATCTTAGTAAAAACCCAGAACATCACTCTCTTGCAAGACACATTGATATTAGGCATCACTTTCTTAGTGATCACAGACAAAAAGGAGATATTATTTTTCAATTCATTAGAACGCAAGAGCAAATTGCTGACATTTTCCCAAAACCATTACCTTCTTGTATATTTGAGTTTATATAATAGAAACTAGGAATTATTACATTAATATAATCATTCATATCTAATTCATGTTTTACACTTCTCCTTATATTAAAAACTCCTCTTAAAATGGGGAGAACAATTTACTTAATATGTTTTTTTAATTTTTTTTGATATTTATCTGTTTATTATTTTAATTGTTATTTTATCTTTCTATTTATCGTCTTGATTGTCTGATTATTGTTTTAACCTTCTATTTTTCATCATGTATACATGGATACCATATTAATTTTCTGTCCATCGGAACATTAACTTATGGTAACAACTTTGTTTTCCATCGGCACATCGACCTATGGAAACAACTTTTTTTTCATCGGCACGTCAGCCTATGGTAACAAATTTATTTTCCATCGGCACGTCAATCCTATGGTAAAAACTTTTTTTCCATTGGCACGTCAACCTATGGTAACAAATTTGTTTTCCATCGGCATGTCAACCTATGGTAATAACTTGGTTTTCGATCGGCACTTCATCCCATGGTATCAACTTTGTTTTCCATCAGCTCGTCAACCTATGGTAACAACTTTTTTTCCATCGGCACATCAACCAATGGTAATGAATTTGTTTTCCATCGGCACATCAACCAATGGTAATGAATTTGATTTCCATCGACATGAAAACCAATAGAAATGACATTGTTTTCCATCGGCATGAAAACCTTTGGTATTGTATTTGTTTTCCATCTGTCTCAGAACTGATTGTATTCTTTTTCCCTTCCATGTACGGCTGCATTTTCTTTTTGTTGTTGTATCATATTATGTTTATAATATTAAACCAACGATTTCCTTAGAGTCTCCAAGAGGTACATTTTTTCTTTTTTTGTTTTGTTTTTCTATTGTTTTATTGTTTATTTTTTTTAAAAACCCCTTTTAAATTCCCATCGCTGGATTTTTTTGATCTTCTAATCACAACCGTAGAAGACCAATGGTCATCTTTCCTCGCCTATAAATAGATCACTCCCCTCCCCAAACCCACACCGGTATTTCCGAATTGTTGGAAAATCTCTGACCCTATTTTAAGACTCCGTACGATATTCTATTCACTTCACCTATATTTCTCAGTCCTCTGCCAACACTCCTTCCAAAATGTCTTCAAAGATGTTTTCAGAGAAAGACTTCTTCAGAGAAATATTAGTTTCTCGGGATTTATTTGATACATATGACTCAACAATCAAGAGGATTATTTTGTTTCAAGGATGTGAACATCTATGTATTGAAAAAAATGTATCCCAATATCTGATTCTTGATGAAGAGGTTAGTCAGTTCTACAAAACCTTATCTTTAGACAAGAAAATGACAATCAACTTTTTTGTGTACGATAGGAAATTCTCAATGTTTGTGAAACAAGCATCCCACTTTCTAGATGTCTCAATAAAAGGTGATTATTTTTTTCCATCTCATAAACTACTAGAGAAAGTTGTTAAATTTAATAAAGAAAGTGCTGAAAATTCGTTATTTCCTATCAATGAAGAGAAGAGAAAGGTAGCTCATTTATCTCCAGATAACAGGTTTGTTGTGCTTTGGATGCAAGGCTTTTTTATCCCAAGAAAAGGGGATAGATAAAATTTTACAGTTTCTGATATTTTCATGATATACTATATTGTAAACATGAGAAAGGAAAATCTCAGGGGATACATCTTTTAAATAATCAAAAATGTCAAGTCAGAAGCGATTAAGTCTCATTTGATTATGGATCCATCTATTCTTACAAAGTTCATTCTTGAGAGCCTGGAGTTTTGTAATATTTCTCTAAAAGGACAGTTTAAAGAACTGAAGCCTTCATGGATTAGTAAGATTACACTGACGAAGTTATGGGTTTTTTATGAGGATTCAAAAAATTTTGTTAATGATGTTGAATATGAATTGGCCCCAAATCAATCGGTACCTATGTCAATTGAAAAAAATCCAACTTTTGTTGCTCCTCAGAAGTTAGATTCCCAAATCTGTTGTAATCCAAAGAAGAAACCTAAATACAGAAAGGTGCTTGCGGCCAAGTGGAGAAAGGAAAGAGAACAAAGAAAAGAAGAAAATTCTATGTTTGGTCTTGATATAGCAGAATACTTTGCTGAGAGGATAAGGGTAGATGATACTCTTCAAGATGAAAAGAAAAAAGAAGACTCTTTTGAAAAGGAATTCTCACGACTTTGATGTCTCTAAAATCATGAAATTGGTTGAGGTGGCCAGTTCTCAACTAATGGAAGAACTGCATCAAGAACCTATCATAAATAGTATTCTAGAAAAAGGGAAAGGGAAAAGAGTTTTGGAAGAAATACAGGAAGTTGAAGAAGAGGAATGATATTTTCTTTTGTAATTTCTTAAAAGTTCTAAAATTAGTAGAGAGTAATCCTTTCAAAAGAAAAGTGATGGAATTCAAAAAACTCCTCATGCCAATCAACCACCAGTCAAATCTCTTGAAACCCATTCAGAATGATTTCATTCTCATGTGAAGCAAGGTGCTCAACCATCTCATACTGAAAATTCAATTGTTATTAGTGAAAAAGTGGAAGAAGAAACATGGGATAAAGAAAAATAAAAAAAGAAAATATCTAGTTGAGGACTCAAGAAGATCAAATGAACTAGATTTGTAAGATGAGGATACTGATACAGAACGCACAATTTATCTCAAGAAAAGTGATTACATTGTTCATGTATTAAAGAGAATTGTAAAGACTTTTCCTTATTTTAATTAACTTGAAGGGAAAATTGATTTCATCACTGAAAATCAAAGGAAGAAGTTTGGTACTGTAAGGGAACTGAGAAAGAAAGTATTTTCACTAGAAGCTGATTGAAAAGTTTTGTCTGAACGTTCGGCTGCTCAAAAGAAGTCATGCAATAGAATGACTAAGTGGTCATAGAAAATAGAAAGCTCAGTGGATGATCCTGAAATATAAATTGAATACTTAAGGAGGCTTTCAAATGATCTTTCTATTTCTTTCAATAATCTTGACAAAGAAACCATGGAAATACTAAATCAGATATCAATAACTCATGGAGGAGTTATTCCTTCAATAAAAGAACTCCAAGACAGAATGAATGCTTTTCAGACTGAGTTTTTGAAGGTTTCATCTTTCCATGATGAAATATTTTTGTTGAAGATGTAAAATTCTGTATTATTTGAAGACAATAAGAATCTGCAAGATAGAATTGAAACTCTTGAAGAAGTAATCAGAGTCCAAGAAGAGACTATCAAGAATCAGGATCAACTTTTTTCCAATCAATAAGAGCTTCTCAAATCACAGGGTGATTCTATCCCTGAGGAAAAGAACAAAATCAAAAAGATGAAACCTGTTCTTCAGGAGTTGATTAAGAAATAAAAGGAAAGAGAAAACAAATGAATGTTTTTTTGTTTCATTCTTTATTTACTATTTCAATTCTATAGACTTTTTTCATCTCAATGAGATTTATGGTATATTTACCTTTGCCTTGCATTTATTTTATCTAACTTTTTAGGAAACTCAATATTATCCCATTATTTTTTTAAATCACAAAGGGGGAGAATGTTTTACAATGGCGGACAATGTTTTATAAGGGGAAGAATGTTTTAAACAAATACTTCTAAATCATAGAATTATTACGAATACAATCCTTAGGAAAGTACATACCTAAGGTGGAGTTAGTTGTATTAAATTTCATATTAAGAAGATTTTTCAGTAACTCAGTGGGAGATAAGTATTTTGTTTTGTTTTTACTTCATGTTTAGTGATATCCAAAAAGGGGGATATTGTTGAGTCAAAAGATCTCTTTTGACTTTCATGTCTTCTTTTGGAAATCATAAATCTATTCATATATGTTTTTCATACTGAATTTGTTTATTATACTGACATTTTCAATTGTACTGACTCTTTCAATCATACTGACCCTATCAATCATATTGACTCTATCACTCGTATTGGCTCTTTCAATCATACTGACTCGGTCAATCGTACTGACTCTTTCAATCGTACTGACTCTCTCAATTGTACTAACTCTATCAATCGTACTGACTCTGTCAATCGTACTGACTATGTCGGTCGTACTGAATTTTATTCATCATACTCACTTTGTATCATTTCATTACATTTCACTATGTAATACTTATAGTAATAATGTTTTTATCACTTGATAGTTTTTATCCTTTATCAACACATTTCAATCGTACACATGTTTATAATCTTCATATATCTTTTGTTTTAATCAAAACGGTGTCGTGGAGTTAGTTATAAACTAATCAAAACGATGTCATGTTTTCTTTTTCAATATGACCGTTGTAATGCCAGGTGTCTAAGTCCCTCTGAGTTTTTCGGAGAAATATGACTGTTGGAGGAAATATGACCATTGGAACTGGAGGCCTATAAATAAGAGGTCATTTGAAACTGAGAAGAAAAACTAAGAGACTTTTCTCATTCTTTGCTACTATCAAGTTCAAGGGAGAGACGTTTTGACTTCTCTCTTACTTCGTGCAAAGGCCTTGAGATTAAAAAATGTGAACGACTTATTCTTAGTTTTTTAATTTCATTAGGTGATTATTTTTTATTTGTGCGACCGATCAGGTGATAATGACCGAGGGCTGTAGAGGATAAGCAGATGGTGGTGCAGATCATCGTATTGAGGGCTTTCAAGTATTTGAAAGATAGAGGTGCGGATTTCCTACAAAATCGAGGGGTTTTGGGGATAACAAGAAAAACATACCGATCATCATATCGACGGATTGCAGGGATAACAAGATAGACATACTGATCATCATATCGAGGGGTTACCAAGGTGGTGGTAAGATAGACCTCTTATCCAAGGTGAAAGGATAACCCTTCTCTTTGGGATAAAATAATTTTAATACTTTTACATTTCCACTAATTTTTGTTTTAGAAATGGAAATAATTTTTTTTCTTTCTTCGTTTCATATACAATTGTAATTGTTTAAATTACAAACATACTATTACATATTGTATCGATAGATTCTATACACTCTATGGTAGAATCATTCACTATTGTATTACTTTGATTATTGTATTCATTTGAATACAATTTATTTACTTTTCTTATAGTATTACATTGTATCATATCTTCTATATCCAACTCATATGTGGTTATTTTTATTTTTTGTGAATTGTATTAGTTTAAGATCGTTTAAACTAATTTCATAAGTGTTTAAACACAATGTTTTTAAACCTACAATTCACCCCCTCTTGTGTTGTTCCATCCAATATACATATACATCTACATATTGATTCAACAAATATCACCTATCTAAAAGCACCCTTGATGATCTTCTTCAAAATCGAGCATTTGACATAGGCCATAATCCACTACATGATGAACCACCAACTGGAATTGTCTTAATACCTAAATCATCTACCCACGCACTCACAACTCTAATGAAAGCGCATCCCAAACCAATAGGGTCAAGTATCCTTCCGATTCTACCCTCACAATATATTATTGATACCAAAACACTACTCTCAAGGTGATTTTCGTAGGAATCCCCAAGGAATTCCACATGACTATACAATATACCCAGTAGAACATGATATGAATCAATCTCAACCCAAAGTAACAACACTTGATTCCCAACTCTAAAGGTAATCACAAGCCCGAGCTAAGCCCTATCTCATGTTACCCTCACATATAATATCTCATCTCAAACATAGTACTCAGGTCACTAGTATCCCAAGTCATATCTCAATGGAACTAAGCTCTCCCACATATCACATAAATCATATTTCACACATAGGTCATAGCTCATGAGGTACACCTATGTCTCATCTTACCTTCATTAGAAACTCACAGACCTAAACACTCATTCTTGTGTTCTCACATACATATATATACATATCAAGAAACAAATGTTAGTTCATAAACCTACTAGGGGAGTCATCCTTACTAGACATCCTCATAAAAAACTACCCCCTCGAGAATCATGATCTAATGTTATCCCTCATTGGGCCTCCACATAAGGTAGCCACCCACAATTTTATTACCATCTCATATATGAACATATATACATATAACAACATCACCCTACCATGATCCACATCGATTATACCACGATCATATGGTCTAGTTAAGTTAAATTCCACCTAGAATATATATAAGATCATATCATATAAGATGTTGTTGAATCTTTAAATAACCGAACCTATTTCTCTAAAAACTAGTACCAAAACCATACACTAAGGGTTCATCATTGAGGAATATAATTCATATACCAACCTACTAGTGTCCATATACACCCATTAAATAGAGGGGATTCATATCTAGAAAGGAGAATCTCGTCATAGTTCCACATGAACTATCATCATATGAAAAATACTATATGTACTAGATAAGTAGAATGTCATCACCAAGTAATATGGGAATCCTCCCTATAATTTCTTATTAACACTGTAAAAAAATGAACCCTTATAATCAGTGATATCAATCACATGATTGCATACATATTTCATGTAAATCATTTATTCTGAATATGATTCATCTACATGGCCTCTTACCATTGTTCCAAGATCCTAATACTATAATAAATTACAAAATCTCAAAAATAAAGTGTGTCACACTAGGTGAAATTAAACAACTGTAAAAATGGAAACCAAGAACAAAAATCTAATATCCCTTGTAACATATAATTCTAATCTGGAATGGAGTTCATGAAACACCAGTCTGATATCTATAAGAATCTTCGACACATTCCTAGGTTACCTTTCTATCATCAACCAAAATATTAAGATAAACAAATCTAGATAAAATCATTAATATTAGTCACATAAAATTTGATACCACTTTTGTAATATCCCTGTCCCAGTTCACTCTGAGTGGTAACCATACTGAGTCAATATGTGTCCTTGGCCTTGGGGATTTAGGGTATTACTATGGGGATACTATACCCCCATATTAGAGTGTGAAATAATAGGGAAAATAAACCAAAAAACCACAAAAATAATAATTTAGAGTATATGGAATAAATAAACATGAATCATCAATAAAAAATTTTATATGGAAGAAAATAGTTAAACAAACTCATGGTCATGCTAGTATAAAATGATTGATCATCCACTAGGCTAATCACATATATAGAATAAATAAAAGGATAGAAGACACTGAGGCTCTACTACCATCCCCAAGACATAACTCATCCCAATCACCAATCACATTCGATATATCCTCTTCAATCAAGCTATTCAAAGTGTATACCCCACTAGAACCCATGATTATTGAGGGCTACTTAGGTGCTAGTATAAAATGATTGATCATCCACTAGGCTAATCACATATATAGAATAAATAAAAGGATAGAAGACACTGAGGCTCTACTACCATCCCCAAGACATAACTCATCCCAATCACCAATCACATTCGATATATCCTCTTCAATCAAGCTATTCAAAGTGTATACCCCACTAGAACCCATGATTATTGAGGGCTACTTAGGTGCCTAGTGCCATGGCCGCCCAAAAAGGATGTGAGTACAACTTATTAGGGAACCACTCATTTAGTCTAATACATAGCCAATAAATTAATTATATGTGTATGTGACATAATCTTTTGAATAAATAAAATACAGTTCAGTAGTGAAAATAAAATAACTACCGTCAATCGTCATGTTCTATCGTGATAAATAAGATCAAATATTCCTAATTAATTTAGTTTTGGAGTATCTTTTAGAATATAATATAATAATTCCAACTCATAATAGGTGAAACCACCAACCTCTATGAATTTATTATATGAGTTACATAGTATCAGGCATAAATCTAACCACTAAGTGGTGATATTATTAAATTATAGCATCCCGCCTTTTTATCACATAAACTTTCATTACATTATACAAAACTGAGGATCTTTAAGGTTTAGTGTCTTGGAAACCAGGAACTTAAAACATGAAAACATAAAACATTCTTCTAAAAGACTTGAAAGGCTTCTCCTCATGTTCATCCTAGGTTCATTACAACATCACATAACCTGGGATCATACATCAAAAGAAAGGGTGAGCAGAAGGCCCAGTAAGGGAAACAAGGGAAACATTTAACATGTGAACTTGAGATACATCAACTATGTCATGAACAAGAACTTTAAGGCATGATAAAAAAAATCATGTGGAATATCATAATAAAAATAACATTTTCATAACTTGAAGATGTGGCTACATCATTTAACATAGACAATCATGAACATATCACCAAGGTCCATCCCCAAGGTGTCATTTGAAAATTACCAAGGTTATTCACCAAGGTATCGTGAAAATTGTAATCTCTAGTGGTTACATCATTACCCAATGCATTGGAGCGCTATCAGGGTGCACCCTTAAATTTGCCTTTATTATCATGTGAGCCACATATATCATCATAAAACATTTCATAAATAACCCACATAGCATAAAATAAATGGGTTTCATTTCATAATCATAACGTTTTAAAAACTGCTTTAAAGACATGATCTTTACGTCACTTTAAACCCACGGAAAGGGAAAGCGGGTCTCATGTATGTAAATCCCAGAATTGAAAATAGAACATTTTGATATATATGTGAATACCCTTGTAGAAATAAGTGCTTTGAGTATTCACTTTATAACATAAAAACAATTTTGAGAAAAGAGAGGGGCATTTTGAGACGAAAATTCTGCAGCATAACGGCTATGTTTCTGGGTTTTAGAAAACATTGAAAAGAGAGGGACATGGGTCACCCACTCAAAATTGATCCATAAAACAGTAGGGAAACAGAATAAGAAGGAGATATGGACATGGTAATGAATTTTTCAGGAAATACCATTTGAAATGAAAAACATGGAAGGAAGACAAAAAATTAGATTTCTCTTATGAAAGTTCAGCAGCCTAACGGCGTTACTTAAACATCAACAAAAATGATTTGAAAAGATCAAACAGGGTCTCTCATCATGTGAACATAAGAGTTCAGTATGATAGATATAGAGATAATTCCCCAACATAACAAAAAGTAACTTGAAAGAATTGACATGAAAGTAGAACTTCAAAACGAGAAGGGTGAAGAACCACTTAAAAATTCGGTAGCCTAACGGCGCCACTTAAAACATCAAAATACTGAATTGAAGAGATCAAATGGGGTCTCTCATCATATGAACATAAGAGTCCAGTATGATATATATAGAGATCATACCCCAATATAAAAAAAGGAACTTGAAATAATTGACATGAAAGTAGAACTTCAAAACGAGAAGGGTGAAGAACCACTTAAAAATCCGGCAGCCTAACAGCGCCACTTAAAATGTCAAAATACTGAATTGAAGTGATCAAATGGGGTCTCTCATAATATGATCATAAAAGATCAGTATGATAATTTAGAGATCATACCCCAACATAATAAAAAGGAACATGAAAGACTTGAATGAAAATAGAACTTGAAAACGAGGAAGGTGAAAGAATCCCTTAAAAATTCGGCAGCCTAACGGCGCCACTTAAACATTCTTAAAACGAATTGATGAGAGCAAGGGGGGGTCTCTCATCATATGAACATTAAATAGGCAGTAGGATGAATATAAAAGAACATCCTCCAACATAAGAACATGGAGTATAAAAGAAATGACATAAAAGAGATTACTTGAAAAGAAAGAGAGAGGTCGGATCCCTTACTTAAAATGTAACTCTTAAACCTCAAAGGTTGGGACCTTGAGGGCTTGGGGGAACCTTGGGAGGACTCCTTGGGAGGTAATGAGACCAGAAATTCGTTGGGAATGAGTGGGGAGTCGAATGGATGAGATGAGGGCTTGGTATTTATAGGGAAAGTGAGGGGACAAGGTATTAATGGCCAAGGGACACCTCACATGTGCTTTTCTCAAACCCATGTGCTCTCCCTTGGCATTTATCATGGAGATAGGCCACATGGGCCCCCCAAAACAATAATTCATCACCCTTGGCCGGCCAACCCTTAAAAGATCTCATGACATCATCATGACACAATTATGATGTCATTAAACATACCGAAACCCTAAAACTGCATTTTTACTATTTACTGAAAAATTCATCTTTCTCAGAAAAATCCCAAACTTTCACCTTAACTAAATATCAATTCTCCGATTTCAAAAATGAACTCCATTTTATAAAAATAATTTTCTAAATATTTTTAATTTTATTTTTAAATAAATACACTATTCACAGAAAATTCATTTTTTTCAGAAAAATCCCCAAAAAATACCATAACATAATATCGATGCTCTGAGTTCAAAAATAAAGTCATTTTTAGAAAAATAATTTTCTAATTATTTTTAATTAAATTTTTAATTAAAAAACACTATTCATCCGAAAAAACTAATACTTGAATAATAATTTATGAAACCGTTATTTAACCATTTTATTGAATCACATTACTTAATCAAAGTGCCTAGCTTATTTTAATACTTTCTTTAAGTGAGATTACTAATCCATTTGGACACATTATTAATCCTAATCATAAAATCACTATTCATAATTTACTATTCATCAAAAATCAAGTTGATCTTATTAGACTCTAAATTTAGTACTGAACATAATTGCAGAAGACCATTTTTTGAAAATCATTACACAATTTTAATTATTTAGGGTTTACATAAACATTTTTAAAATATACTTTTTCTAAATTTCATCAAAAATTTGCATACTATATTTATCCGGTCATTTGAAAATTCATAAAAGAAATCGAAATTTTATTTAAAACAAAGGATTACACAAGACAGTTACGGTCTCCTTACATAGCCCCTTATCACACCAGCATAGGACCTAAGTGTAAGGTGTGCTAAGGTGAGAGAATCCGAGGGAGGCTCGACCAACATCGCACGAGTAGTAATTTCTATCAGTTTGAACTTCTCGCGAAGGCGATCCCGTTCTAGCTTTATACGATGAAGTTCAGCTAGGGTTTGGTCCAGAGCAAAGCCCAGTGGTTCTACCTCCTTCCCAAGCTCTTTAGATGGGCTTAGATCGGTCCAAGACTACTAGGTGAGGCCATCGAATCTTCTTTCTATAATAATTAACCAAGATTACTTATATTTAGAGACAATAATCAAAACATTTTGTTCACAGCGGTCATATTGACCGATGGTTATATAATAGTCAAAACCCACTGATCTCATTTTAATTATAATCATGTTTATCAAATAAAACATTTTTGTTGAGTATAAAAATAAAATAAAATAACACATGAAATTAGTAAACAAGATTTATTCAAAATTTTGGGTCGTTACATAAATACAGTAGTCATCGTGCATAAATCCATCCTCTAGGAGATAATCATAGGAAATCAATCAACATAAGGGATCATTACTAGCTCTTAGGGGTGAACCAAGATGGTTATAAGAATCAAGAAGAATCATCGACATTGTAACACCCCATGCTTCCACAATACGCTTCCCTTTGAATAATACAGTAGCGTGTGTTGTACACAACTTCGAGTTCTAACAGACACCAAAACAAATCAAAGTAGCCGTTATGATTAGTAATACCCAGTTTTTAAAAAGTTTATAAATTTTTTATTTCAAAATAGACTTCATTTTTGGATTCATAATATCGAAATTATCCTATGGTGAATTTTTGGTATTTTTCTGAAAACTTTCATTTTTTGATGAATAGTGAAAAACACTGAGTTATAGTTTAAAACCGAATATTTTATTTAAATAATTATTTATTTTATTTAAATTTAGTTTAGGTCAAAATAGATACATAATACCTATATAATTTCAATGTAAATCATTAGAGTGAGTTTAGAATAATTTTAGATATATAAAAATTTTATTTACTTTTCACAGTCTTTTACCCATCTCCTAGGAGAATTTGTAAATTCACATAAAACCTAATTTTACCACTTCTGTGAATCGAATTTTTAAAATCTGCGAGACACATTGAATATCATGGACTATAATGTGGTTTAATATGATAAAAATATTTTTTTGGTGAATAGTAACTTTTTTACTTTTATTTACCACGGTTAAAAGTAAATATGGTAATTAAGGGTAAAAATGATATTATTATTACCCTAACACATGTCCTAATTCTATTGGATAAGTATAATTCGACCAAAAACAATCTTAGGAATAAAATAGGAACCTCTTTGGACCACATGGATTAGAATAGGACATTTATTATTATTTAATTCAAAGAAGAGTAAAAAGAGTTAAAATCAAACTTTAATAACTAAAAATTTATAATATAGGGTTATACATAAGATAAATTCTATTATAAAAATTTATTATAAAGATAAAAATATTTCCTACAAAATGGAATTTTAATTATAATTTATAGACATTATATAATTTAATTTATTTATGACATAATGGTGATGCAGTAATTACCTAATTAATGAAATATTAAAATAATTGAAATTATAAATATCCAAATAATTGTTATTTGGGACTTTTTATTAATTACACTAATTTTATATGTTAACATGAAATATTAGGGTTGGTTAGAAAATTTTTTTCCCAAGTAATAATGTTGTTATGAATTTAGCAAAAACAAAATACCAAATAGTGTCAAAATTGACATAAAAGAGTTTATAAAAAAATAGTATATTATTAATTGATATTCTATTCCTAAAAATCTAAGGTTCGGCAAAAGGACTTATATAATGATCTTTGTATCATTAATGGACCAGTTGAGGGTCTCCTACAAGTATATAGTATGTTTATTAACTATATAATATAAAAATATAAAGAGACATGGTAAATGTAAAACTAATTAACTAAGAGTTAAAACTAAAATATAAAGCTAATATAGTGACACAAACCTATCTAAAAACTATTGGTTGAGTTGTTTTCGACATATCCCCACCTTAAACTTTAAATAATTCACTTTAGATCCATTTGAAACCAAATATGAATTTATTATAAAATAAAATTTCTAGCTTTTCCAAAGGTGCCCTCACCCCTCTTATAAAAGGGAACTCCCCCTTATCTCAAATTCATACCTTCAAAGCCTTTTGGATCGGCCAAACTCAACCCAGATACCCTCTCAACAGTCCTACCCTCATTCTAGAGGCATTCCTTTAGTCAGAAAGCCAACTTACGGAGCCCTTTTGATCAAATCAAATGGAAGAACCCTAAGAAGAGGTAATGTATTCACCACCCTCTTTCAAGTTCCTTTGTTCTTCCACTTCTTCTTTATTTGTTATTTACAATATAAAATAATAACTCTAGTATCTTATATATACTGTGATGTTATTATAAATATGTTACAACCATATTCTGTATTCTATCCATCCTTTAAATGACTTGTCCTCATACATGTGTACGTACGACTTACCGTCTCCACGTTGTGGTGTAATTGTTATTCAAAACATTATTTTTTAGAAGGGTTTGATAATGATGTGTAACTAAATTAAATAATAAATATAAAATTATAATTATTCTTTATATATGATTTAACATCCAATTATATATAATTTAATTATCAAAACAATGATATTGTTGCTCGTGCGTACGTACGGACTACCGTCTCCACGAACGCGATGAGATTCATTCCCTGTCGTATCCATTCAAGTATAATTATCATTTGATGATTAAAAATAATATTTAAGGAGTTGATATCATTATGGATATGAATAATATACAACTTATCCATAAAAAACATGGCTTATATACCAAAATATATAATATAAAACGAGTAAGTTAACACTCGAAACGATGATAATATTGAGATATTATTCACAAAGCAATGTTAAAAGATCATAAATGATATCATATTAATGTATATTATTCTTGTATAATTTAATAAAAATTATTTCACCATTATACAAGAGTATAACCTAACCTTGACCAAGGAGAAGTACACGGTAAGGGATAATTTTAGTATCTCTTTATTATCCGAGGTTGTTTATACGTAATTATCTACTAGGATCTCTTTATCATCTATATCCATGTTTCATAAAAATGTATTTCGAATCATCCATAATATTTTATATACTATGGGTTAAAGTCATTTATACCCTATTTTTACTTTTTATAATATGTTTATAAAGGAATTTTTCTATCGTTTCCCAAACAAGGTCCTTTGTAACCTTTTCGACAGAATTAAGGAAAGAATGCCTTTTTTAACTTATATGGAAGGTGCGACTATTTTTTGCAATTATTAAATCTTCAAATCATCCCTTACAATATTATAAGGATATTTACAAAGTAAATGTTTTATTTTATAATTATGTGACTTTTAAAAGATTTCTAAAAAAGAGATATTTCTCTCAAATAGTTTTGATTTCATCTATGTCAACATCCTTTGATGGATTTTAAGCTTATTTGAAGTTGATTTATTATGATACAAAACTTCCATATTGTATTGAAGGTTTTGTGATATTATTGAATGTGGATGTGTTATTTTTATACCATTCATGTTTTATGGAGAAATTATTGACATTTCTTATGCTAGTTTTAATACGAATGTTTATGTTATGTTTAAATCTGGTCATATGAGGAATGCATTGGACTGAATAAGTGATGGGTGGAGCCCACAATAGCTCCTCGATGCATAGGTAGGTCTCATTAGTCAAACTAGTGTCTTGGCACAAGGCCTTGAAAAAATATTATTTATATTCTTGGCACAAGGCCTTGACTATGTGGTTATGATAGTCTGGAATTATTAATTCCATCATTATGAAAGTGGTTATTGATATTGCATGTGATTATTAGACTAGTAGAATATCCATGTGAATAATTAAATGGAATTATTTCATTTTATTTCTGCCATATTATGTTGAAGATCATGTTTAAAAGTCTTTTGTTTTAGATATACATTGCCTTAAATGTTTATGCTTATTTATGAAAGTTTCCGCTATATTGTTATCCTTACTGGACATCTGAGCTCACCCCTTTCTATGTTTTATTTTTTCCAGGATGTGAAGAAGTAATTTATGAATGACCTTCAAGGATAGTATTACAGTATATGAGTGTGGAGTATGGAGACTATGTTGTTGTTGTTTTCATTTTATTATGTAATGTAAGACTGATGAATGTATGTAGTAATTCCATGGCTACTAAACTAATCGGACTTTCAAGATTTGATCTTTTGTGATCATGACAATGTTTTGTAATAATGCATCGACTCTAGGTAACTGGGGTCAGAGAGTTATAGTTGGTATCAGAGGAAGTTTAGTACAAACCTTGGAAGCTAGATTTAGATAAACTCTGATTAGAGAACATATACCTAATATGGACTTTTAGGATTAGTATAGAAGAACTTATATAATTTTGGTATTGTAATGATTTTGTGAGTTTTCCAAGAAATACATCCCTGTCTGGATACGAGCAAATAGAGGTGGCTCTGGCACAGATGTACCAAGGGGTAAAACCTGAAAACACAGCTTTGAGCTAGACTCAAACAAGAACTGGTGCACGACAACAGACCCTACTGCACTCCTGGTTACGACACTCCCAGGGGATATTCATAGGATAATTCTCATTTTCTTTACAAACCATTATGAAGGGTTTATGAGTATATAATTCCTCAAAGAAATTTTTTTTTTATCATTATGGATTATATCCATAAACTATTCAACTTATGGTAAGTGTTTTACAAGTTTGGAATTATGTATTTCAATTAATAAACTATTATAGTTAATGACATTGTCTAGAAATGGTGCATAGTGGAAGGAATGTAAACAATATCAATTCATAATCTCCATGTAGGGATTTCCCTCCTACTCAAGATAATTATAGTGGAGCTGGTGATACAACTAGTGCTGATTAGCTTATCACCATACTGGGATAACTCACTCAGGTTGTGAATAATATCCTTACCCATATGGAGAAACCTGATCCACAGTGTGGAGGATCAATGTTATATCTCTTAATGAGGAAACAACCACCACCATTCAATGGTAGTACAAATCCATTAGTAGTTGAGCAATGGATAAGTTCCCTAGAGAAAATGTTTCAGGCTTTGGGGAGTAGTGAAAGGGAAAAAGTTATTATGGATGTTTATCGCCTCACTAAAGATGTTTATAAATGGTGGTCATTGATACAAAGCACAAAGGAAGATGATGAAGTATAAAATATGGAATGGAGGGAGTTCAAAGAGCTTTTCTCAGAAAAATATTTCCTCATGACCATCGAGCAGATATGGGAAGCCAATTTCTAAGTCTGAGACAAAAGTAGGATGAGAATGTTGCAAAGTATGAGGCTAACTTTACAAGGAAAGAGAGTCATACAGTAGATTATACACATAACCCAAGAATTAAGATTGATTTTTTCTTTGATGGGTTAAAACCGTTTCTCTATCGAGCATTAGTCTCATAATCCTTCTCGTCATACGAAGATATTGTCTCATGTGCTATCAATACAGAAAAGGAATTTGCTAAGTCTAATGACTTTAAGGCAAAGAAAGAGAAGAAGAGATCTAATGATCACTCTGGGAATGTAAATAAGCATAAGAAGGGAACAATTGAATATCCATCCTACATTAAATGTGGGAAGAAACACCTCGGTACTTACTTAAAGGGAATGTGAGTCCGTTACAAGTGTGGTGAAAAAGGCCACCATGATTGTGATTGAAAGGGGAAGAAGGAAGCTACCGATGTTCAATGCTACAATTGCAGGGGGATGGGAAATTATGAAAATGAGTGTCCTAAGAGTCAGGGGAACTTAACTCAGATTAATCCAAGGTATCAAGGAAAAGATTATGCTATCACTACTACTGAGGTAGAAGCTCCAAAAGACGTGGTGGTATGTAATTTAATCGTTTCCTCAAGTTTAGAAAATGCATTATTTGATTCTGTATCATCTCATTGTTTCATATCTTCCCAGATTGCTAAGAAAATTAGATATTTCCAATTTAATTTAACAAGGGAGTTGTTAGTTAAAACTCTTAAGGGAAGTATCATTGCAACATAGATCTATGAATCAGTTCCCATTAGAGCATATAAATGTTCTTTTTCTGCTAATCTCATCGTCATACCTATGAATGAGTTTGATATAATCCTCGGTATGGATTGGGTTTTAGACCATGATGCAATGATTTATTATAAGAATAAGGAGGTTAATATTTTTAATTATGATGATAAGGAACACCTTATCATTAGAGAATAATTGTCACCACCTAATTCTTATCTAGATCCACCCCCAGTAGCTCAACTAAATTCAATTATTGGGGAGGAAGAGAATGAAATAACTGTGGGTGAGGAAAGGAATGTTCAAATAGAGGATGTACCTATTGTGAAAGAATATGTAGATGTGTTTCCATAAGATTTACCTAGACATCCTCCAGAATGAGAAATTGATTTTTCCATTGATTTAATTCCTAGTTCAAGGTCGATATCAAGGAACCCTTATAGAATGGCCACATTGGAATTAGTTGAACTAAAGAAACAACTAGAGGAATTGAGTAATAAGGGAATTATTCACCCAAGTGTTTCTCCATGGGGAGCCCATATCCTTTTTGTTAAGAATAAAGACGAATCTATGAGGTTATGTATCGACTACAGGGAAATAAATGCTATAACAATAACGAACAAGTGTCACCTACCTCACATTGATGATTTATTTGACTAACTGCATGGATCTCAATACTTTTCAATGATTGAACTTCGATCCAGATACCATCAGTTATGTGTGAAGAAGGAATACATTCTGAAGATATCATTTCAAACTAGGTACAAGCATTACGAGTTTACAATAATGCCTTTTGGATTGACTAATTCACCCTATGTATTCATGGATCTAATGAACAAAGTTTTCAAGGAATATCTCGAAGATTTTTTAGTGTTATTTATTGATGATATCTTGCTATACTCCAAAAGCTACAGAGATCATGAAAATCACTTGCGCATTATCCTGAATACTCTTAGAAGACATGAATTATATGGGAAGTTTACCAAGTGTGAATTATTGCATCAGGAGATTTCATTTCTTAGACATATTGTCTCTAAGGATGGAATCCCTGTCGATCCTTATAAGACAAGAGAAATCCAAGAATGTCCAGCACCAATGAGTATAACTGAGGAACACAGTTTTATTGGTTTAACAGGTTATTATCGGCGTTTCATCCAAAATTTTTCCCAATTGGCTAACCCATTAATGAATCTCACGCGAAAAGGGGTTAATTTTTTTTTTTAAAATATAATGTGAATAATGTTTTGAAGAAATAAAGAGAAGATTAGTCAATGCTCCTATATTTAATATAACATCGGGGAATTATGGGTTCGTTATTTATAATGATGCATCGAAGAAATGACTTGGTTGTGTCCTTATGCAAAATGCTGGGGTTATTGCCTATGCATGATGACTTGTAAAAATTCATGAGAAAAAATATCCTACTCATGATCTTGAGTTAGATGCTGTAATATTTTCATTGAAGTTATGGAGACATTATCTCTATGGAGAAAAATGTGAGATATATACCGATAACAAGAGTTTGAAGTATATTTTCTCACAAAAAGAACTCAACATGAGTCATTGGAGATGGCTTGAATTACTCAAGGATTATGATTTCACAATACACTACCACCCGAGGAAGGAAAATAAGGTGGAAGATGCTTTGAGTAGAAAGGATCATGGAGTTTTGAAAAAAATGAGAGTTGAAAAGGTTCCTATATACATGTATCTAGTGAAGATGGATATGCGAATCACCATGGAAGGTGAAACATCCATAATTTTTCAAATGGTTGCCAAACCATCTTTACTAGAAAGGAAGAAGAGTTCTCAGACCGATGATGAAGAATTTCAAAATAAGATTAAAGATGTGAATAATGGGAGATTGAGACACTCTGTGTGTGAAGTAGGAATTTTGGAATTTGGGAAGAGACTTTGTGTTCCCGATATACCTGATCGAAAAAGGGAATTGTTAGATGATGAACATAGTTCTAATTTCTCTATACATCCTGGGAGAACTAAAATTTATAGAGACCTAAAGAAACATTTTTGGTGGGAAAAAATGAAGAGAGAGATTTTTGATTTTGTGTCAAGATGTATGGTTTGTCAACAAGTGAAAGCAGGAAGGAAACAAATTGGAGGATTCATTCAACCACTTCCCATACCTGGGTGGAAATGGGATAGTATCATGATGTACTTTGTCATGGGACTACCAAATACTCCTAGAAGGAATATTGCAATATGGGTCATTGTTGATTGTCTTACCACGTCAGCACATTTTCTTGCTATAAGAGAAGATATACCACTGGAACGTCTAGCAAGACTATATTTTAATGATTTCGTGAGACTTCAGGGAGTACCCCTATCGATTGTATCTGATCGTTACCCCATTTTACTTCAAGATTCTAAAAGAGTATTCAGAAGGCCTTGGTTGATGAACATAGTCTGAGCACTGCCTACCACCCTCAAACAGATGGAAAATCAGAATGGAACTTTCAAATCATAGAAGACATGTTGATATCCTTCTCACTTGACATTCAGGGTATGTGGGATCAATAGATACCTCTGGTAGAATTTTCTTATAACAATATCTTCCATTCAAGTATTCAGATGGCACCATATGATGTGTTATATAGAAAGAGATGTCACACACCAACCTATTGGGATGATGTGGGTGAATGAAAACTCGTAGGCCTAGAACTGGTGGAGGAAATGATGGAAAAGGTGATGGTAATCCAAAACCACATCAAAACAGCTCAAAGTAGGCAGAAGAGCTATGCCGATAACTGAAAGAATGATTTGAAATTTCAGGTAGGAGATCATGTTTTTTTAAAGGTATCTCCATGGATGGGAGTTGTACGTTTTGGTATGAATGGAAAATTGAGTCCCAGGTACATAGGACCTTTCCAAATTCTAGAACGAATTGGGGCTGTAGCTTATCATTTGGCAATACTGCCAAATCTCTTCGAAGTGCACGATGTGTTCCACGTATCACTGTTGAGAAAATACATGCCTGAACCAACGCATGTACTCACCTATGAGGAGTAGTATAATTGTAACCTGATCTGTCTTATTGTGAAGAACCTGTCAGGATTCTTGATACAAGAGAACAAGTGTTGAGAAAACGTATGACTCATCGGGTAAAAGTTCTATGAAAAAACCATAAGATGGAAGAGGCAATGTGGGAACTCGAGGAACTTATGATGAAGAACCACCCGAGTCTTTTCATGCGGTAGTATTATAGAAATTTCGTGGAAGAAATTATTTGAAGGAGGGGAGAATGTAACACCCCAAGCTTCCACGGTACACTTCCCTTTGAATAATATAGTGGTGTGTGTTGTATGAAAATTCGTGTCCTAACACACACCACAACCAATCAACGTAGCTGTTATGAATAGTAAAACCCAATTTTTAAAATTTTATAAATTTTATCTTTCAAAATGGACTTCATTTTTGGATTTGGAATATTGAAATTAGCCTAGGGTGAATTTTTTGTATTTTTCTGAAAACTTTCAATTTTTGATGAATAGTAGAACACAAAGAGTTATAGTTTAAAACAAAATTTTTATTTAAATAATTATTTATTTTATTTAAATTTATTTTAGGTCAAAATAGATACATAATAACTATATATGGTCAATGTAATTCATTAGAGTCAGTTTATAAGAAATTTAGATATATAAAAATTTTATGGAACTTGTCACCGTTTTTACCCATCTTCTAGGAGAATTTTTGAATTCTCATAAAACATAATTTTACAACTTCTGTGAATGGAATTTAGAAAATCTGAGAGACATGGTTAATATCAAGGATTAAAATTTGGTTCAATAAGATAAAAATATTTTTTGGTGAACAGTCACGTTTTACTTTTATTTACCATAGTTAAAGGTAAATAGGGTAATTAAGGGTAAAAATGATATTATTATTGCCTTAACACATGTCCTGATTCTATTCGATATGTATAATTCAAAAAAAAACCTTAGGAATAAAATATGAACCTCTTTGATCCACATGGATTATATTAGGACATTTATTATTATTTAATTCAAAGATGATTTAAAAGAGTTAAAATCTAAGTTTAATAATTAATTTTTTTTAATATAGGGTTATAAATAATATAAATTCAATTATAAATATTTATTAGAAAGATAAAAATATTTACTACAAAATGGTATTTTAATTATAATTTTTAGACATTAAATAATTTAATTTATTTATGACCCAATGATGATGCAGTAATTACCTAATTAATGAAATATTATAATAATTGAAATTATAAATATCGAAATAAATGTGATTTGAGACTTTTTATGAATTTAACTAATTTTATAGGTTAATATGACATATTAGGGTTTGTTAGATGAATTGTTTACGAACTAATAATGAGGTTATGAATTTATAAAAAACAAATACCAAATAGTGGAAGAATTGACATAAAAAAGTTTTTAAAACAAATATTATATTATTAATTGATATTCTCTCTCTAAAAAATATAAGGTTCGGACAAAGGACTTATATAATGATATTTGAATAATTAATGGACCACTTGGGGGTCTCTTGGAAGTATATAGTATGTTTATTATCTATATAATATAAAATTATAAAGAGACATGGTAAATGTCAATCTAATTAACTAAGAGTTAAAACTAAAAGATAAGGGTAATATAGGGACCCAAAACTATCTAAAACCTTTTGGTTGAGTGGTTTTTGACCTATCCCCACCTTAACCTTTAAATAATATACTTTAGAGCCATTATAAATAGAATATGAATTTATTATAAAATAATATTTCTAGCTTTTCCAAAGGTGCCCTTCGCCCCTCTTATAAAAGGGCACACCCCCTTATCTCAAATTCATACCATTAAAGCCTTTTGGTTCGACCAAACACATTCCAAATACCCTATAAACAGTCCTAACATCATCTTAGAGGCATTACATTAGTCAGAAAGCCATCTTAAAGAGCCCTTTTGATCAAATCAAAAAGAAGATCCTGAAGAAGAGGTAATGTTTTCACCACCATCTTTCAAGTTCCTTTCTTATTCCACTTATTCTTTCTTTGTTATTTCCATTATAAAATAATAACTCTATTATCGTTTATATACAGAGATGTTATTATAAATAATGTACAACCAGATTAATTATTCTATCCATCCTTTTAATGACATGTCACCATACATTCGTACGTACGACTTACTATCTCCACGTCGTGGTGTAATTGTTATTCAAAACATTATTATTTTGATGGGTATGATAAAGATGTGTAATTGAATTAAATAATAAATATAACATTATAATGATTCTGTATATATGATATAACATCCAATTATATATTATTTTATTATAAAAATAATGATATTGTCGCTCGTGCATACGTACGGACTACCGTCTCCACGAATGTGATGAGATTCATTCACCATCATATCCATTCAAGTCTAATTCTAATTTGATGATAAAAAATAATGTTTAAGGAGTTGATATAATTATATATATGAATAATATAGATCTTATCCATAACAAACACTGCTCATGTAATAAAAAATATAAAATAAAACGAGTAAGTAAACACCCGAAACGACGATAACACTAAGATATTATTAACACAGCAATGTTAAAAGATCATATATGATATCATATTAATGTATATGATTTTTTTAATTTAATAACAATTATTTCATCATTATACAGGAGGTTAGCCTACCCTTGACCAAGGAAAAGTACAAGGTAAGGTTTAATTTCACAATCTATTTATTATCCCAGGTTGTTTATACATAATTATCTACTGGGATCCCTTTTACAATCACATCCATGTTTCTTAAAAATGTATTTCGAAACATTCTTAATATTTTATAGATTATGGGTTAAATTCATTTATTCCCTTGTTTTAATTTTTATAAGAATTTTATAAACGAATCATTCTATCATTTTCCAAACAAGGTCCTTTTTAATGTTTTCAACAGAATTAAGGTAAGAATGTCTTTTTTAACTTATACGGTGGGTGTGGATATTTTTCACTGTTATAAAACCTTAAAATCTTCACATAAAATATTATATGGATATCTTGAAAGTAAATTTTTTATTTTATAATTATATTACTTTTAAATGATTTAAAAAAATGAGATATTTCTCTCAAATAGTTTTGATTTCATCTATGTGAACATCCATTGATGGATTTTAAGCTTATTTGAAGTTGATTTATTATGATAAAAAACTTCCATATTGTATTGAAGGTTTTGTGATATGTTTTAATGTAGATGTGTTATTTTTATACCATTAATGGTTTATGGAGAACATATTGACATTTCGTATGCTAGTTTTAATATGAATGTTTATGTTATGTTGGAACCTGTTCATATGAGGAATGCATTGGACATAATAAGTGACGGGTGGAGCCCGCATTAGCTCCTAGATGAATTGGTAGGTCTCATGAGAGAAACTAGTGTCTTGTCACAAGGCCTTGAAAAATATTATTTGTAGTCTTGGCACAAGGCCTTGACTATGTGGTTAAGATAGTCTGGCATTATGCATTTCATCATTATGAAAGTGGTTATTGATATTGCATGTGATTATTAGACTAGTAGAATATACATGTGAATAAGTAAATGGAATAATTTCATTTTATTTCTTCCATATTATGCTGAAGTTAATGTTTAAAAGGATTTTGTTTTAGTTATACATTGTCGTAAATGATTATGCTTATTTATGAAAGTTTACGCTATATTGTTATCCTTACTGGGCATCTGATCTCACCCCTTTCTATGTTTTATTTTTCCCAGGATATGAAGAAGTAATTTATGAA
This sequence comes from Viscum album, assembly GCA_963277665.1. Taxonomy (NCBI): domain Eukaryota; kingdom Viridiplantae; phylum Streptophyta; class Magnoliopsida; order Santalales; family Viscaceae; genus Viscum; species Viscum album. Next base: position 195,824,053 of record OY728157.1, on the reverse strand, counting down.
TGACCTGCAGGGATAGTATGAGGGGATATGAGTGTGGACTATGGAGACTATGTTGTTTTAGTTTTCATTTTATGATGTAATGTAAGACTGATGAATGTATCTAGTGATTCCAAGGCCACTAAACTAATTGGTCTTTCAATACTTGATATTTTTTTATCATGCCAATGTTTTGTACTAATATAGTGACTCTGGGTAACTGGTGTCGGGGCGTTACAGACATCTTATGGGTGACCCTAGATCATTATGATCATCTGGAATAATTATTGACCACTAAGAGTTAATCTTAAGTGATCAATCATATTACGAATAAATGTGAAATCTTTAGGGGTGACCCTAGGAAATCCATATAATCTTAGGATACAATTTCGGTCCTAGGAATCCTAGAAATCTCATAAATAACAGACAACTATTATGGGAGGTATGTTCCCCCATGATATATCAAAATAATAGTGATAAAATGGGTTGGATACCTTCCTAAAACCATATAACATAAATGTGATTGGACACTCTAGAACACAACCTGAAATCATCCCCATAGCCATATAAAACATAAATCATCTATCAATGTTCTATGGTGAGATGAACAATCAACTCTACCAATTCTCACATGCACCCTCTAAGGGGTCATTATATCACTGGGACACCCTCTGAGGTCCATTAGGCCACAACATAAATTGGATACCCACATGGTAATGTATTGTAATGAATCATTATTAATGTCATGTAATTGAGATGGTCACATATATGGGGAATCATATTACAACTATGACATAAAAAATGGATTTATGTTTATGTTAGTAAAACATAAAATTCAATAGAATTATGAATCCATAGAAAACATAGCATGTCATTAAATTAATAAAACCAAATTAGTAATGTTTACCTATAGTGGGATTCTAAATGTTTAATGATTTTATCCATGGAAAATAGTTTTTATTTTAACAAAATAGATTCTATTAAAACTTATTTATTAAATTTACATCAATCAATGTTAATATTTTATTTCATCAAAATTAGTTAAATCTAGTGGTATAAGATTTATTATTTAATGATTGAAAATATTTATTAAAATTTAAATAATAAAAAAAATTTCCCATTAAGTATGTTACATTTCAAGGAAAATATCAAATTTAGAAAAATCTGGATGAATCCTAAATGATTTAGAATAATAAATTCTATCAATAATGTACTCTTCTTCTCCACCACATTATGAAACCATTTTTTTCTTAAAACTCCAAAATTTTGAGGTATTTCCTAGAATTTTTTTGATTATAATTGTTTATTTTATGACTATATTCCAACATCCAAATTCAATATATCAATTACATTTTATCACAAAAATCAATTTTTTCTCTATAATATATTCCAAGGATTATAGAACCTTAACCCTATTTTAATTTTCTCTTTATACTTTCTAAGTCATATTATTTAAATTCAAATTTAAATATTTCAAAAATAAAAACTGAGAACATTATATTTTTTTAAGAAGTAGTTAAATAGATTAGAAAAAAAATAAAACATATATAATGTTGATCAAATTGATTCACAACATAATATAAGACTCCAAAGATGTCAGATATTTTATCATCCAACTGATTTTCAATGTAATATTCCAATCCAATGACAACACCAACTGCTATATGGATGAATTTTCCAAATATAATGATTAAAAAGAGGTGGATGTCATTAAATATAGGTAATAGGAGCCTATTATACCTCAAAAAAACATGCACCAACATTGGGCTTGATATATTTCAAGTCGAGCAATACAAATGTTGTCCTAAGGAGAACCACATGATATCGGGGATGACAATAATTCAATATATCTTAAAATAATGAATTTTAGGTTGTTTTATTATTGTATAGTGAAACTAGACTTGTTGGGATACACAGATGTTAGATGAGAAGGTATATTGTATAACTAAGGAAAATTAGAAATATTGAAATACATCAATTTCATTTGAGTCATGGTTGCATTCAACCGTTGAATCGCTTGAGACTTGGATTCGAGCCATGGAATTTTTGGAGCCTTGAATCTAGCATAGATTTGATCTTGGATTAAATAATAAAAATCACTAGTGGTAGGTTACTTAATTGGAGAGGTTTGAATATCGCGATCTGGATTTCGATGGATAGGTTTCTCAAAATAGATCGTGACACTTTTATAAGCGCTTCAAAAAATGTTCTGATAAAGATACCTTTTTAGCACTAATTTAATAAGTGAGGATAAAATTGATATTTATTAGCGCATTATTTAGTGATGAATAATATTTATAATAATTTTAAAAAAAATTGAAACTTTTAAAAAAATGTATAATTATTATATATAATTATAATACTTTTAAGAATTCTTTTATAAAATATTAATACTATATTTATTTGAGTGTATAATAATTTATTTATAATTATATAAATAATTTTTAAACAAATATTATTTATTTATTTATAATTATAATTGTATAAAAATAGTAAATATACATTTATAATTATTATTTTTATAAATATTTTTTTACAAATGTATTTTTTACATTATTAATGAATATTAAATCTTAAGTTCATGCATGTTAAAAATGAGTAAAATAGATTAATTAAATGAGCACAATATTAAAAACTATGATATGTTTGATTAACAGAAATCATAAAAAATAGATATATATTTAAATAAATATTAATACATATTTTGAAAATATTAAAACATAGTAAATAAATAAATATAAAATAAATAATATAAAATAATTAAATTCTAAATAAATTATTTGTGTGTGTGTATGTATATAAAAATTCATTATTTAAGTATATGTAAAATCAATATAATATGTTTGATTATAAATTAAAAAAAATCGACATTCAATTATATCCCTTACTCGGTGCAATTACCTAGTATTTTTAATTCATATTAATTTTTAATTATAAAGTTCACAAAATATATTTATATTTATTATAAAACAAAAATAATATTTTTTATTATATTAATGATATTTATATACATCAATATATATCTATATATTTAGTAGAAACTATTTATTAACATTATCATAATCATTAAATTAATAAAATGTTTAATATTTTCCTCAATTTAATTATTTTTATTTTTAATTTGTTTAATTTTCATTATATATATATATATTTATATATTTATTTCATACTATTTATTATTATTTATAATTTTTATCTGGTATAATAAATTATTCATTTTTATCAATAATTATTTAATTAATAAAATTTGTAATAATTTTTTTCAATAAACTCATTTTTTATTTATTAAATTGTTTCATTTTATTTATTGAGTCTTTTATTAGTGAAAAAAGAAGAAATAATAAAGTATTATATTATGAGAATTAATAATATAGTGTTGATAAATGGTACCCATTATATGTGCTAAAAACAAAGCCCAGATAAGGGGTTAAATTTATCAGCACATGCTTTTGCATAGATAAAGATGCCATTTATCAGTGCTTTTTTCTAATGCTGATTAATAAAAACACTATTAAATTCTAGTTTTATAATTTTCATATTTTTAATAATAATAATTTATAATTTATAATAATTTAAACTAGATTTTTAATGAAAATTATTAATCAAAGTAGTTAGAATTAATTATAGAGACTAAGAAAAAAATACGTTCACAAAGGGACTAAAATTTAAATTTAAGGGAAAAATGACCAAGAAATACGTACAACACACATTATATGGATATATTTCGACCATATAACTTCTATGGTCAATATTGTTTCATCATTGGGGCCTTTTTACAAGGAAAAAAACAAGGGCGAAATTCAATCATTCAAACAATTAGAAGTGTGCCACTCACCAAACTTATAAAAGGCCTTCCCCTATACTCTCCAATTCACATCTTCAAACAAATTTTTATCAGACAATAACTGACCAAATAACTCCCCATATTCAATACTCTCATCCTATAAGCCTTACATTGGTCATAAATCCAACTTTGGAAGGCATTGGTGAAAACTTAAGGAGGATACCCAAAAAATATGTAATTTTCTTTTAAAAGCATTTTTATTTTATTCCATTCACCTCATCCTTTATTTTATATTATAAAATCAATATATAATAACTTAAATATCTTACATATACTTATATTTTGTTATATTAAGGGTAATACCTTCAGCTTAAGACAATTTTATCAAATGGTTTTAAAATCATCATTCGTGTGTACGAGGAACTACCACAACATGAATCAATGTCGTTCATTTGTTCAATACCAACTTTCATGGTTGGGAATAATGATGGATATATAGTTTATATATTATATATATGATATATACATGTATTTATTTTTATTGAATGATTAAATTACGCAAAACCTTGTGATTTACATTTTGTGGGAATATGATAACATTGCATGTGTGTACGATGGAATACGGCCTTGTGAAGTGATGGGATTCAGTCTATCTTTACATGGAATGCATTAAGGATGATATAAATAAAAATGTGTGATATATATGACATAATAATGGTACTTTAACAACATCTATATTTATTTATTTATCATTTTATTTTATTTATTTCAATATGATAAGAAAATGGAAAGAATGTTCATGCGTACGTATGACCTACTATCTCCATGAACGATGTATTTTATTTCCTATCACAAATTTAATGAATTAATATAGATATAAATAAATACATAAATATATATATATATATATATATGATAGATACTTCATGGTTTAAATTTTTAGATGAATGAACCATTATCAATGTAAGAGGAATAATAAATAACGAGTTAAAACATACGTATAAAACAAGGCAATTAACACCCTACACAATGAAAATAATGAATGATTATTAATCAATAGGTAAAAATATGTTATAAAAAGGTCATATATGACATTATGAATATTAATATGGTTCTTTTATAAGAAATTAAAAATACTTAAAACCATTATACATGATGTCAAAGAGTGCTCAACAAAAAAGACGCGTAAGAAAAAAAACATCATCTCAATTTACATTCCACTGAGACTTAATTATTGTTATGAACCAATTCACTATGAGATGTATATATTGAACCTTTGAAATATATTATCATGAATAATTCATTCTTCATAATATTTTATGTTTTAATTTTAATTATTTAATCCAAGGGGATTTGATCTGAAAATTACAAAGTGATAAAAGTTATTGTGAAATTTCACTTTCTTTTGTGATCTTTAACATTCTCCTAAAAAATCACTTTATTATAATAATTTTTCATTTAAAATGACATTAATATTAAATATCAATATTATTGTGTAGTTTATATGATTATTTACTAAATTATATTCCATTTTTAGATAAATTTTTTACGTTGAAATTAATTTGATTAATTGGAGAAATATTGATAATTCTGTATCCTTTACTCAATACAGATATTTAATAAGGAACATTGTTTATAACTAAAATATATTATTAAATATGTTTATAAATCTTTGTACTTGTATGAAATGGGTTGGGTACTATTTAAATTAAACCCATCGATGCATCATTATTCTCATTAAATGAATCAGTTGGCCAAATCATATGAGTTTTTACATAGTATGTATAAACCATCATGTGAATGGTCTTGATGGGAAATGTTTCATGTTCTTGGAAAAAATTAAGTTAAATATTTAAGAATTTCATTAATTGATAATTCAGTTTTTATTATTTTCCCTGATATGTTTCTATGACATTATCTATTGATTCATTTCATGATTAGTTTATTAGTTAAATGAATAGTATTTCAATTATTTATCTTTCTATATTGATTATTCCTTATCTATATATTTATGTTAAATGTGTATTCAGTTATCTACCATGAAATAATTATTATGATTATTGATTCATGATATCTTTCATTTTAATTAAATCTTCTTTGGAATTTTATCTAACTCTTATTTTGTTTCATTTCCCCAAGACATGAAGATGAATTCTCAGAATGAGTTTCAGGATGTTGAGCTTTTACTTTTGTTATGTTTTGGTATATTTTGAAAATATAATATGGGTATCATGTATGTAATATGGTTTTCCAAGAGTTCAAAACTATTCAGTTCTTTAGTATATGAATCTTGTATATATTCTTATGTAATAAAGTAAGGAATCAACTCTGGGATATTGGGGTTGGAGTTGATATAGTCGGTACCAGATGAAGTTTAGTAAAATCTTGGAGAACTATATTTGGTAAATCAAAGATTAGGGAACATAACCCAAAGATTTAATTTAATTATAAGTATAGAAGATCATACTGAATGTTCGGTAAGTTATATATTATATATGTATTCCTAGAAATACATCCCCATCTAGATACTAAAAGTGGATGTGGTTCCGACACAAATATACCTATGGGGTAATAAATCTAAAAAGGGTGTGTTGGTATTGAATTGATATTAAACTGGTATATGAAAATAGGCCTTACTATACACCTTGTTTGAAATCCTTGATGGATACACATAGGATAATTATTATTTTCTTTACAAACCATTATGAAGAATTTAAAAGTAAAAATATCCCTAAAGAATCCAATGTTTAGGATTCTGAGATTAATAGTGCATAAATTATTCATTTCTGTTGATAGTTACACCATATTTGGAATTATACATTATGATTTAAAATTCATTGCATTATGATATAAGTTAGTATATGTCATTGTTTTGAAATGGTGTTTGGAAGGAAGAGTTGTATCAATGCACATGGACAATGTAGAGATTTCTCTGTTGAGGAGACTAATAAAATTAGTATTAGAATGGATAAAATTAGGTCTATATTAGGGATGCTTAAATAGGTTATGAAAAAAATCCTTTCCTAGATGGATCAACCTATTCCATAGTGAAATTATACCATGTTGGATTGATTTATGTGATAGAAACCCCCATATTTTAGTGGGACAACTAATCCAATTATAGCTGAGAAATGGATTTAGTCTATGGATAATATATTTATGGATTTCTAATGCATTGAAAAGGAAAAGATTACACTTGTTGTGTATTTTATAAAAAGTTATGTTTATCAATGTTAGTTTTTGATCCAAAATACTAGAGATGAAGAAGAAATAGAACTCATAGAATGGAAATTTTTTTAGGAGACATTCATAGATAAATATTTTATTCATGAGAAACAAATTTAGATTAAGAGAATGTTCCTTAGATTAAATAAAATTTATGAAGAATATTTTACTAATTACGGAGCTACATTTACAAGGTTATCTAGGTGTTCCACAAATTAAATATGAAATAGAGAGTAAAAGATTGGCCATTTCTTTGAAGGGATTTAGACAAGCCTCTGAAGGGTGATGATATCTCAATTTTTTCATACAATGAAATAGTTTTATGTAGCATTAAATAATAGAATGAATTATCTAGATCCTACATATTCAAGGGAAATAAATAGAAAAGAGGTCATCTGAACACTATAAATAATTAAATGCATCAAAAAAGAAGAAGAAGAAGAAATTCCCAAAGTGAGAGAACTGTATAAAGAATCACCATAAGAAATGATTGAAGAGCATACTAGTTTTTTATATGTGTGGGGAAAACGATAATAATGTAAAATAATTTAAGGGGAAGGAGTAAAAAACAACACATTAGTGTTAAAACTATATGGGGAAGTGGAGCTATGATAATGAATTCCCCAATCATCAAGGGAATATTTTATAGAAGAAGCCAATGAGAGATGAAAAAGCTTATGGGATCACTATAGTTGAGGAATAAGTACCCAATGATGTGGTTCCATGTACATTAATCCTATACATGAATTTTTACAATGCTTTATTTTATCCTAGTTCATCACACTCTTATATATCTACCCAATTTTCCAAACAATTTAGACATTTCACTTTCGATTTAATGAAAGAGTTTTCAATCGAAAGTCCTAAGGGAACTCTCAATGAAAAAATATGGTTCGGGAATTCCTGATTGGGACACATAAACATGCTTTATTTTATGACCTTATTATCATACCCATGGTGGAATTCAATATAATACTCGATATGGACTTAATTTTAAAGTATGATGCAAAAATTAACGGCAAGAAGAAAAAAATTATGATTTGTGAGGAATATATAGAATTACATACATTTATATCTGAAACTTCGTCATCTGATTCTTCTATATATCCAACCCTAGTAGATCTACAGAATGCAAATCTTGGGGAAGAAGAGAAAACAAAATATTAGGACGAAAAATTTAATATTCAAATTGATTATGTACTATAATACACGAATAGATTTATGTATTTCCCAAATAATTACCTGTAAATCCCCAAGATAATTAATTTTGGTTTTCCATTGATTTAATACCTAATGAAAAAACAATATCAAAGAATACCTATAGAATTGATAGTATGGAATTAGTTTATTTGAAGAAACAACTAGAGAATTTCAATAATAAGGGATTTATTCACCCTAGTGTTTCAGCACAGGGAGCCCATGTTCTCTTCATTAATAATAAAGATGGATCCATGATGATGCGTAATGATTATAGAAAATTATGTGCTATTATGAAAAATAAAAATTATCCTATGCCTCCCATTTATGATCTATTTTATCAAAATTCAAAGATCCCAATATTTTCTAAAGATCGATCATCATTCTGGGTATCATCAATTGTGAGTAAATAAGGATGAAATTATGAATACAACTTTTCAAATGATGTATAGATATTACAAGTTTATAGTAATGTTATTTGTATTGATTATTGAACCCTTTATTTTTATGGATATAATGTATAGATTATTCAAGGAATATATTTTTTATGTTTCTCTGGTATTCATTAATGATATTATGGTGTATTCAAAAAGATATAGGGACTATGAGAATCACTTGTGGATCATTCTTGATACACTTAAATGAAAAAAATTATATGATAAATTTAGTAAGTGTAATTTATCGATTCAGGAAGTTTATTTTCTTGGCCAAATTTTCTATAAATATTCAATCTCAATTGATCATGATAAAAAAGGCATCTAGAGATTGGTATACACCATCAATCATTGTTGAGGTATGTAGTTTCTTCGGTTTTGTAGGTCACTATTGAAAATTTGTTCATAATTTTAACCTATTTGATAACCCATTAACCAAAAGTACACCTAAAGGGGATATTTTTTTTTGAAAAAATGAATGTGAATAATGTTTTGATGAACTAATTAGGGGATTGGTAAATGGTCCAATTTTTACTCTATCATCTAGAAGTGATGGGTTTTTGATATATAATGATGCATCAAATAATAGAATTGGTCATGTACTAAAGAAAAATAATAATTTTAATACATATGCATCAAGAAAATTGAATATTCGTTAATATAAATACCAAACTCATGATCTTGAGTTTGAAGATGTGATATTTTCTTTAAGGACCTGGAGACATTATATCTTTTGGGAAAGATGTGAGATATACAGGGATCATAAAAGCTTGAAACACATCTTTTCACAAAAAGAGATCAATATGAGAAAAAGGTGATGGCTCGAGCTACTCAAGGATTATAATTTCTCAATAAACTAACAACCAGGGAGTGAAAATAAGGTAGTGGATTTCATGAGTATGAAAGATCATGAAATTTTGACCCAGAGAGGATTGAGCTAGATCTTATGTTCATGTATCTAGTAAATATGGATATGGGAATTACTGAGTAAGGGGAGACATTAATAATTTTTTAAAATATTGAAAAATAATATTTATTAGATAGGATAATGAATTCTCAATCTAATGTTTAGAAATTTTAGAAGAAAATTAAATCATTGAGTGATAGGGAATTATGAGATTCAATTTGTGAGGATGGTGTTAAGAAATTTGGAAATATATTATGTGTTCCACCTACACCTGAGCTAAAAAGGAAATTTTTGGACAATTCTCATATGTCAAATTTCTCTATACACACTAGTAGCACAAAAATGGATAGGGATTTTTTGTAACAATTTCGGTGAGATAACATGAAGAGGGAAAATGTATATTATGTATCCAAATGTTTGATTTTTTAATAAGTGAAATCTATTAGACAACATTCTAAATGATTCATGAATCCTCTTCATATTCATATGTGGAAATAGTATGAAATTACTATGGAATTTTTCACAGGACTACTAAAGACTCATATAAATAATGATGCAATATAGGTTATCATTGATTGCTTAACAAAATATGCACATTTTCTTTACTATAAGATATGATTTACCTCATGAGAACCCTGAAAGGATTTATATTATTGAATTTTTTTAGAATTCATGGTGTAAAAATATCAGTTATTATATATCAATATTCTCATTTTATGTCAAAATTATAGAATATTCTTTAGAATACTCTTGATACTGAACTTTATTTGAGCACCACTTTCCATCATTAAACTAATGGAGAGTCTAAAAGTAAAATTCAATCAATAGAAGAAATGATGAGGTCATTCTCATTCGACATTCAAGGTATGTGGGATATGTATTTACCTACAATAGAGTTTTCCTATAATAGTAGTTTGCATTCAAGAATTCAAATACCACGAAATGAATCATTATATGGAATGTTATGTCACACTAAAATTGGTTAGGTTGATGTTGGTGAAAATAAATTTATAGGACCACATTTTTTAAGATACAACAATGAAGGTAAAGGGTATTTAGGATAAAATTAAACCATCTCAAAGTAGAAAAAGGAGTAAGGCCGATAATCAGAGGAAATATTTGGCATTCCATGTGGCAGATCATGTTTTCATAGAATTATCTCCATAGAATGGTATTATAAGGTTCAGTAAGAAAGGGGAATTGAGCCCCATATTTATCAGACCCTTTGAAATTTTTGAGACAATTGGATTTGTGGCTTACCTTTTGACAATGCTGCTGATCCTATGAAAAGTGCACGATTAGTTCCGTATATATTTTAAAATAAAGTACATGCCAGTCCTCATTCATGTTCTCGCCTATGATTAAATAGAGTTGGAGACTTATATATCTTCTTGTGAAGAACCCATCGAGATTCTTAAAACTAGAGGGAAAGTATTGAGGAATAAAATGAATTATCTAGTAAAGGTAATCCAGGGGAACCAAAAAATGGAGGAAGAAACATAGAAACCAAATGATATTATAAATAATAAATACCCTCAAATTTTAAAAGCTAATGCCCCTAAAATTTTTAGGATGAAATATTTGAAGGAGGGAAGAATGTAACACCCTAATATTTTTCATTGTTTTTCTATTAGAATAAATTTAATTTTATGGATAAAATTCAGTACATGCAATAATGAAATAATTAATGTCATTTTTAAAATCAGAATTTCAAAATTATCTTAGGGTGAATTTTTGGTATTTTTCCATGAAGATTCATTTTTTGATGAATAATGAATATAATGGATTTTAATTGAAAACATATATTTTTTGTAAATAATATATAATGTTAAAATATATTTTTAATTGGTTTTAAAGTAAAAATAGATCATTTATAAATCCATTAATACCATTTAGGTCATTGTAATCATTTTTATACTGATTTTTAATATTAAAACATAGTAAACCTTTGAACATATTCACTTTAAAAACCAATTTTCTCATCCCGTCAACGAGATTAATTTTAAATTATTTTTTTCCCACTTTAGTGGTTTGAATTTGGAAAAATGGATACCATATTTTGAATCATCATTATTTATAATTTATAGTGACATGAACTTAATTTTTGACCAAAATGATTAGTGAAAGAAGTTACAATTAATTACAGTGATTAAGAGAAAAACGAGTTTATCAAGGGAATATAATTTATTCTCAAGAGCCCAATTTTATATTTAAACTTTTTCAAAATCCATTTTATGAAAATATTTATACCAAATCCATTATAGCCTCAGGATTGGCACATATTGGGCCTTAGTGACATGAAAAACGTGGGTAGAAATCACTCTTTAAAAAAATTACAAGTGTGACACCCACCCCACATATAAAAGGCCTACACCTATTCGATATACTTCAAACCTTAAAAACACTTTTTTAGTACAATCCAGACACAAATAACTCTCCAAATCTCATCCCTTAATCCAAAAAGCCATATATTGGGTAGAAATACAACTCATAAAGCCATTAGTGTAAACCTATGGGGGATACCCAAAATGAAGATATGTTACTCTAAAACATTTTTTATTCTATTTTATTCTCTAACTCCTTAAATTTATATTATACCATTCTTATATAATAACCTAAGAAGGATACCTAAAAAAGAGGTAATTTTCTTCTCAAATCATTTTTTATTTTATTTCATTCTCTAATTCCTTCAATTTCTTTTAAAAAAATTCTTATATAATAACCTTAGAATCTTTAATATAAATAGATATTGTAATGTTAAGGTTTATACTGGAAACATAAATAACATTCATCACATGAATTATGAAATCACTATTCATGTGTATGGTGGACTACTGCCTCCTAAACTAATGTTCTTCATTTTTCTATTACCTACTTTCATGTTCGGAATAACGATGGATTTATAGTTTATATATGATGAATATGATATTTATGATGACTTTATGCTTGTATAATTAGTATATTATACATATATTTATGATTTATATTTATTTAGAAATATGATATTGTCGCTTGTGTGCACAGTGGACTTTCGTCTTATGAAGTGATGTGAGTGATTCATGATTTACATGGAATTTATTAAGGATGTTTTAAATGAAAATATGTGTTATATATGAAATAATAGTGATACTATAATAATAAAAATAATAAAAATATATTTATAATTTAATTTTCTTTCTTTCAATATGGAAATAAAAGGGAAACAATGTTCATGTGTACGTACGACCTACCGTCTCAATGAACAGTGTATTTCATTTCATATCACCACATTTTATGGATTACTACATATATATATACATAATATATATTATATTTATATCATGTTTTACATTATATATATTATGAAATCATTATTGGAGTAATATAAAATGATAACAATTCAAACATACTTAAAAAACAAGGCAATTAACAACCAAAACAATGAAAATAGTGAAATATTTTTAACAAAAGGGTGATAAGATGTTATAAAAGGATCGTGTATGATATTATAAATGTTAATAAGTTTATTTTATGAGCTAATAACATAATTAAAACAATTATACATTAGTTTAATGAGATTTCAACCAAAAGGAATCATAAGAAAAGTGATTTCATCTCAATTTACATTCCATTGAGACTTGATTGTTATTATGAAACAATTTAGTTTTATGAGGTATATATACTTACCCTTTAAAATTTAATATCATTAATAATTCATTATTCATGGTTTATATGATTTAATATTAATTATTTCACCCAATGGGAATTTATTTTGAAAATTAATATGTAATAAAAGTTATTATGAAATCTCACTTTCTTTGGTGATTGTTAACTTTCTCTTGAAAAAATCCCTTTATTGCAAAAAAAATTCATTGGATATTAAATTACAATTAAATATCCATACTATTTTGTAATAGATATTATTATTTTATAAACCACATACCATTTTTACATATATTGTTTACTTGGAATGGTATTTCCTTAATTAGATAAATATTCATAAATATGTAACATTTACTATATATGGATATTAAAAAGGAATATTTTTTATGAATTAAATCGATTATTTGATATATGAATAATTATTTTGACTGGTATGACATGGGTTGGGGAAAATTTAATGTAATCTCCTTGATTCATCCGTAATCTCATGAGATGGATCAGTTATCCAAATAAGATGGGTTTTTACCAGGTATGTTCAAACCGTCTTGTGAAAGGTCTTGATGGTAATGGTTACATGTTCCTGAGAAAAATATAACCCAATATTTAAGCATTTAATTCATTGAGAATTCATATATTATTATTTTTCATGATATTTTGTCTATGATATTATCTATTTATGCATTTCATTATCAGTTTATTTATTAAATGGAACCTGTTTTAGTTATTTATCTTTCCAAACTTATTATGGCTTATCCAGATATTTATGTAGAATTTTTTAGTTATCTACCTTACCATATTGATTATGATTATTGATTTTTGATATCTTACATTGTACTTATCCACTACTAACCATTTGATCTGACCCTTATTTTATTTCCCTTCCCTGGGATATGTAGATGAATTCTTGGAATGAGTTTCAAGGATGTTGACATTATAATTATGTCATGATTTATTTTTCTTTTCCCAATATAATATAGGAATCATGTATTTAATTTGGTATTCCAAAACGTCAAAAATATCCAGTCCATTGGGATTTTAATCTTATATCTATGCTAATTTGATAAAGTAATGCACCGGATTCAGGCCACTGGGGTCGGGTTCATTACATAAATCACCAAAAAATGTCATAAGGATCTCCCTAATTCCATGGGGGTTAAATGAGGAAGAGGTTAAGAGGAGGCTATCCCATGCATAGGTTATGGAGGAAGATGAGGGGATATCCAATTAAAAATTTGGGAGGGAAAATAATTCATTTTCCATATTTTAAAGGGTCACATGGTTATCCAAACCAAGAACAAACCATGCATACTTTTCTATATGTGGTGACCAACCTCATAATATTGGTTCATATAGTTAGATACACTATCGGCTAACTATGAAATCCATTATAAAACTTCTCACATGGTTTTTTAACAACCATGTGGTGAATGTGCATCACACCCCAAGCCTATCCAAACCCCATGGTTTCCTATGAAATATATATAGTTAACCCTTATTCATGTGCTAACTATAAAAACTATTTACTCTCTTTATATAATGAAATAAAAACATCTTCACACTCAAGGTGATTCATGATTTACCCTAAACTGTGCACACCAAACTGTACACTAGGTCACAAATCCTCTAAAAAACCTTAATTGGACCCAAAGTTCCTAATATCACCCAATTACTCAAGCAACATCTTGGGCCTCAAACCTTATAAAAAGGAATTTCCTTAGAATGATCCAACACTCATAATTTTAAACTGAATATCAATTATAAAAATGAATCATGTTTTAGAAATTCCAGAATTAAAATTTATTTTAAAATTTACAACTCACAATGAGAGAGGTTTTATAGAACATGTCTCTAAAATTTATTGAAATTGTGAAAACTAGATTAAATGATCCTTGATAACCCATATCACATCACTAGAATGATGCAATATTGGTAATCATATCATGAAGTTCTTCATCAAATCTTCCCACTTATATTGGAGAATGGGTAATTTATATATAATACTTTTTGGACATTAATGATCATCATTTATCTATAGATAGTAAAATTTTCATTAAATAAACCCTATTATGTCCTTATTCAACGTAATCCACCCTATATTTCTCTGAATATCATTATACATACTGTTAAGCCCTAGGTGAACATCCCATCATGAATCATGTGAATCCCAAATCTGGTTCTCACACATACTCATAGGTACTACCATAAAACACTAATCATTTATAACCTTAATAAATTATAGGTACCAATTAGGTGAAATATATATACCATATATATTTTCCCACATCAAGAAGAAATTTCATTTAGATAACAAACTCTTCTTCACCATCTTAAGGATCGTGGATGTATTAATTATGTACATAAAGTTTAGTCTATGATGAACTCCTAAACATAATTATGCATATCAATGAAGAGAAACTTAATTTATCACTCAATACAAGATATATATATATATATATCATTTTCTTAATTATATATGACTAATTCATTATCCCTGATGTTCCCCTTTCCATTGTAATACACCATCAAAAATTCAAAAGATTATAAGTTTAACCAACCTCGTCGAATGAAGGTGCAGGTCCCTCTGTAAAAATATATACATGAGACTCTTATGGCCGACATATACAAAAAATATCTCACCCAAATGATAATGAAGTAATCATATCAAAATGTGAATTACCACATCCATCTATTGATCATGTGTTAGGTAGTTTATCTCATGTGGCTTAAACTATTTGGATCCATAAGTGACCACTCACTCATCCTAAATCTGAATTTCCTCAATCCCGACTCCTAAATCATAACAATAAAATATATACTCCTTACTAGGATTAGGTAATATTGGTATTGACATAAAATTCAATCTCTCATTTAGCACCTAAAATTCTCTCTCACAAGAATCAAAATAGATGAACTTTAACTCCTTTATAGTCAAGTCCATCATCATCAATTTCAAATAAGAGATGTACTAGATGAATCATTAGAAGTAACTTATCATGCCTGAGAAACTGAATATATTGAAGATTTGTTTGGGTCCTTAACAAGAAACCATATCTTTATCCTTATCTGGGAAAACTAATATACCCACCTTATATATCACATGCTCAAAATAGATCACCACACTAATCAAGAATTGAAACTTCAAGATATTATCATATAACTTATTCTCTGATAATGTACTGATACTTATATCTAAATGGAAAGTGTTATTCTCCATTGACTAATATTTCCCCATTATATCATCAAAAAAAGTGACCACGAATGAGTCCATATAAGAGTATAAGTCCCTATTAGTTGAGGCTAAAAATACTATTAGTCTGTTCCCAACCCGAACAACATCATAAGATAGTAATATAGGTTATACATGATCCTAAAGGCAATACATGGAATTTTAGAAGGCCTCACCCTCAACTGGTGGTAGCTTAACCTCATTCCAACATTAGAAAATTAATTGGATCCAATCATATAATCAAACAAGCCATCAATATGTGGAAGGGCATATACGAGTTATTAATCATCACCTAATTCTACTTATGTTAATCTTCACATAAATAAATTGAGACATTCACTTTCTTGAAAAAAATACAATTACTCCAAGAGTATGTTCTTAGAAGAATAAATCCATTTGAGTCTAAACCCTCTAGTTTATCTATGATCTCTCATTTCTCTAAAAGAACCATCCTAAAAGATGGAATAGATTTGGGATTTGTACTAGATAGAAGATTATTTATAAACTCATTATCAAACTTGGTAGGAAACTAATAAAAATAATCAAGAACCATATAATGGAAATAATTCATGGTTGGAGGAGACACTGCCTTGAAAGTCACCTCCTATCTTAGAGAAACACTAACCAACTAATTTGTAATCATCCTTAGATATTGATTTCAAGGTCTCAAATGGCCTACTTATAGATCCAAATCTCTGACATAGGTATAATTGTCACCCTATAAGAACATAAATGATACTCATCGATGATAGTAGTTGATGTGTTCTCAATAAAGAGTTAAATAATCCATCTTGGGGATCATATAGAAATTATCAATATCTAACATGAAGAATTACTAGAGGAAAATATGCCCATTAATCACAATGGAATACTCTAGACACCTCTATATACCCTAGGATTAGACTAATAAGGAGTATCAATAAACAAAATCTAATTTATATATTGTATTTATAACACTATATCACTAAACAACTACTTGAATATAAAGAATTTTTATTCACACATATCAAATAAAGAAAAAAATATTGTCTATTCCTCAATAATCATATATCTAACTATAAATATTTCACTTCCCTACATGGTAGAAATCTTCTCGATGAAATGAGGTTGTCAAGAACCCTATACATGGGCTCCCATAACCTCACACCCTTGAGGTGCCTTTACCTATTGTCACTACTACTACTAAGTACTATGATCACCTCTATGACTTGAACACCTTGAGGACTAGAAATTTCCCAACTAATATTGTTCCCCTTTCCCTTCCCCTAAATACAAGGTTAGAATAGATTCATAATTTATCTTTAGTCACTGTAAAATGCCACAAAACCATTTCACGTGTTATAACTACCCATGGTAGAAACACTCCTTTGATAGGAAATAATAATCCGGTTTAGCATGCCCCTAGTGTCCGCACTAATAATACTCAAATTTGAATCTCCCGATTAGAGTAAACGACAAACTTCTTCTCTTGTTGCTTTTCCTATAATCACCCTAGTGAGACTGCTCAAATCACAGCTTCTTACTTCCTAATGATCTTCTTCAAGTCGCAATAAAATAATTTTTTTCCTAGATGACCTACCCTTTTTCTTTTATTCTCAACAGTTATGGTTTGATTCATGACTTCTAAAGGGATGTTAGCATGTATATTTTCAATTGGGAAAGAATAGATTTACTTATGTCATACACCAAATTCTTGACTCTAGTAGCCTCATCATCCACCAATATAGGTGTGAATGGTATAATATCATTAAAAAGAGATGTATATTTCATCACTAACATGCCCCCCATACCAAACTCACAAAATCCCATGATATGTTAGCCTTTAGAGTCTCTAGGTTTAGGTGATGAATGATATAAGACCACAAATCCTTCCAAATCACCCACACATGTTGTTCAACCTAGACCAGAATGCACCACTAGTGCTTTTTTGGTCTCCAATTAATATAAGTATCAAGATTAATCTACCTCTTAGGGGGTTTCTTAAGGTGATCAAAATTTGGCTGCTTATAATCGATACAGAACTCATCTATTTGTTGCCCACCCTAACCCATAAAATCTATTGTATTTTAAAATTCAAAACCATGAGTCATGTTTTTCATTGTAGTACTATCCCTTAGTGACCTATTCCTCATATATTGTAATACCTAGAGGAGACTCTCTCTAAGATACTTTTCAATAGTCAGGATTGGTGTAATAGGTGACTCCATGTCTATTACTGGTGGGGCTTGTTCATCCACACTCTAGCTAAACTGAAGCTCATCCTAGTGGCATATCGATCTATACAATTCCAAGAAAATGAATCATAGTATATTTATATCATATGTATAATATAATATTTTATTTTAAGAAATAACATTAATATGTATCTCTACCCCAAACACACCCCCTATGATAAAAGGGTATTATAGAATAATGCTTGAGTCTAGTTTAACCAACCCATTCCCGAGTCATCTATGACCTAACAAGGGTCCTATAAAAGTCACATGATATAAAATTAGTGGTTAATAATTATATGTTTATCATGTATATTTTCACCACGATGTTATATATAAAAACAATATATATGTTTTTGTTGACACTTTATGTAACTCAACCCTATATATTAACCATAATATCAATCACAGGAAAGAATTAAAATTTCATGTAAAACCTAAATTCTAAGAATGATTCACAAACACACTCCTCTTACCACACCAGACGATGAGTAAAAACCCAGAAATCATAAATCAAAATCAAAATTCATCAACTAGAAAAGAAACCCAATAGTAAAAGAAAAAACTAAGAATAACAATCCCATCCTAGGTAACATGGACTTACCTTATATGTGTGATGGATAATCCTATAAAAAGATCAATATAAAGTTATGTCAACATACTATCAACAATCTATCATTTAATATATATTATATTAAAATAAAAATAGTACTTTAATACCAATTTGTAATATACTTGATCTGGTTCACCTTCATTGTGACCGAACTAGAGCACCATGTACCTCAAGAATACCTCTGTGTATGTTAGAGGATATAGAACAATGGAAATGGTTGATATATATCACATGGAGAGACTATAACCACATGTATAGATAAACAAAAACACAGTGTAAGAAATATCATAAACTATTCATCCCAACACAAAGGAAGTAAAAGGATATATATCATAGTTAAATGCCATAAAATAGTAAAAATCAATACATTCTATATACCCATAGATTGAATAAACACCCATGGATGAACAATATATCACTTTTCCTATAAAAATAAATTTAAACGAGTTATCTACATCAAATATCACTAGTTTAATGATTGATCACCATACTAATCCATTAAGGTGAATTATCCATCACCTAAGCAGTATCAAAGTAAAATAAGTCATCATTGGTGAACAAGGAATAATCAATCCTAGGTAGATGATACACTTCCATTTTCATATTTAGTAGGATGATATACCACCATCTTATAATTTGGGTGGATGAAGAATCACTAAAACATCCCATCTTAGTGGATGATATATCACTGGTATCACTCTCAAATTGGAAGGCATACTACCGTATCGTGTCCCAAAGTGGACAGTGCACCATTCGTATTTTCTTGAGGTGGATTATGAACTAGTGGTGTCACATCTCAAGTTGTACGTACACAACCAATATCAATTCTTAGGTGGAAATCATACTGCTGTGAGAAGTTCCCAAGTGGATGATGTACCCTCGGGAAAACTCTCTTAAGTGAACAAAACTCTACCAGTGAAAGTTCTCAATGTGGTTTATATACCACTAATACATAATTATAATGTTCTTCAGATGGAATTTTTTTTATTATCTCAATGAATCATGGATCATTGACACTCTTTGGGGATGGATGAGAAACCCAAAACCTGCCCGAAGTCATTAGTATACCTCTAGTGAACCATGGTGGATGAGATACGATCCCTGATTCAATTTAGTTGATAGTATTCCACTTTATACCAAGATTCCCAACAAATGAATGATACATCACTAAAATTAAACCCAAGGCATTTATAAAAATTAAACACATAAAAGGTTATGCTCATAAGTTTTTAACCCCTGTCAATGTCTTAGGATTACATCATCCAACCTCTAGCCTAGCTCATAATTAAGAAATTTCTCACTAAGGAATACTCACGGGGACTATACTATGCCTTTAAGGTTGTTTCCTAGTCCAAGAAACCCATCATGGGTTCAAAATCAATGTTTCAAACTTATTTACATATAAAAGATGGTCATTGGAGACCAATGGTGTTGATCCACACCACTCATAGACCACAAACAACCTTCTAGAGTTTCATTAGTGACATTGAAATTTATAAAAACCAATTTAATTAAATTTTAGGGTGTACAAAACAAAGAATAATTTCCCACATATCATACGATGTATGCGTGGTATAAAAATAGTTTTAGGTAACCAAGGGATTTTCTACTTAGGAATAGTAGTGTCCAAACATCAAAAATCACCCCACTACTAAAAAATATGTCTTTAATAGTGATAGAAATGGTTTTTATTAGTGAAAGAAAAGTTTTGAATATATGAGCAAGCTTAAAATCCATATTCTTTAATCAGCACTAATAAAGGGTTCCTTTGTTGGTGTTAAAAAACAACTGATAAATAGAGCCTTTATCAGTGCTGTTAAAATCACTGATAAAGGAACCATTTATTATCTCTTATAGAAGAACTGATAAAGTTAATTTTATGAGTGATCATAGTATCACTGATAAAGTAGGAATTTTCAGCACTTTTAACAGTGCTGACAAATGTGGCCTTTACCAGTGCTTTTAAAAGTGATCATAAAGCTCCATACTGTAGTGTACTGTAACAAAACACTACAGAACCACTACAATGTGTTGTAACAGCACACCCCAACACCATAAACACACCATATATAGAAAAACAAGTCGGAATACAATATTTAAATAAATTTAAATGTACAACACAAACAAAAGAGAAAAAAACTATATTATATAGATTTCATGTAGAGACCCAAAGCTTGACGTACATCGACATTACATTACTTTTTCGGAATACTTAATACATAAAAAAAATAGACACCAAAGGACTATAATAGTTTAGTGTCTTTGGAAACTCAGAATATAATCTTCTATTCCTGGTGAAAGATCTTCATCATCGCCAATAAAGATCTATCCCTTTTGTTTTCATACTTAAAACCTTATTTTTAATCCTGGGGGAAAAGAAAACATAAAAAGTGAGAGCTCAAATTCTCAGTAAGGGTAAGCATGGAGAAAATAAAACTAACCATATACATTTGAACTTCTAAACATGAACATAATGTTTAAACATCAAAATCATGAGCAATGACATAAAACATGGAAGTACGAAATGAATAGATAATAAAGAAATATTAATCATGATAAAATAACATGGGAATAAGACATGTAATTGTGGCAACCATTAATCACATGTTATGATTTCCATAGTATCCAAGGCATTGCTTCAAAGACCATCTCAGTGGAAAAAGTCCCATTCTGAATCGAGTTCACTCCTCATTCCAGTCCTGTAACACTGAACGAGATTAACTTACCGTTCCAGCCATGTCTATCTCATGAGATATAAATATTTACCCAATTCATTGGATGGAGATATAGTTCCCACCCATATCATAAGGAAACCATTCTTTTATGTGCCAAAAAATCATAAATCATACATCATAGAATAACCCATGTAGTAGAATGGGATTCTTAAACATCATGCCATCATATCATAATCTATATAAAAAAATTGATATAATTTCATCATAAGAAAAATAAAACCATGTAAATAATGGAGACATTATACATGAAACATAAACATATTAAATAATGTCATTTTAGATGTAAAACAGTTTTGAGAAAACACTTGAATGGAATTCTTGAGGAAAATATCCTTTCTTCTTCAAAATCATTTTCTTTTCACAAAATGCCATACAATTTTAAAAGAAATGTATTTTGTGAAAATAATCATGAAATCATGTAGAGTAATATTAATGAAAATAGGGCATTATGAAACCGTAAAAATCCGGTCACGCCGTATAAGTTAAAAAAACAGTCTCCTCGATCTTTTAACAGAAAAGTCAAAAACGTACAACGTATGGTAAACAGAAGAAATATTCCTTCCATAATACAAAGTAAAAGTCAATGAGGGGTAAAAAAGACTTTAATCATTAATGGAATAATATTAAAAACTTTATAAAAATATTTTTATGGACATGGATGAAAAATATAACCCCAGTAAGTACTTACGAATAAACAATCTCGGATAAGAACGATATTGAAATAGTTATCCCTTACCTTAGGTCTGATATGCTTCGTATGTAACTGAACCTCCTGTATAATGATTTAAATAATGTCATTGACTTATTACATAATCATATTCATTGTTATTATATCATTTGCGGTTTACTTATGACTTTATAATTCCCATTCTTTTGTGAATTCCATGTTAAAGCAGCAATTTGGGTAAAATCGTTTTATTTATTGTACGTATTTGGACTTGTTGTTGTTGATATTATTATTAATTATATCCTGATTTAATTAATTTCCGAATGTAAATCATGATTTATATATCATATATATATTCAGTATATATATATATATATTATAGATAGATAAATGAAATGAAATACACCGTTCATGGACATAGTTGGTCGTACGTACGCATGAACGTTGTTTTCATTTCCTTATTGAATTAAATGGAATTAAGTAAATGAAAAATATATGTACATAAATCCAGTATCATTATTGTTTAATATCTTTCATCATTATTTATTAAATATATACTTTATAATCATACTTGAATGTTTAATCATGGATAATGAATATCATTGCGTTTGTGGAGACGGTAGTCCGTACGTACGCACGAACGATGATATCGTTCCCATAATTATTGAATTGAATTGGATTGAATGGTATAATATCATAGAATAGGTATGATGTAATAATAATCATATATAGTTATTCTTTATACCATTATACCCATCCAAGTAAGGTGGTGGTGGAAAAACTGATTACACCACAGCGTGGAGACGGTATTCCGTACGTATGCATGCGCGGTGATTTCATTTTTTGTAGGATGGATAGAAGGTGAAATGGGTTTGTTTCATATTTATAATAACATATAAGTATATAATTAACACTTTTGTTTTTACTTTATAATTAAACAACTAAATAAGAAGAAGTTGAAGAAGAATGAAATTAGAAAGTATCGGTAATGGATATTACCTCTTCTTTGACGCGCCTCTTCTTAACCTCCACTTAGGGAACTAGAGTTGGTCTTTAAAGAATACCGGGACCTATATGATGTTTCTAGGGAAGTGTAGAAGAAAAATTGGTAGGTTTTGGCCGATATTGATGGCTCAATGTGGTGTGATGAGGATAGGGAGGTGGTGCCCTTTTATAAGGGAGGAGAGGGGCACCTTTAGAAAAACTCAAAATATTATTTTATAATAAAGTCATATTTGGTTTATAATAGCTCCAAATTTATTTATTTAGAAGATAAAGTGGGGATGTGTCTCAATAATCTCAACCAATTGGTTTTATACAAGTTTAGGTTAATATTTTAACCTTATCATTTAGATTTAAGTCTAAGTTAAATAATTTAACTTTTACCGTGTCTTTTTGTTTTCTTACACTATATGGTTAATAAAGGTACTATAACCAGCCCAACAAACCCCAAGTGGTTCATTATTAATATATATAACCTTATATAATCCATTTTTCCTAACCTTAGATTTTTATGAATAAAATAACAATTAATAATATAATATTTGTTTTAAAAACTATTTTATGTCAGTTTTGACACTATTTGGTACTTGATTTTTGTGAAAATCATAAAAGCATGATTAGTTCAAAAAACGTTAATGAAATCATTAATAACATGTCATATTAACCTATAAAATTATTGTAATTAAAAAAGAGTCTAAATTACATTTATTTAGGTATTTATAATATCAATTATGGTAATACTTCATTAATAAATTAATTAATGCATCATCATTGTGTCATAAATAAATAAATTTATTTATTATAAAAAAATTATAAAAAAATTCCATTATGTATTAAATAATTTTATATTTGTAATGAATATTTATAGTCTAATTTATCTTATGTATAACCCTATATTAAAAATGATTTAGTTGTTAAACTTTGATTTTAACTATTTTAACTCTTCTTTAAATAAAATAATAATAAATGTCCTAAACTAATCCAAGTGGACCTAAAGGGTAATATTTTATTCCTAAGGTTGTTTTTGGTCGAATTACAGTTATCCAATAGAATTAGGGCATGTGTTATGTTAATAGTAATATCATTTTTACCCTTAATTACTGTATTTACTTTTAACTGTGGTAAATAAAAGTAAAAAGTTACTATTGACAAAAAAAATTATTTTTATCTTATTGAACCACATTTTAAATCTTGATGTTAACCGTGTCTGTCAGATTTTTGAAATTTCACTCATAGAAGCGGTAAAATTATGTTTTATGTAAATTTTCAAATTCTCCTAGAAGGTGGGTAAAAGACGGTCAAAAGTTCACTAAAATTTTTATATATCTAAAATTATAATAAAATGAATCCAATGAATTACATTGAACTTATATAGGTATTATGTATCAATTTTAACCTAAAATAAATTTAAATTAAATAAATATTTATTTAAATAAAAAGTCGGTTTTTAAGTAGTAACCCAGTGTTTTCACTATTCATCAAAAATTGAAAGTTTTCAGAAAAATACCAAAAATTAACCCTAAGCTAATTTCGATATTCCGAATCCAAAAATGAAGTCCATTTTGAAAAATAAAATTTAAAAAAGTGGTTAATACTATTCATAACAGCTAGTTTATATAACATATCGTTGTTTAGTGAAACTCGGTATTGCGTATAACATATGCTGTCGTGGAAGGTCGCGATTGTGTGTAATTCACACCAAATCAGGGATTCATGTAGTGAAAGATCCTTTTGGTGTAGCGTACAACACAATAAATCCAGGAAATTAAAAATAATATTTTTCATAAAATCTCGGGGTGTTACATTCTACCCCCCTTAAAATGAATTTCTCCCTTGAAATTCATCGAGGTTATAAATGGTTTACTACTCAAAAGTTTCTTTAATAGAAACCGACATCGTAAAAAGGAATACCAAAACTTATCTTTAAAAACTAAATGATGAAATGTAATGGTTACCCAAATTAACTAATCACTAGGATTTCACATAAGAGAATATAGGTGAAAATATGGATATAGAAGATAAATCTAACCATCAAGTTCTGATGGAGAGTTGTAGAGAACATGGGTATGAAAAATCCAAAAACCACAAAGCCATAAATTTGTGATTATCTAAGGTACCATCTAATTCATAGGATATAAGGGCACTAGGACAACATTTTTGGTTTTCAAGATCATTTCCCTAAAGTTGAAGAAATTGGAAATAGAAGAAATAATTTCTTGATTTTGGTACAATCTCACCATTGCTCGTGCCTTGAACAATTTCCACTTCACCTCTTAAAGAAATGAAGTTGAATTTTACTTTTTCCATGTGTTAGTAGATCATGTATTATAATGGTAGGTCATTCCATCTTTCTCACAGATAAGGTTAGCAAAATTTATATACATAAGTCCATCTATGGTGAGATTAATGATATATGGTTCCAAAAATGGACTTATACATCATCTATAATACCGTGTAATACAATAAAGATAGTTTATACTAACCAGGGACTTCTTGTAGGCTAGTGGTGGGCGATAAAGGCCTGTCACACTTTGGTTGTGGGTTCGATTCCCGCATCCTTGTCGGACGTGACGGGTTGTCGCCCGTTCTGCAGGTTGTCCCTTTTCTTAAACCACAGTATTATAACATTCTATGAATAATATCGAAAAAATTTCTATCCTTAAACAATACTAACTTATGTTCAACATAATCCATTCCAATCTTTAGGCTTATCCAAAATACTTCTTTGCAAATTCATTTTATAAAGAGAACGATTACCAAAAAAGCTCATATAACTAGCACGTGAATACCATCATTTATCCCTCATATATCAAAAGATATATCTTGTTGATTGCATTCCAAACATGTGAATACCTTAATCATGTATTCTTTTGAAAAACGAATACCCATTGAATCATAGTGAAAACATGAATGCTGTCAAAAGTTAACTCTGTCCACATACCAAAATCCAAAAAATTTATATACTCAAACAATGATATAACTTTTTCCTTATATCAGTCATGAGCTCATGAATACTGTCAAACATTTCATTTTCTTCTTATCCCTTCATTATACGCATATCATCTTCTTTCCAAAAATATCTGAATAACCTTTCATGGTTTCTGGTACCATTTAACATATAATTTCAAAAACATAAGGAAAAAATAGTGTAATAATCCATAGATGTCTCTTTATTTGATAGTAGCTTGATATTACTTATACAACATTACTCTTGATAAACATGTAATCACTCCACTACCTTCTTAAACCATTGACCGATCTTGAACAATTCTTTCATCTCACATATCATTTGTAGTCTCTTCATCATCATCAACATAAATACTACCCATATGACCATCCTGATTCTCTTCACGAGACTTTCCCTTAGGGAATTTGTTTGAATAAGGCCCATAGATTCAATATTTAGAACATTTAACCATTTTTTATATCTTAGAAATACCATTATCCTTGTCCATGGTGTTAACCGAACCTCTTCCTTTACAATTACTGGAGTTGTGTCCTTCTTTTCCACACCCAAATCATTTTCGAGTTCCTTTGAAACATTCTCCTTGTTTCCTCTTCCCACATGATTTACATGAGAGAAATTGAACTTTCTATACTCTATGATCATCATGAAACTCCATCTTTCTCTTATTAGCTGAGTCGAGAAACTTACCAATGTTTAGATTATTGATCATATTATGAGATTTATGATTAGGCATAAGAACTATGTTTGGACTTCCAAATCCCGTTTCATTTGGTTGATCATGAAGAATATCATTCCATTGTCCATCATATCCTCCATTATCGTGAATCTTCCTATTTCCAGCCATTTTCTAAGACCCAAAAGGAATAGTGGGAGAGGAAAAAATCATAATCAAGTGGGATTACCTTCAATATCTGACATCTTAGGTTTAATTATAATATTTTTATCGCAATTCAAGGACTATAACCTATACTTATTATTAACCTTAGAGACATCCTTAGACATACCTTAGAAATATCTCTAGGGATTTCACTAAAGTTTTCGCATCCTAATTTCTAAAGGTTGACTAAACCTTTCCTCTGATACCAATAATATAGACCCAAAGCTTGACATACATCGACATTACATTAATTTTTCAGAATACTTAATACATAACAAAAACAGACACGAAAGGACCATAATAGTTTAGTGTATTTGGAAACTTGGAATATAATATTCTAATCGTGGTGAAAGATCTTCATCATCCCCCATAAAGGTCTCCCCTTTTGTTTTCTTACCTAAAACCTTCCTTTTAATCCTGGGGGAAAAGAAAACATAAAAATGGTGAGCTCAAATGCTCGGTAAGGGTAAGGATGGAGAAAATAAAACTAACCATATACATTTCAATATAAAAACATGAACATAATGTTTAAACATAAAAATCTTGAGCAATGACATAAAACATGGAAGGATGTATGACATATATCATAAAGAAACATTAATCATGATAAAATAGAATGGGAATAAAACATGTAATTGTGGCAACCATTAAGCACATGTTATGATTTCCATAGTATCCATAGCATTGCTGCTAAGACCATCGTAGTGGACAAAATCCCATTCTGAAACGAGTTCACTCCTCGTTCCAGTCCTGTAACACTGAACCGGATTAACTTACCATTACAGCGATGTCTATCCTATGAGATATAAATCTTTACCCAATTCATTGGAGGGATATATAGGTCACACCCATCTCATAATGAAACCATTCTTATCTGTTCCAGAAAATCATAAATCATACATCATAGCATAACCCATGTAATATAATGTGACTGTTAAACATCATGCCATTATAACAGAATCCATATAAAAAATGGAAATCATTCCGTCATAAGAAAAATAAAACCATGTAAATAACGAAGACATTATACATGAAACATAAACATATTAAATAATGTCATTTTAGATGGAAAACAGTTTTGAGAAAACACTTGAAATGAGTTCTTGAGGAAAATATCCTTTCTTCTTCAAAATCATTTTCTATTCACAAAATGCCATACAATTTTAAAAGAAATGTATTTTTTTGAAAATAATCATGAAATATTGTAGAGTAAGCTTCATGAAAATAAGGCATTATGAAACCATAAATTTTTTTTCATGCCGTATAATTTAAAAAAAACATTCTCCTCGAACTTTTAACTGAAAAGTCAAAAAGGTACCACGAATGGTAAACAAAAGAAAGATTTCTTCCATAATACAAAGTAAAAGTAAAAGAGGGGTAAAAATGAATTTAATCCTAAATGGAAGAATATTAAACACTTTATAAAAAAAATTTATGGACATGGATGAAAAATATAACCCCAGTAATTACTTACGAATAAACAATCTCAGATAAGAATGGGATTGAAATAGTTATCCCTTACCTTAGGTCCGATATTCTTCGTACATATCCAAACCTCTTGTATAATAATTTAAATAATGTCATTGCTTTATTACAGAATCATATTCATTGTTATGATATCATATATGGTTTACTTATGACTTTATATTACCTGTTCTTTTGTAAATTCCATGTTAAAGCAGCGTTTTGGGAAAAATCATTTTATTTATCGTACGTATATGGACTTGTTGTTATTGATATTATTATTAATTATATCATGATTTACTTACTTACAGAATGTAAATCATGATTTATATATCATATATATATACTGTGTATATATATAATAGATAGATAAATTAAATGAAATATACTGTTCATGGACACGGTAGGCTGTACGTATGGATGAATGCTGTTTTTGTTTCCATATTGAATTAAATGGAATTAAGTAAATGAAAAATATATGTACATAAATATAGTATCATTATTATGTAATACATTTCATCATTATTTATTACATATATACTTTATAGTCATACTTTAATGGTTAATCATGGAAAATGAATCTCATCGCGTTCGTGGATACGGTAGTCCATACGTACGCACAAGTGATGATATCATTCCCATAATTTTTTAATAGAATTTGATTGAATGGTATAATATATTAGAATCAGTATGATATTATAATAATAATATATAGATATTATTTACACCATTATACCCATCCAAGTATGGTGGTGGTGGAAAAACTGATTACACCACGGCGTGGAGACGGTATTCCGTACGTACGCACGCGCGATGATTTCATTTTTCGTAGGCCGGATAAAAGGTGAAATGGGTTTGTTTCAATTTATAATAACATATCATTATATAATTAATTA
Organism: Viscum album; assembly: GCA_963277665.1. Lineage (NCBI taxonomy): Eukaryota > Viridiplantae > Streptophyta > Magnoliopsida > Santalales > Viscaceae > Viscum > Viscum album. The sequence continues at coordinate 195,794,227 of OY728157.1, read as the reverse complement.
TTATGTTATTACTTTATAATGAAACAACTAAAGAATAAGAAGATGAAGAAGAAAGTAATTGGAAAGGGCCGGTAATGGATATTACCTCTTCATTGACGCGCCTCTTCTTAACCTCATCTTAGGGAACTAGAGTTGGTCTTTGAAGAAGACCAGGACCTCTAGGATGTTTCTAGGGAAGTGGAGAACATAAATTTTTAGGGTTTGTCCGAGCTTGATGACTCAACGTGGTGTGAGGAGGAGAAGGAGGAGGTGTCCTTTTATAAGGGATGAGCGGGGCACCTTTGGAAAAACTCAATATATTATTTTATAATAAAGTCATATTCGGTATATAATAGCTCCAAATTGAATTATTTCGAAGATAAAGTGGGGATGAGTCGAAATCTTCTCAACCAATTGGTTTTAGACAAGTTTAGGTTACTATTTTAACCTTATCATTTAGATTTAACTCTAAGTTAAATAATTTATCTTTTACCATGTCTTTTTGTTTTCTTACACTATATGGTTAATAAAATTAATATAACAAGCCTATAGAACCCCATGTGGTTCATTATTAATATATATAACGTTATATAATACATTTGGCCGAACCTTATATTTTTAGGAATAAAATATCAATTAATAATATAATATTTGTTTTAAAAACTATTTTATGTCAATTTTGACACTATTTGGTACTAGAATTTTGTGAAAATCATAACAGCATTATTAGTTCAAAAATATTTAATTAAATCAATACTAACATGAAATATTAACCTATAAAATTATTGTATTTCAAAAAAAGTCTCAAATTACATTTATTTGGGTATTTATAATATCAACTATGTTAATATTTCATTTATAAAGTAATTATTGCATCATCATTGTGTCATAAATAAATTAATCTATTTAATGTCTAAAAATTATAAATAAAATTCCATTATGTAGGAAATCTTTTTATTCTTCTAAATAATATTTATAGTTGTATTTATCTTATGTATAACCCTATATAATTTTATTTATTTATTAATCATTGATTTTAACTATTTTAACTCTTTATTAAATAAAATAATAATAAATGTTTTAATCTAATCCAAGTGGACCTAAACGGTAATAGTTTATTCATAGGGTTGTGTTTTGTCGAATTTCAATTATCCAACAGATTTAGAGCATGTGTTAGGTTAATAGTAATATCATTTTTACCCTTAATTACCCTATTTACTTTTAACCGCTGTAAATAAAAGTAAAAAGCTTCTAATCACCCAAAAAATATTTTTATCTTATTGAACCACATTTTACTTCTTGATATTAACCCTGTCTGTCAGGTTTTTGAAATTCAACTCATATAATTGGTAAAATTACGTTTTACGTAAATTTTCAAATTCTTCTAGGAGGTGGGTAAAAGACGGTCAAAAGTTCAATAAAATTTTTATATATCTAAAATTATTATAAAATGAATCCAATGAATTACATTGAACTTATATAGGTATTATGTATCAATTTTGAATAAAATAAATTTAAATAAAATAAATAATTATTCTAATAAAAAGTCATTTTTTAAATAGTTACCCAGTGTTTTCACTATTCATCAAAAATTGACAGTTTTCAGAAAAATACCAAAAATTCACCCTAAAATAATTTCGATATTCCGAATCCAAAAATGATGTCCATTTTGAAAAATAAAATTTCAAAACGTTGGTATTACTATTAATAACAGTTAGTTTATATAACATATTGTTCTTTAGTGAAACTCGGTATTGTGTACAACAAACGCTATCGTGGAAGGTCGCGATTGCGTGTAATGCAAGTCATGTCAGGGATTCGAGTAGTGAAAGCTCCTTTTGGTGTAGCGTACAACAAAATACATCAATAAAATTAAAAAGAATATTTTTGATAAAATCTCGGGGTGTTACATTTCAAACATTGGTTTATAAAATTACATAAATACAAATTATTACATACATTGGAAAAATTTAATGTTTCTTTGTATTTTAATCATAACCCAACTCATGCAATTTCTGAACAAACCACCCCTGATCATGAAAAATAATGTGCTTATATAATAAAAAAATTATTATTTTAGTAATAATATAATGAAATAAATTAACAAAAACTATTAATTTTTTAAAATGGATTTCAATTTTAAATAAAAAGATGCACTTAGAGTCATATCGATCACACCATGCATTAGATAGAGGTGAGTATGATTCAAAAATGTCTTAAATGACTTGTGTATCATTGTACTAAATTATAAAAACAATCTTAACATGTTTTCTTAATTTTGAGTACTTCATTTTTCTTTTTTACTAAAATGTCATTTTAAATTAGAAACATGCACTTTCGGCTCATTTTTATAACATCTTGTATCTGTTTAATGTGAATTATTTTTACAAATCATAAATGACTTACGAAGTTTTTTCTAAAATTATATAGAAAATATTAGTGCATTTTATAGTTGTCAGTGAGTGACACTTTTTGAACAACAATATCAATTTTAAACAGATAATGGAAACTTGGAGTCATACACGGAATATCATGTATCAAATTGAGTTTTGGATGATTCATAAATGTCAAAAATTTCTTATAGATTATTTCACTAAAGTATCAAAATAATCTGAAAGTATTTTCTTGGTTTTGAGTAGGACAGTTGTCCATTATACTAAAATTGATGCCAATTTAAAATAAAAAGGATACACTTTGGGTCATACCGATTACACTGTGCATCATATTGAAGTGACACTGATTCCTACACATTAAAAATTACTTATGGATCATTTTACTAAAGTATCAATACAATATTAATGTGTTTTATTAGTTTTGAGTCAGTCACGTGTCTTTTTTACTAAATTGTCATTTTAAACTAGAAACACGCACATCCAACTCATTCTGATCACATCATGTGTAGATTTGATGGGAAAGGAATTCATACTCATCCAAAATGAATTATGAATTTTTTTCTAAATTATAAATAAAATATCATCATTTTTTATTAAGTTTCAGTGAGTGACACTTTTTCATCTAAAATATCAATTTTAAACTGATAAGGTACACTCTGAGTCATACCGGGCATATCCTATATCAGATTGAGGTTAGACAGAGTCCTATATGTCAAAAAGGATTGATGGGTCATTGTTATAAAGTATCAAAATAATCTGAATATTTTTTATAAGTTTTTTAGTAGGACAATTGTCCATTTTACATAAATTTATGAAAATTTTAAATAAAAAGATTCATTTTGAGTCATACATGTCACACTGTGCATCAGATTAAAGTTTGAATGATTAACAAACATCCAAAATTATTTATCGATCATTTTCCTAGAATATAAAAACAATTTTAATGTGTGTTTCTTGGTTTTGATTACGTCACTTTTTTTTTACTAAAATGACATTTTAAAATTAAAACACACACTTTGAGTCATACAGATCACATTGTGTATCATATTGATGTGTGGATGATTTCTACACATAAAAAATTACTTATGAATCATTTTAATAAATTATTTAATTAATTTTAATGCATTTTCTCAGTTTTGAGTAGGTTAGTTGGCATTTCTACTAAAATTTATGTCAATTTTAAATACAATCACCCACTTAGAGTCATACCAGTCACACTGTGTGTCGAATTGATGTGAGGATGATTCATGCACGTCTCAATTCACTTATGGATCATTTTACTAAAGTATTAAAATAATATTATTGTGTTTTTTAATCTTGTATTAGGTCAGTTTGTTTTAAAAAAAATAGATGTCAATTTTGAATAAAGACACACTTAGAGTCATACCAATCACACTGTGCATCAGATTGAGTTGAGAATTATTCCAACACATTCAAAATCACTTATGGATTATTTTACTAATATATCAAAACATTAAAAAAAATTTCTAATTTTTTAGTATGTAACATGTCTTTTTTACTAATATTTCATTTTAAACATAAAACATGCACTTTGACTCATATGGATTTTATCATGTATCAGTTTAACATGACAATGATTCCTACAGTTTAGAAATTATTTATGAATAAATACCAAATATTATCAAGAAAATGTGATCATGTTTTCTTTGTTTTCAATGAGTGACACTTTTTAAAGTCAAATGTCGATTTTAAACTGATAATAGACACATTGAGTCAAGTTAGGCACATTGTGTATCAGATTGAGGTGCAGATAATTATTAAAAATCACAAATGACTTATGGATAATTATATTATTGTATGAAAACAATATAAACATGTATTCCTAGTTTTGATTTTGTTAGTAGTCATTTTTACTAAATTTAATGTCAATTTTAAATATAAAGAAGTGCTTTGATTCATACCGATCACATCATGTGTCAAATTGAGGTGAAAATGATTCAGACATGTCATAAAGTCTCAAAACAATCCTAAATTTCATGGTTACCATGATTTCAATTTACTTTATTTATAGAACTTCCAACACTTCCTGATAAGCTATGAACAAACCACATAAACTCGAAAAAATGAGTCCACCTATATAAGAAAACAATTATTATGAGAAATACAAAAAAGAAATAAATTAGACATAAATATGAAATAATATATTAATTATATTGGAAATGATTTTACTATGAAAATATGAATATTAAATATATTATTGAGCAATGGAGGAAATTTTAAATAAAGTGATAAATTTTAACACTATATGGGAGAAAGGCTTTGAAGGGGAAGAAGTCTGTGGAAGTTTTGGTGCCGAAAGGAATAATATATAGAAAAATAACCCCAACTCAAACAAAAAAATCCAGATGTATAAGAAAAAAATTATGATGTGGGTAATACTATAAATAAATATATTATGCATAAATATGAAACAATACATTAATTCTATAGACAATGAATTTACTATTCACATATTAAGATTACCTTTGTAAATTAGCACATGCAACGTCCTTTCTCTTACAACAAAGGTAGTGGAGATAACTTGAAATAAATTGATAAATAAAACAATATAGGGGTAAAAAGGATTTGAGGGAGAATAAGTCTATGAAATTTGTGGTGTAGAAAGGCATAAAATGTGGAAACACCACCCCAACTCAGACAAAAGAATGCACCTATATAAGAAAACAATTATTATATGAGTAATACTAAAATGAAATGGATTAAACCCATATATGAAACAATAAATTAATTATATGGACAATTATTTTACTATGAAAACATCAAGATCGCCTCTTTAATTGAGTAGAGGTAGAATCATTTCTCTTCATTTAAAGGGAGTGGTGATAACATAAAATAAAGTGATAAATGAATGACTATTGAGGTTAAACGGTTTTTGGGGAGAAGAATTTTGGACGTTTTGTTGCAAAAGGAATAAAATATGGACATACCACCCCATCTTGAACAAAATTATTCACATATATAATAAAACAATTATTATGTGAGTAATACTAAAAAGAAATCAATTAATCATAAATATGAAAGAATAAATTAATTCTATGGACAAGGATTTTACTATACAAACATCAAGACTATCTCGTTGATTGAGTAGAGAATGTATCATTTCTCTTCTTGAAGAGGCATGACACATGGATATAAATATTATAAAATAAATGAACTCTACAAGGAATAATGAAAATAAAAAGAATATTTCATTATATAAATTTTCGGTAAAATAGAGAAAGTATATCGTGACATAAACTTTACATATTTCCAAAGGGTTTCCTTCATTATAGTTTGTTCTTTAAAGGTCTTGGTAACAAAATCATGTGTAGAAGACATTGTGTGCATTATTAGTCAAATATTTAATTTATATTTTGATAATAAATTAGAGAATATATAATATTACATGGAAGACATAATATATTAGAAAACACTTTTACCTTCTCATTGAAATACCTTTATTTTTTAAAGGATTCACGGATTTTTTTCCTCTATCGAGAATCAAAATCCTCCATTTGTGGTCCCCTATAATGTATAATACAGTTTATACATTGGTAGCGAGATGAACTAATTATGATGTCCCAATGAAAGGGTCATCCTTGATTGAATTTTCATATGACACGATCTTTGATTTATCTATAGTAGGAAAATTGACCAATTCTTGTTTTTTGGATTAGAGACATAAAATAATTTTACTAATTGTGATGCAATTATGAATAGACTATCTTTTTTCCCTTCCACACTAAAATTTACCTTAATATGACCATTTCATCAACTTTCACTCCATTGAAATTTTCAACACGTTTGAAACAGATAAGTATCACTTCAAATGTTATATAATCGAACTCGTATATCTATTCGATAATGAAAAAAATATAAAATATTTTCATAAATTGGATTTTTATCCTTGGAACTTGATATGTGAATCGCTTCATCCAAAAGAAAACGACAACTATTTTTCATCATACTAAGTTCATCATGTTCCTTTGTATAGAACATATAACCATGCATTAAAAAACAAGTGTAAGATATAAAATTTTTATTTGGCCCTGTAGATTGTCATTGATTTCATTCAAAAATTGAATTCATATTTTCAGATAACTCCTTATAAATTTGATATATGAACCATCCTATAAATTTCTGATTATGCGTATTTTATATCCATCCTTCATACTTTGATGGATTCAAGTCTCTATGAATTTATTTTTGGGATTTAATGTATGGATCAACATCTTCACTATTGTATAATATGTAAAGGCATGACTGCTCCCACTCTGTCAAAGTAATTGTAACAAAATATCTTCTATAAGTACCTTTACTCATAAGGTGTTAACTATAATGAGACTTTGGGAGACCAATGCTTTCAAAATATGATAGGTAATCAGTACAAAATTAAATATCTTTCTAATATATATATCATTCTTCAATACAACCTTTGGACTGACTATGATTCTTGACATACCATTTCAAAATCTTTATATACCGTTCAATGGGGTACATCCATCTCCAGTCAATAAGATCACATGGTTGAACCTCTCAAACCTAGTGAACTATCAGGTGGACCATTTTACCAAATAATTATGGTGGGAATAACATCTCTAATTCATATAATATGACTGAAATATCCTTATTCATGATGAGAAACATCACCGGGTTTACAAATATATTACATATGGCTTGGAAATATAAGCAGAGTCTTGTTAATATATGTCATAAATTTTGAGGTAGAATTCATCGGAAAGTAAAAAAATTAAATCATCCATCAAAACATGATATTCATGTGATTTTAGTCCTTGTAACTAAAAATTATTCATTTAAATTACATTATTGATATTTGAGTAATACTTAGATGGAAAAATTCCACCTTTTACCCTTCACTGTTTCTAACTCTTCCCTTATCCCTATTTCAATAAAGTCCAACCTAGCCTTGATGCCATATTTTTTTCAAGAAAATTTAGTAACATGTCTATAACACTATAAAATACCTTTTTTCTACATGAATGACATCAAGAAAATTTATATCATAATAACAATTCTAATATGGTAATTCAAAGAAAATTGGTCACTTCTTCCAAACTAATTTTGTAATATTATTTGTAGATGGTTTACCAAAAATAGTGTCAATATTTTTTACTTTATTATACAATTTATATATCGTTACTAAAGATATTTTTGTACCTTTTTTGATATTCTCATTTAATGCTGTCATCCACAATCCAAATTTGTGTCATCAAGGTAAAAATTTATAATGTCTTAAAAACATAGTTTTCAAGGAATGATTCAACCAAACTGAGTTTTGTGCATTTTTCACAAATGGGAAACCCCATCATTCCTTTAAATCTATTGCCTAATAAATTTACATAAGGAGGTAAGTAATTTATCATTTCATACAACATGTAACTCAATGTTAATTATTAACTTCTATGAGAATCAAACATTGTAACACTTTTATCCCACATCAATTTCAAATATTAGATCAATATATCCAAATAGACATCAATATCATACCGGGATTCTTTGGTCCAAATATAAGTAGAGACAAAATAATGTATTTGTGCTTCATGCATAAACATGGAAGAAAGTTATAATTTACCAACATGATGGGATGTGTACTATGAGTACTACTCAGTACACTAAAATTATTTATTCAATTTATAGATAATGCAAGACACAAGCTTTTGGGATCATTTCCAAATTCAAGAAACTTGTAATCAATTTTTTCCCACTAATGAGATTTTGTTGGATGATGTAGGTTACCATATTTAATTCTTGTATCTGCATGCCACATTAAAAGTCTTATGGGTTTTTGAAATCCATATAGTCTTCTAAACTATGGAATGATAGGAAAGTTCTATACAAATTTTGAAGGACTTGATTTATTTTTCTTGTATCATTATGTTCCATAGTTAGGGAGTTTTATGAGTGATTCATGGTCCTTGAAAAACAATATGAAATCATATAGAAAAGCATTTATTTTTTTAGATTACATGCCCATTGAAATTAAATTTTTTTATCATAATATATTTCGCATGGTAGTTTATTTTCTTCTGGTAGAATATCATTTTTGATAACAAGTAGTTTTGAAATGTTGGTGTCACTCCATCCATTTCTAGCTTTAAAATTATATAACTTCAATACAGTTGAAAATTATGTGTATTTACTACAATCGGTATATAATTGTTTCTTGGATCACCTATTTAACTCCTCAAACAAATTTGGACAATAATAAAGGTCATATTCAATTTACAATATCATTTCTTCCATGTGATCTACATCATAACTTACAAAGGTATTCATATGAATTGATTAATGAACCATAGTATCATCCCAATGAAATTCCACATTCATATTTTCTCCATGTTTAGTCCAACATTTTTTTATTTGATCTATTCTGTGAAAAATCAAATGTTCATCCAACTCTTATGGACTAATATGTATTGAATAACAATAACATAAACATGGACAAAGGATTTTAGAATGTTCTTCTGCAAGCTCTTTTACAAAGGTGATGAACTCTTTAACTCCACATTCATACTAGTTTGACAAATAATTATCATGCATCCATTTTTGATTAATATATATCCTATTGAGTTTATAAAATATTAATTTTTTATGACATATAAATAAATACAAATAAGATATTCATTATAAAAGGTGAAAGTTATAGAAAATTCTAATAAATAAAACTCAACATTTGATTGTTTCAAAAAATAATTAGTATGTTGAAGAAAATGGGTAATTAGATTTCAGAAAAGAGTTAATCAACTATGGAAGGTTTTATCCTATGAATTAATTTAAAGGTGAAATTTATAGTCAAATCAAACTCATTTCATATTCCATGATCTATACCCACCCTGAATATTTTTTTGGAAATTCACAAAACATATCTATTATTTCATCAAATTGGATCCACATGATATGTATATTTATTTATCACCCATTAAGGAATGCGTAGTTTAGAAAATGACACTCCTAAATTATATAGGAACCCCTCCAACACACTTTTAGAACCAAAAAATTATGATCACTACTACAAATATTGACTTTATTAGCGCTAGAAAAGTCTATTAATAGAGCTAAAGAAACTGATGTTAATCGAGGGGAAGATAAAGGGGGTCCCTTTTATAAGCGCTCAGAAAAGCGTTGATAATGGACCCTTTTATCAGCACTTTTAAAAATTACTGATACATGTTGAAAAAATATTAGAAAAATAAAAAAATATATTTTTTTCAATTCTGGGGGCTTCAACAGCGCTTGAATCCCCCTTTAACAGTGCCCACCACCCATGGTAGCCCACACATTCCCCAGGCCAGCTCCACCCAATCCCACCCCCCTTTAACAATTCTAGGATCTAAGCCACACCCCCTTTAACAAAACTAGGTAATTCCCCACACATCTGCATGTGACATGCCTCCCTCAGGATTCGAACATGAGACCTCCTGCCTACGCGCCTAAGCCTTTACAACTCCACCATATTTCATTGATTTTAATTTGTTAATATATCTATTTATTTATATATATATTTAGTTATATTTACTCATATATTAATATATATGTATATTTAGTTATATTAATATATATATCCGTATATTAATATATATATATATATATTAAAACATATAATATATATATTTATATATTTATTTATTCATATTAATATATATATATAGTAATATTAATATATAATTATATTTAATTATATTAATATATATATATATTTATATTAATATATATTTATATCTATTTATATATGTGTTTTTATTTCTAATTTTTTTATCTGTGTTTTTTTGTCTATTAATATATATTAATATATATTTATAATAGTAGTTTTAAATGCATTTATAAAATATGTTTTCTTATGCGTGTTTTTATAAATAATAAATATGTACATACATACATACATATATAAAAGGCACACACACACACAAATATATATTATATGTATATCAATAGTTATAATTATAGATATTTATATATATTTACAAATATTATATATTAATATGTACAATCAAAATTTCTAGAAATGGGGTCTTGAGAAACCTAACAAATCGCAGAGTCACTAAAAAATGCATGACATCTGTTTTGGGTGTCTGTTTCAGCTCCGGGAACAGTCAATCCCAATATCAGGGAATGAACTATGATAAAAAAGGTGTCAGAAGCCAAATAGGCACACATATCAGAAGTTATGACTGTTTCAAGAAAACTTTGACAAGGGTCTGGATACGGAAACTGAGTTTTGGAGGCCTTCTAGTTTTTTTTTGTGATCATAGTGTCCTATTCATGAATGGAGCTTTTTTCAGTTATCCTTTTTCATAGATCTCTTCACTTCTTTTGATTTGATATGTGGTAGATCCCTAATGGACACCCGGAGCGAAAGTTATAGTCGTTTGAAGTTGGACTTTTTTTAGAGTTTTATAGCTGATATATCTGTTGTTCCTTGGATCTTTTAACAGTTTAGACTAGATGTGTTCATCACTCATTTCACGAGATTCAATTTAACTTTTCATGACACTCAAATGGAAAACTAGATAATATGTTATGATTGTTTTAGTGAGTTGCTGGTTTCTTCGGTTTTTAGGAGATACAAGAGTTGCAAAATTTCAAACAATAATAAATTCTGCTCAGAGTCTCCGTTTTAGATCTACCACATGTAAAATCAATGCTTGAAAAAATTTACACACTCTAGGGATCACTGAAACCCTTTCTCACATTCTTTAAGGTTCAGAAAGGATAAAAAATCCTCTGAATGGTCATAGGTTTGGTTCTATGGGTCCGTTTTCCATAACTTCTTCTCCAGGTGTATGTTTTGCCTCAACCACATATAAAATCGAATCTTACGACCAGACCTACACTACGGTGACCATTGTAACACCTTATCATATTCTTTATGGTACAAAAATGTCATTAATCCCTACAAACGACCATAATTTCTGCTCCGGGGTGTCCATTTTGGGTCTCTGGCATATCAAATCGATATAAAAACTTTTTTAAAAAATATTTATTATATTTATATCAATATAATTATAATTATCTATCAATATATTATTTTTTATACATTTTTTTGAAATATACATATTTATCAGTGCTAAGAAAATGTGCACTGATAAAACCTCCCTTTATGAGCGCTACTAAAAAAAGCACTGAAAAATGGGGCCCTTTATCAGGGCTAAAAAATACCTGATAAAGGGTCACCTTTAAAAGTGCAAAAAAAGCACTGTTCAAAGTGACCCTTTATCAACTCTCTTTTAGCATTGATAAAGGGTGGTGCTGCGGAAACCCAGTTTGGGGTAGTGATATCCCTCAATAGAAGCTACAAATAATCTTTATAATTTTTATCCATTAAACCTTATAGAGGACATGGTCTTAATAGGATGTCTTACATTATTCAATATGAAGAAAAATTTTAATAGAAGATACGATTTAATTTATTTAATTAACATTTTCATATATTTATTTTCCATTTATCTTCTTCAACTACTTATTCATAATCCTAATTAACTAATTTAATAAAATAAAAATATAATAATTATAATTCTGTAATAAATATATTATAATAAATTTAACTTCATATTAATTCTCATCCATTGATTATTACATGTTATTTTTTTGGGTCAATTTAACCACCAACATGAAGGATGATATAAAATGATATCGTGGATTATTATAAAAACATAATTAATTTTTTATTTGTTATTTATAATGAATGTATTTTTTATGGTTCTATAAAGATAACATAAAAATTTAACCAAATATTAATAAACGACATTATGTTTTTCAAAAATTAACCAAACAAGCATGTTATAGATTCCATGTTGGGGAACCATACCTAAAACATTCGTAGAATGAACATGGAACATATTAACTCACAATGAAACAATAATTATAATACCTTTAGTATTGAGAAGAAGATGAAATCATTAACAATGATGAATGACCATGGTCACTATATATAAATAGATAAGGAATGATTGGAACTGTAATCAACCAATGATCAATATAAATTAAAAATTTAGAATTAAGCTTGCGAATAAAGATGGGGTATAAATGTAGATAGTGAAATGGTAGACATGGATTAAATTACTAATGAAATCATCATACAAGAAATAAAAAATGAACAGAAAAATACACAAAAAATAATCACAAGGCATAAATTGATAGGTTGCTGAAAATACTCTTCAGAAACCCTAACTACAACAGAACACCTGATGTCTGATGATTTTTGAGATGCTGGAAGTAGTGTTTTGGTGTGATTCGAGTTTTGATTAAATGAGGAGGAGCAGTAGTAGTTGGTGGATTCCATAAAAATATTCTAATATCAGAACAAGTTCACAAGTGGTTAGGGTTTTTAAATAGATCAGGACACTTTTATAAGCGCTTAAAAATAAGAACTTATAAATATTCTATTTATCATCAATTAAGTGATAACCACTTATAAAAGGAATATTTATCAATTCTTTTTTAGCATTGATAAAATTAGGTCTTTATCAATGATAAAAAAGCACTGCTAAAATTCATATATGTTAGTGCTTCTTTTAGCGTTGATAAAGAACTACATTTATCACCACTTATTACTTGAGCACTGATAAGGATTTATAATTATAATTATAAATAAAAAATTGTGTATATATATATTCAATAATTGTATATAAATATAATTTTTTTTAATATATTCCTTTTTAAATATATTTATTATAATTTTATAATTATAGAAATATTTTTGAAAAATAATATTTATATCAAATTTCAAGTGCATGCATATGCATATATTTTATAAATGGGTGAATTTGAATAAATTAAAAATAAGTACACAATAATAATATTGTAAAATGGATAAGTTGTCTGTGTGTGCATTGTATATAAAAATTCATTAATTACATATATGTGAAATCAATATAACACAGATTTGATCTATGATAAATTGAAAAATCAAACGACCCATTCAATTTTATGTCCATTAAACTATGAAATTAGTTATTATTTTTAATTCATATTAATTTCTAATTATAAACCATTATTCACTAAATATATGACAATTTAATGTAAAGCACATAAATATATTGTAATATATAAATCATATTTATATACATCAATATATATATATATATATATTTAATATAAACAATTTATGAACATTAATCGTCATAATTATCCATTTAATAAAATGTTTAAAATTTAATAATATAGAATCAACTTATTCTTTTTTATCATTTAGTTGATAAAATTTTTAATATTTTTTTAATAAACTAATTTTTTTTTTATTTATTTAATTCTTTTATTTTATTTATTTGGACCTTTATCAGTTCTAAAAAGGTGAAAATACAATATATATTTATCAGTGATAAAAATAAAGCACTGATAAAGGGTACCCATTACTTGTACTAACAAAAAAGGGATGATAAAAGGTACCATTTATCAATTATAAAAATAAAGTGCTGATAAAGGTTCAATTTATCAGTGCTAAAAAAAGTGTTGATAAAAGATTAACTTTATCAATGTTATCTTTAGCACTGATAAAGATTCCATTTATGAACACATTTTTCTAGTGCTGATAAATATCAGTGCTGTTAAACTCCAGTTTTGTAGTAGTTCCCTTGATTTGGACTCAAATGAACATAATCAATAAACCTATAATATTTCATAAAATTAGTCATAATCATCAATGTATGGTTAAATAGTGATAACAATAAAGAATATAGGGATTATGAGTCATAACCATACCAGTTTCAACCTCTTATGTTGAATGGATTGTGAAACTAATGATGACCAAATATGATTCCATTCATGAAAGACGATGTAATAAAAAAACAACAATGGGAGGAACCTTTGGATATACTGGAGGAAATGAGAGTGAAATATCATTATATAAAAGTTCACCAATTTATTTATTTATATATTTTAACATTTTAAAGTAAATATATATGAATACAATGAGAACTTGTTTTCCAGGCATAAGGTACTTGTCTAGGGGTCACCGGCCACACGATGGGCCACCTGGGGCTTCTACTCTAATGCCCCATCCACTGAGTACCTAGTGTAATCTCTAAAGAAATATATTCCCTACAACCTAGCTTGTTTTTCTGAAATGTTACCACTTTAACTACTCAAAAAATAATAAATACCCAAAATACATGAGGTTTGGTGAAATTGAAATTGAAATCATACCTCATATGAATATGGAGTGATATAGATTGGATAGTCACACAAGGATAAAAGATTAAAGGTATGATAATTCTATATAATTATAACCATTTAAATAAATAATATAGTATTTAAAATAAATTTATACTAAAAAATTACATTTGGAGATGAAAGGAAAATGATTCGGAACCCTTAACTCAGTTAAGGTTCTTATCATAGAGTTGGCCCATAGAACCAAAATAATTCTTCAACATCGAAGAGATTAAAATGAGAGAAAGTACATAATAAATATATAATTAAATAAATTTAACTTGTTTTAAATAGAAATGGGAATTTGGGATGAGTATTCATAGGCCTGGTGAGTGGAATCCCTTGAAGTAACGTATTGATTATTATTTTATTTTATCCCAAGTGCTCTATTACTCACTAAAGTTTTCCATTATCTTCCTCAATTATCCACTATAATTATTAGTGATTTTTTTGATAAAATCACTTTATTGGATGCATTTGTCCATCTTGCATATATATGATGTCATATTTATAGTATTCCATTATTTTCTACAGTATTTTACTTTTTCTATACAAAATTATCAAAATTCACCCTTTACCTAATATCGATGTCCTGATTCCAAATATTTGATCGATTTTTTTTCAAATTAATCCTCTAATTATGTAAAATTTAATTTTTTATTAAATATGATTTATTTCATAAAAATGTAGTATCATAGAAAAATTCATTTAATTAATTTAATAAATTGATCATTAATACCACATACCACCTGCATACATAATTCCATATTATATATCCATAAGCCTTAATGGTAAGGTATTCAATAAGGATACATTCATGGGGTGGTTCAATAAACCTTGATTTGGTAGTAATGTCCTTTAAATTGAATATTTCTTGCATATAATTCCTCTCAAACTTCAATTGTGAAAGTTCCATTTTTTCCTAGTCTTATACAAACCCTTGTGATGTTACCTCCTTCCAAATCATCAATAAATGTACTTCATAAGGGATTTTTCTAGAAGTCGAGTCCATGGTTTATTACATAATCACTAATTAAATCTTATCATTTCCTTTCTTAATATTGACCAATAATAATAGTTACTTAATAATGACTATGTTTCTTGGTTTTTTGAATGTAAAATTTTAATTAGAGGGGGGTGATAAAAGAGTTTGAAAAAAAATGTGGGATGGATTTTAATAAATAATTAGAGATATTTATTTACATAGAGATCCATGTATGGTTCCTATAGAAAGGATACCTTAGACCACTACCTACATGGAATATAAGATGATATTTTAACCAAGATTTAGATTCAAATATACAATAGGTAGGGGTATCGCTGTTATAGTAGAGAAAGTGTCAATGATGTTGAATGAAGTGTCGAAAATGATGAATATAACATTGGAAATAGTGTGGGAATAAATCCATGATGTATGATTCCATGTATTGAATGTATTCATAATGACATCAATTAAGAATAATTCCTGGGTAATGATGATAAATAGTACAAAAGAAGGTTATATCATGGTTGAGAGAGAAAATTACTCCATGTGTTAGAAATTCCTATGAGTGAGAGAAATTCCCATGGGTGAGTAATAAAATTCCATCAAGTGAAAAAAATTATTCAGGTGTGGTTTGTAAATGATTATGAGTGTTTAGATAGATGATATTTGATATATATTTGTAATTTTGGATATGATAATAAATTGTATATTTCCCTTGTGAATTAATCTTTAGAAAAACCATGTTATTTTTGGTGTTTTAGGAGTAATTTCCATTGCAATAAAAATATTTAGCCCAACAAATGGTAACAAAGATTCATTGTTTCTACTTGAGATGATGGAGATAGAGTTACATCAATGTGTTCATTGGTTATCTATAGAGATAACACCAATAATGCACTTAATGAATTATTTTAGTATTGACCTAGAAGATCAAAGGAAGATATATATCCATTTAAGGTGGAGTTGATAATGATGAAGCTGATTATGGTGTATTCGATGATGATGGAGTTGATGATAGATGTACATTCAAATTTTAAATAAAGGTAGTGATTTTTGGATTTTTGGAATTTAAAATTTGAACAAGATAGAGAAAGAAAAAAGTGATTACAATCATTGAAAAAATAAGAAATGTGGGATAGAGGTTGAAAAAAGGGATAGAATTATTTTTTGGAGAGATCCAAGTATGAATCTTATAAAAAGGCTGAATCTGACTAATACCAAGGGAGAAAATATGATGACAGATATACCTAAGATGTATCTAATGAGATTGAGCGGGTAGGGGGAGTTGTGTTTGTTATATCTCAAGTTTCGACAATAGTGAATAAAGCATTGACAATTAATAAGGAAGCATCGATGGTGTCATGTGAAGATATCCATGATGGGTGGTTCAATGTATGAAAATATTTCATCATTGAGGAAATCAGGAAACTCCTCTCAGTAATTAAGATAAGCGGTACATAACATGATGAGATCATGAGTGAGTGGGAAAATTATTTTGTGTTTAAAAATTTTCTTCTGGTGAAAAAATACTTTGAGTGTGTGATGAAAGATATTTTAAGTGTTAAGAGAGAGAATCTCTAAGAGATATGTGAAATTTTGGATATAAGAAAAAATTTGGGAGTTTGTTTTGGAAAAAAAATTTCATCTCTTTTGTACTTTACGTTGTTACAAACATCATGTGTATTGGAGAATCCAATCCATGAAGGTTTCACATTGTACATTAATTGTTTGTATTTGTTTATTATCAATTATTGGGTATAAAATTCTTAGAAAATATATATATTGTATTTGTATTGTATCATTATTTTAAAAAATTAAACACTCATATTTATTATTATATATATTCAAGTATTCCATGACATATTTTCTATTTCAATCAATGTTTGTATTTGAGTATTTTTTTATAATGACTCAAAGAGAATAATAAGTTGGGTTGTAACACTCCCAATTAATCAAAGTCTTTAGGTAATATTTTGTTTATATTTGAAAACCATTATATCATAACATCACTCATCATAGTGTTTCATAATAAGAAGTGTGGAGGGTCATATGAGGGTGATGTAAGATTTGGTGATGTGGGCATCAGACCCATTATGGAAGAACCATATACCCTTAAAACCTTTATGGCTACCATAAATGATCTAGGGGATCTTCGTCGGCATCCTGCCGTAGGCCACCGAATTCTTACAGTCATCCATAAAATTGTTGGTGAACTGGACCTCAACACCCCCAATGACCTATCCACCACCACCCCCTCTTCCATGACAACACCATTTCCTAGTGAATTCCTCATCTCTGATGTCCACCTCGTGAACTCTGCCATTATGTTCCTGTGAAGATGCACTCTATCTCCCATGAGCTCATACAAAAATTCCCAAATCGTCGCATCATGCCCTGACTCCAATTCTTG
This sequence comes from Viscum album, assembly GCA_963277665.1. Taxonomy (NCBI): domain Eukaryota; kingdom Viridiplantae; phylum Streptophyta; class Magnoliopsida; order Santalales; family Viscaceae; genus Viscum; species Viscum album. The sequence continues at coordinate 195,776,292 of OY728157.1, read as the reverse complement.
AATACCTGACACCAGGTGTGATAAAGAACCCTGAAACACACTATGATAGAGCATCCCCACCAACAAAAAATAGATAATGTTGTCATCTACCTTTCTGAAGGATGGGGTTTGCACCGACGTAGTCAGTGAGGCCAACATAGTGAATTATATAGGAGGCGATTCGGTAGTTGATAGAGTTGGTGTGAATTGTGATATTAATTTATTAGTTTTAATATTGAAATAAAATGTTGTAAATTATCCCATTTCAATTCTGCATGCATGAAAAATTCATATTTATTTGAATTATTTTTAAACACTCAAACATTTTCTTTGGACCTGCTTCCACTTAGGACTCTATACTATATAGACATCATTATTTGGGCCCTATAAATTAGCCAACCTATTTCTTGCATGCTAATATGACATGATGTCTATACTCTTGTTGTTTTATCCTTAGCTGTTGATAATTATTACCACCCATTACATCATCACCAACCATTTTCTTGATTGACAATAGCTTTGTTGTTTCATCTGTTCGACATGATGTGTGTGGTAGGCATTGGTTGGTCATTCTATTTCAAGGAACTAACGGTGTCTAGGGGAATTGGTCACCCCATGTGACGATCTGATCTCTTGTGATTCAACTATGGTTTTTCCCCACTGTTGATTCTGTGGTGCTCCCATCTCTGGTCTCCAAACCCTAGTAGGATGTTTTCTTCTGATCTCCAATGGTGAACCTCTATGTCTTCCACACTCCGTGATACAGTATTGGTGAACCACTCCTAGTGGAGATTTAAATGTAACACTCTTATTCCATGTTTCTAAAGAATAAGATCCAATCTAGGGAGGTTTTTGAGTTTTGATAGTATTCTTTGAACTTTTAAAATTCAGAACAACCTAGTGAAAACAAGAAGAGATCATGATGTCTAGAAAATTTAGAATCTAGCAGTATAATTTGTTCTCATTTTCATTCCTATATCTCATTTTTAAAAGTTTCATCGTCTATTCTACTATTTATGTATTCTTGTTATCTTCACTGTAAAATTGATTATGTTTCTGACAATTAATAAAAGGAGTGTGTGGGTGGTGGGGTTCTTTACATGAATATAGGTCCCCATAGGAATAAATCATGTTTAATATCTATGTTCTTTACTCTTTCTTTGTAATATTTTGTTTCTTGTGTTCTTTTTGTACCGATCTACAATATTATTCTTTGTTCTGAAAATATTTTTTTTTGGTTCTTGTCTTTTTTGGTGTTCTGCCGTGATTTTGGCCACTACACAGCCTCACAATGTGGTATCAGAGCCCTATTAATTTTCTTTCTATCGAATTCAATTGTTTTTTCCTATTTTCATTATTTATAGTTCTGGTTTCTTTTTGAATTTTCTCAATTTAGTCTCACTCGTACATAGCCACTACAATTATTGATTTCAATTATTTAAATTTTATATCCCTTGAAACATTCTTTTCAAAAGAGATTGTTCGGTAGATGGTGGAGTAGGATTTACATTGTCCACAAGGACTCTACATAAAATTTATTGGTAAACATTCCAATGATGAGATATAAAATGGATAACTTTTATAGTGATAATGAATTTAATTTGTGGATAATTAAGATGATATCCCTTCTTGTACAACAATTCCTCATTGATTCCCTTTATGGGCCCAAGAAGCTTTTTATAACTATAAATGAAACTAGATATCTTTTTACATAATATGTTGATGTTTTCCCCAATGTGTTAGTTAAGGTACATATCCCCCTTTTGTTTTCTTTAGGTGATAAAGTCCTTAGAGAAGTTTATAATGAGTCTAAATCTATTTGAATTTGTCTTAAACTTGGAAAAAAAACATTACCTGATAGCTTCAATAGTAAGTAGTATTTAGAAAAAAAAATATGTTTACATTTAAAATGAAACTTGGTACTTCAATTAAAGCTCATCTAGATGAATTTAACAGAGTCATGTTATAGTTATCCAACATTAATGTTTATCTTGATGATAAGGATCAATCAGTGATCCTCTTAATCTCTTTAGATATTTCCTACAGAACCCTAATAGTGACTATGATGTATGGTTGAGACTCTTTAATCTTGGAAGAGGTTAAATTAGTCCTTATTTCTAAGGAACTACATTCTAAACCTATAATCAAATTTGAGTCTGAGATATTATTCTCTAAGGGTGGAACACGAACTAAAACCAATAAGAAACAATTTAATAAAGTTAAGAACAAAATTAATAAAGATCCCAAACGTAGGCATAATTCAATGGATAGAATGATCACCTATTTTTATTGTATCAGGGAACATTAAACCCTTGTGTAGAAAACTCAAGCATGAGATATAGTCCAAAAAAACCCACTGATCAGTCCCTTCTTGTAGACTCTATTTATGAAACTACTGAGGTCCTTTATGTATCCACCCATGAACTCAATCAAGGGTGGGTCCATGATTCTGGGTTCTCTTTCCATATGTTCTATTTTAGAGTGTCCTTTATTGAGTTGGTTGAGAGGGTAGAAGGAGATGTACTCTTAGGTAATAACAAGAGGTGTAAGGTTGAGGGTATAGGTTCTATTTTGTTAGAAGTTGATGACCATGCTATCATTACATTTATTGATGTTAGGAGGGTTCGCAAACTCCAAAGAAACCTTATTTCCTTAAGATTCCTAGACCAAAATATGTTCACCTTTAGGTCTAAAATAGGTAGTCTTTGAATATCTAAATTATGTTGAACTAGTATAGAGGGATCTTTAATCAATGGTCTATATGTATTGAATGGAAAGTCCCATTAAACTTAGTTTGGGAGTGTATATTCAAAAAATACTAATAATACTATTTTTTGGCATAGGATATTGGGGAATGTTAACTCCAAAGGACATAAGGAACTCAATAATAAAGGGCTGTTGAGTGACATCAAACTAAGAAATCTTCCATTTTGTTAAGATTGTGTGATGGAAATTATATGAGGGTTAGCTTTGGCAGGACATGTTTCCATGCCACCAACCCCTTAGAATATGTCCACTCTAATATACGGGGTCCATAATAGACTTCCTCCCATGGTGGAAGTTTCTATTTTGTTACCTTCATTGATTAATTATCTGGGAATGGGTGGATTTACATTATTAAAAACATAAATGATGTCTTCCATGCATTTAAATCCTAAGAAACTTTAGTTGAAAATTACAATGGGAAGAAACATAAAACTCTAAAAACACACAATATTCTTGAATACCTATCAACCAAGTTCATCCAATTTTGTGAATAAGAAGGTGTTAAAATACATATAATAGTTATAGAAACTCCCCAATAAAATGATTTAGAGGGAGGGATGAATAGGAATATCCTAAAAAGATTCTGCAGAATGATTACATGCTCAGACCTCCCGAAATATTATGGGATAGAGGCTTCCAACAATATTATCTACATAAATAATAGGTGTCCCTATTATTATAATAAGTTTAAAAACCAAATGAATTGTGGACTGGTAATCCCCCTTATTATTATTACTTAATATTCTTTGGTTGTACAACTTATGATCATGTTAAGAATGAAAAGTTATAACCAAGAGGTCTAAAGTTTATCTTTTTTGGGTATCCTAAGGGTGGTAAGGGGTATATACTTTGGGGAGATAAAATAGGATATAAAAAGTACATTGTATGTAGAGATGTTATCTTTCATGACTATTCCTATACCAAAATCAAGGGTTCCACACTTGGAAACAATGGTACAACCCTTGAAAAGGAAGATAAAACAGAGAGCCCAACCTAATTTGAGGATCACGTATCGCCGTCTCCACCTGCTACTCAGCTCATTACTGGGGCTTATTTTGAGTCTTATTTTGATTTAGATTTTGAATACGAACCAACTACCCCTATTATGGATTACCAACTAACCCGAGACAATGAAAGAAGGGTTATAAGAACCCCTACTATGTTTAGTCAGTATGATATCGAATATTATGACTTCTATATAGCCCAAGTCCTTATTGATGATGATCCTCAAACCTCTAGGAATGCATTAAATTAAAAAGACTCAAACTAGTGGGTATTTTCCACGAATATATAAATGAAATCATTAAAAAATAACCACGCTTCAAATTTTGTGAACAATCAAACTAATTAAAAAATAATTGGTTCTAAGTGGATCTCTTAAAGAAAATAAGATATCCCTTAGGGAAATAAAATCAAGTACAAAGAAAGATTATTTGAAAAAGTTTTTCTTCAAAGTGACAGAATTTATTACTATGATGTTTTTCCCCTACAGTTAAGTATTATTTTATTAGGATGTAACTTTTCTTTTTTGCCTCTAGTGATGCACACATTAAATAGTTATATGTTAAAACTTACTTTTTACATGGTGATTTGAATGAGAATATTTATATAAATCCTCTTGATGGTTATACAAATGAATTCAAAGTAAGTAAAATTTTAAATAAATTATTGTATGGCCAGAAACAAGCCTTTTGGTAGTGGTAATTAAAATTTTATTCATTCATGTCAGCTAAATAATTCATTAAGAGTCAATATGATGAATTTTTTTATTTTAAATCAACCAAAAGCCATATGATTTATCTGTTATTTTATATTGATAACTTGCTTATCATTTAAAAAAAATATGAACATCATTTCTTCTATTAAATCCCAATTAAAAGGTGAGTTTGAAATAAAAGACTTAGGTTCATCTAAAAAAATATTTGGCATTGAAATCATATATGATAGACCAAATAAACTATTATACTTATCTCATAATGCATATTTATTAAGAATATCTAAGAGATATATGTTTGAATCTCTCAAACTTGTAAATATATCTCTTGGAAAAAATTTTAAAATTTATTTAACATAAGAACTCATTACTGCTAATGATATTCATTTTATGTCTCAGATACCTTATGATAGAATAGTAGGCAGTGTCCTATACCATATGATCTACACTCGGCCAGATATTGCCTAAGAAATATGCACATTAAAGAGATTCATATCCACACTTGGGAAGCCACAATTTCATTCCCTTAAGAATATTCTAAGATACATCTCTTATATATCTAATATTTCTTTGTGTTATGGTAAATATGTAGACTCTTCAGAATTTTTTACTAGATATATATATTCTAATTACGTAGGTAATATTGATACCATAAAATCCCTCACTGTCCATGTGTTCACTACCAATAGTAGCTTTAATTCATGGAAATGCAATATTCTATCCATGGTTCCATTGTCAACCATGAAGTCCAAGTATATTTTCCTGAATGAAGCAGTGAAAGAGGCCTTATGCTTGAAGGTTTTTTCTTTTGAACTACACTTGTACAATGTTGTCACTAATTTTTATTCTGACAGTCAATCAATACTTCATTTATATAGAAATTTACTTTTCCATAATAAAACAAAGCACATAGATATTAGGTTTCATTTTATTATAGATATTATAGAATCTAGAACAATGTGTTACAAAAATATACACACTGATATAAACCCAGGTGATAGTTTTACTAGTGACTTTATCTTATCTAAGTTCAATTTTTTCTAGATTGATTGAATTTGGTTACAATTCCGTAAACATGGGTGAATAAACATCACCAATTTCAAATCAAAATTGTAGAGATGTGTGAATTGTGATATCCATTTAATTTTTTTCATATTGAAATACAATGTTGTAAATTATCCCATTTCAATTATTTATGTATGAAAACTTCATATTTATTTGAATTATTTTTAAATGCTCAATAATTCTCTTTGGACCTACTTTCGGCTCAGACACCTTACCACATGGGATTCCTTATTTGGGCCCTATCCTTTTTGCTTCTAATTTCAAACACTCTCATGTGACATGATGGATATATACTTGTTGTTTTATCCTTATCTATTCATAATTCTCATATACCATTTCATCATCATGATTAATTTGTTTCTAAGGATAACAACATTTATGTTTCATCGATTCAGTGGCATGCGTGTGGAGAGTCTTGGTTGGAAATTTTATTTTTAGGAACTAAATGTGTCAGGGGGAATTGATGACTACCTATGCTGGTCTGATCTCTTGAGATTCACATTTTTTTCCCCTATTGCTAGTTCTCTAGTGCCCCTATCTCTAGTCTCCAAAACCATGCAAGATATTTTCTTCTGATCTCCAGTAGTGAACCTATGCACCTACAAAACTCCACAATACATTGCTAGTGTACTGCTCCTAGTGGAAATTCAAATATTGGGCTCCTGCACCAGGAAGAGTGCTTGATGAATAATATCCAACACATGCCACACAGTCCACAAGGTTAAAAAAACCATGTGGGGTGCTGTAAGGATCCTCAAAGAAGAGCACATGGGTTGTAAGAAATTTGTTTAACTGTGATCTAAATCATGTGTGGGGTGTGTTCCCTATGCATAGTGAGACACATAGGTAGAGCATAGTTAGACAAAATGTGCTCCCAAATCATGCATCCCACAATCATTAGAAATCAACTGGCGCATGGTTAATGCACGGTTTTTTCAACGGTGTGACCAAACCATGAACCACATTAAATTTTGGGTGAATTTTCATTTTACCTTCCTCCTATTTAACTCCTATCCCTTTATTTTTCTAATCTAGTGAAACACCCATCTATCCTTTATTCAGGTTCTATAGTGAAACTCATAATCATCTCTACCCATTTCTAAATGCACCTTCTAAGGGGTCATTATATCACTAGGGGCTCTAGAGTTCTCTAGGTCACAATATACACAAATGATCATATGGGTGCCTCAGTATTAATATTGTTTATCAAGTCAACACATGTTTCAAAAAGGGTATAGAATCCCTCAATATCATTTTCATCATAGTACAACCTCATTTTCCCTATAAGATAAGGCATACTCGCATCATTCTCAAGACATGGGTCAATCCTATCACCCATCTATAGTCATCACGAGTCATTTTATTTCATACCAAACCCATTCAAATTCTACCTAAGGAAAACCACCCAGGTACTCACATCTCATTATGGTAAGAACACTCACCCCATGATCATCTTAACCAGCCTAAAGGCTATAAGACATCTCACGATTCAGTAAGGCCAACTAGGTCCTCTCACTCTAACCCATCACATTCCTCTACATTTAGGTTTACATGTTATCTATACCAAGGGCCATTAGTCTTGATAAATTCAATAAAAACTCATCCCTCATAGTCTTGGTATCTTAAAGAATAGATTTATCATTCAAGACTCTATTATCAGAGTCCAAATAATTGAGCCAATATATAAGTGTCCTTGGTGGACCTTGGCACTTGGTGAAATCCATTAATAGAAATTTAATTTTTTATTATATAATTTATATAATTTTAAAGGGTTGACCACCCTTGGTGGTGATTCACACATATAAAATTTCATATAAAACATGCATAATACTATATGGGATATTCCTAAGGACCGCCTACCTAAACCAAGAAGTTATTCCCTTTTAATCATCACATGGTAGCTGTCATACATGCTTATCCAAGATCAAACCTCTATATCCCCTCATAATGAGGTCCTAAATCAAGCCAAGTCATCTAAATTAATTATTTATAATCCCTAATAATTATTCAAGAATTCACAAATAATTAATCAATTTAGTTTTAAAAGTCATAATGCCTATAACTCATTAAGCCATAACTGATCACTAAAACTTCAATGAACGGGGTACAGTCTACACACGAAACTCCCCCAAACCTAATCGTTGAAAAATCACCAATTAAATTGCATAATTCAATGTTAAATTTCATCCAAATTATCAAATAAACCAAAATAATTCCATATATTGACATAACTAAATCCAAACTACCTGAAACAGTGTGCGGACATTGTATTGGGACATCTAATAGACAAGCCATGATAAATCCCCATCATTTTCAATTTATTTCACCATGATTTGGTAACTAATTAATAAAAAACCAAGCACGAGGATACTGAAATAATTGGAATAAGGATCAACTAATGTTGGAGGGAAGAAGAGGGAGATATTCACAATAAATCATTGAAAAATTCTATAATAATAACCCCAAATCTAGTGGGGATTGAATTAGGATAAGGGGAGGAGGAATTTGACATTTATGCATGTTAGGGGGAAAGAAGATGGGATAACCACTTATAAATTCAGGAGATAATTTTAATCATTTTCTCTCTTTTAAGGGGTCTAATAGTTCTATGAACGGTTAGGCTCCCTGGTTAGCCAAACTATGCAGTAACCATGCAATCTGATCTATAACATCCAACAAAATTTTTATTTGATCATGCATTAACTATTTTCCTCACCCCTAGCCTAACCCAAGTCACATAGTTTATATTTAAATTCATGAAGTTAACCCTTAGTCATGTTCTTTCCATGAAAACCAACCATGATATTTATAAAATGAATTGTAAACCTCTACATGATCATGGTGACTCATTATTTTCCCTAAACTGTTCACACTAAACTATGAAAAAAGGAATAAATACTCTAAAACTTTTTAAATTTAACCTGAAGAACCATACACACATTCAACCGCCAAAGACCTTTCAGCCTTAGAACCATATAAAAACTAATTGACATTTTTTAACTCTTTGAATTTCAAACCATGACTGAATTCAAAAAATGAACCCTACTTTAAAATCCCAAAAATTCAAATTACTTATAATATTTATAACTCGCAATGTGTGTAGTTGTATAAAGTCTATACCATACCAATTCTCATTCCCATGAATCCTTGGTGTCCTTTCAACCAACATAGCTGGCCTACTGTGGTTGTCTGTTCATATCCATCTTGTTGTGTTCAACTTTGGAACAATGAGTGAACATCACCTATGAAAATCCCAACACGATGTGAATAATTCATTAAATATTAATCCACCACTCACCACGGTCATTGAAACGTGAATATAGTTCTTACTCATTCACTTATATCCAAATACAATATATTGTCATGAACCAGTTCATTCTTGAGCTTATAGTGCTTTCTGCCATAATATTTGGTGCTTAAAGGTTGATTCTGAGCCACTGTGCTCTAAACAATCATAATAACTTACAAGAAAATAATTTATAATGGTTATAATACATTATCAATATTATAGCCATGTCAACATATCAAATTATATAAAAATTCTCTAATTAAACATACTCTAGATAAAAATTCTCAAAGGTGCTTGGCTTCATCCACCAACATGTTATATCATTACCTCTCAAACATGATTCATCAACTCCTCAGAGGAATATCATGGTCATTCAATTCCCCTACTAATGTATAAACCCAATATTCAGTGTAATTACACCGTTAGGTCACCAACAAATCAAAATAGTTGGGTTTCTCTCACCCTAATAACTATGGCACCATCGATCTGACTCATGCTCGGACTATATCAAAATCATCTTGAGACTGGTTTCAATGCTAGGACTCCACCCAACATCACATATGAATTTGAAATCTAGTGTTAGTCAAGAAAATAGATAAAAAAACATTTCACATGCACACCATCACCCTAGATCCACCTTTACTATCCAATGACTAGTCTCATCACACCCACAAACCTAGCCATACGGGGTTATACTTCATCATCCCACATTCTATCCATTAATGTGTGTAATGACAAGACATGATCGTCCCATTCAAGATTGAGTGCCAATGAAAAAAATAAACCACCATCGGTTATTGGCTCATTATGAACATCATCCAAGACACCCTCTAAATTTCTATTTTTAATGAGGGTCAACCACTCCATGACCAATGGTGTACTCCCCACCATATTTTTTTTACTTATAACACTCCACATGTACAACCACAATAGGTTCCATCATCACATGTGTGTTTCTCCTCTTGAGACACACTTAACACTATCAACTCTTGACACTAATCCATCCATGTTGTCATTATCATCACATACACATCTCCACTCATCAATATCAAAATTTCTGGTCCCCAAAAATAAATAATTATGTCATAATACCTCTCTAAAAATACGTGTAACACCATAAGAATCCGCGATATGCTTCTCTTTGAAGAATAGAATATCATGTTATGTACACCGAGTTCAAGTTCACCACGAACTATCAAACTAGCCATTTAAAAAGCTGTTTTGAATAGTAATAACCTCATTTTGAAGTATTTATATTTCCTATATAATTTTAAAATTCATATTTTGGGTTTCTTATACATAATATGAGGACAAATTCAATTTTTTAGATAAAAGAAGTATTTTTAAAAAATACAGTTTTTCAGCTTTTAATGGATAACTTTTTATAATTCAATATTTGACACTATTATATATTAAATTTGATGAAATTAAATTATTCCTTATAAGTGGGACATAAAAATTTAGTTTGGATAAATTTTTTGTGTTTTTCTGATAACATTCATATTTTGATGAATTGTGAAAGATACAAAATTTTAATTGAAAACAACATTTTTAATCAAAATAATTTATAGTGTTAAATTATAAATATTTATGGTTTTAAAGTATAATTAAATTATATTTTTATCATTTAATCCATTGTTGTTCATTTCAAGTAATTTCACTCTTAAATTGGATATAAACACATGTCAATCTTTTAATAGTTTTTACTTCTCAAAAACCCGCTTTCTAGTTTTGACAGCGGGAATTAATTTTAAATTAATTAATGCAAATTATATGTTTCGAATTTGGTAAAATAGAGATAATTTTCGGATTTAGAATATCAAAATTATCTTAAGTTAAATTTTTTTGAATTGTTCTGAAAAATTTCAATTTTTGATAAATATTGAAGACACCGCGTTATTGTTTAAAAACCGACTTTTTATTTAAATAATTATTTATTTTATTTAAATTAATTTTAATTCATAATAGATACATAATACCTATATTAGTTAAATTTAATTAATTGGAGTCATTTTATATCAAAATTAGATGTATAAAATGTTATTGATGTTTTTTAACATTTTTTACCTACCTTCTAGCCACGTTAAAAAATTTGCATAAAACGTAATTTTACCGCTTATCTGAATTGAATTTCAAAAATCTGAGAGACATGGTTGAAATAATTAAGTAAAATTTGGTTCAATAAGATGGAAATAATTTTTGGTGAATAATAACTTTTGACATTTATTTACCACGGCTAAAAGTAAAAAGTGTAATTAAATGTAAAAATGATATTGTAATTACCCTAACACATGTCTTGATTTTTTTGGATAATCATTTTTCGACCAAAATCAACCTTAGGAATAAAATATTATCCTATTTGGTCCACTTGTATGTTATTAGTAAAATTATTATTATTTTATTTAAACAAGAGTTAAAAGTGTTAAATTCAAATTTTAATAACTAAAACATTTTTAATATAGGGGTATACATAAGTAAAATTCAACTATAAATAATAATTAGAAAGATAAATTTATTTCATAAATAATGGTATTTTATTTATAATTTTTAGACATTAAATAATTAAATTTATTTATGAAACAATGAAGATGCAGTAATTACCTTATTAATGAAAGATTTAAATAATTGATATTATAAATATCAAAATTAATGTAAATTGAAACTTTTGATGCATTAAAATAATTTTATTGATTAATATTACATGTTAGGGTTTATTAAATGAATTTTTTAGAAGTAATATTGATAGTATGACTTTCAAAAAAACCAATTACTAAATAGTGTTAAATTGACATAAATGAATTTTTTTAAAAAAATATTATATTATTAAATGATATAATATTCCTAAAAATATAAGTTTCATCCAAAGGACTTATATAATGACATATATATCATTAATTAAACACTTTAGGTTATTTTGGTATTTTATGGTATGTTTATTAACCATATAGTTTAAGAATACAAAAAGACATGGTAAATGTTAAACTAATTAACTAAGAGTTAAATCTAAAAGATAAGGTTAATATGGTGACATAAACTTTTATAAAACCTTTTGGTGGAAGGGATTTAGACCAATCCACACATTATCCTAAAAATAAATCTATTTGTAGCTATTATAAACCGAAAATTATTATATAATAAAATAATATTTCATGATTTTCCTAAAGAGACCCTCACCTCTCATATAAAAGGGTACTTCCACTTCTCTTCATTTCACACCACCAAAGCCAATTGGCTCCACCAAAACCTAATAAAATATCCTAAAAACTACCATAAATTCAACCTATAGGCCTTAATTTGATCATAAAGCCATCCTATGGATCCATTTCGATCAAATCAAAAGGGAACACCCGAAGAAGAGGTAATGATTTCACCACCTCTTTACAAGTTATTTTCTTCTTCAACTTTCCCTTTATTTGTTGTTTCCAAACCAAAATAATAAATCCATTACCTTCTACATACTGTAATGTTATTATAAACATGGTACACCGATATTCATTATTCTATCCATTCTATGAATGATAGAGTCACCATACGTGCGTACGTACAGCTTACCATCTCCACATCGTGGTGTAGTTTGTTATTGAACACATCATTATTTGGATTGGTATTATAATGAGTAAAATTGTATTAAATAATAAATAAAATATGTTAATTATTCTTTATATATGATATAACATCCAATTACATTTTATTTTACCATCAATTGAATGATATTAACACTCGTGCATACATACAGATTACCATCTCCACAATTATGATAAGATTAATTCCCCATCATAATAATTGAACAATAATTTTCATTTTATGATTTAAAAAAAAATTTAAGAACATAATATCATTATTTATATGAAAAAAATACATCCTATACATAAAAAACATGACTTAAGTAACAAAACAGATAAAGGAAAACGAATCAGTTAACACCAAAAACAATCATACTACTAAAATATCATTAACAATGAAATATTAGAAGATCATATATGATATCATATATATGTATTTAGTTATTTTATAGTTTAATAACTATTATTTCACCATAATATAAGAGTTTAACCTACCCAATAATAAGGAAAATTAAAGGGTAAGGGGTTTTCATCTCACTTTTATTTCCATGAGATTAATGAGATGTTTTCCACTATTACCTTCTGTGTGGTCCATGTATTTCCAAGTATTATATTATTTGTTTAATATAAATTAATTTATGGGAATTTAAATAATTATTTTATGATCCTAATTTAATGGGGTTTATGTTTTTTATGTTACTAAATCGGTAACAGAATTACAATTTTCAATTCTCACTCATTCGGTTTTAAGCAAACATCATTGATTATTTTACTCCATGATTTTTTGTAAAATCACTATTTATTTACATTTATTATAATTTCCACTACCCTTATTGTGGTTATAATTTTTATACACATAATCACTCCATTGATAAATTCTCAAGTCATCAGTATAAACTTGATAAGAGTAATTTTAACTCAATTTTTATTCTTTGAGTTAAACATAAAAGTCAGCAGTGTTGTTTTTAGAAGAATATGTTTTAATTTACTCTGATTGATTTACACTAAATATCCAATAATATTGAGTGTATTTATATTTTTCACACAAAATTATGTCATTGATTTATCCTTAACCTAAGGATACATTCTTAATAGAGGATTTCATCTCTACTTACATTCCCTTGAGACTTCTTTGTTGTTATGCGCCAATTCACTTTTATATGCTGTATATACTATACTTTGACATTGTATATCATAAAACAATTTATACTCATGATACTATAATTTTTTTATTACCTCAATTATTGGTATTCAGGTATCTCTCATTTGGTTAGGAACAGTAACTAAAATATCATTTAATTTTTTTTAAAGATTTTTTCTAAATCTTTCTCATTAATGTACATGTTTAAAAAATGGTTTTAAAGAATTATTTATAAGGACATTAATGTTTTAAAATTAAAATTCATTTTAAAAGTTTCAAAGTGGTATGGGAGACTTTGATTCAAAAATATATTTTAAGGGGCTTCTTCATTAATAGTTATACTTTTAAATGTTTTCAAGAAAAAGGGGGATATCTCTCTCAAATAGTTTGTATGATTGTTTTCATTTATGTCAATATCATTTATTATTCTCAATTGAGGATAATTTATTATAATACAATCTTCCATATTGTATTTAATGAGTTATGATTGAATGTTCATGTGCTATTTTTATACCATTCATGGGTTGTGTTTAAAATATTGACATTTCATATGCTAGTTTTAATACGAATGTTTAGGTTATGTTTTAATATTTTCATATGAGGAATACATTGGACTTGTTAAGTGATGGGTGGAGACCGTTATAGCTCCTTTATGCATTAATAGGTGTCATGAGGAAAACTAATGTATTGGCACAAGGCCTTGACAGAATCTTATTTATTGTCTGCGAAGGAGGCCTTGAGTATGTGGTTATGATGTCCAGAATTATGCATTCCATCATTATGAAATTGGCTATTGATATATCAGGTGATTATTCAACTAGAATAATATCCATTTTAATAACTAAATGGAATTATTCGATTTATCTTTTCAATATTATGATGAAGTTTATGTTTAAAAGGCTTGTGTTTTGGTCTTATATAATGCCTTAAATGTTTATGATTATTTATGATAGTTCCCGCTATATTGTTATCCATACTAAGCATCTGAGCTCACCCCTTTCTTATGTTTTGTTTTCCCTTGATGTGAAGAATTATATTAGATTTAACCTATAGGGATATGCCAATAGATATGGGTGTGGTCAAAGGGGTCACAATGTTGTTTTTATTTATTTAAATATGTAATTTAAAATTTATGTAACTATCCAGTACTTCCAAAGCTACTAAACTAATCAGTCTTTTGAGATTTGATCTCTTGAGATCATGCCAATGATATGTAATAATGCATCGACTCTGGGTAACTAGGGTCCGGGTATTACAGTTTGTATCAGAGGAAGTTTAGTACAAACCTTGGAAAATAGATTTATAAAAACTCTAATTAGAGAACATTACCCTAAGATATACTTTGGGGATTAGTATAGAAGAACATACAAATTTTTTGGTAATGTAAATATTATGTGGGTTTTCCAATGAATACATCCATGTCTGGATACGAGTAGTTGAGGCATCTCTGGCACAGACTTACCTAGGAGTAAAACCCGAAAACACCACTTTGAGCTAGACTCGAAGGGGAACGAGTTCACGACAATGGCCATTGTCGTACTATTTGTTACAACACTCTTGGGGGATATGATTAGGATAATTTACATTTTCTTTAAAAATAAAGTTGAAAGATATTAATATAATATGTGAATAAATAACCTTGGTTAATCATAAGGTGTTTCTGATTAAAAATAAGATTCCATGATATTTTCTAAATGATTTTATAACTATTGAAACTCACACAATGCTTTCTAGTTTTAGTCAATGGGTAGAATACAAGGAAGTCATAGTAATATTGAACATGATGTACAAGGTGGGAAAAATTGTGGAAATTAAAAATGGAATGGAATCTTTAAAGGCGTAAAAGATGTTGTGTTCATTCAGAATCAGTTTTCCAAAAATACGATCAACAACATATATATTAACCAACTCCTGGACTAAATAAAGAAGAGAAAGGCGGTGAATGATAAGGGCTCCAGTAGTGGAGACCATAAAATTTTATTGAATTTTTTTAATGTTTTACCCACCTTCTAGGCACGTTTTAAAATTTGCATAAAACATAATTTTACCACTTATGTGAATTGAATTTCAAAAATCTGAGAATCACAGTTGAAATAATTAGGTAAAATGTGTTTCAATAAGATGAAACTAATTTTTGGTGAATAATAATTTTTTACTTTTATTTACCACGGTTAAAAGTAAATAGGGTAATTAAAGGTAAAAACAATATTATAATTACCCTAACATTAGTTCAAATTCTATTGGATAAGTTTTTTCTACAAAAATCAACCTTATGAATAAAATATAATCCCCATTGGTCCCCTTGGATTAGATTAGGACATTTATTATTATTATTTTTAAAGAAGAGTTAAAAGTGTTAAAGTAAAATTTTCATAAATAAAACATTTTTATTGTAGGGTTATACATAAGATAAATTATAATATAAATAATAATTATAAATATAAAAGTATTTCCTACAACATGGTATTTTATTTATAATTTTTATAAATTAAATAATTAAATTTATTTATGACACAATGATGATGCAGTAATTACATTATTAATGAAAGATTAAAATAATTGATATTATAAATATCAAAATAAATGTAAATTGATACTTTTAGTGCATTACACTAATTTTATAGATTAATATGACATGTTATAGTTTATTAAAGAAATTTTTTTCAAAGTAATCATGCTGTTTTGACTTTCACAAAAACCAAATACTAAATAGTGTCTACATTGACATAAATGAGTTTTTATAAAAAATATTATATTATTAAATTATATAATATTTCTAAAAATATAAGGAGTAGAAAAATGATTTATATAATGAAATATATATCATTAATGAACCACTTGAGGTTTTCTTGTCATTTTATAGTAATTTTATTAACCGTAAAGTGTAAGAATACAAGAAGACATGATAAAAGTTAAACTAATTAACTAAGAGTTAAATCTAAACGATAAGGTTAATATGGTGACGTAAAATTCTCTAAAACCTATTGGTCAAAGGTATTTCGACCCATTTCCATCTTATCCATGATATTAATCTATTTTTAGCAATTATAAACAAAAAATTATTATATAATAAAATAAAGTTTCATGCTTTTCCTAAAGTGACCCTCACCTCTCTTATAAAAGGGAACTTTTCCTTCTATTAATTTCACGTCTCTGAAGCCATTTGTATCAGACAAACCCTACTAAAATATCCTCCCAACTACCATATATTAATCCTAGAGACGTTAATTTGATCAGAAATCCAACCTAAGGATCCCTTTTGATCAAATAAAATGGAAGCAACTGAAGAAGAGGTAATAACTTAACAACATCTTTCGAAGTTCTTTTCTTCTTCCACTTCCTCTTTCTTTGTTGTTTCCAAAAAAAACACCATTACATTATACATAAATTAATTTTATTATAAATATGTTAAAACTATATTCATTATTCTCTAAATCGTACAAATGAAAAAGTCACCATAGGTGCGTACGTACGACTTATCGTCTCTACATCATGGTGTAGTTCATTATTCAACACATAATTATTTTCATGGGTATAATAATGAGTAAAATTGATTTAAGTAATAAATAAAACATTTTAATGATTTTGTATATATGATATACCATCCAATTACCTATTATTTTTCCATCAATTTAATGATATTGTCGCTCGTGCGTACGTACGAATTACTGTCAACACAAACACGATACGATTCATTCCCCATCGTAACTTTTTATAATAATTTTCATTTTATGATTTTAAAAAACATAATAACATAATATCATTCTATATATGAATCAAATACATCCTATAAATAACAAACATGACTTACCTAACAAGATATATAAAGGAAAACAAATCAGTTAACACCCAAAACAATGGTACTACTAAAATATCATTAACAAAGAAATATTAAAATATAATATATGATATTATATTTATGTATTTGGTTATTTTATAATTTAATAACAATTATTTCACCATTATACAGGAGTATAACCAACCCTATACTAAGTAAAAGTACAAGGTAAGGGGTTTCATCTCATTTTTATTCTCGTGAGATTCATGCTATATTTTCCCCTATTACTTTTTGTGTGGTGTATGTACTTCCCATGGTTGTATTATTTGTTTAATATAATTTAAATTATGGGTATTTAAATCATAATTTTATGGTCCTTCTTTCATGGGGTGTATTTTTTGTAAGTTACCAAATTGGTATGGGAATTTTAAATTTCAATTTCCACTCAGTCGGTTTTACGCAAACTTCATTGATTATTTTACTCCAAGATTATTTGTGAAATCACTATTTATTTACTTATGTAGTAATTTACACTCACCTAGGTCTGTATATAATTTTAATATACATAATCACTCCATTGATAAATTCTCAAGTCATCGATATGAACTTGATAATAGTAATTTTAACTAAATTTCTATTCATTGAGTTAAACATACAAGTCATTGGTGTTGTTTTTACAAGAATATGTGTGAATGTACTCTAATTGATTTACACTAAATATCCAATCATATTGATTTTATTTATATTTTTCACACATAATTATGAAATTTAATTATCCTTAACCTAATGATATAATATTTATAAATGATTTCATCTCAACTTACATTCCATTGAGACTTTTTTGTTTTTATTCACCAATTCACTTTTATTTAGTGTATATAATGTACTTCGAAAGAGTATATCATGAATCCCTTTATTCTCATGATATTATAAAGTTTTTAGTACCTCAAATATTTTTATTCAAGTATCTCTCATTTGGTTAGGAACTCTATCTAAAATATCATTTTAAATGCTTTAAAGATTTATTATAAATGTTTCTCATTAATGACCATTTTTTTAAAATGTTTTTAAGGAATTATTTATATGGGAAATAATGTTTTAAAATTAAAGTTCAATTTAAAAATTTCAAATTGGAATGGTATCCTTTTATTCAAAAGTATATTTCAAATGACTTCTTGATAAATATTAATACTTATAAATGTTTTCAAGAAAAAGGGGGATATTTCTCTAAAATAGTTTTGATTATTATTTTCATATATGTAAATGTCCTCCATTATTCTTGATTGATGTTATTTTATTATAATAAAATCGTGTAGATTGTATCGAATGAGTTATTATTGACTGTGCATGTGCAATTTTTATACCATTCATGGTTTGTGGTAAAAATATTGACATTTTGTATGCTAGTTTTTATACGAATGTTTAGATTATGGTTCAAACATTTCCATATGAGGAATGAATTGGTCTTAGTAAGTAATGGGTGGAGCCCACTATAGCTCCTTGATGCATCGATAGGTCTAATGATACAAACTGGTGTCTTGCCACAAGGCCATGATAGAATCTTATTTGTAGTCTTGGAATGAGGCCTTGAGTATGCGGTTATTATGTCTAGAATTATGCACTACATCATTATGAAATTGGCTATTGATATTACATGTTATTATTTGACTAGTAGAATATCCATGTGAATAAGTAAATGGCATTATTCATTTTACCTTATCTATATTGTGGTGAATTTTATGTTTAAAAGGCTTTTGTTTTAGTCTTATACATTGCCTTAAATTTTTATGATTATTTATGATAGTTTATACAATATTGTTATCCCTACTGTGAATCTGAGATCACCCCTTTCTTATGTTTTATTTTCCCAGGATGTGAAGAAGTATATTATGTCTAACCTGCAAGGATAGGCCAACTAATATGAGTGTGTTCAAAGGGGGCACAATGTTGTTTTTATTTATTTGATGATGTAATGTAAGAAATATTTATGTATCTATTACTTCCAAGGATACTAAATTAATTGGTATTTTGACACTGGATCTCTTGAGATCAAGCCAATGTAATGTAATAATGCACCGACTCTGGGTATCCCGGTTTGGGTGTTATAATAAGGTCCAAGGCATAAAATTGTATCAAAAACATCACAGAACCCGAAACCATATCCATCATCACCTTTAACCAAATGGGAAAATTCACCATTTAATAAAAACTCTTATAAAATCATGCTCATAAATATTCATCATGTTTTTTGGTCCTCAACTCACACATGGTCACTTATTGACCCATAAAAAATTGTAGCATGCATAACCTGCATGTGTTCCACCTTAGTATCATCCAAATTCAATGGACATATAATCCAATATAACCTTGTTAGACATCTTGAATCATGATCCCATGAGTCCCATGTCATAAAATCTAGACTCATTGGCTTAAACCACTAACCATGCTCCTTAGTATGTCAATATCAGCTATCTAGAAGCACCCTCGGCTCCATTCATCAAAATTGGGAATTTAACCTATGCCATAGTCTACTTCATAATCAACCAACAACTATAATTGTCTCCAATCCTAAATCATATATGCACACAGGCACCACACTAATTAAAGAACATCCAAAACCAACAAGGTCAAGTATCCTATCGATCCTACCCTTAGAATCATGTATTGGCACCAAAACATTACCACTTAAGGTGGTTTTCTCATGAACACCCAAGGTATCCCATGTGCCTATACAATATACCTGGTAGCACATAATAGGAATCAATCTCAACCCAAATCAATGACCCATGATTCACATCTCTAAAGGTGCTCCCAAGCCCGAGATAACCGCTATCTCAGGTTACCCTTACATATAAAATCTCATAAAAAATGTAGTACTCAGATAACCAATATCCCAAGTTGTATCTAAATGTAACTAATATCTCCCACCTAGCAGATAAAACATATTTCTAACAAAATTAATAGCTCATGAGGTACACCTATGATCTTGTCTCACCATCATAACGAAACCCACTATCCTAAAAACTCATTCATGGGCTCTCACAAACATATATATACATATTAATCATCCCATGTGGAGTCGTAAACCTAATAAGGGATAGTCTTTACCAGAAATCCTTACACGAGACTACCCCTTCATGAATAATGATCTAAAGTCATCCCTAAATGGGCATCCAAAATGGTATCCACCCCCAATAGGATTACCATCTCATATATGCACATACATAAATATAAATCCATCACCCTACCATGATTTACATCGAGTGACCATGTTCAAATGGTTTAGTTAATTAGAATGATTCAAAGAAGAAAAATGGGATAACATCTTATAGGTTGTTGTTGATTCTTTAAATAACCGAACCTATTTCTCCCAATACTAGTTTTAAAACCACCCACTAAGGGTTCATCACTATGGAATCAGATTCTTATACCAACCTAATAGGGTCAATATAAATCTATAACTCTTACGTTATGCATATCTAGAAAGGATCAACTCATCATAGATCCAAATTACCTGTCATAATAAAGAAAATACTTTATGTTCTAGATAAGTATAATGCCACCACCAAGTAATATGGGAAACCTTTATATAATTTCTTATTGACACTTTAAAAAAAATAAACCATCATAATCAATGATATCAATCACACTCAAGAATAAAAATTTAAACTGAACCCTCTATTCCTAATATGATTCATGTATATGGACTCTTACCATTGGGCTAGGAGCTATAAACCATAATAAATCATAAAATCATAAAAATAAAGTGTGGCACACTAGGAGAAATAAAACAACCATAAACCCAAACATCTTATCAGGAAGGGTGTACATAACACACCAGTCTGATATATATCACAAGATCCTACACATTCCTATGTTACCTATCTAACACGACCCCAAATTTTAAGATGAAAAAATCTATATAACTCTATGATATCAGTCATACGAGATTTGATACCACTTTGTAACATCCTTATCCCAGTTCACTCTAAATGGTAATCAGACTGGGTCAGCATGTGGCCTCGGGTATGCCTCATCATTCACTAGAGGTGACCAACTAGCAATTGGGGAATAGGGTATTATTGTTGGGAGATTATACCCCCATATTATAGTGTGTAATAATTATTTAAATAAACCAAACATCATCCCCAATAATAAATCAAATAACATGGAATAAATAGAGAAGAATCATCAATAATAAATGTCATATCAAGTGAATAGTCATACAAAATCATTTTCATTTCTCCATAAAATGATTGATCATCAAATGGATTGATCACATATATTTAATAAATAAAAGTATAAAAGACATTGAGGCTCCACTGACATCCCTAAACCACACCTCATCCAAATATCCATTCCCATTTCATCTATCCTACTTGATCAATCCACTCCAAGTCTTTACCCACTATGAGGTCACAATTATTGAGGTCTACTCGGGTTCCCTATTTGGTGACCGCCCAATAAGGGTGTGTGTATAACTTAGTCAGGAACCTCTAATGTAGTCTCATACATAACAAATAAATTCATTATATGTGTATGTTACATTATCAAATGAATAAATAAAAGATAGTGTATTATTATAAATAAAACAAACATCGTCTATCCTCAAGTTCTAACATGACACCATAGATATACTATACTTGAATTTTCAGTTTTGGAGAATCTCTAAGTTCACAAGATAATCATTCCAACTCATAATATGTGATACTGTCAACCCCCGTGAGTTTATCCTAGGAGGACCATAGTATTAGGAATAAATCTAACCCCTATGAGGCGATCTTAGGAAATCTAGCAGTCATAAGGCATACATCCTACCCTAAATATAATCATATGTAATAAATCAACATCAGGCATCGTTAAGAACTCCTAGGTACGACCCAAGGATGAAATAATAATCTAGAATCAAAATCAACTTTTTTGGGTGACTCTAGGCCATCATGATCAGAAGGCATCATCGTTGTCCTCAGGAGGTAATATTAGGTGATCAATCAAATCAAGAATAAATGTCAACTCCTTGGGGGTGAACCTAAGAAATCCACATAACATCAGTCATGCAATCGAAACACTAGGAATCTTATGTATCAAATACATTATAGACAACTATATGGAGTAGTATGTTTCTCCCATGACATCTCAAAATAGTAATTAAAATACATGTTGGAAATCTTCCCAAACCCTTCTAACATAAATGTGATTTTACACCGAAGGAAATTACTTTAAATCATCCCTATAGACATATACAACATACATAACCTATTAATGTTCAAAGGTGACACCCATAATCAACTATAATAATTCTTGCATACACCATATAGGTGGGATTATATCATTGGGGATGCCTTTAAGGTCTTTTTGGTCACAACATAGCACAAACACCCATATGGGATTCTCAATCTCAGTCTCATCTCTTAGGCCAACACCCATCACTCAGATGGAATATCATCCCTCCACTACATCATCATCGCAACAAGGCCTCACTGGCCTTATAAGATAAGCCATACTAGCATTAGTCTCTAGAGATAGATCAATATTATCTCCCATCAAGAGTCATAAATTATCAATTCCTAAAAAAAGTAACCCATCCAAAGTATGCCTAGGGAATAACCATATAGATTATCATATTTCAGTTGGAGATGAATACTCACCCCATTGTTATATCAACTAGACTAAAGGTTATAAAGAATTTCAATGTTCACCAAGGCCTACTGGGTAAAGTCACTCTAACTCATCACATTCCTGTCCTCATAGTTTGATAAGGAACCTATACAAAGCGATACTACTTTTACTTAATTCATTCAAAACTCAACCATTAATATTCATGTATCTCAAGAAATGTATTTATCATCCAGACCTCATCAATTGATGGATGAGGTATCAAGCCGGTGAAAAATGGTTCTTAGTATCCATTGGAACATTGTGCAATCCATTTATAGACATTGATTTTTTTATTAAAAAAAGTATATAATTTGAATAAGTTGAAAACCCATGGTGGTGAGAGTTCATATTTCACATTCCATATAAAACATTCATAATACCATAAGTGAAATTGATAACTACCAATTTACTCAACTATGGAGTCAATCCCATGAAATCACCACTCGAGATCTCTCGCCTAGGCTCATCCAAGATTAATCATCCATCTATAATCATTGTGAGGCCCTAACTCAATAAAAAATAAAAATTAATTAATTATAATATTTATAATTTATTAAAAAATTTAAAACGAATTATTAAATTTATTATGAAAATAAAAAACTCTTAAAAAATCATTGAGCCATAACCTCTCACTGAAACCTAAAGCAAAAGGGTACGACCCACTCACAACACGAACTTGAACCCAAAACATGAAAAAGTCCCAATCCAATTACCTGATTTAACAGTCAATTTAATCATTATTTTATATAAACACAAAATAATTACATATTGTTACATACCTAAATTAAATGGTGTGTGAAAATGTGAATACATCATCTCAGGATGTCCTCTAACAAATCTAAATGAAGGCCCCATGATTTTTAGATAATTTCACCATGTTCTGCTGAAATCATCATAGAAACCCTAGCTAGATAAAATTGAAATATTTGGAATCAAGAGAATGTAATATCAAACATAGGTAGAGGGAGATATTTACCTAAACTTTTAACAACAAAATATATTACAAAATTTTCCTATTATAATAAATTTAATTTTTTGATATCTTTCATTACATGCAACAACAACAATCTTTGTTGGCTTGCATTACATGATAGAATAAGTTTTGTTGAATACCATTAATATTAGTATTAAAATTGGGGGTTATAAATAGGATTAAATAAATTAAGAAAAAATATGGTTGAATTCATTGATTATTGATTAATTAGAAACAAATATAAAAAATTAAATATAAAAGAATCATTTTTATAAAAAAATATTTTTATGTGACAAATAAAATTTTATATTGATTAATTGAATTCATTACTATTAGCGAATGATCATAATGAAATTTTTATTTTATATATTTTATAATTTCTCCATTCATCCAAAATGTTTTATAGTCATAAGATAAGAATAAATCTAATTTTATGTATAAAAAGCTTTATTTTTATAAAGGCAATATTGCTACCTTTTAATGGAACATTTGGTTTAAAAATAAATTTTGAAACTTTTATAATTTTTTTAAATAAAATTAATTTTTAAAATAGTGATATGAAAATTATCTTTGGGTAAATATTTTGTATTCTTAGAGAAGTTTCATTTTTTTGATGAATAGTGAAAAAATTAGATTTTAAATGAAAACTAACTTTTCATCTAAATATTTTATAATGATATATTATATTTTGAATTTATTTTAAAGCTAAAATAGATATATTAGAGATATATTAATACAATTAAGTTGATTGGAATAATTTTTATTTTTAATGTAGATATAAAAACATACTAAACTTTTGAACATTTTCATATTAAAAACTCCCTTTCTCATCATGTATGTGGGATTAATTTTATATTAAATTTTGTCGATTTTGTGATTTTAATTTAGATAAATGTATTCCATATTTGGAAAAATAATAATTTATAATTTATAATAATTTCAACTTAATTTTTTACCAAAATTATTAGTTAAAATTGTTAAAATTAACTACAACAATTAAGAGAAAAATGTGTTCACCGTGAGACTAAAATTTAAACTTATGTGAAAAAATGAACAATAAAATCATCCAAAACACATTTGGTATAAATATTTTGACCTTATACCTTATATTATCTCTATTGGTCTATAATTGGGTCATGGTGACATGAAAAAAACTTTGGTGGAATTCACTTTTTCAAAAACATACAAGTGTGCCACTCACACTACTTATAGAAGGCCTTCCCATATACTCTCCACTTTTCAACTTCAAACAAATTTGATTTAGGAAATAAATTAAAAAATAAATCTTCAGATTATTTATTATTAACCTAGAATTATTATATTTGGAATAAATACAACTTATTAAGGTATTAGTGAAAACCTATGGAGGATACCCAAAAAATATATAATGTTCTTCTAAAAGAATTTTTAATTTATTTAATTCTAAACCTCTAGAAATTTATATTATAACATGATTATATAATAAAATTATAATCTTAAATATACTAATATGTTGTTATGTTATGTTTTTAACCTTATTCATTACACACTTTCATCCAATGGGTTACGATATCATCATTTGTGTATACGACAGATGACAGCCTTGCGAACCGATGTTGTTCATTTTTTCATTACCACCTTTCATGGTTTAAAATAATGATGTATTTATATCTTATATATGATAAATAATATATTTATTATGTTTTTTTCATTTTATAATTAGTATATTTTATATAACTTTATGTGTTAATTTTTTTAGGAATATAATAACATCGCTCGTGTTTACGGCGGACTACCGTCACTCGAAGCGATGTGACAAGTTCACGCTTTACATGGAACGTATTAAGGAAGTTTTTAATAAAAAATAATGATATATATTAAATAATAATTATATTTTAAATATATATATATAACATTTAATTTTCTTTCTTTCAACACGACATGAAAATGGAAACAACGTTAATGCGTACGTGCAGCCAACCATCTCCATGAATGGAGTATTTTATTTCATATAAACAAATTTTATAGATTAAAATAAATAAATATAAATATATATATAATGAAGATATATTATATTTATATCATTTGTTATATTCTGGATATGATGAAATCACGATCAGAGTAAGAGGAAAATAAAATAACATGTCAAATTTTTGTTAAAAAACAAGGCAATTAACAGACTAAACAATGAAATTAATTAATGATTATTATGAAATGGGTGATAAATTGTTATAAAAGGATAATATATGATATTAAAAATATTAATATTTTCATTTTATAATCAAATAAAATACTTAATACCATTATACATCAGGTTAAAGAGTGTTCAACCAAAATGAATCACTAGGTAAGAGATTTCATCTCAATTTAGATTCCATTGATACTTAACTGTTTTAATGAACCATTTAGTTTTATAAGGTGTATATACTTAACATTTTACATTTAACAATTAATATTTATAATATCATATATTATCCCTTAATAAAATCGTATCACCATATTTGTAATTATAAATTATGATTTTGAGATTAACAATGCATAAAATTTTAATATATGTTGAGCATTACACCATATTTAGAATTATAAATTATGATTTAAAATTCATATTTTTATGGGATAATTCAGTATATGTAATTGGTAAGAAATTTCATATGGAAGGGAGAATGTTATCAATTCTCATGGATAATGAAGATATTTCCCTGCTGAGGAAACCAATACAGCTAGTATTGTAATAGATAAAATCATTGCAATATTAGGTAAGATTAATCAGGTTATGAAAAATAACCTTTCCCAGATGTATTAACCTCTTCCACATAGATATTATACTCTGTTGGATCACTTTATATGATATAATCCTTCATCTTTTAAGGGGAATACTAATTCAATTGTAGTTGAGAAATGGATTACATATATGAAGAATAAATTTATGGATTTGGTTTGTGGTTAGAAGGAAATGGTTACACATTCCCAGTTTTTTATCAAAATATATGTTGATCAATGGTGGTAATTGATCTAGAATACTTGGTAGGAATAAGAAATAGAACTCATGGAATTAAAATATTTTAAGGATACATTACTTGATCAATATTTATCTCATGTGAAACAAATTTAGATAAACAGAATGTTCCTTATCTAAAAGAAAACTGTTATAGAATGTGTCACATATTTTGAAGTCACCTTAACAAGGTTATCCTAGCATTTCTATAATTACACATGTGACATAGAGTTAAATATTGACCATTTCATGGAAGGCCTAATGCAAAGTCTCATAAGGCCACTACTCTCTCAGAATATTTTTTCATATGATTAAATAGTTTTATATAACATAAAAAGGACAGATAATTATTTAAATCCTACATGTTCAAGGGAATCCCAAAGAATAATATTTCATTTGAGCATTATGAAAAAGGAAATTCCTAAAACAAGAAGAAGAATATGAAGGGATTCCCATCACGTGATAACTATGGAAGGCATCACCCTAACAAATTCCTAAAGGGAATGAGAGTTTTTTATAAGTGTGGTAAAAGGGTCATAATGTTAAATAATTCAAGGGGAATAAAGAAAAAACTACTATTCATTGTTACAACTGCAAGGAGAAGGGGCACTATGAAAAAAAATTCCATATGTGTTAAGGGAATATACAATAGTAGAGGCCAATGGGAGATGACCAAGATTATGTAATCACTATAACCGAGGTAGAAGTACCCCATGATGTGGTGGAAGGTACATTAATACTATATTCAAATTTATCGAATGAAATATTTGATTTTGGATCATCACACTCTTTTATATCTACCTAGTATTCCATGAAAATCTAGCATTCAATTTTAATTTAATAAGGTAGTTATCACTAGAAACTGCTAAGGGAAGTCTCATTGTAACAAATATGTGTTAGGAAGTCTGCATTATGAAACATAAACGTTGATTATTTTCTGACCTTATCATCCCACCTATGATTGACTTTGATATAATCATTGTTATGTAATGGATTTCAAAATATGATGCAAAACATTATTGTAAAAAGGTGGAAATTATGATTTTTGAGGAAGATGTATAATTTTGTATCTTTAGAGAAGAAACTTCATCATATTATTATTTTATAGATCCACCCCCAATAGCTATGATAAATAAAATTTATAGGGAAGAAGAGAAAAAAACATCTAGGGATGAAGAAGTTAATCTTAAAATTGAGGATTTTCCTATTATAAAAGAATACAATGATGTATTTCCTAAAGAATTACGAGAAAATACCCTAGAGCATGAAGTTGAGTTTTCCATTTACTTAATCCCTAATGAATAATCAATACCAAATACTCCTTATATAATTAACACTATAGAATTAGTGTATTCGATGAAACAACAAGATGATTTGGGTAAAAATAAATTTATTCAACCTAGTGTTTTGTCGTGGGGTGCCCCAATTATATTCAATAAGAAGAAATATGGATCCATGAGGCCGTACATTGATTATAGGGAAATAAATGCTATTACAAAAAAGGAAGAAGTATCATCTACCTCATAGTGACGAACTATTTGATCAACTTCATGGAGCCCAATATTTTTTAAATATTTATCATTATTCTGGGTATCATCAATTACGATTAATGAAGGAATACATTAAAAATATAGAATTACAAATGATGTATGGACATTATATGTTTATAGTTATGTAATTTGGATTGATCAATGAACCCACTTTTTTATAGATATAATGTACATAATATTCAAGGAATATCTTATTTTTTCTATATTCATTAATGATATTTTACTTTTTTTTAAAATCTTTGGGTACTATGAGAATCAATTAGAAATCATTATTGATACTCTTATATGGAATGTGTTATATAGGAAATTTAGTATGTTTTATTTCTGACATTTGGAAGTTTCTTTTCTTGTCTATATTGTCTCCAAAAATAGAATCTCTGTTTATCTTGCAAAAATAATGTTAGTCATAGAATATCCGACACAAATGAACATAACTGAGGTATGTAGTTTAATTGGATTGGCAGGTTACTAGTAGATATTTGTTCATAATTTTACCTGATTGGATAACCCTTTAACCAATATTACCCATAATTGAGTTGAGATTTTTGGAAAAAGGATTGTGAATAATTTTTTGATGAACTAAATAAGAGATTGGTCAATACTCTAATTTTGACACTACCATCTAGAAGTGATGGGTTTGTGATGTATAGTGATACATAAAAGAAGGGACTTGGTTGTTCCCTAATGAAAATTATAAAGTTATTTCATATGTATCAAGGAAATTTATGATTCATGAATAGAACTACCCAACTCATGATCTTGAGTTAGCAGTTGTGATATTTTCTTTGAAGACAAGTCGAAATTATTTCTATGATGAAAGATGATAGATATACAAGGATACTAAAATCATAAAATACATATTTTAATGGAAGGAAATCAATATGAGAGAAAGGTTATGGCTAGAGAAACTCAAGGATTATTATATCTCAATACATAACTACCTAGAAAAATAAAATAAGGTAGGGGATGAATTGAGTAGGAAAGATCATAAAATTATGAACCCAATGAGGATTGAGATGGATCCTATGTTCATTTATCTAGTAAATATATCCATGGGAACTACTACCAAAAGAAAATACATCAATAATTTTTCAAATGATTGAAAAAAATACTTATTAGAGAAGATAAATAATTATCAACTTGTTGATGAGAACTTTTAGAAGAAAATTAATGCTGTGAATGATGGGAAATTAGAATACTTATATTGTGAAGATAGTGTTTTGAAATTTGGAATGATATTATGTGTTACATATATACCTAAGTTGAAAATGGAATTTTTGGACAACACTCATAGCTCAAATTTCTCTACATACCCTAGTAACACAAATATGTATAGGGATTTGAGAGTACATTTTTGGTGGGATTACATGAAGTGGGAAATTTCTTATTATGTGTCTATATTTTTGGTTTTTCAACTGGTGAAATCCAAGATATGGAAGCCTAAAGGTTCCATGAAACCAATTTATATTCCTATAAGTAAATTTGGTTACATAACTATGGAATTTATCATAGGACTAACAAGGGATCCTATAAATAATGATACAATATGGGTTATCATTGGTGGCCTAACCAAATATGAACATTTACTCACTATAAGAGAAGATTTGCCTCATGAAAGGCTTGAACGTATCTATATTAATGATGTTGTATGACTTCATGGAACACCTCTATCAATTATTTCTAATCGAGATCCCTTATTTATGTCAATATTATGGAAGTGTGTTCAGAAGTCTCTTGATACTGAGCTTCATTTGAGCACCTCCTACCATCCTCAAACCGATGGCCAATATGAAAGGACCATTCAATCAATGGAAGAAATGACAAGGTCATTCTCACTCATATTTAAAGGTATGTGGGATCATTATTTACCTATTATAGATTTTTCTTATGATAATAGTTTTCATTTGAGTTTTCAAATGGTGCCATATGAAGCAATATATGGAAAGCAGTGTCGCACTCGAAAAGTTTGGGATGAAGTTGGTGAATGGAAACTCGTAGTACTAGAACTTTTTGAACAATGAACATTGAAGGTAATGTCTATTCAAGATCACATTAAAGTGTCTCAATGTTGATAAAATATTTATGCCAATAATAAGAGGAAGGATTTGGAATTCCAAGTGGGAGATCATGTTTTCATGAAAGTATATCAATGGAAGGGTATTATATGGTTTGGTAAGAAAGGGAAACTAAACCCTAGGAACATCGAGTGCTACTAAATTATTGAAATAATTGTAGTTTTCACAAAATTTTAGAAATTCCACCCAACCTCTCAAAAGTACATGATTTTTTCACATATATTTTCTAAAGAAGTACATGTCTGAACCAACACATGTGCTCACATATCCTGAAATAGAATTTGAACCTAATCTATCTTACTTGAAGAACCCATCGATATTATTGAAACTAGAGAGAATGTATTGAGTAGTCAAATGAATTTTTTGGTAAAGGTACACTAAAGGAATAAAAAATGGAGGAATTAGTGTGGGAACCAGAAAATAATATTAAGAATAAATTGTAACATAATAGATATATCAAATGTATGAACTATTTAGTTTTGGTTCAATTTCATTATTTGGACCTTATAAATATGCCTAATGGATTCAAGGGAGTATAGAGTGTGTTCAAGGTTCATTCATAGCCTAAATACAAAAAAATTAAATAGGTATATTGGGCCACATGGTTATTATAAATCACCTAGCCCATCCTGCAAGGTTTCCCTTAACTATGTGGTTACTTATACTTGGGTGTTGTGGGCCACATGGTTTTTCTATAATCATGAGACCCCAAGAACATACCGATGAAGCCTACGACGGGTTTTTGGATAGTGGTTTTTCCATGGATTTCATATGGTTAGACAAACCATGTGCTTAACCATGTAGAGTGACCCTATGAATGAGTGGCTTGGGGCACAGTTGGTGCACAATTTGTCGAACCATCCAACCAAAACATATACCATTATCTTGAGGGTGAAATATCTATTTTTTCATTATTTAATGTTTTAAACATTTCTACTATTTCTCCCTATCTTCTCCCATGGTGCAACCCTCCTCCCTCATACGGAAGCTCTACTTCCCCTCTTTAATAGGGGTTGTGACAACTCTCCAATCAGACTCCAAATCTCTCAATGTCAGTAGTGTTGGAAAGCACTCAATAATCTCATAAATCATATACTTTAAATTTAATGTTACCTACATCCTCTATTGTGATATATAAGTGAGAACATTTTCATCCTATTTTCAAGGAATTTGATGATTTCTTTATTTTATTCCATTCTAGGTCGAATCAAGACTCGAAAATGGATGAGTGTAGTGATACTACATAGAGGTAGAAGGTCTAGGACATTCTCTCTCTTTTTGTATATTTAACGTGGGTACGTCGATGTGCATTTTGTCAGAGTCGTATGGTGGAACCATAAACGTTATAAAGATAATGAATTGAATACATTTATATTTCTAGTACCATCCATGTGAGTAGAGAATCACCTTCATGGGTGATCAATTTGATCTAAGCCACCCAAACAGGCATGTTTACCCTCTTAGTGGTTTTTTCTCAACTCAAAAATTATAAAACACCGCTTTAGGTGTAAAGAACTTTTAATGAAATCATTAAAGGGAATAATTTAATTAATATGTTAACCAACAATGTGTGTGGGTGGGATTTTTCTTGTTAAAATCCAGAATTTACAAATTAATTTGAGATTGAAATGTGAGCCACGGGTTTGGACCATTCTAGAAATTCCCTATATTCCATGCCCATTGACTAGGCCTATTGAATTATGCCATATGACATTATTTATTATTGATTCCATATATGCATGTCATTTATATTAAATTATTATTCTTATTTCATATGATTAAGATATGTGATTTATAACTTGATCATGTTGCTTAATTCCATGTACACATTTCATTATTAAATAATTGATTGTCTTGAATTGGAAGTTATGATTCACTAGCCTATTAGCATGTTAAATTTCCATGCCATATTGATGGCATGTTATTATATATGTTATGTATTTTTAGTTGTTCTATGATTGATATACCTCACATAAATGGGATGGGGGAGAACATGGGTCCCATTCTAAGGACACTATGGATGGACACACTGTGTTTTTTTTGGATCTACTTGACTCTCTAAGAGTGATACATTGGATTTCCATGTACATGATATCTAGGTGGATTACACATTTTTGTGAGTGACATTGATTGCCTAGGGGAGAAATCAATGATGGACATGTGCTATGACTTGGGTGATACCTGGTCCCCTATGTGAGTTACATTGAATGGACTCAGAGTCACCATGCCATGAGTGATACAAGGAATGGATTTATAGATTACCTAGGATGGAATCAGTGGTATTATTTAGATTAGATTCACCTGTATCAACCCTTGGTATTATTTACAGATTTCTTTTTATGGGATCAGGACTCCACCTTTGGATTTTATGGATTTTCATTGTGCATATGTGATGCCTCATATTTATGTTATGATAATTCTTGACTGATGAAATGAAAATTTAACCTTTAAACCAAATCACAAGATTGAGGTCCATCTAACTTGGTTACTTCATTTATTATTTCCTATGTATCTATCATATATCTTGTACCGGTACCATGGTCCAGGCTTCCATCTTAGGCTGAAGTAGGTGGTATCGGTTGGGCATCCATTTATGAACCCAATTCGAATTGTTTATTCTTTTCTTTAATTATTTCCCTAGATTTTTTAAATATGGTATATTGTTTACCTATCTTTCACACGTAATGGATTGATCTATACACCATTTGTGTTACCTTAATGAAATTTTATCTCACACCCTACTTGGGCTGCCTCTTCTACCCAAGCAGTCTTCATGATTGTAGGTATTGATGAATGGAAGCATGCAGATTCTGATGCTTGAATGTTCTTCTAGTATGGAGCATAGGGTAGAGGACATATGTTGTGATCAAGAAGCTCGTAGTAACAGATTCTACCTTTTTTTTTATTTTTATAGCATGTATTCTATGCCTATATCCCCTACTCCCCATGCACTTTCATTTTTTTACAGCGTCATGATATCATCACGATTTTGTATCAAATGTTTATTCATATTCTTCTAGTTGTTTATTTAAATTATTTGTGTTTATTTCCTTTGTTTTCAGTACTTGTTACTTAATTATTGTTATTGTGATTACTCTAATATATGAGGTATTAGTCTCCCCATAAACTAATTCTAGGCCTTTACTGCTAGTCAACAACCCATGGGGTTTGGGTAGGTGCGCTTGAGGTATTGTGGCCACCATCTCGGGGAACCGTTAGGTGGAACTAGGAGTGCGACGCAACAAAGTGGAAGAAGTCCATTTTTTCATATTGGTCTTACTCATTTTGATTAAATAGAAGACTAGGATACTTGAATTTGGTAATTATCCACTTACAAGGTTTATCTAACCCCATATAGTGGAAACCCAAATTCCTTGAGATGGGAAAATGTTGTTATGCTTGTGTTGTTTCAATTTTATGGATTTCACTATTGGGCGATGCACTTTATTTGTAATGTTAATGTTTTTATAAAATTGTTAACCTTATGGTATTTCTTTTACCATATCTGAATGATATGAAGGCTTATCAATCATGTATCATACTAGGCACAATGTAATTAAAATTTCTTGCATTATTCCTTGTCATATTTACTATTCATCTTTCATTGCTTATGTTGAATGTAATTGTTGTTTGTGCCTTTTTGTGCTTTGATTATTATATATAGAAATATACCAATTCTTCATTCAAGAATGTATTATGATTTGGTTTAAGTGGATGCTCGATTTCAATTTATAAGGTGTATGGGCGCAAATAAATTGGAATAGTGATCCACCTAATTCAACCATTTAAAAGGAATTGAAATAAATAAATTAATGAAAATTAAAAACACCATTAAAATGAAATGGCCACCTTATATGTGGTAATGAGATAATTTGACAAGACCCAAATTATTTGTGGATAATAGGTTATGGAATGAGTGATATTTATATAACTGTTTCTTTTTACATAGGCCTTGCCATAGGAGAAGGAAGAGTGGTGTATTTCATATTTAAAATGTCAATTTGTCTTTCCTTTCTTTACAGCATTCCCTATCTGTTATGAATCCTGTCTGAGGAGGGTGCATCGAAAATTGTAGATTAATGCCACCACGATGACCTCTCGATGCACTCCAAGAGTGTGGCGATGACCATACTCTTATAGTGGTGGGCCTTGATTCACCATTAGTAATTCCTATAGTTCCACCTGAGGAACCTCCTACTTATATTCAATTGGGCACCAATACATAGTTCTAGGATATTTTTTTTCAGTTCATACAATATCTTCATGGTGCTCCCCGGCCTACACCTATTATGCCAGAGTTGACTCAAGACTTTTAGCAGTAGAATCCTCCCACCTTCTCAGGGGTTTCTAGACCATAGTCTAATGAGTCATGGATAGAGTCCACGGTATCTATCTTTGACCATCTTGAGGTGCATCTAAAGCATAGGGTGAAGCTTGCTACAAACATGTTACGTGATTCCACCAAGATTTGTAATGAAATCATCTCTTAAGATGATTATAATCAGGGTGTGGTCTGGGAAGACTTTCAAATCGAATTATAAAACCACTTCTTATCATATAATCCAAGGTAGTACTACGCCAATTATTTCATGCATCTTTAGAAGGTAAATGTGACTATGCTAGAGTATTTTTCTCATTTCACCAAATTCCTATGTTTCACCCCGTCTCCGTCTGGTGATGAGTTGATGACTATGAGGAATTATAATGATTGGATTGGTTATTCTATTTGCTCATAGGTGAATTTATTTTGGTTTAATATGATTATAGAGATAGTGAAATAGGACCTAATTAATGAAGGGAATCTAAGTGATGTTTGAAATGTGAGCATGGGTGGTTCAGTTCTAAGTTAGTGAAGAGTTTCTTCTGGTAGCCGAAAGTTCAATTTTGAGGGTGCACATAGGGGTGGTCCCTACTTGGTGACAAACATTGATAGATCCATAGTGTTTTACTAGTGTGGTAGGACAGTCCATATGAATCTTTAGTTCATTAGGAACCTTATTGAATGTCAAGCTTGTGGAAGGAAGGGTCACCTTTAGCACTTCTTCTGATCTTTTGGGATTCTACTGACACCTCTATTAGGTAAAAGATATATGAATCCACATCAGGCTGGGATTTGGACATCTATGGGCCAATCATGCTGAGGTGGTAGTGTTCATGGATTATGAAGTCAAGTCCTAAAGATTCAATGATAGAAGGATGGATCTACTCAAGCTAGTTTAGAATCGTCTTATGTCTATTATTCAGGACATATTTATGCACTGAAGATAGTTATTGAAGATCAGAGTCCAAGGAAATATATGGTTATAGGTACTATTATTATAGCCTATACTTTAGTTTTTTTATTTTTTGATATAGGTTCAGCACAGTCATTTATATCTACAATAGTTTTGAAAATATTGGGGTTTTAAATTGAGTACTTCTATGGAATTATGTATCTCAACACACCATTAAGTGTCAGAATAGAAGTAATATACCAGTTCCATGAGTTCACACTTATAATATTTGGGTGTTTTTTATTATGGAGTTTCTTCTTCCTTGAGATGACCAGATTCGATTTCATTCTTGGTATGGACTAGATTGTGCCTTATTATGCCCAAGTTGATTTATATCACCACCGAGTATCCTTTACATCACCTAAGTGAAACATGTATATACATAAGGGTGAATGGGACTTCCATGAAATTCAATATGGACCAATGAATAGAGGTTTAGGGGGAGTGACATCTTAGATGGAGTGTCTCCTTATGACAGATCAGGGGATGTAGTTAGTAGAATTCCCTCCAATAGTGGATAATTTTTGGGATGTTTTCCCTAATAATTTATAAATCTTACCTCCTTAAATATATTTTTAGTTCACCATATAGGTATTTCTAGGTGTGAAACTATAGTCCATTTTCCCCTATATGATGGAACCTACAGAGCTCTGAGAACTCAAGAAGCATCTTGATGTTCTAGAGGATACGTGTTTTATCTGACCCATCACATCACAACGGGGTTCACCATTCCTTTTTTTATAATAAGGAGGATGGTACCCTTATATTGTGAATGGATTACCTCCAACTGGACCATATTATGGTGGAGAACTCATATCCACTACCTTGTATCGATGACATCATCAACCAGCTCTAAGGAGAAACTATTTTCTCTAAGATCAATTTGAGGTCGACCAACTATCAGGTGCGTTTGATTCCATCAGACATACCATGAACAATGTTCTAGAGTAGGTATGGCTAGTACATGATCTTGGTTATGACTTTCAACTTGATGAATGTGCCATCAGTCTTTATGGATTTGATGAATTCTGTTTTCCACCCATATCTTGATTCCTTTGTGGTAGTCTTCATAGAAGATGTCTTAGTGTATTCATGCTACACACATGACCATACTAATCATATTTAGATCATGATGAATACACCAAGAGAGCACAAAATATATGTGAAGCTCATCACATGACACTTTTGGATCTGCACGGTTCACTTCTTAGGTCATATCATATTTGAGGAAGGCCTAGCAGTTTACCCAGAAATGGTGAGAGGTTTGTTTTTCTAGGAGAATCCCAAGAACGTGTTTGACATATACAAATTCTAGGGGATAACTGGATATTATAGGAAATTCATCCAGTAATTCTCATGCTTAGCAGTTATGCTCATGGGATGGACCAAGATGGGTGTGGAGTTCATCTGGTCTAAAGCTTTCTAGATAGCTTTTCAAGATTAAAAGGGGAGACTCACTTCAATGCTTACCATAATTCGTCATGATATGAAAAGAGTCTTTACATTCTACTATGATGCTTCAAGAATATGTCTAGGCACATCTATGATGTTAGGTGATCAATTCATGGAAGATGGGTCCAACCAACTGAGGTCTCATTAGTAGAATTACCATACAGATGACCTCCATCTAGCACCAGTGGTACATGATCTATGTTGTTGGAGGTACTACTTGTTAGGAGAGAAATTAATTATTTAAATGGATCATAAAATTCTGAAATACATCTCTAAATAGTGATATTTTATTCTCAAGTATTGAAGGTGGGTGGAATACATGAAATAATTTGATTTTGATCTTTCTTGAACACTCGAAATGGGAAATTCCATATTTAATTACATACGTTGGGAGTTGTAGACACATGATTTAAAGGAGGGTAGTAGTGAGTGGAATTTTATAGATCTAATATCTATGATATATCTTGTGGTTTTTTAAAATCATGTTAAACTAGTCTTATCAACTCTAGTGGTGAAATCCTCCCTCTTAAAGTGGGTTTGGATGATGCAATTATCTAATCCTGAGGGCCTCATCTGGAGGTAGTGTTTCGCAGGACAGATCTTTCCTTCTAGTTGGGATATTGAAGGCAGTCAAACCCTACTTTTTCATGGCCATTTGTGGGTGTCTATAGATAAACAAAAAAAGATGATAATGGAATCACATGATTCTATTTGGGAAGTTCACACTAAGCTTTCCAAGATGTGTAGATATGTACGTCATCAGTATTGGTGTTTAAGAATGAAAAGTTAGATATCATGTTTTATCACTTAGTGCTCTATTTGTCAGTAGGTGAAGCCAGAGTACCTGTAACCTACTGGACATCTATAGAATCTCTCCATTCATGAGAAGAAATAGAATGATGTCACCATGGATTTCATGACAGGATTTCCAGGATCCCATAGAGAAGTTATGTAAAATGGGTGATCATAGACATGTTTACTAAGGTTTCATAATTATTATGTATCTATGAAACCATCTATTTTGATGATCTAGGAAATATTTACATCCCGGAGATAGTGTGACTTCATGGCCTACCC
The DNA here is from genome assembly GCA_963277665.1 of Viscum album. Classification (NCBI taxonomy): domain Eukaryota; kingdom Viridiplantae; phylum Streptophyta; class Magnoliopsida; order Santalales; family Viscaceae; genus Viscum; species Viscum album. The sequence continues at coordinate 195,737,965 of OY728157.1, read as the reverse complement.
CGTTCTATCGTTTCAGATTAAGATTCGCATTTCACATCATTGTCTTAGCAATGGTTTCATAAGTAAATGGGTTCATAGGTTCTCTTGAGTACAACATATCACCCACATACTAATGATCAGTCCAAGTGGACAATATAGGTATTAGAGGATATGATTTAGGCTAGAAGGAATGGTTTTGGAGGTTTATAGAAAAATCATATTCATTTGGTTGAGTTTTCCAACAACAATAGTTTTTAGGAAAGGATTCAAATGGATTCATATGAGTACCTATATGGTAGACTGTTCCATTCACCTTTATACTAGATTGAGGTTGGTGAGGTAGCTCTACTAGGTCATCATGTCGTTTAGGAGACTACAGACCTAGTCGTGTTGATTCAAAATAATATATCGATAGATCAATCTATGGAGAAGTATTATACCTATCTTCATCATAGACCTCTGGAGTTTGAGGTGGGACATCGGGTCTTTTATTGTGTATCACTTAAATTGGGTCATAGACAAATTAAGAGATAGAGAAAATTATTTCCTTGTTATGTTGGTCTAGTAACATATCAGTTGTTTTTACCTCATAGGTACCATTACATGCATGATATCTTACACATATCTCGTATTTGAAATTATCATACTAAACTATATTATTTTTCTTACCCTTAGGATATTATGTTTTATGTGGATGTTTCCTTTAAGTAGAATTCGATACTTGTCGTTTATTAGATAATGAAGGCTATCTAAAGCATGTGAAATCCTCTCCTCCAGGTGTTATGGTAGCACAGACGCGTACATGATGAGTCCTAAGAGTGGGAGTTTGATGTATGTGTGCAGTGGCTGGAACCTTTCCAAGAAAATTTCTTACCACTATTAGAAGGGAATCCTAGGGATGAGTTGTCTTAAAAAGGTGAGGTTAAAAAGACCTGACTCTTCTCAAAGGTAAAAACTTTTTTTTTCAATTTCGTTTTTTAGCCCTTATAATAATTCCTAATGGATTCAAGGGGGTATCGAGTGTGTCTAGGATTTTTCTAGAGCTCATGTCCTTTAAATTTAAAGAAGCATATTGGGCCACATAGTTAGAAGAAATTACGCTGCCTAGGCTGCTTAGTTTCCCTAAACCATACAGTTGAAGACAATGGGGTGTTGGGGGACACATGGTTTTTCTACAACAATGAGACCCCAGGTGGACACCCATGCAACCAACTACAGGTTTTTGGAAAGCAGATTTTTCATGGTTTTAACAAATTTAGACAAACTAAGTGCCTATCCATGAAGGGTTACCCTTTGAAGCAGTGGTTTGGTGCATGGTTAGTGCATGATTTAGCTAATAATTTGGATAAACCATGCACCCTTATTTTGAGGTTGAAATACCAATTTTACCTTAATGAATGTTTTAAACCTACCTCTACTTTATCTCTCTCTTCTACAGAAGTGCACTCCTCCTCCCACACATATGAACTCATAATCCCCTCTTCATAGGGTTTGCGATAATTCCTTCAACCAGACTCCAAATCTCCCACCATCAAGATCATATGAAAGCCCTCAGTAATCTCTTAAATCTTATCCTTTCTATATAATTTTTCCTCTATACTCTGTTGCAATATCTACGAGCCATAATTTTCACCCTCAAGTATATATAACCATAAACATAGTGGATGAAATATCTTATACTATTCATCACAACACAAAGAATGTTAGTGGATAGATATCACTATTAAATTCTAGAGAACAGTAAAAATCAACACATTTTATATACCCATGGTTTGAATAAAAACCTCAAGGATGAAAAATATATCACTCCTCATATAAAAAACAAATTAAATGAGTTCTATAAATAAAATATTACATGTTCAATGATCCATCACCACCATAATCAATTAAGATGAATGATCTATCACCTAACTAGTATCAAAGTAAAATAAGTCATTATCAGTGAAAGTGGCATCATCAATCACAGGTAAATGATACACTACCATTTTCATATTTATGTGCAATATATATCACATATTATAGCTTGGGTGGATGAGAAATAAACAAACCATCCCATCTTGGTGGAAGATATATCACCCGTATCATGCTCAAAGTGGAAGAAAAACTACCATATCAAGACCCAATGTGGGTGATGAAACATTAATATTTTAGTTAGGTGGATAATGAACTAGTGGTATCATATTTCTAGTGGTCAACACACTACCCGTATCAATTCTTTTTTGGACCTCATATTTCTAGAATAAGTCCCCAAGTGGATGTTGTTCCATCAAGAAAAATCTCATAAGGTGAAAAATGATAACCACTGAAAGTTCTCAAGTGGTTGATATACCACTAATACATCATTCAAAAGTTCACAAGATGCTAATATTTTATTATTTTATTACTGAATTATTGATCAATGGGACTCTTTAGGGGTGGAAGAGAAACCACCAACCCTCCCAATGTCATTTGTATACATTTATTGCACCAAGGTGGATGAGATGACACCCCGATTAACATCATTTGGACGAACACCAACTTATAACAAGAATCCCATAAAATGAATGACACATCACTAAAATTAATTTCAAGGTAATTATATACATTAAACATATAAAAGGTTATGCTCGTAATTTTTTAACTCTTGTCAATGTCTCAAAATTATGTCATCCTACTAATAACATAGCACATAATCAAGAAATGTTTCACCAAGGAATACTCAAGGGTCATGATCTGTGCCACCATCATTGTTTCTTAGTAATATAAACCCATAATGGGTTCAAAATCATGGTTTTAAACACATTTCCGTATTAAATTTGGTCATTGGGGAGAAAAGATGTTGATGCACCACACTCGTAGTCCATGCATAACCTTCCAAGGTTCCATTTGTTCAATTGAAATTTTATAAAACCAATTTAATTAAATATTAGGGTGTATGAAACAAAGAATCATTTCCCACATTTCATATGATGTACACAAGGTATAAAGATACTATCAGGTAACCAAGGGACTTCCAACCTAGGACTAGTGAGGTCCAACTCTTTGAGAACCACCCCTTGATCTGGAAAAAAATGATCATAATCAAGAAACCTAAAAAATTCCATAATATTAGTCATAATCATTTATGAATGGATAATTAGTGACATAAAATAAATAATATAGAGAATATGAGTTATAAAATTACTAGTTTCAAACACCTACATTGAATAGATTATGAAACCAATGATGAACATATTGGATTACACTCTTAAAAGAAGATGGAACACAGAAGAACAATGAGAGGCACTATTGGTTGTAATGGAGGAAGTGAGACTGAAATATAATTTTATAAATATTAAAAAAATTATTAATTTATTTAGTTTAAATTTTGAAATAAAAATATAGGTATACAATGTGTACCTGCTGGCCAGGAAGAGGGTTGTCTCCCAGGGGTCGCCAGCCTCCAGATGGGCCACCTAAAGGGTTTTCCTCCAAGGTCCCATCCATTGAGTACTTGATGTCATTTTTCAATGGATATATTTCACAACACCTTACTTTTCTTCTAGAAATTATAACCCCTTAAAAACTCAAACCATAATATATAACTAAAATATAAGTGGTCTGGTGAAATTAAAATTGAAATCACACCTCGTAGTAATGTGGAATGTTATAGATTGTATGGTTTCTCATGGATAAAAGATTTAAGGGATGAAAATAAAATATAATTATTACCACAGAAACATATAATATAGGATTTAAAAAATTTATACTAAAGAATAAAACTTAAAGAATAAATTAAAATTATTCAGAACCCTTAACTTAGTTAAGTTACTTAGCTTAGAGTCATACCTTATAACCACCAAATATCATCAACATAAAAGAGATGAAAATTGTAAAAAACATTTAATAAATATATAATAAATTAACTTGAACGTAGTGTAATAATAAATTGGCAGTGTGGGTGAGTATTTATAGGTCTGGTCAGTGGAATTCCTAGGAATAAATATTGATTATCTTTTTTCATTATACCAAGTGCTCCACTACTCACTAAAGTGCCCCATTTCCCCCCTTAATTCTCTACTATAATTTTTAGTGAAAGAAATTATACAAAATCACCATCGTGGATGAATTTGGTCACTCCTACATATATAAGATGTAATATTTACCATTTCCACCATTTTTTATAGTATTTTACTTTTTCTCTAAAAAATGTCCAATTTCACACATCACTTACTATCGATGTCCTCATTCAAAATATTTAATATATTTCTTCAAATAAATCCTCTAATTATGTAATATTTATCTTTTAAATAAAGATGATATATTTTATAAAAATGTAGTATCATAGTAAAATTCATCTTATTACTAAAAGAAATTTCACCTTAATTCCACTTAACCCCTAGATACATAACTCTTTGAAACATCGCCAAAGGAATTAATTTTAAGGTATTCAATAAGGGTACTTTCATGGGGTGGTCCAGTAAACATTGATCTAGTAATTATTTACATTAAATTTAATGTTTCTTGTAGATAATTACCCAAAATCTTTAATTATTGAAGTTCAAATTTGGCCTTGCCTCAGGAAAACCCTTATGTTGTTCCCTCCTTCCAAATCTTTGATAAATGCACTTCATATGGGATGTTTCTACTAATTGATTCCATGGTTTCTCCCATCAATACTAATTGACTCTAGTCATTCACCTTCTTAATATACACCAATTATAATAGTTACATTATAATGGAAATATTTTTGGGTTTCTTAAATTTAAAAAGTGAATGAGATAGATAAGGGATAAAATAGTTTACAAAAAATTTGGGATGGATTTCAAAATTATGAGAGATATTTATTTTCTAAGAGAGCCATGTATGGATCTTATAAAAAGGATACCATGGACCACCACTAATTGGGGAGAGAAGAAGTTACTGTTATCCAAGATATAGCTTCCAAGATAGAAAAGGTAGGGGGTTCCACCTTTGTAGTAGTGCATGTGTCAATTATATCAAATGAAGTGTTGAAAATGATGAATGAATCACTGATGCTATCATGGGAAGATATCTATGATGTATGGTTCAGTGTATCTAAATTATTCTTAATGAAAATAATTAGGAAGCACGTCTTGGTAATGAAAATCAGTTGTACAGAATATGGTGAGATTAAGGGTGAGGGAGAAAATTCCATAATGTGTTAGAAATTTATATGGTTGATATAAATTCCAATGAATGAGTGATAAAAATATTTCCTGAGAAAGAAAATATTCAGGTGTGGGGCATGAGATATTCTGAGTGTATAGAGAAATTATCTGTGAGATATATTTTTAATTTTGGATATGATAATGTAAAAATGGGAATTGAGTAGATATGGAATCTTTGTAATGTGGGAGGACCTGAGGTGTATGAATTACTAGTAGTTGAACTAGATGTTGACATCACTTTTGTGGTTTTGGAGGTTGGAATTCCTGAAAAAGAGTGGTTTGGGGCCTCCCCTAGCCATCTTCAGTGCAAGCAGGTCCAACCCCTAACCTAGAGAACCCCACATAAATAACTCTACCTCCAGGTAGTCTAGATTCCAGGAGAACTCAGGCAGGTCCTCATCAAGAGTCAGTCCACAGCAAGCACATGTCGGGAGGATGAGTATGGTGACAATAGATATGATGGAATAGAAAGAAGAGTAAGAAAAAGTAAGAGGGGATTATTCTATTGCTGATTGGGTATGTGTTATGGGGAAACTTCTATTTATACAGTATAAAGAGAGAGAGAGAGAAAGATATTGAAATTAAAAAAAATGATATATTATAGTAAATCTAGTTGTTGGATTGAATTACCCGGTTTTAATATTCATCCTTCCATTGAAATCATTTTAATATGACTACAATTAGAATCTTTTTATGAATGAATAGTATTTTTCCATGCATTTGACCTATACTCCACCCATATTTCTCTACAATTGTTAATTAAAACACTTTTTTTCAATCCATGAAGGGGGTTTCATCCAAAAAATTGTGAGTACAAAATAAGGGAAACATAAATGGGAATGAGAGATCATATGTTGATATAAATTAAAAAAACATGATATATTTTGGGAAAAATGATCTTCAAACCATATATGGAATGACTATTAAAAAAGTTAACTAAAAAAATTGGGCCACACAGTTAGAATAAATTGTTCTCCCAGTCTGTATAGTTAAATAACCCATGTTTTCCCATATTCACGGTTAAATAATCCATGTGGGGTGCTAGAGGAATCCTTAGAGGGAAGCAAATGAGATGTGCACAGTTTGTTTAACTGTGCATTATAGCTTGTGCAAGGTGTGTTACTGGGGTAGAGGGGGTGCATGGGTATAGAATGGTTAGACACAATGTGCTCCTGAACCATGTGACCCACTTTCCATGGAAATCTTCTAGTGCATGGTTAGACCATAGTTTGGCCAAGCGTGCGTCCAAACCATGCACCACTTCAATGTTTTGGTGAATTTATATTTTCCCTTCTATTTTACTCCGTTACATTTATTTTTATACTATAGTGAAAAACCCCTCTATCATTGATTCGGGTTCCATGGTGATAGTCATATTCATCTCCTCCCATTCATACATGCACCCTCTTAGGAGTCGTTATATCACTAGGGTACCCTCTACGGTCCCCTAGGTCTCAATAGCACACAGATGAACACATGACAACCTCAGTATTAGAATTTTATAACTATTAAAAACTTATCAGTCAAAGGGAATAACATAGCTCAGTATCATTATCATAACATCAAGACCTCATTGGACCCATATGATAAGGCGTATTGGAATCAGTCTTAAGATATGGATCAAGCCTATCACCCATCTAAAGTCATCACTAGGCTAGTCATTACACACCCAACCCATCCAAAGTCTACTAAGAGAGAACAAACCTATGTAATCACAACTTAGCAGGGGAAGAACACTCAACCATAAAAATCTCAACCAGCATAAAGGTGATAAGATATCTCAAGATTCAGTGAGGCCTACTAGGTCCACTCACTTTAACCCATCACAATACCCTACACATAGGCATCCAATACACCAATACTAAGTGACACTACTCATTCTAAATTAATTTAAAAACTCCACCCTCATGACCCATGTATCTCAAGGGATACATATATAATTAATTACTCTACCAACAATGGTCAAGCCATAAAGCCAATGAAGAAGTTTAGTAATCTGACCTACAAAGCCCATAACTATTGTTGTGATGCCATTACATTGGTATAAGATATACTAAATCATTTACCAAAAAACTAAATGATTTAGTTGTCTTGGTAATCTAGATACAAACACGAACCTTGTATTACAATTGACTAAGCAAATCACAGCTTAATTTTTTTTGTGAGGATAAAACTTTATTCTATGTAGAATATCTTTACATGTCATTTTTAGTAAACATAAGAAAATATTGAGGAAAGGAAACATAATAAGGGTGAGCTCAAATTTTTTGTAAGGGTAAATATAGTAGTAGAAATAATGAATCAATGATAATAATCATTATGAAATAGAAAATAACTAAACACACATTCCATGTAATCAATAAAATAAGAAGGAATTGCATACCCAATATGGAAATGTAAACAACTAAAACCACATTGCATTTAAATAACTTCATAGGTAAAAATCAATATGGAAAGGTAAGAAACTGAAAAAACATTCCTTTTAATCAATAGACTACAAATGAAATGAATCCATAAAATATTTCATAGTGAAAACCTCATGGATAATAAATAATAAATAAAAATAAAATCAATTCTTAATTATTGGATTTAATGTTTGAGGCACATGAAAACCTATATCGTCAAGGCCTTTCAAAAGAAAGTTTAAAACTGAAGGTAGAAACCTATTTATTTTTCTCAACTAATTTGTCTCATGAGAATATGTTGATACATCGAGGTGCTAAATAATGACAGGTCCACACCCTCTACTACCTATCCAAAATATTCCTCATATCAAATAATCTATTTAATTAATAACCAATATGGAATATAAGTTATCTATATTTATTAAAGAATATCAATTTACCAATAATTCCCCAGATAATAAAATAATTCCCAAATTAGACATCATGTGTAAAAATGAAATACGGTTTAGGAAATCAACCTATCCATGATACATGATATGAATAATTAGGGTTAATTAAATGTCTAATTATCATAAAAAATTTAATTTTTCAAGGGGACTAGAAAAGAAATCAAGGGAGGGAATGTCAATACCATCCTGGGCCAAATAAATCATAAAAAATCTTGAGGAAGAATAAGGATGGTATCAATATAACATATAGCAAGTGGAGTAATAATAAAGGGTGTTATTCCTTGATTAACTGAAATTTTATAAAAATATCCATTAAAAACATTCTTGAAGAAAATATCCTTTTCATTTGGGATTTTTTTTAAATAATTTTCATTGGAAATCACATTTTAAAAAATATTTAAAAATATACCTCCTAAAAATGAAAATGAATCTTCTAATAAGTGATGGTGTCTAAATCTGTACATTCCATACAATGAAAAAAGAACATTCCTTTTTGATGGTAAAAAGGTTAGAAAAAGGCCTTGTTTGGAAAGAGACAAGAAGATTTATTTTAATTTTTTAATGAAATAAAAGGAAAAAATGTATTTAGTAAACTATTTTAAAAAGTTTAAATAAAATTTGTGAAAACATTTTCATAAAACATGGTTTTTAAAAGAAAACAGTTTCTCTAACTAAGGAGAGAAATGAAGTATGTTTTTCTTAAAAAAATTTATAAAACATTTTAAGTTCGAATGAGTAAAAAAATGGTACTATTACATGTAAAATGTCATAAATAAATAATGGGTAATAAAATGAAATGGTTTATTTAACAATTATCAAATAATATTCTCAAATGTATGTTCAAGTACAAATAATCCTGAATAAAATTTGATTTTGAAATAAACCCTTGAACATATTATAATGTTGATGTGATAATAAATCAATGAATATATTATGTGTATCAACTACAAATACAAATAAAAAAATTTTAAAAACAAAAATATATAGTAAAATTATATTACTCATATAATCATTAAATATTAATGACAACGAGGAAGTAATATAACCCAATGAAATGGAATCGAGTTATGAAATTATTAACCACTTGGTAAATTTTAATTAAATTAACATTATAATAAATAATTCAAATTTAAACTCAACATAACATTAATATAAAATAATTCATGATATAATATATCAAAATGGGATGTAGATACACCACACAAAAAAAGTAAGCGGTGAATATGACATTTATCTCACAAATGTAAAAAGTGAGATGAAAATACATTACCTTGCATTTCCTTTTGGGTAAACGTCCTTTAAAAACCATTATAAAGGTTTTAAAAAATTACCTAAATTATAAAATATCCATAATAATATTTATAATATCATATATTATCTTCTTATAATATCTTATTACCCGTTTGATAAAGATTTTTCATTACTTTCCCAATTTTGGGTGTTAATTGCTTTGTTTTTCGAGTATGTTTTGAATTGTTACTTATTGTTCCTATTAATTAGATCATTATTTAATAATATAAAGAATATCATATATATTTGTTATATATTTTTATAGAATAATCCTTAATTTTTTGAAACAGGAAATGAAATGTTCTCTTAATGGAGAAGGTAGGTCGTACGTACAGATGAACTCTACTTTCATTTCTCTACCGTATTAACAGAATGAAAATAAAATGATATATATATATATATATCATTATAATTTTATAATAATATATAGTTCTTATAATTCAAATAGTTTATCAAAAATCATCCTTTATGTGTTCCATGTATAGTGTGAATGAGTCACATCGCTTTGAGGAGGCTGTAGTCCACACGTCCACAAATGATGTTATCATATAACCATAAAATATAAAGAATGAATTTATGAGTTATATAATAATTAAATAAGAATAAATAAAACATAAATATAAAATATATTATATAAAAAATAATTTAAATCATAATTTCCAACCATTGGATGCGGTGAAGGAAAATGAATGATATCATTTCGTGAGGTTGTAGTTCGTCGTACATGAATGGTACGTTCATCAACAATTTGATGGAAGTATGTGTAGATATATATAACAATTAGAAAAAACTTATTATATTTAGTATAATAATATTGTTATATAATCAATTAATAAAGATAATTTATGGAGTTAAGAAATAAATTAAACTAAAGTGATCGTTGAAGAAGGTTATATCTTTTTCGAGTATCTCCTTTTGTTTTATACCAAAATACTTCCTTGGTTGGATTTTTTACCAAATTTATTCATCTAGGATTGGGGTATGGAAGTTGGAAGAATATTTTAGAAGAGTTTATGTGATCCAAATTTTGTTAGATTTGTGAATAATTGGGAGCAGTGAGTTCCTTTTATAGTGGAGGATGAGTGACCTTCTTGTAAATTTTTGAAAAGCGAATTCCACCCACATTTTTTCCATTAAAAGTGGATAAAATAATGGTAAAAATTAAATATAAGGTATTATATATTATAAATATGAACATAAAATGGTTTTTGGGATAGTTTCTATGTAATTATGGCCCTTATGTTAAATGATTAATCCATTATTAAGCTAATTTTTCACTTAATCGCTGTAATTAATTTTAATCACATTCACAAATATTTTTGTTAAGAAAACTATGTTGACATTATTAGTTATTATAAATTATTATTATTACAAACATGGAATCCATTTTTCCAAATTTCAATCAGAAAAGTGGAAAAAATCAATTTAAATTTAATCATGTTGACAGAACGACAAAGCATGTTTTTAAAGTAAAAACATTGAAATGTTTTAAATGTTTTTATATTCCATTTCACTATGAAATTTATTCAAATTACATAAATTGAATTAATTTATATTAAATTTTCTTTATTAAACTTTAAAACAAATAAAAAATATAATTTTACCATATAAATAAATCATATGAAAATGAAATTTTGAAATAAAATTCAGTATTTTTCACTATTCCTCAAAAATGAAATATTTTTGAAAAAAATAAATAAATAAAAATTATTTTTTACATAATTATATAAAAAACATAATTTATTTTTCCATATAAAATTTATAAAATTTCCAAAAGTTGGATTTGAAAGAAGATCGACATTAAAAGGTGGTTAAAGTTCCTTTATAGAATTATAAGATTTTATGCTTAAAATTGAGTTTGTTATCATCTTATGCCTATAAAAAAATTGGATGAATATAAAATATATTTTATAGAAAATATAAAATATATATTTCATTAATATTGTTAAATAAATATAATTAATTAAATTTAATAATACAAAAATCCTTTGGGAGCATAAAAATAAAATTATATCATTTGTATTCAATTGTTTTGTATTTTTGTTTCTAATTAATTAGTAACCTAGTAAATAATTTGATATTTTTATAAAAATTGATTTTAATAAATTAGTTAATATTATTCATAAATTCTCATTTAACAGCTAGGTTATATATTATAATAATATAATAATAATTTATCTTTGTCTGGTAAAAGTAAATCTTGTGCATAGAGTAAGATATCAAAGAAAGTATTTGTTGTGTGTGATGAAAGATAATGTATTATTGTGTGAATTGAAAGATATAGAATATATTTATTTTATTTAAAATATTAAATATGTCATAAAGTATTGAGTTCTTATATTCCTTTCTATATTTGGTGTTTCTTGTCATACATGCTATCAAATAATAGTTAATCTTTTAGAATTTTTGGGTGTGTTATAATAAGGGTCCATGGTGGACCTTGGCACATGGTGAAATCCATTCATTTAAATTTTATTTTTTATTATATAATTTATATAATTTTAACAGGTTGATCACCCTCAATGGTGAGACCGCACATTTCACATGACATGTAAAACATGCATAATAATATAGGGGAAATGTATAAGTAAAACCTAACTCAACTATAGAGTTATTCACATTAAATAATCACCTAGTAGCTCTCATACAAGATTATACAAGATCAACCCTCTATCTACCCATATCAAGTGGAATTAACTCAAGCCAAATCATCCGAATTAATTAATTATAATCCATCATAATTAATTAAATAAGACACAACTAATTATTCAATTTAGTTTGAAAAGGAATAATTCATATAACTCATCAAGGTATAAACAACCAAAAAACATCAAGGAATGGGGTGCAGTCTACTCTCAACACTCACCCAAACCTAAGCCTTGAAAAATCCCCAATTCAATTACTTAATTGAATGGTCAAATCCATCTAAATTATCTAATAACCCCAAATAATTCAAAACAGTGATGTAACTTAACCAAAACTACGTGAAACGATGTGAATATATTGTATTGGGACATCATCTATCCAAGACATGAAAATGTCACATCATTTTCAGATTATATCACTATGCTATTGTAAAATAATTACTAAAAACCTTGTGTGAGACCACTCAAATTAGTGTAATTGAGATAAATTAAGTGTGGAGAGAATCGTTTTAATAAATTCACAATAAATCATTGAAAAATTCCACAAGGATCACCCCAAATCCAATGGGGATTGATAGAGGGAGAGGGGAGGAGGAAGATGGCCCTTTTGCATGTGAGGGAGAAAGAGGAGATTTTACCCTCTTAAAAACATAGGAGAGAATTTTATCATTTTCCCTCTTTTAAAGGGGCACATATTTTGGATTCATGATTCTCCAACCCGTGCACCAACGTTGCATAATTCATAATCCACATCTACCACCATCACATGGTTGATCCATATGGTTATCCAAACTATACACTGGCCATGAAATATAATCTACACCACCCACATAGATTTTCTATAATCTTGTAGTAACTATGTTCCTCAAACGTAGGCTAATACAATACACAAAATTTTCTTTTTGAAATTAAAATACATAACCCTTATTCATGTGATAATCATCAAAATCAACCATGATATTTAGAAAATGAATTGAAAAACATCTACACACTAAGGGTGCTTTATAGTTTTCCCTAAACTGTGTCCCAAAAACATTTCACCAGGGTAGAAATCCTCTAATACATCTAAAATTTAACATGAAGTGACCATAACTCTCCCAACAAACCAATACCTCTAATCCCTTAAACCATATAAACAGAACACAATGAAATTATCCAACTCTTTGAATTTAAATTCGAGTCTCAATTTTAAAAAAGACCCCCTCTCACATATTCCCAAATTTAAAATTCCTTCTAAAATTTATAAATAAATAGTAGTGTGGTTTTAAAAAATCTATACCATAGTACATCTCATTACGAATAATACTTGGTGTACTTTCAACCAAAACAGTCGACCTACCCTGGTTGTTTGTTTATATCCAACTTGTTGTGTTCTACTCTGGAACATCGAGTGACCTTCAACTCTACAACTCCAAACATGGGGTGCATAATTCATAAAAGACTGATCCACCACTAATCAACATCACTAAAACGTGAATATTGTTCTTAATTATTCCATTATATCCCAATAAACTATAGTGTCGTCAACCAGTTCATCCTTGAGCTTATAGTGCTCCCCGCCACAAGACTCTGCTCAAAAAGGCTGATTTTGAGCCATTCATCTCTAAACCATCAAAATAACTTATCAAAAACTCATTTCTAGTTGTAAAAAGACATTCTAGATATGATTTCCATATCACCATATCAAATTATATTCCAATTCACCTGTTAAGATTCCGTTGGATGGCAATTCTCAAAGGTTATTGTCTTCATCCACTAGAATGTTATCTCATTACCACTGGAACATGATGCATCAACTCCCCATAGGCATAACAATATCATTCAGTGCCCCTAGTAAAGTACAAACCCAATATTTAGTGTACTTAAATAGTTTCTATGTTAAGATCACTACCTAAAACATCACACACATTCATCAAATGGGTAACGAAATCATCATTCGTGTAAACAACGGACTACCGCCTTACAAACCGATGTCCTTTGTTTTTCCATTACCACTTTTGAAGGTTGGAAATAATGATGGATTTATAGTATATAAATATGATAAATATGATATTTATGATGTTTTTATTCATCTAAAATTTGTATTTTACACAATCCTCTATGATATAAATTTTGGGGGAATATGATAATGTCGCTCATGTGTACGGTGGTCGACCATCTTGTGAAGCAATGTGCCCCATTCACGCTTTACACAGAATGTATTAAGGATACTTTTAATAAATATATGTGATATATATTACATAATAATTATAATAGAATAATATATATATATATATATATAATTCAATTTTCTTTCTTTTAAAATGACAAAAAATGGAAATAATATTCAAGTGTACGTACAACCTATCATCTCCACAAATGGTGTATTTCATTTCCTATCACCAAATTTTATGGATTATAAAAAATATATATAATTAATATATATGATCAATACATCTTGGTTTACATTGGAGATGATGAAATCATGATCTAAGTAAGATGAACAAAAAAATAAGTCAAAACATACTAAAAATAAAGGAAATTAACACCCAAAACTATGAAAAAATGAATGATTGTTAACAAATGGGTGACAATATTTTATAAAAGGATCATATATGATATTATAAATATTAATATGTTTATTTTATAAGACAATAAAATACATAAATCCATTATAAATGAGTTTAAATAGTTTTATACCAAAATGAATCATAAGGTAAGAGATTTTATCTCAATTTACATTCCATTGAGACTTAATTGTTATTATGCGCTAATTAACATTTATGAGTAGTATATACTTACAATTTAGAATTTAATATCATGAATAATTCATTAATCAAGGTATTTTGTGTTTTAATTTAAATTATTTCATCCAATGTGATTTTATTTTAAAATTACTAATTGATAAAAGTTATTATAAAATATCAATTTCTTTTGTGATTGTTAAACTTATCATGAAACAATCAAATTGTTGTAATAATTATTCATTGGACATTAAATTATGGTTAAGTATCTATATTATTTTGTATTGGATCTGATTATTTACAAAACCATATACCATTTTTATGTATGTTGTTTACTTTAAAATTTATTTTATTAACTAGGGAAATATTGATAAATCTATATCCTTTACTCAATACGAATATTTAATAAGGCATGCTGTTTATGAAATAAATCGATTGTTCGATATATGAATAATGGTTTTTACTAGTATTAAACGGTTCGGGGACCTTTTAAATTAATCCCCATGATTCACTGGTTATCTAATGAGACAAACTAGTTGGCCAAATCAGATGGGATTTTACCCGATATGTTTAAACCGCCTTGTGAATGATCTGGAGGATAGTAGTTCCATGTTCCAGGGAAACATGGAACTCAATATTTAATCATTTACTTCATTGATAATTCAGTTATTATTATTTTCCATGATATTTATTCTATTTAATCATCTATTGATGAATTTCATTATTAATTTATTGATTAAATGAAATGTTTCTCTGGTATTTATCTTTCCATATTGATTATTCCTTATCCATATATTTATGTGTCATGTTTTTTAGTCATATACCACTCCATATTGACTATGATTATGGATTCACGATGGGTTCTATTGTACTTAACCCTTACTAAGCTTTTGATCTCACCCTTATTTTGTTTTATTTCTCTAGTAATTGAAGATGAATTCTTGGAATGAGTTTCAAGGATGCTGTGATTTTAATTTTGTTATAATTTATTATATTTTCAAAACATAACATTGGAATCATGAATGTAATCTGCTTGTCCAAAAATACTAAACCACCCTGTCCATTGGGATTTGAATCTTGTAACAATGCCAATGTAATAAAGTAAGGAACTCGCTCAGGGACACTGGGGTCATATTAATTGCATAAATCATTTGGAAAACTCTATAATGATCACCCGAAATACAAGGGAGTTAAAGGAGGAAGAGGGGAAGAGGTGGTTGGACCATGCACATGCGAGGTAGGATGACGAGTGGCTATCCTCTTAAAAATAATGAATCTAAAGTCCATAATTTTCCATATTCTAAATGTTTGAATGGTTATCCAAACCAAGAACCAACCGTGAATACTTCACTGTAAATGGTGACCACACTGACATGATTGGTTCATACAGTTAGATAATCCATGAGATAACTATGCAATATGGTCTGCAACATCTCACATGATCTGTCTGCAACCATGTGGTGAATGTGTATCTCACCCCAAACTAATCCAAGCCACAAGTATTCCACTAAAATCTGTATGGTTAACACTTCTTTATGTTTTAAAAATAAAAAATAATTATTCTGTTTATAAAATTTACTAAAAACCTCTATACACTCGGGATGCTTCATGGATTTACCTAAACCATGCACACCAAACTGTGAACCAAGTCAAAAATCCTCCAAAAAATCCATACTCTCAACTTAATTTCTCAATACCCACCCAATAATTGAAGGCACATCTTATTCCTCAAGACATATAAAAAATAATCACCATATAATGATCCAACTCTCAAAATTTCAAACTAAATATCAATTATAAAAATGAACCATGTTCTATAATTTCAAATATTCAATTTTTTTTTAATTCATAAATCACAAGAGGTGATTTTTTATAGAATAGATCATTTAAATATATCAATATTGGAAAACTTTAATTAAAAAATCCTTAATAACCCATATGGCATTACTACCATGATGCGATATTGGTGATCTTGACATGAAGTTCATCATCACATCATCCCACTTTCATTTGAAAATATGTAATTTCTAAGGAAGACTTGTGGGTCATTGATGCTCATATTTTACCTGTAGATTTTAAAATTATCATTAAATAAAACCCATTATCTGCTTCTTCATCCTGAACCACCATAACTGTCTCTAAATATCATTATACATCTTATTAATCTCTCGGTGAACAACCCACCATGAATCATGTGAATGCCACATTAGGTCCTCACGCATACTCATAGGTAGTACCCTTAAACCCTAACCATATAAAACACCATTGAAATATAGGGACCAATTATGTAAAATATCACTTCCATATATATTATACATCATCATGAAGAAATTGGATTTAGATAACTCACTCTCCTTCACCCCTCAAAAATTGTGTATGTAATAATTATGGACATCATGTTTGGTCTACAATGAACTATTAATCATAAATGTTCATATTAGTGAAGAGACTCATCATTTTTCACTCACTAATGGATATATACACCTCCTATTCCTAAGTCTCTATACACAATGCATCATCCATGATGTTCCCCCTCCCATGGTTATACACCATAAACAATTCAAATGATGATAAGTTCGACCAACCTCATCTTCCAAAGGAGCAGGCCCCTCTATAAAAAAACATATATGATGATATTATTTTCAGTTTATACCACAAAAATCTCACCCAAATGATAATGAAGTAATCAAATCGTCATGTGCGTTACTGTATCCAACTCTTGATTATGTGTTAGTTAGTTTCACTCATGTGGATTAAAATATTTGGAACCATATGTGACAACTCACTCATCCAGTAACATAATTTCCCAAAGCCCGACTTCTGAAGCATAACAATAAAATATATACTCATTACTAGTCTTAGGTAAGGTTAGTATCGACATAGAATTAAATCTATCATTTAGCACCTAAAACTCTCTCATTAGAATCAAACTAGAGAAACTTCGCCTCCATTATAGTCAAGGACATCGTCATCACTACCAAACATGAGAAATACTTGATGAACCTTTAGTAGTAACCTATAAATCACTAGAAAATGAATATCATGAAGATGTTTTAGGGTCATTAATAAGAAACCACAACCCGAACCTTCTCTGGGTTGACTAATATATTTACCTCATATATAATGTGTCCCAAAAATATCATCACCTTGATCTAGAACTAAAACTTCAAGAGATTACCATACAGTTGATGCTCCCTCAATGTACAAATAATTCTCTCAAAATGAAAAGTTTTCTTCTGCATTGACTAAGAGTATCCTCATAATATCATCAATCAATTGACCATGAACAATCCAAATAAGAGTATAAGTCCCTATTAATCCAGGTTATAAATACTATCAGAGTGTTACCAACTAGAGAAACATCATAATATACTCATATACGTTATACGTGATCCTAAAGAAAATATAGGGAATATCAGAATCCCTCTCCATCAAATGGTTGTAGCCTAGCCTATACCAATATTAGAAAACTAATTGGATCCTCTCATATTATCAATAAATTCATCAATATGTGGAAGGGTATATACTGGTTATTAATCATCACCTAATTATAAATCTGTTAATATAAACAAAAATATAATGAGACATTCCCCTTCTTGAAAAAAATAGGGTCACTCTAAGAGGATGTGATCATATGAATGAATTTTTTCAACTCTAAACCCTCCAACTGATCCGTGATCTCTCACTTCTAAGCAAAAACCATCCTATAAGCTAAAATGGATATGGGATTCATAATAGACATAAGATCATTGATGTGGCCATATTTTATGTAGTTTTTCCACATCATTTTATTTAATTTTTAATAATTTAATTAACAATATTTACACTTTTTAATAAATAATCGTAGTTTTGTATTTTTATTATTAAATTTTTTATTTAATAAATTTTTACAAATAAAATTGTATTTTTAGTCTTTAAATAGTTATTTTATTACTTGCTTTATTTTTGTAGTCTAATGAATTTTTATTTAGTTTGGTGTTTTTGTTTTCATATTTAATGATTTAACATTTACTAGTTAATTAGTTAATCCTGCTTCTATACATAAATAATGTAGTTATCAATTTAATATTTCATGTATTAAAACATAGTTAATCTAAAATAACATAATCTAAATATTTTTTGTCTTTTAAAAAATTCCTTAGATATAAATTTAAGATTATAAACTTGTTTCATTTATTAAATCATTTTATTTTAATTTCAAAAATAAACTCAATTATTTGATATTGAAATAATTAGATGTCTAATTTAATAAATTTACTTTGTTTTAAGTACACTAATTTAAGTAACATAACTTTGTTATATAAATGTATAAATTATATATTAAATTTCAATAATTTGGTCTCTTTTTAAATTTATTATTAGTTTAGTTCCAATTTAAGTTTTATAATTAAAAAAATTAAATTTTCTTTTCTAATTGTTTCATAATATTGTTTAAGTAAAATGAGATAATTAATTTAAATTTTATTTTATTAATTTTTAATTTTTAATTAATTATTTTTTCACTTTTATTATTATCTTAATCTGTTTTCTTTATTTATTTTGAGGTATTGCAGTGTGGCATTGTAAATCTTTAAATCTTGGTACTGTTTTCATTTTTTATGGTGTCAACATAACCCAACATTACCCATGTGACCGTCTACATTATGGTGCCACCATTTTACTCCTTAAATTCATGCACAGTATCCTCTACCACCACATCTTCTTCTCTCGCTGCCACCAGTTCTTCCATTCTCCATCTCTTCCATTGAAATACCACAAACTTGACCAGAATAAGACTCTAAATAAATAAAAATCATACCATGGATCTTATTGAACCATTCAATACCATTCTCACACTGATGTCTCTGCAAACAACATCCCATACCCTCACTACTCGGAGACGTGCCATCGTTAGCAGAGAAACACGTGGGCCTGCGCTTCCACTATGAGGGGAAACCAAAGCTGAACTGGGTGAAACCTGTCCCAGATTTGGAATCGTAGGCTATAGCAAAGCTGAAGGCACACCGCATGAAGATGAAGAGGTCACCTTGCAAGAACCGAAGCACCACATTCCACTGGTTAGTGTCATTTCAATCTAGAAGCTGTCGAAGCCTCACACCACCACAACTGAAGCCATCTAGAGCTTAGTCGAAGAAATAAGTCATAGCCACATGGAGAGGAGTTCAATGCCGAGGATGATTTGAGCTAGAGGAAAGGCCAATACATGAGGAACATTCGCGAGGTTCCGAAATCCACCCAAAGGCGCCCCGTACCCAGTTGGTCACATGGCATCAAGCACATTTACCCGAACTCTAGAAGATGTTGACGAGCAGCGAGCGCCTTGGGTGTGATAGTGGGGAAAATATGCCCTCATTGGCAGTGTGACATAGTATAAGTAAAACTAATATACAATATTGGATGCAGTAAATATACCAACAATAGTAAACAACGGAAGGCTAATGAAAGAAACAGCTGGGGCACATATATATATAAATGATGCATGATACATATGTCTAGGAAAGAAGCTAAACAAATCACAATGCTAGAATACAAAACATTACTAAACCAAAGTACAAAATAAAATAGATAAATAGCTCCTCAGCATCGCAAGCCTCAACATGGTCCTATGCTCTCCACCACCATATAAAATCTTGTACCTGAAGTAGAAGGGCGCTTTCCCTAATATACACCTTCAATAATATAATCTGTTTGGGCCCAAAATTATGGCCCAAATAGGCTGTGAGACTAAATCCCAGCAGGAAACCACCACATGATCTGTGCCTAATAGTCCGTGAATATATGGCAGGTAACGAGTAAAAGGAAGAATTGAATAAGATAGTACTCACCAGTAAACAATCCTCAATTTTAAGGCATTCAATTCCATATATCATGCAACAACCAACCAAGGAAGGTAAACACAAACAGGTAACCCTCTAGGAAGTACTCCCATCCCATCCCCTCTGGTCCTACCTAACAACACAAGAAATAACCTAAACACAAAAGGTAACCCTCTAGGATGTACTCACAACCTATCCCCTCTAGTCCAATCTAGAAACACAAGAATGTAGTTAAACACAAAAGTTAACCCTCTTGGATGTACTCACAGCCTATCCCCTTTGGTCCTACTTAGTAAAAAAAAGCAACCCTCTGGGCAGTACACTCAGTCTAACCCCTATGGTTCATCTTAAGCATAGACTCACTGAGGAAGCACTCACCATCAATTCCTCCTATAGTCTTGTATCAATAACTAAAGGAACTATAGGGAAGAACTGACGTCACATTACACATGTGGCCAGCATCGAGGAACTACATAAACTACGAGGAAGCACTTACGTTAATTCTCTCTAGTGGTATCGCTTCGTAAGAAAAAACAAACACTCTAGAGATGCCCTTCTGTCCATTCTCCCAATGGCCTATTACACTAGGTACTCATAGCCCTGTGTAAGTCAAGAAAGCATAGAAGTGTGTATCAGCCAAATTAAACCTCAAGAAATACTTGGCTATATAGTCTACATCACAATAGCATTTCAGAACAACAATCACTTTGTCCTACAACACTATGCACTGGAAAACAAGGCAGCCTAACAGGATAAATATTACCAAAAGGTTATAACCGAAACATGCATGAGAAAATACCTCCAAAGCATAGAAATTTACCCTATTAACATTAAATTAACCTCTAATCAATAATGCAAGCATGGAATGCATTTAACAGGGCTAAAACAGTAAACACGCAATAACCTATTCAAGTGCATTGGACAAATTTTCACATAAATCTCAATGAATTTCAATAGAAAGGCACAAACCACCTACCATGGTGTTGGTATATCACTATATGTGAACGTCGACCCTAGAATCTCCCAATATCTCCATAGATCATCAAAACAATCATAAACTCTCATCCTAGTATTACTTGAGAAAGAAGAGGAATCATGAAACGATGCTCTTGAAGAAGGAAGAGCTTACCGAGGTGATCCCAATGCAATCGACGACAGTCGATTTGGATAATGGGTGCTCAATTGAGGTCTTGGGGATGATCTTCTCCATATGGATGCTCTTGGTCGAGTTCAGCATAGAAGAAGACGTTTATGTCGATAAGATGCGAACCCGGTGTGTTTAATGAAACAAAAAGTACACGACATGTACTTTATAAGTACACAATGTGAACTTTCCATCACTAGACCCTATATTATGAGGTCTTTAGGTCACCACACACGACCGTGTGCATGGACGCTACACGGCCAGCACCTGGCTTCCCGTAGTAAATGAGTACACGACGTGTACTCATAAAGTACCCATAATGTACTTAAAAAATTTCTAGAAATTCTTATTTTTCTCAAAAATGATCAGAAAATAAAAACATACCTAAAAAGAAGATTTGGTTTCTTACAAACATCCCCCCTTAAAAGAAATTTGTCCCCAAATCTCCCCAACAAGGAGGCGTAGAAGAAGAAACCTCGAACATCTCAGGCCACTCCAATCGTACGTCTACCTCCCTCTCCCAAGTCTCATCATGTACTCACCTGTGCTGCCATAGAACTCGTACCAGAGGAATAGACCAGCCACAGAGAACCTTCATACTTCGATCTAAAATCTAGATTGGATGCCCCTCGAAAAATGCATCCACTTCCAACTCAACCTCCTTGGGTTGGAAGATATGAGACGGGTTTGAGAAGCAACGTCGAAGCAAAAAACGTGGAAGACATCGTGCATATCCCTGTACCTCTAAGGTTACTCCAACTGATAGTCAACCGACCCAACACTATCCAACACCTCAAATGGCCCGATGTGCCTAGGTGAAAGCTTACCCTGTCTCCTAATTCTTTTTTCCCCAACCTCGATGTGACATGCATGAAAACATGATCCCCAACCTCGAATTCTAGAGGTCATCTTCACTGATCGGCATAAGAATTATGTCGAGACTGTGCACTAGCCATCCTCTTATGAATCAACTCTATCAACTCTGTGGTCTCCTCAACAAGGTGAGGTCCAATCCTAGATTCTTCTCCTACCTCCATCCAACATAATGTTGATCGGCATGGCCTACCATACAAAGCTTCACAAGGTTCCATCTGAATAGTTGATTGAAAACTATTATTATAGGAAAGCTCCACAATAGGTATATGCTTCTCATAAGAACCTGCAAAATCTATGATGATTTGATGAATAATTTCATCATGTACATGAATCGTATGCTCGTACTGGCCATCTTTCGTGGGGTGGTAAGCTATACTCAAAAGAATCTATGTCCCCAACGATTTCTGAAGGCCCAGCCAGACCCGAGAAGTAAAACATGCATCCCTATATAATAGGATGGAGTGTGGAACCCCATGTAGAGGTACAATCTCTCAGACTTACAAACATCCTAGATCATCAACACTGATGGTATCCTTGATTGGATATAAGTGATAAACCTTCGTGAGTCAGTCAATGAAAACCCAAACTGCCTGATTCCCTCGAGGTGACCTTGGAAGACCTGTCACGAAATCCATTGTGACACCATTACACTTCCACTTGGGAATGGGTAACTGCTACAAAAGCCATACTATTCATTGATGCTCCGACTTCACCTTCTCACAGGTGGAATGCTTCATGACGAAACCAGCAACATCTCTCTTCATATCTGGACACCAATACTGGCGGTGTAGATCATGATACATCTTGGTGATACCAGGATGAACTGCCCAAACTGAGGAATGAAATTCCCACATAAGCTCCTCGCATATGTCAGCTAAAAACCATAAGTTCCCGTAGAAATGCAAGATCTCATCCTCTACTAGGGTACACCCAAGAATAGGGTCCTCTCCAGAAACGTGTTCCCATAGGACTAGTCCTTCAGAAAATAATAGCTACCTCAATCGCACTCGATTAAGAAGAGTAGAGGTAACAGACACATGAGAAAGAAAAGTATTCCCTTATTTGGAATGCACCTCCAAATTCATCTCAAAGAATAAGGCCACAAGATTACACTCACTACTAGCCTCATGAACTGTCTATATTTGAGTCATCGTGCTCAATGCATCAACTATTGTGTTTCCTTTCCCTAGAGTATAGGCATGTTCAAAGTCAAACGACTGAAGCTACTCAAGCCACATTCGCTATCTCAAATTCAATTCACACTGAGTCATGAGACTCTTGTGATCCGTGAAAACCACGAAATGATTTCCCAAAAGATAAAATCTCCAACAATGCAAGTCATGAACAACAACAGCCAACTCGAGATCATGCACCGGGTGATTCCTCTCATGTGGCCTCAACTGATGGGACCCGTACGTGACGACTCCTTCTCCCTACATAATCAAAGATCTCAACCTAATAGCTGAATCATCATATCAAACAATATAGATATTTCCTAGCTCTATAAAAACCATTATCAGTGCTGAACTCATCCTCCCTTTCATCTCGTCAAAGGTTGAATCACAAGAGTCTAACCATAAGAATATTGCACCCTTTTTAGTCAGGCCCTTCAGTGGTGCTGCTAAGAGTGAAAAGTCATATATAAAATATCTATAGTATCCAACTAGCCCTAGAAAACTCTATACCTCAAATAAATTCTTCAGTTGATCCCAAGATACTACTGCTCTCACTTTCTCTAGGTCTACTAACACTCATGTCTCTGAGATAACATGGCATAAGAAATGAATATGGTCCATCCAAAAGTGGCATTTTGAGAGCATAGCATATAATTGATGCTCTCTCAGTGTACTCAATATGATCTTAAGATAGGTATTATGGTCATGTAGAGTGTGAAAGTACACCAATATATCATCCAAAAAGACCACTATGGAAGAATCCCAGTATCGATGGAACACTCGGTTCATCAGTGCCCTAAAAACTACATGCGCATTCGTGAGACCGAATGACATAACCACTTACTCATAATGACCATACCCACTCTTGAAGGCTGTAAGAGGTTTATCATATGGTAAAACATGCAACTGATGATAAACGAACCTCAATTCAATATTTGAGAACACCCGGGCTCCTCGAAGCTGATCAAAGAGATCATCAATCCTCAGCAAGTGATATCAGTTATTGATTTTCAACTGGTTCAGCTTCTAGTAATCCACACAAAGTCTGAGGGTACCATTTTCCTTCATTGAAAAGAGGACAGGTGAATCCCAAGGAGAAGTAATGGGCTGGATAAATCCCTTTTCTTACTACTCCTCCAACTACTTCTTGAGCTCTTGTTACTCTGGTGTAGCCATCCTATAAAGAGGAATGGACACCGTTTCCACTCCTGGAACGAGCTCAATAGATAAGTCTACCTATTGATCCAATGGAAAACTTGAAAATTAGTCTAGAAATACATTTTTTAAACTATCCACCACCTCAAGAAAGTCTAACTATGAATTCCCCTGGTCATCCAGATATAGACTACCAATCTGGGCTATAACTCCTCCCAACCCATGATGCTCGGGTCCTGCTCTGCTTGCCTGGACATACCATTCACCCTTATTAATAAATTTTCTACCTTCTGGTGATGTGAAACTCACCCTACCGTGGTAGAAATTGACAACTACTTGGAAGGGATCCAACCTGTCCATTCTGAGAATGACATCATAGCCTGCCATCTCTAGGACATAGAGGTCCCAAAAGATGTGACAGCCACCAACCTCTAGAGGGAACTCCATACAATGATGCACACTAGCCATTCTAGTCTCCAATGGAGTGTCTAGTGTTAAGATATCTTCAGAAGAAAAGATACAGAGCCCAAGGCTCTCCACAATAGCAAAAAAATATAATTCTATGGGAAGCCCTTGTATTGAAAAGAGCATAAACTAAAACTAAGGAAACTAAGATCATACCCTGAATTGTAGAAGGTCCGAGATCTTGCTTATTCTGGGTATTCTCCACTACAAAATTTTGGCATGTACCACGGCCCTGTGACCTTTTGTGACCACTCTGAGCTGATCCGACCGAATGTCACTGAAAACCAGGTGACAAGCTACCTTGCCCATGACCTCCACCTCGTCATGAATGGCAGGAAGAACCACCCGGTTCTGGAAGCCACCCAGTGGTACCCCGTACATGGTTGGTCACATGGCCTCAAGCAGATTTCCTCAAATTCTAGAGGATGCTGACTAGAAACGGGGGCCTTGTGTGTGATAATGGGGAAACTATGCCCTCCTTGGCAGAGTAACATAGTGGAAGTAAAACTGATATATAATAGCGAAAGTAGTAAATATACCAACAATAGTAAATAGTGGAAGGATGATGAAAGAATCAACCATATCACATATATTTAAATGAAACACGATACATATGTCTAGGAATGCAGCCAAACTAATCACAATGCTGGAATACAAAACAGTATTATGCCAAAGTATGAAAGAAAATAGATAAAAACACTCCTCAGCATCGAAAACCTCAGCTTGGTCCCATTTTCTCCAGCTCCATAAAAAAATCATGTACCTAAAGTAAAAGGGTGCTTGCCCTAATCTATACCTGCAACAATATAATCTATTTGGGCCCAAAATCATGTCCCAAATAGGGTGTATCGGCCAAAGTAAACCTCTAGAAATACTTGGCTAGACAGTCTACAACGCAACAACATGTCAGAACAACAGTCATTCCATCCTACAATACTATGAATGGGAAAACAAGGCAACCTAACAGGCTAAAAAGTACCAAAAATGTTATAACCAAAACATGCATGGGAAAAAACCTCCAAATAATAGAGATTTACCCAATTCACATTCAATTATCCTCTAATCAATCACACAAGAATGGGAGGCAATTAACATGGCTAAAATAATAAACATGGAATACCCCATTCAAGGGTATTGGACAAACTTTCACATATAACTTGAAGGATTTCAACATAAAGGAACAAACCACCTACCACAGTGTTGGGAGATCTCTATACGTGAACCTCGAGCCTTTAATTTCCCACGAACACCATAGATCTAAAAAATGTCTAAAACTCTCAACTAAGGATAACTTGAGAATGAAGAGGAATCATGAAAAAAAGATATAGAAGAAGGAAGTGTTTACTGATGTGATACCAACACAATCGACAACAGTCTATTTGGAGAATAGGTTCTCGATTGGGGGATCGGGGAAGATCTGCACCGTACGGATGCTCTTGGTCGAGTTCGGCAGAGAAAAAGACGTTTTTGTCGATAAGACGCGACCACGGTGCGTTTAATGAAAAAATAAAGAACACGACATGTAATATATAAGTACACGAAATTTACTTTCCTTTAATATCCCCCGCATTAGGTGGTCTCCAGGTCACCACACACAGCCGTGTGTATGGCTGCTATATGGCATACACCCAGCTGCCCACGGTAATTGAGTACATGACATGTACTCATAAAGTAAATGGCTTGTTCTTCAATAATTTCAATAAATTCCTATTTTTCTCAAAAAATGGTAAGAATTGGAAAACATACCTGAAATGAAGATCAGGGTTCTTACAAATTTCTTGTACAGGAAATCTGAATTACTATTGGTTCATACTTTCTTCTCTTCACAATAACTATTTTAAAAATGAATCGGATTCTTATGGCGAGATTGATTCTGGTTCTCAACATAAATTCAATTTTCACCAGAATACATATAATTTCAACAGTAATGTTCTTTCAGTGAGATTGATCATTGTTGATTTTCTTTTAAAAATAAAAATTCAAACTACATATACTATTAGTGAGATATATTTCTATTGAAATCTTAAAATAAAATCGTTTTATCTGGCTTTTGAAGTGGCGAACCTCAAGAACTATAATATAAAGTGTTAATTATTCTAGTGAGGAAGGATTAACAACTCATTTTTGAGGTGTGGATTTAATCATAAGAAGAGTCATTCGTTTTACCAGTAGATTTCATATTCTCCAATCTCATTCTGTGATCAATTATCATCACTCCTATTTATATTTTCTATTACCTTTAGTCTATACTATTACTTTTAGATGTTTCATTTTCCAATTAATTAAATAGGAGATTTAAAAAATTACTGACAATTTTTTGTCGCTTCATCATAAATAGAATATAAAAAAATTAAAAAGTTGAAAAATAAAAAAGGTTTCCCCACTATTGACAATAGTGGTGGTACTAAAAAATCGTAGATCACTCACCTACCTTCTCTATAGATCGACCTTCCACCACTATTCTAGTGTAGTTTAATAAATAATATTTTGACGGTTGTGACGACCTCTGACCACATCAATCATTTATAAAGTAAATCTCACACTTGGGTGGAAACCCATATAAATAATCAAGAAACACATCTTGGAACAAATGAATTTTGGGTGGAGACACTACCTTGAAAGTCACCTCATTCGTAATGAAACACTAACCAAATGGTTTTTAATTGTCCTTAGCTATTGATTTCTATGTCCCAAATCGCCTACATGTAGATTCCACTCTATGAAATGGGTATTATTCTCCCCCTCTAAGGGCATAAGAGGTACTCATTAATGGTAGTGTTTGATGTGTTCTCAATAATGAGTAAACTAATCCATCTTTGTTATCATATAGAAATTATCCATATCTAACATTAAGAATTCCTAGATGAATTTATTTCCATTGATCACAATGGTACACTACGGACACCTCTAGGTACCCAATGATTTCCACAATAAGGTGTACAATTAAAAAAACACCCCATATATATATATATATTTTATTGGTAACCCTATATAAATATCCACATGCTCAAATATATATTATTTTTATGAATTCATATCAAATAATGAAAAAATAGGTTCTATGCCACAAGAATCATAGATCTAACTATAGATAGATCACTACACTACATGGAAGGAATATTCTTAATTTCCTGAGGTTGTCCAGAACCCTATCTCTAATCTCCCATTACATGACTCCCCGGAGGTACCATTCCCTTTTTTAACTATTTATGTTAAGTAATATGATTACCTCCATGACCTGAAAATAGAAGGAATTCCAATTTACAAACTCTTATTGGAACCTTATCCCTTCCTCTAAACCATAGTCCTGAATAGATTTATAATCACTCTCCATCACAGTGACATTCCACTAAACATTTTCATGTTCTAAAATTCTCCATGGTATAAATAATCCTTTGAAAACCTATAAACATTTCGTTGATCATTCCCCTTTGGGACTTATAAATAATACACGACTTCGAATATCCATCTAAGAGGATGTGACAAAACAATTCTTCGGTTTATTTTCATGTTATCACCCTAGTGAGACTACTCTAATAGTATCTTCCTTCTTCATCATGATCCGCTCCCGGTAAAAAAGAAGAATTTTACTGCCTAGATGACCTACCCTCATTTTGGTTCTTCTCAACAATTATGGCTTGATTCATAACCTCTGAAATTGATGTTAGAATTAATATTTTATATTAGGAATGAATAGAGTTACTTATGTCATCCTCAAAATTCTTGACTCTAATAGCCTCATTATCCACCAACATGGGTGTTAATAGTATAAAAACATTATAGCAAGCGATATAGTTCATAAGTGATTATCCCCCTATACCAAATGCAAAAAATCTCAAGATATGTTATACTTTAGAGTCTCTAGGTTGATGTTCTCAATGAAACAAGACCATAAATCTTTCCAAATCAGCCACACATATTATTATTATTTGATGAGAATGTAACACTATTTATTTCGTGGTCCCCAAATAATATAAGTATCAAGATTCACATGCATCTCATGGGGTGTCTTAATGTGATTAAAAATTTTCTACATAGACTTGATGTAAAACTCATCTATTTGTGGTCCACCATCACCCATACAAAGTAGTGTATTTTACAATAGAAAAATATGAGTTATGTAGGACATGAATGGACTAGCCCTCAGTGATTCATGCCTCATAGATTGAAATGCCTATAGAATACTCCCTATGAGAAACTAATCAATAGTGGGGATTGAAAAAATAGGTGAATTTGGGTCTACTATCAGTGGGGCATGCTCATCCCCATGATTTTAGAGCTTAAGTGAAGGTCATCATAGTGTCATATATCTAAAATGATAATAACACGACTCATAATAAATTTCTATCATCGGTATAATATCATAGTTTATTATAATTAATAATAGGAATATTTTGTTCTACCCCAAACTCACCCCCTATGATATAAGGGTCTCCTACTATAATGCTTATGTTTAGTGTAACCAACCCATTCATGAGTTATATATAACCTCAAAATGGTCCTATAACAGTCATATCATATCAAATTAGAGGTAAATAATTATGAATTGATCAGTTAGTGTTTCACTAAGAATTTCTATATAAAAACTCTATATAATTTTTTTTGACACTTTACGAAACCTAACCCGATATTTAACGAGAATATCAATCACAGGAAAGAATTCCAATTTTATGTAAACTCTAAATTCTAATAAAGATTCAAGAAAACACTCCATTTATCACCCTAAAATAAAATTAAAATCCCATAATTAATAAATCAATATCAAACTGTATCAACATGAAAATTAACTCAAGAGTATAAGAAAAAACCAAGAATCACAGTCCCATCCCTGGTAACATGGGCTTCCCTCATATATGGGGTGGATAATCATATGCACAGGATCAATATCATTACCTTTCAATTTCCTATCAACTATATATCATATACCAAATAAAAATAGTAAATAAAAACAGTTCTCTAATACCACTTGTAATATACATTATGCGGTTCACCTTCTTTGTGATCGAACAAAAGAACCATGTACCTCAGGTATTCCTCCTTGAATGCCAATGGCTACAGACCAAAGGAAATGGTTTGTATATGTCACATGGAGAGACTATAACCACATGTATAGATATCCACAAACATAGTAGAAGAAATATTCTAAATTGTTCATCACAACACAAAGGTAGTAAATGGATAAATATAACTGTCAAATGCTAAAAAATAGTAAAAATAAATACATTTGATGTACCCATGGTTTGAATACACACCTCAAGGATGAAAAATATATCATAACTCACATAAAAATAAAAATAAATGAGTTTTTATATCAAATATCACTAGTTAAATGATTCATCTCCATCATAATCCATTAAGGTGAATGATCAATCACCTAACCAGTATTGAAGTAAAAAATGTCATCATTACTGAATGAGGCATCATTAGTCATAGGTAAGTGATACACTACCATTTTCATTTTTATTCGGATGATATACCACCATATTATAGATTGGGTGGATTAGGAATCACCACACCATCCCATCTGGGTGGATGATATACAACTGGTATCACTCTCAAAGTGGAATACACACCACCATATAAATTCCCAAAGTGGAGGATGTACCATTAGTATTTTGAATAGGTGGATTATGAACTAGTGGTATCACATCTCAAGTTGTTGTTACACCACTAGTATCAATTCTTGGGAGGATGTCATACCACTGGAATAAGTCCCCAAGTGTATGATAAACCAACTAGAAAACTCTCATAAGGGGACAAAGGTCTAGCAATGCAAGTTCTCAACTGGTTGATATACCACTAATACATCATTTTAAATTTCTTGAGATGCTAATATTTTATTATTCTATCAGCGAATCATGGATCAATAAAACCTTTTAGGGGTGGATGAGAATCAAAAAACTTTCCCAATGTCATTAGTATACCTCTGGTGCACCAAGGTGGGTGAGATAACACCCATGATTAACTTTAGATGGATGGACACCACATTACACAAAGAAGCCAAAACAATGAAATATGAATAACTGAAACTCAACTATAGAAATTTAGAAACATTAAAAATATCAAAGGTTATGCTAATATGTTTTTAACCGTTGTTATTGTCTTAGGATTAGGTTATCATACCTCTAGCCTAGCTCATACTCAAGAAATTACTCAATAAAGAATATACAAGGGGCCTTCACTATGCCTCTATGTTTAGTTCCTAATAAAAGAAACCCATCACAAGTTTAAAATAAATGAATTAAACAAATTTCCATATATAATTTGGTCATTGGAGATCAAAGGTGTTGATTCACATCACCCATAGACCATGAACAAACATCCAGAGTTCCATTAGTGCAGTTGAAATTTTAGAAAACCAATTTAATTAAATTTTATGGTTTACACAACAAATAATAATTTCCCATGTTTTATATTATGTATGCATGGTATAAAAAACAACCAGGTCACCAAAAAAACTTCATACCTAGGATTAGTAGGGTCTAACTCTTTGTAAACCACCCCTTTATTTGGACTCAAATGAACATAATCAAAAAACTTATAAAATTTTATAAAATTAGTCATAATCTTATATTTATGGTTAAATAGTTAATGAAAATATAATATAGGGATTATGATTCATATCCATAACATTTTAAACCTTCTATATTAAATGGATCATGAACGAGATGATGAAAATATTGGATTTCACTCGTGAAAGAAGTTGGAATAATGTATAAAAATGGGATGAACCTTTGGTTTTACTTGAGGAAATGATAGTGAAATCTGATTTTCTAAAAAATTAACAATTTATTTATTTATTTAATTTAACATTTTAAAATAAAACTACGGCCAAGCATAGGGTAGTCTCTCAGCGGTAATCGACCACCCGATGGGCCACCTGGAGGCTTTTCCCCCACTGACCCATCCACTATGTACATGGTGGAATCTGTCAAGGGATATATGTCCCATCTCTTTTCTTGTTTTCAGGAAATGATACCACTTTAACGACTCAAACAATAATAAATACCTAAAATACAAGAGGTTTAGTGAAATTTAAATTGAATGCGCACCTCATCTCAATGTGGAGTGTTATATATTAGACGCTCACACATCGATAAAAGATTAAAGTGATGATAATACCATATAATTATTACCATGGAGACATATAATATAGGATTAAAAAAAATAAACAAAATAATTAAATTTGGAGAATAAAGGAAAAATATTTGGAACCCTTAACTTAGTTGAGGTTTTTAACTTAGAGTGGGCCTTTAGAACCACCAAAAATATTCAACATAAAAGAGAAAAAAATTGGATAAAATCTTTAATAAATATATAAGGAAAGAACTTTAACATCGTGTCAAGATAAATGGGAAGAGGAGGTGAGTATTTATAGGTCTGGTGGGTGGAATTCCTTGGAATAAACTATTGATTATATTGTTTCTTCATCCTAAGTGCTCCACTACTCACTAAAGTTCTCCATTGCCTCCCTAAATGCTCCACTATAATGTTTATTGAAAAGTTAGATAAAATAACCATATTGTATGAATTTGGCCATTCTTATATATAAATGATGTCATATTTTCCATATTCCTCCATTTTTATAGTATTTTACATTTTCTATAGAAAATTATCAGATTTACCCGTTTACCAAATATCGATGTCTAGATTCAAAATATTCAACATATTTTCCAAATTAATCCCTTAATTATTTGAAATTTTAATTTTAAATAAATAAGATATTCTTTATAATTAATTTGTATCATTGTCAATTTCATTTTGTTACAGAAATAAATTTAACATTAATACCACGTAACCCATAGATACATAACTTCTTTATACATCACCATATGTTTTAATGGTAAGGTTTTAAATAAGGTTAATTTCATGGTGTGGTTCAAAAAACATTGATATGTTCATAATTTACATTAACTTGATTATTTCTTGTAGATAATTCTGATCAACATCAATTATTAAAGTTCAACTTCTTCCTGGTCTCAGGAAAACCCCTATGATGTTAACTCATTTTAAATATTTGATAAATTTAATTCATAAGGGATGTTTCTACTTCTCAATTCCATGTTTTATTCCATCAACACAAATTAACACTTTCCATTACCCTTCTTAATATAGTCCAATTGTCATAATTACTTTATGATGACTATATTTTTGGTTTTTTTTAATTTAAAATTTGAATGAGATTGAGAGGGGGGATAAAAAAGATTGAAAAAATTTAACGTGTGATGGATTTTTAAAAAAAATTAGTGATATTTATATTCTAAGAGTGCCATGTATGGTTCTTATAAAAAGGATACCTTAGATCACTACCATGGGGGGAGATAAGAAGATAGTGTTGTCCACGATGTTGCTGCCATGATTGAATAGGTTGGGGTGCTGCCTTTGTAGTAGCCCAAGTGTTGACGATGTTGAATAAAGTGTCATAAATGATGAACGAAGCATTGAATATATCATACTAAGAGATCCATGATTTACTATTCCTTGTATTTAATGTATTCATAATGACATCAATTAGGCAACATGTCTTGGTAATTTAAACCAACAGTGTAAAATTTGGTCAGATCGTGGGTGGGAGTGAAAATTCCTTCATGTGTCAGAAATTATAAAATTATTAGAGAAATTCCCATGAGTGAGTGATAAAATTCCTTCAAGTGAAAGAAATACTTTAGGTTTGGGTTGTGATATATTTTTAGTGTTTATATATATGACCTCTAATATATAATTTTAATTTTTTATATTATAATAAATTGTAGATTTTTCTAGTGGAGTAAGCTTCCGCCAAACAATGTAATTTATGGTGTTTTTAGAGTGCCTTCCACTGTGATGAAAATATATTCCCTAACAACGTGTTTCAAATCTTCATTGTTTAATATTTATAAGATGTGGATAGATTCACATTTAGGTGTTCATTGGATATCTATATAGAGGACACCAACAATGGGTGTAATGAATCATGTCAGTGTTGACATGGATGATTTGACGTAGATATAGATCCATTGAAGGTTGATTTGATAACGATGAATCCAATTACGGTGGAGTTAATGGAGATTAAGCCAATGATCATAGATACAATGATGATGGAGTTGAAAATGGATGAACATTAAAATTTTAAATCAATTTGGAGATTGCTGGGTTTTTTGAATTTAAAATTTGAATAAGATTTAGAGAGAAAAAAGGGATGAGAGTGTTTTAAAAAATAATAAATGTAGTATGGAGTTTGAAAAATATGAGGTAATTATTTTTGGAGATATACATGTATGAATCCAATAAAAAGGATTCATTAGACTGCCGATAAGGGAGAAATTAATAATATAGAGTTTTCAAAGATATAGCCTCTGAGATAAAGTCGGTTGGGGGTGTTGTGTTTGCAATAGATCAAGTGTCAACGATGGTGATTGAAGCATTGAAAATTAAAAATGTATCATCTATTATTTCATGTGAAGAGATCCATGATTTTTAGTTCCATGTATCAAATTTATTCCCAATAAAGGAAATCATGCAGTGTTCCTTAATAATGAAAATATGTTGTACACAACATGATGATATCACTGTTGAGTGAGAAAATTCAATTGTATTTTAAAAATTTCTTTCGATGAATACAATTATTTGAGTGTTTGGTGCATGATATTCTAAGTGTTTAGAGATATAATCCTGTATACATATGTGATATTTTGGAAATAAGAAAAAAAATTTGTGGTGTGTTTTTTCCAAAAAATATCATTTATTTTATATTGTACTTTGTTACAACTGTCATGTGTATCAGAGAGTCCAATCCATGAATGTTTTACATTGTACTTGAATTATTTAAATTTTGTATTTTCCATTATTGGGTATATAATTCTTAAAAAATTTGTATATTTAATTTTTACTATATCATTTTTAATAATAATACATTCATATTTATTTTTATAATTTTTCATGTGTTATGCGGTATTTTCTCTATTTCCAACTATGTTTGTATTTTATTGTTTTTCAGTGTGACTCAAAGAGAATAATAAGTTGATTTGTGACACTCCATGTTAATAATAGGTTTCAGTTAACATTTTTTATATTATTTAAAAACATTATAATGTAACATCACTTCTCCTAGTGTTTTATTAGAAGTAGAAGTTTGGCTGGTCATATGGGTGTGATGTAAGATTTGGTGATGTGAACATAAATATTATTGGGGTAGAACCCTCTATACATTCACTTATCACTGCTACCATAAATGATTTAGAGGATCCCAACTAGTATCCTTCCATAGAACACCAAATTCGTTTCTCTATCCAACATGTTTCTGATGACCTAGACCTCGATGCCCCAAGACCTATCCCCCACCACCTAATCATCCTTGATGATGTTTTTTCCTAGTGTGTTCCTCAACTATGATATCCAACTCATGAACTATTTCACCATGTTCTCATAAAGATGCACCTTATACCCTACGTGCACATACAATAGTGCCCAGATCATTTCATCCTGCCCAGACTCCTCTTTCAGCAACCCAACCATCAGCTGTGATAAAGAATCACTACAAATGAAAATACATTGCATCCCGACCAAAAAGAAGTACATAATGTTTTCATCTACCAATATAGATTCAGGGGCATAGAGGTTTGGTTTGTCTCTAATGTAGACAGTGAAGATGACTTTGTGAATGATATATGAGGTGATTAAGAAGTTGATGGAGTTCGTGTGAATTGTGAAATTTATTTCATTGTTTTTATATTCAAATAAAATGTTTTATATTATCCCATTTAAATTCATCATTCATGAAAAATATAAATTCATTCTAATTATTTATAAATAATCAAAAAAAAATCATTATATTTGTTTGTCCCTGGGCCCCCTTACCTAATAGAATTTCTTATTCAGGCCTTATCCTTCAACCACACCATTTTGTTCTTGATATTATGACATGTTTTCTATATTCTTGTTGTTTTATCCATATTAATTGATAATTCTTGCTTCCCATTACATCATAATTATCCATTTTTCTTGATGGATAATAACATTGTTGTTTCTTCGGTTCAGCGACATGTGTATGGTGGGAATTGGATTTCAGTTTTATTTTGAGGCACTGAAAATGTTAGGGAGAATTGAACATCCCTACACCGATATGATCTCTTGTGATTAAATTTTTGTTTTTCCCCACCACTGGTTATTTGGCGCTCCCATATCTAGTCTCCAAACCATAGCTAGATGTTTTCTTCTGATCTCTAGAGGTAAACTTCTATTCTAGAAAAACAATGTGGTATAATATGGCTGTACCTCTCTTGGTGGAGCTTTGAAAACTACACAATTGATCTAGGACAATTACCTAAAAAAGAAAATCCAATCCATGGAGGTTTTAATGTTTTGGTGGTATTCAGTGAACATTGATGATTTGAAACAACCTAGTGAAGATAAGAAGAGATCAGGACAACCAGACCAATAAGCGTCTAACAATCTAAGATGTTCATGTTTTCATTCCTGTATCTCATTTGTAACACTTTTATCTTACATGTTTTTGTTTATGTTTTCTTTGTCTGTTCACCATTTTTTTGAACATGAATAAATATGTGTTTGATTGGTTGTGTTATTTTCATGCATATTGGTCCCCACAGAATTAGAAGCATGTTAAATCTATGTGTTATTTACTCTTTCCTTGGAATTATTGTTTCTAATGTTATTTTTGTATAAATCTAAAATATTAGTCTTCATTATGCAAAGAATTTAGTTATCTCGTTTTTATTGTTTGGTGTTCTTCCCCGATTCAGTTCACCACTCAGCCTCACAAAGTGGTCTGAGAGCTCTACTAATTTTTTTTCTTTCAAATTCAATTACTATTTCCTATTTTATTTATTTACAGATCTGGTTTCTACTTTATTTTTCACATTTAAATCTCACAGTTAAATTTTCACAAAATTTATTAATTGAAATTACATAAAGACAATATCCCTTTGAATTAAACCTATTTTACCCAAGATATTGGTCGATTTATTTGTGGTGTACGCATAATATTTTCTCCATGAACTCAGCATCTACTCTATGGGTAAACATGTCAACAATGAGATATGAAATCAATAAAGGTTATTATGATAATGACTTTAATTTTTGGTGAATAAATATGAGATCCGTTCTTATACAATAGGGCCTCATTAATGCCCTTTATGTGCCCAATAATCCTATTATAATTGTAAATGAAATTGGAAAACCTATTATAGAATATGTTAATGTTTCCCCTGATGTGTTAGTTAAGGCACATATCTCCCTTTTGTTTTCTTTATTTGACGAAGTCCTTAGAGAAACTAATTTTGAGTCTAATAGTAGTAGAATATTTCGTATACATTAAAAAATTTACATGACTCCTTCAATGGTATGTACGATTTACAAAAAACATCACATGATTACATTTAAAATGAAACACAGTACTTTAATTAATGGTCACCTAGATGAATTTAATAGTCATGTTTGACATAACCAATATTAATGTTTTTGTTGATTATGTGGATAAAGAAATATCCCTCTTAATATCTTTAGATAATTTCTAAAACACCCTAGTATAGACTATGATGTATGGTTGAGACTGTTTAACCCTGGAAGAGGTTAGGTCTGCCCTTATTTCTAAGGAGATACATTCTAAACTTAGAATCAAAGGTGAGTCCAAGAGCTTGTTCTATTAGGGTAGACCTCAAACTAAACCCAGTAAGAAATAGTTTAATAAATATAAAATCATAATCAACAAATAACCCAATCCATGGCCACATTATAGGGATAGAACTGTCACCTATTTTCAATGTGTAAAACCAGGTCACATTAAATCCTAGTGTAGGAAACTCAAGCATGAGTTAGAGTTTAAACAACCCACTAATCAATCCTTTCTGGTAGAGTATGGTTATGAAAATTTCAATGTCCTTACTGTGTCCACCCATGAACTCGTTCAAGAGTTGATCCTTGATTTAGGTTTCTCTATCCATATGTTTCATTTTAAAGAGTCTTTTTGATAGCTGGTTGATATGGTAGAAGGATATGTCCTCTTAGGTAATAAAAAGAGCTGTAAGGTTGAGGGTAGAGATTCTGTTATTTTATAACATGATGACCATACTAACATTAATTTAGTTGATGATAGGTGGGTTCCTATCTTCTAAATAAACCTTATTTCCATTGGATTTCTAGAGAAAAGGGGTTCACCTTTAGGTCTGAAATAGGTTGTCTTAGAATCTCCAAAGGCTCTAGAACCATTCTTAAAGGATATTTAATCAAAGGGATATATGAATTTAATGGAAAGACCCATTCAAGGAATTTGGGTACTGTATATTTAACTAATGCTGATAACACTAGTCATTGGCATACGATTTTGGGGTATGTTTTATCAAAATTTCTTGAGAAACTCAACAAGAAAGCATGGTTGAGTGAAATCATGCCGAGAAACCTTTTATTTTTCGAGGATTTTGTGATGGAAATTCTAAGATGGTGAGATTTGGTAGGTCTATTTTTAAATCCACCATCCACATATAATATGTAGCCTATGAAATAAGGGGTCCATATAGGACATCCTTCCATCGTACATGTTATTTTTACCTTCATAGATCAATTTTCTAGGAACGTGTGGATTTACATTCTTAAAAACAAATATGAAGTCTTCTAATCATTTAAAACTTGTAAAAAAATAGTTTAAATTCATATTTGGAAGAAACATAGAACTATAACAAAACATAATGGGATTGAATAACTATCCCTTGAGTTCATACAGTTTTTTGAATCTGAACATGTAAAAAGACATTGAATAGTTATGGAAACCCCAAAAAAATGGATTAGTAGAAAAGATGAATTAAACTATCCTAGAAATAGTATAAATAATGATTGAATGCCCAGTCCTCCCCAAATCCTTTTTGGAAAAGGTTGATAACCTTGTTTTTCACCTAATTTATATGTTTCCCTCTTCTACTAATTAGTTTAAAACACCTAATGAATTTTGTACTAGTAATCCCCCTTCTTATTCCTTATTAAGATTATTTGGTTGTACACAATATTCTAATGTTAAGACTGAATCATAAGAACCAATATCTCTAAAGTGTATCTTTTTTTGGGATCCCGAGGGTGTTAAGTGGTATATTCATTAGGAAGATAAACCTAGTTATCCAAAGGTCATTGTAAGTAGAGATGTTTTCTTTCATGCATATTCATCTTACAAAACCAAGGATGCCACACCTAGAAACAGTGGTCTAACCCCTAAAAAGGAAGACGATATTGAGGCCCCATACATTTTTGAGGCTATTTTCTAGCCTACTCCACCCACTCTTTAACCCACTTCTGGGGAAAATTAAAATTCATCTTATAATTCAGATTTTGAATCAGAACCCACTTCCCCTAGGATGGATTACCATCTAACCCAAGAAAAATAAACAAGGGTTCAAAGACACCATACATGGTTTATTTAGTCTAATATGGTATCTTATTCCTTCCATATAGATCAAGAGGTTATTGATTATGATCCTCAAACCTATAGGAATGATTTAAATGATAAAGACCTAAACCATTGGTCCTTTTCCATGAATGAATAATTGAAATCTATAAAAAGAACCACACTTGGATTATTGTGAACAAACCAAATGAGTAAAAAAATTGGTTCCAAGTGGATATTTAAAATAAATGAATATGAAATCGAGGGAAATAAAATCATGTATACATAAATATTAGTTTCAAAAGGTTTACTCCAAAGGGAGGTAATTTATTACCTTGAAAATTTCCCATGTTTAGAATTATTCCATTAGGCTCTTACTTGCCATTATTTCCTATAATAATCTACACATTGAACAGTTTGATGTTAAAACTTCTATTTTTCATGGTGATTTGAATGAGGAAATTAATACAAAACCATCTTATATTTATCTTAATAAATTCAAAGTAAATCAATTATACCTTTTAAATAAATATTTCTTTGGCTTTAAACAAGCCTCTAGGTAGTGGTACTAAAATTTTTATTCATTCATTCTAGCTAAAAAATTCATTATGGGTCAATATAATGTATGAATTTTTTAAAAAATAGACCAAAAACAACATGAATTCCATATTTTTATATATTGATGGAATTATTATCATTTGAAAAAAATATGAACCTCATTATTCTGTTAAATTCCAATTGAAAGGTAAGTTTGAAATGAATGACATCGGTATAGCTATGAAATTATTTGTCATCTAAATCATATGTTATAGACCAAATTAACTATTATACTTATCTCATCATGATTATGTTTTAAAAATCCTTAAGAGATATATGTTTGAATCTCTGAAACTAGTAAATATACCTCTTGATCAAAATTTTAAAATTTCTTTAACGCAAGACCCCACAAATACTGATGATATTCAATTTATGTCACAAACACATTATGCAAGTATAGTAGGTAGTGTTATATACTATATAATCTATACTCAACCATATATTTCCTATACAATTTTGACTTTATGTAGATTCATGGCGACACATGGGAATCCACACTTGAATTCCCTTAAGTGGATCCTAAGATACTTCTCTTATACCTCTAATATTGATTTTTTTGGAAAAGATGTTTAATCTTCTAAACTTATTAATGGATATATATATTTTACTACATTGGTAACATAGATACCATAAAATCCCTTATCAGTTATGTGTTCACTACCAATGTTGCCTCCATTTCGTGGAAATGAAATATACAATCCATGGATCCACTATCATCTAGGGATTACAAGTATATTTTGTTGACTAAAGCTGTGAAAGAGGCCTTTGGGGTGAAGGGTTTGTCTTCTAAACTACACTTGTACAATGCAGTTACTTATGTATATTATGATATTCAATCAGAAATTAATTTATTTATAAATTTAGTTTTCAATGGTAAATCATATCACATAGATATTAGATTTCAAATTATTAGAGATATTGTGTAATTTGGAATCGTGTGGTAAAAAAGATACACACTAAAATAAAACCAACTGATAGTTTGACTAAAGTTGTGGTCATTTATAAGATCTAATTTTGGTTAGATAGATTGAAATTGGTACAAATTCTATATCCTTGGGTGCAGGAACATCACCAATTTCAAATTAAAATTTTGGAGATTTGTGAATTTTGATATTCATTTCTTTGTTTTCAAATTTTAATAAAATGTTATAAATTCTCCCATTTCAATTCTCCATGCATGAAAAATTCATATTTATTTGAATAATTTTCAAATTCTCAAACATTTTCTTTATACTTTCTTTCACATGGGCCTCCTTGCCATGTGGGCTTCTTTATTTGGGCCCTAGACTTCATCCAACCCATTTCCATTGTTGTCTTGTGACTTGATTGTTATTCAATTTTTTTTATCCTTAGTTATTGATATTTATAACTAACCATTTCATAATCACCATCCATTTTTCTCAATGGATAATAGATTTTAAGTTTCATCAGTTCGGTGGAGTGTGCATAGCGGGCCTTGGTTGGCCATTTTATTTTTGAGGCATTGATGGTGTTTGGGGGTATTGATCACTCTCTACACCAATCTAATCTCTTATGACTCACTTTGGGTTTTTCCCCAGATCTGGTTCTCTAGTGATCCCGTCTCCTTTAATTCTTATATCTTGTTTTTAATAGTTGTATATTATGTGCTATTGTTTTTGTTTTATCCATATTTTCATTGTAAATCCATTTCTATTTTTTAGAATTAATAAAATTTCTAGCTAGGTGGTGGTGTTCTTTCTATGCACGCAGTTCCCCACAGGACAAGAGCACGTTAAATCTCTATGTTCTTGACTCTTTCTTTAAAATCTTTTGTTACATGTGTTTTGTTTATATAAATATGTAATATTAGTTATTGTTTTTTAAATAATTAAGTTTTTCCTTGTTTTTTTTGGTGTTCTTCCCTGATTTGGGTCCCCAATCTACCTCAAAATTTGCATAGGGATCGAAGGTCAGCTTCAGCTTCCACACCATAGAATGGTCAACCACCTTTGTGAATGACATGGCACTGAGATCCAACAACAACCTCAGGAACCCCATCATGATCCCTTTAATCACACTACACTCACAATATAATCGATAATCAAATTAGAATCAAGGATATAATAAAGCTGTGAGAGGTGTGGGGACCTTAGGTGGTCAAATTCCTTGCAAGAATTCGTGGAAAGAAAATTGGGTGATGATATCCCTAGTGAGGGTGTCGAGGTTGGCGCACCAGATATTGAGCGGAATGGGCCCACCCTTGGCTAGCTTCATTTCCAGATAGTTTAGCCCCTAACCTAGTACACCCCACGTGAAAAAATGGATCTTAACGTACTCCAAATTCAGGGGGATCTCCATCTGGTCCTTGTCATGTGTCAGTCCAGAGAAGGTTCATGTCGAGATTAGGAGTTCAATGCAGATATATATGATGGCGGAGGATGAAGAGTAAGAATGATAAGGGGACGGAACCATGTCAGATTGTGTCTATGTTATTGGGATCCCATCATTTATACAAGAGAGGTAGAGACATTTAAAGATCAAGATCCAAACACACTGAGCAATGCATGGTAAAAAACATGATCGATCTTAATAAAATCGGAATAGGGTACCATTGGCAACACATGTCAATCTAGATGTTCCATTTTCAAAGTAGGGAAATTCTATTGTTATATTTAATTAATTTCTTTTAATATTTACCATTAAATTGACATCATTTTAATATGACCACTAATATAATATTATTATGAATAAATAGTATTTTTTCTATGTGTTTGACCAATAATATTTAGAATCATGCACCGATCCT
Source organism: Viscum album (assembly GCA_963277665.1). Lineage (NCBI taxonomy): Eukaryota > Viridiplantae > Streptophyta > Magnoliopsida > Santalales > Viscaceae > Viscum > Viscum album. The sequence goes on along the minus strand of OY728157.1, from coordinate 195,694,961 downwards.
TCTCTACTTTTTTAAATTGAAACACTTTTTTCATACCATGAATGGAATTTCGTACAAAACATTATGTGTACAAAATAAGGGAAAAATAAATGACAATGGGAGATCATATATTGAAATAAATAAAATACATGCTATATTATAGTAAAATGAGCTTCAAACCATATATGGAATGACTATAATAATAAATTAAACGATAGGGATGCACAATTAGCATAAATTGTTCCACCTAGTTCACATGGTTAAATAATCTCTGTGGTGTGTTTCAGGTATCTTCATAGAGGAGTGCATGGGAACTACATATTTTTTTTAACTGTGCTCTGCTGCTTGTACTGGAGGTGTTCCCTGGGTATATGGGGATTCTTGGGTGGAACATGGTTAGAAAAAATATGCTCCCAAATAAGGTGTCCCACTATCCTTAGATAGCAGTCGGTGCATGGTTTGCACACAATTTAGCCAACTGTGAAGCCAATCTATGTTCCACTTTAAATATTTGGTAATTTTTTTCCCTACCTTATATTTAACTACCATAAATTTATTTTTCTCTTTTAGTGAATAGACCCTCTATCATTGATTTAGTTTCCAAGGCGACACTCATAATCATCTCTTACCATTGCTACCTTCACCCTCTAAGGGGTCGTTATATCACTAGGGACTTTGGGATCCATTAAGTCCTCCAATGGCACGAAGGAATTCATTTTTTATTGATTTTTGAGAATCCACCTTTCAAGGGGTGAGGTGGAACCCTTACAAGTCCCATAGGAATATGTATTACATGGCCCGTAGGCCTTATAGGAATTCATTGCTTGTAGGATTCAAACTTTATATGCAACCCAGACTAAATACATCGAACTACTCCTCCCCAGCATCTTCATCATGAAATAATCTCTCCACCTTCATATGGCTATTCGGCTAGGATTTCCTGTGCATGCACAGGCTTGTCTAGATGGCAAGTTCCATACCCTCTCATTCATGCAAACCGTTTAGCTTCTTCTATGGTCAAAGTTCTTTTCTCCTCCTCATATTGATGTTCGTTCATTGTAGGCTATCTGGTTTGCATCTGCACTTAAGGTGGATCGAAGTACTTGAGTGGCCCGATGGCCTTACTGACCGGAAGGACTGGGTGGCCCGAAGGCCTTAAAGAACTCGAGGAATAAATCAGTGGCTCGAAGTCCCAAACGGGGGCATATTCCCGACTGCTACAGTGCCAAACAGTGCATTCTACAGTTATGCACAGTACACAGAAATTATCCCCCACCTGGATTAGGGGATCCACTAGGTCAAAATATAAAAGAAATGACCACATGGGTGCCTCAGTGTTAGAATATTATCTCATGTAAACACTTTTCACTCAAATGTAATATCATCCCTTTGTATCGTTTTCATCACATCACCACATTGTTGGCCCCATAATATAAGGCATACTTGCATCGGTCTCAAGATATGGGTCAATTATGTCACACATCTAAAGTATTCACTATTCTAATCATTAAACCCCAAATCCATATATGTTCTACCTAGGGAAAACCCACCTAGGTTCTCACATATTAGTAGGAGAAGAACACCCACCCCATAGTCATCTAAACTAGCCCAAAGGATATAAGGTATTTATGATTTACTAAGGCCTACTAGGTCCACTCACTATAACTCTTCCCATTTCACTACACATAGGTAACCAGGGAACCTATCCTAAGTGCCACTAGGATTACTTAATTAATTAAAAACTCACCACTAACATGTTTTTTATATCAAGGAATACATTTATCATCCATGACTCTACTATCAAAGGTCCAGGAATTGAGCCAATGCATAAGGGACCTTGTTGGACCCTGGTACTTGGTGCAGCCCATTCATATATATTTATTTTTTTTAGTGAGTAATTTTTATAATTTTAGCAAGTTGATCAACATTGGTGATGAGACCACAAATATCACATTTAATATAAAACATGCCTAATAATATAGTGGGAATTCATAAGGACCACCTACCTAAACCCTATAGTAATTACCTTTGAATCATCACCTGTTAGCTCTCATATAGGCTTATCCAAGGTCAACCATTTATCACCCCTCATCCATAGGTCCTAACATAAGAAAAATCATCCAAATTAAATAACTAAAATCCATCATAATTAATTAAACAATTTACAACTAATTATTCATTATTGTTTAAAATATAAAAAATGAATATAACTCATCAGGTCATAACTAATTACTAAAACCTCAAGTAACGGGGTGCAATATACTCCCAAAACACACCAAAACCAAATCCATGAAAAATCCCCGATTAAATTACCTAATTTAATAGTTAATTTAATCTAAATTTTCATATAACACAAAAATAATTCCATCTAGTGATGTAACATAACTAAAACAATGTGCAATGGTGTTCATATGTTGTATGGGGACATCCTCTAGTCAAGCCATGAAAAATCCCCATTATTTTTAGATGATTTTACCAGGCTTCACTAAAATAAATAATAAAACATTAACATGATACAACTAATGTATCAAGAATAAATATAATGTAATATTGGAGATAAGTAGAGAGAGATTCACTATAAATAACTGAAAAATGCCATAAGGATCACCCCAAATCCAATGGAGATTCAAGGAGGATGAGGGGAGAAGACAACCGACCCTTGTGCATGGTAGGGAAAAAGAAGAGGGGTTTCCCTCTTAAAAATTAAAAAAAATATGTTTTCTCATTTTAACTCTATTAAAGGGTCACAAAGTTTGGATGCAAAATTGTCTAAACCAAGCACCAAATGTGTTTCCTTAACTATCCACAGATACCACCCTTATATGGTTGGGCCACACTATTATTCAAACCATGCCCTAACCGTGAAATATTATCAATAACATCCCATATTGTTTTTTAACCACACAGTAACTATGCGTCTCACCCCTAGGATAATGAAAACCACATAGTTTTCTTTTAAATTCACAAAGTTAACCCTTTTTCATGTACTAACCATGAAAACCAACCATGAGGTTTATAAAATTATTTGAAAACCTCTACATGGTTTGGTTGCTTCATAGTTTTCCTTAAATAATGTACACCAAACTGTGCACCAAGGAAGATATCCTCTAAAAATTCTAAAATTTAGCATGATGTTCAAAGGACTCACATGAGTACCCAAGAACATTCACCCCTCTAACCATATAAAAACTTTGAAATTCTCAAACTCTTTAAATTTCAATTTGAGACTCAATTTGAGAGATGACCCATACTGGTGAATTCCCATAATTCAAATTCCTTATATAACATATAACTCACTAGGAGTGTAGTTTTATAAAATATCTACCATATAACTTCTCATTCCCAAGAATCCTTTATGTCCTTTCAACCAACATAGATGACCTACCTTTTTCGTCCATTCATATCCAACTAGTTGTGTTCAACTCTGGATCACTGAGTGACCTTTAGTATGAAACTCCAAACAATGGGTGCTTTATTCAAAAAGGATTGATACACCATTAATCATCATCATTGAAACATAAATACAGTTCTTACACATTCCCTTCTATCCCAGTAATGTATAGTGTCATCACCCAGTTAATTATTGAGATTATAGTGATCCCTGCCATAAGTCTTGGCTCATAAAGGCTAATTCTATGCCAGAATGCTCTAAACCATCATGAACACTTTTAAGAAACTCATTTCCAGTTGTTAGAAGACATGATAACTTTGATTTCAATATCAACATATCAAATTATATGAAAATGATCCAATCAAACATCCTCTAATTGAAAATCTAAAATGTGTTTGGCTTCATCCACCAACATGTTATCTCTTTACCGCTTGAACCTAATGCATCAACTTCTTAGAGGAATCTCATGATCAATCACTTCCAACATTAAATTATAATCCTAATATTTTTTACAATTACATAGTTGGGTTACCATCCAATCAAACAAATTGTTATTCTCTCACCACTAGAACTGATTCACCATTGATCTGACTCATGCTCGTACCATATCAAAATCATCTCGATCCTCAACAAAATGTAAGGACTATATCCATCATCACTTATGAATTTTAAATCCATTGTTCTTCAATAAACTAGATAAAACCCATTTCACCAACACACCAGTACCTTAGATTCACCTTTACTGCCTAATGATTAGTCTCATAATACCCACGACCCAACCCACGTGCGGTTGTACTTCATCAGCCCATGTTATATCAATTAAAACATGTAATGTCAAGACATGATCATCCCAAGAAATCCTAGGTGCTAATGTGAAACATAAAAAACTATCTCTTCTTGGATCATCAAGAATATCATCCTCATCAACCTCTAAATTTCCATCGATAATGAGGGTTATCCCCACTATGTCCAATTTTTCACTCTCCACCATATGTATTTATTTATACCAATCCTCAATTACAACCATAATAGGTTCCATCATCACAAGTGTGTCCCTCTTTAGGAGACACATTTAACAATACCAACTGTTGACACTACACCATTTTTGTTTTCATTATCACCACATAGGCATCACCTCTCATCCATATCATAATTTCAGGTGACCAAACCTATAAGCATTATCGTAATGCCTCTATAAAAATACGGGCCAAGGAACAACTTTGGGTCAACCACATAACCTTTAAAAACCAGTGAAAATTTCCAATCTAATAAAAATAATCAGAAAAACATTCTTGTAAATATTAATCATGTTTTTTGGGTCCCCAACTCACACACAATTACTCACAAACCCATAAATATTGTTTCATGCATAACCAGAATTTGTACCACCTCAGTCTCATCCAAATTCAATGGAAATGTACTTCAATATAAACCAGCCACACATCCCAAATCATGCTGCCATGAGTCACATGTTATAAAATCTAGGATCATTGGCTTAAACCGCTAACCATGCTCTTCAGCATGTCAATATCACCAATATAAAAGAACTCTGGATGCTCTTCTTAAAAATAGGACATTTCACATATGCCATTCTCCACTATACATGGAATCCCATGTACCTATACAATATACTTAGTATCACATATTAGGAATCAATCTCAACCAAAAGCACCAACCCATGCTTCCAATCTTTATAGTTTCCCACAAGCCTGGGCTAACCCCAATCTATGGTTACCCTCACATATAACATCTCATCTCAAATATAGTAGTCGGATGAACAATATCCAATGTTGTATCTAAATAGAATTAAGATCTCCCACCTACCACATAAACCATACTTCTCAGACTGTTCAAAGCTCATTAGGTACACCAATGTTCTTGTCTTACCGTCAAAAGGCAACTCACTATATTAAACACTCATTCTTGGGTTCTCAAAAAATATATATCCATATAAAGCATCACATGCTGAGTCATAAATCAACTAGGGGACTCATCTTCACTAGAAATCTTTATACGAGACTACCCCTTAAAGAATCATGATCTAAAGTTATCCCTCATTGGGCCTCCACAATAGTAGTCACCCCCAATAGGATTACCATCTCATATATTCACATATGTACATATAACGACATCTCTCTACCATGATCCACATAAAATATACCAAGATAATATGGTTTAGTTAAGTATAATTCCACCAAAAAGATATATGGGAGCACATAATATAGGTTGTTATTGACTCATTTAATGAATAAACCTATTTATCTCGGAAGTAGAACCAAAACCACCCACTATGGGTTCATCACTAAGGCATCTAATTATCATACTAGCCTACTAAGGAAAATATTAATCCCTTAATCTAAGGGTACAGATATCTAGTAAGGATCATATCATCATAGATCCACATGACCTATCATCTTAAGGAAAATACATTATGTTCTAGCTATGTAGAATTTCACCACCATGAAATATGGGAAACCTCCAAATAATTTAGTATTCAAACATTAAATAATTAAACCATCATAATTAGTGATATGAATCACACAGTAGTACAAAAATTTCAAGTGAACCATTTTTTCAAAATATGATTCATGTACATGGCCACTTTCCATTGGGCCAAGATCCATAAAGCACAATAAATCATAAAATCTAAAAAATAAAGTGCATCACACTAGGAGAAACCAAATAAACACAAAAATGGAAACCAAGGTAAAAAATATCATATCCCTGGTATCCTAGACTTCTTATCAGGAAGGGAGTTCATGACACACCACTCTGATAACTATAATAGGCTACAACACATTCCTATGTTACCTCTCTACCATAACCCCCACAAGTATTATAATAAAAAATATAGATAACTCTATGATATCAGTAACATAATATTTGATACCACTTTGTAATATACATATCCCAATTCACTTTGAATGGTCACCAGACTGAGTCAAAACGTGGCATCGGGTATGCCTCACCACAAACTAGATGTGAATGAATAGCAATGGGGGCATAGGGTATTACTATGGGTAGACTATACCCCTACATTAGATTGTGTAATAATAGTGGAAATAAAGCAAACATAATCCACAATAATAAATAAAACTATATATAAGAAATAATCAATAATAATCAATAATAAATTTCATATAGAAGAAAACAGTCATAGAAAGTCATGGCCTTTCCAACATACAATGATTGATAATCCACTGTGTGGAACAATTATATAGAATAAATGAAAGGATAAAAGATACTGAGGCTCTAATAACATCTCTGAGCTTCTCCTCATCCCAATATTCAATCCCATATAAGATGTCTTGATTGATCAGGCAACTCCAGGTCTCTACCCAACTTGAACCAATATTTACTGAGGTCTACTCAGGTTCCCAATGCCCTGACCTCCTAGGAAAAGTGTGAGTAAAAAACATTCGATCACCTATAATGAAATCTCATACATGACCAATAAATAAATTATATGTGTATGTTACATACTAACCTAAATAAATACAATAAAGTATAATATCATAAATAAAATAACCATTTTCGATCCTCAAGTTCAAACATGACACCTAAAATTGACTATACCTTCTTTGTCTAGTTCTATAGTATCACAAAGAACACTAGATAGTCTTTCCAACTCATAATAGGTGAATCATATAAACCACCCTAAGTTTATCCTAGTATTTCATGAGTATCAAAAATAAAATCAACCCCTAGGTGTTATTCCTAAGTAATCTAGTAGTTATCATGAATAAACCCAGCCCTTTGGTGATAATACAAGTAAATCAATCTATATCATGCATCATTACTAACTCTTGGGGGTGACCCAAGTCATTAAGAAGAATTAAGAGTCATCTAAAACTCTTTTGGAGTGACCCTAGGTCATCATGATCATGATACATCATCTTTGACCCCTAGGAGGTAATCTTAGGTGATCAATCATATCAGGATTAAATGTAAACTCCTTGGGGGTGGCCATAGAAAATCCATATATCCTCAGGAATATAGGAAAAATATTAGGAATCCTAGGAATTTCATTAAAAATAGACAAATTTTAGGGGAATTAAATTACTCCAATGATATCTCAAAATAATAATGAGAAAACATATTGGCCATCATTCCACAACAATCTAACATAAATGTGACTGGAAACTAAAGAACATTACTTGAAATCATCCCTATAACCATTTACAATATACGTCGTCTATTAAAATTATAAGGTGAAACTCACAATAAACTATACCAATTCCCAAATTCACCGTCTAAGGTGTCACGACCCGTCCCAGTGGGGCCCGAGCTGGAACTCCCCAAGCCCGCCTCCAACAGGCCAGGGGCTGGTGACTAGCACCGAGTAGGCATGCTATTAACATGGGAGGCATTGCCTATAAACCTATACACACGCACACACATCCTTATGCCCACAATGCTGAAAAGTAAAAACTACAAAAATGAAAATATGCATGCATACACTAAAACCAAAACACAGAGTACGACAGGAAAATAAAGTACAGTAAAGTAAAACCCTGGGCCAAAAGTACGAGCCCACCAAAAGAAAGTCTGCAATAAGTCCAACCTGTAGAAAAAGTTACTGGGACTGCAACCTATCACCGAAGGAACACACCTCGGCCTGTCTGATCTCACTGAGCACTGTCCGGTCCTGGTCCACCTAGAATCTTGTCAAAGGCTCACTCATCTGCACAAGACACAACACGTGTGGGCGAATCCCGTGCAGGGGTGAGTATAACAATACCAAATAGGACACCCCGAAACCATAAAGGAAAATACAACAGAGGAAAATTCCACAAAGAAAGGTACAGTCATCTATACATAGTATATGTATACAAAACATATAACAAGAATATCCAGATATACCCATACACTAATGACCATCACGATACCGCCACTAGGATCAAGCTCGAAGATTCCACTAAGCACACCATAGGGAGAACACACTCCTAGGTCTGGAGAGAGAGATAAAAAGTAATCTTTCTGTGAGAACACACTCCACAAGTACCTTGAGATCAAGATGTTCAGATGAGGAACACAAACAAGTCATGGAGTGATTCTGCCAACTCAGTCTGAGCGAATCCGCTAAGCAGAGGATCAGCTCCCAGGTAAAGTTGGTCACGTCGATACCAAGAACTCTACCTAGGGTTCTAGGAATGAATAGATGATATAGCTCTAAGTCTCATTGAGGAGATTTTAACAACTCTATTTGGGATGTTCTGCTGAAGGGATAATACTGCGTGAACGCGTTGATACCAGAACCTTCAGGGGATTACCAAGGGTTCGAACCCTAATAAATAATCTAAGTCACAGAAGGAAAGTGGATCAAGCCGTGAAGAAAAGTTACACAGTATGTAGTATGGTTACACGATGTGTTCCTTGACCCCGGGTACTGCCCGTGTAAACGTCCCATGTCCTTCGTTAAATCAGTGCAAAACCAAACTACACGGCATGTAGAAAAGTACACGCCGTGTTTCTTGGCACTAGGTTCTGCCCGTGCAACCGGCCCGTTTCATTCGGCTTGTTGGATTGAAAACAACTACACGACGTGTAGAAGAAAACACACGCCGTGTTTGTGCGCCTGGGCTCGATATGTGTACGCTGGACATGTGCCCATACACGGTCTCTTACAATGTTCGTGTCGTCTGCCTGTGTGCCGGTACACGGGGTATCTCGTGTATTAGGCCGGGTCTGGCCGGGGAGGGGTATACACGGCGTGTTCCTTGGCCGTGTACCCTGCCTGTGTCTGTGTACTCCCGGAGTATAGGCCAGGTCGTTCGCCGATGAACACACGCTGTGTATCCTGACTACACGGTATGTAGTTGAGAAATTTCCAGAAACGCCGCCTTCTTCCTCGCGCTGTGGCCGAACCTCCAGATTCTCAGTTTCTTGTCTGTTCGTCCCGATACTCTAGGGATTTGTTTGTTTCGTCATACAATCATCGTAACGGGTGATTTAGGCTCTTAAAACGGATCATAAGCATCTAACGATCCATCCAAAGAAAGATGCCCGAAAACTCGTATCTCCTGATCCGCCCTGAATCGCCTTCTAAAACCATCATTGCACCTCCATGACACCACAACGGGTTTGGATCAACAATCTCGGATCTTTGCGTTGTAGAAAATATGCGCAACGACTCATTGTTCATCGCCCCATGAAGAATGCGAAGAACACGAAAGAGGGAAAGGGGAGAAATCCAATGAAACAAGTTTGGGGAATGAACCTCCACCGTCGTTCGTCGCGGCGTTGATCCGCTCCCGTTAATAGGATTAAACGGAGTAGAAAAAGATCATTAACAGAAGATCAACATGGATTAAATATCCTAGAGTCCCCGCAAAAGCCCATCCCGCAAGAACGATCGATCCGCAGACTAATATGTTCGTGGATTAGCCCGCGTTCGTCGTAGAAATCAAGAACGGGGAAGGGAAAATCAAATCAATGTCCTACCTGGATTCGCTGCGTTTTCCGGCGATGATCCGTTCACCATGTCGTCGTCGCCGAAATCCGTCAAGAACGTCGCCGCCGCATTCGGGGTTTCCTCCAGAGCTTTCCCAGAGCCTGCAGAGAATTTTAGGGTTATGGGGATTGTAACCCTGTCTCCACTATAAAATCCCCATTTAACAAAAAGAGATATTTGACATAAAAAGATTTAATAAAACATTTTAATTAAAAAAATTATTATTGTTACGCCCAAAAACCAGATTTCACCCCCGACCTGCGCCGACCGAATTTAGGCCTCGCCTAAGGTAAAATCATTGTTCTGAATGAAATGGTGCTCTCGGATTTCTAATCTGAGCACCCGTTCAGGAGTTATTCCACTTTTTCAGGAAAACTGCACGCGCACGTAATTTAATTATTAAATTAAATTCCACCATTTGTACCGGGCTCACCGGGCCTCGGAACTGCACGCCGTCTCTAAGCCTGGTCTCAAAATAATTCCCATATAATATTAAAATAATACATGAAAAAATCTGGGACATTACATCACACCCACCTTAGGGATTTTATGTCCCCGAAAAGCCAAAACAAGGGCATCTAAAAAAGATATGGGTACTGCACGGGAATCTGATCCTCTTGCTCCCACGTGCTCTCTTGGAAATTCACGTGATGCCACCGGACACGCACCAAGGGAATAGCTCGTCCACGGAGGATCTTCTCTTGCCGATCTTGGATCCCCACTGGGTACTTAGCAAAGGTCTCTCCATCGTCGATGTCCAGATCGCCCCAGTCGATGATGTGCGATGGATCATGCACGTACCTCCGTATCTGCGACACATGGAAGACGTTGTGTACCCTGTCCATATGACGAGGTAGATCCAAGTGATACGCCACCTTGCCAACTCTACTCAAAATCTAAAAAGGGACAACGAACCACAGAGATAGCTTTCCGGCTTGGCCAAATCTCTGCAATCCCCGTCGGTGTGAGAAGCGAAGAAACACATGGTCTCCCTCCTCGAACTCCAAACACCTCCGACTCCAGTCGGCATAAGACTTTTTCCGAATGTGTGCAGTCTTCATATTCTCCAGGATGACCTACACCTTCTCTGTAGAAGCTCTCACCATCTCTAGGCCCATGAGTGCTCACTCTCCTAGGTCAGTACAACAAAGTGCCGACCTGTAAGGTCTCCCGTATAGGGCCTCGAATGGTGCCATACCAATAGTGGAATGATAACTGTTGTCATAAGCAAATTATACCAGTGGTAGGTGATCCTCCCAGCTACAACCAAAGTCAATCATGCATTATTGTAGCATATCCTCCAGAACCTGGATGGTCCGCTCTGTCTGACCATCAGTCTGGGGGTGAAATGTTGTGCTCAAGAGTAACTGAGTCCCAAAAGCTTCCAACAATCCCATCGACAACCGGGATGTGAAACGAGCATCACAATCTTAGATGGTCGTGGATGGTACTCCATGAAGACGAACTATCTCCTTCACGTAGAGGATTCCCAAGCTATCTACTGAACTCTACTCCCGTATGTCTAGGAAGTGGGCCAACATGGTGAGTTGATCAACGATCACCCAGATGGCATCATGTCCCTTGGATGTACATGGTAAAACCGTCACGAAGTCCATGGATATTCCATCCCACATCTACTCTGGAACCTCAAGAGGCTGAGCCAAACCTGCTGGCACCTGGTTCTCAGCCTTTACTTGCTAACAAGTAAGGCACCGAGAAACAAACTCTTCCACACAATTCATTATCCCTAGCCACCAGAACTGATGTCGGAGGTCTGGGTACATCTTCACCACACCTGGATGCACCGCCAAAGGGGATTTATGGAACTCCCTCAGAACCTCCTCCCACAACGTCACTGGTACTACCGTGCGTCCTTTGAAAAGAACAACATGCTCTCCACCTTCTGTAAATCCATCAGCAGCATCACCTGTGGATATCTGAGCAAGTAGAACCTCACAGCTATCATCCTCGCGTTGTGCTCCTCTGAATCGCTGTAAGAGTGGAGAGGTAACAACCATCTACTGAAGGTAAGCTCTCTCTTCTCCATCCACGAAGGACAACTACAAAGAGGCCAACTGCCTTGTCGCCTCATCCAGCAACTGTGAGCTGGATTTCCTACTAAGAGCATTTGCCACCACGTTCCCCTTCCAAGGAGTATAAATGATCTCAATGTTGTAATCCTAGAGGAACTCAAGAAATCTCCTCTATCTCAAATTCAGATCCTTATGAGAAAAGATATATCTGAGACTCTTGTGATGAGAGTAGACAGTAAACCGCTCACCCATCAGGTAGTGCGGCCACATCTTCAATGCGAATACTACCGCTGCCAACTCAAGATCATTTGTTGTGTAGTTCTGCTCGTGTGGACTCAACTGACGTGAGCCATAGGCAATTACTGCTTTCCTCTACATCAGGACACAACCATGGCCGGTTCCGGATGCGTCGTAGAACACTGCATACTCGACACCCTCCTCTGGTAATCTCATGATTGGGGCACTCATCAGACTCTTTCTCAACTACTGGAAAGACTGCTGGCATCTCTCGGTCCACACGAAAGGTTGTCCCTTTCGGGTCAAAGCTGTCATGGGTGCTGCAATCCTAGAGAAATCATGAATGAATCTCTGATTGTAGCCTGCCAACCCAAGGAAACTCCGCACCTCTGTCATACTCCACGGTGGATCCCAAGCTAGCATGGCCTCCACCTTTACTGGGTCCACTGCTACACCATCCGCTGAGATAACGTGTCCCAGAAAGTGGACCTCATGTAACCATAACTGACACCTCGAGAGTTTCCCATACAACTGTTTCTCTCAGAGTCTGTCTAGAACCATCATTAGGTGTATCACGTGATCCTCCTCGGACACAGAGTACACAAGGATATCATCGATTAAGACCACGACAAACCGGTCTAGATATGGTTAAAAGATCCGGTTCCTAAGTCCCATGAACACTGCCGGGGCATTTGTCACGCCGAAGGGCATCACCATGTACTCATAGTGACTGTAGCGACATCTGAAAGTCGTCTTCGGTATGTCCTCTTCCCGTACTAGAAACTGGTGATAACTTGATTGTAGATCAACCTTTGAGAAGCATCGTGCCCCTCTCAACTGGTCGAAGAGGTCATCGATCCTCGGCAGTGGATACCGGTTCTCCACTATCACCTGATTTAGGCACTGGTAATCCACACACAGCCTCAATCTCCCATCAGCCTTCTTGGAAAACAGCACTGGGGCCGCCCAGGGTGAAATTTTGGGTCTCACAAAGCCCTTCTTCTGCATGTTGTCCAGCTACATCCTCAGCTCACGAAGCTTTGTAAGAGAAATCCTATAAGTCGATGCTGATATTGGGGTCGTCCCGGGTTGCAACTCAATGCAGAAATCTATCTCCTCTCGGGGAGGTAACCCGGGGACATATTATGGAAAGACGTCCTCGTACTTAGTCACCACTGCTGGAAAATGGAAACTCATTACATCTACCGCGCTAAGGGCTAGGCTAGCCAGCTGATGTGAAATCATTTGTTCCCTCCTATGCACGAGTCTATCCTGCATTGCCTGGGTCTCTCTTTCACCGAAAAAAGAGAACCTCGTTCCATCACTGTGGAAACACCGCACCCTTCGCCTAAAAAAATCAATCTGGGCTTGAACTGTGGATAACCAATCCATGCCAAGAATGACATCGTAAGGTCTCATCGCTACCACCATGAGGTTCCAACCGAAACTCTCGCCTCCAAGGGTCAGGTCACACTGCCTGCAAAGGTGTGTGATCTCTAAATCTTCTCCAGTCGGTGTTTCTAAGCGTAAGGGTCGAGTCAACGGCTCAACTGGAATCTCAAGGTCTCGAACAAGATAAGCAGCTAAAAAGTAATGACTAGCACCTGTGTCTATAAAAATGGTAGCCAAGGTAGAATAGACACAGATAGTACCTCTAATCATTCCGGGAGTACCTGGGTCATAAGCCTCTGCTGCCTGTAGCTGTCCCTGCCTCTGTCCACCAGCTCCCTGAGCCTGGGGTGGACCTCCTGGGGGTGGTGGTGGTAAAGTGTCGAAACGCTGACCACCTACAGCTGCTCTCCCAGCTCCTCTTCCACGTCCGTTGCCTCGTGGATCTGCCTCATCCACACGTTGCCTCTACCTCGGGGGTCCATCCATTGCTCCCGTGTCAATATTACGGTGGGTCAGACAATCTCGAGCGAGATGTCCCCTGCCGTCACATGAGTAACATCGCCTCTCTCGTGGATGGTCGGAAGCACCCTGTGAACCCTGTACATCTGATCCCCTATCCTGGGATCTCCTCTAGAAATGTCTCCCACACCTGGGTCCCAGACGTCGACTCCCTACCACCGAGGCCTCTGCGCCAGCTCGCCCACTACTGACAACGGCCGGTTGTCCCTGCTCTGCCAGGAAGCTCTCAACCACCAAAGCCCGCTCGAGCACCCCAGTATAAGTAGGGATTCTCATAGGGATGATGCTATCTTGGATATCTCTGAACAACCCCCGCTCAAAATTCAGAGCTCTGAAGTACTGATCTCTGACCATATCAATCGAGTACCGTGAGAGGTCGGTAAACCTCGATGAATAGTCAGCCACCGACATGGTTTCCTAATGGAGCTGAATAAGCTCTTGTATACATGCTGCTCTCAGGGTAACCAGTGAAAACTCCTCTCTGAAGAGACTCTCAAACTCCGGAAATGCAAGAGTAACCACGTCTTGAGTCTGGATGACCAAACTTTACCATCGCTATGCCGAGCCCTGCAGATGGCTTGCTTCCAGGATCACCATCTGGGCTACTGGTGTCCTGACCAAACAGAAGACTCTGGTCACTGCCTCAAGCCAGTCCTCTGCTACCTGAGGGTCATGCTCTCCTTGAACCCTGAGGGGTCTCTGTCTCTGAAACTCGTGGAGGGCGCTTAGCCTACGCTCCTCCTCCACTGGTACAACAGGCGCTAAACACTTCTCCACAAGGGGCGGGACAACTGGTACACCACCTGGTGGTAGAACTGGGGGATGTATTCCATGTACCGAAGCTTCATCACTGAGGGGGTCATCCTCGTGATCGAGCTACTGGATCCTAGCAGGTGTGCGTCGCGGAGGCATCCTGTTCAGGAAACAAGATGTATCACTGTCCGTGACTATATCTGGAGAGCTGACTCAAGAAGGACATGGAAACCACAACTCATTCCTATATGATTCATATACCATTATTGTTACCCATGAAACTAGTTTTTTCATGTTTCGATTCGAAAAAAAGTTATCAGAGTCCTGATGTATAGATACGTCGGCCGCCGCACCAACACTGGGGTCCCTGGCCTGAATGCCGAACTCGAAACACTTGGCACTGTTGCCCCAAACCAACTCACAGACTCTCGGTCCTATGGTAGAACCGACCACCTCTGATACCACTCTGTCACGACCCATCCCAGTAGAGCCCAGGCCGCAACTCCCGAAGCCCGCCTCTAATTTTCCCAGGGGCTAGTGACTAGCACCGAGTAGGCATGCTATTAACATGGGAGGCATTGCCTATAAACCTGTACACACGCACACACATCTCTAAGCCCACAAAGCTAAAAAGTAAAAACTACAAAAAGGAAAAGATGAATTCATACAATAAATCCCAACCATAGAGTACGGAAGAAAAATAAAGTATAGTAAAGTAAAACCCTAGGACAAAAGTACGAGCCCACCAAAAGAAAGTCTGCAACAAGTCCGACCTATAGAAAAAGGTACTAGGACTGAAACCTGTCACCAAAAGAACACACCTCGGCATGTCTGATCTCATTGAGCACCGTCCTGTCTTGGTCCGCCTAGAATCCTGTCAAAGGCTCGCTCTTCTGCACAAGACACGACACGTGCGGGCAAATCCCTTGTAGGGTTGAGTATAATAATACCCAGTAGGACACCCCGAAACCAAAAAGGAAAATGAAACAGAGGAAAATTCAACAAAGAAAGGTACAGTCAGCTCTACACTGTATATGTCTACAGAACATATAACAAGAATATCCAGACATACCCATACACTAACGACCATCGCGATACTGCCACTAGGATCCAGCTCGATGATTCCACTAAGCACACCATCGGGAGAACACACTCCTAGGTCTGGAGAGAGAGATACAAAGTACTCATTCTGAGAGAACACACTCCATAAGGACCTTGAGAACAAGATTCTCAGATGAGGATCACAACCAAGTCATGGGGTGATTCTGACAACTCAGTCTAAACTAATCCGCTAAGAAGAGGATCAGTGCCTGGGTAAAGTTGGTCACGTCGATACCAAGAAATCTACCTAGGGTTCCAAGAATTAATAGACGGTCCAGCTCTAAGTCTCATAGAGGGGATTCAAATTACTCTATTCGGGATGTTCCTCTTAAGGGATCATACTGCATGAACGAGTTGATACCAGAACCTTCAGGGGATTACCAAGTGTAAGAACACTATGAAATAATCCAAGTCACGGAAGGAAAGTGGATCAAGCCATGAATAAAAGTCACACGGCGTGTATTATGGTTACACGTCGTGTTCCTTGACCCCGGGTACTGCCCGCGTAAACAGCCAGTGTCCTTCGTCCAAGTCGTGCAAAACCAAACCAGAGGGCCTGTAGAAAATTACACATCGTGTTCCTTGAGACTGGGTTCTGCCCGTGCAACCGGCCCGTGTCATTTGGCTTTTCGTATAGAAAACTACTACACGACGTGTAGAAGAAAACACACGCCGTGTTCGAGCGCCTGAGATCGCTCCGTGTACGCTGGCCATGTGCCCGTACACGGTCTATGCCTGTGTCCGTGCCGCCTGCCTGTTTGCCAGTACACGGGGTATCCCGTGTATTTGGCCGGATCTTGCCGGGGAGGGGTATACACGGTGTGTTCCTTGGCCGTGTACCCTACCCATATCCGTGTACTCCCTGGGTAGACGGCAGGTCGTTCACCGACGAACACACGCCGTGTATCCGGACTACACGCCGTGTAGTTGAGAAATTTCTAGAAACGCTGTCTTCATCCTCGCACTACGGCCGAACCTTAAGATCCTTGGTTTCTTGTTCATTCGTCCCGATACATTAGGGATTTGTTCGTTTCGTCATACGAACATTGTAACAGATGTTTTCATCTCTTAAAATGGATCATATGCGTCAACCGATCCATCCGAAGAAAAACGCCCGAAAACTCGTATCTCCCAATCCGCCCTGAATCACCTGTTGAAACCGTCGTTGCACCTCCGTGACAGCGCATCGGGGTTGGATCCACAATCTCGGATCGCTGCGTCACAGAACGGATGTGCAATGATTCGTTGTTCGTCGCCCCATGAAGAACGCGAAGAACACAAAAGAGGGAAAGGGGAGAAATACAATGAAACAAGTTTGAGGAACAAACCTCCACCGTCATTCATCATGGCGTTGATCCGATCCCGTTAATAGGATTAAACGGAGCAGAAAAAGATTAATAACAAAAGATCAACATGGATTAAATCTCCCAGAATCCCCGCAAAAGCCCATCCCGCAAGAATGATCGATCCACGAACTAATATGTTCTTGGATTAGCCCGTGTTCGTCGTAAAAATAATGAACGGTGAAGGGAAAATCAAATGGACGTCCTACCTGGATTCACTGCGTTTGTTGATGATGATCCGCTCGCTGCGTTGTCGTCGCCCAAATCCATCATGAACATCGCCCCCGCGTTGGGGGTTTCCTCCAGAGCTTTCCCAGAGCCTCCAGAGAATTTACGGGTTATGGGGATTGTAACCCTGTCTCCCCTGCAAAATCTCCATTTAATGAAAAGAGATATTTGACGTAACAAGATTTAATAAAACATTTTAATTAAATATTTTATTATGGTTACGCACAAAAACCAAATTTCACCACTGACCTGCGCCAACTGAATTTATGCCTTGCCTAAGGTAAAATCACTGTTTTGAATGAAATGGTGCCCTCGGATTTCTAATCTGAACACTCGTTCGGGGGTTATTCCACGTTTTCAGGAAAACAACATGTGCGCATAATTTAATTATTAAATTAAATTCAACCATTTGTTCCGGCCTCACCGGGCCTCGGAACTGAACGCCGTCTCAGAGCCTGACCTTGAAATAATTCCCATATAATATTAAAATAATACATGGGAAAATACGGGACATTACATAAGGGGTCATTATATCACCAGGTAAAACTTTGAGAAACTTTAGGTCAGAACATAATACAGACACCCACATAAAATCCTCAATCTCAGTCTTATATAGTAGGCCATCACCCAAAAGTATGAGAGCATATCATCCCTCAATGTCGTCATCATCACATCACATCCTCTCTATCCTTATAAGATAATCCATACTAGCATTATTCTCACGAGATGGATCAATCCTTTCTCCCTTCCAATGTCATAAATTAGCCATTCCTCACACAAATAACCCATCCCAAATATACCTAGGGAAGACTTACCCAATGGTCATACCAAATATCCCAAAGGTTATAAAGAAAATCAATGTACACTTAGGCCTACTAGGGGAACTCACTCAAACCCATCACATTACTCTACTCAGATGTTTCTATGGAACCTAAAATATGGGACACTAATTTTACATAATTAATTAAAAACACACCCCCTAAGAATTGTGTATCTAAAGAAATATATTTATCATCCTAACCTCAACCATCTATGGCTAAGAAAGAAATCCAGTGCACATGGGTTCTTTGTATCTTGTGGCACTTTGTGCAATCCATTTATAGATATTGATTTTTTTATTAACCTATTTATATAATTTTAACAAGTCGATCACCCTCTGGGGTTCAATTTCACATATCAAACAACATATAATACCTAAATAATATAGTATGTGAGATTCAAATGGACCACTATACTCAAATATGGAGGTATACCATTTGAATCACCACCTGAGATCTCTCACCTTGGCTCATCCAAGATTAATCATCCATCTATCATCATTATAAGGCCATAATTCAATACAAAATATCCAAATTAATAAATAATAATTCATCATAATTTATTAAAATATTTTAAAAAAATTATTTAATTTCGTATAAAAGTACTTAATTTCCAAAAACTCATTGATCCATAACCACTCGTAGAAACCTCAAGTAATGGTGAGCGGCCCACACCCAACACACAACTAAACCCAATACATGAAAAATTCCCAATTCAATTACCATATTTAATAGTCAATTTCATCCAAAATTTCCATAAAAACAAAATAATTACATAATGTCACATACATAAACTAAAATGGTGTGTCAAAAAGTGAACTCATTGTCTCAGGATGTCTCCTATCTAATTCACATAAATCCACATGATTTTTTGATAATTTCACATGTTCTGGTGAAATCATCATTAAAACCCTATTAGGAGACAACTACAAATTTTAGAATAAATATAATCTATATAAATGGTAGAAGGATAGATTCACCTGAAATAATAACACCCCAATAATTTACAATATTTTCCTATTATAATAAATTTAATTTTGTTGATAGCCTTTATTACATGCAACAACGGCTTTCTTTGATGGCTTGCGTTACACAGAAGACTGAGTTTTACAAAATATTATTTATATTTGTAGTTAAATTGGTAGTTATAAATAGTATTATCTAACTTAATAAAATATATGTTTGAATTCATTGGTTACGAATTAAATAGAAATAAATATAATTGAAGATAAAGGAAATGTTTTTATAAAAAACTATTTTTATGCGCCAAAATAATTTTATAATGATAAATTATATTCATCAATATTACTTCATGTTCTTAATTAATTTTATATATGAAATATTCAATAAATTCTTTATAATTCATCTAATATATTTTATAGGCATGTGAAAAGAACAAATCTAAATTTATGTATATAAAAATGTATTTTTCTGAAGGTAATTGTGCTACCTTTTATTAGTGAATTTGTTTTAAAACTAAATTCTGAAACATTTATAATATTTATTGGAAAATGAAACATCACTATTAAAATATTATGGTCAAAATTATCATAGGGATAATTTTTGGTATTATCTGAGATGTTTCATTTTTTGATGAACAATGAATATAATAGATTGTAATTGGAAACTACCATTTCATCTAAATAATTTATAACGATGAATTTTATTTTAAATTGGTTTTAAATAAAAAAATAGATCAATTAAACATCTATTAATCCAATTCAGTTCATTGGAATCGTTTTTATATTGAATTTATATATAAAAAATTACTAAAATGTTGAATATTTTCACATTAAAACCTTGTTTTCTCATCCTATATGTAGAGACCCAAAGCATGACGTACATGGAAATTTCATTACTTTTGCATAATACTTAATACATAACAAAAAAACACACAAGGTCCATAATAGTTTAGTGTCATTGGAAACTCAGAACATAATAATCTAATCGTGGTGAAAGATCTTCAACATCTCCCATAAAGATATTCCCCTTTTGTTTTCTTACCTAAAACCATTCATTATATCATGTGGAAAATAAAACATATAAAGGGTGAGATCAAATGCTCAGTAAGGGTAAGCATGGAGAAAATAAACCAAACCATATACATTTGAACTTCAAAACATGAACATCAAGTTTACACATCAAAATCTTGAGTTGTGAAATAAATCGTGGCAGTACGTAAGGAATATGTAATAAAGGAAGATTAATCATGATAAAATAACATGGGAATAAAAAATTTAATTATGGAAAACCATTAATCACATGATATTATTTCCATAGTATCCAAGGCATTGCATTCAAGACCATCTTAGTGGACAAAGTCCCTTTCTGAATCGAGTTCACTCATCGTTTCGGTCCTGTATCACTAAACTCGATTAACTTACCATTCTAGCATGTTTATTTCATGATATATAAATCTTTACCTAATTCATTTGATGGAGATATAGGCCACTCCCATCACATCATGAAATCATTCTTACTTGTGCCACAAAATAAACATAAGGCGTTCATCATAACCCAATGAATAAAAGGGGTTTCATAAATATCATCCCATCATCACATAATCCATATAAAACAAATGTATAACATTTCATCATAATAAAAATCACACCATGTAAATAATAGATACATTATAATTGAAACATAAACATTCTAAATAATGTTATCTTAGATGGAAAATAGTTTTGACAAAACACTTGAAATGAATTCATGAGGAAAATATCCTTTCATCTTCAAAATCATTTTCTTTTCAAAAAAAACCATTAAATATTAAAAGAAAAAGATTTTGTTGAAAATAATCATGAAATCTTTTAGAGGAGGCTTCATGAAAATTAATCATTATGAAACCTAAAAATCCTTTCACGCCTTATATGTTAAAATACATTTTTCTCATACTTTAGCATGAAATGTCAAAAAGTGCATCCTATGGTAAACAGAAGAATGATTTCTTACATACCATGTGGTAAAAGTACAAAAAGGGTAAAAATGACATTGAAAATACATGGAATAATAGTAAACATTTTATGAAAACATTTTTAGAAAACATGTACATGGATGATAAACATAACCTCAGTAAATACTTACGAATAAACAATCTTTGATAAGAAGGAGATTTGAATAATAATATGTTACCTTATGTCTGATATGATTAGTATGTATCTGAACCTCCTATATAATGATTTAAATAAGGTCATTGAATTTTTAAAGAATCATATTCATTGTTATTATATCATATATGGTTCACTTATGACATTATATTACCCATTCTTTTGTAAATTCTATGTTAAAGATGTGTTTTGGGTAAAATCGTTTTATTTATCGTACATGTTTGGAATTGTTGTTCCTGATATTATTATTACTTATATCATGATTTAATTACTTCCAGAATGTAAATAATTATTTATATATCATTTATATTCAGTATATATATATATATATATATATTTATATAATAGACATATAGATAAAATGAAATACACAATTCATGGAGACGGTAGGCCGTACGTACGCATGAACGATGTTTTCTTTTTCTTATTCACTTGAATGGAAGTTTGTAGATGACATATATATATATATATATACAGAACTCTAGTATCTTTATCATGACATATATTTCATTATTATTAATTATATATACTTTATAATCATTCTTGAGTGGATAGCATGGAGAATAAATATCATCGCGTTGTGGAGACGGTAATCCATACATATTCACGAGCGATGATATCGTTCCCATAATTATTGAATTGAATTGGAGTGGATGATATAATATCTCATAATCAGTATGATGTTCTAATAACTATATATAGTTATTTTTTAGACCATTATACCCATCCAAGTAAGGTGGTGGTGGAAAAACAGATTACACCATGGCGTGGGGACGGTATTTCGTACGTACACACGCGCGATGAGTTCATTTTCGTTGGATGGATAGAAGGTGAAATGGGGTTTTTTAATATTTATAATAACATATCATTATATTATTGATACTTATTTAATTACTTTATAATTAAATAACTAAAGAAGAAGAAGTTGAGGAAGAAAGAAAACTTGAAAGAATCGGTAGAAAATATTACCTCTTCTTCGACGCACCTCTTTTAAGCTTCCTCTTAAGGCACTAGAGTTGGTCTTATTAGGAGACCAGAACCTATATAATGTTTCTATGAATGTTTAAAAGTGAAATGGGCATGTTTTGGCCGATCTTGAATGCCAAAAATTGTGTAAAGAGTAGAGGGAGGAGGTTCCCTTTTATAAGGGAGGAGAGGGACACCTTAGGAAAACCTTAAAATATTATTTTATAATAAAGTCATATTTAGTTTATAATAGCTTAAAATTGATTTATTTAGAATCTAATGTGGGGATGGGTCTAAATCCTCTAAACCAATAGGTTTTAGACATATTTAGGTTACTATTTTAACCTTATAGTTTAGATTTAACACTAAGTTATATAATTTAACTTTTACCGTGTCTTCTTGTTTTCATACACTATATGGTTAATAAACTTACTATAACAAGACAAACGAACCCCAAGTGGTTCATTATTAATATATTTAACCTTATCTAATTCATTTCATTGAACCATAGACTTTTATGAATAGAATACAAGTTAATAATATAATATATTGTTTAAAAACAATTTTATGTCAATTTTGACACTATTTGGTAATTGAATTTTGCGAAAATTAAAACAGAATTATTAGTTCGAAAAAAGTTAACTAAATAAATAATAACATCTCATATTATCCTTGAAAATTATTTTAATTCATAAAAAGTCTCAAATTAAATTTATTTGGTTATTTATAATATCAATTAATTTTATATTTCATTCATTAGGTAATTACTGCATCACAATTGTGTCATAAATAAATTAAAATATTTAATGTCCAAAAATTATAAATAAAAAACCATTAGGTATTACAGATTTTTATCATTATAATGAATATTTATAGTCGATTTTATCTTATGTATAACACTATATTAAAAAATGTTTTAGTTATTAAACTTTGGTTTTAACTATTTTAATTCTTCTTTAAATAAATTAATAATAAGTGTCCTAATCTAATACAAGTGGACCTAAATAGTAATATTTTATTACTAAGGTTTTTTTGGTTGAATTATACTTATCTAATTGAATTAGGACATGTGTTAGGGTAATAATAATATCATTTTTACACTTAATTACCCTATTTAATTTTAACCGTGGTAAATAAAAGTAAAAAGATAATATTCAAGAAAAAATTATTTTTAACTTATTGAACCACATTTTACTCCTTGATATTAACTGTGTCTCTCAGATTTCGAAATTCAACTTACAGAAGTGGGAAAATTAAGTTTTATGTACAATTACAAATGATCCTTGGAGATGTGTAAAAAGACGGTGAAAAGTTCAATAAAATTTTTATATATCTAAAATTATTATAAAATGAATCCAATGAATTAAATTAAACTTATATAGGTATTATTTATCAATTTTTACCTAAAATAAATTTAAATAAAATAAATAATTATTTAAATAAAAAGTCAGTTTTCAAATAGTAACCTAGTGTTTTCACTATTCATCAAAAATTTAATGTTTTCATAAAAATACCAAAAATTCACCCAAGGTTAATTTTTATATTCTGAACCCTAAAATGAATTCCATTTTGAAAGATAAAATTTCAAAAATTTCAAAAATTCAGTATTACTATTAATAATGGCTAGTTTATATAATATTTTAATAACATATCATTGTTCAGTGAAACTCGGTATTGCGTACAACACACGCCATCGTGGAAGGTCGTGATTGCGTGTAAAGAAAATCAAGTCAGGGATGCATGTAGTGCAAGATTCCTTTGTTTTTTTGTATAATAGAATCCAACAATATTTCATTTATACATTGAATATATATATATATATACACACACACACACACTCAATTTTGCGTAGAATAACTTCTATCAAACGAAAATGAAATTTTGTATAGTACGATCCAAGAATAGTGTTGCGTATACTGCAAGCTAATAATATGATGTGTATCGCGCAAGATAATCTTTGTGTAGCATACAACACAATACATCAAAATAATTAAAAATTATATTTCACATAAAATATCGGGGTGTTACATTCTACCCCCCTTAAAATGATTTTCTCCCTCATAATTAGTCAGGGTTATAAATTGTTTTCTACTTGAAAGTTTCATTCATAAAAACCCACATCATAAAAAGGAATACTAAAATATAATTTTAAAAAACTAATGTATGAAATGTAATGGTTTCCCAAATTAACTCATAACTGGGTTTCCACATAGGAGAACATAGGTGAAAATAGGGATATGGAAGAGAAATATAACCATCAACTTCTGATGAAGAGTGGTAGAGGACATTGCTATAAAAAATCCAACAATAACAAAACCATAAATTTATGATGATCTAAGGTACCATCTAATTCATCGGATATGAGGGTATTAGGACAACATTTTTGGTTTTCAATATCATTTCCCTAAAGTTGAAAATTTTTATTTATAAGAAATACTTACTTGATTTTGGTACAATCTCGCTGTTGGTTGTTCCATGAAAAATTTCAACTCTATATCATAATGAAATGAAGTTGAATTTTTCATTTGTGGAGTGTTAGCAGATCATGCGATTGAATGATGGGTCATTCCATCTATCTCAAACAAAAGGTTAGGAAAAGTTATCAAATATACATAAGTCCATATACGGTGAGGATAATTGTATACGATTCCAAAAATGGACTTATACTTCATTGCTTAATAAAATAAAACATGTTTTTACTAACCAGGGACTTCCTGTAGGCTAGTGGTAGGCAATAAAGGCATGTCTCACTTCGGTTGTGGGTTCGATTCCCACAGCCTTGTCCAACGCGACAAGTTGTCGCCCGTCCTGTAGGATGGCCTTTTTCTAAAACTAAATTATTATTACATTCCATAAATAATATCAAAAAAATTTCTAGCCTTAATGAATACTATCATATTTCCAACATAATCTATTCCAATCTTTAGGCTTATCCAAAATACTTCTGTCCAAGATCATAGTATAAAGAAAATAATTACTAGAATTGTCATCTGCCGAGCATGTGAATACCATCATTTATCCCCCCCATATCATACGATATATCTTGATGGTCACATTACAAATATGTGAATACCTTAATCATGTATTATCTTGAAATAACCATTGAACCTTATTGAAAACGTGAATTCTGTCGAAATTTAACACATTCTACATACCAAAATCCCAAAATTTCTATATACTCAAACAATGATATAACTTTGACCTTATATCAGTCATGGGCTCATTTAATTTTTTTTATCACGTCATTATGTGCATATCATCTTCTTTCAAAAAATATTTCAATCACTTTTCATGGTTACTGGTACAATAAAATTATTCAAAACTAATACATTGATATTCCAAAATTCCACGATGCCATAAATGATATTCCATGATACTATTTTGAACTCCCATTACATAAAAACATAATCGTTACACAACATCATTTTCATACTCAAAATCACAAATAGTGATTTCATGTGACTTCCCTTTATACTTTTCCTTAAGAGGTTTCTCACGTTGATCATCATTAACCCTTGGATTAGGGCATTGATTAGCATAATGCCCCATTTCATTGCACTTGAAGCATTGAAGTGTTGGTGGAGCGTTCTTTGTAGTCTTTTCTCTATTCACATCATTAGAAACCTTTTTCCCATTACATCGGCACTCAGCTATTTGATGACCTTCTTTTCCACACATGGAACATTTTCTAGTACCTTTTAGACAATTTCTACCATGCTTAGTTCCACACTTTGAGCACAAAGAAAAATTCACATTCTTTTCACCATTTTCTGAGATTTTCCCTTGAACTCCATCTTTAATTTCTTTTCAAAACCATGATATGTATATGTAACAACAACTTCCATTTCTACCTTGATAGCACAACGCACAATTTCTGCAAAGCTACCAAAGTCTTTTATAGCTAATTCCCTTCGAAGACTTGGTTTTAAGCCACTAAAGAATCGATCAAGTTTACTTTCAGGTTTGATGATAAATCCAGATGCATACCTTGAATTCCATATAAAAGTCACTTCTTATATACCAACAGATTCATAATCCTTTTTCTTAATCTAAAGGAAATAATTTTACATATTTGTTCGAACAATATGAGGGAAGTACTTATTGAAAAATAAGTTCTTGAACTCATCCCATTCCATGGATTCAATTTCATCTTGGGGCCTTGTATTCTTAATTAGAGTCCACCACTAGTCTGCTTCTCCATCTAAACGATAAATAGTCAGAATGACTTTTTCATGTTCCGAACAACAACGTATTGAAAATATCTTTCAATGGTACCGATCCATTGTTCAGAAATAAGTGGATCAGAAGACCCATTGAAAGAAGGTGTACGTTGCCTCATGAAGGACTCAATAGAATATTGTTCCCTTCTCTGATCATTTGGAGAACCAGAATAATTCATAGCTTGTGTAAGTATGGAAATAAGATTTTTCACTCCACCTCCCATCACATTTGGTTTCTCTAAAGGACAATCATTGCATTGTCCATTACATTGATCAACACGGTTCCATCGGGTCATAGCCATCCTCTAAAAAAATAGTGTGAGAGGAAAAAATCATGGAATTAAAACAACATAATAAAGGGGGAGTACAATAAATATATAACATCTTAGTTTTAATTCTCATATAGTTACCTTAATTCTAGGACTATAACCTATACTTATTCTTAAACTTTGGGACATCCCAAGACATACCTTAGAAATATCTCTAGGGATCTCACTAAAGTTCTCGCATCTTAGTTTCCAAAGGTTGAATAATCCTTTCCTCTGATACCAACTGTAGCAGTCTGGAATTACTTCTAGTATACTATAATTGATACCTATCAGTGCACTCCCTGGGCAGGTACACCCCCTGGGTAGGACACACCACCATCCCATGTGGTATCCATTTCCTCATGAAGCCCTTGGGCAGAGAGCCATGCTTCTTCCAACGCTCACATGTGAGAGTTCCCAAGGATCAGATACATTCCTACCTCCTTTTCCTCTAATACCAATTTTAGAGACCCAAAGATTGACGTACAAGGAAAATACATTAATTTTTTGTAATATTTAAAAAATAACAAAAACAAACACACAAGGACCATAATAGTTTAGTGTACTTGGAAACTAAGAACATAATCTTCTAATCATGGTGAAAGATCTTCAATATCTCCTATAAAGATCTTCCCCTGTTGTTTTCCTACCTAAAACCTTTATTTATATCATGGGGAAAAGAAAACATATAAACGATGATGTCAAATTTTCAGTAAGGGTATGCATTATGAAAATAAAACTAACCATATTCATTTGACCTTCAAAACATGAACATGACGTTTACACATCAAAATCTTGAGTTGTGAAATAAATCTTGGAAGTACGTAACGCATAAGTCACAAAAGAACATTAATCATTATAAAATAGCATGGGAATAAAACATTTAATTGTGAAAAACCATTAAGCACATGATATTATTTCCATAGTATCCAACACATTGCTGCCAAGACCATATAGTGGACAAAGTCCCTTTCTAAATCGAGTTCACTCCTCGTTCTAGTCCTGTATCACTGAACCATATTAACTTACCATTCCAGCATGTATATCTCATGAGATATAAATATTTACCCAATTCATTGGTGGGATATATAGGTCCTACCCATCTCATAATAAAATAATTATTACTTGTGCCACAAAATAAACATAAACATTCATTATAACCCAAAAATATAATGGGTTTCATAAACATCATCCCATCATCACATAATCCATATAAAACAAATGGATATAATTTCATCATAAGAAAAGTAACACCATTTAAATAATAGAGACATTATACTTGAAACATAAACATGCTAAATAATTTAATCTTAGATGAAAAACTGTTTTGACAAAACACTTGAAATGAATTCTTGAGGAAAATATCCTTTCTACTTCAAAATAATTTTCTTTACACAAAATGCCATTAAATTTTAAAAGAAAATGATTTTTTTGAAAATAATCATGAAATCATGTAGAGTAAGCTTCATGAAAATTAGGCGTTATGAAACCGTTAAAATCCGTTCATGCCGTATAAGTTAAAAAACATTCTTTTCGTACTTTTGCTGGAAAGTCAAAAAGTACCTCAAATGGTAAAAAAAGAAAGCTTCCTTACATACCATGTGGTAAAAGTAAAAAATGGGTAAAAATGACTTTGAAAATAAATGGAAGAATAGTAAAAAATTTATGAGATCATTTTTAGAAAACATGGACATGGATGATAAATATAACCCCAGTAAATACTTAATAATAAACGATCTCGGATTAGAACGAGATTGGAATAATTATACCTTATCTTATGTCTGATATGATTCATATGTATCTGAACCTGATACATAATGATTTAAATAAGGTCATTGACTTGTTAATGAATCATATTCACTGTTATGATATCATATATGGTTCACTTATGACTTTATATTAACCGTTCTTTTGTAAATTCCATGTTATAGCAGCGTTTTGGTTAAAATTGTTTTATTTATCTTACGTGTTTGGACTTGTTGTTCTTGATATTATTATTACTTATATCATGATTTAATTACTTACAAAATTTAAATAATTATTTATATATCATATATATTCAGTATATATATATATAATAGATAGATAAATTAAATTAAATACACCATTCATGCAGACGGTAGGCGTACGTGTGCATGAACGTTGTTTTCTTTTCTTATTGACTTAAATGGAAGTAATTATATGACATATATATATACATAAAAATAAATTCAGTAGCATTATTATGTCATATATTTCATTATTATTCATTATTTATACTTTGTAATCATTCTTGAGTGGTTAACATGGAGAATGAATCTCATCGCGTCGTGGAGACGGTAATATGTATGTATGCACGAGCGATGATATCCTTCGCATAATTATTGAATTGAATTGGAGTGGATGATATAATATCTCATAATAAATATGATGTTATAATAACTATATATAGTTATTCTTTATACCATTATAGCCATCCAATAAATTTGGTGGTGGAAAAACATATTACACCACGGCGTGGAGACGGTATTCCTTACGTACGCACTTGCAGTGATTTCGTTTTCCGTTGGATGGATAGAAGGTGAAATGGGGTTGTTTAATATTTATAATAACATATCAGTATATTAGTGATACTGATGTAATTACTTTATAATTAAACAACTAAATAAGAAGAAGTTTAAGAAAAAAGAAAATTTGAAAGAATTGGTAGAAGAGATTACCTCTTCTTCGACGCACCTCTTTTAAGCTTCCTCTTAAGGCACTAGTGTTGGACTTTTGAGGAGACCCGAAACACTATATTGTTTATAGGAAAGTTGATAAGGGAAATGGGAAGGGATAGTCTGTGCTTGAAAGATCAAAATTTTGTAAAGAGAAGTGGGAGGAGGTTCCCTTATATATGGGAGGAGAGGGGAACCTTTGGAAAAAATTAAAATATTATTTTATAATAAGTCATATTTAGTTTATAATAGCTCCAAACGGATTTATATAGAAGAAAAAGTGGGTATGGGTCAAAATTATCTCAATAAATAGGTTTTAGACAAGTTTAGGTTACTATTTTGACCATATCATTTAGATTTAACTCTAAGTTAAATAATTTAACTTTTATCGTGTCTTTTTGTTTTCTTACACTATATAGTTAATAAACGTAATATAACAAGTCAAACGAACCCCAAGTGGTGAATTATTAATATATATAACCTTATATAAGTCATTTGGCCGAACCATATATTTTTACGAATAGAATAAAAATTAATAATATAATATTATTTTTAATAACTATTTTCTGTCAATTTTGACACTATTTGGTAATTGATTTTTGTAAAACTCATACCAACATTATTAGTTCTAAATAATTTATTCAAATAAATAATAACATCTCATATTAACCTAAAAAATTAGTTTAATTCATAAAAAGTCTCAAATTAAATATTTTTGGGAATTTATAATATCAATTATATTTATATTTCATTAATTAGGTAATTAATGCATCACCATTGTGTCATAAATAAATTAATTTTATTTAATGTATAAAAATTATAAATAAAATACCATTAGGTAGGAAATTTTTTTATATTTATAATTAATATTTATATTCTAATTTATCTTATGTATAACCCTATATTAAAATTGTTTTAGTTATTAAACTTTGATTTTAACTATTTTAACTCTTCTTTAAATAAAATAATAATAAATGTCCTAATCTAATCCTAGTGGACCTAAATAGTTATATATTATTCTAAGGTTGTTTTTGGTCTAATTAAACTTATCTAATAGAATTAATACATGTGTTAGGATAATAATAATATTATTTGTACCCTTAATTACCCTATTTACTTTTAACAGTGGTAATAAAAGTAAAAGGTTATTATTCACCAAAAATTATTTTTATCTTATTGATGCACATTTTACTCCTTGATATTAACCATGTCTCTTGGATTTTCAAAATTAAACTTACAGAAGTGGTAAAATTAAGTTTTATGTACAATTGCAAATGCTCCTAGGAGGTGGGTAAAAGACGGTGAAAAGTTCAATAAAATTTTAATATATCTAAAATTATTATAAAATGACTCCAATGAATTACATTAAACATAAATAGGTATTATGTAACAATTATGACCTAAAATAAATTCAAATAAAATAAATTATAATTTAAATAAAAATTCTGTTTTCAAATCTATTGTTTTCACTATTCATCAAAACATGAATGTTTTTAGAAAAATACCAAAAATTCACCCTAAGATAATTTTGATATTATGAACCCTAAAATGAAGACCATATTGAAAGATAAAATTTATAATATTTCAAAAAGTGGGTATTACTATTCATAATGGGTTGTTTATATAAAATTTTACTAACATATCGTTGTTTAGTGAAACTCAGTATTGCGTACAACACATGCTATCATGGAAGGTCGTGATTGAGTGTAAAGCAAGCCAAGTCAGGGTTTCGTGTAGTGCAAGATAACTTTGTTTTTTTTCTATAATAGAATCCAACAATATTTCATTTATACATTGAATATATATATATACACTCAATGTTTCATAGAATAACATCTCTCAAAAGAACTTGAAATTTTGTGTAACACGATCCAAGAATAGTGTTGCGTATACTTTAAGATAACACGGTGATGCGTATAGAGCAAGATAATATTTTTGTAGCATACAACCCAGGACATCAATGTAATTAAAAATAATATTTCTCATAAAATCTCGGGGTGTTACACTGTCTGCGGGATTAAATTTAAATATATTTTTTTTAAATTTTGTAATTTAAATTTTTAAAAATGTAATAAATATTGTGAATAATAAAAATTTATAATTTATAATATGTTAAATTAATTTTTTACCAAAACAATTAGTGAAATCTGTTAAAATTAATTACAACGACTAAGAGAAAAATGAGTTTACCAAGGGACTAAACATTAAACACAATGGAAAGAATGACCTAGAAACTTGTCCAGAACCCATTTTATAGACATATTTAGACATTATCTCTTAAAGGATATATATTGGTCCATTATTGGGTCCTGGTTACATGAAAAAAACTTCATTGGAATTCACTCTTTCAAAAAATTACAGTTGTGCCACTCACCCCAATTATAAATAGACATCCCCTCTTCTCTCCACTTATCATATTCAAAATACTTTGGTTAAGCCAATACCTCCCATAATTAATCGGAAAATTCCATAATACCCTCCTAGAATCATTATCATGGGCATAAATCCAACATAAAAATGCTTTAGTGAAAACCTAAAAAGAATACACCAAAAGAGGTAATGTTCTTCTAAATGAATTTTTATTTTATTTCATTCTCCACCTCCTTAAATTTCTATTATAATAGTCCTATATAATAACCTCATTATCCTAAATATACTAATATTTATTTATGTTTTGTTTAATACCTGAAAATTCACACACTTTCATCAAATGGTTTACAAAATCATCATTCATGTGTAGAACGGACTACTGCCTCATGAACCGATGAAGTTTGATTTTTCTTGTCAACCATTCAAAGTAAAAAATAATGATATATTTATATTATATATATGATAAATATTATTTTTATGATGTTTTTATGCTTCTTGAATTAGTATATTACACATACCATTATGTTTTATTTTTTTTGGGAATATTATAACGTCGCTCGTGTGTACAGCGGACTACCGTCTCGTGAAGTGATGTGAATCATTTACACTTTACATGGAATGTATAAAAGATGTATTTAATAAAAATATATGATATTTATGAACTAATATTGATTTTTGAATAATATATATATATATATAGAATTTACTTTTATTTATTTCAATATGATAAGAAAATGGAAACAGCATTCATACGAAATTATGACCTACCATCTCCATAAATGCTGTATTTTATTTAATATCACCATATTTTATGGATTAATGTAAATATATATATAATTAATATATGTGATATTTTAATCATGTTTTAAATTATGGGGTTTATGAAATTATGATCATAGTAGGAGGAACAAAAAATAACAAGTCAAAACCTACTTAAAAAACAAGACGATTAACACCCAAACCTATGAAAATAATAATTTATTATTAACAAATGGGTGATAAATGATATAATATAATCAGATATGATATTAAAAGTACTAATATGTTTATGATATAATCTAATAAAATATATATAACCATTATGCATTGGGTTAAAGAGTTTTCAACCGAAAGGAAGCGTAAGGTAATATATTTCTTCTCAATTTACATTTGATTGAGAATTAATAGTTATTATGAATCAATTCTCTTTTATGAGAGTTATATAATTACCCATTTACATTTAATTTCATGAATACATCATTATTCATGATATTTTATGTTTTAATTTTAATTATTTCATCCAAGGGGATTTTATATGAAAATTACAAAGTGATAAAAGTTATTGTGAAATCTCACTCTCTTTTGTGATTATTAACTTTCTCTTGAAACAATCACTTTATTATAATAATTTTTCATTGGAAATTAAATTAATATTATATATAAATATTCATGTGTAATTTATATGACTATTTCATAAATATTATACCATTTTTACACACATAGTTTACATTTAAAGTTATTTGATGAACTAGGGAAATATAGATAAAGCTATTTCCTTTACTCAATATAGATATTTGTTATGACATATTATTTATGAATTAAATAATTTATTAAATATATTAATAATTATTTTTACTCGTATG
This sequence comes from Viscum album, assembly GCA_963277665.1. Taxonomy (NCBI): domain Eukaryota; kingdom Viridiplantae; phylum Streptophyta; class Magnoliopsida; order Santalales; family Viscaceae; genus Viscum; species Viscum album. Next base: position 195,661,424 of record OY728157.1, on the reverse strand, counting down.
AATAAAACTTTGGACCATTTAATGTAATCTCATAGATTCATCGGCGTCTTATGAGATGAATCATTTTGCCAAAACAGGTGTGTTTTTACCCATTATGTTTAAAACATCTTTTGAAAGGTCTTGATAGTAAAAGTTCTTTGTGCCTAAGAAACATGATGAACAATATTTTATAATTTCCTTCACTGATAATTTAATAGTTATTATTCTATATAATATTTTTTCTATGAAATTATCTATGGATTCATTTCATTTTCAGTTTATTGATTAAATTGCATGTATTTAAATTATTTATCTTGTCATATTGATTATTCCTTATCAAAAAATTTATGTTTAATGTGTGTTGAGTTATATACCATTCCATTTAGATTATGATTATTTATTCATGATAGATTCCATTGAACTTAACCCTTACTAATCATTTGAGATCACTGTTATTTTGTTTTCATTCCCTAGGATATGAAGATGAATTTTAAGAATGTGTTTCAAGGATACCAATATTTTAATTTTTGTAGTTTTATGTTATATTACCAATGTAGTATAGATATCATGTAAGTAATATTGTGCTTTTCGATTTCATACTTTTATCTATTCCAATGTAATAATGTAAGGCATCGGCTCCGAGCTACTAGGGTCAGGGTCATAACAATTGGTATAAGAAGAAGTTTAGAAGAATACATGGGAAATGGATTTATAAAAACATTAATTAGTGAACATAACCCTATGATTTAAATTGAGAATAAGTGTAGAATTACATCCTATTTTTTTGGTAATGTGGATATTATATGGGCCTTCCTAGAAATACAACCCTATCTAGATACTAAATGTGGATGTGTTTCTACAATAAATGTACCTAGGGGTAATAACTCTGAAAAGGGTGTGTCGAGCATGAATTAAGTGTAAAATGGTACATGAAAATGGTACATACTATTCACATGGTTTGACACTCCTATTGGATACACTAAGGATAATTCAAATTTACTTTAAAAATCATTTTGTAGTATTTAAAGTAAAAATATCTCTAAAGAAAACAAAATTTATGATTATATGATTAAAAATGAATAAATTTTTAATTCGAGTTGAGTATGACACCATATTTGGAATTATAACTTATTATTTAAAATCTATGATTTTATGAGATAATTTAGTATATTTCATTATTTGGAAATGTCGTCTACAAGGAATAATGGTAGCAATTTTCATAGAAAATGTGGATATTTCCATGTTGAGGAAACCAATACAGCTGTTATTGGAACAGTAAAAATGATGGCTATATTAGGTAAGCTTGATCATATTAGGAAAAATAACTATTCCTAGAAGGACCAAACTATTCTATAGTGAGATTGTCTTTTGTTGGATGAAATTATATGATTGAATACCCTATTATTTAGTTGGAAAACTAATCTAATTGTATCTTACAAATGGATTACATCTCTAGAGAAGATATTTATAGCTTTGTGGTGTAGTGAATAAGAAAATGTTACAATTTCCATATATTCTATCAAAAGTGATGTCGATAGATGGAGTTTTTTGATCCAGAATACTAAGGAGGAAGAAGAAATAAAATTCATGGAATGGAAAACTTTTTAGGAGACATTATTCGATAAATATTTCCCTCATGAGATAAAATTGAGATAAATTTAATGTTCCTTGGATTGAATAAAAATTATGAATAACGTTTCAGGTATTATTATGCTTCATTTACATGGTTATCCACATATACCACAAATTACATATGTGACACAATGTGCAAGTTTGACTATTTATTTGAAGGGATTATGCCAAGTATCAAAAGGGCACTGGTCTCTCATACATTTTTTCATATGATGAAATAGTTTAATGTTCCATAAACAGGGAGATGTAATTATCTATATCCTATATATTCAAGGGAAACCAAGAGAATAATATGTCATTTGAACACCATGAAAAAGGAAATGCTGAAAATAAGAATAAGAAGATGAAGTGATTCCCATCATGTTAGAAATGTGGATGGACTCACCCTAGGAAATGCCTGAAATGAATGGGAGTTAATGTTAAGTGTTTTTAAAAGGTTTATCATGTTAAAGAATACAAGTGGAAGAAGGTAAAAACGTATATTCAGTGTTACAATAGCAAGGATAATGGGAAATATACAATAAATTCCCTAAGCGTCAAGGGAATATACTATAGTAGAGGACATTGGGAGATAACCAATCCTATTTGATCACTACAGTCGAGGTAGAAGTACCAAATGATGTGGTTGAAGTTACATTAATCTTATATTAAAATTTATCAAATTCATTTTTTGATTCTAGATCATCACACTCTTTAATATATACCCAGTTTTCAATGAAAATTAGACATTTCCCTTTTGAATTGATAAGGGAGTTGTGAGAAGAAAATCATAAGAGAATTATCATTACAATAAATATGTTTCGGGTAGTCCTCGTTATGACACAAAAACATGTTTTATTTTCCAAACCTATTATCATACATATGTTTTAATTTGAAATAATACTTGGTATATATTGGATTTCAAAATACAATGCAAATATTTATTATAAGAAAAAGGAAATTATGATTTGTGAGGAAGATGTAGAATTACATATCTTTAGAGAATAAACATCGTCATATGATTCTTATCTAGATCCACCTCCAATATATCTAATGAATAAAATTATTAGGTAAAAATATAAAACAACATCTTGGGATGAAGAAGATAATATTAAAATTTAATATGTACATATTGTTAAGGAATATATTGATGTATTTCTTAAAGAATTAGCTCGACATCCCCTAGAGCATGAAGTTGATTTTCCCATTGAATTAATATCTGATGAAAAACCAATATCAAAGCCTCCATATAGAATTAAAAATATATAATTATTGTATTTGAAGAAACAACTAAAGGATTTGGGTAATAATGTATTTATTCTCCCTAGTTTTTTATCACGGGGAGCCCCTTTTATCTCTATAAAGAATAAATATGGATCCACAAGGCTGTGCATTGATTAGAGGTAAATAAATTCTATTGGGATAAAGAATAAGTATCATATACCTTGCATTGATGGCCTATTTGATGAACTTAAAGGAGCCTAATATTTTTCAAAGATCGATCTTCATTCTAGGTATCATCAATTACGAGTTAAGAAGGAATAAATTCTAATGATGGTTTTTGGAATGACTTATAGACATTACAAGTTTACAATTATGTCATTTGGATTGACTAATTCATCCCAATTTTTATGGATATAATGTATATATTATTTAAGGAATATCTTGATGATTTTGTTGTTGTATTCATTGATGATATTTTGGTGTATTCTAAAATTTTTGGGGACTACGAGAATCACTTGTAGATCATTATTAAGACTCTAAGAAGTAAAGAGTTATTTTGGAAATTTAGTAAGTGTGGTTTTTGGATTTAGGAAGTATATTTTCTTGACCACATTTTCTATAAAAATATAATCTTAGTTGATCATGAAAAAAATAGCCATAGAATATCCTACACCAATGAACATAACGAAGGTACATTGTTTCATTACATTGGAAGGATACTATTAGCGATTCATTCAAAATTTTACCTAATTGGATAACCTACTAACGAAGCATACACATAATTGGGTTGAGTTTTTTTTTTTGAAAAAGGAATGTGAAGAATGTTTTGGTGAACCAAAGAGGAGTTTGGTCAATGCTCCAATTTTGAATCAGCCATCTTGAAGTGATGGGTTTGTGATATATATTGATTCATCAAATAAAGTACTAGGTTCTGTCCTAATAAAAATTGATAATGTTATTTAATATGAATTAGGTCAATTTATGAATCATAAATAGAACTACCCCACTCATGATATTAAGTTGGAAGCTATGATATTTTCTTTGATGATATGGACACATTATCTCTATGGTGAAAGATGTTATATATACAAGGATAACAAAATCTTGAAATGAATATTTTTATATAAATAGATCAATTTGATTGAATATATATGGGTCAAGATACTACATTATTATGATTTTTTGGTACACTACCACCGAAGGGAATAAAATAAAGTAGAAAATGCATTGTGTAGAAAAGATCAAGGAATTCTGACCCAAATGAGGATTGAGATGGATCCTATGTTCATGGATATAGTAAATATGGTAAAAGAAATTTCTAAGTAAGAGGAGACATCAATAATTTTTCCAATTATTTCAAAACCATATTTATTAGAGAAGATAAAGAATTCTCAATCTAATTAAGAGAACATTTAGGAAAAAATCAAAGTTGTGAACGATAGGAAATTAGTAGACATAACTTCTGAATATGGTGTTCTGGAATTTGCAAGGATGTTACGTGTTTCATCTATACCTATGCTAAATATGTTATTTTTGGAAAATGATCGTATCTCAAATTTTTATATAAAACCTGGTAGCACAAAATTGTATATGTATTTTATTGAACATTTTTGTGGGATAGCATGAAGGAAGAAATTACTAATTATGTGTAGAGATATTTGGTTTTTCAACAGGTGAAATATAAGAGATAGAAACCTAAAGGATTCATGAATCCACTCCATATTACTATGTGTAAATGTGATGAAATTACTTTGGAATTATTCATATGAATTCTAGAAAAACCTAGAAATAATGATGCAAAATGTGTTATCCTTGACTTCCTAAGAAAATATGCACATTTCGTCACTATAAGAGAATATTTACCTATAGAGAACCTTATAAAATATGTATTAATGATGTTTTAAGACTTATTGGTGCACCCCTTCCAATGTTTTCTAATATAGATCACTATTTTAGGTCAAAATTTTGGATGATTCGTCAAAAGGCTCTTGATACTGATCTTCAATTGACCCCCTCCTACCATCCTCAAACTGATAGATAGTATGAAAGGAAAATTCAAGAAATGGAAGAAATGAAGAGGAAATTATCACCAAAATTTCAAGGTATATGGGATTTGTGATTACCTTTGGAATAATTTTATTATAATAATAGTTTCTATTCGAGTATTCAAGTGGTACCATTTAAATCATTATATGGAAAGAGATGTCACACTCCATCTTTTTGGGATGAAATTATTGAAGGGAAACTCAAAGGCCTATAACATGTTTAATAGAAAAAAGATAAGGTAAAGGCTATTCAAGATCACATTAAAGAATCTCAATGTAGACAAAAGATGTATTCCAATAATCAAAGGAATGATTTTGAATTCCAAGTGGGAGATCATGTTTTCCTAAAAGTATATCCATTTTAGGGTCTTATAAGGTTCAATAAGAAAGGTAAAATGATCCCTAGATACATCATACCCTTCAAAATTTTTATGAGAATTGGTGTTTTCACTAACACTTTGGAAATGCCTCTGAACCTCTCTAATGTACATGATTTTTTCCATATATCTTTTCAAAGGAAGTAAATGTCAGACCCAATGCATGTGCAAACCTCTTACAAAATAGAGTTAGAACATGATATATCTTTCTATAAAGAACCCATCTATATTATTGAAACTAGAGAGAAATTATTAATGAAACAAATAAATCATCTTTAATGGAAATCTAATGGAATCAAAAAATAGAGGAAGCAACATGGAAACCAGATTATATTATAAAGAATAAATTATAATATGCTATATTTTCTCAGAGGTTTAAACCATTCGGTTTTGGTTAATTTTTTTGGACCTTATAATGATTCCTAATGGAGTAAAAGGGGCCTCACGTGTGTCTGGGGCTTGTTTGGAGCCCGGATCCCTAAAAATTAAAGATACAGATTTGGCTGCATGATTAGTAGAAACTACAAATCCTAGACCACAAATTTTACCTAAACCACAAGGTTATAGACAATGGTTTTATGGGGGTCGTAGGGTTTGTCTATCACCATGTAACCCCAAGAAAAATCCCATGTAACCAACTATAGGTTTTGGATAGTTGAATTTTCATTTTTTTCATGGTTAGATAAACGAGGTCGTAGGGTTTGATGATTTCTTCGTTTTCACTCATTCTACGTCAAATAAAACCTTTAAAAAAGTTGAGTGTAGTGATTCAACATTGAGGTATGTGGTCAGGGTCTTTCCCACTCTATTCATTGTTTTAAAGTCGGTGCATTATTTTTCCTCTTCTTGAAACCCTTTTGACAACACCTTAAATTTTATAAATATAATTATTTAAACAAATTTCAATTTCTAGAACCATCCATTTGTGTAAAATATCACCATCATGTGGAATCTGATTGTTTAAATCCTCCCAAATTGGTATGTTTTCACTTTTAGAGGACTTTTCCTAAACCCAAAATGGTCAAATGCCTCTTTTAGTGTAATTCACTTTTAATGAAATCAATAAAGGGAAAATTTTAATTAATATGTTAACCACCAGTGTGTGTGTGTTTATGGGTTTCACTATGTTAAATTAAAAAATTATAAATTAATTTAAATTTGAAATGTCAACCATGGGTTAAGACCATTCTTGAAATTCACTATATTCCATGTTCATTTACTAGGCGTAGTATTTTATGCCTTATACCAATTTTATGCTTGTTTCCATATATTCATGTTGTGTAGATTCAATAGTTATGATTATTTCATATGATTAATCTATGTGCCTTATACCTTGAGATTATTTCTCAATTCCATGTACTCATTTCCTTATTATATAATTGATTGGATTGGATTGGATTTCATGATTCACTAGCTTGTTAAAATATGATATGTCTATGCCATATTGATGACATGTGATTATATATGTTATGTGATTTTATTTGTGCAATTATTTTTATACCTCAACTACTATAGGTTAGGAGATAACATGGGTCTCATTTTAAGGACGTTGTGGATGGAGTCATCATGTTTGGTTTGGATCTACTTGATGCTCCAAGAGTGACACATTGGATTTCCATGTACGGGATCTCTGGTCAGATTGCACATAATTTTCATTGACACTGGTTCCCTAGGGGAGAAAATGAGGATGCTCCCACTGGAATTAGGTTATGCCAAGCAGTCGGTGATACCTGGTCCCCTATGTGAGATACATGGTACGGACTCAGAGTCACAATGCCATTAGGGATACAAGGAATGCCTTTATGGGTTCCCATGGATGGACTCAATAGTATTGATAAAATCATATGCACCTATAACGACCTTTGGGATTACTTATAAATATCTTTGGATGGGATCAGGTCTCCACCTTTGGATTTGATGGATTATTTTCTTGTGCAAATTTGATGCCTCTTATTTATTTTATGAGCATGCTTGACTGATGACATTGAAATGTGACCGGCAATCCAAAGCACAAGCTTGGGGTGTATCTAAATTCATTGATTCATTTATGATTGACTATGTATCTATCATATATCTCTTATAGGTTCCATGGTTTAGACATCCATCTTAGGCCGATGTAAGTGGTATCACTCGGGCATCCATTTAGGAATTGGGGATGAAGTGTTTGTTATATACAATAATTATTTCCTCAAATTAATTAAATATGGCACACTATTCACCAATATTTCACATGTAACAGATTGATATCAACACCATTGATGGTGGCCTACTAAGATTGTCTCTAACACATTTCCTGGGACATGTCTGGTACCCATGTAGACTTCATTATTTCATGTATTGATAAAGGGAAGCATGTAGCTTCTGATACATGATTATTCTTCTAGGTTGGGGAATAGGGCAGAGGATTGAGACTATGATCAAGATACATTTAGTAACAAAATTTTCCTTTTTCTATAATTTTCTAGCTTTTATTATATGTATGTATCCCCATCTCCCCAGGAAATTTAAATTTGTATAGCGTCGTGATATCATCAAAATTTTGTATCAAATGTTTATTCATCTTCTTTCAGTTGTTTATTTATATTATTTGGGATTATTTACATTGTTTTCTTGTCTTGTTACTTACTACTTGTTGCTATACTCACTTTGATCTATGAGGGAATAGTATCCACATAGATACATACTAGTACCTTACTAATATTCGATAGCCTATGGCATTTGGGGAGATGCTCTTGAAGTCTTTAGGCACCATCTTAGGGCACTATTATGTGGAACTCATGGAGGAATGCTACAAAGTTGTTTCAGAGCATTTTTTTCCTTTCATTTATTTTTTTTTCGGTTTTAAAAGAGTCTAGGATACTTGAATTTGCTAATGAGTATATTTTTAGGAGTAGTTAATCCACATATAAAGGAAAACCAAATTTCATGGGATGGGTAAATGATGTTATTATTTCACTGTTATAGTTTTATAAATTTCACAATTAGATTACACACTTTCATTAAGATGTAAATATTATATATAAATTTTTAAATTAGATAATTTATTTTAATATATCCTAATGATATGAAGGTGTATCAAGAATGCATCATACTAGGCATAATAGGATTAAAATTTCTTGCATTATTCCATGACATGTTTACAATTAAAAATGCAATGCTTGTGTTTCATGTGGTTTCTATTTGGGCCTTATTGTGATTTTATTATTATATATAGAAATGTTCCACTTTTTCTTTCATGGATGTGTTATGATTTGGATTAAGTGGATGCCCAATTTCAATTTTTATGGTGTATGTGCCCTTATGAATTAGAATGTTGATTCACCTAATTCAACCATTTGAAGGTAATTGAAATACATGAATGGATATAAATGAATACCAAATTTTAAATGAAATGGAAACCATATATATGATAAAGTGAGACTTTGACCTATCCTCGACTAGTAGTGGATAATAGGTTGTGAATCTAGTGATATTTCTGGCACCTTTCCTTACTACCCATACCTTTTCATTAGGATTAAGAAGAGAGGTGTCTCTCATTTTTAGAAGGGCGTTGTTTCGGTCTTTTCTTTACCACTTTCCTTATCTATTATAAATCTATTATGAAGAGTGAGTTTGGAATATATTAGTGTTATTACACCATGATGACATTTTCATGTATGCCAATAGAGTGGAGATTAGAATAATCCTGAGTTTGTGGGCCCTTGTCCACCTATAGTACTTCCATTAGTGACACCTGAGGTGCCTCCTACTAATATTCTACTGGGAATCGATGCTTAGTTATAAAAAAGTTTTCTTCAATTAATGTTGTCCTTTCAAGGTGCTCCCCATCCCACCCCAACTATGGAAGAGCCTACTCATGACATTCAACAATAGCATCCCCCCACTTTCTCAGGGGATGAAAAACCTCATTCTTTTGAATCATGGATAGAGTCTATGTTATCTATCTTCAACCATCTCTATATTCCTTTATAGTGGAGGGTCAATCTTGCTACCTACTTAGTATAAGATTATGCCAAGCACTGATGGGGATGTCATTTCTCAAGCTAAGAATCATCAGGACATGGTATAGGAAAACTTTAAGAAAACCTTTTATCACAACTTCATCTCACATACTCTGATAGAGGACTTCACTTGGGAATTATTGCATCTTCATAAGGGAATTATGACTATGATATAATATTCTTCTATTTTCACTGAACTCTAGTGTTTCACCTTATCTCTGACCAGTGATGAGTTAAGGAATGTGATGTATTTTTAAGACGATATTTGTTATGTTGTTTTCTCATAGGTGACCATTTTTTGGTTGAATATAGATAGTGAAACATGCATTAATTACTAAAAACAATATATGGCAGGTTGGCATTGTTATCCAGGTTGGGTCAGTTCCAAGGAACGGAAAATATCTAATAGAAGGAAGCATCATTTCAAGGGTGCACTCAGGGGTAGTTCTAGCCTGGTGACACACACTAACATCTCAATATTGTTTAACCAGGGTGGAAGGTCATGCCAAAATAATATCAGTGCATGAGGAACCTAATTGACTTATGATCATGGGGAAGGATGGGTCACCTTCAGTGCTTCTTTTGGTCCTTTCCTCTAGTATCTTGTGAGATGGGATCTGTATTGACCCCATTATCATGTACAAGATCCATGAATCGAAATTATGATGGGAGTTGGCCTTCTACCAATAGATCAGGATGATGTGGTAGTGGCTGTAGATGAGATAGTCAGTACTTGAAGCTTCAACAATGGTAGGGTGCATCTATTCAGGTTTGTTTGGTAGCATCTCAGGGAGGGCATTCAGGCCATATTTATACAGTGTATCCAACTCCTAGGTAGAAGAATCCAAGTCCATCTACAGGTAGAGGTACTATTCTATTATCCTCTACTTTTGTTTATGTAATTTTTGATATATGTTAATCAAACTCTATTATATATTCAATGATTATGGAAATCTTGGGTCTTGAAATTGAGTACTTATGTGGCTTTATTACTCTCAACATGCCATTAAGAGTCAAAATAGAGGTTATAGATCAGTTCTTGGAGTTCCCCATTAAAATAGGTGGGTTTCATTTCTTCTGGTGTTTATTCATCCTCAATATGATCTTCTTCAAAATCATTCTCAGTATGGACTAGCTTGTTCCTTATCATACCCAAGTGGAGTGTTATCACTACTGAGTGTCCTTTACCTACCCCAAGGGAAACATGTATATCAATAAGGTTGAATGGGACATCCAGGTGATGTGATATAAACCAATGCATACTGGGCTAGGTGGGGTGATATCTCAAATGGCGAGTATCCTTATGGGTGATCAGGGGATGTAGATATTAGAATTCTATCCTATAGTGGATCGTTGTAGGGACATATTCTACAAAAATTTCTCCAACTTACCTCTTAATAGAGAGGTCCAGTTCATCAAAGAGGCAGTGTTAGGTGAGACATTAGTTTCCAATCCTCCCTATATGATAGAACCTATACAGCTCCAAGAACTCAAAAAGTAACATGAAGATCTAGATAAAAAGGGTTTTATATGACCTAAAACATCACTATGGGGTTATCCTGTCCCTTTCACTAAGAAGGTAGATAGTACCCTTTTATTGTGCATTGATTACCACGGATTGAACTATCTTACAGCGAAGAATCAGAATCCAATTACTTGTATCGATGACCTCTTTGACCAGATCTATGGAGATACATTTTTCTTTAAGATTGATGTGAGTTTGGGATACCATTGGGATCTTGTGAGACCATTATACGTACCACATATAATGTTTCAGAGAGGGTACATATTATAAAAGTACTTTTTATGCCGTTCGTATTGATGAACCTTCAACAAGACATTATGACTTTGACAAATTAGGTTTTCCTCTCATATCATGATACCATTATGGTAGTATTCCATTAAAAATATTAGTGTATTCACACTCTAGACACGACCATGCTAATATTCTTTAGATTATGATGAATACACTCAGAGAGAACCTACTATATGTGAAAACCATAAAATTACTCTTTTGGTTCAGCTAGGTTCACTCCTGGGACCATATCATATTGATGGAATACATGTTTCTTGGCACAAAAAAGGTGAGCATTGTGGTTTACTAAGATAATCCCATGAATATGTTTGACATACGCAGCTTCTTAGGGATAGTTGGATATTATAAGAAATTCATCCCGAACGTCTCATGCCTTATAGCGCCAATCAGGGGATTGAACAAGAAGTGTGGAAGTTTTTCTGGTTTGAATCTTGTGAGATAGCTTATCAAGAGTTATAGGGAAGTCTCACTTCAACACTGATCCTAATTCTACCTGATTTGAGAAGAGTCTATAATTTTTACTGTGATGCTTTAAGGATCGGGTAGGGTGTAGTTCTGATGTAAGGTGACTGAGTCATGGAATACGGGTCTTACATACTGAGGTCTTATGAGTGGAATTACCCTCCACACAACCATGATCTACCAATTGTGGTTCATGATATATGTGGTTGGAGGCACTACTTGTTAAGAGAGTGATTCATTGTCTATATAGATTTTGAAAGTCTCAAATATACCTCCACACAGTAATATTTGAATAAAAAATGGTGCAAGTGGGTTGAATTCCTATAATCATTAAATTTTGATATTGCTTATACACCCAGAAAGGGAAATTCCATAACTGATTCCTTGAGCTAGGAGAAAAAGATTGAAAGAACTAGGGATTTTGGAACAGGTCAAAATCCCGACCATATTTGTATTTTTGACTGGTTTACGAGGAAACTGGAGGAAATGGGAAATTTCTGGAAATTTCCACACTACAAGACATGTACCTTTAAGTACACGTAGTGTATATTTTAAGTGAGTGACCGGCTGTGTGCTCACCAATTACATGTCATGTGATGACCGTGTAGAAATTTATTCCAACATGGCGTGTAGTTTTTAACATGTCATGTATCCCCAACCGTGTGGTGGCCATACGTGGCGTGTAGGCCAGTTGGCTAGGTAGAACTAGGTACACACCGTGTTCCACATGGGCATGCCATGTAGTCTAGCCATGTATAAGGGATATACATGGAATGTGGGTAAGTCAGCGAGGGAGAGAAGAGAAACCAAGTACACACTATGTACCCATAGGTACACGCCATGTACTCATGTCGGCGGGTCTGGAAAGTAAGGAGGCAGAATTTAGCCATCTTATGAACAGTTAAATGACACACACTGCATGTAGTAATGAATTACATGCCATGTAATTTGTTTTTTTGTTAAAACAAGCAGTAGCCTCGTATTGAGGCAGAACCTCAATTTTGTCGCCTGGTTTCATGAACCACGCTATCCGGATCTATTTTCTTCTCCCGATCATCCGTTCGAGACCCGATTTGAACTCCGATTGATGCGTTGAAACCCCCTCAAAAGTACTTGATTCCCCTTGTCCTATTTTTTTTGATTTTCATTCTAGAATGAGTTATAGGGGATTGAATGGTTTTGATTCTTTTATACATTTACCACGTTTTAGACCGAATTTGTGGCTGTTACCAGAGGAGCAGCATCGTACGAGTATCAAGTAGGTGGTTCATAACTCATTTTGTATTTTCATGGTTGTTTGGGTTACTTTTCCTTCGGCAGGATTTCTGGTATTTTTACCGGGACCCGTTTTATCTTTTCTTTTGTATTCGATTGCATGTTGGACCTATGGAATGCCTTTGGGTATGCCATTTTACCTTTTTTCCTGAGCGGGACCGGGCGAGGGGTGGTTTCCCATCGGGGAATTTTGGCAGGGAACACCAAAATGGTTTTAATTAAAATATTAATGTGTTAAACTATTGAGTTTAATTTATTAATCCTTCTATAAGTTGTTAGAGGAATTCAGGACCTCGATGTTGTTGTTCAATAGTCATTGGGCTGGGGAAATTCGACTGTTTAAATTGTTTTTCCTGTTATGAGTTCTGTTGAATTTAATATATATGCAATTGATAAATTGTGCATGCTATACCATTGAGGTTTTGTTGGGAATGGCCTAGTTACACTTGAGTGATGCTGATCACAGGATGGGCTTGGCCCGAGTTACTTTGGGTGGTTTTGACAATGGGATTGGGCTTCATGGGTGTCATCTTGAGGCCGTACAACTATCAGGTTGGGAACGGCCCGGGTTACTAGGATGGAGATCCCATCATACTTGAGGGGAATGGTCTAAGGGACACGAGGTGTTAAATGTGTTGGTGGCTTAGGTGCTATTTGTTGATTAACACTCACCCAAGACATTGAGTAGTGTGCACATATAGATACTTCATGATGAGGTGGTTTTGACCACTTGTGTGGGTCGAGGCCCCCGTAGTTGCGGTTAGGTATTTTGGTTAGGGGTTCTTTCCGGTGAAAGCGATGTGGGAGGTGAGAAGCCTTTAGGGTATAGCATTGAGACTATCAGGGTGGGGGATGAGGCTCGCCGTGATTGGAGGGTAGACATCGTTGTTCCTCTGTGTTATACCTGGGTGTGCCTTCGGGACGCCGGTACTTGAGGCATGAGGAGTCAGGAGGCACAAGGTGACGGGTTACTATTCCTGGGTGTGACTTCGGGACATCGGTACTTGAGGAACGAGGTGTTAGGAGGCACAAGATTCCGAGTTAATATTCTTGGGCATGCCTTCGGGACATCGGTACTTGAGGCATGAGGTGTCAGGAGGCACAAGGTGATGGGTTACTATTCTTGGGCGTGCCTTTGAGACGTCGGTACTTGGGACACATGGTGTCAGGTGGCACGTTCTTCTAGGATATAGACAGAGATTCCAGCATTGGGCGAAGCTAGTGACACTCTGTGGTGGCTGCTGAGCTTGAGTGGAGTTAGTGTTTATTTGTGTATTGTACTATTTACTGCTTTCCATATGAATGCATGACTACTTAAACACTTATATTAGGCATGCACTGTTGGGTGGTATCCTACTAAGATTTGTCTCACACCCTGCACAGGCCCTTCGGGGCATGTGCAGACTTTATGGATTTAGGTGCAGGAAAGAGGCCAACTTTAGGAACTCGGCTGCATTAGTTGTTGCATGGAGATGGTATGGACCTTGAGGTCATACCCTGCTGGGTTAACTTGGTTTTGTTTTCCTTTATTTATCAACATGCTTACTTTATTATGAAGAAACTGTTGGTTAGCCATTGACACCATTTTTTGTATGACTTGATATGGATGAATGTTTTTTTGTTTAAAGCCATAGTTTCTTGTGATATTAAGCATGTTGTTGTGTTTAATTTCTGCTGCTATTGTTTATATTTTATTGATTCTTCTGTTTATCTATATTGATTATGCTTCCGCTCTGTGGGTCTGGTTCGAGTCTGCTGAGTCTTTTATTCTGCTGCATCATTACTTTTTTATACGCGGACCTATACCCTTATTATTATCCTCTGAGAGGGTATAGCCTCCCCAATATACCTATAAGACCCTGGCTTCAAGTCGGCAACCTTTGGAATTCGGGGAGCTGCACCAATAGTCGTAACACCCGACCCATTTGGCACTGTTCGGGTGGCTGGCCGTGTCTTTGTTGTTACAAAGTGGCATCACAGGAGTTCTGGACAGGGAGTTTGTAGTAGTGTTTTTTCTACAAATGATATTGAGAATTCTCTTTTTATTTCTACAAGTTTTAATATTTGGGATATGGTAGACTGGAGATAAGTTGTTAGTGGAACTGGGTTTCTATCTTGTGCTTGGGTGCCTCCATCCCCAGGTACGAGGGATGGACCTAGTTTCCATTGGTGGGAATTTCCGTTTTCATTTCACTCAGATTATAGTTCATATGATTTACACCTCAGTGGATCACATGGTGTGTGATTTTGTTTATTGTGATATGTGACCCTTGACCCGGTGTGGTAAGCGGGAGCTGGGCCTTGGTTTTGTATGGTAAGACTTGGTTACTTGGTTTTTGATAGGCACATTTTAGGGTATTTCAATTTCATAATTGCACGTATTCTTTGTGAAGTGATAATGTCATGTGAAGGAAATGTCAATTTTCATGCATAGTATTCTTTTGAAATGTGAATGGGTGAAATTCCTGATATAATTACTTGTATATTTCAATGTTTTATGCCATGTGTTGTACGCATTGTAAATTGCATGTGGCAGGGTATTTGGGTATGGATCTTAGGAGAGAAGGCATTTACTATGGCTGATACAATGTAACTGTCAGGATTGGGCGACCCGGTCGTCGTTTTGGGGCAATGTTGGTTATCGGTATGGGCATGGCCGGAGGTAATTTGTGAGACTTGGCCCTGATAGGTGCGGGTAAGCAGGCCATGAGGCTGTGATGCCGTGGGGCATCAGGGATATGGGTTACTTGAGGTGCTAGGAAACAGGACCTCGTGGAGGCGGACACTGAGGCGGTACGGGATGTGTTGGGTGTCGGGGATGACATATGAGCACCAATGAGGTGCAGGGGTGAAGATGCATCACGGAAGGACTATGTGTCCATAAAACATGTTAGTAAACCCTTGGTAGTTTTATGTTTTGTTGGGTTGAGACCGGGTTAAGTGATTCCTAAGGTGGGGAACCCCATTGAAGAATTTTGCCAGGACCTCTGAGATCAGGGAAGTCCGGGTTACGTTGAACGGGGTGGTATGTTTGGTCCCATCTCCGTGTTTCATTTGATAGCTCGGGGACAAGCTATGTTAAGGTTGGGAGTTTGTAAGAACCTGAGTTTTTGGAACGGGTCAAAATCCCCACCCTGTTTTAATTTTTGACCGGTTTCTGAGGGAACTTGAGGAAATGGGAAGTTTCTAGAAATATCTAGACTACACTTCATGTACCTTAAAGTACACATCATGTATATGTTAAGCGAGTGGTCAGCTGTGAGCTCACCAAGTACATGTCGTGTGATGACTGTGTAGAAATTTATTCCTACACGACGTGTAGTTTTTAACATTCCATGTATCCCCGACCATGTGGTTGCCATACATGGCGTGTAGGCCAATTGGCTGGGTAGAACCAGGTACACGATGTGTTCCCCTTGGACACACAGTGTAGTCTATCCATGTATAAGGGATATAAATGTCATGTGGGTAACCTGGTGAGTGAGAGAAGAGAAACAAAGTACATGCCGTGTACCCATAGGTACACGTCGGGTTCTCATGTCGGCAGGTCTGGAATGTAAGGCTACAAAATTCAGCCGTCTTATGAATAGTTAAATGACCTACATAGCGTGTAGTAATGAATTACATGCCTTGTACTTTCTTTTTTTTGTTAGAACGGTATATAGACACGTATTGAGGAAGAACCTCAATTTTGTCGCCCGGTTTCGCGAACCAGGCCTACCAGATCACTTTTCTTCTCCCGATCATCCGTCCGATACTAGTTTCAAACTCTGATTGATGTGTTGGAACCCCCTTGGTATGGACTTGATTCCTCTTGGTTTGTTTAGTTTGATTTTTGATCTAGAACAAGTTATAGGGGTTTGAGAGGTTTGGAATATTTTGTATATTTACTGCGTTTTAGATCAAATTGTCGGTTGTTACTAGAGGAGTAGCATCATATGAGTCTCAGGTATGTGGATCATACATCATTTTGTGTTTTCGTGGTTGTTTGGGTGACGCGGCCTTCGGTGCGTTTTCGGGTATTTTGAGCGGGACACATTTTATCTATTGTTTCATATTTAATTGCTTGTTGGACATATGGGATGCCTTTGGGTATGCCATGTTAACAGTTTGCGTGAGAGGGGCTGGGCGAGGGGTCGTTGCTCATCGATGAATTTTGGTCGGGGAATGCGAAAATGGTTTTAATTGAAATATTAATGTGTTAAACTGTCGAGTTTTATTTATTAATCCTGCTATAAGTTCTTAAAGGCATTCAAGACATCAGTGTTATTGTTTGACATCCATTGGGCTGGGGAAAATTATACTGTTTAAATTGTTTTGCCTTTTATGAGTTCTGTTGATTTTGATATATATTAAATTGCTGAATTGCGCATGCTAGACCCTTGGGGTTGTGTTGGTCTTGGCCCGGTTACGCTTGAGTGATGCTGATCACAGGTTGGTCTTGGACCAGGTTATTTTTGGTGGTTTTGACCATGGGATTGGGCATCATCGGCGTCGGCTTGAGGGAGTACAACTGTTAGGTTGGGCATGGCCCCGGTTACTAGGATGACGATGCCATCAGACTTGAGCGGCATTGTCGCAGTGACACGAGGTGTCAGATGTGTTGGTGGCTTAGGTGCTATTTCGTGATTACTGCTCACCCGAGACTTTGAGTAGTGTGCACAAAGAGATACTCCGTGATGTGGTGGTTTTGACCACTCGTGTGGGTAGAGGCCTCCGTAGATGCGGTTTTGTATTTTTTTGGGGATGCATTCCATAGAAAGCCACATGGGAGGTGAGGAGCCTTCAGAGGATAGCATTGAGACTATGAGGTCAGGGGATGAGTCTCATCGTGATTAGAGGGAAGACGTCGCTATTTCTCCAGGTTATTCTTAGGCGTTCCTTCGAGACATCGATTCTTGAGGCACGAGGTGTCAGGAGGCATAAGGTGTTAGGTTACTATTCTTGGGTGTGCCTTCGGGATGTCGGTACCTGAGGCACGAGGTGTCAATAGGCACAAGATGCCGGGTTTCTATTATTGGGCTACCTTCAGGACGTCGGTACTAGAGAGACATGGAGTAAGGTGGCACGTGGTGCCGGGTTACAGACAGAGATTTCAGCGTTGGCCGAAGCAGGTGACACTCTGTGGTGGCTGCTGAGCACCAGTGGAGTTAGTGTTTATTTTTGTATTGTACTATTTACTGATTTCCTTATAAATTCATGACTGCTTAAACACTCATATTACGTACACACTGTTTTGTAGTATCCTAGTGAGATTTGTCTCAGACCCTACAGGGGCCCTTCGGGACGCATGCATACTTTAAGGATTTACATGCAGAAAGAGGCTAGCTTTAGGAGTTGGGTTGCGTTAGTTGTTAAATGGAGATGGTATAGACCTTGAGGTCATACCTAGCTGGGGTTACTTTTTTTTCTTTTTTATCAGCATGCTTACCTTATTATGAGGCAACTGTTGGTCAGCCATTGGCGCCATTTTCTGTATGACATGATATGGATGCATGTTTGTTTTTTTATGGCCATAGATGCTTGTGATATTCAGCATGTTGTTGTGTTTACTTTCCTCTACTATAGTTTATATTTTATTGATTCCTCTGTTTATCTATATTGATTATGCTTCCTCTCTGCGGGTCTAGTTTGAGTCTGCTGAGTCTTTTATTCTGTTGAATCATTATTATATTTTACGCGGACCATTACCCTTATTATTATCCTCCAAGAGGGTATAGCCTCCCCACAATACCTATAAGACCCTAGCTTCTAGTCCGTAGCCTTTGGCATTCGGGGAGGTGTGCCTAAGGTAGTAACACCCAACCCGTTTGGCATTATTCGGGTTACTGGTCGGGTCCGGGTCGTTACTAAGATGCATGCCATCAAGGAGGTCAGTAGTGAGTGGTAGTTTATGGCTATATTCTCTATGAAACATCATGAAGTTCAGGACTAGCATGGGAAACCAGTCTTAGAAGATCTAGCAATGACACCATCCCATTTGGAGTGCATTCATCTGAGGTAGCTATCTGATACCGAGTGACTCATATTGAGGGAGTGTGTTACATGAGAGAACCTGCCTTCTGGTTGGGTTGTTCAGGGTAGTGAAACTCTACTCTATTGTGGCCATGTATGGGTGAATATAAATATACGAGAAGAGAATATAAGGGAATCACATGCCACTATTTGGGATGTTCATCATGGTCTTACCATGATTTATAGAGATATACATCATCTGCATTGGTGGCTAGGTAAGAAAAGGAATATAGAAGGTTTTATCACTTTGTTATCCTGCTGTCAATAGGTGAAGGTATAGAACCAGTGACCTACTAGAACTTTACAGCCTTTCTACTTTCCTATGTAGAAATGGAATTTTGTCACTATGGATTTCGTGACATGTTTTCTGAGATCCACTTGGGGAAATGATGTCATATGGGTGATCATCGACAAGTTGGACAAGGTTGAATGCTTCTTAACTATCCATAAAACCTTATCAATTTATGAGATAGGAAGGATTTACATATGAGATATGGTGCGACTTCATGGTCTACCCAATTCAATCATTTCAGTCTGAGATGCCTTTTTCACATCATAGTTCTAGAAAGGGTTTCAAAAGGAACTGGTTTCATAGGTGATATTGTGTACAACATATCACCCTCATACTAATGGTTATTTCGAGAAACTGAGAAGGGTGTTAGAGGATATGATTCATGCTTAAATCCTTGATTTGAGAGGTTAATATGATAATCATATTTCTAGGGTTATTTTTTCCAACAACAATAGTTTTCAAGAAATGATTCAGATGGATCCATACGCGGCCCTCTATAGTTTACTGTTCTATTCACCATTATACTAGCTTGAGGTAGCTGTGGTAGATCTACTAGGCCCTCATCTCTTTTAGGATACTTTATAGCAAGTCTAGCTAATTCAAAAGCATATGCCTACTCCTCAGTCTTGGAAAAAGTCTAACATTATTCACCATCATAGACATCTGGAGTTCAAGGTAGGATATCAATTCATTATGCTTGTATCACATAGATTTGGTCATAGATGAATTCGGAAATAAGTAAAGTTATCACCTTGATATGTCGGGCCTTTTGAGATAGAGGAGAGAGTCGGGTCAATAGCCTATTGGTTGTTGTTACCACATAGCTACAATTCCATTAATTATTTCTTACACATATCTCATATTGGATAATGTCACCCTAACCTATCACATTCATTTGAACCCAAGGATATTTACCTAGAAGAGGATTCACCATATGAGGATAATATGATACGAATCATTGATTTAAGTACCAAGGCACTCCAAGGAAGATTAGTTATTATGGTCCAAGTGTTATGGTAGTACAAACACCTATAAGATGTGACCTAGGAGTGAGAGCCTGATTTTTGTGCGTAGTGGTTGGAAATTTTCCAAGGCAACTTCTTATGACCCTTAGAAGAGAGGCTCAGGGAAGAGTTGTCATAATGAGGGGATGTGGTAATGTCCTATCTTTTCTAAAAGGTATGTACCATTCATTTTTTGTCCACATTCCTTTGTTTAGGCGTAATAATGATTCCTAATGAAGTAAGGGGGTATCTTGTGTGTCTAGGTGTGTTCGGATCCTGGATCACTAGAAATTAAATAGGTAGACTAGGCTGCATTGTCTGTAGAAATTGTGCCACCCATACCACATTGTTTCCCTAAAATGTACAGTTAGAGACAGTGGGGTGCTGGGGGCCATACAATTTTTCTACAACCATGCAACCAGCTATAGATTTTTGGATTTTGGATTTTGGATGGTTTTCACAAGTTTAAAAAAACTATGTGCCTAACTATGTGGGGGTGACCCTTTAAAGTAGTGGTTTGGAACACGATTGGTGAATGGTTTAGCCAACCATATAGAAAAACCATGAGCCCTTTTTTTGTGGGTAAAATACCCATTTTTTCTTTAATTAAAATTTAAAACCTCATTATTATTTTTATCTCTCTTCTATAGTGATGTATCCCTCAAACCTCTTGCACGAGATACTCCTCCCATATTTATATGGTTTGTGATAACTCCTTCAATTAGACTTTGAATCTCTTACTATTAGATGCATTCGAAATCCCTCAGTAATCTCTTTAATATTATCCTTTATATTTCATGTTTCCTCTATAATCTGTTGCTCTATCTAGGTGTGAGTTTTTTCAGCCTATTTTCAGGGTGTTTGATGATTTCTTCGTTTGTCTCATTCTAGGTCGAATCAAACCTCGAAAAAGGACGAGTGTATTGATGTTACTTTAAGGTAGGTGGTTTAGGTATTTCTTGATCTTTTGGTTTCTTTAATGTGGGTGTGTCATTGTGTCATTCAATAGAACCTTCCAGTGACACATTAAATTTGATAAATCTAATGAATTGAATATATTTCCATGTTTGACACCATCTTTGTGAGTAAAGTATCACTATCCTGGGTGATCTCTTTGACCAAATCTACCCAAACGTGAATATTTCCCCTCATAGAGGCCTTTTTCCAAAACCAAAAATGGTCAAACACCTATTTAGGCGTAAATACATTTTATTAAATGCTTGTAATAGAAGAATTGAATTATGATGTTAACCACCGGTGGGTTTGTGGGTTGAACCATGTTATATTCCTTAATTTATAAATTTATTTGAGATTGAAATGTGAGCCATGGGTTAAGAATCTTCTTGAAATTTCTTATATTCCATGACCATTGACAAGGTCAAATTCTTTATGTCTTATACCATTTTTTATGCTTATTTCTAAATGTGCATGTTTTATAGCTTCAATACGTAAGATTATTTCATATGACTTATCTATATTCCTTATACATTGATCTTGTTTATTAATTCTATGTACTCATTTCCTGATGCCATAATTGATTGGCTTGAATTGGGCGTAATGCTTGGCTAGCTTGTTAGCATGTGATATTCCCATTCCTTGTTATTGAAATGCGATTAGATATTACATTCTTATTAAATATCCATATTATTCTTTAATGTATATTATTATTTCATAAACCATATACCATTTTTACCTACAATGTTTACTTTGAAATTTATTTGATTAACTAGGGAAATATTGATAAATATGTATCCTTTACTCAATAAGGATATTTGGTAAGGTACATTCTTTACGTGATAAATAGATTATTAAATATATTAAAAATGATTTGGACCTATATGAAATATGTTAGAGACTATATATATTAAGGACATCAATGCATTGGTTGTCTCCTGAGATGAATTAGTTGGCCAAATCGGATGGATTTCTTCCCAGTATGTTTAAACTGTCATGCGAAATGTCTTGATGGTCAAGGTTACATGTGTAAGAGAAACATGGAGTATAATAATTAAACATTTAATTCATTGAGAATTTTGTTATTATTATTTTCCATGATATTTTTTCTATTAAATTATCTATGGATTCATTTCAATCTCAGTTTACTGAATAATTGGAATGTGTTTCAGTTATTTATCATGCCATATTGATTATGTCTTATCCAGATATTTATGTGGAATGTGTGTTTAGTTATCTAAATTTAAATATTGATTATAATTATTGATTCACAATGGATTCGATCATACCTAACCCTTAATGAGCATTGTATCTCACCCTTATTTTGTTTCCATTCTATAGGATATGAAGGTGAATTCTTGGAATGAGTTTTAAGAATGTTGAAATTTTATTTTTTACCCTTAATTTTCATTTCCCTATATAATATGGTCATCATGAATGTAATCTAGTTTTCCAAATTTTCTAAAATATTTTTAATTTTGGGATTTTAGTCTTATTTATTTTCAAATTTAATAAATTAAGACATTGGTTATGGGCCACTGGGATTCGGTTCGTTACATAAATCATCAAACAATTCCATAAAAATCACCCCAAATACAAGGGGGTTAAAAGAGGAAGAGGGGAGGAGGTGGTTGGCCCATGGGTAGGTGAGGGATGAAGATGACGGGTTATCCTCTTAAATATTTGGGAGGTAAAATCATTCATTTTCCATATTTTAAGGTTTCAAATGGTTATCCAAACCATAAACCAACCATGCATCCTTCATTGTCCAAGTTGACCACCCGTTTATGATTAGTTCATATGGTAATTTTAACCACGTGCAAATTGTGAAACTCAGTCTACAACATTGGAAATAGTCTTTCTATAACTAGTTGGTGAATGTGCATTTCACCCCATGCCCATCCAAGCCACATGATTTAGACAAAAATCTGAATGGATAACATTTCTTCATGTTATAATAATAAAAACTAATCACCCTCTTTATAGAATGAACTAAAAACCTATTCACACACTAGGTGCTTCATTGTTTCTCCTAAACCATGCACACCAATATGCATACCAGGGCATAAATCCTCCAAAAAATCCAAAATTTTACCCAAAGATCCAATTACTTACCCAACCACTCAAGCAACATCTTGAGCCTCAAACCATCTAAAAAATTTTCACCTAAAAATTTTCCAACTCTCAAAACTTAAAAAAAATATCAATTAAACAAATGAACAATTTTCCAGAATTTCAAAAATTCAAATTTCTTTTAAAATTTATACCTCTCAAGTCACAAGGTTTTATAGAATAGTTTTAGTGAATCTTTCAAAATTTTGAAAACTTCATTAACTGTTTGATGATAATCCACATAAAATCACTTCCATAATGTGATCTCGGTAATTAATTCATAAAGATCATCATCACAACCTCCCACTTCCATTCGGGAATTAGTAATATTAGAAAAATACTTTTTCGTCATTAATGATTTTACTTTACCAAAATATTGTTAAATTATCATTAAAAAAGCCCCATTAGGTCCTTCTTCATCTTGAGCTAACATAACTATCTTTGGATATCATTATACATATTTTTAATACATGGGTGAATGTATCATCTTGTAACATGTGAATCCCACATCATATCTTCACACATAATCTAAAGTACTACCATAAAACCCTGAACATATAGAACCTCATTGGAATATAGGGAATAATTAGGTGGAATATCTCTGCCATATTTATTTTCCATCATCAAGAAGAAATAGTATTTAGATAACCGACTCTCCTTAACCCTCTCAAGGAGTGTGTATGCAATAGTTATGGACATCCAGTTTGGTATACCAAGAACTTCTGAACATCTACATTCATATCCTTGAAAAGAATCATCATTTATCACTCACTATTAGATATCTACAACACTTATTCCTAAATCTATATGCACAATGCATCAGTCATGATATTCCCCTTCCCATTGTTATACACTATCATATATTTAAATGATTATATGTTTAACTCACCTCATCTTCCAAAGGTGAAGGTCCCTCTGTAAAAATATATAAATGAAGATGTTATGGTCGGTGTATACCAAAAATATCCCACCATAGATATAATGAACTAATCAACTCAACATTTTGATTACCGCATCCAACTCTAGATAACATGTCACGTAATTTCTCTCATGCAATTTAAACTATTTGTACCCAAAAGTGACCACTCGCTCATCCTATATCAAAATTTACCTGAGACCAAATCCAAAAGAATCATAATACAATGTACACTTATAACTAGAATTATGTAAGGTCTGGATTGACATAGAATTCAATCTGTCATATAGCACCTAAAAGTCTCTCTTTCATGAATGAAACTAGATGAACATCAGTTCCTTTTCATCAAGGCCAATAATCAGTGTTTCCAAAGAGGATAAATCATAGATTAATCATAAATGGTAACCTATCAAGCCCAATAAACTTTATATCTTGAAGATGTTCTGGGTCATTACCAATAAAACATAACCTCAACCTTCTCTGTGTCCACTAATATACCTACCTCATATATCATGAACCCCATAAAACTCACCACACTAATCTAGAACTAAAACTTCAAGAGATTAGAATATAAATGATTCTCCCTCAATGTACTTATAATTGTATCAAAATGTAAATTTTCCTCCTCTATTAAATATAATTACCCCATAATATTATAAATAAAAGTGACAATGAATGAGTCTAAATAATAATATAAGTCCCTATAAATCATGTACATAAATATTATCAGTGAGTTCCTAGCTCGAACAACATCAAAATATTGTATCATAGGTTATGGATGATCCTAAAGGCAATGCATGAAATATCAGAACGTGTCACTCTCTACTAGTGGTATCCTAACCTCAAACCAATATTATAAAACTAATTATATCATATCATATGATAAAACAAGTAATCAATATGTGGAAGGGGATATAAAGGTTATTAATCATCACATAATTATGCCTTTGTTAATCTACACATGAATTCAATGAGACATTCACCTTCTTGGTAAAAAAAATAGGAGCACTCCAATAGGATGTGATTATATGAATAAATCTCTTCGACTACAAACCATCTAGCTGGTCCATGATCTATTAATTCACTAAAATAACCATCCTATATGCTATAATGGATATGTAATTAAAACTATACACAAGATCAGTTATAAAACCAATATCACACTTGGGTAGAAACCCAGAATAATAATCAAGAAATTCATATTGGAACAAATGAATGATTGTAGGAGATACTGCCTCAAAATTCACCTTATATATTAAAGAAACACTAAACAAGTGGTGTGTAATTGTCCTTAGTAGTTGAATTTTAGGTCCCAAATGGACTACATATAGATCCCACTCTCTAACATAAGTATAATTGTCACCCTCTAAATATCTAAAAGGTACTCATCAATGAAAGTGTTTGGTGTGTGATCAATAACGAGTTAAACAATACATTGTGGGGATTATATAGTAATTATCCATCTCTAACATGAAAAATTTACTGAGAAATGTATGCCCATTGATGAAAATGTTGTACTCAGGACACCTCTAGATACCATATGATTTCACCTATAAGGTGTATCAAAAAACAACACCCTATATAGATATTGTATTTATAATCCTAGATCACTGAAAAATGCTCTAATATAATGGATTTTGATGAAAAAGTATCAAATAAATCATAAAATAGGGTCGATTCCACGAGAATAATACATATAAATATAGATAGCTCAATTACCTACATTGAAAAAATCTTCTCAATGGAATTAAGTTGTCCAGAATCTTATCCCTGAGCCCCCATAACATGACTCCCCTGAAGAAACATTGCTTTTTTGACTACTGCATCTATGTACTATGATCACCTCCATGACCTGAATAGATGAAGGACTTCCAATTTCATAACTTTTATTGTTCCTTTATCCCTTACCCTAAACCCTAGGGCTGAATATATTTTTAATATCTCTCCATTCATGGTGAAATTCCACAAAATGATTTCATGTTATACAACTCCCCATAGGAGGAAAACTTATTTAAAAAACTATCCAAATATAGTTAAGCATGCCCATGGTGTCCGTATAGATAATACTCAACTTCAACTCTCCCACTTGATGGAAGCAACAAAATTATTCTTCTATTTCTCTTACCGTCTTCACCTTATTGAGATTACTCAAATCATAGCTTCCTACTTCCTGATAACCAGCTCCTTATCCCAAAAAAATAATCTTGTTTCCTAGATGACCGAACCACATTTTGGTTCTTCCCAACAATTAAGGCATAATTCATGTCCTCTAAAAAGGATGTTAGCATGAATATTTTTAGTTGGGAATGAATGGAGTTCCTTATGTAATCCTCAAAACTCTTGTCTCTAACATCCCTAGCATCCACCAGCATAGATGTGAATAGTATCATATTGGTAAAGTGAATGGTATATTTCATCACTGATAATCCCCCTATACAAAATGTATAAAATCCCACAATACATTATCCTTTAGAGTCTCTAGGCTGAAGTGCTGAAAGAAACAAGACTGAAAATCCTTTCAAATCAGCCACACATGTTGTTCTTCCTAGACCAGAAAGTACCACTAGTAATTTTTTGGTCCCCAAATCATATAAGTATCAATCTTAAACTACCTCTTAGGGTTTATCTCATGGTGATCAAAAATTGGATTCATAGACTCAAAACAAAACATTACTGTCACCCTCACCCATATAGAGTATTGTATTTTACATATGAAACACAAGAGTCAAGCCTAAAATGGTTTGATTAGACATAAGTGACCCATGACTCGTAGATTTAAATACCTATATAATACTCCCTCTGAGCTACTAATCAATAGATTCAATTGGCATAATAGATGACTTTGGGTTTACTACTGGTGGGGTATGCCCATCCTGACACTTATATAGATCAATTGAAGGTCATCCTAAAGGAATATATCTATAATTACAATAACATGGCTCATAATATATTTATATCACAGGTATAATATCACCGTTTTTAATAAGAAATAATTGGAATATGTCACTCTACCCAAAACACACCCTTTATGATATAAGGGTCTCCCAGAATAAGTCTCGAGTATAGCATAACCTACCCATTCTTGAGTCATGTATGACCTAAAACGAGGCCTATACCAGTCATAGAATATCAAATTAGTGGTCAATCATTATGGTTTGATCAAGTATAGTTTCTATAGGTATTTAAATATAAAAACTCTATATTTTTTTTTCTGACACATTAATTAACCGAAAAATATATATTAATTAGAATATCAATCACATAAACGTATTCAAAATTCATGTTAACCATTAATGACAAGAATGATTCATGAAAACACACCTCTTATCACCCCATGATAATACAAAAAACCCATAAATCCTAAATCAATATCAATATGCATCAACTATAAAAGTTACCAAATAGTAAAAGAAGAAAACCAATAATAGTAGTTTCATCCCTGGTGACTTGGACCTCACTCAGATGTTGGTTGGATAATCCAAAAAAAAGAAATATATCAAGCCCTTTCAGCATAATATCAACTATATATCATATCCTAAATAGTAATATAAAAGAAAATATTTCTCTAATATCACATTTTAATATACATGATCTCGTTCACCGTTGTTGTGATCAATCCAAAGGACCGCATACCTAAGGTATGCCTCCTCATATTCCAAAGGCTACAGATCAATGGAAAAGGTTGATATATATCACATGTATAGAATATACCCTCATTTATATATAACCACAAACATAGTGGAAGAAATATCATATACTATTCATCATAAAAAAGGAAGTAAAAGGATAGATATCACCGTTAAATTCTAGAAAATAGTAAAAATAAACACATTCTATATACCCATGCTTTGAATACACCCCTCAAGGAAGAACAATATATCACTCATCATATAAAAATCAATGTAAATGAGTTATCTACATCGAATATCACTAGTTCAATGATCCATCTCCATCATAATCCATTATGGTGAATGATCTATTACCTAACCAGTATCGAAGTAAAATAAGTTATCATCGGTGAACTAGCCATCATCAATCACAGGTCGATGACACACAACCATTTCCATATTTAGGTTGACAATATACCACCATATTATAGCTTGGGTGTATGATTAATAACCAAATCATCCCATTTGGGTGGATGATATATCACTATTATCACTCTTAAAGTTGAATAAATACTGCCATGTCAAGTCCCAAAGTGGATGATGAACCATTTGTACTATCATTAGGTGGATAACGAACTAGTGGTAACAAATCTCAAGTTGTCGGTACACCAACAGTATTAATTCTCGGGTGGACATCATACTGTTGTAAGAAGTCCCCTAGTGGATGATGTACTATATGTAAAACACTCATAATGGGATAAATCTCCACGAGTGGTAGTTCTCAAGTGGTTGATATACCACTAATACGTCATTCTAATGTTCTTGTGATGATAATATTTTATTATATTTTCATAAAATTATGGACCACTTACACTCTTTATGGGTGAATGAAGAACCACAAACCTCCCAATGTCATTAGTATACATCTAGTGCACCAAGGTGGAAGAGATTCCACCCTTGATTTAAATTAGTATTTTGGACACCACTTTATACCAAAAATCCCAAAAACGAATGATACATCACTAAAATTTATCTCAAGAAATTTATAGACATTAAACATATCAAAGGATATGCTCATAGGTTTATAACCCTTTTCAGAGTCCCAAGATTGGGTCATACTACCTCTAACCTAGATCATGCTCAAGAAATTCCTCACGAATGAATACTCAAGGGGCCTACACTATGCCACTAGGGTTGGTTCTTAGTCATAGAAACCCATAATGGGTTCAAAATCATGGTTGCAAATTCATTTCCATATAAAAGATGGTAATTTGTGACCAAAGGTATTGATACACGAAACTCGTATACCACACACAACCTACCAGTGTTCTATTATTGCCATTGAAATTTATGAAAATAAGTTTAATTTAATATTATGGTGAATGAAAAAAATCATATTTTTCAAAATTACATATGGTGTATGGTTGGTATAAAAATACTTTTAGGTAACATAGGTACTACCTACCTGGGACTAGTAGGGTTATACTATTGAAAAAACACCCCTTGATCTGGACTCAAAAGAATGTAATCAAGAAACCTAGAAAATTACAGATAATTATTCATAATAATTAATGCGTTGATCAATAGGGAAAAAATAAATAATATAGGGAATATGATTCATATCCATACCAGTTTCAAACTCCTATGCTGAATGGATCATGAAACCAATGATGAATAGATAGGATTCCACTCCTAAAAGAAGATATAAAAAAGACGAACAATGGGAGGAACCTTTAGTTGTACTAGAGGAAATGAGAGTGAAAACACATTTTATAAAAATTAAAAATTTTACTTATTTATTTAGTTTAACATTTTTAAAATAAAACTAATGGTATACAATGGGTACCTACTCTCCAAGCATAGGGAACTCGCCCAGGGGTCACCAGCCACCAGATGGTACACTTGGAGGCTTTTCCTACACTGACCATCCACTTTGTACCTATTGAAATCTATCGATGAATATAGGTCCCATTAGCTAGATTTTTTTCATGAAATTATCCCAATTTTACGGCTCAAAAAATAATAAAAACCCAAAATACTTGAGGTTTGTTGAAATTGAAATTGAAATCATACCTCATATGAATGTGGAATGTTATAGATTGGATAGTCACTAATGAATACAAGATTAAAGTGATGATAAAAATATATAATTATAACCACATAAACATATAATATAGGAATTTAAAGAAATTTTAACTACAGAATTAAATTTTGATAAGAAAGTAATATGATTTAAAACCCTTAACTTATTTAAGGTTCTTAGATTAGAGTCATCACTTAGTGCCACAAAAAATCATTAACATCAAAAATATAGAAATGGGAGAAACACATTAATGAATATATAATGAAATTTCTCGAACATGGTGTAAAGAGAAGTGGGAAGTGGGGGAGAGTATTTATAGGTGGGTTGAGTGGAATCCCTTGGAATAATGTAGTGATTATTTTTTTATTTATCCCAAGAGATCCACACCTGAACAAAGTTTCCCATTACCTTTCATAATGCTCCACTATATTGGTAAATTCCACAACTAGATAAAAGAACCATATTGGATGAATTTGGTCGTGCCTACATATATATGATGTCTTACTTACCATATTCCACAATTTTTAAAAGTAATTTTCTTTTTCTATAAATAATTATCAATTATCACCCCTTAACTAATATTGATGTCCTAATTTAAAATATTGAATCTATTTTGTCAAATAAATCCTATAATTATGTGAAACATAACATTTATATAAATATGATATATTTTATAAAAAATTATTATCATAGTAAAATTCATTTTATTACTAAAAGAAGCTTCAAATTAATACCACTTAACCCCTAGATACATAACTCCTTCCTACATCACTATAAGACTTGATGGTAAGGGGATCAATAATGGTACTTTATTGAGATGGTTTATCCAACATTGATCTAGTAATAATTTCCATTAACATGAATATTTATTGCATATGATTCCCCTCAAACTTCAATTGTTGAAGTAAAACTTTGACTTGGTATCAAGAAAACCCTTGTGATGTTACCTCCTTCCAAATAATTGATAAATTTACATCATAAGGGATGTTCCTACTAGTCAAATCCATTGTTTCTCCCATCACCACTCATTATATCTTATTATTTCCCTTCTTAATATACCCCAATTATAACAGTTACATTATAACGATGACATATTTGGGTTTTTTGAATTTAAAATTTGAATGAGATAGATAGAGGTGTGATAAAAGAGTTTGAAAAGGAAATATATACGGGATGGATATTGAAAAAAGGAGAGATATAAATTTTATGAGTGATTTATGTATAGATCTGATAAAAAGGCTACCTCGAACCGCTACCAAGGTAGAAGAAAAGAAGATGGAGTTAACTAAGATGTAGCTACCAATATAAGAGATTTAGGGGTGTTACCTTTTCATTATCCCAAGTGTTGATGATATCGATTGAAGTGTCAAAAGATGAACAAAGCATTGATGATAGCGTGGGAAGAGATCCATGATGTATGGTTCAATGAATCGAAATTCTTCTTAATGATATTAATTCGGTAGCATGTCTTGGTAAAGAAAATAAAAAGTACAAAATACGGTGAGATCATGGGTGAGAGATAAAATTCCTTCATGTTTTAGAAATTTCTATGGGTGAGAGTAATTCCCACAAGCATGTAATAAAATTCTTTCAAGTGAAAAAAATACTTTAGGTGTTTGCATGATTGATTCTGGGTGTTTATAGAGATGATATCTAAGAGATACTTATAATTTTGGATGTGATAATAAATTGTAGATCTATTTGGTGGAGTAAGCTTCAGCCAAACCATGTTATTTCTGGTGTTTTATGAGTTATTTTAATTGTGACCAAAATATAACCCCCAACAACTATCATAAATTCATCATGGTTTCAACATGATATGATGGAGATAGAGCCACATTGAAGTGTTAATTGGTGATCTATAGAGATGAAACCATAATGGGTGTAATGAATCATGTTAGTATTGACATGGAAGACCCGATGCAGATAGAGATCCATTGAAGGTGGAGTCAATAACAATGAAGCCTATAATGGTGGAGTCAATGGTGAAGGATCCAATGATCACGGATAACATGATGATTGTGATGACGATGGATGAACATTCAAAATTTAAATCAAGGTGGAGATTTTTGGATTTTTTGAATTTAAAATTTGAATAAGAGAGAGAGAAAAAAGAAATGAGGGAGTTTGAAAAAATAAGAAATGCGTGATGGAGTTTTAAAAAAATGATAGATTTATTTTTTTTGAGAGAGACCTATATGACTCTTATAAAATGGATGCATTAGAATGCTGGTAAAAAAGAAAACAAGAGGTGAAAGTTGGACAAGATGTAGTTGTAATGTCCCGGACTGACTTACTACTAAACCTGTAGGCGGAATGGTCTCCACATGACCTCAAGTGTGTCTCCCCATATGCCAGAGGATGCTGACAAGTATCAAGGGTGTAAAGGTAGTATGTGGGGAGAATATACCGCCTTTATCAGAGTGTGAAATAGTAATAGGTAGTAAAAATCAATCAATAGTGGATGCAGTATAATGAAATAATTAAAACAACAGAAGATAATTGTAATATCAACTAAATATAGAATTATGGATAATTCATGTTTATACAATGCATTCTTGCTGATGATGATACATAATTCAAAAACTGTAAACAATAAAACCTTATTTACATTTCATTATAATAATGAATAAAGTATAGTAAATCCCAAAGCCTATAACCATGAGCATCCAGAGCTCTAGGTCAGTCCTTTTCTCCTAACTCTTATGTACAAATGAAAACCAAAGAAGCATAGATCCATAGCCTTACAAACGAGAATAGTCTACTCAGACACCAATAGTACCCGAGTATGGTATGGGATACCATCTTAGTAGGCTGGCACCCAAGGAATCATGGCCAAACCAATATGTGAAATATGTAAATAGGAAGTGTGCATGTAAACACTAATTCAGTAAAATGCATAAAAAATTCCCATGGCATGTAACCACTAATTGTGATGCCCAAATATCCCCTCATGGTTCCTTGCACAGTTTAGTCAAGCTCCAACAAAAAGGAAACTATAATTAATGAAAAAATAAATAACATGACCTTGTCATTCATCCAAACATATCATACCATAATGGTATTTCCATAAAACCTCAAATCTCAATTTACCACGTCTAGTCCATATATTCTAACTTCTCACATACCTCATAGCCATACCGCATAAAGAAACACAGACCATGAAGGGCTGGATCCAAGGAACTCGTCCAATGCATCCACATCAAGTCCCATGGCCATCGCAGTGGAAATTCAATCTAGGCACTGGTTGGTGTCCTAGGAGCATGTCTACCGACATGTACTATGTGAGTCCAAGAAATCCAGATCTGTGGGGTAGCATGGCCTAAGGCATCCCACAGAGTCAAGTCCCAAGGTGCATGATCTGGCCAAGGCATCCACTACCGCATTCTAGATCCTTAGAGAGCAGTCCAAGGCATCTATCAAACCATTCATTAATTTCAAACCATTTATAAAATTAAATCATATGAGTATACCCACTCATATAAACCATTCCATTACAATCCATGTGTTTACACACCCACTCATCCCAATTCAACACAAGGCGTAACATAAGCCTATTGGTATACCCACCCACACAAACATAACATTTCATTTAGTGAGTATACAAACTCACTACATCACCCATAACATGTGTGTACCCACTCATGTGTCTATTTCCTTTTATTCAAGTCATATAGGTATACCCACCCCTATATCATCATTTCATCATTAACTATATCACAAGTCAACTAATGGGAATACCCTCTCACATTGAAAATTTATATTTGAATACATCCTATGAGTTTACCCTTTAATTCATACATTTCTCATTTAAGGAATATAATGAGAATACCCACCCACTATCATTCACTTGCATCAAAAGAATTATATTCTTTATAATGAATTTACCCAATCATTAATCCCCATTTTCAACTCATGCAACCAAGAAGTATACATACTTGTTGTTACCATTCAAATTCATTCATATCACATGACATACCCACTCATTTAATACCATTTACACTTAATCATTTCACATGTGTTTACCCACCAATTTAATCTCACTCTAAACTATTAAAACCATTTAACCTAGGTACGTCAATAAGCAAAGGAAGCAAAACATATATCATCTATGAAAACCATGTTTCCTTAATTAATCAAGATTCCTCTAAATAGGAAAGCGTAGAAAAAATCAAATAACATCAAGCAAAGAAACATAAACAATATACTCACTATGTTTTTATCTTGAAGATAGTGCAATTTTATTGAAGGGAAGGAGGAGAATACTAGAAGATAGGATTTGAAAGATGGTTGGGTAGCTGAGAAGGCTCTTTTAGGGTAATATGATTCTTTTTTCCATAAGAGAAAAAAACATTGTAAAGTTGTCTGTATTCTAACAAATCATTGACACAAAATAGGTAGTTCATTCCAGAATTGCAGTTCAAATTTCTCAATGTAGTAAATAAACAGCCACTGCACTTTTAAATTAAATCAAGGTAAAGAAACCTACATCAAAAGATGGCCCAAATAAGCATTTTAACTCAAGCAGTAGCCTAGTCACATGCTTGCACATCCATATATATATATATATATATCCTTAAATTGATGCATGTGTTCCCCACCCCATGAGGGCACATACACATGGATGATATATATATCTATATATATTCATTCCTGGGAAAAATGTGTGTGTGCACTTAGAAAATCCTCGCAACACCCAAACAAAATTTCTCAAGTCTTGTAAACACCACTGAACCTTAAAAAGAAGATGAAAAACAAATTAGTGGTTTAATCCCATTCCTCAAATTCACTACAGACGCCTTAATTGACATAAATCACCTCGCATTTGGCATCAGTTTCCACAACATGGACAAACATGTCCGAAGACACTCTTTGAACAAACTAGAACTAGAAGAATACCATAAATCGGATTAAACCCCAACACCAGGGTTTCATACCAACACTGTAGAGTGATAGGGATGGCCTATAAAACAACAGAAATAGGGGGACAATGAGAGGAAGGAATATACCTTGAAGAATTAATCCAAGATCTCGTGGGAATCCAAGAGAAATTGAACCTGAAGAGGAGTTCTTAGGATGGGGGTGAATCGAAGGGGAACCCCCTTGGGTGTGTTTTGATTGGTTACGAGGAGAGGGGTGAAGTTTCCATGTCTTATTTTAATTTTATTCCAATTAATATAAATTTAATTCATTAAACATACATGTCTCCATGGTCTGGAAAACTGTGTGCCAAATGTGAAGAACCCTATGTCTCAGAAAATCACATCCCATGTTCTATCCCACATAGTTAGCCTAACTGTGCGCAGACCGTGCGAAACTCTTTGCTCCCTCCAGAAATACACCCCACAGTTAACTGCTATAGGTCGCACAGTTTAGCATACCATGAGCCAACCATGTTCCCTATTCACATTTTTAAAAAAATGCCTTTTCGGTCCTTCACACCCAAAACTCCTAGAGCTACACGGGGAGGTCCTCGAGACCTTCCATATATCTAAAAATAACACTTTTAAACATCGTAACATTTAGAATTATGTTATGAGGTTCCGTTCTATTAACATCCTTCTTAGTAATTTGTGAAAATTCAAATTCCCTCATAATTTCAACTGGTTTAAAAATATGAGTTCTTATAATAGACATTGAGATCTTGTGGCTAGAGGTTGTTGTCTTTGCAATAGCTCAGGTGTCAACGATGGTGAATGAGCGTTGTCATTCATAAACGAAGTGTCGATGATTTTGTGTGAAGAGATCCATGATGTGTGGTGCCATGTATCAAAATTCATCTTGATGGAGTCTGTGATGTGATCCATAATGAGTGGATAGAATATTTTTTTGAAAAAAACATGATATATTATATGAAAAAGAGATTCATACCATATATGGAAAGACTATTAAAAAAACTAACCCAAACTATTTTCCAATAATCACTACTTCAGAAAAAGTATATATCACTATGTAGATTTTATTTTTATAAATACTCATAAAGCATTGTTGATGAGGACACTATTATAGGCCTTTTAATTTATCAATGTTGATAATGTATATTTTTAGTAGTACAAGTACTAACACTGATAAAAACTATCATTTATAATCATAATTTTTAATGATGATAAAAATTTCTTTTATGATCATGGTTTACAATGTTAATGTAAACAAGCCCCAACATATTAGAATAACATTATAAATTTCATTAATATGGTAATTAATCAAAAAATTTTACCATTAAATGGAATATAGTTAATATGAGTCACTTTTTAATTAAAATAATTTTCTTTATATTTTCTTTTTCTATTAAAATATAAATTTTAGAATTTTATTTATCTAAAATAAACTCATTATTTATTTTCTCATATCACAAATCACTTATTATGAATTTTTGGGCATTTTCCAAAAAAGGCTATTTTTAGTCAAAAAATATGATTTTCATGAAACCTTTAATTTGTATGACCATTCTATTTTATTAGAATGACCTAGAAATTTCTAACTCCTTTTATTAAATCAAATATAAATTTGATTAATAACATTATTTGTTTTAAAATATTCTATGAACTTAAAAAAACACATGACAATGGTGCATCCCCAGCCCCTTTATGATGGTTTCTTCCACATTCTATGGTTTTCATGATTTGGACACTGAAAAAGGTGCTTCCGCGGTTTAGATATATTTAGATCCATGCCCAGAGTGGCATCTCTAGGTCATATCAGCCTGAATACTCTCTTTGGTGATGCTACATTAGTGAGGTATTGGGCCATCCAGTCCTGGGTGATGGGGGTTCAATGTCACGAGCCTTGGAATTCCTTCCTCTTTGGGTTACTCCCACGGCTGCGATGTTATAGGAGGTATCATGGATAATGGTGGGGTTTATTCTGACATTGTCTTTGAAAACTGGGATTCTATCATTGACGGAGAAGAAAAAGGTGGAGGAAGTAGAAATTGATGTTCTTATATTTGGTTATCTAGCTTGGTGAAGGATTAATGGTCTGTGAATTGTTTTCATGGTTTAATTTTTGTGATGGCGTGTTTTCTTTTTGGCACTCAGTCTGTGGTTTATGGGACAATTAAACTTGTTCATATTCAAGGGACTACTCCAGAATAGGTTCAATGAAAGGTGTTTTCACCAATCCATTGTTATCCAAAAAGGTTTGAGTGGGTATGAAAATTGTCTTCAATACCGTGCCTCTGCATTCTTTCACGGGACAGCAAGCCAAGAAGTGATGAGATGGTGGTAACTTATCATAACATTATTGATGATGGGGAGGTTATTTTCTTTGTAGATACGAATTGAGTTGTTTCTGGACATTGGATTTTGGACCATGGGGCTTGGTTATTGATTTTATTCTTTGATATCATGTAGGGTTACCCCTAATCCCTTAAAATGGGGTTTAATAAAAAATTAAAATTCAGTCTGGGATAAGGGGAATGACTTGCGCATAGTTATGAGAAACTATGCGGCATGCATGTGGGGAGGATCTGTAATTAAAGAAAAATTTTATACAGTTGGCACAATTTTTTCCAAACTGTGTGGCCATCCCATGCATGTTCCCCTTCTCTCCAGTAGGGTACATACGGTAGGTTCACGGTTTTCCAAACCATGTGTCTTTCCCAGGTCATTAAATACATGAATTTCAAAGTTTACCCTCCCCTCTCGTTAACCCATTTTGGTTTCCCTCTAGACTTGCTTGACCTAACATACCAGTGGCTCCCAAAACCCCCTCTCCTTGTCTCCCCCTCCTCCATGGATGCTCTTATAAGGTTCTTCTAAGGTGAGTTTATTTGAGATTTTGGCCATTTTACTACTACTCTCTTCTTCTTCCTATTGTTTCTTTTTTCTTATTGTGTGGGATAACTCTTGGACGAACCCAATAGGATATAGTTGATGTGTGGAATGTGTTTTCTTTGATTCTAGGGTGTAAGGATCATTACACCGGATTATTTATTCCTTCTATGAGGATTTCTTTGTGTTCACACATCATTTAGGTAGGTTTTTTCACCCATTTTCATTCCTGCACATTCCATTTGTTGTGTGAGCATACCTAAATGATTTCTAAATGAGATGATCTTTCTTGTTATGTGTTAGTATAAATTGTTTTTTTATTTATTTGGTGATAGTTTTTTTGGAAATGGGTTTCAAATGGGATTATAGGGTTTTTCTTATATTTTTATGTATGTAAAGTGTTTGATAAAATATCAAGTTCCCATTAAAGGTGATATTGGGTTTGTTTGGGATGTTCTTGGATTTGGTGGGATCTTGTTAATTATTTTTTCAATATGAATTTAAATTGGTGTGTGAATTAGGTGACTTATTTTGGATTCATTCTTGTGTGTAAACCCTATTAAATGATTTTTTGAGGATCCTTAGGTTTTATAAATTAGAACTCTTGAGTATTTGATGAGTTGCGACTGATAATTCTTTAAATGTGGGGGTATCCATAGTTTCATGGGGTGAACTAATGGATTTTAACACAAACTATAATTTCCTTTTAACATGATATTCACCTTAAACCCCGACCCTCCAAGAACTTTCCCTCTACCTCCTTCCTATCCTTTCCCTCATTCCTTTTTAATTGGTTCATCGAAAACCCCCATAGCTCTTAAATGTTTTCAAAGTGGCTCATTGGTTTTAAAATAATTCAATTGTGGTTTCAAAATGTGTTTCCCAACTCTAAGACCATTTTTCATTTTGAGGTGTGTTTTGGTTTCTAAATGACATAAATGGACGTTTGGAACCTTTTGTGAATGTTGTGTTTTTCTTATATTGGTTTGGGAAATGTTCTTGTAAATTTATATATTAAGGCTTGGTTAGCACATTTTTTAATTTTGAAAGTGGATTTGAAACTCATGAGATGTGTTTTCCCGATTGTCACTTGTGTATGGTGTGATGTGTGTCAGGCACCTATATAGTAGTCACTCTGAGGAATGGGTCATCACCTAGGTGGTGCCTGTGTTTGGGTTGGGCAAGCATCGAGGAATCTATGGGTTATTGGTTTATTATATGTGTGTGAGGACCTCTATAGCATCCCAACATGGGATCCACTTAACCCATGTCCTGATCTGGTGGGTCACATGGCCTCAAGCATGCCTCCCCATTTGGCATAGGCTGCCGGCTAGTAGCAAGGATGTAAAGGTGGTATAATGGGGAGATTATACCCTCATATCAATGGTGAAAAGCATATATAATAGATAGTAGACAACAACAAAATAATATATAAGAATAAACTAAAATGAAACTAATTTACTAACCTAATGTACTCGAAAGATGAACATAATAGATATATTAAACACGTTTGGAAGTGTAAATAACTATGAAACTAAATAATAATGATATAAAAAGCCACAAAAAAGTGTCATATACATAATAAAGTAATAGTATACTAATATGAAATAGGGGAAAAGGGGACAAACATATACAACATGAAATTCAAAACTATAAAATTCCAAAATAATGCTCTACTAACATCTTGATCATATACTCGGTCCTCTACTCCCATGATCCATTCTATTAGTAAAGAATTTAAAATATCTATTATGGGGTGATTTACCTTATCCACATCTGAAGAAAAGTAATATACTCTTGTACCAAATGCGGCCCAAGTAGGGTGTAAGATAAAATCTCGTTAGGCCACCACCAATGGTGTCTAGATATTATCCATGTAGTGTGCATACCTAACACATTGTGTAGGTATAATAAATATTAAAAAAATGATGAATTAATAAATATCATCCCACTCAGGTTCTTAAAGGACACATGGCGGCTCCACCTGCTTTGGATCAGACCAAAATGATTGTCTAATCAGTAACCATGTATATTGTAATAATATATATATAGTATTGTGATATACTGTATCCATCTATATGCACTGGTTACGTGAGGATGTAAGTAGCCATATATCTAGATACTAGGTGTTGGTGAGACTAGGGTGTAACATATAATCCATAAAGAGTCTAAACTAGCCTATAAATTCAAGAAATGTTAAAATCTCTACATCTCATTATGAATGAGAGATGTCATGCTCGTCACTCGAGATGGTGGGTGAGTCATCATGTTAACACCTAAAACAAGGGATGTGGTGTGTGAGGCCCACCATCCAAATAGTGTCGATCGTGTGAGACATCATGCTCAACACCTGATGTAAGGGAGAGTGAAGCATCATGCCCCAAAGTCCCTTAACCATCATTATATGACCTATATCAAAGGAATAATCATAATTATTCATAAACCCAATTCATTAAAAAAAGGTAAATATGTTTTTCATGTGTTGTGTGGACCACCACATCCACGATGTAATGTGCTTCATTTTCCATCACTTACTTACAAGGATAAATCTAAAGATGGTATTAATTGATAAATATGATGATTATGATATCATTAAGGTTATATAATAAAATATTAGAGAACCAATTAATGATATGATCAATAAATGATTATCATTAATTCATTCATTTAGAATGAGCGAATTAAGAGGAAAATGATCTCTTTTTCCAGGTAATGAATTTATAAAAATTATCTTATCTTGTACTACCATCTCATGCTATTGCCAACTTGTGTTATTGCTGATCTTTTCTTCCATCAGAGAGTTCCACCATCATCGTTTCCACCATTTCTATTCTTCTAAAACATTTGAATTAAATGCACCCAATGATTTAGTTTTTGGGAGTTAATGAAGTAGATTATTTAATGATTATTACAAACACATTACATTGATTCATTGAAGACATATGCAGAGTTAAGAATGGGTATCTGTAAAATCTTAATAATTATTCTTCAATGTGTATTCAAACCAGCAATGGTTTTACATTTCTCCAGGACTTCTTCATGTTTGCAAGTAGCGAGTTACGGAATACTAGAAGAGAGAAAACATACACACTGATATATTTAACACTGAAAGAGTGAAGTACATATTAGATCTAGATCATTTCCTATATATGAAAAAAAATCATGACTCCATTTTTCCACAATTTTCATAGAAAATGTTTGAGGTCCTCACTAAGACAAACTTGATGACTCACAAGCATCTGGAGCATTAAAAGTAGAGAAAAAATTCATTTCTTCATCCCTATTATTTTGATTATTTTCTTTACTTTTGATAAGTGTGTTTCATTTCTTGGTATATATACACACACTAACTCCTTCACTTGAACTGGAGAATACTGGATATTATGTTCTATATTTTTTCTTCAACTTACCCATGATTATTGTAACACCCCAAGGCTTTGAAAATAAATTTAATATTGAATTCATGAAACACTGAATCTCTAGAAAACACCACTTTGTTATAACCTAGCCAGTAAACCTAGTTTTACCACCAGTGTGATTGGAATTTCAGAAAACTGACATACATGGTTGCGTTCTGTATGATTCTTAGAGTATGATAAAATCAAAAAAAAATTGATGAATAGTAACACACCCTTATTAAAATGTAATGAATAGTAAAACAACCAAAAAAATAGAAACTTCACCAATGAATGAATAAATTCAATTTAGACATCTTATAAGAGACAAAAACGATCATAGTATAAGTATTGGTATTTTTCAATGTCATGATTATTTTAATTATAATATTATGATTTATTTATTAATTTAAAATGGAAATATATTTTCATAAAATGTGATACTAAGTTTTTATTTTGTTGTATTAGGGTTATAAGATAATATTATGGGAACTTGATTAATTTTTCAAGGTGTTATAAAATGAGTTATAGTTTAAATGAATTTTTCTAATAAATTATGTATTTATTTAAAAATTAAATTAAAAATATTTGGATTTTTTTTCAAAAAATAGAGTTCTCATATTAATTCTACACATCAAATAATAGATAGAGTGATTTTTGGGATTTTTCTAAAATACTTGAATTTTTGGTGAATAGTAAAATTTGATAATTTACAATATATGCTAAATAAGTAAATTTCGGAATCATGCTTGATTCATGGATGATTTAAATGACCATATGTTGTATATCACATGCACTTATTACTATTTTTGTCACAATCATCTGCACTATTGGATGCCTTTGGAAGAATACAAAAATAATGATTAAAATAATGAGAAAACCCTCCTCCCCTCTACAATAACCCCCCCCCCCCTCACTCCCTCTTGTCTTATCTACTCTAAAGCTCTATGCCTATTCTAAATTATGCTCAAATATCCTCCCAAGATCTTCCCCCATTTCCATCAGCCTTTGGTCTCATAAAAAGATAAAAACCTCTTCCCTATGGAGACCCTCAAGGAAGATTACATCAACTGGAAAATTCATCTTTTCATTTATTTTATTTCAAGATCCTTTATTTTCTTTTTCCTTCCTCACCTCCCTTCATCCAAATGTTATGATGAATCCAGTAC
The DNA here is from genome assembly GCA_963277665.1 of Viscum album. Classification (NCBI taxonomy): domain Eukaryota; kingdom Viridiplantae; phylum Streptophyta; class Magnoliopsida; order Santalales; family Viscaceae; genus Viscum; species Viscum album. The sequence goes on along the minus strand of OY728157.1, from coordinate 195,619,314 downwards.
CATACATGTACTATAATTTTGTTATTATAAGGAATAATTATTCATTTTCACCCATTTCCCATTCTTTTATTCAAGAAAGGAAAACACTATCTGATATGTGTTAATTTTTCACATTCAAGGACTAAGAGTTTTAAATTTAAATTACTTTCTTTATTTCTGGCCATTAAATCATTTTGATTATTGAACCAGAATATAATATATGTATTATTACCCATGTAAGGTTCTATAATAATTTTTTACACGTGATATTAATTTATAAATCAAAATGAGTTAGTTGTGATCGAGAATCACCAATTTACCAACACAATTGTCATTAATGTTTCACAGGTATCTCTCAAATTATAAAATAGAGAGAGAGATAGAAAAATATCCAAGCCCATAGAGTAGAGAATGGTCAAATATATGACCAATTTTAACGCAACTGGAACAGTGTACCATTGGTGACACATCTACATCAAGACGTTCCATTTTCAACAATGTGAAATCCTATTGTTAGATTGAATTACCCATTTTTAATATTTACTAATCCATCTACATAATTTTATTATGACACAAAATACAATCTTCTCATGAATAAATAGTATTTTTTCCATGGAGTTGACCTATACCATTTAAAATCATGAAATTATCAATTTACATAATTCATAATCGAAACACTTCTTTTTCAAACAATAAATGGTGTTTCCTCCAATACATTATGAGTATAAAATAAGGCAGCATTAATTAGTGTGGGATATCATGAGTAGATTTTTTTAAAAAAATATGTCCTATTATAGGAAAAAGTTCTTCAAACCATATATGGAATGACTATTAAATAAACTAACCCAAACTATTTTCCAATAATCACTACAACAGAACATTTATATATCACCATGGATATTGAATTTTTATAATTACTCATAAAGTGTTGTTTATGTGGGTGCTATTATAGGACAGTGATTTTATCAATATTGATAATGATTATTTTTAGTAGTATTAGTACAAGCACTGATAAAAACTACTTTTTATAAGCATGATTTTTAATGATGATAAAAAATGCCTTTTATGAGTAGGGTTTTTAATGATCATGTAAACAAGATAAAATATGTTATAATAACATTATCAATTACCCAAATATGTTAATCAATCAAAAATAATTGCCATTAAAAGTAAGATAGTTATTATGAGTCTATATTCAATTAAAACAATTTTCTTTATATTTTAATATTCCATTAAAATATAAATTTTAAAATTTTAGAATAATAATTAGCTAAAATAAACCATATTTTTTATTTTCTTATACGAAAAATCTCTTAGTATTGATTTTTGGACATTTTTCTAAAAGGGTTTATTTTTAGTCAAAAAATACATTTCTCAAGAAACCTATAATTTGTATGACTTTACCATTATATAATAATTACCTAAAAATTTAAAAATTATTTTATCTAGTCAAATATATATTTGATGAATGTAATTATACAATTTAAAATATTTTTTGAAATTATAAAAACACATGAAAATCATTTTTATAACTTATTTAAATGTTACTTTAATATAAAAAACAATTTTTAGTATTTTCATTAAATCAAGTGTTTTCAAGGGATATTCGGTTTTATCTTCCATTGATATCCTTATATCATTTATCTGTTTTATAATAATTCAAATAATTCTATTAAAATTTTATATTCAGATAATTTTACCATATATAAAAATTTAAATCCTTAAAACATCATTTTCCTAAAAACAATTTTTACGTGATTAAGTGTATTTAATTTAAATTTAGGTTATCACACGATTACAATTTTTTTGATAAAATGATATTCATATTTGAAATTAAAAGTGTAAAATTCTGTAAAAAGGTAGATCTTAATCTTTTTTATTTAAATTAATTACTATGGTTAGAAAATAATTACCAAGGTAAAAGTATATTTGGGTAAAATGACATGTGTAAGAACCAAATCCATAATTCACACAAATATGTATAAAAAAGGAGTGGTTGAGATGAGTTTCAACCCACACTCATTAAATTCACCTTCTCTATCCATTTTTTGGTATTTAACATTTGACTAATTTCCACAACATGACCATAGTTTCCCAATTATTTTATTCTTTTCTTGGCGGTGATGCCTTTAATTAATGTTTGGGTTAAGTTTCGGGCATGAATTATTGACATTTGGAGGTTTTGGGGGAAGTCATGGCCCTATGCATGGTTTGAACCAAACCATGAATGGACTAGGGTAAACTGTGCGACTCCTAATTGATGTTTGGTACAATGTGCATGACTTGCACAGAGTTAAGAGAAACCATGCAGCAAGCATACATGGGAGGAACTATAATTGGATAGAAACAGTTCACAGAGTTGTCACACAGTTTCACAAACTATGTGTCCAGACCATGTGTGTGACCCTTCTCTCCAATAGGGTGTGCACGGTTTGACCAACCATGCGACCTTCTCAGATCCTTAAAAACTTGAATTTCAAAGTTTATCATACCCTCTTTTTAACCCATTTGGGTTCCCTCTCCCCTTTCTCGACCTAGGCATATCATGGGGCTCTAGAAACCTCTCTCCTTGGCTCCCCCTCCTCCATGGATTCCTCTATAATGTTTTAAGGAGAGTTTTTTTATTTTTGGTCATTTTTCATCCCTTCTCTCTATTTTCCTCTTGTTTCTTGGTTCTTCTTAGGTATATTATATCTTAGTTGAACCCAAGAGGCAAGTCATGATGTTTGGATTGTTATTCCTTGATGTTCGACTATGTATATCGTTCCCCAGGATTAGTTCTTCATTCCTTGAGGGTTTCATTGTGTGCACATATTTTTGAGGTATGTTCTTTCATCCATTTCCTTTCCTACACATTCCAATTGTTTCTTGAGAATTCTTAAATGATTTATAAATGCGATTCACCTGCTTGTGATGTGTTAGTATATTTTTTTTGGAATTTATTTGGTGAAACTTTTGTGGAAATGGGATTCAATGTGATTTCTATGGATTTTCTTATATATGTATGTATGTAAAGTGTTTGATAAAATGTCAATTTCCCTTTAAAGGTGAAATTGGTGGTGTTTGGAATTTGTTTGGATATGGTTGGGTCTTAGTAATTAGTTTTTTAATTATGAATTGTACTTGGTGTGTGACTTGGGTTCCTTGTTATGGATTCATGATTGTGTGTAAACCCTTGTAAATGATTTTTGAGGCTCCTTGTGATTCATCAATTAAAACTCATGGCTCTTTGATGAGTTACGATTGATAATCCATTAGATTTGGGAGTATCAATAGGTGAATAATGTGAACCTATGGATTTTAACACAAATGAGAATTTACTTTTAACATGATATTCACCTTAAACCTCGACTTTTAAAGAACATTCCATCCACCTCCTTCCCATCATTTCCTTCGACCCTTTTTAATTGGTTCATCTAAAACCCTAGTGGATCGTAAATGTTTTCCAAGTAACAATTTGGTTTTAAAATGATTCAAGTTTGTTTTCCAAATATGTTTCCTAAATATAGGCCCATTTTTCATTTTGAGGTGTTGTTTGGTTTCTAAATGGAATAAAGGGCCATTCGGAACCTTTTGTGTATGTTGTGTGTCTTTTTACCTTTGGTTTTGGAAACAGTCTTGGAAATTTAAGTATTAAGGATCAGTTATCACTTTATGGAATTTTAAAAGTGGATTTGAAACTCATGTGATGTGTAAGCCCGGTTGGAACTAGTGTATGTCATGTGTGTGTTGGGTGCCTCTATGGTAGTCCCTCCGGTGAAAGGGTCATCACTTAGCTATTGTCAGTGTTTGTTCTAGGAAATAATGGTGGAATCTATGTGTTATTAGTTTATTCCATGTATGTGAGGACCTCTATAACGTCCTAAAATGGGTTCCACTTAACCTATGTCCTGAGTTGGTGGGTAATAAGACCTCATGGATGCCTCCCCGTACACCAGAGGCTGCCAACTAGTAGCAAGGGTGTAAAGGTGGTCCAATGGAGCGACTATACCCTCATATAAGAGGGTAAAAAGTATACAATACATAATAGACAACAACATAAGAATATATAAGAAGAAACTAAAATGATACTAGCCCAGTAAACCATTTTAGTGGAATGAAAAATAGAACTGATATAGTAAACATGTGTAGTAACGTAAATAACTAAGATACTGAATAATAATAATATAAAAATCCACAAGTCAGAGTCATATAGATAATGAGGTCATTGCATGCTAATATACAAATGGGGAACAAGAGAAATACATATACAATCTGAAAAATAAAAACAATAAAAGTACAAAAGACTGATCCAGTATCATCTCAATTATATTCTGGGTCCTCTGCTCCCATGATCCATACTGTAAGTAAAGAATGTCAAATATCTATTTCAATTTTCTTTCCCTTATCGATACCTGCAGAAAGGTAATCTCCTTGGGTACCAAAGGTGGCCTAAGTAAAGTGTAAGATAGAATCCCAGTAGGCCACCACCAACGATGTCTAGATATAATCCAAGCAGGGTGAATTGATAAAATAATGTGTAGGTATAAAAAATATTAAACATTTATGAATAAATAAATACCTGACCAATCAGGTTCCTAAAGGACACCTGGAAGCTCTACCTTATTCGGATCATATTAAAATGAATGTCTAATCAGTAACCATATATATATAGTAATAATATATATAGTATAGTGATATTCTGTATCCATCTATATGCACTTGTTATATGAGGATATAAGTAGCCTTATATCTAGATACATGGTGCTGGCTGAACTAGGGTGAAACTTAGTGATCCATTACCAATTTAAATGAGCCTATAAACTCATTCAAGTGTACAATCCCTAGATCTTCTGATGAATGAGAGATTTCATGCTCGTCACTCAAGATGGCGGGTGAGTTATCATGCCAACACCTAAAACAAGGGATTTGGTGCGTCAAGCACACCATCCAAATAGGTTAAATGGTGTGAGACATCAAGATCATCCCCCGAAATAAGGCGGAGTGAAGCATCATCCCAAAAAAGTCCATTAACCATCATTCCATGACCTATATCAATGGTTTAATCATAATTATTAATATACCCCATACATTAAAAAGTAAAACTTTTGTTCATGTGTTGTGAGGACTACCATCTCCGTGATGTAATGTTATTTATTTTCCTTCACCTCCATAAAAGGATAGATCTAAGGATGGTATTAATGGATAAATATTATGTTTATAACATAATTATGTTTCTAGTATGAAAAATTAGAAAACCTATAAATGATATAATCAACAAATTGTTTTCATTAATTTAATTGTTTAGAACGAGTGAAATAAGAGGATATGATCTCTTTTTTTATGTAATGAATCTATAAAAATTATCATCTCTTTCTACTACCAACTCATGTTACTGCCAAATTTTGATATTGATGAGATTTTATACCACAGAGAGTGCCACCATTAACTTATCCACCATTTCTATTCTTCTAACACATTTTAATTAAATGATCATAAATGACTAGTTTATGGAAGTTAATGAAATTGATTATTTAATGATTATTCCAATCCCATTAAATAGTTTCATTAAGGTCATACTCAGATTTCGACACAAGGATCTAGAAAATATTAATGATTATTCTTCAATGGATATTCAAAACTATAATAGTTTTATATTTCCACTGGACTTCCTTATGCATGCTAGTACCGAGTTGCTGAATACTATAAGAGAGAGAACTGTGAATCTAATATATTCAGCACAGAAAGTGTGAAGTACATAAAAGATCTAAATACATTCTTATATATAGAAAATATAACTTCATGATACTATTTTTCTACATTTTTTGGAGAAACTGTTAGAGCTCTTCATTAAGACAAACCCAATGAATCACAAGCATCTGGGGAATTACAAATAAAACAATAATTAATTTCTTCATCCCTATTCATTTGATCATTTTTTCTTTTCTTTTGACATGTGTGTTGTACTTATTTGTATATATGGACACACTAACTCTAGCACCTGAACTGGAAAATACTGGATATTCTATTCTATCTTTTTTCTTCTACTTACCCATGGTTATTGTTGAAGAGGTATCTGTTTGGCGAGTGATGTCTTTATTCCCACAAATAAATATAGAAAAGGCTATCACCCTATAAATGTTGTGAGTTATTTCTTGTATTCCTTATCTAGGTTGCGGAACAGATTATTGTTATATAATCTACTTGGAAAGGGATGATTTCCAAATGGAGGGGATTAAGTCTCAACTTGAGACTAAACCCATAGTTTATTCATTTGTGTGTTTGTATTTTGATTCCTTCATTTTAAAATATAAAATTGCATTTGTTTTCAATCAGAAAAAAACTCGTACATTGACAGTTATTCTAAAATAGTGTTAATATGGGGATTTGTTTAAGTAAATCAATTTTAAAATTTAAATTAAAAGTATTTTTTAACTGATCCATAATCACACTTTGAGAAATATTTTAAAAGATCAAACTTATATAGAAATATTGTTTGGATTTACTGGGAGAATTTTTTTTAATTGTGGGCTTTCAATTGAACTAGTTTTTAACTAAAATTATATTTTGTACTCATTTCACCCCCCTATTTAGTTACTCACTCTAACCAATATTTAGTATCAAAGGATTGTAAAATATCTTTTCAACACTGATTTAGTTGTGTTTTAAAGATCTCAAATTTATATTATTTCTAAATTTTGTTATTTATGGAAAATATAAGAGAGGGATATTCTACCAACATACCACTTTTTTTAATGGAACATATTATGCTCTGTGGGAACTCAAGATGAAAATGAATATAGAGAGAATGAGTTTTCAAATATGGACTACTATTACAGACAAATATAGAATACCTAAAATTGCTAGAAATACATGGGATTATCAAACCAAAGATTCATATGATAATAAATGTAAAGGAATAAATGACTTATATTGTTCTTTGGGTGATTAAAAATCTAATAGAATATCTGCATGTACAACTAATTTTAAAATTTGGGATACTTTAAATATTTATCAAGAGAGAACATCTAATATTAAGTAAATGCACTGAAATTCATATACTATTAAATATGATTCATATAAAATAAAACATTATGAGCTTATTTGTGACATGTATCTATAGATCAATGAGATTGTGAAAACAATACAGTCATTGGGGAATACTATTTCAGATAAAGACCATGTGATGGGCCTATTGAGGTATCTACTAGAAAGATAGAGATGAGTCTCATTATCAATTAGAGAATCATGTGATGTTATAATGTCACCAATCAGGTAGATTTTTGGAAAATCTATTATGTATGAGGAAGAACTCAATGTCAACATAGATGTGGAGGATGGACCAAAAAAATCTATAACCTTCTAATCCATTACTTCAAAACTGAATGAGAAAATCAAAGATGACACTTGAAGTGACGAAGAATCGTCTGCTGGTAGTGATGAAGAGATAGAACATCTGACCAGAAGATTTAACATGTTTTATAAGAAAAATAAATTATTTAGGAAACTAATTTATAAAGATAAATATTATAATAGATTAAATGAAGGAAGGACTTGAAGAAATATTATAAGATAAATGCAATAATTTTCTATGAGTGTATAAAGAAAGGGAATATAAAATCTAACTGTCCTAAGATGAAATATAAAAAGAAATATGATGACAAGGATAAGATATATAGTAAATCAAAGAAATAAACTTTCATTTCTTATAAAGACAACTCAAGTGATTAAAAAACATCCCAAGAGGATAAAAATGATTGAGCTAACATGTGTTTTATGATAAACACCTCTGATGTTCTCAATGTTATTCCTGATTATCCACTATAGGTTTCAAATCATTCTAAAGATGAAAATAAATATGATGATATGTTTGAGTACTGTAACATGCATCAAGATATATTTATTATGCTAAAGGGAAAAATTAGAATTATAATGAAACAACTTACTTTGACAGTTAGTTTTAATTTTGATCTTAGTATTGAAAAGGAGAAAAAAGATCAACTATTGAAGAAGAAAAATGAATTAAATTTTTCTAATGAGAAATTAAAGAAATATCTAGATAGATTCACCAATAGTAGAAATACTCTTACCCAGATTCTTGAAAAAAATACCTAAATACATAAGTGGTATAGTGTATCATCATAGACATATAATCATTGTTAAGAATAGTTTTCATTCTAGTTATGGTTATGATACTTGTTTTTACTGTTATAGACATAACAAAATATTTATTTCTAAAAGATTAAAATTTGATTATAGGAAACCAACTACGAAAATATGGGTTCTTAATACCTTAATTACAAATATTTTTGGACATAATAATAATTTGGTACCAAAATAATATTGGGTGTAAATTGTTCTTTATAAGAGAAATTCATGAAGATCTATAGTAAGAACATATGCTTCCTAGATATTGGGTGTTCTTGAAAAAAGACTTGATATTATTCATGTTTCAAGAATTTGACAAAATTGGATGATGAACATGTCACTTTTGTTGATAATAACAAAGGGAAAATTACTAGGCTTTTCCAAATTGTTAATTATAATAATATTTTGATTTCTAATGTTTTATCTATAGATGTTTTAAATTACAAATAACTTAGCATCTCATAGTTATGTGATGACAGTTTTCATGTAATGTTTGAAAATAATTCCTGAAATCTTTTTGATTATAAAAATTATATAATTTTTACAACCCTGAGAATTTATAATTTTTATTCCATTAATTTAGATTCTATATTTTTGGAAAATATTTCTTATCTAATGATTTTTCACAAGGAATATTGTATTTGGCATAGGATACTGGACCATTTTAATATTTACTCACTTAGAAAGATAACTAGAAAAGGGTTAGTCAAAGATCTACCTATAATAGAATATATAAATGATAAAGTTTGTAATCCATGTAAAAAAGGAAAAACAAAAAAAAATATATCTTCCAAATCAATGAACTAATTTTCAACTTCTCAGCCCCTAGACTTGGTTTACATGGATTTGATTGGACTTTCAATAGTTTATAGTTAAAATTGAAAAATATGTTTATGTTCTTATAGATAAATTCTCTAAGTATACATGGGTATTATTTCTAGCTCAAAAAATTTATTAATGCTCTTATTTTAACAAGTATGATAAATACATGGAAAATATTAGTGGGCCTAAGATTACGACCTTAAAAAGCGACCACGGTTGTGAGTTTGAAAATCCAGGCTTTGAATCTTTTTTCTCATAAAATGGATATAATTATAACTTTAATGCCCATAGGACCCCATAATAGAATGGTTCTTTAAAAATGATAAATAAAACACTTCAATCAATTTACATAACTATTCTTAAAGAGTATTACCATCCTATTTTTTTGGGCAGAGAATGTGAATAAATATTCTAATATAATTAATATAGTTTTAATTTGACCAATCTTATAAAAAACCATATGAATTATTGAATACTAAAAAGAAAATGGTTAATTACATTAGATTTTTTGGTTCAAAATACATTATTCTTAACACTAAGCATAATATGGGAAAATATTTTTCCAAGAGGATTTAATGAATATTCCTTGGTTATAGAACTTATAGAAAATCCTATAGAGTGTTAATAAAAGATCAAATACTTTGGAAGAATTTGTTCATGAAAAATTTGAAAAAACATATCCATAGGAGGCAAAAACCCCTTTATAAAACCTTTAGGATGATCTATCAATTCTGAATATCAATGTTAAACCATCTCACAATTTTTTAAAACAAGAAGAAAAATCATCCAGTTCTAAGGAACAACCTGAACCTAAATATGTAGATGCCCATGAGTTTTCGAGCCCCTTTTCCCTAGATCTATTATGACTCATAAATAACATTATGTAGATGATATAGTTGGATTCATTTATAGTGGTAAAAAAACTAGAGATTCTCTTAGACTCTTAGAAATAATGATGACATTACTATGGATTTTGTCATGAGATTACCAAAGACTCTTTGAAAGAGTGACACAATATGGGTTATCATTGACCACCTAAACAAATTTGCACATTTCCTTACCATAAGAGACAAATTACCTATTTATCACCACACAAGTATCTATTTTAATTAATTTGTAACACTTTATTGTGAAACTCTATCAATGTTTTTTGATCAAGATGCATGTTTTAGGATTAAATTCTAGAACATTCATCAAAAGTCTCTCGATTCTGAGCTTCATTTGAGCACCACATACCATCCCCAAATTGATGGATATTGATAAAGGACTATTAAAATAACATAAGACACTTTGAGTTCATTATCACATGACTTTCAAGGTATATGGGTGTAGAATTAACCTATGTTAGAGTTTTCCTATAACAATAGTTTTTATTCAAGAATTAAAATGGCATTGTATGAAGAATTATATATAGAGAGATTTCACACTACAACTTTTTGGGATAAAGTAGGTTAAAGGAAACATTTATATCTAGAACTTTTTTAAGTGAAAAATATAATGTTAAATGATATTCAGCCTCACATTAATGCAGCGCAACGTAGATAAAAGAGTTGTGCTAATAATTGGAGGAAAGATTTGAAATTCAAAGTGGGAGATAATTATTTCCTAAAGGTATCTCAATGGAAGGGTATTATAAGGTTCTATAAGAATGGGATATTGATACCAAAGTACATCATACTCTTTCAAATTCCAAATATAATTGGATTTTTTACTTACCATTTGGAAATTCCACCGATCCTCTCAAAATTATAGGATTTGTTCTACATATATTTTCTAAGGTAATACATGACATACCCAATACATGTTCTAACCTTTGAAAAAAATATATTTGGAACCATAAATATCTTACTAAGAAAAACCCATCCATATTATTGATACTATAGGGAAACTATTTATGAATTATATGACTCATCTGGTAAAGGTACTTAAGCGGAATCACAAAATGGAGGAAGTAGTGTGTCACCATAGGATGTTATAAAAAAGAGATACCCCCACATTTCAGAAGGTAATAAAACTTGAATTTTTAGGATGAAATATTTGAATTAGTGAATAATGTAACAATGTAAGATTTTACAATATATTCCTCTTATAATAAATTTAATTTTGTTAATTTATTGCATTACATGCAATAATAACTTTTTTCAATGGGTTGTGTTACACGCAAGATTGAGTTTTATCTAATAATATTAATATTATAAATTTATTTTATTTTTATAAATATGATTAAATTAATTATCAAAATATATTTTTTATTTCATTGATTACCAATTAATTATAAATAAATATAAAAACCAAGTAAATATAAAGGAAATGTTTTTATAAAAATCTATTTTTATGTGCCTAAGGTGTTTTATCTTAATAAATTAAATTAATTACTCATAGTGGATGATATTAATTATATTTATATATTATATATTCAATAAAAATGTTTTTATATTCATCTAATATATTTTATAGACATAAGATAATTTTTTTTTTAAATTTTATGCCTAAAAAGTTATATTTTTCTAAAGACATTCAGTTTTGATGCCTTTTAAGGATGCATTTTTTAAAAAGTATATGTTGAAACTTTTAGAAAATTAATTTGAAAAAATGAACTTCATTTTTAAAATATAAATTTAAAAATTATCTTAGGGTGGATTTTTGGTATTTTTCAAAGAAGTTTCATTTTTTGATGAATAGTGAAAATACATGATTTTAATAGAAAACAACATCTTCATTGAAATAATTTATTTTTTAAATTATAATTTTAATAGGTTTTAAAGTCACAATAGATGTATTATAAATCTATTAATCCAATTTAGTTCATTTCTATCATTTTTTTATTTAATTTAGATATAAAAACATAGTAAACTTTGGAATATATTCACTTTAGAACTATGGTTTCTCATTCTGTCTGTGAGATTAATTTTAAATTAATTTTACCACCTATATGTTTCAAATTTGAAAAAATGGATTTCATATATGGAATTATAAAAATTTATAATTTTTAATATTTTCAACTTAATTTTTGACCAAAATTAATAGTAAAAATAGTTTAAATTAATTACAACGATTAAGTGAAAAACATGTTTACCAAGGGACTAAAATTATAAATTAAAGGGTGAAATGACCTAGAAACTTGTCCAAAACACAATTTAGAGAAATATTTAAATCCTATATCATATATTATCAAGATTAATATATTATTTGTCCTATTTAACATGAAAAAATGTGTGTATAATTCACACTTCAAATAAATACAAGTGTTCCACTCACCCTACTTATAAAAGGCCTCCCCCTCTCCTATCCACTTCACAACTCTGACCAAATTTTTTTCATCAAAGAAATAAAAAAATAACTATCCAAATACCCTCTAATCATCCTATAATCCTTATATTTTGGATAAATCATACATAGGAAGGGATTATTGAAAACCTAAGAAGGATACCAGAAAAGATATAATGTTCATCAAAAAGAATTTTTATTTTTTTTCCTTATATTCATAATTAAATTTATATTATAACATAATTATATAATAACCTAAGTAAATTTAATATGATTATAAGTTTATATTTCAATTTTATGACCTAAAAATTTACACATTTCCATCAAATGGGTTACGAAATTATTGTTCGTGTGTGTGGTGGACTACCGTCTCACGAACTGATGTCTTTTGTTTTTCCATTACCACCATTAAAGGTTTATAATAATGTTTGGATTATAGATTAAATATGATATATATGATATATATGATGATTTTATTCTTATGAATTATTCTATTACACATAATTTAATTCATTTAATTTTTTGACAATATGATAACGTCGCTCGTGTTTACGGTGGACTACCGCCTCGCAAAGAGAAATGATTCATTCGAGAATTACATAGAATTTATTAAGGATGATTTCAATAAACATATATGATTTATATGTACTAATAATGATACTATAATATATATATATATATATATATATATCATTTACTTTTATTTCTTTCTATATGATAAGAAAATGGAAATAATGTTTATGTGTACGTACGACCCACCGTCTCCATAAATAGTGTATTCCATTTCCTATCACAAAATATTATGGATTACTATATATATATATATATATTCTGAATATATATGATATTTAAATCATGGTTTAAATTTTTGAGATGATTAAATCATGATTTAATTAATAAGAACAAAAAATAAAAGTGAAAACATAATTGAAAAACAAGGCAATTAACACCGAAGACAATGAAAATAATGAAATATTATTAAAAAATAGGTGATGAGAAGTTATAAAAGGTTCATATATGATATAATTAATATTAATATGGTTGTTTTATAAGTATATAAAAATCATAAAACCATTATTCAGGAGGTTAAAGTTCATTAAATGAAAATGAAATGTAAGGTAATGGATTTTGTCTTAATTTACTTTACATTGAGACATAATTATTATTGTGAATCAATTCAGTTTTATGAAGTGTATATACTTCCCATTTGACATTTAATACCATGAATAATTCATTATTAATTATATTTTATGTTTCAATTTGAATTATTTCAGCCAAGGGAATTTGATTTGAAAATTTCCAAGTGATAAAAGTTATTGCAAAATATCACATTATTTTATAATTGTTAACATTATCTTGAAACATTCACATTATTATAATAAGTTTTCATTGGAAATTTAATCCCTATTAAATATACATATTATTTGGTAATGGATATGATTATTCATTAAAATATATACTATAATTACATACGGTGTTTACTTTGAATGTTATTTGATTAACTTGGGAAGTATTGATAAATTTATATCCTTTAAACAATAAAGATATTTGATAAGGTGTATTATTTATTAATTAAAATGATTATTCGATATATTAGGAATTATTTGTACTTGTATGAAATGGTTTGGGGGCTATTTAAATTAATCCCCTTGATTCATCGGTAGTCTCATGAGATGAATAAATTGGCCAAATCAAATCGGGTTTTTCTCAGTATGTTTAAAATATCTTGTGAAAGGTCTTAATGGAAAAGGTTCCATGTTCTAGGGAAAATTGTGTCCAATATTTAATTATTTCCTTCCTTAAAAATTAAATTATTATTATTTTCCATGATATTTTTTCTATGAAATTATATGTAGACGCATTTCATTCTTAGTTTATTAATTAAATTGAATGTGTTTCAGTTATTTATCATGCCATATTGATTATGCCTTATCAAGATATTAATGTGTCATGTGTGTTCAAGTATCTAACTTTCTATATTGATTATGATTATTGATTCATGATAGCTTCCATCTTACATAAACCTTACTAATCATTCGAGGTCACCCTTATTTTGTTTCATTTTCCAGGGATATCAAGATGAATTCATGGATTGGGTTTCAAGGTTGTAGATCTTTTACTTTTTTTTATGCCAGATTTTATTTTCCAAATGTAATATGGGTATCATATATTTAATCTAGTTTTCTAAAACTACAATACTATTTGGTAGTTTTGGATTTTAATATTGTATCTATGCCAATGTAATAAATTAATGTACTAGATCTGGGCTCTGGGATACTGGGTTCGTTATATAAATCATTGGATAATGCCATAAGGATCGCCCCAAATCCAAGGGGGTTAAAGGAGGAAGAGGGGTGGTGGTGGTTAGCCCATGTAATTTGGAGGGAGGAAGATGAGGGGATATCCTATGAATAGTTTGGGAGGGAAAATCAATCATTTTTTAAATTTTAATGGTTCTAATGGTTATCCCAACCAAGACACGACCACATATATTTCACTATCCAACGTGACAAACTTGAAACGATTGGTTCATACAACTAGATAATCCATGTGCTAAGTGTTGAATCTAGTCTAAAACATCTCACATGGTATTTTTGTGACTGTGTGGTGAACGTGCATCTCAACCCAAGAAATTACAAGCCATATGGTTTCCTCTGAAATCATTATGGTTAATACATAGTCATGTGGTAACCATACAGACTAATTCAGCTCTTCATAAAATGAATTATAAATCGTGGCACACTCAGGGTTCTTCATGGGTTACCCTAAATCATACACACCAAACTATGCACCAGGTCACAAATCCTAAAAAATAACCAAAATATCACCCAAATTTCACGAGACTCACCTAAGGAACATCAAAAGACTTAAAACATATAAAAACCCATCAATTTAGAATGATCCATATTTTAAAAATTCAAACTGAATATAAATTAAAAAACGACTCATTTTCTAGAATTTCAAAATTTTAAATATATTTTAAAATTTATAACTCACATGGAGATAGGTTTTATAAAATTGGTCTCTTGAATCAATCATAATTGTGAACCCTTTATTATCTGATCCATGATAACACATATAACATGAATTCCATGAGGATATCATAGTAATAATTACAATAAAATGGACTTATACCCATATTTTTGGAAACAAATCATGGGTATAGGGATTTGTTCAGAACATATACCCACTTTTCTTGAAAACCTATGGGTATTGGCCCCACTATACCCTTGGTTTTAGAAATTTGTGGGTTGAGGGTTACGTTCAAGACCAATACCCATGATTCTCAAAAGAACCATTGGTAGAGGTCAAACCTATCCCAAAATTTTTCCCAAAACCATGGGGATAGTTCTGGGATAAAAACCTATAACCACAGTTCTAACAAACCGTGTGTATAGCTTTCCCACATGAGTGGGGGGTAAAATTTTTCACAGGAGCAAAATTTTTTTGGTGGGAAAAACTTTTCCCCTAGTTTTTCTTTCTATATCTATAGTTCATATAAATATATTTAATTATATATATATATATAGACACACTTAAGTGATGATGGGGTAGTGGTTAGGCATAGAGTTTGTGAGGAATAGGTCACGAGATCGAAACATGTGACCAAATATTTTTTAAAACCAATACACAAGGTTTAAAACCAGGGGTATAGGGTTATGAAATAGTGGAAAAAACCTATACCCACGATTTTAGAATTGTGGATATTGAATTTTCAAACCGTGGGTATATGATAGAGCTATACCAAAGACTCAATTTCCTACAATTCCCAAAACCATGGTTAGAGCCTACACGGTTTTGGGGGCTATACCCACCATTTTTAAAATTCGGTATATAGTCATTTTCTAGTAGTGAATATTTTCATGAATTTCATCGTCACATCATAACACTTATATTCAAGAATGGTTCATGTGTAAAAGAGACTTATTGGTTATTAAAGATCATTATTTACCTATAGAAAGGTAAATTATCCTAAAACAAACCCCATTATTTCATTACTCATCCTAAGACACCATAACTGTCTCTGAATATATTTGTACGTCTTCGTATGCCCTCTGTGAACATCCCATCTTGAATCATGTTAATCCCATATCATATCCTCACACATACTTATTTGTAATACCCAAAAACCCTAAACATATAGATCCTCATCAGAATATTGGGACCAATTATTTTTCATATATGTCCATATATATTTCCCTCATCAGTAAGTAATTTGAGTTTGATAACTGACTCTCCTTCAACCTCTTAAGGTGTGTGGTTGCAATAGTTATGGACACCATTTTTGGTCTACCATGAATTCTGAAATGCCAACGCAAATGTTAGTGAAGAGACTCATCATTTATCACTCACTACTAGATATATACACTACTGGAAACATGATCTTTCCCAACACTTCTATACCAACGGTTTGTAAAAACCGTTGGTATAGCTACTCTTTCCCAACGGTTCATCAAAACCGTTGGGAAAGGGCCTAAAAACACACCCTTTCCCAACGGTTTTGGTGAACCGTTGGGAAAGAGTGACCTTTCCCAACGGTTCACCAAAACCGTTGGGAAAGGGGTGGATTTTTTCCCTATTTTTCCCAACGGTTCACCAAAACCGTTGGGAAAGGGTGTGTTTTTAGGCCCTTTCCCAACGGTTTTGATGAACCGTTGGGAAAGGGTACTCTTTCCCAACAGTTCTCAAGAACCATTGGGAAAAAGAGGGAAAAAATCTAGCATACATCCTACTAACCATACACCCACCCAGAACCTATCCCAACGGTTCTGAAAACCATTGGGATAGGTCTATCCCAATGGTTTTGACAACCGTTGGGATATGTTCATTGATTTTTTTCCAGATCTACTAACGGAGAACATTATATAAATCAAAAATTTAAATAATTATGATAATACATATATATATTTATGAAATTATGTTTACAAAGTGTTGTTAGCCTAGTGGTTAAGTCGTTCGATTATAAACGAGGGGTCCTGGGATCAAATCCCAGCGGTGATTTTATTTTTGGAATTTATATACCAACGGTTCCATTACCGTTGGTATATATTTCATATTACCTATACCAACGGTTTCCAAAACCGTTGGTATAGGTCTATACCAATGGTTTTCGGAGAACCGTTGGTATAGACCTATCCCAACGGCTTACTTGGCTACGGTTCTCCAAACCGTTGGTATAGGCTATACCAACGGTTTGGAGGCCTATACCAACGGTTCCAAACCGTTGGTAAAGGTTAGTTTTCCAGTAGTGATACATCACATATTCCTATGTCTCTATGCCCAGTGAATGATCCATGATGATTCCCTTCCCATGTTTATACTCCATTGAAACATCAAATGATTATAAGTATTTGTACCAACTCATCCACCAATGTTTTAGTCTTATCTATAAAAATGTATACATGAGGATCTTATGATCAGTGTACAACACAAATATCTCACCCAAAAGATACTAATGTAATCATATCATTGTGTGCATTACCACATCCATATCTATATCATGTTTCATGTAGTTTCTTTCATGTTAATTAAACTATTTGGACCCATAAGCAACCAGTGGCTCATCCTATGTCACAATTTCCCTACGCCTGACTCCTAATGCATCACAATACAATGTGTACTCTTTAATATTCTCATTTATGTTCAGTATCGACACAAAATTCAATATCACTTTTAGCACTTGAATGTCTCTCTCATGAGAATCAAACTAGAAGAAATTAACATTCTTTTTGGTCTAAGCCATTATAAACACTTCCAAATAGAATAATTCCTAGAGGAATCACTATTTGTAACCTATAAAGCCCATAAAACATCATACCTTGAAGATTGTTTGGGCTCATTAGCATGAAAAAAATCCTAAACCTTCTATGGGTCCACTAATATACATTCTTTATATATCACGTGCCCTAAAAACATTATCACACTAACCCAAAAAAGAAACATCAATATATTATCATATAACTGACAATCCCCTAATGTACTAATAATTATCTATAAATGAAAAATTTTCTCCTCCATCGAATAAGACTATCCCATAATATCATCAACAAATGTGACCATGAATGAGGAAAAAAAAGAGTAGAAGACCCTATTAATGAAGGCCAAAAATACTATTATCGTTTCCCAACCCAAAAAAATAACAAGATACTCATATAGGTCATACATGAACCTAAATGCAATACGTGGAATATTAGAAGGTCTCTTCCTCTATTAGTAGTATCATAAACTCATAATAATCTTATAAAACTAATTGTATCCTTTCATATGATCAAAAAATTCATCAATATGTGGAAGGGGAACTACTAATCAATACACATCATCTAATTCTACTTTTGGTAATCTGCACATAAATATAATGAAAAAATATCATTTTTAAAAAAAAGGAACACTAAAAGTGGATGTGCTCAGAAAATTAAATCCCTTTGACTCTAAACCCACCAACTGAGCCATTATCCTTGACTTCTCTATAGGATCCATCTTATAAGCTCAGATGGATATGAGATTCATTCTATACATATGATTAGTTATAATCTCAATCTCACACTTGGGTGGAAACATAGAAAAATACTCAAGAAATACATCTTGGAACCAATGAACTATGGGAGGAGAGACTACCTTGAAAGTCACCTCATATCTTAAAGAAACACCAAGAAAATTGTCTGTAATGGTCCTTATCTATTGATTTCCTGGTCCCAAATTCTCTAAATATTGATCCCAATCTCTAACATAGGTATAATTTTTACCCGCTAAGGATATGAAAGATACTCATTGACGATACTGGTTGATGTTTTCTCAATAACATGTTAAATAATCCATATTGGCGGTCATATAGAAACTATCCATTTCTAACATGATAAATTCTTAATGGAATGTATACCCATTGATCACAATGTTGTACTCATGACACCTATAGATACCAAATGATTACACCACTAATGTTTATCAAAAAACAACACCCCATATAATTATTATATTGCTAACCCTGTATCAGAATCCAATTTTTAAAATATAAAGAATTTTGATGAAATAATATAAATTAAAGAAGAAACAAGGGTTGATTACACAAGAATCATACATCTAAATATAGAAAGATCACCACCAAAAAATGGAAGGAATCTTCTCAATGTCCTTATGTTGGACAAAACGCAAACCCTAATATCCCATCAGTTGACTCCTCTAAGGGACCTTACCCTTTTTTTACAACATCTGATAAGTACCATCATCACCTCTATGACCTGAATAGCTGAAGGACTACCAAATTACCAACTAATATTATGGCCTTATACCTTACCCTAAACCCTAGGCCTAAATAGATTCATAATCTCTCTCAAGTCATGGTGGAAATCCATATAATTTTATCATGTTCCACAAATACTAGCAGGAGAAACACTCTTTTGATATCCAATAAAAATATTATTGACTATACCCATTGAAGACATATTTATAATACTCAACTATGACTCTCCCTCTTGGAGAAAGTGAGAAACCACTTTTATGGTTTATCTTCCTATCATCGCCCTAGTGAGAATACTCAAATCACAGTTTCCAACAACCTGATAATCAAATCATGGGCCCAATAAAATAAGATTATTTCCTAGAAGAATTTCCCCTATTCTGGCTATGTCAAAAAATTAAGGCTCGATTCATGACCTTTAAAAAGAATGTTTTCATGAATATCTTCAATTGGAAATGAATAGATTGACTTATATCATCCTGAATATTTTTTACTCTAATATCCTCATCAAACACTAGCAAAGGTGTTAATTATAGTAGATTGGTAAAGTGTCTGTCATATTTCATCACTGATAAGACCCCTATATGAAATGAATAAAACCCCTAGATATATTAGCCTTTAAAGTCTCTATGTTGAAGTTCACCAGGTTGCTAGACTATAAATCCTTAAAAATCAACCACACATGATGTTCTTCCTATACCAGAATATCCCACTAGGGATTCACTATTCCCCAAATCACATAAGTAGAAAAATTCACCTGCCTCTTAGGGGTTTCATAAGTTGATAAAAAATAGGCTGCATAGACTCGATACGAAACTCAGTTACCTGTGGCCGACCATCACCAATAAATATTAGTGGATTTTACTATTGAAACATATGATTCATGTTTTACATGGTTGGCCTAACCCTCAATGACTCATTCCCCATATATTTTATGACCTAGAGAAGACTTCATCTGAGATCATAATCAATATAGGGTATTGTCATAATAGGTGACTTCGGGTCCACTACCGATTGGGCATGCTCATCCCCACACTTATAGAGATCACGTGAAGGTCATACCAGTAGAGTATGTATACAATTCCAACTAAATGACTCATAATATATTTCTATCACCTGTATAATATCACAGTTTATTATAATAAATAATAAAAATATGTTTCTCTGCCCTAAATGAACATCTTATTATATTAGGGCCTCATAGATTAAGGTTCAAGTCCAGTGTAATTTAATCATTCTTGAGTCATTTATGACCACAAAAGGGTCCAATAATAAAAATAGAATATCAAATTAGTGTTAAAAAATTATGGGTTCATCAATTATATTTTCACCAATATGTTATATAGAAAAACTCTATATAAGTATTTGTTTATACTTTTATTTTCCAAACCTTATATATTAACCAGAATATCAAACATAGGTAAGAAATAAAATTTCATATGAAACCAAAATTCCAAGAATCATTCATGAACACACACATCTTACCACACTAGACAAATAGTAAAAACCCATAAATAATAAATCAATATCAAAATGCATCAACTAGAAAAGAAACCCCACAATAAACGAAAAGACCAAGTATAACAGCACCATCCCTGGTAACATGGATTTCTATCATATGTGGGTTAGATACTCCTAAGAACAAGATCTATAGCAGGCTCTATAAACTTCTTATAAACTATATATCATATCCCAAATAGTATGAAAAAATAAAAATAGTTCTCTAATACCACTTTTTAATATACATGATCTTGTTCACCATTGTTGTACCGAACCGGAGCACCATGTACCTCAGTTATGACTCCACATATGATAGAGGCTTATAACCTACAAAAAAGGTTTATATATATCACATGGACAGACTATAAACTCATATATATATATATAACTATAAACATAGTGGAAGATATATCATAAATTGATCATCACAACACAACGGAAGTAAAAGGATAGATATCATTGTTAAATGCCAAAAAAAGTAAAAATAAATATATTGTACAACTTAATGAACTATTATGAATGTTATAAAAGTCATTCAATAATATTCAGGATCACTAATGGGTGGATAATATAAAACTGGGACTAAAAAGAAAGAAAAAATAAAAATAAGACATCCATATCCAGTCCCGAGTACCAGATTTGATTTGTTTATTGACTCCCATAAAGATCCCTCAGTTCAACAATCGAATGTTTTTTTGGCACTTTACCTTCCTCAAGACAATGAAACATGAAGTCTCCTTTGGTACTGAGGCACCTGAGAAGGGTGTGATTACAACTCAAAAGGCCACCACAAATGGTTTCCCTAGAAAATCCAGTAAATATTTGTGTTTGATCGATATGAAAATCTCGTAAAGTAGAAAATAATAAATAATTAACATGTAACCTCATGGGGTGATTACACCAAACAACGGTAGTCCATTACTTCCCTGGATAGTGGTAGAATGGGATGACATACCCATGGTATGAATACACACCTCAAGGATTAATAATACATCCCTCCTCATATGAAAATCAATATAACCAAGTTTTCTATATCAAATACCACTAGTTTAATGATCAATCGCCATCATAATCCACTATGGTCAGTGATCCATCATCTAACCAGTATCAATGGAAAATAATTCATCACTAGTGAATGAGTAATCACCAGTCACATATAGATGATAGCCTTCTATTTTAATATTTTAGTGTATGACATACCACCATTGTATTTCTTTGGTGAATGAGGAATCACCAAAACATCACATATGGGTCGATGAAATATCATTGGTATCACTCACAACATGGAAGATATACTACAATCTTATGTCCTAAAGTGGATCATGCACCATTATTAATATCCATTGGTGGATGATTAACTAGTCGTATCACATCTCAGGTGGTCATTTCACCATTAGTATCAATTCTTAGATGGGCATCATACAATCGGAATAAGTCCCCATGTTGATGATATAACAATGGGAAAACTCTCATAAGGGTCAAAATCTACCAGTTCAAGTTCTCAAGTGGTTGATATACCACTAATAAATCATTTTAAATTTCTTGAGATGCCAATATTTTATTATTCTTTTATTCAATATGGATAACATACACTATTTAGGGGTGGATGAGAAACCAATGACTTTCCCAAAGGCATTGGTATACCTCTAGTACACCAAGGTGGATGAGATACCACCCCCAATTAACTATAACTGGACAGATTCCACCTTATACCAAGAAGACCAAAAAATTAATGATACATCACCAAAAATCAAGTCAACGCATTTATATACATTAAAAATAAAAAGGGTTACGCTCATAAGTTTTTAATCCTTGTAAGAGTTTCAATATTGGGAAAACCTGCCTCTATGCTTGGTCATAATCAAGAAGTTAATCACCATGGAATAATTAAGGGTATTATACTATTCCTTTTGGGTTGGTTATTAGTCAATGAAACCCATCATGGGTTCAAAATAATGGTTTCAATCTCATTTCCATATAAAATTTTGTCATTGAGGACCAAAGGTGTTGATGAACCCCACTCATCATCCATGCACAACATTCCAAATTTCCATTAGTGCCATTAAAATTTAAGAAAACCAATTTAATTAAATTTTAGGGTGTACACAATATAGATGAATTTCCCACATTCCATATGATGTATAAAAAATATAAAAATACCGCCTATTAACCAAAGTTACAATGTACCAAGGACTAGTAGGGTTCAACTCATCGAAAACCACCCCTAATTCAGACTCAAACAAACAAAATAAAGAAACCTATAAAATTCCTTATAATTATGAATAATCATCAATGTATGGATAAATATTGACCAAAACAAAGAATATTGGGAGTATGAGTCATAGAATTACCAGTATTGACCTCCTTTGTGGAATGGCTCCTGAAAACGATGATGAAAAAATAGGATTCCCCTCCCAAAAGAAGATTCAATAAACCTGAATTATTGGAGGAACATTTAGTTGTATCAGGAAAAATGAGAGAAAAGTAACATTTTATTAAAATGAAAAATTTATTTATTTATTTATTTTGTTTAAAATTTTTAATTAAAACTACATGAAAACAAAGGGTACCTCCTATCCAGGCATAGAGTACACACCCATGGGTCGCTGGCCACCTAATTGGCCACCTACAGTATTTGAATCCACTGCCCATCCACTAAGTATTTGGTCAAATCTATCAAGGGACATATGTCCTAGCACCTGGTTTGTTTTCCTAAAACTATTAAACTTCAACACCTCAAACAGTAATAAAAACCCAAAATACACATGTTTTGGTGAAACTGAAATTTAAATCGTACCTCATATGAATTGGAGTGTTAAAGATTGGATAGTCACTCGTGGATAAGAAATTAAAGGAATGATAATACCAAAGATTTATAAACATGGAAAAATATAATATAGGATTTCAAGTAAATTTATACTAAAGAATTAAATTTAGAGAGAAAATGAAAATTATTGAGAACCCATAACTTAGTTCACTTTGTTGGCGTAGAGTTTGCCTATAGAACCACCAAAAACCTTTAACATAAAAGAGATATAAATGGGATAAAATGATTAATAAATATATAATCAATGAACTTGAACATGGTATAAATAAAAATGGGAAGCTGGGTGAGTATTTATATGTGTGGTGAGTAGAATCCCATGAAAAAATGTATTGTTTTTTTCTTTATCCCAAATGCTCCACTACAAAACAAAGTATCTCATTAACTCCTTTAATGATCCACAATAATGGTTAGTGCCAAAATTAGATAAAAATAACCATCTTGTATGAATTTTTTCATGCCTATATATATATGATTTAATATTAACCATATTCCATAATTTTTTACTGTATTTTACCTTTTCTATAAAAAATATCAAATTCTACACTAATCTAATATATATGTCCCGATTCAAAATATTTAATATAATTCTTCTTATTATTCCTCTAATTATTTGAAATTTAACTCTTAATGAAATATGATATATTTTATCAAAATGTTGTATCATAGGAGCGGTTATGACCACCCATAATTATTTTTAAATAAATCCTCCTATGTAAACTACCCATAATTCACCCACATGCATGGTTGATAATCATGGAAGTGCTGGCCTGACACCCCCCATCCTCGCTGACAAATGTTGTCATGATCACGGACACCCTTAACCCTGACACACTGACCCCCATCCGAATATTTCATAGAAACCATGTGACTACCGTGAACGTGCACTTACAACCCATGACATCTTGACCCGACACATGTGGATGTGCACCATGACACACCCTTGGAGGAGCTGACATCGAAGATGACATCCCATTGAGAAGCGGACCAATCAACCCCACATTTAAAAATCTTAAATGGGTACAGAGTCGAACCCTCAATCGGGTGACTGCAATGATGGCACACCAACAACTCGATTGATATTAAATTGTAGTGTTATTTATATATATTTGATTGTTAATTCAAATAAAAATTATTTTCAAAATATATTTAAATATATATTATATTTTAGAAATATAAAATTTATATTATATATAAACATATATATAGATATATTATATTATATATTTTTATATATTATACAATATACCATATATTATTAATTATTTTATTTTATTGATATATTTTAAAGAAATGTTTTATTATATAAATTCACTACATATATATTATATTTATTAATTATACTTATAATTAAACAAAAATATATTATAATTGATATGTTTATATATTTTTTTAGTAGGTTGAGGTTCAATACCCATATATTAATAAGAAAAATAAGAGAACCTCTTTTGATAAATGGGGAAAGTGGGAAACCATAACAGAAATCATGAAAGAATTCTAATAAAACAAAAACTGATGGAAAAAAGTGGTCCTGAGTGTCCAATGAGAATCAAACATGATGATAAGAAAATAAAACAAATTCATCTCCCCATAACATATAATGAAACAATGAAATCAATTAATGAAAATGCATCACCCATGTCATGAAGTTATGTTAGGATGGAAACTGAATGAGGGAAAACATCCCCCCAACACTTAAAAGTGAAGGAGGGACTGAATGATAGGCACTGACACACCTCTATATTTTTAGAGGTGTCCACTTGACAAAGCATGTGAGATACTCAGAACAATTCAACGTGGGGATACAAAATTCAAGACCAAAAGAACTATTCAAAATCAAGTTAGAGAACACATCTATCCAATAAGGAGAACAAATGGATGAATTATTGGTGTCAGCACACCCATCCCTCTTTTGAGGAACCCCACCCAGCAGTACCTATAAGAAGCTATACCGCTAACCAAATGCGGGGAAATGAGATCCAAATCCCATAGATACATCTTCTACATCATCAAACAACAGATCCCAAACAATGCCACCAAACTACTAATCTTGAAACCACCATAGAAAACGATCAGCCTCTAAGAAAAACACCAAAAACAACCATCTTAGAATCCACAACCGACCAAAGGATATTAAATTTTTTTACCCACATCAAACGACCCCTTGAACCCCACTATCGACCATCAAGCTCTCTGTAATGATCCTCAATTAAGACCAGGTCTTTGGGAGAACCATCCACCACCAAAACATTATATTTCTCTAACCAAGAGAAGTTAAGCCATTTCCTAACCATCAATCCTCGCCTCCCTGGAAAGTTCCAGATAGTCACAAGTGACAACCACCCAAACAATGAACTTCATCCACTATGGACCATAAAAAATATGTTGATACAAGCTGGGAGAGACCATATTTTTACCAGATGTTGGGATGAGGGTTGCTAGGGAGGATGCACAACAAACGAAAAACCCGACAACAATGTCAAACGATTCATGTATTTTTAAATATGTATAATTATATTATTTATAAAAATATATATTTATTATAATAATTTAAATAATTATCTGTATATTAATATTATTATATATATATATATATCTTTATAATACAACATAATATAATATTATAAAATTATTTAGATACTTATTTGATTATATATATCTAGATACACTTATTTAATGTATTTAATGTATTTATAAAATATGTTTATAAAATATGTCTATAATTTGTTTAAATATATCTATATAATGTATTTATATAATTTATATACATACATACTTAAATATATATATTATAAAAGTTGATATTAAAAAAATATTAGAGGGGGTTAAAACCCCCTATAATAAAATTGTTTATATATTAGAGAAGGTTTTAATAGTATATAATTTATAGATAAAATTTTATTGGGGATTAAAATCCCCACTAATCTGATATTTTAGTGGTGGAAAAACTAGAGTTGATTTATTAAATGGAATTTTTTAGAGGGGTTAAACCCCCTCTAATCTGAGAGATTAGCAGTGGTTTTAACCACCAATAATTGTTATACAAACATTTAATTTAGTGGATGTTTCGACTACCGCTAATATCATTGATTAGTAGGGCCTTTTCCCTCCTATAAAATAAATTTTCATATAATAAATTATCAGTGATTTTACCCACTGCTAAAATATAGATAGATTTAGGGAGCGTAAAATCCCCATATAAAACAATTATCATATAACTTAGGAGTGGTTTTACATAAACATTGTTAATATATCATATTATAGGGGTTTAATACCCCTATAAATTCAATTTTCATTTAATAATAATCGCCGCAAAAATATACATAATTTTTAGGGGGTTAAAACCTGATATAAATTAAATTATCATATAAATTAGCAGTGATTTTCCACAACCCACACTAAAAAGTCACTGCTAAATACATTGTTTTTTTGTAGTAAGGTGTTCAATAAGATTACTTTAATGGGGAGGTTCACCAAACATTGATTTGGTAAGTATTTCCATTAAATTGAATATTTATTAAAAACAAGTCCCCTAAAACATAAAATTGTTGATGTTAAAATTTTTCTTGGTCATAGGAAAACCCTTCGGATGTTATCGGCTTCCAAATTTTGAAAATTGTACTTCATAAGGGATGTTTCTATTAGTGAAATCCATGGTTTTCCCATCACCACTAATTAAATTTTTTTCATCACCCTTCTTAATATACACTAATTATAATAGTTACTTTATAATAACTATATTATTGGGTTATTTCAAATTTATAATTTTAATGAGAGAGAGAGAGAAGAGATAAAATAACTTGAATTTAAAAGAACCATCGGATGGATTTTGAATAGAGAGAGAGATATATTTGTTTTCATAGAGAGATGTTGGGGGTTACCAGGCAGGGCATTCCCTATTAAATACCCCAAGGAGACATATGAATTTAATTAAGCTTCCAAAAATTACAAATGGAAATATAAAATATGTTTAAATTAATTATGAAAATAGTGGACGACAGAAAAAATACATGAATACTAAATACCCTTTATTGAATTCTAAATAGTGGAAGCCAATACAAAATGATTCATCCACTAAGAATAAATGGAATAAGTGAATCCCAGATACCTGATTCATGATAATATTTTTACAATAGCTTCAAAATTGATGTCATAAGAATGAAACAATTGAAATTGATTAACTCAAATCAATTCTAAACATCATAGTAAATGGCACCGTACAACAACATCAAGTGGTTGTCAAAGGAAATATTGAAATCATGAAGATAATAACATGATTTTTACATGATTTGGAAAATTGGACTATGTTTATAGGACAAGGGAACCTGGGTTCCACTATAGAAAAAAGGAGGTACAACTAATATAATAAGTAGTAAAATAAACCATACTGACAAACCGTGGAAACTATCCAAGCATAAATTTCTAGTCCCTTTAGGAACCCATGGTCAAATTGGGGTCAATATTGGTAACATACTCACAAGTTGGACAAATACACTCAAAACACATGAAAAACAATAAAACATAAGAAAAAAAAGAACCCATAAAAATTAAAAGTATCAATACCTGGACGAATCACATTACAATGGTTTGGAAGATTCTTGAATTAGTAAAATACTTCATGGATTTAGGTGAGAGAATTCAATGATTTGATCATCATTCTTCACTGGTCATCCTCTAGAAATAGGTCACACACACCATAAAAACATTAGGTGCTTGGTGAAGCTTCATACCTATAGAACTATGGGGTTTGGATATCAACTCTCCATTAGTTATCCTTTATATTTTCTTCATTGGAAAACCCAAAAAAATTCATTAGTTTTTATCCATTCATCTTCTCCTCTACCTATCAGAGAATATAGAACCCTAAATCCAGGACCTCCCTGCCCCAAAAAATGAATCACCCCTCAAATTGGAGCAGTAAAAACCCACAACTAAAGAGAGGTGTAGAGGAATAATAATGGAGAAGATATATTCCCCCATCCCAAAAATAAATCCACCCCTAGAAGAAATAAACGTGAAAATTTTAGTGGACGGTAATCAGGAAACATGGATGGTGGGTAAGAGTTTGAACTTAAATGTTGAAAAATGTAGGGGCACCTCCAACTGAAATCGCTACACACAATATGAAAAATATCCATCATTTTTTTATCTAACTAAAAAATAAATTTAATTAATAAATTCCATTTTTTTGAAAAAAATAACAGTGATTTTTTTTTTCAAAAATATCCACCATGAATGTAAAATGCATATGACTAACCCCCCCAGTGTCTCTGCATCACTTAACCTTTCACATTGACTCAGGCGAACATAAAATAATACTAAAAACTTCTAAAAGTAAATCATTATGTCCTCTATGTGAATCTCAATGACAAAAAATTTGCTGAATCCAATGACCTCTAAATCTAACTACTAAAACATGCTTAGAATAACATGCTAAACTAAGAAACAACATTAAATGAACTTACATAATACTTCCATTATCACATGTCTGATCTCTTACTGAACTAATTCCACCATAGGTTTGGAAATCTCACTTGAACTTGCAATAACCCAATAGAAAATAGAAGAACCATTATTCAAATAGAAAAAACAAAGAAAAAAATACAAGGTATAAACAAGACCATAAAAATGAATAAATTACAATGAAACAAAAACAACAAAAGAAAACCCAGCCTTGTAATAGACCAACATTAGCCAACCAGACCAGTCACATGACCCACACCAATATAGGGTGGGGTAAAATATATATAATGAAAAAAGTATTGAAAATAATAAAACCAATATGGTCAACTAGAGTATTGTGGGGAACCAAATTAAATGTATAACTAAGCCAAACTGGCTAAACCAAAATAAACAACAAGTCTCTATGTGTCCAACAGTCACCTCCAAACTATCCCAAAACAAAACAGTAACATAAATTGAAGTCTTCATGATACAAAATTCTCTTCCCTTTACCTGTATCCTACAAAACAGGGTCTAAAACTACCCAAATAAAAAAGTATGGTTTTACCAAAAAAATCCCGATAGGATACCACCACAGATTTATAAAAGCTATAAAAATAAGAATTCACTTGTCCACGCTTTAAAAAAATTATAGTTTTATATGTAATTCTATAAAAAACACAATTTTAAATCCCATTTTACAAATAATCTTGAGTTTTTCACAAATTTCATGATATAACTTTTAAATTCCGAAACAATTTAGGTCAAGATACTGAAAAGTAAAAATACATGTAAGACAACATCCATGAAATGAACTCTCATGTAATAAATAACCAGAAACAACAACTCACCTACAATCTAGGATCTATCCTAAGGGAATATACCTACTAGACACCCACAAGACCAAAAAAGTAATAACATTGGTTGCCAACTAACATCAAGGAATACCATAGACCATCAACATATAAAAGGATACTTGATAGTGGTGTCACACACACTAAGGATACACATGTCTCTATCTCGACATACCCAAGGTTCCTACTGTGAAATTTTTGTCAATTTATATTTTAAAAACAATGCTCATATTTTAATAAAATAATTTCAATTCCAATACAATCTTCATCAGGGTTTTAAAATATTTCTTCCATTTAAAATAAAGGAAATTACATTTTCTAGGGAAAACCCCCTTTAAAACACAAACCCATGCCCCTTTAAATTTCAATTCCTAAAATACCATTTCAAATCTCAAGAAAAAAAATATGAATGAGAATAAATTCAGGAAATTAGAATAATTAAAAAGGTCCACCTACCTCAAGAGCATAGAAAACCTAACAGACATTGAAAAAGGGGACTAAAAACCACAAGATCTACCTTTGAATGACATGGTGCGACCAAATAATGAAAATGATATATAGTAATCACAATTCAATCTACAATTACTAAAAAATTGTGTATATACCACAAATGAGGGAGAAATTGAGAGGAAGGCTTACCAAGGGAGATGAAGTGCTTAATCATTTTGATCAATCACTGAATGAATTGATCTGGATAGAAGGTCGACACCCAAAATCAGAAAGGTCATGAGATCTGGTTGAGTGGGGGAGGATGAATAAAATGAGCCGTAAAACATTAACAGGACACCCTAAATACTAGAACATGGGTAATTACATAAAATTCAATCCTTTACATTTCATGAATCCATCTAATTTTCAATTATGTCAAAAAACATGAATCCTTTAATTAAAAACCATATTATCACTTTAGATGTTGTGTAACCCTTACACGATATGTAAAAACACATGTGGTGAATTATACTCATGGGATGAGTCCATACAGTATTACACATCGTGAAACCCAACTACAAATCATGTATCTTCCAAATGAACAAAATCACTCAGGTCATCTCATCTTTCCTAGAATACAATGATAATAGCCCCACCACCAACTGCGATAAATAACCACATAAAACAAGAAAACATAGGGCCACTCATCCACAAAAAATAGAGTTGGAAGTCATATAAATTTCTAGATTTAAGGGATTCATGGTCAAGGATGTATTTGACATAAAAGATAATGTTGACGTAGGGCACGATGTAGAAGGTGATGAGGTATTCAATGGAGTTGGTGTAGGGATAAAATAGAGGCTTCAACTTCCACCCCATAGCCTTGTTTACCACCATCACGAATGAATCAGTTCTATGATCCAACAGTGGCCTCAAGAACCCATCTATTCTCCCTAAATCACTTTTCTCCCATAGTATAATTGATAATAAAATGTTGGGAATCAAGGAGACAGGGAATCATTGAGATTATATAGGACCTTAGGTGGTTGAATTCCTAGTGGGTGAATTGGATGATGACATCCCTGGTGATGTTGTCGAGGATGGCGCGACTGACGCTGAGCGGCCTGGGGCATCCTTTGTTCAGATTCGGTGCCAGCTAGTCCAACCCCAATCACAGAGCACCCCACGCGATGAACTCTACCTGCAGACACTCTAGACTTACAAGGAACTCTAGCAAGTTCGTTCTAGTCATCGGTCCAGAGCGGGTGCATGTTGGGAGGTGGAGTACGGTGAAGAGGACTTATATGATGGCAGAGAAAGAAGAGTATGTGAGAGGAGGAGGGGATGATTCCATGGATTATTGTGTCTATATTATGGGTCTCCATCCATTTATACAAGATAGATAAATATATACAGAGAAAGATCCAAGACTGCGGAGCAGAGCATAGTCAAAGACATAACCAATTTTAACACAACCAGAATATTGTGCCATTGGTGAAACCACTACATCTAGATGTTCCAATTACAAAAATGTGAAATACTCTTTTCAAATTGAATTACCCAGTTTTCATATTTAAAATTCCATTTACATCATTTTAATATGACTCATAATACAATATTCTAATGAATAAATAGTATTTTGTCCATGGATATGACATATACCAATTAGAAGCATGTACTGATCCTTCTCTACTATTCTAAATTGAAATTTTTTTCTTCTAAAATCTGAAGGGGGTTTCCTCCAAAACATTATGAGTATAAAATAATGGCAACATAAATGAGAATGAGATATCATATTTAAATATATTTTTTAAAAAAATTTATATTTTATTGGCAAAATAACTTCAAACCATATATGGAATGACTATTAAAAAAACTAACCAAAACTATTGTCCAATAATCACTATTATAGAACATGTATATATCACCATGAAGATTTAATTTTTATAACTACTCATAATGCATGGTTTATTAAGGCATTATTATATGCCTGTTATTTTACCAATGTTGATAAAGTTTATTTTATCGGTACTGGTTCAAGCGCCGATAAAACCTATATTTTTTAAGCATAATTTTTAATGATGATAAAAAAATTATTTTATGATCCTTCTTTTTAAAGATGATGTAAAAGAGCCAATAATATTATAATAACATTATCAATTACCCTAATATGATAATCAATAAAAAATCATTACTATTAAAAAGAATATAGTTAATATGAGTCAATTTTCAATTAAAACAATTTTCTTTATATTTTCATTTTCCATTAAAATAAAAAACATAGAAATTTAGAATTTAAATTAGCTAAATATACCTAATTTTTTATTATCTCATTACAAAATTACTTTAGTATGAATTTTTTTGACATTTTCATAAAAAAGATGATTTTTAGTAAAAAAAATATGGGTTTTACAATACATAAAATTTTTATAACCTTACCATTATATAAGAATGAACTATAAATTTATAAATCCTTTCAGGTAATCAAATATGAATTTTACGAATACCATTATTCATTTTAAAATATTATTTTAACTTATAAAAACACATGAGATTCATTTTTATAACTAATTGAAATGTTAATTTAATATAAAAAATATTCTCAATATTTTCTTTAATCAAGTGTTCTTCAAGGAAGATTCGTTTTTTTACTTGCATTAAAAGCCTCATATTATTTATTTTTTTTTAAAATAATTTAACTTATTTGATTTTAAATCAATATTCAAGATAATTATACCTTATATATAAATTTAAATTTAAAAAAAATCAATTTCCAAAAAATTGTTTTTATGTGACAAAGTGTATTTTTTTAATATTATATTTTCGCACCTAATTTGAAATTAAATGTGTCAAAATAGGTAAAAGGTATATCATAATATTTTTCCTTAAAATTAATTACTATAATTATAAATTAATTACTAATGTAAAAGTGAGTTTGGGTAAAAAGATTAGAGATATATCCAAAACCATAAATCAAACAAATTTGTCTAAATTGGGAGTCATTGAGATGAGTGTCAACCCAAAATAAATCTATATTCCACTTTTTAAATTTTTTCCCTTTATCACATAAATATTTTCCACACCTAGATTACAGTTTCTCTATTATTTTATTCTTTTCATGGCAGCGATTCTTTTGGGTAAGGATTTAGTCAGGTTCCCAGCTTGAATTTTTGAGTTTTTTATGTTTTGGGTGAGTCATATCCATGTGCACATTTTGAGTCATATCATGTGAGGCCTAGGAAAAATATGAAGCTTCTAGTAGATTTATAGGATAAGGGGAACACCTTGCACATGGTTAGGAGAAACCATGCGGCAAGCATGTAGGGGAAGCTCTGAAATTCGATAGAAACATTATTCATAGTTGGCATATGGTTTCCCAAACCTTGTGGCCATCCCATTTGTGTGACCATTATCTATAGTATGGTGTGCATGGTTGGTTAATTATTTGGAAAATCATGAGGCTTTCTTGGGTAATTAGAATCTTGATTTTTGATGTTTACCCACCCCTATTTTTAAACAATTTTGGATTCCCTCTACCCTTGCTCAAGCTAGGAACACCAGGGGACTTAAAAAACCTCATATCCTTTCCCACCCTCCCCCATTGATGATTTTATATGGTTCTAAGGTGTGTTTATTTGTTCTTTTTATCATATTCAATGTCAGGGTTCAAATATTCTACTTCATCACCCATATCGTACAAGTATCATTGTTTTACATGAGATACTAAACTCCACCCATCATCCATGAAATCTTCAACATAATATACCATTTTCGCTTGTGATGATAATATATACAGATCATTTAATTCACAATCACCAACACACATCATGTGAGAGAAGTGCACAAAAGTAAATTTCAAGTAATCTCTTTTAACACCCCAGATAATATCGATACAATTGCATTTGAATAAAACAACTAAAAAATACCCATGGTAGTTTAATTTTATAATATCAGTTAACATTGCATAGTATCCCAATTTTAAAAACATAAATATACCACTATTCTATGATTTAAATTCCCCTTCTGGATCAAATTTATGAAATTTAAATTCATTCAAATTTTAAGCGTTGAACATTCTAGCCTCTTTTAGAGGACCTCAAGGAAGAAACTTCTAATCTTCTGACAACTTATCTTGAGTATCAGTATTCATGAACTACAAAAAGTTGTATACATTAATATATTTACAAAATATATTTGTCAACCTAAGATCCTTATTGATTGTAATATTTATGTACTTACATGTCGTGCAAACAATTCTAGAATCACATTATTAATAGATTTTGTTATATCATTCTCATTTCATGTTAGACATCTTATTCATCTATTTTTGTTATATCCTAAACTCTTCAATAAATGGATATATAGTTTCACTATTCAATAGCACATTTATATGTGCCTATAGTAATTCTATTTTTTTCAATGTACCATTTGAGCTCCTCCCAATTGATCGGCCAATAGCATGAAAGAATTTTGATTTCCCATGTAGTGGATGTTGATTTGATTTGTTGTAAACATTAAAAATTAATTGAATCTTGTCTTAATATCATCCAATTGTCTAGAACAAAAGTTAATACACTCCTCTTACAAATAGCATTTAGAAATAAAGCCTTCAGTTTGATATTTATATTTCATGTATGATTTCAAATGCCCCAGATATCTTTGAAATAAAACAACAAAACATTATTTTTTATTTAATAAAGTTCTTATAATTGTTTATTTAAATGAAAAACATATAATCAAAGTACCTATCAATTGGTCATATTAATAAATAATGTATGGGGCCTCCTAATTTAGCTTCCTTATCCAAATCCATAGTTAAATGCATCATGATAGAAAAAAGTGGCGGAGGAATGATCGTCACAATGAAAAAAGATTCAATACAAATATCTCCAGAAGGGTTTCAAGCTCAAATGGTTGTAGTGTTTTCTCACATAGTTTTCTAAAAAATGTGAAAAAATTTTGTACAAAAAAATAATATTTTCACGTATTAATATAAACAATGCCTATTGTAGTAACTAATGTAACAAAATATGTGAATTGCGAATTTTATATATCTGTATCTTATGATTCTTTAAGTAAAAACCCCATAATATTTTACTTGAATACCCATTAGATACCCTCACATGTTTTAAAATTCAAATGAATGTATCTTTATCCCTATTTTTCATTGAAAATATTTCCAGAGCGTACTTTCTGTTGTCATAATGCTAGATATCACACTTTATGTTCATTGAGTGTAAGTCTTTTCGAGCATTGAGATGTTCCTTCAATTTTCCGTTCTCATTATGAAATGTGAAGATCAAATTGTCCCACCCATTCTTCTCAAATTGCATAACATTAATATTATTCTGAAACAAAATAAATTCTCAATATGTAAGTTGAAGAATATACTTTTTTCTTCCATTATTTTGTTCGGATTTCACATGACGATTCACTTCGAACTCATTTACTACCCTCATTCAAATGACGCACCTTTCCAAATTCTATTTCAACATTTCCAAGTTGTGAAAATATTTAAGAACCTATTAAAAACATTGGATGTGGTCTATGATAAATATTACAATTTAATTTTGACTTGTAAAAACAAAATCTATAGGATGCATCAAGAAATATTCTATGACACTAGATAACCATTTTTTACTATGTGTTATTCATTTGGGCTCAAAATAAACATTATAAACAAGACAATCCAAAACCGTGTAAGTGTTCCAACTAGCTAAATTCCCAAGCCCAGGGAAGTCACTAAGGGTCCACTTTAGTGCATCTTGCATTATGAACCCCATTCATGAAGATGCATCATTTGTCTAAAAAATTGTTCCCCATAACTTCTGTAATTATTTATTTAGAGGTTGTAAGTATACATCAATATCATTTCTAGACATTTTTTCCACGAATAATCATCAAAATGATAAAATATGTTAGTTTCATACACATAAACAGAGTAATATTGTATGGGATCAAAACAACTAGCCCAATACTATAATAAGTGCTCAAAATCCCAAATGGTTTGAATCCATCAAAAACCAATCCCTATCGAACACTCCTAGGATCAGATGAGAAATATGGATCTATTGAATAAAATTTCTTCCATGATTTTGAATCTATTGGATGTCGCATTAACCTATCATTGTTATTATCTATAAAATTCCACTTTATGTATTCAGAAGTTTTTTATGTCATCAATAATATTTTAAATCGAGGATTTAAATTAAAGTAATTAAAAACCTTTGAAGACATGTTCATTTTCTTCTTCTTCATTGTATCATGTTGATTCAGACTTCCAAAATCACCCATTGGCTTCCATCTATAAGAAGAACATTTTTTCAATCCTATCTGCTTGATTCATCTCCCCAATATTGCATACAATCAATGCAAAACACATGTATTTTTGTATAATTTAGACAAATATTGTTAAAAACTTTTTCCGTATCAAAAAAAGACTAAGGGATATAATCTTTAAGAAATGAATTTTGAAACAATTCCAATATCATAGACATTTCATTATTTGTAATTGTACATAGACAATCGATATGGAACAACTCCAGCAGAAAATAATGTTTTGATTATTTAAAAATTACACTATACCACTCTTAATTTCCATCATCAACTAAACCATGAAACACATTTGTTTATTCAATGAAGTTTTCTATAACGCTATACTCCATAAAATCAAGAGGAGGATCCAATGATATGTTATAATATTGATTAGGTTGTCTTATAGTCTAAAAAACAACACTTGTTAAGTTTTTATTTGTAGAACCCTCAATTGGTTATTCTGATATGTTTTGATGTTGATGATGGTGTCTGGAAATACAAAATGAATCATTTTTAAGGTTTTGAATTTCATTTTCTATTTTCGATGAAGTTTGGAGTTCATTCTCTCAATTGACCTTAGTGCTCAAACTTTTTGTAACGTTTGATTTTTTATTCCAAATAAAACAAAAATATTGAGTAGGGAATTTCTTCAATATCAACTGTTCATAAATTTCATCTCTATTCAAACATCTTCTAATTTTATATTTAGGAAATGAACATAATATTCTCATATCAACGGATCGATTGGAAATTACAAAATCTAAAAACTCTTCTAAACCCTTAACATACTAAAGTGTGTTTCTCAGTAATGTAATTCAACTTTTATCCATATCACAATGTGGGTACAATTTATTAAAAAAAATTAAGACATGTAAGTATTTCAATGTAACAAAAGAGATAAATGGAAGTGGAAAAAACAAAACTCAAGTAGTTATAAGAAGATTCATATAATTACTATAAAAGGAAAAGTAAAAAATGAAATCAATTGTGGATAGTGTTTTGTAAAATAAAAGAAAAATAAAATTCATACATTCAATAATCTAAAATAGGAATCATGGGATAAACACTATAGGGTCAATAAGTCTAGGTGAAACTAGTAATTATCTAGCACTATAGTGGTGAATTTAGAGTTCTAACAAATCCATTTCTAGAGGGGCACCACATAAGGCTTTACTAGAATTTCAAGTTGGGGTCTAAGAGACTCTATTTTTGTATTTCACATTCTATTTTTCCTTATAGATGGTACATATCAAACCAACTATAGTGGTTTTAAAATTACCTAATAGATTCACTACATTCCAAAAAAAATATATGAATATTTTTTATTTCGAGTGAATAATTTGATCTTCCCTGCTGATTTTTATGTTTTAATCATAGAGGATGAAAATACCTCTATTTAGTTAATTATCATCTTGGATAATTTTTCCTAGAAATATAAAATGAGATCATAAATGTTCATTAAGGTACTATAATATTGGAGTTTGGTTAAAAAGTTTTCCACTTTAATATTTTTGATTCCATCATGTACCAATAATAAGATAACTCGATTTTTTGTTAAATTTTCTCATTCTGATTAGTATAATACCTATGAATAAATTTGTTTGATATAATAAATATTACATTTGGGAAAAATTAAGATCGGATAATTTTATCAAAAACAATTGGAAAAAATATAAATATTCTATCCAACCATCTGAAGATGAAATAAATTTTTATTTATTTTATGGATATTACTATTTATTTAATGAAAAAGTATTTGATACTTCATATCTTGAATATGAAGTGAAAAAACATTGAGTTAAGTAACCCAAATAGTTTTTATCTTTAGTCCAACCTCTAGATCTAGAATCAAAACTCATGCCTACTAATTTAACATATGTACTTATAATAGAGAGAACAAGACAACAACTATAATTTCATGACAATTTTCTATTAATAAAGAATAAAATATGATACATATTTTTGACATAAAATTCACATGTTATAGGCTATAATTAAGGAGACATTTCTAGAATGCATTGTAAATGTTCCTAGTATAAGTTTAACAACAAATAAATTATCCTTCACTATAGTTGATTATTCTTTTATGGTATTACTACCTAAAATTTCAAGTGATATTTTTCCCTATATTATTTATAACTATTTAAACAACACCACAAATATAATGATCATGAACTAAATAACTGAATAATACTCAGACAACACCTCTATAACATATCAGGTGTTACTTTTGACTTCCAAAGAATTGTTAAAATATAAAGGAATGATATATAAAGACGTAAGAGATGTATTTCCCTCTTTTTACTGTTACCTAAAATATTATAGGTTCATTGAAAAATTTTATCATGACCTTATCAGAAGTAGAAATTACTCAAACACACAACCTAGTCATTAGAAAGGGCACATTTCAATCAGGGACACATGGATGATAATAAATGAATATAAATATATGAACATGAAATTCCACATGATCACAATCCAAAATATCCATAAATTCTATAAATTTCATGAAAGTAGGAAAAGAAAACATATACATAAATTAGGAAAACCAAACACATACTAAGTACCAAAAATAGATGTTTAATGAGTAGGATCTCTTGAATAAGAACTTTTTGACAAAACATGCATGTCTTCTCCACTAATAAATTAAATTGTAAAAATGATCCAACTAATTTTAAAGACTGCAAATGGAAATAAATATTTTTCTTTGATTTATTACTCTTACATGGATCACGTACAAGAAGTTCAACACACATCCAAAGTGAGACACATGTAAGGTGTATGAATAACATACACACTAGGTGATCACCTCCCAATCCCCAATATCCTTTCACATTCCAACTTGTATTAATAAAATAATAAAAATATGTAGGAATAATAAATATAAAAAAAATATACTTTAATAATGGAATTTAAAATAGATTTCATTGATAATGAAAAACCCCCCTATATCGAGAGGACCCATACTTGATATACTTACGTCAGGACTAACGTAGGATCTGATATAAATGATATAAAATATTTAAGGTGAAACACTAATACCATTTAAAGGAAAAATTATCATATATATTATATTTAGGAAAATCATGTGTCTCGTGTATTTATGAATAATGGGAGGGGTATACTAGTGTCAAGGTATTGTTATCCCATCACATACCATCAACCTACCCATCACTAATGGGTGTATCTAATAAAACTTTTCTATATAATCATATAATATCCCTTTCAATCATGCTTAATACTATAAAAATATCAAATTTAACAATAATTATAACTTTCATTACAATTTAAATCATTCTAGGAAAGCAATAAGAAATATCATAACTCATTTTATAACCTGAAAATCATTCTAAATCATTGAGGGTGTCATCATGACATAAAAAATAAATAAACTCCATTTTTATCGACATTAACAAATTATATAACATTAAATTAAAATAATCACACAAAGAAAAAGTCAATAGTTTTTTAGTCTATTCTATCAACATGATAATCATAAACCATCGTAAGTCAAACAACATAAAAAATTATAAAATGATTTGTAAAAATAAAATCAGTTGAAATATATCTATTTTAATTATTTATACTTGGTAAAAAATAATTTCTATCCCAACCCTTTAAGTACATGATAAGAATAAAGTTTCCGCCAATCAAAATAAAAATATAATTCTATATTGAGGTCCATAGGGAAATTATTGGCCATTTACAATTCAATTTGACAAGTATAAATAAGAGATCACACCCAATACCATGAATAAAAAGTAGAATAAGTATGTTTAAAGGAATGAGACACCCTTAACATGATTTGGGAGCACTAAAAGTGATGGTTCGGGGGAGAGAGGGGTTGGTGGCTTGTGCTCAAGCTTAGAGAGAGGGGATGGAGGCTTGAGATTGAGTATGTGGTGCATCGATAGTGGCAGTTCGGTAGAGTAGGGCGTGAAGGGGGATGGTGACGATGGATAAGGGGAAAGACAGTGTTGGGGATAAGGGGGATGATGGTGAGGGACTAAGGATTGATGGGGTTAGGGTAATAGGGGAAGTAGGTGTTAGGATTAGGGGGTATGGGGGGAAGTGTTGTGGGAAAAAACGTTTTTACTGTGGTTTTTAAAAAACCTCCTCTATATTTTGACAATTTTTTAGCAGTTATTTCTTTAAATGTCACTAAAAACCACAACTAATAACTGAATGTGGTGTAGTGAGACTCACCCAATAACCCAAGACCTTTCTTCCCTCAAACCATATAAATAAAACACATTGAAATTATATAACTCTTGGAATTTCAATCCAAGAATCAGTATTAAAAATGACCCCTACTCCCAAATTTACAAATTCAAATTTCTTATAAAATTTATAAGTCACTAGGAATATGCTTTGTAAAACTCCCAATCATAGAACTTCTCAATCCCAAGAATCATAATAATCCTTTCAACCTACACATATGACCTACCTTCCTCATCCGTTCATATCAAAATTGTTACAATGGAACACTGAGTGACCATTAACTATAAAACTCCAAACATGGGGTGCCTAATTCATTAAAGGCAGATCCACCACTCATACCCATAATTAAAACATAAATATAGATCTAACCCATTAAATTTTATCCCGAAACACTATAGTGTCATCAATTGGTTCATCCTTGAGCTCATAGTGATCCCCGCTATAAGACTCGTCTCATAAAGGTTGATTCTAAGCCACAGTTCTTTAAACCATCATAATCTCTTATCAAAAACTCATTTCTAGTTGTTAAAATAATTTCTCTATATTATTTACATATCCCCATTTCGAATTATATGAAAATTTACTAGTCCAATCTCATATGGATGATAATTTTTAAAGGATATTGGACTAAACTACCAACATGTTATCTCATTACCACTCAAACATATTACATCAACTCCTCAAAGTAATCTCATGATCATTCGGTTCCCCCACTAAAGTATAAACCCAATATTTAGTGAAATTACATAGTTGGGTCACTAACCACGCAAACCAGTTATCATTTTCTCCCCCATAGAACCAATTCCCCATCAATCTGACTCATGCTCGGACCATATCAAAATCATCTTAAGGCTGGTTCCAATGTAAAGAATCCATCCAAAAAAAATCAAATATAGAGTTCATAAAAAATCTAGATAAAAACCATTTCTCTAGCACACCAGCACACTAGTTCCACCTTCACTATCCATCAACTACTCTCATCACACCCAGAACCCTACCCATATGTAGTTGTACTTACTCATACTATATTCCATCCATTACTGCGTGAAATGAGTGTAGATGATCATCCCACTCATGCCTGAGTGCTAATTTGAAACATCAATCACCATTAGTTCATGGATTATTAGGAACATCATAATAGAAACCCACTAATGTTACATATATAATGAGAGTCACCCCATCCATGACTAATGGTTCACCCCCACCATATATATTTACTTATACCACACCTCAAGTGCAACCACAATTGGTTCCATCATCATACTTGTGTAACTTATTAAAAACCACACCTACCACCATCAACTCTTGAAACCAATCCATTAATGTTTTCATTATCTTCACATATGAATTGACTCTTATCAATATCCCAATTTCATGTCTTCAAGCCTATAAGAACCCGAATCTTTGTTTCTGGTATGTTTTTAATTTTCTGGTCGTTTTTTAGGAAAAGAGGAAAATCTCAAAATTTTCTAAGTACACAGCGTGTATTTTATAAGTACACACCGTGTACTTTGATCCTGCACAAGGCCATGCACTGGCCGTGTCAGGTCCACACACACGATGTGTAGTGGTGATGTGGAGGCCGCTTAATGCGGTGTATGGAAAAGGCAAGTATACATTGTGTACTCAAGAAGTACAAGACGTGTACTTTTCATTTTATTTCATTAAATGGACCGGGGTCATGTCTAATCCCTATTTCCGTATTCTT
Source organism: Viscum album (assembly GCA_963277665.1). Taxonomy (NCBI): domain Eukaryota; kingdom Viridiplantae; phylum Streptophyta; class Magnoliopsida; order Santalales; family Viscaceae; genus Viscum; species Viscum album. The sequence goes on along the minus strand of OY728157.1, from coordinate 195,576,592 downwards.
CTTCACCTAATTACATTTAGGGCATCCGAGGAGGCCAAATCATCTCCGAGCCACTAATCTGTGACCAGTTATCAAAATCGAACGCTATCGGTTACAATAGAATCACATCAGTGAGTTCTTGGTTCTACCTTGGCCATGTTTCCTGATTCTTTCCCTTATGGGAGTTAAATAAGGTTGAAAATTTTAGACTTTTTTGCAGATATTCTCCATTCTAGGATGATTCATAGGCCTAGGTTCAACTATATTGATCTCATAGGATCGAGGTAGGTGGTTTTTTCCCTACGTTGAATGTCTTTGAGTTTTTGTGCAAAAAGTGTCAGATTCCCATGTATTTGGAATCTCGAGTTTGGGGTTTGAACCTGTATTATTGTCTGACTTAGATTGATTATATTCCTGAGGTTATTAGATGATTAATTATTTCTTGTTAGCATGTTTGAGGATCACCTATGGGTGTTTCCCTTGTTTTGGATGTTTACCACCATTTGGCTTAGGTTGCCTGTGAGGCATACATTGTTGCGTTGAATGCCTTCCTTGAGATATTTTATTGGATGTATTGCCTACTGTTTATATGATTTTGATGCATTGTAGCTTTTAGCCAAGTAGTTGTTGAACTTACTCAGGGCTGCTGACAGTGGATTACACATGACTAGACTGCTCAGGGCTGTGTGAACCTGGTGCGGTAGACTAAAGAGGGAATTGACGATTAAGGGCTTCCCTAGAGAGTCTGTTATAAATTAGTATCGTTCGCAGGACCAATAAGAATTAGACTATGTGCTTCCTCAGAGTTTCCTTAGTTACGTATCCAGCATATAGGGGGAATTAGATGTAAGTGCTTCCTCAGAGAGTCTATAGGTATCGTTGCATGACCACATGGGAATTGACGGTGAGTACTTCCCATAGTGTATATTCCTTTGTATGATTACTTGACTATAGGGGTCTACCAGTATGATCCACCCAGAGAGTCAGTGTGAATTTTTTTTGGTTGGTTGTGACGAGTCCACCATGCCAAAGAACAAGCTGGTGTTTTGTACTGCTTGTAGTAAGGGTAGTCTGCTGAGATACATGTTGTGTTACTTACTATGCTTAGGGAATATAGAGATATTTCTAGATTCCTTGGGTAATAATTAAATGACTGAATTAAATTTTTATATAAATGGGAATGGAGATTTGTAGGATTGTTTACTTAGTGTACTCCTGTTTCTCTGTGCATTTAATTCATTTACTTTTTCTATATTTATCACTGAATGTAGGGCACAAATCTTATGGTGATTGCCTACTAGGATTAGTCTCACACCCTGTTTGGGTCCTACTTTTTGGCCCAACCATGTTATATGGTTGCAGGTGTGGATAGGGATTGTGGCCCTTCAACCTCAGGTACATGATTGTTGGTTGGAGCTAGAGAGAATAGGACCGAGCCTAGGCTTGCGATGCTGTTGGAGTTGCTCTTTACTTTTTGTACTTTGTTCTTAGTTGTGTTTCAGAATGTTGTTGTGTTGCTGCTTTCCTTAGATACATGTACCTGCTGTATCATTTTCATCATTATTATATTATAAATTTCTTTCGCTATTTACTTTCAGTTATTTTATGTTGTTTACTACATCAACTATTGACTGTTATTTACTTCTCTTTTTATACCTTACCAAATTAGGTCATAGTTTCTCCAAAGACTCACCAAGGCCCTCACTGCAAGTCGACCGCCTCTGGAGTTTGGGGAAATGCGCTAGAGGTCATGTGGAGAACCAGGTACGGGGTACCAATTGAGTGGCTCTGGATTCGGGACGTTACAAAGTGGAATCAGAGGAGTTCTTTCCTTTTCTATTGACATACTTTTTCATGACATTAGACAAGGATAGGACAAAATAGTTAAATTGTAAATAGTTGTGCCCAGGAGTTCTAGAACCCGTGTACAGGGAAAATCCATATTACCTAGAATTTTACAATTTTTTAGGTTTGTAAATGTTATAGTTTACATGATTTCACTGTTGGGTGGTGCACTTGTTTTGTGCTATTACTGTTTATATGATTGTGGTTATATTTTGTTGCAACCCGATTAGATGAGGGTATTCCATCTCATGCATCATATAGTCACTTGTTAGAAAATCACATGTCTTGCATTTTTTCATGCCATCTAGGTTGCATTAGAATTTGCATGTTGTTCTGATAGAATTTGTGATAGACGATGCATGCTGTTGTGAGAGCTGCTGTGATAGAATACATGTCATGTTGATAGGGTATCATTTGTTTAGAGATTCCTTATCATGGACACCATGCATTGGTCTTAGAGGTGTTATGGTCTCTCGATGATCAGAATTTGGTGGGTCGTGAGTTTTTTTATACTGTTTACTTGTTATATGCATTGTTATGTTGCCAATATTTGATACGCAGGGAGTATGGGCCCCCATAGATTGGAATTTGGCGCCTTAATGCTTTTTTTTCTATGTTTTCTGGGCTCCAATGCAGTTTTGAGGCTACTATCTGGAAAAACCCAGAATACACGCCGTGTACATCATGAATAAATGCTGTTTAGTTTTTAACCATGTCACTGACTATGTGGACAGGGACACGGGGTTGTGAAAGTTCTTTTAGGAACACGTCGTGTACTAGTTTAGCATGCCGTGTAGTGTGAATTGGGTATCTGGCCGTGTCACGAACAACATGGGCCAGGGGTTTCCTTCATGTACATTCTGTGTCCATCTAGAACACGCCGTGTAGGGTCGGCCGTGTTTCAGGCCGTGTCGCTAACTACATGGGCTAGGTAAGTCTTGTCTAGTACACATCGTGTCACCTTTGAACACGCAATGTAGTTTTTTCAATGGGGAGCTGTGTGACCACGCTGTGTAGCTGAATACATGGGTTGGGAAAATCCATAGGGAAACATGTCGTGTACCATGTTGAAACACCATATAATAGTGGTATGTGTACCAATCCGTGTGACTAACGACACGGAAAATGGAAAAATCTTAAGGACACACCGTGTAGTGGACCGAAACGTCTTGTACTGTTCTTTTGGGATAGACCGTGTTCCTAGCCGTGTAGGAGTGATCAGTAAGGGAGAAAAAGATTTAGTACACGCTGTGTAGTTTTAGAACATGCGGTGTAGCTGAATGGTTTACACAGCCATGTATGGCCAAGGTACACGCCCTGGGCGAAATTTCCGAAAAACACACCATGTAGTGTTACTAACACACCTTGTAGTAATGTTTTTCTAGAATTTTAAAGTTTTTACCTCCTGTTCCATTTTACTCTATTATGTTGAAACAGTTTTCTTCGTCATAGAAGGTGTGCTTTTGTCTTTTCAGAGCTATGGCACCAAAACATCCTCTCGTTGCATGTCAGGAACCAGGCAGTGACCGTACGCCTGGGATGACATATCAGGGACTACCTGTAGTTCCGCCTATCATTACGAACATTGCACCTTCAGTGATTCTATACACTGATGTCGATTCTCAGTTCATATAGGGTTTCATGAGATTCCTGCAAACCTTTCAGGGAGCTCAACATCCTGAACCGTCTATGGAAGAGCTGACGTAGGGTTTTCAGCAACAACATCCTCCCACGTTCACAGGGGAGGGAGGACCACAAGCAGTGGAGTCATGGCTAGAAGCCATCCTATCCATTTTCGAGAACCTGGAGATGCCTCTGGAGAGGAGAGTGAAGCTCGCAACTTATATACTGCGAGATTCCTCCAAGAGGTGGTGGGATGTGGTTTTGCAGGCAGGGTGCCAATAGGCTATGGCTTTGGACAAGTTTTAGTGTACGTTCTTTGACTACTTCTACTTGGCGATGCCAAGGAATGATAGATCCAGAGAGTTTATGAACCTACAGTAGGGTACTCTCATAGTTATGGAGTGTTCCTATCGCTTCACATAGTTACTGAGTTTTACTCCCGTTCTGGGGAATGAAAAGCTGTTTTTAGCGAGGATGATTGAGGAAGGCCTCAGACCGGACATCAGATCACAGGTGAACATATTCCAGTTAACTTTTATTACCCTGATAGTCAACCAGGTGCATATCATAGAGAGAAACCTGAGGGATACGGGAGTTGTGGACAAGGGTGGTTCATCTTTGAGGGAGGAATCTTTTCAGGTAGACGACAAGAAGCGCCATCGATAGTCTACATGAGGTGACCTGAGGAAGTGAGGTATTCCTTCCGGTAGACGAGATCTTACTTCTAGAAACCTAGGGGGTGCTTTAAGTGTAGAAAAATGGGCATAAGAATCCTCAGTGCTCGAGAGACCCAGTGGAGTGCCAATCATGCGACAAGATGAGTCATCTACAGCGTTTCTGCATGGTTCATATTCCAGCGGCTAGTGAAGAAGGATCAGTTTTGACTCCATGTACAGGAGTAGGATTACCAGTTCCGCAAGAGAATGGGGGCTAGGGTTCTTTAGGCCATTCAGTCTAGGGTAGAGGCTTTGGATGCAGTGTTCAGGCTCAGAGATGGTAAGCTCAGTGATCCCAGGATGCTACATAGGGCCACAATACAGGCCATACTTTTACAGTAGAGCATATTTATCAGGAGAAATATCCCGGACCTTCCATATTTTAAGGTACGATTTTAGTAGCCTCAGATTTATCCTCTGCAATTTTTGATACAGTAGCTTCTCATAGCATTGTTTCTGTGCATACTGTAGAAAGAATTATTCTTACTATTTATACAATTGAGGATATGATGACGCTAGAAACTCCCTTGGGAATTAGAACTGCTAGTCTGCATTAGTTCTTAGACTTCCCCCTTGAGGTTGGTGGGTGTCTTTTTTCATGGAGTCTCTATTTTTGGGATATAACAGGATATGATTTCATTCTTGGGATGGACTGGTTAGTTCCCTTTCAGGCCTTTGTCGATTACTATCATCATAGGGTGAGTTTCACATCACCAGAGGGCGGATATTTTCATCACAAGGGCGAATGGGATGTCCAGGAAATCTGAGCGGGAATAAAGCATCATCGGTTGGGTGGTGTTACGGTCTATATTTCTAGCTTATATCTGGATGACCATGGGACTTATCAGATAGATATTCCTCTAGTGGTTAATCTCTTTCCAGATGTCTTTCCAGAAGACTTTTCATGTTTTCCTCTAGAGCGAGAGGTAGATTTTTCTATCAATCTTGTGGCAGTAGTAGAACCAGTGTCCATTCCTCCTTATAAGTTGGCTACACATGAGCTGTAGGAGCTCAAGAAGCTATTGGAGGAGTTGCATACAAGGGGTTTCATCCACCCCAGTACTTCTCCTTGGGGTTCTCCTATCCTATTTGTGATGAAGGTAGACGACACCGTTAGGCTTTGTGTGGATTATCGAAAGCTGAACCAATTGCTGGTTAAGATCCAATATCCATTTCCATGGATAGATGATCTCATTGATCAGCTTCGAGGAGCCAGAGTGTTCTCGAAGATCGACATGATATCCAACTACCATCAGTTTTGTGTCAGACCATCTCATATACCTCTTACAGCCTTCCGGAGCAAGCATGGTCTATATGAGTATTTGGTTATGACATTTGGTCTCATGAACATACCATCAGTTTTCATGGAACTGATGAACAGCGTTTTCTATCATTACTTGGATTCTTTCGTGGTGGGTTTCATGGACGATATCTTGGTGGACTCTCACACTCGACATGACCATGGTACCCATCTTGAGGTCACTCTGAGTACCCTGAGGGAGCATCAGTTATATGATAAGCTCTCAAAGTGCCACTTTTGGATGGACTATATTCACTTCTTGGGTCATTTCATCTCAGAGACAAGAGTATCAGTAGACCCATAGAAGGTGAGATCATTAGTTACCTGGGAACAAACGAAGAATGTCTTCGAGGTACGATGTTTCTTAAGGCTGGATGGTTACTACATGTGGTTTATAAAGGACTTCTAAAGATTAGAAGTGCTGCTGATGAGCCTGACTAAGAAGGGGGTGAAGTATGTTCGGTCAGATGCTTGTGATTCATCCTTTCAGGTTATGAATGTGAGATTGACTTCAGCACTGATCCTAGTTTTTCCGAAGCCGGGTAAGAGTTATATAGTTTTCTGTGATGCATCTGGCATCAGGCTTGGAGCAGTTCTTATGCAGGAGGATCATGTTGTTGCATATGGATCTCAGAAGATGAGGCCACATGAGAGGAACTATCCTACAAATGACCTGGAGTTGGCTGCAGTTGTTCATGCTTTTCATTGTTGGAGACATTATCTTCTGGGAGAGCATTGTTTGTTATATACTGACCATAGGAGCCTCATGTATATTTTCATGAAACATGACTTGAATCTAAGATAGAGGAGGTGGGTTGAGTACCTACAGTCTTTCAATTTTGAGCTTTCCTATACACCTGGGAAAGGCAACGCTGTGGCAGATGCACTGAGTATGAGGACACAGATATAGGCAGTTCAGGAATCCAGTAGCGAGTGAAAGCTTATGGCTCTGTTCTCTAAGATGCATCTGGATGTGCATAACTGATAGGGTCAGACTTTTCTTTCTTTTGCAGTTGTTTCCTCTACCCTTCCTGACCGAGTTCGAATGAGGTAGCTATCAGATTTCGAAGGCTTAGTCCTATTGGAAAGCGTGTCAGGAAAGGACCCTCTTATCAGATGGACTGTAGGAGAGTATGAGATCTTGCATTTCCAGGGACGTGTATGGGTACCAACAGATATACACGAGGAGCTGATGTGAGACTTTCATTCCTCAGTTTGGGCAGTTCATCCTGGCGTCACCAAGATGTATCGTGATCTGCACCGCCAGTATTGGTTGCTAGGTAAGAAGAGAGGTGTTGCTGGTTTTTTCATGAGATGTTCCACCTATCAGCAGGTGAAGGCAGAGCACCAGTGACCAGTAGAGATTTTAATGTAACTACACATTCCCAAGTGGAAGTCGAATGATGTCTCTATGGAATTAGTGACAGGGTTACCAAGATCACCTCGAGGGAATGACATGGTATGGGTTGTCATTGACAGGATGAGGAAGGTTTCTCACTTCTTGCCGATCAAAGATACCTTCAGTGTTGATGATCTTGGAGGGTTGTACATCAGAGAGATTGTACGCTTGCATAGGGTTCTGAGTACTATCATTTTAGATAGGGATGCCCATTTACGTCACATTTCTGGAAAGGGCTATAGATGGATTTGGGTACATAGGTACTTTTGAGTACAACTTACCATCCTCAGAAAAATGGCCAGCCAGAGAGCACGATACAGGTGCTAGAGGACATGCTACAAGCATGCGTCCTTGATTTGGGAGGTTCTTGGGAGAAACACATACCTCTATTGGAGTTTTCCTACAATAATAGTTTTCAAGAAACTATTCAGATGGCACCTTACGAGGATTTGTATGGTAGGTCATGCCGATCACACTATTATTGGATAGAGGTAGGAGAGGCTGCTATGCTGTGACCTTGTCTTGTTCAGGAGACCACACAACTGGTGGAGTTGATTCGAAAAAGGACGGCTACTACACAGTCTTGGCAGAAATCATATGCTGATCAGGGGAGATGACCTTTAGAGTTCAAGGACGAAGATAAGGTTTTCCTACGTGTTACCCCGAGGATGGGACACAAGAGGATCAAGAGACCGGGTACACATTCACCAAGATATGTCAGGCCATTTGAGGTTCTGGAGATTGTCGGGTTGGTTTCTTATAGGTTACAGTTACCATAGTGGTACCATGCTATGCATGATGTCTTCCATGTTTCTCGGCTTCGACACTATTTATCATACCCATCTCATGTTTTTCAACCCGATGAGGTTGGGTTGAAGCAGGATTCATCTTTCAAGGAGCATCATATCAGTGTTGTTGATCATAGTGAAAAGGTACCCTATGGGCGAACATTTCCTCTGGTATGGGTGCTAGGGCAGCGCTGTCGTGTAAAGGACGAGACCTGGGAGAGGGATGCCGATATGCGATCACACTGGCCAGAGTTGTTCAAAGATTCTTCTTCGCCACCTTGTTAGGGAAATTTGTGGCTGAATTTATTTAAGGGAGGGAAGTTTGTAAGAACCTAGATCTTCGTTTCAGGTATGTTTTTCCATTTCTGGTTGTTTTTGGGGGAAAAGTGGGAAATCAGTAAATTTTCTATGTACACGCCATGTACTTCCGTGCAAGGCTGTGTGCTGGCCGTGTCCGGGCCACACACATGGTGTGTAGGGGTGATGTGGAGGACGCTTAATGTGGTGTACATAAAATGTTAGTACATGCTATGTACTCAAAAAGTACACATAGTGTACTTTTCTTTTTATTTCCTTAAATGGATTGGGTTCACGTCTAATCCCTATTTCTATCTTCTTCTTTGCCTAATTATGTCCAGGGCATCCGAGGAGGCCGGATATTCTATGATCCGCTGATATGTCACCAGTTATCTGAATCGAACACTGTTGATTGCAATAGAATCACAGCTGTGAGTTCTTGTTTCTTTCTTGGCCATGTTTCTTAATTATTTCTCTTATGAAAGTTATCTAAGGTGGATAATTTTAGACATTCTTCCAGATATTCTCACTTCAAGTCTAATTCACAAGCTGAGGTTCAACTATATCGATCTCCTAGGATCGAGGTAGGTGGTTTGTTTCAGTATTTTGAATTTCATTGAGTTTTTGTGAAAAAAGTGACGGATTCCCATGTATCAGTTATCTCGGGATAGGGTTTTGAAACTGTAATATTTCTTGCCTTAGATTTCCTGTATGCTTGAGTTTATTATATGATTAATGATTTCTTGTTAGAATGTTTGAGGATCACCCATTGGTGTTTCCCTTGTTTTGTTTTTTTTACCTCCGTTTGACATAGGTTGCCTGTGAGGCATACCTTGTTGCATTGATTTCCTTCTTGAGATATTTGATTGCATGTATTGCCTACATTTTATATTCTTTTGATGAATTGTAGCTATTAACTTTGTAGTTATAGAACTTACTCAGGGCTGCTGACATTCAATTAGGCACGACTAGACTGCTCAGGGCTATGTGAACCTGGTGTGGTAGACTAAAGAGGGAATTGATGATTAATAGCTTCCCTAGAGAGTCTGCTATAAATTAGTATCATTCACATGACCTATACGAATTGTACATTGTGCATCCTCAGAGTGTCCTTAGTTATGTATCCAGAATATAGGGTGAATTAGACGTAACTTCTTCCTCAGAGAGTCTATACCTATCGTTGCATGACCACATGGGAATTGACGGTGAGTGCTTCCCTGAGTGTCTGTGCCTTTGTATGATTACTTGACTATAGGGGTCTGCCATTATGAGCCACCCAGAGAGTCAGTGTGAATTTGGTTTGGTTGGTTATGATGATTACACTAATAAAAAGAACATGCTTGTGTTTTTACTACTTATAGTGTAGGTAGTCTTCTGAGATACTTGTTGTGTTACTTACTATGCTTTGGGAATATGGAGTTGTTTCTAGATTCCTTGGGTGATAATTAAATGACTGAATTAAATTAATAAATAAATGTGAATGGAGATTTATAGGATATTTTACTTATTGTACTCCTATTTCTCTACTGAATTTATTTCATTTACTTTTTCTATATTGCTCACTATCAGTAGGGCATAGATTTTGTGGTGATTGCCTACTGGGATAAGACTCACACCCTATTTGGGTCATGTTTTTTTCTCCCAAACAGGTTATATGGTTGTAGGTGTGGATATGGATTGCAGACCTTCTACTTCAGTTACAGGATTTCTTGTTGGAGCTGGAGAGCATAGGACCGAGGCTAGGCTTGCGATGCTGTTGGAGTTGTTGTTTACTTTAATACTTTGTTCTCAATTGTGTTTCAGCATGTTGTTGTGTTGTTGCTTTCCACAGATACTTGTACCGACTTCATCATTTTCATCATTATTATATTATATATTTCTTCTTCTATTTAGTTTCAGTTATTGTATGCTATTTACTGCTTCCGCTATTGACTGTTATTTCCTTTTCCTTGTGTACCATAACAAATGAGAGCATAGTTTCCCCAATGACTCACCATGGCCCTTGATTTTTGTCGGCAGCCTCTGGTGTTTGGGGAAACACACTTGAGGTCATGTGGCGAACCGGGTATAGGGCACCAGTTGAGTGGCTCTGGATTTGGGTCGTTACAAAACCTGTAATAATTCCGTCATAATTCCTCCCTGACAATATGGGCCAAGGAAAAAACTTGGGTCAACCACATCATGACATCTGATCCCATATCCAACATCACCTTTCACCACAAGGTAACATTTCCCATTTAATAAAAACTCTTAGTAAATCATGTTTGTAAAGATTCATCTTGTTTTTTGGACTTCAACTCACACACAACCGGTCACTGACCAATAAAAAATTATATCATGCATTACTAGCATGTGTACAACCTTAGTCCCATCCGAATTCAATGGAAATATACTCCAATATAACCTACTTACACATCTCGAATCCTGATCCCATGAGCCTCATGTAATTAAATCCAAGATCATTGGATTAGACCACTAACCATGCTCCTCATCATATCAATATCACCAATCTAGAAGCACCCTTGATGATATTCTTCAAATTTAGGCATTTCACCTATGCCATAGTCCACTACACGATCAACCACGAACTAGAATTGTCTATATACCTGAGGAATATACCCATGCACTCACCACACCAATGAAAGCACATCCAAAACCAACAGGGTCAAATATCATACAGATCCTACCCTTATAATCTAGTATTGATACTAAAACACTACCACTAAAGATGATTTTCTCAAGAAACCCCATGGAATACCATGTGACCATACAATATACCCAGCAGACCATCATAGAAATTAATCTCAATCCAAAGAACCACCCATGGTTCCCATATCTAATGGTGCTCACAATCCCAGGCTAACCCCTATCTAAGGTTACCCTCACATATAATATCACATCTCAAACATTGTACTTAGATCACTTCTTTCCCATGTTGTATATCAATGTAACTAATCTCTCCCACCTAGCACATACAACATAGTTCTCACATAGAACACGACTCATGTGGTACACCTCTACTGAAATCATACATTAATAAGGAAACTCGTGACTAAACCCTAATTCTTGGGTTCTCACATAAATATATATACACATCAAGAAACACATGTAAGGTCATACACCTACTAGGGGACTCATCCTCAATAGACATGCTCATACTAGACTACCCTCTTGATAATCATGATCTAAAGTTATCTTTCATTGGGCCGCCACATATGGTAGCCACCCACAATATGATTACCATATCATATATGAACATACATACATATAATAACATCAACCTACCATGATCCACATTGATTATACCATGATCATAGAGTTTATTTTAGTATAATTCCACAAAGAAGATATGTCAGATTATATCATATAGGATGTTGTAGACTCTTTAAATAACTAAACATATTTCTCTTGGAACTAGTACAAAAACCACACACTAAGGGTTCATTACTAAGGAATCTTATTCTCAAACCAACCTACTAGGGTTAATATACAACCCTTACTCTAAGGGGATTCATTTATATCAAAGAAGTATATCATCATCTATCCACATGACCTGTCATCTTAAGGAATATACATTGTATACTAGATAAGTAGAATATTATCACCAAGTAATATGGAAAACCTCCATATAATTTCCTATTAACATTGTAAAAAAATGAGCCCTTATAATTTTTTATATCAATCACATAGAAGTATAAATATTTCAAGTGAATCCATTATGCCAAAAATAATGCATGTACATGACCTCTTACAATTGGGCCAGGATCCATAAACTATAATAAATCATAAAATCTCAAAATTCAAGTGCATAACACAAGGTAAAATTAAACAATCGTAAAAATGGAAACCTGAGGAAAAAATATTATATCTCTGAAAAATTGTAATTCTAATCGAGAAGGGTGTTATCGAAACACCAGTATGATATCTATCACAAGTTATGAAACATTCCTATGTTACATCTCTACCATCACACCAAATAGTAAGATGAAAAAAAATGCAGATACACTCTATGATATCAGTCACATAAGATTTGATGCCTCTTTTGTAATATCCTTTTCCCAGTTCACTCTGAACAAAAAATATTCAAGTTAAACATGTGTCCAAAGGTATGCCTCATCATACAAAAGAAGTGAATGAAAAACTATGGGGGTTTAGGGTATTACTATAGGGAGACTATACCCCCATATTAGAGTCTGTAATAATAGTGTAAATAAATGGAACAAAATCCAAAATAATAAATCAGAGTACATGGAATAAATAAACAACAATAATCAATATGAAATGTTATATCGATGAAAATAGTCAAAATAACTCATGGCCATGCTAGTATACAATTATTGATCACCCACTAGGCCGATCACATATATAGAATAAATAAAAGTATAGAATAATCTGAGGGTCTACTACTATCCTAGATCCTTACCTCATCCAAATCACCAATCCCATCCAAGTTATCCTACTCGATCAATATACTCCAATCCTCTACCCAACTGAAACCCATGAATACTAAGGTCTACCCAGATGCCCAGTGCCATGGCATCTCGAAAAGGGTGTGAGTATAACTCATTAGCGCACCACTAATGTAGTATCATACATATCCAATAAATGAATTATATTTTTATGTGATATACTCACCTGAAAAAATAAAATACACTTCAATAGCATAAATAAAATAACCATCCTCGATCATTAGGATCTAACATGACACCAAGGATCAACTATACATACATTATCTAGTTCTAGAGTATCTTTAAGAACGTCATATAATCATTCAAACTCTTAATAGGTGAAAATTCCAACACCAATGAGTTTATCCTATATGGTACATAGTATCAAGCCTAAATATAACCCCTAGGTGGTAATATTATGCAATATAGTAGTCATAATTTCTAAATCCATACCTCAGGAGATAACACATGTAAATTAATCAACATCAGGAATCATTACCAACTCATAAGGGTGACCCAAGGTGGTTATAAGAATCTAGAATCATCATCAACACATTAGGGGTGAACATAGTTCATCATGATTATTTTGTATCATTATTGACCCCTCTAATGTAATATTTAGTGATCAATCAAATCCAAAATACATGTCAAATCCTAAAATGTGACCCTAGAAAATCCATTTAACCTAAGGAATACAAGATAGATCCTAGGAATCCTACGAATCTAAAAATAATTGACAAATTTGGGGGGTAGTATTCCCCCCCATGATATATCAAATTAATAATGAAAACACGGGTTGGATATCTGCCCAAAAAAATCTAATATAAATTTTTATTGGACACTCAAGAACATGACTCAAACTCATCCCTATATCCATATACAACATAAATAATCGATTAGAGTTCCATGGTGGAATGAATAATAAACTCTACCAATTCCCACATGCACCCTATAGGGGGTCATTATATCACTAGGGTTCCCTCTTAGGTCCTTTAGGCCACAACGTAACATGGAAACCCATATGGGATCCTCAATTGCAGTATTATATCTCATGCCAAAACCCATCACGTAGAAATCATACAATCCCTTGACATCATCATCATAATATCATGACCTCAATGGACTTATAAGATAATCCATATTATCATTAGTCTCAAGAAATGGATCAAACTTTTCTCCCATCCAGTGTCCTAAATTATCCATTCCTCACAAAACTAGCCCATACAAATTATACATAGAGAAACCAACCTACATAATCACATTTTAGTGGGAGATTAACACTCACCCCATGGTCAACTCAACCAGAAGAACGTTTAATGCATCTCAAGGTTCACTAAGGCCTATTAGGGAAACTCACTCTAACTCGTCAAATTCCTCTAATTAGATGTTTATATGGAACCAATGCCAAGGGACAAAACTTTTACTTAATTCATTAAAACTCACCCCTCAAGATTAATGTATCTCATGATATATATTTATCATCCTCACCTTGACCATCGGTGGTCGAGGAATAATGCTAGTGGACAAGGGTTATTAGTAGCCCTTGGAACTTTCTGAAATCCATTTATAAACATTTAATTTTTTTATTAATCAATTTATATAATTTTAACAAGTCGACCACCCTTGGTCGTGAGAGTGCATATATAACCTTCCATATCAAACATGAATAATAGCGTAAGTGAAATGAAAAAGGACCACTTTACTGAACTGTGGATTCAATCCCTTTGAATTACCACCTGAGAGCTCTCACCTAGACTGATCGAAGCTAAGTCATCCATCTATCATCATAATAAGGCCCTAACTCAATACAAAACATCCATATTAACTAATTATAATTATTTACAATTTATTAAACAATTTAAAACTAATTATTAAATTTATTATGAAAATAAATAATGCATAAAAAATCATTTAACTATAATTGATAACCTAAACCTTAAGAAATGGGGTGCGGCCCACTCCCAACACACACATGAACTTAAGACATGCAAAAGTCCCAATTGAATTACCAAATTTAATAGTCAATCTCGTCCAATGTTTCCATAAATTTAAAAAATTACCTAAATTTACATTCCAAAATAAAAATATTGTGCGACAATGTTAACATATCATCATAGGATGTCCTATATTCAATCTAGACAAAATCCCCATGATTTTCAGATGATTTCGCCCTATTTTGGTGAAATTGTCCCTGAAGCCCTAGCGAGAGACAACTAAAATTTATGGAATAAAGAGAAAATAAGAAAAAAAAAGTAGAGGGAGAGATTCAACTAAAACTTTAACACCCTAATACATAACAATATTTTCCTCTTAAATAAAATTTAATTTTTTTGATAGCTTGCATTACACATAGCAACGACTTTCTTTGATGGCATGTATTACACACAAGACTGAGTGTTACTAAATAAAATTAATATTATTAGTTAAATTGTATGTTAGAAAAATGATTAAATAAATTAATAAAATATATGTTTGAATTCATTGGTTTCTAGTTAATTATAAATAAATATAAAATCAAATTGAATATAAAGGAATAGTTTTTATAAAAAAAATTATGCGCTAAAGGTATTTAAAATTAATAAATTAAATTCATTAGTATTAGTGGATTATATTATTAAAATTTAAATATTATATATACAATTTTTTTTAAAATTCATCTAATAGATTTTATATACATAAGATAAAAATAAAACCATTTTATCCATCAAAAGCTATATTTTTCTAAATGTTGTTTTGCCGCCTTTTAATGATGCATTTATTTTAAAATTAAATTTTCACACTTTTATATATTTTATTTGACAAAATAAGCTTAATTATTAAAATAGGAATGTCAAAATTATTTGAGGGTGAATTTCTGGTATTTTTCTGAGAGGTTTCTTTTTTTGATGAATAGTGAAAATACTAGATTTTAATTGAAAACTACATTTTCGTCTAAATAATTTATAATGATGAATTTTAATTTTAGTTGATTTTAAAGTATTTATAGACTAATTATATATCTATTAATCCAATTGAGTTCATTGAAATCAATTTTATGTTTAATTTAGATATAAAAACTTACTAAACTTCTATACATTTTCACTTTAAAATCCCGATTTCTCGTCCCATCCGTAGGATAAATTTTAATTTAATTTTTTATCACTTTTGGGATTTGAATTTTTAAAAATTTATTCCTTACACTAATTTAAAATTGTCCGTTAACAACACAACACATTTCATTTAGCAGTACTAGAGAATCACTGACTACTCGAGTGAGATTAAAAGCCCGATTCTTTTATCAGTGCTTTTATAAGAGCTAATAACGGATCCCATTATCAGTGATTTTAAAAGTGTTGATAAAGGGAAATACTACAGTGTGTTTTAACAACACACCGCAACACTAGTGTAGTTTTCTGTAATAGCAAACCAAAACACCAAAAACACCAATAATCATCAAAATGAAGAACAAAGACATAATTTAAATGAAGAGAAAACAATATAGGCTTGTTTGCTCAGTTTTGTTCATGTGATGTGTATTTTAATCAAAAATGTTACTTACATATTGAAACAACAATGTTAGTCATAATGGTCACACTTTGCATTAGATTTAGGTGTGGATGATTCTTACACCTCTCAAATGACTTATTGATCATTTTCCTAATGAATCAAAATAATTTTAATATGTTTTCTTGGTTTTGTGTATATAACATGTCTTTTTTACTAAAATTTCATTTTAAATGGGAAACATCCACATTTACTCATAGCAGTCATATCACATGTCGGTTTGACATGATACCTATTCCTAAACATCACAAATGACAAATGAATCATTATCCTAAATTATCCATAAAAACCAAGCGCATTTGATCGATATTCAGTGAGTAAAACTTTTTGAAATAAAATGATTATTTTAAATTGATAACATACATATTGATTCATACTATACACAATAATGTGTTTTCTCAATTTGGAGTAGGTCAGTTGTCCTTTTTATTAAAATTAGTGTCATTTTTAAATAAAAAGACACATTGAGATTCATACCAATCACACAGTGTATCGAACTTAGGTTTGAATAATTACAACACGTCTCAAATTACTTATTGATCATTTTAATAATGTATAAAAATTATCTAAATGTTTTTTTCTAAATTTTAAATAGGTCAATTATCCTTTTTATTAAATTTGATACCATTTTTAAATAAAAAGACGCACTTTGAGTCATACCAGTCACAACATGCATCAGGATATGGTACAGATGATTCCTACATGTCCCAAATGATTTAGGGATAGGTTATCTAATGTATCAAAACAACATAGATGTTTTTTATTGGTTTTGAGTAGGTTAGTTGTCCTTTTTATTAAAATGAATGTCATTTTAATATAAAAAGTCATACATTGAGTCATACCGATCACACTGTGTGTCAGATTAATGTAATTTTAATTCATACACATAAAAAATGACTTATTGATCGTTTTCCAAAAGTACCAAAAAAAAGAATGTTTTTTCTTAGTTTGGAGTACATCACTTGTTTTTTTTTACTAAAATGTCATTTTAAACTAGAAACACACAATTTTACCTATGTTGATCACATCATGAATCATTTTGATGTGAGACCAATTCCTAAATTCTAAAAATGACTTATGAATTGATTTACCAAATTATCAATAAAATCCAAGTGAATTTTATTTATTTTCAGTGAGTGTTATTTTTTGAAATAAATTATAAATTTTAAATAGAAAACAAACACATTGAGCCATAACGGTAACACTGTGCATTGAATTGAGGTGATACTAAATCCTACACTCCTCAAATGACTTACAGAACATTTCCCTAAATTATCAAAATAATTAGACTATAATTTCTCAGTTTTGATCATGTTAGTTTTCATTTTGACTAAAATTAATGATAAATTTAAGTAAAAAGAATCACTTGGAGTCATACTTATCACACTATGTGTCAGATTGAGGTGTGGATGATTCATACACATCCCAATGTTTCAAAACAATACTAACTTCAAATGTTACCACGTTTCCATTTTCTTTGTACATATAAATTCCAACACATTATATTGATTATATGTTCTTAACAGAAAAACCATTCTCATTGTGGAAATTTATAAGAATAGAGGATTTCAAAAAAGAGAACGGTTTTTCAACTAAGAATATAAAATCAATATGCTGTGTTGTAATATCGACTAAAAAAGTCAATGAAAATATAAATCATAATAACATTGGAAGAAAGAAATAATTTATCTCTTTTGTGACTTGTTTTATATAGTTGAAAGAAAAATATGACTTTTCAAAAGATCTATGAAAAAAAACTAAATAATTATGAGATAAAAAAATAAAGAAATTATAATTAAAATAGTAGGTAAATTTATGAAAAAATTAATTAAGTAACTATAATTTACCTTTTCTAGATGTTTGTATGCATTATTGATGCATATCCTTGTTCTCATTATCACAATTGTAGTCTCAATTAAAAAAATCCACTTGTACAAGAAAACAATTATTATACGAGTAATAATGAAATGAAATAAATTAATGATAAGTATTAAATAATAAATTAATTATATGGATAAATATTTTACTATGCAAGAATCGTTGACTATAGGGTGGTTCTGATGGTAATGTAATAATGATGATAAATAAAAGTAGGTCTCTCCAAACAATCAATCAATGATTGAGGGAGAAGAAGATAAAATAAGATACATTGGTTGGAGGCTTTGAATCATCTAAGATAAATTAATTATATCATATAAATATCATAAAATATTCATTTTTTATAATAAATAAATAAATTATAATAATATATTCATTATCAATGGTGAATGTCTCCCATTTTTGAGAATTATATTGATGGAAATCAGAGATTCCCAAGGGTGGAACTAAAAGGCAATGTTAAAGAATGATATGTTTTTACATCGATTAAAGTAACAAATATATAGTTTTTATTAGACATGTGATGAATGAAATGAGGTTATTTTTAAGAAGTATTAATGAGTGGGTTATCATTTCAATGATGGATATATTTTTATCAACTCCAAGAAATACAAGAAAGGGTGAAATCAATGAATAAAATGTCATTGGTGATCAGAATGTTTGGTGAAAACTCTAAGGAGTAAGTCTCTATAAAGAACCAGATTGTTTCCCAAGTAGAGCCTAAATAATTTGGAGAGACTGAAAATGATGATAATTAGATCAAATCTTTCATGAAGAGCTTTATCCTAATAAGAACAATGTGACATGAGGAGCTTGATCTGAATTAGAATAATAAAGGATTCTTATATATAATTTTGTTGTAGATGTTGTGGAAATAAATGTCCATTAGTTTAAAAATAGATGATTTTTTAGTTAATTGTTTATCATAATTTTTTTAAACTCTTATCATAAAGTTTATGGTAATGTATTGTAATGAATCATTTATTTATGTCATGTAATTGAGATGGTCGCATCTGTGATAAATCACATTACCACTAGGATATAAAAAATGGATTTATGTTTATGTTTGTAAACCATAAAATTCATTATAATTATGAATCCACAGTGAAAATAGCATGTACATAAATTATTAAATCCAAAATAATAAATTTTACTTAATATGGGATTCAAATGGTGTAATGATTTTATCCATGAAAAATAACTTGTATTTCAACAAAATAAATTCTATTAAAATTTATTTATTAAATTTACATCAATCAATATTAAAATTATATTTTTTAAAAATTAGTTAAATATAGTGGTATAAGATTTATTATTGAATGATTGAAAATATTCTTTAAAATTTAAATAATAGAAAACTTTTCCCATTAAATAAGTTACTTTTCAATGAAAATATAAAATTTAGAAAAATATTGATCAATCTTAAAGGATTGAGAAGAATAAATTATATCAACAATTTACTCTTCTTCTACACCATTTAATGAATCAATATTTTGTTTAATAAAACACCATGATGTTGAGGTATTTTTTATAAAATGACTCATTCTAATTGTTAATTTTTTTACAATATTTCAACAATAAAAATCAAAATATAAATTACATTTTATCCCAAAATCATTTTTATCTCTATAATATTTTCCATGGATTGTAGAATCTTAAACCTATTTTATTTTTTCCTTTTATTGTATTTAAGTCATATTATTTAAATTCAAATTGAAATATTTCAAAAAAAAAGAAAACATTATATTTTTTCCAGATGTAGTTAAATAAATAAGCCAAAAAATTAAACATATATAATGTTCATAAAATTATTTCACATCATATTATAAGACCCAAAATATGTCAGATATTTCATCATCCAACTAATTTGGAATGAAATATTCCAAACCAATGTCAACACTAACCGCTATATGTAAGAATTTTTCAAAATTTGATGATTACAAAGATGTAGATGTCATGGAATATAGGTATTGGGAGCCTATTATACCTCAAAACAACATGACCCAACATTTAGTTTGATATATTTTGACTCTCACATTACAAATTGTTTCCCAGTGAGACCCACATGATATTGAAGATCACGATACTTCAATATATCTAAAAAATAATGAATTTTGAGATGTATTATTATAGTATAGTGCAATTAGATTTGTTGGGATTCACAGATGTGCACTGAGAAGGTATTGTGGATAAATGGGGAAATTATAGATTTTGTAAAACCTCAATTTTGTTAGAGTTGTTGTTACGTTCAACCCTTTAATCACTCAAGACTTGGATTGAAGCGGTGGAATAGTTGGAGCCTTGAATCTAGCATAGATTTGAGATTGGGTTTGACAAAAAGGAGAACCAATAGTAGGTCGCTTCCATGGAATGTTTTGAATATCACAATCTAGTTCGTGATGGGTAGGGTTCTTAAAATAGGTAGTGACACTTTTATCAGTGCATAAAAAAAGTGCTGATAAATATAAATTTTATTAGTGCTAATTTAATAAGTGCTGATAAAATTAATGTTTATTAGTGCTTTATTTAGCATTGATAAACACTTAAAATACATTTTTTAAAAATAATTCTTCAAAAAAATTTATAACTATAATATATAATTATAATTCTTATAATAATACTTTTCTAAAATAATAATTTTATAATTTTTTGAATATATAATTATTTATTCATAATTATATAAATACTTTTAAAAAAATATTATTTATATATTTATAATTATTAATGTATAACAACCATATATATATATATTTATAATCATATTTATTTATAAATATTTTTTTTACAAATGTATTTTTAACATTATTAATGAATATTTAATATAAAGTTCACGCATATTAAAAATGATTAAAATTGATTAATTAAATAAGTAAAATATTGAAACATTAGATAATATTGATTAATATATATCATAATGAATTGATATATATTTAAATAAAGATGAAAATATATATTGAAAAATTTAAACATAGAAAAAATATATATATAATAAGTAATATAAATCGATTAAATTCTAAAAAAATTATTTGTGTGTGTGCGTATGTATATAAAAATGCGTTAATTCTATATATGTGAAATCAATATAATACATTTTATTTTAAATTAAAAAATTAAATGACCTTCATTTATCTCTGTTACTCGATGCAATTAGTAAATATTTTTAATCCATATTAAATTTTAATATAAACATCACTAAATATATTAATATTTAATATAAAGCATAAATATTATTTTGTACTATATAAATCATATTTATATAAATTATTATATATCAATAAATTTATTATATACTTTTTATTAACATTATCAATAATCCTCTCATTAATTAAATGTTTAATATTTTTCTCAATTTAATTATTTTTATTTTTAATTTGTTTAATTTTTATTTTACATATATTTATATATTTAACACATACTATTTATTAGTATTTATAATTTATATATGGTATAATCAATTTATTAATTTTTATCAATAATTATTTAATTAATAAAAATTTTAATATTATTTTCAATAAACTAAATTTTTTTATAAAATTATTTCATTTTATTTATTCAGAACTTTATCAGTGATAAAAAATCACTAATAAAGGATTATTTTAGGAGAACTAAAAATATAGTTCTGATAAAGGGTACCCTTTATCAGTGCTAAAAATAAAACATTGATAAAGGTTAGAATTTATCATCACTTGCTTTAGAAGTGATAAAGATGTCATTTATCAGTGCTTTTTTGTAACGTTGATAAATACTAGCGCTACTAACTTCTAGTTTTATAATAGTGATATTTGGAAAAAGAATAAATTATAATTTTGAATATTTTTAACATTATTTTTGATCAAAAGGATCAGTGAAACAGTTAAAATTAATTATCATGATGAAGAAAAGGATGAGTTTACCAGGGGAGTAAAATTTAAATTTAAAGGGAAAATGACATGGAAACTTGTACAACACCCATTTTCTAGACATTTTTTAACCTTATACCTTCTAGGTTCTAGATTAGTCCATCAATGGGGCCTTGTGACCTGAAAAAAACATGGGTGAAATTCCTTCTTTAAAAAAATTACAAGTGTGCCACTCACCCAACTTAAAAAAGGCCTACCACTCTCTTCTCCATGCAACACCTTCAAACCACTTTGGTTCATCCAAGACCTATCGAAATCACTCCCCAACTTCAATAATATCATACCAGAAGCCTTATATTGAGAATAAATCCAATTTGTTAGGGTATTAGTGAAAACCTATGGAGGATACCCAAAAAAGAGGTAATATTCATCTAAAAGCATTTTTATTTTATTTCATTCTCGACCACCTTAATTTTTTATAATAACATGATTATATATTACCCTTATTATCTTAAATATAGTAATATGTTGTTATTTTAATTTTACTCACTTCAAATTCATACACTTCCATCAAATGGGTTGCGAAATCATTATTCGTGTGTACGACGAGCTACCACCAAACAAATCGATGTCGTTCGTTTTTTAATTACCACCTTTCAAGGATGATAATAATGATGGATTTATACTTTCTATATGATATATATGATATTTATTATTTTTTATTCTTCTTTAATTAGTATATTACACATACTTTGTTCTTTAGTTTTTTTTTTGAATATGATAATGTCGCTTGTGTGTATGACAGACTACCTTCTCATGAAATGATGTGATTCATTCACTATTTACATGGAATGTTTAAAGGATGATGTAAATAAAAATATGTGATATATATGAAATAATAATTACACTTTGAATATATATATAATTTAATATTATTTCTTTCAATGTGATAAAAAAATGGAAACTACGTTCATGCATACGTATGACATACCATCTCCATGAATGGTGTATTTCATTTCCTACGACCAAATTATATGGACTAATCTAAATATATATATATGTAATGAATATATTTGATATTTAAATCATGGTTTACATTCTTCAAGTGATTAAATCATGATATAAGTAATAGTAACAATAAATAACAAGTCAAAACATACATAAAAACAATATAATTAACGCCCAAAACAATGAAAATAATGAAGGATTATTAGAAAATGGGTGATAAGATGTTATAAGTGGATCATATATGATATTATAAATGTTAATATGGCTATTTTATCATATAATAAAAAACATAAAACCATTATACATGATTTTAAAGGGTGATCAACCAATAGGAATCAAAAGGTAAAAGATTTCATCTCAATTTGCATTCCATTAAATAATTAATTGTTATTATGTACCAATTAACTATGAGTTGTATACACTGACCATTTGACAAATAATATCATGAATAATTTATTATTAATTATATTTTATTATTTAATTTTGATTATTTATTCCAAGGGAATTTTATTAGAAAATTACCAAGTGATAAAAGTTATTGTGAAATTTCACTTTATTTTGAGATTATTAACTTTCTCTTAAAACAGTCACATTGCTATATCCATTTTTAATTTAAAATTAAATTAATATTAAATATCCATTTTATTTTAAAGTTTATATTATTAATTTATAAATATTATTTCATTTCTAGATATTGTGTTTACTTTGAAAGTTATTTGATTAACTGGGGAAATATTGATAGATTTTTATCCATTACTACATATAGTTATTTAACAAGGAAAATTGTTCATGAATTAAATATATTATTAACTATATTAATAATTCTTTGGGAATGTATTAAATTGGTTGAGGACTATTTAAATAAAACCCCTTGATGCATCGTTAGTCTCATGAGATGAATCTGCTGGCCAAATAATATGAGTTTTCACCCAGTATGTTAAAACCATCTTGTGAAAGGTCGTGACATTAAAGGTTCCATGTGCTTGGAAAAAATGATTTCTAATATCTAATAATTTCATTAATTGAGAATTAAATTATTATTATTTTCCATGATTTTTTTCTATGACATTATCTATGCATGCATTTCATTCTTAGTTTGTTGGTGAAATTTCATGTATTTCAATTATTTATTTTTTTGTTATTGATTATGAATTTTCCATATATTTATCTTCCATGTGTGTTTAGATATCTACCATGAAATATTGATTATGAATTTTGATTCATTATAGATTTTATTTTACTTAACCCTTACTTATAATTTGATCTCGAACTTATTTTGTTTCATTTCCCCATGATATGAAGATGAATTCTCAAAATGAGTTTCAGGATGTTGTGCTATTACTTTTGTTATGTTTTATTATCGTTTCTCAATTTCATATGGGTATCATGTATGTAATCTAGTTTTAAAAAAATGATAAACTATTCTGTCCTTTGGGGTTTGAATCTACTATCTATGTGAATGTAATAATGTAAGGAATTTACTTCTTGATACAGGGATTGGGGTTGTTATAGTTGGTATCAGAGGAAGTTTAGTAGAATACATGAGAACTAGATTTAGGAAAACATATATTAGGTAACATAACCCTAATAATTAATATGATTTTAAGTATTAAAGAACATCCAAAATTTTGGGTAAGGTATATATTATATGGGTCTTCTTATAAATACATCCCTATCTAGATATTACAAGTGGATGTGGTTCTAACACAAATGTATCTATAGAGTAATTACTCTGAAAATTGTGTGTCTGGATTGAATTGATATTAATCAAGTACATGAAAATGGGTCTAACTATGCACATGGTTTAACACACTCAAGGGATACACATAGGATAATTCATATTTTCTTTACAAACCATTATAAAGGATTTAAAAGTAAAAATATCCCAAAAGAAACCAAATTTTATGATTCTGAGTTTAATAGTGCATAAATTTTTATTTTAGGTTTAGGGTTGCACCATATTTGGAATTATACCTTATGATTCAAAATTCATAACTTTATGAGATAAGTGAGTATACTTCATTATATTGAAATAGTGTTTGGAAGGAAGAATAGTGTCAATACTCATGGACAATGTATAGATTTCCATGCATAAGAGACGAGTAAAATTGGTATTGGAATGGAGAAAATATGGATATATTAGGGAAGATTAGTTAGGTTATAAAAAATAACCTTTCCCAGATAGAGAAACTTGTTCCATAGTGAAATTCTCCCTAGTTGGACTGCTTTATGTTATAGAAACCCCCATCTTTTTTGGCACTTCTAATCCAATTATAGATGAGAAATGGTTTAAGACTATAGAGAAGATATTTTTGGATTTGTGATGCATTGAAAAGTAAAAGGTTATACTTTTCATGTATTTTCTCAAAAATTATGCTTACCAATAGTGATTTTTTATCCAGAATACAGGGGAGGAGACGAAATATAACTCCTACAATGGAACACTTTTAAAGATACATTCTTAAATAAATATTTTCCACATGAGAAATAAATTGAGATTAAGAGAATGTTATTTATCATAAATCAAAATGATGAATAAAGTGTCATTGATTATGAAGCTACCTTAATAAGGTTATCTAGTTATGCCACAAACTACATATGCAACACAGAGTGTAAGATTGATCGTCTTTTAAGGGATTACGATAAGTCTCTAAAGGGCGTTAGTACCTCAATTTTTTCATACAATTAAATAGTTTTTGTGTACCATAAAAAAAGTTAAGGATGTATAAAGATCCTATATATTAAAGGGAAATAAATATAATAATAGGACATCTGAACTCGATGAAAAATGAAATGCATCAAAGAAGAAGATGATGATTAAGATATTCATAGAGTGAGAGAACTATGGAAGGAATCACCCTGGGAAATGATTTAAGGGAATGAAAGTTTTTTATAAGTGGGGGGAAATGGGTTATCATGTTATATAATGTAAGGTTAAGGATTAAAACATTTCTATTAAGTGATAAAACTAGAAGGACAAGTGAAACTATGAAAATTAATTCCCCAATCATCATAGGAATATGTTACAAAAGAGGCCAATGAGAGATGGAAAAGCTTATGAGATCACTGTATCTAAGTTATAAGTACCCAATGATGTAGTTGAAGGTACATTAATATGATATTTTAAATTAATAAAATGATTTATTTTACCCTAGATCACCACAAATTTTTATATCTACCTAGTTTTCCAAAAAAAAAGACATTTCACTTTTGATTTAATGTGGGAGTTGTCAGCAGAATATCCTATGTGAAATATATTGGGAAAAAGATTTGTTGTGAATTCCATATTATGACAAATAAAAATTCTTTACTTTCTAACCTTATAGTCATACGTATGATTAAATTTGATATAATACTCGATACGGATTGTATTTCAAAGTATGATTCCAAAATTTATAGTAAGAAGAAGGAAATTATGATTTGTGAGGAATATGTAGAATTCCTTACCTTTATATAAGAAACATAATCAAATTATTCTTATCTAGATCCACCCCACTTGATCTAATGACTTAATTCTTGTGGATGAAGAGAACACAAAATATTAGGACGAATAATTTAACATTCAAATTAAGGATGTACCTGTTGTACATGAATACATTGATGTATTCCCTAAATAATTACTTGGACATACCCCAGAGAATGAATTTGAGTTATCCAATAATTTAATCCTGGGTGAAAGACCAATATCAAATACTACAAATAGAATTAACACAATGGAATTTTTGGATTTTAAGAAACAATTAGAAGATTTGGGTAATGAGGGATTTATTCACCCAAATTTTACAACATGGGGATCCTTTGTTCACTTCTTTAAGAAGAAAGATGGATCCATGAGGATTTTCATTTATTATAGAGAAATCAATGCTATTATGATGAATAAAATTTATCCTCTACCTCAAATTTATTAAATATTTTATCAACTTCACAGAGCCCAATATTTTTAAAAGACTTATCATCATTCTGGGTATCATCAATTGGGAGTAAAGAAGGATGTTCCTTTTATTGGAAAAATTATCTCTATATATGGAATCTCAATTGATCTATCCATAAAAAGGAAACGTGGGAATTGACTACACAAACAAACATAACTAAGGTATATAGTTTCATTGGTTTGTTATGTTATTATTAGAAATTTATTCATAATTTTATCTGATTGGATAGACCATTAAGAAAGATTACCCATAAAGGGGTCATGTTTTTTGGAAAAAGGAATCTGAATAATGTTTTGATGAACTAAAGAGGATATTGGTCAATGCTCCCATTTTGTCTCTACCATATAGAAGTGATGGGTTTTTGATATATAGTGATACATCAAAGAATGGACTTGGTAATGTCCTAATGAAAATGTATAATGCTATTTATAATGAATCAAGGAAATTGAATATTCATGAATGGTTTAAGAACCCTGATCTTCGTTTCAGGTATACTTTTCCTTTTTCTGGAGTTCTTAAGAAAATGGACTTTCTAGAAAATTTAAAAGTACATGACATGTAATTTCTGAGTACAGGCCATGTACTCTTCTCCAGCTTGAAGTCATGTACTGGTCATGCATGGGCCACACACATAGTGTGTAGGGTTAACGTGGAGGCTGATTTTGATGGAGTACGGAAAAACCTACTATACGCTGTGTACTTTAAAAATACACGCCGTGTACTTTTGTTTTTTTTTCACTTAGCAGACTGAGGTCGCGCCTAATCGTGATAATCATCTTCTTCTAGGTCTGGTTCATCTGAGAGCGACCCGTATGACCGGATCTTCCCCAATCCCTTGCTTCTCCGTCGGTTCTCTGATTCGAGCATGGTCGATTGCATTTATAGCACAACGGTGTGTTCTTCCTTCTGATTGGGCCTTGTTTTCCAATTCTTCCTCTTCCTCAAGATATCTAAGGTTGAATGTTTTGTGCGTTTTCTCAGATCTATGACGTTCTATGGGGAATTAGCCATTTTGGTTCAAGTATATCGATTTCCTAGGATCGAGGTAGGTGGTTTGTGCCTTACCGTTCAATGTCTCTGAGTTTTATGTGCGAATTTCACTAATACCCGTGAATGGGGTATTGCGTGTTTACCTTTTTTCCCTTGTTTTTTTCTTTACTTTCATTTATTCTTTTTTAGAAGAAATTTGACCATGATAGAGGATAAATTGTTGTGCTTGGATTTTTTTCCCTTGATTCATTCTGTTTACGACCTTTGGGTCCTCATTTCTTTTGGATGTTACACCTGTTTTCATGCCTTGCGGTTATCGGTTGAAGTGAAACTCATGACATGCTTGTTTCCTTGTATACTGTTTATCTATGTATCTCCATAGGTGTAATTTGGTTATCCAAGTAGCTCTATAGGTGTACTTTGGTCTTATACCATTATTATGCACGGACTATCACGGGGCTAAGAGAACCTGGTGCTATAGACTATAAGGTATATACCGAGTGAGCTTCCTAGAGAGTCTTTGATATTACAGACTACAGAGAGGATGGACCGAGTGAGCTCCCAGAGAGTCTTGGATTTTATAGACTATAGGAGGGTATACCGAGTGAGCTTCCTCATAGAGTATTACCTTGTTTTAATCTCGTTAAGAACCTTCCTAGGATAGAGAAGGAATTGACCGAGTGAGATTTCTCAGAGAGTCTCTAGTATACCTGAGGCTATAGGAGGAATTGATCGAGATATCTTCCATAGAGAGTCTCTTGACCTTGGGTCTAAGAGGTTTAGAACGCGTGATATTCCTCAAGAGAGTCCCTGACTTCCCTAGACTATAAGTTAATTGACTGAGTGAGCTTCCCCAGAGAGTCTCATAAATTCGTATGACCAAGCCATAGGGGTTAGGCTGAGTGCCCTGCCCAAGGGTTTGTGGTACTTCTTGGATTGGACTAGAGGGGATGGTTGTGAGTACTTCGCAGAGGGTTTCCGGCTTTTAGTTGTTTGTTTCTGTTGATTGGTTGTGGATTGATTGCTTCTATGTGTCATCCTATTTTACTGCATTCTGTTTACTACCTACTTCTTTGTTGTTGATGTTTACTGCTTAGTGTGCTTTTACCTGCCATATACTCAATGACTGTTTGGAATCGATCTTCGGGTGGTTGCCTGCTGGGATATTATGTCACACCCAGTTTGGGCCATGCTTTTCCGCCCATGCAGACTATGTTGTTGCAGGTATAGACAAGGGCAAGCGCCCTTCGACTTATGGAACTTGATTTCTTGGAGCAGGATAGCGTGGGACCAAGCTTTGGCTTGCGATGTGAGGAGTTGTTTACTTTTATTTTGTACTTTTTTGGTACTGTTTCGCTTTAAATCATTGTGACTTGTTTGTCTGCTTTCCTAGTTATGTATCATGTATCATTTAATATATATATATATATATATATGTGCTCCAGTTTGTTGATTTAGTCTTCCGCTATTATAGTGTTGGTTATTACTGCTTCTGCTATTACATGCATATTTCTCTTCTGTTGTGTACTCTGCAAATGAGGGAATATTTTCCCCACTCTCACTCCCAAGTCCCTCTCTACTAGTCTGTAGCCTCTTGCGTTTGGGGAAATGCGCTTGAGGCCATGTGACCAACCGAGTACGGGGCACCTCTGGGTGGCTTCCGAAACCAGGACGTTACAAAGTGGTATCAGAGGGTTCTTTTCTCTTGCATTACTATTTGGAGACTTATCCAGGGATAGGATGGATTCGGTATTTGGTAATAAGTTGTGACCGGAAGTAGCTAACTCGTGTAT
This sequence comes from Viscum album, assembly GCA_963277665.1. Taxonomy (NCBI): domain Eukaryota; kingdom Viridiplantae; phylum Streptophyta; class Magnoliopsida; order Santalales; family Viscaceae; genus Viscum; species Viscum album. The sequence goes on along the minus strand of OY728157.1, from coordinate 195,547,214 downwards.
AGGGAAAAGCCATACTACCTCATTTATTGCAGTTTATTGGTTTTGAGATTTTACGGTTGATCCGATTTCACCTAGAAGGATTCACATTGTTTGTACTTTTATTGTTTTGATGTTATGGTTCTATTTCTATCGCAACCTGATGGGATGAGGGTATTCCATCTGATGCATCATATAGGCACTTTTAGAAATCACATTCCATGCATTCTTGCCTTTCCATTTAGGTAGCATTAGCGATTGCATGCTATTGTGATAGATTTTGTCCAGATTATGTATGCTGTTGTGATAGATTCTTGATAGAATCTCTGCTACTTGTTATAGAAATGTTTGTATTGTACATTGTTTAAATGAACACCAAATTTTTATTCATGAGGTGTTATAGGCCCTCTTGAACTGTAATTAGTGGATCATGACCCTATTTTTCTCTTGTCTATGACTGTGGGAGATTCCATGCTTTGATTCATGGGGTGTATGGGCCCTCACGGATTAGAGTTTTGCACCTCTTTGCCTTGTTTCTGTGTTTTTTGGGATTCTGTGCAGTTTCTGAGCTAATGCCCAGAAAAACACAGAATACAAGGCGTGCACTTTTTGACTACACGCCTTGTAGTTTTTAGACCGTTTCACTGACCGTGTGAGTAGGGACATGATGTTGTAGAAATACCTTCAGGAATACGCTGTGTACGGAAGGTACATGCCGTTTAGTATAGTTCTGTGTACTCAGTCGTGTCACTAACAACACGGGTCGGGTAAGATCGAGTAGAACACGCTGTGTTGTTTTTAGAACACACCATGTAGTCTTGCCCAGGTACACGGCCATGTCACGAACAACACAGGACTATGTCACCATCACCTACACACGTTGTGTTTGTTCGGAACACGCCGTGTAAGGGCCAGCCGTGTAGATGGCCATGTAACCAACAACACGGGCTATCGAGTCAGTGTCTGGTACACACCGTGTCCCTAGGGAACACGTCGTGTAGTATGGGGTTAGTTTGAACCGTGTGAGGAGACTCGGGCAGGGGAATAGTTTTCAATTACACGTCGTGTGTTGGGTCAACACGCCATGTAGTTGAGGTGTTACACGACCTGTCAGGTTGGAGAACACGCCCATGTTAATGGCTTAAGTAGACATGTCTTCTAGTTTTCATACATGCCGTGTAGTCGTGTTTTGTGAAACATGATAGTTTCTTCCCCCTGTTCCCATTTTGTACTCATGTGTTTCTATCATTGTTAATCCTGATCTAAGGTGTGCTTTTGATCTTTCAGAGTTATGCCACTAAGACGTCCTCCGGTTGTACGTATGTCATCATGTAGTGATCAGACGCCAGATATGGTTGATCCAGGACTTCTTGTCGATCCTCCAGTCGAGCCAGCTTTGGAACCGGCTGTCATACCCGTTGCAGGCGTCGAGGTGTAGTTCAGGGAGGAATTTCTAAGGATGATGCAGACTTTCCAGGGAGTGCCGCCTCCTGCCCCGTCGATGGATGAGTTGACGTTTGTTTTCCAGTAGCAGAATCCTCTTACTTTTTTAGGGGATGAAGGACCTGATGCTTTAGAGTCATGGATAGAGGCCACACTGACCATCTTTCAGCACCTAGATATCCCTCTGGAGAAAAGGGTAAATTTGGATACTTATATTCTCTAGGACATCACCAAGATGTGGTGGGTGGTGATCTCATGGTCAGGGAGTCAACATGATATTTCTTGGGAAGTGTTTCGATGCACCTTCTATTATTACTTCTATCCAGAGACCCTGAGGGCCGATCGAGCTCGGGAGTTTATGAGTCTGTAGCAGGGTACTCTCTCTGTTATGGAGTACTTGTCTGGCTTCACTGAGCTGCAGCGTTTCACACTGATCCCAGCAGGTGATGAGTTATTCCTTTCTAGGAAGTTCGAGGATGGTTTCAGGCAGGAGATCAATTCCCAGGTGAATATTTTCCAGTTCACTTCGATATCCTTCATCGTCAACCAGGTGCTGATCACTGAGTGCAATCTGAGAGATTCTAGAGCAGTGAGCCAGGGCGGTTTGGTATCCAGAGCTGGTGTTCCTCCTACAGACAGTAGGAAGCATCGTAGAGAGTCTTCTCGAGGAGATCGAGGTTCGCGGGATGTGTCTTCTAGCAGCCATGTTGTATGGTACCAAGGCAGTAGGATTGGGCATACTAGGCATCAGTGCCGGAGGGATCCAGTGGAGTGCCAGTCTTGCAGTAATATGGGTCATCTTCAATATTTCTGCCACATCTTCCCACCTTCAGTTGGTGGTAGGGGTTCTTCTATGACCCCGTGTTCTGGAGATGCTTCACCAGTTTCCCTCCAGTTAGGGAACTGTATTTTTTTCTGGCCATTCAGGCCGAGGTGGAGATCACAGCCGTGGTGGTTAGTCACTAGGTCATCAGTGACAACATAGTGGATCAACTCAGAGTGGTCAGCCAGGGGCGTAGGGCCGATGTTCAGGCCTGTCTTTCGTTGTGTAGAAGACCTATTAGGATAAGGATCTCGACCCTTCTATAGTTCGAGGTATGATCTTTGTAGCCTTATTTTTATCTTCAGTTCTTTTCGTTACTGGTTCTTCCCATAGCTTTATCTCTATTGATGATAGGGAATGCCTTGGGATATGTATCTTTTCATCTGCCAACATGTTGACTCTTGAAACACCGTTGTGAATGAGGAAATCTAGCGTACGTCAGTGTAGAGAGATCCCTGTCGAGGTTGCATGGTGTCATTTCTTATGGGATCTCTATTTCCTAGAGATGACGGGCTATGACGTCATTCTCAGTATGCACTGGTTGGTTCCCTTCCATGCATTAGTTTATTTCTATCGCCACATGGTGAGTTTCATATCACCAGAGGGAGGATCCTTCTTTCATAGAGGCGAGTGGGATGTCCAGGCAGGTAGAGCTGGATCAGAGCATCATGGGCTAGGGGAAGTTACAGCCCAGATTTCCCATCTTTATCTGGATGACCAAGGGACTTCACAGTTAGACTTTCCTCCATTGGAGGATTGTTTCAGGGATGTCTTTCTAGAAGACTTTTCAGGTTTACCTCTGGAGCGTGAGGAAGACTTCTCGATTGAGCTCATTCCAGGAGCAGTACCAGTGTCCATTCCCCCGTATCAGATGTCTACACCTGAGTTCCAGGAGCTCAAGAAGCAGTTGGAGAAGTTGCAGGTGAAGGGTTTCATCCGACCCAGTACTTCTCCTTGGGGATCACATGTCCTGTTCGTGAATAAGGCAGACGGTACACTTTGGCTTTGTGTGGATTATTGAAAGCTGAACCAGTTGTCAGTAAAGAACCGATTTCCCTTGCCAAGGATCGATGACCTATTGGATCATCTTCGAGGATCCCAGGTGTTCTCGAAGATCGACTTGAGGTCCGGTTATCATCATTTTCTTGTTAGACCATTAGATATACCTATGACAGCTTTCAGGAGTAGGTATGGTCTTTACGAATATACAGTCATGTCATTCGGTCTTATGAAAGCACCTGTAGTCTTCATGGCATTGATGAACCGAGTGTTCCATTCATACATGGACTCCATTGTCGTGGTCTTCATGGACAATATCTTGGTTTACTCTCACACTCTACACGACCATGCCACACATATTGAGATAATTTTGAGTACACTGAGAGAGCATCGGTTGTATGCTAAACTCTCGAAGTGCCACTTTTGGATGGATCAGATTCACTTCTTTGGTCATGTTATCTCGGAGACAAGAGTGTCAGTGGACCCAGAGAAAGTGAGAGCTGTAGTTTCCTAGGAGCAGCCGAAGAATGTCATTGAGGTGCAGAGTTTCCTAGGGCTGGACGGATACTTCAAATGATTCATTCAGGACTTTTCCCGCCTAGCGGCACCATTGAAAGGTCTGACCAAGAAAGGGGTGAAGTTTTTTTGGTCAGATTCTTGTGAGTCATCCTTTTAGGAGATGAAAGGGAGGTTGACATCAGCACCGATACTAGTCTTTCCAGAGCCGGGAAGGGGCTACACTATTTAATATGATTCTTTAGGTATCGGGATGGGAGTTGTGCTCATGCAAGGAGATGGATTCGTTGCGTACGAGTCTCAGTAGTTGAGGCCACATGAGAGGAATTACCCTACACAAGATATATTATTGGCAGCAGTTGTTCATGCTTTATGCTATTGGAGGTACTGTCTTCTGGGAGAGAATTTTGTGGGTTTTACAAGAGTCTCATGTATATCTTCACTCAGCAAGATATAAATCTGAGACAGTGCAGGTGGGTCGATTATCTTCAGTCCTTTGAATTTGAGATCGCCTATATGCCAGGAAAGGGCAATGCAGTGGTAGATACATTGAGCAGAAGAACCCAGATTCAGGTAGTTCAGGAGTCCAGCAGTGAGTGGCAGCTCATGAATATGTTCTCTGAGATTCATCTGCAGGTGCACGACAAGTTGGGACAGACTGTCCTATCTTTTGTGGCTATTACCTCTTCACTTCTTGGTCGGGTACGCATGACGTAGCTATCAGATTCAGAGGCATTGGTCTTGCGAGAGAGTGTGTCAGGATGGGACCCTCTTCCTGGATGGATAGTTGGCGAGGATGAGATCTTGCCTTTCCAAGGACGTGTATGGGTGCCAGAAGACATACGCGAGGAGCTGATGACGGATTTCCATTCCTTGGTTTGGGAAGTTCATCCTGGTGTCACCAAGATGTATCAGGATCTTCATCGCTTGTACTGGTGTCCAGGTATGAAGAAATACGTGGCTGGTTTTGTCATGAGATGTTCTACTTGTCTGCAGGTGAAATCAGAGCATCTGCGACCAGTATGGCTTTTACAATAGTTACCCATTCTGGAGTGGAAGTGGAATGATGTCACGATGGACTTCGTGACCGGGTTACCGAGGTCACCTCGGGGAAGTGATGAAGTTTGGGTTGTCGTCGACAGGCTTACAAAGGTTTCACACTTCTTTCCGATTAAGGAGACCTTTAGTGTTGATGATCTGGGAAGATTGTACATCTGAGAGATTGTACATCTACATGTAGTTCCACACTCCATTGTTTCAAAGATGGATGTGCGCTTTACCTCTTAGTAATGGTAGGGACATCAGAATGCTTTGGGTACACAGGTACATTTGAGTACATCATACCATCTCCAAACTGATGGCCAGTCCGAGTGCATGATCCAGGTGCTTGAGGATATGCTCCGAGCTTGAATTTTAGACTTCGGTGGTTCTTGGGAGAAGCATATACCTCTGGTGGAGTTTGCCTACAACAACAATTTTCAGGAGACCATTCAGATGGAACAATACGAGGCATTATACGGTAGGCCATGCCGATCTCCCTTATGCTGGCTAGAGGCAGGAGAGGAAACATTTCTAGGACCTCGTCTTGTTCAGGAGACCTCAGAGAATATAGAACTGATTCGAAAGAGGATCACTACAGCATAGTCTCGACAGAAGTCATATGCTGATCAGTGGAGATGAACTTTGGAGTTTGAGGTCGGGGATCATGTTTTCCTGCGTGTCACACCGAGGTTGGGACACAAGAGGATTCAGAGACAAGGTAAGATTTCACCGCGGTACGGCGGGTTGTTTGAGTTTTTGGAGAGAGTTGGGATGGTTTCCTATCAGTTGCAGCTACCTTAGAGGTACCATTCCATGCATGGCGTATTCCACGTCTCTCAGCTTCGACGTTACTTTTCAGACTCGTCTCATGTCTTTCATCCCGAGGAGGTTGAGATCGAAGCGGATGTGTTGTTTGAGGGGTATCCCATCCGGATTGTTGATCGCAGTATGAAGGTTCTTTGAGGCCGGTCTGTTCCTCTGGCACAAGTGATATGGCAGCAATGGCGAGTACCGGATGAGACTTGGGAGAGGGAGTCCGTGGTTCGATTGCAGTGGCCGAAATTGTTCGAGGATCCTTCTTCTAAGCCCATCTATGGAAATTCAGTGACGAATTTCTTTACGGGGGGATGTTGGTAAGAACCCGGATCTTTGTTTCAGGTACGCTTTTCCTTTTTCTGGAGTTTTTAAGAAAATGGCGTTTCTGGAAAATTTCAAAGTACACACCGTGTACTTTCAGAGTACACGCCTTGTACTCTTTGCTATCCTGAAGTCGTGTACTGGCCGTGGCTGGGCCACACACACAGTTTGTAGGGGTGACGTGGAGGCCGATTTTGTCGGAGTACAGGAAAACCCACTACACTCCATGCACTTTAAAAATACATGTTTTGTACTTTTCTTTTTTTTCACTAAGCGGACTGGGGTCGCGCGTAATCGCGATAATCATCTTCTTCTAGGTCCGGTTCGTCCAAGAGCAACCAGTACGGCCAGATCTTCCCCAATCCTCCACTTCTCCTTCCAATCTCCTATTCGAGCACAGACAATTGTGTTGAAAGAGCATCGGTGAGTTCTTCCTTCTGCTTGAGCCTTGTTTTCGAATTCTTCCTCTTCCTCAAGTTTTCTAAGGTTTAACGTTTTTTGCATTTTCTCAGATCTACGACGTTCTAGAGAGAATTATCCATTGTAGTTCATGTATATCGATATCATAGGATCTAGGTATATGTTTTGTGCCTTACCGTTAACAGTCTCTGAGAATTATGTGTGAATTTTTACCGATACCCGTGAACGAGGTATTGCGTGTTTACCTTTTTGCCATTGTTGTTTTCCTGCCTTACTTGTATACTTTTGTAGAGGAAATTTGACCTTGTTAGAGGATAAATTTTTGTTCTTGGATGTTTTTTCCTTGATTCATTTTTTTTACGGCTTTTAGGTCTCGATTGCTTTTGGATGTTACGCCTGTTTTCATGCCTTGCTGTTATAGGTTGAAGTGAAACTCATGACATGCTTGTTGCCTTGTAGACTGTTTAGCTAAGTAGCTCTATAGGTTTACTTTGGTTATTCACGTAGCTCTATAGGTGTAATTTGGCCTTATAGAATTATTATGCACTGACTAGCATGAGGCTGAGAGAACCTGGTGCTATAGACTATAAGGGATAGACCGTGTGAGCTTCCTAAAGAGTCTTAGATATTACATACTACAAAGGGGATAGACAGAGTGAGCTCCCAGAGAGTATTGTATTTCATAGACTACAGAAGGGTAGAATGAGTGAGCTTCCTCAGAGTGTATTTACTTGTTTAAATCTCATTAAGAGCCCTCCCATGCTAGAGGAGGAATTGACCGAGTGAGCTTCCTCAGAGAGTCTGTGGTATACCTGAGGCTATAGGATGAATTGACCGAGATAGCTTCCTCATAGAGTCTCTAGACCTTGGGGCTAAGAGGGTTAGACCGCGTTATCTTCCACAAGAGAGTACCTGAATACCCTTGACTATAAGGGGAATTGACTGAGTGTGCTTCCCAGAGAGTCTCATAAATTCGTATGACCAAGCCAAAGGGGTTAGGCTGAGTGTACTGCCCAGAGGGTTGTGGTACATCTTGGATTGGACCAGAGGGGATAGCTGTGAGTAATTTCTAGAGGGTTTCCGGCTGTTAGCTATTTTTTTCAATTGATTGGTTGTGGATTTATTGCGGCTATGTATCATCCTATTTTACTTCTTACTAATTACTGCCTACTTCATTGTTGTTGCTGTTTACTGTTTAGTGTTCTTTTACCTGCCATATACACACTGACTGTTAGGCATATATCTTAGGGTTGTTTCCTACTGTGATTTTATCTCACACCAAATTTGGGCCATGCTTTTGGGCCCAAGCAGATTATGTTGTTGCAGGTATAGACAAGGGAAAGAGCCCTTCAACTTGTAGTACTTGATTTCTTGGAGCAGGAGTGCATGGGACAAAGATTTGGCTTGCGATGCTGAGGAGCTATTTACTTTTCTTTTGTACTTGTTTGGTACTACAGTGTTTTCCAACATTGTCACTTGATTGGATGCTTTCCTAGTTATATATCATGTTCCATTTCATATATACATATGTGCTATAGTTTGTTGATTTAGTCTTCTGATGTTATATTGTTGGTTATTTCTGCTTCCACTATTGCATGTTTATTTCTCTTCCATTGTGTACACTGCCAATGATGGCATAGTTTCCCCATTATCACACCCAAGGACCTCACTGCTAGTCGATAGCCTCCAGAGTTTGGGTAAATGTGCTTGAGTCCATGTGACCATCTGGGTACGGGGCGCCTCTGGGTGGCTTCCAAAACCGGGACGTTACAAATGGAAATACCAAACTCATGATCTTGAGTTGGAAGATGTGATATTTTATTTGAATATATGGATACATTTTCTATATGGTGTATAATGTGAGATATAGAAGGATTATAAAAGCTGTAAATACATATTTTCATCGAAATATAGCAATATGAGAAAAAGGAGATGGCTCGAGCTACTCAAGGATTGTGATTTCTCAGTAAACTACCACCTTGGGAATGAAAATATGGTATTGGAATCATTGAGTATGAAATATCATGGAATTATGACTCAAATGAGGACTGAGTTGGGTATTAGGTTCACAGATCTAGTAAATATGTGTATGGGAATTAATAACTAAGGGGGGACATCAATAAGTTTTTAAATTATTGAAAACCCATATTTATTGGAGAGTATAAAGGATTATCAATTTGATATTGAGAACGTTCAGTAGAAAATTGAATCATAGAATAATGTGAAATTAGTAGATTTAATTTATGAAGATGGTGTTCTGGAATTTGGAAAGAGATTATGTGTTCCATCCACACCTGAGCTAAAAAGGGAATTATTGGGCAATAATCCTAGCTAAAATTTTCTGTATAAACCCTTGTAGAAAAAAAATGTTTAAGGATTTGACAGAACATTTTTGTTGAGATAACCTGATGTAGGAAATTGTTTATTATGTGTCTAAAAGTTGTATTATTTACAAAATGGAATTTTTGAGACAAAATAATAAAGGATTTATGAAACCTTTTCATATTATTATGTGCAAATGGGATGAAATTACTATAGAATTTTTCCTAAGACTAGTAATGACTCTTAGATATAATTATGCAATATGGGTTATCATTGATCACATAACCAAATATTCACATTTCTTTAATATAAGAGATGATTTACCTCTTTAAAACCATTAAAGGATATATATTATTGAATTTTTAAGACTTCATGGTTCACATATATCAATTTTTTCTAATCAAGATTCCAATTTTATATTAAAAATTTGGAAGAGTCTTCAAAAGACTCTCGATACTGAGCTTTATTAAAGAACCTCCTACCAACCTCAAACTGATGAGGACTCCAAAAGAACTATTCAAGCAATGGAAGACATGATGAGGTCATTATCACTTGACATAAATGGTATGTGAGATATCTATTTACCTATGGTAGTGTTTTCCGATGACAATAGTTTCCATCCAATTATTCAAATGGGACCATATAAAACATTATATATAAAGAGATGACACACAAAAACTTATTTGTATGAAGTTTGTGAAATAAAACATGTAGGCCAATTATTTTTTTAAGATAATAAAATGAAGGTAAAAGATATTAAAGCTCACATAAATGAAACTCATAGTAAACAACAGATTTAAGCTGATAATCAGTGGAAATATTTCTAATTCCAAGATAGAGATAATGTCTCCCTAAAATTATATCCATATAAGGGTATTATATGGTTTTGTAATAAATGGAAACTTACACCCGTATATATCAAACCCTTTGAAATTTTTAAGAGAATTGATGTTTTGGCTTACCATTAGAAAATTCTTCTTAACATATGGAATGTACATGATTTGTTCCATATAACTTTTCTAAGAAATTACATGCTAGACCCAACACATGTTCTCACCTCTGATTGAATTGAGTTAGAGCAGGATCTATCTTATTGTGAAGAAGCCATAGAGATTATTAAAAATAGAGAAATGTATTGAGGAATCAAATGACTCATCTAGGAAATGTAATTTGGGGGAGTCAAAAAATGTGGGAAGGAACATATAAACCAAATTATATTATAAAGAATAAATACCCTGAAATTTTAGAAGTTAATAGCATGGAAATTTTTAGGATGAAATTTTTGAAGGAGGGAAGAATGTAACACGCTAATAATTTACAATTTTTCTGCTTATAATAAATTTAATTTCATGGATAAATTTCATTACATGAAATAATTAAATAATAGACTTCATTTTTAAAATCATAATTTCAAAATTAGATTCAGGTATTTTTTTCTGAGAAATTTCAATTTTTTATGAATAGTAAAAATAATTGATTTTAGATAAAAACTAACATTTTTGGGTAAATAAGTTATAATATAAAATTATATTTTTAATTGGTTTTAAAGTAAAAATCAGTAAATTATGCATCCATTAATATAATTTAGGTCACTGGAATTATTGCGAATTCATATATTATTATTATACATGATAAATTTTCTATGAGATTATCTATTGATGCATTTCTTTATCATTTTATTGATTAAATGGAATGTGTTTCAGTTATTTATAATCCAATTTGATTATTCATTATCTAGATATTTGTGTGCTATGTTTTTTTAGCTATCTATCGTTCCATATTGATTATTATTATTGATTCATGATATCTTCCATTGTACATAACCCATATTGGGAATTTGATCTCACCCTTATTTTATTTCCTTTCCCCAAGATATGAATATGAATTGTTGGAATGAGTTTCAAGTATGCTGATATTTTAATTTTGTTTATGCATTATTTTATTTTCCAAATATAATATGGGCATCATGTATATAATTTGGTTTTCCAAAATTTCAAAACTATCTAGTACATTGTGATTTGAATATTGTATATATGCCAATGTAATAATGTAAGGAACTGAATCCAGGCCACTGGGGTAGGTTCATTACTTAAATCATTGAAAAACACCATAAGGATCTCCCCAATTCCAAGGTTATTAAAGGAGGATGTGGGTAAGAGGTGGTTGGCCCATGCACATGTGAGGTAGGAAGATGATGGTACATCCTATTAAAAAATTGGGGGGTAAATAATTCATTTTCCAAATTTTAAAGGGTCACATGGTTATCCAAACCAAGAACCAACCATGAATCCTTTAATCTACAAGGTTTCTACCCTCATACAATTGGTTCATATAGGTATATAAACCTTCCACTAACAATGTAATACAATCTAAAATATCTCACATGGTTTTTCTACAACCGTGTGGTGAACATTCATCTAACCCCAAGCCAATCCAAGACACATGGTTTCATATAAAATATACATGGTTAACTATTAGTCATGTCCTAAACATAAAAACTGTTTATGATCATTAAAAAATTAACTTAAAACATCTTCACACTTAATTTTCTTCACAGTTTACCCTAAACCATGCACACAAAACAATGCACCAGGTCACAAATCATCTAAAAATCCAAAATTTAACCCAAAGTTCCCGATACTCAACCAATAACTCAAGGAATATCTCATGCCTTAAAACATATAAAAATCAATCAACTTATAATGATACCACTCACATAACATTATACTGAATATCAATTATAAAAATTTACCATATTTTATAATTTCTAAAATTAAAAATTATTTTAAAATTTATAACTCATAATGAGAGCGGTTTTATAGAACATATATCTAGAATTTATCATAAATTTTGAAACCTTTATTAACAAATCCATGATATCCCATATCACATCAATACCAATATGCGATCTTGGTAATATTATCAAGAAGTTCATTATCAAATCAACCCACTTTTATTTGAGAATGGGTAATTTATAAAGTAAACTTTATGGTGACTGATTCTCATCCTTTACCTATATAAAATTAAATTAAAATTAAATAAACCCCATTATGTCCTTCTTCATCCTAATCCACCATAATGTTAATTGAATATCATTATTCATATTGTTAATCCCTAGGTGAACATCCCATCATAAATTATGTCAATACAAAATTTGGTCCTCATGTATTCTCAAAGGTACTATCGGAAAACAGTAAGCATATAGAACCTCATTGGATTATAGGGACCAATTAGGTGAAATATCCCGACAATATATATTTTACCTCATCAATAAGAAATTTGATTTAGATAACCGACTCTCGTTCACTCTCTCAAGAGTGTGGATGTAATTATTATGGACACCATGTTAGGTCTACCATGAACTCCAAAACATAAATGCATATATCAGTGAAGAGACTCATCATTTATCACTCACTAATAGATATATACATCTCATACGCCTATGTCTCTATGACCAATTCATCTTCCCTGATGTTCCCCTTCCCATGGTTATACGCTATCAAAAATTCAAAATATTATAAGTTTGACCCACCTCATCTTCTAAAGGTGAAGGAATCTCTATAAAAACATATAAATGAAGCTCTTATGGTTGGTTTATACCACAAATATCTCACTGAAAAGATAATGAAGTAATCATCTCATCATGTGAATTACGGCATCCAACTCTAGATCATGTGTGGGGTAGTTTTTCTCATGTGGCGTAAACTATTTGGATCCATGAGTGACCACTCACTCATATTGAATCAAAATTTCACCAAGCCTAGCTATTAAAGGATAAAAATACAAAATAAACTCATCATTAGGCTTATTTAAGATCAGGACCGATACAAAATTCAATATCTCACTTAGCACCTAAAAGACTCTCGCAAAAGAATCAAACTAGAGGAACTTCACCTCTTTTTTGGTAAAGGCCATCATCATCACTTACAAATAAGAGAAATCCTAGATGAGTTGTTTGTAGTAACTTATAAAGCCTAAGAATAAGAATATCTTAAATATTTTTTCGGTCATTAACAAGAAACCATATCTTATACCTTCTATGGGTCAACTAAAATATCCACCTCATATATCATCTTCCCTAAAAATATTACCACACTTATCTAGAAATGAAACTTGAAGATATTAGCATATAGTTGATTCTCCCTCAATTTACATATAATTATATCTAAATGAAAAGTTTTCAACTCCATTGACTAAGAGTATCCCATAAGATCATAAAAAAAGTGACCATGAACGAGTCCAAATAAGGGTATAGGTCTCTATTAATTGAGGCTAGAACTACTATCAGTGTGTTCCCATCCTAAGAAACATCAAAATATACTCATATAGGTTGAAAATGGTCCTAAATTAAATACATGTAATTTTAGAAGGCCTCACCCAGAACTACTGGTATCCTAGCATCATAGCAATATTATAAAACTAATAGGATCCTCTCAAATAATCAAACAAGTCATAAATATATGGAAGGGGATATACTGGTTATTAATCATCACCTAATTCAACCTCTGTTAATCTTCACATAAATACAATGATACATTCTTCTTATTGAAAAAATAGGAGCACTCAAAGAGGATGTGCTCATATAAATGAATCCCTTTAACTCCAGACCATCCAGCTGATCCATGATCTCTCACTTCTCTAAAAGAACAATCCAACAATCTAGAATGGATATGGGAATTGTAATAAACATAAGATCAGTTATATACTCAATCTAACACTTGGTTGAAAAAAAAGAAAAATAATCAAGAAACATATCTCGGAACTAATGAAAAGTGGTTGGAGACACTTCCTTGAAATTCACCTCATATCTTAGAGAAACACTAACAAACTGGTTTGTAATCATTCTTAGCTATTGATTTCTAGGTCCCAAATGGCCAATAGGTAGATCCCACTCTCTAATATACGTATAATTTTTATCCTATAAGGACATCAAAGGTACTAATATAAGATAGTGGTTGATCTGAGATCAAAAAAGTGTTAAATAATCCATCATGGGGGTCATATAGGAGTTATCCATATCTAACATGAAGAATTCACAGAGGAATGTATGCCCATTGATCACAATGGTATACACTGGACCCCTCTAGACACCCTATGATTGCACCAGTAAGGTGTATCAATAAACCAAACCCCATATATATATATTGTATCAATAACCCAATATCACTATAAAAATAATTAAATATAATGTATTTTTATGCATGAATATCAAATAATGAAAAAAAATGGGTCAATTCCACTAGAATGAAACATCTAACTATAGATAGCTCACTTCCCATCATCGAATTATGATTCTAAATGGAATGAAGTTGGCTAGAACCCTATCCCTGAGATCCCATAACCTAACTTCCCTGAGGTACATTTACTTTTTTTCACTACTGTTTCTATGTAATTTGATCTCCTACATGACTTGAATAGATAAAGGACTACAAAATTTTCAACTATTATTATCCTTTAGTCCTTCCCCTAATCCATAGGTTTGAATAGATTCGCAATCGATATTCAGTCATTGTGAAATTCAAAAAATCCATTTCATGTTCTATAACTCCCCATGGTAGAAACACTCCTTTGATAGGAAATAACAATCTGGTTGAGCTTACCCTTGGTGTCTACACGGAAGATACCTGAATTCAACTCTCCCTATTAGAGTAAAGGACAAACCGCTTCTATGGTTTCTTTTCCTATCATCACCCTAGTGAGACTACTGAAATCACAGCTTCTTACTTCCTGATGACCAGATCGTGGTCACAACAAAAGAATATTGTTTCCTAGTTGACCTACCCTTGTTTCGATTCTTCTAAATAATTATGGCTTGATTCATGACGTCTAAAATGGATGTTTTCTGGAATTATTTAAATTTGTAAAGAATAGGGTTTCTTTTCTGATCCCCAAAATTATTAACTCCATTAGCCTCATAATCCACCAACATAGGTGTGAATAGTAGAATATTGTTTAAAAGAGAAGTATATTTCATCGCTGATATTCCCCCTATAAAAAATTTATAAAATCCCTTGATATGTTAGCCTTTAGAGTCTCTTGGTTGAAGTGCTCAAATAAATAAGAGTGAAAATCCTTCCAAATATGCCACACATGTTGCTCTTCCTAGACCAAAATGTACCACAAGTGTTTTTTTGGTCCCAAAATCATATAAGTATCATGATTCACCTACCTCACAGTGTGTGTCTTAAGGTAATAAAAAAATTGGTTGCACAGAATCAACACAAAACTAAGATATTTGTGGTCCACCCTCACCCATAAAAAGTAGTATATTTTATAGTTCAATCCCATGATTCAAGTATGTCATGGTTGGCCGAGCCCTCAGTAACCAATGCCTCATAGATTGTAATAGCAAGAGAAGACTCCCTCTGAGATACTAATAAATAGGGTGGATTGGTGTAATAGGTGACTCTGAGTCTACTACAGGTGGGGCATGCTCATCCACACACTAGCTAAATTGAAGGGCATCCAAGTTTCATATGGATCTATAAAATACCAATAACACGACTCATATTATATTTCTATCATAGATAAAATATCATATTTTATTATAATAAATAATAGGACTATGTCACTCTACCCCCAAACACACTCCATATGATATAAGCATATCTTAGAATAAGGTTTCAGTCTAGTGTAACCTACCCATTCCCGAGCCAGCTATGGCCTCACAAGGGTCCTTTAACAGTCATATAATACCAAATTATAATTCAATAATTATATGCTCATGAAGTATAGATTCACTGATATGTTACATATAAAAACTATATATAAGTTTTTATTGACACTTTAAGTAACGAAATCCTATATATTAACCAAAATATAAATCACAGGAGAGAAATAAAATTTCATGTAAACCCTAAATTCCATGAATGATTCTTGAACACACTCCTCATACCACCCTACACAAAGAGTAAAAACCCATAAATCATAAATCTATAACAAAATTAATCTACTAGAAAGTTAACCCAATAGTAAAATAAAAAACCCAGAATAATAGTATCATCCCCGGTAAAGAGATGACTACATGAGAAAGGTTAAAAGCCCTAGTCTATAATCAATTCTAATAAAGGGGTCCTTTATCGGTGCTAAAGAAGAACTGATAAATAGATCCACTATCAGCGCTTTTAAAAGTGCTAAAAAAGTTACCACTTATCAGTGCTTATAGAAGCATTGATAATTGAACTTTTACCAATTCCCATAGAAGCATTGATAAAGTAGACATTTATTATCACTTTTAATAGTACTGATAAATGTGGTATTTATTAGTGCTTTTAAAAAGCGCTAATAAAGGTCCATAATACAGTGTTTTGTAACAACACACTGTAGAACCACTACAATGTGCTGTAACAGCATACGACGATGCCAGAAACACACCATATGAAAAAAACAAGTCCCAATACAATATTTAAATAAAATGAAATTTACAACATATGAAAAATAGAGAAACTCTCTATTAAAGATATTTCAAACATTGATTTATACAGTTACATAAATACAAATTATTACATACATTCAAAAACTTCAATGTTTCATTGTATTTTAATCCTAACCTGACTCATGTTATTTCCATCAAAACACCCCTGACCATGAAAAATAATTCACCTGTAGAAGAAATAAATTCTTATGTTTGTAATAATATAACTAAATAATTTAAAATAAAGTGTAAGTTTTTCTAAAATTGATATATTTTTTAATTAATAAAGAAACAATTGGAGTCATACTGATTACGCCGTGCATCATATTATAGTGTGGATGATTCCAAAATGTCTAAAATGACTTCTAGATCAGTTTCCCAAATTATCAAATTAATCTAAATGTGTTTTCTAAATTTTGAGTACGTTGTTTTTTATTAAAATTCCATTTTAAACTGAAAACATACACTTTTGACACATTTAAATCACATATTATATCAGTTTGATGTGAAATGAATTCATACACCTCACAAATGACTTCTGAATCATTTTCCAAAATTACACAGAAAATTTTAGTGGGTTTGATCAGTTTTCAATGAGTGACACTTTTTGAACTAAAATATCAATTTTAAACTCATAATGGAATCATTGAGTCGTACGGGGATCATTGTGAATCATATTGAGGTTTGGGTGATTCCTAAATTCCAAAAATTACTTATGGATCATTTTTTTGAAGTATCAAAAAGATATGATTGTGTTTTCTTGGTTTAGGGTAGGAAAATTTTCCATTTTACTAAAATTGATGACACTTTTATATAAAAAGGATGCACATTGAGTCATACCAATTAGACTATGCATCATATTGAAGTGATGCTGGTTTACACACATCCCAAATGACGTACGGATCATTTTAATTATGTATCAAAGCAATATGAATGTTTTTTTGTCAGTTTTGAGTAAGTCCTTTGTCTTTTTTACTAAAATGTCATTTTAAAGTAGAAACATGACCTTTTGACTCATTATGATCACATAATGTATTGGTTTGATGTGAAATGGATTAATGCACCTAAAAATTACTTATGAATCATTTTCCTAAATAATAAACAAAATATAATCATGTTTGAATGGTTTTTATTAAGTGTCACTTTTTGAACTAAAATATCAATTTTAAACTGATAACTGACACTTTGGGTCATATTGGGCACATCGTGTATCAGATTTTGGTGAGGTTGATTACTAAAAAAATGAATTGTGGATATGTTTTTAATGTATCTAAACAATGAGATTTTTTTCTTAGTTTTTATTAGTATTTTTTTCAATTTTACTAAATTTGATGACAATTTTAATAAAAATGCACTTTGAGTCATACTGGTCACACTATGCATTAGATTATGGTGAGGATGGTTCTTACACATCCCAGATGACTTATGGATCCTTTCCCTAATGTATCAAAACAATCTGAATGTGCTTTCTTGGTTTTGTGTACCTCATTGTTCTTTTTTACTGAAATGCTATTTTAAAATTGAAACATGCACTTTGACTCATATTGATCACATTATGTATCAGATTGAGGTGTGGAAAATATCTACAAATAAAAAATGACATATGGATCTTTTTAATAATGTATTTTAACAATTTTAATGTGTTTTCTCATTTTTGTGTAGGTCAGTTCTCCTTTTTACTAAAATTGATGCCGATTTTAAATAAAAAACATGCACTTAGAGTCATACCGGCCACACCGTGCATCAGAATTAGGAGAGGCTGATTTATTCACATAAAAAATCACATATGGATCATTTTCCTAAAGTATCAATATTACATATGCATCATTTTCCTAAAGTATCAATATTACCATTATAAATTAAACATAACTATGAAATAATAGATTAATTCTATAAACAGTGATTTTATTAAGCACACATCAATATTACCAGTATAAATGAGCAGAGGAAGCATTATTTATCTTCCTACAAAGGTAGTAGGGATAACCTGAAATAATGTGATACATATAACACTATAGGGGTGAAAAGTATTTTTGGGAGAAGAATTATATGGATGTTTTGATCCAGAAAGGCACAAATGATGGGCAGAACTCCCCAACATACACAAATTAATCCATTTAGATAAGGAAAATATTATTATGTGAGTAATACTAAAAAAATAAATTAAACATAAATATGAAACAATAAATTAATTATATCGACAATGATTTTAATCTATACACATCAAGATTGCCTATGTAATTGAACAGAGGCATCATCGTTTCTCTTCCAGCAAAGCCAGTGGAGATAAAATTAAATAATGTGATAAATGAAACATTATAGGAGTGATTTTTTTTAAAAGAGAAGAATTATATGGATGATTTGGTTCATAAAGGCATAAAATATAGACATTCCACCCCAACTAGAACTAAATAATCCACCTGTATAAGATAAAAATCATTACGTGAGTAATACTAAAAAGAAATAAATTATACATGAATATAAAACAATACATTAATTCTATGGAAAATGATTTAACTATGAAATCATCATGATTACCTCAATGATTTTGTAGAGATAGTATCATTGATCTTCTTGAATATGCATGACATATGGATAGAAATATTCTAAAATAAATGAACATTATAAGGAATAATGAAAATTAAATCAATATTTAATTTTATACATTTTCAATAAATTAGGCAAAGTATATCATAACTTTACCTTTACATATTTCCAAAGGGTTTCCATTATAATAGTTTGTTCTACCAAGGGATTGGTAACATAATCATTTGTAGAAGAAATTTTATTCATCAATCGTCAAACATTTAATTTATATTATGTTAATTAAACAAAGAACATATAATATTATGAGGAAAAACATAATATATTAGAAAACACTTTTACCTTATCCATGAACTGTCTTTATTTTTTTAATGGTTTCAAGGATTCGATTCCTATATCAAGAATAAAAATATACACTTTGTGGTACCCTCTAACATATAAGACATTATCTACATTTGGACTGATATAAACAAATTGTGATTTCCCAATGATAGGGTCATCCTCGATTGAATTTTTATATTACTCTACATTTGTTTTAGTCTCTAGTAGGAAAATTGACTAATTGTTTTTTTTGGATCAGATACATAAAATACATGCACTACTGTTGATGCAATTATGAAGGAGTCATATTTTTTCCCTTCCACAATAAAATTCACCTTCACAAATCCCATTTCATCAACTTTCACTCCATTTATATTGTCAACACATTTGCAACGTAAAATAGTCACTTAAAATGTTGTATAATCCAACTCGTATATCTGCTGGATAATGAAAAAATATGATATATTTTCATAAATTGGATATCTATCCTTGGAACCAGATATATAAAAGCGCTTCATCCAAAAGCATAACACTACTGTTTTGAATCATACTGAATTCATTGTATTTCTTTGTATTGAACACATGGCCATTGATTACAAAACCAATGAAAGATATAACATTTTTATTTGGTCCTCTGGATATCCATTGAAGTCATTCAGTAATTGAATTCAGATTTTTAGAAAACTCCTTATATATTTGATCTCTGAGCCATCTTATAAACTATATATTATTTGTAATTGATATCCATCCATCAACCTTTAATGGATTCATATCTATAAGAATTTATTTGTGGGATTCAATGTATGGATCAACATCTTCACTATTATGTAATATGTAAAGGTGCACTTGCTCCCACTCTGTCAAGGTAATTGTAACAAAATATCTTATGGAAATCCCTTTGCTCATAAGGAATTCGTTGTGATGAGACATTGGGAGACCAATGCTTTCAACATCTGATAGGTAATCAGTATAAAATTCAATATCTTTTTTTTACTATATATCATTTTTTAATACAACATTATGTCTGATATATATTCTTGATATACCCATTCTAAATCATCATATATCATTCAATGGGTTACATCCATCTGTAATGGATAGGATCGCAAAGTTGAAACTCTCTAACCAAGTAAACTATCAAGTGGACCCTTATATCAAAAAATGATGGTGGTAAGAACATCTCTAACTAAAATAATATGACTAAAATATCCTTATTAATGATGGAAACATTTTGGGGTCAACAACATTACTACTTATGTCGCTGAAAAATAAGAATAGTTATGTTGTACATTTTGAGGTAGAATGCAATGGAAATTAATAAACATTAAATATTCCATAAAAAATTTTATTCTTGTGATTTTAATCATTGTAACTTCAAATTATTCATCAAAACGACATTATTGATATTTGATTAATAACCTTGTTGAACTTTTACACTAGTATGTAAAAGTTAAAATTGAAATTTTTTTTGGGATAGAGTGTAAGCTATTGCAGGAAGAAAAGTCCACGTGTTCCTCTTCACTAGTAGCAACTCTTACCATATCCCCATTTAAATCAAGTCCAACCTAGCCTTGATTCCATCATTTATTTTTACAATAACATTTAGTAACATTCTAATAACACTATCAAATAATTTTTTTATCTACATGCATGACATTAAGAAAATGTCTGACATGAAAACAATTCCAATACAGTAATTAAAATAAAATTGATCAATTCTTCAAACCTTTTGTATGGTTTTTTGAAAATGGTTTACCAAAAATAATTTCAATGTTTTTACTTTATTCTACAGTTTATTAGTCATTACTGGAGACAGTGTGTTACCTTGTTTGATATCCCAATTGATAGTTGTCATCTAGTATTTGTATTTATGGCATCCATGTAAAATATTTTAATGTCATTAAAAAATTATTCAAGTGATGTTTCAACCAAACCGAGTTTGTGCATTTTTCACAGACGGGACACACTAGAATTCCTTTATTGCTATATCCTAGAAAATATCCATAAGTGGTGAAGTCATTAATCATTCCATATGACATGGAACTCAATGTGAATTGTTTAATTTTATGAGAATCATACATTGTAGCACATATACCACACATCGATTTCATATATTCAATCAACAGATACAAATAGACATCAATATCATTACAAGGTTTATTTGGTCTTGATATTAGTAGATACATCATAATGTGTTTTCACGACATGCATAACCATGGAAACAATTTATATTTTACCAACATGACGGGCCATGTACTGTGAGTACTACTCTATTCACCAAGAGAAATTTTTCCATCTATATAAAGCAGAAGACAAAATCTTCTTAGTTTATTTCCAAATTTAGGAAACTCGTAATCAATTTTCATTCACTAAGGAGAATATTATGAATTTCATAGTTTCCAAAAATTAATTATTGTATCTTCATGACATGTTAATTGTCTTGTGGTTTCTTGACATCTATATAGTCTTCTAAACAATGTAATGATAGGGAATTACTATAAAAATGTTGATGGACTTGATTAATTTTTCATGTATTGATCTACATCACACATATGTAATTTTATGAGTGATTCATGGTCCCTGAAACATTATATGCGATCACTTAGACAAGTATGTATTTTTTGGTGAAAATTCCCATTGAACATAAATTTTTTTTAGAATCATATCATTATCATGGTAGTTCATTTTCTTATAGTATAATATCATTCAAGTGACCAAGTAGTTATGTAATGCCGATGTCACTCTATCCACATCAAGCTTTCAAATTATAAAACTTCAACACAGCTGACAATGTTGTTTATTTTGTATAACCCGTATATAATGGTTTCTTAGATCATATATTTGACTCCACAAATAACATTGAAAAATCATGATGGTCATCTTCAATTTCCATTATAATTTATTCCACATGATCTCCATCATCCTTTTCTTATTTTATTCATATGAAATGATTCATAAATCGTATATTTATCCCAATTTGTGTCCACATTAAGTTTTTTACTATGTTTCATCCAACATTTATTTCTTTGATATATTCCTTGAAAAATCAAATGTTCTTCCAACACTTCTCAACTAATTTATCTTGAATACCATCAATGTAAACGGAGATAGAGGGTTTTAGAAGTGTTTTTTGCATTCTCTCTTGAAAATATAATGGACTCTTTCACTCCATCTTCATACACATTTGTCAAACAATTAGCATGAATCCAATTCTGATTCATATACATCCTATTAGGTTCATAAAATATTAATTTTGTAAAATATATAAATAAATAAACATAATATATTTATTATAAAAGGTGAATGTTATAAACAATTATAATAAAAGAAAATTAGCTTATGTTTATTTCAAATAATTTCAGTAAGATGAAGAAAATGGGTAATTAGATTTAGGAAAATAATTACATCACAATAGCAGGTGTTATCCTATGAGTTCATTCAATGGTGAATGTTATGGACAACTCATCCCCATTTTATTTTACATGATGTATACCCACCCTTAATATTTATAAGTAATTCACAAAACATATCTACTGTTTCTTCAAATTTGATCCACATGAGATGTATATTTTTATTTATCACACATTAAAGAATGGGTATTTGAGAAAATGAAACTTTTCAATTATACATGGTCCCCTCAACAACCATTTGAGAACAACAACTAAAATTATGATATCTCAATATAATCTACTAATAATCTTTATAATTTTCATCCATTACAATTTATAGAGGTCTTAGTATCAATAGGATGTCCTAAATTAGTAAATATGAAGAAATATTTCAGTAGAATATATGATTTCATTTATGTAATTAATAATTTCTTATATTTATTTTCCATTTAGATTCTACCAACACATATTCCTAATACTAATTTACCAGTTAATAAAATCAAAATAAAATAATTATACTTCTGTAATAAATATATTACAATAAAATTAACATCATATTAATTATCATCCATTGATTATTACATGTTATTTTTTAGGTCAATTTAACCACCAACATGAAGGATTCTATAGAATTATATCATTGGTTTTTAGGAGAACATAAATAATTTTTTATTTGATATTTTAAATGAAAGTATTTTTATGGTTCTATAAAGGTATTCTGGAAATTTACCCATTCTTAATAAACAAACTTATGTTTTTAAAAAATTACTAAAAAATAATATTATAGATTGGAACCATACCTAAAACATTTGTGGAAGGAACATGGAACATATTAACTCACAATGGAACTGTAATTTTAATACCTTTGGTATTGATAATAATATGAAATCTTGATCAAGGATAAATGACCTAGATCACTATATAGAAATCCATAAGGAATAATTGTAACTATAATCAACAAATGATCAATATAAATTAAAAAATATGAATTAAGATTGCAGAGAAGGTTGTGGTACATATGTTGACAGTGAAATGGTATAAAAGTACTAATCCATAAATAACACATGACATCGTTGAACATGAAATAAAAAATGAAAAACATACACAAAGAAAATCATGAGTAATACCTTTCTTGGTTGAAGAAAATACACTTTAGATTCCCAAATATAAATTTAACACAATATTTTCGATGATGTTCGAGAAAATGGAGGCATTCATGTAGTGTGATTCGAGTTTTTATTAACCAAGGAGGAGCACCTGTATTATGTTACTTCCATGGAAAGCTTCTGATATCGTAACGGGTTCTCAAATGGTTAGGGTTTTTTAAATAGATTAGGACACTTTTACCAGCTCTTACCAATAATCACCAATAATGTGTATGTTTATTAGTAATTAAGTGATAAGCACTAATAAAAGGAATATTTATCACTTCTTTTATAGCACTGATAAAGGTAGGTCTTTATCAGTGATAAAAACTCACTGCTAAAATCCATATTTTTTAGTGATTTTCTAGAAATGATAAAGACCTCACCTTATCAACGCTTATTACTTAAGATCTGATAAAGGATTTATAATTATAATTATAAATAAAAAATTCGTAAATATATATATACTTAATAAATATATATAAATATAATTATAGAAAATATAATCTTTTTAAAATATATTTATTATAATTTTATAATTATTTATTTATAATATTATAAATATTTTAGAAAAAAAATATTACTATCTATTTTTAAGGGCATGAATATGAATATATGTTAAAAATGGTTGAAATTGAATAAATTAAAAATAAGTACACATTAAAAATATTGAAAAGATGGATAATTTTGGGTGTCTTCCTTGTATATAAAAACACTTTAAATACATATATGTGAAATCAATATAAATCACATTTGATCTATGTTAAATTGAAAAATCAAATGAAACATTCAATTATATATCCATTGCATTATGAAATTATTTAATATTTTAAATTGATATTAACATTTAATTATAAAACATTATTCAATAAATTTATGAAAATTTAATGTAAAGAACCAAAATATATTTTAATATATAAATTATATTTATTTACATTAATATATATCTATATATTTAAACACACATCAATATTACCATTATAAATTATAGATTAATTCTATAAACAATGACTTTATTAAGAACACATCAATATTACCATTATAAATGAGCAGAGGCATCATTGTTTATCTTCTTACAAAGGTAGTAGGGATAAACTGAAAGAATGTGATATATAGAACACTATAGGGGTGAAACGTTTTTGAGGGAGAAGAATTCTATGGAAGTTTTGATCCAGAAAGGCATAAAAGATAGGAATAACTCCCCAACATACACAAAATAATCCATCTATATATGAAAACAATTATTATGTGAGTAATACTAAAAAAATTAATTAAACATAAATATGAAACAATAAATTAATTATATGGACAATTATTTTACTCTATAAACATCAAGATTACCTATGTAATTGAGAAGAGGCAGCTTCATTTCTCTTCCAGCAAAGCCAGTGGAGATAACATTAAATAGCGTGATAAATGAAACATTTTAATAGTGAAATGTTTTTTAAAAGAGAAGAATTCTATGGATTTTTTGGTTCATAAAGGCATAAAATATAGACATACCACCCTGACTCGAATTAAATAATCCACCTGTATAAGATAAAAATGATTACGTGAGTAATACTAAAAAGAAATAAATTATTCATGAATATAAAACAATACATTAATTCTATGGACAATGATTTAACTATGAAATCATCATGATTACCTCAATGATTTTTTAGAGATAGTATCATTGATCTTCTTGAAGATGCATGAAATATGGATAGAAATATTCTAAAATAAATGAACATTATAAGGAATAGTGAAAATTAAATCAATATTTAAATAAATAAATTTTCTATAAAATAGGGAAAGTATATCATGACATTACCTTTACATATTTCAAAAGGGTTTCCTTTATAATAGTTTGTTCTACCAATGGATTGGTAACATAATCATGTGTAGAAGAAATTTTATTCATCAATCGTCAAACATTTAATTTATATTATGTTAATGAAAAAAATAAAATATAATATTATGAGGAAAAACATAATATATTAAAAAACACTTTTACCTTATCCTTGAACTGCATTTCTTTTTTTAATGGTTTCAAGGATTCGACTCCTATATCAAGAATCAAAATATACACTTTGTGGTCCCCTCTAAAATATAAGACATTATCTACATTGGGACTGACATAAACTAATTGTGATTTCCAAATGAAAGGGTCATCCTCGATAGAATTTTTATATTACTCGACATTTGTTTTAGTCTCTAGTAGGAAAATTGACTAATTGTTGTTTTTTGGATCAGATACATAAAATACATGCACTACTGGTGATGTAATTACGAAGGAATCATCTTTTTCCCCTTCCACACTAAAATTCACCTTCACAAATCCCATTTCATCAACTTTCACTCCATTTATATTGTCAACACATTTGCAACATAAAATACTCACTTAAAATGTTGTATAATCCAACTCATATATCTGCTGGATAATGAAAAAATATGATATATTTTCATAAATTGGATTTCTATCCTTGGAACCATATATATAAATCGCTTCATCTAAAAGCATAACACTACTATTTTGCATCATAATGAAGTCATTGTGTTTCTTTGTATTGAACATATGGCCATTGACTACAAAACCAGTGTATGATATAACATTTTTATTTGGTTCTCTGGCTATCCATTTAAGTCATTCGGTAATTGAATTCGGATTTTCAGAAAACTCCTTATAAATTTGATCTCTAAACTATCCTATAAACTATATATTATTTGTAATTTATATCCATCCATCATCCTTTAATGGATTCATATCTATAAGAATTTATTTGTGGGATTCAATGTATGTCTCAACATCTTCACTATTATGTAATATGTAAAGGTGCACTTGCTCCCACTCTATCAAGGTAATTGTAATAAAATGTCTTACGGAAATCCCTTTGCTCATAAGTAATTCGTTGTGATGAGACTTTTGGAGACCAATGCTTTCAACATCTGATAGGTAATCAATATAAAATTCAACATCATTTTTAAATATGTAACATTTTTTAATACAACCTTATGTCTGATATTGATTCTTGATATAGCCTTTCTAAATCTTCATATATCATTCAATGGGTTACATCTATCTGTAATGGATAGGATCACATAGTTGAACCTCACTAACCAAGTAAACAATCAAGTGGACACTTATATCAAAAACTGATGGTGGTAAGAACATCTCTAACTGAAATAATATGACTAAAATATCCTTATTAATGATGGAAAACATTTCTGGGTCAACAACATTACTAAATATGTATTTGAAAAAGAAGAATAGTTATGTTGTACATTTTGAGGTAGAATGCAATGGAAATTAATAAACATTAAATATTCCATCAAAACATTATATTCTTGTGATTTTAATCATTGTAACATCAAATTATTCATCAAAACGACATTATTGATATTTGATTAATAACCTTGTTGAACTTTTACACTAGTATGTAAAAGTAAAATTGAAAAAAATTCTGGATAGAGTGTAAGCTATTGCAGGAAGAAAAGTCCACCTTTTACACTTCACTAGTACCAACTCTTACCATATCCCCAATTCAATCAAGTCCAACCTAGCCTTGATTCCATCATTTATTTTGAATATAACATTTAGTAATGTTCTAATAACACTATAAAATAATTTTTTTATCTACATCCATGACATCAAGAAAATGTCTGACATGAAAACAATTCCAATATAGTAATTCAAATAAAATTGATATATTCTTCGAACCTTTTGTAAGGTTTTTTCAAAATGGTTTAGCAAAAAATAATTTTAATGTTTTTACTTTATTCTGCGGTTTATTACTCATTACTGGATATAGTGTATTACCTTGTTTGATATTCCAATTGATAGTTTTCATCTAAGATTTTTATTTATGGCATCCAGGTAAAAATTTCTAATGTCCTTAAAAAATTCTTCAAGTAATGTTTCAACCAAACCGAGTATGTGCATTTTTCCCAAACAGGACACACTATAATTTCATTATTGCTATATCCTAGTAAATATCCATAAGTAGGGAAGTCATTTATCATTCCATATAAGATGGAACTCAATGTGAATTTTTTAATTCTATGAGAATCATACATTATAGCACATATACCCCACATCAATTTCATTTCTTCGATCAACATATACAAATAGACATCAATATCATTACAAGGTTTCTTTGGTCCCGATATTAGTATATAAATCATAATGTATTTGCACTACATGAATAACCATGGAAAAAATTTATATTTTACCAACATGATGGGCCATGTACTGTGAGTACTACTCTATACACCAAGATATTTTTTTCCATCTATAGAAAACGCAAGACAAAATCTTCTTAGTTTATTTCCAAATTTAGGAAACTTGTAATAAATTTTCTTACACTAAGGATAATCTTCTGAATTTCATATTTTCCAAAAATTAATTATTGTATCTTCATGGCATGTTAATTGTCTTGTGGTTTCTTGACATCTATATAGTCTTCTAAACAATGTAATGATAGGGAATTACTATAAAAATTTTGATGGACTTGATTAATTTTTCATGTATTGATCTACACCACACATATGGAATTTTATGAGTGAATCATGGTCCCTGAAAAAAAATATGTGATCATTTAGACAAGTATGTATTTTTTGGTGAACATTCCCATTGAACATAAAATTTGTTTAGAATCATATCATTATCATGGTAGTTCATTTTCTTATGGTATAATATCATTCAAGTGACCAAGTAGTTATGTAATGCTGGTGTCACTCTATCCACTTCTAGCTTTCAAATTATATAACTTCAACATAGCTGACAATGTTGTGTATTTAGTATAACCTATATATAATGGTTTCTTAGATCATATATTTTACTCCTCAAATAACTTTGAAAAGTCATGAAGGTCATCTTCAATTTCCATTATAATTTATTCCACATGATCTCCATCATCATTTTTAATTTTATTCATATGAAATGATTCATAAATCTTATATTTATCCCAATTTGTGTCCACATTATGTTTTTTACAATGTTTCATCCAACATTTATTTCTTTGATCTATTCCCTGGAAAATAAAATGTTATTCCAACACTTCTGAACTAATTTATCTTGAATAACATCAATGTAAACAGAGATAGAGGATTTTAGAATGTTTTTCTGCATTCTCTCTGGAAAACATGATGAACTCTTTCACTCCATCGTCATACACGTTTGTCAAACAATTAGCATGAATCAATTCTTGATTCATATACATCCTATTGGGTTCATAAAATATTAATTTTGTGCAATATATAAATAAATAAACATAATATATTTATTATAAAAGGTGAACATTATAAACAATTATAATAAAGGAAATTCAGCTTTTTATTATTTCAAATAATTTCAGTATGTTGAAGAAAATTGGTAATTAGATTTAGGAAAATAATTACTTCACTATAGCAGGTTTTATCCTATGAGTTCATTCAAAGGTGAAAGTTATGGAAAACTCATCCTCATTTTATTTTCCATGATGTATACTCACCCTTAATATTTATAAGTAATTCACAAAACATATCTATTGTTTCTTCAAATTTGATACACATGAGATGTATATTTTTATTTATCACACATTAAACAATGGGTATTTGAGAAAATGAAACTTTTCAATTATACAGGGACCCCTCAACATCCCATTGAGAACAACAACTAAAATTGTGATATCTCAATATATTCTACTAGTAATCTTTATAATTTTCATCCATTAAACTTTTTAGAGGTCTTAATATCAATAGGATGTCCTAAATTAGTCAATATGAAGAAATATTTCAATAGAATGTATGATTTCATTTATGTAACTAATAATTTCTTATATTTATTTTCCATTTAGATTCTACCAACACCTATTCCTAATACTAATTTACCAGTTAATAATATAAAAATAATAATTATACTTCTATAATAAATATATTACAATAAAATTAACATCATATTAATTATAATCCATTGATTATTACATGTTATTTTTTAGGTCAATTTAACCACCAACATGAAGGATGATATAAAATTATATCATGGGTTTTTTAGGAGAACATAATTGATTTTTTATTTGATATTTTAAATGAAATTATTTTTATGGTTCTATAAAGGTATTCTAGAAATTTAACACATTCTTAATAAACGACCTTCTGTTTTTAAAAAATTACTAAATAAATCATATTATAGATTGGAAACAAACCTAAAACATCTGTGGAAGGAACATGGAACATATTAACTCACAATGGAACTGTAATTTTAATACCTTTAGTATTGATAATAATATGAAATCATGATCAAGGATAAATGACCTAGATCATTATATAGAAATACATAAGTAATAATTGTAACTATAATCAACAAATGTTCAATATAAATTAAAAATTATTAATTAGGATTGCAGAGAAGGCTATGGTACGTATGTTGACAGTGAAATGGTATACATGGACTAGGCCATAAACAACTCATGACATCTTTGAACAAGAAATAAAAAATGAAAAACATACACAAATAAAATCATGAGTAATACATTTCTTGGATGAAGAAAATACACTTTAGATTCCCTAATAGCAATTGAACACAAGATTTTCAATGATGTTCGAGAAAATGGAGTCAGTCATGTGGTGTGATTCGAGTTTCTATTAACCAGGGAGGAGCACCGGTATTATGTTACTTCCATGGAAAGCTTCTGATATTGTAACGTGTTCTCAAATGGTTAGGGTTTTCTAAATAGATTAGGACACGTTAAACAGTGCTTAAAAATAATCACTAATAAAGTGTATGTTTATTAGTAATTAAGTGATAAGCACTAATAAAAAGAATATTTATCAGTTCTTTTATAGCGCTGATAAAGGTAGGTCATTATCACTTCTAACAAATCACTGCTAAAATCCATATTTTTTAGTGATTTTCTATAAATGATAAAGACCTCACCTTATCAGCGCTTATTACTTATGAACTGATAAAGGATTTATAATTATAAATATAAATAAAAAATTGTAAATATATATATACTTTATAAATTTATATAAATATAATTATAGAATATATAATCTTTTTAAAA
Source organism: Viscum album (assembly GCA_963277665.1). Classification (NCBI taxonomy): domain Eukaryota; kingdom Viridiplantae; phylum Streptophyta; class Magnoliopsida; order Santalales; family Viscaceae; genus Viscum; species Viscum album. The sequence goes on along the minus strand of OY728157.1, from coordinate 195,516,699 downwards.
TATATTTATTATAATTTTATAATTATTTATTTATAATATTATAAATATTTTTGAAAAAAGATATTAATATCTAATTTTAAGGGCATGAATATGAATATATGTTAAAAATGGTTGAAATTGAATAAATTAAAAATAAGTACACATTAAAAATATTGCAAAGATGGATAAGTTTGGGTGTGTTCCTTGTATATAAAAACTCATTAAATACATATATGTGAAATCAATATAAAACACATTTGATCTATGTTAAATTGAAAAATCAAATGAAACATTCAATTATATATCCATTACATTATGCAATTATTTAATATTTTAAATTCATGTTAATATTTAACTATAAAACATTATTCACTAAATATATGAAAATTTAATGTTAATAACCAAAATATATAGTAATATATATATTATATTTAAATACATTAATATATATCTATATATTTAATATATACAATGTTAGTCCAAAAGAGATTGTTGGCCCCTATCTGGTTTTAATTATCACAAATCATATCAAATCATGAACAATAATTTCAATCATGTTTATTTAAGTTTAAATTTGTTTAATTATGATTATATTTGGTCAACTATATTTTTAACACATTATTAGTATATTCATGTTATTTGACAGTTCAAACAGAAAAATTGGCTAAGTATGAGTCACTGAAACTGACAAAACAATTGTGACACCGACAACACAAACTGACTCATCGATACTGATAGAGTAAATGTCTCACTAATAGATCAAATGAGACATAGACAAAAGGAATATCTCACCAATAGAAAGAATTTCTCACTGACAGTACAAACTGACTCACTGATAAATGACTAACCAACCTTACAAACGAGACACTAACAGATGGAATGACTCACCGATAGAACAAAATGAGTCACCAATGCATGGAGATACTTAATGAATGACTCTCTCATAGAATGAGTCATTGATACAATTAGGAAGGACTCATAGATTGGAGTAGTCACTAATAGAATGATTCACTGATAGAGGAGTCACTGACAGACTAATTAAATTTTCTTTTCTTTAAAATTATCTCAAATAGTCATATTTATGTTTTTTAAGGCTAATTATTAAATTAATGATTTTTATAGAAAAAAATAAATTAGGATTTTAGAAATCTGAGGTAAAAAACCTACCCCAATCCTGATTATTGTAGGGCTATAGAATATAAACGGAAAATCATGTGAACTAAAAAACATACACATAGACATATATTGGAGTACTTGCGCAAGCAACCATACTAAACCTACAAACAAAAGGAAGAAGAAAACATGAGGTATTCTCCTTCTTACTGATTGAACATAAAATAAAAACATGATGTGCACCAAATATCTAATGCCTCTTCAGCAAACAAAACAAAACTGATGGAATAGAAGTTCATCTTCCTAGAAAACCATGACACAAAGCTTCACAACAATCTATTTTTAGTGGCTGTTTCTAGAATAGGAATCAGGCTTCACATATGATATATCCAAAGAGTCCATAGTTTCATTTCACAACCATAGATCCTTCAAAACTATATCTCTTTATTTCCTATTCTGTTATGTGCATTGTTACTACATTTTAAGAAGTGTGTGCATCTATCTGTTAAACACACAATATCTTCTACACTGAGCTGAAGGAAATAATATATCCTAACACAAACATCTTTTTACACCTACTATATCACACATAGACAAGTGGTAGAGTTTCTATGTGACCTGGATTTTTTTGTTCCCATGAAGAACTGTGGTAGAGGTCTTGTGACCTGGATAGTTTGTATACTATTTTGTAAACCCGGATCCAGGGTGTCGATCAAATATATATATATATATATATCTTGGTGGTAGGTGATCACCAAGTATATTAGACTAAGTCTATTCTTGAGACTGAACCTCTTGTTTTAATCCACCATGTTATAAATTTTAGTTTACTCAATTTTAAATACTATTTCAGAAAACTATGTTTCACTTTGATAGTTAGTCTAAGACAATATTCATAACAATTTTGGTTTATTAAATTAGTTTCAAAAGGTATATCAATATATATTATTGTTATAACTATGAAATAATCAATATTTTGAGAAATTAATTGAACAATCATACTATTATAAATTTACTACAATGATTAACTTGGTTGTCTTGTTTTTAAATTGGCATATTCTTTCATATAATTTTTTTAACAGAAATTTTTTTAGGAACTCAATTCACCCTGCTCTTGAGTTCTGTACACAGACCAACGTTTGGTATCAAATTTTGTTTAAAATATATTTCAAATCATTTCAACTATGATTTTAGTTGTGTTTTAATGACCTCTAAATTTATATTAGTTCTAAATTTTTATCTCTTTAAAAATATATTATTTATTCATTAATATGAATAATAGATAGGAAGGTGATTATACCAACATACCTCCCTATATAAATGGGATAATTTATTCCCATTGGAAAATAATGATGAAAATGCACTTAGAAAGCATGGGGTTTGATATTTTGACTGTAATAGAAGATAAATATGATATAACAGAAACTCCAAGTACTCAGTGGAGTTATTCCACAAAAACATCTTATAATAATAATTATAATGCTATAAATTCCTTGTTTTGTTCTTTAGGGGATGAATAATGTTATATAATTTTTTCATGTAAATATTCCTATGATGTTTGGTATACCATATCTATTTTACATGAAGAAACCACTAATGTAATAGAAATTAGACTTAATACTTATAATGTTGAGTATGATAATTTCCAGAAAAAGCCTGATGAAGCCATTTCTGATATGTATCTCAAGTTCATTGAGATAGTCAATACAATGAGTACACTTGGAACGCCAATGGTTGGAAAAGAACAAATCATGTGTATAAATTGATGTCTACTTGAAAGGTAGAGAGGAACCTCAGTATCAATTAGAGAATCTTGTGATATTATTATGTTTACAATCAAGGAGATGATATGTATTTTTATGATGTATGAGGAAGAATAAAAAGTCAACAAGGAGGAGGAGGATAACCCAAAGAAAAATCCAGTGGCATCCAAAACCACTACTTCCAAACATAATGAAAATTAAAGGACTCAAACACATTCTGACAGTACAAGTTATGAAGATTCACCATCGGAAAGTGATGATGAAATTTCCCAACTAGAGTGCTTATGAGGATAGCTCTAGTGAGTCAGAATCATCACATGATGAGAAAGGTGACAAGTCAAACATATGTTTCATTAAAAACACATATGAGGTAACCCTTTAGTCACCTATATAAAAATCTTATTGTTCTGAAGAATGAATCTGGTTCTAAAAAATGAATAATCAAAAAAATGTTTTAATACTACCAAATGATTGATGATACATGCAATTAATTTAGAGATAAATATAAAATTTTGAATAAACATAATAATCTCACCTGTACTATCAAATATGAGATTACTATAGAGAAAAAAATAATGCTCAATTTCTTAAATAATATTATGATCTTAAGTTATCGATTGAGAAATTTTAAAAAGACATAGTGAATTTTACCAATTGGAAAAATACTCTTACAAAAATTCTTTGTAAAAAAGTATCTCTTATCTATACTACTGGTATAGGATATCAAAGTCGATAGAGGAACCTAGATAAAATAATTTTGTAACCAATTATGGAAAAACAACTTTTATTTATAGAACTAAAATTTTTTCTATGAGTTCTAAAACAGGAAAACCTTCTACAATTGTAGCTTTTCTGGACCAAATAATGTTTATTTTTCAAATAATTTACATACTGATTATAGGAGACCCATAAAGAAATTATGGGTTCCAAAAGCACTTATTACAAATATTACAGGACCCAAAAAATTATGGGTACCAAAATCTCTTATTGTTTGATAGTTTTGTAGCGAAACTTAATGAAGAGCTCCTATATAAGTCTATGGTACTTGGACGATGGATGTTAAAGACCAATGAAAAGAGATTATCCATGATTCATGAATATGATAAAGATTGATGCTGGACATGTCACTTTTGGTGATAATTCTAAAGAAAAAATAATTGGCCATGGCCCAATTGGAAACTCTAATTGAGTTTTAATTTCCAATGTACTTTTTGTTGAAGGATTAATGTAAAATCTACATAGTATCTCTTAGTTTTGTGATTATGGTTTTAATTTTAATTTTTAAATTTATGCATGTAGTCTTTTTAATTCTAAAAATGAATTATTATTTACTATCTTTAGAAATGAAAATGTGTATGCTCTAAACGTAGATTCATTAGTGTCTCAATATTTTTCATGCCTGTGTTCTTTTGAAAAAGATTCTTGGATCTAGTATAAGAGATTAAAACATTGAAATAGTCATTCACCTAAAAATACTACTAGGAAATTACTAGTTAAGGATATACCCAAATGTGAGTTTCCAAATGACAGAGTCTGTAATCCTTGTCAAAAGGGAAAACAATAGAAAAAATCATTCAAACCAAAAAAATAAGTTTCAAATTCTCAACTTATTATGTTAGATCACATAGATTTGATTAGACCATCTAGGGTTTCATGTCTAAATGGGAATAAGTATGTCTATGTTCCAGTAGATGAACTCTCTAGATACACTCAAACTTTATTTCTTGCTCACAAAAGTGATTTTTTCTCTTACTTCATTAAGTATGCTAAAATAGTAGAGAACCTATGTAGACATAGCATTAAACCCATAAGAAGTGACCATAACCTTGAGTTTGAAAACCAATATTTAGAAATCTTTCTACTCACACATTGATAATAGTCACTACTTCTCTACTCCTAGGACACCATAAAATAATGGTGTTGTAAAATAATAATTAAAACCTTACAATAGATATCCCATACTATAATTAATGAATATTACATTCCTACCTCTTTTTGGGAAAAATATGTCAACATCTCTTATTATATAATTAACAGAGTCATAATATGACCAATTCTTAAGAGAACCCCATATGAACTACGAAATAGTAGGAAACCCAAAATTAGTTACTTCAAAAAATTTGGTATCAAAGTTTATATTCTTAATACAAAGGAAAATCTTGATAAATTTTCATCCAAAAGCGATGAAGGAATATTTCTAGGTTATTCAATCTCTGGTAAAAAATATAGAGTATTTAATAAAATAACTAAGTTTGTATATGAATTTGTACTTGTCAAATTTGATGAAATAGACCCACATGAACCCAAGACCTCTCTAGAAAAAATTGAGGATGATCTGTCCAATCTATACATAAATAAAAAATCATCCAACCCAACTGTGAAGAAACCTATTAAATCATCCATTTCAAGAATTCTCCCAACTCTAGTCATGATGATCCTGAACCTACAAATGAACTTGAAATAACAATCCTTCATTTTCTCGACCCACATGAATCCTTAAGAACTATCTGTTATATGTTGTAGTTAGAGACCTATATAAATGGACACAAAATAGAGATTCTTTGAGAAACCAGTTTGAAAATCATGCCTTTTTTTCATAGCTTCAACCTAAAATCATTAATGATGAAATCAGTGATGAATTTTGGGTAATGTCTATTGAAGAAGAACTGAATCAGTTTGAAATAAATAACATTTGGAAACTAGTGGAAAGACCTAAATTCACCTTGAACAAAGTAACTAAATGGGTCTTTAGAAACAAAGTAGATGAAGCTGTTAATATTGTAATAAAAAAATCTAGATTGGTTCCATAAGGTTATAATCAAGAAAAAGGGACTGACTATGAATAAAAATTTTCACTGGTTTCTAGATATGAGGCCATTATAATATTTCTTTCAAATGCATAACATCTTAATTTCAAACTATATGAAATGGATGTTAAGTGTGCATTCTTAAATGGATATATAGTTGACGTTGTTTTTGTTGAAAAACCCCCTAGTATTACAAATCCTCATTTTCCAATTCATGTTTTTAAATTAATTAAATCTTTATATGGTTTAAGGTAAGCTCTAAGAGCTTGGTATGATAGACTAAGTACTTTTATTTTTTCAAATGGTTTTACCGAAGGTATAGTTGATCCTACTTTCATTATAAAAATAATTTCAAAATATTTTCTAGTTGTTAAAATCTATATTGATTATATTATTTTTTGATCTTTAATGAATGATTTATGAATTGATTCTTCAAAAATGATGTAAAGTAAATTTTTAATGAGTTTAATGGGGGAACTCAAATTCTTTCTTTTATTTCAAATATTTAAAAATAAAGAACGTATTATTGTAAATAAAAGAAAATATACTTAATATATTTTAAAAGGGTAGTCTTTGATGGTACAAAAAGTAGTGATACTCCACTGAGTACCTATTGTATGTTGGATCTTGATGATAATGGTAAATGTTTTGATCAAAACATTTATAGGGGAATGATTGGGTGTATATTCTACTTACCACTAGTAGGCCTGACATTATGTTTAGTGTGTGTATGTGTGACTATTTTCAAGCTAACCCCAAATAATCTTCTCTAAATCTTGTTAAATGAATTTTTAAATACATAAAATATACTACCAACATAGTATTGTTCAATCCTAGAGTACAAAATTTTGATCAAGTGGGTTATTCTAATGCTGATTTTGGTTTTTGTAAGTTTGATAGAAATAGAATATCTAGAACATGTCACTTCTTGGGCAAGTCTCTAGTTTCATGGTGTAGTAAGAAGAAAAATTTTGATTCATTATCTAAATCCAAAGATGAATACATAACTACTGGTATTTTTGTGCTTATATTTTTTAGATGAAACACGCATTACTAGACTAAAGATATAAATTCAGACATGTCCCTATAAACTGTGAAAATAAAAGTGCTATTAACATCTATAATAATCTTGTTTCCCATTATAGAACAAATCATATTGATGTAAGACATCAAATTTTGAGAGATCATTATAAAAAAGGGGATATAATTCTAGATTATATATTATCCGAATATCCTCTTACTGACATATTCACAAATCCATTGAACTCTAAAAGAATGAATTACATAAAACATGAATTATGGATGATTAATTTATAAGGACCCCATGTTGATAACTATTTGTGAAAAAATGAGTTTAGATGTCATGAAGACACTGAAAATGTCATGTAGATAATGTCATGATGACACTGACACATTTTTCTGTCAAAACTCGGTCATGCTGACACTAACACCCTATTATTCCCACACCAACAGTTTCATGTAGATACTATCATGACGAGACCAATAAAACCTGATGTTTTATCTATTTTATGTTTTAACCAAAAATACATTGTATCATTTATATCATTGAACTCGGTTTATGAATTTTCGATCTCTAAGCCCTTAATGATATATATTTGAGTTAATCCACATTACTACCCACCCTCTCCATTAACCCTTATACTCTCCTATCATTTCCCATTACCCTCAATCATTCACCTCCCAACCTTCAAACTGATCCGTTAGAATGGTGAGAGTGATGTTTACACTCAATGGAGGACCTGGAGACAAATCAAAACCCAAAAAAATTAAGAAATGAGAGTTGAGAAGATCTCAGCCTATCAATCCAGCTCTTTTGAACCATGTATTAACACCAAAAAGGAATTTATTATTGAATGGCTATTGAAAATTAAATCTTTTTTGTTAAGGGTATCTCAGAACCAAGGATGGATAAATTGGTTTTAAGATAATGAGAGTCCTTATTACCCAAATATTTTCCACAAGATTTAAATGAATGTAGAGTTTCATCTAGAAGGAAGTGTGGTATTCCAGGTTAAGTCAGTTTTAAATGGAAAAATAAATTCATTTTATTCTAGACATTGGGAATAATGCACTAAGTATGACAACCCTTCTTTTTATTACACACTAAAACCTGATTTATTACATAAAATATTGACTTTAAACAACATATAAGATCAAATGGTCTAGTGTCTTTGGGGATTAGGATAATTTTATAACAACTTAAAACATGAAACACAACATCTTTATTGAAAAATTCATTTACATAACCACTACATTCCCTCGTACTTAGCATTGTATGGGATAACCTAAGGACATGTATATTAAAAGGGTGAGCTATAAAGCCCAGTAATGGATTAATCATGGAATAACATGAGGAATAAAATACATGTTATACAATAGGAATATAAATAGAGAACAAGAGATGTATAAACATAAATCCATGATAAATCATGATAATCATAACATGGAAATGTGGTAACAACACTTATCATGGAATTAGCACGAGCCAAGGCTCATTGCACATGGAGGATGAGTAAATACTCATTGCACATGAAGCATGAGTAAAACCTCATTGCACTTGAATTAGCATGAGTGAACACCCATTTAAAATGACATATCATGATACTATACTTTACCCAATGCATTATAGCTCTATCAAGGTGCACTATTCTTAAACATTTCATTTCATGCATAAGTGTGCCACATAAATCATAAAACATTTAATCACTCAACATAATAATTTATTCCACAATAAAAAAATGTGGAATACATACATAAAACTATTTAAATAATAAGAAAATTTTCATAAATGTGAATACCCTTGATAGAGAAATGGGCATGGTATTCACTACACAATGTCTTTGGCTTGGAAAAGCGCAGTGCAATTTCGGCAGCATAACGACATGACATAAGAACTCATAAAAATGAATGATGAGAGAGAAAGGGGTTTCTAATAATATTTAAATGACATGGACAGTAAGGGGTTAATATATATACATGTCCCAAAAATTTTAATTTAATTTATATTCGTGAATCAACAGAATTTCTTAAATGTAAATGAGGAGAGATAGAAATTCTTTTCATAATTTCAGTATAGTAACGAGTGTACATGCGAGGAATTTAGTGAGAGAGAAAGGGGTCTCCCATCAGATAAAAATAAATAGGTAATTATGGGGGAGGTGTGAAACCATACCCCAACATTTATAATTGAAAAAAGGGCATAACAACTTAAAGAATATTGCACAAAAATTAGAATGGAAGAAAAAACCTTACTTGGAAGTGTGCTTCCAAAGGCTTGAGAGAAGCTTGAGAGAGGCTTCTTGGGAGCTTCGGGTACCTTGGTAAGATTATTGAGAGAGGACAGAAAAGGTTGTATGAACTCTAAAGGATTTCAGTAAGGAGGAATTGGCATCTTGGTTGGGATTATATAGGAAAGGTGAGTGAATTCTTTATTATTTAGTTTTGTGACACCTCACATTAAACTAATCCAAACCAAAAACTAGCCCATGTTTTTGCCCATGGATTTTGGAAAAGGGAAGTTTAAAACAATATTTTATGAGGCCAAATTCCGAACATCTTAAAATAATAGGGATTCATATGTGGAGGCGAGTCACACTCCCAAGTAAAACAATTTAAAACGACAAAATGTATTATAAGTCTTGATGGGTCCATTAATGCTTTTTAAAATAAACCAAACAAACCCGAAATAACCTTATATTAATGGTAAAACATATATTGGTGGAACATAAAGTTTATTGTATTTTATTACATCACTATTGGGTTATTATGATTTTATAAAACACATCATAAATTTAAATGGTATTTAATTTTTACCCAAAAATTTTACTGTCTTAATTTGTTTTGAAAAATACGCCATTGGATAATTTTGACATCATTATTCTAGAAATAATATTCATTTTATCTAAATAATTTTCTAAATATGTTAATTTTTACTATTAAAATAAAAACCGACATTTAATAAAAATTCACGGGTTTTGACAAAAATGGATTTCAAACTTAAATAAAAATTACAATTGCATTCATAAAATTATATGATCATTTATATTTAATAAAATTAAATTAATAACAATAACAATATTTTATTAAAATATTATTTAATTCAAAAACCATTAATTCATCAAAATTGATTTCTTAGTTGAACATTAACTGAAAATACTATTTGTGCTTTAAAAACTATTTACAAGGTAACACTAATATTTTCATTATTATATTAAAAAATAATTTACACAACCATAGTACTAGGGTCTTGTTAAATAACCCTTTAAAACTCTCGTATAAGACCGAAGGGTGAGGTGTGCGATGGTGACAGACTATTGGGGTGGCACGGATAAAATCGCTTGGGTGGTAATCACTATCAACTTCCAATTTTCCCGTAGGCGGTTCCGCTCAAGCGTAATGTGTTCAAGCTCGTCTTGAGCTTGGTCACGAGCGAAGCCTGATGATGCTAACTATTTTTTGAGATCTGACAAATGGGCATCATATGGGGCAAGTCTACTGGATGAGGTCATCACTTACTTTGTCTGATTAACGTGGATTTGTTAAAGCCCGTATTTATACATATCTTGTGTTCATTGTTCAACGACTACAATAGAAATGGTCACAAGTTTTAATGGTATTTTAAAATCCAAAAAATATAAAACAAAATAAGTGTATATGTTTTATAATAATTTCACATATTAATACATTTTATTAGATCAAGAGGTATTTTCATTAACAAAAGTTTGGGTCATTACACTAAGGTACCTCATGAGGTAATCTATAAAGACTAACAAGGAACTTATACACCTATAAGTGATTTTTTTAGCTATGAGATAGATCTGAAGGAGATGACTGGAAATGAAGAGCACATGATGCCTATAGCTTCTGAACTGGATGGTAAAAGTAGTTTGTTGTTAAATTTTATTCAGCATCAGATATTTCCAAGGAAAGGGGACATTGATTCATTCATGTATTAGGATATTTATTCTTTTGTGTTTGTTAAAGAAAAGAATTAGAGTAAACCTGTGTAGATATATGATAGTGCATATCAGTGAAATGATCTAGCCTTATTACAAAACCAATTCTCTTTTCTACCCAAGGATGATATCTACCATGCTACATGTGAACGGTTGTTTTATTGAAGATGAGGGGACAATTTCTTCTTATAATGGAATATTTTTAGCAAAGAAATATGTAAAAGGATGAATATTCGTTGGACCCCTAGAAAAAGGAATGGGTTAGATATGAGGAAAATCATTATGATAAATTCAACCCTGTTGACCATCCAACTAGGCCATAATACATAATGGACCCTGGTCGAGGAACAGAAGATGATGAACCATTCTATTAGGATGAAGAAAAAGATTCTACTCTAGATAGGGAAGAAGTGTGTCCTATTGATCATAAGAGTGACCCAGACATTGCTCAATTCCCAAGAAGAATGGACTTTAGGCCACCTAGTCCACCACATTCTCTTCCTTCAAAAAAAACCAATTTTGGATGATGAAGAAGAAACTGAAGAATCTAGCAGTGTTGATTATGTGAGCAAATAAAGTGGCTCAGATGAGGATTATATAGAAGAAGAAGAAGATATATAAGAAGAAGATAATGGATGTGGGTCTGACAGTAGAGAAAAGGATTAAGGAGAATAAAATTAGATTATAAATGATATAGATGATAATAATAAAGAATGGAGTGGATGTGATAGTGGCTTTGATCCTCCTAATGATGATCACGATGACAATAGAGAGATTGATGATAATGTAGATCAAGACATGATTATAGAATCTTATGATGAAGTTGAATCTTCTACTGGAGAATAAGAAGAAATAATTGAAGTGGGTTATGAAATGGGAACTCAGATAGTCCCTATCCCATAGTTGGTATATGTTAGAAGAAGATCTCAAGATGAGGGGGGAACAACAAGTAAGAGGTGATCTAGTTGAGGGGGAGCTTCGTGATAAAAGATTTCAATTTGAGGGGGAACCTCTAACTGGAAGAGTGATTGTTAACACACTCACTCTTTTGGAAGACTTTTTGTTGTTTGTATGGAAATGGAATGCTGGATATGGTGTCCTTAACTAGGAATATTCTTCTTTAGATGTTGAAGGTTATAGAGTAGTTCCAATGAGACGAGTAGTGGAGGACCATGTACAGTATGAGACAAATCCTGGTGTGCATCTACTTCTCCTCCTCCACCTTCAACAGTTCAAATTCCAGGTGACTATGTCACTAGAGATGATTTTGAAGGTTTCAAGTAAGAACTTTCCTCCACCATTATGATTTTTTCCTCACCTATTTAAATGTTGAGATTGAGTGAAGTGATGCAAATTTAATCTTTGGAACAATTATTGTTCAAGTGGAACCCAAACTAATCTAAGTCATTGGATCTATTGTGACAGATAATCAGAAGCTGAGAAATGATCTGATTTCATTGGATTCTACTATCAATATATTGACCTCTAAGTATAGGAAAACCATGGAAATAATCATGAAAGGGATTGAGGATATTATCTCCCACTTTAAAGTTCCAAATTTTACCCAATTATGATAGGATGTTAGAAACATTGTGAAAGGGTCATCTAGACCAGCGACTCTTGTTTCTCACCCTCCAAACATAGACATGGTCAGGAATGTTATTAGAGAGGAGCTTCAATCATTGTTTGGTGCCACTAGTTTAGAAATTATTTATAAAACTGTGCATAACACTGATCTTATGCATGATATGGTCATGCTCTTATCCAAGAGTAATGAAACTACCAATGCTCAGATCATAAAGAAAGTGTACTATTACTTGAAGATGATTTAAACATAACATCAACAGACAAGTCATTTTAAATAATTGATAGAGAATTTTATATTTCCCCTGGTGAAAAGTTATTTTAAGGATCAAGTTAAAAAATTGAAGTACATCACACCTATTCTTGAGAAGTTCATAGAGAATAAGGCTGATTTTGAAAAGGTAATGAAATATGGTGGGGAGATAATCAATGATCCCATCAATCTGTGGAAGACCTATCTCTATGTTTAGAGTGAATCCATAGTAGTTCCATCTATTGCACCTCTCAGACCAGCTACCTCTCCTGCTACATCATTTCCTCCCCCTCCACAATATATGTTATTTTCTCAGTATTTGAGCTAGATTCATCCTGTAATCATAGAGAATGTCAGGCCTCATGCTTCAACCAAACCTACCCTTTTCCACTCTATTCCTGAAGCCATTGTACTTTCTCCTATAAGAATTCATTCAAATATTATAGTCTCTTATCCTCCATCCACAAAAAATAATGTTGATCATTCTAATTAAGAAAAGTATGAGCTAGATCCCCAGATGTATTGTGGATAACTTTATGATCGGGTTGAGTGTTTGTAATCTTTGTTTTATTTCACTTATATTTTTCACTTCCAATATACTATGTATATTCGTTATCTTTGAAATTCATTAATCTTTCATTTCATCCCTTGGATACCTGTATTCATTCTTGTTTTTCTTCTTCAATATTTTTTGGTCTTTTTGATAATTCCAAAAGTGGGAGAACACCAACAATGGAATTAAAATTTTTAAATCACATTAAGAAAAAGGGGGAGAAAAGATAAAGGGGGAGAACATTGGGCATTATTTATTTTACCTCTGAACCTTATCTCTATTTTGAGAAATTTAATTTTTTATGAAAATAAGTAATGGGATATAGTAAGTATAATGATTATATTAATAATAAAATAATTGTACTTTATAATCCCATGATTTGTGATCATCAAAAAGGGAGAGATTATTTGCCCATATCATATTGTTGGCCCCTCTTTGGTTTTAATAATCAAAAGTCATGTCAAATCATTAAAATCTTGTTTATTTAAGTTTAATCATGATTAATTATGATTATATATGATCAAATATATATTCAAAACATTCTATGTTTATTCATGTTAAATGATATTTAAAACAGAAAATTTGGCTATGTATGAGTCACTCACACTGAAAGGACAAGTTTAACACTGAAAACACAAACTGAATCATCGATACCGACAAAGTAAATTCCTCACCAACAAATAAAATGATACATTTAAAAAATTAATGTCTCACTAATAGAAGTAATGTATCACCCAATGAAGGAATGTCTCAACAATAGTACAAACTGAATCACTGATATATGACTCACCAACAATACAAATGAGACACCGATAAAAGAAATTACTCATCTATAGAACAAAATGAGTCTCTAACACATTGAGTCACCAAAACAAGGAGATACTGATAGAATGACTCTCTGATAGAATAATTAAACAAAACTAACATATGGACTCACTAATAGAATGATCCACTCATAGAATGACTCGCAAACAGAGGAGTCACCAACAGACTGTTTAAATTTTCTTTTCTTTAAAATTATCTCTAACGATCATATTTGAGTGTTTTAATTATAATCATTTAATTAATGATTTTTGTGGACAATATTAATTGGGATGTCAGAAGTGATAGGTAATAACCTACCCCATACATTCTTATTGTCGGGATGTAGAATATAAAAGAGAAAAGCATGAGAGCTGAAATATATACATGTAGACACACAGTAGAGGACTCACACGAGCACCCTTACCAAACCTATGAACGAAAGGAATAAGAATGAATGAGTTTTTAAAATTCTTGATAACTGAAAAAAATAGAACATGATGTGAACCAAAGTTCCAAAACTTCTACAATAAACAATACCGAACTAAAGTAATAGAACTTCATCGTCTTGGAAAACTAGAACACAATGCTTTAAAGAACTCTTTTTTCGGTGTTTGTTTCTAGAAAAGGAATATGGCTTCACATCTACTAAATCCAAAGATTTAAAATCCTCATTTCAGAACACAAGGATCCTTCTAAACTCTATCTCATTATTTCTTACTATGTCGTCTGAATTTTTATTACATTTCAAGTGGTGTGTGCATCTGCTTGTTAGACACACACTAGCTCCTACACTGAACTGAAGGATTCAAGATATCCTCACACAAACATCTTTTTACACCTATTAAATCCCATGTAGACCTATGTAAGAGGTCCTATGTTCCCTGGATATTTTAGATCCCATGTCGAAATGTTGTAAAGGTCATGTGACCTAGATAGTTTGTATATTGTTGTGTAAACTCTGATCCAATGTGTGGATAATATATATATATATATATATATATTGGTGGTAGGGGACAACTAAGTGGAGAGGAATAAGCCTTAGCTTGAGACTAAACCTCTTATTTTAATCCGTTCTGTTTTCAAATTTAGTTTACTCTATTTTAACTCATATTTCAGAAAACAATGTTTCAATTTGATAGTTAGTCATAGATAGTATTTTTAACTATTTTCTTTTAGTAAATTATTTTCAAAAGATATATTAATATCTCATATTGTTTTAATTGAGAGATAGTCAATCTTTTGTGAAATTAAATGAATAATTAGACTATTGTAAATTTAAAAATTTGAATAACTGGGTTGTCTTTTTTAAAACTAAGGGATTCATTAAATTAATGTTTTTAACAATTTTTTTTATAGGAACCCAATTCACCCCACACTTGAGTGTCCTACTCTGACCAACATACAGTTTATTAAAATTTATTATCATAATTATCTAATTAATAAAAAATTTAATCTTTAATAATGTAAATTAAATTTATTCATTTTAATTAATAATTATTTAATCGATAAAATTTGTAATAATTTTTTAATAAAATCATTTTTTATTTTTTATTTATTAAATTATTTCATTTTATTCATTTGGCCATTTATTATTGCTAAAAATATATCACTGCTAAAGGGTACCATTTATCAGTGCTAAAAATAAAGTGTTGATAAAGGATCAATTTATCAGCACTAAAAAAAGTGCTGATAAAAGGTTAAATTTATCATCTCTTTCTTTAACACTGATAAAGAGGCTATTTATAAATGAATTTTTGTAGCACTGATGAATACCAACACTGTTAAATTTTGGTTTTGTAGTAGAGCCCTTAATTGGGACTCAAATGAACATAATCAAGAAACATTTAAAATCCCATAAAACTAGTCATAATCATCAATGTATAGTGAAATAATGATAAAAACATATAATATAGTGATTATGATTCATAATCTTATCAGTTTTGAACTCTTATGTTGAATGGATCGTGAAACTGAAAATGAAAAAATAGCATTCCACTCTAAAAGAAGAAAGAATAAAAAAGAGTAATGGGAGGAACCTTTGGTTATACTGGATGAAATGAGAGAGAGATATCATTTTTTAAAAATTAAAAAATTTATTTATTGATTTATTTTAACATTTTAAAATAAAACTATAGTTATACAATGGGTACATATTGGCCAGGAATAGGGTGCATGACCAAGGGTCACCAGCCACCCGATGGGCCACCTGGAGGCTTCTAGTCCATCACCCATCCACTGGTTACCTCGTGGCATCTGTAAAGTGATAAATTTCCTTGAACCTAGATTTCTTTACTGAAATTATACCACTTTAACAACTCATACAATAATAAATACCCAAAATACATGAGGTTTGGTGATATTGTAATTGAAATCATACCTCATACGAATATGGTGTGTTATAAATTAGATAGTCACTCATGGATAAAATATTAAATGGATGATAATACCATATAATTATAACCATTGATACATATAGTATAGGATTAAAAAGAAATTTATACTGAAGAATTAAATTTGGATATGAAAGGAAAATGATTCAGAACTCTTAACCCAGTTATGGTTCTTAACTTAAAGTTGGCCCGGAGAACCATAAAAAAATTATCAACATCAGAGTGATTGAAATGGGATAAACTTCTTAATAAATATATAAATAAATAACATGAACTTCGTGTAAACGTAAATGGGAAGTGGGGGTGAGTATTCATATTTCCTGTGAGTGTAATCCTATAGAAAAAAGTAATGATTATTATTTTCCGTCATCCTGAGTGCTCTAAAACTCACCGAAGTTTTCCACTATCTCCTTTAATTCTCTAATTTAATTTTTAGTGAAACAATTAGATAAAATTACCATCTTGGATTAAATTGGACATCCTACATATATATGATTTCATATTTACTGTATTCCACCTTTTTTACAGTATTTTACTTTTTCTATATAAAATTGTCAAATTTCACCCATTACTGAATATCTATGTATTGATTTAAAATATTTAATCTATATTTTTTCAAAATAATCCCCTAATTATGAGAAATTTAAATATTAAATAAATATTCTATATTTTATAATAATTTAGTATAATAGTAAAATTTATTTTATTACTAAAATCAATTGCACATTAATACCACTTAATCCCTAGATACATAACTCCATGATACATATTCATAAGCATTAACGGTAAGGTGTTTAATATGGTTACTTTCATGGTGTGTTCAAAAAACATTTATGTGGTAATAATTTCCATTAACTTGAATATTTCTTGTAGAAAATACCCCTCAAACTTCAATTGTTTATGTTTTTGTTTTATCTAAACTTGGGAAAACAGTTGTGATGTTGCCTCCTTCCAAAATGTTGATAAATGTACTTCATAAGGTATGTTTCAACTAGTAAATTCCAAGGTTTATCACATCATCACTAATTAACTCTTTTCATTTTCCTTCTTAATATAGACCAATATAAAATTTTACTTTATAACGACTATATTTTTGGATTTTTTGAATTTAACATTTTAATTAGAGAGGGTTATAAAAGAGTTTGAAAAAAATGGGGGATAGATTTTGAAAAAAATGAGAGATATTAATTTTCAGATATATCCATGTATGGTTCTACTGAAAATAATGCCTCATAACACTACAAATGGGGAATATAATAAGATATTGTTGGCCAATATGTAGCTACCAGGATAGAACAGTTAGGTGTGTCACTTTATAGTAGTGCAAGTGTTGATGATGTTGAATGAAGTATCGAAAATGATGAATATATCATTTAGGATAGTGTGGGAAGATATCTATGATGGATGATTCCATGTATTTAAATTATTATTAATGTCATAAATTATGTAGCATGACATGGTAATGAAAATTAGTATTATAAAAGATGGTGAGATCATGGGTTAGAGAGAAAATTCATTCATGTGTCAGAAAATCCTACGAGTGACAAAAATACCCATGAGTGTGTAATAAAATTCCTATAAGTGAAATAAATCCTTCAGGTCAGGGATGTGAATGATTCTGAGTGTTTAGAGAGATTATATTTGAGAGATATTATTAATTTTTGATGTGATAATAAATTTTAGATTTCTATTTTGGGGTAATATTCAACTAAACCACATTATTTCTAGTGTTTTATTAGTGATTTCTATTACGATGACAATATGTCCCCCACAAAATGGTATCACAGCTTTATGGATTCAACGTGAGATGATGGAGATAAAGTCACATCAAGATGTTAATTAGAGATCTATAGATATGATACCAATAATGTGTGTAATGAATCATTTTAGAATTTCCATGGAAAATTTGATGTAGATAGAGATCCATTGAATATGGAGTTGATAATGATGAAGCTGATTATGGTGGATTCAATGGCGATTGAGATAATAATCCTAGAGACCATTATTATTGGGATAATGATGGATGGAAATTAAAATTTTAAATCAAGGTGGAAATTGTTGTATTTTTTGAATTTAAAATTTGAATAAGATACAGAGAGAAAAAAGGGATAAAAAACTTTGACAAAATAAGAAACATGGGATGGTGGTTGAAAAAAAGGAGAGAATTTTTTTTTGAGTGATCCATGTATGACTCTTATAAAAAGGATTCATAAATCTACTACTAAGGGATAATATAAAATGATAGAGTTATCCATGATGTAGTTTCTAAGATTGACTTGGTAGAGGGTGTTGTGTTTTTAATATCTCATGTTTCAACGACGGTGAATGAAGAATAAAAAATTATGAAAGAAGTGTTGATGGTGTCATGTGAAGAGATCCTTGATGTGTGGTTTCATGTTTGAAAATTATTCCTCGTGGAGGAAATTAGGAAGATTGTTCCAGTAATTAAAATTGGTGGTATGGAAGATGATGTGATCATAGGAGAGTGAAAAAATTCCTTTGCATTTAAATTTTTTCTTCTTCTGAAAAAATCCTTTGAGTGTGTGGTGCAAGAGATTTTATGTGTTTTGAGAGAGAATATCTAAGATATATATGAAATTTCGAATACAATAAAATATTTTTGGAGTATGTTTTGGACAAACAATTTCATTTCTTTTGTATCGTACATTGTTACAACAATTTTGTGTATCTGAGAATCCAATCCAGGAACGTTTTACATTGTACTTTAATTATTTATATTTTTTATTGTCTATTTTTTGGTATAAAATTCATATCTAATCTACATATTTGTTGTTACAATATAATTTTTTTAATAATAGAAAATTCACAATTATTAATATGAAATTTCAAGTATCCAATGACATTTTCTCTATTTCTATCTAGGTTTGCAATTGAGTGTTTATTAGTATGAATCAAAGAGAATAATAAGCTGAGTTGGGACACTTCTAGTTAATCAATGTCTTAAGATAATATTTTTTTTATTTGAAAACCATGTTATCACAACGTTACTAATCATATAGTTTCATGAGAAGTAGAAGTGTAAAGGGATATATAAGTGTGATGTAGTATTTGGGGATGTGGATATCAGCCCCATTGGGGTAGAACCATCTAGACTTTCATTCATTGCCGCTACCCAAAATGATTCCAAGGATCTTCGCTGATGTCGTGCCATTGGCCACCAAATTCGTATCATCTTCCAACACAATTCCGGTGACCTGGACCTTAACACCCTAGCATGTATTCACCATCACACCCTCTTCCTTGATGACACCATTTCCCAGTGTGTTCCTCAGCTCTGATGTCCACCTTGTGAACTCTTCCACCATGTTCCTGTGATGATGCGCCCTATCCCCTTTGTGCTCATACAACAATGGAAAAATAATTGCATCCAAATAGAAATCTAATACCAGAAACCTTAACCCCATATGTGATAAAAAAATAAAAAATGATAAAACAAAGCATATTCACCAACAAAAAATAGGGAATTTTGTCATCTACCTTTTCGGATGTTGGGGATGGCTCCAATGTAGCTAGTGAGGCTAATGTAGGGAACAGTGTAGGAGGAGATTAGGTTGTCAATGAAGTTGGTGCGAATTGTGATATTCATTTATTTGTTTTTATATTGAAATAAAATTTTGTAATCTCTTCAATTTAGATTCTACGTTCATGAAAAATACATATTTATTTGAGTTATTTTTAAATACTAAAAAATTTTATTTGGGTCTACTCCTGACTGGGACTTCGTACCATATTGGATTCTTTATTTAGTCCCCAGACATCAGAAAACCTATTTTCCAAATGATCTTATTACATACTAGATATCTTGTTTTTTATTCCTTATTCATTGATAATTCTCACCACCAAATACATCGTCACAATCCATTATTCTGAGGGAAAATTACATTTTTGTTTCGTCGGTTTGGTGGCATGTGTGTTGAAGGTGTTCGTTGGTCATTCTATTTTGAGGTACTAACGGTGTCTAGGGAAATTGGACACCACATGTTCTAGTTTTATCTCTATTGATTCAATTTTAGGTTTTCCCTATCACTGGTCCTATGGTGCTCTCATATTTGGTCTCCGAAACCTAACTGGATGTTTTCTTTTGATCTCCTATGGTGAACCTCTATGTCTGCCAAAATCTAGGGTACACTAAAAGTGTACCGCTCGTATTGGAGCATTAAAGACAAAACACTTTCACTAGGATGAGTACCTGGAGAAAAAGTTCTAATCCAGGTATATTTGTGAGTTTTGAGGGTATTCAATAAAAAGTTAAAATTTAAAACATCCATAGGAAGAAAAGAAGAGATCTGGATGGAAAAAATGGTTAGCATCCAATGATGTAAGTTGTTATCATTTTCATTCCTATATTTTATTTGTAAACATTTCATCTTATGTTCAACTGATGATGTTTTATTCTTCTTTACACGGTAAATTTTTTTCTTTTTTGAGTATTAATAAAATGCGGGGGACTTTTTTCTTTCCATGAATGTAGGTACACAAGAGAATGAATCAAGTTTAATATCAATGTTCTTTAATCAATCTTTAAAATATTTTATTTCTTGTGTTCTGTTTATACTGATATGTAATATTATTCATTTTTAAAAAAATTATTTAGTTTGGTTCTTGTTTTGTTTGGTGTTCTGCCCTGATTTTGGTCTCCACTCATCCCCATAATGTGGTATTAGAGCCCAAATGCTTTTTTTACAATAAAATTCAATTGTTGTTTCCTATTTTCATTATGTATAGTTATGGATTCTTTTTTATTTTATGCATTTAAATATCACTCATAAATTTCCACTGCCATTATTGATTGAAATTATTTAAATATGTTATCCCTTTTAATGAAACATATTTTAACAAAGAAATTGGTCGGTTGTTAGGGTTTTATGCTTAAAATTTCCACATGAACTCTACATATACTCAATGGGTAAACATGTCAATGATGAGATATGATATCAATAAATATGATAGTGATAATGACTTAAATTTATGGAGAATTAATATGAGATCCCTTCTTGTACAGTAGGGCTTCATTGATTCTCTTTATGTTCCAAAGAAGCCTGTTATAACTGTAAATGAAATTGGACAACCTGTTACAGAATATGTTGATGTTTCCTCTAATGAGTTTGTTAAGGATCATATCTCCCTTTTGTTTTCTTTAGGTGATAATGTCCTTAGAGAAGTTTATTATGAGTCTACATCTGTTGGAATTTGGCTTAAAAATTAAAAACATTACATGACTACTTCATTAATAGGTAGTATTTACAAAAAACATCATGTGTTTACATTTAAAAAGAATCCTGGTACTTCAATTAAATGTCATCTGAATGAATTTAATAAATTCACGTTAGACGTATCCATCATTAATGTTTCTGTTGATGATGAGGATCAAGTAGTGATCCTCTTAATCGCTTTATATAATTCGTAAAACACCCTAGTAGAGACTATGATGTATGGTAGATACTCTTTAACCCTGTAAGTGGTTAAATCATACCTTCTTTCAAAAGAACTACATTTTAAACCTAGAATCAAAGGTGAAGAAGAGAGCTTTTTTCCTAAGGGTACACCTCAAACTAAAACCAAAAATAAAGAGTTTAATAAAAATAAGAACAAAATAAATAAAGATCATAAACCCTATCATAATTATCTGGATAGAAAGTTCACCTATTTATATTGTGAAAATAGGGGAACATTAAACGCTTGTGTATAAAGATCAATATTGTGTTAAATTCTAAAAAACCCATTGATCTATCCATTATTGTAGACTTTGGTTATGAAACTACTGAGGTCCATAATGTGTCCACCCCTTAACTCAATTTAGATTGGGACCATGATTCAGGTTTCTCTTTCAATATGTTCCCTTTTAGAGAGTCCTTTCTAGATTTGCTTGATAGGGTAGAAGGAGATGTCCTCTTTGGTAAAAAAAAGTTGTAAGGTTGAGGGTAGAGGTTATGTTTTCTTAGAACTTGATGACCATACTATCATTACATTTTTTAATGTTAGGTGGGTTCCCAACTTTAGAATTGTCCTTATTTACTTAGGAGTCCTAGACCAAAAGGCATCCACCATTAGGTCTAAAACTCGTTGTCTTAGAATCCCTAAAAAATCTAGAACAATTTTGGATGGATCTTTAATCAACGGGCTATATGTATTGAATTTAAAAGCCAATTCACGGTAGTTGGGTAGTTTATATTCAACTAATATTGATAATACTATGATTTGTCTTAGGATATTGGGGAATATTAGCTACAAAGGACTTATGTAACTCAACAAGAAATGGCTGTTCAGTGACATCACACCAGAAAATCATCCATTTTTTTAAGATTATGTTATGTAAATTATAAGAGGGTTAGCATTGGTAGGCCTAGTTTCAAAGCCACCATTCCCATAGAATATGTCCACTCTAATATATGGGATCCATCATGGACTTCCTCTCATGATGAATGTTTCTATTTTTGTACCTTCATAGATGAATTTTTGAGGAAAGTGTGGATTTACATTCTTAAAAAGAACTCTGATGTTTTACAAACATTTAAATCCTAGAAAAACATAGTTTAAAATAAAACTATGAAGAAACTTAAATCTATAACAATACACAATGGAATTGAATACATATCAACTAACTTCATATTTTTTTTTTGAATATGAATGTGTTAAAAGCCATAGAATAGTTATGGAAACTCCCTAATAAAATGGTTTGGAGGAAGGGATGAATATGAATTTGATGGAACGATTTTTTTGTATTATTACATGCTCAGGCCTCCCCAAATACTTTTTGATAGAGGAAACTATAACTTCTATACACATAATTAATAGGTGTCCCTCTTCTTCTAATCAGTTTAAAACACATGAATAATTTTTTACTAGTAATCCCCCTTCCTATTATTATATAAGAGTCTCTGGTTGTTCTTATTATGCTCAAGTTGAGATTTAGGAACTAGAACTAAGAGATCTAAAGGGTATCTTTTTTGGGTATCCTGAGGGTATTAAGTGTTATAAACATAGGGGAGTTAAACTAGGTTATCAAAAGTGCATTGTAAGTAGAGATGTTATCTTTCACGAGTCTTTCTCTACCAAAATACAGAATACCACACTTTTAAACTGTTGTTTAACCCCTGAAAAGGCAGGTGAAACTAAGACCCCAACCCAATTTTTGTTTCCTATCAAGCCTATTCCACCTTCTCTTCTACCCATTATTGGGGAATATTTTGAGTCTAATTTTGATTTAGATTTTGAATCAGAACATTGTACCACTATTATGGATTACCAAAAAACCCAGTATATAGAATGGAGGGTTCAAAACCCCCATACTACGTTTATTCTGTATGATATGGCATCTTATGCATTCCATATTTCCCAAGAAATTGTTGATGATGATCGTATAACCTATAGGCAAGATTTAAATGACAAAAATTCAAACCAGTGGGTTTTTTCCATGAATGATGAAATGAAATATTTAAAAAAGATCCATACTTAAACTTTTGTGAACAAGCCAAATAATGAGAAAATAGTTGGTTCCAAGTGGATTTTTAAATGAAAAAAAGATTAAACAAGGGGAAAAATCAATTATAAAGAATGATTAGTTAAAAGAAAGGTTTCCTCCAAAGAGTGGGAATTTATTACTATGATGTTCTTCCCCATATTGTAAATAATTCTTCCATCAGGATCTTACATTCCTTTACTTCCTATAATGATCCACACAATAAAATGGTAGATGTTAAAAATTATCTTAATTCATGGTCAATGAATGATGATTTTTATCTTAATACTCTTTATAGTTATCCTAATTAATTCAATGTAAATCAAGTATACCTTTTAAATAAATTTTTTATGGCCTGATAAAAGCCACTAGGTAGTGGTAATTCTAATTTTATTCATTCATCATAGCTATAAAATTCATTAAGTGTCAATATGACGCATATGTTTATTTTAAATCAACTTAAAACTACATGATTTATCTACTATTATATGTTGATGACATGATTATCATTTGAAAAAAATATGAACATCATTTCTACTGTTAAATACCAATTAAATTGTTTGTTTTAAATAAAATACATAACTTCATATAAAAAATATCAAGAATTTCAATCATATGGGATAGAACAAATAAACTGTTATACTAATCTCCAAATTCTTATGTTTTATAAATCCCTAATAAATATAGGTTTGAATCTCTAAAACCAATAAATATATCTCTTAAACAAAATTTTAAAATATCTCAAACACAACAACCCATGTCTGATAATGATATTCAATTTATGTCTCAAATACATTATTCTAGTATAGTAGGTTGTTTTATATATTGATTGATCTTCACTTGGCTTGATATTTTATATAAAACCTACACATTAATGAGTTTCATGGCCACACTTGGGAAGCCACACTGGAATTCCCTTAAGTGTCTCCGAATATACCTCTCTTATAGCTATAATATTTCATTGTGTTATAATAAAGATGTAGAATCTTCCTAATTTATTAATGGATATGTAGATGCTGATTACATAGGTAACATTCATACCGAAAAATACCTCACAAGTCATGTGTTCGCTACCAATAGTAGCTCCATTTCAGGGAAATTCAATATGAAAACCATGTTTCCACTTTCAACCATGGAGTCCATATACAATTCCTTGAATTAAAAAGTTATAGTGGCCTTATGGTGGAATGGTTTGTCTTCTAAACTACACCTGTACAATGTTGTTACTAATTTTAATTCTAATAGTCAATCAACACATCACTTATCTAGAAATTTAGTTTTCCATAATTAATCAAAGAACATATATATTAGGTTGAATTTTATTAGAGATATTGTAGAATCTCGTACCATCTGTGTGAAAAACATACACATTAATATAAACATGGCTGATATTTTTACAAAAGACATAGTCTTGTCTAAGTTCAATTTTTTTGATAGATTGAATTTTCTTCCAATTCCATAATCTTAGGTTCAAGAACATCACGAATTTCAAATGAAAATTATGAATATTTGTGAATTTTGGTATTCATTTTGTTATTTAAATATTGAAATATAATTTTTTAAATTCTCAAATTTCAATTTATCATACATGAAATATACATATTGATTGAATTATTATCATATCCTCAAAAATTTTGTTTGGACCTCATTCTTCCTAGAACTCCTTCCAGTGTGGGCTTACTTATTTGTGCCTTTTCCTTTATCCGTCATATTTCCCATGTGCTCCTATGACATGATTGGTATCTAATTGTTGTTTGATCCTTAGTTATTGATAATTATAACATCCCATTTCATCATCACCATCCATTTATCCCAATGAATAACATTTTTGTTGTATTATCGGTTCAGCGGTGTGTGTGTGGAAAGCCTTGGTCGACCATTCTATTTCTAGGAACTGAAGGTGTCTTGGGGAATTGAGCACTACCTATTCTAGTCTGATCTCTTGCGATTCACTTGTTGTTTCCCCATATTTTTGGGTCTCTAGTGCTCTCATCTCTAGTCTTTAAACTGTAGCCAGATGTTTTCTTATGATCTATGGTGGTGTACGTCTAAGCTTTCCAAACTCCAAGATACACTACTAGTGTACCACTCATAGTGGAGCTTCAAATATTGAACTCATTCACCAAGAGTAGAAATAAAATAATAAGATCTAATCCATGGGTTTTTACAAGTTTTGGGGGTATTCTGTGAACTTTGATGACTTAGAATAGCCTGAGGAAGATAAAAAGAGATCAGGATGACTAGACCGGTTAGTATATGGTACTATAAGCTGTTCGCATTTTCATTATTGTTTCTCATTAGTAGTAATTGTATCTTCTATGTTTATATTGATTTTCTATTCATCTTTGCACTATAAATCCATTTATTTTTTTGATCATTAATAAAATTCATGTTTGAGTGGTGGTGTTCTTACAATACACGTAGTTCCCCATGGGACCGAAGTACATTAAATATCTCTTTTATTTACTCTTTTCTAATAATATTTTTTCCTTGTGTTCTATTTGTATATATTTTTAATATTAGTCTCTGTCCTACAACGAATTTAGTTCTGTCCCTGTGTTTTTTGGTTTTATTCCCTGGTTCGGGTCACCAATCAGCCTCACAATTATCATAGGGATCAAAGGTAGGGTCCAGCTTATACCCCATAGCATGGTTGACCATTATCGTAAATGACTTATAACTCATATCTAGAAGTTTCATTATGAACCCTTCTACGTTCCCCTAAATCACTTTGTTTCTACAATATAATCGATAATAAAATGATGGGAATCATGGAGATAAGGAATCTTTGAGATGTGGGAGGACCTTAGGTGGACAAATTCATAATAGGTAAACTGGGTGATGATATCCCTAGTGAGGGTGTTGAGGTCG
Source organism: Viscum album (assembly GCA_963277665.1). Lineage (NCBI taxonomy): Eukaryota > Viridiplantae > Streptophyta > Magnoliopsida > Santalales > Viscaceae > Viscum > Viscum album. The sequence continues at coordinate 195,490,126 of OY728157.1, read as the reverse complement.
GCGCATCAGATGAAAAGTGGCTTGGGGACACCCTTGTCTAGATCTGGTGCTAGCTTGTCCAGACCCTATCTCAGAGCACACCACGAGAAGAACACTACCTCCAGATACTCCAAATTTCTGGGGAACTCTAGCAGGTCCTCATCAATTTTCGGTCCAAAGTGGGAACACATTGGGATGAAATGTATGGTGAGAACATATATGATGGCAGATAAAGAAGAATAAGAAACACTATGAGGGGATGAAACCATAGGTGATTGTTTTTATGTTATAGGGATACTGCCATTTATAAAACAGATACAAAGACATATAACGAACAATATCCAACCCCATGGAGCAGAGAATGTTCAAAGACATGATCAATTTTATTGAAACAGGAATATGGTACCATTGGCAACACATGTACATCTAGATGTACCATTTTCAATGATATGAAATCCTATTGTTGGATAGAATTATTCGGTTTTAATATTTACCATTAAATTGTGATTATTTTAATATGACCACTAATACAATATTTTGATAACTAAATAGTATTTTTTTTCTATGCATTTTACCAATACCATTTAGAATCAAGAACCAATCCTTCTCTACTATTGTTAATAGAAATACTTTTTTTTCAAGCTGGGTATGGGGTTTCCTCTAAAACATTAGGAGTAAAAAATAATGGAAACATAAATGAAAATGGGAGATCATATTGTTATAGAAATAAAATAAGATGATATATTATAATAAAAATTGATTCAACCCATATATAGAATGACTATTAAAAAATGAACTAAAAATATGGGATGCATGGTTAGCATAAACTATTTAGTTCAGTCTGCATGGTTAAATAAACCATATGGGGTGCTACAGGGATCTTCATAGAAGAGTGCATGGGTTGTGCATAGTTTGTTTAACTATCAACTGAATCATGTGTGGGGTGTGTTCCTTCAGCATAAGGGGGTACATAGGTAGAGAATGTTTAGAAAAACATTCTCTAAAATTGTTTGACCCGATATCCTTGGACAACAACTAGTTCATGGTTGATGTCTGGTTTTTCCCACTATGTGAATAAACCATGCGCCACTTTTAATTTTGGGTGAATAATCATTTTCTCTTCCATCTTATTTGACACCTATCCCTTTATTTTTCTCATCAAGTGAAAATACCCTATATTATGGATTCAGGTTCCAAGGTGACACTCATAATCATCTCTACCCATTCATACATGCACCCTCTATGGGGCCATTTTATCACAAGCATATCTAGAGTCCCCTATATCGCAATATAATATAAATGACCAAATGGGTGCCTCGGTATTAAAATAATCTCTCAAGTTAACATTTGTCACAAAAAGGGTATAGCATTCCCCAGTATCATTTTTGTCAGATCACAATCTCAGTGGCTCTATAAGATAAGCCATACTCTCATCATTCTCAAGATATGGGTCAAGACTATTTCCCTTGTAAATTCATCACTAGGGTAGTCATTACACACCCAAACCATCCAAAGAATATTTATGGAAAACCATCCAAGTACTCACATCTCATCAGGGGAAGAACACGCCCCCAATGATCATCCCAACCATCCCAAAGGCTATATGAAATCTAAAGATTCATTGAAGGCTATTAGGTCCACTCACTCTAACCCATCACATTCCTCTTCACAGAGGTATCCAAGTTGTCTATATTAAGTTCCACTAGGATTTCTTAAATATGAAAAAAAACACCCTTCATAGTTTGTGTATCTTAAGGAATACATTTATCATCCAGGACTCTACTATTAGAGGTCTTGGCATTGAGCCAATATATTAGGTTCCTTGGTGGACCTTGGCACTTGCTGCAATCAATTAATAGAAATTTAATTTCTTATCAAAAAATTTATAAAATTTTAAAAGGATTATCACCCTTGGTGGTTATTCCACACATATCACATTCCATATAAAACATGCATAATACTATAGGGGAACTGCAGGACTTCCTACCAAAACCAAGAAGTTATTCTCTTTTAATCATCACCTGGTAGCTCTCATATAGACTTATCCAAGATCAAATATATATCACCCCTTGTCAAGAGGTCCTAAATTGAGCCAAATCATCCAGATAAATTAATTATAATCCATAATATTTAATTAAATAATTCAGAACTAATTATTCAATTTAGTTTTAAAAGTCTTAATGCCTATAACTCATCAAGCCATAACCAATCACCAAAACCTCAAGGAATGGAGTGTAGTCTTCACAAAACAATCTACCAAACCAAATACATGTAAAACACCCAATTAAATATCCTAATTAAATGGTAAATTTCACCCAAATTATTCAATATACCCAAATAACTCCATATAGTGACATAACTTAACAAAAACAATGTGCAACGGTGTGCAGACCTTGTATTGAGATGTCTTCTAGAAATGCCATGAAAAATCACCATTATTTTTACGGGATTTCACCATGATTCACTAAAATAATAAATAAAACCCTTGCATGAGAAAAATTAAATTAGTGCAATCAAGATAAACTAATGGTATAGGGAAGAAGAGTAAGAGATTCAACATAATTCATTGAAAAATTGCACAAGTATCACCCCAAATCTAATGGGTAATAAAGGAGGATGAGGGGACGAAGTAGATGTCCCTTGTCCATGTGAGGGGGAAATAATAGGGGATAACTTCTTATAAATCTAGGATATATTTTTGGTCATTTTTCTCTTTTAAATGGTCTCATAGTTGGATGAATGGTTTGGCCACATGGTTAGCCAAACCAAGCACTAACAGTGCAATCTGATATATATCATCCCACATATTTTTTGTTAATTACGAATTAACTATTCTACTCGCCCTTTGTCGAATAAAAACCACACTATTTCCTTTTAAATTCATAATGTTAACCATTTTTGATGTTTAATCAATTAAATCTAACCATGAGATTTATAAAATGAATTTTAAACCTCTACAAGCTTTGGGTGATTCATAGTTTCCCCTAAATTGTGCACACCAAACTGTGCACCGAGGAATATATCCTTTAAAAATTTTAAAATTTAACTTGAAGAGCCTAAGATCACCCAATCACCCAAGATCGTTTAGCTTCAAACCAAATAAAAAAACACTGAAATTCTCTAATTCTTTGAATTTCAATCCAATACTCAATTCAAAAAAAGAATCCTACTCCCAAAATCCAAAAATTAAAATTCCATTTTAAATTTATAACATGATATGTCTGTATTTTTAAAAACTCCCTACCATATCACTTCTCAATCCCAATAATCCTTGGCATCCTTTGAACCGACACATCTGACCTACCCTGGTCGTTTGTTCATATCCATCTTGTTGCGTTCAACTCTGGAACAACGAGTGACCTTCAACTATGAAACTACGAACACGAGGTGAATAATTAATTAAATAATGATCCACCACTCATCACCATAATTGAAACATGAATATAGTTCATACCCATTCCTTTCCATCTAAATTCACCATAGTGTCATCAACTAGTTCATTCTTGATCAAATAGTGCTTCCTACAATAAGACATGTCTCATAATGGTTGATTCTGATACATGGTTCTCTAAACCATCTGAATCACGTATAAAAAATCATTTCTAGTTGTTATAATACATGATTAATATTATATTCATATCACCATATCAAATTATATGAAAATTTACTAATCAAACCTACACTAGATGACAAATCTCAAAGGTTTTTGTTTTCATCCACACATATATTATCTCATTACCACTCAAACATGATGCATCAACTGTAACATCCCGTGTATGTAAAGAGTAATATATTTTCATATATATATATCTATTTATTAATTAGATAGTGTTTTAGAGGCTTAAAATTAGAATAAATTCAATCTTAAGCATAGAATACAGTAATATTTTTAAAAGATTGTTTTTCTGCATTTTGATGGAAAACTATTTTTAAATCTAACTATTCACAATTTTACAATCTCTATTTTTCAAAATAAAGTTATTATTTAGAATTGGGAGATTGAAATTTACTTTGGAAATTTTTTTGGTATTTTTCTGATAATGTTCATTTTTTAACGAATAGTGAAAAATGTTCTATTTTAATTAAAACCCTCATTTCAATCTAATTTATTTATATGGTTAGATTATATTTTTAATTGTTTTTAAAGTGAAATTAGAATATATTTTTACCATTTAATCCAATGGTGGACATTAGAATTAATTTAAATTTGAAATTGGACATAATCAATTGTCGATCTTTTGATAGGTATTGTTTCTTAAAAACATGTTCTTTGTTTTGAATGTGGGAATTAATTATAAAATTAATTAATGAAACTTCTATGTTTTGAATTTGTTAAAATGAACATCATTTTTGGATTTGGAATATCAAATATATCTTTGGGTAAATTTTTGATATTGTTCTGAAAAACGTCAATTTTTGAGGAATTGTGAAACCACTAAGTGGTAGTTAAAAAAACCGATTTTTCGTTTAAATGAAATTTTACCGCTTCGGTGAATTTAATTTTAAACATCCAACATACATGGTTGTTATTAGTAAATAAAACTTGGTTCAATTGGATGAAAATAATTTTTGGTGAATAGTAACATTTGAGTTTTTTTAACCGCGATTAGAGGTAATTAGGTTATTTTAAGGTAAAAATAATGTTATAATAATATGAAATTACCTCGACACTTGTCTGACTCTTATTGGATGTGTCATGGACGACCATGACAATCCATGGGTCAATTTGTGGGACCACATAGAGCCACATGGGTAATATAATGACATTAATACATTTTATTTAAAGTAAAAATAAAAATATCATAAACATGTTTTGTTTTCCTAAAATGATTTTTATAAGGGGTTATAAAAGTTATCTATTAGACTATAAATATTCATTAAAAATATAAAAATATTTCCTACAACATCATAATTTTAATTTAATTTTTAGTCATCAAAAAATTTTTATTATTTATGACACAATGACGATGCAATGTTTTCGTCATTAATAAATGACTTAAATAAATAAGAAGATAATGTTTAAAATAATATCCAACACTTGTACAATTATTATCAGATGATTTTATTTCGAACATGGGCCACCTTTTCTTTGACTTCAATGATTTTGGGACCTTTAGAAACCGAAAAGCATTATATAATAAAATAATGGTTTCATGCTTTCCAAAAGAGCCCCTCCTCTCCCTTATAAAAAGACCCCACTTCCTACCCATCTCTCACACTTCTCAAGCCCCTTGGCTCGTCCAAACTATACTAAAATAAGCTCCCAAAATCTCTCTATTCATACTAGAAGCCTTACCTTAGGATGAAAGCTCTTCAAGAAACCCTTTTGTTTCAAACCAAGGGGAGTTACCCGATTTAAAGGTAATGTCTTCCCTTATGTTCTTTTGTTTTATTTTGCTTCTCTACCCACCAAACCTCTTTTTATTCCTTTTTTTATAACAACAACATTATCTTAAATATACCGGGATGTTGTTATGAGAAGTATTCGAGCCACACCAACACACACCTCTATCTAATGGTTGAAGAACATATTGTTTCTGTGGGTGGTGAATTACTGCCTCACGAAATGATGATTGTTCAATCTTCTTTTAACACCTTTCATGGTGGCCATTAAGATTCACTGTATTTATATATGATATTTATATTATGTTTATTTTTTCATTATTCTTCTGTATTTTTTATTTATGTAATACCTTAATGTTTACCATAAGGGATAAACACGATAATTTCATTTTAAGAAGTGCGGACTACCGCCCCCTCAAAGTGATTTGAATCGTTAATGCCATATGTGGGACGTATAAATGATGGAGTTAATTATATTATATATGATATTATAATATAATTATAATATACCTTTATATCGTTATGATTTCATTCCATTAAATACGAAGTAGAAATGAAAGTAGCGTTTAAGCGTACGTACGGCTTACCATCTCCATGAACGGTGCATTTCATTTATTACCTCTAAATGTTATGTAATATTATAAATTCATGTATATAATGTTTATACATGACATATATGATATCTACATCATGAATATAATTCTGGAGATAATGGATATTTTACAACATGAACAACTTGTGATTATTAGAAGTTTATTTCTGACTCAAGTACCAAAGACCGACAAAACGACCGTTATTAACTTAAATCATTAAATAATGTTCACAACATAGTAAATAGTGATATAAAAGTAATAATGAAATTGAATAAGGTTCTTAATTAAGTAGAAATTAACTCTAGTTTATTATTCATGAGATTAAAGAATAATTAAGTCAAGTCAGACACGAGGTAAGGGACTTCGTCTCAATCTCCTTTCATTGAGGGATACTTCAATTTATATACGGCCTTATTTTATTAGTTGTATAATAAACCCATTTGCCTTTTAATTAAAAATGAATCTTTTTACATGAAGTGTTTTACTAAATGAAAAAAGGGTATGTTTTTGTCTTACGTATGCGGTGACAACGACTTCTCCACCGCCGTGACCATTATTTGAGTTTCGGCTTCCTCTACAAGCCACAACTTTTTTTAATGAAAAATAATTACAATGTTTTAATTTTCTATTAATTTTTATATTTAAAATTGTTTTGATAATGTTTTGATTATATGTGTTTTTGATATCTTGTCATTGAAATGTGGAAATTTTATGTTTCCTTTATGCATGTTTTATGTGATACAATTATGTTGTGGTTCCTGAGAATTGTTTATGAAGACGGGTGGTTCTGTGATAATATAAAGGAGGGTGAGCCTGAGATAGCTCTCCAATTCATTGGGTAACGATAAGGGGTTAAACGCTACATTTTCATCGAAGATATTTAGCGAATATACTATAATTGGTATTCCAAACATTACCACGAGGGTTACTCCCTACGTAAGAATGTAATGAATGCCTCAAGTTACCTTTATTTCTTATGTTCTCTATGATTTATTCATAAATATTATGATTTCATCAGGAATGTTAAAGTGCTTATATTTTATGAATAAAGTTTCATTTCATTGATTCGTTTGTATACATGGACTAATGTTTACTTTCCGTACTTTTATATCCCTTACTAAGCATTTTATGTTCATCCCATGTTTTTGAAATGTTTTCCACAGGTAAAGGGAAAGGTACATGATGTGATGATAGTGTCGAGGATGTGTCAAGAAAGAATCCATGTTTTATTTTAAATATGTTTCCATTGATGTAAAAAAAATGAATACTGTCTTTGATGTAACCACCATTTTAAATGTGGAATGTAATGAATTATTTTTGAACTAATTCTCTAAAACTCTAATCCTGAAAAGACCCTCAATGTGTATTCATTAAATAACTCAAGATTAAGTAATGTTTATGGCTGGGGCCTTATAGTTGGTATCAAAGGTCGGTTTAGATAACATTAGGAGTTGTAATTCTATTAAAGGATTATCCAAATATATTTTTTTATTGTCAAATTGAAAATGATATAGGATTTTAATATTACCATGTTGCTTCATCTAATACATGTTTGTTTAGAATGATTTTCCATAGGGGAAATAATGAAGTAGTGCTAGGAAGGCATACAAAATGAAATGACCTTCTGAATCAACATCCTAAGATTGTCATTATTGGAACTGAGTATTTTGTTGCAACAATGACACAGTTGACTCAAGAGACAAATGGTGGTGGTATCCATGCACGAGATCAGCCAGATCTACCATAGAGGAACATTTCAGTGGTGGAACAATTCATGATGCAACATCCCCCATCATTCAGAGGAACATCTGACCATGTGCTAGCTCAAGGGTGGATTAAAGTACTGGAGAATATTTTCGATGTCATGGGGTGTTCAGACAATCAAAAGGCTAATCTTATTGTTTACTGTTTGGAGGGTGAATCATATCAGTTGTGGTTGGTGGTTAAAAATATCAGGGACGCTAATGAGATTAATGCTCTTGAGTGGGATGAATTCAAAGGTATGTTTCTTGAGAAATATTTTCCTAAGGTAGTTCAGCTTAGGATGGAAAAACAATTATTGGAATTGAAGCAAGAGGATGACTCAATGGCTGCTTATAAAGAAAGGTTGACTCGATTGACAAGGTATTGTCCAAATTTTATCCGAGACCTTGATAGTAAAATCAATCGTTTTTACTCAAGATTAAATCCAAAATATCGAAGGTCATTAGCATCCCATGAGTTCAAAAGTTATGAAAAGTTTTTTTGATGTGCCGAGAAGGTATAAATGGAGTTTTCTGATGATCATGTTTTCTATGACAACCAACAAAAGTAGAGAACGAGGTGGCAGGAGAAATGGAATAATCCTTCCAAAATGTTTGATGGTAAGAAGACTATGTTTGCAGTTTGTGATAAATGTGGTAAAAATCATGCTAGGGAATGTCCTTCGAATTTTGTAAAGTGCTACAAATATGGTATGATGGGACATAAGGAACATGATTGCACTGTAAAAGATCATGGTGATGCTAAGACCAAATTTTATTTACTGTTTGTGAAATGTTTCCAGCGCAATGAGATGGGTAATTATGAAAACGAGTGTCCAACAAAGAGCTTGAATGATGGGAAGCAGTCAGACTACAAGAAGAAGGGTGTGGTGAAATCCTTTGCAAATATTTCAGCCGATGATGGGCCATCAAATGAAGTGGTATCAGGTACATTGTGTGTTTTTTCATATTATTGCAATGTGTTAATTGATTCAGATTCTACACATTATTTCATCTCTGAAAAATTTTCAAGTAAATTTTGTATACCATCTCAAGAAATGACACCTGAACTTGTGGTAAAAACCTAAGGGAAATGTTGAGGCAAAAATATTTTATAATAATCTTCCTATCCTTATCTGTGGAAAGAACCTACTTGAAAACCTTATTGTTTTACCTCTAATAGAGTTTGATGTTATCCTGGGTATGGATTGGATCTTTGTTTACCATGCTAAGATTGATTGTAGAGCTAAAGAAGTTTCTTTTTAGAAATAATTTCAATTTGTGTACAAGAATGAACCCTTACAGTTGATAACATACCATGAGGCTGAGAAACTTGTAAAATATGGAAATTAATGTTACCTTGCACATATTGTTGAAACCAAAGGAACCGTTTAGATTAATGATGTTCCAGTGGTAAATGATTATCCTGATGTTTTTCATGAAGAGTTTCTTGGAATAATACCAGATCAAGATGTTGAATTTACTATTGACTTAGTTCCTAATGCTAATCCAATTTCAAAACCCCTTATCGAATGGCTCAAATTGAACTTTTAGAGTTGAAGAGAAAATTGAAAGATTTATTTGAGAAAGGTTTCATTTGACCTAGAATATCACCATGGGGTGATCTTGTATTATTTTTTAAAAAGAAATATGGTTCAATGAGACATTGCATTGAATATAGAGTCTTGAATAACATCATTGTTATGAACAACTATCCTTTGCCTCATATCAATGATTTGTTTGATCAGCTCCAGGGAGCTCAATATTTTTCAAAGATTGACCTGAGATTTGGGTACCATCAGTTAAAGGTAAAGGAAGCAGATATTCTGAAGACCATATTTTTTATAAGATATGGCAATTATGAATTTTTAGTTTTGCCTTTTGGGTTAACCAATTCCTTGTTGTATTCATGGACCTTTTTAATAGAATTTTCCATGAGTTTTTGGATAAGTTTGTGGTTGTTTTCATTGATGATATTTTGGGGTTTTCTAAAATTAAAGAGGAGCATGAATGTCATTTAAGGGTTATTTTTCAAACTGTAAAAGAAAAGAAATTGTATGGGAAATTCATTAAGTGTGAATTTTGGTTGCAACAAATTTATTTCCTTGTTCACATTGTTTCTATAGATGGAATAACTATTGATCCTGGAAAAAAAGTTGTTGGAGAATGGCCAATCCCTACAAATGTAAACGAGATTCGTAGTTTCCTTGGTTTGGCAGGATATTACCGAAGGTCTGTTAAAAAATTTGCACGGTTTTCCATCCCCATGACTATGCTAACTCAGAAGGGTGTTAAGTTTATCTGGACAAAAGAATGTGATGATTGTTTTCAGGAATTTAAAACAAGAATGGTAAATGCTCTAGTTTTGGAACTACCTTTCAGGAATAGTGAGTTTTTTATCTACAGTGATGCTTCATTAAAAGGGCTTGGTTGAGTCCTAATGCAGAATGATCAAGTAATTGCTTATGCCTTACGTTAGTTGAAAACTCATGAGATAAATTACCCAACACATGATTTGGAATTATCTGCTATGGTTTTTTCTTTAAAAATTAAGAGGCATCATTTGTATGGTGTAAAGTGTGAAATATATACTGATCACAAAGTTTAATGTATATATTTACTCAGAAATAATTGAATATGACACAGAGGAGATGGGTGGAATTAATAAAAGATTACGATTGTACAATTCATTACCATATAAGAAAAGAAAATAAAGTGGATGATGCTTTGAGTCGAAAAAGTAATGTTTCAATAACCATGTAATGTTTGGCACGTGATCCTTTAGTTAAGGATTTGATGAAATTTGGCATAGAAGTTATCGGTGCTGGATTTTATTCTGTTTTGATTTAGGTATCAGTGAAATCTTCTCTAACAGACAGAATTAAGCAATCTCAGAAGCAAGACAGTGAGTTACAAAAAAGGTAGTGTTGGTTCACAAGGGCATGTTACCTAAATTCATCATTGCTAATGATTGTGTTTATAGATTTGGGAAGAGATTGTGTGTGTCTTTTCATTCACAGTTGAAGAGAGAGTTGTTATGTGAAGCTCATAGTTCTCCATTTTCTGTTCTTCCCAACAGTACTAAGATGTATAGATATCTTCAAGAGTATTACTAGTGGGATGGAATGAAAAGAGATATTTCTGATTTTACTGTGAAGTGTTTGACTTGTCAACATGTTAAAGCACAATGAAAGTTACCGAAATGGATGCTTCAGCCTTTACTAGTGCCACCATGGAAATGGGAGAATATATCCATGGAATTCATTGTGGGATTGTCAAAGACACCTCGAGGTAATAATTCAATCTGTGTTATTTTTGATTGCATGACTAAATCTACTCATTTCCTTTCTATACGAGATACTTTTCCCTAGATCAACTTTCTTATTTATATCTTAAATAGATAGTCCGGTTACATGGAGTTCCCCTCTCTATTTTATCTGATCGTGATCCCAGGTTTACTTCTATCTTTTGGAAAGGCCTTCAGAAGTCATTGGCTACTGAATTAAATTGTAGTACAACTTTTCATCCTCAATCAGATGGGTAGTCATGATGAAAAATTCAGACATTGACGGATATGTTACGTGCTTTTTCGATGAAATATCAGGGAAGCTGGGACCAAAATATTTCTTTGGTTGAATTTTCTTATAATAACCATTTTCATTCTAGTATACAAATAGAACCATTTGAGTCATTATATGGGAAGCGGTGTTGAAATCCATCTTTTTTGGATGATGTGGGTGAAAGGATGTTGATGGGACCATAATTGGTAGAAGAGCTGGCAGAAAAAGTTCAGATGATACAGAAACACAAGAGAATATCTCAGAGCAAGCAGAAAAGTTATGCGGACAACAGGAGGAAGGATATCTCTTTTAAGGTAGGTGATCTTGTCTTCCTCAAATTTTCACCATGGAAAAGTGTGATTTGATTTCGTAAGAAAGGAAAGTTGATTCCATGGATCATTGGACCATATGAAATTCTAGAGAGAAATGGATCAGTTTCATACCGAGTGTCTTTACCACCAAATTTATCTCAGGTACACAATGTTTTTCATGTTTCAATGTTAAGGAAGTACATGCCAGATCCATCTCATGTTTTGAGTCCAGAGGTAGTTCAGCTAGAAGAGAATATATCTTATGAGTAACAGCAGGTCCATATTCTTGAACACAGGTATAATGTGTGGCGAAATAAGGTGATTCATAAATTAAAGGTTTTTTTTGGAAAAACCACACGATTGGAGAGGTAGCATGGGAATCTGACAATGCAATGAGGGATAAATACCCCCACTTATTCGATATGTAAATAAATTTTGGGGACACAATTTTCTAAAGGGGGGAAGGATGTAACATCCCAAGTAATTAAAGAGTATAATATTTTCATATCTATGTCTATTTATGAATTATATATTGTTTTAGAGGAATAAAATGATAATAAATCCAATCTTAAGCATAGAATACACTAATATTTTTAAAAGATTGTTTTACTACCTTTTGATGGAATAGCAATTTTAAATCTATCTATTGACAATTTTATAAGATATATTTGTCAAAATGAACTTATTATTTAGAATTGGGACATTGAAATTTATTTGGATAAATGTTTGGTATTTTTTTGATAATGTTCATTTTTTAACGAATAGTGAAAAATGTTGTATTTTAATTCAAAACCTCATTTTAATCTAATTTATTTATATGGTTAGATTATATTTTTAATTGTTTTATAAAGTTTAATTAGAGTATGTTTTTACCATTTAATCCAATGTTGTAAATTAGAATTAATTTAACATTGAAATTGGACATAAACAATTGTCGATCTTTTGATAGGTATTATTTCTTAAAAACACGTTATTTGTTTTGACAACGGGAAATAATTATAAAATTAATTAATGAAACTTCTATGTTTTGAATTTGGTAAAACGAACAAAATTTTTGAATTTGGAATATCAAATATAGCTCAGGGTAAATTTTTGGTATTGTTCTGAAAAACATCGATTTTTGATGAATAGTGAAACCACTTAGTGGTAGTTAGAAAAACAGATTTTTCATTTAAATAATATTTTACCGCTTCAGTGAATTTAATTTGAAAAATCCGACATACATGGTTGTCATTAGAAAGTAAAATGTGGTTCAATGGGATGAATATAATTTTTGGTGAATAGTAACTTTTGAGTTTTATTAACTGCAATTAGAGGTAATTAAGGTAATATAAGGTAAAAATAATGTTATAATAATATGAAATTACCATGACACATGTTTTAATATTATTATATGAGTCATGTGTGACCAAGAAAATATATGGGTAAATTTGTGGGACCGCATGGAGCCAATTGGGTAAGACAATGACATAAATACCTTTTATTTAAAGTAAAAATAAAAATATCACAAACATGTTTTGTTTTACTAAAATAATTTTTATAAGAGGTTATACAAGTTATCCTTTAGAATATAAATATTAATTAGAAAGATCAAAATATTTCCTACAACAAGGTAATTTTAATATAATTTTTAGACATCAAATAAATAAAATTATTTATGACACAATGATGATGAAATGTTTACGTCATTAATAAATGATTTAAATAAATAAGAAGATATTGATTAAAATAATATCGAAAACTTTTCCAATTCTTATTGGATGATTTTACTTCAAACATGGGCCACCTTAGCTTTTACTTTAATGATATTTTGACCTTTATAAACCGAAAATCAATATATTATAAAATCATGGTTTCATTCATTCCAAAAGAGCCAGTCCTCTCCCTTATAAAAAGACCCCACTTCCTACCCATCTCTCACACTTCTCAAGCCCCTTGGCTCCTCCAACCTATACTAAAATAATCTCACAAGATGCCTCTATTAATTCTAGGAGCCTTACCTTAGGCAGAAAGCTCTTCAAAAAACCCTTTTGGTTCAAACCAATGGGAGTTACCTGATTTAAAGGTAATGTTTTCTCTTAGGTTATTTTATTTTATTTTTCTTCTCCAATCACTTAACCTCTTTTTATTCCATTATTTTGTAACATCACTAGTATATTAAATATAATATGAGGTTGTTATGAGAATTATTTGATCTACACTTACACATACCTCCATATAATGGTTAAAGAACATACTATTTCTGTGGGTGGTGAATTAATGCCTCATGGAACGATGATTGTTCAATCTCGTTTTAACATCTTTCATGGTGACCATTAAGATGTCACTGTATTTATATTTGATATATATATTATGTCTATTTTTTCGTTATTCTTCTATATTTTTCATTTATGTCATACCTTTGTGGTTTCCATAAAGGATAAACGCGATAATTTCATTTTAGGAAGTGCAGACTACCGCCCCCTCAAAGTGATTTGAATCGTTAATGCCATATGTGGTATGTATAAAGGATGTATTTAATGATATTATATATGATATTATACTGTAATTATATTATACCAATATATCATTATGATTTCATTCCATTAAATACTAAAAAGAAATTAAAGTAGCGTTCATGCGTACGTACGACTTACCATCTCCATGAAAGGTGCATTTCATTTCTTACCTCTAAATGTTATGTAATATTATAAATGAATGTATATACTGTATATACATGATATATATGATATCTACATCATTAATATAATTCTAGAGATAATGGATATTTTACCACATGAACAACTTGCGATTTTTAGATGTTTATTTTTGACTCAAGTACCAAAGACCGAAAAAAGACCGTTATTAACTTAAATGATTACATAATGTTCATAACATTGTAATATGTGATATAAAAGGAATAATTAATTTGAAAAAGCTTTTTAAGCACGTATAAATTAACTCTAGTTTTATATTCAGGATATTAAAGAACGATCGAGTCAAGTCGGACACGAGGTAAGGGACTTCATCTCAATCTTCATTCGTTGAGGCAAACTTAAATTTATATACGACCTTATTTTATTAGTTGTATAACAAACCCTTTTGACTTTTAATTCAAAAGTAATATTTTTACATGAAGCATTTTATTAAATGAAAACGGGAAGGTTTTTGTCTTACGTATGCGGCAACAACGACTTCTCCACCGCCGTGACCATTATTTTAGTTTCAGATTCCTCTACAAGCCACAACTATTTTTAAATTAAGAATAAATACCTTGTTTTAATTTTCTTTTAATTTGGCATTGAAAATGGTTTTGATAATATTTTTATTATATGTGATTTTATTATCTTGTGATTGAAATGTTGAAATTTTATGTTTCCTTTATGCGTGTTTTATGTGATACGATTATGTTATGGATCTTGGGCATTGTTTATGAAGACGATTGGTTCCATGATAAACTAAGGGAGAGGGAGCCAGAGATAACTCTTTACTTCCTTGGGTACTGCAAAGGGGATAAACGCTAAGGTTTCTCTGAAGAGATTTAGGGAATATACTGTAATGGGTATTCCAAATGTAACCATGAGGTTTACTCCCTACATAAGAATGTTATGAATGTTACAAGTTACCATTATGTGTTATGTTTTCTAGGAGTTATTAATAAATCTTATGATTTAATGAGGTATGTTAAAGTGATTATATTTTATGACTACAGTATTATTTCACTTATTCTTATGCATACATGGACTAATTTTTACTTTTTGTACTTTTATATCCCTTACAGATATTTTTATGCTCATGCCATATTTTTGAAATGTTTTTGACAGGTCAAGGGAAAGGTACAAGATGTGATGATAGTTTCGAGGAATTGGTAAGAAAGAATCCATGTTTTTTTAAATATGTTTCCATTGATGGAAAAAATGAATATTGTCTTTGATGTAACCACCTTGTTTAACTGTGGAATGTAATGCATGATTTTTGATATAATTATCTAAAACTCTAATCCTGAAAAGATCCTCAATGTGTATTTTTGAAATAACTCAATATTAAGTAAATTTTTAAGGGTGGGGCCTTATATCAACTCCTCATAGGCATCTCAAGATCATTCAATGTCCAAACTAATGTATAAACCCAATATCTATTGTAATTATATAGTTATGTCACCAACCAATAAAATCGATTTTCATTTTCTCACCCTTATAACTAATGCACCATCGACTTGACTCATGATCAGACCATATCAAAATCATCTTGATCCTGGATCGAATGCTAGGTCTCCATCTAAAAAAACATATAAATTTCAAATCTAGTGTTCTTTAATAAAATAGATAAAACCCATTTCACAAGAACACCATCACACTAAATCCCCCTTTACAATCCATTTACCACTCTCATCACTCCCATGACCCTACCCACGTGGGATTATACTTCATCATCCCCCATTATATCCATTACCTTATGTAATGACTAGGCATGATCATCCCACTCAATCCTGAGTGACAATGTAAAACATTAGTCACCATTAATAATTGGGTCATTATGAACATCATCCTAGACACCCTCTAAATTTCCATCTATAATGGGGTCACCCCCTCCGTGACCAATGGTGCACTCCCCACCATATGTATTTACTTATACCACTCCCCAAGTAAAACCACAATTGTTTCCATCATCACATGTGTGTATCCCCTCTACATCTACACATACAACTATCAACTTCTAACACTACTCAATTAATGTTTTCATTATCATAAAATACGCATAACCACTCATCCATGTCAAAATTTATGGTTACCAAACATTAAGAATTCCATCATAATGGTTCCCTGATAGTACGGGCCACGGAAGAACCGTGGGTCAGGAACATCACAGAACCTAGAACTATATCTAACATCACCTTTAACCACATGGTAAAATGTACCATTTAATAAAAACTATTATGAAATCATGATTAAAAGATTCATCATGTTTTTCAGTCCTCAACTCACACATGTCTGCTCATTGGCCCATAAACAATTATACCCAGAAAAACCCGTATGTGTACCACCTCAGTCCCATCCAAATTCAATGGATATATACTCTAATATAACACAGTCACACATCCTAAATCATGATATCATGAGTCAAATGTCATAAAATCCAAGATCATTGTCTTATATCACTAACCATGCTCCTAGTATGTCAATATCAACTACCTAGAAGCACCCTCAGTGTTCTTCCTAATAACTGGGCATTTCACCTATTACAAAGTCCTCTGCATGGTCAAACACAAACTGGAATTGTCTCAAAACTAAAAGCATATACCCACACACTCAACACACTAATGAACGCACACCCAAAACCAACATGGAAAGTATCCAACTAATCCTACCCTCATAATCTAGTCTTTACATCAAAACATTACCACTCAAGGTGGTTTTATCAGGAAACCCTAAGGCATACCCTGAGCCTATACAATATACCCGATAACACATATTAGTAATCAATGTCAACCCAAAGAACCAACACGTGATTCCCATCTCTAAAGGTTCTCACAATTCTAATATAACTCATTTCTCAAGTTACCCTCACATATCACATCTCATCATAAATAAAGTACTCGGATAACCAATATCCCAAGTTGTATCAAAATGGATCTAAGCTCTCCCACCTAGCACAAAAAACATAGTTCATAGGTCATTAGGTACACCTTGATCTTATATTACCATCATAATGAAACTCACTGCCCTAAACACCAATTCTTGTGTTCTCTCAAAAAAATATACATATCAAGCATCACATGTCACGTTATAAACCTATAAGGGGGATCATCCTCACTGGACATCCTCATACGAGACTACCCCCTCAAGAATCATGATATAAATTTATCCCTCATTGGGCCTCCACAATGGTATCCACCCCCAATAGGATTACTATACCATATATGCGCATGCATACATATAAGGACATCACCCTACCATGATCCACATCGATTAAATCATCATCATATGGTTTAGTTAAGTAGAATGACACCAAGAATATATACAAGAGCACATCATATATGATTTTGTTTACTCTTTAAATAACTGACACTATTTCTCTTAGTACTAGTACAGAAACCACCCACTAAGGATTCATCACTAAGGCATCTAATTATCATACCGACCTATTATGGTCAATATAAATCCCTTTCTCTGTGAGTTTTCATATCTAGTAAAGAGAATCTCATCATAGATCCACATGAACTACCATCATATGTAAAATACAATATCTTCTAGATAAGTATAATGTAAACTCCATGTAATATAGGAAACCACAATTTAATTTCTTATTGACACTTTAAAAAAATAAACCAACATAATCAGTGATATCAATCACACTCTAGAATACAAATTTAATGTGAAACTTTTTTCCAAATATGATTCTTGTACATGGACTCTTACCATTGGTCCAAGAGACATAAACCACAATATATCTTAAAATCTAAAAAATAAAGTGTGTCACACTAGATGAAATCAAACAACCATATACACTAACTTCCTACTAGGAAGAATGTATATGAAACACCAGTCTGATATCTATCACAATATATAGCACAATCCGATTTTACCTATCTGCCATAACCCCAAATAGTAAGATATAGAAAAATATATATAACTATAGGATATCAGTCACATAATCATTGATACCACTTTGTAATATCCATATCCTAGTTCACTCTGAACAAGAACCAGACAGGGTCAACATGTGGCCTTGGGTGTGCCTCATCATTCAATAAAGGTTACTAACTAGAAATGGGGGTCTATGATATTATTGTGCGGAGACTATACCCAAATCTTAGAGTGTGTAATAAATTTTTTAATAAAAAAACATCATCCACAATAACAAATCAAAGTACATGGAATAAATAAACAAGAAACATTAATAATAAATGTCATATAAAGAAAATAGTCATAAAAACTCATTTTAATTCCTATATACTATGTTTGATCATCCACTTCTCTGATCACATATATTGAATAAATAAAAGTATAAAAGACAATGAGGCTCTACATCCATCCGTGAACCTCACCTCACCGAATCTCCAATCCCATTCGAGCTATCCTACCTGATCAATCTACTCTGAGTCTCTATCCAACATGAATCCATGATTATTGAGGTCTACTAAGTTTCCATATTCCATGACCACCTGAGAATGGCGTGTGTACAATTCTGTTAGGCACCAATAATGTAGTCTCATACATAACCAATAAATACGTTATATGTGTATGTGAGATACCTAGATGAATAAATAAAATATTTTTTAGTATCATAAATAAAATAAACATTGTCAATAATGAATTTCTTACATGAAACCTAGGATCCACTATAACTATTTTTTTATAGTTTTAGAGTATCTCTAAGAACACGAGATAATCATTTCGACTCATAATAAGTGAAACGGTCAACCCCCATGATTTTATCCTTGGAGGTCTACATTATTAGGCATAAATCTAAACCCTAGGTTGTAATACTACGCAATCCAGTAGTCATCATGCATAAATACATCCTATAGGATATAATCCTAGGAAATAAATCAACACCAAGCATCATTACCGACTCTTAGGGGTGAACCAAGGCTATAATAGGAATCTGTAATCATAATAAACTCCATTTGTGTGACCCTAGTGCATCATGATCATCAGTAATTATCACTGACAATAGGAGGTAATCTTAGGTGACCATTCATATCAAGAATAAATGTCAACTCCTTGGGGGTGAACCTAGGAAATCCATATAAACTCATTCATACAAGATGGATCCTTGGAATACTAGGTATCTCATACATAATAGAAAACTCTGTGGTGTAGTATGTTCCTCCGATGAAATCTCAAAATAATAATGAAAATACATGTTATCCAAATTCCCAAACCAATCTAACATAAATGTGGATTTACACTGAAAAAATGACTTTAAATCCTCTATATATACATATAATACATAAATAATCTATTCAAGTTCTAAGGTGACTACCACAATCAACTATACCAATTCCCACATGCACCCTATAATGGTTCATTATATCACTGGGGAATCCTTTGAGGTCATGTCAGTCACAACAAAACATGAACACCCACATGGAATCCTCAATATCAGTCTCATATATTATGCCAACACCCATAAATAATAGAGAATATCATCCCTCAACATCATCATCATCACAAAACATGCTCACTGGCCTTATAATATAAGCTATACTACCATTAGTCTCTAGAAATAGACCAATATTGTCTACTATAAATTGAAATAAATCATCTATTCCTCACAAAACTAACCCATCAAAGGTATACCTAGGGAAAACCCACCTAGATAATCACATCTCAGTTAGAGAATAATACTCACCCCATTGTCAAATCAACTAGACTAAAGGTTATTAGGTTTCTTAAGGTTCATTGAGGCCTTTTACGAACACTCACTCTAACTTGTAACATTCCTCTGCTCAGATGTTGCTAGGCTCCTATACAAAGGGCCACTATTTTTACATAATTCATTCAAAACTTACCCCTCAATATTCGTGTATCTAAATAAATTTATTTATCATCCTAACCAAAACCATTAATGGATGATGAATCAATACATTTCACAAGGGTTCTTAGTATCCCTTTCCACATTGTTTAGTACATTTATATACATTGACATTGGTTATTAAAAAAATTATATAGTTTTAATAAGTTTATCTACCTTGGTGGTGAGTGTGCACATATCACATTCCATATTAAAAATTCATAATAGCATATTTGAAATTAATAACAGCCAATTTACAATACTATGGAGTTATTCCTTTTGGATCACCACTCGAGATCTCTCACCTAGGCTCATCCAAGCTCAATCATCCATCTATCATCACTGTGAGGCCCTAACTCTATCCAAAAAACGAAAATTAATTAATATGAATATAAATAATTTATTAAAAGATTTGAAAATAATCATAAAATTTATTATGAAAATATATAATGCCTAAATACTCATTGATCCATAGCCTCTCGCTAAAATCTCAGGAAATGGGGTACAACCCACTCCCAACATGCACTAGAACCCAAGACATGAAAAAGTCTCAATCCAATTACCTAATTTAACTCTCAATTTCTTCAAAATGTTCCATAAACCGAATATAATTAAATATATTTACATACCTAAACTGAAATGGTGTGTGAAAATGTAGATACATCATCTCAGGATGTCCTATAAAAAATAAAAATTAAATTCCCATAATTTTTAGATGATCTCTCCAAGTTCTGGTGAAATCATGACTAAAACCCTATCCAATGAAAATTGAAATTTTTTGAATGAAGAGAATAAATGGAAATAAATATGTAGAAGGTGATATTTACCTTAAATTTTAACAACCAAATACTTTTCAACATTTTCCTATTAGAATAAATATATTTATATTTTGATACCTTGGATTACATGCAACAACAACGTTCGTTGATGGCATGTGTTACATGAAAGACTGAGTTTTATTGAATAATATTAATGTTAGTAGTTAAATTGGTGGTTATAAATAAGATTAAATAACTTATGAAAATATATATTTTAATTCAATGGTTACCAATAAATTAGAAATAAATATAAAAAACAATTTAATATTAAGGAATCATTTTTATAAAAAAAAAAAATTATGCACGCAAGTAATTTTATATTGATAAATTAAATTCATTACTATTAGTGTGATTAATAACCTTTCCAAAATGGAGTAACCTATTCTATAGTGAGATTATCTTATGTTGGATCACATTATGAGATATAATCCCCCATCATTTAATGGGAATACTAATCCAATTGTATTTGAGAAATGGATTACATATCTGGAGAATACATTTATGGATTTGGTATGTGGTGAAAAGGAAAAGGTTACACTTTCAATGTATTGTATCAAATTTGATGTTGATCAATGGGGGTTGTTGATCTGGAATACTTGTGAGGAAGAAAAAATATAACTCATAGAATGGAAAACATTTAAGGAGACAATATTTTATAAGTATTTCCCGTATTGAAAAAAATTGAGATAAATAGAATATTCCTTAGCTTAAAAATTGATAAATAAAGTGTCACAGATTATGAAGAAAACATTACAAGGTTATCCATGTTTTCCATGGATTACATATGTGACAGAGAGTGTACGATTGACCATTTCATTAAAGGGATAAATCCAATTCTCTATAAGACACTTGTCTCTCATTTTTTTCATATGATGAAATCGTTTTATGTACCATAAAAAAGGAAAAATAATTGTATGTATCCTGTATATTCAAGGAATCCCAAGATAATAATATATCATTTGAACACCATGAAAATATAAATTCATAAAACAAGAATATGATGATGAAGGTATTCCCATAACATCATAACTATGGAAGGAATCACCCTTGGAAATGGTTGAAGGACATGAGAGATTTTTATAAGTGTGTAAAAAGGGTTATCATGTCAAATAATTCAAGGGGAAGACGGAAAAAGCTATTATTCATTGCTTCAACTACAAGGAGAAGGGGCACTAAGAAAAAAACCCCCAAGTGTCAAAGTGAATATACTATAGAAGATGCCAATGGGAGATGACCATGATTATGTAATCACTAAAATCGAGGTACAAGACCAAATAATGTGGTGGAAGGTAAATTAATCCTATCTTAAAATTTTTCTAATGAAATATTTGATTTTATATCATTACACTCTTTTATATCTACCTAGTATTCCATGAAAATAAAGCATTTTCTTACTTTTTTAATAAGGTATTTGTTAGTAGAAACTCCTAAGGGAAGTCTCATTGTAAAAATATTTTTTTGGAAGTCCCCATTATGAAACACAAACATGGTTTATTTGCGAACCTTATTTTCACACCTATGATTGACATCTATATAATCCTTTTTATGGAATGGATTTCAATATATGATGAAAAAACTTATTTTAATAAGGAGTAAATTATGATTTTTGATGAAGATATAGAATTTATTATCTTTAGATAATAAACTTCACCATCTAATTATTATATACATCCACCCCTAGTCGTTATGCTGAATAAAATAATTGGGAAAGAATAAAAAACAAAATTTAGGGATGAATAAGTTATTCTTAAAATTAAGGATTTCCCAATTGTAAAAGAATGCATTGATTTACTTCTTGAAGAATAACCTACACATCCCCTAGATAATTAAGTTGAGTTTTACATCGATTTAATTCCTAACGAAAGATCAATTCCAAATAATCTGTATAGAATAATCACTATGGAATTAGTGGTGTTGAATAAACAACTTGAGGAATTTTGTAATATAGAATTTATTCACTCTAGTTTTTCATCATGGGAAACCCATTTTATATTTGTTATTAATAAATATGGATCCTTGAGGCTGTACATTGACTATAGGTATGTCATTACTATTATGATAATGAACATGTATCCTCTACCTTACATAGAAGACCTTTTTGATCGACTTCACAGAGCCCAATATTTTAAAAATATTGATCCTTATTCTAGGTATCATCAATTGTGAGTAAATAAAGAAGACACGAAAGATAACATTTAGAAAAATGTATGAATATTGCAAGTTTACAGTTCTGTCATTTGGATTGACTAATTAACTCTCTTTATATGGATATAATGTACATATTATTCAAGGAATATCTTGGTGATTTTTTCGGTATTTTTATGATATTTTTGTGTTTTCTAAAAGATTTGGGGACTATGATAATCACTTTTAGATAATTCTTGAGACTATTAGAAGGAATGAGTTATATGGGAAATTTAGTAAGTGTGATATCTGACCTTAGGAAGTTTATTTTCTTGTCCATATTGTCTCCAAAAATGGAATCTCATTTGATCCTACAAAAATGAAGGTAGCCATATAATGGCTTGCACCAATGAACGAAACTCGGGTATATAGTTTTATTATTTTGGTAGGTTACTATTAGAGATCTATTTATAATTTTACTCAATATTCTAACCCTTTAACCAAGAGTACACATAAAGGGGTTGAATTTGTTTTAGAAAAAGAATGTGAAGAATGTTATGATGAAGAAAAGAGGACATTGGTCAATGCTCTAATTTTGACTCTACCATCTGGAATTGACCGGTTTTTGATATATAGTGATACATCAAATAAGGGAATTGCTTGTGTCCTAATGGAAAAAATAATGTTATTGAATATTTATCAAGGAAATTGAGGATTCAAGAATAGAACTACCGAAATAATGATTTTGAGTTGGAAACTGTGATATTTTCTTTTATGATATATAGACATTATATCTATGGTGAATGATGTGAGATATAAAAGGATCCTAGAATTTTAAAATACATATTTCTTAGAAAGAGATCAATATGAGACAAAGTTGATGGATTGAGATATTCAAGAATTGTGATTTATCAATACACTACCACCTAAGGAAATAAAATAAGGTAGTGGATGCATTGGTAAGGAAAGATCATGGAATTATGACCCAAATTAGGATTAATATGGATCTTATATTCATGGATCTAGTAAATATAAACATGGGAACTACTTAAAAATTGGAGAAACAATTAATTTGTGAAATTATTGAAAAAAAATATTTTTTATTGATGATAATGAATTATCAGTTAGATCATGAGAACATTCAGAAGAAAATTAACGATGTGAACAATGGTAAATTAGAAGACATCATTTGTGAAGATAGTGTTCTGAAATTTGGAACGAGATTGTGTGTTCTATCAATACCTAATCTGAAATTGGAATTGTTGGGGGATGCTCATAGATCAAATTCCTATATATACCCAAGTATCACAAAAATGTATTGGGAATTGACGTAATATTTATCGTGGGATAACATGATGTGGGAAATTGTTGATTATGTGTCTAGATATTTGGTTGTCAATAAGTGAAAGCTGTGAGATGGAAACCTAAATGTTCCATGAAACCTCTCTATATTTCTATATGTAAATGGGATGACATTATTGTGGACTTTATCATAGTACTACCAAAGTGTTATATAAATAATGATGCAAAATGGGTTATCATTGACCGCCTAACCAAATATGCACATTTTTCAATATAAGAGAAGATTTACCTCTTGAGAGCCTTACAAGGCTCTATATTAATAAAGTTGTAATAATTCATGGAACACATATATCAATTATTTCTAATTGAGATCCCTATTTTATGACAAAAATATGGAAGATTCTTCATAAGGATCTTGATACTGAGCTTCATTTGAGCACCTCCTACCATCCTCAAACTAAAGGACAATATAAAAGGACTATTTAGTAATGGATGACATGATGAGGTCATTCTCAGTCAACATTAAAGGTAGGTGGGATCAATATTTTCCTCTATTATATTTTCATATAATGATAGTTTCCATTTAAGTATTAAAATGGTTACATATAAAGCATTATAAGGAAAGAGATTTCTCACTACATGTTTTTTGGGATGAAGTTTGTGAAAGGAAACACGTAGGCCTAGACCTTGTTGAAAAAACAACAATGAAGGTACATTATATTCAAGATCACATTAAATAATGTCAATGTTGAAAAAATATTTATGACAACAATCAGATGAATGTGTTGGAATTCAATGTGGGAGATCATTTTTTTCCAGAAAGTATATCAATGGAATGGTATTATAAGGTTTGGTAAGAAAGGGAAATTAGACCCTAGGTACCCCAGATGATTTGAAATTATTAAAACAATTAGTGTTTTCACATACACTTTGGAAATATTACAAAAACTCTCAAAAGGACCGGATTTTTACATTTATCTTTTCTAAGGAAGTACAATCTAGACCCAACACATGTGCTCACCTCTTATGAAATAGTGTTGGAACCTAATATATCATACATAGAGAACCCATATAGATTCTTGAAACTAGAGAGAATGTATTGAGGAATAAAAAAATTAATTTGGTAATCGTACTATGAATGAATCAAAAAATGGTGGTAGCAATGTAGGGTCCAGATGATATTATAAAGAAGAAATGGTAATATCCTATAATTTTTCAATGGTAAAAACTATTTGGTTTTAGTTTAATTTTCGTTATTTGGACCTTATAATGAATCTTTGTGGACTCAAGGGGGTCTCGGGTTTGTTCAAAGCTCGTTCAAAGCCTAGATCACAAAAAATTAAATAGGTAGATTAGGCATCAAGGTTTTTAGAAACCGCATAGCCCAACCTGCATGGTTTCCGTAAGTCATGCGGTTACAAATAATGGGGTGATATGAGCCACATCGTTTTTCTACAATCATGTGGCCCCAAGAGCATGCCCATTCAGCCAACTATAGGTTTTTGGGAAAATGATTTTTTATATTTTGTGAAAATTTACACAAATATTGCACCTAACCATTTAGGGGGCCCTTTGAAGTAGTCTCTTGGTGAATAGCGGGCACACAGTTTGGCCAACCATCCAGCCAAACCATAGACCCATGTTTTGTGGGTGAAATATCCTTTTTTCATTAATGAATGTTTCAATCCTTCCTCTTGTTTATCCCTCTCTTCTCCAGTGGTTCAACCATCCTCCCTCATGCACGAGTTCCACCTCCCCTCTTCATAGGGGTTGTGATAACTCTTGCAACCAGACTCCAAATATCTCATTCTCAGTACCATTGGAAACCACTCAACAATCTCTTCAATCACATCATTTATATTTTCAGTTTTCTCCATCCTTTATTGTTCTATATAGGTGATACCATTTTTACCGTATTTTCACAGTGTATGATGATTTCATCATTTTATCCCATTCTAGAAGGAATATTGAATTGAAAACACCGAGTGTAGTGATACTACATAGAGGTAGTTGGTCAAGTTCTTTCTCTCTCTTTTCAATAATTTAATGTGGGTACTCTATTGTGCCTCTTGTCATAACCTTCTAGTGACACCCAAAATATAATAAATATAATGAATTGAACATATTTCTAAGTCTAGTACCATCCATGTGAGAAGATAATCACCATCATGGTTGATCAATTTGATCAAATCCACCCAAATAGGCATGTTTTCCCTCTTAGTGGCCTTTTTTGCAAACCAAAAATTATAAAACACCTCTTTAGGTGTAAATCACTTTTAATTAAAGATTTAAAGGGAATAATTGAATTAATATATTAACCACCAATTTGTGTGTGGGTTGTATGTTTTAAAATTCCATAATTTATAAATTAATTTGGGATTGGAATGTGAGCCATGGCTTGGGACCCTTATTGAAATGCCTTATATTCCATGCCCATTGACAAGGACTATTAATTTTTTCATTATTCCATAGTTTACGCCTATTTCCATATATTTAATCCTTGTTTATTCAATGCGTTGATTATTTCATATGATTAAGCTATGCACATTATACGATCATCTTGTTTCTTCATTCCATGTACTCATTGAATTATATCATAATTGATTATCTTGAATTATGTTATGATTCTCTATCTTGTTAGCATGAGATATTTCCATGCCTTATTGATGACATGTGATTATATATGTTATGTATTGTGAGTTGTGTTATGATTTCTATAACTCACCTTATATGGGACAAGAGAGAACATGGGTCCTATTTTAGGGACACTATGGATGGGCTCACAATGTTTGGTTTGGATCCACTTGATGCTCTAAGATTGATACATTGGCATTCCATGTAAAGGATATCCATGGGGATTACACATACTTTTTAGAGAAACAGATTCCCTAGGGGAAAAGTAAACTATAGACCTATTGGAAAGATGGATATGATAATACTTTGGTGATACTTGGGCCCCTATGTGTGATAATTAGTACGGAATTAGAGTCACAATTCCATGAGTGATACAAGGAATGGATATGCTATGCCTCTTATTAATGTTATGAGCTTGCTAGATTGATGATATGAATATTTTACCACCAAAACAATCACAATATTTGGGTCTATCTATAATGGTTACTTCATTTATGATGGAATATGTATCTACCATATATCTCGTACAAATACCAGGCTTTAGGCATCTAGCATTCTCCAAAGTTGGTGGTATCGATAGGGCATCCATTTAGTAACACAAGATGAACTATTTATTATTTTATTTAATTATTTCCTTTCATGTTTTAAAAATGGAACATAATTCATTTATCTTTTACATGTAATGGATTGATCTAGACATCGTTAGTGGTACCCCACTGAGATTGTATCTCACACCCTCCTTGGTCTGCCTCTGGTACCTAAGCAGACATGATGATTTTAGGTATTAATAAAGGGAAGAATGCATAATCTGATGCATGATTGTTTTTAAAGGATGGATCATAGGTAAAAGGACTAAGTCTATGCTCAAGATGCTTATAGTAATAGTTTTTTCCCTTTTATATATTTTTACAACAAGTATTATATGCTTGTATCTTCTACCACCCATATATTTTCATTTTTCTATCGAATCATGATACCATCACCATTTTGAATCAAATGTTTATTAATATTCTTTTAGATGATTATTTTTATTGTTTGGGTTTCTTTCCATTATTTTTACTAATAGTTACTTAATTATTTTTATTGTGATTACTCTAATCAATGAGAGAATAGTCTCCCCACAGACACATCCTAGTCCCTTACTGCTAGTCAATAGTCACTATTGTTTGGGGAGGCATGTTTGAGGTCTTTTGGCTACCGTCTTAGGGAATAGTTCTATGGAACTTGGGGTGGGATTCTACAATGTGGAATAAAAGCACTGTTTCCATATTTTTTCTACTATTTTTGGGTTATAAAAAATACTAGGATCCTAGAATTTGGTAATGAGACTATTCCTAGGTGTATCTAACCCACATAGAGTGGAAACACAAATTTCTTGATATGGGTAAATGATGTTATTCTTTCACAATTACAGTTTTATTGATTTCATTGTTTGGTGATGCACTTTATTTTTGACGTTAATATAAATTATAAAAGTTTTAACATTATGGTATTTCTTTTACCATATCCCCATCATATGAAGGTGTATCATGAATTTATAATACTAGGCACAAAATGATTAGCATTTCATTCATTATTCGGCACCATGTTTACTATTCAAATTTCATTGCATATGTTGCATGTAATTGTTGTTTGGGACTTATTGTGCTTTAATTATTATATATAGAAATCTTCTAATTATTCTTTCAAGAAGGTGTTATTATTTGGATTAATTGGATTCCCAATTTTAATTTATAAGGTGTATGGGCCCTTATAAATTGAAATGGTGATTAACATAATTCAATAATTTAAAAGGAATTGAAATACATAAATTAATGAAAATTAATACCACCTTTAAAGTTAATTGGTCACCATTTATGTGGTAATGATAGACTTTAACATAACCAAAATTTTTAGTGGACAGTATGGTATGGTTCCAGTGATCTTTCTGTAACCTTTTCTTTCTACCTAGGCCTTGCATTAGGATAAGACACAGAGGATTATTTCATTTTTATAAGGGCATTGTGTCTTTCCTTTCTCTAACGCTTTCTCTATCTGTTGTAAATCCTTCCAGAAAAAGTGTTCTTGAAAAATTGTAGAGTTATGCCACTACGAAGACCGATTTATGTATTCCAATATAGTGTTGATGAGCATACTCCTAAGTTGGTGGTCCCTAAGCCACATATAGTACTTCTAATAGTGCCACCTGAGTCACCTCTTACTGAAATTTAATTGGGAGCCAATTCGTAGTTCCAGGAAAAATTTCTTCAGTTCATGCAATCTATTTAGGGTGCTCCCTGACCTACACCAATTTTTCCAAAGATGACTCGGGACTTTTAGTAGTATTATTCTCCCACCTTCTCAGGGGATGGAGGACCTTATGCAGCTGAGTCATGGATAGAGGTCATGGTATCTGTCTTCAACCATCTTGATATGCCTCTAGAGTGGAGGGTCAATCTTTCTACCTACATGTTACATGATTCTGCCAAGGGCTGGTGGGACGTCATCTCTCAGGATGAGCATCATAAGGGTATGGTATGGGCATACTTTTAGATAGCCTTCTATGAAAACTTATTCTCATATACTCCAAGGGAGGACTACTCCAGGTAGTTCATGAATCTTCAGATGGGAAAATGACTATGCTAGAGTATTCTTCTTGTTTCACCAAACTCCAGTGTTTCACCCCATCTAGGACCGATGGTGAGTTGATGACGATGAGGAATTTTTAGAATGGGATTAGTTATTATGTTTGCTCATTGGTGAATGTATTTTTGTTGAATACCATTATGGAGATAGTAAGTTGGGACCTAATTAATGAAGATAATATAAGTGAGTCTGGAAATGTAAGCCTGGGTAGTTCAGTTTTGAGGTAGGGAAGAGGTTCTTCTAGCAGCATAAAGTTAAATTTTGAAGGTGCATGTGGGGTTGGTGCCTACCAGGTGACACACATTTAAAGATCCATAGTGTGACACCAGTGTGGTTGGTCAGGACATTAGAATCCGTAGTGCATGAGGAACCCACTTGAATTTCATGTTAGTGTTAGGATGGGTCTCTTTTAGCACCTATTATAGTATTTGTGGATACTACTAACACCTATATTAGGTACACGATATGTGAGTCCTCATTAGGCTAGGTGTTGGTCTTCTACTATCTAATCATGCTGAGGTGGTAGTGGTTGTGGCCGTGGTAGTCAATTCCTTGAGATTTAGAGAAAGAAGGGTGGATTTTCTTATGCTAGTTTGGAAGAATCTCAAGGACATTGTTCATGCCATATTTATTCCCTAAATCTAGATACTGAGGAGTAGAGTCCAAGTCCATATATGGTTAGAGGTGCTATTCTATTAGCCTCTACTTCAGTTTTTAGATTTTATTGATATAGGTTCATCACATTCCATTTTGCCCGATGCAGTTGTGGAAAGCCTGGGTCTTGAAATTTAGTACATTTGTGGCATTATGTATCTCAACACACCATTAAGAGTTAGAATAAAGGGTATATTCTAGTTCATGGAGTTCTCCCTTAAAATAGTTGGGTGTCATTTATTACAAAGTTTCTTCTTCCTCATGATGATCGGCTTCAACATTGTTCTTGCTATGTTCTAACCTGTGACTTATTTTGCCCAAGGGGATTTATATCATTGAAAAGTGTCCTTGACATCACTCGAGGGGAATATTTATATCCATGATAGAGAATGGGACTTCCATGTGATTTGAGAGGGACCAAAGAATACAGTGCAAGGTGGGGTGACGGTTGAGATGGTGAGTCTCCTTAGAAGTGAACAAGCAATGCATTTAGTATAATTGCCTCCAATAGTTGATAATTTCAAGGATTTATTCCATAATGATTTCTAATATTACACCCTTAGAGATAAGTAAAGTTCACCATATGGGTAGTTACTGGTGTGGAACTAGTGTCCATTTCCCCCTATAGGAAGGCACCCACAAAGCTCTAAAAACTCAAGAAGTAGCTTGAAGATCTAGAGGAAAGGTGTCTTATCAAACCCATCACATCACTGTGGGGTTCGCCTATCATTTTTTATAAGAAGGCAGATGGAACCCTTAGATTTAGAATGGATTAATTACGACTAAACCTTATATGGTGAAGAACCATTATCCACTACCATGTATAGATGAAATCTTCAACCATCTCTATAGAGAAACTATTTTCTATAACATTAATTTGAGGTCGATAAACCATTAGGTGCATGTGAGGCTGTTAGAAAAACCATGTAATATTTTGTTGAGTTGGAATGGCTTGTATGAGTACATAGTTATACTGTTCATCTTAATTAACACACCATCAGTCTTTATGGATCTGATGAATATGTTTTTCCAACCATCTCATTATTTTTTATCGTATTCTTTGTAGAAGATATACTAGTGTATTCACGTTATATACATGATCTTGCTAATCATCATTAAAAAATTCAAATCATCTTTAGAACATGATAAATACACTAAAAGAACACAAAATATATGTGAATCTCAGCACATGCCACTTTTGGATCAACAAGTTTCACTTCATGGATCATATCATATATAAGGAAGGAATGTCAGTTTACCCAGAAAAGGTGAGAGCTATGGTTTCATGGGAGAAACCTAAGAATGTGTTTGACATACAAAAATTCATGGGGATAGATGGATATTATAGAAAATTCATCTACGACTTCTCACATCTAGCAGTGATGCTCATGGTATTGACCATGAAGGGTGTGAATTTCGTCTAGTCTGAAGCTTGTGAGACATCTTTTCAAGACTTAAAGGGGAGACTCACTTCAACATTGGTCCTGATCTTTCCTGTTCTGGGAAAAGGTAATACATTCTTCTGTGGTGATTCAGGGATCCAACTAGGTTAATTTATGATGTGAGGATATTGATTCATGGAATAGTGTTCCCTCCAACTGAGGTCAGTTGAGCAGAATTACCCTACACATGACCTTAATCTATCACTAGTGGTACATGCTCTACGATGTTGGAGTCACTACTTTTTAGGAGAGATATTAATTCTTTACATAGATCACAAAAGTCTCAAATACATATCTAGATAGTGATATTTGAATATAAGGTTGTGAAGGTGGGTAGAATACGTACAATCGTTTGATTTTGATCTTTCTTGAACACCTAAAAAGGGGAAATTTCATAGAAGATGCCTTGAGCTAAGAGTTGCAGACACAATCTATCACAGAGGCCATCAGAGAGTGGAAGATGACGGATCTATTATTTAAGATAATTCTTAAGGTTCCTAAAGAACATGGGAAAGTTGTCTTAATAGGTATATTAGTGAAATTATCCTTTATGAAGTGGGTTTAGATGAGGGAGTTATCTAATTAAAAGGTCCTCATCATGCGGGATTGTGTCACAGGAGAGAACCCGCCTTCTGGATGGGTTGTTGATGGAAGTGAAACCCTACTCTTTCATGTCCACGTGTGGGTGCCTATGGATATAAGAGATGATATAATAAGGGAATCACATGATTATAATTGGGAAGTTAATCTTAGGATTACCAAGATGTACAAAGATATATGTGATAAGTATTGGTGGCCAGGTATGAAAAGGATGATATCAGGTTTCATCACTCAGTACTCCACTCATCAAATGGTGAAGCTAGAGTACCAGTG
Source organism: Viscum album (assembly GCA_963277665.1). NCBI lineage: Eukaryota > Viridiplantae > Streptophyta > Magnoliopsida > Santalales > Viscaceae > Viscum > Viscum album. The sequence goes on along the minus strand of OY728157.1, from coordinate 195,457,627 downwards.
ACCTGCTGGACATCTAGAGACTCCATCTATTTCTGAGTGGAATTGGAACGATTTTTCCATTAATTCCATGAGATTCTTTCAAATATAACCTTAGGGAAGTGATGTAATATGGTGATCATCTACCAGTTTACCAAGGTTTCACACTTCTTACCTATCTAGGAAATCCTCTCTTTTGATGAGCTATGAATGATTTACATCCAGAAGATAGTGTGACTTCATGGTCTACCCTATTCTATCATTTCAGACCGATATGCCCCTTTCAAATCATAGTTCTTGCAAGGGTTTCCTGAAGCATTGGGTTCCAATGTTCTATTGAGTATAACATATCAACGTTAGACTATAAAGCAATCTAAGTGGACAATACAGGTATTAGAGGGTATGATTTAATCCAGCATAGTGGATTTTGGATGTTTATTGGAAAATCATACTTCTTTGGTTGAGTTTTCTTACAATAATAGTTTTTAGGAAATTATTTTGTTGGATTTTTATGAGGCCCTATATGATTGATAGTTCCATTAACCTTTATTCTAGCTTGAGGCTGGTGATATAGGTTTACCAGGTCCTCGTCCCATTCAGGAGACTATAGAGAAAGTCAAACTGATTCAAAATAAGATGTCCATAGATCATTCTATGAATAATCCTTATACTTATATTCATCATATACCTCTAGAGATCAAGGTGGTACATCAGATCTTTCTATTTTTACCACCTAGATTGGGGTCATAGAATAATTAGAAGATGGGGAAAGATATCGCCTTGCTATATTGGGTGAGTAACTAATCTATTTCTATTACCTCATAGGTATAATTACATACATGGAATCTTCCACATATATCATATTTGACAACATCATCCAAAACTATATTATTCATTTAAACCCAAGGATTTTGAGCATTATGTGGATGCGTCCTTTGAGGAGAATTCAACATGTATCATTGATAGGAGTATAAAGGCTCTCCGAGTAATGTCGATTACTCTAGTCTAGGTGTTATGCTAGCACAAAAGCATATAGGATGAGACCTAGGAGTGAGAGTATGATATATGTGGGTAGTATTCAAAAATTTTCCCTGATGAAGTCTTACAACCGTTTAAAAGGGAATCTCGGGGATGAGTTATCATAAGGAGGTGAGGTTGTAATGTCTCGGCTTTTCTCAAAGGTACAAACCATTTGTTTTATCTTAAATTTATTTTTATCACTTATAATTATTCCTAATGTAGTCAAAGGGGTCTCATGTACTTATGGTGCTTGTTTGGAGCCTAGATACCCAATAATTAAAGAGGTGAACTGGGCCACACACTTAGTACAAATTGTACTGCACAGGCAGCATGGTTTCTCTCAACCATGCAGTTGAAGACATTGGGGTTTTGGGGGCCACACGGTTTTTCTACAACCGAGCGACCATAGGTACACACCCATGAGACCAACTATAGGTTTTTGGGAAGTGGTTGTTTCATGGTTTTATCACAGTTTGAAAAACAATGTGCCTAACCATGCAGGTTTACCCTTTGATGTAGTGTCTTGGTGCATGGTTTGTGTATGGTTTAGCCAACCATGTAGAAAAACCATGTGCCCTTGTTTTGAGGTTGAATTAACCATTTTTCCCTTAATAAATACTTTGAAAACTCATCTTCTTTATCCATATCTCCTCTACCAGTGCAGCCCTCCTCCCCCATGCATGAGCTTCTCCCCCCTTCTTTATAGGGTTTGTGATAACTCCTTCAATCAGACTCTAAATCTTTTTCCATCAGAATCATTGGAAAGCCCTCGGTAATCTCTTCGATCCTATGCCGTCTATTTCAAGTTTCCCCCATCATATGTTGTGATATCTAGAAGAATCCATTTTAACTCTCATGTATAGATAACCTTAAACATAGTTGATGAAATATCATAAACTATTCATCACAACACAAAGGAAGTAAATGGAGTATGAACAATATTTCACTCCTCATATAAAAATCAAATTAAATGAGTTTTATGCATCAAATATAACATGTTCAATGATCTATCCCCATCATAATCCATTAAGGCGAATGGCCTATCACCTAACCAGTATCAAACTAAAATAAGTCATCATCAGTGAACAAGACATCATAAATTACAGGTAAATGATACACTAACATTTTCATATTTATGTGGAAAATATGCCACCATCTAATATCTTGGGTGGATTAGTAATCAAAATACAATCTCATTTGTGTGGCTGATATATCACTATTATCATTATCAAAGTTGAAAAAATACTACCATATCAAGTCCCAAAGTGGGAGATACACCATTCGTACTGTACTTATGTGGATAATGAACTGGTGGTATCACATCTTATGTGGTCAGTACACCACCAGTATCAATTCGTGGGTGGACATCATACCATTAAAATAAGTCCCCAAGTGGATGATCTACCATCGTGAGAACTCTCATAAGGGGACAAAGCTCCACCAGTGAAAGTTATCAAGTAGTTGATATACCACTAATAAATCATTAAAAAGTTCATGAAGTGCTAAGATTTTATTATTTTATTAGTGAATTATGGATCAATGGAACTCTTTAGGGGTGGATGACAAACTATAAACCTACCCAAAGTCATTAGTATTCCTCTAGTGAAGTAAGGTGGATGAGATGCCCCCCCCTAATTAACTATTATTGGATGAACCCCAACATATACCAATAATCCCAAAAAATGAATTATACAGTACTAAAATTAAATTAAAGAAATTTATAAACATTAAACATACCAATGGTTTTTCTCATAAGTTTTTTACCGATGTTGAATTCTCACAATTAGGACATATTACTGATACCATAGCTCATACTCAAGAAATTCCTCACCAAGGAAACTGAAGGGACATTATCTACGAATCTAGGGTAGGATCTTTGTAAAGACCCGTAAATTACAAGGAAATTTTTTTTCTTAATTTTCTTTGGAATTTTACAAGAACGCAGTTTCTGACGGCACCTGATTCCGAGGCCCGGTGTGCCCGGAATCATTTTCCGAAGTTTGGCACGGGTACGTTCAGTGAACGGACGAGCGGGTTTTTCTAACTTTTGAACCGGTGCCCAGAATCAAATTCTGAGGGCACCGATGAAATCGCAGCGCCGGTATTCGCTTAGAAACGCCTCTTCTGGAGTTGCGTTTGTTCGGGTGTGGTTTTTAATTTTCGGGCTTAAAGTTATGAAATAAAATAATTTTGTGACAACTTTTTTTTATTTCACTTAAGCCACTTGGAAGCCACTTGAAGCCACTTAAAGGCGGCTTGAACTGAGTTGAACTGGATAGGATGCTATCCAGAAATATCCTACCCCCTTGGTAGGATATTTGTGAGGTGGGGCCCGCACGAGCCCCGCCGTTTCTTTCCGCTAAGAAACGCACCCGTGAAAACCCATCTTAATGAAAGTCAACTGACGCGTTTTCTAAATTCATAAGAGACCATTTAATTGGGCGGTTTATTTCGTGAATTAAATGGGCTGTTTCTTTCGTGAATTAAATGGGTCGTTTCTTTCGTTGAATTAATTCAATGAATTAATTCAATCGTTTCTTAACCGGTTTCGTGTGTTGGCATATTAATAAAATAAGACCAACCTAAAATCCTTTGAAAAGATTGAGAGGATCCCTATTTCTTCAGCCCCCTCGTGAAGAACGCGAAGAACGCGAAGAACGCCGAACCCAGAAATCGACGACGCCTTCGTCCGAGACGTTCTTCCGATCCCCGACCTCCGATCTCCGATCACCGACCATTCGAGGTGAGTGCTTCGGATTTCCGCTCAAGGTTCTTTTCCTTTTGGTTTTAAACACAGATTTAATTAATTATAATTTAAATCTGTTGTTCTTGGTTCGTTGAGTTCACTGACTCAACGCCGGTTTCTGCGACGACGCGACGCCTCCCCGCGATGACGCGATGATCGATCTCTTCCGCGACGATCTCTTCCGCGAAGAACGCCCGCGCTCGACGATCGTCAAGGTAGGGATTTATTTTGGAAAATTACCCCCCTTTTTAATTTTTCCCGTGAATGTTCTTTGAAAATTAAAAAGTCGGTTTCAAATGAACAATTTTATTTTAAATAAAATTGTCGGTTCATGTGTTGAACATTTTCTCTCGGTTTTTTATTTCTAACGCGGAGGGTGCGGGCCAAACGAACACGGCCCGACGACCCTCCGCCGTTCTTCGTTTTGTGTGGATTTGACGGTCGATGACGGAACGTGCCGCAGCGGACGTTTGACGATCCCGCAGTAAAGAACGGATCCCGGGAGGTGCAACGGCGCAGATGGGAAAGCAAACGGGCCACCGGAGCGACGTCGGCGGTCCGCGGAAGTTGCCGGCGGCGCGGGTTGCCGGCGCGCCGGCGGCCGGAGGCGGCGGCGCCCCGGGGCGCCGCCGGACGAAATCTGCCGCGGCTGAAGCCGCGGCGGCGGCGGCCAAACGGACCCACGGCGCGCGGGTCCGGTTCATCCGGGCGGACGCGGCTCAGCGCGTCCGCGGTTCGCCAGCGCGGCCCGCACGCGGGCCGCAGTTCTCCCTCAAGTCGCGGGTTAGCGCCCGCGGCTTCCACCCGTGCAGCTCGGCCAAGCCGAGCCTGCCGAGCTGTCCGGGCCGGGTCGGACCCGGGTCGGGTCGACCCGGTTCGGGCCGACCCAGGGGGGGTCTGCCCGGGCCCGTACCCCCCATCTTCGGACATTTTCGTTTAAACGCCCGTATCCTGAGCTTCGTGCCTCCAAACGACTCGCCGTCAGCGGCAACGCGATCCTTGGATCGAGACGGTCTTTTCGGTATATCGCACTCAAGGTTTCAGAATACTTTGAGTTCGGCCGGGTTGGTTCGTACACGAGACCAACCGGGCCCTCGGAGCGGAAACGCTCATATCTTGAGCTACGGACGTCCGATTGACGTTTCTTCATCTTTGTTCAATTACTCTAAGTGAGACGGATCTTTTGACATACTCCGCCCGAGGTTTGGACGCAGGTGGAGTGCGGTCGGGTTGGTTTTGCTTTAAAAACCAACCGGGCCCCTGGAACGAAAATGCCAATATCACTCAGACCGGGCGTCCGATTGACGCGCCGTCTGCGACGTTGAGTTCCTGTTGACGATACGGAACTTTTGGATACATCAACTTCGGACTTCGTGTCAGTTGATGTATCAGCCTCTCGGCTCGTGGAGCAGACCCTCCCGAACGAGCTTGCTGTGTGCGGGAACCCTAGTGCTGGCTGTGACTGCTACTTCGACAGCGACGACCGTGCAGAGATCCTCAGTGGACTGCGGAGACGACTGTGCAGAGATCCTCCGTGGACTCCGACGACGACCGTGCAGAGATCCTCAGTGGACTGCGGCGACGACTGTGCAGAGATCCTCAGTGGACTGCGACGACTACTGCACTCAGTGATCCTACGTGGATCAGTGCTACATGTCATGTGTGGGCCCGGTCCTGTGTGGGCCCGATCTTGTGTGGGTCCAATCCTGCGTGGGTCAGCGCTCAGCGGTTCTGTGTGAGCCAGCGCCTACAAGTCCTGCGTGGGTCCGGTCCTGTGTGGGCCCGATCCTGTGTGGGTCATCTCTCAGCGGTTCTGTGTGAGCCAACTTCTACAGGTCCTGCGTGGGCCCGATCCTGTGTGGGTCACTGCAAAGTTAGTACCTATCGATCCTTCGTGGGTCCGACGACTTAGATGGTTCAATGATCATCTTTATCGTCATCCGAAGAATTATACCTGTGTGAGCTGAATCTTGTGTTACTCTCCTTTGTGGATTATGTTGAGCTATCCTGTGTGGATTTATTGTTTACTCTCCTTTGTGGATTGTGTTGCTATATCTTGCGTGGGTATGCGTTTTGCTTTCCTGTGTGGACTGGGTTGTGCTTGGGCTCGGACGTTGGAGCTGAACGGGAATTGAAGACTTAGGTATATGTATGGGCATATACCTAAGCTGTGTCAGATGTTACTTTGTGATTGTATCTTTCCTTTGTGGAATATCCTTTGTGGATTTCGGGAGTCCTTCGGGGGTCTCGGGGTCCCTACTGAGTAGCTTATACTCACCCCTGCACGGGCTATGCCCGCACTTCGTGGTGTTGGTTGCAGACGACGGATAGCGCTGATCGTGGAGGAGGCGTGCGGAGCCGGACAGTACCTGGAGGTGGACCACTGGGCGGGATGTACTCGGAGCGGTTAGGTGGACCCGAGGAGAAGTGGAGGCTATATGTACCCAGTATTCAGGTGGGACTTCCAGAGGACGGCTCGACGCTGCAGTTTTTCCTTTTCAGTTGCTGTTTTTCCATTCAGTTGTACTTAACAGTTGGGCTTGTATTTCCGGCCCCCTTTACTTTCAGCACAGCTTGTAAAAATTTTCTTAGTGTTTACTTTTACGCTTGCTTACTCTGTGGTGCTTGTTTACTTTTCAAAGGTAATGCCTTCCCTTCTTGTTGGGATTTACGCCTTGGTGCTAGTCGCCAGCCCCTGGCCTATGGAAGGCGGGCTTGGGGTAGTCACGGCACGCGCCCTGAGGACGGGTCGTGACAAATTGGTATCAGAGGTGGTCGGTTCTACCGCAGACTCTGATCTTTCTTCTATGTGAAGCAAAAGTGTTTAGTGTATTGAGTGTGGTTATCAATCCAGGGAGTCCAGTGTTGGTGCGGCGGCCGACGTATCCATACACCAGGACCCAGACTTCTGATTCCCGACTTAATGTACGAAAACATTGTTTGCATGTGTGTTTCAAGTTTTCTTTGTGATTACTTGTGTCAGCTCACCAGGTATACTGTTCTGACCGTGGCATACTTGTTTCCTTTTCAGGATGGCACGACGACAGCAGCCAGCTAGGGTTCCCAGAGTAGGGCGTGACGACAGCCCGCCGAGCGACGAGGCCTCGGTACATGGCCCGTTGACAGCAGAGGCACCGGCGGTACCTTTACCCGCCGAGCCCCCGATGCTTCCAGCACTGGCAGCTGACGACGCACGACGCCTCGGAGCTCTGCATGAGTTCCAGCGCCAGCGACCACCCAGGTTCCGTGGGGAGTCGGACCCCCAGGCAGCCGAGGACTGGCTGGAGGCGGTCGTCCGAGTTTTCAGGCTAGTGAGGACGCCAGCAGACCTCATGGTTATCCTCGCGGCGAGCTTACTGCACGCAGCAGCCGGACGCTGGTGGAGCCTGATGCTCCAGGTACACGATGAGGCCTCCCTCATCTGGACGGACTTCGAGAGCCTCTTCTGCTCAGAGTACGTTCTGGCCACCCTCCGAGCGGTACGCATCCAGGAGCTTCTTCAGTTGCGGCAGGGCAGCATGACGGTCGCTCAGTACGCGGCGAGGTTCACCGACCTTTCTTGGTACTCGACAGACATGGTACGGGACCCCTTCTTCCGGGCCCGGACCATCGAGCAGGGTTTGAGACACGAGATCAGGGCATCGCTGATCTCCCTCAACATCCCGACCCAGGCAGGAGTACTGGAGCGAGCCCTCCTGATCGAGATCTTCCTGGCTGAGTCCACAGCGAGACCTACCGCAGGGCGGCAGATAGCGGAGTCTTCGGCAGCTGGTAGCCGGCGGATGACTCAGGGTTCCAGGCGGACCAGACCTTCCGGCAGGCGACCTCGGGACACTGGTTCAGCAGTGCAGGGCACCCGGCCTGGAGCCAGCCTTCCGAGAGGCAGACAGTGCTACGAGTGCAGCGGGCAGGGCCACATGGCTCGTGACTGCCCGACCCGTCGTACCGAGGGGCAGCAGACGGTGGAGGGGCCACCCAGGCAGAGGCAGAGGGTCGATCGTGGTGGTCCGCAGGGAGGAGGCGGACGAGGCAGAGGAGCTGGCCGAGCAGCAGGTGTTGGGAGACGCTTTGGGGCTCTGCCACCACCACCACCAGGAGGCCCGCCCCGACCACAGGGAGCTGGCGGGCATAGACAGGCTCAGCTCCAGGCAGCGGAGGCCTACGACCACGGCGCGCCAGAGATGATTCGAGGTACGATCTGTGTCTATTCCACCCTTGCTGCAGTTCTGATAGACACAGGAGCGAGTCACTCTTTCATAGCCACTGCCCTTGTTCGGAGCTCGGAGATTCCGACAGAGCCGTTGGCTCAATCCTTACGGCTAGAGACTCCTACGGGAGCAGACTCGACGATTACACACTGGTGCCGGCAGTGTGAGCTTACTCTAGGAGGTGAGAGCTTCGGCTGGGATCTTCTTGTAGCAGCGTCGAGGCCTTACGACGTCATCTTGGGCATGGATTGGTTATCTACGGTCCATGTTCAGATTGACTGCATTAGGCGCAAGGTGCGATGTGTGCGCACCGACGGGAGCAGGTTCACCTTCATCGGCGAGATGGGAGCCTTAGCAGCACAGGATGGACTCACGCAGAGGAGAGGTCATCCCATCACTCATCAGTTGGCTAGCCTCATCCTGGGAGCAGTTGACGTGCGGAGTCCCAGTTTTCCTGCAGTGGTGGATCAGTATGCGGACGTCTTTCCCGACGACGTTCCAGGACTACCTCCTCGCAGAGAGGTAGACTTTTATATTGACCTGTACCCCGGGACAGCCCCGATCTCCATCCAGCATATCGGATGGCCCCCGCTGAGCTTCGAGAGCTGCGGGTACAGTTGGAGGACTTGCAGGGCAAGGGGTTCATCCGACCCAGTGTTTCGCCCTGGGCTTCCCCGATTTTGTTCGCCAAGAAGGCGGACAAGAGCTTGCGACTTTGTGTCGATTATCGTCGCCTGAATCAGGTGACAGTGAGGAACAAGTATCCGCTACCCAGGATTGATGATCTCTTCGACCAGCTCAAGGGAGCACGGTGGTTCTCGAAGGTAGACCTCAGGTCAGGCTGTCATCAGCTTAGAGTTCGAGACGAGGATGTCCAGAAGACGGCCTTCAGGTGTTGGTATGGCCACTTCGAGTTCTTGGTTATGCCTTTCGGCATGACCAACGCTCCAGTAGTGTTCATGAGCCTCATGAACAGGATCTTCCAGCCATACCTCGATCGATTTGTCGTGGTCTTCATCGACGACATTTTGGTGTACTCGACGACAGAGGAGGAGCACGCCTACCACCTGCGTGTTGTACTAGACACACTCCGAGAGCACCATCTTTATGGCCAGCTCTCGAAGTGTCAGTTCTGGTTACGTGAGGTCCACTTCTTGGGGCATGTCATTTCTGAGGCGGGAGTTGCAGTGGATCCCGTGAAGATCGAGGCAGTGCTAGCTTGGGAGCCACCCAAGAGCGTGACAGAGGTGTGGAGTTTCTTGGGCCTAGCCGGATACTATCGGAGATTTGTTCCGGACTTCTCCAGAGTTGCAGCCCCACTCTCAGCGTTGACGAAGAAGGGGAAACCCTTCGTGTGGTCAGACAGATGTCAGCAGAGCTTCCAGGAGCTGAGGCAGAGGTTGACCAGCGCACCTATCATGAGGTTGCCTGAGGAGGGAGTTGGATACGTAGTCTACTGCGATGCATCAGGGACCGGACTCGGGTGTGTCCTGATGCAGGAGCGGGCTGTGATTGCCTACGGATCACGTCAGTTGAGGCCGGATGAGCAGAACTACGCTACCCATGACTTGGAGTTGTCAGCAGTGGTCTTCGCCCCGAAGACATGGCGACACTATCTGATGGGCGAGCGCTTCACAGTCTTTTCTGACTACCAGAGTCTCAGGTACATCTTCTCTCAGAAGGACCTGAACCTGAGACAGCGGCGATGGCTCGAGTTCCTCCAGGACTATGACTTTGAGATAGTCTATACTCCTGGGAAGGGGAACGTGGTGCCTGATGCCCTCAGCAGGAGGACGGGCATCCAGCTACTTGAGGAGGCGACAGAGCAGCTAGCCGCTTTGCAGATATCCTTCGTGGATAGAGACAGAGCAGCCTTCCTTCAGTCTCTCACAGTCTCTCCTCCACTTCTTCAGCGGGTCAGGGAGGCACAGCATGGGGATGTTGACTGTGAGACGCGGCGTGCACAGATATCCTCGGGACAGGCACCTGATGGTTTCTCCCTTGGAGCAGAGCACGATGTCCTTTTCATAAGATGTACCTTGGTACCAGTCGCCTTACGAGAGGAGGTGCTGAGAGAGTTTCACACTTCTCCATTGGCGGTACATCCTGGAGTGGTGAAGATGTACCAGGATCTCAGGCGACAGCACTGGTGGCCGGGCATGAAGAAGGCTGTGGCAGAGTTCGTTTCACGGTGCCTCACCTGCCAGCAGGTGAAGGCAGAGCATCAGGTACCAGCAGGCTTGGTACAGCCCTTGGAGGACCCGGAGTGGAAGTGAGACGGGATATCTATGGACTTCGTGACTGGACTTCCACGCACTTCCAGAGGTCACGATTCCTTTTGGGTGATTGTTGACCGACTCACCAAGTCGGCACACTTCCTACCCATCCGAGAGCAGGGCACAGTGGAGAGCGTGTGGCGTATCTACGTTCAGGAGATTGTACAACTTCACGGTGTGCCATCGACTATCGTCTCCGATCGGTACGCTCGTTTTACTTCCCGACTTTGGAAGGGGTTGCAGGAGGCATTCGTGACGCGACTACGTCTGAGCACCAACTTTCACCCTCAGACGGATGGTCAGACGGAGAGGACCATTCAGACTCTCGAGGACATGCTCTGTGCATGTGTCCTCGACTTTGGTCGCAGCTGGGAGGACCACCTACCCTTGGTGGAGTTCGCGTACAACAACAGCTACCACTCCACCATCGGGATGGCACCCTACGAGGCGTTGTACGGCAGGCCTTGCAGATCTCCTTTGTGCTGGACAGACCCTGGAAAGTCAGCACTTGTGGGACCAGAGATGGTCCGGGCCACGACAGAGAAGGTCCAGGTCATCCAGGAGCGGATGAGGACAGCACAGAGCCGGCAGAAGTCATACGCTGACAGGAGGAGGAGGCCACTAGAGTTTGAGGATGGCGACCACGTCTTCTTGCGGGTCTCACCTCGACGTGGTTTGAGGAGATTTGGCCGAGGCGGCAAGTTGTCTCCACGCTTCATCGGACCCTTCCAGGTCATCAGCAGGGTTGGCGAGGTGGCTTATCGCCTGGCTCTGCCACCTCAGTTGCACCGGGTGCACGACGTCTTCCACGTATCCCAGCTGAGGAGATACGTGCACGACCCGACGCACATCATTGACTATGGGGAGCTAGACGTGGATGATGGGGCGACTTTTGCGGAGGTCCCAGTGGAGATAGAGGATCGATAGGAGCGGGTCCTACGTGGGCGATCGATTCCTCTTGTGCGCATCAGATGGCAGCACAGGAACCTCCAGGAGAGCACTTGGGAGCGGGAGGCTCAGATGCGTGCTCAGTACCCACATTTGTTTCCCTAGTTTTTGATGTATCTTTACAGGGACGTAAAGTCCGGAGGTGGGAGTAATGTAAAGACCCGTAAATTTCAAGGAAATTTTTTTTCTTAATTTTCTTTTGAATTTTACAAGAACGCAGTTTCTTGACGGCGCCTGATTCCGAGGCCCGGTGTGCCCGGAATCATTTTCTGAAGTTTGGCTCGGGTACGTTCAGTGAACGGACGAGCGGGTTTTTCTAACTTTTGAACCGGTGCCCGGAATCGAATTCTGAGGGCACCGATGAAATCGCAGCGCCGGTATTCGCTTAGAAACTCCTCTTCCAGAGTTGTGTTTGTTCGGGTGTGGTTTTTAATTTTCGGGCTTAAAGTTAAGAAATAAAATAATTTTGCGAAAACTTTATTTTATTTTACTTAAGCCACATGGAAGCCACTTGAAGCCACTTAAAGGAGGCTTGAACTGAGTTGAACTGGATAGGATGCTATCCAGAAATATCCTACCCCCTTGGTAGGATATTTGTGAGGTGGGGCCCGCACGAGCCCCGCCGTTTCTTTCCGCTAAGAAACGCACCCGTGAAAACCCGTCTTAATGAAAGTCAACTGACGTGTTTTCTAAATTATTAACAGACCATTTAATTGGGCGGTTTATTTCGTGAATTAAATGGGCTGTTTCTTTGGTGAATTAAATGGGTTGTTTCTTTCGTTGAATTAATTCAACGAATTAATTCAATCGTTTCTTAACCGGTTTCGTGTGTTGGCATATTAATAAAATAAGACCAACCTAAAATCCTCTGAAAAGATTGAGATGATCCCTATTTCTTCAGCCCCCTCGCGAAGAACGCGAAGAACGCGAAGAACGCCAAACCCAGAAATCGACGACGCCTTCGTCCGAGACGTTCTTCTGATCCCCGACCTCCGATCTCCGATCACCGACCATTCAAGGTGAGTGCTTCTGATTTCCGCTCAAGGTTCTTTTCCTTTTGGTTTTAAACACAGATTTAATTAATTATAATTTGAATCTGTTGTTCTTGGTTCGTTGAGTTCGCCGACTCAACGCCGGTTTCCGCGACGACGTGACGCCTCCCCGCAACGACGCGACGATCGATCTCTTCCACGACGATCTCTTCCGCGAAGAACGCCCGCGCTCGACGATCGTCAAGGTAGGGATTTATTTTGGAAAATTACCCCCCTTTTTAATTTTTCCCGTGAATGTTCTTTGAAAATTAAAAAGTCAGTTTCAAATGAACAATTTTATTTTAAATAAAATTGTTGGTTCATGTGTTGAACATTTTCTCCTGGTTGTTTATATCTAACGCGGAGGGTGCGGGCCAAACGAACACGGCCCGACGACCCTCCGCCGTTCTTCGTTTTGTGCGGATTTGACGGTCGACGACGGAACGTTCCGCAGCGGACGTTTGACGATCCCGCAGTAAAGAACGGATCCCGGGAGGAGCAACGGCGCAGACGAGAAAGCAAATGGGCCACCGGAGCGACGCCGGCGGCCCGCGGAAGTTGCCGGCGGCGCGGGTTGCCGGCGCGGTGGCGCCGGCGGCCGGAGGCGGCGGCACCCCAGCGCGCCGCCGGACGAAATCCGCCGCGGCTGAAGCCACGGCGGCGGCGGCCAAACGGACCCGCGGTGCGCGGGTCCGGTTCATCCGAGCGGACGAGGCTCATCGCGTCCGCGGTTCGCCAGCGCGGCCCGCACGCGGGCCGCGATTCTCCCTCAAGCCGCGGGTCAGCGCTCGCGGCTTCCACCCGCGCGGCTCGGCAAAGCCGAGCCTGGTGAGCCGGCCAAGCCGGACCGGCCCTGGCTGGGCCAGGCCGGGCCAGCCGGGTCGGACCCGGTTCGGGCCGACCCAGGGTGGGGTCGGGCCGGGTCGGCCCGGGCCCGTACCCCCCATCTTCGGACGTTTTAGTTCAAACGCCTGTATCTTGAGCTTCGTGCCCCCAAACGACTCGCCGTCTGCGGCAACGCGATCCTTGGATCGAGACGGTCTTTTCGGTATATCGCACTCATGGTTTCGGAATACTTTGAGTTCAGCCGGGTTGGTTCGTACACGAGACCAACCGGGCCCTCGGAGTGGAAACACTCATATCTTGAGCTACGGACGTCCGATTGACGTGCCGTCAGCTTTGTTCAATTCCTCTAAGTGAGATTGATCTTTTGGCATACTCCGCCCGAGGTTTGGACGCAGGTGGAGTGCGGTCGGGTTGGTTTTGCCTTAAAAACCAACCGGGCCCCTGGAACGAAAATGCCAATATCTCTCAGACCGGGCGTCCGATTGACGCGCCGTCTGCGACGTTGAGTTCCTGTTGACGATACGGAACTTTTGGATACATCAACTTCGGACTTCGTGTCAGTTGATGTATCATCCTCTCGGCTCGTGGAGCGGACCCTCCTGAACGAGCTTGCTGTGTGCGGGAACCCTAGTGCTGGCTGCGACTGCTACTTCGACAGCGACGACCGTGCAGAGATCCTCAGTGGACTGCGGCGACGACTGTGCAGAGATCCTCCGTGGACTCCGACGACGACCGTGCAGAGATCCTCAGTGGACTGCGGTGACGACTGTATAGAGATCCTCAGCGGACTGCGATGACTTCTGCACTCAGCGATCCTACGTGGATCAGTGCTACAGGTCCTGTGTGGGCCCGATCCTGTGTGGGTCCGATCCTGCGTGGGTCAGCGCTCAACGGTTCTGTGTGAGCCAGCGCCTACAGGTCCTGCGTGGGCCCGGTCCTGTGTGGGCCCGATCCTGTGTGGGTCATCTCTCAGCGGTTCTGTGTGAGCCAACTTCTACAGGTCCTGCGTGGGCCCGATCCTGTGTGGGTCACTGCAAGGTTAGTACCTATCGATCCTTCGTGGGTCCGATGACTTAGATGGTTCAATGATCATCTTTATCGTCATCCGAAGAAGTAAACATGTGTGAGCTGAATCTTGTGTTACTCTCCTTTGTGGATTGTGTTGAGCTATCCTGTGTGGATTTACTGTTTACTCTCCTTTGTGGATTGTGTTGCTCTATCCTGCGTGGGTATGCGTTTTGCTTTCCTGTGTGGACTAGGTTGTGCTTGGGCTCAGACGTTGGAGCCGAACGAGAATTGAAGACTTAGGTATATGTATGGGCATATACCTAAGCCGTGTCAGATGTTACTTCGTGATTGTATCTTTCCTTTGTGGAATATCCTTTTTGGATTTCGGGAGACCTTCGGGGGTCTCGGGGTCCCTACTGTGTAGCTTATACTCACCCCTGCACGGGCTATGCCCGCACTTCGTGGTGTTGGTTGCAGACGACGGACAGCGCTGATCGTGGAGGAGGCGTGCGGAGCCGGACAGTACCTAGAGGTGGACCACTGGGCGGGACGTACTCGGAGCGGATATGTGGACCCGAGGAGCAGTGGAGGCTATCTGTACCCACCCTTCAGGTGGGACTTCCGGAGGACGGCTCGACGCTGCAGTTTTTCCTTTTCAGTTGCTGTTTTTCCTTTCAGTTGTACTTTACAGTTGGGCTTGTATTTCCGGCCCCCTTTACTTTCAGCACCGCTTGTACAGATTTTCTTAATGTTTACTTTTCCGTTTGCTTACTCTGTGGTGCTTGTTTACTTTTCAAAGATAATGCCTTCCCTTCTTGTTGGGATTTACGCCTTGGTGCTAGTCGCCAGCCCCTGGCCTATGGAAGGCTGGCTTGGGGTAGTCACGGCACGGGCCCCGAGGACGGGTCGTGACAATCTTAGACAAATAAAGCCATTATGGGTTAAAAATCATTGTTCTAAACACATTTCAATATTAAATTTTTTCATTGGAGACCAATGGTTTTGATGCATGACACTCGTAGACAATGCACAACCATACAAGGTTCTATTTGTATCAATGAAATTTATGAAATCCAATTTAATTAAATTTTATGGTGTATTCAACAAACAATAATTTCTCAAATTTCATATGATGTATTCTTGGTATAAAAACACTATCAGGTAACCAAGGGACATCCTACCTAGGACAAGTGTGGTCCAACTCTTCAAAAACCACCCCTGATCCGTACTCAAATGAAAATAATTAAGAATCCTATAAAATTCCATATAATTATTCGTAATCATTGATGAATTGATAAATAGTGAAAAAATATAATTAATATAAAAAATATGAGTTATAGCCTTACCAATTTCAATCTGCAATGTTAATGGTTCTTGAAACCAATGATGAACATATAAGATTTAACTCGTAAAAATTGATGGAAGAAGGAAAAAAGGGAACCTTTGGTTGTACAAGAAGAAATGAGAGAAAATATCATTTATATAAAAATTTTACAAAAATATTTGTTTATTTTAACATTTAAAAATAAAACTATTGGTATACAATGGGTACCTACTGGCTTGTCATAAAGTACACACCAAGGGGTCACTGGCCACACGATGGGCCACCTAGAGGCTTTTCCTCCAATACCCCATCCACTAAGTACCTAATGGAATCTGTCATGGGATATATGTCCCAACACCTAGCTTTTTTATTAAAAAGATCCAACTTTTACCATTCAAACAATAATAAATACACAGTATAAATGAGGTTTGGTGAAATTTAAACTTAAATCATACCTCATACAATTGTGGAATGTTATTGATTGGATAGTCTCTCATGGAGAAAAAATTAAAGGGATGATATTACCATATAATTATAAACCTGAAATCATATAATATACTATTAAAAATAAATTTATAATTAATATTTACATTTTGATAAGAAAAGAAAATGATTCAGAACCGTTAACTTATATAAGGATCTTATCTTAGAGTTGGACATTAAAAAAACAAAAAAATATTTAACATCAAAGAGATGGAAATAGAGGAAAATCCTTAATAAATATATTAGGAAGTAACATGAACATGGTGTTAATAGAAATGGGAAGTGTGGGTGATTATTTATTGGTGTGGTGACTAGAATCCCTTGTAATAAAGTATTGATTATTATTTTTCATTATACCAAGTTTAGAGACCCAATGCTTGACGTACATGGACATTACATTACTTTTTCGGAATACATAATACATAACAAAAACAGACACACAAGGACCGTAATAGTTTATTGTCTTTGGAAACATGGAACGAAATCTTCTAATCGTGGTGAAAGATCTTCAACATCTCCCATAAAGATCTTACAATTTCTGTTTCCTTACCTAAAAGCATTCTTTATATCCTGGGGAAAAGAAAACAAAAAAGGGGTGGTCTCAAATGCTCAGTAAGGGTAAGCATAGAGAACACAAAACAATCCATAGACATTTTAATGTAAAAAAAACATGAGCATAAAATCTAAATATCAAAATCTTGAGCAATGACATAAAACATGGCAGTACTTAAGGCATGGATCATGAAGAAACGTTAATCATGATAAATTAGCATGGGAATAAAACATGTAATTGTGGAAACCATTAAGCACATGATATGATTTCCATAGTAGCCAAGGCATTTCTGCCAAAACCATCTTAGTGGAGAAAGTCCCTTTCTGAATCGAGTTCACTCCTCGTTCCAGTCCTGTATTACTGAACCGGTTTAACTTGCTATTCCAGCCATGTCTATCTCATGAGATATAAATCTTTACCCAATTCATTGGAGGGAGATATAGGTCCCACCCATCTCATATTGAAATCATTCTTTCGTGTTCCACAATATAAACATAAATCATTCATCATAACCTAAGAATAAAATGGGCTTTATAAACATCATTCCATCATAACGTAATCCATACAAAAGAGTTGGATATCATTTCATCATTAAAAAATTGAATCCATGTATATAATAGATCGATATATGGAAAGAAGTACACCGTTCATGGAGACGGTAGACCGTACGTACGCATGAATGCTATTTTCGTTTCCTTATTGAGTTGAATTTAATTAAGTAGATGAAATACATATATCTATATATACATAAATCCTGTAGCTTTATAATGTCATATGTTTCATTATTATTGCTTATATATACTTTATAACCATTCCTAAATGGTTAACATGGATAATGAATCTCATCGCGTCATGGAGACAGTAGTTCGTACGTACGCATGAGCGATGATATCGTTTACATAATTATTGAATTGAATTGGAGTGGATAATAAAATATATCAGAATCAGTATGATGTTATAATAACTATGTATAGTTATTCTTTACATCATTATAACCATCCATGAAAGGTGTTGGTGGAAAACAGATTACACCACGGCGTGGAGACGGTATTCCGTATGTACGCACGTGCGGTGATTTTGTTTTCCGTAGGATGGATAGAGGGTGAAATGGGTTTGTTTCATATTTTTAATAACATATCAGTATATTAGTTATACTTATGTTATTACTTTATAATTAAACAACTAAATAAGAAGTTGTTGAAGAAGAAAGAAGCTTGAAAGAATCGGTAGAATAAATTAACTTTTCTTCGATACGCCTCTTTGAAACCTCCTCTTAGGGCACTAAGATTGGACTTTGAAGTAGGTCAGGACCTCTAAGAAGTTTCTAGGGAAGTGAAGAAGTGAATTTGGCAGGGGTTGGCCGAGATTGAAGGCTCAATGTGGTGTGAGGAAGAGAGGGAGGAGGTTCCCTTTTATAAGGGAGGAGAATGGCACCTTTGGAAATCATACATATATTAATTTATAATAAATCTAACCCCACTTAAAAACCTACAAAAATGACTCATATTCGAAGATTAGATGAGATAGGGTTGTAATCACTTCAACCTATAATATTTAGACATGTTAGGAATTTATTTTAAACATTATCAACATGATTTATCCTTATTTAATCAATTTAATATTATTTGTGGTAATAACATTATAAATTTTAAATTATTATAAATAATTACTTATTTGTGATTAATTTTCCATAATTTGACACTTTATGACATTTTAGACCATATAAATTTTAATTTATAATTTTTAAATATTTTTTTGATTTTTAAACAATTTTATAATATGTTATTTTTATAAAATAACAATAGTGTCTATTTTTACATTATTCATTTATTTGAATTTAAATAAAAACTATATAGAAGATATTTTCTAAATAAAAGATTTAATAGATTCTTAACATGTCAGATTTATCTATAAAATTAGTGGATCAGATTAAATAGTTCATATAATATTTAGTTTAATATTTTTAATACCATTTATTTGATATTTCTCTTAATAAAATAATTTCAACATCAGTATTATGTCTCCTTTAATGATAATTATTTAATCCTTAAAAATTATAAATAAATTCATATTATGTAGATAAATTTATTATATTATTTAATACTATTCATTTTTTATGTTTCATGAATTTTATGACTAAATTAAAATTAATATACTTATAAGATTTAAGAAAGTGACATGTTGTCACTTTCTTGGGTTTTAATAATAATTAAATTATTTTTGTGGACAAAACACCATTAAATGATTCTAATCCGACCCTTAGTTGATATGGGTCGAAATTTAGTCATCCAATAGGATTTTGGAAGGTGTTAGGATAATTTTATATTCTTATATTTACCCTTAATTACCCGATTTACCTTTAACTATGGTAAATAAAATTTACCGTAGTTACTATTCATAAAGCCCAAAAACAAAAAGTATCTTACTAATATACTTTGGACCCACTGATTCTAAATATGGAATCCATTTTTCCAAATTCAATACACAAAAGTTTCTGAAATTTAATTAAAATTAATCCCGTTGTCGAAAGAAAACGTGTTTTTGTTTAAAACATTGTAAAAGATAGAATTAATTTAACCTACGAATTCATGGTAAAATCAATGCTAATGACATAAATTATATTAAATGGTAAAAATATATTCTATTTATACTTTAAAACCATTCAATATTATAATTTAACCACATAAATTATTACGATGAAAACAGTTGTTTTTAATTAAAATATAGCGTGTTTTTACTATTCATTAAAATATGAATGTTATCAGAATAATATGAAAATTTTATCCAAGGAAAAATTTTATATATTTATTCCAAATAATAATTTTATTTTGTAAAATTGAACTTATAAACATGTAAAAACTAGATTTAAAGTTGGTACGCCATTAAATGGCCGCAAAACTGCATTTTTTTAAAAATACTTATTTTACCCGAAAATTTTATTTTGTTCAAATAAAATGTTTTAGAAAATTTATAAGATGAATAATAATGTTATAAAATTAAAAATGTGGTTAATACTATTCATAATGGGTAGTTCGTGATAATATTATAACCATATATCGTTGTTCAGTGAAACCCGGTATTGCGTACAACACACACTATCGAGGAAGGTCACAATTGCGTGTAATGAAAGCCAAGTCGGGGTTGTGTGTAATGCAAGACTCCTTTGTTGTTGCGTATAACAAAATCAAACCATATTTCATTTATACATTGAATATATATATATATAGACTCAATGTTGTGTAGAATAACTTCTATCAAATGAACTTGAAACTGTGTATAACACTATCCAAGAATTGTGTTGCTTATACTGCAAGCTAATATGGTGTTTCTTATAGCACATGATAGTCGTTGTGTAGCATAAAACACATGACATAAAATAAATTAAAAATAATACTTATACTAAAATCTCTGGGTGTTACATTCTACCGCCCTTAAAATGAATTTCTCCCTCAAAATTCCTCTGGGTTATAAATGGTTAGTTACTTGAGAATTTCATTCATAGAAACCCACATCGTAAAAAGGAATGATAAAACATAATTTTAAAAAGCGAAGTATGAAACATAACGGTTTCCCAAATGAACTCATCCCTAGTTTTCCACATAAGATATCATAGGTGAAAATATGGATATGGAGGAGAAATCTAACCATCAAGTTCTAATGGAGAGTGATATAAAACAGGGCTATGAAAAATCCAACAATCACAAAGCCATAGATTTTTTATGATATAAGGTACCATCTGATTCATCAGATATAAGATAACTAGGACACAATTTTTGATTTTCAATATCATTTCCCTAAAGTTGAATGTTTTTAATTAGAAGAAAAACTTACTTGATTTTGGTAAAATCTCACTGTTGTTCATGCTTCGAACAATTTCCACCTCATCTCTTAAAGAAATGAAGTTGAATTTTTTATTCGTGATGTGTTAACAGATCATGTGATAGAGTGATGGGTCATTCTATTTATTTCAAACAAAAGGTTAGAAATAGTTATCAAATATACATAAGTCCATCTATGGTGAGGTTAATCGTATAAGATTCCAAAAATGAACTTATACTTCCTCTATCATGACGCTTAATAAAATAAAACTAGTTTCTACTAACCATCGGCTTCCTGTAGGACAATGGTATGTGATAAAGGCCAGTCTCACTTCAGTTGTGGGTTATATTCCCACAGCCATGTCCGACGCGATGGGTTGTCGCACGTCCTGCAGGTTATCCTTTTTCTAAAACTACCTTACTATAACATCCCATCAATAATACCGAAAAAGTTTCTATCCTTAAACAATACAAACTTATGTCCAAAATAATCCATTCCAATCTTTAGGCTTATCCATAATACTGCAGTCCACTCTCATATTATAGTGAAAACAATTACCAGAGATTTCATATAACCAGCATGTTAATACCATCGTTGATCCCCATATATCATAAGATATGTCTTGTTGGTCACATTCCAATCATGTGAATACCTTAATCATGTATTCTATTGAAAAATTAATACCCATTAAACCTTAGGGAAAACATGAGTGCTGTCAAAAGTTAACTCTTTCCACATACCAAAATCCAAAAATTCTATATACTCAAACCATGATATAACCTTCTCCTTATATCAGTCATGAGCTCATGAATATTATCAAACATTTAATTTTCTCCTTATCCCTTCAATATGCTCATATCATCTACTTTCCCAAAATATCTGAATAACCATTCATGGTTACTGGTAACATTCATCATACACTTTCAAAACTGAAGGAAAGACAACAGTGTAACAATCCTTAGATGTCTCTTTATTCCATAGTACGATGAGATTACTTATACAACATTACACTTGAAAAACATGTAATCATTCCACTACCTTCTTAAACCATTGACCGATCTTAAACAATTCTTTCACCTCACATATCATTTTTAGTCTCTTCATCATCATCAACATAAATACTACCCATACGACCATAATGATTCTCATCATGAGACTTTCCCTTAGGGAATTGGTTTGAATAATTCCTGTACATTCAACATTAAAAACATTTATCCATTGTTGATGTCATAGAAATACCATTATCCTTATCTATGGTGTTAACTGAACCTTTTCCTTTACACTTACTGGAATTGTGTCCTTCTTTTCCACACCCAAAGCATCTTTCAGTTCCTTTGAAACATTCTCCTTGATGCCTCTACCCACATGATTTACATAGGGGAAATTGAACTTTCGTTCCTCTATGATCATCATGAAACTCCATCATTCTCTTATTAGCTGAGTCAGGAAACTTACCAAATTTGAGTTTATTGATCATATTATGAGATTGCTGATTCGGCATAATAATGATTTTTGGACTTCCAAATCCCATTTCATTTGGTTGCTCACGAAGAATATCATTCCATTTTCCATCATATCCTCCATAATCGTGAATCATCTTATTTCTAGCCATTTTTTAAAACCCAAAAAAGAATAGTGTGAGAGGAAAAAATCATAATAAAGGGGGAGTAACTTCAATATCTAACATCTGAGGTTTAATTCTAAGATCATTACCGTGACTATAACCTATACTTATACTTAACCTTAGGGACATCCCTAGACATACCATAGAAATATCTCTAGGGATCTCACTAACGTTCTTGCATCCTAGTTTCCAATGGTTGACTAAACATTTCCAGTGATACCAACTGTAGAGACCCAAAGCTTGACGTACGTGGACATTACATTACTTTTGCGGAATACTTAATACATAACAAAATCATACACACAAGGACCGTAATAGTTTAGTTTCTTTGGAAACATGGAACGAAATCTTCTAATCGTGGTGAAAGATCTTCAACATCTCCCATAAAGATCTTACACTTTTTTCTTCCTTACCTAAAACCTTTCTTTATATCATGGGGAAAAGAAAATATAAAAGGGGTGAGCTCAAATGCTCAGTAAGGGTAATCATAGAGAACACAAAACAATCCTTAGAAATTTTAATGTAAAAAAAAACATGAGCATAAAATCTAAACATCCAAATCTTGAGCAATGAAATAAAACATGGTAGTACGTAAGGTATAGATCAGGAAGAAACATTGATCATGATAAATTAGAATGGGAATAAAACATGTTATTGTGGAAACCATTAAGCACATGATATGATTTCCATAGTATCCAAGGCATTGCTTCCAAGACCGTTTTAGTGGGCAATGTCCCTTTCTGAATCGAGTTCACTCCTCGTTCCAGTCCTGTATTACTGGACCAGTTTAACATGTCGTTCCAGCCATGTCTATATCATGAAAAATAAATCTTTACCCAATTCATTTGAGGGATATATAGTTCCCACCCATCTCATATTGAAATATGTCTTTCGTGTGCCACAATATAAACATAAATCATTCATCATAACCCAAGAATAAAATGGGTTTCATAAACATCATTCCATCATAACGTAATCCATACAAAAAAATATGAAATCATTTAATCATTAGAAAATTTAAACCATGTAAATCATAGAGACATGATACTTGAAACATAAACATGTTATATAATTTCATCTTAGATGAAAATGGTTTTGATAAAACACTTGAAATGAATTCTTGAGGAAAATATCCTTTTTTCATAAAAATAATTTTCTTTTCACAAAATGTCGTGCAATATTAAAAGAAAAGGATTTATTTGGAAATATTCATGAAATATTTTGGAGGAAGCTTCATGAAAATAATGCTTTATAAAACCGTAAAAATCCTTTCATGATGTATACGTTAAAAAAAACATTCTTCTCGTACTTTTGTCGGAAAATTCAAAAAGTACCTTGTAGGTTAAATAAAACAAAGATTCCTTCCATACCATGGGGTAAAAGTCAAAATGGGTAAAAAGGAATTTAAACATACATGAATAAACATTTATAAAACATGGACATGGATGAAAGAAATAACGCCAGTATATACTTATGAATAAGCAATCTCGGATAAAAATGAGATTTTTAAAATTATCCCTTACCTTAGGTCCGATATGCTTCGTATTTATCTGATCCTCCTGTATAATGATTTAAATAATATCATTTACTTATTACATAATAATATTTATTGTTATTATATCATATATTTTTCACTTATGACTTTATATTACCCGTTCCTTTGTTAATTCCATGTTAAAGAGTGTTTTGGGTAAAATCATTTCATTTGTCGTCCGTGTTTTGACTTGTAATTATTCATATGTTTACATAGATAATGATTAATTAATTCCAGAATATAAAACATGATTTATATATAATATATATTCAGAATATACATATATATAATAGATCGATAAATGGAAATAAATACACTGTTCAAGGAGACGGTAGGCCGTACGTACGCATGAATGCTATTTTAGTTTCCTTATCGAGTTGAATGGAATTAAGTAGATGACATACATATATATATAAATAAATAAAGTAGCTTTATAATGAAATATATTTCATTATTATTGCTTATATATACTTTATAATCATTCTTAAATGGTTAACATTGAGAATGAATCTCATCGCGTCGTGGAGACGGTAGTCCGTACGTACGCACGAGCGATGAGATCGTTTACATAATTATTGAATTGAATTGGAGTGGATGATACAATATATCAGAATAATTTTTATGTTATAATAACTATTTATAGTTATTCTATACACCATTATACCCATCCATGTACGGTGTTGGTGGAAAAACAGATTACACCACGGCGTGGAGACGATATTTCGTACGTACGCACATGCGGTGATTTTGTTTTCCGTAGGATGGATAGAAGGTGAAATGGTGTTGTTTCATATTCATAATAACATATCATTATATTAGTTATACTGATGTTATTAATTTATAATGAAACAACTAAAGAAGAAGAAGATGAAGAAGAAAGAAGCTTGAAAGAATCAGTAGAAGAAATTACCTCTTCTTCGATATGCCTCTTTGAAACCTCCTTTTAGGGCACTAAAATTGGTCTCAGAAGTAGACCAAGACCTCTAGGATGTTTCTAGGGAAGTGGAGAAGTGAATTTGGCAGGGTTTGGCCGATATTGAAGGATCAAAGTGGTGTGAGGAAGAGAGGGAGGAGGTTCCCTTTTAAAAGGGAGGAGAGGGGCACCTTTGGAAATCTTAGAAATATTAATTTATAATAAATCTAACCCAATTTAAAAACCTCCAAAAATGACTCATATTAGAAGATTAGATGAGATAGGGTTGTAATATCATCATATAATAAAATTTATACACGTTAGGAATTTATTTTAAACAATATCAACATGATTTATCCTTATTTAATCAATTTAATATTATTTGTGGTAATAATATTATAAATTTTAAATTATTATATATAATTACTTATTTGTTGTTAATTTTACATAATTTGACACTTTAGGACATTTTAGACCATATATATTTTAATTTATAATTTTATAAATATTTTTGTGATTTTTAAACAATTTTATAATATGTTATTTTTATAAAATACCGATAGTGTCAATTTTGACATTATTCATTTATTTGAATTTAAATAAACAATATACAGAATATATTTTCGAACTAAAAGCTTTAATAGATTCATAACATGTCATATGTATCTATAAAATTAGTGGATCACATTAAATAGTTCATATAATATTTAATTTAATATTTTTAAAACCATTTATTTGATATTTCTCTTAATACAATAATTTCAACATCACTATTATGTCACCTTTAATGATAATTATTTAACCCCTAAAAATTATAAATAAATTCATATGATTTAGGTAAATTTATTATCTTTTTGGAGACTATTCATTTTGGAAGTTTTATGAATTTTATCACTAAATTAAAATTAATATACTTATAATATATAAGAAAGTGACATGTTGTCACATTCTTTAGTTTTAATAATAATTAAATTATTTTCATAGAAAAAAGTCCGTTAAATGATTCTAATCTGACCCTTAGTTGATATGGGTATACTTTTAGTCATCCAATAGAATTTTGGAAGGTTTTAGGTTAATTTTATAATCATATATTTACACTTAATTACCTGATTCACCTTTAACTATGGTAACTAAAATTTACCGTAGTTACTATTCATAAAGCCCAAAAATAAAAAGTATCTTATTAATATAATTTGGACCCACTGATTCCAAATATGGAATTCATTTTTCAAAATTAAATACAAAAAAGTTCCAGAAATTAAATTAAAATTAATCCCCTTGTCGAAAGAAAACGAGTTTTTGTTTAAAACATTACAAAAGATTGAATTGATTTAACCTACGAATTCAAGGTAAAATAAATGCTAATGATATAAATTATATTAAATGGTAAAAATATATTCTATTTATACTTTAAAACCATTAAATATTATAACTTAACCACATAAATTATTATGAAGAAAAAAGCTGTTTTTCATCAAAATATATCGTGTTTTTACTATTCATTAAAATATGAAAGTTATCATAATAATATGTAAATTTTATCCAAGGTAAAATTTTATATCCTTATTCCAAATAATAATTTTATTTAATAAAATTGAACTTATAAAAATTTCAAAAACTAGATTTAAAGTGGGTGCGCCATCAAAAGGCGGCAAAACTGCATTTTTTTAAAAATACTTATTTTTCCCGAAAAATTTATTTTGTTCACATAAAAGGCTTTATAAAACTTATAAGATGAATGATAATGTTATAAAATTAAAAATGTGGTTAATACTTTTCATAACTGGTAGTTCTTGATAATATTATAACCATATATCGTTGTTTAGTGAAACCCGATATTGCGTACAACACATGCTATCGAGGAAGGTCACGATTGCGTGTAATGAAAGCCAAGTCAGGGTTGCGTGTAGTGAAAGACTCCTTTGATGTTGTTTATAAAAAAATCCAACCATATTACATTTATACATAATATATATATATATATATATATATACAGTCAATGTTGCATAGAATAACTTCTATCAAATGAACTTGAAATTGTGCATAACACGATCCAAGAATTGTGTTACGTATACTGCAAGCTAATACGGTGTTGCGTATAGCACAAGATAATCTTGGTGTAGAATAAAACACATGACATCAAATAAATTAAAAAGAATAATAATCATAAAATCTCGGGGTGTTACACCAAGTGCTCTACTACTCACTAAAGTGACCCATTACCTCCCTTAATGCTCCACTATAATGGTTAGTGCCAAAATTAGATAAGATAACCATGTTGGATGAATTTGGTCATGCCGACATATATATTGTGTTATATTTACTACATTCTACCATTTTTTAAATAGTGTCTTACTTTTTCTATAAAAAATTATCAAATTCCACACCTCACCCAATATCGATGTCTAAATTCAAAATATTACAAATATTTTTCCAAATTAATCCTCTAATTATGTGAAATTTAACTTTTAAATAAATATGATAATTTTAATAAAAATTTAGTACCATAGTAAAAATTTATTTCATTACTAAAACAAATTTCACATTAACAACACTTAACACCTAGATCCATAACTCCATGATACAACACCATAAGCCTTAATGGTAATGTGTTAAATAAGTATACACTCTTGGGGTGGTTCTTCCAACATTTATGTAGTAATTATTTACATTAACTTGAATGTTTCTTTTAGGTAATTTCCCCATAATCTTTCATTTTTGAGGTTCAAATTTGGCCTGGTCTTAGGAAAACCATTCTGATGTTACCTCCTTCCAAAATAGTTGATAAATAAACCTCATAGGGGATGTTTCTACTAATTGGGACCATGGATTCTCCCATCACCAATAATTAACTCTTGTTATTACCCTTATTAATATACCCCAATTATAATAGTTACTTTATAATGATTATATTTCTGGGTTTCATGAATTTTAAAAGTGAATGAGACAGATAGGGGGTATAAAAGAGTTAGAAAAAAGATATGTGGGATCAATTTTCAAAAAAATTGAGAGGTATTTGTTTTCTGAGAGATTCGTGTTTGCATCTTATAAAAAGGCTACATTGGACAACTAATAAGGAATAAGAGAAGAATATGGTGTTATCCAAGATATAGTTTCTACGATATAACAGGTAAGGGTGCTGATATTTTGGGAGCACATGTGTCAATTATATCGAATGAAGTGTCTACAATGATGAATGGAGCATTGAAAATCGCATAGGAAGGGATCCATGATGTATAGTGCCATGTATCAAAATTATTTTCAATGATAAAAATTAGGTATCATGTATTGGTAATGAAAATTATTAGTAAAAAATATGGTGACATCATGGGTGAGAGAGAAAATTCCATAATGTGTCATAAATTATTATGGGTGAGAGAAATTCCCACAAGTGAGTGATAAAATTCCTTCACGTGAATGAAATCCTTTAGGTGTGGGTCATAAGAGATTTTGAGTGTTTTGAGAGATGATATCTGATAGATATTTGTAATTTTTGATATGATAATAAGATAATGGTAATTGAGGGGATGTGGAAGCTTTGTAATGTGGGAGGACTTGAGATGGATGAATTCCTGCCAGCCGAACTAGATGATGACATCCCTTGTGAGGTTGTTGAGGTGGGAATGCCTAACACTGATTGTATTGGGTCCTCCCCAAGCTATCTCAATACTAATTGGTCCATCCCATAACCCGGAGCACCACACTCAAAGAACACTACCTCCATGTAGTCTAGAATAATGAAGAACTCTAGCAGGTCCTTGTCAAGCGTTGGTTCAGAGCGGGAACATGTTGGGAGGAGGAGTAGGGTGAGGACATATATGATGGAAAAGAAACAAGATTAATAATGAAGAGGGGGATGATTCCATGGATTATTTAATCTATGTTATGGGGATCCCTCTATTTATACAAGATGGAGATAGAGATAAAGCAATATCCAACCCCACTGAGTTGAGCATGGTCAAAGACATGGCTGATTTTAATGCAATCGAAACAGGGTACCTTTGGTGACACATGTACATCTAGATTTTCAATTTTCAAAGTTGTGAAATCCAGTTTTCAATTTGAATTAACGATTTATAATATTTACCATTCAATTTAAATCATTTTAATATGACTATTAAAATAATCTTCTAATGAATGAATAGTATTTTGTCCATGCATTTTACCTATATCGTACCCATCCTTCTCTACTATTTTTAATTAAAACACTTTTTCCAATCCATGATGGGGGTCACCTACCAAACATTATGAGTACAAAATAAGGGAAACATAAATGAGAATGGGAGAACATACGTAGATATAACTTAATAAAACATGATATATTATTGAAAAAAGAGCTTCATACCATATATGGAATGAAAATTAAAAAATTTATCTGAATCAAATTGGCCAAACAGTTAGTATAAACTGTTTCGACCAGTCTATATAGTTAAATAAACACTATTACCCTATTCACATGGTTAAATAAACAATGGGGGGTGTTGTGGGGATCCTCATAGAGGAGGGAATGGGGTTTTCGCGGTTTTTATAATTGTGCATTGTACCCAACATGAGGTGTGTTCCTTGGGTAGAGGGCGATGTGTGGGTAGATAACATTTAGAAAAAATGTGCTCTTAAAACATGCAACACACTATCCTTAGACACCAGCTGGTGCATGGTTGTCTCATAGTTTTTCCAACTGTGCGGCCAAACTATGCACCACTTTAAATTTTTGGTGAATTTCTATTTTTCCTTCCTTATATTTTACTCCTCTCCCTTTATTTTTCTCCTATAGTGAACAACCCCTCTATCACTGATTCAAGTTCAATGGTGGACGACATAGTCATCTCTTCCCATTCCTATATAAACCCTCTTAGGAGTAGTTATATCCCTATGGAACCATCTAGTTTCCCATTGGTCAGAATATAACACAAATGACGAAATGGTTTCTTCCGTATTATAACCTTCTATCAAGTAAACACTTTTAACTCAAAGTGTATAACATCCTTCAGTATCGTTGTCATCACATAATGACCGCATTGTCCCCATAAGATATTGCATACTTTCTTCTGTCTCAATAAATGGATCGAGCCTATCACCCGGCTAAAGTCATCACTAATCTTGTCATTACACACCCATCCCATCAAAAGTCTACAATGTAAAAACTATCCTAGGTACTTACATCTCAACAGGGGGTGAACTCTCACCCCACAGAAATATCAACCATCCCAAAGGCTATAAGATGTATCAGGATACACTGAGGCCTACTAGGTCTACTCAATCTAACCCATCACAATCCTCTACTCAATGGTAGAAAATGCACCTATACTAAGGGCCACTATTCATAATTAATTCATTTAAAAACACACCCCTCATGACCCGTGTATCTTAAGAAATACATTTATCATAAAGAACTCTACTACTCGAGGTCAATGCATCGAGCCAATGCATAAGTGTAGTTATCCGACCCCAGAAATCCCGGAATTGATGTTGTGAAGCCGTTACATTGGAATAAGATACCGTAAATTGTGTACCAAATGACTGAATGATTTATTAGTCCTGGTAAACTAGATAAATACATGAACCATTTATTTAAAATTACTACACAAATTACAACATAAATCATTAAGAGGTTAAAAACTTTATTCTATGTTTAATATCTTTACATATCATTTTTAGTACAATTCAAAAAATATTGAGGAAAGGAAACATAATAAAGGTGACCTCAAATTATCGGTAAGGGTAAGTACAATAGTTGAAATAATGAGTGAATAAGAATAATCATTATAACATTGTAAATATCTGAAAATACATTCCATTTAACTAATAAATTGAGAAGGAAGTACGTAAACAATATGGAAGGGTAAATAAGTGAAAACACATTTCATTTAAATAACTGGATAGGGAAAAATCAATATGGAAAGTTAAGAAAATGAAAAAACATTCCATCTAATAAATAAATTGAGAATGAAATGCATACATAATGTTTTTCATAGTGAAAATATCATTTGTATTAAATACTAAATTAAAATTTATTAAATGCTTAATTATTGGATGTCATGTATGAGGCACAAGAAAACCTAAATCATCAAGACCGATCACAAGACATTTTAAAACTATAGGTAGAAACCTATTTAATTTTCTCAACTAATTTGCCTCATGAGAATCTATTGATGCGTTGAGGGTCTAAATAAAAACTTCTACCCACCCTTAACTTTTTATCCAAATCATTATTCATATTAAATAATCGATTTAATTATTAATAAATATGTATTATCAAATATCTATATTTATCAAAGAATATAAATTTCTCAATATTTCCGCAGAGAATTAAATAACTATCTAAGTAAATACTGTTTGTAAAAATGATATATAGTTTAGGTAATAAACCTATCCATGATACATGATATGTATACTTAGTGTAAACTCATTGTCTAATGATTATATAAAATTGAATATTTCAAGGGGACTATAAAAGAAATCAAGGATGTTCAGGTCAATACAATCCTTGGAAAAATCAATCATAAAACATATAGAGGAAGAATAAGGATGGTATCAAAACAATATATCCCAAGTGGCTTAAAAATAAAGGGTCATTTACTTGATGAATGGAAATACTATAAAAATATCTTTTAAAAACATTCTGGAGGAAATTATTCTTTTTATTTGGAAATTTTTTTGAAAATACTTTTCTTTGAAAATAAATTTAAAAAAATATTTTAAAAGAAAATTTTTAAAGATGAAAATAAAGCTTTGAAGTAATTATTTTGGGAAAATTTTTACACGTCATGAAATGAAAAAAGAACATTACTTTTTCATGGAAAAATGGTTTGACAAATTCCTATTTTGGAAAGAGACAAGAAGATAAAATTGAAAAAAATTGTAAAAGACAAAACAGGTAAAAATGTAGTTAATAAATCTTTTTCAAAAGGTTAATAAACATTTTTGAAATCATTTTTAGAAAACAGGGTTTTTAAAAGAAAACAGGTTCTCTAACTAAAGTGAAAAAGATGTAGTTTTTTCTTAGAAACATTTCATAAATAATTTTGAGTACCAAAGAGTCAAAAAAAATGGTACTATTACTTTAAAAAGTTAATAAATACCTATATGATAAGAAAATTAAAGTTTTTTATTAAAAATTTTAAAATAATTTCCTCAAATTGATATTTAAGTTCAAATAATCCCATCTAAAATAATATTTTTAATTAAACCCTATAAAATATTATAATATTAGGGATGATAAATCATTGAATATATTATGTGTATCACCTATAAATACACATAAAACGTGTGTAAATACATAAATATATAAAAAAATGTTATTATAAATATTTTCATAAAATATTATTGACATTGAAGAATTAATATAACCCAATGAAAAGGAATCGTGTTATGAAATTATTTACCACATGATAACTTTTAATTAAAATACCCTTATAAGAAATAATTAAAATTTAAACTCAAAATTCCATGAAGATAAAATAATTCATGATATATTATATCAGAATATACATTAGAGACACCACATAAAAGATATAAGTTGTGAATATGGCATTTATCTTACAGATGTAATAAGTGAGATGAAAATCCCTTACCTTGCATTCCCTTTCAGGTAAAAATCTTTTAAAATCCCTTATAATGGTTTTAAACATGTCACTAAATTATTAAATAACCATAATAATATTTATAATATCATATATTATCTTCGTATAAAATCTTATTACCTGTATGATAACAATATTTCATTACTCTCCCAATTTCAGATGTTAATTGCGTAGTTTTTTGAGTATGTTTTTGACTTGTTACATGTTGTTCCAATTAATTATATAATTATTTAAAAATCTAAATAATATAATATATATTTAGTATATATTTATATAAAATAATCCATAATATTTAGATATAGTAAATGAAATGAACCATTCTTGAAGACAGTAGGTCTTACGTACTCATAAACGTTAGTTCCATTTCATTACTGTATTGAAAGAATGAAAATAAAATGATATATATATATAGGTATAGTATAATTTCATTTTCATATAGATTTCATATAATTCACATTTTTTTAATCCACCCTTTATACAATCCATTTAGAGTGTGAATGAGTCAAATCACTTTGAGGATGATGTAGTCCACACGTCCACAAACGATATTATCGTATAACTATAAAATGGAAAGCATGAAGGTATGAGTTACATAAGAATTAAATATTAATAAATACCACATAAATATATTATATATATAATATAATAATATCATTTAAATAATAATTCCCAACCATGGGAGGTGGTAAAGGAAAAATTTTTAATATCATTTCATGGGGTTATAGTTCGTCGTAGATGAAGGGTAAGATTGTTGCCCATTTGATGGAAGTGTGTGTTGGTGTATATAGAAATATGAGAAGACAAATATTTGTATATTTTTTATACTAATATTATTATATAATCACGAAATAAGTATAATTGATGGAGTGTATAAAGAAATAAAACTAAAGTGATCGTTGAAGAGGGTTACCTCTTATTCGGGCAACTCCTTTTGGTTTATAAAAAAAGATTTCCTTGGTTAGATTTCTGATCGAAGTGAGTCATAGAGGATCAAGAGACAGATGTTGGGAGATTATTTGAGTATAGTTTTTGTGATAAAAAATTCCTCAGATGTTTGAATATGTGGGAGGGGTGAAGGCCTTTTTATAGTGGAGGAGATGTGACATTCTAGTAAATATTTGAAAAGGGAATTCCGCCCATGTTTTTACCATTCAAAGTAGATAAAATATTATTATAAATTAGATATAATGGGGGATATAGTCGTAATATGAACATAAAATGGGTTTTGGACTAGTTTCTATGGAAATTTGTCCCTTAAGTGTAATGTTTAATCACGTGTTAAGCAAATTTTTCACTTCATTATTGTAATTAATTTTATTCACTTTCACTAATATTTTTGGAAACAACTATATTGAAATTATTAGATATTATAAATTATTATTATTACAAATATAGAATAATTTTATTCAAATTCTAATCACATAAGTGGCAGAAATCAGTTTAAATTTATTCCTATAGACGGGACGACAAAGCGGGTTTTTTGAGTAAAAATATTCGGAAGTTTGAATTGTTTTCATATAAAATTTCACTATGAAATAGATTCCGATGACCTAAATTGAATTAATTAATATAAAATTGACCTAATTAAACTTTAAAATCAATAAAAATATAATTTTACTTTATAAATAATTTAGGTGAAAAAGCAGTTTTGAATCAAAATTCAGTATTTTTCACTATTCATTAAAATTGAAATATTTAAAAAAAATAAAAAAAATCTCTCTAACATAATTTTTAAATTACTATTAAAAAATTTAAATTTATATTTACATATAAAATTTATAAAATTTCCAAAAATAGGATTTAGAATAGGTTCGATGTTAAAAGGTGGTTAAAGTGCCTAGAATATTGGATTTTATGCGTAAAATTGAGTTTGTTCTCATCTTATTCCTATAAAATAAATTAGATGATTATAAAAAAAATTTATTTAATATTTAAAATATATAATTCATTAATATCATTCAATAATTATAATTAATTTAATTTATTTAGAAAATTTCCTTTGGAAGCATAAAACTAAAAAGAAAAATATCATTTATATTCAATGGGGTAATCTTTTGGTTTCTAATTAATTGGTATCATTTGAATTAAATTAATATTCTATAAATCAAATATTTTAATAATTTATTTAATATTATACATAAATTCTAATTTAACAACTTGGTTATATCTTATAATAATATTTTAATAATATATCATTGTTTGGTAAAACTCGGTCTTGTACGTAGCACCTGATATCGGAGAAAGTATTGGTTGTGTGTGATACAAGATAACACTGTATTGTGTGAATTGAAAGATATATAATATATTATATTTATTTATAATATTAAATATATTATAATTTCTTGAGTGGTTATATTCCTAACTAATTTTTTTTTCGTGTCGTACATGCTATCGAATAGAAGTTACTCTTTTAGAAATTTTTTGGGGGTGTTATATTAAGGTTCCTTTGTGGAGATTGGAACTTAGTGAAATACATTCACAATAATTTAATTTTTTTTATTAAATTATTTGTATAATTTAAATAGTTTTACCTCCCTTGGTGGTGATACTGCACATATGACATGCCATATTAAACATGCATAATACTATAGGGGAAAATTCATAAGGACCACCTAACTCAACATGGTATTATTCTCATTGAATCATCACCAGATATCTCCCATACAAGCGTATAAAAGCTCAACCCTCTATCTACCCTCATCAATAGGTCCTAACTCAAGACAAAGCATCTAAATTAATTAATTATAATCCTTCATAATTAATTAAACAATTCACAATTAATTTATCAATTTAGTTTGAAAAGGCATAATTCCTATAACTCATCAAGCCAAAACCAACCAAAAAACCTCAAGGAACGGGGTGTTGTCTACTCTCAAAACTCACCCAAGCCTAACACATGAAAAATAACCAATTAAATTTCATAATTTAATGGTTAATTCCATCCAAATTACCCAATAACCCAAAATAATTCGATACAGTGATGTAACATTACCCAAACTGTGTGGAACACAGTGCAGACATTGTATCTGGACAACCTCTTACCAAGACATGAAAAATACCCATCATTTTCAAATGATTTCACCCTATTTCAGTAACTCATTACTAAAACCCTTGCATGAGGCAACTCAAATCAATGGAATCGAGATAAACTAAGATTTGAGAGATGCTGAGGGAGATACTCACCATAAATCATTGAAAATTTCCACAAAGATAACACCAAATCTAATAGGGATTGATGGAAGGAGAGGGGAGGAGGAAGCTAGAACTTGTGCTTGTGAGGGGGAAATAAGAGGGTCTACCCTCTTAAAAAATTCAGGAGATAAGTTTGGTCATTTTCCATTTTTTAAAGGGTTATATAGTTTGGATTTATGATTCTTCAAACCAAGCACCAATTTTGAATCTTTAATTATCCATATCTACCACCCTCACATGGTTAGGTTTCATCGTTAGAAAAACCATGCACTAACCATGCAATCTAATCTATAACACCCCATATAGTGTTTCTATAATCATGCAGTAACTATGTGCCTCACCCTAGGCTAATCCAAGACACATTGTTTCCATTTTTATTCAAATAGTTTACCCTAAGTCATGTGTTAATCATGAAATCCGACCATTATATATAGAAAATGATTTTAAAACCTCAACATACTCATGGTGCGTCATAGTTTCCCCTAAACTGTGCACACCAAAATGTGCACCAGGACAAAAATCCTCTAAAAACTCTAAAATTTTACCAGAAGTGCCCAAGACTTTCCTAGGAACCAAATACCATTCCTCCCTTAAACCATATTAATAAAACCCATTTAAATGCTCCAACTATTTGAATTTCAATATGAGACTCAATTTGAAAAAAGACCAACCGAACATGAATTCCCAAAATCAAAATACCTTCTAAAACTTATAACTCATTAGAAGTGTGGTTTTAGTAACTCTATACCATATCACATCTCATTACCAGGAATCCTTTATTTCCTTTATACCAACACAGCAGAGATACCATGGTCATCCGTTTATATCCAACTTGTTGTTTTCTACTATGGAACATCAAGTGGCCTTCACCTCTACAACTCCATACATGGGGTGCATAATTCATAAAATACTAATCCACCACTAATAAACATAATTGAACCATAAATATTGTGCTTACCCATTCTATTCTATCCCAAGGAACTACAGTTTCATCCATTAGTTCATACTTAAGCTTATAGTGCTCCCCGCTATAAGACTCTGCTCATAGAGGCCAACTTCGAGCCATGGTTCTCTAAACCCTCAGAATCAGTTTACAAAAACTCATTTCCAATGGTTAGAAGACATGCGTGACATGATTTCCATGTCATCGTATCGAATTATATTCAATTTCAACAGTACATATTCCTTTATATGACAATTTTCAAAGGTTATTGTCTTCATCCACCAACATGACATCTCATTACCGCCGGAACACAATGCATCAATTTCCCATAGGTGTTTCAAGATTATTCAGTGTCCCCACGAAAGTCTAAAAACAATATTTAGCATAATTGCCAAGTTGGGTCACAAAATACTCAAACCAGTTATCATTCTCTCACCCTATGAACTAATGCTCCCTTGATTTAACTTATGCTCGAACCATATCAAAATCATCTTAAGATTGGTTTAAATACAAGGACTCCATACAACATCACATCTGATTTCACATCTACTGTTCATCAATAAACCATTTAAAATCCATTTCACCAGAACACCATCATAGTAGTTCCACATTTACTATAAAAAGACCAGTCTCATCAGACCCACAACCCTACCCACATGGGTTTGTACTTCTTCAACCCACATTCCATCCATTACCACATGTAATGACCGGAGATGATCATCCCCCTCATTCCTAAGATCCAATGTGAGAAATGAATCATCTTAAGTTCTTAGATGATTAGAAACATCAAACTTATAACCCACTAAAGTTTAATCTATAATGAGAGTCACCCCTCCATGACCCATGGTGCACTCCCCACAATATTTTTTTAGTTATACCACTACGCAAGTGCAACCACAATAGGTTCCATCATCACAAAATCATTTCTCTTCTAGATCCCCACATACCACAATCAACTCTTAAGGCCACTCCATTCATGTTGTCATTATAATCAAATAGGAATCACCTATCTTCCAAATCAACATTTAATATTTCCAATCCTGTAATAATTCCATTATATTGCCTCCTGAAAATACAATCCAAGGAACAAGCTTGGGTTAACCACATCACGACACCGAGACACATATCCAACATCACCATTCACTATAGGGGAACATTTCCAATTTTGTAAAAACTCTTATAAAATCATTCCCCTATATTTTCATCATGTTTTTTGGTCCTCAACTCACACAAGACTGCTCAATGACCCATAAAATTTTTTTATCATGCATAAACAACAGGTGTACCACCTCTGTCTCATCTGAATTCAATGAGAATATACTCCAATTTAACCCATTTATACAACCTGAATCATACTCCCATGATTCTTATGTCATAAAATCTAATATCATTGTATTAGACCACTAA
This sequence comes from Viscum album, assembly GCA_963277665.1. NCBI lineage: Eukaryota > Viridiplantae > Streptophyta > Magnoliopsida > Santalales > Viscaceae > Viscum > Viscum album. The sequence continues at coordinate 195,420,193 of OY728157.1, read as the reverse complement.
CCATGCTCCTCAACTTGCCAATATCACCTATCTATAAGCACCTGTGCTGCTCTTCTACAAAATTGGGCATTTAACCTATGCCATAGTGCACCACACGATCTCCTAGAAACTGGAATTTTCTAAAAACATGTAGCATATACCCATGCACTCACCACACCAGTGAAAGTTCATCCAAAACCAATAGGTTTAGGAATCCTATTGATCCTTCCCTCAGAATCTATTCTTTATTCCAAAACACTTCAACTCAAGTTAATTTTATTAGGATGACCCGAGGAATCCAATGTGTTTATACAATATACATGGTAGCACATCTTAGGAATACATCCCAGCCAAAAGCACCAAACCATGATTTCCATATCTAAAGGAGATCACAAGCTTGGGATAACCCCTATTTCAGGTTACCCTCACATATCTTATGTTATCTCAAACATAGTACCCAGATCACCAATATCCCAATTCATATCTCAATGAAACTAAGATTTCCCACCTATCACATAAACCATTGTTCTCAGAGAGGTCATAGATAATTATGTACACCTCTTCTATAATCTTACTGTCATAAAGAAACTCACAGTCCTAAACACTCATTCTTGGGTTCTCACATACATATATATAAATATCAAGAAACATATGCTGAGTTATAAAAATGCTAGGGGACACAGCCTCATATAACATCCTCATACAAGACTACCCATCACGAATCGTGATCTAATATTATCCCTCATTGGGTGTCAACATATGGTAGCCACCCAAATATGATTACCATCTAGTATATTCACATACATAAATATAACAACATCACCCTACGACGATTCACATTGAGTATACCATGATCATATGGTTTAGTTATGTTGAATTCTTCTAAGAAGATATATGGGATCATAACATATAGGTTGTTGTTGACACATTAAAAAACCTTACTTCTTTCTCTCAGAACTGGTACCCAAACTACCCACTAAGGGTTCATCAATAAAGAATATAATTCTTGTACCAACCTACTAGGGTCAATATGAATACCTTATTTGAGGGGATTAATATATAGTAAAGATAATCTCATCATAGATCCACACGACTTTTCATCCTAAGGAAAATACATTATATTATAGCAATGTAGAATGTCATCACCAAGTAATATGGTAAACCTCCATATAATTTGTTTTTGACACTTCAAACAAATGAACCCTCATAATCAGTGATATCAATTACATGATCGAATATATATTTCAAGTGAGTCCTTTATGAAAAATATGGTGTTTGTACATAGAATCTTACTATTGGTCTAAGATCCATAAACTACAATAAATCATAAAATCTCAAAAATCATGTGGGTTACACTAGGTGAAATAAAACAACCATAAAAATGGAAACCAAGAACACAAATATAATATCCCTGGTAACCTAGAATTCTATCTAGAAGGGTGTTCAGGACTCACCCGTCTAATATCAATCACAATATCTAACACATTCCTATGTTACATCTCTACCATCATGATAGATAGTAAGATAAAAAAAATATAGATACAATCAATGATACCAGTCATGTAATATCTGGCACCACTTTTTAATATCCACGTCTGGGTTCAATTTGAATGGTAACCAGGCTGGGTCAACACATCACCTCAAGAATGCCTTATCATACACTAGAGGTTGCCAACTAGGAATGGAGGTCTAGGGTATTACTATGGGGAGACTATACCCCCATATTAGAGTGTGTAATAATAGTGAAAATAATCCAAACATCATCCACAATAATAAATTATATTATGTTGAATAAATAAAAAATAATAATCAATAATAAATGTCACATGGAAGCAAATATTTATACAAACTCATGGTCATGCCATCATACAATGATTGACCATTCACCAGGCCAATTACATATAGAATAAATAAAATAATAAAATACATGGAGGCTCTACTACCATCCTCGATCCTAGGATCATACCATTATCCAATCCCATCTGATATATCCTTTTTGGTCAAGCTAATCTGGGTCTCTACCCAACTTCAACCCATCATTATTGATATCTACTTAGGTGCCCAGTTCTATGGTCACATGAGAAATGTGTAAGTACATCTCAGTAGGGAACCGCTAAGGTAGTATCATACATAACCAATATATTGTTTATATGTGTATGTGACATACAAATCTGAATATATAAAATATATTGTTGTTGAATAAATAAAATAACCATAATTGATCCTCAGGTTCTAATGTGAAACCTGAGATCGACTATACCTTCTTCGTCTAGTTCTTGAGTACATCTAAGAATGTTAGATAATCATGAAGACTCATAATAGTTGAAACCACGAACCCCCATGAGTTTATCCTAGGTGGTCCATAGTATCAGGTGTAAATCTAACCCCTAGGTGGTAATCCTAGGGAGTCCAGTACTTATCATGCATAAATCCATCCGTGAGGAGATAATCCTAGGAAATCAATCAACATCATGCATCATTACTAACTACTAGGGGTGACCCAGGGCTATCATAATAATCGGTAATCATAATCAACTTCTTTTGGGTGACCCTAGGACATCGTGATCATCATGTATCATCATTGAACCTAGGAGGTAATATTCGGTGATCAATCATATCCTTAATAAATTTCAACTCCTTAGGGGTGACCCTAGTTAATCCATATAACCCCAGTCATAAAATCTGGATCCTAGAAATCCTAGGTATCTCATACATAATAGAAAACTATCAGTGGTATTATGTTCCTCCCACGATATCTCAAAATAATTACATAAATACATGTTAGCTATATTCCCAAAACCCATATAACATAAATGTGATTGTACACTAAGGAAAATGACTTCAAATCATCTCTATATCCATATAAAACAATGATCATATATTCAAGTTTTAAGGTGAAACCCAAAATAAACTATACCAAATACCACATCCACCCTATAATGGGTCGTTATATCATTGGGGTATCCTTTGAGGTCCTTTTGGTCAAAAAATAACATGAACACCCACATGGGATTCTCAATCTCCGTCTCGTATCATATGCCAACACCCATAAATAATAGGAAATAGCATCCCTCAACATCATCATCATCATCATCATAATCACATCACAGCCTCACTGGTCATATAAGATAATCCATACTAGCATTAGTCTCTAGAGATGGATCAATCCTATCTCCCATCAATAGTAATATATTAGCGATTCCTCACAAAACAAACCCATACAAAGTATACCTAGGGAACACCCACTAGGAAAATCATATATCAATTGGATAACAATACTCACCCAATTTTCATCTAAACTAGACTAAAGGATATAATACATATTAAGGATCAATAAGGCCTACTAGGGACACTCACTCTAACGTGCCACATTCCTCTGCTTAGAGTTTTCTAAGGAACTTTTACAAAGAGCCACTATTTTTACTTAATTCATTCAAAACTCACCCATAAATATTTTTGTATCTAAATAAATGTATTTATCATCATGACCTTAATAATTGGTGGATGATGCATCAATCTAGTGCACAAGGGTTCTTCGTATCCCTTGGAACTTCATGAAATCCATTTATATACATTGATTTTTTTATTAAAAAAATTATATAATTTTAACAATTCAATCACCCTTGGTGATGACAGTTCACATATCACATTCCATATGAAACATTCATATTACTATAAGTGAAATTAATAACAACCACTTTACTCAACTATGGAGTTATTCCTTTTGAATCACCACTCGAGATATCTCAACTAGGCTCATCCAAGCTCAATCATCCATCTATCGTCAATGTAAGGCACTAAGTCATTCCAAAAAATCCAAATTAATTAATTATAATTATTTATAATTTAATAAGAAATTTAAAACTAATTATGGGTAGCCTCCATATAATTTATTTTTGACACTTTAAAAAAATTTACTCACATAATCAGTTATATCAATTACATGTTAGCATACATATTTCAAGTGAATTATTTATACCAAATATGATATTTGTATATGGTGTCTTACTATTGGTCTAAGATGCATAAACTACAATAAATCATATAATCTAAAAAATCAAGTGTGTTACACGTGGTGAAATCAAACAACCATAAAAAAGGAAACCAATAACTAAAATATCATATCCCTGGTAACCTAGACTTCTAATCTGAAAGGGTGTTCAGGAGACACCAGTCTGATATCTATCAAATCATCTGACACATTCCTATGTTACCTCTCTACCATCATTCCAAATAATAAGATAAACAAAAATAAAGATACACTCTATGATATTAGTCACATAATCTTTGACACCACTTTGTAATATCCCAATCCTAGTTCACTCTGTACGATAACCATATCAGGTAAACACATGGCCTCGAGAATGCCTCATCATACACCAGAGTTGACCAACTAGTAATTGGTGTCTAGGGTATTACTCTGGGGAAAATATACCCCCATATTATAGTGTGAAATAATAGTGACAAATAATCAAATCATTATCCACAATAACAAATGATATTACATTGAATAAATAAAAAATAATCATCAATAATAAATTTCATATAGAAGAAAATAGTCATACAAAATCGTGGTCATACCAGCATACAAGGATTGATCATGCACCAGGACAATCACATACGTAGAATAAATAAAATGATAAAAGAAACAGAGGCTCTACTACCATCCCTAAGCCTTGAATCATCCCAATCTCCAATCCCATCCATGTTATCCTTCAATATCAAGCTAATCCTAGTCTCTAACCAAGTTGAACCCATGATTATTATAGTATACTTAGGTGCACCGTTCCATGGTTGCCTCTGAAATGTGTAAGTAAAACTCATTAGGGAACTAATAAGGTAGTCTCAGACATAACGAATATATTAATTATATTTTTCTGTGACATACTCGACTGAATATATAAAATATAGTGTAGTAGCATAACTAAAATAACCATCATCGATCCTCAGGTTCTAACGTGACTCCTCAGATCCACTATACCCACTTCATCTAGTTATAGAGTATCTCTATGAATGTCATATAATCATTCCAACTCATAATAAGTAAAACCACAAACCCTCATGAGTTTATCCTGGGTCTTCTATACTATGAGTCATAAATCTAATCCTTTAGAGGTAATCTAAGTCAATCCAGCAGTCAATGTGCATAAATCCATTCCCTGAGAGATAATCCAAGGAAATCAATCAACATCATGCATCATTACCAACTCCAAGGGCATACCCAATGCTATAATAATAATAGAGAATGATTATAGAATCCATAGGGGTGGCTGATCGTCATCATGATCACTAGACATCATCATTGACCCCGAGGAGGTAATCATTGGTGATCAATGATATCAGGAATAAATTTAAAATCCTTATGGGTGGACCTAGGAAATCCATATAACCTCAATAATAAATGATGGATCCTAGGAATCCATGGAGTATCATAAATAATAGAAAAATATGAGGTTTAGTACGTTCCTCTCATAATATCTCAAATTAAAAATGAAAAAATATAGGTTGTCGGTATTCCCAAACCCATCTAACATAAATATGAATGGACACTCAAGAACCTAACATGAAATCATCACTATAACCATATACAATGTAAATCATTTATACAAGTTCTATGTTGACACCCAAAATCAACTCAACCAATTCCTAGATGCACCCTCTAAGGGATCATTATATCACCAGGGCACCATTTGAGGTCCTTTAGTTCACTACATAACACAGACACCCTCATGGGATACTCAATCTCAGTCCCATATGTTAGGACAACACCCACCTTTCATAGGGAATATCATCCCATAACATCATCATCATCATCATCACATCCTGACCTCCCTATAATTATAAGATAATCCATACTAGCATTAGACGTAAGAGATAGATTAAGCCCTCCCCCATCTAGAGTTATAAATTAGCCATTTGTAACACAACTAACCCATTCAAAGTATACCTACGGAACACCCACCTATATAATCACATCCTAATGTGATATGAACACCCACCCCATGATCATATCAACTAGCACAAAGTAAATAAGTCATCCATAATCTTTTAGAAGGAAATTCCCCTAAAATATTGAGGATGGAATTTTTGAAGGGGGGAAGAATGTAACACCCTAATACATTACAATACTTCTCCGTAAAATAAATTTAATTTTATGTATATCTTGCATTAAATGTAACAATGAAATTCTTTGAAGGATTGTGTTACAAAAAATACCGAATTTTACCAAATACTATTATTATAATCAATTAACTTATTGGTTACAAATAGGATTAACTAAAATATGAAAATATATTTTTTAATTAATTGTTTAGAAATTTATTATAAATGAATATAAAAAGTAATTTATTACAAAGTAAATGTTTTTTTATAAATTTTTTTTATGAAACAAAGGTATTTAATCTTAATAAATCAAAATAATTACTATTAATGGATGATATTAATGAAATTTATATATTATATATTCAGTAATTTTATTATATTAATCCAACATATTTAATTGTCATAAGATAAGAAGAAAATAAAATTTTATGCATAAAATACTTCATATTTTTAATGGCATATTTTTCGATCTTTTAAAGAAACACTTGTTTTAAAACTAAATGTTTAAAATTTAATAAATTTTATTTTAAAAATTAAAATTTTATTTTAAAATAATTATTTTAAAAATATATTATGGTGATTTTTTTGTCCTTTTTTGAGATGTTTCATTTTTTGATGAATTGTTAAAATAATGGATTTTAATTGAAAACTACATTTTCATGTAAATAATTTAAGTTGATAAATTATATTTTTAATTGGTTTTAAAGTAAAAATAGGAAAATAATATGTCCATTAATCCAATTTAGGTCATTTTAATCGTTTTTAATTTAAAATTAGATATAAAAACGTAGTAAACTTGTGAACATTTTCACTTTAAAAACTCGCATTATCATCCTGTTTGTGGGATTAATTTTTACCATGTATGTTGTTTGAATATGGAAAAATGGATTCCATATCTTTAATAATAATTATTTATAGTGTCTGACAAGGCCAACTTAATTTTTTACCAAAAATTATTATTGAAAACATTTAAATTTAATTACTGTATTTAATAGAAAAATGAGTTTATCAAGGGAATAAAAATTAAGCATAAAGGGTTAAATGTCCTAGAATCTTATTAGAATCCTATTTTATGACCAAATTTTATTCTTTATGCCTTCTATTCTTTATATAGGTTCGTTATTGGGCTATGGTGACATAGAAAAACATTGGTGGAATTCACTATTTCAAAAAATTACAAGTGGGGCACTCACCCCACTTCTAAAAGGAATCGACATATTCTCTCCACTTAACACATTAAAACGACTTTTGTTAGGATGAAACCTACCCAAATCACTCCCCAAATTTCATCCCCTCAACCAAGAACCCTTATATTAGGATGAAATGCAACATAAGAAGGCATTAGTGTAAACCTATAGAGGATACTAGAAAAGTGATAATGTTATTATAAAATCATTTATATTTTATTTACATCTCTACCTACTTCAATTTTTATTATACAATTATTATATAATAACCTAATTATTATAATCTAAAAAGTGCTTATGTTCTTCTCAATGATTTTTTATTTTATTTCATTCTCCACCTCCTTCAGTTTTTTTATTCTATGCTTATATAAAAACCTCAGTATCTTTCAGATGTTGATATTTTGTTATATTAATGTTACTACCTAAAACATCACATAATTTCATCAAATTGGTTATGAAATCATTGTTCTTGGGTATGATGGATTAATGCCTCGTGAATCGATGTTATTCATTTTCCATTACCACTTTTAAATGATGTAAATAATGAAGGATTTATAGTTTATATATGATAAATATGATCTTTATGATGTTTTTATGATTTTATAATTAGTATATAACACATAACATTATTCTTTAATGCTTTTGGGAATATGATAATTCCCCTCATGTGTACGACAGACTACCATCCTGAGAAGTGATGTGAATCATTCATGCTTTACATGGAATTTATTGAGGTTGTTTTTAATAAACAGATGTGACATATATAACATAATAGTGATACTGTAATAATATATATATATATATATATATTACTTTTAGTTCCTTAAATGTGTTAAGAAAATGGAAACAACGATCATGCGTATGTTTGACCTACCATCTCCATGAATGGTGTATTTCATATCCTATAACCAAATTTAATGCATTGCTATAAATAAATATATATACTAAATATATATGATATTTATATCGTGGATAAAATTTTGGAGATGATGAAATATTGATCGGAGTAAGAGGAAAAAAAATAACAATGCAAAAAATACTTTAAAACAAGGAAATTAACACCAAAATCAATGAAAATAATGAATGATTATTAACAAATTGTCAGCAAGATGTTATAAATGGATCATTAATGATATTATAAATATTAATATGTTTATGGTATAATCTAATAACATAATTGAAACCATTTTACATGAGTTTAAATATTTTTCAATAAAACGGAAGTGTAAGGTATGTGATTTCACCTCTGTTTAAATTCCATTGAGAATTAATTGTTATTATACAACAATTAAATTTTCTGAGGTGTATATACATTCCCTTTGACATTCAATATCATTAATAATTCACTATACATGGTACTTTATGTTTTAATTTCAAATATTTCATCCAATGAGTTTTGATTTGATAATTTCCAGGTGATTAAAGTTATTTAGAAAACTCACTTTCTATTGTGATTGTTAACTTCTTATTAAAGAAATCACTTTATTGTAATAATTTTTCATTGTACATTATGTTCATTTTTAATATCTATTTATCTTGTGCAATGGATATGTTTTTTTCTTAAACTATATACCAATTTTACATATGTTTCTTACTTTTAATGTTACTCAATTAATAGGTGAAATATTGATAAATTTGTATCCTTTACTCAATAGAGATATATAATGAGGCACATTGTTTGTGAAATAAATCAGTTATTTGATATATTAATATTGATTTTGACTGGTATGACATGGGTTGGGAACCATTTAATGTAGTCCCCACGATGAATTGGTAGTCTCATGGGATGAATCAGTTGGCCAAATCAGATGGGTTTTTAACCAGTATGTTTAAACCCTCTTGTGAAAGGTCTCGATTGTCATGTTTATGTGTTCCTAGGAAATATGGAATCCAATATTTTAACATTTCCTTCATTGAGAATTTATATATTATTATTTTCCATGAGATTTTTTTCTATGAAATTATCTATTTATGTATTTCATTAACATTTTATTTGATTAAGTGGCTTGTGTTTCAGTTGTTTATATTTCCATATTGATTATTCCTTATCCAAATATTTTTCTGGAATGTTTTTTAGTTATCTAACTTTAAATAATTATTATGATTATTAATTTATAAATATTACATTATACTTAACCCTTATTGAGCATTTGATCTCACCCTTATTTTGTTTCATTTCCCCGGTATTTGAAGATGAATTCTTAGAATGAGTTTCAAGGATTCTAATATTTTATTTAATTTATATTTTATTGTATTTTCCAAATATAATATGGTCATCATGTATGTAATTTGATTTTCTGAAACTGCTAAACTATCTAGTACTTTGGGATTTTAATCTTGTATCTATTCTAATTTAATAAAGTTAGGCACTAGTACAGGGCCACTGTGGTCGGGGTTGTTACATAAATAATAGGAAAATGCCATAAAGATATCCCCAAATACAAGGTAATAAAGGAGGAAGAGAGGATGAGGTGGTTGGACCATGAGCAGGTGACGGAGGAAGACGAGGGGCTATCATCATAAACATTTGGGTGGGAAAATCATTAAATTTAAATATTTTAAAGGGTCACATGGTCTTCCAAACTACGAAACAACCATGAATCCTTCACTATACAAGGTGACCACCCTCACATGATTGGTTCATAGTGTTAGATAAACCATATGCTAACTATCCAATCCGGTATCCAACATCCCACATGGTCTGTTTGCAACTGTGTGGTGAACGTGAAACTCACCTCAAGAGAATAAAGATACATGGTTTCCTCTCAATTATATATATGTTTAAAACTTAGACTTGTTCTAACCATTAGAAATAATTGGGATATTTTGAAAATGAACTAAAAACATCTAAACACTCAGGGTGCATCGTGGTCTCCCCTAAACCGGGCACCCCAAACTATGCCCCATGTCAGAGATCCTCCAAAACATCCAAAATTTCGCGCAAAGTTCCCTATGTTCACTCAATCACTCAACGTACATATTATGACCCAACCCATATAAAAAATAATCACATTTTTGTGATAAAAAACATAATTTCAAATTAAATATCAATTCTAAAAATGAACCATGTTCTTGAATTTCCAAAATTCAAATTTATTTGAAAATTTATAACTCATAAGGAGAGAGGTATTATATAATAGGTCTCTCGAATCTTTTAAAATTTTGAATCTTTCATTAACTGATCCATGATAACTGATATCATTTCGCTACCATTTTGTGATTTCATTATTCTTGTCATGAATTTCATCATCACATCATCCCACCTCCATTTGGGAATGGGTAATGCAAAAATAAGACATGTTTGTCATTGATGCTAATCCTTTACCTCTAGATAGTTATATTATCATTAAATAAACCTAATTATGTCCTTATTCATCCCGAGCTACCATGATTTATCATAAATGTCATTATACATCTTGTTAAGCCCCGGGTGAACATCTCATCATGAAGTATGTGAATCCCACATCAGGTCCTCACGCATATGCATAGGTACTGCTATAAAACACAAATTATATAGAAAATAATTGGAATATAGGGACCAATTAGATGAAATATGTATTCTATAAATATTTTCCCTCTTCAAGAAGAAATCTGATTCAGATAATTGACTCTCCCTTACCCTCTCATGGTGTGTGGATATAATAGTTATATACATCATGTTTGGTTTACCATGAACTCCTAAACAGAAATGTACATATCAGTGAAGAGATATGCCTAACTATTTATGCCTAATGAATAAACCATGATATCCCCCTTCCCATGGTTATACTCCATAAAAAATTAAATTTATTATATGTTCAACCCACTTCATCCACCAAAGGGGTAGGTACCTCTATGAAAACATATACCTGAGGCTTTAATAGTTAGTGTGTACAAAAAATTACTCACCCAAAAGATAATAAATTAATCATCTCTATGTGTGAATTAACACATCCTTCTATTGATCATCTGTTAGGTAGTTTCTGTCATGTGGCTTAAACTATTTAGACCCATTAGTGACCACTCTCTCATCCTGCATTATAATTTCTCTAAGCCCAACTCCTACATCGTAACAATAAAATTTAAATTCATTATTGGGATTAAGTATGGAAAATATTTTCAAAAAATTTAATATCATATTTAGCGCCTAAAATTATCTCTCAAAAAATAAAACTAGAGTAACTTCACCTCCTTTGTGGTCAAGGACATCATCATTACTGCCAAACAAGATAAATCCTAGTTGAATCATCTATAGTAACCAATCAAGACCTTGAAACTAAATATATTAAAGATGTTTTTGTGTCATTACAAAGAAAATATAGAGTTAACCTTTTCTAAGACCACTAATATATCTACCATATATATCATGTTCCATAAAAAGTTCATCAAACTAATATAGAAATGAAATTTTAATATATTCTCATATAACTAATTCTCCCTCAATGTACTTATAATTCTCTATAAATGAAAAGTGTTCTCCTCCATTGACTAAGAGTACCCCATAAAATCATCAATAAAAGTGACCATGAGAGAGTCCAAATAAGAGTATAAATCTCTATTAATAGAGGCTATAAATACTATTATTGTGTTTTAATCCCGAACAACATCATAAGATACTAAAATTGGTTATACTTGATCCTAATGTCAATACATGGAATATCAGAAGTCCTCTCCCTCAACTAGTGGTAAAATAACCTCATAATAATGTCAAAAAAAAATTGGATCCTGTCATATGATCGAACAATTCATTAATATTTGGAATGGGATATATTGGTTAATAATTATCACCAAATATTATCTCTATTAATCTGCACATAAATACAATGATAAATTCACCTTCTTGGAAAAAATAGAAGTACTCCAAGAGGATGTGCAATGATTAATGAATCCCTTTGACTCCAAACCATCTAACTAATCCATGATATCTCAAATCTCTAGAAGAAGCATCCTATAAGTTGGAATAGAAATGGGATTCATACTAGATATAATATTAGTTATAAACTCAATCTCAAACTATCTTGGAAACACGTAAAAATAATCAATAAATGCATCATGGAACTAATGAATGGTGTTAGGAGGCACTTCATTTCATGTCACCTCATATATTAAAGAAACACAAACTAACGGGTTTGTAATAATCATTTGATATTGATTTCTAGGTCCCAAATGGCCTACATGTTGATCACACACTCAGAAATAGGTCTAATTGTAACCCTCTAAGGACCAAAAATATACCCATCGATGATAGTGGTTGATTTGTTCTCAATAATGAGTTAAATAATACATCTTGGCGATCATATAGAAATTATCCATATCTAACATGAATAATTATCAGAGTAATTTATGCATATTGATCACAATGATATACTCTTGAAACCTCTAGATACCCTGTGATTGCACCACTATGGTGCATAAATAAACAAAAACCCATATATATATATATATATATATATATTGTATTGATAACCCTAGATCACTAACCAAATGCTCGAATATAAAGTATTTTTATGCATGCATATCAAATACAGAAAAAACTAGTGTCAATTCTATAAGAATAATATATCTAATTGGAGATAGATTACTACCCTACATGGAATAAATCTTTTCAATGGAATGAGGTTGGCCGAAACTGTATCCTTAAGCTCTTATAACATGAATCCCCTAAGATACCTTTCCCTTTTTTCATTACTACTTCTAAGTACTAGGATCCCCTCCAAGAACTGAATAAATGAAGGACTACCAATTTCCAAACTTCAATTGTACGGTAAGACGTTCCCCTAAACCCTAGGTCAGAATAGAATCAAAATCTCTCTCCAGTCATGGTGAAATTCTATAAAACCTTATCATATTCTAAAACTCCCCATATGTGAAACAATCCTTAGAAGAAATATAAAGATATGGTTGAGCATTCCCCATGTGGTCGCACTCATAATACTCGACTTTGACTCTCCCTCTTTGAGGATGTGACAAACAACTTCTCTGGTTTCATTTACTATCATCAACCTAGTTATACTACTCAAATCACAGCTTCCTACTTCCCAATGATCTTCTCCCAGTCATAAAAAAGGAATTTTCTTCCATGATGACATAACCTCATTCTAGTTATTCTCAACAATTAAGGTTGTATTCATCACCTCTAAAATTGATGTTTGCATGAATATTTTCAATTGGGAATGAATAGAGTACCTTATGTCATCCCCAAAATTCTTGATTCTAGTAGCCTCATCATTCACTAGCATAGGTATAAATAGTATCATATCATTAAAGGGATTAGTATAGTTCATCACTGATAATCCAACTATACCAAATGCATAAACTCTATAGACATGTTATCTTTTAGAGTCTCTGGGATGAATCACTCAAAGAAAAAAACCACAAATCCTTCCAAATCAGCAACACATGTTGTTTTTCCTAGAACAGAATGTACCACTAGTTCTTTTTTGGTCCCCTAATCATATAAGTATTAACATTCACCTTCCTTTCAAGGGGTGTCTTAAGGTGATAAAAAATGGATGCATTGACTGGATATAAAAAACATCTCTCTATGGTCCACCCTCACCCATATAGAGTAGTGTATTTTATAGATGAAACACATGAGTCAAGTATGAAATGGTTGGACTAGACATCTGTGACCCATACCTCATATATTTCAGTACATAGAGAATACTCCCTCTCATATATTATTTAATAGTGGAGATTGGTGTAATAGGTGACTCTGTGTCTACTATCGGTGGGGTATGCTCATCCCCACACATCTAGATCATAAGTGAACAACTTCCATGTGTAATATCTCTAAAATTACAATCACATCACATAAAATATATTTCTAACGAAGGTATAATATCATATTTTATTATAAGATATAATAGGTATATGTCGTTCGACCCGAAAAACACCCCCTATAATATAAGGGTCTTACAGTATAAGGCTCAAGTCTAGCATAACCTTCCAATTCTCGAGTCATCTATGACCTCATAAGGGTCCGATAATAGTAATAGAATACCAGATTAGTGCTAAATATTTATTCATTGTTCATTTATAGTTTCACCAAGATGTTTTATATAATAACTCTATATAACTTTTTGGTGATACTTTATGTAAACCAACACTTTATTTTAACCAGAACATCAATCATAGGAAAGAATTAAAATTTCATCTGAACCCTAAATTCCAAGAATGATTCAAAAACACACTCATCTTATCACCCCAGGATAAGAGTATAAAACCATAAACCACAAATCAATATCAAAATGCATCAACTAGAAATGTAACCCAATAGTAAAATAAAAACAAAATAATAATATACCCATCCCTAGAAATTTGGAATTCCCTCATATGTTGGTTGGATAACACTGTACACAAGAACTATATCAGGACCTATCAAAATCCTATCAACTATCTATCATATACTAAATAGTAAGAAAAAATAAAAAATAGATCTCAAATACCACATTGTAATATACATGATCTGGTTCACCTTCATTGTGATCAAAATGAAACACAATGTACCGCAGGTATGCCTCCTCATATTCTAGAGGATACAGAACAATGGAAACAATTGATATATATCACATGGAGAGACTATAAACACTTGTATAGATAACCACAAACATAGTCTATGAAATTTCCTAAACTGTTCAACAGAACACAAAGGAAGTAAACGAATAGATATTGTTGTTAAATGCCATAAAATAGTAAAAAACAATACATTTTATATACCCATGGTTTGAATACACACATCTGGGAATAGAAATATATCACCCCTCATAAAAAATAATACTTCATCAGTCATCTATATCATATATCAAAAGTTAAATGATCCATCGCCATCATTATCCGTTAAGGTGAATGATACATCGCCTGGCTAGTATCGAAGTAAAATAATTCATCATTGGTGAAAAGGCAGTCATTAGTCATAGGTAGAGGATACAATACCATTTTAATATTTAGGTGGATAATATACCACCATATTATAGCTTTGGTGGGTGAGAAATCACCAAACCCTCCAATATTGGTGGATGATATATCACTGGTATCAGTCTCAAAGTGATAGACATACCACCATATCAAGTCCTAAAGTGGAAAATGAACCATTTGTATTTCTTGTAGATGGATAATAAAGTCGTGGTATCAAATCTCAAGTGGTTGGTACACCACCATTATTAATTCTTGGGTGGACATCATACTGCTGGTATAAGTCCCCAAGTGTACGATGCACTGTCAGAAAAACTACCATCAGGGGACAAAGTTATACTTGTGGAAGTTCTCAGGTGGTTGATATACCACTAATAAATCATTCTAAATTTCTTGGGATAATAATATTTTATTATTCTCTTAGTGAATCATGGATCACTGACACTCTTTATTGGTGGATGAGAAACCAAAACATTGCATGAAGTCATTAGTATACCTCTAGTTCACTAAGGTCAATGAGATACCTCCATTGATTAACATTAGTTAGATGGATGCCACCTTATAAGAAGAATCCCAAAAAATGAATGATACATCAATAAAAATCAAATCAAGGAATTTATAAACCCTAATAATATCAAAGGATCTGCTCGTGATTTTTTAACCCTTTTCAAAGTCTCAAGATGAGGTCATTCTAGTTCTATCCTAGCTCATACTTATGAAATAAATCACTAAGGAATACTCAAGGGGCATAAATTATTCTTATAGTGTTTTTCCAAGTAAACCAATCACATTTTCAAAATAAATGTTTCAGAATCATTTCCATATAAAATTTTGTTCTTAGAGACTAAATGTGTTGATGCACGCCACTCGTATACAACACACAACCTTCCAAAGTTCCATTAATCCCATGGAAAATTAATAAAACCAATTTAATTAAATTTTAGGTTGTACTAAAAAAATAATCATTTCCTACATTTACTATGATGTATACATGGTAAACAAATACTACCAGGTAACCAAGGGACTGTATACCTAGGACTAGTAGTGTCTCACTCTTCTAAAACCACCCATTAATTTGATCTCAAACGAAAATAATCAGGAAAACTATTAAATTCCATAAAATTAGTTATAATCATCGATGTATGGTTAAATAGTGATAACAATATATGAATATAGGGATTATGAGTCATAGCCTTACCTATTTCAACCTCCTATGTTAAATGGATCCTGAAACTGATGATGAGAAGATAGGATTGCACTTCTGAAAGAAGATATAATAATGTGGATCAATGGGAAAAACCATTGGTTGTAATGGAACAAATAAGAGTGAAATCACATTTTAATAAAATTAAACAATTTATTTATTTTAACATTTTAAAATAAAACTAATAATATACAGTGATTACATGTTGGTCAGGCATTGGGTACGAGACTAGTAATCATTGGCCACCTGATGGGACACTTAGAGGCTTTTCCTCCACTTCCCCATCCACTGAGTACTTGGTGGAATCTATCAATGGATATATATGTCCAATAGAAAAGCTTGTTTTACTAAAAATATACAACTTTAACTACTAAAATATATTAAATACCTAAAATACATGAGGTTTGGTGAAATTGAAATTGAAATCATACCTTGTACGAATGTAGAGTGTTATAGATTGGATATTCACTCATGGATAAAATATTAATGTGATGATAATACTATATAATTATAACCACAGGAACATATAATATATGATTTAAAAGAAATTTATACTAAATAATTACATTTGGAGAAGAAAGGTAAATGATTTTAAACCCATAACTTAGTTATGGTTCTTTGCTTAGAGTTGTCCCATAGAACCACCAAAAATCCTCAACATCGAATAAATGAAAATGGGAGAAAATTTTTAATATATATATAAGGAAATAACATGAACTTAGTGTGAAGATAAATGGTATGTGGGGTGAGTATTCATTGGTCTGGTGAGTGGGATCCCTTGAAATAAAGTATTTTTTTTATTATCCCAAGTGCCCCACTACTCACCAAAGTGTCTAATTTCCTCCCTTAATGATCCAATATAATAGTTAGTGAAAAAATTAGATAAAATCACCGTATTATAGGAATTTAGTCATTTATACATATAAATGATGTCATATTTACCATATTACACAATTTTTTAACGTATTTTACATTTTCTATAAAAAATTATCACATTTTACCCCTTACCTAATATCAATGTCTTGATTTAAAATATTTAATCTATTTTTCCAAATTAATCATCTAATTATATGAAATTTAACTTTTAAATAAATATAATATATTCAATAAAAATTTAGAGTCACATTAAAATTCATTTTATTACTAAATGAAATTTCACATTAATACCACTTAAACATTAGATACATAACACCTTTCTACATCGATATAATACTTAATGGTAAGGTGTTAAATAATGGTACTTTCATGGGGTTGTTCAGAAAACATTAATCTGGTATTAATTTCCATTAACTTTAATATTACATCCTGATAATTCCCCTCAAAATTCAATTTTTGATGTTCATCTTTGTCCCGGTCTCAGGGATACCCTTTTGATGTAACCACCTTCAAAATCATGATTAATTTACTTTATAAGGGATGCTTCTACTAGATGATTCCATGGTTTCTCCCATCACCACTAATTAGCTGTCATCATTTCCTTTATTAATATAGAACAATGATAATAGTTACTTTTCAACAACTATATTATTTGGTTTTTTGAATTTAAAATTTTAATGATATAGAGAGGGGGATAAATGAGTTTGAAAAAATAATAAATGTGGGATGGATTTTGAAAAAAGAGAGAGATATATTTTTTTTAGATACCCATGTATAGTTATTATAAAAATCATACCTTGGACCACTACCAAAGGTTAATAGAAGAAGATAGTGGTAACCTATATAGAGCTACCAAGATAGAATAGGTAAGGAGTTCCGCCATTGTAGTAACACAGGTGTTGATGAAGTTGAATGAAGTACCTAAAATGAGGAACAAATCAGTGGAGATAGCATGGCCAGGGATCCATGTTGTATGATTCCATGTATCGAAAGAATTTTTAATAACATTAATTAGGCATAATTTCTTGGAAATTAAAATCAGTAGTGAAAAATATGGTGAGATCATGGGTGAGAGATAAAATTTCTTCATGTGTCAAAAATTACTACGGCTGAGAGAAATTTCCATGAGTGAGTGATAAAATTCTTTCAAGTGAAATAAAACCATAAATTGGGTGGTGATAGTGATTCTGAGTGTTTATAGAGATGACCTCTAAGATATATTTGTAATTTTAGATATGGTAAAAAATTATAGATTTCTCTAGTGGAGTAGTCTTCAGCCAAACTACGTTATTTCTGGTGTTTTATGAGCTCTTTCTATTGCGACAACATTCTGTCCCCCAACAACTAGTGTCAAAGCTTCATGGTTTCTACATGAGATGATAGAGATAGAGTCAAATTGAGGTTTTCAGTGTATTTTTATAGATATGACACTAATAATTGGTGCAATGAATCATGTCAGTATTGACATGGAATATTTTATGCAGATTGAGATCCATTGAAGGTAGAGATGAAAATGATGAATCTGATTATAGTGGGGTCAATGTTGATAGAGCCAATGATCATAGAGACCATGATGATGGAGTTGATGATAGATGAAAATTATAATTTTAAATGAAGGTGGGGAATATTAATTTTTTTTAATTTTAAATTTGAATAAGAGATATAGAGAGAGAGTGAGAAGGTATGAGAGAGTTTGATAAAATAATAAATGTGGGATGAATTTTTTTTTAAAAAAGACAGATTTTTTTGAGTGAACCATTTATGAATATTATAAAAATGATGCATCAGATTAATTTTAAGTGAGAAAATAAGAAGATACAGTTAGACAAGATGTAGCTTCTGAGATCGAGCAGTTAGGGGGTTCTGTGTTTGCAACAGCTCAAGTGTCGACGATAGTGAATGAAGCATCGACAATAAAAATGAAATCATTGATGATGTTGTGTGAAGAGATCCATGATGTGTGGTTCAATGTATCAAAATTATTCTGCATGGAAGAAATAAATAAATGTGTCATAGTAATTAAATTAGGTGGTTCACAAGATTATGAGATGATGGGTGAGTAAGAAAATTCAATCATGGTTAAAGAAATGAGGTGAAAAAAATCCTTTGAGTGTGTAGTGAAAGAGATTAGAAGTGTTTAGAGAGGGAATATCTATGAGATATGTGAAATTTTGGATATGATAAAAAATTGGTGTATTATGTTTCATCCAAATAATTTCATTTTTTTATATTTCACCTTTTTAAAATTGTCATGTGTATCTTTGAATCCAAGCCATCAAGGTTTTTTATTGTACATGGATTATTTATATTTGTATATTATCTACTGTTGGGTATATAATTCTTATCAATTGTCTATATTTTATTTGTACTGTATCATTTTGTAATTATAAAACAATCATATTTATTATTATATTTTTTCGAGTATTCCATGACATTTTCTCTATTTCCATCTATGTTTGTATTTGAGTGTTTGTTATTGTGACTCAAAGAGAATAATAAGTCGAGTGGTGAGACTACCAATTAATCAAAGTCTTTAGTTAATATTTTGTTTATATTTGAAAACCATTATACTGTAACATCACTCTTCATAGTGTATCATAAGAATAATAAGTGTGGCGGGTCATATGTGTGTGACGTAAGATTTGGAGATTTGGTCATCATCCCCATTAGGGTAGAACCCTCTAACATTCAACTCATCTATGCAATATTAAATGATTTGGAGGATCTCCACATGTGTCCTAACATAGGATATAAAATTGTTGTCTCCAACCAACATGTTTTTGATTGCCTGACCCCCGACACCCTAATACCTATCCACCACCACCCCCACATCCTTGATATTGTCATCGCCCAGTGCATTCCTTGGAACTGATATCTACCTATTGAACTATGTCATTATGTTCCAATTAGGATAAAACATATCCCTTGAATGCTCATACCATATTTCTCAAACCACCACATCCTTCTCACACTCCACTCATAGCAACCCCACCACCAGCTTTGATAAATAACCATTAAAGATGCCAAAAGTGGGAATCCTTGCCAAAAAATAGACCAGGTTTTCATCTATCTTTTTGGATATAGGATCTTGGATGTTGTCTTTTTCTCTAATGTATCTGGTGAGGCTGACATTGGGAATGACGTAGGAGGTAATTTGGTAGTGTGTGTAGTTGGTGTAAATTTGATATTTATTTCTTTTTTTTATATTGAAATAAAATTTTGTAAATTCTCCCATTTCAATTCTACATGAATGAAAAAATCATATATATTTTAATTATTTTTAAATGATCAATCATTTTATTTAGACCTGCTTCCTCCTGGACCTCCATACCACATGGGGTTCCTTATTTTGGCCCTGGACATTGGCCGAACTATTTCCCACATTCTCCTTTGACATACTGGCTATCCATTTGATGTTTTATCCTTAGCCATTAATAATTATCACCACCCATTACCTTATCACTATCTATTTGTCCAGATGAATAATAGATTTATTTTTTTGTTAGTTTTGTGGTTTGTTCATGGTGGGCGTTGGTCGGTCACTCTATTTCGAGGAACTGATGGTGTTAGGGAGAATTGATCACCCCCTACGTTGGTCTGATCTATTACGATTCAATTTTCTTTTTCCCCCACCATTGGATCTCTCATTATCCCATCTATGGGTCAAAACCCAAGCTGGATGTTTTATTATAGTCTTTGGTGGTGAACCTATGAGCTTTCCAAACTCTATGGTACACTGCTAGTGTACCTATCCTAGCGAAGCATTGAATATAGCTCTATTAGTATGAGTACCTGATGAAGAACATACAATCCATGGATAATTGAATGTTTTTGGGGATATTCAGTGAACTTTGACTATTCAGAATAGCTTAGTGAAGACAAGAAGAGATTATGGTTTCCATATCGGTTAGTTTCTGGCACTATATGTTTTTCACTGTTTCATTCATGTATCTTGTTCGTTATAGTTTTATCTTCTATGTTGATGATGATTCATTCTTAATCATTTCATTTTAAATATATTATGTTTTTGAGCATTAATAAAAGGCGTGTGTGGCTAGTGGTGTACTTTCCATGCATTTAGGTCCCCATGGGTCTGAAGCACATTTATTCTTTGTGTTATTTGCAATTTTCATGAAATTTTTCATTTCATGTGTTCTATATGTAATTATATGTAATATTAGTCTTCATTATATAAATAATTCAGTTTGGTCCTTGTTTTTTTTTTGATATTTCATGATTCGGGTCACTACATGACATCACAATGTGGTATCATGTCACTACTTTTTTACTATTTAATTCAATATTTGTTTCCTTTTTTCTTTAATTACATTAATGGTTTCTATTTTATTTTCAACATTTTAATCTCACTATTTTTCACCTTTGCCTTTATTTATTTTAATTATTTAATGTTGTTATACCATTGAATGAAACATAGTTTACCTTAGAGATTGGTCTACTATCAGGGGTAAATGCCTAACTTTTTCCACAAGAACTCGACATCTACTCTATGGGTAACCATTTCAATAATGATATTTTAAATAGAAAAATTTTATGGTGAAAATGACATTAATTTTTGTTGAATTAAGATGATAGACCTTCTTGTGCTGTAGGGCCTCATTGATTCCCTTTACAGACCAAAGAAGACTATTATTAATGTAAATGGAACTGGATATCCTGTTACATAATATATTGATGTTTCCCCTAATTTTTTAATTAATTCACATAGTTCTCATTTGTTTTCTATAGGTAATAATGTCCATAGAGAAGTTTATTATGAGTCTACTACTGTTGGAATTTGGTTTAAACTTGAAAATTATAAATTAATTCTTCATTAGTACATAGTCTTTAAAAAAACAACATATGTTTACATTTAAAATGAAACTTTTTACTTTAATTAAATAATATCTATTTGAATATTATAAATTCATGTTAGAATTATCTAAAATTAATGTTTCTATTAATGATGAGGATCAATCAATGGTCCTATTAATATCTTTATATAATTCATACAACACCCTATTATAGACTATGATGTATGGTTGAGACTCTTCAACCCTGGAAGAGGTTAAATCGGCCCTTCATTTTAAGGATCTATATTCTAATCCTAGAATCAATGGTGAGTCTGAGATCTTGTTCTCTAAGGGTAGAACTCAAACTAAAATGAAGAATAAATAGTTTAATAAATATAGGAATAAAATAAATAATGAACTCAAACCTAGGACTAATTATAGGGATATAAAGGTCACCTATTTTCATTGTATAAAACTAGGGAACATTAAACCCAAGTGTAGGAAACTCAATAATGTGTTAGAGTCCAAAAACCCCCATTGATCAGTCCCTTATTGTAGAATTTGTTCATGAAACAACTGAGGTACTTAATGTGACCACCCATGCACTCAATCAAGACTGGGTCCTTGATTTATTTTTCTCTTTACATATGTTTCCGTTTAGAGAGTCCTTTCTAGAGTTGGCTAAGAGGGTAAAATGATATGTTCACTTAGGTAATAACAAGAGGTGTAAGGTTGAGGGTATATGTTTTGATTTTGTTGAACTTGATGACCATAATGTCATTACTTTAGTTGATTTTTGGTGGTTTCCCAAAATCTAAAGAAACCATATTTCTATAGGAGTCCTAGACTAAAAGGGGTTACTGATAAGTCTGAAACAGGTTGTCTTAGAATCTCCAAAGGATTTAGAACAATTCATAATAGATATTTAATCAATGGTATATATGTATTGAATGTAAAGACCCATTAAAGTTATTTGGGTACTGTATATACAACTAATTGTGATAATACTATGGTTTGGCGTAGGATATTAGGGCAATTAATCTCTCAAGGCCTTGATGAACTCAACAAGCAAGGGGTTTTTAGTGGAATCACTCCAATAAATCATCCATTGTCTGAATATTGTGTGATTTAAATTCAAAGAGGGTTGCATTTGGTATGTCTAGTTTTAAAGCCCCCATCCCCTTAGAATATGTCCACTCTGATCTATGGGGTCCATCTAGGACTTCCTCCCATGTCAGCGGTTTCAATTTTGTTACCTTGAGAGATGAATTTTCTAGAAATGTGTGGATTTAAATTCTTAAAATAAATATGACGTTTTCTATACATTTAAAACCTGGAAAACCTTAGTTTAAAATTACTTAGGGAAGAAACATAAAACTCAAAGAACACACAATGGGATTGAATACCTATCCACTAATTCAAACATTTTTTGAATCTAAAGGTGTTAAAAGACATAAAATAGTTATAGAAACTCTCAAAAAAATTTCATGGATGAATATGTCTATCCTAAATAGAGTCTGGAGCATGATTTCTTAATAAGACCTCCCCAAAACCTTTTGGAATGAGGCTACCATTACTGTTTTCCACCTAATTAAAAGGTTTACCTCGTCTTCTAATCAGTTTGAAACACATGAATAATTATGGACTGGTAATCCACCTTTTAATTCCTACTTAAGAGTCTTTGTTTTTACAAAGTATTCTAATGTCAAGACAAATAAATTAGAACTACGAGCTCTGAAATGTATGTTTTTTGGGTATCTTGATGGTGTTAAGGGGAATGTTCTTTGGGGAGATAAACAAAGTTATAAAAAGTGCATTATAAGTTGATATATTTTCTTTCATGAGTCTTCCTCTCACAAAAACAAGGATTCCAAACATGGAAACTATGGTCCAACCTATGAAGAGGAAGACGAAACTAAGACCCCCACCTAGTTTGAGGGTCCTATCTAGTTTTCTCAACCCGCTCCTCATCCCACTACTGGGCCTGATTCTAGGACTTTTTCTAATTCATATTTTGAATCAAAACCTGCTACCCTAGAATAGATTACCAACTAACCAAAGATAGAGAAAAGAGGGTTCCAAGATCCCATAATCTGTTTAGTCAATATAACATGGAAACTTATTCCTTATATATAGTCTAAGATATTGTTGATGATAATCCTAAAACCTATTGGTAGGCTTTAAATTAAAAATAATCAAACTAGTGGGTCTTTTACTTTAATGAAGAAATGAAATCTTTAAAAAAGAACCACTCTTGGACTATTGTGAACAAACCAAATAATGAAAAAATAATTGGTTTGAAGTGAATCTTTGAAATAAAATAAAATAACACCAAGGAACAAAAATCACTTGTAACGAAATATTAGTGGAAAATGGTTTCTTCTGAAGAGAGGAAATTTATTGGTATGAAAATTTACCCTTTATTGTAAAGAATTATTCTATTAGGATCTTACTTGAATTTTCTTCCTCTAATGATCTACACATTTAGTAGTTAGATGTTAAAACTAACTTTTTCATGATGATTTTAATGATAAAATTTATATGAAACCTCTTGATTATTATTCTAGTGAATTCAAATTAAATCAAGTATTCCTATTAAATAAATATTTTTATGGCCTAAAATATGCCTATGGGTAGTGTTACTTAAAATTTACTCATTCATGTTAGATAACCAATTCACTAGGAGCCAATATGATGATTGAATTCATTTCAAATCAACCAAAAACCTCATGTATTATATGATGTTATATGTTGACGACAAGCTTATCATTTGAAAAAAATATAAACATCATTTATGCTATTAAATCCAAATTAAAATGTAAGATTGTAATTTAATAAATAGGTGAAACTAAGAAAATATTGTGGATATAAATCATAAAAGATAGACTAAATAGAATGTTATACTCATCTCAACATGATTATGTTTTAAAAAACCATAAGATACATATGATTGAATATCTCAAACCAGTAAATAGACCTCGTAGATGACATTTTAACCTATATTTAACCCAAGAACCCAAAGGTGATGATGATATTCACTTTATGTCTTTAATACCTTTTTTAGTATAATAGGTAGTGTTATATACTATATGATCTTTACTCATCCAGATATTTCTTATGCAATCTGCACATTAAAAAGATTCATGGCCACACCTGGGATGCCACACTGGTCTTCCCATTAGCGTCTCTTAAGATACCTCCCTTGTATCTCTAATATGGATTTGTGTTATGGTAAAGATGTAGACTCTTCTAAATATGTGGATTACATAGGATGATTTGATATCATAAAATACCGCATTGGTTATGTGTTCACTACCACTGGTCGCTCTTTTTCATGGAAATTTAATATGAAATAAATTTTTCCACTATCAACCATAGAGTTAGAGTATGTTTCCTTGATCGAAGTAGAGAAACATGGCTTATAGATTAAGGGTTTGTCTTCTAAATTTTACTTGAACAATGTTGTTACTAATGTATATTCTGATAGTCAATCAACAATTCATTTATCTGTAAATTTTGTTTTCTATGGTAAATAAATGAAAATATATATCATGTTTCATTTTATTAGAGATATTTTGGAATCTTGAATCATGTTTTCCAAATAGATTCACAATTACATAAACCTAGGTTATAGTTTGACTAAATCCATGGTCTTTTCTAAGATTAATTTTTTTAGATAAATTGAATTTGGATCCAATTCCATAACTTTAGGTGCAATAACATCACCAATTTCAAATGAAAATTGTGTAGAATTGTGAATTTTGATATTTATTCTATTGTTTTAATATTGGAATAAAATATTGTAAATTATCCCATTTCAATTCATCATGCATGGAAAATTCATATTGAATTGATTTATATTCAAATATTCAAACATTTTATTCAGCCCTGCTTCCACTTGGGGCTCCATGCCTTGTGGGATTCCTTATTCAGGCCCTAGACCTTGGCCAAACCATTTCCCATGTGCACTTATGACCTGATGGATATAATATTATTATTTTATCCTTAGTTTTTGATAATTCTCACTACCCATTACATCATCTCCATAAATTTATCTCTATGGATAATAGCTTGGTTGTTTCATAGGTTTGGTAGTGTACATATAAATGGCCTTGGTTGTCCATTTTTTTCGAGGAACTAAAGGTTTCATGGGGAATTAATCACTCCCTACACTAATACGATATCTTGAAATTCACTTTTGGTTTCTCTCCACCACTAGATCTAGGATAATCTTGCCTCTATTCTCTAAACCCTATATAGAGGTTTTCTTCCGAGCAACGGTGGTGAGCCTTTCAAATTTACAAACCCGATGGTACAGTGCTAGTTTACCTCTCCTAGTGAAAATTCGAATAGAATGATCTTATGTCAGTCTGAGTACCCAAAGTAGAATATTTGATCCATGGAGGTTTGTGAGTTTTGGGGATTTTCAGTAAACTTTGAAAATTCAGAACATCCCGGTGAAGACAAGAAGATATCAGGACTGCCAAGCTAGTTCAAATATGGAACTATAAGTTGTTCATGTTTTCATTCCTACATCTCATTTGTAATAGTTGTATCATCTATGATTATATTGATGTTTTTATCATCTTTTCACTATAAATCCATTTTTTTGAGAAATAATAAAATTCTTGTGTGAGTGGTTGTGTTATTTCCATGCATGTAGGTCCCCATGGGACTGAAGCACGTTAAATCTTTGTGTACATTACTCATTTCTTATATTTTTTTGTTTATTTTGTTATATTTGTATACATATGTTATATTATTCTTAGTTATACAAAAAATTCATTTTTTCCTTGTGTTTTTTGGTGTTCTGCATAGATTTGGGTCACCAATCTGCCACACAATTGGTATAGGGATTGAAGGATGACTCTAGATTCCTCCGCATAACATGGTCAACCATTTTTTAGGATGAAATAGTTCCCAAATATAGCATCTTCCTTGGGAACCCAACCATGCTCCCTTGAATCACTCTGCACCCAACATTTAGTCAATAATCAAATGATAGGAATTGTGGTAGGGATGCTTTAAGATGTGAGAGGACCTCAGGTGGCCGAATTTATGGAAGGAGAACTGGTAGATGACATACCTTATGAGGATTTCAAGGATGGAATATTGGATGCCAAGTAGCCTGGGGCCACCCTTGGCCATCTCTGAAACTAATTGGTCTATCCCCTAACCTTGAGCACCCTATGTGGAGAACACTCCATCCTAGTACTCCAGATTCAGGGGGAACTCCAGTAGGTCCTTATCCAACATCGGTCCGGAGTAGGTGCATGTCGAGATGTGGAATGTGGGGATGATATACATATTATGGAAGAGAAATAAGAGTAGGAAAGAGTGGTATGGGATGACAGCATGGTTGACTGTGTCTATGTTATGGGGCTCCCATAATTTATAAAAGAGATACATATACACAGAAAGAACAATATCCAACCCCACACAGCATAGCATGGTCAAATACATGACTTATTTTAATGAAATAGTGATATGGTACCATTGGAAAAACCTTCACATCAAGATTTTCCATTTTCAAAGATGTGAAATCCTGTTGTTGGATTGAATTGAACAGTTTTAATAATTTCCATTAAATTAAAATCATTTTAATATGACCACTAAAAAAATATTTTAATGAATAAATATTATTTTGTCTATGTGTTTGACCTATACCGTTTATAATTTTTCACCAATCCCTCTCTACTATAGTTAATTGAAACACTTTTTCCCAATCAATAAATGGGTTTTCCTCTAAAAAATTATGAGTAAAAAAAGGGAAACATAATTAAGAATGGGAGATCATATATAGATAGAAATAACAAAACAAGATATATTATATAATAAAGAGATTCAAACTATATATGGAATGACTATTAAAAAAAATTAAATGAAACAATTGGGTATCACAGTTAGCATAAACTGTGATGCCCAATACATAATGTTAAATAAACCGTGTGAGGTGCTGAAGAGCTCCCCTGAGAGGAGTAAATTGGATGAACATAGTTTTTTTAACCATGAAATGTAGCCTATGCAGTGTGTGTTCCCTAAGAATATGTGGATGCATGGGTAGATCATGGTTAGAGAAAACATTATCTTAAATCACGCATCGACTATCCTTATAAAGTAGTTATCACATGGTTGGCTTATGGTTTTTCCAACAGTGAGGCCAAACCATGCACCACATTAAAATTTTGGTGAATTTTCATTTTTCCATTATTTATATTTAACTCATCTACGTTTATTTGTGTCCTCCTATGAAAAACCCCTCTCATTGATTCATGTTCCAAGGTGACACTCATGATCATTTCATCACATTTCTACATGTACCATGCAAGGGGATGTTATATCACAAGGGGCTCTAGTGTCCCCTAGGTCGAAATATAACAAAAATAACCACATGGTTTCCTTAGTATTAGAATCTTTTCTCAAGTCAACATCTGTCACTAAATGGGAATAACATCCCTCAGTATCATTTTCACCACATCATGACCTCATTAGCCCCATAATAGAGAATACATGAATCAGTCTCAAGATATGGTTCAAGCCCATCACCCATCAAAATTCATCACTAATCTAGTCATTACACACCCAACCCAACTAAATTATACCTAGGGAAAACCCCTAAAGTACTCACATATTAGAAACGGAAGAACAAAAACCCCTTGGTCATCTCAACTATCCCAAAAGCTAAATAGTATTTCAATATTCACTAATTCCTACTAGGTCCACACACTACAACCTATCACATTCCTCTACAAAGAGGTCACCAAGGCACTTATACAAAGGGCCACTAGGCTTACTTAATTCATTAGATACTCACCCCTAATAGTCTGTGTATCTAATGGAATACATTTATCATCTAGATCTCTACTATCAGTGGTTAATACATTGATTTAATGAATAAGGGACCTTGGTAGACCTCGACACCTAGTACAATCAATTCACAGATATTTTATTTTTTATTAAATAATTTATTAAATTTTAAAATGTTGATCACCCTCAGTGTGAGACCGCACATATCTCATTCTATATAAAACATGCATAATTCTATAGAAGAAATATATAAGGACCACCTACCTAAACTATGGAGTTATTACATTTAAATCATCACAGTATTTATCTCATAAAGGATAAACCAAGATCAACCCTATATCTCCCCTCATAAAGAGGTCATAACTCAAGAAAAATCATCAAAACAAATTAATTCCATAAAAAAAATTAGATAATTTATAACTAATTATTTAATTTAGTTTGAAAATTTATATTTCTTATAACTCATCAATCTGTAACAGATCACCAAAACTGCAAGGAAAGAGGAGCAGTTGTAACAACCCAAGATTCCACGGTACGCTTCTCTTTGAATAATTCAGTAGCGTGTGTTATACGCAACTTCGATTTCTAACACACACCACAACCAATCAAAATAGCCGTTATGAATAGTAATACCCACTTTTTGAAATTTTATATATTATATCATTCAAAATAGACTTCATTTTTGGATTCGGAATAACGAAATTAGCTTAGGGTGAATTTTTGGTACTTTTCAGATAACTTTTATATTTTGATGAACAATGAAAATTATTAAATTTTAATTAAAAATAACTTTTTTGTTAAAAATAATTAATAGGGGTAATTTATTAATTTGAGTGATTTTAGAGTATAACTAAATTATATTTTTACCATTTAATCCAATGTTGGTCATTAGACACAATTTCACATTTAAACTGGACATAAGCAAGTGTCAATCTTTTGATTGTTATTATCTCTTAAAAATGCATTTTTTGTTTTAACAACAGGAATTAATTTTAAATTAATTTATTCCAATTATGTGTTATGAATTTAGAAAAATTGGATTCCATATTTAGAATCAAGAGGTCAAAATTGTGTGAATATGTATCCTTTATTTTTAAAAATTTTGAATAATTATTTCGGTAAATATTTTATTTACTGTGGTTAAAGTGTAAATGGGATAAATACGGGTAAAAAAATAATATTATAATAATAATAAATTACCCTAAAACGTGTCCTAACCGTTTTGGTTGATACATGTCCGACCCTGGGAATATTTGGGTCGATTTTGGGACCCCATGGATCCACTTGTAAGTGATAATGACACTTTATATTAATAAAATTAAATTAAATACAAAAATGGCATAAGCATATATCTTTTAGAAAAAGTATTTTTACATAGGGTTATATATGTTATATTTTCAACTATAAATATTAATTAGAAATATAAAAATATTTCCCAAATAATTGTATTTAATTTATAATTTTTGGACATTGAATAATTAAATTTATTTATGAGACAATAATGAAAATACTGCATCATTATTGTCTCATAAATAAATTTAATTATAATATTTATTTATGAGAAAATAATGATTCAGAATTTCTTAAATAAATTTGGTTTGAATTAATATAGTTGTTGAGACTTAACAAAAATAAATTAATAAATATTTTAAAAATTGACACAAATGAGATTTTAAAACAAATATTATAATATATTTTGATATTCTATTCCAAAAAATCATTGGTTTGAAAAAAGGACTTATATATTGATATTTGTATCATTACTGGACCACTTTGGGGTCTCTGGGAAGTATATAGTATGTTTATTAACCATATAATATAAAAATACAATGTGACATGGTAAATGTCAAACAATGTAACTAAGAGTTCAATATAAATGATAAGGTTAATATAGTGACCCAAAAAAGTATAAAATCTATTGGATGAAAGGATTTCGACCCATACCAACCTTAGACTTGGAATAATCTACTTTTGATCCATTTGAAACAGAATATTAATTTATTATAAATTAATACTTTATGTTTTTCCTAAAGATCCCCTCCTCCCCCTTATAAAAGAACACCACTTCTAACCAATTCTTCAAACCTTCAAAGCATTTGGGTTCGGCCAAACCCTACCCAATTATCCTCTAAACTTCCATCACATAAAACTAGAGTCCTTCATTTAGATAGAAACCCAACCTAAGGATCCCTTTTGATCAAATCAAAATGAAGAACCCGAAGAAGAGGTAATGTTTTCACCACCCTCTTTCAAGTTCCTTTCTTCTTCAACTTCTTCTTTCTTTGTTATTTCCATTCTAAAATAATAACTTCAGTATATTATATATACTATGATATTATTATAAATATGGTACAACCATATTCAGTATTCTATCCATCCATTAAATGACATGTCATCATACGTGGATAAGTACAGCTTACTGTCTCCACGTCGTGGTGTAATAGTTATTCAAAACATTATTATTTGGATGGGTATGATAATGATTTTAATTGAAGTAAATAATAAATATAACATTATAATGATTCGGTATATATGATATATAATCAAATTATATATTATTTTAATATCAAAAGAATGATATTGTCACATGTGGGCACGTACGGACTACCGTCTCCACGAATGCGATGAGATTCATTCCCCATCGTATCAATTAAAGTATAATTATAATTTGATGATTAAAAATAATGTTTAAGGACTTGATATCATTCTGGATATGAATAAGATACAACCTATCTATAAAAAACAAGTCTTATGTAAGAAAACATATAAAACAAAATGAGTAAGTTAACACTTGAAACGACTATAATACTAATATATTATGACCAAAGAAATGTTAAAAGAAAATATATGATATCATATTAATGTATTTGATTATTTAATAATTTAGTAAAAATTATTTCACCATTATATAGGAGGTTATAGATACCCTCTAATAAAGTAATGTGCAATGTAATGGATTTAAATCTCACTCCTTATTCCCGTGAGATTAATGCCATATTGCCACTATTACATTTTGTGTGGTGTATGTACTACCCATAATTCTATTCATTGTTTAATAAACTTTAATTTATGTGTATTTACATATTAATTGTATGACACCTATTTCATGGGGTGTATGTTTCATATGTTACCAAATTCGTAAGGGTTTATTTTACAATCTCTTAATTATCTGAGGTTATTTATACATAATTATGTACCGGGACCTCTTTATCATCTACTTCCATGTTTCTTCAAAATGTATTTCAAATAATTATTACTATTTTGTAGATGATGGGTTAAAGTCATTTATACCCTTTTTGACTTTTTATAAGATGTTTATAAAGGAATCATTCTTTCATTGTCCAAACAAGGTCCTTTTTAACCTTTTTGAGAGAATAAAGGTAAGAATGTCTTTTTTAACTAATATGGCGTGTGCGGCTATTTTCCACCGTTATAAAATCGTAAAAGATTCCCATAAAGGATTATAATAATATTTTCAAATTAAATGTTTTATTTTATAATTATTTTACTTTTAAATGATTTCAAAATGAATATTTTATGAATTTGTGAAAGGTACTCTTTATCAAGATTAGAATTTTTAATGTTTTAAAGATTTATCTTTCTAAATATTTTTAATTAATGTCCATGTTTTCAAAATGATTTTAAGGAATTATTTATATGGACATGAATGTTTTGAAATGATATTTCTTTTCAAATGTTTCAAAGTGGTATGGGACACTTTTATTCAAAAATCTATTTTATATTGCTTCCTTTATAAATGTGTGACTTTTCAATGATTTCAAAAAAGTGATATTTCTCTCAAATAGTTTTAATTTAATCCATGTCAAAATCATTTGATGGATTTTAATCTTATTTGATGTTTATTTATTATCATTAAAAAATTCCATATTGTATTGAAGTTTTTCTGATATGTTTGATTGTGGATGTGTTATTTTTATACCATTCATGGTTTATAGAGAATGTATTGAAATTTTGTATGCTACTTTTAATACGAATGCATATGTTATGTTTAAACCTATTCATATGTGGAATTAATTGCACTTAATAAGTGATGGGTGGAGCCCTCTATAGCACCTCGATGAATCGGTAGGTTTCATGAGACAAACTAGTGTCTTGGAACAAGGCCTTGAAAAAATCTTATTTGTAGTCTTTCTACAAGGCCTTGACTATGTGGTTATGATAGTCTGGGATTATGCATTCCATCATTATGAAAGTGGTTAGTGATATTTCATGTGATCATTAGACTAGTAGAATATCTATGTGGATTTGTAAATTACATTACTTCATTTTATTTTTTCTATATTATGAAGAAGTTCATGTTTGAAAGGATTTTGATTAAGTTATAAATTGACTTAAATGTTTATGCTTATTTTTGAATGTTTCTGCTATGTTTTTATCCTTAGTGATCATCTGAGCTCACCCATTTCTATGTTTTATTTTTACCAGGATTCCAAGAAGTGTATTGTCTTTGATATGTAGGGTTAAGGAAAGGGAAAAATGGAATTCATGAAGGATTATTTATGTTGTCTTGTATGTAAAGAAGTGTAATGTAACATTCATGTATGTAATCTATTTTCCAAAACTGCTAAACTGGTCGGTCCTTCAGGACATGATTCCTTGTAATTATTCCAATGTATTAAAATAATGCACTGACTCTGGGTAACAGGGATAAGGGCGTTACAGTTGGTATCAGAGGATGTTTAGCAATAACCTTGGAAGTTAGATTTAGATGAACTCTGATTAGAGCACATAGACTTATGATAGACATTGTGGATTAGTATAGAAGAAATTCCTAGAATTTTGGTAATGTAGATATTTTATGAATTTTCCAAGAAAATACATCCCTTTCTGGATACGAGCGGGTAGAAGTGGCTCTGGTACAGAAGTACCTAGGGGTAAAACCCGAAAACACCGCTTTGAGCTAGACTCGATTGGGAACTGGTTCACGACAACGGGCCTTGCTGCACTCTTCGTTACGACACTCTCGGGGGATATACTTAGGATAATTCTCATTTTCATTACAAATCATAATGAAGGGTTTATGAGTATATAATTCCTCAATGAAAACATATTTATGATTATGGATTAAGTCTATAAACCAGTCAATTTACGTTAGGTAATTTTCAAGTTTGAAATTATTCATTGCAATTCATAAACTGACCTAGTTTATGCCATGGTATAGAAATGCCGCCTAGTAGAAGGAATGTGAACTCCAGCAATATGTATGATCCAAAGAGTAAGAAGGATAATATATTTCATGTTATTAATCCAACATTTAGAAAAGAAATAGTCTCCGATGTATTCTCAACTTGTGAAGAAATAGTATCATGTGTTAATAAGATAGGTAGAAAATTCATTGAGTCCTATGGATTTGAAGGGATGCAAGAGAAGAAAGGGATGGAAGAGAGAAATATGGATAAAGGGAAGAGGGAAAAGATGAATTTTCTCATATGTGATAACTATGGAACGAAATACCTTGGAACCTGCCTGAAGGGAAAGGGAGTTTTTTATAAGTGTGGAGAATAAGGACACCATGTACGTGACTGCAAGGGTCAGAAAAATGATTCAAATGTACAATGCTTCATCTTCAAGGAGTTGAGACACTATGCGAACTAATTTCCAAATCATCAGAGTATGCACCAAATTATGCTATTGGATAATAATCATGTTATGATACCGCAACATATGAGGGGGAATGATTAGAGTTCTTATGTTGTTGTTAGATAATTATGTGATTTGAGTGTTGTATTAACAATGTACTAGTTTTAATAATTATGGAGTATATAAGGATTGTACTGTAGTACTATTTCATTAAGGACTTGAGATTGTGTGGAAGCAAGAAAATTGACTCAATTGTCGGTTAAATTTTTGGAAAATATATGGTTGAGAGAAATATAAACCATAATATGGTTCTAATACTGAGGTAGTGATTTTGGAATAATACATGATTGATTTGGATAAATTATATTGGATATTTTTGACTACCTTGAAACTGATTAATGATTTGTATATTTCATCATTGATGGAGTTTACAACATTTTTTGATTGAAGGAATATATCCAGTATTCTATATGGAATAAGAGATCATGAATGTAATCAATAAGGCTTTATGGTAAATCTGGATGTTGCAGTCTTTTAAAAGAATAAATGATGAAGGTGTTCACATGTTATTAAGCGAAAAAAGGATATTCATTCTGTTTAACTTCCTTATAAATTTTGGATTGCGAGTTTGGACCGAAATTTTTTGGATAATTCTAGTTTGAAATTATTTTGGATTGCCATAAAAGGACAACCCCAAGGTCGGACGGCAACCCGTCGCGTTCAGCAAGGCCGCGAGACTTGAACCTGCAACTGAAGGGTGGCAAGGGTGTATCACCTACCACTAGAACACATGATGTTCAGGATTGAATAATGTAGTAATTTTTTTAATGATTCTGGTAGATGAATTATAAATTGATTATTTTTTGAACCCTATATGAATAGGATAAATGGAATATTATCTTTTAGAGTGAATTTTGAGTTTGTGGTAGAGATTAGTTAAAGGGTGGGACTCTACTTGTCAAGTATATATTTTTCTTCTTCTCTTATTCTATGAAGAAATTAATTCTTATACTTTAGAGAAGGGATCTTAAAAACAAAAATATTTTATCCTAATACCATATGTTTTGTTGAACCGATGGTATTTTATATCATCATAGATTAATAAATTTAAGGCCCTCAATTTTACACTTGTTTGTGATTGATGACCTCAATCACTACCTATAAATATTTTTGGTTTTCTTCCAATTATGTCTCTAATTTCAACCAATGTTCTCCTAATCGAGATCATAATTTTGTGGTGACCCTTTCATTTTCCTTTTCCTCTTATTAATACTAAATTTTGTTAACATATTTTTCGATGTGGGTTATCCCAAAGGTATTTTTATTTGGAAACTTTTATTTTTGAAAAATAATTTCAAATTGCAAGGACACAATTTATTGAAGGAGGGGAGAATGTCACACCCCAAGCTTCCATAGTATGCTTCTCTTTGAATAATGTAGTAGCGTGTGTTGTACGCAACTTCGAGTTCTAACACACACCATAACCAATCAAACTAGGCGTTATGAATAGTCATTAAAACTTTTTGAAATTTTATACATTTTATCTTTCAAAATGTAATTCATTTTTGTGTTTGGAATATTGAAATTAGCATAGGGCGAATTTTTGGTACTTTTCGGATGTCTTTCATATTTTGATGAATAGTGAAAATTACTAAATTATAATTAAAAACAACGTTTTTAATCGAAATAATTAATAGTGATAAACTTTGAATTTGAGTGATTTTAGACTATAACTAGATTATATTTTTACCATTTCATCCACTTTTGGTCATTGGACACAATTTCACATTTAAACTGGACTTAAACAAGTGTCAATCTTTTGATAGTTATTATCTCGTAAAAACGCTTTTTGTTTTAACAACGAGAATTTATTTTAAATTAATTTCTGCCACTTCTGTGTTTTGAATTTTGAAAAATGGATTCCATATTTAAAATCAAGAGGGAAATTTTTTTTAAATATGTAACTTTTATTTTTAGACATTCGGAATAATTACTTCAGTAAATATTTTATTTACCGTGCTTAAAGGGTAAATCCGGTAAATAAGGGTAAAAAATAATATTATAATAATAATAAATTACCCTAAAACGTGTTCTAACACTATTGGTTGATACATGTCTGACCATGGACATCATTGGGTCGATTTTGGGACCCCATGGATCCACTTGTAAGTGATAATGACACTTTATATTAATAAAGTTAAAGTAAATACAAAAATGACATAAACATATATATTTTAGAAAAACAATTTATACATAGGGTTATTTATGTTATATTTTAGACTATAAATATTAATTAGAGAGATAAAAATATTTCCTAAAAAAATTTATTTTATTTATAGTTTTTAGATATTGAATAGTTAAATTTATTTATGACACAATAATGATGTATTATTTTTATTATTAATTAAAGAAACAAAAAATTAGTATTATAAATTTTAAAATAAATATAATTTGAATTTTTTGATTCCATAAAAGAATTTTATTAGTTAATATGACATTTTAGGATTTATTAAATAAATTTGGTTCGAATTAATAATGTTGTAAGAATTTAAGAAAAATCAATTATTAAATATTGTCAAAATTGACATAAATGAGTATTTAAAACAAATATTATATGATTAATTGATATTCTATTCTTAAAAATCTAAGGTTCGGAAAAAGGGATTATATAATGATATATGTATCATTAATGGACCATTTGGGTCTCTCTTGGAAGTATATAGTATGTTTATTAACCATATAATAGAAAAATACAATGTGACATGGTAAATATCAAAATATTTAACTAAGAGTTAAATATAAATGATAAGGTTAATATAGTCACAAAAACCTATCTAAAATATATTGGATGAAAGTATTTAAACCCATACCAACCTTATACTTTGAATAATCCACTTTGGAGCAATTAGAAATCGAATATGAATTTATTATAAATTAATACTTTAAGATTTTTCTAAAGAGCCCTTCTACTCCATTATAAAAGGACACCACTTATAACTAATTTTTCATACCTTCAAATCCTTTTTTTTTGGCCAAAACCTACCAAATTATCCTATAAAATTCCATCACTTCAACCTAGAGGCCTTAAATTTGTCAGAAATCCATCATATGGAGCCCTTTTGATCAAATCAAAAGGAAGAACCCGGAGAAGAGGTAATGTTTTCACCACCCTCTTTCAAGTTCTTTTCTTCTTCAACTTATTCTTTATTTGTTGTTTCCATTATAAAATAATAAATTAATTATCTTATATATACTATGATGTTATTACACATATTTTACAACCATATTCAGTATTCTATCCATCCTTGGAATGACATGTCACCATACGCGCGTACGTACGGCTTACCGTCTCCATATCGTGGTGTAATTGTTATTCAAAACATTGTTTTTTGGATGGGTATGATAATGATTTTTAATTGAACTAAATAATACATATAAAAATATAATTATTCTATATATATGATATACCATACAATTATATATTATTTTAATAACAGAATAATGATATTGTTGCTCGTGCGCATGTACGGACTACCCTCTCCACGAACGCAATGAATTTCATTCCCCGTCGTATCCATTAAAGTATAATTCTCATTTGATAATTAAAAATAATGTTTAAGGACTTTATATCATTCTGGATATGAATAAGATACATCCTATACATAACAAACATGTCTTATGTAAAAAAACATATAAAAGAAAACGAGTAAGTTAACACCCGAAACGACGATAATTCTAAGATATTATTAACAAAGCAATGTTAAAAAAATATATGATATCATATTAATATATATGATTCTTGTATAATTTAATAAAAATTATTTCTCTATTATACCCGAGGATAAACCTACCCTCGACTAATGGAATGTTCAAGGTGAAGGGTTTTCATCTCACTACTTATTCCCGTGAGATTCATGCCATATTGCCACTATTACCTTTTGTGTGGTGTATGTACTGCCCATAATTGTATTCTTTGTGTAATATAGTTTAATTAATTTGTATTTACATATTCAATGTATGATACCTCTTTCATAGGTTGTATGTTTCATAAGTTTTCAAATTGGTAAGGGTTTATTTCACAATCTCTTCATTATCCGAGATTGTTTATACATAATTATCTACTCGGACCTCATTATCATCCACATCCATGTTTCTTAAAAATGTATTTCAAATCATTATTACTATTTTATAGAATATGGGATAATGTATTTTATACACTTTTTGACTTTTTATAAGATTTTCGTAAAGGAATCTTTCTGTCGTTTTCCAAACAAGGTCCTTTTTAACCTTTTCGACAGAATGAAGGTAAGAATGTCTTTTTTAACATATTTGGCGGGTGTGGCTATTTTCCACCATTATAAAATCGTCAAATATTCCCTTACAAGCTTATAAGAATATTTTCAATGTAAATGTATTATTTAATAATTATGTTACATTTAAATGATTTCAAAATGAATATTTTAAGAATTTTTTAAACACTCTTTATCTTGATCAGAATTTTAAATGTTTTAAAGATTTATCTTTCAAAACACTTTTAATTAATGTCCATGTTTTCAAAATGATTTTATGTATTTATTTATATGGACATGAATCTTTTGAAATGATATTTCTTTTCAAAAGTTTCAAAGTTTTATGGGACACATTGATTCAAAAATCTCTTTTAAATTAATTCCTTTATAAATTGGGGACTTTTCAATAATATCAAAAAAGAGATATTTCTCTCAAATATTTTTTATTTCATCTATGTCAACATGATTTTATGTCTTTTAATCTTATTTTATGTTGATTTATTATGATAAAAATCTTCCATATTGTATTGATGTTTTTGTGATATGTTTCACTGTGGATGTGTTATTTTTATACCATTAATTGTTTATAGAGAATGTATTGACATTTTTTATGCTAGTTTTAATACGAATTATTATGTTATGATTAAACCTATTCATATGAGGAATGTATTTTACTTAATAAGTGACGATTGGAGCCCTCTATAGCTCCTCGATGCATCAGTAGGTCTTCAGAGACAATCTTGTGTCTTGGCACAAGGGCTTGACAAAATCTTATTTGTAGTCATTGCACAAGGCCTTGACTATGTGGTTATAATAGTCCGAAATTAGGCATTCCATCATTATAAAAGTGTATAGTGATATTGCATGGGATTATTTGACTAGTAGAATATCCATGTGGATATTTAAATGTAATTACATCATTTTATTTTTTCCATTTTATGCTGAAGTTCATGTTTAAAATGCTTTTGTTTTAGTTATACATTTCCTTAATTGTTTATGCTTATTTATGAAAGTTTCCACTGTATTATTATCCTTACTGAGCATCTGAGATCACCCCTTTATATGTTTTATTTTTCCAAAGATTCCATGAAGTGTATTTTGATTGATATGTAGGGTTAAGCCAAAGGAATAAAGGCATTCATGAAGGATTATTTATTTTGTTTTGTATGTTAAGAAGTGTAATGTAACATTCATATATGTAATCTATTTTCCAAGACTGCTAAACTGATCGGTCCTTTGGGACTTGATTCCTTTTAATCCTGACAATATATTAAAATAATGCACTGACTCTGGGAAACTGGGGTCGGGGTGTTACATCAGTCCACTCCCAACACACACTAAAAACTAATCCATGAAAAATACATTGTTCAATAATATAATTCAATGGTCAATTTCATCAAATTTATCTAATAACCCTAAATAATTCCATAACGTTATGTAACATAACTGAAACTACGTGAAATGGTGTGTAGACATTGTATTGGGACATTCTCTAGACAAACCATGAAAAAGACTCATCATTTTTAGACGATTTCAACATTATTTGATGAACCCATTAATAAAAACCTAGAATGAGACAATTGAAATTAGTGGAATCAAGATAAACTAATAGTGGAGAGAATAGATGGATATATTCACCATGAAACATTGAAAAATGCCACAGGGATCACCCTAAATCTAATAGGGGATGAAAAAGGATAATGGGAGGAGGCAACTGGCCCTTATTCATGTGAGGGAGAAAGAATAGGGGATTCCCTCTTAAAAAATTAGGAGGGAATTTTGGCCATTTTCTCTCTTGTAAAAGGTCTCATAGTTTGGATTCATGGTTGGCCAAACCATGCAAAAACTATGTATCCTTAAATGTCCACAACTACCACCTTTATAATACTGGACAATATGGTTAGCCAAACCATGAACTAACCATGTGATATGATCTATAACATCCCATATATTTTTTCTATAATCACTCATTAAATATGTGCCTCATCCCTAAGATAATTCAACCCACACAATTTCTTTTTAAATTCACAATGTTATCCCTCAATCATGTGCAAACCATTAAAACCTACCATTATATTTAGAAAATGATATGAAAACCTCTAGATTATGACGGTGAATCATATTTTTCTTTATATTGTGCAAAGAAAAATGTGCCCCTGGGATGTAATCCTCGAAAATTTCTAAAATTTAACCCAAAGTGCCTGAGAATCACCCGACCTCCCAATGCCTTTCAGACTTCAAACCAAATAAATAATTGAATTTCTATAACTCTTTGAATTTCAATCTGAGACTCAATTTGAAAAATGACCCCAACTCATAAATTCCCAGAATTCAAATGTCTTTTTAAATATATAACTCTCTAAGGGTGTGGATTTAATAACATTCTACTATAACACTACTCATTCCCTTAAATACATAATGTCCTTTCAACTAACAGAACTGTCCTACCCTGGTCATCTATTCATATATAACGTGTTGCATTCAACTATAGAACACTAAGTGACCTTAAAATATTAAAATCTAAACCCAGGGTTCATAATTCCTTAAATACTGATCCACCACTCAACACCATAATTGAAACATAAAGATAATTCTTACCCATTCCCTTATATCCCATGACAATATAATGTCATCAACTAGTTTATTCTTTATCATATAGTGCTCCCCACCATAAAACTGCGCTCATAAATGATG
The DNA here is from genome assembly GCA_963277665.1 of Viscum album. NCBI lineage: Eukaryota > Viridiplantae > Streptophyta > Magnoliopsida > Santalales > Viscaceae > Viscum > Viscum album. The sequence continues at coordinate 195,378,771 of OY728157.1, read as the reverse complement.
ATTCTGAGCCGTAGTGATCTAAATCATTATAATAACATATCATGAACTCATTTTTAGTGGTTACAAGGCCTTCTCTATATGGTTTCCATATCACCATATCGAATTATATGAAAATTCACAATTCAAGCATCCTCTAGATGACAATTCTCAAAGGAATTTGTCATCATCCACAAACATGTTATCTCATTACACCTATAAAATGTTTCATTAACTACTTAGAGCCATCTCAATATCGTTCAATGACCCACTAAATTTTAAACCCATTATTTAGTGTAATTACTTAGTTGGTTCACCAACCAATCAAACTGGTTGTCATTCTCTCACTTAGAGAACTGATGCACCATTGATCTGACTAATGTTCAGACTATATCAAAATAATATTGAGCCTTTTTTCAATGAAAGGACTTCATCCAAAATGATGAAATAAATTCAAATCTATTATTCATCAAGAAACTAGATAAAACCAATTTCAACTACACACCAACACCCTAGATCCACCTTTACTATCCAATGACTAGTATCATCACACCCATGAACCTACCCACATGGAGATGTACTTAATAATCTTAAATTATATCCATTACTACATGAAATGACTAGACACGATCATACCACTCAAGCCTGAGCAGCAATGTAAAACATCAGTCATCATTGGTTCTTGGTTCATCAGGAACATCATCCATGAATCCCAATAAATTTCCTTCTATATTTAGGGTCACCCCCTCCATGACTAATGGTGCACTCCAACCATATGTATTTACATATAGTACTCATAAAGTGGAATGACAATAGGTCCCATCATCACATGTGTGTCACTCCTCCAGAGCCACACTTACCACTACCAACTCTTGACACCACTCCATTCATGTTTCCATTATCCTCTCATAGGAATTGAATCTCATCCATATCAAAATTTCTAGTATCAAAACCTATAAGAATTATATCATATTGCCTCCCAGACAATGAGGGACAAGGCACAACCTACGGTCAATCACATCACAACACTTGATCTCATATCCAACATCACCTTCCACCATAGAGAAAATTTACCATTTAATCAAAATGCCTAGGAAATATTTTGATAAGGATTCATATTGTGTTTTGGTCCTCAACTCAGACACATCCACTCACTGACCCACAAAAAATAGTAACATGCATAACCATCATGTTTACCACCTTAGTCTCATCTGAATTTAATGGACATATACTACAATATAACCCAATCACAAAAGTTGAATCATGATGCCATGATTCGCATGTCATAAACTCCAAGATCATTAACATCGATCACTAACCATGGTCCTCATCATGTCAATGTCACCTATATAGAAGCACTCTTGGTGGTATTTTTCTAAAACATTCATTTCACCTAATCCATAGTCCAATGCATGATTAACCCCCAAATGGAATTGTCTCAAAACCTAAATCATATACCAACACACTCACCACACCAATGAAATCACATCCCAAACCAAAAGGGTTAGGTATCCTACCAATACTACCCTCTAAATATAGTCTTGATACCAAAAAATTACCACTTAAGGTGGTCTTATCATGAAATCCCAAGGCATTGCTTGTGCATATACAATATACTCATGGTCACATACTATGAATCAATATTAACCCAAATCACCAACCCATACTTCCTATCTCTAAAGGAACTCATAAGCTCAGACTAACCCCAATCTTAGGTTACCCTCACATATCATATTTCATCTAAAATTTAGTACTTGGATCACCAATATCCCAAGTCATATCTAAACGAAACTAAGATCTCCCACCTTGAACATAAACCATAGTACTCACATAGGTCATAGATCATGAGGTACACCTATGCTCTCATCTTACCATCATAATGAAACTCACTGACCAAAAAACTCATTCTTGGGTTCTCACATACATACATATACATATCAAGCATCACATGTCAAGACATAAACAAACTGGGGGACACATCCTCACTAGACATCCTCATACGAGACTACCCCCTCAAGAATCATGATCTAAATTAATCCCTCACTGGGCATCCATATTATTTTTTATTGACACATTAAACAAATAGAACATCGCAATAAGCTATATAAACAAAACACTAGAATACACATTACAATTGAACCCTTTATAAAATATATGACGCATGTACATGTCCACTTATGATTGGGAAAATATCCATAAACCAAAATAAATCATAAAATATAAAAAATCAAGTGTGTCACTCTAGGTGAAATCAAACAATCATAAAAATGGAATCCAAGAAAAAATATCATATCCGTGGTAACCTAGACTTATTATCAAGAAGGGTGTTCCTGACAGACCAGTATGGTATCTATCACAAGCTATGACACATTCATATATTTCCTTTCTACGATAACCCCAAACAGTACAATAAAAAAATACAGACAACTCTATGTCACAGTCACATAATCTTTGATATAACTTTGTAATATCCTCATCCCCTCTCACACTAAATGATAATGAAAGGGGTAAAGAAATGGCCACAGGTATGCATCATCATACACTAGAGGTTTCTGACTAGAAATGGTGGTATAGGGTATTAATGTGGAAAGGATATACCCTTATAATAGAGTGTGTACTAATAGTGTAAATAAATCAAAAAACATCCACAATAATACATCAATGTACATGGAATAAATAAACAAGAATCATCAATAATAAATGCCAAATGGAACATATTCATACAAAATCATGTTTATTCCATCAAAAAATTATTGATCACCCTCCAGGCTAATCACATATATAGAATAAATAAATGGATAAAAGAAAATGAGGATCTACTCCCATCTATGATCCTTGAATCATCCCAATATCCAATACCATCTGAGCTATCATTCTAGATCAAGCTACTCCAGGTCTCTACCAAACTTGAAACCGTGATTATTGAGGTATAATCAGGTGCCTAGTTCCATGACCTCCTGAGAATGGTGTGAGTATAACTCAGTCAGGGACCACTAATGCAGTCTCATACAAAACCAATAAATGTGTTATTTGTGTATGTGACATACTCTGCTAAATAAATATAATACAATGTAGTAGAACAAGTAATGTAACCATCATTGATCTTCAGGTTCTAAAATGACCCCTAGGATAAAATATACCTACTTCGTCTAGTTATGGAGTATATCTGAGAACACAATATAATCATTTCAACTAAAAATTGGTAAAACTACCAACACCAACAATTTTATCATAGAAGGTCCATAGTATTTGGCCTAAATATAACCCCTAGATGGTAATCCTAGAAAATCCAGTAGTTCTGATGCATAAATCCATCCCCTGGGAGATAATCCTAGAAAATTAATCAATATCATGCATTATTTCTAACTCCAAGTGGGAGGAACCATTCTTTTCATTATATTCAAAAATCATCATTGAATCCATTGGGGTGACCCTATGTCATCATGATAATCAATAATCATCGTTGACCCCTAGGAGGTAATATTATGTGTTCAATCATATTAGGAATAAATTTCAACTCCTTGGGGGTGACCCTAGGAAAATCATATAACCTTATTCATATAATCCGGATCTTATGAATCCTAGTTGTCTTACACATAGTAAACAAATCTGAGGGGTAGTATGTTCCTCTAATGATATCTGAAAACAATAAAGAAAACACATGCTAGACATCTTCCCAATCCCATCTAACATAAATGTGATTGGAAACTGAATGGCATGAATTTAAATAATCCCTACATACATATATAATATATATATAATCTATTCAATGTCTATGGTGACACCCACAATCAACTCTACCAATTCCCATATACACCCTCTAAGGTGTCATTATATCACTAGGGAACCCTTTTATGTCCTTTAGGTCATAACATAAAACAGACACCCCCCTTGGATCCTCAATCTTAGTCCCATTTCTTAGTCCAACACCCAACACTCAGAGCTCATATCATCCATAACCATCCTCATCCTTACATCATAACCTCGCTGAACTGGTAAGATAAGTCGTAATAGCATTAGTCTCAAGCGATGGATCAAAAATTTCTCCAATACAGGGTCCTAAATTAGACATTAATCACACAACCAATATATCCAAATTATACCTCAGGTACACCCACCAAGATAATAAAATCTAATATAGAGAAGAACACTCTCCCCATGGTCATTTCAACTATCCCAAAGGTTATAAGACATTCCAATGTTTACTGAGGCATACTAGGGACCCTAACGCTTACCCGTCACAATCCACTACTCATAGGTTGATAAGTCTATGTACCGAATAGATTTATTGTATCCCTGCGATGGTTACAGGTGAATTAGTGATACACTTTTAATTTTATGTTTCTTTTCTATTGAAATAACCTTTGGCTACTGTTAAAGATTCAGTTCCCTGTTGATAAAAAAATCAAACACACATCCAAAGGAACCCAGTTGTTTATAAGGTTCACTATTAAATTAGAATAGATATGTTCTAGGTATGGTTTAGAAATGATCCAATACTATAAATCCACTTGAAAACAAATCTTGGATTACAATGAGTAGGATACAACCTTACACTCGTGTAGCACTATGAAACAATCCCACTAGTGCGTGTAATCCCTCTTAGAACAATAGGGAAATACAACCTCTATGTAACATATAATGCTACCTATGCTTCTTTTCAGTTTAAAAAATGTATTCAATTATAATAAAATTCTTCAATTCCTTATCTAGAAGAAAGGTAAGAACCACATTGATTTTGTTGCATAAAACTCAGTCTGATTTTTTGGGGTCTGATTCTCCCAATCTGATTCCTCCGTGTATGATTCTTCAAAAACAATTATTCATGTATAATTTTCTAATAGAAAACAATAGAAATGAATAATAACCAATATAATACTTGATCATGATAAAACCCAATACGATTCTTCCTTAGTCCAGAAATATTCAATAAGGAAATAACCATTACGTAAAATACTATTTCAATTAATTCATCCTGCTACCAACATAATATGAATATAATTGACAATATGATTATAATGATATTCTAAGTATAATAAATTCCAATTAAAATGATCATCTAAATAAAATCATCACAATATTGTATCTTCTCATTCGCTTTCTCTATCATAACATCTTCAATAAAAGATCAACATGGAGAATTCCTCTTCTCTCCAGAAACACAGAGCTTATATCTCTATTATGGTGAATATTAATTCTTCATTATTCAAGTATAATGTAATTTTTTCCTTTTATAGGTTACCCAGAATTGTTTTGGTGGGAATCACAAAAATCATTCCCTCTTACAAAAATTCACTCAAAATGTAATTTCCCCTAAAATTTCAGAATTCATCTTGACTTCATCAACTCTTCTTGATTGTTCGTGAAACTTATACAATCTTCACAAATTCTTCTATATACTCCCATTTCAATTATTAGTATAATTTCAATTGCTGTGTCAGATTATATCCCGATGATTTCTTCAAAAAAATGCTCTGTTCCAATTGAATGTGATTGAAGAAATAAAATTATCCACTTGAGATATAATATTTCTTTTGAATTAAATGTCCCCCCTTGAAAATTCAATCGTCAATCTCCACTTTCTTTAGAATCTCATTCAAAAAAAGTAACTCAGCTTTTATGAAATGTTTTACTACATTATTAATCATCCTCTTTACATATTCTCTTGACACAATTGAAAACATCTCTTCATTTATAAACCTATTCTTGTATTATGATTAACTTCATGACATTGAAATTATTGATAAATAGCTTTATCATCATCTAATTTTAATTGGAAGGTATTGTAAATTACCATTAATTCTAGATTTTTTTTCATCTCAACCCAAGTATGATATTTTTTGAATACAACCGGTCTAGATACGATCATCAAGGGTATGATCATTTTGAGTGTGATAATTTTGATATTGATCTTTTCCTTCCTGATCTTTACATCAATCATTTTGATATTGATCATTATGATATTTATCATTTCAATATTGATCATTCTGAGGTTTATCATTATGAGATTAGTGATTTTAATATTGATAATTATGGGTAGGAAATGTCCATGTCCTATCTGATGGAAAAAAAATATTCTATTGTAATTCAGAAACACCTTTTCAATCAGTACCTTATTTTAAATCAATACCACCTTTTCAATTAATACCACCATTTCAATCACTTCCACCTTTTGGAACAATACCACTTTTTTTATCAATACTTTCTTTTCGATCAATATGGATACAATTATCCTATTGTCGATCATTAAGTAAGGGGGTGATGGAAAACATTATGCTATAGTAAATCAACACCACTATTTCAATCAGCATCCCCTTTTATTATCTTTCACTAGGATACGATGGTTTTGAAAATCAATTGGTATCACTTCTTTCTCTCTTCCACCTGGATACAATAAATCAGGATATGAGCTTTTTTAGATTTCCAACATCTATTTCAAAATCCAATTCTTTTATCAAGACATCATCACAACTTCCCCATTAAACACATGATTTATGTTAAATAAGAATCATAAAATCAGCGTCACATTAAAAACATCATATCCATACTGACCCTGAATCTCTAGAAAAACCAATACTTTTTTCAAAACAACTTCTTCTCATTATTATGGACTATTATAGTGAGTCTGATTCATTACAAAACATGATGAGTCTTATTTTTATCAATCCCATAGTGAGTCTAATTTTTACCAATCCCACGGTGAGTCAAATTTTTACCAATCCCACAGTGAATCTGATTTCTATCAATCCTATAGTGAGTCAAATTTTTCTCAATCCCATAGTGAGTCATATTTTTATCAATACCATAGTGAGTTCGATTATTATCAATCCCAAACCCAAACATCATATTTATCAACATTGTTTCTTCCTTTCAGGATACTAATCGATTGACAACAAATAAATCCAAAGCAATTCTCAGGCCTAAAAATATCCCCATTTGTATTTGTTGTCAGTACCTACTTCAAACACATCAATATTCATAAAAATCATGAGTAGTATAGTTTCCTTTCTTTCTCCCCCTATTTCGTTCATATCATACAATTTACTTTATCTATCCCCTTTATTGAAAATAAAATTCATGGGGAAATCATGATAAGTTTCCCCCGTACTATAAAATGGTCTCTATTTATTGAGGTTGGGACTTTTATTCAACATGTTTATCACATGATTCTCCAAACAAATAACCTTTAACTAAAAAACACTATGTCTACGTGGGCTATCCCGGTGTAGAAAAAAAGAGTTTATAATCATGGTGATCAATGTTTTCCATAACACAACTTCCATGTAATAACTTTTCCAACCATCTTCTAACATTCTCATTACTGGGGGAAAACCTTGAAATTTTTTGTTTAGGATAAAATTAACTTTCATCCATCTCAACAGACACATCCTAATGTTCAGGTGTATAAAAACAAAACTTTTAAAAACAACTTTTTTGTAACCTCATTACTTTCTTTTTCAAGAAAATTAGAAGACTCATTAATTCCATATTTATTATTTATCTCCTTAAATTCTTTATAAGTTACCACAAGTATACAATGATATTGGGATTAAAGAAGAACCTCTATTATTCCTTAGAAACAAATAACGGACTGAGAGTCCTCTCTCATTTTTTCCTTTTTCTTCTGGTTCCTAGACATTTTATTACACATGCTTTATTCCTTATATTCATCCTTTTTAGATTTTGTAACATCTTATTTGTCATCTATGGAATATTTTTATGAGGATGTAGAACATTCTTAATCTTTAGAGAAATTTTTTTAAATCTATATATAATGTTTTTCTCATGTCTGTCTTTTATTCTGGAAAGATAGTTGAATAGATTTTGATATCATGCCTCACTTTTTCATATTCACTATCTATTGATACCATTTTGTAAAAATTTCTCATATCTTCATAAGTCTTATTATTAATCTATTCTTTTAGTTTTTTTTTACTTCCTCAAATTTCCTATCCAAGTCAATGTGTTCTGGCCAGAAAACTAAGTACTATATCTTTTGAAACTTAGCATTTCTGTGTTTAATATCATCTAAAACATTTGGATTTTGTGAATTGATAAGAATATTTTGTTGTTATGGTAACAAAACAAGACATCCTTTATCAAGGTCTCCAGGTTCCCTACACCATTCACAAATTTTTTCCAATTACTTGAACTTATTATCAATCTTTACATCATTCTTCTTAGATTACTTCAACACATCCTTCTTAGTACTCTTCTATTGAGAGAATTGACTCCCCCTCAAACATTTACTTCCATATCATGGAGAATAATAGTAGTGTTTTTAGTTGAGCCAACAATTATTCTATGTATTTCCAAATCCACCACAATAACATCAATATCTATTAAATGAGTATTTTCCTATGAAACTTCCTTATTGACTGGAACTATGAATACATTTCTCAGCAACATTCTTATCTTTCATTTCATAGCCACCGAACTTTATTTTATAAATCATATTCTTCATTTTCTTTTCTATATTATCCAAACTAGAATTATTAGAAACCTCTATGGGTTGTGAAAGTTTTAAAGCATTTTTGGACATAGGGTTCATTGTGACTTCTGAATTCACAACATTGTTGGTCTTGTCGATATACATAACTTTCCCATATTTCATCCTTTCAAAAACAATTACATTCTTATTATCACCATTTTAAGGTGACTTTTGTTGAACCTTGATAGGTTTCTCATTATAGTAAAATTCACCAATTTTAGTGACGGTGTTTTGGACACTTGTATTTCTTAATTCAGCTTCAGATAAAGTTTTTGGACAAGTCCCAACTCTTATTCCTTTTCCTTTAGATTAACTTCACAATGCTCATTATGATTATTTTCTTCTTCAATATATTTCTATAAATAATCAATATCATTATCTATATTCACTTTATCATCTACAAAACATCTTGGATTTTTTGTTTAAGAACATTAATCTTCCAAATTTTTGTTTTTTTTCAAGCATTATGATCGTCTCCAGAATTCCTTCAACTCTTCTTCCAAATGCATCTCAATTTGAGTATCTTCTTCATCAAAACTGTTGATTCTGAATTCTTCATCATTAATTTTTTCAATAAATGAATTTTCCCCTACATGCCCAATTCAATTTTCAGATCCATCTTCACTTTATTCTTCTTATTCAGAACAAATACTTTCGTTGCTAGAATAACTTTCCTCATTAACTATTTAAATAAACATGTTTTCTTCACCATCATTTGTAACATCCTCACTATAATATTCCTTATACAAAAATACAAGACTTTTGTATTTGGAAAACGTCTTATCTTCCCTCATGGAATATAATTAATCTGTATCACCCTTTTTCCTCCACGATCTTATTGTCTTTCATTATTCATCTTCACTTTATTCTTCATAACATTCTAATTAGTTACCACTTATTCAAAAATTGGAAAAAAATCCTAATGGATCCACAACCAAAAAATTTTATGGGATGTTCCCCTTCATACCTTTTGGCACCTATTTTCACATTTTTAGAAAACAATGATAAAATATCATTTTTATTTTTAGATACCTAATTTTTAGAGTTATAATCACAATCTTCTTATTCATAAATAATCTTCTTTGACTTTTATTTCATCATAGCCTTGAAATAAATTTCTCTATCAACTTTTTTATCTCTTTATAGTCTTCTCTCTTCTCATTTCACATTTAATAAGAGAGATATGAAAAACATCAAGATATAATGTTTCAAGATCATTATCTTCCTATGAAAAAACTTTTTCATTGAATTTTTCAATTAGGATTCTCAATATCTTTTCAACCATAGTAGAATCATACAGATTTTCTCCAAGAGATCTAATATTACTCAATATGTCATTCACTCTAGTAAATAATTCCCTAATAGGTTTGTGCTCATCTATTTTGAGATCTTCATACTTAAATCTCCATTTTTTTAAATTTTACATCTTTAGCTTTTTATGTCTTTCGTATCAATTTTTAAATTTATCCCTTATACCTTTGGTTCTGGAAACACCTTTCACTCTTAAGAATTCACTTTCATAAAGTGATGAAAATATAGCATTCTTCTCCCTTCCATCATTCTCAATATGCTTCTTATCAAAAGTTGTAAGTGGATAATTAACATCAATGGGTGGAAACCCAACTTAACAACTTCAAGAACCTCATAAATAATTGACATAAGATAATGTAGCATTCTATCCTTATAGATATGATAATTATTTCCATAATAGATCATAATACCCTTATTGTTCACACAACACAGATTATCCATCATAACTTCTTCTTCAAATACTACAACATAGAATATGAAAAGGGAACCAACCCATTGATACTAATTGTAAGTTCCCAATAAATTTATTGTATCACTTATAGGTGGAGTGGGTGAATCATTGATATTATTTTTATTTTATGTTTCTTTTCTATTTAAACAACCTTATCCTCCTGGTAAATATTCAATTATCTACTGAAAGAAAATCAAACACACATCCATAGTAACATAGAAATTTACAAGGTTCACTATTAAAAAATAATTGTTATATCTTTTGTATGGTTTGGAAATAATCCAATTCAATAAAATCCACTAGAAAAAAAATCCTTGGATTTCACTGAGTAGGATAAACCCTTACACTCATGTAGCACTATGAAAAAGTCCACCTAGTGCATGTGCACCCTGTTAGCATAATAGGACAATACAACCTCTATGTAACAACTCATGTTGCCTATGCTTCTTTTCAATTCAGCAAATGTATTTAATTGAAATACAATTTTTCAAATATTTACCTAGAATAAAGGTAAGAACTGCCTAGACATTGTTACATAAAACTCTGTCTTATTTTTCTATGTCTAATTCCTCCAAGTATGAATTTTCCAAAACAATTCTCATTTACTGATTTTCTAATATAATACAATAGAAATGAATCATCACAAATTCAATATCTGAGCACGATAAAACCTAGTATGATTCTTCCACATCCTAGAAATATTCATTAAAAAGATACCCATTATGGAAAATCCCATTCAAATTAATTCAGCATGATACCAACATAAGCCGAATACAATTGATAAGATAAATATGATGATCCGGTGAGTTCGATAAATTCTGAGTACAATGATTATACAAATACAATCGTCATAATATTGTCTATTATATTTTACGTCTCCATTAGTACATCTTCAATACAAGATAGATATGAATATTTTCTACTCTCTCAAGAAACTTAGAGCTTCTCTCTCTACTGCGGTGAACTCCAATTCATCGTCAATCAAGTAAAATGTACTTTTTTCCTTTTATAGCTGACCCACGAGTGTTTTGGTGGGAATTCAAAAAATCATTCATGTTCACACAAATTCACTCTAAATGATATTTCCCCTAAAATATTAGAATTCATTTTTATTTCATCAAATCTTATAGATTTTTCTATAAACTTATATTTTCATCACCTCTACTTCTCCAAGCTCTCATTTCAATTATCATCCTGATTTCAATTGCTGGGTTGAATTAACTCATATTTATTTATTCAAAACAATGATATGTACAACTTGAACGTGATTGAATAAATACACTCCTCCACTTCAGATACAATCATTCTTTTGAATGAAAGACTCCCCCTTGACAAGCTCCCCCTTGACAATTCATTCATTATTCGTTACTTTCTTTAGAACCTCATCCAAACGGAGTAACTAAACCCTTTTGAATTGATTTACTACATTTTTATCATTCTCTTCACATATTCTATTGAAAATATAGAAAAAATAAATTAATTTATTAGACTTTTCTTTTATCCTGACTAGATTCATGGCTTTGAATTCATTGAGAAACACATTTAGCATCATCAGATTTTAATTGGATTGTATTGTAACTTTCCATTCATTCATGCTTCTTTCTTTTCATCTCAATCCATGTATGATCTTTTCTGGATACAACTATTCTGGAAATGATCATCTTGGGTATGATCAATTTGGGTATGATCATTTTGATGTTGGTGTTTTCCTTCCGGAGCTTGAAATCAATCATTCTAATATTGATCATTCTAATATTGATCATTTTTATATTCATCATTCTGATATTGGTCATTCTGTGATTGATCATTCTGAGATTGATCATTATGAGGTTGATCATTCTGATATTGATCATTCTAGGTCTGAAAATTTTATGGCCTACCTAATGGAATACAAGATGCTACAGCAAATATGTACCACTATTTCAATCAATACCTCCTTTTCAATCAATACCACTATTTCAATTAATACCAACTTTTTGATCAATACAACATTTTTGACTAATACTTCCTTTTAGATCTATATAGGTATGATTATGCTTATGTTGATCTATAAATAAAATGTTTATGGAAAAAAAAATGCTATAGTAAATCATTATAACTATTTCAATTGGCATCACCTTTATTTTTCTTTCACCCGAATACAATTGTTTTGAAAAGCAATCAGTATCACTTCATTGTCTCTACAACCCAGATACGATAAATCTGGATATGATCTATTTGTCTTTTCAATATCTCTTTCACTATCCCTTTCTTCTATCAATCGTGCATCACATGTTCTCTATTCAAATCATGGTTTATGTGAAATACAAACCAGAAAATCATCATAACATTTAAAACGTCATAGTCCTGATGACCTTCATTCCCTTGAAAAACCATCACTTCTTTCAAAATAGCATCTTCTCATTATAATGGACTATCATAGTGAGTCTGATTCTATAAAAAACATGATGAGTCTAATTTTTATCAATCATTTAGTGATTCCCTTTTTTATCAATCCTATTATGAGTCTTATTTTTATCAATCCCACAGTGAGCCTGATTTTTATCAATCCCATACCAAAACATAATTATTTTCAACATACTTTATTCCTTTTAGGATACTAATAAATTGACAAAAAATACAACCAAATCACAACTTGGGCCTAACATTAAGGCACATATACTTAGAGACACTACTTTTACGTAATTCATTCATTACTTCACCTTAAGATTCACATATCTCAAGAAATATATTTATCATCCTAAACTTAACCATCGGTGGATGAGGCATCAAGCCGCTGCACAAGAGTTCTAAGTATCCCTTGGCACTTTATGTAATCCATTTATAGACATTGATTTTTTTATTAAACAATTTATATAATTTTAACAATATAATCACCCTTGGTGGTGACATCACACATATCACATGCCATATAAAACATGAATAGTACCATAAGTGAAATAAATAAGGACCAAATTACTCAAGTATGTAGTTATTCCATTTGAATCACCACTCGAGATCACTCACCTAGGTTCATCTAATCTCAATCATCCATTAATCATCATTATGAGGCCTTAAATCAATCCAACCATCCAAAATAATTAATTATAAATATTTTATAATTTATTAAAAAAATTAAAACTAATTATTCAATTTAGTGCGAAAATTCATAACTCTTAAAAACTAATTGAGGCATGAACACTCAATAAAAGCTCATGCAATGTGGTATGACCCCCGCCCAACATGATCTATAACTTTGGACATAAAAAATTTCCAATTCAACTACCTGATTTAACATTCAATTTTATCCAAATTTTCCATAAACCCAAAATATTTACATATTTTCAAATTCTTGAAGTGGAACGCCATGCCACAATATAAATAAATCCTCTAAAAATATCCTCTAGACAATCCACATAATATCCACATTATTTTTTCTCAAATCTTCACTAAAACCCTAGCCAGAGATGACTGAAAATTGTGGAATCATGGGAAATCAAGAACAAAAAGAGGTAGAGAAAGATATTGAACTTTGATTGTAGCACCCAAATACTTTACAATATTTTCCTATTATAATAAATTTAATTTTGTTAATATCTTGCATTACACGCAACAACTACTTTCGTTGATGGATTGCGTTACACACAAGACAATATTTTATTGAATATAATTAATATTAGGAGTTATATTGTTTGTTATAAATAGGATTAACTAACATACTTAAATAAATGGTTTAATTCATTTGTTACCAATTAATTAGAAATAAATATAAAAAACAATTGAATATTAATTATGTGTTTTTATAAAATACTCTTTTTATGCACTAAAGGTGTTTTATCATGATAAATTAAATTCATTACTATTAGTGAATGATCTAAATGAAATTTATATATTATATATTCAATAAATTATTTTGACATTCATCAAATAGATTTTGTAGGCATAAGATAATAACCAGTCCAAATTTATGCATAAAAGGCTATATATTTCAAAAGGTAGTTTTACTGCCTTCAAATAGTGAATCGGTTTTAAAAGTAAATTTTAACAATTTTAAAACCTTTATTGTAAAAATAAAATTTATTTTTAAAATAAAATTTTCATAATTATCTTAGAGTAAATATTTAATATATTTTTGAGAAGTTTCTTTTTCTTGGATGAATATTGAAAACATGGGATTCTAACTAAAAACTACCTTTTCGTTTAAAAAATTTATAATGATGGATTGTATTTTGAATTTTTTTTAAAGTGAAAATAGATCAATTACACATATATTAATCCAATTCAGTTCATTGGAATCATTTTTATATTGAATTTACATATAAAAACTTACTAAACTATTGAACATTTTCACTTTAAAAACATGTTTTCTCGTCCCATCTCCGGGATTAATTTTAAATTTATATTCGTCACCTAAGTGATTTGAATTTTGAAAAAAGAATTTTATATTTTTAATAATAATAGTTTATAATTTATAATAAGTTAAAATTAATTTTTGATCAATATTATTAGTGAAATCTGTTAAAATTAATTACTCTGACTAAGAGAAAAATGATTTTACCAAGGGACAAAACATTATAATTAATGGAAAAAATGACACATAAATTTGTCCAAAACCCTATGGGATAGACATATTTTTATATTATACCTTATATTATATATATTTTTCAATTATTTTGGGTTGGTTACATAAATTAAATGTTGGTGGAATTCACTCTTTCAAACAATTACAAGTGTGTCACTCACCCCACTTATAAAGCGTCTTCCCATCTTCTCTCCACTTTACACCTTCAAAACACATTGGTTCAGAAAATAAATACCCAAATAACTCCTCATATTACTTAATATTATCTTATAAGTCTTATCATGTGTATAAATATAAATTAGTAATGTATTAGTGAAAAATTAAGGAGGATACTCAAAAACCAGGTAATGTTCTTTTAAACACATTTTTATTTTATTTCAGTCTCCACCTCCTTAAATTTATATTATAACATGATTAAATACAAAAATATTTATCTTAAATGTAATTGTATGTTTTTTTGTTATGTTTTCTACATATAAATTCACACACTTTCATAAAATGAGTTAAAAAATAGTCTTTCATGTGTACGACGGACTACCGTCTTGTGAACCGATGTCATTCATTTTTCCATTACCACAATTAAAGGGTTGAAATAATGATGGAATTATATTTTATATATGATAAATATTATATTTATGATGTTTTTATTCTTTTTTAATTATTATTTTACATATAACTTTATTCATTTTTTTTGTGCGAATTTGATAACATCACTCGTGTGTACGGTGGACTGTCGTCTCGTGAAGTGATATGACTCATTCACGGTTTATATAGAATATATTAAGGATTTTTTAATAAAAATATGTGATATATAAGATATAATAATGATACTCGAATAATACAGATATTTATATATATCATTTACTTTTCTTTTATTAAATATGATAAGAAAATGGAAACAATGTTCATGTGTATGTATGACCCACCGTCTCTATGAATGGTGTATTTCATTTCATATCACCAAATTTCATGGATTACCTGATATATATATATATACTCAATATATATGATATTTAAATCATGGTGTAAATTCAAACAAAGATGAAATCATGATCATAGTAAGAAAAAAAAAGGCCAAAACAAACATAAAAACAGGGAAATTAACACCCAAAACAATGAAAAGAATGAATTATTATTAACAAATGGGTGATAATATGTTATAGAAGGGCCATAGATTATATTATAAATATTTTTATTTTTATTTTAAAAACTAATAACATACTTAAGATGACTACATATGTGGTTAATGATTGTTCATCCAAAAGGAAGCGTAAGGTAATAGATTTTATATAAATTTACATTCCATTAATAATTAATTTTTATTATGAACCAATTACATTTTATGAGGTGAATACTTCATTATTCATTTTTTTATGTTATATTTTAAATTATTCTCTCCAAGGGGATTTTATTCAAAAATTACCAAGCATCAATAATTATTGTGAAATATCACTTTCTTTTGTGATTCTTAACATTATCTTTAAACAATCACTTAATTTTAATATTTTTTCATTATAAGTTAAACAAATATTAAATATCTATATTTTTGTGTAATGGATATCATTATTTACTAAATAATATGCCATTTTTAAATATTATTTTTACTTTGATAGTTATTTAATTAATTGGGAAAATATTGATAAATTTGTATCTATTACTCAATATAGATATTTAATAAGGAACATTGTTTATGAATTAAATAAATTATTTGATATATTAATAATTATTTAAAATAGTATCACATGGTTTCAATATAATTTAAATTAATCTCTTTCATGCATGATGGTACGTATGTTGAGTGTCACTCCTCCTCCACTATAAAAAGCCCCACTCACCTCCCACTTACTAACACCTCTCAAGCCACTTTGGATCAACCAATATCTAACAAAATAAATCCTCAACATCCATCCCCTAATTATTGAATCCTACCCTTATAGATAAATTCATATAAGGAATACATTTTTTTAATACCCAAAAGAGTTACCCAAATAATAGGTAACATCCACCCTCATGTTCCTTTCTTTTATTTTCATTCTCCGCCCATGAAATTTTTTTATTCCATGCTTG
The DNA here is from genome assembly GCA_963277665.1 of Viscum album. Taxonomy (NCBI): domain Eukaryota; kingdom Viridiplantae; phylum Streptophyta; class Magnoliopsida; order Santalales; family Viscaceae; genus Viscum; species Viscum album. The sequence continues at coordinate 195,361,914 of OY728157.1, read as the reverse complement.
TATAACAACACCAGTATCCAAAATATAAAAGTATTTTTTATACTATGTTTTTGACCTACACATGAATTCACTTCCATCTAATGGGTAACAAACATACTATTTATGTGTAAATTGAACTACGAGCTCACAAAATAGTGATTGTTCATTTTTCCTTTACCACCTTTAATGGGTTATTATTTTTATTAAATGATTATGAAACCTATATATTTTTGGATACATTATGATGTGATTATATTTTTATCATACCCATTTCATTTCATGGGTTTTTATATTATTTGTTTTTGATTTTTTGGCACATATATGTATGATTTTATTATGAAATGGGTGGGACCTATATCTCCCTCCAATGATTTGGGTAATGATTTATATCTCATGAGACAAACTAAGATGGTCTTTTGAGTGAACCATGACCACTAATATGGCCATGGGAGTGAACCATGACTACCAAGATGGTATGAGGAGTGAACTCATGCTACTAATATGGTCATGGGAGTGATCCATGACTACCAAGATAGTATGGGGAGTGAACCCATAATACCAAGATGGCCTTGGAAGCAATGCCTTGTCTTCTAGGAAAATCATATTATATGATTATGTGTTCTCTACAATTACATGTATTATTCATATGTTATTCTATCATGAATTATGTTCATTATTTATTTATGATTCATGTCTTATGGACTGCCAAGACTTATACCAATATTCATGTTTATGATCTTATGATATGGAGGGTATGATCTACTAATGTTATGATCATGTTCTCATACCCCTATTCTTATGTTTATTTTTACATGTCTCCCTTGGTTAATCTTACTATATATATAATCTCACCCCTTTTTATGTTTCCTTCCCTAGGTTATGAATATATGTATTAATTATGATGTTTCTAAGAAGGTTTCTAATAATGAAGACCCCGGTGGGAGATAATGAATCTTACTTCTGTGCTATTGTTTAGGTTTACATGTTTCTAAAAGAACTAGAAAAATATGTTCTTTAGGCCTCTGTTTGATTATTGTTTAAATGTTTCTACAAAAAAATTCTAATGTTAATGTTTGAAAAGTGAGTAATGGTTACATTACTGATGATGATGAGACTACAGATGAAATTTTAAAGGAAAAAGATATTATGTAATACGATGTGGTATCCTTGTTAAGGGATTAAGTATTAAGTGTAATAATAAAATTTTTATTTATTTGGATTCAAGAATAATTTTGAAAAATATAAGGATTTTTCAGTTGTGTTTTTGTTCTTTGTATTTACAACAACACATTGAAATGTTCTGGTGGAATAAGAAATAAATTTAATGTAAAGGTTATGTCCATGAAAAATAAATGATTAAGGGAAAGATAACCCTTAATATGTTTCATATTTTAATGTAATTTTTTTGATAAAGATATATGGGATGCGAATAAGAAAATTATACAGTACTGATTACCTTGGACCTAATGAAGGACTTTTGGACATGTGTATTATTCTATAATTTATGAAGCTTATAAAATTTTTTGATATAAGGAATTGATCCAAAATAATTTGGAATAAGGAAAAATTCATGATTTCAATAAGTAAATATGGTAATTCAGGTCATTACCCTATTTCAAGAGAATACTTGAGGAAGGTATGCACATGTTTGGAATGTGAAAACCTAGAGCTAATTTGTGGTATTTTTGGGAATCAATGATAAGAAGGTTTGTTGACTTTATTTCTAAAGTTTTGTATTTTAATATTTCATAAGGGTTATATGGTTAACCATTTGTGAAATTTTTAAGTTAAATTTTGGAGGAATTATTTATGTCTTGATATAGAATTAAAAACATTAGTTAAAAGGCTATTTAGTGATTAACCTAATTCCAAGGATGTCCATCATATTTATTTTAGAAATTATATTACTGTGTTTATAGAAAATAAAATCATGTATGTCAGGTGAAAACAAATCTTGTCCAAAAAATGGTATCAACGACTGAAGGACGTTGAGGGTTTCATTCCTACCACTAGCCTACATGATGTCCTCAGTTAATGTATAATTATTTTTTATGAATAAATTTTTTTGATGAAAGAATAGTGTCAGTTATTATTTTTATAGATTAATATATTAAATATATTAATTTTTTATAATATTTAGATACAATTAGTTATACTTTTCATTATTTCATGGACCTTAAGATCTTATAAAAGTGCATTTTAGTGCTTTAGGCATCAATTTTAATTTCTAGACATCCATTTATTATAAAAATGGATGAATTAGAAATAGATAACAACACAACCAAATAATGAAATTTTTTTATTTAAATATATCATGAATGTATGTTTCCTTATATTATTGGTCAATAAAATAATTACTCATAGATATTATAATGATAAAAAATTCCTTGACAAAAAACCTTAATTTCTGTTTAATTAATGGCCTTTTAAATCATCCAAAATTTATGACATTGAGGCCATCAAATTTTCTTTATTTACTTGTTTGTGATTGATTACCTAAATCAATACATGTTAATATTTATCCTTTTCATCCATGTCTAATTGTTACTACCAACCTATGTTCTCCTTTTTTGAAACATATTTATATGTTACAGTGGGCAATCCTTATGGTTCCAATATTCCTTTTTTAATAGAAGTTTTAGTATTCATTTTTATGTTGTGGTTTCAATGAATGAAACTTTAAAGTATTAAACCATTGATTATCCAGATGAATTTCAATCCTTGAAGAAGTATTTCTGATATTATTACAGTTGTTCAAAATGATAATGTTCTGCAAGGTGGGAATTACAGTAGCTCTATCCGAGACTTCATGGTACTGAGATACTTTAAAATTACAAGAATCATTATTAATAAGCTGGAATGTTTGAAGCCTTATGGATTAATCCATTTAATGAATAAATAATGTTAAATTTTAAGAGGGCGCCAAAAATAAATCCTAGAATAACAGGATAAAGAGTTTTTTAGAGATCAAAATAGGGATATAGTTGAATGTATACATGGATCATGTAGTTTCTCCACTAAATTGGAAGTTTAAATTACAGGTTATATCACTACGGTACAAATGAAATGTCAAGGGTATTAGAATAATATCTGGTACAAATTCAATTCCACCACAATTGTGCAGACTATTAGAACATGACAAATTCACCTCCCATGGAATTTGAGGGTGAGATGGTCTAACCTCCTTGACAAGATTTCCTATTTTAACTACAATACCACTCATGTTTATCAGGAATCCAATTATATTGATGATAGACTAAAAAAGGGAATATTATGAAGTTTACTACTTTAACATTCACCCTACTATTTTAATGCCCCTCATGCAAAATGGAAAATATAAATCCCTTTCTTCAAACTGTTGTAACTTTCCTTATATATAATGAGAGCCACCATGCTCATTTTTCTCATAAAAACCTATTAATTAAATTATGTGTTATGAATATTATTCTATAACTTATGAAAATATATTTTTTAAACAAATATAACATGATTTGATAATTAGAAATGAAAATATGAGAACCTATTGAATATAAAAGATATTTTTTTTATTTTTATTCTCCCAAAAGTGTTTTAACTTAATAAATTAAATTAATTAAAATTATTTAGTTATATTAATGTAATATATATTTTATATATTCAATAAAATGTCTTTTCAATTCTTTCAAAGGCCTCCTCTCCTCCCACTTCCTCACACCTCTCATGCCAATTTTTCTAGAAACATATTTGTAAAAATTGCTCCTAAAAATCCCTCCAATAATCCTTTATGACTCACCTTGATCATAAATTCATACAAGGAAGACCATTGGTAAAAACCAAATGGAGTTACCTAAAGAAGATGTAACATCATTCCTCAAGCTGTGTTTTTTTATTTTCATTATCCACCCCCTAAAGTCATCGTATTCCATTATTGTATAAAAAAGAATCATAAATATACTATTATGTTTTTATAAAAAGGTTTATACCTACACATACACACACTTCCATCTAATGGGTAATGAATATACAATTTATGTTTCCTGTGAACTACCGTCTCAAGAAATAATGATTACACATTTTTCCTTTACCACATTTAATGGCTAAGAATTATGATTTGAAATCTCTCTCTATATGATATATATGATACATATTATTTCTTCATGATTATTTAATTATTATTTAGAACATATCTTTATACTTTCCATTTTGTGTAAATACAACAATTTCATTTGAGGGAGTGTGGACAACTACCCCCTCAATGCGATGTGATTCATTCAAACACTACATGAATTGTATTGAAGATATGTTTAGTGAAACTATATGATATATACGAAATAATAATTATACTTTAATAATATATATATATATATATATATTATTTTCATTTTTTATTTTATTCAATATGACAATAAAATGGAAACATTGTTCATGCATACGTACCGCCAACCATCTCCAAGAAAGGTGTATTCCATTTAAAATTTATGTATTCTTAATATTGATATAGTAAACATATAATAAATTTAAATTATATTTATATCATGTTTTAAATTATTTGAATCAAGATATATGTATAAGGAAATTAATATGCGTACGAAAAAAAATGCAAATATTACTCAAAGCGTAACCTTAACATGTAATTGTTAACAAGTGGGTAATATAAAGTCATAATAAAAAAACATGTGGTATTAGATGTAATAATATTGTTATATAATAAATTTATAATAAAATTATATTTATTATACATGATTTTTGAATGAGTATGAAGAGATTCAAGACATAAGGTAAGACAATTTCCTCCCAATTTTAATTTCCATGAGATTCATATTTTATTCACTACCAATTTATTTTGTGTGGTGTGAATACTGACCATGGATGAATTTTATAATTATTATAATTAAATTTATTAGTATTTAACTATTAATTTGATAATTTGTTTTTCATGGGCTCTATTTTTCAAAAGTTACCAAATCAGTAAAGTAGTTTTGTCTCAATTTTCCTTCATTGAGACGCATGCCATTTTGTGCATTATATTTTTCCATGAGGTGTATATAATTACATTGATATTTTATATCATTAATATCTCTATCTTAATGACATTTAAATTATTTATATAATTTTATTTTCTTACATGTGGAATATGGTTCATAGTTACCAAGTGGTAATAGTTTTTTGAAACAATCTCATCACTATTTGAGATTGTTTATGATTATGCTTCCTTTGATGAAATATTTTGATCCATATCTTAATAAACCTCATGAATTTTATTATTCTCCTTTTATTAGTGATATATTTATGTATTAGTACCATTTTTTCAATATTTTCCACATATGTTATCTCAGAAAGTGCTTCCAAAAAATCCTTACTTTACCTCTCTCTTTGGTCGGAAACATGTGTTTCTTCAAAAACATGTTTTCTAAAAAATGTTTCCAAATTATTTCAACTATTATCCAATGATGTTTAAAAGAAATTTTTATCCATGTTTTAACTTTTAAAATATTGTTTTAAAAAGGAATCTTCTTTCCGTTTTCCGATCAAGGAACACTTCTTAACTTTTTATGGTGAAAAAGGAATGTCTAGCATTTAAGAATCTATATGTAATCATTTTCTGGATGATTCATTTACATGATTAAAATTTTATTGAAGAAAATTTTTCCTAATGTTTTGTTAATTATTATTTTTAAATGTTTTTAATGAAAATTTTTCTTAAAATTTCTTGATGTTTAAAAAGTGTTTTAAATTATTTTCAAATACTCCTTTATAAGTTTTCAAAATATAGTTTTCAAAGAAAATTTTTTAAATTATTTTAAAGATTATTTTATAAGTTTTTGAATTATTTTAGATTATAGTTTATTTCAAGATATTTTCAAGATTATTTTATAATATTTTTAAAGATAGTGGTTTTTAAAAAAAATCAAGGCTTCCTTATAATTTTTCAAGTTTAATTTGAATTAAATAGTTTTCAAAGGGTTTTATGTTTTAAAAAGTGTTTTCTGAAGAAGAAAGGATATTTTCATTAAGAAAATATTTTAAAAGATATTACAAAATTATTTCCCATATTAAATGTGATCTGTCAATTTTACTCATGCCTTTCTAGAAAATGATCTAAAGATTCCATTCATATTGTTTCTCTGAATGGTATATGCTTGATTTCATGGTCTTTGTGAAACCTAGTTATCTTTCATGAGTTATATATTTATGAAACCTGTTATATATTTAAGAATTAAATTTCTCTTTCCCGGGTTATGATTTTGATGAAATTATTATTAAACATTTTTTCTACAGGTTAAGATATGATTACATGTTTGTGATACTTATTTTATTTCATGGGTTATGATATGATTTTTAATGATTTTTTTATACATGTATGTATGATTTCACTTTGAGGTGGGTGGTACATATATATCCATCCAATGTATTGGGGAAAGATATATATCTCTTAAGATATAGAAACATGGTATTGGGAGTGAACATTGACTACTAATATGGCCATGGGAGTGAACCATGACTACCAAGATAGTATGAGGAATAAACTCATGATTCTAAGATGGCCATGAGAGTGAACCATGACTACCAAGATGGTATGGGGAGTGAACCCATACTACTAAGATGGACTTGGTAGTGATGTCTTTACTACAATGGAAATCATATTATATGCTTATGTATTTTCCACAATACCATGTATTATTCCTATTTTATTATTTCATGGATAATGTTATTTATTTATTTTTTATTCTTATCTTATGGACTTAAAAGATTTATTCCATAATACATGTTTATGATCTTGTGATATGAAGAGTATGATCTTCTAATGTTGTTATCATGTTCTCATATCCCAGTGCTCATGTTAATTCTTATATTTCTACCTTGTTTACCCTTACTGAGATTCTAAACTCACCCCTTTTTATGCTTTCTTCCCCAGGTTATGAAGATATTTATTACGTATGATGTTTATAAGAAGGGTTATAGTATTGAAGAAGCTAGTAGGAGAAAATGTATCTCACTTAAATACAAGTATTTATTCTTCCATGATTTCAATGGAACTATAATAATATGGTCTTTGGGAATTTTATTGTTTAATGTTTTAAGTATTCCAAAAAATTTATGTATTGTTAATGTTTTAAAAGCAAGGGTTGCTATTGTAATTAAACCATATTGACCATTTGAGATAACAATTATCATTTTTCCTTTCCCTGGGATATGACGATGAATTCTCAGAATGATTTTCAAGAATGTTGATCATTTTCTTATGTTTTGTTTTATTTTCTCTTCCAAATGTAATATGGGTATCAACTATGTAATATGGTTTCCCAAAACTAAAAAATTATTCTGTCCTTTTAGATTTGAATCTTGTATCAATTCCAATGTAATAAAGTAATACATTAGCTCGGGGGACTGGGGTTGGGGTAATTACAGTTGGTATCATAGGATGTTTAGTAGAATATATGGGAACTTGATTTAAAATAACATAGATTAGGGAATATAACCCTAAGATTGAATTTGAGGATAATTATAGAAGTAAATCCTAATGTTTTGGTAATGTATTGATTATGAGGGTCTTCATAGAATTATATCCCTGTCAAGATACTACATGTGGATGTGGTTCTAGAACATATATTCCTAGTGGGTAATAACTCTGAAAAGGGTGCATCAGCATTGATTCAATTGTAACCCGGTATATAACAATAGTCCTTATTGCAAACCTAGTTTGACACTCCATGGGAATATCCTTTGGATAATTAACATTTTTTTTACAAACCAATATGATGGAAATAAAAGTAAAAATTTCCCAAAAGAAACCAAAGTATATTATTATGAGATTAACACTGCATAAATTTGTTACTTATGTTGACAGTTACACAATATTTGGAATTATAAATTATGATTCAAAAATCATAATTTTATGGGATAATTATGTATATGTAATTTTTTATAAATGTAATCTGGAAGGAAGACCAATATCAATAATTATAGACAATTTAGATATTTCTCTTCTAAGGAAACCAATAAAACTGGTATTGGAATAGATCAAATTATGTCTATATTCGGAAAACTTAATCAAGCTATTACAAATAACCTTTCCTAGATAAAGAAACCTGTTACATAGTGAGATTATCCTATGCTAGATCACTTTATGAGATAGAAGCCTCAATCCATTAGTGGGACTACTAATCCAATTATAGATGAGCAATAGGTTTCTTCTCTAGAGAAGATATTTTTGTATTTGGGATGTAGAGAAAATAAAAAGGTTATACTTTCCATGTATTGTCTCAAAAGAAATGTTGATCAATAGTGTTCATTGATCTAGAATACTAAGGAGGAGGAATAAATTTAACTTAAGGAATTATGAAAATCAAATTATCATATAATATGATTTTCATAGTAGTCAAGGTATCCCTGCCAAGGCAATCTTGGTAGCATGGGTTCACTCCCCATACCATCTTGGTAGTCTTGTTTCCCTCCCATGGCCATCTTAGTAGCATGAGTTACTCCTCATAGCATCTTGGTAGTCATGTTTCTCTCCCCTGGCCATCTTATTTTTAAAGGTTCAATCCCAATAATATATAAGTCTATCTCATGATGTATAAATATTTACCCAATATATTGTATGGAAATATAGGTCCCATCAATATCATAATGAAATCATACATACATGGCCCAAAAATCATAAACAATAATATCTGTAACACCCCGAGATTTTATGATAAGTATTCTTATTAAATTATTTGATGTCATGTCTTTTATGCTACACCATGATTATCTTGTGCTATACTCAACACTGTATTAGCTTGTAGTATACGCAACACAATTCTTGGATCGTGTTATACACAATTTCAAGTAAGTTTGATAATAGTCATTATAGACGACATTGAATGTATATATATATATATATATATTAAATGTATAAATGAAATATGGTTGGATTTTTTTATACGCAACAATAAAGGAGTCTTGCACAACACGCAACCCTAACTTGGCTTTCATTACACACAACCGCGACCTTCCTCAGTAGCGTGTGTAGTACGCAATACCGGGTTTCACTAAACAATGATATATGGTTATAATATTATTATAAACTAGCCGTTATGAATAGTATTAACTAAATTTTGATTTTTATAACATTATTATTCGTCTTACACATTTTCTAGAACATGGTATGAGAACAAAATAAATTTTTTCGGGTAAAATAAGTATTTTTCAAAAAATGCAGTTTTGCCGCCTTTTGATGGCACACCCATATTAAATATAATTTTTAAGAAGTTTATAAGTTAAATTTTACAAAATAAACTTATTATTTTGAATCATGATATAAAAATTTACAATGGATAATGTTTTGATATTTTTTTGATAACATTCATATTTTAATGAATAGTAAAAACACGCTATATTTTAATTAAAAACAACTTTTTTCATCGTAATAATTTATGTGGATAAATTATAATATTGAATGGTTTTAAAGTATAAATAGAATATATTTTTACCATTTCATATAATTTATGTCATTATCATTGATTTTACCTGGAATTCGTAGGTTAAATCAATTTAATCTTTTTCAATGTTTTAAACAAAATCCCATTTTCTTTCGACAAAGGGATTAATTTTAATTTAATTTCTGCAACTTTTCTGTATTGAATTTGGAAAAATGGATTCCATATTTGGAATAATTGGGTCTAAAATATGTTAATAGGCTACTTTTTATTTTTGGGCATTATGAATAGTGACTACAGTAAAATTTATTTTCGATAGTCAAAGGTAAATCGAATAATTAAGGGTAAATATAAGATTATAAAATTACCCTAACACTTTTAAAAATCCTATTTGATGACTACAAGTCGACCCATATCACCTAAGGTTCGGATTAGAGTCATTTAATGGACTTTTGTCTATGAAAATAACTTAATTATTATTAAAACCAAAGAAAGTGACAACATGTCACTCTCTTAAATATTATAAGTATATTAATTTTAATTTAGTGATAAACTTCATTAAACTTCAAACATAAATAGTCGCCAGAAATAAAATGAAATTATCTACATCATATGAATTTATTTATAATTTTTAGGGATTAAATAATTATCATTAATTATGACACAATTGTGATGTCGAAAATTGATTATCTAGTGAAAAATCAAGAATATAGTTTTTATTAAACCAATAGTGACCATAAATGGCACAAAAACCTGACCAAAACTTATTGGTCATGTAAATGTAAACCTTATTCATCAAATGGTTGAATAATTGACCGTTTGGAGCCTTATAAAAGAAATTATGACACTTCTATTGTTTTATTTTAAATGATTCCAATGTTGTCACCTTCATAATTTATTAAATATAACAGTTTAAATATTATGATTTTTATATGATAATTTCGAGTAAAAGTATTATTGTGAAAGGTAATAGATTTATCTTCATCATATGATTTTATTTTTAATTTTTATGCAACAAATAAGTATATTAAATAATTATACAAAAATGATGTAGTAATTATTTTATTAATAGATAAACCAAATAAATGGTTTTAAAAATAATAAACTAAATATTTTATGAACTATTTAATGTTCTCCACTAATATTCTAGATACATATGAACTTTTATTAATCTATTAAATCTTTTAGTTCGAACATATCTTCTGTATATATTTTATTTAAATTCAAATAAATGAATAGTGTCAAAATTGACACTATTGTTATTTTATAAAAATAACATATTATAAATTGTTTAAAAATCACAAAAAAATTAAAAAATTATAAATTGAAATTTATATAGTCGAAAATATTTACAAAATATAAGTGATTATTTTTAACCATATAAAATTTATAATTTTACTACCACATATAAAATAAAATAGATTAAATAAGGATAAATCAAAATGATAAGGTATAAAATAAAATCAAAACATATCTAAATTTGATTGGTTGATGAGATTACAACCATATCTCATCTAAAATTAGAATATGAGTAATTTTTGGAGGTTTTTATGTATTGTTAGATTTATTATTAATATTTTACGATTTCCAAAGGTACCCCTCTCCTCCCTTATAAAAGGGAACCTCCTCCCTCCCTTCCTCACACCAATTTGAGCCTTCAATATCGGACAAACCATGCCAAATTATCTTCTCCACTTCCCTAGAAACATCCTAGAGGTCCTGGTCTTCTTCAAAGACCAATTTTAGTTCCCTAAAGGTAGGTCTCAAAGAGGCGCTTCAAAGAAGAGGAGGTTCGGATACATACAGAGCATATCAGACATAAGGTAAGGGATAACTTTTCCAATCTCATTTTTATCCGAGATTGTTTATTCGTAAGTATTTAATGAGGTTATATTTATCACCCATGTCCTTGTTTTCTAAAAAAATCTTTTCATATATGTTTAATGTCCTTTATACCCATTTTTGACTTTTACTACATGGTATGTATGGATTCTTTCTTTTATGAGGTACTTTTTGACTTTTCCGACAAAAGTACAAGAAGAATGTTTTTTTAACATATACAGCACGAACAGATTTTTACGGTTTTATAAAGCCTTATTTTCATGAAGTTTGATCCAAAGTATTTCATGACTATTTTCAACAAAATCCTTTTCTTTTTAAAACTGCATGATGTTTTGTGAAAAGAATTTGATTTTGAAGAAGAAAGGATATTTTTCTCAAGAATTCATTTCAAGTGTTTTATCAAAACACTTTTCTATCTAAGATGACATTATTTCATATGTGTATGTTTCATGTATAATGTCTCTATGATTTAAATAGTTTCAATTTTCTTATGATGAAATATCCATTTGTTTTATATGGATTATGTGATGATGGGATGATGTTTATGAAACCCATTTTATTCTTTGGGTAATGATGAATTTTTTAAGTTTATTTTGTGGCACAAGTAAGAATGATTTCACTATGAGATTGGTGGGACCTATATCTCCCTCCAATGAATTGGGTAACGATTTATATCTCATGAGATAGACATGGCTGGAATGGTAAGTTAATCCAGTTCAGCGTTACATGACTGAAACGAGGAGTGAACTCGATTCCGAAAGGGACTTTTTCCACTAAGATGGTCTTGGCAGCAATGCCTTGGCTAATATGGAAATCATAACAAGTGATGAATGGTTGCCACAATTGCATGTTTTATTCCCATGCTATTTTATCGTCATTGATGTTCCTTTATGTTATATTCCTTACGTACTTCCAAGATTTATGTCTTATCTCAAGGTTTTATTATTTAGATTTCATGTTCAAGTTTTTGCTTTCAAATATTTATGGATTGTTTTATGTTCTCTATGTTTTCCCTTACTGATCATTTGACCTCACCCTTTTTATGTTTTCTTTTCCCCATGAAATAAAGAAAGGTTTTAGGTAAGCAAACAAAAAGGGGAAGATCGTTATGGGAGATGTTGAAGTTCTTTCAACATGACTAGTTGTTTATATTCTGAGTTTCCAAAGACACTATACTATTACGGTCCTTGCGTGTCTTTTTTTTGTTATGTATTAAGTATTCCGCAAATGTAATGTAATGTCCATGTACGTCAGGATTTGGGTCTCTACAGTTGGTATCAGAGAAAAGGTTTAGTCAACCTTTGGAAACTAGGATGCGAAAACGTTAGTGAGATCCCTAGAGATATTTCTAAGGTATGTCTAGGGATGTCCCTAAGGATAAGTATACGTATAGGATACAGTCCTAGAACTATGGTAACAATTTTAGAATTTACCCTAAGATGTTAGATATTGAGGGTACTCCCCCTTTACTATGTTGTTTTCCCTAGCATGATTTTTTCCTCTCACAAAATTCTTTTTATGTTTTAGTCAATCGAGGGAACCAGAAGAAATTCGGTTAACATTGAATCCAATGGACAAATTGGTGACTATGAGCAACGAAATTGCGTAATGCCTAGAGAGAAATATATTGTGATTATTCCGAATCAGTCATCGCAATATATGATTAACATGGTAAAATTTAGTGGTATTACTAAGTCATCAAATAAGTGGAACATGGAATTTTATGCATGTTCGCATAGTGACGAGCATAAAGAAGGGAAGATAGAGATTTCTAAAGAAGGGAAAAAGAACCTTGAGGAATGCCTCAAATGGAGGGACATATGTTATCTGTGTGGAGAAAAGGGACATAGAGTGACAGACTGTTATGGAGTTCAATGTCTTTTTTGTGGAGAACATGGGCATTACCCGACTCAATGCCCTGACCTAAAAAGTTACTTCTAAATCAAGGAAGGACATATTCTAGGACAATCATTGAAGAGGATGTATTGAAGTGCTTATGTATTGGTATTCAAGAATAATTTTTTTGAGGTACTTTTATGGTGTATTAGAATATTTTTGTATTAGTCTATTGTGGATTTCAATAATTTTATGGTACCGGTAACCATGAAAAGTGATTCAAATATTTTGGAAAGAAGATGATATGTGCATAATTAAGGGATAAGGAGGAAATGAAATGTTTGATAGTATTTCATTAGCTCATGATTGATATAAGGACTAAGTAATATCATGGTTTGAGTAGATAGAATTTTGAGGATTTTGTAGCTGGAAAGTGTTAACTTTTAACTGCATTGATGTTTTCACTAAAGTTCAATGGGTATTCATTTTTCAAGATAATACATGATTAAGGCCTTCGAATGTTTGTAATGTGACCAACAAGACATATCTTATGATATATGGGGATCAACGATGGAATTTACATGCTTGTTATATGAAATCTCTGGTAATCGTATTTACTATAATATGAGAGTGGACTGCGGTGTTAGGGATAAGCCTAAAGATTGGAATTGATTATGTTGGACATAAGTTAGTATTGTTTAAGTATAGATGTTTTTTTCTATATTATTTATGGGATGCTATAGTAATGTAGTTTTAGAAAAAGGACAACCTATTGGACAGGAGACAACCCATCGCCACGGACAAGGCTGTGGGAATCGAACCCACAACCGAAGTGTGACCGGCATTTATCGCCTACCACTGGCCTACAAGAAGTCCTTGTTTAGTAGAAACTATTTTTATTATATTAAGCAGTATGATATATGAAGTATAAGTCCATTTTAGGAACCATATATGATTAATCTCACTATAGATAGACTTATGTATTTTTTGATAACTTTTCTAACCTTTTGTTTGAAACAGATGGAATGACCCATCATTCTATCACATGATCTGCTAACACTTCACAAATGACATATTTAACTTCATTTCTTTAAGGGATGAAGTGGAAATTGTTCAATTCACGAACTACAGTGATATTGTACCAAAATAATGTAAGTATTTCTTTTAATTCATCAACTTTAGGGAAATGATCTTGAAAACCAAAAAAAAATTCCTAGTTCCCTTATATCCAATGAATCAGATGGTACCTTAGATCATCACAAATCTATATCTTTGTGATTGTTGGCTTTTTCATAGCCATGTTCTCTACCACTCTCTATCAAAACTTGATGGTTAGATTTTTCTTCCATATCCATATATTCACCTATGTTCTCCTATGTGGAAACCCAGTGATGAGTTAATTTGGGTAACCGTTACATTTTATACTTTAGTTTTTAAAGCCATGTTTTGGTATTCCTTTTTACGATATGGGTTTATATTAAACAAACTTTCGAGTAGTAAACCATTTATAACCCCGACGAATTTCGATGGTGAAATTAATTTTAAGGGGGGTAGAATGTAACACCCCGAGATTTTATGAAAAATATTCTTTTAATTTCATTAATGTCTTGTGTTGTATGCTACACCAAGATTAACTTGCGCTATACACAACATCGTATTAGCTTGTAGTATACGCAACACTATTCTTGGATCATGTTACACACAATTTTGATAATAGTTATTCTATGCAACATTGAGTATATATATATATATATTCAATGTATAAATGAAATATGGTTGGATTCTTTTATATGAAACAATGAAGGATTCTTGCACAACACGCAACCCTGACTTGGCGTGCATTACACTCAATCGCGACCTTCCTCGATAGCGTGTGTTGTACGCAATACTGGGTTTTACTAAACAATGATATATTATTATAATGTTATTGTAAACTAGCCTTTCTGAAAATTACTAACTAGAATTTTAATTTTATAAAATTAGTATTCATCTTACACATTTTCTATAACATGGTATAAGAACAAATTAAATTTTTCGGGTAAAATATGTATTTTTCAAAAAATGCAGTTTTTTCGCCTTTTGTTGGCGCACCCAATTTAAATCTAGTTTTTGACATGTTTATAAGTTCAATTTGACAAAATAAAATTCTTCTTTGTAATCAAGAAATAAAAATTTACTTTGGATAAATTTTTCATATTATTCTGGTAACTTTCATATTTTGATGAATGGTAAAAACACGCTATATTTTAATTAAAAACAACTTTTTTCATCGCAATAATTTATATGGTTAAATTATAATATTGAATGTTTTTAAAGTATAAATATAATATATTTTTACCAATTAATATAATTTATGCCATTATCATTGATATTACAATAAATTCGTAGGTTAAATCAATTCAATCTTTTGCATTGTTTTAAAGAAAACCCCGTTTTCTTTCGACAATAGGATTAATTTTAATTTAATTTCTGAAACTTTTTTGTATTGAATTTGGAAAAATGGATTCCATATTTTTAATCAGTGGGTCCAAATTATGTTAATAAACTACTTTTTATTTTTGGGAATTATGAATAGTAACTACAGTAAATTTTATTAGCCATAGTTAAAGGTAATCGGGTAATTAAGGGTAAATATAATATTATAAAATTACCCTAACACATTCCAAAATTCTACTGGATGGATAAAAGTATACCCATATAACCTATGGGATGGATTAGATTCATTTTATGGACTTTTGACCCTGAAAATAATTTAATTATTATTAAAACCAAATAAAGTAACAACATGCCACTCTCTTAAATATTATAAGTATAATAATATTAATTTAGTGATAAACATCATAAATCTTCGAACAAGAATAGTCTCCAAAAAGATAATAAAATTATATACATCATGATAATTTATTTAGAATTTTTAGCGATTAAATAATTGTCATTAAAAGTGATACATTAATGATATAGATATTATTTATTAAGTGGAAAATAAGTAATATAGTTTTTATTGAAATAATAATACCCATTAAAAGGCTCACAAACCTGACCAATACTTATTGGTAATGTATATATACACCTTAATAATCCAATTAACTAATATATAACCGTTTGGAGCTTTATAAAAGTGATTATGACACTTATATTATTATATTTTAAATGATTCCAAAGTTGTCACCTTCATAATTTAATAAATATATCAATTTAAATATTGTTATTTTAAGATGATAAATTCTAGTAAAAGTATTATTGTGAAAGGTAATATATTTATCTTCATCATAGGATTTTATTTTTAATTTTTATTCAAAAAATAAGTATATTAAATAATTATACAAAAATGTTGTAGTAATTATTTTATTAAGAGATAAACCAAATAAATGGTATTAAAAATAATAAAATAAATATTATATAAACTATTTAATGATCCACTAATTTTATAGAAACATATGAACTTTTATGAATCTATTAAATCTTTTAGTTTGAACATATATTATGTATATAGTTTATTTAAATTCAAATAAATGAATAGTGTCAAAATTGACACTAATGTTATTTTATAAAAATAACATATTATAAAATTGTTTAAAAATCACAAAGATATTTAAAAATTATAAATTTAAATTTATATGGTCTATAATGTTATAAAGTTACCAATTATGGAAAATTCACAACAAATAAGTAATAATTTGTTATAATTTAAAATTTAGAATTTTATTACCACAAATAAACTTAAATAGATTAAATAAAGATAAATCAAAATGATAAGGTTTAAAATAAGATCCAAACATGTCTAAATATTATTGGTTGATGCGGTTACAACTATATATCATCTAATCTTCGAATATGATTCATTTTTGGATGTTTTTATGTGGGGTTAGATTTATTATAAATTAATATTTTTAAGAATTCCAATGGTGCCCCTCTCCTCCAGTATAAAAGGGAACCTCCTCCCTCTCTTCCTCACACCAATTTGAGCTTTCAAGCTCGGCCAAAACCTGACAAATTCTCTTATACACTACCATAGAAACATCCTAGAGGTCTTGGTCTTCTTCAAAGTCAAATTTTAGTGCCCTAATATGAGGTCTCAAAGAGGCGCTTCAAAGAAGAGGTAATGTTCGTTACCGATTCTTTCAACTTTATTTCTTCTTCCACTTATTCTTCTTTAGTTTTTTCATTATGAATTAATCACATCAGTATCACTCATATACTTATATGTTATTATAAGTATGAAACAACCCTATTTCACCATTTATCCATCCTACAGAAAACAAAATCACCGTGCGTGCGTACGTACGGAATACCGTCTCCACGCAGTGGTGTAATCTATTTTGCACCACCACCTTACTTGGATGGGTATAATGGTGTAAATAATGACAATATATGATTAATTTGAAGTAATATTGATTCTTAAATGTTATAAATACACTTCAATACAATTCCACTATCATGGGAATGATATTATCGCTCGTGCGTACGTACGGACTACTGTCTCCACGACGCGATGAGATTCATTCTCAATGATTAACCATTCATGAATGATTATAAAGTATATATAATAAGTAATAATTAAATATATGAAATAATAATGATACTGGATTTATGTATATATATATTTACGTCATATACTTAATTCCATTCAATTAAATAATGAAACGAAAACAGCGTTCATGCGTACGTACGACCTACCGTCTCCATGAACGGTGTATTTCTTTCCATTTATCGATCTATTATACATATGTATATTATGAATATAAATTGTATATAAATTATGTTTTACATTCTGTATGTAAGTAACCATGATCTAAGTAATCATATGAACAATTACAAGTTAAAACACAAATGACAAATGAAACAATTTTACCCAAAACGCTACTTTAACATTAATTTTCAAACGAATGGGTAATATAAAGTCATAAGTGAACCATATATGATATCATAACAATGAATATGATTCTTTAATAAGTCAATGACATTATTTAAATCATTATAAAGGAGGTTCAGATCCATACGAAGCATATCGGATCTAAGGTAAGGGATAATTTTTCAAATCTCATTTTTATCCGTGATTGCTTATTCGTAAGTATTTACTGGGGTTATTTCTATCATCCATGTCCATGTTTTATAAAAGTGTTTTCATGTATGTTTAAATTCATTTTTACCCATTTTTTACTTTTTCTACATGGTATTTAAGGAATATTTCTTATGTTTACATTACGAGGCATATTTTGACTTTTCCGGCAAAAGTACGAAAAGAATGTTTTTTTAACATATACGGCACGAACAGATTTTTACGGTTTTATAAAGCCTTATTTTCATGAAGATTCCTCCAAAATATATCATGAATATTTTCAACAAAATATCGTTCTTTTAAAATTTCATGACTTTTTTTAAAAAGAAATTGATTTTGAAGAAGAAAGGATATTTTCCTCAAGAATTAATTTCAAGTGTTTTATCAAAACCATTTTCCATCTAAGATGAAATTATTTCATATGTGTATGTTTCAAGTGTAATGTCTCTATGATTTACATGGTTTCACTTTTCTTATTATAAAATTATATCCATTTCTTTTATATGGATTATATGATGATGGGATGATGTTTATGAAACCTATTTTATTCATTGGGTTATTATGAATGATGTATGTTTATTTTTTGCCACAAGTAAGAATGATTTCATTATGAGATTGGTGGGACCTATATCTCCCTCCAATGCATTGGGAAAAGATTTATATCTCATGAGATAGACATGGATGGAACGGAAGGTTAAACTGGTTCAGAAAATAATTGTCATTAATGGTGATACATTAATGATGCAGAAATTATTTATTTTGGAAACATGGAACGTAATCTTCTAATCATGGTGAAAGATCTTCAACATCTCCCATAAAGATCTTCCCCTTTTTTTCTTACCAAAAACCTTTATTTAAATCCTGGGGAAAAGAAAACATAAGAAGGGTGATCTCAAATGCTCAGTAAGGGTAAGAATAGATAAAATAAAACATACCATATACATTTGAACTTAAAAACATGAACATAATGTTTAAACATCAAAAGCGTGAGCAATGACATAAAACATGGAAGTACCTAAGGCATGGATCATAAAAAAACATTAAGAATGATAAAATAGCATGGTAATAAAACATGTAATTGTGGAATCCATTAAGCACATGATATGATTTCCATAGTAGCCAAGGCAATACTGCCAATACTATCTTAGTGGACAAAGTCCCTTTCTGAATCGAGTTCACTCCCCGTTCCAGTCCTGTATTACTGAACTGGTTTAGCTTGCCGTTCCAGCCATGTCTATCTCATGAGATATAAATCTTTACCCAATGCATTGGAGAGATATATAGGTCCCAACCATCTCATAATAAAATCATTCTTACTTGTGCCACAAAATAAACATACATCATTCATAATAACCCAATAAATAAAATGGGTTTCATATACATCATCACATCATTACATAATCCATATAAAAGAAATGGATATCATTTCCTAATAAGTAAAGTGAAACCATGTAAATCATACAGACATTATACTTGAAACATACACACATGAAATAATTTCATCTTATATGAAAAATGGTTTTGATAAAACACTTGAAATGAAT
Organism: Viscum album; assembly: GCA_963277665.1. NCBI lineage: Eukaryota > Viridiplantae > Streptophyta > Magnoliopsida > Santalales > Viscaceae > Viscum > Viscum album. Next base: position 195,342,253 of record OY728157.1, on the reverse strand, counting down.
TCTTGAAGAAAATATCCTTTCTTCTTAAAATCATTTTCTTTTCACAAAATGTCATGCAATTTTAAATGAATGATATTTTGTTGAAAATTGTCATGAAATCTTTTGGAGTAAACTTCGTGAAAACAAGTCTTTATAAAACCGTAAAAATCTGTCCATGTCGTATAAGTTAAAAATAACATTCTCCTTGTACTTTTTTCGGAAAATTCAAAAAGTACCTCGTAACATAAATAAGGGTAAGATTCCATACATACCATGTAGTAAAAGTCAAAAATGGGTAAAAGGGACTTTATAAATACATGAAAACACTTTTATAAAACATGGACATGATATAAATATCCCCAGTAAAAACTTACGAATAAACAATCTCGGATACAAATGAGATTTGGAAAATTATCCCTTACCTTAGGTCTGATATACTTCGTACATATCTAAACATCCTGTATAATGATTTAAATAATGTTATTGACTTATTACAGAATCATATTAATTTTTATGATATCATATATGGTTCACTTATGACATTATATTACCCGTTCTTTTGTAAATTCCATGTAAAAGATCGTTTTGGATAAAATCGTTTCATTTGTCATCCGTGTTTGACTTGTAATTATTCATATGATTACTTAGATCATGATTACTTACATCTAGAATGTACAACATGATTTATATATAATATATATTCAGAATATACATATATATAATAGATTGATAAATGGAAAGACATACACCATTCATGGAGACGGTAGGTCGTACGTACGCATAAACATTGTTTTCGTTTCCTCATTGAATTGAATGGAATTAATTGGATGACATAAATATATATATATATAAATAAATCAATTATCATTATTATTTCATAAATTTCATGATTACTTATTATATATACTTTATAATCATTTATGAATGGTTAATCATTGAGAATGAATCTCATCGCGTCGTAGAGATGGTATTCTGTACGTACGCACGAGCGATGATATCGTTCCCATGATCGCGGAATTTTATTGGAGTGTATGTATACTATTACAGAATCAATAATACTTTACAATAATCACATATAGTTATTATTTACACCATTATACCCATCCAAGTATGGTGGTGGTGGAAAATAGATTACACCACGGCGTGGAGACGGTATTCCGTACGTACGCACACGCGGTGATTTCATTTTCCATTGGATGGATAGATGGTGAAATAGGGTTGTTTCATACTTATAATAAAATATCAGTATATGATTGATACTGATGTTATTACTTCATAACAAAACAACCTAATAATAATAAGTGGAAGAAGAAATAAAGGTGAAAGAATCGGTAACGGAAATTATCTCTTCTTTGAAGAGCCTCTTTGAGACCTCCACTTAGGGCACTAAAATTGGTATTTGAAGAAGACCAGAACCTCTAGGATGTTTCTAGGGAAGTGGAGAAGATAATTGGGAAGGTTTTGGCCGAGCTTGAAGGCTCAATGTGGTGTGTGGAAGAGAGAGATGAGGTCCTCTTTTATAAGTGAGGAGAGGGGAACCTTTGGAATTTTTAAAAATATTAATTTATAATAAATCTAACCCCACTTAAAATCCTCCAACAATTACTCATATTCGAAGCTTAGATGAGATAGGGTTGTAATCTCAGCAACCAATCAAATTTAGACATGTTAGGATTTATTTTAAACCTTATCATTTTGATTTATCTTTATTTAATCTATTTAAGTTTATCTGTGGTAATAAAATTCTAAATTTTAAATTATAACAAATAATTACTTATTTGTTGTGAATTTTCCATAATTGTATACTTTATAAAATTATAGACCATATAAATTCAATTTTATAATTTTTAAATATTTTTGTGATTTTTAATCAATTTTATAATATGTTATTTTTATAAAATAACAATAGTGTCAATTTTGACACTATTAATTTATTTGAATTTAAATAAAATATATACAGAAGATATGTTCGAACTAAAAGATTTAAAAGATTCATTAAAGGTCATATGTATCTATCAAATTAGTGTATCGCATTAAATAGTTCACATAATGTTTAATTTATTATTATTAAAACCATTTATTTGGTTTATCTCTTAATAAAATAATTACTACAACATTGTTGTATAATTATTTATTATACATATTTGTTGCATAAAAAATAAAAATAAAATCCTATGATGAAGATAAATCCATTAACTTTCACAATAATACTTTTACTCGAATTTTTCATCTTAAAATCAAAATATTTAAATTGTTATATTTATCAAATTATGAAGGTGACAAGTTTGGCATCATTTAAAATAAAATAATATAAGTGTCATAATCACTTTTATAAGGCTCCAAACGGTTATATATTAGGTCTCTGGATGCTTAAGGTGCATATATACACTAAAAATAAGTTTTTGTCAGGTTTTTGGCCTTTTAATGGGTATTATTATTTCAATAAAAACTATATTATTTATTTTCCACTTAATAAAAAGTTTATGTATCATTAATGTATCACCATTAATGACAATTATTTAATCCCCAAAAATTATAAATAAATTATCATGATGTATATAATTTTATTAGCTTTCTGGATACTATTCATGTTTGAAGTTTTATGATGGTTATCACTAAATTAAAATTATTATACTTATAAGATTTAAGCTATTGACATGTTGTCACATCCTTTGGTTTTAATAATAATTAAATTATTTTCATGGAAAAAGTCCATTAAATGAATCTAATCTGACCATTAGATGATATGGGTTTACTTTTATCCATCCAATTGAATTTTGGCATGTGTTAGGGTAATTTTATAATATTAGATTTACCCTTAATTACCCGATTTACCTTTAACTATGGTAAATAAAATTTACCGTAGTTACTATTCATAATTCCCAAAAATAAAAAGTATCCAATTAACATAATTTGGACCCACTGATTCAAATATGGAATCCATTTTTTCAAATTCAATACATAGAAGTTTCATAAATTATATTGAAATTAATCCAGTTGTCGAATGAAAACGGGTTTTTGTTTAAAACATTGCAAAAGATTGAATTGATTTAACCTACGAGTTCAACGTAAAATCAATTCTAATGAAATACATTATATTAAATAGTAAAAATATATTCTCTTAATACTTTAAAACCATTCAATATTATAATTTAACCATATAAATTATTAGGATGAAAAAAATTGTTTTTAATAAATATATAGCGTGTTTTTACTATTCGTTAAAATATGAAAGTTATCAGAAAAATATCAAAACATTTTCCAATGTAAATTTTTATATACTGATTAAAAATAAGAATTTTATTTTGTAAAATTGAACTTATAAACATGTCAACAACTGTATTTAAAGTGGACGCGCCATCAAAAGGTGGCAAAACTGCATTTTTTGAAAAATACATATTTTACCCGAAAAATTTATTTTGTTCTTAATCCATGTTCTAGAAAATGTGTAAGATGAATAATAATGTTTTAAAATTAAAAATTTAGTTAATACTATTCATAACAGCTGGTTCATAATAATATTATAATTATATATCGTTGTTTAGTAAAACCTGGTATTGCGTACAACACACGCTATCGAGGAAGGTCGCGATTGCGTGTAATGCAAGCCAAGTCAGGGTTGCGTGTTGTGAAAGACCACTTTATTATTTCGTATAACAGAATCCAACCATATTTCATTTATACATTGAATATATATATATATACACACTCAATGTTCCGTAGAATGACTATTATAAAACGAACTTGAAATTGTGTGTAACACAATCTAAAAATAGTGTTGTGTATACTTAAAGATATTACAGTGTGGCGTATAGCACAAGATAATCTTGTTGTATCATAAAACACATGACATAAAATAAATTAAAAAGAATAATTATCATAAAATATCGGGTTGTTACATTCTACCCCCCTTAAAATGAATTTTTCCCTCGAAATTCGTCGGGGTTATACATGGTTTTCTACTTGAAAGTTTTTTTAATTGAAACCCACATCTTAAAATGAAATACCAAAACATAACTTCAAAAACTAAAGTATGAAATGTTATGGTTACCCAAATTAACTCATCACTGGGTTTCCACATAGGAGAACATAGGTGAAAATATGGATATGGAAGAGAAATGTAACCATCACGTTCTTGATGGAGAGTGGTAGAGAACATGGCTATGAAAACACCAACAATCACAAAGCCATAAATTTGTGATGATCTAATGTAGGTTCTGATTCATCAGATATAAGGGCAGTAGGAAAACATTTTTTGTTTTCATGATCATTTCTCTAAAGTTGAAAGTTTTGAATTAGAAGAAATACTTGCTTGATTTTGGTAAAATCTCACTGTGGTCTATGCATTGAACAATTTCCACTTCATCTCATAAAGAAATGAAGTTGAATTTGTTATTTGTGAAGTGTTAATAGGTCATGTGATAGAATTATGGGTAATTCCATCTGTTGCGAACAAAAGGTTTGTAAAAGTTATCAAATATACATAAGTCCGTCTATGGTGAGGTTAATCATATACGATTCCAAAAATGAACTTATACTTCATATATCATACCGCTTAATAAAATAAAACTAGTTTTTACTGACCAGGTACTTCCTTTAGGCCATTGGTATGCGATAAAGGCCAGTCGCACTTCAGTTGTGGGTTCGATTCCCACAGCCTTGTCCGACGCGATGGGTTGTCGCACGTCCTGCAGGTTGTCCTTTTTCTAAAACTACATTACTATATCATCCCATCAATAATATCAAAAAAAGTTCTATCCTTAAACAATACTAACATATGTCCAACACAATCCATTCCAATCTTTAGGCTTATATAAAATAAATTTGTCCAAGCTCATAGTATAAAGAAAATGATTACTTGAAATGTCACATAACAATCACGTGAATGCCATCATTTATCCCCCATATATCATAAGATATATCTTGTTGGTCAAATAAAAAACATGTGAATACCTTAATCATGTATTCTCTTGAAGAATTAATACCCATTGAACCATAGTGAAAACGTGAATCCAGTTAAAAGTTAACACTTTCCACATACCAAAATCTTCAAAATTCTATATACTCAAACCATGACATTACTTAGTCCATATACCAATAATGAGCTCATGAATACAATAAACCATCTCATTATCTTCTTATCCCTTCATTATGCGCATATCATCTACTTTTCAAAATATTTGAATCACATTTCATGGTTACCGTTACCATAAAATTATTGAAAACCACAATAGACTAATACAAAAATATTCTAATAAAACATAAAAGTACCTAAAAAACATTATTCTTGAATACCAATACATAAACACTTCAATCCATCATCTTCAATGATTGTCCTAGAATAATTCCTTCCATGATTTAGAAGTAACTTTTTAGGTCAGGGCATTGAGTTGGGTAATGCCCATGTTCTCCACAAATAATACATTGAATTCCATAAGAGTCTGTCACTCTATGACTATTTTCTCCACACAGATAACATTTGTCCCTCCATTTGAGGATTTCCTCAAGGTTCTTCTTCCCTTATTTAGAAATCTCAATCTTCCTTTCTTTATGCTCCTCCAAATGCGAACATGCATAAAAGTCTATCTTCCTCTTATTTGATGAATTATGAATACCACTAAAGTTCACCTTGTTAATCATATATCGCGATGACTGATTCGGCATATTCACAATATCTTTATCTCTAGGCATTACACAATTTTTTTGCTCATAGTCACCAATTTTCCATTGGATTCAATGTTAACTGAATTCCTTCTGCTTCCCTCTATTGACTAAAACACAAAAAAAATCTGTGAGAGGAAAAAATTATACAAGGATAATAACATAACCAAGGGGGAGTACCGTCAATATCTAACATCTTAGGGTAAATTCTATGATCGTTACTGTAGTTCTAGGACTATATCCTATACGTATACTTATCCTTAGGGACATCCCTAGACATACCTTAGAAATATCTCTAGGGATCTCACTAACGTTTTCGCATCCTAGTTTCCAAAGGTTGACTAAACCTTTCCTCTGATACCAACTGTAGAGACCTGAAGCTTGATGTACATGGACATTACATTACTTTAGAGGAATACTTAATACATAACAAAAACAGACACACAAGGACCATAATAGTTTAGTGTCTTTGGAAACTTGGAACGTAATCTTCTAATCGTGGTGAAAGTTCTTCAACATCTCTCATAAAGATCTTCCCCTTTTTTTTCTTACCTAAAACCTTTCTTTATATCCTGGGGAAAAGAAAACATAAGAAGGGTGAGCTCAAATGCTCAGTAAGGGTAAGCATGGATAAAATAAAACATACCATATACATTTGAACATAAAAACATGAACATAATTTTTAAACATCAAAAGCTTGAGCAATGACATAAAACAAGGAAGTATGTAAGGCATAGATCATAAAAAACATTAAGAATGATAAAATATAACGAGAATAAAACATGTAATTATGGAAACCATTAAGCACATGATATGATTTCCATAGTATCCAAGGCATTGCTGCCAAGACTATCTTAGTGGACAAATTCCCTTTCTGAATCGAGTTCACTCCTCGTTCCAGTCCTGTATTACTGAACCGGTTTAACTTGTCGTTCCAGCCATGTCTATCTCATGAGATATAAATCTTTACCCAATGCAATAGAGGGAGATATAGGTCCCACCCATCTCATAATGAAATCATTCTTACTTGTGCCACAAAATAAACATTCATCATTCATAATAACCCAATAAATAAAATGGGTTTCATAAACATCATCCCTTCATTACATAATCCATATAAAAGAAATGGATATCATTTCATAATAAGGAAAGTGAAACCATGTAAATCATAGAGACATTATACTTGAAACATACACACATGAAATAATTTAAACTTATATGAAAAATGGTATTGATAAAACACTTGAAATGGATTCTTGAGGAAAATATCCTTTCTTCTTCAAATCATTTTTTTCACAAAATGTCATGAAATTTTAAAAGGAAGAGACTTTGTTGAAAATATTCATGAAATCTTTTGGAGGAAGCTTTAGGAAAACAAGGCTTTAAAAAACTGTAAAAATCTGTTCATGCCGTATAAGTTAAAAATAACATTCTCCTCGTACTTTTGTCGGAAAAGTCAAAAAGTACCTCGTAATGTAAATAAGCGAAAGATTCCATACATACCATGTAGTAAAAGTCAAAAATGGTTAAACAGGACTTTATACATACAAGAAAACACTTTTATAAAACATGGACATGATATAAATAGCCCCAGTAAATACTTACGAATAAGCAATCTCGGATAACAATGAGATTTGAAAAATTATCCCTTACCTTAGGTCCTATATGCTTCGTACGTATCCGAAAATCCTGTATAATGATTTAAATAATGTTATTGACTTATTACAGAATCATATTTATTGTTATGATATCATATATGGTTCACTTATGACTTTATATTACCCGTTCTTTTGTAAATTCCATGTTAAAGAGCGTTTTGGGTAAAATCGTTTCATTTGTCGTCCGTGTTTTGACTTGTAATTATTCATATGATTAATTAAATCATGATTACTTACATCCAGAATGTAAAAATGATTTATATATAATATATATATTCAGAATATACATATATATAATAGATCGATAAATGGAAAGACATACACCGTTCATGGAGACGGTAGGCTGTGCGTACGCATGAACGTTGTTTTCGTTTACTCATTGAATTGAATGGAATTATTTGGATGACATACATATATATATATATACCTAAATACAGTATCATTATTATGTCATATATTTTTTGATTACTTATTATATATACATTATAATCATTTATGAATGGTTAATCATTGAGAATGAATCTCATCGCGTCGTGGAGACGGTATTCCGTACCTACGCACGAGCGATGATATCGTTCCCATGATCGTGAAATTTTGTTGGAGTGTATTTATACTATTAAAGAATCGATATCAGTTTACAATAAACATATATAGTTATTATTTTCACCATTATACCCATCCAAGTAAGGTGGTGTTGGAAAATAGATTACACCACAGCGTGGAGACGGTATTCCGTACGTACGCACGCGCGGTGATTTCGTTTTCCATAGGATGGATAGATGGGGAAATAGGGTTGTTTCATACTTATAATTACATATCAGTATATGAGTTATACTGATGTTATTACTTCATAATTAAAAAACCTAAGAAGAAGAAGTGGAAGAAGAAATAAAGGTGAAAGAATCGGTAACAGAAATTACCTCTTCTTTGAAGCGCCTCTTTGAGACCTCCTCTTAGGGAACAAAAATTGGTATTTGAAGAAGACCAGAACCTATAGGATGTTTATAGGGAAGTGGAGAAGAGAATTGGGCAGGGGTTGGCCGATATTGAAGGCTCAATGTGGTGTGTGGAAGAGAGGGAGGAGGTGCCCTTTTATAAGGGAGGACTGGGGCACCTTTGGAATTCTTAAAAATATTAATTTATAATAAATCTAACCCCACTTAAAAACCTCCAAAAATGACTCATATTCAAAGATAATATGAGATAGGGTTTTAAGCTCATCAAAAAATAAAATTTAGAAATGTTTGGAACTTATTTTAAACCATATCATTTAGATTTATCCGTATTTAATCTATTTAAATTTATTTGTGGTAATACAATTCTAAATTTTAAATTATAACAAATAATTACTTATTTTTTGTGAATTTTCCATAATTGTTTACTTTATAACATTATAGACCATATAAATTTAAATTTATAATCTTTAAATATTTTTGTGATTTTTAAACAATTTTATAATATGTTATTTTTATAAAATAACAATAGTGTCAATTTTGACACTATTCAATTATTTGAATTTAAATAAAATATATACAGAAGATATGTTCAAACTAAAAGATTTAATATATTCATAAAAGGTAATATGTATCTATAAAATTATTTGATCACATTAAATAGTTCATATAACATTTATGTTATTATTTTTAAAACCATTTATTTGGTTTATCTCATAATAAAATAATTACTACATCATTTTTGTATAATTATTTATAATACTTATTTGTTTCATAAAAATTAAAACTAAAATCCTATGATGAAGATATATCTATTAAATTTCACAATAATACTTTTACTCAAATTTATCATCTTAAAATCCCAATATTTAAATTGTTATATTAATTAAATTATGAAGGTGGCAACTTGGGCATCATTTAAAATAATATAATATAAGTGTCATAATCACATTTATAAGGATCCAAACGGTTATATATTAGGTACTAGGATGCTTCAGGTGTATATATACACTAAGAATAAGTTTTGTTCAGGTTTGTGGGCCTTTTAATGGGTATTATTATTTCAATAAAAACTATATTACTTATTTTCCACTTAATAAATAATTTCTGTATCATTAATGTATCACCATTAATGACAATTATTTAATTCCTAAAAATTATAAATAAATTATAATGATGTTGATGTGTTTATTTTATTTCTGGAGACTATTCATGTTTGATGTTTTATGATGTTTATCACTAAATTAAAATTATCATACTTATAAGATTTAAGAAAGTGACATGTTGTCACATTCTTTGGTTTTAATAATAATTAAATTATTTCCATGGACACAAGTCCATTAAATGAATATAATCCGACCCTTAGTTGATATGGGATTACCTTTAGCCATCCAATTGAATTTTGGCATTTGTTAGGGTAATTTTATAATATTATATTTACCCTTAATTACCTGATTTACCTTTTACTATGGTAAATAAAATTTACCATAGTTAATATTCATAATTCCAAAAAATAAAAAGTAGCCTATTAACATAATTTGGACCCACTGATTCCAAATATGGAATCCATTTTTTTCAAATTCAATAAACAGATGTTGCAGAAATTAAATTAAAATTAATCCTGTTGTCGAATGAAAACGGGTTTTTGTTTAAAACATTGCAAAAGATTGAATTAATTTAACCTACGAATTCAATGTAAAATCAATGATAATGAAATAAATTATATTAAATGGTAAAAATATATTCTATTTATACTTTAAAACCATTAAATATTATAATTTATCCATATAAATTATTACGATTAAAAAAGTTGTTTTTAATTAAAATATAGCGTGTTTTTAATATTCATTAAAATATGAAAGTTATCAGAAAAATATCAATACTTTGTCCAATGTAAATTTTTATATACTGATTCAAAAGAAGAATTTTATTTTGTAAAATTGAACTTATAAACCTGTCAACAACAGGATTTAAGGTGGGTGTGCCATCAAAAGGCGGCAAAACTACATTTTTTTAAAAATTCATATTTTACCCAAAAAATTTATTTTGTTCTTATTCCATGTTCTAGAAAATGTGTAAGATGAATAATAATGTTATAAAATTAAAAATTTAGTTAATACTATTCATAACGGCTAGTTCATAATAATATTATAATAATATATCGTTGTTTAGTAGAACATGGTATTGCGTACAACACACGCTGTCGAGGAAGGTCGTGATTGCGTGTAATGCAAGACATGTCAGGGTTGCATGTTGTGAAAGACCCCTTTATTATTTCTTATAACAGAATCCAACCATATTTCATTTATACATTGAATATATATATATATACACTCAATGTTGCGTAGAATGACTATTATAAAATAAACTTGAAATTGTGTGTAACACAATCTAAGAATAGTGTTGTGTATACTTCAAGATAATACAGTGTGGCGTACAGCACAAGATAGTCTTGTTGTAGAAAAAAACACATGACATAAAATAAATTAAAAAGAATACTTATCATAAAATATCGGGTTGTTACATTCTACCCCCTTTAAAATGTATTTCTCCCACAAAATTCGTCGGGGTTATACATGGTTTTCTACTTGAAAGTTTTTTTAATTGAAACCCACATCGTAAAATGAAATACCAAAACATAACTTTAAAAACTAAAGTATGAAATGTAACGGTTACCCAAATTAACTCATCACTGGGTTTCCACGTAAGAGAACATAGGTGAAAATATGGATATGGAAGAGAAATGTAACCATCAATTTCCTGATGGAGAGTGGTAGAGAACATGGCTATGAAAACACCAACAATCACAAAGCCATAAATTTGTGATGATCTAAGGTAGGATCTGATTCATCAGATATATGGGCACTAGGAAAACATTTTTGGATTTCAAGATCATTTCTCTAAAGGTGAAAATTTTGAATTAGAAGAAATACTTGCTTGATTTTGATACAATCTCACTGTGGTTTGTGCATTGAAAAATTTACACATCATCTCTTAAAGATATGAAGTTGAATTTTTTATTCGTGAAGTTTTAACAGGTCATGTGATGGAATGATGGGTCATTCCATCTGTTTCAAACAAAGGGTTTGTAAAAGTTATCAAATATACATAAGTCCATATATGGTGAGGTTAATAATATATGATTCCAAAAATGAACTTATACTTCATATACCATACCGCGTAATAAAATAAAACTAGTTTCTACTAACTAGGGACTTCTTGTAGGCCATTGGTATGCGATAAAAGATAGTCACACTTCAGTTGTGGGTTCGATTCCCACAGCCTTGTCTGAGGCGATGGGCTGTCACCCGTCCTGCAGGTTCTCCTTTTTCTAAAACTACATTACTATATCATTCCATAAATAATATCAAAAAATGTTCTATCCTTAAACAATACTAACATATTTCCAACATAATCCATTCTAATATTTAGGCTTATCTAAAATACATCGGTCCAAGCTCATAGTATAAAGAAAATGATTACTTGAAATGTCACATAACAATCACGTGAATGCCATCATTTATCCCCCATATATCATAAGATATATATTTTTGGTCAAATTACAAACATGTGAATACCTTAATCATGTATTCTCTTGAAGAATGAATACCCATTGAACCTTACTGAAAACATGAATGCAGTTAAAAGTTAACACTTTCCACATACTAAAATACACAAAATTCTATATACTCAAACCATGATATCACTTAGTCCATATATCAATCATGAGCTCATTAATACAATAAAACATCTCATTATCTTCTTATCCCTTCATTATGTGCATATCATCTACTTTCCAAAATATTCGAATCACATTTCATGGTTACCGGTACCATAAAATTATTGAATACCACAATAGACTAATACAAAAATATTATAATAAACCATAATAGTACCTCAACAACATTATTCTTTTATACCAATACATAAACACGTCAATCCACCCCCTTCATTGATTGTCCTAGAATAATTCCTTCCTTTATTTAGAAGTAACTTTTTAGGTCATTGAATTGAGTTGGGTAATGCCCATGTTCTCCACAAATATGACATTGAACTCCATAATAGTCTGTCACTCTATGGCCGTTTTCTCCACATAGATAACATATGTCCCTCTATTTGAGGTATTCCTCAAGGTTCTTCTTCCCTTCTTTAGAAATCTCAATCTTCCTTACTTTATGCACCTCCACATGCGAACATGCATAAAAGTCTATCTTCCTCTTATTTGATGCATTAGTAATACAGCTAAATTTCACCTTGTTAATAATATATCACGATGAATGATTCGGAATAATCACAATATCTTTATCTCTAGGCATTACACAAATTTGTTGCTCATAGTCACCAATTTGTCCATTTGATTCAATGTTAACCGAATTCCTTCTGGTTCCCTCTATTGACTAAAACACAAAAATAATTCTGTGAGTGGAAAAAATCATACAAGGAAAATAACATAATCAAGGGGGAGTATCGTCAATATCTAACACCTTAGGTTAAATTCTATGATCGTTACCATAGTTCTAAGACTATATCCTATACGTATACTTATCCTTAGGGACATCCCTAGACATACCTTAGATATATCTATGGGGATCTCACTAACGTTTTCGCTTCCTAGTTTCCAAATGATGACTAAACCTTTCCTATGATGCCCACTGTAGAGACCCGAAGCATGACGTACATGGAAATTACATTACTTTAGCGGAATACTTAATACATAACAAAAACAGACACACAAGGACCGTAATAGTTTAGTGTCTTTGGAAATGTAGAATGTAATCTTCAAATTGTGGTGAAAGATCTTCAACATCTCCCATAAAGATCTTCCCCTTTTTTTTCTTACCTAAAACCATTCGTTATATCCTGGGGAAAAGAAAACATAAGAAGGGTGATCTCAAATGCTCAGTAAGGGTAAGCATGGATAAAATAAAACATACCATATACATTTGAACTTAAAAACATGAACATGTTGTTTAAACATCAAAAGCTTGAGCAATGACACAAAACATGGAAGTATGTAAGGCATAGATCATAAAAAAACATTAAGAATGATAAAATAGAATGGTAATAAAACATGTAATTTTGGAAACCATTAAGAACATGATATGATTTCCATAGTAGCCAAGGCATTGCTGCCAAGACTATCTTAGTGGACAAAGTCCCTTTCTGAATCGATTTCACTCCTCGTTTCAGTCCTGTATTACTAAACCAGTTTAACTTTCCTTTCTAGCCATGTCTATCTCATGAGATATAAATCATTACCCAATGAATTGGAGGGAGACATAGGTCCCACCCATCTCATAGTGAAATCGTTCTTACTTGTTCCACAAAAAAACATACATCATTCATAATAACCCAATAAATAAAATGGGTTTCATAAACATCATCCCATCATTAAATAATCCATATAAAAGAAATGGATATCATTTCATAATAAGGAATGTTAAACCATGTAAATCATAGAGACATTATAATTGAAACATAAACACATGAAATAATTTCATCTTATATGAAAAATGGTTTTGATAAAACACTTGAAATGAATTCTCGAGGAAAATATACTTTCCTCTTAAAATCATTTTCTTTTCACAAAATGTCATGCAAATTTAAATGAAATATATTCTGTTGAAAATAGTCATGAAATCTTTTGGAGGATGCTTAATGAAAACAAGGCTTTATAAAACCGTAAAAATCTGTTCACGTCATATATGTTAAAAATAACATTCTCCTCGTACTATTGACTGAAAAGTCAAAAAGTACCTCGTAACGTAAATAATTAAAATATTCCATACATACCATGTAATAAAAGTCAAAAATTGGTAAAAAGGACTATATACATACATGAAAACGCTTTTATAAAACATGGACATGATATAAATATCCCCAGTAAATACTTACGAATAAGCAATCTCGGATAAAAATGATATTTTCAATATTATCCATTACCTTAAGTCCGATATGCTTCATACCTATCCGAAAATCATGTATAATTATTTAAATAATGTTATTGACTTATTAAAGAATCATATTAATTTTTATGATATCATATATGGTTCACTTATGACTTTATATTACCCGTTCTTTTATAAATTCCATGTTAAAGAGCGTTTTGTGAAAAATCATTTCATTTGTCGTCCGTGTTTTCACTTGTAATTATTCATATTATTACTTCGATCATGATTAACTACATAAAGAATGTAAAACATGATTTATATATTATATATATTCAGAATATACATATATATAATAGATCGATAAATGGAAAGACATACATCGTTAATGGAGACGGTAGGTCGTACGTACGCATGAACGTTGTTTTCATTTCCTCATTGAATGGAATGGAATTAATTGGATGACATACATATATATACATAAATCCAGTATCATTATTATGTCATGTATTTCATGATTACTAATTATATATACTTTATAATCATTTATGAATGGTTAATCATTGAGAATGAATCACATCGCGTCATGGAGATGGTGTTCCGTACGTACGCACGAGCGATGATATCGTTCCCATGATCGTGGAATTTTATTGGAGTGTATGTATACTATTACAAAATCAATATAACATTACAATAATAATATATAGTTATTATTTACACCAATATACCCATCCAATTAAGGTGGTGGTGGAAAATAGATTACACCATGGCGTGGAGACGGTATTCCGTACGTACGCACGCACAGTGATTTCGTTTTCCATAGGATGGATTGATAGTGAAATAGGGTTGTTTCATACTTATACTAACATATCAGTATAGGAGTGATAATGATGTTATTACTTCATAATGGAACAACCTAATAAGAAGAAGTGGATGAAGAAATAAAGGTGAAAGAATTGGAAACGGAAATTAACTCTTCTTTGAAGCGCCTCTTTGAGACCTCCTCTTAGGGCACTAAAGTTGGTATTTGAATAAGTCCAGAACATCTAGGATGTTTATAGGGAAGTGGAGAAGATAATTGGGCATGGTTTGGCCGAGCATGAAGGCTCAAAGCTGTGTTTGGAAGGGAGGGAGGAGGTGCCCTTTTATAAGGGGGGAGAGGGGCACCCTTGGAATATTTAATAATATTAATTTTTAATAAATCTAACCCCACATAAAAACCTCAAAGAATGACTCATATTCAAATATTATATGAGATAGGGTTGTAATATCATCAACCAATCAAATTTAGACATGTTTGGATCTTATTTTAAACCTTTTCATTTTGATTTATCCTTATTTAATCTATTTAAGTTTATTTGTGGTAATAAAATTCTAAATTTTAAATTATAACAAATAATTACTTATTTTTTGGGAATTTTCAATAATTTTTTACTTTATAACATTATAGACCATATAAATTTAAATTTATAATTTTTAAATATTTTTTTGATTTTTAAACAATTTTATAATATGTTATTTTTATAAAATAACAATAGTGTCAATTTTGACACTATTCAATTATTTGAATTTAAATAAAATATATACAGAAGATATGTTCGAACTAAAAGCTTTAATAGTTTCATAAAATGTCATTTGTATCTATAGAATTAGTGTATCACATTAAATAGTTCATATAAAATTTATTTTATTATTTTTAATACCATTTATTTGGGTTATCTCTTAATAAAATAATTACTACAACATTTTTGTATAATTATTTATTATACTGTTTTTTTTCATAAAAATTAAAAATAAAATCCTATGATGAAGATAAATATAATAAATTTTACAATAATACTTTTACTCTAATTTATCATCTAAAAAATCAGAATAGTTAAATTGTTATATTTATTAAATTATGAAGGTGACAACTTTGGCATCATTTAAAATAAAATAATATAAGTGTCATAATCACTTTTATAAGGCTCCAAACGGTTATATATTAGTTTATTGGATGATTAAGGTTTAGATATACACAACCAATAAGTTTTGGTCAGTTTTGTGGGCTTTTAGTGGGTATTAGTATTTCAATAAAAACTATATTACTTATTTTCCACTTAATAAATAATTTCTGTATCATTAATGTATCACCATTAATGACAATTATGTAATCCCTAAAAATTCTAAATAAATTATCATGATGTAGATAATTTTTTATATTTTTTGAGACTATTCATGTTCGAAGTGTTTTTATGTTTATCGATAAATTAAAATTATTATACTTATAAGATTTAAGAAAGTGACATGTTGTCACATTCTTTGGTTTTAATAATAATTAAATTATTTTCATGGACAAAAGTCCATTAAATGAATCTAATCCAACCCTTAGTTTATATGGGTTTACTTTTAGCCATCCAATATAATTTTGGCATGTTTTAGGGTAATTGTATAATATTATATTTACCCTTAATTACCCAATTTACCTTTAACTATGGTATATAAAATTTATCGTAGTTACTATTCATAATTCCCAAAAATAATAAGTAGCCTATTAACATAATTTGGACCGACTTATTAAAAATATGGAATCCATTTTTTTCAAATTCAATACACAGAAGTTGCAGAAATTAAATTAAAATTATTCATGTTGTCGAATGAAAACATGTTTTTGTTTAAAACATTGCAAAAGATTGAATTGATTTAACCTACGAATTCAATGTAAAATAAATTCTAATGAAATAAATTATATTAAATGGTAAAAATATATTCTATTTATACTTTAAAACCATTAATTATTATAATTTAACCATATAAATTATTACGATGAAAAAATATGTTTTTAATTAAAATATAGCGTGTTTTTACTATTCATTAAAATATGAAAGTTATCAGAAAAGTATCAAAACATTGTCCAATGTAATTTTTTATATACTGATTCAAAAGAAGAATTTTATTTTTCCAATTTTAACTTATAAACATGTCAACAAATGGATTTAAAGTGGGTGCACCATCAACAGGCAGCAAAACTGCATTTTTTGAAAAATACATATTTTACCCGAAAAATTTATTTTGTTTTTATTCCATGTTCTAGGAAATGTGTAAGATGAATAATAATGTTATAAAATTAAAATTTTAGTTAATACTATTCATAACGGCTAGTTCATAATAATATTATAATAATATATCGTTGTTTAGTAAAACCCGGTATTGTTTTCAACACACGCTATCGAGGAAGGTCGTGATTGCATGCAATGCAAGCCAAGTCAGGGTTGCGTGTTGTGCAAGACCCCTTTAATAATTCGTATAACAGAATCCAACCATATTTCATTTATACATTGAATATATATTTATATATATACACTCGATGTTGCGTAGAATGACTATTATAAAACGAACTTGAAATTGTGTGTAACACAATCTAAGAATAGTGTTGTGTATACTTCAAGATAATACAGTGTGGCATATAGCACAATATAATCTTGTTGTAGCATAAAACACATGACATAAAATAAATTAAAAAGAATACATATCATAAAATATCGGGTTGTTACATTCTAACCCCCTTAAAATGAATTTCTCCCTCGAAATTCGTCGGGGTTATACATGGTTTTCTACTTGAAAGTTTTTTTAATTGAATCCCACATCGTAAAATGAAATACCAAAACTTAACTTTAAAAACTAAAGTATGAAATGTAATGGTTAACCAAATTAACTCATCACTGGGATTCCAAGTAGGAGAACATATGTGAAAATAAGGATAGGTAAAGAAATGTAACCATCATGTTCTTGATAGAAAGTGGTAGAGAACATGGCTATGAAAACACCAACAATCACAAAGCCTAAAATTTGTGATAATCTAAGGTAGGATCTGATTCATCAGATATAAGGGCACTAGAAAAACATTTTTGGTTTTCAAGATCATTTGTCTAAAGTTGAAAATTTTGAATTAGAAGAAATACTTGCTTGATTTTGGTACAATCTCACTATGGTTCGTGCTTTGAACAATTTCCACTTAATATCTTAAAGATATGAAGTTGAATTTGTTATTCGTGAAGTGTTAACAGGTCATGTGATAGAATGATGGGTCATTACATCTGTTTCAAAAAAAAGGTTTGTAAAAGTTATCAAATATACATAAGTCCATCTAGGGTGAGGTTAATCATATACAATTCCAAAAATTAACTTATACATCATATATCATACCTCTTAATAAAATAAAACTAGTTTATACTAACCAGGGACATCATGTAGGCCATTGGTATGCGATAAAGGCCAGTCGCACTTTAGTTGTGGGATCGATTCCCATAGCCTTGTCTGACGCGATGCGTTGTTGCCCGTCTTTCAGGTTTTCCTTTTTCTAAAAATACATTACTATATCATCCCATGAATAATATCAAATAAAGTTCTATCCTTAAACAATAATAACATATGTCCAACATAAACCATTCTAATCTGTAGGCTTATCTAAAATGCATCGGTCCAAGATCATAGTATAAAGAAAATGATTACTTGAAATGTCACATAAAAATCATGTGATTGCCATCATTTATCCCCCATATATCATAAGATATATCTTTTTGGTCAAATTAAAAACATGTGAATACCTTAATCATGTATTCTCTTGAAGAATGAATACCCAATGAACCTTAGTGAAAACATGAATGCAGTTAAAAGTTAACACATTCCACATACCAAAATCCTCAAAAATTCTATATACTCAAACCATGATATCACTTAGTCCTTATATCAATCATGAGCTCATGAATACAATAAAACATCTCACTATCTTCTTATCCCTTCATTATAAGCATATCATCTACATTCCAAAATATTTGAATCACATTTCATGGTTACCAGTTCCATAAAATTATTGAAAACCACAATATACTAATACAAAAATATTCTAATAAACCATAAAAGTACCTCAACAACATTATTCTTGAATACCAATATATAAACACTTGAATCCATCCTCTTCAATGATTGTCCTAGAATAATTCCTTCCTTGATTTAGAAGTAACATTTTAGGTCATGGAATTGAGTTGGGTAATGCCCATGTTCTCACAAATAAGACATTGAACTCCATAACAGTCTATCACTCTATGACCCTTTTCTCCACATAGATAACATCTACCCTCCAGTTGAGGTATTCCTCAGGGTTCTTCTTCCCTTCTTTAGAAATCTCAATCTTCCTTTCTTTATGCTCCTCCACATGCGAACATGCAAAAAAGTCTATCTTCCTCTTATTTGATGAACTAGGAATACCACTAAATTTCACCTTGTTAATCATATATCGCGATGACTAATTCGGCATAATCACAATATCTTTATCTCTAGGCATTACACAATTTTTTTGCTCATAGTCACCAATTTGTCCAGTGGATTCAATGTTAACCGAATTCTTTTTGGTTCCCTCCATTGACTAAAACACAAAAAGAATTCTTTGAGAGGAAAAATCATATAAGGAAAATAACATAATCAAGGGGGAGTACCGTCAATATCTATCATCTTAGGTTAAATTCTATGATCGTTACCGTAGTTCTAGGACTACATCATATACATATACTTATCCTTAGGGACATCCCTAGACATAACATAGAAATATCTCTAGGGATCTCACTAACGTTTTCGCATCCTAGTTTCCAAAGGTTGACTAAACCTTTCCTCTGATGCCAACTGTAGAGACCTGAAGCTTGATGTACATGGACATTACATTAATTTAGTGGAATACTTAATACATAACAAAAAACAGACACACAAGGACCGTAATAGTTTAGTTTCTTTGGAAACTTGGAACGCAATCTTCTAATCGTGGTGAAAGATCTTTAACATCTCCCATAAAGATATTCCCCTTTTTTTTCTTACCTAAAACCTTTCTTTATATCCTGGGGAAAATAAAACATAAGAAGGGTGAGCTCAAATGCTCAGTAAGGGTAAGCATGGATAAAATAAAACATACCATATACATTTGAACTTAAAAACATGAACATAATGTGTAATCATCAAAAACTTGAGCAATGACATAAAACATGGAAGTACGTAAGGCATAGATCATAAAAAAACATTAAGAATGATAAAATAGCATGGGAATAAAACATGTAATTGGGGAAACCATTAAGCACATGATATGATTTCCATAGTATCCAAGTCAATGCTGCCAAGACTATCTTAGTGGACAAAGTCCCTTTCTGAATCGAGTTCACTCCTCGTTCCAGTCCTGTATTACTGAACCGGTTTAACTTGTCGTTCCATCCATGTATATCTCATGAGATATAAATCTTTACCCAATGCATTGGATGGAGATATAGGTCCCACCAATCTCATAATGAAATCATTCTTACTTGTGCCACAAAATAAACATACATCATTCATAATAACCCAATAAATAAAATGGGTTTCATAAACATAATCCCATCATTACATAATCCATATAAAAGAAATGGATATCATTTCATAATAAGGAAAGTGAAACCATGTAACTCATAGAGACATTATACTTGAAACATACACACATGAAATAATTTCATCTTATATGAAAAATGGTTTTGATAAAACACTTGAATTGAATTCTTGAGGAAAATATCCTTTCTTCTTAAAATCATTTTCTTTTCACAAAATGTCATGAAATTTTAAAAGAACGAGATTTTGTTGAAAATAGTCATGAAATCTTTTGGAGAAATATTAATGAAAACCAGGCTTTACAAAACCGTAAAAATCTATTCACGCCGTATGAGTTAAAAATAACATTCTCCTCGTACTTTTGTCGGAAAAGTCAAAAAGTACCTCGTAATGTAAATAAGAGAAATATTCCATACATACCATGTAGTAAAAGTCAAAAATGGGTAAAACGGACATTATACATACATGAAAACACTTTTATAAATCATTGATAGGATATAAATAGCCCCAGTAAATACTTACGAATATGGAATCTCGGATAAAAATGAGATTTGAAAAATTATCCCTTACCTTATTTCTGATATGCTTCGTACGTATCCGAACATCCTGTATAATGATTTAAATAATGTTATTGACTTATTAAAGAATCATATTAATTGTAATGATATCATATACGGTTCACTTATGACTTTATATTACCCATTCTTTTTTAAATTCCATGTTAAAGAGCGTTTTGGGTAAAATTGTTTCATTTGTCATCCGTGTTTTGACTTGTAATTATTCATATGATTACTTAGATCATGATTACTTACATCTAGAATGTAAAACACGATTTATATATAATATATATTCAGAATATACATATATATAATAGATCGATAAATGGAAAGAAATATACCGTTCATGGAGACGGTAGGCCGTACGTACGCATGAATGTTGTTTTCGTTTCCTCATTGAATAGAATGGAATTAATTGGATGAAATACATATATATATATATATATAAATCCAGTATCATTATAATGCCTTATATTTCATGATTACTTATTATATATACTTTATAATCATTTATGAATGGTTAATCATTTAGAATGAATCTCATCGCGTCGTGGAGACGGTATTCCGTACGTATGCACGAGCAATGATATCGTTCCCATGATCGTGGAATTTTATTGGAGTGTATGTATACTATTACAGAATCAATATCAATTTACAATAATCATATATAGTTATTATTTACACCATTATACCCATCCAAGTAAGGTGGTGGTGGAAAATAGATTACACTACGGCGTGGAGACGGTATTCTGTACGTACGTACGCCCGGTGATTTCATGTTCCGTAGGATGGATAGATGCTGAAATAGGGTTGTTTCATACTTATAATGACATATCAGTATATGAGTGATACTTATGTTATTACTTAATAATTAAACAACCTAAGAAGAAGAAGTGGAAGAAGAAATAAAGGTGAAATAAACAGTAATAGAAATTACCTCTCTTTGAAACGCCTCTTTGAGACCTCCTCTTAGGGTACTAAAATTTGTATTTGAAGAAGACTAGAACCTCTATGATGTTTCTAGGGAAGTGTAGAAGAGAATTGGGCAGGGGTTGGCCGAGCATGAAGGCTTAATGTGGTGTGTGGAAGAGAGGGAGGAGGTGCCCTTTTATAAGGGATGAGAGGGGCACCTTTGGAATTTTTAATAATATTAATTTATAATAAATCTAACCCCACTTAAAAACCACAAAAAATGACTCATATTCAAATATTATATGAGATAGGGTTGTAATATCATCAAACAATCAAATTTAGACATGTTTGGATCTTATTTTAACCTTATCATTTTTCTTTATCCTTATTTAATCTATTTAAGTTTATTTGTGGTAATAAAATTCTAAATTTTAAATTATAACAAATAATTACTTAATTTTGTGAATTTTCCATAATTGTTTCATTTATAACATTATAGACCATATAATGTTAAATTTATAATTTTTAAATATTTTTTTGATTTTTAAACAATTTTATAATATGTTATTTTTATAAAATAACAATAGTGTCAAATTTGACGCTATTCATTTATTTGAATTTAAATAAAATATATACATGAAATATGTTCGAAATAAAAGCTTTAATAGATTTAAAAAAGGTCATATGTATATATAAAATTAGTGTATCACATTAAATAGTTCATATAATATTTATTTTATTATTTGTAAAACCATTTATTTGGTTTATCTCTTAATATAATAATTACTACAACATTTTTGTATAATTATTTATTATACTGATTTGTTTCAGAAAAATTACAAATAAAATCCTTTGATGAAGATAAATATAATATCTTTCATAATAATACTTTTACTCGAATTTATCATCTTAAAATAACAATATTTAAATTGTTATATTTATTAAATTATGAAGGTGAAAACTTTGGCATCATTTAAAATAAAATAATATAAGTGTCATAATCACTTTTATAAGGCTCCAAACAGTTATATATTTTGTAATTGGATGATTAAGGTGTAGATATACACTAACAATATGTTTTTTTCAGGTTTGTGGGCCTTTTAATGGGTATTATTATTTCAATAAAAAATATATTACTTATTTTCCACTTAATAAATAATTTCTGTATCATTAATGTATCACCATTAATGACAATTATTTAATCCTTAAAAATTCTAAATAAATTATCATGATGTAGATAATTTTATTAGATTTCTGGAGACTATTAATTTTCGATGTTTTATGATGTTTATCAATAAATTAAAATTATTATACTTATAAGATATAAGAAAGTGTAATGTTGTCACATTCTTTGGTTTTAATAATAATTAAATTATTTTCATTGAAAAAAGTCCATTAAATGAATCTAATCCGACCCTTAGTTGATATGGGTTTACTTTTATCCATCCAATAGAATTTTTTCATGTTTTAGGGTAATTTTATAATATTATATTTACCCTTAATTACCCGATCTACCTTTAACTAGGGTAAATAAAATTTACCGTAGTTACTATTCATAATTTCAAAAAATAAAAAGTAGCATATTAACATAATTTGGA
Organism: Viscum album; assembly: GCA_963277665.1. NCBI lineage: Eukaryota > Viridiplantae > Streptophyta > Magnoliopsida > Santalales > Viscaceae > Viscum > Viscum album. The sequence goes on along the minus strand of OY728157.1, from coordinate 195,318,666 downwards.
CCCACTGATTCCAAATATGGAATCCATTTTTTTCTAATTCAATACACAGAAGTTGCAGAAATTAAATTAGAATTAGTCCTGTTGTCGAATGAAAACAGGTTTTTGTTTAAAACATTGCAAACGATTGAATTGATTTAACCTACGAATTCAATGTAAAATCAATGCTAATGAAATAAATTATATTAAATGGTAAAAATATATTCTATTTATACTTTAAAACCATTAAATATTATAATTTAAGCATATAAATTATTATGATGAAAAAAGTTGTTTTTAATTAAAATATAGCGTGTTTTTAATATTCATTAAAATATGAAAGTTATCAGAAAAATATCAAAACTTTGTCCAATTTAAATTTTTATATATTGATTCAAAAGAAGAATTTTATTTTGTAAAATTGAACTTATAAACATGTCAACAACAGGATTTAATGTGGTTGCGCCATCAAAAGGAGGCAAAACTACATTTTTTTAAAAATACATATTTTACCCGAAAAATTTATTTTGTTTTTATTCCATGTTCTATAAAATGTGTAAGATGAATAATAATGTTATAAAATTAAAATTTTAGTTAATACTATTCATAATGGCTAGTTCATAATAATATTACAATAATATATCGTTGTTTAGTAAAATTCAGTATTGCATACAACACACGCTATCGAGGAAGGTCGTGATTGCGTGTAATGCAAGCCAAGTCAGGGTTGCGTGTTGTGAAAGACCCCTTTATTATATCGTATAACATAATCCAACCATATATCATTTATTCATTGAATATATATATATATATATACACTCAATGTTACGTAGAATGACTATTATGAAATGAACTTGAAATTGTGGGTAACACAATCTAAGAATAGTGTTGTGTATACTTCAAGAAAATACAATGTGGCGTATAGCACAAGATAATATTTTTGTAGCATAAAACACATGACATAAAATAAAACTCGATTCAGAAAGGGACTTTGTCCACTAAGATGGTCTTGGCAGCAATGCCTTGGCTACTATGGAAATCATAACAAGTGCTGAATGGTTGCCACAATTACATGTTTTATTCCGATGATATTTTATCGTCATTGATGTTCCTTTATGTTATATTCCTTACGTATTTCCAAGATTTATGTCTTTTCACATGGTTTTAATATTTATATTTCATGTTCACGTTTTTGCTTTCAAATATTTATGGATTGTTTTTTGTTCTCTATGTTTTCCCTTACTGAGCATTTGAACTCACCCTTTTTATGTTTTATTTTCCCCAGGAAATAAAGAATGGTTTTAGGTAAGGAAACAAAAAGGGGAAGATCGTTATGGGAGATGTTGAAGATCTTTCAACATGACTAGTTGTTTATATTTGAATTTCCAAAGACACTAAACTATTACAGTCCTTGTGTGTCTTTTTTTTATGTATTAAGTATTCCGCAAAAGTAATGTAATGTCCATGTACGTCAAGCTTTGGGTCTATATAGTTGGTATCAGAGGAAAGATTTAGTCAACCTTTGGAAACTAGGATGCGAAAACGTTAGTGAGATCCCTAAAATATTTCTATGGTATGTCTAGGGATGTCCCTAAGGATAAGTATACGTATAGGATATAGTCCAAGAACTACGGTAACAATCTTAGAATTTATCCTAAGATGTTAGATATAGAGGGTACTCCCCCTTTACTATGTTTTTTCCCTAGCATGATTTTTTCTTCTTACAGAATTCTTTTTTATGTTTTAGTCAATGGAGGGAACCAGAAGGAATTCGGTTAACATTGAATCCAATGGAAAAATTGGTGACTATGAGCAATGAAATTGCGTAATTCCTATAGATAATGATATTGTGATTATGCCGAATCAGTCATCGCGATATCTGATTAATAAGGTGAAATTTAGTGGTATTACTAAGTCATCAAATAAGAGGAAGATGGAATTTTATGCTTGTTCGCATAGTGAGAAGCATAGAGAAGGGAAGATTGAGATTTCTAAAGAAGGGAAAAATAAACTTGAGGAATACCTCAAATGGAGGGATAGATGTTATATGTGTGGATAAAAGGGTCATAGAGTGACAGACTATTATGGTGTTCAATGTCTTATTTGTAGAGAACACGGGCATTACCCAACTCAATGCCCTGACCTAAAAAGTATATTCTAAAATCAAGGAAGGACTTATTCCAGGACAATCATTGAATAGGATGGATTGAAGTGTTTATGTATTGGTATTCAAGAATAATGTTGATGAGGTACTTTTATGGTGTATTAGAATATTTTTGTATTAGTCTATTGTGGTTTTCAATAATTATATGGTACCGGTAACCATGAAAAGTGATTCAAATATTTTGGAAAGCGGATGATATGCGCATAATGAAGGGATAAGAAGATAATGAGATGTTTGATTGTATTCATGAGCTCATGAATGATATAAGGACTAAGTGATATCATGGTTTGATTATATAGAATATTGAGGATTTTGGTATGTGGAATGAGTTAACTTTTGATAGCACTCATGTATTCACTAAGATTCAATGGGTATTCATTTTTCAATAGAATATATGATTAAGGTATTCACATGACTAGAATGTGACCAACAAGATATATGAGGGATAAATGATGGTATTCACGTGCTTGTTATATAACCTTTTTAGTAATCGTTCTCTTTATAAAATGAATTTGGAAAGAAGTATTTTGGATAAGTCTAAAGATTGGAATGAGTAGTATTGTTTAAGGATAGAACTTTTTGTTATAATAGTATTATTCTAGAAAAAGGATAACATGTAGGACGGGCGAGAACCCGTCGCGTCAGACAAGTTTTTGGGAATCGAACCCACAACCGAAGTGCGACTGGCCTTTATCGTATACCACTAGCCTATAGGAAGTCCCTAGTTAGTAGAAACTAGGTTTATTTTATTATGCGATATGATATATGAAGTATAAGTTCATTTTTTGAATCGTATAAGATCAACCACACCATAGATGGACTTATGTATATTTGATAACTTTTTCTAACATTTTTTTTGAAACAGATGGAATGACTCATCATTCTATCACATGATCTTCTAACACTTCATGAATGGAAAATTCAACATCATTTCTATAATAGATGAAGTGGAAATTGTTCAAGGCACGAACAATGGTGAGATTGTACAAAAATCAAGTAAGTATTTCTTTTGATTCTTCAACATTAGAGAAATGATCCTAAAAACCAAAAATGTTGTCCTAGTTCTCTTATATCCGACGAATCAGATGGTACCTTAGATCATCACAAATCTATGTCTTTGTGATTGTTCGCTATTTCATAGCCATGTTCTCTACCACTCTCCATCCGAACATGACGGTTAGATTTCTCTTCCATATCCATATTTTCACCTATGTTCTCCTACGTGGAAACCCAGTGATTAGTTAATTTGGGTAACCGCTACGTTTCATACTTTAGTTCTTAAAGATAAGTTTTGGTATTCCTTTTTACGATGTGGGTTTCTATTAAAGAAACTTTCAAATAGTAAACCATGTATAACACCGATGAATTTCGAGGGCGAAATTCATTTTAAGGGGGAAGAATGTAACACCCCGAGATTTTATGATAAGTATTATTATTAATTTATTTGATGTCATGTGTTTTATTCTACACCATGATTATCTTTTTCTATACGCAACACCGTATTAGCTTGCAGTATACACAACACAATTCTTGGATCGTGTTATACACAATTTCAAGTTCGTTTGATAATAGTCATTCTACATGACATTGAGTGTATATATATATTCAATGTATAAATGAAATATGGTTGGATTTTGTTACACACAACAAAAAATGAGTCTTGCACAACACGGAACCCTAACTTGGCTTTCATTACACGCAATCGTGACCTTCCTCAGTAGTGTGTGTAGTACGCAATACCAGGTTTCAATAAACAACGATATATGGTTATAATATGATTATAAACTAGCCGTTATGAATAGTATTAACTACATTTTGAATTATATAACATTATTATTCATCTTACAGATTTTCTAGAACATGGTATGATAACAAAATAACTTTTTTCGAGTAAAATAAGTATTTTTAAAAAAATGCAGTTTTGCCGCCTTTTGATGGCGCACCCATTTTAAATATAATTTTTAAGAATTTTATAAGTTAAATTTTACAAAATAAACTTATTATTTTGAATCATGATATAAAAATTTACATTGGATAATGTTTTGATATTTTTTTGATAACTTTCATATTTTAATGAATAGTAAAAACACGCTATATTTTAATTAAAAACAACTTTTTTCATCGTAATAATTTATATGGTTAAATTATAATATTGAATGGTTTTAAAGTATAAATAGAATATATTTTTACCATTTAATATAATTTATGTCATTATCGTTGATTTTACCTGGAATTTGTAGGCTAAATCAATTCAATCTTTTGTAATGTTTTAAACAAAAACCAGTTTTCTTTCGACAATGGGATTAATTTTAATTTAATTTCTGCAACTTTTTTGTATTGAATTTGAAAAAATAGTTTCCATATTTGGAATTAGTGTTTCCAAATTATGTTAATAGGCTACATTTTATTTTTGTGCATTATGAATAGTAACTATGGTAAAATTTATTTACCATAGGTAAAGGTAAATCGGGTAATTAAGGGTAAATATAAGATTATAAAATTACCCAAACACCTATCAAAATCCTATTGGATGACTAAAAGTCGACCCATATCACCTAAGGGTCGGATTAGAATCATTTAATTGACTTTGTTTCATGAAAATAACTTAATTATTATTAAAACCAAAGAAAGTGACAACATGTCACTCTCTTAGATCTTATAAGTATATTAATTTTAATTTAGTGATAAACTTCATGAAACTTCGAACATGAATAGTCTTAAGAAATATAATGAAATTATATACATCATATGAATTTATTTATAAGTTTTAGGGATTAAATAATTATCATTAATTGTGACACAATAGTGATGCAGAAAATTGATTATCTAGTGAAAAACAAGAATATAGTTTTTATTAAACTAATAGTGACCATAAAAGGCACAAAACCCGGACCAAAACATATTGGTCATGTAAATGTAAACCTTATTCATCAAAGGGTCGAATATTTGACCATTTGAAGCCTTATAAAAGCGATTATGACACTTCTATTATTTTATTTTAAATGATTCCAAAGTTGTCACCTTCATAATTTAATAAATATATCAATTTAAATATTGTGATTTTAAGATGATAAATACGAGTATAAGTATTATTGTGAAAGTTAATAGATTTATCTTCATCATATGATTTTAGTTTTAATTTATATGAAACAAATAAATATATTTAATAATTATAAATAAATGATGTAGTAATTATTTTATTAAGAGATAAACCAAATAAATGGTTTTAAAAATAATAAACTAAATATTATATGAACTATTTAATGTGATCCACTAATATTATAGATACATATGACCTTTTATGAATCTATTAAAGCTTTTATTTCGAACATATCTTATGTATATGTTTTATTTAAATTCAAATAAATAAATAGTGTCCAAATTGATACTATTGTTATTTTATAAAAATAACATATTATTAAATTGTTTAAAAATCAAAAAAATATTTAAAAAATTATAAATTGAAATTTATATAGTCGAAAATATTATAATTTATCCAATTATGGAAAATTATCGACATATAAGTGATTATTTTTAACCATTTAAAATTTAGAATTTAATTACCACAAATAAAATTAAATAGATTAAATAAGGATAAATCAAAATGATAAGGTTTAAAATAAAATAAAAACAGGTCTAAATTTGATTGGTTGATGATATTACAACCATATCTCATATAAAATTCGAATATGAGTTATTTTTGGAGGTTTTTAAGTGGGGTTAGATTTATTATTAATATTTTTAAGATTTCCAAAGGTGCCCCTCTCCTCCCTTATAAAAGGGCACCTCCTCCCTCCCTTCCTCACACCAATTTGAGCCTTCATGCTCGTCCAAACCATGCCAAATTCTCTTCTCCACTTCCCTAGAAACATCCTAGAGGTCCTGGTCTTCTTCAGAAACCAATTTTAGTGCCCTAAGAGGAGGTATCAAAGATGCGCTTCAAAGAAGAGGAGGTTCAGATACATACGAAGCATATCGGACATAAGGTAAGGGATAAATTTTCCAATCTCGTTTTTATCCGAGATTGTTTATTCGTAAGTATTTACTGGGGTTATATTTATAATCCATGTCCTTATTTTCTAAAAAAATCTTTCATGTATGTTTAATGTCCTTTTTACACATTTTTGACTTGTTCTACATGGTATGTATGGAATCATTCTTTTATGAGGTACTTTTTGTCTTTTCCGACAAAAGTACGAGAAGAATGTTTTTTTAACTTATACGGCACGAACGGATTTTTACAGTTTTATAAAGCCTTATTTTCATGAAGCTCGATCCAAAATATTTCACGACTATTTTCAACAAAATCCTTTTCTTTTTAAAATTGCATGATGTTTTGTGAAAAGAAATTGATTTTGAAGAAGAAATGATATTTTTCTCAAGAATTCATTTCAAGTGTTTTTTCAAAACACTTTTCTATCTAAGATGACATTATTTTATATGTCTATGTTTCAAGTATAATGTCCCTATGATTTAAATAGTTTCCAATTTCTTATGATGAAATATCCATTTGTTTTATATGGATTATGTGATGATGGGATGATGTTTATGAAACCCATTTTATTCTTTGGGTAATGATGAATGTTTTAAGTTTATTTTGTGGCACAAGTAAGAATGATTACACTATGAGATCGGTGGGACCTATATCTCCTTCTATTGAATTGGGTAAAGATTCATATCTCATGAGATAGACATGGCAGGAATGGTAAGTTAATCCGGTTCGGTGTTACAGGACTGAAACGAGGAGTGAACACGATTCATAAAGGGACTTTGTCCACTAAGATGGTCTTGGCAGCAATTCTTTGGCTACTATGGAAATCATAACAAGTTCTGAATGGTTGCCACAATTACATGTTTTATTCCCATGGTATTTTATCGTCATTGATGTTTCTTTATGTTATATTCCTTACGTACTTCCAAGATTTATGTCTTTTCTCAAGGTTTTTATATTTAGATTTCATTTTCATGTTTTTGCTTTCAAATATTTATGGATTGTTTTATGTTCTCTATGTTTTCCCTTACTGAGCATTTCAGCTCACCCTTTTTATGTTTTATTTTCCCCAAGAAATAAATAAAGGTTTTAGGTAAGGAAACAAAAAAGGGAATATCGTTATGGGAGATGTTGAAGATCTTTCAACATGACTAGTTGTTTATATTCCGTGTTTCCAAAGACACTAAACTATTACGGTACTTGTGTGTCTTTTTTTTGTTATGTATTAATTATTCCACAAAAGTAATGTAATGTCCATGTACATTAAGCTTTGGGTCTCTACAATATCATAACCCATTAAATGAAATGGGTATCACAAACATGTAATCATATCCTAACCTATAGAAAATGATATATTTTTCATAATCATTTCATCAAAATTATATCTTGTTAAAGAGAAATTTAATTCATAAACATGTAACCCCTAAAATATATTTTGAGTATTTCATGATTGAATATCATAGAGATATGTGTAATTTCATATACATTAAAAATTGTACATCTCTCTATTGAAGTATATTTTGTCCAAACCATATAACTTCTTTTATAGTATACTTTGTTATAAAGATAATGTGTTTTAGATATGGGTAACCATGAAAACTAATTTATCATCAACACCTTTCACAATATGGTTTAAACGCATAGGATAAAAACCCATCTGATTTGGCCAACTGATTCATCTCTTGAGACTACCGATGCATCGAGGGGATTACTTTAAATGGTCCCTAAACTATGTCATAATATTTGAAAAAATATTCATATATCTAATAGTCTATATAATTCATAAACAATGTACCTTATTAAATATCTGTATTAAGTAAAGGAAAAATATTTATCAATATTTACCATGTTAAGCAAATAACGTTCAAAGTAAACACCATATGTAAAAAATGGTATATATTTTAGGAAATAATCATATCCATTACAAAATAATATATATATTCAATGGGAATCTAATTTTCAATGAAATTTTCTTACAATAAAGTTATTTTTTCAAGATAAAGTTATCAATCACAAAATAAAGTGATATTTCACAATAACTTTTATCATTTCGTAATTTTCAAATAAAATACCGTTGGATCAATTAATTCAAACTAAAACATAAAATACCATGAATAATGAAGTATTCATGATATTAAATTTCAAAGGTTAATTATAAACACCTCAAAAATGTAAATTGGTTTATAATAATAATTAAGTCTCAATGGGATGTAAATTGAGATGAAATCTATTACCTTATGCTTAATTTTGGTTGAACACTCTTCAAACTAATGTATAATGGTTTTAAGTATGTTATTATCTTATACTAGAAACTTATTTATATTTATAATATCATATACAATCCTTTTATATTGTCTTATCTCCCATTTGTTAATAATCTTGTATTATTTTCATTTTTTTGTGGGTTAATTATCTAGGTTTTTATGTATTTTTTGACTAATTAATTTTTTTCCTCTTACTTTGATCATTATTTCATCATATAATGAATGTGAAGAAATATTTAAATATCATATATATTCAATATATATATATATATATATATTTATATATTAATGTGTAAAATTTGGTTATAGGAAATGAAATACACCGTTAATGGAGATAGTAGGCCATACATATGCTTGAACGTTGTTTCCATTTTCTAATTATATTGAATGAAAAAAAGTAAATGTTATATATATAAATATATCATTATAAAATTATCATTATTATTCCATATGTAGGAAATATTTTTATCAAAAATATCTTTAATACAATCCATGTAAAGTGTGAATGAATCTCATTTCTTTGTGAGGCGGTAGTCCTCCATACACACGAGCAACATTATCATATTAAAAAAAATAAAGCATAATGGTATTTTAGGATCGAAATTATACTGATTGTAGTATCAGAATAATGATTTATATGCTCAATATACAAGAGGGGGTGAATTGTATACATAAAAAATAAATTTTAACATTTAAAGATGGTACTATTTAACAAATTTAAACAAGGTAAATTCACCAAACCTCTTAGTTCTAGAAACATTCTTGATTCCAGATATGTGGTTCCAGAAATGAAACTAAAGAAAAGTTTACAAAGATAAATATTCTACCTTAAAGGGTATAGAATCTCACTAATCAGAGTACATGTATAAAAAAGTATAAGATAGTTATACTTTCCTCAACAACAAAAATGAAGCAAGAAACATGAAACAATACCAGTAACAAGTAGTAAATCTTTTAACCCAAATAAAATGGTATCCAACAACTTTGAAAAAAGGTCACATGATTTATACTTTCAATAAATTCAATCTTAACCACACCAGGTTAAGCCCTCGATATGAATATCAGAGTCTGTCTTGCTATCCCCTCAAGCCCTGGAACATCAAGGTAGTCGGTACCTATGACATTCTATCCTCGGTAACCCTCGAATGTACTCAGCAACATTTGGAGTCGCCCAATGAAATTCTGAACAAGATGTTCAGTACACACAAAGAATTAAAGTATCTCTCTCTCTAGAAATCACATCAGTAGAATCTAATCTCTAGATTGATCGGCCTCATTGTGCTCGTTCAAAAGTGCTTCTATTTCTAGGCACATCTTCAATGGTTAGATCCCTCTGCCAATGATCATATTTATCCTTGAATTTCGGGGAGACCTGTTCATGTGTTACTCAAACAACAGTTGGTTAGAAACAGAAAGCACGACATCATTTTATAACTCTAACAATAGTAAGAAAAAATATAGTTTCACAAATTAAACCATTTTTTGGAATTTAAGGAAAAATAATAGTTGTGAGTCTAACCAAAAAATCATTCGGTGTCTATATTTCAAGAATATTTAGATTTTGTCTCCAAAATAATTTGGATCCAAAATTTTATATAATTCTATTTTCTAAACATATAAATTTTAGAGTCTAAATTCATAAGAATTCGGAATCTTAATTCATATAATTTGGAGTCTGAACTCAGAATGTTTGGAGTCTAAATTCATAGAATTCGGAGTCTGAATTCAGAAAGTTCGGAGTCTAAATTCAGAGAATTCGGAACCTGAATTTGGATCTTGAAAACAGAATTCTCAATGTCTAAGTATTTATATGATTTCAAGGATTTAAATATGAAACTGAATTTCATAATTAGAAATAAAATTAGTTAGGTTTAGAGAAATTATGCCATGAATAATGAAAACAAGGAAAGGATAAATTTCCATGGGGAAGGGAAATTTCCCTTATGAAAGAAAAACTGGGTAAGGATATAATTTTCTTGAAGAAGGAAAATTTCCTTAAGGAAGGAAAATTTTTCATTATAAAGATAAAATATATGAAAAAAAAATTCCTTAAGATAGAGTGTTTGTGAGTTTTAAAAAAAGGAATGGAAACCTTATAAGGAAACCTTATTGACTCAACAATATCCCCCATTTTGGAAGGCACAAACATCCTTACGAAAAAGAATATAAGGACATAGAAATTATTTTTCTTGACTTTGAAAATAAAACTTATCTCCATTAACACATGGGACAAGATGAATATGACTATCTCATCCATAGGCTTTGGAAACACTAAGGATCTTATTCTTGATTTCCAGATTGAGACTTGGCATTTTATTGCATACAAAAATCTTCTTGGATAAAAACTCCCCCTTAGATGAACTCCAAATTACATACGGAAGTTTCTTATTTTACTTTTTATTCTTTTTTTATCATTCCTTTCTCCCCCATTGTGATTTTCAAAAAGGATTAAAGGGAATGGAAACAGAAATATGGTACCTGAAATATTAGTACTAAACAACCAAAAATAAAAAGATCAACCTAAAATTTCATTAGGATTGGATAAATTTATAAATGGAATAAATACAAAAAAAAGATCATAATTGAAAAATATTATCCTTCCTTCTCCTTCAGAATCAACTTCTTTACTATGGTTTTGAACTTCTTGATTTCCTTGTGATCATCCTCTGCATGTTTGATAAGTTGATCATGTTCTTCTGTTTTATTTTCTAACGCTTTTATTTTTTCCTCATGAGCCTAAAAAGATTCCACTTCCCACTTTATAACATCTTGATTCAAAAATTCTTTCTCAAGTTCAATTCTAAGATCTATTTCACTCTTCCAACTCTAAGCAACTGAATACAACTTCCCATTTAGATCTTTCACTTCTTGTATTCGAGAATTATGTTCTACAGTTAGCTTTTCCTCAAAAAATATTTGTGAGATCCTTGATCTTCACATATTTTGTGTCAAATGTATCCTTGACACATTCTTGTAACTCATCCAGAATTGTCATGTATTTTATAGTTTTCTTTGACCAGCTGGTCATTTTTTTGCAAGATCATTTGTGGGCTTTATAGTTTATGAAATTTTTTTGAAATAGGCCTCAATTTTGATGCACTAATCCATCAACATGGATACTAAATCTGATTTCTTATTTAAAGAGTTTTGATGTATTTGGAATCTCGAGTCTATATTGAGAAATATTGGTATAGTCCCAAAAAGTTTCTTTATAGACTGGACTACAAAATCATGTCCAAGGGAGGATGATTCCGAATCAGAGATTTTTCTTGGTGACATTTATTTTTCTAACTCAACATCTTTTCTCATGGAAGAACCATCAACACCTTTCTTATTTACCAGAGCCTTGGTAGGTGTATCTACTACTACCTGTTTTCCCTTATCGACCTTCCTAATGACTTCGTCTTGATTAGGATATTCATGTTCACTATCAGATAGCTGAACAATTTTGTCTTCAAAAAATTCTTCCTTTTCGGCTCCTACCTCAGCATCCTATGGGTGAATAAAATCTTTATTGATCCTTTCATCTTCAGATGTTTTGTCTACCTCATCTTCATCCTTCTCATCATCCTTCCTAGGAGTAGTAAGCATTGATGATTCAACATGAGAGGTTCTGAATGACAGTTTCTCATAAGGGTTTTCCTTCTCATGAAAATACTCAACTTGCTTTATCAGATCATCGGTATCACCACTCCTTTCTTCTTCTTCTTCTTCCACTACTTCTTCTTGAACTATTTCCAAGTTACAAACTTCTTTCCTGGAGTCTCTGGTAATGATTCTTTCAAGAAGCAGTCTTGTACAAGAATATTCTCAGATTCATACTCAGCAGCCTTCAGAAGGAATTTCACTCTTTCAACCTCAGACAACTTCTTCTTTTTCTTCTTTTCTTTCTCTTGCATCTCAAACTCTTCAGATAACTTTTCTTTGAAATATTTTTCTTCAATAGGGTCCAATCCAAACTTAGTCACCCCTTCTTTCTGATTTCTCTTTTCTTCTCTTCATTTAGCCACAACCTCATTAGGATAGTATTTTTGATTCTTTGGAGTTTGTGGTCCATATTGGTTTTTCTTATCCATTAGGTTTTTTTCCTTCTCTTCCACATCCATCAGCTTCCTCTTTCTTCCTACCTTTTTAGAGGTATCAACCACCTCTTGTTTCTCTGAAATAGCTTAATTTTCCTCTTCAGTCAATCCATTGAATTCTTCAGATTCTTTGGAAAATAAAAATGTCATTCTTATCAAAGTTTCATCACTTAACAACATTACTTTGCAATTCTTTGACTTATATCAAGAAGAAATTTTGAATAATTCAATATAATGAACAATAATCTCTAAAATAATGGATGGATATATAATAATCTAAGCCTTCAAATTTCAATTCTATATGTTCTCAATCGTAACCAAGACATTCTTAACCATGTTCATCTTCCGTAGGTTTACCAAGAAATTTAGAATGTATATATCACTTTTATTCAAAGTATCCTTGTCTCTTTTTCTCAGTATGATAAATCCTTGAACCCACAATTCATAAATTTAATAATTTTTAATCAGGTGAAAAATCTTCAGAGTCATTATTTCTAAGAGACAATGTCAAGCCATGTCCTTCACCTTATCAAATCGTCCTTGAACATCAGACAGTTTATGAGAACAAAACTCAGCTTCCCCTTAATAAATAATACCAACCAAGACTGCAGCCTTGGTGTAAGAAAGTGAATATGTCTTTCCATAACACTTGAAAGAAAACATAGTACTTCCTTCTTCTTTGAATAAAATTATTGTCTCATAGAATTATATTAACAAATCCGAATATAACAAATCCCAAGAATTTTGATTTTAAAGGAAAACACTTTCCCGCCCATTCAGCATTATATTCTTGGAGATAATAGAATCATTATTTGCAAAAAAATCAGATCAACTAACCTTTCTTTGTATATCCTCCATTTAGAGATCATTTTAACAGTTGAAATATCTTTCTGAGAGGAGACTTCTACTGACATTCGGAAGTAAGAACAATCTGAGAAGATCAGAATGGGTTTATGTAGGAGTGTAGAGCTTTAGCACACGAAGGCCTGAGTTTCAATGTGGGACAACCATCGAGGGTACTTTATATAGGAAATTGAGTCGACGGTTCAACTTCCATACCCAATCCAATGGTTGAAAAATATTTTGATCCGATCTGACGGTTGAGATTATAGACGGAAGAAAATTTTGATAGAATCTGATCTTTTGATGTTTTTTAAAGAAAAACATTCATATTTAAGAAAAAGTGAATACAAAAATTTAAAAATAGATGAAAATCCCAACAAGTAAAAAATGATCACAAAAATTTAAGAAAGAAAACATACCTTTTGGATTGCAAGGACGATTATTCGTAACGAGGAAAATTATTCTTGAATAACTTTAGATTTCGAAAATTTTGTTTACGAAAAGATTCAAAACGAAAATCTCCATTACAAAAATTTTAAGTACAAAAATATTCATTATGAAAATTTTAAGTACAAAAATCATCATTACAAAAATTTTAAGACTACAAAAAAAATTTAGACTACGAAAAAAATTTAGACTACGAAAACAATTTAGACTATGAAAAAAAAATTATTACCTAATAAGAAAATGTACTTCCCCTATGAAAATGAGTTTGTTAATGCAAGGAGATTGGTTTCAAAGGGTAGTTAACATGGAATATTACCATATGGTTATCATTCTTAACTTCTGTTTAATGTATTCAAATCCACTGGAGGGTAAAGATTTTGTGAAAATATTAGCAACTTGATCTTGTGTTCCAATAAATTGAAGAATGATATCTCCTTTTTGTGTGTGATCCCTAGGAATGAGATTCCTAGTATCTATGTGTTTTTCACGAGAATGATGTGCATGTTTTTTACATAGGGAAATGGAACTAGTGTTATCACACAAAATTTGTGTTTTTGTAAAACTCATACCATAGTCTATGAGTATGTGTTTCATCCACAACACTTGAGCACAACAACATCCAACTGCTGCATATTTAGCTTCAGCAGTGGAAAGTGCTACTGAGGTTTTCTTTTTTCATGACCAAAAACTAATAAATCTCTTAAGAAATGAAAAGTTCCGGATTTAGTTGTATTATCCATTCTACATCTACCAAAATAAGGATCCGAAAAACTTTTTAAAACAAAATCATTTCCATAAGTGTAATGGAGTCCTAGATCCATGGTTCCCTTTAAGTAGCGAAAAATCCTTTTCAATGCCTTTAAATGAGATTCTGTAGGATTGTATTGATATCTCGCACATAATCATATTGAAAAAATTTAGTCTGTATGACTAGATGTCAAGTAATGTAGACTTCCAATCATACCTCTAAAAGATGATTGATCTACTGGTTTCTCATCTTCATTAAGATCAAGTGAATTTGAGGTACCAATGGGAGTACTTATACTGTTATTGTTGTCATATCCATGCTTCTTAAGATGATCTTTAATATAATTATATCGGGATATATAGATTCCGACTGATTTTTGAGAAATTTGAAAACCAAGGAAAAATGTTAACTCACCCATCATACTAATTTCAAACTCAGATTTCATTAGATCCACAAAGAAATCAGTTAAAGATTACTAAGTTGAACCAAATATAATTTCATCACCATAAATTTTAACCAAAAAACATTTTTATTATCTTTCTTTATAAAAAGGGTGGGATCATCATTTCCTTTAACATAATTATTTTGAAACAGAAATTTTGTAATTCTATCATACTAAGCTCAAGGGGATTGCTTAAGTCCATACAAAGATTTGTTAATTTTGTAAACATGTTCAGGATGTTTTGAATCTTCAAAACTAGGAGGTTGTTCAAAAAAAACTTCCCCTTGTACAAAACCATTAATGATGGAAAATTTAACATCCATTTGAAAAAGTTTGAAATTGAGGAATGCTGCAAAGCCATGTAGAATATGAATAGATTCAAGTATAGCTACTGGAGCATAGGTACTTTCATAGTATATTCCTTCTTATTGATTATAGTATTTATCAACCAATATTGATTTATTTCTTACCATAATTCCATTTTCATCACATTTATTTCTGAAGACCTAATTTACTCCGATAACAAAAGTTTCTTTAGGTCTTTCAATGAAGGTCCAGACATTATTCTTTTCGAATTCATTTAGCTCATCTTTTGAATAGCTTTTATTTAATAATCATCACCTAAGGCTTCATCAGTGCTTTTTTTCTAATTTGGAAAGGAATTCCAGATGTTAAACTTCATTTCTTATGGAACTTCTAGTCCTTACTGGTTTATTTACATCACCAATGATAATATCACTAGGATGATTCTTTAGAAACAACTGATTTGGGTTTTGTAAAACTTATTTATCAACATAGGGTAAGAAGTATTCTGGGGTAAATTCTTCAGAAATATTTTCTTGAACATTTTCTTTATTAGAAGGATCTTCTAACAAAGGATGATAATAAGTTTTTGAAAACTTATTTGAAGATGTAGGTTGAGGTTGTTTAAAAACAAAATGATCATTTTCATAAAATTTGACATGTACTGTTTCATCAACAATACATGTGTTTATATTGAAAACTCTATAAGCCTTATAAGTTGTGTAGTATCCTAAAAAAATTCCCTCATTAGAGTTTTGTGTGAATTTGTGTATATTATCTTTAGTATTCAGAATGAATACCTTGAAACCAAAATCCTTGAAGTAGGAAAGTCTAGGTTTTCTACCATTGCAAAACTCATAAGGAGTTTTATTAAGAAAAGTTTTAATCAAATCACGATTTATAGTATAACAAGAACAACTTACATCTTGATCCCAAAAATGTTTGGATACCGAATATTCCCTCAGCATGGTTCTTGTTATCCCTTAAAGAATTCTATTTCTTATTTAAACAACACCATTTTGTTGAGGTGTTCTGGGTGCTGAGAAGTTATGAGTAATGCCTTTCCTACTACAAAAAGTGTCAAAAAAGTAATTTTGAAATTCTCCTCCATGGTCCCTATGAATAGTTATCAATGGAAGGTTTTTCTCATTTTTAACATGGGCTCTAAAACTTTTAAAATAGGAAAAATCTTCAGATTTCATTGCTAGAAAATAGACCCATGTAAATCTAGTGTAATCAGCAACTAAGACAAATACATGATATTTGCCTCCATTGCTTCCAGTTTGTGTTGTACCAAAAAGATCCATATGCACTAACTGTAATGCATCAGTGGTTGAGACTTAACCAACTAATTTAAAACATGATTTATGTTTCTTTCTATATTGACAAGGATCACAAACTTTTGAAGAATCAAATATATGCTCAAGTAGATCCTTAACTAGACTTTTATTAGAGAGTTTTCATAGGTTATTAGGGTTATAATGTCCTAAACTTCTATTCCACAACCAAGAATGATCTTCCATTGCACTAAGATAAAGTATATCTTGGATCCTAATGCCTTCTATGTTTAGTGTGTAAACATTCTCTTACCTATGTGAAGAAATAATAAATTCTTCCTTGTAATTGGGTACCATGAACTTGTCATTCATAAAATTCAAAAGGTAACCTTCAGCACATAATTGAATTATTCTAATGAGGTTGTTCATGAATCCCTTTACAAATAAAACATTTGAAATCAACATTTTTCAAAGAAGAACAATGTTACCTATACCAACAATTTCTACCTTAGCATTATCTCTAAAAGTTAATTTTCCTCCTTTCATCTTGATAATCATTTCAAAGATGTTTTTGTTACCAATCATATGTTGAAAACATACACTATCCATGTACCATGTATTTCAGTTGGTAATTTTATTTTTTTCTTGAAAATAAGAGTGTTAAACTTTCAAAACCCAAACATTCTTGGATCTAGAAGAATCAGAAAGAAAATTGTGGGAATCCACATTTTCATTAAAAAATAAGCTTTATGAAAACCTAAATACTGAGTTTTGTTTAAGGAACAATTTTTTCCCAATTCCCACCACATTTTCACTTAGTGTCCAATTGAGCACTTTGATGAACAAAATAATTGTTACTAAAAATCTGTTTTGAAATAGTATAACCAAAAACAGAATTATTTCATAGAGGTCTAATTTGGGAATACATCTTATCAAACTTTTCCTTCCCTATGGTAATTTTGAAAAACACTTCCTCAAACAAATTTTTTTTGAATTTAGTCTAAAAACTATGTTCTTATCCACAAAAACATCATTTTTAGTACTAGAGTTAGGCTTGAAAACATTTTTTATAGAAATTTCATTTTCTAGATCCTTAGAAAGTTTAATTTTCTAAGAATTAACTTCCTCAATGTTTTTTGAAATACATTAAAAATCAAGTGTTTTCTTATCAAGATCTTTAGAAAGATCATATATTTCCTTAGTAAGAATAGAAATCCTATAATTCTCTTTATAAATCTTTTTCTTGATTTTATAATTTTCATTCTAAAGATGCTTATGAACCCTAGAAACTCTTTCATAGGTAGGTAAAGTATTATATTCATCAGAAGAAGATTCCTCATCCATGGATTAATAGTTTTTAATATCACTATAATTAGAATTCAGGGAGACATTGGTGATGAATTCATCATTGTGTACCTTATCCAATAAAAAATTATTTTCAATAGGTAGTCTGGCTATTAGATTGAGATTATTCTATCCCGATGATTCATAATCTGAGGATTCATCATAAGAGTCCCCACCACGGGCACTCCACATTTATTTATCTTTAAAAACATTATTATCATTAGATTTTTAGTAATTATTTATATTTCTCTCAAAATTATTTTCCTTTATATCTTTTCTCTTAAGCATATGACAATATGGCCTTATATTCCTATCTCTTTTTCATTCATAACAATTGACTTCAGAGTCATTCTTATACATTAATTCATTCTTCATCTATCTATACTAAAAGTCTTTATTCCCAACTATCTTGTTTATCCTTCGAGAAAGATTAGCTAGTTCATTCTCTTAATGTTCACTTTCAATTGATTCAGATAAAATAGTAACCTACTTAGAATTAGATCATGTAACTCTGTTAGGAGTCATGGATTACATATGATTTGAAGTAGTTGTAAAAGAAAAACTTCCATTATAATTTTCTTTCTTAACATTGTCAACATCTCTCTTTATTCTAGTCTCATGTTGAAGTAGTGTTCCAAAATTCTCATCAAGAGTAATCTGTGAGGCTTTCCTATTCTCATCTATAGTTGTTCTCTTGGATTCCCACTCATTGGGCATGATGTCTATATTCTTGTGTACAAGTGACTCATCATCTAAAACATTTTCACCCATGGATTGTAAGCTATTTAAAATAGTCATAAATCTCTATTGTACCTTACATATAGGTTCTCCATAAGGAAAGGAATAACCATGGTACTCTTCTCTAAGTATAGCTCTTCTAGTTTCAATAACATTGGAAGTTCCAAAATTAGTGACCTCCAATTTCTTCGAAATAAAATTTGTAGCATCACAAGATGAAATATGGCTATATATATTCTTGGCCATGGAACACAAAAAAGTATTTCATACCTTATAGTTATGTTGATATTCTAACTTCTCTTGATTAGTAAAGGTTCTAACTTCCTTGACAGGAATCTTGAAATCTCCAGTAAGAAAAAAAAATTTGTCCACTCTAGTGTTAATGACAAAATTCTTCATACGATCTCTCGAAAATTCGTAATCATTCCCCTAAAAAATAGGTGGTCTAGTAGGATTAATATTGTCAATTTAACCAACATTCATTCCTGTCATCTCAAAAAAAAATCATTCCACAAAAACGTGTCAGTAATAAATGTTTGTAAACAAGGATAAAATTACCCTAAGCAAGGAAAATATAGAACAATGAAAATCTTGAGCAAGAAAACATATATGTGAAAATAAGTATATCAGAATCTTCTCTCTGATACCAATTATAGGATCAAAATTATACTGATTATAGTATCAGAATAATGATGTAGATTTTCAATATACAAGATGGGGTGAATTGTATACTTAAAAAATTCCTTTGTAACGTTTAAAGATGGCAATGTTTAACATAGTTATACAAGGTAAATTCACAAAACCTCTTAGTTCTATAAACTTTATTGATTCTGGAAATGTGGTTCTAGAAATGAAACTAAATAAAATTTTGTGATAAAGAATCTTTCTTAAAGTGTATAAAATCTCACTTATCAGAGTACAAGTACAAGAAAGTATAATATAGTTATACTTTACTGAACAACCAAAATTCAGTGGAAAAAATGAAGCAATAAAAGTAACAAGTAGTGAATCTTTTAACTCAAAGAGAAGGGTATCCATCAACCTTGGATAAAGGTCCCATTATTTATAATTTGAGGAAAGTCTACCTTACCCACACTAGGGTAAGACATCGATATGAATATCAAAGTCTGTATTTCTATCCCTGCAAGCCCTCTAACTTCAAGGTAGTCGGTACCTCTATCTTCCTATCCCCATATGACCTCAAATGTACTCAGCAACATTCATAGTCACATGAAACAATTCCGAACAAGATGTTTAGTACACAAAAAACATTAATGTTTCTCTTTATAGAAATCACTTCGGCACCATCTAATCTCTAGATTGATCAACCTCCTTGAGCCCATTAAAATGAGCTTCTATTTATAGGCACATCTTCAGCGGTCGACTCCCTCCCCCAACGGTCATATTTTTCCTTGAATTTAGAGGGACCTGTACATATGTTACTCAAATAATGGTCGGTTAGAAATATAAAGCACAAAATCATTTTATAACTCAAACAAGAATAATTAAAAATATGGTTTCTTAATGAAAACTATTTTTCAGAATGTATGGAAAAATAAATGTTCGGAGTCTAGACAAGAAACCATTCGGTGTCTATCATTCATGAATATTAGGATTATGTCTTCAAAATAATTCAGAACCTAAATTCTATAGAATTCCAGAATCTAAACTTGGAAAGTTCAGAGTCTGAATTCATAAGAATTTAGAGTCTTAATTCATAGAATTTGGAGTCTGAACATAGAATGTTACGAGTCTGAATTCATAGAATTCGGAGTTTGAACTAAAAATGTTCGGAGTCTGAATTTTGAATGTTCAGAGTCTGAATTCAGAGATTTTGGAACCTAAATTCAGTTCATGAAAACAGAATACTCTAGGTCTATGTATGTATATGATTATGAGTTTTTAGATATGAAACTGAATTTTATACTCAAAAATAAAATGGGTTAGGTATAGATAAATTATTCCATGAACAATAAAAACATGGTAAGGATAAATTTCCTCGGGGAAGGAAACCTTACCTTATGAAAGAAAAAATGGGTATGGATAAAATTTTCTTAAGGGACAAAAATTTTCTTAAGGAACAAAAATTTTACTTATCAATATAAAACATAGGGGAAAAAATTTTCCTTATGATAGAGTGTTTTTTATTTTCAAAACAAAAAGGAATGGAAAAATTATAAGGAAACCTTATTGACTCAACAGGTATGTGTAATATACTAATTAAAGAAGCATCAAAAATCATAAATATCACATTTCTCATATATAAACTATAAATTCATTATTAACAATAACCATGAAAGGTTGTAATAGAAAAATGAACAACATCAATTCGTTAGGTTGTAGTTCATCATACACACGAACGAGATTTCATAACTTATTTCATGAAAGTGTGTGAAGTTGTAGGTCATACACTTAACATAAAAGCATATCAATATATGTAATATAATGAGGTTATTATATTATTGTTTTGTAATATAAATTTAAGAATGTGAAGAATGAAATAAAATAAAAATGCTTTTAGAAGAACAATACCTTTTTTAGGTATCCTCCATAGGTTTTCAATATTGCCTTCCTAAGTTGGATTTCTGCAAAATATAAGGCTCAAAAGATGATATTAAATAATCTTTTTAGTTATTTTGGATGTTATTTGATAAACCAAAGTGGTTTGAATGTGTGAATTGGAGATAAGGGGGAACTCAATTTATAAGTGGGGTGAGATATACACTTGTAATTTTTTGAAAGAGTGAATTTCACCCACAATTTTTCATTCCAAAAAGCCCAACTAATATGCCAATATTGATAATATAAGTTATAAGTTATAAATATGTAATGTTTTTGCACATTTTTCCATGTCATTTATCTCCTTATGATTAAATTTTAGTCCCTTGGTGAACCCATTTTTCACTTAATCACTGTAATTAATTTTAACAGCGTTATCTCATAATTTTCATAAATAATTAAGATGATATTAATATAAATTATAAATTATGATTATTAAAAAATTTTAATACATCTTTCTAAATTCAAATCACATTAGTGACAAAAATTAATTTAAAATTAATCCCGCAGACGGGATGAGAAAGCAGTCTTTTAAAGTGAAAATGCTCAAAAGTTTGATAATTTTTTATATCAATATTAAATATAAAATTTAATCAAATGAACTATATTGGATTAATATATGAATTATTTATCTATTTTTACTTTAAAACTAATTCAAAATATAATTTATATTTATAAATTATCTAGAAAAAATTGTAGTTTTGAATTAAAATATAGTATTTTCTCTATTCATCAAAAAATAAAACTTCTTAGAAAAATGGAAAAAATTATACCTAAGAAATTTTTTACATTAATATTTTAAAAATTAAGTTTATTTTTTCATATATAATTTATAAATGTTTCAAAATTTAGTACTAAAATAAACGCACCATTAAGAACAAGAAAAACTGCGTTTAAAAAATACCGGTTTTTGTGTTAAATTGGATTTTTTCTTATGTAATAACTATAAAATATATTGGATGAATTTCGAAAAAGAAAATTGAATATATAATATAAAAATGTCATTAATAACATCCACTAATATTAATGAATTTAATTTATTAAGATAAAATTCCTTTGGCACATAAAAATAATTTTTTATAAAAATGTTTATTTTATATTGAATTGATTTTTTTATTTATTTCTAAATAATTGTAAATAAATGAATTAAACAATATATTTTTATAATATAGTCAATAAAATTTATAACCACCAATTTAACTTCTTATATTAATTGTATTTGGAAAAACTTGGTCTTGCGTGTAACACACGCCATTGAAGAAAGCCCTTGTTTCAGGTAATAAAATCTATAAACAAGATTACATTTATTCTAAGAGGAAAATATTATAAAGTATTTTGGGATTAAAATTTAATATTAATATCTCTCTCTAACTATTTTTTTATTAGTTTCTCTTGATTCCACTAATTTTAGTTCTCTTCGGCTAGGATTTCTAGGATGACTTCACTAGAACATGGTGAAATCATCTAAAAATCATAGTGATTTCATGTGGATTAGCTAGAGGACATATAGAGATGATTTATTCACATTATTGCACACTGTTTTGGTTGAGGTATGTGACGTTATGTAATAATTTTTTTCTAGAAAATATGGATGAAATTGACTTTTAAATCAAGTAATTGAATTGGGACTTTTGTATGTCTTAGGTTCAAGTGCATCTTGGGAGTGGACCGCACCCCATTGCTTGAGGATTATATGAGAGGTTATGGCTCAATTATTTTTTCAGAATTATTTATTTTTCATAATTAATTTATTAATTTGTTTTAAAATTTTTAATTAGTTATAAAAAATTATAATTAATTAATTTTGATGTTTCAGCTTGGGTTGGGGCCTCATAATGATTATAAATGGATGATTGATCTTGGATGAGACTATGAAGATATATCATGTGGTGATTAATATGGAATAACTCCATAATTTATTTAAGTGGTCTTTATGAATTTCACTTATTATATTATGCATGTTTTATGTGGCATGTTATATGTTCACACTCACCACCAAGGGTGATCGACTTGTTAAAATTAAATAAATTATTTAATTAGAAAAGTTAAATGTCTATAAATGGATTGTAAAAAGTTCCAACAACTACTAAGAATCTGTGTGCATATGCTTGATTCCTCATCCACTGATGGTCTTGTTAAGGATGATAAATATATTTCTTCAAACACACAAATCATGATGGGTTAGTTTTTAATTAATTAATTAAAATTAGCATCCATTAGTATTAGTGTCTTAGTGACCTCTAAGTAGATGAATGTGACAGGTTAGAGTGAGTGTCCCTAGTAGGCCTCGATGAACCTTGAGATTCCTTATAACCCTTGGGATAGTTGAGATGACCATGGGGTGAGTGTTCTTCTCCAAATGAGATGTGAGTATCTTGGTGGGTGTTCCCTAGTTATACTTTTGATGGGTTTTTTGTGTGTGGAATGGATAATTTATGACTATGGATGGAAAAAAACTCTTGATCCATGCCTTGAGACTAATTCTAGTGTATATTATCTAACAAAAATACTTATTTCATGATGTAATGATGATTATGTGAGGGATGATATCCCCTCTTAGTGATGGGTGTTGGCCTAAGTAGTGAGACTGAGATTGAGGATCATATGTGGTTGTCTATGTTATATTGTGACCTAAAGATCCTCAAAGGGTTCCCCATTGATATAATGACCCTTAGAGGGTGCATGAGGGAATTGGTATAGTTGATTGTGGTTGTTACCGTAGAACATGAATAGATGATTCATATTGTATATGGCTATAAGAATGATTTTAAGTCATGTTCTTGAGTATCCAATCACATTTATGTTAGATGGGGTTGGGAATATGGCCAACCATTGTTTTCATTATTATTTTTAGATATCACGGGAGGAAAGTACAACCCTATGATATTTCAATTATGTATGAGGTTACTGGGATTCCTGGGATCCTACTTGTATTCCTAAGGTTATATGTACTTCCTGGGGTCACCCCTGATGAGATTAAATTTTTTCCGGATATGATTGATCACCTATGATTACCTCTTTGGGGTCAATGATGATACTATATGATCATGGTATCCTAGGATCACCCTAAGGAGTTGGTGATGAATGTTGATTCTTATGACTACCTAGGGTCATCCCTAGGAGTTTCTAATGATGCTTAATGTTGATTTACACATTATGATAATTGCCTAGGTGATGGATTTATGCATGATGACTATTGTATTTCCTAGGATTACTACCTAGGGGTTAGATTTATGCTTAATAATATTGACCTCCTAGGATGAACCCATGGGGGTTGGCATTTCGCCTATTATGAGTTTTCATAATTATCTGGTGTTCTCCGAGATACTCTAGAACTATAATAAGTAGGTATAGTCAATCCCATGTGTCATGTTAGAACCTGAGGATCAAAGATGTTTATTTTATTTATGACAGTATAATGTATTTTATTTATTCAGATGAGTATGTCACATACACATATAATGTATTTATTTTTTATTATTGATACTGCATTAGTGGTTCCCTAACGAGTGGTACTAACATCCTTCTCGAGCAGTCATGGAACTAAGAACCTGAGTAGACCTCAATAATCACGGGTTCAAGTTGGATAGAGACCTAAAGTATCTCGATCGAGCAAGATAGCTCGTATAGGATTGGATATTTGGATGAGGTGAGGCTTAGGGATTCCAGTATATCCTCATTTTATTTTATCCTTTTATTTATTCTATATATGTGATGGGCCAAGTCTATGATAAATCAATGTATAATGGTATGAACAAGAGTTTTGAGGACTGTTTTCTTCTATATGACATTTATTATTAATGGGTCTTATTTATTTCTTCCATCAAATCTGATATATTATTTTGGATGATGTTTAGTTTATTTCCACTATTATTAAACACTCTAATATGGAGTTACAATCTTAACAAAATAATACCCTAGACCCTCATTTCTTATCAGTCACCTCTAGTGTATTATGATGCGTACTCGTGGCTATGTGTTAACCTGATCAATTTACCATTAAAATTGTTCTAGGATAGGGAATTTACAAAGTAGTGTCAATGATTATGTGAGTAATATCATATATTTTATTTGAAATTTTATTTATTTTATTATTTGGGGTGATGCTAGAGAGGTGACATAGGAATATATCAGAGCTTGTGAAGGATATCGAACTTCTGTGTCATGAAAACCCTTCCTGATAAAAATTATAGGTTACTAGGTATATTTTTTTTTCTTGGTCTCTATTTTTATGGTTTTTTTATTTCACCTAGTGTGACATAATTTATTTTTTAGGTTTTTTGATTTATTGTGGTTTATGAATATTGTCCCAACGGTAAGAGGCCATGTACATGAATCATATTTGGAATAAATGATTAACATGAAATATGTATGATAGTGTGTGATTTATATCTCTAATTATGATGGTTTATTTTTTTAACGTCTAAATAAGAAATTATATGTAGGTTTCCCATATTACTTAGTGGCGACATTCTACTTACCTTAAAAATAATGTATTTTCTTTATGATAACAGGTCATGTGGATTTATAAAGAGACTCTACTTTCAAGATATTCATCCTCTTAGAGTTGGGATTTATATTGAACCGAGAATGTTGGTAGGAGAATTAGATTCATTAGGGATGAACCCTTAGTGGGTGGTTTTGCTACTAGTTCCAAGAGAAATAGGTTCGGTTATTTAAAGAGTCAAACACAACCTATATAATGTATCCCCATATATCTTTTAGGAGGCATTATATTTAAATAAACCATATTATAATGATATAATCGATGTGGATCATGGAAAGGTGATGTCATTATGTGTATGTATGTGCATATATGACATGGTAATCCTCTTAGGGGTCGCTACCGTATGTGGAGGCTAAATATGTGATAATACGAGATCATGATTTTGAAGGGGGTAGTCTCTTATGAGGATGGCCAATGATGATGAGTTCCCTAGTAGCTTTTTAAGTCATAAAGTGATACTTGATATGTATATATATGTATTTCAGAACTCAAGAATGAGTTATTAGGCTAGAGAGTTTCCTTATAAAGGTACAAAAGAACCTAGGTGTATCGCATGAGCTATAAACCATCTGACAACTATATTTTATATAGCGGGAGGGAGAGTTTTGTTCCATTAAGATATGACTTGGGATATTGGTTATCATAGTACTATGTTTGAGATGAGATGTGGTATGTGAGGGTAACCTGAGATAGGGGTTAGCACTGGTTTGTGAGTGCCTTTATAAATGTGTATCTTGGGTTGGTGCTTTGGGTTGAGATTTATTCATGAGATGTTCTTATAGGTTTATTGCATAGCCACATGGGATACCTTGGGGTTTTATATGAAAATATCATTGAGTTATAGTGTATTGGAATCAATACTATATTCAGAGTGAAAAATCAAAATGATACTTGACCCTGTTGGTTTTGGATGAACTTTCATTAGTGTGGTGAGTGCATGGGTGGATGCATTTTGTTTTGAGACAACACCAATTCATGGGTGGTAATGTAGTAGACTATGGGATAGGTGAAATTCTTTATTTTGAAGAAGATCACCGAGGGTACTTCAAGATATGTGATATTTTCAGGAGGAGGAGCATGGTTATTGGTTTATTCTAATGAGCTTGGATTTTATGACATGATAATCATGGGATAATGATTTTGATTCTGTTAATGGATTATATAGGAGTATATTTCCATTGAATTCGGATGTCTCTGAGGTGGTACACGTGATGTTTATGCCTGGTACAATTTTTATGGTTCAGTGAGCTGTTTTGTGTGAGTTATGGACCAAAAAACATAGTGAATCTTTATGAGCATGATTTCCTAAAATTTTTTATTAAATGGTAAATTTTCCCATATAGTAAAATTTGATGTTGGATATGGATCCAGGTGTCAGGATGTGGTTGACCCAAGGTTATTCCGTATACAGAATTTTTAGGGACAATTATGACGAAATTCATATAGGTTTGGCGACCATAAATTTTGATATGGATGAGAGGAAATTCCTATGTGATGATAATGACAACGTGAAAGGAGTGGTTTCAAGAGTTTATAGTTGTATGTGTGGCTCCTTATGAGTGAAACATGTGTGATTATTGAAACTGTTTTGGTTTCACATGAGGAGTGGTATAAGTAAATACATGTTGTGGAGAGTTCACTATTGGCCTTGGAGTGAGTGACCCTCATTATAGATGTGAATTTAGTGGGTGTTTAAGATGATGTCCCTGATGAATTAAAAACTAGTGGTGATTGATTTTTTGAATTGGAAATTTGGAATGAGTGGGATAATCATCTTTAGTCATTATATATATTAATGTATAGAATGTGGGCTAAGGAATTACAACCTCATGTGGGTAGAGTCATCATTGGGATGAGACTAGTTATTGGAAAATAAAGGTGGAACTAAGGTTCTAGTGTGGAGGCGGTTTGGGTTTTATCTGTTTTATTTATGAAACCTGTGTTTTAAATTCAGATGTGATGTTGAATGGAGTCCTTGCATTAGAACCAGACCGAAGATAATTTTGATGTGGTCCGAGCATGAATCAGATCGATGGTGCATCAGTTATTAGGGTGAGAGAAAAACAACCGGTTTGATTGGTTTAAGACCCAAATATGTAATTAAACTAAATTTTGGGTGTATACTTTAGTGGTGGAATTTAATGATCTGGAGATGCCTCTGAAGAGTTTATACATCATTTTAAATATGTAATGTGATAACTTCTTGGTGGATAAAGCCTTGCACCATTTATAATAATCATCCAGATGAGGTTTGATTGGTGAAATTACCATTTATTTAATATGTTGATATGGAAATCTTATTGATCGTGTTTTATAACCACTAGAAATGATATTTTGATAATAATTTATAATGGTTTATTGCATTGTGGATTAGAATTATCTTTTATGAGCTGAGTCTTATGACGAGGAGCACTGTAAGTTCAAGGAAAAACCAGTTGATGAAACTATAGAGTCTTAGGATAGAATGGAATGTGTAAGAACTATCTTCATTAACTAATGATGATGATGAGTGGTGGATTATTATTTAATAAATGCTGCACCTCATGTTTGGAGTTTCATAATTAAAGTTCACTCAATGTTCCATAGTAAAACGCAATAAGTTGTATATGAATGGATGGAAAGTGTAGTTCGACTATGTTGGTTGAAAGGATACTATGGATTCTTGGGAATGAGAGGAGATATTGTAGAGATTTTGTAAGACCCTACTCCCAGTGAGTTATAAAATTTATTATGAATTTGAATTTTTGGAATTTGGGGGAATGTGTCATTTTTTGATTGAGTCTCAGATCAAAATTCTAAGAGTTAGAGAATTTAAATGTGTTTTTTCGATATGGTTTGTGGGATGAAAGGTTTTCAGTTCTTGGGTGAGTCTCAGGAACATTAGGTTAAATTTTATAAGTTTTATAGGATTTCAACCATGCCTTATATTTTGGTGTTCCCAGTTTTAGGGAAACTATGATGCTCCCTAAGAGTGTAGAGGTTTTCAATTCATTTTCTAAATCTCATGGTTGGTTTCCATGGTAACCACATGACTAACTATTAACTATGTGAATTTCAAAGGATACTACATGGATTGTATTAGCCTAGGGTGAGGCTTATATATGATTCATTATTACATAAAAACTATGTGGAATGTTATAGATCAGATTTCATTGTTAGTTCGTGGATTGACTAACCACACGGCCCAATCGTGCAAGGGTAGTATCCGTGGATAGTGAAGGATGTATTGTTGGTGCAAGGTTTGTCCAACCCTGCATCCAAACTATGAAACCCATTAAAAGAGGAAAATTGAAAAAATTCCTCTCATGAATTTTTAAACTGGTATATCTTTTCTTTATCCATCACATGCATAAGGGTCGGATCACTTCTTCCCTATTCCTCCTTTAATCCCCATTGGATGTATGTTGATCCATATGGAATTTTTTAATGATTTATGGAGAATTTCTCCCTCTGCTTCTCTCCACTCATAGTTTATCTTAATTCCAATGATTTTAGTTGTCTCATTATATGTATTTAATAATGATTTTACCGAAGCATGGTTAAATCATCTAAAAAGGATGGGGATTTTTCTTGGATTAGCATAAGGATGTACCGATACAATGTTTACACACTGTTGCACATAGTTTTTGTTAAGTTACACCTATGTATGGAATTATTTGATTTTAATGGATAATTTGGATGACATTGACCATTGAATTAGGTAATTGAATTGGTTATTTTTATTCCTTAGGTTTGGGTGAGTGTTGGGAGTAGTGTGCACTCTGTTCCTTGAGGTTTCAGTGATCAGTTATAGATTGATGACTTATAGGAAATATTCCATTTAAAAAAAATTAATAATTAGTTTTAAATTGTTTAATTAATTATGATGTATTATAATTAATTTTTTTATGTTTTCTCTTGATTTATCAAATCTTGATGAGGGGAGATAGAAGGTTGAGCTTGGATAAGCCTGTATGGGAGATACCGAGTGATGATTCAAAGGGAATACCTCTACAGTTGAGGTAGGAGGTCCTTATGAATTTCCCCTATAGTATTATTGATATTTTATATGGAATTTTATATATGTGGTCTCACCACCTAGGGTGAACAACCAGTAAAAATTATATAATTTATTTGATAAAAAATTAAATTTCTATGAATGCATTACACCAAGTGACAAAGTCCACCATGGACCCTTATGCCTTGGATCAATGACTTGACATGTGAGAGCAGAGGCATGGAAGATAAATTAATTCCTTGAGATACACAGACCATGATATATGAGTTTTTATGGAATTAAGTAACCAAATTTTCCCTTAGTATATGTTCCTTGTTAACGCATGATTCGAAGAATGTGATGGGTTAGAGTGAGTGGACATAATAGACATTAGTGAATCTTTATATGCCTTATAGACTTTGGGCTAGTTGGGATGAATGTGGGGAGATTGTTCTTCCCCTTATGAGATGAGGGTACCTGGATGGGGTTTCCCTATATAGACATTAGACTGGATGGGTGTGTAATTAATGGCTTGGAGATGTCTTTAGATGGGCGATAATCTTCATTCATATCTTGAGATTGATGCGAGTATGTCTCATCTTATGGGGCCACTGAGGTCGTGATGTGATGACAATGATATTGAAGAATGTTTTTCAATTTGAGTGACAAGTACTGACTTGAGAAATGATTATAATACTATGGAACCCATGTGGAAATTCACCCAAAATTTAAAGTGGCATACGATTTGGCCGCACGGTTGGTCAAACCATTCAGTAACCCTATGGTAGATGTTGTCAATAGACAATGACCACATATTTTGGGAGAACATTTTTTCTAAATGTTCTCTACTAATATCTCCCCCTTTACCAAGGGAACACACCCTTCATAGGCTATAGTGCATAGTTACAAAAAATTGTGCATTGCCCAGGCATTCCTCTTTGAAGAGCCTTACATCAGCCTACATGGTTTATTTAACCATGTGGACTGGGTGGCACAATTTATATTAACCAGGAATCCGAATTTCGTTAGTTAATTTTTTAATAGACCTTTCATATATGGTTTGAATATTTTTTTCTATAATATATCATGTTTTTTTATTTCTATCTAGATATGATCCCTCATTCTCATTTATGTTTTCCTTCTTTTGTACTCCTAATCTTTTGGTGGAAACTCCCATCATGCTTGGAAAAAACTATTTCAATTAACAATAATAGAGAAGGGTTGGTGAATGCTTCTAAACGGTATAGGTCAAATGAATGAAAAAATACTATTTATTCATAAAAATATTTTATTTGTAGTAATATTAAAATGATTTCAATTGAATGGTAAATGATAAAACTGGGTAATTCAATTCGAAAATGGGATTTCACGTCTTTGTAAATATTTCTAAACTTGAAAATAGACAATAATAAATATAAATAATGTAGTTACAATGTAAAACTTTCATGGCATGGATTCTATGATATACATGGTAGTTATAAAAAAGTAAAATAAAAACTAAATTACGTGTTTTGGAGAAAACATACTCCATCTGAAAAATATGCGATTTTTTCTTGGATCCAAAATTACAAATATATCTCAAAGATTCTCTATAAACACTCAAAATCTCTTGAACCACAAACTAAAATGATTTTTCCAGCTTAATAAATTATTTACACGCAAAGGAATTTTCTCACTCACTCATGATCTCATCTACTACTAGGTTGGTTTAGGTTAAATTCGCACATTACCTCATATAATATCCCTTATGTGAGATACTTTTTACAGACATAGTGTCACCATGAAATAAATGGTATATAGAATACCTTTATGATTTTCCTTGGATAGACTCACTAGTTTCTGTTAGAACAGATACACCAATAGATACCCATGGTATTATATATAGATCACTTTGTATGGGCCTGGGACTCTACCTTTGGATTTTAAGGACTCTTTGTTAGTTCATATGTGATGCCTCTTATCTATGTCACAAGCGTGATTGAATGATGACATGGAAATTTGACAGCCAAGCCAAAGAACATGCTTGGGGTCTATATACCATGGTTGATTAATTTATGAAGGCCTAGTATTTATCATATATCTCATATAGGAACCAGTTTTCAGACATATAGCTTAGGCTAAAGTAGGTGGTGTTGTTTGGGCATCGATTTAGGAACCCGGTCCGATGTTTTTATTCTATTCATTAATTGTTGCCCAAAATTTATTATATATGGCACACTTTTCACATATCATTTTCATGAAATGGATTGATTGAGACACTAATTTTTTTGGACTATTGAGATTGTATCTCACACACATCTTGGGACACCTATGGTACACAATAATAATTCATGATTGTAGGTATTTACAAAGGCAAGAGTGCAAATTTCGGTGCTTGATTATTCTTCTAGGTTAGAGAAAGGGGTAGAGGAATGAACCTATGCTCATGATTTTTTGTAGTAGCCGTTATTTTATTTTTCTATATTTTTCATTAATTTACTAAATGCTTGAATCCCATTTTTTTTGTGCAGTTTCATTTTTTTACAGAATCATTATATCATCACTAT
This sequence comes from Viscum album, assembly GCA_963277665.1. NCBI lineage: Eukaryota > Viridiplantae > Streptophyta > Magnoliopsida > Santalales > Viscaceae > Viscum > Viscum album. The sequence continues at coordinate 195,286,459 of OY728157.1, read as the reverse complement.
TTTATATCATATGTTTATTTAGATTCCTCGAGTTGTTTATTTATATTTTTTGGCTATATTTCCATTATTTTTGCTGCATGTTACTTACTACTTGTTATTGTGCTCACTCTCATCTATGAGGGTATAGTATTCCCATGGAAAAATAATAGGTGCCTGATTTTAGTTGGAAGCCTCTAGAATTTAGGGAGGTGCTCTTGAGATCTTTTGGCCACCATCTCAGGTCACCATTAAGTGACACTCTAGGCGGGATACTAAAAAATGGTATCTAGGCATTTTTTTCTCATTTGTCTTACTATTTGGGGTTATACAAGAGACTAGGACACTTGAATTTGGTAATGAGCCGTTTACTAGGAGTAACTAACCCACATATAGGGTAAACCCAAATTTCCTATGATGGGTAAATTATGTTATGCTTGCGCTGTTACAGATTTATGGATTTTACCATTGGGTGACCCACTTGCTTCATTCCATTGAAATTATTTATAAAATTTTTATTCATAATAGATTTGTTTTACCATAGACCAATGATATGAAATAGTATCAATCATGAACCCTACTAGGCCTAATAAAATTATAATTGCATGCATTATGCCATGACATATTTACTATTCAGCATGAATTTCCTATATTTCATGTGATTTCTTTTTGTGACTTGTTATGCTTTCATTATTATATATAGAAATGTTCTAATTCTTCTTGTGGGAATGTGTTATGATTTTTATTATATAGACACCCAAAATCAATTTATAAGGTGTATATGACCTTATAAATTAGAAAGGTGATCCACCTAATTCAATCATTTAAATGGAATTTAAATACATAACTGAATCATAATTAATACCACATTTGAAATGAAATGGTCACCTTATATGAGGTAATTTAATCAATTTTCCTAACCATATGTATTAGTGAGTAATAGGATATTACTAAAATGAACTTTATGTGACTTTTCTTATCACATAGGGCTTGCCTTAGAAGCACGTAGAGAGGTATGTATCATTTTTTAAAAGGGTTTTGTGTTTGTACTTTATTTACCTCCTTCCATATCTTTTATAAATCCTATATGAGGAGTGAGATTGTAATATTTTATTGTTATGCCATCGCAATGAACTCAATATGTACACTAAGAGAGCGGTGATGAGAATACTCCTAAGTTGGTGGGACCTGATCCACCCGTAGTACTTCCTTTAGTTCCACATGATGAATCACCTATTGATCTTCCACTGGGTGCTAATGCCCAGTTCCATGAAATTTTTCTTCAATTAATGTAGTTTATTCAGTGTTCTCCCTGGCCTGCCCCTACTATGGCAAAGCTGAATCAAGACTTTTAGAAGTAACATCCTCTAAACATATCACGGGATGGAGGACCTCATGCTATTGATTCATGGATAGCTATCATGGGTTCTATCTTCTACCATCTCTAGACACCTATAAAGTGGAGGGTTAATCTCGCTACCTACATGTTATGTGATTCCTCTAATCACTGATGGGATGACATCACTCAAGTTGAGCGTCACTGGGGTATGGTCTGAGTATTCTTTCAAATAGCCATCTATGATCAATTATTCCTAAAGACTCTAGGGAAAAACCATTCTAGGGAGTTCATGCATCTTTATAACGGAACTATGACTGTGCTTGAATATTCTTGTCATTACACTGAACTCCAGTGTTTCACCCCATCCGTGAATGGTAATGAGTTGTCTATTGCGAGGAATTTTGAGGATGGTTTTGGTTGTGATATATTATCATATGTGAATGTATTTCGATTGAATTCCATTATAGATATAGTGAACTAGTCCCCAATTACTAAATGGAATCTAAGAGAGGATGGTAATGTAATCAAGGGAAGTGCATCTATAAGGTAAGGTGAAAGTTATTATAGAAATAGGAAGTTCCATTTTAAGGGTGCACAAGAGGGTGGTTTCAGCTAGGTGACATGAACTAAAATCTCCATTGTGTGTCACCATTTTGGAAGGTTAGGCGATAAGAATCTTAAGTGCATGAGGAACACCACCAAATGTTATGATTATGGCAGGATGGTTCACCATCAGCACTTCTTCTTGACTTTTACTCCAGCATTTAATGAGAGGATATCCAGTCTGACACCTCTATTAGGTACAAGATCTGTAAATCCACATTAGGCTGGGATTTTTTATTCTAAAATAGGGTGTCCTGGTGATATAACAACCCATTAGAGGGTGCATGTAAGAATGTGCAGAGATGATTATGAGTGTCACATTAGAACCTGAATCAATGGTTGAGGGGTTGTTCACCCAAGGATAAAAAGAAATGGATATGAGTTAAATAAAAGGAAGGTAAAAGTGGAAATTCACCCAAAATTTAATGTGGCGTATGGTTTGTCTACACAGTTATTCAAACAATTCACCAACCATGTTCCATACTTTGTCTAAGTATAATGGGACACATAGTTTGTGAGCATATTTTATCTAACCATGCTCTACCCATACATCCCCCTCTTCCCAGGGAACATATCCTATATAGCCTTTAGTGCACAGTTACACAAATTGTGTGTATCCTATGTGCTCCTTTCTAAGGAGCCATGAGGTACCCATCATCTTTTATTTAACCATGTGGACTATGCAGAACAATTTATGGTAACCGTTCATCCCAATTGCTTTAGTGAATATTATTAATAGTCATTCCATATAAGGTTTGAAGCTCTTTTTTCTATAATATATCATGTTTTTTCTATTTCGATCTATATATGATCTCCAACTCTCATTTAATTTTCCATTGTTTTGTACTCATAATGTTTCGGAGGAATCTCCCTTCATGGTTTGAAAAAAATAGTTTCAATTAACCATAGTAGATAAGGGATGATAAATGCTTCTAAATTGTATATATCAAATACATGGAAAAAATAATATTTATTCATTAGAATATTTTATTAGTGGTTATATTAAAATAATGTCAATTGAATAGTAAATATTAAAATAGTGTAATTTAATCTGATAAAATGATTTAACGTCTTTGAAAAAATTTATATACCAAAAAATGGACAATAAAAATTATAAATAATGAATGTGTAGTGTAAAAATTTCATGAATTGGATTCTCTGATACAAATGAATGTTATAAAATTGTAAAATACAAAATAAATGAAGTGGTTTGGCTAAAACATACTCTACCAGAGAAATATGCAATTTTTTCTTGGATCTAAAAATACAAATATCTCTCAATGATTCTATCTAAACAATCAAAATATCATAAACCACACACTCAATGTATTTTTTTCTCCTTCATAAATTTTTTACACGAAAAGTAATTATCTCAATCACCCATGATCTCATCCACTACTAGGTCGGGTTAGGTCAAGGTCTCACATTACCACATAAAATCTCCCCTATTTGAGATACTTGGTATAGACTCAGACTCACCATGAAATAAGTGATACAAGGAACACCTTTATGGGTTTCCAGGGATAGAATCACTAGTATTAGTTAGATTAGATACACATATAGATACCATTGGGATTAATTATAAATCACTTTGGATGGGATCGAGACTCCACCTATGGATTTGATTGATTTTTTATCGGTGCATATGTGATGCCTCTTATTTATGTTATGATAATGACTGAATGATGACATGGAAATTTTAATGCCATGAAAATGAACATGCATGGGGTCTATCTACCTTGGTTTCTTCATTTATGAAGGCCTATGTATTTTTCATATATCTCATATAGGAACCATAGTTCAGACATTCGTCTTAGGATAAAGCAGGTGGAATCAGTTAGACACCAATTTTTGAACCCCAGTTGAAGTGTTTATTATCTACATTAATTAGTTCCATAGATTTATTATATATTTTACTCTATTCACCTATATTTAGCATGAAATGGATTGATCTAGACACTAAATGTGTTGTCCTACTAAGATTTTATCTCAAACCCTGCTTGAGCCACCCATGGTACCCAAGCATACTTCTCTATTGTAGGTATTGATAAAGGGATGTTTGCAGCTTTTGATACTTGATTGTTCTTCAATGTTTGAGCATGGGGTAGAGGAATGAGCTTATGCTCAATATTTTTGTATTATCAGTTTTTTCATTTTTCTATATGTTCCCATCATTTAGTATATGCTCATGTCCCATACATTTTGGAACTTTCATTTTTGTATAGAATCATGATATCATCATCATTTTATATCAAATGTTTATTTAGCTTCCTCTAGTTGTTTATTTATATTGTCTGGGATTATTATTTTTGTTTCTTCTATGTGTTACTTACTAATTTTTATTGTGATAACTCTAATTTATGAGTTTATAGCCTCCCCATGGACACATCCAAGGTGCTCACTTCTAGTTGGTGTCATCTGGTCATTGGGGAGGTGCTCTTGATGTTTTATGGCCACCATCTCATGGCACTGTTATGTTCCACTCAGGGCAGGATGCTACAAAGTGGTATTAGGGAATTATTTCCTTTGTTATCATTCTTTTTTGGGTAAAATAAGAGACTAGGACACTCGAATTTTGTAATGTGATTGTACCTAGGATTATCTCACCCACATACTGGGAAATCCCAAATTTCCTTGTATGGGTAAATGCTATTATGCTTGTGTTGTTAAAATTTTATGTATTTCACCTTTGGGTGACCCACTTTCTTCATTCCATTAATATTATTTATAAAATTGTTAACCTTATGAAATTTCATTAACTATTTACCAATGATATGAAAGAGTATCAATCATTTATCATACTAGGCATAATAGGATTATAATTTCATGCATTATGTTATTCCATTTTTACTATTCAACATGAATTTTTTTATGTTTCTTTTGATTTATTTGTGTGACTTTTAGTGATTTTATTATTATATATAAAAATATTCCAATTCTTCTTGAAGGAACGGGTTATGATTTGGATTTGGTGGATTCCCAATATCAATTTACAAGGTGTATAAGACATTATAAACTGGGATGGTGATCCACCTAATGAAATCATTTAAATGTAATTTAAATACATAAATGAATAAAAATTAAGACCACATTTGAAATGAAATGGTCACCTTATATGTGGTAATGTGATACTCTGTCCTAAACAGATCTAGTAGTGGGTAGTAGGCTGTGATTCCAGTGAACATTATGTGACCTTTTTTTTACCAACTAGGAATTTCCTTAAGAGCAGGTAGAGATGATTGTTTTATTTTTTAGAAGGTTGTTGTTTCTGCCCTTTCTTTAAAATATTACTTATCCATTATAAATCATGTCTCAGGAGTGATCTTGGAAAATTGTAGTGTTCTTCCACCATGAAGAATTCACGATGTAATCAAAGAGACAGGTGATGAGCATACTCCTAAGGTGGTGGGACCTGAGACACCTGTAGTACATTCAATAGTTTCATTTGAGCCACCTAATATTGATCTTCCTTTGGGTTAAACTGCTCAATTCCATGATATCATTCTCCAGTTCATGTATTCTATCCAGGGTGCTCCTCAGTTTGCCTATACTATGGAAGAGCTGACTAGGGGATTTCAGCAGCAACATCCTCCGACATTCGCGGGAGATGATGGACCTCATGTTATTGATTCATGGATATAGGACATTGGATCTATCTTCTACCTTCATGAGAAACCTACAAAATGGAGGTTCAAGCTCGCTACCTACATGATATGTGATTCTGCTAAGCACTGGTGGGATGACATCCCACATGATGACAATCACCGGGGTATAGTTTGAGCAGACTTTCAGAAAGTCTTCTAGGATCAATTATTCCTATAGACTCTGATGTAAGACCATGCTAGGGATTTCATGAATCTTTATAAGGGAAATATGAATGTGCCAGAATATTCTTCTTGTTCCACCAAACTCCAGCGTTTTACCCCGTCTCTGGCCAGTGATGAGTTGAAAATTGCGAGGTGTTTTGAGGATAGGTTTGGTTATGCTATTTCACTATAGGTGAATGTATTTCAGTTGAATAACATTATAGATATAATGAGCCAGATCCTAATTACTTAATAAAATCTAATAGAGGATGGTAATGTGATCTAGGTTGTTTCAGTTCTAAGGTAGGGTGATGGTTCTTCTAGCAGCAAGAAGTTCCATATCGAGGGAGTGTGTGAGGGCGGTGCCATCTAGGTGACATTAACTGAAATCTCCATAGCGTGTCACCATTGTGGAAGGCTAGGCCAAATTAATCCTCGGTGCATGAGGAACCTGATCGAATTACAAGCTGGTGGAAGGATGTGTCACCAATAATACATCTTCTAGACTTTTCCTCCATTATCTAGTGAGACGATATCCATACTGCCACCTCTATTAGGTATAGGATCCATGAATCCACATTAGTCTAGGATTTTTTATTCTACCAACTAATTAGACTGATGTGCTAGTGGGTGTGGCCAAGGTAGTCAAGCCCTAGAGCTTCATCGAAAACAGGATGTATCTACTCAGGATGGCGAGATCGTATAATAGTGTCATGGTTCATGCCATATTTTTGCAGTGTAGTCATCACTTTAGGATCTTATTCCAAGTACATCAATAGTATGAGGTACTATTCTAGTATCTTATACTTTATTTTATGTCCTTTTGATATAGTTTCATCAAAATTCATTATACCTTATATGGTTGTGGAAATCCTGGGTCTTTTAATTTAGTACTTCTCTGTTGTCATGTCTCTCATCATACTTTTATGAGTAAGGAAAGAGGTTATACCCCAGTACCCGGAGTGACCCTTTGAAATAGGTGTGTTTTGTTTCTTATGGATTTTCTTCTTCCACGATATGATTGGCTTCTATGTCATTCTTGGTATGGAAGATCTTATGCCTTATAATGCCCAAGTAGATTTATATTTCCACCAAGTGTCCATCACCTCAACTAAAGGAGACATGTATATCCATAAGGGAGAATGGGACATCTAGGTGATACAAGATAGACCCAAGCATATAGGGCGAGGCATGGTGACAGCTTAGATGGCGAGTCTCCTTATAAGAGATCAGAGATACAATTAGTATAATTCCCTCCTATAGTGGATCGTTTCAGGTATTTCTTCAATGATTATTTATTTAGCTTAACTCATTAGAGGGGGGTTCAGTTCACTATCAAGCTAGTTCTAGGTGTGGAACCATATTCCATTCTTCTGTATAGAATGACACCAATAGAACTCCATAAACTCAAGAAGGATCTTGAAGAGCTAGAGGTAAAAGGTTTTATACAACCTAACATATCAACATATTATTATTATATCCTTTTAACCAAAAAGGTAGATTGTACCCTTATATTATTCAAGGATTATGTTCAATTGAACTAGATTATAGTGAATTATGGGTATCCATTTCCTCATATTGATGACCTCTTAAAATATATCCAAGGAGAAACTATTTTATCTAAGATCTATTTGAGGCCAGAATACCATTAGGTGCATGTGAGACCATCATACATACCATGTACAAAATTCTGGAGTAGGTATGACATGTATGATTACTTTATCATGTCTTCTATCTTGATGAATTTGACGACAGACTTTATAGATCTGATGAATTAGGTATTCCACCCATATCTTGATTATTTTTTTATAGTTCTTATAGATGAAATATTAATGTATTTTTTATCTAGACACTAACATGATAATCATGTTGAGATCATGATGAATACATTGAATGAGCATCAGCTATATGCAAAGCACATTAAATTCCAAATTTGGATCAATAAGGTTTAATTCTTGGGTTATATTATATCTGAGGCAGGCGTGTCAGTTGACAACAAAAAGGTGAGCATAATAGTTTTTTTGGAGCATCCTAGGAATGTGTTTGACATAAACTGCTTCTTGGGGCTATCTAGCTATTTCAAGAAATTCATCCAAGACATATCAGGCCTAGAATCATCGCTTAAAAGCCTAATCAAGAAGGGTGTGATGTTTGTTTGGTCTAAAACTTCTAACTCATATATTCACGATTTAAAGGGTGGACTCACTTCACCACCAATCCTAATTCTCCATGAGTTAGGAAGAGGGTATACAATTTACTGTGATGCTTCAGGGATTGGAATGAGTGCAATTCTAATGTAAGGTGATCGATCTGTGGCATATATGTCCTACAAAATGAGGTCTCATAAATATAATTACCCAATGCATGACCTTGACCTTGAATTTATGGTTTATTATCTAAACTATTTAAGCCACTAGTTCTTAGGAGGGAATTTCTTTGACGGATCATGAAATTCTAAAATAAATCTATACATATTGAGATTCGGATATCAGGCAGTTCATGGGGGTGGAAAACCAACAATAATTAATTTTAGGCTTTATTACACACCTAGGAAGGGATATTCCATAGTTGATGCCTTGATCTTGGTGATGTAGATACAGTCCATCATGGTGGAAAGTAGTGAGTGGAAGTTGATGGCTATGTTCTCTGAGATGCATCTTGATGTTTAGGAACATGATGGGAACTGAGTCTTAGTAGATCTAGTACTAAAATCATCCCCTATAGAGTAGGTTTGGATGAGGTAGCTATTATATTCTAAGAGCCTCATAATGAGGGAGAACGTTATATGACATAAGCACCATTTTTTTGGGTTTTTGATAACAGTGAATCCTTGCTCTTCGACGGACACATATGGGTGCCTATAGATATATGGAAAGAGCTGATGTGGTAATAACATGCCTATTTTTGGGTAGTTCATCCTGGTCTTTCCAAGATGTAAAAAGATATACATCATCGGTATTGGAGTCTAGGTATGTAAAGGTAGATAGCAGGTTTCATCACTCAATGCTCCACCTGTTAGTAGGTGAAGGCAGAGAACCAGTGAACTGCTAGACTTCTACAACCCCTCTCAATTCATGAGTGGAAATGGAATTCCATCGCCATTGATTTCATGATATACTTTCTAAGATCCCCTTTGGCTATAAAGGAAATATAGGTGATCATTGATAGGTTGACCAAGGTTTCACATTTCTTAACTATCTAGGAAACCTTCTCTGTTGTTGAACTATGAAGGATTTACATCTGGAAGAGGGTGCGACTACATAGTATACCTCATTCTATCATTTTAAACCAGGACATCTCTTTCACATCACAGTTCTAGAAAGGGAAATATAAGGCACTGGGTTCATATGTTCTCTTTAGTACAAAATATCACCCTCAAACTGATAGGATGTCTGAGTAGACAATATAGATGTTAGAGGATATGAATCAAGCCTACTTCCTTGATTTTGGTGGTTCATGGGAAAATAATATTCCTCTGCTTGAGTTTACCTACAACAATAGTTTTATGGAATAATTTAGATGTCTTTATATGATTACATATAAGGAAGATTCTATTGTTCACTTTTATAATGGATTGAGGTATGTGAGGTGGCTATACTGTGGCCTCGTTTTATTTAGGAGACTTCAGAGCAAGACTAGATGATTCAAAAGTATATGGCTATAGCTCAATCTAGGCCTAAGTCTTATACCTATCTTCATCATATACCTTTTGAGTATGAGGTGGAACATTATGTATTTCTACATTTATTACATAGAATGGTTCATAGATGAATTAGGAGACGGGGAAAGTTATCACCTTCTTATGTTGGGCCTTTTGAGTTAGTGGAGAGAGTCAGGAAGGTAGCCTATCAATTGTTGTTAACTCATAGTTATCATGTCATGAATGATTTCTTCTATGTATCTCATATTTGATAGTATCATCATGACCTGTCTCATTCATTTTACAATGAGGATATTGTGATAGAAATGGATGTGTCTTTAGAGATCATCTAATATGTATCATTGATCAGAGCACGAAGGGTCTCTAAGGTAGGTCAATTATTATTGTTTAGGTGATATGGTAGTGTAGATGCATACAAGAAGATACCTAGGAGTAGGAGGCCAACATTTGATCACTATGGATAGAACTTTTCCAAGATGAAATATTACCACCCTTAGAAGTGAAACTCGTTAATGACTTGTCCAAAGGAGGTGAGGTTGTGACAACCTAGATTTTCTTAAAGTTACATACCATTCACTTTTTTTTCAACTTCCTTTGTTTAGCCTGCATAATGATGCCTAATGGATTCTAGGGGGTCCTGGATGTGTCAAGGTCTCATTCGGATCATGGATCCCAAATAATTAAAGATTCATACTGGGCTGCATGGAAAATAGAAATTATGATGCCCATCCCGCATAGTTTCCCAAAATCATGCAGTTGTAGAAAGTGGGGTGTTGTGGGCCCCATTATTTTTCTGAAACTATGAATCCCTAGGCGCATGGCCATGCGTCCAACTACTGGTTTTTGTATAGTGTATTATCCATAGTTTTCACGATGTTTGAAAAACTGCATGGCTAATCGTGTAGGATACCCCTTTTAAGTAGTGACTTCGTGCATGGTGGGTGCATAGTTTAGCCAACTGTGTGCCAAAACCATGCACACTTTTCCTAGGATGGAAGACCCATTTTCCCATAACTACAGTTTTAAACAATCCTCTTCTTTATCCCTATCTTCCATATTAGTGCAACCCCCCTCCCTTACACATGAGCTCCTCCTCCCTTCTTCATAGGGTTTGTGATAACTCCTTCTATCATACTAAAAATATATTACTATTGGAAGCGTTGTAAATCCCTAAAAAATATCACTAATCCTCTTCTTTATGTTTCAAGATTCCTCTATCCTCTATTACTCTATCAATGTGTAACTGTTTTCCCTATTTTCTAGTTGTTTGATGATTTCATCATTTTCACCCATTATAGGTTAAATGAAGCCTCGAAAATGAATAAGCGTAGTGCTACTACACCATGCTAGGTGATCTAAGTATTTACCACTCTTTTAATTTCTTTAATGTGGGTTTGTTATTATTATACTCATTAGAACCTTCTGGAGATGACTTAAATTTGTTAAAAATAATTAATTGAATGTATTTTCATATCCAAAAACTTCTAAGTGAGTAGAGAATCAGAATCATGGGTGATCAATTTGATCGAATCCACCCAAACAGGTATTCTTCCCCTTTTTAAACCTTATTCCCAAACCACAAATGTTCAAACACCTATTTATATGTAAATTACTTTTAGTGAAAATTTAAAGGGAAATTTTAATTAAGATGTTAACCACTAGTGTGTGTGTGTGTGTGGTTTTTTCCATTTTAAATGAATCAATTTATAAATTGATTTGAGATTGAAATATGAAACATGGTTTAGTCCCTTTCATGAAATTTCCTATATTCCATTCTCATTGACTAGGCCTAACGCCTTATGCATTATGACATTTTTATGCTTGTTTCAATATATGCATGTTTTATAGCTTCAAATCATATGATTATTTTATAAGATTTCGCTATGTGCCTTTTACCTTGATATTTTTTCTTAATTCCATGCACTTATTGCCTTATGTCATAATTGATTGTCTTATGATTATATTTAATTCGATGTTATGCTTGGATAGCTGGTTAGCATGTGATATTTCCATGCCTTATTGATGACATGTGATTATATATGTTATTTATTGTGGTTTTTTATTTGATTATTATGCCTCACCTTCTACATGACAGGAGGGAACATGGGTCCCATTTTAAGGACGTTGTGGATGGACACACCATGTTTGGTTTGGATCTACTTGACATGCAAGAAGTGATACATTGTCTTTCCATGTATGGGATCTTTGGGAGGATTACACATCCTCATGTGTAACACAGGTACCCTAGGGGAGAAACCATGTATGGAACCATTGCAAAGATGGAAATGATGAAACTCTTGTGATACGTAGTCCCATGTATGAGATACATGGTATGGACATAGAGTCACCATGACATGGATTATATAAGGAATGCCTTTATGGGTTTCCTTGGATGAACTTAGTGGCATTGGTTACATTGGAGGCACCTTTGGTGACCCTTGGGATTCATTATAGATCTCCAAAGAATAAGTTTGGGGATTATCTACCTTTGTTGATTCATTTATGATGGATAGTGTATTTATCATATATCTCATAAAGGTACCACGGTTCAAACATCTGACTTAGGCCAAATAAGTTTGTATTGGTTGGTCATTCATTTAAGAATGTAGGACAAAGTGTTTACTATTTTCTTTAATTATTTCCCTTCATTGATTATATATGGAACATTGTTCACCAATATTTCACACAAAATATATTGATATAGACAGTGTTGGTAGGGTCCTACTGATATTGTATCTCACACCCTGATTGGGCCACCTCTAGTATCGAAGAAAACTTCATGATTATAGGTATTGATAAGGGTAAGCGTGTAGCTTATAATTCTTCATTGTTCTTCTATGTTGGATAACGGGGTAGAAGACCAAGCCTATTCTCTAGATTCTTGTAGTAATAGTTTCTTCCTTTTTGTAAATTTTTATAACATTAGGTATATACTTGTATCCCCTGCTCCCTGTTCACTTTCATTTTTTATAGCATCAAGATATCATCACCATTTTGTATCAAACATTTATTTAGTTTCTACCAGTTATTTATTTATATTGCTTGAGTTTACTTCCATTATTTTTTATAATTTTTACATACAACTTGTTGTTTTTCTCACTCTGATTTATGAGATTATAGTCTCCCCATGAACACATCTTAGGCCATCACTTCTAGTCAATAGCCTTTGTAATTTGGGAGGGCATGATTGAGGTCTTATGGCCACCTTCTTGAGGAATCGTTAAGTGGTATTCAAGGAAGGATTATTATTTAAGTTTGTTGGATTTTTCTTATAACAATTTGCTTATATTAAAGTATTCAAAAGGTGTTGTATAAAGACTTATATGGAATGATAAGTCACACAAAAACATGATGGGATAAATATAGTGTAAGGAAACATATAGGCCCAGAACTTGTTGAAAATACAACAATGTTGGTAAAGGATATTCAGACACGCATTAAATCACCTCAAACTAGACAAAATAATTATGCTGATAGTTGGAGGAAATATTTGGTAATCCAAGAGAAATATCTTGTTTTTCTTAAATTAGATTCTTGTAAGGGTATTATAAGGTTTTCTAAGAAAGGGAAATTGATCCCCAACTACATTAAATCCACTGAAATTTTTGAGTGGATTGGATTTTTCACTTACCATTTGACAATGGTGTTGAACCTCCCAAAAGAAAATGATTTGTTCCATATATATATTTCTTAAGGAAGTACATTCCAAACCCAACAGATTTGATCCCTTCTAAAGAAATAGAGTTGGAACCTAGTCTATCTTACTACGAATAACCCATCCAGATTATGGGAACAAATAATGTAGAAACTTTTTTAAATCCTATTTTATGGAAATATTTAAATATTATACCTTATATTATCAATATTGGAATATTATTTGTCCTAGGTGACATGGAAAAAACATTGGTGGAATTCACTCTTTCAAAAAATTACAAGTGTGTCTGTCACCCCACTTATAAAAGGGATTATTATATCCTCTCTATTTCAAACAATAAAACGACTTTTTTTGGTCAATAACTAAAAATATAACTCCCCAACATTCCTCCCCTAATCCTAGAATCTTTATCTTTGGTATCAATCCAACTTAGGAAGGCATTAGCATAATCCTAAGGAGGATACCCAAAAAAGAGCTAATGTTCTTCTAAAAGCAGTTTTATTTTATTTATTTATACACATACTTCAATTTCTATTATTCAATTATTATATAATAACAGCATTATATTAAATCTACTGATACTTTTTATGTCAATTTTATGACCTACAACTTCACACACTTCCATCAAATGGGTTACAAAATCATCATTTGTGTGTATGGTAGACTACGACCTCGCGAACCGATGACATTTTTTTTAATTAACACCTTTCATGGTTGGGAATAATTTTAGATTTATAGTTTATATATGATATATATATATTAATTATGAATTTTTTAATTTTTTTTAATTAGTATATTACACATACCTTCATGCTTACCATTTTTTCAGTAATATCATAACATCGCTCGTGTATAAGGCGGACTACCACCTCACAAAGCAATATAATTCAATCTTTCTTTACATGGAATATATTAAGAATGGATTTAAAAAACAAATGTGATATATAAGAAATAATAATTACACTATAATATACATATATATAATGTAATTTTATTTCTTTCAATATTACAAGAAAATGAAAACAATGTTCATAGATATGTATGGCCTACCGTCCCTATGAATGGTGTATTTTATTTCCTATCACCAAATTTTATGGAATAATATAAATATATAAAATGAATATATATGATATTTAAACAATTGTATAAATTATTTATATTATTAAATCATGATTGAATTAATATTAACAAAAAATAACGAGTCAAAACATACTTAAAAACTAGACAATTATCACCCAAAACAATCAAAATAATGAAAGATTATTCACAAATGGGAGATAAATTGTTATAAAAGGATAATATATGATATTATAATAAATATTTTGGTTATGGAATAAGAATATAACATACATAAATTCATTATACATTTTTTAAAGCGTTTTTAACCAAAATGAAGTGTAAGGTAAGAGATTTCGTCTCAACATACATTTCATTGAGACTGAATTTTTATTATACACTAATTCACTTTTATAAGGTGTATATACAGACCGTTTGACATATAATGGAATGAATAGTTCATTATTAATGGTATTTAATGTTTCAATTTGAGTTATTTCCTTCAACGGGATTTGATTTGAAAATTACCAAGTGATAAAAGTTATTGTGAAATCTCACATTCTTTTGTGATTATTAACTTTCTCTGTAAATAATCACTTTATTGTAATAATTTTTCATTGGAAATTAAATTACTATTAAATATCCATATTATTGTGTAGTTTATATGATTATTTATTAAACTATATACAATTATTAATATGGTGTTTACTTTGAATGTTATTTGATTAACTTGGGAAATATTAAAAAATATGTATCCTTTAATAAATAAAAATATTTAATAAGGAACATTTTTTATAAATTAAATTAATTATTCAATATATGAATAACATAATAGAATTTTATGAGAAGGGTTGGGGGATATTTAAATTAATCCCCTTGATGCATCAATACTCTCATGAGATGAATCAGTTGGCCAAATCAGATAGGGTTTTACGCAGTTTGATTAAACCGTCTTATGAAAGGTCTTGACGGTAAATGTTCAAGGTTCTTGGGAAACATGTAATCTAATATATAATAAATTAATTAATATAGAAATCAGTTTTTATTATTTTAAATTATATTTTTTCTATGGCATTGTCTATGGATTCATTTCATTCTCATTTTATTGATTAAATAACATGTATTTCAGTTATTTATCTTTCCATATTGATAATGGATTATCTAGATATTTATGTGAAATGTGTGTTTAGTTATATACCATGAAATATTTATTATGATAATTTATTAGCGATAGATTCCATTTTACTTAACCCTTACATATAATTTATTCTCCACCTTTATTGATTCATTTTCTTTGGATATGATGATGAATTATTAGAATGAGTTTCAAGAATGTCGATCTTTTACGTTTGTTATGTATTATTTTCTTTTACCAATGTAATATGTGTATAATCTATATAATTTATTTTTAAAAAACTGCTAAAAAATTTGGTCTTTTGGGATTTTAATATTGTATTTATGCCAATTTAATAAAGTAAGGTACCAGCTCCATGCAACTGAGGATGGATTCGTTACTGTTGGTATCAGATGAATTTTAGTAGAATGCTTGTGAACTAGATTTAGGAAAACATATATTAGGGAACAAAACTCTAATATTTAATTTTATAATAAGTATAGAATAACATCCTAATGTTTTGGTAAGGTAGATATTATGTGGGTATTCCTAGAAATACATCCTTATCTAGACACAACAAGCAGACATGGTTCTGGCATAGATATACCTATGGGTAATTACTTTGAAAATCGTATTTTGGGCTTGTCTGGAGTATAAAGTAGTACATTAAAATGGGGGTTAATATGCACCTAGTTTGACACTCCCATGGAATACTCTTAGTATAATTCACATTTTCTTCTCAAACTATTATGAATGATTTAAAATAAAAATATCCCAAAACAAACCAAAGTTTATAATTATGAGATTAATAGTGCATAAATTTTTATTTTATGTTGATAATTAAACCATATTTTTAATTACACATTATGTTTTAAAATTTATAACTTCATGAGATAATTTAGTATATGTCATTTTTTAAAAATGGCTTCTGGAAGGGAGAATAATAGAAATACCTATAGAAAATGTAGAGATTTTAATGCAGAGTAGACCAATATAGATGGGAATGGAATGGAAAAAATTATGTCTATATTGGGGTCACTTAATCAAGTTATGAAAAATAACCATCCCTTAATTGATCAACCAGTTCCACAATGAAATTCTTTAATTCTGAATTTCTTTAGGTGATGGAAACTCCCATCATTTAGTGGACCTACAAATCCAATTGTAGATGAGCAATGGATTTAGTCTCTAGAGAAGATATTTATTGATATTGGATGCGTAGAAAATGAAAAGTTTTCACTTGTCATGTATTTTCTCAAAATTTATGTTTATTAACGATGGTTTTTATCAAGAATACTAGGGAGGAAGAAGAAATATGTCTCATAGAATGTAATTTTTTTAAGGATATGTTATTTAATAATTATTTTCCTCATGTGAAACTAATTAATATTAATAGAATGTACCTTATCATAAATAAAAATGAAAAACAAAGTTTCATGGATTATGAATCTACCTTTAACTGGTTATATAGTTATTCCACAAATAACATATGCAACATGGCGTGCAAGATCAACCATTTCTTTAAAGAGTTTAAGTCAAGTCTCTAAAGGGTTATGGTATCTAAAACCTTTTCTTTCAAATAATTAAATTGTTTTATGTACCATCAAAATGGTAATTTAATTCCCTAGATTCTACATATTCAAGGAAAATAAATAGTATAAGAGGTCATCTGAACAATATGAAAAATGACATTCATCAAAAATTAAGAAGAAGATGAATAGATTCCCACAGTGAGAGAATTGTGGAAGGAATCACTCTGGGAAATGACTAAAGGGAATAAGTGTTTGTTATAAGTGTAGGAAAAAGGTTATAATGTTAAAGAATGTAAGGGGAAGGAGGATAACACTAAAATTAAATGTTAAAACGGAAATTAGAAGTGGAATTATAAACAAAAATGACTTATGTTTCAATAGAATCTTTTATAGAAGAGGCCAACGGAAGATGGACAAGAATATGTGGTCACTAAAACTAAGGTAGAAGTACCCAATGATGTGTTTGGTGGTTTATTAATCCTATATTAAAATTTATCAAATTATTTATTTTATTCTGGATCATCACACTCTTATATCTACCCAATTTCTGAAAGAAAATTAGAGATTCCCTTTTTGATTAAATAAGGTAATTGTTAGAAGAAATTCATAAGGGAAGTCTCATTATAATAAATATGTGTTGGGTAGTACCTGTTATGACTCATAAACATGATTTACATTATGAAAATACTATCATATTTATGGTTGACATTGATTTAATACTTGATATGGAGTAGATTTCAAAGTACGATAAAACAATTATTGTAAGAATAAGGAAATTACGATTTGTGAGGATGATGTAGAATTCCTTATATTTAGATCAAAAAATTAATTATCTGATTCTTATCTATATCCAAAACTAGTATGTCACATACATAACTTATTTTAAAATTATTTTTTAATTTATTTTCCATTCATGATTTGTTTTTGGGGTTTCCAAAGGTTTAATGGAGAATATGTGAGTTTTCAAAAATTGGGCCAAACCGTGAGCCCAATTCCATATTTAAAAATAAATTTTTGTTTCTTTTATAACTTTTTCATTTTTTAATATTTTTCAATAATTAAAACTCCTAAATGTCCTCCCCTGATATATTAACACCAAATTTAAATTTGTAGCCTTTATAAATCCATAATCATGGGGGATTTGGGTTTTTATTTGAGAATTGGGCCAACCCGAAAAGCCCATTTTCCAGTTTTAAATTGTTTTTTTAATTTTTAAATATCTTATTCATTATAAGGAATTGTTCGGTGATTCCACCTCCCACGCGACCCTAAGGAGCCCAGCCGCGATCCCATTCATTTTCCCCCTCTTTGGAGCTCGTTTGAATCGCGATGGAGTGCTGATATTCATAGGGTTTCAAAAATAGGGCAGATTTGAGGAGGTAAGTTATTTACATCATAACTCTCTAAATTCTTACTATTTTTCCCCCATTCCAGTTCCTATATGATCTCATAATCCCTATTCGAACATCCCATGAATTTTTGGATGTTTTCAAAATCAGATTATGGTGGATTGTGAGTCGTTTTCGTCAAGATTATTTTGGGTATGTGTTTCTCTCTTCAATTCCTTCCTTCTCTTTAGGGTTTCCACCCACTTTCATAAATTTATAGAGTGTCCAGATTTTAGGGATCATACCTAGGGTTTAATTTGGGGTATTTTTGGTGAAATATTAGGGTTTCAGGTTTGTTTTCACATCCTTGTGGTGCGGCGAAGGTGCGGTTGAGGATTCTCACCAAGATTCAAGGGTTTTGACTCAAAAGGTAGGTGGTTCCATGTGTAAACAATTAGTGATGAGTTAGCATTCTGTATTTAACCATTTTTAATATTCCTCATATGTTGGGTTGGGTGCGAAAACTGTTTATGATTGATTTGGTTATGTGTTAAATTTTATAGTCGCTTTTTAACATGAAATTGGGTGTTTTCATGTGTAACTCATAGGGTTTTATTTGGGTGTGGTTTATAACTTATGAAATTGGTTCATTAAATCTTGTTTGGCCTGCCAATTCATGTTTGGTAATTTAATAGTGTCATGTGGTTATAAAAAGAAGGGTTCTGAATAGGTTTGATGTGTAAAACATTGTTATACTTCTTGAGGTCATTTTAGGAAAACGTGTGTTTTCATTTGTATCTTTTGTGGTATTATTAAAGGTTATTTTATAACACTTGAATGTGTTTTTATAAATGTATCTAGGACTTCCAATTCTAACTTTGATAGGAATTGGTATGGTTTTGGTCTTAAATGGGGGTTTTTAAATGGGTTTTGTGTGCAAGACATAGTTACACCCCTTGAGTTGTTTTTTTGAAAATTGTGAATATTTTGTTTGGTTAAACAAAGTGGATAAAATAGTATATATGTACTTTTTGGGGGTTTTGATCACATAATATGAGTTTTTTAAAGCTATGGTGGTTATTTAAGATTTCAAATATTTTTATTAGAATGTTTTATAAAGTGCAGAAATGTTTTAGAAAATGGGAAGAGAGCTGCAAAAGATGGTTGTGGGATGTTTTGTGTGAATGTGTTGTGAAAATTGAATTTTGTTGATGAAAGTGGTATTATATGTTATTTGAGTGGGCTGTTATGTGAGTTATAATGTCTTGGTATGGTTTATAAAAATTGTTTAAAGGATTTGTGGAAGTGTCCATGTAATGTGAAGAGTGTTGTGGGCTATTTTTGTATGAGTTGGATTCTAAAATCAATTTGAATGAAAAGTGTACTTTTGTGACTTTTGTGGTATACATGTGGGATGTTTGGTGAATTTTTGATATGGAAATGATATTTTCATGTGCAAAGTATATATCTTGACTTGTTGAACTTGTTTGAGCACAAAGGGAAAACCCAGGTATCTAGGTGGGTGGACGTGTACTAGTATGCTAGTGAATCTGTGAGGTTTGGCCTCAGTTTCACTCAGCAAGATTGACGCTTACAACTCTAACTAAACTATGATGATGATTATTGGGGACCAATAGGTTATGGGTATGTTCCCTACTAGTGGCTCGTGCACGAGAATGGATATTTGTGATGGTTACTCTCACCGAGATACGAGGTACCTGGGACCCACAACTAGCTAGTGCCTAGGGGTTATTTCCCATTGCTTGTGCTCACTGGATACTTTGTTATTACCGTCGGTATACGGTATGAGAGGCTGGAAAATTCAGAAGCTATGGTATTTATTTTAAATGTTTTTATTATTTAAATTAGCCCACCAAAAAACTATTTTTATTTAATGTTGCATCTTTTAGAAATTTTAACTAGCATCTCATGTCTTTGAAAACTTGCATGCTTTTCGCCATTAAATGTTTATCACATGGAATCTAT
This sequence comes from Viscum album, assembly GCA_963277665.1. Lineage (NCBI taxonomy): Eukaryota > Viridiplantae > Streptophyta > Magnoliopsida > Santalales > Viscaceae > Viscum > Viscum album. Next base: position 195,266,403 of record OY728157.1, on the reverse strand, counting down.
TAGTGGTGGTATCCTATTGGGCTTTGGATCACACCCTACTTACACCCTTGGGTGTAAGTAGACTTGGTTATTTTTTGTTGTCGCAGGTTGGGTAAAGTTTTTTTTGTTCCAGTGGTTCGGGTTTCTAGCAGATCCTTGGTAGTGAAGTCTTGTGGAGATAGCATAAGGGTGGTGGCCCTTGAAAAAAGGGTTCTTGGGCTGTCCTTATTTGTTTTTTTACCTTTGTAATGGTCTTTAAATGTAGTTTTAACTTATGTAATTCAGTTCTGAAATTTTGTAAAAGATGGTTTTAGTTGAAAAATCCAGATTTGTTTTATTGAGTTTTTTTGTTGTTTAATGTTTATAAAATCAGGTAAATCGTTCCCAATTATCATTATATGATACCCGGGCACTTGTTCCAGCCCGTGGGGATCGGGAACGCCCTTCGGGCCTTGTCACGGGCTGGGTTTGGTGTCGATTTTGGCGGCAACCAGATTTGGTTCGTGACAAAATGGTATCAGAGGAGGTTCGCTCCATTTGAGTCATGTTATTTGTGAAATATTCATGATAGTCTAGAGTTATGATTGTTGGGACATTGAATTCTGGATATGGGTAGTGTGTTTGATCACCACACCTCATTTCAGGATTCAAGTCGCCAGGGGAAGTTGGGATTTTTCTATGTATTTGGGTTTTCTTGGTTTGATGAAGATTAGGGGAAATGAAAAGAGAGTTGGGTTAATGGTCTCAATGAGCTCGCAGGGTCTGGCAAGCCATGTGGAGATGGGGATATTCCCTAGAACACTCTCTGTGACAGTGAAGTGATTGGAATATGGCTGCCAACCATATTTCCAAGTCACCCACTGAAACTAGTTTCCTGTCGCATTGTCTTGTGTTCATTAGTTTTGAAATCTTGGCATTTTGGTTTTAAGGTGACTTGGTTTTAAGAAGCGTAAAGTTTTTATGAAATGATTTTCAAATAAATAGGGAATGGTTGGGTTTATGAAATGGCAGAACTGAATTTTCAGAATTTTTTTGAAATATAAAATGGTGTGCTTACACCTCTTTGAAAGCAGGAACTATATTGAAGTTGGTTTTGAAAAGTGTTTCCAATAGAGTTTTCTAAACAATTAGAGTGTGTTTTAATGGGATGAGATGTTTTGAAATTGATGTGAATATATTGAAAGTGAGTTATTTTCTAAATTGTTGTGACTTTCTGAATTTTTTTTAAGATGTGAGTTGGGATTTTGATCTCGTGGTTAGTGGTTTTGAGAAAAAAGGATGTGTTGGTTGACCGTTTTGGTTTTGAAAAGTGGAACAAATTTTGGTTTTAACCTTTGGTATTTTTATGAGCAACCACATGCATGGGGTTATATGGGAAGATGGATGGTTGATGACATGACTCGATGAGTGTTGATATGGATATGAGGAGGGTGCCCGGTGTGGCACTGAAACATGCATGTGTAAGGCCCATGGGGTACCATTGGTGGATGCGCTAACCGCTGAACCATTTGTTTTCAAAGAAATGTTTTTAAAGAGAAACATGAAGACTTGATGAACTGTTTGGAATGGTTTATATTATTTATTTTTGGAAAATGTTGATGTTGTGGGATGTTTTGAGTCCAAGTACCCCTCATGTTTGAACTGTGCTTTGGGTTTGGGTTTCGTCAGTAAGTTGTGTTATAGGGACAGTTAGTGGTCTCTTTTGAAAAATGTTTTGGGATGCATTGATGATGGTTCCCTTCATGTTTCTAGATCTGGTTTGTGGTATATCTTGACTAATGGACCATCTTGGTTGGGTCCTTGGGTTCAATCGTTGGATAAGGTACACCCCCATTAAAGGTTTGTGCACAACTGAAGTGCAACCAGGATTGTTTCGCCATTTGAAGACCCTCTAGTTGATCAATATAAGGAATAGTTTTTTTTGAGATTTTTATATTGAGTCTACACCCATTCCTTTCTTTGATTTTTAGATCCTATTGTAATGGGAGAGTGCTTGTGGATGGGTGAAAGAGACCATAGTTTCTTTTGTTTCCTAATTCGTCGAAGGTGGATGTGGTCTAGGGTTGTTATTTTGGATGAGTGACTTGATGGTGTCTAAGAGGGCCTTTGGGGTTCTTCATAGTTTCTTTGAAGCATGAGTTCATGTTAAACCACCAGTGTGAGAAATATGGTCACGATATGATATTGTGGCCATTTTCTAGAATTGTGTGTTGTTTGGGGATGTTGTATAAGGTCCCTCTCCATGCATTGGTTATATCAGTCACAATGGCCATGTTCGGTGATGCCTTATGATGTCATGTGCTCGATTGACCATATTGGTGGAAGTCATAAAATCCTTCGAGAGTCCCTGTTGTGTTGGGTGAATGTCTGCCTTGTAAAAAAAATCAAAATATTCCATTTTAGAGGAAGTTGAGTGTAGGTGTTCTTTACTTCTGTTGTTTTCTCACCTGAAGAAACAAGGTGTGATGGGTGTGCATCTTCTTAGCCCTTGTTTCAGTGAAATATTGGGATAGGGTAAAGTGAGTATGGAATTTGTTATGTCTAGAAAACATATCATGGGTTGTGGTGTAGTTGTTGGTGGAACTGAAAGAATAATTCTAATTTAGTGGTTTTCCGAAGACTAATTGTGAGGCCGAAGATGCTTCAATAATTTGAGCTCCAACCATAGGTCTCGGAGAGAAGCTGCCTCGCAGTCAGGGGAAATCAAAGGGTCATTTAAAACCATGTAAAATTTCATATCCTCAGTGTGAAAGATAGGAAGTGTTTAAACCTATGGTGTCATCATATTCCCTCTGTTGTTCTCGTTCGGTGGAAATAGGCGGTGGGCCTTGTACCCATGCCATCGCCTAATGTCATTCCCTTCCCCTTTGGTTTCCATTGAGTATTTGGAGAATGGTTGGAAATTTTGATAGACATGCTGAGAACATGGTTTGTGAACGATTAAGAGAGACTGTGTGACTAGAAGCCATGCAGGAAGATTGATCAGCACAGTTAGTTCACGGTTTCAAAAACTGTGCAGACTAACCGTGCGACCTTCCCAACTCTTGAAATTTTTGGGTCTTTCTGTGCCGACATGTGCTAGTCGATTAAGATGGTTGGTTCATATGGTGGGGAGAACCACTATGATTATCATGTATGTTCCTTAGGAAATTTCGAATGGAAGTATACCCTTGGTACCAGGGAGTTCGTTCAGGCCTCCCCCTATTAGTGTCCTGATTCTGTCTCGAAAAAAACATTGGTTGTCTATTATAGTGGGGAGCATATTAGTGTCCCCCCGTACCAGTAACATAGATTTTTATATGGTTTTGGCTTGGTATAGATAATCTCGTTCGGAGATATCTAGCTAGCGACATCTTCTTTGACTAAACATTGGGACTAGAGAGTGCCCAATGGTGTAGTTAAAGTAAGGTATGTGTAACCTTGTTCGAAGTTGTTGTTCGTTTGGGTGAATTGCTTGAGTCTTGTTCAGATAGTGTTTGAAGAGTTTTATTTTGGGATAAAGTATGAATGTTATTGATCCTTTCAGGAAATTAGTGTAAGTTATGGTTGTGAGATTAATCCTTCCTTAATTGATCACTGGAGGTGTTTTGGCCTTTGGGGGTGAAACCTTTCAAGAGAGTACCTATTGGTTTCTCAGTGGGGTTTGATTGTTGCTTTAACCTTGCTGTGACTTTCTGGGGCGGAATGTGTTCAAGGTGGGGATAATTTTCACATACATAACTTATTTTAAAGTTATTTTTTAATTTATTTCCCATTCATGATTTGTTTTGGGGGTTTCCAAAGGTTTTATGGAGAATATGTGAGTTTTCAAGAATTGGGGCAAACTGTGAGCCCAATTCCAGATTTAAAAATAAATTTTTGTTTCTTTTATAACTTTTTCATTTTTTAAAATTTTTCAGTAATTCCAACTCCTAAATGTCCTCCCCTGATATATTAACACCATATTTAAATTTGTAGCCTTTATAAATCCATAATCATGGGGGATTTGGGTTTTTATTTGAGAATTGGGCCAACCCGAAAATCCCATTTTCCAGTTTTAAATTGTTTTTTTAATTTTTAAATATCATATTCATTATAATGCATTTTTCGGTGATTCGACCTCTCACTCGACCCTATGGAGACCGGCCGCGCTCCCATTCATTTCCCCCCTCTTTGGAGCTCGTTTGAATCGCGATGGAGTGCTGATATTCATAGGGTTTCAAAAATCGGGCAGATTTGAGGAGGTAAGTTATTTACATCATAACTCTCGCAATTCTTACTATTTTTCCCCCATTCTAGTTCCTATATGATCTCATAATCCCTATTCGAACATCCCATGAATTTTTGGATGTTTTCAAATTCATATTCTGGTGGATTTTGAGTCGTTTTCGTCAAGATTATTTTGGGTATGTGTTTCTCTCTTCAATTCCTTCCCTCTCTTTAGGGTTTCCTCCCACTTTCATAAATTTATAGAGTGTCCAGATATTAGGGTTCATACCTAGGGTTTGATTTGGGGTATTTTTGGTGAAATATTAGGGTTTAGGGTTTGTTTTCACATCCTTGTGGTGCGGCGGAGGTGCAGTTGAGGTTTCTCACCAAGATTCAAGGGTTTTGACTCAAAAGGTAGGTGGTTCCATGTGTAAACAATTAGTGATGAGTTATCTTGCTGTATTTAACCATTTTTCATATTCCTCGTATGTTGGGTTGGGTGCGAAAACTGTTTATGATTGATTTGGTTATGTGGTAAATTTTATAGTCGCTTTTTAACATGAATTTGGGTGTTTTCATGTGTAACTCATGGGGTTTTATTTGGGTGTGGTTTATAACTTATGAAATTGGTTCATTAAATCTTGTTTGGCCTGCCAATTCATGTTTGGTAATTTAATAGTGTCATGTGGTTATAAAAATAAGGGTTTTGAATAGGTTTGATGTGTAAAACATTGTTATACTTCTTGAGGTCATTTTAGGAAAATGTGTGTTTTCATTTGTATCTTTTGTGGTATTATTCAATGATATTTTATAACACTTGAATGTGTTTTTATAAATGTATCTAGGACTTCCAATTCTACTTTTGATAGGAATTGGTATGGTTTTGGTCTTAAATGGGGGTTTTTAAATGGGTTTTGTGTGCAAGACATAGTTACACCCCTTGAGTTGTTTTTTTGAAAATTGTGAATATTTTGTTTGGTTAAACAAAGTGGATAAAAGAGTGTATATGTACTGTTTGGGGGGTGTGATCACCTAATATGAGTTTTTTAAAGCTATGGTGGTTATTTAAGATTTCAAATATTTTTATTAGAATGTTTTATAATGTGCAGAAATGTTTTAGAAAATGGGAAGAGAGATGCAAAACATGGTTGTGGGCTGTTTTGTGTGAATGTGTTGTGAAAATTGAATTTTGTTGATAAAAGTGGTATTATATGTATTTTGAGTGGGCTGTTATGTGAGTTATAATGTCTTGGTATGGTTTATAAAAATGGTTTAAAGGATTTGTGGAAGTGTCCATGTAATGTGGAGAGTGTTGTGGGCTATTTTTGTATGAGTTGGATTTTAAAATCAATTTGAATGAAAAGTGTACTTTTGTGACTTTTGTGGTATACATGTGGGCTGTTTGGTTAATTTTTGATATGGAAATGATATTTTCATGTGCAAAGTATATATCTTGACTTGTTGAACTTGTTTGAGCACAAGGGGAAAACCCAGGTATCTAGGTGGGTGGACGTGTACTAGTATGCTAGTGAATCTGTGAGGTTTGGCCTCAGTTTCACTCAGCAAGATTAACGCTTACAACTCTAACTAAACTATGATGATGATTATTGGGGACCACTAGGTTATGGATATGTTCCCTACTAGTGGCACGTGCACGAGAATGGATATTTTTGATGGTTACTCTCACCGAGATACGAGGTACATGGGACCCAGAGCTAGCTAGTGCCTAGGGGTTATTTCCCATTGCTTGTGCTCACTGGATACTTTGTTATTACCGTCGGTATACGGTATGAGAGGCTGGAAAATTCAGTAGCTATGGTATTTATTTTAAATATTTTTATTATTTATATTAGCCCACCAAAAAACTGTTTTTATTTAATGTTGCATCTTTTAGAAATTTAACTAGCATCTCATGTCTTTGAAAACTTGCATGCTTTTCGCAATTAAATGATTATCACATGGAATCTATTAGTGGTGGTATACTATTGGGCTTTGGCTCACACCCTACTTACACCCTTTGGTGTAAGTTGACTTGGTTATTTTTTGTTGTCGCAGGTTGGGTACAATTTTTTTTTTGTTCCAGTGGTTCGGGTTTCTAGCAGATCCTTGGTAGTGAAGTCTTGTGGAGATAGCATAAGGGTGGTGCCCCTTGACAAAAGGGTTCTTGGGATGTCCTTATTTGATTTTTTACCGTTGTAATGGTCTTTAAATGTAGTTTTAACTTATGCAATTCAGTTCTGAAATTTTGTAAAAGATGGTTTTAGTTGAAAAATCCAGATTTGTTTTATTGAGTTTTTTTGTTGTTTAATGTTTATAAAATCGGGTAAATCATTCCCAATTATCATTATATGATACCCGGGCACTTGTGCCAGCCCGTGGGGATCGGGAACGCCCTTCGGGCCTTGTCGCGGGCTGGGTTTGGTGTCGATTTTGGCGGCAACCAGATTTGGTTCGTGACATAGTAGCTCTACTAAATGAAATTATTGTGAAAGAAGAGAAAACAACATCCTGGGATAATGAATTTGATCTTCAAATCAAGGATGTACCTACTATACCAGAATACAATGATGTATTTCTCTATTAATTACATAGACATACCATAGGTCATGAAGATGAATTTTCTTTTGATTTAATATCTGATGAAATACCAATATCAAATAATCCCTATATAAGGTTCACTTCATAATTAGTGGATTTGGAGAAACAAATAGAGGATTTGGGAAATAAATGATTTATTCACCCTAGTGTTTTTCCATGGGGAGCCCTTATTCTCTTCGTTAAGAAGAAATATGGATCCATGAGGTTGTGCACTGATTATAAATAAATACATGCTATTGTGATAAAGAAAAAGTATCATCTACCATGTATTTATGACCTATTTGATCATTTTTATAGAGCGTATTATTTTTCAAATAATGATCTTCATTGTAGTTATAATAAATTTTGAGTAAATAGAGAATATATTCTGAAGACATCTTTTCAAATGAGGTATGGACATTAAAAGTTTACAATAATGTCATTTGGATTAAGTAATAAATAATCTGTTTTTATGGATCAAATTTATAGATTATTTAAAGAATATCATGATGGTTAATTTTGGTAATCATTAGTGATATTTTGGTTTATTGTAAATGCTATGAGGACTATGAGAATCACTTTTTGATCATTCTTGAGTCTCTTAGAATGAAAGAGTAATATGGTAAATTTAGTGAGTATGATTTTTGGCTTTAGAAAGTTTATTTTCTTGGCCATATTGTCCCAAAAAATATAATCTCAATTGATCCTGCAAGAAAAATGCAGTTAGAGAGTGGAATACACCAACAAACATAATTGAGGTACATATTATCATTGGTTTGGCATGTTACTTTTAGATATTTTGTCATACTTTTACCAAAATTTATAACCCGTTATCCAATATTATATGTGAATGGGTTACATTTTTTTGTATAAAATAATGTCAAGAATGTTTTGAGGAACTAAAGAGGAGATTGTTAAATTCTCTTATTTTGACTCTACCATCTGGAAGTGATGGGTTTGTGATATATAGTAATGAATCATGAAAGGGACTTGGTTATGTGATAATGAAAAATGATAAAGTTATTGAAAATAAATCAAGGTAATTGAAGATTAGAAGGCGGTATCTTCCCTCAAACTGATGATTTCTCTAAGAACCAATGGCTTCCTAGGATCCTTTTATGTGGTAGCTTAGATATAATTAAATATGATATGGTGTGCATCACCACAGATTTTTTTTCGGGGAGGTGGGTTTCCAAGTGTAGCCTCTGTGACTAAAATGGTTCTTATTAAAAAGGTGTGAGACCCTATCCCAATTAGTCACTATAGACCCATAATATTGTGTAACATCTTATAGAAGGTACTGGTCTGTATTCTCAACAGTAGTCAAGCACCTTATTTCAAAAATCATGTTTCAGAGGAACAACATGGTTTTATTCAAGGCAAGAACATCCAAGGTTCTCTCAAGATTGTTTAAGAGATGATTTATGATATTAATGTCAAAACCTCGGGCTCTAATGTTTTAATAAAGGTAGACATGGACAAGGCATATGACCTAATGGAATGGTGTTTTATTGTCAAGGATCTAACTGCTATGCGATTTTTGTGTTGGTGATTCTCCTCCTCTTTATATTTTATAACTCCACCAGGTTTTCTATCACTCTTATGGAAAAAATACATGGTTTTTTCATAGAAGTCTAAGGTATTAGACAAGGGGACCCTATATCTCCAAGTCTCTTCATCTTGGACCATGATTCTCTTAATAGATATGTGTCAAGGAACATTACTAATGGAGAAATTATCCACTATCATAATAGACACAAAATTAATGGCATATCTCATATACTCATTATGTATGATGCCATGATTTTTTCTAATAGGAGTGGAAGGTCTATCTGTAATCTCAACAACGTTTAGTATGATTATAGTATGTGGATTGGGCAACTTGTCAATAATAAAAAAGTATTTTCTTAATTGGAAATAATTTTCCTATAATAAGAAGTAATAAAATCAAGGAGGTTCTCAAAATTGGAAGGAAGGACATTCCAATTATCTTCATGGGTGCCTCTATTGCTCCGGGCCATATTCACATCCACATTTTTGAGGGGCTGCTGGAAAAAATTTCTAGTCAGATCAAAAATTGGAAATATAATTTTCTCTCGTATGTATGGATCAGTGATGGAAGATCCCAATTATAATTTGATAGTTTTATGTAAAAGAATTAAGGGCCATACTCATGAGATTCAATTAATTTTTTGTTGGATTGTAGGCTAAGGTATCACAAGATATTGGAATCACAACCGGGAAGGTTCAAAGCTGGGATTTCCAGGGTGTATTTTACTATTAATATCATTTAACAATTACATATGATACCATATTCTCATCAAATCCACCTTTAATTATCAGTATAGATAAGTGTTTGAGAATATAATCCTGAATTAAGAAAAGGACAAGTTGGTTTCCATGTGATATCCTTCCTATTTATTCAGCATCAAAGAGTATCAATCGATTCAGTGTAGTCCTGCTAATGGTGATATATAGGGTGGGATTATCTGTTGTTCTGAAATAAAATTAAAATTATATTTCATTGTATAACATATCAGAATTCATGCTTTATCAATAGAAAAATAGATTCGATGGAAGGGTATCCATTTGGATTCTAGGTGTTTGTGTTCCACCAAGCCAAATGAAGAACCAACTCACTAAATTGTTTTCCATGGAGGATGGGAAAAGACAAACTATGAGAGGTTTGGAGAATTTTTTGGCTTTCGTATCCATAATGACACGAGTGATTCCTTTCTTCTTAATTATATTAACATGCCAGATACTAATAAATATGAGTATAAGGCAAGGATGATTATGGTAGATGCAGGGTGCTGGAATATTTGGGCGATGATGAATAAACGTCAATGTAAAGGAAATTTTTAGCTCTTAGATTTTTATTGAGGTAATATTATGAATTTTAGTGTTAGATTTTGGCCTTATATTGAATAAATGGGATAAACCACCTTCTATGGGTTCCATGCTCACAATAATTGTGCCTTCTCCTTTTCCCCATAGTCCATATCATTAAGGGATTTGCGTAAAATGGAATCTAATGAATACTGGTTTGAAACTAAACACTTATGGATCCTATGTTAATGGTATAACTAGGGGAGGTGTGTGGTTCGAGATGATAAGGGGTCGATTTTGTTTTCCCTCTCTAATGATTATGGATATGGTGGCTCTCTTATGGAAGAATCAAAAGAGATTCTCAATGGTTTCAAGCCATGTTTGGAATGTAATGTTAATATAGATGTGGTGGATATGGCCTATTTGATCATACTTAACTCCCTTCATTGGAAGACAACTATCCCTTGGAACATAACTTATGAAATTAGAAGCACCAATAATATGTTGAGTGACATGGGGCAGGTGAGTCACACATTGTGTGAAAAAAATAAGGTTTTGGATTATCTGGCCCTTAGGTGTACATATAATGGATCCTTTACTCGTTTTACTCTTTTTTCTCATTTGGGATCCCTTCCCTTGGTGTGTGTGAAAATAGTGAGACTGGGGCTCTCGGCTTGTATTTTTTCACCCTCCCTGATGTTTTTTGTTATGTTTCAATCTCTTGAAATTAATAAATTACTACTTTCAGCCTATATGGAAATGGGATGCAATTAATATGGATTTTTTCATAGGACTACCAAATACTCTTATAAATATTGATGCAATATGGGTTATCATTGATCACCTAACCAACTATAAGAGAATATTTACCTCTTGATCACCTTTCAAGGCTCTATATTAATTAATTTGTAAGACTTCATGGTGCACCTCTATTAATTGTTTCTGATAGAGATGCTCATTTTACATAGAAATTATGGAAGATAATTAAAAAGGATCTTAATACTGAGCTTAATTTGAGAATCTCTTACCATCCTCAAACTGATGGATAGTCTGAAAGGAAATATATGGAATATCATAAGCTATCACCCCTAAATGGTGGAGGCCTAACCTCATACAAAAATTATAAAACTAATGGGACCCTCTCATATAATAAAAAAATAATCTACATTTGGAAGTGGATATACTGGTTATTAATCATCTCCTAATTCTACCTCTATTTATCTTTACATAAATACAAAGAGGAATTCACCTTCTTGAAAAAAATAGGATCACTCTAAGAGGATGTGCTCAGATAAATGAATCTCCTCAACTCCAAACCCTCCAACTGAGCCATGATCTCTCACTTCTTAGTAAGAACCATCCTATAAGCTAAAATGGATATGGGCTTCATAATAGACATAATATTAGTTAAAAGATCAGTATCACACTTGGGTGGAAAGCCATAAAAATAATCAATAAACACATCATGGAACTAATTAATGGTGGGAGAAGACACTGGCTTGAAATTCACCTAATATCTTAAAGAAACACTAATAAAATGGTTTGTAAATTTTCATTATATGTTGATTTACATGTCCCAAATAGACTACATGTAGATCCTAGTCTCTAACATATGTATTATCATCACCCTCTAAGGACATAAAAGGTACTCGTTGATGATAGTGGTTAATGTGTGCTCAATAATGAGTACACCAATCCATCTTGGGGATCATATAGAAATTATCCATATCTTACATGAATAATTCCTAGATGAATGTATTCTCATTGTTCACAATGGTATACTATGAACACCTCTAGATACCCTATGATTTCCCCAATAAGGTGTGTTAATAAAAAACACCCCATATATATATATTATTATTGGTAACATTAGATAAATAACCAAATGCTCAAATTTAAAGTATTTTGATGATTTTGTATCAAATAAATAAAAAACTAGGGTTGATTGCCTAGGAATCAGAAATCATACTTTAGATAGATCACTTCACTACATGGAAGGAATCTTCTCAATAGAATGAGGTTGGCCGGAACCCAATCTCTAATATCACATCCCTTGACTCCCCTGAGGCAACTTTCCCCATCTTTACTGTTTTTTCAATGTATTATGACCACATCCATGACATGAATAGTTGAAGGACTTCCAATTTCCCAACTATTATTATGGCCTTTTCCCTTCCTCTAACCCTATGTCTGAATAGATTTGTAATCACTCTCTAGTCAAAGTGAAATTTCACATAACATTTTCATGTTCTACAGCTCCCCATGGTACAAACAATCCTTTGAAAACTTTTTAAAAACAAGTTTATCATTCCCCTGGTGGCCCCTGTAACACCCCAAGCTTCCACGGTGCGCTTCTCATTGAATCATATAGTATCATGTGTTGTACACAACTTCGAATTCTAACACACACCACAACCAATCAAACTAGTCGTTATGGATAGTAATACCCACTTTTTGAAATTTTATAAATTTCATATTTCAAAATGGACTTTATATTTGGATTTGGAATATCGGAATTAGCTTAGGGTGAATTTTGGGTATTTTTCTGATAACATTCATATTTTGATGAATACTGAAAATTATTAAATTTTAATTAAAAACAAATTTTTTAATAGAAATAATTAATAGTGATAAATTATGAATTTGAGTGTTTTTATATAATATATAGAATATATTTTTACCATTTAATCCAATGTTGGTCATTGGACATAATTTCAAATTTAAACCGGACATAAACATGTTTGAATCTTTTGATAGTTATTATTTCATAAAAACACGCTTTTTATTTTGACAATGGAAATTAATTTTCAATTAATTTCTGCCACTTATATGTTTTTAATTTGAAAAAATGGATTCCATATTTGGAATCAGGATGCACAAATTATGTAAATAGGTAACTCTTATTTTTATTCATTTTGAATAATTACTTCGGTAAATATTTTATTTACCATGGTTAAAGTGTAAATTCGGTAAATAAAGGTAAAAAATAATATTATAATAATATAACATTACCCTAAAACGTGTCCTAACCCTATTAGTTTATACATGTCCGACCATGGGAATATTTGGGTCGATTTCGGGACCCCCATGGATCCACTTGTAAGTGATAATGACACTTTATATTAATAAAGTTAAAGTAAATACAAAAATGACATAAGCATATAAAATTTTTAGAAAACATTTTTTTACATAGGGTTATGTATGTTATATTTTCAACTATAAATATTCATTAGAAAAATAAAAATATTTCCTAAATAATTGTATTTTATTTATAATTTTTAGACATTTAATAATTAAATTTATTAATGACACAATAATGATGCAGTATTTTTCTTATTAATGAAAGAATCAAATAATTAGTATTGTAAATGTTAAAATAAATATAATTTGAAAGTTTTGATGACATCCAAGAGTTTTATTGGTTAATATTATATGTTATTATTTCTTAAATGAATTTGGTTCGAATTAATAAAGTTTTTAAGACTTTAGAAAAAATCCATTATTAAATATTGTCAAAATTGACATAAAATAGTTTATAAAACAAATATTATATTATTAATTCACATTTTAATCCTAAAATTCTAATTTTCGTACAAAGGACTTATCTAATAATATTTTAATCATTAATGGACCACTTTGGGGTCGCATGGAATTATATAGTAAGTTTATTAACCATATAATATAAAAATACAAAGTGGCATGGTAAATGTCAAACTAATTAACTAAGAGATAAAACTAAAAGATAAGGTTAATAAAGTGACCCAAACCTGTCTAAAACCTATTGGATGATTTTTTATTCAACTTATCCCCACCATATAATTTTAATAATCTACTTGGGATCCATTATAAACTGAATATGAATTTATTATAAAATAATACATTATGGTTTTCCTAAAGAGTCCATCCTCCCTCTTATAAAAGGACACCACTTCTAACCAATTATTCATACCATAAAATCATTTTTGTTTGCCCAAAAGCGGCCCAAATATTCTCTCAACTTCCCTCACTTAAACATAGAGGATTTTTTTGATCAGAAAGCCAGCCTGAAGATCCCTTTTTGATCAAATCAAAAGGAAGAACCAGGAGAAGAGGTAATGTTTTCACCACCCTCTTTCAAGTTCCATTTCTTCTTCAACTTGTTCATTCTTTGTAATTTCCCTTATAAAACAATAACTCTAGTATCTTCTATATACTATGATGTTATTATAAATATGGTACAGCCATATTTAGTATTCTATCCATCCTTTGAATTACATGTCACCATACGTGTGTACGTACGGCTTACCGTCTCCACGTCGTGGTGTAATTGTTATTCAAAATATTATTATTTGGATGGGTATGATATTGATGTTTAATTTAAGTAAATAATAAATATAACATTATAATGATTCTGTATATATGATATACCATCCAATTATATATTATTTTAATATCAAAAGAATGATATTGTCGCTCGTGCGTACGTACAGACTACCGTCTCCACGAACGCGATGAGATTCATTCCCCATTGTATCCATTCATGTATAATTCTAATTTGATGATTAAAAATAATTTTTAATGACTTGATATCATTCTTTATATGAATAATATACAACCTATCCACACAAAATATGTCTTATGTAACAAAACATATTAAATAAAACGAGTAAGTTAACACCTGAAACGACGATAATACTATGATATTATTAAAAAAGAAATGTTAAAAGATCATATATGGTATCATAATTATGTATATGGTTCCTGTATAATTTAATAACAATGTTTTAACTCTTATGAAGGATTTTAACATACCAGCGACTAAGAAAACGTATAAGGTAATGGTTTACTTCACAATCTCTTCATTATCCGAGGTTGTTTATATGTAATTATCTACTGGGACCTCTTTATCATTAACATCAATGATTCTTAAAAATGTGTTTCAAATCATTCTTACTATTTTACATAATATGTTTTAAAGTCATTTATACCCTTTTTGACCTTTTATAATATGTAAATAAATGAATCTTTCCGTTGTTTTCCAAACAAGGTACTTTTTAACCATTTCGACAAAAGTAAGGTAAGATTATATTTTTTCAACTTATACGGCGGGTGCGGCTATTTTCCACCGCTATAAAATAGTTGAAGCTTACCTTACAAGTTTATAAGAGTATTTTAAAGGTAAATTTTTTCTTTTATAATTATGCGACTTTTAAATGATTTCAAAAAAGAGATATTTCTATCAAATAGTTTTGATTTCATCTATGTCAACATCATTTTAAATTTTTTAAAGATTTATTATTCTAAACCATTATCATTAATGTCCATGTTTGAAAATTGGTTTTAAGGATTTATTTAAATATACATGAATGTTTTAAAATGTTAATTACTTCAAAATGTTTCAAAGTGGAATGGGACACTTTGATTCAAAAATTTCATTAAATATCTTCCTAAATTGTGTGACTTTTAAATGTTTTCATAAAAATGGATATTTTAATCAAATAGTTTTACAAATAATTTCCATCTATGAAAAATATTTTAATGAATTTTAAACATGTTTTGAAGTTGATTTATTGTGATAGAAAACTTCCATATTGTATTGAATGTTTTGTGATATGTTTGACTGTGGATGTGTTATTTTTATACCATTCATAGTTTATGGTTAAAGTATTGAAATTTCGTATCCTAGTTCTTATACAAATGTTTGTGTTATGGTTCAACCATTTCATATGAGGAATGTATTGTACATATTAAGTGACAGGTGGATCCCATAATAGCTCCTCGAGGCATCGGTAGGTCTCATGAGACAACTAGAAATGAAATTGGCTGATGCTTTTCCCAATTTGAGATATTGTTTTCGCCGCGGCGTTAATAATTTTTAGTAGTATTGGCTAAGGCCTTGACAAATTTTTTTAGAATGTCCGGCATTATACATTCCCTCATTATGAAAATAATATCGACGGTTCATGTGGTCATTAGACTAGTACAATACCCATGATTTTGTTTTATTATGGCATTATTTCCTCATCTCATATTCCTTCCATACCAATATTCATGTTTATTGTTGGTAAAGGAATGTGGTTTCAATTATTCACCATGCTTAATATATATGTTATCATCCACTGTATTTCTTACCCTTATTGAGCGTTTGAGCTCTCCCTTTTCTATGTTTCATTTTCCCCTAGATTCCAAGAAGTGTATTATTATTGATATGCAGGGATAAGCTAAAGGGAATAATGGAGTTCCCAAAGAATTTTTTGTATTGTATGTTAGAAAGTGTAATTTAATGCTCATGTATGCAATACATTTTCCAAGACTACTAAACTGATTGGTCTTTCAGAACATGATTCCTTGTAATCATGCCAATGTATTAAAATAATGCACCGACTCTGGGAATCTAGGGTCAGGGTGTTACAGTTGGTATCAGAGGGAGGTTTAGCAATTACCTTGTAATCTAGATTTAGATAAACTATGATTAGATCACACAGTAATAAGATGGACTTTGAGGATTAGTATATAATAACTTCCTAGAATTTTTGTAATGTAGAGATTTTGTGAGTTTTCCAAGAAAATACATCCCTGTCTGGATACGACCAGGTAGAGGCGGCTCTGGAACAGATGTACCTAGGGGTAAAACCCAAACACACCACTTTGAGATAGAATCAAATGGGAACTGGTGGACGACAACGGGCCTTATTGCACTCTTGGTTACTTAACACCCGGGGGACATGGTTAGGATAATTCTCATTTTCATTACAAATCAATATGAAGGGTTTATGAGTATATACTTACTCAATGAAAACATCTTTATGATTATGGATTATATCCATAAACCATTAAATTTATGTTAGGTATTTTACAAGTTTAGAATTATTCATTTCAATTCATAAACTGACCTAGTTTCTGCTATCGTATAGAAATGGAACCCAGTAGAAGGAATGTGAACTCCAGCAATACGTATGATCAAAATATTATGAAGGATCATATCATTCACCGTATTAAGCCAACAATTTGAATGGAAATACTCTCCCATTTATTCTCAAAACATGAATAAATAGTATCATGTGATAATAAGATAAGTAGATAATTCTCTGAGTCTTATGGCTTCGAAGGGAAGCAATAGAAGAAAAGGATGGAAGAGAGAAATTTGTATAAAGGGAAGAGGGAAAAGATGAATTTTCCCATATGTGATAACTGTGGGAAGAAACACCCTAGAACTTACCTAAAGGGTTTAGGAGTTTGTTATAAGTGTGTAGAAAAAGGACACCATGTACGTGACTGCAAGGGTAAGAAAAAGTTTTCAAATGTACAATGCTTGATCTGCAAGGAGTTATGAAACTACGTGAACCAGTGTCCAAATCATCAGAGTATTCCCCAAATGATGTTATTTTATAATAATCATGTAATGATACTACCACATATGAAGAGGAATGATTAGAAATCTTATGTTTTTATTAGAGAATTATGTCATTTGAGTGTAGTATCAAGAATGTACTGGTTATAATTATTATGGAGTATATAAGGATTTTTCTACAGTACTATTTCATTAAGGACTTGAGATTGTGTGGAACCAAGAAAAGTGACTCAATAGAAGGTTAAATTTTTGTAAAATATATGGTTGAGAGAAAGATAAACCATAATATGGTTCTGATACTAAGGTAAGGATTTTGGAATAATACATGAGTGATTTCAAAAAATTATATTGGATATTTTTGACTACCTTGAAACTGATTAATGATTTTTATATTCCATCATTGTTGTAGTTGACATCATTTTTTTGATAGAAGGAGTATATACTGTTTTTTATAACGAATAATGGATCATGAATATAATCAATAAGGTTTTTTGGTAATTCAGGATGTTGCAGTGTTTTAAAAGAATACATGATGATGGTGTTCACATGTTATTAAGCGGCAAGAAGGATATTCATTGTGTTTACCTTCCTTATAGATTTTGGACAATGAGTTTGTATAGAAGTATTTTGGATAATTCTAGTTTGAGATTATTTTTGGATTTCCTCAAAAAGAAAACCCGTAAGTCGGGCGGCAACCCGTCGCGTCCGGCAAGGCCGCGAAATTTGAACCCGCAACTGAAGGGCGAAAAGGGTGTATCACCTACCACTGGCCCACATTATGTCCTAGATTGAATTATATAGTCTTTTTTTTAAAAAAATTTGGTAAATGAATTATAAATTCATTTTTTAACCCTATACGAAAAGGATAAATATAATATTATTTTTATGTTCTATTATCTTTTAGAGTGAAATATGAATTTGTGGTAGAAATTTGTTAAAGGATGAGACTCTACATGTCAAGTATATATTATTATTCTTATCTTATTATATGATGAAATTAATTCTTATACTTTAGTGATGGGATCTTAAAACCAAAAATATGATATCCTAATACCATATTCATTGTTGAACCGATGGTATTTTAAATCATCATAGATTGATGAATTTAAGGCCCTCAATTTTACACTTCTTTGTGATTGATGACCTCAATCACTACCTATAAATATTTTTGTTTTTCCTCCAATTATATGTCTCTAATTATCACCAATGTTCTCCTAATCGTGATGAAAATTTGGTGGTGACCATTTCATTTACCTTTTCCTCTTATTAAGACTAAATTTTATTATCCTAATTTTCTATGTGGGTTTTCCCATAGTTATTTTCTATTTTCAACCTTTTATTTTTGAAAAATAATTTCAAATTATGAGGATAAAATTTATTAAAGTAAAGGATAATGTAACACCACAAGCTTCTATGGTACGCTTTTCTTTGAATAATACAGTAGCTTGTGTTGTAAACAACTTCAAGTTCTAACACACACCACAACAAATCAAACTAGCTGTTATGGATAGTAATATCCACTTTTTGAAATTTTATATATTTAATCTTTCAAAATGGACATCATTTTTGGATTAGGAATATCGAATTTAGTTTAGGGTGAATATTTGGTACTTTTATGATAACTTTCATATTTTGATGAATAGTGAAAATTACTAAATTTTATTTAAAAATAACATTTTAAATTGAAATAATTAAAAGTGATAAATTATGAATTTTAGTGGCTTTAAAGTATATTTAGAATATATTTTTACCATTTAATCCAATTTTGGTCATTGAACATAATTTCACATTTAAACCAGACTTAAACAAGTGTTAATATTTTGATAGTTATTGTTTCTTAAAAACAAGCTTTTTGTTTTGACAACGAGAATTAATTTTAAATTAATTTCTTCCACTTATGTGTTTTGAATTTAAAAAAATGGATTCTATATTTGGAATCAGGATGCCCAAATTGTCTATATATGTAACTCTTATTTTAGACATTTTCAATAATTACGTCGGTAAATATTTTATTTACCATGGTTAAAGGGTAAATCCCATAAATAAGGGTAAAAATAATATTATAATAATATTAAATTATCTTAAAACGTCTCTTAATCCTATTGATTGATAAATGTCCGACCATGTTAATATTTGGGTCAATTTTGGGACCCCATGTATTCACTTGTAAGTGATAATGACACTTTATATTAAAAAAGTTAAAGTAAATACAAAAATGACGTAAACATATATCTTTTACGAAAACAATTTTTACATAAGGTTATATATGTTATATTTTTTACTATAAATATTAATTATAAAGATAAAAATATTTACTACATAATGGTATTTTATTTATAATTTTTAGACATTGAATAATTAAATTTATTTATCACACAATAATGATGCAGTGTTTTCTTTATTAATTAAAAAATTAAATAATTAGTATTATAAATGTTAAAATAAATATAATTTCAATGTTTTGATTCCATAAACGACTTCTATTGGTTAATATTACAAGTTATTATTGCTTAAATGATTTTTTTTAATATATAAAGTTTTTAAAACTTAAAAAAAAATCAATTATTAAATAGTGTCAAAATTGACATAAAAGAGTTTTTAAAACAAATATTTTATTATTAATTCATTTTCCATTCCTAAAAATGTAATATTCAGTTAAATTACTTATATAATGATACTTGTATAATTAATAGACCACTTGGAGGTCTCTTGGATGCATATAGTACGTTTATTAACCATATAATATAAAAATACAATGTGGCATGGTAAATGTCAAACTAATTAACTAAGAGTTAAAACTAAAAGATAAGGTTAATATAGTGACACAAACCTGTCTAAAACCTTTTTGTGGAGTTGTTTTCAACCTATCCCCACCTTATACTTGGAATAATATACTTTTTATCCATTCAAAACCAAATATGAATTTATTATAAAATAATACTTTAAGTTTTTTCTAAATAGCCCATCCTCACCCTTATAAAAGGACACCATTTCTAACCAATTATTCATACCTTCAAAGCCTTTTGGGTCGTCCAAACCCAGTCCAAATATCCTCTAAACTTCCGTCACTTCAAAATAGATGCGTTATTTTGATCAGAAAGCAATCCTAAGGATCTGTTTTTGATCATATCAAAAGGAAGAACCTGAAGAAGAGGTAATGTTTTCACCGCCATCTTTCAAGTTCCTTTCATCTTCAACTTATTCATTATTTGTTATTTCCATTAAAAAACAACAAATCTTGTATCTTCTATATACTGTGATGTTATTATAAATATGGTACAACCATATTCAGTATTCTATCCATCCTTTGAATGACATGTCACCATACATGTGTACGTACGACTTACCATCTCCACGTCGTGGTGTAATTGTTATTCAAAACATTATTATTTGGATGGGTATGATATTGATGTCTAATTGATGTAAATAATAAATATAAAATTATAAGGATTCTCTATATATGATATATCATCCAAATATATATTATTTTAATATCAAAATAATGATATTGTCGCTCGTGCGTACATACAGACTACCGTCTCCACGAACGTGATGAGATTCATTGCACATCGTATCCATTCAAGTCTAATTCTCATTTGATGAATAATTTTTTTTAAGGACATGATATAATTCTGGATATGAATAAGATACAACCTATCAACAAAGACCATGGATTATGAAACAAAACATACTAAAGAAAACGAGTATGTTAACACCCGAAACGACGATAACACTAAGATATTATTAAAAAATAAATGTTAAAATATCATATATGATATCATAATTAGGTATATGGTTCCTGTATATCTTAATAAAAATGTTTTAACTATTATACAGGAGTTTAACATACCATCATCGAACGATAAGTACAAGGTAAGGGTTTACTTCACAAACTCTTCATTATCCGAGGTTGTTTACACGTAATTATCTATTAGGACCTCTTTATCATCCACATCCATGATTCCTAAAAATTTATTTCAAATAATTCTTACTATATTACAAAATATGGTTTGAAGTCATTTATACCCTTTTTTGACCTTTTATAAGATGTTTATAAAGGAATCTTTCCGTCATTTTCCAAAAAAGGTCTTTTTAACCTTTTCAACAAAATTAAGGTAAGAATGTATTTTTTTTAAATTATACAGTGGGTTCGGCTATTTTCCACTGTTATAAAATATTAAAATCTTCCATTATAATATTATAATAATATTTTCAATGTAAATTTTTTCTTTTATAATTATGTGACTTTTAAATGATTTCAACAAAGAGATATTTCTCTCAAATAGTTTTGGTTTCATCTATGTCAGCATCATTTTAAATGTTTTATAGATTTATTATTACAAAACATTATCATTAATGTAAATGTTTACAAAATGGTATTAAGGATTTATTATAATGGACATGAATGTTTTAAAATTTTAATTACTTTAAAAATTTTCAAAGTGGTATGGGACACTTTGATTCAAAAAGGTCTTTAAATATCTTCCTAAATTCTGTGACTTTTAAATGTTTCCATGAAACGGGATATTTCAATAAAAGAGTTTTACAAATAATTTCCATCTATGTCGAATCCTTTAATGGATTTTAAACTTGGTTTGATGATGATTCAATATGATACAAAACATCCATATTGAATTGAAGTTTTTTTGATATGTTTGACTGTGGATGTGTTATTTTTATACCATTCAAGGTTTATGGTTAAAGTATTGATATTTCATATCCTAGTTCTTATAATAATGTTTATGTTATCCTTCCACCTTTTCATTTGAAGAATTTATTAGACATTGTAAGTGATGGGTGGATCCCGCTATAGCTCCTCAATGCATCGGTAGGTCTCATGAGACAACTAGATGTGGAATGGGTCGAGGCCTTTCCCAATTTAAGATATGGTTTTGGCAGAGGCCTTAATCAATTTTAGGCATCTTGGCCGAGGCCTTGAAAAAATGTTTCAGAATGTCTGACATTATATATTCCTTCATTATTAAAATAATATCGATGGTTCATGCGATCATTAGACTAGTAGAATACCCGTGATTTTGTTTTATTATGGGATTATTTACTCAACTCATATTTCTACCATAAAAGTATTCATGTTTATTGTTTGTAAAGGCATGTGGTTTCAATTATTCATCATGCTTAATATTTTTGTTATCTTCCACTGTATTTCTTACCCTTACTGAGTGTTTGAGCTCACCCCTTTCTATGTTTCATTTTTCCTAGGATTCCAAGAAGTATATTATGATTGATATGCAGGGTTAAGATAAAGGGAATAATGGCGTTCTCAAAGAACTTTTTTTTATTGTATGTTAGAACGTGCAATGTAATGTCCATGTACTCAATCTATTTTCCAAGACTGCTAAACTAATCGTTCTTTCAGGACTTGATTCCTTGTAATCATGCCAACGTATTAAAATAATGCACCGACTTTGGGAATATAGGGTTGGGGCATTACAACCGCATAGATAATAATCAACTTTGACTCTCCCTCTTATATGTCATGAAAAACCAATTATTTGTTTGATTTTCCTATCATCACCCTAGTGAGACTACTCAAATCTATCTTTCTACTTTCTGATGATCAATTCCCAATCACAAAAAAAAAACGAATCATATTTTCTAGATGATCTACCATCATTGTGGTTCTACTCTACAATTAAGGAATGATTCATGACTTCATAAAATGATGTTAGCATGAATATTTTCAATTGGGAATGAATAGAGTACCTTATGTCATCCGCAAAATTACTGACTCTAATAGCCTTATAATCCACCAACATGGGTGCGAATAGTATAGAATAATTAAATACAGAGTTATAGTTCATCATTGATTATCCCCTACATGAAAATCATAAATTCCCATGATATGTTAGCCTTTAGAGTCTGTAGGTTAAAGTTCTAAAAGAAACAAGACTATAAATCCTTCCAAATCAGCCGCACATGTTGTTATTTCTATACTAGAGTGTACCACTAGTTATTTTTTATCCCCAAAATCATATAATTAGCAGTCTTCACAAGCCTCCAATGGGGTGTCTTAATGTGATAAAAAATTGGCTACATAGACGCAATAAAAAACTCTATTTGTGGTCAACACTCACCCATATATATTTGTGTATTTTACAACTGAAAAACATGAGTCACGTATGGCATGGTTGGACTAGACTTCAAGGACCTATGCCTCATT
This sequence comes from Viscum album, assembly GCA_963277665.1. Lineage (NCBI taxonomy): Eukaryota > Viridiplantae > Streptophyta > Magnoliopsida > Santalales > Viscaceae > Viscum > Viscum album. The sequence goes on along the minus strand of OY728157.1, from coordinate 195,243,319 downwards.
AATTACAATACCTATAGAAGACTCCATCAGAGCTACTAATCAATAGTGGGGATTGACATAATAGGTGACTATAGGTCTACTACTAGTGGGGTATTCTCATCCCCACAATTTTAGAGATTAATTGAAGGTCATCCTGGTGGCATATATCTAAAATGATAAAAACATGACTCATAATATATTTTTATCATCGGTATAATATCATAGATTATTATAATAAGTAATAGGAAAATGTTACTCTACTCCAAACTCACCCCCTATGATAAAAGGACCTCACAGAATAAGGCTTAAGTCTAGCATAAACTACCCATTCTCAAATTATCTATGACCTCACAAGGGTCCTATAATAGTCATAGCATATCAAACTACATGTCAATAATTATGCACTTATCAATTAGTGTTTCACGAAGATGTTATATCTAAAAATTCTATACAAGTTTTTGTTGACACTTTATGTAACCCAATCCTATATATTAACTAGAATATCAATCACAAGAAAGAATTCCAATTTCATGTGAACCCTAAATTCCAAGAATGATTCATGAACACACTCCTTTTATCATCTCGGGAAAAGAGTAAATACACATTAATAATAAATAAATATCAAAATGCATCAACTAGAAAATTAACCCAATAGTAAAATAAAAAACCAAGAATAACAGTCTCATCCCCGGTAATAGGGACTTCCATCATAGGTGGGTAGGATAATACTATGCACAAGATATATATTAGGCCCTGCCAATATAGTATCAACTATTTATCATATACCAAATAGAAACAGAAAAAATATATTTCTCTAACACCACTTGTAAAATACACGATCTGGTTCACCTATATTTTGACCAAATCGGAGCACCATGTACCTCAGGTATTCCACTTCAAATTTTAGAGGCTATAGACCAATTGAAATGGTTTATATATGTCACATAGAGAGACCATAACCACATCTATATATATCCACAAACATAATGGAATAAATATCATAAATTGTTCATAAGAACACAAATGAAGTAAATGGATATATATCATTGTTAAATGCTAGAAAATAGTAAAAATCCATAAATTCTATATACCCATGGTTTGGATACACACATCAAGGATGAAAAATATATAACTTCTAATATATATAAAAAATTGGTTGTCTATATTTAATATCACTTGTTCAATGATCCATCTCCATCATAATCCATTAAGGTGAATGATCTGTCACCTAATAAGTATCAAAGTAAAATATGTCATCATTGGTGAATGAGGCATCATCAGTTATTGGTAGATGATACACTACCATTTTCATATTTAGTTGGATGAGATACCGCCATCTTATAGCTTGGGTGGATGAGTAATCACCAAACCATCACATCTGGGTGGATGATATATCATTGGTATAACTCTAAAAGTGGAAGACATTCTATCATATAAGGTCTCAAAGTGGAGGAAGAACCATTAGTATTTTCATTAGGTGGATTATGAACTACTGGTATCGCATCACAAGTGGTTGGTACACCACCGGTATCAATTCGTGGGGGGGTGTAATACCACTAGAATAAGTCCCCATGTGAATTATGTATCATTACAAAAACTCTCATAAGGGGATATACCACTTTCAGTTAAAGTTCTAAACTAGTTGATATACCACTAATAAATCATTATAAATTTCTTGAGATGTTAATATTTTATTATTCTCAAATTGAATCATGGATCACTAAAACTATTTTGTGGTGGATGAGAAATCACAAACCTACTTGAAGTCATTAGTATACCTCTAGTGCCCCAAGGTTGATGAGATACCACCCGTAATTAACTTTAATTGGATGGATGCCACCTTATACAAATAGGCCCAGAAAAATTAATGATGCATCACTAAGATTAAAATCAAGAAATTTATAAACATTAAACATATCAATGGTTATGATCATAACATTTTTAACCTTTTCAATGTCTCCAGATTAGGTCATCCAACCAATAGCCTATCTTATAATTAAGAAATTACTCACTAAGGAATACTCAAGGGGACTGCACTATGCCTATATGGTTTGTTCCTAGTAAAAGAAACCCATCATGGGTTCAAAATCAAGGTTTCAAACTCATTTTCATATAAATGTTTGTCATTGGAGACCAATGGTGTTGATGAACATCACTCATAGACCACACACATCCTCCTAGAGTTCCATTAGTTCCATTGAAATTTAAGAAAATGAATTTAATTAGATTTTAGGGTATACACAATAAAGAATCATTTCCCACATATCATAAGATGTATGCATGGTATAAACAAATTGTCAGGTCACCAAGGGCCTGCTTACCTAGAACTAGTAGGGTACAACTCTTTGAAAACCACCCCTTGATTTGGACACAAATGAACAAAACCATGAAACCTATAAAATTATATTAAATTGGTCATTATCATTTATTTATGGTTAAATAGTGACAAAAACAAAAAATATAAGGATTATGAGTCATATTAATACCATTTTCAACCTCCTATGTTGAATGGATCATTAAAATGATGATAAACATATAGGATTCCACTCGTAAAAGTAAATGGAAAAATATAAAAATGGGAGGGAACATTGGTTGTACTAGAATAAATGAGAGTAAAATATCATTTTATAAAAATTAAAAAAATTATTTATTTAGTTTAACATTTTAAAATAAAACTACAGGTATATGATGAGTACCTCCTGACCAGACATAGGGTAGTCGCCTAGGGGTCACCGGCCACCCAATGGGACACCTAGAGGCTTTTCCACTACTATCCCATCCACAGAGTACTTGGAGGAATTTTTCAAGGGATATATTTCATATAAACTTGTTTTTTTTTTCTAGAAAGGATCCCACTTTAATTAATAAAACCATAATAAATACCTAAAATACTAGAGGTCTGGTGAAATTGAAATTGAAATCACACCTCAAATAAATGTGGAGTGTTATATATTTTATGGTCAGTCATCGATAAAAGGTTAAAGGGATGATAATAACATATAATTATAACCGTGCAAATATATAATATCGGATTTAAAAAATTTATACTAAAGAATTACATTTGGTGAATAAAGTAAAATGATTCATAACCCTTAACTTATTTAAGTTTCTTAGCTTAGATTTATCCCTTAGAACCGCCGAATATCTTCAACCTAAAAGTGATGAAAATTGTAGAAACTCCTTAATAAATATATAAGGAAATAACATGAACTTTGTGTAATGATATATGATAAGTGCGAGTGAGTATTTATAGGTCTGGTGAGTAGAATTCCTTTAAATAATGTTTTGATTATTTTTTTCCTTATCCTAATGATCCACTAGTCACCAAAGTGCCCCATTGCATCCCTTAATGATACACTATTATTTTTAGTGACAAAATTAGATAAAATCATCATATTTAATGAATTTGGTCATGCCTACATATATAAGATGTCATATTTATCATATTGCTCCATTTTTTACAGTATTTTACTTTTTCTATAAAATAATAACATATTTTACCCCTTACCAAATATTTTTGTCCTAATTCAAAATATTTAATCTATTTTGACAAATTAATCCTCTAATTATGTCAAATTTAAATTTTAATTAAAGAAGATATATTTTATAAAAATGTAGTATCATTACCTAAATATCCCAAATGCCATCTTTTTTTTTATTTTTGATAACCCCACTTCCATGGGATAAGGGGTACCCTTAAAAGTCCCATAGTCTTAGAGATTACATGACCTGCATGTATTAGAAAATATACACAATATACCTGGAACTGCTCCCCCCTAGCTTCTTCATCGTGATATCAGCCCTCCACCTTCATATGGCTTATTCAGCTAGGCTTCTTGTGCAATAATATGCCGGTTCTGAGGGCAGTGTCATACCCTCTCTTTTAGAAAAATCCTCTCTACTTCTGCTCTAGTGAATTTTTCTGCTCTGAATCCCCATCTAGATTCTTCTCCTTGTACAATCTGTCTCATCATTTAAGAATACTTTCAGGTGTCCCTAAGGCCTTGATGTGGCCCAAAGGCCATTGAGGTGGCCCAAAAGACTTACTGTACTGAAGGCCTTGGATGGCCTGAAGGCCTTAAAGGTCCAAAGGCCCAAATCTATGGCCCAAAATTTCAAACAGATGAATAGTTCCTACTGCTAAAGTACAGAACATTGTCTACTACATTTCCCACTAGATTACTGCTACAGTGCCCGCTAGAGTACTAATACAAAACCTAGAAATTATGTCTCTACCCTGTTTTGAACTTGGGCCTCTTGGATGCACATGATGAGTCCTCACCAACTAGGTTGAGGATCTTGTGAATGTAGTATCATTGTAAAATTAATTTTATTACTAAAATAAATTTATCATTAATACCACATAAACCTTAGATACATAACTCCTTGCTACATCACCATAAGTCTTAATTGCAATGTGTTCAATAACGTTACTTTAATGGGGTGGTTTAGAAAACATTGATTTGGTCATAATTCCCATCAACTTGATTATTTCTTACAGATTATTCCCTGCAAACTTCGATTTTTGAAGTTCAAGTCTTCCATGTTCTCTAGAAAACCATTGTGATGTTACCTCCTTCTAAATCTTTCATAAATTTACATCATAAGGGATGTTTCTACTAGTTAAGTCCATGGTTTCTCCCATCAACAGTAATTATCTATATCCATTCCCCTTCTTAATATACATAAAATTATGACAATTACTTTATAATGACTATAATTTTGGGTTTTTTGAATTTAAAATTTGAATGAGATAGAGAGGATGGATACAAGAATTTGAAAAAAAAATAAATGTGGGATGAATTTTTAAAAAAATGAGAGATATTTATTTTCTGTGAGAGAAATATATGGTTCTTATAAAAAGGATACCTCAAACCAGTACCAAGGGGGAAGAAAAGAAGAGACTGTTATCCATGATTTAGTTTCCAGGTTAGAATACGTAGGGGGTCCACCTTTGTAGTAGCCCAAGTGTCAATAATGTTGTATAAAGTGTCGTCAGTGATGAAAAAATTATTGAAGATAGCATGGGAAGATATCCATGATGTATTTTTCCATGTATCCAATGTACTCTTAATGAAATCAATTAGGAAACATGTCTTCATACTGAAATTTAGTAGTACAAAGGATAGGGAGATCATGAATGGGAGAGAAAATTCCAACATGTGTCAGAAATTCCTACGAGTGAGAAAAATTCCCATGAGTGAGTGATAAAATTCCTTCATGTGAAATAAATCGTTCAGGTGTGGGGTGTGAGATATTTTGAGTGTTTAAAGAGATTACTTCTGATGGATACTTGTAATTTTGTATGTGATAATAAATTGTAGATTTCTCTGGTGGAGTAAGCTTTGGACAAACAATATTATTTCTATTGTTTTACGAGAACATTCTATTGTGATGACAATATATCACCCAAAAAACTGTATCAAAGTTCCATGGTTTCAACATGAGATGATGGAGAGAGACTCACATTTAGGTACTCATTAGAGAACTATAGATATGGAACAGATAATGGGTGCAATGAATCATGTCAGTAAAAACATGGAAGATCTAATGTAGATAGAGACCCATTGAAGTTAGAGTCGTGACACTCCCAATTAATTAGAGGATTTATTTAACATTTTTTTATTATAAAACCATTATAATATAACAACACACATTATAGTGTATCATAAGAAGTGGATGTTTGGCAGGTCATATGGGTGTGATGTAAGATTTTTTTATGTAGTGATCAAAAAAATTAGGGAAAACCCCTCTGGCCATCCTCTCGTCACTACTACTGTAAATAATCTAGAGGATCTCTGCTGGCATCTTAGCATAGGCCACAAAATTCTTCACTCCATCCAACATGTTATATGTGACCTAGCCTTCAACTCACTAGGACCTATCCACCGGAACCTCCTCTTCTTTGACGCTATTATTTCCTAGTGCATTCCTCAACTTCGACATCCGCCTCATGAACTATTCCACCTTGTTCCTGTAAGGGATGAACCATATCCCCTGAGTTCTCATAAATAATAAATAAACATGAAAAAAAGCATCCCCACCAACAAAAATTAGATCAGGCTGTCACCTACCTTTTTAGATGTTGGGGCTTGGAGGTGGGGGTTGGTTCCAACCTAGCTGATGAGGATGACATAGGGAATGATGTAGGAGGTGATTAGGAAGTTGATGGAGTTGGTGTGAATTGTGATATTAATTAATATTTTTATATTGAAATAAAGTGTTTTAAATTCTCCCATATCAATTCTTCATTCACGAAATGTTCATATTGATTTGATTTATTTTTAAATTCTCAAACATTTTCTTTGGACCTTCTTCCACTTAGAACTCCTTACCAAATGGGATTCCTTATTCAGTCCCTTTCCTTCGACCAACCATTTCACGCATGATCCTATGACATGTTTTCTATATTCTTTTTTTTTGATCCTTAGTCATCGATAATTTTTTATTACCATTACATCATCATTGTCCATTTGTCCTGATGGATAAAAACGTTGTTTTTTTGTTGGTTAAGTGACATGTGTGTGGGGGCATTGGTTGGCCGTTCTATTTTGAGTTACTAGAAATTTTAGGGGTAATTGATCACCTCCTACACTGGTATGATCTCTTGCAATTCAATTTTTATTTTTCTCTACCACTGGTGATTTGCTGCTCCCATATCATGTATTGAAGGGCCTCATTGATTCCCTTTGTATGCCCGAGAATCTTCTTATAATTGTGAATAAAATTGGACAACCTCTTACAGAATATGTTGATGTTTCCCCTAATGTGTCAGTTGAGGCACATAGCTCCCTTTTGTATTATATAGGTGGTAATGTCCATAGAAAAGTTTACTATGAGTCTAATACTACTGGAATTTTGATTAAACTTGAAAAACATTACATGACAACTTCATTAATAGGTCGTATTTACAAAAAATATCATATGTTTACATTTAGAATGAAACCTAGTACTGTAATTAAATATCATCTAGATGAATATGACAAAATCATTTTAGACTTACCCAACATTATTGTTTTTTATGATGAGGATAATGAAATGATCCTATTAATCTTTTTAGTTAATTCCTACAACACCCTTGTATAGACTATGATTTATGGTTGATACTCTTTAACCCTGGAAGAGGTTAAATCTGCCCTTATTTCAAAGGAGACACATTCTAAACATAGAATTAAAGGTGAGGTTGAGAGCTTGTTGTCTAAGGTTAGACCTCAAACTAAAACGAATAAGAAATAATTTAATAAAGATAAAAACAAAATAAATAAATAACCCAATACTAGGCCTAATTATAGGGATATAAAGGTCACTAATTTTATTGTGGAAAACCATGGCACATTAAACCCAAGTGTAAGAAACTTAAGCATGAGTTAGAGTCTAAACAACCCACTGATCAGCCCCTTCTTGTATAATCTTGTTATTAAACTATCGAGCTCCTTAATGTGTCCACCCATACACTTGATGAAGAGTGGTTATATGATTTAGGTTTCTATATCCATATGTTTAATTTTAGAGAGTTCATTCAAGAGTTGGTTGAGAGGGTATAAGGAGATGTTATATTAGGTAATAACAAGAGGTGTAAGGTTTAGGATACAGATTATATTTTGTAATAACTTGATGATTATACTATCATTACATTAGTTGAATATAGGTGGGTTCCAAACCTCCAAATAAAACTTATTTTTTTTAGGAATTATAGACTAAAAGGGATTCACCTTTAGGTATGAAACAGGTTGTCTTAGAATCCTCAAGGTCTCTAGAACCATTCTTAAGGGATCTTTAATCAATGTGCTATATGTATTGAATAAAAATAATCAGTAAAGGTAGTTGGGTATTGTATAGTTAACTAATTGTGATAATATCATGTTTTTCAAAGGATTTTGGTGCATGTTAACTCTAATGGCCTTAAAGAACTCAACAAGAAAGGGTTGTTGAGTGACATCACACCAACCAATCTTCCATTTTTTAAAGATTGTATGATGGAAATTCAAAAAGGGTTAGATTTGGTAGGTCTAGATTCGAATCCAAAAGACCCTTAGAATATGTCCACTATGATCTATGGGTTCCATCAAGGACTTCCCTATTAGGTTCCGGGACTCCGCAGCGGAAGCCTGTGGGCCGGGATTTTAAAAATTTTCTGCTTCACCGGAGTGACATAACCTTGTCAGCTCCGGTGATCATGTCCCGGCATGGTCCGAGAATCTTGAAAGGTTCTTTAGGAGCACAAAAATAAACTTGAACATTTACCTTGTTTAGAATTGATGTGCAGGATGCCGACGATCCTTGCTCGAAGACTCCGACGACGAAGCCCTCTAGATCGTCAACACACGCCTTGCAAATCTGCACGCGTGCCGTTCTTCAAGATCCGGGTGCTAGCGCGGATCTTCGACACACACTTCGACGCAGTGATGATCACCAAAAAACTAGCATCTTCGATCCGTAAAGGTGGAACTTGAAGAACTTGCTATTTTGAGAGAGTATCTCTCTAGATTTCTAGAGGAGAGAGAGGCTCTCAATTCCAACGGATGAATAGTCTTAGGGAAGAGCCACTCTTTAAATATATATAGGGAATATCTATTATACGCGGTACGGGTTCTCGACCCCCGTGTATTAAACATTCACTATATATATATTATAAATAATTCTTTATGTCAAATTAAATTATGCCATAAATAATATTTATTATTTATCACTAAACTGCAATATATATATATTACATGATAAACATGAGTTTAACTCGGCCCACACCTCCTGATAATATTAATCAAACCCAAGACATAAATATCTGTCCGATTAACATTTATCTATTTATTTACTTAATCACTCGTAAATACATGTTATAAATAAATTCATCAAATTATTCCAAACATGAATAATAAAAGAATTTATATATTACTTGGGGATCGATAAGACTTGGATAAAACCCAGACCCTGTGGTGGGTCCCACCAAACCCTATAATCCTATTCATCATAATAGGGGAGATTGTCAAAGCGATGTTGTGTGTGACCCTCTAGGCCCTTATCTCAATAGTAGTGAATAATATCACCGACCTAGAGCGGGGTCTAGCAACCCATCGAGGCCCCTATAGAGAGAAGGCAAAGTCAAAGCAACGACTGCCTTCCCACGAACACAGTCTGTGTAATCTAATCTCTTCGTCATCGATATCTCAATAAAGCAGAATGCATACTCAGTGTCATCATTCTTCATTTGCTTTACTTTGTTTGTTGATTTGAACAGACGGTCTTACCTTCCACTACCATGGCCATGGATTTAATGAAGGTGCAACCATCCTAATCAACCAAGCCCGAGATATCTCTTCCTAAACTCGGATGTGACAAATCCTTTCTCGATTATTCAATCAATCCCATGCCATTAATGACGTGCCCGATATAAACTACCTCACCACGACTTGTCGCCATGGATTTCGCCTTATATCAAATCTACGTAATTAAATGAAATTCACTAATAATAATCTCAAGTCAGGAGACCATTACACATGTCCGTGGATAGGAACGACCAATGACACCAGAAACATGTGGTGTTCCTATTAAGCGGGTCTGTCCTCATGATCTCGTTAGCTAGAGATCATCAAGTGTGAACTTCATGAGATGAAGTCTCAATGCTTATGAGCCCCCAGCACCTGATGGTCACACATCATCTGTGTCCTTTCAGAATGATGTAACTGGACCATAGGACGTTACATTAAGATTACTTTCATGGCATTTCAGGGTTCTCATTATAGCCTGGGACCTACTATAACCATTTTATGTGACATGTAATCTAAGGAAATTGCCATTAATAAAGTGGATGCAAAAGTATCTACACTATCATGACAAGATAAATACATGTATAAAACAAACTGAATACATGTAGCAGTAATCAAAGTACAAAACAAGTTGGGTCTAGGGCACACACTTTCAACACTCCCATTTTCACTAGAGCCAACTGCTAACAGGTTTCAATCCTCTAGCTCTCAAATGTGAATCATGCTTCTGCTGAGAAATTGCTTTAGTCAATGGGTCTACCACGTTGTCCTTTGTGGCTACTCTTATAACTGTCACTTCACCTCTTTGAGTAAAATCCCTCAAGAGATGGAAATTTTGAAGAATATGCTTTGTCGTCCGGTGAGACCTAGGATCCTTGGCAAGCACCACTGCAGCAGTATTGTCACAATATACTGGAACAGGGTCTGCACTGCTAGGTATAACACAAATTTCTGAGATAAAGCTACGTATTTAGACTGCTTCCTTTGCGGCATCGGAAGCTGCAATATATTCGGACTCTTCTATAGAATCAGTAACCACAGCTTGCTTTTAGCTTCTCTAGCTCACTGCACCACCATTCAGGCAAAAGATGTAGCCTGACTGTGATTTCATATCATCATGATCTGTCTGGAAACTAGCATCAGTGTATCCCCTCACAACTAGTTCCTCATCTCCTCCGTACACCAGTAACGTATCCTTAGTACGCCTCAAGTACTTAAGGATAGTTATAACAGTTGTCCAGTGCAGCTCTCCTGGATTGGCTTGATATCTACCCACTATGATTAAAGCAAAGGCAACATCAAACCTAGTACATAGCATGACATACATGATGGAACCCACTGCCGAAGCATAAGGGACTCTAGTCATTCTGTCAATCTCCTCCTGTGTTTGTGGTCACATTTTCTTGGAGAGATTTAAACCATGTGACATAGGTAACAATCCTATTTTGGATTGTTCCATATTGTAACTTTTGAGTACCTTGTCAATATATGTACTTTGACATAGGCCAAGCATCCTTTGAGGTCTATCTCGATATATCTTGATCCCTATGATGTAGGCTGCTTCACCTAAGTCTTTCATGGAGAAGCATTCATTTAACCAAGTCTTAACTGACTGTAAGACTTGCACCTCGTTTCCCATGATTAATATGTCGTCAACATATAAAACAAGGAAAACGATAACATTCTCTTCAACCTTTTTATAGACACAAGGCTCGCTTTCATTTTTAACAAAACCAAAATCTCTTATGGCCTCATCAAATCATACATTCCATGATCTTGATGCCTGCTTCAATCCATAAATGGATCTCTGCAACTTGCATACTTTATTGGTATTCTTTGACTTAACAAACCCTTCGGGGTGAGTCATATAGACGTCTTCAACCAACTTCCCATTTAGAAAAGCAGTCTTGACATCCATTTGCCATATTTCATAATCATGAAAGGCTGCTATTTCAAGCAATATCCTGATGGATTTAGGCATTGCCACTAGTGAGAAGGTTTCATCATAATCAATGCCTTGACGTTGTCTGAAACCCTTTGAAACCAGTCTTGCTTTAAAGGTATTAACCTTACCATCCATGTACAGATTTTTCTTGAATACCCATTTACAACCAATGGGCTTTACATCAGCTGGAGGTTCTACCAAAATCCAAACTTGATTTTGGTACATGGACTCACTCTCAGAATTCATGGCTTATTGCCATGTTGTAGTTTCTTTGCCTTCTACTGCTTCCTTGTAGGTCAGAGGTTCATCGTCCTCAAGGATTATTATGTCACCTGACTCGGTGGCAAGAAAACCATAACGGTCTGGTTCTCTAACCTCTCACGTAGACCTACACAGTATCTGTGTCTCAGGAACAATTTCTTCTTCCAGTTGTTCTTGTAGAGATTCTTCCTCTACCAACTCTTGTGTATCTGGAGCATTGACATCATCGAATTCAATCTTGCTCCCACTATTTCTAGCAGAAATGTGATCCCTTTCTAGAAGTGTGGTGTATCTTTCCACAATGACTTTTCTATCTAAATGGTTATATAGGTTGTATCCTCCAGTTTCCTTAGGATAACCTACAAAGATGCACTTAGTGCTTCTGGATGCTAATTTGTCACTTGGTAAAGTCTTGAAAAATGCCTTTCACCCCCACACATGCATGTGTGTCAGATTGGGTTTCTTTCCAAACCATAACTAATATGGAATCCCATCCGTGGCTTCAGTAGGTACTCGGTTAGTGGTATATGCTGCTGTCTGTAAAGCGTATCCCCAAAAGGATAATAGAAGAGTTGTATGACTCATCATTGATCTGACCATGTCATGCAAGGTCATATTACCCTTTTCACTAACAGCATTCCATTGTGTTGTATAAGGAGGAGTGAGTTGAGATACTATCCCAGACTCCTTCAAATGATCAATGAGAGCTTGGTTAAGATATTCTCCACCTCGGTCTGAGCTAAGTGCTTGTATATTCTTACCAAATTGGTTTTCTACTTCATTTTTGTATTCCATAAAGAAATGAAAGGAATATGACTTATGCCGCATTAAGTATATATAGCCATACCTACTATAATCATCGGTAAAAGTGATGAATTATAGAAAACCACCCTTTGCCTCTACTGGAAATGGACCACATACATCGGTATGTATTAATTCCAGTACTGCATTGGCTCTTTCTCCCATTCCTGAGAAAGGTGCTTTGGTCATCTTTCCTTGTAAACAATCTTGACATACATCTAAGGGTTCTAACCGTACCGAGTCTAGATACCCGTCTTGATGTAATTTTTGTAATCGCTTCTCGTTTACATGACCAAGCCTGATGTTCCATAGGCGGGTGTTATTTGAGTCATGTTGGTTATTTTTGTCATTAATATCCATTACTGTGTTTTTTAGTTCTAGTATATATAAACCATTGTTAAGATGTGCCATACCATAACATATGTTATCCCTATAAAAGAGACAACTTTTATTTCCAAACTTGAAATAAAAACCCTTAGTGTCTAGACATGACACCGAGATGATGTTTCTGGTAACAGACAGTACATAATAGCAATTGTTTAAAACAAGAACCAAACCAGTTGGTAAAGTCAAGTGATAGTCTCCCACTACCAAGGCCGCCAAACTTGCACCATTTGCAGCACGGAGATCCACTTGACCTTTTGAAATCTTCTCAAACCTACTTGGTTCTTGTATATGAATACATATGTGTGAGCCACATGCCGTATACAATACCCAACATGTAGATAATGATAGATTGCATTGAATGAAAAAAATACCTGAAGCAGAAGCGTCAACTTGCTTCTTCTTCCCAGCTCTGCAATTCTTTTTCCAGTGGCCTTTCTTGCCACATCCAAAACAGACAACTTCCTTCTCATTAATCTACCTCTGAATCTTTGGCTTCTTGGAAGGACGATGCATTGGTGTCTTTGGCCTTGACTTGGCTTTAGACCCCTTTGCCATTCCCTTGTTTTTCTTGTTCACCATAAGGAAAGATGTATTGGTGTTTTTCATGTCCTTATCAGCTTGGCGACCTAAAGCCAAAAGATCCGAGAGCGACTTTGTCATATCATTTATATTATAATTGACAATGAAAGTCGAGAAGCTTGACGGTAAAGAGGCAAGGATGAGATACACTACTAGTTTTTGGTTCAGTTTGAACCCAAGGGCTTCGAGACTCTCAATATACCCAATCATTTTGAGTACGTGAGGACCAGCTTGGTGCCCTCCTTCTAGCCTGCACTTATAAAGCGCACATGAGATTTCATAACTTTCTTGCCTAGCCCTCTCCTGATATAGTTCTTGGAGATGTGAAAGCATCTTGTAAGCATCCTCTTCCTCATGCATTTTTTGCAATTGGCTGGACTTGGATGACATCATGATGCATTGTACATCAAGCGCATCATCTACAAGATTTTTCCACTTATATTTTTCCGTCTTTCTTGCTCCCTGAGGAGGCTCAGCAGGAGTTGGGGATTCTAGCACATATAACTTCCTTTCTTGGCGTAGTATTATGCGCAAGCACCTGTACCACTCCTGGAAGTTATTGCCAGTCAGGATATTTTCTTTATCCAAGATTGATCGCAGTGATAAAGTACTAGTGGTGTTGGTGATTTCCATTTTGAATCTACATCAGATAAACATTTAGAAGTTAGTACTTTGTCTTGATTACCTTTTGACATTTAATGATTAATAAAATATCATTTAATGTCTCCCACTATTTTAACGAACCTTAATAGCCCTCACCATTTGAATCGGAATACTCTATCGCTTGAGCATTCTAGTGGAAAGGATCCTTTGAAACCCCTTTCGTAATCTACAAGCTAGGGCTACGACATTAATTGAAGGGTTTCAAGGTAGGATCTATGCTGGCCAACCACTTGTTCTTGTGGTTCCTTGTATAGTCGAGTAAAGTCCCAACTTTTGGAATCAGTACTTGATTCCCTCAACCTCTCGCCTCTAAAGTGATATCAATTTAGCTAAGGATAATCCTTGACTACTCACTTTAGTTATGTCGACCCATTTCTCACATGGAAATGCCCCGGTAGTAATAGGCACTCTCAACTGAGGCTGATGAGCACCCAAACAGCCATTTTTGTTTAGATATGAGAAATGGAAGGCAGTATGACTTAATATATTTTTGAGGGATTTTTAAAATTATTAATTGACAAATATAATCCCTTTTCTATTTATTATATTCAAACTGGGTTGTCGTGCTCACAACTGAACATTTAGAAGAGTATTTATTCATCAAAACTTTATGCATTCTTCTCTTGTTTACTATCCTATGTGATCATGCAATAATCATTCAGTCGCATAAAAATAATAAACTGTGCATAAAGTAAATCAAGCATTCCGACTGGTCTTGAGCATTCTATAATGATTGATCAATAACTGATCAATCATCACCTAGGGGTACCCGTACCTGAGTCAATACAAGACTCGTGTCGCTGCTGGCCCCAGTGAAAAGCATCCAACTCCTGTCTGGACTACCGCCTCATTTTGGCGAGGTCTGCCTCTCGGATCGTCATCGAATAATTACAAATATACTCGCACGCAGGCGGGGGGGGGGGGGGGGGGGGTCGGGGGTACAAAATACAAGTGGTGCAATGGACACGCAGGCCCTTATACATATTTGAATTAAAAGACGATTCACAGACCGTCATTTATCTAATTAAATATTACAATCATCGCATGCATTGAATAAATAATTAAATAAGTACATACATGCCAAACATACACAGGTCAGTCAAAACCTCAAGACCAGTTGGGGTAAAAGTGCAATAAAAATTAAATTCCAATAACCTTAAATTATGAGAGGGTGTTCTAATAAATTAAATGAATTTGATTAAATTCAAACAATTTATTTTTATCTGTTCCATTTGTTTAATTTAATTTTAATTCCAAAATTAAATTAAATTAAACCATTAATTTAATTCTAAACGTAAATTAAATTAATATTCTTGGATTAAAATAATCTAAACCCCTAAATTAATTCCAATTAATTTAATTTAAAAAACTAAATTAATTAAAATTATTTCAGTGTAGGTTACCTCTAACCGGAGAGTAGTCTGGCGGGTCTGTGTACCGCCACGGGATTTCATCCTGGAGCCACGGCGTGACCGCGGCGCGACCGTGGTGTGACCGCAAGGTGACCGTGGCATGACCGCGACGTGACTGCGGCATCCAGCGCTTCCCGTGATGGTTGCATCTCCCGACAGCCCGCTGCTCCGGTGATGGTTTGGGGCGGTCGGACAGAGTCGGTCAGACGCAGACCGCGTCCGGAAAAAAAGAGGTCGGCGCGAGGGTTGTCCGGTGAAGGAGAGGCCAGCGCGAGGTCCGGTCTGGTGCGGGGAAGCCGGCGCGAGGGGTTTTCGGCGAAAGGATGGCCGGCGCGAGGTCCGGTCTGGCGCGGGGAAGCCAGCGCGAGGTCCGGTCCGCCGCGGGGAGGCCGGCGCCGGTGCGCCGTGGTGCTGGACCGCTGGAGGAGGGGAGGCAGGCGCGAGGGGAGGTCCGGCGCGAGGAGTGGTCCAGTGCAGGGAGGTCCAGCACGAGGTTGGTCCGCCTCGGGGAAGACCGGCGCCGGTGCGCCGTGGTGCTGGACCGCCGGAGGAGAGGAGGCCTAGGGTTTCGGCCTCCCCTGGTGCGCCGTGGGAGAGAAGACCCGTAAGGGTCTTCCTCCCCATTCCCCTTTTTTTGACAACAAATGTCCAGACCATTTGTTTTTTTAAACAAAAAGGATAAGACCCCATTTTGGGGTCTTTTCCACTCCTTTTTCTAATAAATAAAAAGGAGGAAGACCCCAAGTCTTGGTTTCCTCCTTTTAATATAAAAATTTTTCCACACACTTTTTTTGAAAAATATTTTATATATTTTATTATTATAATAAAATTTATTATAAAATATGATAAAATATTTATTATAAATTATAATAAAAATATATTTTTGATTTTTATCTCTATTTGAGAAATAACATCAAACGAACAAGAACTTGCGACGTCGATCCGATAAATTTTTTTCAAATGATCGTATCTTGATCATTCGAAATCGAAATGACACGCGCTCGAATCTGATTAAACCGTTTTAACGCCCCGCAATGAAAATTAATGCAATTTAATATTTTTGTCTCAGAAAAACCTTGTGCTCCCTTCGATACCACTGTTAGGATCCGGGACTCCGCAGCGGAAGCCTGTGGGCCGGGATTTTAAAATTTTTCTGCTTCACCGGAGTGACATAACCTTGTCAGCTCCGGTGATCGTGTCTCGGCTTGGTCCGAGAATCTCGCAAGGTTCTTTAGGAGCACAAAAATAAACTTGAACATTTACCTTGTTCAGAATTGACGTGCAGGACGCCGGTGATCGTTGCTCGAAGACTCCGACGACGAAGCCCTCTAGATCTTCCACACACGCCTTGCAAATATGCACGCACGCCGTTCGTCAAGATCCGGGTGCTAGCGCGGATCTTCGACGCATACTTCGACGCATCGATGATCACCACAAAACTAGTATCTTCGATCCGTGAAGGCGAAAATTGAAGAACTTGCTAGTTTGAGAGAGTCTCTCTCTAGATTCCAAGAGGAGAGAGAGGCTCTCAATTCTAACAGATGAATAGTATTAGGGAAGAGCCACTCTTTAAATATATATAGGGAATATCTATTATACGCGGTAAGGGTTCCCAGCCCCCTTGTATTAAACATTCACTATATATATATTATAAATAATTATTTATGACAAATTAAATTATGCCATAAATAATATTTATTATTTATCACTAAACTGAAATATATATATTACGTGATAAACATGAGTGTAACTTGGCCCACACCTCCTGATAGTATTAATCAAACCCATGACATAAATATCTATCCGATTAACATTTATCTATGTATTTACTTAATCACTCGTAAATAAATGTTATAAATGAATTCATCAAATTTTTCCAAACTTGAATAATAAAAGAATTTATTTATTACTTGGTGATCGATGGGACTTGGATAAAACCCGGACCCCGTGGTGGGGCCCACCAAACCCTATAATCTTATTCATCAAAATAGGTCAGATTGTCAAAGCGCTGTTCTGTGTGACCCTCTAGGCCCTTATCTCAATAGTAGTGAATAATATCACCGACCTAGAGCGGGGTCTAGCAACCCATCGAGGCCCCTATAGAGATAAGGCAAAGTCAAAGCAACAACTACCTTCCCACGAACATAGTCTGTGTAACTAATCTCTTCGTCATCGATATCTCAATAAAGCATAATGCATACTCAGTGTCATCATTCTTCATTTGCTTTACTTTGTTCGTTGATTTGTCCAGACGGTCTTACCATCCACTATCATGGCCATGGATTTAATGAAGGTGGAACCATCCTAACCAACCAGGCCCAAGATATCTCTTCCTAAACTCGTAAGTGACAAATCTTTTCTCAATTATTCAATCAATGCCAGGCCATTAATGACGTACCCGATATAAACTACCTCACCACGACTTGTCTCCATGGTTTTCGCCTTATATCAAATGTACGTAATTAAATGACATTCACTAATAATAATCTCAAGTCAAGAGACCATTACACATGTCTGTGGATAGGAACGACAGATGACACCAGAAACATGTGGTGTTCCTATTAAGAGGATATGTCCTCATGATCTCGTTAGATAGATGTCATCAAGTGCGAACTTCATGAGATTAAGTCTCAATGCTTATGAGACCCCAGCACCTGATGGTCACACATCATCTGTGTCCTTTCAGAATGATGTAACTGGACCATAGGACATTACTTTAAGATTACTGTCATGGCATTTCAGGGTTCTCATTATAGCTTGGGACCTGCTATAACCATTTGATGCGATAGGTAATCTAGGGAAATTTCCATTAATAAAGTGGATGTAGAAGTATCTACACTATCATGAAAAGATAAATACATGTATAAAACAAACTGAATACATGTAGCAGTAATCAAAGTACAAAACAAGTTGGGTCTAGGGCACCCACTTTCATCATTCCCCCCATGGTGGAAGTTTCTATTTTGTTACCTTCATTGATCAATTTTCTTAGAAATAGTGGATTTACATTCTTAAAAACAATTATTATATTTTAAAATATTTTAAAACATGTACAACATTAGTTGAAGATCATATTGGGAAAAAACTTAAAACTATAAGAACACATAATTGGATTGAATTCCTATCCCCCAAGTTCATACAATTTTTTGAATCTAAAGGTGTTAAAAGACATAGAATAGATATAGAAAATCCCCCAAAAATTTATTAATTGAAATTATGGATATGACTATCCTAGAAAGAGTCTAGGGCATTCTTGTATTCTTAGGTCTCCCAAAATCCTTTTGGGAAAAAGGTTTCGAGAACTGTTGTCTACATAATTAATAAGTGTCCCTCTTCTTCTTATCAGTTTAAAACACATTAATAATTGTGGACCGGTAATCCCCTATCTTATTCCTTCTTACGATTATTTGTTTGTATAGCTTATGTTAATGTTAAGATAGAAAAAATAGACCTAAGATCTCTAAAGTGTATGTTTTTTGGGGATCTCGACGGTTTTAAGGGGTATAAAATTTAGGTAGATAAACTAGGTTACCAAAAGTGAATTGTAAGTAGATATGTTGTCTTTCATGAGTACTACTCTCCCAAAAAGAATGATTCCACACCTGGAAACAGTGATCCAACCCTAGAAAAGGCTGATGAAATTGAGGCCTCATCCAATTTTGAGGCTATTTTCTAGCCTACTCCACCATCTCCTCAACCCACTACTTTGGCTGATTCTGATTGTTCTTCTAATTCAAATTTTGAATCAGAACCTACTACCCCTAGTATGGATTACCAAATAACAATAGATAGAAAAATGAGGGTTCCAAGACCCCCTTCTTGGTTTATTCAA
This sequence comes from Viscum album, assembly GCA_963277665.1. Lineage (NCBI taxonomy): Eukaryota > Viridiplantae > Streptophyta > Magnoliopsida > Santalales > Viscaceae > Viscum > Viscum album. The sequence continues at coordinate 195,224,197 of OY728157.1, read as the reverse complement.
TTTCATATGGAATCTTATGACTTACATATAGCTCATGATCTTATTGATGGTGATCCTCAAACCTATGGGAAGGATTTAAATGATAAAGACTCAAACCAGTGGGCTTTTTCCATGAATGAAGAAATGTGATCTTTAAAAAAGAACCACACTTAGAATATTATGATCAAACAAACTAATAGAAAATTAATTTCTTCCAAGTGGATCTTTAAAATAAAAGAAGATAACATTGAGGGAAATAAAATCATGTATAATGAAATATTAGTTGCAAAAGGTTTACACTAAAGAGAGGGTTTTTTTACTCTAAAAATTATTCCCCTATTATTAAATGAATATTTTTATAGCTTGAAAAAAGCCTCTAGGTAGTGGTTATTAAAATTTGATTCATTCATGTTATCTAACCTATTCATTATGAGTCAATATAATTTTTGTGTTTATTTTAAATCAACCAAAAACTATATGATTTATCCACTATTATTTATTAATGACATTATTATCATTTGAAAAAAAATATAAACCTCATTTATTCTGTTAAATCCCAATTGAAAGGTAAGATTGAAATGAAAGAATTAGGTGAAACTAAGAAAATATTGGGCATAGAAATCATAAGGTATAGAAAAAATAAATGGTTATAGTTATCTCATCATGCTTATGTTTTAAAAATCCATAAAAGATATAAGTTTGAATCCCTCAAACCAGTAAATATACTTCTTGAGCATCATTTTAAACTAACATTAAATCAAGAACCCAAAACTGCTGATGATATTCACTTTAGGTGTTAGATACTTTATTCTAGTATAGTAGGAAGTGTTATATTGTAACACCCCGAGATTTTATGAAAAATATTCTTTTTAATTTCATTAATGTCTCGTGTTGTACTCTACACCAAAAGGAACTTGCACAACACGCATCCTTGAATTTCCTTGCATTACACGCAATCACGACCATCCTCGATAGCGTGTGTAGTACGCAATACCGAGTTTCACTAAACAACGATATGCTATTAAAATATAGCTATTATGAATAGTAATAATCATTTTTTGAAATTTTTTAAATTTTATTTTTCAAAATAGACTTCATTTTTGGATTCGGAATATCGAAATTAGCTTAAGGTGAAATTTTGGAACTTTTCGGATAAGTTTCATTTTCTGATAAATAGTGAAAATTACTATGTTTTTATTAAAAACAACCTTTTTAATTGAAATAATTAATAGTGATAAATTATTAATTTGAGTGGTTTTAAAGTATATTTAGAATATATTTTTTAATTTAATACAATGTTGGTCATTGGATGTAATTTCACTTTTAAACCAGACATAAAAAAGTGTCAATCTTTTGATAGTTATTATCTCTTAAGAACACATTATTTGTTTTGACGATGGAAATTAATTTTTAAATTAAATAATGCAACTGATATGTTTTTAATTTGGTAAAATAGATATCATTTTTGAGTTCATAATATCAAATATATCTTAGGCCTAATTTTTGGTATTTTTCTGGAAACTTTCATTTTTTGATGAATAGTGAAACCACTAAGTGGTAGTTAAAAAAAATGAATTTTTCATAAAACATAATTTTTCCGGTTCTGTGTGCGGAATTTCAAAAATCCGAGAGACACGGTTGATGTCAGTAAGTAAAATGTAGTTCAATGAGATGAAAATAATTTTTGGTGAATAGTACATTTTTACTTTTTTTACCACGGTTAAAAGTAAATAGGGTAATTAAGGGTAAAAATGATATTATTATTACCCTAACACATGTCCTAATTCTATTGGATACGTGTAATTCGACCAAAAACAACCTTAGGAATAAAATATGACCATTTAGGCCCACTTGGATTAGATTATGACATTTATTTTTAATTTATTTAAATAAGGGTTAAAATAGTTAAAATCAATGTTTAATAAGTAAATAATTTTTAATATAGGGTTATACATAAGATAAATTCGACTATAAATATTAATTAGAAATCTAAAAAGATTTCATACATAATGATATTTAATTTTTAATTTTTAGACATTAAATAATTTAATTTATTTATGACACAATAACGATGTATTAATTATTTTATTAATGAAATATTGACATAATTGATGTTATAAATACCCAAATAAATGTAATTTGAGACTTTTTATGATTTTCACTAATATTATAGGTTAATATGACATTTTAGTATTGATTTTATTAACTTTTTTGGAACTAATCATTCTGTTATGATTTTCACAAAAATCAATTACAAAATAGTGTCAAAATTGACATAAAATATTTTTTAAAACAAATATTATATTATTAATTGTTATTTTATTTCCAAAAATCGATGGTTCTTCCAAATGACTTAGATAAGGTTATATATATTAATAATAAACAACTTGGGATTCGTTTGGCTTTTCATAGTAATTTTATTAACCTTATAGTGTAAGAACAGAAAAAGGCACAGTAAAAGTAAAATTATCTAACTTAAAGTTAAATATAAATGATAAGGTTAAAATAGGAACCTAAACATGTCTAAATTATGTTGGATGAGAGGATTTCGACCCATCACCCCCCCCCCCTTATCTTCGAAATAAATCAATTTGGAGCTATTTAAAACGGAATATGACTTTATAATAAAATAATATTTTTAGTTTTCCAAAGGTGCCCCTCTCCCGCCTTATAAAAGGGAAACTCCTCCCTCTCTTCCTCACACCAATTTGAGCCTTAAATCTCGGCCAACCCCTGAAAATTTATCTTCTCCACTTCCCTAGAAACATCATATAGGTCTTGGTCTTCTTCCAAGACCAATTTTAGTGCCCTAAGAGGAGGAATCAAATATGCGCTTCAAAGAAGAGGTAATGTATGTAACAAATTCTTTCAACATTATTTCTTCTTCCAATTCTTCTTCTTAGGTTGTTTCATTATGAAGTAATAACATCTGTATCACTCATATATTTATATGTTATTATAAGTATTAAACAAACCTATTTCACTATCTATCCATCCTACGGAAAATGAAATCACTGCGCGTGCGTACGTACGGAATACCGTCTCCACGCCGTGGTGTAATCTATTTTCCACCACCACCTTACTTGGATTGGTATAATGGTGTAAATAATAACTATATATGATTATTGTATAGTGACATTGATTCTGGAATATTATACATACACTCCAATACAATTCCACGATCATGATAACGACATCATCGCTCGTGGATACGTATGGACTACCGTCTCCACGACGCGATAAGATTCATTTTCCACGTTAACCATTCATGAATGATTATAAAGTATATATAATAAGTAATCATGAAATATATGACATAATAATGATGCTGGATTTATGTGTATATATATGTATTTCATCTACTTAATTCCATTCAACTCAATAAGGAAACGAAAACAACGTTCATGCCTACGTACGACATACCGTCTCCAAGAACGATGTATTTCATTCCATTTACTGATCTATTATATATATGTATATTCTTACTATATATTATATATAAATCAGGTTTTATATTCTCTAATTAAGTAATCATGATATAAGTAATCATATGAATAATTACAAGTCAAAACACGGACGAAAAATGAAACGATTTTACCCAAAACGCTCTTTAACATGGAATTTACAAAAGAACGGGTAATATAAAGTCATAAGTGAACCATATATGATATCATAACAATGAGTATGATTCTGGAATAAGACAATGACATTATTTAAATCATTATACAGGAGGTTCTGACATATACGAAGAAAATCGGACCTAAGGTAAGGGGGAAATATCACAATCTCATTTTTATCCGAGATTGTTTATACTTTGGTATTTACTGGGGTGTATTTTATCATCCACATCCATGTTCCCTAAATATGTAATATTTTTTCCATCCACCTACAATTTTTTAAATCCAATTTTACCCTTCGGTGAGTCTTTAGTGAAGTATATGAATGGAATCTTTTGTCGTTTTTTGTACGAGGTACTTTTTGACTTTTCCGGCAAAAGTACGAGAAGAATGTTTTTTTAACTTATAAGGAACGAACGGATTTTTAAAGCTTGATTTTCATGAAGATTCCTCAAAAGTATTTCATGACTATTTTCATGAAAATCCTTTTCTTTTAAAAATGCATGACATTTTGTGAAAAGAATATTATTTTAAAGAAGAATGGATATTTTCCTCAGGAATTCATTTCAAGTGTTTTATCAAAACCATGTTCCATCTAAAATGAAATTATTTCATACGTGTATGTTTTAAGTATAATGTTAATGTATCTATGATTTACATGGTTTCACTTTTCTTATTATGAAATGATATCCATTTTTTATATGGATTATGTTATGATGGGATGATGTTTATGAAACCCATTTTATTCTTTGGGTTATTATGAATGATGTATGTTTATATTGTGGCACACGAAGGAATGATTTCAATATGAGATGGGTGGGACCTATATCTCCCTCAAATTCATTGGGTAATGATTTATATCTCATGAGATAGACATGGCTAGAACGGAAAGTTAAACCGGTTTAGTAATATAGGAGTGGAACGAGGAGTGAACCCGATTCAGAAAGGGACTTTGACCACTTAGATGGTCTTGTCAGCTATGCCTTGGCTAATATGGAAATCATATCATGTGCTTAATGGTTTACAAAATTAAATGTTTTATTCCCATTCTATTTTACCATTCTTAATGTTTTTTATGATCTATGCCTTACGTACTTCTATGTTTTATGTCATTGCTCAAGCTTTGGATGTTTAAACATTATGTTCATGTATTTAACTTCATATGTATATAGTATGTTTTATTTTATACATTCTTACCCTTACTGAGCATTTGAGCTCGCCCTTTTTATGTTATCTTTTCCCTAGGATATAAAGAACGGTTTTAGGTAAGAATAAAAGGGGAATATCTTTATGGGAGATATTGAAGATCTTTCACCACGATTAGAAGATTTTATTCCGAGTTTCCAAAGACACTAAACTATTACGGTCCTTGTGTGTCTATTTTTGTTATGTATTAAGTATTCCGCAAAACTAAAGTAATGTCCATATACGTCAAGCTTCAGGTCTCTATAGTTGGTATCAGAGCCAAAGAAGGTAGGAATGTATCTGATCCTTGGAAACTCTCACATGTGAGCGTTGGACGAAGCATGACTCTCTGCCCAATGGCTTCATGAGGAAATGGCTGCCACTGGGGATGGTGGTGTGTCCCACCCAGGGGGTGTAGCCGCTAATGGAGTGCCCTGATAGGTATCAATTATATTCCACTAGAAGTAATTCCAAACCGTTACAGTTGGTATCAGAGGAAAGGTTTAGTCAACCTTTGGAAACTAGGATGCGAAAACTTTAGTGACATCCCTAGAGATATTTATAAGGTATTTCTAAGGATGTCCCTAAGGTTGATTATAAGTATAGTTTACAGTACTAGAATTACAGTAACCCAAGATGTTAGATATTGAAGGTACCCCCCCCCCTTTATTATATTGTCTTCCCTAGCATGATTTTTGCCTCTCACACTATTCTTTTTGGGTTTTAGATGATGGCTGGAACCCGAAGGAACTGTGTTGATCAATGTAATGGACAATGCAGTGATTTTCCTCCTGAACAAACAAATGTTATGGGAGATGGAGTGGAAAAACTTATTGCTATAATTACACAAGCTATGAATCATTCTGGACTTCCAAATGTGCATAGAGGGGAACAATATTCTATTGAGTCCTTCATGAGGCAACGTCCACCTTCTTTCAGTGGGTCTTCTGATCCACTTGTTGATGAACAATGGATTAGTACTACTGAAAAGATATTTTCTGTTCTACAATGTTCTGAACATGATAAATTCATCTTAGTAGTGTATCGTTTGGAAGGTGATGCTGATCAATGGTGGAATATTATCAAGAATATGAGGCCCAGAGATGAAATTGAGTCCATGGAATGGGACGAGTTCAAGATCTTATTTTTCAATAAGTACTTTCCTCTTATTCTTAGAACAATGATGGAGAAGGAGTTTTTGAACTAAAGCAAAAGGATGATGAATCTGTTGGTATATACGAAGAGAATTTTACAAGGCTTGCAAGGTATGCATCTGGATTTATCATCCAACCTGGACGTAAAGTTGATTGATTCTTCAGTGGATTAAAACCAAATATTCGAAGGGAATTATCTATAAGAGACATCAGTACCTATGAAGAAATTGTGCGTTGTGATATCATGGTAGAAATTGAAGTTGGTGTTACTTATCCATCTCATAGTTTTGAAAAGAAACGAAATATGGAGTTCAAGGAGAAATCTCAGAATAATGGTGAAAAGAAGATGAATGGTTCCTTATTCTCAAAGTGTGGAAAGAAGCACGGTGGAGATTTTATTAAAGGGACTAGAAAATGTTTTAAGTGTGGAAAATAAGGTCATCGAGCAGCTGAGTGTCGAAGTAATGGAAAAAGGGTTTCTAATGATGTGAATAAAGAAAATACTACAGAGAATGCACCACCAACACTTTAATGCTTCAAGTGAAAGGAAATGGCGCATTATGCTAATAAATGCCCTAATCCATGGATTAGTGATGATCGACATGAGCAACCACATACGGAAAAGGACAAAGGAAAGTCACATGTGATCACTATTGGCGATGTTGAATATGACAACGATGTGGTGGAATGATTAAGTGTTTATGTAATGGGATTCCAAAATAATGTTGTATATTGTATCGTGGAATATTGGAATATTTATGAATTGGTTTATTGTGGTTTTCAATAAATTTATGGTACCGGTAACCATGGAAAGTGATTGATATGTTTTTGAAAAAAAAATATGATATGCGCATAATGAAGGGAAAACGAGAAAATGAAATGTTTGACAGTATTCATGAGCTCATGATTGATATAAGGACTAAGTGATATAATGGTTTGAGTATATAGCATTTTGAGGATTTTGGTATGTGGAAAGAGTTAACTTTTAACAGCATTTATGTTTTGATAAGGTTCAGTGGGTATTCAGTTTTTTTTCAAGAGAATACATGATTAAGGTATTCACATGATTGGAATGTGACCAACAAGATATTTGAGGGATAAATGATAGTATTCACATGCTTGTTATATGACCTTTTTAGTAATCGTTCTCTTTATTCTATGAGTTTAGAAAGAAGTATTTTGGATAAGCCTAAAGATTGGAATAGATTATGTTGGAAATAAGATAGTATTGTTTAAGGATAGAAGTTTTTCGATATTATTTATGGGATGTTATAGTAATGTAGTTTTAGAGAAAGAAAAACATGCACGATGGGCGACAACCCATCGCGTTAGACAAGGTTGTGGGAATCGAACCCACAACCGAAGTGCGACTGGCCTTTATCTCCTACCACTGGCCTACAGGAAGTCCCTGTTTAGTAGAAATTAGTTTTACTTTATTACGTAGTATGATATATGAAGTATAAGTCCATTTTAGGAACCATATATGATTAATCTCACTATAGATGGACTTATGTATTTTTTTTATAACATTTCTAACCTTTTGTTTGAGATAGATGGAATGACCCATTGTTCTATCACATGATCTGATAACACATCACGGATGACAAATTCAACTTCATTTCTTTAAGAGATGTAGTGGAAATTGTTCAAAGAACGTCCAATGGTTAGACTATACAAAAATCATGAAAGTATTTCTTCTAATTCCAATTTCATCAACTTTAGGGAAATGATCTTGAAAACCAAAAATGTTGTCCTAGTGCTCTTATATTTGATGAATCATATGGTACCCTAGATCGTCGCAAATTTATGGCTTTGTGATTGCTGGATTTTCCATAGCCATGTTCTCTACCACTCTCCTTCAGAACATGATGGTTAGATTTCTATTCCATTTCCATATTTTCACCTATGTGGAAACCCAATGATTAGTTTATTCGGGTAACTGTTACGTTTCATACTTTTGTTTTTAATGATTGGTTTTGGTATTCCTTTTTACGATGTGGGTTTCTATTAATGAAACTTTCAAGTAGTAAACCATTTATAACCCTGACGAATTTCGAGGGAAAAATTCATTTTACGGGGGGTAGAATGTAACACCCTTAGATTTTATGAAAAAATATTCTTTTTAATTTCATTAATGTCTTGTGTTGTATGATACACCAAAAGGAGCTTTCACAACACGCATCCTTGACTTGCCTTGCATTATGCGCAATCGTGACCTTCTTCGATAGCGTGTGTAGTACGCAATACCAAGTTTTCACTAAACAATGATATGCTATTAAAATAAAGCTGTTATGAATAGTAATAACCACTTTTTGAAATTTTTTAAATTTTATTTTTCAAAATGGACTTCATTTTTCGATTCGGAATATCGAAATTAGCTTAGGGTGAAATTTTGGTACTTTTTGGATAACATTCATTTTCTGATTAATAGTGAAAATTACTAAATTTTAATTAAAAACAACATTTTTAATCGAAATAATTAATAGTGATAAATTATTAATTTTAGTGGTTTTAAAGTATATTTAGAATATATTTTTACAATTTAATACAATGTTGGTCATTAGATGTAATTTCACATTTAAACCAGACATAAACAAGTGTCAATCTTTTGATAGTTATTATCTCTTAAGAACACGCTATTTGTTTTGACGACAAGAATTAATTTTTAAATTAATTAATGCAACTGATATGTTTTTAATTTGGTAAAATATACATCATTTTTTAGTTCATAATATCAAATATATCTTAGGCCTAATTTTTGGTATTTTTCTGGAAACTTTCATTTTTTGATTAATAATGAAACCACTAAGTGGGAGTTAAAAAAATGAATGTTTCATAAAACTTGATTTTACCGCTTCTGTGAGTGGAATTTCAAGAACCCGAGAGACACGGTTAAATTCAGTAAGTAAAATGTGGTTGAATGAGATGAAAATAATTTTTGGTGAATAGTAACCTTTTACTTTTTTTATCACGGTTAAAAGTAAATAGGTTAATTAAGGGTAAAAATGATATTATTATTACCCTAACACATGTCCTAATTATATTTGATAAGTTTAATTCCACCAAAAAAAACCTTAGGAATAAAATATGACCATTTAGGTCCACATGGATTGGATTAGGACATTTATTATTAATTTATTTAAAGAAGGGTTAAAATAGTTAAAATCAAAGATTAATAAATAAATCATTTTTAATATAGGGTTATACATAAGATAAATTCGACTATAAATATTCATTTGAAATATAAAAAGCTTTCCTACATAATTATATTTAATTTGTAATTTTTAGACATTAAATAATTAAATTTATTTATGACACAATGATGATTAAGTAATTATTTTATTAATGAAATATTGACATAATTAATGTTATAAATACCCAAATAAATGTAATTTGAGACTTTTTATGAATTATAGTAATTTTATAGGATAATATGACATGTTATTATTTAGTTAATTAACTTTTTAGAACTAATCATTCTGTTATGATTTTGACAAAAATCAATTACTAAATAGTGTCAAAATTGACATAAAATAGTTTTTAAAACAAATCTTATATTATTAATTTTTATTTTATTCTTAAAAATATAAGGTTCGGCAAAATGTCTTGGATAAGGTTATATATATTAATAATAAACAACTTGGGGCTCTTTTGGCTTGTTATATTAAGTTTAGTAACCTTATAGTGTAAGAACACAAAAAGACAAAGTAAAAGTAAAATTATCTAACTTAAAGTTAAATATAAATGATAAGGTTAAAATAGGAACCTAAAAGTTTATAAATTAATTGGATGAGAGGATTTCGACCCATCCCGACCTTAGATTCGAAATAAATCAATTTTGAGCTATTTAAAACCGAATATGACTTTATAATAAAATAATATTTTTAGTTTTCCAAAGGTGCCCCTCTCCTCCCTTATAAATGGGCACCTCCTCCCTCTCTTTCTCACACAACATTGAGCCTTAAAGATCGGCCAACCCCTGCCAAATTATCTTATCCACTTCCCTAGAAACATCATAGAGGTCCGGGTATTCTTCAAAGACAAATTTTATTGCCCTAAGAGGAAGACTCAAAGAGGCGTTTCAAAGAAGAGGTAATGTCCGTTACCGATTCATTCAACTTTATTTCTTCCTCCACTTCTTCTTCTTAGGTTGATTCATTATGAAGTAATAACATTAGTATCACTAATATATTGATATGTTATTATAAGTATGAAACAACCCTATTTCACCATCTATCCATCCTATGGAAAATGAAATCACCGTGCGTGCGTGCGTATGGAATACCGTCTCCACGCCGTGGTGTAATCTATTTTTCTCAACCACCATCCTTGGATGGGTATAATGGTCTACATAATAACTATATATGATTATAGTAATGTTATATTGATTCTGAAATAGTATATATACACTCCAATAAAATTCCACGATCATGAGAATGATATCATCGCTTGTGCGTACGTACGGACTACCGTCTCCACGACGCGATGAGAATCATTCTCCACGTTGACCATTCATGAATGATTATAAAGTATATATAATAAGTAATCATGAAATATATGACATAATAATGATACTGGATTTATTTTTATATATATTTATTTCATCTACTTAATTCCATTCAACTCAATAAGGAAACTAAAACAACATTTATTCGTACGTACGGCCTACCGTCTCCATGAACGGTGTATTTATTTCCATTAACTGATCTATTATATATATGTATATTCTGAATATATATAATATATAAATCATTTTTTATATTCTGTAATTAATTAATCATGATCTAAGTAATCATACGAATAATTACAAGTCAAAACATGGACGACAAGTGAAACGATTTTACCCAAAAATCTCTTTAACATGGAATTTACAAAAGAACGGGTAATGTAAAGTAATAAGTGAACCATATATGTTATCATAAAAATGAGTTTGATTCTGGAATAAGTCAATGACATTATTTAAATCATTATACAGGAGTTTCAGACAGTTACGAAGAAAATCGGACCTAAGGTATGGGGAAATATCACAATCTCATTTTTATCCGAGATTTTTTATACTTTGGTATTTACTGGGGTGTATTTTATCATCCACATCCATGTTCCCTCAATATGTAATATTTTTTCCATCCACCTACAATTTTTTAAATCCAATTTTACCCTTCGGTGAGTTTTTAGTAAATTATATGAAAGGAATCTTTTGTCGTTTTTCATACGAGGTACTTTTTGACTTTTCCGGAAAAAGTACGAGAAGAATGTTTTTCTAACTTATACGGCACGAACGGATTTTTAAAGATTGATTTTCATGAAGATTACTCAAAAATAATTCATGATTATTTTCAATAAAATCCTTTTATTTTAAAAATTCATGACATTTTGTGAAAAGAAATTTATTTTAAAGAAGAAAGGATATTTTCCTCAAGAATTCATTTCAAGTGTTTTATCAAAACCATTTTCCATCAAAAATGAAATTATTTCATATGTGTATGTTTTAAGTATAATGGAAATGTCTCAATGATTTACATGGTTTCACTTTTCTTATAATGAAATGATATCCATTTCTTTTATATGGATTATGTTATGATGGGATGATGTTTATGAAACTCATTTTATTCTGTGGGTTATTATGAATGATGTATGTTTATATTGTGGCACACGGAAGAATGATTTCAGTATGAGATGGGTGGGACCTATATCTCCCTCCAATGCATTGGGTAAATATTTATATCTCATGATATAGAAATGGTTGGAATGGCACATTAAACCAGTTCAGTAATACAGGACCGGAATGAGGAGTGAACTCGATTCAGAAAGGGACTTTGTCCACTAAGATGGTCTTGGCAGCAATGCCTTGGCTAATATGGAAATCAAATCATGTGCTTAATGGTTTCCACAATTACATGTTTTATTCCCATGCAATTTTGTCATTCTTAATGTTTCTTTATGATCTATGCCTTACGTACTTCCATGTTTTATGTCATTGCTCAGGCTTTTGATGTTTAAACATTATGTTCATTTTTTTAAGTTCACATTTATATAGTATGTTTTATTTTATCCATGCTTAACCTTACTGATCATTTGAGATCACCCTTTTTATGTTTTCTTTTTTCCCAGAATATAAAGAACGATATTAGGTAAGAAAAAAAGGGGAAGATCTTTATGGGAGATGTTGATGATCTTTCACCATGATTAGAAGATTTAATTCCGAGTTTCCAAAGACACTAAACTATTACGATCTTTATGTGTCTATTTTTTTTATGTATTAAGTATTACGAAAAAGTAATGTAATGTCCATGTACGTCATGCTTCGGGTCTCTACAGTTGGTATCCGAGGAAAAGGAGGTAGGAATGTATCTGATCCTTGGAATCTCTCACATGTGAGTGTTGGACGAAGCATGGCTCTCCTCCCAAGGGCTTCATGAGGAAATGGCTGCCACTGGGGATGGTGGTGTGTCCCACCCAGGGGGTGTAGCCGCCCATGGAGTGCCCTGATAGGTATCAATTATAGTCCACTAGAAGTAATTCCAGACCGTTACATATATAATATATGATCTACACTCGTCTATATGATTCTAATGAAATCTTCACTTTGTGTAAATTTATGGCCACACCGGGGAAGCCACACTGGAATTCCCTTATGTGCCTCTAATGATAACTCTCTTGTAGCTCTAATATTGATTTGTGTTATGGTAAAGTTGTAGAATCTTCTTTATTTTTTACTAGATATGTATATATTGATTACACATGTAATATTCCTACAAGAAAATCATGAATAGATTATGGGTTCACTACCAATGGTATCTCCATTTCGTGGAAATGAAATATGAAATATATGGTTCCACAATCGAACATGGTGTTCAAGTATATTTCCTTAACTGGAGTAGTGAAAGAGGCCTTTTGGATAAATGATTTTTCTTATGAACTACACATGTACAATGTAGTTACTAATGTCTATTCTGATAATCATTCAGGACATTATTTATCAAAAAATTTATTCTTCCATGGTAAATGAAATCACATAGATATTATGTTTAATTTTATTAGTGATATTGTGGAATCTTGAATCATGTGGTGAAAAAGATACACAATGACATAAACCTAGCTGATATTTTGACTAAAGTCATAGTCATTTCAAAGTTCAAATTTTGTTTAGATATATTGAATTTGGTTCTAATTCTTTAACCATAGATGCAATAACATCACCAATTTCAAATGAAAATTATAGAGATTTGGGAATTTTGATATTCATTAATTTGTTTTTATATTGAAACACTATCTTATAAATTCTCTCATTTCAATAATTCCTGCTTGAAAAAATGATATATATTTGAATTATTTTCAAATGATCAAACATTTTCTTTGGACCTGCTTTTTCCTCATTACCACAAAACTGGGTTTCCACTACGCCACCCTTTATCAGCCCAAAAAAAGAGCTGATAAAGGGGGTTCCATTATCATTTCTTAAAAAATGTTGATAAAGGGGGATTTATCTGTGCTATTTACTAGTGCCGATAAATATTATATTTAAGAAATTAATGAAAAATAATATATTCTTATATATGTATATATATATTAATATAATCATAATATATAATTTTTCAATATGTTTTAGATAAGTATAAATAGACTATTAAATTTAATATATATGAAATTTAGTGAAAATAGATTTAAAATATTATAAAAAATATTATTAATTAATAATTATCTAATTATTATCGATTAATAATCATTTAATAACAAATTTAAGACACAAAAACTCAAAAAAAAATACTAAAATATCTAAAATTAGTTGAAAATGTAACTCAAATTGCAAACAGAAATAAAATTTGATCCGGGTGTCCGTTTGAGCTTAAAACACATCAAATCGAATATTGTGATGAGCTATATTCACTAGTGACACAAGGGAACCTTATGTCACATTTTTTTAGGCCCAAAATGTCTCATAAGGCCTCTAAAACTGAGTTATTAATCGAGATACCCTAATTTTTTACATTCAAACAGGTATAACTTCTGATCTAGATATCTTCTAGGCCTATACCACGTATCATATTTAATATTGTGTCTTTTTTTTATTTTACTTGTAGTGGAGTTTAAATGGATTTTTGAAATAGAATTTATGGCCGTCTTAACAATCTATGGATTTTCAAATACACATATTTATGTATTTATTCATAAAAATATATGTGTGTGTGTCTATGTGTCTCTGTGTGTGTTTGTGTTGAATATATGTATGTAGGTATTTATTTATCTATTTATAAACACACACAAAAACATATTTTATAAATGTATTTAAAATTAATCTTATAAATATATATTAATATACAATTAAATATATGGATAAAAAATTATAACTAAATATATATTTAAATTAATATAAATATAAATTAATATACAATTAAATATAACTATATATATAGATTAACATACGAATAAATAAATAAATATATATATATATATATTAATATATGAATAAATATATATGTATTAATATAACTAAATAAATTTATATTAATATTAATCTATATTAATATATGAATAAATATAACTATATATATAAATATAAATATATATTAATATATGAATAAATAAATAAATATATATATATGAATAAATATATATGTATTAATATAACTAAATAGATTTATATTAATATGAATCTATATTAATATACGAATAAATATAACCATGTATATATATATATATATATTGATATATCATTAAATAGAGAAAAAACTAAATAGCTTAGTGGTAAAGGTACAAGAGCGCAAGGGGGGAGGTCTCAATTTCTAGTTCTGGTGGAAGCAGGGAGGGGTGTGCGGGTGTGTGGGGGATGCGCGGACAAGTGAAGTGTGCGGGATAGTGGAAGAGGGTCTACCTAGCGCTGATAAAAGGGGGGGTCAAGCACTATTAAAAGATCACCCCCTGCTTATTTATTCTTTTTAACATTAATTTAATTTTTTTTACTTTTATCAGCGCTTAAAAAAAGCACTGATAAATGGTGTCTTTTATCATCACTAAAATATCATTGATAAAGGACCTTTTTATCAGTGTTTTTAGGGATGATAAAAGTCACCTTTTATCAGAGCATTTTTTAGCATTGATAAAAGGGGCCTTTATCAGCGCTTTTCTAAGAGATGATAAAAGGGACCCCCTATCTTCACCTCAATTAACAGCGCTTTTCTAGCACTGTTAATTCCCTTTTTCTAGTGCTAATTAATTCAATATTTTCAATAGTGTCTAGGGCTACTTACCATGTGGACTACCTTATTCGGGCCCTATACATCAACTGAACCATTTTCCATGTTCTCCTATGACATAATGGTTATTCTCTTATTTTTTGACCTTTTTTTATCATTCTCACTATCAATTTCATCATCACCATCCATTTTTTCTGATGGATGATATCTTTTCAATTTCATCGGTTTTGAGGCATGTGCATAGCGGCCATTGGTTGGCCATTCTGTTTTGAAAAACTGATGGTGTCAGGGGGGATTGATCAATCCTTACACCAATCTGATATCCTAAAATTCACTTTTGGTTTTTTCCCATATCTATTTTTTTCATAATCCCATCTTTAGTCTAAAAACCCTAGCCCAATGTCTTCTTCTGATCTCTGATGTTGAACCACTATACCAGCCGAACTCCATGGTACACTACTGGTGTACCACTCTTGGTGGATATTTGAATACAAAACTCTTGCACTAGGATGAGTATCTAAAAAATAAAGTGTAATCCATAGCGTTTTTTAGTTTTTTGGGTATTTAGTGAACATTGATGATTTTGAACAGCTCGGTGAAGACAATAAGTGATCAAGATAATCAAACTTGTTAGCATTTTTCACTGTAAGTTGTTCACGTCTTCATTCCTATATCTCATTTTAAATAGTGGTATGTTTTGTGTTGTTTTTTATGTTGTATTCATCTTTTCACTATAAATCCTTTTCTATTTTTGAGAATTAATAAAATGGTTGCGAGAGTGGTGGTGTTCCTTCTATGCACGTAGGTCCCCACGGGACCGAAGCACGTTAAATATCTATGTTCTTTAATATTTACTTATAATCTTTT
Source organism: Viscum album (assembly GCA_963277665.1). Lineage (NCBI taxonomy): Eukaryota > Viridiplantae > Streptophyta > Magnoliopsida > Santalales > Viscaceae > Viscum > Viscum album. Next base: position 195,208,201 of record OY728157.1, on the reverse strand, counting down.
GTTTCATGTGTTTTATTTGTATAAATATGTAATATTAGTCTTTATTCTAAAAATAATTAAGTTCGGTATATGTGTTGTTTGGCGTTCATCCATGATTCTGGTCACCAATCAACCTCACAGTTGGTATAGGGATCAAAGATCGTCTACGACTTCCTCCCCACTACATGATCTACCACTGTCGCGAAAGACTTGGTGCTAAGATCTTGAAACAGCCTCAGGAACCCCCATCATAATACCTTGAATAACCCTACACTCACAATATAAATAATAATAAAATATTGTGAATTAAAGATATAGGGATGCTTTGAGAGGAGGGAGGACCTCATGTGAATGAATTCCTATTAGGAAAACTGGGTGATGATATCCCTGGTGAGGGTGTCATGGTTGGCGCACCAGATTCCAAGAAGATTGGGCCACCCCTGCCCAACATTGTTGTTAGCTCTTCTAGCCCCTAACCTAGAGAACCCCACATTATGAACTCTCCCTCTATGTACTCTAATGTCAAGGGGAACTCTAGATGGTCTTTATCAAGTGTCAGTCTAGAGTGGGTTCATGTCGGGATGAGGAGTTCAGTGAGGATATATATGATGTTTGAGAAACAAGAGTAATAAATAGAAGGTGATTAAACCACTACTGATTTTTCCTATGTTATGGGGCTCCCATAATTTATACAAGAGATACAGAGAAATATAAAGAACAATATCCAACCCCACTGATCAAATCATAGTAAAAAACATGATCAACCTTATTGCAACAGGAGCATGGTACCATTGGAGACACATGTACATCTACCTGAACCCGAATGGCATGACAACCATTATTTTTATTGATTTCTGATAACCCCCCATTCTTGGGATGATTAGGAAACCATACAAGGCTTGTAGGCTTAGATATTACTTGGCCCATACGCTTAAGATATTACATGACCCAAAGGTCTTAGGGAATTCTACCAGAATATAACTACAAGGAACTACCCCTCCCTAGCATCTTCATCATGATGGAAGATCTCCACCTTTTCATGGTCGTTTGGATAAGATTCTCATGATAGCACATGATGGTCCCAATGGCATATTCATACCCTCTCATTCATCTAAATCCATTATTTCTTCTTTGATGAGTGTGCCTTCTCTGAATCCTCTTTTGGGGATGCTCTTTTTTTGTAGAGTCTGTCTAGGGAAATTGCACTGATCATGTATCCAAAAGGCCTTAATGGTGACCCAAAATTCTTACTGACCTAAATTTATGGGTGTCACGAAGGCCTAAAGGACTCCATGTCCAAACCGACGACCCAAGGTGAATAGGTTTGGCTACTACAGTACCAAATAGTACCTGCTACAGTCCCTACATAGTGTGTGCTATAGTACCCACATTGTACTTCTATAGTAACCCAGAATTATGCATTTGCCTGGTTTTGAACATAGGTATCATGGATGCACTTAGAGAGACCTCACCAACTGGGTTGAGGATCATGTGCAACACCTATACATCTAGATGCTACTTTTTCAAAGATGTAAAATCCTATTATTGGATTGAATTACTTAGTTTTAATATTTACCAATAAGTTGACATCATTTTAATATGACCAGTAATATTGTATTTTGATGAATAAATAGTATTTTGTCTTTGTGTTTGACCTATACTGTTATGAATCATGCACTGATCATTTTCTATTATTGTAAATTGAAACACTTTTTTCAAACCATGAATGGAATTTCCTCCAAAATTTTTTGATTAAAAAATAAGGAAAACCTAAATGAAAATTGGAGATCATATTTATATATAAATAAAAAAAAATATATTATAGAAAAAATAACTTTGAACCATATATGGAATGACTATTGAAAAAATTACTGAAACAACTGGCCTAAAAAACTAGCATAAACCATTCAACCCAATTCACATGGTTAAATAATCTATGTTGGGTGTTTTAGGGATCCTCAGATAGGAGCACACGGGCTATGTATAGTTTTATTAATTGTGCACTACATCCTGTGTCTATTGTGTTCCCTAGGTATACGGAGACGCACAATTGGACCATGGTTAGACGGAATGTGCTCCCAAATCATGCATCCCACTATCCTTGGACAGTAGCTGGTTTGTGGTTAGCACATGGTTTATCCAACCAAGAAGACAAACCGTGCGCCACTTTATATTTTGGGTGAATTTTCAATTTTTCCTACCTTATATTTAACTCCTAGGCCTTTCTTTTTCTCTTCTAGTGAACAGACCCTCTAATATTCATTCAGGTTCCAAGGTGACACTCGTAATCATATCTTCCCATTCAAACATGCACTCTATAAGGGGTAATTATATAACTAGATACTCACGGATCCACTAGTCACAATACAACAAAAATGACCACATGGGTGCCTCTATATTAGAATCGTATCTCAATTTAACACTTTTTACTCAAAGAGAAAAGCATCCCTGGGAATCATTTTCATCACATCACCACCATGTTGGCCCCATAATGTAATGTATATTGGCATTTGTCTCAAGATATGGGTCAATTTTGACGCACATCAAAAGTCATCACTATGCTAGTCATTACACACCCAGCCCACAAAAATTCTACCAAGGGAAAACACACCTATGTACTCACATCTCAATAGGGGAAGAACACTCGTCCCACAGTCATCCCAACTAGTCGAAATGCTATAAGCCATCTCAAATTCACTGAGGCCTACTAGGTCCACTCACTCTAACCCATCACATTCCTCTACACATAGGTCACCAAGGAACCTATCCTAAGGGACACTAGGCTTACCTAATTCATTAAAAAATCACCCTAACATGTTTTTTATCTCAAGGATTACATTTATCATCCAAAACTCTACTATCAGAGGTCAATGTTTCGAGCCAGTGCCCAACGGTCCTTGGTGGACCCTTTCACATTGTGTAATCCATTCATAGACATTTAATTTTATATTAAATAATTTATATAAAGTTAATAGGTTGATCACCCTTGGTGATGAGACCACACATATCACATACCATATAAAACATTCACAATTCTATAGTGGAAATTCATAAGGACCACCTATGTAAACCATGGATTTATTCCCTATGAATCATCACTTGGTAGATATCATACATTCTTATCCAAGATCATCCCTTTATCACCACTCATCCAGAGGTCCTAACTCATGAAAAATCATCCAAATTAATTAATTACAATACATCATAAATAATTAAACAATTTGCAACTAATTATTTAATTTTGTTTGTAAATTCATAATGCCTAAAACTCATAAAGCCATAAACGATCACTAAAACCTCAAGAAATGGGGTGGAATATACTCCCAACACTCACCGAAACCTAGTCCATGAAAAAAACCATGTTAAATTACCTAATTCAATGGTCAATTTCATCCAAATTATCTAATAACCACAAATAATTCCATAAAATGATGTAACATAACCAAAACGCTAGGTAAGGATGTGCATACATTGTATTGGGACATCCTCTAGACAAGCCAAGAAAAAACCCCATTATTCATAGACGATTTCACCATGATTCACTAAAATAATTAATAAAACCCTAGAATGAGACAAATAAAATCCCTGGAATCAAGATAAAGTAAGATTGGAGATAATCATAGAGATATATTGTGAATTTTAACTATTTTAAAGGTCCACATTGTTTGGAGCACGGTTGGACAAATCACTAACCAATTGTGCATCCTTAGCTATCCATAGCTACCACCTTTAGAGGGTTGGGCTGCATGGTTAGGCAAACCATGCAATAACCGTAAAATATTATTTACAACATCCCACATAATGTTTTTTTAATCATACAATAACTATGTTCCTCACCCATAGGCTAATATAAACCACATTGTTTTTTATTGAAATTTCCAAAGTTAACCCTTATTCATGTACTAACCATGAAGACCAACACTGAGATTTATAAAATGAATTGAAAACCTCTACATGATTAGGGTGCTTCATAGTTTCCCCTAAATTATGCACACCAAACTGTGCACTAGGGTAGATATCATCTAAAAATAATAAAATGTAACCTGAAGTTCCTAAGACTCACATGAGCACCCAAGACCTTTCATCCCTCAAACCATATAAAAATCATTGAAATTATCCAACTCTTTGAATTTCAATCTGAGAAACAATTTGAAAAATGAACCCTACTCCCAAATTCCCAAAATTCAAATTGCTTATAAAATATTAACTCTCTAGGATTGTGGTTTTACAAACTCTCTACCATATAATATTACCTTCGCATGAATCCTTGGTGTCCTTTAAACCAACACAACCGACCTACCCTGATCATCCATTCATATCCAACTTGTTACATTAAACTATAGAACACTGAGTGACATGAACTATGAAACTCCAAACATGGGGTGCATAATTCATCAATGACTGAACCAAAACTCATCATCATCATTGAATCATGAAGATAGTTCTTACCCATGCCCTTCTATCGTAAGAAATAATACTATCATCAATTAGTTAATTCTATATATTATTGATCTCCCCACTATAACACTTGGCTTTAAAGGGAAATTCTGAGACCCAATGCTCTAAAACATCAATTTTTTTTTTCAAAAACTCATTTCTAGTGGTTATAAAACATGATGAATATGATTTCCATATCACCATATCAAATTATATTATGATCAACCAATAAAACATCCTCTAGATAAAAATTCTCAATGGCTCTTGGCTTTATCCACCAACATGTTACCACATTACCACTTGAACACGATGCACCAAGTCCTCAGAGGCATCTCGAGATCATTAATTGCCCCCACTAATGTATAATCTGAATATTCAATGTAATTAAATTGTCGGGTCACTAACAAATTAACCATATTATCGTTCTCTCACCCTGAAAAATGATGCACCATTGATCCGATTCATGATCATACCACATCAAAATCATCATAAGCCAAATTCCAATGCAAGGACTCCATCCAACATCACATATGAATTTTAAATCCATTGTTCATCAAGAAACTAGAAAAACCCCATTTTATCTACACACCGGCACCCTAGATCCACCTTTATTGTCCAATGATTAGTCTCGTTACCCCTAGGACCCGGCCCAAAAATGGTTGTACGTCATTAGCCAATGTTTTATCCATTGATCCATATATTGACTAGACATGATCATCCCAAAAAATCATGAGTTTTAATGTGAAACATAAATCACTACCAGTTCTTGGCTCATCAGGAACATCATCTCCAACACCCACTAAATTTCCAACTATAATGAGTTTCACCCCCTCTAGGACCAATGCTTCACTCCCCACCATATGTATTTGTTTATAATAATCCTCAATTTCAACCACAATAGGATCCATCATCACACATGTGTCTCTCTTCCAGAGCCACATGTACCACTATCAATTGTTTACACCAATCCATTCATTTTGTCATTATGGAATCACCACTCATACATATAAAAATACTAGGTCTCCAAACCTGTAATCATTCCATCATAATGCCTCGCTGAAAATACGGTCCAAGGAACAACCTTGGGTTAACCCCATCATGACACCTGGACCCATATCCAACATCACCTTTAACAGTAGGGGAAAATTTTCCATTTAATATAAACTCTCATAAAATAATGCTCGTAAATATTAATCATGTTTTTTGGTCCTCAACTCACACACATCCACTCAAAAACCTATAAAAATTGTACCATGCTTATCCAGCATGTGTACCACCTCAGTCTCATCTAAATTCAATGGAAATATACCACAATATAACCCAATCAGACATCAAGAATCATTATCCCATGAGTCGCATGTCATAAAATCCAATATCATTGGCTTAAACCTCTAACCAAGATTCTCAGCATGTCAATATCACCTATCTAGAAGCACCCGCAGATATATTCTTCAAAATAGGTCATTTCACTTATGCCATAGTCCACTGCACAATAAACTACCAACTGGAATTGTCTTAAAACATGAAGCATATACCCACACACACATCACACCAATTAAATCACATCCAAAACCAATAGGGTCAGGTATCCTACCGATACTGCCCTTAGAATCCAGACTTGGTACCAAAACATTTCCACTCAAGGTGGGTTTTTCAGGAAAACCCAAGGAATCCCATGTGCCTATACAATATATCGTGTATCACATCTTAGGAATAAATCTCAACCCAAATCACTAACCCATGCTTCAAATTTCTAAAGGTGCTCACAAGCCTAGGCTAACCCCAATATCAGGTTACCGTCACATATCACATATCATCTAAAATATAGTACTCAAATGACCAATATACCTTTTGTGTATCAATTGAATGAATATACACCACATAGAACATAAACCATAGTTCTCACATAGGTCATATCTCATTAGGTACACCTTTTCTCTTATCATACTTTTATAAAGAAACTCATTGGCCAAAACACTCATTCTGGGGTTCTCACAAAAATATATATACATATCAAGAATCAAATGGTGAGTCATAAACATACTAAGGACTCATCCTCACTAGAAATCCTCATACAAGAATACCCCCTCAATAATCCTGATCTAAAGTTATCCCTCATTGGACCTCCACAATAGTATCCACCCCCAATAGGATTAACATCTCATATATTCACATACATACATATAAAGACATCACCCTACCCTAATACACATCAACTATACCAATATAATATGGTTTAGTTAAGTATAATGTCACCAAGAAGTAATACGGTAGCACATCATATATGTTTCTATTGACTCTTTAAATAACCTAACCCATTTCTCTTAGAACTAGTACCAAAACCACCCATTAAGGGTTCATCACTAAGGCATATAATTTTCATACCAAACTACTCGGTTAAATATATATCCCTTACTCTAAGGGAATGAACATCTAGAAAGGATCATATCATCATAGATCCACATGACCTATCATCATAAGGAAATTAAATTATGTCCTAGCTATGTATAATTTAACCACCATGTAATATGGGAAACCTCCATATAATTTATCATTCAAACATTAAACAAATAAAACATCATAATCAGTGATATCAATCACACACTAGAATACAAATTTCAAATGAACCCTTTATTCCAAATATGATGCATGTACATGCCCTCTTACCATTGGGCCAAGAGATATAAACCATAATAAATCATAAAATCTAAAAAATCATGTGTGTCACAGTAGGTGAAATCAACCAACCATAAAATGGAAACCAAGAACAAAAATTTCATATCCCTGGTAACCTATACTTCCTATCAGAAAGGGTTTTCATGACACAACACTCTGATATCTATCAAAATCATCGACACATTCCTATGGTACCTCTCTACCATAACCTCAAATAGTATGATAACAAAAAATATATATAAATCTACGATATCAGTCACAATAATTTGATACCACTTCATAAAATCCCTATCCAAATTCACTCTGAACAGTAAACATAATAGGTCAAAACATGGTCTTGGGTATGCCTCATCATATACTGGAGGTGATTGAAAAGAAATGGGGGTATAGGGTATTGTTATAGGGAGACTATACCCCCATATTAGAGTGTGTAATAATAGTGGAAATAAACCAGAAAACGTCTACAAGAATAAATCAATGTAAATGGAAGAAAAAAACATTAATAATCAATAATAAATCTCATTTAGATGAAAATACCCATACAAACTCATGGTCATACCAACATATAGTGAATGATCATACAATAGGATGATAACGTATATAGAATAAATAAAAGGATAAAAGACACTAAGGATATACTTCCATCCCTGAGCCTCACCTCGGCCCAATATCCAATCCCATCTGAGATGTTCTGCCTGATCAATAAACTCCAAGTATTTAGCTAACTTGAACCCATAATTACTGAGGTATAATCAAGTTTAAAGTGCCATGATCTCCAAAGAATGGTGTGAGTACAACTTACTCAGTCACCATTAATGAAATCTCATAAATTACTAATAAATTAACTATATATGTATGTAAATTACTCACCTAAATAAAGAAAATATAGAGAAGTATCATAAATAAAATTACCATTGTTGATCCTCAGGTTTTGACATGACACCTAGAATTGTCTATACCTACTTCTTCCAGTTAAGGAGTATCTTTGAGAACACCATATAATCATGAAAACTCATAATAGGTGAGGATGCCAACCCCCATGAGTTTATCCTAGGAGGTCCATAGTATCAGTAATAAATCTAACCCCTATGTGTTAATCCTATGTAATATAGTAGTCATCTTGAATAAATCCATCCCCTGGGTGATAATCCTTGGAAATAAATCAATATCAAGCATCATTTTGACTCTTGGGGGTGACCCAAGAATTTTATAAGAATAAATAATCACTTTCAAATCCTTTGGGGTGACCCTAGGTCATCATGATCATCAGCAATAATCTTTGACCCCTAGGTGGTAATATTATGTGATCAATCATATCAGGAATAAATGTAAACTCCTTGGGGTTTACCCTAGGAAATCCATGTAACCTCAGGCATACAAGAAAAATCCTAGGAATCCAAGGCATTTAATACATAATAGAAATCTTTGAGGGGTATTACTTTTCTCCAATGATATCTCAAAATAATAATGATGAAACTTGTTATCCATCATTCCAAACCCAACTAACATAAATGTGATTGGACACTGAATAACATGACTTGAAATCATACCTATAGCCATATAAAACACACATCATCTATTAATGTTATAAGGTGACACCCTCAATAAACTCTACCAATTCCCACATGCACCCCTTAAGGGGCCATTATATAACTAGGGCATACTTTGAGGTACTTTAGGTCACAACATAACACAGACACCCACATTGCATTCTCAATATCTGTCACATATCATAAGAAAACACCCAAAAATAAGAGGTCATATCATCCCTCAACATCATCATCATCGCATAATGTCCTCACTGTCCTTATAAGATAATGCATATTATCATTAGTCTAAAGAGATGGATCAAGCATGTCTCCCATCTAGAGGCATAAATTAGTTATTCCTCATACAACTTACCCATCAAAAGTATACCTAGGGTAGACCCACCTAGATAAGCACATCTCATTTAGAGAACAACACTAAACCCATACTCATATAAAATAGAATAAAGGTTATAAGGAATATAAGGTTTACTTAGGCCTACTTGGGACACTCACTCTAACCCGTCACATTCTTCTACACATAGGTTACTAAGGCACCTATACTAAGGGCTGCTACTTTTACTTAATTCAAAGAAAACTCATGCCGATAATTTTCGTGAATTTTAAAATATATATTTATCAAAATGACCTAAAACATTAATGGATGAGGCGTTAATCCATTTCACATGGGTTCTTAGTATCCCTTGGTACATTGTGCAATCCATTTATAGATATTTAATTTTTTTATTAAACAATGTATATAATTTTAACAATATGATCACCCTTTATGGTTAGAGAGAACATATCACATGACATATAAAACATGCATAATACCATAAGTGAAATTCACGGGTACCACTTTACTCAACTATGGAGTTATTCCCTTTGAATCAATACCTTAGAGCTCTCTACTAGGCTCATCCAAGCTAAATGATCCATCTATCATCATTATGAGGCCCTAACTTAATTCAAAACATCCAAATTAATTAATTGTAATTATTTAAAATGTATTAAACAATTTAATTTTTTTTAAATTTATTATAAAATTAAATAATGCCTAAAAACTCATTGAGCCATAACCACTCGATGAAACATCAAGCAATGGGTTGCATCCCACTCCCAACACGCACTTGAGCCTAAGACATTAAAAATTCCAAATTCAATTACCAGATTTAACAGTCAATTTCATCCAAATTATATATAATCCAAAAATAATTACATACAGTCTCATAACTAACCTGATATGGAGTGCGAAAATGTGAATACATCATCTCAGGATGTCCTCTAGCCAATCCACATCAAAGACACATGATTTTCAGAAAATTTCACCATGTTCTGGTGAAATTGTCTATTAAACCCAAGCTAGAGATAACTACAAATTTTATAATAAAGATAAATTTAGAAAAAAATAGGTAGAGTTGTAGATTAACATGAATTTTTAACACCCCAATACATTACAATATTTTCCTATTAGAAAGAAATAAACTTTGTTGATAGCTTGCATTACACGCAACAACGAATTTCATTAATGGCTTGCGTTATAAACAAGATTGAGTTTTACAGAATAATTTGAATCTTAGTAGAAAAATTGTTAGTTATAAATATTATAAAATAACTTATAAAAATATATTTTTTAATTCATCAATTACCAATTAATTGTAAATAAATATAAAATACACTTGAATATAAAGGAAACATTTTTATAAAAAACTACTTTTATGCACCAAAGTAATTTTATCATGATAAATTAAATTCATTGATATTAGTGTATGATATTAATGAAATATATATATTAAATATTAAATAATTTTTTTAAATTCATTCAATATATTTTATAGGCATAAGATTAGAATAAATGAAAATTTATTCATAAAAACTATATTTTTCTAAGGGAAGTTTAGCACATTTTAATGGATAATTTTTTTTAACACTAAATTTTAAAACATTTATAGAAAATAATTTTCAAAATAGTAATGTGGAAAATATATTAGGTTTAATTTTTTTGTAATCTGAGAAGTTTCATTTTTTGATGAATAGTGAAAATACAGGATTTTAATTGATAACTACATTTTCACCAAAATAATTTATAATGAAGAATGCTATTTGAATTGTTTTTAAAGAGAAATATATCAATTAAAAATTTATTAATCCAATTCAGTTCATTGGAATCATTTTTATATTGAATTTAGATATAAAAACATACTAATCTTTTGAACATTTTCACTTTAAAAACCCTCTTTCTCATCCCATTTGCGGGATTAATTTTAAATTAATTTTTGTAAAATTTGTGATTTGAATATTTAGAAATTAGTAATTGTGTTGAATAATAAAAAGTTATAATTTATAATAAGTTAAACTTAATTTTTTACAAAAATAGTTAGTGAAATTTGTTGAAATTAATTACAACGATTAAGATAAAAATGAGTTTACCAAGGGACTAGACTATAAACATAAGGGGATGAATGACATGAAAACCTATTCAAGAAAAATTTTGTAGACATATTTAGACCATATCCATTATATTATTTATATTTATCTATTATTGATGGATTTTTACATGAAAAAAACAAGGGTGGAATTCATTCATTCAAAAAATTACATGTGTGCCACTGACCCCACTTATAAAAGTCCTTCCCATATTCTCTCCACTTAACATCTTGAAGACACATTGGTTAAGACAAAAACTGACAAAATTACCCCAAAATTTTTTTAATCCCATCCTATAATCCTAATCATGGTAATAAATCCCACATCAAAAGGCATTAGTGAAAACCTAAGGAGGATACCCAACAAAGAGGCAATGTTCTTCTAATAACATTTTTATTTTATTTCATTATCCACCTCTTTAAATTTTTATTATAAATTTATTATATAATAACCTCATTATATTAAAAATAATGATATTTTTTATGTTAATTATATCACATAAAACTTCACACACTTTCATCAAATTGGTTACGAAATCATCATTCATGTGTACGACACACTACCGCCTCACGAACCTAGGAAGTTTTTTTCATTACCAGATTTCAAGGTTAAAAATAATGATGGATTTATAGTTTAAATATGATAAATATGATATTTAATATTTTTTTATGCTTCTGTAATTAGTATATTACATATACCATTATTCTGTAATTTTTATGGAATATGATAACGTCGCTCGTGTGTTCGACAAACTACCATATCGTGAAGCGATGTGACTCGTTCACACTTTACATGGAAAGTATTAAGTATGCTTTTAATAAATATATATGATAAATATATATAACATAATAATGATTATATAATATATATATATATATACACATATAACATTTACTTTTATTTCTTTCAATACAATAAAAAAATTGAAATAATGTTCATATGAATATATGACCTATCGTCTCCATTAACGGTGTATTTCATTTCCTATAATAACATTTTATGGAAAAATATAAATATATATATATTGAATATATATGATATTTTTATAATGGTTTACATTTTGGATATCATTAAATCATGATCGTAGTAGGAGGAAGTAAAAATAACAAGTCAAAACATACTTAAAAAACAAGCCAATTAACACCCAAAATAATGAAAATAATGAAAGATTATTAACAAATGGGTGATAAGATGTTATAATAGGATTATATATGATATTAAAAATATTAAAAAAAAATATTTTATAAGATAATAACATACTTAATACCATTATAAATGATGTTAAAGAGTGTTCAACCGAAATGAAGTGTAAGGTAAGTGATTTCATCTCAATTTACATTCTGTTGAAGCTTAATTGTTATTATACGCCAATTAGATTTTATGAGTTGTATTTACTTACCATTTGGAATTTAATTTCATTAATACTACATTATTAATTTTATTTTATGTTTTAATTTTAATTATTTTATCCAAGGGGATTTGATTGGAAAATTAGCAACTGATAAAAGTTATTGTGAAATCTAGATTTATTTTGTGATTGTTAAATTTATCTTGAAAAAATCACATTATTGTAATAATTTTTCATTGAAAATTAAATTCCTATTAAATATCCATATTTTTATGTAATTTATATGATTATTTTCTAAACATAATATAATTTTTACATACATTTTTTACATTGAATGTTATTTGATGAATTGGGGAAATATTGATAAAACTATTTCCTTTACTCAATACAGATATTTAATAAGACACATTATTTATGAATTAAATTAATTATTAAATATATGAATAGTTGTTTTTACCGATATGAATAATTATTTGGACCATTTAAAGTAATACCCTAGATTCATTGGTAGTCTTATGAGATAAATTAGTTGGCAAAATCAGGTGGGTTTTTACCCAGTATGCTTAAACCATCTTGTGAAAGGTGTTAACAGTAAAGGTTCCTTGTTCTTGGAAAACATGATGTCTATTATTTAACCATTTACTTAATTGAGAATTTATTTTATATTATTCTCCATTATATTTTATCTATGAAATTATATATGGATTCATTTCATTTTTAGTTTATTGATTAAATTTAATGTATTTCAGTTATTTATCTTGTCATATTGATTATTACTTATCAATATATTTATGTGGAATGTGTGTTTAGTTATCTACCATTACATTTTGATTATGATTATCTATACATTATATCTACCATTGAACATAACCCTTACTAATCATTTGAGATCACCATTATTTTGTTTCCTTTCCCCCAGATATGAAGATGAATTCATAGAATGAGTTTCAAGGATACCAAGATTTTATTTTGTTATGTTTTATATTTTCTTCACAATGCAATATGGGTATCAAGTATTTAAAATGGTTTTCAAAAATTGATAAATTGATTGGTTATCTGGGATTTAAATCTTGTAACTATGTTAATGTAATAAAGTAAGGCACTGGATTTGGGATACTAGGGTTAGGGCCATTACAATTTGTATCAGAGTATTTTTAGTAGAATACTTGGGAACTAGATTTATAAAAACATATATTTGGGAACATCACCCAATAATTTAATTTTAGGATAGGTATAGAAAAAAATCCTAAAGTTTTGGCAAGGTGGGTATTATATGGGTTTTCTGAGAAATACAACCCTATCTAGATACTACAAGTGGATGTGGTTATACCGTAAATGTACATAGGGGTAATAACTCCAAAAATTATGTGGCGGCCATGAATCAAGTGTAACCTAGTACATAAAAATGTACCTCACTAGGCACTTGGTTTGACACTCCAAGAAGATACGCTTAGGATAATTCGCATTTTCTTTAAAAATCATTATAATGTGTTTAGAAGTAAAAATATCCCCAAAGAAAACCAAATTTATGATTCTGATATTAAAATTTCATAAATTTTTAATTTTTGTTTACTGTTACACCATATTTGGAATTACAAATTATGAATTAAAATTAATGATTTTATGATATAATTCATTATGTTTCATTTTTTAGAAATGTATTCTAGAAGGAAGAATGGTGTCAATACTCGTGGACAATGTTGAGATTCCCTATTCAGGCAACCAATATAGCTAGTACTAGAATGGTGAAAATTGTGGATATATTAGTTAAGATTAATTATATTATGACAAATAACCTTTTCTGGATGGAGGATACTATTCCATTGTGATATTATCTTGTGTTGGATTGCTTTATATGATATAATCCCCCATCGTTTTGTGGGACTACTAATAAAAATATAGCTTAGCAATCGATTACATGTCTAGATAATATATTTATGGATTTGAGATGCAGTGAAAAGATAAATGTTACACTTTCCATGTGTTATATCAAATGTTATGTTGATAAATGGTGTTTGTTGATCGACAATAATGAGGTGGAAGAGGAAATAAAACTCATAGAATGGAAAAATTTTAAGGGTGAATTATTCAATAAATATTTCTCTTGTGAGAAACAAATTGAGATAAATTTAATGTTCCTTAGATTAAATAAAAAAGAGGAAACAATGTCACATATTATGAAGATACCTTTACAAGGTTATCCAGGTATGCCATAGATTACATATGTGACTCAGAGTGTAAGACTCACTATTTGTTTTAAGGGATTAAGACAAGTCTCTCAAGGGCACTAGTCTCTTATACATTTTCTCATATGATAAAATTGTTTTATGTTCCATAAAAAAGGAAAATTAATTCTTTAGATACTATATATTTATTGGAAACATAGAGAATAAGAGGTCATGTGAACACCATGAAAAGGAAAATGCATCAAATAATAAGAAAAGGATAAAGGGATTCCCATAATGTGAGAACATTGGAATGAATCACATAGGGAAATTCTTGAAGGGAATGATAGTTTCTTTTAAGTGTAGGTAAAGGGGTTATCATGTAAAATAATGCAAGGGGATGAATTAAAACACTTCTATTTAGTGTTAAAACTACCAGGAGAAGGGGAATTATAAAAATAAATACCCCAAGAATTAAGGGAATCTACTACATAAGAGACCAATGTGAGATAACCAAGCTTTTGTGATCACTACATTTGAGGTAAGAGTACCCAATGATGTGGTAAAAGTTATATTAATCCTATATTAAAATTCATCCAATTCCTTATTTGATTCTAGATCATCACACTATTTAATATCTACCTAGTTGTCAATGAAAATTAGACATTTCCCTTTTCATTTGATATGGGAGTTGTTAGTTCATAATCCTAAGGGATGTATCATTATAATAAGAACATGTTGGGAAGTCCCCATAATGACACATAAAAAAGTTTTATTTTCTAAACTTATTATAATACCAATGGTTTAATTTGATATAATCCTTGGTGTGCATTGGATTTCAAAATATGATGCAAATATTTATTACAAGAAAAAGGAAATTATTATTTTTGAGGAAGATGTAGAATTACATATCATTAGAGAAATAACTTCATCTTCTGATTCTTATCTAGATCCATCCCAAATAGATCTACTGAATAAAATTCTTAAAGAATAATAGAAAACAACATCTGGGGAAGAAGAAGTTAATATTCAATTTGAGGATGTTCCTATTATAAAGAAATATATTGATGTATTTCCAAAAGAATTACATAGACAACCCCTCGAGCATGAATTTGAGTTTTCCATTGATTTAATCTCTAATTCAAGACCAATATCATGGACTCCCTATATAATGAACAATATAGAATTATTGGATTTGAAAAAATAACTAGAGGATTTAAGTAATACGGGATTTATTATCCCAAGTGTTTCATCATGGGGAGCCCCTTTTATCTTCATTAAAAATAAAGATGGATACATGAGGTTGTGAATTGATTATAGGAAAATCAATGCTATTATGTTAAAGAACAAGTATCATATACCTCACATTGATATCCTATTTGGTCAACTTCATGGAGACCAATATTTTTCAATTATTGATCTTCATTCTTGGTATCCTTAATTATGAGTAAAGAAGAAAAAAATTCCAAAAATGTATTTTCGAATGATATATAGATATTAGAAGTTTATAGTTATTCCATTTGGATAGGCTAATTCACCCTCTTTTTTATGGATCTAATGTACGTATTATTCAAGGAATATCTTGATAATTTTTTTCTGGTATTAACTGAGGATATTTTAGTGCATTATAAAATATTTGGGGACTATGAGAATCACTTAAAGATCATTATTGAGGCTCTTAGAAGGAATGAGTTATATGGTAAATTCATTAAGTGTGATTTCTTGATTCATGAAGCTTTCTTGTTGTCCATATTGTCTCAAAAAATGGAATATCAGTTGGTACTGCAAAGAAAAAAGATAGCCATAAAATATCCTACACCAATCAACATAACTGAGGAACATAGTTTCATTAGTTTGGAAGGTTACTATTGGAGATTAATTCATAATTTTACCCAATTGGATAATTCGTTAACCACACTTACATATAAATGGGTTGAGTTTTTTTAACAAATGAATTTGAGTAATTTTTTGATTAACTAAATATGAGATTGGTCAATGCTCTGATTTTGACTCATCCATCTAAAAGGGATGGGTCTGTGATATATAGTGATGCAAAAAAGAAGATACTTGGTTGTGTACTAATGAAAATTGATAAAGTTGATTCATATGAATAAGGGAAATTGAAGTTTCAAAAATGTAACTTCCCAACTCATTATCTTGAGTTGGCATCAACGATATTTTCTTTGAAGATATAGAGACATTATCTCTAAGGGGAAATATATGAGATATAGAAGGATGATAAAAAGATTGAAATGAAAATTTTTATAGAATGAGATCAATATGAGACAAATGTGATGTCTCAAGCTACTCAAGGATTATTATTTCTTAATACACTACGACCTAGGGAAATAAAATAAGGTAGTGGATGCGTTGATTCAGAATGATCATGGAATTATGAACTAAATTAAAATTGAGATGGATCCTATGTTCGTGGATATAGTAATAATGTACATGGGAATTACTAAGTCAGGGGAACAATCAATAATTTTTCAAATGTTTTCAAAAAAATCATTATTAGAGAACATAAATAATTCTCAATATGATGATAAGTAGTTTTAGAAGAAAATTAAAGTTGTGAATGATAAGAAATTATAAGACTTAATTTGTGAAGATGACATTATAAAATTTGGAAAGAGATTGTGTGTTCCATCTATACCTGATCTAAAAAGAGAATTTTTGGACAAAACTCATGGATCAAATTTCTCTATACACATTGGTATAACAAAATTATATAGTTATTCGAGGGACCATTTTTTTTGGGATAACATGAAGCGGAAAATTACCTATTAAGTGTGTAGATATTTGGGTTTTTAACAAGTAGAATCCGTGAGGTGGAAACATAAAGTATTCAAGAAACCTATTAATATTACTATGTGTAAATGGTATGACATTATTGTTGAATTTATCATATGACTTATAAAGACTCTTAGAAGGAATGATGCAATATGGGTTATCCTTGATCGACTAACCAAAAATGCACATTTCCTCACTATAAAAAAAGTTTTACCTATTGAGAATATTTTAAGGCTCTATATTAATGATGTTTTAAGACATAATGGTGCACATCTATCAATTTTTTCTAATATAGGTTCATATTTTACATAAAAATTGAGGAAGATTATTCAAAAGACTCTTGATATTGTGCTTTATTTGAGCACCTCCTACCATCCTCAAACTGATGGATTGTATGTAAGGACTATTCAAGAAATAGAAGACATGGTGAGGTTATTATCACTCAACTTTCAAGGTATGTGGGATCAATTTTTACCTATGGAAGATTTTTATTATAATAAAAGTTTTTATTCGAGTATTCCAATGGTTTCATATTAAGCATTATATGGAAAGAGATGTCACAATCCAACTTTTCTCGAAGTCCTAGAACTTGTTTAAGATATAACAGTGAAGGTAAAGGCTATTAAACCACACATTAATGAATTTAAAAGTATAAAAAATATTTATTCCATTAATCAGAGGAAATATTTGGAAATCCAAGTGGGAGATCATGATTTTATTTTTTTTTCCCTTATAATGATGCCTAATGGAGTAAAGGGGGTGTTTGGTGTCTTTGGGGATCATTCGGATCTCGAAGCCCTAAAAAGTAAAGAGATAGATTGGGATTCATGGTTAGTAGAAACTGCACAATTCTGACCACATGGTTTCCCTGAACCGTGTGGCTACAGATAATGGGGTGTTGGGGGCCGAATGGTTTTTTTGTAATAATGTGACCCCAATAACACAAACATGAGGCCAACTACACATTTATGGATAGTGTCATTTACACTTTTTTTGCATGGTCAGACAAATTGTACACCTAACCATGTGGGGTTCCCCTTTTAATTAGGGGCATGATGTATGGTTTGTCCAAACTTTTGGACAAATCATGCACCCTTTTTGAGGGTGAAATACCCATTTTTTCCTTAATGAATTTTTTAAACCTTTATCTTCATTATCCCTCTCTTATATAATGGTGGAACCCTCCTACCTCATGTATGATATTCTCCTCTCCTCTTTGTAGGGTTTGTGATAACTCCTTCAATCAGACTCAAAATATATTATCGTCAAAATCATTGAAAATACCTTAGTTATATATTCATTCCTATCATTTCTATTTCATGTTTCCTCTATCCTCTATTGATTTCTCTAGGTGTGACCATTTTCACACTATTTTTAGGGTGTATGATGATTTCTTCATTTTCTCCCATTCTATGTTGAATCAAACCTTGAATATAGAATATTTTAGTAATACTACATCGACATAGGCGGTCTAGGACTTTCTCACTCTTTTCGTTGTTTTAAGGTGCGTGTGTGTCATTGTTTCTCTTATCAAAACCGTTTGACAACACCTTAAATTTAAAAAATATAATTAACTAAATGTATTTTTCTTTCAGGAACAATCTGTATGAGTAGAAAATCACCATCATGGTCGAACTCTTTGACCTAGTCCACCAAAATAGGTATGTTTTTTCTTTTAGAGTCCTTTTTACCAAACCAAAAATGGTCAAACGCCTCTTTATGTGTAAATCACTTTTAATGGAAGCAATAAAGGGAAAATTGAATTAAGGTTTTAACCACTAGTGTGTGTGTCTGGGTTGTACTATGTTAAATGACATGATTAATTAATTAATTTAAGATTGAAATGTGATCCATGGGTTAGCAACCTTCTTGAAATGCCATATATTCCTTGCTCATTGACTAGGCCAATGGTTTTATGCCTTATTCCATTGTTTATTCTTGTTTCCATATATTCATATTGTGTAGAATCAATGATTATGCTTACTTTATATGATTAAGCTATGTGCCTTATACCTTTATCGGGTTACTTAATTCCATTTACCTATTGCCTTATACGATAATTGACTGAATTAGATTGGATGACATGATTTTATAGCTTGTTAGCATATGTTATTTTCATGCCTTATTAATGAAATCTAATTATATATGTTATATATTGTGATTTGTGCAATGATTTTTATGCCTCACCTGCTATGGGATAGAAGAGAACATGCGTCCCATTTTAAGGATGTTTGGGATGGACTCGTCATGTTTGGTTTGGATTTTCTTGACTATCGGAGAGTGATACATTAGATTTCCATGTAATGGATCTCCGAGCGGATTACACATACTTTTGAGTGACACTGGTTCCCTAGGGGATCACCCATGGATGGTCACACAAGAAAGATGGCTATGCCATGCCTTGGGTGATAAATTCTCTCCAATGTGAGATACGTGGTATGGACTCAGGGTCACCAAGCCATGAGTAATACAAGGAATGACTTTATGGGGTTCCTTGGATGGACTCGGTTGTAACATCCCGGTTCTGAAAGAAACCCAGAGGAACCCCGTACCCGGTTGGTCACATGGCCTCAAGTGAATTTCCCCAAACGCCAGAGTCTACCGACTAGCAGCGAGGGCCTTGGGTGTGATAGTGGGGAAACTATGCCCTGGTTGGCAAAGTAGACAGCTGAAGTAAACAACACATACAATAGAGGAATCAGTAAATATCCAACAATAGTAAACAGTGGAAGAATGTAATATTAAACTGGGGAACATATATATATGAAATGATGCATGATACATATGTCTAGGAAAGAATCCAATCAAGTCGGGATGTTGTAAATAAAATTAGTGCTAAACCAATGTAAAAAAGAAAGATAAAAATCTCCTCAGCATCGCAAGCCATAGCTTGGTCCCATGCTCTCCAGCTCCATAGGAAGTCAAGAACCTAAAGTATAAGGGCACTTTACCTTATATGTACCTGCAACAATATAATCTATTTGGGCCCAAAATCATGACCCAAATAGGGTGTGAGAAAAATCATAGCAGGAAACCACCCGAAGATCTATTCCTAATAGCCAGTGATCATATGGCATGTAAAAGTACATACAGCAATAATTAGGAAAGTTCTAAGAAGTAAACAATCCATTGTTTCAAATCAAGCAACAATGAGTAAACATCTAAACCACAAATAGGTAACCCTCTGGAAAGTACACATAGCCATCCCCTTTGGTCCTACCTAAGAAGTCCAACCAACCCTCTGGGAAACACACTCGGTCTAACCCCTATGGTTATGTATATGAATATAATAAGAATCTCTAAGGAAGCCTTCATAGTCAATCCCCTTATACTCTAGGGTAAATCAAGACTCTCTGAGGAAGCTCTCACAGTGTGACACCCCGAGCATCCACGATACGCCTCTCTTTCAATAAAGCAATAGCTTGCATTGTACGCAAGTTCGAGTTCTAACACACAGCGACTAATCAAAGTAGCCATTATGAATAGTAATACCCACTTTTTAAAATTATAGTAATTTTATATTTCAAAATGGACTTCATTTTTGTATTCCTAATATCGAAATTATCCTAAGATGAATATTTTGGTATTTTTATGAGAACTTCCAATTTTTTATGAATAATGAAAAATACTTAAAAACAAATTTTTTAATAAAAATAATTTATATTGATAAATTATACTACTGAGTTGTATTAAAGTATAATTAGAATATATTTTTACCATTTTATCAAATGTTGGTCATTATAATTAATTTCACTTTGAAATTTGACATAAACAATTGTCAGTCTTTTTATATATATTGTTTCTTAAAAACACGTTATTTGGTGTGACAACGGGAATTAATTATAAAACTAATTAATAAAACATATATGTTTGGAATTTTTTAAAATAGACATCATTTTTGAATTCGGAATATCAATTAAAGCTTAGGGTGAAATTTTTGCATTGTTCTGAAAAACTTCAATTTTTTATGAATAGTGAAACCACTAAGTTGTAGTTAAAAAACTAATTTTTTAATTTAAATGAAACATTTCCACTTCTGTGATTTTATTTTCAAAAATCTGACATACATGATTTTTATTTGGATGTAAAATGTGGTTCAATGGGATTAGAGTAATTTTTTGGTGAATAATAACTTTTATGTTTTATTAATCACGATTAAAGGTAATTAGTGAAATTTAAGGTAAAAATGATATTATAAAAATATGAAAATACCATTAAACTTGTCCTACCCCTATTGGATGAGTCATGGACGACAAATATAATCCATGGGGCAACTTGGGGACCCCATGGAGCCACATTGATAGGAAAATGACATTAAAAAGTTGTTATTTAATGTTAAAATAAAAATGTCGCAAACATGAGCTGTTTTACTAAAACAATTTTTAAATGGGGTTATACAAGTCATATTTTTGACTATAAATATTCATTATAAACCTAAAAAGATTTACTACATCATTATAGTTTTTTTAATAATTTTTAGACATTAAATAAATTAAATTATTTATGACACCATGATGATGCAACGATTACCTCATTAATTAACAATTTAAATAAAATGAAAAGATAATGTAACATCTAAGGCATAAAATTTTCCAAAACCTATTGGATGAGAATAATTATAACCCTTCTCACCTTATCTTCGAAATATATCATTGTGGGACCTTTATAATACGAAAATCATTTCATAATAATGTAACATTTCATGAGTTTCCAAGAGTGCCCCTCCTCTCCTCTTATAAAAGGCCCCCACCACTACCACCATACTCACACCTTCAAAGCCTTTTGGATCGGCCAAAATCTGCCCAAATACTCTCTAAAATTCACTCCCTTACATCTATAAGCCTCACTTTGGGCATAATTTTTCCCAAGGAAGCCTTTGGCTCAAATCAAAAAAGAGTTACCCGATTTTAAGGTAATGTCTTCCCTTATGTTATTTTGTTTTATTTTGATTTTCCAACCCCTTAAAATATTTTTATTCCTTTATTTTGTAACTAAGACAGTATCTTCAATATACTAGGATGTTTTTATAAGAATTATTCTTTCTACACGTACACACTTCTACATCAAATGGTTAAAGAACATAATATTTCTCTGGATGGCGAATTTCTGCCTCACGAAACGATGATTGTTCAACACTCATATAAAACCTTCAAAGGTGGACATTAAGATGTCACTATATTTATATATCATATATAATATGTTTATGTTTTACTTAGGATTATTTATTTTTCATTTATGGAATTCCTTTATGGTTTCCATTATTGTTAAACACGATATTTTCATTTTAGGAAGTGCAGACTACCGCCCCCTCAAAGTGATTTGAATCGTTAATTCCATATGTGGGATGTATAGAGTATTGAGTAAATGGTATTATACATTATATTATACTGTAATTATATTATAACTTTATATAGTTATAATTTAATTCCATTAAATACGAAATAGAAATGAAAGTAGCGTTCATGCGTATATACGGTTTACTGTCTCCATGAACGGTGCATTTCATTTCTTACCTCTAAATGTAATGTAATATTATAAATGCATTTATATACTGGATTAATATGATATATATAATATCTACATCATGAATATAATTCTGGATATAATGGATATTTCACCACTTGAACAAATTGTAATTATAATTAGTTTATTATTGACTCAAGTACCAAAGATCGACAAAATGACCGTTATTAACTTAAATAATTACATAATGTTCATAGCATGGTAATAAGTGATATAAAAGGAATAATGAACATGGTAAAGGTTCTTAAGAAAATTTAAATTAACTCTAGTTTATTATTCAGGAGGTTAAAGAACGATCGAGTCAAGTCGGACACGAGGTAAGGGAAATTCTTAACCCAATTTCTGTTCTTTGGGTTAATCTCCTACTTTCAAATTATGCAATGATATTATTATGTCCTATATTGTATTTTTACTTTCTTTAAGTGTACATATATTTAATACACATTATGATGTAATGTAACTTTTATGAATGTATCTAGTTTTTCCAAGCCTACTAAACTAATCGGTCTTTCAAGACTTGATCTTTTGTGATCATGCCAATGTTACACAATATTGCACTGAATCTGGGTCACTGGGGTCGGGGCGTTATAGTTGGTATTAGAGGAAGTTTAGTACTAACCTTGAAGTTATATTTACATAAACCTTGATTAGAGAACATACCCCAAAGATATAAATTGAGGATTAGTATAGAAGTACTTACTAGAATTTTGGTATTTTAGAGATTTTGTGTGTTTTCTGAGCAATACATCCCTGTCTGGGTACGAGCAGGTAGAGGCGGCTCTGGAACAGATGTACCTAGGGGTAAAACCCAAAAACACCGCTTTAAGATAGACTCGAATGAAAACTGGTTCACGACAACGGGCCTTGCTGCACTCTTTGTTACGACACTCTCGGGGGATATGCTTAGGATAATTCTCATTTTCTTTACAAACCACTATGAAGGGTTATGATTATATACTTCCTCAAAGAAAATATATTCATGATTATAGATTATATCCATAAATAGTTCAAATTATGTTATGTATTTTACAAGTATGGAATTATGTATTTTGATTCATAAACTAATCTAGTTTATGCCTTTGTTTAGAAATGGCACCTAGTGGAAGGAATGGAAACAATAACAATAACGCACTCTGTGTAGGGATTTCTCTCCTGCTCAAGATAATTATTGTGGATTTGGGGATAAAACTGGTGCTGATAAACATATTACCATACTGGGACAACTCACTCAGGTTATGAATAATAACCTTACTCGTATGGAGCACCCTGATCCGCTACGTGGAGGATCAATGTTAGACTGCTTCATGAGGCAACAACCGACAACATTTTATGGGGGTACAAATCCATTAGTAGAAGAGCAATGGATAAAATCCTTAGAGAAAATATTCCACTCCTTGGGGAGTAGCGAAAGGGAGAAGGTTTTCATGGCAGTCTACCGCCTCACTGGAGATGCCGATCAATGGTGGTCACTGATTCAAAACCCAAAGGAAGATGAATAAGTATCAAGTATGGAATGGAGGGAGTTTAAGGAAATTTTCGGAGAAAAATACATTCCACATGACCATCGAGCAAGTATGGAAAGGCAATTTCTGAGTCTGAGGCATAAGGAGGATGAGAATGTCGCAAAGTATGAGGCTAACTTTACAAGGTTAGCAAGGAATGTCACAGATTATATACGTAACCCATGAATTAAGATTAATCATTTCGTTGATGGGTTAAAACCGTTTCTCCGTTGAGCCTTTGTCTCACGATCTTTCTCGTCGTACGAAGATATAGTCTCGTGTGCTGTCAAGACTGAAAAGGAATTCTCTAAATCTTATGATAATAAAGTAAAGTAAGAGAAGAATAGAACGGTGGAACATGAGACAGGTAAAGGGAAAACGGGAAAGAAGGATTTCCCATTATGCGATAATTGTGGGAAGAATCACCCCAGAACTTGCCTAAAAGGAATGGTAGTTTGTTATAAATGTGAAGAAAAAGGTCACCAAGCTCGTGATTGCAAGGGAAAGAAAGAGGCTATCAATGTTGAATGCTACAACTATAGGGAAATGGTGCATTATGCAAATGAATGTCCTAAGCGTCAGTGAACCTTACCTTAGAGAAGGCCAAGGGATCAAGGACAATCTTATGCTGTTACTACATTTGAAGTGGAATAATTAATGTATTGGTGCTTTTAGAAACAAGTATTATATTCTGGTTATAAGAATAATGTGATATATATAAGGATTGTACTACAGTACTTGTTGTTTTCATTAAGGTTTTAATATGATGAACGTAATCATATTTTTAGTATGTGACAATAAGAGAAACTTTACATTGTTTGGGGAATCTAATGTTACAATTGATTTTGGAATTAAAGGACCTTTTAGAGAAATTCTGGATGGAGTTATTTTGGATAACTATAAAGGTTGGAATGGATTAAGTTGAACTTTGGATAGTATTGTTTAAGGTTAAAACATTAATGAAGATTATATTTGGAATATTATAATACTATAGTTTTAGGAAAAGGACAACCTGCAGGTTGGGGGATAACCCGTCGCGTCGGACAAAGCTGCAGGAATCGAACCCACAACCATAGTGCGACATGCCTTTATTACCTACCACTAGCTTACAGGCAGTCCCTGGTTATTACAAAATAGTTTTCCTAATCTAAATGGTATGTTATAATATTTGGATCCTTACAAAATTATGATAAATATAATATTTTGAGTTCTATTACCTTTTGGAGTGAATGATGGGTTTGTGGTAAAAATTTATTAAAGAATGAAAGTTTATATGACAAGTAAGTATATTTCCTTACGTTCTTAGTAAATCTCTTAAATAAATTCCTCAACTTTCTAAAAGATAACTTAATACAAAAATGTTGTCGGTTAACTTTTCCAATTGGGGAATCAATGTCCGTTTAACCAATCACATGTTTGTGATTTTCTTGTAGTTAACATTCTCCTAATCCTGTTTTATACAACTCTCCATTAGATGTTGATGGTTTTTTTCCTCAATATCCATATTTTCATAGAATCCTAGTATGGCTTTCTCGGGTGACCTTTGTACTTCTCTTTACTTCTTTTAAAGTTATATTTTTATTAACCTTATTTTTGATGTGGGTTTTCCACAAAGTTATTTTCTATTTTCAACCTTTTATTTTCATAGAAAAATATCAAATTACGAGGATGAAATTTATTGAATGAGGGGAGAATGCAACACCCCGAGCTTCCATGATACGCCTCTCTTTCAATAATGCAATAGCTTGCATTGTACGCAAGTTCGAGTTCTAACACACCGCGATAAATCAAAGTAGCCGTTATGAATAGTAATACCCACTTTTTAAAATTATAGAAATTTTATATTTTAAAATGGACTTCATTTTTTTATTCTTAATATCGAAATTATCCTAAGTTGAATTTTTTGGTCTTTTTCTGAGAACTTCCAATTTTTTATTAACAGTGAAAAATACTTAAAGACAACTTTTTTAATCAAAATAATTTATAGTGATAAATTATAATATTGATTTGTTTTAAAGAATAATTATAATATACTTTTACCATTTTATCCAATGGTGGTCATTAGAATTAATTTCACTTTGAAATTGGACATAAGCAATTGTCATTCTTTAGATATATATTGTTTCTTAAAAACATGCTATTTGGTGTGAAAGCAGAAATTAACTATAAAATTAATTAATGCAACTTATATGTTTGGAATTTTGTAAAATAGAAATCATTTTTGAATTTGGAATATTAATTATAGCTTAGGGTGAAATTTTGGCATTGTTCTGAAAACATTAATTTTTGATGAATAGTGAAACCACTAAGTGGTAGTTAAAAACTAATTTTTTCATTTAAATGAAACATTACCACTTATGTAATTTTATTTTCAAAAATATGACATACATGGTTGTCATTTGGATGTAAAATGTGGTTCAATGGGATTAAAATAATTTTTTTGGTGAATAGTAACTCTTATGTTTTATTAATAGCGATTAAAGGTAATTAGTGAAATTTATGGTAAAAATGATATTATGAAAATATGAAAATACCTTTAAACTTGTCCTACCACTATTTGATGATTCATTTCCGACCAAGAAAATCCATGGGTCAACTTGGGGACCCCATGGAGCCACTTTGGTTGGAAAATGACATTAAAAACTTTTTATTTACTGTCAAAATAAAAATGTCACAAACATAGTGGTTTTACTAAAACAATTTTTAAATGGGGTTATACAAGTCATATTTTTTACTATAAATATTCATTATAAATATAAAAATATGTCCTAAATCATGATAGTTTTTTAAAATTTTTAGACATTAATTAAATTAAATTATTTATGACATCATGATGATACATCGATTACCTCATTAATTAACGATTTAAATAAAATGAAATGATAATGTAAAATATAAGGCATACACTTGTCAAAAACCTATTGGATGAGAATAATTCGAACCCTTATCACCTTTTCCTCTAAATATATCATTGTGGGACTTTTAGAATCCGAAAATCAATTCATAATAATGTAACATTTCATGAGTTTCCAAGAGTGCCCCTCCTCTCCTCTTATAAAAGGCCCCCACCACTACCACCTTACTCACACCATCAAAGCCTTTTGGCTCAGACAATTTCTGCCCAAATACTCTCTCAACTTCCATATCTTACTCCTAGAAGCCTCACTTTGGGAGTAATTCTTCCCAAGGAAGCCTTTGGATCAAATTAAAAAAGAGTTACCTGATTTTAAGGTAATGTATTCCCTTATGTTATTTTGTTTTATTTTGTTTCTCCAACCCCTTGAACTCTTTTTATTCCTTCCTTTTGTAAAAAAACCAGTATATAAAATATACTAGGATGTTATTATAAGATGGATTCGAGCTACACTTACACACACCTACATCTAATGGTTAAATAACATACTGTTTCTGTGGATGGAGAATTTCTGTCTCACGAAACAATGATTGTTCAACACTCATATAACAACATCAAAGGTGGCCATTATGATGTCATTATATTTATATATGATTTTTAATATGTTTATGTTTTACTTAATCTTATGTATTTTTCATTTATGGAACACCTTTATGGTTTCAATTACGTGGTAAACACGATATTTTCATTTTAGGAAGTGCAGACTACCACCCCCTCAAAGTGATTTGAATCGTTAGTTCCATATGTTGGATGTATAAAGTATCGAGTAAATGGTATTATAAATTATATTATACTAGAATTATATTATACCTTTATATAATTATAATTTCATTCCATTAAATACAAAATAGAAATGAATGTAGCGTTCATGTGTACGTACGGCTTACCGTCTCCAGGAACGGTGCATTTCATTTCTTACCTCTAAATGTTATGTAATATTATAAATTCAAGTATATACGGGATTAATATTATATATATGATATATACATCATGAATATAATTCTGGATATAATGTATACTTCACCACATGAACAACTTGTAATTATAATAAGTTTATTTTTGACTCAAGTACCAAAGATCGACAAAATGACCATTATTAACATAAATAATTACATAATGTTCATAACATGTTAATAAGCGATATAAAAGGAATAATGAACATGGAAAGGGTTCTTAAGCAAATATAAATTAACTCTAGTTTATTATTCAGGAGGTTAAATAATGATCGAGTCAAGTCGGACACGAGATAAGGGGAATTCTTAACCCAATTTCTATTCTTTGGGTTAATCTCCTACTTTCAAATTATGTTATTATTTTATTATGTCCTATGTTGTATTTGTACATTAATTATGTGTACTTATATTTAATACACATAATAGATCTATTTTATTTAAAAAATGATCTTGGTAAGGAATTCGGCTCAATCTCCTTTCATTGAGGCATATTTTATTTTATACACAACATTCATTTATACGGTGTATAAACCCCTTTGACTTTTACATTTATTCAAAAGGAATCTTTTTTATATGAAGCATTTTACTAAACAACAAAAGGGAATGTTTTTCGTACATATGCGGCGACAACGACTTCTCTGCCGCCGTGACCATTATTTGAGTTTCGGCTTCCTCTACAGGCCATAACTTTTTTTAAATGAAAAATAAATAAAAAATTTTAATTTTATTTTATTTTGGTATTGAAAATGGTTTTGAATGATTTTTTATTATATCAATGTGTTGGATTGATATCTATTGATTGAAATGTGGAAATGTTATGTTTCCATTATGCATGTTTTATGTGATATGATTATGTTATGGTTTATGATATGTTTAAACCTATTCATATGAGGAATGCATTGGACTTAATAAGTGACGGGTGGAGCCCGCTATAGCTCCTCGCTGAATCGTCAGGTCTCATTAGACAAACTAGTGTCTTGGCACGAGGCCTTGAGAAAATCTTATTTGTAGTCTTGGCACAAGGCCTTGGCTACGTGGTTATGATAGTCTGGCATTATGCATTCCATCATTATGAAAGTGGTTATTGATATTACATGTGATTATTAGACCAGTAGATTATCCATGTGAATAAGTAAATGGAATTATTTCATTTTATTTTTCCATATTATGCTGAAGTTCAAGTTTAAAAGGGCTTTTATTTTAGTTATACATTTCCTTAAATGTTAATGTTTATATATCAAAGCTTCTTCTATATTGTTATCCTTACTGAGCATCTGAGCTGACCCCTTTCAATGTTTTAATTTTTCCCGGATGTGAAGAATTATTTTATGAATGACCTGCATGGATAGTCAGAAGAGGATATGAGTGTGGACTATGGAGACTTTGTTATTGTAGTTTTCACTTTATGATGTAATGTAACATTTATTAATGTATCTAGTGTTTCCAAGGCTACTAAACTAATCGGTATTTCGAGACTTGATCTTTTGTGATCATGCCAATGTTACGCAATAATGCACCGACTCTGGGTTACTAGGGTCTGGGCGTTACACACAGTCCATTCCCCTTATAGTTTAGGGTGGTCCAGAACTCTCAAAAGATGCTCACAATGTCAATACCCATTATAGATCCAAGTTCTAGAACTCTCCGAGGAAGCTCACTCATTCAATTTCCCTTATATACCAGGTCGTTCATAGACTCTCTAAGGAAGCACTCACCGTAAATCCCCCTTATTGTCTAAACAGTTCATAATTAAAATTAATGACTCTATAAGGATGCTCACTCAGTCAATCCCCTTATATTATAAAACAATCAAGGAATCTCTGAGGAAGCTCACCTAGTTGATTTCCCTTATGGCCCTAACTAGTTCTAGTCTCTCTAAGGATTCTCACTCAGTCAATCCCCCTTATATCCAAAAGTGCTCAAAGACTCTCTGAAGAAGCTCACCAGGTCAACTCCCCTTATAGTCTAATATTATAGGTTCTCACGGGCTTGTGTAATTCAACGAGCATAGCAGTGTAATATGGCCAATGTAAATAAACAGAACTACTTGGATAAAGAGTCTACAACACAACAAACATGTTAGAATACAAACTCTCAATCCTACAGCAACAGGCATGGAAAACAGGCAAGGAAGCCAAGGCTAAACATGACCAAATGGTCGTAAAGAGAACACTAATCAGAAAAACACATCCAAAACATAGCATTAAACCCTATTCATATCCATATATCCTCTACACAGGCATACAAGCATGGTAGGCAAGATACAGGGGTAAAACAGTAAACATGCAACACCCCATTCAAGGGTATTGGGTGAATTTGCACATATAACTCATAGAATTGTAATGAAAAGGAACAAACCACCTACCTTAGGGTTAGGAGATCAATATAACTAAATCTTGATGCTTTAATCTCCTTGTAAATTCATAGATCTATGAAAATGTCTAAAACGTTCAACCCATGATAACATAGAAAAGAAGAGAAATCAAGAGATGAAGCTCTAAGAGAAGAGAGAACTCACTGATGTGATTCCAACACAATCAACAGTGTTCGAATCAGAGGACAGATGGAGGTTTGGGGTATCATCAAAGATCTATGGTTGTACATACTATCTCGGATGAACGAGACCTAGAAGATGTGTGTTCTATCCTTCAGATGTGACCCTAGTGCATTTAATGAAAAAAAATACCCGGCATGTACTTTTGGAGTACATGGAATGTACTTGCTGTTTCTATACTCTGCATTAGGTGGCCTACAAGTCACTCCCACACAACCGTGTGTGTGACTACTACATGGCCTGCTGCGGCAAGGAAGTACACGGCATATACTCATAAAGTACAGGACCGGTACTTCAAAAATTTCCAAAATTTCCTCTTTTCTCAAAAATGACCAAAAATGTAAAAACATATCTGAAAATAAGGTCTTGGTACTTACAAACTTCTCCATTTAATGATATTTGTCCCCGAATTTCCCTTCCACAACGTAAAAGAAGAAACCTCTAACAATTCTGGCCACTGGGCTCGTACATCAGCCTCCCTCTCCCATGTCTCGTCCTGCACCTGCCCGTGCTGCCATAGCACGTATACAAGAGGAACAGACCAGCCACAGAGAACCTTTTTACTATGATCCGCAATCTGGATAAGATAATCTTCAAATGAAGCATCCAATTCAAGGTCAACCTCCTTAGGTTAAATGACAT
Source organism: Viscum album (assembly GCA_963277665.1). Taxonomy (NCBI): domain Eukaryota; kingdom Viridiplantae; phylum Streptophyta; class Magnoliopsida; order Santalales; family Viscaceae; genus Viscum; species Viscum album. The sequence continues at coordinate 195,176,762 of OY728157.1, read as the reverse complement.
GAGATGAGTCTGGAATGTAATGTCGAGATGAGAAACATGGAAGACATCGTGCATTTCCCAATACCTCTGAGGTAACTGAAACCGATAGGAAATCAGACCAACTCTCTCCAACTCCTAAAATGGCCCGACGTACATCGGTGAAAGCTTACCATGTCTCCTAATACTCTTGTGTCCCATCTTTGGTGTGATATGTAGGAAAACCTGATCCTCGACCTCGAACTCCAGATGTCTCCACCACTTATCATCATAAGATTTCCGTCGAGACTGTGCAGTAGAAATTCTCTTTTGAATCAACAATATCTGCTCTATGGTCTCCTGAACAAGATGTGGTCCTAGCAAAGCTGCCTCTTCTACCTCCAGCCAACATAAGGGTGATCAGCATGGCCGAAAATAAAAATCCTCATATGGTTCCATCTGAATAGTTTCTTGAAAACTAATATTGTGGGAAACCACCACAATAGGTATATGATTCTCCCAAGAACCACTAAAATTCAGAATGCATGTTTGGATCATGTCCTCAAGAACATGAATCGTATGCTCGGACTTTCCATCTGTCTATGGGTGGTAAGATATACTCAAACGTACCTGTGTGCCAAAATCATTTTTAAGCCCCTTCCACACCCGAGAAGTAAAATGTGCATCTCTGTCTGAAACAATGGAGTGTGGAACTTCATGTAGACATACAATCTCACGAATTTAAAACCATCCCATCCCATCAACACTAAAGGTATCCTTGATTGGAAAGAAGTGATCAACCTTCGTGAGTCTATCAATGACAACCCAAACTGCGTCATTCCCTTGAGGTGACCTCAGAAAACTGGTCACGATGTCCATTGCGACGTCATTCAACTTCCACTCAGGAATATGTAATTGTTGTAAAAGCCCTTCTAGTCACTGATGCTTTGCCTCCACCTACTGACAAGTGGAACACCTAATAAGAAAACCAGAAACGTCCCTCTTCATACCTGGCCACCAATACTGATGGTGTAGATCACGATACATATTGGTGATTCTAGGATGAACTGCCCAAACTGAGGAATTAAAATCCTACATCATCTCCTCACATAAATCTGCTGGCACCCATACACGCCCCTGGAATCTCAAGATATCATCCTCGCCATTGGACTATCCAGGAATAGGGTCCTCTCCTGACACACTCTCCCTGAGGACTAGGCCTTCATAATCTGATAGATGCATCATTCTAACTCGTTCTAGAAGAGTAGAGGTAAAAACTAAAGAAGAAAGAAAAGTCTTCCCCTAACTGTCGTGCACCTCCAAATTCATCTCAAAGAACAGTGCCATAAGCTTCCACTCATATCTGGACTACCGAACTGCCTGTATCTAAGTCCTCCTTCTCAACACATCAGCCACTGTGTTGCCTTTACCAGGCATATAGAAAATTTCAAAGTCAATGGATTGTAGGTACTCAACCCGCCTACACTGTATCAAATTTAGATCATGCTAAGGAACGATGTACTTAAAACTTTTGTGGTCGGTGTAAACCACAAAAAATTCTCCCAAGAGATAATTTCTCCAACAACGTAGGGCATGAACAATAGCTACCATCTCCAGATTGTGTGTCAGGTAATTCCTCTCAAGTGGCCTCAAATGCCGAGACACGTACAAAACAACTCTATCTCCATGCATAAGCACAAATCCTATCCTAATAATTGACGCATCACAGTAACTAGTATAGTTATTTCCCAGCTTTGGAAAGAATAGTATCATTGCTGAAGTCAACCTCTCTTTCATTTCTTGAATGGGTAACTCACAATAATCTGACTATAAGATCTTTTCCCCCTTTTTGTTCAGACGTGTCAGTGGTGATGCTAAGCGTGAAAACACATGTATGAAACTTCTATAGTACCCAACCATCCCTTGAAAACTCTTCACTTCAAAGATATTATTCGGATGCTCTTAGGAAACTACAACACTCAATTTCTGTAGGTCTATTGATACTCTTTACTCTGAGATAACATGACCCAAGAAGTGAATTTGATCCACCCAAAAGTGGAATTATGAGAGCTTAACATAAAACTAATGATCTCTTAGTGTACTCAAAATGATTTCAAGATGGGTATCATGGTCATTTTGAGTGTGAGAGTACACCAATATATCATCCACAAAGACAACCATGAAGGAATCCAAGTATAGATGGAACACTCAGTTCATCATTGCCATGAAAACTGTAGGTGCATTCGTGAGACCGAACGGCATAATCAAGTAATCGTATAGTCCATACCTTCTCTTGAAGGCTGTAAGAGGTATATCTAACGGTCTAACGTGCAACTGATGATAAATAGACCTCAAGTCAGTCTTCAAGAACACTCAGGCTCCTCGAAGCTGATCAAAGAGACCATCAATCCTTAGAAATTGATATTGGTTCATAACCGTTAACTGGTTCAACTTTTGATAGTCCACACAAATCCTTAGGGTACTGTTTTCCTTCATTACAAACAAGACAGGTGAACCCCAAGGATAATTACTGGGTCAGATGAAACTCTTTCCTTGCAACTCCTCCAACTGCTTCTTGAGCTCGCGAAACATAGTTGTATTCATCCTATAAAGAGGAATGTACACTATTGTTGCTCCTCGAACAAGATCAATCGAGAAGTCTACCTCATGCTCCAGAGGAAAACCTAAAAATTCCTTTGGAAATACATATCGGAAATGATCCACCACTGGAGGAAGGTCCAACTGTGAAGTCCCCTAGTCATCCAGATATAGACTAGAAATCTGGGTTGTAACTCCTCCCAACCCATGATGCTCTGGACCCACTCTGCTCGCCTGGATATCCCACTCGCCCCTATAAAGAAAGGATCCACCCTCTGGTGATATGAAACTCACACAGCGACGATAACATTTGAAAACTACCTATAATTGAACTACCTAGTCCATCCTTAGAATGATATCACAGCCGCTTATCTCTAGGACATAAAGGTCCCATAGAAAGTGACATCTACCAACCTATTGAGGGCACTCTCGGCACTGACGTGCACTATCTGTTATAGTCCCCAATGGAGTGTCTAGTGTCAAGATATCTGCAAAAGAATGGATTCAGAGCCCAAGGCTCTCCACGAAAGCAACATATATAAATATATGGGAATCACATGTTTTAAAAATAAGATAAGTTAAAACTAAGTCTACTAAGTTTGTACCTCGAACGGTAGAAGGTCTGGGATCCTCCTCATGTTGGGTCTACTTCACTACGAATGTATGGATTATATCATCACCCAATGACCCTGCCTGCAACTCTGAGATGATCCACCCTGATGTCATTGAAAACCAGGCAACTGGCTGTCATGGCCACGACCTCAACCTCGGCACGAACGGCCGAAAGAACTCCAGTTCCCAGACTCGTGGAAAACCGGGGGCGATGCTCCTGAACGAGGAGTCATAGAGTAACTCCTCTCACCAGCTGCTGGTGAGAATAACTGAAAAAAGCGCTGAAGGTGACCCATCATTCCACAATATCGACACTCCACTGGGTCTCTCAGGCAATGTGGCCTCGTATTCTTGCTACTCCCACTCTAGTAGCACAACACATGGCTACCAGAATATGCATCATCCCTGTTCTGATTTCCTCATGCATCCTACCTACGACGCTTCCTACTATCAGTTGGTGAAGCACTAACTCTGGATACTGAACCGCCCAAGCTCGTAGCTCCAGAATCCTTCATATTGTGCTCTGTGATCAGCGCCTGGTTGACGATAGAAGATATCGAATCCAAATTGAAGATATTCACCTACGATTGTATATCGTGCATCAGACCATCCACAAACATCCAATAAAGGAACAAATCATCACCTACAGGAATAGGCGTGAAATACTACAGCTATATGAAGCGAGAGGAATACTTCATATTAGAAAGAGTACACTACTCCATACCCATAAACTACCAGGCTCGATCATCCCTCAAGGTCTCTGGATAAAAGTAATCATATAAGATGTGCTGAAACTCATCCCAAGACATATTCTTCTAGCGTCCCGCCTATGAGATCACATACCACCACCACTTAGCGGAGTCTTGGAGTATGTAGGTAGTGATATTCACCCTATTTTCTGGAGGTATATTCAGATGCCTGAAAATTGTTAGTGTGTCCTCTGGCCATGACTCTGTAGCCAGGGGTCCTCCATCCCCTGAGAAAGTGGGAGGATATTACTGCTGGAAGACCCGCATCAAATCATCCATCGATGGGGAAGGAGGCGACGCTCCCTGAACGGTCTTCATAATCCTCGTAAATCCCTCCATGAAATGTGAATCATCACCTATATTAGGTATAATAGCTGGTGCCATGGCTGGCACAACGGGAGGATCTGCAGGTGGTCCCTAATCGTCCATGTTCGGTGTCTGATCACCGTCTGGAAACAGGTGCACAACCAGGGGACATCTCAGTGGCATGACTCTGCAAGGTCAAGCACACACCTTAGATAAAGATTATAAAGGAATGAAAATAAGGCATGTTAAAAGAGAAATAGTGAAATAAAACATTCATGTTTTACAAAACATGACTACATAACGTGTAAACTTTCGACACAACGTGTTCCCTGAAGTCATTTACATGGGCGTGTACTCCAGCCTAAACTGGTAATGTAACACCCCAGACACATGACGTGTTGTCCTGAAGCACGACATGTACTTGAATTCTATTTCCCTACCTGATTCCTTCTACATGGTTAAGCCTCACAGCTCTCCTAATTCAAGACTACACGGTGTGTACAATTACTACACGGTGTGTACTAGACAAGATTCACCTAGCCCATGTTGTTAGTGACACGGCCTGACACATGGATCACACTAAACAGCGTGTTCCATATGGATAGGGTGTGTATGAGAAAGGATAACACCATCCCGTGTTGTTCATGACACGGTTAGGTACCTGGGTCAAACTACACGATGTGTACGTGAAAGGGCAACACCAACCCGTGTTGTTCGTGACATGGTTGGGTACCTAGGTCAGACCACACGATGTTTTTATATGACACATGACATGTATTAGACACAACTCGGCCAACCTGTGTTGTTAGTGACATGGATGGGCATGGGGTCGGCACTACACGACATGTTCGATGGGTACACAACGTGTTCCGACTAGACTTTTCCCATCTCGTGTCTCTTCCCACACGGCCTATAACACGATTTACAGAATACAGGGCGTGTACATAAAGTACACGGCGTGTACTTAAGAAAAATAGTTTCTTCCTGGACAGAAGAACACAAGGAGTGAACTTAACATTACAAGGCATGTATTCTGGGTTTTTCTGGATAGTAAGCCTCAGAAACAACTCTAGAACCCAGAAAACATTGAAACAAGCATTAAAAGTGCCAAATTCCGACCCGTGAGGGACCATACTATATGCGAATCAATGTTTGGTATCTTATACACATTATATCATGGTAAACAAGGCAATGATCCACCAAATTCCGGTCCATGAGGGCCCATAACACCTCAAGAACCAATGTTTGGCATTGATTAAAGAAAATATCTACACAAAGCAATACCCTATCAAATAACAGGTATTTTTATCAAGGAAACTATCACTACAACATTAATAATTTAAACATCATCTATCACAACAACATGAAATCACTAATTCATCTTAGATGGAATAGATAAAATGCATGACATGTGATTTCTAGCAAGTGCCTATATGATTCAAGAGATTGCATACCCTCATCTCACCGGGTTGCAACTAAAATAGAACCACAACAACATAATAAATAATAGCACAAATCATGTGAATTACTCAAGGTAAGATCAGATCAACTGTAATAATTGAAAAACCAAAAAATTGAAAATAAATGAGGTAGAATGGATTTTCCATGTACATGGGTTAGCTACTCCTGGGTATAGCTTATTACCAAGTACTTATTCTGTCCTATCCCTGGCTAAGGATCCAAATAGTAATTCAAGAGAAAAGATATCTTCTGATACCACATTGTAACATCCTAGTTCCAGAAGCCACCCAGAGGTGCCCCGTACCCAGTTGGCCACATGGCCTCAAACGCATTTCCCTGAATGCAAGAGGCTACCGACTAGCAGCGAGGGCCTTGGGTGAGATAGTGAGGAAACTATGCCCTCATTGGAAGAGTACACAATGGAAGTAAACAATAGATACAATAGTAGAAGTAGTAAATATACAACAATAGTAAACAGTAGAATAATGGAATAATAAACAACTGGAGCACATATATATATATGAAATGATTCATGATACATATGTCAAGGAAAGCATCCAAACAAGTCACGATGCTGGAAATACAAATAGTGTTAAACCAAAGTACAAAAGAAAGATAAAAATATCCTCAGCATCGCAATCCATAGCTTGGTCCCATGATCTCCAGCTCCACAGAAAGTAAAGTACCTGATGTAGAAGTGTGCTTTCCCTTATCTATACCTATAACAATATAATATATTTGGGCCCCAAAGAATGATCCAAACAGGGTGTGAGACTAAATACCAGTAGGAAACCACCCGATGATTTGTGCCTAATATCCAGTGAGCATATGGCAGGTAAAATTAAAGAATGTTGTAAATTGAAAAGTACTAAGAAGTAAACATTCCACAGTATCAAATCAAGCAACTGTGAGAAAACAGCTACACCACAAATATTTAACCCTCTAGGAAGTACTCACAGCCATCCCCTCTGGTCCTAACTAGAAATTATAAGAAACCCTCTAGGAAGCACACTCGGTCTAACCCCTCTTGTTCTGTATATAAATATAATAAGGCTCTCTGAGGAAGCACTCAGAGTCAATCCCCTTATAGTCTACGGTAAGGAAAGAATCTCTGAGGTAGCTATCACAGTCCATTCCCCGTATAGTCTAGGGTAGTCAATAACTCTCTGAGGAAGCTCACATAATCAATTCGCCTTATATTCCCAAGGTCAAGGACTCTCTGAGGAAGCTGACTCAGTCAATTACCCTTATAGCCTAGGTTTTTCATATAATCTATGAGGAAGCAGTCACAGTCAATTCCACTTATAGTCTAAACAGTATGGAATTAAAATCAAAGACTCTCTGAGGATGCTCACTCGGTCAATCCGCCTATAGTATAAAATAATCAATGACTCTATGAGGAAGATCACTCAGTAGATTCACCTTATATTCCTAAGTGGTTCTAGGTTCTTTGAGGATGCTCACTCGGTCACTCCCCCTTATAGCCAAAAGTGCTCAAAGACACTCTGAGGAATCTCACCCGGTCAATTCCCGTTATAGTCTACTACACCAGGTTCTCATAGCCCTGTTTAAGTAAACGAGCATAGTAGTGTAATATAGCCAAAGTAAACCTACATAATTACTTGCTAAACAGTCCACTGCATAACAAGAATGTCAGAATACAAACTCTCCATCCTACGACAATAGGCATGGAAATTAGGCAAGGCATCGAAGGCTAAATAGGACTAAACGGTTGTAAATATAACATTCATGGGAAAAACATATCCAAAACATATCAATAAAAAATATTCATATCAAAATATCCTCTACACAAGCATACAATCAAGGTAAGAAAAAAACAGGGGTAAAACAATAAACACACAATACCCCGTTCAAGGGTATTGGTGTAATTTGCACATAATACTCAAAGACTTCAAATGCAAAGGCACAAAACACATACCTCAAGGATATGAGATCAATATACATGAACCTAAAAGCTCGAATCTCTTTATAATGTCATATATCTAGGAAAACATCTAAAATGTTCCACCCATGATACACTAATAGAAAATGACCCTATACCCACGTTTCAAAACCGTGGGTATAGACCCCAAAACCGTGGGTATAGGCTATACCTACGGTTTGGAGTACCGTGGTCATTTGTGGCATCGGTATAGGTCCATGACCTATACCCACGGTTTTTCAAATCATGGGTATCTATTTGTCTCCACCATGTCAATGCTTAATCCAACCTGTCAAAGTGATATACCCATTTTTTTATAACCGTGCGAAAAAATAGTGAAAAAACGCAACAGCTAGGAATTGAACCCGCCACTGCCTGCAATATGAAACAACATTTCAACCCTTCTCACCACTTCAGCTACGCCGTATATGATATTGTATATCAATAATTTTAAATATATATGAATCTGGTTCCATATTTCGAAAAAAAACCTCAGCGAGTTGCGAACCCTCGTCGGCTATATAAGTATCCAGCGCTTAACCAACCGACCCGCGCTGACTACATAAATTTGAATCTGAAATTATTTTAATATATTAATGCATTTGTCTGTATTCAAAAAATGAAACCAGTGGGAATCGATACCATGAGAGAGGGAACAAACCTTCAATATCTCACTAACTAAGCCACCGAACGAACATGCTGAAATAATTCCATGAACCTAAATATATTAATTCAAACCATGGTTTTGCCGCCAAATTGTTTTTTTCCCGCACATTTTTTCCCGCCATGGCTATCCCCACGGTTTTCCAAAACCGTGGGTATAGGTCCCCACTCTATACATATACCCACGATTTTCTGAAACCATGGGTATAGGGCCATTTTCCAGTAGTGATAACTTGTAAAAGAATAGAAATCATGAGATGACGATCTAGGAGAAGATAAAACTCGCCAATGTGATTCCAATGCAATCAAAGGTGTTCAAGTCGGAGGAAGGATAGAGGTTCAGGGGCACATCAAGGTTCCAAGGCCATATGGACTCTCTCAGATGAATGAGACCTATAAGATGTGTTTTATGTATGTCAGATGCTTCCCTGGTTCATTTAATGAAAAAAACAAAATACACGACATGTGCTTTTGGAGTACATCACGTGTACTTGATGTTTTCTTTACTCCACATTAGGCATCCTCGAAGTAACTCCCACAAGGCCATGTGTGTGGCTACTACATGGCCAACACATTTCCTGTTGAAGAAAGGATATACACGGCATATACTCATAAAGTAAACGGCGTGTACATCGAAAATTTCCATTTTTTCCTCTTTTCTAAAAAATGAACAAAAAAAGAAAAATATACCTGAAAAGAAGGTCTGGGTTCATACATTGGTGGTTTTGAAAAGATCAGATACACTTGTAATGACCCTTGTTTTTTTATAGATTTATTTGGATGGGCTCAGGCCTCCACCTTTAAATTTTATGGATTGGGTTCAGGTGAAAATGTGATGCCTCTTATTTATTTTATGAGCATGCTTGGCTGATGACATGGAAATGTGACCTCCAAGTCAAAGCATAAGATTGGGGTCTATTTACCTTGGTTTTTTCATTTATGATGGCCTATGTGTAAATCATATATTTCATATAGGTACCATGGTTCATACATCTGGCTTAGGCCGAAGTAGGTGGTATCGGTCAGACATCCATTTAGGATCCCAAGTCAAAGTGTTTATTATTTTCTTTAATTATTTCCCGGTATTTAATAAATATGGAACACTATTCACCTATCTTTCTCACTAAATATATTGATATTGACACCGTTGTTGGTGGAGTACTGAGATTGTATCTCCCACCCTTCTTAGGCCATCTCTAGAAGCAAGGCAGACTTCATTATTGATGGTATTGATAAAGGGAAGCATTTAGCATATGATACATTTTTATTATTCTAGGTTGAAGCATAGGGAAGAAGATTGAGCCTATGATCGAGATTCTTATAGTAATAGTTTTTTCCTTTTTCTATATTTTTCTAGAATTATTATATCCATGAATCCCCTACATCCCATTATATCATCACAATTTTGTATCAAATGTTTATCCAGCTTCTGCCAGTTGTTTATTTAAATTTTATGGATTTATTTCCAAAATTTTTGTTGCTTGTTACTTACTAATTGTTGTTTATCTCAGTTTGATATATGACGTAATAGTCTCCCCATAGACACATACTTGGCCGTTGCTTCTCGTCAACATCCTATAGCATTGGGGGGGACGCGCTTGGGGTCTTGTAAACACCGTCTCAAGGCACTGTTAAGTGGCACTCTGGGGGGGGGATGCTACAAATTGGTATTCGAGCATTTTTTTCATTTTTTGTCTTACTTTTTGTGGTTATGCTTTCACCATTATAGTTTTATAAATTTTATTGTTGGGTGATGCACTTTCTTTGTGACTATAATATTATTTATAAATATTTAACCTTATGGGATCTCTTTTACTATATCCTAGTGATATGAAGTCGTATCAAGAATGAGTTATACTATGAATAATAGGATTAAAATTTCATGCATTATTCCATGCCATATTTACTATTTATCATGAATTTACTATGTTTCATGTCATTTCTATTTGTGCCTTTTTGTGATTTTATTTTAATAAATATAAATGTTCCAATTCTTGTAAGAACGGGTTATGGTTTGGATTAATTGGATGCCCAATTTAAATTTTTAAGGTTTATGTCCCTTATAAATTTGAATGGAAATTCACCAAATTCACCCATTTAAATGGAATTTAAATACATCAATAGATAAAAATGAATACCACATTTTAATTAAAATGGTCACCTTATATGTGTTCATGTGAGACTTTGACCTTACATGATCTTGTAGTGGATAGTTGGTTATGACTCTAGTGATCTTTCTATGAGCTTTTCTTACAACTTAACCCTTTTATTAGGAGCAATATGAGAGGTGTGTTTCATTTTAAGAGGGGTGTTGTGTATGTCCTTTATTAAGAATTTTCCCTATCTATTATAAATACTTTATGAGGACTTTGCTTGGATAATTGTATAGTTATGCCACTATGATAACCTCATGATATATATCGAGAGAATGTAGATGAGAATAATTATGAGGTGATGGGCCATAAGCCACCCATAGTACTTACTATAGTTTCACCTGAGGATCCTCCGACTGATATTCCATCGAGATTCGATGCTTAGTTTTGTAAAATTTTTCTTCAATTCATGTAGTCTGTTTAGGGTTCTTCTTAGCCCGCCCCTACAATGGCAGAGCTGACTCAAGACTTTTATTAGTATTATCCTCCCACATTCTCAGGGGATAAAAAACCTCGCACTGTTGAGTCATGGATAGAGGCTATGGTATCTATCTTCAACCATCTCTAGATGCCTATAGATCATAGGATCAATCTAACTACCTTCATGTTATGTGATTCATCCAATACCTGGTGGGATGTCTTCTCTCAGGATAATAATCATCAAGATATGGTTTGTGCAAGATTTTTGATGGCCTTCAATAACCACTTCTTCTAAACACTCTATGGGATGACTGTACATGGGAGTTGTTGAATCTTCAGAAGGGAAATATGACTATTCTAGAGGATTCTTATCTTTTCATTGAACTCTAGTGTTTCACATTGTCTCTAACTGATGACAAGTTATCGACTATGAGGTGTTTTGAGGACAGGCTTGGTTATGTTGTTTTCTCATAGGTGAACATATTTCATTCTAATACCATTACAGATATTTTAAACCAAGTCCTAATTACTGAATAGAATCTAAGAGAGGATGAAATTTTGATCGAAGTTGGTTCAGTTCTGAGGTAGGACGATGGTTTTTCTCGCTACAGTAACCACCATTTCGAGGGTTCACGTAGAGGCAGTTCCAGCCAGGTGACACGCAATAATATTTCCATAGTGTTTCACCAGTGTGTAAGTCTAGGACATTATAATCCAGTGTGCATGAGTAACCTGATTGAATTTTGATCTTGTTATAGGATGGGTCACCTTCAGCTATTCTTTTGGTCTTTTCCTCCGGAATCTAGTGAGAGGGGATCCATATCGGCACATCTATCATGTTTAGAATATGTGAATCCATGTCAATATGGGAGTTCTACTTCTACCAATAGATCTGGTTGTGGTGGTAGTGGTTGTGGATGAGGTAGTCAAGCCCTAGAGCTCTAGTGACAGTAAGGTGCATCTGCTTAGGCTAGTTAGGTAGAATCTCAGGGCCTCCATTTAGGCCATATTTATGCAGTGTAACTAGTGCCTATGTAGCATAATCTAAGGCCATCTACTGGTATAGGAACTATTATAGAATCCTCTAATTTTGTTTATAGACTTCTTGATATAGGTGAATCACACTCATTTATATCATACATGATTGTTGAAATCTTGGGTCTTACAACTGAGTACTTTTGTGGAGTCATGTATCTCGACACACCATTAAGAGTCAGAATATAGGGTATATACTAGTGCCTGAAGTTCCCCCTTGAAATAGGTGGGTTTATTTTATTATGGAGTTTATTAATCCTCAATATGATCAGCTTCAACATCATTATTAGTATGTACTAGATTGTTTCTAATCCTACCCAAGTGGCTTGTTATCATCACTTAGTGCACTTTACATCACCCAAGGAAAACATGTATATCCATAAGGGTGAATGAGACATCCAGGTGAGTCGATATGGATCTATGAATATAGGGCTAGGTGGTGTGACATCTTAGATGATGAGTCTTTTTATGGGTGATCAGGGGATGTAGTTATTAGAATTCCATCATTTAGTGGATCATTTCAAGGACATATTATCTTATGATTAATCTAACTTACCTCTTAAGAGAGAGGTTAAGTTCACCAAATAGGTAGTGTTAGGAGTGGCTTTAGGGTCAATTACTCCAAATATGATAGAACCTAAATATCTATAAGAACTCAATAATTATATTGAAGATCAAGAGGAAAAGGGTTTTATCTAACCCATAAAATCACTAGGGGTTTCATCTATCTTTTTCACTAAGAAGGTAGATAGTACCCTTAGATTTTGCATATATTAGAGTTGACTGAACCAGATTATTATGAAGAATCGGTATCCACCACCTCATATCAATGGAATCATCAACAAGTTATAAAGAGAAATTATTTTCTCTATGATTTATTTGAGGTTGGGCTACCATCAGGTTCATGTGAGACCATCATACATACCACATACAACATTTCAGAGAAGGTACACATCATATAAGTTCTTGGTTTTGTTTTTAAGATTGATGAACCTTCCAGAAGTCTTTATGGATTTTATGAATTGGTTATTCCACCCATATCATGATTCCGTTATTATAGTCTTCATAGATGACATATTAGTGTATTCAATATCTAGATATGACCATGATAATCATCTTGAGATCATGATGAATACACTGTGAGAGAACCATCTATATGTGATGCTCATAAAATTCCACTTTTGGGTAAGCAAGGTTAAATTCTTGGTTCAAATAATATTTGAGTCAAACATGTCGGTTCAAATAAAATAGGTGAGCATCATGGTTTCCTGTGAGAAACCAAAGATTTTGTTTGATATATGCATCTTCTTGGGGCTAGTTGGCTATTACAGGAAATTCATATAGGAGTTCTCATGCCTTGAAGATCCACTCATAGGCTTGAACAAGATGGGTGTGATGTTCATCTGGTTTGAATATTGTGAGATATTTTTTCAAGATTTAAAGGGGAGACTCACTTCAACACTGATCCTGATTCTACCTAATTATAGAGAAGGTTACACTTTCTACTATAATGCTTCATGGACCGGGTTGGGTTTAGGTTTGATGTAAGGAGATCGAGTCCTGGCATATGGGTTCCACTAGCTGAGGTCTCATGAGTGGAATTACCCTACACATGAGCTTGATCTATCAATTGTGGTTCATTCTATATGTTATTGGGGGAACTACTTGTTAGGAGAGTGATTCATTGTCTACATGGATCATTAAAGTCTCAAATACCTATCTAAACAATGATATTTTGAATATCAAATGTTATATGGGGTTTAATTCCTTCATGAATTAAATTTTGATCTTTCATACACACTCGGAAAGGGAAATTCCATAACTAATGCCTTGAGCTAGGAGATGGAGATGCAAGACTTCAAGAAGTCTAGTAGTGAGTGTTAGTTGATGGCTCTATTCTATGTGATGCATCTAGAGGTTCAAGAATAACATGGAAACCCAATCATATCAGCTCTTGAAATGAAATATTCCCTTTTAGAGTGGGTCTAGATGAGGAAGTTATCTAATTATAAGGGCCTCATCTTGAGGGAGTGTGTCACATGATAGAATCTGCCTTATAGTTGGGTTTTTTTATGGTAGTGAAACACTAATATTTTATGGTCATGTATGGGTGCCAATAGATATATGATAAGAGAATATTAGGAAATAAAATTCCCCTATTTGAGATGTTTATCCTGGGATTAACAAGATGTACAATGATATACATCATCAGTATTGGTGGGATGGTATGAAAACGTAGATAACAAGTTTCATCACTCAGTGCTTGAATTGTTAGTAGGTGAATGCAGAGTACCAGCAACCTACTGGGCTTCTACATCCTTTCTCCATTCAAGAGTGTAAATGAAATGATGTCACCATGGATTTCATGACAATATTTTGGAGATACACTCGGGGTAATGATTTATTATGGGTGATCATCGATAAGTTGACCAAGTTTGAACACTTCTTACCAATTTAGAAGACCTCATTTATTTATGACCTATGGAGGATTTACATCTGGTACATAGTGCCACATTGTATTCTACCACATTCTATCATTTTGTACAGAGAAACATGTTTCACATAATACTTCATGAAAGGGTTTCCTAAGGCACTGGTTTCACAAGTGCTCTTGAGTACAACATATCACCCTCAAACTGAAGGTTAGTTCAAGCAAACAACATGGGTGTTATAGGATATTATTTAGGCCTTCATCCATGATTTTGGAGGTTAAGAGGAAAATAATATTCATGTGGTTATGTTTTCCACTGACAACAGTTTTCAAGAAGAGATTCAGATGGATCTGTATGAGGCCCTCTACAGTTGATTTTTCAATTCACCATTATGCTAACTTGAGGTAGGTAATAAATATTTACTGGGCACTCATCTAATTTAGGAGACATTATAGAAATTATATCTCATTCAAAGTCATATGGCCACCGCTCAGTCTAGGAAGAAGTCTTATACCATTTACCATTGTAGACCTCTAGAGTATGAGGTGGGATATGAGGTCTTTCTACATATATCACTTAGATTGGGTCAAAAATTAAAAAAGAAATAGGTCAATTTATTACATTGTTATGTTTAGCCTTTTGAGATGGTGGAGAGAGTCAGGCTGATAGCCTATCGGTTGTTGTTACCTCATATGTACCAAGTCATGAACGATGTCTTATACATATCTCATATTTGGTAATATCCCCTGAACATATATCAATCATTTGAACCCAAGGATATTAATCTAGAAGAGGATGTGTCATACGAGGAGAAAATGATATGTATCATCGATCAAAGCGCAAAGGCTCTCTGAGGTAGGTCAGTTCATCTAGTCCAAGTGTTATGGTAGCACAAACGCCTATAGGATAAGACCTAGGAGTGAGAGGCTGATGTACGTGCATAGTGGATAGAACATTTCCTAGTTAATGTCTCACCACCCACAGAAGGGAAGCTCGAGAATGATTTTTCTTAATAAGGGGAGGTGGTAACATCCTGGATTATCTCAAAGTTATGAACCATTCATTTTTGTTCAATTTCCATTGTTTATCCCTAATAATGATTACTAATGGATTCAAGGGGGTCTCAGGTGTTTCTGGGGCTTTTTTGAAGCCCAGAGATCTGAAAATTAAAGAGGTAGATGGGGCCATATGGGTAGAATAAATTGTACCACCCAACCCACAATGTTTCCCTAAAATATGTAGTTACCGATAGTGGGTTTCCAGGGGCCGCACAGTTTGTCTACAACCATGCGACCAACTACAGGTTTTCTGAAAGTGGATTTCTCAAAGTTTTCACGTGGTTATAAAAATTGTGTGCCTAACCTTGTGGGGTGCCCCTTTGAAGAAATGTCTTGGTTAATGGTTGGATCATGGTTTAAATGACCCTACTGAATAACTGTGAGTCTTTTTTTTGAGGGTGAAATACCCATTTTCCCTTAAGTAATTTTTTACACCTTCATCTAATTTCTCCCTCTATTCTCTAGTGGTGTAGCCCACCTCCCTCATGCAAAAGCTCCTCCTCCCCTATTCACAGGGTTTGTTATTAAGCCTTCAATAAAACTCTTAATCTATCACCATTATAAGCATTTAAAAACCCTTAGTAAAATCTTCGCTCATCTCCTTTTTATTTAATGTTTCCTCCATCCTCTGTTGCAATATCTAGGTGTAATGTTTTTAAGACTATTTTTGGGGAATTTGACTATTTCATAATTTCTCCCATTCTAGGATGAATAAATCCTTGAAAAAGGATGAGTGTAGGGATGCTACATTGAGGTATGTGTTTTAGGTATTTTTATCTCTTTTGGTTTCTTTAAAGTGGTTGTTTCATTGTGTCACTCGTCGGAGCATTTTTTCAATGCATTAAATTTGAAAAATATAGTGAATTGAACATATTTCTATGTCTGACACCATCCCTGTGAGTATAGAATCACCATCATGGGTGATCTCTTTGACCAAATCCACCCAAACGGGTATGTTTCCCCTCATAGAGGTCTTTTTTCCAAACCAAAATTGGTAAACACTTCTTCAGGTGCAATGAACTTTTAATGAATGATTTGAAGAAATGAATTGAATTAAGATGTTAAACACTGGTGTTTTTAGGGGTTTCACTATGTTATATGACTTAATTTATAAATTGATTTTAGATTGAAATGTGAGCCATGGGTTAGGCCTCTTCTTGAAATTCCTTATATTCCATGTGCATTGACCAGGTAGAATGATTTATTCCATATTCAATTTATTATGCTTGTTTCCATATGTGCGTGTTATGTTTCTTTAATAATTATGCTTATTTCATATGAAAAATCAATGTTCTTTATACCTTGATGTTGTTTCTTAATTAGATATACTCATTTCCTTATTCCATAATTGATTCGCTTGAATTAGGTGTTATGTTTGGATAGCTTGTTAGCAAGTGATATTACCATTCCTTATTACTAATATGTGATTAGACATTATATTCTTTTTAAATATCCAAATTCTTTTGTAATAGATATGATTATTTCCTAGACCATATACTATTTTTACCTGTGGTGTTTACTTTGAAATTTATTTGATTAACAAGGGAAATGTTGATAAATATGTATCCTTCACTCAATAAGGATATTTGATAAGGCATATTGTTTATATGTTAAATAGATTATTTTATATATTAGAAATTATTTGGACTTATATGAAAAAGGTTAGAAATTATTTAATGTAAGTCCCTTGATGCATTTGTAGTCTCATGAGATGATTTAGCTTGTGAAATTAGATGGGTTTTTACCTCGTACGTTTAAATCATCATGTGAAATGTCTTGATAGTAAAGGTTACATTTTCCTAGGAAACATGGTGTCCAATATTTAAACAGTTCCTTCATTGATAATTCAGTTAATGTTATTCTCCATGAAATTTTTTCTATTACGTTATCTATGTTTTGATTTCATTCTCAGTTTATAGATTAAATGTAACGTGTTTCAGTTATTTATCTTTTCATATTGATTTTGTATTATCTATGTATTAATGTTGCATATGTGTTCAGTTATCTACCTTGGCATATTAATTATGATTATTGATTCATGATAGATTCTATTGTACCTAACCCTTACTAAAAATTGGAGCTCAACCTTATTTTTTCCCTTTCCCCATGATATTAAGATGAATTCATTGAATGAGTTTTAGGGACGTTCAGATATTAATTTTGTTATGCTTTATTTTCTTTTACCAATATAATATGGGAATCATGTATGTAATATAGTTTTCTAATAATGCTAAACTATTCAGTCCTTTGAGTTTTGAAACTTGTATCTATGAAAATTTAATAAAGTAAGACACTGGTTTTGGGACATTGGGGTTGGGTTCATTACATAAATCATTATAAAATTCCATAAGGATCACCTCAAATAAAAGGGAGTTAATGGAGGAAGAGTGGAGGAGGTGTTTTTCTCATGCGTTGGTGAGAGAGGAATATGTGGGGATATACTTTGAAAATTTTAGGAGGGAAAGTCATTTATTTTCCATATTTTAACGGTTAAAATGGTTATCCAAACCATGAACCAATAATTCATCCTTCAATATCCCAGGTTACCACCATCGTATGATTGGATTATATGGTTAGATAAACCATGTGTTAATTGTGAGACCTATTCTGCAACATTTAAAATGGTCTTTCTGAAACTATGTGGTGGATGTGCATCTCACCCCAAGCCAATACAAGCCACATGGTTTCCTATAAAATCTAAACGGTTAACATTTCATCATGTTCAAACCATAAAAAATAATTGTGCTCTTAATATAATGAACAAAAAACCAATTCACACTTCAGGTGCTTTGTTGTTTTCCCTTAAACCGTGAACACCAAACTACATACCAGGTCATAAATCCTCTAAAACATCCAATATTTTACCCAAAGTTACTAATACATACCCAATCACTAATGTCACATCTCATACCTCAATCCATATAAAAAATAATCACCTCATAATGATCTGACTCTCATAATTTTAAACTCAGTATTATTTAAAAAACATGGACCATGTTATAGAATTTCCAAAATTTAAATTTCTTTTAAAATTTTTATCACAAAAAGAGTGAAGTTTAATAGAATAGGTCTCTTAAACATATAAAAAATTTGAAAACATCATTAAATGATCCATAATAACCCACATCACATCACAACCATGATGTTATCTCAGTAATCTTTTCATGAAGTTCATCATCACATCATCCCACATCCATTTGGGAATGGGTAATGTCTAAACAAGACTTTTTGGTCATTGAGGATTGTCCTTTACCAACATCTAGGTAAATTATCATGAAACCAACTTCATTATTTCCTTCTACATCTTGAGCTGCCATAACTATCTATGAATATCATTATACATCTTGGTAATCCCTAGGTGAACATCCAATCTTAAAGCATGTGAATCCCACATTAGATCCTCACACATACTCATAGGTACTACCATAAAACCCTAAAAATAAAGAACCTCATAGGAATATAGGGACTAATTACGTGGAATATCTCTTTGATATATATTTTCCCTCATCATGAAGTAATATGATTCCTATATATTCCAACTTATTAGAGGGTGAAAAACAAATCACTAGTTTAAAAAGTAAATTGATGGTGGAAAAAAATCAATTGTTTAAACCCTTACATAAAAATGATGGCTATGGACCAAATCAGCCTAATCCTCCTCTCCTTCAGCAGCGGATGCTGGAACATGGATGAACGGGTCTCGAGGCACCCTTTTCACATCCTCGAACCGAAGGAATACCAAAAATCAGATTAAACTCTAAACATAGGGTTTTGTCCAAACTCCATAGGGTGATAGAGAGTCTCAAAAATCATCAAAAACAATGAGAGTATTATAGGAGGGACTCTACCTCAGTTAATTAAACCGAGATCTAGTTTAAATCCAAGTTAAATCAGATCCATGGAAGAGGTCGTAAGAGGAGAGGGTCGTGCTTCAAAGGGGGAATGCTCCTAGGGTGTGTGTTAATCAGTTATGAGGGGAGGGCCTCATATCCGGTGGTTGCATCGAAAAAAAATTATGAGATCAGGACTGGGAAATCATATTTCAGTCAGTGCTAGTTAAGGTCTTTGAACTCAATGTAGATTCTAATATGTTCATTCTTGTTTTTGACATGGACTATGTTTTCCATCGGCATAAGATATTGGACCTCTCGTATAAAGTTGACTTTGATTATCTTGTCAACATTAGCCTCTATTCTGGTGGAATGTTTTGGTTGGGTCCTTTTGGATTCCTTCTTATAGCCCTGATAATCTTTGGCAAACCCAGATGATGAGTGGCGACCTCGGGATCGAGACCTTCCATTTCTGTGTAATTTCAAGAAAACACATCTCAATTCTTCTTTAAGAAGGAGTTATATGTCTCCCGCTCTTTGGAAGTCATATAAACACTGACCAGAGTGGGTCGTGGGTCCCCTTCAGTTCTTAGTTTTATCACCCTATGTTCTTCGATGATGGTGGTGATGCCTTCTTCGAATGTGGGAGGGGAAACTTTGAGGTCTTCTTCCTCTAATTATTATTTTTAATATTCTTTATCATCTTATTCCTCTTCTGATGGAGAGATAATTGTTGATAATTACTCTCTAATTTTGGGAGAGAAATCATATTTCACCTTAGTGAGTAAGGCGAGGGTAGTTTGAGGTCCCAAGGACGGGTCGAGAGAATCTTTGGTAGGGTTATTCATGTCATTATAGGATTCAATCCATTCTTCTGTTTCTTTGGACTTGGTGGTTGTAACAGAAATCCTGCAGACAATTGAGTATATTTTAGGACTTAAACATATGAATTCAACTTGGTTGATGGGTAGTACATACTCTTCCCCAAGATGTTGGAAGGGATCAGTGAGATCCATTTCCAACCCATTCAGGGTAGTGATCCAATCAACGTCGTTGGCCAAACACTGCCTCTATTTCGTTTCATAGAACCCTATGTCGATGTAATGTGACTCCCAAAACTCAAACGAGGATTTATCATGGTGTAATGTCATGTTTTTTACATTAGATAAATATTTTATGCACTGATGGTATGATGATGGAATTGTAGTGTGCTGATGCAGCTAGGCCATCCCTAACAGGGCATTGAAGGCCGTAATTTTCTACACTACCAGGAACTCGGAATATAAAATAAGGTTTCCAAGACATTTTTTGATCTTGATTCATCCCAGTGGATTATTTTCACTATTTTTATATTCCAGCAGAGTTGTGGTGCAGGGTGTTAATCTGTCTTCGTCATATCCAAGCTGATGAAGTGTTTATAGTGGGAGGAGGTTGACTCTAGAGGCATTGTCAATGAAAATACTTTGGACATCCATTCCATTTATCTTTTTAGAAAAATATAAGTATTTGATGTTACGTTTCATGATGTTGTACAAAATCATGTCTATGAAGGAGATTATGGTGCGCCAATCTACGGGATTAATCTTTATCTAATAGACTTCGGCTGCTGCTACTTCAGCCTTGAATTCCTGGGGTCTTAGTAATGCTTCGATAAGAACCTCATTAAGGTCTACAGATAGACTCAAAGCATCTAGGATTGACATATTTTCCAGTACTGAAGGCAGATGCATTAGAATATCATATTTCTGATCTAAAGGTCAGCTCTTCTCAGCTTTGTGTTTCTCTTTCATATACACATTAGGGGCCTGATATTTAGACATAGATGGTCTGGCCTCTGTAATAGGAACTGGTTGCGCTACGGTCTTTTCTGGGTTTGGCAGATTGGTTTTCCCATATGCCTTGGGAAATATGATATTTTCCCTTCTTCTTACACGTACTCCAAGATAACTCAACTCATATTTCTTCTGGCAGGGGCATAGTGTCTTTTAGGTTCTCGTTGTGTCTGCCAAAGGGTCCTCCTGTGAATTTCTATGATATTAACCATTTGAGTTTAAGTGTGGATGAGAATTTGACTCTTACTACGATCATGCCTTCTAGGAGACCCTTAGCCTATGTATCCTCTTCCTTTGGCTCTCCAGTTGGGCAAGGGGAATTCAAGTTCATGGAAATATTCTCCATCAGATAAGGGGTCCATCAAGTGAATGAAATTAATGGAGACAAAGATCAGTTCCGGTTCTAATGATGTTTCGGTCTAACTGCCTCCTTCTAATGGTGTTGTTTGGGGGGTCAGTGATCGTTGTTCCATTTGGCGGGGTGGTTCCCATTGTACAATGTATGGTGGTATAAAGTATGAATTTTTTAGGACTATATTTGTCTTTGATTCCATCTCATCTTCTTTATCATTATTTCGTTCCTTCTATCCCTTAGAGGACTGTGGGGCTAAGGGTGACAACTATGTTACATCATGAGATTTTAGGGGCATGGTTGATTGTTTCAAATACACCTAGAGGATTCCATGAACTCAGTTGAATGTTTTCCAGAACATCCAATTGTATAATTTTTTCTCCTTCTTACTAGAAACTTTTTTTCATTCCTCTTCCTCTCTTGATTCTGAAGTGGAAACATATGCCACTTGTGCTGGTGGTGGGCGTAGCTTGACGTTCCAAAAATCCACCATCTTTTCCCAGTTTCATTGAAGAGGAATCATTCTTAGATGGTGTATCCTAGTATCTGGTGATTTGGATAATAATTTGGATGTTCCTCAAGAGCCACTTCATCTGATCTCTTTGGCTCTTGTAGCCGGAGAAAGTTGCAATTCATTGAGGCTATGATGTAATTGTAGATTTGGTCATCTTGGAATGAGTATAATTTATTTCATAATTCTTAGAACTAATTTCTTTTAGCACCCCATCGCTCATATTGCCAATGAAGGGGTAGTTTTTGGTGGCTAGGGGGTCCTGTATTGTTTGTTAGAGGCCTCACAATTGGATCCAGTGCTGGGGGTGGATTAAGCTTGATGAAAGCCACTTCAGATTTCCCTACTCTTTTTCCTGGGGCTAATGGAGCCCCTAGAGACTTATGATTGGTCCATTGAAATGATTCCTCTATCCATTGGGAAATGTTAGAGAAATCTCGGACCCCACTTGTGTACGCCATTGGGATGAGCGGTGTATTCAATTCATCGTGAAGGTTATTGATGCATATGGAGAGCATTTCATCTTGGGGAAGCAGCCAGTTCAGGTAAAATGTTTGGGATTTCTATCTGGAAATGAAGTCTGAAACTCTTTCATTCTTTAATTTCTTGCAGTTCATTAGATCACTGACCGTTGTCTTAGGTAATGTTGAACTGAACTGGAAGAGAAATTATCGTCGGAGGTTCTCCCAGACGGTGATTGAGTTATCTGGAAATCTAATATACCATATGAAGGTTGAGATCTACAAGGTTCGCACGATGCATCTATTTTTTAAAACTTCTTGTTCCCCAGTGTTCCCATCATGGCGTCATAATATGATTGGTAGTTCATTAAATGTTGTTCTGGGTCCCTTGATCCATTGAATACTAGGAATACAGGGTTTCAGAAGTTTGGCGATAGCGGAACATTGCTCACCCAATTTGTTTAGGGTTTGCACTCTTGTTGTATAGGAGTGCACCTCTCCTCCATGGATTCTAGTTGAGATGTTAGTTGATCGATGATATTCAATATCCTTGATGCATAACCTATTGGGCTTTATCTTGGGAAGGTGCAGCAGCGGTGAAATTTAGGTGTTCTGGTGCTACTGGAATTTGGGGTGGGTACCCAATCGGGGGTTTATTTTGTGGGTTTACTTGAATATATTTCGGCTACCTTCCTAGTGGGGGGAATCCTTGATTTCCTTCCGGGGCTGATTTTATGTAGGTTGATAGTCCTGATGCCAGATTGGATGGGCCTCTAATATTGACATCATTTAATAGGATGAGTTCATGTGGTGTGGGAACCTCTTCTGGGAGTTCCTATTGACATTTTGCAGGGGGAACTCATATAACATGATATCTCCCTCGATGCGGCTCAGCATTAATTCACCTGAACTCTTTCATTTATTCTTCATGATTGGAATATCTTTCTTCAAAATTTAGGGACACGTTTTTAGGGGGAGGTGGAGGTAGGTCAAAGAGGACCTTGGATTTATTCTTGTCTTTGTTTGTGTTTGGAGTGGATGGTAATGATGGATTAACTGAGGGGGATCCTAAATTTAATATCTCTCTCTTGTTCTGTGTATGTACACCATCAAGATCGGTGTGGGATACCTCTTGGAGGGAACCATATTCCCTTGAATCCTGTCCCTCTTTTTTATTTTCTTTGATATCCATGGGATTTTTGTTTACCATGTTCACTGATACATACCACATTAGGGGTGGCATATCTGGTGCGGAATGGCATGAAGGCTTTCTGTGTCCTTTGTTGAATTTTCTCCTTCCATTCAATGGTATTATTTGGGTTTTTTAGTGAATATTGACCCAAAGGGAGTACTGATTTGTCCTTATAATGTGCCTTCATCTCAAAAGGTATGATCCACGAGAAGTGGTAGGATGGGTGACTCCTATGTTCAACGTTCTTCCTAAACGGGATAAGATAGACGTCCATTGTGCAGGAACTTGTGGAAAAAAATTTCCCATCCCTATGGGATGGGTTTGCCCCCATTTTTCATTGATGTGCTAAAACCAAGATTTTTTGTTCCTATAGAGTAATTTTTAATTAAAAATTTCCTCATCACTATGGGCTAGGGTTTTTACCACATTGCAGTGGTAGCCACCACTTCTGCCACCTTTTTGAATTCCCGCACTCATGTGTCAGTGTGATCTGGGTATGGAATTACACATTCATAGGGTCCATGGAATTTTGAATACATGAGCAGTGCTTTATGGTTGACTTAAATTAGGTAGGAATCTTGACGGATGTTCTTGGTTTCCTGGCTCACAAGCTTTTTGATGGCATGGTCTATTTGGTCCTGATTCTTTTGAGACATACTCGAAGACATTTTTTGTGGAGTACTCCATCTTCCTTGAGTAGGTATTTAATTTGAATTCTTCCTTTGGGTAATGATGTTGCAAGATTTCATTTCCATGAGGTTTTCTAGATGAGATGCGGGGTGAAGTGTAGAGCTCCATGTTCTCCCGATCACAAAATATGAAATCTAGTTGTGGAATTTCTAATTAGGAGATGCAACTTGTGCAGTTCATGAAGGCATGCTAGTTTAAGGTTTTTATTTCTCCATTCTAATCGTGGTTGTCGTGCAGACGGGAGGGCTTCCAGTTTCATTATAAGGTGTAGCCCCCATAACCTCTTTACATGATCATTACACCCTTTGAAGGGAATGAAATTTTCTTTTAGCAGGAAAAGGTTCATCCATATATTTAGGCGAATGTCACGCATACATTCCCCTGACAACTCCCCTAGTATTTAGAAGTGAGAAGTGGTTATAGACTAATACATTTCTGGTGTATTATCCTTAGCTATTTTTCTTCTCACAGGAAACATATCATGTTGTTCTTTCTTCAGGGGATCCTCTACTTTCTATTCCCATCTTGACTACTGAATATTTTTTTCCAAATAGGCCGGCTAGTTGGAGCCTCATTGATATGTGAGCAGTGCGGTAGTGGATTTAAAGATTAGTGTGGCCCCAAACCATTTGATGGATGAGAAAGTTCATAACTCATCATAGATAGAGCTTCAGATATGTATGACTCTATATTTATGAGTGCCTCATCATATTAGGTCTTTCTCACATTTTTTCCAACAAGGGGAGGGGCTTCTTGCCAATATGAATTTTGATTGTGGGGAGGAACTTTGCAATTGGTGCTACAATAGAGATGGATACCATTGCAACATGATTCCCATACAAGGGGAGTTTCCCTATGGCACATACCCTGGGGAGAACCTTTAAGGTGGGATATAACGAGAGGAGGACATTCTTGCTGCTTGATGTCAATGAGGGGAGGACATTCTCAATGACTATTATTATGGAGAGGACTACTATCACAGCTTGATATATGGCTGAAGGAAGAATTTATGTCGAGTATATATTGGGGAGGAACTTCAGGATATAATCCAATGATGGGAGGAACTTCCCATTGCTTGAAGTTACAAAGAGGGGGGCCTTCACAGCAACCACCATTATGAGGAGGGCCTTTGCAATGACTGTCATCATGGGGAGGAATACAATCATGACTCATCATCTGACTGTAGGGAGAAGCATATCTAAAGCGTATACCCTGGGGAAGACCATCAAGAAGATGATAGAAATGGGAGTACTTTCTTGATACTTGATCATCAGGTCAAGGGGAGGGCTACCCTGATGCATGTTAGGAGATAGTCTCTTTTGATTGATCATTCCTTGTATATAGTGTAAGCCTCTATGGGTGCACTGGGGAGGACCTTTGGAGCTGTTGGCAGTGACATTGTAGGGAGGGACTTCAAAAATGCTACTGCAACTTCATAATTTGGTAATGGACTAACGTATTCTTGATCCCTTATTAATATATGTTCAAGGGAATCAAGAACCCTAGATTTTATAAGAGTAGGATCATGTATATTCTCTTCATTTTCTAGTTTCCTTTGGCGCATTTTATTTTTGAACGCTCTCTTGTAGGTAACTGGGGCTGCCTTTTGTTGGTAATGGCCTTCATATATGGGTCCTTATCTTGTTGGGTCTCATGATTCTACTAGGATACAATGATGGAAATCTTGCTTTTTGGGAGGGATATATTCCTACCCTGGAGTGGCAACCATGTTAGACTAGCATCTCCTAGTTGGAACGAGTATTTGTTCCCGGTCTGGTTTTCCGTGTATCATAGAATATTACCGTCAACCCTCCTGGACTGGAGTAGAGATGCATAACTTCTCCAGAGTGACTGACCCATTTTGTGATTAATTCATTCCTTTTGAGGAAACTAGGCCATGGACCTAGTTTCTCGCCTTTGCTGATGATGAAATGATATTTTGACATGTTTGGATGATATGGTCCAGAATCGATGTCTGATCAACCATCATTTCTATAATGTGCTAAGATACATCTTTTTCTGGAATGTGTATGAAGGCCCATTCCGATAATGGATTAGGAGTTTGTGCCTTCTCCAGTCCTCCTTGGGTTTCAAGTAGATAATGGAAGTTCTCCTATACTGGGATAGAGGAATGAGTCTGAAACTGGTTTTCTGCTATAGTTGCCACTGTATTTTACTAGTGGGATTCATATTCACAAGTGAGGATTTTCTTCTGCTCTCTTTACACTGTATTTTTCTCATGGGCTTTGTATGTATCCGTAGTAATTTTACTCTGCTCATATTTTCTTTACACCCAATTTGGATGGCGATCTTGATATGCATCAGTAGTCATTTTTTCCTACCTGTAGCTTGATGCTCTGTCTACATTACAGGACTGGTGACCACTAGCAGGAACTTGAATGTGCTCGTATTGTGCCACCCTATTTCTGTGGTGGGCTTGATTGGAGGTGGAAGAGTTGTACATCTTCCATATAATGTCATCGTGTTTTTACGGTGGAGTTCCCCATAGGAACTTGGGTAGTAACATGTTCTTGATTATATATTTTTCACCCTAGCTAGGCAGACTGAGGGGCTCGGGTCTCCTGGACTACAGTAGCTTCCCTTGAAATAAGGCTCTATTCAGCATGAGGAGTCTTGCTTGCCCAGTGTTGGTGGTGATTCTCTCTTGAAGGGGCCCGTTAGTAAGACCCATGTGCAGTTGAGATGAAGTTTTCAGAATTGAATTAATCTGCCTCCCTATGATAATAGAAGTACTCATTGTCAAGTTCCAGGGACATGCTTTTGAAATGGTTTGAGACAACCACCAAGGTCGTCTAGTGCCAAGGTATTAGCCGCAGCTACAGGGGTGACTAGAGAACCTTCACGGACTAGAGGTCTTGTCTCAGGACCTTCATTGTGTGGGGAGTTCCATTTTTGTGTTACTCTTTAATTAGTTTGTTGGATACCGAGTCTTGAAGATGCTGGGCATGCGATGGGGTCCTACTCCCTACACGGGCCTTGGCCGCCTATGGGATCACTGATAAGTGTGTCCTCATTAGTCGTTAGGATTCATATTTGACGATTCAATGTGGCATCCTCGCTCTTTTTCTGGTGTGAGGTGAAGTGGATTGACTGGGGTGATACCACCACCTTGGTTAAGGATTCATGTTGGGTGGACCGTTTTTGTTTTTTCTATGAGGTAATGTTTTTGGGGTGATGACCAAATGGTCCAACGAGAATCATCACCTTTCTCTTTTTACAAAGACGTTTTCATGTCAAATTCACCATTTCTTTTGTTTAAACCCATTCACATCATTATCCTTCAAATGGGGTTTGGATTAACCTTGTGGGGATTAAGTGATTTTCCCCTTATATATTGTGAAGGAGATTCCACAATCAGATGGTCCCAACATGCGATTACATGGGGTCAATTACTTGCGTAATCATTCCCCCTAGGATATAACTTCCTCATATGGTCTCCAGTGGGTTTATTTGTGGATCCGGAAACACCCAAATGCCCTGGTATCCATGATTCATGGACCTTATTTTCAAAGGTAAGAACTCTTTGGATAACGACTTGTCCAATGACACATAAGGACTCTCTTGGTTGAGAGGATATAAAGTTGGTCTCACCACACCCCTTTTGGGAGATTATTTCCTATTATAGGACTCTATTATATATTTATGTCATGTTAATATGTTTTTAAATCCTTGGTTCATTCCCGAAGAGTGTTTCCATGAAATACCCCTAGTTTGTAGGATCATCGTAGGTATGCATGGATTTTATGTTATGAAGGTAATGTTGACATAATCAATATACTAAGGCACTCTAGAGTTTAACGTCATCCAGGGGGGATAGAAGGTGACTTGATGTCGGGGTTGGACCCATAAGATAGGCATCCTACTTATCCTCAAGAGAGGAATTAGAGCCCATGTAGTTTGAAATGGATGGGGCTAACACATCAAATTTTCCCTCTTGAGAGGATAGGATTGGGTGGGACCTCTTGGAAGGGCACCCTTTTGAGATCGGGCCTTCAATCTAGAGTCCTACGTATCATGGTTTGATCAGGAATCATAGTTTCTATAGTTTAGAAAGGCGTGGACATTATAATCATAAAAAATAACTAATCCCATGTGTGTCATGATCAGTGTTAGAAAGAAGAGGGTGTGATAGATCCAACAAACCACATACCTCCTCTATTACTAATGAGAGAGGGTAGGCCTATGGAGGAAGAGGTCGGGACAACCATGGGAGAGGGTGTAGAGTAATGAACCATTTAATGTGGGTTGATATTAAAGGTCATGCATCTTAGACTTCAGGGAATTTGGGACATTCCTTAGTGGTAGTGCCCCAAAACACGTTCTAGGAAAGAGAAGGAGTGTCTTCCTCTTCATAAGGGGAAGTGAACACAACCCCCTTTAACTGATCACCATTCCTCATTGAATGGAAAAGAATGTGATCACCCTTAATCCCTAGAATGGGGAAGTTCAAGTTAGCATCCCAAGGTTGGACTCTGTGTAACCATGAGAATGTATACTTATAGACATCCCTGGATTCAAAACTGTTGTGGGGATATCCCTTGTGACTCTGCTTACCATGGTTATGTAGACTCAAAGGGGAACACTAATGCGCCCAATGATCTGATCATTCAGGTCTGGTTACTTAGGAGAAGGCTTTGGTTGAATGCCAAGGGTCTATTTTGCGGAGGGACTACAGAGGAATGGACAGTAATGGAGGGGTGAGATTGGAACTGGAGGGACGAACACAAGAAAACACCCCATTCCGCATGTTGTTTTTTATGCAGGATGTTGGAAATTATGCTTCACATAGTGGTATACAGGCAGAGGGGTCGTCTGCGTACCAAAGCAGCACGCTGGCATGGGTATGGACCATCATTCACCACAATGGTACGTGGTCTTGTATGCGGTCTTTCACGCGGCTTTGGGTTCCCTCATCATACTGGTCCCGTATGTGCTCTCGGGTTGAATCGAAATTGTGATGCACTACATGGAACACCATATCGAAGGATGGCCCTAGGAACAATAGCTCACAAATAATTCATCTACAAGAAATATGTGGTCTGCGATTATACCAATTTGGTTTATGGTTCTATTATTATTATTATGATTCTTCATTTTATGGTTAATGACTAGTTATACCTATGTAAGAAGTGGTTTGCAATTTGGAATTCACTGATGATTCAATACTGAAGCCGGAATCTTCTCTGAATTCTTTGTTCCAACATCTAGGGTCCCCATTGAGCATTCTTCATCCTTCCCCTCTCAATTATTTCTATGGTCCTTTTATATAGAATTAGGTTAAATCATATCTATGGGAATGTGGAACCATTTTCTGAAGGATGTGAGGATATATCTTGACCCATGGAAGACTCGTTCAACCAGGGTTTGTAGAGGATGCAGTTTGTGAGTCATGGTTTGTAGAACCCTCCCTATTTTCTTCGTCTGCGAACTGTTAATTTCATGGGATGGGATGTGAACAACCTTCATGTGCTTGATACTTTCATCAATGCAATTCATGGGCATCTTGGTTCTTTGGACATCAACCCATGGGCCAGTGCCTCGCAGGTCCCTCCATATACTGGTGGGTCATTGTTCTTGTAGTCTATAAAACCTTAACAGTGATGGTACATGGTCCACTGAAATTATTTTTAAAACTGGAATTCATTCAAGTTTCCTCTGATGTTTTAAACTCAATTTATGTCCATTTTCATTTCTAGACTTGCAGGAATGCTTTCTTCCTTTTTCAAAGTTATCATGGGAGCATTTTCTTCCCTTTTTTGAAATTTTTAGGACTCTACAAATGTATTATTTTCTAGTAAAAAAAATTCATTTTTATTATTATAAATTGTCAATTATTGGTTGACAATTATATATTTCTATATTTTTCTGTATTTGATACACTCCTTGTTAAAAGTAGGTTTTATTTAGGAAATTGTTTATATTCAAAAACCATTATAGTGTAACATCACTCGTAATAGACTTTCATAAGAAGAGGAAGAGTGGCAGGTCATATGGGAGTGAGGTAAGATTTGGTGATGTTGATGTTGGCCCCATTGGGGTAGAACCCTCTAGCCTACCCCTCATCTCCACTGCCATAAATGATCCCAAGGATCTCTACTGGCATACTACCATAGGAAAAAGTGCCTCAAACTATATTTGGAATGACTATAAAAAAACTAACCCAAAATAATGTCCAATAATCACTACTATAGAACATGTCTATATCACCCTGAAAATTTCATTTTTATAACTACTCATAAAGTGTTGTTGATTCGGTCGATGTTGTAGGTATGTTGTTTTATCAATGTTGATAAATGTTTATTTTTATCGGTACTAGTTGAAGCGCCGATATAATCATTATTTTATAAGAATGATTTTTAATGGTGATAAAAATTGATTTTTTGAGCATAGTTTCTAATGAGGATGTAAACAATACACAAAATATCAGAATAAAATTATCAATTAACCGAATATGGAAATCAATCAAAATCCATTACCATTAAAATTAATATAGTTAATATGAGTCAATTTTTAATTAAAATAGTTTTCTTTATATTTTCATTTTCCATTAAAATATAAATTTTAAAATTATAAAATTTGAATTATTTAAAATAAACCTCATTTTTTATTTTATCATATCAAAATTCACTTAGTATGAATTTTTGAAAATTTTCCTAAAAAGGTTGATTTTTAGTCAAAAAATACGGTTTTCAAAAAACCAGTAATTTGTACGACCTTACCATTATATAATAATGACCTAGAAATTTATAAATCCTTTTAAGCAATCAAATATGAATTTTAGAAATAACATTATACATTTTAAAATAACCTTTGATCTCATAAAAACACATGACAATAATTTTTATAACTAATTACAATGTTACTATAATATAAAAACTATTTTCAGTATTTACATTAAATCATGGGTTTTTCAAAGGTGATTTGGTTTTTTCCTTGAATTTAAAGCATCATATCCTATATATTTTTTATAATAATTCAATTTATACTATTAAAAATCGTTATTCAAGATAATTTTACCTTATATATAAATTTGCATCTTAAAAACATCATTTTCCTAGAAACTATTTTTACACGATTAAGGGTATTTATTTTAAAATTATCTTTTCACACGTTTAAAATATTTATTTGAAAAAATGATTTTCAAATTTTAAATTACAAGTTCCAAGTTAGGTAAAAAGTAATATCTTAATATTTTTATTTAAAATTAATTACTACGGGTAGGAATTAATTACCAAGGTAAAAGTACGTTTGGGTAAAAGGACCAGAGTTAGAACCAAAGCCATAAATCACACAAATTTGTCTCAAAAGGAGTGGTTGAGATGAGTTTCAACCCAAAGTCATTTTATTATCCTCTTTTTTCTTATTTTTGGCCTTTAATATTTGAATATTTTTGACACCCCAACAACATTTTCTCTTTTATTTTATTCAATTCTTGGTGGTGATTCCTTTGGTTATGGTTTGGGTCAAGTTCCCAGCTTGAATTTTTTAGTATTGGATGTTTTGGGTGAGTATTGGCCCTGTGCATGGTTTGATCCAAACCATGTGAGGCATATAGTAATGTGTGCAGCTCCTTGTTGATATCAGGGAAAAGGCTCATGACTTGTGCACGGTTCGGAGAAACCATATGGAAAGTGTGCATGAGAGGATGTTAATTTGATAGAAACATTTCTCATAGTTGGCACATGTGTTCCCAAACTTTTCAGCCAACCCATATGTGTGACCCATCTCTCTAGTCAGGTGTGCACAGTTGGTGCATGGTTTAGAAAACTGCACGGCTTTCCCAAGTCATTAGAAACTTGAATTTTAAAGTTTACCCTCCAATCTTTTCAACCCATTTTGGGTTCCCTCTGTCCTTGTTCGACCTAGGAACAACCGGGGGATTTCAAAACCCCTCTCCTTGACCCCCTAATCCATGGATTCTTCTATAAGGTTCTAAGGTTATTTTCATTGATTTCTTATAGGATTCAATGTCAGAGGTCAAATATTCTAATTTATCACCCATATCATACAAGTCTGTTTATTTTACATGAGAAAATACACTCTACCTGTCATCCATGAAATCTTACACATAATATACCATTTTATCATGTGATGATAAGATATAAAAATCACGTAATTAACAATCACCAACATCCATCAGGTTATAGAAGTTCACAAAAATAAATTGAAAGGAATCTCTTTTATCACCCATGATAATATTGACCTAATTTCATTTGAATAAAACAACTAAAAAATACCCATTGAAGTTTAATTAGATAAAATAAATCAACATTCCATAGTATCCCACTTTTAAAAATTTAAATATACCACAACTCTATGTTTTCAAACCCCTTCCTGATCAACTGTATAAAATTTAGAGCCACTCACATTGTAAGTATCAAACTATCAAGCCACTTTTAGAGGACCTCGATCAAGAAACTTCAAATCTTCTAACAACACAACTTGAGAATCAGTATTCTTGATCTATAAAAATTAATATAAATTATTATATTTAAAAAATATATGTGTCCACATAATATCTTTATTGATTTCAATATTTATCGACCTAACAAATTGTACAAACCATTCTATAGGCTCTTTATTAGCCAGTTTTTCTATATCTTTCCCATTTCATTTTCAACCTCTCATTAACATCTTGGTTTGTTCCTAAAATATTAAATAAATGGATCTCTAATTTCACTATTCAATATCACATATCTATGTTCCTCTAATAATTCTATTTATCTCAATGTAACATTTGAGCTCCTTCCAATTAATCGTCCAATTGCAAGAAAGATTTTTGATTTCCCATGTAATTGAGATTTATTCAATGTGTTTTCAACAAGTCCAAATTGATTGAATATTGTCTCAATATCATCCAATTATCTAGAAAAAGAGGTAAAAAAACTCCAATTCCAAACAGTCTTTAGAAATAGAGCCTTCATTTTGAGCTATATTTTTCATTTATGATTTCAAATGCCCCAGATATATGTGAAATAAAATAAAAAACATAATTGTGTATTTAATGAAGTGCAATGAATTGTTTATTTAAATTAAAAACCTATAAATAAAGTACCAATAAATTGATACATCTATCGATAATGTATGGAGCCTCCTAATTTAGCTTCCTCAACAAAATTCATAGTTAAATGCATCATGACACTATAAAAGTGGAGGAAATATCATATCTATTTCATAAAGTGTTAATAAAAATCACTCTGAAAGGTTTTCATGATGAAACGGTTATAGTGTTTTCTCACACAGTTGTCTAAATAATGTGAAAAATTGGAGTACAACAGTAGTAACCTTTTCAGGTAATAATATACGCAATGCCAATGGTAGTAACTTTTGTAACAAAATAAGTAAATCGTGACTTTTTAATCCATGTAACCTACAATGGATTATGTATACACACTATGATATGTTACTTGAATACCCATCAGATACCATCACATGATTTAAAATTCAATGTAATTTATCTTTATCCCTATCTTTTATTGCATGAATTTCTGGAGCATACTTTACCTTATCATCTAGCTATAGATCATGCTTTATGTTCATTGTTTTTATGTATTTCCAAGAATTGAGATGATCCTTGGATTTTAAATGCTCATTAAATAATGTGAAGATCAAATTGTCACATAAATTATTTTCAATATTCCTAACATTAATATTATGTTGCAATAAATTAAATTCCCAACACATAATTTTGAATAATATACTTTTTTCTTCCATTTTTGCGTTCTGATTTAACTTGATAATGCACTTCAAACACATTTCTGAATCCCATTCAAATGATGAACCTTCCCAAATACTATTTCAAAATTTCCAAGTTGTACAAATATTTAAGAATCTATTAACAACTTTTATGGTGGTATATGATCAACAGAACCATTGAATTTTGGCTTTTTTAACAGAAATCTATGAGATGCATCGAGAAATCTTCAATGAAATAAGAAGAAATATTTTTTATTTTTTGTTAATTATTCGGGATCAAAATCAAATTTACAAATAGGAAAAACCAAAGCAGTATAAGTGCTCCGACAAGCTAAATTCCCAAATTCAGGGAAGTTACTAATGGCCCACATTACAGTAGCTTGCATTTTGAACACTGTTCTAGAATATGCATCATATGTATCAAATCTATTAACCATAACTTCTTTAATTATTCAATTAGAGTTTGTAAGTATACATCAATATCATTTCCAGACATTTTGTTAAGAATAATCATCAAAATGATAAAAGATGTTTGTTTCGTACACATTAACAGAAAAAGGTCATATGAGATCAAAACAACAATCCAAATGTTATAACTGGTTCCCAAATTCCCAAATCGGTTGAATCTATTAGTAACAAAACCTAATCTTACAATCCATGGATCAAATATGAAATATGGATGTAATGAATCAAATTTTTTCTATGATTTTGAATCTCTTGGATTTTTCATTAACCCATCATTGTTATTATATATAGAATGTCACTTCATGTGTTTAGTTGTTTTTGATGACATGAATAATATTTTCAATTGTGGATTTAAAGGGAAGTAATTCAAAACCAGTATAGGCATGTTCCTTTTCTTCTTTATAGTAGTATATTGATTCAGACTTCTCACATCACCCATTGACTGAAATCTATAATAAGAACATGTGTTTCAATCCTATCTCCTTTAATCCTCTCCCCAATAAAGAATAATAAAATTGGGACATGCATTTATTTTTGTATAATTTATACTAAGATTGTTAACAACTTTTTTCATATCATAAAAATACCGAGGGATATTTTCTTCAAGAAATTACTCACACGACAATTCTAATATCATGGACATTGCCTTATTTTTAATTCCACATACGCATTTGATATAGTAAAACATTTGTAGAAAATAAATTTTTAATATTTCAAAAATGCACTATACAGCACTTAATTTCCAACATCAACTAAACCGTGAAACAAATTTCTCTACTGAATGAACTTTTCTCAAACATTAGCCTCTACAGAATCAAGATCAAGGCCCAATGATATGTTATAATCTTGATTGGGTTGTCCTACAGTCTAAAAAACATCACTTTTCAAGCTGTTATTTTCAACACCATCAACTATTTATTTTGATATGTTTTGATGTTGATGTTGGTGTCTTGAAATGCCGAATGCATCATTTTAAAGTTTTTAATTTTATTTTCAAATTTTTATGAAGTTGGGAGATCATTTTATTGATTGACATTAGTGCTCAAACTTTCTGTAATGTTTGATTCTCCCTGAAAAATCCAACACATATATTGAATAGGGAATTGATTCAATATCAAGTGTTCTTAAACATCATATCTCTTCAACCATATTATAAATGTATATTTAGAAAATAGACATCTTATTCTCCCATAAACAATTCAATAGGAAATTACAAATCTATAAACTCCTTCAAAACCTTAATATAATCTTGTGCATTCATCAGTAATGTCTTCCATATTTTATCCATATCAAAATGTGCCTACACTTGTTTAAAAAATTAAAACAAAAAAAATATTACTATGAAGGAAAATATATTAATGGAAGTTAAATAAAACAAACCAATTAGTTATAAGAATAATCATAAAGTACTAAAAAAGTCAAAGTAAAAAATGGATATCCATCATGGATAGTATTATGTAAAATAGAATCAAAATAAAAATCAAACATTAATTAATTTAAAATAGGAATCATGGTAGAAACTCCATAGAGACACTACATCTAGGTAAACCTATTAATTATCTATCACCATAGCGGTGGATTTGGAGTTCTAACACATATATTGATGGAGGGGGAACCACATAATTCTTAACTATCATTTCTAATGGTGATCTAAGAGATTCTATTTATGTATGTCACATTCTATTTTTTCTTATTTATAGATGGTACATCTAAAACCAATTAGAGTGGTTTTAAAATTACCTAACAGATCCACTACATTCCAAAAGTGTGTATTTGAAGATGTTTTATTTGGAGTGAATAATTTTATCTTACCAACTAATTTTTATGTTTTAATCATAGAGGAGGATAGGAACTCTGCTTAGTCACATATAATCTTATATAAACATTTCCTATAAATATAAACTGAAATCATTATTTTCCCTGAAGGTACTATAATAATGAAGTTTTGCAAAAATACATTCCACTTTAATATTTTTGATTCCATCATTTACCCATAATAAGATAACAAAATTTTTTTACATTGTCACATTCTGATGAGTATAATCCACGTGAATAATGTTTTTTGATATAATAAATTTTTCATTTGTGAAACAAATCAAGATCTGAGAATTTGAGAAATAAAAATTTGGAAAAATATAAATATTATATCCAACAATATTTATATGAAATAAATTTTGATTTATTTGATGGATTTTACATTTTATTTAATAATAAAGTGTGTGACACTTCATCTCTAACATAGGAAGTGTAAAATAATGTGTTAAGTAACCCAAATCTGTTTTATATTCAGTCCAACCTCTAGATCTAGAATTAAAACCCTTGCCTACTAATTTGACATAATTTTTTCTAATATAGTGAAACAAGACCGAAATGATAATTTTAAGATATTTTCTTTTAATAAAAAACAAAAGTTGATAGATATTTTGAATTAAAATTCACAAGTTATATGATATAATTAAGGAGATATTCTTGAAATGTAGTGTATGTGTTCCTAATATGATTGTAACAATAATGAAACTAGCCTTCATTAGAGTGGATTCTTGTTTTATGGTATTACTTACTAACCTATAAAGTGATATTGTTAACTATGATCCTTATAAATATTTAATAACCACCACAAATATAATGATTCTGTACTAAATAACTGAATAATACTCAGACTATTCCTCTATAACACATCGGGTGTAACTTGCAATTGCCAATGGATGGTGAAATAAAAGGGATTGAGAAATAAATATGTAAGAGATATATTTCTCACTTTTTAGTGTTAACTAAAATATCAGTGGTTCATGAAAAAATTTCAACATGACCTTATCAGAAGTTGGAATTACTCACACACATAACCTAGTCGTTGGAAATGGTACATGTTAATCAGGGACACCTGGATGATAATAAATGAAAATAAATATATAAACATGATATTCCACATGATCAAAATTCAAAATATCCATAAATTATATAAATTTCATAAAAGTAGGAAAAGAACACTTATACATATGTTAGGAAAACCAAACACATTCTAAGTACTAAATATGGATGTTTAATGAGTAGGGTCTCTTGAATGAATAGTTTTGGGAAACCCATGCATATATTATCCACTCATAAATGTAATGGTAAAAATGATCCAACTACTTTTCAAGACTCCAAATGGAACAATTTTTTTTCCTCTGACTCATTACCCTATCCTAGATCATGTACAAGAAGTTTTACATGCGTTCTAAAAGAGACACATGTAAGGTGTGAGCATAACATACTCACTACGTGATCACCTCTCAATCCCCAACAATCTTTCAAAATCAAAATTGTTTGAAACAATAATAAAAATATATAGGAATAAGAAATATAACAAAAAATATACTTTAATAAAGTAATTTAACATATATTTCAATGATAATTAAAAACCCACTATAGTAAGAAGACCCATACTTGATATACCTACATTAGGACTCAATAAAGATCGGATATAACTGATATAAAAGAATTCAGTTGAAACACTCATCCCATTTGAGGGAAATGAATAATATATATTATAGTTAGGTAAATCTTGTATCTCATACATTCAAGAATAAGTGGAGGGGTATACTAGTGTCAAGGCATAGTGATCCCATCACATACTATAATCCTACCCATAAAGAAAGGGTGTATCTAAGAAATATTCTCTATATAATCATATAATATCACTTTATATTGTGCTTCATAGTCTACTAAAATCAAATTTAACAAAAATTATATCTTTTATTAAAATTTAAATCATTTTAAAAAAGAAACAAGAAAGATCATAACACATTTTATAACTTGAAAATTATTTTAAACCATTGAGGGTGTCATCGTGATATATAGAATACATCAATTACATTTTTTATCGACATCAATAACTTATTTAACATGAAATGAAAATTATTAAACAAATAAAATTCAACAATTTTTCAGTCTAGTATATCAACATGATAATCATAAACCATGGTAAGTAAAACTACATAAAAACATTATAAAACAATTTTTTAAAAAAATAGTTGAAAAATAACTATTTTAATTTATTAAACTGAGATGAAAACCATTTCTAGACCAACCCTTTATGAATATGATAGGAATAAAGGTTCCTCTAATCATAATAAATATATAATTCTACATTGAGGTCCATAGGAAGATTACAATCCATTAATAATTCAATTTGACAAGTATAAAGAAGAGATCAAACCCAATACCATGAATAAAAAAATAAAATAAGCAAGGATAGGGGAATACCACGCCCTTAAATTGCTTAGGGATAACTGGA
Source organism: Viscum album (assembly GCA_963277665.1). NCBI lineage: Eukaryota > Viridiplantae > Streptophyta > Magnoliopsida > Santalales > Viscaceae > Viscum > Viscum album. Next base: position 195,138,052 of record OY728157.1, on the reverse strand, counting down.
TGGGACAATTCGGGGGAGATAGGGGTTGGTGGATCAGTCTTGGACACAGATAGAGGGGTCTACGACTCAGACTCAGGCTTGGGGAGAAGTGATAGTGACAGTTTGGCATAGTAGGGTGTGAGGGGTGCCGATGATGATGGAGAAGGGGGGAGACGATGAGGGGGATAATGGGGTGACTATGAGGGGTCTAGGTTTTTAAGGTAACAATGGAACAATGTGTGTAGGTTTTGGGTACTATGGGAGAGGTGGGGAAGAAATATGGTGGTACAAAAATGTTTTAGCGGTGGTTTTTTAAAAATTGTCACTATATTTTGATGATTTTTTTAAAAGGCGATTTCATAAGCCACCACTAATCGATAATTACCGAATTTGGTATTGTGAGACTCCCCCAATATCCCAATACCTTTCATTCATCAAAACGTATAAATAAAACACATCGAAATTATACAACTCTTGGAATTTCAATCTAAGACACTATTCAAAAAATGACCCCTACTCCCAAATTCCCAAAATTCAAATTCTTTATACAATTTATAACTCATTAGGAATGTGGTTTGAAAAAAATATATTCCATATAAATACTCATTACCAAGAATCCTTATCATCCTTTCAACCAACACAGAGGACCTACCTCGGTTTTCCATTTATATCCAAATTGTTGTGTTCTACTATGGAACATTGAGTGACTTTCAATTACGTAACTCCAAACATGGGGTGAATAATTCCATAAAGACAGATCCACCACTCATAACCATCATTGAAACATGAATGTAGTTCTTACCCATTCCCTTCTATCCCAAGAAACAATATTTTCATCAACTAGTTCATCCTTGAGCTTATAGTGCTCCCCACCATAAGACTCGGCTTATAAAGGTTGATTCTAAGGCATGGTGCTCTAAACCAAAAAATTTCATTATCAAAAAACTAATTTATAATGGTTATAAGACATCCTTTATGTTATTTACATATCACCATATCGAATTATATGAAAATTCACTAGATAAATCTCTCCTGGATGATAATTATCAAAGAATCTTGGCTTCATCCACTAACATGTTATCTCATTACCTCTCAAACATGATGAATCAACTCCCGAAAAGAAGGTGAAGACCATTATGTGCATCCAAAACATTTTAAACCCTATTTTTAGTGTAATTACATAGATGGGTCCCCAACCACTCAAACTAGTTGTCGCCCTTTAACCCTAAGAACAGATACCTCATCAATCTAACTCATGCTCGTACCACATCAAAATTCTCTTGGGATAGGTTCCAATGCAAGTAATCCATACAACATCACATCAAAATTTCAAATCTAATGTTTATAATGAAACTAGATAAAACCCATTTCACCAGCACACTTGCACACTAGTTCCACCTTTACTATCTAATGACTAGTCTCATCACACCCTTGACCATATCCATGTGGGGTTGTACTTACTCAGCCCATATTCCATCCATTACTACATGTAATGACTGCAGATGATCATCCCACTCATGCATGAGTTCTAATGTGAAACATAAATCACCATCAGTTCGTGGATCATCAAGAACATCATACGTGGCACCCACTAAATTTCCATATATAATGAGGGTCACCCCCTCCATGACCAATGTTGAACTACCCCCATATATATTTACTTATACCACTCCTAAAATGCAACCATAATAGTTTCCATCATCATATGTGTGTAACTTCTCCAAAGACACACTTACCACCATAAACTCTTGACACCACTCCATTCATGTTGTCATTAACATCACCCCTGAATCAACATTCATCAATATCAAAATTTCAGGTCACCAAACCTGTAATAATCCTATAATGATTCCTCCCTTACAATATAGGATAAGGAACAACCTTGGGTCAACCACATCACGACATATGAACCCATATCCAACATCACCTTTCACTATAGGGGAAAATTTTCAATTTAATCAAAACTCTTAGTAAATCATACTTGTAAATATCGATCATGTATTTTGGTCCTCATCTCACACACAACCGCTCAATGAAAAATAAAAAATTGTATCGTGCATAATCAGCATGTTTACCACCTCATTTTGATTCGAATTCAATGGAAATATACTTCAACATAACCCAGTTACACATCCCGAATCATTCTCCCAAGAGTGTGATGTCATAAAATCTATAATGCCTCGACCCTAGATTCCCAGAGTAGATGCATTATTTTAATACATTGGACTGATTACAAGGAATCATGTCCTGAATGACCGATCAGTTTAGCAGTCTTGGAAAACATATTTAGTGCATGAATGTTATATTACACTTTCTAACAAAAAAATCCTTTGCTAATTCCATTGTTACCTTAGCTTAACCCTTCATCTCAAACATAAAACACATATTAGGATCTTGGGAAAATAAAACATAAGAAAGGGGTGAGCTCAAATGCTCAGTGAGGGTAAATAATTTAGCGTAAGCTATAAACTTTTAAGGCAAAATGTGTAATAAAAAACAATATCATTTTAAACATAAACTTGAACATAATATGGAAAAATTAAATCAAAAATTACCATAACAACATGCATATGGATATTCTACTAGTAGAATAATCACATGTAATAAATAATTTCATATTGACACAAGCTATTGTACCAGAATTTAATTTATATGTCAAGGCCTCGTACTAGGACCTAGGGGATAACTGTAACCAGACCCTAACCTGGAGAGCCTCTGTAACCGGACTCCATCCCGGAGAGCCTCTGTAACCGGACTCCAACCTGGAAAGCCTCTATAACCAGACTCCAACCCGGAGGGTCTAATATAACTGGACCCCAACCCAGAGGTCTTACTTTTACCAGTCCCAAACCCGGAACATACTAGTCCAATACATTCTTCTTAAGAAAAAGTTGAAATATAACATAAACATTCGTATTAGAACTAGCATATGAAATGTCAATACTTTATCCACAAACCATGAATGGTTTAAAAATAACACATACACAGACAAAGATATCACAAAAAATTAAATACAATATGAAAGATTTTTATCATAATAAATCAAATTCAAAAATGTTTAAAATCTATTAAAGGATGTTGACATAGATGAAAATGATTAGTAAAATGCTTTGAGAGAAATACCTCTTTTTCATGAAATAATTTTAAATACACACAATTTATAAAGGTATTAATTTATAAGCGATGTTTTAATCAATGTGTCCCATACCACTTTGAAATTTTTTAAAAGAATTATAATTTCAAAACATTCATGTCCATATAAAGAAATCTTTAAAACCATTTTAAAAACATAGTCATTAATGAGAAAGGGTTAGAAGAATAAAAAATTTAAAAAATTTAAAATGATGTTTTAGTAAAAGAGTACTTTAAAAATAATACCTTTAAAAAATATTTTATAAACATGGATATTTATAATAAATATTGCCCAGTAAAAAACATACACATAAATAATCTCTAATAATATTGATATTGAGGAATTACCCCTTACCAATTTGGTAACATATGAAACATACACCCCATGAAAGAAGTATCATAAAATTAATATGTAAATAAACATAAATTAAATTTTATTACCCAAATAATACAATTATGGGAAGTATATACACCAAAAAAAAGGAAATAGTGGTAATATAGCATGAATCTCACAGGAACAAGGAGTGAGATGAAAACTCCTTACCTTGCACTTTCCTTTGGTCGAGGGTATGATTAACCTAATGTATAATGAAAATTGTATGTTATTAGATTATAAAGGAACCATATTAAAATTTATCTTATCATAAATTATTCATTTATGACTTTATACTACCCATTTAATACTGATTTTCATGTTAAATTAACATTTTGGGTAATAATCGCTTTCTTTATCGTACGTTTTTTAACTTGTTATTCTTGACCGTATCATTTAGATCATGACTAGAATATATCCAGAATACAAAAATTGATTCATATATCATATATATATATAATATAAATATATATAATAGATAGATATTTGAAATGTAAAATACAGTTTATGGAGACGGTAGGCCGTACGTACGCATAAACGCTGTTTCTGTTTTCATATCATATTTAAAAGAAGTGAATACGATATATGTATGTAAATATATATATATATATATCCAGTAGCATTATTATGTAATATACTAAATTCTTATTTGTAATATATATTTTTATAATCATCGATGAATGCTGAACGTGGAAATGAATATCATCGTGTTGTGGAGACGGTGATCTGTACGTACGCATGAGCGAAAATATCATTTTTTTAAAAGTGTGGAATTGAATGGTATAATAATTTTACAGATACATTATCATGTTATTTTCACAATTTATATACATAATACTCATCATTATATCCATCCAAATAACATAGTGTTGAATAACAAATTACACCACGGCGTGGAGATGGTAAGCCATACGTACGCACGCATGGTGACATTATCATTCACAGGATGGATAGAATAATGAATATGGATGTTAAATATTTATAATAACATTAAATTATATGTAGGGTACTGGAGTTATTATTTAGGTATGGTAATAACAAATAAAGAGTAAGTGGAAGAATAAAAGAACTTGAAAGAGGGTGGTGAAATCATTACCTCTTCTTCGGGTTATTCATTTTTATTTTACCAAAAGGGATCCATAGGTTGGATTTATGACCAAAGAAAGACCTATATAATGAAGATAGGATAGTTGGGAGGATATTTGATCAGGGTTTGTCCGAGCCAAATGGATTTTAAGGGGTGAATTTTAGATAAGGAGAAGTTCCCTTTTATAAGAGGGGTCATGGGCACCATAGAAAAAACATAAAATATTATTTTATAATAAATTCATTTTCGGGTTATAATGTCTGAAAAATGAATTATTTAAAGTCTGAGGTGGATATGGGTCTAAAACCACTCAACCAATAGGTTTTATATAGGTTTGGGTAACTATATTAACCTTATCTTTTTTATTTAACTCTTAGTTAAATAATTTGATATTTATCACGTCTCGTTGTATTTTTATTTTATATGGTTAATAAACTTACTATAAACATCCTAGAGAACCCAAAGGGGTTCATTAATGACATATATAATAGTATTTAATCCCTTCGGATGAACCTTAGATTTTTAGGAATAGAATACCAATTAATAATATAATATCTGTTTTAAAAACTATTTTATGTCAATTTTGACACAATTTGGTATTTTGGTTTTTCTAAATTCATAAATGAATTATTAATTCCACAAATATTCATTAAATAAACCCTAATATGTCCTATTAACCTATTAAATTAGTTTAATTCTTATAAAGTCTTAAATTACATTTATTTGGTTATATATAAGATCAATTATTTTTATATTTCATTAATAAGGTAATTACTACATCATCATTGTGTCATAAATAAATTAAAATATTTAATTTCTAAAGATTATAAATAAAATAACATTATGTATGAAATCTTTTTATCTTTATAATGAATATTGATTGTTGAATTTATCTTATGTTTAACCCAATATTAAAAATGATTTAGTTATTAAACATTGAATTTAACACTTTTAACTCTTCTTTAAAATAAATAATAATAAATGTCACATTCTAATCCAAGTGGACCTAAAGGATAATATATTATTCCTAAGGTTGTTTTTTTGGTCTAATTACACTTATCCAATTGAATTATGATGTTTGTTAGACTAATAATTATATCATTTATACCTATAATTACCCTATTTACTTTTAACTGTGGTCAATAAAAGTCAAATGATACTCTTCACCAAAAATTATTTTTATCTTATTGAACGACATTTTACATAATTATATAAACCTTGTCTCTCTTATTTTTGAAATTCAATTCACAGAAGTGGTAAAATTAAGTTTTATTCAAATTTGCAAATGCTCCTAGGAGGTTGGTAAAAGATGGTAAAATTTCAATAAAATTTTTATATATATAAACTTCTTATAAAATGACACCAATGAATTAAATTTAACTTATATATGTATTATTTACCTATTTTTACCTAAAATAAATTTCAATTAAATAAATAATTATTTAAATTAAATGTTGGTTTTAACTAATAACTCAGTGTTTTCACTATTCATTAAAAATTGAATATTTTCAGTAAAATACCAAAATTCACCCTAAGCTAATTTTGATGTTATGAATTCAAAAATTAAGTCTATTTTACTAAATTAAAAACATAAAAGTTTCATTTATTAATTTAAAATTAATTCCTATTGTCAAAACCAAAAGGCGTGTTTTTATGAAATAATAACCATCAAAAGATTAACACATGTTTATGTCATATGTTAAAGTGAAATGACTTAAAATTACCAATATTGCATTAAATGGTAAACCGATAATCTATTTATACTTACAAAGAATTAAAATGTATAATTTATCACTATAAATTATTTTGATTAAAAAATTTGTTTTCAGTTAAAATATAGTATTTTCACTATTCACCCAAATATGAATTTTACCAGAAAAACAACAAATATTTATTGAAACTAAATTCATATGTCCCTATTATAAATAAGAAGTTTATTTTTCCAAATTGAATATATAAAAGTTTCAAATAATAGATTTAAAAATCGTTCCCCATTAAAAGGCTGTAAAATTTCATTTTTTAAAAAATAATTCTTATATCTGAAAAAAATGAATTTTTTCTTACATTATGTCAAAAAAATTCATAATATGGATTCTAAAATTATAAGAATTATATAAAGTACAAAATTAATTTAATACTATTCATAACTTCTTTTGAACGGCTAGTTTCGTAAGCTGTGATGCGCTAGAACTCGGTGTTGTGTGTAGTGAAAGTTATTGGATTACTTTGAACAAATAACGTACTATGAAATCTTGGGGTGTTAAATTCAGATCTCATTCAATAAATTTCATCCTTTCAATTTGATTTTTTTTTTCAAAAATAAAAGATGAAAATAGAAAATACCTTTGTGGGAAAACCCACATCGGAAATTGGGTTAATAAAATTTAGTCTTAATTAGAGGAAAAGGGAAATGAAAGGGTCACCACAAAATTATGATATCAATTAGGAGAACATCGGTGGAAATTAGAGACACATAATTAGAGGGAAAACGTAAATATTTATAGGGATTGATTGAGGTAATTAATAAAAAACTAGTGTAAAATTGAGGGCCTCAAATACATCAATCTATGATGATTTAAAATACCACCAGTTCAACAAAACATAAGGTATTAGGATAACACATTTTGGGTTTTAATATCTCTTCCCTAATGTTTAAGAATTAATTTACCTTTATAATAAGAGGAAAAAAATTATATATATATATACTTGACATGTAGAGTTTCATCCTCCAACTAATTCCTATCACAAACACATCTTTCACTCCAAAAGATTTCAAAAAATATTTTCTATTTATCCTAATCGTATAGGGTTATATAAAAATAATGAATTTATAATTCACATATAAGAACCTTAAATAAAGATTATACAATCCAGGGACTTCATGCAGTCCAGTTGTAGGCGATAAACCACAATCGCACTATGGTTGTGGGTTCTATTCCCACAGCTTTTTCTGGCGCGACGGATTGTCACACGGTCTGTGTGTTGTACTTTTTATAACAATACAAAAATAACCGTAACAATAGTTTCCAATTAAAAACATAATCCATTCCAACCTTTATAATTATCCATCATACTTCTTTCCAAACTCACAGTCCAAAATTTATAAGGCAGTTAAGCACAATGAAGATCCTTTTAGCCACGTAATAACATGTGAACACCTTCATCATGTAACACCCTGAGTTACCATAAAAACTTATTGATTACATTTATGCTCCCTTATCCATTATATAATATAGGATATATTCATTATATCCAGAAATTTTGAATATTCCAACAATGATGAAATAAAAAACTATTAATCAGTTCTAAGGAAGTCAAGAATATCTAATATATTTTATCCAAATAAAACATATCTTATTCCAAAATCACTACCTCATTATCAAGACCAAATTAACAATTACCTTTCCTTCAACCATGTGTTTTCCAAAAAAGTGTAACTTACTATTAAGTCACTTTTCTTAGAACCATATAATCTCAAATCCTGAATAAAATAGTACAACAGTACAATCTTTATTTATCTCAATAATTCATACAACCAGTATATTGTTGATACAACACTCCAATGAAATAATTCTATAATAACAACATAAGAACACTAGTCATTCCTCTTCATATAAGGTAGTATCATAACTTTATTATTATCCAATATCATTATTTTTGGTATACTCTGATGACTGGGACATTGATTCGCACAGTGTCCCAATGCCTTATAGATGAAGAATTTTACATTTGAAACCTTTTTCTTACCCTTGAAATCACGTACATTGTGTTCTTTTTCTCCACACATATAACAAACTCACATTCCCTTCATGCATTTACCAAGGTGATTATTTCTGCATTTATCACATATGAGAAAATCCTTCTATCTCCTCTTCCCTTTATCCATCTTTCTCTCTACAATAATTTTCTTCTCTTACTTCCCTTCAAAGCCATATGACTCGGAAGTTCGAGAGTCTCTCTGCTTGAGAGTGTCCCTCCTAGGATCTCCTAGGGATGAGACTCCTTTCCCAGTTCTGCTTACGCTGGTGGGTGGACGATTTATTTCTCCTTCGAGTTACAGGAGGGAATCATCTCTATCAGAAACTGCGAATCCGGGTGGGCACGGTTAAATTTTCTTGCAAGTGACATTTTTTCGCAGCATCGGTTCGTTCCTGTCGTCACGAGGACCTTCCCGACGATGCTTCCCCCTCACTACCGCCAAATCTGGGAATAGGAGGTGGAGCCGGATCTCAAATCCACAACATGTTTCAGATCTGTGTGGGCTGGGTTTCAATTCTTACAAGCAACGATGTTCATAGCATTGGTTCTTCCTCATCGCCGTGAGGACCTTCCCGATGACGCTTCCCCCTCGCTACCACCAGATCTAGGAATCAGGGGTGGAGCCGGATCTCAAATCCACGACAAGATTCAGATCCATGCAGACACCCGTTGTGAGGAATCATGGACTTGATAACCCTTGCTATTTTGACTTACATGGTTCAGAAGAACAAAGGTCATACTCCTGACCTGTGGGTAGCGTGACAGAACAAGTTGTCATGGAGAGCCCACCATGTAGGTTCTGTATCGCGAAGAAGCCGCCGTGAATATTCATGGTGTGCGATTATCCCACCGCGTTGTGACTGCCTCGCGAGAAATCAGACGCGAAGCTTCATCATCAAAGAAAGAGCACCGAGATTCAGCCACAAAGATCCATCCCCGAAGAATCTTGGTTTGCGAAGAGCCCACTGCTTTGTAACTGTCTTGTGAAGTTTCAGTAGAGAAGCATCATCCGTGAAGAAAGATCGCGAAGAGTCCAATGCACTGAGCCAGTCCGCGGTCGCCCGAGTGATTCGCGGAGTGTTCCATCTGGGGAGCGAATTTGGTTATGGAAGCCCTGACCGCAGTTCACAAAGCTACTTCATGAAAATGTGATACGCGCAGGCCGGGGCGCGGAAGAAGGCCACTGAGTGGATTGTTCAGATCAAGGGCACTTGGTTTGGACTAAGCGTGGACAGTGTGCCGATTGGACGAGGCCGAACCTGGGTGAGCATTTAGATTCTCTTCACATCATATCAGTACTGATCCATGGAGACAGAATTAGTAAACCAATGGAAGAGGTTTTCCCTGATGGAAAAATAAAAGGCAGCTATCGAGACCTAGAGAAACAAAGATTCACTCTTAGAAAAATGCATGTCTCTATTGGTGGTCGGAAAGTTTGTTGGAAATTTCTCAGTAAACCAGGGGGCTCTCAAAAACACCCTCCAGAATCTGTGGAAACTGAAAGCTGGAGAAGCTATTCGGGAAGCGGGGGTCAATCACATTGTTTTTGAGTTCTTTATCAAGGGAGATAGAGATAAAATCCCGAGAGGTAGACCATAGTCCTTCGATAATCAACTCCTCCTCATGGAAGAATACAAACGGGGGGGGGGGGACTTACAGAACATTAATCTCACCCAATCCTCCTTCTGGATACGAATCAAAGGAATCCCATTCCACACACGAACAGAACAAGTTATGAGAGAAATTGGGGACTTTATTGGAAAATTCCTTGATTGGGACCACGCGGACCCTATCCATTGGGGGACTGAGTTTCAAATTCAGGCCGTAATAGAAGTGTCAGAGCAGCTAATGAGGGGAATGCTTTTGAAATTCCATGGCGCCAACACATGTATATCATTCGAGTTTGAGAAACTCCAAGTCTTCTGTTTCATTTGTGGACGCCTCGGCCATCTGAAAAGAGTGTGTGTCTCAAAGCAAAGGAATTATTCTGATAATCTCATCCTTCAATATGGCCCATGGATCCGAGCCAAATCGACCAGATATGCCTTCATCCCTGATATGGAGAAACAAAAGGACCGCGACCACCTCACATTGGCCCATATCGGGCTGGCAGAAACTATTCATGAAAAAGTCGTTATGTTTGGACCAGTAGCTTTCCCTAAAGTGAGCCCAACCACTCAGAGGGAAACTGGCATACATCCTGACCCCCTAAAGGGGACTGGCTCAATATTTACAGAACTAGTGAAGACACCAAAATACCCATTCGAAAGAATCCCGATGCCAAAACCGATGCACATTGAACCACCTAATCCCAACCCCGATCCAGAAAGAACCAAGTCAGACATCAAACAATAGGGTGAATACAGGATGACTAAAAATCCACCACCAGGCCCAATCTCCTGTCGATAATGGAAAAGGGTCCATCATGAAGTAAGTGATGGTAAAATGGGGGACCCTAAACCTGGAGATCTGAAAAAGACAAATTGAAACATGCCGGTCAATGGGGAACTCCCCAAAAAGAGGGAAACCGATAGGTGGAAACACATGTTCCTATAACTCAAAGGCGGAAGCGGGTGAGACCCAGCCCCACCTAGACCAATGATTGTCCTATGATGGATCTATCGGGGGCTTGGAAACCCGTGAAAGTTTCACATGCTTCAGCGCAATTGCGCCCAAAGTCGTCCTGATATGGTTTTCCTGTCTGAATCTATAATGGAAAACAAGGACACCAATGGTATTTCTCTGAAGTGTGTCTTCCTAGGCTGCTTTGTGTTTCCCATACAAGGCCATTCTAGGGGCCTCTGTCTCCTCTGGAAGGACAATATTAACGTTAAATTTTTTTCTTTCTCCACGCACCATGTGGCTGCGACTATTCAAACAGACATGGACCCACCTTGGACCTTTGTGGGATTCTATGGTTGGCCATCCCTTTCTGATAAGGGGAAGTCATGAGACCTTCTCTGCAAGCTGTTACATGATTTACCTAGCCTTATTCATTTCGGAGGTAATTTGAATGAGATCATGTTCCACAAGGAAATGAGTGGCGGGATTTTCAACACTTAGCCTCTATGTCTAACTTCAAAGACACGGTCACTAAGGCGAACTTGGTCGATTTGGGGTTCATAGGTAACCCTTTTACATGGTTCTGTGTCAATACCGAAGGTACTCACATCGTTGAACACCTTGATAGATTTATAGGTTCTACTGATTGGATCAATCGGTTCAACATGTTTCATGTTTTCCACTTGGCCCTTAACTGTTCAGATCACTGTCCAATTCTCATCGACAGTTTTCATGGTGAATGAAATCGACAACTCACCAGAACATTCAGGTTTGAGAAATTTTGGGCAAAAGATCAGGAATGCAAAGAGGTGGTCTGATCATGTTGGAAGAGATCCCAGGAAGATGTTGTCCTTAATCTCCATAAGGTTGCTTCTGGTCTAAGATATTGGAGCAACACGAAATTCCACCAACTCGATAGGAATTGTGATACCCTTGAAAAGAAGTTGCATAACTTTCTCAGGAAACCCCCATCCAATGGAAACATCTCCATGATTGGTGCCACTCAAAGAGAGCTGGATGGTTCCCTTCGTGTTAAGGAAAGATTTTGGGATATATAGGCGTGTAACATCCATATTAAAGAGGACAACGCTAATACAAGATATTTCCACCTAAAAGCGTCAGCTAGGCATCGAAAAACTCTATCAGGATCCTTTCAAAATCTGATAGAAGCAAAGTTTCTGACACTTGTGGAATTCATGAAGCTTTGGTAGGATTTTTCCAGAACCTCTTCTCCACAGTTGCTCCTTTAATGTCTGTTGAAGTGGAAGAATGCATCAGACCCATGATCACTGATGAGATCAACTGGCAGCTCACAAAAGATGTGAAGAATGATGAGATACACCGGGATTTGAAGAATATCCACCCCACTAAGGCCCCGAGACCAGATGGTTTTCACACCCTATTTTTTAAACAATATGGGCACATTATCGGTCCCGATATCTACAAAATTATAAAAAAACATCTGGGAAGGGAATACAAGCATATCCGCCATCAACGAAACGGTCCTTCTCCTCATCCTCAAAATCAAAAAACCCCAAGCGATCCATGATTTCAGACCGATTATTACTTGCAATGTATCGTATAAGATCTTCTACAAAATCCTTGTCAATCGGATACGTCCTTGGTTTCCTGATATTATCACCAAAAACCAGAGTGCCTTCATGGCCAAGAGGCTGATTACTGATAATGCAATTGTGTCCCATGAAATTTTCCACTCTATGAAAATGCTCTCCACGTCGAAAAGAGGAACCATGTCCTGGAAACTAAATATGACCAAAGCCTACGATAAAGTGGAATAGCAGTTCTTTAGAGTTGTGATGCTGAGAATGTGCTTCTGCACTAAATGGATAGAAATTGTCATGGACGACATCTCGACCATCTCCTTCAGAATCAAGGTCAATGGGGAGCTTACCAAAATATTTACACCATCTCACGGCCTACGCCAGGGAGATCCTCTCTCCCCTTTTCTCTTCACTTTGGCGGCTGATGTTTTCTCTAACCTTATTTCCTGGGATGCATCCTCTAAGTCTATTCATGGTGCAAAGGTCTCCTGTGAGAGCCCAAAATTGTCACATCTCTTCTTCGCAGACGACTGCCACCTTTTCTCCAGAGCCACTGTTAATGAATTCTAGGTGATCAACCATGAAATCCAACAATATGAGCGGGCGTCTGGACAGTCTGTTAGTCACGGAAAATCAGAATTCTCCTTCAGTGCATGGGTTTTTCCTGACAAGAGAGCTGATATTTGTGCATCTATAGGCATATATTTGTTCGATAAACACTGGAAATATCTCGGACTCCCTACGGTGATTGGCCGGTCCAAAAAAGAAATATTTGAGCTCTTATGGACAAGATTGAGAAAAAATTCAGGGCTAGACCCCAAAAAGAATCTCCAAAGATGGCAAGGGAACCCTTATTAAAGCTGTCATTAAGTCCATCCCCAGCTACTTTATGTCAATGTTTATGCTCTTGGAGGCCATCGTTAACCAGATCCAATCACATACTGCCAACATCTGGTGGGGGGAAAATTATGGAAGAAATCGACCCCAATGGTTGGCCTGGGAGATGCTATGCAAACCCAAGGCGGAGGGAGGGATGGGATTCCAGAATCTTCTTCTGTTCAATGATGCTCTATTGGCCAAGCAAGGATGGCGCCTCCTTAACTGTCCATCATATTTATGTGCACGAATTATCTGGGCCAAGTACTTTCCTCACATGGACTTCCGCAGTTCCTCTCTTAGACCCCACCGTAGCTTCCTCTAGAGAAGTGTTTGGGGGGGCCAAAATATCATGGAAAACATACTGGGTTGGAGGATTAGAAATGGCTCTTCTGTCAACATCTGGACTGATCCCTGACTTTTCGATAAGGATAGTATGCAGGCCACATCCCCCACCCAACCTGGTCTGGAAGATGCCACAGTCAGTTGGCTCTTTTCAGACCAGAGCCCGGGATGGTGTGTGGAAAAGATCCAGGAATGGTTTAATTAGAGAGACCAATGAATTATTCTGAGCATACTCTGGGTCCCTGATGCAGGCCCCGACCATCTTTTTTGGATCAATGATTCTTTAGGAGATTTCATGGTGAGATCCGGGTATAGACTGGCTCTTGGAATCCACTCTCATGACCGTGATGAGGGACCATGGAAAGTGCTTTGGAAGCTCAACGTCCCCCAAAAAATATGCCAATTTTGGTGGCAGGTATGCATGGGCACCCTTCCTACAATGAGCTTCTTATTTTCTGTCACATGGACATCGCTGGTTCATGCCCGTTCTACCCAAATATTCCTGAAACTCCATGGAACACCATCATGCACTTCCCGAGAGCCAAGGAAATTTGGAATAAATGGGGATCAACTTTGGAGGCTTCACCAGAAATTTCCTCTGACCTACCTGATCTTCTGATGCGCTATTGTTCCTCTATTTCATCAGCTAATGCAAGCGCTCGTTGCACCCTGGCCTGGATCATTTGGGTTCGGCGCAACGATTCAATTTTCCACCATGTCCATCAGCCCCCTGAGTTCTGGATTGAATGAGCCAATTCATGGATTGAGGGCTAGATGGACCACAATGGACACCTTTTTCATGGTGTTACCCCCTCCTGCCCCCTCATTGGACCCCCCAAAGGAAGGGAGTCTTAAGCTCAACGTAGACGCTTCTCTCCCCAAGGATGGGCCTGTTTCTCTCATCCTCCTAGCTCGATATCATTTGGGGATGATCATTACAGCAAAATATGAACCACATCACACCTTCTGGGAACCTGAAACTACTGAGGCCTATTCCATTCTTTCAGGGATGATGCTTGCTGTGGAATGTGGATGGGATGATATGTTCATCGAGTTGAACTGCCTTTCAATTATCAATTCCATTAACCACAATGACGCTGGACTTCAGTCCTTTGGATTCATCGTTAGGATAATCTGCTCGCTGCGCCAAATCTTCTCTTGCTGCACCTTATCCTTTACCAAAAGGGAAGGAAATAATGCGGCCCATTAGCTGGGGCCTTAGGCCCCTTCGATGTCAACCAGCTATGGTCGAAAAACATCACTTCTTGGCTCTTCTTATGTACTGCTGCTGATTTTCGTCATTAATATTATCCTCCTTCTTTTCAAAAAATTCCATATGACTCAGAGAATTCATTACTCATCTCATTAACCCATGATATTATTTCTTCATATGTTAAAAAATACATGGGAGACTATTTACCTTCTAAATGTTGTCTTAATACCATGAATGATATGATCCTTATTACTATTTGGATCATACATATTGTTGGAGTTCTTATTCATTCTACTGGGTGTCATTTCTATACAATGTAATAAACTTGTTTTGTTAATGAATCGCAATGAATAATTCAAAACCTATAAAATACCTAACCTAAATTGAACAGTATATGGATATAATCCGTAATCATAAAAATATTTTCTTTGAGAAGGTATATACTCATAAATACTTCATAATGATTATTAAAGAAAATGAAAATTGTCCTAAACACATCCCTCGAGAGTGTCGTAACCAAGATTGCATCAAGGCCCATTGTCATGCACCAGTTCCCGTTCGAGTCTAGCTCAAAGTGGTGTTTTTGGGGTTTACCACTAGGTACATCTGTGCCAGAACCGCCTCTAATTATTCGTATCTTGACAAGGATTTATTTGTTTGGAAAACTCACAAAATATTTACATTACCAAAATTCTAGGAAGTTCATATATACTAATCCTCAAATTCCATATTAGGTTAATGTGGTCTAATCAGAGTTTATCTAAATCTTTTTTCCATGGTTATTTGTAAACTTACTATTATACCAACTGTAACGCCCCAAACCTAGATTCTCAGAGTCAGTGCATTATTTTAATACATTGGCCTGATTATAAGGAATCAATTCCTGAAAGACCAATTAGATTAGTAGTCTTGGAAAATAGATTACCTGCATTAACGTTACATTTGACTTTCTAACATCTAATACAAATAAAATAATCCATTGATAATGCCATTGTTCCCTTAGCTAAACCCTGCATCTCAAACATAAAACACTTCATGGGATCCTAGGAAAATAAAACATAAGAAAGGGGTGAGCCCCATTGCTTAGTAAGGGTAAATAATTTAGCAGAAGCTATAAACTTTTAAGGCAAGATGTGTAATAAAAAAACAATAGCCTTTTAAACATAAACTTGAACATAATATAGAAAAAATAAATCAAAAATTACTATATAAACATGCACATTGACATTTTACTAGTAGAATAATCACATGTAATAACTATTTTCATAATGAGGGAATGTATTGTACCGGACATTAATTTCTATGTCAAGGCCTCATGCTAGGACTTAGGGGATAACTGTAACTAGACCCCAACCCGGAGAGCCTCTGTAACTGGACTCCAACCCGGAGAGCCACTGTAATTGGACACCAACCCAGAGATCCTCTGTAATCGGAATCTAACCCGGAGGGACTTCTATAACCAGACCCCCACTCGGAGGGCTTACTTTTACCAGTCCTCAACCTGGAACATACTAGTCCAATACATTCATCATAAGAAAAAGTTGAAATATAACATAAACATTCAAATTAAAAATAGAATATGAAATGTCAATACTTTATCCATAAACCATGAATGGTATAAAAATAACACATACACAGTCAAACATATCACAAAACATTCAATACAATATGGAAGATTTTTTATCACAATAAATCAACTTCAGAGAGGTTTAAAATCCATTAAATTATGTTGACATAGATGAGAATGATCCGTAAAATTCTTTGAGAGAAATACCCCTTTTTCATGAAATCATTTAAAATTCACACAATTTATAAAGGTAGTAATTTAAAAGGGATTTTGGAATCAAAGTATCCCATACAACTTTGAACCTTTTTAAAAGAATTATCATTTCAAAACATTCATATCCATATAAATATATCCTTAAAACCATTTAAAAACATGGAAATTAATGAGAATGGTTTAGAAGAGTAAATATTTTAAAAAATTTAAAATGATATTTTAGTAAAAGATTCATTTAAAAATAATCCCATTAATTTTTTTTATGAAACATTGACATGTATAAAAAATATGTCCCAGTAAAAACGTAAACATAAACAATCATTAATAATAATGAGATTGAGGAATTAACCCTTACCAATTAGGTAACCTATGAAACATACACCCCATGAAAGAAGTATCATACAATGAAGATGTAAATACACATAAATTAATTTTTATTACACAAAGAATAAAATTATGGGCAGTACATACACCAAACAAAAGTAAATAGTGGCAACATAGCATGAATCTCATCGGAATAAGGAGTGAGATGAAAACCACTTACATTGAACTTTCCTTTGGTCGAGGGTACATTTAACCTCCTATATAATGATAATTTTATGTTATTATATTATACCAAAACCATATTAATATTTTTTTTATCATAAATGATTCATTTATTACTTTATACTACCCATTTAATAATTATTTTCGTGTTAAATTAACATCTCGGATAATAATCACTCTCTTTATCATATGTTTTTTTAACTTGTTATTCTTGACCGTATCATTTAGATCATGATTTAAATACATCCATAATAAAAACCATGATTCATATATCATATATATATAGAATATAAATATTTCTAATAGATAGATATATGAAATGGAAAACATTGTTTATGGAGATGGTAGGTCGTACGTATGCATAAACGTTGTTTCTGTTTTCATATCATATTGAACAAAAGTAAGTGAATAAGATATATGTAACTACATAAATACATATATATATATATATCTTTCTATTAGTATTATTATTTCATATATTACATAATTTTTAGTAATATATATTTTTATAATCATCGATTAATGGTGAAAAATGAAATTAATCTCATCGCGTCGTGGAGACGGTAATCCGTACGTACGCACGAGCGACAATATAATTTTCCTGAAGGTGTGGAATTCGATGATATATTAATTTTAAAGTGACATTATCATGTTATTTTAATTATTTATATACATATTACTCAACATTATATCCTTCCAAATAACATAGTGTTGAATAACTAATTACACCATGGCGTGGAGACGATAAGTCGTATGTACGTACGCATGATGACATTATCATTCATAGGATGTATAGAATAATGAATATGATTGTTCCATATTAATAATAACATCATAGTATATATAAGGTACTAGATTTATTATTTTTTTATGGTAATAACAAGGAAAGAGAATGTGTAAGAATAAAAGAACATGAAAGAGGGTGGTGAAATCATTACCTCTTCTTCGGGTTCTTCCTTTTGATTTGAATAAAAGGGATCCTTGGGATGGCTTTATGAACAAAGTAAAACCTCTAAATTGAATATAGGATAGTTTTTAGGATATTTGGGTAGGGTTTGGCCGAGCCAAATGGCTTTGATGGTTCGAATTTTAGATAAGGGGATGTTCCCTTTTATAAGAGGGGTGAGAGGCACCTTAGGAAAAACTTAAAATATTATTTTATAATAAATTAATTTTTGGTTTATAATGGCTAAAAAATAAATTATTTAAATTCTCTGATGGGTATGGGTCTAAAACCACTAAACCAATATGTTTTAGATAGGTTTGGGTCACCATATTAACCTTATCATTTAGATTTAACTCTTAGTTAAATAGTTTGACATTTACCATGTCTCTTTGTATTTTTATATTATATGGTTAATAAACTTACTATAAACTTCCAATAGAACCCCAAGTGGTTCATAAATGACATATATAATAGTAGTTAAGACATTTGGATGAACATTATATTTTTAGGAAAATAATACCAATTAATAATATAATATTTTTTTAAAAAAAACTCTTTTATGTCAATTTTGAAAGTATTTGGTATTTTTTTCTCTAAATTCATAACAGAATTATTACTAGAAAACAATTCATTAAATCAACCCTAATATGTCATATTATCCTATAAAATTATTTTAATTCATAAAAAGTCTTAAATTATATTTATTTGGGAATTTATAATATCAATTATTTTTATATTTCATTAATAAAGAAATTACTGCATCATCATTGTGTCATAAATAAATTGTATAATTTAATGTCTAAAAATTATAAATAAAATACCATTATGTAGGAAATATTTTTTATCTTTATATTGTATATTTATAGTCTAATTTATCTTATGTGTATTTGAATATTAAAAATGGTTAAGTTATTAAACTTTGAAATTAACTCTTTTAACTCTTCTTTGAATTAAATAATAATAAATGTCCTAATATAATCCAAGTGGACCTAAAAGATCATATTTTATTCCTAAGGTTGTTTTATTGGTCTAATTACACTTATCTAGTAGAATTAGGATGTTTTTTAGGGTAATAAAAATATCATTTTTACCTTTAATTACCATATTTACTTTTAACCGTGGTAAATAAAAGTCAAAAGTTACTATTCACCAACAATTAATTTTTTCTTATTGAACCACATTTTACTTATTGATATCAACCGTGTCTCTCAGATTTTCAAAATTTAATTTACAACAGTAGTAGAATTAAGTTTTATGCAAATTTGCATAGGCTCCTAGAGGTGGGTAAAAGACGGTAAAATTTCAATAAAATTTTTATATAAAAAAAATTAATATAAAATGACACCAATTAATTGAATTGAAAATATATAGGTATTATGTATCTATTTGTACCAAAAATAAATTTAAATGAAATAAATAATTATTTAAATGAAATGTCATTTTTAACCAATTACTCATTGTTTTTCACTATTCATCGTAAATTGAATGTTTTTAGAAAAATAACAAAATTTATCCCTAAGATAATTTTGAAATTATGAATTCAAAAATTAATTCTATTTTACCAAAATAAAAACGTATAAGTTTCATTTATTAATTTAAAATTAATTCCTGTTGGAAAAACCAAAAAACATGTTTCTAAGAAATAATAACCATCAAAATATTGACACTTCTTTGTGTCCAATTTCAAAGTGAAATTACTTAAATTGACCATAATTGGATTAAATGTTAAAAATATATTCTATTTATACTTAAAAACAATTAAAATATATAATTTAACACTATAAATTATTTTGATTAAAAAAATTCAGTTAAAATATAATATTTTTCACAGTTTACCCAAATATTAAAGTTATCATAAAAACACCAAAAATTTATTAAATCTAAATTCATATTTCCCTATTCTAAAGAAGAAGATTATTTTTTCAAATTGAATATATAAAAGATTAAAATATTTGATTTAAAAAGTGTTCTCTATTAAATGGCGGTAAAATGGCATTTTTTAAAAAATACTACTTTTTTCTGAAAAAAATTAATTTGTTCTTACATTATGTCTACGAAATTAATAATATAGATTCTAAAATTATAAGGATTATCTAAAATTCAAAATTCATTTAATATTATTCATAAACTCTTTTGAACGGCTAGTTTGGTAAGTCGTGGTGTGCTAGAACTCATTGTTGCGTGTACTGCAAGTTATTGGATTACTTTGAAGAAATAACGTACTATGAAATTTTGGGGTGTTACAAAATTCAAGATAATTTTATTAAACCACTAAACATTCTCCTCAACATGTCAATATCACATATCTAGCAGCACCCTTGATGATCTTCTTCAAAATCAGGCATTTCACTTATTCCATAATCCACTACACGATCAACCACCAACTGGAATTGTCTTATTACATAAAGCATCTACCCATGTACTCCCTACACCAGTGAAAGCGCAACCATAAACAATAGGGTCAAGTACCTTATCGATCCTACCCACAGAATCTAGTATTGATACTAAAACACTACCACTCCAGGTGATTTTCTCATGAAATTCCAAGGCATCCAATGTGACTATACAATATACCCAGTAAGAAATCTTAGGAATCAATCTCAACCCAGAGTACAAACCCATGATTCCCTACTCTAAAGGTTGTCACAATCCCAAGATAACACTTATCTTAGGTTACCCTCACATATCATATCTCATCTCAAACATAGTACTCAAATATTCATTATCACAAGTCATATCTCAGTGGACCTAAGCTCTCCCACATAACACATAAACCATAGTTCTCACATAGGTCATGGATCATGAGGTACACCTCTGATGTCATCTTACCTTCATATGAAATTCACAGGCCTAAACACTCATTATTTGGTTCTCAAAACATATATATACATATCAAGAAACCTGTGTTGTGTTATAAACCTACTAGGGAACTCATCCTCACTGGACATCCCCGTATGAGAATACCCCCTCAAGAAACATGATCTAAGGTTTTCCTTCATTGGGCCTCCACAAAAGGTAGAAACCCACAATATGATTACCTTCTCATATATGCACATACATAAATATAATGAAATCACCCTACCATGATCCTCATCGATTAAACGATGAGAATATGGTTTAGTTAAGTATATTTCCACCAAGAAGATATATAGGATCAAATAATATTGGGGTTTTTGGACTCTTTATATAATCAAACCTATTGATCTCAAAACTAGTACCAGAACAACAATAAGGGTTCATAACTAAGGAATATAATTCTCATACCAACCTACTAGGATCTATATGCATCCCTTACTTTGAAGGGATTCTTATCTAGCAAATAGAATCTCATCATAGATCCACATGACCTATCATCATATGGAAAATACATTATGTACTAGATTAATAGAATGTCAGCACCATGTAATATGGGAAACCTCAATATAATTTATTATTAACACTATAAAAAAATGAATCCTTATAATCAGTTATATCAATCACATTCTAGAATACAGATTTCAAGTGAATCCTTTATTGAAAATATGATTCATGTACATAGCCTCTTACCATTGGTCCAAGATCCATAAACTATAATAAACCATAAAATCTCAAAAATCAAATGCATCACACTAGGTGAAATTAAACAAATACAAAAATGGGAAGTACGAAAAAATATAATATCCCTGGTAAAAAAGAATTCTAATCAGGGAGGGAGTTCATGAAACACCAGTCAGATATCTATCACAAGCTTTGACCCATTCCTATGTTACCTCTCTACCATCACCCCAAATAGTAAGATAAACAAAAATTCAGATAAAATATTTGATATTAGTCACATAAACATTGATACCACTTATTCACTATCCATATCCCATTTAACTCTAAATGGTAACCATGCCAGGTCAATACGTGGCCCCAGGTATTCCTCGTCATACACTAGAGGTGACTGAATTATAATGGGGGTTTAGGGTATTAATATTTGGATACTATAACCCCCATATTAGAGTGTATAATTATAGTGGAAATAATTCAAACAACATCCACAATAATAAATCCAAGTACATGGAATAAATAAACAAGAACCATCAATAATAAATTTTATATGGAAGAAAATAGTTAAACAAAATCATGGTCATGCTAGTATAAAATGATTGGTCATTCATTGGGCCACTTACATATTTAGAATAAATAAAAGGATATAAGACATTGTGGCTCTAATTCAATCCTCAAGCCATACCTCATCCCAATCACCATTCCCATCCAAGTTATCCTGCTCGATCAAGCTACTCCAAGTCTTTACACAACTAGAACCCATGATTATTGAGGTCTACTCAAGTGCCCAGTGCCAAGGCCGCTCGAAAATGGTGTGAGTAAAACATATTAGGGAAACACTAATGTAGTCTCATACATAGACAGTAAATGAATTATATGTGTATGTGACATACTCATATGAATAAATAAAATATAGTTTTGTATCGAAAATAAAATAACCACCATCAATTGTCAGGTTATAACATGACAAATAGGATCAAATATACCTACTTAATATAGTTATAGAGTATCTTTGAGAACATCATATAATCATTCCAGCTCATAAAAGGTGAAACCACAACCTCCATGAGTTTTTGATATGACTTCCAGAGTATAATGCATAAATCTAACCCCTAGGTGGTGATCTTGGGAAATAATGTAGTCATCATGCATAAATCCATCCCCTATGAGATAATCCTAGGAAATAAATCAACATCAGGAATCATTACTGACACCTAGGGGTGACCCAAGGTAGTTATAAGAATCAATAATCATCATCGACGCTTTAGGGGTGACCCTAGGTCATCATGATCATTGGGAATCATTGTTGACCCCTAAGAGGTAATGTTTGGTGATCAATCATATTTGGAACAAATGTCAAATCCTTAGGGGTGACCCTAGGAAATCCATATAACCCCAGGAATACGCGCTGGATCCTAGGAATCCTAGACATCACATAAATAACTGGAAACTTATTGGGGTAGTATGTTTCCCCCATGATATATCATAATAATAATTAAAACACAAGTTAGCTATCTGCCCAAAACCATCTAACATAAATGTGATTGGACACTCTAGAACACTACTTGAAATCTTCCCTATATCCATATACAACATACATCATCTATCCATGTTCGAAGGTGACATTCACAATCAACAATAACATTTCCCACATGCACTATAAAAGGGGTCATTATATCACTCGGGCACCCTCTGAGGTCCTTTAGGCCACAATATAACTTGTAAACCCATATGGTAATGTATTGTAATGAAACCTTTTTTATGCCATGTAATTGAGATCATCACATCTGGGGAGAATCATATTACCACTTTCACATAAAAATGGATTTAAGTTTATTCTAGTAAACCTTAAAATTAAATATAATTAAGAATCCATAGTGAACATAACATTTTATTCCACTATTAAATCAAAACTAAAATGGTTTACTTGAAGTGTGATTCTAAATGTGTAATGATTTTAGACATGAAAAACAATTTTTATTTCCAAAAAATAGATTCTATTAAAATTTATTTTTTATATTTACATCAATAAATGTTAATATTTTATTTTATCAAAATTATTTAAATCTAGTGGTATAAGATTTATTCTTGAATGATTGAAAATATTATTTAACATTAAAATAATATAAAACTTTTCTCATTAAATAAGTTTCTTTTCAAAGAAAATATCAAATTTAGAAAAATATTGATCAATACTAAAGGAGTGAGAATAATAAATTCTATCAATAATGTACTATTAATATGCACCATGTAATGAAACAAAATTTTGTTTCTTAAAACACCAAAATGTTAAGGTATTTCCTAGAAAATAACTCATTCTAATTGTTTATTTTCTGAATATATTTAAAAAATCAAATTCGGGATATCAATTACATTTTATCTCAAAATCAATTTTTCCTCTATAATATAGTCCTTGGATTATAGAACCTTAAACCTATTTTATTTTTCTTTGTATATCTTTTATGTCGTATTATTTAAATTAAAATTGAAATATTTCAAAAATAAAAGCTGAAAATATTATATTTTTTCAATAATTAGTTAAATAAATAATACAAAAATTAAAACATATATAATGTTCATCCAACTGATTCACAACAAAATATAAGACCCCATAGATGTCAGATACTTCATCATCCATCTAATTTGAAATGTAATATTCCAAAACAATGACAACATTGACCACTATATGGATAAATTTTTCCAATGTTGATGATTGAAAAGAGGTGGATGTCATGGAATATAGGTATGGGGAGCCTATTATTCCTCACAACAACATAACCCAACATTGGGTTTGATATATTTCATGTTTCATAGTGAAAATGTTTTCCCAAGGAGACTCACATGATATCGAGGATGACGATACTTAAATATATCTAAAAAATAATAAACATTGGGGTGTTTTATTATAATATCATGCAACTAGACTTGTAGGGATACACCGATGTGGGATGAGAATGAAATGTGGATAACTGTGGGAAATTAGAGATATCGAAAAACCGCGATTTTGTTTGAGTAGTGGTCACATTCTACCCTTGAATGACTCGAGACTTGGATTTGAGCCTTGGAATAGTTGGAGCCTTGAATATATCATAGATTCGATCATGGATTCAACAACAAGAACCACCGGTGGAAGGTTGCCTCCGTGGAGAGGTTTGAATATCGCGATCAGGTTTGTGATGGTTAGGGTTCTTAAAATATACCGTGATAATTTTTTATGCGCATCAAAAAAGTCATGATGAAGATACCTTTTATTTTCACAAATTTAATAAGTGCTCATAAAATAAATCTTTATCAACACTTTCTTTAGTGCTGAAAAATAAATATAATACATTTTTTAAAAAATTATTACTTTTAGAAAAATTATAATTATTATATATAATTATAATTCTTCTAATAAATATTTTATGAAATCATAATTTTATAATTATTTGAGTATGTAATTATTTATTTATAATTATATAAATTATTTGAAAACAAATATTATTTATTTATTTATAATTAAAAAATTATAAAAAAGGTAAATATACATTTATAATTATATTTATTTATAAATATTTTTTACAAATTATCTTTTAATATTATTAATGAATATTTAATCTAAAGTTCATGCATGTTAAAAATGAGTAAAATTGATAATTTAAATGAGTAAATTATTGAAAACATAAGTAATTGTGATTAATATAAATCATAATATATATATATATTTATTGAAATAAAGATGAATACATACATTGAAAATATCAAAACATAGTAAATATATATATATATATATATAAATAAATAATATAATGTAATTAAATTCTAAAAAAAAATATTTTTCTGTGTGTGTTTGTATATAAAAATGAATTAATTACATACATGTGAAATCAATATAATATGTTTGATTATGAATTCAAAAATTAAATTATATTCAATTATATCTATTACTTGATGCAATTACTTAGTAGTTTTAATTCATATTAATTTTTAATTATAAACATCACAAAAAATATTACTATTAAATATAAAAAATAAATAATATTTTTTTATTATATAAGTCATATTTATATACATTAATATATATCTACATATTTATTATATAGTATTTATTAACATTATCAATAATTATCTAATTAATAAAAATTTTAAAATTTTACTCAATTTAATTATTTTAATTATTAATTTTATTAATTTTTATTTTATATCTATTTATATATTTAATTTTTAATATTTATTAGTATTTATAATTTATATATTGTATAATAAATTTATTCATTTTTATCAATAATTATTTAATTAATTTTTTTTTTAATATTTCTCAATGAAATCATTTTTATTTATTAAATTGTTTCATTTTATTTCTCCTGACCATTATCAGTGCTAAAAATCAACTAATAAAGGATTATATAATTAGCACTAAAAACAATCACTGATAAAGGGTTCTCGTTATCATTGCTAAAAATAAATCACTAATAAAGGGTTAAATTTATCTCCACTTGCTTTAGCATTGATAAAGATGCCATTTATCATTGATTTTTTCTATTGTTGATAAATACCAGAACTATTAAAAGATAGTTTTATTGTTGTGATATTTGGAATAATAATAATTTCTAATTTCTAATGAGTTCAACTTTATTTTTTATCAAAATTATTAGTAAAAGCAAATAAATTTAATTATTGCGATTAAGAAAAAAAATGTGTTTATAAAGGGACTGAAATTAAAATTTAAGAGACAAAATGACCTGGAAACTTGTCCAACAACTATTGTATGGACATATTTAGACCATATTACTTATATGTTCAATATTGGTCCGTCATTGGGGCCTTGTGAAATGAAAAAAACATGGGTGTAATTCAATCTTTCAAAAAATTACAAGTGTGCCACTCACCCCACTTATAAAAGGCCTTCCCCTCTCATCTCCAATTCACACATTAAAACCACCTTGGTTCAGCCATGAACTAAAAAAATAACTCCCCAAATTCAATACTATCATTTTAGAAGCCTTATACTTGGAATAAATCCAACTTAAGAAGTCATTAGTGAAAACCTAAGGAGGATACCCAAAAAAATAGGTAGTGTTGTTCTAAATTAATTTTTATTTTATTTCATTCTCCACATCCTTTATTTTTTATTATAAAATGATTATATAATAACCATGGTATCTTATATATATTTATATGTTGTTATTTAAATGTTTAATCCTTAAAAATAACATACTTTCATCAAATGGGTTACAAAATCATCATTCGTGTGTACGAAAAACTAATGTTACACAAATCAATGTCGTTGATGTTTTCCTTACCACCTTCCAAGGTTGGGAATAATGATGGATTTATAGATTATATATTATTTTTATTATTTTTATTATTTTCTTCTTCTTCTTTAATTATTATATTACATATACATATATGATTTACATTTTTTGGGAATATGATAAGTTTACTCATGTGTACGACGGACTATCGCCTCGCAAATTGATGTGACTCATTCACTCTTTACATAGAATGAATTAATGATAACATTAATATAAATATGTGATATATAATAAATCATAATGATACATTAATAACACACGCATATATATATATATATCATTTAATGTTATTTCTTTCAATATGATAATAGAATGGAATAAATGTCTATGCGTACGTATGACAGATAATCTCCACAAACGGTGTATTTCATTTCCTGTCACAAAATTTTATATATTACTCTAAATATATATATATATGTAATGAATATATATGATATTTACATCATGGTTTACATTCTGTATATTATTAAACCATGATCAAAGTAAGAGGAACAATATATAACGAGTCAAAACATACTAACAAAACAAGGAAATTAACATCCAAAACAATGAAAATAATGAAAGATTATTAGAAAATGGGTGATAAGACGTTATAATAGGATCAAATATGATATTATAAATATTAATAAGGTTATTTTACAATAAATTAAAATATATAAAACCAGTATACATGATTTCAAATAGTGATCAACCAAATGGACATGTGAGGTAAAATATTTCATCTCAATTTACATTCAATTGAGACTTAATTGTTATTATGAACCAATTCACTATGAGGTGTATATACCGAACCTTTTAAATATATTATCATAATTAATTAATTATTCACTAATTTTTAATTTTTAATTTTAATTATTTAATCCAAGGGGATTTTATTTTAAAATTACCATATGATATATGTTATTGTGAAACTTCACTTTATTTTGCGATTGTTAACTTTCTCTTTAAAAAATCACATTATTATGATAACTTTTCATTTAAAATTGAATTAATAATAAACATAAATATTATTTTTATGTTTATATGTTTATTTATTAAATAAAATTATATTTCTAGATATTTTGTTTACTTTTAAATTTATTTCATTTACGGGGGAAATATTTATAAATCTGTATCCATTACTCAATACAGATATTTAATAAGGGATGTTGTTTATAAATTAAATCTATTATTAAATATATTTATAATTATTTGGACTTGTATGAAATGGTTTGGGGACTATTTAATGTAAACCCATCGATGTATCATTAGTCTCATGAAATGAAGCAGTTGGCCAAATCCTATGATTTTTACCTAGTATGTTTGAACCTTTTTATGAAAGGTCCTGATGATAAATCTTCCATGTTCTTAGGAAAAATTAAGTCTAATATTTAATAATAATCATTAATTTAGAATTCAGTTTTTATTATTTTCCTTGATATTTTTTCTATTACATTATCTATGGATTCATTCCATGATTAGTTTATTGTTTAAATGACATGTATTTCAATTATTTATCTTTCCATATTGTTTATACCTTATCCATATATTTATGTTCAATGTGTGTTTATTTATCTACCATAAAATATTTATTATCATTATTGATTCTTGATAGCTTAAATTTTACATAACCCTTGCTTAGAATTTGAGATCACCATTATTATTTTTATTTCCTTGGGATATGAAGATGAATTCATAGAATGAGTTTCAGGATGTTTAACTTTCAATTTTTTTATGTTTTGTAATATTTCCCAATGTAATATGGGTATCATGTATGTAATCATGTTTTCCATAAGTTATAAACTATTTAGTTCTTTGGTATCAGAATCATTAATCTATGCTAAAGTAATAAATTGAGGAATCAACTCTGGTATACCGAGGTCGGGGTTGTTATAATTTTTATCAGGGGAAGTTTACTAGAATCATTGAGAATTAAATATAAGAAAACATAGATTAGGTATTATAACCATAAGATTTAATTTGATTATAAGTAGAGAATAATATCCTAAATTTTTTGTAAGGTTTATATTATATAGGTCTTCGTAGCAATGCATCCCTATCTAGATACTACAAGTGGACGTGTTTCTGAAACAGATGTACCTATGGGGTAATAACTCTAAAAAGGGTGTGTTGCGATTGAATTGATATTAACATAGTACATGAAAATGGGCCTTAATATGCACCTAGTTTTACACTCTTGGGGGATACTCTTAGGATAATTCACATTTTCTTTACAACCCCTTATGAATGATTTAAAAGTAAAAATATCCCAAAAGAAACCAAAGTATAGTATTATGAGATTAATAGTGCACAAATTTTTCATTTGTGTTGAGAGTTACACTAAATTTATAATTATAAAGTATAATTTAATATACATAACTTTAGGAGATAAGTAGGTATAAATTATTTTTTTGAAATGGTTTCTAGAAAAAAGAATAATATCAATACTCATAGACAATGTATTGATTTCCATGCTGATCAAATAAATAAATCTAGTATTGGAATAGAGAAAATTATGGATATATTGGGGAATCTTAATTAGGTTATGAAAAATAACCTTTCCCAGATGGAGAAACCTATCCCATAGTGAAATTATCCCATGTTGGATTGTTTTATGCGATAGAACCCCCATAATTTAGTGGGACTACTGATCCAATTATAGTTGAGCAATGTATTTAGTCTACGGGGAAGATATTTATGGATTAGTGATGAATTAAAAAGTAAAATGTTACACTTATAATGAATTTTCTATAAAATTATGTTTATCAATTGTGGTTTTTAATCCAAAATAACAGAGTAGAAGAAGAAATAGAACTCATAGAATTGACCATTTTTAAGGAGACATTATTAGATAAATATTTTCCTCATGACTAACAGATTGATATTAATAAAATGTTATTTAGCATAAATCAAAATGATGATGAAAGTGTCACGAATTATGAATCTACCTTTACATGGCTATCTATGTATGACACAGATTATATATGCAACATAGAGTGAAATATTGACCATTTGTTTTAAGGGATTAAGATAAATCTATCAAGGGTTATAGTATCACAATTTTTTCATGCAATAAAATAGTTTTATATACCATTAAAAAGAGAAGGAATTCTCAATATCAAACATATTCAAGGTAAATAAAAAGAAGAATAGGTCATCTGAACACTATGAAAAATGAAATCAATGAAACAAGAATAAGAAGATAAAATTTTTACCATATTTAGAGAATGGTAGAAGGAATCGTCTTGGGAAATTCTTAAAGGGAATGCGAGCTAGTTATAAGTGAGGGTAAATTGGTTATTTTGTTAAAAAATGAAGGGGAAGGAGTAAAATTCCATTATTCAGTGTTAAAATTGTAAGGAAAAGTGAAAATATGAAAATTAATTCCTCAATCATCAAGGGAATATTTTATAGAAGAGGATATTGAGAGATAAAAATATTATTAGATCACTATAGCTGAGGGAAATTACCCAAGGATGTGGTGGAATATACATTAATCCTATCATTAAATTTATCCAATGCGTTATTTTATCCAAGATCATCCCACTTTTTTATATCTACCCAGTTTTCTAAACAAATTAGATATTTCACTTACGATTTAATGAGGGTGTAATCGGTAGAAACTCTTAATGGAAGTATAGTTGCAAAAAACATGTGTCAGGAATTCCCCATATTGACACATAAACATGATTTATTTTATAAAATTATTATCATACCTATTGTTAAATTAAATATGGTACTCAATATGTACTGGATTTCAAAGTATGATGGAAATATTTATTACAAGAAGAAGGAAATTATGATTTTTGAGGAATATGTAGAATTCCTTACCTTTATATTGAAAACTTTATCATCTAATTCTTATCTAGATCCACCCCCAATAGCTCTACTGAATGAAAATATTTTGGAAGAACAGAAAACAAAATATTAGGATAAATAAGTAAATATTCAAATTGAGGATTTACCTATTATACAAGAATACTTTGATGTATTTCCCAAATAATTACTTGTACATACCCCAGAGCATGATGTTGAGTTTCCCATTTATTTAATCCCTAATGAAAACCCAATATCAAAGACTACCTATAGAATGGATAATATGGAATTATTGTATTTGATGAAACAACTAGAGTATATGGGTAATAAGGGATTTATTCACCCTAGTGTTTCACTAAGGGGATTCCATGTTCTCTTCTTTAAGAAGAAATATGTATCCATGAGGCTATGAAATTATTATAGAAAGTTCAATGTTATTATGATAATGATAATGTATCATATGCCACACATTTATGACCTATTTTATCAACTTAATAGTGCCCAATATTTTCCAAATACTGATCATTGTTCTGGGTATCATCAATTTTTAGTAAATAAGGAAGAAATTCGGAATACAATTTTTCAAATTAGGTATGGATATTTCAAGTTTATAGTAATGTCATTTTGATTGAATAATTAACCCTCTATGATTACAGATATAATTTATAGGTTATTCAAGGAATATCATTATGATTTTTTTGTGGTATTCATTGATGTTATTTTTGTGTACTCTAAAAGCTATAGGGACTATGAAAATCAATTGAGGATCTTTCATGAGACTGTTAAAAGGTAAGAGTTACATGATAAATTTAGTAAGTGTGATTTATGGATTAAGAAGTTCATTTTCATGGCCATATTGTCTCTAAATATGTAATCTCAATTGATCCTTCAAAAACAAAGGCATCCATAGAATTCCCTACACCAACAAACATTATTGAGGTATATAGTTTCATTGGTTTGGGAGGCTACTATTGAAAATTCATTTATAATTTTAACTAATTAGATAACCCATTAACCAAGATTACATGTAAAGGGGTTATGTTTTTATGGAAAAATTAATGTGAATAATGTTTTTATGAACTAGTGAGGAGATTTTTCAATAGTATAATTTTGACTCTACTATATGGAAGTTATGGGTTTGTGATATATAGTGATACATCAAAGAATGTAATTGGTCTTGTTCAAATGAAAAATGATAATTTTAGTGCATATGGATAATGTAAATTGAATATTAATGAATATAAATACCAAACTCATGATCTTGAGTTAGAAGATGTGATATTTTCTCTAAAGATATGATGATTTTATCTGTACGGTGAAAGATGTGAAATATACAAGGCTCATAAAATTATGAAACACATCTTTTCCCAAAAAGAGATCAATATGAGAAAAATTTGATGGCTCGATCTACTCAAGGATTATGATTACTCAATACACTACCAGCTATGGAATGAAAATAAGGTAGTGGATTCATTAAGTAGGAAAGATCATGGAATTCTTACCCAAATGAGGATTGATCTGGATCCTATGTTCATGAATCTAGTATATATGGATATGG
Organism: Viscum album; assembly: GCA_963277665.1. Taxonomy (NCBI): domain Eukaryota; kingdom Viridiplantae; phylum Streptophyta; class Magnoliopsida; order Santalales; family Viscaceae; genus Viscum; species Viscum album. The sequence continues at coordinate 195,105,714 of OY728157.1, read as the reverse complement.
GAATTACTAACTAAGGGGAGACATCAATAATTTTTCAAATCATTGAAACCCCATATCTATTAGAGATTATAAATAATTCTCAATCTTATTTTGATAACTTTCAAAAGAAAATTAAATCATTTAATGATGGGAAATTAGCAAATTTCATTCGTGAAGATGGTGTTATTAAATTTGGAAAGTGATTATGTGTTCCATCTACACCTGAGCTAAAATTTTATATGGATAATGCTAATAGCTCAAATTACATTATAAAATACTGTATCAAAAAAATGTATAGATATTTGAGGTAAAATTTTTGGTGAGATAACATGAAGTGTGAAATTGTAGTTTATGTGTCCATATGTTTGATTTTTCAAGAAGTGAAATCTATGAGACAAAATCCTAAAGTATTCATGAAACCTATTCATATTCCTATGTGGAAATGGGGTGAAATTAATATGGTATGTTTCATAGTACTACTAAAGACTCATAGAAATAATGGTGCAATATGGGTTATCATTGATCGCCTAACCAAATATGCTCATTTCTTAACTATAAGAGAATATTTACCACTATAGAAGCTTGAAAGGATCAATATTATTGAATTTTTAAGACTTAATGGCGTAAAAATATCAATTATTTGATATTAACATTCCCATTTTTTGTCAAAATTATGTATGTTGTTTCAGAAAACTCTTGATAATGAGCTTTATTTGAGAACCTCCTACCATACTCAAACTGATGGAAAGTCCAAAAGGAAAATTCATGCAATGGAAGACATGATGAGGTCATTCTCACTCAACATTAATGGTATGTGGGATCAGTATTTACCTATGGTATAGTTTTATTATAACAATAGTTTCCATTCAATTATTCAAATGGCACAGTCTGAAACATTTTATGGAAAGTGATGTCACATTCACACTTGCTGGGATGAAGTTAGGGAAATGAAACTTGTAGTCCAAATTTTTTTTAGAGACATCAATGAATCTAAAGGATATTTAGAATCACATTAATCCAACTCAATGTAGACAAAAAATTTATACTGATAATCATAGGAACGATTTTTTATTCAATGTGGGCGATAATGTTTTCCAAAAAATTAATCCATATAAGGGTATTGTATGGTTCAGTATGAAAGTGAAAATAAGACCCAGGTATATTAGACCCTTTGAAATTCTTGAGAGAATTAGAGTTGTGTTTTACCTTTTCACAATGTCTCCAAACCTATAAAAAGTGCATGATTTGTTCCATATACATTTTCTATGAAATTACATGCCAGACCCAATGCATGTGCTCAACTTTTATTAAATAGAGTTGGAGCCTGATCTATCTTATTGTGAAGAACCCATCAAGATTCATAAAACTAGAGAGAATGTATTGTGGAATCAAATGACTCCTCTATTAAAGGTATTCTGTGGGAATAAAAAAATATAGGAAGAAATATGAAAACCAAATGATATTATAAATAATAAATACTCTCAAATTTTATAATCTAATACCCCTGAAATTTTAGGATGGAATTTTTGAAGGAGGGAAGAATGTAACACCTTAATACTTTATAATATTTTACTCTTATAATAAATTTAATTTTATGGATATCTTTAATTTCACAATACAATGAAAAAATAAAAAAAAAATTTAAAATCATTATTTGAACATTATCATTAGGGTGATTTTTTGGTAATTTACTGAGATATTTCATTTTTTGATGAATAGTGAAAATAATGGATTTTAATTGAAAACTACCTTTTTTAAATAGTTTATAATGGTAAATTATATTTTTAATTTGTTTTAAAGTAAAAATATTTCAATTATACATCAATTAATACAATTTAATTCATTTGAATAATTTTTAAACTAAATTTAAATATAAAAACTTAGAAGTTGTTTGAACAATATCACTTTAAAAACATGCTTTCTCATCCCATCAACGAGGTTAATTTTAAATTAATTTTCTTTCCACTTAAATGGTTTGAATTTGGAAAGATGGATTCCATATTTTAAATCATAATTATTTATAATTTATAATAATGCCAACTTAATTTTTGACCAAATTATTAGTGAAAGTAGTTAAAATTAATTACAGTGATTAAGAGAAAAACAATTTTATAAATGGGATATAATTTGAACTTAACAGCCCAATTTGATATATAAACTTGCTAAAAACCAATTTTATGATAATATTTATACCTTATCCATTATAGATTTGATATTGGTATATTATTGAGCCCTAGTGACATGAAAAAATGTGGGTGGAATTCACTCTTTCAAACAATTACAAGTGCACCACTCACCCCACTTATAAAAGCTCTACCCCTATTATTTCCACTTTACACCTTCCAACCACATTGTTTAGTCTAATACATACCCAAATCACTCCCCAAATTTTATCCCCTCATCCTAGAAGCCTTATATTTGGTATAAATACTACTTATCAATGCATTAGTGTAAACCTCTGGGGGATACCTCAAAATGAGGTAATGTTATTCTAAAATATTTTTTATTTTATTTCCTTATTAAACTCCTTAAATTTATATTATACCATTCTTATATAATAACCTAAATGGGATACCTAAAAAAAGGTAATGTTCTTCTCAATTAATTTTTAATTTATTTCATTATCAAATTCCTTTAATTTATATTCTACAATTCTTATATAATAATCTTAGAATCATTCATACACTGAGATATTGTTATGTTAAGGGTGCTACTTGAGACATTAAAAACATTCGTCAAATGAGTTATGAAATCTTCATTCATGTGTATGGCGGGCTACCGCCTCCTGAACTGATATTGTTCATTTTTTCCTTACTACCTTTCAATGTTGGGAATAATGATGGTTTTATAGTTTATATATGATAAATATGATATTTATGATGATTTTATGATTCTATAATTAGTATATTACACATATCTTTATGATCTACAATTATTTAAGAATTTGATAATGTCGTTCATGTTTACGGTGGACTACTGTCTTGTGAAGCGATGTAACTTATTCACGCTTTACACGTAATATATTGAGGATTTTTTTAATGAACATATGTGTTATATATGACATAATAGTGATAATATAATAATATATACATATATATAACATTTAATTTTCTTTCTTTCAATATGTAATGAAAATTGGAACAATTTCTATGTGTACGTATGACCTACCGTCTCCACGAATAGTGTATTTCATTTCCTACAACCAAATTTTATGGATTAATATAAATATATATATACTAAATATATATATATTTACATCAGGGTTTACATTATAGAGATGATGAAATCATTATTTTAGTAATAGAAACAAAAAATAACAATTCAAAAAATTCATAAAAAACAATGTAATTAACACCCAAAACAATGAAAATAATGAAATATTATTAACAAATGGGTGATAATATGTTATAAAAGGATCATGTATGATATAATAAATATTAATATTTGTATGGTATAAGCTAATAACAACTTAAAACCATTATACATGAGATTAAATAGTTTTCAACCAAAGTAATTATAAGTTAATATATTTCATCTCAATTTACATTCCATTGAGACTTGATTGTTGTTACGTGAAAATTCATTTTATGAGATGTATATACATACACATTGGAATTTAATATAATTAATAATTCATTATTTATTTTATTTTATTATTTAATTTGAATTATTTCATCCAAGGGGATTTGATTTTGAAAATTACTATGTGATAAAAGTTATTCTGAAATCTCATTTCTTTTGCGATTGTAAAATTTATCTTGAAAAATCACTTTATTGCAATAAATTTTCATTGGAAATTAAATTACTATTAAATATACATACTATTGTGAAATAGATATTATAATTTCATAAAACATATACCATTTTTACATATATATTTTATTTTGAATGTTATTTGACTAACTAGGGAAATATTCATAAATCTGTATCCTTTAACCAATATAGATATTTAATAAGGCATATTGATTATGAATTTAATTGATTATTCGATATATGAATAATTATTTAGGATGGTATTAGATGGGTTGGGGACTATTTAATGTAATCTCTTGATGCATCAGTAGTCTTATGAGATGAATTAGATGTCCAAATCAGATGAGTTTTTACCCAATATGTTTAAACCGTCTTGTGAAAGTTCTTGACAATGACTGTTACATGTTCCTAGGAAACATGGAGTCTAATATTTAAACATTTCATTCATTGAGAATTCATATATTATTATTATCAACCTAATTTCATTTGAATGAAACAACTAAAAAAATACCCATGGTAGTTTAATTAGATAATATTAGTCAACATTCCATAGTATCCCACTTTAAAAAAAGTAATTATACCACAATTCTATGTTTTCAAACACCTTCCTAATCAACTATATGAAATTTAGATCCACTCACATTTTAAGCCTCAAACTATCTAGCCTCTTTTAGAGGACCTCGATCAAGAAAATTCAAATCTTCTAACAACTCAACTTGAGTATTAGTATTCATGATCTACAGAAAATTAATATACATTAATATATTTAAAAAATATATGTCAACCTAATATCTTTATTGATTGCAATATTTATGAACTTACAAATCGTGCAAACCATTCTACAGGCTCTTTATTAACAACTTTTTCTATATCATTCTCATTTCATGTTCGACCTGTCAATCATCTATTGGTCTATATCCTCAACTATTCAATAAATGGATCTATAATTTAACTACTCAGTAGCACATATCTAGGTTCCTATAATAATTCTATTTATCTCAATGTAAACGTTGAGCTCCTCCCAACTGATCAGCTAATAGTAAGAAAGGTTTTTGATTTCCCATGAAATTGAGATTGATTCGATGTGTTTTAAACACAGCCAACTAGATTTAATCTTGTCTCAATATCATCCAATTATCTAGAACAAAAGGTAAAAAAACACCTCTTCAAAACAGCCTTTTGAAATAGAGCCTTCAGTTTGATATTTATTTTTTATTTATGATTTCAAATGACCAAGATATCTGTGAAATAAAATAAAAAACCTAATTATGTATTTAATGATGTGCATATAATTTTTTATTTAAATTAAAAACATATAAATAATGTAACTACGAATTGGATACATCTATCAATAATGTATGGAGCCTCCTAATTTATATTCCTCAACCAAATTCATAGTTAAATGCATCAAGAAACTAAAAAAATGAAGGAAATATCATCTATATTTCATAAAGTGTTAATAAAAATCTCTCATAATGTGTTTCATGATCAAATGGTTGTATCGTTTCCTCACATAGTTTTCTGAAGAATGTGAACAATTAGAGTATAATAGTAGTATCATTTTTAGTTAATAATATACTCAATGCCAGTGGTAGTAAATGCTACAACAAAGTATGTGAATCGTGACTTTTCAGTCCATGTAACCTATGATGGTTAAAGTCTACACACTTTGAGATGTTATTGAATACCCATAAGATACCTTCGCATGTTTTAAAATTTAGAGGAATGTATATTTATCCCTATCTTTTATTGAAAAAATGTCCAGATCATACTTTCAATTATCATGTAGCCAGAGATAATTCTTTATGTTCATTGTTTTTAAGTCTTTCCAAGAATTGAGATGATCCTTTTATTTTCCATGATCATTAAGGTATATGAAGATCCAATTGTCACATATTTTTTTAATATTCATAACATCAAGATTATGCCGCAAAAAAAATTCCTAACACATAAGTTTGAAGAATATACTTTTTTTTCTTCCATTTTTTTGTTCTGATTTTACTTGATAATGCACTTTGAACACACTTCACACTCTCATTCAAATGATGCACCTTCTCAAATTCTATTTCAACGTTTCCAAGTTGTTAAAAATATTTAAGTAAATGTTAAAAAATTAGAATGTGGTATATGATCAATAGAACCATTTAATTTTGACTTGTCAACCTGAAATCAATGAGATGCATCGATAAGTATTCAATGACAAAAGAATACTATTTTTTATTGTGAGATAGTTGTTCGGGCTCAAAATCACAGTTACAAATAGGAAAAACCAAACCCATATATGTTTTCCAACTAGCTTAATTCTAAATCTCAGGGATGTCACTAAGGGTCCACATTACAGAAGCTTTCACTTTGAACACTATTCTAGAAGATGCGTCATATGACTCAAAACTATTGCTCCATAACTCCTGTAATTCTTCAATTAGAGGTTTTTTGTATACATCAATATCATTTTGAGACATTTTTTTCTAGGAATAATCATCAAAATGATAATTTATGTTTGTTTCATACTCATTAATAGAGAACTATTGTATGAGATTAAAACAACTAGACAAATGTTATAATTGTGCTCAAATTCCCAAATGGGTTGAATCTATCAGTAAAAAACCTCAATTGAACAATCCTAGGATCAGATGAGAAATATGAATGTAATGAATCAAATTTCTTCCATGATTGTGAGTCTCTTGGATATCTTATTAACACATCATTTTTATTATATATAAAATGTCACATCATGTGTTTAGTTGTTTTTTATGACAGGAATAATATATGAAATCGAGCCTTTAAAGGAAAGTAATTCAAAACCTTTGTAGGCAAATTCCTTTTCTTCTTCATAGTAGTATGTTGATTCAGACATCTAACATCACCCATTAACTACAATATAGAATAAGAACATTTTTTCAGTCCTAACTCTGTCAATCCTCTCCCAAATAAAGCATACAATAATTGGGACACACATGTATTTTTTTATAATTTAGACCGATATTGATAACAACTTTTTTCATATCATAAAAAGACAAAGGGATATTTTCTTCATGAAATGCATCACACAACAATTCCAATATCATGGACATTTTCATATTTGTAATTCCACGTAGGCATTTGATATAGTAAACTTCTGTTGAAAATAAATTTTTTAATATTTAAAAAATACACTATATAACTCTTAATTTCCAATATCAACTAAACCATGAAACACATTTGTCTACTCAATAATGTTTTCTCTAACATTATCCTCTACTGAATCAAGAGTAGGATCCAATGATATGTTATAATCTTGAGTGGGTTGTCCTAAAGTCTAAAGAACATCACTTGTCAAGTTGTTATTTGTAGCACCCCCAGCTAGTTATTTTCATATGTTTTGATGTTGGTGTTGGTGTCTTGTAATGACAAATGCATCGTTTTTATGGTTTTTTATTTCATTTTCATTTTTTGATGAATTTTGGAGATCATTTTGATTATTGACATCAGTGATCAAAATTTTGGTAACGTTTGATTCTCCATGCCAAATATAACACAAATATTGAGTAGGGAATTGATTCAATATCATGTGTTCGTAAACCTAATATATCTTAAACCATAATATATATTTATATTAAAGAAATGGACATCTTATTCACCCATCAATGAATCAATATGAAATTAAAAAATATATAACTCCTCCAAACCATTAATATAATTTGGTGTGTACCTCAGTAATGTGTTCGATCTTTTATCCATGTCAAAATATTCCTACACTTTGTTAAAAAACACATAATTATTACTAAGAATGAAAATATATTAATGGAAGTGAATAAAAACAGCCCAATTAGTTATAAGAATAGTCACATATGTACTAAAAAATTCAATGTAAAAAAGGAAATCAGTCATGGATAGTATTATGTAAAATAGAATCAAATGAAAAATCATACATTCATTAATTTAAAATAGGAATCATGGGATAAAATCCATAGGGACACTAATTCTAGGTGATCCTAGTAACTCTCTATCACCATAGCAGTGGATTTAGAGTTCTAACACATATCTTGATAGAGGGGGCGCCATATAATTCTTTACTAGCATTTCTAATGGTGATCTACGTGATTTTATTTATGTGTGTCCCATTCTATTTTTCTTTATTTATATATGGTATATCTCAAACCAATTAGATTTGTTTTAAAATTACTTAACAGATCACCTAAATTCCCAGAGAGAGTATTTGAAGATGTTTTATTTAGAGTGAATAATTTTATCTTACCTACTGATTTTTATGTTTTAATCATAGAGGATGATAGGATCTATGCTTAGTCACATATCAGCTTGGATAAACATTTCCTAGAAATACAAATATAGATCATAAATGTCTATGAACGTACTATAATAATGGATTTTTGTTAAAATGAATTCCAATTTAATATTTTTGATTCCATAATGTACCCATAATAAGATGACACGATTTTTTACATTGTCACATTCTTATGAGTATAATCCATGTGAAGAAATTTGTTTGATATAATTAATTTTTCATTTTCAAAACAAATCAAGATCTTGGAATTTGATCAATAAAAATTTGGAAAAACAAAAATATTATATCCAACAATATGAAGATGAAATAAATTTTGATTTATTTCATGGATTTTACTATTTATTTAAAAATAAAGTGTGTGATACTTCATATCTAACATAGGAAGTGTAAACCATTGAGTTAACTAACCCAAATCATTTTTATATTTAGTCCAAACTTTAGATCTAGAATTAAAACCCTTGCCTACTAATTTAACATATGTATTTCTAATAGAGAGAAACAAGACATCAGTGATAATTTTAAGAAAATTTTCTATTAATAAATAACAGAAGTTGAATGATATTTTGAGATAAAATTCACATGTTATAGGCTATAATTAAAGAAAAATTATTTGAAAGTAGTGTATATGTTCCTAATATAAGTGTAACAATAAATAAATTGTCCTTCACTATAGTGGATTCTTATTTTATGTTATTACTACCTAAACTATCATGTGATATTGTTAACTACGTTCCATATAATTATTTAAAAACCACCACAAATATAATGATTGTGAACTAAATAACTGAATAATACTCGGACTATGCCTCTATAACACATCAGGTGTAACTTTCAATTTCCAACGGATGGAGAAATACAAGGTATTGAGAAATAAATATGTAAGAGATATATTTCCCTCTTTTTAGTGTTAACTAAAATATTATAGGTTCATTAAAAAAAATCAACATGACCTTATTAGAAGTTCGAATTACTCACACACATAACCCATTAGTTGTAAAGGGTATATGTTCATCAGGGACATTAGGATGATAGTAAATAAAAATATATATATAAACATGATATTCCACATGATCACAATTCAAAATATCCATAAACTATAAAAATTTCATTAAAGTTGGAAAAGACCACTTATACACAAGTTAGGAAAGAAAAACACAAACTAAGTACTAAATATAGAGTTTTAATGAGTAGGATATCTTGAATGAAAACTTCTGGACAACCCATGCATATCTTCTTAAACTCATTAATTAAATGGTAAAAATGATCCAACTAATTTTAATGACTCCAAATGGAAAAAAATATTTCTCTTTGACTCATTACCCTTACCTAGATCACGTACAATAAGTTCTAATGGTGTCCTATGTTAGACACATGTAAGGTGTGAGCATAACATACTCACTAAGTGATCACCTCCCCATCCCCAACATCCTTTCAAAACCCAAGTGTGTGAAACAATAATAAAAATATACATGAATAAGAAATATGACAAACAATATACTTTAATATAGGCATTTAATATATATATCAATGATCATGAAAAACCCACCATATCAAGAGGATCCACACATGATATACCTACTTCAGGACTAACTCAAGATCTAATATAACTGATATAAAAGAATTAAGGTGAAACAATAATCCCATTTAAGGGAAAAGGAATAATATATATTATAGTTAGGTAAATCTTGTATACCATCTTTTTAGGAATAAGGGTAGGTGTATACTAGTGTAAAGGCATAGCGATCACATCACATACCATCAACCTACCCATAAATAATGGGTGTATCTAAGAAACTTTTTCCATATAATCATATAATATACCTTTCTATCATGCTTCATACTATACTAAAATCAAATTTAACAATAATTATAACTTTTATTACAATTTAAATCATGCTAAGAAAGAAACAAGCAAGGCCATAACACATTTTTAACCTAAAAATCATACTAAATAATAGAGGGGTCATCATGATAAATAGAATACATAAATTCCATTTTTTATCAATATAAATAACTTATTTTACATGAAATGAAAATGATCAAACAAAAAAAGTCAAAAACTTTTCAGTCTAGTCTATCAGCATGATAGGCATAAACCATGCTAAGTAAAACTACTTAACAACATTGTAAAACAATTTGTAAAAAAATAGTTGAAAATCCCTGTTTTAATTGTTTCAACTAGGATAAAAACCATTTCTAGCCCAACCCTTTATGAATATTAAAGGAAGAAAGAGTCCTCCAATCAGAATAAATATTTAATTCTACATTTAGGTATATAGGAATATGACAGGCCTTTAATAATTCAAAATGATAAGTATAAAGAAGAGATCACAAACAATACTATAAATAAAAAATAGAAGAAGCAAGGTTAGATGAATAACACACCCTTAACATTCTTAGGGAGTGCTGGTAGTGACAATTTGGTGAGATAAGGGTCAGTGGCTCTGTCTTGGGCATAGATAGAGGGGTCGACAGCTCAGGATCAGGCTTGGGGAGTAGTGACAGTGACAGTTCGTCAGAGTATGCTGTGAAGGGGGACGACGATGATGGAGAAGGGGGTAGATGGTAAGGGGGTAAGGGGGCTGATTGTGAGGGGAATAGGGTTTTATGGGATCAGGGGAAGAAGGGGTGTAGGTGTTGTGTTCTGGGGGGTAGGTGGGGAAGAAATGTGGTGGGTAAAAAAATGTTTTAGCGGTAGTTTTTTAAAAACGGTCGCTATATTTTGACAATTTTTTTACCAGCGATTTAATAAGACACCACTAAAAAATAATTTATAATAACTGAATCTAGTGTTGTGAGACTACCCCAATAACCCAATACCTTTCATTCATAAAAACATATAATGAAATAAAATTTAAATTATGCAACTCTTGGAATTTCAATCCCAGACTCAATTTAAAAAATGACCCCTACTCCCAAATTCCCAAAATTTATATTCCTTCAAAAATTTATTACTCACAAGTAATGTGGTTTGAAAAACTCTCTAACAAAGCACTTCAAATTTCCAAGAATCCTCATCATCCTTTCAACCAACATATATGACCTACCTTGGTTGTCTTTTTATATCCAACTTGTTGTTTTCTACTATGGAACACTGAGTGACTTTCAATTTTTAAACTCCAAACATGGGGTGCATAATACATTAAAGACAAATCCACCACCCATCACCATCATTGAAACATGAATATAATTATTACCCATTCCCTTCCATCCCAATACACTATAGTTTCAACAAATAGTTCATCCTTGATCTTATAGTGCTCCCCACTATAAGACTCGGCTCATAAAGGTTGATTCGGAGCCACGGTTCTCTAAACCAACAAAATAGCTTATTGAAAACTCATTTATAATGGATATAAGACATCCACTATGTTATTTACATATCACCATATCAGATTATATAAAAATTCACTAGTGAAAACTCTTCTAGATGATAATTCTCAAAGAATCTATGCTTCAACCACTAAATTGTTATCTCATTACCGCTCATACATGATGTATCAACTCCTCAAAGAAATCTCAAGATCATTCAGTGCATCAAAAAAATTATAAACCCAATATTTAGTTTAATTACATAGTTGGGTCACCAAAAAATTATACTAGTTGTCGTTCTCTCACCCTAATAAGAGATGTCCCATCAATCTGACTCATGCTCATACCACATAAAAATCCTCTTGAGACTAGTTCCAATGTAAGGAATCCATCCAACATCACGTCATAATTTCAAATCAATTTTTTATAAAGAAACTATATAAACCCCATTTCACCAGCACACCAGCACACTAGTTCCACCTTTTTTATCCAATGAATAGTCTTATCACACCTATGACCATACCCACCTGGGGTTGTACTTCCTCATCCCATATTCCATCCATTACTACATGTAATAACTATAGATGATCATCCCACTAATACATGAGTGCTAATGTGAAACTTCAATCCCCATCAGTTATTGGATCATCAGGAACATCATACTTGGAACCCACTAAATTTCCATAAATAGTGAGGGTCAACCCTTTCAGGACCAATAGTGCACTTTCCACTACATATATTTACATATAACCCTCCTAAAATGGAACCACAATAGGTTCTATCATCATACATGTGTAACTTCTCCAAATACACACTTACCACTATCAACTTTTGATACCACTGCATTATTGATATCATTATCATCACATAGGAATCTCCTCTCATCCATATCAAAATTTCAGGTCACCAAACCTGTAATTATTCCATAATAATTCCACCCTTACAATAAAGGACATGGCCCAAACATGGGTCAACTACATAACAACATGTGAACCCATATCCAACATCACCTTTCACTATAGGGGAACACTTCCAATTTAATCAAAAGTCTTAGTAAATAAAACTCGTAAAGATCCATCATGTTATTTGGTCCTTAACTCACACACAACCTCTCATAGAAAAAAAATTATCGTGTTTAACCAGCATGTTTACAACCTCAGTATCTTTCAGATTTAAATAAAATATAATTCAATATAACCCAGTTACACATCCCGAATCATGCTCTCATGAGTATCATGTCATAAAATCTAAGATAATTTGATTGAGCCACTAAAAATGCTCCTCAACATGTCAATATCACCTATCTTGAAGCAACCTTGACGATCTTCTTAAAAATAAGGCATTTCACCTACGCCCTAATCCACTACACAATCAACCACCAACGAGAATTTTCTTAATACCTAAATCATCTACACATGCAGTCACTACACCAGTGAAAGGACATCCAAAACCAACATGGTCAAGTATCATATCGATCATACCCTCAGAATCTATTAATCATTCTAAAACACTACTACTCAAGGTGATTTTTTAAGAAACCCCAAGGAATCCCATGTGACTATACAATATACCCAGCAGAAAATCATATGAATCAATCTCAACCCAAAGCACCATCCCATGATTCCCATCTCTAAAGGTGATCACAAGCCCAGGATAACCCTTATCTTAGGTTACCCTCACATATCATATCTCATCTCAAACATAGTACTCAGATAACCAGTATCCCAAGTCATATCTCAATGGAACTAAGCTCTCCCACCTAGCAAATAAACCATAGTTCTCACATAGTTCATGGCTTATGAGGTACACATCTTCTCTCAGCTTACCATCATAAGGAAACTCACAGGACTGAACACTCATTATTGGGTTACCACAAACATATATATACCTATCAAGAAACAAATGTCGCATCATAAACCTACTAGGGAACTCATCCTCACCGGACATCCTCATACGAGAATACCCCCTTGAGAATCATGGTCTAAATTTTTCCTTCATTGGGCCTCCATATAAGGTATCCACCCATAATATGATTACCATCTCATATATGCACATACATGCATATAATGACATCACCCTACAATGATCCACATTCATTATACCATGAGCATATGGTTTAGATAAGTATAATTCCACCAAGAATATATATAGAATTATATCATATAGGTTTTTTTGACTCTTTAAATAACCAAACCTATTTCTCTTGAATCTAGTTCCAAAACCACACAGTAAGGGTTTATCGCTAAGGGATATAACTCTCGTACCAACCTACTAGGGTCCATATGAATCCCTTACATTTAGGGGATTCATATCTAGCATGGATCATCTCATCAATGATATACATGACCTGTCATCATTTGGAAAATACATTATGTACTAGAAAAGTAGAATTTCAGCACCAAGTAATATGGGAAACTTTCATATAATTTCTTATTAACACTATAAAAAATGAATCCTTATAATCAGTGATATCAATCACTTGCTAGCATAAATATTTCAAGTGAAACTTTTATTTAAAATATGATGCATGTACACGGCCTCTTTCCATTGGTCCATGAGACATAAACTATAATAAACCATAAAAACACAAAAATTATGTGTGTCAAAATAGGTGAAATTAAACAACTATAAAAATGGAAACCATGAAAAAAAAAATCTAATATCTTTGGTAACATATAATTCTAATCAGGAAGGGTTATCATGACACACCATTATGATATCTATCATAAGCTTTGACACATTCCTATGTTACCCCTCTACCATCACCCCAAATAGTAAGATAAACAAAAATCAAGATACAATATTTGATATTAGTCACATAAAATTTGATACCACTTTTGTAATATCCCTATCCCATTTCACTCAAAATGGTAACCGTACAGGTCAATACGTGGTCTCAGGTATGCCTCGTTATACACTAGAGGTGACTGACTAAAAATGGGGGTTTAGGGTATTACTATGGGGATACTATACCCCCATATTTGAGTATGTAATAATAGTGGAAATAAACCAGAAAATATACACAATAAGAAATCAGAGTACACAGAATAAATAAAAAATAATAAAAAATAATGAATTTTATATGTAAGAAAATAGTTAAACAAACTCATGGTCATGCCAGTATAAAATGATTGATCATCCGCTGGTCCAATCACATATATAGAATAAATAAAAGGATATAAGACATTGTGTCTCTACTACCACCCTCAACCCATTCCTCATCCAAATCACCGGTCCCATCTGAGCAATCTTACTCGATCAAGCCACTCCAAGTCTCTACCCAACTTGAACCCATGATTATTGAAGTCTACTCAGGTGACCAGTTCCATGGCTTCCTGAAAATGGTGTGAGTACAAATTAGTAGGGAACCACTAAGGTAGTCTCATACAAAGAAAATAAATTAATTATATGTGTATGTGACATACTCATATGAATAAATAAAATATACTTTAGTATCGAATATAAAATAACCACCATCAATTGTCAAGTTCTAACGTGACAACTAGGATCGAATATACCTACTTAATCTAGTTGTGGAGTATCATTGAGAAAATCATATAATCATTCCAACTCATAATAGGTAAAGCCAAAAACCGCATGAGTTTATTTTATGAGTTCCATAGTATCAGGCATAAATCTAACCCCTAGGTGGTGATATTAGGAAATAAAGTAGTCAGCATGCATAAATATATCCCCTATGAGATAATCCTAGGAAATAAATCAACATCAGGAATCATTACTAACTCCTAGGGGTGACCCAAGGTAGTTATAAGAATCAAGAATCATCATCGACACCGTAGGGGTGAACCCAGGTCATCGTGATCATCTAAAATCATTGTTGACCCCTAAGAGGTAATCATAGGTGATCAATCATATCTAGAATAAATGTCAAATCCTTAGGGGTGGCCCGAGGAAATCTAAATAACCTCATGAATACAAGATATATCCTAGGAATCCTAGAAATATCATAAATAATTGGAAACTCTTAAGGGAAGTATGTTTCCCCCATGATATATTAAAATAATAATTAAAACACAGGTTAGCTATCTGCACAAAAAAATCTAACATAATTGCGATTGGACACTCAAGAACAAAAATTGAAATCTTCCATGTATCCATATACATCAAACATCATTTATCCAAGTTCTAAAGTGAAATGCACAATCAAATCTACCAATTCCCACCTGCACCCTTAAAGGGGTCATTATATCACTAGGGCACCCTCTAAGGTCCTTTAGGCCACAACATAACACGAAAACCCATATGGTAATGTATTTTAATGAACCATTTTTCATGTCATGTAATTGAGATAGTCACATCTGTAAGGAATCATATTACCACTATGACATAAAAAATGGAATTGTTTTTATGTTAGTAAAACATAAAATTCAATAGAATTAAGAATCCATAGTGAACATATCATGTCATTAAATTATTAAATCCAAACTAATATGGTTTAGTTGAAGTGGGATTTTAAAGGTGTAATGATTATATCCATGAAAAATAATTTTTATTTCAACAAAATATAATCTATTAAAAATTATTTATTAAATTTACATCAATCAATATTAATATTTTATTTTATCAAAATTTTTTAAATTTAGTGGTATAAGATTTATTCATGATGATTGAAAATATTCTATAATATTTAAATAATAGAAAATTTTTCTCATTAAATAACATACTATTAAAAGAAAATATCAAATTTAGAAAAATCTTCATCAATAATAACCGAGTGAGAATAATAAATTCTATCAAAAATGTACTATTCTTATACACCATGTAAGGAAACAAAATTTTGTTTCATAAAACACCATAATGTTGAGGTATTACCTAGAAAATAACTCATTCTAATTGTTTATTTTCTATCTATATTTCAACAACCAAAATTAGGATATCAAATAAATTTTATCTCAAAATCAGTTTTTCCTCTATAATATAGTCCAAAGATTATTGAACCTTAAAACAATTTGATTTTGTTTATATCTTTTAATTCATATTATTTAAATTCAAATTAAAATATTTCAAAAAAAAATTTGAAAACATTATATTTTTTCAAGAATTAGGTAAATAAATAAGGAAAAAAATAAAAAATATATAATGTTTATCCAACTTATTCACAACATAATATTAGACCCCAAAGATGTCATATATTTCATCATCCAACTGATTTTCAATGTAATATTCCAAACCAATGACAATAGTGACCGCTATATGGATGAATTTTTCAAAAGTTGATGATTGAAAAGAGGTAGATGTTAGGGAATATAGGTATAGGTAGCCTATTATTCCTGAAAACAACATCACCCAACATTTGGTTTGATATATTTTAAGTTTCACAGGACAAATGTTGTCCCAAGGAGACCCACATGATATTTAGGATGATGATACTTAAATATATCTAAAAAATAATTAATTTTGGGTTATTTTTTTATAGTATCATTCAAATAGACTTGTTGGGATACACATATGTGGGATGAGAGTGTATTTTGGATAACTGTGGAAAATTATAGATATCGAAAAAACTCAATTTTGTTTGATTCATCGTCGCATTCAACACTTGAATCAATCGAGACTTGGATTCGAGCCTTGGAATAGTTGGATCCTTGAATATAACATAGATTCGATCTCTGATTCAATAACAAGGACAATCAGTGGTATTTTTCTTCTGTAGATATTTTCAAATATCGCGATTTGGTTCGCTATGGTTAGGGTTCTTAAAATAGATCGTGACACTTTTTTAAGCGCTTCAAAAACATTCCTGATAAAGAAACCTTTTATTAGCAATAATTTAATAAGTGCTGATAAAATTAATCTTTATTGACCCTTTCTTTAGTTAAGAAAAAATATATAATAATTATTAAAAAAAATAAATACTTTAAAAAAAATTATAAAAATTATATATAATTATAATGCTTATAATAATAATTTTATAAAATAATAATTTTATAATTATTTGAGTATATAATTATTTATTTATAATTATATAAATAATTTTTGAAGAAATACTATTTATTTATTTATAATTATAAATGTATAAAAATAGTAAATATAAATTTATAATTATATTTATGTATAAATATTTTTTACAAATGTATTTTTAATATTCTTAATGAATATTTAATCTTTTGTTCATCCTTGTAAAAAATGAGTAATATTGATAAATTAAATTAGTAAAATATTGGAAACATAGATAGGTTTGATTATATAAATCATAAAAAAAATATATATACTGAAATAAAGATAAATACATATATTTAGAATATTAAAACATAGTAAATAAATATATATAAACTAAATAATATAAATTAATTAAATTCTAATGAAATTATTTGTGTGTGTGTGTGTGTATAAATATGCATTAATTTCATATCTTTGAAATAAATATAATATGTCTGATTATAAATTGAAAAATTAAACGATGTTTAATTATATCCATTACTTGATGCAATTACATAGTATTTTTAATTCATATTAATTTTTAATTATAAAATTCACAAAAAATATTACTATTAAATATAAAGAATAAATAATTTTTTCTTTGTATTATATAAATTAAATTTATATACATTAATACATATCTATATATTTTATATATACTATTTATTAACATTATCAATTATCATCTAATTAATAAAATGTTTAATATTTTTCTCAATTTAATTATTTTTATTTTTAATTTGTATAATTTTAATTATATATATTTATATATTTAATTAATACTATTTATTATTATTTATAATTCATATATTTTATAATAAATTTATTCATTTTTATCCATCATTATTTAAATAATAAAATTTGTAATAATTTTTTCAATAAAATCATTTTTCATTTAATAAATTGATTAATTTTATTTATTCAAAACTTTATCAGTGCTAAAAAGGAACTAATAAAGGATAACATAATGAGCACTAAAAATATAGCACTGATAAAGGGTTCCCTTTATCAGTGCTAAAAATAAATCACTAATAAAGGGTTAAATTTATCAGCACTTGCTTTAGCATTGAAAAAGATTCCATTTATCGGTTTTTTTTCTAGTGCTGATAAATACCATAACTGTTAAATGCTAGTTCTATAATTGTGATATTTAGAATAATAATAATTTCTAATTTCCAATCAGTTCAACTTGATTTTTGATCAAAATGAATTGTGAACGAAAATAAAATTAATTATTGCGATTAAGAAAAAAATGAGTTTATCAAGGGACTAAAATTTAAATTTAAGGGAAAAATGACCTGGAAACTTGTCCAACACACATTGTATGGACATATTTCGACCATATTCCTTATATGGTCAATATTTTTCTATCATTGGGGCCTTTTGAAAAGAAAAAAACATGGTTGTAATTTAATCTTTCAAAAAATTACAAGTGTGCCAATCACCCCACTTATGAAAGGCCTTCTCCTCTCCTCTCCAATTCACACATTCAAACCACTTTAGATCAGACAGGAACTAACCAAATCACTCCCCAAATTAAATAATATCATCTTATAAAACTTATATTGGGAATAAATCAAAAATAGTAAGGAATTATTGAAAACCTAAGGAGGATACCCAACAAAATAGGTAATGTTCTTCTAAATTAATTTTTATTTTATTTCATTCTCCATCGCCTTTATTTTCAATTATAAAATGATTTTATAATAACCCTGGTATCTTATATATACTTATATGTTGTTATGTTAAGGTTACTTCCTTCAAAATCACCTACTTCCATCAAATGGGTTACAAAATCATCATTTGTGTGTACGACAAACTAATGTCAGATAAATCAATGTCGTTGATGTTTTCATTACCACCTTCCAAGGTTGGGAATAATGATGGATTTATAGTTTATATATTATATTTATTATATTTATTTTTTTTCTTCTTTAATTTGTATATTACACATACCTTTATGATTTACATTTTTTGGGAATATGATAACGTCACTCATTTGTGCGACAGAATACCGCCTCGCGAATTGATGTGATTCATTCACTCTTTACATGGAATGAATTAAGGATGAAATTAATCAAAATATGTGATATATAAGACATAAAAATGATACTTTAATAACATATATATATATATATATCATGTAATTTTATTTCTTGCAATATGATAATAAAATGGAAATGATGTTCATGCATATATATGACCCATAATCTCCATGAATGGTGTATTTCAATTCGTGTCACAAAATTTAATGGATTACTGTAAATCTATATAAAATAAATATATATAATATTTAAATCATGATTTACATTCTAGAAATTATTAAACCTTGATCAAATTAAGAGGAACAATAAATAATGAGTCAAAATATACTTAAAAAACAAGGCAACTAACAACCAAAACAATGAAAATAATGAATGATTATTAGAAAATGGGTGATAAGATGTTATAAAAGGATAATATATGATATTATAAATATTAATATGGCTATTTTAAAAGAAATTAAAATACTTAAAACCATTATACATGATTTAAAATAGTGCTCAACCAAAAGAACGTGTAAGGTAAAAGATTTCATCTCAATTTACATTCCATTGAGACTTAATTGTTATTATGAACTAATTCCCTATGAGGTGTATATACCTAACCATTGAAATATATTATCATGAATAATTAATTATTCATGATATTTTATGTGTTAATTTTAATTATTTAATCCAAGTGTATTTTATTTGAAAATTACCATGTGATAAAAGTTATTGTGTTATTTTACTTTATTTTGTGATTGTTAACTTTCTCTTGAAAAAAGCACTTTATTATGAAAATTTTACATTAAAAAATAAATTAATATTGAATATAAATATTATTTTGTAGTTTATTTTATTTTTTATTAAATTATATTCCATTTTAACATTTTTTGTTTACATTGAATGTTATTTGATTTACTGGGGAAATTTTTATAAATATGTATCATTTACTCAATACAGATACTTAATAATGAACATTGTTTATAAATTAAATGTATTTATAATTATTTGGACTTGTCTGAAATGGTTTGGGGACTATTTTAATTAAACCCATTGATGTATCATTAGTCTCATGAAATGAATCATTTGTCCAAATCCTATGAGTTTTTACCCAGTATGTTTAAACCATTTTGTGAAAGGTCATGATGGTAAAGATTCTATTTTCTTGGAAAAAATAAAGTCTAATATTTAATAATTTAATTAATTTATGATTCGGTCATTATTATTTTCCATTATATTTTTTCTACTAAATTATCCATAGATTTATTTCATGATTAGTTTATAGGTTATCTGACCTATATTTCAATTATTTATCTTCCCATATTGATTATACCTTTTCCATATATTTATCTTTAGTGTGCATGTATTTATCTTCCATGAAATATTGATTATAATTATTGATTCTTGATATCTTCCATTTTACTTAACCGTTACTTAGAATTTGATATCACCGTTATTTTTTTTTATTTGCCTAGGATATAAAGATGAATTCTTAGAATGAGTTTCAGGATGTTGAGATTTTAAATTTTTTATGATATGTTATCTTTTCCCAATGTAATATGTTTATCATGTATGTAATCAGGTTTTCCAAAAATGCTAAACAATTTAGTCTTTTGGTATCTAAATCTTTCATCTATGCTAATGTAATAATGTAAGGAATCAGCACCAGCATACCAAGGTCTGGGTTGTTATAATTGGTATCAGAGGAAGTTTTGTAGAATCCTTGAGAAATTGATTTAAGAAAACATAGATTAAGGAATATAACCATAATATTTAATTTGATTATAAGTAGAGAAGAACATCCTAAATTTTTGGTACAAAGTATATTATATAGGTCTTCTAGCAATGCATCCCTATCTAGATACTACAAGTGGATGTTGTTCTGAAACAGATGTACTGAAAAGGTAATAACTCTAAAAAGGGTGTGTTGGGATTGAATTTATATTAACCCGGTACATGAAAATGAGCCTTAATATGCACATAGTTTGACACTCTTGGGGGATACAAATAAGATAATTTACATTTTTATTACAAACCATTATGAAGGATTTAAAAGTAAAAATATCTTGAAAGAAACCAATGTTTAGGATTCTGAGATTAATAGTGAATAAATTTTTCATTTATGTTGAGAGTTACACAAAATTTGGAATTATACATTATGATTTAAAATTCATAACTTTATTAGAAAAGAATGTATATGTCATTGTTTTTAAATGGTTTCTAGAAAAAAGAATAGTATCAATAATCATGGACAATGTAGAGATTTCCATTCTGAGGAGTCCAATACAGCTAGTATTGGAATGGAGAAAATTATGGATATATTAGGGAGGCTTAATTTGGTTATGAAAAATAACCTTTCCCAGATGGAGAAACATGTTCCATTGTAAAATTATCCAATTTTGGATTGTTTTATGTGATAGAAACCCCCATCTTTTAGTGGGACTACTAGTCCAATTATATTTGAGCAATGGATTTAGTTCATGGGGAAGATATTTATGGATTTTTTATGCATTGAAAAGTAAAAGGATACAATTTTCATGTATTTAATAAATATTTATGTTTATCAATTGTTGGTTTTTATAAAAAAAATACTAGAGACAAAGAAGGAATAGAACTCATGGAATGGAAAAGTTTTAAGGACACATTATTAGATAAATATTTTCCTCATGAGCAACAAATTGAGAATAAGAGAATTTTACTTAGCATAAATCAAAATGAAGAAGAAATTGTCATGGATTATGAAGGTACCTTTACAAGTTTATCTAGGTATGACACGAATTATATATTCAAAACAGAGTGCAAGATTGACCATTTTTTTAGTTGGATTAAGAGAAATATATTAAGGGTTATAGTATATCAATTTTTTTTTCATATAATGAAATACTTTTATATACTATGAAAAAAGAGAATAAATTTTCTAGATCCTACATATTCAAGGTAATTAAATAGAAGAATAAATCATCTGAACACTATGAAAAATGAAATGAATCAAACAAGAAAAATAAGATAATGATATTCCTATATTGAGAGAACTGTAAAAGACATCATCATGGGAAATGATTGAAGGGAATGAATGTTTGTTATAAGTGTGGGGAAAGGGTTTATCTTATTAAAAAATTTAAGGGTCGTGAGAAAAATTCAACTATTCAGTGTTAAAACTATAAGGAGAAATGGAACTATGAAAATGAATGCCTCAATCATCAAGGGAATATTTTATATAAGATGCTAATGAAATATGAACAATCTTATTAGATCAATATAGTTGAGGTAGAAGTACCCAATGATGTGGTGGAATAAAAATTAATCTTATATTTAAATTTATCTAATGCATTTCCTTATCCTAGATCATCACACTCTTTTATATCTACTTTACTTTCCAAACAAATTAGATATTTCACTTTCGATTTAATGAGGGAGTCATCAGTAGAAACTCTAAAGGGAATTATATTTACATAAAATATATGTCTTAAATTCCCCATTGTGACACTTAAACATGATTATTTTTTCTGACCTTATTATAATACTTATAGTTAAATTCAATATAGTACTCAATATGTACTGTATTTCAAAGTATGATGCAAAAATTTGTTGCAAGAGGAAGTAAATTATGATTTAGGAGAAATATGCAGAATTGCATGCCTTAATATTAGAAATTTTATCATCTAATTATTATCTAGATCCACCCCCAATAGCTCTACTGAATGAAAAGATTTTGGAAGAAGATAAAACTAGGATAAAGAAGATAATATTCCAATTGAGGATGTACCTATTGTACATGAATACATTGATGTATTTATAAAATAATTACTTATACATACACCATAGCATGAATTTGAGTTTTCCATTGATTTAATCCCTAATGAAAACCCAATATAAAAGTCTACCTACAGAATGGATAGTATGAAATTAGTGGATTTGAAGAACCAACTAGAGAATTTGGGTAAAAAGGGATTTATTCACCCTAGTGTTTCACCATGTGGAGTCCATGCTCTATTCTTCAAGAAGAAAGATGGATCCATGAGGCTGTGCAATGATTATAGAAAATTCAATGCTATTATGATAATGAAAAAGTATCATATGCCACACATTTGTGACCAATTTTATTAACTTCACAGTGCCGAATATTTTCCAAAGACTGATCATCATTCTAGGAATCATCAATTTTTAGTAAATAATGAAGACATTTTGAATACAACTTTTTAAATTAGGTATGGATATTACATGTTTATAGTAATGTAATTTGGATTGACTAATGTACCCTCTATTTTTATGGATATAATGTATATATTATTCAAGGAATATCATTATGATTTTTTGTGGTATTCATTGATGATATTTTGGTGTATTCTAAAAGCTATGGGGACTATGAGAATCACTTGAGGATTATTCTTGAGAACCTTAAAAGGAAATAGTTACATGATAAATTTCATTAAGTGTGATTTATACATTTAGGGAGTTCATTTTTGGCCATATTGACTCTTAATATGGAATCTCAATTGATCCTACAAAAACAAATGCATTTAGAGAATTTCCTACACCAACAAACATTACTGAGGTATGTAGTTTCATTGGTTTGGTAGGTTACTATTGACAAATAGTTCATAATTTTAACATATTGTATAACCCATTAAGAAAGATTACATGTACATGGGTTATGTTTGTTTGAAAACATGAATGTGAATAATTTTTTCAAGAACTAATGAGGGGATTGGTCAATGGCCCAATTTTCACTCTACAATATGGAATTGATGGGTTTGTGATATATAGCGATGCATCAATGAATCGACTCTGTCATTACATAATGAAAATGATAATTTTATTGCATATGCATCAAGGAAATTGAATATTAATGAATAGAGAAACGAAAATCTTGATATTGAGTTAGAAGAAGTGATATTTTCTCTGAAGATAGGAAGATATTTTCTCTATCGTGAAAGATGTAAAATATGCAAGGATCATAAAATCCTGAAACACATCTTTTCCCAAAAAGAGATAAATATGAGAAAAATGTGATCGCTCGAGAGACTCAATAATTATGATTGCTCAACACACTACCAACTAGGGAATGAAAATAAGGAAGTGGATTCATTGAGTAGGAATGATCATTGAATTCTAACCCAAATGAGGATTGAGCTGGACCCTATGTTCATGGATCTAGTAAATATGGATAAGGGAATTAATAACTACGGGGATACATCAATCATTATTCAAATGATTGAAAAAACATATTTATTATAGAAGACAAATAATTCTTAATATTATGTTGATTAATTTTAGAAGAAAATTAAATCATTGAATGATGGGAAATTAGCATATTTCATTTGTGAAGATGGTGTTATGAAATTTGGAAAGAGATTATGTGTTCCATGTGCACCTGAGCTAAAAAACATTTTGGACAATGCTCATAGCTCAAATTTTTATATACACATTGGTAGCACAAAAATGTATAAGGATTTGAGGTAAAAGGTTTTGTGAGATAACATGAAGCGGGGAATTGTTGATTATGTGTCCATTTGTTTTATTTTTGAAGAATTTAAATCTATGAGACACCATCCTAAAGGATTCATGCAACCTCTTCATATTCTTATGTTTAAATGGGATGAAATTACTATGGTCTCTTTCATATGAATACTAATGAATTATATAAATAATGATTCAATATGGGTTATAATTGGTCGCCTAACCAAATATGCACATTTACTCACTATAAGGGAAGATTTACCTCTATAAACCCTTGAATGGATCTATATTATTGAATTTTTCAGACTTCATGGCATACAAATATCAATTATTTTAGATCAATATGCCCATTTAATGTCAAAATTCTGGAACATTCTTCAGAATACTCAGGATACTGAGCTTCATTTGAGAACCTCCAACCATCCTCAAATTGATGGAGTGTCCTAAAGTAAAATTCAAGCAATGGAAGACATGATGAGGTCATTCTCACTCAACGTTGAAGGTATGTGGGATTAGTATTTACTTATGGTAGTGTTTTCCTATAAAAATAGTTTCCATTAAATTATTAAAATGACATCGTATGAAGCATTATATCGAAAGCGATGTCACACTCAAACTTGTTGGGATAATGTTGGTGAAAAGAAACGTGTAAGCAAAATTTTTTTTAAGAGACAGAAATGAATGTAACGGCTATTTAGGCTCACATTAAACCAACTCAAAGTATACAAAAGAGTTATGCCGATAACTAGAGTAAAGATTTAGAATTCCAAGTGGGAGATTTTTTATTCCAAAAATTTACTCCATATAAGGGTATTGTATGGTTCGGTAAGATATGGAAATTGAGACCTAGGTATATCAAACCTTTTGAAATTCTTGAGAGAATTGGAGTTGTGGATTACCTTTTGTAAATGTCTCCAAACCTATAAAAATTGCATTATTTTTTCCATATATCTTTTCTATTAATGTAAATTCCAGACCAATTGCATGTGCTCACATTTTATTAAATAGAGTTGGAACCCAATCTCTCTTATTGTGAAGAACCCATCTAGATTCTTAAAACTAGAGAGCAAGTATTGTGTAGTCAAATGACTCCTCTAGTAAAGGTAATTTGGGGGAACAAAAAAATGGAGGAATAAATTTGAAAACAAAATGATATTAAAAAAATAACTACCCTAAAATTTTATATTCTAATACCCCTGAAATTTTATTACGGAATTTTTGAAGGAGGGAAGAATGAAACACCCTAATACTTTTTAATATTTTAATATTAGAATAAATTTAATTTTATGGATATCTTTCATTTCACTCAACAATGAAATAATAAAAATCATTTTTAAAATCATAATTTCAGAATTATCTAAGGGGGATTTTTTGTATTTTCCTAAGAAGTTTCATTTATTGATGAATAGTGAAATTAATGATTTTTAATTGAAAACTACCATTTTTTGTAAATAGTTTATAATGATAAATTATATTTTTAATTCGTTTTAAAGTAAAAATTATATCAATTATACATCTATTAATAAAATTTAGTTCATTGGAATAACTTTTATACTAAATTTAAATATAAAAACATAGAAAGATTTTGAACATTTTCTCATTAAAATCCATCTTTCTCATCCCGTCAACAGGGTTAATTTTAAATTAATTTTCTCCCACATTAGTGGTTTGAATTTAGAAAAAAGAATTCCATATTTTGAATCATAATGATTTATAATTTATAATACTCCCAACTTAATTTTTGACCAAAATGATTAGTGAAAGTAGTTAAAATTAATTATACTGATGAAGAGAAAAAAAGTTTATCAAGGGGATAAAATTTAAACGTAAGAGCCCAATTTTATATATAAACTTGTTAAAAACCTATTTAATGACAGTATTTATAACTTATAAATTATATCCTTGATATTGGTACATTATTGGGCCCTAGTGACATGAAAAAATGTCGGTGGAATTCACTCTTTCAAACAATTACAAGTGTGCCACTCACCCCACTTATAAAAGCTCTACCCCTATTCTCTCCAATTTACACCTTCAAACCACATTTTTTAAGTCCAAGACATACCCAAATCACTCCCCAAATTTCATCCCCTCATCCTAGAAGACTTATATTTGGTAGAAATACATCTTATAAAGGCATTAGTGTAAACCTATGGTGGATACCCAAAAATGAGGTTATGTTATTCTAAAATAATGTTTATTTTATTTCCTTATTCAACTCCTTCAATTTATATTATACCATAGTTATTAAATATCCTATTTAGGATACCAAAAAAATAGGTAATGTTCTTCCCTAGTAATTTTTATTTTATTTCATTCTCAAATTCCATTAATTTATATTATACAATTCTTATATAATAACCTCAGAATCATTCACATACTAAGATATTGTTATGTTATGGGTGATACTTGAAACATTAAAAACATTCATCAAATGAGTTATTAAATCATCATTCATGTGTATGGCGCACAACCACCTCTTGAACTGATATTGTTCATTTTTTCATTACTACCATTAAAGGTTGGAAATAATTATGGTTTTATAGTTTGTATATGATAAATATAATATTTATGATGATTTTATGAGTCTATAATTAGAATATTACACATATCTTTATGATTTAAATTTATTTAGGAATTTGATAATGTCGCTCATGTGTACGGTGGACTACCGTCTTGTGAAGCGATGTAACGTATTCACGCTTTACATGGAATGTATTAAGGATGTTTTTAATGATAATATGTATTATATATGTAATAATAGTGATACTAGAAATATAATATATATATATAACATTTAATTTTATTTCTTTCAATATGTAAATAAAATAGAAACAATGTTCTTGCGTACGTACGACCTACCATCTCCATGAATAATGTATTTCATTTCCTATAACAAAATTGTATGGATTATGATAAATATATATATGATGAATATATATGATATTTACTTCATGGTTTACATTCTATATATGACGAAATAATTATTGGAGTATGAGAAACAAAAAATAATAATTCAAAACATACATAAAAAACAAGGTAATAAACACCCAAAACAATGAAAATAATGAAATATTATTAACTAATGGGTGAAAAGATGTTATAAAAGGATCATTTTTGATATTATAAATATTAATATTTTAATATTATAAGCTAATAACATACTTAAAACCATTATACATGAGTTTAAACAGTGTTCAACCAAAAGTAATCATAAGTTAATAGATTTCTTCTCAATTTACATTCCATTGAGAATTGATTGTTATTACGCAGCAATTCATTTTATGATGTGTATATACTTACCCTTTGGAATTTAATATAATTAATACTTCATTATTCATTGTATTTTATGATTTAATTTGAATTATTTCATCCAATGGTATTATATTTCGAAAATTATTGTGTGATAAAATTTATTCTGAAATCTCACTTTGTTTTGAGAATGTTAACTTTCTCTTGAAAAAATCACATTAATATAATAAATTTTCATTAGAAATTAAATTACTATTAAATATACATTCTATTTTGTAACAGATATTATAATTTCATAAATCATATACCATCTTTATATATATATTTTACATTGAATATTATTTGATTAACTAGGGAAATATTCATAAATATGTATCCTTCAATCAATATTGATATTTAATAAGGAATATTGTTTATGTATTAAATTGATTATTCTATATATGAATAATTATTTATGATAGTATTACTTGTGTTGGGGTCCATTTAATGTAATCCCCTTGATGCATTGGTAGTCTCATGAGATGAATTAGATGTCCAAATCAGATGGGTTTTTATCTAATAGGTTTAAATCGTCCTGTGAAAGGTCTTGACAGTAATGGTTACATGTTCTTGGGAAACATGGAATCCAATATTTAAGCATTTACATTATTGAGAATTCAAATATTATTATTATACATGAGATTTTTCTATGATATTATCTATTGATGCATTTTATTATTAGTTTATTGATTAAATGGAATGTGTTTTAGTTATTTATCTTTCTATATTGATTGTGTCTTATCCAGATATTTATGTGGAATATTTTTACTTATCTACCATTAAATATTGATTATTATTATTGGTTTATGATATCGTACATTGTACTTAACCCTTACTGACCATTTGATCTCACCATTATTTTATTTCCTTTGCTCGGGATATGAAGATGAATTCTTGGAATGAGTTTCAAGGATGCTGATATTTTAATATTGTTATGAAGTATTTTATTTTCCCAATATAATATGGGCATCTTGTATTTAATATGGTTTTCTAAAACTAAAAAACTATCTTTTCCATTGTGATTTTATTCATTTATCTATACCATTGTGATAAAGTAAGGAACTGGATCTGAGCCACTGGGTTCGGGTTCATTATATAAATCATCAAGAAAATGCATAAGGATCTCCCTAATCCCAAGGGGTTTAAAAGAGGAAGATGGTAATATGTGGTTATCCCAAGAACAGTTGAGGGAGGAAGATGAGGGGATATTTTATTAAAAATTTGGGAGGGAGAGTCATTCATTTTCCATATTTTAAACGGTCACATGGTTATCCAAACAAAGAACCAACCATACATCCTTCCCTATACGAGGTAACCATCCTCATAAGATTAGTTCATATAGATAGATAAAATATGTGATAACTATTCAATCCAATCTACAACATATCAAATGTTTTATCTACAACCATGTGGTGAACGTGAATCTCACCCCAAGCTAATACAAGCCACATGGTTTCCTCTGATATCTATATGGTTAACTCTTAGTCATGTTCTAACCGTAAAAACTAATTACTCTATTTAAAAATAAACTAAAAACATCTTCACACTCAAGGTTCTTCATGGATTCCACAAAATAATGCACACTAAACTGTGCACTAGGTCACAAATCCTCTAAAAATCCAAAACTTCACCCAAAGTTCATGATAATCACCCAATCACTCATGGAACATCTTGTGCCTCAAACCATATAAAAAGAAATCACCTTAAAATGATACAACTCTAATAATTTCAAACTAAATATCAATTCTAAAAATGAATCATGTTTTATAATTTCCAAAATTAAAATTTATTTTTAAATTAATAACTCACAATGAGAGAGGTTTTATAGAACATGTCTCTATAATTTATTGAAACTGTGAAACCTTGATAAAATAATTTGTGATAACCCATATCACATCACTACCATGATGCGATATGGGTAATATTATCATGAATTTCACCATAAAATTATCCCACTTATATTTGAGAAGAAATTTGATTTGGATAACTGACCCTCCTTCACCCTCTTAAGGTGATTGGATGAAATAATTATGGACATCATGTTTAGTCTACCATGAAATCCTGAACATAAATGTGCATATTAGTGAAGAGACTCATAATTTATCACTCACTACTAGATATATATATAAATATATATATATATCTTCTCTTCATAAGTCTCCATGGCCAATATACCAGCCCTGATGTTCCCCTTCCCATGTTTATACAACATCAAAAAGTCAAAAGATTATAAGATCGACCCACCTCATCGGTCAAAGGTGTAGGTCCCTCTATAAAAATATATACCTGAGACAATTATGGTCGGTGTATACCAAAAAATTCTCACCGAAAAGATGATGAAGTAATAATATCAGAATCTATATTACCACATCCATCTCTTGATCATGTGTTAGGTAGTTTCTCTCATGTGGCATAATCTATTTTCATCCATAAGCGACCACTCGCTAATCCTGAATCATAATTTCCTCAAGCCCGACTCCTTAAGCATAACAATACAATATATACTCCTTACTAGGCTAAGTTAAGATTAGGATTGAAAGAAAATTAAATCTCTCATTTAGAACCTAAAATTCTATCTCATAAGAATCAAACTAGAGGAACTTCACATCATTTGTGTTCATGTCCGTTATCATCATGACCAAATAAGATAAATCCTAGATGAATCATTAGTAGTAACTTATCAAGCCCGAGAAACTAAATATCTTGAAGATTTTCTAGTTCATTAACAAGAAACCAGAGCTTGAACCTTATCTAGGTCAAATAATATACCCACCTCATATATCACAAGTCCCCAAATAGATCACCACACTGATCTAGAATTGAAACTTCAGGAGATTATCATATCGTTAATTCCCCCCCCCCCAATATACTTATAATTATATCTAAATGAAAAGTGTTCTAATACAATGACTACAATTACCCCATTATATCATCAACAAAAATTACCACTAATGTGTCCAAATTAGAGTATATGTCACTATTAATTTATGCTAAAAACAATATCAATCTATTCCCAACCCAAACAATATCATAAGATAATCATATAGGTTATACATGATCCTAAAGGAAATACCCAGAATTTAATAAGGCCTCACCCTAAACAGGTGGTAGCCTAACCTTATATCAATATTAGAAAAGTAATTGTATCATATGATATAATAAAAAAACCATCAATATGTGGGAGGGGATATATGGATTATTAATCATCAATTTAGTCCACCCATGTTAATCTTCATATAAATACAATGAGACATTTTCCATCTTGAAAAAAAAATTGGAGCTCTCTAAGTGGATGTTCTCAGAATAATGAATCCCTTTGACTCTAAACCCTCCATCTAATCCATGATCTATCACTTATCTACAAGAACCTACCTATAATCTAGAATGTCTATGAGCTTTGTACTAGACAGAAGATTAGTTATAAAATCAATATCACACTTGGGTCGAAACCATGAAAAATAATCAAGAAGCACATCCTGGAACTAATTAATGGTCCAAGAAGACACTACATTGAATGTCACCTAATATCATAGAGAAACACTAACTAGTTAGTTTGTAATCTTCCTTATCTATTGATTTCTAGGTCCCAAATGGGCTACATGAAGATCCCACTCTCTGACGTAGGTATAATTGTCACCCTCTAAGCACAGAAAAGGTACACATCAATGATATTAGTTGATGTGTGCTCAATAAAGAGTTAAATAATTCATCTTGGGGATCATATCAAAATTATCTATATCTAACATGAATAAATCCCAGAGGAATGTATGCCCATTGATCAAAATGGTATACTCTATAAACCTCTATGTACCCAAGGATTACACTACTATGGAGTTTCAATAAACAAAACCCCATATATATATATTGTATTTATAACACTATATCACTAGAAAACTACTTTAATATAATTTATTTATATTAAATAATATAAAATAAAAAATACAGGGTCGATTCCACAAGAATCATACATCGAACTATAGATAGATCATTGCCCTACATGGAAGGAATCTTCTCAATGGAATGAGGTTGGATAGAATCCTATCCCTGAGCTCCTATAAACTGACACCCTTGTGGTATCTTTAACTTTTTCACTTCTACTGCTATGTACTATGATTTCCTCTATGAATTGAATAGATAAAGGACTACCATTTTCCCTACTGCTATTGTTCCCTTAGTCATTCCCCTAAACCCGAGGTTTGAATAGATTCGTAATAGATCATCAGTCATTGTGAAATTCCACAAAACATTTTCATGTTCTTTAACTCCCTATAATATAAATATTCCTTAGATAGGCAATAATAATATGGTTCATCATTCCCCTAGTGTTTCCACTAATAATACTCGACTTTGACTCTCCCTCTTAGTGGAAACGGCATAATTATTCTTAGGTTGTTTTTCCTATCATCACCCGAGTGAGACTACTCAAATCATAGATTACTACTTCATGATGATCTTCTCTGGCTCACAACAAAAGTATATTTTTTCCTAGATGACCTACCCTTTTTCTGGTTCTTCTCAACAATTAATGCTTCATTCATGACCTCTAAAATTGATGTTAGCATGATTATTTTCAATTGGGAATGAATAGAGTGCGTTATGTAATCCTCAAAATTCTTGACTCTAGTTGTCTAATCATCCACCAACATATGGGTGAATAGTATAATATCATTAATGAGATAAGTATATTTCATCACTGATAAGCCCCCCGTAACAAATTCATAAAATCCCTTGATATATTAGACTTTAATGTCTCTAGGTTAAGGTGCTCAAAGAAATAAGACCACAAATCCTTCCAAATAAGCCAAACATGTTGTTCTTCATATATCATAATGTACCACTAGTGATTTTTTGGTCCCCAGTGAATATAATTATCATGATTCATCTACCTATTAGGGGGTTTCTTAAGGTGATCAAATATTTTCTGCATAGAATTGATACAAAACTCAGCTATATGTGGTCCACTCTCACCCATAAAAACTATTGTATTTTACAATTCAAAACCATGAGTCAGGTTTTTAATAGTTGGCCTATCTCTAAGTGACCCATGAATCATATATTTTAATACCCAGAGAAAACTCTCTCTGAGATTCAAATCAATAGTGGGGATTTGTGTCATAAGTGACTCCGGGTGTACTACTGGTGGGGCATGCTCATCCACACACTAGCAAAAGTAAATTTCATCCTAGTGGAATATCGATCTCTAAAATAGAAATAAAATTACTAATAACATATTTATATCATAAGAATAATGTTATATTTTATTATAATAAATAACATGAATATGTCTCTCTACCCCAAACACACCCCCTACGATATAAGGGTCTCATAGAATAAGGGTTGAGTCTAGTGTAACCTACCCATTACTAAGTTATCTATGACCAAACAACGGTCCTATAAAAGTCATAGGATATCAAATTAGTGGTCAATAATTATAAATTTGTCATGTATAGTTTATCCATGAATTTATATATATAGACTATATATAATTTTTGTTGACACTTTAAGTAACCCCACCCTATATTTTAATCAGAATATCAATCACAGGAATGAATTAAAATTTCATGTGAAACCTAAATTCCAAGAATGATTCAAGAACATACTCTTATTACCACCCCAGGCCAATATTAAAAATCCATAAATCATAAATCAATATCAAAATGCATCATCTAGAAAATAAACCCAATAGTAAAAAAAGAAACTAAGAATAACAGTCCCATCCCCGGTAACATGGACTTCCCTCATATATGGGTTGGAGAATCCTATGAAAAGATCTATATCAAGTCCTTTAAACATCCATTCAAAAATCTATCATTTACGAAATAGTAATAGAAAAGATAAATAGTTTTCTAATACCACTTTGTAATATACATGATTTGGTTCACCTTCATTGTGACTGAACTCGAGCACCATGTTCCTCTAGTATGCCTCCTAGTATGTGAGATGCTATAGAATAATGGGAACGGTTTAAATATATCACATGGAGAGACTATAACCACTTGTATATATAACCAGAAACATAGTGAAATGAATATCATAAACTATTCATCCCAACTCAATGAAATTAAAAGGATAAATATCACTATTAAATTCCATAAAATAGTAAAAATCAATACATTTTAGATACCCTTAGTTTGAATACACACCTCAAAGATGAACAATATAACACTTATCATATAAAAATAAATATAAATGAGTTTTCTACATCCAATATCACTAGTTTAGTGATTGATATCCATCATAATCCATTAAGGTGAATGATCCATCACCTAACCAGAATCAAAGTAAAATAAGTCATCATCGGTGAACAAGGCATCATCAGTCACAGGTAGATGATACACTTCTATTTTCATATTTAAGAGGATGATATACCACCATATTATATCTCGGTTGGATGAGTAATCAATAAACCATAGCATATGGGTAGATGATATATCACAAGTGTCACTCTCAAAGTGGAATGAATACCACCATATCAAGTCCCAAAGTAGACAATACACCATTAGTATTTTTCTAAGGTGGATTATGAACTAGTGGTATCACATATAATGTGGTATATACACCACCAATATCAATTATTAGGTGGACATCATACCACTGGAATAATTTCCCAAGTGGATGATGTACCATCTAGAAAACTCTCTTAAGGGGACAAAGCTCTACCAGTGAAAATTATCAAAGTGATTTATATACCAATAATACATCATTATAAGCTTCTTGAGATGATAATATTTTATTATTATCTCAGTGAATCATGGATCATTGACACTATTTAGGGATGTATGAGAAACCACAAACCTACCCAAAGTCATTAGTATACCTCTAGTTCACCATGGTGGACAAGATACCACCCTTAATTAACTTTAGTTGAAAGGATTCCACATTATACCAAGAATCAAAAACAAATTATTGATACATCACTAAAATTAAACTCAAGTCGTTTATAAAAATTAAACACATAAAAGGTTATGCTCATAAGTTTTTAACCCCTATCAAAGTCTCGGGATTATGTCATCCAACCTCTATCTTAGCACATACTCATGAAATTACTCACTAAGGAATAATCAAAGGGATTGAAATATTCATCTTGGGCTGTTTCATAGTCAAAGAAACCCATCATGGGTTTAAAATCAATTTTTCAAACCCATTACCATATAAAAGATTGTCATTGGTGAACAGAGGTGTTGATCCACACCACTCATAGACCATGCAAAACCTTTTAGAGTTCCATTAGTGCCATTGAAATTTAAGAAAACCAATTTAATTAAATTTTATAGTGTACCCAACAAAGAATAACTTCTCACATTTCATACGATGTATGCATGGTATAAAAATACTGTCAGGTAACCAAGGGATTGCCTACTTGGGACTAGTACTATCCAACTCTTCAAAAACCACCCTCAATACAAAAAATAGGTCTTTAATAGTGATATAAATGGACTTTATCAGTGATAGAAAAGTGTTGACTACATGTGCAAGGTTAAAATCCCTAGTCTTTAATCAGCACAGATAATGTGGTCCTTTATCGTTGTTGAAAAAAGTACTGATAAATCGAGCCTTTATCGACACTATTAAAAGCAGTGATAATGGAACCATTTATCAATTCTTATATAATCACTAATAAAGTATACATTTATCAGCACTTTTAACAGTGATGATAAATGTGGCCTTTAACAGCGCTTTTAAAAGCGCTCATAAAGGTCCATACTATAGTGTTCTATAACAACACACTGCAGCACCACTACACTGTGCTGTAACAGCACACCAAAACACCATAAAAATACCATATATCAAAAAAAAAACAAGTCCCAAAAAAATACTTATATAAAATGAAATTTACAATACAAACACAAGAGAAACAAACTATATTATAGACATTTCATACATTAGTTTATACAATTACAAAAAAAAATTATTACATACATTCAAAAACATCAATGTTCCTTTGTCATTTAATCCTCACTTGACTCATGATATTTCCAAACAAACCACCCTTGCTCATGAAAAATAATGTGCCTATATAAGATAAAAATTATTCTGTTAGAAATAATATAATGAAATAAATTAATAGAAACAGTTAATTTTACTAAAATGGATGTCAATTTTAAATAAAATGACATACTAAGAGTCATACCGGTCACACCATGCATCATATTGAGATAAGAATGATTCTAGAATGTCATAAATGACTTTTGGATCATTTTCCTAAAGTATCAAAACAATCTGAATATGTTTTCTCAATTTTGATTACGTCATTTTTCTTTTTTACTAAAATGTCATTTTAAAATATAAACATGCAATTTTGACTCATTTTGATAACATATTCTATTGGTTTGGTGTGAAATAAATTCCTACACATCCTGGATAAATTATGAAAAAAAATTCCAAAATTATACGGAAAATATGAGTGCATTTAATCTATTTTCAGTGAGTGACACTTTTTGAACTAAAATGTTGATTTTAAACTGATAACGGAAATTTTGAGTCGTAACTGACACATCATGTATCATATTGATGTGTGTATGATTCCTAAATTTTATAATTGACCAATGGAATACTTTCTAAATGTATAAAAACAATCTGAATTTATTTTCATGGTTTCGACTAGGACAATTGTCCATTATACAAAAATTAATGCCAATTTAAAATAAAAAGGATACACTTTGAGTCATACCGATCACACCATGCATCAGATTGAGGTGACACTGATTTGTACACATTAAAAATGACATATGGATCATTTTAATAATATATCAAGACAATCTAAATATTTTTTCATAGTTTTGAGTAACTC
This sequence comes from Viscum album, assembly GCA_963277665.1. NCBI lineage: Eukaryota > Viridiplantae > Streptophyta > Magnoliopsida > Santalales > Viscaceae > Viscum > Viscum album. The sequence goes on along the minus strand of OY728157.1, from coordinate 195,068,876 downwards.
CCCAGTCTTTTTTTACAAAAATGTCATTTTAAACTAGAAACATGCACTTTTGACTCATTGAGATCACATCATGTGTCAATTTGGTAGGAAATTGATTCTTGCACATTAAAAATGAATTATTAATTGTTTTACTAAATTATAATCAATATTTCATCACGTTTGATCAATTTTTTGTGAGTGAAACTTTTTGAACTAAAATATTTATTTAACGGACACTTTGAGTCATACTAGGAACATCGTGTATCATATTGAGTTCAGATAGATTCCATCCATTCAAAAAGGATTGATAGATCATTTTTTTAATGTATCAAAACAAAGTGAATGTTTTCTATCAGTTTTGAGTAGGATAGTTGTCCATTTTACGAAAATTGATGACAATTTTAAATAAAAAGATGAACTTTGAATCATACCGGTCACACCATGCATCAGATTAAGGTGTGTATTATAATGACCCGGACCCGGCCAGACACCCGAACAGTTCCGAACGGGTCAGGTGTTATTGCCTTAGGCGCACCTCCCATGAACGCCAAAGGCTTCCGACTAGCAACGAGGGTCTGAATAGGTATATTGGGGAGGCTATACCCTCTCAGAGGAATAAAATGGTACTGGTCTGAGTATAAAGCTATAATATGCAGCAGAAATAAATGACTCAGCAGACTCAAACCAGACCCACATAGCGGAAGCATAATAATATCAATAAACCAGTAGAAGCAATATAGAAACAATAACAGCAGAATGTAAATAGAAGAACATGCAAGAAATCAACCACTACTACTTCCATAAACAAACAAGTCATGGATTGAAAAAAAGTCATACAACTCAATATATAATGGCTCCAATGGTTAACCAATAGTTGCGACATAAAAAGGTAATCATGAAGATGGGAAGAAATAAAACTAAACAATGTAACTCTAGCAAGGCATAACCTCAAGGTCTATACTAGTCTCTATGCCAAGAGCACTAAAGTCTATCTCTTGATGCTGACCCTTTACCTACACACTATTTCATTAAGTCTACATGCGTCCCAAATGGCCCATGTTGGGTGTGAGACAAGTCTCAGTAGGATACCACCCAAGGGTACGTACCTAATATAAGTGTTTAGGCAGACATGCTTATATAAGGAAAGCAGTAAACAGTACAATGCCCAAAATTAAACACGAACTTCACTCATACTCAGCTGCCACCAGGAAGTGTCACTTTCTTCAGCCAATGTCGGTATCTCTAGTCTCTAGCTCGGCACCTCGTGCTAGCTGACAACATGTATCTCAAGTACCAACGTTCCATAGGCACACCCAATGATCATAACCCATCTTGGAAGCTCAACCTACCCCTAGCACAACATCCATAGGAATAATGATACCTGTCCTCAAATAATAATTGGAGGGACAACGATGTCTGCCATAAAATCACGGCGAGCCTCTGTGCCCAACCTGACCACCACAAAGATGTCTCCTGAAGGCTCCTCACCTTCCATGTGGCATCCTATGGCAATCACCCCCAAACCAAAAATACCTAACCACATCTACCGGGTGCCTCTACCCAGTGAGTGGTCGTACCACCTCATCTCGGAGTCTATCTATGTGCACACTACTCAAAAGTACCTGGTAATCCGTAATCACCTCAGTATGTCCCCAAGCCACAACATATCTGACACCTCATCCCCTGTGAACACGTCGCTCAAGTATGATGGCCTCACCATCCATGTAACCTGAGCCATGCCCAACCCGACAATCCAACTGCCTCAACTAATGTCCATGACGCCCAATCCCGTGGTAGCAACCACCCAAATAACCTGAGCCAAATCCCCAACCTTTGGTCCCCATCACTCAACAATTTATCTGGGCCACTCCCAACACAACAAGAAGTTCAACACATGCAATATCACACATTTCATATTCATACATGGAAGCATCACTTTAAATAGGCAATTACTAAATAGTCAAATTGCACTAACATGTGATAATCCATACCAGCACCTAAGGTCTTAAATGCCTTAAGTAGATTACTAACATTCTTTAACAAATCAAACTCCACAGTTTAATCCAAAAGCATAAAAATCAGTCTAAATTCAGCAATTTAAATATAGGTCCAAACATACGCATTTCGGCACCCCCAGCTGAATTTCTCCAAACAAGATATAACCTCTCACCCGGCCTCGCTCAAGCACAAAAAGGGTCAGGGAATACCTAGAGGCACCCCACAATGCAGATAAACTATTAGAGATTAAAAAAAGGGTTTCACCCAATACCCAATGTTGCGCCCGAAGGTCACAACCCCCAAAAGTCTACTAAAACACGAAAGAAGGTATGCACCACCCACCTCGTACTCGTACGATGACACCCCTTTGATACCAGCCTCTGATTTGGTCTAAATCGTGGTAGATCTGTATTTCCATCAAATCCTAGAAATTCTATTCGGATGGAATCTGCAAAGGAACAGGTGAGGGATCAAGGATGAATAAGGGTGAGCAGGGTTAGCCTTTCCGATACGGTCTCGCTGCCACTGATGGATCGAAGAACGGAGGACGTATGGTAGATCTATGAGGATTTCTGTCTTTCGGATTAAGGGTTCGTCCAATGGGGAAGAAGAAAAGTTTTATGGAAATAAGACGCGACGGCGTCTCAGACGATCAAATAAAAATAAAATTACACTGCGTGTATTTTCAAAGTACATGCCTTGTAGATGGGTTTCCGTATTCTAACTTAAGTGGAGTCCTGCACACGGTTTGGACTAAGCACATTGTCAACACAAGGGTAGGGACTCGGCCACCACACGAAACATGGTTACACAACGTGTCAAGGAAGACTACAAACTGTGTAGATTGAAATTTTCACCTAGGCACCACACGGTATGTACTTGGCCTCGCACGGGTAAGGGCACACAACGCGTCTATAAATACACACCGTGTAGTGAGAATTTTCTACACGGTCATCACATGAAATGTACTCAGTGAGCACACAGTTGGTCACTCAGTTATCACATACACGACGTGTACTTAAATTACACAGTGTGTAGTCTAGAAATTCCCAGAAACTGCCCAGATTTTCCAGACTTCTCAAAAACCAGTCAAAATGTTCAAATAGGTGTGGGATTTGACCAATTTTAAAAACATGGGTTCTTACATGGATGATTACTACACATCCCAAATTACATATGGATCATTTTCCTAAAATTTCAAAAAAAATATGAATGTGTTTTCTTGGTTTCGAGTATTTCACTTTTTTTTACTAAAAAGCCATTTTAAAATTGAAACACACACATTGACTTACACTATCACATTATATATCATATTGAGGTTTGGCGGATTCCTACACATCAAAATGACTTATGAATCACTTTAATAAAGTATTTATACAATATTAATGCATTTTCTCAGTTTTTTGTAGGCCAGTTGGCCTTTCCACTAGAATTGATATCAATTTTAAATAAAATCATGCACTTAGAGTCATACCAGTCACACCGTGCTTCGAATTGAAGTGCAGCTGATTCATGCACATCTCAAATAACTTATGGATCATTGAAATAATGTATCAAAATAATTTGAATGTGTTTTTCATTTTGGAGTAGGTTAGTTTGTTTTTTTAATAAAATTGATGTCAATTTTAAATAAAGATGCACTTAAAGTTATACCAATCAAATCATGCATCAGATTGAGGTGAGAATTATTCCTACATGTTCCAAATCACTTATGGATTATTGTCATAATATATAAAAACAATATGAATTTGGTTTCTCAGTTTTGAGTATGTCTCTTGTCTTTTTTACTAAAATGTCATTTCAAACATAAAACACACACTTTGACTCATATGTATCACATCATGCACGGGTTTAACGTGAGAACGATTTCTACATGTCACAAATGATTTATGAATTGACACCCTAAATTATCAATAAAATATTAGCTTGTTTTTTAGGTTTTCAATGAGTGACAATTTTTAATGTGAAATGTTGATTTCAGACTGATAATAGACACATTGAGTCCTATCGAGCACATCATGTATTAGATTCAGGTGAAGATAATTATTGCAAATCCCAAATGACTTATAGATCATTATCTTAAAGTATCAAGACAATATAAATATTTTTTCTCATTTTTTATTATGTCAGTAATCATTTTTATTAAAATTAATGTCAATTTTAAATTGAAAGAAGTACTTAAAGTCATACCAGTCACCTCATGTGTTGAAATGATGTGTGAATGATTCATACATGTCACAAAGTCTGAAAACAATACAAACTGTCATGGTTACCATTATTTACATTGACTTTCTTTTTCGAACATCCAACACTGCATGATCAGCTTTAAACAAACCACATCAACTCAAAAAAAATTCAACATATAAAAGAAAACAATTATTATGAGTAATATTAAAAAGAAATAAATTAAACATAAATATGAAATAATAGATTAATTCTATAGAAAATTATTTTTCTTTGAAAATGTCAACATTAAATATATGATTCAGCATTGTAGGGAACTTTAAGGAAAGTGATCAATTTCTACACCACAGGGGTTAAATGCTTTGAGGGAGAAGAAGTTTTTGTAATTTTTGGTGAAGAAAGGCATGATAGATGGAAAAATCACCCAACTCGAACAAAAGAATCCACCTACATAATAAAAAAATTATTATGTGAGTAATACTAAAATTAAATAAATTAAACATAAATATTAAACAATACATTAATTCTATATATAGTGATTTTACTATGCACACATTAAGATTAACTTTGTAAATGAACCGAGGAGGCATCATTTTTCTTCCTAAAAATGAAGGTGAGATAAAATGAATGAAAGTGATAAATGAAACACTACATGGGTGAAAATGTTTTGAGGGAGAAGAATTATGTGGAATTTTTGGTGCAGAATGGCATAAAAGATGGACATACCACCCCAACTCAAACAAAACAATCCACCTGTATAAGAAAACAATTATTATATGATTAATGCTAAAATGAAATAATTTAAACAAAAATAATAAACAATATTTTTATTCTATGGAAAATTATTTTACAGTGAAAACATAAATATTACCTCTATAATTGAGTAGAGGCAATATCATTTCTATTCCTACAAAGGTAGTGGAGATAACATGAAATAAAGTGATAAATGAAACACTATAGGGGTGAAAAGGTTTTGAGGGAGAATACGTTTGTGGATGTTTTAGTGAAAAAAAACATAAAATATGGAAGTACCACCCCAAATAAAAAAAATTAATCCACATGTATAAAAAATAATTATTATGTGAGTAATACTAAAAATAAATCAATCAGACATAACTATGTAATAATACATTAATTATATGGAAAATGATTTTACTATGAAAAAATTGAGATTATCTCTATGATTGAGTAGAGATTTATCATTGCTCTTATTAAAGAGACATGACACATGGATAGAAATATTCTAAAATAAATGAACTATACAAGTAATAATGAAAATACAATAAATGTTTCAATATATAATTTTTTGGTAAAATATAGAAAGTATATCGTAACAATACCTTTATATAATTACAAAGGGTTTACTTCATTATAGTTTGTTCTTCCAAGGTATTGGTAACAACATCATGTGTAGAATACATTGTATGCATGAGAATCCAAATATTTAATTTATATTATATAAATAAATTAGATATCATATAATATTACATGTAAAAACATAATATATTAGAGAACGATTTTACCTTCTCATTGAACTATCTTTCTTTTTTAAAACGTTTCAAGGATTTGGTTCCTATATCGAGAATTAGAATCCCCTATTTTTTGTCCCCTCAAATAAACAATAAATTTTCTGCATTGGGACTGACATGAACTAATTATTATGTCCCAATGAAAGGGTCAACCTCAATTTAATTTTCATATTACTCAACATTTGTTTTAGTCGCTAGTAGAAAAATCGACCAATTCTTGTTTTTTGGATTAGAGATATAAAATACTTTCACTACTTGTGATGCAATTATGAATGGCTCATCTTTTTCCCCTTCTATGCTAAAATTCACCTTCATAAGAGCATTTTATCAAGTTTCACTCCATTGATATTGTCAACACATTTTCAACGGAAAGGAAAAACTTGAAATGTTTTATAATCCAACTCTTATATCTTTTGGGTAATGAAAAATATTACATTTTTTCATAAATTGGATTTCTATCCTTGGAACGATATATGTGAATCGTTTCATCCAAATCATTAGATTACTGTTTTGCATCAAACTGAAGTCATCATGTTCTTTTGTATAGAACTTATAACCATTGATTACAAAACCAGTGTAAGATATAACATTTGTATTTATCCCTCTATTTATCCATTGAAGTCATTCAGCAATTGAATTCATAATTTCAGATAACTCATTATATTTTTGATATTTGAACTATCCTATAAACTGTTGATTGTGGGTATTTTATATCTATCCTTAAGCCTTTGATGGATTCAAATATCGAAGAATTTATTTGTGTGATTCAATTTATGGATCAACATATTCACTATTATATAATATGTAAAGGTGTGCTTAACCCCGATCTATAAAGGTAATAATAACAACATCTCTTTTGGAAATCCATTCTCTCATAAGCTGTTCGTTGTGATAAGACTTTGAGAGATCGATGATTTCAATATATGATAGTTAATCTGTATATAATTCAATACCATCTTTAACTATATTTTTTTTCAATAAAACCTTTTGTATGACTTTGATTCTTGACATACCCTTTCAAAATCTACATATACCATTCAATGTGGTAGATCCATCTGTAATGAATAGGATCACATATTTGAACTTCTCTATCCAAGTGAACTATCTGATGGACCATTTTATCAAAGAATGATGGTGATAATAAGATCATTAACTCTAATAATATGACATAAATTTTATTATTCATGATAGGAAACATCACTGGGTCAATAAAATTACTACATATGTCTTTGAAAAAGAAGCAAAGACTAGTTAATATATGTTGTACATTTTGATGTAGAATTCAATGAAAAGTAACAGACATTAAATCTTCCATAAAAACCTTAAAATCGTGTGATTTTAGTCCTTGTAACGTCAAATTATTCATTTAATCAAAATTATTGATATTTGATTAATATCCTTTTGGAACTTTTACAGTAGTATGAAAAATTAAAAATGGAAATTTTACTTGTCTGGATAGAGTGTAAGATGTTGGAGGAAAAAAAGTCCACCTTTTACCCTTCACTAGTGCCAACTCTTCCCTTATCCCCATTTCAATCATGTACATCCTCTCCTTGATTCCATCTTTCTTTTTTCCATGAACTTCTAGTAACATGCCAATAACACTATCAGATTCATTTTTTCAGCATGAATGACATCAAGAAAAATTATAACATATAAACAATTCCAATATGGTAATTTACTGAAAATTAATATCTTCTTCCAAACCGATTTTGTATGTTTTTTCAAAAATGGTTTACTAAAACAATTTCAATATTTTTTACTTTCTTATACAGTTTATCGCTAGTTTCTAGAGATGGTGTTGCACCTTTTTTGATATTCCTATTGAATTTTGTCATCCAAGATCAGAATTTATGTCATCGAGGTAAAAATTTCTGATGTCCTGAAAACAAAATTTTCAAGGAATGTTTCAACCAAACTGAGTATGTGTAGTTTTCAAAAAAGGGACACCCCAAAATTCTTTTAATGTTATATCCTAATAAATTTCTATAAGCAGGGAATGCATTTATCATTCCATACAACTTGGAACTCAATGTGAATTCTTCACTTCTATGAGCATCATACATTGTAACACCTATATCCCACATCAATTTTAGATCTTTGATCAATAGATCCAAATATACATCAATATCATTGTTAGGTTTCATATCAAATTATTCATAAACTGTAGTATCATCCCAATCAGTGTCCACATTCAGTTTTACCTGTGTTTAGTCCGGCATTTATAGATTTGATCTATTATATTTTAAATAAAATGTTCTTCATACTCATCTGGACTAATTTGTATTGAATAAAAAAACATAAACAGATACAAAGGGTTTTAGAAGGTTCGTCGGCATGATATCTTACAAACTTGATGAACTCCTTAACTCCATCTTCATATTCATTTGTCAAAAAATTATCATGCATCCTTTTTTGACTCATATCCATCCTATTGGGTTCATAAAATATTAATTTTTTACAATATATATATAAATACACAAAAGATATTCATTATAAATGGTGAAACTTATATGAAATTCTAATAAAGGAAACTCCACATTTGATTGTTTCAAAATAAATTAGTATATTGAAGAAAATGGGTAATTGGATTTAAGAAAATAATTACTCTACTATGAAAGGTGTTATCCTATGAGTTCATTTAAAGGTGAAAGTTATTGAAAACTCATACTCATTTTCATTTTTCGTGATTCACAATCACCCTTAATATTAATAGGTAATGAAAAAAACATATCTATTATTTCTTCAAATTGGATCCACATAAGATGTATATTAATTTATCACGCATTAAGGAATGTGTATTTGAGAAAATGACACTCTTCAATTATATAATAACCCCTACACCACCATTTTAGAACTAAAAAATATGATCCCTCTATATAAGCTACAAATGATCTTTATAAATTTTTTCCATTATAGTTTTTAGAAGTCTTAGTCTCAATAGGACTTCCTAAATAATTAAATATGAAGAAATATTTCAATAGGAGATATGATTTATTTTATGTAATTAACAATTTATTATATTTATTTTACATTCAAATTCTTTAAATACCTATTCTTAATACTAATATACCAATTTAATAAAATAAAAATAAAATAATTATTCTTCTATAATAAATATATTACAATAAAATTATCTTCGTATTAATTCTTATCAATTTATTATTACATATTATTTTTTTGGGTCAATTTAACCACCAACATGAAGGATAATATAAAATAATATCATAGATTGTTATGAAACCGTAATTAATTTTCTTATTTTATATTTATAATTAATGTATTTTTATAGTTCTATAAAGGTAACTTCAAAATTTAACCCATTCTAAATAAACCACCTTAATTTTTTCCAAAATTACTAAAACAAGCATGTTATAGATTCTGTGTTAGATAACCATACCGAAAACATTGCGGAATGAAAATAGAACATATTAACTCACAATAGAACTATAATTATAATACCTTTATTATTGAGAAGAATTTTGAATATTTAACAATGATTAATGACCAAGATCGCTATATAGAAATAAATTAGGAATAATTGGAACTATAATCAACCAATGATCATTATAAATTAAAAACAAGGAATTAAGAATATAAATAAATATGGGGTACAGATGTAGACAGTGAAATGGTATACATGGACCGGACCACAAATAACATATGACATCATCGAACTTGAAAACCAAAATAAAAATAAAAATACACTAAGAAAATCGCAAGGCATACATTGCTTGGTTGAAGAAAATATGCTTCAGAAACCCTAACAACAACCTATCACCGGATTTCTGATGATGTTTGAGCAACTAAAGGTAGTTGAGTGGTGTGATTTGAGTTTTTATTAACCGAGGAGGAGCACCAGCAGTTTGTGGCTTCCACAAAAATTTTCTGATATCACAGCGGGTTCGCAAATGGTTAAGGGTTTTTAAATAGATTAGAACACTTTTATCAGAGCTTACAAATAAGCGTTGATAATGAGTCCTTTTATCATCGCTTACGTGATAACCACTTATAAAAGGAATATTTATCAGTGATTTTTAGTACTGATAAAGGTAGGTATTTATCTGTGCTAAAAAAGCACTGCTAAAATCCATATTTAACGGTGCTTTTTAGCCCTAATACAGACCAACCTTTATCACCACCTATTAATTAAGAACTAATAATGATTTATATATATAATTATAAATAAATTAAATATATATATATATAAATATAAATATATTAAATATATTCTTTTTTAAATATATTTATTATAATTTTATAATTATTTATTTATAATTATAGAAATAATTTTGAAAAATTATATTTATATTTCATTTTTAGTGCATGCATATTAATATATGATAAAAATGGGTGAAATTGAATAAATTAAAAATAAATACACATTAACAATATTGAAAAAATTGATATCTTTTTTGTGTACATTGTATATAAAAATAAATTAATTACGTATATTTGAAATCAATATAACACACATTTTATCTATGTTAAATTGAAAATTCAAATGACACATTCAATTATATGTCTATTACACTATGAAATTAGTTATTATTTTTAACTCATATTAATTATTAATTATAAACCATTATTCACTTAATATATGAAAATTTAATTTAAAGCACATAAATATATTTTAATATATAAATAATATTTATATGCATTAATATATATCAATATATTTAATATATATAATTTATAAACATTAATTATCAAAATTATATAATTAATAAAAATTTAAATATTTAATAATGTATAATCAACATATTTATTTTTATCAATAATTATTTAATTGATAAAATTTGTAATATTTTTTAAATAAATACTTCTTTATTTTTTATTTATTTAATTATATCATTTTATTTAATCAGAACATTATTTGTGCTAAAAAGGTATGGATAATATATATCTTTATCAGCGCTAAAAATAAAAGCGCTGATAAAGGGAAACGTTTATCAGTACTAACAAAAAAGTTCTTATAAAAGGTATCATTTATCAGCACTAAAAATAAAGTGTTGATAAAGGTTCAATTTTGATGTGCTAAAAAACATGCCGATAAAATGTTAAAGTTATCAAAATTATTTTTAGTGCTGATAAATATTCCATTTATTGGTGCTTTTTTGTATCAATGATAAATATCAGTGTTGTTAAACGCCAGTTTTGTAGTACTGCCCTTGATTTGGACTCAAATGAACAAAATTAAGAAACCTAGAAAATTTCCTAAAACTAGTAATAATCAACAATGTATGGTTAAATACTGATAAAAATAAAAAAATATAAGGATTATGAGTCTTAACCTTATGAGTTTCAACCTCTTATGTGGAATGGATCATGAAACCAATGATGAACAAATTGGATTCCTCTCCTAAAAAAAGATAGAATAAAAAGAAATAATGGGAGGAACATATGGTTGTCCTATATGAAATGAGATTGAAATATCATTTTATAAAAGTTAAAAAATTTATTTCTTTATTTTAACATTTTATAAAAACTATAGGTATACAATGTGTACCTATTGGCTTGGAACAGGGTACTCACCTAGGGGTCACCAGCCACTTGACGGGCCACCTGGGGAATTCTACTCTAATGCCCTATCCATTGAGTACTTAGTAGCATCTATTAGGGGATAAATGTCCTAGAACCTAGATTTTTTCATGAAATTATAACACTTTAACTACTCAATCAATAATAAATACCCAAACTACATGAGGTTTGGTGAAATTGAAATTAAAATCATTCCTTATATGAATATGGAGTGTTATAGATTGGATAGTCACTCATGGATAAAACATTAAAGGGATTATAATTCCATATAATTATAACCATGGAAACATATAATATAGTATTTAAAAGAAATTTATTTTATATAATTATATTTGGAGAATAAAGGAAAATGATTCGGAACCCTTAACTCAGTTAAGGTTCTTATCTTAGAGTTGGCCCTTGGAACCACAAAAATGTTCAACATCAAAGAGATTAAAATGAGATAAACTCTTTAATAAATATATAATTAAACATTATAAACTTGGTTTAAATATAAATGGGATGTTGTGGTGAGTTTTCATAGGTCTAGTGAGTGAAATCCCTAGGATTAACGTATTGATTATTATTTATCTTTATCCCAAGTGCTCTATTACTCACTAAAGTTTTACATTGTGTCCATTAATTATCCACTATAATGGTTAGTGATTTGTTTTGATAAAATCACTTTCTGGGATGAGTTTCTTCATCCTGCATATATATGATGTCATATTTACCATATTCTACCGTTTTTACAATATTTTACTTTTTCCATAAAAAATTATCAAATTTCACCCCTTACCTAATCTCGATTCCCTAATTCAAAATATTTAATATAGTTTTTTTCAAAATAATCCTCTAATTATGTCAAAATTAACTTTTAAATAAACATTATTTATTTCTAAAAAAATTAGTATCATATTAAAATTCATTTAATTACTAAAATAAAATGAACGTTAATACCAGTTAACCCCTAGATACATAACTTCTTACTACATATCCATAATCCTTAATGTTATGGTATTCAATATGGATACATTCATGGGGTGGTTCAAACAACCTTGATCTGGTAATAATTTCCATTAAATTAATATTTATTGCAGATTATTCCCCTCAGTCTTAAATTGTTTAAGTCCAATTTTTTTTAGTCTTTGGAAAACCCTTGTGACGTTACCTCCTTTGAAATCTTTAACAAATGTACTTCATAAGGTATGTTTCTACTAGTCGAGTCCATGGTTTATCCCATAATCACTAATTAACTCTTATCATTTCCCTTCTTAATAATTACCAATTATAACAATATCTTTATAATGACTATATTGATGTTTTTTTGAATTTAATATTTGAATGAGAGGGAGGGATAAAAGAGTTTGAAAAAAATATGGGATGGATTTTTAAAAATATTGAGAGATATTTATTTTTTGAGAGATCCATGTATGGTTCCTGTAAAAAAGAAAACCTCAGACCACTACTATGGGGCAAGATAAGAAGATAGTTTTATCTATAATTTAGCTACCATGATTGAATAGGTAATGGTGTCTCCGTTATATTAGTGCAAGTGTCATTGATATTGAATGATGTTTCAAAAATGATGAATATATCACTACAGATAGTATGAGAAGAGATCATTTATTTATTATTCAATCTATTGAAAGTATTATTAATGATATCAATTAGCAATCATTTCGTGGTAAAGAAAATTAGCAGTAAAAATATGTTGAGGTCTTGGGTGAGAGAAAAAATTCCTTCATGTGTTATAAATTCTTATGAGTGAGAGAAATTCCCATGAGTGTGAAATAAAACTCCTTTAAGTGAAATAAATTCTTTAGGTGTGGGGTGAGAGTGATTCTGAGTGTTTAGAGATATGATCTTTGAGAGATATTTTTAATTTTGGATATTATAATAAATTATATATTTCTAATGTGGATTAATCTTCAGCAAAAACACATTATTTCGGGTGTTTTCCGAGTGATTACTTTTGAAACGACAATATGTACCCCAACAAATGGTATTAAAGCTTCATGGTTTCTACTTGAGATGATGGATATAGAGTTACATCAAGGTGTTCATTGGAAATCTTTAAGGATGACACCAACAATTTGTGAAATTAATCATTTTAGAATTGACATGGAAGAGCTGAAGCTGATAGATATCCATTGATGGTGGAGTTGATACTAATGAAGCTGATTATGGTGGATTTGATGGTGACAGATCCAATGATCATCGAGACCATGATGATGGAGCTGATGATAGATGTACATTCTAATTTTATATCAAGGTGGATATTTTTGGATTTTTTGAATTTAAAATTTGAATAAGATATAGATAAAAAAAGGGATTATAGACATAGAAAACAAAATAAGAAATGTGGGATGGAGTTTGAAAAAAAAAGAAGAGAATTATTTTTTGGAGAGAGCCATGTATGAGTCTTATAAAAAGGCTTCCGTAGACTACTACGAAAGGTGAAAATAAGAATATATACTTACCAAAGATGTAACTACTGAGATTGAGCGGGTAGGGGGTGTTGTGTTTGTAATATCTCATGTTTCGATGATGGTGAATGAAGCATTGACAATTAAGAAAGAAGCATCGATAGTGTCGTGTGAAGGGATCCATAATCTGTGGTTCCATGTATGAAAATTATTCCTGGTAGAGGCAATTGGGAAGCTCGTATCAGTAATAAAAATAGTTGGTACAAAATATGATGACATCATGGGTGAGTGAGAAGATTTATTTGTGTTTAAAAATTTTCTTCGGGTGAAAAAAATCATTTTAGTGTGTGGTGAAAGAGATTTTTAGTGTTTAGATAGATAATCTATAAGAGATATGTAAAATTTTGGATATATGTAAAAATTGGTGGAGTTTGTTTTAGCCAAACAATGTCATTCCTTTTATATTTTACTTTTTTACAACCATCATGTGTATCATAGAATCCAAGACATGAAGGTTTTATATTGTACTTTAATTATTTATATTTGTTTTTTGTTCATTGTTGTGTATAAAATTCATAGAAAATCTATATATTTGATTTATATTGTATCATTTTTTGTAATAACAAATCATTCATATTTATTATTATAAATTTTCAAGTGTTCCACAACATTTTATCTATTTCCATCTATGTTTGTATTTGAGTGTTTGTTAGTATGACTCAAAGAGAATAATAAGTTGAGTTGTGACACTCCCAATTAATCAATGAATTTAGATAATATTTTGATTTTTTTTGAAAACCATTATATCATAACATAACTCATCATAGTGCTTCATAAGATGAAGAAGTGTGGAGCGTCCTATGAGTGTGATGTAAGATTTGGTGATGTGGCTGTCAAACCCATTGTGGTAGAACCCTCTAACCTTCCAATCGTTGCTGATACCAAAAATTATCAAGAGGATCTTTATCGGTGTCTTGTCATAGGCCACCAAATTCTTATTTCCAGCCAACACATTTCCAGTGACCAGGACCTCAACACCCCGGGACCTATCCTCCACCACCCCCTCATCCTTGATTCCACCATTTCCTAGTGCATTCCTCAACTCTTATGTCCACCTCATGAACTCTGCCACCCTGTTCCCATGAAGATGCACCCTATACCCCATGATCTCATACAACAATGCCCGAATCACCACATCATACTCAGATTCCACTCCTAGATACCCGAACACCATGTGTGATAAAGAACCATTAAACACACTAAAATAGAGCATCCCCGCCAACAAAAATAGAGAAGGTTGTCATATACCTTTCTAGAGGATAGGGTTAGATCTGACATATCCAGTGAGGAGAACATAGAGAATGATGTTGGAAGAGATTATGTAGTATATAGAGTTGGTGTCAATTGTGATATTCATTTATTTTTTTTCATATTGAAATACAATGTTTTAAATTTTCCCATTTCACTTCTTTATACATGAAAAAATAATATTTATTTGATTTATTTTCAAATGCTCAAATATTTTCTTTGGACCTACTTTTGCATGGGGCTCCATACTGTATGAACTTCCTTATTTGGGCCCTGTCCATTAGACAAATTATTTCCCACATGATCCTATGACATCTTGGCAATCTTCTTGTTGTTTGATACTTAGTTACTGATAATTCTCCTCAACCATTACATCATCCCCATCCATTTTCATGATGGATAATATCCTTGTTGTTTCAACGATTCGGTGGAATGTGTGTGGTAGGCATTGGTTGGCCATTATATTTCGAGGAACTAACAGTTCCCCGGGGAATTGTTCACCCCATGTGCCAGTTTTATCTCATGTGATTCATCTTTGGTTTTTCCCCTCTTCTAATTCTAGGGTTCTCCCATATCTAGTCTCCAAACCCTATATGGATTTTTTATTTTGATCTCAAGTGGTGAACCTTGGTGGCTACTGAACTCCATGGTTCACTATTGGTGTACCACTCTTAGTGGAGATTTTACTATAGAACTCTTTATCCAGATTTATTACCTAAAGAAGAAGATCAAATCCCAGGAGGTTTGTGAGTTTTGAGGGTATTCAGTTAACATTGAAAATTTGGAACATCTTAGTACAGAAAATAAGAGATCAGGACGGAAAGACAGTTTAGCATCTAACACTATAAGCTGATCTCATTTTTACTCCTATATCTCAGTTTTAGAATTTTCATCTTCTATGCTACTATTTATGTTTTCTTTTTCTTTTCACTATAAATTTGTTTATGTTTTTTAGAATTAATAAAATATGTGTGTGGGTGGTGGTTTTCTTTACATATATATAGGCCCCCACAAGACTGAAACATGTTTAATATCAAATTTCTTTACTCTTTTCTTGAAATATTTTGTTTCTTGTTTTTTATTTGTACCGATCTATAATATTATTCTCTGTTATGAAAATAATTTAGTTTGGTTCTTGTGTTTTTTGGTGTTCTGCCCTGATTTTGGTCACTACTCATCCTTACAATGTGGTATCAAAGACCACATGTTTTCCCATACCCCCTCCCCTTGGATACTATATTTTTCTTTAGTTTAATAAAACAGGCATACCCTCCATCTTTTTCAAAAAAATGTGGTATCGAATACCTATTTATTTTTTACTGTCGAATTCAATTGTTTTTTCCTATTTTATTTATTTACAGTTCTGCTTTCTTTTTGATTTTATGCACTTTAGTCTCACTCTTAAATCGACACTTCCATTATTTATTTCAATTATTTAGATGTGTTGTCCCTCTGATTAACACAAAGTTTACCAAAGATATTGGTTGGTTATTTGGGGTTTATGCTTAACATTGGCCACAAGAACTCTACATATACTCTATGGGTAAACATGCCAATGATGAGATATGAAATTGACAAATTTGATAGTGATAATAACTTTAAATTGTGGAGAATTAAGAAGAGAGCCCTTCTTGTATATAAGGGCCTCATTAATTCCCTTTATGGGGCCAAGAATATTTTTATAACTATAAATGAAACTAAATAGTTAGTTACATAATATGTTGATGTTTTCCCTGATGTGTTAGTTAAGGTACATAGCCCCCTTTTTTTTCCTTAGTTGATAAAATATTTAGAGAAATTTATTTTGAGTCTCTTTCTATTGGACTTTGGATTAAACTTGAAGAAAACTTTACATTACTACTTCATTAGTAGGTAATATTTACAAAAAAAAATCATAAGATTACATTTAAAATGAAACTTGGTACTTAAACTAAAGCTCATATAGATAAATTTAATAAATCCAGGTTATAATTATCCAACATTAATGTTTCAGTTGATGATGAGGATCAATCAGTGATCATCTTAATCTCTTTAGATAATTCCTACAACGCCCTAGTAGAGACTATGATGTCTGGTTGAGACTCATTAACCCTAGAAGAGGTTAAATTAGTCCTTCTTTCTAAGGAAATACATTCTAAAACTAGAATCAAATGTGAGGCTGAGAGCTTATTCTCTAAGGGTAGACCTACAACAAAAACCAAGAATAATCGATTGAATAAAGATAAGAACAAAATAAATAAAGAGACCAAACCTAGGCATAATTCTTGGGATATAATGGTCCCCTATTTTTATTGTCAAAATCAGGGCACATTAAATCCTTTTGTAGAAAACTCAAGAATGAGTTAGAGTCTAAAAAACCCATTTTCGGTCCCTTCTTGTAGACTCTATCTATGAAACTACCCCGGTCTTTAATGTATCCACCCATGAACTCAATCAGAAGTGGGTCATTGAATCAGGTTTCACTTTCCATATGTTCCCTTTTAAGGAGTCATCTATAGAGTTGGTTGACAGGGTAGAAGGAGATGTCCTCTTAGGTAACAACACGAGGTGTAAGGTTGAGGGTATAGGTTCTATTTTGTTATAACATTATGACCATACTATCATTACTTTTGTTGACATTGGGTTTATTCACAACCTCCAAATAACCCTTATTTCATTAAGAGTCCTATACCAAAATCTGTTAACCTTTAGGTATAAAATAGGTTTTCAAAGAATCTCTAGTTGAAGAAGAACCACTATAGAGGGATCTTTAATCAGTGGACTATATGTATTGAATGGAAAGGACCATTAAAGGTATTTGGGTAGATTTAATTCAACTAATACTAGTAATACTATGCTCTGGAATTGGAGATTGGGGCTTGTTATCTCCAAAGGCCATGAGGAACTCAACAAGAAATGGATGCTGAGTAACATCACACGAAGAAATCATTCATTTTGTTAAGATTGTGTGATGGAAATTCTATGAGGGTTATCTTGGTATGACTGGTTTCAAATCCACCAACCCCTTAGAATATGTCCACTCTGATATATGGGTACCATATAGGACTTCCTCTTATGGTGGAAGTTTCTATTTTGTTACCTTCCTAGGTGAATTTTCCAGGAAAGTGTGGATTTACGTTCTTAAAAACAAATCTATTTTTTTCCAAATATTTAAAGCATGGAAAACATTATTCGAAAATTTTAATGGGACGAAACCTAAAACTCCAAGAACACAAAATCGTCTTGAATACATATCCACTGATTATATACAATTGTATGAATATAAAGGTGTTGAAAGACATATAATACTTATGGAAACTCCATAAAAATCAAGTTTAGAGAATTGAGTGAGAAGGACTATCCTAGATAGATTATGTAGCATGATTACATTCTTATACCTCCCCCCAAATACATTTGGATGGAGGCTTCAAAAACTATTATCCACTTAATTAATAGGTGTCCCACTTCTTCTAATTAGTTTAAAGCACATGAAGAATTGTGGACTTGTAATCCCCATTCCAATTCATACTTAAGGGTCTTTGGTTGTATAACTTATGCTCATGTTAAGAATAAAAAATTAGAACCAAGAGTTCTAAAGAGTATCTTTTTTGGGTATTCAAAGGGTGTTAAGGGGTATAATATTTGGGGAGATAAAATAGGTTAAAAAATTAAATTTTATATAGAGATGGGGTCTTTCATGAGTATTACTCTACCAAAACCAAGGATTACACACTTGGAAACAATGGTCCAACCCCTGGAAAGATAGATGAAACTGAGAACCCAACCAAATTTGAGGTTCATGTCCAGCCTACTCTACCTACTCCTCAGCCCACTTCTGAGGCTGGTTTTGAGTCTTATTTTGATTCGTATTTTGATTCAGAACCTATTACCCTTATTATGGATTAACAACTAACCCGAGACAGAGAATGGAGAGTTCCAAGACCCCATACTAAGTTTAGTTAGTATGATATGTCATATTATGCCTTCTATAAAGCCTAGGGCCTTATTGATGATGATCCTCAAACCTATAGGAAAGATTTAAATGAAAAGTATTCAAACTAGTGGGTCTTTTCCATGAATGAAGAAATGAAATATTTAAAAAATAACCACACTTCAAATATTGTGAACAAAAAAACTAATGAAAAATTAATTGGTTCTAAGTGGATCTTTAAAATAAAATAAGATAACACATAGTAAAATAAAATCAAGTATAAAGAAAGATTTGTTGCAATAGTTTTCCTCCAAATAGAGGGAATTTATTACTCTAAATTTTTTCCCTGTTGTTAAGCATTCATCCATTAGTATCTTACTTTCCTTTTTTTCTATAATGATCCATACATTGAATAGTAAGATGTTAAACCCCCATTTTCTCATGGTGATTTGAATGAGAATATTTATATGAAACCTCTTGATGGTTATCCTAATGAATTCAATGTAAATCAAGTATACCTTTTAGATAATTTTTTGTATGCCCTGAAACAAGTCTCTAGGTAGTGGTAATTAAAATTTTATTCATTAATGTTAGCTAAAAAATTCATTAGGAGTCAATACGATGCATGTGTTTATTTTAAATCAACGAAAAACTATATTATTTATCTGTTATTATATATTGATGACATTCTTATCGTTTGAAAAAAATATGATCATCATTACTTTTATTAAATCCCAATTAAAAGTTAAGTTTTAAAAAAAAGTCTTATGTTCATCTAAGAAAATATTGCTCATTGAAATCATATGGGATAGAGTAAATAAATTGTTATACTTATCTCAGAATTATTATGTTTTAAACAATCCTTAGAGATATATGTTTGAATCTCTCAAACTAGTAAACGTACCTCTTAGAAATAAATTTAATATATAATAAACATAAGAACCCATATATACTAATGATATTCACTTTATATCTTAAAAACCTTATTCTATTATAGTAGGCAGTGTTATGTATTGTATGATCTTCCCTCGGCCAGATATTTCCTATGCAATATGCACATTAAAGAGATTCACGGCCACACATGGGAAACCACACTGGAATGCCTTTAAGTGGCTCCTAATATACCTATATTATAGATCTAATATTTCATTTTGTTATGGTAAATGTGTGGAATCTTCTAAATTTACTACTGGATATGTAGATGATGATTATGCAGGTTACCTTGATACTAGAAAAATCCCTCACTGGTAATTTTTTCACTACCTATAGTAGCCATATTTCATGGAAATTCAATATTCTATCCATGTTTACACTATCAACCATGGAGTCCAATTATATTTCCTTTAATGAAGCAGTGAAATAGGATTTATGGTGGAAGGTTTTGTATTTGTAACTACAAATGTACAATGTTGCTACAAATTTTAATTCTCATAGTCAATCAACACTTCATTTATATAGAAATTTAATTTTCCATAATAATAAAATCACATAGATATTAGGGTTCATTTTTAAAAGATATTGTGGAATATGGAAACATGTGTGTCAAAAAGATACACACTAATATAAACCTGATTGATAGTTTTATTAAATCAATGGTCTTATCTAATATCAGATTTTGTTTTGATTTATATAATTTGGTTCCAATTCCATAAACATAGCTGCAAGAACATCACCAATTTCAAATGAAAATTTTGTAGATTTGTGACTTGTGATATTCATTTCATTGTTTTGATATTGAAATAAAATGTTGTAAATTCTCCCATTTCAATTGATCATGTATGAAAAAATCATATTGATTTGAATTATTTTCAAATGATCAAAAAAATTATTTGGACCTATTTTCGCCTTAGACACCTTACCGCATGGGATTTCTTATTTGGGACCTAAACTTTGTCCATCCCATTTCCCATATTATCATCTGACATGATGGATATATAATTTTTGTTTTAACCTTAACTGTTGATAATTATAATACTCCATTTCATCATCACCGTGCATTTTTTCTAATGGATAACATATTTGTTGGTTCATCAGTTCAGCGGTGTGTGTGTGTGGCGAGCCTATGTTGGCCATTCTGTTTCTAGGAACTGAAGGTGTCATGGCGAATTGATCAATACCTATGTCAGTCTGATATTTTGAGATTCACATTTTTCCCCTATTTTTGGTTCTCTAGTTCTCCCATCTCTAGTCTCCAAACCCTAGCCAGATGTTGTCTTCTGATCTCCGGCGGTGAACCGTTGTGCCTTCAAAACTCCACAGTACATTACTAGTCTACCACTCTTAGTGGAGCTTCAAATACTATTCTCATTAACAAATAATATTACTCAATGAATAATATCCAATCCATGTCACATGGTCTGCATGGTTTAATAAACTGTGTGGGGTGTTGTAGGGCTCCCCTAGAGAAGAGCTCATGGGTTGTGGACAATTTGTTTAACTGTGAACTGAATCATGTGTGGGGTGTGTTCCCTAGGTATAGGGGGATACACCGATAGAGCATGGTTAGAAAAAACATTCTCCTGAATTGTGTATCCCAATATACTTGGAAAGCAGGTGGTGTATGGTTAATGCACTGTTTTTTCAACTTTATGACCAAACCTGGAACCACATTAAATTTTGGGTGAATTGTCATTTTACCATCCTTATATTTAACTCCTCTCCATTTATTTTTTAAATCTAGTGAATATTCCCTCTATAATTGATTTAGTTTCCAAGGTGACACTCATAATCATCTCTACCAATTCCTAAATTCACCCACTAAGGGGTCATTATATCACTAGGGGCTCTAGAGTTCCATAGGTCACAATATACACAAATGACCACATGGGTGCCTCAGTATTAAAAACATTTCATGAGTCAAAACATGTCACAAAAAGGGTATAGAATCCCTCAATATCATTTTCATCAAAACACAACCTCATTATCCCTATAAGATAAGGCACACTCACATCATTCTCAAGATATGTGTAAAGCCTATCACTCATCTAAAGTCATAACTGGGATAGTAATTACACACCCAACCCATACAAATTATACCTAGGGAAAACCACCTAGGTATTCACATCTCAGAAGGGGAATAACCATCACCCCATGGTCATCTTAACTTGCCCAAAGGCTATAAGTCGAATGAAGATTCACTGAGGCCTACAAGGTCCACTCACTCTAACCAATCACATTTCTCTACACAGAGTTCTCTGAGTTACCTATACTAAGGGCCACTAGGCTTTCTTAATTAATTAAAATCTCACCCATCATAGTCTTTGTATCATAAGTAATACATTTATCATTCAGGACTCTACTATTAGAGTTCATAGCATTGATCCAATATATAAGGTTCCTTGGTGGACCTTGGCACTTGGTGCAATCCATTCCTAGAAATTTAATTTTTTATTAAATAATTTATATAATTATAAAAGGATAATCACCCTTGGTTGTTATTACACACATATCACATTCCATATAAAACATGCATAATACTATAGGTAAAATTCATAAGGACCACCTACATAAACCATGAAGTTATTCCCTTTTAATCATCACTCGGTAGCTCTCATATAGGCTTATCCAAGATCAAACCTCTATCTCCCCTCATCAAAAGGTCCTAACTAAAAACAAATAATCTAAATTAACTAATTATAATCCATCATAATTAATTAATTAATTCAAAACTAATTATTCAATATAGTTTTAAAAGTCATAATCCCTATAACACATCAGGCCATAACGGATCACTGAAACCTCAAGGAATAGGGTGCAGTCTACACCCAACGCTCGCCCAAACCTAATACACAAAAAATTCCCAATTAATTTACATAATTAAAAGTTAAATTTAATTTAAATTAACAAATAAACCCAAATAATTCCATACATTGACATAACTTAATCCAACCTATGTGCAACGATGTACAGACATTGTATTGGGACGTCTTCTATACAAGCCATGAAAAATCCCCATTAGTTTAAAATGATTTCACCATGATTTGATAAACTCATTAATAAAACCATAGCATGAGAATACTGAAATAAGTTTAATAAAGATAAATTAATGGTGGAGGGATGAAGAGGGAGAGATTCACCATAAATCATTGAAAATTTCCACAAGGATCACCCCAAATCTAACGGGGGTTGAAGGAGGAATAGGGGAGGAGGTAGTTGGACCTTATGTATGTGAGGGGGAAAGAAGAGGGGATAACCACTTATAAATTAATAAGATAAGTTTCATAATTTTCTATATTTTATAGGGTCTCATTGTTGGATGAATGATTAAGCTATGTGGTTTGAAAAACCATGCACTGACTGTGCAATGTGATCTATTACATCCCACATAGTTTTTCTGTAATCATGCATTAACTATTTTCTTCACCCATAGGATAATATAATACACACATTTTCCTTTTAAATTCACAATCTTAACCCTTCTAACCAGGAAAACCAACCATGATATTTATAAAATTATTTTTAAACATTTATATGCATAGGGTGATTCATTATTTCCCCTAAACTGTTCACACCAAACAATGCACCAAAGAATAAATACTCTAAAACATTTATAAATTAACCTGTAGAACCTAAGAGTCACCCGATCACCCAAGACCTTTCATCCCTCAAAACATAAAAAAAATTGAAATTCTCGGACTCTTTGTATTTAAATCCAAGACTGAATTCCAAAAATGACCCTACATCCAAATTCAAAAAATTCAAATTCCTTATAAAATTTATAACTCACCAGGTGTGTTTTTTAATAACTCTATACCATATCACTTCTCTTTTTCAAGATTCCTTATTATCAGGAAAACACAAGGCATCCATTGTGCCTATACAATATACCTGGTAGAAAATAACAGGAATCAATCTCAATCCAATGCACAAACCCATGATTCAAATCTCTAAAGGAACTCACAAGCCTGATATAAACCCTATCTTAGGTTACCCTCACATATCACATCTCATTTAAAATATAGCGCTTGGATAACCAATATCCCAAGTTGTATCTCAATTGAACTAAGATCTCCTACTTAGAACATAAACCATAGTTCTCACACAATTCATAGCTCATGAGGTACACCTATAATCTTGTCTTAACATTATAAGAAAACTCACTAGCCTAAACACTCATTCCTGGGTTCTCACAAACATATATATACATGTCAAGCATCACATGTCATGTCATAAACCTACTAGGGGGAAAATCCTCACTGGACATCCTTATACAAGACTACCCCCTCTAGAATCATGATCTATATTTTTTCCTCATTGGGCCTCCACAACGGTAGCCACCCCAAATAGGATTACCATCTCATATATGCACATACGTACATATAAAAACATCACCGTACCATGATCCACATAGAGTAAACCATAGTCATATGGTTTAGTTATGTTGAATGATTCCAAGAATATATATCGGAGCACATCATATAGGTTTTTGTTGACTATTTAAATAACCGAACCTATTTCTCTCAGTACTAGTACCAAAACCACCCACTAAGGGTTCATCAATATGGAATCTAATTCTCATACCATCCTACTAGGTTTAATTTTAATCCCTTACCCTAAGGGTTTGAATATCTAGAAAGCATCATCTCATCATAGATCTAAATGACCTATCATTATAAGGAAAATACATTATGTACTAGATAAGTAGAATTACACCACCATGTAATATGGGAAAACATTATATAATTTCTTATTGATGGTTTTAAAAAATAAACCATCATTATTAGTGATATCAATCACACTCTAGAATAAACATTAAATTTTAACCCTTTATTCCAAATATTCTCCATTTACATGGACTCTTACCATTGGGGAAGAAGACATAAACCACAACAAATCATAAAAATGAAAATATAAATCGTGACACATACGGTGAAATAAAACAACCATAAACCTGGACTTATTACCAGGAAGGGTGTACATGAAACACCAGTCTGATATCTATCACAATAACTAACACATTTATATGTTACCTATATACCAATACTCCAAATAATAAGATAAAAAAATCAAGATAACTCTATGATAACAAGAACACAAGATTTGATACCACTTTGTAATATCCCTATCCCAGTTCACTCTGAATGGTAACCAGACTGGGTCATCACGTGGCCTCGGGTATGCCTCATCATTAACTAGAGGTGACCGAATAGAAATGGAGGTCACTACTAGAAAATATCCCTATACCCATGGTTTTTCTTAAAACTATGGGTATAGGGGTGCCCTATACCCACAGTTTTGGAAAAACGTAGGTAAAGTTATAGTATACAGATCTATACCCACAGTTTATAAAAACTATAGGTATAGGTCACATATACCCATTGTTTTGGGTGACACCATGGGTATATATTTTTTTTGGATGACAGATACCCATATTTTACAAAATTCGTGGTTATATGTGTTTCTTTCAAGGCATATACACAGGGTTTTAGAAAAACCGTGGGAATAGAGTTTTTTTTCGATGACCTATACCCACAGTTTTGTAAAACCATGGGTATAGATTTGGCGGGAAAAATGTTTTCTCGGAAAGAAAAAATATTTGGTGGGAAAACATATACCCATGGGTTTCCTTCCTATTCCCATTGTTTTAATTAATATATTTAAATAGATAAAAATATCTAGACAAATAATCTAGCTAGAAGAGTTGGTGAGGCACTCTATGTTTCTTCAGGTGATCATGGGTTCGAAACACATGGTATTTTTTCTGATACAATGAGGTCTAATAATATATTTGATTAAATGTGGATATATTAAACCACAAGCTGCATAGACGGGTTTGTGCTCTGTGGTAGACCATGAGGGAAGGACTGGGGATCGAAACCTGCCACCAACATTTTATAAAATATTAATACAGATTAATATATTTAGAAAATATTGATATATATAATCATAATTGATGTAGCATAGTGGTAAGATGGTTCGGATGAAACGTGCAACATTTGGAGGTCACAGGTTCAACTCTCCCCGCATCAGTTTTTTCTAAAATTAATACCCACAGTTTTAAAAATGTGGGTAAAATCCATTGACAGCATGCACAAGGGTGCATGAGGATTTGACAGCGTGGAAAAAAAATATATACCCACAATTTGACAAACCTTAGGTATAGGCTGGGGATCTAACCCGACACATCGGTTTCCCATGGTTCCCAAAACCATTGGTATAGGCTATACCAACGGTTTAAAACCATGGGTATATGTCATTTTTCCCATAGTGGCTCTAGGGTATTACCATAGAGAGACTATACCCTCATATAATAGTGTGTAATAATTTTGGAAATAAACCATACATCATCCAAAATAATGAATCAATGTACATGGAAGAAATAAACAAGAATAATCAATAATAAATTTCATATGAAGTAAACACTCAAACAATGTCATTTTCATTCCTTCATAAAATGATTGATCATCCATTGGGTCGATCACATATATTTAATAAATAAAAGGATAAAATACATTGAGGCTCTACTAACATCCTTGAACCTCTCCTCATAATAATATCCAATCCCATATAAGCTATCCTACGTGATCAAGTAACTCCATGTCTATACCAAACACAAAGACACGATTATTGAGGTATACTCAAGTGCTCCGTGCCATGAATGACTGAGAAGGATGTGAGTACAAATCAGTTAGGAACCAGTAATGTAGTCTTATATATAACCAATAAATGCATTATTTGTGTATGTGGCATACTCAACTGAATAAATAATATATAGTGTAGTATCATAAATAAAATAACCATCATCAATCCTGATGTTCTAACAAGAAATATAGGATCCAATATACCTACATTTTCACATTTTGGAGTAACTCTGAGAACACCAGATAATCATTCCAAATAATAATAGGTGAAACTGTCAACCCCCATGAGTTTTTCTTTGGAGGTCCAAAGTATCAGTCATAAATATAACACCCTAGGTGGTAATCTTAGGCAATCCAGTATTCATCATGCATAAATCCATCCCCTAGGAGATAATCCAAAAAAACAATCAACATTAGGAATCGTTTTGGACTCCTAGGTGTGACCTAAAGATTTCATAAGAATCTATAATCATAATAAAATCTTTTTGGGTGAACCTAGGACACCATGATCCTCAGGCATCATCTTTGACCCCAAGAGGTAATATTAGGTGATTAATTATATTAGGAATAAATTTCAACTCTTTGGGGGTGACCGTAGGCAATCCATATATCCTCAATCATAAAATCCAAATCCTAGGAATCCTAGGTATCTCAAACATAATAGAAAACTCTAAGGGTTAGTACATTCCTCCCATAATTTCGCAAAATAAAAATAAAAATACATGTTTCCCATCTTTTCAAACCTATCTAACATTAATTTGGTTGTACACTGAAGAAAATGACTTCTAATCATCCCTATAGCCATATAAAACACACGTAATCTATTCATGTTCTAAGGTGACACCCACAATAAAGTATAATAATTCCCACATGAACCCTCAAAGAGGGGAATTATGTCATTGGGGCAGCCATTGAGGTCCTTTTGGTCACAACATAACACAAACACCCATATGGGATCCTCAATCTCAGTCTCATAACTTAGACCAACACCCATCACTCAGAGGGAATATCATACCTCCGCATCAACATAATCACATCATGGTCTCACTAACATTATAATAGAAGACACACAAGCATTAGACTCTAGATATGGATCAAGCTTGTCTCCCATAGAGAGTCATAAATTAGCCATTCCTCACAAAACTAACCCATCCAAATTATTCCTAGGGAACACCCACCTAGATGATAAAATCTCTGTTAGAGAAGAATAATCACCCAATTTTCATCTCAACTAGAATAAAGGTTAGAAGGAATCTCAATTTTCACTAAAGCATACTAGGGAAACTCGCTCTAACTTTTCTCATTCCTCTCCTTATAGGTTCCTATGGAACTTATACAAAGGGACACTACTTTTACTTAATTAATTCAAAATTAACCCCTCAATATTCATGTATCTTATGAAATATATTTTTCATCCTGACCTCAACCATTGGTGGATGGGGAATCAAGACAGTTCACAAGGGTTCCTAGTATCCTTTGGAATTTTTTCCAATTCATTTATAAACATTGAAGTTTTTTATTAAAAAAATATATAATTTGAACAAGTCCATAACCCATGGTGGTGAGAGTGAACATATCACTTTCCATATAAATCATTCATAATACAATTAAAGAAATTAATAACTACCACTTTGCAAAACTATGGAGTTATTCCCTTTTAATCTCCATTTGAGAGCTCTTTCCTAGGCTCATCCAAGCTTAATCATCCGTCTATCACCACTGTAAGCCCATAACACAATCCAAGAAATTCAAATTAATGAAATATAATTATTTATAATTTATTAAACAATTTCGAAATAATTATTAAATTTATTATGAAAATATATGATGCCTAATAACTCATTGATATGTAACCTCTCACTAAAACCTCAAGCAATGGGTTGCATCCCACTCACAACACGTGCTTGAACCTGAGACATGCAAATGTCTCAATCCAATTGCCTAATTTAATAGTCAATTTCATAAAAACGTTATTTAAACCCAAAATATTTACATATAGTCACATACCTAAACTAAAATGGTGTGTGAAAATGTGAATACATCATCTTTGGATGTCCTATAATAAATCCAAATGAAAGCCCCATGATTTTTATAAAATATCACAATGTTCTGGTGAGATCTTCATTTAATCCCTAGCTAGAGAAAATTGAGATTTTTGGAATCAAGAGAATTTAATATAAGAAAGACGTAGAGGGATGTATTTTCTAAAAATAATAATACCCCGATAATTTTAAAAAAATTCTATTAGAATAAATTTAATTTTTTGATACCTTTCATCACACGCAACAACAACATTCTTTGATGGTTTGTGTTACATGAAAGACTGAGTTTTATTTAATATTATTAATATTAGTAGTTAAATTGGAATTTATAAATAGGAATAAATATATTATGAAAATATACAGTTGAATTAATTGGTTACCGATTAATTAGAAATAAATATAAAAAATGAATTTAAAAAAACATTTTTAGAAAAAACATTTATGCGCCGAAGGAATTTTATATGATAAATTGAATTCATTACTACTGTTGAGTGATCTTAATGAATTTTTTATATTATATATTTTATAATTATTTCGACATTCATCCAATATATTTTATAGGCATAGTATAAGAACAAATCTAAATTTCTGTATAAAAAGTAGTATTTTTATAAAGGCGGTTTTGCTGCCTTTTAATGGCTTATCTATTTTAAAAATAAAATTTGAAACTTTTATAAATTTTATTTTAAAAAACATTAATTTTTAAAATTTTAATTTAAAATTTATCTATGGGTAAATTTTTGGTATTTTTTGAGATGTTTCGTTTTTTTAATGAATAGTGAAAATATTGGATTTTAAATGAAAACTACCTTTTCATCTGAATAATTTATAATGATAAATTGTAATTTTAATTGATTTTAAAATTGAAATAGATACATTTGAGAAATATTAATCCAATTAAGTTCATTTAAATCATTTTTATATTGAATTTAGATATAAAAACTTATTAAACTTTTGAACATTTTCACTTTAAAAACTCACATTCTCATCCGGTCTGTGGGATTAATTTTAAATTACTTTTTTTCAATTTTGTTATTTGAATATAGATAAAAGTATTCCAAATTTTAAAAAATAATAATTTATAATTTATTATATTTTTAACTTAATTTTTTACGAAAATGATTAGTTAAAATAGTTAAAATTAACTACAACGATTTAGAGAAAGTGAGTTTACTAGGGGACTAAAATGTAATGTTAAAGGGGAAAAAAACCAAGAAACACTTCCAACACACATTTATATAAATATTTTGACCTTATACCTTATATTATCTATATTGGTTCATAATTGGGTCCTGGTGACATGAAATAAACATGGGTGGAATTCACTCTTTCAAAAACATACAAGTGTGCCACTCACACTACATATAAAAGGCCTTCTCATATCCTCTTCACTTTTCAACTTCAAACCACTTTGTTTCAGACAATATATTCCAAAATAACTCTTAATATTTCTTAAATATTATCCTAGAATCCTTATATTTGGCATTAATACATCCTAGTAAGGCATTAGTGAAAACCTAAGGAGGATACCCGGAAAAGATTTAATGTTCTTCTAAAAGAATTTTTATTTTATTTTATTATACACCTCCTTAAATTTATATTATACCATGATTATATAAAAACATTATTATCTAATATACTGATATGTTGTTATGTTAAGGTTACTACCTTAAACTTTACACACTTTATTTAAATGGGTTTCGAAATCATCATATTCGTGTACGATGGATGATAGCATTGCAAACCGAGGTCGTTCATTATTCCATTACCACCATTCAAGGTTGGAAATAATCATGGATTTATAGTTTATATATAATAAATATGATTTTTATGATTTTTTTAACCTTCTATAATTTTTTTATTATACATTCCTTAATGCTTTAAATTTTTTATGAATATGATAACATCACGCATGTTTACGGCAGACTACCGTCTCTCGAAGCAATTTGAAAAGTTCACACTTTACATGGAATATATTAAAGATGTTTTTAATAAAAAAATATTATACATATGAAATTAAATTGTATTTTAATACTATATATATATAATTTAATTTTCTTTCTTTCAAGATGACAAGAAAATGGAAACAACGTTCATGTGTACTCGCGGCCTACCGTCCTCATGAACGGTGTATTTAATTTC
Source organism: Viscum album (assembly GCA_963277665.1). Taxonomy (NCBI): domain Eukaryota; kingdom Viridiplantae; phylum Streptophyta; class Magnoliopsida; order Santalales; family Viscaceae; genus Viscum; species Viscum album. Next base: position 195,038,255 of record OY728157.1, on the reverse strand, counting down.
ATATCCCAAAATTTTATGGAATAATATAAATATATATATACTTATTAGATATTATATCTAAATCATGTTTTATATTCTGGAGATTATGAAATCATGATCGGAGTAAGAGGAACAAAAAATAACAAGTCAAAATATACATAAAAAATAAAGCAATTAACCCCCAAAAGAATGAAAATAATGATGGATTGTTAAAAAATGGGTGATTTGATCTTATAAAATGATAATATATGATATTATAAATATTAATAAATTTATTTCATAATATAATAAAATACATAAAACCAGTATACATTAGGCTAAAGAGTGTTCAGCCAAAAGAAAGCATAAGGTAAGATATTTCATCTGAATTTACAATCTATTTAGACTTAATTTTTTTTATGAAAAAATATAGTTTTATAAGGTTTATATACATAACATTTGAAATTTAATATCATGAATACTTCATTATTCATGGTATTTTATATTTTAATTTTAATTATTTCAACCAATGGAATTTGATTTTAAAATTACCAATTGATAAAAGTTATTGTCAAATCTCACTTTATATTGGGATTGTTAACTTAATCTTGAAACAATCACTTTATTATAATAAATTTTCATTGGAAATTAAATTATTATTAAATACCCATATTAATTTTTAATTTATATGATTATTTTGTAAAAATTATACCATTTTTACATACATTTTTACTTTGAATGTTATTTGATTATCTGAGGAAATATTGATAAATTTGTATCCATAAATCATTATGGATATTTAATAAGGAACATTGTTTATGAATTGAATTTATTATTAAATATATGAATAATTCCTCATACTGATATTACATGGGTGGAGGAATGATTAAAGTAAGCCCCCTGATGCATCAGTAGTCTCATGAGATGAATCAGTTGGCCAAATCAAATGGGTCTTTACCCAGCATGTTTAAACCGTCTTGAGAAATGTCCTAATATTAAAGGTTAAATGTGCCTAGGTAACATGATGTCCAGTATTTAAGAATTTACTTCATTTAGAATTTAGTTTTCATTATTTTTCATGATATAATTTTCTATGAAATTATCTATGGATGCCTTTCATTCTCATTTTATTGATTAAATTACTTGTAATTCAGTTATTTAACTGGTAATATTGATTATTACTTATACATATATTTATGTGGAATGTGTGTTCAGTTATCTACCATGCCATATTCATTATTATTATTGATTCATGGTAGATGCCATTGAACTTACCTTTTACTAATCATTTAGATAACTCTTATTTTTTTCCTTTCCCCTGGATATAAATATGAATTCTCATAATGAGTTTCAAGGATATAGAGATTTTAATTTTATTATGTTTTATTTTCTCTTCCCAATGTAATAAATTAAGGCACTAGCTCTAGGCTACTGGAGTCTAGTTCATTATAGTTGGTATTATAATATGTTTAGCAGAATATTTGGGAACTATATTTAGGAAAACATATATTAGGGAACATAACCCTAAGATTCAATTTAAGGATAATAATAGAATAAAATCCTAAAGTTTTGGTAAGGTGTAGATTATATGGGTCTTCCTAGAAATACATCTATGTCTAGATACTATAAGTTGATGTGGTTCTGAAATAAATTTACCTAGGGGTAGTAACTCTGAAAAGGGAGTGTCGGTCTTGACTCAAGTTTAAACTGGTACATAACAACAGACCTTACTGTGCACTTGGTTTGACACTCTTAGGGGATATTATTAGGATAATTTACATTTTCTTTACAAACCATTATAAAGTATTTTAAATAAATAATATCCCCATTGAAAACAATGTTTATGATTCTGATATTAACAATGCTTAAGTTTTTTATATATGTTGTCCATTAAACCATATTTGGAATTATAAATTATGATTTAAAATTCATTTTTTATGAGATAATTCAGTATATGTCATTGGTTAAAAATGTCATCTAGATGGGATAATGGTATCAATTCTCATTGAAAATGTATAGATTTCCCTAATGAGGAAACCAATAAAGCTAGTATTATAATTAATAAAATCATTTCTATATTAGGTAAGATAAATCCGGTTATGAAAAATAAACTTTCCCAGATGGAGTAACCTATTACATAGTGATATTATCCTAAGTTGTATCACATTATGTGATAGAATCCCCTATCATTTAATGGTTATACTAATTCAATTGTAGTTGAGAAATGGATTGCATATAAGGAGAATATGTTTATGGATTTGGTATGTGGTGAAAAAGAAAAGTTTAAACTTTCCATGTACTGTCATAAAAGAGATGTTTATCAATGGTTCTCATTGATCTAGAATAATATAGAGGAAGAAGAAATAAAACTCATATAATGAAAAACTTTTAAGGATGCATTCTTTAATAAACATTTTCATCATAAGAAACAAATTGAGATAAATATAATGTTCCTTATCTTAACAAAAAAAATGATGAAGAACGTTTCATAGATTATGACGTGACCTTAACAAGGTTATCCAGTTATTCCACAAATTACATATGTGACATAGAGTGAAAGATTAACCATTTCATTGAACGGCTAAATCCAAGTCTCTAAAGTCCATTGGACTCTGAGAATTTTTTTTTCATATGATGAAATATTTTTATACACCATCCAAAAGGATAATTTATTCTCTAGATCCAAAATATTCAAGGGAAACAAAGAGAATAATATGTCTTTTGAACTTCATGAAAAAGGAAATGCATAAAACAAGAAGAAGAAGACCAAGGTATACCCATCATGTGACAACTATGGAAGGAATCACCCTGGGAAATTCTTGAAATTCATGAGAGTTTTTTAAACGTGTGGTAAAATGGTTATCATGTTAAATAATTTAAGGGGGAAAAGGAAAACACTACTAGTCAGTGTTACAACTACAATGAGAAGGGTCACTATGAAAACAATTCTCTATGTGTTAAGGGAATATACTATAGAAGAGACCAATAGGAGATGACCAAGATTATGTGATCACTATAACCGAGGTAGAAATACCCAATGAAGTGGTAGAAGGTACATTAATCCTATCATTAAATTTATCCAATGCAATATTTTATTTTGGATAATCACACTTTTTTATATCTACATATTTTTCCAAGAAAATAAAGGATTTCCCTTTTGATTTAATAAGAGAATTATCAGTAGAAACTCTTAAGTGAAGTCTCCTTGTAAGAAAGATGAATCATGAAGTACCCATTATGAAAAATAAACGTGGTTTATTTGTAGGCCTTACTATCAAACCTATGATTGACTTTGATATAATCCTTGTTATGAACTGGATTTCAAAGTATTATGAAAAAAATTATTATAAAAAGAAGGAAATTATAATTTGTGAGGAATATATGAAATTCCTTTTCTTTAGAGAAGAAACATGATTATTTTATTATTATCAAGATTCACCCCCAGTAGCTATGTTGAATAAAATTCATAGGGAAGAAGGGAAAACAACATCTTGGGATGAATAATTTAATCTTAAAATTAATTATTTTCCTATTATAAATAAATACATTGATGTATTTCCTAATGAATTACCAGGAAATACCCTAGATCATGAAGTTGATTTTCCATTTATTTAATCCCTGATGCAATATCAATACCAAATAATCCCTATATAATGAACACTATGGAATTAGTGTAGTTAAAGAAACAACTAGAGAACATGGGTAATAAGAAATTTATTCACCGTTGTGTTTTTCCATGAAGTTCCCCTATTATAATTATTAAGAATAAATATGGATCCATGAGGTTGTACATTGATTATAGGGAAATAAATTCTATTATGATAAAGAACAAGTATCTTCTACCTCTCATTGACTACCTATTTGATCGACTTCATAGAGCCCAATATTTTTTAATGATTTATCATTATTCTAAGTATCATTAATTTAAATTAAATAAAAAAATACATTCCAAATATAGCATTAAAAATGACATATGAACATTATAAGTTTACATTTATTTCATTTGGATTGACTAATGAACCCACATTTTGATGGATATAATGTATATATTATTCAATGAATATCTTGATATATTTTTTAGTATTTATTAGTGACATTTAAGTGTATTCTAAAATCATTGGGGACTATGAGAATCACTTAAAGATCATTCTTGAGACTCTTATAAGGAATGAATTATATGGGAAATTTACTAAGTGTGACTTTTTAATTTAGGATGTTTCTTTTCTTGTCAATATTGTCTCCAAAAATGAAATCTCAGTTAATCCTAAAAAAATAAAGGTATTTATAGAATTGTCTACACCAATAAACATAACTGAGGTATGTAGTTTTATTGTTTTGTAATATTACTATTGGATATTTGTTCATAATTTTACCTGATTTGATAACCCTTTAACCAAGAGGCACATAAAGGAGTTGATTTTTTTTTTGAAAAATGAATGTGAATAATTTTTTGATAAAATATACAGTAGATGGGTCAATACTCTAATTTTGAATCTACCATATAGAAGTGATGGATTTGTGATATATAGTGATGCATCAAATAAGTGACTTAGATGTGTTCTAATGAAAAATGATAATGTTATTTCATATGTATCAAAAAATTAAATATTCATGAATAGAACTACCCAACTCACAATCTTGAGTTGGTAGCTGTGATATTTTCTTTAATGATATGTGGACATTATCTCTATGGTAAAAGATGTGAGATATACAAGGATCCTAAAATCTTAAAATACATATTTTCATAGAAACATATCGATATGCAAAAATGGTGGTGGATAGAGCTACTCATGGATTATTATTTCTCAATACACTATGACCTTGGTAAATAAAATAAGGTAGTAGATTCATTGAGTAAGAAATATCATGGAATTTCGACCCAAATTATGATTGAGATGGATCCTATGTTCATGGATATAGTAAATATAGACATGGGAACTACTAAAAAATGGTGGACATCAGTAATTTTTGAAATGAATGAACAAAATATTTATTAGAGAAGATAAAGAATTATCAATATATTAATGAGAACTTTTAGATGAAAATTAATTATATGAATGATGGGAAATTAGAAAACATCAGTTTTGACGATAGTGTTTTGAAATTTGGAAAGCGATTATGTGTTCCATATATACCTAAGCTGAAAAGGGAATTGTTGGATGATTCTCATAGATCAAATTTCTCTATATAACCTAGTAGCACAAAAATGTATAGGGATTTGAGAGAACATTTTTTGGGATAACATGAAGTGGGAAATTTGTAATTATTTTTCTAGATGTTTGGTTTCTCAACAAGTGAAATCCATGGGATGGAAACTTATAGGTTTCATGAAACCTCTTTATATTCATTTATGTAAATGGGATGAAATTACTATGAACTTTATCATATTACTACCAAAGGATACAAGAGAGAATGAAGAAATATGGGCTATCATTGATGGTCAAACAAAAAAAGAACATTTCCTTACCATAAGAGAAGATTTACCTCTTCATCACCTTATAAGAATCTATATTAATAAAGTTTTAAGACTTAATGAAACGCCTCTATCAATTATTTCTAATAAAGATACCCATTTTATGTTGAAAATATAGAGGAATATTTATAAGGATCATGATACTAAGCTTCATTTGAGCACCTCCTACCATCCTCAAACTGAGGGACAATATGGAAGGACAATTCATGCAATGGAAGAAACGATGAGTTCATTTTCACTCAGATTTAAAGGTATGTGGGATCATCATTTACCTCTTAAATATTTTTTATAAAAATATTTTCCATTCAAGTATTAAAATGGTTCCATATGAAGCATTATATAGAAAAAGATGTCTCACTCTAACTTTTTTGGATGAATTTGGTGGAAGGAAACTTATAGGACTAGAACTTGTTGAACAATGAACACTGAAGGTAAAGACTATTCAATCTCACATTAAAGAATTTCAAAGTTGAAAAAATATTTATTCCAATAATAAGAAGAAGGATTTTTAATTCCAAGTGGGATATCACTTTTTTCGGAAGGTATATCAATGGAAGGGTATTATAAGGTTTGGTATGAAATGGAAATTGAGCCACATGTACATTAGGTGCTTTGAAATTATTGAGAGAATTGGAGTTTTCACTAACTATTTGGAAATGTCTACAAACCTCTCAAAAGTACATTAATTTTCATATATCTTTTCTAAGGATGTATATGTCCATCACAATGCATGTGATCACCTCTAATGAAATAGAGTTGTAAACCGATCTATCATACGTGAAGAAACCGTCCAAATTCTTGAAACTAGAGAAAAATTGTTGAGGAATCAAACAAATTTCCTTTTAATGGTACACTAAAGGAATACAAAAATGGAGGAAGCAATGTGGGAACTAGACAATATTATATTGAATAAATTGTAACACCGTAGAATTTATCAAAGGTACGAACTATTCAGTTTTGGTTCATTTTTATTTATTTGGATCTTATAATGATGCCTAATGGATTCAAGGGGGTCTCAGGTGTGTTCAAGGCTCATTCAGAGCCTATATACCAAAAAATAAAAGGGGTATATTGGGCCTCATGGTTTATATAAATCACACAGCCCAGACTTCATGGTTTCCCTAAACTGTGTGGTTGCTGATAGTGTGGTGTTGTGGGACACACAGTTTTTCTACAATCAAGCGAACCCAAGAGCATTCCCATATAGCCTACTATAGGTTATTGAACAGTGGATGTTTCCTTTTCTTCACATGTTTATACAAACAAAGTTCATAACCATGTGGGGTGCCCTTTTTAAGTAGTGTCTTGGCTTATAATTGGCACACCATTTGGCCAAACATCCAGCCAAACCATTTTCACTTATTTTGAGAGTGAAATATCCATTTTTCCCTTAATAAATGTTTTAAACCTTCATTCTCTTTCTCCCTCTATTCTGTAGTTGTGAAACCATCCTACCTCATGAATTATCTATGCCTCCTCTCTTTATAGGGGTTGTGATAAATCTTTCAATCAGACTCCAAGTTTCTTACTGTCAGTAGAGTTGGAAAGCGCTCAATAATCACTTTGATCCAATCCTTTATATTTCACGTTTCCGCCATCCTCTAATGTGCTATATAGGTGTGACCATTTTCACACTATTTTCAAGGAAATTGATGATTTCCTAATTTTATCCCATTTAGGTTGAATCGGGACTCGACAACGGATGAGTAAAGTGATACTACATAGAGGTAGTTGGTCTAGGTCATTATCTCTATTTTCATTACATTAATGTCGGTATGTCATTGTGAATCTTGTCAAAACCTTATGGTGGCACCATAAATTTAATAAATATAATGAATTGAACATATTTCAATGTCTATTACCATTCGTGTCAGTAGAGAATCACCATCATGGTTGATCAATTTGATTGAAGCCACCCAAACATGCATGTTTCCCCTCTTAGAGGTTTTTTCACAACCCAAAAATTATAAAACACATCTTTAGGGGTAAAGGAATTTTAATTAAAGCTTTAATGGGAATAATTGAATTAATATAATAGCAACCAGTGTGTGTGTGGGTTGTACCATGTTAAAATCCCTAATTTATAAATTAATTTGAGATTGAAATGTGAGCCATGTGTTTGGAGCCTTCTTGAAATGTCATATATTCCATGCCCATTGAGTAGGCCAATTACATTATTCCTTATGACATTATTAATGCATGTTTCTATATATTCATTCCATGTAGCTTCAATGATTATTCTTATTTTATATGATTAATCAATGCGCCATATACCATGAGCATGTTGCTCAATGCCATGTACACATTGCATTATTCCATAATTGATTGTATTTAATTTGATGTTATGATTCACTAGCCTGTTAGTATGTGATATTTACATGCCTTATTGATGATATATGATTATATATGCTATGTATTGTGAGTTTTAACATGATTTCTATGCATCACATTTTATGGGATGAGAGAGAATTTAATGCTCCAACTCCAGTTACCCAGAATCGGAGCATTATTACATAACATTGGAATGATACAAGGAATCATGTCTCGAAATACCAATCAGATTAGTAGCCTTGGAAGTAATAGATACATACATAATTTTTACATTACATCATGAAATAAAAAAACAAAAGTGTGTCCCCTTTGAACACTTTTATATCCATTAGTCTATTTTTGCAGCTTAATCATAATATACTTATTTGCATCCTGAAAAAAACATATAAGAAATGGGTGATCTCAGATGCTCAGTAAGGATAAAAATATATTGGAATCTGTCATAAATAAGAACAAACATTTAATCCAATGTATAAGACTAGAATAGAAGCCTTTTAAACTTAAACTTCAACATGATATAGAAAAGATAAATCAAATAATTCCATTTACTTATTCACATGGATATTCTACTAGTCAAATAATCACATGTAAAATCATTATCCAATTTCATAATGATGGAATTCATAATACGAGACTTCATAACCACATAGTCATGGCCTTGTTCCAAGACAACAAATTGGATTTTGTCGAGGCCTTGTGCCAAGAGACTAGTTTGACACATGAGACCTACCAATGCATCGAGGAGATATAGCAGGCTCCACCCGCCACTTACTAAGTCTAATTCATTCTTTATGTGAAAGGATGAAACATAATCTAAACATTCATATTAAAACTAGCATACAAAATGTCAATACTTTAACCATAAACCATGAATGGTATAAAAATAGCACATCCACATTCATACATAAATCATTAAATACAATATGTAAGATTTTATTATAATAAATTAACCTCAATTGAGAATAATGAAGGATATTTACATAGATGAAAATAATCATCAAAACTATTTGAGAGAAATATCCCCCTTTTTCTTGAAAACATTTAAAATTTTCATCATTTATCAAGAATCTATTTAAAATAGATTTTTGAATCAAAGTTTCCCAAACCACATTGAAACTTACAAAAGGAATTTCAATTTTAAAACATTAATGTCAATATAAATAAATCATTAAACCATTTTTTAAACATTGACATTAATGAGAAAGATTTAGAAGAATAAATTTTTAAAACATTTAAAATGATATTTTAGTTAGAGTTCCTAACAAAATGAGAGACGCTTGAATACAAATAATTGAGGTAATAAAAACAAAATAATATCATGAGAATAAATGGATTCATGATATATTATGTCAAATTATAGAATATGTACCAAATAAAATTGAATTGGAGCATAACAACAAAGAAGTATCAATAGAATGTAAGTTGAGATAAAATCCCTTATAAAGACTGTATCCTTAGGTTAAGGATAAATCAATGACATAATTATTTGTGAAAAATATAAATACACTAAATATTATTGGATATTCAGTGTAAAACAATCATAGGAAGTTCACACATGTTCTTGTAACAACAACACCAATGACATGTATGTTTAACTCAATGAATGAAAATTGAGTTAAAATTAACCTTAAAAGATCATATCAACGGAATGTGAATTTTTCAATGGAGTTATTATGTGTATCAAACGTATATCCATTTAATGGGGAGAGTAAATTAATTCATTAATAATAAATAGTGAATCCACAAATAATCATGGGGAAAAATAATCAGTAAATTATGTGTAATGCCCAATGAGTGGAAATTGAAATTTGAAATTCCTTTACCGATTTAGTAACTTACGAAACATACACCCCATGAAAGATGTATCATACACTGAATATGTAAATACCCATATATTAAATTATATTACACAAATAATACAATCATGGTTAGTACATACACCACAAAAAATGAAACAGTTGTTATATAGCATGAATCTCATGGTAATAAGAAGTGATATGAAAACCCCTTACCATGTTGTAATCAATTGAGTAGTATGACCAAAAGTTAATAACCACCAAATTAATCAGAAAATACCACGATTATAAATATAATAATGATAATATATACCAAATGTCAGAACAAAATACACCGTATGCAATAAATAAGTGGAAAACAATGGAAATCTCCCATAATTAAAAGTGAGATAAGAAACCCCTTACCATGTTTTTTCCTTAATATAGTTTAGGTTAACCTATTTTATAATGTTTAAATCATTTTTATTAAATTAAAAAATAACCAAATACATAAAAATGATATCATATATGATCTAGTAATATTTCTTTGTTAATAATATTTCATTAGTATCATCGTTTTGGGTGTTAACTGGTTCATTTTCCTTTATATGCTTGGTTACGTAAGCCATGTTTGTTATGGATGTAATGTATATGATTCATATAAATAATGATATTATGTTTATAAAAATTATTTTCAATCATAAAATAAAAATTGTTCTTGAATGATTACGATGGGGAATGAATTTCATCGCATTCATGGGGATGGTAATCCATACATACGCACGAGCGACAATATCATTATATTTATGGTGAAATCGTATGAAATTGGATGTTATATCATATATACAGAATCTTTATCATGTTATATTTATTATTTACATCATTTATACTCATTATTATACCCATCCAAATAATGAAGTGTTTGAATAACAAACTACACCACGACGTAGAGACGGTATGTCGTACGTACGCACATATGGTGACTTTGTTATTTATAGTATGAATAAAATAACGAATATGGTTGTACCATATTTAAAAATAAAATAAAAATATTTATAAGGTACTAGAATTATTTTTTTTTATGGAAACAAAAAAATAAATAGGAAGTGGAATAAGAAAATAACTTGAAGGAGGGTGGTGAAATTATTACCTCTTCCTTGGGTGTTTCCTTTTGAGTTGATCAAAATGGCTCCTTAGGTTGGATTTTTGATAAAATTAATAACTCTAGGTTGATTTGAGGGATTTTGGAAGTATATGTTTTCAGGTTTTGGCCGATCCAAATGGCTTTGGAGGTGTGAAATTAAGAGAAGGGGAAGTACCCTTTTATAAGAGAGGTGAGGGTCACTTTAGGAAAACCTTGAAATATTATTTTATAATAAAATAAAATTCGGTTTCTAATGTCACAAAAAGATTTATTTCAAAGATAAAGTTGTTATGGGTCTAAAAACATTCAACCAATAGGTTTTATACAATTTTAGGTTACAATTTTAACCTTGTCGTTTAGATTTTACTATTAGTTAAATAGTTTAACTTTTACCATGACTTCTTGTATTCTAACAATATATGGTTAATAAATTTACTCTAAACATACAAGATAACCTAAAGTGGTTCATTATGAACATATATAATATTATTTAAGCCATTTTACTAGACCATAGATTTATATGAATATTATATCAACCAATAATATATTATTTGTTTTAAAAACACATTTATGTGAATTTTCATATTATTTAGTATTTCATTTTTGTCAAAATTATAACAGAATTATTACTTAGAAAAAAAAATTTAGTCAACCATAACATGTAATATTAACCTATAAAATTAGTGGAATTCAAAAAATGTCTCAAATTTTATTTATGTGTATTTTTATAATACCATCTATTTTAATCTTTCATTAATAATGTAATTACTGCATCATCATTGTGTCATAAATAAATTTAGTTATTTAATGTATAAAAATTATAACTAACATAAAATTATTTAGGAATTTTTTTATAATTCTAATTAATATTTATAGTCTAATTTATCTTATGTATTACCTTATATTAAAAATGGTTTAGTTATTAATCTTTGAATTTAACTCTTTTAACACTTCTCTAAATAAAATAATAATTAATGTCCTAATATAATCCATGTGGACCAATGATGGTAATATTTTATTAATAAGGTTTTCTCTGGTCTAATTACATTTATCCAATAGAATTAGGACATGTTTTAGGGTAATTATAATATCATTTTTACACTTAATTACCCTATTTACTTTAAAGCGTGATAAATAAAAGTCAAAATTTACTTTTCACCAAAAATTATTTTCATCTTATTGAACCACATTATAATTACTGATGTCAACAATGTCTCTAAGATGTTTAAAATTCAACTCATAGTAGTGGTAAAATTATGTTTTATGTGAATTTGAAAATGCACCTTGAAGATGGGTAAAAGATGGTAAAAAGTTCAATAAAATTTTACATATCTAATTTTATTATAAAATGACTCCAATGAATTAAGTTGAAATTATATAGGTATTATATATCTATTTTGAATTAAAATAAATTTAAATAAAATAAATAATTACTTAAATAAAAAGTCGGTTTTAAACTATAACGCAGTGTTTTTCTCTATTCATCAAAAATTGAATGTTTTCAGAAAAATACCAAAATTTCACCATAAGCTAATTTTGATTTTATGAATAAAAAAATGAATTCTATTTTACCAAATTCAAAATATATAAGTTGATTAATTAATTGAAAATTAATTTCCATTATCAAAACTGAAAAGAGGGTTTTTTAAATGTAAAAACTACCAATAGATTGATAAGTGTTTATGTCAAATTTAATTGTGAAATTACTAATAATGACCTACATTGTATTAAATGAAAAAATATATAATATAATTATTCTTTTGAACCATTTGAATTCATAACTTAACCTTATAAATTATTTCGATTAAAAAAGTATTTTTCAATTAAAATTTAGTATTTTTCAGTATTCATCAAAATACAAAAGTTATCAGAAAAGTACCATAAATTTATTCAAAATAAATTTTTATGTCCCAATTATAAAGAAGAATTTAGTTTTATTAAAATGAATATATAAAAGTGTCATGAAATTTTTATAAAAATGGTTTTCCATTAAAAGGTGAAAAAATTATATTTTTTGAAAAATACTTCTTTTATCTGAAAAAATGAATTTCTTCTTATATTATATCTATGAAATGCATAATATGGATTATAAAATTATATGGAGTATATAAAATTAAAAATTCAGTTAATAATATTCTTAACTTCTTTTGAACGACATGTTTGGTAAGTCGTGGTGTGCTCAAACTCGGTGTTGCGTGTAGTGCAAGCTATTGAATTACTTTAAAGAAATTACCTTACTATGAAATCATGGGGTGTTACATTCTTCCACAATTTTGTAAATTGCATCCTCAAAATTTTAAAATTTGTATTTTGATCTTCATTGAATGTCTCAAATCGGAAACAGAATCAATAAAATTATCACTATAAAAGAAAGAAAGAGAAGTACAAAGGTCACCTGAGATAACCCATACCAGGATTCCTTGTAAGAAAACATGGTAAACTAAGTGTTATGTTCTGATGGAGAGTGATATAAAACATGATCATGAGAAAGATAATAACAAGAAAACCACAAACTTGTGATGGGATAAACGGTCATTTTTATCCCAGTAGGAAAAGTAAACGGACAACGTTTTTTTGTTTTACGTTCCATTTTATAAAGTTGAGGAATTTATTTATGAATTGACTAAGAACATAAAGAGGTATACTTAATTTTTAAGTAGAGTTTTATCCTTTAATATATTTCTTCCACTAACTCATCTTCTTTTCAAACGATGAGTATTCAAGATGACTTGGTCGCACCTGAAGCGCTAGAATCATCTTTTAGAGAATCACATGATCCATAAAGGATAAACTATATATTTACTTTGTCTTTAGATATTAACCAAAACAAAAATGGTTAGTACAAGATCATATGATCCCCAAAAAGGATAATACTTTAGAGAAAGAAATACTAATATTAATTTCTAAAATTAAACCATCAATACCCAAAGTTCAATAAATATCATTCAATAAACAATTGTCCTTAAAATCCTTCAATATTATACAAACTAATTTTGAAACCCAAAATTTAGAATAATTTGATTTACGTAGTATTCCAAGTTAAATTTTATATCTAAATAACATTGACTACTCTTAAAGTCACATAATTAAAGTAATTAACCTAATCACATATTCTCTATAATAGGTTTATCATTACCATAAATAACCTAAATCACTATATATCCACAATAAAAACATCAATAAAAATCCACCATTACTCCTCAAATTAAATCTCATAGTATTCAATTTTACTTACGCATATAGTGTTCCCCACAGATCGAATGACTTCCAAAGTAACATTTATCACTTAATCCCCAAATAATTTTCATATACTAAGGATATCCATTTGATAATATGTAAGATCCCAAATCAGGTTATTATTGATCAATAAATTTTTTAACTAAAAATAACAAGTCACACTTACCAGGGACTTCACGTAGTCCAATGGTAGGCGATAAATCTCAATCACACTCTAGTTGTGGGTTTGATTCCCACAACTTTGTCCGACGTGATGGGTTGTCACACGGTCTGCGTGTTGTCCTTTTTCAGAAAATATATTTTATAACATTTCCAAGATGAGAATAATTCTTCAAAATAACAATTACATAATTTCACCTCAAATATTATCTCATACCTCGCATTTTCATCCAAATATTTAGTAACTTGTAATTTCATGAAATTCAAGGATCATATAAACCCAAATGGTTATTTACAACTATAATAGAAAAGATAATTCGTCCAATAATAGAATTTTCACATAACAAAATATAGGGTTGCACATATAATTGAATAGTCTTACAAAGTATTCCCATCAACAAAGATCACTATTACTCTTAAACATTTCACCATCCATTTATTTCTACACAGGTTCTTCCTTGACCAATAGTTTATCCTAAAGAATAGGTCATTCACTCGGGAAATGCCCATGTCCCCTACATTTATGTAAAATTACTATAAATGGATTCTTGGGATCATTTTTATTTTCTTCCATATTATACTTCATTTTTCCTCATAAATTATTTACTTTATGTCCTTCTTTCCCATACATAAAGAATTTATTTCTACTAATTATACACTTTCCTATGTGTCTTCTTCCACATTTCCTGCATGATAGAAATTGATCTTTCTTTTCTCCATGGTCTCCATTGTTGGAGCTCTTATCATTCATCACTTTTCTCTTCTTTTTTGAGTCTGGGAGTTGGATAGTATATATTTTTTGATCATATTTTTGGGAAAATGATTCATAATGAACATGATATCTTCTACACCTATCAACAGTCCATTTCATTTCTCATTTCCACCACCATTCCCACCTTGTACATCATGTTCAGTGTTACTATGACATACTTAGAATCCAAACATTGACTAACACAAGAAAGAATAATGTGAGTCAGAAAATCATTTAGATAATATCATAACACCTTTTTTCAATCTAAAACACCTTAGGATTAACCAAGTTTATTTATTCTCATCTTATATTAAAATCCTTCAAATCCGTTTGTAATGAAAATGTGAATTATCTAAAGAATATCCCCAGGGTGTGTCGTAAGCAAGAGTGCTCCAAGGCCCATTGTCATGTACCAGGATACCTAGGGGGAAGCCCGAAACTCCTTGTCGGAGTTTTCACTCCTAGGTACATCTATGCCAGAGCTACCTCTACCTGTATGTATCCAGATAGGGATATATTTTTTGGAAAACACAAATAATATTTACATTACCAAATTTTTTGGATGTTCTTCTCTACATATCCTAAATGTATATCTTAGGGTAGTGTTTCCCAATAAGAGTTTTTTTCTAAATATATCATCCCAAGTTTGTACTAAACTTCCTCTGATGCCAACTGTAATGTCCCAACCCTAGTTACTCATAATCAGTGCATTATAACATAACATTGGCCTGATACAAGGAATCATGTCTCGAAAGACTGATTACTTTAGTATCCTTGTATTTATGAGATACATACATAAGTTTTACTTTACTTCATGAAATAAAAAAACAACATGGTTTCCCATTTGAACATTCGTATATCCATTGGAATATTCTTATAGGTTAATCATAATATACTTCTTTGCATATTAGGAAAAATAAAACATAATAAAGGGGTGAGATCAAATTCTTGGTAAGGATAATAATATAGCTTAAGCGGTCATAAATAAGAACAAACATTTAAGGCAATGTATAAGACATAAACACAAGCCTTTTAAACTTAAACATAAAAATAATATGGAAAAGATAAATCAAATAATTACATTTACTTTTTCACGTAGATATTATAATAGAATAATAATCACTTGTAATATGAAAAGCCAATTTCATAATGATGGAATGCATAATGAAAAACTTCATAACCACATAGTGAAGGCCTTGTGCTAAGACTACAAATAAGATTTTGTCAAGGCCTTATTCCAAGACACTTGTTTGTCTCATGAGACCTACCGATGCATCGAGGAGCTATAGCGGGTTCCACCCATAACATACTAAGTCCAATTCATTCCTCATATGAAAAGGTGAAGCATAATCTAAACATTCATATTAAAACTATCATTTGAAATGTAAATAATTTAACCATAAACTATGAATGGTATAAAAATTGCACATCCAAAGACAAAAATAACTCATTCAATAAAATATGGAAGATTGTATTATAATAAATTAACCTCAATTGAGAATAACGAAGGATATTGATATAGATGAAAATAATCATCAATACTATTTGAGAGAAATATCACCCTTTTTCATGAAAACATTTAAAAGTATCACTATTTATCAAGATGCTATTTAAAATAGATTTTTCCATAAAAATATCCCATACCACAATGAAAATATTAAAATGAATTTAAATTTAAAAAATTATTTTCAATATAAATAAATCCATAAAATCATTTTTAGAACATGGACATTAATGAGAAATATTTAGAAGAATAAAATTTTAAAACATTTAAAAAGATATTTTAGTTACAGTTCCTAACCAAATGAGAGAGGCTTAAATAAAAATAATTGAGGTAATAAAAACTTAATAATATCATGATAATAAAGGGATTAATGATAAATTATGTCAAAGTAGTATATATACACCAAATAAAAGTGAATTGGATAATAACAACAAAAAAGTCTCAATGGAATATATGTTGAGATGAAATCCCATATAAAGACCGTATCCTTAGGTTAAAGATAAATCAATGACATAATTATGTGTCAAAAATATAAATACACTAATAATTATTTTATATTTAGTGTAAAACAATAATAGGACATTCACACATATTCTTGTAATGACAACACCAATGAATTGGATGTTTAACTCAATGAATGAAAATTGAGTTAAGATTACCCTTAAAAGTTCATATCAATGGAAAGTGAATTTCTCAATGGAGTGATTATGTGTATCAAAGGTATATCCACTGAAAGGGGATTGGAAATTACTACATAAATAATAAATATTGATTCCACACATAATCTTGGAGTAAAATAATCAATGAAGTATGTGTAAAACCCAATTAGTGGAAATTGAAATTTGAAATTCCCTTACCGATTTGGTAACGTACAAAACATACAACCCATGGAGACAGTATCCTAAAATGAAGATCTAAATACCCATAAATTAATTTATATTGCACAAATAATACAATCATGGTCAGTACATACACCATATAAAAGGAAATAGTTGTAATATAGCATGAATCTTATGGGAATTAAAAGATTGAGGAAAACCCCTTACCATGTTGTAATCAATCGAGTCATATGACCAAAACATAATAAACACCAAATTAATCAAATAATACCATGAAAATAAATACAATTATGATAATATATTTCAAATTGCTTTACAAAATTGACCACATGAAATAAATAAGTGGTGAATAGTGGAAATCTCACAGAATTAAAAGTGAGATAAGAAACCCCTTACATTGTAATTTTCCTTAGTATAGGGTAGTTTAAGCTCTTGTTTAATGGTGATATCATTGTTATTAAATTATACAAGAATCAAATACATAAATATGATATCATATATGATTTTCTAATATTTCTTTGTTAATAATATTTTAGTAGTATCATCCTTTCATTTGTTAACTGATTCGTTTTCCATTATATGATTGGTGTCATAAGACATGTTTGTTATTGATATGATGTATTTGATTCATATAAATAATTATATTATGTTCATAAAAATTATTTGTAATCATTAAATGAAAATTATTTTTTAATGATTATGATGGGGAATGAATCTCTTCGCGTTCGTGGATATAGTAATCCGTACGTACGCACGAGCGAGGATATCATTATATTGATGGTGAAATTGAATGAAATTGGATGGTATATCATATATAATGAATCCTTATCATGGTATATTTATTATTTAAATCATTTATACTAATTATTATACCCATTCAAATAATGAAGTGTTTGAATAACAAACTACACCACGATGCGGAGACGGTAAGTCGTGCGTACATTGGTGACTTTGTTATTTATTGGATGGATAGAATAATGAATATGTTTTTACCATATTTATAATAACATCACAGTATGTAGAAGGTAATGGAGTTATTATTTTGTTATGGAATCAAAAAATAGTGAGTAAGTGGATGAAGAAAAGAACTTGGAAGATGGTGGTGATATTATTACCTCTTTCTCGGGTGTTTCCTTTTGAGTTGATCAAAATGGCTCCATAGGGTGGCATTTTGATTAAAGTAATAACTGTAGGGTGATTTAAGGGAAGTTGGTAGGATATTTTGGTGTGGTTTGGACTATCCAAATGGCTTTGGAGGTGTGAAATTAAGATAAGGGGAAGTACCCTTTTATAAGAGAGGTGAGGGTCACTTTAGGAAAACCTTGAAATATTATTTTATAATAAAATAATTTTCGGTTTATAATGGATCCAAAATTATTTATTTCAAATATAAGATGGGTATTCGTCGAAAAAATCTCATACAACAGGTTTTAGACAAGTTTATGTTTCTAGTTTAACCTTATCTTTTAGATTTAACTCTTAGTTAAATAGTCTAACTTTTACCATGTCTTCTTGTATTCTTACACTATTTGGTTAATAAATTTACTCTAAACATCAAAGATAACCTCAAGTGGTTAGTTAATAATATATATAATATTATTATAGCCATTTTTCTTAAACTTAGATTTTTATGACTATTATATCAACCAATAATATAGTATTTATTTTCAAAACTCATTTATGTCAATTTTGACATTATTTAGTATTTTTTTATTATGGCAATCATAACAGCATGATTACTTCAAAAAAATATTTAATCAACCCTAACATGTCATATTAACATATAAAATTAGTGAAATTCATAAAAAGTCTCAAATTTCATTTATTTGGATATTTATAATATCAATTATTTTAATCTTTCATTAATAAGGTAATTATTACGTCATCATTGCGTCATAAATAAATTTATTTATTTAATGTCTAAAAATTATAAATAAAATACCATTATGTAGGAAATCCTATTATATTTATAATTAATATTTATATTCGAATTTATCTTTTGCATAAACCAATATTAATAATATTTTAGTTATTAAACTTTGAATTTAACTCTTTTAACTCTTCTTTAAATAAAATAATAACAAATATCATAATCTAATCCAAGTGGACCAAAGAGGATCATATTTTATCCCTAAGGATTTTATTGGTCTAATTACACTTATCCAATAGAATTAGGACATCTGTTATGGTAATTATAATATCATTTTTACACTTAATTACCCTATTTATTTTTAACTGTGGTAAATAAAAGTCCAATGTTACTCTTCACCAAAAATTATTTCAACATTATTGAACCACAATATACTTACTAATTTCAACCGTTTATCTCATATTTTTTAAATTCAAATCATAGAAGCGGTAAAATTATGTTTTATGCAAATCTGCAAATGCACCTAGAAGGTGGGTAAAAGATGGTAAAAAGTTCAATAAACTTTTATACATCTAATTTTATTATAAAATCACTTCAATTAATTAAATTGAACTTATATAGGTATTATAAATCTATTTTTACATAAAATAAATTTAAATAAAATAAATATTTATTTTAATATAAATTCGATTTTAAACTATAATGCAGTGTTTTTCACTATTCATCAAAAATTTAATGTTTTCAGAAAAATACCAAAAATTCACCTGAAGCTAATATTAATATTCCAAATTCAAAAAAGAATTATATTTTACCAAATTAAAAACATAAAAGTATCATTAATTAATTTAATATTAATTCTCATTGTCAAAACCAAAAGGCGGGTTTTTAAAAAGTAAAAACTATCAAAAGATTGACATGTGTTTAAGTCAAATTTAAATGTGAAATTACTTATAATGACCTAAATTGTATAAAATGATAAAAATATAATCTAATTATACTTCCAAACCATTAAAATGCATAATTTAACCCAATAAATTATTTCTATAAATTTTTTTTTCAATTAAAATTTAGTACTTTTCAGTATTCATCAAAATATGAAAGTAATCCGAAAAGTACCAAAAAATTATTCAAAATAAATTTTTATGCCCCGACTATAAATAATATTTTAATTTTATAAAATTCAATATATAAGTGTCAAATATTGGTCTTAAAAAGGGAATGTCATTAGAAGGTGGTAAAATTGCCTTTTTTTTAAAATACTTCTTTTATGTGAAAAAAGGTATTTGATCTTATATTATGTCTAAGAAACCCATAATATGGTGTAAAGAATCGGACCTGGCCAACCACCCAAATAGTGCCAAACGGGTCGAGTTTCCCTACCTTAGGCACAACTCCCTGAATGCCAAAGCCTTCTGACTAGCAGCGAGGGTCTGTTAGGTATAATGGCGAGGCTATACCCTCTTGCAGGATCATAATAACGGTATTGGTCTGAGAATAATTACAAATATGCAATGGAAGAAAGACTCAGCAGACTTGAACCAGACCCGTAGAGCGAAATCATAATCATTATAGATAAACATCGGAAGAAGTAAATATATCAAATGTAGCAGAAATAAACATAACAACATGCTAATAACTTGTAACTACAACCGAACAGTAAAAGATGCATCCAGAGAAGGTCATATACATCTGAATATAAAAGGGAGAAAATGGCTAACCAAGAGTAGCTACAACAAGAAAGCATGCCGATACTGAAAAAAGTAACAAAACAAGTAAACCCCAGCTAGGTATGACCTCATGGTCCATACCATCTCCATGGAACAACTAACGCAGCCTAGCTTTTGAAGCTGGCATCGTTCCTGCATATAAATTCATAAAGTCTACATGTGTCCTAAAGGGCCCATGCAGGGTGTGAGACAAATCTTAGTAGGATACCACCCAACGGTGTGTACCAAATATATGTGTTTAAGCAGTCATGCATTTACAAGAAAACAGTAAACAGTACAGCGCACAAGTAAACACCAACTCCTCTGGTGCTCAACAGCCACCATGGATTGTCACCTACTTCGCCCAATGTCGGAATCTCTGTTGTGTAACCTGGCACTACATGCCACATGACACCTCGTGTCTCAAGTACCGACGTTCTGAAGGCACTCCCATGAATAGTAACCCGGCACCATGTGCCTCCTGACACATTGTGTCTCAAGTACCGACTTCATGAAGGCACGCCTAGGAACAGTAACCTGGCACCATGTGCCTCCTGACATATTGTGTCTCAAGTACTGATCTCCCTAAGGAATGCTCATCCCTTGAAGGATCCTCACCTCCCACATGGCTTTCTACGACATGCACCCCCAACCAATATACCTAAACGCAACTACGGGGGGAATCTACCCACACGAGTGGTCAAAACCACCTCATCACGGAGTATCTCTGTGTGCACACTACTCAATGATCTGGGTGAGTGGTAATCACCAAAATAGTACCTAAGCCACCAACACATCTGACACCTCGTGTCCCTGTGACCATGTCGTTAAAGTCTGATGGAATCACCATCCTAGTAACCCGGGCCATGCCCAACCTGGCAGTCGTACTGCCTCAAGATGATGTCCACGACACCCAATACTATAGTCAAAACCACCCATTATAACCCGGGCCGATCCCAACCTGTGATCAGCATCACTCAAGCATAACCGGGCCAAGCCCAACACAACCCAAAAGGTCCAGCAGATGTAATTCATAAATTTCATATATAACATATGTAAACAGAAAACATAACCAGGAAGAACAAACTAAAAAGTTAAATTTCACTATGCAAGGAGGTCTCCCATACCATCACTAAGGTCTTGAATGCCTCTAATAGTTTATCAAGCTTCAATAAATTAAACCAAACAATTTATAACAATATAACTCAATTTAAACCATTTTGGATTCCCCCGGCCAAAATGCCTCGATGAGAAACGTCCCCTCACCCGACCCCGCTCACGCAAATTGGTAACAGGGCCTAGCTAAAGGCATCTCATAGGTCTAACAAGAAATTCAATATGAAATAGCAGATAAAACCGGTCCCACTCAAAAAACCCGAAAACGCACCAAAGGCCGCGTCACACAAAAAACTACAAAAACACAAAATCCAGTATGAACCACCTACATGAGACTCATACGATGATACGCCTCTATTAATAGCATCCAATTCGGTCTAAAATGTGGTAGATATACAAAATAATCCAAACCACTTAAACCCCAATAACTCATTCTAAAACAAAAATCAAACAAAACAGACCAAGAGGAATTGAGGCCTTGCCGACGGGGATCCAACACATCAATCTGTGATTGAAACGGAGTTCAGATAGTGATCCGAGAAAGTATTGAAGTCCCAGTCGGCATGGTTCTTGAAACCCAGCCAAATTTTGAGGTTCTTCCTCAAAATGAGGCTACAATCCGTTTTAATGGAAAAAAATTACACGGTGGGTACTTCCTGACTAAATGCCGTGTATATATCATTTAACTGTTCATTTGGGGGCTGGGATTACACAGACCTGCTAACATGGGTACACGGCTTATACATGGTTTCTATTTTCTACCTCGTTGACGTACCCACACTCCATGTATATGGCCACCACACGGTCGGTGATACACGGCATGTATCTGGTTCTACCTGCTTAACAGGTCTACATGCCATGTATGGAAACCACACGGTCAGGGATACACGGCGTGTTGAAAACTACACTCCATGTAGTAATAAATTTCTACACAATCATCACATGGCATGTACTCGATGAGCACACAGCCGACACTCTCTTAACATATACACGACGTGTACTTAAAAGTACATGGGGTGTAGTCTAGAAATTTCCAAAAATGTCCCATTTTCTCCAGTTTCCTCATAAACTAGTCAAAAATTCAAATAGGGTAAGGATATTGACCCATTCTAAAAACCCAGTTCTTACAAACTCCCCACCTTAACTTAGCTTGTCCCCGAGCTACCAAACGAAACCCGAAGATGGCACCGTATATACCACCCCAATCAAAGTAACCTGGATTGCCCCAGTCTCAAATGTCCCGGGTAAATTCCTCAAGGGGGGATCCCCACCTTAGTAATTGCTTAACCCATTCTCAACCCAACAAAACATAAAGGAAAAAAGGTTTACTAACCTATTTTCTGGATGCTTAGTCCTCCTGTGACGCATCGTCACCCCTGCACCCTATTGGTGCTCTTGTGTCACTTCCCACACCCAACGTAACCCGCACCGCATCGGCGTCCGCCCCCACAAGGTCTTGGTGCCTAGCACCTCAAGTAACCCACATCCTCAATGCCCCGATGCATAAGGCACCTCAAGTAACCGACATTCGCAATGCCCTGATTACCACGAAACCTCAAGTGACCCACATCCTCGATGCCCTGATGCTACACATCTCATACTTATATATAGAATATATCATGCACCCGCTATAATGCCAATGCCACTGTCTAACATCTAGTCAGCAACATATATTCTATGCACCACGTGCACTCAAAATAGACATGACTCCATGGGTCATGCCAAAAAGGAAACATAGAGATCATGACCACACCGCGGTGTACCTATAACTATTTTCGGTGCACCGGCCTGCTCAGCCTCTAGCAGCTCCATAGCGTGAACCTGGCCGGAAACACGGTTTCCTGACACCTGACCTCCCAGCGATGCTGATCTAGTCACCAGCCACTGACCCCTCAGCTGGTTCCCACCATCTATGTCACGACCTCCGCACACAGATGAACCTTGAAAATCCACTCCGGGTACCGAAACTGAACCAACTCCATACGCTACAGTCTGTTCTGGTCCCTGCATGCCGGCTATCTGAGAAGGATGCCTGCAAAACCTCTCCAGATGTGTGTCCTGTCCACATGCCCGGAACACCTTCGGAGGCCTATCACACTAATCCCGAACATGTACCGATTGTCCACACTGAAAGAAAGTCACCAAAGAACTTCCCCAAGGTGGCCTAGCTGAATCCCTGGCCAGACTGCCCTGCTAGAACTCATCTCGTCCTCACTTCCTGCTGTCTGAACCATCACCTGAAGTTGTCGCCTTTCCCAAGCGAGACTTCTCTCTCTCGTTGACCTCGGCTATGAGATCATGCTTTACCGCCTCAGAGAAGGGACCTGGACGGAATATATTCACCTAGACCCGAATGGTGTTTCGTAATCCATAATCGAAGCGCCTCACCCTAGCTGCGTCGTCACATACCATACCAGTTGCAAAGCGAGATAGCTCAGTAAACGTAGTTGTGTATTCCATGAAAGACATGTCTCCCTGCTGAAGACTCAGAAACACCCGAGATCTCTCTGCCCTCAGTGTCTCTGGGTAGAAGTGCTCAAAGAACCTGTCCTCGAAGTCCATCCAAGCCAGTCCCTCGTGCCTACGAGCTTGAACCTGTACATCCCACCAATGCTTCGCCAGTCCTCTCAGCATGTATGTATCCATCTTGACCATCTGCCCTGGAGGCGTCTCGAGATGCTCGAAGATCATCTTCATACTCTCTATCCAGTTGTCAGCTGCCTGCAGACCACCCTCACCCTGAAAAAGTAGTGGGTGCTGCGACTTGAACTCCCGCGTCAGATATTCCATAGAAGGCTCTATACCATGCGTGCCTCCATCAATCCCTTGCAAGACATGTACTAGGCTATCTCGGAGATGCTCATCGATCCATGGCCCGAACGATGCCAAACTCGGCTGTTGTCCTGCCTGCACTGGATCCTAAACATGTTCCTGTCCCAGATCATGTACCTGCGGCTCGTGCTCTGCCTGTACCAAATTCTGAACCTGATCCTACAACACCGTATCATATTCTTCCTGATGCTCCATCGTTCCATGAAGGTGTAAGCCGTTAAAAACCATAAATGGTTAGACAACTCATATATATATATATATAACAATATATTCTTCACAGATACAGAAAGTAGTAAAAGGCAGTGCATAACAAATTTCTTTACTCCCCCTCACCGCAACCCATGCCCCACGGCATCCCGGCCTCATGGCCTCCTTACCTGCCCTCAACAAAGACAAGTATCAAAAGTACCTCAGGCCTTGCCCATCCCGACAACTCATGTTTCCTCAAACTGAAGACTGAGTCTTCCAATCCTGACAGTTACACTACCTCAGCCATAGTGCATGGCTGCTCCCATAAGAGTTAGACACAAATATCCTTCCACATGAAATTCCACAGAAATAAAGCATGGAATCTATATTGAAATATACACACAATTATATCCGAAATTTCACCTATTCACATTTAAAAACATATAAAGCATGGAAATTGTAATTTTTTCACTCAAATGGAATTTTCAGTTCACAAAGAATACGTGCAATTATGAAATTGAAATACTCTAAAATGTGCATATCAAAAGCCAAGAAAGCAAGCCTCGCCATACCGGGCCAAGGTCCAATTCTTCCTTACTGCACCGGGTCAAGGGTCACATACCACAATCAAGAACATCACACATCAAGTAATCCACTAAGGTGGAAATAATATAAACCATAATCTGAGAAAAACAAACAATAGTTCCCACATGCGGCAACTAGGTCCATCCATCGTACCTGGGGCTACAGGCACCTAAGCGCAAGCTAGAAACCCAGTCCCTCTAACAAACTATCTCTAGTCTACCATATCGCAAATAGTAAAACTATTTTAAATAAAAAGAGAAGTCTCAATCTCATTAGTATTTAGAAAAACACTATTACTAAATCCATGTCAATAACTCCTTTGATACAACTTTGTAATGACATAGACCCGACCAACCACCCGAACAGTGCCAAATGGGTCGAGTGTCACTACCTTAGGCGCACCTCCCCGAACACCAAAGGTTGTCGACTAGCAGCGAGGGACTGTTAGGTATAGTGGGGAGGCTATACCCTCTCGGAGGATCATAATAAGGGTACTGGTCTAAGAATAATAATAAAGATGCAGTGGATGAAAGACTCAGTATACTCAAACCAGACCGACAGAGCAGAAGCATAATCAATATAGATAAACAATGGAAGCAGTAAATATAACAACAGCAGTGGAAATAAACACAAAAGCATGCTAATAACATGTAACTACAATTGGACAGTAAAACATGTATCCAGAGCAGGTCGTACACAACTGAATATAAAATGGCGCCAATGGCTTACAAATAGTAGCTACAACAAGGAAGCATGCTGATATTGAAAATGAAACAAAACATGTAAACCCCATTTATGTATGCCCTCAATGTACATACCATCTCCCTGAAAAAACTAACGCATCCCATCTTCTAAGGATGGCATCTTTCCTACACATAAATCCATAAAGTCTGCACACGTCCAAAAGGGCCCGTGTAGGGTGTGAGACAAATCTCAGTAGGATACCACCCAATGGTGCGTACCAAATATATGTGTTTTAGAAGTCATTCATTTATAAGAAAATAGTAAATAGTACAGTGAAAAATTATACACAAAATCCTATGGTGCTCAACAGCCACCATGGAGTGTCACCTTCTTCAGCCAACCCCGGAATCTCTATTGTGTAACCCGACACCTCGTGCCACCTAACACCGCGTGTATCATGTACCGACGTCCCGAAGGCATGCCCAAAAATATTAAACCATCACAATGTGCTTCCTGACATATTGTGTCTTAAGTACCGACATCCTGAAGGCACACCCAGGAATAGTAACCTGACACAGTGTGCCTCCTGACACCTTGTGTCTCAAGTACCGACGTCCTGAAATCACACTCATCCTCGGAAGTCTCCTCACCTCCCACGTGGCTTTCTACGAAAATAACACCCAACCAACATACATAACCATAAGTACGGGGGCCTCTACCCACAAAAGTGGTCAAAACCACCTCATCACGGTGTATCTCTGTGTGCACACTAATCAATGTTCCGGGTGAGCGGTAATCACCAAAATAGTACCTAAGCCACCAACATATCTGACACCTCATGTCCCTACGACCATGTCGCTCATGTCCGATGGCATATCCATCCTAGTAACTCGGGCCATGCCCAACCTGACAATCATACTACCTCAAGATGACATCCACGATGCCCAATCCTATGGTCAAAACCACCCATCGTAACCCGGGCCAAGCCCAAAATATGATCAGCATCATACAAGTGTAACAAGGCCAAGCCCAACACATCCCAAAGGGTCCAGTAGATGCAATTCAGAAATTGTATAAATAACATAGGTAAACAGAAAACATAACCAGGACAAACAAACTAAACAGTTGAATTTCACTATGCAAGGAGTTGTCTCATACCATCACTTAGGTCTAAAATGGCTCTAACAGTTTATCAGGCATAAATAAATTAAACCAAATAGTTTATAATAATATAACTAAATTTAAACCATTTTGGCATCCCTCGGCCAAATTTACTGATGAGAAATAGCCCCTCACCCGGCGCCGCTCACACAAACTGGTAACAGGTCCTACCCAAAGGCGTCCCATAAGTCCAAAAAGCAATTCAATATGAAATAGCAGATAAAACGGGTCCTGCTCAAAATACCTGAAAACGCGCCAAAGGCCGCATCACCCAAACAAGCACAAAAACAAAAAATGTTGTATGCACCATCATCCTGAGACTCGTACGATGCTACTCCTCTAGTAATAGCCTCTAATTTGGTATAAAATGCGGTATATGTACAAAATAATCCAAACCGCTCACACCGCAATAACTCGTTCTAGAATGAAAATCAAACAAAACAGCCCACAGGGAATCGAGGCCTTACCAAGGGGGTTCCAACGCATCAATCCTGGATTGAAACAGAGTTTGGACGACGATTAGAGGATGGATTGAAGTCCTATCCAGCTTGGTTCGCGAAACCCGACCAAATTTTGAGGTTCTTCCTCAAAACGATGATACTTCCCATTTTAATGCAATAAAAAATAAATTACACAACATGTACATCATGACTACACACCGTGTATAAATCATTTAACTGTTCATTTGGCGGTTGGGATTCCACCGACATGCGTACACGGCGTGTACCAATGGGTACATGGCGTGTACTTGGTTTCTCTTCTCTACCTCGCCGAATTACACACACACCGTGTATATCCCAAATACATCGCTAGAATACATGGTGTGTCTAAGGGAAACAAGATGGGTATCTGGTTCTACCCAGCCAACAGGCCTACACACCCTGTATGGCCACCACACGGTCAGGGATACATAGCGTGTTGAAAACTACACGCTGTGTAGTAAGAAATTTATACACGGTCATCACACGACATGTACTCGGCGAGCACATGGTCGACACTCGCTTAACATATACACGACGTGTACATAAAAGTACACGACGTGTAGTCTATAAATTTTTAGAAACTTCCCATTTTCTCTAGTTTCCTCAGAAACCAGTCAAAAATCTAAACAGGGTCGGGATTTTGACCCGTTCTATATTCTCGGTTCTTACATATGGAATCTAAAATTATATAGAGTATATAATATTCAAAATTTAGTTAATTCTACTCATAACCACTTTTGAAAGACTAGTTTGGTATGTCATGGTGCTCTCAAACTTGTTTTTATGTGTAGAGAAAGCTATTGAATTACATTAAAGAAAACAACTTACTATGATATCAGGGGGTGTTATAGAGGACATGGGTCTCATTTTAAGGACACAGTGGATGGAATCATTATGTTTGGTTTGGATCTACTTGACAATTTGAGTGTGATACATTGGATTTTCATGTACGGGATCTCTAGGTGAATTACACATACTTGTAAGCGAAACTGATTCCTTAGGGGATAAATCGAGGATATACCTATGGTAAGACTTGGGTGATACTTGGTCCCCTATGTGTGATACTTGGTACAGACTCAGAGTCACTATGCCATGAGTGATACTAGGAATGGATTTATGGTTTACCTTGGATGGAATCAGTGGTATTATTTAGTTTATATTCACCTGTATCAACCCTTGGTATTGTTTATTGATTTATTTGGATGGGCTCAACACTCCACCTTTGGATTTGATGAATTTTTTACTGGTGCATATGTGATGCATTTTATCTATGTTATGATAAAGCTTAACTAGTGACATGGACATTTGACCACCAAAAATATCATAAGCTTGGAGTCTATCTACCTTGGTTACTTCATTTATGATGTCATATGTATCTATCATATATCTCGTACAAGTAACATGGTTCAGGAATCCATATTATGCCAAATTAGGTGGTATCGGTTCGGAATCCATTTACTTACCTAATTCAAATTGTTTATTCTTTTCTTTAATTATTTCACTAAATTTTTAGAAAATGGTACATTGTTCACCTTTATTTCACACGTAATGGATTGATCTAGACACCATTGGTTGTACCCTAATGAGATTTTATCTAACACCCTACTTGAGTTGATTATGGAACCCAATCATACTTCATGATTATAGGCATTGATAAAGGGAAGCGTGCAAATTCTGATGTTTGATTATTCTTTAAGGTTGATGCATAGGTTAGAGGACTGATTCTATGCTCATGATGCTTTTAGTAACAATATTTTCCCTTTTCTATATTTTTATAGCACATATTCCTATATCCCCTACTCCCCGTGTACTTTCATTTTTTATAGCATCACGGTATCATCACCATTTTGTATCAAATTTTTATTCATCTTATTCTAGTTGTTTATTCATATTGTTTTTATTTATTTACATTATTTTCACACTTGTTAATTACTTCTTGTTATTGTTACTACTCTGATCTATGATGGATTAGTCTCCCCAAAAACACATACTAGGACCTTATTTCTAGTCGACAGCCCCCAGTGTTTGGGGAGGTGTGCTTGAGGTCTTGTGGCCACCATCTCGGGGAATCGTTAGGTGGCACTCCGAGCGGGACACAACAATGTGGAATAAGTGCATTTATTCATTTTTTTTCTTATATTTTTTTGGGTTATATAGAATACTACGATACTGGAATTTGGAAATGATCGTATTCCTAGGTGTAGCTAACCCACATACTGTAGAAACCCAAGTTTACTAAGATGAAAAAATGTTGTTATGCTTGTACTATTATAGTTTTATGGATTTCACTTTTGGGTGATGCACTTTCTTTGTGACGTCAATTTTATTTATAAAATTTTTAACCTTATGGTATATTGTTTACCATATCCCGATGGTATGAAGGTGTATCAAGCATGTATCAAACTAGGAACAGTATGATTAAAATTTCATGCATTATTCAATGCCATATTTACTAATCATATTTCATTGCTTATGTTGCACGTAATTGTTGTTTGTTACTTATTTTTCTTTGATTATTATATATTGAAATGTTCCAATTCTTCGTTAAAGAATGTATTATGATTTGGATACAGTGGATGCCCAATTTTAGTTTATAAGGTGTATAGGCCCTTATAAATTGGAATTGTGATCCACCTAATTGAACCATTTAAAAGGAATTAAAATACATAAATGAATGAAAATGAATACCATCATTAAAATGAAATGGTCACCTTATATGTGGTAATGAGACACATTGACTTGACCCGAATTATTAGTGGATAGTAGGTTATGACTTTAGTGATCTTTCTGTAACTTTTTCTTTTTACATAGGCCTTGCCTTAAGAGAAGGAAGAGAGGTGTATTTCATTTTTATAAGGGAGTAGTTTCTTTCCTTTATTTAACACTTTCCCTATATGTTATGAATCCTTTCTAAGGAGTGTGCTTGAAAAATTTTATATTTATGCCACCGCAATGACCTCTCGATGGACTCCAAGAGTGTGGCGATGAGCATACTACTAAGGTGGTGGGCCTTGAACCACCTATAATACTTCCTGTAGTTCCACCTAAGGAACCTCCTACTAATATTCCACTGGACGCCAATGTGTAGTTCTAGGATAGTTTTCTTTAGTTCATGAAATCTATTCATGGTGCTCCTAGACCTACCCCTATTATGCCAAAGCTAACTCGATATTTTCAACAGTAGAATCCTCCCACCTTCTCAGGAGATGGTAGACCTTACTCTGCTAAGTCATAGATATAGGCCATGGTATCTATCTTCGACCATATTCATATGCCTCTAGAGTAGAGGGTCAATCTCGCTACCTACATGTTACGTGATTCTACCAATCATTGGTGGGACATCATCTCTCAAGAATATTATCATCTAGATAAAGTCTAGGAAGACTTTTACAAAGCCTTATGCAACCAATTATTCTCATATAATCAAAGGTAGGACTACGCCATCGATTTCATACATCTTCAGAAGGTAAATATGAATATGCTCGAGTATTATTCTCATCTCACCAAACTCTGGTGTTTCACCCAATCTCTGACCGGTGATGAGTTAATGACTATGATGATTTTTGAGGATGGGAATGGTTAATCTATTTACTCATAGGTGAATTTATTTTGGTTTCATTATATTATAGAGATAGAGAACCTGGAACTAATTAATGAATGGATTCTAAGTGAGGCTAGAAATGTGAGACTATGTGGTTCAGTTCTGAGGTAGGGCGGAGTTTTTTCAGGAAGCATAAAGATCCATTTTGATGGTGCACATGTGGTTTGTTCCTACTCAGAGAAACATGCTAACGGATCCATTGTGTGTCACCTGTGTGGTAGGCAAGGCCATAAGAATCCTTAGTGCATGAGGAACCTGATTGAATGATGATCTTTTAGCAGTAAGTGTCACATTTAGTGCTTCTTCTGATCGTCGGGGATCTTACCGAAACCTCTATTAGGTATAATATCTATGACTCTACGTGAGGCTGGGAGTTAGTCTTCTATTTTCCAATAATACCGAGGTGGTAGTGTCCATGGATGAGGTAGTCTTGTCCTAGAGATTCAGTGACAGTAGGTTGGATCTGCTCAAGCTTTTTTGAAATCATCTCAATTATGCACTAAAGTTAGTTCCTGAGGAGCAGAGTCCAATGAAATCTATGGTTATAGGTACTATTCTTGTAGCCTCTACTTTTGTATTTGAATTTTTTGATATATGTGCATCAAATTCCTCTATATATTCCATAGGTGTGGAAACCTTGGGTCTTTCAATTAAGTAATTATGTGGAATTATGTCTCTCAAAACACCATTAATATTCACAATAGATGGTTTATAATAGTTCTATGAGTTCCCACTTAAAATATTTGGGTGTCATTTATTATGGAGTTTCTTCTTCCTCGAGATGACTAGATTGGACGTCGTTCCTGGTATGGACTGGCTTTTTCCCATATTAATCCCAATTGGATTTGTATCACTATAGAGTGTCCTTCAAATCACCTGAGAGAAACATGTATATCCATAATGGTGAATGGGACTTCCAAGAAAGTCAATTTTGACCCAATCACAGAGGGATAGGGGGTGACAACTCAGATGGTGAGTCTCCTTATGAGCGATCAGGGGATTTAGTTAGTAGAATTCCATCCAATAGTGGATCATTTTAGGGATGTTTTACATAAAAATTTATAAATATTGCCTCTTTAGAGATAGTTTAATTTCACCATATAGGTAGTTTTAGGAGTGTAACTGGTGTCCATTTCTCCCTATAGGATGGTATCTACATAGATCTACGAACTCACAAAGTATCTGTATGTTTTAGAGGAAGCATGTTTTATCTGACCCATCACGTCCTCATGGTGTCTCCTATCCTTTTTTCTAAGAAGGTGAATGGTACCCTAAGATTTTATAGGTATTAACTATGACTGAAC
Source organism: Viscum album (assembly GCA_963277665.1). Classification (NCBI taxonomy): domain Eukaryota; kingdom Viridiplantae; phylum Streptophyta; class Magnoliopsida; order Santalales; family Viscaceae; genus Viscum; species Viscum album. The sequence goes on along the minus strand of OY728157.1, from coordinate 195,005,554 downwards.
CATATTATGGTGAAGAACTGGTATACACTACCTTGTATCTATGACATTATCAACCATCTCTAAGGATAAACTATTTTCTATAAGGTCAATTTGAGTTTGGTCAACTACTTGGTGCCTGTGAGACTATCATAAATACCATGTACAATGTTCTGGAGTACGTATAGCTTGTACAGGTACATGGTTATGCCTTTCATCATGATGAATGTACGATTAGTCAATATGGCTCTGATGAATTGGGTTTTCCACCCATATCGTGATTCCTTTGTGGTAGTCTTCATAGAAGACGTCTTATTATATTCATGCTCTAGAAATGACCATACAAATCATATTTAGATCTTGATGAATATAGAAAGAGAGAACCAACTATATGTGAAGCTCATCACATGCCACTTTTGAATCAGTAAGGTTCACTTCTTAGGTCATATCATATTTGAGGAAGGCATGTAAGTTTACCCAGACAAGGTGAGAGCCATGGTTTCCTAGGAGAAACCCATGAATGTGTTTTACATACACAAATTCTTGGGGATAACAAGATATTATAAGAAATTCATCCAAGAATTCTCATGCCTAGTAGTGTTGCTAATGGGATTGACCAAGAAAGGTGTGAAGTTCATCTGGTATAAATCTTGTGAGATAGCTTTTCAAGAGTTAATGGGGAGACTCACTTCAATGCTGATCCTAATTCTAAAAATTTGGGAAGATTTTATAGTTTCTACTATGATTCTTCAGGGATATGTGTAACACCCCGACCCCTTTAGACCAGATTCGGTGCATTAATTGTTATATTGGCATGGTTAGAAGGAATGAAAATCATGAAGGAACAATTAATTTAATAGTCTTGAAGAATCTTGATACATATATGTAACTCAAATTACATTGGAAATGGTTACAAAGTACAATACATAATAAAAACAATAAATGACATCCCCAGGAACTCAATAAAAGGTCATCTTTTAATCACCTATTGAAGGTGGAAAATGAAAGCGGTGAGCTCAAACTCTAAGTAAGGGTTACAAATAGCGAAAACATGAGTACAATAATAAGTGAATCATAATCAATCTGACATAATCAATGTGGAAAAGTGAATAAATGAACAACTAATTCCATTAATAAACTGAGAATGAAACTGCATCCATAGATTTTGTCATAGTGAAAACCTCATGGATAATAATAATAACTGATAATTAATTAAGAGAATTCTTATTAATTGTATGTCATGTATCTGTAACATGAAACCATAATACTATAAAGACAGTTTAGTTCTATGGGTAGAAACCCTTCTGATTTGTGGAAACACACTCGATGGGTTTGTCACCAAACTGTTTTGTCTCATGAGACCTACCCATGCATCGAGGGGCTATAGTGGGCCCCACCCACCACTGCATGTCCAAATCATTCATTATACACCGATTCAATACAAGATCAACATGCCTTTTCAATATCTGTATAGAGTATAGTATACAGATTTATCAAAATTTCCATATTTAAAATAACATTCCAAATAAACATCGTATGTAAAATGGTATACAGTTTAGACAAAATTCATATCCATGGATGAGATTATGGATATTTAATATAAATAAAATTTCAAATGAAAAGTGATCTCAAATGGGCAATAGGTACACCACATAAGGATTATTAGGTTCACTATACCAAGTCAGTCACAATCGAAAAGGTAGTTGAGACAAAGTCCATTACCACAATCTAATCAGTCGAATCATATGACCAGAACATAATCAACATCAAGTGAATCATTTAATAACAAAAATATAAACAGAATAATTTTATTTTATATAAAATGTAATTAAAAATATACCAAATACAATAAATATGTGGCAAAAATTGTAAATCTCACATAAATGAATGTGAGATGAGAAACCCCTTACCTTATGCTCGAGTGTGTTCTTCGTTTGTTTTAATGGATGGAATAATAAAATTTAGATTCATTAATTAATACATACAGAACCTCAAATACATTTAATTTATTTATTATAACCTTATTAGGTATATTCATTTCCCGTTCTATGTGTTAAATTGGTTCAATTTTCATGTTTTGGAAGCATTTTCTTCCTTTGGTTTTCATGGTTCGTTTACTTGATTCCATGAATGGAGGATCATTTGAAACATGGTTAAATATCCAGAATTGTTAATACATATTATTAACGAAATTATGGAGATATAAATTATCTTATAATGATTTTGGGTTATATACCATGATGATGAATCATTAGTTAAAACATTAATAATGCTTGTTTAGATCATTTTAGTGGTTTTTTGATAATAATAAACCTCATTTTGTTTTATAAATTAGAACCATGAGTACCATAGAATTAAAGAACCATGGGTGATTCATAACATATATATTATAACCTGGTTCAACCATATAAATGGTTTCATGATCACACTTGAAATAATTAATGAAAATTGAAATCACATCGTCTACGATGTCGGTAATTCGACACATCAAGGAAAATATTTTTAATTCATTGAAAAAGTGGGGGAAAATGAAGATTGATGATTAATTTCTTATGAACATGAGAAAATATACAATATACATGATTATGTATATTTCATTCCTCTTGGGTAAAAATATATGAAGAAATAATAAATTATGAACTCCAAATAAAAGAATAATTTTGAAATCGCTTAGAAAAATTTGGCAGCCTAACGGCTATGCAACATGGTTTTAAAAAATATTAAAAAAAGATGGGACAAGGGTAAACTATCCAGAAATGATTCATAATATATATATGATCAATAATAAGAAGAAAAATAAAAACACGGTAAGGAAACTTCAATGATATACCACATAAAATAGAACTTGAAAGGAAAAAAAGGAAGAAATTGAGATTTTTCTAACCTTGTAGAGTATCCCTTATAACATCAAGGTTGGGACTTTGGGGGCTTCAAGAAACCTTGGGAGGAATAATATGATGGTAAGTACTCCAGATCTTCATTTATGGATAATTTGGAATGAATTAAATGAAGGGATGAGTTGGTATTTTATAGGAAAAGTGAGGGATTATTTTAATAATTTCTAAGGGACACCTCATGGGTGGTATTTGCAAAACCACGGGATTGCCCATGGTATTTTCCCATGGTTAAAGAAACGTGGGAAACCACACATATTATTTAAATATACAAATGTATACCACCTTTATGATATCATTATTACATCATTAATGATTTCATTAACACACCAAAACTAAAAACTGTATTTTTTACTATTCACTGAAAAATCAACTGTTTCAGAAAAATTCCCAAAATTCACCCTAACCAATTTTCAATGTGTATAATTAAAATGTGAAATCCATTTTTCAAAAATAATTTTTTAAATATTGTTAATTTAATTTTTAAATAAGGTTATAATTAATTTGAAAAATAACAATCTTAATGTGCAATTAGTTTTATTTCTCCTTGAAAAACTAATTATGATCTCGTTATCTTATTATCTTAAGAAAATAAAATAATAATATGATTTAATATTCATAAGGTTCATATTACTATTTATATGGGTATGTTTCTATTCGCCAAAAATCAATTTTGTTTTATCAGACTCCCAATGACTTACTGAACACAACTGTAGATGATCATTTTTGGAAATTCAAAACATAGAAGAGGAAAAGTTGTGATCAATGGATAGATTATAAAATTGAATTATATATTTATTTTCAAAACCTTTGGGTGTTACATTCTCACCTCCTTACAAAAATTTCTTCCTCAAAATTTACAAAATATTTCCTAAAAAGATTTAGGTATGTCTTTAACATAATTTCCTCAGGCTCCCATGTTGCTTCCTCCATCTAATGGTTCCTCCATAGAAACTTTACCAGATGAGTCATCCGATTTATCAATACTTGTTCTCTAGTATCAAGAATATTGATAGGATCTCTACAATATGATAAATCTAGCTCAAGTTCTACTTCTTCATAAGTGAGTACATGTGTTGGGTATGGCATGTAAATTCTTCACATTGACACATGGAACACATTGTGAACCTTGGAGAGACATGGAAACATTTGGAAATGGTAGGCTACGACTCCAATTTGGTCCAAAATTTCAAAAGGTCTGATGTACCTGGGAGTTAACTTTCCATTCTTACCGAATCATATAATACCCTTCCATGGAGAAACCTTTATGAAAACATGATCTCTTTCTTGAAACTCCAAATCCTTCCTTCGGTTATCTACATAGCTCTTTGGCCTACATTGAGCTATTTTGATATGGTTATGGGTAATCTTCACATTTTCCGTTCTTTATTCAACATGTTCTGTACCCAAGATCTTTCTTTCACCATCATCATCCCAGGAAGTTGGTCTATGGCATCTCCTCCCATATAATACTTCATAGGGCGACATTTTAATTCTTGAATGTAAGCTATTGTTGTAGGAAAATTCCACAAGAGGTAAATAATGATCCCACATGCCTTGAAAATCAAGTGAAAAAGACCTCAACATGTCTGGCAATGTTTTATTAGTCTATTCTTATTGTCCATAAGTTTGTGGGTGGTAGGCAGTGCTCAAACAAAGATCAGTATCTAGGGCCTTCTGAATACTTTTCTTGAATCATGATGTAAAACGTGGATCACGATCAGAAACAATCGATAGAGGTTCTCTAGGAAGTCCCACAACTTCATTTGTATATATTCTTGCTAGACGTTCAAGTGGTAGATCTTCTTTTATAGTAGGAAAATGTTCTGACTTGGTAAGACAATAAAAAATGACTCATATTGCATCATTCCTTCTCGGAGCCTTTGGTAGTCACATGAAAAATTCCATCATGATATTACTCCATTTCCACTCAGGTATGGGAAGAGGTTGCAATACTCCTCTAGGATGTTGCCGTCCAGCTTTCACTTATTGACAAACCATACATATTGACACAAAATTAGCAATTTCACTCTTCAAGTTGTCCCATCAAAACAGTTCCTTCATATCTCTATACATCTTAGTGATACAAGGGTGTATAGAGAAATTTTAACTATGATCATCATCCAAAAATTACCTTTTTAGATTAGGTATATCAGGAACACAAAGTCTCTTCCCAATTTTCAAAATTCAATCTTCATATACGATGTCACTCAATCTCCCATCATTTACAGATTTAATCTTATTTTGAAACTCCTCATCATCAGCTTGAGGACTTTTTATCCTTTCTAGTAAAGATGGTTTGGAAACCATTTGAAAAATCATTGATGTTTCAACTTCCATGGTTATCCCCATAACCATCTTTACTAGATCCATGAAAATAGGATCCCTTTAAACTCTCATCTTGTTCAAAACTTGATGATCCTTTCTCCTCAAAGAATCTTCCACCTTATTTTCTTTCCCTGGGTGGTAGTGTATCATGAAATCATAATACATGAGTAGTTCAAGCATTCTCATTTGCCTCATGTTCAGTTCATTCTGTGAGAAAATATACTTCAAACTCTTGTGATCAGTATAAATCTCACATTTTTTACCATAGATATAATGTCTCCATATCTTCAAAGAAACTATTACAGCAGCTAACTCAAGATCATGAGTAGGATTGTTTTTCTCATGAACTTTTAACTGTCTTGATGCATAAGTAATAACCTTGTCATTTTGCATAAGGACACAACCATGTCATTTCTTTGAAGAATCACTATAAATAACAAACCCGTCATTCCATGATGGTAGATTCAATATAGGAGCATTGAATAATCTTCTCTTCAATTATTCAAAACATTCTTCACAATCTTTTGACCAAACAAATTTAACCCCTTTACGTGTGAGCTTCATTTGCGGGTTAGCCAGTTGGGAAAAATTCTGCACGAAACGCCGATAATAACCTACTAAACCAATAAAACTACGAACCTCTGTTTTGTTTGTTAGCATGGGTCATTATTTTATTGGCATTGACATTATAGGATCAACTAAGATTCTATATTTAGAGACAATATATCCCTGAAAAGAAACTAACTGAAGCCAGAATTTGGACTTCCTAAACATCCCATATAATTGATTTCTTCTAAGAGTTTTCAAAATAGTTTGCAAATGATCCTCATGGTCTGCATTGATTTTTGATTATACTAGTATATAATCAATGAATATCACAAAAATGTTATTAAGATATTATTTGAAAAATCTATTAATTAAATCCATGAAAACAGACGGTGCATTTGTCAGTCCAAAAGGCATCACTATAAACTCATAATGCCCGTACCTGGTTTGAAATGTTGTCATCAGAATATCTTCCTTCCTCACACGTAGTTGATGATATCCAGAACGAAGGTCAATGTTTGAAATGTATTGAGCTCCAGGAAGTTGGTCAAATAAATCATCAATCCGGGGAAGAGTATACTTATTCTTTATTGTAGTAGCATTGATTTCCCTATAATCAATGCAAAGCCTCATGGATCCATCTTTCTTCTTGTAAGAGGACAGGGTCTCCCCATAGAGAAACACTAGGTCGAATAAATCCTTTTTCACTCAAATCCTATATTTGTTTCTTTAGCTCTACAAATTCCATAGTTTCCATTCTATAGAAAGTTTTTGATATAGGTATTGAATCATCAATTAAATAAATAGAGAACACAACATCCCATTCGGGAGGATGTACATGTAAATACTCTAGAAATACATCAATTTACTCTTTCACTAAGTGCACATATTTAATTTTAAAATTTATTTCTGCTCCCATAGATATTGGTTTATCTTACTCTCCAACTATTTCATTCAATAGAGCTACTGGGCGTGGTTCTAGATAAGAATTAGGTGGCGAAGCTTCTACACTAAATACAAGGGATTCTATACCATTTTCAAAAATCGTAACTTTTTTTTTCTTGCAATAAATCCTCGCATCATAATTTGGAAACCAATCCATACCGAAAATTATATCAAATTCATTCAGGGGTATGATGATATGGTTAGAAACTAAAGCACGGTTTGGTGTTTGGAGGGGGACTAGTGGACATGACTTTGTTTCAATAATAAAACCCATGAGAGTTTTGACTAACAACTCCTTTCTTAAATCAAATTGGACATATCTAATTTTCTTGGAAAACCGAGATGATATAAATGAATGCGATGATCCAGAATCAAATAAGTGTTGGCTAAGTTTGAGGAAACAATTAAAGTACCTTCCACCACGTCACTAGGAACATCAAACTCCATGGTTGTAATCACATAGGCTCTCTCTTGCTCTCTTGGTTTTTTCTAAGGCATGTTTACTTGATGATTAGGACACTCACTTTCATAGTGTCCCATCTATCTGCAATTGTAGCATTGAATATCATTGAATTGTTTCTTCCCCTTGGAATCACCAAATCGATGACCCTTTTCTCCACAGTTATAGCAGTCTCCCATGCCATTCAAGCATTTCATGGGATGATTCTTCCCATAGTTCACACATAATAGGAAACTATTCTCTCCCTTTCTTTTCTTGGGCCATCTCATTTTCCGTTGTTATCAGTATACCACTTCTTATCTTGGTTTCCTTTGAAAAAATTTGATCTATCAAATTCCTTCCCTGTTTTAATTGAACTTGATACAATTTCATCATATGATGAAAATGATTGAGAAATCAGTGCCCTTTGAAGACTTGGCTTAAGACCTTCAATGAAATGATAAATCTTGTCCGCCGAGTCACATATGTAATACATGGAAAAACTATCGAGCCTTGTGAAGGTAGCCTCATACTCTGCAACACTGTCTTTTTTCCCTTTGTTTCAAGCCATGTAATTTCATCTTCATTTCAGTTCATTGCTCATGAGGGAAATATTTTTCGAAGAATATTTCCTTAAAATTCCTCCATTCAATATCCTCTATCTCTTCTTCCTCCATGGTATTTTGAATCATGGTCCACCATTGATTAGCATCACCCTTGAGACAATATACTGTCAGTACTACCATTTCATTTTCATTTCATCTTAACGCCATGAATATCTTCTCAATGGACTAGATCCATTTCTCAGCAACCACTGGATTAGTAGTCCCTCTGATTGATGGGGGCTTCTGTCACATGAAACGATCCAACACAGGTGTTGAATGGTTACTCATTACAACTTGAGTATGTTTTCCCAATATGGTCATGATCTGATCTTCCCCAACGTTGACTATGTTTCCTTTCTCAGTAGGGAGATCCCTACATTTCCCATGAGTATTAATTATCCTTATTCCATTAGATTCCATTTCTAAATAATTGGATACACTATATTAGTTTATGTATCTCAAATATAAAAGCATTCAACATAGATTGTAATTCTATGCATAGAAAATCTTATAATAAAGGTTTCTCTCAGGGAAAATTTACATTAAATCCTTCATAATGGCTTGTATAGAAAATATGAATTATACTAAGCATATCCCCCAGGAGTTTCGTAAATAAGAGTGCAGAAAGGACCATTTTCGTGCACCAGTTCATGTTCGAGTCTAGCTCAATGCGGTGTTTTCGGGTTTTACCCCTAGATACATATGTGCCAGAGCCGCCTCTACCTGCTCGTATCCAGACATGGACATATTGTTTAAAATATCCACATAATATATTCCATAATAAAATACCATGACTTTGTTGTATGTTAATCCTCAGATACTACTTTAGGGCTTTGATCACTACTATACATTTCCTACTCTAGTTTCCAAGTTTTCTACTAGACTTCCTCTAATACCAACTATAACACCCCGACCCCTCTAGACCAGAGTAGGTGCACGGCTTGTTATATTTTCATGGTTAGAAGGAATTAAAATCTTGAAGGAAATATCATTTTAGTAGTTTGGAAGAAACTAGATACATAGATTTAACTCAAATTACATTGGAAAAGGTTACAAAGTACAATACATAACAAAAACTAAAAACGGAAACCCCATGAACTCAATAAAAGTTATTCTCTTCATCACCTTTTGAAGGTATACAATGAAAGAGGTGATATCAAACACAAAATAAGGGTTAAAAATAGCAAAAACATGAGTACAATAATAAGTGAATCACAATCAATCTGATATTATCAATATGACATAGTGAATAAATGAACAACTAATTCAGTTAATAAATTCAGAATGAAACTGCATCCATATATTTTTTAATAGTGAAAAACTCATGGATAATAATAAGAACTGATAAGGAATAAATAGAATTCTTATTAATTGGATTTCATTTATCTGGAACAAGAAACCATAATAACGTAAATACGGTTTAGTTCTATCGGTAGAAACCCTTCTGATTTTTGGAAACAAACTTGAAGGGTTTGTTGTCAAACTATTTTGTCTCATGAGACCTACCGATACATCGAGGGGCTGTAGCGGGCCCCACCCACCACTACATGTCCAATGAATTATTAATACATTGATTCAATACAAGATCAATATGCCTTTTCAATATCTGTATAGAGTATATTATACATATTCCATATAATTTCCATAATTAATATAACGTTCCAAGTAAACAGCGTATGTAAAAAGGTATACGATTTAGAAAACATACAAATCCTTGGAATGAGATTATGGATATTTAATATAAATACAATTTCAAATAAAAATAGATCTCAAATGGGCAGTAGGTACACCACATAATTATTATTAGGTGTACAATACAATGTTATTCACAATCTAAAAGGTAGTTGAGAGAAATTCCCTTACCACAATCTAATCAGTCGAATCATATGACCAAAACATAATTTACATCAAGTGAATCATTGAATAAAATTATTATAAATAGAATCATGTTATTATATATCAAATGGAATTACACATATACCACATACAAGAAATAAGTGGCGAATAATGAAAATCTCACAGATATGAAAGTGAGATGAGAAACCCCTTAGCTTATGCTCGAGTGTGTTCTTAGTTTGTTTTAATGACTTGAATAAACAAATTTAGATTCATTAATTAATATCTCCATAACCTCCTATACATGTAATATATTTATTATAACCTTATTAGGTACATTAATTTCCTTTTCTATGGGTTCAATTGGTTCAATTTTCATGTTTTGGAAGCATTTTCTCCCTTTGGTTTTCATGGTCCATTTACTTGTTTCCATGAATGGAAGTTCATTTGAAACACGAATAAACATCCAGAATTTTTAATACATATTATTAAAGAAATTATGGAGAAATAAATGATCTTATAATTATTTTGGGTTATATACCATGATGATGGTTCATTAGTTAAAACATTAATGATGTTCGTTTAGATCGTTTTAGTGGTTCTTTAATAATAACAACCTCATTATGTTTTATAAATTAGAACTATGAGTACCAAAGAATTACATAAACATGGGTGAGTCATAACACATATATTATAACCTGGTTCAACCATGTAAATAGTTTCTTGACCATACTTGAAAGAATTAATTCAAATTGAAATCACATCGTTTACAATGTCAGTAATTTGATACATCACGAACAATGTTTTTAATTCATTGAACAAGTGGGGGAAAAGAGAATGATTGATGATGAATTTATCATGAACATGGGAAAATATAGAATATACATGATTCTGTATTTTTCATTCCTCTTTATTAATAAGAGATGAAGAAATAATAAATAAAGAACTAAAAATAAAAGAATAATTTTGAAATCGCTTACAAAAATTCTGCAGCCTAACGGCTACGGAACATAGTTTTTGAAAATATTAAAGAGAGAGGGGAAAAGGTTAAACTATCCATAAATGAATCATAATAGATAGTAGAAAATGAATAATAAGAAAAATAAGAACATGGTATGGAAACGTGAAGGATATACCACATAAAATTGAACGTGAAAGGAAAAAGAAAGAAATTGAGAATTTTCTTACCTTGTAGAGTAAACCTTAGAACATGAATGTTGTGACCTTGGGGGATTTAGGAAACCTTGTAAGGACTAATATGAAGGTGATAAGTCCAGATATTCTTTTAGGGAGAATTCAGAATGAATTAAATGAATGGAAGAGTTGGTATTTATAGGAAAATTGAGGGATTATTTTAATAATTTCCAAGGGACACCTCATGGGTGGTATTTGCAAAACTATGGGTTTTCCCATGGTATTTGACCATGGTTAAATTCACTTGGGACACCTCACATCTTACTAAGCTATACTCAAGTATTCCAGATTTATTTAATCATTATTACATCATTAATGATGTCATTAACACAACGAACCTAAAAACTGTATTTTTTTACTATTCACTGAAAAATCAACTGTTTCAGAAAAATTCCCAAAATTCACCTGAAATTATTTTCGACGTGTAGAATTAAAAAGTAAAATCCATTTTCCAAAAATAATTTTCTAAATATTATTAATTTAATTTATAAATAAGGTCATAGTTAATTCGAAAAATAACAATCTTAAAATGAAATTATGTTTTATTTCTCTTTGAAAAACTAATTATGATCTCATTATCTTATTTCCTTATGAAAATATAATAATATAATTATTTACTATTCATAAGGGTCATTTTACTATTCATATTAATATTCATATGGTTATGTTACTATTCACCAAAAATCAATTTTGTTCTATTAGACTCCAAATGACATACTGAACACAACTCTAGATGACCATTTTTTGAAATTCAAAACATAGAAGATGAAATATTGTGTTTAATGGATATATAATAAAATTTCATTCTATATTTATTTTCAAAACCTTGAGGTGTTACAATCTGACTAGGCACATTTATGATTTAATGTGATCAAGTCACGACATAGGGGTCCTCCCAACTAAGGTCTCATGAGAAAAATTACCCTACACATGACCTCGATCTAACCCCAGTGGTATGTGCTCTACGTTGTTGGAGGAACTACTTTAGGAGAGAGATTAATTCTTTAAATGGTCATAATAATCTCAAATACATATCCATATAGTGATATTTAAATCTCAGGTAGTTAAGGTGGGTGGAATACCTGCAATCGTTTGATTTTGATCATGCTTGAACACCTAAAAAGGGAAATTCCATAACTGATGCCTTGAGCTAGGAGTCAAAGATGCAAGCTTTCAAGGAGGCCAGTAGTGAGTGCCATTTGATGGATCTATTCTCTATGATATATCTTTAGGTTTTGAAAAAACATGGGACACCAGTCTTATCATATATAGTAGTGACATCCTTCCTTCTAGACTGGGTTTGGATGAGGCAGTAATCTAATTCTTAGGGCCTCATATTGAGGGAGTATGTAATAGGAAAGAGCCTACCTTATGGTTGGGATATTTATGGAAGTGAAACCCTAATCTTTCATGGTCATGTGTGTTTACTTATGGATATACAAAAATTGCTAATAAGGGGATCACATGATTATATTTTGATTGTTCATCCTAGGCTTTCCAAGAAGTATAGAGATATGCGTCATCAGTATTGGTGGCTAGGTATGAAAAGGTAAATGTCAGGTTTCACGACTCAGTGCTCTACTTGTCATCCGGTGAAGCCAGAGTACGAGTGACCTGCTGGACTTATACATACTATCTCTATTCTTGAGTGGAAGTTGAATGATGTCACCATGAATTTCATGTTAGGCTTTCCTAGATCCCTTTAGGAAAGTGGTGTAATATAGGTGATCATAGATATGTTTTCCAAGGTTTAACAATTCTTACCTATCTAGGAAACCATCTATTTTGATGAGCTAGGAAGGCTTTACATCTATGAGATAGTGTGACTTCATGGTATACCCCATTCTCTCATTTTAGACAGAGATTACCCTTTCACATCATGGTTCTAGAAAGGGTTTCATAAGGCACTGGGTTCACAGTTTCTCTAGACTACATCATATCACCCTCAGACTGACAAGCAATCTGAGCAGACAATACGAGTATTAGAGGATATGATTTAGGCTAGAATACATGATTTTGGATGTTTATAGGAAAATAATATTACTTTGGCTGTTTTTTCCTACAACAATAGTTTTCAGGAAATAATTTAGATGGATTCATATGAGTCCCTATTCGGTAGATCATTCCATTCACCTTTATACTAGATTGAGGTAGGAGGGGCAAGTCTACTGGTTCCTCATCTCGTTTAAGAGACTACATAGCAAGTTGAGATGATTCAAAAGAATATGTCTATAGATCAGTATATGAAGAGGTGTTATACTGGTCTTCATCATAGACCTCTGGAGTTCGAGGTGATACATCGGGCCCTTCTACGTGTATCACATAGATTGGGTCATAGATGAATTGGGAGATAGAGAATGGAATTTCCTCGTTATGTTGGTTCAGTGACATATCAGTTGTTGTTACCTCATAGGTACCTCTCCATGCATGATATCTTCCAAATATCTCATATTTGAGAGTACCATTCTAACCTATCTTATTCTTTTTGTCCCCATGGATATTGATCTTGATGTGGATGTGTCCATTGAGAAGTATTTGATACTTATCGTTGATTTGAGTATGAAGGCTCTCTAAGGCATGTCAATTTTTCTAGTTCAGGTGTTATGGTAGAACAAACATGTACAGTATGATACCTAGGAATGAGAGTTTTATGTATGTGTGTAGTGGCCGAAACCATATCAAGATTATGTCTTACCACCCTTAGAATGGAAACTCAATGACATGTTGTCTTAATGAGGTGAGGTCATAACATCACAGCTTTTCTCAAAGGTAAAAACCATTTATTTTTTGTTAAATTTAATTTGTATCCCTTATAATGATTCCTAATGGAGTCAAGGGGGTATTGGGTGTGTCTGTGGATCATTTGGAGCCCAGATCCTTTAAAATTAAAGAGGTATATTAGGCCACATGGTTGGTAGAAACCATGCCGCCTAGGCTCCATGGTTTCCCTAAACTGTGTAGTTGATGACAGTGGGGTGTTGGGGGACACATGGTTTGTTTGAAACCATTCGAACCCAAGTGAACACCCATGAGACCAACTGTAGGTTGTTGGAAAGTGGAATTTTAATTGTTTTCACACAATTAGACAAAGTATGTTCCTAACTTTGTAGGTTTCCCCTTTGAAGCAGTGGTCTGGTGCATGGTTAGTGCATGATTTATCCAACCATGTGTATTAACCATGTGACTTTATTTTGAGGTTGAAATACCCATTTTCCCTTAATGAATGTTATAAAACTTCCTTGTTTTTCTCTTTATCTTCTCCAGCGGTGGAGTCCTCCTCCCCCACATATGAGCTCCTCCACCCCTATTCATAGGCTTTGTGATAATTCCTTCAATAAAACTCCAAATCTCCCACCATCAGAATCATTGTAAATACTTCATTAATCTCTTCAATTATATCCTTTCTATTTAAATTTTCCTCCATCCATTGATGCGCTATCTAGGAGCCACCATTTTCACCCTCATGTATAGATAACCATAAACATAGTAGAAGAAATAACATAAACTATTCATCACAACACAAAAGAAGTAAATGGATAGATATCACTATTAAATGCCAGAAAATAATAAAAAACAAAATAGGCTATATACCCATGTTTCGAATAAACACATCAAGGATGAATAATATATCATTACTCATATAAAAATCAAATAAAATGATTTTTCTGTATCAAATATCACAAGTTCAATGATCCATCTCCATCATAATCCATTAAGGTGAATTATTTATCACCTAAATAGTATCAAAGTAAAATAATTCATCATCAGTGAACAATGAATTATCAATCATAGGTTAATGATACAATACAATTTTCATATTTATGTGCATTATATACCACCATCTTATAGCTTGGGTGGATGAGGAATCAGAAAACCATCCCATCTGGGTGGAAGATATGTCACTGGTGTCACAATCAAAGTGGGAAAATACTACCTTATCATGTCCCAAAGTGTATGTTGCAACATAAGTATTGTCCTTAGGTGTATAATGACCTAGTTGTAACACATCTCAAGTGGTTGGTACACCACCAGTATCAATTCTTGGCTGGAACTTATATAGTTGGAATAAGTCCCCAAGTGGATGTTGTTCCATCGAGAAAAATCTCATCAGGGGACAAAGCTCCACCACTAAATGTTCTCAAGTTTTTGAAATACCACTAATACATCATTCAAATGTTCATGAGATGATAATATTTTATTATTTTCTTAATGAATTATGGAACAATGTCACTATTTATGGTGGATGAGAGACCACCGACCTTCCCAAAGTCATTAGTATACCTCTAGTTCACCAAGGTGGATGATATTCCACCCCAATTAACTTTAGTTGGACGAACAGAAACTTATACCAAGAAACTCACAAAATTAATGATATATCCCTAAAATTAAATTAAAGGAATTTATAAACATTAAACATATCAAAGGATCTACTCAGAAGTTGTTAATCCTTATCAATGTCTCAAGATTTGGTCATCATACTGATATCATAGCTCATAATCAAGAAATTATTTGACAAGGAATACTCAAGGGGAATGTTAAATGCCACTAGGGTTGGTTATTAGTCAAATAAATCCATAATGTGTGTTGATACATGGCACTCGTAGTCCATTCACAACCTTGCAAGGTTCTATTAGTTTTATTGAAATTTAATAAAACCAATTTAATAAAATTTTAGGTAGTATGAAAAAAAGAAGCATTTCTCACATTTAATATGATGTATACATGGTATAAAAATATTGTCAGGTAACCATGGGACTTCTTACCTAGGACTAGTGTTGTCTAACTCTTTTAAAACCACCCCTTTACCTGGAATCAAATTAACATAATAAATAAACCAAGAAAAATCCATATAATTAGTCATAATCAACAATGAATGGACATGTAGTGAAAAAATAATAATATAGAGAATATGAGTTATAGCCTTACCAGTTTCAAACTCCTACATTGAATGGATTGTGAAGACAATGATGAACATATAGGATTCCACTCGTAAAACAAGATGCAACAATGAAGAACAATAGAAGGAACCTTTGGTTGTACTAGAGGAAATGTTAGTGAAATCTCATTTTATAAAAATTAAAAAAATTATTTATTTATTTAGTTTAACATTTTAAAAGAAAACTACAGCTATACAATGGGTACTTACTGGCCAAGCACAGGGTAGTACTTTGGGTTCATCGTCCACCTGATGGGACACCTATAGGCTTTTCCTCCACTGTCCCATCCAATGAGTAATTGGTGTCATTTTTTAAGGGATATATTTCTCAAAACATAGATTTTTTCTACAAATGATACCACTTTTACTACCCAAACCATAATAACTACAAAAAATACAATAGGTTTGGTGAAATAGAAATTAAAATCACACATTGTATGAATGTGGAGTGTTATAGATTTGATGTTCACTCATGGATAAAATAATAATGGAATGATAATAACCTATAATTATAACCATGTAAACATATAATGTAGTATTTACACAAATTATTCTAAATAATTACATTTGGAGAATAAATGAAAATTATTTGGAACCCTTAACTTAGTTTAGGTTCTTATCTTAGAGTCAGCCTTTAGAACCAAACGATATCTTCAACATTAAAGAGATGAAAATTTTAGAAACTCATTAATAAATATATAAGAAAATAACTTGAACTATTTTTAAAGACAAATTGGAAGTGGGTGTCACGACCCGTCCTCGGGGCCCGTGCCGTGACTACCCCAAGCCCGCCTTCCATAGGCCAGGGGCTGGCGACTAGCACCAAGGCGTAAAATCCCAGTAAACAGGGAAGGCATTGCCTTTATAAGTAACAACCACACAGAGTCAGCAAGCGGAAAGTAAAGTGCAGAAAAGTAAGGGGCCGGAAATACAAGCCCAACTGTAAAGTACAACTGAAAAGAAAAAGAACAGCAACTGAAGAAAAGACGGCGGCCTCGTGTCGTCCACTGGCAATCCCACCTGAAGGGTGGGTACAGATAGCCTCCAGGCTCCTCGGGTCCCACGTCCGCTCCGAGCACGTCCCGCCCAGTGGTCCACCTCCAGGTACCGTCCTGCTCCACGCCCCAACCGTGATCAGCGCTGTCCGTCGTCTGCAACCAACACAACAAGGTGCGGGCATAGCCCGTGCAGGGGTGAGTACAACTACTCAGTAAGGACCCCGAGACCCCCGAAGGTCTCTCGAAATCCACAAAGGATATAGCACAAAAGAAAGATGCAATCACGAAGTAACATCTGACTCGACTTAGGTATATGCCCATACATATACCTAAGTCCCCAATTCTAGCTCTGCTCACGAGCTCAAGAACAACTCAATCCACAAAGGAAAGCAAGACCCAAATCCACAAAGGAGAGTAAACAGTAAATCCACAAAGGATGGTTCAACACAATCCACAAAGGAGAGTAACATAAGATTCAGCTCAACCAGGTATACTTTTTCAGATGACGTCAAAGACGATCACTGATCCGTCTCAGTCGTCGGACCCACGAAGGATCGATAGGTACTAACCCCCGCAAAAAGACCCACGTAGGATCGGGCTCACACAGAACCTGTAGGCAGTGGCTCACACAGAACCGGTAGTAAGGACCCACGGAGGATCGGGCTCACACAGAACCTGAAGCACTGATCCACGTGGGATCGCTGAGTGCAGTAGTCGACGCAGTCCACTGAGGATCTCTGCACAGTCGTCGCCGCAGTCCACGGAGGATCTCTGCTCTGCCGTCGTCGCAGTCCACGGAGGATCTCTGCTCTGCCGTCGTCGCAGTCCACGGAGGATCTCTGCTCTGTCGTCGAGGTCACAGCCAGCGCTAGGGTTCCCGCACGTAGCGAGCTCGTTTAGGAGGGTCCGCTCCACGAGCCGAGGGGCTGATACATCAACTGACACGTAGTCCGAAGTTGATGTATCCAAAAGTTCCGTATCGACAACAGGATCTCAACGCGACAGACGGCGCGTCAATCGGACGCCCGGTCTGAGAGTTATTGGCATTTTCGTCCCAGGGGCCCGGTTGGTTTTTAGGGCAAAACCAACCTGACCGTACTCCGCCTGTATCCGATCCTCGGGCGGAGTATGCCAAAAGTTCCGTCTCACTTAGAGGAAACTACCACAGCTGACGGTACGTCGTTCGGACGTCCGTAGCTCAAGTTATGAGCGTTTCCGCTCCGAGGGCCCGGTTGGCTTCGTGTACGAACCAACCCGGCCGAACCCAAAGTCTTCCGAAACCTTGAGTATAATATACCGAAACGACCGTCTCGATCCAAGGATCGCGTAGCCGCTGACGGTTCGTCAATCGGAGGTCCCAGGCCCAAGATATGGGCGAAAGACCGTAGAGGGCCCGAAACGGGGGTACTGGGCCCGGGGCGACCCGGCCCGAACCCCCCCCCTGGGGTCGGCCGAACCGGGTCGGCCCGAACCGGGTCGGCCCGACCCGGCCCGAACCGGCTCGGCCGGGTCCGGTCCGGCCTGGGCGCGGCCCGGCCGACCGGACCGGCCGGCTCGGTCTTCGGCCGCGCGGCCGAAGAGCCGCCGCCGCGGGGTTGAACCCGCGGCTTGAGAGAAACCGCGGCCCCGCGGGGGGCCGCCTGTCACGCGGACGCGGCCGGGCCGCCGCGTCCGTCCCGGTTCCGCGCGGCCGCGGAACCGGCTGCCGCCGCCGCCGCGGCTTCAGCCGCGGCGGAAGGTTTCCACGGCGGCGCGCCTGGCGCCGCCGCCTCCGGTCGCCGGCGCCGCCGCGCCGGCGACCCGCGCCGCCGCCTCCTTCCGCGGGCCGCCGGAGATGCTCCGGTGGCCCGATTTCTTTCCCGTCTGCGCCGATGCTCCTCCCGGGGGACGATCTTCACTGCGGAGCCAACAAATTGCCCTTGCCGCACGGTTTGTCGACGTCCGCCAAATCCGCACAACCAAAATAGATCGGCGGAGGGTTGCCGGGTCTTGTTCGTTAGACCCGCACCCTCCGCGTTAGTCATAATCCACGGGAGGAACAATAAAACAATCAACAACAATTTTAAATGTTAAAATTGTTCGAAGGTCATGCTTCTTTACTTTAAAAGAAATAAATCACGGGAAGGAAAATATTCCAATCAACCCTTACTTTATCGTCGTCGTCGGAATTGCTCGTCGCGGAAGATGGAGATCGCCGCGTCGTCGCGGAATCGCTCGTCGCGTCGCCAATCTCCGGATCAAGATCAACGGATTTAATTAGTTTAAATCCGTTGATATTGAAATTAAAAAGGGAGAAGAAAAGATCTGATTCTCACCTTTGTTGCCGAACGAGGGTCGGCCGCGGAAGAAGAGGCGTCGCCGAAGAACGTCGCGGGTAGATCTCGTCGACGTCGCAGATCTTGGTGTGCGTCGTCGAATTCCGGTCGCCGGCGTTCTTCGCGTTCTTCGCGTTCTTCGCGTTCTTCGCGTTCTTCGCGTTCTTCGCGTTCTTCGCGGAGAGGGTGGAGGAACGAAGATTCTCTCAAATCCTTTCCAAGGATTTTTATGTTGGTCTTATTTTATAAACATGCCAACACGAAACCGGTTAAGAAACGATCCATCAATTCGTTGAATTAATTCAACGAAAGAAACGACCCATTTAATTCACGAAGAAACAGTCCATTTAATTCACGAAATAAACCGCCCAATTAAATGGTCTGTTAAGAATTAAAGAAAACGCGTCGGTTGACTTTTCAGTTACTTTGACGGGTTTTCGCGGGTGCGTTACTTAGCGAAAGAAACGGCGGGGCTCGTGCGGGTCCCACCGCACAAATATCCTACCAAGGGGTAGGATATTTCTGGATAGCATCCTATCCAGTTCAACTCAGTTCAAGCCGTCTTTAAGTGACTTCAAGTGGCTTCCAAGCAGCTTAAGTGAAATAAAATAAAGTTGTCGCACAAACTTTATTTTATTTCTGACTTAAAGCCGTAAAATTTAAAAACCACGTCTGAGCAAACGCAACTCCGGAAGAGGCGTTTCTAAGCAAATACCGGCGCTGCGATTTCATCGGTGCCCTCAGAATTCGATTCCGGGCACCGGTTCAAAAGATAGAAAAACCCGCTCGTCCGTTCACTGAACGTACCCGAGCCAAACTTCGGAAATTGATTCCGGGCACACCGGGCCTCGGAATCAGGTGCCGTCTGAAGCTGCGTTCTTGTAAAATTCCAAAGAAAATTAAGAAAAAAAAAATTTCCTTGAAATTTGCGGGTCTTTACATTACTCCCACCTCAGGGCTTTACGTCCCCGTAAAGATACATCAAAACTAGGGGAACAAATGGGGGTACTGAGCACGCATCTGAGCCTCCCGCTCCCAAGTGCTCTCCTGGAGGTTCCCGTGCTGCCATCTGACGCGCACAAGAGGAATCGACCGCCCACGTAGGACCCGCTCCTGTCGATCCTCGATCTCCACTGGAACCTCCGCAAAAGTCGCCCCATCGTCCACGTCCAGCTCCCCAAAGTCGATGATGTGCGTCGGGTCGTGCACGTATCTCCTCAGCTGAGACACGTGGAAGACGTCGTGCACCCGGTGCAACTGAGGTGGTAGAGCCAGGCGATAAGCCACCTCTCCTATCCTGCTGAGGACCTGGAAAGGCCCGATGAAGCGGGGAGACAGCTTGCCGCCTCGGCCAAATCTCCGTAAACCACGTCGAGGTGAGACACGCAAAAAGACGTGGTCGCCATCCTCGAACTCTAGTGGCCTCCGCCTCCTGTCAGCATATGACTTCTGCCGGCTCTGAGCTGTCCTCATCCTCTCCTGGATGATTTGGACCTTCTCTGTCGTGGCTCGGACCATCTCTGGTCCCACGAGTGCTGACTCCCCAGGGTCTGTCCAGCACAACGGTGATCTGCAGGGTCTGCCGTACAACGCCTCGTATGGTGCCATCCCGATGGTGGAGTGGTAGCTGTTGTTGTACGCAAACTCCACCAAGGGTAGGTGGTCCTCCCAGCTGCGACCAAAGTCGAGAACACATGCACGGAGCATGTCCTCGAGTGTCTGTATGGTCCTCTCCGTCTGTCCATCCGTCTGAGGGTGGAAGGCTGTGCTCAGATGGAGCCGCGTCCCGAACGCCTCCTGCAACCCCTTCCAAAGCCTGGAAGTGAAACGAGCATCTCGATCGGAGACGATAGACGATGGCACACCGTGAAGCCGTACGATCTCCTGGACGTAAAGACGTCCCAAGCTCTCTACTGAGCCCTGCTCTCTGATGGGTAAGAAGTGTGCCGACTTGGTGAGTCGGTCGACAATCACCCAAATGGAGTCGTGACCTCTGGAAGTGCGTGGAAGTCCAGTCACGAAGTCCATAGATATGCCGTCCCACTTCCACTCCGGGACCTCCAAGGGCTGTACCAAACCTGCTGGTACCTGGTGCTCTGCCTTCACCTGCTGGCAGGTGAGGCATCGTGAAACGAACTCTGCCACAGCTTTCTTCATACCCGGCCACCAGTGCTGTCGCCTGAGATCCTGGTACATCTTCGCCACTCCGGGATGTACCGCCAAGGGAGAAGTGTGAAACTCTCTCAGCACCTCCTCTCGTAAAGCGACTGGTACGAAGGTACGTCCTCTGAAAAGGATGTCGTGCTCTGCTCCAAGGGAGAAACCATCAGGCGCCTGACCTGAGGATATCAGTGCACGCCGGGTCTCACAGTCAGCGTCCCCACGCTGAGCCTCTCTGACCCGCTGTAGAAGTGGAGGAGAGACTGTGAGAGACTGAAGAAAGGCTGTTCCGTCTCTATCCACGAAGGATATCTGCAAGGAGGCTAGCTGCTCCGTCGCCTCCTCAAGCAGCTGAATGCCCGTCCTCCTGCTGAGGGCATCGGCTACCACGTTCCCCTTCCCAGGAGTATAGACTATCTCAAAGTCATAGTCCTGGAGGAACTCAAGCCATCTCCGCTGTCTCAGGTTCAGGTCCTTCTGAGAGAAGATATACCTAAGACTCTGGTGGTCAGAAAAGACTGTGAAGCGCTCGCCCATCAGATAGTGCCGCCAAGTCTTCAGAGCGAAGACCACTGCTGCTAACTCCAGGTCATGAGTGGCGTAGTTCTGCTCATGCGGCCTCAACTGACGTGATCCGTAGGCGATCACGGCCCGCTCCTGCATCAGGACGCACCCGAGTCCAGTCCCTGATGCGTCGCAGTAAACTACGTACCCAACTCCCTCCTCAGGCAACCTCAAGATAGGTGCGCTGGTCAATCTCTGTCTCAGCTCCTGGAAGCTCTGCTGACATCTGTCTGACCACACGAAGGGTTTCCCCTTCTTCGTCAAGGCTGAGAGTGGTGCTGCAACTCTGGAGAAGTCTGGCACGAATCTCCGATAGTATCCCGCTAGGCCCAAGAAGCTCCGCACCTCTGTCACGCTCTTGGGTGGCTCCCAAGCTAGCACTGCCTCGATCTTCGCGGGATCCACTGCAACTCCCGCCTCAGAAATGACGTGCCCCAAGAAATGGACCTCACGTAACCAGAACTGGCATTTTGAGAGCTTGCCATAAAGCTGGTGCTCTCGGAGTGTGTCTAGCACAACTCGCAGGTGGTAGGCATGCTCCTCCTCAGTCGTCGAGTATACCAAAATGTCGTCAATGAAGACAACGACAAATCGGTCGAGGTATGGCTGGAAGATCCTGTTCATGAGGCTCATGAACACCGCTGGAGCATTGGTTACGCCGAACGGCATAACCAAGAACTCATAATGGCCATACCGACACCTGAAGGCCGTCTTCTGCACGTCCTCGTCTCGAACTCTGAGCTGATGATAGCCTGACCGGAGGTCTATCTTCGAGAACCACCGCGCTCCCTTGAGCTGATCGAAGAGGTCATCAATCCGTGGCAGCGGA
This sequence comes from Viscum album, assembly GCA_963277665.1. Taxonomy (NCBI): domain Eukaryota; kingdom Viridiplantae; phylum Streptophyta; class Magnoliopsida; order Santalales; family Viscaceae; genus Viscum; species Viscum album. The sequence continues at coordinate 194,982,989 of OY728157.1, read as the reverse complement.
TACTTGTTCCTCACTGTCACCTGGTTCAGGCGACGATAGTCGACACAAAGTCGCAAGTTCCCGTCCGCCTTTTTGGCGAACAAAATCGGGGAAGCCCAGGGTGAAACACTGGGTCGGATAAACCCCTTGCTCTGCAAGTCCTCCAACTGTACCCGCAGCTCTCGAAGCTCGGCGGGGGCCATCCGATATGCTGGAGTAGATATCGGGGCTGTCCCGGGGTACAAGTCGATGTAAAAGTCTACCTCTCTACGAGGAGGTAGCCCTGGAACGTCGTCGGGAAAGACGTCCACGTACTGGTCCACCACTGCAGGAAAAGCCGGACTCCGCACGTCCACTGCTCCTAGGATGAGGCTAGCCAACTGATGTGAGATGGGCTGCACTCTCCTCCGCGGAAGTCCATCCTGTGCTGCAAAGGTTCCCTTCTCGCCGGTGAAGGTAAACCTGCTCCCGTCGGTACGAACACATCGTACCTTGCGCCTAAAACAGTCGATCTGGGCATGAACCGTGGATAGCCAATCCATGCCCAAGATGACGTCGTAAGGCCTCGACGCCGCTACAAGGAGATCCCAGCCGAAGCTCTCGCCTCCTAGAGTAAGCTCACACTGCCGGCACCAGTGCGTAATCGTCGAGTCTGCTCCCGTAGGAGTCTCTAGCCGTAAGGATCGAGCCAACGGCTCAGTCGGAATCTCCGAGCTCCGAACAAGGGCAGAGGCTATGAAAGAGTGACTCGCTCCTGTGTCTATAAGTACTGCAGCAAGGGTGGAATAGACACAGATCGTACCTCGAATCATCTCTGGCATGTCGGGGTCGTAGGCCTCCACTGCCTGGAGCTGGGCCTGTCCCTGCCCGCCGGCTCCCTGTGGTCGAGGTGGCCCTCCTGGTGGTGGTGGGGGTAGAGCCTGAAAGCGTCGCCCACCACCCGCTGCTCGGCCAGCTCCTCGGCCTCGTCCGCCTCCTCCCTGCGGACCGCCACGGTCGACCCTCTGCCTCTGCCTGGGTGGCCCCTCCACCGTCTGCTGCTCCTCTGATCGGCGAGTCGGGCAGTCACGAGCCATGTGACCCTGCCCGCCGCAAGAGTAGCACAGCCTGCCTCTCGAAAGGCTGGCACTCCGCTGTGTGCCTCGTACTGCTGAGCCGGTGTCCTGAGGCCGTCTGCGTGGGGGTCTGGTCTGCCTGGACCCGTGAGTCATCCGTCGGCTACCTGCTGCCGAAGACTCAGCTACCTGCCGTCCTGCGCTAGGTCTCGCCGCTGAAGAAGGCTCTGCCAGGAAGCTCTCGATCAGGAGGGCTCGCTCCAGCACTCCTGCCTGGGTCGGAATGCTGAGGGAGATCAGCGACGCACGAATCTCCTGTCGCAAGCCCTGCTCGAAGGTCCGGGCCCGGAAGAAGGGGTCCCGTACCATGTCGGTCGAGTAGCGAGATAGGTCCGTGAACCTCGCCGCATACTGAGCGACCGTCATGCTGCCCTGGCGCAGCTGGAGAACCTCCTGGATGCGCACCGCTCGGAGGGTGGCCGGGACGAACTCAGAGCGGAAGAGGCTCTCGAAGTCCGTCCAGAGCAGGGATGCCTCATCGTGAACCTGGAGCATCAGGCTCCACCATCGTCCTGCCGCCGCCTGCAGGAGGCTCGCTGCGAGGATCACCATGAGATCCGCTGGTGTCCTCACTAGCCTGAAGATCCGTACCACCGCCTCTAGCCAGTCCTCGGCGGCCTGGGGGTCCGCCTCACCGCGAAACCTGGGCGGTCGCTGGCTCTGAAACTCGTGCAGTGCCCTGAGGCGACGTGCATCGTCGGCGTCTGGTACTGGAAGCATCGGTGGCTCGGCGGGTAAGGCTACCGCCGGTGCCACTGCTGGCAAAGGGCCCTGCACCGAGGCCTCGTCGCTCGGTGGGCTGCCGTCGCGCCCTACACTCGGAACCCTAGCTGGCAGTCGTCGCGGGGCCATCCTGAAAAGGAGAACAAGAGCACCACAGTCAGAACAGTATACCTGGTGAGCTGGCACAAGTAATCACAAGGAAAACTTGAGACTTTCATAAAGCAGATCAGTATACCCGGTGAGCTGACATAAGTAATCACAAAGAAAACTTGAAACACACACGCAATCAATGTTTTCATGCATTAAGTCGGAAATCAGGAGTCAGGGTCCTGGTGTACGGATACGTCGGCCGCCGCACCAACACTGGGCTCCCTGAACTGATAACCACACTCAATACACTAAACACTATTGCTTCACATAGAAAGAAAGGACGATCAGAGTCTGCGGTAGAACCGACCGCCTCTGATACCAATTTGTCACGACCCGTCCTCGGGGCCCGTGCCGTGACTACCCCAAGCCCGCCTTCCATAGGCCAGGGGCTGGCGACTAGCACCAAGGCGTAAAATCCCAGTAAACAGGGAAGGCATTGCCTTTATAAGTAACAACCACACAGAGTCAGCAAGCGGAAAGTAAAGTGCAGAAAAGTAAGGGGCCGGAAATACAAGCCCAACTGTAAAGTACAACTGAAAAGAAAAAGAACAGCAACTGAAGAAAAGACGGCGGCCTCGTGTCGTCCACTGGCAATCCCACCTGAAGGGTGGGTACAGATAGCCTCCAGGCTCCTCGGGTCCCACGTCCGCTCCGAGCACGTCCCGCCCAGTGGTCCACCTCCAGGTACCGTCCTGCTCCACGCCCCAACCGTGATCAGCGCTGTCCGTCGTCTGCAACCAACACAACAAGGTGCGGGCATAGCCCGTGCAGGGGTGAGTACAACTACTCAGTAAGGACCCCGAGACCCCCGAAGGTCTCTCGAAATCCACAAAGGATATAGCACAAAAGAAAGATGCAATCACGAAGTAACATCTGACTCGACTTAGGTATATGCCCATACATATACCTAAGTCCCCAATTCTAGCTCTGCTCACGAGCTCAAGAACAACTCAATCCACAAAGGAAAGCAAGACCCAAATCCACAAAGGAGAGTAAACAGTAAATCCACAAAGGATGGTTCAACACAATCCACAAAGGAGAGTAACATAAGATTCAGCTCAACCAGGTATACTTTTTCAGATGACGTCAAAGACGATCACTGATCCGTCTCAGTCGTCGGACCCACGAAGGATCGATAGGTACTAACCCCCGCAAAAAGACCCACGTAGGATCGGGCTCACACAGAACCTGTAGGCAGTGGCTCACACAGAACCGGTAGTAAGGACCCACGGAGGATCGGGCTCACACAGAACCTGAAGCACTGATCCACGTGGGATCGCTGAGTGCAGTAGTCGACGCAGTCCACTGAGGATCTCTGCACAGTCGTCGCCGCAGTCCACGGAGGATCTCTGCTCTGCCGTCGTCGCAGTCCACGGAGGATCTCTGCTCTGCCGTCGTCGCAGTCCACGGAGGATCTCTGCTCTGTCGTCGAGGTCACAGCCAGCGCTAGGGTTCCCGCACGTAGCGAGCTCGTTTAGGAGGGTCCGCTCCACGAGCCGAGGGGCTGATACATCAACTGACACGTAGTCCGAAGTTGATGTATCCAAAAGTTCCGTATCGACAACAGGATCTCAACGCGACAGACGGCGCGTCAATCGGACGCCCGGTCTGAGAGTTATTGGCATTTTCGTCCCAGGGGCCCGGTTGGTTTTTAGGGCAAAACCAACCCGACCGTACTCCGCCTGTATCCGATCCTCGGGCGGAGTATGCCAAAAGTTCCGTCTCACTTAGAGGAAACTACCACAGCTGACGGTACGTCGTTCGGACGTCCGTAGCTCAAGTTATGAGCGTTTCCGCTCCGAGGGCCCGGTTGGCTTCGTGTACGAACCAACCCGGCCGAACCCAAAGTCTTCCGAAACCTTGAGTATAATATACCGAAACGACCGTCTCGATCCAAGGATCGCGTAGCCGCTGACGGTTCGTCAATCGGAGGTCCCAGGCCCAAGATATGGGCGAAAGACCGTAGAGGGCCCGAAACGGGGGTACTGGGCCCGGGGCGACCCGGCCCGAACCCCCCCCCTGGGGTCGGCCGAACCGGGTCGGCCCGAACCGGGTCGGCCCGACCCGGCCCGAACCGGCTCGGCCGGGTCCGGTCCGGCCTGGGCGCGGCCCGGCCGACCGGACCGGCCGGCTCGGTCTTCGGCCGCGCGGCCGAAGAGCCGCCGCCGCGGGGTTGAACCCGCGGCTTGAGAGAAACCGCGGCCCCGCGGGGGGCCGCCTGTCACGCGGACGCGGCCGGGCCGCCGCGTCCGTCCCGGTTCCGCGCGGCCGCGGAACCGGCTGCCGCCGCCGCCGCGGCTTCAGCCGCGGCGGAAGGTTTCCACGGCGGCGCGCCTGGCGCCGCCGCCTCCGGTCGCCGGCGCCGCCGCGCCGGCGACCCGCGCCGCCGCCTCCTTCCGCGGGCCGCCGGAGATGCTCCGGTGGCCCGATTTCTTTCCCGTCTGCGCCGATGCTCCTCCCGGGGGACGATCTTCACTGCGGAGCCAACAAATTGCCCTTGCCGCACGGTTTGTCGACGTCCGCCAAATCCGCACAACCAAAATAGATCGGCGGAGGGTTGCCGGGTCTTGTTCGTTAGACCCGCACCCTCCGCGTTAGTCATAATCCACGGGAGGAACAATAAAACAATCAACAACAATTTTAAATGTTAAAATTGTTCGAAGGTCATGCTTCTTTACTTTAAAAGAAATAAATCACGGGAAGGAAAATATTCCAATCAACCCTTACTTTATCGTCGTCGTCAGAATTGCTCGTCGCGGAAGATGGAGATCGCCGCGTCGTCGCGGAATCGCTCGTCGCGTCGCCAATCTCCGGATCAAGATCAACGGATTTAATTAGTTTAAATCCGTTGATATTGAAATTAAAAAGGGAGAAGAAAAGATCTGATTCTCACCTTTGTTGCCGAACGAGGGTCGGCCGCGGAAGAAGAGGCGTCGCCGAAGAACGTCGCGGGTAGATCTCGTCGACGTCGCAGATCTTGGTGTGCGTCGTCGAATTCCGGTCGCCGGCGTTCTTCGCGTTCTTCGCGTTCTTCGCGTTCTTCGCGTTCTTCGCGTTCTTCGCGTTCTTCGCGGAGAGGGTGGAGGAACGAAGATTCTCTCAAATCCTTTCCAAGGATTTTTATGTTGGTCTTATTTTATAAACATGCCAACACGAAACCGGTTAAGAAACGATCCATCAATTCGTTGAATTAATTCAACGAAAGAAACGACCCATTTAATTCACGAAGAAACAGTCCATTTAATTCACGAAATAAACCGCCCAATTAAATGGTCTGTTAAGAATTAAAGAAAACGCGTCGGTTGACTTTTCAGTTACTTTGACGGGTTTTCGCGGGTGCGTTACTTAGCGAAAGAAACGGCGGGGCTCGTGCGGGTCCCACCGCACAAATATCCTACCAAGGGGTAGGATATTTCTGGATAGCATCCTATCCAGTTCAACTCAGTTCAAGCCGTCTTTAAGTGACTTCAAGTGGCTTCCAAGCAGCTTAAGTGAAATAAAATAAAGTTGTCGCACAAACTTTATTTTATTTCTGACTTAAAGCCGTAAAATTTAAAAACCACGTCTGAGCAAACGCAACTCCGGAAGAGGCGTTTCTAAGCAAATACCGGCGCTGCGATTTCATCGGTGCCCTCAGAATTCGATTCCGGGCACCGGTTCAAAAGATAGAAAAACCTGCTCGTCCGTTCACTGAACGTACCCGAGCCAAACTTCGGAAATTGATTCCGGGCACACCGGGCCTCGGAATCAGGTGCCGTCTGAAGCTGCGTTCTTGTAAAATTCCAAAGAAAATTAAGAAAAAAAAAATTTCCTTGAAATTTGCGGGTCTTTACAGTGGGGGTGAGTATTTATAGGTCTGCTGAGTGGAATTCCTTGGAATAAAGTATTGATTATTTTTTCTTTGTCACAAGAGCTACACTACTCACCAAAGTGCCTCATTGCCTCCCTTAATTATCTACTGTAATTTATAGTGACATAAATAGATAAAATCACCATCTTGGATGAATTTTGTCATACCTACATATATAAGATGTCATATTTATTGTATTCCACCATTTTTTTAGTATTTTACGTTTTCTATAATAAATGATCAAATTTCACCCCTCACTTAATATAGACGTCTTGATTAAAAATATTTAATATATTTTTTCAAATTAATCCTCTCATTATGGGAAATTTACCTTTTAAATAAAGATGATATATTTTATAAAATTTTAGAATCATAGTAAAATTCATCTTATTACTAAAAGAAATTTCACATTAATACCACTTAAATCCTAGATACATAACTCCTTGATACATCACAATAGGCATTAATGGTAAGGTGTTCAATAAGGTTACTTTAATAGTGTGGTTCAGCCAACATTGATTTAGTAATTATTTCAATTAACATGAATTTTGCTTGTAGATAATTCCCATTAATCCTTAATTGTTATATTTCAAATTTGTCTTGGTCTAGGGAAAACCCTTATGATGTTACCTCCTTCCAAATCTATGATAAATGAACATCATATGGGATGTTTCTACTAATTGATTCCATGGTTTCTCCCATCACCACTAATTAACTCTTATCATTTACCTTCTTAATAAACAAAAATTATAATAGTTACTTTATAATGTCTATATTGTTGGGTTTCTTGAATTTAAAAAGTGAATAAAATATATAGATGGGGTAAAAAGGTTTGAATAAAAATGTGGGATTGTTTTTAAAAAAAATGGGAGATATTTACTTTCTGAGAGAGCCTTGTATGGATCTTATAAAAAGGATACCTTGGATCAATACCAAGGGGGAGAGAAGAATATATTGTTATCCAAGATATAGCATCCACGATAGAATAGGTATGGGTTCCACCTTTGTAGTAGCAAACGTGTCAATTATGTCGATTGAAGTGTTGACAATGAAAAATGAATCATTGATGATAGTGTGGGAAGAGATCCATGATGTATAGTTCCATGTATCAAAATTATTCTTAATGATAATAATTAGGCAGCTTGTCTTGGTAATAAAAATCAGTAGTAAAAAATATGGTGAGATCATGTGTGAGAGATAAAATTCTTTAATGTGTTAGAAATTTTTATGGGTGATATAAATTTTGATGAGTGAGTGATAAAAATATTTCAAGTTAAGGAAATATTTTAGGTGTGGGGCAGGGGAGATTCTATGTGTATAAAGAGATTATCTATGAGATATATTTGTAATTTTGTATATGGTAATTAAACAATGGGAGCGAGTAGATATGGAAGGTTTGTAATGTTGGAGGACCTGAGGTGGCTGATTTCTTGGTGGTCAAACTAGATAATGACATCCATTGTGAGGTTGTCAAGGTTGTAATTCCTGACACTGAGTGGAGTGGGGCCTCCCCTGGCCAACATCGGTGTCAGCTGGTCCAACCCTTCACCTAGAGCACCCCATGTGAAGAACTCTGCCTCCATGTAGTATAGATTCAGGGTGAACTCAGGTAGGTCCTCATCAAGCATCGATCCAGAGTGGATACATGTTGTGAGGGGGAGTATGGTGAGGAAAAATATGATGGAAGAGAAAAAATAGTGAGAAAGAGGAGGAGGGGATGATTCCATGGATAATTTTGTATGTGTTATGGGGAAACCTCTATTTATTTAACATATATATATATATATATATAGAGAGAGAGAGAGAGACAAATATCCAACCCAATAGACCAGAGCGTGGTCAAAGACATGGATGATTTTATTGTAACTAGAATAAGGTACCATTGGTCACACCTAGACATCTATATATTCCATTTTCAAAGTTGTGAAATCCATTTTTTAGATTGAATTACCTGGTTTTAATATTTACCCTTCAATTGACATCATTTTAATATGACTACTAATAGAATATTCTAATGAATAAATGTTATTTTGTCCATGCATTTGACCTATACCACACCCACCCATCTCTAATATTGTTAATTGAAAAACATTTTTCCTAACCATGAAGAAGGTTTCCTCCAAAATACAATGATTACAAATGAAGGGAAACATAAATGAGTATGGGATATCATATATAGATATAATTTAATAAAACATGATATATTATGGAAAAAAAGAGCTTCAAACCATATAACGAATGACTATTAAAAAAGATAACTGAAACAAATGGGCCACATAGTTAGCTTAAACTATGTTGCCCAGTACGTATGGTTAAATAAGCCATGTTTCTCCATCCACATGGTTAAATAATCCATGTGGGGTGTTGCAGGGCTCCTCATAGTGGAGCGAATGAGATGTGCACAGTTTTTTTAACTGTGCATTATAGCCTGTCAGAGGTGTGTTTCTTGGGTATATAGGGATTCATGGGTAGATAACGGTTAGAAAAAAATTTCTCCCAAACCATGCGACCCACTATCCTTGTACAACAGACATTTCATGGTTATCCTATAGATTGGATAAGAATGCAGCCAAACTATGTGCCACTTTAAATTTTGGGTGAATTTCTATTTTCCATTCCATCTATTTTACTCCTCTCCCTTTCATTTTTTCCTCCAATAAATAGACCCTCTATCATTGATTCATTTTCCAAGGTGAAAGTTGTAATCAGATCTTCCCATTCTTACATGAACCCACTAAGGAGTCATTATATCACTAGGTCACCCTCTTTAGTCCCCTAGGTCACAATATAGCAAAAATGACCACATGGTTTCCTTAATATTAGAATTTTATATCAATTCAACACTTGTTAGTCAAACTGAATAGAATCCCTCTGTATCATTAATATCCCATCATGACCTCATTGGCCCCATACGAAAAAGAAATACTAGCATCTGTCTCATGATATGGCTCAAGCCTGCCACCCATCTAGATTCATCACTAGGCTAGTCATTACACACCCAACCCATCCAAAGTCTACAAAGGGAAAACACACCTAGATAATCACATCTTATTAGGGGAAGAACACTCACCCCATCGTAATCTCAACTAGCCCAAAGGCTATAAGATATCTCCACATTCACTAAGGCCTAAAAGATCCACTCACTCTAAACCATCACAATCCCATACTAATAGGTCTCCAATAAACCTATACTAAGGGCCTATACACTTGATTAATTCATTCAAAATCTCACCCCTCACAACCTGTGTATCTCAATGAATACATTTATCATAAAGTCCTATAATACCAGAGGTCAAGGCATTGATCCAATGCATAAGTATAGTAATATAATCCCAGAAATCCCAGAACCATAGTTATGATGCCATTACATTGTCATAATATATAGAAAATCATGTATCAAAAGACTGAATGGTTTATTTTTCATGGTAAAATAGATACATACATGAACCTTTTGTCAGAAATAACTACACAAAATAAAACATAATTTTTTTGATGATAAAGACTTTATTCTATCTAGAAAATCATTGCATATCTTTTTAGTACACTTTAATAAATATTGAGGAAAGGAAACAATATAAGGGTGAGATCAAATTCTCTATAAGGGTAGGTACAACAGTAGAAATAATGAAACAATTATAATAATCATTATGACATGGTAAATATCAGAACACAAATTCCATGTAATCAATAAACTAAGAAGTAAGTGCGCACACAATATGAAAAGGTAAATAATTTAAAATACAGTCAATTTAAATAACTAAATATCTAAAAATCAATATTGAATGGTAAGAAACTGAAAAAACATTCCATTTAATTAATAAAATAATAATTAAATGCATCAATTAAGTTCTTCATAGTGAAAATCTCATGGATAATAAATAATAAATAAAAATGAAGTCAATGCTTAAATATTGTATGTCATGTCTTTGGCACATGAAAACCTATATTGTCAAGACCTTTCCCAATATAGTTTAAAACTATCGGTAGAAACCTATTTAATTTTCTCAACTAATTTGTCTTATGAGAATATGTTGATGCATTTAGGGGCTAAATAAAGACTGATCCCTGCCCTCTACTACCTATCCAATGTATTCCTCATATTAAATAATCAATTTAATTAATAAACAATTTTCCTTATCAAATATCTATATTGATTAAAGAATATCAATTTGTCAATATTTCCTCATATAATAAAATACATTTAATGTAAAAACCAGATGTAAAAATGATATATGTTTTAGTCAATACACTTATCCATGATACACGATAAGGATAATAAGGGTAAATTCAATGTCTAATGATCGTAAAAAATTAAATATTTCAAGGGGACTAGAAAATAAATAACGGAAGTGAATGTCAATACCATCCTTTGAAAAATCAATCATAAAGAATCTTGAGGAAGAATAAGGATGGTATCAATACGACATATTCCATGTGGATTAAAAATAAAAGGTTTTATTACTTGATCAATGGAAATACTATAAAAATATCCTTTAAAAACATTCTCAATGAAAATATACTTTTCATTTAGGAAAATTTTTTAAAATAATTTTTTTGGAAAATCACTTTTAAAAAAATCCTTAAAAGTAAATATTTTAAACTTGAAAATGAAGCTCTGAAGAAATAATTGTAGGTAAATCTATACATGCCATACAATTAAAAAAGAACATTCATTTTACATGGTAAAAAGGTTATAAAAATCCCTTGTTTAGAAAAAGTTATGAAGATTACTTTGAAAAAAGTTTGTAAAAAAAGGGAAAATTTTATTTAATAAATAATTTTAAAAGTTTTAATAAACATTTTTGGAAAAAAAATTATAAAACAACGTTTTCATATGAAAAAAGTTTCTCTAACTAAAGAGAGAAATGATGTAGGTTTTTTAAAAAACATTGTATAATAAATTTTACGTAAAAAAGTGTAAAATTGGTACTATTACATAAAAAAGGTCATAAATAACTAGTGGAGACGAAATTTAAAGGGTTTATTTAACAATGATAACATAATTTCCTTAAATTTATTTTCAAGTACAAATAATTTCGAATAAAATTAGACTTTGAAGTAATCCCTTGAAATGATCATAAAATTGAAGTAATAATAAATCAATGAATATATTATGTGTATTAATAGAAAATACATATAAAACAAGTGTAAATACAAAAATATATATTAAAATGTTAATACTCATATAATCGTAAAATATTAATGACAATGAGGAAGTAATATAACCCAATGAAAAGGAATCGGGATATGAAATTATTTACCAGTTGGAAACTTTTAATTAAAATAACATTATAAGAAATAATTTAAATTGAAACTAAAAATTACATGAATATAAAATAATTCATGATATAATATATCAAAATTGGTATTTGATACACCACAAAAAATAAGTAAGTGGTGAATATGACATTTATCTCACAGATGTAAAGAGTGAGAATAAAATCCCTTGCCTTGCATTTCCTTTTGGGTAAATGACTTTAAACATCCTTTATAAAGGGTTTAAATATGTAAATAAATTATAAAATAAATATAATCATATTTATAATAACATATATTATCTTTTTATATTATCTTATTACCCGTTTCATAATTATCTTTCATTACATTCCCTATTCCAGGTGTTAATTGCCTAGTTTTTGTAGTATGTTTTGACTTGTTACTTATTATTCCTATTAATTGGATAATTATTTAATAATATATATAATATAATATATATTTAGTATAAATTTATATAAAATAATCCATAATATTTGGATAGAGGAAATGAAATGCACTGTTCATGGAGAAGGTAGGTCATATGTACGCAAGATCCCTACTTTCTTTTCTTTACCGTATTAAAAGAATGACAAGTAAATGATATATATATATATATATGTATGTTTGTATGTATGTATATTATAATTTCATTATCATATCTATATCATATAATTCACATAGTTTCATTAAAACCATCCTTTATACGTTCCATGTATAATGTGAACGAGTCACATCGCTTTGAAGAGGCGTTAGTCTACACGTCCACAAATGATGTTATCGTATAACCATAAAATTGAAAGAATGAATTTTTGAGTTATAAAAGAATTAATTAAGAATAAATAAAACATAAATATCATATATATCTTATAAAAAAATCATTTACATCATAATTTCCAACCATGGGAGGTGGGAAGTAAAAAATGAATGATATCATTTCGTGAGGCAGTAGATCGTCGTACATGAACGGTAAGTTCATTTACCATTTAATGGAAGTGTGTGTAGATATATACATAACTATTCTAATAAAAATTAATATATTGTGTATATTAATATTATTATATAATAATTCAAGAATAATAATTTATGGAGTAAAGATAGAAATAATCTAAAGTGATCGTTGAAGAAGGTTACCTCTTATTCAGGTATCTCCTTTTGGTTTATACCAAAAGACATACTTGGTTGGATTTTTGACCAAAGTGTGTCCTCTAGGATTTGTGAAATAATGTAGGATATTATTTGGGAAGATTTATTTGTGATTTAATTTCTTTAGAGTTGTAAATAAGTTGGAGGGGTGAGTTCCTTTTATAGCGGAGGAGTGACATTCTAGCAAATTTTTTAAAATGGAATTCCACCCACGTTTTTACCATGAAAATTGGATATAATAATATTCCAAATTAAATATAAGGTATTATATGGTCTAAATATGAACATAAAATGGTTTTTTGAAAATTTTCTAGTCAATTTTAGCCCTTAAGTTTAATGTTTAATCCCTTGTTAAGCTAATTTTTCAATTAATTGTCGTAAATAATTTTAATCACTTTCACTAATATTTTTTTAAAACTATGTTGACCATATTAGTTATTATAAATTATTATTATTACAAACATGTAAATAATTTTTCGGAATTCCAATCATAGAATTGGAAAAAATCAATTTAAATTTAATCATGTAGACAGAATGACAAAGCATGTTTTTAAAGTAAAAATGTTCCAATGTTTTAAATGTTTTGATATACAATTTCACTATGAAATTGGTTCTAATAACATAAATTTAATTATGTAATATAAAATTTACCTGATTAAACATTAAAACAATAAAATAATATAATTTTACCTTAATAATAAATTAGATTAAAAAGCAATTTTGAATTAAAATTCAGTATTTTTCATTATTCATCAAAAACAAAATATATTAGAAAAATAAAAAAAAAGAAAAAAAATTAATTTTGAAATTATTATTTAAAAAATTTAATTTATTTTTACATATAATATTTATAAAAGTTCCAAAAATTATATTTAAAATAGGATCAACATTAAAAGGTGGTTGAAGTGCCTTTATAAAGATATAGGATTTTGTGCTTAAAATTGATTTTGTTCTCATCTTATGACTATAAAATCTATTGGATGAATATAAAAAATATTTCATTAAATATATAAAATATATATTTAATTAATATTATTCAATAATTATAATTATTTTAAATTATTAAGAAAAAATTTCTTTGGAAGCATAACAATAAAAATATATCATTTATATTCATTTGAATTATATTTTTTTTACTTAATAGATAACCTGTGAATTAATTTTATATTTTTATAAACTATCTATTTTAATAATTTAGTTAAAATTATTCGTAACTGCTAATTTAACGTCTAGGTTATATATTATAAAATATTTTAATAATATATTGTTGTTTGGTAAAACTCGATCTTGTGCATAGCACAAACTATCAAAGAAAGTATTTATTCTGTGTGATGCAAGCTAACATAGTGTTGTGTGAATTGAAAGATATAGAATATGTTATTTTTATTTATAATAATAAATATATTATAAAGTCTTCAGTGGTTATATTCCTTTCAATATTTGGTGTTTTGTGTCATACATGCTATCAAATAAAAGTTACTCTTTTAGAATTTTTGTGGGTGTTATAATAAGGGTCCTTAGTGGACCTTGGAACATGGTGAAATCCATTCATTGAAATTTAATTATTTTATTAAAAGATTTATATAATTTTTACATGTAGATCACCCTCGATGGATAGACCACATATATCACATTCCATATAAAACATGAATAATTCTATAGGGGAAATGCATAAGGACCACCTAACTCAACCATAGAGTAATTCCAATGGAATAATCACCCGGTAGCTCTCATACAAGATTATATAATATCAAACCTCTATCAACCCTCATCAATAGGTCTTAACTCAAGCCAAATCATACAAATTAATTAATGATAATCCATCATAATTAATTAAATAATTCACAACAAATGATTCAATTTTGTTTAAAAAGGAATAATGCCTATAACTCATTAAGCCATAACCAACCACAAAAACCTCAAGGAACGGGATGTAGTATACTCTCTACACTCAATCAAACCTAATCCATGAAAAATCCCCACTTCAATCTCCTAATTTAATGGTCAATTCCATCCAAATTATCCAGTAATCCCAAATAATTCCATATAGTGATGTAACTTAACCCAAACTATGTGAAACAGTGTGCATACATTGTATCAGGACATCCTCTAGACATGAAATGAAAAAGGCCCATCATTTTCAGATGATTTCACCATTCTTTGGTGAAATAATTAATAAAACACTAGTGTGAGACAACTCAAATCATTTCAATTGATATTAACTAATAGTAGAGAAATGAAGATGAAGATATTCACCATAAATCATTGAAAAATCACATAAGGATCACCCAAAATCCAATGGGGATTGATGGAGGGAGAGGGGAGGAGGAATCTGGACCTTGTGCATGTGAGGGAGAAAGAAGAGGGTCTACCTTATTAAAAATTTAGGAGATATGTTGGGTAATTTTACCTATTTTAAAGGGACACATAGTTTGGATTCCGGATTTCCAAACCTTGCACCAACCTTGAATCCTTCACTATCTACAACTAACACCCTCACATGGTTGGGCTGCATGGTTAGCCAAAATGTGCAGTAACCATGAAATCTAATCTATAATACCCCACATATTGTTTCTATAATCATGCAGTAACTATGTTCCTCACCCCTAGGATAATCCAAGACACAAAGATTCCTTTGAAATTCAAATAGTTAATCCTTAGTCATGTGCTAATCATGAAAACCAACCATGAGATTTAGAAAATGAATTGAAAACCTCTACACACTTAGGGTGCTTCATAGTTTCCCCTAAACTGTGCACACAAAACTGTGCTCCAGCGAATAAGTCCTATAAAAATTATAAAATATAACCTGAAGTGCCCAATATTTTCCTAAAAACCCAATACCTTTCATCCTGTGGACCATATAAATAAAACACACTGAAATTCTAAAACTATTTTAATTTCAATCTGAGTCTCAATTCAAAAAAATACCCCTGCTTTAAAATTCCCAAAATTCAAATTCCTTTTAAAATTTATAAATCAGTAGTAGTTTCGTTTTAAAAAATCTATACCATAGAACTTCTAATTCCAAATAATCATTGGTTTCCTTTCAACCAACACATCAAACCTACCATGGTCATTCATTTATATCTAACTTGTTGCGTTGTACTCTAGAACATTGAGTGACATTCAACTCTAAAACTCCAAACATGGGGTGTATAATTCATCAAAGACTGATCCAATTCTATTCAATATCATTGAAACAAGAATATGTTTCTTATCCATTCCCTTATATACCAAGAAACTATAGTTTCATCAACAAATTCATCCTTGAGCCTATAGTTCTCCCCGCTATAATACTCTGCTCATAAAGGCTGATTTTGATCCATGGATCTCTAAACCATTAGAATCACATACCAAAAACTCATTTCTTGTTTCTATAAGACATGAACGATATGATTTTAATATCACCATGTCAAATTATATTCAAATTCACCAGTCATGAATCCTTTGGATGACAATTCTCAAAGGTGATTGTGTTCATCGACCAACATGTTATCTCATTACCACCGGAACATAATGCATCAACTCCCCATAGGTATCTCAAGATCATTCAGTTCCACCAATAAATTCTAAACCCGATATTTAGTGTAATTAAATAATTTTTATATTAAGGTCACTACTTAAAAAATATCACACATTCATCAAAAGGGTTACGAAATCATAGTTCATGTAAACGACAGACTACCGCCTCACAAACCGATGTCATTCATTTTTCCGTTACCATCTTTAAAGGTTGGAAATAATGATATATTTATAGAATATATATGATAAATGTGATTTTTATGATTTATTTATGCTTCTAAAATTATTATATTACACAATCCTTTAGTCTTTAAATTTTGAGGGAATATGATAATGTCGTTCATGTGTACAGTGGACTACTATCTCGCGAAGTGATGTGACTCATTCATTCTTTACAAAAAAATGTATTAAGGATTATTTAAATAAAAATATCCAATATAAATGAAATAATAATGATAATATAATATATATATATATATAATTTAATTCTATTTCTTTCAATATGAGAAGAAAATGGATACAACGTTCAAGTGTACGTACAACCTACCGTCTCCACGAACGGCGTATTTCATTTCCTGATGAAAATTTTTATGGATTTCTCTAAATATATATATACTGAATATATATGATATTTACATCTTGGTTTACATTATGTAGATGATGAAATAATTATCTGAGTAATAGGAAGAAAACATAATAAGTCCAACATACTTAAATAAAGGCGATTAACACCCAAAACAATGAAAATAATGAAAGATTGTTAACAAATAGGTGATAATATATTATAAAAGGATCATATGTGATATTTTAAATATTAAAATGTTTATTTTATAAGATAATAACATAATTTAAAACATTATACCTGAGTTTTAATAGTGTTAAACCAAAAGTAATCATAAGGTAAGATATTTCATCTCAATTTACATTCCATTGAGAATTAATTGTTATTATGTGTTAATTCACTTTGATAAAGAGTATATACTAACCCTATGGAATTTAATATCATGAATACTAAATTATTCAAGGTATTTTATGTTTTGATTTGAATTATTTCATCTAATGGGATTTTGATTTTAAAATTACAAATTGATAAAAGTTATTGTGAAATATCACTTTCTTATGTGATTGTTAACATTATCTTGAAACAATCACTTTATTGTAAAAAAATTTCATTAGACGGTAAATTATTAATAAATATATATATTATTTTTTAATATAAATGATTATTTCCTAAATTATATACCATTTTTAAATAAATTTTTTACTTTGAAATTTATTTTATTGACTGGGGAAATATTGATAAATCGGTACCCTTTACTCAATATGTATATTTAATAAGGCACATTGTTTATGAATTAAATTCATTATTATATAAAAGAATAATTCATTAGAATATTATTCCATGGTTTGGGTACCTTTTAAATTAATCCCCTCAATGCATCTATAGTCTAATGAGATGAATCGGTTGGCCAAATCAGATGGTATTTTACCCAGTATGTTTAAACTGCCTTGTGAAAGGTCTCAATGATAATGGTTTCATGTTCCTGGGAAACATGGAACTAAATATTTAATAATTTCACTCATTCATAACTATGATATTATTATTTTCCATGTGATTTCTTCAATTTAATTATCTATTGATTTGTTTCATTATCAGTTTATTGATTAAATGGCATGTGTTTCTGCTATTTATCCTGCCATATTGATTATTCCTTATCTAGATATTTATGTGGCATGTTTTTTAGTCATCTAACATTCCATATTGACTATGATTATTGTTTCATGACATCTTAATTTGTACTTAAACCTTTTTGAGAATTTATTCTCACCCTTATTTTGTTTCATTTCCTTAGGATTTGAAGATGAATTCTTAGAATAGGTTTCAAGGATGCTGAGATTTTAATTTTTTTATACTTTATTTTATATTCCCACCATAATATGGGAATCATGTATGTTATATTATTTTCCAAAACTACTAAACTATACAGTCCATTGGGATTTTAATCTTCTATATATGCCAATGAAGTAAAGTCAGGAACTAGATCTAGGCCACTAGGGTTGGGTTACTAACATAAATCATTTGAAATTTTCATAAGGATCACCCCAAATACAAGGGTGATAAAGGAAGAAGAGGGGAGGAGGTGGTTGGAACATTCCCATTGATCAAAATGGTATACTATAGACACCTCTAGATACCCTATGATTTCTTCAATAAGGAGTATACATAAAAAACAATCCATATATATATTGTATTGGTAACCCTATATAAATAACAAAATTATCAAATATAATGTATTTTGATGCACATGTATCAAATAAAGAAAAAAATAAGGTTGATGCCACAATACTCATACATATAATTGTATATTTCTAATTACACTTCATGGATGTAATCTTTTCAATAGAATTAGGTTGGTCAATACCCTATCCCTATTCCTCCATAACTTGAATCCCCTGAGGTACAATTCCCTTTTTTCACTATTTTTGTTAAGAACTATGATAACCTCTATGACCTGAATAGTTAAAGGAATTCCAATTTACCAATAGATATTGTGCCCTTATCCCTTCCAATAAACCCTAGGTCCGAATATATTTGTAATCACTCTCCCGTCATAGTGAAATTTCACAAAACCTTTTCATGTTCTAAAACTCCCCATGGTATAAAAATTCATAAAACCCGTTAAAAATCTAGTTGATCATTACCCTATTTTTTTCATAGGTATTTCTTTTCTTTGAATATCCCTCTATGAGTAAGTGACAAACCACTTCTCTGGTTGATTTTCCTACTATCACCCTAGTTAGACTACTCAAATCATAGCTTTCAACATCCAGATGATCCACTCATGATCGCAAAAAAAAATAATCTTATTTTCTAGATGACCTACCATCATTCTGGTTATACTCAACAATTAATTCTTGATTCATGAACTCTGAAAAATATGTTATCATGAATATTTTCAATTGGGAATGAATAGAGTGACTTATGTCATCCTTAAAATTCTTGACTCTAATAGCCTCATCATTCACCAACATGGGTTTGAATAGTGTAAAATCATTAAATAAAGTGGTATAGTTCATCAGTGATTACCCTCCTATACCAAATGTATAAAATACCAATATATATTATCCTTTAGAGTATCTAGGTTGAATTTATCAAATAAATAAGATCATAAATACTTCCAAATTACCCACATATATTTTTCTTCTTAGACCAAAATGTACAAATAGTACTTTCTTGGTCCCAAAATAATATAAGTATCAATCTTCACCTGACTCACATGGGGTGTCTTGAGGTGATCAAAAATTGGCTACATAGACTCGATACCAAACTCAGTTATCTATGGTCCACCCATCACCCTTACAAAGTAGTGTATTTTGTAACTGAAAAAAATAAGTCAAGTATGAAACGGTTGGTCTAGCCATCAATGACCCATGTGTAATGACCCGCTTATCCTTATTGGATTGAGAATACAACAAGACATTAATTAGCCTTAAGAGACATCCCCAAGGAACCAAAAGCTGGCAATAAATGTCGAAGGGTTTAAAAACATGTGGGGGAAGATTTACCCTTTTTGAACATACCACAAAACCAACAACCATAACCAAAAAAATCAACATAATGATGCACGATAAAAGCTATGACAACATAACCATTTATTTTATCATAAACAAACCAAGAGTACCACAGCAGAAACCCACACTAAATCAGAGTAAACATAAGAAAGTAAACTAAAACACTACAAGACGACATCCCAACTCCATAATCCACAAGATCCAAGATTCAACATCATGAACTAGCCCAAGTATCACGAAATAGTTCTATAAACATGTGACACTTTACCTTTTCCAATATCCCGGTATATGTCATCAGCAAAAGCACTAACGTGCAAAAGAAGGTGGTGAGTAATGAAACTCATTAGGTTTTCCCCAATGACTTCCCAAACCATGACTCTAAGATAAAACATGATATCACATGTATATATAACAATTTATATAAAACAATTCTAAAACAGTTCTCAATATAAAAAGTTCCAGGTCAAAACCATTTTCCAACCAAAACCATCTTTTTCAAGAAAAGAAACCAAGAAATGTTTCCAATCAAATTCACATTTCCATTTTGGCACATTCATTTCATTTCACAAATTCACACAACCAACCATGCATGCAACCTGGACCTCCCAATACTCATGAGTGGTGAGTTATCCTTCCACTAAGCCATCACTTAGTGGACTACCTTGATGGGGGTATTTCACGCCCCTATCCATCCCAACCTTTTAATGGTGGTACATCTCTCCCTTATCCATCCCAAACTTTTTATGGGTGTACTTCTCGCCCTTATCCATCCCAATGCATATGGACACACACCACAACCCATTCAAATCCATGCCAACCCCAAGTGTGTTCAAAACCTTTCAATAAAGCATCAAAACTTTTATTGAAAACCATTTATTTCAAGCAGTGAAACCATAACCAGTTTAAAATCACCATTTTAAATTAACTTCAACAAACACTTTCCAAAAACACACAATTTCCATCACCCGTTACTTAAAAGGGGTTTCAACTATTCTTTCACAGTAGATAAACAAACCATTTCAATGAAGTAAAACTATTTGAAACGAATCCTTCAAGTTCTATGAAAGTGGAATCGAGAGTGGAGCCCCCTACCTCAAACAATTAGGAGAAACCAACCAATAGGCGAATAACACCAATTAAAACCGAGTCAACTACTATGCAAAACCTCCTTAGATTCCTTACCCTAGTACCAAAAAAACTAAAACCTGACATAAAATTCATCCACTACCTTATATCTACCCACCTTGTGCGTAGATCTAAGGATCCATGAAGAGGGAATGAGGAGATCTAATAAAACTAATGGAAATGAGACAAAACCTCCATCAACCGGCCTCTAAACGCCAAGGCAAACCTCTGGATCACTTCCAAAATGCCTGGTATGTTTTCTCCCACCTTAAACAGAGACAAATCTGGAGTTATGGCCATCTAGGAGCAAAAACGAGTGGGTTTAAAGATAAAACATATTACATCCTTAAAAATAGGATCTAAGTTGACCCTGCGCATGGTTAGTCTGCGTGGCTAGGAAAATCGTGTGCTAACCGTGCGGCAGTCGCTGCATGGAAGGGCCGCTCCGCACAGCCTCCTCGCACAGTTTTCCCAAACCATGCACACACTGTGCGGTCTGCTCTTTCCAAAGTTACCACCACCTGCACGGATTCTGCACGGTTTGGGCAACCCGTTTAAAGCCTGTATGTCCCCACTTTTTCCCTTTAACACTTTAAAAATCTCCAAATATTCCCAACCATTTCCCATATGATTCATGTACATAAAAAGGCATAAAACAAGGGTTACTTACCAGAATCCGGGGGTACTAAATTCTCCCCACTGTTGGCTTTTCTGTCCCCAAAAGGTAGAAAACCATCACTTGCCTGAAAGAGTTCTTGCCACTGCTCTTTTGTATTTTATCGCGTCCCCAAGTATCTTCCTGAATCTGACCATGTTTCCAAAAAACCCGCACTAGACTGATGATTTTTCCAGGAAAGACTTTATCCTAGATATCCCCAATCCACAGTAGAATATTTAACAACAAAGCATCCGGCTCTAGGTCAACGTGATCCCATCTGATCACATAGTCAAGATTGGGCTAATACTTCTTCAACTGAGATACATAGAACACATTATGCACTACACTGAACTGTGGTGGTAATGCCAACCGATACGCCACCTCGCCAACCCATTACAGTATCTCAAAAGGTCCTATGTGTCGAGGAGATAATTTTCCCTGATTCCCAAAATGACAATGTCCAATCCATGGAGAGATTCTCAAAAAGACATGATCACTCACCACAAACGACAACGATCTTCGATGATGATCTGCATAAGATTTCTGATGACTATGTGGCGTCTCCATCCTTTTTTTATCAACTTAATCTTCTCCATTGTTTCTTGGACAAGGCTCGGCCAAACTAGTCATGTTTGACCTATTTCAACCCAAAAAAGTGGAGAACAACAAGGACGACCATACATTGCTTCAAATAGAGCCATGTGTATCGAGGCCTGATAACTATTTTTATATGAGAACTCCACTAAAGGCACGTGTTTTTCCCATAAGCCACCAAAATCTCTTACACAAGCCTACAACATTTCTTCCAATGTCTGTATCATCCTTTAGGATTGTCCATATGTCTGAATATGATACAACGTACTCATATTCAACTGTGTTCCCAGGACATTCTATAAGGATCCCCAGAAACGAGATGTGAACCTCAGATCTCTATCTGACATGATTAAAACTGGCATGCCATGTCTCTTTACCACTTCTCGGATATCAATTTTGGAAAGATCCCCCACCATATTAGATTCACGAATAGGGATGAAATGGGCCTACATGGTAAGCAGATCCACTATCACCCATATGGAATCAGGCTTCAGAACCGTTCTTGGGAGACCAGTAACGAAATCCATAGCTATCTGCTCCCATTTCCACACTGGAATTGGTAGAGATGGCAATATACCTGCTGGTCGCTGATGTTGTGCTTTAACTAGATGACAAGTTAAAAACCTTTAAATAAATTCAGCTACCTTCCATTTCATGTTGCTCCACCAAAATTATGCCTTTATCACCTTATAAATCTTCTGTATTCCTAGACGAACAACCCTTCTGGAATGGTGGTAAGCATGAAAGAGTTGTTCCTGAGTAGTTAAAGGTACAACCATCTAATCTCGAAACCTTAAAACTAAACTCATATCCATGTTCCATCCCTCAATGGTCTCCCCACCATTGAGTTTTGAACTCATTGCAACACAGTCTACATCGGATGCTTGTGCCTCGTTTACTATATCCACCAAATCAGGAACAAGCACAAATAAAAAGAAACCGCAACATCATCTCAGTATTCACATTCCATACGCATGTTGGCTAGGACCGATATCAACTACCACTCATCTGAAGCTTCTTGCGCCAACTGAGCATAAGAATTTCTAGTTAATGCATCGTACACCAAATTTCCATTACCCAACGTATACATCAAGTGAAATTCGAACATTTAAGATACTCCATCCATCTCTTCTTCCTCAGATTCAAATCACTTTGTGATAAAACATGCTTTAAAGTCTTATGATCTGTATACATAGTGTATTTCCCACCAAAGAGATAATGATGCCAAGTCTTCAAGGCATGGAAAACTAAATCTAACTCAAAATCATGTGTTGGGTAGTTATTTTCATGCAATCTAAATTTTCTTGACCCATAAGCAACATCATGGTATCCTTGCATGAGAACACATCCCAAACCATATCTTGAAGCGTCACAATACACCACCTACCCCTGTCCTAATTTAGGAAAAATCAATATGGGTGCTAATGTAAGGAAATCTTTAAACTCTTGAAAATATATCTAACATTCCTCAGACCATTAAAATGCACTATTCTTATATTTCAATGCTATCATAGGAAATGCTAGTCGTGAGAAGACACACACAAATCGTCGGTAATAACTAGCTAGACCAAGAAAACTTTGTATTTCAAAGACATTCTTCGGCAGTTTCAAAGAAAGAACATCTTATATATTTTCTAGATCCACTGAAACAACTTTTTCAGAAACAACATGGCTCAGATATCATACCTCTTGTATCCAAAAATCTCACTTTGTTAATTTGGCATACAACTGATGGCCTCTCAATATTTCCAACACTATCGCCAAGTGTTGATCATGCTCAACCCTTGTTCTTGAATACACAAATATGTTGTCCACGAACACCACAACAAAAGAATCCATGTATCACTGAAATATCTGATTCATCAATGCCATAAATACTGCTGGTGCATTCGTAAGACCAAAAAGAATGACTACATATTCGTAGTGGCCATATCTACTTCTGAAGGCTGTCTTCGGAATATCCTCCTTCCGAAGTCGTAACTGGGGATATCCTGACCGCAAGCCAATCATAGAGAACCACTGAGCTCCCCTCAATTGATAAAATAGGTCAACAATGTGTGGAAGTGGATATATATTCTTTATAGTAACTTGGTTAAGTTTACGATAATCCACACAAAGCCTCAAAGGTCCATCTGCTTTCTTTATAAACAAAACGGGTGTCTCCCTGGAGAAGTACTTGGTCGAATGAAACCCTTGCTTTCCAGCTCCTATAACTGCACTTTCAATTCCCGTAACTCTATTGGTTCCATCCTATAATATGGAAGGGAAATAGTACTGTTCCTCAGAAGGATATCAATCATTAACTCTACATCCCTTAGAGGTGGTAACCCTGAGAAGTAATTGGGAAAAACATATGGAAATCGATCCACAATAGCTGGAAAACTGTTTTCCTCAATCTCTTATATTTATTCTAAAGTCAATGTTGCCAGTTGGTAAGATATCATTCCCACCATTGGTGTTAATAAGTTCTTTGCACCTTTCTTTACCATCCTCTCTCCTCTGAAGAGATGGTCGATGCCTTCCTTAGTCATGAAAGTAACTGATCTTCTATAACAGTCGATGTGAGCCTTAAACATTGTCAACCAGTCCATACACATGATTATTTCATAGACATCCATTTCCAACATCAAGAAGTCCCATTTTAACTCATCTTAATCAAATGTTATAGAACATTCTCTACAAACAAAGTCTTGACGTTCTCTTTCACCAAGAGGAGTTTTCAGTTTCAAAACAGAAGGAATCATTTCCAACTTTACGTTCAGAAAATCAGAAATATGAGAAGAAAGAATAGAATGTGATGAACCAGTATTGAACAACACTTGCATGAGGGTAGAATTCAAAATAATCTTACCTATCACCATAGACAGTCCAGACTAGTCATCCACAATCACATGTTCGGCTCCATACAATTGCTTTGTTGCTACACTTTGCTCTTTATTACCTTGTTAAGATTTACCTGCCAGAGGAGGCATGGTATTCCAAGAATCACCATAGCGAGCTCTATTCTATTGGTGAGATGATTTTGTTCTCCATGCCCTGTGGAAGCATAAAATTATTGCGACACCTGAGAAGTGTCATGAACACCCGACCGTGGAGCACTATGATAATATCACTAAAGATGCCCCATCTTGTTGCAATTGCAGCATGCTCTCGGTGGTGTTGTACATTATCGTTTCATGTGATCAATCGTGCAACATTGAAAACACCCGACATTCATCATGGGTCTTGGGGGAAGATTCACCAATCCAGCCTTCTGATTCTGATTCGCACTCCCACCTTGGAAGTAGGTGTCCCTCTTCCACTTGTTCCCAGCATTAGAGTTCCCACCCATTCCCATGGGTATCATCATACTTCCTCCTCCCATATCTCTTGAGATGTCTCTTTAAACTATAGTTTCTCTATTTACCATATCCGTATAATCCTTGATATAGATCACAACTATATTCGAGCGAATCTCCTGTCGCAACCCTGATTCAAAGATGCGTGCCTTCAGCAACACACTATTAGCATCTTCCGGTGAAAAGTGCACTAAATTCATTAATTTATCCTCATACTCCATGACAAAGAGATTCTTCTACTTCATGCTAAAAAAGTCTACCGTCCTCTAGATCTTGAATGTGTGAGGATATAATTGTTTATTGAACAATTCCTCAAATTCTTCTGAGCTCAGGCCTTGATCCACCTTAGCCTATACCACTATCTCCCACCACTGTCGTGGAATATCCTCTACCATATAGTTCTCCAACATTACTTTCAGTTCTGTTGGTGTGCCGATGAAATCGAAGATACGATTCATCCTACTCAGCCACACCTCCACCCTTTCTGGTTCAGAATCACCCAGAAAGATGGGTGGATTCTGCTTCCGGAACTGGACGGAATGGACTACATGCCTTGAATCATCCCTCTAATTCCCCATGTACACAGCCTGAAATGCTTGAACTATAATTTCGACAAGCTGCTGGTTCACCTGTGGCTTAGGTGCGAACACATTCTCCGCATCCTCTTCCGTTTGGTTTCTACGATGCCTAAAGGGTGTCATTATCTTTACAAACAACACATGTTGTTAGTCCCACATCCTAGCAACTGAAGTATTATCATTTCAATTTCTATCACATCACTATCCCATCATTGATTTCCAACCATCATGCTTTTCCACATTTACCCATTTATAAATAAAATCATTTCTTTATTCTGAAAAACAATCTATTTTCAAAATACATCAACCATTCTCTTTTCAAAATATTTCATTTTAAAACAAGTTAATTTTTTTAGAAATTACTCTTTTGCATAAAACCATAGTCCATTTCTCAAAATGATATATGCACTATTATTGGTATGTCATTCGTCCAATGCATGTCATGTTCATCTCAATTGATAAACCCAGGACAATGAGATTTGTTATCATATAAGTGTCTCCAAAACAATTATATACACAACACCCTTGTAACTTCAAGTTCATAATAAAATGGTTAGCTACACATTTTTTATGCTCTACATTCCATGTTCCAACAATCCTACTCCTTCCTAATATGACCACCCAAGGAATAGGCACATAAGAATTCATTGCCAAGACCAAAAAAACTGATGAATTCTTATTCCACAAATAAAGGAACAAGCTGATTTCATTTATACCCCAAGGACCGAGCCAACTGATACCATTTTTAATGACCCGCTTATCCTTATTGGCTTGAGAATACAACAAGTCATTACATGTCCTTAAGCGACATCCCCAAGGTGCCAAAGGCTGGAAATTAATGACGAATGGTTTCAAAACATGTGGGGGACAGTTTACCCTTTTTGAACTTACCACAGAACCAGCAACCATAACCAAACTGATCAACTAAATGATGCATGATAAAATCTAAGAGAACATAACCTTTTATTTTATCATATACTAACCAAGAGTACCATAGTAGAAACCAACACTAAATCAGAGTAAACAGCGGAAAGACAACTAAAATACTACAAGATGACAACACAACTCCATGCTCCACAAGATCCAAGCTCCAACATCATGAACCAACCCAAGTATCACGAAGTAGTGCTATAAACATGTGAATCTTTACCTTTTCCAACATCCCGATATATGACATCTGAAAAATCATCAACGTGCCAAAGCAGGGGGTGAGTAATAAAACACAGTAGGTTTTCCACGATGAATTCCCAACCCATGCGTATAGGATAAAACATGTTAGCACATTTATATAAAACAACTTATATAAAACAATTCCAAAACAGTTATTAATATAACAAGTTCCATGTCAAAACCATTTTCCAACAAAAACAATCTTTCTTAGGAAAAGAAACCAAGAAAAGTTTCCAATTAAATTCACATTTCAAATTTTTTCACATTCATTCCATTTCACAAATCCACATAACCAACCATGCATGCAACCTAGACCTCCATAAACTCGCGAGTGGTGAGTTATCCTTCCACTAAGTCGTCACATACCTTAATAACTTGACGGTGGTAATTCACACCCTTATCCGTCCCATCCTATAGATGGGGGTACTTCTCTCCCTTATCCATCCCAACCATTTGATGGGGATACTACTCACCCTTATCCATCCCAATGCATATGAACACACACCACAACCCATGAAAATACATGCCAAAACCAAGTGTGTTAAAAACCTTTCAATAAAGCATCAAATTTTTTATTGAAAACCATTTCATTCAAGCAGCAAAACCATAACCAGTTTAAAATCACCATTTTAAATTCTCTTCAACAAACACTTTCAAAAAACACACAATTTCCATCACCCGTTACTTAAAAGGGGTTTCAACCACTCTTTCACAGAAGATAAACAAACCATTTCAATCAAGGGAAAAAATTTGAAACTATGACATCAAGTTATAAGAAAGTGGAATCAGGAGTGAAGCCATCTACCTCAAGAAATTAGGCCAAACCAACCAACCGACGAACAACATTAACCAAAACCTAGTCAAATACTCCCCAAAACCTCCTTAGATTCCATCCCCTAGTACCATCAAACCCAAAAACCGACATAAAATTCATCCACTACCTTAGATCTACCCACCATGGGCGTAGATCTAAGGATCCATCAAGAGGGAAGAAGGAGATATAAGAAAACTAAAGGAAATGA
Organism: Viscum album; assembly: GCA_963277665.1. Taxonomy (NCBI): domain Eukaryota; kingdom Viridiplantae; phylum Streptophyta; class Magnoliopsida; order Santalales; family Viscaceae; genus Viscum; species Viscum album. The sequence continues at coordinate 194,955,190 of OY728157.1, read as the reverse complement.
GACTTACCTCGATCAACTAGCCTCTAAAAACCAAGTCAAACCTCTGGATCACTTCCAAAACGCCTGGTAAGTGTTCTCCCACCATCACCTGAGAGAAATCCCTAGTTAGGGCCATATAGGAGCAAAAAAGAGGGGGTTTAATGATAAAACGGATTAAATCCTTTAAAATAGGATCTAAGTTTACCCCGCGCATGGTTAGTACCCACAGCTTGGCAAATTGTGCGCTAACCGTGCAGTAGTCGCTGCTTGGATGGGGTACTCTGCACAGCCTCCTCCCATGGTTTTCCCAAACTGTGAGGAAACTGTGCGATCTCCTCATTCCAAAGTGACCCCCACCTACACGGCTTCCACACGGTTTGGGAAACCCGTGAGAAGCTCGTGCATCCCCACTTTCTTCCCTTTAACACTTTAAAAGTCTCCAAACTTTCCCAACCATATCTCATATACTTCATCTACATAAAAATCATAAAACAATGGTTACTTACCAGAAACCGGGGGTACTACACATGACCTATAGATTTTAATAACTATATAAGACTCCCTCTGAGATACTAATCAATAGTGTGTATTGGCATAATAGGTGACTTTGGGTCTACTAGCGATGGGGCATGCTCATCCCCACACTTATAGAGATTAAGTGAAGGTTATCCCAGTGGCATATATCTAAACTTATAATAAAATGACTCATAATATATTTCTATCATTGGTATAATATCATAGTTTGTTATAATAAATAATAGTGATATGTCATTCTACCCCAAACTCACCCCCTATGATATTAGGGTATCCTAGAATAATATTTAAGTCTAGTGTAACCTACCCATTCTTGAGTTAGCTATAACCTCACAATTTTCCTATAATAGTCATATCATATAGAATTACAGGTCAATAATTATGCATTTATCAATCAGTGTTTCATTAAGAAGTTATATATGAAAACTCTATATATGTTTTTGTTGAAACTTTAAGTAACCTAACCCTATATATTAACCAGAATATCAATTACATGAAATAATTATAATTTCATGTGAACCCTGAATTGTAATAATGATTCTTGAAAACACTCCTATTATCACCCTGGGATATCATTAAAAACCCATAAATCATAAATCAATATCAATATGCATCAACTTGAAAATTATCCCAATAATAAATGAAAAAAACAAGAATAACAGTCCCATCCCATGAAACTTGGAATTCCCTTATATATGGTAGGATAATCCAATCCAAAAGATATATATCATGAACTATCAACGTTCTATCAACTATATATCATATACCACATATAAATAGAAAATAAAAATATTTCTCTAATACCACTTGTAATATATATGATCTGGTTCACCTTCATTGTGACATAACCAAAGAACCATGTACCTCAGGTATTCCTCCTCATATTCTAGAGGCTACAGACCAATAGAAATGGTTGATTTCTGTCACATATAGAAACTATAACCACATGTATATATATACACAAACATAGTGGAAGAAATATAATAAACTGTTCATCACAATACAAAGGAGGTAAATGGATAGATATCACTGTTAAATGCCAAAAAATAGTAAAAATAAATACATTCTACATACCCATGGTTTGAATACACACCTCAAAGATGAAAAATATATCACTTTTCATATAAAAATAAAATTAAATTATTTTTCTATATCAAATATCACTAGTTCAATGATCCATCTCCATCATAATCCATTATGGTGAAAGATCCATCACCTAACCAGTATTGAAGTAAAATTTGTCATCATCGATGAAGGAGGCATCATCAGTCATAGGTAAATGATACACTACCATTTTCATATTTATTTTGATGATATACCACCATCTTATAGCTTGGGTGGATTATTAATCACCAAACCATCCCATCTAGGTGGATGATATATCACTAGTATCACTCTCAATGTGGAAGAACCATATAAAGTCCCAATGTGGAGGAAGAACCATTAGTATTTTCCATAGGTGGATTATGAACTATTGCTATCACATATCATGTGGTTGGTACACCAACAGAGTCAATTCTTGGGTGGATTTCATATTGCTGGAATAAGTCCCCATGTGGATGATGTACCATCAAGAAAACACTCATAAGAGGACAAAGGTCTACCAATGAAAATTCTCAACTGGTTGATATACCACTAATATATCATTATAAAGTTATTGAGATGATAATATCGTATTATTATTTTAGTGAATCATGGATCCCAAAAACTCTTTAGGGGTGGATGTGAATCCACAATCTTTCCTGAAGTCATTAGTATAACTCTAGTGCACCAAGGTGGGTGAGATACCACCCCGGATTAACTTCAGTTGGATGGACGCCACCTTACACAATGAAGTTGAAACAATGAATGATGCATCACTAAAATTAAACTAAAGTCATTTATAAACATTAACAATATAAATGATTATGGTCATAAGTTGTTAACCCTTGTTAATGTCTCATAATTAGGTCATCCAACCTCTTTCCTAGATCATACTCATGAAATTACTCAATAAGGAATACTCAAGGGGCCATTAAGACGCCTCTACGGTTAGTTCTTGATAAAAAAACCCACCAAGAGTTCAAAATAATGGTTTAAAACTCATTTAAATATAAAATTTGGTCATTGGAGACCAAAGGAATTGATGCAAGTTACTCATAGACAACACACAACCTTCCAAAGTTCCATTGGAGCCATTTAAATTTACGAAAACCCATTTAAATAATTCTTTTGTTTACACAACAAATAATAATTTCCCACATTTCTTATGATGTATTCATGGTATAAAAAACTATTATGTCACCAAGGGACTGCCTACCAATGACAAGTAGGGTCCAACTCTTCGAAAACCACCCCTTGATTTGGACTCAAATGAACATAATAAAAAAACCAAAAAATTCAATAAAAGTTTTCATAATCATCGATTTTTGGATAAATAGTGACAAAACAAATAATATAGGGATTAAGAGCCATATCCTTACCATTTTCAACCTCTTCTGTTAAATGGATCCTGAAAGAGATGATGAAAAGATAAGATTCCACTCCTGAATGAAGATGGAATAAAGTAGAGCAATGTGATGAACATTTGGTTGTACTCAAGGAAATGAGAGTGAAATATCATTTCATAAAAATTAAATAACTTATTTATTTAATTAGTATAAAATTTTAAAATAAAACTATAATTATACAATGAGTACCTACTATCCAGGCATAGGGTAGTCACCTAGGGGTCAATAGCCACATGATGGGCCACCTGGAGGCTTTTCCTCCACTACCGCATCCACTAAGTACTTGGTGGAATATGTCAAGAGATTTATGTCCCATCACCTTACTTTTTTTCTAGAAATTATACGACTTTACCTACTCAAAAAATCATAATTACCTAAATTATAAGAGGTTTGGTGAAATTGAAATTGAAATTGCACCTCCTCTATATGTGGAGTGTTATAGATTGGATGGTCGCATATGGATAAAAGATTAAAGGGATGATAATACCATATAACTATTACCATGTAAACATATAATATTGGATTTAAAAAAATAAACTAAAGAACTTCATTTGGAGAATAAAATAAAATGATTTGGAACCCTTATGTAAGTTAAGGTTCTTAGGTTAGAGTCGACCCTTAGAAATACCAAAAATATTCAATATTAAATAGAAAAAAAATTGGATAAACATTTTAATAAATATATAAGGAAATAACATGAACTTTGTGTAAAGATAAATGGGAAGTGGGTGAGTATTTATAGGTCTGGTGAGTGGAGTTCCTTCGAATAATGTATTGATTATTATATTTCTTTATCCCAAGTGCTCCACTACACACCAAAGTGCCTCATTACCTCCCTTGATTCTCTACTATAATGTTTAGAGAAAAAAATTAGATATAATCACCATCTCTGATGAATTTGGTCATGCCTAAATATATAATATGTCATATTTACCATATTCCACCATTTTTTATAGTTTTTTAATTTTTCTATAAAAATTTATAAAATTTCTCCCCTTACCAAATATCAATGTCATGATTAAAATTATTTAATCTATTTTTTCAAATTAATCATCTAATTATGTAAAATATTATTTTTAATTAAGTAAGATATATTTTATAAAAATTTAGTATTATTGTAAAATTCATTTTATTACAAAAATATATTTAACCTTAATACCACTTAACCCTTAGATACATAACTCCTTTCTACATCACTATATGTTTTAATGGTAAGGATTTCAATAAGGTTACTTTCATGGGGTGGTTCAGAAAACATTTATCTTGTCATAATTTCCATTGAATTGAATATTTCTTGTAGATAATTAACCTCAATCATCAATTATTGATGTTCAACTTTTTTCGGGTCATAGAAAAACCCTAGTGATGTTACCTCCTTCCAAATATTGGATAAATGTACTTCATAATGGATGTTTCTACTAGTCATGTCCATGGTTTATCCCATCACAAGTAATTTACTCTTTCCATTACCCTTCTTAATATAGTTAAATTATAACAATTAATTTATAATGACTATATTTTTGGGTTTTTTTAATTTATAATTTGAATGAGATAGAGTGGGGGTGCAAAAGAGATTGATAAAATTAAATGTCAGATTATTATAAAAAAAATAGATATTAAAATTATAAGATATCCATGTATGGTTCTTATAAAAAGGATACGTTAGATTAATAACAAGGGGAGAGAGAAAAATATTGTGTTATCCAATATGTATCTGCCAATATAGAATAGGTTGGGGTGCCACCATTGCAATAGCACAAGTTTTGATGATCTTGAGTGAATTTTCATCAATGATGAAGGAATCATTGAAGGTAGCATGGGAAGAGATCTATGATGTATGATTCAATTCATTGAAATTATTTTTAATGACATAAATTAGGAATCATGTCTTTGTAATGAAAATCAGTAGTATAAAATATGGTGAGATCATGGGTGGGAGAGAAGATTACTTCATGTGATAGAAATTACAATGGGGGAGAGAAATTCCCATGAGTGAGTGATAAAATTCCTTCAATATAACGAAATAATTCAGTTATGTGGTGTGAGATATTTTTAGTGTTTAGAGATATGGCCACTAGTAGATATTTTTAATTGCTAATATTATAATAAATTGAATATTTCTCTGGTGGAGTATGCTCTGGACAAACCATGTTATTTCAGGTGTTTTATGAGCGCCTTCCATTGTGATGAAAAATATATCCCCTAACAACATGTATCAAAGCTTCATGGTTTCAACATGAGATGATGGATATGGACTAATGTTTAGGTGTTCTTTATATATCTATAATGATTATTCCAATAATGGGTGCAACGAATCATGTCAGTATCAACATGGAATGTCTGTTGTAGATAGAGATCCATTAAAGGTGATGTTGATGATGATAAATCCAATTATGGTGGAGTCAATGATGATTGATCCAATGATCATAGATATCATTATTATGGAGTTGAAAATGTATAAACATTCAAATTTTAAATTGAGGTAGAGGTTGTAGTAATTTTTTGAATTTAAAATTTGAATAAGATAGATAGTGAAAAAAGGGATGAGATAGTTTGAAAAAATAATAAGCGTGGTAAGAAGTTTGAAAAAAAGGAGAGATTTTTTTTTGAGAGATCCATGTATGAATCTAATAAAAATGTTACATCCAACTTATAATAAGGGAGAAAATTGGAAGAGAGAGTTAGCTAATATATATCATCTGAGATCAAGCGTGTAGGGGGTGTTGTGTTTGCAATAGCTCAAGTTTCAACGATGGTGAAGGAAGCATAGACAATGAAAAATGAATCATCGATGATGTCGTGTGAAGAGATCCATGATGTTCAGTGCCATGTATCAAGTTTATTTCTAATGAAGGAAATCAGGAAGCATCCCTTAATAATGAAAATAACTGGTACACAAGATGATGAGATCATGGGTGAGTGAAAAAATTCCATTACATTTAAAATATTTCTTCAGATGAATAAAATCATTCGACTATGTGGTGAAAGAGATTCTGAGTGTTTTTAGAGAGAACCTTTAAGAGATGTGTCAAATTTTGGAAATGAGAAAAAAATTGTGGGGTGCATTTTTTCCAAAAAAATATCATATATTTTATATTGTACTTTTTTACAATTGTCATGTGTATCGGAGAATCCAAGCCAAGAATATTTTACACTATAATTGAATTATTTATATTTTTGTATTCTCAATTGTTGGGTATAGAATTCTTAAAAAATCAATATATATAATTTGTACTGTATCATTTTTTAAAAATAAAACATTCATATTTATTATTATAATTTTTCATGTATTCTGTGACATATTACGTATTTCCAACTATGTTTGTATTTAATTGTTTGTTAGTGAGACTCAAAGATAATAATAAGTTGAATTGAGACACTCCCAGTTAATCAAAGGATTTAGTTAAAAAAATTTATTTAAAAACCATTATACTGTAGCATCACTCATCCTAATGATTCATAAGAAGTGAATGTTTGTTAGGTCATATGGGTGTGAGGTAAGATTTGGTGATGTGTTCATCAACCCAATTGGGGTAGAACCCTTTGGCCTTCCACTAGTCACTGCTACCATAAATGATCCAGAGGATCTACACTAGTGTCCTGCCATAGGCCACAAAATTCATGTCTCCATCCAACATATTTCCGATGACCTAGCCTCAACACCTTAGAACCTATCCACCACCATCCCATCATCATTGACACCATTATTTCCTAGTGTGTTAACTACTACAAATATGGCTTTTATCAGCGCAAAAAATGGCCATTAACAGTTCTAGAAAAAGCGTTGATAATGCCGGCGAAGATAGGGGGGGGGGGTCCCCTTTATCAGTGCTCCAAAAAGCACTGATAAAGACCCCTTTTATCAGCGCTACAATAGTTTTTTGATAAAAGACCCCTTTTATCACCGCTTTCTTTTAGCGCTAATAAAAATAAAAAAATAAATAAATAAAAATACTACCAATCTTGTGGGGGCCTTTTTACAGCGCTTGAACCCCCTTTATCAGTGGTTTCTCGCACATCCAGTGCCCACCCGCACCGCCTGTACCCTTTATCAGGGCTATCCCTTTAAATCACCCTTCCGCGCGCGCCCTTTCCTCCTCCCAGATTTGATCTCGAGACCCCCCTCATGCGCACCTAAAGGCTTTACCACTACCATATTTTGATTTGTTCTCTTATTCATGATATATCTATTTATTTATATATACTTCAATATATTTATTCGTACAGTAATATATATATATATATATATATATATATATTAATATATATAATTATATTAATATATATATATATAGTTATATTAATATATATATGTAGTTATATAAATATATATATATAGTTATATTAATATAAGTATATAGTTATATTAATATATATATAGTTATATTAATATATAGTAGTTATATAAATATTCATATATTGTTATTTTAAATAAAATGGATATTAGTTATTATTTAGATAATTCTAGTATATTTTATATGTAAATATGTTTAATTATTTATTAAAAAAAATTAATTTTACGTGTGAATGTATAAAAAATATGTACATATAGTTATAGATTTGATTATAAATAGCAGTGCATTATAAAAAATGATAAAATTTCAAAGACATAATATCAATATGAATGAAATACCTTGGAATAAATTCAGTCCCCACCAAAAAAAAATACAATAATACCCCCTTATACGAGGCTGAAACTCCACAAAATGTTAAAAAATATGGGTACCCCGACTAAAAACTCAGTTTTGGAGGCCTTGTATGCCTCTTTTTTCCTCGAAAAACGCTTGACTGGTGTTCTCCCAGTCACATCAACATAGAGCTCATCGCATGATTTGATTTGATATGTGGTAGAGCTCAAACGGACACCCGGATCAAATGTTATGGCCGTTTGAAGTTTGAGTTGGTTTTTCAACATATTTTGGATATTTTTTTAATTATTTTAATTTTTTTATTTTTGAAATTGTTATTAAATGACTATTACTCCATAATAATTGTCAAATTATTAATTAAAAATATTTTTTAAATTTTTTTAAGAATCCACTTTCACGATATATCATATATATTAAGTATATTAAGTGTAAATATACATTTATACTTATCTAAATTATATTTAAAAATTATATATTATATTTATATCAATATAACTATATAACTATATTTATATATTTATATATTTTTTTTTTTGATGTCGACCCTTTATTAGCGCTACTAAACAGCGTTGATAAAGGGGGTGCCTTTATCAGCGCTAAAAAAAGCACTGATGAAGGGGGGGCCTTTATCAGGGCTAAAACAAAGCGCTGATAAAGGGGCACTTTTATCAGCTCCTTTTTTAGCGCTGATAAGGGAACCCTTTATCAGTGCTTTTTTGAGCACTGATAAAGGCCCCCCTTGATCAGCGCTTTTTAGTTAGCGCTGATAAAGGGGTGGTGCAGGCCTTGCCCCGTTTTGTGGTAGTGGTTCCTCAACTCCGATATCCACCTACGTGAACTATTCCACCTTGTTCTTATATGTATGCACCCTACACCATGTGTGCTCATACAACAACACCTTGATCATCGCGACTTTCTTGGACTCCAATCTCAGTAAACCCACCAGCAGTTCTGATAAATAATCACTATAAATGAAAAAAATAGTGCATCCCTACCAATAAAAAGTAAATCAAGTTGTCATCTACCTTTTTGGATACATGGGATTGGATATTGCGGTTGTCTCCAATATAGACGGTGAGGCTGATGTTAGGAATTATATAGGAGGTCATTATGAAGTTGATGAAGTTTGTGTGAATCTTGATATTCATTTCATTGCTTTTATATTGAAATAAAATGTTTTAAATTCTCCCGTTTCAATTCTCCATGCATGCCAAATTCATATTTATTTGAATTATTTTTAAATTCTCAAACATTTTCATTTGTCCTGCTTCTACCTGGGCACCTTACCTAATGGGCTTCTTTATTCATGCCCTAGCCTTCAACCAGACAGTTTTATACTTGCTACTATGACATGTTTTCTATCTTCTTGTTTTCTGATCCTTAGTAATTGATAATTCTTACTTCCCATTACATCATCTCTATCCATTTGTCCCGATGGATAATAAATTTTTTGTTTCTCTAGTTTAGCGACATGTGTGTGGTGTGCATTGACTAGACGTTCTATTTTGATGCACTGACAATGTTAGGGATAATTGATCACCCCCAACATTGGTATGATATCTTATGACTCAGTTTTGGTTTTTTGCAACAATTATTTATTTAGTGATCCCATATCTGGTCTCCAAACCTAATATGGATTCTTTTCTTTTTTCCTCTGGTGTTGAACCTCTATGCCAGCCAAACTATAAGGTACACTGTGGTTGTACCATTTGTTGTGGAGATTCTAAGACAACACACTTGAGATAGGCCATGTACCTAAAGAAGAAAATCCAATCCATGGATGTTTTCATGTTTTGGGGGTATTCATTGAACTTTGAAAATTCAAAATTACCCAGTAAAGATAAGATGTGATTAGGATAGCTAGACCAGTTGGTGTCTAACACTATAATTTGTCCATGTTTTCATTCCTATATCTCATTTGAAACTTTTGTATCTTCTATGTTGTTTTTATGTTTTCATTGTCTTTTCACTATCAATTTGTTTTTGTTTTTTATCATTAATAAACATGTGTGTAGTTGGTGTTGTTCTTTCCATGCATGTAGGTCCCCACAGGATTAAAGCATGTTATATATATGTGTTAATTAATCATTCCTTGAAATTTTTATTTCATGTGTTGTTTTTGTATTAATTTATAATATTAGTCTTTATTATACAAATAATTTAGTTCTCCCATTATGTTGTTTGGTGTTCTGCCACGATTTTGTTCACCACTAAACCTCACAAAGTGGCCTGAGATCCCTATTGATTTTTTTTCTATCAAATCCATTTAATATTTCTTATTTTATTTATTTATAGTTCAAATTTCTTTTTGAATTTCTGCATTTTAATCTCACTCTTAAATCACCACTGTCTTTATTAATTGAAATTATTTAAATCCACTATCACATTGAATAAAATATAGTTTTCCTAATATATTGGTCAGTTGTTGGGGGTGTAAGCTTTACATTTTCTTCAAGAAATCAGTATCTACTATATGGGTAAACATGTCAACAGTGAGAAATGAAATCGATAAATTTGATCATGATAATGACTTTAATTTTTGGTGAATTAAGATGATATAACTTCTTGTTCAATAGGTACTCATTAAGTCCCTTTGTGTACCCAAGAAGCCTATTATTACTGTAAATGAAATTGGAAAACTTGTTACACAATATATTGATTTTTCCCCTCATGTGTTAGTTAAGGCACATAACTCCCTTTTGTTTTCATTAGGTGATAAAGTCCTTATAGAATTTGATTATGAGTCTAATACTACTAGAATTTTTCTTAAATGTGAAAAACTTCACAGGAATCCTTCATTCGTCAGTAGGATTTACAAAAAATATCATATTTTTACATTTAAAATGAAACCTAGTTCATCAATTAATGATTATCTTGATAAATTTAATAATGTCATGTTAGAAATAGGCAATATTAATGTTTTTATTGATTATGGGGATTAAGAAATTTCTCTCTTAATATATTTAGATAATTCTTATAACACCCTAGTAGAGACTATGATGTATGGTTGATACTTTTTAACCATAGAAGAGGTCAAATCAGCCCTTATTTCTAAGGAGATACATTCTAAACTTAGAATCAAAGATGAGGCTGGGAGCTTGTTCTATAAGGGTAGAAGTAAAACTAAAACCAACAAGAAATAGTTTAATAAATATAATAAAAATTCAATAAATAATCCAAACCTAGGCCTAATTCTAGGGATAGAAGGGTCACCTATTTTCATTGTGGGAAACCAGGTGACCTTAAATCCACATGTAGGAAACTCAAGCATGAGTTAGAGTCTAAATAACCCAATGATCAATCCCTTCTTGTAGAATCTGGTTGTGAAACTATCGAAGTCCTTACTGTTCCTACCCATGAACTCGATCAAGAGTGGGTCCTTGATTTAGGTTTCTCTATCCATATGTTTTGTTTTATAGATTCCTTTTCAAAGCTGGATGAGAGGGTAGAAGGAGATGTACTCTTAGGTAATAACATGAGTTGTAAGGTTGAGGGTAGAGATTCTATTTTTTTAGAACTTGATGACCATACTATCATTACTTTAGTTGATGTTAGGTGGGTTCCAAACATCCAAAGAAAACCTATTTCCTTAGGAGTCCTAGAACAAAATGGGTTCACCTTTAGGTCTGAAATAGGTTGTCTTAGAATCTCCAAAGACTCTAGAACCATTCTTAAGGAATCTTTAATCAATGGGCTATATGTATTGAATAGAAAGACTCATTCATGGAAGTTGTTTCGTGTATATTTAACTAATACTAATAATACTAATATTTGGAATAGGATTTTGGGGCATGTTAGATCCAAAGGTCTTGGGGAACTCAACAAGAAATGCATGTTGAGTGACATCACACCAAGAAATCATCCATTTTTTAGGATTGTGCGATAGAAATTCCAAGAGGGTTAGATTTGGTAGGTCTAGTTTCAAATCCACCAGCCACTTAGAATATGTACCCTATGATCTATGGGGTATATCTAGGTCTTACTCCCATGGTATGGGTTTCTATTTTTTTTACCTTCATAGAACAATTTCCTTAGAATGTGTGGAATTACATTCTTAAAAAAATCTAATATTTTCCAAACATTTAAAACCTATAAAACATTAGTTGAAAATCATATTAGGATGAAACTTAAAACTCTAAGAACAGATAATGATCTTGAATGACTATCAGCTATGTTCATATAGTTTTTTGAATCTAAAGGTGTTAAAACCCATAGAATTGTTATGGAAAATCCTCAAAAAATGGATTTGTGGAAAGGATGAATATGACTATCCTAGAAAGAGTCTAAAGCATGATTTCATGCTTAGGCCTCCCCAAATCCATTTGGTAAAAGGTTTCCCACATTTTTTCCACCTAATTAATAGGTGTCAATCATCATATAATTAGTTTAAAGCCCCAAAAGTGTTTTGGACTATCAATCCCCCTTATTATCCATTCTTATGATTATCTATTTGTACAACTTATTCTAATGTTAAGACTGAAAAATTAGAACCAAGATCTCTAAAGTGTATCTTTTTGGGGATCTAGAGGTTGTTAAGGGGTTTAAACATTAGGAATATAAACCAGGTTATTCAAAGTGCATTGTAAGTAGAGATTTCGTCTTTCACAAGTCATCCTCTCCTAAAACCATGGATGCCACACTTTGATGTAATGCTCCAACCCCTAAAAGGGCTGATGAAACTGAGGCCATGTCCAAGTTTGAGGCTATTTTTAGACTACTATACCTACTCCTTATCCCACTACTGGGGATGATTCTAATTCTTAATCTGATTCAGATTTTGAATCAAAATCCACTGCCCCTAGTATGGATTACCAACTAACCTGAGACAAATAATGGAGGGTTACAAGACCCCCTACTTGGTTTAGTCAGTCTGATATGGCATATTATTCCTTTTATATAGCTCATGATCTTATTAATGATGATAGTCAAACCTGTAGTCAATATTTAAATGATAATGACTCAAACTAGTGGTCCTTTTACAAGAATCAATAATTGAAATCATTATAAAACAATGACATTTGGACTATTGTAAACAAACCGATTAATGAATGAATAATTGGTTCCAAGTGGATCATTAAAATAAAAGAACATGAAATTGAAGAAAATAAAATCCAATATAATGAAATATTAGTTGCAAAATGTTTCTTCCAAAGATAAGGAATTTATTACTTCGAATTAATTTCCACTATTATTAATCATTCATTCATTCGGCTCTTACTTGACTTTATATCCAATAATGATCTACACATTAAATATTTGTATGTTAAAACGTCCTTTTCTCATGGTGATTTGAATGAAGAATTTTATATGAAACCTCCTTATGGTTATCCTAACAAATTAAAAGTAAATCATGTATACATTTTAAATAAATATTTCTATGGCTTGAAACAACCCGCTAGTTAGAGGTACTAAAAATTTGATCCATTCATGTTTAATAACCAATTCATTATGAGTCAATATAATATATATATTTAATTTAAATCAACTGAAATAGAAAGATTTATCTACTGTTATATATTGATCATATTCTTTTCATTTGATAAAATATGAACCTAATTACTTCTGTTAAATCCCAGTTGAAAGGTAAGTTTGAAATGAAAAAATTAGGTAATGGTAAGAAAATATTTGGCATTGAAATCATAAGTGATTGAATAAATAAAATATTATATTTATCTCATCACACTTTTGTTTCAAAAATCCTTAAGTGTTATATGTTAGAATCTCTCAAACCAGTAAATATACCTCTTGGGAAACATTTTATACTATCTTTAATGAAATAACCCACAACTGCTGATGATATTCACTTTATGTCTCAAATACATTATGCTAGTTAGTAGGCAGTGTTATATAATATATGATCTATACATGGCCATATGATGCCTATGAAATCTATACATTATGTTGATTCATGGCCACACTTGGGAATCCAAACTTTCATTCCCTTAAGTGGATCCTAATATACTTCTCTTATAGCTATAATATTGCTTTGTGTTATGGTAAAGATATAGACTCGTAAAAATTTATTACTGGATATGTAGATTTTTATTACATAGGTACTATTGATACCACAAAAATCACTCATAGGTTATGTGTTCACTACCAATGTAGGATCCATTTCAGGGAAATGAAATATGCAATCCATGGTTCCACTATCAACCATGGAGTCTGAGTATATTTCCTTCACTAAAGCAGTGAAAGTGGCCTTTTGGATGAAGGGTTTTTCTTCTAAACTGCACCTATACAATACAGTTACTATTTTCTATTCTAATATTCAATCAACTCTTCATTTATCTAAAAATATAGTTTTCTGTGGTCAATAAAATCACATAGATATTAGTTTTCATTTTATTAGATTTATTTTGAAATATGGAATCGTGTGGTGAAAAAGTTACATACAGAAATAAACCCAATTGATAGTTTGAATAATGTTGTGGTCATTTATAAGTTCTAATTTTTTTAGATAGATTTAATTTGTTTCTAATCCCATAACCTTGGGTGCAATAATATCACCAATTTCAAATGAAAATTCTGGAGATTGTATAATTTTCATATTCATTTATTTGTTTTTATATTGAAATAAAATATTATAAATTCTCCCATTTCAATTCATCATTCATGAAAAATTAATATTAATTTGAATTATTTTCAGATGATCATACATTTTCTTTAGCCTTATTTTTCCAAGGCCACCTTACCATGTGGTCTTCCTTATTCGGGCGCTAGACTTTAGCCGACCCATTTACCTTGTTCTCCTATGACATGATGGGTATTCTATTGTTTTTATCCTTATTTTTTGATAGTTATAACCAAACATTGCATCATCACCATCCATTTGTCCTGATGGATAATAGCATTGCAGTTTCATTGGTTCTATGGCATGTGCATTGCGGGTCTTGGTTGGCCATTCTATTTTGAGGAACTAATGGTGTCATGGGGTATTGATCACTCCTTACACCAATATAGTCACCTTTTATTCACTTTTGGTTTTCCCTATAGATAGTTCTCTAGTTCTACTATCTCTAGTTTAAAAATTCTAGCTCAATGTCTTCTTCTGATATCTGGTGGTAAACCTCTACGCCTACTAAACTCTATGGTACACTGCTAGTGTACCACTCCTGGTGGATATTTTAAGGCAAAAATCTTATTCTAGGATGATTACCTGAACAAAAAATCTAATCCATGGAGGTTTTTGAGTTTTGACGGTATTCAGTAAGCTTTAATGATTTGAAATAGCTTGGTGAATACAAGAAGAGATCAGGATTCCCGAACTAGTTAGTATTTAGCACTGTAAGTTGTTCAAATTTTCATTCATATATCTCATTTTTAATAGTTTTATCTTATGTTCTATTATTTATTTTTTCTTCATCTTTTCACTTTAATTACATTTCTTTTTTTATAATTTATAAAATGTTTTCCTGAGTGGTGGTGTTCTTTCTGTGCATGTAGGTCCCCATGGGACCGAAGCATGTTAAATGTCTATATTCATTACTCTTTCCTTATAATATATTATTTCTTGTGTTTTTTGTATTGATATGTAATATTAGTTTTGATTTTTCAAATAATTCATTTAGGTAATTGTGTAGTTTGGTGTTCTACTCGGATTCTAGTCACCAATATGCCACACAGTTGGCGTAGGGGTCGATGGTTGGCTTTGGCTTCCACCCCATAGCTTGGTCGACCACCATTGTGAATGACTTGGCACTCAGATCTTGCAGTAGCCTCAAGAACTCCACCATTATTCCTTGAATCACTCTACACTCACAATAGTTTTGATAATAAAATGGGAATAAAGGATATATGAAATATTTGAGATATGGGAGGACCTTAGGTGGCTGAATTCCTGGAAGGCAAACCGGGATATGATATCCCTTGTGATGGTGTTGAGGTTGGCGCACCATATATCAAGAGGACTGGGGCCACCCTTGGATCGATCCATTTCTAGCTGGTCTATCCCCTGACCTAGAGCACCCCAGGTGAAGAAATATACCTCAAGGTACTCCAAATTCTGGGGGAACTTCCGCTGGTCCTTGTCAAGTGTTGGTCCTGAGCTGGTTCATGTTGGTATGAAGAGTTCAGTGTGTATATATATGATAGTGGAGAAATAAGAGTAAGAAATAGTAGGGGACAACACCATGATTGATTATGTTTATATTATGGGGCTCCCATTTTTTATACAAGAGAAATAGAGACATATAAAGAAAAATATCGGACCCCACTGAGAAAAGAATGATAAAAAACGTGATTGATCTTAATGAAATAGAAATAGGGAACCATTTGTGACACATGTACATCTAGATGTTCCATTTTCAATGTTTTGAAATCCTATTTTGAGATTTAATTACTTTGTTTTAATATTTACCATTAAATTTGAATCATTTTAATATGGCCACTAATACAATATTTTTATGAATAAATATTATTTTGTCTATGCGTTTGACCAATACCATTTAGAATCATGCACTGTTCCTTCTACACTATTGTAAATTGAAACACTTTTTTTAAACCATGAATGGAATTTCCTACAAAACATTATGTGTACAAAATAAGTGAAACATAAATGAGAATGGGATATCATATGTATATAGAAATAAAAAAACAATATATTATAGAAAAACGAGCTCCAAACCATATATGAAAGGCCTATAACAAAATAACTGAAACAACTAGGCTGCACAATTAGCATAAACCATGACACCTAGTTCTTACGGTTAAATAAATGGTGTGGAGTGTTTCAGGGCTCCCCATAGAGGAGTTCACAAGCTCTACATAGTTTTTCTAACCCTGCACTATAGCTTATGCAGGGTGTGTTCCCTACGTATAGGGGGACTCATTGGTGGAGCATGGTTAAAAAAATTGTACTCCAAAATCATATGTCCCACTATCCTTAGATAGAATCCGGTGTATTTTTGGCACACAGTTTAGCCAAGCATGTAGACAAACCATGTGCCACATTAAATTTTCAGTGAATTTTCGTTTTTCCCTTCCTTATATTTAACTCCTCTCCCATTATTTTTAACTTCTAATGAACAAACCCTCTATCATTGATTCAGTTTCCAATGTGACACTCGTAATCATCTCTTCACATTCATACATGCACCCTCTAAGGGGTCGTTATATCACTTGGTACTCTAGGATCTACTATGTCACAATATAACAAAAATTACCCCATGGGTGCATCAGTATTAGAATCTTGTCTCAAGTCAACACTTTTCAATCAAAGGAAATATCATCCCTCAGTATCATTTTCATCACATCACCACCTAATCGGCCACCTAAGATAAGTCATACTACCATCAGTCTCAAGATATGGGTCAATTTTGTCCAACATCTAAATTAATCACTATGCTTGTCATTAAACACACAATCCATACAAATTATACATAGGGAAAACCCACCTAGGTATTCACATATCAGTAGGGGAAGAACAATCACCCTATAGTCTTCTAAACTTGCCCAAATGATATAAAGCACCTTAGATTCACTAAGGCATACTAGGTCCACTCACTCTAACCCATCACATTCCTCTACACATTGGCAACCAAGGAACGTATCCTAAGGTCCACTAGGCTTACTTAATTCATTAAACACTCACCCCTAAAAATTTTTCTATCTCAAGGAGTACAATTATCATCCATGACTCTACTATCATAGTTCAGGGCATCGATCCAATGCATATGGGTCATTGGTGGACCCTAGCACTTGGTGCAATCCATTCATAGACATTTAATTTTTTATTAAAAAATTATTATAAATTTAACAGGTTGATTACTCGCGGTGATGATACCACACATATAACATGTCATATAAAACTTGCATAATACTATATAAGAAATTCATAAGGACCACCTACCTAAACCATGGAGTTATTCCCTTTAAACCATCACCTAGAAGCTCTCATATAGGACTATCCAAGATCAACCCTCTATAACCCCTAATCTGGAGTTTCTAACTCAAAAAAATCATCAAAATTAATTAATTACAATCCATCCTAATTAATTAAACAATTTACAACAAATTATTCAATTTAGTTTGAAAAGCCCTAATTCTTATAACTTGTCAAGTCATAACCAATCACTGAAACCTCACGGAACGAGGTGCAATATACTCCCAACACTCATCCAAACCTAATCCATGAAAAATGAACAATTAAATTACCAAATTCAATGGTTGATTTAATCTAAATTATCCAATAAACCCAAATAATTCCATACAGTGATGTAAATAAACTAAAACTACACGAAACAATGTGTATAAATTGAATTGGTTCATTCTCTAGACAAGCCATGCAATATCCCCATCATTTTTAGATGATTTCATTATAATTCACTAAAATAATTAATAAAACCCTTGAATGGTACAACTAAAATCACTAGAATCAATATAATGTATTAAGTGGAGTGAATTAGAGAAAGAGATTTACTATAAATCATTGGAAAATCCCACAAGGATCACCCCAAATCTAATGGAGATTCAAGGAGGATAAGATGATAAGTAAACTAGCCCTTGTGCATTTGAGGGAGCAAGAACAGGGGTTACCCTCTAAAAAATTGAGGAGATAAGTTTTGTCATTTTACCTCTTTTAAAGGGTTGAAATGTTTGGATTCACGGTTGTCCAAAACAAGCACCAACTGTGTATATTTAACTATCCACAGCTACCTCCCTTAGATGGTTGGGCCACATTGTTATCCAAACCATGTTCTAACTGTGAAATATTATATATAACATCCCATATAGTTTTTTTTAATCACACAGTAACTATGTGCCTCACCCCTAGGCTAATAAAAATCACATAGTTTCTTTTTAAATTCACAACGTTAACCCTTAGTTATGTACTAACCATGAAAACCAACCGTTAGATTTATAAAATGAATTGAAAACCTCTATATTCTTAGGGTGCTTCATAGTTTCCCCTAAATAATTCATACCAAACTATGCACCAGAGAAAGATATACTCTAAAAATTATAAAACTTAACATGATGTGACTAAGATTCACTTGATAACCCAAGACCTTTCATCCCTCAAACTATATAAAAAACAAATAAATTCTCCAACTATTTGAATTTCAATCCGAGACTCAATTCGGAAAATTAACACTACTCCTGAATTCCCAAAATTCAAATTCCTTCTAAAATTTAAAACTCACATGGAGTGTGGTTTTATAAACTCTCTAACATATAACATCTCATTTCCAATAATCATGGGTGTCCTTTCAACCAACATATCATACCTATCATGGTCGTCTGTTCATATCCAACTTGTTGCGTTCAACTCTGGAGCACTGAGTGACCTTAAGTTTAAAACTCCAAACATGGGGTGAATTATTCATTAAAGACTGAACCACCACTCATCACCATCATCGAAACATAAATATATTGCATACCCATTCCCTTCTATGCTATGAAAGTATAGTTCCATCAACCAGTTAATTCTTGAGACTATAGTGCTCTCCGCCGTAAGACTTGGCTCATAAAGGCTAATTCCGAGCCATAATTCTGTAAACCGTCAGAATCACTTTTCAAAAACTCATTTCTTGTGGATAGAAGACTTTATTAATTTTATTTCCATATCACCATATCAAATTATATGAAAATTAACCAATCAAACATCTTCTAGATTAAATTCTCAAAGTCGAATGGCTTCATCCACCAACATGTTATCTCATTACCACTCGAACATGAGGCATCAAATCATCAAGGCCATCTCAAGATAATTCAGTTCCCCGACTAAATTATAATAATTATATTTGGTGTAATTACATAGTTGGGTCACCAAGCAATAATAAAAATTCATTTTATCACCCCGGGAACTAATGCACCATCGATCTGACTCATGCACGGACCATATCAAAATCTTCTTGAGCCTCATTACATTGCAAGGAATCCATCCAACATCACATCAGATTTTAAAATCCATTGTTCATCAAGAAACTAGATAAAACCCATTTCACCTACACACCATCACCTTATATCCACTTTATTGTCTAATGATTAGTCTCATCACACCCATGACCCTACCCACACGAGGTTGTACAAAATCATCCAATGTTTTATCCATTACCACATGTAATTAATAGACATGAGCATCCCAATAAAGCCTAAGTGATAATGTGAAACATAAAACACCATCAGTTCTTGTCTCATCAAGAACCTCATCCCTGACACCCTCTAAATTTCAATCGATAATAAGGTTCACCGCCTCCATGAATAATGGTGCACTCCGCACTATATGTATTTATTTATACAAATCCTTAATTGCAACCATTATAGGTTCCATAATCACACTTTTGTCTCTCCTCCAGATCCACACATTCCATTATCAACTATTAACTCCACTCCATTCATGTTTTCATTATCATCACAAAGGGTACACCTCTCATATATATCAAAATTTTAGGTCGTTAAACCTATAATAATTATCATAATGCCTCCAAAAAAATATGATCAAAGGAAAAACCTTCGTTCAACCACATCACGACACTTGGAACCATATCCAACATCACCTTTAACATCTAGGGAAAATTTCCCAGTTAATCAAATCTATCATGAAATAAGGCCCATAAATATATATCATGTTTGTTGGTCCCCAAAACACACACAGCCACTCACGAACTCATTAAAAATTGTATCATGCATAACCAGCATGTGTACCACCTCAGTCTCATTAAAACTCAATAGAAATATACTTCAATAGAACCCAGTCACACATCCTGAATCATGATCCCATGATTCGAATGTCATAATATCCAAGATCATTGGCTTAAACCACTAACCATGCTCTTTAACATGTCAATATCACCTATTTAGAAGCACCCTCGGTACTCTTCTTAAAAATAGGTCATTTCAATTATTTCATAGTCTAATGCACGATCAACCACGAATGAGATTTGTTAAAAAATCTGAAGCATATACCCACACACTCACCACACCAATGAATTTGCATCCAAAACCAACAGGGTCAGGTATCCTATCGATCCTTCCATCAGAATCAAGTCTTTATACCAAAATACTGCCACTCAAGATGGTTTTTATTTTCAGGAAACAACAAGGAATCCCATGTGCCTATACAATATACCTAGTACCACATCTTAGGAATCAATCTCAACCTAATGAACAGACCCATGCTTCCAATATCTAAAGGTGTTCACAAGCCCAGGCTAACCCCAATCTCAGGTTACCCTCGCATATCACATCTCATCTAAAATGTAGTACTTAGATGACCGATATCCCAAGTTGTATCTCAATATAATGAAGATATCTTACCTAGAACATAAACCACAGTTCTCACATAGTTCATAGCTTCTTAGGTACACCTATACTCTTGTATTAACATCATAAGGAAACTCACTGTCCTAAACACTCATTCTTGGGTTCTGAAAAAAATATACATACACATCAGGCATCATTACTGACTCTTAGGGGTGACCCAAGGCTGTTATAAGAACCAAGAATCATCTTTGACTCCTTTGGGGTGACCCTAGCTGATCATGATCACCATCCATCATCTTTGACCCCTAGGAGTTAATCTTAGGTGATCAATAATATCATGAATAAATTTCAACTCATTGGGGGAGACCCTAGGAAATCCATATAACCTTAAGAATATAAAAAAATGATTGGAATACAAGGAATTTCATACATAATAGAAAAATCTTAGGGGTATTAAATTCCTCCCATGATATCTCAAAATAATAATGTAAAATTATTTTGGCCACCTTTCCACGCCAATCTTACATAAATGTGATTGGACACTGGAGAACATGACTTGAAATCATCCCTATAGAAATATACAACATAAGTCATCTATTCAATTTCTTAGGTGACACCCACAATGAACACTACCAATTACCATATACACCCTATAAGTGGTCATTATATCACTCAGACAACCTTTGAGGTACTTTATGTCACAACATAACACAAAAACCCACATGGAATCATCAATCTCAGTCTCATATCTTAGTACAACACCGAAAAATAAGAGGGAATATCATCCCTCAACATAATCATCATCATAGCACAGCCTCACTGGCCATATAAGATAATCCATTCTAGCATTAGTCCCAAGAGATGGATCAAGCCTATCTCCCATCCAAAGTCATAAATTTTCCATTCCTCCCACAACTAACCCATCAAAAGTATACCAAGGGCACACCCACCTAGATAATCACTTCTCATTTGGAGAATAAATCTCACCCCATGGTTTTCTCAAATAGTCCAAAGGTTATAAGTAAAATCAAGGTTCACATAGCCCTACTAAGGGAACTCACTCTAACCCATAACATTCCTCTACTCAGATGTTTCTAAGGCACCTATACTAAGGGCCACAACTTTAACTTAATTCATTAAAAACTCAGACCTCAAGATTTGTGTATCAAAATAAATATATTTATCACCCTGACCTCAACCATTAGTGTTTGAAGAATTAATATAGTGCACATGGGTTATTAGTATCCCTTGGAACATTGGGGAATCCATTTATAGATATTGAATTTTTTTATTAAACAATTTATATAATTTTAACGAGTCGATCACCCTTTATGGTTAGAGATCACATATCACATGACTTATAAAACATGCATAATACCATAAGTGAAATTAAAAAGGACTGATTTACTCGGCTATTGAGTTATTCACTTTGAATCACCACCCGAGAGCTCTCACCTAGGATCATCTAAGCATAATAATCCATCTATCATCATTATGAGGCCCTAATTCAATTGAAAACATCCAAATTAATTAATTATAATTATTAATAATTTTTAAAAAAATTTAAAACTAATTATTCAATTTCATATAAATATCCATAATTCCTAAAAACTCATTGAACCATAGTCGCTTACTGAAACCTCATGCAATGGGGTGTGGCCCACTCCCAACACGGACCTAAACCCAAGAGATGAAAAATTCCCAATTCAATTACCATATTTAATAGTAAATTTCTTCCAAATATTCCATAAACCCAAAATAATTACATATAGTCACATACCTAAACTAAAATGGTGTATGATAATTTGAATACATCATCTCAGTATTTCCTCTATCCAGTCCACATGAAATCCCCATGATTTTCAGATGATTTCACCATGTTTTAGTGAAATTGTCACTAAACCCCTAGTTTGAGACAAATAAAATTCTTAGAATAAAGATAATCAAATAAAAAAATTGGTATAGGGATAGATTCACCTGAAATTTCACCACCCCAATAATTTACAATATTTTCCATTCATAATAAATTTAATTTCGGTCATAGATTTCATTAGACGCAACAACGACTTTCTTTGATGGATTGTGTAACACACAAGATCGAGTTTTAAGGAATACTATTAATATTTATAGTTAAATTTGTAATTATAAATAGTATGAACAAACTTTTGAAAATACATGGTTGAATTCATTCGTTACAAATTAGTTAGAAATAAATATAAAAAAGCAATTGAATACAAAGGAAACAATTATATAAAAAACTATTTTTATGTGTTAAAGGAATTGTATCATGATAAATTAAATTCATTACTATTAGTGCATGTTATTAATTAAATTTATATATTAAATTTTCAATAAATTTCCTAACATTCATCCAATATTTTTTATAGGCATAAGATAAGAAAAAATCTGAATTTATCCATAAAAATATAATTTTTCTGAAGGTAGTTGTGCTACCTTGTAATGGGGAATTTGTTTTAAAATTAAATTTTAACACTATTATAAAATTTATTTGAAAAATAAAAATAATTTTTAAAATATTAAGGTCAAAATTATCTTGGTGTGATTTTTGGTAATATATTAGAAGTTTCATTTTTTGATGAATAGTGAATATACTAGATTTTAATTGAAAACGACTTCTTATCTAAACAATTTAGTATGATTAATTGTACATTTAATTGTTTTTAAATATAAAATAGATTAATTAAACATATATAAATCCAATTCAGTTCATTTGAATCGTTTTCATATTGAATTTAGATATAAACACTTACTAAACTTTTGAATATTTTCACTTTAAAAACCCGCTTTCTCATCCAGTCTGTGGGATTAAGTTTAAATTAATTTTTTTTTGAAATTTTGTGTATTGAATTTATAAAAATGTATTAGATATTTTTAATAATAAAAACATATAATTTATAAAAATTTAAATTTATTTTTTTACCGAAATATTTAGTGAAATTTGTTAAAATTAATTACAACGATTAAGTGAAAAATGAGTTTACCAAGGGACTAAAATTTAAACTGAAAGAGAATAATGACCTAGAAAATTCTTAAGAACAAATTTTATAGACATATTTATACCTTATCCCTTATATTATCTATATTTTTTCATTATTGGGGCCTAGTTAAATGAAAAAAACATGGGTGGAATTCACTCTTTCAAAAAATTAAAAGTGTGCCACTCACCCAAATTATAGAAGCCCTTCCCCTCTTCTATCCACTTACCATATTCAAAAAACTTTGGTTAAGACAATACCTACCAAAATTACCCCCCAAAATCCTTAATTCCATCCTATAATCCCTATCATGGGATTAAATTCAACATAGAAAGGCATTGGTGAAAACCAAAGGGGGATACCGAAAAAAGTGGAAATGCTCTTCTAAAAGCATTTTA
Organism: Viscum album; assembly: GCA_963277665.1. NCBI lineage: Eukaryota > Viridiplantae > Streptophyta > Magnoliopsida > Santalales > Viscaceae > Viscum > Viscum album. The sequence goes on along the minus strand of OY728157.1, from coordinate 194,930,939 downwards.
TTTTATTTCATTCGAAAGCTCATTAAATTTATTTTATAACATGATTATATAATAAAATAATTATCTTAAATATACTGATATTATTTTATGTTAAGTATAATACCTAACACATCACACACTTTTATCAAATGGGTTACAAAATTATCGTTCATCTGTACGACGGACTACCGCCTTGCGAACCGATGTCGTTCGTTTTTCCATTACAACGTTTCAAGGTACTAAATAATGATGTATTTATAGTTTATTTATGATAAATAAGATTTATATGATGTTTTTATGCTTCATGAATTATTATATTACACAAAAATTTATGCTTTAATTTTTTTTCGGAATATGATAACGTCGCTTGTGTGTATGGCAGACTAGAGTCTCGCGAAGCGATGTGACTCATTCACACATTACATAGAATGTATTAAGGATATTTTTAATAAAACTATATTATATTTTTTACATAATAGTGATTTTTTAATAATACATATATATAAAATTTACTTTTCTTTCTTTCAATATGATAAGAAAATGGAAACAACATTCATACGAATGTATGACCTACCGTCTCCATAAATGGTGTATTATTTTCCTATCACAAAATTTTATGTATTAATATAAATATAAACATAATTATTATATATGATATTTATATAATATATTAAATTTTGGATATGAATAAACCATGATTATATTAGGAGAAAAAAAATAACAAGTCAAAACATACTTAAAAACAAGTCAATTAACATCCAAAACAATGAAAATAATGAAAGATTTTTAACAAATGGGTGAAAAAATGCTATAAAAAAATCACATATGATATTAAAAATATTAATATGTATATTCTATAATATAATAAAATACATAAAACCATTATTCATGAGTTTCAAGAGTGTTTGACCGAAAGGAATCGTAAGGTAATTGATTTCTTCTCAATTTACATTCTATTGAGACTTAATTGTTATTATGCACCAATTCACTTTTATGGGTTGTATATCCTTACCCTATAAAATTTAATGTCATGAATACTTCTTTATTCGTGGTATTTTATGTTTAATTTTAATTATTTCATCGAAGGGGTTTTGATTTGAAAATTTTCAAGTGATAAAAGCTATTGTGAAATTTAACTCTCTTTTGTAAATGTTAACTTTATCATGAAAAAATCACTTTATTATAATAATTTTTCATTAAAAATTAAATTAATATTCAATAGCCATATTCTTATTTAAATGATATTATTATTTCTTAAACTTTACACCATTTTTATATACATTGTTTACATTAATAGTTATTTGATGAATTGGAGAAATATTGATAATCTTGTTTCCTTTACTCAATATAGATATTTAATAAGACACATTATTTATGAATTAAATAAATTATTTAATATATTAATAATGATTTTTATTATTATGAATAAATCTTTGTACCATTTAAAGTAGTCCCTTATATGCATCCGTAGTATTATGAGATGAATCAGGTGGTTAAATCAGGTGGGTTTTTACCCAGTATGTTTAAACCATCTTGTGAAAGGTCTTGATAGTAAAGGTTCCATGTGCCTAAGAAACATGATGTCCAGTATTTAAGAATTTCTTTCATTGAGAAATTATTTTTTATTATTCTCCATGATATTTTTTATATTACATTATCTATTGATTCATTTCATTCTCAGTTTATTGATTAAATTACATGTATTTCAGTTATTTATCTTGTCATATAGATTATTCCTTATCAAGATATTTATTTGGAATGCTAGTTCAGTTATCTACCATTCCATTATGATTATGATTATTTATTCATGATAGATTCCATTGAACGTAACCCTTACCAATCATTTGATATAACCCGGATTTTTTTCACTTCCTTAAGATATGAAGATGAATTCTCAGAATGAGTTTAAAGGATACCAAGATTTTACTTTTTATATATTTTATGTTCTTTTACCAAATTAGTATAGGTATCAAGTATGTAATATGGTTTTCCAAAACTAGTAAATTTTTTGGTACTTTATGATTTGAATATTGTATCTATTACAATGTAATAAAGTAAGACATCGACTTTGGGATACAGGGGTTATGATCATTACAATCGGTATCAGAGGAAGTTTAGTAGAATACTTGGGAACTGGATTTATAAAAACATATATTAGGGAACATAACCATATTATTGAATTTGAGGATAAGTATAGAAAAACATCCTAATGTTTTGGTAAGATGGATATTATATGGGCCTTCCTAGAAATAAAACTCTATCTAGATACTACAAGTGGATGTGGTTCTAGAATAAATGTACCTAATTGTAATAACTCCGAAAAGGTTGTATCAGTCTTGAATTAAGTGTAACCTGGTACATGAAAATGTGTTTTTCTGTGCACCTAGTTTAACACTCCTAGGGTATATGCTTAGGATGGTTCAAATTTTCTTTACAAACTATTATGAAGTATATAAAAGTAAAAATATCCCCAAAGAAAACAAGATTTATGATTCTGAGATAAAAAATGAATATTTTTTTAATTTATGTTGAGAATTATACCATATTTTTAATTATAACTTATTATTTAAAATTCATGATTTTATTATATAATTCATCATATTTTATTGTTTAGAAATGTCTTCTGGAAAGAAGAACGATATCAATACTCATGGACAATGTAGAGATTTCCATGTTGAGGAAACCAATACAGCTACTATCGGAATGGTAAAAATTATGGATATATTAGGTAATATTGATTAGATTATGACAAATAACCTTTCCCATATGGAACAACCTATTCTATAGTGAGATTCTTTTGTGTTGGATCACTTTATATGATAGAATAACCCATCATTTAGTGGGACTTATAATCTAATTGTAGCTTAGAAATGGATTACATCTCTAGAGAAGATAATTATGGCTTTGGGATGTAGTGAAACGGAAAATGTTACAATTGCTATGTATTCTATAAAAAGTGATGTTGATAAATGTTGGGTTTTGATCCAGAATACCAATGATGAATAAGAAATAAAACTCATGGAATAGAAAACTTTTTAGGAGACATTCATTGATAAATATTTCCCTCATGAGAAACATATTGAGATAAATTGAATGTTCTCTAGATTAAATAAAAATGATGAATAAATTTTCATGGATTAGGAATCTCCCTTTACATGGTTATATTAGAATATCACGTATTACATATGGGACAGAGAGTGCAAGTTTGACTATTTCTTTTATGGTATTAAGCCAAAAATCTAAAGGGTGTTGGTCTCTCATAATTTTCTGTCATATGATGAAATCGTTTTATGTTCCATCAAAATAGAGAAGTAATTTTATATATCCTACATATTCATGGGAAAACAAGAGATGGATATGTCATTTGAATAGCATGAAAAAGGAAATGCATCAAACAAGAATAAGATGGTGAAGGGATTCCCATCATGTGAGAATTGTGGAAGGACTCGCCTTGGGAAATGACTAAAGGGCATAAGAGTTTATTATAAGTGTGAGTAAAAAGGTTATCATGTTAAATAATGAAATGTGAAGAAGGAAAACACATCTATTTAGTGTTACAACTATTAGGATAAAGGTAACTATTAAAATATATTCTCCAAGTATCAATTCAATCTACTATAGTAGAGGACAATGGGAGATAACCAAGCTTATTTGATCACTACAGTCGAGGTAGAAGTACCAAATGATGTGTTTGAAGTTACATTAATCATATATTCAAATTTATCCAATGCTTTATTTGATTCTATATATTTACACTATTTAATATATACCCAATTTTCAAAGAAAATTTGACATTTTCCTTTTGATTTGATAAGGGAATTGTCAGTATAAAATCCTAAGGGAAGTCTCATTACAATAAATATGTGTCGGGCAGTCCCATTTATGACATATAAACATGTTTTATGTTATAAATTTATTATCATACTTATTTTTTACTTTGATATAATCCTTAGTATGGAGTGGATTTCAAATGATGATGCAAAAATTTATTATAAGAAGAATGAAATTACGATTTTTGAGGAAGATGCAATATTACTTACCTTTAGAGAAGGAACTTCATCGTCTGATTCTTATCTAGATTCACCCCCAATATATCTATTGAATAAAATTATTATGGAATAAGAGAAAAAAACATCTAGAGATGAACAATTTAATCATAAAATTGAGTATGTACCTATTGTAATGTAATATATTGATGTATTTCTTTAATAATTACCTTGACATCCCCCATAGCATGAATTTGAGTTTTCAATTGATTTAATATCTGATGAAAACCCAATATAAAAGACTCCATATAGACCAATATATAATTATTATATTTCAAGAAACATCTATAGGATTTGGGTAATAAGGGATTTATTCTCCCTAGTGTTTCATCATGGGGATTCCCTTTTATCTTCATTAAGAATAAAGATGGATCCATGAGGCTATGCATTGATTATAGGGAAATAAATGCTATCATGATAATGAACAAGTATCATCTACCTCACATTGATAGCCTTTTTGATCAATTTCATAGAGACCAATATTTTTCAAAGAACGATCTTCATTCTAGGTATCATCAATTATGTGTTATGAAGGATTATATTCTAAGGATAGCTTTTCGAATGACGTGTAGATATTATAAGTTTACATTTATTTCATTTGGATTGACTAATGAACCCTCTTTTTTATGGATCTAATGTATATATTATTCATGGAATATATTGATGATTTTGTTTTGATATTCAATGATTATATTTTGGTGTATTCTAAAATATTTGGGGACTACGATAATCACTAGAAAATCATTCCTGAGACTCTTAGAAGGAAAGAGTTATTTGGTAAATTTAGAAAGTGTGATTTTTGGATTTAGGAAGTTTCTTTTCTTGTCTATATTGCCTCTAAAAATAGAATCATAGTTGAACCTGTAAAAAAATATATCCATATAATATCCTACACAAATGAACATAACTGAGGTACATAGTTTAATTGGTTTGTAAGGTTACTATTAGCGATTTGTTCATAATTTTACCTGATTGGATAACTGGTTAATCTAACCTTACAAATAAATGGGATGAGTTTTTTTTACAAAGTTTTGTGAAGAATGTTTTGATTAACTAAAAAGACGATATTTTTTAATGCTATGATTTTGGCTTAGCCATCTAGATGTGATGGTTTTGTGATATATAGTGATTAATCAAAGAAAGTACTAAGTTGTTTCATAATGAAAATTGATAAAGTTATTGCATATGAATTAGGGAAATTAATTATTTAAAAATAGAACTACCCAACTGATGATCTCAAGATGGAAGCTGTGATATTTTCATTGAAAATATGGAGACATTATCTCCTTGGGGAAAGATGTGAGATAAACAAGGATGTTAAAAGCATGAAATATATTTTTTATAGAAAATGATCAATATGATACAAATTTAATGGGCCAAGATAATCAATTATTATGATTTATTGGGACGCTACTGTTGGACGGAAGAAGCAAGGGAATGATGGCAAGAGGGGGGTGAATTGCCTTTTTAAAAAAAGAATAACAAAATAAAATCAAAGTTGAAATGCAGCGGAAAATAAAAGAGGCAATCACACAAGAAATTGATAACGGAGTTCGGCCAAAACCCGGCCTACGTCTCCGCTCCCAACTCAACCGTTGAGAGATTCCTACCGCTTGCTTTTCAATGGTTTTAGCAAGAAACCCACTAGGCTTTGAGGTAGCACTAGGACCTATTACAGCTTGCTTTTATTAGTTTAGCAAGAACCCACTTGCTTTTAATGGTTTAGCAAGAACCCACTAGCCTTTTTAACGGGTGAAGGCTAGCTCACCGAAAACTCAAGCCCTTTAAAAGGAAAGGCTTGAAGAAACCTCTTCACACCTTAGTGGTGGTGTGAAACCCAAAAGAAAGGGGGAAGAGAAAAGGGTTGGGGTTTGTAGGCACAAACCCAATTTTAAAGCTCAAAATAAATAAATAATGAAAAACCGTAATGGAGGAAGTCTTGGGCGCCTTTGATTGATTGATGATGTTGAAGGACGCTTCCAAGCTTCTTTGATGGAGCTCCTTGGATGTGAAAGTGGATGGAGCACTTGGGGTTCCTTTGAAGTGGCTCGCCGGAGGATTGCCGAATGATGGAAAATGTATCCTTTGGCTTCACAATAGTTCCGGTTGATGTCCGGGGCTTCCTTGGCCTTTATTTATAGGCATGGAACCCATTGGGGGCCTTCGGAGCCGTTGGAAAAGGCTTCGGAGCCGTTGGAGGCCAAATGGGAGTTGACTGGTCAAAGCCAACGGCTAGTTTGACTGGGCTACCGGCTGACCGGTGCAGGGCCACCGGCTGGCCGGTGCCTTGGAAGTTGAGAAGGCTTTCTGCCCAGGCAGCACCGGCTGACCGGTGCCAGAGCCACCAGTTGGCCGGTGGTGAGACAGTAGGTCTCACTATTCATCTGGGTGCCACCGGCTGGCCGGTGGTCAAGCCACCGGCTAACCGGTGGAGCCTGGCAGTGGGAAATGCCTCTGCCAGGTCCACCGGCTGGCCGGTGATATCACACCGGTTGGCCGGTGGACTGAAATTCAGTCCACTTCTTGATTCTTTCTTGGGCCATTTTCTTGGCAACCTTGTGCCTATCATTCAAAAACACTTCAAACAATATTGGACAAATAAAAAGGTGATTGTGATCATCAAAATCAAACAACGAGGGGAACGAGAGGTACAGCAATCTCCCCCTATTTTGATGATCACAATCACCAAAACAATAAATGTAAAAACTGAAATTGAATGGAAATGTTAAGCATGATGAAAAGGATTCTCCCCCAATCAATCAAGAAATTTCTCCCCCTTTGTGATTATCAAAATAGAATGGGGCATAAAACGTGATTGAGGGAAGGGTTTGAAAAACGAGATTTTAAATCAATTGAAAATGATATCAATTGTTGAAAATTTTGAAAATTGAATAACAGTTTGAATTGAAAGTTTTGTATCAAAAACCAATTGAAATTTGAAATGTGAATTGGAAATTGAAATTTGAAACCAAATGAAATTTTTGAATTTGAGAGTTTTGAATAAAAAATGAAAACAATTTAGAAAGTTCTCCCCCTAAATAAAAACAATGAATCACCGGGGAGAGGGATTTTGAAAAGAAACAATTTTAGGCCCGGAGAGACTCGCTAGAAGGGATTTTTCAATCCATACTTGTCTCATGACGGGTCTTCTCCTATAGAATTCGTCCGAAAAGAAAAAAGATTTGGGTTGACCGTACCGGGCGTTTTTACAATCACATTCATAAATAAGGTGCCCGGGTTTTTTACAATAATTGCAAAATTTATAACTAGAGCTCCCCCTTACAAAAATAGTTGGAGCATGGGAGGAGGAAGCTAAATTGGTAAATCCTAGCCCTTGGGTGGTTCTTGAAATTCGTTGGGAACCAAGAAATTTTGAAAGATTTTGTTCCCCTTGGGTGAATTTGGCTAGGGATTCTCTAAGGTCCTTGATGGTTGATTCCAAAGAATCAACATTTGGGAAATTTTGGATTTTTAGGGAGAGTTCCTCCTTCTCTTTGAGAAGTTGGTCTTTTTCGGAGGAGAGTTTTTTGAAATTCTTTTTCAAAGCGACAAATTTTGATGAAAGCTCATGAAAACCATTTTCTAGTTGGTCTCTAGCATGTTGGAGTTATTCATATGATAAATGATTGAAATAATTAGAAGAACTAGAGGAGGAAGAAGAGGAAGAGGATGATGATACCTCATGTTTTGCCATTAGGCATTTTGTACCTTGGTCGCTTGAGGAGGAGGAGGAGGATGAGGTGTCACTCCATGTCGCCTTGAGGACCTTTTTCTTTCCTTTTTCGTTTTGCGTGGCCCGTTTTTTGTTGAGTGGGAAATCGGGCTTGTAATGGCCCTTTTCGCCGCACCCGTAGCATTTTACCTTGGGCTCCGATCTTTTTTCGGGTTCTTGCTTTCGATGCTTGCGGGATTTCTTCTTCTTCTTGTGCTTCTTCATAAATTTGTGCATTTGGCGGGCGAGATTCTCCATTTCCGAGTCGCCGCTTGATGATGAAGAAGATGAAGATGATGATGATGAGGAGGAGCTTACTTCTTTTTGTACCTTGAGGGCGATGTTCTTTGGTGTCTTGATTGGTGTGCCCTCCTTTTGAGCTTGCCTCCTCATCGTGATCTCGTACGTCATTAGGGATCCGATGAGCTCCTCTACCGGCATATTTTTTACATCCTTAGCTTCTTGGATAGCCGTCACCTTAGGTGCCCATGAGCTCGGAAGGACCCATAGAATCTTCTTGACCATTGCATCAGCTGAAACATCATCACCAAGAGATTTTCTACCATTGCAAATGTCAGTGAAGCGTGTAAACATTTCAGAAATAGATTCATTTGGATGCATTGAAAAAGATTCAAAGTTTTGTCTATACATGTCTAACCGAGTATCCTTAACTTTGTCAGTGCCCTCATGGGTCACTTCCAATAGTTTCCAAATTTCATGAGATGAGGTGCAAGTGGAAACTCGGTTGAACTCATTTCGGTCAAGGCCGCAATGTAGAGCGTTAATGGCTTTGCCATCAAGCTCAAAGTTTCTAATATCGGCGGGGGTCCATTTGGATTCGTCGGGGGAAGACAAAGAATAACCTTGCATGACAATTTTGAAAATCGGATAACCTATGCTTCTTAAAAAAGTGGTCATGCGGGTTTTCCAATAATTATAGTCGGTCCCATCAAAAAATGGAGCCCGACCCAATGAGTAGCCCTCGGGGGCGAAAGAGGTAGATGCCATCACAATGGATCTTTGAATTTGAAACCTTTTAAGGTATTACTCAAATTACCGCTCTGATACCAATTGTTGGACGGAAGAAGCAAGGGAATGATGGCAAGAGGGGGGTGAATTGCCTTTTAAAAAAAAGAATAACAAAATAAAATCAAAGTTGAAATGCAACGGAAAATAAAAGAGGAAATCACACAAGAAATTGATAACGGAGTTCGGCCAAAACCCGGCCTACGTCTCTGCTCCCAACTCAACCGTTGAGAGATTCCTACCGCTTGCTTTTCAATGGTTTTAGCAAGAAACCCACTAGGCTTTGAGGTAGCACTAGGACCTATTACAGCTTGCTTTTATTGGTTTAGCAAGAACCCACTTGCTTTTAATGGTTTAGCAAGAACCCACTAGCCTTTTTAACGGGTGAAGGCTAGCTCACCGAAAACTCAAGCCCTTTAAAAGGAAAGTCTTGAAGAAACCTCTTCACACCTTAGTGGTGGTGTGAAACCTAAAAGAAAGGGGGAAGAGAAAAGGGTTGGGGTTTGTAGGCACAAACCCAATTTTAAAGCTCAAAATAAATAAATAATGAAAAACCGTAATGGAGGAAGTCTTGGGCGCCTTTGATTGATTGATGATGTTGAAGGACGCTTCCAAGATTCTTTGATGGAGCTCCTTGGATGTGAAAGTGGATGGAGCACTTGGGGTTCCTTTGAAGTGGCTCACCGGAGGATTTCCGAATGATGGAAAATGTATCCGTTGGCTTCACAATAGTTCCGGTTGATGTCCGGGGCTTCCTTGGCCTTTATTTATAGGCATGGAACCCATTGGGGGCCTTCGGAGCCGTTGGAAAAGGCTTCGGAGCCGTTGGAGGCCAAATGGGAGTTGACTGGTCAAAGCCAACGACTAGTTTGACTGGGCTACCGGCTGACCGGTGCAGGGCCACCGGCTGGCCGGTGCCTTGGAAGTTGATAAGGCTTTCTGCCCAGGCAGCACCGGCTGACCGGTGCCAGAGCCACCGGCTGGCCGGTGGTGAGACAGTAGGTCTCACTATTCATCTGGGTGCCACCGGCTGGCCGGTGGTCAAGCCACCGGCTGACCGGTGGAGCCTGGCAGTGGGAAATGCCTCTGCCAGGTCCACCGGCTGGCCGGTGATATCACACCGGTTGGCCGGTGGACTGAAATTCAGTCCACTTCTTGATTCTTTCTTGGGCCATTTTCTTGGCAACCTTGTGCCTATCATTCAAAAACACTTCAAACAATATTAGACAAATAAAAAGGTGATTGTGATCATGAAAATCAAACAACGAGGGGAACGATAGGTACAACAGCTACCACCCAAGGAAATAAAATAAGGTAGTGGATGCATTGAGTAGGAAAGATCATGGAATTCTGACCCAAATGAGGATTGAGATGGATCTTATGTTCAGGGATATGGTAAATATGGACATGGAAATTTCTATGTAAGGGGAGACATCAATAATTTTTCAAATGATTATAAAACCATATTTATTAGAGAAGATAAAGAATTCTCAATCTGATTATGAGATCTTTCAGAAGAAAAGTAATGATGTGAATGATAGGAAATTAGAAGACCTAATTTGTAATGATGGTGTTATGAAATTTGGAAAGATATTATGTGTTCCATCTATACCTTAGATGAAAGGGGATTTTTGGTCAATTCTCATAGATCAAATTCTCTATACACCATGGTAGCAAAAAATTGTATAGGGATTTGAGGGAACATTTTTTGTGGGATAACATGAAGTAAGAAATTACTGATTATGTGTCTAAATATTTGGTTTTTCAACAAGTTAATGTTGTGTGGGGTTGTATCATGTTTTCAGTATGATTTTTCTATCTTTGACCATTGATTCATGGTTAGTCTTATGTCTATGAAGTATTTTGGGTTTTCCTCTTCTTACCTTAAAAGGGGGTTTATTTATAAAAAAATTGAAGGCCATAGGTCTATTGGATGGATAGAAATCTGTGAGATGGAAACCTAAAGGATTCATGAAACCTCTTCACATTCCTATGTGTAAATGGGAATAAATTACTATGGACTTTATCGTAGGACATCCATAGACTCCTATAAAGAATGATGCAATATGGGTAATCCTTGATCACCTAACTAAATATGCACATTTCCTCTTTATAAGATAATATTTACCTATGGATCACCTTGAAAGGGTCTATATTAATGAAGTTTTAAAACATCTTGGTGTACCTATAACAAATTTTTCTAATCTAGATCCATATTTTATGTTGAAATTTTGGAAGATTCTTCAAAAGGATCTTGATACTAAGCTTCGTTAGAGCACATCCTACCATCCTCAAACTAATAGATAGTATAAAATTACAATTCAAGCAATGGAAGACATGATGAGGCCATTATCACTCAACATTCAAGGTATATGGGATCAGTGTTTGCCTTTGGTATATTTTTCTTATAACAATAGTTTTCATTCATGTATTCAAATTGTACCATATGAAGCATTATATGGAATGATATTTCACACATAAACTTTTTGTGATGAAATTGGTGAAAGGAAACTCAAAGGCCTAGAACTTATTTAACAAAAAACAGCAAAGGTAAAGGCTATTCAAAATCACATTAATGAAGCTCAAAGTAGATAAAAAATTATGCCAATAATCAGAGGAATGATTTGGAATTCCAAGTGGAATATCATGTTTTCCTAAAATTATATCCATTTACGGGTATTATAAGGTTCAGTAAGAAAGGGAAAGTGATCCCCCGGTATATAATACCCTTTGAAATTCTTAAGAGAATTAGTGTTTTCACTTACCATTTGGAAATTCCACTTATCCTCTCAAATGTACATCATTTGTTCCATATATCTTATCTAAGGAAGTAAATGTTATACCCAATGCATGTGCTCACCTCTCATCAAATAGAGTTGGAACATGATCTATATTATTATAAAGAATCCATATAGATTCTTGAAACTAGAGAGAATGTATTAAAGAATCAAATGAGTCATCTTTAAAGAAAATATAAAGGAATCACAAAATATAGGAAGCAACAAGGGAACTAGATGATACTATAAAGGAGAACATGTAATATCCTAGATTTTCGTAGAGGTATGAACCATTCGGTTTTTGTTCAATTTACTTTGTATGGGCTTATAATGATTCCTAATGGAGTAAAGGGGGTCCTGGTGTGTTTGGGGCTCATTCAGATCCCGGAGCCCTAAAAATTAAAGATATATATTTGGTTGTATGGTTAGTAGAAACTGCACAACCTATCCCTCAAGGTTTCCCTAAACTGTGTGGTTACAGGGAGTAGGGTGATGGAACCGCATGGTTTTGCTGTCACCATGCGACCCCAAGCACACGCCCATGTGGCCAACTACAAGTTTTTGGATAGTGTCATTTTTACAATTTTTTCTTAGTTAGATACTGTGAACCTCTCCATGTGGGGTTCCCATTTAAAGTAGTGGCTTGGTGTATGGTTTGGACAACTGTGCATAAAAATCATGTCCCCTTTTTTAGAGTGAAATACCCATTTATTTCATAATTAATTTTTTAACCTTCTAATTATTTATCCCTCTCTTCTATAGTGGTGTATCCCTCCTCCCTCATTCATGATCTCCTCCTACCCTCTTCATAGGGTTTGTGATAACTCCTTCAATCAAACACAAAATCTCTGATCATCGAAAACGTTGAAAATACCTCAGTAATCTATTCAATCCTCTCCTTTATATTCCATGTTTCCTCTATCCTCTATTGTATTATCTAGGTGTGTCCATCTTCACACTATTTTAAGGGTTTTTGATGAATTATTAATTTTATCCGATTCTAGGTCGAATCGAACCTTTAAAAAAGATGAGTGTAGTGATACTACATCAAGGTAGGTATTCTAGGTCTTTATCACTCTTTTAGTTGTTTAATGTTGGTGCATCATTATTCCTCTTGTTGAAACCTTTTGATGATGCCTTAAATTTAATAAATATAAATAATTGAACAAATTTCCTTTTCTAGAACCATCAGTGTGAGTAAAATATCACCATCATGGGTAATCTATTTGACTGAATCCACCCAAATAGGTATGTTTTTTCTTTTTTAAGCCCTTTTACCGAACCAAAAATGGTCTATTGCCTCTTTAGGTGTAAATCACTTTTAATAAAATCTATAAAGTGAATAATTAGATTAATATTTTAACTAACAGTGTGTGTGTGTGGGTTTAACTATGTTAAATGACATAATTTCTAAATTAATTTAATATTGAAATGTGAGCCATGGGTTAGGACCCTTCTTGAAATGACCTATATTCCATGCTCATTGAATTGGCCTAATATTTTATGCATTATTCCATTGATTATACATGTTTCTATATATGCATGTTGTGTAGATTAAATTATTATTCTGGTTTATTATGATTAATATGTGTGCATTATACCTTGAGATTATTTCTTAATTCTATGTACTAATTTCTTTATTCCATAATTTATTGGATTGGATTGGATGTCATGATTCACTAGCTTGTTAGCATATGATATTTTCTTGCCTTATTGATGACATGTGATTATATATGTTATGTCTTGTGATTTGTGAAATTATTTCTATGCCTAAACTACAATAGTTCATGAGAGAACCTGGGTCCCATTTTAATGATGTTGTAGATGGACTTATCATGTTTGGTTTGGATCTACTTGATGCTCCAAGAGTGATATATTACATTTCCATGTACGAGATCAATAGTCAGATTACACATATTTGTGAGTGACACTGGTTACCTATGGGATAAAATGAGGATGGTCCCACTAGAAAGATGTATATGAAAAGCATTTGGTGATACATGGTCTCATATGTGAGATACTTGGTACGGACTCAGAGTCACCATGAAATGAGTGATACAAGGAATTCATTTATGGGTTTCCTTGGATGGAATCAATGGTATTGATAACATGAGATACACCTTTATCAACCCTTGGGATTATTTATAGATTTCTTTGGATGGGATTAGGTATCCACCTTTGGATTTGATGGTTTTTTTTCTGGTGCAAATGTGATGCCTCTTATTTATGTTATGATCATTCTTGAATAATGACATGAAAATGTGACCACCATCCCAAAGAACAAGCTTGGGGTCGATCTACCTTGGTTGATTCATTTAATATGGCATATGCATCAAGACTATATCTCATACAGCTACCATGGTTCAAACATCCATCTTAGTCTAAAGTAGGTGATATCGGTCAGGCATCCATTTAGTAACCCGGGATGAATTGTTTATTATTTTATTTAATTATTTCCCATTATTTATTAAATTTGAAACACGATTCACCTATCATTCACATGTAATAGATTGATATCGACACCGTTGGTGGTGGCCTACTAAGACTGTATCTCCCATCCTTCTTGGTACATCTCTAGTAACCAGGAAAACATCATTATTGTAGGTATTGATAAAGGGAAGCATGTAACTTCTGATACTTGATTATTCTTCTATGTTGATGCATATGGTAGAGGATTGAGCCTATTCTAGAGATGCTTGTAGTAACAATTTTTCTTTTTCCAATATTTTTATAGCTTGTATTATATGCATGTATTCCTTTCTCCCCATTCACTTTCATTTTTTTTATAGCGTTATGATATCATAATTTTTTTTATCAAATGGTAATTCAACTTCTTCTACTTGTTTATTTATATTATTTGGGTTTATTTACATTATTTTCGTTTCTTATTACTACTTGTTGTTGTACTCACTTTGATCTATGATGGAATAGTATCCCCACAGATACATACTAGACCCTTACTGTTAGTTGATAGCCTATGGCATTTTTGGAGATGTGCATGATGTATTGTACACACCGTCTCAGGGAACTGTTATATGGAACTCAGGGAGGGATGCTACAAAGTGGTATCAGAGCATTTTTTCCTCTATTTTATTACTTTTTGGGGTTATATAGGAGACTAGGATACTAGAATTTGGTAATGAGCCTATTCATAGGAGTAGCTAACCCATGTACAAGGGAATCCAAAATATCATGGGATGGGTAAATGCTGTTATGCATTCACTGTTATATTTTTATAAATTTCACTTTTGGTTGATGAACTTTATTTATGATGTTAATATTATTTGTAAATTATTAACCTTATGGCATTTCTCTTACTATATCCTGATGATATGATGGTGTATAGATAATGAATAATACTAGGCATAATAGGATTAAAATTCCATGAATTATTCCATTCCATATTTACAATTCAAAATGCATTGCCAATTGCATGTGATTTCTATTTGTGCATTTTTGTGATTTGATTGTTATATATAGAAATGTTCCAATTATTCATGCATGAATGTGTTATGATTTGGATTGAGTGGACACCCAATTTAAATTTTGAAGGTGTACATGCCCTTATAAATTAGAATTGTGATCCACCTAATTCAACCATTTATAGGGAATTGAAAAACACTAATGGATAAAAAATAATACCACAATTTAAATGAAATGGTCACCTTATATGTGGTAATTTAACACCTTGACCTAACCCGATTCAGTAGTGGACAATAGGTTGTGACTAGAGTTATCTTTCTGTGCCCTTCTCTTACTACCAAGGCCTTGCCTTAAGAGTTGGAAGAGAGGTTTGTTTCATTTTTAGAAGTGTGTTGTTTCTATCATTTCATTACCACTTTCTTTGTCTACAATAAATCCTTTATGAGGAGTGAATTTGAAAAATTATAGAGTTATACCACCGCAACGACCTTTTGATGTACACCAAGAGAGTGGATATTAGAATAATCATGAGGTTATGGGCCCTAAGACACCTGTAGTACTTCCTTTAGTGCCACTTGAGTCTCCTCCTATTGATATTACACTGGGAATCGTTTCTTATTTATATAAATGTTTTCTTCAATTCATGCAGTCTATTCAGGTTACTCCTTAGCCCTCCCCTACTATGGAAGAGCTTACTCGGGAATTTCAACAATATCATCCTCCCACCTTATCATGGGATGAAAAACCTCACACTGTTGAGTCATAGATATAATCCATTGTATATATATTCAACCATATCTAGATGACTCTAGAATGTAGATTCAAGCTATCTACCTACTTATTATGTGATTCCGCCAAGAATTGATGGGATGTCATCTCTCAGGCTAAGAATCATTAGGATATAGTCTTGTAAAAATTTTAGATGGACTTCTATAACATCTTAATATCACAGACTCTGAGGGAGGACTGCACTTTGAAGTTAATGCATCATTAGAAAGGAAATATGACTATGATAGAGTATTATTCTCTTTTCACTGAACTCTAGTGTTTCACCTTGTCTCTGATCAGTGATGAGTTAACGACTGTGAGGAATTTTAAGGATGGGCTTGGTTATGTTGTTCTCTATTAAGTGAACGTAATTTGTTTGAATACTATTATATAGATAGTAAACCAATCCCGAATTACTGAAAAGAATCTAATAGAGGATGAAATTGTGATCAAGGATGGTTCAGTTCCAAGGAAAGATGACGGTTTTTCTAACAACAGGAAGCACCATTTCAAGGGTGTACCTAGGGGAACTGCTAGCCAGGTGACATGCACTGACATCTCCATAGAGTTTCACTAGTGTGGTAAACTGGTCCATAAGAACCCTTAGTGCATGAGGAGCCTGATTTAATTTTGATCTTGTGGTAAGATGGGTCACCATCAGTGATTATTTGGTCTTTTCATCCATCATCTAGTGAGAGGCGATCCATATTGACACCTCCATCAAGTACAAGATCTGTGAATCCACATTAGGATGGGAGTTGTCCTTCTACCAATAGATTAGTGTGAGGTGGTAGTGGCTGTGGATGAGTTAGTCAAGCCCTAGATATTTAGAAATGGTAGGATACATCTGCTGAGGCTAGTTAGGTAGCATCTTAGGGATTCCATTCAGGCCATATATATTCAATGTAGTCAGTTCCTTAGTAGTAGAATCCATGGCCATCTACCGGTAGGGGTAATATTCAAGTATCCTCTACTTTAGTTTATGGACTTTTTGATATTGGTGAATCGCACTACTTTATATCTTCCAGGGGTTTGTAAAGCTTGGGTCTTGCAATTGAGTACTTATATGGATTCATGTCTCTTGACACGCCATTAAGAGTCAGAATAGAGGTTATATACCAGTTCTATGAGTGCCCCCTTAAAATATGTGGATTTTGTTTCTTTTGTACTTTATTCATCTTCAATATGATCAGCTTTGACATCGTTATAAGTATGGACTTTCTCATGACTTATCATACCCAAGTGGATTTTTTCACCACCAAGTGACCTTTATATCACCCAAGGGAATCATGTTTATCCATAAGGGTGAATGGGACATCCAGGGGATTCACGATGGACCCAAGAATATAGGGCTGGGTGGGGAGACATCTCAAATGGTGAGTCTCCTTATATGTTATTAGGGGATGTAGTTATTAGAATTTCCTTATATATAAGATCATTTTAGGGACGTATTCTATGATGATTTCTCCAACATACCTATTAAGAGAGAGGTTGAGTTCACCAAATAGGTAGTGTTAGGTAAGAAATTAGTTTTCATTCCTCCCAATTTGATAAAACCTACAAAGCTCAAAAAAATCAATAAGTAGCTTAAAGATATAGAGGAAAAGCGTTTCATATGACACATCGCATCACCATGGGGTCTTCCTATCCTTTTCAATAAAAAGGTAGATAATACCCTTAAATTGTGCATAGATTACCACTGACTGAACCAACTTACGGTGAAGATCCGACATCAACTACCTCGTATCGATGACCTCTTTGACCAGCTCTATAGAAAAACTATTTTCTCTATGATCGATTTCAGTTTGGGAAACCATTAGGTTAATGTGAGACCATTATACATACCACATAAAACGTTTCCGATAAGCTATAGATTTTACAAGTACTTGGTTATGTCGATCGTCTTGATGAACCTTCTATAAGACTTTATGACTCTTATGAATCGGGTTTTCTACCCATATCATGATTCCATTATGGTAGTCTTCATAGACAACATCTTAGTGTATTCATTATCTAGAAATGACCATGTTAATCATATTTATATTGTGATGGATAAAATGAGAGAGAACCATCTATATTGGAAGCTCATAAAATGGCACTTTTCGAACAACAAGGTTCACTTCTTGGATTATATCATATCTAAGGAAGACGTGTCGATTGGAACAAAAAATGTGAGAATTTTTTTTACTAGGAGAATCCCAAGAATGTGTTTGACATATGTATATTCTTTGGGCTAGATGGATATTACAGGAAATTCATTTAGTACTTCTCATGCCTCGCAGCGCCAATCAAAGGATTGAACAAGAATGGTGGATGTTTTTCTGGTTTTAAGCTTGTGAGATAGATTTTCAAGAGTTAAAGGGGAGACTCACTTCAGCACTGATCCTGATTATTCCTAATTTTAGAAGAGGCTATCATTTCTAATATTATTGTTCATGGATCATATTGGGTGTAGTTCTGATGTAAGGTGATGGATTCATGGTATATGTGTCCCACTAGCTAAGGTCTCGTGATTGGAATTACCCTCCACGCACCCTTAATATAGCAGTTGTGTTTCATGCTCTATGTTATTGGAAGAACTAATTGTTAGAAGAGTGATTCATTGTTTAAATGGATCATAAAAGTTTCAAATAACTCTCCACACAGTGAGATTTGAATCTCAAATGGTACATGTGGGTGGAATACCAGCAATCATTCAGTTCTGATCTTGATTACACACCTAGAAATTGAAATCATGTAATTGATGCCTTGAAATCAGAGACACCAATGCAAGCCATTAAGAAGGCAAGTAGTGAGCGGTATTTGATGGATCAATTCTCTATGATACAACATGAGGTTTGAGAATAACATGGAAAACCAGAATTAGCAGCTCCAGCAATGACATCCTACCTTTTGGAGTATGTCCAGATGAGGAAGCTTTCTGATTCTAAGGGCCTCATATTAAGGGAGTGTGTCTCATGACATAACCCACCTTCTGGTTGTGTTTTTTATGGTAGTGAAACCCAACTCTTCTTTGGCCGTGTATGGGTGCCTACATATATACGAGAAGAGAATATAATGGAATCACATACCTCTATTTGGGATGTTCATCCTGGTCTTACCAAGATGTATAGAGATATAAATCATCATCATTGGTGGTTGGGTAAGAAAAGGAATATAGAAGGTTTCATCACTCAGTTCTCCACCTGTCAGTAGGTGAAGGAAGAGTACTAGTTACCTACTATACTTATACAACCTATTTCCATTCCTATGTAGAAATGGAATGTTTTCACTGTGGATTTCATGATAAGATTTCCAATATCCACTTGGGGAAACAATGTCATATAGGTGATCATCAAATGGTTCAACAATGTTTCATTCTTCTTACCTATCCATAAAACCTTATCTATTGATGAGATGGGAAGGATTTACATATGGGATATATTGTGACATCATGGTCTTCCCCATTCAATCATTTTGGACCGAGACGCATGTTTCACATCACAGTTCTAGCAAGGGTTTCATAAGGAACTGGGTACATAGGTTCTCTTGTGTACAACATATCACTCTCATACTGATGGTTAGTTAGATCAAACAATAAGGGTGTTAGAGGATATGATTTAGGCCTACATTTCTTATTTTGGAGGGTAATAGGAAATGCATATTCCTATGGTTATGTTTTCCTACAACAACGGTTTTTCAGAAATGATTCAGATGGATCTGTACGAGGACCTATATAGTATATTTTTCTATTCACCATTATACACGCTTAAGGTAGGTGAGGCAACTATGCTATGCCATCATATCATTCAGGAGACTTCATAGAATATCTAGATCATTCAAAATAATATGGCTATAACTTAGTCTAGGAAAAAGTCGAATACTATTCTCCATCATATACCTCCGGAGTTAGAGGTGGTATATCAATTATTTTTTCTTATATCACCAAGATTGGGTCATAGATGAATTAATAAATAGGTCAAATTATCACCTTGTTATGTCAGGCCTTTTGAGATAGTGGAGATAGTCAGGGAGGTAGCCTATCAGTCATTGTTACCTCATATGTACCATGCCATGAATGACGTCTTACACATATCTCATATTCAATAATATCACCCTATCCTATCTCATTCATTTTATTCCAATGATAATGATCTAGAAGAGGATTCATTATATGAGGAGAATTATATATGTATCATTGATTGAAGTACAAAGCCTCTTTGAGGTAGGTTATTTATTCTATTCTAATTGTTATGGTAGCAGAGATGACTATAGGATGATACCTAGGAGTGAGAGGCTGATGTACATGCATAGTGGTTGGAAATTTTCCAAAACAATATCTTACCACCCTCAGAAGCGAAACTCGAGGATGAGTTATCTTAAGGAGGGGAGGCGGTAACGTCCTGTCTTTTCTAAAAGGTACATACCATTAATTTTTTGTTCAATTGCATTTGTTTATACCTAATAATGATTCCTAATGGAGTGAAGGGGGTCTTGGGTGTTTCTAGGGATTTTTTAGAGCTTGGATATCTGAAACATAAAGTGTTAGATTGTCCCATATAGTTAGTAAAACTATTCCACCCATCCCACACTATTTCCCTGAAACGTGCAGTTGCAGACAATGGGGTGTTGGGGGAAACAAAGTTTGTCTACAACCATACAACCAACTACAGGTTTTTGGATAGTGGATTTCTCATGGTTTTCACATGGTTAGAAAAAATGTGTGCCTAACCATGTGTGGTTCCCATTTGAAGTAGTGGTTTGGCACACAGTTGGCACATGGTTTAACCAACCCTATAGAAAAACCACGAGCCCTTATTTTGCGGGTGAAATACCCATTTTTTCCTAAAGTAATTTTTAAAACATTATTCTTATTTCTCCCTCTCTTCTCCAACGTTGTATCCCTCCTACCCCATGCACACGCTCCTCCTCCCCTCTTCACAGGGTTTGTGATAACTCTTTCAATCTGACTCCAAATCTCTCACCATTAGAAGCATTGGAAAGCCCTCAATAATCTATTCGATCATCTCTTTTATATTTCATGTTTCCTCCATCGTCAATTGTGTAACATCCCATTTCAATTTCAGGTATTCCTTAACCAACTTGTGTTAAATTATTATTACGTCAAATGGGAAAATGGTTTATCAGTAAAAAGTTGTGTTTTTATTAAACATGCCACAGATTGGTAAAATGCCCAATTAACACTCCATAAATTTCTAATTAAATATTTTTGGAGTTAAATAATGAGTAAGTATGAGTTTTTGAGCCCCAAAAAGGCTCAGCGAAGACGGAATAAAATTATTAAATAGAATATATTAACTGTGATTTTTTTATTAAAAATATTTGAATAACTCTAAAATTATGAGTCTTTTGATAAACCTGAGACCACTGTTTTGTTCCGAATATGGTGTTTACTATAGGAGGGGTATAACATTCCAAGGCGCTGGATATTTGGATGTCTCATTTGTTGGATAATTTTCTAAAATAACGTTTCATATATTTTGTATAAAAAATAAATAAATATCTCTCAAACGGTATGTCATATGAGAAATTTGAGACCAACGATGGTTCCAAAATGATGGGTTTACCCTAGGTGAGGTATAACAGTTGTTCGCATCGTGTGTTTGGATGGATCACTCAAAAAAATAGGAATTTTTATTTTAATTAAATATTTATTCTTATTTTTCATTAATAAATTATTAATATCTCTTAAACTATTCATTGTTACAGAAATTCGAGACCACTGTTGGGTCAGGAACAGGGTGTTTACTCTGGACAGAGAATAACATTTATTCACAACGGGCTTTTGGTATCATTTAATTTTTTTTAAATTATTAAATACATTAAAAGAATTAAAAAAATGCATGTACTGTTCAATAATTTCCCAAAATGATATTTCCTCCAATTTAAATCCCAAATGGAACCAAAATATTGTAAATCATTATTTTTTATGACTTAAAAACATAAATGACTTAATGAGATGATTCTATTCACTTAATAAACAATTTTCCAATTCTTTTTTGGATTTAAAATGTGTTTAAAGGAGGAGTTATAAATCCTACGATTATAGGGTTATAAATAGCCGAACCATTTTATTGTGTCTCTTAGTTGATGTGGTCAGGTTTGAAAAACTCTTGGAGTCCTCTACACATGACATGTGAAGCTCTTTCGATTCGATCCGTTTATTTTCATTCCTCCTTCGTGCCTCCTTCCAGTTTTGGTGTTGCGCATAAGGTGACATGCTGTATTTTTTATTATTAAATTACTCTATTATCTTGTTCCTTTGTTAAAATAAAGGATTATTGAAGGTATATTAATTTAATATTTAAAATAATAAATCTAAATAAAATAATGGTGGTTTTTAAATAAAATTTTAAAGACCTAAATTATCAAATGATAATCCTAAAATTATCAATTGATAATTTAAATAGGTTTTGGATTATCAATATATACATATATATATATATCAATAAACACCCTTGTGATAAACCAGGTTTAATTAAATGAAATTGGAAAATGATAATTTCAAATATTTATCAAAGGATAATTATTTAGTATATCAGTGGATAATTACAAAGGACTACCACATGTGTTATTCTTTTAATTTAAAGATATTACAATATCAAATGTGGTTTATAATTATTCTGAGGATAATATTGTGAACATATGTGCTGACCTAAAATGATAATTAGGAATTTTATTGAGGATAGTGGATGTATCATCGCATGTGATAATTAAAATGATAATTTAAGAATTATCCAGCATAGAAAAAATGTAATCACATGTGATATTTTATTTTCTTATCAAATAAAATAGAGGGATATGATTATTGAATGAGGTTTATAAATATTCTTATGGAATTTTATTATGATTTCATGTGTTAACATAATATGAAAATCCAGAGATTATCCTGGAGAGATAAAATGTAATGAGATGTAATATTTTATTCCTTGTGAAATAAAATAGATGTTTTGGTTCTAGAAACCCTAGATGAACATCAACCATCAATGTGCTGAAACATAAGATTATAAGGTCATTATGAGGTGTATTGAACCACACAGGGTGGTTTATCATTGTCGCTGACATCAATGACCTTGATGTATGTGGTTATGTCCTAACTTTCAAAATTTATTATCCTTTTATTGCTTGATTTATTACAATTTTTTATTTAAATTCAATTTCTCAATTTCTCTTTCAATTAAATTGATAAAAACTCGATTCTAGTGAATAGAGATATTTGAAATGGTTTTGGCATAGAAATTTAGAAAACCCCAAATTCTATTGAATTGGTTGTGTTTATAGAAATTGGTTGAATTAAATTGTTTAATTTAAATTGTGAACTTGATGGAAATTATTTCAATTAAACTGTTGAATTTAGTTGTGAAAATAAATTGTATAATGATGGAAGTTGTTTTTAATGGATTTAAAACTGGTGAAAATTGATTAAAACGATTTGATAGAAACTTACTAGTTTTATCTTGTGAAAAAAGAATGTTTTTTAATAAAACCTCTTTGGATTTAAATGAAAATAAATTGGAAATTTTTTAATGGAATAATGGGATTGATCGTATTTTTAAATAGTCATAAAATAATTCACCCATCATGTAAGAGTGAATGGAAGCCATAGGTAGTTAATGAGTTATTTGGATACACTCTACGCTATGAAACGTTCTAAAACATACTTGTGTTGAGTCACATCCCCGATGGGTTGGTGATGAGTCTCATTTGGCTAGTTTAATAGGGACGTATGTATACACATTTTTCTTAGTTTACATAGAGAGTGTATAATCCTATAGCTGGTAAATACTATCGTACATTTTGGAAGATTCCCATATTTCCCACTTGTTTATTTATATTTGAGTTATAAATATATGCCAATGATTTTTAATTTCATTACATGCCTACTGAATTTATATAAACTATTTCATATAAATGTTTTATTTAAGCCATTGTTTTAGAAATATTCTATCATTGTAATTCATTTTCTTAATTTATTTTTCCAATATTTTGAAAATGTAATGCATGTTTTGTTTAAATATGGTTTTGAATTTCTAAACCTGTTTACTTTAAAATTGAAATTTTTTATTTGGATAATCTATATTTTTCATCTGTTATGGAATATTTGGTGGTATCCTACTGGGCTTTGGCTCACACCCTACATTTTCTTTCATGTGTTTGTAGACTTTCTTCTTCTAGGTTCGTGCAAAGGGAAGGGATCTCTTGGAAATGGATCCAGTTAATGAGCTTTGGTCTTGGTGAGATGTTTCCTTAGGGACTTTGGAGTTGTTTTTCCCTTTGTTGTACATTGTTTGTAGAACATTGGGCTTTTTATGCCATGTTGTATTCAGGTACATCACTCCCAATATAGTTTCTTTTGTTATGCATACTGCTTTGATTTCTTTTTCTTCCGCACTATTATGAAAAATCATTCCCACATATATGTTATACGATGAAAGGTGCTATTCGCCAACCCGTGGGGATCAGGAATACCCTTCAGGCTATGTCAGGGTCAGCTCAGTTATCGGGTTACTAGGGTACCTGGGCTGGTTCGTGACATGTTGTGTTATCTAGGTGTGAAATTGTTCAGCATATTTTTAGGGTGTTTAACTATTTATTCATTTCTCCCATTCTAGGTCGAATCAAACCTCGATAAAAGATGAGTATAGTGGTGTTATATCGAGGTGTTGGTTTAGGTATTTCTTGTTGTTTTGGTTTCTTTAAAGTTTGTGTGTCGTTTTATTGTTCGTAAAAACCTTCTGATGACACATTAAATTTGATAAATATAATGAATTGAAGGTATTTTCATGTTTAACACCATCAGTGTGAGTAGATATTCAACATCATGGGTGATATCTTTGACCAAATCTACCCAAACAGGTATGTTTCCCCTATTAGAGGCCTTTTCCCTAAACCAAAAATGGTCAAACACCTCTTTAGGTGTAAAGCACTTTTAATAAATGATTTAAAGGTAATAATTGAATTAATATGTTAACCACCATTGTGTGTGTGAGTTGCACCATTTTATATGCCTTAATTTATAAATTTATTTGAAAATGAATTGTGATCCATGGGTTAGGCCTCTTCTTGAAATTCTTTATATTCCATGCCCATTGACAATGTCTAATGCTTTATGACTTATGCCATTTTTTATGCTTGTTTCCATATGTGCATGTTGTATATTTTCAATTCTTATGCTTATTTGATATGAATAATCTATGATCCTTATACCTTGATCTTGTTGCTTAATTCCATGTACCCATTTCCTTATTCCATAATCAATTGGCTTGAATTGGGTGTTATGCTTGTCTAGATTGTTAGCATGTGATATTTCCATTCTGTATTACTGACATTTGATTATAAATTACATTTTTATTAAATATTCATATTCTTTTGTAATGGATATGATTATTTCTGAAACCATATACCATTTTTACCTATGGTGTTTTATTTGAAATTTATTTGATTAACTAGGGAAATATTGATAAATATGTATCATTTACTCAATAAGGATATTTGATAAGGCACATTATTATGATTTAAATAGATTATTTGATATATTAGAAATTATTTGGACCTCTTTTAAACAGGTTAGAGTTTATTTAAATTAAGTACCTCAATACATTGGTAGTCTCGTGAGATGAATTAGTTTTCCAAATCAGAAGGATTTTTACCCAGTATGTTTGAACTGTCATGTGAAAGGTCTTGATGGTAAAGGTTCCATGTGTTTGGGAAACATGGAAGCCAATATTTAAACGTTTACTTCATTTATAATTCAGTTATTATTATTATCCATGATATTTTTTATGTTACATTATCTAGGGATGAATTTCATTCTCAGTTTACTGAATAAAGAGGATGTGTTTTAGTTATTTATCTTGCCATATTGATTACGTCTTATCCAGAAATTTTTGGGGCATGCGTGTTTAGTTATCTACCTTGACATATTGATTATGATTATTGATTCATGATAGATTCTATTGTACCTAACCCTTACTGAGCGTTGGATATCACCCTTATTTTGTTTCCTTTCCCTAGGATATGAAGATGAATTCTTGGAATGTGATTTAGGGATGTTGATATTTTAATTTTTTATGCTTTATTTTCTTTTCCCAGTATAATAACAGCATCATGTATGTAATCTACTTTTCCAAAAATTGTAAACTATTCAGTCCTTTTGGATTTTAATCGTATATCTATGCCAATTTAATAAATTAATACACCGGTTCTAGGCCACTACGGTTGGGTTTGTTACATAAATCATCAGAAAATTCCATAAAGATCGCCCAAAATCTAAGGGGGTTAAAGGAGGAAGAGGGGAGGTGGAGGTTGGCCCATGCATAGGTGAGGGAGGAAGATGAGGACCTATCCTCTTAAAAACTGCGAGGTAAAATCCTTAATTTTCCATATTTTTCAAGTTCAAATGGTTATCCAATCCATGAACCGACCATGCATCCTTCACTATCCAAGGTGACCAACCTCGTATGATTGTTTCATATAGCTAGATAATCTAGGTGCGAACTGTGCAACCCAGTCTGCAACATTTGAAATGGTCTTTCTACACCTATGTGGTGAATGTTCATCTCACCCCATGCCAATCCGAGCCACATAGTTTACTCTAAAATTTGAATGGCTAACATTTCATCATGTTCTAACCATAAAAACTAATTTTTCATTTCGTAGAATGAACTAAAAACCTATGCACACACTGGGTGCTTCATGGTTTCCCATAAATCGTGCACACCAAACTGCGTACTAGGTCATAAATCCTCCAAAACACCCAAAATTTCACCCAAAGTTCTTAATACATACCCAATCACTCAAGTCACATCTCCAGCCTCAAACCATATAAAAATCATCAACTCAAAAGGATCCAACTCTCATAATTTCAAACTAAATATCAATTAAAATAATGACCCATGTTCTATATTTTCCAAAATTCAAATTTCTTATAAAATTTATATCTCACAATGAGTGAGGTTTTATTGAATAATTCTCATGAATCTATAAAAATTGTAAAAAACTAATTAACTGGTCCATGATAACCCACATCGCTTCACTACCACGATGTGATCTCAGTAATCTTGTCTTGAATTTTATCATCACATAATCCCACTTCAATTCGAGAATGGGTAATGTCATAAGAAGTCTTTTTGGTCATTCATGCTTGTCCTTTACCAAAATATAGGTAAATTCTCATGAAACAATATCAATTAAGTTCATATTCATCTTGAGCTGGCATAACAATCTCTGAATATCATAATACATCTTGGTAATCCTTGGCTGAACATCTCATCTTGAAGCATGTGAATCCCACATCATATCCACACACATACTCATAAGTAATACTATAAAACCCTAAACATATAGAACCTCATTGGAATATAGGGACTAATTAGGTGGAATATCTCTTCCATATATATTTTTCATCATCAAGAAGCAATATGATTTAGATAAATGACTCTCCATCACCCTCTCAAGGAGTGTTTTTGCAATAGTTAAGGACATCAAGTTTGGTATACCAAGAACTTCTGAACATCAACATGAATATCATTGAATAGAATTATCATTTATCACTTACTATTAGATATATATATCACTTATTCCTAAGTCTCCATACACAATGAATCACTAATTACGTTCCCCTTCTCATGGTTATATACCATCGTAAATTTAAATGATTATATGTTCAACTCACCTCATCTTCAGAAGGTGAAGGTACCTCTATAAAAATATATACATGAGGCTCTTATGGTTAGTGTATACCAAAAATCACTGACCCAAAATATAAGGAAGTAATCATCTCAACATTTACATTACCAGATCCAACTCTAGATCACGTGTCCTGTAGTTTCTCTCATGTGGTTTATGTTATTTGGACCCAAAAGTGACCAGTCGCTCATCCTACATCATAATTTACCCAAGACCAAATCCTAAAGAATAAAAATACAATGTATACTTATAACTAGGATTAGGTAAGCTCAGGATTTACCTAGAACTATATCTATCAAATAGAACCTGAAATTCTCTATTTCAAGAATAAAACTAGAGGTACTTTACTTCTTTTTTGGTCAAGGCCAACAGTCAGCACTGCTAAACAGGGGAAATCATAGATTAATCATCAATAGTAACCTATCAAGCCCGATAAAATTTATATATTGATTTTTTTGGGACATTACAATGAAAACATAGCCTCAAGCTTCTCTATTCCCACTAATATGCCTACCTTAGATATCATGAGCCCCAAAAAAACTCACCACACTTATCAAGATCTAAAACTTCATGATATTAGCATATAATTGATGCTACTTAGATTTACTTGTAATTATATATAAATGATAAGTGTTCTCCTTTATTGGATAATAGTATACCATAATATTATCATTAAAAGTGACCATGAATGAGTCTAAATAATATTATAAGTACCTATTAATCTAGTTCCTAAATTCAATTAGTATGTTCCTACCCTTCACAACATCATAAGATAGTCACATAGATTATACATGATCCTAAAGTTAATACATCGAATATCAGAAGGTCTCACTCTCAACTGGGGGTAGACTAACCTCATAAAAATCATAAAAAACTAATTATATCATCTCATATTATCAAACAAGTAAATGATATGTGTAAGGGGATATAATGGTTGTTAATCATCACCTAATTATACCTCTATTAATTTACACATGAATACAACAAGACATTTTCCTTCTTGGTAAAAAAAAGTAGCACTCTAAAAGGATGTGCTCATATGAATAAATCCCTCAACTCCTAACCCTATAGCTAATCCATAATATCTCAATTCTCTATAGGAACCATCCTATAAGAAAGAATGGATATGGAATTCATACTATACATAAGAATAGTTATAAACTCAATCTCACACTTGAGTGGAAACCCAAAAAAATAATCAAGAAATGCATATTGGAACAAATGAATGATGGTAGGAGATAATGCCTCACATGTCACCTCTATCTTAAATAAACAATAACCAACTAGTCTGTAATCTTCCATAGTTGTTGATTTTTAGGTCTCGAATGGCCTACATGTAGATCCCACTCTTTAAAATATGTATAATTGTCACCCACTAAGGATGTAAAAGGTACTCATCAATAATAGTGGTTGATGTGTGATCAATAACAAGTTAAACAATCAATCATGGGGATCATATAGATATTATCCATCTCTAACATTAAGAATTTTCAGAGGAATTTATGACCATTGATGACAATGGTGTACTTAGGAATCCACAATATGCCCTATGATATTACCTATAAGGTGTATCAAAAAACAACATCCCATATAAAAAATGTATTGGTAACCCTAGATCACTAAAACAATTCTCTAATATAAATGATTTTGATTCACTTGTTTCAATTAAATAAAAAAATATGGTTGATTCCACAACAATCGTACATCTAACTATAGATAGCTCAACTCCCTACATGGAAGGAATCTTCTCAATGGCATGAAGTTGGCTAGAACCCTATCCCGGAGCTCCGATATCTTGAATCCCCTGAGGCACCTTTTCATTTTTTCACTACTACTACTAAGTACTATGATCACCTCCATGACCTGAATAGATGAAGGAATACCAACTTCCTAAATTCTATTGTGCCCTTATCCCTTACCCTAAACCCTAGGTCTGAATAGATTTGTAACATCTCTCCATTCATGGTGAAATGACACAAAACCTTTTCGTGTTCTATAACTCCCCACATGAGAAACAATTCTTCAAAAACCTTTAAAAATCTAGTTAAGCATGCCCATGGTAGCCACACTGATAAAACTCAACTTCAACTCTCCCGCATAGTGGAAGCAACAAACCAATTCTTTGGTTGCTCTTCCTATCATCACCCTATTGAGACTACTCAAATCATAACTTCCTACATTCTAATAACCTACTCCCAATCCCAAAAAAATAATATTGTTTCCATGATGACCTCACCTCATTCTGGTTTTTCTCAATAGTTGAGGCTTGATTCATGACCTCTAAAAAGGATGTTAGTAAGAACATTTTTAGTTGGGAATGAATGGAGTGCCTTATTTCATCCTCAAAATTATTGACTCTAGTAGCCTCATAATCCACCAGCATAGCCGTGAATAGTAGATTATTAGTAAAGGGAATGGTATATTTCATCCTTGATAATCCCCCTATATGAAATGCATTAAATCCTTAGATATGATATCCTTTAGATTCTCTAGGTTGATGTGCTCAATGAATCAAGACCGAAAATCCTTCCAAATCATCCACACATGTTGTTCTTCCTAGACCAAAATGTACCACTAGCACTTTTTTGGTCCCCAAATCATATAAGTATCCAGCTTCACCTACCTCTTAGGGTGTGTCTTAAGGTGATCAATAATTGGCTACATAAACTCGATAAAAAACTCAACTATCACCCTCACCTGTATAGAGTGGTGAATTTTACATCTGAATCACATGAGTCAAGTATAAAATGTTTGGCCTAGACCTCAGTGACCCATTCCTCATAGATTGAAATACCAAGATAAGACTCCAAATAAGCCGCTAATCAATAGAGTGGATTGGCATAATAGATGACTCTAGTTTTACTACAGGTGGGGCATGCCCATCCTCACACTTCTAGAGATCAAGTGACGGTCATTTCGGTGGAATATATCTACAATGCCTATAACATGACTCATAATATATTTATATCATAGATATAATAACACAATTTATAATATGAAATAACCGGAATATGTCCCACTTCCCTAAACACACCTTTTATGATATAAAGATCTCACAGAATAAGTCTCGAGTCTAGAATAACCTACCCATTCTTTAGTTAGGTATGACATCAAAAGGGTCCTATAACAGTCATAGCTTATCAAATTAGAGGTCAATAATTATGGGTTGATTGACTATAGTTTCACTAGGGTTTTAAATAAATAATAATCTATATATGTTTTGGATAACACTTTATGTAACCCAACACTATATATTAACCAAAATATAAATCACAGGAAAGAATTTAAATTTCATGTGAACCCTAAATGAAAAGAATGATTCATGAACACAAAACTATTATCACCCCAATATAATATTAAAAACCCATAAATCATAAATCAATACCAATATTCATCAACTAGAAAAGTAACCCAATAATAAAATAAAAAACCAAGAATAATAGTTTCATCCCTGATGACTTGGACTTCCCTCATATGTGGGTTGGATAATCCTATAAAAAAAATTATATCAAGCCCTGTCAACATCTTACAAACTATATATCATATCCCAAATATTAATATAAAATAAAAAATAGTTCCCTAATATCACTTTTTAATATACACGATCTCATTCACCTTCGTTGTGATCAGACCAGAGCACCATGTATCTCAGGTATGCCTCCTCATATTCCAAGGACTACAGACCAACGGAAATGGTTGATATATGTCACATGGAGAGACTATACACTCATGTATAGTTTACCATAAACATAGTGGAAGAAATATCACAAACTATTCAGCACAACAAAAAGGAAGTAAATGGATATATATCTTTGTTAAATGTTGGAAAATAGTAAAAATCAACACATTCTATATAACAATGGTCTGAATACACACATCAAGGATGAACAATATATCAGTCATCATATAAAAATCAAAGTAAATGATTTATATACATCAAATATCACTAGTTTAATGATCCATCTTCATCATAATCCATTAAGGTGAATGACCCATCAGCTAACCAGTATCGAAGTAAAATAAGTCATCATCGGTGAACTAGCCATAATCAATCACAGGTAGATGATAAACAACCATTTTGATATTTAGGTGGATTATATACCACCATATTATAGCTCGGGTGTATTAGGAATCCCCAAATCATCCCATCTGGGTGGATGATATATCACTGGTATCACTCTCAAAGTGGAAGACATACTGCCATGTCCTGTCCCAAAGTGGACAATGAACCATTAGTACTATCCTTAGTTGGATGATGAACTAGTGGTAACAAATATCAAGTGGTAGGTACATCACAAGTATCAATTCTTTGGTGGTAATCATACTGTTGGAATACGTCCCCTAGTGGATGATGTACTATCAGGAAAACTCTCATAAGGGGATAAAGATCCACAAGTGCAAGTTTTCAAGTTGTTGATATAACACTAATAAATCATTCTAAAGTTCTTGTGATGCTAATATATTATTATTTTCTCAGTGAATTTTGGAGCACTTTCAGTATTTAAGGGTGAATGAGAAGCCACCAACCAGCCCAAATTCATTAGTATACATCTAGTGCACCAATGTGGGTGAGATACCACCCCTGATTTACATTAGTTCTATGGACTCCACTTTATACCAAAAATCCTACAAAATCAATGATATATCACTAAAATTAACCTCAAGGCATTTATAAACATTAAACTTATCAGAGGTTTTTCTCATAAGTTGTTAAAGCTTGACAGAGTCTAAAGATTGGGTCATCCTACCTCTAACCTAGCTCATACTCAAGAAATTCCACATCAAGGAATACTCAGGGGGGATTCACTATGCCTCTAGGTTTGTTTCATAGTCAAATAAACCCCTAATGGGTTCAAAATCATGTTTTTAAACTCATTTCAATATAAAATATGGTCATTGGAGACCAAAGGCGTTGATGCACGACACTCCTAGACCACGCACAACCTACCAGGGTTCCATTAGTGCCATTGAAATTTAATAAAACCAATTTAATTAAATTTTAGTTTGTATGCAATAATGTAGAATTTACTAAATTACATATGATGTATGAATGGTATAAAAATACTGTCAGGTAACCATTGGACTGCCTACCTAGGACTAGTAGGGTCCAAATCCTCAAAAACCACCCCTTGATCTGGACTCAAATGAACGTAATCAAGAAACCTATAAAATTACATATAATTATTCATAATCATCGATACATGGATAAATAGGGACAAAAATAAAAAATATAGGGAATATGATTCATATACTTACCATTTTCATACTCATATGTTGAATGGATGGTGAAACCGATGATGAATAGATAGGATTCCACCCCTAAAGGAAGATGGAATAAAGCATAACAATGGGAGGAACCTTCGGTTTTACTGGAGGAAATGATAGTCAAATCACATTTTATAAAAATTTAACAGTTTATTTATGTATTTAGTTTAACATTATTAAAATAAAACTACAGATATATAATGGGTACATGCTAGCCATGCTCAAGGTACTCACCCAGGGGTCACCAACCACCAGATGGGACACGTGGAGGATTTTCCTCCACTGCCCCATCCATTGAGAGCCAATTATAACCTATCAATGGATATAGGTCCCATCACATGGCTTGTTTTCCTAAAATGATCCCTCTTAAACTACTCAAACAATAATAAATACCCAAAATAATCGAGGTTTGGTGAAATTGAAATTGAAATCATACCTCGTATGAATGTAGCATGATATAGATTGGATAGTATCTGATAGATAAAATATTAAAGGGATGATAATACCATATAATTATAACCACATAAACATGTAATATAGTATTTAATGGAAAATTATACTACAGAAATACATTTGGAGAATAAAGGAAAATGATTCAGAACCCTTAACTTAGTTAAGGTTCTTAGCTTAGAGTCACCCCTTATTTGCACCGAAAATCTTCAACATCGAAGATATAGAAATTGGATGAACTCATTAATAAATATATAAGGAAATATATCGATCTTGGTGTAATGATAATTGGGAATTGGGGTTGATTATTTATAGTTTTGGTGAGTGGAATCCCTTGGAAAAATGTATTGATTTTTTTTCTTTATCCCACATGATCCACTACCCACCAAAGTTCCCCATTACCTTCCTTATGGATCCACTATAATGGTTAGTGACATAATTAAACAAAAGAACCGTCGTGGATGAATTTGGTCAGGCCTACGTATATAAGATGTCATATTTACCGTATTCCAGTATTTTTTTTTACAATATGTTACTTTTTCTATAAATAATTATCAAATTTCACCCCTTACCAAATATCGATGTCCTAATTCAAAATATTTTATCTATTTTGTCAAATTAATCCTCTAATTATGTGGAATTTAACATTTAAATAAATATGATATATTTTATAAAAATGTAATATCATAGTAAAATTCATTTTATTACTAAAATTAATTGCTCATTAATACCACCTAAACCCTAGATTCATAACTCATTTCTACATCCCCATAAGCCGTAATGATAAGCTGTTAAATATGAGTACTTTCATGGGGTGGTTTACCCATCATTGAACTGGTAAAAATTTCCATTAACTTGAAATATTCTTGCATATGATTCCCCGCAAACTTCAATTGTTGAAGTTCAACTTTGGCTTGGTCTTGGGAAAACCCTTGTGATGTAACCTCCTTCCAAATCTTTGATAAATGTACTTCATAAGGGATTTTTCTAAAATTAAAATCAATTGTTTCTCCTATCACAACTCATTCATCAGAATGGACCAAAGCCTTCATTTTTTTTATTTTTGATAATCCACCTATCAAAGGGTGAGGTGTAACACTTACATGGCCCAAAGTCTTAGAGACAATTAAATGACCTGTAGGTCTTAGAGGGAATCACCGAGAAAAGACAACATGAAAGTTCTTATCCCTAGTTAATGTCATAATATCAGCACTACACCTTCACAGGGCTAGTTAGCAAGATTCCCTATGCAATGTTGCATATGCCTGGTACCGATGACAAAGTCATACCCTCTCATTCTTCTAATTCTGGTTAGCTCTACTCTAGTGAATGTGCCTGCCCTTATCCTCATCTAAATCCTTGTCCCTTGTAGTCTGACTGGTACATCTGCATAATGTGGCCCGAAGGCCTTGGGGTGGCCATATTGCCTTAAGGTGTCCTAAAGGCCTTGGGTGGACTGAAAGCCTTGCAGGACCCGAGGACCAAACTAGTGGCCTAGAGGCCCAGATGGATGAATAGTTCCAACTGAAACATTATCAAACATTTCCTGTTACAGTACTGCTACAACACCCTCGGAAATATGCCTCCACTGGATTTGATCCTGGGTCACTTGGATGCACTTGTCGAGTCCTCAACAACCGGACTGAGGCTCATGTGCACCACAAATTAACTATTGTAATTTCCCTTCTTAATATACACCAATTATAATAGTAACATTATAATGACGACATAGTTGGGTTTCTTGAATTTAAAATTTGAAAGAGATAGAGAGATGGGGGGATAAAAAACATTGAAAAGAAAATGAATATGGATGGATATTGAAAAAAATGAGAGATATTAATTTTATGAGAGAGCATGTATGGATCTTATAAAAAGGCTAACTCAAACCACTACCAAGGGAAAAGATAAGATGATATAGTTAGCCAATATTTATCTACCGAGATCGAAGTGGTATGGGTGTCATATTTTCATTAGATCACGTGTTGATGATGTCAAATTAATGGTCAACAAGACGAAAAAAGCATTGCCGATAGTGTGGGAAGAGATCCATTATGTATGGTGCCATGTATCAAAATTCTTCATAATGAAAGAAATTAGGTATCATGTCATGGTATTGAAAATCAACAGTAGAAAATATGTTGATATCATGGGTGAGAGATAAAATCACTTCATGTGTCAGAAAATCCTCTGAGCGAGAGTAATTCCCACAAGTGAGTGATAAAATTAATTCAAGTGAAACAAATAATTTAGGTGTGGGTGTGAGAGATTTTGTGTGTTTATAGATATGATCTCTAAGAGATATTTGTAATTTTGGATATGATAATAAATTTTAGATTTCTTTGGTGGAGTAAGCTTCAGCCAAACCATGTTATTTCTGGGGTTTGACGATTTATTTTCATTATGACAAAAATATATCCCCCAAAAACTAGAATCAATGATTCAAGCATTCAACCTGAGATGATAAAGTTAGATCCAAATTGAGGTTTTCATTTGAGAACTATTGAGATAACACCAATAATGGGTGTAATGAATCATGTTAGTATCGACATGGAAGATTGGATACAGATGGGGATCCATTGATTGTGAAGTCGATAAAGATGAAGCCGGTAATGGTGGAGTTAATGGTGATGGAGCCAATGATCCTGCATACCATGACGAAGGAGTTGATGATGAATTAACATTCAAATTTTAAATCAAGGTGGAGATTGTTGTATTTTTTTAATTTAAAATTTTGAATAAGATAGAGAGAGAAATATGGGATGAGGGAATTTGACAAAATAAGAAATGTGGGATGGAGTTTAAAAAAGGATAGATTTATTTTTTTGAGAGTTCCATATAAGAATCTTATAAAATGGCTACATTAGACCACTGGCAAGGAAGAAAAGAATAAGTGAGAGTTGGCCACGATGTAGTTGTAATGTCCCAGCCCGACTGACCACTAAGCCGGTAGTAGGAATGGTCACCACATGACCTCAAGGACATCTCCCCATATTCTAGAAGCTATCAACATGTAGTAAGGGTGCAAAGGTATTCAGCAGGGAGACTATACCCTCATTGTCAGAGTGTGTAGCAGTAATAGATAGAAAAACTCAAACAATATTAGAAGCAGTATAAAGCAATAATTAAAACAACGAAAGAAAATTGTAATATCAACTAATTATAGAAATATGGCCAATGCCAATTTATAAAATGCATGAATTCCGATGATGATACATAAGTCATTACCTATAAACAATACAACATGCTTCACATTTCAATAGAAGAATGAATAAAAGATAGAAAATCCCAAAGGCAATCACCACGAGCATAGTGAGCTCCACTTCAGTCCTTTTCTCCTAACTCTGAGGTACAAGTGGAAACCACAAAATCATAGATCCATATCCCTACAAACAAGAAGAGTCTACTTGGGAACCAATGGTACCCGAGTAGGGTATGAGATAACATCTCAATAGGCTGGCACCCAAGGCGTCAAGGCCAAACCAATATGTGCAATATGTAAACATGTAGTGTGTAGGTAAACAATATTGTAGTAAATATGAATAAAAAATTCTCATGGCATGTAACCACTAATAGTGATACCCAAATAGCCCCTCAAGGTTCTCTACATAAGTTATTCAAGATCCTACAACAAGGCAGCTAGAAGTAATGCACAAATAAATAACATGGCCTTATCGTTCATCTAAACATGTCATACCATCATGTTCTTTCTATATAACCACATATCACAGTTTACCACAACCAATCCATATATTCTAGTGTTTCACATACCTCATGGTCTTACCGTATAAAGAAATATAGACCACGAAGGGCCAGATCCACAGAACTCATCCAAGGCATCCACATCGAGTCCCATGGGTGTCCAAGTGGAAACTCAGTCTAGGTAATAGTTGGAGTCCAAGGAGCATGTCTACTGACATGTCCTACACGAGTCCAAGAAAGCCAAATCCATGGGGTAGCATGGCCTGAGACATCCCACGAAATCATGACCCAGTGGGCATGATCATCCCAAGGCATCCACTGCCACATTCCAAATCCATCGAGAGTAGTGCAAGGAATCTATAAAACCATTCATTCGTTTCAAACCATTTATCAAATTAATCCCTATGATTATACCCAATCATATACACCATTCCGTTATAATCCATGGGTTTACCCACCCACTCATCCTAATTAAACACAAGTCTTAACATAAGCATGTTGGTATACCCACCCACATAACCTTAACATTTCATTTAGTGAGTATACACACTCACTACATCACCCATAACATGAGTATACCCACTCGTCTGTCCATTTCCTTTTATTAAAGACATAAGGGTATACCCACCCACATATCACCATTTCATCATTAACTACATCACAAGTCAACCAATGAGCATACCCTCTCACGTTGAAAATTCATATTTAAATGCAACCTACGAGTTTACCCTCTTGTTTATCCATTTTCCATTTAAGGAATATAATGAGCATACCCACCCACTATCCATCACTTTCCTCAAATTAATTAGATTCATTGTAATGAATTTACCCGATCATTAATCCCCATTTGCAACCCATGCGACCAAGGAGTACACCCACTCATTGTTATAGTTCACATTCATTCATATAACATGGCATACCCACCCATTTAATACCATTTACACTTAATAATTATAAATGGGTTTACCAACCCATTTAATCTCACTTTAAACCATTAGAACCATTTACCCTAGGTGTGTCAATAACCAAAGGAGGCAACACATATCCTAGATAAGAAAACTGTGTTCCTTTACTTAATCAAGCTTCCACAAACTAGGAATGAAAAGGAATGTCACATAACATCAAGCTAAGTAACATAAATAGTCTACTCATTGTTTTTTGCATGAAGGAAACACAACTCGGTTGAGGGGTTTTATTAAAAAACACTATTTTCTATTCTAACAAATCACTAACACAAAATAGGAAATTCATTCCAAAATTTCAGTTCAAATTATCCAATGCAGTAAATAAACAGCACTGCACTTTTAAATTAAATAATGGTCGAGAACCCTACATCAAAAGATGGCCCACCCAAGCATTCTAACTCAATCAGCATCTTTCTCGCATGCCTGGACTTCCATATATATATATATATATATATCCTTAAACTGATGCACACGCATATGGAATATATATATATTCATACTTGGGGAAAATGTGTGTGTGCACTTGGAATATGATCGCAACACCCAACAAAAATTTACCTGGGTCTCATAAACATCACTAATCCCTAAATATTGGGTGCAAAAAAATAGTGGTGTAAACCCTTCCCTCAAATTCACAGCGGCGGACCAAATTTTCCTAAAACGCCTCACCTTTGGTGGTGATTTCCAGAACACGGACCAAGGGGTCCCGAAACGCTGTTTACACAACCTAGAACTGGTAGACTAAAAATAATTGAATTAAACCCCAACTATAGGGTTTCGTCCAAACTCCATATGGCGAAGGAGAGGCCGAGAAATCACCGAAAATAAGGAGAGGAGGAGAGGTGGGACTCTACCTTGATGAATTGGACCATGATCTGGCAGAAATAAAAGAGAAATCAGAGCAGAAGAGGAGGTCACAGGAGGGGAGGGTCGTGCATCGAAGTGAACCCACTGGGGTGTGTGTCGAACGGTTATGAGGAGAGTTGTGAGGTTTTCATGTCTTATTTTAATTTTATTCTAATTAAAATTAATTTAATTCTTTAAACAGGTAAGTCTACATGGTTTGGAAAACTGTGCAGAACCCTATCTCAAATGGGGGTTGATAATGGTAACATACTCACAAGAAATATGAAAAAATTCAACGCACACGACAAAAAATAAAACAAAATAAAGACACAAAAAACCTAAAAAATAAAATAGTCATACCTAGCCAAAACATGTTACAATGGTTTGACTGATTCTATAATGAGTCAGATATTACAGGGATTCAGGTATGAGAAGTCGATGGATTGAGAATATTTATCTACCTGTCATCCTCAATGAGTAGGACACACACATTGAAAGAATATTAGGATCTTGATGAAGCTCCTCACCTATAACTCCATGGAGGTCTGACATCACCTATCCACTGGTCCTTAATTTATTGTTTCTTCACTGGTGATCCCAAAACAAGTCACTAGCATGAATCCCTTCATTTAATCCTCCTTATCTAAGAAACTAGAAACCAAAAGATAGGACCTCACTACCCCAAAAAATGAGTCCCCCCTAAAATTGGAGCTGCACAAATCCAAAACCAAGGAGGGGCGTAGAGGAATTGTAGTAGAAAAGATATAATCCTCCAACCCTAAAATAATGCCACCTCTAGAAGAATGAAGTGTAGAGAAGAGAGTGTAAGGTCATTTGAAGACATGTAATGTGGGAGAGATTTCGATTACAACAACTAAACATAGTAGGGGAACCACCAATAGAAATACCTATGCACAATATGAAAAATGTCCAACACTTTATTATTTAACTAATGATGAAATATAACTAATAAATTCCATTTTATTTTAAAAAAGCACAATGACTAAAAATTTCAAAAGGGCCACATATAGATCTTATAAAAAAGCTACATTGGGCCACTAGTGAGGGAAAAGAGAAGAATACAATGTTATTTATGATGTATCCACCATGATATAATAGGTAGGTGTTCCACCTTTGAATTATCCCACATGTCAATGATGTCGAATGAAGTGTTTACAATGATGAACGAATCATTGACGATGGCATGGGAAGGGATCCATGATGTATGGTTCCATGTATCGAAAGACTTATTAATGAGAGAAATTAGGTAGCCAATCATGGTAATGAAAATGAATAGTACAAAAGATGGTGAGATCATGGTGTTTTATGAATACTTTCCATTACAATGAAAATATATCCCCCAAAAAATGGTATCCAATAAAATATTGATCAACATTAAACACATAGGCTAGAATATTAGCCTAATTAAAGTGGAATAAAGGCCCAATTACTCTTCTCTCTATATATTAGGTGAGTTGATAATTTCTATGTTTATATGGTTCTTCTTTTTTAGGTTCAAAATTCAAAATCAGTTTCGGACTCACCTTGAGTCTGGGGAATGGAAGGGGTAGAACCAGTACTAGATTGGGATTGATTTTGGTCTCTAGATTATAAAGGAACTTCAACACTGAATGGTGCAAGGGCTGTGGATGATTCTCCATTATTATCAAAAGGCTCTTCTGATTCTGTTCATCTAACATTAGAGAGACCAAATTCATGAAATAAAACATATCGACTAACTATTCACTTTTGATAACCTTGTTTATCTATTCACAGATGATATCCCTTAACACCCTCTAGATAACCCATGAATATACACATTACAAACATATGAGCTAGCTTATCTGTATGGGTATGAGAATAAGTTATATGTTGAAAAATTATAAGGTGTGAAAGTCTTGGGGGTGAACCTTTCCAAAGTTCCTTAGGTGTCTTAAAAGAATTAGCAGAATATGGACAATGATTAATTATGTATATTGTTGTTGAGTTAGCCCCATCACAGGACCTGAGTAGTTTAGAGTGGGAGAGCATACAACTAAACCTATCAAGAACATTCATGTTCATCCTCTCTGCTAATCCATTCCATTGTGGTGTTTCCACTATAGTCTGGTATCTTTTGATTCCCTTAGATTCACAGAATTCAATAAATTCAATGGACAAATATTCTAAATCATTATTAGTTCTGAATGCTTTGAGTTTTCACCAGATTCAATGATTACTCCAAATTTACATTTCTTAAAATTATGAAAATTATTATACATATGTTTGAGTATATATATCTAGACTTTCCTATAGTAGTCATCAATAAATGAAACAAAGTACAAGCCGCCAACATGAAAGGTGATCCTAAAAGGACCCCAAAGATCGTATTGAACACACTCAAGGGGTTCTTCACCCTTACACATTGACCTACTAATGATAACTCTTCTAGATTTTGCATATAAACAATATTCATATAAAGGAAGACAGGTAGGAGTGATATTACTAAAAAGGTCCTATTTTTTAATTTCATTAAGGACTTTGGCACTAATGTTCCATAAAATTCTATGCCAAATTGCAGTTGTGTCATGTTCTGAATCACAAGAGGTGACTAACTAAATTCTATAAACATTACCATCTAACAAGTAAAGACCGCTAAAAATGTTTCCTCTCAACATAATGAGGGATCCTTGGGCAACATTAATATGGACAGAGTCTGATTTAATGACATAGCCCTTCTGGTCAAGGAATCCTAGGGAGAAGAGGTTTCTTTTTAGTTCAAGTTCCCAACTAAACTCCTTAAGAGTTTTAACAACCCTATCATGAAGATATAATAAAAATGATCCTATTACCATAATATGACATATACTATTGTTCTGTAAAAATACCTCTCCACATTTAAATTCCCTTAACTCAATGAAAAACTCCCTCTTGTTGAAAATGGATTTCTTTGAAAGTGTTTTCCTTGAGATTAGTTATTCTGAATTTTTTTTCAAAATTTTTTTTCAAAGGTCTTTATATAAATGTCCATGTTAATTTTTATTTTGATTTTGTATCATGGAAAAATATCTTTTGGGTGGATTCCTAGTGGTCTTTGGCTCACAGCCTTTATACACCTTTGGCTGTGTGTAGAATTTGTTATGTATGACCCATGTAAAGTAAATATGTGTCATGGTGTGGTGGATCTGGTTTCTAGTCTTCCAATTATTTTAGGTGTTTGTGGTGGTGGCTTGAGGGTGATGTCCCTAATGTTTCATGAAGGTTTTGGGACTTTTTTTTGGATTCCTTTCTGTTGTAGTATTTTGGTTTTTGGTTAAAATTGTTAAACCTTGATTCTAAAAATTGTTGTATCTTATTTGGTTTTGTTACCAATTATGATTTTTTGTGATATTTTTTGTTTTATTATGGTTATATTAATGGGTAAAATCATTCCAAAATTATATTTTTTGACACACAGGCACCAGTTTCCATCCCATGGGGATTAGGAACCCCATTAATTACATGCCATGTACTGGGTCGGGTGTGAGGTTGGATGGAAATCCGTCTTGGTTTGTGACAGTATATCACTACAATTCCAACCACACTACTCAAAATATACTTATATCATAGGTATGATATCACGTTTTATTTTAATAAATAACATTAATATGTAACTCTACACTAATCGCACACCCCATGATATAAGGGTCTCAAAGAATAAGGCTTGAGTCTAGCATAACCAATCCATTCTTGATCCTGGTATGACCTCACATGGGTCTTATAATAGTTATAACATATCAAATTATTGGTTAATAATTATGGGTTGATCAAGTATATTTTAACCAAGAATTTATATAAAAAACTATATATGTTTTTGCTGACACTTTAAGTAACCCAGCCTTGTATATTAACCAGAATACCAATCACCAGTCAGAATTAAAATTTCATGTGAACCCTAAATGATAATAATAATTCATGAACATGTGCTT
This sequence comes from Viscum album, assembly GCA_963277665.1. NCBI lineage: Eukaryota > Viridiplantae > Streptophyta > Magnoliopsida > Santalales > Viscaceae > Viscum > Viscum album. Next base: position 194,888,348 of record OY728157.1, on the reverse strand, counting down.
CTTACTGCCTGAATCTAAGAGTAAAAACCCATAAATCATAAATCAATATCAAAATTCATCAAATAGAAAAGTATCCATACAATAAAAGAAGAACCCAAGAATAACAATCACATCCCTGGTAACTTAGACCTCGCTTATATATGGGTTGGATAATCATATTCACGAGATCCATATCATGAACTATCAATATCATATCAAATTTCTATCATATCCAAATTTGAAATACAAAAGAAAAATAGTGCTCCAATACCAGATTGTAATATACATGATCTGGTTCACCTTTATTGTGATCAAACCAGAGCACCATGTACCTCAGGTATGCATCCACATATGCCATAGGTTGTGTACTGCTGACAACGGTAGATATATATCACATCGAGATACAATACCCTCATTTATAGATAACTATAAATATAGTGGAATAAATATCATAAATTTTTCATCACAACACAAAGTAAGTAAAAGGATATATATATAATTGTTAAATTCCAAAAAATAGTAAACATCGACACATCCTATAACCTAATGAACTATTGTGCATGTCATAAAATACACCCAATAATATTAAGGATCCCTCATGGGGGGATAATATACAAATAATCCTAAAAAAATAAAAAAAAAATCAAATTGAGACATCCATATCAAATCTTGATTCCTGGCTTGTATTTGTCTCTTCACTCCAACAAAAATCAATTAGCTCATCCATCTAAAATTACAGGGCCCTTTCCTTTCCCCAGGTCATGAAACATGAAGTCTAATCGGGTACCAGGGCACCTAAGCAGGGTGTGATTTTAACTTTTAAGGCTACCATCAATGGTATCCCCAAAAATATAGTAAATATAGGTGTGTGATTGATATGAGAATTTCGTAAAATAAACAATAATAAATAATTAGCATGTAAACTTATGGAGTGATTCCACCAAACCATGGGTGACCATGCCTGTTTTCTCTAGTGTTGGAATGGGATGATATACCCATGGTTTTAATACACTCCTCAAGGATGAACAATATATCCCTCTGTATATAAAAATCAATGTAAATGATTTGTCTGCATCCAATATCACTAGTTCAATGAGCCATCACAATTATAATCCATTATGGTGAACGATCCATCACCTAACCAGTATCAAAGTAAAATAAGTTATAGCCGGTGAATGGGGAATCATCAATCACATGTAGATGATACACATCCATTTTATTAATTTTGTGGATGGCATACCACTATCTTATTGCTTTGGTGGATAAGGAATCACCAAACCATCCCATCTGGGTGGATAGTATATCACTAGTATCAATCCCAAAGTGGAATACATACTACCATACAAAGTTCCACTGTGTATGATGCACCATTAGTAATGTCCTTAGGATGATGATGAACTTGTGGTATCATATCTCAAGTGGTCGATACACCACTAGTATCAATTATTGGGTGGTCATCATACTACTGAAATAATTCCCCAAGTGGATGATGTACCATTTGGTAAACTCTCATAAGGGGAGAAAGACCCACCAATTAAAGTTATCAAGTGGTTTATATTCCACTAGTACCTTATTCTAGAGTTATTGAGATGACAATATTTTATTATTCTCTCAGTAGATTATGGATAACTGACACTCTTTAGGGATGGATAAGAAACCACCAACCAGTGTGAAGGCATTGGTATACCTCTAGTGCACCATGTTGGATGTGATAAAACCCTCGATTAACTTTAGATGGGTAGACACAAACTTATACCAAGAATCCCAAAGAATAACTGATACATCACCAAAATTAAAATCATGAAATTTGTAAACATTAAATATATCAATGGTTATTATCATAAATTTTTAACCCTTGTCAAAGTCTCAAGATTGTGTCATCCTACCTCAATCCCAGGTTATACTCAAGAAATTATTCACTAAGGAATACTCATGGGGATTGCACTATGACTCTAGGGTTGCTTATTAGTAAAAAAACTCATCATGTGTTCAAAATCATGGTTTAATACTCATTTCAATATAAACTATGGTCATTGAAGACCAAAGGTGTTGATGCACACCACTCTTCGACAATGCACAACTTTCAAAATATCCATTGGTGCCATTGAAATTTAAGAAAAAAAATTTAATTAAATTTTAGGGTGTATGAAACAAATCATAATTTCCCATATGTCATACAATTTATGCACAGTATAAAAATACTATTAGGTATCCAATGAACCACCTACATGGGAGTAGTAGGGTTCAACTCATCGAAAACCACACCCAGATTCGGACTCAAACAGACACAATCAAGAAACCTATAAAATTCCCTAGAATTATGTATAATCATCTATGCATGGATAAATAGTGTAAAATACAAATAGTATAGTTAATATGATTCATATCCTTACAAGTATTGACCTCATTTGTTGAATGGATCACGAAACTGATGATGAATATATAGAATTCCACTCCTGAAAGAAGATGGAATAAAGAAGAACAATTGGAGGAACCTTTTTTTGTTATATAAAAAATGAGAGTGAAGACTCCTTTTATAAAAAGTAAAAAAATTATTTACATTTTTACTTAGTTTAAATTTTTAAAATAAAACTATAGGTACACAATGGGTACTTACTGGCTAGGAATAGGGTACTCGCCCATGGGTCACTGGCCACCCGATGGGCCACCTAGAGGCTTTGCCTCCACTGACCCATCCATCAAGTATCTTGTGGCATATATCATGGGAAAAATTTCCAAGAAACAATATTGTTTTACTGCAATTATTTCACATCAACTCCTCAAAAAATAATAAATACCCAAAATACATGAGTGTTGTCGAAACTAAAATTGAAATCTTACCTCGTACGAATGTGGACTATTGCAGATTGTATAGTCACTCATGGATAAAATATTAAAGGATCATAATACCATATAATTATATCAATGGAAACATATAATATAGTATTTAAAATACATTTATACTAAATAATTACATTGGGAGAATATAGGAATATGATTTGGAACCCTTAACTTAGTTAAGGTTCTTGGATTAGAGTTGGCCCATAGAACCACCAAAAATATTCAAAATAAAAGAGAGAGAAATAGGAGAAACTCTTTAATAAATATATACGAAATGAACATGAACTTGTTTTAAATAGAAATGGGAAGTGGGGGTGAGTATTTATAGGTGTGGTGAGTGGAATCCCTTGGAAAAGTAATGTTTTTTTCTTTATCCCAAGTGCTCCACTATACACCAAAGTGCCCCATTACCCCACTTAATGCTCCACTATAATGTTTAGTGGTCAAATTAGACAAAAATCACCATCTTGAATAAATTTGGTCATGATTACATAGATATGATATCATATTTACTATATTCCACCATTTTTAATTGTATTTTACTTTTTCTATAAATAATTATCAAATTTCACCCCTTACTTAATATCGATGTCCTAATTCAAAATATTTAATCTATTTTTTCAAATTATTCCTCTAATTATGTGAAATTTAACTTTTAAATAAAGATGATATATTTTATAAAAATGTAGTATCATATTGAAATTAAGTTAATACTAAAATAAATTTCACACTAATACCACTTAACCTCAGAATACATTAATAGCGATTAGGAGTAACCACCATTAATGTTGTCACCTCTTCTTGTAAGAGGAAATTTTAAAGAACCAATGGTAAGGTAAGTTTATTTTAAAAGAGATAATTGTAGAGCGAGTTTAAAACCTCTCTAATTATGGACTAAATTTTCTTGAATTGAGTATTTTAGAGGTGGTTCAAACTGCCTCTAATTCATTTAATTATTTAGGGATCCAAATTAGGGGCAATTATAATTTCCCCTAATTTTTTTAAATAAATTAACCCAATGTAAACCACCCATAATGCTCCACACCCACTGGCCGATAACCATGGAAATGTTGGCTCGACACCCCCTCCCCCACCACCGACAACTGCTGCGTGTGCTGACACCCCTAAACTAGACATGCTGAAAAGAATAAACCCCAGTGGACAATTTCATCAACACCCTCTAACACCCTGAAAACTATCGATGTGCATGCTTACACCCCAAGATATCCTCGCCTTTACACCAATGTCTGTGCACCATGGCACACCCCTATATGAGATGAAACTGGGGACGAAACCCCCTAGGAAAGTGGACCTTTCCAACATTCCTTTAAAATTCTTAAAGGGGTGTGGAGGTGAAACTTGAATTGGAAGGCTGCAGTGTTGGTGCACTAACCACTCGACTAATATTAAATTATAGTGTCATTTATATATATTTTCATGTGAATTCAAATAAACATTATTTTCATAATATATTTAAATATATATTATATTATAAAAATATAATATTATATATATATTATATTTATATATATTATAAAAATATACCATATATTATTAGTTATACTATTTTCTTAATGTATTTAAATAGATATTATATTTTATAAATATACCATATATATATTATATTTATTGATTATATTTATAAGTATAAAAATATATATATATTATATTTCATTTGTTTATTTTTTTAATAGGTTTATGGTCAATCCCCCTTTATTAAAAAGAAAAACAAGAGAACTTACATTGAAAAATGGGGTAAGAGGCAATCCATTTCAGACATCATAGAAAAATACTAACAAAATCAATCCCGAAGGAAATTTTTTTTCCACATGTGTCCAATGAGAATCAAACCTCAATATAAACAAATAAAAAATTATCATTTCCCCCCTAAGAGATAATGTAGCAGTGAAGTCACTCAATGAAAATGAATCACCCCCCTTATTCAAGAAGTTGTGTCATGATGGCAACACAATAATAAAAAAACACATGTACAACATTGAAAAGTGAAGGAGGGACTAGAAGATAGGTGTTAGAACATCTATCTCTCTTTCGAGCCGCCCCAATGATGAAGCTTGTGAGAGACTCACACCAAGTCAACCTGACGCATTAGAATTCAAGACCAAAAGAACTGTGCAAAATCAAGTGAGAGTGACCATCCATCCAATAAAGATAATAAATGGATTAATGATGGGTGTCAGCACACCCATCCCTCTTTCAAGATCTCCCACCCATTAGTACCAACAAGAAGCTACATTGTTGACCAAATGTGATGAAATCAAATCCAAAACCCATAGAGACATCTACTACTGCATCAAAGAACCAGCCCCAAACAAAATTGACAAACAAAAAATTTTGAATCCACCATAGCATACCATCAAAATAAATGTAAAATACTGATAAAAATCACCCCAGAATCCATCAATGACCAAAGGACACCGAAATTTTTGACCCACATCAAACAACCAGTGGAACCCCCTTGTTGACCATCGATCTCTCCACAATGAGCCTTATATCTAGGGACTTCTTTGATGAGGAAAGATAATATTTCTTATATGTATAAAAAAGGGATACCTTTAGTTAGTGTTATTGACTACCTTAATCTTAAGGTTAAAATAGATCATTATTTTAATATCTATAATTCGTTCATACTTTGTTATAGCTATCATATTAGTTGTTTCTTACAGATTCTATTTTCCGCTGCTTAAATTGTAATTTTTTTATCGTAACACATCTAAATATGATAAACATAAATATGTTAATTAGATCTATTGTGAATATGATATGATTACTCGGATATAATTAAATCCTATGTGATTACAATTCTATAACTCTAATATAATGAAATCAATTTTGATTACGGTACTTTGTTCATTGGATTTAGGTTCAAGTCCAAATATAATAATATTACTAGAGGTTTGTGAAATTGTTTAGTTTAATTATTTTAAACTAATGTTTTAAATTACAATTCACCCCCTCTTAGAATCATTTTTATTGTGGTTGCAAAATTAATGGCATTTAATTATCAACAGTGAAACCCAATAAAAATAATTACAATAAATCAAGATCAAAGGAACAAGAGAATCCCAAACAACATATTCATGATAACATATTTACAACAACATTCAAATTGATGTGAGAAACAAGAAACAATTGAAATTTATTAACACAAATCCATTCTAAACATCAGAATAAATGAAAGTGTACAACAACATCAATTGATCATTAAAGGCTATAAAGAAAGAAATAAAAGAACACCATGATTTTTACATTTTTCATCTAATTGTCCTACATTCATGGGATAGGGGCACCATGGATCCACCTTGAAAAAAATAGGTATAATAGATATAAGAAGCAGTAAAACATGTCAAATAGACAGACCAAGGAATCATTCCAATCATGGAGTTCTTGTTAGTTTAAGATCTTATGGTCAAATCGGTGTTGAGAATTGTAACATACTCCCAAGCTATATGAACACACTCAAAGCACACGAAAAAACAATAAACCAAAATAAAAAAACAAAAAACCTAAAAATTTAATAGATTCATACCTGGCTGAACCACATTACAATGGTTTGACTGATTCTGAAATGAGTCAGATATTACAGGGCTTCAGGTATGAGAAGTCGATGGATTGAGCATATTTATCCACCAGTCATCCTCCACGAACAGGACACACACACTGAAAAAAATATTTGGAGCATGATAAAGCTCCTAGCCTATAACGCCATAGAGGTCTGACATCACCTCTCCACTGCTCTTTAATTTCTTGTTTCTTCACTTTTGATCCCAAAACAATTCACTTGTGTGAATCCATCCATTTAATCCTCCTTATCGAAGAAACTATAAACCTAAATCTATGACATCACTTCCCCAAAAAAGGAGTCACCCCTGAAAATGGAGCAGCACAAACCCAAAACAAAGGAGCGGTGTAGAGGAATTTTAGTATAGTAGATCTATTCCTCCAACCCTAAAATAAATCCATCCATAGAATAAACAAGTGAAGAGAAGAGATTGGCATGTCATTGGAAGACGTGGATAGTGGGAGAGAGTTTTATTACAACTACAATAGAAAGTAGGGGAACCTCCAACAGAAATATCCACACACAATATGAAAAATGTCCATCACTTTTTTATTTAACTAATAAAAAATGATATCTAATAAATTCCATTTTAAAAAAAACACAATGAATAAAAATTTCACAAGGGCCATGTATGGATCTTATAAAAAAGCTTACATCATGCCACTAGTGAGAAAAAAGTGAAGAATAAAGTGTTAGTAAAGATGTATCCACCAATATATCATAGGTAGGGGTACCACCTTTGACTTATCCCAAGTGTCAATGATGTCGAATGAAGTGTTCACAATGATGAACAAATCATTGATGATGGCGTGGGAAGAGATCCATGATGTATGGTGCCATGTATCGAAAGACTTCTTAATGAGAGAAATTAGGTATCCAATCTTGGTAATGAAAATGAATAGTACAAAAGATGGTGAGATCATGGTGTTTTCAGAATACATTCCATTACAATGAAAATATATCCCCCAAAAATTGGTATCCAATAAAATATTGAGCAACATTAAACACATAGTCTAGAATATTAGCCTAATTAAATTGGAATAAAGGCCTAATTACTCTTCTCTCTCTATATTAGGTGAGTGGATAATTTCTATGATTATATGGTTCTTCTGTTTTAGGTTCAAAATTCAAAATTAGTTTCGGACTCACCTTGAGTATGGGTAATGGAAGGAGTAGAACTAGTACTTGAATGGGATTGATTTTAGTCTCTGGATTCTAATGGAACTTTAACACCGAGTGGTGCTGGGGTTGTGGATGATTCCCCATTATTATCATAAGACCCTCCTGATTCTGTTCACCTACCATTATACAGAACAAATTCATGAATCAAAAAATCTTGACTAACTATACACTTTTGATAACCATTTTTATCTATTCATAGATGATACCCCTTAACACCCTCTAGATAACCCATGAATATACACTTTACAACCCTATGAGCTAGCTTATCTGTATGGGTATGAGCATAATCGACAGGTAGAATAATTATAAGCTGTGAAAGAATTGGGGGTGACCATTTCTAGAGTTCGTTAGGTGTCTTAAAAGAATTAGCAGAAGATGGACAATGATTAATTAAGTATACTGTTGTAGAGGTAGCCCCATCACAGGACCTGAGGAGTTTAGAGTGGGATAGAATACGCCTAACCCTCTCAAGAACATTCATGTTCATCATCTCTGCTAATCCATTCCACTATCGTGTTTCCACTAGATTCTGGTATCTTTTGATTCCCTTAGATTCACAAAATTCAATAAAATAAATGGACAAATATTCTAAATCGTTATTAGTTATTAAGGCTTTGTGTTTTTACTAGATTAAATTTCCTCCCCATCTTTACATTTCTTAAATGTATGAAAAGCATTATAATTATGTTTGAGTATATAAATCTAGACTTTTCTATAGTAGTCATCAATAAAGGACACAAAAGTACAAGAAGCCACCATGAGAGGTGATCCTAGAAAGACCCCAACGATCATACTGAACACACTCAAGGGTTTATTTACCTTTATAAGTTTACCTAATAAAGATAACTCTTCTGGATTTTCCATATAAACAATATTCATATAAAGGAATAATGGTATGAGTTGTATTACTAAAAATGCCATATTTTTTATGTTCATTAAGTACTTTGGCATTTACGTTCCATAAACTTCTATGCCAAATGGAAATTGTATCATGTTCTGAATCACAAGAAATGATTAACTGAATTCTATAAACTCTACCATCTAACACGTAAAGACCATTAAAAAGGTTTCCTCTCATGATAATGAGGGATCCTTGGGAAACCATAAGATGGCCAGAGTCTGATTTAAATCCCTAGCCCTTCTGGTCAAGGAATCCTAGGGAGATGCAGTTTATTTTAGTTCAGGTTCCCACCTATCCTCCTCAAGAGTTTCAACAACCCTGTCATGAAGATCTAATGAAACTGAGCTTATTCGCATAATATGTCATATACTGTTGTTCTGTAAAAATACCTCTCCATATTTAAATTTCCTTAACTCAATGAAAAACTCCCTCTTATGAAACATGTGGAATGAACATCCTGAATTAAGAATCCATTCATCATAAATGGAAATGTTAGAATCATTTAACACATCAGTAATGTCAAAGTCCTACTCAACTAACAAGGAATGGCCATTACAATTGTTTCTATAGTCACCTTTCTTATTAAGGAAATTCCTCTTAATGTGACCACCTTTTTTTCATTGAAAACACTTTATTACATTGTTCTTAAACTTATACCTTTGCTTCTTATACTGACCAGTATCTTTCCTCCTACCCCTAGACTAACTTCTGCCCCTAGATTCACTTCTATATCTAATGTTCAAACACTCTGCCTCAGCCTTAACACTACCCTTCCTTTGATGGTATTTGGAGAGTAAAGCAGATTTAACTTCTTCAAGAGTGAGGGTTTATTTTCCATAATTCATAGAATCTTTAACAAAATTAAAGGTATCATCTAATGAAGTTAACAATATTATGGATTAATATTCATCATCTAATTTAATGTCTACATTGGCTAGATCTAACAAGATATTTTTAAATTCATCAATGTGTATCCTGACTGTAGTTCTAGGACACATTTTGAAAGTATATAATCTCATTTTATTGTATAATCTACCAAAAAGAGAATTAGTCATGTAAAGGGATTCAAGTCTCGACTATATACCACCAACATAAGACTCTTATGAAACCTTTTTAAGGAATTTATCTCCTAATGATAAAAGAACTAAGCTAAAAAAATAAAACACAAAGAAACCTAAAAAAATAAAAGAATCATACCTAGCTGGACCACTTTACAATGGTTTGACTGATTCTGGAATGATTCAGATATTATGGGACTTCAGGTATAAGAAGTTGATGGCTTGAGTATATTTTTCAACCAGTCATCCTCCACGAGTAGGACACACACACTGAAAGAATATTTGGAGCTTTATGAAACTCCTAGCCTATAATGCCATAGAGGTATGACATCGCCTCTCCACTACTCCTTAATTTATTGTTTCATCCCTGGTGAACCCAAAACAAGTCACTAGCATGAATCCATTAATTTAATACTCCTTATTAAAGAAACTATAAACCTAAATCTTGGACCTCACTGCCCAAAAAAAACGAGTCATCGATGAAATTGGAGCAGCACAAACCTAAAACCGAGGAGCGGCGTAGAGGAATTGTATTAGATCATATCTATTCCTCTAACCCTTAAATAAATCCACCCCTAGAAGAAACAAGTGTAGTGAAGAGAGTGGCATGTCATTGGAAGATGTGGAAAGTGGGAGTGAGTTTGATTACAACTACTAAACAAAGAAGGGGCACCTCCAATAGAAATACCCACGAACAATATGAAAAATGTCCCACACTTTTTTGTTTAACTAATACAAAAATACAACTAATAAATTCCATTTTATTTAAAAAAACACATTGCATATAAATTTCACATGGGACATGTATGGATCTTACAAAAAAGCTACATCATTCCACTAGTGTGAAAAAAGAGAAGAATAGAGTGTCAGTCAATATGTATCCACCAAGATATAATAGGTTGGGGTGCCCCCTTTTCATTATACCAAGTGTCAATGATGTTGAATGAAGTTCCAAATATTATGAATGAATAATTGATGATGGCTTGGGATGATATCCATGATGTTTGGTGCCATGCATCGAAACACTTATTAATGAGATTAATTAGGCATCCTATCTTGGTAATGAAAATGAATAGTACAAAAGATGGTGAGATCATGGTGTTTTATGAATTCTTTTTATTAGGATGAAAATATATCCCCCAAAAACTGGTATCCAAGAAAATATTGAGCAAAATCAAACACATAGGCTAGAATATCTGCCTGATTAAAGTTGGATGGAGGCCTAATTACTCTTCTCTCCCTATATTAGGTGAGTTGATAATTTCCAAAATTATATGGTTCTTCTGTTTCAGGTTTAGAATTCAAAATCAGATTCAGACTCACCTTGAGTCTGGGGAATGGTAGGAGTATAACCAGTCCCAGATTGGGATTGATATTGGTATCTGGATTCTAAATGAACTTCAACATAGAAGGGTGCTGGGGCTGTGAATGATTCTCCATTATTATTAGAAGACCCTTCTGATTCTGTTCATCTACCATTAGAGAGACCAGATTCATGAAACACAACATCTCGACTAACTATACACTTTTGATAACCTTGTTTATCTATTAACAAATGATACCCCTTAACACCCTCTGGATAACCCATGAATATATACTTTATAGCCCTATGTGATAGATTATTTGAATGGGTATCAGCATATGAGATAGATCGAAAAATTTTAAGGTGGGAAAGAATTGGGGGTAAACCTTTCCTGAGTTCTTGAGGTGTCTTAAAAGAATTAGAAGAATATGGACAATGAATAATTAAGTATACAGTTGTTGAGGTAGCCCTATCCCAGAAGGTCCTAAGGATTTTAGAGTGGGAGAGCATACACCTAACCCTCTCAAGAATATTCATGTTCATCCTCTCTTCTAATCCATTCCATTGTGGTGTTTCCACTACAGTCTGGTATCTTTTGATTCCCATAGCTACACAGAATTCAATAAATTCAATAGATAAATATTCTAAATCGTTATTAATTCTTAAGGATTTTATTTTTACCAGATTCAATTTCTACCTAATCTTTACATTTTTTAAAAGTATGAAAAGTATTGTACTTATTTTTTAGTATATAAATCTAGACTTTCCTATAGTTGTCATCAATAAATGAAACAATGTAGAAGCCGCCACCATGAGAGCTGATCCTAGAAGGACCCCAATGATCATAGTGAACACACTCAAGGGGTTCTTTACAATTATACATTTACCTACTAAAGATAACCCTTATGGATTTTCTATATACACAATATTCATAGAACGGAAAACTGGTAGGAGTGATATTACTCAAAAGGCCCTATTTTTTAAATTAATTAATGAATTTGGCACTAACGTTCCCTAACCTTCTTTTCCAAATGGAAATTGTATCAAGTTATGATTCACAAGAGGTGATTAACTAAATTCTATAAATTATACCATCTAACATGTTAAAACCATTACAAAGGCTTCCTCTCATGATAATGAGGGATCCTTGGGAAACATTGAGATGGAAAGAGTCTGATTTAAAGCCACAACACTTCTGGTCACAAAATCCGAGGGAGATGAGGTTTATTTTTTGTTCAGGTTCCCACCTCACCTCCTCATGAGTTTTAATAGCCCTATCAAGAAGATATAATGAAACTGATCTTATTCCCATAATATGACATATACTGTTGTTCCGTAAAAATACCCCTTCCATATTTATATTCAATTAACTCAATGAAAAACTCCCTCTTATAGAACATGTGGAATGAACATCCAGAATTAAGGACCCATTCATCATAAATGGGAATTTCAGAAACATTTAACACATCAGTAATGTCAAATTCCTACTCCACTAACATGTAATGGTCATTACTATTGTTTCTATAGTCACCTTTCTTATCAAATAAATTCCTCTTAATGTGAACAAGTTGTTTTCATTGAAAACACTTGATCAAATTATTCGTAAAATTATAACTTTTCTTCTTTGACTAACCATTATCTTTCCTCCTACCTTTAGACTCACTTCTGCCCCTAGATTCACTTTAATCTCTAATGTTCAAAACCTCTGCCTTAGCCTTAACACTACCCTTCCATTGAAGGACTTTGGAGAGTAAATACGATTTAACTTCTTCGAGTGTAAGGGTGTATTTTACATAAATCATTAAATCTTTAATAGAAATAAAGGTATCATATAATGAAGTTAACAATATTATGGATTGATCTTCATCATTTAATTTAATGTTTACATTGGCTAGATCTGACAAGATATTATTAAATTCATAAATGTGTATCCTCACTATAGTTCTAGGACGCATTTTGAAAGTATATAATATCAATTTTTTATAATCTACCAACAAGAGAATTAGTCATGTAAAGGGATTAAAGTCTAGACTATATACCACCAACATAAGACTCTTATGAAACATCTTTAAGGACTTTATATCCTAAAGATAAAATAACTGAGCTACGGGCATTCCTAAGAGTTTATTCAGGGACTTTAACAAATGTTATAGTAGTATGCCCATCTAGGGAAAGGGTGGTGACTTTATTTTTAGTCAAAATAATGGAATTAATTAAATCACTATGATCCAATAGGATATGGATTTTAATTTTTGATAGATTAAAATCATTTTCACCATCAAATTTATCAATAACAAATTTAGTATAACTCATTATCTACATTACAGTAGGCCCCGATACCACTATTTGGGGGTTAACAGTTTAAACCATTGAACATCTAGGACCCACTGAAGCATATTTTAGGAATCCAGATTCAGTATATTCAATTAAATAGTTGGTAATAAGAAAATAGAAGAATTTTTTTAATTCAAGTTATTGGAAGAATGAAAGTAAAAAAGAAAAAGAAAAGAAAAAACATCTGATATAACGTGCTTCAAATCAGTGTGATCCTACATGCATGGTGAGAACACCACCCATGTCGTTCTTTTATTACAATGAAAAAAGGCAAGAAAATAAATACAGATTCAAAGAACCAAGAAGAAAATCATATAAACTATTCGAGGAGGCCGACCCTGTTGAACTAGGTGGAAGTGATCAAACTTGTCACGTAGATTCAACACCGACCACTCCTAGATGGACTCAAATGCACACCAAAAAAACATACAGATCTATACATGATAGAATGAAATAAATCTCTATAGATCCAAGATTCTAAACTGAAATCTAGCTACGATGAAAGAATGCCATTATCCGGAACCTCTCTGATGTGCAGTTTCCCTGAACCCAAGATCGATTTGATCACCACTGAATCTCCACTGGAGTTGTACTCCACTTCCAGGAGGTAGCACGTCTTTGATGATGGGGAGTGTGGGTGGTCAGAATGCCTCGATTATCTTTCTTCTCTGATAATCCTTCTGGTTGTAGAAGAAATATCACTGGGAACTCTATCTGAGTACTATAAAATACTTCCTGAATCAATGAATGGATTGCCTGAATCCAAGTGAACAGTAGGGGAAATCATTGCATTTTAGAAGAGTGTCAGGAGACAAAGCAAGAGTCATGGGATGAACGCCTCCAGGACAACAGAGAAAACAAAGGTGGTTCGCCTAATAGTAGGTAGAATAACTGGAGGGACAAGTGATGCCGTGAGATTGACACAATGAAGGCAGCGTAGATCCAGGCTGAGCCAAACAATCACAATCTTAGGTGCTCACAACCGTTGGATTGTCAGTGATCAACCTTCCAAAAAGAATGTGCTATATAGGTAAGTAATAACCGATAATTATAGTAGAAAACAATATAAGCGGCTAAAGTAAACAGCCCCCATTTAGGAATAAAACTCCATGCAAGATTAACATCCCAATGAAAACATAAATTCCAAAAAACAAATATGAAGGAATCATATGAATAAAATAAATGTAATTCAATTGTAATATAATTAGGGGCATGAAACAATAGAGCGGGGTAGGGGGTGTCGTGTTTTCAGTAGCTCATGTGTCGATGATGGTGAATGAAGCCTCGAAAATGATAAAAAAAGCGCTGATGTTGTGTGGTGTTATGTATCAAAATTATTCTTAATGGAGGAAATCAGGTAGTGTATCTTGGTAGTGAAAGTTGGTGGTACACAAGGTAATGAGATCATAGATGAGTGATAAAATTCCTTCGCGTGTAAAAAACTTCTTCAAGTGAAAAAATCCCTACTAGTTCATGAGATTATGAGAGTTTCGAAAGATAATCTATACGAGATACGTATAATTTTGGATAGGAGAAAAAATTGAAGTTTTCTCTAGTGGGGAGTAAGTTTTGGCCAAACCAAGTCATTTATTTTGTATTGAAATTTGTTATAATAGTCATGTGTATTGAAGAATCGAAGCTGTGAATGTTTTACATTGCAGGCATTATTTATATTTATTCAATGTCTATTTTTTGCTATAGCAAAATGAGAAAATCTGTATATTTGATTTAATGATAAAACATTCATATTTATTATTAGAAATTTTCAAGTATTGGGTGACATTTTCTCTATTTCCATCTATGTTTGTATTTGAGAGAGCCCCATTTCTTCAAAGGCATTAGTTAAGATATTGTTTATATTAGAAATCCATTATAGTGTAACATCACTAGTGGTAGTGTTTCATAAGAAGAAAAAGCATGGTGGGTCATATGGGTGTGAGGTAAGATTGGGCGATGTGGCCGTCAGCCCCATTAGGCTAGAAACCTCCGGCCTTCCCCTCCTCACTGTTGCCGTAAACGATCTGGAGGATCTCTGCCGGCGTCCTGCCATAGGCCACCATATTGTTACTGCCAGCCAGCACGTTGCCAGTGATAAAACCATTGTTCCATTTTATTAAATAGGGTGCACATTTCCCTCTATTTATTGAACCCTTAATCTCTTGCGTGACTGTACATTTGCCACAACTCCCCTCCCCCCGATCTTCTCTTTGCCGATGCTCCTCCGTCGACGCTTCCACTCCGCTGCCGCTAGCCCTACTCTGCCGCAGATATCCCTACTCTTCCGCCACTTCCCTACTCTACCACCGCTAGCCCTACTCTTTATCCTCTCCCTCTATCCCCTTCCGCGGATCCTCCTCCCCGCGAGCCCTACTTCTCCTCCTCCCCGTAGGACCCTAGTCCCCGCGAAACCTACTTCAAGTGTTTGAGATTCCTTTCAACGGGGTTAGATTCTCGGCTCCCCATCATTGATATTTGGTGATTTCTCCACTCATCCTAATCCGTTTCCATTTGTTCTTATGCTAATATTCATTATGGTGTAGTTTTATTTAGTCGGATGGTCATGTTTTAGTTGATAACAATTTGGGATGTGGTGAGTTTGGTTTGAGAGTCCAGGAATGATTATGTCCCGAGTTATTGAACTCATCCCTTTATTAACCAATACCATTTTTCAATTGATACTAAATGATTCAGTTGAATTATCTTCAATGGAATTATTTATCTCTCTTTACCTTAAAATTACTGTGAAAATATGATTTTTATTGAGTTGGTTAGTGTGTTTGTCCAAATTTAATGATTCATAAGAAAAAGACGGAACCATAATTCTATTTTGCCCAAATTTATGGGATGTTTTATAATCTAAAGGCCATGTGTTTGGAAATGTATCTACCATATTAGTTTTCTTATCAAAATTGTATCCTTGTTTTCATTTTATTTTAGTTTGGTCACTATTTTTGGGGTGTTTAATGTGATTATTTTATTATGAATGGGGTGGCTGGTAGGGGTGTTTAAAAGGATGTTTAATGTTTTTTGTAAGGGTGGTGGGTTGTAGAACTATTGGTAAGGGGGATGGAATTTCTATTGATTTTGATGGGGGGTCTATCCTAGTTCTGTTGATTTCCAAATCTTTATTGGAAATGGTTAGGCTCTATTAATCTCAATTTTTATAAGTGGTTCTCTTTTACTATATTTGGAAGTCCTGTTTTGTGTATTTGAATCATAAATAATAATATTTTATATTCAAATAGGATGGATATGAATAAATATTGGATGAATTCTAATTGTTTGACAATAGAGTATGAAAATGGAGTGAAAGAGTTCAACAAGTTTGCAAAAGATCACGTAATGGATCCTTCTCAAATCCATTATCTGTGTATACGTTGTTGTTATTCTAGACTATTTACTCCAGTGGACTTGGAAGAACATTTGATATTTCACAGAATACATCAGAGTTTTAAATGTTGGAATAACCACAAATAAAAAGCGAATGTCACTACCAGCTAGGATAAAACTGCGTTTTATGGATCATCAATGATTTCAAATATGGATAATGAAGAAGATCATATGGAGGATGTGATTACAAACGCCAATGATGAAGAAGGTCGAATTGAGGAAATGACAAGGACAGTTGAAGATAAACTCTGTGATTTCCCAAAATTTTTTGAGAAGTTAAAGAGTTGGGAAAAGATGTTATTGTATGCTGGTAGCACAAAATATACAGCATTGTCAGGTGTACTGAAGTAGTATAAATTGAAAGCAGGAAACTGATGGAGTGATGTCAGTTTTACAGAACTACTTTCTCTCTTGAATGGCATGCTCCCGGAAGATAATGAGCTCCCATGCCTAAACGAATGCTACGCTCGATTGGTATGAATTTTGAAAGCGTACATGCTTTCCTGAAAGACTATATATTGTTTCGCAAGGAGAAAAAATCACTTAAAGAATGCCCAAAGTGTGGTTCTTCCAGATACAAGAAAGATGAATCATGTCCTTTGAATGCTTTATGGTACTTTCCAATAATTCCTAGGTTTAGGCGTCTATATGGAAGTGAAGAAACTACAAGACAATTTTTGTGGCATGTAGAGAAAAGAAATAAAGATGAGAAATTACGTCACCCGACTGACTCTCCACAATGGAAGAGAATTGATCATGAGTATCCTGAATTTTGAAATGAGTTGAGAAACCTTCGTCTTGCATTATCTACAGATGGAGTGAATCAGTTTGGTTTTCAAACCAACACTCATAGTACATGGCCTGTTATGTTGGTAAATTATAACTTGCCACCCTGGATATGCATGAAACAAAAATTCATCATGTTATCTATTTTTATATCAGGAAAAAAACTAGGTAACGATATTGATGTTTATTTGGATCCTTTGATCAAGGATTTGAAGTTATTGTGGGATTCAGGTGTTATGTTGTATGATTCTTATAAAAGTGAATACTTCATCTTGAGAGTGATGTTATATGGGACAATAAATGATTTCCTTAATTATGGAAATTTTTCAGGCTATAGCATTAAAGGAACTCAAGGGTTTCCCGTGTGCGAAGAAGATACAAAATCAATAATGTTAAAACATTCATCGAAATATGTGTTTCTACGACATCATAGATTTCTACCTCGACGACATAAGTACCGATCTTGGACGACATCATTCAATGGAAGTTTAGAACATCACACAACACCATCTCCTCTAACAGGTGATCAGCTATTTGAGAGAGTAAACGATGTGAACACCATTTTTTGGGAAACCATTTTCGAAAAACAATACAAAAATCAGTTGGAAAAAGAGATCAGTTTCTTTTGAATTACCATACAGGAATTGTCTATACATCAGAAATTTTCTTGATGTGATGCATGTGGAAAACAATGTATGTGATAGTGTTATCATAACGTTGCTAAATGCCCCTAGAAAAACAAAGGATGGAATTAAGGCAAGGTTGGACATGGTTGTCATGGGAATGCGAGAAGAGTTGTCTCTCATGAAAGGTGAAAATCGAATGTTTCTTCCCCCAGCTTCTTACACTCTTTATAGGGAGGAGAGATATTAGTTTTGCAACTTCTTCAATGATGTAAAGGTTCCAGAGGTGTATTTATCAAATATCAAGAACATTGTGTCAATGAATGATTTGATGTTAAAAGTTTTGAAATCACATGACTGTCATGTTTTTATGTGAGATTTAATTCCTATAGTTTTATGTTGCATTTTTCTCAATAATGTTCATCATACGTTAACCAAGCTTTGTTTCTTTTTCAAAGCTATATGCTACAAAGTTTTAGACCTGGCGAAATTTCCAGCTACGGAAAGAGAAATTTTCATCATATTATGTAAATTAGAAATGTTCTTCCCACTACCAATCTTTGATATGATGGTTCATTTTATGGTTCACTTGGTGAGAGAGATTCGACTTTGTGGTCTTGTTCACTAGGAAGGTGAATCCATCAAGGGATGAAAAATGGATATTAAATATACATAATCACCAGTTTATAGGATGGTTTCAAGACCATATTTTTAAGGAGTTAGCTGAAAATCTGAATTCAATTTCAGAATGACTTCAATGGCTAGTCGTCAGAAAAAGTGCGTATGTATTATCTTTTAATGGTTATGTAATTAATGGTTATACATTTTATATAGATGGACATGATGAAGATAGTACCATGAAAAATAGTGGAGTTACACTTGTGGATAAAGTGATGCATGTTTCTGGTAGTACAGACAGAAATCCAATTTATTCGAATATTTCATCCTTTGGCATTATAAAACAAATATGGTAGTAGAATTATACAAATTTCCAATTTCCCAATTTTCAATGAAAATTGGTTGATAACAATAGTGATGTTAAAATAGATGAATTGAGATTTGTGAATGATTATTTTAGTAAAGAAGGTTACAAAGACGAACAACTTATAATGGTATCACAAGAAGTTCAAGTATTTTATGTTCCAGATCCCACAAACCAAAAGTGGTCGATTGATATGTTATTGTCCAAAACTACTAAAGGGTCCGATGAAAATTCATTTGACGATGATCCTTTCAGTGGTATGCCGTAATAATTTTGCAGTGGTCCCAATGTAGATGATGTTCTGTATGTTATAGGATACCACAATGAAGGGATTTAGATAATTGATAGAGGTGTCAAATCCCTTCAACATTTGAAAAAAAAGAAATAGAGATCAATAAACAGGTTATTTTTTGTTTGTTATATAGATATTGTTATCTCATGTTACTATCTTATAATTACAAAATTTATGTAATCTAAATTAACTATTAAACCACATTTGCAGATAATGACTTCTACATGTTCTGGTGCTCCTACCCTCGAGGCTGAACAAGTCTCTCAAGTTGCTGCTGCTGCTCACAATGCATAGCAACAATAAATTTTTGAACCTGCTGCTGCTCCTAGTGTTGAGATCCAAAAACCATAAGAACATGCCACATATTCATAATATTAAATATATTTGTTTAGAAATGAGTGGTACTCATACCTGATGGATAATTGTGCACAAATAGCATGAAGATCTGACTTGGGGATGCGTACAATTAGCGGCCATTTTGGAGAGGGGTTAAGGAGATCAAAAGATGAAACATTGATGTATGTAAATGTTTGTAAGAAAATTGTAATTATTATTAAATAGACATCCTTTCTATAATGAGTCATTTTTCCATTTCAACAGACGAAATGCACCATCATCATGCAAGAATGATGAGACACTTTTCATTGGGCTTTGGATAAGAAAAACCAATAAAATCTCCAAAATACCTTCATATCTGACAAAATGCATTCAGATTGTGTTAATAATTTAGGAGAAAAATATATGGTTCACATGTGACATTTATGAGTCAACCCCACCTCAATTCGAGGCATGGTGTGACCTGTATCACTCCAAGTGTCTCTCTTTTGTTTAAAATGGACATAATTTTAAGTGAAAACAATAACAGATGTATGGAAAACTGACCAAAAGCTTTTGTATTGTATTGATAAATTAGGAGAAAATCCATGGATCATGTGTGATATGTATGAGTGAACTGCACCTCAATCTAAGGCACAATGTGGCTGGTATGGCTCAAAGTGTCTCTCTTTTGTTTAAAATGGACAGAATTTTAAGTGAAAACAATAACTAACGTACGGAAAACCGACCAAATGCATTCTTATTGTGATGAAACGTTAGGTGAAATATCCATGGGTCATTTTTGACATGTACGAGTCAACCCCTACTCAATATGAGGCACATTGTGGAAGGTATCACTCAAAGTGTCTCTTTTTTGTTTAAAATGGACAGAATTTTAAGTGAAAACTACAACTGACGTACAAATAACTGACCAAACACATTTCTATTGTGTTGATACAATAGTATAACTATCCATGTTTCATGTGTGATGTGTAAAATTCAACTCCACATCAATCAAATACATGGTGTGGATGGTATCACTCAAAGTGTCTCTCTTTTTTTTAAATGGACAGAATTTGAAGTGAGAACAACAACTGACGTACGAAAAACCAACTAAACACATTTAGATTGTGTTGATACTTTATGATAATGATACATGGGTCATATGTGATGTGTAAAAGTCAACCCCACCTCAATCTGAGGCACAGTGTGGCCGGTATCACTCAAAGTGTGTCTCTTTTGTTTAAAGTGGACAAAATTTTAGGTGAAAACAACAACTAACGTTTGAAAAACTAACCAAACACATTCATATTAGGTTAATACTTTAGGAGAATGATCCATGGGTCATGTGTGACATGTACAAGTCAACCCCGCCTCAATACGAGGCACGGTGTGTCCGGTATCACTCAAAGTGTCTCTCTATTGTTTAAAATGCACATAATTTTAAGTGAAAACAATAACTGATGTACAAAAAACTAACCAAATGCATTCAGATTATATTAATACTTTAGGAGAATGATCCACGAGTAATTTTTGATGTGTATGAGTAAACTCCACCTCAATCTGAGGCATGGTGTGACTGATATCAGTCAATGTGTATCTCTTTTGCTTAAAATGAAGAGAATTTTAAGTGAAAACGACAACTGACGTACGGAAAACTGACCAAATGCATTAAGATTGTATTTATACTTTCTAAGAATGATCCACGGGTCCTGTGTGATGTGTAAGAATCAACCATGCCTCAATCATAGGCACGGTGTGTCTGGTATCACTCAAAGTGTCTCTCTTTTGTTTAATATAGACCGAATTTTAAGTGAAAACAACAACTGGCATACGGAAAACTGACCAAACTCATTAGTATTGTTTTGATACATTAGGAGAACAATCCATGGGTCAAATGAGACGTGTAATAGGCAACCACACCTCAATCCAAGGCACAGTGTGGCCGGTATCACTCAAATTATCTCTCTTTTGTTTAAAATGGACAATATTTTAAGTGAAAACCACAACTGACATACGGAAATATGACCAAACACATTAATATTGTGTAGATACTTTAGGGGAAATATCCATGGGTCATGTGTGATGTGTAAGAGTCAACCCTGCCTCAATACGAGGCATGGTGTGACCAGTATCACCCATAATGTCTCTCTTTTGTTTAAAATGGACATAATTTTAAGTGAAAACAACAAATGATGTACTGAAATCCTACCAAATGAAATCATATTGTATTGGTACATTATAAAAACAATCCATGTGTCATTTTTGATGTGTAAAATTCAACCCCGTCTCAATCAGAGGCATGGTGTGGTTGGTATCACTCAATGTGTCTCTCTTTTGTTTAAAATGGACATAATTTTAAGTGAAAACAACAAATGACATATGGAAAACCAAACAAACGCATTAGGACTATGTCGATACATTATCAGAACGATCCATGGGCCTTTTCTGATGTTTATGAGTCAACCACGTCTTAATCAGAGGCATAATGTGGCTGGAATCACTCAAAGTGTCGCTCTTTTATTTAAAATCGACATAATTTTAAGTGAAACAACCACTGACATATGTAAATCTAACTGAAATAATTATGATTGTGTTTATAATTTATTATAACAATCCATGGGTCATTTTTGATGTGTACGAGTCAACCCTAGCTCAATCTGAGGCACATTGTAGCTGGTATCACTCAAAGTGTCTCTCTTTTGTTAAAAATGGACAAAATTTTAAGTGAAAACAACAAATGACGAATGTAAATATGACCAAATGCATTTAGATTGTGTTGATACTTTCGGAGAATGATCCATGGGTCATTTGTGATGTTTAAAAGTCAACCTCACCTTAATCTGAGGCATAGTGTGGCTGGTATTACTCAAAGTGTCTCTCTTTTATTTAAAATGGACATAATTTTAAGTGAAAACAACAACTTACGTACGAATAACCGACCAAACACATGTGGATTGTGTTGATATTTTAATATAACTATCCATGGTTCATGTTTGATGTGTTCGAGTCAATCCCGCATCAATAAGAGGCACAGTGTGTCCAGTATCACTCAAAGTGTCTATCTTTTGTTTAGAATGGACACAATTTTAAGTGAAAACAACAATTGACGTATGGAAATCTGAAAAAATGCATTAGGATTGTGTTGATACTTTAGGATAATGATTAATGGGTCATCTGTGATGTGTACAAGTCAACCTCGTCTCAATCTGAGGCATGGTGTGGCCGATATCACTCAATGTGTCTCTCTTTTGTTTAAAATGGACAGAATTTTAAGTGAAAACAACAAGTGATGTACATAAATCTGACCAAACACATTCATATTGTGTTGATAATTTAGGAGAACGATCCATAGATCATGTGTAACTTGTACGAGTCAACCCTGCCTCAATTAGAGGCACAGTGTGGCTGGTATCACTCAATGTGTCTCTTTTTTGTTTAAAATGGTCAAAATTTTAAGTGAAAACAACAACGGAATTACAGAAAACCCCCTTTCTAACATACACACCAAAAGAATTAAATTTTTCCTAAAAACACTTACTATTTAAATAAACTCTATTACAAAAAACATTTTAAAAATACCAATGATCTTAAAATCTATGAAAATAATTCCATTAAAACCATTAAAGCCCCACACCCTGGACACCACCCCACCCTCCCTGGACACCACCCCACCCCCCTAGACACCGCCCTAGATAGCCCCCAGACCCCTAGATGACCGACACCCCCTGTACACCCCCACCCCCATGGACAGCCACCCCCACCCCCTGGACACCACACCACCCCCCTTGGACATCCCCAACCTTTATGACCGCCCCACCCCCTGGATACCACCCCACCCTTAAGACACCCACACCCTAACCCCTGGACACCCCCACCCCTTAGAAAGCCCCCAACCCCCTGGACACCACCCCACCCCCTGGACACCACCATGGATAGCCCTACCCCCACCCTAGACAACCACCACCCCCTAGACACCCCAATCCGCCCGAAAACCGCCACCCCCCGGACGCCCCCTACCCCCCTTGGAAAGCCACCCCAAACCCCTGAATATCCCCCAACCCCTTAAATTTTGAATTGAATTAATTATGTATTTAATTAACTCATGAATTATGTGTTAATGGAGTATGTGTATACTTGTTTTATGTGTTTTATGGGTATACTTGTTGTATGTGTATATGTTCTGTAATTACCTTATGAATTATGTGTTAATTTTGTATGGGTATACTTGTTTATATGCCGATTTTTTTCAGTTCTTGTTTGGGCGTGCTTGTAACACCCCAAGATTTCATAGTGTGTTATTTCTTCAAAATAATTCAATAACATGCACTACACGCAACGCCGAGTTCAATCACACCATGACTTACAAAAAAAAGCCATTCAAAAGAGGTTATGAATAGTATTATCTAAATTTTAATCTTTATATAATCCTTATAATTTTAGAATCCATATTATGAGTTTCTTAGATATAATGCAAGAACAAATTCATTTTCAGTATTGCACTTTTATCAACTTTTAATAGTGAACCCTTTTTAAATACAATATTTTAAAATTTTTGACTAAATGGGGACATCAAAAATTTAAAATGAAACATCCCAAGCTTCCACGGTACGCTTTCTTTGAATAATACAGTAGCGTGTGTTGTACGCAACCTTGAGTTTTAACACACACCACAACCAATCAAACAAGCCGTTATGAATAGTAATACCTACTTTTCGAAATTATATATATTTTATATTTTAAAATGAACTTCATTTCTGGATTCAGAATATCGAATTTAGCCTAAGGTGAAATTTTGGTACATTTCTGATAACTTTCCTATTTTGATGATTAGTGAAAATTACTAAAATTTAATTAAAATCAACTTTTTTAATCAAAATAATTAATAGTGATAAATTATGAATTTGAGTGGTTTTAAAGTATATTTAGAATATATTTTTACCATTTAATATAATTTTGGTCATTGGACATAATTTTACAATTAAACCGGACATAAACAAGTGTCAATCTTTTGATAGTTATTATCTCTTAAAAACACGCTTTTTGTTTTGACAGCGGGAATTAATTTTAAATTAATTTCTGCCACTTCTGTGTTTTGAATTTAGAAAAATGGATTCCATATTTGGAATCAGGATGTTCAAATTGTGTAAACATGTAACTTTTATTTTTAGACATTTTGAATAATTATTGCGGTATATATTTTATTTTCCATGGTTAAGGGAAAATCCGGTAAATAAGGGTTAAAAAAATAATATTATAATAATACTAAATTACCTTAAAACGTGTCTTAACCCTATTGGTTGATACATGGTCGACCATGGGAATCTTTGGGTCGATTTTGGGACCCCATGGATCCACTTGTAAGTGATAATGACACTTTATTTTAATTAAGTTAAAATGAATACAAAAATGACACAAGCATATATCTTTTAGAAAAACAATTGTTATATAGGGTTATATATGATGGAATTTAGATTATAAATATTCATTAGAAATATAAAAAGATTTCCTACATAATGATATTTTATTTATAATTATTAGACATAAAATAATGTATTTTATTTATGACACAATGATGATGCAGTAATTACTATAATAGTGAAAAATTAAAATAATTGATATTATAAATACCCAAATAAATATAATATTAAACTCTTAATGAATTAAAATAATTTTATAGGATAATAAGATATATTAGTATTGATTTAATTGACCTTGTTCGAAGTAATCAATCTGTTATGAGTTTCACAAAAATCAACTATTGAATAGTGTCAAAATTGACATAAAAGAGTTCCTAAAACAAATATTATATTATTAATTGATATTAAATTCCTAAAAATCTAAGTTTCGTCCAAGAGACGTATATCATGATAGGTTCATCATTAATGGACCACTTGGGGGTCTCTTGGATGTATATAGTAAGTTTATTAACCATATTATATAAAAATAGAAAGAGACATTGTAAAAGTGAAACTAATTAACTTAGAGTTAATACTTAAAGATAAGGTTAATATAAGTACTCAAACCTATCTAAATTCTATTGGTTGAGTTGTTTTCGACCCATCCTCACCTTAACCTTTGAATAGTCAACTTTGGAGCCATTGGAAACCGAATATGAATTTATTATAAATTAATATTTCTAGCTTTTCCAAAGGTGCCCCTCACCCCTCTTATAAAAGGGCACTCCTCCTTCTCATTTCTTCACACCTTCAAAGCCTTTTGGTTCGGCCAAACTCTGCCCAAATACTCTCCCAACTTCCCTCACTACAACCTAGGGGCCTTAGTTTGATCATAAAGCCAACCTAAGGAGCCCTTTTGATCAAATAAAAAGGAAGAACTCGAAGAAGAGGAGGTTAACCTACCCCAACCAAGGAAAAGTACAAGGAAGTGAAGAAGTAAATTATGAATGACCTACAGGGATTTTATGTGGGGATATGAGTGTGGATTATGGAGACAATATGTTTTCGTAGTAGTTTTTCATTTTATGATGTAATATAAAACTTATGAATATATCTAGTCTTTCCAAAGCTACTAAACCAATCTATCTATCGAGATTTGATCTTTCTTGTGATCATGCCAATGTTATGTAATAATGCACCGACTCTGGGTAACTAGGGTCGGGGCGTTACAGTTGGTATCAGAGGAAGTTTAGTACAAACCTTGGAAACTAGATTTAGATAAACTCTGATTAGAGCACGTAGACCTAAGATGAACTTTGAAGATTAGTATAGAAGAACTTCCTAGAATTTTGGTATTGTAGAGATTTTGTGAGTTTTCCGAGCAATACATCCCTGTCTGGATATGAGCAGGTAGAGGCGGCTCTGGCACAGATGTACCTAGGGGTAAAACCCGAAAACAACGCTTTGATCTAGACTCGAACAGGAACTGGTGCACGACAACGGGTCTTGCTGCACTCTTGGTTACGACACTCCTGGGGGATATGCTTAGGATAACTATCATTTTTCTTTACAAATCATTTTGAAGGGATTATGAGTATATACTTCCTCAAAGAAAACATTCTTATGATTATAGATTATATCCATAAATAGTTCAATTTATGTTAAGTGTTTTATAAGTATGGGATTATGTATTTTGATTCGTAAACTGATCTAGTGTATGCCATTGTTTAGAAATGGCGCCCAGTAGAAGGAATGAGAACTCTAGAAATGAACATGATCCAAAGAGAAGGAAGGATCATATATTTCATGGTCTTAAGCTAGAATTTATAAGAGAAATAGTCTCCCATGTATTATCATCATATGAAGAAATAATATCATGTGTTGATAAGATAAGTAAAGAGTTTACTGAGTCCTATGGCTTTGAAGGGAAGCAAGAGAAGAAAAGGATGGAGGAGAGAAAGATGGATAAAGGGAAGCGGGAAAAGAAGAATTTTCCCATATGTGGTAACTGTGGAATGAAACACCCTGGAACTTGCCTGAAAAGAATGGGAGTTTGTTATAAGTGTGGAGGAAAAGGGCACAAAGTACGTGACTGCAAGGGTATGAAAATGGTTTTAAATGTTCAATGCTTCATTTGCAAGGAGTTTGGACACTACGCGAACCTATGTCCCAGTCATCAGACTATGCCGCAAATGATGTTATTGGATAATAATCAAGTTATGATACTGCCACAGATGAAGAGGAATGATTACAGTTCTTATGTTGGTTATGTCAATTGAGTGTTGTATCAACAATGTACTTGTTATAATAATTATGGAGTATATAAGGATTGTACTGCAGTACTATTTCATTAAGGACTTGAGATTGTGTGGAACAATGAAAAGTGACTCAATAGCAGGATAAATTTTTGGAAAATATATGGTTGAGAGAATGATAAATCATAATATAGTTCTGATACTGAGGAAGTGATTTGGAATAATATGTGATTGTTTTGGATAAATTATATTGGATATTCTTGACTACCTTGGAACTGATTAATGATTTGTATATTCCATCATTGTTGGGGTTTAAAACATTTTTGGATTAATGAAGTATATCCAGCATTCTATATGGAATAAGGGATCATGAATATAATCAATAAGGAATATGGTAATACATGATGAAGGTATTCATATGATATTACGGGGTAAAAAGGATCTATATTATGTTTACCTTCCTTATAAATGTTGGACTGTGAGTTTGGAAAAAAGTATTTTGGATAGTTCTAGTTTGGATTATTTTGGATTTCCATAAAAGGACAACTCGGAGGTCGGGCGGCAACCCGTCGCGTCCGGCAAAGCTGCGAGACTTGAACCCGCAACCGAAGGGCGACAAGGGTGTATCACCTACCACTTTCCCACGAGACGTCCTGGATTAAATAATGTAGTTTTTATTAAAAGATCGTATAGATGAATTATAAATTCGTTTATTTTGGAACCCTATACGAATAGTGTAAATAGAATTCTTTTACATTCTATTATCTTTTAGAGTGAAAGATGAGTTTGTGGTAGAAATTTATTAATGGATAAAACTCTAATTATAAAGTAAGTATATCTCCTTATGATCCTAGCCAATCTCATAAATAAATTCCTCAATATTAAGAAAAGCAACTTAGAACAAAAATGTTTTCCTAGATGGTACCTTAAATCATCACTAATTTATGGCTTTGGGATTGTTGGCCCTTTCATAGCCATGATCTCTACCACTCTCCATCAGATAATTGATGGTTAGATTTTTCTTCCATATCCATATTTTCCTACATGGAACCCTAGTATGTGTTATTTTCGGTAATCTTCATACTTTCGACTCTTTATTTTAAATAGAGGCCTCATTAATTCATTTTTCGATGTGGGATTTCAACTAAGATATTTTGAAACATCAAAAATGTGTTATCATAATACCATATGTTTTGTTGAACCGATGGTATTTCAAATCATCATAGATTGA
This sequence comes from Viscum album, assembly GCA_963277665.1. NCBI lineage: Eukaryota > Viridiplantae > Streptophyta > Magnoliopsida > Santalales > Viscaceae > Viscum > Viscum album. The sequence continues at coordinate 194,859,897 of OY728157.1, read as the reverse complement.
TGAATTTAAGGACCTCTATTTTATACTTGTTTGTGATTGATGACCTCAATCACTACCTATAAATATTTACGTTTTTCCTCCAATTATATGTCTCTCATTGCCACCAATGTTCTCCTAATCGAGATCATAATTTGGTGGTGACCCTTTCATTTCTCTTTTCCTCATATTAAGACTAAATTTTAGTAACCCAATATCCGATGTGGGTTTTCCCACAAATATATTTTCTATTTTCAACCTTTTATTTTCGAAGAACAATTTCAAATTGCGAGGACGCAATTTATTGAAGGAGGGGAGAATGTAACACCCCAAGATTTCATAGTGTGTTATTTCTTCAAAATAATTCACAACTTGCACTACACGCAACACCGAGTTCAATCACACCATGACTTACAAAAAAAAATCCATTCAAAAGAGGTTATGAATAGTATTATCTAAATTTTAAACTTTATATAATCCTTATAATTTTAGAATCCATATTATGAGTTTCTTAGATATAATGCAAGAACAAATTCATTTTCAGTATTGCACTTTTATCAACTTTTAATAGTGAACCCTTTTTAAATACAATATTTTAAAATTTTTTACTAAATGGGGACATCAAAAATTTAAAATGAAACATCCCAAGCTTCCACGGTACGCTTTCTTTGAATAATACAGTAGCGTGTGTTGTACGCAACCTTGAGTTCTAACACACACCACAACCAATCAAACAAGCCGTTATGAATAGTAATACCTACTTTTCGAAATTATATATATTTTATATTTTAAAATGGACTTCATTTCTGGATTCAGAATATCGAATTTAGCCTAAGGTGAAATTTTGGTACATTTCGGATAACTTTCCTATTTTGATGATTAGTGAAAATTACTAAAATTTAATTAAAATCAACTTTTTTAATCAAAATAATTAATAGTGATAAATTATGAATTTGAGTGGTTTTAAAGTATATTTAGAATATATTTTTACCATTTAATATAATTTTGGTCATTGGACATAATTTTACAATTAAACCGGACATAAACAAGTGTCAATCTTTTGATAGTTATTATCTCTTAAAAACACGCTTTTTGTTTTGACAGCGGGAATTAATTTTAAATTAATTTCTGCCACTTCTGTGTTTTGAATTTAGAAAAATGGATTCCATATTTGGAATCAGGATGTTCAAATTGTGTAAATAGGTAACTTTTATTTTTAGACATTTTGAATAATTATTGCGGTATATATTTTATTTACCATGGTTAAGGGAAAATCCGGTAAATAAGGGTTAAAAAAATAATATTATAATAATACTAAATTACCTTAAAACGTGTCTTAACCCTATTGGTTGATACATGGTCCACCATGGGAATCTTTGGGTCGATTTTGGGACCCCATGGATCCACTTGTAAGTGATAATGACACTTTATTTTAATTAAGTTAAAATGAATACAAAAATGACACAAGCATATATCTTTTAGAAAAACAATTGTTATATAGGGTTATATATGTTGGAATTTAGATTATAAATATTCATTAGAAATATAAAAAGATTTCCTACATAATGATATTTTATTTATAATTATTAGACATAAAATAATGTATTTTATTTATGACACAATGATGATGCAGTAATTACTATAATAGTGAAAAATTAAAATAATTGTTATTATAAATACCCAAATAAATATAATATGAAACTCTTAATGAATTAAAATAATTTTATAGGATAATATGATATATTAGTATTGATTTAATTGACCTTGTTCGAAGTAATCAATCTGTTATGAGTTTCACAAAAATCAACTATTGAATAGTGTCAAAATTGACATAAAAGAGTTCCTAAAACAAATATTATATTATTAATTGATATTAAATTCCTAAAAATCTAAGGTTCGGCCAAGAGACGTATATCATGATAGGTTCATCATTAATGGACCACTTGGGGGTCTCTTGGATGTATATAGTAAGTTTATTAACCATATTATATAAAAATACAAAGAGACATTGTAAAAGTGAAACTAATTAACTTAGAGTTAATACTTAAAGATAAGGTTAATATAAGTACCCAAACCTATCTAAATTCTATTGGTTGAGTTGTTTTCGACCCATCCTCACCTTAACCTTTGAATAGTCAACTTTGGAGCCATTGGAAACCGAATATGAATTTATTATAAATTAATATTTCTAGCTTTTCCAAAGGTGCCCCTCACCCCTCTTATAAAAGGGCACTCCTCCTTCTCATTTCATCACACCTTCAAAGCCTTTTGGTTCGGCCAAACTCTGCCCAAATACTCTCCCAACTTCCCTCACTACAACCTAGGGGCCTTAGTTTGATCATAAAGCCAACCTAAGGAGCCCTTTTGATCAAATAAAAAGGAAGAACTCTAAGAAGAGGAGGTTAACCTACCCCAACCAAGGAAAAGTACAAGGAAGTGAAGAAGTAAATTATGAATGACCTACAGGGATTTTATGTGGGGATATGAGTGTGGATTATGGAGAAAATATGTTTTCGTAGTAGTTTTTCATTTTATGATGTAATTTAAAACTTATGAATATATCTAGTCTTTCCAAGGCTACAAAACCAATCGATCTTTCGAGATTTGATCTTTCTTGTGATCATGCCAATGTTATGTAATAATGCACCGACTCTGGGTAACTAGGGTCGGGGCGTTACAGTTGGTATCAGAGGAAGTTTAGTACAAACCTTGGAAACTAGATTTAGATAAACTCCGATTAGAGCACGTAGACCTAAGATGAACTTTGAAGATTAGTATAGAAGAACTTCCTAGAATTTTGGTATTGTAGAGATTTTGTGAGTTTTCCGAGCAATACATCCCTGTCTGGATATGAGCAGGTAGAGGCGGCTCTGGCACAGATGTACCTAGGGGTAAAACCTGAAAACAACGCTTTGATCTAGACTCGAACAGGAAATGGTGCACGACAACGGGTCTTGCTGCACTCTTGGTTACGACACTCCCGGGGGATATGCTTAGGATAACTCTCATTTTTCTTTACAAATCATTTTGAAGGGATTATGAGTATATACTTCCTCAAAGAAAACATTCTTATGATTATAGATTATATCCATAAATAGTTCAATTTATGTTAAGTGTTTTATAAGTATGGGATTATGTATTTTGATTCATAAACTGATCTAGTGTATGCCATTGTTTAGAAATGGCGCCCAGTAGAAGGAATGAGAACTCTAGAAATGCACATGATCCAAAGAGAAGGAAGGATCATATCTTTCATGGTCTTAAGCTAGAATTTATAAGAGAAATAGTCTCCCATGTATTATCATCATATGAAGAAATAATATCATGTGTTGATAAGATAAGTAAAGAGTTTACTGAGTCCTATGGCTTTGAAGGGAAGCAAGAGAAGAAAAGGATGGAGGAGAGAAAGATGGATAAAGGGAAGAGGGAAAAGAAGAATTTTCCCATTTGTGGTAACTGTGGAATGAAACACCCTGGAACTTGCCTGAAAAGAATGGGAGTTTGTTATAAGTGTGGAGGAAAAGGGAACAAAGTACGTGACTGCAAGGGTAAGAAAATGGTTTTAAATGTTCAATGCTTCATTTGCAAGGAGTTTGGACACTACGCGAACCTATGTCCCAGTCATCAGACTATGCCGCAAACGATGTTATTGGATAATAATCAAGTTATGATACTACCACAAATGAAGAGGAATGATTACAGTTCTTATGTTGGTTATGTCAATTGAGTGTTGTATCAACAATGTACTTGTTATAATAATTATGGAGTATATAAGGATTGTACTGCAGTAATATTTCATTAAGGACTTGAGATTGTGTGGAACAATGAAAAGTGACTCAATAGAAGGATAAATTTTTGGAAAATATATGGTTGAGAGAATGATAAATCATAATATAGTTCTGATACTGAGGAAGTGATTTTGGAATAATATGTGATTGTATTGGATAAATTATATTGGATATTCTTGACTACCTTGGAACTGATTAATGATTTGTATATTCCATCATTGTTGCGGTTTAAAACATTTTTGGATTAATGAAGTATATCCAGCATTCTATATGGAATAAGGGATCATGAATATAATCAATAAGGAATATGGTAATACATGATGAAGGTATTCATATGCTATTACGGGGTAAAAAGGATCTATATTATGTTTACCTTCCTTATAAATGTTGGACTGTGAGTTTGGACAAAAGTATTTTGGATAGTTCTAGTTTGGATTATTTTGGATTGCCATAAAAGGACAACCCGGAGGTTGGGCGGCAACCCGTTGCGTCCGGCAAGGCTGCGAGACTTGAACCCGCAACCGAAGGGCGACAAGGGTGTATCACCTACCACTATCCCACGAGATGTCCTGGATTAAATAATGTAGTTTTTATTAAAAGATCGTATAGATGAATTATAAATTCGTTTATTTTGGAACCCTATACGAATAGTGTAAATAGAATTCTTTTACATTCTATTATCTTTTAGAGTGAAAGATGAGTTTGTGGTAGAAATTTATTAATGGATAAAACTCTAATTATAAAGTAAGTATATCTCCTTATGATCCTAGCCAATCTCATAAATAAATTCCCCAATATTAAGAAAAGCAACTTAGAACAAAAATGTTTTCCTAGATGGTACCTTAAATCATCACTAATTTATGGCTTTGGGATTGTTGGCCCTTTCATAGCCATGATCTCTACCACTCTCCATCAGATAATTGATGGTTAGATTTTTCTTCCATATCCATATTTTCCTACATGGAACCCTAGTATGTGTTATTTTCGGTAATCATCATACTTTCGACTCTTTATTTTAAATAGAGGCCTCATTAATTCATTTTTCGATGTGGGATTTCAACTAAGATATTTTGAAACGTCAAAAATGTGTTATCATAATACAATATGTTTTGTTGAACCGATGGTATTTCAAATCATCATAGATTGATGAATTTAAGGACCTCAATTTTATACTTGTTTGTGATTGATGACCTCAATCACTACCTATAAATATTTACGTTTTTCCTCCAATTATATGTCTCTCATTGCCACCAATGTTCTCCTAATCGAGATCATAATTTGGTGGTGACCCTTTCATTTCTCTTTTCCTCATATTAAGACTAAATTTTAGTAACCCAATATCCGATGTGGGTTTTCCCACAAATATATTTTCTATTTTCAACCTTTTATTTTCGAAAAACAATTTCAAATTGCGAGGACGCAATTTATTGAAGGAGGGGAGAATGTAACACCCCAAGATTTCATAGTGTGTTATTTATTCAAAATAATTCACAACTTGCACTACACGCAACACCGAGTTCAATCACACCATGACTTACAAAAAAAAAGCCATTCAAAAAAGGTTATGAATAGTATTATCTAAATTTTAAACTTTATATAATCCTTATAATTTTAGAATCCATATTATGAGTTTCTTAGATATAATGCAAGAACAAATTCATTTTCAGTATTGCACTTTTATCAACTTTTAATAGTGAACCCTTTTTAAATACAATATTTTAAAATTTTTTACTAAATGGGGACATCAAAAATTTAAAATGAAACATCCCAAGCTTCCATGGTACGCTTTCTTTGAATAATACAGTAGCGTGTGTTGTACGCAACCTTGAGTTTGAACACACACCACAACCAATCAAACAAGCTATTATGAATAGTAATACCTACTTTTCGAAATTATATATATTTTATATTTTAAAATGGACTTCATTTCTGGATTCAGAATATCGAATTTTGCCTAAGGTGAAATTTTGGTACATTTCGGATAACTTTCATATTTTGATGAATAGTGAAATTTACTAAAATTTAATAAAAAACAACTTTTTTAATCAAAATAATTAATAGTGATAAATTATGAATTTGAGTGGTTTTAAAGTATATTTAGAATAGATTTTTACCATTTAATATAATTTTGGTCATTGGACATAATTTTACAATTAAACCGGACATAAACAAGTGTCAATCTTTTGATAGTTATTATCTCTTAAAAACACGCTTTTTGTTTTGACAGCGGGAATTAATTTTAAATTTATTTCTTCCACTTCCGAGTTTTTAATTTAGAAAAATGGATTCCATATTTGGAATCAGGATGTTCAAATTGTGTAAATAGGTAACTTTTATTTTTAGACATTTTGAATAATTACTGCGGTAAATATTTTATTTACCATGGTTAAGGGTAAATCCGGTAAATAAGGGTTACAAAAATAATATTATAATAATACTAAATTACCCTAAAACGTGTCTTAACCCTATTGGTTGATACATGGTCGACCATGGGCATCTTTGGGTCGATTTTGGGACCCCATGGATCCACTTGTAAGTGATAATGACACTTTATTTTAATTAAGTTAAAATGAATACAAAAATGACACAAGCATATATCTTTTAGCAAAACAATTTTTATATAGGGTTATATATGTTGGAATTTAGATTATAAATATTAATTAGAAAGATAAAAAGATTTCCTATATAATTATATTTTATTTATAATTTTCAGACATAAAATAATGTATTTTATTTATGACACAATGATGATGCAGTAATTACTATAATAGTGAAAAATTAAAATAATTGATATTATAAATACCCAAATAAATATAATATGAAACTTTTAATGAATTAAACTAATTTTCTAGGATAATATGATATATTAGGATTGATTTAATTGACTTTTTTCGAAGTAATCAATCTGTTATGAGTTTCACAAAAATCAACTATTGAATAGTGTCAAAATTGACATAAAAGAGTTCTTAAAACAAATATTATATTATTAATTGATATTAAATTCCTAAAAATCTAAGGTTAGGAAAAGAGACTTATATCATGATAGGTTCATCATTAATGGACCACTTGGGGGTTGCTTGGATGTATATAGTAAGTTTATTAACCATATTATAGAAAAATACAAAGAGACATTGTAAAAGTGAAACTAATTAACTTAGAGTTAATACTTAAAGATATGGTTAATATAAGTACCCAAACCTGTCTAAATTCTATTGGTTGAGTTTTTTTCGACCCATCCACACCTTAACCTTTTAATAGTCAACTTTGGAGCCATTGGAAACCGAATATGAATTTATTATAAATTAATATTTCTAGCTTTTCCAAAGGTGCCCCTCACCCCTCTTATAAAAGGGCACTCCTCCTTCTCATTTCTTCACACCTTCAAAGCCTTTTAGTTCGGCCAAACTCTGCCCAAATACTCTCCCAACATCCCTCACTACAACCTAGGGGCCTTAGTTTGATCAGAAATCCAACCTAAGGAGCCCTTTTGATCAAATCAAAAGGAAGAACCCGAAGAAGAGGAGGTTAACCTACCCCAACCAAGGAAAAGTACAAGGAAGTGAAGAAGTAAATTATGAATGACCTGCAAGGATTTTATGTGGGGATATGAGTGTGGATTATGGAGACAATATGTTTTTGTAGTAGTTTTTTATTTTATGATGTAATGTAAAACTTATGAATATATCCAGTGTTTCCAAGGCTACTAAACCAATCGATCTTTCGAGATTTGATCTTTCTTGTGATCATGCCAATGTTATGTAATAATGCACAGACTCTGGGTAACTAGGGTCGGGGCGTTACAGTGCTACTATAGAATTTTATGTGACAACAGGCGGGGCATTTATCAGCACTTTTTTAGTGGTGATAAAGGGATCCTTTATCAGTGCTAAAAACGCGCTAATAAATGATTACTTTATCAAATCTAAAAAAGAACTGATAAACAATCCCTTTATCAGCTCCAAGAATTACACTGCACTTTTAGCATTGTTAAAGCCCATTTTTTTAGTAGTGATGGTATCTTCCACTTCTCGTGGTTTTCACAATTTGGAATCCGACAAAGGTGCTTCTGCAATTTAGATATGAATGGATCCATGCCTAGAGAAGCGTTTCAAGGTCATATCAGCTTGGATCTCCTCTTTGGCGATGCTACCTCAATGCGGTGTTGGGCCATCCAGACCTGGGGGACAGTGGTTCAATGTTGCGATCCTTGGTAAGCCTTCCTCTTCGGGTTGCTTCCGCAGCTGTGATGTTGGAGGAGGTCTCATGGATGGTGCCGGGGTTTCTTCCGGATTTGGCTCTGGCAACCGGGATGCTATCATCGATGGAGGAGCTTCGTGAATGGAAGAAGAAGATTTTGAGCCGGTTTCTATGGGCTTTGAAATCTGAACGATTGATGATGGAATCTTGTTTGTTTTCATTATTTGTTGGAGTTTGATGTTGAGTAAGAGAATCAGAAGGCGGAGGAAGCAATAATCGATGTTCTTCTGATCAGTTATCTAACATAGTGAAGGATGAATGGTCTATGAATTGTTTTTGTGGTTTGGTTTTTGTGATGTTGTGTTTTCTTTTTTCCACTTCGTCATTGGTTTATGGGACAATGCAACTAGTTCATCTTCAAGGGACTACTCCAGAAGACATTCAATGTAGTGAGTTTTCACCAATCCATTTTTATCCGGAAAGGTTTGAGAGGGTATGAAAATTTCAATCAGTACTAGGAATGGGAATTCTTTCATGGGACAGCTAGTCAAGCAGTGATGATATATTGGAAACTGATATTAAAGTTATTGATTCTAGGGAAGGACTTTTTTAAGATTTGAATTGGGTAGTTTCTGGCCCAGGTATTTTGGACCGTGAGGATTGGTTGTTGTTTTTAGTCTTTAATATCATGTCGGGTTCCCCCTTATCCCTTAAAAGGTGGTTTAATAAAAAAAATTAATTTTCAGTCTGAGATAAGGAGCACAACTTGTGCATGGTTAGGAGAAACATTGTGGAAACCGTGTGAGGAGGATATTTAATTTGAAAAAAACATTTCGTACAGTTGGCACCTAGTTTTCCAAACCGTGCGGCAAGCCCATGCATGCACCCCTTCTCTCCAGTAGGGTACACATGGTTGGCGCCCAGTTTGATAAATCATGCGGCTTTTTTAGGTCATTAAAAACATTAATTTTAAAGTTTACCCTCCCCTATTTTAAACCTATTTTGGGTTCCCTCTCACTTTTATAGGAAAAGAACTTCATACCATATGTGGAGTGAATATTAAAAAAACTATCCCAAGTCCAATAATCACTACAATAGAACATGTTTATATGACCATGTAAATTGCCTTTTGTGACTATTCATAAATAGTTATTGATGCGGGTGCTATTGTAAGCTTGTGACTTTATCAATGTTGATAAGGTTTATTTTTATTGGTACTGGTTCAAGAGCCGATAAAAACTATATTTTATAAGCATGATTTTTAATGACGATAAAAAATGCCTTTTATGAGAATGGTTTTTAATGATGATGTAAACAAGCTGCAACATATTAGAATAACATTATAAATTACCCAAATATGGTAATAAATACAAAATCATTACCATTAAAAGACAAATAATTAATATGAGTCCATTTTCAATTAAAACAGTTTTCGTTATATTTTCATTTTTCATTAAAATATAATTTTAACATTTTAGAATTTGAATTAGCTAAAGTAAACCTCATTTTTTATTTTCTCATATCAAAATTCAATTCGAACGAATTTTGGGACATTTTCCTAAAAATAACGATTTTTAGTAAAAAAATGTGGTTTTCAAGAAACCTATAATTTGTATTACCATACCATTATATAAGAATGACCTAGAAATTTATCAATCCTTTTAATTAATCAAATATGAATTTTGTGAATACCATTATTCATTTTAAAATATTTGTTGAACATAGAAAAATAGATGAAATAGGTGATTCCCCTGCCCCTCCTTGATGGTTTCTTCCACTTATCGTGGTTTGCATGATTTGGACTCCAACAAAGGTGCTTCCATGGTTCAGATCTAACTGGATCCATGCCCATAGCAATGTTTCTAGTTCAGATCAGCCTGGATCTCCTCTTTGGTGACGCTACATCAGTGCGGTGTTGGGCCATCCAGTCCGGGTGACAGTGGTTCAATGCCGCGATCCTTAGTAAGCCTTCCTCTTCGGGTTGCTTCCCCCATTGGGATGTTGGAGGAGGTCTCATGGATCGTTGCGGGGTTTCTTCGGCCTTTGGATCCAACGACCAGGATGTTGTCATCGATGGAGGAACTTCGTGAGGGGAAGAAGAAGATTTTGAGCGGGTCACTGTTGTCTTTGAAATCTGAACGATGGATGATGGAATCTAGTTTGATTTTATTCTTTTTTTGAGTTTGATGTTGAGTAAGAGAAGCATAAGGCAGATGAAGAAGTAATCGATGTTCTTCTAATCAGTTCTCTAGCATGGTCAATGATGAATGGTCTATGAATTGTTTTTGTGATTTGGTTTTTGTGATGGTGTGTTTTCTTTTTGGCATTCAGTCTGGGTTTATGGGACAATGCAACTAGTTCATCTTCTAGGGACTGCTCTAGAAGTGGTTAAAATTAGGAAGTTTTCACCAATCCATTGATATCTAGAAATATTTGACAGGGTATAAAAATTACCATCAGTACAAGGCATGTGCATTCCTGCATTAGATAGCTAGCCGAGTAGTGATGAGATGGTGGAAACTGATCTTAACGTTATTGATGCTGGGGAGGGACTTTTTTTGTATATTTGAATTGGGTTGTTTTTGGCCTTGGGATTTTGGACCATGGGGCTTGGTTGTTGTTTTTAGTCTTTTATATCATGTCGGGTTCCCCCTCAACCCATAAAATAGGGTTTAATAAAAATTTAATTTTCAGTCTGGGATAAGTTACAAGACTTGTGCATGGTTAGGAGAAACATTGTGGCCTGCGCGTGGGGAGGCACTGTAATTTGACAAAAACATTTCATATAGTTGGCACACGGTTTCCCAAACCGTGCGGCCAGCCCATTCATGTCCCCCTTCTCTTCAGTAGGGTACACACGGTTGGTGCATGGTTTGAAAACTGTGCGGCTTTTTCAGGTTATTAAAAACTCGAATTTTGAAGTTTACCCTCCCCTCTTTTTAACCCATTTTGGGTTCCATATCCCCATTATTAACCTATCACACCAGGGGGCTCCCAAAACCCCCTCTCCATGGCTCCCCCTTCTCTATGGATGCTCTTATAAGGTTCTAATGTGTGTTTCTTTGAGTTTTTGGCCATTTTTCTCTTTCTCTCATTTTCTTCCTCTTGTATCTTGGTTCTTCTTGGGTGGGTTATCTCTTGGATGATCCCAAGAGGCTATGATTGATGTCTGTATTGTGTTTCCTTGATGTTAGGGTGTTCCTATCATTCCCCATTCTTAGTTATTCTTTCCATAAGGGTTTCGTTATGTGAACACATCATTGAGGTAAGTTTTCCCACCCATTTCCTTTCCAGCACATTCCATTTTTTTCTTGATCTTTCCTAAATGATTTCTAAATTTGCTGCTCTTTCATGTGATGTGTTAGTATAATTTTTTTTGGGATTTATTTGGTGAAAAATTGGTGGAAATATTTTTCAAAGGAATCTCTATGGTTTTGCTTATATTTTTATGTATATAACGTGTTTGATAAAACATCAAGTGCCCTTTAATGGTGAAATTGGGTGTGTTTTTGTTGTGTTTGGGTTTGGTTGGGTCTTGGTAATTAGTTTTACATTACGAATTGAACTTGGTGTGTGACTTTGGAGCCTTGTTTTTGATTGATACTTGTGTGTAAACCCTTATAAATGTTTTTTGAGTCTCCTTATGTTTCATCAATAAGAAATATGGGCTCTTTTATGAGTTACGATGGATAATCCATTGGATTTGGGAGTATAAATAGTTTCATGGGGTCACCTATAGATTTTAACACAAATGATAATGGACTTTTAACAAGATATTCACCTTAAACCCTGACTTTCAAAGTACTTTCCCTCCACCTCCTTCCCATCCTTTCCCTCCCCCCTTTTTAATTGTTTTATCTAAATCCCCAATTGATCGTAAATTTTTTTCCAAGTTTATCATTGGTTTTAAAATGATTAAAGTGTGGTTTCCAAATATTTTTCCTAAATTTAGCCCCATTTTTCATTTTGAGGGGTGGTTTGGTTTCTAAATGACATATTGTAAGGACCCGAACTCAGTTGTTCGGAGCTGGTGCCTTATTTGATTTCATTGGCATACAAACAAGGAATATGAATCCCAAAGGACCAAGTAGTTTAGTATTATTGGAAACAAGATACATACAAAAATTCATTATTACAACATGAAATGAAAAACAACATAGAAACTCCTTATAAAACTTCCATAACTCCTAGGTTATTTCAGAATCTCATTCATAATAGAATTCTTCTTCCCCAAGAAAATGAAACAAAATAAAGGGGTGAGCTCAAATGATCAGTAAGAGTAAGCAATACAGCGGAAGATTATATAAACATTAGACATGGTGAATAATTGAAAACACATGCCTTTAATAATAAACATTAACACATTATTGAAGGAATATGAGCTAAGTAAATAATGCCATAATAAAACATAATCATTGGTATTATACTAATCAAATAACCACATGAAATATCAATAGCTGAACTAATAATGATGGAATTCATAATTCTGTACAATATGAAGCATATTTTCAAGGCCTCAGCCAAGACGTCTAACGATTAAGGCCTCGACCAAAATCTATATATCACATCGGGAAAGGCCTCATCCAATTCCACGTCTATTTGTCTCATGAGACATATAGATGCATCGAGGGGATATAGTGGGCCCCACCCATAACTTAATAAGTACAATTCATTCCTCATATGAGTGGGGACCAACATAAACAACATATACATTCATATTGAAACTATCATATGAAATGTAACTAACTTTCCCCAATCATTAAACATAATACACTAACCATTCATAATAATATGGTAAATGGTTTTAGGATAGATCATCCACAATTGGGTTAGTCATAAACCATTAAATAAAATATGGTAGCTGACTTCATAAATGATTAAACCCAATAATTCCATGGAATCAACAAGAGTGTTGAATTTGACGAAAACACTCTTATACCATCATTAAGCAATTCTTGAGATAAATACTCTTTTATTTTGAAAAGAAGAGTTCTTTTGGAAAAATCCTTGTATAAACCCAGAAGTGAATTAATATGTTATTTTCATAAAAAAAGGAGTGATTTTATAAGGATAATGGTTCCCAAAAAAATATTATAGAGTTCCCTAGAAAGTAGATATGAATTTGAGAAATTCCCTTGTATCGGGCTCGTATTTTTGGAAACAGTTTTGAGAGATTATTTTAAAACATGTAACTGTCCAGAAAATTGGTAACGGCTCTTGTTTGTAAACATAAATAAAATACTCAAACGGAATATCTGAGGAGTAAAAAACAATACATAATAATTTCCTTGAGGTAATCAGACAATGAAATTATCCCGAATGAAAATGGAAGTTCGGGTGGAAAAACCCTTACCTTAACTCCAAACGTGTTCCGCTCTTCTACATAAGCTCATGGAATATGAAATTAAACTTTTTAATAAATTATTTCAGAATCTATTAGACGTGTATTTATTTTACCATAATTATATTTAGTTCATTTATGTCTTTATTGATAAGTTATTATATTGAATTTCGTTGTTCTGGAGTGTTTGTCTCCTTTATTTTCATATTCGGTTCACATGTTTTTAATTAATGAAGTTCATATGGAATGGTTATAAATATCCAAGATTGGAATTATATATTATTAATGAACATAAATTATTGATAATGGTAATTTCTATCATTTTGTTACATGGAATGAGGATGAATCATTAGATGACAAGAACTTCGATTATTCAACTGTATTTGGAATATTATGAACTAGTTTTATCATATAACTTAATTATATGTAAATATTATGGTTTCATGAATATTAATTAGGTTATAAAACATATATTATAGTCTGGTTTAACCATGAATAAAGTTTAATGAATAGTAAAAAATAATAAATTGATGAGCGAAACATCGTCGTCCACGAAGGTTATAAATCAGAACCTTATGGATGTCGATTTCATTTATAAAAATAAAAGGGAGGGAGTAAGAATATTTATGATGGTTATTTCATTAACATGATATAAATCCAGTATATAGATGTTACTAGAGTTATCATGGTCATTTGGAAAGATGATTTGAGGAGAGGATAACAAAACTAGATAAATTGAAATAAAACCAAATGAGAAATAAGGGTGCTTTACCTCTTGAAATAACCTCCTTGAAAAACTGTTTAAGGGAAGGGGTTTTGGTCTTTTTGAAATAATAAGAGATTACTGGTCGTGGGGAGTGAATAGGTAAGGGTAAATGGGCAAAACATTGAGGAGCTTCAAGTCTTATATATGTGAAGAGATGAGGTAGTGGTGGGGGGGTTTTATAGTGGTGGAGAGGGGTAAATTTTGAATATTTAATTTCATTATTTTATTATTTCCATCAAGACAACAAATAGTATTATTTCATGTGACCCCTAATAGTAATAAGATTATTTGAGTTAGAATCAAGTGGCCTTACATCACTTATGATGTCATAAATATTGTATTTAACAGATAAATTGAATATACGGTATTTTACCGTATTTCACTACTCATCAAAAATTCAAAAATTTCTTAAAAATCCCAAAAATTCACCCCTACCTTTTTTCGACGTGTAGAATTAAAAAGTAAAATCCATTTTTCAAAAATAATTTTCTAAATATTATTAATTTAATTTTTAAATAAGGTCATATTTAATTCGAAAAATAACAATCTTGAAGTGCAATTACTTTAATGTGACATTGAAAAATTAATTAAGATCCCATTATCTTACTACCTTAATAAAATAAAATAATATCATTATTTACTATTCAAGGGTCATATTACTATTCATATTACTATTCCAAATGGTATGTTACTATTCACCAAAAATCAGGTTTGTTCTATCAGATTCCAAATGACTTACTGAACACAACTCTAGATGACCATTTCTTGAAATTCAAAACATAGAAGAGGCAAAGTTGTGTTTAACGGATAGATTATAAAATTGCATTCTATATTTTATTTCAAAACCATGGGGTGTTACATTCTCCCCTCCTAACAAAAATTTCATCCTCAAAATTCACAGAATATTACCTAAAAAGATTTGGGTATGTCTCTAACATAAGCTCCTCAGGCTCACATGTTGCTTCCTCCATATTATGGTTCCTCCATAGAACCTTTACCAGACAAGTCATCTGATTTCTCAATACTTGTTCTCTAGTATCAAGAATATTTATAGGCTCTTCACAGTAAGATAGATCAGGCTCAAGTTCCACTTCTTCATAAGTGAGTACATGTGTTGGGTCTCACATGTACTTTCTTAACATTGACACGTGGAACACATTGTGAACCTTGGAGATACTTGGAGGCATTTCCATACGGTAAGCTACGACTCCAATTCGGTTCAGAATTTCAAAAGGTCTGATGTACCTGGGACTTAAATTTTCCATCTTATTGAATCGTATAATACCCTTCCATGGAGATAACTTTAAGATAACATGATCACCTTCTTGAAATTCCAAATCCTTCATTCGGTTATCCACATAGCTCTTCTGCCTAATTTGAGCTATTTTGATATGGTTCTGGATAATCTTCACCTTTTTAATTTTTTCTTCAACAAGTTCTGGGCACACAAGCTTTCTTTCACCAACATCATCCTAGCAAGTTGTTGTATGACATCTCCTCCCATATAATGCTTCTTAGGGTGCCATCTGTATACTTTAATGGAAGATATTATTGTAGGAAAATTATAAAAGTGGTAAATACTGATCCCACATGCCTTGAAAATCAAGTGAACCAGACCTCATCTTGTCTTATAATGTTTGAATAGTCTGTTCTGATTGTCCATCAGTTTGTGGGTGGGAGGTAGTGCTCAAACGAAGATCAGTATCTAGGGCCTTGTGAAGACTTTTCCTAAACCATGATGTAAAATGTGGATCACAATCAGAAACAATCTATATGGGTACTCCATGAAGTCTCACAACTTTATTAATATATAGTCTCCCAAGATGTTCAAGTGGCAGATCTTCTCTTATAGCAAGAAAATGGGCTGACTTGGTAAGATGATCAACAGTGATCCATGTCACGTCGTTCCTTCTAGGAGTATTTGGTAGTCCCATGACAAAGTCCACTGTGATATTATCCAATTACCACTCAGGTATGGGAAGAGGTTGCAATACTTTTATAGGTTGTTGCCTTACAGCTTTCACTTGTTGAAAAACCATACATCATGAAACAAAATCAGTAATCTCCCTCTTCATGTTGTCCCACAAAAAATGTTCCTTCAAATCTCTATACATATTAGTTCTACCAGGTTGTATAGAGAAATTATAACTAAGAGCATCATCCAACAATTCCCTTTTTAGATCATGTATATCGGGAACACAAAGTCTCTTCCCAAATTTCAAAATTCCATCTTCATATACAAAGTCACACAATCTCCAATCATTCAAAGATTTAATCTTCTTTTGAAACTCCTCATCATCAGACATATCACTTTTTATCCTTTCTAGTAAATATGGTTTGGAAACAATTTGAAAAATTGTTGATGTATCAACTTCCATGGTTATTCCTATATCCATCTCTACTAGATTCATGAAAATAGGATCTCTTTCAACTCTCATCTTGTTCAAAAATCCATGATCCTTTATGATCAAGGTATCTTCTACCTTATTTTCCTTCCCTGGGTGGTAGTGTATCATGCAATCATAATACTTGAGTGGGGGAATCCATCTACATTGCCTTTTGTTGAGTTCTTTCTATGATAAAATATACTTCAATCTATTGTGATCATTATAAATCTCACATTTTTCACCATAGAGATAATATCTCTATATCATAAAATCAAAGATTACAGCAGTTAACTCATGATCATGAGTATGATGGTTTTTCTCATTAATTTTTAGCTATCGTGATGCATAAGAAATAACCCTATCATTTTCCATAAGGACACAACCAAGTCCTTTCTTTGAAGCATCACTATAAATAACAAAACCGGCATTCCCTGATGGTAGAGTCAATATAAGAGAATTGACTAGTCTTCTCTTCAGTTCATTGAAAAATTACTCACAATCTTTTTTCCAAAAAAAATTAACCCCTTTACATGTGATCTTTGTTAGCGGTTTAGCCAGCTAGTCAAAATTATGCACGAAACGCCGATAATAACCTGCTATGCCAATAAAACTGTGTACCTCAGTTAAGTTTGTTGGCGTGGGAAAGTCTTGGATTTCCTTTGTCGTTGTAGGATCAACTAGGATTCCATCCATAGAGATAATAAGTTCATGAAAATAAATCTCCTGAATCCAGAATTCACACTTGCTAAACTTCTCATATAATTCATGTCTTCTAAGAGTCTTCTAGATAATGCGCCAGTGATTTTAATGATCTTCGCAACTTTTGGAGTTTACCAAGATATCATCAATAAATACCACTACAAAATCATCAAGATATTCCTTGAAAACAATGTTCATTAGATCCATGAAGACATAGGGTGTATTAGTCAATCCAAAAGGGATCACTGTAAACTCGTAATGCATGTACCTGGTTCAAAATGATGTTTTCAGAATTTCTTCCTTCTTTACACTCAACTAATGCTATCCGGATCTAAGGTCCATAATTTAAAAATATTGAGCTCCATGAATTTGTTCAAATAAATCCTCAAGGTGAGGTAGATGATACTTGTTCTTTATTGTTATAGAATTTATCTCCCTGTAGTCGACACATAACCTCATAGATCTATCTTTCTTCTTAACAAAAATGGCAGGGGCTCCCCATGGAGAAACACTTGGGTGAATAAATCCATTATTACTCAATTCCTATAGTTTTTTTCTTTATTTACATTAATTCCACAGTGTCCATTCTATAAGGGGTCTTCGATATGGGCCTTGAACTAGTAATTAATTCAATGGAAAACTCAATTTCTCATTCTGGAGGATGTCTAGGTAAATCATCTGGAAACACATCAACGTATTCTCTCAAAATAGTTACATCATCTATTTGAACATTCCTTTCCTCATCCACAGTTATTTCATTCTCTTCCTCCCCAATAATTGAAATTAGTTGAGCTGCTGGGGGTGGATCTAGATAAGAATTATGTGGTGACAATTCTTCTCTAAAGAAAAGGTGTTCTTTATCATTGACATCAAAAATCATAACCTCATTCTTCTTACAATATATTATTGCATCATGGTCCGAAAGAAATTCCATACTAAGGATTGTATCAAATTCAATCATGGGTATGATGATGATATCAGTAGATAAAAAATATTTATATATCTAATGGGAACTGATTCACTGAACTTTGTAGCAATGATACTTCCCTTAGGAGTTTTGACTGACAACTCACTTGTTAAATAAATTTGGAAATATCTAATTTTTGTAAGAAACTGAGAAGATATGAAACTATATGATGATCCAGAATCAAATAAAGCATTGGATAAGTTTGATAGAACGATCAATGTTCCTGCCACCACATCACGCGGAACTTCAACCTCTACCGTTGTGATCACATATGCTTGTCCTTGATCCATTGGCATCATCTATTGCATATTTTCTTAAAGTTTTGTAAAATCATTAGCATAGTGCCCCATCATCTGAAAATTATAGCATCGAACATCATTAGATTCATTATTTCATTTGAAATCACCAACATGATGGCCTTTCTGACCAAATTTTTAGCGTACTCCTTTTCCTTTTAAGCATGCACCAGGGTGTTTCCTTCCACAATTGTCACATGGTGGACATTTAACTCTTCCCTTATTCCTTGTTTCCTAATTTCCTTTCCCAAGGTTTTCAGTAGCCCTATTCTTTTATTTCCTTCCCTTAAAGTCATAATACATAGAGAATTATTTTTCTGTCCTGATGGAACCTGAATCTATATCCTCATATGATGAAAAACATTGGGACACCAGTTCCTGTCGGAGGAATGGACTTAACCCATCAAATAATCGATTAATTTTGCTCCTTGTATTTCATATGTAGTATACAAAATGTATTGATAATCTTATGAATTTATCTTCTTAATTTGAAACATTCTCATCTTCCTTCTTCCTAAGGTTCAAGAATTGTCTCTTCATATCTGCTCGCTGCTCACGAGGGAAATATTTTACTAAAGATATGTCCTTAAAATCCCTCTATTCAATCTCTTCTATCTCTTCCTCCTCCTTTGTGTTTTGGATTAATGACCACCACTTATCTGCATCTCCTTATAGACGATATACTACCGTGAAAACCTTATCTCTTTCATTACATCCCTGAGCGAGAAATATCTTCTCAAGGGAACATATCCACTGATCTGCTACAAACAGGTTTGTAGTCCCATTGAATGATGGAGGCTGTTGTCACATAAAGCGATCTAGCATGGCTCCTCCATGTGGTGGATTTGGTTTCTCCATACGGGTAAGGTTATTATTCATAACCTGAGTATGTTTCCCCAATATAGTTATGAGTTTCTCAGAACCAGTCACAGCACCAGAGCCAATATCATTATCTTGCATCAAAGGAAAATCCCTATAGGGGACACGTGCATTCGTGCGATTTCGATTCCGTCCACTAGGTGCCATATCTAGATAATGGCATACATTGTAACATCCCAAGGTTTTCTAAAAATAAATTGAAAATGCTTGAAATTTTGTTTAAGGTATATATTTATAAGTATCCTTTAAACATAATTTTATTTCTTCTATGTTTTGAATTTCAAGAAACTATCATCTACAATTGTGTTCAGTATGTTATTTCGAGTCTGATGGAACAAACTTGTTTTTTTGGTGAATAGTAACATGCCCTTATGAATAGTAATATGAATAGTAATATGAATAGTAATATGACCTCATGAATAGTAAATAATATTATTATTTTATTTTCCCATGGCAATAGGATAATGGGATCTTAATTAATTTTCCAATGTCACATAAAACTAATTGCACTTCAATTTTGTTATTTTTCGAATTAACTGTGACCTTATTTTAAAATTAAATTAATAATATTTAGAAAATTATTTTTGAAAAATGGAGTTCATTTTTGAATTCTACACGTCGAAAAATGGTTGGGGTAAATTTTTGGTATTTTTCTGAAACTCTTGAATTTTCGGTGAATAGTGAAATACGGTAAAATACCGTATAATCAATTTATCAGTAAAAATGCACTATTTATGACATCATAAGTGATGCAAGGCCACTTGCTTCGAAATCACATGATATTTTCACTAATTAAGGCCACTTGATTTGAGATTATTCATAGTCTTGATAAAAATATTATAATAATAATTAAAATAATCTAAAATACCTCCCCTCCTCCACTATAAATACCACCCTCACTCCCCTCTTCCTCCCACACCTCTCAAGCCTTGAGCATTGTCTAATTTCTGCCAAATTCCCTCCTCAATCTTCTTCCCCACGTCCTAGAGCTGCTGGTCTCACCAAAAGAACAAAATCAAAGCCCTTAAGAACGATCTCAAGGAGAAGAGATCAAGAGGTAAACATCCTCTTTCATTTTCATTCTTTCCATCCATTTTATGTTATTCTCTTCCTTTCCCTTTGTCTTTTGTTGGGATATTTCATTAAATATTTTCCCTTACAGTCCAAATTTTGTATGATTGATGAGATATTCCATTCATCTCATCAATCTTGTTTTTATGAAATTTTTAGAGGCGCCGTTAGGCTGCCGAATTTTTTTTGTAAGAAATTTCTCATGTTTTCTTTATTTCATGATTCCTTCCACTTCTTTCTTCACCCCCTCTTATCCAAGAGGCATGAAATCTCCAGAATCATGTATATTCTGGATGTTTTCATGTTTATGGAAAATTACAAATCATTATTCCTCTCCTCTTTCACTTTTTTTAAAGAATCAAAAAACATTGTCCATTTGTGTCGAATTACCGATATCGTGGACGATGTATTTTCAATTTCCATTAATTATTTCAAGTCTGGTCATGAAACCATTTATATGGTTGAACCAGGTTATAATATATTTTTTATGAATCATATAAGGTTCTGTAATTCTTTTGTACTCATGATTAAAACTTATAAGACTAAATGAAATTGTAATTATCAAAGAACCACTTAAATTATCTAAACGAACATAATTAATGTTTTAACTTATAAATCATCATCATATAAGGCACCAAAGTGATGAATGGTATAATTTATGGTACTGGAGTTATGTAACTAATACTCCATTCCAATTATGGAGTTTCACTTCCAATCAACAAGAACGATTCATCATGAACCGATCGTGAAAATCACAAAAGACCTTACCCAAAATAATGCAAGGAACAAAATACTAACAAATAAGGGGTGAAATGAGGTTATGAAATGACCATATAAGATGTTATAAACATGAAAACGTTTCTTTAAAATCCTATTAACACTACTTTAATCATTATACAGGAGGTTCAAACAATTTTGAAGTAGGACAAGCCCAAGGTAAGGGAATTCTTAACCCGATTTCCATTCTTTGGGTTAACCTTCTACTTTATAATTTATGTGCTATTTAAATTGTTTGTGTGATGGGTTCTATTTATATTATGTTTAATTATGTGTATTTACAGAGTATATACATATTCCATCCACTCAATTAAGTATCACTTCAAGTATATGATGTTTATAAGGGACTTTTCTTCTAAAATCCTCTTTTAAAATTTTGTTTTATAAGATTCAAAGGCAATGTTTTTATGCTATTATTTATGTTGAATGATTATGTTTTGGATATTGGGCATTGTTTATGATGAAGGGTGGGACCTATATTTCCCTCCAATGAATTGGGTATGAGTAAGTTGGAGGTCGGCCGTATGGTTACTCCAAGTGTAACTGTGATGGTTACACAAAGTAAGGTAGCCGTGAGGGTTACAAATTTTAAGGTAGCCAAGATGGTTACAAGATTATGTAAGTAATTCCCCAATATACCTTTATGATTATAATTATGTTTGTATGGATCTTGTGTAAATATCATGTTACACAAAGTAAGATTTTATGGGTGGAAATCATGTATTTTGAAAATGTTTTCATGCGTCATGCGTATTCATGGACTAATGTGATTTTTCCTTCTTTTTCATACCTTACTGAGCTTTTGTGGTCATCCCAAGTTTTTAAATGATTTTTCACAGGTTAATGGATGAGTAATACAAGGAAGGAAGACATGTTAAATGTTGAAGAATGGTCAAGGAGTCTTGTTTTATGTTTTAATGTTTTATATTCTGAGGAAAATGGAAACTGATTTTATGGTATCCACTATGTAACAATGTGTAATGTTATGAATGTTTTGTCTTAATTCTCTAAAGCTCTAAAATTGAAAAGGTCCTCAATGTAAAATGAAGTTTTTTCTTGATTAAATTAAAGATTATGTATGAAATAAGTGCGGGTCCTTAGAATTGGTATCAGAGGTCGGTTTAGACAACTTTAGGGATTAAGAGTTCTTGTGAGACACGTGATTAGTCCCTATATCTATTATTTCTGTTAAATACTTGTTTTATAACTTTTTTTCAGGTCAAGTAAAGTCGGTTACGAATGGAAGGAGAAGGATCTCAAACGACATTCCTATCTCTTCCTGATGACATGCTTGCAATAATTATTGCAAAGTCATCTTCGGATGATTGTGAAACTTTTTCTAGCATACAACTCACTTGCAAGCAGTTTTTTGAGATATCAAACACCTCCTCTATACCTCGTTATCATCGTGGATCATGGGTTGTTTTTAGACAAATACTATTTTCACAATATTCACATAATTTCAAGAAAGGTAAATATTATCAAGGTATTTTCAAATATTTTACCTTATCACAAGAATTTGAAGCATATTATGATTTTAAAAATGGTGCTGAGGAAGGAGACCCTTGTGCAACCTATTTATATTTGCTTTTAAACTATAGTCTCACATCACATACTTATGGTATTTTAAAAGGACCAATAATAGAAAGTTTCAACTCAATTTCGGTCCGACTATTTTATAGAAATCATGTTTTATCAGATGTTTTGGAATTATATGTCCTACATGATTATTTTCCAAAACTGTTTTTCTGTGAACACCCATATGACCCATGTTGTACGAGGTGTATTTGGATGGAGGAAGCAAATGATTTTGAAGGATATCTAAATCATTGTTGTAATGCATGGGACTTTTACCTACGTGAACAAGATGATGATGAAACCGAGTGGACACCATGATCAAGGTACCCTTAGTTGTTTAATAAGTAAATAAAATTGCGAGGACGCTATTTCAAGAAGGTGGGGATAATGTAACATCCCAAGGTTTTCTAAAAATAAATTGAAAATGCTTGAAATTTTGTTTAAGGTATATATTTATAAGTATCCTTTAAACATAATTTTATTTCTTCTATGTTTTGAATTTCAAGAAACTATCATCTACAATTGTGTTCAGTATGTTATTTCGCGTCTGATGGAACAAACTTGTTTTTTTGGTGAATAGTAACATGCCCTTATAAATAGTAATATGAATAGTAATATGAATAGTAATATGACCTCATGAATAGTAAATAATATTATTATTTTATTTTCCCATGGCAATTGGATAATGGGATCTTAATTAATTTTCCAATGTCACATAAAACAAATTGCACTTCAATTTTGTTATTTTTCGAATTAACTGTGACCTTATTTTAAAATTAAATTAATAATATTTAGAAAATTATTTTTGAAAAATGGAGTTCATTTTTGAATTCTACACGTCGAAAAATGGTTGGGGTAAATTTTTGGTATTTTTCTGAAACTCTAGAATTTTCGGTGAATAGTGAAATACAGTAAAATACCGTATAATCAATTTATCAGTAAAAATGCACTATTTATGACATCATAAGTGATGCAAGGCCACTTGCTTCGAAATCACATGATATTTTCACTAATTAAGGCCACTTGATTTGAGATTATTCATAGTCTTGATAAAAATATTATAATAATAATTAAAATAATCTAAAATACCTCCCCTCCTCCACTATAAATACCACCCTCACTCCCCTCTTCCTCCCACACCTCTCAAGCCTTGAGCATTGTCTAATTTCTGCCAAATTCCCTCCTCAATCTTCTTCCCCACGTCCTAGAGCTTCTGGTCTCACCAAAAGACCAAAATCAAAGCCCTTAAGAAGGATCTCAAGGAGAAGAGATCAAGAGGTAAACATCCTCTTTCATTTTCATTCTTTCCATCCATTTTATGTTATTCTCTTCCTTTCCCTTTGTCTTTTGTTGGGATATTTCATTAAATATTTTCCCTTACAGTCCAAATTTTGTATTATTGATGAGATATTCCATTCATCTCATCAATCTTGTTTTTATGAAATTTTTAGAGGCGCCGTTAGGCTGCCGAATTTTTTTTGTAAGAAATTTCTCATGTTTTCTTTATTTCATGATTCCTTCCACTTATTTATTCACCCCCTCTTATCCAAGAGGCATGAAATCTCAAGAATCATGTATATTCTGGATTTTTTCATGTTTATGGAAAATTACAAATCATTATTCCTCTCCTCTTTCACTTTTTTAAAGAATCAAAAAACATTGTCCATTTGTGTCGAATTACCGATATCGTGGACGATGTATTTTCAATTTCCATTAATTATTTCAAGTCTGGTCATGAAACCATTTATATGGTTGAACCGGGTTATAATATATTTTTTATGAATCATATAAGGTTCTGTAATTCTTTTGTACTCATGATTAAAACTTATAAGACTAAATGAAATTGTAATTATAAAAGAACCACTTAAATTATCTAAACGAACATAATTAATGTTTTAACTTATAAATCATCATCATATAAGGCACCAAAGTGATGAATGGTATAATTTATGGTACTGGAGTTATGTAACTAATACTCCATTCCAATTATGGAGTTTCACTTCCAATCAACAAGAACGATTCATCATGAACCGATCGTGAAAATCACAAAAGACCTTACCCAAAATAATGCAAGGAACAAAATACTAACAAATAAGGGGTGAAATGAGGTTATGAAATGACCATATAAGATGTTATAAACATGAACACGTTTCTTTAAAATCCTATTAACACTACTTTAATCATTATACAGGAGGTTCAAACAATTTTGAAGTAGGACAAGCCCAAGGTAAGGGAATTCTTAACCCGATTTCCATTCTTTGGGTTAACCTTCTACTTTATAATTTATGTGCTATTTAAATTGTTTGTGTGATGGGTTCTATTTATATTATGTTTAATTATGTGTATATACAGAGTATATACATATTCCATCCACTCAATTAAGTATCACTTCAAGTATATGATGTTTATAAGGGACTTTTCTTCTAAAATCCTCTTTTAAAATTCTGTTTTATAAGATTCAAAGGCAATGTTTTTATGCTATTATTTATGTTGAATGATTATGTTTTGGATATTGGGCATTGTTTATGATGAAGGGTGGGACCTATATTTCCCTCCAATGCATTGGGTATGAGTAAGTTGGAGGTCGGCCGTATGGTTACTCCAAGTGTAACTGTGATGGTTACACAAAGTAAGGTAGCCGTGAGGGTTACAAATTTTAAGGTAGCCAAGATGGTTACAAGATTATGTAAGTAATGCCCCAATATACCTTTATGATTATAATTATGTTTGTATGGATCTTGTGTAAATATCATGTTACACAAAGTAAGATTTTATGGGTGGAAATCATGTATTTTGAAAATGTTTTCATGCGTCATGCGTATTCATGGACTAATGTGATTTTTCCTTCTTTTTCATACCTTACTGAGCTTTTGTGCTCATCCCAAGTTTTTAAATGATTTTTCACAGGTTAATGGATGAGTAATACAAGGAAGGAAGACATGTTAAATGTTGAAGAATTGTCAAGGAGTCTTGTTTTATGTTTTAATGTTTTATATTCTGAGGAAAATGGAAACTGATTTTATGGTATCCACTATGTAACAATGTGTAATGTTATGAATGTTTTGTCTTAATTCTCTAAAGCTCTAAACTTGAAAAGGTCCTCAATGTAAAATGAAGTTTTTTCTTCATTAAATTAAAGATTATGTATGAAATAAGTGCGGGTCCTTAGATACATTATATTAGGTTATGAATCATAATGTATAATCTTAACTTAAAAATACTCAGCAAAATTGAGATACTACGCATGACTAATCCCATATTCACAAATATGGTTTCTTTGAGGAATATTTTACATTTCAATATTTCATAATGGCTTGTAAATAAAATGTGAATTATCCTAAGCATATATCTCGAGAGTGTCGTAACCAAGAGTACAGCAAGGCCCGTTGTCGTGCACCAGTTCCCGTTCGAGTCTAGCTCAAAGTGGTGTTTTCAAGTTTTACCCCTAGATACATCTGTACCAGAGCCGGCTCTACCTACTCGTATCCATACATGGATGTATTTCATGAATGATCCAAATAATCTATTACTTACCAAAATACCAGGACATTATTATATGTATATCCTCAAAGAATAACTTAGGGACTCTTCCCTAATTCTACGTTTTCTAAATATAGTTTCCAAGTATTCTACTAAACGTCCTTTGATACCAACTGTAAGGACCCGACCCTAGTTTCCCAGAGCCGGCGCCTTAAATGATTTCATTGGCATACAAACAAGGAATACTAATCCTGAAGGACCGAGTAGTTTATTGTTATTAGAAACAAGATATATACATAAATTCATCATTACAACTTTAAATGAAAAACAACATAGAATCTCCTTAGACAACTTCCATAACTCCTATGTTATTTCAGCATGACATCCATAATATAATTCTTCTTGCCCTGAAAAAATGAAACATAATAAAGGGGTGGGCTTAAACACCTAGTAGGAGTAAAAAATACAACGAAAGATTATATAAACATTATACATGGTGAATAATTTAAAACACATTCCTTTAATAATAAACTTGAACACATTATGGCAGGAATATGAGCTGAGTAAATAATGCCATAATAAAACATAATCATGGGTATTCTCCTAATATAATAACCACATGAATTATCAATAGGTGAACTCATAATGATGGGATTCATAATTCTGGAGATTCTGAAGCATTTTGTCAAGGACTCGGACAGGGCGTCTAATGATTAATGCCTCATCCAAAATCCATATATCACATTGGGAAATCCCTTGGCCACTTACACATATATTTATCTCATGAGACCTACTGAATCATAGAGGGGCTAGAGCAAGCCCCACCCGTCACATAATAAGTCCAATGAATTCCTCATATTATCAGGGATCAACATAAACCACATATAAATTCATATTGAAACTATCAAATGAAATGTAACTAACATTCTCCAATCATTAAACAAAAAACACTAACTATTCAGAATAATATGGTGAATGGATTTTGGATAGATCATACAAAATAGATTTAGTCGTAAACCATTAAAAAAATATTGTACATGACTTTAGAAATGATTAAACCCAATAATACCATGGAATCAACAAGAGTTTTGAATTAGACTAAAACACTCTTATAAAATCATTAAGCAATACTTGAGATAAATACTTTTTTATTTTGAATAGAAGAGTTCTTTTGGAAAATTCATTGTATAATACCAGAATTGAATTAAATTATTATTTTA
The DNA here is from genome assembly GCA_963277665.1 of Viscum album. Lineage (NCBI taxonomy): Eukaryota > Viridiplantae > Streptophyta > Magnoliopsida > Santalales > Viscaceae > Viscum > Viscum album. The sequence continues at coordinate 194,832,475 of OY728157.1, read as the reverse complement.
ATAATAAAATGAGTGATTTTATAAGGATAATCGTTCCTAAAAACAGATTATAGTGTACCCTATAAAATAGATATGAATTTGAGAAATTCTCTTGTATCAGGCTTGTATTTTTGGAAATAGTTTTGAGAGCTTCTTTTAAAACATGTAACTGTCTAGAAAATAGGAAAGGGTTAGGGTTTGAAAACATATATATAATACTCACACAGAATATATGAAGAGTAAATAACAATTCCTATGAATTTAATTGAGGTAATCATACAATGAAAGTATCCAGAATGAAAATGGAAGTTAGGGTGGAAAAAACATATCTTAACTCCAAACGTGTTCCACTCTTCTACTTAAGATCCTGGAATATGAAATTATACTTGTTAATAACTTATTTAAGAACCTATTAGACAGGTATTTAGTTTACCATAATTCTGGTTAGTTCATTTATGTTTTTATTGATAAGTTATTGTATTGAATTTCGTCATTTTGGAGTGTTCGTTTCTTTTATTTTCATATTTGGTTCACTTGTTTTAATTAATGAAGTTCATGTGGAATGGTTATAAATCTCCAGGATTGGAATTATATATTATTAATGAACATAAAGTATTGATAATGGTAATTTATATCATTTGGTTACATTGAATGAGGATGAATCATTAGATTACAACCACTTCAATTATTCACCGGTATTTGGAATATTATGAACTAGTTTTATCATATAAATTAATTATATGTACTTATTCTGGTTCCTGAATATTAATTAGGTTATAAAACAAATATTATAGTTTGGTTCAACCATGAATATGGTTTCATTACCATTAATGAAGAAGAAATGAATTCATAAATGATTAAACCCAATAAGGCCATGGAATCAATAAGAGTGTTGAATTAGATGAAAACCCTCTTATAAAATCATTAAGCAATTCTGGAGATAAATACTCTTTTATTTTGAAAATAAGAGTTCTTTTGTAAAAATATTTGTATAAAAACATAAGTGAAGTAAGATAGTATTTTCATAATGAAATGAGTTATTTTATAAAGATAATTGTTTCCAAAAATAGATTATAAAGTGCCCTTGAAAATAGGTAAGAATTTGAGAAATTCCCTTGATTCGGGCTTGTATTTTTGAAACAATTTTGAATGTTCCTTTTAAAACATGTAACTATCCATAAAATAAGGAATGTATATGGTATTTAAACATATATAAAATACTCACATAGAATATTTGAGGAGTAAATAACAATACATAAGAATTTCATTGAGGTAATAAGACAATGAAAGTATCCCGAATGAAAATGGAAGTTTGGGTGAAAAAACCCTTACCTTAACTCCAAATGTGTTCCACTCGTCTACTTAAGCTCCTAGAATATGAAATTATACTAGTTAATAACTTATTTCAGAACCTATTAGACATGTATTTATTTTACCATAATTCTGGTTAGTTCATTTATGTATTTATTTTTAAGTTATTGTATTGAATTTTGTCGTTCTGGAGTGTTCATTTCCTTTATTTTCATATTCGGTTCACTTTTTTTTAATTAATTATGTTCATGTGGAATGGTTATAAATCTCCAGGATTGGAATTATATATTATTAACAAACATAAATTATTTATAATGTTCATTTTTATCATTTTGTTACATTGAATTAGGACGAATCATTAGATGACAACCACTTTGATTATTCAGCGGTATTTGGAATATTATGAACTAGTTTTATCATATAACTTAATTATATATACATATTCTGGTTCCTGAATATTAATTTGGTTATATCACATATATTATAGTCTGTGTAAACCATGAATATGGTTTCATGACCAGTAATGAAGAATAAATGACTTCATAAATGATTGAACCCAATAATACCATGGAATCAACCAGAGTGTTGAATTAGATGAAAACTATCTTATAAAATCATTATGCAATTTTGGAGATAAATACTCATTTATTTTGAAAAAAAGAATTATTTTGGAAAAATATTTTTATCAAACCAGAAGTGAATTAATATATTATTTTCATAATTAAATTAATGATTTTATAAAGATAATGTTTTCCAAAAATAGATTATAAAGTGCCCTTGAAAATAGGTAAGAATTTGATAAATTCCCTTCAATCGGGCCTGTATTTTCGAAACAAATTTGAAAGTTCCTTTTAAAACATGTAACTATCCATAAAATAAGGAATTTATATGGTTTTTAAACATATATATAATACTCAATGAAAACATATGATGAGTAAATTACAATACATAATAATTTCATTGAGGTAATCCGACAATGAATGTATCCCGAATGAAAATGGAAGTTCAGGTGGAAAAACCCTTAACTTAACTCCAAATGTGTTCTGATATTCTACATAAGAACCTACAATATGAAGTTATACTTGTTAATAAATTATTTTAGAACCAATTATACATGTATTTAGTTTACCATAATTCGGGTTAGTTCATTTACGTCCTTATTGATAAGTTGTTGTATTGAATTTCGTCGATCGGGAGTGTTCGTTTCCTTTATTTTCATATTCGGTTCACCTTTTTTTATTAATGAAGTTCATGTGGAATGTTTATAAATCTCCAGGATTTTAATTATATATTATTAATGAAAAAAATTATTGATAATGGTCATTTATATCATTTTGTTACATGGAATGAGGATGAATCATTAGATGACAACCACTTCGATTATTCAGCAGTATTTGGAATATTATGAACTAGTTTTATCATATAACTTGATTATATGTACATATTATGGTTCATGAATATTAATTAGGTTATAAAACATATATAATAGTCTGTTTCAGCCAAGAATATGGTTTCATGACCAGTAACGATGAAGAAATTGAAGAACGGAACTTTGTCGTCCACGAAGGTTATAAATCGGAACCTCATGGACGTCGATTTCGTTTATAAAAATAAAAGGGAGGGAGTAAGAATATTTATGATGTTTCTTCCATTAAAATTATATAAATCCAGTATATAGATGTTACTGGAGTTATCATGGTCAATTGTGTAGATTAGTTGAGGAGAGGATAACAAAAGTAGATAAATTAAAATGAAACCAAATGAGAAAGAAGGGTGTTTTACCTCTTGAAATAACCTCCTTGAAAAACTCTTTAAGGGAAGGGGTTTTGGTATTTTGGAAAGACTAAGAGCATCCTTGTCGTGGGGAGTGACTAGGTAAGGGTAATTGGGCAGAAAATTGATGAGCTTAAAGGCTTAGAGATGTGAAGAGAAGAGGTAGTGGTGGGAGGTTTTTATAGTGGAGGAGAGGGGTAAATTTTGAATATTTAATTTCACTATTTTATTATTTCCATCAAGACAACCAATATTATTGTTTCATGTGACCCATAATAGTAATAAGATCATGTGAGTTCGAATATAATTTCCTTACATCACATATGTTGTCATAAATAGTGTATTTAACTGATAAATTGAATATATAGTATTTTACCGTATTTCACTATTCAAAAAAAATTCAAGAATTTTAGAAAAATCCCAATAATTCACCCCTACAATTTTTCAATGTGTAGAATTCAAAAGTGAAATCCTTTTTTCAAAAATAATTTTCTATATATTATTAATTTAGTTTCTAAATAAGGTTATAGTTAATTCGAAAAATAACAATCTTGAAGTTGAATTACTTTTATGTGACATTGAAAAATTAATTAAGATCCCATTATCTTATTACCATAAGAAAATAAAATAATATCTTTATTTACTATTCAAGGTTCATATTACTATTCAAATTACAATTCATATTACTATTCATAAGGGTATGTTACTATTCAGCAAAAATCAAGTTTGTTCTATCAGAGTCCAAATGACTTTCTGAACGCAACTCTAGATGACCATTTCATGAAATTCAAAACATAGAAGAGGCAAAGTTTTGATTAACGGATAGATTATAAAATTGAATTCTATATTTATTTTCAAAATCTTGGGGTGTTACCCATAAAGGGTCGTTAGGAACCTTTTGTGTATGTTGTGTGTTTTTTAATTTGGTTTGGGAAATGGTCTTGGAATTGTAAATATTAAGGCTCAGTTAGCACTTTTTGTGTAAATTTGAAAGTGGATTTGAAAATCATGTGATGTGTAGGCCCGATTGGAACTTGTGTATAGCATGATGTGTGCTGGGAACCTCTATGGTAGTCCCTCTGAAGGGAGGGTCATCACATAGGTGGTGTCGATTTTTGGGATAAGAAAGCATGGTGAAATTTGTGGTTTATTGGTTTATTCCATGTGTGTGAGGACATATATAAAGTCCCAACATGGGATCCACGTAACCCGTGTCCCGAGCTGGTGGGTCACATGGCCTCACGCATGCCTCCCTATATGTCAAAGTATGCCGACTAGTAGCAAAGGTGTAAATGTGGTATAATGTGGAGACTATACCCTCATATTAGAGGAAAAACATATATAATTGATAATAGACAACAATAGAAGAATATATAAGAAGAAATTAAAAAAAACGCTATCCTTGTAACCCACCTTAGCGGAAAGAAGAATAGAACATATATAGTAAACAAGTGTGGAAGTGTAAATAACTAAGAAAATAAATAATTATAATATCAAAAGACATGGATAGTTTCATATACATAATGATGCCATGGAATGCTAATATACAAAATGGGATAAGGGGGAAGACATATACAACATGAAATACAAAAATATAAAAGGCCAATAGACTTCTCCACAAATATCTCGAACATATGCTCGGTCTTATACTCCCATACTCTATACTATACGTAAAGAATGTCAAATATATGTTGCAGGGTGCTTTCACATATCCATACCTACATAAAAGTAATCTACTCCGGTACCAAAGGCAACCCAAGTAAGGTGTATGATAAAATCCCATTAGGCAACCACCAATGATGTCTAGTTATAATCCATGCAGTGTGCATAGAAAACATTATGTGAAGGTATATGAAATATTAAAAAATGATGAATAAATAAATACCAGCCCACTCATGTTCTAAAAGGACACCTGGTGGCTCTACATGCTTTGGATTAGGCTGAAATGAAGACCTAATCAGTAAACATGTATATAGTAATAATATATATATATATAGTATAGTGATATACGATATCCACCTACATGCACTAGTTACGTGAGGATGTAATAATCCATATATTTGGATGCTATGTGATGGCCATACCAGGGTGTAACTTAGTCATCTATAACTAGTCTAAATGAGCCTATAAACTCAAGAAAGTGTTCAATCCCTATATCTCATGATGACTGAGAGATTTCATGCTCATCACTCGAGATGGAGGGTGAGTCATCATGTCCACACCCGAAACAAGGGTCATGGTGCGTCAGGCCCACCATCAAATAGTGTCCATGGTGTGAGACATCATGCTCAAAACCCGATGTAAGGGAGAGTGAATCATCATGCCCAAAAGTCCCTTAACCATCGTTCCACAACCTATATCAAAGGCATAATAATAATTATTCATATACCCCATACATTAAAAAAAGTAAAGATGGTGTTCATGTGTGTTGTGGACCACCACCTGAATGATGTAATGTGCTTCATTTTCCTTCACTACCTTACATGGATAGATGTAAGGATGATATTAAATAATAAATATAATATTTATGATATTATTAAGGTTATAGTATGAAAAATTAGAGAACCTATTAATGATATGATGAACAAATGATTATCGTTAATTCAATCATTTAGAATGAGTGAATTAAGTGGAAATTGATATCCTTTTCCAAGAAATAAATTTATAAAAATTATCTTCTCTTTCTACTACTAGCTCCTGATACCACCAAATTTTTCTTTTACCGATATTTTCTTCCATTAGAGAGTTCCACCATCAACTTTTCCACCACTTCTGTTCTTCTATAACGTTTGAAATAAATTCTCCCAATGAATAGTTTATGGGAGTTAATACAGTATATGATTTAATTATTATTCCAAACACATTACATGGATGCATTGAATACATATTTAGAGTTAAACATGAGTATCTGTAAAATATTATGATTATTCTTCAATGGGTATTAAAACCTGCAGTGGTTTTATATTTATGTTGGACTTCCTCACATGTACAAGTAGCGAGTGGAGGAATAATAGAAGAGAGAGAACTTACACACTGAAATATTAAACACTGAAAGAGTGAAGTACAAAGACGATATAGATCATTTACTATATATGAAAAAGATAATATTCATGAAACTATTTTTCTTCAATTTTTGGAGAAATCGTTCGAGCTCCTCACCAAGCCAAACCCGATTACTCACGAGCATCTGATGCATTACAAATCGAAAAATAATTCATTTCTTCTTCCCTATTCAATTGATATTTTTTTCTTTACTTTTGATAAGTGTGTTTTATTGATCTATATATATGCACACACTAACTCATGTACATAAATTGGAAAATACTTCTTATTGTGTTCAATATTTTTTCTTCTATTTACCCACAGTTATTGTAACTGTAACGTCCCGGCTCCGGGTGCCACTCAATGGGTGCCCCGAAACCGGTTCGCCACGTGACCTCAAGCACATTTCCCTAAATGCTAGAGGCTGCCGACTAGCAGAGAGGGCACATGTCTGATAGTGGGGAAACTATGCCCTCATTTGGAAAAGTGTAGCGCAGTGGAATGAAATAAAACATACAACGAACAACAGAAGCAGTAAACCATACAAAACTGAAATCAACAACAGTAGTGGATATAACAAACAGTATATAAATGATGATGCTACATGTCTCATGATCTATGAAAACAGCCGGAACATGTTATACATAAATACAGTACAACCAAAAGCTGAGTACATCCAAACAAAGAAAAAACACTGGCAGCGGCATCGTGAGCCTAGGCTCAGTTCCATGCCCTCCTACTCCTTAGAAACAGTCATGTACCTGTATAGGGACTCTTGACCCTATCTACACCTATAGAAACGTAAGCTTTTTGGGCCGAAAGGTGTGACCCAAATAGGGTGTGAGAAATATATATCAGAAGACACCCACCAAAGGCTCCGCCCAACTGTGTGTAAGCATGAAACACCAGTGTGAAATAATTAAATACAAATTACCAAGAAGTACTCAAAAGTAACTAACATACCAGTTATATTTTTATTTTATTATTTATTTATTACATTTAATTTAGTATCATTTTTTGCTCAACAACACCAAGCCCTCATGCCAACCAGTATCATGCCCTCAGGCTAATATAGTGATCCACACCCTCAGGATATACAGAATCTCTCCCTCGGGCATTGTAACAGAATTTTCACCCTCAGGCATATGAAGTGTCACCCTGAGGAACAGAAGTCAAGCACTCAGGCATGAATGGTTGCCCTCAGGCAGAAATAGATCATCGCCTTTAGGCTAATAAAATCATGCCCTCATACTAATACAGTACAGTGCCCGCAGGCTAATCACAACAATTCCCTTCGGCTAAACAGGTAAATGGGCCATGCCCAACAGGTCAATAAGTAGTAACAAGAAATTCCTCTCAAGGATATTCTACAATTACTACTTTAAAGGCATACCCTTGGGTATCTTGGCCAAATGGCTAAACAGTGGAACACACCTATGGGGTGGTTCCGGATCCAAGCAACGATCCCAACAAGAAATTTAGTATCATAATTAAATAACTAATCAATTCTAGGTGTTTAATATAGAAACGAACTCAGCCACATGACACCCCAACATGGGTTCGTGGCACAAAAATGCATAAACCACAGAACAGTTGGAAAAATAAACACCAAGACACCTACCTAATATGCCAACGAGTGTTATACCCGGACGCCGACTCCAGAAACGACCAAGAACGACGTAGATATGATGAAGAAAAAAACCCTCTTAACCTCAAATAACTCTTATTAGGAGAAGAATTGGTAAGAAACACTCCAGGAGAAGAGAGGGATTACTTGTGCAGTTCCAACATGATCTTCTGAAGCGGAATCAGATTCCAGTCAGACACCCAGCGGATATTCAAAGGTTCGGGCTCCTCCCTTGGCTTCAAAACAGCAAAAATGCCTCCTCTTCCAAATGAGGAGGCTACTTCCTATTTTATGCCGAGAAAAAAAAGTACACGGCATGTACTTCCCAAGTACACGACGTGTACTCCATCATTTAATTGTTCACCTAGCGGCTTCCCGCCAGTGTGGCATAGTTCACTTGCCGACATGAGTACACGACATGTATTCCTGAGTACACGGCGTGTACTGTCGCCAAGCTGGCGGCTGCTCCACCTCCTAACTATTTTGGCCTACCGACTGACTACACAACGTGAAAAAGGACCACTACACGGCATGTAGTTTGATCCTTCACCCTTTGTCGCCGACATGGCTATACGCCCTGTGTACTCATCCCAAAATAGCCAGAACTACACGGCATGTGGAAAAGTACACAGCGTGTAGTTCCAAAATTTAGGATTTTTCCCCATTTTCAATATTTTATTAAAAAAACTTAAGGAAAAGATAAAAGAAGAAGCATGTACCTCTAAGAGAAGACCTGTTTCTTACAAACATCCTCCCTTATAGAAATTTGTCCCCGAATTTCCCTTACAAGGGTGGAAAATATATATCCATGAACAACTCTGGAAATTGAGCATGTACGTCGGCCTCCCGCTCAAAGGTCTCATCCTGCACTCGGCCATGCTTCCATAGCACCCGTACGAGAGGAACTGACCGGCATTAGAGAACCTTCGTGCTCCTGTCAATGATACGAATTGGATTCTCCTCAAAGGACGCATCTGCCTCCAACTCAACCTCCTCTTGCTGAAAGACGTGAAATGGGTCTGAATGATAGCGACACAACTGAGATATGTGGAAGACATCGTCCATGGCTTGGTACCACTGCTGTAACTGCAACTGATAAGCAACCAGGCCGACCCTCTCCAGAATCGCAAATGGCTCCACATACCTTGGTAAATGTTTAACCCGTCTCTTGATCCACTTGTGTCCCAGCCTCGGCGAAACACGTAGAAAAACCTGATCCCCAACCACGAACTCCAAAGGTTGTCTAAGGCGATCAGCATATGACTTCTGACGAGACTGTGCGGTAGCCATCCGCATCTAAATCAATTGGACCTAGTCAAATGTCTCCTGTACGAGACGTGGTCCCAGAAAAGCTGCCTCACCTGTCTCTAACCAACACAAAGGTGATAGGCACGACCTACCATATAAATCCTCGTATGGTTCCATCTCAATAGTTTCCTGGAAGCTATTGTTTTTGGAAAACTCGACTAAGGGAATATGCTTCTCCTAAGATCCCCCAAAGTCTAGGATGCATGAAGGCAGCATGTCCTTTACCACATGTATCGTATGCTCTGACTGAACATCGGTCTGGGGGTGGTATGCTGTGCTCAGAAGCACCTGTGTACCCAATGACCTCGGAAAACTCTGCCAGAAACAAGATGTAAATCAGGCGTCCCTATCAAAAACGATAGAATGAGGGTCCCCATGAAGACGTACAATCTCTCAGATATACAGCCTTCTGATCTCTTTAACACCGAAGGTCTCCTTGATCGGCAAGAAATGTGCTACCTTCGTGAGTCTGTCCACAACAACCCATACGACATCATTTCCACTAGGTGACCTCATCAAACCAGTCATGAAATCCATCACGACATGATCCCATTTCCACTCTGGAATGGGTAACTGCTATAACAGCCCAGCTGGTCTCTGATGCTCCGCTTTCACCTGCTGACAGGTGGAAGACATCATAACAAAACTAGCTACATCTGTCTTAATACCCGGCCACCAATACTGACATCTCAAGTCACATTACATCATGGTAACCCCAGGATGAACTTCCCAACATGAATCATGAAGCTCCGACATCACCTCCTCGCTAATATCCCATGGAACCCACACTCATCCATGGAAACACAAAACCTCATCATTGCCTATCGTCCACCCAGGAGAAGCATCCCCACTAACCACCGACTCCCGTAGAACTAGGCCTTCTGAATCAGATAACTGTCTCATCATCACTCTATCCAGGAGGGTAGAAGTCACAACTATAGAAGAAAGATAAGCCTGCCCCTGACTATTGTGCGCCTCCAGATGCATCTCAGAGAACAAATCCATGAGCTCCCACTCACCACTGGCCTCCTGCACTTCCTATATCTGAGTCTTCCTGCTCAGTGCATCATCTACTATATCACCTTTACCAGGTGTATAGGCACGATAAAAATCGAAGGACTGTAGTTTCTCGACCCACCTTCGCTGCCTCAGATTCAGGTCATGCTGAGTAAATATATACTTTGAGGATTTTGTGGTCTTTGAAAACCACAAAATGCTCCCCTAATAAATAATGTCTCCAACAGTGCAACGCATGTACAACTGAAGTTAACTCAAGATCATGGGTTGGGTAATTCCTCTCATGCGACCTCAACTGCCGAGACCCGTACGCAACAACTCTATCACCCTGTATCAACACTACTCCCAGCCCAATACCTGATGCATCACAGTAAACTGTATAGATCTTCCCCTACTCTGGGAGTATCAGGATCGGTGCTGATGTGAAACTTCCTTTCAGGTCCATTAAAGCTATCTCGCAATCTTCTAACCATACGAACTTCACACCATTCTTAGTCAAGCCCATCAAAGGCATTTCTAAGTGGGATTAGCCCTGTATAAAATTCCTGTGGTAACCAGCCAACCCTTAGAAACTCCGTATCTCAAACACATTCTTAGGCTGCTCCCAGGAAACTACTGCTCCCACCTTCTCTAGGTCTACTGAAACTCTTACCTCTGAAATGATATGAACTAGGAAGTGAATCTGGTCCATCCAAAAGTGTTACTTTGAGAGCTTAGCATATAGACGATGCTCTCTCAGTGTACTCAATACGATCTCAAGATGGGTGGCATGGTCGTGTTGAGTGTGAGAGTACACCAAGATGTCATCACGAATACTACCACAAAAGAATCAAGATACGGATGGAACACCCGATTTATCAGAGCCATGAAAACTACTGGCGCATTCGTGAGTCCGAACGGCATAATCGTATACTCATATAGACCATACCTACTCTTGAATGTTGTGAGAGGTATATCAAATGGTCTCACACGTAGCTGATGATATCCTGATCTCATGTCAATCTTCGAGGACACTTGTGCTCCACGAAGCTAATAAAAAAGATCAACAATCCTCAGTAAGGTATATCGGTTCTTAACCGTAAACTAGTTCAGCTTCCGATAATCCACACAAAGTCTGAGGGTACCATCTGCCTTTTTCGCAAAAAAGGACCAGAGGACCCCACTGAGAAGTACCAGGTTAGATGAAACCCTTTTCCCGTAACTCTTATAACTACCTCTTGAGCTCCTGTAGCTCAGGTGTATCCATCCTATAAGGAGGAATGGACACTGATGCTGCTCCTGTCACTAGATCGATAAATAAATCCACCCCTCGCTTCAGAGGTAGACACGAAAGTCGTCTGGGAAGACATACCTGAAACGATCAACCACTGGAGGGAAATATGTCTGACAAGTCCCCTGGTTATCCAGATATAAGCTCGCAATCTGGGATGTGACTCCACCTCGCCCACGATTCTCTGGTCCAGCTTGACATTCCTGAACATCCCACTCGCCCTTGTATAGAAACTCTCCGCCCACTGGTGACGGAAAACTCACCCTGTGACGATAGAAATCTATAAAGGCTCGAAAGGTAACCAACCAGTCCATCGCAAGAATGACGTCATCGCTCATCATCTCTAAGACATAGAGGGCCCAAAGAAAGTGACACCCACGAACCTCAAGGGGGAACTCCTTGCACTGACGCACACCGGCCGTTATAGTTCTTAACAGAGTGTCTAGCGTCATGATATCGAAAGAAGTAGAAACACAGAGCCCAAGGATCTCCACAACAGGTACAGATATAAAACTATGCATAGAACCCGTATAAAAAAGTATTGTAGATAAGACATAAGATACTAAAATAGAACCTCTGACTGTAGAAGGTCCAGGATCCTACTCCTGCTGGGTCTGTTGCACTGCATATGTCTGCCCTGTGCTACGGCCCTGCGACCCAACCTGGCTACCCTGAGCTGTCCCGCCCTGCTGCCTCTGAGATCCTGGTGTCTGGCCACCACGACCACGACCACCATCTCTACTTCCACGACCTGATGCATTCCAGTTCCCTAACTGGTAAGATGCCACTGGTCCTACACCAGCATTATGAGTTTGCACAGAACCCCTCTCACTAGCCACTGGTGGATATTCCATGCAGAAGCGTTGCAGATGACCCATCTTGCCGCAAGATCGGCATTCCACTGGGTCCTATGGACACTACGGTCTCTTTTTACCCTCTCTACCACACTGGTAGCACCTGATCGGGCCACCTGAAGAAACTCTCTGGCTGGTACTGCCACCCTGAGAGAAGTCCATCTGGCTCTTCCTCTTTCTAGTAGAAATTGTACCAGAAACTAGTGCTAAACCGCCCTGGCCCAAACCACCAAATTCTTGCAGGTTCCACTCTGTAATCAGTGCCCAGTTCATAATAGCATTTACTATAGGCAACCTGAAGACATTCACCAGCTCCCAAATGTCATACCTAAGACCATCATCAAAATTTATGGCTCTCATCATCTCATCACCCACCAGCACGGTTGCAGAGTGTTGATGCTCCGTAAAACGAGCAGAATAGTCCATCACTGAAATAGCACCCTGCTGCATATTCATGAACTCTCGAGCTCTATCTACCCTGATGGTCTCCGGGAAGAAAAATTCATAGAAGACTCCCTAAAAGTCTTCCCACGTCATGTCCCTGTGATTCTCTTCCTGGGTTGTAACATCCCACCAACTCTTGGAGGAATAATGCATCATGTATGTCAGGATATTTACCCACCGCCCTGGTGGAATCCCAATACTCTTGAAAATAGTCTGCATCGACCACAGCTAAGACTCTGCAGCCTGTGGTTCACCATCCCCTGAAAACGTAGCCGGATGCTAGTGCTAGAAGATACGTACCATCTCGGCCATAGATGTGGCAGCCTGTGGTGCTCTCTAAAAGGTCTGCATGAACCGCATAAAGCCTTCATGGAACTGCGCCTCCGCTCCTGTGTCTGGTATAGCAGCTGGTACCATATCTGGCCCTGCCGGAGGATCAACTGGTAGGCCATGGCCCACCATCTCTGGTGTAAAGTCGTTGCCTCTCTCCTGGAGAACAACGCGTGGTGGTCTAGGAGGCATGACACTACAAGGTCAAAAGAACGCCTTAGATTCAAGATTTTTAAGGCTGAAACAAAGAAACCACAAAGGGAAGAAGAGGAAGAAGGCATCTAAAAATTGGAAAAATAAGACTACACGGCGTGTATACTGACTACAAGACATGTACTTGACTTCCCTTCCCCTTCCTGGGTCCTTCGACACGGCTATGCCACACAGCTCTTGTTAAACAAAACTAAATGGTGTGTACTTAATCTACAGGGCGTGTATGGTGTTATTTTCAAACTTCCTGTGTCGCTTGTGACACGGCCGACTAATCGTCTCGAAACTACACAGCGTGTTACACCTGCACACGGCGTGTACATCACCCCATTTCCCAGCCACTCGGCTAAGTCCACACGGTCTCTCCTCGGACAAGACTACACAACGTGTCCTAAAAGTTACACACCGTGTTCATGGAACTATGACATCGACCCATGTTGTTAGTTACACGGCCGAGTCCCCAGGTCGCACTACATGGCTAAGTCCACTCGGCTAGGTCACACTACATGGTGTGTTCTATAAATGAGTTCACCTACCCGTGTTGTTAGTTACATAGTAGGACTCCTGGTCAAAACTACACGGCGTGTATATCCGGTACACTGAGTGTTTTACCAAATCACTTACCTACCCCGTGTCTCCACCCACACGGTTTGTGACATGGGAAGAGACTACACGGTGTGTACTCAGAGTACACGGTGTGTACTTAAAAAGTTCATTTTTCTTCACGAACAGAAGGCCATACAAGGCGTGTCTATAGTACTACACGGCGTGTATACTGGGTTTTCGGATATTATGCATCAGAAACTTCCCCGGAACCCAGAAAATACCAAAAAACAACACATTAAGTGTCACATTCCGACTCGTGAGGGCCCATACTCCCCACGAATAAAAGTTTGACATCTTTTCTGTGTTATAAAAAAATAAACAGTCAATTATCCACCAAATTCCTGTAAATGGAGGCCCATACTCCCCAAAAACCAAAGTTTGGCATCCATTCTATGAACAAATAACACAAAAATTACCCTATCAAATAGCAGGTATTTTATCAGTGGAGCTATCAGAACAACATGATATTCTAGCACATCAACTATCAAAACAACATGCAATTATCTAATGCACCTACATAGCATGGAAACTATGCATGGAATCTAATTGTAGCATGTTCCTAAATGACGCATGAGATGGAATACCCTCATCGCATCAGGTTGCAACTAAATAGAACCGATAGATAAAAGATAAACAGCACAGTCACAAGTGTGTCACCCAATGGTGAAATTATATCAACTGTAAGGTCTGCAAAATCAGAAAATTTCAAAAATATGAGGTAGACTGGCTTTTCCCTGTACACGGGTTAGATACGACCGGTAACAACTTATTATCAACTACTGGTCCGTCCTATCCATGACTAGGGCACCAAATAGTAAGTGAAGGGAAAAGAACCTCCTCTGATACCACATTGTAACGTCCCGGCTCCGGGTGCCACTCAACGGTTACCTCAAACCCAGTTCGCCACGTGACCTCAAGCGTATTTCCCCAAATTCTAGAGGCTGCCGACTAGCAGTGAGGGATCAGGTCTGATAGTGGGAAAACTATGCCCTCATTTGTCAAAGTGTAGCACAGTGGAATGAAATAAAATATAAAATGAACCGCAGAAGTGGTAAACCATACACAACTGAAATAAACAATAGCAGTAGATATAACCAATAGTATATAAATGATGATTCTACATGCCTCATGTTCTAAGAAAACATCCATAACATGTTATACATCAATACAGTACAACCAAAAGCAGAGTACAACCAAACAAAGAAAAACAGCTGGCAGTGGCATCCCGAGCCTAGGCTCGATCCCATGCCCTCCTACTCTTCAGCAACAGTCAAGTACCTGTATAGGGACTCTTTCCCCTATCTACACCTACAGCAATGTAATCTGTTTGGGCTAAAAAGTGTGACCCAAACAGGGTGTGAGAAATATATCTCAGTAGGCACCCACCAAAGGTGTAACACCCCAAGAATTCATAATGTGTTATTTCTTCAAAATAATTCAATAACTTGCACTACACGCAACACCGAGTTCAATTGCACCATGACTTACCAAAAATCCATTCAAAATAGGTTATGAATAGTATTAACTAAATTTTAAAATTTATATAATCCTTATAATTTTTCCATATTATGAGTATCTTAGACATAATGCAAGAACAAATTCATTTTCAGTAATGCACTTTTATCAACTTTTAATAGTGAACTCTTTTTAAATACAATATTTTAAACTTTTTGACTAAATGGGGACATCAAAAATTTAAAATGAAACATCCCAAGCTTCCACGGTATGCTTTCTTTGAATAATACAGTAGCGTGTGTTGTACGCAACCTTGAGTTTTAACACACACCATAACCAATGAAACTAGCTGTTATGAATAGTAATACCTACTTTTCGAAATTATATATATTTTATATTTTAAAATGAACTTCATTTCTGGATTCAGAATATCGAATTTATCATAAGGTGAAATTTTGGTACTTTTCGTATAACTTTCATATTTTGATGAATAGTGAAAATTACTAAATTTTAATTAAAAACAACTCTTTTAATCAAAATAATTAATAGTGATAAATTTTGAATTTGAGTGGTTTTAAAGTATATTTAGAACATATTTTTACCATTTAATATAATGTTGGTCATTGGACATAATTTTACAATTAAACCGAACATAAACAAGTGTCAATCTTTTGATAGTTATTATCTCTTAAAAACACGCTTTTTGTTTTGACAGCGAGAATTAATTTTAAATTAATTTCTGCCACTTATGTGTTTTGAATTTAGAAAAATGGATTCCATATTTGGAATCAGGATGTCCAAATTGTGTAAATAGGTAACATTTATTTTTAGACATTTTGAATAATTACTGTGGTAAATATTTTATTTACCATGGTTAAGGGTAAATCTGGTAAATAAGGGTTAAAAAATAATATTATAATAATACTAAATTACCCTAAAACGTGTCCAAGCCTTATTTGTTGATACATGTTCGACCATAGGCTTCTTTGGGTCGATTTGGGGACCCCATGGTGCAACTTGTAGGTGATAGGGACACTTTATTTTAATTAAGTTAAAATCAATACAAAAATGTCACAAGCATATATCTTTTAGAAAAACAATTATTACATAGGGTTATATATGTAGGATTTTAGATTATAAATATTCATTAGAAAGATAAAAAGATTTCCTACATAATGATATTTTATTTATAATTTTTAGACATTATATAATTTATTTTATTTATGACACAATGATGATGCAGTAATTACTAAAATAGTGAAAAATTAAATTAATTGATATTATAAATACCCAAATAAATATAATATGAAACTTTTAATGAATTACACTAATTTTATAGGATAATATGATATATTAGGATTGATTTAATATACTTTTTTCTAAGTAATCAATCTGTTATGAGTTTCAAAAAAATCAACTATTGAATATTGTCAAAATTGACATAAAAGAGTTCTTAAAACAAATATTATATTATTAATTGATATTAAATTCCTAAAAATCTAAGGTTCGGCCAAGAGACTTATAGCATAATAGTTTCATCATTAATGGACCACTTGGGGGTCTCTTGGATTAATATAGTAAGTTTATTAACCATATTATATAAAAATACAAAGAGACATTGTAAAAGTGAAACTAATTAACTTAGAGTTAATACATAAAGATAAGGTTAATATAAGTATCCAAACCTGTCTAAATTATATTGGTTGAGTTTTTTTCGACCCATCCCCACCTTAACCTTTGAATAGTCAACTTTGGAGCCATTGGAAACCGATTATTAATTTATTATAAACTAATATCTCTAGCTTTTCCAAAGGTGCCCCTCACCCCTCTTATAAAAGGGCACTCCTCCTTGTCATTTCTTCACACCTTGAAAGCCTTTTGGTTCGGCCAAACTCAGCCCAAATACACTCCCAACATCCCTCACTACAACCTAGAGGCCATATTTTGATCATAAATCCAACATAAGGAGCCCTTTTGATCAAATCAAAAGGAAGAACCCGAAGAAGAGGTAATGATTTCACCAACTTTTTCCAAGTTCATTTCTTCTTCCACTTATTATTCCATTGTTTTTACCATTATAAAATAATAACTCCAGTATCATATACATACTGTGATGTTATTATAAATATGGTACAACCATATTCAGTATTCTATCCACCCTTTGAATAACATGTCACCATACGTGCGTACGTACGGCTTACCGTCTCCACGTCGTGGTGTAATTGTTATTCAATATATTATTATTTGGATGGGTATAATAATGATATGTAACTCATGAAAATAATAAATATAACATTTTAATTATTCTGTATATATTATATACCATCCATTTATATATTATTTTAATATCAAAAGAATGATATTGTCGCTTGTGCGTACGGACGGACTACCGTCTCCACGAACGCAATGAGATTTATTCTCCATCGTATCCATTCAAGTATAATTATCATTTGATGATTTAAAAAATGATGTTTAAGGACTTGATATCATTCTGGATATGAATAATATACAACCTATCCTTTACAAACATGTCTTACGCAACGAAACATATAAAAGAAAACAAGTAAGTTAACACCCGAAACAATGATAATACTAAGATATTATTATCAAATCAATATTAAAAGATCATATATGATATCATATTAATATATATGATTCTTGAATAGTTTAATAACATGTATTTCACCATTATACAGGAGGTTAAACTACCCCAACCAAGGAAAAGTACAAGGTAAGGGGTTTTTATCTCACTACTTATTCCCGTGAGATTCATGCCATATTGCCACCGTTACCTTTTGTGTGGTGTGTGTACGGCCCATAATTATATTCTTTGTGCAATACACTTTAATTTATGTGTATTTAAATATTCATTGTATGATACCTATTTCATGGGTTGTATGTTTTATAAGTTACCAAATTGGTAAGGGTTATTTCACAATCTCTTCATTATCTGAGGTTGTTTATATGTAATAATCTACTGGGATCTCTTTATGATGCACATCCATGTTTCTTAATAATGTATTTCAAAACATTTTTACTATTTACAAGAATATGGGTTAAAGTCATTTATACCCTTATGTGTTTCGAAAGGAATCTTTCCATCGTTTTCCAAACAAGGCACTTTTATCCTTTTCGACAAATTTAAGGTAAGAATGTTTTTTTAACTTATACGGCGGGTGCAGCTATTTACCGCCGTTATAAAATCGTCAAAGCTTCCCTTACTAACATATAAGAATATTTTAAAATTGAATGTATTATTTTATAATTATGTTACTTTTAAAATGATTTTTAAAAAATAGATATTTCTCTAAAATAGTTTTGATTTCATCTATGTCAACATTCTTTGATGGCTTTTAAGCTTATTTGAAGTTAATTTATTATGATACAAAACATCCATATTTTATTGAAGGTTTTGTGCTATTTTTGACTGTGTATAAGTTATTCTTATGTCACTCATGGTTTTTGTTTAGAGTATTGACATTTCATAAGTTATTTGTAATCCGAATGTTTATGTTATATTTCAACCTTTCATTCAAATGAATGTGTTAGACAAGTATGTTCCGGGTTGGGGACCGGTAAAAGTAAGCCCTCCGGTTTGGTCTCCGGTTATTAGAGGAACTCCGGTTTGGTCTCCGGTTATTAGAGGAACTCCGGGTTGGTGTCCGGTTATTAGAGGCACTCCGGGTTGGTGTCCGGTTATTAGAGGCACTTCGGGTTGGGTTCCGGTTACAGTTAGCCCCAAGGTCTTGGGTCGAGGCCTTGACAAAGAAATTAAAGTTCAGCATTATGAATTCCAACATTATGAAAGTGGTTATTGATATTGCATGTGATTATTCGATTAGTAGAATATCCATGTGTACAAGTAAATGGAATTATTTCATTTTACTTTTTCCATACTATGTTGAAGTTCAAGTTTAAAAGGCTTTTGTTTTAGTAATGCATTGCCTTAAATTTTTATGCTTATTTTGAATGTTCCGCTATATTGTTATCCTTACTGGGCATTTGAGCTCACCCCTTTTCTATGTTATATTTTTCCCAGGAAGTGAAGAAGTAAATTATGAATGACCTGCAGGGATATTATGTGGGGATATGAGTGTGGATTATGGAGACAATATGTTGTTGTAGTAGTTTTTCATTTTATGATGTAATGTAAGACTTATGAATATATCTAGTGTTTCAAGGCTACTAAACCAATCGGTCTTTCGAGATTTTATCTTTCTTGTGATCATGCCAATGTTATGTAATAATGCACCGACTCTGAGTAACTAGGGTCGAGGCGTTACAGTTGGTATCAGAGAAAGTTTAGTACAAACCTTGGAAGCTAGATTTAGATAAACTCTAATTAGAGCACGTAGACCTAAGATGAACTTTGAGGATTAGTATAGAAGAACTTCCTAGAATTTTGGTATTGTAGAGATTTTGTGAGTTTTCCGAGCAATACATCCATGTCTGGATATGAGCAGGTAGAGGCGGCACTGGCACAGATGTACCTAGGGGTAAAACCCGAAAACACCGCTTTGAGCTAGACTCGAACGGGAACTGGTGCACGACAACGGGCCTTGCTGCACTCTTGGTTATGACACTCCCGGGGGATATGCTTAGGATAACTCTCATTTTCTTTACCAATCATTATGAAGGGTTTATGAGTATATACTTATTCAAAGAAAATATTTTTTATGATTATTGATTATATCCATAAATAGTTCAATTTATGTTTAGTGTTTTATAAGTATGGGATTATGTATTTTGATTCATAAACTAATCTAGTGTATGCCATTGTTTAGAAATGGTGCCTAGTAGAAGGAATGAGAACTCCAGCAATGCACATGATACAAAGAGAAAGAAGGATCATATATTTCATGGTCTTAAGCCAGAATTTATAAGAGAAATAGTCTCGCATGTATTATCATCATATGAAGAAATAATATCATGTGTTGATAAGATAAGTAAAGAGATTATTGAGTCCTATGGATTTGAAGGGAAGCAAGAGAAGAAAAGGATGGTAGAGAGAAAGATAGATAAAGGGAAGAGGAAAAAGAAGAATTTTCCCATATGTGATAACTGTGGAATGAAACACCCTGGAACTTGCCTGAAAGGAATGGGAGTTTCTTATAAGTGTGGAGGAAAAGGGCACAAAGTACGTGAATGCAAGGGTAAGAAAATGGTTTCAAATGTACAATGCTTCATTTGCAAGGAGTTTGGACAGTACGCGAACCTATGTCCCAGTCATCAGACTATGCCGCAAATGATGTTATTGGATAATAATCAAGTTATGATACTACCACAGATGAAGAGGAATGATTAGAGTTCTTATGTTGATTATGTCAATTGAGTGTTGTATCAACAATGTGCTTGTTATAATAATTATGGAGTATATAAGGATTGTACTGCAGTACTATTTCATTAAGGACTTGAGATTGTGTGGAACAAAGAAAAGTGACTCAATAGCAGGAAAATTTTTTGGAAAATATATGGTTGAGAGAATGATAAATCATAATATAGTTCTGATACTGAGGTAGTGATTTTGGAATAATATGTGATTGTTTTGGATAAATTATATTGGATATTCTTGACTACCTTGGAACTGATTAATGATTTGTATATTCCATCATTGTTGGGGTTTAAAACATTTTTGGATTAATGAAGTATATCCAGCATTCTATATGGAATAAGGGAGCATGAATGTAATCAATAAGGAATATGGTAATACATGATGAAGGTATTCATATGCTATTACGGGGTAAAAAGGATCTATATTATGTTTACCTTCTTTATAAATGTTGGACTGTGAGTTTGGACAGAAGTATTTTGGATAGTTCTAGTTTGGATTATTTTGGATTGCCATAAAAGGACAACCCGGAGGTCGGGCGGCAACCCGTCGCGTCCGGCAAGGCTGCGAGACTTGAACCCGCAACCGAAGGGAGACAAGGGTGTATCACCTACCAATGGCCCACAAGATGTCCTGGATTAAATAATTTAGTTTTTATTAAAATATCTTGTAGATGAATTATAAATTTGTTTATTTTGGAACCCTATACGAATAGTGTAAATAGAATTTTTTACATTCTATTATCTTTTAGAGTGAAAGATGAGTTTGTGGTAGAAATTTATTAATGGATAAAACTCTAATTATAAAGTAGGTATATCTCCTTATGATCTTAGCCAATCTCATAAATAAATTCCTCAACATTAAGAAAAGCAACTTAGAACAAAAATGTTTTCCTAGATGGTACCTTAAATCATCACTAATTTATGGCTTTGGGATTGTTGGCCTTTTCATATCCATGTTCTCTACCACTCTCCATCAGATAATTGATGGTTAGATTTTTCTTCCATATCCATATTTTCTTACATGGAACCCTAGTATGTGTTACTTTCGGTAATCTTTATACTTTCGACTCTTTATTTTAAATAGAGGCCTCATAAATTCATTTTTCGATGTGGGATTTCAACTAAGATATTTTGAAACGTCAAAAATGTGTTATCCTAATACCCTATGTTTTGTTGAACCGATGGTATTTCAAATAATCATAGATTGATGAATTTAAGGACCTCAATTTTACACTTGTTTGTGATTGATGACCTCAATCACTACCTATAAATATTTACGTTTTTCCTCCAATTATATGTCTCTAATTGCCACCAATGTTCTCCTAATCGAGATCATAATTTGGTGGTGACCCTTTGATTTCTCTTTTCCTCATATTAAGACTAAATTTTAGTAACCCAATTTCCGATGTGGGTTTTCCCACAAATATATTTTCTACTCGAAGAACAATTTCAAATTGCGAGGATGCAATTTATTGAAGGAGGGGAGAATGTAACACCACAAGAATTCAAAATGTGTTATTTCTTCAAAATAATTCAATAAGTTGCACTACATGCAACACCGAGTTCAATTGCACCATGACTTACCAAAAATCCATTCAAAAGAGGTTATGAATAGTATTAACTAAATTTTAAACTTTATATAATCCTTAAAATTTTTCCATATTATGAGTATCTTAGACATAATGCAGGAACAAATTCATTTTCAGTATTGCACTTTTATCAACTTTTAATAGTGAACCCTTTTTAAATAAAATATTTTAAACTTTTTGACTAAATGGGGACATCAAAAATTTAAAATGAAACCTCCCAAGCTTCCACGATACGCTTTCTTTGAATAATACAGTAGCGTGTGTTGTACGCAACCTTGAGTTTTAACACACACCATAACCAATCAAACTAGCCGTTATGAATAGTAATACCTACTTTTCGAAATTATATATAATTTATATTTTAAAATGGACATCATTTCTGGATTCGGAATATCGAATTTATCATAAGGTGAAATTTTGGTACTTTTCGGATAACTTTCATATTTTGATGAATAGTGAACATTACTAAATTTTAATTAAAAACAACTTTTTTAATCAAAATAACTAATAGTGATAAATTATTTATTTGAGTGGTTTTAAAGTATATTTAGAATATATTTTTTCCATTTAATATAATGTTGGTCATTGGACATATTTTTACAATTAAACCGAACATAAACAAGTGTCAATCTTTTGATAGTTATTATCTCTTACAAACACGCTTTTTGTTTTGACAGCGAGAATTAATTTTAAATTAATTTCTGCCACTTATGTGTTTTGAATTTAGAAAAATGGATTCCATATTTGGAATCAGGATGTCCAAATTGTGTAAATAGGTAACTTTTATTTTTAGACATTTTGAATAATTACTGTGGTAGATATTTTATTTACCATGGTTAAGGGTAAATCTGGTAAATAAGGGTTACAAATAATATTATAATAATACTAAATTACCCTAAAACGTGTCCAAGACTTATTTGTTGATACATGTTCGACCATAGGCATCTTTGGGTCGATTTGGGGACCCCATGGTGCCACTTGTAGGTGATAGGGACACTTTATTTTAATTAAGTTAAAATGAATACAAAAATGACACAAGCATATATCTTTTAGAAAAACAATTATTACATAGGGTTATATATGTTTTCATTTAGATTATAAATATTCATTAGAAAGATAAAAAGATATCCTACATAATGATATTTTATTTATAATTTTTAGACATTAAATAATTTATTTTATTTATGACACAATGATGATTAATTAATTACTAAAATAGTGAAAAATTAAATTAATTGATATTATAAATACCCAAATAAATATAATATGAAACTTTTAATGAATTAAACTAATTTTCTAGGATAATATGATATATTAGGATTGAGTTAATATACTTTTTTCGAAGAAATCAATCTGTTATGAGTTTCAAAAAAATCAACTATTGAATAGTGTCAAAATTGACATAAAAGAGTTCTTAAAACAAATATTATATTATTAATTGATATTAAATTCCTAAAAATCTAAGGTTCGGCCAAGAGACTTATATAATAATTTTTTAATCATTAATGGACCACTTGGGAGTCTCTTAGATGAATATAGTAAGTTTATTAACCATATTATATAAAAATACAAAGAGACATTGTAAAAGTGAAACTAATTAACTTAGAGTTAATACTTAAAGATAAGGTTAATATAAGTACCCAAACCTGTCTAAATTCTATTGGATGAGTTGTTTTCGACCCATCCCCACCTTAACCTTTGAATAGTAAACTTTTTATCCATTGGAAAGTGATTATTAATTTATTATAAACTAATATCTCTAGCTTTTCCAAAGGTGCCCCTCACCCCTCTTATAAAAGGGCACTCCTCCTTCTCATTTCTTCACACCTTCAAAGCCTTTTGGTTCGGCCAAACTCTGCCCAAATACTCTCCCAACATCCCTCACTACAACCTAGAGGCCTTAGTTTGATCAGAAAGCCAACATAAGGAGCCCTTTTCATCAAATCAAAAGGAAGAACCCGAAGAAGAGGTAATGATTTCACCACCTTTTTCCAAGTTCATTTCTTATTCCACTTATTCTTCCTTTGTTTTTACCATTATAAAATAATAAATCCAGTATCATATTTATATTGTTATGTTATTATAAATATGGTACAACCATATTCAGTATTCTATCCACCCTTTTAATAACATGTCACCATATGTGCGTACGTACGGCTTACCGTCTCCACGTCGTGGTGTAATTGTTATTCAATATATTATTATTTGGATGGGTATAATAATGATATGTAACTCATGAAAATAATAAATATAACATTTTAATTATTCTGTATATATTATATACCATCCATTTATATATTATTTTAATATCAAAAGAATGATATTGTCGCTCGTGCGTACGTACGGACTACCGTCTCCACGAACGTGATGAGATTTATTCTCCATCGTATCCATTCAAGTATAATTATCATTTGATGATTTAAAAAATGATGTTTAAGGACTTGATATCATTCTGGATATGAATAATACACAACCTATTCTTTACAAACATGTCTTACGTAACAAAACATATAAAAGAAAACAAGTAAGTTAACTCCCAAAACAATGATAATACTAAGATATTATTATCAAATCAATATTAAAAGATCATATATGATATCATATTAATATATATGATTCTTGAATAGTTTAATAACATGTATTTCACCATTATACAGGAGGTTAAACTACCCCAACCAAGGAAAAGTACAAGGTAAGGGGTTTTCATCTCACTCCTTATTCCCGTGAGATTCATTCCATATTGCCACCGTTACCTTTTGTGTGGTGTATGTACTGCCCATAATTATATTCTTTGTGTAATACACTTTAATTTATGTGTATTTACATATTCATTGTATGATACCTATTTCATGGGTTGTATGTTTTATAAGTTACCAAATTGGTAAGGGTTATTTCACAATCTCTTCATTATCTGAGGTTGTTTATATGTAATAATCTACTGGGATCTCTTTATGATGCACATCCATGTTTCTTACAAATGTATTTCAAAACATTTTTACTATTTACAAGAATATGGGTTAAAGTCATTTATACCCTTATGTGTTTCGAAAGGAATCTTTCCGTCGTTTTCCAAACAAGGCACTTTTATCCTTTTCGACAAATTTAAGGTAAGAATGTTTTTTTAACTTATACGGCGGGTGTGGCTATTTACCACCGTTATAAAATCTTCAAAGCTTCCCTTACAAGCTTATAAGAATATTTTAAAATTGAATTTATTATTTTATAATTATGTTACTTTTAAAATGATTTAAAAAAAAGAGATATTTCTCTAAAATAGTTTTGATTTCATCTATGTCAACATTCTTTGATGGCTTTTATGCTTATTTGAAGTTAATTTATTATGATACCAAACATCCATATTTTATCGAAGGTTTTGTGCTATTTTTGACTGTGGATAAGTTATTCTTATGTCACTCATGGTTTTTGTTTAGAGTATCGACATTTCATAAGTTATTTGTAATCCGAATGTTTATGTTATATTTCAACCTTTCATTCCGATGAATGTGTTAGACAAGTATGTTCCGGGTTGGGGACCGGTAAAAGTAAGCCCTCCGGTTTGGTCTCCGATTATTAGAGGAACTCCGGTTTGGTCTCTGGTTATTAGAGGAACTCCGGGTTGGTGTCCGGTTATTAGAGGCACTCCGGGATGGTGTCCGATTATTAGAGGCACTCCGGGTTGGGTTCTGGTTACAGTTAGCCCCAAGGTCTTGGGACGAGGCCTTGACAAAGAAATTAAAGTTCAGCATTATGCATTCCAACATTATGAAAGTGGTTATTGATATTGCATGTGATTATTAGATTAGTAGAATATCCATGTGTACAAGTAAATGGCATTATTTCATTTTACATTTTCCATACTATGTTGAAGTTCAAGTTTAAAAGGCTTTTGTTTTAGTAATGCATTGCCTTAAATGTTTATCCTTATTTTGAATGTTCCGCTATATTGTTATCCTTACTGGGCATTTGAGCTCACCCCTTTTCTATGTTATATTTTTCTCAGGAAGTGAAGAAGTAAATTATGAATGACCTGCAGGGATATTATGTGGGGATATGAGTGTGGATTATGGAGACAATATGTTGTTGTAGTAGTTTTTCATTTTATGATGTAATGTAAGACTTATGAATATATCTAGTGTTTCCAAGGCTACTAAACCAATCGGTCATTCGAGATTTGATCTTTCTTGTGATCATGCCAATGTTATGTAATAATGCACCGACTCTGAGTAACTAGGGTCGGGGCGTTACAAAAGGCCTGTGCCCAAATGTGTGTAAGCATGAAAAAACAGTGTGAAATAATGAAATGCAAATAACCAAGCAGTACTAAAAAGTAACTAACATACCGGTTATATTGCCATTTAATTATATATTTAATCTATTTAATTTAGTATCATTTTGTGCTCAACAGTACCAAGCCCTCATGCCAACCAGTATCTCGCCCTCAGGCTAATATAGTGAACCACGCCCTCAGGCTATACATAATCTCTCCCTCAGGCATTGTAACAGAATTATTTCCCTTAGGCATACGAAGTGTTTCCCTCAGGCACATAAGTCAAGCCCTCAAGAAAGAAAGGTTCCCCTCAGGTGGAAATAGAACATCGTCCTCAGGCTAATACAGTCACGCCCTCTGGCTAATATAGTACAGTCCCCGCAGGCTAATCACAACCACGCCCCTAGGCTAAACAGGTAACCGGGCCATGCCCAACAAGTCAACAAGCAGTATCAAGTAATTCCACTCAAGGAAATTATACAATTACTACATTAAAGGCATACCCTCGGGTGTCCTGGCCAAACCACTAAATAGTGGAACACACCCCCGGGGTGGTTCAGGATCCAAGAAAGGATCCCAACCAGCATTTTAATATCATAATTAAAAACCTTTTCAATTTTAGGTTTTTAATAAAGCAACGGCCTTAGCCACACGACACCCCAACATTGGTTCGTGGCATAAAAACGCACAAAACACGCAGCTGTTGAAAAAATAAACACCAAGCCACCAACCTAATACGCCAACGAGCGTTATACCCGGACGCCGACTCCAGAAACGCCCTAGAACGGCGTAGATCTGACGAAGAAGATTACCCGATTAACCTCAAATAACTCTTATTAGGAGAATAATTTGTAATAAACACTCCAGGAGAAGAGAGGGCTTACTCGTTCGGTTCCAACGTGATCGTCCGAAGTGGAATCGGATTCCAGACGAACACCTGGCTGATCTTCAATGGTTCAGCCTCCTCCCTTGGCTCCAAAATGGCTAAAATGCCTCCTCTGCCAAATGAGGAGGCTACTGCCTGTTTTAAGCCGAAAAAACAAAGTACATGGTGTGTACTTCCCAAGTACATGATGTGTACTCCCTTCATTTAACTGTTCACCTAGAGGCTTACCGCCAGCGTGGTACTGTTCACTTGCCGACATGAGTGCAGGGCATGTACTCCTAAGTACACGGCGTGTACTGCCGCCTAGCTGGCGGTTGCTCTATCGCCTTACTATTTTGGCCTGCCGACTGACTACACGGCGTGTAAAGGACCACTATACAGCGTATAGTCAGTTCCTACACCCTTTGTTGCTGACTTGGCTACACGCCCTGTGTTCTCATCCCATGATGGCCAGAAGTACACAGCGTGTGGAAAAGTACATGGCGTGTAGTTCCAAAATTTATGATTTTCCCAATTTTCTATATTTTATTAATAACACTAAAGGAAAAGAGAAAAGAAGAAGCATATACCTCTAAGAGAAGAATCAGGTTCTTACAGTAACACCCCATGACCTTGCAAATAAATTTCATATTGAATGTATGAAATAATGAGTATCTACAAAAGACCAATTTGTTATAACCTATCCAATAAACATTGTTTTACCACCACTATGATTGTAATTTCAAAAACCTAACTTACATGATTGCCTTTAGTATGATACTTAGATTATGATAGAATCAACTTAGTTTTTTTGAATAATAACAAACCCTTATGAATAGTAACATAACCTTATGAATAGTAATGAATAGTAAATCAGCTAAAAAATATAAAACAGCACCCATGAATGTACAAATACAATTTAGACATCTGATAAGTGAAAAAAACGATCATAGTATAAGTATTGGTATTTTTGTATGGTATAAATATTTTAATTATAAATTTATGATTAATTTAATAATTTAAAAGGGAAATGTATTTTCATAAAATGTAATCATATGTTTTTATTTAATTTTCTTATGGTTATAAGATAATTTATGGGACCTTGATTAATTTTTCAAGGTGTTATAAAATGAGTTAATGTTTTGATGTTATTTTTTCGAATAAATTATGTTTTTATTTAAAAATTAATTTAAAAATAATTATAAAAATATTTTTATATAATTGAGTTTATTTTTGAATTTTACACTTTAAAAAATGGTTAGGGTGAATTTTTGGGATTTTTTTGAAATAATTGATTTTTGGTGAATAGTGAAATTCAACAATTTACAAAATATGATAAATAAGTGAATTTCTGCACCATGCTTGAGTCATGGATGATGTAAATGTCCATTGGTTCAAAATCATATGCACTTATTACTATTTTTGGTCACAAGCATCAACACTATAGGTTGTCTTTGGAAGAATAATAAAATAATGATTAAAAATAATGAGAAAACCCTCCTCCCCTCCACTATAAACTCCCCATCACTCCCACATCCCTTTACTTTTCTTAAACCCTATTACTATTCTAAATTATGCTCAAATATCCTCCCAAGATCCTACTCAATGTTGAGCAGCCTTTGGTCTCATAAAAATACCAAAACCTATTCCCTAAAGAGGCCTTCAAGGAAGATTACTTCAATAGGTAAATTCCCCTTTTCATTTATTTTATTCCAAGTTCCTTTATTTTATTTCTCTTTCCTCACCTACCTTCATCCAAATGTTGTGATGATTATAGTACTTTACATGTACTGGAATTTTGTTATGATAAGGAATAATTCTTCATTATCTCTCATTTCCCCTTCTTTTATACTAGAACTGAAAACACCATCTGAGATGTGTTAATTTATTACATTCAAGGACGAAGAGTTTTCAATTTCTATTTATTTCTTGAATTCTGGTCATGAAACTATATTTATGGTCGAACCATAAAATAACATATGTATTATATCTTATTTGAGGTTCTAGAATCCTTTGTTACAAATGATATTAATTTATAAATCAAAATGAGTTCATTGTGATCAAGAACATCCAATTAACCCAAACAATTATAATTAAATTTTTATATGGATACCGCAACTTATAAAAGATAGAGAGAGAGACAAAACAATATCCAAGACCACGGAGCAGAGCATGGTCAAATACGTGACCGATTTTAACGCAATAGGAACAGAGTACCATTGGCGACACCTCTACATCTAGATGTTCAATTTTCAAAGACGTGAAATCCTGTTGTCAGATTGAATTACCCAGTTTTCATATTTACCATTCCACTGAAATAATTTTAATCTGACTCCTAATACAATATTCTTAAGAATAAATAGTATTTTTTCCATGGATTTGACCCATATTGTTTACAACCATGCAATGATCCTTCTATACTATTCTTAATTGAAACACTTTTTCCAAAAAATGAGGGGGGTTTCCTACAAAACATTATGAGTATAAAATAAGGTAAACATAAATGAGAGTGGGAGATCATATTTAGATTGTTTAAAAAAACATTATATATTATAGGAAAAATCACTTCAAAGCATCTATGGAATGACTATTAAAAAAAATAACCCAAACTATTTTCCAATAATCACTGCTACAGAACATGTATAGACCACCATTGATATTTCCTTTTTATAAATAATCATAATGTTTTGTTGATGAAGGCGCTATTTTAGGCCGGTTATTTTATCAATGATGATAAAGTTTATTTTTAGTAGTACTAGTTCAAGTGCTGATAAAAACTATATTTTATAAGCATGATTTTTAGAGATGATAAAAAATCTCTTTTATGAACATGGTTTTTAATTATGATGTAAAAAAGTTTCAACATATTATAATAACATTATCAATTATCCTAATATTTTAATCAATAAAAAATCATTAGTATTAAAATTCATATAGTTAATATGAGTTAATTTTTAATTACAACAATTTTCTTTATATATTCATTTTCCATTAAAATTTAAATTTTAAAATTTTATAATTCTAATAAGATAAAATAAACCTTATTTTTCATTTTCTCATATTAAAATTCAGTTAGTATGATTATTTGGGAATTTTTTTAAAAAGTTTTATTTTTAGTAAAAAAATATAGTTTTCATAAAACCTGTAATTTTTATGACTTTACCATTATAAAATAATGACCTAGAAATTTATAAATCCTTTTATTTGGTAAAATATTAATATAAGGAATACCATTAATCATTTTAAAATATTCTTTGAACTTATAAAAACACATGAAAATCTTTTTTATAACTAACTAAAATGTTACTTTAATATAAAAACTATTTTCAGTCTTTTCTTTAAATAAGGTGTTTTCAAGGGATATTAAGTTTTTTCATGAATTGAAAGACTAATATCCTTTATTCGTTTTATAATAATTCAAATTACTCTATTAAAAATTTAGATTCAATATAATTGTACCTTATATATAAATTTAAATCTTAAAAACAAAATTTTCTTAAAAACTGTTTTTACGCGATTAAGTGTCATTATTTTAAAATTAGATTATCACACCATTAGGATTTTTTTGATAAAATGATTTTCAAATTTGAAAATTACAAGTGTCAAAATATGTAAAAAGGTAAATCTTCATTTTTTTTATTTAAATTAATTACTATGGTTAGAAATTAATTACCAAGGTAAAAGTAAGATTGGGTAAAAGAGTTAGAACCAAATCCATAAATCATAGAAATTTTTCTAAAGATGGAGTGGTTGAGATGAGTTTCAACCCACACTCATTATATTCTCCTCTTTTTTCCATTTTTTTCCTTTAACATTTGAATAATTTCCACACCATGACCACAATTTCTCTTTTATTTTATTCTTTTCTTTGTATTGATTTCTTTAGTTAAGGTTTGGGATAAGTTACCAACATGAATTTTTGTGTTTTGGAGGTTTTGGGGTGAGTCATGGACCTATTCATGGTTTGACCCAGACCATGCAAGGTCAAGGGTAAACCGTGAAATACCAAGTTGATGTTTGGGATAACACGCACGACATGCACATAGTTAGAAGAAACTGCACCACAATCATGAGGGGGAGGCACTGTAATTTGATAGAAACAGTTCACAAAGTTGGCACATGGTTTCCCAAACTATGCATCCAACCCATGTGTGTGACCCTTATCTCTAGTAGGGTGCCCATGGTTTGAAAAACCGTGCAACATTTCCGGGTCATTAGAAACTTAAATTTCAATGTTTACCCTCCCCTCTTTGTAACCCATTTTGGGTTCCCTCTCCCCTTTCTCGACCTAGGCATACCATGGGCCTCCAGAAACCCCCTCTCCTGGGCTCCCCCTCCTCCATGGATTCCCCTATAAGGTTTTAAGGTGAGTATCTTTGTGTTTTTGTCCATTTTCTCCCCACTCTCCTTTTTCCTCTTGTTTCTTGGTTCTTCATGGGTGGATTATCTCTTGAATGAACCCAAGAGGCTAGGGTTGAGGTGTACCTTGTGTTTCCATGATGTTAGGGTGTGTGGATCATTCCTCAGGCTTAGTTCTTCCTTCCCCAAGGATTTTGTTGTGTGAAAACATCATTGAGGTAGGTTTTTCCATTCATTTACTTTCCAACACATTCCATTTGTTGCTTGAGTTTTCCTAGATGATTTATAAATGCGATTCCCTTGCTTGTGATGTGTTAGTATAATTTTTTTGTTATTTAATTGGTGACAATTGGGTGGAAATGGGTTTCAAAGTGATATCTATGGCCTTTCTTATATATGTATGTATGTAAAGTGTTTGAGAAAATTTCAATTTCCCTTTTAAGGTGAAATTGGTTGTGTTTGGGTTGTGTTTGGATTGGGTTGGGTCTTGGAAATTATTTTTTCATTAAGAATTGAACTTGGTGTGTGACTTGGGTTCCTTATTATGGATTTATGCTTGTGTGTAAACCCTTATAAATGATTTTTGAGGCTCCTTGTGTTTCATCAATTAGAAATATTGTCTATTTGATGAGTTACAATGGATAATCAATTAGATTTAGGAGTATCCATAGGTGCATGGGGTGCACCTATAGATTTGAACACAAATGATAATGGCATTTTAACAAGATATTCACCTTATACCTTGACTTTCAAATCACTTTCCCTCCACCTCCTACCCATCCTTTCCCTCCTCCATTTTTAATTGGTTAATCTAAAACCAAAATGGCTCCTAACTGTTTTCCAAGTGGTTACTTGCTTTTAAAATGATTCAAGTGTGGTTTCCGAAGATGTTTCCTAAATCTAGGCTCATTTTTTATTTTGAGGTGTGGGTTGCTTTCTAAATGAAATAAAGGGTTGTTTGAAACGTTTTGTGTATTTTGTGTGTTATTTTAATTTGGTTTTGTAAACAGTCTTGTTAATGTAAGTATTAAGGCTCAATTATCACTTTGTGGAATTTGGAAAGTGGATTTAAAACTCATGTGATGTGTAGTCTCGGTTGGCACTTGTGTATGGCATGATGTGTGTTGGGCACCACTATGGCAGTCTCTCCGATGAGAGGTTCATTGCATAGGTGGTATCAGTGTTTGGGTTAGGAAAGAATGGTGGAATCTATGGGTTATTGGTTTATTCCATGTGTATGAGGAACTCTATAACATCCCGAAACGGGATCCACTTAACCTGTGTCCATAGTTGGTGGGTCGCATGTCCTCAAGCGCACCTCCTCGTACGCCATAGGATGCTGACTAGTATTGAGGGTGTTAAGGTGGTACATTGGGGAGACTATACATTAAAATAATATGGGGAAAACATATAAAATAGTTAATAGACAACAACATAATAATATTTAAGAAGAAACTAAAATAGCATTATCATAGTAACCAGACGTAGCGGAAAGTAGAATAGAACTGATATAGTAAACTAGTGTAGAAACGTAAATAAATAAGCAAGTTAAGAATAATAATTTAAAAAACCACAAGGTGGAGTTATATACATAATTATGTCATGGAATTATAATATACAAAAGTTGAATAGGGGATAGACATATACAACTTGAAATGAAGAACTATAAAAGGACAAAAGACTGCTCCACTCTAATATTGAGCATATTCTTAGTCATCTGCTCCCATGATCCATACTATAAGTAAAGAATGTCAAATATCTATTTCAGGGTACTTTCCCTTATCCATACCTACAGAAAAGTAATATACTCGGGTGCCAAATGTGGCTTGAGTAGGGTGTAAGATAAAATCCTAGTAGACCACCACCAATTGTGTCTAGATATAATCATATTAGTTTGCATTGATAACACAATGTGCCTGTATAAGAAATATTAAATAATTTTGAATAAATAAATACCAACCCATTCAGGTTTCTAAAGGACACCTTGAGGCTCTACCTTCTTTAGATTAGATTGAAATTAATGACTAGTCAGTAACCATATATATATATAGTATAGTTATATACTTTATCCCCCTATATGAACGGGTTATGTGAGAATATAAGAAGCCATATATCTGGATACTAGGTGATGGAAAGACTAGGGTGCAACTTACTCTTCCATAACTAGTCTAAACGAGCCTATAAACTTAAGAAAGGGTAAAATCCCCATATCTTATGATGAATGAGATATGTCATTCTCATCACTCAAGATGGTTGGTGAGTCATCATGTCAACACCCAAAACAAGGGATGTGGTGCGTGAGGGCCACCATCAAAATAGTATCTATGGCATGAGATGTCATGATCAACACCCAATATAAGGGAGAGTGAAGTGTCATTCGCAATAAGTCCATTAACCATCATTCCATAACCTATATTAGAGGTGTAATCATAATTATTGATATACCCCATACATTAAAAAAGTAAAACTATTGTTCATGTGTTGTGCAGACTACCACCTCCACGATGTAATGTTCTTTATTTTTCTTCACCTCCTTACAAAGATAGATATAAGGATGGTATTAATGGATAAATATGATGTTTATGCTATCATTAGTGTTCTAGTATGACAAATTAGAGAATCTATTAATGATATGATCAACAAATTATTATCATTAATTCAATCATTTAGAATGATTGAATTAAGAGGAAAATGATCTCTTTTTCTAAGTAATGAATTTTTGAAAATTATCTTCTCTTTTTACTACTAGCTCATGTTACTGCCATCTTGTGCTACTACAATGCTTTTCTACCATTAGAGTGAGCCACTATCAGCTTTTGCACCATTGCTGTTCTTCTACAACATTTTAATTAAATGCTCAAAACGACTAGTTTATGAAAGTTAATGAAATGGATTATTTAACAATTATTCCAATCCCATTACATGGTTGCATTAAAGCCATATTCGGAGTTCGGCATAGAGATCTAGAAAATCTTAATTATTATTCTTCAATGGGTATTCAAACTAGTAATAGTATTATATTTCCATAGGACTTCCTCATGCGTGAAAGTAGAAAGTTACTAAATACTAGAAGAGAGGGAAACGACAAAATGATATATTCAATACCGAAAGAGTGAAGTACATATAAGATCTAAATTCATTCTTATAGATTGAAAATAAAACATCATGACATTATTTTCCCACAATTTTTAGAGAAACTGTTCGAGCTCATCACTAAGCCAAACCCAATGACTCACAAGCATCTGGAGCATTATAAATTGAGCAACAATTAATTTATTCATCCCTTTTAATTTGATCATTTTTTTCCTTTTATTTTTAGAAGTGCTTGGTACTTCGATGTATATATTCACACACTGACTCCTGAACTTGAACTAGAGAATATTGGATATTATATTCTATATTTTTCCTTCTACATACCCATGGTTATTGTGGAAGATGTCTCTTTGTGGTAGGTGTTGTTTTAATTCCCAAGTATTACCATGGAAGAGGATTTGAGCCTAAAAATATCATGATCTATTGCATATATTCCTTATACAGGTTGTGGATCTGATTATTGTTATATAATGTACTTGTCAAGGGCTTATTTTCAAATGGAGGGGATTATGTCTCAACTTGAGACTAAACCACCGGTTTATTCTGTTATGTGTTTGTATTTTGTTTCCTTCATTTTAAAATATTAAAATACATTTGTTTTTAATCAGTAAACAAAACCTTTACTTTGATAGTTAGTCTTAACTAGTCAAAATATGTGTATTCTTTTAAGTAAATCAATTTCAAATGTTAAATTAATTTTAAGTATTTTATAACTGATCCATAATCACACTTTGAGAAATACATTAAAATCTCAAAATTATATGAAAATATTGTTAGGATTAACTGGGAGAATTTATTTTAATTGGGGGATTTTATTTGAACTTGTTTTCAATATAAATTAAATTGGGTACACAATTCACCCCCACTCTTGAGTTACTCATTCTAAAAAATATTTGGTATCATAGGATTGTTAAATATATTTTCAACGGTGATTTAGTTTTGTTTTAAAGATCTCAAATTTATATTATTTATAAACATAGTTCTTTATGGATAATAGAAAATCAGGATCTACTACTAACATATATCATTTTTAATGGAACTTTTTATGCTCATTGGAAAATCAAGATGAAAATGAATATTGAGAGAACGAGTTTTGAAATTTGGACTTCTATTATAGAAAAATATATAATACCTAAAATTGATATAAATACATGGGATGATCATACCAAAGATGCATATAATAATAAATGTAAATATATGAATACCTTGTATTGTTCTTTGGGTGATTATGAAGTTAATAGAATATCTGTAAGTACAACTACTATTAAAATTTGGGACACTTTAACTATTTCTCATGAGAGAACATCTAATGATAAAGAAAATCACATAAAT
Organism: Viscum album; assembly: GCA_963277665.1. NCBI lineage: Eukaryota > Viridiplantae > Streptophyta > Magnoliopsida > Santalales > Viscaceae > Viscum > Viscum album. The sequence goes on along the minus strand of OY728157.1, from coordinate 194,796,413 downwards.
ACCTATACTATTAAATATCATCATTTTAAAATGAAAATTGATGGGCATATTTTTGACATGTATATCTGGTTCAATGAGATCGTGAACACAATGAAATCATTTGGGAACCCTATTTTTGATAAAGACCAAGTGATGAGCCTGTTGAGCTGTCTACCAGAAATATAGAGATGAACCTCAGTGTCAATCAGAGAATCATGTGATGTAATAAAGTCACCTATCAAGGAGATGATTGGAAAATTGATGATATAGGAGGAAAGAGTATCTGTAAACAGATAAGTGGAGGATAGACCAAAAGAAAATCTATAACCTTCAAATACACTACCTTAGAACAGAAGAAAAAAATAAAAGATGACAGTTCAAGTGATGAAAAATCATCAGCTGACTGTGATGAAGAGATGGACCATATGGCCAGAGGATTTTAAAAAATTTATAAGAAAAATAAATTCTTTAGGAAACTAATACATAAAGGTAAATGTGATAATAGAGTAAAGTGAAGTAAGTATTGGATGAAAGAGGATAGTTCAAATGAAATAATTTTCTATGGGTGTATAAGGAAAAGGAATGTCAAATTTGACTATTTTAAGATGAAATATAAAAATAATTATGATGAAAAGGATAAGAGATTTAGGAAAGCAAAGAAATAAACTTTAAGTGCTCTTGAAGACAACTCAATTGATTCAAACACAACCCAAGGATATAAAAATGATATAGATAACAAGTGTTTTATGAAAAACACATATGTGGTACTCAATGATTTTCTTGCTTCTCTTGTAAAGATTTCTAATCATTCTAAAGATGAATATAAACATGATAACATGTATAATAATGATATTCTTGAGTAATGTAACATTCTTGAAGATACATTTATTAAGCTTAAGGAAAAATATAAAATTCTCAAGAAACAACTTTATTTGAATGTTAGTTTTAAATTTCATTTTAGTATTGAAAAAGAGAAAAAAGATCAACTATTAAATGAGAAAATGAATTAAATTTTTCTATTGAGTAATTAATGAAATATCTAGAAAGATTCACCAATGGGGAAATACTCTTACCTAGATTCTGGGAAAATAGACACCACCTAAATACATTAGTGGTATAGGGTATCAACCTAGACATAGAAGGATTGTTAAGAATAATATTATTCTTAGTTCTAGTTATGAAACAAGTTTTTAATATTATGGACCTAACAAAGTCTATATTTCTAAATTTTAAAATCTAATTATAGGAAACCTTCTAAGAAAATATGGGTTCTTAAATCCTTAATTACTAATATTTTTGGACCTAAGAAGAATTGGGTACCAAAATAATTTTTGGTGTAAAATTTGTTTCTAGAAGAATTTATTAAAGATATATAGTAATAACATATGCTACCTAGATAGTGGGTGTTCTAGAAAAATGACTAGAGATTATTATAGTTTCAAGAATTTGATAAAAGTGGATGATGGAAATTTCACTTCTGGTGATAATACCAAAGGGAAAATTATTATCCTTGTCCAAATCGGTAATTATAATTCTATTTTGATATATAAAGTTTTATCTGTAGATGGTTTAAATTACAATTGGCTTAGCATCTCATAGTCATGTGATGATAGTTTTCATGTGAAGTTTGAAAACAATGCATGTAATGTTTTTTATTCTAAAAATTATTTAGTTTTTACTACCATGAGAAATGATAATTTTTATACAGTTAGTTCAGATACTTTACTTTATAAAAATATTTCCTATATAATTGATTTTCACAAGGAATCTTGGCTTTGGAATAGGATACTTTACCATTGTAATATTCACTCAATTAGAAAGCTAACTTGGAAAGGGTTAGTAAAAGATCTACCTAAACTAAAATTTCCATATGATAAAGTCTGTAATCCATGTCAAAAGGGGAAACAACAAAATATATCTTTCTAATAAATGAAATAAGTTTCAACTCTCATCCCATAGAGTTTGTTCACAAGGATTTTTTTGGACCTTATAGAGTTTATAGTTTAAATGGAAACACTGTGCTTATGTTCTTATATATGACTTTTCCAGGTAAACTTGGGTATTCTTTCTAGATCAAGAAAGTCAAGCCTTATATTATTTTACCATGTATGATAAATATATAAAAAATATTAGTGGACTTAGGATTAATACCTTAATAAGATACCAAGGCCATGAGTTTAAAAATCAAAATATTGAATTTTTTTCTCACAAAATGGTTATAATCATAACTTTTATGCTCCTAATACCCCGTAATAGAATGGAGTTAAAGAAATGATAAATAAAACACTTTATTAAATTTACAGAACTATGCTTAATTAGTATGGAATTCCTATTTATTTTTCTCCATAGTATGCAAATACATATTTTTATATAATTAATAGTGTTTTAATTTTACCTATTTATAGAAAAAACCTTATGAATTATGGATACTAGAATGAAAAAGTTTAATTACTTTATAGTTTTTGGTTGAAAATTTTTTATTCTTAACACTATGTATAATATTGAAAAATTTTCTTCCAAGAGGGATGGAGGAATATTCCTTGGTTATTCAACTTCTAGAAAATACAATAAAGTGTTTAATAAAAGAACCAATACATTGGAAGAATCTGTTCATGTAAAATTTGACAAAACAGAACCATATGAGCCTAAAACCCCTTTATAAAACCTTAAGGATGATATGTAAATTCTGAATATCAAGGCTAAACCTTCTGAAAATTTTGTAAAACTAGAAGAAAAATCATCAAGTTCTAAGGAACAACCTAATCCTAAATCTGTAAATTGCCATGAGTTTCCTACCCTTTTTCCCTAGATATATAAGGACTCATAGATACCAATCTCTAGATGATGCAGTTGGATCCCTGTATGGAGGTACAACAACTAGATATTCTCTTAGACTCCTATAAATAATGATGACATTACTGTTTCGGTGCGGATGTGCGTCAGGTTTTTGTTCCGATGCTGTTCCTCCAGGACGCGTTCGCGCGTGCGCCCGTCGACCCAAGGGGATGGGAGCGCGGCTTGTGGTCCCGCAGTCCCACTTTCCAAAGGCGAGCGGCATCCGTCCCTTATTCAGGGACGTCTACTCCTTGATCGAAACCGGGATGTTGGGATGTCGGCTCCTCCTTATGTGGATGTCTCCTCAGAACTCGTCACCTAATCCGGGTCTCCCTCATAGATTTAAGAATGTTCGTGAATCTCATTCCCGGTGCCATATCTTCATGGACACCGGTTAATTACGCTGCTTCCGCCCAGACGCTCCAAGGAGTCTGGTCGGGGCAGCAACATGCGGTGAGGAGACCGGGTAGCTCTGGGTGTTGGGGGAATGTCTTAACACTGCGGCTCTGCATGTCTGCCTTCCGTCCCTAATTGGGCTTCTCGAAGGCGTGATGGCCAGAGGCATCCCGCGCTGGGTGCGGGGAACTGCGTCACCTGAGGTTTTCCTCAGCTTCCCATGTTTAACACAGGGTATGCCGTGAGTTTAATGTCCAGCGGGGACGACATCGGACTGATCAACATGGGGAGTGGATCAGATGACAGAACCCCTTGCGGGGAACCTCCGACGCTGGGGCCAGCACATGGGCGGCTTCCCAAGTGAAGTGGAGTGGAATGAAATGGCATGACCCCACCGGGATGTGGCGGCCCGGGTAAGGATCAGGATGGATGATGGAGTGAAGAGCTTGGACCCCGTAGAGGCTTCCTACGTACCGCGCGTTAGAGCGGAACAAAGTCAACGTAGTTTGTATATGCAGTTTAACGTCATGTCGGACGATGGCAAGCCGACTCACAAGGAGGTCGAGGCTGTCGGGCGGAGGATTGAACCGAACCACCTCGCACAGAGGGGGATGGGACGGACGGGTGGATCACAGTTTCATGTCATGCAGGACGCTGGTCTTTGGGGCTTACACTCTAAGGAGGCCCGTATGCGGAAAAGCTCAGTTGGAGAGGGACTTGGGCCAAAGGTGAGAGACCTCGATCCCTGTCGCGCCCTCTACTGGCTTCGGCAGTGGGGAAGCACAATGGAGATACACACGTGCAGTCTCCCACAAGGGCGGATTCATAGGTGAATCGACGCGAATGTGAACCCGGGAGGGGTCCACTGATGGACGAACCGACGTGAATACGACCGGGACGACCAGGTGGTGGGCTTGAACCTCAGGTAGGCTTCCTACGTACCCTTTTTAGGAGACAGGGATCAAAGTCCACGTAGTTCATTCTGTCAGGACTTACGCACTAATGCAACCTGAGTGCGGAAAAGCTCAGTTGAAGAGGGACTTGGGCCGAAGGTAAGAGACACCTCGATCCCTGTCACGCCCTCCACTGGCTTCGGCAGCGGGGAAGCACAATAGAGATACACATGTGCAGTCCCCCACAAGAAACTAGGGGTTTGTAATACCCTACCCCCGTGGGCGAAGGCCACTCCAATGAATCATCCCTAAAGAGGGGCAATCCCGACATCCCTGAAGAGACGAGCGGGTGGGGGCCACATCCAAACCGGGGGGGGACCCTGCGTGCGGGGAACGGGATCGGGTGAAGCGGACGGTTTAATGTCTTGCCGGACGAAGTACAGTTTAACGTCGTGTGTTGAGGACGAAGCGGACGGTTTAACGTCATTCCGGACAAAGTACAGTTTAACGTCGTGTGTTGAGGACGATGGATGCTTGGCAGTCTAACGTCCTGCCGCGCGGACGTAGATGCTTGGCAGTTTAACGTCTTGCAGTGTGGACGAAGTACAATTTAACGTCATGTTGGACGAAGATGCTTGTTAGTTTAACGTCTTGCAGTGTGGACGTAGTAGTGCCGACGATGCGTCCATGTCACTTCGCGCGAGACTGGAGGGCCGCACGGGAAGACAACGCACAGTGCGGGCACCCGGGATGAAGATCATTGGGCGCCACGCAGGCGGGTACCCTCAGGGGGTCAAAGGGGGCGACCCTGGCGGTTTGCGTGCAAAAGAGGAGCTTGGCGCGGAATACCGCTGGTCATCGGGCAATTGGGCGACTGGTGCGCAATTGGGCCAGCGCTTTGCGCGCGGAAGGTGGAGATTGCGCGCACCGGGCCTCTGATAGCGCGCGGGGGCAACGGACCATTCTTTAACGAATGGCCACTTAGTAAGGGGGGGGGGGTGCGCGCAATCGGGCTGGATTGCGCGCACCCGGGGGGCAATTGCGTGCAAGAGGCTTCTTTTGCGCGCAAAGGCCTTCGGGTGAGAAGTTGGTCAAAGGAAAGAAGCCAAAGGGGTTGTGCGCGAAGGCGAACCCCGAGGCTTGCTTGCGCGAAAAAAAGAGGTTACCTGAAGATCGGCATTGCGCGCGGAGGGGGAGGGATTGCGTGCACGAGCGACCCTTCGAATTCTGGAAACCTTCAAAACTTCGGGGGTCGCCTTGTATTTATAGGCAACCCCGGGCGCGCAATTCGGTTCGCGGGCGTGCAATTCGGCTCGGGCGCGAAATAGGGGCCCGGTGCGCAATAGGGTCGCGCAGGGACGTCGGCCGCGGAAAATCACGCGTCGGCTCGGCCCATTGCGCGAATCCCGGAAGGATTGCGCGCGCATAATCAATATTGCGCGCGAGCCTCCGATATTTCGTGCAAGGCCTTCGGGCCTTCCGAAACACGCTTCTGACTCCAAATATGACCTCGCCTTCCTTACCCGGAACCTCGTTTGAGGAGCAACGGACTTTTCCGGCGTCTACAAAAGCCCCCCCTCGGAATCTGATCGGCGAGAGGTCACAACGATCGGATTCCGAGGGAGACGCCGGAATGCCGAAGTCCTGGGCGGCGCAGGACTTTGGCGCGCAAAAAAGGGCGTCGGGCGCGAAATTCACTGCCGTGGTCGTGCAAAGTGCTTTCCGTGCGGCTCGGGCACCCGGCCTCGCCTATAAATAGGGGCCCTGGGTTCCGCGTGCCGTACACAGGCCTTCCGCGCGATAAGCTTGCAAGCTCTCGTGCGCGAAATTGCCATTGCTGGCGCGAAATTCACCTGTTCGGTGCGCAAAACCCATCCGGATTTCGTCTTGTTTTTGCGCGAACACCCGGGGTTTTACGCGACAGACTTCCCAATTGCACGCCGTCCACTAGGATTGCGCGCCAACTTCCAAATTACTTTACCAGCTTCCACCGATCCCGCACGCCTCATCCCTTAACCCACACGACTCCCGGAGCTTCTGAGATGGCCGCGAATCAAGTGAATGAGGGGGATGCCGCCATTCGCAGAGCTGAGTTGGCGGCGAACGAGGAGGTCTATGGATCCAAGGAGATTGTTTCCAACAATAAATCCTTGTTTGATTTTCTGACGCCGGCCCAGAAGACGTATCTGTTGTCGGACAACCTTCCACTCTGGAACTACGGCATCATGGATGAGGTTCCGGTGCCGGGGTTCGAGGTTGATGTGCCACAGACCTGGGTGACTTGGGAGGACGAGCTTCTCTGCTACAGCATCACCAACAACGGGCATCCTTCCAGGGAGACCAGGCACATAGATGTCTATGTCATGAACCCGAGGACACGAACCATTACCAGCAGTGAGCCTACTGCGAAGAACTCTCCAGCCCTCTACTCGAGCACGTATCGCCAGAGTGTCACCGACGACACCAAGGGCTGGCTGAAGGACTGGGACTTGCAGTCTGGGGGAAATTTCACCAGTGAGTGTGCCTGGGCATTCTAGGTACGCCACACCTGCGATCACTTCGCGGAGGAACTGCGGTACATCAGCCTGTTTGAGGGGGTGTGGACGTCACAGTTACACTTCTAACAGCAGCCCGAGCTCGGGCCGGAGCTGTTCACCTACTGGTCCCTGGATACCAACACCTTCCATCTTCACCATGGGGAGGTCAGCATCGGTCTCTGGGACATCCACCGCATCGGAGGTATCCCGCTGGAGGGTTACCAATACGATGAGTTCCTGCCTCTGAGGAACACCTAGGGCGACAGGTCACGAACTCCCATCCTGACATGGAATCTACTGGATCTGGCAACACAGTGGCTCGAGGTCAAGGACTTCCACAAGGACATATCCTACAAGGAGTGGTTCGGCCAGTTCTTGGAGCATGACCCAGCGGTCAAGATGCAAGGCAGGGGGAAGTGGTGCCCGACCGCGGCTCAGAGGATTCGGAACGGGTCGTACTGGCGGGTCCTGGAGACGGGAGACTACCGCTCATGGGGGTACCGCGTCATCGAGGCCCGGGACCCAAATGTCAGGTACGCGGCGTTCCTGGCCGCCTTTCTGAGTGGGTGGCTCCTGCCAGTGCGGGACGCGAGGATCGGCGTCCGCCCGACGACACTGGTGATGGCGGGCGCCATGGCTGCCAACAAGAGATACAACCTCGGGGTCCCAGTGTTGGCTAAGCTGTACGCCATCTTGGGATGCATCTCGCGAGGGGGGTCGCCACGGAGGATCTGTGGGCCCTTTCAATTCTTCCACAGCTGGGTGGCTGCTCACCTCGGTGGGTACACGTTTCCAAACGCCATCATTCATCCGGGCAACAGCCTGCGACCCTCCCTGCTGAACATCGCGGGGGTCGCTCCGATGACCCTAAATGAGGAGGGCGTGAGGATTCGGATTTTCAATCACGCCAATTTCAACTTCAGCCCGTTCCCCACTCCCGTTGGCCAGATGATCGACAATGGACAGGGTCCGCTGGAGAAGCACGAATACTTCCTGAGCATGCGTGGTGGGGTGCTTGTGGCTCGGATCGACATGAAGGTGATCTGCGAGCCCTACGTGCCAACCCGGTTCGCCAGGCAGTTCGGGTGCCTTCAACGGATGCCGAAGAGGGTATTCTCTGCTGTCCGGTAGGAGACGAACCCTTGCGTCCTTCGCCAGATGTGTCTAATGTCCGCCGCTTTCAGCTCTGGCGATGTCATCACTCTCCCTCCTACCGGGGTCGACGCAGGCTTGGAAACCGAGTACGCCGAACACTAGGCCATCGCGTACCCCGAGGGGCTTCTACGGAAGCCAGTTCGGCGGCTCGAGGTCGCCCGTGCAGAGACCGGGCATCAAGGAAAGAGGCGAGGCGCCGTTACCCAGGGGAGAACGGAGGCGCGCCAAGCAGCGGAGCCGGCACGGGCAGGGACTTCGGCGGCGGGCACATCGCAGGCTGCCGCCACGACTTCAGCGCCCAGAGAGGGGGCACATGCGGTGGTCGGGGAGTGGCCCGGGAAGTAGATAAGGCGTCTGCTCGAACCCTCCCATGATGCAGTCTTCCCAGCGCTGTGGTCGGCCTGGATGACCCTGCGGCAGTCGCTGGGGACCGAAACCATATGGCAGAAGATAACCAGAGAAGGGATCCATCTGCCAGAGGTCGGGCGCCTTCAGGTCGCCGACAGGGTGAACTTCCACCGGCGGTATGCGTATCTGACGGCCATGGACGAGTACGCGTGCCAACGTGGTCAGCGTGCGGAGCCGTCCCTTCTGGTGAAGGTGATGCTCGGTCTAGAGCCTGCTCCAGAAAAGATTCCGCCAGAGGAAGGTGATAGTAATGATGACTCCGAGGAAAAGGAGGAGACGGGGGAGGATGAAGGCTCTGAGGTAAGGTCCCATCCGGGGAGCCCGCGGGAGAGCGGCGAGGTGGCCGGCTCTGACAATATTGATATCACTGAGCTCCTCGAGGTCCGCTTCTATCCCTACTCAACCTGCTTCGTCCATTCTCTTATGCAGCTTCTAACCGATTTCTTCATCTTCCTCATGAGTGCACGGATGTTGGTCAGGCATCCTCAGCAGGAGTAGGAGAGGCGCCAGCAGGACAGGGCGGGGGCCAGACACCCATCATTGAATTGACAAGCGCTGAGGGTTCCCCTGCTGCAATTGCCCCTGCGGCGGTCGGGACAGCGGAAGATGACGCTCTGGATTCCCGTAAGTCTCCCTACTTTACTGTTGGTGCTTGCCATTGACGATCCGTGACTAACCACGGCATGCCCTGTGCAGTGATCTCAATACTGGGGGCTCGTCGGGCTGCCGAACCCGGGCCATCCACGAGTGGTCCAGCGGCAGACATGCCGCCTGCTCCGGAACAGACTTCTCAAACCGAGCCGGCCCCACCAACTGCTGATCAGGGGGCAGCGGACGCCGGCGGTGCTGCCATCGGAGAGAGGTCGGGGGCTGACGAGGGTGTCAACGCTGCTGGGGCGAGAGAAGAAGGTCGCCCAGATTATGGGGAACCTATCCCCCGTGAGGGCATCCCAGGGGAGGACCCTGAAGCAGACCTGCTGGCTGCCTTCCCTGCCTACCGGCCTACCGACCCCGAGGAGATGGACGACTCGAACACAGAGGAGGTCGAGGAGAGCCGGATAACACGCCGCAGGGGGTGGAAGTGCATCCAACGCTTCCTCAAGCGACCCTCATCGGTGTGGCTGAGGTGCATGGGATCGCTTCAAACCTGGATATGCTTCCTGTGTGCCGGGGGAGCCGATGCTCGACGCCTCCATCTGACAGTCCGTGATTTCATGGCCGAAAAGATGCGCGAGAGCCGCCGGCGTGCTGACGTCGCACAATGTCGGGACATGTCGGAGAACACGCGGGCGCTCCTCGTGGCGGAGCAGGAAGTCCGGCGCCTCGAAGAGCAGGCGGCAGTGAAGGAGGCCTTCGTCGCAGTGTGCACTGAGCTTGTGGAGCAATTAACGGCCCAGCTAGAAAACTCCCAGGTACAGCTGACGGAGGCGGGCCACCAGATGGTCACACTTCAAGTCGAGTGGGAGCGTGCACAGGTCATGATCGGCGAACTGCGTGCTGCGATCGCCGACGAAGAGAGGGCATGCAGAGAGCGAGAAGCAGCTCTGGAGGCCGCCAGCCAAAGGGTAGCGGCATTGGAAAGACACATTCAGCACGCTAATCCCTAGGGGCTTTGTTTTTTCCATTTTGCTTCCTCTACTCAATACTTCGATCCATTTGTATGAACCAACATATTTATCTGCATCTTTTGGCTTAATGTGCTCAACCACAATTCATTGTATTGCGGGAGCGTTAACCAAGCTTTAGGCATCCACAATTGGGCCTGGATTTCTAAAGAAAAGAGGGAGATCATTCCTAGGAAAGGAGACCTCAGACCTAATCAATGTACCATCCCCCAACTTGTTCCAACACACGAGCGGGACAACGCTAGGGGCGTTGAGATTTTATCCGAACATAGGGAAATGAGAAAGGGTGAATCGCGTGTCCCAAATTCAGAAATCCACGATGGTCAGTATCCCAGGAAATGCCCAAGACGGTAAGCTGACAATGTATCAATCGACCATAATACTGCAATAGACGGATCGAAGGTCATTATTCATGTTGCAGGAGGCGGATCCCACGTCATCATTAATACCGCTTTGGGGGTTCCTTCAGACACAAGGGTGGAAATCCGGATCAAAATGGCATGCGAAGCGTGGGGCAAAGTGATGATTTTTTCGGACAGAATCTAACACTCCCAAAATTGCGCCACCGTGGGGAAAGCGTATTAGGCGGATGCACTAATCTGACCGTGAATCACCCCAATTCTCAGACAGAACCTCTTTGACGAGGAAACTGTCGTTTCCCATCATTGCAGTGGGGCATCCTGAGCTGAATCAGGGAGAATATCATAGCCGCACCACTCTACCAGAAGCCAGGCCAGACGACCGGCGACGAGGAGGGGCGGGACTTAGCGACCCCTGAGGCTGGACCCAAGTCGAGATGCCCGGGAGTTCCTACGTACTCCATCAGGCTGGAGATCAAGCCACACGTAGTTCTGAGAGTGCAGTTTTAATGTCATGCGGGACGTAGAACCCCGATTAGGGAGATCTTAGTTTAAGGTCGTAGAGCTCGGACCATAGGGGAAGATCTTAGTTTAAGGTCTTAGAGCTCGGACCATAAGAACCTCAAAGTGAGCCACATCGTGGTCCTGTCCCCTGAATATGCGAAGATGCACTGAGGGATAGTGTCAAGAGTGCCGAGATTTTTCCTGGTCAGAATGGGGGGTGGAAAATGTAATGTGAATCATGCAGCCATTCACTCAAGGACTGGGGGCACCGGCGTAACGATATGGGAGTACTGCCGACCGTGGCGGAAAAGCAGCATCAATATCGCACTGACCGTTGATGGAATGAGGCAGCAAACGAGCATCAACCGCTCAAGCGCAGGATTCATATCGATTCGCTGCCCAAGGCCCTTGGGGGAACCAGGCCGAATCGGTGGGAGAGCACTGAGGCATTGTATCCAGACCGCTCGCGGGGGTTCCACCCAGGGCGTAGGCGATGGGTCCGAATGAAGGGGAGCACGAAGCCGGAAAAGTGGAAGGAACCTGACTGAGCTGAACCTGACCCTCCTAGCAATAAACCAGAGTACTCTTGACACCGGTGGACCACTGCAAGGGGTCGAGGGACACGCCTTGAGGGTGACCCAACGGCGGCAGATTCCCCAGAGAAGGGGGAATCTCTAAGAGGTGGGGGGCTGGACCCGAAGTTTCAAACATCCGGGCGTTCCTACGTATCCCATAAGGATGGGAGTCAAGCCACACGTAGTTCTTGATGCGCGGCGCAACACAATCGGGCACCAGCGCGGGGAGGGGTCCGGGTCTGGCCCTCACACCCAGAAGAAGCGGTATTTTATATTTCTTGTTTGTCCTTAAAGGTGGATGGTTTTTCTTTGTGTAGCGACATGCCTGTGATTTAATAAATCCCTGGCATCGCCACAATAATCAAGCCATGAAAGGCATTGATAAATGGTGTGGTTATTAACCAGCTCCCAACGTGAGTGTCCCCTGGGGAGAACATCACGATGCAGTGTCGTTTCTCGTCGGGCGGCCAAGACGATCACAGTTTACGGTCGTGTGGTAAGACCAGGCAACACAGTTTAAGGTCGTGTGGCTCGGACCATGGAGGAATCTGATTATTGCGGTAAGGCAGACACAGCGGAGGTGGGGACACATCCCATCCCTACGGTCACGCACAATTCCAGGAGAAGGATCCTGGGATGGGGGCCTGCATATGTCTATCAACCGAGGGGCAGAGATGCTAGCCTCCAGCTATGCTGGGCCCAGAACGCGATTGTCCGGGCGAATCCTTCCTCCTCATGGGGACGAGTGTCTAGCTACACAAGGCCCTTAGGGAGGACATTAGCACATATCCTTGGTGCTCAGATCGTGGGAGCCTCGAAAGACACCATTACCCTGGTTGGCATGCATAACGTGTAGAGGTGTACTAAAGGTCAGTATGAAGAGAGAGAGTGCTGAGATTCCACTACAACGCACAGAGGCGGAGTGTGATGAGGACTGCGCAACCAATGTTCAGAGCCTGAAAGAGCCGACATGGTGATAAAGGATGTTGCTGACCATATTCGCAACACAACATCCGATCGCGTCAGCCCAGGATGAGGCAAGAAAACGAGCATCAACCGCTCAAGCTCAGGATTCATATCGATTTGCGGCCCAGGACCTGCCGGTAAATCGACCCGGAGCGGTTGGAGAGCACTGAGGCATCGTATCCAAACCGCTAACGAGGATCCCTTTGAGTGAAGGCTCGAACAAGAGGAAGCGCGAGGCCTAACAAGTAACACAAGACTTGTCGGGATTGAATCCGAAACTACAGGTCATAGACCGGAATACCCAAAACATGTTAACATATCACCGGAAAGGGTCGGAGGACTCACCTTGAGAGCAACCAAATGACGGGGTTGGACCTGAAACACAAACGTCCAGGCGGTCCTACGTATCCCATATGGATGGGAATCAAGCCGTATGCAGTTCTTGAGAGGCAGTTTAACGTCATGCAGGACGATGAGGGGTGTGCGGTAGTCCCACACACGGGGGAGGCGTACGGCGCGGCCAGTAGACCGACGTGAATGAGTACATAATACCCCACTCACGCCATACGCCTCGCACAAAAAGGAGGGGAACTTGGGCCAGAGGCCCAACGCGGGATAGAGATTCCCGGGAAATCGGGCTGGGCCTGAAGCATGAATGTTCAGGCGGTCCTACGTATCCCATAAGGATGGGAATCAAGCCGCACGTAGTTCTTGAAGTGAATTTTAACGTCATGCAGGACGAAAAAGAAAGGGGGGAGCGGAAGGCATCCCCAAACGAGGGGGGCGTACAGCGTGGCGAGCAAACCGACGTGAATGAAGGCATAGCCCCGCGTTCACACCATACGCCGCATACCCAGAGGAACTTGGGCCAAAGGCCCGAGATGGGATGGAAATTCCCGAAGGATGGGGCTGGGCCTGAAACATGAATGTTCAGGAGGTCCTACGTATCCCATAAGGATGGGAATCAAGCCGCACATAGTTCTTGAGGTGCAGTTTAGCGTCATGCAGGACGAATGCTGAACAGTTTAACGTCTTGTAGCTCGGATGTGGTGCAGTTTAGTGTCATGCGGGATGAAGTGCAGTTTAACATCATGCGGGACGACGGACGCTTAGGCAAAGTACTGCTTGAGGAACCTAGCATTGGTGGGAGGAGTGACACGCTCGCCATCCATAGTCTCTAGGGAGTACGCACCATTGGGATAGACCTTGTGGACGACAAAAGGTCCCTCCCACTTGGGCTCCAACATGGGCTGCTTCCTGCCGGGGATCATTGGTGCTCTTAGGTCCAGTACTAGGTCACCCTGTAGGAAGGAGTATAGGCGAACCTTCTTATTGAAAGCTCGAGCCATTCTGATTTGATGCCTCTCCATGTTGTGCAAAGCGCGAAGCCTATTCTCATCCAGTGCTTCCAACTCGACTAGATGGGTTTCAGCAGCTCTGTCTGGCGCTTGCTGGTCGTAGACCGTAGTGCGCAAGGACGGTAACTGGATCTCGATGGGCAGGACGGCCTCAGCTCCATACACCAGGGAATAAGGGGTCATCTGGGTGGAATTGCGAGTCGTCGTCCGATAAGCCCAGAGGGCATTGGGGAGCTTGTCCGGCCAACTCTTCTTGTTCTGACCAACCATCTTTTGCAGAATGTTAGAGAGGGTCTTGTTAAACGCCTCAATCTGTCCATTCGCCTGCGCATGATAGCGAGATGTATGGTTCGAGCGAATGTTGTACTTGGCGTACAATTTCTTCAGCTCGGCTACTCGGAAATTGGCTCTGTTATCCGTGAGGATAGCGTGAGGAACTCCAAATAGATAAATGATGTTGGAGGTCATGAAGTCAGCGATAGAACAGGATTTGACCTCTCTGAGCGGAATCGCCTCTGCCCATTTGGAGAAGAAGTCTGTGGCGGTCAGAATGAACCGGCACTGGCGAGCCGTCACCGGCAGGTAAGGTCCCACAACGTCCATCCCATAGACTGCAAAGGGCCAAGAATACCTGGTGGTATGGAGAGGCTCCAGCGGCCTATGCACAATGTTCGCATGAACCTCGCACGCATGGCACTTCCTGGCATACTCGATGCAGTCATGGATCATGGAGGGCCAGAAGTATCCCAACCTGCGAATCTGGTGGGACAGCTTCGGCCCAGTCTGATGGGCACCACATGAACCAGCATGAACCTCTTGCATGACTTGTGGGATCTCAACTCCTTGAAGGCAACGAAGGAGAACACCATCAAATCCGCGTCTATAGAGGATCTGCTCCAGGCCGGGACTGCTCTGGAAGGCAAACTGCGATGCGCGGCGTCGAACTCGCTCACGCTCGGCCCGATCCGACGGGAGAATTCCATGTTGGAGGTACTCAACCAAAGGCGTCCTCCAATCAGGGGCCGATTCGACTGCCATATCTGGGGTACTCGGGGCTCCAGGCACAGGGGCAACCGTGGTTAGATTACTTACCGACGGGACGCGATCTCCTTCCGGGATAACGGGAGCGATGAGCCTGCGGTGCGTCACGCGGATGATCAGGTTGTCCTGTTCAGGCTCCGCGAGTGACGCAGCCAGGCTGGCCAAAGAATCTGCTCGACCGTTCTACGACCGGGGAATACGGACAATTTCTGGCCGAGAAGGGAACTGGGCCATCAGGAGGAGGGTGCACTCCAGCAATGGCACAAGTTCCGGCTTCCTGACAACATAGTCGCCATTGATCTGCCTAACGACCAGCTCGGAGTCCCCTTTCACACACAGATGGGGCACGTCGATCTCGAGAGCTAACTCGAGGCCAGTGATGAGGGCCTGGTATTCCGCCTCATTGTTGGTACATCCCTCCGACAACAGGAAAGAGTATGGAAGCACGGCTTGCTCCGGGGTAATGAAGACGATACCCAAACCCACTTTGTTGAGCTTAGGATTATCGAGTCTTCTACTGGTGGGGCTCCGGGAGGCACCGTCAAAGTGCATCTGCCAGCATGGATCGACACGATCGACCGAGAGAACGACTTCATCAGGAAAGCCTAGATCCAGCGGCTGATCCGCAGAGGTTGGGTGAGCAGCCAGAAATTCTGCCAACGCTTTCCCTTTGATGGCCTTCTGAGACACATACCTGATGTCGAACTGCTGGAGAATCACAGCCCACCGCGCTAGACGGCCAGTCAACATAGGTTGGCTCAGTATATATTTCAACGGGTCTACCCGAGAAACCAATTGTACCTCGTGGTGCTGCAAGTAGTGCCGTAATTTTTGTACGGAAAATACGAGTGCCAGGCAGCTCTTTTCGATGGGGGAATACCTAACTTCCGCATCGAGGAGCATCCGACTGAGGTAATAGAGGCTATTCCTTGTTCACTCGTTGTTCTTCTGGACGAGAAGGGCACCAAGGGACCGTTCCAGGGCAGTCACATAAAGGACCAGCGGCTTCCCGGATATAGGCGGCATCAGAACCGGAGGTTGAAGCAGGTACTACTTTATTTCTTCGAAAGCGGTCTGACACTCCTTATCCCATACATAGGTGGCACCTTTCTTCATGAGCCGAGAAAAGGGCCTACACTTGCCGGTCAGATTCACGATGAATCGGCGTATATAGGCTAAGTGGCCTTGGAACCCTTGCAGTTCCCGGATGTTACCTGGGGGAGGCATCTGGCTAATCGCCCTGATTTTCTCTGGGTCGATCTCAATACCTCGGTATATTACCACAAAGCCAAGAAACTTCCCGGAGGTGACCCCTAAGGCACACTTCAACGGGTTCATCTTCAGGCAGTGAGACCAGAGGAAGCCGAACACTTTCTCAAGATCTTTGAGATGGTCCTGACGCTGGCGCGATTTGACCACCAAGTCGTCGACGTAGCATTCCACCAGTGTGCCGAGGATTGGCTTGAATATGCGGTGCATCGCCCGTTGATAGGTGGCACCTGCATTCTTCTGGCCGAAGGGCATGATCTGGTAACAAAATATACCTTGGGGGGCCCTGAAGGCAGTGAACTCCTCATCCTCAGGGGCCATCCGGATTTGGTTGTATCCGGAGTATCCATCCATGAAGGAGAGGGCTTGGAACCCTTCCGTGGCGTCAATCAACTGCTCTGTCACCGGAAGGGGAAAATCATCCTTCGGACAGTGGCGGTTGAGATCGCGGAAGTCGATACAGACTCTGATCTGCCCGTTCTTCTTCCTGACTGGCACAATGTTGGCCAGCCATCTGGGGTACTGAACTTCCCTCATGAAGTTGGCTTTGATAAGCTTGTCATCTTCGGCCTCAACCATGGCACCGTGGAATGGGTGCATCTTCCTTGGAGGCTGCTTGATCCCACGATGGTTCGTCGGGAGACCAAGGCGGTGGAAGGCTACCTGAGGATCTAGCCCCGTCATCTCGTCATAGCCCCAAGCGAACACGTCACGGTGCTGTCTGAGGAAGTCTATGTACTGCTGCCGCTCCTCAGAGGGCATGGCGGCACTGACCAATGAGGGTCTTGGATCTGCCTCGGTTCCAAGGTTCACCTGTACTAACACATCGACCGTGGTGGAGACGCCCTCCTCAAAGGCTGGGGGTGCATCTTCCACGTCCTCTCCACTCGGGGAGGGATCGTCCACGGGAGAGATTGCGTTGGAAACTGCATTGGGGCCACCAGATCCTGCTAGGCCGCTGGTGCTGGCTTGGGCGGTCGCGGTCATCTCATCAGGAGACTCACAGGCCGTCGAGACCATGGCTACGTCCAACCGATGGATCGGGAGGACGTAAGCGTCATCCAAACTTGCCCAGGGATCACTTGCAACAGTGACAGGCTCAACCTCACCTGTCAGGATCTGCTTATCCTTGCTCTTGTAATAGTACGCGTCCAGATAGCAGGCTTCACATGAGGCAAAAGGAGAGGCATCTCCCTGAAGCACGCCTACTCGACCATTAAGGGAGTATTTAAGGCATTGGTGGTATGATGAGGGAGCCGCCGCATGAAGGTGGAGCCATGTCCTGCACATCAATGCATTGTACGCAGTGTCCTGAGAGACTACCATGAATTCGGTGTTGGAAACCAGGTCACCGAACTGGGTCTTCAAACGTATTTTGCCGACCGAAGTTTGCTCGGTACGGTCGTACCCCTGGATCCTGAGGTCGGAGGGAATCAAGTCATCCTCAGACAACCCCAATCTCCGGAGCGTCCGAGTTGGAATCAGGCTAATCCCGGACCCCGTGTCGACAAGACAGCGCCGGACTTCAAGACCATTGAACTGGCCAGTAACATACAACGGACGAATGTGCCCCTGTATAGGAGGGTCTTCATCCTCACCAGAGAACGAGATAACTGCCTAACATTCGGCATCCTCAATCGTTTCGGCGTGAAGGACCTATGCAGCCACAACCTCCATCTCAAACTGGAGGGGGCTCTTCAGGGCTTCAGCGAGCGCCTCGCGCATCTCAGGTGACAGGCGCAGCGCCTCAAGGATGGAGAGCCTTGCTGGGATGTCGGCCAAGTGCTTCAGGACATCATACTTTCTTGCCAAGCGCGAGCCCCTGTTTGCAGGAGGTTGCTCTGCGGTTGGAGGAATGGCGGGCCTTGCCGGTTGGACCGGCGGCCGATTGGTGCTTGGCGCATCTCGCTGTTCACTGGTTGAAGCCCGGGAAGTGGTCACCGTACTGGGGCCAGGAGGCCGGGATGGACTCGTGGCAGGACGGAGCTGGTCGCGACGCGGCTGAGGCGGTTCTGCCTGGTCCCATACCACAAACAGTGGCGGAGGCGAATCAGTCATCCCCGGATGGGGGGCTGCGCACGCTGAGCTCGGTTTTGAGCCTACTGCCTAGTCTCAGTGGCATGCACGGCCTGGCTGGAGGTACCAACTGTTGTGCCCCAGCGACTCCTATTGTTGCGGTTCCTCCGACGGTGGCGATGACCGGGGACACTAGGGAGGTCCACCTGGTGTTCTTCAACGTCGGGAACCGAAAAGGGATTTACCAGCTCGACGGTATTAACCGAAGCGTACCCAACACTGTCATCGGATGAATCATTCATCACCAGGAGGATCCGAGGAGGGACCCCCATCTCTGGGGGCATGAAATCGCCGAGAGTGCGGGATAGCGGCGGAATTGGCGGGGCGCGCTCTTCCTTCTTGCGCCGTCGTCGTTTGCTCTTCTCGGAAGAGGCAGGCTGGGACGATGATGCCGAAGCAGCACCCGTAGATTCTGGGGGCTCAGGCTGATTCAAGCACGCACGGATGATTCCATGGGCGCGAATAATCGTCTTGCTGGCCATCCAGTTATTATACTTCTGGGATCCGCGGTCGGTGACCAGCTGCCATTCGTCCTCGTCGCCACTATCGTCATCTGATCCCACGAACACACTTGCCACTTGTGCTGGAGCTGGGCCCAACCTGATTACATTGTTGTTAATCTGGTCTTGGAGCCAGTCCTTAAATAGGTAGCATCGCCGGATGGTGTGTCCCAGGGCCCGATGGTAAGGGAAGTAGCGGGGGTTGTCCGTGAGATG
Organism: Viscum album; assembly: GCA_963277665.1. Classification (NCBI taxonomy): domain Eukaryota; kingdom Viridiplantae; phylum Streptophyta; class Magnoliopsida; order Santalales; family Viscaceae; genus Viscum; species Viscum album. Next base: position 194,777,721 of record OY728157.1, on the reverse strand, counting down.
TGCCTCCTCTGGCCTCCAACACTCAGGAAGTCGCACAATCCTCTGCTCCAGGGCGCTCCGGAAATAACCGGGGACCTGATCCTCGTGAAATGAGTAAGTAAGGTATCACGGGGCCCTGGGAGCGTGGTCTTGACGAGGGGCTGGAGGGGCCTGTTGAGGAGGTGGACCCTGATTATCTCGCCTGGGTTGTGGCGGTACATTACGCGGAGGGGTCGGCCGGTTCTGGGGCTGCCGCTGCTGGGCCGGGAACTGAGCCCGTGGAGGCGGATTCCTGTGAGGTTGTGGAGCTGGCCTCACCGGCTGCAGCTCCAACGGCCTGGGGGCCTCTATTTGGGCAACAGCAGCAGGCTCAGCCCTGCTGACTCTCCTTGTAGGGATCATAGGAGGCAGCGGGTGTGCCTGACTGGCATGTTGCAGGGCTTCCTCAAGACGTTGAGCTTTGTCTGAGAAGTCCCTGAACCCTCCGGGGTAATTCTGAGTGATCAAGGAAGGGACCAGCTCGGTCTTGACGTTCCCGACACACATTGTCAGTAACTGCTCCTGAGTCAATGGCATGTCAAGGGAATACGTGAGACCCTTCCATCGGGCGATGAAATCCGCGACTCGCTCATCAGGCCTTTGCTTGCACTTGAAGAGGTCTGCGATACTCGTATTCCGGGTCGTGGAACTGAACTGGTAGAGGAACTGTCTACGAAGGTCCTCCAAGCTAGTTATCGACCCGACGGGGAGCTGGCTGTACCAGACAAATGCTGGCCCTTCCAGTGTCTGGACAAAGCAGCGAAGCTTAGCGGCCTCCTGCTGCACCGGAGTTCCCAACATAGGCCCGCACCTCGAGTTGAAATGGGCCAAATGTTGTGGCGGATCTCCAGTCCCGTTGAAGGGGGCGAAAGTGGGGTTCCCAAATCCTGGAGGTGCCGGCATGTCATCCACCCATTCTGGGTATGGCTTGCCGTCCGGTGGGATCGCCACTTGCCGAGTCTCCAAGGCTTCCAAGCGGGCGCTGAGTGCCGCCATCGGATCGTCCGAACATGGGTTCCAGTCCTGGCGAGGATCTCTAACCACGAGCGCATTGCATGGCCCTTCAATCGGGTCATCGACCGGGTCGTCGAACTCGGCAGCTCGTGGGATGGCGGGCAGAGCGGCCATTGGGGTAGCGGGAGGAATCCGAGCGGGGTCTCTCAGGTAGTCATGCTGCTCGGGAGGGTGTGGTGAAACATACCACGCCCTCTTGCCATAGGCAATGGCCTCTCCCCTGTCGGCAAACACGGCATAATCACGGTTTCCCGGGAGAGTCTCGTCGAGGAGTGGTTGCTCCTGTCCCTGCTGTCCTGGCCTAGGATCACCGTAGTCAGGCCGCCGCTCTGCAGCGCGCTCGGCGAGGAGCTGGTCAACTATCTTCTTCTGCTTGGCGAGCTGTTGACGTAGCGTGGCCTTTTCGGGATCCTCCTCTGCCCTCTGCATGGAGGCAGATGGGTCGGCGAGCTTTATAGCTCCGCCGTTCTCTTTACCTTTGCTGACGTTTCGGCTCAACGCCAGTGCTTCAGTGGGTGTGGGGAGACCCAGGAGGTTCCTCTGGTGACGATTAACTCTCACCGACGGATCCAACAACGGCTTGTCTTCGGGGGGAGAGCCCCCGTCGAGAAGTTCCGAGTCGTTCCCCTATCCCGATAGGTCAGCCATATTGACCGTCTCCATCCCTGGGGATGTACCCTCAGGGCCGCCCAGTGAGTCGGGATGTCGGTGAATCGCACTGAAGCGTAGGGCAGCATACTGCCCCCATCCACGGATGTACACGTGGGGGGTGGCTTCCTTGATAACCTTGCGGAGTACTTGAAAACACTCAACGCATCGTTGTTGGAGGGCCTCGTGGTGCCCAAATGACTCGGGGTGCCGAACCGCGGGGAGCCTGGCCAGGTCAATCTGACAGCACTGCTCACCAATATCCTCTAGGTGCGCTTGACTCCCGGGATATGGCATTTGTAGGTGGTGAAGACGGGAGTGAGTCTCCCGGAGAGTTCGGCGGAAGCATTCGAACTCATCCGGGGTGAGCGATTCTGGTGCATCAAAGTCCGGTCCTGCGACTGGCCAAAACTTCTCAGGGAAGTGGCTCTCTGCAAGGACGGTCCAGAAGCTCCACGACTCAAACTCGAGACCCAGGTCTTCTTGGTCCCCTTCAGTGACTGGGAATGGACGGCAAACCGGTAGTGGTGCCAAGGCAGGCCGCCGGGCCGACGGGCTGGCCGGCGGTGAATACGGCGAGCAGGCCGATTGGCCTCCATATCCCGGGCCGCCCTCTAAGGGTGGCGGCGCCCCAGCTACCACATCACGATAGGACGGGCCGGCGAGCGAACATCCTGCCGTAGCGTCAGTGCTCGCCGAGGGTGCACTAGATTGTGGCTCGACCGTCGGTCCCCAGAAAAGGTCTCCGGCTTCTCCGATCGAGGAAGAAGGCGCTTCCGGAAGGGCCGGTACCAACCGCAAGCTTGATACTTGGGGGTCCACCAGGCCCTCGCCACTCCAAATATACCTTCGGGGAGAAGCGGGGATCACATCGATCTCGCTCTCGGGGAGTACGAGGCTGACGTGACGCATTCCTACCCCTTCCCCTAACTGGCGGGATCGGGGGGAGGGCTCTGTCGCCGAATCATACTTCGCCTCTGTATCAGAGAAACGAACCGGTCAGATCTATGTCCGGAATTCTGTAACATTCCTCCCTCGACGTCGACGCCTCGCCTTCCTGCCCTTGGGTGGTTCTTCGGGGCGTGGCTGATCTCTGTCCTGGCGTCCTCTGGCCGCACCGGTGCTAGGGCCAAGAGGACTGGAAACCAAGGTGCGAGGAGCACCGGGACATATATCAAAGGGGACGCGGGGAGAGATGCTCCCGGGCAGGCCTTTGGGCCAGGATCGGAAGGTGGGATCACCCATGCCTCTTGGATCGGCCACACGGAGTAGACCCTACTGGTGAATAGCTCTACCGCGAGGTGGTCCGCGGTGGCTATTACCTGTACCAGCAACTGGGAGAGTCAACCCAACCTGCCTTTGGGGCGGTCGGGGCCTCGATCTAGGTCGGGCATAGAAGTGCCCCTGCTCAGGATGCGCAGGGGCCTGGTGACTGGAGCCAGCAGTGGCTTGGTCCAACGCGGCCACTGTGGCTAGGGCCCCAAGGGGGGCATCCTCTTCCGCTCGTGCCCGACATTGGCGTCGAGACAGAAGAGTTGGGATTAGCGGCGCAGGCAGGTGGAGAGCCCGTTCTTCGATTTGAGAAGCCGAGCGGCGGTGTCGACGTGACCTGGCAGGAGCCCTTATCGCGGATCCCTGGAGCGAAACTCAGATAGGGTGGTCCCGGACATCCTCCACCTCATCCGCATAGGGGAAGGAGCTGTCGGAGCGTTGCGGGGATAAACTCCCGAAGCGGTTGGACGTCGAGGTAGGCAGCGGTGCCTCCCTGCGCGGCCCTCGGGGGGCGGCGTTGGTGGCGAGGTGCAGCTTCCTTGAGGTCTAGGTGATCCATGTCCCTGGTGGGGATGACTCCCTCTTCCTCATATCTCCGCACCATGTTGTTGATCACCCTTCTCTGGATGACCTCCAAGGGGGAGAGAGGGCGTGGTTGCCCCACAGTTGCGGATGCTGGGACGGCTGTGGAACGGGCGGGACCGCACGGAGTAGCCGCGTAGGTGTTTCCCCTACCCGTGCGCCAGCGGGCGGGCGGCGATCGGGCACTGGATTGGGCAACCTGATTCCTGAAGACAGGGAGAAGAACTCGTTAATACTGACAGGAAAAGGAATCGACAATCGATCATTAGTGCCACGACGCCTTTCGTGGGGGGAACCCAGGCCATACCGGGTTCCGTGCCCCGATGCTGAATGCTTGGCCGGGCAACATGCTAGTCTTCCAACACCTCTGAAAGCTATCGGTATTCGTATTGAGGAGAAGAGATTCACGTTGGGTTCACCATTTTTCTGTTTCGGTGCAGATGTGCATCAGGTTTCTGTTCCAACGCTGTTCCGCCAGGATGCGTTCGCGCGTCCGCCCGTCGACCCGAGGGGATGAGAGCGCGGCTTGTGGTCCCACAGTCCCACTTTTCAAAGGCGGGCGGCATCCGTCCCTTATTCAGGGAAGTATGCTCCTTGATCGAAACCGGGATTATGGGATGTCAGCTCCTCCTTCCGTGGACGTCTCCTCGGAACTCATCGCCTAATCCAGGTCTCCCTCATAGATTTAAGAATGTTCATGAATCTTGTTCCCGACGCCATATCTTCATGGACACCGGTTAATTACACTGCTTCCGCCCAGATGCTCCAAGGAGTCTGGTCGGGGCAGAAACCTGCGGTGAGGAGACCGGGTAGCTCTGGGTGTTGGGGGCGTGTCTTAACACTGCGGCTCTACATGTCTGCCTTCCGTCCCTAATAGGTCTTCTCGAAGGCGTGATGGCCTGAGGCATCCCGCACTGGGTGCGGGGAACTGCATTACCTGAGGTTTTCCTCAGCTTCCCTTGTTTAACACAGGTTATGCCGCGAGTTTAATGTCCAGCGGGGACGGCATTGGACTGATCAACACGAGGAGTGGATCAGATGACAGAACCCCTTGCGGGGAACCTCCGACGCTGGGGCCATCACATGGGCGGCTTCCCGAGTGAAGTGGAGTGGAATGAAATGGCATGACCCCACCGGGATGTGGCAGCCCATGTAAGGATCAGGATGGACGATGGAGTGAAGAGCTTGGACCCCGTAGAGGCTTCCTACGTACCGCGCGTTAGCGCGGATCAAAGTCAACGTAGTTCGGATATGCAGTTTAACGTCATGCCAGACGATGGCAAGCCGACTCACAAGGAGGTCGAGGCTGCTGGGCGGAGGATTGAACCGAACCACCTCGCACAGAGGGGGATGGGATGGCCCGGTGGATCACAGTTTCATGTCATGTTGGACGCTGGTGTTTGGGGCTTACACTCTAAGGAGGCTCGTATGCGGCAAAGCTCAGTTGGAGAGGGACTTGGGCCGAAGGTGAGAGACCTCGATCCCTGTCGCGCCCCCTACTGGCTTCGGCAGTGGGGAAGCACAATGGAGATACACACGTGCAGTCTCCCACAAGGGCGGATTCATAGGTGAATCGACGCGAATGTGAACCCGGGAGGGGTCCACTGATGGACGAACCGACGTGAATACGACCGGGAAGACCAGGTGGTGGGCTTGAACCTTAGGGAGGCTTCCTACATACCCTGTTTAGGAGACAGGGATCAAAGTCCACGTAGTTCATTCTATCAGGACTTACGCACTGGGGCAACCTGAGTGCGGAAAAGCTCAGTTGAAGAGGGACTTGGGCCGAAGGTAAGAGACACCTCGATCCCTGTCACGCCCTCCACTGGCGTCGACAGCGGGGAAGCACAATGGAGATACACATGTGCAGTCCCCCACAAGAAACTAGGGGTTTGTAATACCCTACCCCCGTGGGCGAAGGCCACTCCAATGAATCGTCCCTAAAGAGGGGAAATCCGGACATCCCTACAGAGACGAGCGGGTGGGGGCCACATCCAAACCGGGGGGGGACCCTGCGTGCGGGGCACAGGATCGGGTGAAGCGGACAGTTTAACGTCTTGCCGGACGAAGTACAGTTTAACGTCGTGTGTTGAGGACGAAGCGGACGGTTTAACGTCTTGTCGGACGATGTACAGTTTAACATCATGTGTTGAGGACGATGGATGCTTGGCAGTTTAACGTCTTGCCGCGCGGACATAGATTCTTGGCAGTTTAACGACTTGCAGCGTGGACGAAGTATAGTTTAACGTCATGTTGGATGAAGATGCTTGTTAGTTTAATGTCTTGCAGTGCGGACGTAGTTGTGCCGACAATGGGTCAGTGTCACTTCGTGCGAGACTGGAGGGCCGCACGGGAAGACAACGCACGGTGCGGGCACCCTGGATGAAGATCATTGGGCGCCACGCAGGCGGGTACCCTCAGGGGGTCAAAGGGGGCGACCCTGGCGGTTTGCGCGCAAAAGAGGAGCTTGGCGCGCAATACCGCGGGTCGTCGCGTAATTGGGCGACTGGCGCGCAATTGGGCCAGCGCTTTGCGCACGGAAGGTGGAGATTGCGTGCACCGGGCCTCTGATAGCGCGCGGGGGAAACGGCCCATTCTTTAACGAATGGCCACTTAGTAAGGGGGGTGCGCGCAATCGGGCTGGATTGCGCGCACCCGGGGGGAAATTGCGCACAAGAGGATTCTTTTGCGCGCGAAGGCCTTCGGGTGAGGAGTTGGTCAAAGGAAAGAAGCCAAAGGGGTTGCGCGCGAAGGCGAACCCCGAGGCTTGCTTGCGTGAAATAAAAGAGGTTACCTGAAGATCGGCATTGCGTGCGGAGGGGGCGGGATTGAGCGCACGAGCGACCCTTCGAATTCTTGCAACCTTCAAAACGTCGGGGGTCGCCTTGTATTTATAGGCAACCTCGGGCGCGCAATTCGGTTCGCGGGCGCGCAATTCGGCTCGGGCGCGAAATAGGGGCCCGGCGCGCAATAGGGTCACGCAGGGACGTCGGCCGCGGAATATCACGCGCCGGCTCGGCCCATTGCGCGAATCCTGGAAGGATTGCACACGCATAATCAATATTGCGCGCGAGCCTCCGATATTTCGCGCAAGGCCTTTGGGCCTTCCGAAACACGCTTCGGACTCCAAATATGACCTCGCCTTCCTTACCCGGAACTTCGTTTGAGGAGAAACAGACTTTTCTGGCGTCTACAATTACTATATATTTTTTCATGAGATTACCAAATACTCTTAGAAATAATAATGAAATATGATTTATCATTGCCGCCTAACAAAATATAAGAATTTTTTTACTATAAGAGAAGATTTACCTATTGATCGCCTTATAAGGCTAAATATTAATGAATTTTTAATACATTATGATGTAACACTACCATTTTTTCTGATCAAGTTGCCTATTTTAAGATGAAATTATGGAATATTTTTCAAAATTCTCTTGATACCGAGGTTCATTTGAGCACCACATACCATCCTCAAATTGATGGATATTTATAAATGACTATATTAACAATGGAATACCCTTTGAGTTCATTCACACCAAAATTTCAAGGTATATGGGTGTAGTATTTACCAATGTTAGAGTTTTCCTATAGAAATAGTTTTCATTCAAGTATTAAAATGGCATGGTATGAAGAATTATATAGAAAGAGATTTTACATTCCAAATTTTTGGGATAAAGTAGTTTAAATAAAAACATTAGGTATGAAACTTATTCAAGAGATAAAATAATGGTAAAGGCTATTCAACCTCACATTATTGCAACTCAATGTAGATAAATGAGTTGTGCAGATAAATAGAGGAAATATTTGAAATTCTAAGTGGGGATAATGTTTTCTTGAAGGTACATCAATGGAAGGGTATTATATGGTTCTGTAAGAAAGGGATACAGATCCCCAGGTACATCAAACCCTTTGAAATTATTCATAGAATTAGAATTCTCACTTACTGTTTGGCAATTCAACCGAACCTCACAAAAGTACATGATTTGTTCTATATATCTTTAATAAGGAAATACATGACATACCCAATACATGTTATCACATTTGGAAAAATAGATTTGGAACATGATCTATCTTACTATGAAAAACCCATCCATATTCTTGAAACTAGAGAGCAAGTATTTATGAATTAAATGACTCATATGGTAAAGGTACTCAAGGGGAATCAGAAAATGGAGGAAACAGTGTGGTAACCATAAAATATTATAAAAAAGAAATACACCCATATTTCAGAATGTAATAAACCTCAAATTTTGAGGATGAAATATTTGTTGGAGTGAAATATATAACACCCCAATATTTTACAATACTTTTCTCATAGAATAAATTTAATTTTGTTAATATCTTATATTAGACGCAACAATGACGTTCTTCAATGGTTTGTATTACATGCAGGATTGAGTTTTACCGAATACTATTAATATTATACATTAAATTGGTGATTATAAATATAAAGAACTAAATTATGAAAATACATGGTTTTATTCATTAATTTTCAATTAATTAGAAAATAATATAACAAAAAAATTTAATAATAAAGAAATTTTTTTATAAAAAAAACTATTTTTATGCAACTAAGGTGTTTTATCTTAATAAATTTAATTAATTACTCTTAGTGGAATATATTAATTATATTTATCAATAAAAATGTTTTATATTCATCCAATATATTTTATAGATATATGATAAGAAATAAAAATCCAATTTTATGCACAAAAAGTTGTATTTTTCTGAAGACAGTCAGTTTTTCTTCCTTTTAATGAGGCATTTGTTTTAAAAATAAATTTTGAAAATTTAGTAAATTTTATTTTAAAAAATAAAAATAATTTTTATAATATAAATTTAAAAATTATCTTAGGGGTTATTTTTGGTATTTTTCAAAGAAGTTTTATTTTTTTATGAATTGTGAAAATACAAGATTTTAATTGAAAACAACCGCTTTGTTGAAATATTTTATGTTATTAAATTATATTTTTAATCGGTTTTAAAGTCACAATAGATATATTATAAATATATTAATCCAATTTAGTTCATTTTAATAATTTATATATTAAATTAAGATATAAAATCTTAGTAGCCTTTTGAATATTTTCACTTTAAAACCCCGCTTTCTCGTTCCGTCAATGAGATTAATTTTAAATTAAATTTTCCACCTATATGATTTAAATTTGGAAAAATGGACTCCATATTTGTAATAATAATAATTTTTAATTTTTAATATTTTCAACTTAATTTTTGATCAAATTTATTAGTGAAAATAGTTATAATTAATTAAATTGATTAAGAGAAAAATGAGTTTACTAAGGGACTAAACTTTTAAATTAAGGGGGGAAATGACCTATAAACTTGTCCAAAACCCATTTTATAGAAATATTTAGACCCAATAACGTATATTATAAATATTAATATATTATTAGGCTCTATTAACATGAAAAAATGTGGGTATAATTCACACTTTAAAAACATTACAAGTGTTCCACTCACCCTACTTATAAAAGGTCCCACTCTCCTCTCCACTTCACACCTTAAAACTAATTTGGATCATCCAAGACCTAAAAAATAACTAAAAAAATTCCCTATACTCATCCTATAATAATTATATTTAGGATAAATCTATCTTAGGAATTGATTAGTAAAAACCTAAGGTGGATACCTGAAAAGAGTTAATGTTCTTCTAAAAGCATTTTTATTTTATTTCCTTCTCCACCTAATTAAATTTTATATTATAACATGATTATATAATAACATTAGTATATATGGTATAATTATATGTTATTATGTTATGGTTATAACCTAAAGAATCACACATTTCTATCAAATGGGTTATAAAATTATCATTAGTGTGTACGGCGGACTACCGTTTTGTGAACCGAAGTTATCCATTTTTCCAATACCACCATAAAATTCTGTGAATAATGGTGGGTTTATAGTTTATATATGATATATATGATATTTATGATGATTTTATTATTCATAATTAGTATATCAAACATAACTTCAAGCTTTCCATTTTTTAGAAGATGATAACGTCGCTCGTGTGTACGACAGACTACCGCATCACAAAGAGATGTGATTCGTTCATGATTTACATGTAATGTATTAAGGATGGTTTTAATAAACATATATATTATATATGTCAAAATAATGATACTATAATATATATATATCATTTACTTTTCTTTCTTTAAATATGATAAGAAAATGGAAATAGTGTTTATGTGTACGTACGACCCACCATCTCCACAAACAGTGTATTCCATTTCCTGTCACAAACTTTTATGGGTTACTATATATATATACAATGAATATATATTATATTTAAATCATGGTGTAAATTTTTAATGTGATTAAATAATGATTTAATTAATAGGAACAAAAAATAAAAGCTTAAACAAAATTGAAAAACAAGGCAACTAACACACAAAATAATGAAAATAATGAAATATTATTAAAAAATGGTGATGAGATGCTAAAAAAGGATAATATATGATATTATAAATATTAATATGGTAATTTTATAAAATAATAAAATCCTTAAAATCATTATTTATGAGGTTAAATAGAATTCAACCAAAAGAAAACGTAAGGTAAGAGATTTTGTCTTAATTTACATTCCATTGAGACTTAATTGTTACTATGAACCAATTCACTTTCATGAGGTGCATATAATTCCAATTTAGAATTTAATTACATTAATTATTCAATATTAATTATGTTTTTATGTTTCAATTTGAATTATTTCATCCAAGGTAATTTTCTTTGAACATTATCATGTGATGAAAGTTATTTCGAAATATCATTTCCTTTTATAATTGTTAACATTATCTTCAAAAAATCCCTTTATTGTAATAAATTTTCATTGGAAATTAAATTCCTTTCAAATATAAATATTATTTTTAATGGATATTATTATTTCCTAAACCATATACAATTATTACATATTGTTTTTACTTTGAAAGTTATTTGATTAACTGGGGAAATATTGATAAATCTGCATCCTTTACTCAATAAAGATATTTGATAAGGCAAATTATTAATAAATTAAAATGATTATTAGATATATGAGGAATTATTTAAACTAGTTTTAAATGGTTTTGGATCATTTAAATTAGTCCCCTTGATGCATTGGTAGTCTCATGTGATGAATAAATTGGCCAAATCAGATGGGTTTTCCCAGTATGTTTAAACCGTCTTGTGAAAGGTCATGATGGAAAATGTTCCATCTTATTGGGAAAATTTGTGTCCAATATTAAAGAAATTAATTAATTTTTAATTTAATTATTATTACTTTCTATGATATTTTATCTATGACATTATATATGGATTCATTTCATTCATAGTTTATTAATTACATGACATGTGTTTCAGTTATTTATCTTTCTATATTGATTATTCCTTATCAAGATATTTATGTGGCATGTGCTTTCAATTTTCAAACATTATATTTTTATAATGATTATTTATTCAATATATCTTCCATTTTTCTTAACCCTTGCTAGTAATTAGAGCTCACCCTTATTTTGTTTCATTTACCAAGGATATGAATATGATTTCTTGGATTGAGTTTCAGGGTTGCAGAGCTTTTACATTTATTATGATTAATTTTATTTTCCTAATATAATATCGGTATCATATATGTAATATGGTTTTATGAAAGTACTGTACTGTTTTGGTACTTTGGGATTTTAATATTGTTCTATGCCAATGTAATTAATTAAGTTACCGGCTCCGGGCTCCGGGATACTGGGTTCATTACATAAATCATCAGATAATTCCATAAGGATCCCCCAACATACAATGGGGTTAAAGGAGGAAGAGGGGGGGAGGTAGTTAGCCCATGTACATGTGAGGGATGAAGATAAGGGGATATCCTCTCAAAGGTTTGGGAGGGAAAATCAGTTATTTTCCATATTTTAAAGGGTCTCGTGGTTATCCAAACCATGAAACAACCAAGTATAGTTTTATATCCAAGGTGAAAACCCGGGAATAATTAGTTCATACAACTAGCTAAACCATGTGCTATGTGAAATTTGGTCTGAAACATCTCACATGCTCTGTCTGTGACTCTGTGGTGAATGTTCATCTCATCCCCAGGATATCCAAGCCACATGGTTTCTTCTGAAATCCTTATGGTTAATACTTAGTCATGTTATAACCATAAAAACTAATTGAACTCTTTGTAAAATTACCTAAAAACCTTGGAATCCTTAGGGCTATCACGGCTTCCCCTAAATCATGCACACCAAACTCTGCAACAGGTCACAAATCCTAAAGATCATCCAAAATTTCACCCAAATTTCTTGAGACTCACCCGAGGAACTTCTGAAGCCTTAAAACATTTAAAAACCATCACTTCAAAATGATCCAACTTTCAAAATTTCAAACTGAATATAAATTTAAAAAATTACCCATGTTCAACAATTTCCAAAATTCAAATTTATTTTAAATTTTATAACTCACATGAAGATAGTTTTTATAAAATAAGTCTCTTCAATCTATCATAATTGTCAAACCTTTTTAATCTGAGACATGATAACCCATATTGCATCACTGCCACAATTATTTCTCAGTAACCACTACTAGGAAATGTTCATATACCCATGGTTTTGGAAAAAATCATCGGAATAGGGATTTGTTCAAAACATATACCCACAGTTCATGAAAAACCGTGGGTATAGGCCCCCCTATACCCACAAATTTAGTAAAATGTAGGTATAGGGTTAGGTTCAAGTCCTATACCCACAATTGTCAATATAAATGTGGGGATAGATCTGGGCTATAAACCTATACCAACTGTTATGATAAACCATGGGTATATCTTTCCCACATGAGTGTGGGGAAAAATTTCCACATGAATAATTTTTTTTGGTGGGAACCCCTATTCCCATAGTTTTTCTCTCTATATCCATGGTTTATATATATATATATATTTATGTAAATATATATACAAAAACACACACACATATACACATAAGTGATGATGGGGCAGTGGTTAGGCACAAATTTTGTGATGAACTGGTCACCAGATCAAAACCCACGACCAACTATTTTTTAAAACCAATACCCACCATTTAAAACCGTGGGTATAGGGTTATGAAATAGTGTGAAATACTTATACCCACATTTTGAGAACTATGGGTATAGATTTTACAAACTGTGGGTATAACATAGAGCTATACTGACTGCTCAGTTTACCACGGTTCCTAATACCATTGTTATATCCTATACCCACAGTTTTGGAGGCTATACCCATGGTTTTGAATAGTGGGTATATGGTCATTTTCTAGTAGTTAATATTGTCATTATGTTCATCATCACATCATACCACTTATATTTGGGAATGGGTTATCTATAAATAAGACTTGTTGGTCATTAATGCTTGTCATTTCCCTGTAGACAGGTAAATTATCATGAATCAAACCTTATTATTTCATTCTTCATCCCAAGCCACCATAAGTGTCTCTGAATATCATTCTACATCCTGGTATTCCCTACACGAAAATCCCATCATAAATCATGTGAATCGCACATCAGATCCTCACACATACTCATAGGTAATACTATAAAACCCTAAATATATAGAACCTCATTGGAATACAGGGAATGATTATGTGTCATATCTATCCATATATATTTTCCCTCATCAATAAGTAATTTGAGTCAGATAACTGAATCTCCTTCACCCTATTAAGGAGTGTAGATGCAATAGTTATGGACCCCAAGTTTAGTCTACCATGATATTTGAACTGTCAACACATATCTTAGTGAAGAGGCTCATAATTTATCACTTACTACTTGATATCTACATCACCTATTCCTATGTCTCTATTCCCATTACATCATCCATGATGTTTACCTTCCCATGTTTATTCTCCACTGAAATATCAAATGATTATATGTATTTGAACCATCTCATTCACCAAAGGTGTAGGATCCTCTATAAAAATATATACATGAGGATATTATGATCAATGTACACCATGAATATCTCACCCAAAAGATACTAATGTAATAATCTCAGTGTGTGCATTACTGCATCAATCACAAGATCATGTGTCAAGTAGTTTCTCTCATGCAGATTAAACTTTTTGGACCCATAAGTGGCCACTCGCTCATCCTACAACATAATTTCCCCAGGCATGACTCCTAAAGAATCTCAATAAAATGTATACTTCTTAATAGGCTCATTTAACGTTAGGATCGACACAAAATTCAATCTATCTTTTATCACCTGAAAGTATCTCATGAGAATAAAACTAGAGTAAAATCACCTCATTTAAGGTCTAGGACATCATCAACGCTTCCAAATAGGAGAATTCCTAGATGAATCAATAGTATTAAACTATAAATCCCATACAAATTCATACCTTGAAGATGTTTTTGGGTCATTACTAAGAAAACATATCCTAAACCTTATATGGGTCCACTAATATACCTACCTCGAATATCACATGCGCTAAAAATCTCACCACACTAATCCAATAAGGAAACTTCTATATATTATAACATAAATGATGCTCCCCCAATGTACTTATAATTCTCTATAAATGAAAAATGTTCTCTTCCATTAACTAGGAGATCCCCATAATATAATCAACAAAATTGACCATGAATGAGTCTAAATAAGAGTATAATACCCTATTAAGAAAGGAAATAAATTCTATCAGTGTTTTCCTGGCCCGAACAACATCACAATATACTCATATAAGTCATTATTGATCCTAAAGGAAATAAATGTAATGTTATAAGGCCTCTCCCTCAACTAACAATAGCCTAAACTTGTCCCAATCTTAGAAAACTAATTGTATCCTCTCATATGATCAAAAAATTAATTGATATGTGGAAGTGGATATACTGGTTAATATGAATCAGCTAATTCTACCTTTGGTAATTTGTACATAAATACAACGATACATTTCCCTTCTTACAAAAAGGAACACAATAAGAGCACGTACTTAGACAAATAAATTTCTTCAGCTCCAAACCCTCCAGTTGATCCATCATCTCTCATTTCTATGTAGGATCCATCCTATAAACTGGGATGGATATGGGCTTCATAGTAGACATATGATTAGATATAAACTCAATCTCACGCTTGGGTGGAAACATAGAAAAATACTCATGAAATACGTCTTGAAACTAATGAATGATGGGAGGAGAGACTGCCTTTCTAGTCACCTCATATCTTAAAGAAAAACTAACCAAATGGTCTATAATGCTCCTAATATATTTATTTATAGGTCCCAAATTCCATACATATAGATCACACTCTCTGACATAGGTATAATTTTTACCCACTAAGGTTATAAAAGATACTCATCGATGATAGTGGTTGATGTGATCTCAATAACAAGTTAAATAATCCATATTTGGGGTCATATAGAAACTATAAATTTATAAAATGATGAATTATCAAACGAATTTATACCCATTGATCAAAATGGTGTACTTAGGACACCTCTAGATACCCAATTATTAAATCACTAATGTGTATCAATAAACAATACCCTATATAAATATTATATTGGTAACCCTATATCACTAACCAAATTCTCAAATATAAAGTATTTTGATGCACTCATATCAAATAAAGAAGAAACTAGGGTTGAATCTATAAGAATCATACATCTAAATATAGATAGATCACAACCCTATATGGAAGAAATCTTCTCAATGTCCTAATGTTGGCCAAAACCCTATCCCTAATCTCCCATCACTTGACACCTTTGTGGGACCTTACCCTTTTTTCACTACTTCTATTAAGTACTATGATCACCTCAACGACCTGAAAAGATGATGGAATACCAAATTACCAACTAATATTATGGCCTTATCCCTTTCCCTAAACCCTATGCCTAAATAGATTCGTAATCTCTCTCTATTCATGGTGAAAATCTATTGAACTTTTTTATGTTCCACAACTACCCACTTGGGAAACAGTCCTTCAATAGCCAATCAAAATATGCTTGACCATAACCCTAGAAGACACATTTATAATACTTTCTATGAATCTCCCTCTTTGAGGAAGTGGCAAAACACTTTTATGGTTTCTCTTCCTATCATCACCCTAGTGAGAGTACTCAAATCAAAGCTTCCTAGATAAACTTCCATAATTATAGTTATTTTCAGTAATTAGGGCTTGATTCATGACCTCTAAAAAGGATGTTAGCAAGAATATTTTCAATTGGTAGAGAATAGAGTGCCTTATATCATCCTCAAAATTCATGACTCTAAAAAATTAATAGTCTACCAACATAGGTTTGAATTATAGCAGATTGGTAAAGTGAGTGTGGCATAGTTCATCACTGATAATCCCCTATATGAAATGAATAAACTCATTAGATATGTTAGTATTTAGAGTCTCTTGGTTGAAGTTCTCAAAGAAACAAGACCATAAATCCTTCCAAATCAACCGCACATGCTGTTCTTCCTAAAACAGAATATCCCACTAGGGATTTATTGGTCCCCAAATAATATAAATATAAAACTTCACCTACCTCTTAGGGGTGTCTTAAGGTGATAAAAAATTGGCTGCATAAACTCGATAAAAAACTCAGTTACCTATGGCCCACACTCACCCATAAAAATTAGTGGATTTTACTATTGAAACATATGAGTTATGTTTGACATGGTTGGAATTTCCTTCAGTAAACAATGCCTCATAGATTTTAATACCTAGAGAAGACTTCATCTGATCTCCTAATCAATAGGGTAATTGGCGTAATAGGTGACTCTGGTTCCACTACTGATGGGGCATGCTCATCCCCACACTTATAAAGATCAAGTGAAGGTCATCTTAGTGGAATATATCTACAATTCCAACCAAATAACTCATAATATATTTCTTATCACTATTATAATATCACAGTTTATTATAATAAATAACATAAATATGTCGCTCTACACTAAATTAACACTTTATGATATTAGGGTCTCACAAATTAATGCTCATGTCTAGTGTAAGCTACCCATTCTAGAGTCAGGTATAACCTCACAAGGGTCCTATAACAGTAATATCATATCAAAGTAGTGGTAAACTATTATGGGTAGATCAATTATATTTTCACAAATAAGTTATATAGAAAAAATCTATATAAGTTTTTACGGACACTTTAAGTACCCAAACCTATATATTAACCAGAATATCAACCATAGGTAAGAATTAAAATTTATTATGAAACCTAAATTAAAATAATTATTCATGAACACACACTTATTAATAGACTGTGTTAAGATTAAAAACCCATAGTTCATAAATCAATATCAAAGATTCATCAACTAGAAAATTAACCCCATAGTAAAATAAGAAATCAAGAATTAGAACACCATACCTAATAACTTGGATTTCAATCATACATGGGTTGGATAATCATACAAAAAATATCTATATCATGACCTTTCAACATCCTATAAATTATCTATCATATCCCAAATAGTAACATAAAAGAAAAATAGTGCTCTAATACCAATTTGTAATATACATGATCTTGTTCACCTTCATTATGGACGAATTAGAGTACCATGTAAATCAGGTATTCCTCCATGTATGCCAAATGATTTATACCTACAAAAACAGATGATATATATTACATGGAGAGACTATGACCTCATATATAGATAACCATAAACATAGTGGAAGAAATATGATAAACTGTTCCTTAAAACACAAAAAATAAAAATTATAGATATCACTGTTAAATGGAAAAAAACATTAAACATAAATAGATGGTATAACATAATGAAATATTGTGAGTTTCATACAATTCATCGAAGAATAATCAGGATCCATCATGGGTAGATAATATAAAACATGGCCTAAAAAAGAAAAAAAAAGAAAAATGAGACATCCTTATCTAGTCCCGACTCCCAGATTTGATTTGCCTCTTAACTCCCACCATGCTCCATCAGACTAGCCATCAAATGTTGTACTGACCTTTTCCTTCCTTAGGACATGAAACGAGAAGTCTATTTAGGTAAAAGGGCACCTAAGAAGGGTGTGAGTACAACTCAGAAGGCCACCACCAATGGTGTCCCTAGAAAATCCAGTAAATATAGGTATGTGAGCGTTATGAAAATATAGTAAAGTAAAAAATAATAAATAATTAATATGTAACCTTGTTGATTGATTCCACCAAACCATGGTTGGACATTTATTCCTTTTATAGTGCTGGAATGGGATGATATACCCATGGTTTGAATACACACCTCAAGGAAAAACAATATGTCACTCCACATATGAAAATCAATGTAAACAAGTTGTTTACATCAAATACCACTAGTTCAATGATCCAGCACCATAATTATCCATTAAGGTGAATGATCCATCACCTACCTAGTATCAAATGAAAATAATTAATCATAAGTGAATGTGTAATCACCAATAAAATATAGATGATACCCTACCATTTTTATATTTTGGTGGATGACATACCACCATCTTATAGAATGGGTGGATGAGGATCACCAAACCATCCCATCTAGGTGGATGAAATATCATTAGTATCACTCTCAACATAGAAGACATGCTACCAACTCAAGTCCTAAATTGGATGATGCACCATTAGTACTATCCTTTGGTGGATAATGAACAAGTCATATCACATCTCAAGTGGTCAGTACACCACTTGTATCAATTCTTGGGTGGACCTCATACTGATGGAATAAGTACCCATGTGGATGATATACCACCAGAAAAACTCTCATAATGGGACAAAAATATACTAGTGAAAGTTATAAGGTGGCCGATATACCACTAATAAGTCATTCTAATGTTCTTGAGATGCTAATATTTTATTATTCTCTCAGTGCATTATGGATCACTGACACTCTTTAGGGGTGGATGAGAAACCACTAACTTGTTCAAAGGCATTGGTATACCTCTACTACACCAAGGTGTATGAGATACCAAACCCAATTAAATTTAGCTGGACGGATGCGACCTTATACCATTAAGACCAAAAAATTAATTATACATCACCAAAATTCAACTCAATGCATTTATAAATATTAAAAATATCAAGGGTAATGCTCATAAGTCATTATTCCTTATTAATGTCTCAATATTGGGTCATCCTACCTCTAAGATTTGTCATAATCAAGAAGTTACTCACCAATAAATACTTAATGGACCAATACCATGACTTTAGGGTTGGTTCTTAGTCAAATAAACCCATCATGGGTTCAAAATCAAGGATTCAAACTCATTTCCATATAAAATCTGGTCATTGGAGACCAAAGGTGTTGATGAACACCACTCGTCAACCATGAACAACCTTCCAGAGTTCCATTACTGAAATTTAAATTTAATAAACCAATTTAATTAAATTTTAGGGTGTACACAACATAGAAGAATTTCCCAAATTCCATAAAATCTGTGAACAGTCCTAAAATACCATCTGGTAACCAAGGGACAACCTACCTAGGACTAGTAGGGTCCAACTCATCAAAAACCACCCCTAATTCAGACTCAAACAAACAAAATCAAGAAAACAGGAAAATTCCCTAAAATTATGAATGGATGGATAAATAGTGACCAAAACATAGAATATAGGGAATATGAGTCATATCCTTACCAATATCGACCTCCCCTATTGAATGGCTCATGAAACCAATGATGAAAAAAATAGGATTCCACTCCTAAAAGAATATAGAATAAATAAGTAAAATTTGAGGAACATTTGGTTGTATTAGAAGAAATAAGATTGAAGTCTCATTTTATAAAAATTAAAATATTTATTTATTTATTTATTTTGTTTAGCATTTTAAAATAAAACTACATGTACACAATTGGTACCTACTGAATAAGCATAGGGTACTCGTCCAGGGGTCGTTGGACACCCAATTGGCCACCTACATGATTTGAATCCACTGCCGAATCCACTAAGTATTTGATGGAATCTATCAAGGGATATATGTCCTAGCACCTAGCTTTCCTGAAATGATTCCACTTCAACTCCTAAAACAATAATAAATTCCCAAAATACACAAGGTTTGGTGAAACTAGAATTGAAATCATACCTTGTATTAATGTGAAGTGTTATAGATTGGATAGTCACTCAAGGATAAAACATTAAAGGAATTGTAATACCATATAATTATAACCATGGAAACATATAATATAGGATTTCAAATAAATTTATACTAAATAATAAAATTTAAAGAAAAAATGTAAATGATTCAGATCCCATAACATAGTTAAGGTTCTTGGCTTAGAGTTAGCCCGTAGAACCACAAAAAATCTTCCACATCAAAGAGAGAGAAATTTTATAAAATACCTAGTAAATATATATGGAAGGAACTTGAACTTGGTGTAAATAAAAATGGGAAGTGGCGGTGAGTATTTATCAGTGTGGTGAGTGGAATCCCTTAGAAAAATGTATTTTTTTCTTCATCCCAATTGCTCCACTACACACCAAAGTAACCAATTACAACCATTACTGCTACAATATAATGGTTAGTTCCAAAATTAGACAAAAATTACCATCTTGTATGAATTTGGTCATTTATATATATATATATGATTTAATATTTACCATATTCTACTATTTTTTACTGTATTTTACTTTTTTTATAAAAAATTATCAAATTTCATCCCTAAACAAATATAGATGTCCCAATTAAAAATATTTAATATATTTTGTCAAATTCTTCATCAAATTATGTGAAATTTAACATTTAAACAAAGGGGATATATTTTATAAAAATGTAGTATAGTTGGAGCAGTTATAACCACCCCTATTTTTTTTTAAATAAACCCCCTATGTAAACTACCCGTAATTCACCCCACACCCATGGATGATAACAATGGTACCACTAGCACGACACCCCCTACTGCTGACAACCACTTTCATGTTCACTGACACCCCTAACCCCGACACGTTGAAACCCCACCCAAAAACTGCATGGACACCCCTGACTACCATGAATGCGTGCTTACACCCCATGAAATCCTAACCCTAAAACATATGGACATGAACTAGGACACACCCCTGGAGGAGCTAACATTGATGATGACACCCCCTATCCAAACGGACCAATCCATGCCTCCTTTATAAATTCTGAAGGGGTATGGAGTCTAACCCTGGATCAGGAGGCTGAAATCCCGACACACCAACCACTCGAACGATATTAAATTCTAGTTTTATTTATATATATTTACATCTTATTTAAAATAAAAATTATTTTCTTAATATATTTAAATATATATTATATTATTAAAATATAATATATAAATATTATATAAACATATATATAGATATATTATATTTTATATTTTTATAAATTATACATATATACCATATATTATTAATTTTATTATTTGATTGATATATTTTAAAAAATATTATATTATATAAATATACAACATATATATATATATTATTTATTAACTATATTTATAAGTAAACAAATATATATTATATTTTATGTGTTTATATATATTTTTAACAGGTTGATGGTCAAGCCTCATTTATTAAATAGAAAAATAAGAGAACCTCTTTTGAAAAATAGCGTAAGAGGGAAACCATTATAGAAATCATGAAAAATTCCAATAAAACAAAACATGAAGGAAAAAAGTGGTCCTGGGTGTCCAATGAGAATCAAACATCAAGATAAGAAACAAAATTATTCATCACCCTCATAACAGATAATGAAACAGTGAAGTGAGTAAATTAAAATGCATCACCCCCTGTCAAGAAGTTGTGTTGCGATGGAAACACAACGAAGAGAAAAACACCTCTAACATTGAAATGTGATGGAGGGACTAGATGATAGGCGCCGACACACCAATATCTCTTTCGAGTTGTCCAGTTGACGAAGATTGTGAGAGACTCACAACAAGTCAACCTAGTGAAAAAAAATCATTACCAAAAGAATTGTGAAAAATCAAGTCAGAGTGCTTATCTATCCAACAGGGAGAACAAATGGATGATTGTTGGATGACAGCATACCCATACCTATTTTAAGGTCTCCCACACAACAATACCTCTAAGAAGCTACACTGATAACCAATTGCGATGAAACCAGATTCAAATCCCATAGATACATCAGCTACGTCATAAAACAACTGGTACAAAAAAAATGAAAAACAAAAAATCTTGAAACCACCGTAGAATACCATCAACATCAAAGAAAACCACTGATAACAACCACCGCAGAATCTATCACCAACCAAAGGACACTGAAATTCTAAACCTGCATCAAACAACCACTTGAACCCCACTATCAACTTTCAACCTCTCTGTAACGAGCATCATGTAAGACCAGAAATTTCCCAGAACCATCCACCACCAGACCATCATTCATTTATACCCAAGGGAAGTTAATCCATTTCCTGAATATCGAACCTCATCTCCCTAAAAAATGATAGATAGCCACGAGAAGCAACCAACCAATCAATGAACTACATCCACTGTGGACAATCACAAAGACATTGATATAATCTGGAGATCCTATAAGTAAACCAGAAAAAGGGATGAGGATGGATAGGGAGGACACACAATAAAGGCATATCTCGAAAATGCTGTCAAACTATTCAGAGTAGATGTGGAGCAGGGAAGTATTCAGAGAATATTAGAAGACACAACTGCCGCTAGATCAATCAGAGAAATTGGGAATAAATCCACCATGAACCTTCCTATAGTGAGGCCATCTAGAGGTTATCAACACCATGTAGGAGGATAAAAAACCCTATGTGAGAGAGACTCCATGCGTGGAGAGTACATATGCATTGTTCCATTATATGTTTATATATTATACAAATATAACTTTGAAATATATATATACATATATATACATATATATAGATATATATTATAAATAAATTAATAAAAAAAATAGAAATATATATTATATTATTCCGATCAATACAAATATATATTTTTATATATTATATATTTTAATGTATACAATTCAAAAATACAAACACACACACACAAATATATATATATATATACAGATATCATATATATTTATATTATATATTTAAATATATATTTTTAATTATATTTCTATGCATAAATATAAATATATATATTATATTTATGCACACAACATAAATTTTAAGTGTATTTATATATTAGTATATTTTACATAAATAAATATATCTATACATGGATTAATAAATACATATAGTTATATTATGTATACAAATATATATTTATTATAATAATTTAAATACTTATATGTATATTAATATAAATTTTTATATATATATTTGTACAGTACAACATAATATAATATTATAAAATTATTTATATATTTATTTGTTTATATATATATATACTTATTCAATGTATTTATATAATGAGTTTATAAAATATTTTTATAATGTATTTAAATATATCTATATAATGTATTTATATAATACATATATATACATACTTAAATATATATATAATAAAAGTTGATATAAAAAAAATTAAATATTTATAGGGGGTTAAAACCCCCTCAAAATAAAATTTTTTATATATTAGAGAAGGTATTAACTGTATATAAGATATATATGAAAATTTTTTGTGGATTAAAACCCCCAATAATCTGATATTTTAGTGGCAGGAAAAACTACTATTATTTTATTAAATGAAAATTTATTTTTGAGGGGTTAAACCCCCTTCTAATCTGAGAGATTAGTAGTTGTTTTAACTACCACTAATTTATTATACAAAAATTTAAATTAGTGTAGGTTTCAACTATTGCTAATATCTTAGATTAGAGGGGGTTTTGACCGACTCTAAATTAAATTTTTATATAATAAATTAGTGTTGATTTTAACCACTACAAAAACATGTACAGATTTAGAGAGGGTTAAAACCCCATCTAAAATAAATTATTTTATAAATTAACAGTGTTTTTTCATAACCATTATTAATATCTCATATAAGAGGGGGTTTTAACCCCCTCTAAATTCAAATTTCATTTAATAAAAACCACTGCTAAAATATAGATAATTTCTAGGGGTTAAAACCCCATCAAAATTAAACTATCATATAAATTAATAGTGGTTTTATAGAACCTCCACTAAAATATAAATAATTTATTTTAGTGGGGGATTTAATCCCCTATAAATTAAATTTTCATAGAATAAATTAGTGGTGGTTTTCCATAACCCCCTCTAAAAAGTCGCTGCTAAATACATTGTTTTTTTTTGTAGTGATGAGTTCAATAAGAGTACTTTAATGGGGTGGTTCGACCAACATTGATTGGAAAAGTATTTCCATTAAATTGAATATTTATTATAGACGAGTCCCCTCAAACTTCAATTGTTGAAGTTAATGTTTTTTTTGGTCTTAGACTAACCTTTGTGATGTTACCTTCATCCAAATATTTGATAAATGTACTTCATAAGGGATATTTCTGTTAGTCTAATCCATGGTTTATCCCATCACCACTAATTAAATTTTTTCATCACCTTTCTTCATATTCACCAATTATAATAGTTACTTTATAATAATTATATTGTTGGGTTTTTTGAATTTATAATTTTAATGAGAGAGAGAGACGAGATAAAATAGTCTGAATTTAAAAGAATTATGCGGTTGATTTTCAAAAGAGAGAAAGAGAGATTCATTTTCATAGAGATCTATTGGGGGCTACCATGCAAGGAAGTCCCCATTCAATAGACCAAGGTGACATATGGATTTAATTAGGCTTCCCAAAATTCTAAATTGTAATATAAAATATGTTTAAATTAATTATGAAAATAGAGGACAATAGAAAAAATAAATTAATACTAAGTAACTTTTATTGAATTTTCAACAGCAGAAGCCAATACAAATTATTCCAAAAAATCATAATCAAAGGAACAAGAGAATCCCAAACACTAGATTCATGATAACATATTTACAAGAGCGTCAAAACTGAAGGCAGAAGCAAGAACCAATTGAAATTGATAAACTCAAATCAGTTCTAAACATCATAATAAATGGAGGCATACAACAACATCAAGTAGTTATCAAAGGTAGTAAAGAAATCATGAAAAGAGAACCATGATTTTTACATGCTTCAACCAATTATCCTATGTGCATTAGACAATGGACCCTGGGATCCACTATAGAAAAAATAAGGTACAACAGATACAATAAGTAGTAAAATAAATCATATAGATAGACCAAGGAAAATATCCAAGCATAGAGTTCTTGTCACTTTAGGAACCCATGGTCAAATTGGTGTCAATATTGGTAAGATAATCCCAAGCTGTACAAATAAACTCAACGCACATGAAAAAAAATAAAACAAAATAAAAACACAATGAACTGAGAAAAAATAAAAGATTCATACCTAGTAGAATCACATTACAATGGTTTGGTCGATTATGGAATGAGTCAAATACTTTAGGGGTTCAGGTGCGAGAAGTCAATAGTGTGAGCATCGTTCTACACCGGTCATCCAACATGAACATGTAACACACACTATATGAACATTAGGATCATGATGAAGCTCCTCGACAATATCACTATGGAGGTTGGACATCGCCTCTCCACCGGTCTTCCTTTCTGGTTTCTTCACTGGAAAACCCAAAACAATTCATCGGTGTGAATCCCTTCATCTTCTCCCCAAATTAGAGAAGATAGAACCCTAAATCCAGGACCTTACTGCCCCAAAAAATGAATCACCCCTGAAATTGGAGTAGCAAAAACCCAAAACCGAAGAGTGGGATAGAGGAATAATAATGGAGAAGATATATTCAACCATCCCTAAAATGAAGACACCCTTTGAAGAAATAAATTTGAAGCATTGAGTGGCAGGTAATTAGGGAATATGGAAGGTGGGGCAGAGTTTGAGCTTAACTATTGAACAAATGAGGGGAACCTCCAACATAAATCCCCACACACAATATGAATAATATCCCTCATTTTTTATTTAACTAAAAAATAAATTTAATTAATAAATTCCATTTTATTTTAAATAAATCGTAGTGATTTTTTTCACAAATACAGACATTGAAAATAAAATGCATAAGGCTAAAACCCCCTGGTGTCCTTTCATCACCTAACCTATCACATTGATTCAGGAAAACACACAATACTAATAAAAAACTCTAAAAGTAAATCAGTGTGTCCTATATGTGAATATCAATGACACATACGTTCCCGAATGTAATGACATCTAAATCTAACTGCTATAACATGTTCAAAATAACATGCTAAACTAATAAACAACATTAAATTAAATTACCTGATATTTCCATCATCACATGCCTGATCTCCCGCTAAACTCAAGCCACAAGAGATTTTGAAATCCCACTTGAACTTGAAAGAACAAAAAAAATATTATAACCATTATTAAATTAGAAAAAACATGGAAAACAAAAATACAAGGTATAAAAAACTCGTAAAAATGAAACAATTACAATGAGAAAATAACAAGAAAAGAAAACCCAGCCTTGTAACAGACCAACCTGAGCCAAATAGACTAGTCAATGAGGCATCCCATTATAGTTTGGGGTAAAATAGAGATAATGAAACATGTTTTGAAAATCAGAAAAAAATATATGTTCAACTAGAGTATTATGAGGAAACAAATGAAAGTTATAACTAAGCCAAACAAGCCAATCCAAAAATAAACAATAAGTCTCCATGTGACCATGCATCACCTACAAACTATCCCAAAACAAAACTGTAACATAAATTGACGCCTGCATGCTATAGAATGGTCTTACCTTCTCCTGTATCCTACAAAAAAAGTCTATATATTCCCAAAGGAAGAAGTACGGTGTGACTAAACAATCATGATAGGATACCATCAAAATATTTATACAATATCTAATAATAATAATTCAAAAGTATAAGCTTTAAAATAAAAATATTTTTATAAGTAATTTTAATAGAAAATAAAATTTAAATAACCTTTTCAAAAAATACTTGAGTTTTTCACAAAATTCATTCTAAAACTGTTAAATCCTGAAAAAAGTAGGTAATGATATCAAAAAGTAAAAATACATGTGAGACGACATCCATAAAATAAATTATCATGTATTAAACAACCAGAAACAACAATTTACCTACCTTACATGATCTAGCATATGGGAATATATATACTAGACACTCATAAGACCAAACAAGTAATAACATTGGATCTAAACTAACATCAAGGCCTGCTATAGACCATCAAAATATAAGAGGTTACCTCCTAGTGGTGTCACACACCCTAAGGCTACCCATGTCTCTATCTCGACATACCCAAGGTTCCTGCTGTGAAATGATTTTCAATTTCTATTTTAAAAACCATGCTCATATTTTTATAGAACAAATTCAATGATAATGCAATCTTATTTAGGGCTTGAAAATCTATTTTCCATTTCAAATCATGGAAATTCCATTTTCAAGGTAAAACAACCATTAAAAAATGAACCCATGCCCCTTTCAATTTCAATGCATGAAATTCCATTTCAAATCTCAAGAAATAAATATGAATGACAATAAATTCAGAAAATTAGAATAATTATATAGATCCACCTACCTCAAATGTGTAGAAATCCTAACCATCTTTGACAAAGGGGATTGAAAACCACAAGATCTGCCTTTGAAAGATAAAGTGCGACCAAATAATGAAAGGGATTTATAGAAAACACAGTCCAATCTACCATTCTTACAATAAATGGTGATGATACCACAAATTAGATAGAAAACGATAGGAATGATTACATTGAGAGATGAAGTGACTAATTTTTTCCAATCAATCAATGAATAAATTAATCTGGATAAATATAAGACACCCAAAATCACATAGTTCAAGAGATCTGGCTGAGTGGATGTGGATGAAAAACCCAATGAGCCCTGAAACACGCGCACGACACCCTAAAAACTAGAACATGGGGAATTATACAACATGTAAGCTTTTACACTTCATGAATCCATTTTATTTTCAATTATTCTAAAAAACATGATGCCTTGAAATTAAAAATCATATTTTCACTTTACATGATGTGTAACCCTTACCCGATATGTAAAAACTCACATTGTGAATTCTACTCATGGGATGAGTTTAGATGATATTACACATCGTGAATCCTAACCACAAATCATGTAACTTCCCAAGAAATAGCTGCACTTAGATAATTCAATCATGCCGGGACACCACTTCCAGTAGCCCCACCACCAACTACAATAAAGAAACCCATTAAAAATACAAAAACAGAGAATCTCATTAATAAAAAATAGAACAGACTGTCATATACCTTTCTAGATTTAAGGTATTTGAGGTCAGGGATGGCTTCGACATAGTCGGTGAGGTTGACGTAGGGCTTGATTTTGGAGGCGATGAGGTAGTTAATGGATTTAGTGTAGCGATCATAGGGCATATCCAACTTCCTTCCCATAGCCTAGTCGACTACCATTGCGAATGACATGTTTCTCAGATCCAACAGCAGCATCAGAAACCCCTCTACGCTCCCCTAAATCACTATGTCCCCAAAATATAGTCGATAATCAAATGATACGAATTGGAGATAAAATTAATATTTGAGATGGAGGAGGACCCCAGGTGGCTGAATTACTAGTAGGTGAATTGCTTGATGACATACCATGTGAGGTTGTCAAGGATAGCGCCACTAACACCGAGCGGCCTGGGGCCTCCATTGGTTAGATCCGGTGCCAGCTAGTCCATACCCTATCACAGAGCACCCCACGAAATGTACTCTTCCTCTAGGAACTCTAGATTCAGGGGGAACTCCAGTAGGTCTCTGTCAGTTACCGATCTAGAGTGGGTTCATGGTGGGAGGAGGAGTACGGTGAGGAGGACATATATGATGGCAGAGAATGAAGAGTAAGAGATAGAGGAGGAGGGGATGATTCCATGTATGATTTCATATGTGTTATGGGTCTCCCTCTATTTTTACAAGAGATGGAGAGAGGGAGATAAAAAATATCCAAGCCCACGAAGTAGATCATGGTCAAAGACATGACCGATTTTAATCCAAATGGAATAGAGTACCATTGGCGACACCACAACAACTTGATATTCCATTTTCAAAGAGATAAAATCCTATTTTAGGATTGAATTACCTAGTTTTCATATTTACCATTACATTGAGATCATTTTAATATGACTCATAATACAACATTTTAATTAATAAATAGTATTTTGCCCATGGATTTGACATATATCATTTAGAATCATGCACCAATCCTTCTATACTATTTTTAATTGAAACAAATTTTTTCTAAAACATGATGGGAGTTTCGTCCAAAAAATTATGAGTAAAAAATAAAGGAAACATAAATAAAAAAGGGGGATCCTATGTAGATAGATTTTTAAAAAAATTATATATTATAGGAAAAAGATCTTCAAACAATATATGGAATGACTATCAAAAAACAAACCCAAAATATTCTCAAATAATCACTATTATATAACATGTATATATCACCATAAATATTTTCTTTTTATAAATACTCATAAATCATTATTGATGCTGGTACTATTGTAGGCCTGTGATTTTATCAATGTTGATAAAGTTTATTTTTATCAGTACTAGTTCAAGTGCCGATAAAAATCGTATTTTATAAGCATGATTTTTAATGATGATTAAAAATGTATTTTATAATAATGGTTTTTAATGATGATATAAACGAGACACAAATATTATAATAACATTATCAATTACTCTAATAGGGTAATCAATAAAAAATCCTTACCATTAAAAGATAGATAATTAATATGAGTCAATTTTCAATTAAAATATTTTTCTTTATATTTTCATTTTTCATTAAAATCTAAATTTTAAAATTTTATAATATTAATTAGCTAATGAAACCTCATTTTTTATTATCTCATTTCAAAATTTTATTTAGTTTGAATTTTTGGACATTTTCTAAAAAAAGTTTAATTTTATTCAAAAAATATGGTTTTCACAAAACCTATAATTTGTATGACCTTACCATTATATAAAAATGACATAGAAATTTATAAATCCTTTTAATTAATAAAATGTTAATTTTATTAATACGATTATTCATTTTAAAATATTCTTTTAACTTATAAAAACACATCAAAATCTTTTTTATAACTAATTGAAATGTTACTTTAATATAAAAACAATTTTCAATATTTTCATTAAATCAAGTGTTTTTCAAGGGAGATTTAGTTTTACCTTGAATTGAAAGCCTCATATTCTTTATTTTTTTTAAATAATTCAATTTAATCTATTTAAAATTTATATTCAAGTTAATTTTACATTATATATAAATTTAACTGTTAAAAACATCATTTTCCTAAAAACTGTTTTTATGCGACTATGTGTATTTATTTTAAAATTATCTTTTCAAACCTAATTTGAAATTACAAGTGTCAAATTAGGTAAAAAGGTAGATCTTAATCTTTTTGATTAAAATTAATTACTACGGTTAAAAATAATTTACCAAGGTAATAGTGAGTTTGGGTAAAAGGAAAAGAGTTATATCAAAAGCCATAAATCACACAAATTTTTCTAAAAAATGAGAGGTTAAGATGAGTTTCAACACACAATCATTTTATTCTCCCATATTTTCCATTTTATGGCCTTTAACACTTGAATATTTTCCACACCCTAACCACGGTTTCTATTTTATTTTATTCTTTTCTTGGCAGTGATTCCTTTGGTTAAGCTTTGGGTCTAGTTCCAAACTTGAATTTTTCAGTTTTAGTGGTTTTGGGTGAGTCCTATCCATGTTCACTGTTTGAGCCAAACTGTGCAAGGACTAAGGTAAACCGTGTGGCTCCTAGTTGATGTCTGGGAAAAGGATCATGACTTTCACATGGTTAGTAGAAACCGTGCGACAAGCTTGTGGGGGAGGCTCTACAATTCTATAGAAATATTTTTCTTAGTTGGCACATGGTTTCCCAAACTGTGCGACCAAACCATGTGTGTGTACCTTCTCTCCAGTAGGGTATGCATGGTTGGTGCATGGTTTGGAAAACCTTGCGGCTTTCCTAGGTCATTAAAAAATGAAATTTGAAGTTTACCCACCCCTCTTTTTAACCAAATTCGGGTTCCCTCTCCGCTTGATCGACCTAGTAACACCAGGGGACTTCTGAAACCCCCTCTCCTTCACCCCTCATCCATAGATAATTCAATAAGGTTATAAGGTGAGTTTCTTTGATTTTTTTATAGGATTCAATGTCAGAGGTAAGATTTTCCACTTCCTCACCCATGTCATACGAGTCTATATGTTTTACATGAGAAACTACACTCCACCTATCATCCACGACATCTTTGACATAATATACCATTTTTTAATGCGATTATAAGCTATAAATATCATGTAATTCATGGTCACCAACATACATTAAGTGATATAAGTTCACAAAATTAAATTTCATTGAATCTTTTTTAACACCCCGGATAATATTGACCCAATTACATTTGAATAAAACAACTGAAAAATACCCATGGTAGTTTAATTCGATAATATCATTCAACTTTCCATAGTATACCACTCTGAAAAATGAAAATATACCACTATTCTATGATTTAAAACCCCCTTCCCAATCTACTATATGAAATTTAAATGCATTCACATTGTAAGCATCAAACTTTCTAGCCTCTTTTATAGGACAACGATCAAGAAACATCAAATATTTGGACAAATCAGCTTGAGTATCAGTATTCACGATCTAAAAATATTAATATACATTATTAGATTTATAAAATATATGTGTCAACATGATATCCATATTGATTTTAATATTTACGGACATACAAGTTATGCAAACCATTCTACAATCTCTTTATTAATAACTTTTGTTATATCTTTCTCATTTTATGTTCGACCTCTCATTCGTCTCTTTGTTTATATCCTCAACTCTTCAATAAATGGATATTTATTTTCACTATTCAGTAGAACATATCTATGTTCCTGTAATAATTCTATTTTTTGTCAATTTAACATTTGAGCTTCTCCCAATTGATCGACCAATAGAAGGAACGATTTTTGATTTCCCATGTAGAGGCGATTTATTTGATTTGTTGTCAACACATCCAAATCTATTGAATATTGCCTCAATATCATCCAAGTGTCATGAACAAAAGGCAATACACTCCTATTCCAAATTTTGATTATAAATAGAGCCTTTAGGTTGAGATTTAGTTTTCATGTTTGATTTCAAATGCCAAAGATATCTATAAAATTAATAAATAAAACATCATTTTTTATTTAATTAATTGATAAGAATTGTTTATTTAAATGAAAAAAATATAAATAAACTACCTCTCAATTGGTTATATCCATCTATAATGTATGGGGACTCCTAATTTATCTTCCTCAATCAAATACATAGTTAAATGCATCATAAAAGTAAAAAGTGGAAGAGGAAGGATCATCTCCATTGAATAAAGTATCTATACAAATATCTCTTGAAGGTTGTCATGCTCATATGGTAGAAGAGTTTTCTCACATAGTTGTCTGAATAATGTGAAAAATTGTTGTACAAAAGCAATAACCTTTTAATGTAATAATAAACGCAATTCCAATGGTAGTAGCTGCTCTAACAAAATATGTGAATCATGAATTTTCAATCCCTATGTCCTCTAATTATTTAGGTAAATACACAATGATATTTTACTTTAATACCCATTATATACCCTCAAATGTTTTAAAATTCAAAGGAATGTATATTTATCCCTATTTCACATTGTAAAAATTGTGGAAGAATACTTTCCATTCTCATCTGGCCAAAGATCACGCTTTAAGTTCATTGTTTGTAAGTATTTTAGAGCATTGAGATGTTCCTTCAATTTTCCATTCTCATTAAGAAATGTAAAGATCAAATTGTAAAAAACATTCTTCTCAATATGAATAACATCAAGATTATTCCAAAATAAATCAAATTCCTAATTCTGAAGTTTTAAGAATAGACTTTTTTTATTCCATTGTTGCATACTGATTTCACTTGACGATGCACTTCAAACTCATTTCCCACTCTAATTCAAATGATGCACCTTCCCAAATTATATTTCAACATTTCCAAGTTGATTCAATATTTAAGAACCTATTAAAAACTTTGGAGGTGGTCTATGAACAATAGAACTATTTAATTTTTACATGTGAAAACAAAATATATGAGATGCATCGAGAAATATTTGTTGAAACAAGAAAAAACATTTTTTACTATGTGTTATTAAATTGGGATTAAAATAAAAGTTACAAAAAGGACAATCCAAATCCATGTAGGTTTTCCAACTATCCAACTTCCCAATACCATGGAGGTCACTAATGGTCCACAGTAGATCATATTTCATTTCGAACAATGTTCTAGAAGATTCATCACATGTCTCAAAAATGTTGCTCAATATCTCTTATAATTCTATAATTAGAGGCTTTAAGTATAAATCAATATTATTTCTAGACATTTTTTTCTATGAATAATCATAAAAATGATAAAAGATGTCTGTTTAATTAAAATCAATTGAGCAATATTCTAAGGGATCAAAACAACCAGCCAAATGCTATAACTGGCACTCCAATTCCCAAATGGGTTGAATTCATCAGAAAAAAATCCCAATCGAACACTCCTAGGATCAGATGAGAAATATGGATCTAATGAATCAAATTTATTCCATGATTATGAATCTATTTGATGTCGCATTAACATATCATTGTTATTATATATAAACTTCTACTTCACGTGTCAATGGTTTTCGATGACATGAATAATATTTACAATCGAGGCTTTAAAGGAAATTAAGGTAGAACCTTTGTTGGCATGTTCCATTTCTTCTTCTTCATAGTAGTATGTTGATTCAGACTTCCAACACCACCCATTGAGTTCCATCTAGAAGAAGAACATTTTTTTCAATCCTATCTACTTTTACCCTCTCCCCAATAAAGCATATATAAAATGAGAAACACATGTATTTTTGTATAATTTATACCATGATAGTTAAAAACTTTTTGAATATCATAAAAAGACTGAGGGATCTTTTCTTCAGGAAATGCATCACGAAACAATTCCAATATCATGGACATTTCCTTATTTGTAAATCTACATTGAAAATTTATATGGTACAACTTCAGCAGAAAAGAAAGTTTTGAATATTTCAAAAATCCACTATACAACTCTTAATTTCCATCGTCAACTAAACCATGAAACACATTTGTATGTTCAGTGTAGTTTTCTCTTACATTAGTCTCTATATAATAAAAAGTATGATCCAATGGTATGTTATAATCTATATCGGGTTGGCTTATAGTCTAAAAACATCACTTGTAAAGTTTTTTTTGTAGCACCCTCAATTGGTTATTATATTATGTTTTGATGTTGATGTCGGTGTCTTGAAATGACGAATGCATCATTTTTAGGGTTTTTTCATTTCAATTTCCATTTTCGACAAATATGGGAGCTTATTCTATCAGTTGACATCAGTGCACAAAATTTTTGTAACGTTCAATTATCCATTACAAATCCAACAAAAATACTAATCAGGTAATTTCTTCAATATAAAGTGTTTATAAAGTTCATCTCTCTTTAACCATCTTCTAAATTTATATTTTGGTAATATAAATCTTATTCTCCCATCAAGAGATCGATTGGAAATTACAAAATCTAAAAAATCCTCCAAACCCTTAACATACTGAGGTGTGTTACTTAGTAATATGATTCAACTTTTATCCATATCACAACATGCCTACACTTTATTAAAAAAATTAAAACACATAAATATTACTAAGCAGGAAAAGAGATAAATGGAAGTGAAAAAACACAACCCAAGTAGTTATAAGAAGATTCATATAAGTACTATAAAAGGAAAAGTAAAAAAATGATATGAATCACAGATAATGTTATATAAAATAGAATAAAAAGAAAAAGCATACATTCATTAATTTAAAATAGGCAACATGGGGGAAACACCATAGGGTTACTATGTCTTGGTGAACCTAGTAATTATCTATCACCATAGTGGTGGATTTAGAGATCTAACACATCTCTAGCTAGTGGGGGCACTACATAATTCTTCACTAGAATTTCTAATGGCGATTTAAAAGATTCTATTTATGTACTTCAAAATATATTTCCCCTTATTTATAGATGGTACATCTCAAACAAACTAGAGTGGTTTTAAAATTACCTAACATATCTACTACATTACAAGTGAGAGTATTTGAAGATGTTTTATTTAGAGTGAAAATTTTGTTCTTCTATACTGATTCTAATGTTTTAATCAAAGAGGGGGTTAATACCTCTTCTTATTTACCTATAATCTTGCATTATACTTACCTAGAAATATAAAATAAAATCATAAATGTCTATTCAGGTACTATAATAATGAAGTTTGGTTAAAATGTTTTCCACTTTAATATTTTTGATTCCATCATGTACCAATAATACGATGACTCAATTTTTTTACTTTGTCACATTCTTATGAGTAGAATCCATGGGATGTAATTTGTTTTATATAATAAATTTTTCATTTGGGAGAAAAATCAAGATCTAATAGTTTGATAAAAAATGGAAAAACATAAATATTCTACCCAAATATCTGAAGATGAAATAAATTTTGATTTATTTGATGGATTTTACTATTTATTTAATGAAAAAGTGTTTGATTTTTCATCTCTAGTATAGAAAGTGTAAACAATTGAGTTAAGTAACCCAAATCGTTTTTTATCTTTAGTCCATCCCCATGATATAGAATTAAAAACCTTAACTACTAATTTAACATATGTACTTATAATATAGAGAAACAAGACACCAATGATAATTTCAAAAAAAAATCTCTTAATAAAGAAAAAATATGATAGATATTTTTAGATAAAATTCACAATTTATAAGCTGAAATTAAAGATACGTTCCAATAAATTAGTGTAAAAGTTCCTAATATAAGTGTAACAAAAAAGAAGCTAGCCTTAACGAGAGTGGATTCTTTTTTATGGTATTAATACCTAAACTATAAAATGATATTGTTAACTACATTCCTTATAATTGTTTAACAACCAACACAAATATAATGATTGTGAACTAAATAATTGAATAATACTCAGACTACGCCCCTACAACACATCAAGTGTAACTTCTGCTTTCCAAAGGATGGTGTAAATACAAGGTATTGAGAAATAAAGATGTAAGAGATGTGTTTCCCTCTTTTTAGTGTTAACTAATATATTATAGGTTCATGAAAAAATTTCCTTATGACCTTATCATAAGTAGGAATTACTCACACACATAACCTAGTCATTGGAAAGGGTACATGTCAATCAGGGACACCTGGATGATAATAAAGGAAGATAACTATATGAAACTTAAATTACACATGATCACAATCCAAAATATTCATTAATTATATAAATTTAATGAAATTTCTAAAATACAAATTATACACAATTTAGGAAAACCAAACACAAACTAAGTAACAAAAATAGAGGTTTAATGAGTTGGATCTCTTGAATGAAAAATTTTGGACAACCCCTGCATGTCTTCTACACTCATCAATTAAATGGTAAAAATAATCCAACTAATTTCAAGACTCCAAATGGAAATAATTTTTTTTCATTGATTCATTACCTTTACTAGGATCATGTACACGAAGTTCTACATGCATCCTATGTGAGACACGTGTAAGGTGTGGGCATACCATACTCACTAGTTAATCACCTCCCCATCCCCATTGCCATTAATAATCCAAAGTTTATGATACAATAATACAAATATATAGGAATAATAAATATAACAAAAAAATACTCTAAGAAAGGAATTTAACATTGATTTCAATGATAATGACAAACCCACTATATCGAGAGGATTGATACTTGATATACCTACTTCAGGACTAACATAGGATCTGATATAACTGAAATAAAAGAATTAAGGTGAAACAAATATCCAATTTAAGGGAAAAAGATTTATAAATATTAGATTTAGGTCAGTCTTTTATCCCATCCATTCAGGAATAAGAAGAGGGGTATACTAGTGTCCTGGCATAGTGATCCCATCACATACCATGAACCTACCCATCACTAATGGGTGTATCTAAGAAAAAATTTATATATGATCATACAATATCCTTTTCTATACTGATTCATATTATAATGATATCAAATTTAACAATAAGTATAAATTTTATTATAATTTACATAATTTTAGGAAATCAACAAAGAATATCCTAAATCATTTTATAACCTAAAAAATATTCTAAATCATGGAGGGTGTCATCAAGACAAAAAGAATACATCAATACCATTTTTTATCGACATTATTATATTATTTAACATGCAGTGAAAATAATCAAACAATGAAAAATTCAGTAGGTATGTAGTCTATTATATCAACATGATAAAAATAAACCATGGTACGTAAAAATAAATAAAAACATTGTAAAACAATTTCTAAATTGTTTTAGTTATAAAATATCTATTTCAATTATTTCCACATTGATGAAAAGAATTTCTAGCCCAACCCTTTAAGAATATGATATGAAGAAAGGGTCATCCAATAAAAATAAATATATAATTCTAAATTGAGGTCCATTAAATGATTATTGGACATTAACAATTCAATTTGACAAGTATAAAGAATATATCACACCCAATACCATGAATAAAAAATAGAAGAAGCAAGGTTAGAGGAATGACACACGTTTAACTTGATTAGGGTGCATCGACAGCGATGGTTCAAGGGAGATAGGACCTGGTGCCTCGGGCTTAGTCTTAGAGAGGGGGTCGGTGGCTTGGGATTAGGCTTGGGGAGCAGCGATAGTGACAGTTCGGTAGAGTAGGGCATGAAGGGGGTCGATGATGATGGATAAGGGGACAGATAGTGAGGGGGAGAAAAAGGTCAACGGTGAGGGGATAGGGTTCTATGGGGTTATGGGGGGTTGAAGGTGTCAGGTTAATGGGGGAGGGATGGAAGAAGTGTTGTGGGTGAAAAAAAGTTTTGGTGACAGTTATTTAAAAACCACCGCTATATTTTGAAAACATTTTAGTAGTGAATTCTTAAAATTCCACTAAAAATCCATCGCTAATTACATAATTTGGTGTAGTGAGACTCACCAAATAACCCAAGACCTTTCATCACACTAACTATATAAATAAAACACATTGGAATTATACAACTCTTGTAATTTCAATCCAAGACTCATTTTTAAAAATGAACCCTACTCCCAAATTACCAAAATTCAAATTACTTCTAAAATTTACAAGTTACTAGGAATTTGGTTTTTCAAACTCTATACCATATAACTTCTAATTCCCAAGAATCATTATAATCCATTAAACTAAAATAGATGACCTACCTTGGTCATTCGTTCATATCCAAATTTTTGTGTTATACTATGGAACAACGAGTGACCTTCAACTATGCAACATCAAACATGGGGTGCATAATTATTAAAGACAGAGACACCACTCATCACCATCATTGATACCTGAATATAGTTCTTACCCATGCCCTTTTATCCCAAGCCACTATAGTGTCATCAACCGTTTCATCCTTGAGATTATAGTTCTACCCTCTACAAGACTCATCTTATAAAGGCTAATTTCAAGCCACAATGCTCTAAACGATCAGAATATCTTATCAAAAACACATTTCTAGTGGTTAGAAGACATTATCTATATTATTTACATATCACCATATCTAATTTTATGAAAATTCACCAGTAAAAACATATATGGATGACAATTTTCCAAGGAGCATAGATTCAACCACCAACATGTTGTCTCATTACCACTCAAACATGATGCATAAACTCCTAGAAGGCATATCAAGATAATTCAGTGCCCCCACGAAAGTCAAAACCCAATATTCAGTGCAATTACATAGTTGGGTCACGAACCACTCAAACTAGTTATCATTATCTCACCCTGAGAACTGATTCCCCATCAATATGACTTATGCTCAAACCATATCAAAATCATATTGATAATGGTTCCAAAGGAAGGAATCCATCCAAAATCACATCAAAATTTCAAATATGGTGTTCATTAATAAACTAGATAAAACTCATTTCACTAGCATACCAACACATTAGTTCCACCTTTATTATCTAATGACTAGTCTCATCAAACCCAAGACCCTACCCACATGGGGTTGTACTTCCTCATCCCATATTCCATCCATTACTACTTGTAATGACTAGAGACGATGATCCCACCCATGCACGAGTGCTAATGTGATACATCAATCACCATCAGTTCTTGGATCATTAGGAACATCATCCTTAACACCCACTGAATTTTCATATATAATGAGGTTCACCCCCTCCATGACAAATGGTTCAATCCCCACCATATATATTAACTTATAAAACTCCTCAAGTTCAACCATAATAGGTTCCATAATCATACATGTGTAACTTCTCCAAAACAACACATACCACCATAAACTATTAACACAAATCCTTTCATGTTGTCTTTATCATCACATAGGAATTTTCTATCATCCATATCAAAAATTTAGGTCACCACATCTGTAATAATTCCTTCATAATTCCTCCCTTACAATATGGGCCATGTAACACCCTTGGGTCAACAACATCATGACATCTGAACCCATATTCAACATCACCTTTCACCAGAAGATAACATTTTCCATTTAATAAAAACTCTGTATAAATCTTACTTGTAAAGATTCATCATGTTTTTTGGTCCTCAACTCACACACAACCGGTCACTGACCTATAAAAAATTGTATCGAGCATAAGAAAAATGTGTACCACCTAAGTCTTATCCTAACTCAATAGAAACATACACTAATATAATCCAGTTACATATCTCGAATCATGATCCCATGAGTCTCATTATATAAAATCGATGATCATTCGATTATAACTATAACCATGCTCCTCAGCATGTCAATATCACCAATCTAGAAGCACCCATGATGATTTTCTTCAAAATTAGGCATTTCACCTATGCCATAGTCTACTACACGATCAACCACCAACTGGAATTGTCTTAATACATAAAGCATCTACCCACACACTCACCACACCAATGAAAGTGCATCCAAAACCAACAGGGTCAAGTATCCTACTAATCCTACCCTCAATAATCTAGTATTAATACTAAAACACTACCACAAAAGGTGATTTTCTCAAGAAACACCAAGGCATCCCATGTGACTACAAAATATACTCAGTAGAACATCATTGGAATCAATCTCAATCCAAATAACCAACCCATGATTTCCATCTATAAAGGTACACACATGACCGGGCTAACCCCTATCTTAGGATACCCTCACATATCATATCTCATCTCAAACATAATTCTTAGATCAACAGTATCCCATGTTGTATACTAATGAAACTATTCTCTCCCACCTAGAACAGAAACCATAGTTCTCACATAGGTCATAGCTCATGAGTTACACCCCTACTATAACCTTTCCTTTATAATGAAATTAGGCCTAAACACTCATTCTTGGGTCCTCACATACATATATATACACATCGAGCAACACATGTCGGGTCACAAACCTACTAGGGAACTCATCCTCATAGGACATGATCATATGAGACTACCCCCTCGAGAATCATGATCTAAAGTTATCCCTCATTGGGCATCCACATATGGTTTCCACCCACAATATGATTACAATCTCATATATGCACATACATACATATAATGACATCACCCAACCATGATCC
Organism: Viscum album; assembly: GCA_963277665.1. Lineage (NCBI taxonomy): Eukaryota > Viridiplantae > Streptophyta > Magnoliopsida > Santalales > Viscaceae > Viscum > Viscum album. The sequence continues at coordinate 194,737,628 of OY728157.1, read as the reverse complement.
ATATCGATTATACCATGATCATATGGTTTTTTAAGTATAAATCCACCAAAAAGATATATAGTATCATACCATATTGGTTGTTGTTGACTATTTTAGTAACCGAACATATTTTTTCAGAACTAGTACCAAAACCAGAAACTAAGGATTTATCATTGAGGAATCTAATTATCGTAGCAACCTACTAGGGTCAATATACATTCCTTACTATAAGGGGATTAATACCTAGAAAAGAGCATCTCATCATAGATCCACATGACCTATCGTCATAAAGAAAATATATTATATACTAGAAAAGTAGAATGTAAGCACCAAGTAATATGGGAAACCTCCATATAATTTCTTATAAACACTATAAACAAATGAACCCTTATAATCAGTGATATCAATCGCATTCTAGCATACATATTTTATGTGAGTCCTTTATGCCTAATATGATGCATATACATGACATCTTTCCATTGGGAGAAGAGTCATAAACTATAATAAATCATATATTCTATAAAATAATGTGCATCACACTAGGTTAGATTAAACAGATATAAAAATGGAAACCTAGAACAAAAATATAATATCCCTGGTAACATATAATTCTAATCAGGAAGGGTGTTCATGATACACCAGTATCATATCTATCACAAGATTCAACACATTCCTATGTTACCTCTCTACCATCACCCCAAATAGTAAGATAAACAAAAATATAGATACACCTTATGATATCAGTCACATAAGCTTTGATACCACTTTTGTAATATCATTTTCCTAGTTCACTCTGAATGGTAACCATAGCGGGTCAACACTTGGCCTCAGGTATGCCTCATCATACACAAGAGGTGACTGACTAACAATTGGGGTTTAGGGTATTACTATGGGGAGACTATACCCCCATATTAGAGTGTGTAATAATAGTGGAAATAAACAAAACAACATCGACAATATTAAATGACAATACATGGAATAAATAAACAAGAATCATCAATAATAAATGTTTTATGGAAGAAAATAGTAACAAAAACTCATGGTCATGCTATTATACGATGATTGATCTTCCACTAGGCTGATCACATGTATAGAATAAATAAGTGGATAGAAAAAATTGAGGCTCTACTACCACGAGCCTTACCTCATCCCAATCACCAATCTCATCCGAGTTATCCTGCTTGATCAAGCTACTCCAAGACTCTACCGAATTGGAACCCATGATTATTGAGGTCTACTCAGGTACCCAGTTCTGTGGCCACCCAAAAAGGATGTGAGTACAACTAAGTAGGGCACCACTAATTTAGTCTCATTCATGGCCAATAAATGAATTATATGTGTATGTGACATACTCATCTGATTAATTAAAATACATTTTAGTATCATAAATAAAATAACCATCCTCAATTATCATGTTCTAACGTGACACCTAGGATCAACTATAACTACTTCATCTAGTTCTGGAGTATCTTTGAGAACATCATATAATCATTCAAACTCATAATAGATGAAACCACCAACCCCCTGTGTGTTTATCCTATAAGTTCTATAGTATCAGACATAAATATAACCCCTAGGTGGTAATATTAGGAAATATAGTAGTTATCTTGCCTAAATCTATTCCATGGGAGATAATCCTAGGAAATCAATCAACACTAGGAATCATTACCAACTCTTAAGGGTGACCTAAGGTTGCTATAATCATCAAGAATCATCATAAATTCCTTTAGGGTGAAACTACGTCATCATGATCATCAAGAATCACTATTGTCCTCTAGGAGGTAATCTTAGGTGATCAATCATATCAAGAATAAATATCAAATCCTTAGGGATAACGCTAGGAAATCCATTTAACATCAGAAATACAAGATAGATCAAAGGAATCCTAGGAATATCATAAATAATAGAAAAATTTTAGGGGTAGTATGCCCCCCCATGATATATCAAAATAATTATGAAAACATGGGTTGGATATTTGCCCAAAATAATCTAATATAAATTTGATTGGACCCTCAATAACACGACTTGGAATCATCCCTATAGCCATATAAAACATAAATCATATATCCATGTTATAAGGTGACATGCACAATAAACTCTACCAATTCCCACATGCACCCTCTAAAGAGTCATTATATCATTAGGTCACCCTCTAAAGTCCTTTAGGCCACAACAAAACAATGACACCCACATGGGATCCTCAATCTCAGTCTCATCTCTTATTCAAAAACCCATCCCTCAGAAAGAATATAATCCCTCAATATCATCATCATAACATCATGACCTCACTAGACTTATAAGATAAGCCGTACTAGCATCAATCTCAAGAGATGTATCAAGTCTGTCTCCCATCCAAAGTCATAAATTAGCCATTCCTCCCAAAATTAGCCCATACAAAGTATACCCAGGGCACACCCACCTACATAATAACATATTAGTGGGAGAAAAACACTCACCCTATGTTCATCTCAACTAGAGAAATGTTTAAGGCATATCAAGGTTCACTGAGGACAATTAGGGAAACTCACTCTAACACGTCACATTCCTCTACTCATATATTTATGAGGAACCAATACTAAGGGACACAACTTTTACTGAATTCATTCAAAACTCACCCATCAAGATTCATGTATCTCAATAAATATATTTATGGTGGTTGATGAATCAATCCAGTGGACAAGGGTTCTTAGTATCCATTAGCACATTGTGCAATCCATTTATAGGCATTTATTTATTTATTAAACAAATTATATAATTTTGACAAGTCGATCACCCACGGTGGTGAGAGAGCACATATCAAATGCCATATAAAACATGAATAATACCATAAGTAAAATGAAAAGGAACACATATCTCAACTATGCAGTTATTTCATTTGAATTACTCCTGATAGCTCTCACCTAGATTCATCCAAGCTCAATCATCCATATATAATCATTATGAGGCCTTAACTCAATCCAAAACATCCAAATTAGTTAGTTATAATAATTTATAATTTATTTTACAATTTAAAACCAGTTATTCAATTTATTATGAAAATATATAACGCATAAAAAACTATTAAGCTATAACTGATCACCAAAACCTTAAGAAATGGGGTGAAGCCCACTCCCAACACACACCTGAACCAAAGAAATGAAAAAGTCCTAATTCAATTACTATATTTAAAAGTCAATTTCGCCCAAAATTTCCATAAAACGAAAATAATTACATATAGTTACGTAGAAAAACCAAAACAGTGTGTGACAATGTGAAAACATCATCTTAGAATGTCCTCTATCCAATAAACATTAAAGCCCCATTATTTTCAGATGATTCCACCATGTTTTGGTGAAATTTTCACTAAAACCCAATCTAGAGACAAGTGAAATTTGTGGAATCAAGAGAAACTAATAAAAAAATAGGTTGATGTAGAGATTCAACTAAAATTATAACACCATAAAACTTTAAAATATTTTCCTCTTAGAATAAATTTAATTTTGTTGATAGCTTGAATTTCATGCAACAAAGCCTATCTTCGATATCTTGCGTTACACACAAGACAATGTTTTACTGAATAATATTTTTATTAGAAGTAAAATTGGATGTTATAAATAGGATTAACTAAATTATGAAAATATTTTTTTTATTCATTGGTTACCTGTTAATTATAAATAAATATAAAAACCAATTGAATATAAAGGAAAAGTTTTTATAAAAAACTAATTTTATACAATAAAAGTATTTAATATTAATAAATTAAATTAATTATTATTAGTGGATGATATTAGTGAACTTTATATATTATATATTAATTTTTTAAAATTCATCCAATAGATTTTATAGACATAAGATAATAATAAATAAATTTTATCCATCAAATGCTTTATTTTTCTAAAGGTAGTTTTGCTGCCTTTTAATGATGAATTTATTTTAAAACTAAATTTGGACTCTTTTGTTAATTTTATTTGAAAAAATTTACTTAATTTTTAAAATTGGGAATTCAAAATTATAAAGGGTAAATTTTTGGTAATTTTCTAAGAAGTTCCAATTTTTGATGAATTGTGAAAATACTGGATTTTAATAGAAAAATACATTTTCATATAAATAATTTATAATTATGAATTGAATTTTGAATTGGTTTTAAAATATAAATAGACAAATTATATATCTATTAATATAATTTAGTTCAATTAAATCAATTTTATGTTGAATTTAGATATAAAAACATACTAAACTTTTGAACATTTTCACTTTAAAATCTTACTTTCTCATCCCATCAACAGGATTAATTTTAATTTATTTTTGTTCACTTTTGTGATTTGAATTTTTAAAAATGTATTCCATAAACTACTATAAAATATGCATTAAAATGATAAAAATGTCTTTTATCAGTTCTAAAGAATAAATGACTACTCAAGTGAGATTAAAAGCATAATTCCTTTATCACCACTTTTATAAGAGCTAATAAAGGATCCCTTTATCAGTGATTTTAAAAGTGTTGATAAAGGGGAATACTATAGTGTGTTGTAATAACACACTGAATCAATAGTTTAGTTTTCCATAACAGAAAAACATAACACCATAAACACCACTAAACCATCAAAATAAAGAACAACGACATAATTTAAATGAAGAAAAAACAATCTAGGCTCGTTTTCTTAGTATTTTTGATGTGATGTGCGTTTTAATCTAAAATGATACTTAAATATTGAAAAATAAAACTTGTGTCATAATGGTCACACTGTGAATTATATTGAGGTGTGAATGATTCTTACACATCTCAAATGACTTATGGATCGTTTTCCTAATGTATCAAAATAATCTGAATGTGTTTTCTCATTTTTGAGTATGTCCCTTGTCTTTTTTAAAAAAATGTCATTTTAAAATGGAATCATGCACATTTACTCATAAAGATCATATCATGCATCAGTTTTACATGATTCCAATTCCAAAAAATCTCAAATGATTTATGAATCATTATCCTAAATTATCAAGAAAATCCTAGCACGTTTGATCAGTATTCAGCGAGTGACATTTTTTGAACTAAAATGATGATTTTACACTCATAACGGACATATTGAGTCATAACAAACACATATTGTATCGGATTGAGGTGAATTTAACTACTACATGTCGATAATGACTTATGTATTATTTTAATATAGTATCAAAACAATCTGGTTGCATTTTCTAGTTTTGAGTAGGTCAGTTTTCCTTTTTTTAAAAATTGATGTCATTTTGAAATAAAAACACACACTTAGAGTCATTCCGATGACACATTGAATCATATTTATGTACGAAAGATTCCTACATGTCAAAAATAACTTATTGATCATTTTAGTAAATTATCAAAACAAAATGAATGTGTTTGCTCGATTTTGAGTAGGTCAATTGTCCTTTTTATTCAAATTGATGCCATTTTTAAATAAAAAGATGCATTGTGAGTCATACCAATCACACCGTGTATTAGATTGAGGTTTGAATAATTAATAAACATCTCAAATGACATATGGATCATTTTTATAATGTATTAAAATAGTTTGAATGTGTTTTCCCAATTTTGAGTAGGTCAGTTGTCCATTTTATTAAATTTGATGTCATTTTTAAATAAGAAGATGCTCTTGGTGTCATAACGGTCACACAATGCATTATAATATGGTAAGGATAATTCCAACATTTCAAAAATGAATTATGTATCGTTTCCTTAAAGTATCAAAACAATATGAATGCTTTTTATCAGTGTTGATTAGGTTAGTTGTCCTTTTTATGAAAATTGATGTCATTTTTAAATAAAAAGGCATACTTTGAGTCATACCAGTCACACTGTGCTTAATATTAAGGTATAACTGATTCATATGAATCAAAAATGAATTATGGATCATTTTCATAATGTATCAGAAATATATGAAGATGCTTGATTAGTTTTTAGTATGACACTTGTTTTTTTTACTAAAATGTCATTTTAAACTCAAAACACACAATTTGACCTATAATGATCACATAGTGTATCATTTTGACGTGAGTATGATTCATACATGGAAAAATGAATTTTGAATTGATTTCCTAAATTATCATGAAAATATGAGGGCATTTTATTTATTTTTAGAGAGTAACATTTTCTGAACTAAATTGTCAATTTTAAAATGATAATAGACACATTGAGTCATAGCTGTCACACCATGTGTTGAATTGAGGTGAGGCTAAGTCATACACATATCAAATGGAATATGCATCATTTACCTAAATTATTAAAATAATAAGAATATATTTTCATAGTTTTGATTATGTTAGTTGTCATTTTTACTAAAATTAATGTCAATTTTAAATAAAAAGAAGCACTCAGAGTCATACCTGTCACACTATGTGTCAGATTGAGGTTCGGATGATTCATAAACATCCCAAAGTCAAATAAAATCCTAACTTCCAATGTTACCACATTTCCATTTTCTTTCTATGTATAAATTCTAAAATATCATATTGATTCTATGTTTTTAGTGAAAAATCCTTTCTCATTGTTGAAAATCGGAAGAGCAGAAGATTTAAAAAATAAGAAAGGTTTTTTGAATAAGAACATATAATCAATATTATGTGTTCAAAGTTAAACAAAAAATACAATGAAAATACAAATCATGATAACATTGGAAGAAATAATCATTGTATCTCTGTTGTGTCTTGTTTTAGATAATTGAAAGAAAAATATGGCTTCCCAAACAATCTATGAAAAAGATTAAATAAATATTAGATAAAAATATAAAGAAATTAACTTAAAAATAGTAGATAAATTTATTAAAAAATTAAATAAATAAGTAGTAGGAATTTACTTTTTCCTGATAGTTGTATGCATTATTGACGTATTTCCTTGTTGCCGTTATCTCAATTGAGGGCTCAAATAAAAGAATACACTTTTACAAGAAAACAATTATTATATGTGTAATAATTAAAAGAAATAAATTAAACATAAATATGAAATAGTACATTAATTATTTGGATAATGATTTTACTATGAAATCATTATTTACCATAGGGATATGCTGATGGTAAAGGAATAATGATGGAAAAAAACACAAATAGATCTCGCCAAACAATCAATCAATGAGTGAGGAGGATGAGTATAAAATAAGATAAATTTGATTGAGGATTTGAATCATCTGTTTAAAATTAAATATATTCTGTTTGGTTCATAAAATATTAATTTTATATAATAAATAAATAATTACTAATAAGATATTCATTATCAATGGTGAATGTCTCCCATTTTTTAGAATTAAAAGTATGGAAATTAGAGATTCCTAATGGTGGAACTCAAAGAAAATGTTAAAGAATGATATGTTTTTATATGGATTAAATTTAAACATATATATTATTTATTAGAGAGGTTATAAAATAAATGAATTGATTTTTAAGAAGTATTAATGAGTGTGTTATCATTTCAAATATGGATATATTTTTTAAAACTCCAAGAAATACAAGTAAGGATGAAATAAATGTATAAAATGACATCGGTGATTGGAAAGTTTCGGTGAAAACTCCAAGGAGTAAGACTCAACAAAATACCTCATTTTTCCCAAATAGTGCCAAAATAATTTGGAGAGACTGACAATGATGATAATATGATCAAATATTTCATGAGGAGCTTGATCCGAATAAGAACAATGTGACATGGGGAGATTGATCCTAGTAAGAATAATGGATGCTTCTTATGGATAATTTTGTTGTAGATATTGTTAAAAAAAATTTCCATTAGTTTAAAAAAACTTGATTTTTTTAGTTAATTTTTTGTCCTAATTTTGTAAAAATCCTAACATAAAAGATCATTTTAATGTATTGAAATGAAACATTTTTTTATGTCATGTAATTGATATGGTCGCATCTATGGGGAATCATATTACCACTAGGACATAAAAAATGGATTTAAGTTTATGTTAGTAAACCATAAAATTCAATATAATTAAGAAACCTCAGTGCTATCATGTCATTAAATTATTAAATCTAAACTAATAAAGTATACATGAAGTGTGATTCTAAAGGTGAAATGATTTTATCCATGAAAAATAATTTTTATTTCAACAAAATAGATTCTTTTAAAACTTATTTATGAAATTTACATCAATAAATGATAATGTTTTATTTTATAAAAATTAGTCAAATCTAGTGGTATAATATTTATTCTTGAATTATTGAAAATATTCTTTAAAATTTTAATAATTGAAAACTTTTCTCATTAAATAAGATTATTTTCAAAGAAAATATCAAATTAAAAAAATATGGATCAATCCTAAATGATTGAGAATAATAAATTATATTAACAATGTAGTCTTCTTTTGCACTACATAATGAAACAATATTTAGCTTCATAAAACACCATGACGTTGAGGTATTTCTTATAAAATGTCTCATTATAATTTCTTATATTATGACTATATTCAAACAACCAAAATAAAAATATCAATTAATTTTTATCTCAAAATCATTTTTCCTATATAATATAGTCCAAGGATTATAGAACATTAAACCTATTTTATTTTTTCTTTTTATATCATTTAAGTCATATTATTTAAATTCAAATTCAAATATTTCAAAAATAAAAATTGAAAACATTATATTTATTCCAAAAGTAGTTAAATAAATAAGACTAAAAATCAAACATATATAATGTTCATCCAATTAATGCACAACATAATATAAGACTCCAAAAATGTCAGATATTTTATCATCCATCTGATTTGCAATGTAATATTCCAAAACAATGACAACACCAACTGCTATATGGATGAATTTTTCAAAATTTGATGATTGTAAAGAGGTAGATATCACAGAATAGAGGTATTGGGAGCCCATTATACCTGAACACAACATGACACAACATTGGGTTTGATATATTTCAAGTATCACATCACAAATTTTGTCCCAATGAGACCCACATGATATCGAAGATGAAGATATTTCAATATATCTAAAAAATAATGAATTTTGGGGTGTTTTATTATATTATATTGCAACTAGACCTATTAGGATACACAGATGTGTGATGTGATGGTATTATGGATAAATGAGTTAAATTAGAGATATTGAATAACCTTGATTTTGTTCGTGTAGTGGTTGTCTTCAACCCTTGAATCGCTCGAGACTTTGATTTGAGCCTTGGAATAGTTGGAGCCTTGAATCTAGCATAGATTCGAGCTTGGATTCGACAATAAGGAGCACCGACAATAGGTCGCTTCCATAGAGAGGTTTGAATATCACAATCTAGTTCACTATGGTTTGGGTTTTAAAAATAGATCGTGACACTTTAATCAGAGCTTCAAAAAAAGTAATATTAAAGATACCTTTTTTTAGTGCAAATTTAATAAGCACTAATAAAATTATTCTTTATAAGTTCTTTCTTTAGCACTGATAAATACATATAATATTTTTTTTAAAAAAGTAACACTTTTAAAAAATATATAATTATTATATATAATTATAAAACTTATAATAATACTTTTATAAAATAATAATTTTATAATTTTTTGAATATATAATTATTTATTTATAATTATATAAATACATTTTAAACAAATATTATTTTTTATTTATAATTTTAAATGTATAAAAATAGTAAATATACATTTACAATTATATTAATTTATAAATATTTTTTTACAAATGTATTTTTAACATTATTAATTACTATTTAAGCTTAAGTTCACGCATATTAAAAATGAGTAAAATCGATTAATTAAATGAGTACAATATTGAAAACATAGATATGTTTGATTAATATAAATCATAAAAATGGATATAAATTGATATAAATATGAATACATATATTGAAAATATTAAAACATAATAAATAAATAAATATAAAATAAATAATATAAATTGATTAAATTATAATAAAATTATTTTTGTGTGTGTGTATGTATATAAAAATTCATTAATTATGTATATTTTAAATCAATATAATACATTTGATTATAAATTTAAAAACTAAACGACCTTCAATTACATCCATTACTCGATGCAATTAGTTAGCATTTTTAATTCATATTAAATTTAAATAATAAACTTCACTAAATATATTAATATTTAATGTCAAACATAAAAAATATTTTTTATTATATAAATCATATTTATATACATTAATATATATCTATATATTTAGTATATACTTTTTATTAACATTATCAACAATCATCTAATTAATAAATTTTTTAATATTTTTCTCAATTTAATTATTTTTATTTCTAATTTTTTTATTTTTAATTTTACATATATTTATATATTTAATAGATAATATTTATTATTATTTATAATTTATATATGGAATATTCAATTTATTCATTTTATCAACAATTATTTAATTAATAAAATTTGTAATCTTTTTTTCAAGAAACAAATTTTTTATTTATTGAATTGTTTCATTTTATCTATTCAAAACATTACGAGTGATAAAAAAGCACTAATAATGGATTATTTTGTGAGCACTAAAAATATATCCTTGATAAATGGAAACCTTTATCAGTACTAAAAATAATGCACTGTTAAAGGGTTAAATTTATCAGCACTTACTTTAGCATTGATAAAGAGTCTATTTATCAGCACTTTTTTCTAGCACTGATAAATACCAGTGATGTTAAAAGATTAGTTTTATAGTAGTGATATTTGGAATAATAATAATTTTTAATTTTTAATAATCTAAACTAGATATTTGATCAAAATTATTAGTGAAATCAGTTAAAATTAATTATCGTGATTAAGAAGAAAATGAGTTTACCAAGGGACTAAAATTTAAATTTAAGGGGAAAATTACTTGGAAACTTGCACAACACCCATTGGATAGACATATTTCAACCTTATACCATATAGTATCTATATTAATCCATCATTTGTGCCTTGTAACATGAAAAAACATAGGTGGAATTCACTCTTTCAAAAAATTACAAGTGTGCCACTCACCCCACTTATAAAGTGTCTTCTCCTCTTCTCTCTAATTCACTCCATCAAACCACTTTGGTTCAGAAAAGACCGAGCCAAATCATTCCCCAACATCAATACACTCATAATAGAGGCCTTATATTGGGAATAAATCCAAATTATTAAGGCATTAGTGAAAACCTAAGGAGGATACCCAAAAAAGAGGTAATGTTCATCGAAAAGCATTTTTATTTTATTTCATTCTCCACCTCCTTAATTTTCTATTATATCATTATTATATAATATCCTCATTATCTTCCAGTAACTTATATGTGGTTATTTTAATGTTACTACCTTCAAATTCACACACTTCCATCAAATGGGTTACAAAATAATCGTTCGTGTGTACGGTGAACTACCACCAAACGAATTGATGTTGTTCATTTTATCATTACCACCATTAAAGGATGGGAATAATGATGGATTTATAGTTTTTATATAATATATATGATATTTAATATTTTTTTATTCTTCTTTAATTAGTATATTACACATAACTTTATGATTTACAGTCTGTGGGATTATGATAACGTCGCTCGCGTGTATGACGGACTACTGCCTTGCAAAGTGATGTGATTCATTCGCTATTTACATGGAATGTATTAAGGATGATTTTAATAAAAATATGTGATATATATGACACAATAATGGTACTTTAGTAATATATATAAATGATATATATATATATATATATATCATTTTATTTTATTTCTTTCAATACCACAAGAAAATGGAAACAACATTCATGCATATGTACGACCTACCATCTCCATGAAAGGTGTATTTGATTTACTAACACCAAATTTTATGGATTACAATAAATATATATATATATATATATATATATATATATATACGGTGAATATATTTGATAATTAAATCATTGTTTACATTCTGGAGATGATTAAATCACAATTGAATTAAGAGGAACAATAAATAACAAGTCAAAACATACTTAAAAACAAGGCAATTAACGAAAAAAACAATGAAAATAATGAATTATTATTAACAAATGGGTGATACTATGTTATAAAAGGATAATATATGATATTATAAATATTAATATGGTTATTTTATAAGAAAATAATATACTTAAACCCATTATACATGATGATAAAGAGTTCTCAACCAATAGGAAGTGTAAGGTAAAAGATTTCATCTCAATTTACATTCCATTGTGAATTAATTTTTATTATGAACCAATTAACTATGAGGTGTATATACAAAACCATTGTCATATAATATCTTGAATAATTAATTATTCATTATAATTTATGTTTTAATTTTTATTATCTCATCTAAGTGAATTTTATTTGAAAATTACTAAGTGATAAAAGTTATTGTGAAATTTCACAATATTTAGTGATTATTAACTCTCCATTGAAACAATCACTTTATTATAGACATTTTAAATTGAAAATTAAATTAATATTAAATATCAATATTCTTTTATTGTTTATATGATTATTTCCTATATCTTATTCCATTTTTAGATATGGTGTTTACTTTGAATGTTATTTTATTAACTAGGTAAACATTGATAAATATGTATCCATTAATCAATACATATATTTAACAAGGAACATTTTTTAGGAATTAAATATATTATTAAATATATTAATAATTAGTTGGACTTGTATTAAATGGATTTTGGACTATTTAAATTAATCCCCTCGATGCATCGTTAGTCTCATGAGATGAATTGGTTGGCCAAATCATATGAGTTTTTACCCAGTATGTTTAAAACGTCTTGCGAAAGGTCTTCATGATAAAGGTTCCATGTTCTTGGAAAAAATGACGTCTAATATTAAATAATTTCATTAATTGAAAATTCAATTTTTAATATTTTACATGGTATTTTTTCTATGAAATTATCTATGGATGCATTTCATTCTCAGTTTATTGGTTAAATTACATGTATTTCAATTATTTATCTTCCCATATTGATTATTAGTTTTCCATATATTTATGTTACATGCATGTTTAGTTATATACCATGAAATATTGATTATGATTATTTATTTATTATAGCTTCCATTTTACTTAACCCTTACTTAGAATTTGAACTCACCCTTATTTTAATTCATTTCCACAGGATATGAAGATAAATTCTCAGAATGAGTTTTAGGATGTTGAGCTTTTACATCAGTTATGTTTTATTATCTTTTCTCAATGTAATATGGGTATCATGTATGTAATCATGTTTTCTAAAATATCTAAACTATTCAGTCCTTTGGGATTTGAATCTTTTGTCAATGCCAACATAATAAAGTAAGGAATCAGCTCTAGGATACTGGGGTCGGGGTTGTTATAGTGGATATCAAATGAAGTTTAGTAGAATACTTGAGAACTATATTTAGGAAATGATATGTTAGGTAACATAACCATAAGATTTAATTTGATTATAATTATATTAGAACATCCTAAATTTTGGGTAAACTACATATTATATTGGTCTTCTTAGAAATATATCTCTATCTAGATATTACAAATGTATATGGTTCTGACACAGATGTATCTATGGGTTAATAAATATTAAAAGGGTGTGTTGGGATTGAATTGATATTAACCTGGAACATGAAAATGGTCCTTACTATGCACCTAGTTTGACACTCTCAAGGGATACAAATAGGATAATTTATATATTGTTTGAAAACTTTTATGAATGATTTAAAAGTAAAAATATACCTAAATAAACCAATGTTTATGATTCTGAGATTAATAGTTAATAAAATTTTAATTTATGATGAGTGTTACACCATATTTGGAAATAAAAATTATGAATTAAAATTCATAACTTTATGAGATAAGTCATTATATGTCATTATTTAGAAATGGTGCCAAGAAGGAAGAATAGTATCAATACTCATGGATAATATAGATATTTACATGCTGAGGAGACCAATACAACTAGTATTAGAATGGATAAAATTATGGCTATATTAGGTAAGATTAATTAGGTTATAAAAAATAACCTTTTATAGATAGAGGAACATGTTCCACAGTTAAATTATCCTATGTCGGATAGCTATATGTGATAGAAACCCCCATCTTTTAGTGGGACTACTAATCCAATTATAGATGACAAATAGATTAAATCTATAGAGAAGATATTTATGGATTTTTGAAGCATTAAAAAGGAAAATGTTACACTTGTCGTGTATTTTCTAAAAAATGATGTTTATCAATGGTGATTTTTGATCTAGAATACTAGGGAGGAAGATGAAATAGAACTCATAAAATGGAAAAATTTTAAGGAGTGATTCCTAGATAAATATTTTCCTCATGAGAAATAAATTTAAATTAATATAATGTTCCTTAGATTAAATCAAAATGATGATTAAAGTGTCATTGATTATAAATCTAACTTTATAAGGTTATCTAGGTATTCCACATATTATATATGTGATACAGAGTGCAATATTGACCATTTAATTGAAGGGATTAAGAGAATTCTATGTAGGGTGATGGTATCTCAATTTTCTTCAATACCATGAAATAGTTTTTTATACCATAATAAAAGAGAAGGAATTATCTAGATCCTAAATATTCAAGAGAAATCAATAGAAGAATAGGTCATCTGAACACCATGAATAATGAAATTCATAAAACAAGGGTAAGATGATGAATATATTCCTAATGTGAGACAACAATGGATGGAATCACACTGGGAAATGATTGAGGGAATATGAGTTCTTTATAAGTGATGGAAAAGGGTTATCGTGTTAAATAATGTTAGGGGAAGGTATAAAACATTTCTATCAAGTGTTAAAATAGCAAGGATAAGTGGAACTATGAAAATGAATGCCCTAATCATTATGAGAATCTTTTACAGAAGAGTACAATGAGATATGTACAAGCTTATAAGATCACTATAGCTGAGGTAGAAGTACCAAATGATGTGGTGTATGGTACATTAATCGTATCTTTAAATTTATCCAATGATTTATTTTATCCTAGATAACCACACTCTTTTATATCTACATAATTTTTCAAAAAAATTAAACATTTAAATTTCAATTTAATGAGGGAGTTGTCAGTATAAAATCCTAAGCGAAATCCCATTTCAAAAAAGATGTGTCGAGAATTCCCCATTATGACACATAAAAATGCTTGATTTTCTAACCTTATTTTCATACCTATGTTTAAATTTTATGTAGTACTCGATATGGATTGTATTTTAAAGTATGATTTCAAAATTTATTGTAAGAAGAAGGAAATTATGATTTGTGAGGAATATGTAGAATTCCTTAACTTTATATCTGAAACTTCATCATATTATTCTTATCTAGATCCACCCACACTAGCTCTACTAAATGAAATTCTTATGGAAGAAGATAAAACAAAAGCATAGGATGAATAAGTTAATATTAAAAATTGTGGATTTTCCTATTTCACATGAATATATTGATGTATTTCACAAATAATTACTTGGACATCCCCCGGAGCAAGAAGTTGAGTTTTCCATTGATTTAGTCCTTGATGTAAGACTAATATAAAAGAGTACCTATAGAATGAACCCTATCAAATTAGTGGATTTTAATATACAACTGTAGGATTTGGGTAATGGGGGATTTATTCACCCTAATGTTACAACATGGGAAACCCTTGTTCTCTTCATTATAAAGAACGATGGATCCACGAGGCTATGTGTTGACTATAGATAAATCAATACTTTTACGATAAATAAAAATAATCTTATTCCTCACATATATTACCTATGTTATCAACTTCACAGGGCCCAATATTTTTCAAAGACTGATCATCATTCTGGGTATCATAAATTGTGATTAAATAAGGAAGACACTATGAAGACAACATTTCAAATGAGGTATGGATATTACAAGTTTATAGTAATGTCATTTGGACTGACTAATGAACCCTCAATTTTTATGGGTCAAATGTATAGATTATTCAAGTAATATATTTATAATTTTTTTGTGGTATTCATTGATGATATTTTGGTGTATTCTAAAATCTATGGGGACTATGATAATCACTTGCATATCATTCTTGATACTCTTAAAATGAATGATTTATATTGTAAATTTATTAAGTGTGATTTTTGGATTTAGGAGGTTCTTTTTATTGTCCATATTATCTCTAAATATATAATCTCATTTAATCCTAACAAAAAAAGGAATCTAGAGCGTGGACCACACCAAAAAAATAACTGCGGTATATATTTTCATTGGTTTGGTAGTTTACTACTGGAAATTCATTCATAATTTTCTCCAATTGGATAAACCATAAACCAAGATTAAACATAAAAGGTATATGTTTGTTTGGAAAAAGGAATCTGAAGAATGTTTTGATGAGCTAAAGAAGATATTGGTCAATGCTTTGATTTTGACTCTGCCATCTAGAAGTTATGGGTTTTTGATATATAGTGAAACATTAAATAATGAAATTGGTAATTTCCTAATGAAAAATGATAATGTTATTTCATATGTATCAAGTAAATTGAATATTCATGAAGAGAAATACCAAACTCGTGATCTTGAGTTAAAAGATGTGATATTTTATTTGAAGAGATGGATACATTATCTATATGGTGAAAGTTGTGAGATATACAAGGATCGTAAAATTTTAAAATAAATATTTTCACAGAAGGATATCAATATGATAAAAATAAGATGGCTTGAGCGACTCATGGATTATGATTTCTCAATACACTACCACCCAGGGAATGAAAATAAGGTAGTGGATTCATTGAGCAGGAATGATCATTGAATTATAACCCAAATGATGATTGAGTTGGATCTTATGTTCATGGATCAAGTAAATATTGATATGGGAATTACTAAGGGGATACATAAATAATTTTTCAAATTATTGAAATGCTATATTTATTAGAGAAGATAAATAATTATGCATCTGATATTGAGAACTTTCAGAAGAAAATTAAATCTTTGAGTGATGGGAAATTAGCATATTTCATTTGTTAATATGGTGTTCTAAAATTTGGAAAGAGATTATGTTTTCCATCTACACTTGAGCTAAACATGGAATTATTTGATGATGATCATAACTAAAATTTCTCTATACACCCTGGTAGCACAAAAATATATAATTATTTGAGGGAACATTTTTGGTGAGATTACGTGAAGTAGGAAATTTTTGATTATGTGTCCAAAAGTTTAATTTTTCAAGAAGTAAAATCTGTTAGACAACATCCTAAAGGATTCATGAAACCTATTCATATTTCTATGTGTGAATGGGATGAAATTACTATGGTCTTTTTCATAGATATAGTAAAGACTCCTAGAATTAATGATGAAATATGGGTTATCATTGATTTCCTAACCAAATATGCACATTTACTCACTATAAGTGAATATTTACCTCTTGAGAACCTTGAAAGTATATATATTATTGAATTTTTAAGACATCATGGTGCATATGTATCAATTTTTTCTAATGGAGATGCCCATTTTATGTTGAAAATTTCAAAGAGTCTTTATAAGACTCTTGATAACGACCTTTATTTGAGAACCTCCTACCATCCTCTAAGTGATGGAGATACCAAAAGGATTATTCTAGAAATTTAAGACATTATGATATCATTATCACTGGACTTTCAAGGTATGTGAGATCATTATTTACCTATGATGGAGTTTTCCTATTATAATAGTTTCAATTAAAGTATTCAAATGGCACTGTATGAAGCATTATATGGAAATATATGTCACACTCAAAATTATTGGGATGAAGTTGGTGAAAGAAAACTTATAAGCCAATTATTTTTGAAGAGACTACAATGAAGGTAAAGGATATTCAGGATCACATTAAATCAACTAAAAGGAGACAAAAAGTTATGCCAATAATTAGAGGAATGATTTGAAATTCCAAGTGGTAGATCATGTTTTCCTAAAGGTTTCTTCATATAAGGGTATTATTAGGTTTGGTAGAAAGGGAAACTGATACCCACATATATCAAACCCTTTGAAATTCTTATGAGAATTGGAGTTTTGTCTTACCATTTGAAAATTCCTCCAACCCTATGAAAAGTAAAAGATTTATTCCATATATCTTTTCTGAGAAAGTACATGCTATACCGAATGTATGTTCTCACCTCTGATTAAATAGAGTCGGAGCCTGATCTATCTTATTGTGAAGAACCCATCCAGATTCTTAAAACTAGTGAGAAAGTATTGAGGAATCAATTAACTCATATAGTAAAGTAAATCTAGAGGAATAAAAAAATGGAGTAAGTAACATGGAATCCAAATGATATTATAATTAATAAACACCCTCAACTTTAAGAATCTAATACCCCTGAATTTTTTAGGATGAAATTTCTGAAGGAGGGAAGAATGTAACAGCCTAATAATTTATAATATTTTCCTCTTAGAATAAATTTAATTTCATGGATATCTTGAATTAAATGAAAAAAATGAAATAATAAACTTTATTTTTCAAATCATAATTTCAAAATTAGATTCTGGTGAATTTTTGGTATTTTTCTAAGAAATTTCATTTTCTGATGAATAGTGAAAATAATGACTTTTAATTGAAAACTTCCATTTTTTTAAATAATTTATAACAAAAATTGAAAATTAAAATTTGATTTAAAGTAAAAATAGATCAATAGTACATCCATTAATATAATTTAGGTCATTGGAATCATTGATAATTCATATATTATTATTATACATGAGATTTTATTATGATATTATCTATCGATGCATTTCATTGTCTGTTTATTTATTAAATGGATTTTTTTTGTTATTTATATTTCTATATTGATTATGTCTTATATAGATATTTATGTGTATTTTTTTAGTTATCTACCTTGTTATGTTGATTATGATTATTGATTCATGATATCTTCCATTGTACTTAACCCTTAATGAGCATTTGAACTCACCCTTATTTTATTTTCTTTCTCCAGGATATGAAGATAAATTCATGGAATGAGTTTCAAGGTTGATGATATTTTAATTTTTTATGCTTTATATTCTTTTTCGAATATACTATGGGCATGATGTATAGAATATGGTTTTTCAAAACTGCAAAACTATCAAGTACATTGTGATTTGAATCTTTTATTTATGATAATGTAATAAAGGCACTGAATCTAGGACATTGGGGTTGGGTTCATTACATAAATCATAAAACACCCCCATAAGGATATCCCAAATTCCAAGGGGTTAAAGGAGGAAGAGGTTAGGAAGTGGTTGGACCATGCTCTGGTGATGGAGGAAGATGAGTAGATATCTTATTTAAAATATGGGATGGAAAATCATTCATTTTCCATATTTTAATTGGTCACATGGTTATCCAATCCAATAACCAACCATGAATCCTTAAATATATAAGGTGGAAACCATAATACAATTGGTTCATATAGTTAGTTAAACCAAGTTCTAACTATGCAATCCTATATGCAACATCTCACATGGTCTGTCTACAATCATGTGGTGAACATTCATCTAACCCCAAGCCAATCCAAGACACATGGTTTCCTCTAAAATATATATGGTTAAATATTTGTCATGTGATAACCATAAAAACTAATTACACTATTTAGAAAATTAACTAAAAACATCTTCACACTCATGGTGGATTATTGTTTCCCCTAAACCGTGCACAAAAAACTCTGCACCACATCACAAATACATTAAAATTCCAAAATTTCACCAATGTTCCTAATACTCACCCAATCACTCAAGGCACATCTCATGACTTAAACCATATAAAAATGAATCACCTTATAATGAAACAACTCTAATAATTTTAAACTTAATATCAATTCTAAATATGAACCATGTTCTAGAATTTCCAAAATTAAAATTTATTTTAAAATTTATAACCCACAATGAGATAGCTTTTATAGAACATGTCTCTAGAATTTATCAAAAACTGTGAAACCTTGATTAACTGATCCATGATGACCAATATTACATCACTAACACAATGTAATCTTGGTAATCTTATCATGATGTTCATCATCAAATCATCCCACTTCCATTTGAGAATGGGTAGTTTATAAAGAAGTCTTTTTGGTGGTTGATTCTCATCCTTTAAATATATATAGTTAAATATTCATTAAATAAACCCCATTATGTCCTTATTCATCTTTCTCCACCATAATTTTCCTTGAATATTATTATACATCTTGTTAATATTTAATTGAACATCCCATCATGAAGAATGTGAATCCCAAATTTGGTTCTCACACATTCTCATAGGTAGTTCCATAAAACACTAAGAATATAGAACCTCATTGTATTATTGGGACAAATTAGGTGAAATATCTCTACCATATACATTTTCCCTCATCAATAAGCAATTCGATTTAGATAACCGACACTCCTTCACCCTCTTAAGGAGTGTGGATGTAATAATTGTGGAAATCGAATTTGGTATACCATTGTAATGTCTCGGATTTTCCAATTATTATTTTTAAATATTATATGGAATTATTTCGAGACCGGGTGTGAAGACAACACATCATTCCGAGGTCCAGTGAGCCCAGAATGGTGGTTTGAAATTTTTTAAGTTACGTAAGTCGACACTTGTGCGCGGTAGTGGTAGTTTACAAACGGATGCTCGGATTAAAAATCTGAGCACATGATTATGTCAGAGAAAATGACTTTACCTAAGAATGAGGCTAACCTCGACTGGCGCGCATCGAGGGAAAAAGTTAATTTTCGGATGTTTTAAGTAAAATAAAATAAATTAAATTAACAAGTTTATTTTATTCCATTTAAGGAAACATCTGATGTAGCACGGAAACAGCGTAGCTGTTTCCTAAATTAATGGCACTTCATAATAACTTCAAAATGGCGAGTCGACGTCATTAATGATACGATGTAATTAAATTACAACATGTTTCCCTTTTTAATGTGTTAAGAAATTGTTGATCGTTGTGGACTTTTGAGAGGAACCTCTACCAAATCAGCGGCGCATTGGAGCAAACTCTTGGCCATGAACGACGACAGATCGAAGTCGATAATTGCTACGCCAACAATGTTGAAGGATCTCGACGAAAATGGCAGCGCGACGCCTTAATCAATGATTGATCCTTTCAAAAGGATGGGGTTTGTTGTTTCAATTTCTTTTCCTTGTATTTGAGATTAAACGACGAACGTGGATCAAACACAAACAAGTTGATCCACGGATTTGTATATTCTTGCGGAAGGGTTTTCTATGGGATGTTTTTTTGGAAAATAATCCATGATTTTCTTTATGTTTATATCTCCTCCGTTTAATCCTATTAACGGGAGTAGATCAACGTCGTGACTAACGACGGTGGAGGTTTGTTCCTCGATTTGTTTATTTGGATTTCTTCCCCCTTCTTTCCTCACGCGTTCCTCGCTTTCTTCACGGGGCGATGAACAATGGATCATTTCACATCCGTTATGAGATGGAACGATCCCAAATCAACGTTTCGACACCGCAACAACCTTGTGGAGGTGCGGCGATTATGGAGGACGACGAATCGGACCAGATCAGAAAGAGCGTTCTTTTTTCGGGAAGATCGAAACACGTTTTAGGAGCCGATCGGAGGCCTGAAAATGATGGAAGTGGCTTCGTGTTGTCGGGGCGACCAGAACCTGGATGTTTTGCGACGATCGGATGGCCAGATCGATGATTGGAGCACCACGGGAGGCGCGCTGGAAAAGGACACAATATCTAGGAATTTCCAGAATACACGTCGTGTACTTCCGAAGAACACGCTATGTAGCACTGGTGGCAGTGGCTAGGTTTTCGGTGTCAGAGAGGAATAACACGGCACGTGACCCCAGTCACACGGCGTTTTGGACTTCCCCCGAAACTCGGTGTGTACTTTGGGTAGTACATGGACACGGGATGAGCTACAGGGCTTCAGGTGGCACGGCGTGTACAACGCGAAAGAAGCAGCTACGCGGGGCTCAGCATGTATCTCACAGATATGTAGACATGGGATGTAGTACATGATTGGGTACTCCATCATACGTCCAGGAGAGGCTAGCAGCATGAGTCATCCCGTGTGCGGATTACATGAGTCGGAGTATAGGGGTTGGTGACCGTGTACGGGCACATGGACATAGTGCACAGAGCCAACCCCAGTTTCCCAGACACGGTGTGTACGTGATAATACACGCCGTGTACTTAGTTTTTATTCCTACATGACCAGCCTCCTGACACGATCTATTGTACACGGGCAGTACCCGAGGTCAGACAACACGGCGTGTATCCTTTCTACACACTGTGTACTTTTCGGAAAACCGCTTGGTCCTCTTGTTCATTGAGCCTTGGACATCATTCGTTTGGTTTTGTGCCCCTTCTTCTCTTTCCCTGAAGGTCATGTATTGTTTCCTTTTTAGGAGTATGATCCCTTCAGCAGAACATTCTGTGATAGAGTCAGGCATCCATCCGAGAGGCCCGGATCGTGATCCTCTATCCATTCCAGACCCTAGGTAGAGTCATGCATCGATGTGACCAACTCTACCGGGCGTTGGTCCTCTACCTATCAGGTGAATTCTGGATGAGTCGTGGTATCCTCCATGGCCCTGACAGTGATTCTCATCTGTGTATTGTGATCTTTAACACTCAGGAGTGTGTCTCCCTTAATGAGTGTTTTTTTTCTACCGTAACCTTCCCGATCAGGAGTGTGTCTCCCGGAATGAGTGCAGCTACATCTCGTGACAATTCCTGATGAACAACACATCCCGGACGGACACCATCAGAGCTGTAAGACTCGTAGAGTGTGTTCTCCCGGAATAAGTGCTTCACAGAATATTCGAATTGAACCCCTAATGGGGGTATGCGGTTGTGTGACTTGTCTCCTGACTACAGATCCAGGTTTGAGTATATCTAGTTTATTCTATATGTTCCATAGACATATACTGTGCATAGTTGAATTTACCTTTACTTTCTGTACTGCTTTGTGGTTTTTGGGTTCTTCTACTAAGTATTGTTATACTCACCGCTGCGCGGGCTTTGCCCGCCTGTCTAGTGTCTTCTGTAGACGAGTAGCATTTTGACAGAGTCCAGGGAAGACCAGGGAAGGACTGAGATTTCTGAGTTCCCAACAGGTCGAGGCATTCCTACATCTATGAGCAGCAGTCCCAGTACCTTTTGTGCATACAGGTTAGACTTTTCAGTTTCAGACTCCTGTTTGTTTGCTTTTTTGTGGGATTGTATTTTTGGTTGAGTTTACTTTTACAGTACTCTACCTTTTGTCATACTCTGTTGGTTGGGTTTAGTTGTATCTATTCATTCTTTTTCTTTAGTGCTTTTTACATTTCATCATTTGTGGTCTTTGAGATGTGTGCGTGTGTACAGGTACATAGGAAATGCCTCCCATTTTAGAAATATACATAATTGGTGCTAGTGACCAGCCCCTGGACTATTGGAGGCAGGCTCGGGGAGTCACGATGCGGGCCCCACTGGGATGGGTCATGACAGAGTGGTATCATAGGTGGTCGTTTATACCTTAGGACCAAGAGTCTGTGATTTTGGATTGGGGAAACAATGTGAAGTGTTTCGGGTGCGGCTTTCAGGCCAGGGACTCCAGTGTTGGTGCGGAGGCTAACGAATCCAACACCAGGACTCTAATAACTTGCTTTTTGACTCGGTTAACGAAAACACTAGTTGCGGGGAAATAAAAGGTACATGCATCATATAGGAATGGGTTGTGTTTTCCATGCCCTTTTGTGTCAGCTATCCAAATATACTCATTGACTATAGTACACCTTTTTTTTACAGGATGCCTCTACAACGCATACCCACTAGGATTCAGCAGCACGGTCATGAGGATGACCCTCTCAGTGACGAGGCTTCGATACAGGGACCAGCTCCCTAGGCGTTGCCACCAGGTGGTGCACCTGCTATACCACCCATAGTGGAGCAGCCAATGGTACCCGCGGTACAGACCGGTGAGGAGTGCAGGCTCAACGCACTCCATGAGTTTCAGAGGCAAAGGCCCGACAACTTCTGAGGCGAGCCCAACCCTTAGGAGACTGAGGACTAGATTTAGGCGATGGCTAGAGTTTTCCGCCTAGTGAGGAAACCAGTAGAACAGATGGTGATCCTATGAGAGTGCCTTCTTCAGGGTTCGGTGGTACGATGGTGGATTCTCACCACGCAAACTCACGACGTGGCGACTCTTTTGTGGACAGAGTTTGAGAAACTCTTCTGGGAGGAGTTCTCTTTGGTTACACTGAGAGTTGTGTGCATCTAGGAGCTTCTTCAGCTCCAGCAGGGCAGTATGACAGTGGCAGACTATTCCTCGAGGTTCACCAACCTCGCCAGGTGCTCGATGGATATGGTCAGGGATCAGTACTTTAGAGCTCAGACCTTTGAACATGGTATAAGGTGTTACATTCGAGCTAGTGTCGTTCATATATTCATTTCCACTTATGCTGGAGTGCTCGAGCGATCCTTGGCGATCGAGTGTTTTTTGGCGGAGTACAGACAGCCACCGGCCGTCAGCAGCAGGCAGACAGGTGCAGAGACACCGACAGCAGGTAGCCGATGTCAGGCACAGGGGGCTCTCAGGCTGGATCCAGTCAGCCTAGGGAGAAGCGATGCTACACATGTGACGGTAGGAGACATCTCTCTAGAGATTACCTGACCCGTCGAGCTGATGACAGGGAATTGGTGGATGGTCCACCGAGGTAGAGGAAGAGAACGTATAAGGCAGTCCTACTAGGTGGCAGACGTGGCAGAGAAGCAGGGAGAGCTGTGGGTGGTGGAAGACGCCTTGACTTACTTCCACCACCACCCCTAGGAGGTCCGCACCAGGCTCAAGGAGCTGGGGGACAGGGACGGGGACAACTACATGCGGTCGAGGAAAACAACCCAGGGGCTCTAAGGAGGATTCAATGTACGATCTGTGTCTTTTCTACCTTAGCTTCGGTACTTATATTCACATGTTCCAGTCATTCCCTTACATCCACATGTCTTGTACAAAACCTCGAGATTTTGGTAGAACGTTGACTCGATCCTTACACTTGGAGACACCTATGGGAGGAGAATCGACGATCACGCACATTTGAAGACAGTTTGATCTTACCCTTGGAGGTGATAGTTTCAGTTGGAACCTCTTAGTGGTAGCGTCGAGGTCTTACGACGTCATTCTTGGTATGGATTGGTTATCTTCGGTCCATGCCCAAATTGATTGTTTTAGGTGATGATTACGGTGTGTCCTCCGTGATGGAATGAGGTTTTCCTTTGTCGGAGAAAAGGAGACCCAGGCATCACAAAATTGGCTCATGCATAGGAGGGTGCATCCAGTCACTCATGAGTTGGCTAGCCTTACCATAAGAGTAGTAGATGTTGTGAGCTCTTAGTTCCCAACAGTGGTGGTGGAGTATGAGGACGTCTTTCCTTAAGATGTTACAGGATTACCTCCCCGCTGGGAAATTGAATTCTGCATCGACTTACACCCTGGGACAACACTGATTTCCTCATCGGCATATCGAATGGCTCCCACAGAGCTTCGCGAGCTGAGGGTGAATTTGTAGGATTTGCAGAGCAAGGGTTTTGTGAGACCCAGCGTTTCACCCTGGGCGGCCTCAGTCTTGTTTGCCAAGAAGGCAGACGGAAGTCTGAGGTTGTGCATGGATTACCGGCGCCTGAACCAGGTGACGGTAAAGAATAAATATCCAATACTAACGATCAATGACCTCTTCGATAAACTAAGAGGGGAACAGTGGTTCTCAAAGGTTGACCATTGATCAGGCTATCACCAGCTATGAGTGTGGGATGAGGATATACCGAAGATGACTTTAAGAGGCCGCTACGGTCACTATGAGTATTTGGTGATTCCTTTCGGCATGACAAATTCCCCCGTAGTGTTCATGGGACTGATTAAACGGATATTCCAGTTGTACTTGGACTGGTTCGTAGTGGTCTTCATCGACGACATCCTTGTGTACTCGATGTCAGAGGAGGAGCACACGAGACACCTGTGGATGGTTCTGGACGTACTCCTAGAGCACCAGCTTTATGGGAATCTCTCTAAGTTTCAGTTCTGGATTCAGGAGTTCCACTTTCTGGGACATGTCATCTCAGCTGATGGAATGGATGTGGATCCCGCCAAGGTGGAGGATTTGTTTGCATGGGAGCCACCTCGAAGCGTGATGGAGGTACCGAGCTTCCTTGGGTTGGCTGGATATTACTGGAGATTCATTCCTGATTTCTCCCAGATATTAGCACCGATCACAGACTTGACCATGAAGGGGAAACCCTTTTTTTGGATGGAGAAGTTCCATTAGTCTTTTGAGCAGCTGAGGTAGAGTATGACGGGCACCCCAGTATTGAGATTGTCGGAGGAGGGTGTCGAGTATGTAGTTTTCTACGATGTGTGAGGGACCAAGCTCGGTTGTGTCCCGATGTAGCGGCATGCAGTGATTTCTTATAGTTCGCTCCAGCTTATCCACATGAGCAGAACTATGCGACCCATGATCTCGAGTTGGAAAAGGTAGTCTTGTCATTGAAGATGTGGTGACACTACATAATGATTCAGCAGTTTATTGTCTACTCTGACCACAAGAGACTCAAGTACATCTTCTCACAAAAGGATCTGAATCTGAGGCAGAGGAGTTGTCTAGAGTTTCTACAGGACTACGATTTTGAGATCATCTATACTCCTGGAAAGGGGAACAAGGTAGAAGATGCCTTTATCCGGAAGTCGATCTCGCATCTATTGAGTGAGGAAACTCATCATTTAGTCGCGTTACGGTTATCCATTGAAGATGGAGAGGATACAACTTATCTACAGTTGATGGTTGTCACCCCTCCACTCTTACAGCAAGTTAGGGAGGCACAACCTGGGGATTTCAACTATGTGTCTTTACATGCTCAGTTATCCACAAGACATGCTCCTAATGAATATTCACAAGGTGGGGAGCACGTACTTCTTGTCCGAGGATGCACTGTTGTACTAGTGGCGTTCCAGGAGGAGGTCCTGAGGGAGTTTCATACATCCAATTTGGCGGCACATCCTGGAGTGGAAAATCTGTACTAGGATCTCCGATGAGAGTTCTCATGTTCAGGCATGAACAAGGCAGTAGCAGGGTTTGTTTCTCGATGCCTCACATGCCAGAAGGTGAAGGCTTAGCACCAGGTTCCAGCAGGGTTAGCTCACCCCTGGAAGTTCCAGAGTGGAAGTGGGATAGAATATCAATGGACTTCGTGACAGTCATAACATAGACATCCAAGGGGAATGATTCCATCTGGGTGATCATTGACTGACTCACCAAGTTGGCCCACTTCCTATCCATCAGGGAGTAATGTTCTGTAGAGAGCATGTGGCGCCTCTACGTGCAGGAGATATTTCGGCTTCATGGCGTCCCCTCTACTATAGTCTCGGATCGAGATGCCCGCTTCACATCCCGGTTGTGGAAGGGTATTGGAGGAGGCTTTTGGGACTCAGCTACGCTTGAGTACAATGTTTCATCCCCAGACGGATGGTCAGACGGAAAGAAACATTCAGGTTCTGGAGGATATGCTGCGAGCCTGTATCTTGGACATTGGTCGCAATTGGGAGAACCACCTACCACTAGTGGAGTTTGCGTACAACAACAGCTACCACTCCACCATTGGTATAAAACCATTCGAGGCTTTGTATGGGAGACCCTGCTGGTCACCGTATTGCTGGACCGACCCCGGAGAGTCAGCACTCATGGGTCCAAAGTTAGTGCGAGCTACCACAGAGAAGGTGTAGATCATCCGGGAGCGGATGAAGACTTCCCAATGCTGGCATAAGTCATAGGCTGACAGACGTCGGAGACCTCTGGATATTGAAGAGGGAGACCACGTCTTTCTTTGGGTCTCACCTCGATGAGGGTTGTGGAGATTTGGATGAGGTGACAAGTTATATCTGAGGTTCATCGGACCTTTCCAGATTCTATGCAGAGCTGGAGAGGTGGCATACCGCCTAGATCTACCGCCACAGTTGCATCGGGTACATGATGTCTTCCACCTATCGTAGCTGAGGAGGTACGTGCATGACCCATCGCACCTCACTGACTGGGGCGAGCTGGACATCGATGATGGAGGGACCTTCGCTGAGTACCCGGTGGAGATCGAGGATCGGCAAGAGAGGATCCTTCATGGGCGATTGATTCCCTTGGTGCACGTCCGGTGGTAGCACGAGAATCTTCATAAGAGCACGTGGGAGCGGGAGGCCCAGATCTGTGCCCAGTACCCTCATATTTTTTAGTAGAATTTGTTTTTGATTTTTGGGGACGTAAAGCCCCCAGGTGGGTAGAATGTAATGTCTCATATTTTCCATTTATTATTTTTAAATATTATATGGAATTATTTCATGACCGGACGTGAAGACGACACATCATTCCAAGGTCCAGTGAGCCCGGAATGGTGGTTTGAAAATTTGTAAGTTATTTAAGTCGACAAGTATGTGCGGTTGTGGCAGTTTCCAAACGGATACCCAGATTAAAAATCTGAGCACACCGTTGCATCCGGGACAATGAATTGACCTATGAATGAGGCTAGCCTCGACCGGTATGGGTAAAGGTAAAAAAAGTTAATTTTTGGACGTTCTAAGTAAAATAAAATAAAATAAATTAACAAGTATATTTTACTTCATTTAAGAAAACATCTGATGGAGCGTGGAAATGGTGCAAGTGTTTCTTAAATTAATGGCGCGTCATAATAGCTTCAAAATGGAGATTTGACGTCATTAATGCTGTCGTGTAATTAATTTACAACATGTTTTCCTTTTTAATGGGTTAATCAATTGTTGATCGTTGGCGACGTTTGAGAGGAACCTCTGCTGAATCCACGATGCATTGGAGAAAACTGTCAGTGACAAACGATGACGGATCAAAGTCGAGAATTGTTGTGCCAACAACGTTGAAGGATCCCGAAGACAATGGCAGTGTGGCACCTTCATCAATGATCGATCCTTTCAAAAGGCAGAGGTTTGTTGTTTCAATTTCTTTTCCCAGTATTTGAGTTTAAACGACGAATTCAGATCAACCACGAACAAGTTGATCCCTAGATTCGTACATTATTACGGGACGGTTTTCGATGGAATTATTTTTGGGGAAATAATCCATGATTTTCTTTATGTTGATATCTGCTTTGTTTAAACCTATTAAAGAGAGCGGATAAACACCGCGACGAACGATGCTAGAGGTTCGTTCCTCGATTTGTATATTTGGATTTCTTTCCCCTTCTTTCATCATGTGTTCCACACGTTCTTCACGAGGCGATGAACAATGGATCGTTGCACATCTGTTCTGAGATGCAATGATCCCAAATTTAAGGTTCGACATTGTCACGACCTTGTGGAGGTGCGGCGATGATGGCAGACGACAAATCAGAACAAATTAGAAAGAGCGTTCTTTGAGAGTTCTTCATGCGGGAAGATCAGAACAAGTTTTCGGAGCCGATCAGAAGCCCAAAAATGATGGAAGCGGCTTCATGTTGTTGGGGAGAATAGAACCTGGATGTTTTGTAGCGATTATACTACTGGATCGATGATCGGAGCACCACGGGAGGCACGCCGGCGAAGGGCGTCGTTTCTGGAAATTTCCAGAATACACGGCGTGTACTTCCGAAGAACACGCCGTGTAATTCTGGCAGCGGTGGCTAGGGTTTTGGGGTCAGAGAGGAATAACACAGCATGTGACTTCCGTCACACGATGTGTAATTTGGGTATTACACGGACACGGGATGAGCTACACGGCTTGAGGAAGCATGATGTGTAAAATACGGCAGAAGCGGCTACGCAAAGCTCGGTGTGTATCTTGCAGATACGTGGACACAGGATGGAGTACACGACCATGTACTCCATCACACCGCCAGGAGAGGCCAGTAGTGTGGGTCACCCTGTCTGCGGATTACACGAGTCGGAGTACACAGGTTAGTGAATGTGTATGGGCACAAGGCCAGTGTGCACAGAGCCAACCCCAGTTACCCAGACACAACGTGTACGCGATACTACAAGCCGTGTACTTAGTTTTTTTTCCTACACGACTAGCCTCTCGACATGGGCCATTGTACACGGGGAGTACCCATGTTCAGAAAACACGGCGTGTATCCTTTCTACACGCCATGTACATTTTGGAAAACAGCTTGGTCCACTTGTTCATCGTGCCTTGGAAATATTTCTTTTGGGGTATTGCCTCTTATTCTCGTTCCCTGAAGGTCAGGTATCGTTTCCTTTTTAGGAGTATGATCCCTTCAGCAGAACATTCTGTGATAGAGTCATACATCCATCCGAGAGGCCAAGATCGAGATCCTCTATCCATTCCAGACCATAGGTAGAGTCAAGCATCGACATGACCAACTCTACCGGGCATTGATCCTCTACATACCAGGTGAATTCCGGATGAGTCGCGGTATCCGCCATGGCCCTGGTAGTGATCCTCATCTGTGTATTGTGATCTTTCCCTCTCAGGAGTGTGACTCCCTTAATGAGTGTTTTTATCTACCGTAACCTTCTCGCTCAGGAGTGTGTCTCCCGTAATAAGTGCATCTTACTCTCGTGACAGTTCCCGACGAATATCACTTCTTGGAAGAACGTCATTGGAGCTATAAGACTCGTGGAGTGAGTTCTCCCGGAACGAGTGCATCATGGAATATTCGAACAGAATCCCTAATAGGGGTATGCGGTTGTGTGACTTGTCCCTTGACTACGGGGCTAGTTTTGAGTATATCTAGTTTTTTCTATATGTTCCGTAGACATATATTGTGCATAGCTGACTGTACCTTTACATTGTGTACTGCTTTTGGGTTTTTAGAGTCCTCTACTGAGTATTGTTATACTCACCCCTGCACGGGCTTTGCATGCACGTCTGGTGTCTTGTGCAGACGAGAAGCCTTTTCACAGAGTCTAGGGTGGACCGGGACAGGACCACACTTTATGAGTTCCCTATAGGTTGAGGTGTTCCTATGGCTATGACCAGCAGTCCTAGTACCTTTTTTGCTGACATGTTGGACTTTTCAGTTTTCAGACTCTTGTTTGTTTGCTTTTTGGTGGGCTTGTATTTTTCCCCCATTTTAGTTTTACAGTACTCTACATTTCATCGTACTCTGTTGGTTGGGTTTAGTTGTATGCATGAATTCTTTTTCCTTAGTTGTTTTTACATTTCAGCATTTTTGGGCATAGATGTGTGTGTGTGTGTACAAGTACATAGGCAATGCCTCCCATGTTAGTAATATGCCTACTCGGTGATAGTCACTAGCCCATGTCCTATTGGAGGCGGGCTTGGGGAGTCACGGCGCGAGCCCCACTGGGACGGGTCGTGACAACCATGAAATCATAAACATAAATGTTAATATCATTTAGGAGACTCATAATTTATCAATCCAAACTATATATATACACCTTTTATGCCTAACTCTCTATAATCAATGCATCATTCATGGTCCTCCCCTTCCCATGGTTATATGCTATCAAAAATTCAAAAGATTATAAGTTCGACCCACCTCATCTGCCGAAGCTGGAAGTCCCTATATAAAATATATACATGAGGCTCTTATGGTTGGTGTATACCACAAATATCTCACCAAAAATATTATGACGTAATCATCTCAGTATGTGAATTACTCTATCCCACTCTTGATCATGTGTCAGGTTGTTTTTCTCGCATGTATTATACTATTTGGATCTGTAAGTGACCACACACTCATCTTGAATCAGAATTTCCCTAAGCCTGACTCCTAAATCATAACAGTAAAATATATACTCCTTACCAGGATTAGGTAAGATTACGGTCGACACAAAATTCAATCTCCCACTTAGCACCTAAAATTATCTCCCACAAGAATAAAACTAGACGAACTTCACCTCCTTTGTGGCCAAGGCCATCATCAACACTTCCAAACAGGAGAAATCCTAGATGATTCATTAGTATTAACTTATCAATCCTGGGAAATTTAATATCTTAAAGAGGGTTTTGGTTCATTAACATGAAACCATATCTTGAACCTTCTATGGGTCAACTAATATACCCAACTCATATATCATGGGCCCTAAAAATATCACCACACTAATCTAGAACTGAAACATTAAGAGATTAGCATATAGAAGATGCACCCTTAATGTACTTATAATTATATCTAAATTAAAAGTGTTCTACTCCATTGACTAAGAGTACCCCATAATATGATCAAAAAAGTTACCATGAACAAGTCCAAATAAGAGTATAAGTCCCTATTAATTAATGCTAAAAGTACTATCAGTGTTTTCTCAGCCAGAACAACATCAAAAGATACTCATATAGATTTTACTTGATCCCAAAAGAAATACATGGAATTTCATAAGGCCTCACCCTCAACTAGTGTTATCCTAGCCTCATACCAATATTATAAAACTAATTATATACTCTCATATAATCCAACAAGTCATCAATATATAGAAGGGTATATACTGGTTATTAATCATCACCTAATTAAACCTCTATTAATCATCACATAAATAAAATGAGACATCCACCTTCTTGAAAAAAAGAGGAGCCTCCAATATGATGTTCTTAAACGAATTAATCCATTTGAATCCAAAACCACTAACTAATCCATGATATCTCACTTCTGTACAAGAACCATCCTATAAGCTAGAATGGATATGGGCTTCAAACTAGACATAAGATCAGTTATAAACTCAATCTCTCACTTGGGTTGAAAATAAGAAAAATAATAAAGAAACACTTCTTAGAACTAATGAATGGTGGGAGGAGATTCTACCTTTAAATTCACCTCGTATCTTAGATAAACACTAACCAACTGGTTTGTAATTGTCCTTAGCTATTGATTTCCAGGTCAAAAATGGCCAATATTTAGAACCCACTCTCCAAAATAGGTATAATTGTCACCCTATAAGGATATAAAAGGTACTCATCGATGATAGTGGTTGATGTGTTCTCAATAAAGTGTTAAATAATTCAAATTGGGGATTGTATATAAATTATCCATATCTAACGTGAAGAATTTCCAGAGGAATGTATGCCCATTGATCACAATGGTATACTCTAGACACCTCTTGATACCCTATGATTGCACCACTAAGATGTATCAATAAACAAAACCCCACACACATATATATATTGTATTAATAACCCTATATCACTATAAAAATACTTGAATATAAATTATTTTTATGCACGCATATCAAATAAAGAAAAAAACTTGGGTTGATTCCATATGAATCATACAGCTAACTATAGATAGCTCACTTCCCTATATAGAAGTAAGACTCTCAATGGAATGAAGTTGTCTAGAACCCTATCCCTGATATCCCATAACCTGACACCCCTCAGGTACCTTTCCCTTTTTTCAATACTTATTCTAAGTAATATGATCTCCTCCATGACATGAACTGCTGAAGGAATACAAATTTCCAAACTGATATTGTGCCCAAATTCCTTCCCATAAACCCTAGGGTTGAATAGATTCACAATCGATATTCAGTCATCGTGAAATTACACAAAACCTTTTCATGTTCTATAAATCCCCATGGTAGAAACACTTCTTTGATAGGAATTAATAATCTGGTTGGGCATACCCTTGGTGGCCACACAGATAATACCTGACTTTGACTCTCCCTCTTTGAGGAAATTACAAAACACTTCTCTTGTTGCTTTTCCTATCATCACCCTAGTAAGACTACTAAAATCACAGCTTCCTACTTCCTGATGATCTAATATTGGTCATAACAGAAGAATTTTGTTTCCTAGAAGTCCTACCCTTGTTCTAGTTCTTCTCAACAGCTAAGTCTTGATTCATGACCTCTAAAATGTTTATTATCATGAATATTTTAAATTGGGAAATAATAGAGTTCCTTATGTTATCCTAAAAATTATTGACTCCAGTATCCTCATCATCCACCAACATAGGTGTGAATAGTAGTAGATCATTAAAGAGAGAAGTATATCTCATCACTAACAATCCCCCTATACCAAATGCATAAAATCCTTTGATATGTTAGCCTTTAGAGTCTCTAGGTTGAAGTGATCAATGAAATAAGAGTGAAAATCCTTCCAAATCAGCCACACATGATTATCTTCATAGACCAGAATGCACCACTAGTAATTTTTTGGTCCCTAATGCATATAAGTAGAAAGCTTCACTTAACTCTTAGGTGGTGTCTTAAGGCGAAAAAAATTATCTATATAGAATCAATAAAAAACTCATCTATCGATGGTCCACCCTCACCCATAAAAAGTAGTGTATTTTATTGTTTAAAACCATGATTTAAGTAGTTTATGGTTGGCATAGCCCTCAGTGACCCATGAATCATAGATTGTAATACCTAGAGAAGACTCCCTCTAAGATACTAATCAATAGTGGGGATTGGTGTAATAAGTGTATCCAATTATACTACAGGTGGGGCATGCTCATCCACCCACTAGCTAAAGTGAAGGTCATCCTAGTGGCATATCGATCTCTACAATTCCAATAACATGACTCATAATATATTTCTATCATAGCTATAATATCATAGTTTATTACAATAAATAACAAGAATATGTAGCTCTACCCCAAATTCACTCCCTATGATATAAGGGTCTCATAGAATAAGGCTTGAGTCTAGTGTAACCTACCCATTCACAAGACATCTGTGGCATCAAAAGGGTCCTATAACAGTAATATAATTTCTAATTATCATTCAATAAATATATTTTTATCATGTATATTTTCACTAAGAAGTTTTATATAAAAATATATATAAGTTATTATTGTCACTTTAAGTAACCCAACCCTATATATTAACCATTATATCAATCATAGGAAAGAATTAAAATCTAATGTAAACCCTAAATTCCAAGAATGATTCATGTACACACTTCTCTTACCACCCTAAGCCAAGAGTAAAAACCCATAAATCATAAATGAATATCAAAATGCATCAACTATAAAAGTAACCCAATAATAAAAGAAAAAACCAAGAATAACACTCTAATCCCTAGTAACATGGACTTCCCTCATATGTGGGTTGGATAATCTGATGAAAAGTTATATACTGCATCCTATAAATATCCTATCAACTATATATCATTTACCAAATAGTAAGATAAAAGAAAAATAGTGCTCTAATACCACTTTTTAATATACATGATCTGGTTCACCTTCATTGTGACCGAACCAGAGCACTAAGTACCTTAGGTATGCCTCCTAAGATGATAGAGGATATAGAACAATAGAAATGGTTGATATATGTCACATGGATAGACTGTAACCACATGTATAGATAACCGAAAACATAGTGGAAGAAATATCATAAACTTTTTATCCTAACAAAAAGGAAGTAAAAGGATAGATATCACTCTTAAATGCCCTAAAATAGTAAAAAACAATACATTCTATATCTACATGGTTTGAATACACAACTCAAGGACAAACAATATATCACTTATCATATAAAAATAAATTCAAATGAGTTGTCTACATCAAATTTCACTATTTTAATGATCGATTTCCATCATAATCCACTAAGGTGAATGATCTATCACCTAACTAGTATCGAAGTAAAATAAGTCATCATTGGTGAACAAGGCATCATCAATCACAAGAAGATGATAAAATACCATTTTCATATTTATAAGGATGATATACCACCACCTTATAGATTGGGTGGATGATGAATCACTAAACAATCCCATAAGGGTGGATAATATATCCATGGTATCACTATCAAAGTGGAAGACATACCCCCATATCAAGTCCCAAAGTGGATGGGGAACCATTAGTATTTTCCTTAGGTGGATTATGAACTAGTGGTATCACATATCAAGTGGTTTTTACACCACGAGTATCAATTATTAGGTGGAAATCATACCACTAGAATAAGTCCCCAAGTGGATAATGTACCATCTGGAAAACTCTCTGAAGGGGACAAATATATACCAATGAAAGTTCTCAAGTTGTTTATATACCAATAATACATCATTCTAATGTTCTTGAGATGCTAATATTTCATTATTTTCTATGTGAATCACAAATAACTATCAATCATTAGGGTTTAATGTGAAACCAGAAACCCGTCCAAAGTCATTAGTATACCTCTAGCGCACCAATGTGGATGAGATACCACCCCTGATTAAATTTAGTTGTAAGGAGTCAAACTTATACCAAGAATCCTAAAAAAATGAATGATACATCACTAAAATTAATCTTAAGGAATTTATAAACATTAAACATGTCAAAGGTTATGCTCATAAGTTTTAAACCCTTTTCAAAGTATCAGGATTAGGTCATCCTACCTATAACCTAGCTCATAATCAAGAAATTAATAACCAAGGAATACTCATGGGGGCTGGACTATGACTCCAGGGTTGTTTATTAGACAAAGAAACCGGTCATGGGTTTAATATCAAGGTTTAAAACTCATTTACATATAAAATTTGGTCATTAGAGACCAAAGGTGTTGGTGCATGCCACTCATAGACCACACACAGCCTTCTATAGTTCCATTAGTTCCATTGAAATTTAAGAAAACCAATTTAATTTAATTTTAGGATGTATAAAACAAAGAATAATTTCCCACATTTCATATGATGTATGCATGGTATAAATGTACTATCAGGTAACCAAGAGACTACCTACCTTCGACTAGTAGTGTCCAACTCTTAGAAAACCTCCCCCTCTACTAAAAAATAGCTCTTTAATAGTTCTAAAAATGGCCTTTATCAGTGATAGAAAAGTACTGACTACATGAGAAAGGTTAAAATCCCTATTATATAATCTAATATAATAAAGGGGTCCTTTATTGGTGTTAAAAAGCTCTGATAAATAGATCCACTGTCATCACTTTTAAAATATCTGAAAAAGGAACCATTTATCAGTGCTTATAGATGCACTGATAAAGGAACTTTTATCGATGCCAATATAAGCGTTGATAAATTAGACATTATTCATCAATTTTAATAGTGCTGATAATTGGGGCCTTTATAAGCTCTTTTAATAGCACTAATAAAGGTCTAAACTATAGTTTTTTATAACAACACACTGCAACACCACTGCACTATGTTGTAACAACACACCATGATGCAAAAAACACCCCATATAAAAAAAAGTCCCAATAAAATATTTAAATAAAATGAAATTTATAACACAATCACAAGGTAGAAACACTATATTATACACATTAAAAACATTGGTTTATACAATTACATTAATACAAATTATTACATATATTCAAAAACATCAATGTTGCTTTGTCTTTTAATCCTGACCTGACTCATGCTATTTCCAAACAAACCACCCATACTTAAGAAAAATAATGCTCCTATATAAGAAAAAAGTCTTCTGTTAGTAATAATATAATGAAATAAATTAATAGAAAGAGTTAATTTTACTAAAATTGATGTATTTTTTAAATAAAAACATGAACATTGAGTCATACCAGTCACAATGTAAATTAGATTATGGTGAGGATGATTCAAAAACTTATAAAATGACTTGTGGGTCATTTTCCTAATGTATCAAAATAATATTATTTTGTTCGCTCAATTTGGTGTACATCATTTGTATTTTTTACTAAAATGTCATTTTTAACAGGAAACATGCACTTTTGACTCATTTCAATCACATCTTTTATCATTTTGAAGAATTAATTCACATAAAAAATGACGTATGAATTATTTTCAAAAATTTCTAAAGAAAATATGAGTGTGATTTATTGGTTTTCAATGAGTGGCACTTTTTGAACAAAAATATCAATTTTAAACTCATAATAGAAATATTGAGTCATTCCGGGAATATCGTGTATCAGATTGAGGTGTGGATGGTTCCTAAATGTCAAAAACGACTTATAGATCATTTTAGTAAAGTATAAAAAACAATACAAATATGTTTTGTTAGTTTTGAGTAGGAAAATTGTCTATTTTACTAAAATGGATGACAATTTTAAATAAAAAGGGAACACATTGTGTCATACCCATCACACCATGCCTCAAATTGAGGTGAGATTGCTTCTAACACATTCCAAATGACATATGGATCATTTTCATTAAGTAACAAAGCAATATGAATTTGTTTTATCTATTTTGAGTAATCCAATTATCTTTTCTTACTAAAATGTTATTTTAAACTAGAAACACACACTTTAAACTCATTCTGATCACATCATGTATCATTTTTATGTGAGATGGATTCCTGCACATCAAAAATCACTTATGATCATTTTCCAAAATTATAAAAAAAAAATCTAAGCATGTTTTATTGGTTTTTGTGAGTGACACTTTTTGAACAAAAATATAAATTTTGAACTGATAACGACACATTGGGTTATACCAAGCATATCTTGTATTAGATTGAGGTGAGCCTGATTTATACAGACCGAAAATAACTTATGGATAATTATTGTAATGTATAAAAACAATTTGAATGTTTTTATTAGTTTTGAGTAGAACTATTGTCCATTTTACTTAAATTGATGACAATTTTAAATAAAAAGATGCACTTTGGGTCATACTAGTCACACCATGTGTCAGATTGAGGTGACGATGATTCCTACACATCCCAAATGACTTATGGATTGTTTTAGTAAATTATAAAAACAATATGAATTTGTTTTCTTGGTTTTGAGTATGTCACTCAACTTTTTTACTAAAATTCCATTTTAAAATTAAAACATGCACTTTGACTCATACCGATCACATTATGTATCAGATTGAGGTGTGGCTGATTCCTACAAATCAAAAATGACTTATCGATAATTTTAATAAATCATTTAAACAATTTTAATGTGTTTTATCAGTTTTGAGTAGGTTAGTTGGTTTTTTCACTAAAATTGATGCTAATTTTAGATAAAAATACACACATTGAGTCATACCATACATCAAATTGTAGTGTGACTGATTCATACACATCTCAAATAACATATGGATCATTTCCCTAAATTATAAAAACAATTTTAATTTTTTTTCATTTTTTATTAGGTTATCATTTTTTACTAAAATTACTATTAATTTTGAAGAAAGATGCACTTAGAGTCATACCGATAACAACTTGCATCAGATTGAGTTGAGACTGATGCCTACATGTTCCAAATCACTTATGGATTATTTTCCAAATGTATCAAAAAAATATGAATATGTTTTATCAGTTTTGAGTATTCCACTTGTATTTTTTACTTAAATGTCATTTAAAACATAAAACACACACTATGAATCATATAGATTACATCGTGTATCGGTATGACGTGAGAACGATTTATACATGTTATAAATGATTTATGAATCAATACCCTAAATTATCAAGAAAATACAAGCTTGTTTGATTCATTTTCAAAGAGTGACACTTTCTAAATTCAAATGTCAATTTTAAACTGATAATAGACACATTGAGTCATATCGAGCACATCATGTATCAAATTGAGGTGCGAATAATTATTACACATCACAAACTACTTATGATTCATTATTTTAATGTATAAAAAAATATCAATATCTTTTCTTAGTTTTGAGTATGTCAACAGTCATTTTTACTAAAATTATGGTCAATATTAAATAGAAATAAGTAAATGGATTCATACCGGTAACATGGTGTGTTTTATTGAGGTTTGTATGATTCATACATGTCAAAAAGTCTCAAAAAAATCCTAACTGTGAATTTTACCATGATTTACATTGACTTTCCTTGTCGAACTGCCAAAACTGCAGGAGCATCTTCGAACAAAGCACATCAACTTAAAAAAAGATTACACCTATATAATAAAAAAATTATTATGATTAATAAAAAAATAAAAAAAATTAAACATAAATATGAAATAATACACTAATTATTTAAATAATGATTTTACTGTGAAAATATCAATATTAACTATATGATTGAGGAGTGTAGGGAACTTTATGGAACATGATATATCTCAACACTATAGGGATGGAAGGTTTTTAGAGAGAAGAAGTCTGTGGAAGTTTTAGTGTAGAAAGACATGATAGATTGACAAATCACCCCAACTTGAAAAAAAATCCACCCGTATAATAAAAAAATTATTATGTGAGTAACTATAAAAATATATAAATTAAACATAAATATGAAATAATACATTAATTATATAGAAAATCATTTTACTATGCACACATGAAGATTACATTTTCAAATGAGAAGAGGTAGCATTATTTATCTTTATACAAAGGAAGTGGAGATAACGTGAAATAAAGTGATAAATGAAACACTACAGGGGTGAATAGGCTTTGAGGGGGAATATGTTTGTGGATGTTTTGATCCAGAAAGTCATCAAATATGGGAAGGCCACCCCAACTCGAAAAAAAGAATCCACCTATATAAGAAAAAATTTATTATGTGAGTAATACTAAAAACATATAAATTAAACATAAATATGAAAAAATATATTAATACTATGGATAATAATTTTACTGTGAAAAGGTCAAGATTACTATAACAACTAGGTCCCAGTGATAGCATAGACACCCAACCTTTATCCTCTCAATTGGTTCTTAGGTCACTCGGTACCACTAGTTTCCCCATAGACACATGGTCCTCACCTTGGGGCCCACTCATGTGCTTGAATGAGTCATCTAACTAATGAATTTCCCCGCAGGCCAACACACGTCCTTTCTAGTGTGCTTTATCCCCACTCACACACACCCTAGGAATATTCCTAGAAGGTCACCTTTGGGCCCACTCACGTGCCCGAATGGGTCATCTAACTAATGATTGTCCCCACAGGCCAACACAAGTCATTTATAGTGTGCTTTGTCCCCACTCACAAACACCCTGGGAATCTTCCAAGAAGGTCACCAATTATGATCACTTCTCTAATACAAGCACACTTTACTATGGAGTTCTAATCAGGTAGGCTCCCAAAAATGAAGGTGCACCTTTTTGACATGAGTCTTATCATTAATCCATTTAATCCTTTATCATTCTGGGGTGTTACAATTACCTCTGTAACTGAGTAGAGGCATCATCATTTCTCTTCCTATAAAGGCTGTGTAGATAACTTGAGAGAAAGTGATAAATGCAACATTATAGGGGTGAAAAGGTTTTGAGGGAGAAAAATTCTATGGAAGTTTTGGTGCGTAATGTCATAAAAGATGTACATTCCACCCCAAATCAGAAAAATAATCCACCTGTATAAGAAAAAAATTATTACGTGAGTAATACTAAAAAGAAATAAATTAAACATAAATATAAAACAATAAATTAATTCTATAGACAATGATTTTACTATTAAAACATCAAGATTTCCTCTATGATTGAGTAGAGATAGTATCATTTATCTTCATGAAGATTCATGAAACATGGATAGAAATATTCTAAAATAAATGAACACTACAAGGAATAATGAAAATTAAATCAACATTTCGTTATATAATTTTTCAGTAAAATAAATAATTTATATCATATAATTAACTTTACATATTTTCAAAGGGTTTCCTTCATTATAGTTTGTTCTTATGAGGGATTGGTGACATCATCATGTGTAGAAGACATTGTATGCACGAGTAGTCAAACATTTAATTTAGAATATGTTAATTCAACATAGAACATATAATATTATGAGGAAAAAAATAATATATTAAAAAAAAATACCTTCTCATTGAACTGACTTTCTTTTTATAAAGGTTTCAAGGATTTTGTTCCTCTATCGAGAATCTAAATCTCTTCTTTGTGGTACCCTCTAACGTACAAGACATTGTCTACATTGGGGTTGATATGATCTAATTGTGATGACCCAATGAAAGGGTCATCCTCGATTGAACTTTCATATGACTCGACATTTGATTATGTCACTAGAATGACAATCAACCAATACTTGTTTTTTAGATCAAAGACATTAAATACTTTCCCTACTGGTGATGAGATTATGAGCAGCTCATCTTTTCCCCCTTCCACACTAAAATTCACCTTCACAAATCTCATTTCAATAACTTTCACTCCATTGATATTGTCAACACATTTGGAATAGAAAATTTTCACCTAAAATGTTATATAATCCAACTCATATATCTATTGTATAATGAAACAATATACCACATTTTCTTAAATTGGGTTTCAATACTTGGAACTAGATATGTGAATCACATCATCCAAAAGCATAACACCACTATTTTGCATCGTACTGAAGTTATCATGTTCCTTTATATAGAACATATAACCATTTATTAAAAAACTAGTCTAAGATATAACATTTTTTTTGGTCCTCTGGCTATCCATTGAAGTTGTTAGGTAATTGAATTCGTATTTTCAGATAACTCTTTATAAATTTGAACTCTGAACCATCATATAAACTATTTATTATGTGTATTTGATATCCATCCTTCAACCATTGATGGATTCATATATCTAATAATTTATGTTTATAATTCAATGTATGTATCAAAATATGAACTATAATGTAATATGTAAAGGTTATCTTTATCCTACTCTATCAAGGTAATTGTAACAAAATATCTTATGGAAATGCCTTTTATTATAAGGTGTTCACTATGATGAGACTTTGGGAGTCCAACGCTTTCAACATCTGATAGGTAATCTGTATAGAATTCAATATCTTCTTTAAATATATATAATTTTTCAATTCAACCTTATGTTTGACTTTTATTATTTACATACCCTTTCAAAATAATCATATACTATTCAATGGGGTACATCCATTTTTAATGGACATGATCACATAGTTGAACCTCTCTATCCCTGTGAACTACCAAGTGGACCATTATATCACAGAATGATGGTGGGAAGAACATCTCTAATTCATATAATATGACTAAAATATCATTATTCATGATGGAAAACATTTCCAGGTCTTCCACATTACTTCATAAGGATTTGAAAAATAAGTAGATTCTAGTTAATGTATGTTGTAAATTTTGAGGAAGAATGTAATGGAAAGTAACCAACATTAAATCTTCTATAAAAACATGATAGTCATGTGATTTTAGTCCTTGAAACGTCAAATTATTAATTGAAACGATATTATTTATATTTGATTAATACCCTTGTAGAACTTTTACACTAGTAAGAAAAAGGAAAATTTTAAATTCATCATGTCTCGATAGAGTGTAGGTTTTTGGAGGAAGAAAAGTCCACCTTTTACCCTTAAATGGTGCCAAATATTCCCTTATCCCATTTAAATCAATTCTAACCCATCCTTGATGCCATCATACATTTTATCATTAACATTTACTAACATTAATTAAAACTATAATATACATTTTTTCCGCATTCATGCCATTAAAAAAAATTATGACCTACAAACAATTCCAATACGGTAATTCAAATAAAATTGATCTATTCTTTCAAACTGATTTTGTATGGTTTTTCAAAAATGGTTTTCCAAAAATAGTGCCAATATTTTTTACATTATTCTATAGTTGATCTCTCATTACTGGAGATGGTGTTTTAACTTTTTTTGATATTCCCTTTGAGTGTTGTCATCTAGGATTGGTATTTATTTCATCGAGGTAAATATTTCTGATGTCCTAAAAACACAGTCTTCAAGGAATATTTCAACCAAACTGAGTATGCATATTTTCCACAAATGGGACACACCTGCATTCCCTTAATGTTATAGGATGATAGATTTCCATAAGTAGGTAATTCATTTATCATTCCATACAACATGTAACTC
This sequence comes from Viscum album, assembly GCA_963277665.1. Classification (NCBI taxonomy): domain Eukaryota; kingdom Viridiplantae; phylum Streptophyta; class Magnoliopsida; order Santalales; family Viscaceae; genus Viscum; species Viscum album. Next base: position 194,694,202 of record OY728157.1, on the reverse strand, counting down.
GATGTGAATTCTTCACTTCTATGAGAGTCATACATTATAACACTTGCATTGCACATCAATTTTAGATCTTCGATCAATAGATCCAAATAGACATCAATATCATTACCAGGTTTCTTTGGTTCAGATATAAGAAGATACATCATAATGTATTTTCACTTTATTCGTAACCATGGTAGAAAGTTATAAATTACCAATATGACTGGTCATGTACTATGAGTACTACTCTGTACACCAAAAGGATTTATTCCTTCTATATACAATGCATTTCATGAGCTTCTTGGATTATTTAAAAATTCAGGAAACTTGTAATAAATTTTATTAGACTATGTAGAATCTACTAGATGTCATAGGTTCCCAAATTTAAATCTTGTAACTGTATTCCATGTTAATTTTGTCATGGTTTCATTACATTCGTATAGTCCTCTAAATTATGGAATGATAGGAAAGTTCTATAAAAATTTTAAGAACATGGTTCATTTTTCTTGTATCGATCTACACCACACTTAGGGAATTTTATGAGTGATTCATGGTCCTTGCAAAATAATATGAATAATTTAGACAAGAATATATATTTTAGAGATCATTTTCATTGAACATAAAATTTTTAGCATCATTTGTTCATCATGGTAGTTCTTTTTTTTTGGGTATCATATCATTCAAGAGACCAAGTAGTTTTGTAATGTAGTTGTCACTCAATCCACTTCTAGCTTTCAATTTATTTAAATTCAATACAACTGAAAATGTTTTGTATTTAGTACAACCAGTATATAAAAGATTCTTATATCATCTATTTAACTCCTCAGAAAACTTTGTAATATCTTTAAGGTCATCTTCAATTTTCAGTATATTTTCTTCCATGTGATCTCCATCATTATTTTAAAAGGTATCCATATGAAATGATTAATATATTTTTGTATCATCCCAATTGGTGTCCACATTTAGTTTTTCCCTATGTTTCATCCAGAATTTATAGCTTTTATCTATTAATCGACAAATAAAATGTTCTTCCAACTCTTCTAGAATAATAATTCTTAAATAAATACAATGTAAACATGGAAAGAGTATTTTAGAAGGTTTGTCTACAAGATCTCATGAAAACGTGATGAACTCTTTAACTCCATCATCATACTTGTTTGTCAAAAAAAAAGCATGCATACATTTTTTAATCATATTCATCCTATTGGGTTAATGAAAGATTAATTTTTCAAAATATATAAATAAATACACTTAATATATTCATTATAAAAGGTGAAAGATATAAATAATTCTAATAAGGGAAACTCACCATTTGACTGTTTCAAATAATTTCAGTATTTTAAAGAATATGGGTAATTGGATTGAAGAAAAGAATTACTCCACTATGGAAGGTGTTATCCTATAAATTCATTCAAAGTTAAAAGATATAGACAACTCATCCTCATTTCATTTTCTATGATGCATACCCACCCTTAATATTTATAGGTAATTCACAAAACATATCTACCATTTCTTCACATTGGATCCACATGAGATGTTTATTTTTATTTATCACACATTATTAAATGGATATTTGTGAAAATAAAACTCCTCAATTACACAGGAACCAATCCACCACCCTTTCGGAACAACAAAAGAAATTATGATCCCTCAAAATAAGCTACAAATAAAATTTATAATTTTCACCCATTACACTTTTTAGAGATCTGAGTCTCAATAAGATGTCCTAAATTATTCAATAGAGAGAAATATTTCCATAGAAGATATGATTTAATTTATGTAATTAAAAATTTATTATATTTATTTTCCATTTATCTTCTTCAAATACCTATTCCTAATACTAATTTAACACTTTAATAAAATAAAAATTAAATAATGATATTTCTGTTATAAATATATTACAATAAAATTAACTTCATATTAATTCTCATCCATTTATTATTACATGTTATTTTTTCGGTCAATTTTACCACCAAAATGAAGGATGATATAAAATGTTATCATTTTTTTATGAAAACATAATTTATTTTTTATTTGATATTTATAATGAAAGGATTTTTTATGTTTCTATAAAGTTAACATGACAATTTAACTCATTCATAATAAATAACCTTATGTTTTTCAAAAATTACTAAAACAATAATGATATAGATTGGAACCATTCCTAAAACATCCATGGAATGAAAATGGAACATATTAAATCACAATGGAACTATAATTATAATACATTTATTATTGAGAAGAAGATGAAATTTTGAACAATGATCAATGACCAAGATCACTATATAGAAATAGATAAGGAATATTTGGAACTATAATCAACAAATGATCAATATAAATTAAAAACTAGGTATTAATATTGTAGAGAAAGCCCATGTAAAAATGTAGATAGTGAAATTGTATACAAGGACTGAACTATAAATAACTCATGACATCATTGAATAGGAAATAAAAAAATGAAAAAAATCAAACAATGAAAATCTCAAGAAATACCTTGCTAGGTTAAAGAAAATAGGCTTTAGAAACACTAACTGCAACCAAACACCGGAGTTCTGATGATGTTCAAGCAACTGGACGTAGTCGATTGGTGTGATTAAATTTTTGATTAACTGAGGAGGAGCATCGATAGTGGGTGTCTTCCACTGAAAGCTTCTGATATCGCAATGAGTTCCTAAATGGTTAGGATTTTTTAAATAGATTAGGACACTTTTATGAGTGCTTACAAATAAGCACTAATAAAGAGTCCTTTTTATCAATGCTTAAATGATAAGCACTAATAAAAGGAATATTTATCAGTGATTTTTTAGTAGTGATAATGGTAGGCCTTTATCATTGCAGAAAAAGTGCTGCTAAAATCCTTATTTATCTGCGCTTTTTTTAGCACTGATAAACACCTACCTTTATTAGCACTTATTACTTAAGCATTGGTAAAGGATTTATAATTAAAATTATAAATAAAAAATTGTAAATATATATATATATATAATAAATATATATAAATATTAATATATTAAATATATTCATTTTTAAATATATTTATTATAATTTTATAATTGTTTATTTATAATTATATAAATATTTTTGAAAATTAATATTAATATCTAATTTTATGTGCATGCATATGCATAAATTTTAAAAAAGGGTGAAATTGAATAAATTAAAAATAAGTACACATTAACAATATTGAAAATATGGATAAGTTTTCTGTGTGTTCATTTCATATAAAAATGAATTAATTACATATATGTGAAATCAATATAAAACACATTTGTTCTATGTTAAATTGAAAAATCAAACAACACATTCAATTATATTTCCATTACACTATGAAATTTGTTAGTATTTTTAATTCATATTAATTTTGTATTATAGACCATTATTCACTAAATATATGAAAATCTAATGTAAATCACATAAATATATTTTAATATATAAATAATATTTATATACATTAATATATATCTATATGTTTAATATATACAGTGTTGGTCCATAGGAGATTGTTGGCTCCTCTCTAGTTGTAATAATGACAAATCATGTCAAATCATGTACAATCATTTCAATCATGTTTATTTAAGTTTAAATATATTTAATTAAGATTATTTATGATCAAATAAGTATTTAACCCATTCTATGTATATTCATCTTATAAGACAGTTAAAATAGATTAATTGGTTAGGTATGAGTCACTAACACTCACATAACAAGTGTGACACTGATAGTACAAACTGACTCACTAATACTGACAGAGTAAATGTCTCGCTAATAGTTCAAATGAGACACCGATAAAAAGAATATCTCACCAACAAAAAAAATGTCTCACTGATAGAAGTAATGTCTCACCGACAATACAAACTTACTCACTGATAGATGAATCACTAACAGTACAAATGAGACACCGACAAAAGGAATGACTCGCCGATATAACAAAATGAGTCACTGACACATTGAGTCATCGACACATGGAGATAGTGACAGAATAAATCACCGATAGAATGAGTCAGTGATACCAATGGAAGTACTCATCTATAGAAGGATTCACTGATATAATGACTCACCGATAGAGGTGTCACTAACAGACTATTTAAATTTTCTTTTATTTAAAATTATCTCTAATGGTCATATTTAACTGTTTTAATGCTACTGGTTATATTAATTATTTTTACGGAAAATATTAATTAGTATTTTATAAGTATGAGGTGCACAACCTACCGCAAACATGCTTATTGTCGGGCTAAAGAATATAAAATAGAAAATCATGGAACTAAAAGGCATACACGTAGACATACAATAGAGGACCTTCATGAGAACTCATACTAAACCTACAAATAAAAGTAATAAGAAAAAATGAGTCATTCTCATTCTTACTGATTGAATACAAAGTAGAACTTGTTGTGAACCAAAGTTCCATCACCTCTGCAGCAAACAAAATAGAACTGAAGGAATATAACTTCATCTTTTTAGAAAACCAAATCACAATGCTTCACAACACATTTTTTAGTTTCTTTGTCTAGAAGAGGAATCATGATTCACATATGATACATCCAAAGTATCCAAATCTTCATTTCATAACACACAAAGCCTTCAATACTCTATCTCTTTATTTCTTACTATGTTGTGTAAATTTTCACTACATTTCAAGCAGTGTGTGTATCTATCTATTAAACAAACACAATATCCTACACATAACAGAAGGTTATAAGATATCCACACACAAACGTATTTTTACGTCTATTATATCCCATGTAGACCTATGGTAGAGTTTTTGTGTGACCTGGCTATTTTAGTTCCCACATAGAACTGTGGTAGAGGTCTTGTGACCTAGATAGTTTGTATATTCTTGTGTAAATACAAATCCAGGGTCTGGATCATATATATATATATATATATATATATATATATTTCTTTGTGGAAGGTGATCACAAAGTGGAGATGACTAAGTCTCAGCTTGAGACTGAACCTCTTATTTTAATCCACTGTGTTTTCAAATTCAGTTTACTCTATTTTAACTAATATTTCAGAAAACTAAGTTTCACTTTGAAAGTTAGTCTTGGATAATATTTATAACTATTTTTGATTAATAAATTATATTCAAAAGTTATATCAATATCTCATATTTTTATAACTAAGAAATAATCAATCATTTGAGAAATTAATTGAAAAATCATACTATTATAAATTTACTACTATGATTAACTGGGCTGTCTTTTTTTTAAATTAGTGGATTCTTTCAAATAATATTTTTAATATAAATTTTAATAGGAACTAAATTCACCCCATCTTTAGTGCCATACTCTGACCATCATTTGGTATCAAAGTTTGTTTAAAATATTTTTTAAATCTTTTCAACTGTGATTTTAGTTGCATTTTAAAGATCTCTAAATTTCTGTTAGTTCTAAATTTTTATCTCTTTAAAAAACTATTCTTTATTCATCAATATGGATAATAGATAAGAAGATTCTTCTACCAACATACCACCTTAATTTAATGGTAAAAATTATTCCTAATGAAAGATAAATATTAAAACACATTACAAAGCATGGGGTTTGATATTTGGACTGTAATAGAAGATAAATATGATATACCAGACACTCTAAGAACTACATGGAGTGATTCCAAAAAACTATTACTATAATAATTATAAATCTATAAATTCTTTGTTTTGTGCTTTAGGGGATGGAAAATTTAATAGAATTTCTGCATGTATATCTACCTATGAAATTTTGGATACCATAGCTATTTCACATGAAGGAACCACTAATGTTAAATAAATTATACTTATTACATATACTATTAAGTATGTTAATTTCAAGGTGAAGCTTCATGAACCCATTTTTGATATGTATATTAGGTTCTATGAGATAGTCAATACAATGAGTACTCTTGCAAATCCAGCAGATTTCAATGAACAAATAATTTGGATTCTTATATGTCTACTTGAAATGTAGATAATAACATCAATATCAATTAGATAATCCTATGATATCTGTATGTTTCCATTCAAGGAGATGATAGGTAAGTTTATGATGTATGAAGAAGAATTAAAAGTAAACAAAGAGGAGGAGGATGAACCAAAGAGAAAGTTAGTGGATTTCAAAACCACTACTTCCAAACAAAAATAAAAGGAAAGTATTTGAACACATTATGATAGTATAAGTGATGAAGATTCACTGTCAGATAGAAATGGATCAATTAGCCAGAAGGTTTAAAATGTTTTAGAGAAAAATGTTTCTTAGGAAGCCCAGCTACAAAGTTAAATATGATAATAAGGGAAACTATAAAAAGGAATGGAAAGGGAATGATAACTCAAATGAAATAGCTTGTCATGAATGTAGAAGAATAGGACATGTAAAGGCTGATTCTCCTATGATCAAATATAAGAATAAAATTGTGCACAAATATAAAATATACAATAAGGAAATGAAGGACATATGGAGTAATTCTGAGGATAGTTCTAGTGAGTCATAATCACCACATGATGAGAAATGTGAGAATATAAACATATGTTTCAGGACAAACACATCTAAGGAAACCCTAGAGTATCATGTAAAAAAATTATTATTATTCTGAAGATGAATCTGATTCTAAAAATATGACTAATCAAGAAATGTTTGAAAAATGCTAAATTATTCAAGATACATGAAATTTATTTATAGATAAATATAAAATTTTGATGAAACAACATGCTCCCACCTCTACTATCAAATCTGAGCTTACTATAGATAAATAATAGAATGCTCAATTGTTTAAAGAAAATATCGAACTTAAGTTATAAAATGAGCATTTGAAAAAGGACTCAGAGAATTTTACTAGTGGGAAAATACTCTTACACAAATTCTTGTTAAACAATTTTCTACTAGGTACACTATTAGTATAGGATACCAACCTGGATAGAGGAACATAACTAAAAATCCTTTTGTAACTAAATATAGAAAAATGATTTTTATGTATAGAACTGAAAATGTTTCTGCTAGTTCTAAAACTTGAAAACCATCTAATACTTGTAGTTTTTTCTGAAGCAAATATTGTTTTTTTTCAAATATATTACCAAATGATTATAGAATACCCATAAAGAAATTTTGGGTTCCAAAAGAACTTATTACTAATGTTAATGGACCGAAACAAATTTGGGTAACAAAATATTCTCTTGTTTGATCATTGGTAGGGAAATTTTTTGAAGAGATCCCGTATATGTCTATGGAACATGGATAATGGATGTTCAAGACACATGATATGAAATTATTCATTCTTTTCAAATCTAATAAATATTTATGGTGGGCATGTCACTTTTGGTGACAATGGTAAAGGCAAAATAATTGGCCTTAGCCAAATTGGTAACTCTAATTCAGTTTTAATTTACAAAGTACTTTTTGTTGATGGATTAATGTATAATATTCATAGTATATCTCAATTGTGTGATGATGTTTTTAATGTTAAATTTGAAAATGATTCATGTAATATTTTTAATTCTAAAAATGAATTAATATTTACTGCCTTTGGGAATAAAAATGTGTATGATGTAAACTTAAATTCCTTAGTTTCTCAGAATGTTTCATGATTAAGTTCCTTTGACAATGAGTTTTGGATATAGAATATGATATTAGAACATTGTAATATTCATTCTCTTATAAATATTACCAAGAGAGGACTAGTTAAGTATCTACCCAAACATTAGTTTACAATGAAAAAGTCTGTAATCCTTATCAAAAGGGTAAACAACATAAAATATATTTCAATCCAAAGAAAGATGTTTCAACTTCTCAACCTTTTTAGTTGGTTCACATGGATTTCTTTGGACCATCTAGAGTTCATGTTTAAATGGGAAGAAATATGCCTATGTTTTACTATAATAATTCTCTATATACACTTGTACTTTCTCTCTTTCTCACAAAAGTGAATTATTACTGTTACCACATTAAGTATGCTAAAATAGAAGATAACCTAAATGTACATATGATTAAAACCATAAGAAGTGACCATTACCCTGAGTTTGAAAAACCAAGATTTTGAATCTTTCTACTCAAATAGTAGATATAGTCAAAACTTTTATATTCCTAGTAAACCCCAACATAATGATGTTTTAGAAAGAAGAAAGGGAACCTTACAAGAGATAGCCCAGACTATGCTTAATGAATATGTTTTACCTATCTCTTTTTGGGAATAAGATGTCAATATAGATTTTTATATAATTAATATAGTCTTAATCAAACCAATGTTTAAGAGAATCCCATATAAGCTATGGAATAGTAGGAAACACAAAGTTAGTTGCTTCAATGTTTTTGGTTTCAAAGTTTATATCCTTACTACAAAGGACGATCTTGAAAATTTTTCAACCAAAAGTGATGAAGGAATATTTCTAGGCTATTCAATCTCTAGTAAATCCTATAGAGTATTTAATAAAATAACTAAGTGTGTGGAAAAACATTTACATGTTAAATTTGATGAAACAGACCCACATGAACTCAAGACCTCTCTAAAAAATATTGAGGATGATTTGTCCAATATAGACGTAAATAAAAAATAATCTAACCCTAATGTGAAGAAACCTGTTAAAGCATCCAATTCTGGAAATTATCCAAACTCTAGTCATGATGAACATGAAACTTATAATGAACCTGAAATAACTATCCCTTCTTTTTCTGGACCCACAAGGAACCATAAGAACCATTCTTTAGATACTGTAGTTGGAGACCTAGATAAATTGACATAGACTAGAGCTTCTATGAGAAACTAGTTTGAATATAAATCCTGTTTTTTCATAGCTTAAACCTAAAATAATTAATGATTCAATCAATTATTAATTTGGGGTAATGGATATGAAAGCAGAACTGAATCAGTTTGAATGAAATAATGTTTTGAAACTAGTGAACAAAACTAAATACACCATGAACATATGCACTAAATGGGTCTTTAGAAACAAAGTAGATGAAGCTGGTAATATTGTAAGAAATAAAGCTAGATTGGTTGTATAAGGTTATAGTCAAGAAGAATGGAATGACTATGATGAATATTTTCACTAGTTTCCATACCTGAGGCCATTAGAATATTTCTTGCATATTTAGATAATCTTAATTTCAATCTATATCAAATGGATGTTAAGAGTGAATTCCTAAATGGATATATAGTTGATGATGTTTTTGTTGTACAACCCATGGTTATACAAATCCTCATTTTCCAAATAACGTTTTCAAATTAAAAAATGTTTTATATGGTTTAAAATAATCTTCAAGAGCTTGGTATGATACATTACGTACATTTCATATTTCAAAAGGTTTTACAAAAGGTATAGTTGATCCTACTCTCTTTATAAAAGGAATTTCTAAATTTGTTATAGTAGCTCAAATCTATGCTGATTATATTATTTTTGGAACTTCCAAGAATTCATTATGTATTTATTTTTCAAAAATAATGCAAAGTGAATTTGAAATGAGTTTAATGGAGGAACTCAAATTCTTTCTTGGATTCCAAATCATTCTAAATAAAGAAGGTATTATTCTAAATAAAAGTAAATATGCTAAATATCTTTTAAAAACGTTTGGATTTCATGGTACAAAAAGTAGTGATACTCCAATGACTACTACCTATAAGTTGGATCTTGATGAAAATTGTAAATATATTGATCAAACCACTTACATGAGAATGATTGGGAGTTTATTCTACTTAAATTCTAGTAGGCCTGGAATTTTGTTTACTGTACATATGTATGCCCATTTTCAAGTTAACCCTAAATAATCTCTTCAAAATTTTGTTAAATGAATTTTAAAATACCTCAAACCAACTTAGGCTTGTTCTATCCTAGATAAAATCCTTTTGATTTAGTGAGTTATTCTGATGCTGATTTTGGTGGTTGTATATTAGATAGAAAGAGAACTTCTAGAACATGTCACTTTTTGGGAAAGTCTCTAGTTTCATTGTGTAGTAAAAAAGAAAGATTCTATTTCATTATCTACTACGAAAAATGAATACATAGCTATTGGTAGTTGTTGTGTTAAGATTTTTTGGATGAAACACAGTTTACTAGACAATGGATATAAATTTAGAAACGTACCTATAAACTATGAATATGAAAGTGCTATTATCACCTCTATGAATCCTATTTCCCATTTTAGAACAAATAATATTGATGTAATAAATCACATGTTGAGAGATCATTATCAAATAGGTGGTATAACACGAGAGTTTATTGGAACTGAACATCATATTTTTGACATATTCACAAAGCCATTAAAATATGAAAGAATGAATTACACCAAACATGAATTAGGGATGATTAATTTATGAAGACCTTATGTTGATAACTCTGTTAAAAATGAGTGTAGATTTCATTACGACACTGACAATTTCATGTAGAAAATTTCATGACGACGCTAAATTTTTTTCCTGCCAACACATGGTCATGCTGACACTGAAACTTTGTCATGTCGATACTAATAGTGTTAGGCTAATACTGTCATGGCGACACCGATAAAACCCATTGTTTTATCTGTTTCATGTTTTAACCAAAAAGACACTATTTCATTTATATCATTAAACTCGATTTATGAATTTTTGATCTCTAAGCCCTAAATGATAATAATTAATGTTGATGCACTCTACTAATCACACTTTCCTTTAACCCTTATACACTCTTACCGTTTCTCTTTACCCTCAACATTTCACCTCCAAACATTCAAACAGATCAGTTAGAATGGTGAGAGTGACGAGCACACTCAAATGAGGACCTAGAGATGATTCACAACCCACAAAAATGAAAAATGGAGAGTTGAGAAGATCTCAACCTGTCAATATAGCTCTTACGAATCATGTAGTAACACCAGAAAAGGATGTTATTGCTGAATGTCTATTGAAAATTAAGTATTTTTTGTTAAGGGTATTGCATAAACAATTATGGATAAATTGGTTTTTAGATAATGATAAGCCTTATTACCCAAAGCATTTCCACAAGTTTTATATAAATGTAGAGTTTCTTCTAAAAGAAAGTGAGGTATGCTAGGTTAAGTCAGTTGTAAAGGAAAAATAATTTCATTTTCTTTTAGACATTAAGAATAATTCCCCAAGGTACCTCATTATGGAATATATGATGACTACCAAGGAAATTATACACTAATAAGTGATTTTTTCTGCTATGAGATAGCTCTGAAAGAGATTACTATAATTGAAGAGCACAGGATGCCTATAGCTACAGAACTAGATGCTGAAAGTAGGATAATGTTTAAATTTATTTAGCACCAAATTTGTCCCAGGAAAAGGGGACTTTTCTTTATTGAAGTATCAGGACATTTATTTTGTGTATTTGTTAAATAAAGGAGTTAAAGTGAACTTGTGAAGATATATTATAGTGCATATCAGGGAAATGATCAAGTTGTATTGCAAGACCAATTATCTTTTCTACCCAAGGATGATATCTGCCATGCTAAAACTGAACGGTTGTGTGAGTGAAGATGAGGAGAAAATTTCTCCCTATAGTGTAATATTGTTGAGAAAAGAAATATATAAAAGGATGGAAATTTATTAGAACCCCTAGAAAAATTAATGGGTTAGAGATGAGGAAAATCATTACGAGAAATTCAACCATGTTGACCATCTAACTAGGCCAAAAGATATAGTATACCCTAGTCTAAGAATAGAAGATGGTGAAACTATCTTTTTGTATTAATAAGAATATGCTACTCCTAATAGGGAAGAAGGGTCTCATATTGATGATAGGAGTGACCTAGACATTGCTGAAATCCCAAGAAGAATGACCTTTAGACCACCCGGTCCACCTCTTGCTCTGCCTTCCAAAGAACCAATTTTAGGTGATGATGAAGAAACTGGAGAATCTGGTACTGTTGAGTATGTGAGACTATCAAATGGATTAGATGAGGATTTTATAGAAGAAGAAGAAGATAGAGAAGGATATGATAATGGATGTGGGTATGGTAGTAGATAAGAGGATGAATGAGAAGAAGTTGAGAATGGAAATGATAGATATGATAAGAATGAACAAGGGAGTGGAAGTGATAGTGGCTCTGATCATCCTGATGATGATCATGGTGATAATATAGATCTTTCTGATAATGTGGATCAAGAGAAGATTGTATAATCTCCTAATTATGTAGAAGCTACTACTGGAGAAGAATAAGAAAGAGTTGAATTGGGTGATGAAATGGGGGATCAGATAGTCCATGTACCATAGTTGGTTTATGTAGAATAATATATTAAGATGTGGGGGTGAAAAAAGTAATAGGAGATCCAGTTGAGGGGGAGCTTCAAGATAAAAGATCTCAACTTGAGGGGAAAACTCTAACTGAAACAGTGAAAGTTAACACACCCACACTTTTGTAATAATTTGTGTGGTTTGAATAGAAAAGGAATCCTAGATATGGTGTCCTTATCATGGAATATTCTGATTCTAATGTTGAAGATGATAGAGTATTTATAATGAGACTAGTAGTGGAGGATCCTATACACTCTAAGACACTTCCTATAGCTGCATCTTCTTCTGCTCATGCACCTTTAGTAGTTCAAATTCCAAGTGACTATGTCACTAGAGATGATTTTAATAGTTTCAGGGAAGAAATTTTCTCCACCATTAGAAATGTTTCCTTTCCTACACCCATGTTTAGATTGAGTGAAAGTGATGGAAATCTATTCTATGGCATTGTTATTGATCAAGTGAAATCCAAAATAATGGAACTCATTGAAGCTATTGTGACAGATAATCCGAAGTCGAGAAATGAGTTGACTTCAATGGTTTCTTCTATCAATTGTTTGAACTCTGAGTATTGGAAAACATTGGAAAGAATCATGAAAGGACATGAGGATGTTATTTTCCACTGTCAAGTTCCTGATTTTAACCAATTATGATAAGATGTTAGAGACATTGTGAAAGGGGAATCTAGTGCAGCAGCTCTTGTCTCTCACCCTCCAGACATAGAAATGGCTAGGACTATTATTAGATAAGAGCTTCAGGCCTTGTTTAGTGCCTCTTATTTAGAAAGTATTTCTAAAATTGTGCATAACACTGATCATCTGCATGATATGGTCATGATATACTCATAGAGTGATGAAACTACCAATTATCATATCACATCAAAAGTGTACTATTAATTCGAGATGATTTATAAAAAAATCATCTGAAAATTAATTTAAAATTTTTGGTAGAGAATTTGATGTTTTCCCTAGTGAAATGATATTTTGAGGATAAAGTTCAAAAATTTAAGTACGTAACACCTCTTTTTGACAAGTTCTTGGAGAATAAGTATGATTTTTAAATGGAAATGAAATATGGTGGGGAGATAATCATAGATATCATCAATTTGTGGAAGCCCTATCACTAGGTTTAGAGTGAAGCCATAGTGGTTCCAGCTACTACACCTCTTAGACCGACTACCTCTCTTGCTTCATCAATGCCTCCTCCTCCAAAATCAATGTTAGTTTTCTCAGGTTTTGAGCCAGATATATCCTATAATCACAGAGTAGATCCAGCCTCATGTTTCATCCAAACCTACCTATGCCCCTTCTATTCCTAAAGCCATTGTACTTCCTCCCTTGAGAATTCATTCAGATTCTCCAATCTCTCCGCCTCCATCTACTAAACCTACTTTTAATCCTTTTGATAAAGTAAAGGATAAACTAGATCCCCAGACATAGCGTGGATAACTTATTTATAGCACTGAGTTTTTGTAATCTTTGTTATATTTCACTTATATTTTTTACTTCCACTATACTATGTACTTTTGTTATCATTGAAATTTAGTGAACTTGCATTTAATCCCTTTGATACCTATTTTCATTATTTTTTCTTCTTGAATTTTTTTTGTCCTTTTGATAATCCCAAAAGGGGGAGAACATCAGAAATGACATTATCTTTTTTAAATCTCATTAACATAAAGGGGGAGAAAAGATAATGGGGGAGAACAACAAGAATTATTTATTTTAACTCTAAACCTTATCACTATTTTTAGAAATTTCATTTTTTAAGAAAATAGTTAATTGGAGATAGTAAGTGTAATGATTATATTAATCATCAATTAATTGTACTTTATAATTATATGATTTTTATCATAAAAAGGGGAGATTGTTGGCGCATCGAAAAACTTTAGCCCCTCTATGGTTTTAATAATCGCAAATCTTGTCAAATCATGTCCAATTATTTCAATATTGTTTATTTAATTTTTATTATGTTTTATAATTATCATCTATGATATAATATGTATTTAACACATTCTGTGTATATTAATGTTATAAGACTGTTAAAATAGAAAAATTGGATAAGTATGCATCACTAACACTGATATGACAAGTGTGACACCAACAACATAGACTGAATCACCGATAATGATAGAGTAAATGCATCACCAATAGTTCAAATGAGATATTGATAAAAGGAATGTCTCCCTGATAGAAGGAATGTCTCATCGAAAGAAGAAATGTCTCATTGATACTACAAACTGACTCATTGATAGATGACTCGATGACAATACAAATAAGACACCAACCGAGGGAATGATTCACTGACAAAACAAAATGAGTCGCAAATACATAGAGTCACAAATTCATGGAGATACTGATAGAATGAATTTCTGATATAATGATTCACTGATACTAATAGAAGGGATCACTGATAGACGGAGTCACCGACATAATGACTCACCAACAGACTCTTTAAAATTTCTTTTATTTAAAATTATCTCTAACAGTCATATTTTAGTGTTTTAATGTTAATGATTAAATTATTTCCTTTTATAGATAATATTAATCGGTATTTCACAAGTATGAGGTATAAAACTACCTGAATCGTGCTTATTTTCAGTATGTAGAATATAAAAGAGAAAAACATGCAAGTTGAAAGACTTACACATAGACATACAGTAGAGGAATCACACGAGAACCCATACCAAACCTATGAAAAAAAGGAAGAACACATTAGGTATTATCATTTTTGTTGACTAAACACAAAGGAGAACCTGATGTGCACCAAATTTCCAAAACATCTACAACAATAAAAATGGAACCAAAGGAATAGAATTTCATCTTTCTGGAAAACCAGAACACAAAGCTTCATGACACTCTATTTTTAATGTTTGTTTCTAGAAGAGGGCTCTATATTCACATCTACTACATCCAAAGAGTCAAGAGCTACATTTAACTACACAAAGAGCCTTATAAACTTTATCTCTTTATCTCCTTCTATGTTGTGTCAATTTTTAATACATTTCCAGCAGAGTGTGAGTTTTTCTATTAAACCCACACTGTCTCCTACACTGAATTGAAGGATAATTGATATCCTCACACAAACATCTTTTTAAACCTATTTTATCCCATATAAAACGATTGTAGAGGTCCTATGTGACCTTGCTGTTTTAGTTCCCATGTAGAAATGTGGTAGAGGACTTGTGACTATGAAAGTTTGTGTACAGCTGTGTAAACTCTGATCCAGGGTGTGGATAAAAGATATATATATATATATATCTTGGTGGTAGGTGATCACCAAGTAGAGAGGAATAAGTATCATTTTGATACTGAACCTATTGTTTTAATCCGCTGTGTTTTCAAATTTAGTTTACTATTTTTTAACTCATATTTCCAGAAACTATGTTTCATTTTGATAGTTTGTCTTGGATAATATTTATTACTAATTTTTTTTAGTAAATTATTTTCAAATGTTATATCAATATCTCATATTGTTACAATTGAGATTTTGGACCCTCTATGATAATGTATTTTTCATACTCACAAATAATTTCAATATATATATTCTAATCTTTCTTGAAATTTTAATATCTTTATGTGAATCAATTATGTAATACAGAAAAATATACATTAATATGTCAATAGCATATATTCATGAATAAATATTTTTACAACTGCATTTATACATAACCGTTTTCATAACACATAGTTTGGTAAGACAGACACTTCGCAATCATTCTAGTTTCCCTGGCACTGATGGTATGTTTGACACACTAAAGTCGACACAATGATGTCGAAAGACTGATGTTCGATAGGCTGAAGTTCTACAGAAAAAAGTTGAAAAGAATGAAGTTGACAGACTGAAGTTCGATATAATGAAGTTTGACCGACGGAAGATCGACACACTGAAGCTGACACACCAAAGTCGACAGACCAAAGTCCGACAAACCGAAGTTCGACACACCGATGTTCGACAGACCGAAGTTTGACACACCGAAGTTGACACACCAAAGTCGACAGACCGAAGTACGGCATATCGAATTTCGACAGATCGAAGTCGACAGACTGATGTTCGACAGACTGAAGATCGACAGACTGATGTTTGACAAACTGAAGTTGACACACTGAATTTTTAGACTGATGTTCGATAGGACGAAGTTCGACAGACCAATTTCGGTAGACCGAAGTTTGACAGACCGAATTTTGACAGACCGAAGTTCGACACACCGAAGTCAACACACCAAAGTCAACACACCGATGTCGACAAACCAAAGTTCGACAAACCAAAGAATGACACACCAATGTTGAAACACTGAAGATGACAGACCGATGTTACCAAACCAAAGACAATAGACTGAATATGACTCACCAATAGTCACAAATAACTATTTCCATTTCATTAATTCAAATATTTTTCTAACGGACATATTTAGAAAAATTAATGTCTCATACATTATTTAATTTTTTTCTATTGGACTATCCGTAGATAGTACGAGGTACATGCATGTGCGAAGATCTTCATGTCTAGAGGATCCTGGAGAATAAAAGGACCTCATATTTCACGTTAAAGTAGCAGTAGTACACGTTGAGACATAAACTGGATGAATATGAAAAAATAATAACTAAGCTCTTGAGATTACAAGAAGATTGTAACAAGAAACATTATCCAAAAAATGATAGTGTACATTGAGACATTAAAGAGCTAATCATTTTAACTCCTCAAAGATGGATTACAGAAACTGCGATACTCTGTTCTGAAGACAACTTCTAGAAGAGGACTCAAATACTATTTTCTCAACATCCATTGAGTCTAGATCATTACTTCACAACACACACAAAATTATTAACTCTATTCTCTTTCTTAACTCTATTGTGTCTTATCATCACTAATTGAGTAGTGTGTATACTTGATTCTATAACACACACTGTCTCCTGAGCATAACTTGAGGATATCAAACTATCCTCATACTCAATCTCTTATTACACTTGTATCCGACGTAGAAATGTGGAAGAAATTTCTGGTGATCTTCTTTTTTATTTCCCATGAATAAATGTGGTAGAGGTCAAATGTGACCTAGACAACCTGGTGTGCTGTTGTAACCCCGATCTAGGGTGTGGATCAAAAGTTTATTAATATAGATATATTGGTGGCAGGTTATCACCAAGTGGAGAGGACTGAGTCTCAACTTGAGACTGATCCTCTTGTTTTTATCTATTGTGTTGATTATCTTATTGTTCTTATGTGACATGTATTTCCTGCATTAAGATAACCTGAGATTTGATAGTTAGATTTGTATGTTTTTACATCTGTTTTAAATTAGTAGGATTTCTTCGAAAGTTTTGTTAACCCATAAAATAGTAAAACTGAGAGCTAATCAACCTTCTGTGAATAATAGTGAACCATCATGAATTTTATAAATTCACTACAAACTGAGTTTGTGTTTAATTTTATAGGGGGATATTATTTTTTAAAGAACCTCTTTAACAAATTTTTTTATAGAGACTCAATTCACCCCCCTCTTGAGTTTTCTACTCCAACCAACATTTGGTATCAAAGGCTTAATTATTTTCAAGTTTATCAAATTATTTTCGACTATGAATTTAGTTGTATCTCAATGATCTTAAAATTTCTGTCATATCTAAATTTTCAGTGCTTTAAATTATATTTAACTATGGAAACTAGAGATTAAGGTGCTACTACTAACATGCCACCTTTCTTTAATGGTAGTAACTATGCTCAGTGGAAATTTAAATTGAAAATGTATCTAGAGAGCACGGGACCGGAAATCTGGGATACAATTATAGAATAACATATATTACCTGATACTGCAAGGGACACATAGTATCAGATGAATAGAGCTACATATAATAATAACTGTAAAGAAATGAATGTCTTGTACTATTCTCTAGGTGATGATGAATTCAATAGAATATCATCTTGTAAAACTGCATATGAAATTTAGGATACTTTAGTTGTTTCTCATGAGGGAACAACTAATGTGGAAGAAATGAGATTAAATAAATTCACTATTAAATATGATAATTTTAATATGAAGCCTGATGAACCTATCTCTGAAATGTATATCAGGTTTAATGAAATAGTGAACACTATGAGTCTGCTTGGAAAACTAGTGGACAGTAAGGACCAAATCATGAGACTGCTTCGAGGCTTACCTAACATATGGAGGGGAACTTCTGTTTCTATCTAAGAATCTTGTGACATGATAAAGATACCAGTAAAGGAACAAATTTTCAGGCTTATGATGTATGAATAAGAGCTTAAGGTGAATCAATAAGTAGATGAAGAACCAAAAAAGAAATCAGTAACATTCAAGACTACTACCTCATAGAGAAAAGACAAGGAAAAAGCTCAAGATCATATAGATACTTCAACAAGTGAAGACTCATACTCTGACAGTGTTGAGGAGATGGCTCATCTTGCAAGGAGATTCAAAAATATCTACCAAAAGAATAAATTCTTCAAAAATTCAAACTACAAGGGAAAATATGATAGTAAAGGACAATAGAAGAAATATAGAAAATGGAATGACAACTCAAATGAGATAATATGCAATGAGTGGAAATGAAAATGTCATGTGGAGGAAGATTGTCCCAAGAAAAAAATTAAGAAGAAATATGAAGACAAGGGAAAATGATATAAAAAGAATATGAAAGCTACCTGGAGTGCTTCAAAAGACAACTTCAGTGGATCTGATTCTTCTGATAGTGAACAAAACAATTATGCCAACTTATGTTTTATGACATAAACATATGATGTAGCACTTAACTCTCCAAGACATAATTCATATTATTCTGGGAATTAGTGTCATATAATTATGAAGATATGACTAAGGATGAACTATTTGAATATTGTGAAATGCTAGAGGATACCTTTAAGGAGCTCAAGGACAAATATAAATCATTAAAGAGACATCGTACTTTAAATGAAAATTATAAGTAAAATCTGAATATTGAAAAAGTAAAACTCTCCCAACTGTTAAAAGAAAACACTGAACTTAAATTATCCAATGAAAAATTAAAAAGAGATCTTGAGAAGAGTTCTATAGGTAGAGATACATTGACTCACTTTCTAGGAAAACGGATTGCCCTAAAATATACATCTAGTCTAGGATATCATTCAGGATAGAGAAGGATAATTAAAACTCAATTTATTCCAAAATCTAGACAATTCACATATAGTACTTGTTCTGGACCATTTCTTGAAAAACAATTCACTAAAGGACCATAAAAAGTGTTTATGTCTCAAAATATATCTTTTGATTATAAGAAATCTGTGAGATAATTATGGGTTCCAAATTTTTTACTTTCTAACCTATGAGGACCCATGAAAATTGTCTACCAAAGTTACCCAATGTCTAATCTATTTTTCAGGTATGTTGCCTAAATAATTCTTGTAAGACTCTATGGTACATGGAAAGTGGACGTTTAATACATATAACAAGATATTATTCTTTCTTCAAGAGCCTAATCAATGTAGATGGTGGACACGTAATATTTGGTGACAATGCAAAGGGAAATTTTGTCAGCTTAGGCCAGATTGGTAACCCTAATACAGTATTAATTTCAAAAGTACATTTTATTGATGGATTAATGTACAATTTAAATAGCATATCTTAGTGGTGTTATGATGGTTTCAATGTCAAATTTTAAAATGATGCATTTAATGTTTTTAATTCCAAAAATGATTTAATATTTACTGCTCTCAGAAATGAGAATTTATATGATGTTGATGTACATTCTCTAGCTAATCAAAATGATTCTTAATTAAATTCTTTTCATAAGGAATCTGGGTTGTGGTACATAAGATTAGGACATTGCAATGTTCACTCACTTAAGAAACTAACTAGGAAAGGTTTAGTTAGAGACCACCCTAAACTAGAATTCCCACTTAACAAAGTGTGAAATCTCTATCAAAAGGGAAATCAACATAGTTTTTCTTTCAAACCAAAGAAAGATGTTTCTACTTCTCAACCTCTTGAGTTGGTTCACAAAGATTTCTTTGGACCATCAAGAGTTTCATGATTAAATGGGGAGCACTATGTTTATGTTCTTGTAGATGATTTTTCTAGGTACACTTGGGTATACTTTCTAGCTCACAAAAGTGAAGCTTGTCATTATTTTATCGAATACTCCATGTATGTGGAAAATCTTAGTGGACATATAATTAAGACCTCGAGAAGTGATCATGGCTATGAGTTTGAAAATTAGGAGTTTGAATTCAATTTCTCACACAATGGCTATAGTCAAAATTTCTCTGCTCCTAGAACACCTCAACAAAATGGAGTCATGGAAATAAGAAATAGGACCCTTTAAGTGATTTATTGAAATTTTCTTAGTGAGTATAATATACCTATTTATTTTTGGGTTGAAGCTATACATAAATCTTTTTATACCATTAATAGAGTCTTGATTAGACAAATTCTTAAAAATACCCCTTATGAACTTTGGAACAATATGAATCCTATGGTTTACTAATTCATAGTTTTTGGTTGCAAATTCTTTATCCTTAACAATAAAGACAATATTGACAAGTTTTCCTTCAAAAGAGATGAATGAATTTTCCTAGGTTACTCAATCTCGAGTAAATCCTATAGAGTATTCAATAGGAAAACCAAATGTGTGGAAGTGTCAGTTCTTGTAAAATTTGATGAGACTAATCCACACGAACCCAAAACCGCTCTTGAGTATCTTGAGGAAGAAATATAAATTCTGGACCTTGATGATAATGATAGTGAATCCCCTATAAATGTAACAAATTCTGGGAATCTTTCAGAATCTGCACGTGTTGAGTCTGAACTAATAGACAATCATGAGGAGTCTAGTTCAAATCATTATAGAAGTTTTATAACTCTCAAGAATAATCTTTTAGATGTTGTAGTAGGTGATTTAAATAAAGGGATACCAACTATAGCTTCTCTAAGAAACCGGTTTGAACATCAAGCTTCTCTTTCATAGCATGAACCCAAAAATATTAATAATGCTATCTATGATGAATTTGGGGTGATGGCTGTGCAAGAAGAATTAAATAAATTTTAATTAAACAATGCCTGAGAACTAGTTGAAATACCTAAGGAAACCATGAAAATAGGCACTAAATGGGTTTTTAGGAATAAAGTTGATAATTCTCGAAATATAGTTAGAAACAAAACTGGGTTAGTTTCATAAAGTTACAATCAAAATGAAGGAGTAGACTATGAGGAGACCTTTTCACCTGTAGCTAGGTTATAGGCTATTAGGATACTACTTTCTTATGCATCTCATCTGAATTTTAAACTTGATCAATTGGATGTTAAATTTTCTTTTATAAATGGGTATTTAGTTCAGAATGTGTTTATTGAACAGCCCCCTGGTTTTACAAATCCCCATTTTTAAAACCATGTTTTTAAACTTTCTAATGATTTATATGGTATAAAGCAAGCTCTAAGAGCTTGGTATGATCGACTTAGTTCCTTTATTATTTCAAATGGTTTTACTAAAGGAATAACAGATCCTACTTTTTTTATTAAAAGGATTTACAAAGATGTTTTGATATTAAAAATTTATGTAGATGATATAATTTTTTGATCTTCTAAAAATTCTTTATGTACTTATTTTTCAAAAATAATGAAAAATGAATTTGAAATGAGTTTAATGGGAGAACGTAAATTTTTCCTTGGATTTCAGATTTCTCAAAATAATGGTTGTATAATTTTAAATCAACGTAAATATACTAATTGTACTTTACATTTTTTTGGTTTGGATGGTAGTAAAGGTAGTGATACACATATGAGTACCACTTGTAAGTCGGATGCTGATGAAGCTAGAGAACCAGTGGATAAAACCAACTATAGAGGTATGATAGGGAGTCTGCTCTAACTTACTGCTAGAAGACCTGATATTAGATTCATTTTATGCATGTGTGCTTGCTTTGAAACTAATCCCAAAGAATATCATTTAAATGTTGTTAAAAGGATTTTCAAATATCTCAAATATACTCCCAACATAAAACTATTTTATCCAAGATGAAAACCATTTGATTTAATAAGTTATTCAGATGCTGACTTTTCTTGTTGTATGTTAGATAGAAAAACCACCTCTGGAGCATGTCACATCTTGGGAAAGTCACTAGTATCATGGTGCCATAAAAAATAGAATTCAATTGCATTATCAACTGCTGAAGCAGAATACATTGTTGCTGGTAGTTATTGTGCACAAATTTTGTGGATGAAACACCCTTTACTAGACTATAGATATCAATTCAAACATGTCTCTATATACTGTGACAACACAAGTGATATTAACATTTCTATAAATCCAATATCTCAATCTAGAAAAAAAAATATTGATCTAAGATATAACCTTTTGAGAGATCATTATAAAAAAGGTGATATAACTCTTGAGTTTATTAGGACTGAACATCATCTTGCTGAGATATTCACTAAACACTTAAATTCCGAGAGAATGAATTATATCAAACAATAATTAGGAATGATAAATCAGTAACCAATCTTCTTGAAACTGATCCTGTCAAACCGATCTTCTTGAAAGAGATCCTGTCAAACTGATCTTCTTGAAACTGATCCTATCAAACCGATCTTCTTGAAACCGATCATCTCAAACCAATCTTCTCAAAACCAATCCTGTCAAACCGATCATCGTGAAACTGATCTCCTATGAAACTGATCATCTTGAAATTGATTCTTTGACACTGATATTTTTAAGTACTATATTGTAAATTCTATCTTCTTTAAATAAAACAATGCTTTTTTATTCTTCCTTTTACCGTGTCTGAATTCTTATGTTTTACGATTTACAATCCCTAAATGATATATTAAGTCCAATCTATCCCGACCATTCACCTTCTCTACTACCATAAAGACTTCTACCTTTTTTCACACTCTCCCTCGACTCTCGACCTCCCAACAAAATTGGAATCCAAATCTTTGTCATGTAATGGACTAAACGCGCAGTGGAAGAAGCTAGAAAATATTCTTCTGCTAAGAATCAGAAATGTGAGACTAGTGGGACTATGAAACCGAGCTTAGAAAGCTGATTAGTTACAGCTGAAAAGGAGGTGTCTGCTGAGTAGCTTCTTTCAAGAAATTCTTTTCTCGTAAAAGTGCTGGAATCTAAAGGATGGCTTAGTTGGTTCACCAATAATGAAATACCCAATTATCCCCATCATGTGCATGAATTATATCAGCATTTGATTATATCACTGGATGAAGATGAGGAAGAAAAGATGAAATCTATGGTAAATAGAAAGGATGTGGTTTTTTCATCTATGGAATGGGATGAATGCTTAGAGGTTCTTCATGAAGGTGCCTTTGCTGATTATCCTAGTAATATTCCAACTTCTTCAAATTTGTTTTCCTATGAATATGCTCTGAAGGAGATGACTGGAAATGAAGAATCCAAGAGGACTATTGAAAATTAATTTTAAGGAGAAGTAAGACATATTTTTATGTTTATACAACATAAAATTTTCCCAAGAAAGGGAGATTAATCTCCTCTGAAATATGAGGATGTTTTCTTGATCTTTTTGTTGAAACATGGAATAAAAGTGAATCTGTACAGATATCTTATAGTGTATGTCTCTGATTAGATTAAGCAATCCAAGAAGGTAACCCGTTTATATTATCCGAGAATGATTTCTTCCATGTTGAAAAAACTACATTGTGTGGAAGATGGAGATGAAGTGATACGTTCATGTAGTGGCTTTTGACTTCATAAAGACATTTGTAAGAGGATGAAAATATTTTGGAACCCATGGAAGAGATTTTGGGTAGGAGATGAGGAAAGGATACATGAGGATTTCAATATGGCTGTCCATACTTCTAGACCAAAGGACCAAGTTGATCTAGGTCTCAAACCAGGAGACGTTCCTATTTATTCTGATATGGAAGATAATGTTGAAGTTCTTAGGGAAGAAGGATCTTCTTTTTATGATAGGAGTGATCCTGATATTGCTGTAAGTCCCAAAGATATGACTTATGGACCTGCTAGTCCACCTATGGAATTTCCCTCAAGAGAATCTTTATTAGGCGATGAACATGAGGAAGAAACTGATGTTACTATAATTGAAGGTTATGTTAGAAAATCAGATGAAGAATATGATGATGGTGGTGGTGGTGGTGGTGGTGATGGTGGTGATGATGGAGGAAGAGTTGAGCATGTGAGTGACTCTATAAAATTGGGACAACATGTGATTTACAGATCCAGTGAAGAATTTGTACGTGGAGCTCATGATGGTGTTGAGCATGTTGATCAATAGGCTGATGGTCATAGATATGATGAACATGAGGACATAACACTCCCTCCTAATGCTGAAAACGAAGAGATCATTAAGGAATTGAATGATCTTATGACTACTGTCCAGGGGGAAGAAGGTGTAGTTTCAGTGCCTCAAATTGAGGAAGTACCTGGTGAAGCTGAAGTAGCTAGAGCTCAGGCAGAACCTAAAGTTCAGTTGGTTCTTCTTCCCAGACAATTTGTTATGTACAAAGACCAGGATGAAGTAGTTGATGATATTGATGTTATTTCTATGCCTCGGGAAAGAAGGGTAAGAATTGATACTATTGAACCAAGCGACTGGACCTATACTAGAGAGTGGAATAGTGATCCAGGATATATTCTTTTTGGTTTAGAACATGTCTCGGATGAAGAATGGGTGTATTCTCCTCCTTCTCCACAATTCCAAGCTGACCCTGAACCTGTTGTACTTATTCCACCAGTTTCATCTCCAACAGTAGACCAAGTAGCTCAGGAATTGCCCAATAACTATGTCACTAAGACTGATTTAAAACAACTCAAAATTGATATTTGTGAGTCTATAATAGCCTCATTTGGATCCAGGTGTGAAGCCCCCACCTCCATAAGTATCTCAGATGCTGATGTAACAAAGATTACAAGAATGGTGATTTTAGGAGATTCAACAGAATCATATTACTACAACAGAAACCATTATTAGATAGAACACCATGCTAAGAGAAGAAGTAAGAAAGATGAGAAATAAGTTTAATTCCTTAACCTATGACTTCAATACCTACTTTAGTGGTGTTCTTGAAGTTCTTAAAAACATGGGAAATCATCAACTCAGTGTAGATCTGAAAAAGTTGAACGAAGAGCTTGAAAAAATGTTGATTGGACCATCTAGTTCTAGGAGTGGGACAAGTCTTGTTGCTTATATGGAGTCTCTCAAGGTTATGATGAGAGAGGAAATTCAATAACTTAAGAGTTCTTAAGAAAAAGAAACTCTTGGAAAAGTTCATTGAAATACTGATCTTGTGTACAATATGGTTAGAACGTGCACAAATGATGCCTCTGTAGCTCATAAAGAGAGTCGGGAGAACGTGGATAAGTATTTCACTAAGATACACACCAAGCATGATCTCATCGATAACATCATGTTTCTCACATGAAATCTTATAATTCCTCCAATCACAGAAGCATTCAAAAAGAAAGTTCTCCAATTGAATGAGCATACCCCTTTGCCGAGTAAATTTATGTAATATAAGGATGAATTTGAGAAAGCCAAGCAATATGGTGGTGAAATCATTAATGACTTTATCAAGTAGCTCAAACATTATCAGCATGTTCAGGCCGAGGCTGTTATGGTCCCTCCAGCTACTTCACATGGTACTACCTCTCGACCTCCTGCTCAAATGACTGTCTGTCAAGCTCTTACCAAGATTTGACCGATACGTATAGAGAATAATCCAAGTCGGGTGTTGTCATAAAGGTTGCCTACCCTTACAGCTACTATTCCTACAGGTGTTTCTATGCATGGTGTTATCCTCATACCACCTCTACCCTCTACCACTCCCAAACCATCTCCTTCTCCATTAGATCTTTCAGATAAAGGCAAAGCTCCTCAGCATCCAAACCCTTAATGATGGATTTTATATTTTGATAGGGATTTGATCTGTTTTTTAGCCTTTTTCTCTTCTGACTTTAAATGAAAATCCTGATGGTGTTGTTTTTCTTTTTTATCTATTTTATTTTTGTTAATCCCAAAAGGGGGAGAAAAATAAGAGGCATTATTTATATTTAAGAATAGATTAATTATCTAAGGGGGGTTTTTTCTGGTTTAGGACACATGGAATATACTCACCTTAATCCATTTTGTGAGGGGTAGCTTTGTTTTTACAATTTCAAACACGGAATGATTTTACTCATATTGGACTCTCTCAATTTTGACTCTCACTTTTTGTGTCATATTCTATAATGAGATAACTTTATTCTATATATTTCCATGTATTTGATAATTATTCATTATAAAAAAGGAGGATATTGTTTGACCCTCTACGATAATGTGGTTTTCATAATCACAAATAATTTCAATATATAGATTCTACTCTTTCGTGAAATTTTAATATCTCTATGTGAATAAATTATGTCATACAGAACCATATACTTCAAAAATTCAATAGATTATATTCATGAATAAATATTTTTACAAATGTATTTATAAATAACCTTTTGCATAACACTTAGTCTGGTAAGATGAACACTTCACAATATTTATAGATTCCCTGGAACTGATTGTATGTTCGACACACAGAAGTCAACACACTGAAGTCGACAGACCATAGTTCGATAGACTGAAGTTTGACAGACCGAAGTCGACAGACTGAAGTTCGACAGACCAAAGTCTGACAGACCAAAGTTTGACTCACTGAAGTTGACACACCGAAGTCTACAGACCGATGTTCGACAGACCGAAGTCGACAGACTGAGGTTCGACAAACGGAAGTTCAACAGACCGAATTTTGACAGACCGAAGTCGACACACCGAAGTCGATAGACCCAAGTTCGACAGACCGATGTTCGAAAGACCGGAGTCGAGAAACCGAAGTTCGACAGAACAAAGATCGACAGAACAAAGTTCGACACACCGAAGTCAAAAAACCGAAGTTAACACACAGAAGTCATCATACCAATGTTTGATAGACCAAAGTCGACAGAACAAAGTTCAACAGACCGAAGAATGGCACACCAATGTTGACACACCGAAGATGAAATACTGATGTTACCAAACAAGAGACAATAGACTACATGTGACTCACCTATATTCATAAATAACCATTTCAATTTCATTACTTAAAATTTATTTCTAATGGTTATATTTTGACAAATTAATGTTTTTGACATTATTTAATGTTTTCTATAAGACTATCCATAGAGAGTACTAGGTACATTCCTGTGGAAAGATCTTCATTTCTAGATGATGCTGGAGTATAAAAGGACATTATCTTTCACGTTACAGTAGCAGTTGTACACGCTAAGACATAGATTGCACAAATATGAAAAAATAAGAACTAAGTGATTGAAATTACAAGAAGATTGTAACATGAAAATTTCTCCAAAAAGATCAGTGTACATCAAGACATTAAAGAGCGGAACCATTTTACTCCTTGAAGTTGTATTATAGAAACTGTGATACACTGTTCTAAAGACAACATCTAGAAGATGACTCAAATACCATTTTCTCAACATCCATTGAGTCTAGGGAATAACTTCACAACACACAGAGAATTATTAACTCTATTCTATTTATTAACTCTATTGTGTCTTATCTTCACTAATTGAGCAATGTGTATATTTATTTGTATCACATACACTGTATCCAAAGAATAACTGGAGGATACCAAACTATCCTCATACTCAATCGCTTCTTACATTTTTATCCCATGTAGAACTGTGGAAGATATTCCTTGTGATCTGTTTTTTTATTTCGCATGAATAACCGTGGTAGAGGTCAAGTGTGACCTGGACAGCTGGGTGTGCTGTTGTAACCCTGATCTAGGGTGTGGATCAAAAGTTTATTAATATATACAGCATGGTGGAAGTTGATCACCAAGTGGAGACGACTAAGTCTTGGCTTGAGACTGAACCTCTTGTTTTTATCCACTGTGAGGATTATCTTATAGTTCTTATGTGATATGTATATCCTCCATTAAGATAACCTGAACTTGGATAGTTATTTTATCTTGTGTTGACATCTGTTTTCAATCAGTAGGTTTTCTTTGAAAGTATTGTTAATCAATAGGATAATAAAACTGAGAACTAATCAATATTCTTAGAATCAAATTGAACCTTCAAGACTTATAAATTCACAACAAACTGACTGTGTGTTTAATTTTATAGGGAGATATTATTTTGTAAATAACCAGTTTAATATAAATTTTTATAGAGACTCAATTCACCCCCAATTGAGTTATCTACTCCGACCAACATGAGAGATAGTCAATCATCTGAGAAATTAATTGAATAGTTAGACTATTATAAATTTATTAATTTGATTTATTGGGTTTTATTTATTTTTTTTAAAATTGGGGGATTCCTTCAAATAATGATTTTAACAAATTTTTTTAGGAACTCAATTCACCCCCCACTTGAGAGTCATACTCTGACCAACATAAAATTTATTAAAATTAATATTCCTAATTATCTAATTAATAAAATGTTTAATATTTAAAAATGTAAAATCAATTTATTCATTTTTATTAATAATTATTTATCTGATAAAATCTGTAATATTTTTTGTAATAAAATATGCTTTTTATTTTTTATTTATTTAATTGTTTTGTTTTATTTATTTGGACCTTTATTAGTGCTAAAAATAAAGCACTGATAAAGGGTACCCTTTATAAGTGCTAACAAAAAACGGTTTATGAAAGGTACCATTTATAAGTGCTAAAATTAAAGTGTAGATAAAGGATCAATTTATCAGTGCTAAAGAAAGTGCTGATAAAATGTTAAACTTAACAGTGTTTTCTTTAGTGCTAAAAAATATGCCATTTATCCATGATTTTTTAGAACTGATAAATGACATCACTGTTAAAGCCAGTTTTGTTGTAGTGACCTTAATTTTTAGTCAAATGAAAATAATTATAAAACCTAGAAAATTCAATAAAATTATTTATAATCAAATGTATGCTTAAATAGTGATATAAACATATTATATATGGATTATGAGTCATACCCATGCCCGTTTCAACCTCTTATGTTGAATGGATCATGAAACCGATGATGAACTAATAGGATTCCACTCCTAAAAGAATATTGAAAAAAAAAGAACAATGGGATGAACCTTCGGTTATACTGGAGGAAATGAGAGGGAAATCTCATTTTATAAAAATAAAACAATTTATATATTTAACACTTTAAAATAAAACTATAGGTATACAATCGGTACGCTCTGGCTAGGCATAGGTTTCTCACCCAAGGGTCACTGACCACCTGATGGGCCACCTGGAGTCTTCTACTCCAACGCCCCATCCACCTAGTACCTAGTTAAATCTATAAAGGGAAATATTTCCTAAAACCTAGCATGTTTTTCTGAAATGATACCACTTTAACTACATAAACAAAAATAAATACCCAAAATACATGAGGTTTTGTGAAATTTAAATTGAAATCATTCCTCGTTTGAATTTGGAGATTTATAGATTGGATATTCACCCATGGATTAAAGATAAAATGGTTGATAATACCATATAATTATAACCATGTATACATATAATATAGGATTTAAACTAAATTTATACTAGATAATTATATTTGGATAATAAAGGAAAATGATTCAGAACCCTTAACTCAGTTTTGGTTATTAGATTATAGTTGGCCCTAAGAACAACAAAAAATATTCAACATCAAAGAGATTAAAATGGGAGAAACTTTTTAATAAATATATAAGTAAATAAATTGATCTTTTTGTAGAGTTAAATGGTAAGTGGGGGTGAGTATTCATAGGGATGGTGAGTGGAATCCCTTGGAATAAAGTATTGATTATTATTTTTCTTTATCCTAAGTTCTCTACTACTCAATAATTTTCTCTATTGTATCCCTTAATTCTTGACTATAATGGTTAGTGAAAAAATTACATAAAATCACCATCTTGGATTAATTTGGCTATCCTACATATATATGATGTCAAATTTACCATATTCTACCATTTTTATAGTATTTTAATTTTTCTATAAAAACAATGTCTAATTTCACCCTTTACCTAATATCGATGTCCTGATTAAAAATATATAATATATTTTTTTCAAATTAATTCACAAATTATGAGAAATTAAATATTTAAATAAAGGTGTAATATTTCATAAAAATGTATTATCATAGTAAAATTCATATTATTACTAAAATAAATTTCGCAGTAAAACTACTTAACCCATAGATACATAACTCATTGATACATCTCCATAAGCCTTAATGGTAAAGTGTCTAATAAGGTTACATTTATAGTGTGGTCAAACAACCATGATCTGGTTATAATTTGCTTTAACTTTAATATTTCTTGTAGATAATTCCCCTCAAATTTTAATTGTTTAAGATCAATCTATTTTTAGACTTGGGAAACCCCATGCGATGTTACCTCCTTCCAAATATTTGATAAATGTTCTTCATAAGGGATGTTTCTACTAGTAGATTCAATGGTTTATCCCATCATCACTAATTAACTCTTATCCTTTCTCTTCTTAATATAAATACCAATTATATTATTAACATTATAATGAATATATTAATGTGTTTTTTAAATTTATAATTTGAATGATGGGGGATGTGGGTATTAAAGTGTTTGAAAAAAAAATGTAGGATGGATTTAAAAAAAATGAGAGATTTTTATTTTTTGAGGGAGCCATGTATGGATTTTATGAAAAGGATACCTCAGACCACAACCAAGGGGAATGATAATAAGATATTGTTAGAAAAGATATAGATACAAAGATATAATATGTTAGTGTGTCACCTTTATAGTATAATAAGTGTCGATGATGTTGAGTGAAGTGTTTAAAATTATGAATAGATCATTTAAGATAGTGTGGGAAGATATCCATGATGTATGATTCCATGTATTGAAAGTATTCTTAATGAAATCAATTAGGTATCATGTCTTGGTAATGAAAATCAGTAGTAAAAAAGATGGTGAGATCATGGGTGAGAGAGAAAATTCCTTCATGTGTCAGGAATTCCATACAAGTATGATACATTCCCTTGAATGGGTTATAAAATTACTTCAAGTGAAATAAATCCTTCAGGTGTGAGGTGTGAGTGATTTTGAGTTTTTAGATAGATTATCATTGAGATAAATTTATAATTTTGGATATTATAATAAAATTTTAGATTTCTCTTGTAGAGTAATCTTTAACAAAACCATGATATTTATAGTGTTTTATGAGTGATTTCCATTACGACGAAAATATGTCCCCCCAAAAATGGTATCAAAGCATCATAGTTTCAACTTGAGATGATGGAAATATATTCACATCAAGGTGTTCATTGTATATATATAGAGATGATACCAATAATGTGTGAAATGAATAATTTTAGTATTTATATGGAAGATACAATGCATATAAAGATCCATTGAAGATGGATTTGATAATGATGAAGCCGATTATAGTGGATTAAATGGTGATGCAGCCAATGATCACAGAGACCATGATGATTGGGTTGATGATGGATGGACAATCAAATTTTGAATCATGGTGGATATTGTTGGATTTTTTGAATTTAAAATTTGAATAATATAGAGCGTGAGAAAAAGGGGATTAGAGACTTTTACAAAATAAGAAATGTGGGATTATGTTTGAAAAAAGGATAGAATTATGTTTTTGAGACATCCATGCATGAATATTATAAAAAGGATGCATCAAACTACTACCGAGGGAGAAAATAAGAAGATAGAGTTATCTAAAATGAATCTACTGAGATTGAGTGGGTAGGGGGTGATGTGTTTGTAATATATCATGTTTATAAGATGATGAATAAGGAATAAACAATTAACAATGAGGCATAGATGGTTTCATGTGAAGAGATCCATGATGTGTGGTTCCATGTATTAGAATTATTCTCGATGAAGGAAATTGAGAAGCTCGTCTTAGTAATTAAAATTTGGGGTACACAAAATGATGAGATCATGGGTGAGTGAGAAAATTCATTTTCTTTTAAAAAATTTCTTCTAGTGAAAAAATCCTTTGAGTGTGTGGTGAAAGATATTTTAAGTGTTTAGAAAGATAATCTCTAAGAGATATGATAAATTTTGGATATAAGAAAAATTTGGTGTAGAATTTTTTGGCCAAACAATGTAATTTATTTTGTAATGTGCTTTGTTACAACTATTATGTATATCGATGAATCCAATCCATGAAGGTTTTACATTGTACTATAATTATTTATATTTGTTTATTTTCCATTGTTGGGTATAAAATTCTTAACAAATTGATATATTTTATTTTTACTCTATCATTTATTTGTAATAATAAAACATTCATATTTATTGTTATAAATTTTCAAGTACTCATTGTCATTTTCTCTATTTCCATCTATATTTGTATTTGAGCTTTTTTAGTGTGATTAAAATAGAATAATAAGTCATGTTGTGACACTTCCAGTTAATCAATGGCTTCGGATAATATTTTTTATATTTGAAAACCATTATATTACAAAAAAATCTCATCATAGAGTTTCATAAGAAGTAGAAGTGTGGAGGGTGATATGATTGTTATATAAGATTTAGTGATGTGGACATCAGTCCCATTGGGGTAGAACCCTCTGTCCGTCCGATCATTTCCTCTATCATATATGATCTAGAGGATCTTCGTTGTTGTCCCTCCATTGGCCACAAAATTCTTATCACCATAAAACACATTTTTGGTGACGAAGACCTTGAAACCCCATGACATATCCACCAACACCCCCTCATCCTTAATGCCATAATTGCCTAGTGAATTACTCATCTCCGATGTCCACCTCGTGAACTCTTCCACTATGTTCCTATGACGATGAACCCTATCCCCCATGTGCTCATACAACAACACCAGAATCAGCACATCCTATTTGGACTCCACTTTCATAAACCCTAACACTGGATGTGATAAAGAACCATTAATCATGCTAAAACAGAGCATCTTTTCCAACAAAACATAGAGAAGGTTGTCATCTACCATTCTAGAGGATGGGGTTGGCTCCGACGTTTCTAGTGAGGCTGATATAAGGAATGATGTAGGTGGTGATTAGGTAGTTTATGGAGTTGGTGTGAATTGTGATATTCATTTATTTGTTTTCATATTGTTGTAAAATGTTGTAAATTCTACAATTTCAATACTACATGAATGTAAAATTCTTATATATTTGAGTGATTTTTAAATAATCAAAAATTTTCTTTGGTCCTACTCTCGCTTGGGACTCTATACTATATGGGCTTCCTTATTCAGGCCCTAGCCTTCAGACAACCTATTTCCCTAATTCTCTTAAGACATGATGGCTATTCACTAGATGTTTGATCCTTATCCATTGATAATTCTCACCACCCAATACATCATCACCATCCATTTTGCCGATGGATAATAGCTCTGTTGTTTCATCGGTTTTGTGGAATGTGTGTGGAAGGCGTTGGTTGGTCATTTTATTTTGAGGCACTAATAGTGTCTAGGGGAACTAGTCACCCCCCGTGCTAATCTGATATATTTTGATTCTATTTTGGTTTTTCATGGCCACTGGTTCTATGGTGCTCCAATATATAGTCTCCAAACCCTAATTGGATGTTTTATTCTATTATCTAGTGCTGAACCTCTGTGTCTACAAAACTCTGTGGTACACAGCTAGTGTACCAATTCTAGGGGAGATACAAAGACAACACTCTTGCACCAGGTTGAGTACCCAAAGAAAAAGATCCAATCTAGGAAGGTTTGTGAGTTTTGAGGGTATTCAGTGAACATTGAAAATATAGAACAGTCCAATGAAGATAAGAAGAGACCAGGATGTCCAAACCAGTTAGCATCCAAGGCTATAGGTTGTTCTCATTTTCATTATTATTTCTCATTTGTAAAAGTTACATCTTTCGTGCTATTGATGATGTTTTATTCTTCTTTTAACTATATATTTTTTCTATTTTTGAGCATTAATAAAATTCATGTGTGGTTGCTGGTGTTCTTTCCATGCACGTAGGTCCCCAAGTGAATGAATCATGTTTAATATCTATGTTCTTTACTATTTCCTTGCAATATTCTGTTTCTTGTGTTCTATTTATACCGACCTGTAATATTATTCTTTGTTTGGAAAATAATTTAGTCTGGTTCCTGTGTTATTTGGTGGTCTTCCCTTATTTTGGTCTCTAATCAGCCTCACAATGTGGTATCAGATCCCTATTTCATTCTTTACTATCAAATTAAATTGTTGTTTCTTATTTTCATTAGTTATAGTTTGGATTTCTGTTTGAATTTTTGTATTTTAATCTCACTCTTAATTTTCCACTACCATTATTGATTTCAATTATTTAAATATGTTATCCCTTTGAATGAAACATAGTTTACCAAAGATAATGGTCAGTTTTTGGGGGTGTATACTTAATGTTTTCCACAAGAACTCGACATATACTCTATATGTAAACATGGAAAGGATGAGATATGATATTCATATATTTGATAGTGATAATGACTTTAATTTTTTTAGAATTAAGATGAGATCCCTTCTTGTACAATAGGACCTCACAAATGCACTTTATGGTACCAAGAAGCTTGTTATAACTATAAATGAAACTAGATATCCTATTAAATAATATGTTGACGTTTCCCCTGATGTGTTAGTTATGGAACATAGCCCGCTATTGTTTTCTTTAGGTGATAATGTCCATTTATAAGTTTATTATGAGTCTAATTCTATTCATATTTTGATTAAAATTGAAAAAATTTTATTACCACTTCATTAGTAGGTAGTATTTACAAAAAACAACATATGTTTACATTTAAAATGAAACCCGGTACTTCAATTAAATATCATCTAGATGAATTTAATAAATTCATGTTCGACATAGGCAACATTAATGATTCTATTGATGATGAGTATCAAGTAGTGATCCTTTTAATCTCTCTAGATAATTCCTACAACACCCTAGTAGAGACTATGCTGTATGGTTGAGACTCTTTAACCCTAGGAGAGGTTAAATTAACTTTTCTTTCTAATGAACTACATTCTAAACCTAGAATCAATAGTGAGGCTGAGAGCTTGTTCTCTAAGGTTAGACGTCAAACTAAAACCGAGAAGAAACATTTAAATAAAGATAAGAACAAAATAAATAAATATCCTAAACCCATGCCTAATTCTATGGATAGAATGTCACATTTTTTTGTTGTGAAAGTCAGAGAACATTAAAAGATTTTGTAGAAAACTCAAGCTTGAGTTAGAGTCTAAATTACCCACTGATCAGTCCCTTTTTGTAGACTTTGGTTATGAAAATACTAAGGTCCTTAATGTGTCCACCCATGAAC
Organism: Viscum album; assembly: GCA_963277665.1. NCBI lineage: Eukaryota > Viridiplantae > Streptophyta > Magnoliopsida > Santalales > Viscaceae > Viscum > Viscum album. The sequence continues at coordinate 194,658,770 of OY728157.1, read as the reverse complement.
TCAATCAGGACTGGGTCCTTGATTCAGGTTTCTCTTTCCATATGTTCTCTTTTAGGGATTCCTTTCTAGAGTTGGTTGAAAGGGTAGAAGGAGATTCCCTCTTTGGTAATAACAAGTGGTTTAAGGTTTAGGGTATATGTTTTGTTTTTCTATAACTTGATGACCATACTAGCATTACTTTTTTTAGGCAGTTTCCCAACGTCCAAAGAAACCTTATTTCCTTATGATTCATAGACCAAAAGGTTTCCACCTTTAGGTCTGAATCGGTTGTCTTAGAATCTCCAAAGGATCTAGAACCATTCTTGGGGGATATTTAATCAATGGTCTATATGTATTAAATGGAAAGGACCATTAAAGGTAGTTGGTTATTGTATATTCAACTAATACTAATAATATTATGCTTTGGCATATGGTATTGGATCATGTTAGCTCTAAAGGCCTTGAGGAACTCCATAAGAAAGGGATGTTGAGTGACAACACACCAGAAATATTCCATTTGGTTAAGATTGTGTGATGGAAATTCTAAGAGGGTTAGCATTGGTAGTCCTAGTTTCAAATCCACCATCCCCATATAATATTTCCACTCTGATATATGGGATCCATCTAGGTCTTCCTCACTTGGTGGAAGTTTGTATTTTGTTACCTTAATAGATGAATTTTTTAAGATAGTGTCGATTTACATTCTTAAAAAAATCTGATTTTTTCCAAACATTTAAAACCTTGAAAACATAAGTTGAAAATCAGACTGGGAAGAAACATAAAACACTAAAAACACACAATAGTATTGAATACCTATCCACTAGGTTCATAAATTTTTTTGAATACAATGGTGTTAAATGTCATAGAATAGTTATGTAAAATCCCCAATATAATGGTTTAGAGGAAGGGATGAATATGACTATACTATAATGATTATGCATAATGATTACATGCTTAGGCCTCCCCAAATAATTTTGGATAGAGGCTTCTAACAATTCTATCCGCCTAATTAATAGGTGTCCCTATTCTTCTAATCAGTTTAAAACACCTAAAGAATTGTGGATTGGTAACCCCCCTTCTTATTCCTACATAATAGTTTTTGGTTGTACATCATATTCTCATGTTATGAATGAAAAATTATAACCAAGAGATCTAAAGTTTATCTTTTTTTGGTATCCCAAGTGTGTTAAGGGGTATAAAATTTGGAGAGATAAACTAGGTTATCAAAAGTGCATTGTACATCGAGATGTTATCTTTCACAAATATTAATCTACCAAAACCAATGATTCCACACTTAGAAACTATGGTCCATCCCATGAAAAGGCAGATGCAACTAAGACCCTAGTCCAATTTGAGATTCCTATCCAGCTTACTCCGCCTGCTCCGCTACCCACTACTGGGGTTGATTTTGAGTTTTCTATATATTCAGATTTTGAATCAGAACCTGCTACCCCTATTATGGATTACAAACTAACCCGATATAGATAAAGGAGGGTTCCAAGAACCCATACTATGTTTAGTCAGTATGATATGGAATCTTATGACTTACATGTTTCGTAGGGCCTTGTTGATGATGATCTTCAAACCTATAGGAAATAATTAAATGACAAAGATTCAAACTAGTGAGTATTTTCCATGAATGAGGAAATGAAATCTTTAAAAAAGAACCACGCTTTGACTGTTATGAACAAACCATCTAATGAAAAAATAAATGGTTCTAAGTGGATCATTAAAATAAAAGAAGATAACACTGAGTGAAATAGAATCAAGTATAAAGAAAGATTAGTTGAATCATTTTCCTCTAAAGAGAGGGAATTTATTACTATGAAGTTATTCCCCCTATTGTTAATCATTCCTCTGTTAGGCTCTTACATTACTTTTCGCCTATAATGATCCACACATTGAATAGTTAGATGTTATAATTTCATTTTTAATGGATATTTAAATAAGAATATTTATATAAAACCTTTTTATGGTTATCCTAATGAATTAAAAGTTAATAATGTATAAATTTATAATAATTTTTTGTATGACCCGAAACAAGCCTCTAGGTAGTGGTAATTAGAATTTTATTCATTCATGTTAGCTAACAAATTCATTAGGAGACAATATGATGACTGTGTTTATTTCAAATCAACCAAAAACTAGATGATTTATCTACTATTATATGTTGATGACATGATTATCATTTGTAAAAAATATGAACATCATTTCTAATGTTAAATACCAATTAAATGGTATGTTTGAAATAAAAGACTTAGGTTAATATAAGAAAATATTAGGCATTGAAATCATATGGGATATACCAAATAAACTGTTATACTTATCTCAGAATTATTATGTTTTTAAATTCCCTAATAGATATATGTTTGAATATCTCCAACCAATAAATATACCTATTCCAAAACATTTTAGAATATCTTAAACACAAGAACCCATAGCTACTAATGATATTTACTTTATGTCTCAAATACCATATTCCAGTATAGTAGGTTGTTTTATATACTCTATGATCTGCACTCAACCTGATATTTCCTATGAAATATGAACTTTAAGGAGATTCATGGCCACACTTGGGAATCCACACTGGCATTCCCTTAAGTTGATCCTAATATACCTCTCTTATAACTCTAATATTTATTTGTGTTAGGGTAAATATGTAGACTCTTCCGAATTTATTACTGGATATGTAGATACTAGTTACACAAGTTACCTTGATACTAGAAAATCCCTCACTAGTCATGTGTTCACTACCAATAGTATCTCTATTTCATTAAAATTCTATATGAAATCCATAGTTCCACTTTCAACCATGGAGTCTAAGTATATTTACTTGAATGAAGTAGTGAAAGAGGACTTATGGTTGAGGGGTTTGTCTTCTGAACTGCACTTGTACAATGTTCTTACTAATTTTTATTTTGATAGTCAATCAACAATTAATTTATATAGAAATTTTCTTTTCCATAATATATAAAAGAACATATATATAAGGGTGAATTTTATTAGAGATATTGTGGAATCAAGAACCATGTGTGTTAAAAACATACACACTTATATAAACCCGACTGATAGTTTGACTAAATCCATGGTCTTGTCTTCGTAAAATTTTTGTTTAGATAGATTAAATTTGGTTCCAATTACATAAACATAGGTTCAAGAACATCACCAATTTAAAATGAAAATTGTGGAGATTTGTGAATTCTGATATTCATTTCATTGTTTTTATATTGAAATACAATGTTTCAAATTCTTCAATTTCAATTCTTCATGCTTGACAAATTCAAATTAATTTGAATTATTTCTGAATTCTCAAATATTTTCTTTGGACTCGATTCTTCATGGGACTCCTTACCATGTGGGATTCCTTATTTGGGATCTATCATTTTTTCAGACTATTTACCACGAAATCCTATAACATTATGGATATATAATTTTTGTTTTATCCTTATTTGTTAATAATTCTCATATCCCATTTCATCATCACCATCCATTTTTCCCGATGGTTAACAGCTTTGAAATTTCCTCAGTTCAGTGGCGTTTGTGTTGAAAGCCATAGTTGGAAATTCTATTTAAAGGCACTAAATGTTTCATGGGGAATTGATCACTATGTATTTCATTCCAATCTCTTGAGATTCACTTTTTATTATCCACTATTTCTAGTACTCTTGTTCTCCCATGTTCAGTCTCCAGACCCTTTCCAGATGTTTTCTTCTAATCTGTAGTGGGTAACCTCAACACTTTCCAAACTCCACGATACATTGCTTGTGTACTGCTCTTGGAGGACCTTAAAATACTGCGCTCTTGAACCAATTATATCACTCAAGGAATAGGATCAAATCCATTGATGTTTGAGAGTTTTGGGAATATTTCGAAAACATTGATGATTCAGAATAGCCCGACGAAGACAAGAAGAGATTAGTATGGCTAGACCATTTTGAATGTTTTACTATAAGTTATTCTCATTTTCATTCCTATATATCATTTTTAATAGTTTTATCTTCTATTCATATATTGATGTTTTATTCATATTTTCACTATAAATCCATTTTTGTTTTTGAGTATTAATAAAATGCCCATGTGAGTGGTGGTGTTCGTATCGTACACGTAGTTCCCCATGGGACTAAAGTACGTTAAATATCTATGTTATTTACTATTTTCTAATAATATTTTGTTTTGTATTTTCTATTTTTATATATTTGTAATATTCATCTTTACCTTGAAATTAATTTAGTTCGGTCCTTGTGTTGTTTGGTGTTCTTACTTGATTTAGGTCACCAATTTGCCTCACAGTTGGCATAGGGATCAATGATAGGATCCAAATTCTTCCCCATAGCATGGTTGACCATTGTCGCAAATGAATTAGCTTTTAGATCTATAATTATCCTAAGTAACCCCTCCACACACCACTAAATCACTCTTTTACCATTATGTAATAGATAATAAAATGATGGAAATCAAGGAGATAAGGAATCATTGATATGTGGGACGACCTCAGGTGGCCGAATTCTTTTTAGGTGAACTGGGTGATGACATCCCTTGTGAGGGTGTCGAGGTTGGGGTGCCAGATCCCAAGTGGCCTGGGGACACCCTTGTCTAGCTCTGGTGCTATCTTGTCCAACCCCTGTCCCAGAGAACCCCACGTGAAGAACTCTACCTCCAAATACTCCAATTTCAGGGGGGAACTCTTGTAGGACCTCTTCAAGTGTCGATCTAGAGCTGACACATGTCAGGATGAGGAGTATGGTGAGAACATATATGATGGAAGAGAAAGAAGAATAAGAAAGATAGGATGTTATGAAACCATAGTTGATTGTTTCTATTATATGGGGATCCCACCATTAAAATAAGAGACACAAAGACATAGAAATAACAAGATCCAAGCCCACAGAGTAGAGCATGGTCAAAGACATGACCGATTTTAATGAAACCAGAATATAGTACCATTGGAGACACCTTTATATCTAGATGTACCATTGTTAAAGATATAAAATCTTGTTTTTGGATGGAATTAAAGGATTTTAATATTTACCATTAAATTGACCTAATTTTAATATTACCACTAATAAAATATTTTGATGACTAAATAGTATTTTTTCTTTTATTTTGACCTCTACTTTTAAAAATCATGAACCAATCCATCTCTACTATTTTTAATTGAAACAATTTTTTCCAAACTAGAAAGGGGGTTCCTCCAAAACATTATGAGTAAAAAATAAGGGAAACATAAATGATAATGGGGGATCATATGTATATAGAAATAATAAAACATGATATATTATAGAAAAAGAGCTTCAAACCGTATATGGAATGACTATTAAAAAAACTAACCAAAACAAATGAGACACGTGGTTAGAATAAACCATGTCGTCCATTCTTCAGAGTTAAATAAACTATACAGGGTGTTGTAGGGATTATCAAAGAAGAGTACATGGGTTGTGCATTGTTTGTTTAACTGTGAACCGAATCCTGTGTGGGGTACATTCTGTGAGCATAAGGGACCCACATATAGATCATGGTTAGACAAAACATTATTCTGAATCGTGTGGCCCACTATCATTGGACAACAACTGATACATGATTGATGCATGTTTTTTCCAACTCTGCAACCAAACTGTGAACTACATTAAATTTTTGGTGAATTATCATTTTATCTTCCTTCTATTTAATTTATCTACCTTTATTTTTATCATCTGGGGAAAAGACCATCTATCATTGATTTATGTTCCATGGTGACACTCCTAATCATCTCTACCCATTCCTACATGCACCCTCTAAGGGGTCATTATATCACAAGGGTTTCTAGAGTCCCCTAGGTCACAATATAACAAAAATGACCACATGGGGGCCTTAGTATTTAAATTATCTCTCAAGTTAACACTTGTAACAAAAGGTTATATCATCCCTTAATATAATTTTCATCACATCACAACCTCAGTGAACCTATAAGATAATTCATACTCACATCATTCTCAAGATATGGGTGAATCCTATCACCCATATAAAGTCATTACTAGGGTAGTCATTACACACCCAACCCATACAAAGTCAATTAATGGAAAACCACCCAAGTACTCACATTTCAGCAGGGGAAGAACACTCACCCCATGATCATCTCAACCAGCCCAAAGGCTATAAGTAATCTCAATATTCTCTGAGGGATAATAGGTCCACTCACTCTAACCCATCACAATCCTCTACACAGAGGTATCAAAGTTACCAATAGTAAGGGCCACTAGGATTGCTTAATTCATAAAACCTCACCCCTTATAGTCTTTATATCTTAATAAATACATTTACCATATAGGACTCTAATATTAGAGGTTATGGGATTGAACCAACATATAAGGGTCCTTGGTGGACCTTGGAACTTGGTTCAATCCATTTATAGAAATTTATTTTTTTATTAAATAATTTATATAATTTTAAAAGGTTGATCACCCTTGGTTTTGATTCCACACATATCACATGCAATATAAAACATGTATAATACTATATAGGAAATTCATAAGGTCCACCTACCTAAACCATTAAGTTATTCCCTTTTAATCATCACCTTGTAGCTCTCGTATAGGATTATCCAAGATCAAACCTTTATCTCCCCTCATTAAGAGGTCCTAAATCAAGGAAAATCAACAAAATTAATTAATTATAATCCATAATAATTAATTAAATAATAAAAAAATAATTATTCAATTTATTTTTAGAAGTTATAATGCCTATAACTCATCAAGACATAACCAATCCCCGAAATCTCAAAGAACAGGGTGCAGTATACACCCAACACTCACCCAAACCTAATACATTAAAAATAACCAATTAAATTGCCTAATTCAATGGTAAATTTCATCCAAATTATACAATAAGCCCAAATAATCCCATACAGTGACAAAACATAACCGAAACTATGTGAAATGGTGTTCATACATTGTATTGGGATATCTTGTAGAAAAGTCATTAAAAAGGCCCATCATTTTCATATTATTTCACCATGATTCAATAAAATCATTAATAAAACACTAGAATGGGAATATTGAAATAAGTAAAATGAAGATAAACTAATAGTATAAGGAAGAAAAGGGGGAGATTCACTATAAATCAATGAAACCATTCACAAATATCACCCCAAATATAATGGGAATTGAAAAAGGAAGAGGGGAGGAGGTAGATGGACCTTGTGCATGTGAGGGAGAAAAGAGAGGGGATATCCTCTTATAAATATAGAAGAATATTTTTGTCAGTTTTTCTCTTTTAAAGGGTATCATAGTTTTATGAATGGTTGGCCCACATGGTTATCCAATCCATAAACTAACCATACAATCCGATCTATAACATCTCACATAGTTTTTATGTAATCATGCATTAACTATTAACCTCACCCATAGGCTAATCCAAGCAACTCTATTACCTTTTAAATTCACGAATTTAACCCATAGTCACGTTCTAACTCTGAACACCCGCAATGATATTTTTAAAATGAATTATAAACTTCTACAAGCTCAGGTTGATTCATAGTTTCCCTAAAACTGTTCACACCAAACTGTGCACTGAGGAATAAATCCACTAATTTTTTATAAAATTTTACCAGAAGAGCCTATGATAACGTAATCATCCATGACCTTTCAGCCTCAAACCAAATAAAAACACATTTAAATTCTCCAACTCTTTTAATTTCAATCAAGGACTGAATTAAAAAAATGAACCCTACTCCCGAATTCCAAAAATTAAAATTCCTTTAAAAATTTATAACTTGTGAGGTGTGTAGTTTTAAAAACCCTATACCATATCACTTCACATTCCCAATAATCCGTGGTTTCCTTTAAACCAACACAGCTGACCCACCCTGGGTGTCCGTTCATATCCAACTTCTTGCGTTCAACTTTGGAACATCGAGTGACCTTCAACTATGAAACTACAAACATGAGGTGAATAATTCATTAAATACTAATCCAATACTCATCATCATTATTGAAACATGAATATAGTAATTATCCATTTCATTCTATCCAAATACATTGTAGTTTCATCAACCAGTTCATTATTGAGCATACAATGCTCCCCGCCATTAGACATGGCTCATAAAGGTTGATTCCGATAAATGGTGCTCCAAACCATCAGAATCGCTATTCAAAAAATCATTTCTAGTGGTTATAAGAAATGATAAATATTATATCCATATCACCATATAAAAATTTATGAAAATTCTATAATCAAACCTACACTAGATGACGGTTCTCAAAGGTTCTTGGCTTCATCCAGCAACATGTTATCTCATTACCACTCGAACATGATGCATCAACTCCTCAGAGTAATCTCAAGATCATTAAACGCCCACACTAAAGTATAAACCCAATATTCAGTGTAATTACATAGTTATGTCACAAACCAATAAAACCAGTTTTCATTATCTCACCATTATAACTAATTGACCATCGATCTGACCCATGCTTAGACCATATCAAAATCATCTTGAGCCCGCTTCCAATGCTAGGAATCCATCCAACATCATATCTGAATTTCAAATATACTGTTCATCATGAAAATAGATAAAACCCATTTCACATGAACACCATCACCCTAGATCCACCTTTAATATCAATTGAATAATCTCATCAAACCCATCACCCTAACCAAATGGGGTTGTACTTCATCATCCCGTGTTCTATCGATTAGAGTGTGTAATGACTAGACGTGATCATCTCATTCAAGCCTGAGTGAAAATGAAATATATCAATCACCATCGGTTATTGGATCATTAGTAACATCATCTTCAATACCCTATAAATTTCCATCTATAATGAGGGTCACCCCATCCATGATCAATGGTGCATTCCCCATGATATGTATTTACTTATACCACTCCTCAAGTACAACCATAATAGGTTCCATCATCACATGTGTTTTTATCCTCTAGATACACACTTATCACTATGAACTACTAATACTACTACATTAATATTGTAAATATCATAAAATTAGAATAAAAACTCTTCCATATCAAAATTTATGGTCACCAAACTTTATGCATTCCATCATAATGCCTTCCTAACAATACGGTCCAAGGCACAACCTTAGGTCAAGAACATCACAGAACCCAAAACTATATCCAAAATCACCTTTAACCACATGGAAAATTTCCCCATTTAATAAAATATCATATGAAACCATGAATTTAAAGTTTCATCATGTTTTTTGGTCCTCAACTCACACACGACTGCTCATTGACCCATAAATAATTGTACCATCCATAAACAACATGTGTACCACCTCGATCTCATCAAAATTCAAAGGACATATACTCCAATATAACTGAGTCACACATCCTGAATCATGATCCCATGAGTCATATGTCATAAAATCCATGCTCATTGTCTTAGACCGCCAACCATGTTCCTCAACAAGTCAATATCACCTATCTAAAAGCACCCTTAGTTCTATTCCTAAAAATTAATCATTTCACCTATACCATAGTCCACTACATGATCAACCACCAACTGTAATTGTCTCAAAACCGAAATCATATACCCACACACTCAACACACTAATGAAATTACATCCAAAACCAAAATAGTAAACAATCCTACCAATCCTATCCTCTGAATATAGTCTTGAAACAAATACATTACTACTCAAGATGTTTTTCTGAAGAAAACCCAAGTCATCCCATGTGCCTATACAATATACCCAGTAACGCATATTAGGAATGAATCTTAACCCAAAGAACCAACCCGTCCTTCCCATTTCTAAATTTTCTCCCAATCCTGACATAACCCCTATATCAGGTTACCCTCACATATCTCATCTCATATAAAATATAGTACATGGATATCCAATATCCCAAGTTGTATCTCAATGGAACTAAGCTCTCCCACCTAGCACATAAACACTAATTCTCACATAGTTCATAGCTCATGAGGTACACCTATGATATTGTATTACCATTATACGAAAACTCAATACCCTAAACACTTATTCTTGTGTTCTCGCAAACATATATATATATATATACATATCAACCATCCCATGTTGAGTCATAAACCTACTAGGGGGATCATCCTCAATGGACATCCTCATACGAGACTACCCCCTCAAGAATGATGATATAAATTTATCCCTCATTGGGCCTCCAAAATGGTAGACACCCCCAATAGGATTACCGTATCATATATGCACATACATACTTATAATGACATAACCCTACCATGATACACATCGAGTAAACCATGATCATATGGTTTAGTTAAGTAGAATGACGCCAAGAAGATATATGGGAGCACATCATATAGGTTGTTATAAAATCTTAAAATAACCAAACCTATTTCACATAGTATTAGTACCAAAACCACCCACTAAGGGTTCATCACTAAAGAATCCAATTCTCATACCAACCTACTAGGGAAAATATAAATCCCATAATCTGAGGGTATGAATATCTGGAAAGGATCATCTCATCATATATCCACATGAACTTCCATTATAAGGAAAATAAATTATGTTCTAGATAAGTAGAATGTCTCACCAAGTAACATGGGAAACCTCCATATAGTTTCTTATTGACACTTTAAAATAAATAATCCATCATAATCAGTGATATCAATCACACTATAGAATACACATTTAAAGTGAACCCTTTATGCCAAATAGGATGCATGTACATGGACTCTTACTATTGTACCAACAACCATAAACAAAAATAAATCATAAAATCTAAATAATAATGTGTGTAACACTAAGTGAAATCAAACAGCCATATACCCTAAATTCTTATCAGGAAGGGTGTATATGACACACCATTATGATATCTATCACAATGTCCAGCACATTCCTATGTTGCCTATCTACCATAACCCCAAATAGTATGATAACAAAAATCTAGATAACTTAATGATAGCAGTCACACATGCTTTTATACCACTTTGTAATATCTCTATCATAGTTCACTATGAATGGTAACCATAATGGGTCAACACATTTCCCCAGGTATGCCTCATCATTCACTAGTGGTGTCTGACTAGCAATGGGGGTCTAGGATATTACTATGGGGAGACTATACCCCCACATTAGAGTGCATAATAATTTTGGAAATAAACCAAACATCATCTACAATAATAAATCAAAGTACATTGAATAAATAAACAAGAATAATCAATAATAAATGTCATAGGAATAAAATAGTCATACAAACTCATTGTCATTCCTATATAAAATGATTGATCATCCACTGGTCCAATCAAATACATTGAATAAATAACGGGATAAACGACATTGAGGTCCTAATGCCATAACTATGCCTCGCCTCATCCTAATATCCAATCCCATTCGAGCTATCCTACTTGATCAACCTACTCAAAGTCTCTACCCAATAAGAATATATGATTAGTGTGGTCTACTCTGGTGGCATGTGCCATGATCGCCCGAGAATGGTGTGTGTACCAATCAGTCAGGAACCACTAATGTATTCTCATACATAACCAATAATTTATTTATATGTGTATGTGACATACTCATATAAATAAATTAAATATTGTGTAGTAGCATAAATAAAATAACCATCGTCGATCCTTATGTTTTAGTATGACACATAGGATCCACTATAACTACTTTTTCTAGTCTTTGAGTATCTTTGAAAACATGAGATAATAATTCCAACTCATAATAGATGAAAATTTCAACCCCCTTGAGTTTATCCAGGGTGGTCCATAGTATTAGGCATAAATCTTACCCCTAGGTGGTAAACCTAGGAAATCCAGTAGTCATTATGCATAAATCCATCCCCTATGATATAATCATAGGAAATCAATAATCATCAGGAATCATTACCAACTTCTAGGGGTGACCAAAGGCTATAATTAGAATCTAGAATCATAATAAACTACTTTTGGGTGACCCTCAGACATTATGAACATCAGGCATCATCATAGACCCAGGGGATAATCTTAGGTGATTAGTCATATCAAGAATAAATGTCAACTCCTTGGGGGTGAACCTATGAAATCCATACAAACTCATTCATACAAGATAGATCCTAGGAATACTAGGTATCTCATACATAGTAGAAAACTCTGAGGGGTAGTGTGTTTCTCCAATGATATCTTAATATAATAATGAAAATACATATAAGCTATATTCCGAAACCCATCTAACATAAATGTTGTTGTACACCAAAGAAAATGACTTTAAATCATCCCTATATACATATACAACATACATCATCTAATAATGTTTTAAGGTGACACCCACAATAAACTATACCAATTCCCGCATGCACCCTATAATGGGTCATTATATAACCAGGGCAACCTTTGAGGTCCTTTTGGTCACAACATAACACAGAACCCCACATGGGACCCTCAATCTCAGTATCATCTCATAGGATAACACCCATAAATCATAGGCAATATCACCCTCAACATCATCATCACATCACAACCTCACTGTAATTATAATATAATCCATACTAGAATAAGTCTCTTGAAATGGATGAAGCCTATCTCCCATCAATAGTCATAAATTAACTATTCCTCACAAAACTAACCCATCCAAAGTATACCTAGGGAATACCCACCAAGATAATCACATCTTATTTGGAGAAGAATGCTCACCCCATTATCATCTCGAATAGACTAAATGTTATAAGGCATCTTAATGTTCATTGAGGCCTACTTGGGACACTCACTCTAACTCGTCACATTCCTCTTTTGAGAGGTTTCTAAGGAACCTATACAAAAGGCCACTATTTTTACTTAATTAATTCAAAACTCACCCCTCAATATTGATGTATATCAATAAATGTATTTATCATCCTGAACTCAACCATCTATGGATGATGAATCAATCTAGTGAACAAGGTTTCTTAGTATCCCTTGTCACATTGCGAAATCCATTTATAGACATTGAATTTTTTATTAAAAACATTATACAATTTTAACAAGTCGATCACCCTTGGTGGTGAGAGTGAACGCATCACATGCCATATAAAACATTCATAATACTATAAGTGAAATTAATAACAACCACTTTGCCCAACGATGGAGTTATTCCCTTTGGATCACCACTCAAGAACTCTTTCCTAGGCTCATCCAAGCTCAAACATCCATCAACATCACTATGAGGCCCTAACTCAATCCAAATATTCCAAATTGATTAATTTTAATTATTTATAATTTATTAAACAATTTAAAACTAATTATTAAATTTATTATGAAAATATATAATGCCTAAAAACTCATTGATCCATAACCTCTCACTTAAACCTCAATCCACGGGGTGCGGCCCACTCCCAACACACACTTGAACTAGAGACATGCAAATGTCCCAATCCAATTACCTGAATTAACCATCAATTCCATCCAAATTTATCATAAACCTAAAATATTTACATACAGTCACATAAATAAATTTATATGATTTGTGAAAATGATAATACATCATCTCGGGATGTCCTCTAACAAATCCAAATTAAATCCTCATGATTTTTAGATGATTGCACTATGTTTTGGTGAAATAATCAATGAAACCCTAGCCAATGAGAATTGAAATTTTTGGAATCAAGAGATTGTAAGAAACAAATTGGTAGATGGAGAGATTTAACTTAAATTGTAACTACCCAATACATTAGAACATTTTATTATTAGAATAAATTTCTTTTGTTAGCTTTCATTACACGCAACAAAAAATTTCTTTGATTCCATGTATTATATGAAAGACTTAGTTGTATTGAATACTATTAATGTTAGTAGATAAATTGGCGATTATAAATAGGATTAAATAACTTATGAAAATATATGTTTGAATTCATTGGCTACCAATTTATTGTAAATATATATAAAAAACAATTGTAAATAAATAGAACTTATTTATAAATTTTTTTATGCACACAAGGCATGTTATATTGATAAATTAAATTCATTACTATTAATCCATGATCTTACTGAAATTTTTATATTATAAATTTTATAATTTTTTTACATTCATCCAATATATTTGATAGGCATAATATAAGAACCAATCTAAATTTATGTATAAAAGCTATATTTTTCTAAAGGATGCTTTGCCACATTTTAATGGGTTATTTGTTTTAATATTTTTTAAAATTTAATAAATTTTATTTGAAAAAATAGATTCATTTTTAAAATAGGAATTTAAAAATTATCTTATGGAGAAGTTTTGATATTTTCTGAGAAGTTTAATTTTTTGATGAATAGGAAAATACTGGATTTTAATTGAAAACTACCTTTTCATATAAATAATTTATAATGATAAATTATATTTTGAATTGATTTTAAAGTTAAAATAGATCAATTAAATATATATTAATCCAATTAAGTTATTTTAATCATTTTTATATTGAATTTATATATATAAACTTACTAAAAGTTTGAACATTTTTACTTTAAAAACCAACTTTCTCATCTCTTTTTTGGGATTAATTTTAAACTAAAATTTTTCACTTATATGATTTGAATTTGGAGAAATGTATTAAATATTTATAATAATAATAATTTATAATTTATAATAAGTTAAACATAATTTTTTACCAAAATGATTTGCTAAAGTAGTTAAAATTAATTACAATGACTAAGAGAAAATGATTTTTCCAAGAGACTAAACTTTAAACATAAGGGGATAAATTACCAAGAAAATCATCTAACACAAATTGGATAGAAATATTTAGACGTTATATCTTATGATATATATATATTTCTATAATTGGAGCTTGGTGACATGAAAAAATGTGGGTGGAATTCACTCTTTCAAAAAAATTACAAGTGTGCCTCTCACACCCTTTATAGAAGGCCCTCCCCTCTCCTATCCAATTCACACCTTCAAACCAATTTAGTTAATCCAATAAATTCCATAATAAATCTTCAAATTATTTAATATTATCGTATAATCCTTATATTTGACATAAATACAACTTAGTAAGGCTTTAGTGAAAACATAATAAGGATACCCGAAAAAGATAAAATGTTTTCTAAAAGAACTTTTATTTTATTTCATTATCCACCTCCATAAATTTATAATATAAAATGATTATATAATAACCATATTTTCTTAAATATACTAATATGTTTTTATTTTATGTTTACCACCTAAAAATTCACACACTTTCATCAAATGGGTTACGAAATCATCGTTTGTGTGTATGACAGACGACAGACTTGCGAACTGATGTCGTTCATTTTACAATTAGAAACTTTCAAGGTTTGAAATAATGATGGATTTATAATTTATATATTATAAATATGATATTTATCAGGTTTTTATTCTTATATAATTAGTAATTATACGTACATTTATTCTTTAAATAATTTTGGAATACTGTAATGTCACTCGTGTGGACAACAGACTATCATCTCTCGAAGTGATGTGACAAAGTCATGCTTTACATGGAATTTATTATGGATGTTTTTAACAAAAAAATGATATATATGTCATAATAATTATATTTTAATAATATATATATAATTTTTAATTTTATTTTATTTCTTTCAATACGAACGTTCATGCGTACGTGCGGCCTACCATCTCCATGAATGATATATTTCATTTCATATAACACAATTTTATAGATTACAATATATGTATATATATATATATATATATTTATATAATGAATATATATTATATTTAAATCATGTTTTAAATTATGGAAATGATTAAATCATGATCGTAGTCAGAGAAACAAAAAAATAACAAGTCAAAACATACTTAAAAAACATCACAATTAACCCCCAAAATAATGAAAATAATGAAATATTACCAAAAAATGGATGATAAGATGTTATAAAAGAATAATGTATAATAATATAAATATTAATATATTTATGGTATAATCTAATAAAATACTTAAAACCATTAGACACTAGGTTAAGAGTGTTAACCAAAAGGAAGCATAAGGTAGGAGATTTCATCTCAATTTGAATTCTATTGAGACTTAATAATTATTATGAACCAATTCAGTTTTATGAGGTGTATATACTTAAAAATTGAAATTTAATATCACTAATAATTCATTATTCATGGTATTATATGTTTTAATTTTAATTATTTTTACAAGGGTATTTTATTTGAAAATTTACAAGTGAAGAAAGTTTTTGTAAAATCTCACTTTCTTTTGTGATTGTTAAATTTTTCTAGAAATAATCACTTTATTGTAATAATTTTTCATTTTAAATTAAATTATTGTTAGATATCCACGTTAATTTGTAATTTAGATGATTATTTATTAAACTTTATACTATTTTTAAATACATTTTTTATTGGAAAGTTATTTGATTAACTGAGGAAATTTTGATAAATTTGTATCCTTAAATCATTAAGGATATTTAATAGGGTAAATTTTTTATGAATTAAATTAATTATTAAATATATGAATAATTCTTTGGACTAATATGACATGGGATGAGGACCATTTAATGTAATCTCCTTGATGCATCATTAGTCTCACGAGATGAATTAGTTGGCCAAATTAGATGGGTTTTTACCCGGTATGTTTAAACTGTCTTGTGAAAGGTATTGACAGTAAAGGTTCCATGTGTCTAGGAAACATTATGTATAATATTTATGAATTTACTTCATTCATAATTCAATTTTTATTATTTTCCACGATATATTTCTCTATGAAATTATCAATGGATGCATTTTATTCTTAGTTTATTGATTAAATGACATGTATTTTAGTTATTTATCTAATAATATTGATTATTCCTTATACATATATTTATGTAGAATGTGTGTTCAGTTATCTACCATACCGTATTGATTATGATTATTGATTCATGGTAGCTTCCATTATACTTAACCCTTACTGGTCATTTGATATCCCTCTTATTTTGTTTCCTTTCCCCCGGATATGAAGATGAATTCTCATAATGAGTTTCAAGGATGTTGAGATTTTAATTTTGTTATGTTTTATTTTCTCTTACCAATGTAATAAATTAAGGCACTAGGTCCAAGATACTAGGTTCAATGTCATTACAGATTGTATCCTAAGAAGTTTCGTAGAATACTTAGGATCGAGATTTAGGAAAACATATATTAGGGAACATAACCCTAAGATTGAATTTGAAGATAATCGTAGAAGAACATCCTAAAATTTTGGTAAGGTGGAGATTATGTGGGTATTCCTATAAATACATCTATTTCTATATACTATTAGTGGATGTGGTTCTGGCACAAATTTACCTAGGGGTAATAACTCCGAAAAGGGTGTGTCAGGCATGAATCAAGTGTAAAATAGTACATGAAAATGGACCATACTATGCCCTTAGTTTGACACTCCCATGGGATATAGTTAGGATAATTTACAATTTTCTGAAAAACCATTATGAAGTATTTTAAATTAAAAATATCCCCAAAGAAACCAAAGTTTTTTATTTTGATATTAAAAATGAATAAAATTTTAATTTATGTTGAGCATTACACTATATTTGGAATTATAAATCATCATTTAAAATAAATATTTTTATGAGATAATTTGGTATATGTCATTGGTTAGAAATGTCATCTAGAGGGAACAATGGTGTCAAAAATCTTGGAAAATTTAGATATTTCTCTGCTAAGGAAACCAATACATCAGGTATTGGAATAGAGAAAATCATTGCTATATTAGGGAAGATTAATCAAATTATAACAAATAACCTTTCTGGGATTGTGTAACCTATTCCATAGTGAGATTATTTTATTTTTTATCACATTATGCAATATAATCCCCCCATCATTTAATGGGAATAGTAAACCAATTGTAGTTGAGAAATAGATTTAATATCTGGAGAAGATATTTATTGATTTGGTGTGTGGTGAAAGGGAAAAGGTTACACTTTCCATGTATTGTCTCAAAAGTGATATTGATCAATTCTGGTCATTGATCTTGAATACTAGGGAGGAAGAAGAAATAAAACTCATGGAATTGAAAAATTTTAATGAGACATTTTTTTTTAAATATTTCCCTCATGATAAAAGATTGTTATAAATAGAATGTTCCTTAGATTAAATAAAAATTATAAATAAATATTTTAGATTATGAATAAACCTTTACAAGGTTATCCAGGTATGCCATGAATTACATATGTGAACCAGAGTGAATGATTGACCATTTAATTAAAGGGATTAAGCTAATTATCTAAAGGCCACTAGTATCTCAGATTTTTTTTCATACGATGTAATAGTTTTATGTACCATTAAAAAGGATAATTGATTCTATATATCCTATATATTCAAGGGAAACTAATAGAATGTAATTTCATTTGAACACCGTGAATATAGAAATTTATAAAAAAAGAATAATAAGTTGAAGGGATTCCCATCACGTGAGAACTATTGAAGGAATTGTAACACCCCGAGATTTTATGAAAAATATTCTTTTTAATTTCATTAATGTCTTGTGTTGTACGCTACACCAAAAGGAGCTTTCACAACACGCATCCTTGAAATTCCTTGCATTACACGCAATCACGACCTTCCTCGATAGCATGTGTAGTACGCATTACCGAATTTTACTAAACAAGGATATGCTATTAAAATATTATTAAAACTAGCCGTTATGAATAGTAATAACCACTTTTTGAAATTTTTTAAATTTTATTTTTCAAAATGGACTTCATTTTTGGATTCGGAATATCGAAATTATCTTAGGGTGAAATTTTGGTACTTTTCGGATAACTTTCATATTCTGATGAATAGTGAAAATTACTAAATTTTAATTAAAAAGAACTTTTCTAATATAAATAATTAATAGTGATAAATTATTAATTTGAGTGGTTTTAAATTATATTTAGAATATATTTTTACAATTTAATAAAATGTTTGTCATTGGATGTAATTTCACATTTAAACCAGTTATAAACAAGTGTCAATCTTTTTTAGTTATTATCTCTTAAAAACACGCTATTTGTTTTGACGACGAGAACTAATTTTTAAATTAATTAATGCAACTGATATGTTCTGAATTTGGTAAAATAGACATCATTTTTGAATTCTAAATATCAAATATAGCTTAGGCCTAATTTTTGGTATTTTTCTTAAAACTTTCAATTTTTGATAAATAGTGAAACCACTATTTGGTAGTAAAAAAAACTGAATTTTTCATAAAACATAATTTTACCGCTTCTGTGAGTGGAATTTCGAAAATCCGAGAGACAAGGTTAATATCAAGGAGTAAAATGTGGTTCAATAAGATGAAAATAATTTTTGGTGAATAGTAACTTTTTACTTTTTTTTACCACGGTTAAAAGTAAATAGGGTAATTAAGGGTCAAAATGATATTATTATTACCCTAAAACATGTCCTAATTCTATTGGAAAAGTGTAATTCGGCCAAAACCAACCTTATGAATAAAATATTACCATTTAGGCCCACTTGGATTAGATGAAGACATTTATTATTAATTTATTTAAAGAAGGGTTAAAATAGTTAAAATCAATGTTTAATAAGTAAATCATTTTTAATATGGGGTTATACATAAAATAAATTCAACTATAAATATTCATTAGAAAGATAAAAAGATTTCATACATAATGGTATTTTATTTTTAATTTTTAGATATTAAATAATTTAATTTATTTATGACACAACAATGATGTAGTAATTATCTTATTAATGAAATATTGACATAATTGATGTTATAAATGACCAAATTAATGTAATTTGAGACTTTTTATGACTTAAACTAATTTTCTAGGTTAATATGACATGTTATTGTTGATTTAAGTAACTTGGTTCTAACCTATCATTCTGTTAGGAATTTCATAAAAATCATGTACCAAATAGTGTCAAAATTGACATAAATTAGTTTATAAAACAAATATTATATTATTAATTGTTTTTTTATTCCTAAAAATATAAGGTTCGGCCAAATAACTTCGATAAGGATAGATATATTAATAATAAACAAATTGGGGTTCGTTTGGCTTGTTATGTTATGTTTATTAACCATATAGTGTAAGAAAACAAAAAGACACGGTAAAAGTTTAATTATTTAACTTAGAGTTAAATCTAATTGATAAGGTTAAAATAATAACCTAAACTTGTCTAAATCCTATCAGATGAGGGGATTTAGACCCATCCCCACTTTATATTCGAAATAAGACTCTTTTAAAGCATTATAAACCGAATTTTACCTTAATATAAAATAATATTTTGATATTTTCCTAAGGTGCCCCTCACCTCCCTTATAAAAGGGCACCTCCTCCCTCTCCTCCTCACACCAATTTGAGCATTCAATGTAACGACCCAATCTTTTTGAGTATTATATTAACTTACTCTTAATGATTTAATAAGACGTTACTGGTTAATGCAGAAAGGGGAGTTGATGGCTTCATCCAGTAGACTCAACCCTTACGAAGCCCACTTATCAGAGCTTGGGAAGGAGGTAGCATCTGTGGGCTTCGCTTTGGACCAAGCCCAAGCCGAACACCAGCATGTCAAGATTGAACGGAAACGCCTATGGGAGAAGTTCAAGTTAGTAGAGATTACTACTAGGGCAATGTTATCTGAGCCTCCCTCAGATTCTCTCACCATAGCACACCTTACACCTAGGTCTTATGCCGGTGTTATAAGGGGCAATGTGACGAGACCCTAGCATCCTTGTGTAGTCCGTTCGGGTGAATAAATTGAGATTTCTTCTTTTAGTGATGTTTGTGAAATTTCAAATGTCCGGATAATTTTAGAATGTATTTTATTGATGAATTTTGAAAAAGTGATATTTTGAAATATTTATGTAAACCCTAAATAACTAATGATGTGTAATTATTTTCAAAAAATGGTCTTCTACAAAAGTGTTCATTAAGGAATTTGGAGTCTAATAAGATCAACTTAATTTTTGATGAATAGTAAATAGTGAATAGTGATTTTACGCTTAGGATTAGTAATGTGACCAAATGGATTAGTAATTTTCACTCAAAGAAAGTTTTAATATAATTTAGACACCTTGATTAAGTAATGTGATTCAATAAAATGGTTAAATAACGGTTTCATAAATTATTATTCAAGTATTAGTTTTTTCGGATGAATAGTGTTTTTTAATTAAAAGTTTAATTAAAAATAATTAGAAAATTATTTTTATAAAAATGACTTTATTTTTGAACTCAGAGCATCGATATTATGTTATGGTAAATTTTGGGGATTTTTCTAAAAAATGAATTTTCAGTGAATAGTGTATTTTTTTAAAAATAAAATTAAAAATATTTAGAAAATTATTTTTATAAAATGGAGTTCATTTTTGAAATCATAGCATTTATATTTGGTTAAGGTGAAATATTGGGATTATTCTGAGAAAGTTGAATTTTCGGTGAATAGTGAAAGTATAGTTTTTATGTTACGGGTGCTTAATGACATCATTAAATGATGTATTAAGTATATATTCAATATAGTCGAATTATGAATAGTAAGATAAGGTGTGAGGTGTCCCAAGTGGCCAATACTATGGGAAAATACCATGGGAAAGCCCATGGTTTTGCCAAAACCACTAGTGAGGTGTCCCTTGGCCATTAATGCTTTGTCCCCTCACTTTCCCTATAAATACCCACCCTTTCCTCCTTCAGTTTTCACTCCCAACTCTCCCCCAACGAAGTTCTGGTCTTCTTACCTTCCAAAGATTCCTCCCAAGGTGCCCCCAAGCCCTCAAGGTCCAATCCTTTGAGTTTCAAGAGTCACATTTTAAGGTAAGGGATCCGACCCCTCTCTTTCTTTTCATGTAATCTCTTTTATGTCATTCCTTTTCTGATCCATGTTTTTATGTGAGATGATGTTATTTTATATTCCTCTTACTGCCCTTTCATGTTTATATGATGAGAGATCCCCTATTACTCTCATCATTTCGTTTTATGAAAGTTTAAGTGACGCCGTTAGGCTGCCGAATTTTTAAGGGATTCTTTCACCCTTCTCATTTTTCAAGTTCGATTTTCATGTCAAGTCTTTCAAGTTCCTTTTTATTATGTTGGGGTATGATATCTATATCTATCATACTGATCTCTTATGATCATATGATGAGGGACCCTATTTTATCTTGTCAAATCATTTTCTTTTGAAGTTAAGTGACGTCGTAAGGCTGCCGAATTTTCATAAGAGAAATCTAATCTTCT
This sequence comes from Viscum album, assembly GCA_963277665.1. NCBI lineage: Eukaryota > Viridiplantae > Streptophyta > Magnoliopsida > Santalales > Viscaceae > Viscum > Viscum album. The sequence continues at coordinate 194,636,712 of OY728157.1, read as the reverse complement.
TTTCCTTCCATGTTTTTCATTTCAAATGGTATGTCCCTAAAATTTCATTACCATGTCCATATGTCCTTCTTATTCTTTCAAACTACTGTTTTATGGATCATTTATGAGTGGGTGACCCATGTCCCCTCTCATTTCAATGTTTTCTAAAACCCCGAAACTTAGCCGTTATGCTGCAGAATTTTCCCCTCAAAATGCCTCTCTCTTTTCTCAAAAATTATTTTATGTTATAAAGTAAATACTCAAAGCTCTTATTTCTAAAAGGTTATTCACATATATATCAAAATTTTCCATTTTAAATTCTTGGATTTACATAAATGGTACCCTCTTTCCCTTTCCGTGGGTTTAAAGTGACGTAAAGATCATGTCTTTAAAGCTGTTTTTAAAACGTTATGATTATGAAATGAAACCCATTTATTTTATGCTATGTGGGTTATTTATGAAATTTTTGATGATGATATATGTGGCTCACAAGATAATAATGGCAAATTTAAGGTTGTTCCCTGATAGCGCTCCAATGTATTGGGTAATGATGTAACCACTAGAGATTACAATTTTCACGATACCTTGGTGAATAACCTTGGTAATTTTCAATTGACACGTTGGGGATGGACCTTGGTGATATGTTCATGACTGCCTATGTTAAATGATGTAGCGACATCTTCAAGTTATGAAAAATGTTATTTTTATTATGAAATGCCTCATGATTTCTTTCTCATGCCTTAAAATTCTTTTCATGTCCTTATTAAAGTATCTCAAGTTCACATGTAAAATGTTCCTCTTGTTTCCCTTACTGGGCCTTCTGCTCACCCTTTCTTTTGATGTATGTCCCCAGGTTATGAGATGCAGTAATGAACCTAGAATGAACTTAAGGAGACGCCTTTCAAGTGTTTAAGAAGAATTTTTTTATGTTTTTTTTCATGTATTATGTTCTTGGTTTCCAAGATACTAGACCTTAAAGATCCTCAGTTTTGTGTAATGTAATGAAAGTTTATGTTATAAAATGGCAGGATGCTATAGTTGGTATCAAAGGATGGTTTAGTTATTTGTGGAAATTAGGATATAAAAACTTTAGTAAGAACCCTATAGAAAAGTTTAAATATAGGAAAACTTCCTGGTATTCTGGTAAGTATTGAGTAAGTGGTCTATCAAACAAATACATCCCTGTCTGGATACGAGCAGGTAGAGGCGGCACTGGCACAGATGTACATAGGGGTAAAACCCGAAAACACCGCTTTGAGCTAGACTCGAACGGGAACTGGTGCAAGATAACGGGCCTTGTTGCACTCTTGGTTACGACACTCTCGGGGGATATGTTTGGTTAATCACAAGATTTTTATGAATCATTATGAAAGAATTATAGAGAACTATAATTGTCTAAGCACGAAGGCTTAGTTAAAAGATTCATAAATCAAATAAGTTTCACACTAAGATTTTATTCTTTTAGAAAATGGCGGGCAATAGGAGAAATCGTGCCGATGGTGACCGCAATGCACCATGTGCTGACGGCCCTCCGATGGAAGCCGGAATGGAAACATTCATGCGAATGATGTACCAAATGACTCAAGTTATGAGTAATAACTTGAATCAAGCTGAGAGGCCAACCTCACCACGAAGGGAACAACTTTCTGTTGAGTCCTTCATGCGTCAACGACCACCAACATTCTGTGGATCTACTGACCCATTGGTTGCGGAACAATGGATAAGCTCCATTGAAAAGATCTTTTCTGTAATTCATTGTTCGGAACAAGAAAAAGTCACCCTTGCTGTTTACCGCCTAGAGAGAGAAGCTGATCAGTGGTGGTCACTGATCAAAAACACGAAGCCATGAGGAGAGATTGAAGCTATGGAGTGGGAAGAATTTCGGGGGATTTTCTTTAACAAGTATTTCCCTCATTCCATGAGGACGAAAATGGAGAATGAGTTTCTTGAGCTGAAGCAGAAGGAGAACGAATCTGTCGGAAGCTATGAGATGAACTTCACAAGGCTTTCCTGTTATACCTCAAGCTTTGTCATGGACCCTAATGGGAAGGTTGGTAGATTCATTGGTGGACTACGACCTCATCTGCGGAAGAATCTAGCCAACAGGGAATACGATAGCTATGAAGAAATAGTTCGAAGTGCTATGAAAGTTGAACTAGAGTTTGGGGAGACACAATGGTCTCACAAATCTAATGAGAAGAAGAGAACTCTAGAACCAAGCCTGGGAAGAAGTTTTGATCATGAAAGAGGTGGAAAGCATATGCAACATGCCACATGCAATAAATGTGGGAAGAAGCATCCGGGGAACTGCTTGATCGGAAGTGGCAAGTGCTATAGGTGTGGAAAAGAAGGCCATATTTCTCGGAATTGTCGTGGTGATGTGAAGCCTCAACTTCCCAACACTAATGATAGAGGAAAGATGGTTCTGGCCCTACCCGAAGTCACATGCTTCAAGTGTGGACAGCGTGGGCACTTTGCTAATCAATGTCCAAATCCGAGGGCGGTGGAGGGGAATCACCATCAACCTCAGCAGAGGCCAAGGGAGCAAGGTCGTGCTTTCGCTATCACAACAACTGAAGTTGAAGTTCCGAACGATGTGGTAGCAGGTACTCTTGTTGTCCTCTCAAAACTAGCAAGTGCTTTATTTGATTCTGGTTCTACGCATTCCTTTATTTCTTCCAAGTTTTCAAAGAATATAGAATCAATCCCCAAATTGCTTGAGGTAGAGTTGTCAGTCAAGACTCCAAGTGGGATTATCCATGCAGCAACAGTGTTCAGAGACTCTAGTGTTTACTTTGGTGAGCACAATCTTATCACAAATCTAGTAGTCATTCCCATGATGGAATTCGACATTATACTAGGGATGGACTGGCTCTCAACGTATAATGCTAAGATCAAATGAAGAAGTAAGGAAATCTCAGTAGTCTTGAATGAACGACCTACAATTATCTTCCAAGGAGAGATATCCCGAACTGATCCCTATCTATAAGCACCTCCTATAGCTTTCTTTATGGAGTTAATCAGTGATGATGAAGAAAGAAAAGGGAGCATACAAATAGAAGATGTTCCGATTGTTCAGGAATACATGGATGTATTTCCTGAGGAGTTACCTGGACCTCCCCTAGAAAGAGAGGTTGAGTTCTCCATTGAACTCGTACCTGGATCTCAACCGATATCAAAGACTCCGTATAGAATGGAAAATGTGGAGCTAGAAGAGTTAAAGAATCAACTCCAAGACTTGTTGGAGAAGGGGTTTATCCGACCGAGTGTGTCTCCTTGGGGAGCACCCGTTCTCTTTGTGAAGAAGAAGGATGGATCAATGCGGCTATGCATTGATTATAGAGAACTGAACGGGATTACAGTGAAGAACAGATACCCTCTTCCAAGAATTGATGATTTATTTGACCAACTTCGTGGGGCTCAATTCTTCTCTATGATTGACCTTCGATCTGGTTATCATCAATTGAGGGTGAAGAAGGAAGATATTCCAAAGATTGCCTTCCGATCAAGATATGGGAATTATGAGTTTACTGTTATTCCCTTCGTCTTGACTAATGCTCCTGCTATTTTCATGGATTTGATTAATAGAGTCTTTAAGGACTACCTTGATAACTTTGTGGTAGTTTTTATTGATGATATTTTGATATATTCAAAAAGTCGTGAAGAGCATGAAAATCATCTGAGGGTTATTTTGAAAACTCTACGGAAGGAGAGGCTCTTTGGGAAGTTCAGCAAGTGTGAGTTTTGGTTACAACAAGTGGCTTTCTTGGGGCACATCGTAACCAATGAAGGAATCTCGGTTGACCCTGCAAAGAAAATGGTTGTGGAGGAGTGGCCTCAACCCACAACAGTAACTGAGATTCGTAGTTTCCTTGGTTTAGCGGGATATTATAGGAGTTTTGTGAAAAACTTTTCACTACTTTCTAATCCACTAACCAAGTTGACTCGAAAAGGGGTTAAGTTCATCTGGACAAAGGAATGCGAGGAAAGTTTCCAAAAGCTGAAGAAGAGATTGGTTACTGCACCTGTGTTAACACTACCCTCTATCGGAGAAGGATTCGTTATTTTTAGCGATGCATCTCTGAAAGGGCTTGGGTGCGTCCTCATGCAAAATGACAAAGTAATTGCTTATGCATCTCGACAGTTGAAGATTCATGAGCAGAATTATCCTACGCATGATCTAGAGCTGGCGGCAGTTGTTTTTGCTCTAAAGATATGGAGGCACTATCTTTATGGGGAGAAATGTGATATATACACTGACCACCAAAGTCTAAAGTATATTTTCACTCAGAAATAATTGAACATGAGACAAAGGAGATGGTTGGAGCTTATTAAAGACTATGATTGTTCAATTCATTATCACCCTGGAAGAGCAAACAAAGTCGCGGATGCGTTAAGCAGGAAAGATCCTGTTGTTCTGGCAACAATGAGGATCCTGGGAGATCCCTTGATTAAAGATCTAGTAAAACTGGACATGGGAATTATAAGGAAAGGGACATCATCAACCCTATCCCAAATGATTTATCAACCATCATTACTAGAGAAGATCAAGAAGGCTCAAAAATAAGATCCTTTGCTGCAGGAGAAGTTCGAGGCTGTAAAGGATGGGAAGTTCCCTGATTTAAATATTGATCAAGAAGGTGTATTGAAATTTCTTACAAGACTATGTGTTCCATCTATTCCGGAGATAAAGAAAGAACTGATGGATGAAGCTCATAGCTCTACTTTCTCTATACATCCGGGATGCACTAAGATGTATAGAGACTTTCGTGATCATTATTGGTGGGACAACATGAAGAGGTAGATTGCCGATTACACTACAAGGTGCCTAGTGTGTCAGCAAGTAAAGGCAGAATGACAACTTCCTAAGGGGGTATTACAACCGCTACCCATACCAGTATGGAAGTGGGATAATATCACTATGGACTTTGAAACTTGTATCCTGAAAACATCCAAAGGAAACAATGCGATATGGGTTATTGTGGACCGTCTCACCAAGACAGCCCATTTTATCTCTATTCGGGAAGATTTCTCTCTGGATTAGATTGCCAAGATATACGTGAAGGAAGTGGTAAGTCTTCATGGGGTACCACTATCCATCGTATCTGATCATGACCCAAGATTCACATCAAAATTCTGGAGAAGTCTTCAGCATGATCTGAATACTGAATTGAATTTTAGTACGGCCTATCATCCTCAAACTGATGGCCAATCTGAAAGGACTATTCAGACACTCGAAGACATGTTGATATTATGCTCAATGGAATTTAAAGGTTGATGGGATCAACACCTCCCATTAGTGGAGTTCTCCTATAACAACAGCTTCCATGCGAGTATTTAGATGGCACCCTATGAAGCTCTATATGGAAAGCGGTGTAGAACTCCTACTTGTTGGGATGAAACTGGTGAGAGGAAGCTTCTTGGGCCTGATCTTGTGCATGAAATGACAGAACAAGTTCATGCCATCCAACAACACATAAAAGCTGCTCAGAGTCGGCAGAAGTGCTATGCTGACAATCGACGAAGAGACTTGGAGTTTGGTGTTGGTGACAAAGTCTTCCTTCGAATCTCTCCATGGAAGAGAGTCATGCGGTTTGGGAAGAAAGGGAAGCTCATCCCTAGGTACATTGGCCCCTATGAAATCCTTGATCGCATAGGAGCAGTGGCCTATCGTCTAGCACTTCCACCGAACCTAGCTCAAGTTCACAATGTCTTCCATGTATCTCTCTTGAGGAAGTACATACCCGACCCTTCGCATGTACTGAACCCAGAGGTGGTACAACTTGAACATGACCTCTCTTATGAAGAGCAGCCAGTGGAGATCTTAGACCATAGAGAAAAGGTTCTACGAAACAAGACTACCCACCTTGTGAAAGTGTTGTGGAGGAATCATAAGTACGAAGAAGCGACTTGGGAGCCCGAGGAAACGATGAAGCAAAAGTACCCTCACCTTTTCGGCTAGGCCTCAAGTATAAATTTCGGGGACGAAATTTCTTAAGGGGGGAATAATGTAACGACCCAATCTTTTTGAGTATTATATTAACTTACTCTCAATGATTTAATAAGACGTTAATGGTTAATGCAGAAAGGGGAGTTGATGGCTTCATCCAGTAGACTCAACCCTTACGAAGCCCACTTATCAGAGCTTGGGAAGGAGGTAGCATCTGTGGGCTTCGCTTTGGACCAAGCCCAAGCCGAACTCCAGCGTGTCATGCTTGAACGGAAACGCCTGTGGGAGAAGTTCAAGTTAGTAGAGATTACTACTACGGCAATGTTATCTGAGCCTCCCTCAGATTCTCTCACCATAGCACACCTTACACTCAGGTCTTATGCCGGTGTAATAAGGGGCTATGTGACAAGACCCTAGCTTCCTTGTGTAGTCCTTTCGGGTGAATAAATTGAGATTTCTTCCTTTAGTGATGTTTGTGAAATTTCAAATGTCCGGATAATTTTAGAATGTATTTTATTGATGAATTTTGAAAAAGGGATATTTTGAAATATTTATGTAAACCCTAAATAATTAATGATGTGTAATGATTTTCAAAAAATGGTCTTCTACAAAAGTGTTCATTAAGGAATTTGGAGTCTAATAAGATCAACTTAATTTTTGATGAATAGTAAATAGTGAATAGTGATTTTACGCTTAGGATTAGTAATGTGACCAAATGGATTAGTAATTTTCACTCAAAGAAAGTTTTAATATAATTTAGACACCTTGATTAAGTAATGTGATTCAATAAAATGGTTAAATAACGGTTTCATAAATTATTATTCAAGTATTAGTTTTTTCGGATGAATAGTGTTTTTTAATTAAAAATTTAATTAAAAATAATTAGAAAATTATTTTTATAAAAATGACTTTATTTTTGAACTCAGAGCATCGATATTATGTTATGGTAAATTTTGGGGATTTTTCTAAAAAAATGAATTTTCGGTGAATAGTGTATTTATTTAAAAATAAAATTACAAATATTTAGAAAATTATTTTTATAAAATGGAGTTCATTTTTGAAATCATAGCATTGATATTTGGTTAAGGTGAAAATTTGGGATTATTCTGAGAAAGTTGAATTTTCGGTGAATAGTGAAAGTATAGTTTTTAAGTTACGGGTGTTTAATGACATCATTAAATGATGTATTAAGTATATATTCAATATGGTCGAATTATTAATAGTAAGATAAGGTGTGAGGTGTCCCAAGTGGCCAATACCATGGGCAAATACCATGGGCAAGCCCATGGTTTTGCCAAAACCACTAGTGAGGTGTCCCTTGGCCATTAATGCTTTGTCCCCTCACTTTCCCTATAAATACCCACCCTTTCCTCCTTTAGTTTTCACTCCCAACTCTCCCCCAACGAAGTTCTGGTCTTCTTACCTTCCAAGGAGTCCTCCCATGGTGCCCCCAAGCCCTCAAGGTCCAATCCTTTGAGTTTCAAGAGTCACGTTTTAAGGTAAGGGATCCGACCCCTCTCTTTCTTTTCATGTAATCTCTTTTATGTCATTCCTTTTCTACTCCATGTTTTTATGTGAGAGTATGTTCTTTTATATTTCTCTTACTGCCCTTTCATGTTTATATGATGAGAGATCCCCTCTTACTCTCATCATTTCGTTTTATGAAAGTTTAAGTGACGTCGTTAGGCTGCCGAATTTTTAAAGGATTCTTTCACCCTTCTCATTTTTCAAGTTCTATTTTCATGTCAAGTCTTTCAAGTTCCTTTTTATTATGTTGGGGTATGATATCTATATCTATCATACTGATATCTTATGATCATATGATGAGGGACCCTATTTGATCTTGTCAAATCATTTTCTTTTGAAGTTAAGTGACGCCGTAAGGCTGCCGAATTTTCATAAGAGAAATCTAATCTTTTTTTCCTTCCATGTTTTTCATTTCAAATGGTATGTCCCTAAAATTTCATTACCATATCCATATGTCATTATTATTCTTTCACCCTACTGTTTTATGGATCATTTATGAGTGGGTGACCCATGTCCCCTCTCATTTCAATGTTTTCTAAAACCCCGAAACTTAGCCGTTATGCTTTAGAATTTTCCCCTCAAAATGCCTCTCTCTTTTCTCAAAAATTATTTTATGTTATAAAGTGAATACTCAAAGCTCTTATTTCTACAAGGGTATTCACATATATATCAAAATTTTCCATTTTAAATTCTGGGATTTACATACATGAGACCTGCTTTCCCTTTCCGTGGGTTTAAAGTGACGTAAAGATCATGTCTTTAAAGCAGTTTTTAAAACGTTATGATTATGAAATGAAACCCATTTCTTTTATGCTATGTGGGTTATTTATGAAATTTTTGATGATGATATATGTGGATCACATGATAATAAAGGCAAATTTAAGGGTTCGCCCTGATATCACTCCAATGTATTAGGTAATGATGTAACCACTAGAGATTACAATTTTCACGATACCTTGGTGAATAACCTTGGTAATTTTCAAATGACACCTTGGGGATGGACCTTGGTGATATGTTCATGATTTTCTATGTTAAATGATGTAGCCACATCTTCAAGTTATGAATAATGTTATTTTTATTATGAAAGTCCTCATGATTTCTTTCTCATGCCTTAAAATTCATTTCATGTCCTTATTGAAGTATCTCAAGTTCACATGTAAAATGTTCCTCTTGTTTCCCTTACTGGGCCTTCTGCTCACCCTTTCTTTTGATGTATGTCCCCAGGTTATGAGATGCAGTAATGAAACTAGAATGAACTTAAGGAGACGCCTTTAAAGTGTTTAAGAAGATTTTTTTTATGTTGTTTTCATGTATTATGTTCCTGGTTTCCAAGACACTAAACCTTAAAAATCCTCAGTTTTGTGTAATGTAATGAAAGTTTATGTTATAAAATGGTGGGATGCTATATTCATGCTCGGCCAACCCCTACTAAACTCTCTTCTCCACTTCCCTAGTATCATCCTAGAGGTCCTGGTCTTCTTCAAAGACCATCCTTAGTTCTTTAAGTGGAGTTTAAGAGAAGGGGCGTCAAAAAGAGGTAATATCCATTACCGGTCTTTTTCAATTTCATTCTTCTTCAACTTCTTCTTATTTAGTTGTTTCATGATAAAGTAATAACATAAGTATTTCTTATATACTGATATGTTATTATAAATATGAAACAACTCTAATTAACCTACTATCCATCCTACGGAAAAAGGAAATCACCGCACGTGCGTACGTACGGAATATCGTCTCCACGCCGTGGTGTAATCTATTTTCTGCCACCACCTTAATTGGATTGGTATAATCGTGTAATGAGTAACTATATATGATTATTATAATGTGATATTGATACTGAAATAGTATACATACACTTAAACACAATTCCACGACCATGGGAACGATATCATCGCCCGTGCGTACGTACGGACTACCGTATCTACGACGCGATGAGATTCATTATCCATGTTAACCATTTAAGAATGATTATAAAGTATATATAATCAATAATAATGAAATATATGAAATTATAAATCTAATGGATTTATGTATATATATATATATATGTATGTCTTCTACTTAATTCCATTCAACTAAATATGGAAACGAAAACAGCGTTCATGCGTACGTACGACCTACCGTCTCCATGAACAGTGTATTTCTTTCCATTTATAGATCTATTATATATATGTATATTATGAATATATATTATATATAAATCATGTTTTATATTCTAGAATTAATTAATCATGATCTAAGTAATCATATGAATAATTACAAGTTAAAACACAAATAAGAAATGAGACAATTTTACCCAAAACACTACTTTAACATGAATTTAAAAAAGAACGGGTAATATAAAGTCATAAGTGAACCATATATGATATAATAACAATGAATATGATTCTGTAAAAAGTCAATAACATTATTTATATCATTATACAGGGGGTTTGGATACGTACGAAGCATATCAGACCTAAGGTAAGGGATAAATTTCCAATCTCATTTTTATCCGAGATTTCTTATACGTAAGTATTTACTTGGGTTACGTTTATCATCCATGACCATGTTTTATAAAAATGCTTTCATAAAATATTTACCATTATTCCATGGATGTTTAAAGTCATTTTTACCCTTTATTGACTTTTTACCACATTGTATTAATGGAATCATTCCTTTGGTTACCATATAAGGCATTTTTGACTTTTCCGACAAAAGTACGAGGAGAATGTTATTTTTAACTTATACGGCGTGAACGGATTTTTATGGTTTCATAAAGCCTCATTTTCATGAAGCTTCCTCTACAAGATTTCATGATTATTTTCAACAAAACCAGTATCTTTTAAAATTTCATGGAATTTTGTGAAAAGAAAATTATTTTAAAGAAAAAAGGATATTTTCCTCAAGAATTCATTTCATGTGTTTTGTAAAAACTATTTTTTATATAAGATGAAATTATATCATATTTGTATGTTTCAAGTAAAATGTATATATTATTTAAATGGTTTCAATTATCTTATGATGAAATGATATCAATTTTTTATGGATTATGTTATGATGGCATGATGTTTAAGAATCCCATTTTATTTCATGGGTTATGCAATGATGTATGATTTATGATTTTGTGGAACATGAAATAATGATTTCATTATGAGATGGGTGGGACCTATACCTCCCTCCAATGAATTGGGTAAAGATTTTATATCTCATGAGATAGACATGGCTGGAACGGTAGGTTATAACAGTTCAGTGAAACAGGACTGAAACGAGGGTGACTCGGTTCAGAAATGGACTTTGTCCACTAAGATATTATTGGCAATGAGTCTTGACTAACAAGAAATGATTATTTATGATTATGTGTGTATTCCACAAAGTTTCATGTTTTATGTTATGATTATTGGGATTTCATTTCACTACTATGATTTATCCCATGTTAGGAAATTATGCTCCCTTTTGCAGGTTAAGATTTCCAAAATGTTATGTTCTTATGAATATGATGTGATTGATATTTCTTTTGTTTACCCTTAATGAGCATTTGAGATCACCCTTTTTTGTTTTCTTTTCCACAGGATATAAAGAATGGTTTTAGGTAAAAAAAGGGAAGATCTTTATGGGATATGTTGATGATCTTTCACCACAATTAGAAGATTATATTCCGAGTTTCCAAATACACTAAACTATTACGGTCCTTGTGTGTTTGTTTTACTTATGTATTAAGTATTCCGCAAAGGTAATGTAATATTCATGTACGTCAAGCTTCGGGTCTCTACAGTTGGTATCAGAGGAAAGGTTTAGTCAACCTTTGGAAACTAGGTTGCATGAACGTTATTGAGATCCCTAGAGATATTTCTAAGGTATGTCTAGGGATGTCCCTAAGGATAAGTATACGTATAGGATATAATCCTAGAACTATGGTAACAATATTAGATTAAACCAAAGATGTTATATATTGAAGTTACTCCCCCTTTATTATGATTTTTTCCTCTCACACTATTCTTTTTGGGTTTTAGAAAATGGCTGGAAACATGATGAATCACGATAATGGAGGATATGATGGACAATGGAATGATATTCTTCATGAGCAACAAAATGAAATGGGATTTGGAAGTCCAAACATCATTATTATGCCGAATCATCAATCTCATAATATGATCAATAAAGTAAAATTTGGTATGTTTCCTGACTCAGCTAATAAGAGAAAGATGGAGTTTTGTGATGGTCATATAGGAAAGAAAGTCCAATTTCCCCTATGCAAATCATGTGGGAAGAGGCATCAAGGAGAATGTTTCAAAGGAACTGGAAGATGCTTTGGGTGTGGAAAAGAAGGACACAAATCCAGTAAGTGCAAAGGAAACGGTTCAGTTAACACCATGGATGAGGATAATGGTATTGCTACGACATCAACAATGGTTAAATGTTTTAAATGTGGAATGTACGGGAATTATGCAAACCAATGTCCTAAAGGAAAGTCTCATGAGGAGAATCAGTATGGTCGTATGGGTAGTATTTATGTTGATGATGATGAAGATACTACAAATGATATGTGATATGAAAGAATTGTTGAAGCTCGATCAATGGTTTAAGAATGTAGTTGAATGATTACATGTTTATCATGTGTAATGTTGTATAAGTAATCTCATGGTACTATGGAATAAAGAGACATCTATGGATTGTTACACTGTTGTCTTTCCTTGAGTTTTGAAAGTGTATGATTAATGGTACCAGTATCCATGAAAGGTTATTCAGATATTTTTGGAATGTAGATGATATGCGCATAATGAAGGGATAAGGAGAAAATTAAATGTTTGATAGTATTCATGAGCTCATGACTGATATAAGGAGAAGGTTATATCCTGGTTTGAGTATATAGAATTTTTGGATTTTGGTATGTGGAAAGATTTAACTTTTGACTGCATTCATGTTTTCACTATGGTTCAATGGGTATTCATTCTTCAAGAGAATACATGATTAAGGTATTCACATGTTTGTAATTTGACCAAAAAGATATATCTTATGATATATGGGGTATAAATGATGGGATTCATGTGATTGTTATGTGAAATTTCAATAATCATTTTCTTTATAATATGATCTTGGACCTAAGTATTTTAGATAAGCCTAAAGATTGGAATGGATTATGTTGGACATAAGTTAGTATTGTTTAAGGATAAAACATTTTTCGATATTATTGATTGGATGTTATAGTAATGTAATTTTAGAAAATGGACAACCAACAGGACGGGCGACAGCCCATCGCGTCGGACAAGGCTGTAGGAATCAAACCCACAACCGAAGTGCGACTGGCCTTTATTGCCTACCACTGGCCTACAGGAAGTCCCTGTTTAGTAGATATTAGTTTTATTATATTAATTAGTATGATATATGGAGTATATGTCCATTTTAGGTACCATATATGATTAATATCACTATAGATGAACTTATGTATTTTTGATAACTTTTCTAACCTTTTGTTTGAGACAGATGAAATGACCCATCATTCTATCACATGATCTGCTAACACATCGCGAATGACAAATTCAACTTCATTTCTTTATGATATGAAGTGGAAATTGTCCAAAGAATGACCAACAGTGAGACTATACCGAAATCACGAAAGTATTTCTTCTAATTTCAATTTCATCAACTTTAGGGAAATGATCTTGAAAACCAAAAATGTTGTCCTAGTGCTCTTATATCTGATGAATCATATGGTACCTTATATCGTCACAAATTTATGGCTTTGTGATTGTTGGCTTTTTCATAGCCTTGTTCTCTACCACTCTCCATCAGAACATGATGGTTAAATTTTTCTTCCATATCCAGATTTTCACCTATGTTCTCCTATGTGGAATCCCAGTGATGAGTTTATTTAGGTAACTATTACATTTCATACTTTTGTTTTTTAAAGAATGTTTTTGGTATTCCTTTTTACGATGTGGGTTTCTATTAAAGAAACTTTCAAGTAGTAAACCATTTATAACCCTGACGAATTTCGTCGGCGAAATTAATTTTAAGGGGGGTAGAATGTAACACCCCGAGATTTTATGAAAAATATTCTTTATAATTTCATTAATGTCTTGTGTTGTACGCTACAACAAAAGGAGCTTGCAAAACACGCATCCTTGACATGCCTTTCATTACACGCAATCATGACCTTCCTCGGTAGTGTGTGTAGTACGCAATACCGAGTTTCACTAAACAACGATATGCTATTAAAATATTATTAAAACTAGCCATTATGAATAGTAATAACCACTTTTTGAAATTTTTTAAATTTTTATTTTTCAAAATGCACTTCATTTTTGGATTCGGAATATCTAAATTAGCTGAGGGTGAAATTTTGGTACTTTTCGGATAACTTTCTTATTCTGATGAATAGTGAAAATTACTAAATTTTAATTAAAAAGAACTTTTTTAATTGAAATAATTAATAGTGAAAAATTAATAATTTGAGTGGTTTTAAAGTATATTTATAATATATTTTTACAATTTAATAAAATGTTGGTCATTGGATGTAATTTCACATTTAAACCAGTTATAAACAAGTGTCAATCTTTTGATAGTTATTATCTCTTAAAAACACGCTATTAGTTTTGACGACGGGAACTAATTTTTAAATTAATTAATGAAACTGATATGTTCTGAATTTGGTAAAATATACATCATTTTTGAATTATTAATATCAAATATAGCATAGGCCTAATTTTTTGTATTTTTCTGAAAACATTCAATTTTTGATGTATAGTGAAACCACTAAGTGGTAGTTAAAAAAACTGAATTTCTCATAAAACTTAATTTTACCGCTTCTGTGAGTGGAATTTAGAAAATCCGAGAGACACTGTTAATATCAATGACTAAAATGTGGTTCAATGAGATGAAAATAATTTTTGGTGAATAGTAACTTTTTACTTTTTTTTAACACAGTTAAAAGTAAATAGAGTAATTAAGGGTAAAAATGATATTATTATTACCATAACACATGTCATAATTCGATTGGAAAAGAGTAATTCAACCAAAAACAACCTTAGGAATAAAAGATGACCATTTAGGCCCACTTGGATTAGATTAGGAAATTTATTATTAATTTATTTAAAGAATGGTTAAAATAGTTAAAATCAATGTTTAATAAGTAAATCATATTTAATATGGGGTTATAAATAAGATAAATTCGACTATATATATTCATTAGAAAGATAAACATATTTCCTACATAATGGTATTTTATTTGTATTTTTTATACATTAAATAATTTAATTTATTTATTACACAACAGTGATGCAGTAATTATCTTATTAATGAAATATTGACATAATTGATGTTATAAATGCCCAAATAAATGTAATTTGAGACTTTTTATGACATAAACTAATTTTATAGCTTAATATGACATGTTATTGTTGATTTAAGTAACTTTTTTCGAACGTATCATTTTGTTATGAATTTCATAAAAATCATGTACCAAATAGTGTCAAAATTTACATAAATTTGTTTTTAAAATAAATATTATATTATTAATTGTTATTTTATTCCAAAAAATCTAATTCTCGAAAAAATGACTTAGATAAGGATATATATATTATTAATAAAAAACTTGGGGTTCTTTTGGCTTGTTATGGTAAGTTTATTAACCATATAGTGTAAGAAAACAAAAAGACACGGTAAAAGTTAAATTATTTAACTTAGAGTTAAATCTAATTGATAAGGTTAAAATAATAACCAAAACTTGTCTAAATCCTATTGTATGAGAGGATTTAGACCCATCCCCACTTTATCTTCAAAATAATACCCTTCGAAACCATTATAAACCTAATTTTACCTTAATATAAAATAATATTTTGAGATTTTCCTAAGGTGCCCCTCTCCTCCCTTATAAAAGGGCACCACCTCCCTCTCCTCCTAACACCAATTTGAGCTTTAAAGCTCGGCCAACCCCTGAAAAAATCTCTTCTCCACTTCCCTTGTATCATCCTAGAGGTCCTGGCCTTCTTCAAAGACCATTCTTAGTTCTTTAAGTGGAGGTTAAGAGAAGGCCCGTCAATAAAAGGTAATATCAATTACCGATCTTTTTCAATTTCGTTCTTCTTCAACTTCTTCTTATTTAGTTGTTTCATGATAAAGTAATAACATCAGTATTTCTTATTTATTGATATGTTATTATAAATATTAAAAACTCTAATTTACCTTCTATCAATCCTACGGAAAAAGGAAATCACCGCGCGTGCGTACATACGGAATACCGTCTCCACGCCGTGGTGTAATCTATTTTCCGCCACCACATTAATTGGATGGGTATAATGGTGTAATGAGTAGCTATATATGATTATTGTAAAGTGATACTGATACTAAAATAGTATACATACACTTCAACACAATTCCACGACCATGGGAACGATATCATCGCTCGTGCGTACGTACGGACTACTGTCTCCACGACGCGATGAGATTAATTATCCATGTTAACCATTTAAGAATGATTATAAAGTATATATAAGAAATAATAATGAAATATATCAAATTATAAAGCTACTGGATTTATGTATATATATATATGTATGTCATGTTCTTAATTCCATTCAACTAAATAAGGAAACGAAAACAACGTTCATGCGTACGTACGGCCTACCGTCTCCATGAATGGTGTATTTCTTTCCATTTATCAATCTATTATATTTATGTATATTCTGAATATATATTATATATAAATCATGTTTTATATTCTGGAATTAAGTAATCATGATCTAAGTAATCATATGAATAATTAAAAGTTAAAACACGAACAAGAAATGAGACAATTTTACCCAAAACACTACTTTTACATGAATTTACAAAAGAACGGGTAATATAAAGTCATAAGTGAACCATATATGATATAATAACAATGAATATGATTCTGTAAAAAGTCAATAACATTATTTAAATCATTATACAGGGGTTTCAGATACGTACGAGGCTTATCGTACCTAAGGCAAGGGATAAACTTTCAATCTCATTTTTATCCGAGATTGCTTATACGTAAGTATTTACTGGGGTTATGTTTATCATCCATGACCATGTTTTCTAAAAAGGCTTTCATAAAATGTTTACCATCATTTCATGGATGTTTAAAGTCATTTTTACCCCTTATTGACTTTTTACCACATTGTATTAATGGAATCATTCCTTTGGTTACCATATAAGGTGCTTTTTGACTTTTCCGAAAATAGTACGAGGAAAATGTTATTTTTAACTTATACGGTGTGAACAGATTTTTATGGTTTCATAACGCCTCATTTTCAAGAATCTTCCTCTACAAGATTTCATGATTAAGTTCAAAAAAACCCTTATCTTATAAAATTTCATGGAATTTTGTGAAAAGAAAATGATTTTAAAGAAGAAAGGATATTTTCCTTAAGAATTCATTTCAAGTGTTTTGTCAAAACTATTTTCTATCTAAGATGAAATTATTTCATATGTGCATGATTCAAGTAAAATGTCTCTATGATTTAAATGGTTTCAATTTTCTTATGATGAAATGATATAAATTGTTTATGGATTATGTTATGATGGCATGATGTTTAAGAATCCCGTTTTATTTCACGGGTTATGCAATGATGTATGATTTATGATTTTGTGGCACAAGAAAGAATGATTTCATTATGAGATGG
The DNA here is from genome assembly GCA_963277665.1 of Viscum album. NCBI lineage: Eukaryota > Viridiplantae > Streptophyta > Magnoliopsida > Santalales > Viscaceae > Viscum > Viscum album. Next base: position 194,619,630 of record OY728157.1, on the reverse strand, counting down.
GTGGGACCTATATCTCCCTCCAATTCATTGGGTAACGATTTTATATCTCATGAGATAGACATGGCTGGAACGGTAGGTTATATCAGTTCAGTGAAACAGGACTGAAACGAGGGTGACTCGGTTTAGAAATGGACTTTGTCCACTAAGATAGTCTTGCCAATGAGTCTTGACTAATAAGAAATGATTCTCTATGATTATGTGTGTATTCCACAATGTTTCATGTTTTATGTTATGATTATTGGTATTTCATTTCACTACTATGATTTATCCCATGTTATGAAATTTTTCTCCCTTTTGCAGGTTAAGATTTCCAAAATGTTTTGTTCTTATGAATATGATGTGATTGATATTTCTTTTGTTTACCCTTACTGAGAATTTGAGCTCACCCTTTTATGTTTTCTTTTCCCCAGGATATAAAGAAAGTTTTTATGTAAAAAAAAAGGAAGATCTTTATGGGAGATGTTGAAGATCTTTCACCATGATTAGAATATTATATTCCGAGTTTCCAAAGACACTAAACTATTACGGTCCTTGTGTGATTGTTTTACTTATGTATTAAGTATTCCGCAAAATTAATGTAATATTCATGTACGTAAATATTCGGGTCTCTATAGGAATCACCCGAGGTAATGCATATAGTTAATGAGAGTTTTTTTATCAGTGTGGTGAAAGGGTTATCATATTAAATAATTAAAGTGGATTAAAGAAAACACTGTTATTCACGGTTACAACTAAAAGGAGAAGGGTTACTATGAAAAAACAATCCCTATGTGTTAAGGGAACATACTATAGAATAGGCCAATGGGAGATGACCAAGATTATGCGATCACTACAACCGAGGTAGAAGTACACAATGACGTGGTGGAAGGTACATGAATCCTATGTCCAAATTTTTCCAATAAAATATTTGATTTTGGATTATCACACTCTTTTATACCTACCTAGTTTTCTATGAGAATCTGGCATTTCCCTTTTTATTTAATAAGGGAGTTGTTAGTAGAAACTCTTAATTGATGTTTCATTGTAACAAAGATGTGTTGTGATGTTCCCATTTTGATATAGAAACATGGATTGTTTTCTAACGTTATTATCAAATCTATGATTTAATTATATATAATAATTGTTATGGAATGGATTTTAAAATATGATGAAAAAATTTATTGTAAGGAAGAAATAAGGATTTGTGAGGAAGATATAGAATTTATTATCCTTAGATAAGAAAATTCATCATCTGATTATTTTCTAGATCCACCCCTAGTAGCTAAGCTGAATAAAATTCTTGGGGAAGAAGAGAAAACAACATATAGGGATGAATAAGTTAATCATAAAATTGAGGATTTACCAATTTTAAAGGAATAAATTGATGTATTTCCTAAAGAATAACCGGTTAATCCCCCAGAGTATGATGTTGAGTTTTCCATTAATTACTTCATAATTCAAGATCAATACCAAATAATCCGTATAGAATGAACACTATGGAATTATTGGAGTTGAATAAATAACTAGAGGATTTGGATAATAATTAATTTATTCGCCCTAGTATTTCATTGTGGGAAACCCCTGTTATCTTAGTTATGAAGAAAGATGGATTTATGAGGATGTACATTGATTATAGGGAAATCAATAATATTATGATAATGACCAATTATTCTCTACCTTACATTGACGACCTATTTGATCAACTTCACGAAGCCCAACATTTTTAAAATATTGATCTTTATTCTTGCTATAATAAATTTCATTTAAAGAAAGAAGACACCAAAGTTAGCATTTAGAATGATGTATAGATATTACAAGTTTACAGTTATGTCATTTTTATTGACTAATTAACCCTCTCTTTTTTATGGATATAATGTATATATTATTCATGGAATATCATGATGATTTTTTTCTGTATTCATTTATGATATTTTGGTGTATTCTAAAAGATTTGGGGACTATGAGAATCAATTTTAGATAATTCTTGAGACTCTTAGAAGGAATGAGTTATATGGAAAATCTAGTAAGTGTGATTTCTGATATTAGGAAGTTTTTTTTCTTGTCCATATTTTCTCAAAAAATGTAATATCAGTTGATCTTGCAAAAATAAAGGCAGTCATATAATGAATTACACCAATGAAAATAACTGAGGTATATTGTTTTCTTGGTTTGGACGGTTACTATTAGATATTTGTTTATAATTTTACCTGATTTTCTTACCTTTTAACCAAGATTACACCTAAATTCTTGAGTTTTTTGCATAAAGGAATGTGACGAAAGTTTTGATGAACTAAATAGAATATTGGACAATGATCTAATTTTGACTCTACCATTTGGAGGTTATGGGTTTTTAATATATAGTGATGCATAAAATAAGAGACTTAGTTGTGTCCTAATGAAAAATGATAAATTTATTTCATATGTATCAAGGAAATTGAAGATTCAAGAATAGAACTACCCAACTCATGATCTTGAGTTGGAAAGTGTGATATTATCTTTGAAGTTATCTAGAAATTTTCAAATTGGAGAAATATGTGAGATATACAAGGATACTAAAATCTTGAAATACATATTCTCATAGAAAGATATAAATATGAGACCAAGGTGATGGCTCAATCTACTCAAGTATTATGATTTCTCAATACACTACCACCTAGGGATATAAAATATGGAAGTGGATGCATTGAGTAGGAAAGATCACTGAATTATGACCCAAATTAGGATTGAGATGGATCATATGTTAATGGATCTAGTAAATAAGGACATGGAACTACTAAAAAAATAGAGACATCATTAATTTTTCAAATGATTGAAAAACAATATTTATTAGAGATGATAAATAATTCTCAATTAGTTGATGAGAACTTTCAAAAGAAAACTAAAAATGTGAATGACGGAAAATTAGAATACTTCATTTGTGAAGATAGTGTTCTGAAATTTGGAAAGATATTATGCATTCCATCTATACCTAATATAAAAACAAAATTGTTGGATGACACTCATGGCTCAAATTTCTCTATATACCCTAATAGCACAAAAATATTTTATGGATTTGAGGGAACATTTTTCATGGGATAACCTGAAGTGGAAAATTTCTAATTATGTGTCTAGATGTTTGGTTTTTCAGTAAGTGAAAGTTATGAGATGGAAACCTAAAGGTTTAATGCAACCTCTTTATATTCTTATATGAAATTGGGATGACATTACTATGTAATTTATCATAGTACCACCAAAGGATCCAAGAAATAATGTTACAATATGGGTCATCATTGATCTCCTAACAAAATATGCACATTTCCTCACTACGAGAGAAGATTTACCTCTTGAGAGACTTTAAATGATCTATATTAATAAAGTTGTAAGAATTCAAGGAACACCTCTATCAATTATTTTTAATTGAGATCCCTATTTTATGTCAAAATTCTAGAAGATTAATTAGAAGGCTCTTGATACTAAGCTTCATTTGAGCACCTCTTACCATCCTCAAACTCATAAGAAATATAACTATTTAAGTAATGGAAGACATGATGAGGTCATTATCACTCATCTTTAAATGTACGTGGGATGAATATTTATATTTAGTAAAATTTTCTTATAATGATAGTTTCCATTCAAGTATTAAAATGGTGACATATGAAACATTGTATGGATAGAGATGTCACACTCAAACTTTTTTGGGATGAAGTTGGTGAAAGGAAATGCATAGGCCAAGAACTTATTGAAAAAAGAACACTGAAGGTAAATTCTATTCAAGATCACATTAAATAATCTCAAATTTGAAAAAACATTTATACCAATGATCAAATGAAATATTTGGAATTCCATGTGGGAGATCATAATTTCCTGAAATTATATCAATGAAAGTTTATTATAAGGATTGGTAAGAAAGGGAAACTAAGACCCAAGTTCATCAGATGATTTTAAATTCTTGAGACAATTTGTTTTTTTACCTACTATTTGGAAATGAGTCCAACACTCTCAAAAGTACATTAATTTTACATATATCTTTTCTAAGGAAGTACACACCAGACCAAATGCATGTGGTCACTTGTCATGAAATAGTGTTGGATCCTAATCTATCTTACATGAATAACCCATCTAGATTCTTGAAACTAGAGAGAAAGTATTGAGGAATCAAACAAAAAGTTTGGTAAAGGTACTCTTAAGAAATCACAAATTGCAGTAAGAAATGTGGGAACCATATGGTATTATAAAGAAGAAATGGTAACATCCTAGATTTTATCAAAGGTACAAATTGTTCTATTTTGATTTAATTTTATTTATTTGGACCTTATAATAATTCTTAATGGATTCAAGGGACTCTCAACTGTGTTCAAGGCTCATTCAGAGCCTAGATCCCTAAAATTTAAAGAAGTTGATTAGGCCTCATGGTTAGTAGAAACCACCTAGCCCACCCATCATGGTTTCCCTAAATTTTGAAATTGTAGATAGTGGGCTGCTGTCGGCCACACAATTTGTCTACAATAATGCATCCCCAGGTGCATTCCAATGAAGCCAACTTTGTGTTTTTGGAAAATGTATTTTTCAAATTTTGCGAACGGTTAGACAAACCATGTGCCTAACCATGCAGGGGGACCACTTGAAGTAGTGGCTTGATGCACAGTTGGCACATAGTTTGGCCAACCATCCATCCAAACCTTACACCCTTGTTTTGAGGGTGAAATAGCCATTTTACCTTAATGAATTTTTTAATCATTACTCTTATTTATCCTTATCTTCTATATTGGTTCAACCCTACTCCCTCATTCATGAGATCCACCTTCCCTCTTAATAGGGGTTGTGATAAATCTTGAAATCAGACTCCAAATATCTCACCGTCAGTAGCGTTGGAAAGTTCTCAATAATCTCTTCGACCCCATATTTTCTATTTCAAGTTTCCTCCATCCCTTATTGTTCTATATAGCTACGAAAATTTTCACCCTATTTTGAAGGCGTTTGATGATTTCATCATTTTATCCCATTATAGATCGAATCAATACTTGAAAACATATGAGTGTAGTGATAATAAATATAGGTAGCTGGTATATGTATTTCCATCTCTTTTCGTTTCTTTAATGTGGGTACGTCATTGCACCTCTTATCGGAACCTTTTGGTAAAACACTGAATTTAATAAATATATCGAATGAACATATTTCCATATCTAGTACCATCAATGTGAGTAGATAATCGCCATCATGGGTCATCAATTTGATTGAATCCACCCAAACAAGAATGTTTCCCCTCTTAGAGGCATTTTTCACAATCCAAAAATTGCAAAGCACCTCTTTAGGTTTAAATCACTTTTAATGAATGAGTTAAATGGAATAATTAAAATAATATGTTAACCACTAGTGTGTGTGTTGGTTTTACCATGTCAAATTCAATAATTTATCAATTAATTTAAGATTGAAATGTGATCCATGGGTTTGTACCCTTCTTGAAATGCCCTATATTGCATGCCCATTGACTAGGCCTATTTTTTTATGCCTTATGCCATTATTTATGCTTGTTTCTATATATTCATGCCTTATAGATTCAATACTTATGGTTATTTTATACGATTAATCTATGATCCTTATACCTTGATCTTGTTTCTTAATTCCATGTACTCATTGAATTATACGACAATTTATTTTCTTGAATTGGATGTTATGATTCGCTAGTTTATTAGCATGTGATATTTCCATGACATATTGATGGAATGTGATTATATATGTTATGTATTGTGTGTTGTTATATTATTTCTATGCCTCACCTTATATGGGACGAGAGAGAACATGGGTCTCATTTTAAGGACACTATGGATGGGTTCATTGTGTTTGGTTTGGATCAACTTGACACTCTGAGAGTGATATATTGGCTTTCCATGTGCATGATCTCTAGGGGTATTACTCATACTTTTGAGAGACACTGATTCCCTAGGGGAAAAATCAAGGAAGGGCACATTGGAAAGATGGATATTCTAAGCCTTGGGTGATACTAGGTCCTCTATGTGTGATACTTAGTATGGTCTCAGAGTCCCCATTCCATGAGTGATACAGGGAATGGATTTATGGGTTACCTTGGATGGAATCAGTGGTATCAGTTAGATTAGATTCACCAGTATCGAACCGTGGGATTGTTTATAGATTTATTTGGAGGGTCTCAGGACTCCACATTTATATTTTATGGACTGTTTGTTGGTGTATATGTGATGCCTTTTATTTATTTTATGAGCATGTTTGACTGGTGATATAGAAATTTTACCACCAAACCAAATCCCATGATTGTGGTCTATCTACCTTGGTTACATAATTTATGACAGCCTATGTATCTATCACATATCTCATACAAGTACCATGGTTTAAGAATCTTGATAAGGTCGAAGTAGTCGATATCGGTTGGTCATCCATTTAGGAACCAGAGATAATGTGTTTATTATTTTCTTTAATTATTTCCTTGGAATATTTTAAATATGGAACACTGTTCACCTATCATTCACACGTAATGGATTGATCTAGACACCGTTGCTGATACCCTACTGAGATTTTATCTCACACCCTACTTGGGCTGCCTCTGTTACCCAAGTAGACATCATGATTATAGGTATTGATAAAGGGAAGCATGAAAATTTTAATTCTTTATTGTTTTTATAATTTGGAGCATATGTCAGAGGAATGAAGCTACGCTCTATGATTCTTGTAGTAATAGTTTTTTCCTTTTTATATATTTTTACATCATGTATTATATACCCATATCCCCTTCTCCCTGTGAACATTCATTTTTTATAGTATCATGATATCATCACCATTTTGAATCAAATGTTTATTAATATTCTTCTAGTTTCTTATTTATATTGTTTGGGTTTATTTCCATTTTTTTACTACCAATTAATTACTTCATGTTATTGTGATCACTCTAATCTATGAGGGATTATTCTCCCAACAAACACATCCTAGGATCTTGTTGATAGTCGATAGCTGCTATGGTCTGGGGAGGTGTGCTTGTGGTCTTTTGGACACCGTGTAACACCCCAAGGTTTTCTAAAATATTTAATGCATTTTTTATAATCTATCCCTTAAACACAACCTTTCTTCTTCTATGTTTTGAATTTCAAAAAATGGTCATCTAGAGTTGTGTTTAGTAAGTCATTTTGAGTCTGATAGAACAAACTTGATTTTTGGTTAATAGTAACATACCCATATGAATAGTAATATGAATAGTAATATGACCCTTATGAATAGTAAATAATATTATTATTTTATAAGATAATGAGATCTTAATTAGTTTATCAATGAGAAATAAAACTAATTGCACTTTAAGATTGTTATTTTTCGAATTAACTATGACCTTATTTAAAAATTAAATTAATAATATTTAAAATATTATTTTTTAAAAATTTATTTCACTTTTGAATTATAAATGTCAAAAGATAGTTAGGGTGAATTTTGGGAATTTTTCTGAAACAATTGACTATTCAGTGAATAGTAAAAAATATAGTTTTACATTTCGGTGTGTTTATGACATTATTAATGATTTAATAATGATGTCATAAACCTGGTATACTTTTTTATAGTTAGATAAGAGTTGTGGTGTCCCGAGTGGCTTAAACCATGGTCAAATACCATGGTCAAGCCCATGACTTTGCAAATACCACCCATGAGGTGTCCCTTGGAAATTATTAAATTAATCCCTCACTTTTCCTATAAATACCAACTATTCCCTTCGTTTAATTCATTCCCAATTCTCCCTAAACAAATATCTGGCCTTATTACCTTCATATTAGTCCTCCCAAGGTTTCCTCAATCCCCGAAGGTCCCAACCATCATGTTCTAAGGGTTACTCTACAAGGTTAGAAAATTCTCAATTTCTTTCTTTTTTTTTCCATTGAAGTTCTTTTTTATGTCATATATATTTCATGTTTCCATACCATGTTCTTATTTTTCTTCTTATTCTTGATCTACTATATATTATGATTAATTTAGGGATAGGTTACCCTTGTCACCTCTCTTTTTAATATTTTCTAAAACCATGTTGCGTAGACGTTAGGCTGCCGAATTTCTGTAAGCGATTTCAAAAATATTCTTTTATTTTGAGTTCATTATTTATTATTTCATCATCTATTCATACCCAAGAGGAATTAAATCTCCAGAATCTTGTATATTCTGCATGTTCTCATGTTCATGAGAAATTCATCATCAATATTCTTCTTTTCCCCCACATGTTCAAAGAATTAAAAACATTGTCCGTGATGTGTCAAAATACCGACATCGTAGACGATGTGATTTCAATCTGTATTAATTCTTTCAAATATGGGCATGAAAACATTTATATGGTTGAACATGGTTATAATATATGTTTTATTACTCACCCGTGGTTCTGTAATTCTTTGGTACTCATGGTTCTAATTTATAAAACAAAATGAGGTTGTTATTATCAAAGAACCACGAAAACAATCTAAACGTACATCATTAATGGTTTAACAGATGAATCATCATCATGGTATATAACCCAAAATCATTATAAGATCATTATATATACATAATTTTATTAATAATATTTATTAAAAACTCTGTATTTTTAACCATGTTTCAAATGAACCTCCATTCATGGAAACAAGTAAACGAACCATGAAAACCAAGGAAGAAAATGATTCCAAAACATGAAAATTGAACCAATTGAACCCATAGAAAGGTCCATGAATGAAACTAATAAGGTTATAATAAATCAAATACATGTATAATAGATTATTAAATAATTTATTAATAAGTATAATTTCATATCCCAGGAACTTAAGTTCAAGAGAGGAACACGTTCAGAGTTAAGTTAAGGGGTTTCTCGTCTTAGTTTCATTTCAGTGGGATTTCCATTGTTCGACAATTATTCCTTATATTTGGTATATGTTCACTTCCATTTGATATATAATAACATGGATCTATTTATATTCATGTTATTTAATGATTCACCTGATGGTTATTATGTTCTGGTCATACGGTTCAACCGATTACATTGTAGTAAGGGACTTTGTCTCAGCTGCTGTTTTTATTGTGACTATCTTTGTATTGTGCACCTAATAATCCTTATGTGGTGTACCTACTGCCCATTTGAGATCAATTTTCATCTGAAATTATATTTATATTAAATATCCATAATCTCATGTCATAGATATGTTTGTTGTCTAAACCATATACCATTTTACATACGGAGTTTATTTGGAAAGTTATTTTAATTATGAAATTATTGATGAATCCGTATACTCTACTCTATATGAATATTGAAAGGAAATTTCTCTATTGTATTAAATCAATTTATAAAGAATGATTTGGACATGAAGTGGCGGGTGGGTCCTGCTATAGCCCCTCTATGCATCAGTAGGTCTCATGAGACCAAAAAGTTTAGCGACAAACCCAATCCAGTTTGTTTCCAAAAATAAGAAGAGTTTCTACCCGTAGAACTAAACTGTTTTTACGGTATAATGGTTTCATGTTCCAGATACATGGCGTACAATTAATAATCATTATCCTTATTCAATATTAGATATTATTATTATCCATGAGGTTTTCCCTATGACAAAATCTATGGATGCAGTTTCATTCTCAGTTTATTAATGGCATTAGTTATTCATTTATTCACTATGTCATATTGATTATGTCAGATAGATTTTGATTCACTTATTATTGTACTCATGCATTCACTTTTTGTAACCCTTACTGAGCATTTTAGCTCACCACTTTCATTATTTATCTTCAACAGGTGATGAAGTGGTGGTATTTTATTGAGTTTGTGTGGTTGCAGTTTTTAGTTTTCATTATGTGTTGTATTTTGTAAACTTTTCCAATGTAATTTGAGTGACATATTTGTATCTATTTTCTTCAATACTACTAAACTGATCATTTCTTTGGGATTTTAATTCCTTTTAACCATGCAAATATCACAAGTTATGAATCGGCTCCATCCTAGAGCGGTCGGGGTGTTATAGTTGGTATTAGAGGAAGTTTAGTAGAACACATGGAAACTGGACTAGGAAATTTATAGTAGGGAACAAAGACCTAAGGTAGTGTTTGAGGATAAACATACAAGAAAATCCTAGTATTTTGGTAAGGAATAGATTATGTGGATTTTCCAAGAAATACATCAATGTCTGGATTCGAGCAGGTAGAGGCGGCTTTGGCACAGATGTATATAAGGGTAAAACTCAAAAACACCGCTTTGAGCTAGACTCAAATGGGAACTGGTGCACGACAACGAGCCTTGCTGCACTATTGGTTATCACACTCCTGGGGGATATTCTTAGGATAATTCCTGTTTTATTTACAAGCCATTATGAAGGATTTAATGTAAATTTTTCCTTAGAGGAACCATGTTTATAAGATTAGCTATGCATAGAATTTCAATCATTGTTGAGTTATTTTCTATTTGAGATTCATAAACTAATCTATTGTATCCCATTATTTATAAATGGTGTCTAATGGAAGAGGAGGAATAAATACTAATGGGAATGGTAGGGATCTCCCTACTAAGTAAGTCAATGTAGTCAATGTTGGAGCAGATCAGATCATGACCATATTGGGACAACTTACTAAAGTTGTAACAAATAACCATTCAATACCTATGTTGTATCGTTTCATGCAGCAGAAGCCCCCATATTTTAGCAGGACTACTAATCCATTGGTTTCTGAGCAATGGATCTAGTCCCTTGAAAATATATTTATGGCCTTAAGATGCAATAAAACTGAAAAGGTAGTACTGGAAGTATATTGTCTCAAGGGAGACGCTGATCATTGGTGGTCTCTTATTCGATATACCACAGAGGAAGAAGAGATATTGGATATGTAATGGAATAATTTTAAGGAAATATTATTTGAAAAATATTTCCATCGTGAGCAACGATATGAAATAGAGAGGAAATTCCTTGTCTTGAAACAAAGGGAAGAAGATAGTGTTGCGGAGTATGAGGCTACCTTAACAAGGATAGACAGGTATTCTTTAGATTACGTATGTGACTCGGAAGACAATATTGATCATTTCTTTGAAGGTCTTAATCCAAGTCTTCGATGGGAACTGGCTTCTCAATCATTTTCATCATATGATGAAATTGTATCAAGTTCCCTTAGAATAGAGAAGGAATTTTCTAGATCAAATTTTTTCAAAGGAAACCAAGATAAGAAGCGGCATTATGATAATAAGGAAAAGGATAAGCACCAAATAAGAGCAAGGGATAAAATAGTTTCTCATTATGCGAGAACTGTGGAAGGAATCATCTTGAGAAATTCTTGAAAGGAAAGGGAGTCTTCTATAACTACAGAGAAAAGGGTCATAGATCTGATGAATGTAAGGGGAAGAAACCATTCAATGATGTTCAATGCTACAACTACAGAGAGATGGGACACTATGAAAATGAGTTTCCTAAGCGCCAAGGAAACATTCCTCAGAAAAATCCAAGATAGCAAGGGAGAGCCTATGCGATTACAACCGCAGAGGACGATGTTCCCAGGGACGTGGTGGGAGGTACTTTAATTGGTTCCTCAAACTTTTCCAACACTCTATTTGATTCTGGATCATCTCATTCATTTATATCCTCTCAGTTTTCCATGAAATTTAGATATGTCCAATTTGATTTAAGAATGGAGTTGTCAATCAAAACTCCCATGGGATGTATCATTGCAATAAAGGCATGTCGACTATTCCCCCTCCAAACACCAAAACGTGTTATAGTTTCTAGACTTATCATCATACCCATGACTTAATTTGATATAATTCTTGGTATGGGTAGGTTATAAAATTATGATGCGAGGAATTATTGCAGGAAAAAGGAAGTTACAATTTTTCGAAATGGTGTAGAATACCTTGTCTTTAGTGTAGAAACATCACCACCTGATTCTTATCTAGAACCACCCCTAGTAGACATATTGAATGCAATACGTGGAGAGGATGAAAAACCAATATCTATGGGAGATGAAAGATATATTAAAATTGAATATATGCACATAGTGAAAGAGTACATTGATCTATTTCAAGAGGATTTACCTTGACATCCTCTAGAGAGGGAAATTTAGTTTTACATTGACTTAATTCATGGTCCAAGACCTATATCAAAGACCCCATATAGAATGAACACTATGGAGATAGAGGAGCTGAATAAACAACTTGAAGAGTTTAGTGAAAAAGGATTTATTCGACCTAGTGTTTCTCAATGGGGAGCCCCAGTCATGTTTGTAAAGAAGAAAGATGAATCCATGAGGCTAGCATTGATTACAAAGAAATCAATGCTATTAAAATAATGAATTAGTATCCTCTACCCCAGATTGATGATTTATTTGACCAAATTCATGGATCTCAATAATTTTCAAAGATTGATCTTTGATCTGGATATCATCAACTAAGTGTGAGGAAAGAAGATATTACGAAGACAACATTATGAACCAGGTGTGGGCATTACGAGTTTACAGTGATGCATTTTGGTCTGACAAAGGCACCATATGTTTTCATGGATTTAATGAATAGAGTTTTCAAGGAATAACTTGATAACATTGTTGTGATATTAATTGATGATATCCTCGTATAATCAAAAATCTATGAAGACCATGAGAGTCACTTGCGAGTTATTCTGGGAACTCATAAAAGTAATCAATTATATGGGAATTTAAGCAAGTGTGAATTCTGGATTTAGTCATTTTCCTTTCATGTCCATATTATCTTTATGGATGGAATCCTAGTTGATCCTGAGAAGACAAAGTCAATCCACGATTGGCCCACTCCAACAAATATAACTAAGTTACGCAGTTTTATTGTCCTAGCCGGTTATTTTCGTCGTTTCGTGCAGAATTTTGCCCGACTAGCTAACCCGCTAACGAAGCTCACATGAAAAGGGGTTAAATTTGTTTGGAAAAAATGTTTTGAAGAATGTTTTGAAGAACTGAAGAGAATATTAGTCCATTCTCTTATATTTAATCTACCATCGTGGAATGATGGGTTTGTTATTTATATTGATTGTTCAAAGAAAGGAAATGGTTGTGTCCTTAAGAAAAATGATATGGTTATTTCTTATGCATCACGACAGCTAAAAATTCAGGAGAAAAACTATCCTACTCATGACCTTGATTTAGCTGTTGTAATCTGTTCTTTGATGATATGGAGACATTATCTATATGGTGAAAAATGTGAGATTTATACTGATCACAAGAGTTTGAAGTATATTTTCTCACAGAATGAACTCAACATGAGGAAAATGAGATGGCTTGAACTACTCATGGATTATGATTTCATGATACAATACCACCCTGGGAAGGAAAATAAGGTATAAAATTCTTTGACCAGAAAGTATTATGGAGTTTTGAACAATATGAGAGTTGAATGGGATCCTATTTTCATGAATCTAGTAAATATGGATATGGAAAAAAAACATGGAAGTTGAAACATCAATTATTTTTCAAATGTTTACCAAACCATATTTACTAGAAAGGATAAAATGTTCTCAATCTGATGATGAGGAGTTTCAAAAGAAGATTAAAGCTGTGAATGAAGGGAGATTGAGTGACTTCGTATATGAAGATTGAATTTTTAAATGTGGGAAGAGGCTTTGTGTTCCCAATATACCTGATCTAAAAAAAGAATTATTGGATGATGCACATAGTTCCAATTTCTCTATACACCCTCGAAACAGTAAGATGTATAGATATTTGAAGGAACAGTTTTTGTGGGACAACACGAAGAGGAAGATTGCTAATTTTGTGTCAAGATGTATGGTTTGTCAACAAGTGAAAGCTAGAAGGCAATAGCCTGGTGGAGTATTGTAACCTCTTCCCATACCTAATTGGAAATGGGATAATATCACAATGGACTTTTTCATGGGACTACCAAAGACTCCCAGGAGGAAGGATGTAATATGGGTCATTGTTGATCGTCGTACCAAGTCAGCACATTTTCTTTCTATAAGAGAAGACCTACCACTTGAACGTCTAGAAAAAATATACATTAACGAAGTTGTGAAACTTCATGGAGTACCCCAATCGATTGTTTCTGATCATGATCCATGTTTCACATTAGGATTCTGCAAAAGTCTACAGAAGGCCCTAGATAATGATCTTTGTTTGAGCACTGCCTACCACCCAAAACTGATGGACAATCAGAACAGACTATTCAAACGTTGGAAGACATGTTGAGGTATTGTTCACTTGATATTCAAGGCATGTGGGATCAGTATTTACCTCTCGTAGAATATTCCTAAAACAATATCTTTCATTCAAGTATTCATATGGCACCCTATGAAGCATTATATGGGAGGAGATGTCGTACACTAACTTGCTAGGTTGAAGTTGATGAATGAAAGATTGTGGGCCCAGATATTCTTGAAGAAACAACAGAAAAGGTGAAGATTATCCATAACTATATCAAAATAGATCAAAGTAGGAAAAAGTTCTATGTAGATAACCGAAGTAAGGATTTTGAGTTTCAAGAAGGATATCACGTTTTCTTAAAGGTATCTCCATGGATGGGTATTAAAAGATTCGGTAGGAAGGGAAATGTAATTCCTAGGTACATCGGACCTTTTGAAATTATGGACCGAATTGGATTCATAGCCTACCATTTGGAAATGCCGCCATTTCTATCCAAGTTTCACAATGTGTTCCACGTGTCAATGTTAAGAATGTACATGCAAGACCCAACACATGTACTCACTTTTGAAGAAGTAGAACATGAGTCAGATCTATCTTTTTGTGAGGATCCTATCAATATTCTTGATAATAGGAAACAAGTATTGATAAATCGGACGACTCTTCTGGTAAAGGTTCTATGGAGGAACCATAAGATGGAGGATGCAACATGGGAGATAGAGGAGATTATGTTAAAGACATACCCAAATATTTTTAGGTAATATTTTGTAAATTTTGAGGAAAACATTTTTTTAAGGAGGGGAGAATGTAACACCCCATGGTTTTGAAAAATATAGAATGAAATTTTATAATCTATCCATTAAACATAAATTTTCCTATTCTATGTTTTGAATTTCAAAAAATTGTCATCTAGGGTTGTGTTCAGTAAGTCATTTTGAGTCTGATAGAACAAACTGGATTTTTGGTGAATAGTAACATACCATTATGAATAGTAATATGATCCTTATGAATAGAAAATAATATTATTATTTTATAAGATAATGATATCTGAATTAGTTTTTCAATGAGAAAAAAAACTAATTGCACTTTAAGATTGTTATTTTTCGAATTAACTATGACCTTATTTAAAAATTAACTTAATAATATTTAGAAAATTATTTTTCAAAAATGGATTTCACTTTTTAATTTTACACGTTGATAATAAGTTAGGGTGAATTTTTGGAATTTTTCTGAAATAGTTGATTTTTCAGTGAATAGTAAAAAATACAGTTTTTAGTTTCGGTGTGTTTATGAAATAATTAATAATGTAATAAGGATGTCATAAATCTGGTGGACTTTTTTATAGTTAGATAATATGTGAGGTGTCCCAGGTGACATAAACCATGGGCAAATACCATGGACAAGCCCATGGTTTTTCAAATACCACCCATGAGGTGTCCCTTGTAAATTATTAAAATAATCCCTCACTTTTCCAATAAATACCAACTCTTCCCTTCATTGAATTCATTTTCAATTCTCTCTCAATGAAGACCTGGCATCATTACCTTTGTATTAGTCCTCCCAAGGATTACTCAAGCCCTCAAGGTCCCAACCGTCATGTTCTAAGGGTTACTCTTCAACTTAAGAAAATTCTCAATTTCTTTCTTTTTTCCTTTCAAATTCTCATTTATGTGGTATATCTTTCAAGTTTCCATAAAATTTTATTATTTTTCTTTTTATTATTGATATAATATATATTATGATTAATTTCTGGATTGGTGACCCTTGTCCCCTCTCTTTTTAATATTTTCTAAAACCGTGTTGCGTAGCCCTTAGGCTGCCGAATTTTTGTAAACGATTTCAAAATTATTCTTTTATTTTGAGTTCATTATTTATGCTTTCTTCATATATTCTTACCCAAGAGGAATAAAATCTCCAGAATTATGTATCATCTGGATGTTCTCATGTTCATTATAAATTCATCATCAATCTTGTTCATTTCCCCCACTTGTTCAAGGAATTAAAAACATTGTCCGTGATGTGTCGAATTTCCGACATCGTAGATGATGTGATTTCAATTTATATTAATTCTTTCAAGTCTGATAATGAAACCATTAATATGGTTGAACCAAGTTATAATATATGATTTATGACTCACCCATGGTTCTTTAATTCTTTGGTACTCATGGTTCTAATTTATAAAACAAAATGAGGTTGTTATTATCAAAGAACAACTAAAACGATCTAAACGAACATCATTAATGATTTAACTAATGAATCATCATCATGGTATATAATCCAAAATCTCTATAAGATAATTTATATCTCCATAATTTCATTAAAAATATTTATTAACAATTCTTAATGTTTAACCATGTTTTAAATGAACTTTCATTCAGGGAAACAAGTAATCAAACCATGAAAACCCAGGAAGAAAATGATTCCAAAACCTGAAAATTGAACCAATTGGACCCATAGAAAGGGACATGAATGAACATAATAATGTTATACTAAATAAAATACATGTATAATAGGTTCTTAAATAATTTATTAATAAGTATAATTTCATATTTCAGGAGATTAATTTCAAGAGATGAACACGCTCGGAGTTAAGGTAAGGGGTTTCTCATCTCAATTTCATTTCTATGGGATTTCCGTTGTTTGACAATTATTACTTATATTTGGTATATGTGTACTTTAATTAGATATATAATACAATGAATCTATTTATATTAATTTTATTAAATTATTCACTTGATGTTTATTAAGTTCTGGTCATACGGTTCAACCGATTATATTGTGGTAAGGGACTATGTCTTAGCTGTCGTTTTTATTGTGGCTATCTTTGTATTGTGCACCTAATAATCTCTATGTGGTGTACCTACTTCCCATTTGGGATCAATTTTCATTTCAAATTATATTTATATTAAATATCCATAATCTCATGTCAGGGATATGTTTGTTTTCTAAACCGTATACCATTTTACATACGGTGTTTATTTGGAAAGTTTTTTTTAATTATGGAAATATTGATGAATCTGTATACTCTACTCTATAAGGATATTGAAAGGGCATATTGATCATGTATTGAATAAATTTATGAAGAATGATTTGGACATGATGTGGTGGGTGGGGCCCTCTATATCCCCTCGATGCATCGGTAGGTCTCATGAGAAAAAATAGTTTGGCGACAAACCCTTTGAGTTTGTTTCCAGAATTCAGAAAGGTTTCTACCCATAGAACTAAACCGTTTTTATGTTATAATTGTTTCATGTGTCAGATACATGACGTCCAATTAATAATCATTCTCTTTATTCATTACCAGTTATTATTATTATCCATGAGTTTTTCACTATGACAACATCTATGGATTCAGTTTCATTCTCAGTTTATTAATGGCATTAGTTATTAAATTATTCACTCTGTCATATTAATTATGTCAGATAGATTGTTATTAACTTATTATTGTACACATTCTTCTGCTTTTTGTAACCCTTACTAAGCATTTTAGCTCAACCCTTTCATTGTTTATCTTCAACAGCTGATGAAGAGAAGGTCTTTTATTGAGTTCGTGTGGTTGCAGTTTTTAGTTTTCATTATGTGTTGTATTTTGTAAACTTTTCCAATGTAATTTGGGTAACATCTATGTATCTAGTTTCATCAAGAAAACTAAACTGATTTTTCCTTAGGGATTTTCATTCCTTCTAACCATGCCAATATCACAACTAATGCATCATCTCCAGCCTAGAGGGGTCTGGGTGTTACAACCGTCTTTGGGAATTATTATGTGTCACTTGGGGAAGGACGCTACAAAGTAGAATAAGAATATTTTTTTCATTTTTTTCTTACTCATTTGGGTTATACAAAAGACTAGGATAATGTATTTTGGTAATGAACCTCTTTCTATGTGTAGCTAACCTACATACAGTAGAATCCCAAATTTCTTGATATGGGTGAATTCTTTAATCTTGCACTATTACAGTTTTATAGATTTCACTATTGGGTGTTGCACATTATTTTTGATGTTAATATTATTTATAATTTTTTAAAATTTTGGTATTTATTTTACCATATCCCAATTATATGAAGGCGTATCAAGAATGTATCATACTAGGAAAACATGATTAAAATTTAATGCATCATTCCATGCAATATTTACTATTCTTATTTCATTTCCTATGTTTCATTTAATTGTTGTTTGTGAATTGTTGTTATTTGATTATTATATATAGAAATTTTCCAATTATTATTTTTAGAACGTGTTATGATTTGGATTTATTGGATACCCAATTTCAATTTATAAGGTGTATGGGCCCTTATAAATTGGAATAGTGATCCACTTAATTCAACCATTTAAAATGAATTGAAATACATAAATGAATTAAAATGAATACCACCTTTAAAATGAAATAGTCATCATATATGTAGTAATGTGAGACTTTGACCTAACCAGAATTATTAGTGGATAATAGGTTATGAATCAAGTGATTTTTTTGCATCCTTTTATTTTTACCTAGGCCTTGACTTAGGATTAGGCAGAGAGGTGTATTTAGTTTTTATAAGGGCATTGTATCTTTCCTTTATCTACTACTTTTCCTATCTTTTATAAATCATGTCTGAAAATGTGTTCTTTTAAAATTATAGAGATATGACACCACGATGACCTCTTGATGTATTCCAAGAGTGTGATGATGAGCATACTTATATGGTGGTCATCCATAAGGCACCTATAATACTTCCAATAGTTTCACCTAAGGAACCTCCTACATATATTCAACTGGGCGCCAATTCTTAGTTCTAGGAAAATTTTCTTCAGGTCATGAAATCTGTTTAGGGTGCTCCCCGACCTGCCCCTATTATTCCAAAGATGACTTAGTAATTTCAAAAATTGAATCCTCCCACATTCTGAGGGGATTTAGGAACTTACGATGCTGATTCATGGATAGAGTGCATGGTATTTGTCTTTTACCGTCTTGATATGCCTCCAGAGTGGAGGGTCAGGCTTTCTACCTACATGTTACATGATTTCGCCAAGCATTGGTGGGACGCCATCTCTCAGGATGAGCATCATCAGGGTATTCTCTAGGTAGACATTTAGATATCCTTTTGTGAACAATTATTCCCATATACTCCATGGGAGGAATGCGCTAGGGTGTTCGTGAATCTTCAGAAGGGAAAATGACTTTGCAAGTGTATTCTTCTCATTTCACATATCTCCAGTGTTTCACCCCGTCTCTGATCGGTGATGAGTTGACAACTGTGAGGCATTTTGAAGAAGGGATAAGTTATTCTGTTTTCTCATATGTGAATGCATTTCTGTTTAATACCATTATAGAGAAAGTGAATCATGAACTAATTAATGAATATATTCTAAGTGTGGCTGGCAATGTGTGCCTAGGTGGTTTAGTTCCAAGGCAGGGTAGAGGTTCTTCCGGTAGTAGAATTTACCATTTTGAGGGTGAATGTGGGCGCGGTTCCTTCGAATTGACACACAATAAAATATCCATAGTGTGTCAGTAATGTGGTAGTCCATGCCATAAGAATCTTCATTGCATGAGAAACCCAATTGAATATTGAGCTTGTCGCAGGATGGGTCACCTTTAGCACTTCTTCTGGTCTTTGGGGAAACTACTGACAACTCTATTAGGTACAAGATATGTGACTACAAATTAGTCTAGTAGCTGGTCTTCTACTGGAATATTATGTTGTGGTGGTAGTGGTCGTGGCTGAGGTAGTCGAGTCCTTGAGATTCAACAAAAGTAGGGTGGATTTTCTTAGGCTAGTTTGGAAGCATCCCAGGTCCTTAGTTTATGACTTATTTATGCACTAAAGATAGTTATTGAGGAGTAGAGTCCAATTACATCTATGTATAGAGGTACTATTCTAGTAGCCTCTACTTTAGTTTTTTATTTTTCTTATATAGGTGCATCACACTCTTTTATTCCTACCTTATTTGTGGAAAGCTTGCATCATGAAATTGTGTACTTCTGTGGAATTATGTATCTTGACATACCATAAAGAGTTATAATAGAGGTTATATTCTAGTTCTAGTTGTTTCCCTATTAAATAGTCAGGTTTATTTTATTATGGAGTTTCTTCTTCCTTGAGATGACCGACTTTGACATTGTTCTTATTATGGGCTATCTTGTGCCTTATTATGCCAAAGTAGATTTATATCATCTACAAGTGTCCTTAACATGACCTGAGGGAAAAATTTATTTCAATAAAGGTGAATGGTACTTCAAAGAGAGTCGAGATGGACCCAAGCATACCAGGCTAGGTGGGGTGACAACTCAGATGGAGAGTCTTCTCATGAGAAATAAAGGGATGCAGTTAGTAGAATTTCCTCCAATAGTGGATATTTTCAGGGATTTCATCCCTGATGATTTCTAAATATTACCTACTTATAGAGAGGTTGAGTTCACCATATAGGTATTTATAGGTGTGGAACTAGTGTCCATTTCTCCCTATAGGACGACACATAGAGGGCTCTAAGAACTGAAGAAGTTGCTTGAAGATAATGAGAAAAAATGTTTTACCTAACCCAAAACATCACCATGGGTTCTACCTGTCCTTTTTTTAAGAAGGAAGATGGTACCCTTAGATTGAAAATGGATTACTTCCAATTGAACCATCTTATGGTGAATAACCCGTATCCACTACCTCATATCGATGACATCTTCAACCATCTCTAAGGAGAAACTGGTTTCTCTAAGTTAAATTTGAGGTCGGTCAACATTAGTTGCATGTTAAAACATTATACATACCATTTATAATGTTCTAGAGTAGGTATGTCTTATAAAAGTACTAAGTTATACCATTCAACTTGATGATCAAACCATCAGTCTTTATAGATATGATGAATCATGTTTTCCACCCATATCATGATTCCTTTGTGGTTGTCTTTGTAGATGACATCTTAGTGTATTCACGCTATAAACATAACCATGATAATAATATTTAGATCATGCTGAATACACTATGATAACATAAACTATATTTGAATCTCAACACATGCCTCTTTTGGATCATCAAGGTTCACTTCTTGGGCCATATTATATCTGAGGAAGGCATTCTAGTTTACCCAAAAAAGGTGAGAGCCATGGTTTCGTGGGAGAAACCCAAGAATGTGTTTGACATACACAAATTCATGGGGATATATGTATATTATAGAAAAATAATATAGGAATTCTGACATCTAGAAGTGATGTTCATGGGATTGACCAATAAGTGTGTGAATTTAGTCTAGTCTGATGCTTGTGAGATAACTTTTCAAGAGTTAAAGGGGAGAATCACTTAAACAATGATCTTGATTCTTCATGATCTGGGAAGAGGTTATACTTTCTACTGTGATGCTTCAGTGATCTTATTGGGTGAAGTTATGATGTAAGGTGATCAGGTCATGTTATAGGGGTCCCTCTTGTTGAGGTCTCATGACTCAAATTACCCTACACATGTCCATGATTTATCCCTAGTGGTTCATTCTCTACAATATTGGAGGATCTACTTTTTAAAAGAGATATTACTAATTTACATGGATCATAAAAGTCTCTAGTACATCTTTAGACAGTTATATTTGAATCTGAGGTAGTGAAGGTGGGTGGAATACCTTCAATCGTTTGATTTTGATCTTACTTGAACACCCAAAAAGGGAAATTCCATAGATGATTCCTTGAGTTGGGAGTCATATACACAAGATGTCAAGGAGGAAAACAACAAGTGGTAGTTGATGGATCTATTATCTATGATACTTCATGAGGTTCATGAACAATATGGGACAACTATCTTAATATCTAAAATAGTGACATCCTCCCTTTTAGTATGGGTTTAGATGAGGCAGTTATCTAATTCCAAGGGCCTCATCTTGAGGGAGTGTGTCATAGGAGAGAACCTACATTCTGGTTGGGTTGTAGATGGAAGTAAAACCCAATTCTTTCATGGCCATGTGTGGGTGCCAATAGATATACAAGAATATATGATTAAGGAATCAATAAATTCTATTTGGGAAGTTCTTCCTAGGATTACCAAGATGTATAGATATATACGTCATTAGTATTGGTGTCCATGTATGAAATGGTAGATATTAGGTTTCATAACTCAATGCTCCACTTATCAACAAGTGAAGCTAGAGTACCATTATCCTGATGGAATTCTAAAGACTCTCTCAATTGTTGAGTGGAAGTGTAATGATGTCGCCATAGATTTCTTGAAATTCTTTCCAAGATTACCATACAGAATTGATGCAATATGGGTTATCATCAACATGTTTACCAAGGATTCACACTTCTTAACTATCTATGAAATATTCTCTTTTGATGAGCAAGGAAATATTTACATCCAGGATATAGTGTGACTTCATGTTCTACTCTATTTTAGCATTTCAGACTGATATTCCCCTTTCACATCACGGTTCTAGTAAGGGATTCATAAGGCATTGGGATCATAGGTTTTCTGAAGTATAGCATATCACCTTTAGACCGATGTGAAATCCGAGCAGACAATACAATTAAGAGAGGATATGATTTAGGATGGAATACCTGATTTTGGAGGTTTATTGGAAAATACTAATCCTTTGGTTGCGTTTTCATACAATAACATTTTTCATGAAATGATTAAGATGGATTTTTATGAGGCCCTATATGATATATCATTCTTTTCACCATTATACTGGCTTGAGGCAGGTGATGCAGCTCTACTGGGTCCTCGTCTCGTTCAGGAGACATGAGATAAAGTCAAGATGATTCAAAAGAATATGAATATAGATCATTATATGAAGAAGTATTATACTGATATTCATCATATACATCTAGATTTCAGGGTGGTACATCGGGTCTTTCTATGTGTATCACTTAGATTGAGTCATATAATAATTAGGATATAGAGAAAGTTATCACCTTACTATGTCGATTGAGTAACATATCGGTTTCTATAACCTCATAGGCAGCATTACATGAATGATATCTTCCACATATATTATATTCAACAACATCATCCAAACATATCTTATTCTTTTTACCCCAAGGATATTGATCTTGAAGTGGATGTGTCCTTTGAGGAGCATCTGATACATATCATTGATCAGAGTATAAAAGCTCTCTAAGGAATGTCAATTCCTCTGGTCTAGGTGTTTTGGTTGCACAGATGTGTACAGGATGAGACCTAGGACTGTGAGGTTTATGTATGTGTGCAGTGGTTAGAAATTTTCCAAGATTAAGTCTTACCACCCTTAAAAGGGAAACTCAGGGATGAGTTATCTTAAAGAGTTTTGGTTGTAATGTTTCATATTTTCTCAAAGGTACAAAACGTTTTTTTGTTAAATTTATTTTTTTTATACATTATAATGATTCCTAATGTAGTCAAGGGGGTATCATGTGTGTTTGGGGATCGTTTGGAGCCTAGATCCCAAAAAATTAAAGAGATAGACTTGGCCACACAATTAGTTCAAACCGTGTTGCCCAGGCCACATGGTTTCCCTAAATCAAGTAGTTGAATACATTGGGGTGTTAGGGGCCACAAGGATTTTCTACAACTTTGCGACCATAGGTTCACAATGATGAGACTAACTATATTATTTTGGAAAGTGGTTTTTTCATGGTTTGCTCATATTTAGACAAACTATGTGCCCAACTGTGCGGGGTACCCCTTTGAAGTAGTGTCTTGGTGAACAGTTGGTGTATGGTTTAGCGAACCCTGGGGACAAGTCATGTGCCCTTATTTTGAGGATGAATTAACCATTTTCTACTTAAACAATGTTTTAAAAATTCCTCTTCTTTCTCTCTCTATTCTCTAGTGGTGCTACCCTCCTCCCTCACGTATGATCTCCTCCTCTCCTCTTTATATGGTTTTTGATAACTTATTCAATAAGACTCCAAATATATCACCATCAGAAGCATTGGAAATCCCTCAATAATCTATTCTATCCTATCCTTTCTATTTCAAGTTTCCTCTATCCTCTTTTGCGATGTCTAGAAGAAACCATTTTTTCCATCACATATAGATAACCATATACATAGGGGAAGAAATATCATAAATTTTTCATCACAATACAATGAAAGTAAACGGATAGATATCACTATTACATGCCAGAAAACATTATAAATCAACACAATCTATATAACCATGTTTTTAATACACATCTTAAGGATGAAAAATATGTCACCCACTATATAAAAATCAAATTAAATGTGTTTTCTACATCAAATATCACTATTTCAATGATCCATGACCATCATAATTCATTAAAAGGAATCATATATATCCCCTAAACAGCATCAAAGTAAAATAAGTCATCATAAGTGAAAAAGTCGTCATAAATCACAAGTAATTGATACAATACCATTTTCATATTTATGTGTAAGATATAACACCATCTTATATCTTGGGTGGATGAGGAATCTGAAAATCATCCCATTTGGGTGGATGATATATCACTGGTATCACTCTCAAAGTGGAATAAATACTACCATATCAAGTCCTAAAGTGGAAGATTCACCATTAGTAACATCCTTAGTTGGATAATGAACTAGTGGTATAACATATTAAGTGGCCGGTACACCACCAATATCAATTATTCGGTGTACATAATACCACTAGAATAAGTCCCCAAGTCGATGATGTACCATCGAGAAAACTCTTAGAAGGGGAAAAAGATCCACCAGTGAAAGTTATCGAGTGGTTGATATACCACTAATACATCATTAAAAAGTTCATGAGAGGCTATTATTTTATTATTTTTTCATTGAATTATTGATCAATTGAACTCTTTAGGAGTGCATGAGAAACCACCAACCTACCCAAAGTCACTGCTATACCTCTAGTGAACTATGGTGGATGAGATGGCACCCCCAATTAAATTTAGTAGTATGAACCCAAACATAAAACAATAATCGCACAAAATGAATGATAAATCACTAAAATTAAATTCCAGGCATTTATAAAAATTAAACACATCAATGGTTTTTCTCATATGTTATTTACCCTTGTAGAAGTCTCAGGAGTAGGCCATCTTACTGATAGCATAAATCATACTCAAGAAATTCCTCACCCAAGAATACTAAAGTGGAGTTTTCTATGACACTCAAGTTGGTTATGAGTCAAATAAACCCATAATGGGTCCAAAATTATGGGTTTAATCTCATTTCAATATTAAATTTGTTGATTTTATACCAAATGTTTTGATGCATGACACTCGTAGACCATGCACAACATTATACGGTTCCATTAGTGCCATTGAAATTTAATAAAAACGATTTAATTAAATTTTATGGTGTATGAAACAAAATAGATTTTCTCAAATTTCATATGATGTATGCATGGTATAAAAATACTGTCAGTTATCTAAGGGAATTCCTATATAAGACTAGTGTGGTCCAACTCCCCTAAAACCACCCCTTGATCTGGACTCAAATGAACATAATCAAGAATCACATAAAATTCCATAAAATTAGTCATAATCATTGATGAATGGATAAATAGTGACAAAAAATAAATAATATATAGAATATGAGTTATAGCCTTACTAGTTTCAAACTCTTATGTTGAATAGATCGTGAAACCGATGATGAATAAATAAGATTTCACTATTGAAAAAGATGGAATAAAGAAGAACAATAGGAGGAACCATTGGTTGTACTAACGGAAATGAGAGTGAAATCACATTTATATAAAAATTTAAAAAATATTTATTTAGATTAACATTTTAAAATAAAACTATAGGTATAAAATGGGTACCTATAGGCCAAGCACAGGGTACTCACCCAGGGATCACTGGCCACCCTATAGGTCACCTAGAGGCTTTTCCTCCACTTCCCCATCCACTGAGTACCTAATGAAATTTGTAACGGGATATATGTCCCAACACCTGGCTTGTTTTCCAGAAAATATCACACTTTTACTGCTCAAACAATTATAAATATCCAAAACACATGAGGCTTGGTGAAATCAAAATTGAAATCATACCTCGTCCAAACAAGTCATGTAATATATTGGATAGTCTCTCAATGATAAAATATCAAAGGGATGATAATACCATATAATTATAAACATGGAAACATATAATATAATATTCAAAATATATTTATAATAAATAATTACATTTGTGTATGAGTGGAAAATGATTCGGAACCCATATCTTAGTTAAGGTTCTTAGCTTAGATCCGGACCTTAGAACCACAAAAAATATTCAATATCAAAGGTAGAGAAATATGGGAAATTCCTTAATAAATATAAATGTAAAGAACTTGAACTTTCTATAAAGAGAAATGGGATATGGGGGTGAGTATTTATAGGTGTGGTGACTGGAATCCCTAGGAATAAAGTATTTAATATTGTTTTTCTTTATCCCAAGTGCTCCATTACTCACCAAAGTGACCGATTACATACCTTAATTCTCCACTATAATTTTTTGTGCCAAAATTAGATAAAATAACCATCTTGTATGAATTTGGTCTTGCCTAAATATATATTCTGTCATATTAATCATATTAAACCATTTTTATAGTATTTTATTTTTTCTATAAAAAAATAATCATATTTCACCCCTCACTTAATATCGATGTCCTGATTCCAAATATTTTATATATTTTTCCAAATTATTCGTCTAATTTATTGATATTTAACCCTTAAATAAATATGATAAATTTTATAAAAATCTAGTATCATAGTAAAATTCATTTTATTACTAAAATAAATTTCACATTAACACTATTTAACACCTAGATAAAAAACTCTTTGGTACTTCACCATAAGCCTTAATGGTATGGTGTTCAATAAGGGTACATTCACTGGGTGGTTCATCCAACATTGATCTAGTAATTATTTACATTAACTTGAATGTTTCTTGTAGGTAATTCCCCGCAATATACAATTACTGAGGTTCAAATTTGTCATGGTCTTGGGAAAACCCTTATGATGTTTCCTTCTTTCAAATATTTGATAAATAAATTTCATAAGAGATGTTTCTACTAATTAAGTCAATGGTTTCTACCATCACCAATAATTAACTATTTTTATTACTTTTTTTAGCATACCCCAATTATAATAGTTAATTTATAATGACTATATTATTGGGTTTCTTGAATTTAAAAAGTAAATGAGATAGATAGGGGGTATAAAAGAGTTTGAAAAAAAAGAAATGGGTGATGGTATTTGAAAATAATGAGAGGTATTTATTTTATGATAGAGCCATGTATATATCTTATAAAAATGCTACCTTAGACTACTACCAATGGGGGAGAGAAAAAGATAATGTTATCCAAGATATTTCTTCCAAGATAGAACAGGTAGGGGGTTCTGCCTTTATGGGAGCACATGTGTCAATTATATCGAATCAAGTGTGTTGACGCTCCTTTTCGTCACATTTTTTAAAATAAAGGAAAGGGAAATGACTTAGCATAAATTGATTCATCCTTTTAAGAAAACATAAAAAATCGTCAAAGGAATGAACAAGGCATCAAATGCACAAGGGTCGCGCAAGTTCCATCACTGTCGCGCAAGTATACTTGCGTGCCACCTAATGGTTGCACAAGTGACTTGCGCGCCCTAAAGGATAAATGCCCTGGGTCTTCTCCAGCCTATAAATAGACCCTATGGGCCCCCCATTTCGGGAAGAATTTTTCAAGAATTCAAAGATAGAGCTCTGAACGCCCACGTCTCTTCTTCAGCTCTTCTGAACTCTTCTAAGATATTTCTTTACCTAGAATGGAAGGTCTAAATATGAGGAATAAGGTCTAAGTGTTAGAATTCACTAACACTTGCGCACCTAAGTGTTTTAACCTAATGTTATATGAACACACCTGCGTGCCACCCTACATCATTATCAGAACTTGGGTGCCATCTTCTGGAAAGCCTATAGGGATAATATCAAGGGTTTGAGCCAAGTCTCACCCAAGTATTACCCTAAGGGCTGAAAAGCGCGCAAGTACCCATGTGTCGTGCAGGTATACATGCGCGCCCAAGAGTTGCACGCCCATGCAGTAACTGTGCACCTACCAAGACTTGCACGCCCCTACCGTTTAAGGTGCCCTTCCTACCCATTTCACCCATCTTATGTCATTCCACCTCTCCTATTCAAGTTTCAATATTCAAGACACTCTTCAAAGCCATATATGGCATGATTTCTTGATTTGGATTCCTTACTAGAAAGGAACTTCGTGGAACATCTCTCAAAATCTAGTGATTTATAGATCTTTATATCACTAATGATTGAGATTTCATTCATTCAACCTCATCCTTTAAGATGAGATAATCCTTAACTTGGGCCTCTTTTTTCGGAATAATCCCCATTCATGAATCTCAAATATGGGCTTCCTTTTCAGGAGTAAGCCCCAATCTCAAATATGGGCTTCTTTTTTAGGAGTAAGCCCCAATCTCAAATATGGGCTTTCTTTTAAGGAGTAAGCCCCAGACCAAATTCTCATTAATATGGGAATCCTCCTTAGGAGTAAGCCCCAAGTCCTCTTTTAACCTGGGCCTCCTTTTCAGGAGTATGCCCCAGTCTCAAATATGGGCATCCTCCCTAGGAGTATGCCCCAAGTCCCTTAATTTTTCAAGTCCCTTAAACTGGGCCTCCTTTTCAGGAGTAAGCCCCAGTCTTAATTTCTCTTAACCAGTTCTAATTTTTTTTTGATTTGGGGTTTCTTTCTCAAGATTAAAACTCAATCATAAGTCCCCTCATAACTTGGGAATCTTCCTTAGGAGTAAGTCTCAAGATTAGAGTATCCAAATCTCCATAAAGTACATATACCTTTATGAAACCTGTTCCTAGATTTCTTCCCTGAAGTAAATCTTAATCCTTATCTATTTTTGGCAGTCATAAACATATAAGCCCCACATCATTGCATCTTTCGTGGCACTATTGTCTAGTTTCATCAATACATCTTTTTTCTCACACGGAGAATGACTCATGTGAGCTTAGAGTGTAAAAGTAATCATGACTTCTTTCATTGTGCCATAAATCATGCATAAGCATCATACTCCCTTATTCAAACTACATGGGTTCTGATTCTTTTTCCAAAACAAAGGATACGTAGGTAGCCCATCAACGGGTACGATCCCAATTTTGAAATAATCCATGTCCTCCTGAATGACAATAAACATCAAGTGCCCCACTGAGTGGCTTTAAAACTAGTATGGTCATCATAATGAACAAGATATTTTTATGTATTTTAAGGATACCATCAACTATGAATCTCTAACAAATACAGATGATTCTTCATCGATGAAGAACCTAGAATACATATAAAAGATTCTCTAAATTTCATACATATCAATCATTGATTTTCAGACTAAAGGAAAGATCATTTTATACTTGGTAGTGCAATAAGGATTCACGAACATAACTTAAATCTATAAAGAGAGACCCGGAGTAGACAATAATTCCCCTAAAAATGGTGTGATGAGTCCGACCTCCGATCCTCTATACCAATGCAAATTCCTAAGCCTCATCAGTTCATAACTAATGAGCGCCTACCTTTGGAAAGTTGGTCCAAATGGATATGGAATCATGGGATGATTCCGGTTCTATGAACGAACCCGTTAGAAACCGTTTGGAATGTTTGGACCTTCAATCAACGAGGTCATCCATGATTCCAGAGGGAAACAAAAAATGGTGAACCCGACATGAATCCTTAACCATGTTAAAATAATATTTTTATTATTTGTTAGGACCCTATTTAAAACTCAATGAGAGGGCCAACAAAACAATCATTGACATATGTACTCATCCAAAAGATGTAGTGGTTGAATTTATCTTGATTACGTCTGTTACATCAAACAGGAACTCCTTTTCAAGATTTTATGCATTCTAAAAAATGGTTGCTCTCATGTTCACAGCTATGAATACCACTGCTATGAATACCGCTGCTACAAATGCCACTGCTGCTACCCCTGCTGGATCGTCATCTGTTCTGAGGATGACATCACCTACTCAGCGTCTTCAATGCTGGGTATGAAATGCGCTGGTTAAGGAGTATCATCAACATGGTACCATTCCAACTCTGGAGGCTACTCGACAATCCCTCCATGTGAACAATTCAGCCTGGTCGTCTAGACAATGACGACCAGCGATCAAGAAACATGCAGTGCTAACTACCGCCTCCAACCATTTTGGGTCGTTATTCCCCGAATGAAATCACAATTCACTCCCATATTCTGGGGAGGTGAATGAGCAGGTCCCTCAGGGCCGTAATTCAAAGAAGCAGGAGTCCTTCCTAAGGTCTCCTCTCAACAATCGCCGCCAGACTCGTGCGGCAGTACGCCCTCAACATGATGAGGGTACCGACTCCAAGCATTCAACTTAGGTTCCCCGAACCCAAGTAGGCAATACGAACATCCAGAGGCAGAATCCCATCAATAGTGACCAGGTTCTCATCTCTTCCATCTCCGGAAAAGTCCACCAACCTAACTTGGTGGAAAGCAAAGAGCGGGCACATTCAACTGGACGTTTTAATTCCGTTGTCCAGTAGACTTGTCTGGCAGCATCACATCAATCCCTCCAGGCAATTCTGGTGGAGTACTATAGTCACGAACATACACCTGTTTATACATCATCAGCTAGTCAGCTTGCTCATCGAACTACATATGTTGGAGCTCGTCAACCATGTTCGGAAAAGTACAATCAGCAGACACATACACCTGCTAGTATTAAGCAATCCTTACAACAGACTCGCTTGGTAGCACATGGAGAAGTCAGTCGGAAAGCTCTGGTGACAAACAGGAGGCAGACTCAACTCTCTTCCCCCACACTTGAGTACTGTCAGGATTCACTTATCGTAAAAGGTGTACAGGAGAAGGTACATACACCTAATCCAAGCACAGAATGGACGTATATCCCCGTTCCGGCAGCTGAAGTCAGCAAGGATATTTTATCAATGGTGAAAGAGAAGAAGCAAATCCCTGCACATATTCTAGATGCTTTCCAAGATATTATAACAGCTTCAGCAGCATCTTATGGAAAGACAAATAAATCTATCCCTTCCAATGGAGTGACACATCAACAGTTCACTCCGGAACATACACACACATATGTTCCAGTCCAAGAGGGTTGTGTGGCATACTCCCCCGTATCATATGGACAACCAAGCCAGGCACATACACCTGATTTGAGTGGATATCGTCAGCCTAACCTGGCCATCTCTCCTGATCAGGCACATACACCTGCTCAGAGAATCCACTTTCCTCAAAAAGTGGTTTCCAAGGCGAGTAAGAAGGCGTCTAAGAAGAAGTCCTGCCAAGAATAGTCAGGAGATCATAAGCCAATCTGTAACAAGGCCTTGCTTGATGCTGGAGTTCTTGAAGCCCCCAGACAGTTATCTGTTGGAATTCAAGATTCTACTCCTTCATTTCCCAATAGTGGGAACATTAATTTCGAAGGTCTTCAATAGAAAATTCTTCATGAAGGCTTGATTCATGACAATTCGGTTGATCTTGATGTTTCATCTTCAGATTATAGCCAGAAGAACCATCTGTGTGGTCAGAAGACCCAGGAGAAAGAGATCTTATATTTTGCTGTAACCCATTATGGTGGTCATCCCCATGATAATGAATTTCGTTGTGAAAGTCATCTCCGCAGTAGTGATGCACATTGCCCGGAAAATGCTCCAGTGGACAATGTAGTGCCGAGAAAGGCCTCTTATCTTGAGGCACTTGAAAATGCGAAACCAGTCATCTCTGATGCTTCATCGCTAGCAAGTGAAATACTTTCTCAATCAGAAGATAGCACATGGTGTAGGTCATTCACCGAAACACCCCATAAGTCATGCATCTTCTAGTTTGATCTGTGATTTCTCTACCAATCTTATTGAATCCGATGAGGAAACAAGGAAGCACTAGCTCTTGTAAAATCAGGTAGAAGAATCTTCATTGAATGGTAAAGAAGAAATGTTGAACATGAGAAAGAAACTGGTGAAGGGTGAAGTGCTTGTCATGTTTTGGCCTCTGGCTGACTCTCAGTATGACAATGCAGAGATGTTGACAGCAGATGAAATTCTTGATATTCGTCTCAACATATGGAAAACTCATTGTCAGTTGAAAAAAAGTATTATCTTATGATGAATATGAAAGTCATCTTATGATATTAGAAGGGCAACAACATCAGATTGATTTGGCATCTCTCTCAATCTGTCGATTTCCAAAGGCTGAAAAGTAGCAGAGATCCCTTCAGCGTTCATGCCTTGGCTCCCTAAGAAGATTGCGCCGGTTAATTGCCAACGCCCTATCTGTTATTCATGTCAGAGGATGGGGTGTTCATGGAGCACTAAATTTCACGGTGCTCTCCAGTCAGCAAAGCCCACCGAAAATGGTCTCATGCAATATTATTTCCCATGGCCGTCCACAGTCAATGGGCATTGTTTGTAATCAAAAGCTTGCCCAAGAACAAGCCTCAATTAGTTCCTCTCAAAATCAAGAATACAGAGAATAAGTTGTTGAATTACTCCTGCATCAAGAAAAAGAGAATATTGAACATGCCTATCGTATGGAGCAAGCACATCATCAAGTGACAGAAGTGTCAGAAGTCATCCAACGGTCTTTTGAACTGGGTGATAAAAGGGGATATAGGTTGATGCATCCAGTTAAATTCCGGACTAAGGTCCGCAAGATCAGGAGAGATTTTATGAAAGTCTCAGACATAGCATGTCAAGAGCCACCCAAGCTCACCATACTAGGGACTCTTTTAAACCAACCCTCAGAATCAACAAATAAGATTCGAGGAGTTGAGCAAAGACAGCAGGAACATCCCCAGTCCACCGAACTGGGGACCTTTTCAAGTCATCAATCCCCTCCTCAGATAAAGTCGGTCTTTTCTAGATTGGGGAAGAAGCCTCAATAGGAACGAAGAGACAAATTATCAGGAGATTCTCTCCAAATTATGGTTCGTCAAGATGTTCCTGAGGGATTGAGTCAACAAAAGGCAATGTCTCATCAAAGACATCGACGAGGACAATATCACAGAAATGCTGATAGCAGGGATGCGATGTTTTATGCATCAATCAATGTCATCAATGTCATTTTTGATGATCCGCCAGATGAGGTTCACATAGGGGATTCAGATGAAGAGGTTATTGCTCAGGAAGTTGTACTCACAGACACAAATGAAGAAGGTGTGCGTACAAAAAATCAAAGGATTACCCAGAATCTGGGTGTTCCTTTAAATAACCCACTTCCCCCTCTCCTAAAGGGATCAAACATGGTGAAGGCAAAGAATCAGGTTACATATCATTCCTCTGGAGATGGCCAATCACTCTCATTAGAGAAATGATTTGTGCAATAGGAGGAAGAAATGAAGGAATTGAGGAGGATGAATGTAGAACAACTTCATGGTAGTCTTCCTTCTAATTTTTCTAGAGTCAGTCAGCCAAGGGAGTTTGTTGCAGCTACTAAGATGGATCACGAATATCCTCCTTTATCAGTACACCCTCAAAGGTCTAATCCTACGGGTCAAGTGCAACAAAAATTGGCAGTGCTGCCATCAGTTGCAGTACCTACTGCCATAACTGTCCAGACTCTAGTCATTGCACCTTCCCAAGTCCATGTTAAACCAGATGTTTCTCAAAAGTTAATACTACCATTGAGTCATTAACAGCTCGGTTAGAGACTATGGAAGGGAAGCGTGTGCAGGTTCAACCAGAAAAAAAGCTTACCCTTAATGGGTAGATTCAATCTCTCCCCCATCAAATTTTGGGAATCCTGTATTCCCTATTTTCAATGGATAAGGCGACCCTAAATAGCATTTGATGCATTACGTGTCTTGTTTCGATCCTATGACGGGAACTCTGTAGCAGTAAGAAGCAGTGAAACTCAGATGCTTCGTGCGAACATTGCAAGGACCAGCCTTTGTCTGGTACACAAGCTTGAAATCTCGGTCAATTACCAGATGGGAAGATCTCCATCAACGATTTCTTCTTCAATTCAGCTCAATATTTCTAAAGACAATAGTTTTTGATCTTACAAACTGTAAGAAAACCGATAATGAAAGAGTCTCTAATTTCTTTGCTTGCTGGTAGGGATTAACATATTCCCTATGCTTAGCACTCCCTCAAGAGGAATTGTTGCCAATCTGTGTGGCAAATCTGGGTGACGAATTATGCACACCACTGATCCCTATAAAATACACAGGAGGGTTTCGAGACCTTACTTCAATCGCTCAACAAGTTGAAGATTCTCTTATACAGACTAAGGGTAAATCTCATGTAATTCCATCATCTCCAGGAAGGAGAATGAGTAAAGTAGAAACTGCTACAGTTATGCTTAAACAAGCACATGTACCTGCGTCTACCTCAAAACATTCATCTTTTTTAAGGGCTCCACCTCCAGAGCGCAAAAAAAGGCCGTTTCATCAAGACGATCAAAAAGATCAAAGACGAAAACAATTTGAGGA
The DNA here is from genome assembly GCA_963277665.1 of Viscum album. Lineage (NCBI taxonomy): Eukaryota > Viridiplantae > Streptophyta > Magnoliopsida > Santalales > Viscaceae > Viscum > Viscum album. The sequence goes on along the minus strand of OY728157.1, from coordinate 194,585,204 downwards.
TCTGAAGATAAATACAAACTCTTTCCAAAATGAACATGTTCCTGGTTACTTTATTTCGGCCCAAGAAATAATTTGGTTTAGCTACCAATGCCCAAGAGGCCAAACAAGGAAGGAGTTGGAGATCTTCCCAATTATTTCCCCTTTCATCAATTTCTAGTGCATCCCATATAGAAGTGTTTTTTCTTCAAAGATCTCCTGCAAAAGATGGTGGACTCGGGACAAGTCAAACTGAAAGGCACTGCAGCCTAGGTATCATGTGTCACTGCTACAGTTCCAGAGAAGGAAGGCGAGTGACAAGAAGTCAAAATCAAAAATGCACAAAAATATGATGATTGGATGATCATAAAGACGATTAACCAAACTCATGCTATATTGCGAATGAAATTGAAGAAACCAATTGTACCTTCTGCCATTAATGCCATAGCATAACCCTCTTTATAAGAGGGAAATCCTCAAAGAAACGACATGATTCAAAGAAAGAAAAAGAATCAAAATAAGATGTGTTTGTGTCAAATCCTAAGTTGTCTTTGACTCTGGAAGACTTCATTCCATCTACTTCAAATCAACGTGCACCTCCCCACCAAATGACATAGACTAAATTGGCTAGTCAGGAAAAATCCCCATCAGATGAAGAGTTGATTTTCGGTTCTGTTAATATGATTCAATTAAAATATCCATATGTCATTTGCAGTTTCGATTTTGATGAGAATTAATTCACTATATCAAATAGAGGAATTAGAGGAAGTTCCATAGGCTCAGGATGTAGGGGAAGAAGTGGATCTTTCAGAAGACACTATTCCAATTATACCCCTACTAGAACTGTGTACGTAGCAGAAACTCGTGGTAGATCCCGTCAACCAGCTCAGAAAGAACAAGAATGTTCTTCCACTAATAGAAAATTCAGTCCTGGCACAATTATTTTGGAAGACCGTTTTAAGGTTCCATCTTCTTCCTCTCAGCAAGTAAATAGACCTAATTGGTCTAATCTTCTAAAGCCAGGAGTATTACCAACTCTTATCCTGGTACAAGTGCATCAATTTCCAAAGCATCAACTTCCAAGGCACCTGTTAAACCACATGTTCCTGTTGGGAAACGGAGACCTCTGGATCAAAAGTATGATGTATTGAAACATTTGGCCCAAGTACCAGCCATGTTATCAATTCTAGATTCTTTGAATCTATCAAAAGATTTTTGGGAGGCACTCATCGAGGCTTTGTCAAGTCCTCAAGAGTTTGAAACTGAAATTACTGCAGCTGAAGTCTATCACATAGAGAATAATCCTGGAAAATGCCATACAATAATATATTTTATTGATGAAGTTGAATATGATGTTGTGATTGGGTATATTAGACCTTTGTACTTATCTGGGAAGGTCAATGGTGTATACATCCGAAGAGCTTTCATTGATAATGGTTCAGGAGTCAACCTAATGCCCATTCGTACACTTTGTCGATTGGGCCTCACAGAATCTGATTTATCTCATTCTACCGTGATGTTACAAGTATATGATAAAAATGAACAAGAACCACTGGGTGAAGATACACTCAGAACTCATTTTGGAGATCTTGTATCCAATTTATATTTCATGGTTGCTGATCAAGACTCAACCTTCAACATCCTGCTTGGAAGACCCTGGCTACATCTACATGCAGCTATCCCTTCATCATACCATCAATGTATCAAATATTGTTTCGATGGACATTTTGGGAAATTTTATAGTGATAAGGCCCCATTCAAGACATGTGAGTCTCAATACATTGAGGCGTAATTCTATCACATGATGGGAAGGGAGAAATACACAACAAAGAAGATTACCAAAATTAATGCTCCATATGGTTTGGAAAAGATTCCAGTAAATCCATTTGGGCATGTGAGTATAGATTATGTGTTTCCTATCAGTCAAATTGATAGGATAGACCCAAATCAAAATATTATTATGGAAAGATCCATAATGTCAACTACTGCAATCAAGCCAGGCCACATGGGAGAAATTGTTGATTCTCCAAGTAGTGATGAAATCCCAAATGGTGACGTCTTCATTTCATCTTCTGAAATCAAACAAGTTTATACTTCACCAATTAGGCCAGAAGAAGTTATAGAAACATCAGAGGTGAGCAATGATGTCGATTCTCAATCCATCATCTCCTCTTTATAACCCAATGAAGACCTTTCATCATCAATCGGGTCGGAAATGGAAGCTTCTTCTTCAAGATGTGCCAATTTTGACATCTCTTCTAATAATGAAAATTCTGATTTATCATATACTATGCAAGTAGAAATGGAAGAAATAACACATGATGAAGATGAAGAGGAAGATCTCAGAGATGCTCCTCCAGCATTTGAAGAGGGTATCTCTACCACCGTGGATGAACTCAGAGAAATAAATCTGGGTAAAAAAGAAGATCCACACCCAACTTTAATCAGTGCGGCAATGACTCTTGAAGAGAAAGAGATGTATATTTCCTTTCTAAAGAAAAATAGAGATATATATTCTTTGAACTATACAGAAATTGTCGGGCTTGATCCTGATGTTGCTACTCATCATTTGGGTTTACCAGAAGAATATCGAGGATTTAAGCAAGCCGTGAGAAAAACACACCCAACTTATGCTTCCAAAATTGAAGCTGAAGGGGATAAACATATCAAAGCTAACTTCGTCAAAGAAGTTCAATATCCCAAGTGGTTGGATAATATTTTCCCTATAAAGAAGAAGAACAGACAAATTAGAGTTTTCATCGATTTCAGAGATCTTAATCGGCATTGTCCTAAGGATTATTTCCTAGTTCTGATTATAGAACTTCTAATTGATGTAACAGCTGGTAATGCAGAATTTTACTTCATGGATGGATATTCCGGATATAATAAAATATAAATTCCCCCATAAGATAAGGAATCCACAGCCTTCAGAGCCCCTCAGGGTGTGTTTCGCTACCGAGTAATTCCCTGTGGCTTAATGAATGCAGGCGCTACATATCAGCGTGCCATGCATCGTATCTTCAAACCCTTTCTAGGGATGTTTTTTGAATGCTATGTAGACTATTTGGTGGTCAAATCCAAACAAAGTTCTAATTACATGGCTGATTTGGAAGTCATATTCCACATGCTTTGACAACATATTTTGAAGATAAACCCCTTAAAATGTGATTTTGGGGTAACCTCGGGAAAATTTCTTAGCTTTGTTGTATGCCATTGTGGTATTGAAGTCAATCCTGAGAAAAAAAGTCAATCCTTTTTATGTCACCTCCTCGAAATTTGAAATAATTAAGAAGACTTTAAGGACACTTAGCCTATATTCGGCGTTTCATCGCCAATTTGGCAGGAAAAAGTTTACCCTTCACCAAATTGATGAAGAAGGGAGTCACTTATCAGTGGACTGAAGAATTTCAAGAGGCATTCGATATTCTCAAGAAATACTTCTTGATTCAAATGGTACTCATGCCACCTACTGAAGGAAGACCACTTATCCTCTACGTGATAGCTCTAGAGCGATCATTGGGTTCCTTTCTTAAGCAGAAGAATGACGCTGGGAATGAAAACAGCCTCTACTACCTCAGTCGGACTATGCATGAAAAAGAATCCCGGTATTCAAGTATTGAGAAGTGCTACCTGGCATTAATCTTTTCAGTTCAGAAGATGAGACACTACCTGCAACATCATGAGGTCCAATTGGTATCTCGCAATAACCCGCTCAAATTCATCCTTAGTTGTCCAATGCCTAGAGGACGTCTAGAAAGGTGGGAAGTTATTTTGCATCAATTTGTTATTTAATATGTGTCTCAAAAGGCAATAAAGGGCCATGCTCTGGCTGATTTCCTGGATGAACAACCTTCATTGCAAGAAACATCATCAGATATTGAACTCCCTGATGAGGAAATATTATCTATTTAGGAAAGTCCTCAGGCATGGCAAATGTATTTTTATGGTGCATCCAAAAGTCCAATAGGGAGGAAAAAGGAAAATCCTAAAATCAACAAAGTTGGATTAGGAATTGTGCGCATTTCTCCAGAAAAGACAGTGTTACCTTATTCCTTCTTATTGTGGGAAGGTGGTACCAATAATGAAGAAGAATACCAAGCTCTCATCGCAGGCTTTGAATTGGCACTTCAAGCAAAAGTGAATCACTTAAAGGTGAAATGTGATTCAGACATGTTACTCAAACAAGTAAATGGGGATTATGCCATCAGAAAAGAAGAACTAATCCCTTTATATGATTACATCAAAGAGTTAATGGAGGAATTCCCTTCAGAACTGACATTTTATTATGTCTCGCGATCACAAAATGCTCAAGCGAATGCACTGGCTAAAATAGTCATAGCTCTGGTAGATCCAAATCGGGACGAGACAACCATCAGTATTTCCCACATTCCTGCAATTTCACCTTATGTTCAAATCAGAATAGAGGAAATTAATGAAATTAGTCCCATTCTTGAACCGTATAGTCATATTACAGGATGGATGTCGCCTATCTGGGAATACCTTAAAAATGGAACACTTCCACCTGATAGAGCCGAGAAAGAGAAAATATGGGGACGTGTGGTCAATTTTACTCTTTATGATAGACCAGATCACCTAGAGAAAATTCTCTACAAACATGTTTTTGATGGAGTTCTCTTCAGAGGAATTGATTGTGAAGAGACAATGGTTGTCATGAAAGAAGTGCATGCAGGAGTCTGTGGTGCCCACCAGTTTGGACACAGACTGTATGATCAGATTCGAAGGATTGGATACTTTTGTCCTTCAATGATACAAGATTGTGTTGATTTCACAAAGAAGTGTCATTCATGCCATGTACATGACAACTTCATTCATCAACCTCCAGAGTTTCTTCACACAACTAAATACTTGTGGCCATTTTCCACATGGGTAATGGATGTGGTAGGACCTTACCCTTCAGCTATGGCCAAGTAATTTAAGTATATTCTTACTACTACTGATTTCTTTTCCAAATGGGTAGATGCAATACCTCTCAATGAAGTTAGTTATATGTGCATTGTTAGCTTCATCAAGTCTAACATAATTACCATATTTGGTGTCCCTCATACCATATTTACGGACAATGGCACCAACTTATTTTCATCCGAGGTGAAGCAATCGTATCCAGAATACAACATCAAATCCAACCATTCATCTCGGTATCATGCAGTAGCCAATGGCCAGATAGAAGCTTTCAAAAAGACTCTGTCAAATATACTGAAAAAGATGGCGGATAAAGATGAGAAATCATGTCCTGATAAACTCTTTCATGCTTTATGGGCTTATCGGACTACCACCTGCACTACAGCTCGGTCAAATCCATATTCATTGGTATATGGAACAGAAGTAGTCTTTCCAATTGAAGTTCAACTACCCTCGCTCTGAGTTTTCATTTGTGATCAATCATCTACAGATGAACAATCTCAAAAGCAATTGAATTAATTGGAATGGTTAGATGAGAAAAGACTGTGCACTTTTCACCACTTGGAAGTCTATCAGAATCGAATAGCACAACATTGTAACAAAAAATTTCATCTTCGTTCATTCAATCAGGGAGAATTGATATTAGTTTTCAGAACTCTAATGATACCAGGAAAGAAACCTCCAAATCATGAGCCAAATGGGAAGGACCTTACTCAATACATAGGGTCTACTCCAATGGAGCATATTCATTAATCTTGATGGATGGAGAACTCATCACTACTCTAACCCATACTAGATTTTTGAAGCAGTATTTTGTATAAAAACAAAATATATAATCCATGGTCCAATATGACCTTGAACTTCACCACCGTCTAGAAAGACGTTATACTACATCGTCAACGATCCATGCATATGACCCTAAACTATTTGCACATATGTCCAACATGACGTTAAATTGTGTCCACTTCACCGTCCTTGCTATATGACATTAAACTATGAAACAATGGTCCATACATATGACCTTAAAATATTTGGATTCCATTCGTCTGACATAACGTTAAACTGTGACGTCTTAACTACATGATGCTAAACAGTACAGAAGTCCCTTACGTCCAGCATGACATTAAATTTCACCATCCACAGTCCATGCAATTGACCTTAATCTATTCACACTTTCGTCCAACATGACGCTAAACTGCATCGCCCTTTTTTCATCCAACACGACCTTAAACTATGAAAACGTCCCTTACGTCCATCATGACATTAAATGACATCATCAATGGTCTATACATATGACCTTAAACTATTTGTGTTACTTTCGACCAACATGACGTTAAACTATGAAAAACGTCCCTAATAGGTCCATCATGACATTAAATGGGGTACTATTTTGTCCTTACTGCATGACATTAGACAGCACATTCGTCTTTTTGTCCAACATGATGTTAAACTGTGTTGTCTCCATCCTCCTAACTACATGATGCTAAACTGTACAGAATGTCCTTTGATACGTCCGACATGACATTAAACTGTAATTTATCCCCGCTACATGACACTAAACTGTGCAGCACCAATAGTCCTAATTACAAGACTTTAAACTGTATAGTACCTTTAAATGTCCTACATGACATTAAACTATGCATCGTTACGGTTGTTGTTACCTCTTGTTTCTCACAACGAGTATTAATCACGTGATCTTAGAGAAAACCTCAACCATAACACTCTCTCTGGGCTACTAACCATGTGTAAGTCCCAACAACATCATTTTTTAGGTTGTTGTCCTCAAGAACAACTTGATCATTAATTCATTCTTTAATTGAAATACGCGGACATCGATCTTTGACTTCCAGGCTGGGTACGTAGGCAACCTCCCAAGGATCAAGCCCAAAACCAATCTCTTCACATCGGTGCACCTCCATCTCATGTAATGTTGATTCGTGAAACCACCCCTAGAATCAATATCTTTACATTGATTCACTTTCGTCCTTTCTATATGACATTAAACTATACAACACTGTTTTGTCCGGTATGACAATAAACTACAAATATTCTTTGATACCCTCACCTGATAGGGAACCATTATTTACATTGATTATTCAATCATGTTTCATTTCAAAGACTACATGCATACATGGCAATGCCCAAACATTTTATCTTGGGTTAAACCATCATTGAAATAAAGTCCCTTTTTACCCTTCACATGTACGAAACAAATTTGTACAGCGGATATTTCAAGAACTTCATGGGATTGATTCCCATCCTTATGGGATACGTAGGAACATTCGAGTTTCCAACGAATCCAGCCCCATTTCTTTTGGGACTAACCCCAAATTCCACTTTCAGTCCCTTGGCTGAAAAGTCCCCCTGAAAACACACACTGTGTATTTCTTATATTGGTCCAAGCTCTAAGACCCTAAACTAAGATGCCTAATCCTTTTGTCCCACACGATGTTAAACGGTAGTTTAAGAACTATGTATGACTTGATTCACATAATTATTAGATATGTAGTGAAGTACAACATTTCAATTCAGGACCCATCCACAACATGATTATGTTGAGCATTGATCTGTGTATCTCTGTATATATTGGACAATACCCATCTTTATGTGTCATAATCAAAACCTTAAATATTTTCAGATCTTCATTACCATTTTTTTTTACTTTTAGTCAACAAAAATTTCAAATTTCAGGGAGTTCTTTTACCTGAATATGCAGAATGTTCCCTTAGGCGGCCTTGCATAAACAGTCTCCATAACAGATTTGTCAGCCAAAAGGTACTATTATCTAAATATGTAGCCAATGGCCTTAGGTGGCCCTGCATAATTCAACCCCCTAACAGGTTTGTCGGATACTAGAAAATTCATTCTTAGGACAAAAGCCTATTTTGTCCTTATTGGTCTTAAATTACAGTATGTAGGGATCCGAAAAAAATAGCCATCCTTAACATATTTGTCCCATATCCTTTTTCAAGATCTGAAAGTATTCAAGCCTATGGTTTATATTCTGCTTCCCTATGTTTGGGTCAGACCTTCATAGGAGTGATATCCATCCAGTTCTTTGATAATCTTGTTTGGAAATATCTTCTCCATATTCAAGTACCTCTTTCCATACAGAAAACTCTAGAATTTGGAAAATGTGAATCTCCATAAATGTTCACTGGATTTTTAGCACTAGGAAAGTAAAATTCCAAGAGTTCTTTTTCCTGACTATGTAGCACGTGCCCTTAGGCAGCCTTGAATAAAAATTCTCCTAACAGACTTGTTAGCCAAAAGATGCTATTTATTTGACTACGCAGCCAATGCCCTTAGGTGGCCCTGCATAATTCAACCCCCTAACGGGTTTGTTAAATAATAGTAACTTCATTCTTGGAAACTACTTCTTCTGATTCCTTTTACCTCTTTTTCATATCATTCCTCAAATTCAAATATTCTTAAGCCAAATTTTACATATTTTCCCTCATAATTGAGTATGGTAATATGTTTTCAGATAAATTGTCAATGATTCGAGTCAATTCTAATTCATTCGGTCAAAGCTATTTTTGACCTTAAACATTAGCCTCTGTATGTCCGACATGCATGACTTTAAAATACCCACAAATGAAAAAGGAACTCTGAATAAAAGTCAAGTTCCATCCCACTAAACATACATTTTGTATGATTTAGGTAATATTGAGAAAATTAAAAGATTCGAAGATTGTAGGGTTATTTATAATAATCCTAGTAAAAATCAAACTATTCCTACTAGGCCCATTGGCTTATGTAAAATTTAAATCATGTAGCAATAGATTGAAGGTATGAATGATTGAAGATGAAGTGTTTTTCCTTGATACACAGGAGATAGAAAGACATCCACAGACTGAAGTCTCTTCTATTTTTCAAGAATTACAAAAGTCTTTCAACATAACTCTTCATTTAATTTACGACATCCCGAGATTCATTAGCAACCACCTGGAATTCATTCATTCAACTGGATACAATAAGAGATGCAGTGATACCATCTCTTCTTGGAACAATTGTAAAAGGATGTTCTTGAGTGCAGTTTGAGAAACATTTCTGCTGATCAAACAGGGACGTTGTTTCCGTCCAAGAGACTTGGGAGATGGATACATGGATTTGAGAATGGAGCATTGGAAGTAAAGTCCATTTAGAGAGGGTTCTCTTTTAAGATATTGTTATAATACCATGCTTGTCTTCTCTCCACCAACCGGTAGCAGAAAACATTTCAGCCCATGGGTTTTCCATTTTCATATCTACAAGGAACTGGCATGGAAGGAAAATTTGAAAGTTCACACCATTTTTGTTGCTCTTATTGCACAACATAACCGAAATAGAGGAGTAGCAGTGCAGCTACATTTTAGGGGTATAGTTATTTGCATCTGGAATATTGACTACTTGCAGATGACCATGACCATACAGAGACAGGTAGATTCTCTGTGGGAAATTAAGATAATATTTCTTCAAGTACTTAGCCAAATCTGGGAGAGTGTTCTCGCAGATATCATAGTAATCATGTCCAACAATGTTCATCATATCATCAATCCACTTGCTAGCCAGTTCATCAGTTGTTTCGATTCTCTCGAGAGCCATTGAATCTTCTCAAAAGTTGAACAAACCAACTCTTAAATGGGTTTATTTTTCATAAAATAAGTGAAGGAATTATGAAAAATGGCATAGGCATTAGGACGCGCAATACAAAACTTGGAGTGCAAGTGTTAGTTTTCCGTGCTAGTTTTTTATGTGCATGTATAAACCACTCAAGTGTAAACACATCTACAGTAGCGCGACTGCAATGAAACAGCGGAAAATCGAGCAACCTGTGCTGTGAAGGCCACTTGCATGGAGAGATCTCGAAAGACTAAAATCCAGATGCTTTGTACAGAAATGGGGCCACATATTTATAGGCCACATCTGTACCCTACTTGCTGAAGTCTGTGTAGCTGGAAGTTGCACGCCATACCTTGTGCGCCACAGCATGCGCACCATACACTTGTGTGCCACCATTCCTTTAGTTTTTTTTCCTCAGAGTCACATCCTCATTTCATTCGGATCCAACACTGAGGGGGGGATTTTGTTAACTCTCCTTTTCGTCACATTGTCTAAAATAATGTAATGGGAAATGACTTAGAAAAAATTGATTCATCCTTTGTAGAAAACATCCAAAATAAAAAAATGCATGAACAAGGCTTCAAATGGACAAGGGTCGTGCATGTTCCATCACTGTTGCGCAAGTATACTTGCGCACCACCTAATGGTCGCACAAGTGACTTGTGCGCCCTAAAGGATAATTGCCCGGGGACTTCTCCAGCCTATAAATAGACCCTGTGGGCCCCCATTTCGAGAGTATTTTTCCACAATTCACAAATAGAGATCTGAACGCCCAAGTCTCTACTTTAGGTCTTCCAAACTCTTCTAAGGTAATTATTTACCTTTAATGGAAGTTCTAAACAGGAGGAGTAAGGTCTATGTGTTAGAATTCACTAACAATTGTGCGCCTAAGTGTTTTACCAGTAAGGGAAATGAACACACTTGTGTGCCGCCCTACTTCTTCATCATAACTTGTGTGCCATCTTCTTGAAAGACTCTAGGAATAATACCAAGGGTTTGAGCCAAGTCTCGCCCAAGTATTACCCTAAGGAATGAAAAGCGTGCAAGTACCCATGTGCCGTGTAGGTATACCTGCGCGCCCAAGACTTGCACGCCCATGCAGTAACTGCGCACCTACCAATACTTGCACGCCCCTACCGTTTTAGGTTCCTTTCCTGCCCATTTCACCCATCTTATGTCATTCCACCTCTCCTATTGAAGTTTTAGTATTCAAGACACTCTTCAGAGCCATTTATGGAATGATTTCTTGATTTGGATTCCTTATCAGAAAGGAACTTCGTGGAACATCTCTCAAAATATAGTGATTTATAGATCTTTATATCACTAATGATTGAGATTTATTTCATTCAACCTCATCCTTTAAGATGAGATAATCCTTAACTTGGGCCTCTTTTTCCGGAATAATCCCCAGTCATAAATCTCAAATATGGCCTTCCTTTTCAGGAGTAAGCCCCAATCTCAAATATTGGATTCCTTTTCAGGAGTATGCCCCAATCTCAAATATGGGCTTCCTTTTAATGAGTAAGCCCCAGTACAAATTCTCATTAATATGCGCATACTCCTTAGGAGTAAGCCCCAAGTCCTCTTTTAACCTGGGCCTCCTTTTCAGGAGTAAGCCCCAGTCTCAAATATGTGCATCCTCCCTAGGAGTATGCCCCAAGCCCATTAATTTTTCAAGTCCCTTAAACTAGGCCTCCTTTTTAGGAGTAAGCCCCAGTCTTAATTTCTCTTAACCAGTTCTAATTTTCTTTTGATTTGTGGTTTCTTTCTCAAGACTAAAACTCAATCATAATTCCCCTCCTAACTTGGGAATCTTCCTTAGGAGTAAGTCTCAAGATTAGAGTATCCAAATATCCATAAAGTACATATACCTTTATGGAACCTGTTCCTAGATTTCTTCCCTGAAGTAAATCTTAATCCTTATCTATTTTTGGCAGTCATAAACATATAAGCCCCACATCATTGCATCTTTCGTGGCACAGTTGTCTAGTTTCATCAATACCTCTTTTTTCTCACACCGAGAATGACTCACGTGAGCTTAGAGTGTAAAAGTAATCATGACTTCTTTCTTTGAGCCATCAATCATGCATAAGCATCATACTCCCTTATTCGAACTGCATGGGTTCTGATTCTTTTTCCAAAACAAAGGATACGTAGGTAGCCCATCAACGGGTATGATCCCAATTCTGAAATAATCCATGTCCTCCTGAATGACAACAAACATCAAGTGCCCCACTGAGTGGCTTTAAAACTAGTATGGTCATCATAATGAACAAGATATTTTTATGTATTTTAAGGATACCATCAACTATGAATCTCTAACAAATATAGATGATTCTTCATCGATGAAGAACCTAGAATACATATAAAAGATTCTCTAAATTTCTTACATATCAATCATTGATTGTCAGACTAAAGGAAATCTCATTTTATACTTGGTAGTGTAATAAGGATTCACGAACATAACTTAAATCTATAAAGAGAGACCCGAAGTAGACAATAATTCCCCTCAAAATGGTGTGATGAGTCCGACCTCCGATCCTCTATACCAATGCAAATTCCTAAGCCTCATCAGTTCATAACTAATGAGTGCCAACCTTTGGAAAGTTGGTCCAAATGGATATGGAATCATGGGATGATTCTGGTTCTATGAACAAACCCGTTAGAAACCGTTTGGAATGTATGGACCTTCAATCAATGAGGTTATCCATGATTCCAGAGGGAAACAAAAAATGGTGAACCCGATGTGAATCCTTAACCATATTAAAATAATATTTTTCTTATTTGTTAGGACCCTATTTAAAACTCAATGAGAGGGCCAACAAAACAATCATTGACATATGTACTCATCCAAAAGATGTAGTGGTTGAATTTATCTTGATTACGTATGTTACATAAAACAGGAACTCCTTTTCATGATTTTCTGCATTCTATGAAATGGAAGCTCTCAAGTTCACAGCTATGAATACCACTGCTATGAATACCGCTGCTACAAATGCCACTGCTTCTACCCCTACTGGATCGTCATCTATTCTGAGGATGACATCACCTACTCAGTGTCTTCAATGCTAGGTATGAAATGCGCTGGTTAAGGAGTATCGTCAACATGGCAAAATTCCATCTCTGGAGGCTACTCGACAAGCCCTACATTTGAAAAATTCAACCTGGTCATCTAGACAATGACGACCAGCGATCAAGAAACATGCGGTGCTAACTACCGCCTCCAACCGTTTCGGGTCGTTATCCCCGGAATGCAATCACAATTCACTCCCATATTATGGGGAGGTGAATGAGCAGGTCCCTCAGGGCTGTAATTCAAAGAATCAGGAGTCCTTCCTAAGGTCTCCTCTCAACAATCGCCGCCAGACTCGTGTTGCAGTACGCCCTCAACATGATGAGGGTACTGACTCCAAGCATTCAACTCAGGTTCCCCGAACCCAAGTAGGCAATACGAACTTCCAGAGGCAAAATCCCATCAATAGTGAGCAGGTTCTCATCTCTGCCATCTTCGGAAAAGTCCACCAACCTAACTTGGTGGCAATCAAAGAGCGGGCACATACAACTGGCCGTTTTAATTCCGTTGTCCAGCAAACTCGTCTGGCAGCATCACATCAATCCCTCCAGGAAATTCTGATGGAGTACTATAGGCACGAACATACACCTGTTTATACATCATCAGCTAGTCAGCATACTCACCGAACTACATATGTTGGAGCTCGTCAACCATGTTCGGCAAAGTACAATCAGCAGACCCATACACCTGCTAGTATTAATCAATCCGTACAACAGTCTCGCTTGGTAGCACATGGAGAAGTCAGTCGGAAAGCTCTGGTGACAAACAGGAGGCAGACTCAACTCTCTTCCCCCACACTTGAGTACTGTCAGGATTCACTTATCGTAAAAGGAGTACAGGAGAAGGTACACACACCTACTCCAAGCACAGAATGGACGTATATCCCCATTCCGGCAGCTAAAGTCACCAAGCATATTTTATCAATGATGAAAGAGATGAAGCAAATCCCTGCTCATATTCTAGATGCTTTCCATGATATTATAACAGCTTCAACAGCATCTTATGGAAAGACACATAAATCTATCCCTTCCAATGGAGTGACACATCAATAGTTCACTCCGGAACAGACACACACATCTGTTCCAGTCCAAGAGGGTTGTGTGGAATACTCCCCCATATCATATAGACAACCAAGTCAGGCACATACACCTGATTTGAGTGGATATCATCAGCCTAACCTAGCCATCTCTCCTAATCAGGCACATACACCTGCTCAGAGAATCCACTTTCCTCAAAAAGTGGTTTCTAAGGCGAGTAAGAGGGCGTCTAAGAAGAAGTCCCGCCAAGAATAGTCAGGAGATCATAAGCCAATCTATAACAAGGCCTTTCTCGATGCTGGAGTTCTTGAATCCCTCAGACAGTTATCTTTTGGAATTCAAGATTCTACTCCCTCATTTCCCAATAGTGGGAACATTAATTCCGAAGGTCTTCAATAGAAAATTTCTCATGAAGGCTTGCTTCATGACAATTCGGTCGATCTTGATGTTTCATCTTCAGATTAGAGCCAGAAGAACCCTCTGTGTGGTCAGAAGACCAAGGAGAAAGAGATATTATATTTTGCTGTAACCCATTATGGTGGTCATCCCCATGATAATGAATTTCATTGTGAAATTCATATCCGCAGTAGTGATGCACATTGCCCAGAAAATGCTCCAGTGGACAATGTAGGGCCGAGAAAGGCCTCTTATCTTGAGGCACTTGCAAATGCGAAACCAGTCATCTCTGATGCTTCATCGCTAGCAGGTGAAATACTTTCTCAATTAGAAGATAGCACAGGGTGTAGGTCATTCACCGAACCACCCCTAAGACATGCATCTTCTAGTTTGATCTGTGATTTCTCTACCAATCTTATTGAATTCGATGAAGAAACAAGGAAGCACTAGCTCTAGTTAAATCAGGTAGAAGAATCTTCATTGAATGATAAAGAAGAAATGTTGAACATGAGAAAGCAACTGGTTAAGGGTGATGTGATTGTTATGTTTTGGCCTCTGGCTGACTCTCAGTATGACATTCCAGAGATGTTGACAGAAGATGAAATTCTGGATATTCGTCTCAACATATGGAAAAATCTTTGTCAGTTGAAAAAAAGTATTATCTTATGATGAATATGAAAATCATATTATGATAATATAAGGGCTACAACATCAGATTGATTTGGCATCTCTCTCAGTCTCTCGATATCCGAAGGCTGAAAAGTAACAGAGAGCCCTTCAGCGTTCATGCCTTGGCTCCCTAAGAATATTGTGCCAGTTAATTTCCAACGCACTATCTGGTATTCATGTCAGAGGATGGGGTGTTCATGGAGCACTAAATTTCATGTTGCTCTCCAGTCATCAAAGCCCACCGAAAATGGTCTCATGCAATGTTATTTCCCATGGCCGGCCATAGTCAATGGGCATTGTTTGTAATCAAAAGCTTGCCCAAGAAAAAGCCTCAATTAGTTCCTCTCAAAATCAAGAATACAGAGAAGAAGTTGTTGAATTACTCCTGCATCAAGCAAAAGAGAATATTGAACATGCCTCTCGTATGGAGCAAGCACATCATCAAGTGATAGAAGTGTCAGAAATCATCCAACGGGCTTTTGAACTGGGTGATAAAAGTGGATACAGGTTGACGCATCCAGTTAAATTCTGGACTAAGTTCTGCAAGATCAGGAGAGATTTTACGAAAGTCTCAGACATAACATGTCAAGAGCCACCCCAGCTCGCCAAACTGGGGACTCTTTTAAACCAACCCTCAGAATCAACAAATACGATTCGAGGAGTTGTGCAAAGACAGAAGGAACAGCCCCACTCCACCGGACTGGGGTCCTTTTCAAATCAGCAATCCCCTCCTCAGATAAAGTCAGTCATTTCTCGATTGGGGAATAAGCATCAATAGGAACGAAGAGCCAAATTATCAAGAGATTCTCTCCAAATTATGGTTCGTCAAGATGTTCCTGAGGGATTGAGTCAACAAAAGGCAATGTCTCATTAAAGACATCGACGAGGACAATATCACAGAAATACTGATATCAGGGATGTGATGTGTTATGCATCAATCAATGTCATCAATGTCATTTTTGATGATCCAACAGATGAGGTTCACTTAGGGGATTCAGATGAAGAGGTTCTTGCTCAGGAAGTTGTACGCACAGACACAAATGGAGAAGGTGTGCGTACAAAAAATCAAAGGTTTACCCAGAATCTGGGTGTTCCTTCAAATAACCCACTTCCCCCTCTCCGAAAGGGATCAGACATGGGGAAGGCAAAGAATCAGGATTCATATCTTTCCTCTGGAGATGGCCAATCACTCTCATTAGAGAAATGATTTGCGCAATAGGAGGAAGAAATGAAGGAATTGAGGAAGATGAATGCAGAACTACTTCAGGGTAGTCTTCCTTCTAATCATGCTAGAGTCAGTCATCCAAGGGAGTTTTTTGCAGCTACTAAGATGGATCACGAATATCCTCCTTTATCAGTACACCCTTAAAGGTCTAATCCTATGGGTCAAGTGTAACAACAATTGACAGTGCTGCCATCAGTTGCAGTACCTACTGCCATACCTGTCCAGACTCCAGTCATTGCACCTGCCCAAGTCCAGGTTAAACCAGATGTTTCTCAAAAGTTAATAACTACCATTGAGTCATTAAGAGCTCAGTTAGAGACTATGGGAGGGAAGCGTGTGCAGGTTCAACCAGAAAAAAAGCTTACCCTGAATGGGTATATTCAATCTCCCCCCCCCCCATCAAATTTTGGGAATATTGTATTCCCTATTTTCAATGGATAAGGAGACCCTAAATAGCATTTGACGCATTACGTGTCTTGTTGCGATCCTATGACGGGAACTCCGGAGCAGTAAGAAGCAGTGAAACTCAGATGCTTCGTGCGAACTTTGTAAGGACCGGCCTTTGTCTGGTACACAAGCATGAAATCCAGGTCAATTACCAGATGGGAAGATCTCCGTCAATGATTTCTTCTTCAATTCAGCTCAATATATCTAAAGACAATAGTTTTCGATCTTACAAAATGTAAGAAAAGCGATAATGAAAGAGTCTCTAATTTCATTGCTTGCTGGAAGGGATTAACATATTCCCTATGCTTAGAACTCCCTCAAGAGGAATTGTTGCCAATCTGTGTGGAAAATATGGGTGACGAATTATGCACACCACTGATCCCTATAAAATACACAGGAGGGTTTCGAGACCTCACTTCAATCGCTCAACAAATTGAAGATTCTCTTATACAGACTAAGGGTAAATCTCATGCAATTCCATCATCTCCAGGAAGGAGAATGAGTAAAGTCGAAACTGCTACAGTTATGCTTAAACAAGCACATGTACCTGCTTCTACCTTAAAACCTTCATCTTTTTTAAGGGCTCCACCTCCTGAGCGCAAAAAAAAAGGCAGTTTCATCAAGACGATCAAAATGATCAAAGACGAAAACAATTTGAGGATCTGAAGAGCAAGACATACTCTTTCCAAAATGAACATGTTCCTGGTTACTTTATTTCAGACCCAGAAAATAATTTGGTTTAGCTGCCAATGCCCAAGAGGCCAAACAAGGAAGGAGTTTAAGATCTTCCCAATTATTTCCCCTTTCATCAATTTCTGGTGCATCCCATATAGAAGTGTTTTTTCTTCAATGATCTCCTGCAAAAGATGGTGGACTCGGGACAAGTCAAACTGAAAGGCACTGCAGCCTAGGTATCATGTGTCACTGCTACAGTTCCAGAGAAGGAAGGCGAGTGGCAAGAAGTCAAAAGCAAAAATGCACAAAAATTTGATGATTGGATCATCATAAAGACAATTAACCAAACTCATGCTATTTTGCGAATGAAATTGAAGAAACCAATTGTACCTTCTTCCATTAATGCCATAGCAGAACCCTCTTCATAAGAGGGAAAATCCTCAAAGAAACGACATGATTCAATGAATGAAAAAGAATCAAAATAAGATGTGTATGTGTCAAAAGCTAAGTTGTCGTTGACTCTGGCAGACTTCATGCCATCTTCTTCAAATCAACGTGCACCTCCCCACAAAACGGAATAGACTAAATTGGCTTGTCAGGAAAAATCCCCATCAGATGAAGAGTTGATTTTCGGTTCTGTTAATATGATTCAATTAACATATCCATATGCCATTTCCAGTTTTGATTTCGATGAGAATTAATTCACTACATCAAATAGAGGAATCAGAGGAAGTTCCATAGGCTCAGGATATAGGGGAAGAAGTGGATCATTCAGAAGCCACTATTCCAATTCTACCCCTTCTTGAACTGTGTACGCAGCAGAAACTCGTGGTAGAGCCCTTCAACGAGCTCAGAAAGAACAAGCAAGTTCTTCCACTAATAGCAAATTCAGTCCTGGCACAATTATTTTGGAAGACCGTTTTAAGGTTCCATCTTCTTCCTCTCAGCAAGTAAATAGACCTAATTGGTCTAATCTTCTAAAGCCAGGAGTATTACCAACTCTTATCCTGGTACAAGTGCATCGATTTCCAAAGCATCAACTTCCAAGGCACCTGTTAAACCACATGTTTTTGTTGGGAAACGGAGACCTCTGGATCAAAAGTATGATGTATTGTAACACTTGGCCCAAGTACCATCCATGTAATCAATTCTAGATGCTTTGAATATGTCTAAAGATCTTCAAGAGGCACTCATCGAGGCTTTGTCAAGTCCTCAGGAGCTTGAAACTGAAATTACTGCAGCTGAAGTCTATCACATAGAGAATAATCCTACAGAATGCCATACAATAATATATTTTATTGATGAAGTTGAATATGATGTTGTGATTGGGTGTATTAGACCTTTGTACTTATCTGGAAAGGTCAATGGTGTACACATCCGAAGAGCTTTCATTGACTATTGCTCAGGAGTCAACCTAATACCCATTCGTACACTTTGTCGATTGGGCCTCACGGAATATGATTTATCTCATTCAACCATGATGTTACAAGTATATGACAAAAATGAACAAGAACCACTGGGTGAAGATACACTCAGAACTCATTTTGGAGGTCTTGTATCCAATTTAGATTTCATGGTTGCTGATCAAGACTCAACCTTCAACATCCTGCTTGGAAGACCCTGGCTACATCTACATGCGGCTATCCCTTCATCATACCATCAATGTATCCAATATTGTTTCGATAGACATTTTGGGACATTTTATAGTGATAAGGCCCCATTCAAGACTTGTGAGTCTCAATACATTGAGGCGTAATTCAATCACATGATGGGAAGGGAGAAATACACAACAAAGAATATTACCAAAATTAATGCTCCATATGGTTTTGAAAAGATACTAGTAAATCCATTTGTGCATGTGAGTATAGATTATGTGTTGCCTATCAGTCAAATTGATAGGATAGATCCAAATCAAAATACTCTTATGGAAAGATCCATAATGTCAACTACTGCAATCAAGCCAGACCACATGCGAGAAATTGGTGATTCTCCAAGTAGTGATGAAATCCCAAATGGTGACGTCTTCATTTCATCTTCTAAAATCCGACAAGTTTATACTTCACCAATTAGGCCAAAAGAAGTTATAGAAACATCAGAGGTGAGCAATGATGTCGATTCTCAATCCATCATCTCCCCTTTATTACTCAAAGAAGACCCTTCATCATCAATCGGGTCGGAAATGGAAACTTCTTCTTCAAGATGTGCAACTTTTGACATCTCTTCTAATCATGAAAATTCTGCTTTATCATCTACTATGCAAGTAGAAATGGAAGAAATAACACATGATGAAGATTAAGAGGAAGATCTCAGAGATGCTCCTCCATCATATGAAGAGGGTATCTCTACCACCGTGGATGAACTCAGAGAAATAAATCTGGGTACAAAAGAAGATCCACGCCCAACATTAATCAGTGCGGCCATGAATCTTGAAGAGAAAGAGATGTATATTTCCTTTCTAAAGAAAAATAGAGATATATATTCTTCGAACTATACAGAAATTGTCGGGCTTGATCCTGATGTTGCTACTCATCATTTGGGTTTACCAGAAGAACATCGATGATTTAAGCAAGCCGTGAGAATAACACACCAAACTTATGCTTCCAAAATTGTAGCTGAAGAGGATAAACATATCAAAGCTAAATTCATCAAAGAATTTCAATATCCCAAGTGGTTGGCTAATATTTTCCCTGTAAAGAATAAGAACAGACAAATTAGAGTTTTCATCGATTTCAGAGATCTTAATCGGCATTGTCCTAAGGATTATATCCTAGTTCTGATTACAGAATTTCTAATTGATGTAACAGCTGGTAATGAAGAATTTTACTTCATTGATGGATATTCGGGATATAATCCAATCCAAATGGCCCTATAAGATAAGGAATCCACAGCTTTCATAGCCCCTCAGGGTGTGTTTTGCTACCGGGTAATTCCCTGTGGCTTAATGAATGCGGGCGCTACATATCAGCGTGCCATGCATCGTATCATCAAACCCATTCTAGGGAAGTTTTTTGAATGCTATGTAGACTATTTGGTGGTCAAATCCAAACAAAATTCTAATTACTTGGCTGATTTGGAAGTCATATTCCACATGCTTCGACAACATATTTTGAAGATAATCCACTTAAAATGTGCTTTTGGTGTAACCTCGAGAAAATTTCACGGCTTTGTTGTATGACATCGCGGTATTGAAGCCAATCCTGAGAAAAAAATTCAATCCTTTGTATGTCACCTCCTCGAAATTTGAAATAATTAAGAGGACTTTAAGGACACCTAGCCTATATTCGGCGTTTCATCGCCAATTTGGCAGGAAAAAGTTTACCCTTCACCAAATTGATGAAGAAGGGAGTCACTTATCAGTGGACTGAAGAATTTCAAGAGGCATTCGATATTCTCATGAAATATCTCTTGATTCAACTAGTACTCATGCCACCTATTGAAGGAAGACCACTTATCCTCTATGTGAGAGCTCTAGAGCGATCATTGGGTGCCTTACTTGCTCAGAAGAATGACGCTGGGAATGAAAACAGCCTCTACTACCTCAGTCAGACTATGCATGAAAAAGAATCCCAGTATTCAAGTATTGAGAAGTGCTACCTGGCATTAATCATTTAAGTTCATAAGATGAGACACTACCTGCAACATCATGAGGTCCAATTGGTATCTCGCAATAAGCTGCTCAAATTCATCCATAGTTGTCCAATGCTTAGAGGACGTCTGGAAAGGTGGGAAGTTATTTTGCATCAATTTGTTATTTATTATGTGTCTCAAAAGGCAATAAATGGCCAAGCACTGGCTGATATCCTGGATGAACAACCTTCATTGCAAGAAACATCATCAGATATTGAACTCCATGATGAGGAAATCTTCTATATTCAGGAAAGTCCTCAGGCATGGGAAATGTATTTTTATGGTGCTTCTAGAAGTCCAATAGGGAGGAAAATGGAAAATCCTAAAATCAACAAAGTTGGCTTAGGAATTGTGCGCATTTCTCCAGAAAAGGCAGTGTTACCTTATTCCTTCTTATTGTGGGAAGGTGGTACCAATAATGAAGCAGAATACCAAGCTCTCATCACAGGCTTGGAATTGGCACTTCAAGCACAAGTGAACCACTTTAAGGTGAAATGTGATTCAGACATGGTAATCAGACAAGTAAATGGGGATTATTCCATCAGAAAAGAAGAACTAATCCCTTTATATGATTACATCAGAAAGTTAATGGAGGAATTCCCTTCAGAACTGACATTTTATTATGTCTCGCGATCACAAAATGCTCAAGCGGATGCACTGGCTAATATAGTCATAGCTCTGGTAGATCCAAATCGGGACGAGACATCCATCAGTATTTCCCACCATCCTGCAATTTCACCTTATGTTTGAATCATAATAGAGGAAATTAATGAAATTAGTCCCATTCTTGAACTGTATAGTCATATTACAGGATGGATGTCCCCTATCTAGGAATACCTTCAAAATGGAACACTTCCACCTGATAGAGCCGAGAAAGAACAAATCTGGTGATGTGTGGTAAATTTTACTCTTTATGATAGCCTAGATCACCTAGAGAAAATTCTCTACAAACATGGTTTTGATGGAGTTCTCTTCAGAGGGATTGATTGTGAAGAGACAATGGATTTCATGAAAGAAGTGCATGTAGGAGTCTGTGGTGCCCACCAGTCTGGACACAGACTGTATGATCAGATTTGAAGGCTTGGATACTTTTGTCCTTCAATGATACAAGATTGTGTTGATTTCACAAAGATGTGTCATTCATGCCAAGTACATGCCAGCTTAATTCATCAACCTCCAGAGTTGCTTCACACAACTAAATACTTGTGGCCATTTTCCACATGGGGAATGTATGTGGTAGGACCTTACCCTTCAGCTACGACCAAGCAGTTTAAGTATATTCTTACTGCTACTGATTTCTTTTCCAAATGGGCAGATGCAATACCTCTCAAGAAAGTTAGTTATATGTGCATTGTTAGCTTCATCAAGTCTAACATAATTACCATATTTGGCGTCCCTCATACCATATTGACGGACAATGGCACCAACTTCTTTTCATCCGAGGTGAAGCAATTGTATCCAGAATACAACATCAAATCCAACCATTCATCTCGGTATCATACAGTAGCCAATATCCAGATAGATGGTTTCAAAAAGACTCTTTCAAATATACTGAAAAATATGGTGGATAAAGATGAGAAATCATGGCCTGATAAACTCTTTCATGCTTTATGGGCTTATCGGACCACTACCTTCACTAAATCTCGGTCAACTCCATATTCATTGGTATATGGAACAAAAGTAGTCTTTCCAATTGAAGTTTAACTACCCTCGCTCTGAGTTTTCATTTGTGATCAATCATCTACAGATGAACAATATCAAAAGCGATTGAATGAATTGGAATGGTTAGATGAGAAAAGACTGTGCACTTTGCACCACTTGGAAGTCTATCAGAATTGAATAGCACAAGATTGTAACAAAAAATTTCATCTCCGTTCATTCAATCAGGGAGAATTGGTATTAGTTTTCAGAACTCTAATGATACCAGGAAAGAAACCTCCAAATCTTGAGCCAAATGGGAAGGACATTACTCAATACATAGGGTCTACTCCAATGGACCATATTCATTAATCTCGATGGATGGAGAACTCATCACTACTCCAACCAATGCTAGATTTTTTAAGAAGTATTTTGTATAAACACAAAATATATAATCCATGGTCCGGTATGACCTTAAACTGCACCACCGTCTAAAAAGACGTTAAAATACATCATCAACGGTCCATGCATATGACCCTAAACTATTTTCACATACGTCCAACATGACGTTAAATTTTGTCCCCTTCATCTTCCTTGCTATTTGACATTAAACAATGCAACAACGGTCCATACATATGACCTTAAACTATTTGGATTCCTTTCGTCTCACATAACGTTAAACTGTGACGTCTTAACTACATGATGCTAAACGGTACAGAAGTCCCTTACGTCCAACATGACATTAAATTTCACCATCCAGGGTCCATGCATATGACATTAAACTATTCACACTTTCGTCCAACATGACGCTAAACTGTATCGCACTTTTTTCATCCAACATGACCTTAAACTGTGAAAAAGTCTCTTACGTCCATCATGACGTTAAATGACATCATCAATGGTATATACATATGACCTTAAACTATTTGTGTTACTTTCGTCCAACATGACGTTAAACTATGAAAAACGTCCCTAATACGTCCAACATGACGTTAAATGGTTTACTATTTTGTCCTTACTGCATGACATTAAACAGCACATTCGTCTTTTTGTCCAACATGATTTTAAACTGTGTTGTCTCCATCGTCCTAACTACATGATGCTAAACTGTACAAAAAGTCCTTTGATACGTCCTACATGACATTAAACTGTACTTTGTCCCTGCTACATGACACTAAACTGCGCAGCACCAATAGTCCTGATTACAAGACTTTAAACTATATAGTACCTTTAAATGTCCTACATGACATTAAACTATGCATTGTTAAGGTTTTTGTTACCTCTTGTTTCTCACAATGAGTATGAATCACGTGATCTTATAGAAAACCTCAACCATAACACTCTCTCTGGGCTACTAACCATGTGTAAGTCCCAACAACATCATTTTTTAGGTCGTTGTCCTCAAGAACAACTTGATCATTAATTCATTCTTTAATTGAAATACACAGACATTGATCCTTGCCTTCCAGGCTGGGTACGTAGGCAACCTCCCAAGGATCAAGCCCAAAACCAATCTATTCACATCGGTGCACCTCCATCTCATATAATGTTGATTCGTGAAACCACCCCTAGAATCAATATATTTACATTGATTCACTTTCGTCCTTTCTATATGACGTTAAACTATACATCACTGTTTTGTCCAGTATGAAAATAAACTACAAATATTCTTTGATACCATCACCTGATAGGGAACCATTATTTACATTGATTATTCAATCATGTTTCATTTCAAAGACTACATGCATACATGGAAATGCCCAAACATTTTATCTTTGGTTAAACCATCATTGCAATAAAGTCCCTTTTCACCCTTCACATGTACGAACCAAATTTGTACAGAGGGTATTTCAAGAACTACATGGGCTTGATTCCCATCCTTATGGGATACGTAGGAACATTCGAGTTTCCCTCGAATCCAGTCCCAAGTCTTTTGGGACTAACCCCAAATTCCACTTTCAGTCCCTTGGCTGAAAAGTCCCCATGAAAACACACACTGTGTATTTCTTATATTGGTCCAAGCTGTATGACCCTAAACTATGATGTCTAATCCTTTTGTCCCACACGAAGTTAAACGGTAGATTAAGAACTATGTATGGCTTGATTCACATAATTATTAGATATGTAGTGAAGTACAACATTTCAATTCAGGACCCATCCACAACACGATTATGTTGAGCATTGATCTGTGTATCTCTGTATACATTGGAAAATACCCATCTTTATGTGTCATAATCATAACCTTAAATATTTTCAGATCTTCATAACCAATTTTTTTACTTTTAGTCACAAAAATGTCAAATTCCAGAGAGTTCTTTTACCTGAATATGCAGTATGTTCCCTTAGGCGGCCTTGCTTAAACAGTCTCCATAACAGATTTGTCAGCCAAAAGATACTATTATCTGAATATGTAGCCAATGACCTTAGGTGGCCCTGCATAATTCAACCCCCTAACAGGTTTGTTGGATATTTGTAAATTCATTCTTAGGACGAAAGCCTATTTTGTCCTTATTGGTATTAAATTACAGTATGTAGGGATCCGAAAAAAATAGACGTCCTTAACATATTTGTCCCATATCCTTTTTCAAGATCTGAATGTATTCAAGCCTATGGTTTATATTCTTCTTCCCTATGTTTGGGTCAGACCTTAATAGGAGTGATATCCATCCAGTTCTTTGATAATCTTCTTTGGAAATATCTCCTCCATATTCAAGTACCTCTTTCCATACAGAAAACTCTATAATTTGGAAAATTTGAATCTCCATAAATGTTCACTGGCTTTTTAGCACTAGGAAAGTAAAACTCCAAGAGTTATTTTGCCTGACTATGTAGCACGTGCCCTTAGGCAGCCTTGAATAAATAGTCTCCTAACAGACTTGTTAGCCAAATGATGCTATTTATTTAACTATGCATCCAATGCCCTTAGGTGGCCCTGCATAATTCAACCCCCTAACAGGTTTGTTAAATAATAGTAACTTCATTCTTGGAAACAACTTCTTCTGATTCCTTTTAACTCTTTTTCATATCATTCCTCAAATTCAAATATTCTTAAGCCCATGTTTACATATTTTCCCTCATAATTGATTATTGTAATATGTTTTTAGATAAATTGTCAAAGATTTGAGTCAATTCTAATTCATTCGGTCAAAGCTATTTTTTACCTTAAACATTAGCCTCTGTATGTCTGACATGCATGAATTTAAACTGCCCACAAATGAAAAAGGAACTCTGAATAAAAGTCAAGTTCCATCCCACTAAACATACATTTTGTATGATTTAAGTAATATTGAGAAAAATAAAAGATTCGAAGTTTGTAGGGTTATTTATAATAATCCTAGTAAAAATCAAACTATGCTTACTAGGTCCATTGGCTTATGAAAATTTTAAATCATGTAGCAATAGAATGATTGTATGAATGATTGAAGATGAAAGTGTTTTTCATTGATACACAGGAGATAGAAGGACATCCATAGACTGGAGTCTCTTCTATTTTTCAATAATTACAAAAGTCGTTCAACATAACTCATCATTTGATTTACGGCATCCCGAGATTCATTAGAAACCACCTGGAATTCATTCATTCAACTGGATACAATAAGAGATGAAGTGATACCATCTCTTCTTGGAACAATTGTAAAAGGATATTCTTGAGTGCGGTTTGAGAAACATTTCTGCTGATCAAACAGTGACTTTGTTTCCATCCAAGAGACTTGGGAGATGGATACATGGATTTGAGAATGGAGCATTGGAAGTAAAGTACATTTAGAGAGGGTACTCTTTTAAGATATTGATCTAATACCATGCTTGTATTCTCTCCACCAACCGGTAGCAGAAAACATTTCAGCCCATGGGTTTTCCATGTTCATATCTACAAGGAACTGGCATGGAAGGAAAATTTGAAAGTTCACATCATTGTTGTTCCTCTTAATGCACAACATAACTGAAATAGAGGAGTAGCAGTGCAGCTACATTATAGGGGTATAGTTCTTTGCATCTGGAATATTGACTACTTGCAGATGACCATGACCATACAAAGACAGGTAGATTCTCTGTGGGAAATTAAGATGATATTTCTCCAAGTACTTAGCCAAATCTGGGAGAGTGTTGTCGCAGATATCATAGTAATCATGGCCAACAATGTTCATCATTTCATCAATCCACTTGCTAGCCAGTTCATCAGTTGTTCCGATTCTCTCGAGAGCCATTGAATCATCTCAAAAGTTGAATAAACCAACTCTTAAATGGGTTTATTTTTCATAAAATATGTGAAGGAATTAAGAAAAATGGCAAAGGCATTAAGACGCGCAAGACTAAACTTGGCCCGCAAGTGTTATTTTTCCGTGCTAGTTTTTGATGTGCCAGTATAAACCACGCAAGTGTAAACACTTCTACAGTAGCGTGACCACAATGAAACAGCGGAAAACCGAGCAACCTGCGCAGTGAAGGCCACTTGCATGGAGAGATCTCGAAATACTGAAATCCGGATGCTTTGCATGGAAATGGGTCCATATATTTATAGACCACATCTGTACCCTACGTGATGAAGTCTGTCCAGTTGGAAGTTACACGCCATACCTTGTGCGCCACAGCATGCGCACCATACACTTGTGTGCCACCTTTCCTTTAGTTTTGTTTTTTTCCCTCAGAGTCACATCCTCATTTCTTTCAGATCCAACACTGATGGGGGACTTTTGTTAACTCTCCATTTCGTCACATTGTCTAAAAGAATGTAAAGGGAAATGACTTAGTACAAATTGATTCATCCTTTGTAGAAAACATAAAAAATCGACAAATTCATGAACAAGGCTTCAAATGCATAAGGGTCGCGCAAGTTCCATCACTATCGCGCAAGTATACTTGCGCGCCAACTAATGGTAGTCCAAGTGACTTGTGCGCCCTAAAGGATAATTGCCCAGGGACTTCTCCAGCCTATAAATAGACCATGTGGGCCCCCCATTTAGAGAGTATTTTTCCACAATTCACAGATAGAGCTTTGAACGCCGAAGTCTCTTCTTTAGGTCTTCCAAACTCTTCTAAGGTAATTATTTACCTTGAATGGAAGGTCTAAACAGGAGGAGTAATTTCTAAGTGTTAGAATTCACTAACCATTGTGCGCCTAAGTGTTTTACCCGTAAGGGAAATGAAAACACTTGTGCGCCGCCCTACTTATTCATCATAACTTGTGTGCCATCTTCTGGAAAGACTCTAGGAATAATACCAAGGGTTTGAGCCAAGTCTCGCCCAAGTATTACCCTAAGGGCTGAAAAGCGTGCAAGTACCCATGTGTCGTGCAGGTATACCTACGTGACCAGGACTTCTGCGCCCACGCAGTACCTACATGCCTGCCAAGACTTGTGCACCCCTACTTTTTTGGGTGCCTTTCCAACCCATTTGACCCCTATTATGTCATTACACCTCTCTTATTCATGATTCAGTATTCAAGACACTCTTCAAAGCCATTTATGGCATGATTTCTTGATTTGGATTCCTTATCTGAATGGAAATCTGTGGAACATCTCTTAAAATCTAGTGATTTATAGATATTTATGTCACTAAATATTGAGATTTCATTCATTCAACCTCATCATTTAAGATGAGAGAATCCTTAACCTGAGCCTCCTTTTCAGGAATAATCCCCAGACATAAATCTCAAATATGGGCTTCCTTTTCAGGAGTATGCCCCGATCTCAAATATGGGCTTTCTTTTTAGGAGTAAGCCCCAATATCAAATATGGGCTTCCTTTTCATGAGTAATACCCAGTCCAAATTCTCATTTATATGGGAATCCTCTTTAAGAGTAATCCCCAAGTCTTCTTTTAACCTGGGCCTCCTTTTCAGGAGTAAGCCCCAGTCTCAAATATGGGCATCCTCCTCAAGAGTAAGCCCCAAGTCCCTTTATTTTTCAAGTCCCTTAATCTGGGCCTCCTTTTCATGTGTAAGCCCTAGTCTTAATTTCTCATAACCAATTATAATTTACATTTGAATTGGGGAATCTTTCTCAGGAGTAAAACCCAATTATAACTTCCCTCCTAACTTGGGAATCTTCCTTAGAAGTATGTCTCATGATTAGAGTATCCAAATCTCCATAAAGTACATATACATTTATGGACCATGTTCCTGGATTACTTTCCTGAAGTAAATCTTAATCATCATCTATTTTGGGCAGTCAAAAACACATAATCCCCAAATCATTGCATCTTTCGCGGCACAATTTTTTGGTTTCACCAATACCTCTTGTTTCTCACACCGAGCATGACTCACGTGAGCTTAGAGTGTAATAGTAATCCTGACTTCTTTCTTTGAGCCATCAATAATGCATAAGAATCATACTCCATTATTCGAACTACGTGGGTTCTGATTCCTTTTCCAAAACAAAGGATACGTAGGTAGCCCATCAACAGGTACGATCCCAATTTTGAAATAATCCATGTCCTCCCGAATGAAAATAAACTTCAAGTGCCCCACTGAGTGGCTTTAAAACCAGTATGGTCATCATAATGACCAAAAGACATTTATGTATTTTAAGGATACCATCAACTAAGAATCTCTAACAAATACAAAGGATTCTTCATCGATGAAGAACCTTGAATACATATATAAGATTCTATAAATTTCTTACATATCAATCATTGATTTTCCGACTAATGGAAGGCTCATTTTATACTTGGTAATGAAATAGGGATTCACGAACATAACTTAAATATATAAATAGAGACCCGGAGTAGCCAATAATTCCACTCAAAAAGGTGTGATGAGTCCGACCTCCCATCCTCTCGACCAATGCAAATTCCTAAGCCTCATTAGTTCACAACTAATGAGCGCCTACCTTTGGAAAGTAGGTCCAAATGGATATAAAATCATTCGATTGTTTTGGTTATATGAACAAACCCGTTAGAAACTGATCAGAATGTTTGAACCTTCAATCAATGAGCTCATCCCCAATTCCAGAGGGAAACAAAGTGTCGACAATGATGAATGGAGCATTGAAAATAGAAAGGGAAGAGATCTATGATGTATGGTACCACGTATCAATAGTATTTTTAATTAAATCAATTAGGTATCATATCTTGTTATTGAAAATTAGTAGTAAAAAATATGTTGAGATCTTGGGTGAGAGAGAAAACTCATTAATGTTTCAGAAATTCTTATGGGTGCGAGAAATTCCCAAAAGTGAGTGATAAAATTAATTCAAGTGAAAGAAATCTTTTAGGTGTGGGGTGTGAGAGATTATGAGTGTTTATAGATTTGATCTCTGAGAGATATTTGTAATTTTGGATATGATAATCAAACAATGAGAATCAAGGAGATATGGATGATTTGTAATGTGGGAGGACCTGTGGTGGAAGAATTCCAGGTAGTGGAACTAGATGATGGCATCCCTTGTGAGGTTGTCGAGGTGGGAACTCCTAACACTGAGTGTCCTGGGGCCTCCCCTATCTATCTTCAACACTAGCTGGTCTATCCCATGACCCAGATCACCCGATTCCAAGAACTCTACCTCCAAGTAGTCTAGATTTAGGGTGAACTCTAGCAGGTCCTCATCAAGTGTTAGTTTGAAGCGGGAACATGTTGGGAGGATGATTACGATGAGGAAAGATATGATGGTGGAGAAATAAGAGTAAGAAAGATGAGGAGGGGATGATTCCATGGATGATTGCATCTAATTTATGGGGATCCCTCTATTTAGACAAGATATAGATAGAGACAAATCATGATCCAACCCCACAGAGAATAACGTGGTCAAAGAGAGGGCTGATTTTAATGAAATCAGAGCAGGGTACCATTGGTGACACCTGTATATTAGATGTTCCATTTTCAATTTTTTTAAATCCATTTGTCAGATATAATTCCCCACTTTTAATATTTACCAATAAATTGAATTCATTTTAATATGACTACGAATACAATTTTCTGATGAACAAGTCGTAATTTTTCCATGCATTTGACCTATACTGAACCCATCCATCTCTACTATTGTTATTTGAAACATATTTTCCAAACCATGAAGGGGGATTCCTACAAAATATAATGAGTAAATAATAAGTGAAACATAAATGAGAATGGGAGATCATATGTAGATATAAATTAGTAAAACATGATATATTATGGAAAAAAAGTGATTCAAACCACATATGGAATAAAAATTTAAAAAGTTAACTAAAACAACTAGGCCACATAGTTAACTTAAACTATGTTGACCAGTCTGTATGGTTAAATAAACCCTACTACCCTATTTTCATGTTTAAATAAACCATGTAAAGTGTTTCATGGATCCTTAGAGAGGAGTGAATTGGTTGTGCATGGTTTGTTAAACAAGTCATTGTATCATGCATGAGGTGTGTTCCTTGGGTAGAAGGGGATGCATGGGTAGACCACGGTTAGAAAAATTGTGATCCTAAAACATGCGACCCACTATCCTTGGACAACAGCTGGTGCATGGTCAGCCCACATTTTGGCCAATCGTGTAGGTAAACCATGTTCCACTTTAAATTTTGGTTGAAATTCTATTTTTACCTTACTTATATTTTACTCATCTCCCTTTATTTTTCTCCTATAGTGAACAAACCCTCTATAATTGATTCAAGTTCCATGGTGATATTCATAATCATCTTTTCCAATTCATACATACACCCTCTAAGGAGTAGTTATATCACTAGGGAACCCTCTTGGGTCCCCTAGGTTACAATATAACACAAATCACGACATGGTTGCCTCTGTATTTGAACCATTTATAAAGTAAAAACTTGTCACTCAAAGGGAATAACATCCCTCAGTATCATTGTCAACACATAATGACTGCGTTGGCCTAATAAGATAAGGCATACTAGCATCAGTCTCAAGATATGGCTCAAGCCTCTCACCCATCTAAAGTCATCACTAAGCCATTCATTACACACCCAACCCATCCAAAGTCTACCAAGGGAAAACTAACATAGGTACTCACATCTCAGTAGGGGAAGAACACTCACCCCATGGAAATCTCAACCAGACCAAAGGCTATAAGAAATATTAAGATTCATTGAGGCCTACTAGGTCTACTCAATCTAACCCATCATAATACTCTATTCAAAGGTCGCAAATACACCTATAGTAAGGGCCACTATGATTATATAATTCATTAAAAAATTCACCCCTCATGACCCGTGTACCACAATGAATATATTTATAATAAGATCTCTACTAATAGAGGTCAAGGAATCGAGCCAATGCATAAGTGTAGTGATCTGACCATAGAAAGCCCAGAACCAGTGTTGTGTTTCCATTACATTGTCATAAGATTCAATAAACCGTGTACCAAAAGACTGAATGATTTAGTAGTATTGGTAAACTAGATACATAAATGAACCTTGTATTACAAATTACTACACAAATTATAACATAATCTTTTAATATATTTTTTCAGTTCACTTCAAAAAATATTGAGGAAAGGAAACATATAAGGGTGATCTCAAATGCTTGGTAATGGCATGTACAACAGTAGAAATAATTAATTATTGAGAATGATCATTATGACATGGTAAATAGCTGAACATACATTCCATTTAATCAATAAACTAATAAAGAAGTGATTAAACAATATGGAAAAGAAAATAACTAAAAACAAATTCTATTAAAATAACTGGAAAAGGAAAAATCAATATATAAAGTCAAGAAACTGAAAAAACATTCCATTTAATTAATAAACATTGAATAAAATGTATCCATAAAGTTTTTCATAGTGAAAATTTCATGGATAACAATAATAAATTAAAATAAAGTCAATGATTAATTATTGGATGTCATTCTAAGGCATATAAAAACCTATATCATCACGACCCTTCACAATACATTTTAAAACTATAGGTAGAAGCCTATTAAATTTTATCTACTAATATGTCTCATGAGAATCCATTAATGCATTGAGGGACTAAATAAAGATCTCTCCCCACCATCCACAGACTATCCAAATCATTCCTCAAATAAAATAATATATTAATTAATATCCAATATGCATTCTAAAATATCTATATTTATTAAATAATAAAAATTTATCAATATTTCCCCAGATAATCAAATAACTGTCAAATTAAACACTGTACATAAAAATGATAGATGGTTTAGGAAATAAACATATCCATGATACATGATATGTATAATTAGGGTATATTCAATGTCTAATGATCATAGAAAACTGAATATTTCATGGGGAATAGAAAATAAATCAAAGAAGTGAATTTTAATAGCATCATTGGATAAATTAATCATAAAAAATAAAAAGGAATAATAAGGATGGTATCTATACAATATATCCCATGTAGATTAAAAATAATGCTTAGTTTTTAATAATGAATGGAAATACTATAAATATATATTTAAAAAAATTATTTAGGAAATTATCCTTTTTATTTGTATTTTTTTGAAAATAATTTTCTTTGAAAACCACTTTTAAAAAAAGTTCTTTAAAAAGAATCCTTTTAAACATGAAAATGAAGCTTCGAAGAAATGATGAGGGTAAATCTATGAATATTGTACAATGAAAAAATAAAATTCCTTTTGTATGGTAAAAAGGTTAGAAAAAATTTCTTGTTCGGACAGAGACAAGAATATTTCATTGAAAAATTTTTTAAAATAAAAAAGGGTAAGAATGCATTTAATAAATCATTTTTAAAATTTTATGAAACATTTTTTATCTGACTAAAGAGTGAAATGAAGTATGTTTTTCTTAAAAACATTTTATAAAACATTTTGAGTACCCAAGAGTGAAAAAATGGTAATATTAATTGAAAAAGGTCATAATTAACTTGATTATGTGAAAATTAAAGAGTTTATTTACCAATGATTGAATAATTTCCTCAGATGGATATTGAAGTAAAAATAATCCCAAAAAAATGAGATTTTGAAGTAAACCCTTTAAAAGATTAAATTATTAGTGATGATAAATCAATGAATATATTATGTGTATCAACATTAAATAAACATAAAACAATTGTAGATACAAAAATATATAATAAATTTTTATTATAATTATTTTTTTAAAATATTAACGACAATGAGGAAGTAATATAACCCAATGAAAAAAAATCAATTTAGGATATTCTTTACCAATTCGTAACTTATAATTAAAATACCCTTATAAGAAATAATTAAAATTTAAACTCAAAATAACATGAATATAAAATATTTCATGATATAATATATCAAAATGTGCAGTAGATACACCAAAAAAAAGTAAGTGGTGAATATGACATTTATCTCACTGATGTAAAAAGTGAGATGAAAATCCCTTACCTTGCATTTAATTTTGGGTGAACATCCTTTAAAATAATATATAATGGTTTTAAACATTTCAATAACTTATAAAATAACCATAATAATATTTATAATATCATCTATTATCTTATAATGTCTTATTACCTGTTTGATAACAATATTTCATTACATTCCCTATTTCAGGTGTTAATTGCCGAGTTTTTTGAGTATATTTCTGACTTGTTACTTATTTTTCCTATTAATTAGATCATGATTTAAAAATATAATAAATATAATATATATTTAGTATATATTTATATATAATAATCCATAATATTTAGAGATAGGAAATTAAATTCACTATTCATAGAAAATGTAGGCCATATGTACGCTTAAACACTACCTTCATTTATTTACCATATTAAAAGAATGAGACTTAAATAATATATATATGTATATTATAATATAACTATCATATATATGCCATATAATTTATATAGTATTATTAAAACCATCCTTTATATGTTCCATATATAGTGTGAATGAGTAACATCGCTTTGAGGAGGTGGTAGTCCACACGTCTAAAAACTATGTTATCATATAACCATAAAATCGAAATAATGAAGGTATGTGTTATATAATAATAAAATAAGAATAACTAAAACAACAATACTATATAAAAAATCATTTAAATCATAATTCCCAACCTTGGGAGGCGGTAAGGAAAAAATGAACGATATCATTTTTGGAGGCTGTAGTTCGCCGTACATGAAGGGTAAGTTCGTTGCCCATATTATGGAAGTGCGTGTAGGTGTATATAGAAATATTAGAAGAAAAATCTGGGTATATTTAGTATACTGTTATTATTATATAATCATGTAATAAGGATAATTTATGGATTGAATAATGAAATAATACTAAAGTGATCGTTGAAAAATGTTACCTCTTATTCGGGTAACTCCTTTTGGTTTATACCAAAAGACTTCCTTGGTTGGATTTTTGACCAAATTGTGTCTTCTAGGATTAGAGGAGGGAATTTGGGAGATTATTTGATTAGAGTTTTTGTGATCCAAATTTCCTTAGAGTTGTGAATAAGTGGGATGGGTGAGTACCTTTTTATAGTGGAGGAGGAGTGACATTCTTGTAAAATATTGAAAAAGGAATTCCACCAATGTTTTTTCCAAGTAAAGAGGAAAAAATAATGGTTAAAATTATATATAAGGGATTTTATTGTTATAATATGAATATAAAATGGTTTTTGGAAAAGTTTATATGTAATTTTTTCCCTTAATGTATAATGTTTAATCCGTTTTAAAGCTAATTTTTCACTTAATTGCTATAATTAATTTTAATCACTTTCACTAATATTTTTGGTAAAAAACGTTTATGAAATTATTAGATATTATAAATTATTATTATTAAAAATATGGAATCAATTTTTACAAATTCTAATCACAAAAATGGTGGAAATTAGTTTAAATTTAATCATATAGACGGGACGACAAAGCTGGTTTTGTGAGTAAAAATATTCAAAAGTTAGAAATGTTGTTATATAAAATTTCACTATAAAATTGATTCCAATGATCTTAATTGAATAAATTAATATAAAATTGATTTAATTAAACTTAAAAACAGTAAAAAATATAATTTAATCTTATAATGAAATTTGATGAAAAAGTGGGTTTGAATTAAAATTTTATATTTTCACTATTCATCAAAAATGAAATATTTCAGAAAAATAAAAAAAAATAACTCTAACATAATTTTTACATTCCTATTAAAAAAATTAATTTTATTTTTATAGATAAAATTTATAAAATTTCAAGTTTTTTTTAAAATAGGTTTGGTCATAAATGGTGGTTAAAGTGCCATCAGAAAAATATAAGATTTTATGCGTAAAATTGAGTTTATTCTCATCTTATGCCTATTAAATCAATTGGATGAGTATAAAAATATTTTATTTAATATATAAAATATATATTTCATTAATATAATTCAATAATTATAATTAATTTAATTTATTTATAAAAAATTCCTTCAGAAGCATACAAATAAAAATATATCATTTATATTCAATGGGTTTATATTTTTGTTTCTAATTAATCGGTAACATATGAATTAAATTAATATTTTTATAAACCATATATTTTAATATGTTAGTTAATATTATTCATAACTGCTAATTTAACAACTAGGTTATATCTTATTATAATATTATAATAATATATCGTTGTTTGGTAAAACTCAGTCTTGTGTGTAGCACAAGATATCGAAGAAGGTCTTTATTGTGTGTGATGAAAGATAACTCTGTATTGTGTGAATTGTAAGATATTGAATATATTAATTTTATTTATAATATTAAATATATTATAAAGTCTTGAGTGTTTATATTCCGGTCTGCATTTGGTGTTTTTTGTTGTACATGGTATCAAATAAAAGTTACAATTTTAGAATATTTGGGGTTGTTATATTAAGGGACATCGGTGGACCTTGGCACTTGGTGAGATCCATTCATAGAAATTTTATTTTTTTACTAAATAATATATATAATCGTAAGAGGTATATTACCCTTTTTGGTGAGACTGTACATATCACATGCCATCTAAAACATGCATATTGCTATAGGGGAAATGCATAAGGAAAACCAAACACAACCATGGATTTATTCCCATTAAATAATCACCCGGTAGCTCTCATAAAAGATTATACAAGCTCAACCCTCTATCTATCCTTATCAAGATGTATTAACTCAATAAAAAGCATCCAAATTAATTAATTATAATTCATCATAATTAATTAAACAATTCAAAAATAATTATTCAATTTAGTTTGAAAAGGAATAATTCCTATAACTCACCAAGCCATAACCAATGACAAAAACATCATGGAATGGGTAGAAGTCTACTCTCAACACTCACCCAAACCTATGCCATGTAAAATACCCAGTTCAATTACATAATTTAATGGTCAATTCCATCCAAATTATCCAATAACCCCAAATAATTCAATATAGTGATGTAACATAACCGAAAATATGTGCAAAGGAGTGCATACATTGTATCGGGAAATCCTCTAGCCAAGACATGAAAAAGCCCCATCCTTTTTCAGATGATTTCACCATGCTTCAGTAAAATTGTTAATAAAACCCTAGTGTGAGACAACTCAAATCAAATGGAATCAGGATAAAATATGAGTAGAGAGAAGAAGATGGATATATTCACTATAAATCATTGAAAAATGCCACATGGATCACCCCAAATCTAATGTGTATTAATGGAGGGAGATGGGAAGAGGAAGCTAGACCTAGTGCATGTGAGGTAGAAAGAAGATGGTCTACCCTCTTAACAATTTCGGGGAGAAGTTTGGTCATTTTACCTCTTATAAAGCTATTTATAATTTGGATTCATGATTCTATAAACCATTCACCAATTGTGAATCCTTCACTATCCATAGCTACCACCCCATGTGGTTGGTCTCTATGGTTATCTAAATCATGCACTAATCGTGTGATCTAATCTACAACACCCCACATAGTTATTTTGTAATCATGTAATTGCTACGTGCCCCACCCCTAGTCTAATCCAAGACACACATTTTCCTTTAAAATTAAAAAATTTAACCCTTATTCATGTAATAATCATGAAAACCAACCATGAGATTTTGAAAATCAATTGAAAAACTCTACACACTCAGAGTGCTTCACAGTTTCACTTAAACTGTGCACACCAAACAGTGCACCGGGGTAGAAATCCTCTAAAGCCTCTAAAATATAACCTAATGAGCTAATAATTTCCAAATCACGAATACCTTTCATGCCTTGAACTATATAAATAAAACACACTAAAATTATCCAACTATTTGAATTTCAATCCGAGTCTCAATTCAAAAAAGACCCATGCTCCTGAATTCCCAAAATTCAAATTCCTTCTAAAATTTATAACTCATTAGTATTGTGGTTTTACAAACTCTATACCATATATATTCTCATTTTCAAGAATCCATGACGTCCTTTCAACCAAATGAGCTACCTTGGTCACCTATTTATATCCAACTTATTGTGTTCTACTCTGGAACATCGAGTGACCTTCAACTCTACAACTCCAAACATGGGGTGAATAATTCATCAAAGACTGATCCACCACTAATAAACATCACTAAAACATGAATATTGTGCTTACCCATTCCTTTCTATCCCAAGACACTATTGTGTCATCAACGAGTTCAACATTGAGTTTATAGTGCTCCCCACTATAAGGATCTGCCCATAAAGGCTGATTTCAATCCATGATGCTCTAAACAATCAAAATCACTTATCAAAAACTCATTTCTAGTTGTTAGAAGACATTCTTGATATTAGTTCCATGTCACCACATCGAATTATATTCAAATTCACCAGTCAAGATTCCTCTGGATGGCAATTTTCAATGGTGATTGTCTTCATCCACCAACATGTTATCTCATTACCATTGTAACATGATGCATCAACTCCCCATAGGTGTATAAAGATCATTCCACACCCCTACTAAATTCTAAACACAATATTTAGGGTAATTACACAGTTGGGTCACCAAACACTCAAACCAGTTATCATTCTCTCACCCCAAGAACATATGCACCATCGATCTAACTCATTCACAGACCATATCAAAATCATCATAAGATTGGTTACAATACAATGACATTGTACAACATCACATCTGAATTTTAAATCTAGTGTTCACTAAGAAACTAGATAAATTCCATTTCACCAGAACACCAGCACAATAGTTCTACCTTTACTATCCAAATAATACTCTCATCACACCCGAAACCCTACCCACTTGGCATTGTAATCCCTCATCCCACATTCCACCCATTACCACATGTAATGACTAGAGATTATCATCCCACTCATGCATGAGATCCAATGTAAAAAATGAATCACCAATAGTTCTTGGATCATCAGGAACATCATCCTTATAACGCAATAAATTTCCATCTATAATGAGGGTCACCCCCTCCATGACCACTAGTGAACTCCCCACCATATGTATTTACGTATACCACTCCTAATGTGAAACCACAATAGGTTCCATAATCAAACGTGCATCGCTCATCTAGAGACACACTTTCCACCATCAACTCTTGATGACACTTCATTAATTTTTTCATTATCATCAGATAAGAATCACCACTCATCCATATCAAAATTTCAGGTTTCCAAACCTATATGAATTCCATCATAATTCTTCTGGAAAATATGATCCAAGGAAAAACCTTGGGTCAACCACATCAGGACACCTAAACACAAATCCAACATCATCTTTCACCATAGGGGGACATTTATAATTTTAAAAAAACTCTTAGAAAGTCATTACCATTAAATTCCAACATGTTTTTTGGTCCTCAACTCCCACTTGACCACTCACTAACCCATACTAAATTGTATCATGCATAACGAAAATATGTACTACCTTATTCTAATTCGAATTTAACGGGAATAAACTCTAATTTAACCGATTTATACATCACGAATCATGCTCCCATGATTCTCATGTCATAAAATCCAATATCATTGTATTAGACCACTAACCATGATCCTTAACATGTCAATATCACCTATCTATAAGAACCCTGTAACACCCGAGACTTTTATATAAATCATCAAAGGACTCTTTTTCTATACAACACTTGCTTGGCTTGCTTTACACGCAATCGCGACCTTCCTCGATAGCTGGCGTCGTACGCAATACCGAGTTTCACTAAACAACATTATGCTATTAAAACTAGCCGTTATGAATAGTAATAACCACTTTTTGGAATTTTATAAATTTTATTTTTCAAAATGGACTTCATTTTTGGACTCAGAATATCGAAATTAGCCTAGGGTGAAATTTTGGTATTTTTCTGAAAACTTTCAATTTTTGATGAATAGTGAAACCACTAAGTGGTAGGTTAAAAACTGAATTTTGCATAAAACTTAATTTTACCGCTTCTGTGATTGGAATTTCGAAAATCCGAGAGACACGGTTAATATCAAGGACTAAAATGTGGTTCAATGAGATGAAAATAATTTTTTGGTGAATAGTAACTTTTTACTTTTTTTACCGCGGTTAATAGTAAATAGGGTAACTAAGGGTAAATATGATATTAATATTACCCTAACACATGTCCTAATTCTATTGGACAAGTGTAATTCGACCAAAAACAAACTTAGGAATAAAATATGACCATTTAGGCCCACTTGGATTAGATTAGGACATTTATTATTAATTTATTTAAAGAAAGGTTAAAATAGTTAAAATCAAAGTTTAATAAGTAAATCATTTTTAATATGGGGTTATACATAAGATAAATTCAATTGTAAATATTCATTAGAAAGCTAAAAAGATTTCCTACATGATGATATTTTATTTGACATCAAATAATGTAATTTATTTATGACACAAAGATGATGCAGTGATTATCTTATTAATGAAATATTGACATAATTGATGTTATAAACACCAAAATAAATGTAATTTGAGACTTTTTATGAATTCAACTAATTTTATAGGTTACTATGATATATTAATGTTGATTTAATCAACTTGGTTCGAACACATAATTCTTTTATGACTTTCACAAAAATCATATATCAAATAGTGTCAAAATTGACACAAAATAGTTTTTAAATCAAATATTATATTATTAATTGTTATTTTATTCCTAAAAATCTAAGGTTCGGCCAAATGACTTAGATAAGGATATATATTTTAATAATAAACAATTTGGGGTTAGTTTGGCATGTTATAGTAAGTGTATTAACCATATAGTGAAAGAAAAC
Organism: Viscum album; assembly: GCA_963277665.1. Lineage (NCBI taxonomy): Eukaryota > Viridiplantae > Streptophyta > Magnoliopsida > Santalales > Viscaceae > Viscum > Viscum album. Next base: position 194,544,882 of record OY728157.1, on the reverse strand, counting down.
AAAAAGACATGGTAAAAGTTAAATTATTTAACTTAGAGTTAAATCTAATTGATAAGGTTAAAATAATACCCTAAACTTGTCTAAATCCTATTGGTTGATAGGATTTCGACCCTTCCCCACTTTATCTTCGAAATAAGACCCTTTGGAACCATTATAAACCGATTTTGACTTTAATATAAAATAATATTTTGAGATATTCCTAAGGTGCCCCTCTCCTCCCTTATAAAAGGGCACCTCCTCCCCCTCCTCCTCACACCAAATTGAGCACTCAAGATCGGACAACCCCTGCCATTTTCTCCTCTCCACTTCCCTAGAATAATCCTAGAGGTCTTGGTCTTCTCCAAAGACCAATCTTAGTTCCTTAAGTGGAGGATTCAAAGAGGCGTTCCAAAGAAGAGGTAATATCCATTACCGATCTTTTCAATTTCTTTCTTCTTCAACTTATTCTTCTTTAGTTGTTTCATGATAAAGTAATAACATAAGTATTACTTATATACTGATATGTTATTATAAATATGAAACAACCCTATTTCACCTTCTATCCATCCTACGGAAAAATGAAATCACCACGCGTGCGTACGTACGGAATACCGTCTCCACGCCGTGGTGTAATCTATTTTCCACCATCACCTTACAAGGATGGTTATAATGGTGTAATGAGTAACTAAATATGATTATTATGAAGTAATATTGATACTGAAATAATATATATATACTCCAATACAATTCCACGATCATAGGAATGATATCATCACTCGTGCGTACGTACGGAATACCGTCTCCACGATGTGTTGCGACTCGTTCTACATGATCTTCATTTCATAATGATTATATAAATGAATTGAATGAATTAATATGGTATATAATACACTAATACCATTCTGGAAATGAATTATCTATAACCTAAAGATAAGAATAAGAATTTATTCGACAAAACACGCATAAGAACAAAAAGTTATAAAGACTCGAGTAACAAGTAACAATGAAATATTACTAACAAGAAGCTAATAATATGACCATATATGATATAATATAAATATGTATGATTCTGGAATAAGTCAATAACATTATTTAAACCATTATACAGGATCTTTGGACACATACAAAGCTAATCGGACCTAAGGTAAGGGAAATATCACAATCTCATTTTTATCCGAGATTGTTTATTCGTAAGTATTTACTGGGGTGTATTTTATCATCCACATCCATGTTCCCTAAATATGAAATATTGTTTCCATCCACTTGCAATAGTTTAAATCCAATTTTACCCTTAGGTGAGTTTTTAGTAAATAATATGAAAGGAATCTTTTGTCGTTTTTCCGTACGAGGTACTTTTTGACTTTTCCGACAAAAGTACGAAGAATGTTTTTTTTAACTTATACGGCATGAATATATTTTTAAAACATTATTTCCAAGAAGCTTCCTTTACAAGTTCTCAAGTTTATTTTTAATCAACTTCTTTTATTTTAAAGTTATATGACATGTTATGAAAGGAAAAATGTTTTTGAAGAAGAAAGGATATTTTCCTCAAGAATGGAGTTCAAGTGTTTTTATCAAAATTATTTTCCATCTAAGATAATAAATGGTTCTGTTTTGTCCCTATTATTACATTGATTTGATCATGTTGTGATCGAATTATTTTTATGAATTCCTTTATCTTATATGAATTGATTTATGATGTCATGATGTTTCAAGAATCCCATTTTTGTTACATGTGATGATGTATATTTTATGATTATGTGGCACACATAAGAAAGGATTCATTATAAGATGGGTGGGACCTATATCTCCCTCCAATGCATTGGGTAAAGATTTTATATCTCATGAGATAGACATGGCTGGAACGGAAGGTTATTTCAGTTCAGTGATACAGGACTGAAACGAGGAGTGAACTCGGTTCAGAAAGGGACTTTGTCCACTAAGATAGTCTTGGCGATGAGTCATGACTAACAAGAAATGATTTTCCATGATTATGTGTGCATGCCACAAAGTTTCAAGTTTTATGTTATGATTATGGGGATCTCATTTTCACTCCTATGATTTGTTCCATGTTAAGATATTATGATCTCTTTTGCAGGTTATGATTTTCAAAAAGATATGATATGATTTTTATTTCCTTTATTTGCCTTGCTGAGCATTTGAGCTCACCCTTTTATGTTTTCTTTTCCCCAGGTCAGGAAGATGGATATTAAGTAGAATATGCTAAAAGGGACCCTAGATATGATGAAATAAATGGGAGACACTGTAGAAGATTTATGAACCAGTTGTTTATGTTTCCCAGTTTCTAAAGGCACTATACCTATACGGTCCATTGTAGTTTTATCATATGTTGTAATAAGTGTGCTTCAATTTTTGAAGTATTAAAAATGTATGTAAATTATGGGTCGTTATAGTTGGTATCAGAGGAAAGGTATAGTCAACCTTTGGGAACTAGGATGTGAAAGCCTTAGTAAGAACCCTAAGGATAAGTCTAAGCATAGTACACAATCTTAGTGTTTTAGAAATGGCCTTGAATAACCTAGGATAAGACCATAAGCATGAAAATTTTATTCTTGAATTATGTGGTTTCCTATTATAATTAGTGTTGCTCACACTATTCTTCTTGGTTTTAGTCAATGGCTGGAACCCGAAGGAACCGTGTTAATGCGGAATGCGATGGGCAATGCAATGATTGTCCCCCTGAGCAACCAAACGATATGGGAGCTGGAATGCAAAATCTTGTAGCCATGCTCACACAACTTTCTCAAGCTATGAATCATGCTGGATTTCCAAACGAGCAAAGGAGGGAGCAACATTCTGTTGAATCCTTCATGAGGCAGCGTCCACCTTCTTTCAGCGGGTCTACTGATCCATTAGTTGCTGAACAATGGATTAGTACTACTGAAAAGATATTTTCAGTTCTTCAATGTTCTGAACATGATAAAGTCATCCTAGCAGTGTATCGTTTGGAAGGAGATGCTGATCAATGGTGGAATCTTGTTAAGAATACGAGGCAAAGGGATGAAATTGAGTCTATGGAATGGGACGAGTTCAAGAACTTATTTTTCAATAAGTACTTCCCTCGTATTCTCCTAACAAAGATGGAGAAAGAGTTTCTTGAACTGAAGCAAAGGGATGATGAATCTGTTGGTACCTACGAAGCAAATTTTACAAGACTGGCAAGGTACGCTTCTGGTATTATTATCCAACCTGAGAGTAAGATCGATCGATTCTTTAGTGGCTTAAAACCAAGTCTTCGAAGGGCGTTAGCCATAAGAGACTTCAATAGCTACGAGGAAATCGTTCGATGTGCTCTCAAAGTCGAGATGGAGATTGGAGTAACCCATCAGTCACATGGGTTTGATAAGAAGAGGAAGATGGAATTCAAAGAAAAATCTAAAGAGCACACAGAAAAGAAGATGAGATTTTCCTTATGCTCAAAGTGTGGAAAGAAACATGGAGGGAGTTGTCTTAAAGGGACAAGTAAATGTTTTAAATGTGGAAAGGAAGGTCATCGGGCATTTGAATGCCGTGATAATGGGAAGAAGATGTCTACTGACGCAAACAAAGGAAGGGATACACAGAATGAACCTACAACACTTCAATGTTTCAAGTGCAAGGAGATGGGGCATTATGCCAATCAATGCCCAAATCCAAGGGTTGATGATGATGGTCGACGTCAACAAACTCTTAAAGCTAAAGACAAAGGAAAGTCACATGCAATTTCTATCAGCGATGTGGAGTACGATAACGATGTGGTGAAAGGTACACTTACCATCCACTCTAAAGTAGCAAATGTTTTATTTGATTTTGGATCCACCCACTCTTTTATTTCTGAAGACTTTTCTAAGGGTATCACCGTACTACCTCAACAATTAGATGTTTAGTTAGCTGTGACAACACCTAATGGCACATCAATCGCATCAAAAGTTTATAATTCTTCTCCGATCGAAGTTTGTGGGAAAGTGTTTCCTGCAAATCTTGTGATCCTTCCTTTAGTGGAATTTGATGTGATTCTTGCCATGGATTGGCTTTCTCTACATGGAGCTCATATCAATTGCCAAAGAAGGGAAGTCACATTTCATACTCCAGATCAATCTACGATCATATACCAATGCAAGGATGAACATAACCTTCCAGTGGAAATTTCTTCCATCTTATGGGTATTGATCCCACTAAATGAAGGTTATTTATCTCAAATGGTTGGTGAGAAACTCACGATTAAGAATATGCCCATTGTAAGGGAGTTTGATGATTTCTTTCCGGAGGAATTACCAGGTCTTCCACCAAATCGTGAAGTTGAGTTTTCAATAGAACTCGTACCGGGTGCTTTGCCTATTTCAAAGACACCTTATAGAATGGCCCCAATTGAGTTGCAGGAATTGAAGAAGAAACTCCAAGAGAATCTTGAAAAGGGATTCATACGCCCTAGTGCGTCACCTTGGGGAGCACCTGTTCTATTTGTTAATAAGAAAGATGGATCAATGAGACTCTGCATTGATTATCGAGAACTTAACAAGATCACTATCAAGAACAAATATCCTCTCCCACGCATTGATGACTTATTTGACCAACTACGCGGAGCTCAATACTTTTCCAAGATTGATCTTCGTTCAGGGTATCATCAATTAAGGGTCAAAAGGGAGGATATACCAAAGACGGCTTTCCGTACAAGGTATGGACACTATGAATTTATAGTGATGCCATTTGGTCTTACTAATGCCCCTGCTATCTTCATGGATCTAATGAATAGAGTCTTTAGAGACTATCTTGATCAATTTGTGGTAGTCTTTATAGACGATATTCTTGTCTATTCAAAGATCAAGGAAGAACATGAAGATCACTTGAGAATTATATTGAAGACCCTGAGAAAGGAGAAGCTTTATGCCAAATTTACCAAGTGTGAATTTTGGCTTCAAAAAGTTGCATTTTTGGGTCACATAATCTCAAAAGAGGGGATATCTGTGGATCCAGCAAAAACAGAGGTTATCGAAAGATGGTCGAGACCAACAACAGTAACTGAGATCCGAAGTTTTCTTGGTTTGGCTGGATATTATCGACGTTTTGTAAAAGATTTTTCACGATTATCTAATCCACTCACCAAGTTCACTCGGAAAGGAGTTAAGTTTGTCTGGACAGAGGAATGTGAAGAGAATTTCAAGGAGTTGAAAAGAAGGTTATCCAGTGCACCTGTGCTCACACTGCCTTGTAGTGGAGAAAGGTTTGTGATCTACAGTGATGCATCCAAGAAGGGATTGGGGTGTGTTCTTATGCAAAATGATATGGTGATAGCTTATGCCTCACGACAGTTGAAAATCCATGAACAAAATTACCCAACACATTATTTGGAGTTGGCTGCGGTAATCTTTGCATTAAAGATTTGGAGGCATTACCTTTATGGTGAAAGGTGTGATATTTATACTGATCATAAAAGTTTAAAGTATATTTTCACACCAAAGGAGTTGAATATGCGTCAAAGAAGATGGTTGGAGCTGATTAAGGATTATGACTGCTCAATCCATTACCACCCTGGGAAAGCAAACAAGGTGGCAGATGCATTAAGTCGACAAGACCATGCTAGTTTATCCATGATGAGGATCACAAAAGATCCAATATTTATGGACTTACAAAGGATGGATCTTGGAATTATAATGGAAGGGGAGAAATCTTATCTTTCTCAAATGAATGTTTAACCATCTATACATGTGAAGATTAAAGAGGCACAGAAAGAAGATGTCGAGTTAGAAAAGAAGGTGAGAAATGTTCCTGAATTCAACCTTGATTGCGATGGGATAATAAAGTTCAGGAATCGGGTTTGCGTTCCTCCCATCCCCGAATTAAAGAATGAGCTGCTGGATGAGGCTCATAGTTCATCATTCTCTATTCATCCTGGAAGCACGAAGATGTATAGGGACCTAAAAGAGTACTTCTGGTGGGATGGCATGAAAAGAGATGTTGCTGAATATGTCTCTCGATGCTTGGTTTGTCAACAAGTTAAAGCTGAGAGACAGAAGTCTAAGGGGATGTTACAACCATTACCCATACCCGAATGGAAATGGGAAAACATCACTATGGACTTTGTCACAGGACTTCCTAAAACATCCAAAGGCAATAATGCTATCTGGGTCATAGTTGATCGTCTCACAAAGTCTGCACACTTCATTCCTATTAGAGAGGATTTCTCTCTAGATCAGCTTGCTAGGATATATGTAAAGGAAGTGGTAAGATTGCATGGAGTACCACTTTCTATTATATCTGATCGAGATCCGAGATTTACCTCGAAGTTCTGGAGAAGTCTTCAGCATACTCTGGATATAGAGTTGAGTTTCAGCACTGCTTATCATCCCCAGACAGACGGTCAGTCTGAGAGAACAATTCAAACCCTAGAAGATATGTTGAGAGCTTGCTCTATGGATTTCAAAGGAGGTTGGGATCAACATCTACCTTTGGTGGAATTTTCTTATAATAATAGCTTTCACTCCAGTATTCAAATGGCTCCTTATTAAGCTCTCTATGGAAAGAAATGCAGGACTCCAACTTGCTGGGATGAAGTTGGGGAAAGAAAGCTATTAGGACCTGATCTCGTTGATGAAATGGAAGAAAAGGTCAGATCTATTCAACAACACATAAGAGCAGCTCAGAGTCGACAGAAAAGCTATGCCGACAACCGAAGAAAAGACCTAGAGTTTGAAGTGGGTGATAAAGTGTTCTTACGAATATCTCCCTGGAAGAGGGTTATGAGATTTGGAAAGAAGGGGAAGTTGAGCCCTAGATATATCGGTCCTTTCGAAATACTGTATCGTGTTGGGAAGGTAGCTTACAGATTGGCGCTTCCACCGAATCTCTCTCAAGTTCACGATGTGTTCCATGTATCTCTCCTGAGAAAGTACATACCAGATCCTTCACATGTACTCAGCTCAGAAGTTGTACCGCTGGAGCAAGATCTTTCTTATGAAGAACAGCCGATAGAGATTCTGGATCGTAGCGAAAAAGTCCTACGAAACAAGACCACTCGCTTGGTGAAAGTTTTATAGAGGAACCACCAACTTGAAGAAGCTACATGGGAGCTCGAGGATATGATGAGGGAGAAGTATCCTCATCTGTTTGTAACAAAGTGACGAATTTCGAGGGCGAAATTCTTTTTAAGGGGGGTAGAATGTAACACCCGAGACTTTTATATAAATCATCAAAGGAATCTTTTTCTATACAACACTTGCTTGGCTTGCTTTACATGCAATCGCGACCTTCCTCGATAGCTTGCGTCGTACGCAATACCGAGTTTCACTAAACAACATTATGCTATTAAAACTAGACGTTATGAATAGTAATAACCACTTTTTGGAATTTTATACATTTTATTTTTCAAAATGGACTTCATTTTTGGACTCAGAATATCGAAATTAGCCTAGGGTGAAATTTTGGTATTTTTCTGATAACTTTCAATTTTTGATGAATAGTGAAACCACTAAGTGGTAGGTTAAAAACTGAATTTTGCATAAAACTTAATTTTACCGCTTCTGTGATTGGAATTTCGAAAATCCGAGAGACACAGTTAATATCAAAGACTAAAATGTGGTTCAATGAGATGAAAATAATTTTTTGGTAAATAGTAACTTTTTACTTTTTTTACCGCGGTTAATAGTAAATAGGGTAACTAAGGGTAAATATGATATTAATATTACCCTAACACATGTCCTATTTCTATTGGACATGTTTAATTCGACCAAAAACAAACTTAGGAATAAAATATGACCATTTAGGCCCACTTGGATTAGATTAGGACATTTATTATTAATTTATTTAAAGAAGGGTTAAAATAGTTAAAATCAAAGTTTAATAAGTAAATCATTTTTAATATGGGGTTATACATAAGATAAATTCAATTGTAAATATTCATTAGAAAGCTAAAAAGATTTCCTACATGATGATATTTTATTTGACATCAAATAATGTAATTTATTTATGACACAAAGATGATGCAGTAATTATCTTATTAATGAAATATTGACATAATTGATGTTATAAACACAAAAATAAATATAATATGAGACTTTTTATGAATTCAACTAATTTTATAGGTTACTATGCTATATTAATGTTGATTTAATCAACTTGGTTCGAACACATAATTCTTTTATGACTTTCACAAAAATCATATATCAAATAGTGTCAAAATTGGCACAAAATAGTTTTTAAATCAAATATTATATTATTAATTGTTATTTTATTCCTAAAAATCTAAGGTTCGGCCAAATTACTTAGATAAGGATATATATTTTAATAATAAACAATTTGGGGTTCGTTTGGCATGTTATAGTAAGTGTATTAACCATATAGTGAAAGAAAACAAAAAGACATGGTAAAAGTTAAATTATTTAACTTAGAGTTAAATCTAATTGATAAGGTTAAAATAATACCCTAAACTTGTCTAAATCCTATTGGTTGATAGGATTTCGACCCTTCCCCACTTTATCTTCGAAATAATACCCTTTGGAACCATTATAAACCGATTTTGACTTTAATATAAAATATTATTTTGAGATATTCCTAAGGTGCCCCTCTCCTCCCTTATAAAAGGGCACCTCCTCCCCCTCCTCCTCACACCAAATTGAGCACTCAAGCTCGGTCAACCCCTGCCATTTTCTCCTCTCCACTTCCCTAGAATAATCCTAGAGGTCCTGGTCTTCTCCAAAGACCAATCGTAGTTCCTTAAGTGGAGGATTCAAAGAGGCGTTCCAAAGAAGAGGTAATATCCATTACCGATCTTTTCAATTTCTTTCTTCTTCAACTTCTTCTTCTTTAGTTGTTTCATGATAAAGTAATAACATCAGTATTACTTACATACTGATATGTTATTATAAATATGAAACAACCCTATTTCACCTTCTATCCATCCTACGGAAAAATGAAATCACCACGCGTGCGTACGTACGGAATACCGTCTCCACGCCGTGGTGTAATCTATTTTCCACCATCACCTTAAAAGGGTGGTTATAATGGTGTAATGAGTAACTAAATATGATTATTATGAAGTAATATTGATACTGAAATAATATATATATACTCCAATACAATTCCACGATCATAGGAATGATATCATCACTCGTGCGTACGTACGGAATACCGTCTCCACGATGTGATGCGACTCGTTCTACATGATCTTCATTTCATAATGATTATATAAATGAATTGAATGAATGAATATGGTATATAATACACTAATACCATTCTGGAAATGAATTATCTATAACCTAAAGATAAGAATAAGAATTTATTCGACAAAACACGCATAAGAACAAAAAGTTATAAAGACCCGAGTAACAAGTAACAATGAAATATTACTAACAAGAAGCTAATAATATGACCATATATGATATAATATAAATATGTATGATTCTGGAATAAGCCAATAACATTATTTAAACCATTATACAGGAGCTTTGGACACATACAAAGCTAATCGGACATAAGGTAAGGGAAATATCACAATCTCATTTTTATCCGAGATTGTTTATTCGTAAGTATTTACTGGGGTGTATTTTATCATCCACATCCATGTTCCCTCAATATGAAATATTGTTTCCATCCACTTGCAATAGTTTAAATCCAATTTTACCCTTAGGTGAGTTTTTAGTAAAGAATATGAAAGGAATCTTTTGTCGTTTTTCCGTACGAGGTACTTTTTGACTTTTCCGACAAAAGTACGAAGAATGTTTTTTTTAACTTATACGGCATGAATAGATTTTTAAAACATTATTTCCAAGAAGCTTCCATTACAAGTTCTCAAGTTTATTTTTAATCAACTTCTTTTATTTTAATGTTACATGACATGTTATGAAAGGAAAAATGTTTTTGAAGAAGAAAGGATATTTTCCTCAAGAATGGAGTTCAAGTGTTTTTATCAAAATTATTTTCCATCTAAGATAATAAAGGGTTCTGTTTTGTCCCTATTATTACATTGATTTGATCATGTTGTGATGGAATTATTTTTATGAATTCCTTTATCTTATATGAATTGATTTATGATGTCATGATGTTTCAAGAATCCCATTTTTGTTACATGTGATGATGTATGTTTTATAATTATGTGGCACACATAAGAAAGGATTCATTATAAGATGGGTGGGACCTATATCTCCCTCCAATGCATTGGGTAAAGATTTTATATCTCATGAGATAGACATGGCTGGAACGGAAGGTTATTTCGGTTTAGTGATACAGGACTGAAACGAGGAGTGAACTCGGTTCAGAAAGGGACTTTGTCCACTAAGATAGTCTTGGCGATGAGTCATGACTAACAAGAAATGATTTTCCATGATTATGTGTGCATGCCACAAAGTTTCATGTTTTATGTTATGATTATGGGGATCTCATTTTCACTCCTATGATTTGTTCCATGTTAAGATATTATGATCTCTTTTGCAGGTTATGATTTTCAAAAAGATATGATATGATTTTTATTTCATTTATTTGCCTTGCTGTGCATTTGAGCTCACCCTTTTATGTTTTCTTTTCCCCAGGTCAGGAAGATGGATATTAAGTAGAATATGCTAAAAGGGACCCTAGATATGATGAAATAAATGGGAGACACTGTAGAAGATTTATGAACCAGTTGTTTATGTTTCCCAGTTTCTAAAGGCACTATACCTATACGGTCCTTTGTAGTTTTATCATATGTTGTAATAAGTGTGCTTCAATTTTTGAAGTATTAAAAATGTATGTAAAGTATGGGTCGTTATAAACCCTTAGTAATATTCTTCAAAATTGGGCATTTCACCAATTCCATTCCCACTGCATGATCTCCCACAAATTGGAATTGTCTCAAAACATGTAGCATCTACCCAGGAACTCACCACACCAATGAAACGTCTTCCAAAACCTATAATGCTAGGCATCCTATCGACCCTTCCCTCAGAATCTGGTATTGATACTAAAACAATACAACTCAAGGTAATTTTATCAGGAAGACCCAAGGCATCCCATGTGCCTATACAATATACATGATAGCACATCTTAGGAATAAATCACAGCCCAAAGAAAGATACCATGATTTCCATATCTAAATGATATCATAAGCCCGGGATAACCCCCATCTCATGTTACCCCCACATATCATATGTCATCTCCAACACAACACCCAGATCACCAATATCCCAAGTCATATCTTAATGAAACTAATCTTTCCCACAAAGCACATAAACCATAGTTCTCACATAGGTCATAGATCATGATGAACACCTCTTATGTTATATTACCATCATTAGGAAACTCACTGGTCTAAACACTCATTCTTGGGTTCTCACATACATACATATAAATATCAAGGAACATATGCTGATTCACAAACCTACTAGGGGACTCATCCTCAGTGGACATCCTCATATGAGACCATCCCCTAAAGATTCATGATCTAAAGTTATCCCTTATTGGGTATCCACATATAGTAGACACACCTAATATGATTACCATCTCATATATGCACATACTTAAATATAAAAAATCAACATACCATGATACAAATCGAGTATATCATGATCATATGGTTTAGTTAAGAAGAATTCTGCAAAGAAGATATATGGGAGAACATCATATAGGTTGTTTTTGACTTTTTAAATAATGTAAACTATTTCTCTCTGAACTAGTACCCAAAAAACCAACTAAGTGTTCATCAGTAAGGAATATAAATCTCGTACCAACCTACTAGGGTCAATATACATCCCTCCTCTAAGGGGGTTCATATCTAGTGAATAGAATCTCATAATAGATCCTCAGGAAATTTCATCATAAGGAAAAAACATTATGTTATAGATAATTAGAATGTAATCACCATGTAATATGGGAAACCTTCATATAATTTCTTTTTGACACATTAAACAAATGAACCCTCATAATTAGTGATATCGATTACATTCTAGCATACTTATTTCAATTGAATCATTTATTCCAAATATGATTCTTGTACATGGTGTCTTACCATTGGTCTAAGATCCATAAACTATAATAAATTATAAAACCTCAAAAAACAAGTGCGTTAAACATGGTGAAATCAAGAAACCATAAAAATGGATACCAAGAATATAAATATAATACCCCTCATATCGTAGAATTCTATTCCGAAATGGTTTTCATGACACACTAGTCTGATATCCATCACAAGATCTAAAACATTCCTATGTTACCTCTCTACCATCAAACCACATAGTAAGAAAAATACATAAAGATATAATCTATGATATCAATCACATGATCTTTAACACTAGTTTGTAATATCCCTTTCCTAGTTCAATTAAAATGGTAGCCAGGATGGGTCAACACATGGCCTCAAGTATTCCTCATCATACACTAGAGGTGACCAACCTGCTGTGGGGGTCTAGGGTATTACTATGGGGAGAATATACACCCATATTAGAGTGTGTAATAATAGTTAAAATAATCCAAACATCATCCACAATAATAACTTATAGTACATGGAATAAATAAACAATAATCATCAATAATAAACTTCATATGGAAGCAAAGAGTCATACAAACTCATGGTCATTCCAGAATACAATGATTGATCATGCACCAGGCCGATCACATATATAGAATAAATAAAAGGAAAAAAGTCACATTGGCTCTACTACCATCCTCGAGCCTTCAATCATCCCAATATCCAATCCCATCCAATCTATCCTTATTGATCAAGATAATACATGTCTCTACCTCACTTGAACCCATGATTATTGAGTTCTACTCAGGTTCCCAGTTCTATGGTCTCCAGGGAAATGTGTAAGTACAACTTAGTAGGGAACCACTAATGTAGTATCATACATAAACAAAATATTAATTATATGTGTATGTGACATAGTTTTCTGAATATATAAAATATAGTGTAGTATCATAAATAAAATAACCATCGTTGATCCCCAGGTTCTAATGGGACACTTGGGATCAATTATACCTACTTTGTCTAGTTATTGAGCATCTCTAAGAATGCCATACAATCATGCCAACTCATAATAGGTGAAACCTCTAACCCCTATGAGTTTACCCATAGAGGTTAATTGTATTAGGATTAAATCTAACCCATAGGTGGTAATACTAGGAAATCTAGAAGCCATCATGCCTAAATCCATCCCCTAGGAGATAATCCAAGAAAATCAATCAACATTAGGCATCATTACCAACTCCTAAGGGTGACCCAAGGATTTCATAAGAATCTAGAATCATAATCAACTCCTTTTGGGTGACCCTAGGACATCATGATCATCAGGTATCATCATTGACCCCAGGATGTAATCTTAGGTGATTAATCATATCGAGAATAAATGTCAACTCTTTGGGGGTGACCCTAGGCAATCCATATAACCTAATTAAAACAATATGGATCCTAATAATAATAAGTAACTCATACATAATAGACAACTCTTAAGGGTAGTATATTCCTCACATGATATCTCAAAATAATAAGAAAAATACGTGTTAGCCATATTCCTAAACCCATCTAACATAAATGTGATTGTACACTAATGAAAATGACCTTGAATCAACCCTATAGCCATATAAAACATTTATCATCAATTAAATTTCTAAGGTAACACCCACAATAAACTATAAAAATTTTCACATGAACCGTCTAATGGGTCATTATATCACTGAGGTATCCTTTGAGGTCCTTTTGGTCACAACAGAACACGAACACCCACATGGTATCCTTAATCTCAGTCTAGTATCTTAGGAAAACACCCATAAATCATAGGGAATATCATCCCTCAACATCATTATCATCGCTTCATAGCCTCACTCTCCTTATAAGATAATCCATACTGTTATTATTCTCTAGAGATGGATCTAGCCGGTCTCCCATCAATAGTCATTAATTAGCCATTCCTCACAAAAATAACCCATACAATGTATACCTAGGGAACACCCACTAAGATAATCACATATAAGTTGGATAAGAATACTCAACCAATTTTTATTTCAACTAGAATAAATTTTATAAGGAATATTAAGGTTCACTAAGGTCTACAAGGGATACTCACTCTAACTCGCCACATTCGTCTACTTAGAGGTTGCTAAGGATCCTATACAAAGGGACACTATTTTTACTTAATTCATTCAGAACTCACCCATCAATATTCATGTATCTTAATAAATGTATTTATCATACTAACCTCAATAATTGTAGGATGAGGAATCAATACAGTGAACAAGGTTTCCTAGTATCCATTGTTACTTTGTTCAATCCATTTATAGACATTGATTTTTTTTATTAAAAAAATTATATATTTTTAACAAGTCGATCACCCTTGGTGGTGAGAGTGCACATATCACATCTCATATAAATCATTCATAATACCATATGTGAAATTAATAACTACAACTTTACTCAAATATTTAGTTATTCCCATTGAATCACCAATCGAGATATCTCGACTGGGCTCATCCAAACTCAATTATATATCTATCATCACTGTGAGGCCCAAAATCAATCCAAAAAATCCAAATTAAATAATTATAAATAATTATTATTTTTTAAACATTTTAAAACTAATTATGGGAAACCTCCATATAATTTGTTTTTGAAACATTAAACAAATGAACCCTCATAATTAGTGATATCAATTACATGCTAGAATACATATTTCAAGTGATTTATTTATGCCAAATATGGGGCTTGTACATGGCGTTTTACCATCGGTCTAAGATTCATAAACTACAATAAATCATAAAATCTAAAAAATCAAGTGAGTTACACTAGGTGAAATCTAACAACCATAAAAATTGAAACCAAGAACAAAAATATCATATCCCTAGTAACCTAGACTTATAATCAAGAAGGGTGTTCATGAAACACCCATACGGTATCTATCACAAGATCTGACACATTCCTATGTTACCTCTCTAGCATCATGCCAAATAGTAAGATAAAAAAAATAAAGATTCACTCTATGATATTAGTCATAAAATCGTTGGAAACACTTTGTAATATCCATGTACTAGTTCACTCTAAATGGAAACTAGATCGGGTCAACACGTGGACTCAAGTATGACTCATGATACACTAGAGTTGACCAACTTGCAATGGGGTTCCAGGGAATTAATATGGGGTGACTATACACCCATATTAGAGTGTGTAATAATAGTGAAAATAATTCTAATATCATACACAATAATAAATTAGAGTACATAGAATAAATATAAAACAATAATCAATAATAAATGTCATATGGAAGAAAACAGTCATACAAACTCATGGTCATGCCCACATAAAATGACTGATCATGAACCTGCTCGATCACATATATATAATAAATAAACAGATAAAATAAATGGAGCCTCTACTATAGAGACATGAAGCTTGACGTACATGGAAGTTACATTACTTTTGCGGAATACTTAATACATAACAAAAACAGACACACAAGGAACGTAATAGTTTAGTGTCTTTGGAAACTTGGAACATAATCTTAAAATCGTGGTGAATGATCTTCAACATCTCCCATAAAGATCATTCCCCTTTTTTCTTACCTAAAACCTTTCTTTATATCCTAGGGAAAAGAAAACATAAAAATGGTGAGCTCAAATGCTCAGTAAGGGTATGCATGGATAAAATAAAACATACCATATACATTTGAACATAAAAACATGAACATAATGTTTAAACATCATAATCTTGTGCAACGACTTAAAACATGGAAGTACATAAGGAATAGATCATAATGGAACATAAATCATAATAACATAGCATGGGAATTAAACATGTAATTGTGGAATCCATTAAGCACATTTTATGATTTCCATAGTAGCCAAGGCATTTCTGCCAAGACCATCTTAGTGGAAAAAGTCCCTTTCTGAATAGAGTTCACTCCTCGTTTCAGTCCTGTAATACTGAACTGGATTAAATTACCGTTCCAGCCATGTCTATCTCATGAGATATAAATCTTTACCCAATGTATTGGAGGGAGATATAGGTCCCACCCATCTCATAATGAAATCATTCTTACTTGTGCCACAAAAATAAACATAAATCTTCATAATAACCCTACGAATAAAATGGGTTTCATAAACATCATCCCATCATCACGTAATCCATATAAATGAAATGGATATCATAAAAGTGAAACCATGTAAATCATAGAGACATTATACTTTAAACATACACATATGAAATAATGTCATTTAAGATGGAAAACGGTTTTCATAAAACACTTGAAATGAATTCTTGAGGAAAATATCCTTTCTTCTTCAAAATCATTCTCTTTTTACAAAATGTCATGCAATTTTAAAATAAAAGATTTTTTTGAAAATAATCATGAAATATTTTGGAGGAGGCTTCATAAAAATAAGTCTTTATAAAATCTTAAAAATCCATTCGTGTCGTATAAGTTAAAAAAACATTCTTCTCGTACTTTTACCGGAAATGTCAAAAAGTACCTCGTAACGTAAACAAAATAATGATTCCTTACATACCATGCAACAAAATTCAAAATGGGTAAAAAGGACATTAAAAATACATAAAAACACTTTTAGAAAACATGGACATGGATGATAATAATAACCCAAGTAAATACTTACATATAAGCAATCTCGGAAAAAAATGAGATTTTCAAAATTATCCCCTACCTTAGGTCTGATATGCTTCGTACGTATCCAAACCTCCTCTTCTTTGACACGCCTCTTTGAATCCTCCTCTTAGGGTACTAAAATTGGTCTTTGAAGAAGACCAAGACCTCTAGGATATTTCTAGGGATGTTTAGAAGGGAAATGGGCAGGGATTGGCCGAGATTGAAGGCTCAAATTGGTGTGAGGAGGAGAGGGAGGAGGTGCCCTATTATAAGGGATGAGAGGGGCACCTTTCTAAATCTTAAAAATATAAATTTATAATAAATCTAACCCCACCTAAAAACCTCCAAAAATGACTCATATTCGAATATAAGATGAGATAGGTTTGTAATCTCATCAACCAATAAAATTTAGACATGGTAGGAAATTATTTAAAATAGTATCAACTTGATTTATCCTTACTTAATCAATTTAATTTTATTTGTGGTAATAACATTCTAAATTTTAAATTATAATAAAAATTTCTTTATTTGTTGTGAATTGTCAATAATTGGATACTTTATAACATTTTAGACCATATGAATTTAAATTTATAATTTTTAAATATTTTTGTGATTTTTAAACAATTTTATAATATGTTATTTTTATAAAATAACAATAGTGTCAATTTTGACACTATTCATTTATATTAATTTAAATAAAATATATACAGAAGTTATGTTCGAAATAAAATCTTTTATAGATTCATAAAAGGAAATATGTATCTAGAAAATTAGTGGAGCACATTAAATAGTTCATATAATAATCATTTTATTATTTGTAATACCATTTATTTGGTTTATCTCTTAATAAAATAATTTCTACAACATTTTTGTATAATTATTTAATATACTTATTTGTTGCATAAAAATTAAAAATAAAATCATATGATGAGTATAAATCTATTACCTTTCTCAATAATACTTTTACTCGAATTTATCATCTTAAAATCATAATATTTAAATTGTTATATTTATTAAATTATGAAGGTGACAACTTTGGCGTCATTTAAAATATAATAATATATGTGTCATAATCACTTTTATAAGACTCCAAACGGTTATATATTAAGCCATTAGATGATACTGGTATATATATAAACTAACAATAAGTTTTGGTCTGGTTTGTGGGCCTTTTAATGGGCATTATTATTTCAATAAAAACATTATTACTGATTTTTCACTTAATAAATAATTTATGCATCATTAATGTATCACCATTAATAATAATTATTTAATCCCTAAAAAATCTAAATGATGTATATAATTTTATTAGCTTTCTGGATACTATTCATGTTCGATGTTTTATGATGTTTATCACTAAATTAAAATTATTATACTTATAATATTTAAGAGAGTGACATGTTGTCACTTTCATTGGTTTTAATAATAATTAAAATATTTTCATGGTCAAAAGTCCATAAAATGAATCTAATCCGACCCTTAGGTGATATGGGTCGACTTTTAGTCATACAATAGAATTTTGGCATGTGTTAGGGTAATTTTATAATATTATATTCACCCTTAATTACCTGATTTACCTTTAACTATGGTAAATAAAATCTACTGTAGTTACTATTCATAATTCCCAAAAAAAATGTAGCCTATTAACATAATTCGGACCCACTGATTCCGAATATGGAATAAATTTTTTCAAATTCAATACACAGAAGTTACAGAAATTAAATTAAAATTAATCTTGTAGTCGAATAAAAATGGGTTTTTGTTTGAAACATTGCAAAAGATTGAATTGATTTATATCTACGAATTTAATGTAAAATCAATGATAATGACATCAATTATATTAATTTGAAAAAATATATTCTATTTATACTTTAAAACCATTAAATATTATAATTTAACCACATATGTTATTACGATGAAAAAATTTGTTTTTAATTAAAATATAGCGTGTTTTTACTATTCATTAAAATATCAAAGTTATCAGAATAATATGAAAAATTTATCCAAGGTAAAATTTTATATCCTGATTCCAATGAATAATTTTATTTTGTAAAATTGAACTTATAAACATGTCAAAAACTAGATTTAATGTGGGTGCACCCTCAAAAGGAGGCAAAACTGCATTTTTTGAAAAATACTTATTTTACCTGAAAAATTTAGTTTGTTCGTATACCATGTTCTAGAAAATGTGTAAGATGAATAATAATGTTATAAAATTCAAAATATAGTCAATACTATTCCTAACGGCTAGTTTATAATAATATTATAACCATATATCGTTGTTTAGTGAAACCCTGTATTGCGTACTACACACGCTACCGAGGAAGGTCACAATTGTGTATAATGAAAGCCAATATAGGGTTTCATGTTGTGCAAGACTCCTTTGTTTCTGCGTATAACAAAATCCAACCATATTTCATTTATACAATGAATATATATATATATATATATAAACTCAATGTTGTGTAGAATGACTATTATCAAACGAACTCGAAATTGTGTATAACACGATCCAAGAATTGTGTTGCATATACTACAAGCTAATACGGTGTTTCGTATAGCACAAGATAATCATGGTGTAGCATAAAGCACATGACAACAAATAAATTAAAAAGAATAAAATCTCGGGGTGTTACATTCTACCGCCCCTTAAAATCAATTTTGCCCTCAAAATTCGTCGGGGTTATACATGGTTTACTATTCGAAAGTTCCATTAATAGAAACCCACATCGTAAAAAGGAATACCAAAACTTATTTTTAAAAACTAAAGTATGAAACGTAACGGTTACCCAAATTAACTAATCACTAGGTTTCCATGTAGGAGAACATAGGTGAAAATATGGATATGGAAGAGAAATCTAACCGTCATGTTCTGGTGGAGAATGGTAGAGAACATGGCTATGAAATAGCCAACAATCACAAAGCCATATATTTGTGATGATCTAAGGTACCATCTGATTAATCAGATATAAGAGCACTAGGACAACATTTTTGTTTTTCAAGATCATTTCTCTAAAGTTGAATAATTTTAATTAGATTAAATACTTACTTTATTTCGATATAATCTCATCGTTGTTTGTTCCATGAACAATTTCCACTTTATCTCTTAAAGAAATGAAGTTGAATTTTTCATTTGTGAAGTGTTAGCAGATCATGTGATAGAATGATGGGTCATTCTATCTGTCTTAATCAAAAGGGTAGCAATAGTTATATACATAAGTCCATCTATTTTATATCGTTAAAAAATGGACTTATACTTCATTTGTCAAACCAATTAATAAAATAAAACTAGTTTATACTAACCAGGGACTTCTTGTAGGCTAGTGGTAGGCGATAAAGGCTAGTCGCACTTCGGTTGTGGGTTCGATTCCAACAGCCTTGTCCGACGCGATGAGTTGTCACCCGTCCTACAAGTTGTCCTTTTTCTATTATTATAACATCCCCTCAATAATATCATAAAAGGTATATCCTTAAACAATAATAACTTCTGTCCAACATAATCCCATCCAATATTTAGGCTTATCCAAAATACTTCTATCTAAACTCATTGTATAAAGAAAATGATTACTGAAAAGGTCATATAACAAGCATGTTAATACCATCATTGATCCCCATATATCATGAGATATGTCTTGTTGGTCACATTCCAAACATTAGAAGGACTTAATCATGTATTCTTTTGAAAAATGAATACCCATTGAATCTTAGTGAAAACATGAGTGCTGTCAAAAGTTAACTCTTTTCACATACCAAAACCTCAAAATTTCTATATAATAAAACCATAATATCACTTAGTCCTTGTATCAGTCATGAGCTCATGAATATAATCAAACATCTCATTATCTTCTTATCCCTTAATTATGTGCATATCATCAACATTCCAAAAATATCTGAATAACCTTCCATGATTACCGGTACCATTCAACATATACTTTCATATACTCTTGGAAAAACAATAGTGTAACAATCCTTAGATGATTCTTTATTCCATAGTACCATACATTATTCTTTATAAACATAAAATCATTCCACTGACTTCTTAAACCACTAGCTGAGCTTCATCATTTATTTCATCTCATATTTCATTTGTAGTCTCTTTATCATCATCCACATAAATACAACTCGTATGACCATGCTGATTCTCTTCATGAGATTTTCCCTTAGGGAATTGGTTTGCATAATTCCCATACATTCCACATTTAAAACATCTACACATTGTTGATGTCGTAGCAATACCATTATCCTTGTCCATGGTGTTAACTGAACCTTTTCCTTTGCACTTACTGGCATTGTGTCCTTATTTTCCACAACCAAAGCATCTTCCAGTTCCTTTGAAACAATTCCCTGATGCCTCTTCCCACATGATTTATATGAGGGAAATTGAACTTTCTTTCCTCTATGATCATCATGAAACTCCATCTTTCTCTTATTATCTGAGTCGGGAAACATACCAAAGTTGATATTATTGATCATATTATAAGATATATGAATATTCATAATAATGATGTTTGGACTTCCAAATCCCATTTCATTTGGTTGCCCATGAAGAATATTATTCCATTGTCCGTCATATCCTCAATTATCGTGAATCTTCCTGTTTCCAGCCATTTTCTAAAACCCAAAAAGAATAGTGTGAGAGGAAAAAATCATGCTAGGGAAAACAACATGGTAAAGGGGAAGTACCCTCAATATATAACATCTTAGGTTAAATTCTATGATCGTTACTGTAGTTCTAGGACTATATCCGATACGTATACTTATCCTTAGGGATATCCCTAGACATACCTTAGAAATATCTCTAGGGATCTCAGTAACGTTTTCGCATCCTAGTTTCCAAAGGTTGAATAAACCATTCCTCTGATACCAAATTTAGAGACCCGAAGCTTGATGTACGTGGACATTACATTACTTTTTCGGAATACAAAATACATAACAAAAATAGACACACAAGGACCATAATAGTTTAGTGTCTTTGGAAACTTGGAACATAATCTTCTAATCGTGGTGAAAGATCTTCAACATCTCCCATAAAGATCATCCCCCTTTTTTTCTTACCTAAAACATTTCTTTATATCCTGGGGAAAAGAAAACATAAAAAGGGTGAGCTCAAATTCTCAGTATGGGTAAGCGTGGATAAAATAAAACATACCATATACATTTGAACATAAAAACATGAACATAATGTTTAAACATCATAATCTTGATCAACGACTTAAAACATGGAAGTACATAAGGCATAGATCATAATGGAACATAAATCATAATAACATAGCATGGGAATGAAACATGTAATTGTGGCATCCATTAAGCACATGTTATGATTTCCATAGTAGCCAAGGCATTGCTGCCAAGACCATCATAGTGGACAAACTCCCTTTCTGAATCGAGTTCACTCCTCGTTTCAGTCCTATAATACTGAATCAGATTAAATTACCGTTCCATCCATGTCTATCTAATGAGATATAAATTTTTACCCAATGCATTGGAGGGAGATATAGGTCCCACCCATCTCATAATGAAATCATTCTTACTTGTTCCACAAAAATAAACATAAATCATTCATAATAACCCAAAGAATAAAATGGGTTTCATAAACATCATCCCATCATCACATAATCCATATAAAAGAAATGGATATCATAAAAGTGAAACCATGTAAATCATAGATACATTATACTTGAAACATACACATATGAAATAATTTCATCTGAGATGGAAAATGGTTTTGATAAAACACTTGAAATGAATTCTTGATGAAAATATCCTTTCTTCTTATAAATCATTCTCTCTTTACAAAATGTCATGCAATTTTAAAAGAAAAGTATTTTTTTGAAAATAATCATGAAATATTTTGTAGGAGGCTTCATAAAAACAAGTCATTATAAAATCATAAAAATCCATTCGTGTCATATAAGTTAAATAAACATTATTCTCGTACTTTTACCAGAAAAGTCAAAAAGTACCTTGTAACGTAAACAAAATAAAGATTCTTTACATACCATGTAGTAAAAGTCAAAATGGGTAAAAAAAATTTAAAAATACATAAAAACACTTTTAGAAAACATGGAAATGGATGATAAAAATAACCCCAGTAAATACTTACGTATAAGCAATCTGGGATAAAAAAATGAGATTTTCAAAATTATCCCTTACCTTAGGTCCGATATGCTTCATACGTATCCAAACCTCCTATTCTTTGACACGCCTCTTTGAATCCTCCTCTTAGGGTACTAAAATTGGTCTATGAACAAGACCTGGACCTCTAGGATTTTTCTAGGGAAGTTGAGAAGGGAAATGGGCATGGATTGGCCGAGATTTAAGGCTCAAATTGGTGTGAGGAGGAGAGGGAGGAGGTGCCCTTTTATAAGGGAGGAGAGGGGAACCTTTGGAAATCTTAAAAATATTAATTTATAAAAAATCTAACCCCACAGAAAAACCTCCAAAAATGACTCATATTCGAATATAATATGATATAGGGTTGTAATCTCATCAACCAATAAAATTTAGACATGTTAGGAAATTATTTTAAACATTATCAACTTGATTTATCCTTACTTAATCAATTTAATTTTATTTTTGGAAATAACATTCTAAATTTTAAATTATAACATAAAATTATTTATTTTTTGTGAATTGTCTATAATTGGATAATTTATAACATTTTAGACTATATAAATTTATATTTATAATTTTTAAATATTTTTGTGATTTTTAAACAATTTTATAATATGTTATTTTTATAAAATAACAATAGTGTCAATTTTGACACTATTAATTTATATTAATTTAAATAAAATATATATAGAAGATATGTTCGAAATAAAAGATTTTATAGATTCATAAAAGGCCATAATTATCTAGAAAATTAGTGGAGCACATTAAATAGTTCATATAATATTCATTTTATTATTTTTAATACCATTTATTTGGTTTATCTCTTAATAAAATAATTTCTACAACATTTTTTTATAATTAATTAATATACTTATTTGTTGCATAAAAATTAAAAATAAAATCATATGATGAGGATAAATATATTACCTTTCTCAATAATACTTTTACTCGAATTTATCATCTTAAAATCATAATATTTAAATTGTTATATTTATTAAATTATTAAGGTGACAACTTTGGCATAATTTAAAATATGATAATATAAGTTTCATAATCACTTTTATAAGACTCCATTTTTTTGAATTCAATACACAGAAGTTGCAGAAATTAAATTAAAATTAATCCCGTTGTCAAATGAAAATGGATTTTTGTTTAAAACATTGCAAAAGATTGAATTGATTTAACCTACAAATTCAATGTAAAATAAATGCTAATGACATAAATTATATTAAATGTTAAAAATATATTCTATTTATACTTTAAAACCATTCAATATTATAATTTAACCACATAAGGTATTACGATGATAAAATTTGTTTTTAATTAAAATATAGTGTGTTTTCACTATTCATTAAAATATAAAAGTTATCAGAATAATATGAAATATTTATCCAAGGTAAAATTTTATATTCTGATTCCAAATAATAATTTTATTTTGTAAAATTGAACTATAAACATGTCAAAAACTAGATTTAATGTGTGTGCATCATCCAAAGGCGGCAAAACTGCATTTTTTGAAAAATACTTATTTTAACCAAAAATATTATTTTTTTCCTATACCATGTTCTAGAAAATGTGTAAGGTGAATAATAATGATAAAAAATTAAAATTTTAGTTAATACTATTCATGACGGCTAGTTTATAATAATATTATAACCATATATCGTTGTTTAGTGAAACCCCGTATTGCGTACTACAAACGCTACCGAGGAAGGTCGTGATTGCGTATAATGAAAGCCAAGTTAGGGTTGCGTGTTGTGAAAGACTCCTTTTTTGCTGCGTATATCAAAATCCAACCATATTTCATTTATACAATGAACATATATATATATACACTCAATGTTGTGTAGAATGACTATTATCAAACGAACTCGAAATTGTGTATAACACGATCCAAGAATTGTGTTGCGTATACTGCAAACTAATACGGTGTTGCGTATAACACAAGATAATCATGGTGTAGCATAAAACACCTGACATCAAATAAATTGAAAATAATAAAATCTCGGGGTGTTACATCTTCTATAATACATGATCCTTGAATCATCCCAATTTCCAATCCCATCCAAGATATCATTCTCGATCAATCTAATATAACTCTCTACCCAACTTGAACCCATGATTATTGAGGTCTACTTAGGTGAATAATGCCATGGTCACCTGAGAAATGTGTATGTACAACTTATTAGGGAACCAATAAGGTAGGCTCATACATAAAAAATATGTTAATTATATGTTCATGTGACATACTCAGTTGAATATATAAAATATAGTGTAGTAGCATAAATAAAATAACCATCATCGATCCTCAGGTTCTAACATGACACCTCTGATCGACTATACCTACTTCGTATAGTTCTAG
The DNA here is from genome assembly GCA_963277665.1 of Viscum album. NCBI lineage: Eukaryota > Viridiplantae > Streptophyta > Magnoliopsida > Santalales > Viscaceae > Viscum > Viscum album. Next base: position 194,519,874 of record OY728157.1, on the reverse strand, counting down.
AGTATCTCTAATAATTTTATATAATCATTCCAACTCATAATAAGTAAAACCAACAAACCCCATGATTTTATCCTGGGAGGTCCATAGTATTAGGAATAAATCTAACACCTAGGAGGCAATCCAAGGAAATCCAGTAGTCATTGTGCATAAATTCATTCCAAAAAAGATAATCCTAAGAAATCAATAAACACTAGGCATCATTACCAACACCAAGGGCTGACCCAAGGCTATCATAAGAATTACAAATCATCATATAATCCTTTGGGGTGACCCTTGGTCATCATGATCACCAGAAATCATCTTTAACCCCTAGGAGGTAATATTTGGTTATCGATCACATCATGAATTAATGTAAAATCCTTATGGATGGACATAAGAAATCCACATAACCTCAAGAATACAAGACAGATCCTAATAATCCTAGGAGTATCATAAATAATAGAAAACTATAAGGGTTATTACATTACTCCCTTGATATCTCAAAATAATAATGAAAAAAAGGTTGTGTGTCTGTCTAAACTCATCTAATATAAATATCAATGGACACTCAAGAACTTGATTTGAAATAATCCCTATACCCATATACATCATAAATCATCTATCCATGTTCTAAGGTGAAACCCACAATAAACTCTACCAATTCCCACATGCACCCTCTAAGGGGTCATTATATCACTGGGGCACCCATTAAGGTCCTTTAGGTTACTACAAAATATAGACACCCACATGGGATCCTCAATCTCAGTCTCATGTCTTAGGAAAACACCCATCACTCAGAGGGAATATCATCCCTCGACATCATCATAATCATCACATCATGTATTCACTAGACTTATAAGATAATCCATACTATCATTAGTCTCAAGTGATGGATCAATACCGTCTCCCATCCAAAGTAATAAATTAGTCATTCGTAACACAACCAACCCATAAAAATTATACATATGGAACACCGACCAAGATAATCACAACTTAATGGGATAAGAACACCCACCCCATGTTCAGATATACTAGCCCAATGTTTATAAGGAATATCTCATATTCTAGAAGGAAATACTCCTACAATGTTTGAGGATGAAATTTTTGAAGAAGGGAAGAATGTAACACCCTAATACTTTATAATATTTCCTCTAAAAATAAATTTAATTTTATATATATCTTCCATTAAACATAACAAAAACATTCTTAGATTGATTAAGTTACATGATATACTGAGTTTTACCAAATAATAATATTATTATCCATTAAACAAGTTGTTATAAATAGGATTAACAAAACAATGAAAATATATTTTTTAATTCATTGTTAGAAATTAATTATAAATTAATATAAAAACCAATTGAATACAAAGATTTGTTTTTATAAAAATATATTTTTATGAAGAAAAGGAAATTTATCTTAATAAATCCAACTAATTAATATTAATGGATGATATTAATGATATTTATATATTATATATTCATCATTTTTTTACATTCATCCAATATATTTTATAGTCATAAGATAAGAAAAAAAATCATTTTTTACTAAGAAAATGGTGTATTTTTTAAATGCAGTTTTTTCCGTCTTTTAAAGACACACTTGTTTTAAAACTAAACGTTTAAAATTTAGTAAATACTATTTTTAAAATTAAAATTTCATTTTAAAATAATTATTTTATAATTATATTTTGGTGAATTTTTGGTTTTTTGAGATGTTTCATTTTTGGAAGAATTACGAAAATAATGGATTTTAATTGAAAAATGCATTTTAATATAAATAAATTAAAATGATAAATTATATTTTTAATGGGTTTTAAAGTAAAAAATAGATCAATTATACATCCATTAATCCAATTTATGTCATTTTTATCATTTTTATTTTTAATTTAGAAATAAAAACATAGTAAACTTTGGAACATTTTCACTTAAAAACCCCACTTTCTCATCCCATCAGTGGGTTTAATTTTAAATTAATTTTTACCCCTTATGTGGTTTAAATTTGAAAAAATGAATTGCATATCTAGAATCATCATGATTTATAGTGTCTGATAAGGCCAACTTAGTTTTTGACCAAAATGATTGATCAAAGTAGTTATAATTAATTACTACATTTAAGAGAAATAAGTCTTTATCAAGGGAATAAACATTAAACTTAAGGGGAAAATGACATATAAACTTGTTAGAAACCTATTTTATGACCATATTTATACCTTTTCCCTTCTGTTATCTATATTGGTTCATTATTGGGCCCTGGTGACATGAAAAAACGTGGATTGGATTCACTATTTCAAAAAATTAAATGTTCACCACTCAGCCTACTTATAAAAGGCCTCCCAATATTCTCTCTACTTAACAAATTCAAACCAATTTTGTTAATATGATACCTACCCAAATCATTCCTCAAATTTCATCCCCTCATCCTAGAATCCTTATATTATGTAGAAATACAACTTAGGATGTAATTTGTGTAAACCTATGAGGATACTAGAAAAGAGGTAATGTTATTATAAAATCATTTTTATTATATTTACTTCTCCACCTACTTTAATTTATATTATACCATGATTATATAATAAACTAATGAGAATAATCTAAAATGTGGTTATGTTCTTCTCAAAGAATTGTTATTTTATTTTATTCTCCACCTCCTTCAATTTCTATTATACCATGCTTATAAAATAACATTAGTATCTTTTATATATTGATACATTGTTATATTAAAGTTACTATCTAAAACTTCAAACAATTTCATTAAATGGGTTATGAAATCATTGTTTGTGTGTATGATGGACTACCGCCTCACGAATCGATGTCATTCATTTTTTCCATTACCACCTTTAAAGGTTGGAAATAATGATGGATTTATAGTTTATATATTATAAATATGATATTTGTAATGTTTTTATAATTATAGAATTAGTATATTACACATACCTTTATTATTTATTTTTTGTTGGAATATGATAATTCCCCTTCAAGTGTACGACATACTACCTTCCTAAGAAGTGATGTGAATCATTCATTCTTTACATAGAATTTATTAAGGATGTTTTTAATAAACATATGTGATATATATAACATAATAACGATACTAGAATAATATATATATATATATATTAATTTTATTTCATTCAATGTGACAAGAAAATGGAAACAATGTTCATGTGTACGTATGACCTACTATCTCAATGAATGGTGTATTTCATTTCCTATCACCAGATTTAATGAATTACTATATATATATATACTAAATATATATAATATTTAAATCATGGTTTACATTATGGACATGATTAAATAATGATCGGAGGAAGAGGAACAAAAGATAAGATGGGAAAAAATATATAAAAAACAAGGAAAATAAAACCCAAAACAATGAAAATAATGAAATATTATTAACAAATAGGAGATAAGATGCTATAAAAGGATAATATATGATATTATAAATATTAATGTGTTTATTCTATAATATAATAAAATTCATAAAACCATTATACATGAGATTAAATATTGTTCAACAAAAAGGAAGTGTATGGTATAATATTTCACCTCCATTTACATTCCAGTGGGACTTAATTTTTATTATAAACCAATTCAATTTTATAAGGTGTATATACTTACCCATTGACATTTAATATCATGAACAATTCACTATTCATGGTATTTTATCTTTTAATTTGAATTATTTCATCCAAAGGGTTTTGATTTGAAAATTTCCATGTGATAAAAGTTTTGGGAAATCTCACTTTCTTTTGTGATTGTTAACTTTATCTTGAAACTATCACTTTATTTTATTCATTTTTCATGCTACATTATGTTCATTTAAAATATATATATTCTTGTGTAATGGATATTATTATTTCATAAACTATATAACATTTTGAAATATGTTTTTTAACTTTCAATGTAATTTGATTAACTAGGGAAATATTGATAAATTTGTATCCTTAACTCCATAGTGATATTTAATAAGGCACATGATTTGTGAATTAAATCGATTATTTGATATATTAATAATGATTTTGATTGTTATTTTATGTTTTGGGGACCGTTTAAAGTAATATCCTCAAGGAATCCACTGTCTGATGTGATGAATTTTATGTCCAAATCAGATTGTTTTTTACCTAGTTTGTTTAAACCCTCTTGTGAATGGTCTCAAAGGTACAACTTTCATGTTCCTGGTAAACATGGAATCCAATATTTTAGTGTTTTATTCATTGAGAATTTATATATTATTATTTTCCATGATGTTTTTTTCTATAAAATTACCAATTGTTGTATTTCATTACCATTTTATTGATTAAATGACATGTGTTTCAGTTATTTATCTTTCCATATTTATTATTCCCTATCCAGATATTTATGTGGAATGTTTTTTTAGTTATTTATATTTCAATATTGATATGATTATTAATTTATATATATTTCATTGTATTTAACCTTTATTCATCATTTGATCTCACCCATATTTTGTTTCCTTTACCTAGTATATGATGATGATTTCATCGAAGTATTTTCAAGGATGCTAATATTTTAATTTTGTTATGCTTAATTTTATTTTTCCAAAATAATATGGGCATCGTGTATCTAATTTGGTTTTCCAAAAATGCTAAAGTATATAGTCCTTTGGGATTTTAGTCTTGATAACTTTTCTAATTTAATAAAGTAAGGCACTAGTACAGGGCCACTAGGTTTGAGGTTGTTACATAAATAATTGGAAAACACTATAAGGATATCCCCAAATACAAGGGGGTTAAAGGAGAAAGAGGTGATGAGGTGGTCGTCCCATGTGCAGGTGAGGGAGGAAGATGAGGGGCTATCATCTTAAAATTTTGGGTGGGAAAATCATTCGTTTTAAATATTTTAAAGAGTAACATGGTCTTCCAACCCAAGAACCAACCATGAATCCTTCACTATACAAGGTGACCACCCTCACATGATTGGTTAATATGTTTAGATTAACAATGAGCTAACTATGCAATCCGGTATGCAACATCTCATATAGTCTATCTACAATCGTGTGGTGAATGTGAATCTCACCCCAAGCCAATCAAGCTACATAGTTTCCTCTCAAACTTATATGGTTAACACTTAGTCATGTTCTAATCATTAAAAATATTTGTGATATTTATAAAAAAACTAAAAACATCTGTAATCTCAGGGTGTTTTGTGGTTTCCCCTAAACTGTGCACACCAAACTGTTCACCATGTCACAGATCCTCCAAAACATACCAAATTTTACTCGAAGATCCCTATACTAACCCAATCAATCAACTCACATATCAGGCCTCAAACCATATAAAAAATAATAACTTTAGAATGATAAAATTCCTAGAATTTAAAACTGAATATCAAATCTAAAAATGAACCACATTCTAGAATTTCCAAAATTTAAATTTATTTCAAAATTTTTTACTCACAAGGAGAGTGGATTTAAAGAATAAGTGTATAGAATCTTTTGAAATTGTGAAACCTTCATTAACAGATCCATGATAACCCATATCATGTCCTGACCACGATACGATCTTAGTAATCTTTTCATTAAGTTCATCATCACATCATCCCACTCCCATTTGGGAATGGGTAATGCATAAATAAGACTTTTTGGTCATGATGATCATTCTTTAGCTGGAGATATTAAAATAATTAATAAATAAATCCCATTATGCCCTTCTTCATCCAAAGATTCTATAATTTTCTCTAAATGTCATTATACATCTTGTTAAGCCTCTGGTGAACATCTCGTCATGATGTATGTGAATCCAACATCATGTCCTCACACATAATGATAGGTACTACCATAAACCACTATGAATATAAAACATCATTGGCACCTAGGGACCAATTATGTTAAATATAAATCCTATAAATATTTTCCATCTTCAAGAAGTTATTTTATTCAGATATCTAACTCTCCTTCACCCTCTCAAGGTGTTTGGTTGTAATAGTTATGGACATCATGTTTGGTCTACCATGAACTCCTAAATAGAAATTCACATATCAGTTAAGAGAATCTTCATTTATCACTCACTACTAGATATCTACATCTTATATGCCTAAGTCTCTATGAACAATGAATCAAACATGATACAAACCATCCCATGGTTATACTCCATCAAAAATTCAAATGATTATAAGTTCAACCCACCTCATCTACCTAAGGTGCAGGTCCCTCTGTACAAATATATACAATAGGTTCTAATACACAATGTAAACAAAAAATTTCTCATGCAGATGATAATAAATTAATCATCTCTATGTGTGAATTACCACATCCATCTCTTGATCAGGTGTAAAATAGTTTATCTCATGTGGCATAAACTATTTTGACCCATAAGTGACCACTCACTCATCCTGCATTAGAATTTATCCAATCCCAACTCCTAAAGCATAACAATATAGTGTATATTCTTTACTGAGATTTAGTAAGGCTAGAATTGACACAAAATTAAATCTATCATTTGGAACCTAAAATTATCTCTCAAAAAATTCAAAATAGAGTAACTTCACCACCATTGTGGTCAAGGCCATCATCATCACTGCCAATAAAGATAAATCCTAGATCAATCGTCAGTAGTAACCTATCAAGCCCCAAAAACTGAATATATTAAAGATGTTTTTGGTTTTTAACAAGAAACTGTAGGCTTAACCTTCTATGAGTCCACTTATATTTCTACCTCGTATATAATGTTCCATGAAAATATCACCACACTAATCTAGAAATGAAATTTCAAGAGATTAGAATATGACTATTGCTCCCTCAATGTACTTATAATTATCTATAAATAAAAAGTGTTATCCTCTATAGAATAATAGTACCCCATAATATCATAAAAAAGTGACCATGAGAGAGTCCAAATAAGTGTATAAGTCCCTATTAATAGAGGATATAAATACTATCAGCGTGTTCCCAGCATGAACAACATCATAAGATACTCATATCAGTTATACTTGATCCTAAAGACAATACATGGAATATCGGAAGGCCACTCCCTCAATTGGTGGTAGAATAAACTCATACAGATATTAGAAAAAACAATTGGATCCTTTAATTTGATCGAACAAGTAATTAATATTTGGAAGAAGATATATTGGTTATCAATCATCAAAAAAATTCTATCTCTATTAATCTGCACATTAGCACAATGAGAAATTCTTCTTCTTGTAAAAAATAGAAGTACTACAAGAGGATGTTCTTAGATGAATGAATCCCTTTGATTCCAAACCCTCCAAACGAGCCATGATTTCTCACCTATCTAGAAGAACCATCCTATAATATGAAATGTAAATGGGATTCATACAAGACATAAGATCAGCTATAAAATAAATCTCAATCATTGGTGGAAACCCAGAAAAATAATCAATAAACACATCTTGGAACTAATGAATGGTGGGAGGAGGCATTGCTTTGAAAATCACCTCATTTCATAAAGAAACACTAACTAACTGGTTTGTAATCATCATTTGATATTGATTTATTGGTCACAAATGGACTACATATCGATCCTACTCTCTAAAATAAGTATAATTATAACCCTCTAAGGACATAAAATATACTCATGGATGATAGTGGTTGATGTGTTCTAAATAAAGAGTTGAATAATCCATCTTGGGGATCATATAGAAATTATCCATGTATAACATAATGAATTCCGAGAGGAATGTCTTCCCATTGATCACAATGGTATACTCTGGACACCTCTAGATACCCTATGATTGCACCACTATGGTGAATCAATAAACAAAACCCCATATATATATATATATATATTGTATTGGTAACCCTAGATCTCTAACCAACATTTCAAATATAAAATATTTTGATGCACGCATATAAAATAAAGAAAAAAATAGTGTCAATTCCACAAGAATCATACATCTAACTTTAGATATCTTATTTCCCTAAATGGAAGAAATCTTCTCAGTAGAATGAGGTTGGCCCGAATCATATCTCTGAGCTCCCATGACCTGAATCCCCTGAGGTACCTTTACCTTTTTTCATTACTGCTGATAAGTACTAGGATAACCACTATGACTAGAACAGCTGAAGGACTACGAATTTACCATCTTCAATTATACCCTAAGACACTCCCTTTAACCCTAGGTTAGAATAGATTCACAATCTGTCTTTAGTCTTGGTGAAATCACAATAAAAAACTTCTCATGTTCTACAAATCTCCATGAAAGAAACAATCCTTTTATGACCTATAAAAATATGGTTGAGCATGCCCCATGTGGACGCACTAATAATACTCAACATTGACTCTCCCACTTAGAGGAAGTTACAAACAAATTTTCTGGTTTCCTTTACTATCATCACTATAGTGGTACTACTCAAATCACATCTTCTTACATACCCATGATCTTATCCCAATAAAACAAAAGAATCTTGCTACAAGTTGACCTAAAATCATTCTAGTTTTTCTCAACAATTAAGGCATGATTCATGACCTATACAAATTATTTTATCATGAATATTTTTAATTTGGAATGAATAGAGTACCTTATGTAATCCTCAAATTTTTTGAATCTAGTAGCCTCATCATCCAATGTCATAGGTCTAAATAGATTAATATCATTAAATTGAGTAGTATAGTTCATCATTGATAATCCCCCTATACCAAATTCATTAAATCCCAAGATATGGTAGCCTTTATAGTCTCTAGGATTATGTACTCAAAAAAAGACCACAAATCCTTCCAAATCAGCCACACATGTTTTTCGTCCAAGAACCGAATGTACCACTAGTGCTTTTTTGGTCCCCAAATCATATATGTATCAAGATTCAACTGCCTCTTAGAGTGTGTATTAAGGTGATAAAAAATTGGTTGCATAGACTAGATACAAAGAAACATCTTTCTATTGTCCACCCTCACCCATACAGAGTAGTGTCTTTTATAGATGAAACACATGAGTCATGTATGACATCGTTGACCTACCCTTACATGACCCATGACTCATATATTGCAATAATTTGATAAAACTCCATCTGACCTACTAATCAATAGTGGGTATTGGAATAATAGGTGACTCCGGGTCTACTATCGGTGGGTTATGATCATACCCACACATCTTGAGCTTATGTGAAGGTATTCCTAGTGGAATATCTATAACATTCCAAGAACATGACTCAAAATATATTTCTATCATAGTTATAATATCATATTTTCTTATAATAAAAAATAGGAATATTCCATTTGACCCCAAACACACCATCTAGTATATAAGGGTCTCACAGAATAAGGCTCAAGTCTTGCATAACCTACCAATTATAGAGTCTTCTCTGACCTCATAAGGGTCCTATAATATTAATAATTATCAAATTAGAGGTAAATAATTATGAATTGATCATGTAATGTTTCAATAAGAAGTTATATATAAAAACACTATATAAGTTTTTGTTAACACTTAATGTAACTCAAACCTATATATTAACCATAATATCAATCACAGGAAAGAATTAAAATATAAAGTGAACCCTAAATTCCCTTATTGGTTCATAAAAACACTCCTATTTTCGCCCCAATATAAATGTAAAAACCCATAAATCACAAATCAATATCAAAATGCATCAACTAGAAAAGTAACCCATTTGTAAAATAAAACCCAAAGATTAATAGTCCCATTCCAGGTAATTTGGACTTCCCTCATATGTGGGTTAGATAACACTATACAAAAGATCTATATCTGGCACTTTCAACATCCTATCAACTATGTATCATATACCAAATAGTAAGACAAAATAAAAATAGTTCTCTAAAACCACGTTGTAATATACATGATCTGGTTCACAATCATTATGACCGAACTAAAGCACAATGTACCTCAGGTATTCCTCCTCATATGCCAGAGGCTACAAAACAATGGAAACAATTGATATATATCACATGGAGTATCAGGCCCCAGCCTTAAGCATTACATGATCTTGAGTAATTTCAAGAATACACATTGAGGATCTTATGAGGTTTAGAGTTTTAGAGAATTAGATTAAAAATCATGCATTACATTCAACATATAAACAAGGTGGTTACATCGAAGAAAATATTTATTTTTTTCCATTAATGGAATCATATTTAAAATAAAACAAGGATTAATTCTTGAATCTTCCTCAACATTATCATCACATCATGTACCATTCCCTTGACCTGTGAAAAACATTTCAAAAACTTGGGATAAGCATTAAAAGCTCAGTAAGGGATATAAAAGTATGGAAAGTAAACATTATTCCATGTATACATATGATTCAATGAAATCATACTTTATTCATAAAATATAATCACTTTATCATACCTCATGAAATCATAAGATTTATGAATAACTCATAGAAAACATAAGACATAAAGGTAACTTGAGGCATTCATAACATTCTTACATAGGGAGTAACCCTCATGGTTACGTTTGGAATACCCATTATAGTATATTATCTAAATCTCTTCATAGAAAAATTATAGTCTAACACCATCGCATTACCCAATGCCTTGGAGGGCTATCTCAGGCTCACCCACCCTTAGATTATCACGGAACACCCATCTTCATAAACAATGCCCAAGAACCATAACATAATCGTATCACATAAAACATGCATAAAGGAAACATAAAATTTCCACATTTAAATCACAAGATACCAAAAACAAATATAATAAACAAATTATCAAAACTATTTTCAATACCAAAATAGAAGAAAATTAAAACATGGTATTTATTTTTCATTTAAAAAAAGTTGTGGCTTGTAGAGGAAGTCGTAACTCAAATAATGGTCACGGCGGCGGAGAAGTCATTGTCGTCGCATATGTAAGAAAAAAAAACATTCCATTTTGTCATTTAGTAAAAAGAATCATTTAAAAATATTCCTTTTTAATTAAAAGTCAAAATGGATTATTATACAACTAATAAAACAAGCCCGTATATAAATTGAATAATGCCTCAATGAAAGAAGATTGAGACGAAGTCCCTTACAACGTGTCTGACTTGACTCGATCGTTCTTTAATCTTCTGAATGATAAACTATAGTTAATTTATATTTTCTTAAGAACCTTTTTCAAGTTGATTATTCCTTTTATATCACTTATTAACATGTTATGAACATTATGTAATCATTTAAGTTAATTACAGTCGTTTTGTCGGTCTTTGGTACTTGAGTCAAAAATAAACTTCTAATAATCACAAGTTGTTCATGTGAAAAAATATCCATTATATCCATAATTATATTCATGATTAAATATCATATATATCGTTTATATCCAGTATATACATGAATTTATAATATTACATAACATTTAGAGATAAGAGATGAAATGCACCGTTCATGGAGTCGGTAAGTCGTACGTACGCATGAACGCTACTTTCATTTCTATTTCGTATTTAATGGAATGAAATCATAATGATATAAAGGTATATTATAATTACAGTATTATATCATATATAATATCATTAACTCCATCCTTTATACGTACCACATATGGAATTAATGATTCAAATCACTTTGAGAGGGTGGTAGTCCGCACTTCCTAAAATGAAATTATCGCGTTTATCCATTATGGAAACCATAAAGGTATTCCATAATTGAAAAATATAGATTCATAAAGAAAACATAAAAATAAAATATATTTCATATATAAATACAGTTACATATTAATTTCCACCATGAAAGGTGTTAATAGAAGATTGAACAATCATCGTTTCGTGAGGAAGTAATTCACCACCCACAGAAACAGTATGTTCTTTAACCATTATATGGAGGTGTGTGTAAGTGTATCTCAAATAATTATCATAAAAACATCCTAGTATATTGAAGATACTGGTTTTTGTACAAAATAAAGGAATAAAAAGAGGTTATGTGGTTGGAGAAGCAAAATAATACAAAAGAAATAAGAGAAGACATTACCATTAAATTAGGTAACTCCCCTTGGTTTGAACCAAACAGGGTTTTTTGAAGAGCTTTTTGCCTAATGTAATGCTTCTAGGATGAATAAAGGAATCATGGGAGATTATTTGAGTAGATTTTGGATGAGCCAAAGGGCTTGAGTAGTGTGAGAGAAGGGTAGTAATTGGGGTCTTTTTATAAGGGAGAGGAGGGGATCTTTTGGAAAGCATGAAACTATTATTATATTATATAATGATTTTTGGTTTCTAAACATCCCAAAATCATTAAAGTGTAAGATAAGGTAGTCCTTGTTCGAAATAAAATCATAAAATAAGAATTGTACAAGTTTTGGATATTATTTTAAACATTATCTTCTTATTTATTTAAATCATTCATTAATGACGTAAACACTGCATCATCATTGTGTCATGAATAATTTTATTTATTTGATGTCTAAAAATTATATTAAAATTAAAATGTTTTAGGAAATATGTTTAATTTTCTAATTAATATTTATAGTCTAAATATAACTTGTATATCCCCATAAAAAGTTTTTTTAGTAAAACAAAACTTGTTTGTGATATTTTTATTTTTACTTTAAATAAAAGGTATTAATGTCATTATCTTTCCCATGTGGCTTCATTGGGTCCCTAAAATTGACCCATGAATTGTATTGGTAGGAAATGACTCATAAAATAAGAGTAGGAAACGTGTCAAGGTATTCTCATATTATTATAACATTATTTTTACATTAAATTACCCTAATTGCCTCTAATCGCGGTTAATAAAACTCAAAAGTTTGTATTAAACAAAAATAATTTTAATCCAATTGAACCACATTTTACTTTCTAATGACAACCATGTATGTTGTATTTTTGAAATTAAATTTATAGAAGTGTTAAAAGTTCATTTAAATGAAAAATCAGTTTTTTAACTACCACTTAGTGGTTTCACTATTCATCAAAAATTGAAGTTTTTCAGAACAATAACAAAAATATACCCTAAGCTATATTTGATATTCCAAATTAAAAAATGATGTTCATTTTACCAAAATCAAAACATAGAAGATGCATTAATTAATTTTATAATTAATTTCCACTGTCAAAAAAATTAACTTGTTTTTAAGAAACAATATCTATCAAAACATCGACAATTGTTTACGTCCAATTTCAAAGTTAAATTAATTATAATGTCCACAATTGGATTAAATGATAAAAAATATTCTAATTTCACTTTAAAACCAATTAAAAAGATAATATAACAATATAAATAAATTAGATTAAAATGAGGTTTTGAATTAAAATACAACATTTTTCACTATTCGTTAAAAAATGAACATTATCTGAAAAACACCAAAAATTTATCCAAAGTAAATTTCAATGTCCCAATTCTAAATAATTATTTTATTTTGACAAATAGAGCTTATAAAATTGTCAATAGTTAGATTTAAAAATGGTTTTCCATCAAAAGGAAGTAAAACAATCTTTAAAAATATTAGTGTATTCTATGCTTAAGATTGGATTTATTATCATTTTAAGCCTCTAAAACACAATATAATTCATAAATAGACATAGATATGAAAATAAATTACTCTTTACTTACTTTGGATGTTACATGCTTCCCCCCTTTAGAAAATTGCATCCCCGCAATTTATTTACTTATCGAATAAGTGGGGGTATTTATCCCTAATTGCATTTTTGATTCACATGCTGGCTCTTCAATTATGTGGGTTTTCCACAAAACCATTAATTGATGAATCGCCTTATTCCAAAACACTTTTTTCCTATGGTCAAGAATCTGGACCGGTTGTTCCTCATAGGATAGATTCTGTTCTAGCTGAACTACCTCAGGACTAAAAACATGAGATGGATCTGACATGTACTTCCTTATCCTTGAAACATGAAAAACATTGTTTACCTGAGATAAATTCAGAATTAAAGATGCTCGGTATGAAACTGATCCAACTCTCTCAATAATTTCATATGGTTCAATGGTCATTGGACTCAACTTTCCTTTTACCAAATCACGTCACACTTTTCCATTGTGAAACATTGAAGAAGACATGATCACCTACCTCAAAAGAGAGATCATTCCTCCTATTGTCCGCATAACTTTTCTTCATGCTCTGAGCTGTTCTCATGTGTTTCTATATCAGCTGAACTTTTTCTGCCAACTCTTCTACCAATTCTAGTCCAATCAACTTCCTTTCAACAACTTCATCCCAGAAATCTAGTGTCCAACACCGCTTCCCATATAATGACTCAAATGGTTCCATCTGTATACTGGAATGAAAAATGTTATTATAAGAAAGCTCATCCAAAGAAAGATGTTGGTCCCAACTTCCCTGATATTTCATTAAAAAAGCACATATAACATCCTCCAATGTCTGAATTGTTCGTTCTGATTGCCCATTTGATTGAGGATGGAAAGGTGTACTAAAATTTAATTTAGTACCCAATGACTTCTGAAGGCCTTTCCAAAAGTTAGAAGTAAACCTAGGACCATGATCAGATACAACGGAGATGGGAACTCTATTTAATCTAACTATCTCTTTAATATACAAGAGAGAAAGTTGATCTAGGGAAAAACTATCTCGTATAGAAAGGAAATGAGCAGATTTATTCAAGCGATCAACAATAACCCAGATTGTATTATTACCTCGAGGTGTCTTCGGGAATCCCACAACGAAGTCCACAGATATATTCTCCCATTTCCACTCTAGACCTGGTAATGGATGACGCATCCCGTTCGGTAACTACCACTCTACTTTAAACTATTTATAAGTCAAACACTTCACATTAAAATCATCAATATATCTTTTATTCCATCCCACCAGTAATACTCCCGAAGATCCCTATACATCTTAGTACTGCAGGATGAACTGAAAATGGAGAACTATGAGCTTCCATAACAACTCTCTCTTCAACTGTGAATCACAAGGCACACACAATCTTTTCCAAAATCTCAAAACACAATCATTATAAATGACGAATTCAGGTAACATACCCTTCTGAACCATCTCTCTCTCTTTTTCCAACTCACTATCTTGCTTCTAAGCATTATTAATTTTTTCTGTTAGGGAATATTTCACTGATACCTGAAACAAAACAGAATAACATCTTCCACCAACAACTTCTATTCCAATGTTCATCAAATCATTAACCAAATGATCACGTTCAAAATGTAACATGTTTGATGAAACATTTCTTTTTTGACTCAAAGCATCAACCACTTTGTTTTCTTTTCCCGGATGGTAATGAATTGTACAATCATAATACATGATTAATTCCATCCATCTCCTCTGTCTCATATTAAATTCTTTTAGAGTGAATATATATTTTAAACTTTCTTGATTATTATATATTTCAAACTTTACACCATACAAATGATGCCTCCAAATTTTTAAAGCAAAAAACACAACAGCTAATTCCAAATCATGTGTAGGGTAATTTATCTCATGAGTTTTCAACTGACGTGAAGCATAAGAAATTACCTGATCATTCTGCATTAGGATGGAACCAAGTCCTTTTAATGAAGAATCACTGTAAATAACAAACTCATCATTCCTAGAACGTAGTTCCAAAACATGAGAATTCACCAATCTTCTTTTCAATTCATGAAATAAATCATCACATTATTTTGTCTAGATAAACATAACACCCTTACATGTTAGCTAAGTCAATGGGATGGACAACCATGCAAAATTTTTAACAATCCTTTGGTATTAGCCTACAAAACTAAGAAAACTACAAATCACGGTTACTTTTTTGGGTATTGGCCATTCTTCAACAACTTTTGTTTTTCCAGGAACAACAATTATTACATCTTTAGAAACAATGTGTCGAAGGAATGAAATTTGTTGCAACCAAAATTCATACATGCTGAATTTCACGTACAGTTTATTTTCTCTTAAGGTTTGAAAAATAACCCTTAAATTACTTTCATGCTCCTCGTTACTTTTAGAAAACACCAACTTATCATCAATGAAAAAAACCAAAAACATATCTAAGAACTCATGGAAAATTCTATTCATAAGGTCCATGAATACAGAAGGCGCATTGGTTAACCCAAAAGGCATAACTACAAATTCATAATGGCCATATCTTGTACAAAACCTGGTCTTTGGAATTTCAGCTTCCTTTACCTTCAACTGATGGTACCCCGAACTCAGGTCAATCTTTGAAAAATATTGAGCTCCCTGGAGCTGATCAAACAAATCATCGATATGAGGTAAAGGTTATTTGTTCTTAACAGTGATGTTTTTCAAGGCTCTATAATCAATGTAAAGTCTCATTGAACCATCTTTCTTTTTAACAAATAAGACAGGAAAACCCCATGGTGATGTGCTAGGTCGAATGAAACCTTTCTCTAATAAATCTTGCAAGTTATCCTTCAACTCTAAAAGTTCAATTTGATCCATTCGATAAGGAGTTTTTGAAATTGGCTTAGCATCAGGAACTAAGTCAATATTAAATTCAACTTACCGGTCTAGTATTATTCCAGGAAACTCGTTAGAAAAAATAACAGGATACTCATTTACACCTGGCACATCATTAATCTGAACGATTCCTTTGTTTTCAACAATATGTGTAAGGTAACAACCATTTCCATATATTATAAGTTTCTCAGCCTCTTTATTTGTTATCAACAGCAAGGGTTCATTCTTGTACACAAAATGAAAGTCTTTCGGAAAAGAAACTTCTTTACCTCTACAATCAATCATAGAATGGTAAATAGAGAGCCAATCCATACCTAGGATAACATCAAACTCTATTAGAGGTAAAACAATAATGTTTGCAAGTAGGTTCATTCCTCGGATAAGGATAGGAAGATTCTTATATATTCTTTTTTGCCTCAAAATTTCCCCCGGGTGTTTTTACCACAAATTCAGGAGTCATTTCTTGAGATGGTATTTTCAATTTACTAGAAAATTTTTCAGAGATGAAAGAATGTGTAGACCCTGAATCAAACAACACATTGGCATTATCTGAAAAAACAAAGTACATGATACAACCTCATTTGATGGCCCAAAATCTTCTGAATTAGTTGCAAAGGATTTCACCACACCCTTCTGCTTTTTGTATGACTAATTTCCATCATTCGATCTCTTTGTCGGACACTCGTTTTCATAATGACCCATCTCATTTCACTTGAAACACTTCACTAACTATAAATCAAATTTGGTATTACCATCACCCTGATCTTTATCCAGTGAAATAATGATCCTTATGTCCCATATTACCACATTAGTAGCACTTTACAGAATTCAAAAGACATTCCCCAACATGATTTTGACCACATTTATCACAAACTGCAAACTTAGTCTTCTTACCATAAAACCTTTTTGAAGGATTCTTCCCTTTCTTCTACCACCTCAATCCCTTCTTTTTTTGGTAGTCATAGAACACTTGATCATTGGAAAATTCCATTTCCACCTTCTCAGCACATCGAAGAAGCTTTTCATAACTTTGGAACTCATAAGAAGGAAATGCCCTTCGATATTTGGGATTTCATCCAGAGTAAAAATGATTGATTTTACTATCGAAGTCTCGGATAAAATTTGGAGCATACCTTGTCAATCGAGTGAACCTTTCTTCATAAACAACCACTAAGTCATCCTATTGCCTCAATTACAAGAATTTGTTTCCATCCTAAGTCAAGCAACCATAGGAAAATATTTCTCAAGAAACACCCCTTTGAATTAATCCCAGTCAAGAGCATCAATCTCATCAGCATTACTGATATTTTTAACCATCGACAACCAGTTATCTTATTCACCCTCCAAACACTAAACAACAATAATAACCTTTTTATTGTCTGAAAACCCCATGACATCGAAAATATTTTATAGTGACTTAATCCACACTTCATCTAGCACAGGGTAAGATGATACTCTGAATGATGGGGGATGATGCCTCATGAAATGTTCCACCATTGACAAGTTCCTATGGGGTTGATCTGGCTGATCTCGTGCATGGATACCACCACCATTTATCACTTGAGTCAACTGTGTCATTGCTGCAACAAATTGTTCAGTTCCAATTCCGACCATATCAGGATGCTGATTCGGAAGGTCATTTCCTTCTGTATTCCTTCCTAGCACTGCGTCCCTATTTCCTCTGCGGAAAACCATTCTAAACAAACATGTCTAAGATGAAGCAACATGGTAATCTTCAAATGCTATATCATTTTCAATTTGACCATAAAAAAATATTTTTGGATAATAATTTAATACTATTCTAACTCCTAATGTTATCTAAACCTCTTTATGATACCAACTACAAGGACCAAGCCTTAAACATTACTTAATCTTGAGTTATTTCAAGAATACACATTGAGGATATTTTTAGGTTTAGAGTTTTAGAGAATTACATCAAAAATCATGCATTACATTCCTCATTTGTAAATGGTGGTTACATCAATGATAGTATTAATTTTTCTCCACCAAAGGAATCCTATTTAAAATAAAACATGGATTCTTTCTTGACACTTACTCGATAGTATCATCACATCATATACCATTCCGTTGACCTGTGAAAAAGATTTCAAAAACATGGGATGATCATAAAAAGCTTAATAAGGGATATAAAAGTACGGAAAGTAAACATTAGTCCATGTGTACATAAGAATCATTTAAATCATACTTTATTCATAAAATATAATCACTTTAACATACCTCATGAAATCATATGATTTATGAATAACTCCTAGAAAACATAATACATAAAGGTAACTTGAGGCATTCATAACATTATTACATAGGGAGTAACCCTCATACATTTGAAATATCCATTACAGTATATTCCCTAAATCTATTTAGAGAAACCTTAGAGTTTAACCCCGCCGCGTTACCCAATTCATTGGAGATATATCTCGGGCTCACCAACCCTTAGTTTATCAGGGAACCACCCGTCTTCATAAATAATTCCCAAGAACCATAACATAATCATATCACATAAAACATGCATAAAGGAAACATAAAATTTCCACATTTCGATTACAAGATACCAAAAAAACAAATAATCTAAACATTTTAAAAACTATTTTCAATACCAAAATAAATCAAAATTAAAACATGGTATTTATTTATCATTTAATGAAATGTTATGGCTTGTAGAGGAAGCCGAATGCCAAATAATGGTCATGGCGGCAGAGAAGTCATTGTCGTCGCATACGTAAGACAAAAATATTCCCTTTTTTAGTTTAGTAAAACACTTTGTGTAAAAATATTCCTTTTGAATTAAAATTCCGACGGTTTTATTATACAACTAATAAAAGTAGGCCATATATAAATTGAATTATTCCTCAACGAAAGGAGATTGAGATGAAGTCTCTTACCCCGTGTCCGACTTGACTCAATCGTTCTTTAATCTGTCGAATAAAAAACAAGAGTTAATTTCTACTTGATTAATATCCTTTTTCATGTTCATTATTCCTTTTATATCACTTATTACCATGTTATGAACATTATCTAATCATTTAAGTTAATAACGGTCGTTTTGTCGGTCTTTGGTACTTGAGTCAAAAATAAACTTCTAATAATAACAAGTTGTTCATGTGGTAAAATATAAATTATTGCCATAATTATATTCATGATTTAAATATAATATATATCATTTATATCCATTATATACATGAATTTATATTATTACATAACATTTATAGGTACGAAATGAAATGCACCGTTCATGGAGACGGTAAGCCGTACGTACGCATGAACGCTACTTTCATTTCTATTTTGTATTTGATGGAATGAAATAATAATGATATAAAGGTATATTATATTTAAAGTACAATATAATATATAATATCATTAAATCCATCCTTTATACATCCCACATATGGCATTAATGATTCAAATTACTTTGAGGTGGCGGTAGTCTGTACTTCCTAAAATAAAATTATCGTGTTTTTCCATTACGGAAACCATAAAGGTATTCCATAAATAAAAAATACATAAGCATAAGGAAAACATAAACATAATATATATATCATATATAAATATAGTTAAATCTTAATGGCCACAATTAAAGGTGTTAAAAGAATATTTAACAATCATCGTTTCATGATGTAGTAATTCACCACCCACAGAAGGAGTATGTTCTTTAAAAATAAGATGGAGGTGTGTGTAAGTGTAGCTCTAATAATTCTAATAACAACATACTATTATATTAAAGATATTGGTGTCATTACAAAAAAAAAGAATAAAAAAAGGTTATGTGGTTGGAGAAGAAAAATAAAACAAAAGAACATAAGAGAAGACATTACCTTTAAATTGGGTAACTCCCCTTGGTTTGAACAAAAAGGGTTTCTTGAAGAGATTTATGACTAAGGTAAGGCTTATAGGATGAAAAGAGGGATATTAGGAGATTATTTGAGTAGAGTTTGGACGACCCAAAGGGCTTGAGATGTGTGAGAGATGGGTAGGAAGTGGGGTCTTTTTATAAGGGAGAGGAGGGGCTCTTTTGGAAAGCATTAAACTATTATTTTATTATATAATGATTTTCGGTTTATAAATGTCCCAAAATCATTAAAGTAAAATATAAGGTGTCCCATGTTTGAAATTATATCATAAAGAAAGAATTGGACAAGTGTTGGATATTATTTTAAACATTATATTCTTATTTATATAAATCATTCATTAATGACGTAAACATTGCATCATCATTGTGTCATAAATAATTTTATTTACTTGATATATAAAAATTATATTAAAATTACCATGTTGTAGGAAATATTTTTAGATTTATAATTAATATTTATAGTCGAAAATATAACTTTTATATCTCCTTATAAAAATTGTTTTAGTAAAAAAAATATGTTTGTGATATTTTTAATTTTACTTGAAATAAAAAGTATTATTGTCATTATCTTACACAAGTGGCTCCATGGGGTCCCACAAATTGACCCATGGAATTTCATTGTCGGAAATGACTCATCCAATAAGATTAGGACATGGATCAAGGTAATTTTATATTCTTATAAAATTATTTTTACCTTAAATTAACTTAATTACATCTAATCGCGGTTAATAAAACTCAAAAGTTACTATTTACCAAAAATTATTTTCATCCCGTTGAACCAAATTTTACTTACTAATGACAACCATGTATGTTTTATTTTTGAAATTAAATTCACAGAAGCGGTAAAATTTCATTTAAACGAAAAATCAGTTTTTTTAACTACCACTTAGTAGTTTCACTATTCATCAAAAATTGAAGTTTTTCAGAACAATACAAAAAATTTATCCTAAGATATATTTGATATTTCAAATTCAAAAATGATATTAATTTTTATAAATTAAATAAATTTAATTTGAATTAATTAATTTTATAATTAATTTCCGATGTCAAAAGAAATAACGTGTTTTCAATAAACAATACCTATCAAAAGATAGACAATTGTTTAAGTCCAATTTCAATGTTAAATTATTTATAATGTTCAAAATTGTATTAAATGGAAAAAAAAATATTCTAATTGAACTTTAACACCAAATAAAAATATAACATCTCCATATAAATAAATTATATTAAAATGATTTTTTGAATTAAAATACAAAATTTTTCATTATTCGTTAAAAAATGAACATTATCAGAAAAATAACAAAAATTTATCCAATGTAAATTTCAATGTCCAAATTTTGAAGAATAGGTTTATTTTAACAAATAGAGCTTATAAAATTGACAATAGTTATATTTATAAAATGGTTTTCCATCAAAATGCAGTAAAACAATCTTTTAAAAATATTAGTGTATTCTATGCTTAAGATTGGATTTATTCTCATTTTAAGCCTCTAAAACACTATCTAATTCATAAATAGACATAGATATAAAAATATATTACTTTTTACATACTTGGGATGTTACATGGAGAGACTATAAATACTTTTATAGATAACTACAAACATAGTCAATGAAATATTATAGACTATTCATCACAACACAAAGGAAGTAAAAGGATAGATATCACAGTTAAATGACAAGAAATAGTAAAAATCAATACATTATATATACCAATGGTTTGAATACAAACATCAAGGAAGAAAAATATATAACTTATCATGTAAAAATAAAACTGAATGAGTAATCTACATCATATATCACTAGTTAAATGATCCATCACCATCATAATAAATTAAGGTGAATGATACATCACCAGAGTAGTTTAGAAGTAAAATAATTCATCATTGGTGAATGAGGAATCGTCATTCATAGGTATATGATACAATACCATTTTCATATTTATTTGGATTATATACCACTGTCTTATAGCTTGGGTGGATGAGGAATCACCAAACCATCCATTCTTGGTGGATGATATATCACTGGTATCACTCTCAAAGTGGTATATACACATCCATCAAGTCCCAAAGTGGAAAATGAACCATTATTATTTTCTATAGGTGGATAATGAAGTAGTGGAATCACATATCAATGGGTTGGTACACCATTGGTATCAATTCTTGGGTGGACATCATACTACTAGAATAAGTCCCCAAGTGGATGATGTTCCATTGGGAAAACTCACATAAGGGGGAAAATCTCTACCAATTAAAGTTCTCAAGTGGTTATTATAACACAAATAAATAATTCTAAAGTTCTTGATATGATAATATTTTATTATTCTCTCAGCGAATCATGGATCAATGACACTCTTTATGGGTGGATGAGAAACCAACAATTTTCCTGAAGTCATTAGTATACCTCTAGTGGACCAAGGTGGATGAGATACCACCCCTGATTAATATTAGTTGGATGGATTCCACATTATACCAAGAATCCCAAAAAATGAATGACACATCACTAAAATTCAACTCAAGGAATTTATAATCATTAAAAATATCAAAGGTTATTCTCATAAGTTTTTAACCCTTTTCAAAGTCTCAATATTGGTTCATCCTACATCTATCCTAGATCATACTCAAGAAATTACTCACTATGGAATACTCAAGGGGAAAACACTATTCTTACAGTGTTGTTTATTTTTCAAAGAAAAACATCACTAGTTCAAAATCAAGGATTGAAACTCACTTCTATATAAAATTTTTTCATTGCAGACCAATGGTGTTGATGCATTCCACCTGTAGACAACAGAAATCCTTCCAAAGTTTCATTAGTTTCATTAAAATTTAATAAAACCAAATTAATTAAATTTTAGGGTGTACTCAAAAAATAATAATTTCCCACATATACTATGATGTATTCATGTTATAAAAATACTACCAAGTAACCAAGGGACTGCCTACCTGGGAATAGTAGTGTCTAACTCTTCGAAAACCACCCTTTTATTTGGACTCAAATGAACATAATAATGGAACATATTATATTCCATAAAATTAGTCATAATCATCGATGTATGGTTAAATAGTGACCAAAATATATAATATAGGGATTACGAGTCATATCATTAATATTTTCGACCTCTTATGATGAATGGATCCTAAAACCAATGATGAACATATAGGGTTACACTCCTAAAATAAGATGTAATAAAGAAAAACAATTGAAGGAACAGTTGGTTGTACTGAAAGAAATGAGAGTGAAATCACTTTTATAAAAATTAACAATTTATTTTCCTATTTAGTTTAAAATTTTAAAATAAAACTATATGTATATAATGATTACCTTCTGGCTGGGCACAGGGTACCCAACCAGGGGTCATTTTCCACCTGATGGGCCACTTGGAGTCTTTTCCTCCACTTCCCCATCCACTGAGTACCTTGTGGAATCTATCAAGGGATATATGTCTAAGCACCTTGCTTGTTTTCCTGAAAATATACCACTTTAACTACTAAAACAATAATAAATACCCAAAATAAATTAGGTTTCATGAAATTTAAATTGAAATCGTACATCGTACGTATGTGGAGTGTTATAGATTGGATAGTCAGTCATGGATAAAAGATTAAAGGTATGATAATAAAATATAATTATAACCACATAAACATATAGTATAGGATTTTAAAAAAATTATACCAAAGAATTACATTTGGAGAAGAAAGGAAAATGATTCCAAACCCATAACTTAGTTAAGGGTATTAGCATAGAGTCGGCCCTTAGAACCACCAAAAATATTCAACATAGTAGAGATGAAAATGGGAGAAAATCATTAATAAATATATAAAGAAAAACCTGAAATTGGTGTAAAGATAAATGGTAAGTGGGGGTGATTATTAATAGGCCTGGTGAGTGGTATCCCTTGGAAAAAAGTATTGATAATTTCATTCCTTTATCCCAAGTGCTCCACTACTCACCAAAGTGCCCCATTTCCTCCCGTAATGAACCAATATAATGGTTAGTGAAAAAATAAGATAAAATCACCATGTTATATAAATTTGGTCATTCATACATGCAAATGATGTCATATTTACCATATTCAACCATTTTTTTTAGTATTTTACGTTTTCTATAATTTTTTTTCACATTTAACCCCTTACCTTATATTGATGTCCTTATTCAACATATTTAGTCTATTTTTTAAAATTAATCCTATAATTATGATAAATTTAACATTTAAATAAATATGATATTTTAAAAAAAATTGGTATCAAAGTGAAATTTAATTTATTACTGAATAAAATTTTACATTAATACCACATAAACCCTAGATATATAACTCTTTTCTACATATCTATTAGCCATAATGGTAAGGTGTTCAATAATGGTACATTCATGGGGTGGTTTAGAGAACATTAATCTGGAAATAATTTCCATTAACATGAATATTTTCTCTAGATAATTCCTCTCAAACTTCAATTGTTGATGTTCAACTTTTTCCCAGTCTCAGGAAAAGCCTTGTAATGTTACCTACCTCCAAATATTTGAAAAATGTACATTATAAAGGATGATTCTACTAGTCGAGTCCATGGTTTCTAAAATCACCAATAATTAACTCTTATCATTTCTCTTATTAATATAGAACTATTACAATATTTACTTTATGACAACTATATTTTTGGGTTTTTTGAACTTAAAATTTGAATGAGATAGAGAGGGGGGATACAAGAGTTTGAAAAAAAATAAATGTGGGATAGATTAAAAAAAGATATTTAATTTTTGATAGCGCCATGTATAGTTATTATAAAAATAATACATTGTACAAATACCAAGGGTGAATATAATAAGATAGTGTTAAATAAGATATAGCTTCCATGATATAAGAGGTAGGGGTTCTGACTTTGTAGTAACGCAAGTGTCGATGAAGTTTAATCATGTGTTGAAAATGAAGAACACGACATTAAAGATAGCATGGGAAGAGATCCATGATGTATGATTTCGTGTATTTAATGTATTATTAATGAAATTAGTTAGGAAACATGTATTGGAAATTAAAATCAGTAGTGCGAAATATGGTGAGATCATGGGTGAGAGATAAGATTCTTTTATGTGTTAGAAATAACTACAGGTGAGAAAAATTTCCATGAGTGAGTGATAAAATTACTTCAATTAAAATAAAACCATCATGTCTTGGGTGGGAGTGATTCTATGTGTTTATAGAGATGATATATGAGATATATTTATAATTTTAGATTTGATAATAAATTTTATATTTCTTTGGTGGAGTAATCTTTGGCCAAAATATGATATTTATGGTGTTTTATGAGATCTTTCTGTGGAGAAAACATTACGTCCTCTAGAAAATAGAATCAAAGAATCATTGTTTCTACTTAAGATGATGAAGATAGATTCACATACAGGTATTCATTGGAGATAAATAAAGATGACACTAATAATGGGTGCAATGAATCATGTCAGTATTGACATGGAATATTTGATGTAGATGGAGATCCATTGAAGGTGGAGATGATAATGATGAATCCGATTATAGTGGAGTCGATGGTGATGGACCAATGATTATTGAGTCCATGATGATGGAGTTTACGATAGATGAAAATTCAAAATTTAAATCAAGGTGGATAATGTAGGATTTTTTTAATTTAAAATTTGAATAAGATAGAGAGAGAGATAAAAGTTACGAGAGTGTTTGATAGAATAATAAATGGGGGATGAATTTTGAAAAGATGGAGAGATTTTTTTGAGTTATCCATGTATTAATCTTATAAAAAGGATGCATCCAACTATTTCTAAGGGAGATGATAAGAAGAGAGAGTTGGACAAGAAGTAGCTGATGAGGTCGAGCAGGTAGGGGGTTCTGTGTTTGCAACAGCTCATGTGTAGACGATAGTGAATGAAGCATCAACAATAAAAACTGAAGCATCCTTGATGTTGTGTGAAGAGATCCATGATGTGTGGTTCCATGTATCATAATTATTCCTGATGGATGCAATAAATCAATGCGTCCAAATAAATAAAGTTGGTGGTACAGAAGATAATGAGACCATGGCTGAGTAAGAAAATTCTTTGTGTTTGAAAAAAAAATTTAGGTGTAAAAGATCCTTTGTCTGTGTGGTGAAATAGATTTTGAGTGTTTTCATAGGAAATATCTAATAGATATGTGCAATTTTGGATACGATAAAAAAAATTTGATTATGTTTTGGCCAAATAATGTCATTTTTTTATATTTAACTTTGTTATAATCGTTATGTGTATCTTAGAATCCAAACCAAGGAGGTATTATATTGTACTTGAATTGTTTATATTTCATTATTTTGTATTTTTTGGTATATAATTCTTATCAAATCAATATATTTGATTTTTCAAATATCATTATGTAATTATAACACATTCATACTTATTATTATAATTTTTCAAGTATTCTATGACATTTTATCTATTTCCATCTGTGTTTATATTTGAGTGTTTGTTAGTGTGACTCAAAGAGAATAATAAGTCAAGTTATGACACTACCAATTAATCAAAGGTTTTAGTTAATATTTTTTATACATTTTAGAACCACTATACCGTAACATCAATCGTTGTAGTTTTTCACAAGAAAAAGTGTGGTGGGTCATATGGGTGTGATGCAAGATTTGGAGATGTGGTCATCATCCCCTTTAGGGTAGAAGCCTTTGACCTTCACTCATCTCCACTATCATAACTGATTCAGAGGATATCCACAGGTTTTGTACCATAGGCAATCTAATTCTTGACTCCTACCAACATGTTTTCAGTGAGTCGACCCTCGATACCCCGAGACCTATCCACCACCACCACCTCATCCTTGAGGTTGTCGTTGACCATTTCATTCCATAGCTCTGATATCTTCCTTTTAAATACGACCACCAATTTCCTATATCGATTCACCATATCCCTCTAATTCTTATACAACAGTGTTCAGATCACCTTATCCTACATAGACTATACTCGAAGAAACCCCACCATCATCTGTGACAATTAACCATTAAACATGAAAAAATAGAGCAACATTTCCAACAAAAAATAGATCAGGTTGTCGTCTACCATTGTGGATATAGGGACATGGGGGTTGGGTTTGGATATAATGTATCCCGTGAGGCTGACACTGAGAATAATTTAGAAGGTAATTAAGTAGTTTATGTAGTTGTTGTGAATCTTAATATTCATTTATTTGTTTTTATATTGAAATAAAATGTTGTAAATTCTCCCATTTCAATTAAGCATGAAAGAAAATTCATTTTGGTTTTAATTATTTTTAAATGATCTAAAATTTTCTTTAGACTTGATTCCTCATGGACCTCCTTACCACATGGGCTTCCTTATTCGGGCCCCAGCCTTTGGCCGACCTGTTTCCTACATTCTCCTATGACATGCTGGCTATCCGCTTGTTATTTGATCCTTATCCATTGATAATTATAACCACCCATTACATCATCACCATTTACTTGTCTTGATGGATAATAGATTTACTCTTTTGTCAATTCCACAGTGTGTTCATAATGATAAATGGTTGGTCATTCTATTTATAGGCACTGATGGCGTCAATGAGAATTGATCACCCACCACATTGGACTAATCTATTGTGATTCAATTTTTCCTTTTCCCCACTATTGGTTCTCTGGTGCTCCCATCCCGGGTGTCCAAACCCTAGGTGGATGTTTTCTTATAATCATTGGTGTTGAACCTATGAACTTTCCATACTCTACAATACACTTCTAGTGTACCGCTCCTGGTGATGCATTGAAGATAGCACTCTTAGGCTGAGTACCTAAAGAAGAAGATCCAATCCATGGATGATTGCACGTATGGGGGGTGGTATTCAGTGAACATTGATGATTCCAAATAGCTTGGTGAAGACAATAAGAGATCAGGGTGGCCATATCAGTATGTGTCTGTCACTATAGTTGTTCACATTATTATTCTTGTATCTTGTTTGTAATATTTGTATCTTCTATGTTTATTCTGATGTTTTTTTCATCATTTCACTATAAATTGTCTTATGTTTTTTGAGCATAATAAAAAGTGTGTGTGGCTGGTGGTGTTCTTGCCATGTATTTAGGTCCCCACAGGACCGATGCACATTTAATATATTTGTTATTTACTATCTCCTTACAATATTTAATATCTTGTGTTCTATTTGTATTGATATATAATATTAGTCTTTGTTCTATTAATAATTCAGCTTGGTCCATGTGTTGTTTTCTTAACTACCCTGATTCGGGTCACCACTCGACCTCACAAAGTGGTATCAGATCTCTACTTCTTTTTCTCCTATTGAATTCAATAGTTTTTTCCTTTTTCCATTATTTACAATTATAGTTTATGACTTATTTTTCATATTTTAATCTCACCTTTTTTTTACATTTTCCTTTATTTATTTCAATTATTTAAAGCTGTCATCCTTTTGAATGAAAAAGAGTTTACCTAAGATATTGGTCGGTTTTTAGGGGTGAATGCTTAATGTTTTCCGCAATAACATGACATCTACTCTATGGGTAAACAAGTCAACAACAAGCTATCAAATAGAGAAATTATATGGTGAAAATGAATATAATTTTTTTGAATTAAGATGAGACAACTTCTTGTGCGGTAGGGCCTCATTAATGCCCATTATGGACCCAAGAAGCCTATTATTACTGTAAATGAAACTAGACATCCTATTACATAATATTTTAACATTGAACCTGATTTTTTAGTTAAGTCACATAGCTATACATTGTTTTCTATAGATGATAAATTCTTTATAGAAGTTGATTATGAGTCTACTACTGGTAGGATTTGGTATAAGCTTGAAAAAATTTTCATGACTACTTCATTAGTACACTTTCTTTAAAAAAACAATATATATTTAAATTTAAAATAAAACGTGGTAATTCAATTAAAGCTTATCTAGATGAATATAATAAAGTCATGTTATATTATCCAACATTAAATGTTCTATTGATAATTAGGATCAATCAATTATCAACTTATCATCTTTAAATAATTCCTACAACACCCTAGTATAGACTATGATTTATGGTTGATATTCTTTAGCCCCAGAGGAGGTTAAATCATCCCTTTTTTCTAAGGATCTACATTCTAGACATAGAATAAAAGTTGATTATAATATCTTGTTCTCTAAGGGTAGAACTCAAAATAAAACCAAGAAGAAATAGTTTAATAAATATAAGAATAAAATAAATAAAAAACCCAAACCCATGCATAATTATAGGGATATAAAGGTCACATATTTTCATTATAGAAAACTAAGGCACAATAAACCCAAGTATAAGAAACTTAGTAATGAGTTAGAACTTTAAAAAAACCCATTGATGGGTCCCTTCTTGAAGAATTTGTCCATGAGACTACCAAGGTCCTTAATGTGACCACCCATGCACTCAATCAAGAGTGGTCCCTTGATTTAGTTTGATCATTCCATATGTTTCCTTTTAGATAGTACTTTATATAGATTGATAATAGGGTAAAGGGTTATGTCCTCTTAGGTAATAATAAGAGGTGTAAGGTTGAGGGTAAAAGTTATGCTTTTTTAGAACTTGATGACCAGAATATCATTAATTTATTTGTTTTTTGGCGGGTTCCAAATATCTAAAGTAACCTTATTTACTTTGGTGTCTTAGAATAAAATGGATTCACCTTTAGGATTTAAATAGATTATCTTAGAATCTCTACTGGTTCTAGAACCGTTCTTAATCAATATTAAATTAATGGGCTATATGTTTTGAATGGAAAGACCCATTAAAGGTAGTTGGGTAGTTTATATTCAATTAATATTGATAATACTACTCTTTGACCTAGGATATTAGGTATTGTTAGCTATAAATACCTTGAGAATCTAAACAATCAAGGGGTTTTCAGTGACATCACACCCAGAAACCTCCCATTTTGTGAATATTGTGTTATTGAAATTCAAAGAGGGTTGGCTTTGGTAGGTCTAGTTTCAATTCCACCAGCCCCTTAGAATATGTCGACTCTAATCTATGGGGTCCATCTAGGACTTCCTACCATGGTGGGGGTTTCTATTTTGTTACCTTCATATATGAATTTTCTAGGAATGTGTGGATTTATATTCTTAAAGACAAGTCTGATGTTTTCTAAACATTTAAAACTTGGAAAACCATAGTTTAAAATTAGATTGGGAAGAAATAAGAAACATTTAGAATACACATTGGGATTGAATACCTATCCACTGAGTTCAAACATTTTTTAGAATATGATGGTGTTAAAAGACATATAATTGTTATGAAAACTCTTGAAAAAAATTCTTAGATGAAAGGATTACTAGGACTATCCTAGAAAGTGTCTGGAGCATGATTTTATGCTAAGACCTCCCCAAATCCTTTTGGTAAGAGGCTTCCAGCACTACTATCCACATAATTAATAGGTTTCCCTATTCTTCTAATCAGTTTAAAACACCTGAAGAATTTTGGACTGGTAATCCCCCTTCTTATTCCTACTTAAGAGTCATTGTTTTTATAACTTATTATCATGTTAAGACTAAAATATTTGAACCAAGAGATTTGAAGTGTATCTTTTTTGGGTATCTTGTGAGTGTTAAGGGTTATGAACTTTAGGGAGATAAACCATTTTATCAAAATTGCATTGTAAGTAGATATGTATTCTTTCACAAGTATTCCACATTAAAAAAAGGATTACACACTTGGATATTATGTTCCAGCCCCAGAAAAGGTAGATGAAACTAATACCCCTACCCAGTTTGAGGATCCTATATAGTTTTCTTAACCCGCTCCTCAGCCCACCACTGGTACTGATTATGTGAGTTATTCTAATTTAGATTTTGAATCAAATCCTGCTACCCCTAGAATGGATTACCAACTAACCCAAGATAGATAGAGGATGGTTCCAAGACCCCCTAATATGTTTAGTCATTATGATATGAAATATTATGCCTTCCATTTATCCTAGGATCTTGTTGATGATGATCCTCAAACCTATTATCAGGATTTAAATTACAAAGACATATACGAGTGGGTCTTTTACAAGAATGAAGAAATGAAATCTTTAAAAAAGAACCATACTTGGAATGTTGTGAAAACCCAACTAATGAAAAAATTAGTTGGATTTAAGTGGTTATTTAAAAGAAAATAAAATAACACCAAGGAAAATAAAATCATGAATAAAGCAGGTTCAGTGGAAAAAGGTTTCCTCTAAAGAGAGGTAATTTATTAATATGAAATTGTATCCCCTATTGTTAAGCATTATTCCATTAGGCTCTTACTTGATTTTTCTTCCTATAATTATCTACACGCTGAATAGTTCTATATTAAAACTACCTTTTTTATAGTGATTTTAATGATAAAATTTATATGAAATCTCCTAATGGTTATCCTAATTAATTAATAGTAAATCAAGTATTCCTTTTAAAAAAATATTTTTATGGCCTGAAATAAGCCTCTAGGTAGTGTTACTTAAAATTTTATTCATTCATGTTAGCTAAACAATTCATTTTAAGTAAATATGACGCTTGTGTTTATTTTAAATCAAGCAAAAACTGCATGATTTATATGATGTTATATTTTGATAACATGATTATCATTTGAAAACAATATGTACCTCTTTTCTACTATTAAATCCCAATTTAAATGTAAGTTTGAAATGAAATACTTAGGTGAAACTAAGAAAGTATTAGGCATTTAAATAAAAAGGGATAGACCAAATAAAATGTTATACTTATCTCATCATGCTTATGTTTTAAAAATCCTTAAGAGACCTATGATTGAATTCCTCAAACCAGTAAATATGCCTCTAGGATTCCATTTTAAACTATATTTAACACAAGAACCTAATGGTTATGATGATATTCACTTTATGTCTTAAACACCGTATTTTATTATAATAGTTAGTGTAATATACTTTATGATCTACACTAATCTAGATATTTCCTATGCAATTTGCACTTTAAAAAGATTCATGGACACACCTGGGAAGCCACACTGGCATTCCCATAAGTGTGTATTAATATACCTCCCTTATAGATCTAATATGGATTTCTGTTATGGTAAATATGTAAAAGTATATGAATTTATTACTAGATATGTATATGTGGATTACATAGGTAACATTAATATCATAAAATACCTCACTGGATATGTGTTTAATTCCAATAGTGGATCCATTTCTTGAAAATTTTATATGAAATAAATTGTTCCACTGTAAACTGTGGAGTTCGTTTATATTTCCATGACCTATGTAGTGAAACATGCATTATAGATGAAGGGTTTGTCTTCTGAATTTCACTTGAACAATGTTTTTACTAATGTATATTCTGATAGTAAATCAACACTTCATTTATCTATAAATCTAATTTACCATGGTAAATTAATGAAAATAGATATTATGTTGCATTTTATTAGAAATATTTTGGAAACTTTTATAGTGTGTGTCAAAAATTATCACAATTAGATAAACATGGGTGATAGTTTGACTAATGCTATGATCTTTTTCTATGTTCAAATTTTTTATAGAAACATTGAATTTGGTTCCAATTCCATAAACTTCGGAACAAGAACATCACCAATTTCAAATAAAAATTGTGGAGAATTGTGAATTGTGATATTCATTTCTTTGTTTTCATATTAAAATAAAATATTGTAATTTCTCCAATTTCAATTCTCCATGAATGAAAAATTCATATTTATTCGATTTATTTTCAAATGTTCAAACATTTTATTTGGCCCTACTTCCACTTGGGCCTCCTTACCTTTTGGGATTCCATATTTAGGCCATGGCCTTTGGTCGAACCATTTTCCATGTGATCTTATGACATGATGGAAATCATATTGTTTTTTGGTCCTTAATTTTTGATAATTATAACTACCCATAGCATCATCTCTATCTATTTATCTCGATGGATAATAGCTTTGTTGTTTCAATGGTTCGACAATGTAGGCATGAAGGGCCTTGGATAGCCATTCTATTTTGGTGAATTGAAGATGTCATGGGGAATTAATCACTCCCTACACTGGTATGATCTCTTGTGATTCACTTTTCGTTTTACCTCGCTACCAGTTATCTAATGCTACCACCTCTATTCTATAAACCCTAGACAAATGTTTTCTTCCGATCTCCAGTGGTGAAACTTTGAACTTTCCAAACTCCATGGTACAATAATAGTGTACCACTCCTGGTGAACCTTCGAATACAATTCTCTTTTTCCAGGCTCAGTACCCAATGAATAAGATCTGATCCTTGGAGGTTTGTGTGTTTTGGGGTATTCAACAAACATTGACAATTCAGAACATCTTAGTGAAGACAGGATGATATCAGTACGACCATAACATTTTCAAATCTAGCACTGTAAGTAGTTCGTGTTTTCATTAGTGCATCTCATTTTTAACATTTGTATCATCTATACTGCTATTGATGTTTTCTTCATCTTTTCACTATAAATCCATTTCTATTTTTGAGCATTAATAATGTTCTTGTGTGAGTGGTTTTGTTCTTTCCATGAATATAGGTCCCCATGGGACTTAAACATGTTAACTCTGTATATTCTTTAATCTTTCCTTATAATCTTTTTTTATTAGGTTCTAATTGTATAGATATATAATATTAGTATTAGTTATTCAAAAAAAAATCATTTTATTCCTTGTGATGTTTAGTGTTCTTCCCTGATTTGGGTCACCAATCAGCCTCAAAATTGGAATAGGTATTAAAGGTCGACTCCATATTCCTAACCATAGAATAGTAGACCATTTTCGAGAATGAATTCGTACTCAAATCATGCAGTATCCTTGGGAACCCCACCATGCTCCCCTAAATCACTCTGCACCCAACATATAATCAATAATCAAATGATGGGAATCAAGTAGGTAGGTAAGCTTTGGGATGTGAGAGGACCTCAGGTGGATTAATTTACGGTAGTCAAACTGGGTGATGACATTCTTAGTGAGGGTTTCATGGTTGGTACGCTGGACACCAAGTGGCCTGGGGCCACCCTTAGATAGCTTTGAAACTAATTGGTCCATACCCTAACCTAGAACACCCCATGTGATGAAATCTCCATCCAGGTACTCAAAATTCAATGGGAAATCAAACTGGTCCTTATCAAGCATCGGTCCAGAGCGGGTGTATCCCAGGATGAGGAGCATCAGTAGGACATATATGATGGAAGATAAAGAAGAATAAGAAATAGGAGGAGGGGATGAAACCATATATTATTGTGTCAATGTTATGGTGCTTCAATAATTTATACTAGAGAGACAATGACATAGAAAGAGAAATATCCAACCCCACAGAGCATAGAATAGTCAATGTCATGACTGATTTTAATGAAACCAGAACATGGTACCAGTGGAGAAACCTTCACATCTAGATGTTCTATTTTCAAAGATGTGAAATCCTATTGTAATATTGAATTTCACTGTTTAAATATTTACTATTAAATTAAAATCATTTTAATATAACCACTAAAACAATATTTTGATGAATAAATATTATTTTATACATATGTTTGACCTATACCATTTATAAGAACGCACCAATCCTTCCATACTATTGTTAATCGAAACATTTTTTTTCAAACCATGAAGAGGGTTTCCTCATAAACATTTTTTGTATAAAATAAGGGAAACATAAATGATAATGGGAAATCATATATAGATAATAATAAAACAAATTTATATATTATTGAGAAAATAGCTTCAAACTATATATGGAATGAATATTAAAAAAATAATTGAAATAAGTAGATATTATGGTTAGTATAAACGGTGATGCCTTATCCATATTATTATATAAACCGTGTGAGGAATTCTAGGGAACCTATGAGAGGAGTACATTGGATACACCTAGTTTTTTTATCAATGCAATGCATCCTATGTGGTGTGGGTTCCCTAAGAATAGAGAGATGTATGGATATTGCATGGTTAGAAGAAACATTCTCTTAAATTGTGCATCCCACTATCCTTGGTCAGTAGATAGTGCATCGTTGACTTATGGTTTGGCCAACCGTGTTTCCAAACTAAGCACCACTTTAAATTTTGGAAGAATTTTCAATTTCCCCTTGATTATATTTAACTCCACTCCATTTATTTTTATCCTCCTATGAAAAACCCCTCTATCATTGATTCAAGTTCCAAGGTGACAATCGTAATCATCTCTTCACATTCCTACATGAACCCTATAAGGTGTTGTTATATCACCAGGGGATCTAGATTCTACTAGGTCACAATATAACAAAAATAACCACATGGATTCCTTAGTATTATAATCTTTTCTCAAGTCAAAATTTGTCACTCAAAGGGAATAACATCCCTAAGTATCATTTTAATCACAACATGAACTCATTTGCCCCATAAGATATGGAATATTGATATAAGTCTCATGTTATGGGTCAAGCCCATCACCCCTCTAAATTCATCACTAAGCTAGTCATTACACACACAACCCAACTAATGTCTACCTAGGGAAAACCCACCAAATTAATCACATCTCAGCAAGGGGTGAGCACTCAGCCCTCGGTCATATCAACTAGTCTAAAGGCTATAATGCATTTCAATATTAACTCAGGCCTACTCTGTCTACTCACTATAACCTACTACATTCCTCTATATAGAGGTCGTGAAAGAACCTATACTAAGCGACACTAGGCCTACTTAATTAATTAAAAACTCACCCCTCATAGTATGTGTATCTCAAAGAATACATTAATCATCTATGACTCTACTATCAGAGGCCAAGGCATCTATTTAAGTAATAAGAGTCCTTGGTGGACCTTGGAACTTAGTGAAATCCATTCAGAGACATTTAATTTTTTATGAAATAATTTATATTGTTTTAAAATGTTGATAACCCTCAGTGGTGAGACTACACATATCACATTCCATATAAAACCTGTATACTACTATATAATAAATACATAAGGACCACAAACCTAAACCATAGAGTTATTCCCTTTGAATCATCACCAGTCAGATCTTATACAGGCTTATCCTAGCTCAACCCTATATCTCCCCCCATTAAGAGGCCCTAACTCAAGACAAATCAGCGAAATTAATTAATTATGATCCATGAAAATTAATTAAACAAATTAAAACTAATTATTTAATTTACTTTGAAAAGGCATAATCTCTATAACTCATTGAGCCATAACTGATGACCAAAACCTCAAGGATCAAGGTGCATCAACTCCAAACACACACCAAAACTGAATTCATGAAAAATCCTCAGTTCATTTAACTAATTCAATGGTTAATTTCATCCAAATTATCCAATAACACAAATAATTCCATACATTTATGTATCATAACCGAAACAATGTGAAACATTGTGCAAACAATATATTGGGATGTCTTCTAGAAATTTCATGAAAAATCCTCATCATTTTCAAATTATTTCACCATGATATGTTAAAATCATTTATAAAACCCTTCAATAAGACAATTTAAATTAGTGGATTAATGATAAACTAAGTGTGGAGTAGAGTAGATGGATATATTCACAATAAATCATTGAAAAATGAAACAAGTATCACCTTAAATCCAATAGGTATTGAATGAGGATAAGTGGAGGAGGCATATGGCTCTAATACATGTGAGGGGAAAAGAAGAGGGGATTCCCTCTTAAAAATTTATGAGATAATTTTGGTCATTTTCTCTCTTGTAAATGGTCTCATAGTTTGGATTCATGGTTGGGAAAACTGTGCACAAAATGTGTATCCTTAAATGTCCACAGCTACCACCATTAGATGGTTAGACAACATGGTTATCCAAAACATGAACTGACCATGTAATCTGATCTATAACATCCCATATAGTTGTTCTATAATCATTCATTGAATATATGCCTCACCCCAAAGCTAATTCAATCCACAAAACGTCCATTAGAATTAAAAAAAGTTATCCCTCAGTCATGTGCTAACCCTTAAAACCAACCATTAGATTTAGAAAATGAATTGAAAACCTATAAACGTTGAGGTTCTTCATAGTTTCCACTGAATTATTCACACCAAATAGTGAACTAGGGAAGAAATCCTCTAAAACTTATAAAATTTAACCTGAAGTTCCTATGAATCTCCCAAGAACCCAACACATTTGAGACCTCAAACCATATAAAACAAATTGAAATTCTATAAACCTTTCAATTTCAATCCATGATTAATTTTAAAAAATGACCCCTGCTCCTAAATTCCTAGAATTCAAATTCATTATTAAATTAATAACACTCTAAGAGTGTGGTTTTATGAAATCTCTACCATAAAACCACTCATTACCAATAATACTTGGTGTCCTTTAAAGTAATAGAATTGAACTTCCCTGGTCCTCTATTCATATATAACTTGTTGAATTCAACTCTGGAACATTGAGTGACCTTCAACTATGCAACTCCAAACACGGGGTTCATAATTCATTAAAGACCGATCTGCCACTCTTCCCCATAATTGAAACATGAAGATAGTTCATACCCATTCACTTATATCCCAAGACACTATATTGTCATCTATTAGTTCATTGTTGAGCCTATAGTATTCATCGCCATAAAAATGGGCTCATAAAGGCTGATTCCAGGATATAGTGATCTTAAACATTAGAATCAATTATCAAGAACTCATTTGTAGTTGTTACAACACATTATCTATATGGTTTCTATATCACCGTATCTAATTACATGAAAATTCATAAATCAAACCTCCTCTAGCTGAAAATTTTCTATTGCATTTGGCTTCATCCACTAACATGTTATCCCATTACCACACAAACATGTTTCATTAACTACATAGTTACATCTAGAGATCATTAAATGACCCACTAAATTATAAAACCAGTATTCGTTGTAATTACATAGTTGGTTCACCAACCAATCAAACTGGTTGTTGTTCTCTCACCTGGAGAAATGATGCACCATTGATCTGAGTCATGTTCACACCATATCAAAGTCTTCTTGATCCTCAATCCAATGTAAGGAATCCATCCAACATCACGTCATAATTTTAAATCTAGTTATCATCATGAAACTAGACAAAACCCATTTCACCTACACACTAACACCCTATATCCACTTTTAATATCCAATGTCTAGTCTCATCACACCCATGAACCTACCCACATAGGGTTGTACATCATAATCCCATGTTCTATCTATTACCACATTCAATGAATAGACACGATAATACCACTCAAGCATAATAACCAATGTAAAAAATCAATCACAATCGGTTCTTGGTTCATCCGAAACATAATCCTTGACAACCACTAAATTTCCATCTATAATGAGGGTCGCATCCTTCATTACCAATGGTTCACTCACAACCATATTTATTTACTTATAACACTCCTCAAGTGAAACGGTAATATGTTCCATCATAACATGTTTGTCACTCCTCCAGATCCACACTTACCACTACCAACTCTTGACACCACTCCACTCATGTTTCCATTATCCTCACATAGGAATTGAGTCTCATGTATATCAAAATTTATGGTATCCAAACCTATACGCATTCCATCATATTGCCTCCCAGAAAATACAGGACAATGCCGAACCTTGGGTCAACCACATCACGACACACAAACCCATATCCAACATCACGTTTAACTATAGGGGAAAATTTACCATTTAATCAAAAATCTCAATAAATATTCCCATAAAGATTCTTCATGTTTTTAGGTTCTTAACTCACACACGTCTCCCAATGAAAAATAAAAAATTGTACCATGTGTAAACTTCATGTGTACCACCATAGTCTCATCTGAATTCAATGGGCATATACTCCAATATAACCCGATAACAAATCTCGAATCATGATCCCATGGGTTTCATGTCTAAAAACAAAAGACCATTGGATTACACCATTAACCATGCTCTACATCATGTCAATGTCACCTATATAGAAGCAACCTCAAGGATCTTCTTCAAAACCAAACATTTCACCTATTCCATAGTCAAATGAACGATCAACCACCAATTGGAATTGTCTCAAAACCTAAATCATATACCAACACACTCACCACACCAATGAAATCACATCCAAACCCAACAGGGTCAGGTGTCCTACTGATCCTACCCTCTACATCTAATCTTGATAACAAAACATTACCACTCAAGGGGGTATTCTCAAGAACTCCCAAGGCATACCATGTGTCTATACAATATTCCTATTATCACATATTAGGAATCAATATTAACCCAAATCACTAAAACATACTTCCCATCTCTAAAGGCATTCGTAAGCATGGGCTAACCCCAATCTTTGGTTACCTTCACATATCACATCTCATCCAAACTATAGTACTCAAACGACCAATATCCCAAGTCATATATAAAAACAATAAGATCTCCCAGCTTGCAGACAAACCATAGTCCTCACATAGGTCATAGCTCACAAGGTACACCTATTCTCTGATATTACCATAATAAGGAAAATCGGTGGCCTAAAAACACATTCTTGGGTTCTCACATAGATAAATATACATATCAAGAAATAGATGATGAGTCATAAACTGACTAGGGGACTCTTCATCACTAGAATTCCTCATATGAGACTACCCCCTCAACAATCATGATATAATGTTATCCCTCATTGGGCATCCATATAATTTCATATTGAAAATTTAAAGAAATAAACCATCATAATCAGTTACGTCAATTACAAACAAGAATTAACAATACAAGTGAACCCTTTATGAAATATATGATGCATGTAAATGTCCTATTGACATTAGGACAATAGCCATAAACCACAATAAATCATAAAATCTAAAAAAACAAGTGTGTAACTCTAGGGGAAATCAAACAATCATAAAAATGGAAACCAAGAAAAAAAATCCCATATCCCTAGTAACCTATAATTTTTATCAAGAAGGGTGTTCATGACCACCAGTACGATATCTATCACAAGCTATGAAACATTAATATGTTACTTCTATTTGATAACCCCAAATAGTATGATAAAAAATACAAACAATTCTATGTCACTATCACATAATATTTGATACCAATTTATATTATCCCCATCCCAGTTCACTCTGAATGATAATCAAACAGGGTCAACACATGGCCTCAGGTATGTCTCATCATACACTATAGTTTACTGACAAGAAATGGGGGTCTAGGGAATTAATGTGGGGAGACTATACACCCATATTAGAGTGTGTAATAATAGTGAAAATAAATCAAAAATCATCCAAAATAATAAATCAAAGTACATGGATGAAATAAACAAGAATCATCAATAATAAATGTCATATGGAATAATATTAACATAAACTCATGTTCATGACATCATAAAATGATTGATAACCCACTAGGCTGATCACATATATAGAATAAATAAAATGACAATAGGAAATAAGGGTTTACTGTCGTTTCTGAGCCTCGATTCATCCTAATATCCAACCCCATCTAAGCTATCCTACTTGATCAAGCTACTCCAGGCTTCTACCAAACCTTAAACCATATTTATTGAGATATAATCAGGTTCATAGTTCCATGACCTCTCAAGTAGGGTGTGAGTACATCTTAGTTGGGAACCACTAATGCAGTCTCATATATAACCAATAAATGGATTTTATATGTATGTGACATACTCTGCTGAATAAATAAAATACAATGTAGTAACATATATAATGTAACCATCATGGATCCGTAGGTTTTAACATGAAACATCAAATTGAATATACCTACTTCGTTTAGTTATGAAGTATCTCTTAGAACACCATAGGATCATGCCATCTAAAAATATGTAAAAATACCAACCCACAATAGTTTATCCTAGGATGTCCATTGTATCAAGCATAAATCTAACCCCTAGTTGGTAATACTAGGGAACCTAGGAGTCCGGATTCATAAATCCATCCCCTGGTAGATAATCCTAGGAAATCAATCAATATTAGGAATCATCACCGACTCCAAGGGGGACCCATTTCTATTATAAGAATAAAAAATAATCATCGAAACCTCTGGGTGACCCTAGGTGATCATCATTATCAGGCATCATCATTGGCCCCTAGGATGTAATATTACGTGATCAATAATATTAGGAACAAATTTAAACTCCTCATGGGTGACCCAAATAAATCCATATAACCTCAAGAATACAATATGGATCTTAGTAATCCTAGGAATCTTACACACAGTAGAAAAATTTGAGGGGTAGTAATGTTCTTCCCATGATATCTGAGAATAATAAAGAAAAATCATGTTGGAAATCTTTCCAAACCCATATAACATAAATTTGATTGGACAATGAATAACATGAATTGAAATCATCCCTATATACATATATAAAATACCTAATCTATTCAATTTCTATGGTGACACCCACAATCAAATCTACCAATTCCCACATGCACCCTCTAAGGGGTCATTATATCACTGGGTCACCCTTTGAGGTCCTTTAGGTCAGAACATAACACGAACACCCCCATGAGATCCTCAATCTTAATATCACATTTAGGATAACACCCATTACTTAGAGGTCATATCATCCATAAACATCATCACCCTCACATCACGACCTCACTGAACTTATAAGATAAGTCATGCTAGCATTAGTCTCAATAGAGGGATCAAAACTTTCTCCTATCCAAAGTCATAAATTAGACATTTCTCACACAGAAAAATATCTAAAGCATACGTAAGGCAAACCCCCCTAGACAATCACATATTAGATAGAGAAGAACACTCACCCCATGGTCATATCAATTAGCCCAATGGTTATAAGGCATCTCATGGTTTACTGAGGCATACTTGGGACCCTCACTCTAACCCATCGCATTCCACTACATAGAGGATGCTAATTATAAGTGCTCGGTCAAGGAATTTTATCATTGATAAGGGGAAGGGGTGAATCAGTGATACCCTTTTTATTTTATGATTCATTTATATTGAAACAAAATTCATCTCATATTAATGATTCAATTCCCTACTGAAAAAAATAAAACACACATGCATAGGAGCACAAATATTTAAAAGGTTCACTATTCAATAAGAAAAGCTATGTCCTTTTTAAGGTTTTGAAAAGATCTAATACCATAAAATCCAATTGAAAAATATAATTGGATTGAGATGAGTAAGATATGCCCTTACACTCATGTAGAACTATTAAACAATCCTACTGGTGTGTGTACACCCTCTTAGCAAAATATGAAAATTAAACCTCTCTGTAAAAACTCATGTTACGTGCACTTATTTTCAATCCAACAAATTTATTCAATTGAAATAAAATTATTCAATTCCTCACCTAGAAGAAAGGTAAGAACCATACATACTTTGTTGCTTAAAACTCAGTCTGATTTATGGGTCCGATTCTCCCAGTCTGATTACTCCGAGTATGATTCTTCCAAAACAATTCTTGATGTCTTATTTTTTGATACAATAAAATTGAAATGCATCAAAACTACATCAAAACCTGAGCACGATAAAACCTAAAAATGATTCTTCCTCAATCTAGAAATATTATATAAGGAAATACCCACTACGTAAAATCCTTTTTTGATTAATTCATCCTGATATCAACATCTTTCCAAAAAAATTACAAGATAAATACGATGGTCTTCTGACTACGATAAATTATAAGTTCAATGATTAGCTGAATACAATCCTCAAAATATTGTCTCTTCTATTTCACTTCTCTATCATAATGTCTTCAAAACAACATCAATACGAAGACTTCCTCTTCTCTATAGAAACTCAGAGCTTCTCACTCTACTGCGGTGAATATTACTTCATCATCAGTCAAGTATAATGTACTTTTTTTCATTTTATAGGTGACCCACAAGTGTTTTGTTGGGAATCCAAAAAATCATTCCCACTCACAAAAATTCACTCAAAATTTAATTTCCCCTGAAATCTCGGAATGCATTTTGACCTCATCAACTCTACTCGATTCCTCTTGAAACTTATACAATATTCACCTCTTCTTCTCTAGACTCCCATTTCAATTGTCATTCAGATTTTCATTACTATGGTTTGATTATATCATGTTGATTTCTTCAAAATAAATCTCTATACCAATTGAATGTGATTTAATAAATAAAATTCTCCACTTTAGATATAATAATTCTATTGAATGAATGGTTCCCCCTTGAAAATATCCCCCTTGAAAATTCAATCATCAATCTCCAATTTTATTCAGCAACTCAACCAAACAAAGAAACTCAAACCTTCTGAAATCGTTTACTACATTGTTGATCATCCTATTAATATCTTCTCTCGACATAATTTAACACAACACTTCATTTATGAACTTGTTCTTGTATTATGACTAACTTAATGACATTGAATTATTTGAGAAACAACTTTATCATTATTTGACTTTAATTGGA
Organism: Viscum album; assembly: GCA_963277665.1. Taxonomy (NCBI): domain Eukaryota; kingdom Viridiplantae; phylum Streptophyta; class Magnoliopsida; order Santalales; family Viscaceae; genus Viscum; species Viscum album. The sequence continues at coordinate 194,476,430 of OY728157.1, read as the reverse complement.
AAGTATTTTAACTTTCCATTCATTACGACTTCATTCTTTCATATCAACCCAAGTATGATATTTTATGAATGAAACTGGTCTAGATATGATCATCAAGGATATGAACATTTTGGGTATGATCATTTTGATATTGATCTTTTCCTTCCTATTCCTGACATCAATTATTCTGATTTTGATCATATTTATATTTATCATTCTGATATTGATCATTTTGAGATCGATCAATCCGAGATTGGTCATTCTAAGATTAATCATTCTGATATTGATCATTATGATATTGATCATTCTGGGTAGGAAATGTTTAAGGACAATCTGATGAAAAAAAAAGATTCTATAGTAAATCAGTATCACCTTTTCAATCAATACCACCTTTTCAAACAATACCACTATTTCAATCAATACTAACTTTTTGATCAATATAGATATCATTATATTGATGCTGATATTTAAGTAAGGGGTTGATAGAAAAATTCTATAGTAAATTGACATCACTATTTCAATCAGCAAACCCTTTTATTTTCTTTCACCCAGATCCGATTGTTTTGGAATAAAAATTGGTAACACTCCCTTCTCTCTTCCACCCAAATACGATAAATATGGATACAATCATTTTCAGATTGGTGGCATCTATTTCTATCTACCATTATTTCATGAAGATTGAAACACAAGTTTTTCATTCAACTCATGATTGATGTGAAATGAAAATCATAAAAGAATCTTCACATTTAAAATATCCTTGCCATACTGACCCTGATTTTCTAAAAAACCAACACTACTTTCAAAACAGATTCTTCTCATTACAAAGGACTATCATAGTGAGTCTTAATCTTTACAAAACATAATGATTCTTATTTTTATCAGTCTCATAGTGAGTATAATTTTTATCAATACCATAGTGACTCTGGTTTTTATCAATCCCATAGTGAGTCTGATTATTATCAATCCCAAACCCAAACAACATCTTTCTCAACATACTTTCTTCCTTTCAGGATACTGATCAATTAAAAAAATACAACCAAAACACAACTTGGCCCTAAAAATCCCCCCCTTCGTATTTGATTTCAATACCTACTTCAAACACTTCAATATTCATAAAAATCATGAGTGGAAAAGTTTCGTTTTTTATTCCCCTATTTATTTCATCTCTTCCAATTTATCTTATCACCCCCCCCCCTTATTGAAAATAAAATTAAAGGAGAAAATCATGATAATTTTGTCCCTTATTGGAAAATGATCTCCATTTCTAGAGGTTGATACTTTTCTTTAACATGGGTATCACACGATTTTTATAAAAACACACCTTTAACTAAACAACTCTAAGTTTATGTGGGCTAAACCAGTGTAGAAAAAAAGTGTATGTAATAAAAGTGATCAATGTTTTCCATAACAAAAATTTCATGAAATACCTTTTATACCCTTCTCACAACATTATAACGACTGGGGGAAAACCTTGAAAGAATTTGTTTTGGATAAAAGTAACCTACATCCATCTCAACAAACACATCAGAAAGTCCATGTGTATAAAAACCCAAGTTTTCAAAACAAAATTTTCATGTATTAATTAAATTATTTTTCAAAAAATGTAGGATAATAATTAATTCCATATTACTTATTTACAAACCTTAAATTCCACATATGTTAGAACAAGTATACAAAGATATTGGGGTTAGGAGGAACCTCTATTGTTCCTTATAAACAACAATAGGACTAAGAGCCCTCTATCAGTCTTGACGTTTTCTTCTTATTCATGTATTTTTTATTGTATGTTCCTTCTTCCTTATATTCATACTTCTCATATTTAGTAACATATTCTTTGTTATCTTCACTATATTTTGATGAGGATGTAGAATTTTCTTCATCTTTAGAGACATCTTTGTCACAATCTGTTTATAATGTTTTTCTGATGCATGTCTTTTCTTCTGGAAAGATAGTTGAATAGATTTTGTTATTATTCATCACATTATCATATTCAGAAACTATTTATATATTTTTGTTTACATCTATTGTATCATCAGAATTCTTCTTCTTCCTATCTTCTTTTAGTTTCTTTTGTACTTCCTCCAATTTCCTACCCAAGTCAATGTGTTCTGGCTAGAAATCTAAGCACTATTTCTTTTTAAACTTACCAGATTTTTCATTATTGACTTCCAAAACATATGACTTTTGAGAATTTCTAAGAATATTTAGTTGTTATGGTAAAAAAACAAGACATCTTTTTTCAAGGTGTGTAGGTTTATGACACCTTTCACAAGTAGTTTCTAATGCTTTGAACCTATTTTCAATCATTACTTCATTATTCTTAGAATTTTCAACACAACATTTTTAGTCTTCTTCTTTTGAGAGAAATGACTCCCCCTGAAACCTTGACTTCCATATCCTATAGAATAATAGTAGTGTTGTTGGTTGAACTAACACATATTCTCTATACATACAAATCCAAAAAATGCTAGCAATATCCATAAAATGAGTATTTTCCTTTGAAACATCCATATTGAATGGAACTGTGAACACATTTATCAGCAACATTTTTATCTTTATTTTATAATCCACCTAAATTTATGTTATCTATCAGATTCTTAATTTTCTTTTCTATATTATCCAATCTAGAAGTATTGGAAATCTCTCCAGGTTAATAATGTTTTAAAACATTTTTGAACACAGGGTTCTGTGTGACTTCTGAATTCCCAAACTTATTGGTCTTAGCAACATACATAAATTTCCCAGCATTCTTCTTTTCAAAAACAATATCATTCTTCTTATCACCCTTTGAAGGTATCTTTTTTTTATTCTTAATAGGTTTCTTATTCTGAAAAAATTCACCAATTTCAGTGATGGACTTTTGGAAAGTTGTATTTCTCAATTTAGCTTTAGATAACTTTTTTTAGACAAGTCCCAACTCTTATTCCATTTTCTTCAGCTTAAAATCTTGATGGTCATTATGATTATTTTCATCATCAAGATATTTCTTCAAATCAAAAATCTATTTCTCCATATTCTCATTCTCATCAACAAAGCATCTTGTATTGCTTGTTGAGGAACATTAATCTTTGAAATTTTGGTTTTGTTTTTCAACCCTTCTGATCATTATCAAGAATTATTTCGACTATTATTTCAAATGAATCTCAATTTGAGTATATTATTCACTAGAACTGATAATTATTAATTATTGATCATTCATTTCTGAAATAAAAGTATTTTCCCAAACATGCTCAATTGAATTTTTAGATCCATCTTCACTTTATTCTTCTTCTTTAGAACAACTACATTTATTTCTAGAATAACTTTCCTCATTAACTATTGTAATAAACATGTTTTCTTCACCATCATTTATAACATCCTCACTATAATAATCCTTATACAAAATGATTATCCTTTATAATTCGGAGAACATATTATCTTCCTTTGTGGAATATAATTTTTCTTTATCGCCCTTTTTTACTCCCTGATCTTCTAGGCCTTCTCTCTTATTCTTCACTCTCTTCTTCATCAATTTATTCTTAGTTACCTTATTGTGGAAAATTGGCAACAAAATGCCTAATGGCTTCACAACTGTTGGCGCCAAAACATTGCGCGAAAGGAAGGGATGAAAAAGAAGGATGGCGTGCTGCCTCGCGAAGCACCGACACGAAGCACCGGTGCGAAGCACGCCGATCATCACGGCCTCGCGATGCTCCAGAGGCGGTAACTCTCTACGAATGCATTTGACATTCGCGATCCCGCCGCGAAGCTCCAGTGGCGGTAACTCTCCGCGAACACATTTGACGTTCACGAGCCCACAGCGAAGATCCAGAGGCGGTAACTCTCCGCGAACGCTTTTGACGTTCGCGAGCCCGCCGCGAAGCACCTGAGGCGGCGCGCGAGTTCTGCTTTGCGGCGCCCCTTCCCTATAAATACTGGACTCCCCCTGAGTCCCGAGGATGGACAATCTGACCTTTTGGCTTCACCTCACCCTAATAGCGAAGAACCCTTTTCCCCGGGAATCATGAGCTCCGCGAGGTACTTCTACTTCGCGAGACGCCTTTGCTTGGTCTCGTTTTGACCCCCACTTCCGAGAGGGATGCCCTTCGCGAAGCTCAAGGGCATTCGCGAAGGAAGGGGAATCCCAAGGGAACTCGGGTAGCCGCGGAGCGTTTATTCTTCGCGAAACACCCAAGCTATACTAGTGATCCCTATGCTAAGGCAGGATTGCTACACATCGCGAAGCACACTGCTTCGCAGCACCCTGCTTCGCGAGGCACCCCATCTTCGTGAGGCAGTGTTCCGCGAATATTGTTCCACTTTGCGAAGCACCCTCCACTCACACCTATGCCATATTCTAATTCCAAGGAACTCCGCTTCGCGAAGCACACTCCTTTGCTTGGCAATTCCTCTTCCCGTGCGACCCTCCAGGTTTGCACGATGTGATTTCAAAGTCCCATGGACAATACCACTTGTAGCGTTGCTTCGCCTAATGCTTCATCGCATAGGCACGCTAACGGCTATTGCTTCTTCGTATAGCCACACTAACGTGGACCCCTTGATGGTTCTCTCCACAACCCCCTTTGACCATGGCCTTGCCAGTACCTTCCCTCCCCCACGGACCAGAGGGTACCGTTTATGTATGTCCCAGGGGTGTGGAGTGAACCCGCCTCGTCCGAGCTGCAGGATGTTAAACTGACAAGCATCACATCCTCAACACATGACATTAAACTATGACCCGACCTCGTGCCTCGCACGAAGGGTCCCCCCCAACACGAATTTTTTTCACGCCATGTGTCTCTACGGGAGTGGAATCATTCCTCCACAATGGATGATATCCTCCTTATCAGAGCGGCGTATGTTCTCAGGAGAAGGGTGACCATAGTCCCCCAACGGATGGCCGCACCCCTGCATCTCCGTACTTCCCCACCCCCAAGGTCAGTGGAGGGCGTGATAGGGAACGAGGCACCAACAATCATCGGTCCCAAATCCCTCTTTCGCTGCTCTTTGCTCCACTTCGGGCCTCCATCCTGGAGTAAGTCCCAGCACCATGGTCCGCCTAACGTGTAATCCCCTCTTCAATTCTCACGGACGCATCCTTCACGACGTGATCGTCAGGTCCTTGGAACCTCTTGTTTCTCACACCGAGCATGACTCACGTGAGCTTAGAGTGAGAACCGACCCTGATCCCCACCTTCAGCGAACTACAAGGACTTTGATCCATGTCAAGTCATGGTATGTAGGAAGCCTCCATGAGGTTCAAGCCACATTACTCGGTCGTTCATTCACGTCGAGTTTCGCCCTCGTCCAGCATGACGTTAAACTGCACACCCCCATCCCACATTATGTTAAACTGCATACTGTCGTCCAGCATGACGTTAAACTGTATGCCCCTTTTCCCGCATGGAATTAAGCTGCACACCCAATCGAACTACGAGGTATTTGATCTGTGTCAAGTCATGGTACGCAGGAAGCCTTCACGAGGTTCAAGCCCACCCATCATCCGATTCACATCGAGTTCTAATTTCGTCCAGCATGACTTTAAACTGCATTCCAGTCCGGCGACAAGTTGTTGTGACCAACCCGAACTATGAGGACTTTACTCCATGTCAAGGCATGGTATGTAGGAAGCCTCCCAGAGGTTCAAGCCCAACTCCCATCGGACCAAAGTCCCTTCCACATTTATGTTGTTCCGCCGACACCCACCGCCATTCCGAACTATGGGGACTTTGATCCATGTCAAGGAATGGTACGTAGGAAGCCTCCATGAGGTTTGAGCCCACCACCCATCGTTTATTCACGTTAGGGTTTACTACCATCCCGCATGACGTTAAACTGTATTCCAACAACCCTTTTAACTATGAGGACTTTGATCGATGTCAAGCCATGGTACGTAGGAAACCTTCCTAAGGTTCAATCCCACCACTAGTGGACCCACGGGTCTACATTCACATTGGTTCACCGATGAAACCCTTTGAACTATGAGGTCTTTGATTCATGTCAAGGCATCGTACGTAGGAAGCCTCCATGCGGTTCAAGCCCACCCCTCATTGGACCAAGGTACACTTTCATGTCAGTTCGCTGACGCATGGGACCAAGGTCCGCCTTTATGTCGGTTTGCTGCCGACATCCATCGGACCAAGGTCCACTTTCACGTCGGTTCGCCGACGAATCCCCTCTGAACTACGTGGTCTTTGATCCATGTCACGACATGGTACGTAGGAAGCCTCCATGAGGTCCAAGCCCACCACCACTAGGACCCTCCTGGTCCTCCCCATTCACGTCAGCTCGCTGATGATGCCCATCGGACCAAGGTCTACCCTCATGCCGGTTCACCGGCACCATCCCGAACTACGCAGACTTTGATTCCCTGCCACGGGGATACGTAGGAAGCCCCTTCAAGGCTCAATCCCAACTTCACCATTTCCCTTGCGATGGTTCATTGCCATTCCACACTCCACTTCATTCATCCATCCACCATCCACCCCGATCCACGCCCGGACTGTCATATCCCGGTGAGACCATGCCGAAATGCTCCTCTTCACAACCGTCCATGGGCTGGCCCCGGTATCGGCATCCCTTCAAGGGAAATCCCTCAATCCGATATATTCTAGCTAATGCTCTGATCGGGCTGATCCGTCTCCGCTGGAAGTTAAACTCACGGCGTACCCTGTGTTAAACACGGGAAGCTGAGGAAAACCTTAGATATGTGTCTATGGCATATAATTCCCCGTGCTCGATGTGGGATGCCTCGGGCTTCCACGCCCTCGAGAAGCCCTGTGACCAGAGATAATAGACAGACATGCCAGGCCCCCCAGCATCCAGACACGCTACTGATGCCTCAATGTGACTACTCCCCCGACAGAAGGTTGCTACCCTGACCAGACACTTTGGACTGTTCTGACAGAAGTAGTGTAATTAACCGACGTCCATGGAAACATGGCACTGGGAAGATTTTCACGAACTACGTATTAAATCTATGAGGGAGACCCGGACTAGGTGACGAGTTCTGAGGAGGAATCCACAGAAGGAAGAACCGACATCCCATCATCCCGTTTCGATCAAGGAGCAGATGTCCCTAAATAAGGAGAAAATTCAGCCTACCTTTGGAAAGCGGGAACGCGAGGCAACAAGTGCAGCGCGTCCTCCTCCGCGGACTGACAGATGTGCGCGCCTCGGCAAAAGCGTCAGAAACAGAAATGGTGAACCCGACGTGAAAGTATTCTCCTCAATATGGAGATTTGTAGCCTTCGAGACACCAGTATATTGACGTGTCACCGGATCCAGATATCCGGCGCCTGGTCCCGCCAAGCAAATAGTGGGCCTGTCACGAAACTCACTGGATGTTGGGGCAGTAGAACGTGCGGCACTCCGTTCTGCAGCGTGTTGGTGTGGATCCTTCTTACAGACATGGAGAATGGAAGGACGCTGGGGCACTGGTTGTCAATCATTTTCCTCGCAGTGCTGAAGAGTTGATCCCTTCGTTTCTCAGGAACCAGGTTGCTGTTATAGAGACACGATCACCGCCCGCTCGCCTACGCAGGGGCAGGGGAAACATCGCCACAGCCACCCCTCATGGCGCTGCTACCACCACGATGGCCGCCACAACGCGGAATACGGGGCGCCCACGTCCCATTTCCCCATTAGAGGTCATCTAGAGAAGGGTGATCAACAACCTCGTGCGCAAGTACGAGGAGGTAGGGGTCATCCCAACTCAGGATATGGCCCGCCAGGACCTCGAGGCATCCAGGCCCGCCGTCAACGCCACCCTAATAGGCCGCACAAGGATCCCCTTCTCCCCACCCCAACGTTCAACCGTTTCGGGAGCTTGTCCCCGGAACGCCTTGACGACTCCCCGCCTTACGCTGATGAGGTGGGCACCGTCCAGCTCAGCCCGCTCAGGGTCCCGACCCAAGGGCTCCAGGCAAGAGCTCCCGCCCGGCCGTCTCAGCGCCACCGTCCGACTCCGCGGGAAGAGCAAGCAGGCTATGCCCCTACACCACATGCACCAGCTCGTCTGACCCGACGTCAGCACCGGGCCCGGAATGAGGATGCTCACCTAGGTTCTTCAACGTCAATAGCTACAGTGGCCCGACCCTCCGACGACGTGCATCATGGAGTCCCTGCATACACTGAGCAGGGGCGCTCCTTCACCAAACCAGGATCGAGACCCCAACCGCCCCACGGGCAGGCTGGGTTGACTCTCCGCATTGTAGGCCCGAGTGGTGATCGTCGCGAACTAACCCGCGGTGATGTCACCCCGTAAGGAGGCCCTCCCCATACTACAACTCTATATAGCGTGGGCCTTCCCCGCTCTGAAGCTCGTCATGGAGGTATGCCTCGTGCTACCCCCATCCCGAAGGAAGACCTGCCCCTGACCGCCGATCTGAAGGCACTGTCCATCCAGTCCTTCTCCAACGTGGGGGCCCTCCCTACATCCTCTTTGCAACCGAAGAAGGTCCTCCTCGCCCCAGCAACTCGAGGAGTGAAGGCCAGCCTCGCTCCGCCCACATAGACCATGGAGGCCCTCCCCATGCTCCTTCCAATTCCTACAGAGGCTCCGCCCACATGGGTGCTGTCCATGGAGGTCCTCCCCATGCCCCCTTCGACATTTTCCCTGGTTCCCCTCGCACCTCAGCTATCTCGAGCGGGGGCCCTCTCCGCCACGGCGCCAGCGCCGCCCCGAGATTACATGATAGGGATCAACCCTGTCCCGAAGAGCCACCTCGGGGCAGGAGAGCGGGTCGTCTCCGCCACAAGAAGAGTCCTGTGAAGGCCCGGGTGGAGATCAAACTTGCCCGCTTCTCTGACTCTGAAGCGGAATGCGAATCAGCGATGGAATCGTCTCACCACTCCTCCATATCAAGGGCCGGGACGGGAACAAGGTGCGTTAGCCTCATTCTCCCAGAATGCGAGGTCCACCAGATTCCCACCTCTTTCCGCAAGTACATCCAGGAGGAATAAATCGGGGATATTCCACAGGTCTCGATCGTGCAGTCACCACCATCGTCACCCGAATCGCCTTCTACCTCTACCAGAGATCACGGGGAGCTGTTTTGGGGGCCAACGATGGTAGAGCAACGACGTGACCTATCTCCGGCAGTCGTGACTACTGCGCCGAAAGCTTTGGCTATCATCCCGTCATATCATGACATCATGGAAAGGTCACCTCACTCTTCAGAGGATGGCCCAGAATTCAGCGGCCAGTCAGCTCGTTCGCCGTATTCTCCACCGCCGAGTTTACTATCCTAGAGGTCCGCCTCGGTACTGCTACCAGTCCCTCAGCCGCCTCCGGTTGATGAGTGGGGAAATATAGGGCCAGACCCCGAGTCCGAACCCAGGAGCTTCTGGAGCATTCTCGCAGCGGATTACTTCCTAGATAAGTTATGGACGACGACGGCGCTGAACTTTCATGAACCAGAGTCTCTTACCCCTGAATAAGTGGGGTGATTTTGTCGAACCCTATGGGCAACATAGTTCTGCCTTCGTTACAAAAGGGTTGTGTACCCCAGAAATCGAGAGCCCTTCGAAGAAATCGGCGAGCAATGCCGCCTGATCGATTCGTCCGCACTCCGTGCGGCCTGGCTCCCTGAGTCGCCAGGCCTTCAGAGCGCCGTTCAACGGAAATGTGTTCAGAGTTTCAAAGTACTCCATAGAATCGTCAGGGAAGCTACACCCCATGTGCAAGTCCGTGGTTGGGGACACTTGGCTGCTCTCCTCTTCGACCCTATCAGATGGCATCCCAATTCGTTATGCGACATCGAGGACATGACCCCGAGAGGGGTCGCGGTCCACTTGACTGACATTGTGGACAAGGAAGACGAGCTTGAATTCCTTGATGGAGACTTACCCCCCAATGGCATACCGCCACTACGAGACCCATCAGTGAGGGTTACCCGTCAGCAGAGGAACCTGCTAGGCCTCCCCGAACCCACTGAGTCGCTGGTACACGGTCGAAATACCGACAAGGGTAAGGAGCACGTCGGAAATGTCAAGCACTCCGACCCGTCTGCCTCTGTGCAGAAAACGGAAGAAGATCCCGAGAAGGCCACGTTACGCCAGTAGCTTACTAAGCAGAAGAGGCTGGTTGACGAACTCTTGGCTGAGCGCGCTGGAGAGCGGCGACCCGACTATGGTAATCCCAGGCCGGGGCAGCAGGGGAAGGAACAATTCCCCCGGTGAGATGCCTCAGGGCAACTCTGATCATGCTACTTGCACAGACAGGGAAGAGGCCGGAACTTACGGAATGAGGGCGCGATACGTCTCGCCAAACCCCCCCGAACGACGAGGCAATCTGAAGAATCCAGTCCGGATTCCCCCAGTCGCCCCACAGGTCGTTCCGCCAGTCGACCCACGAGCTACCGATGCCATCTACCGTGTTGAGGAACCTGGAAACACACTTGTGGTTAGGGATCCCCGTCAAGACAGAGACCCCCACCCAGATGATCTTATAGCGGCACTCACAGCCTGCCTTGAAGCGTTGGAAACGCGGCAGGTTGCGGTCCCACCGGACGACAAGACGTATCCCGCGTGGGTGGATGATATTCCTGCACCCACGGGTTTTGGGAACCCCACTTTCTCGCCCTTCAACGGGACAGGGGACCCGCCACAGCACTTGGCTCATTTTTCTTCCAGGTGTGGCCCCATGATGGGGACCCCGGCTCAGCAAGAAGCCGCCAAGATCCGATGTTTCGTACAAACATTGGATGTTCCAACATTCGTCTGGTACAACCAGCTCCCTATCGGATCAGGGACCGGTTGGGAGGATCTCCGCCGGCAGTTCCTATACCAGTTCAGCTCCACCACGCGGAAGACCTGTATTGCAGACCTCTTCAAGTGCAAGCAAAGGCCTGATGAGCGAATTGCAGAATTCATCGCCCGGTGGAAGGGACATACGTATTCCCTCGATATGCCGCTGACTCAGGAGAAATTACTGACGATGTGTGTGGGGAACGTCAAAACGGAGCCAGTACCCTCCCTGATTACCAAGAACTACCCTGGAGGGTTCAGAGATTTCTCAGATAAGGCTCAGCACCTTGAGGAAGCTCTGCAACAGGCTAGTCAGGCAAGTTCGTTGCCCCCTATGATCCCAGCCCGGAGGATGGCCAGGGCTGAACCCACCGCAGTGGCCCAAATAGAATCCCCTAGGCAGTTGGAATTACTGCCAGCGGCACTATCCCTGCAACCCCGCAGAGGTCCTCCACCTCAAGCGTAGGCTCCTGCCCAGCAGCGACCGCCTTAGAATTGACAGGTTCCCCCGAGCAATGTGCCACTGCCACCTAGGCGAGACAATCAGTTGCCACCTCCTCAGAAGGCCCCTCCGTCCCCTCGTCAGGGACGGGCCCCCAGGGCCCCCTATCCGGAAAGAAGGCACCAGACATATTCGTTCATCGAAAATCTGGTCCCTGGCTACTTCCAAAGTGCCCTAGAGCAAGGGATTGTGCGCCTGCCCGAGTGCAGAAGTCCGGTAGGGGCGAATCTCCCTGATCACCCCAACTACTGTCCTTATCATCGGATTCTGGGGCACACCATCAAGCAATGTTATGAGTTTAAAGATTGGATTCAAGACCAGGTCAACAACAACATAGTTAGGTTGGGCCCGACACCAGCGAAAGTGGCATGTATCTTTGCAGGGTTAGAGATAGATATCGACAGCGATGGCGAGTGGCAGCAGGTCCCTAGCCACGGATCTCGGAAATACGACGACTAGATGGTTCGAAAAACTGTCGTCTGTGCCCATGGTACGATCCGGGTGCACCAGACGCAGCCGGAACCTTCAGAAGAAGTAGCCAGTACCTCCGCATCACCTTCACAGTCGATCTCTTCCCAAAAGGGCAAGAAGCGACGACGCAAGAAGAAGCAATGGGCTCTGTCGGTGTCATTTTCATCCTGCACTCTCGGCGACTTCATGCCCCCTGAAATTAGGATTTCTCCCAGAATCCTCCCGGTGGGGGATGATTCCTCGAGCGACATCCAGGGGTACGCTTCGGTTAACACCTTGGAGCTGGTAAAGCCCTATATGACTCCCGACGAGGGGGAACGCTAGGCAAACCTCCCCAACGTTTCCAGCCGACGTCAACGTCAGCGGAATTGCAACCGCGCCGGTCATCGAGGCACGTCGGCGGGCACTTTCAGCCAATCTGTGCACGCTACTGAGACCAGACAGCATGCTCAGTGCAGAGCACAGCACGCGCAAGCTCATCTAATGACCTTAGCTCTACCTCCACCACCGTTTGTGCTACTAGATCAGGGAGAACTACCTCATTCGTATCACAGTCAGTCTTGCCCGGCTACAGGCCAGCCTCCGCTGTCCAATCCTAGTCCAGCAACTACTCTCCAGGCTTCAACTAGTAGGCAGTTGGATGTACCCAGTACTAGCCGACCGCCAGTTCAACCGACAGGACCCTCTATTCCCCCAATTGCCGAGAGACCTCCTGTAAGCAGAAGATCGCGTTTGGGGCGAATCAATGATGTCCTGAAGCACCTGGATGGCATTTCAGTGAGGCATTCTATCCTTGAGGCCCTTCGCCTGTCATCTAAAATGCATGAAGCACTTATCGAGGCCCTAAGGATCCATTTCCAGTTTGATACAGAGATAGCAGCTGTGGAAGCCTTCCATACCGAGACAATTGACAACGCTGGATGTGAGTCAGTTATCTCGTTCTCTAGTGAAGATGAGGACCATCCTATACAGGGGCACATTCACCCACTGTACATCACTGGAAACGTCAATGGTGTGGAAGTCCGTCGCTACCTCGTTGAAACGGTTTCCAGAATCAATCTAATTCCGACTCAGATGTTGCGAAAGCTGGGTCTGTCTGAAGGTGATTTAACTCCCTCTGGCCTCAGAATCCAGGGGTACGACAGGACCGAGCAAACCCCAGTTGGCAAGATCCGCCTGAAGACTCAGTTCGGTGGATTAATTGCCAGCACTGAGTTCGTGGTTGTCTCTCAGGACACCACCTACAACGCGTTGATGGGTAGGCCATGGCTTCATCTGCATGAAGCAGTCCCTTCGTCGTCTCACCAGTGCCTGAAATACTCACTCAACAGTCGAGTAGGCGTGCTCCTAGGAGATGTGTCTCCCTTCACTTCTTGTGAGGCCCGCTATCTGGATGAGGGTAATTACAAAATTAGGGATATGAAAATTATAGTAAGTGAGGATGAACCTGCCCCGGTCAAAAGTGATCCCTGGGAAAGCATGGATGATTCCTATGTCCTCCTGATCCACCGATTGGAGGCCACGACACCCGATATGGGGCAATATTTTTTTTTTATTTTGGGTACACAAGGAAGGCATGTTCCCGTGTCCAAGCGACGGTGAAAAATCACCTCATACTCCTACATCAACCATGTTCAGGTGATCCCGGAACCTCCTACCCATGTACGGTACCAGGACGTCAGGCTTATGATAATGACAGTGCGCCATACGTGTCTCTTCCGCCGGGCTGGAATCAACCGACTCAGGCCGACACGTCACCACTTCTTTGATATCATAAAATGTGTCCCCTTAGGCCAAAAGCCAGATGGGGTAGGGTCGACTGCCTTCATTGTTATGGTCTTAATGGCGAGTGAGTCTCCTGATATGATGACCACTGCTACCCGAACCGGTACCAGCTGCCCCTTAGGTTTTGATAGCCCGGAAGTATCTCCCGTCGTGGGAAATCCCCCTATGGGCGGAGAGGATGATCTGGAGGATGCTCCCCCGGCCTTTGAGGAAGGCGTCTCTACCACGATTGATGAACTGGTACATGTGAACCTTGGTAGCGAGGCAGATCCAAAACCCACATTTATCAGTGCAGCCATGTCCCCCGAGGAGCGCCAGTAGTACGTAGACTTCCTCAAACAACACCGTGACGTGTTTTCCTGGAGTTACAACAAGATGCCAGGACTAGATCCCTAGGTAGTCGTTCACCATCTGGGCCTCCCGGCAAACCATCATGGATTTAAGCAGCCACCAAGGAAGATGCACCCTTCTCATGGTGCTATGGTTGTGGCCGAAGTTGACTAGCTTATCAAAGCCAACTTCGTCAAGGAAGTCTAGTACCCCAAGTGGCTTGCCAACATTGTGCCAGTCCGGAAGAAGAATGGGCATATCAGAGTCCGCATCGACTTCCACGATCTTAATCGCCACTACCCAAAGGATGACTTCCCACTCCCGGTGATGGAGATATTGATTGATGCGGCGGCCGGGTTCCAAGCTCTATCCTTCATGGACAGGTATTCCGAGTACAACCAGATCTGGATGGCCCTCGAAGACGAGGAGTCCACTGCCTTCAGGGCTCGCCAAGGTACCTTTTTCTACCAGGTTATGCCATTCGTTTTGAAAAATACAGGTTCCACTTATCAGAGGGCCATGCATTGCATATTCAATCCGATTCTTGGGACATCTGTGGAATGCTACGTGGATGACCTAGTGGTCAAATCATGTCAGCACCAGGACCATCTCAATGACCTTGAGAAAGTGTTCGGTTTCCTCCGTTCCCGTCACCTGAAGATGAACACGTTGAAGTGTGCCTTCGGGGTCACCTCTGGGATGTTTCTGGGCTTTGTTGTCAGATACTGAGGTATCGAGATCGACCCGGAGAAGATCAAGGCCATCAGCCAAATGCCTCCCCCGAGCAACATTCGGGAGCTTCGAGGCCTCCAAGGCCACGTAGCCTATATACGCCGATTCATCGCGAATCTGGCCGGCATGTGTAAGCCCTTTTCCCGGCTCATGAAGAAGGGCGCCACCTACGAATGGGATGAGGAGGGTCGGACCGCCTTCGAGGAAATCAAGTAGTATAAGATCCAACATCCGGTCATGATGCCACCCCTCTCTGGAAAGCCATTGGTCCTTTATGTGACCACCCTGGAAAGATCCCTCGGTGCACTGCTCACCCAGAAGAATAACGAGGGTACTGATAACAGTCTCTACTATCTCAGCCGCATGCTTCTCGATACGGAGGTCAGATACTCCCCTATCGAAAAGAGCTGCCTCCCGCTCGTCTTCGCCGTGCAGAAGTTGTGACATTACCTGCAGCACCATCATGTGCAATTGGTCTCATGGGTAGACCCACTTAAGTACATCCTAAACCACCCCATGCTGACTGGCCGACTGGCACGGTGGGCGGTGATTCTCCAGCAGTTTGATATCAGGTTCGTACCTCAGAAGGCCATTAAAGGACAGGCGTTGGCAGAATTTTTAGCTGCCCATTCAACCTCCGCGGATCAATCCCTGGACCTCGATTTTCCTGATGAGACGATCCTATCAGTCGATCATGTCATCCCATGTTCGCAAATGCATTTCGACGGCGCCTCTTGGAGCCCGACCGGTATGAGGCTTAATGATCCCATGCTCAACAGAGTGGGCCTGGGTATTGACTTCATTACCCCCAGCGCAAGTCGTCCTGCCATACTCGTTCCTGTTGTTTGAAGGTTGTACGAACAACAAGGCAGAGTACCAGGATCTCATCACCGGCCTCGAGTTTTCCCTGGAGATCCATGTGCCCCATCAACATGTGAGAGGAGATTCCGAGCTGGTAATCAAACAGGTTAATGGAGTCTACGTCGTCAGGAAGCCGGAGCTTGTACTGTTTTTGGAGTACACCCTCCACCTAATGGCCCATTTCTCTTCTCGAACAGAGATTACCCATGTCCTGCGGTCACCGAACGGTTAAGCAGATGCCTTTGCTGGCTTAGCCGCGTCGCTCGCAGAACCTGAGCAAGATGATTTGTTCATACATGTGGTACACCGGAGAGTCATTTCCCCCGTCACCCAAGAGGAAAATGAGGGCCTGCAGGTAGGTCATCTCACCGCTGGACCCTCCACGTCAGGGGTCCCGGGTTCGTCAGACATAGTGGTTGAAGCCAATCCCGACTAGAGGGAACCTTTTGTTGAGTATCTCCAAAATTGTCTCCTACTGGACGACCGGGCCGAGCGCGAGCGAATCCGACGCCGCGCACTGCAATTTACCCTTCAGAGTGGCCCTAGTCTTGAAGAGATCCTTTATAAGCGGAGCATCGATGGTGTCCTCCTCCATTGCATCCAAGGAGTAGAGATACCTCAAGTTATGCAAGAGGTTCACGCTGGTTCCTGTGGCGCCCATCAAGCTGGGCCGAAGCTGTCCCATCAAATCTGGAGGTTGGGGTACTTCTGGCCCACTATGATCCACGATTCTATTGGGTATTCCAAGAGATGCCACACATGCCCAGTTCACGCCAACTTCCTACATCGGCTGTCGGAGCCCCTCCACCCCACCAAGTACTCATGGCCATTTGCGGTATGGGGACTTGATGTAGTGGGACCGTATCCACCGGCAACAGCCCGCCAGTGTAGGTTCATCCTGATAGCTACATATTTCTTCTCCAAGTGGGCAGAGGTAGTTCCGCTCAAAGAGGTCAAGGCCCATTCCATCGTCGACTTTTGAGCTCTAATATTATCCACCGGTTTGGGGTCTCTCACGCAATCCTCAACGATAACGGCACCAACTTCCGAGCGGCTGAGCTGAAGAAATTGTACGCAAAGTACGACATCCGTTCGAACCATACCTCCCACTACCACGTCAAGGTCAACAGATAGATCGAGGCATTCAACAAAACCATCTCTAACATTATGCAGATGATGGTTGGTCAGAACATGAAAAGTTGTCCGGACAAGCTCTCCAACGCCCTCTGGGCTTATCGGGCGATGACTCGCAACTCTACCCAGGTGACCCCATATTCCCTGGTGTATAGAGCTGAGGCCGTCCTACCCATTGAGATCCAGCTGCCATCGTTACGCACTGCAGTCTATGATCACCAGACATCAGATGAAGTAGCCGAAATCCGTCTAGCTGAGCTAGAAGTACTTGAAGAGAACCAGCTTTGTGACCTACACAATCTGGAAAGGAATCGGGATAAGATAGCGAGGGCCTTCAACAAGAAGGTTCGTCTCCGTTATTTTCTATAGGGCGACCTAGTACTGGCCCTTCGAGCACTAATGATTCCGGGTAGGAAACAGCCCAAATTAGAACCCAAATGGGAAGGGCCTTATATCATCCATCAGGTTTACCCCAATGGAACATACACTTTGGTGACCACGGATGGAGAGCGTATAACCCCTCCCACCAATGCCAAGTTCTTCAAGAGGTACATTGCCTAGGGAAAAAGGGTCATGAACGACCTTAAACAGCGAGAGGGTCCCACATGACCTTAAACTGCACGTTATGGTCATGCATGACCTTAAACTGAATCTTTGTCCTGCAAGACGATAAGCTACAAGATGGTTCTGCAAGACCCTAAACTGCACGTTATGGTCCAACAAGACCTTAAACTGTAAGGTCCAGCATGACCTTAAACTGCATCTTCGTCCTGCAAGATGATAAACTGCAAAATGGTCCGAGCTCTATGACCTTAAACTAAGATCTCCCCCCGTCCTTACTGTACGACGCTAAACTGCAAGCTAGTCAGGACTTCCTAACCGAGGCTCAACCTCAGGCCCCTTGGCCTCCTTGGGCCCCCTACCCCCATCCTTACTATAAGACGCTAAATTTCAAGCCAGTAAGGCCTTCCTGACCGAGGATTAGCCTGAGTCCCCTTGGCCTCCTTGGGCCCCCGTCACCCATCCTTACTGTAAGACGCTAAACTGCAAGCCAGTCAGGCCTTCCTGACCGAGGCTCAGCCTCAGGCCCCCTGGCCTCCTTGGGCCCCTGGCCCCTCGTCTTCACTGTGAAACGTTAAACCACAAGCTGGTCAGGTCTCCCTGACCGTGGTTTGGCCTCAGGCCCCTTGGTTTTCCCCGACTTATCCTCTTGCGGGATTGTACGGTACGGTGTGGGACTACATCCTCATTCATGACAGATTACTTGCCGTACCTTACATATCCCCAAATGAGATGCATCCTCGTCCCACATGACGTTGAACTGCATCTCAAGAACTACATCTGGATTGATTCTCATCCTCATGAGATACATAGGAATGCTCGGATGCCTCGTCTTGAGCCCAGCCCCAAGCTCTTCTCTTCCACTACCCCCCCTAGGAATAGTTTCCTTAGAGGATCCTTGTGTAGCGAGGGGTAGGGTTTCTTAGCCCCGCTCATACAACTCCGCTCACATAAGGATTGTAAGGGTAGCACCATGTTCCCACTTTCGTTCTTCTATCCTCCCCCGTCCTCATCGCATGACGCTAAACCGCATGGCCTTCAAGAACTATGTATGGCTTGATTCCCATCCTTATGGGATATGTAGGAATGCCCGGGCATTTTGTCTATTGGCCCATCCCAAAAACCAAAATCATTCCCTTGGGTCAAGACATGGCAGGGTGCACATTTTTGCCCCAACTCACGTCGAGAAAGCCTCGACCTGGCTGCACATCCCCCCTGGAGATGTTTTCCTCATTCATGGATGGATACAACTATGCTTCGCCCACCCCTTGAATGGGATTCCATCATGTTTTCACACCCTGTGGGACCCCAAGAACGGCCTGGATACTACGCCCAAGGGCTCTCCTGCTGATACGGGCCAACACCCCCGAGGGTTTTCAAGCAACAAGCCGATAAAAGTCCCGCGTGGCGAATTTGGTCAGCGGTCGATGCTCATTTGTTGCTCCCATATCAGGTCACCATAGGAATGATGTGTTTTGAACATGGTCAACAGTGTCCTGGATCTTCGGGTCCACCCTGAGATGTCCCAAACATCGAGTGCAGTGATTCGTTTTGGCCCATCCCGAAGTGACAATCTTCCCCCCCGGGTGGTGCTAACGATCGGGCCCACGGCCCCGAATCTTCTCTTATAGGGGTGTACGGTGTGGTGTGGGACTATGTCCTCATTCACGGCGGGATCATGTACCATGTCGTACGCCTTCCTTTACGAGACTCAGCCTCAGGCCCCTTGGCCTCCTCGGGTCCCCGACCCTCGTCCTCCCTGCACGACGATAAACTACAAGCAGGTCAGGCCTTCCTGACCAATGCCTAACCATCAGGCCCCTTGGCCTCCTCGGGCCCCGGCCTAGGTCCTCTCTTATAGGAGTGTATGGTGTGGTGTGGGACTATCTCCTCATTCACGTCGGTTTGTTCTCCGTACAGTACAACTCCTTTGTTTGGGGGTATATTACTTGCCCCCCTCGTCCTGTATGACGTTAAACTACATCTAGAGAACTACGTGTGGCTTGATTCCCATCCTCACGGGAAACGTAGGACCACCCGAATGTCTGGGATTCGGGTCCAGCACCATCTATCGGGAATCTTCATCCCATCTTGGCCCCTTGTCTTTCCCTTCCTCTGTGAGAGGATTACATGGTGTGGTATGGGACTACGTCCTCATTCACTTCTGTTGCATAATGACCATGCCATGTATCTCTCCCTCCTGAGTTGTTTCATCGATCCCTTTTCGGTGGTTCACAAATGTGCCTAAGAGTACTCTGGTTTATTACCTGGAATGCCAAACTTTACGCGGACACATCCGCACCCACTTTACAGGCTTTGTGTATCCCTACATCAGGGATTTCATCATCTTTCAAACCCGGAAGGACCCCCAAGAACGGCCTGGATACTACGCCCAAGGGCTCTGCTACCGTTACGGGACAACGCCCCCGAGGGTTTCAGACAATAAATCGATAAAATCCCGCGTTGCGAATATGGTCAGTGGTCGATGCTCGTTTGTTGTTCCCACCTCAGGCTAACGTGATATGGACGCTGCGTTTCCACCATGGTTAACCGTTTTCCTCTATCTCCACGCCATCCCATTAAGCCCAAAATGTCAGGTACACAATTCACACCCTTCATCACTTCACTGTGTCCAAGTAGAGTCTTGGAACTCTTGGTACTTTTCCTCCGTGCGCGTCCGCGCGTTGGGGGAACAAGCCGCGTCAGAGGTGTCTTTTAGGGCTCTCTACCAACTCCTGTTTGACTCGCCCAATGTATTTTGATGAGGATACCCCCTTGTTTCCCACTCCGAGTTTAACTCACGTGGGCTTAGGGATCGGGTTGACATCTGTGCTTAGTCGGGAAGTTGTCACCATCCATGGTCTAGGCTCTATGACTATAAACTAAGATCCTCTCAGAACTGTGTTCAGCTTGATCCCCATCTTAATGGGAAACGTATGAATGCCCAGACCCCTTGTATTTGGGTCCTGCTTGAGTTCAGAAAATTCACCTCTCTAGTCCTGCCTTCAGGACCCCGACTACGGGACCGCGTGTCGTAGTGTGGTATTATGTCCTCACTCACGTCATGTTTGCAATAGCTGCACCACGCACACCCCCGTTATGAGAGTTCACCCTCTTATTCCTTGTCCAGCATGACATTAAAAGGCACCCATCAGAACTACATGTGTCTTGATTCCCATCCTTATGGGATACGTAGGACCACCTGAATGTCCAGACTTCGGGCCCATCCCCACCTCTTAGAGATCTCCTGATCTCCCGGTCACCTAGGCCACTTGGTCTATCCCTCTCCAAGAGGGGGATATGTTGGTATGATATAAGGTTTTGGGCACTATTCCCCCCTTCCCTGGGAACCCACCATCTCTTCGTTACCCTCGAGTTGAGTCTCTTGACCCCTTGCAGCGGTTCACCCATATGTTAAGAGTACTCTGGTCTAGGACCAAGAGTGTCAGAATCAACTTGATCAAGTCCCTTCCACTTGTCAAGCTTCGTGTTCCCCTCCATTCAGGCTTCCATTACCTTTCACACCCAAAGGGACCCCCAATAACGGCCTGGATACTACGCCCAAGGGCTCTCCTACCATTACGGGCCAACGCCCCCGAGGGTTTCAGACAGCAAATTGATAAAATCCTGCGTTGCGAATATGGTCAGTGGTCGATGCTCATTTGTTGTTCCCACTTCAGGCTAACGCAACATGATGTTGTGTTGTGAACATGGTCAACAGTAATCCTCTGTCGTCACGCCAGCCCTTTCATCCCTCGAATGTTGGTTGCATGATTCACATCATTTTCCACCCCATCATGTTCAGGTGGAATCTCGACACTTTTGGAGCAATCCCTCAGTGCACCTTTTCATGTCAGAGGGACAAAGCTGCAATACGGAGTCCTTCGGGGTTCCCATGGTCTGAGATCTAAGACCATAAACTAAGATCCATCTGTAACTACGTTTAGCTTGATTCCCATCTTTATGGGATACGTAGGACCGCCCGGATGCCCAGTCTTCGGGTACAACCCATTTGGGGAGCTAGTCCCCCCCCTTTTCACATCATACCTCTATATAGGCCCCTCGGCCTGAGGTCTCCCTCTTCGAGTGGCGCATAGTGTGATGTGGGATCATATATCCATCGATTGTGTCTCATGACACTTCGCACATTCCCTACCTAGCATCGTCTCTTCTACGTCTGTGCTGCATGACGATAAAATTCATGCTTGGTACTATCGTACGACCCTAAACTGTGACATTATTGTCCTGGCCGCACGACGAAAAACGGAACTGCATTGTGGTGACCTCGTTGTAGAGGAAATCACGTTGGGTATTGGTCAAGTGCCATGCCATTTTTCAATGCCCATCACGGCTTGATCCTTGTGGTTACATCACGACCTACTATTCTAGGCCTATCGCTTCACAAAAAAAACCCATTCACCTTAAAGAACAAACAAGATTAATCAAATTCTGCTTCTTTTAGTGCATGGGCCACGGCCGCACTCCCCTTTTCCCCTGGCACTGGTATCTTAGCATGTCACCTCTCAGAACTACGTATGGCTTGATTCTCATCCTCATGAGATATGTAGGAGCGCCCGAGCACTTCCCCGCAGGCCCAGCCTAACCTTTTTGTTCGGTCCCTCAACTCAAGCATCTCCCCAGAGAGCGCATGGTAAGTAGGGATTAGGTCCTCCTTCACGTCGGGATTTTTTTCCATGTGTCCCCTACTCCCTCTACCCATTTATGGTCTAAGGTCCATCAAGAACTACATGATGCTTGATTCTCATCCTCATGAGATACGTAGGAGCGCCCGGGCACTTCCACCCGGGCCCAGCCTAACTTTCTCTTTTGGCCCCTTGACCTAAAGCCTCTCCCAAGGGGGGGGCGTGCGGTGTGATATGGGATTACGTCCTCATTCACGTCAGGTTGTTCACCGCACCGTATACACCCCCTATTCTTATTCACGCCAGGTGTTTGAGTTACTCCACCATGTGCCTCTTATGTCTCCTCCCATCCATGGTCCTATCATATGACCCTAAACTAAGATATTCATATGGGAAAGGACTCTCCTCCCTCTACCTAATACGTCTAGTTGTCGTATTCAGATGTTCTTTGACAAAGATCCCTAAGTGTGGGATTTTCATACGGACATTCCTCTCGTCCCTTGACCAAGCTTCGTGAGCTCGCTATTTGGATCCTCATCCTCTTCCACATCCAAAAGGAACCTTAGATGACATGGATACTAGGATTAAGGGCTCTCCATTAATGATGGACCTAAGGGACCTCCAATCGTTTTGGGCCAACGTCCCTACGGATATCTGGAAACATTTGTGACATGGTCCAGTGTTTCAAACATTGTCAACGGTCAACCCTCATTTGTTTGTCACCATTCTAGGCTAACGTGATATGGATGCTGGTTTTCCGCCATGGTCAACAGTTGTACTCCATTGTCACACCGCCATCATCGTGATCTGAATTTCGAGTTCCATGATTCAGACACTTCAACTTCCTCATGTTCAAGTGGAATTCAATCATACTCGGATCTTTCTCATCGCGCATCTAGGTGCGCTAAATGATCGTGTTAGTGTCATTGGGCCGGTATTCACCGAGCGTCCCATTTCCCTAACCAACCCCTTTTTGTCAGGAAATTCCCACCACTACTTCTTGTTTCCCACACCGAGCACGACTCATGTGGGATTAGTAGTTTTGGCAGGATGTGTACCAACATGGCCAGGCTTCTCCTTGTCCCGCATGACGATAAACTGCGCCTCCAGACCTACGTATGGATTGATTCCCATCCTCATGGGGTACGTAGGAATGCCCAACCACTCTGTTTCGAGCCCAGCCTAATCCTCACTCTTGGTCCCTCGACCTGAAGAGTTTCCTCCGGGGGTACATGGTGTGATTTGGACTCCAAGTCCTCATTCACGTCGGTTTCATATCTACCGCACCGCACGCTCCCTGGGATATTCCCTTTTATTCCACGTCCTATCGCATGAAGTTAAACTATAAGAGTCCATATGTCCTCAAAGCATGACACTAAACTGCGGTTCTACCCTGAACAAGTTCAGGCTACCCCATGTTAATCATGGGATGCACCAAAACCTCTACCAGAGAGGATTTCACCTGTCAGTGTTGGTCTATGACTGCACCGCGCTTTCAGAACTATGTATGGATTGATTTCCATCCTCATGGGATACGTAGGGACACCCTGGAATATTACCTAGGGTCCAGCCCATGGAAATCATTAATCCAATCCTTCCCATTTCCGGCCCCCTAGTCGGACCCCTCGCCAGAGAGGCCCTGTCCCAAAAAAAGGAAGGATCCCTGACCAAGCCAACGCGCCCATCTAGCATACTCCCACCACAGTGGTGTAACTACCTAAGTGTTGGATTCTGTTCGGACAAACCATCACTACATATTCCACGCTTTGTGTGCCCCTTATTCGGATCCTCATCCCCTTTCATGTCTGAAGGGACCCCCCTTACGGCCTGGTCTCATGCCGCACCGGCTCGCCTACCGTCCTAGGCCAAAGTTACGGAAGACTGGTCATGTTTGGAAGGACCCCCTAATAGTATGGATGTTTGACCTATGGTCCGCCAACTGTCTTGGGTCAACGTCCCGAAAGATTGAACGAAAACATTTGTGACATGGTCCCATGCTTCGAACACGGTCAGCGGTCGACCCTCATTTGTTGTCCCCATTTCAGGCTAACGTAGTAAGGATACCGCTTCTCCTCCATGGTTAACGATTGTCCCTTATTGTCACTCCATCCCCACAGTGTTCCGAATCTTGGGTATCGTGATTCACACTTCCCATTTTCATCTGTTTGGACCAATTTCAGCACCTCTGGCGTTGCACCGTTCGTGGATAAGAGCACGCTGAAGAAGCGGTAATTCTGTTGTCTTGAAAAGTTCCTTCTTCGATCAAGACACTCCCATCTTTCAGAAATCCGGACTGGTAATCAGAATCCCGGATGCCCGGAGCATAGTCCCCACTCCATTCATAGGTGGGATGAGAGGGCAACTATCTCATGTTTCTCACATCGGGCTCGACCCATGTGGGCTTAGGGAATTGTCTCCGAACGTCCCACAAACATTATAGGGATGTAACAAGGCAATTCAAATAGTGGAAATCGTGCGCGCTACAGCATTCAGAACAAAAAAAAAAATTGACGCACGAAAGTACGAAAAAAAGGTTTTTGGTTTGTCATAATAACCGGGGGTCGACTCCCCCCATGGATGGGTTGATCCTGTCAAAAGAGCGTTGCAGCTCCACCATCTGTTGGCTTGTGGCGTCCAAGGCTTGCTACCACAGACTTAGCTCTCGCTCCTCCTCAGCAGCGGCGGGGCGCAGTTCATCAGCCTTGGATTTGGACCTCTCTACGCTATCTTGAACGGAAGCCATTTTTTCAGATGCTTGCCACATATGCTCTTCTGCCTCCACCAGCTGGGCCTTCAACCGCGAGACCAGCTCAGATTATGCATTAAGAGAGGCTGAAAGCTCATCTGCCCGGGTCTGCATCTGTTGGAACTCGCCTTCAGCCTCCTGGAGCTACTTGATGTTGGTCTCCTTCCTCTGCTGCCAGCCCACGCTGAGCCCACGATCATGCTCCCCGGATCTTCTCATCCATAAGATCTCGGATGAGTGCGTGATGACGTTGGGCATCTACTCCCCCAGCGCATAGTTCGCGCAACCGTGAGAGGAGTCTATCCATTTTGGCCTGCCATTGCACTTGGGGGTGTCCTTAATGAACCGCGTGATCAGCTTCCACGACCGGTGGCGTTGTATGCTGCTTTCTTCGTCATCGGAGGCCGTTTTGTCCCAGTCCGCGCGATTGGCAGGCTCATACGCGGGATACGCCCGCAGGAAATCCTCGGCAGGATCAACATCTGGTGTTGAATCCAGTACAGCACCTGGCACCAAAGAAGGCGTGACAAGACTGGGACCGACCGATTGATCATCTTCCTCGGAGTCCACATCAATGACTTCGGGTACGACCCTGCTGGTGGTCCCGCCAGTGATGATGTGCGTCACAGCTTGAGGAGATAGGGGGACTATTTCCATCATCACCGGCATGCCCCTAGGAGGGACACCACCAGACATCCCGACCAGTCTTGTCGCAGCAGCCCACGCCAGTCGGAGAACTGTACGACTGAGAGGGACATAAACATTAGTGGGCATAGTCTATATGTGATGACGAGGAAACCGGTAGAGGAAACCTACGGAGATCGACCTCCTGGCGCTGCTCTTGAGCCAGTACTGACGGGACCCCGAGGCGAGGCCCTCCGTATACTGTGGGAAGGTCTGGAAATTCCGGAGGAGCCACCTCGAGAGCTCTGGTCCCACCAGACGCGAAACTGGACGCAGCCATAAGCGCGGGTTCTGAAGGATCCGCATCATCACCCGCAGAGGGGTGAGAACGAGGCCTGTGAAAAGTTCCTCCTGCATGGCTCAAACATTGTTGAGAAGTCCATAGTGACCCAAGAACGGATCGTAAGGAATGAAGTTAGGAATTCTACCTTGAGATCCTCTACGAAATCGTCGGAATCTGAGCCTTGATCTCCGACCTCGCCCTCCTCCAATATACTCCCTCCTCCAGCCTCATCCTCCCTAGAGGAGTCCTCTGATTCTTCCGGTAGGGGGTAGCGCTCCCTCAGATCGGCAGCCGATAACTGTGGGGGGACCGTTTGATTCAGAAACACCCTCACTTGGTCTGTCTTTGGGTGAGGGACACCACTGGAGTGGACGTAATCCTTCAGCTTGTCCAGGTACTGTTCTGCCTCCGCCGGAGATGCCGTGAATCCAGCCCAGACTGGGCCTATGCACGGTAATTCTATCCTGAGGAGATTCGGGTGGGCCCATATCTCGGGTGGGATGAGGAATTTCCGGTTGACATCCCAAATGTCCCAGGCTTCCGGGAAGACAACATCCTCTGCCATGTCGATATGACGCAACCGCTTCCCCAGAGCCAGAGTGGATATCCTACGAAATCCCCTCGGTGGCTGCCCCTCCGGATGGCCCTACTCTTCTGGAATCACCGGATCCACCGCTGCATCCATACCCTCGGCCAGTGCGGGTCTCACCGCCATGGCAGCCCCGATACCGTGAGCAGCCCTAGCTTCCCTCCGACCCCGACCTCGGGATAGTGGAGGCCCACCGTCACCGACCCGAATAGTCAGTTGCTTCAACATCTCCCTTGGGTAAGCATCCTCCCAACTAATGGCATACTCCCTCACCAATCCGAAAGAGGCGGTGGATGGAGGCAATGCAATTCTCATCTTCACATCTTCCCGTGAGAACATGAGCCACAACTGCCTCATCACACACGGGTTCTCCTCGTGACACACCTCCCAGTAGACCTGCGGGGTCAGCCGCCGGAGGCACCGGAACTGCCTCGCAAACCGATGTGGGGTGTACGGTTCGCAGAGAGGCTCACGATCTACTCGTGCCACCAAAACTCCACCTCGAAAGGCCAGGAGGTAAGCCCGATGTTCTTCCGTTCCCCACACTTCATCAGTATGAATCTCCATCGGCAATGGGAAGGGGTGTAAATTAAACTCATCCGCCCTCCACAACCAGTTCAGCACCATTGGCATGACTAGTTTGAATGGGAAGCTCCCGACCGCATTCAGGATAGAGGGGCGAAAATTCGATCCCGGCGGAAAAATGGGGTTTAGATACTCATAAACCCCCCTTATGTGCACTGTGATCCACCCATACAGAAGGTGGAAGGGCCCGCATATCCTTGGTGGCTTCTTGCCCTCGCTAATGTGCCGCAGCATTCTGTACAATTTGGCGAGCATTGGAATCCGCAGGTTGATCCGCAACCCCATGACTAACATGGACGCCATAATAAACAAGCTGGGCCGCACCCCCATGCTTGTATCCCTCACCGGTAGGATCCAACCGCAGATGAGAGCCGCGATGAACGCTGCCTGCCTGACTATCGGCTGTTTTTCAGTGCTGACACTAAAACCCCAAGTCTTCCATTGGCTGTCCTCCAAGACCCGCCAATACGAGTTCTCCTTGCCCCATTGGGCCGCCCTCGGACAAGTTCGACACCTCGGGGGGAACTATCGATTCTCTGGGAAATTCAGGAAGCATTTGAACCATCTCCTAAAGTGGACATCCCTCACTTCCTCCTTTTCCTCTATAGGGACGAGTTCCATCAACGCTGATGCCAGTCACGGCATTTGCTCTATATCCTCCCATGCGCTGATGACGAGGAGGAACTCATCATACATGGCCCCCAAGATCGGAACCCCAGAAATCTGGTGGACATCCCATAGGCTGATGCCCACCTCCCCGTGATGCAGGTGAAAGGTATTGGTCCTAGACGACCATCTGCTCAGCAATTCCGGCATCAATTGCTTTGGTTGGTAAATGTGGAATTGGGAGGCCCATGCCACCACATACAACCCCACTCTCCTCAGCTCGGCCCCAAACTCCTTGCATGAGGCGCCTACCCAGTAGGCCCAGGCCCATTCATCAGTGAAGTTGCTGCCCTAGCGCATGTCCCACTCATTGGACCATCCCTTCTTCAAATCCTGCAATTCCGCCTTCAGCATGGTACGGTAGAGAGGAGGGGACGTCTCCTGTTGTAGTGGCATTCCGTCAATATCGTTCACATGGTTGTAGAGACAGTCAGCAGTGACGGGTGTGAAGTTCTCCTATGCGTGACCATCGGCCACCCTGAACCATTGGTGCTGGTATGGTGTGCTCCTAAACCAGCAAGTCGGTTCGTCCGTACTCGCCTTAGGGATGAAGTCGTCATCGCTCAACCTGAAGCCGTAAAATGGCAGCTTCTTGCACTGAAGATAATCCTTCTGACCCTCCGATAGAAGATCTGTCAAGGAAGTGTGGTCCAAATGGCTTCAGACCATCTCCCCAAGGCATGGACAGTTGGCCATCTCATCCCGATAGGCAGCATCTGCAAGCACCCCCAATACAACCTCTTGATGGGCCATTTTGATTTCGGCCCTCAAGAAATTAATTATTCCGAACAAATCGTGAAGCTGGATCGCGAAGCCGAATCGCGAAGGTCGGTCATGAGACCAAGCTGCAATGTATGGCCCAGGCCGACAAGAAGTAGTTCGCTTGGCACGGACTCGGAGTCGGAGACCCACAGTTCACCGTGAAGCTCGATTCGCGGAGGGATGTTGCGGAGTACACGGAGCTTCGCGAAGTCGAGAGCACAAAACGACGAGGAAGTCGCGTGATGACAAAAGAGGACGAACCCCCTATTTATAGGCGGCGACCCCGAAGCATCGCGGTGCGCCTCACCCACACGGAGAATCGCGGCGCGTCAGGATCCGTGGCCCTGGTCAGCACCACGGGCCCCCTTCGCGAATCCGCATCGCGAACCGCTGACAATTTTGGCGATTTTCCCTCAGACTTCGACCCATCACCCTCCGTGACTCCAAGTCTGAGGGGGGGAATTTGTTCCCTCCAAAATATTGCACGAAAGGAAGGGACAAAAAAGAAGGCTGGTGCGCTGCCTAGCGAAGCACCGACGCGAAGCACTGGTGCGAAGCACCCTGAGCATCGCGGCCTCGTGATGCTCCAGAGGTGGTAACTCTCCGCGAATGCATTTGACGTTCGCGAGCCCGCCGCGAAGCTCCAGAGGCGGTAACTCTACGCGTACGCATTTGACGTTCGCGAGCCCACCGCGTATATCTAGAGGTGGTAACTCTCCGTGAACACATTTGACGTTCGCGAACCCGCCGCGAAGCTCCGGAGGCGGTAACTCTTCACGGACGACGTTGACGTTCGCGAGCGCGGCGCGAAGCACCAGAGGCGGCGCATGAGTTCTTCTTCGCGGCGCCCCTTCCCTATAAATACTGGACTCCCCCTGAGTCCCGAGGATGGAAAATCCGAACTTTCTTATTCTCCTCTCCCGAATCGCGAAGCACCCTTTGCCCCTGGAATAATATTCTCCGCGATGTACTTCTACTTCACGAGACGCCTTTTCCTGGTCTCATTTTGACCCCCTCTTCTGAGAGGGATGCCCTTCGCGAAGCACAAGGGAATTCATGAAGGAAGGGGACTCCCAAGGGAACCCGGGCAGCCGCGGAGTGTTTATGCTTCGCAAAACCCCCAAGCTGAACTAGTGATCCCCATGCTAAGGCAGGATCACTACACATCGCGAAGCACACTACTTTGTAGCACCCTGCTTCACGAGGCACCCCTTCTTCACGAGGCAGTGCTCCCCGAGTACTGTTCAACTTCGCGAAGTATCCTCCACTCACACCTATGCCCCATGCTAAGGCAAAGGCACTCCGCTTCGCGAAGCACACTCCTTTTCTTGGAAATTCCTCTTCCAGTGCGACCCTCCATGTTTACACGATGTGATTTCAAAGTCTCATGGACAATACCACTTGTAGTGTTCCTTCGCCTAATGATTCTTTGCATAGTCACGCTAACGACTATTGCTTCTTCGTATAGCCATGAAAACGTGGACCCCTCGATGGTTCTCTCCACAACCCCCTTTGACCATGGCCTTGCCAGTACCTTCCCTCCCCCAATGACCAGTGGGTACCGGTTATGTATGTCCCAGGGGTGCGGAGTGAACCCGCCTCGTCTGAGCTACAGGACGTTAAACTGCCAAGAATCACGTCCTCAACACATGATGTTAAACTGTGACCCGACCTCATGCCTCGCACGAAGGGTCCCCCCCATCTCGATCATTTTTTATGCCACGCGTCTCCACGGGAGTGGAATCACCCCTCCCCAAGGGATGATATCCTCCTTATCAGAGCGGTGTATGTTCTCAAGAGATGGGCGACCCTAGTCCCCCAACGGATGGCTGCACCCCTGAATCTCCGTACTTCCCCACTACCAAGGTCAGTGGAGGGCGTGACAGGGAACGAGGCACCGACAATCATTGGTCCGGAATCCCTCTTTCGTTGCGCTTTGCCGCACTTCGGGCCTCTATCCTGGAGTAAGTCCTAGCACCATGGGTCGCCTAACGCGTAAGCCCCTCTTCGCTTCTAACGGACGTATCCTTCGCGACGTGATCGTCAGGTCCTTGCAACCTCTTGTTTCTCACACCGAGAATGACTCACGTGAGCTTAGAGTGAGCACCGACCCTGACCCCCACCATCGGCTAACTACGAGGACTTTGATCCATGTCAAGGCATGGTACATAGGAAGCCTCCATGATGTTCAAGCCACATTACTCGGTCATTCATTCACATCGAGTATCGCCCTTGTCCCGCATGATGTTAAACAGCACGCCTCCGTCCCGCATGACGTTAAACTGCATACCCTCGTCCAGCATGATGTTAAACTGTATGACCCTTGTCCCGCATGACATTAAACTACACACCCATTTGAACTATGAGGTCTTTGATCCGTGTCAAGGCATGGTACGTAGGAAGCCTCCACGAGGTTCAAGCCCACCCATCATCTGATTCACGTCGAGTTATAACTTCGTCCGGAATGACGTTAAACTGCATTCGAGTCTGACGGCAAGCCGTCATGACCAACCCGAACTATGAGGAATTTGATTCGTGTCAAGGCATGGTACGTAGGAATCCTCTCAGAGGATCAAGCCCAACTCCCATCGGACCAAGGTCCCTTCCTCATTTACATTGGTCCGCCGACACCCACCGCCATTCTGATCTACAGGGACTTTTATCCATGTCAAGGAATGGTACGTAGGAATCCTCCACTAGGTTCGAGCCCACCACCTGTCGATTATTCACGTCGGGGTTTACTACTGTCCCGCATGACGTTAAACTATATTCCATCAACCGTTTGAACTATGAGGACATTGATCCATGTCAAGGCATGGTGCGTAGGAAACCTTCCTAAGGTTCAAGCCCACCACCAGTGGACCCACGGGTCAACTTTCACGTCGGTTCACCGTTGAAACCCTTTGAAATACGAGGTATTTGATCCATGTCATGGCATGGTACGTAGGAAGCCTCCCTGAGGTTCAAGCCCACCCATCATCGGACCAAGGTCCACATTCATGTCAGTTCGCTGATGTATGGGACCAAGGTCCGCCTTTACGTCAGTTTGCTGACGAATCCACCAGAACAAGGTCCACTTTCACATCGGTTCGCCGAAAAAGCCCCTCTGAACTACATGGTCTTTGATCCATGTCATGACATGGTACGTAGGAAGCCTCCAAGAGATCCAATCCCACCACCACTAGGACCCTCCTAGTCCTCCCCATTCACGTCAGCTCGTGGATGATGCCCATCAGACCAAGGTCTACCCTCATGCCGGTTCAACGGCACTATCCCGAACTACATGGACTTTGATTCCCAGCCACAGGGATACGTAGGAAGCCCATTCAAGGACCAAGCCCAACTTCACCATTGCCCTTGCAATGGTTCCTTGCCATTCCACCCTCCACTTTATTCATCCATCCACCATCCACCCCGATCCTCTCCCGGACCGTCATATCTCGGTGAGACCATGCCGGTACGCTCCTCTTCACAGTCGTCCATGGGCTGGCCCCGGTATCGGCATCCCTTCAAGGGAAATCCCTCAATCCAATCTATTCTAGGTAATGCTCTGATCAGGTAGATCCGTCTCCGCTGGACGATAAACTCACGGCGTACCATGTGTTAAACACGAGAAGCTGAGGAAAACCTCAGATATGTGTCTATGGCATATAATTCCCTGTGCTCGATGTGGGATGCCTCGGGCTTCCACGCCCTCGAGAGTCCCTGTGACCAAGGATAATAGACAGACATGCCAGGCCCCCAACATCCAGACATGCTACTGATGCCTCAACGTGACTACTCCCCCGACTGAAGGTTTCTACCCTGACCGGACCCTTTGGAATGTCCTGACAGAAGCAGTGTAATTTACCGGGGTCCATGGAAACAGGGCACTGGGAAGAGTTTCACGAACTACGTATTAAATCTATGAGGGAGACCCGGACTAGGTGACGAGTTCTGAGGAGGAATCCACAGAATGAAGAACAGACATCCCATCATCCCATTTCGATCAAGGAGCAGACGTCCCTAAATAAGGAGCGAATGCCGCCCGGCTTTGGAAAGCGGGAACACGGGGAAACAAGTGCAGCGCATCCTCCTCCGCGGACAGACGGATGCGCGCGCCCCGGTGAAAGCATCAGAAACAACAACCCAAAAATATTAAGGGATGTTTCCCTTTATACCTTCTTGTACCTCTTTTCACATTTTTAGAAAACAAGGATAAAATACCATTATGATTTTTATATACCTAGTTTTTGGAGTTAGAATCTCCATCCTGTTCTTTAGAAATAATCATATTTGACTTCTCTTTATTAATATCCTTGAAATAAATTTCTCTATCAACTTTTTTCTCCCTTAATAGTGTTCTCTCATATCATTTCATACTCTTTTTCTTTTATGTTTCTTTTAAATTGAAACAACCTTCACCTCTTATTAAAGATTCAATTCCCCACTGAAAAAAATCAAACAGAAATCCATAAAAACATTGGTATTTACAAGGTTCAATATTCAATAAGAATAGATACATCCTTATTATGGTTGCGAAATGATCCATTATCGTAAAACCCACTAGAAAAAAAATCCTTGGATTACAAAATGTATGATATACCCTTACACTCGTGTAGCATTACGAAACAATCCCACTAGTGTGTGTGCACCCTTTTAACACAATAAATATATACAACCTCTATGTAACAACTCATGTTACCTACCCTTATTTTTAATTCAACAAATGTATTCAATTGAAATTCAATTCTTCAATTCTTTACCCAGAAGAAAGGTAAGAACCACCTAGACTTTTTTTCATAAACTGAGTCTGATTTTTCAGGGTCCGATTCTATATGTCTGATTCCTCCAAGTATGATTCTTCCAATACAATTCTTCAAGAACAATTTTCTGATAGAATTCAATAGCAATGAATCAGAACCACTTCAATACATGAGCACGATAAAACCCAGTACGATTCTTTATCTGTCTAAAAATATTTAATATGGAAATACCTAGCACAAAAAATCCCATTCTGATTAATTTAGCCTGATAGCATCATCAAAAGAATACAATTGAAAAGCTAAATATGATGATCCACTGAGTTCGATAAATTTTGAGTACGATGGTCAGCCAAATACAATCATCACAATCTTGTCTTGTCACTTTCACATCTCCATTAGAATATCTTCAATAAAAGATCAATATGAAGACTTATTCTTCTCTATTGAAACATAGAGATTATATCTCTACTATGGTGAACATTAGGTCGTCATCAATCAAGTAAAACATACATTTTTCTTTGTATAGGTATCCCATGAGTGTTTTTGCGAGAATCCCAAAAATCATTCCCTCTCTCACAAATTCACTCAAAATGTAATTTCCCATGAAATATCGGAATGCATTTTCAATTCATCAACTCTTATCGATTCATCTCATAACTTCTACAGTCTTCACCTCTTCTTCACCATACTCCCATTTCAATTGTTAGTATGATTTCAATTTCTTAGTTTGATTCTCCCATGCCGATTTCTAAAAAACAAATCTATGTACCAATTGAATGTGATTAGATAAATACACTTCTCCTATTGAGAAACGATCATTATTTTGAATGAAAGGTTCCCCTTGACAAGCTCCACCTTGAAAATTAATTCATCAGTATCCACTTTCTTCAACACCTCATCCAAACAAAGTAACTCAACCCTTTTAAAATGGTTTAATACATTTTCTATCACCATCTTCAAATATTATCTTGACATAATTGAAAGCATCACTTTTTTTATAAACTTGTTCTTGTATCATGACTTTTAATTCATTAAGAAACAACATTAGAATCATCTAATTTTAATCAGAAAGTATTGCAAAATTCTATTCATTCATGCTTCCTTCTTTTTATCTCAACCAAAGTATGACCTTTTATAAATACAAATGGTCTGGATATGATCATCCTAGGTATGATAAATTTGGGTATAATCATTTTGATATTGATATTTTCTTACCTGAGCTTGAAATCAGTCATTTTTATAATGATCATTCTAATATTGATCATTTTGATATTGATCATTTTAATATTGATCATTCTAATATTGATCATTCTGAGATTGATAATTCTGAGATTGATAATTCTGAGATTTATCATTCTGATATTGATCATTCTAGGTATGAAAATTTTATTTCCTATCTGATGGAAAACAAGATGCTATAGTAAATTGGTACAACATTTTCAATCAGTACCTCATTTTCTATCAATACCGGCTTTCAATCAATACCATTTTTTCGATCAATACCACCTTTTTTATATCAATACCATGTTTTCGATCAATAGTACATTTTTGATCAATATAGGTATGACTATCCTAATGTTGATCTTTAAGTAAGGGGTTGATGGAAAAAAATGCTACAATAAATCAGAATAACAATTACTATCGGCATCACCTTTATTTTTCGTTCACCCAGATACGATTGTTTTGAAAAACAATCATTATCACTTCTTTCTCTCTACCACCCAGATATGATAAATCTAGATATGGTATTTTTTGTCTTAGTAGAAACTCTTTCACTCTCCCTTTCTTTCATCAAGCTTGCATCACAAGTTCTATATTCAAATCATGATTTATGTGAAATACATTCCAACAAAGCATCGTAACATTTAAAACGCCGATGCCAAGATGACCCCAATTCTCTAGAAAAACCAAAACTTATTTGGAACAACTTCTTCTCATTTGGGTTTACTATCATAATGAGTCTGATTATTTACAAAACATGTTGAGTTGGATTTTTATCAATCCCACGATGAGTTCGATTTTTATCAATCCCACAGTGAGTAGTATTTTTATCAATCCCATAGAGACTCTGATTTTTATCAATCCCATATGAAAATATCATCTTTATCAATATACTTTATTCCTTTTAGGATACTTATTGATTGACAAAAATACAACCAAAACGCAACTTGGGCCTACGACTAAGGCACCTATACTAAACAACACTACTTTTAATTAATTAATTCATAACTCACCCTCAAAATTCATGTATCTCAAGAAATATATTTATTATCATGAACTCAACCATCGTTGGATGGGGCACCAAGCCAGTGCACATGTTTTCTTAGTAGCCCTTAGAACTTTATGCAATCCATTTATAGAAATTAATTTTTTATTAAAAAATTTATATAATTTTAATATGATGACCACTCTTGGAGGTGAGAGTGCACATATCAAATTCAAAATAAAAAATGCATAATACTATATGTAAAATGGATAAGGACCACTAATTAACTATGTAGTTATTCCCTTTTAATCACCACTTGAGATCTCTCGCCTAGGTTCATCTAAGCCCAACCATTCATCTATCATCATTATGAGGCCCTAAATCAATCGAAAACATCCAAAGTAATTAATTATAATTTATTATAATTTATTAAACAATTTAAAACTAATTATTAAATTTAATATGAAAATCCATAACTCTGAAAAACTATTTGAGGCATAAATAATCGCTGAAACCTCAAGAAATGGGGTGCAACACACTCCCACCACGCTACTGAACCTAAGACATGAAAAAGTCCCAATTCAATTACCTAATTTAATAGTCAATTTCGTCCAAAAATTTCCCTAAACTCAAAATATTTACATATTATAAAATGACTGAAGTGGAACAGTGTGAAGTAAAATGAATAAATCATCTCAGTATTTCCTCTAGTCAATCCACATGAAATCCCCATTATTTTTAGATGATTTTACCATGTTCTGGTGAAATCATCACTGAAACCTAATCCAGATATGACTAAAATATGTGGAATAGATAAACTAAGAACAAAAAGAGGTATAGGGAGAGATTAAACATTGAATTAGTCCCAAAATATTTTATAATATTTTCATACTATAATAAATTTAATTTTTTTGATAGCTTTTATTACATTCAATGATGACTTTCTTTGATGGATTGCATTACACGTAAGACTTTTTTTAGTGAATATAACTAATATTAGTAGTTAAATTGGTAGTTATAAATAGTATTAACTAACTTATAAAAATAAATGGTTTAATTCATTGGTTACCAATTAATTATAAATTAATATAAATACAATTTAATATAAATGAAACTTTTTTTTTATAAAAAACTATTTTTCTGCGCTAGAGGTGTTTTATTGTGACAGATTTAATTAATTACTATTAGTGAATGATATGAATGAAATTTATATATTATATATTTAATAAATTTTTTTACATTCATACAATATATTTTTTAGGAATATGATAATAATAAATCCAAATTTATGCATAAAAGGCTAAATTTCTCTAAAGGCAGTTTTTCTGCTTATAAATAGTGAATTTATTTTAAAACTAAATTTTAACGCTTTTATAAATTTTTTTGAAAAAATAAAATTCATTTTTAAAATAATAATATAAAAATTATCTTAGTGTGGGTTTTTAATATTTTTTGAGAAGTTTCATTTTTCGATGAATAGTGAAAACATGGGATTTTAATTAAAAAATACATTTTCATCTAAATAATTTATAATGATGAATTGTATTTTGAATTTTTAAAATTGAAAATAGATTAATTACACATATATTTTTCCGATTCAGTTCATTGGAATCATTTTTATATTGAATTTATATATAAAAACTTACTAAACTTTTGAACATTTTCACTTTAAAAACCCAGTTTCTCGTCTCGTGTCTGGGATTAATTTTAAATTAGTTTTTGTCACTTATGTGATTTGAATTTCCAAATTTTTTATATATTTGGAATATTCATAATTTATAATTTATAACAATTTCAAATTAATTTTTTACCCAAATGAATGGTGGAATTAGTTAAAATTAATTATAGTGATTAAAAGAAAAATGTGTTTACCAAGGGACAAAACTTTAAACATAAGGGAAAAATGACCCATAAAATATTCCAAAACCCATGGGATCGTAACGAATGGACCCCAGTTAACAATAATTGTTTCATTATTACATAACATTGGAACGATTAAAAGATATAATGTCCCAAAATATTTATTAGTCTTGTAGCCTTAGAAGTATTAGATACATACATATGTTTTACATTACATTATGAAATGGAAAAAAAACATTATGTCCCCTTTGAACACACTCATATCCCTTATCCTATTCCTAATGATTAATCTTAATATACTTATTTTCATCCTGGGAAAAATTAAACATAAGAAAGGGGTGAGCTCAGATGCTCAGTAAGGGTAATAATATAGAAGAAACTATCGTAAATAACCACAATGATTTAGGGCAATGTATAAGACTAAAAAAATACTTTTAAACATAAAATTTAGCATAATATGGAAAAGATAAATCAATTAATTCCATTTAATTATTATCATGGATACATACTAGAATAATTATCACATTTAACATCAATTACTAATTTTATAGTGATGGAATGCATAATGCTGGACATCATAACCACATAGTCAAGGCATCGTGCCAAGAATTCAAATAAAAACTATGTCAAGTCCTTGTGACAAGACACTAATATGTCT
The DNA here is from genome assembly GCA_963277665.1 of Viscum album. Lineage (NCBI taxonomy): Eukaryota > Viridiplantae > Streptophyta > Magnoliopsida > Santalales > Viscaceae > Viscum > Viscum album. The sequence continues at coordinate 194,438,920 of OY728157.1, read as the reverse complement.
CATGAGACATACCGATGCATCAAGGGGCTATATCAGGCCCCACCTATCACTTACTAAGTAAAATGCATTCCTCATATGAAAAGGGTGAAATATAATATAATCCTTCATATTAAAACCAGCATATGAAATGCCAATACTCTAAAAGTCTCAATATGTATCAAAGAAGTCGTTTAAAAGATATTTTTAAATAAAAGTGTCTCATACCAATTTCAAACTTTTTAAAAAAATTCTAATTTAAAAATATTTATGTCCATATAAATAAATATTTAAAATCATTTTTAAAACATGGACATCAATGAGAAAGATTTAGAAGAATAAATCCTTGAAACAAAATTTTAGTTAAGAGTTCCAAACCAATAGAGAGATTCTTGGATACAAATAATTGAGGAATAAAACTAATTAAAACTTTATAATATCATTATAAAAATTGTTTTCATGATATAATATTTCATGGGACAATATATACACTATATAAAATATAATTGTCCCATAACAACAAATAAGTCCCAATAGAATGTAAATTGAGACGAAATCCATTATAAAGACCATATCATTATATTAAGGAAACATCAATGATATAATTATGTGTGACAAATATAAATACACTAAATATTATTGGGTATTCAGTTTAAATCAATCAGAGTACATTCACACGTATTCTTGTAAAAACAAAACCAATGACTTGGATGTTTAACTCAATGAATGTAAATTGAGTTACGATTACCCTTATCAGGTTCATATCAATGACTTGAGAATTTATAAATGGAGTTATTATACATATAAAAAGTATATAAATACAAAGGGTAGTGTAAATTATTACATAAATAAATAAATAGTGATTCCACACATAATATTGGAGTAAAATAATCAACGAAGTATCTATAAAACCCAATGAGTGGAAATTTGAAATTTGGAATTCCCTTATCGATTCGGTAACCTACAGAAAATACACCCCCTGATAGAAGGATCATAAAAATAAGATTTAAATACAAATAAATTAAAGTATATTACACAAATAATTTAATCATCGGTAGTACATACACCACACAAAAGAAAATAGTGGCAATTATAGCACGAATCTCACAGGATAAAGAGTTTGATGAAAACCCCTAACCATGTACTTTTACTTAGTCGAAGGTATGTTAAACTCTTATATAATGGATAAATAATTGTTATTAAATTATTAAATAACCACAAACATAAATATTAGATCATATATGATCCTCTAGTATTTCTTTGTTAATATTATTTCAGTAGTATCATTGTTTCAAGTGTTAACTAATTCATTTTCCTTTATATTTTTTGTTATGTAAGTAATGTTTGTTATGGATATGATTTGTTTCATTAATATACATAATTATATTAAGTTATTAAATATTTTTTTAATCATCAAATTAAAATTATTCTTGAATGGTTACGATGGGGGACAAAATCTCATCGCGTAATGGAGACGGGAAGCCGTGCATACGCAGGAGCAACAATATCATTTTATTTTTGGTGAAATAATTTTGAATTGGGTGGTTTATTATATATAAATAATAATTAACATTTTATATTCATTATTTAAATCAATTATAATCATTATTATTCCCATCCAAATAATGAAGGGTTGAATAACAAACTACACCTCGACGTGGAGACAGTAAGCCGTACATATGCACATATGGTGACTTTGTCATTAATACGATGGATAGAATAATGAATATGGTTGTAATTTATTTATAATAAAATAAAAATATTTATAAGGTACTGGATTTATTATTTTGGTATGGAATAAACAAATAAATATGAAGTGGAAGAAGAAAATAACATTTAAAGAGGTGAGGAAATAATTACCTCTTCTTTGGGTTCTTCCTATTGATTTGAACAAAAGGGGTCCTTAGATTGACATTATGATCAAAGTAAGGAATCTAGGTTGATATGAGGGTTTGTTGAATGAGATTGTATCAGGTTTTGAATGAGCCAAATGGCTCTGGAGGTGTGAATTTAATAGAAGGGGAAGTATCCTTTTATAAGACAAGTGAGGGGCACTATAAGAATAGCTTGAAATATTAATTGATTCTAAAAATAATTTTTTTTATAATAGCTCAAAATAGATTTACTTTGAGTATAAGGTGGTTATGGGTTTAAATCCTCCAAACAAATAGGATTTAGAGAATTATAGGTCACCATATTAACCATATCTTATAGAATTGACTATTAGTAAAATAGGTTAACATTTACCATGTCTACTAGTAGTTTTATATTACATGGTTAATAAAATTACAATAAAATTCCAAGAGATCCAAAAGTGGTTAATTAAAAATATATATAACATTATCTAATTCCTTTTTCCAAATATTATATTTTTAATAAATTTATATCATTTAATAATATAGTATTTGTTTTAAAAAACTTGTTTATGTCAATTATGACACTATTTAGTATTTGGTTTTTTTAAAAGTAATAAAAAATTGATTAATTCGAAAAAAATACATTTAATCATTTCAAACATTCCATATTAACCTAGAAAATTCCTGGATGGCATCATTAGTTTTAATATAGATTTATTTTAATATTTATAATATCAATTATTTTAATTATTCATTAATAAGATAATTATTGTATATTCATTGTGTTATATATAAATTTAATTATTTAATGTATAAAAATTAAAAATAAAATTAAATTGTGTAAGAAATATGTTTATATTTCTAATGAATATTTATAGCCAAATTTATCTTATGTTTAACCTTATATTAAAAATTGGTTATTTATTAAACTTTGAATTTAACACTTTTAACTCTTTTTTTAATAAAATATAATAAATGTCCTAATCAAATTAAAGTGGATAAAAAAGGATCTTATTTTTGTTATAAGTTTGATTTTGGTCGATACAAACCTATCCAATAGAATTTATAAATGTTTTGTGGAAATTATAATTTCATTTTTACCTTTAATTACCCTATTTACTTTTAACCGTGGTAAATAAAATTTAAAAGTTTCTATTCACCAAATATTATAATAACCATATAGAATCACATTTTACTTATTGATGTAAACCATGTTTCTTAGATTTTTGAAATTCAATTCACAGAAGTGTTTAAATTATGTTTTATGCAAATTTACTAGTGTGCCTAGAAGGTGGGTAGAAGTCGTTTAAAAGTTCAATAAAATTTCATATATCTAATCATATTATAAAATGAATACAATGAATTAAATTGGATTAATATAGGTATTATTTATCTATTTTGACTTTAAAAAACATTTAATTTTAAAATTATTTATTTTAATAAAAATTCGGTTCTAAACAATAACACAATGTTTTTCACAATTCATAAAAAATAGAATGTTTTTAGAAAAATACCAAAAATTTACCATTATCTAATTTCGATATTAAGAATCCAAAAACGAAGTCCATTTTAAAAAAATAAAATAATTTTTTTAAAAAAAGTGGGTATTACTATTCATAACTGCCTTTTTAGCAGCTAGTTTGACTGGTCATGGTGTGCTAGAAAGTAGAGATGCGTACATCGCAAGATGTTACATTATTCAAAGAAGAGAATTCCATGGAAGCATGGGGTGTTACATTTTCCCCTAATTCAATAAATTGTGTTCTCTCAATTTATACCCGGGAGTGAAAACTAGGGGTTTGACATTTCAAAATATCTTACTTGAAATCCCACATCAAAAAATGGATTAATGGGGCCTCTATTTTAAAATAAACAAAGGTAATGATGAGGGTTACTATAAATAACACATACTAGGTTTACATATAGGAAAACATGGATATAGAAGTGAAAATTAACCATCATGTCCTGATGGAGAGTGATATGGAATCTTATTTGGTGAAAGCTAACAATTTGAAAGCTATAAAATTTTGATGGGTTAAATGGTTTTTAATTACCATACCCAGTAGGAAGAGTAAACAAATTTTTTTTTGTTTTATGTTCCATTTATTAATTTAAAGTAATTTATTTATGATATTGATTAATAACATAAGGATATATACTTACTTCAGAATTATATTTTCATCTTTTAATAAATTTCTACCACAAACTCATCTTTTCTCCAAATGATGAGTATTCAAGATGACTTGGTAACACCTAATGTTCTAGAATAAACATATAGAGAATCACATAATACAAGAAATAAACTATATATTTCCATTTTCTTCAGACATTAACCAAAACAAAAATGGTTAGTACAAGATCAGATGATCCCCAAAAAACACAATCCTTTAGAGAAAGAAATTATACCCTTAATGTAAAAAAATAAACAAACTATACCCAAAGTTTAACAAAGACCATTCAATAAATAATTTCATTAAAATTATTCAAAATAATAAAAACGATGTTTGAAACCCAAAATTTAGAATGATTTGAATAGGTATTCTTCCATGATAAATTGTATCTCAAAATATCATCAACCACTCTTAACGTATCATACTTAAAAGTATTTAATCTAATCACATATTCACTATGATAGGTTAATCATTTCCATAAATAACCCAAATCGTTATAAGTCCAAAATAAAAACATAGATTCTTCCAAAATAAAAATCCACCATTACTCTTCAAATGAAATCCCATAGTATACTATTTTTCGTAGGCACACAGTGTTCCCAAAAGAGCGAACGTCTTCCAAAATTACATTAATCACTTAATCACCAAACCATTTTCCTATACTAAGGATATTAATTTGATAAATCAGAAGTTATCAAAATCAACATATTATTGATCCATAAAATCATTTAAATAAAAATAATTAGTTATACTAACCTAGGACATCACTTAATCTAGTGGTAAGTGATATATCCCAATCGCACTTTGGTTGTGGGTTCGATTCCCACATCTTTGTCTGATGTAACTAGTTGTCATAAGGTCTGGGTTTTCTCCTTTTTTCAAAAACTATATAATTTTAAAACATTCCTAAAAATGAGATAAATTCATTAAAAATAACCATAACATATTTTAACCATAAATGTTATCTCATACCTCGTATTCCATCCCAAAAAAAAAATAAATTGTAATTGCCTCAAATTCAAGGATCATATAAACCCAAATAGTTCTTTATAATTATATCCACAAAATAAAAGATAATTCTTCCTCAAATAGCATTATCACATAACAATATTTAGGGTTACACCTTCAATAGAAAATTCTTCCAAAGTAATCCCATCAACAAAGAGCACAAATATTTTAATTCATTTTTCCATCCATTTATTTCCACATAGGTTATTCTGTGACCAAAAGGTTATCCTATATAATAGGGAATTAACTTGGGTAATTCCCCGGTCCACTACATTTATGATAAATGACTATAAATGGATTCTAGGGATCTTTTTTATTTTCTTCCATAATACTCTTCATTTTTCTCAGATATTATTTTACTTTATTTCCTTCTTTCCCACACATGAACCATTTCTTTGTTCCATTGAGTCACTTTCTTGGGTGTCTCCTTCCACATTCCCTGCGTGATGGAAATTTAGATTTATTTTCTCCTTGGTCTCTACTGCTAGAGCTCTTATTATTCACTAACATTCTCTTCTTTTTTGATTTTTGGAGTTGGATAATGTAGATTTTGTTGATCATAATTTTGGAAAGTTGATTCGGCATGGAAAAGATATCTTTTATGCCCATCAAAATTCCATTTTTTTCTCATTTCCACCACCTTTCCATCCTTTTACATAATGTTAAATGTTACTATGTCTTCCTTGGAATCCATCCATTGAATAAAACTAGAAAGCATTGTCTGTGTAACAATAGTCATAAAATCATTTAGAGAATATAATGACATCTTATTTTCAATCTAAAACACCATAGTTTTTAACCAAGGATATTTATTCTTTTCATATATAAAAATCATTCAATTAATTTTCTAATCAAAATGAGAATTACCCTAAGCATATCCCTCGGGAGTGTCAAACCAGGTGTACAGTAAGGCCCATTGTCATGTTCCAGGATACCCCGAGTCAAGACCAAAACTCCTTGTCATATTTTTCGCTCCTAGGTATATTTGTGCTAGAACCACGTCCATTTGTAGTATCCAGACAAGGACTTTTTTCATTGAAAAATCAAAAAATCTCTACATTACCAAAATTCTAGGAATTTCTTCTATATTAATCCTTAAAGTCTATCTTAGTGTAATGTTCTCTAATTAGGGTTTTTCTAAATCTAGTTTCCAATGTTTGTACTAAACTTCTTCTAAAACCAACTGTAACGCCCCGACCCCAGTTACCTAGAGTCGGTGCGTTATCACATAACAATGGAATGATTACAAGATATTGAGTCCCAAAAGGCCGATCAATTTAGTATCATTAGATGTACTAGATACATACAAAAGTTTTACATTACAATATGAAATGGAAAAACCGAAAATATTGTGTCCCATTTGAACATAGTCATATCCCTTATCCTTTTCCTAGAGGTCAATCGTAATATACTTATTTGAATCCTTGGAAAAATAAATCATAAGAAAGGGGTGATCTCAGACGCTCAGTAGGGATAACAATGAAGCATAAACTATCATAAATAATCATATACATTCATGGAAATTTATAAGATTAAAACACAATCCTTTTAAACTTAAACATAAAAATAATATGGAAAAGATAAATCAAATAATTCTATTTACATATTCACATGAATATTCTACTAGTCAAATGATCACATGTAATAACAATAGCTAATTTCATAGTGATATAACGCATAAATCCAGACATCATAACCACATAGTCAAAGCCTCAATTTAAGAATACAAATTAAAGATTTATCACGGCCTTGTTCCAAGACACTAATTTGTCTCATGAGACCTACTGATGCATGGAGGGGCCATAATGGGTCCCATAAATCAATTACTATGTCCAATGAATTCCTCATATGAAAAGGTGAAACATAATCTAAACATTCGTATTAAAACTAGCATACGAAAAGTCAATACGTTAACCACAAACCATGAATGGTATAAAAATAGCATATCCACAGTAACAATTGACTCATTCAATACAATATGGATGATTGTATTATAATAAATCAACCTCCATAAATAATAAAATAGAGTTAAAGATATTGACATAGATTAAAATAATCAAAAAAACTATTTGATAGAAATATTATCTTTTTCTTGAAAATATTTAAATGTTTAACTATTTATCAAAGAAGTAATTTAAAATAGATCTTTAAAAAAATGTGTCCCATACCACTTTTAAACTTTTGAAAGAAATGTTAATTACAAAATATTCATGTTCATATAAATAAATCCCAAAAATCATTTTTAAAACATGGACATTATTGAGAAATATTTAGAAGAATAAATATTTAAAACGATATTTTAGTTAGAGTTCTTAACCAAATGATAGATGATTGAATACAAATAATTGAGGAATAACATTAATAAAAACTTTATAATATCATGAAAATAAATTTATTCATGATATAATATGTCAAAGGACAGCATATACACCATATAAAAGTGAACTGGCTCATAAAAACAAAGAAGTCTCAATGGAATGTAAATTGAGATGAAATCCATTATAAAGACTATATCCTTAGATTAAAGATAAATCAATGACATAATTATGAGTGAAAAACAAAAATACACTCAATATGATTGTATATTCAGTTTTAAATTATTTATAGGACATTAAAACATATTCTTGTTAAAACAAAACCAATGACTTGGATGTTTAACTAAATGAATCGAAATTAAGTTAAGATTACCCTTATCAAGTTCATATAAATGACTTGATAATTTATCAATAGAGTGATTTTGTGTATAAAAATTACATACACACAATTGTTAGTGGAAATTACTACATCAAAATATAAATAGTGGTTCCACACATAATCTTAGAGTAAAATAATCAATGAAGTATGTGTAAAACGCAATGAGCAGAAATTTGAAAATTGGAATTCCCTTACCGATTTCGTAACTTATGATACATACGCCCAATGAGAGAAGGATCATATAATGAAGATGTAAATACCCATAAATTAATGTATATTACACAAATAATACAACCATGTGTAGTACATACACTAAACAAAATGAAATAATGGCAATTATAGCATGAATCTCACGGGATAAAAAGTGAGATGAAAAACCCTTACATTATAATTTTTTAGTAAAGGGTTTGTTAACCTCCTGTATAATTGTTTAATAATTTTTATTAAATTATAAAAGAACCAAATAAATAAATATGATATCATATTTGATCCTTTAATATTTCTTTGTTAATAATATTTCAGTAGTATCATTATTTCAGGTGTTAACTAATTCATTTTCCATTATATGTTTTGTTAGGTAAGTCATGTTTGTTAAGGATATGATGTATTTGATTAATGTTCATAATGATATTACGTTCTTAAATATTATTTTCAATCATCAAATGAAATTTATTCTTGAATGGTTACGATGGGAGATGAAATCTCATCGCGTCGTGGAGATGGTAAGCCATACATACGCTCGGGCGACAATATCATTCTATTGATGGCGAAATTGTATGTAATTGGATGGAATAATATATATACAGAATAATTAACATGTTATATTTATTATTTACATCAATTATACTCATTATTATACCCTTCCAAATAATGAGGTGTTGAATAAAAAACTACACCATGATGTGGAGACGGTAAGCCGTACATATGCACATATGGTGACTTTGTCATTCATAGGATGAATAAAATAATGAATACAGTCATACCATATTTATATTAATATTAAAGTATGTATAAGGTACAAGATTTATTATTTTGGTAAAGAAACAACAAATAAAGAGGAAGTTGAAGAAGAAAATAATTTTGAAAGAGGTGATGAAATAATTACCTCTTCTTTGCGTTCTTCCTTTTGATTTGAACAAAATGGCTCTTTATGTTGGCTTTCTGATCAAAGTAAGGACTCTAAGTTTAATTGAGGGTAGTTTTGACGAGATTTGAGTCGGTATTACAAAGAAAAATGTCTTTGGAGGTTTGAATTTAAGAGAAGGGTAAGTACCTTTTTATAAGAGAGGTGAGGGGCACTTTAGGAAAATCCTGAAATATTAATTTATTCTAAAATCATTTGAGGTTTCTAATAGATCCGAATGGATTTATATTTAGGATAGGGTGGGAATGAGTCTAAATCCTCTCAAAAAATTTGTTTTAGAAATTCTTAGGTCAACATATTTACCATAAATTTTATATTTAACTCTTAGTTAAATAGTTTAACATTTACCATGTATTCTTGTATTTTTATATTACATAGTTAATAAAATTAAGATAAAATTCCAAGAGAACCTCAAGTGGTTAATTAATGATATATCTAACCTTATCAATGTCCTTTGGCTGAATATTATATTTTTAGAAATATTATATCATTTAATAATATTGTATTTAAAAAAACTTATTTTTGTCAAATTTGACACTATTTAGTATTTATTTTTTGTGAAAGTCATAAAAACATGATTAATTGGAAAAAATATATTTAATCATTCATAAATTTTCATATTCACCAAAAAAATTCGTGGATGGCATCCAAAGATTCAATTTAAATTTATGTTAATATTTATAATATCAATTATTTTAATCATTCTTTAATAAGGTAATTACTATATAATCATTGTGTCATAAATAAATTTAATCATTTAATGTATAAAAATTATAAATAAAATACCATGATGTATGAAATTTTTTTACATTTCAAATAAATATTTATATATGAATTTATTTTATGTGTAACCTTATATTTGAATGGTTTAGTTATTAAACTTTGAATTTTACACGTTTAACTCTTATTTAAATGAAATATAATAAATGTCCTAATCTAATCCAAGTGGATAAAAAAGGTTCATATTTTTTTCATAAGGTTTATTTTTATTTAACTACATTTATCCAATATAATTAAGACATGTGTTGGGGTAATTATAATTTCATTTTTACCTTTAATTACTCTATTTACATTTAACAATGGTAAATAAAATTCAAAAGTTACTATTCACCAAAAAATATTTTCATCCTATTGAACCAATTTTTACGTACTCATGTAAATCGTGTTTCTCAGATTTTTTAAATTAAGTTCATAGATGTGGTAAAATTATGTTTTATGCAAATTTGCTAATGTGCCTAGAGGGTGGGTACAAGGCATTAAAATGTTCAATAAAAATATAAATATCTAATTTTACTGTATAATGACTCCAATGAATTAAATTGGATTAATATTTGTTTTATTTATCTATTTTGAATTTAAAATAAATTAAAATTTAGAAATAATTATTTAAATTAAATGTCAGTTTTAAACAATAACATATTGTTTTCACTATTCATAATAAATTGCATGTTTTCAGAAAAATACCAAAAAATCACCCTAAGATAATTTTGATATTCCGAATCAAAAAATGAAGTAGATTTTAAAAAATAATATTTATTAAATTTTAAAAAGTGTGTATTACTATTCAAAACTGCTTTTTAAGCAGCTGGTTTGATTGGTCATGGTGTGTTAGAACTTAGAGATGCGTACATCACAAGCTATAGAATTATTCAAAGAGAAGTATATCGTGGAAGCTTGGGTTGTTACACAGTATACATATTTATACCTTATCCATTATAGTCTCTATATTGGTCAATTATTGAGAGTTGGTTAGTAAAAAAATATTGTTGGAATTCAATCTATCAAACTATTACAAGTGTGTCACTCACCCCACTAATAAAAGGCCTTCCCATATTCTCTCCACATCACACCTTTAAACCACTATTACAAGTGTGTCACTCACCCCACTAATAAAGTCCTTCACATATTTGGAATGTGACAACCTAGAACTGCATTGTGATATTTTTTGGAATCAATGTTAAGATTATTTTTTGACTTTATTTCTAATGTTTTGGATTTTAATATTTTATAAAGGTTATAAGGAAAACCATTTATTAAATTATTATTTTAAACTTTTGAGGAAGTATTTATGTATTTAGATTGAATTAAAGATATTAGTTAAATGGCTATTTATTGATTAACCTTAATTTATGGATGTCCATCATATTTGTTATGAAAATTATATTAGTTTTGTTTTATAAAAGAGAATCATTCATTTCAGGTGAAAACAAATCAAGTTTGAGAATGGTATCCAAGACTGAAGGAAGATAAGTGTTTCATGCCTACCACGGGCATACAGTATGTCTTGGTTAATGTATAATTATTTTTGATGAATAAATTTTTATTATGAAACAATAATGTTATTTTTTATTTTTAGAGATTAATATACTAACTTTATTAATTTTTTATAATAGTTATATACAAGTATTTATAATTTTCATTATTTTATGGGCCTTAATATCTTCTAAAAGTTTATTTTAGTGCTTCATGAATCAATGTTAATTTTTGGACATCCATTTCTTATTTTAATGGATGAACTATAAATAGATAACAACACAACCAATGAATGAAATATTTTTACATAAAGATATCAATTAAGTATATTTACTTATATTATTGATCAATAAAATAATTACTCAATTATAGGATATTGATAAAAAAGGAATTTTCCAACTACCATAATTGTTTTTGAAATAACGGCCTTTTAACTCTTTTAAAATTTATGACCTTGAGGCCATATAATTTTATTTATTTACCTGTTTGTGATTGATGACCTAAATCAAACCCTATTAATATTTATCCTTTTCATCCATGTCTAATCTTCACTACCAACCTATGTTCTCCTTTGTGGAAACCTAGTTATATGTTCCTTTGGGTAATCATTACGGTTCCAACATTACCTTTTTAAGGGAAGTTTTAGAATAAATTTTTTTTTGTGTGTTTCTATGAAAAAGACATTAAATTATTAAACCATTTATTACTTAGATTAAGTTTATATCCTTGGAAAACTGTTGATGATATTATTACAGTGGTTCAAAATGCTAATGTTCTACAAGGAGGGCATTGTAGCAGCTCTGTCTGGGACATCATGGTGTTGAGATGATATAAATTACAAGAAACATTCATCATAATACTAAAATGTATTAATTAATATGGATTACTCAATTTAAAGGATAAATCATGTGAAACTCTATCAGGTCTTCAATAGAAGATACTAGACCAGCAGGATATTGAGTTTTTTAGAGATTAAAATGGTGACAAAGTTGAATGTATACAAAGACCATGTGGTTTATCCAACGCATTGGAAGTGTAACTGATGGGTATTATCACAACTGTAAAAATTTAATTTCAATGGTATTATCACAATATCTGGTTCAAATTCAATTCCACCACAATTGTGCATGCTATTATAACTTCATAAACTCACCTCTCATGGGAGTTGAGGGTGAGATGGTCTAACCTCCATGACAAGCTTACCTAATTTAACTTCATTACCACTCATGCTTATCATGAATCCAATTATATTTATTATATCATTAAAAAAAGGGTAGATTTATGAAGTTCACTGTTCTAACACACTCCCACTAATTTAATTCCCCTCATGTAGAAGGGAAAATGTAAAATTCCTTTCTTTATACTTTTGTAACTTTCATTATATATTATTAGAGCCATCGTACTCATTTTTTTCAAAAAAATATGGTCATTAAATTATTTTTTGTGAATATTATGAACTAATTTATGAAAATATATGGTTTACACAAATATAAGATGAATTCATAATTAGAAATTAAAATATCAAAATCTATTGAATATAAAGGATATATTTTTATTTTTATACCCCCAAAGGTGTTTTGTCTTGATAAATTAAATTAATTTCAATTATTTAGTGATATTAATGTAATATATATGTTATATATTCAATAAAAAGTTTTTTATATCCATAAAATGGAATTTATGAACAAAAGATAAGAACAAACCCTATATTATACATAAAAATCTATATTTTTATAAAGGAATTTTTTCTTCTTTTTAGCAGGGACCCCATTATAAATCCAATTTTAGGAAATTTTATAGTCTTAATATGTAAAATTAAACAAAATATCTTTAATAAATACATAAAAATTAGGTTAGGGTGGTTTTTTTAATTTTGCTATAAGGATTCATTTTTTAATGAATAGTTAAAAAATAATAAATTTTAATTCAAACATTGTTTTTCAACTAATTTGTTATTGATGTTAAATTAAATATTAAATTAGTTTTATTTATTAATGATATATTTTATTAATTAATACAATTTATTTCATTGTAATAAATTTCACTTTGAAATTGAATATAAAAACATAGAAAACTTTTGAATGTTTTTGCTTTAAAAACCTGTATTGTTTTCTCGTCTGTGGGATTAAATTCAAATTAATTTCTTCCAATTATTTGATTGTAATTTTAAGATATGGATTAAATATTTTCAATAAGCATAAATTATAATTCCTTATATGTTAAACTTATTTTTGATGAAAAACATTTGTGAAAATAATTAAAATTAATTACAACAATTAAGGTAAAATTAGGTTTAATAAGGGACTAAACCTAAATATTAAGGGCCCCAATAACCTAGGAACATGTCCAAGATGAATTTAATTTCCATGTTGATACCATATCCTCCATTTTATATAATATTTCTCATTAAGGGATGCAATTTCCATTGGTAAAATGTGGGTGTAATTCCCTTTCCCTAAATTTATAAGAGTGTCACTCCTTATTTACTATAAAAGGCCTCCTCTCCTCCCAAATCCTCACACATCTCATACCAATTTTATATACTAATATCCATAAAAATATCTCCTAAAAATCCCTCCATAATCCTTTAAGACTAATCTTTATCATCAATTCTTCCAAGGAATCCCTTTGGTGAAAACCAAAAGGAGTTACCTAAAGAAGAGGTAACATCCTTCCTCAAGCTCTGTTTTTTTATTTTCATTATACACCCCTAAACTCTTCATATTCATTTATTTTATAAAAAAAGTATAATAAATATAATATAATGTTTTTATATGAATTTTTATACCTACATTTACACACACTTCCATCAAATGTATAATGAACATACTATTTATGTTTGCAGTGAACTACCGTCTCAAGAAATGATGATTGTTAGTTTTTCATTTACCACATTTATTATTTTATAGTTCTGATGTAAACTTTATTAATATATGATATATATGATACATATTATTTCTTTATTATTATTTAATTATTTAACAAAACATATCTTTATACTTTCCATTTTGTGTAAATACGATAATTTAGTTTGAGGGAGTGTGGACTACCGCCCCCTCAAAGCGATGTGATTCTTTCACACACTACATGAAATATATTAATGATATGTTTAATAAACATTTATGATATATATGAAATAATATTTATAATTTAATGATATAATATACATATATTACATTTTATTTATTTATTTCATTCAATACAACAATAAAATGGAAACACCGTTCATGCATACGTACAACCAACCATCTCGAAGAAAGGTGTATTCCATTTAATATTTCTATACTCTATATATTATTATAATACAAAGATAATGACTTTAAATTATATATATATATTTATTTATTTATATATCATGTTTTAAATTATGTAAATCAATATATATGTATAAGAAAATTAATACATGTATGAAAAACAAAATGAATATTACCCAAAGTGTATCCTTAACATGAAATTGCTAACAAGAAGGTAATATAAAGTAATAATAAAAAAAATATGGTATTACATGAAAAATATGGTTCTATGATTTATTTATAAAAAATTTATATTTATTAAACAAGATTTTTGAATGTGTATGATGAGAGTCAAGACACAAGGTAAGGGAATTTCATCTCACTTTTAATTTCTGTGAGATTTATGCTTTTTTCACCACCCATTCCATTTGTGTGGTGTGTATACAGACCATGGATGTATTATATTATTATTATAATTAAATTTATTGGTATTTAAATATCCATTTTATTATATTTATTTCATGGGGTCTATTTTTAAAAAGTTACCAAATCAGTAAAGTAATTTGTTTCTCAATTTTTCTTTCCTTGACACACATGACATGTTATGCATCAATATTTTTCCATGAGGTGTATATACTTACATTAAAATTCTATATCAAGAATATAATTTTTCTTATGATATTTAATGATTTATTTAATTTCATTTTCTTATATTGGGATTATTAATCAAATTTACCAAGTGGTAAGAGTTTATTGAAAAAATCTCATCACTTTATGATATTTTTTATGATTATGCTTCCTTTGATGAATTATTTTTATCCATCTAT
This sequence comes from Viscum album, assembly GCA_963277665.1. NCBI lineage: Eukaryota > Viridiplantae > Streptophyta > Magnoliopsida > Santalales > Viscaceae > Viscum > Viscum album. The sequence goes on along the minus strand of OY728157.1, from coordinate 194,423,758 downwards.
TATAAAACCTTAGGTATTTTATTATTATATTTTTAGTAATTATATATTTAAGTATTAGTACAATTTTTTCAATATGTTTTTACATAATGTATTTAAGAATGTGTTTTTATGAAATCCCTACCTTACCTCTATCTTGATAAAAAACATGTGTTTCTTGAAAAAATCGGTTTCTAAAAAAAGTTTCCAAAAATTTTATACTATTCCCTATGATATTTAAAATAATTTTTTAATATTGTTTTATCTTTAATATAAAAGGCTATAAAAAATTAATCTTCTTGTTGTTTTTCGGTCGAGGAACATTTCTAAACAGTTTATAGTGAAAATGGAATGTTCGACATTTACGAAGTTACCCACAATCATTTTCTTGTAGCCTAATTTACAAGATTACAATTTTTTTAAAGAAAATATTTTCCTGATGTTTTGTAAATTCTATTTTTAGAATTGTTTTTAAAACTTTCTTATGTTTAAAAAGTATTTTAAGTTATTTTCAAACCTTCCTTTATAAGTTTTCAAAAGGTTGTTTTCAATGAATATGATTTAAATGATTTTTAATATTATTTTATAATTTTTTATAATTTTTTTATGTATAATTTTTTAATGATATTTTCAATATATTTTTTAGGTTTTTAAGGTTAATGATTTTCAAAATGTTTTCAAGATTTCCTTTTAATTTTTCCTGTTTATTTTGAATAAATTGGTTTTCAATTGGTTTTATGTTTTAAAAATAACTTTTTAAAGAAGAAAGGATATTTTCATTTATAATTTTTTTGAAAGAAATTTCAAAAAATATTTTCTATATAAGATGACATCCTTTGATGTTACTCATTCATTTCTAGGAAATGATCTAATGGTTCCATTCATGTTATTTATTCGAATGGTTTATTCTTGATTTAATGGTATTTATGAAACCCATTTATCATTCATGGGTTATTCATTAATGAAACCTGTTATATGTTTATGAAATCAATTTCCCTTTCCTAGGTTATGATTTTAATGAAATTATTATGAAGCCTATATTTTTCCACTGGTTGTGATATGATTACATATTTATGATACCCATTTAATTTCATGGGTTATGATATGATTTTTTATGATTTTTTGGTACATGTATGTATGATTTCATTTTGAGATGTGTGGGACCTACATATCCACCCAATGCATTGGAGAAAGATTTATATCTCTTAATATATACTAATATGGTCTTGGGAGTGAATTTTGACTCCTAATATGGTCCTGGGAGTGAACCATGACTACCAAGATAGTATGAGGAGTAAACTGATGCTTCTAAGATGGAAATGGGAGTTAACCATGACTATCAAGATGGTATTGAGAGTGAACCCATAGTACAAATATGGCCTCAGTAGTGTTACATATACAACCATAGAAATCGTATTAAATGCTTATGTTTTTTCTACAATTCCTTGTATTATTACTATGCTATTATTTCATAGATAATCTTATTTATTTTATTATTATTATTATCATATCGAATTCCAATATTTATGCCATGATACATGTTTATGATCTTATGATATGAAGAGTGTGATCTTATAATGTTATGATCATGTTCTCATACCCCTTTGCTCATGTTAATTCTTACATTTCTCCATTGTTTACCCTTACTGAGCATCTATGATAACCCCTTTTTATGTTTCCTTCCCCAAGTTAGTCAGATATTTATTAAGTATTATGTTAATAATAAGGGTTCCAGTCATGAAGAAGCTAGTGAGAGATAATGAAGCTCACTTATATATAAGTGTTTATGCTTCTATGCTTCCAAATGAACTAGACTAATATAGTCTTTTAGAATCTGTTTGTTTAATGTTTTATGTATTCCAAAAATGTGATCTAATGTTAATGTTTAAAAAGTGAGGGTCACTATACTAATTAACCCTTACTAAGCATTTGAGATCACACTTCTTTTTTCCGTTCCCCAGGATATGGAGATAAATCTCAGAATGAGTTTTGATTATGTTGAGATTTTACTTTTGTTATGTTTTATTTTTTCTTCCCATTTTAATATGGGTATCAAGTATGTTATCTAGTTTCCTAAAACTACTGAAATATTTGGTCCTTTTATATTTTAATCTTGTATCTATTACAATGTAATAAAGTAAGGAATCAACTCAAGGATACTAGGATTGGGGTAGTTACAGTTGGTATCAGATAAAGTTTAGTATAATACATGAGAAGTATATTTAGGATAACATGGATTAGGTAAAATAACCCTAATGTTGAATTTGATGATAATTATAGAAGAACATCCAAATGTTTTGGTAAGGTGGAGATTATGAGGGTCATCCAAGAATTACATCCCAGTCAAGATACTAAATGTGGATGTGGTTCTAGAACATATGTTCCTAGTGTTATTAACTCTGAAAAGGGTGCATCAGTCTTGACATGATGGTAACCTGGTATATGAAAATAGTCCTTACTACGACCCAATTTGATAATACTAGGGGATATCCTTAGGATAATTAAAATTTTCTTTACAAACCATTATAAAGGATATAAAAGTAAAAATATCCCAAAAGAATCTAATGTTTATGATTATGATATAAAAAATGCATAAATTTGTAATTTATGTTGAGGATAACACTATATTTGGAATTATTCATTATGATTTAATATTCATAATTTTATGGGATAATTCTGTATATGTAATTTTTTATAAATGTAATCTAGGAAGAACATCAGTACCAATAATCATGTACAATGTAGAGATTTCCCTAGTGAGGAAACCAATACAACTGGTATTGGAATAGAACAAATTATGGATATATTAGGTAATTTTAATTAGGTTATTAAAAATAACCATTACTAGATGGAGAATCCTATTCCATAGTGAGATTCTCCTATTCTAGATCAATTTATGCGATATAAGCCCTAACAATTTAGTGGTACTAATAATCCAATTGTAGATGTGAAATTGATTACATCTCTGGAGAATATATTTATGGATTTGGGATTTAGTGAAAAGTAAAAGGTTATACATTCCATGAATAGTCTCAAAAGTGATGTTGGTCAGTAGTGGGTATTGATCCAGAATACTAGGGAGGAAAAAGAAATAGAACTCAATGAATTATGGAAAACACATAAGTATATAATATGATTTCTATAGTAGTCAAAACATCCCTGCCAAGGCCATCTTGGATATATGGGATCACTCCCCATACCATCTTGGTAGTCATGTTTCACTCCCATGGCCATCTTAGTAGCATGAGTTTACTCCTCATGCCATCTTCCTAGTCATGGTTCAGTCACATGGTCATCTTAGTATTCAAGGTTAAACACCAATACCATCTTAGTTTATCACATGATATATACATCATTACCCAATTCATTGGAGGGATATATAGGTCCCACCAAAATCATAATGAAATCATACATACATGTGCCCCAAAATCATAAACAATCATATAAGAACCCATGAAATGAAATGGGTATCATAAGCAAGTAATAATATCAAAATCTATGGAAAAAGATATAGGTTTAAAAATCATTTCCTCAAAATCAATTCTTGTTAAAGGGAAATTTATTTCATAAACACATAACCCCTGAAAGAGATTTTTATTTTTTAGAGAGAGAATCTCTGAGAGATATGTGTAATTTCGGTTACAATAAAAAATTATAGATATCTCTAGTTGAGTATGTTTTTTCCAAACAACATAATTTATTTGGAATTATACATTGTTATAACTATAATGTGTATTAGTGAAGGGGAACTATTCAAACTAATTTATCATAAAGACCTTTCACAAGTTGGTTTAATCATATTTAATAAAAACCCATCTAATTTGGTGAACTGATTCATCCCATGAGACTAACGATCCATCGAGGGGATTAATTTAAATGGTCCCTAAACCATGTCATACTAGAATAAATAATTATTCATATATATAATAGTCAATTCAATTCATATACAATTTTCCTTATTAAATATCTGTATTGAGTAAAGGATACAGAGTTATCAACATTTACCCAGTTAATCAAATAACATTCAAAGTAAACACCATATGTAAAAATGATATATGGTTTATGATATAAAAACCTCCATTACACAAGAATATAGATATTTATTAGGAATTTTATTTTCATTGAAAAATTATTAAAATAAAGATATTGTTTCATGATAAATTTAACAATCACAAAAGAAAGTGAGATTTCACAATAACTTTTATCACATGGTAATTTTCAAATAAAATAACCTTGAATGAAATAATTCAAATTAAAAAATAAAATACCATTAATAATTAATTATTCATGATATTAAATTTCAAAGGGGAAGTATATACACCTCATAAAAGTTAATTGGTTCATAATAACAATTACATCTCAATGGAATGTAAATTGAGACAAAATCTATTACCTTACGCTTCCATTTGGTTGAAAACTCTTCAACCTAAAGTATAGCGGTTTTAAGTACATTATTATTTTATACTAGAAAGATATTAATATTTATAATATTATATACTATCCTTTTATAATATCTTATCACCCATTTGTTATTAATCATTTATTATTTTCATTGTTTTGTGTGTTATTGTCATTCTTTTTAAGTATGTTTTGACTTGTTATTTTTTGTTCATATTTATTTGATCATGATTTAATCATATAAATAATGTAATAAATGATATAAATATCAATTATATTAATTATATATATATTTATATATATATTGTAATCCATAAAATTTGCTTATAGGAAATTAAATACACCATTCATGGAGATAATATGCCATACGTACGCTTGAACATTGTTTCTAATTTCTTATTATATTGAAAAGAGTAAATGTTATATATATATATATCATTATTAAATTATCATTATTATACAATATTTATGAAATATTTTTATTAGAAACATCGTTAATACAATCCGTGTAAAGTGTGAATGAATCACATCGCTTCGTGAGGCGGTTGTCTGTCAAACACATGAGTGACATTGTCATATTAACAAAAAATTTAAAGCATAATGGTATGTATGTTATAATAATTAAAGAAGCATAAAAATTTAAAAATATCACATTTATCATATATAAACTATAAATTCATCATTATTCCAAACCGTGAATGGTGGTAATGGAAAAATGAACAACATTGGTTTGTGAGGTGGTAGTCTGTCATACATACGAACGATGATTTCATAACTCAGTTGATGAAAGTGTGTGATGTTTTATATTATAACCTTAACATAAAAACATATAAATATATGGAATATATTGTGGTTATTATATAATCATTGTGTAATAGAAATTTAATAAGGTGAAGAATGAAATAAAAAAAATATTTTAGAAGAACATTACCTTTTTTCCAGCATCCTCTTTAGGTTTTCAATAATGCCTTCCTAAGTCAGATTTATGAAATAGTTAAGACCAATAAGATGACATGAAATAATTTCTGGATTTATTTTGGATTTTCTTGTCCAAAACAAAGTGGTTTTAATGTGTGATGTGGAAAGAAGAGGTGAAGGCATTTTATAAGTGGGGTGAGTGGTACACTTGTTATTTTTTGAAAGAGTGAATTCCACCCACATTTTTTCCTGGTCAATAGGCCCTAATAATTGACAAATATAGATAATATATGGTATAAGGTATAAATATGTAATGTTTTTTGGACATTTTTCATGTTCATATTTCTTCTTAAGATTAAATATTAGTCCCTTGGTAAACTCATTTTTCTCTTAATCGTTGTAATTAATTGTAACAGATTTAACTAATAATTATGGTCAATAATTAAGTTTCACTTATAAAAAATTATAAATTATGACTATTAAAAAATTGGAATAAATTTTTTAATATTCAAATCACATGGGTGACAAAAAATAATTTAAAATTAATCCTTCAAATGGGTTGAGATAGCAGTCCTTTAAAGTGAAAACGTTCAAATGTTTTATAAGTTTTTATATATAAATTTGATATAAAAATGATTCAAATGAAATTAATTGGATTGATATAATTAATATTTATATAGTTTTTACATTAAAACTAATAAAAATAAAATTTAGAATTATAAATCATTGAGACAAAAATGTAGTTTTCAATTAAAATATACTATTTTATCAATTCATCAAAAAATGAAACATCTTAGCAAAATAAAAAAATTAAATGTAATATAATTTTTACATTAATAATTTAAAAAATAAGTTTATTTTTTAAAATAAAATTTATAAATGCTTCAACATTTATTTTTAAAATAAATTCACCATTAAAATGCAGCAAAATTGACATTAAAAAAATACAGGTTTTTTTGTGTGTAAAATTTGATTTTTTATTACCTTATTCCTAAAAAATATATTCGATGAATTTTAAAAAATTTAATGAATATATAATATAAAATGTATATTAATTCTATCAACTAATAGTAATGAATTTAATTTATTAATATAAAATTCCTTTTTGAATAAAAATAGTTTATTTTATAAAAATGTTCCCTTTATATTCAATTGGTTTATTTATTTATTTATAATTAATTGGTGACCAATGAATTCAATATTATATTTTCATAAGTTAGTTAATCCAATTTTTAACCACCAATTTAATTGGTAATATTAATAGTATTCAGTGAAACTTGATCTTGCGTATAGCGCATGCCACTGAAGAAAGTACTTGTAGCATGAAATGAAAGCTATCAACAAGATTATATTTTTTCTAAGATGAAAATATATTAATGTAATGTGGTGTTACAATTTAATTTGAATATATCTCTCTAACTCTTTTCATTATTAGTTTCTCTTGATTCCACTAATTTCCATTTTCTCTGGTTAGGGTTTCTATGATGATTTCACTATAACATGGTGAAATCATCTGAAAATCATGGGATTTTATGTGGATTAGCTAGAGGACATCCATAGATGACTTATTCAAATTATCACACACCGTTTTGGTTGAGGTATGTGACTTTATGAAATTATTTTTTGTTTTGAGAAAATTTGGATGAAATTGACTTTTAAATCAAGTAATCGAATTGGGACTTTTGCATGTCTTAGGTTCAAGTGAATATTGGGAGTGGGATACACCCCAATTATTGTGGTTTAAATGAGTGGTTATGGATAAATGATTTTTTAGTCGTTATTTATTTTCATACTAAATTTAATAATTAGTTTTAAATTTTTTAATTAGTTATAAAGAATTATAATTAATTAATTTTAATGTTTGGGATTGAGTTAGGGCCACATAATGATAATTGATGTATGATTGATCTTTTATGAGCCTTGGAGAGAGATCTCATGTGGTGATTCAAAGGGAATAACTCAATAATTTATTTAAGTGGTTTTTATGCATTTCAATTATGGAATTATGCATGTTTTATGTGGAATGTGATAGGTGTACTCTCACCACCAAGGGTGGTTGAATTGTTAAAATTATATAAATTGTTTGATAAAAAAGTTAAATTTATATGAATGGATTGTAAAAAGTGGAAATGGATAATAAGAATCCATGAGCATAGGCTCGATACCTCTACCAATGATGGTTGAGGAATGGATGATAAATACATTTCTTGAGATACAAAAATCCTTAGGGCTGAGTTTTTAATGAATTAATTTAAATTAGCATCCCTTATTATAGGTTCCTTAGAAACCTCTAAGTAGAGGAATGTGACGGGTTAGAGTGAGTGTCCCTAATAGGCCTCGATGAACCTCTATATGCGTTATAACCATTAGGATAGTTGATATGACCATGGGGAAAGTGTTATTCTATAGTAGAGATGTGATTGTCTATGTGGGTGTTCCCTAATTATAGTTTGGATAGGTTGGTTTTGTGGGGAATGGATAATTTTTGACTATGGATGGGAGAATGTCTTCATCCATACCTTCTGATTAATTCTAGTTTGGACTATCTTATAAAACTAATGAGGTCATGTTGTGATGATGATGATGTGAGGGATGATATTCCCTATGAGTGATGGGTGTTGGCCGAAGCGATGAGACTAAGATTGAGGATCCCATGTAGGTGTCTGTGTTATGTTGTGACCTAAAGGTCCCCAATGGTTTCCACAGAGATATAATAACCCCTTAGACGGTGAACGTGGGAATTGGTAGAGTTGATTTTGGGTGTCACCATAGAAATTTAATAGATTATGCATATTATATATGGCTATAGGGATGATTTTAAGTCATATTCTAGAGCCAATCACATTTCTGTAAGATGATGTTAGGGATATGGAAAACCTGTGTTTTCATAATTATTTTTAGATATAATGGGAGGAAAGTACTACCCCTCATATTTGTCTACTATGTCTATGGTGACTTCGATTCCTAAGATCCTACTTGTATTCTTGAGGATATATGGATTTCATAGGGTCACCCCAAAGGAGTTTAAATTTATTCCTGATATGATTGATCACCTAATATTACCTCTTAGGGGTAAATGACGATACCAGATGATCAGGATGACCTAGGTTCACCCCTAATGAGTTGGTGATGATTTTCGATTCTTTTGACTAACTAGGGTCACCCCTAGGAGTTACTAATGATGATTAATGTTGATTTATTTCCTATGATAATTTCCTTTGTGATGGATTTATGTAAGATGATTATTGTATAGCCTAGGATTACCACATATGGGTTATATTTATTCATAACAATATGGACCTCCTAGGATAAACCCATAGGGGTTGGCAGTTCACCTATTATGAGTTTTTATGTTTATCTATTGTTCTAGAAGATACTTCTGAACTAGAAGAAGTAGGTATAGTCAATCCCAAGTTTCATGTTAGAAAATGAAAATTAAAGATGGTTATTTTATTTATGATATCGTATTATATTTTATTTATTCAGCTGAATATGTCACAGACACGTATAATAAATTTATTTTTTATTTTTGAGACTGCATTAGTGGTTCCGTACTGATTGGTACTCATAGCCTTCTCGAGAGGCCATGGCACTAGGAACCTGATTAGCCCCCAATAATCATGGGTTCAAGTTGGGTAGAGACCTGAAATAGCTTGATCGAGTAGGATAGCTCGTATAGGATTGGATATTGGGATGAGGTGAGGCTTAGGGATAATAGTATAGCTTCAATGCCTTTTATCCTTTTATTTATTAAATACATGTGATGGGCCCAGTCAATGATCAATCAATGTATAATGGTATGACCATTATTTTTTATGACTTTTTTATTCTATATGAAATTTATTAGTGATGATTATTGTTTATTTCTTCCATATAATATGATTTATTATTTTGGGTGAGGTTTGGCTTATTTCCACTATTATTACACACTCTAATATGGAGGTATAATCTCTCCAAAATAAAACTCTAAACCCCCATTGATTATCGGTCACCTATAGTGTATTATGAGGCATATCCAAGGCCATGTGTTGACCTAATCTAGTTACAGTTCAAAGTGAGATAGTATAGGTATATTACAATGTTGTATCAAATCATATGTTACTGATATCATATAGGGTATATGGATTTTCTTATCTTATTATTTGGGTTGATAGTAGAGAGGCAACATAAAAATATATCGGAGCTTGTGATAGATATCAGATTGGTATTTCATGAACTCCCATCCTGATAAGAGTTCTAGGTTACCAGGGATATTTTATTTTTGTTCTTGTTTTTTTTATTGTTTCATTTCACCTAGTGTTAAATACTTGATTTTTTATATTTTATGATTTATTGCGGTTAATGAATATTGGACCAATGGTAAGATTCCATGTATAGAAATAATATTTGGAATAATTTATTCACATGAAAGATGTATTCTATAGTGTGATTTATTTCACTGATTATGAGGGTTCATTTGTTTAAAGTGTAAATAATAAATTATATAGAGGTTTTCCATATTCAATAGTGACGATATTTTAATTATCTTTAAAAAAATTTATTTTTATTGCAATGACAAGTTATGTGGATTTATAAAGAGATTTTACATTCTAGATATCCATCCACTAATTAAAATGGGTGTATATTGAACCTAGTAGGTTGGTAGAAGAATTTGATGCCTTAAGGATAAACCCTTAGTTGGTGGTTTTGGTACTAGTTCCAAGATAAAAAGGTTCGGTTATTTAAAGAGTTGAATGCAACAAATATGATGTGTCCCCATATATATTCTTGGAGGAATTCTACATAACTAAATCATATGATCATGCTATAATCAATGTGGATCATGGTATGGTAATGTCATTATATGTATGTATGTTTATATATGACATGGTAATCCTCTTTGGAGTGGATATCGTATGTGGAGGCCTAATATGGGATAACATGAGATCATGATTCATGAGGGGATAATCTATTATGAGGATATCTAATGAGGATGAGTTCCTTAATATGTTTTTAACTCATACAGTGATACATGATATATATATACGAATGTGGGAACTCAAGAATTATTGTTTTTTGCAATTATTTTCCTTATAAAGGTAAGATGAGAACATAGGTGTACTTCATGAGCTATGAACCATGTGATAACTATAGTTTATATACTATGTGGGAGAGATTAGTTCCATTGAGATACAACTTGGGATATTGGTGATTAGAGTACTATGTTTAAGATGAGATGTGGTATGTGAGGGTAACACGAGATAGGGGTTAGCCCAGGAATGTGAGTTCCTTTAGAAATGGGAATCATGGGTTGGTGTATTGGGTTGAGATTTATTACTATGATGTTATTATAGGTATATTGAATAGCCACATTGGATACCTTGTGTTTTCAAATAAAATAACCTCGCGTGGTAGTGTTTTGGTATAAAAACTATATTCAAAGTGAATGATCAATATGATACTTGACCCTGTTGGTTTTGGATGCACTTTCATTGGTGTGGTGAGTGCATAGGTGGATGATTTAGGTTATGAGACAACCTCATTTCGTGGGTGGTTATGCAATGGACTATGGAATAGGTGAAATTTCTTATTTTGAAGAATAGCACTGACAGTGGTTCTAGATATGTGATATTGACATGCGTAGGAGCATGGTTATTGTTTTAGGCCAATGATCTTGGATTTTATGACATGATACTCATGGGAGAATGATTTTTTTTTTTGTGAATGGGTTATATTGAAGTATATTTCCATTAAATTTGGATGAATCTGAGGTGGTACACATGATGGTTATGCATGGTACAACTTTTCTATGGTTTATAGACTGGGTTCGTGCCATTTGAAGACCAAAACAAATGAAGAATCATTATGAGCATGATTTCCAAAAAATATTGATTAAATGGGAAATTTTTCCCTATGGTGAAAGTTGATGATGGATATGGATCCAGGTTTTAAGATGTTGCGGACCCAAGGTTGTGCCTTTCCCTAAATTGTTAGGGAGGCATTATGATGGAATTCATACAGGTTTAACAACATGAAATTTTGATATGTATGAGAGGAAATTTCTATGTGACGAAAATGACAACATAAATAGTGTGGTTTCAAGAGTTGATAGTGGTAAATGTGGCTCTTTATAAGTGACACATGTGTGATTATGGAACCAGTTGTAGTTTCAAATGAGGAGTGGTATAAAAAAATATATATGATGGAGAGTTCACTATTGGTCATGGAGTGATTGACCCTCATTATAGATGGGAATTTAGTGGGTGCTGAAGATGATGTTCCTGATGGATTAAAAACCAGTGGTGATTGATTTTTTTCATTGGAACTCCAACATGAGTGTTATGATCATGTCTAGTCATTATATAAGGTAATGGATGGAATATGGGTTGATTATGTACAACCTCATGTGGGTAGGATCATGGGTGTGATGAGACTAGTCATTAGACAATAAGGTGGAACTAAGGTTCTGATATAGAGGCAAAATGTGTTTTTTCTTGTTTCTTTATGAAAACTATATTTTGAATTCAGATACGATGTTGGATGGATTCATTAAATTAGAACTAGACCCAAGATGACTTTTATATGGTTTGAGCATGAATCAGATCGATGGAGCATCAGTTCTCAGGGTGATAGAACAACAACTAGTTTGATTGGTTGGAGACCCAACTAGGTAATTATACCTAATGTTGGGTTTACACTTTAGTGGGGGAATCTAATGATCATGATATACCTATTAAGAGTTGATACATCATGTTTGAGAAGTAATTCTATAACTTGTTAGTGGACGAAGCCAAGAGCCTTTGAGAATTATCAACCAGAGGAGGTTTGATTGGTGAATTTACCAATAATTCAATATGATGATATGGAAATCATATCAATCATGTTTTATAACCACTTGAAATTATTTTTTATAAGAAATTATAATGGTTTAGTGTACCATGTCTTGGATTTAGCCTTTATTAGTTGATTCATATGGCGAGGAGGACAATAAGTTCAAGGACGAACCAGTTGATGAAACTATAGAGTCTTGGGATAGAATATAATTGCTAAGAAATATTATCATGATTCAATGATTGTGATGAGTGGTGGATTGTTATTTAATAAATTATGAACCTCATATTTGGAGTTTCATTGTTGAAGGTCACTCAATGTTCCAGAGTAACACACAATATGTTGGATACAAATGGATGGCTAGTGTAGGTCCATTGTGTTAGTTGAATGGATACTATGTATTCTTGGTAATGAGAAGCGATATGGTCGAGAGTTTATAAGACCCGACTCTTGGTGAGTTAAAAAATTTATAACGAATTTTAATTTTGGAAATTCGGGGGCATTGGTGATTTTTTGATTGAGTCTTAGTTTGAAATTCCTATAGTTGGATAATTTCAATGTGATTTTTTGGATATGGATTGAGGGATGAATGGTTTTTAATGCTCGGGTGAGTCTCATGAACTTCAGGTTAAATTTTAGATGTTTTAGAGGATTTGTACCATGGTTTATAGTTTGTTGTGCCCAGTTTTAGGGAAACTATGAAGCACCCAGAGAATGTAGAGGTTTTCAATTAATTTTCTGAATCTCATGGTTGTTTACCAAAGTAAGAACATGACTATGTGTAAACTATATGAATTTTAAAGGAAACTATGTGGCATAAATTATCCTAGGGGTGTGTCTTATAGTTGATTCATTATTTCATAAAAACTATTTGGGATGTTATAGATTAGATTGCATTGTTAATGCATGGTTTGACTAACCATGTAGACCAACCATGAGAGGGTAATAATTGTAGACTATAAAGGATGCATGGTTGGTGCATGGTTTGGCCAACTGTGAATCCAAACTATGAAACCCTTTAAAAGATAAAAAATTAAAAAAATTATCTCTTTATTTTTTAAGAGGGAATCCCGTTTTCTTTCTCTATGACATGCATAAGGTCTAGATGACTACTTCCAGCTTCCTCCATCAATCCCCATTAGAAATAGGTTGATCCCTGTGGAATTATTAATGATTTATGGAGAATATCTCCCTCTAAATCTCTCCACTCTTAAATTATCTTAATTCTAATGATTTCGGTTGTCTCATTCTCAGGTTTAAATATTTATTTTACTAAAGAATAGTGAAATCATATAAAAATGATGAGGATTTTTCAAGAATTATCTCTAGGATGTCCCGATACAATGTCTACATAGCATTGCACATATTTTTGGTTATGTTACGTCAATGGATTGAATTATTTGATGTTATTAGATAATTTCAATGACATTGAACATTGAATTAGGTAATTGAATTTGGAATTTTTCGTGGCTTAGGTTTGGGTGAGTGTTGGGAGTATATTATACCCAGTTCTATGAGGTTTTAGTGATTAGTTATGGATTGATGAGTTATAGTAAATATGCCATTTAAAACTAAGTATAATAATTAGATAAAAATTGTTTAATTAATTATGATGGTTTAAAATTAATTAATTTTGATTTTTTGTCTTGATTTATCCCCTCTTGATGTGGGGAGATAAAAGGTTGATCTTGGATAAGCCTATACGAGAGCTTCTGAGTGATGATTCAAAGTGAATAACTCCATGGTTGAGTTAGGGGGTTCTTATGAATTTACCCTATAGTATTATGGATATTTTATATGGAATGTGATATATGAGGTCTCACCCCCTAGGGTAACAAAACTATTACAATTATATAATTTATATGATAAAAAATTAAATTTCTAGGAATGGATTTCACCAAGTGACAAGGTCCACTAAGGACCCTTATGCATTGGATCGATTCCATGACATGTGATAGCAGAGACCTGGATGATAAATGAATTCCTAGATATAAAAAAACCATGATGGGTGAGATTTGAATAAATTAAGTAAGCACAATGTCCCTTACTATATGTGTCTTTCCAACCATTTAGTAGAGGAATACAATGGATTATATTGAGTGGACCTAGTAGGCCCTAGTGAATCTTGAGATATCTTATAGCCTTTGAGCTAGTTGAGATGAATTTGGTGTCAGTGTTCTTAACCTTATTAGATTAGAGTACCTAGATGGAGATTCCCTAAGTAGAATTTGGACTGGTTGAGTGTGCAATGACTGACCTAGAGATGACTTTATATGGGCGATAGGCTTGATCCATATCTTGAGACTGATACTAGCATTCCTCATCTTATGGGGCCAACGAGGTTGTGATGTGATTACAATGATACTGAGGTATGTCATTTTGTTTGAATGACACGTGCTGACTTAAGAGATGATTCTAATACTAAGGCACCCATGTTGTCATTTGTTTTATATTGTACCCTAGGGGACCCCAAAGGGTTCCCTAGTGATATAATGACCCCTTAGTGGGTGCATGTAGGAATGAGAAGAGATGATTATATGTGTCACCTTGGAACCTAAATCAACGATGGAGGGGTTGTTCACTAGAGGAGAAAAATAATGGGATATGAGTTAAATAGAAGGAAGGGGAAATTGTAAATTCACCCAAAATTTGAAGTAGCGTACGGTATGGCTGCATGGTTGGTCAAACCATGCGTTAACCATGTTCTAGCCATTTTCTATGGATAATGGGCCACCTATTTTGGGAGAACATTTTTTCTAATATTCCTCTACTCATACATCCCCCTTTACCCAGGGAACACACCTTGCATAGAGTGTATTACATAGTTACAAAAATTGTGAAAATCCCATGAACTCTTCTCTATCGATCCTTGCAACACCCAACATGGATTATTTAACCTTGTGGACTGGGTGACACAATTTATGATAACCATGCGGCCCAATTTCTTTAGTAAATCTGTTTAATAGTCATTTCATATATGGTTTGAAGCTATTTTTTCTTTAACATATCATGTTTTTTATTTCTATCTACATATGGTATTCTATTCTCATTTATGTTTTCCTTTTTTTGTACTCTTAATTTTTTGGAGGAAACTTCCTTCATGGTTCGGAAAAAACTGTTTCAATTAACAATAATAGAGAAGTGTTGGTGAATTCTTCTAAACGGTATAGGTCAAAGGCATGGACAAAATACTATTTATTCATCAGAATATTTTATTAGTAGTCATGTTAAAATGATTCTAATTTAATGGTAAATATTAATACTAGGTGATTTAATCCAGCAACAAGATTTAATGTCTTTATAATATTTCTATACCCATAAATCGACAATAAAAAATATAAATAATGCAAGTACAATGTAAAACATTCATGTAATCGATTCTCCAATACACATGGTAGTTATAAAAAAGTGAAATACAAAATAAATGAAGTGGTTTGGACAAAACATACTCTATATGAGAAATATGAAATTTTTTCTTGGATCCAAAATTACACATATATCTCAAAGATTCTCTCTAAACACTCAAAATCCCTTACACCACACACTAAAATGATTTATTTCACCTCAATAAATTTTTTACATGGAAAGGAATTTTCTCACTCACTCATGATCTCATCCACTGTTAGGTCGGCTTAGGTCAAAGTCACACATTACAGAATATAATCTCCCCCATGTGTGATACCTTGTATAGACTTAGAGTCACCATGAATAGAGTGATATAAGGAACTCCTTTATGGGTTTCCTTGGATAGAATCACTGGTATTGGTTAGATCATATACACCTATAGATACCATTTGTATTATTTATAGATCACATTGGATGGGCTTGGGACCCTAACATTGGATTTGATGTATTGTTTTTTGGTTCATATGTGATGCCTTTTATCTATGTTATGTGAATTATTGAGTGATGACATGGAAATTTGACCGCTATGACAAAGCACATGATTGGGGTCTATCTACCTTGGATTCTTCATTTATGATGACCTATATATTTATCATATATCTCATACAGGAACCATTGTTCAGACATATGGATTAGTCTAAAGTAGAACGTATCGTTTGGGCATCCATTTAGAACCCTGGGTCTAAGTCTTTATTCTATTCATTTATTATTTCCCTACATTTTTATATATGGCGCAATGTTCACTTATCTTTCACATGAAGGATTGATCGAGACACTAAAAGGGTTGTCCTATTGAGATTGTATCTCACACCCTTCTTGGGACACCTATGGTACCAAATCAAACTTCATGATTATAGGTATTTTATAAAGAGAAGTGTGCAACTTCTGATGCATGATTATTCTTCTAGTTTGGAGAATGGGGTAGAGGAATGATCCTATGATAAATATTTTTTAGTAAGAGTTTTTTCATTTTTCTATATTTTCCATCATTTAGAATATCCTTGTATCCCATGCATCCCATGAAATTTTATTTTTTTATAAAATCATTATATCATCACTATTATATATTAGATGTTTATTTAGCTTCCTCCAATTGATTATTTATATTTTTGGGTTTATTTCCATTATTTTTTGTGCTTTTTAATTACTAATCATTTTTGTGATCACTCTAATATATGAGGGTATAGTATCTCCATGAAAAAATCCTAGGATCTTGCTACTACTTGGAAGCATCTCGTATTTAGAGAGGTGCGCTTGAGATCTTTTCGCCACCGTCTCAGGGCACCATTAACTGCCACTCGGGGCGGGATGCTACAAACTGGTATCTGGGAAATTTTTCATTTTTTGTATTACTATTTGAGGTTTGATAGGAGACTAGGAAACTCAAATTTGGTAATGATCTTGTGACTAGGAGTATCTAGCCCATGTACATGGGAAATACAAATTTCCTAGGATGGGTAAATTCTGTTATGATTGTGTTGTTATAGTATTATGGATTTCACCATTGGGTGACCCACTTGCTTTTTTCCATTAATATTATTTATAAAATTGTTAAACTTACCATATTTTTTTTACCATATCCCAATGAGATGAGAGAGTATAAATCATGCATCATACTAGGCATAATAAAATTTAAATTTCATGAATTATATCATGCCATATTTACTATTCATCATGAATTTACTATGTTTCATGTGACTTATTTTTGTGAGTTGTTATGCTTTGATTATGATATATATAAATGATCTAATTCTTATTGTAGTAATGTGTAATGATTTGGATTAAGTGGAAACCCAATTTCAATTTATAAGGTGTATATTACCTTATAAATTAGAATGGTGATCCACCTAATTCAATAAATTAAAGGGAATTTAAATACATAACTCAATCAAAATTAATACCACATTTGAAATGAAATGGTCACCATATATGTGGTAATGTGATAATTTTTCCTGACCAAACCTAGTAGTGGGTTGTACGATATGAATCAATTGATATTTATCTGACCTTTTCTTACCACAAAGGGCTTTCCTTAAGAGAATTTAGAGAGGTATGTTTAATTTCATAGAAGGGTTTTATTCTTGTACATTTCTTACCTCATTCCCTATCTATTATAAATACTATTCGAGGAGTGCGATTGGAATATTTTAATACAATTCCACTATGATGACCTTGCGATGTACACTACGGGAATGATGATGATCATACTCCAAAGGTTGTGGGACCTGAAAAAGTCGTAGTACTTCCTATAGTGCCACCTGAGGCACCTCCTATTGATCTTCCACTGGATTCCAATGCTTAGTTCCATGATAGTTTTCGCCAGTTCATGTAGTCTATTCCGTATAGTCCCTGGCCTTCCCCTACCATGGCAGAACTAACTTGAGAATTTTAGAAGCAACATCCTCAGACTTTCTCAGGGGATGAAAGAACTCATTCTATTGAGTCATGGATAGATGACATGGGATATCTCTTTGAACATCTCAAGACACCTACAAAAAAGAGCGTCAATCTCCCTACCTTCATGTTACGAGATTCTGCTAATTGCAAGTGGGATGACATCACTCAGGTCATGCGTCTCCGGGGTATGTTCTGATTAGACTTTAAAATAGACTTCTATGATCAATTGTTCCGACATAATCTAATGGAAGACTATTCTAGGGAGTTCATGCATCTTCATAATTAAACTATGACTATTCTAGATTAAAATTCTCATTACACCGAACACTAGGGTTTCACCCAATCTCTGAACGGTGATGAGTTGACAATTGAAAGGCATTTTGAGGATGTGTTTCATTATTATATCTACTCATAGGTGAATGTATTTTGGTTGAATAACATTATATATATAGTGAAACATGTGCTAATTGCTTAATGGAATCTATGAGAGGATGGTAATGTAATCTAGGGCAGTTCAGTTCCGAGGTAGGGTGATAGTTCTTCTATCAACAGGAAGCACCATTTCGAGGGTGCATGTGATGGCGGTGCAAGCTAGGTGACGTGAACTGAAAGCTCTACAATGTGTCACCATTATGTAAGGTTATGCCATAAGAACCCGAAGTGCATGAAGAACATGATTTAATTATAATCTCATGGTAGGATGGGTCACCATCAACACATATTCCGGACATTTCCTCCAACATCTAAGGAGAGGAGATCCATAACGACACCTCTATCTGGTACATGATCTGCGAATCCACATCAGACTAGGATTTTGTATTCTACCAAAGGGTACCCAAGTCATATAATGACCCCGTATAGGGTGCATGTAGGAATTGGTAGAGATGATTACGAGTGTCGCCGTGGAACCTGAATCAATGATAAAGGGATTATTCACCTGAGGAGAAAAAGAAATGTAGATGAGTTAAATAGAAGGAAGGGAAAAGTGGAAATTCACCCAAATTTTAATGTGGCATATGGTTTAGCCATGCAGTTAGTCAAACCATGCACCAACAATATGACAAACTTTTTCTTAGGATAATGGGCCGCATAGTTTGGGAGCACATTTTTTAATAACCATTCTCTACCCATTCACCCCCCTTATCCTTGGGAATACACTCCATAGAGACTACATTGCATAGTTACACAAATCGTGTTCAGCCTATGCACTTATATTTGAGGAGCCTTGAAGAACCTAGAATGGTTTATTTAACCATGAAGACTGGGTGGCACAATTCATTCAATAGTTCAGCCTAGTTGCTTAATTAATATTTTTAATAGTCATTCCATATATGGTTTAAAGATATTTTTCTATAATATATCATGTTTTTTTATGTCTATCTGCATATGATCTCCCATTCTAATTTTTGTTTCCCTTATTTTGTACTCATAATTTTTTAGAGGAAACTCACTTCATGGTTTGAAATAAACTGTTTCAATTAACAATAACAGAGAAGGGTTGGTGAATGCTTTTAAATGGTATAGGTAAAATATAACTCTTCAACCCCAGTTACCCAGAATCGGTGCATTATTACATAAAATTGGCATGGTACAAGGAATCATGTCCCGAAAGACCGATCAGTTTAGTATCCTTGAAAGTAATAGATACAGACATAAGATTTACAGTACATCATGAAATAAAAAACATTGTGTCCCCTTTGAACACACTTATATCCATTGTCTTATTCCTGCAAGTTAATCCTAGTATACTTCTTTTCGTCCTGGAAAAAATAAAACATAAGAAAGGGGTGTGCTCAGATGCTCAATAAGGATAACATTATAGTGGAAACTGTCATAAAAAAGAACAAACATTTATGTCAATGTATAAGACTATAATAGAAGACTTTTAAACTTAAATGTAAACATGATAGGGAAAAGATAAATCAAATAATTCCATTTACATATTCACATGGATATTCTACTAGTCGAATAATCACATGTTATATCAATAGACAATTTCATAATGATGGAATGCATAATTCCAGACTTCATAACAATATAGTCAAGGCCTTGTGCCAAGACTACAAATAAGATTTTGTCAAGGCCTTGTGCCAAGACACTAGTTTGTCTCATGAGACCTACCGATACATCGAGGAGATATAGAGGGATCCACCCGTCACTTAATAAGTCCAATTAATTCCTCATATGAAAGGGTGAAACATTATCTAAACATTCGTATTAAAACTAGCATACAAAATGTTAATAATTTAACTATAAACCATGAATGGAATAAAAATAGCACACCCACAGTCAAACATAACTCATTCAATAAAATATTAAAGATTGTATTATAATAAATTAACCTCAATCAAAAATAAACACGGATATTGACATATATTAAAATAATCATCCAATCTATTTGAGACAAATATCCCCCTTTTTTCTTGAAAACATCAAAAAGTATCACTATTTATCAAGAAGCTATTTTAAATAGATTTTTGAATCAAAGTGTCCCATACCACATTGAATCTTTTAAAAATAATTTTAATTTTAAAAAATTAATTTCCATATAAATAACTCTTTAAAATCATTTTTAAAACATTAACATTAATGAGAAATATTTAGAAGAATAAATTTTAAAACATTTAAAATGATATTTTAGTTAGAGTTCCTAACCAAATGAGAGATTCTTGAATAAAAATAAATTAGGTAATAAAAACATAATAATATCATGAGAATAAATGGATTCATGGTATATTATGTCAAATTATAGTATATACACCAAATAAATGTGAATTTTCGCATAACAATAAAGAAGACTCAATGGAATGTAAGTTGAGATGAAATACCTTATAAAGACTGTATCCTTAGGTTAAGGATAAATCAATGACATTGTTATGTGTTAAAAATATAAATACAATAAATATGATGGGATATTTAGTGTAAAACAATCATATTACATTCACACATATTCTTGTAACAACAACATCAATGACTTGGATGTTTAACTCAATGAATGAAAATTGACTTAAGATTACCCTTAAAAGTTCATATAAAGGGAATGTGAATTTGTCAATGGAGTGATTATGTTTATCAAAGTTATATCCACAAAAAGAGAAGTGAAAATTACTATATAAATTATAAATAGTGATTCCATACATAATCTTGGAGTAAAATAATCAATGATGTATGTGTAATTCCCAATGAGTGTAATTTGAAATTTGAAATTCCCTTACTGATTTGTTAACTTATGAAACATATACCCCATGAAGTCCGTATCATAAAATTAAGATGTAAATACACAAAAATTAAATTATATTACAAAAATAATAAAAACATGGTTAGTACGTACACCACACAAAAGAAAATAGTGGTAATATAGCATGAATCTCACAAGAAAAAAAAAGTTACATGAAAACCCCTTACCATGTCGTAATCAGTCAATTCATATGACCAAAAGTTAATAAACACCAAATTAATCACATAATAACATGAATATAAAGAGTATAGTGATAATATATATCAAATGTAAGTACACAATACACCACATGCAATAAATAAGTGGCAAACAATGGAAATCTCATAGAATTAAAAGTGAGGTAAGAAAACCCTTACCTTGTAATTTTCCATAGTATAGGGTAGTTTAACCTCCTGTACAATGGTGAAATAATTTTAATTAAATTATAAAGGAACTAAATACATAAATATGATATCATATACGAACTTCTAATATTTCATTGTTAATAATATTTCAGTAGTATCATCGTTTCGGGTTTTAACTGATTTGTTTTCCTTTATATGATTGGTTACATAAGCAATGTTTTTTATGGATATCATTTATATTATTGATATAACGAATTATATTATGTTCATACAAATTATTTTTAATCATAAAATACAAATTATTCTTGAATGGTTACAATGGGGAATGAATCTCATCGTGTTCGTGGAGATGCTAATTCGTACGTACGCACGAGTAGCAATATCATTATATTGATGGTGAAATCATATGAAATTTGATGGTATATAATATATAACGAATCATTATCATGTTATATTTATTATTTACATCAGTTATACTCATTATTATACCCATCCAGATAATAAAGTGTTTGAATAAAAAACTACACCACGACGTGGAGTCGGTAAACCGTACGTACGCATCTATGGTGACTTTGTTATTTATATTATTGATATAATAATGAATATGGATATAAAATATTTATAATTACATCACAATATGTATAAGGTACTGTATTTATTATTTTTGTATGGAAAAAATAAAGAGGAAGTGGAAGAAGAAAATAACATGAAAGAGGGTGATGAAATTATTAACTCTTCCTCGGGTGTTTCCTTTTGAGTTGATCAAAAGGGATCCTTAGGTTGGTTTATGATCCAAGTAAGGACTCAAGGTTGATGAGAGGTAATTTGGGAGGATATTTGGGCAGATCTGGCCTATCCATATGTATTTGGAGGTGTGAAATTAAGAGAAGGGGTTGTACCATTTTATAATAGAGGTGAGGGTCACTTTAAGAAAACCTTGAAATGTTATTTTATAATAAAATAATTTTCTTTATCAAATAGCTAAAAAATGTTTTAACTCTAATATAAAGTGTTTATGGGTCGAAAAGCCTCAACCAATATGTTTTAAACAACTTTAGGTTACCATGTTAACCTTATCATTTATATTTAACTCTTATTTAAATAGTTTAACTTTTATCGTGTATTCTTGTATTCTTACACTATATGGGTAATAAATTTACTCTAAACTTCACAGATAACCTCAAGTGGTTAATTAATGAAATATATAATATTATTTAATCCCTTTTACTGAACCTTAGATTTTTAGGAATATTATATCAACCAATAATATAGTATTTGTTTAAAAACTCATTTATGTCAATTTTGACTGTATTTAGTATTTGGTTTTTGAGAAAATCATAACCGCATGATTACTTTAAAAAAATTATCAACCATAAAATGTCATATTAATCTATATAGTTATTTTAATTCATCAAAAGTCTCAAATTACATTTATTTGTATATTTATAATATCAATTATTTTATTATTTCATTAATAGGGTAATTACTGCATCAACATTGTGTCATAAATAAATATAATTATTTTATGTCTAAAAATTATAAATAAAATACCATTATGTAGGAAATATTTTTAGATTTATAATTAATAATTATAGTTGAATTTATCTTATGTATAACACTATATTAAAAATGGTTTAGTTATTAAACATTGAATTTAACTATTTTAACTCTTCTTTAAATAAAATAATAATAAATGTCCTAATCTAATCCAAGTGAACCGAATATGATCATATTTTATTTATAAGGTTGTTTTTGGTCAAATTACACTATCGAATAGAATTAGTACATGTGTTAGGATAATTACAATATCATTTTTTACCCTTAATTACCCTATTTACTTTTAATCGTGGTAAATAAGTCAAAAGTTATTATTCCCCAAAATATATTTTCATCTTATTGAGTCGCATTATTCTTAATAATTTCAACCAGGTCTCATGGATTTTTGAAATTAGACTCAAAGAAGTGGTAAAATTATGTTTTATGAAAATTTGTAAATGCTCTTAGAAGGTGGGTAAAAGACGGTTAAAAGTTCAATAAAATTTTATACATATATTGTTTATTATAAAATGAATCCAATGAATTAAATTGAACATATAAAAGTATTATATATATTTTTTTACTTAAAATAAATTTAAATAAAATAAATATTTATTTAACTAAAAAGTCGGTTTTAAACTATAACTCAATGTTCTTCAATATTAATCAAAATCTGAATGTTTTCAGAAAAATACCAAATATTTATCCTAAGATAATTTTGATATTAAGAATTAAAAAATAAATTCTATTTTACCAAATTAAAAACATTGAATTTTCATTAATCAATATGAAATTAATTCCTCTTGTCGAAACCAAAAAGCGGGATTTAAAAAATAAAAACTATCAAAAAATTGACACGTATTTATGTCAAATTTAAATGTGAAACTACTTATAATGACCTAAATTTTATAAAATGATAAAAATATAATATAATTATAATTCTAAACCATTATAATTCATATTTTATTACTAGAAATTTTTTCGATTAAAAAAGCTATTTTGAATTATAATTTAGTATTTTTAAGTATTCATCATAATTTGAAAGTAATCAGAAAAGTAACAAAAATTTATTCTAAATAAATTTTTATGTCCCGATTTTAAATAAGAATTTAATTTTTTTAAATTGAATATATAAAACTGTCAACTATTTGTTTTAAATAGGGTTTTCCATTAGAAGGTGGTAAATTTTCATTTTTTGAAAAATAATTCTTTTATCTGAAGAAATGAATTTGTTCTTATATTATGTCTAAGAAACACATAATATGGATTCTAAAATTATATGGAGTGTATAAAATTCAAAATTCAGATAATACTATTCCTAACGACTTTTGAATGATGATTTTGGTAAGTCGTGCTACGCTTAAACTCTGTGTTGCGTGTAGCGCAAACTATTGAATTACATTAATGAAAATAACATACTATGAAATCTTATGGTGTTACATCAAATTCATGGAGAAAATACTATTTATTCATCCGAATATTTTATTATTAGTCATATTAAATTGATATCAATTTACTGAAAAAAATATTAAAACTAGGAAATTAAATCTGACAATAGGATTTCACGTCTTGGAAAATATTGATATACCAAAAAATGGACAATAAAAAATTTAAATAATTATAGTATAGTGTAAAAATTTCATGTATTGGCTTCTCTGATACACATGATAGTTATAAAATAGTACAATAAAAAATGAAATGAAGTGGTTTGGCCAAAACATACTCCACCAGAGAAATATTTCATTTTTCTTGGATCCAAAATTACACATATACCTCATAGATTCCTTCTAAATAATCAAAATCTCTTACATAACACACCCAAAGTATTTTTTCACCTTAATAAATTTTTTAAATGAAAAGTAATTTTCTCAGTCACCCATGATCTCATCCACTACTAGGTTGTGTTAGGTCAAATTCTCACATTACCTCATATAATATCCCCTACGTGAGATACTTGGTATGAACTTAGAGTCACCATGAAATGATTGATACAAGGAATTACAGTATGGGTTGCCTTGGATAGACTCACTAGTTCTTTTTAGATTAGAGTAAAATATAAATACCCTTAGGGATTATTTATAAATCACTTTGGATGGGCCTGAGAATTCACCTTTGGATTAGGAAAATTGTATGGTGGTGCATATGTGATGCTTATTATTTATGTTATGAGCATGATTGAATTATGAAATTGAAATTTGACTTCCAATACAATGTATATTCTTGGGGTCTATTTACCTTGGTTGATTCATTTATTAAGGCCTATGTATTTATCATATATCTCATACAGGAACCACAGTTCAGACATCCGTCTTAGGCTAAAGCTGGTGGTATCGGTCAGGTATCCATTTAGGAACTTGAGCCAAAGTGTTTATTCAATTCTCTAATTACTTTCCTAAATTTATTATATATGTTTCACTGTTCACCTATCGTTCACATAAAATTTATTGATCTAGACACTAAAAGTGGTGGCCTACTGAGATTGTATCTCACACACTACTTTGGCCACCTATAGTACCCAATAAGGCTTCATGATTTTAGGTATTAGTAATGGGAAGTGTGTAGCTTTCGATGCTTGATTGTTCTTCTAGGTTAGAGCATGGGGTAGAGGAACAAGCCTATGCTCAAGATTTTTGTAGTAGTAGTTTTTTATTTTTCCTATATTTTTCTATCATTTAGTTTATGATTTTATCAAATGAATTTCGTGAACTATCATTTTGTGTATATAATAATGATATCATAACCATTTTGTATCATATTTTTATTGAGATTCCTCTAGTTATTTACTTATATTTTTTGGGTTTATTTCCATTATTTATACTACTAGTTACTTTCTACATTGGTTTGTTCTCACTCTAATTTATGAGGTTATTGTATCCCTATGTACACATCCTAGGTGATCGCTTCTACGTAGTGGCCTCTGGTGTTTGGTGAGGCGCACTTGAGGTTTTATGGCCACCATCTCAGGGTACCGTTAAGTGCCACTTAGGGAAGGATGCTTCAAAGTGGTATCAGGGCATATTTTCCTTTTTTTGTCTTACTGTTTGTGGTTAGAGAAGATACTAGGACACTCAAATTTGTTAATGATCCTATTCCTAGGATTAACTCACCCACATACAGGGGAACCCAAATTTCCTATGATGGGTAAATTCTGTTATGCTTTTGCTGTTAGAATTTTATGGATTTTACCATTGGGTGACCCACTTTCTTTGTGTCGTTAATATTATTTAAAAAATTGTTAACCTTATGATATTTCTTTTACCATTTCCCAATCATATGAATGAGTATTAATCATGCATCATACTAGGCATAATTGGAATATAATTTCATGCATTAAGGCATGCCATATTACTATTCAACATGAATTTACTATGTTTCTTGTGATTTCTTTTTGTGACTTATTGTGCATTGATTATTATATATAGAAAATTTAAAAATTTTCTTGTAGGAGCGTGTTCTTACTTGGATTAAGCGGATGCACACTTTCAATTATTAAGGTTTATAGGCCCTTATAAATTGGAATGGTGATCCACCAAATTAAATAATTTAAAGAGAATTTAAATACATAAATTAATCAAAATTAATACAACTTTTTAAATGAAAATTTCACCTTATATGTGGTAATGTGTCACTTTGTCACTTCCAGACCTAGTAGTGGGTAGTGGGCTGTGCTTCCAGTGATCTTTCTGTGAGATTTTATTACCACCTAGGGCTTTCCTTGGGAGCAGGTAGAGAGATATGTATCATTTTTTATAATGTTGTTGTGTTCGCCCTTTCTTTACCACTTTCCTTATCCATTATAAATCTTACCGGAGGAGTGTGCATGGAAAATTTTAGTGTCATTCCACCATGATGACATCACAATGTAAGATAAGAGAGTGGTGATGAGAATTCTCCTAAGTTGGTGAGACCTGCAACACATGTTGTACTTCCTATAGTTCCACTTGAGGCACATTCTATTGATCTTCCACTATCGGAAAATGATCAATTCCAGGTCATCTTTCTTCAGTACAAGTAATATTTTCAGGGTGCTCCCCGGCCTACATCTATTATGGAAGAGCTGACATGGGGCTTTTAGTTGCAACATCCTATGACCTTCTTGTGGGATGATGTACCTCATGGTATACAGTCATGTCTAGAAGACATGGGATCTATCATCAACCATCTTAAGACACCTATAAAGAGGAGGGTCAACCTCACTACCTACATGATATGTGACTACTCTATGCATTGGTAGGATGACATCACACATGACTAACATCACTAGGGTATGGTCTGAGCAGACTTTCATAAATCCTTCTACGATCAATTATTCCTACAGATTCTAAGGGAAGACCATGATAGGGATTTCATTCATCTTCATAAGGGAACTATGACTATGCTAGATTATTATTTTCGTTACACCAAACTCTAGTGTTTTACCTCGTCTTTGGATGATGATGAGTTTACAATTTCAAGGTGTTATGAGGATGGGTTTGGTTATGCTATTTGATCATAGATGATTTTATTTTGGTAGAAAACATTACAAATATAATTAACCAAGAACAAATTTTATAACAGAATCTAATAGTGGATGATAATATGATCTAGGTTGTTTCAGTTCTGTGGCAGGGCAATAGTTCTTCTTGTATTAGGAAGGTCCATTACAAGGGTGTGCGTGGGGGCAGTTCCATCTCGGTGACATGAATTGATAGCTCCATAGAGTTTCACAATTGTAGATGGAAAGGTTATAAATATCCCCAGTACATGAGGAATATGATCGAATTCAAAAATTGTGGAAGTATGGGTGACCTTCATCACTTCTACCAGACTTTTCCTCCAGCATCTAGTGAAAAGAGATCCATACCAACACCTCTATCAAGTACATGATCCAAAATTTCACATCAGGCGGAGATTTTGTCTTCTACCAGCTGATTAGAATGAGTTGGTAGTGGGTGTGTCTGAGGAATTCAATCCCTAGTTCTTTAGAGACAACATTGTGGATATATTCAAGTTATCGAGAAAACATCTCAGGGTCATGGTTCAGGAAATATTACTGTAGTGCAGCCATTGATTTATGAACATAGTTCAAGTCCATTGATGGTTAGAGGTACTATTCTAGTAGCCTAAACATTAGTTTCTGGCCTTTTGAAATATTTCCATCACACTCCTTTATATCTTCTACGGTTGTGGAAAGCTTCGGTCTTTTAATTTAGTACTTATATGGTGTCATGTCTCTCGACACACTATTAGGAGTCATAAAAGAGGGTATACACCAGTGCCAGAAGTGCCCCTTGAAATAGGTGGGTTCTATTTCTTATGTATTTTTTTCTTCCTTGATATGACTAGATTTGATGTCACTCTCGGTATGGATCATCTTGTGCCTTATCATGACCATGTGGATTTTTGTTGCCACCAAGTGTCCTTCACATCACTGGAGGGAAACATGTATATCCATAAGGGAAAATGGGACATCCAGGTAAGTCAAGATATACCCAATCATATAGGTCTAGGAGGGGTGATAAATCAGATGGTGGTTCTCCTTATGAGAGATCAAAGATACAATTTGTATAATTCCCTCCTATAGTGGTTTATTTCAGGGATGTCTTCCATGATGATTTATTTAGCTTATCTCATGAGTGGGAGGTTGAGTTCACCATAGAGCTAGTTTTAGGTGTTGAAACATTATACATTCCTCTATATAGAATGACGCCTATAGAGATCCAAGAACTCAAGAATGATATTGAAGATCTAGAGGAAAAAGGGTTTTATACAACCCAACATATCACCATGGGGTAGTTATATCCTTTTAATCTAGAAGGAAGAAGGTACCCTTATATTGTGCATGGATTACCATCGACTGAACCAGCTTATAGTGAAGTACTGGTATCCATTACCTCATATCGACAACATCATTGAACATATCCATGGAGACACTTTTTTATCTAGGATTTATTTGAGGTTGGTATACCATCAGGTTCTTGTGATACCATCATAAATACCACACACAATATTCTGGAGTAGGTACGACTTGTCTGAGTACTTTATTATGTTTCCTATCTTGGTGAATGTGCTGATAGTCCTTATAGATTTTATTAATTTGGTTTTATACCAATATCATGATTCATTTATTATATTCTTCATATATGACATCTTAATATATTTTTTATCTAGAAAAAAACATGCTAATCATATTGAGATCACTATGAATACATTGAGAGAGCATCATCTAAAAGAAAATCTTAGAAAATTTCACATTTGGATCAGAAAGGTTTAATTCAATGGTCATATTATATCTGAGGTGGGCATGTCATTTTACCCAGAAAAGGTGAGAGTCGTAGTTTTCTATGAGCATCCCAAGAATGTGTTTGAAATACACTGCTTCTTGGGGATAACTGGCTATTATAGAAAATTCATCCAAGACTTATCATTCCTAGAAGCATCAATTGCAGGCCAGACCATGAAGGGTGTGATGTCTGTTTCGTCTGAAACATGTGAGGTATATTTTCCAGAGTTCAATGGGGGACTCACTTCCGCACTAATAATAATTATTCTTGAGTTAGGAAGATAGTATATTTTTTAATGTAATGCTTCAGGGATCATTAAGAGTGTAGTTTTGATGTAAGGTGATAAATTTTTGGCATATATGTCTGGTAAACTAAGGTACCATAAATAGAATTACCCTACACATGACCTAAAACTAGCAGTTATGGTTCATGGTCTATGATATTTGAGGCAATACTTTTCATGATCACAATTTTTTGTTTACACAAATCATAAAATTCTAAAATAAATCTCCACACATTGAAATTTGAATCCCAGGCAGCACAGGTGGGTGAAAAACCTACAGTCATTTAATTTTGAGATTTATTACACAAATAGAAAGGGAAATTACATAGAAGATGCCTTGATCTTGGTGACATAGATGCAATCCATCAATTAGAAATGAAGTGAGTGGATGTTGATGGTTGTATTCTCTGAGATGCATCTTGATGTTTAGGAACAAGATGAGAAACGAGTCTTAGTTTCTCTAGTTGTGAAATCATTACGTCTGGAGTAGTTTTGGATGAGGTAGCTATTAGATTTTGAGAGCCTCATCTTAATGGAGAGCGTCTTAGGAGATAACCTCCATTTTGGTGGGTTTTTCATATCAGTGAATCCCTGATCATCTGTGGACACATATGGGTTCTTATAAATATAAAGGAAAGGTTGATGTGGGAATCACATGACTTTGTTTGGGAATTTCATCCCGGGATTACCATGTTTCAAAAAGATATACATCATCAATATTGGTGTCTAGGTATGAAAAGATTGATATTAGGTTTCATCACACAATGATTCACTTGTCATCATGTGAAGGCAGAGCACCAATGAACTGTTATACTTCTACAACGTCTCTCCATTATTCAGTGAAAATGGAATATCATCACCATAGATTTCATGGAAGTCTTGCTGATATCCCATTACACTAGCAATGCAATATGGGTGATCATCGAAAGGTTGACCAAGGACTCATACTTATTAACTATCCAGTAAACCTTCTCTATTGATGATCTAAGAAATATTTACATCTGGGAGATGGTGAAACTATATAGTATACATCATTCTATCATTTTGGACCAAGACATATGTTTCACATCACAGTTATAGAAAGGATTATATAAGGTGTTGGGTTCATAGGTTATCTATAGTACAAAATACCACCCTCAAATCGATGGGAAGTATGATAAGACAATACAGATGTTAGAGGATATGATTCGAGCCTACATCCTTGATTTTGGAGGATCATGGGAAAAGAATATTCATCTGGTTGAGTTTATCTACAACAACAGTTCCACGCAATGATTTAGATGTCTTCATATGAGTACCTCTAAGGTAGACTCTATTTTTAACCATTATACATGATTGAGGTATGTGAGGTTCCTCTATTGTGTCCTCATGTCATTTAGGAGACTTTAGAGAAAGTCCAGCTGAGTCCAAAGTACACAGTTATAGGTTAATCTAGGAATAATTCTTATACCGATCATCATCATATGCATTTGGATGTTGAGGTGGGACATTAGGTATTTTTTCATGTATAACCTAGAATGGTTCATAAATTAATTAGGAGTCTGGGAAAGTTATCACCTTGTTATTTCATGCCTTTTGAGTTAGTGGAGAGAGTTGGGATGGTAGCCTATCGATTATTTTTACCTCATAGGTATCATTCCATGCATGATTTATTCTATGTCTCTCATCTTTGATAATATCATCCTAACCTATCTCATTAATTTTACCATTAGTATATTGAGATAGAAATGGATGCGTGCTTAAAGAATTATTTGATATGTGTCATTGATCAGAGCACAAAGGTTCTCTAAGGAATGTCATTTCATATGGACTAGCTGTTATGGTAGAACAGATGCGTATAGGATGAGACCTATGAGCAGGAGGTCGGTGTACAAGAATAGTGGCTAGAACTTTTCAAAGATGACATCTTACCACCCTTATAAGGTAAAATCATGAATGAGTTGTCATAAGGAGGTGAGGTTGTGAAATCCTGGATTTTCTCAATGGTACATACCATTCGGTTTTTGTTCAATTTCATTTGTTTAGTCAACATAATGATGCCAAATGGATTCAAGGGGTCCCAAGTGTTTCCATGGCTCATTAAAATCCTAGATCTCTAAAAATTAAAAAGACATATTGGGACAAAATGTATAATAAAATTTATTCCACCCAACCCTCACAATTTCCCTAAATCATGCTATTATAGATAGTTGGGTGTTGTAGGCCCCATGAATTTTTTAAAACTATACAACCCCAGGAGAATGGCCATGTGGGCAACTACTGGTTTTTTATAGTGTATTATTCACATTTTTCACACATGTATATGCCAAGAATTAATCTGGTCCTAAAAAAGTGGTCTTTTCAGACAAAGCGAATGCATATTTTGACTCGGTGATTTATTCTGGGAGGGATGGAAAGGCCGCACAAAAAATCCCAGAGGTGATCGAAAAAAAATCTCTCTCTAGAAAAAAACCACAAGATCCGAGAGATATTTCAGAGATGGCGCACAATATTTTGTGCCACCGATCCAGGCATGCAATATTTCACAACGGCGACCCTGGTGCGCATTCTTTCATGCTGCCGACCCGGGCATGCAATCATTCACGCTGCTGACTCGGGCGCACAGTCTTTCGCACTAGCTGACTTCCGCGTGGATGAAAGGACCCAAAATGACTATAAATAGAAGGGTTGCCCTTCAACTTCTCAAGAATGTGGAATCCAAACTGCCTCTCATGTGAGAAATCAACCTCTTGAACATGCAAAAAATAGCTTTTATGTATGGGACTTTTCGCGACAGGTCTCCCAAGGGTCTTCCTTTGCACAATACCACTCATGCGGAACCCTCTCCCAAATACCATTTAGTCACGGCCCTTTCATGCAATCCCCTTACCTTTTGTGAAATCCATTTCACACAATTCATTTCCCTTGCGCACAATTTATTTCCTTTGCATGCAAACATTGACCAGTTCTTGCGTGCAACTGTTGGGACTTGCACACCCATCCTTGCGCACAATCCCTTTAGTTTTCACGCAAGACCTCAGATCCCCTTAACATGAAAATATATCGGATTGCGTGCACACCGAGTCTCTTTCACACAACTGTTCCAATTGCACATTAATCGCGCAAAACCCTCTCCAATTGCACACAAACCTCCGAGACCACTCACCCGGCCATATCCGCACAAGTGCTCTATTTGAGCACTAGCATCCCTCATTGCGCGTACCTTATTTTGCACGTGTTCAATGCCCCCTCTTCCATACATCATCTTCAGGTGCCACTTGCACCCAAAATATGTACACCACAGCCCATTTTCCAGTGCGACCTTATAGATTTTCACGAAGCAATTTCAAATTACCTTGGACGGTACTGCTTGTTGCATTGTGTCACATCATGATTCTTCGTAGAGGAAAACGAACGACTATTTATTCTTTACATAGCCACGCTAACGTGGACCCTCTAATGGATCAATCCATAAGAAGCCCTTTCCACGACATTACGGATGCCTTCATTCCCTCAAGGGTGGAGGGAATCAGTTATATAAGTCCTAGGGGTGCAGAGAAAACCCACTTCGTCCAAGCTGCAGGATGTTAAACTGCCAGGAAACATCATCCTCAGCACATGACGTTAAACTGTGACCACACCCCGTGCGTCAGACAAGGGGTTCCCCCACCTTGGACATTCTGCACGCCGACTAGTCTCCATGGGAGTGAGATCTTTCCTCACATGTAATGAGATACTATTTACCAGAGCAGTGTCTCTCCATGGGGAAAGGGAAACCACCTTGGTGTAAGACCCTAACCTTTCTTATAGGAGGTAGCACCCCTACTTATCCTCTCTTACAGGGTGCTAAATCACTCTCCCGTTGGGCTTTGTCCCCACCCAGGACTCTATCCTAAAGTAAGTCCCTATCTCCACCTCCCTGGGCTGCTAACCATGCATAAGCCCTTATTTCCTCTTTGTGCTACAGACCACGCATAATCCCCTGTTTTCTTTTTGGGCCGCTAACTACGCGTCAGACCCACTCTACATCCCACAGACGCACCTTCTGCGACTTGATTGTTAGGTCATTGCTGCCTCTTGTTTCTCACACTGAGCATGACTCACGGGGTCTTAGAGAAAGCATTGACCATGACATCCTTTTTGGTAATCCTAGAGTATAAGCCCCATAACCCATCCCAAAATATGAGGACCTTGGTCCCTACCAAGGCAAGGTACGTAGGAAGCCTCCCTATGGTTCTATCCCAACAACTTTTGGTCCCGACCATCTTAACATTGGTTCACCAAACCTGTCCCGAACTATGTGGAATTTGATCCCCACCAAGGAAAGGTATGTAAGAAGCCTCCATGAAGTTCATGCCTAACATCCATTTGTCCCGACCATCTTCATGTCAGTTCACCAAACCCATCTCGAACTATGTTTACTTTGATCTTTTCTACGGAATGGTACGTAGGAAGCCTCCCTCAGGTTCAAGCCCGACACCCTATTGGTTCCGACCCCCCTTCACATCGGACCACCTTCATCCCGCAGTAAATCATATTTCATGCCCCCTTTTCATCCTGCACGACATTAAATTGCATCCACCATTCCAAACTATGTGGTATTTTATCCTTGTCTCCTGGATAAGGTTTGTAGGAAGCCTCCCTAAGGTTCATCCTCATCCAGTGGTAAGTCGTTGTGATCCCATCTAGAAATAATCTATTGTGACCCCATCCAGCGGGATGACACTGTGACCCCATCCAACAGTAATCCATTATAACCCCATCCAGCAGCAAGTCGTTGTGACCCCATCCAGCGGCAAGACATTGAGACCCCATCTATCGGTAAGCCGTTGCAACACCATAAAGCGGTAAGCCTTGTGATCCCATCCATTGGTAACCAGTTGCGACCCCATCCAGTAGTAAGCCATTGTGACACCATCCAATGGTAATCTTTTATGACCCCATCCAGCGGTAAGGTGTTGTCAACCTCATTCGGCGGTAAGCCGTTGAAGTCCCCAATCGATGATAAGCTATTGTTAGGTGAACTATGAGGACTATTATTCCCTGCCACAGTGATAAATAGGAGGCCTCTTTGAGACTCAAGCCCAAAATCACCATCGTCCTCAAGTCAACTTCATCTCATTCATCACCCACTTCACATTGCCATCAATCATCCATTTTGGTTCTTACCCTGGCCACCACATCATAGTGGGGTGATGCCACATCATTCACCATCCCCTTTAACTATGTTCGGGTAGCTAACCACGTTTTAACCCCAACATTAGTGTTCCCTCTAGGGATTAAACCTAGCTAATCCACTCTCGTTAGTGTTCTAATCAGTCTGGTCCATCTCTGGTAGATGCTAAACTCACATAATACCCTATGTTAAACATAGGAATCTGAGGAAAAGCTCAGATACATGACTATGGTATAAAATTCCCCACGTTTTACATGGTATTCCTCGGGATTCCATTCCATCGAGAAGCCATATAATAAGGGGAGGAAACCCAGACATGCCAGTGTTCCAGCATCCAAACAAGACCAGTGATGTCCAACATGACTACTCCCGTGACTGAAGGTTGATGCACTGACCGGACCCCTTGGAATGTCCCGAAAAAATCAGTGAAATTAACTGGTGTCCATGAAGATATGGCACTAAGAAGAGTTTCACAAACAATGCCTTAAATCTGTAATGGAGACCCACACCATGTGACGAATTTCGTGGAGGAATCCGCAGAAGGAATAATTGACATCCCATCATCCTGTTTCGACCAAGGAGAAAACATCCCAGAAAAAGGAATGGATGTTGCCCGCCTTTGCAAAGAGGGAATGTGGGGAAACAAACATTTTAACCATCCTTTAACAAGCCAGATGCATGTGCCCCGATGAAAGCATCAGAAATAAATATGGTGAACCCGACATGAAATAATTCTGCTCAATATAGAGATTAGTAGCGTTCGAGACATCAATAGAATAACATGTCACCATATCCAGTCATTCAGTGCCGGGTCCCACCACAAAAATTGAGGGCCTAGCGTGAAACTCACCAGAAGTTGGGGCAGTCAAAATGTTGGACATCTCGGTCTGCGACGTTGTCAACGTGGATCCATCTTACCATCCATGGAAGAAGGAATGGCATTTGGGAACAGTTCATAGATTCCTTTTCATTCAACGCTAATGGGTCAATCACCTTGATTTTTAGGAATAAAGATATTGCAAAAATCCGATCACCGCCCACCCACCGATGCAGGGGAAGGGGAAATACCAATGCGACAGTTCCGTGTAACTCCATCACTTAGGCAACAATCACCACACCAACAAACACAAGACACCCATGTTTTATATCTCCATCTGAATTCATCCAGTGGAGAGTGATCAACAATCTTGTATACCGGTATGAGGAGTATGGGATTATCCTGACCAGGGATATGGACCGCCAGGATCTAGAGGCATCTACACCTCGCCACCATAGCTTCCCCTAGGGGCCTTATAGGGAGCCACACCTAATAACTCTAACTTTCAATTATTTCGGGAGACTCTCCCCAGAATGCCTCAATAACTCTCTCCCCTACGACGATGAGGTAGGAGATGTGCATGCCAACCCGGTTGGGATCCTATATCAGGGGACCCCAAGGAGGGATCCCACTAGGCCACACCAACACCACTATCTCATCCCACAAGTTGAGTAGCAGGTAAACCATGCGTCATCACTGTTGGACTAGGTCCGGTTGACCCGACGCCAGCATCGAGCATAGGCCAAGGAGGATGCCCGCCAAGGATCGTCAACGTCAGCTACTACTATGGATCAGGCCACTGCCAACATATATCATCAACACCTTATGCATAGTGAGCAGGGGAACTTGTATACCCGACCAGGATCAAGGCCCCAACCGCCCTACAGGTAGGCTAGGTTGACTCTCTCGGCCGCCGATGTAGGTAATGGTCGCCGCCAGTACGGAGGCCCTCCCCGTACCACCACTATAGAGAACGTAGGTATTTATTTCTTTTAGTATCGGCGTGGAGGTCTGCCTCATGCTACCCTTAGTCCGAATAAAGGACCTCCCCATGATGGTGACACCCAGCACAAAAGCCTCTCCCATGCTCATTTCATCGGGTATGGAGTTATCCCACCTACCATAGACCTTTGGTGTGGGGATGTTTCAAATCAGGTCAATCTCTAGTGTGGGGCCCTCCCCATGTTCTGACAGTTATGATGAAGGTCCTCCTCACCTCAGCAACTAGAGGGGTGAAGGCCGGCCTTTCTTCACCAGCACCCAGTAAGGAGGCCCTACCTATGTTCGGCATGACCAGTATGAGGACCTTCCTTGCATTGATGTTGCTAGGGGAAACAAGCATGGGGGTCCCATCAATTCTTATAGGGCTCATGCGAAGGTCCTACTTACTCCAGAACTAACCACATAGGTCCTACCCATATCCCTTTTTATATTTTCCCAGGGCTCCTCTCACCCCAACTTACTCAGGCGGAAGTCCTCTACACCCCCAAGAACAGTATGGTTGAAGGTCCTCCTCATGCCAGAAATATACACTACCCTGATGAACCATCTCAAGCTAGGAGGATGGGTCTTCTCCACCATAAATGGAATTCTGAGAAGATTCAGACTGAGATTAAACTAGTTTTCTTCTTAGATTCTGAAGCCGAATATAACTCAACGATAGAACACTTGCCCAGGTCCTTCATGTCAACGGCCCGGTCAGGAACAAGACGCATCATACAAGTAATCCCAGAATGTGAGGTCCATTGGATTACCATGTCCCACTATAGGTATATTCAAGAGGAAGAAAACTTTTCAACTCTGAAGGTTACGGATGTGAAATCTCCACCTTCATCGCCAGAAGCACTCTATACCTTGACTAGAGATCACATAGAGCTATTCTCGGGACCAATGGTGGACGAGCAGCAGTGTGGAACATCGCCAATCGTCGTGGTTCCCACACCGTAAACCATTTAAGTCATCCCCTCTTAATGAGATGTCATGGCTAAGTCACTTCACACTTTGGAGGGTAGCCCTAGATGCGGTAGTTTATCTACTATCTCATCGTATTCTCTAACAGAAAGCATGTCGTCCCAATGATCTGCTTTAGTACTGTTATCCATTCCCCAACCGCCTCTGGTTTATGTGTGGGGAAATGAAGAGCGAGACCCTGAATCTGAGCCTAGGAGTTTGTTGAATATTCTCCTGGCAGACCTCTTCCCTGAGATGTTTTGGCCGGTCGTAGTGCCAAATTTCTGTGTGTAGGAATACCTTACCTAAGAGGATGTCGAATATTTTCACCAGACTCCCTGGGAGACTCATTTCTATATTCGTCATCAGCGAGTGTCTTACCTAAAGATCCTAGAGCATTTTTAAGACATTGGAGAGAAATTCCATCTGGTTGATCTGTCCGCACTCCCTGTGGCTCAGCGCCCTGAGTCACCAGGTCACCGTAGGACCCTCCAGAAATGGTGCCTTCAGAGATTCAAGGTACTCCAAAAGATTATCAAATAGGCTTCCCCCATGTTTAGATTAAGGGATGGGGGAAAATATTCTACCCTCATCTTTTGTCCTATCCGGTGCCAGCTCGACTTGCCAGGAGATATGGAGGACATGCCCCCTGGTGGAGCCACGATCAACACAGACAACCTATCGGAAGAGTAAAATGATCTAGAGCTCATTGATGGGGACTTCCTACCTGAAGGTGTGCCACAACTATTGGATTCATTGGGTATGGTTGCTTTCCAATAGAGGAACCTGCTGGGTCTCCCCGCTCCCACTAAGGTATTAGTCCTTAGGCAGAATCACGGTAAGGGAAATGAACTACATGGAGCTTTCAAGCCCTCTGACCCATATGGCTTAGTGGAGAAGGTATAGGACGACCCTGAGAAAGCCATGTTGCATCAAAAACTTGCCGAAAAGCAGAAGGTGGTCAACGAACTCCAAGCATAATGTGCAGGAGAGCGATGACTGAACTATAGTGATCCTAGGCTAGGGAAGTAAGGGAAGGCATAGCTCCCCCTTGGTGAATTTCCTCTAGGTGACCTTGACCATCCTACCCATGAAAATAGGGTTGAGGCTGGAACATACGAAAAGATGGTGTGGTATGTATCACCCAATCCTCTTGAATGGTGTGACAATCATTCAGATCAAGCTCAGATTCCCCCAACTGCCCTACAGATCGTTCCACCAGTCACTCTACGAGCCAATGGTCCACCTTATAACGTTGAATAACCCTACAATTCCTTAGTAGTTAGGGATCCCTGTCAAGACAGGAACCCCCTCCCATATGATCTAATAACGCCACTCATTGCCTATCTCGAGGCATTAGAGACGCTACAGGTGGCGCTTCCGCCCTATGGAATGCCTTATCCGGCATGGGTATATGATATGCTAGCACCTCTGGGATTTGGGAATCCCACCTTTCCCCCCTTCAACTGGATAATGGAACTGCCACAGCACCTGGACAACTTTACCTCAAGGTGTGGCCTCATGTTGGGAACTTTGGCGCAGTAGGAGGACTCCATGCTCCGATGTTTTGTGCAGACATTGGAAGGGCCTGCATTTTTTTGGTAAAACCAACTCCCCATCAGATCAATAACTGGCTGGGAGGTCCTGTGTCAGAAATTCCTCTACCAGTTCAGTTCCACCATGTGGAAGATGAGTATCTAGGACCTCTTCAAGTTCAAGCAGAGGCCTGATGAGTGCATCTCCGACTTTTCCGCCCAGTAGAAAGGACTCATGTATTCTATTGACATGCCATTGACTCAGGAAAAATTGTTGACGATGTGCATAGGGAATTTTAAGATAGTGCCAATCTCCTCTCTGATTAGACAGATCTATCCTAGGGGATTTAAAGACTTATCTGATAAATCCCAACGCCTAGAGGAAGCCACACAATAGGCCATGTAGGCACGTCCGTTGCCTCCTGCGATCCATTGAGATGGGCCGCCTGGGCCGAGCCTAATGTAGTGTCCCAAATAGAGGCCCCAAAGAAACTAGAGTTGTGGGATGTATATCTACCTCCACAGCCTCACAGAGGCCCTCTACCTAAGGCACAACCACCGGTCCAACATCGACCACCTCAGAATCATCAGGTGCCCCCACACAATGCACCGCCATCGCCCAGAAGAAATAACAATGCTCCACATCCTCAGTAGGCTCCTCTATCCCCTCATCATGTTCATGCTCTAAGGAACCCATTTCTAGACAGAAGAAACAAGACCCAGTCATTCAACGAGGAACAGGTCCCTGGTTTCATACACTATTCCATGGAGCAAGGGATTATACGTTTTCTAGAGTGTAGAAGACCGGAAGAGGAAAAGATCACTAATCACCCTAATTAATTCCCCTACCACCGAATCCTGAGGAACACTCTAAAGAAGTTCTATGTATTAAAATACTGGCTTCAAGACCAGGTAGATAGCAACATATTCTATTTAGGTCTGACTCCGACATAGGTATCATGCATCTTCGTGAGGCCAGATAGCAGCAGCGATAATGAGGTCGAGTGGCATCCATTTTCCAGGCACGGATCCTAGAAGTATGATGACTTGATGGCTTGTAAAACAGTCACATGTAACCATTATGTCATCCGAGCGTTCCTGAATTGGCCGGATCCTTTAGAAATCAAAGCCACCACTTTTTCATCGTCCTCTCATCTGGCCTCTTCCCAGAAGAGAAAAAACCAGCGACGTAAGGGAAAACGAAGTCCCCCACTGATTCCATCTTCATCCTGTACTCTCTGTTAATTCATTCCCCCAAAGATAGAAATCCATCCTAGAATCCATCCAATAGTTGACAAATCATCAAGTGACTGTCAAGGGTACGCCTTAGTTAACACTGTAGAGCGGGTAAATCCCTATATGATTCCTGAAAATGAAGAGTTCAAGGAAGATCCTACCAATTTCCCCATCCATCACCAGAATCGACAGATACGCGGTTATATGGTCCATCAGAGTACTTCGATTAGCATATACAGGTAGGATGTGCATGCTACTGAAGCCAGGTAGTAGGCTTAGCACAAAACACATCAAACACAACCTTCTCATCTGGTGACATTAGTTCTTCCATCAGTTCCATTCATGCTACTGGATCCGGTAGAGCCACCTAGACCTCATTGTGACCTGCCACGCCCTACTACAGGATGTTCTTAGTCATTTATCCCTCCTTTGGTAGTCACTCTGCAAGCTTTGACTAGTGAGCAGTGGGATATTCTCAGAACCAGCCAGCTTCTTGTCCAGTTAATAGGGACCACCATACCTCCTATCATAGAGATAACTCATGTAAGAATAATTTCACACATGGCCTGGAAGTATGATGTTCTCAAACATCTTTCCATCATTCCAGAAAGGCTCTCCATAGTTGAGGATATTTTCTTCTCATCAGACATGCGCGAGGATCTCAGTGAGGCATTAATGAGCCCCCTCCAGTTTGAGACAGAAGTAGCTGCCTCAAATGCCTTCCATGCTGAGGAAATCAAGAATAATGAATGATAGGACATAATATCATTCTCTAGAGAAGATGAAGTCTCTCTTATACATGGGAAAATTTACCCACTGTACATCATCTACCAGTTCAATGGCGTGGATGTTCACCACTGTCTCATTGACATGGGCTCTAGGATCAACCTAATCCCGACTCAGACATTGCGAAAAAATGGGATTGTATGAAGATAATATGAGCCCCTCTGACCTAATAATCCAAGGCTGTGACAGGACGGAACAGACACCGGTCGACAAGATCCGCTTGAAGACCCATTTTGGTGGCCTAGTCTCTAGCAACAAATTTATGGTCGTCTCCCAAGACACGAACTATAATGTATTAACGGGAAGGCCATGGATCCACTTGAATATGGTGGTTCCCTCATTATATCACTAGTGCCTCAAATACTCTCTCAATGGTCAATTGGGTATGATTCAAGCTGATACATCTCCCTTCGCTTCTTGTGAGGCCCACTATTTGGATGCCGACTACTACAAGAGAAAGTACAAGCATATTCAAACCAACGAGGTTGAGCATGCGACGGCTGATACTGACTCGTGGATAGATCTAGATGAGGCCTACATCTTTCCAATCCACTAATTGGAGGATACAACCCCAGACCTGGTTCAATGATTCTTTGTGTCTGGAATAAGGGGGAACACATTCCTAGTCCTAAGCCATGACATAGATCACCTCATACTCCTATAAAAATAAAGATTAGGTGATACTAGAGCCTCCTACTCCCATAAGATATTGGGATATCCGCCCCATAGAGATATCTATACGCCATACTTTTTTGTTTTGTTGGGTTGGAATTTACTGGCTAAAGCCGACACACCACTATTGATTCGATATCATCAAGCGTGGACCCTTGAGCCATAGACCAGATGGGATTGGATCAATGGCTTTCATTTCTATGGACGCGGATGTACAAGTGTTCCATGATACAGTGTCCACTGCCACTCAGGCTGGACCTAGCCTCTTGTCAGGATCTGCCAACTAAGAATCAATTCCTCCCACTGTGGATTCCACCACCATAAGTGGGGAAGAGGATTTGAAGGGTTCTCCTCCCACCTTTGAAGATGGTGTCTCTTCTACAATAGACATGTTGGTACAAGTGAACCTTGGTAGCGAGGCAGACCTGAAACCCACATTGATTAGTGCCTCCATGCCCCTCGAGGAGCAATGGAAGTACATAGAATTCATGAAACGACACTATGACCTATTCTCCTAAAGTTTTGATGAGATGCCAGGACCTGATCTTTAGGTAGACGTCCGCCACCTCAGTCTCCCGGAAAATCATCATGGGTCCAAGAATCCTCCCAGAAAGATGAACCCTTCTCACAATTCCATGGAAGATGCATAAGTTGATAAGATCATCAGTGCCAATTTCATCAAGGAGGTCTAGTACCCCAAATGGCTAGCCAACATTGCGCTAGTTAGGAAGAAGAACAGACAAATCATAGTCTACATCAACTTCCAAGATCTCAACTGTCACTGTCCGAAGGATGATTATCCCCTTCCTGTGATAGAGTTGTTGAGTGACGTTATATCTAGATTCCATGCACTCTCCGTCATGGATGGGTACTCTGGGTACAACCATATCTGAATGGCCCCCATGGATGAGATGTCCATAGCCTTCAGGGCATCGTAAGGTACTTTCTGTGACCAATTCATTCTCTTTGGCTTAAGGAATGCATGTTCCACTTATCAGCGGGCTATGCATCGCATATTTAAGACGATCCTTAGAACATTGGTCGAATGGTATGTGGATGATCTGGGGGTAAAATCTTGCCAGTGTCAGGACCATCTCAAAGGCCTTGAGAAAGTGTTTAGCTTCCTCTATTCTTGTCACCTGAAGATGAACCAATTGAATCATGCCTTTAGGGTCACCTCTTGAATGTTTTTCGGCTTCATCGTCAGATACATGGGTATGGAGATCGACCTAGAGAAGATCAAGGCCATTATCCAAATTTCTCTTCTGAGGATCATTCGGGAGCTTCGAAGTTTCCAAGGACACTTGGCCTACATATGCCGATTCATTGCGAATATGGCCGGAAAGTGTAATCCCTTTTCGTGGATCATGAAGAAAGTCACTATATATGAGTGGGATGAAGAGTGTTAGACTGATTTTGAGGAGATCAAGAAGTATCATTTCCATCCTTTAGTATTAATGCCACCTGTCTCCAAAATTCCATTGGTCCTTTATGTGACCACCCTGGAACAATCTATTGGTGCCTTTCTCACCTAGAATAAAAATGAGGGGATGGAGAACATCCTTTACTACCTCAGCTATATGTTCCTTGATACAGGGACCAAATACCCCCCATCGAAAAGGGATGCCTTTCACTAGTAATAGCAGTAAATAAATTGAGACAATACTTGTAGAACCATGAGGTACAACTGGTGTCCTATGTAGACCCACTAATGTACATCCTGAACCGCCCCATGTTTACAGGACATATAGCTCAGTGGGTAGTGATTCTCCTGCAGTTCGGTATCACGTTTGTCCCTTAGAAATCTATTAAGGGGAAAGAATTGGATTACTTCCTTGCTTCCCATCCAAATCTTGCTGAACAGTCCTTGAATATTGATTTACCCGATGAGGTGATCCTCCCGGTAGGCCAGGACATGACGTACTGGCAAATACACGTCAATGGTGCTTCCTGAAGCCCCACTAGAAGGTGGATAAATGATCCTAGACTCAATAGAGTAGGCATGGGTATTATCTTTATTACCCCAGTAAAATCCATTCTTCCATACTCATTCAAATTTTCAGAAGGCTACACCAACAATGAGGTAGGGTATCAGGCTCTCATCACTGGCCTCAAGTTGGCCCTCGAGATTGATGTGCCCCATTTGCAAGTGAAAGGGGATTCCAAACTAGTCATAAAGTAGATAAATAGTGAATATGTCATTAGAAATTCAGAGATTTTACCATTTTTGGAGCACACTCT
Organism: Viscum album; assembly: GCA_963277665.1. Classification (NCBI taxonomy): domain Eukaryota; kingdom Viridiplantae; phylum Streptophyta; class Magnoliopsida; order Santalales; family Viscaceae; genus Viscum; species Viscum album. The sequence goes on along the minus strand of OY728157.1, from coordinate 194,379,798 downwards.
CCAGCTAATTGACCAATTCCCATATCGTCTAGAAGTTACTCATGTCCCAAGATCATCGAACAATTGAGATGACGCCTTGGACGGCCCGACTGCATCACTTGAAGAACCTGAGTAGGATGATCTGATTATCCATGTGGCACATCGGAGATTCATTTCTCATGTCACCTCAGATAACAATGATGAAAAAAAGTGATACATATTACCGTCGAAGCCTCCACGTTAGGACCCCCAGATGCAGTTGTTGAAGTGGCTCCCAATTGGAGAGCCCACTTTTTCGAGAATCTCCAAAATGGTTACCTCCTAGCTGATCGGGCCGAGCGCGAGCGAATCCAACTCCATGTGTTGTAGTAAACCCTCCAGAACGGCCCTGGCCCTGAGAAAATCCTATACAAGCATGGGTTTTATGGGGTTATACTCCATTACATTCAAGGAGTTGAAATTTCTTAGGTCATGAAAGAGGTTCACAACGGTTCCTGTGGGGCTCATCAGACCAGGACGAAGCTATATCACCAGATCTAGCGATTGGGGTACCTTTTGCCCTCTATGATCCATGACTACATCAAGTCCACCAAGATATTCCATGTGTTCCAAATCCATAATAATTGTATGCATCAGCTTCCAGAGCCTATCCACTCCACTAAATACTCTTGTCCATTTACGGTGTGGGGACTTGATTTCATGGGACCATATCCATCGATGACAACTCATGAGTGTAGATTCATCCTGATGACTACAGATTTTTCTTCCAAGTGGGCAGAGTGAGTTCCACTCAAGGAGGTCAAGGCCCATTCCATCTTTGTATTTGTGAATTCCAAAACGATCTACTGATTTGGAGTCCCTCCTTCCATCCTCACCGATCACAGAACGAACTTCAGAGCATCTGATCTGAAGAAATTATACGCTAAGTACAACATCCATTATAACCACACCTCTCACTATCCTGCACAAGAAAATGTACAGATCGAGTCATTCAATAAGATACTCTTTATCATTCTGCCGAAAATGGTTTGTCAGAATAAGAAGAGTTGGTCAGACAAGATCCCCAATGCCCTCTGTGCTTATCGGACGACGACTCAAAATTCCACCCTAGTGACTCCATATTCCCTGGTGTATGGGATGGAGGCCGTCCTACCCATCGAGATTCAATTTCCCAATTTGGGAACAACTGTCTATGATCAGAAATCTTCAGATAAAGTAGCCAAAATCCATCTGTATGAGTTGGAAGTGCTCGACGAGAACATGATTTATAGCCTACATAATCTGGAAAGGCAACAGAAGAAGATATCCAATTTTTTCAAAAAGAAATTTTTCCAACTTTATTTCTTGAAAGGTGACTTGGTATTGGACATGAGGGAACCAATGATACCTGGTTGGAATCCACCCAAGTTAGATCCCAAATGGGAAGGACCTTACATCATTCACATGGTTTAATCCAACAGTGCATACTCACTAGTTACCATGAATGGTGAGCGTATAAATCCTCCCACCAATGCCATGTTCCTCAATCAATACTTTGCTTGATCCATTGGGTCCCACATTACCATAAACTGTACAGTCTCACATGACCATAAACCGTACAGTCCCACATGAACATAAACAGTATGGTCATACATGACCATAAACTGTGCAGCGTCCTGCAAGACGTTAAACTGCATCTTCAAAACTACGTATGGCTTGATTCCCATCATCATGGGATATGTATGAATGCTCAGATGCCTCGTCTTGAGTTCAGCCCCAGTTTTCTCATCGACTGTCCCCTCCTAGGCATAGTTTTTTAGAGGATATAACATGGAATCGTAATGTCTTTTTTGGCCCCACCCATGTAAGGGTTACAATTATTTTACCATGTTCCCTCCTTCATTCTTCTAATCCTCCCATGTCCTTACAGCATGACACTGAACTTCATGGCATTTTTAGAACTATGTATGGCTTGATTCCCATCCTTATTGGATACATAGGACCGCCCGAACATTTCATCTATATGCCCAGACCCAAACTTCGGGACCTCCCATTAGGATGAAACACATGATGTGGTGCGGGATTTCACCCTCATCAAAGTCATGTTCATCATGACCATACCATTTATCCCTCTCCCCTGAATTTCTCTATCACTTCGGATGTCGAACATGATGTGGGATTGAATGGGAACGTTTATGCTCCATTACCCCATAATATTGGTTCCCATTATCTTTCACATCTGAAGGGTCCCCCGAGCGATAAGGATACTTAGCCTAAGGGCTCTCCTATCATTTCGGGCCAACACCCTCAAGTGTTTTAGACAACAAACAGATATGAGTCCTGCGTTGCGAATATGTTTAGCAGTAGATGTTCATTTGTTTTTCTCATTTTGTGTAACAGAATATAGATGATGTGTTTCGAATCTGGTCAACAGTTATCTTTTGTCATTTCCACCACCCCCATATGTCCCAAACATAGAGTGTAGTGGTTCATTCGGCCCCGCCATCTCTCCAAATCTCGGTCTTCTTCGAGCAGGAGGGTGATTCCTATTGTCGAAACCTTATGTGATAGGGATAGCCTAATCCTTCTCCTTGTTTCCCACACTGAGCATTACTAATGTGGGCTTAGTAGTTATGAAGGAAATGCCTGCATGAGAGGTCATCTGGTTACAATTGGCCGGGATGCTCAGCCTCAGGTCCTTCGACCCCTATGGTCCCCAGGCCCAAGTTCTCATTTAGGATTGTATCGTGCGGTATGAACACACAACTTTATTTATGATAGGATATTTCACCATTCCACACATATCTCCTTGATACATCCCTCCATTCATTTATCTTCTATCCCAGGAGCACATGCCCTGCCATGCTTTCTGAGTCCCATCATTTGGGCTTCTATCACCCCCTATGTCCAAAAGGACCCCCAAATGGCATGGATGCTCGGCCCAAGGGCTCTCCTACATTTACGGGATAACTCCCTCTAGGATTTTGAGAAACAAATTGATACATGTCCCGTGTTGAAAGTACGGTCAATGGTTGATGCTCAATTGTTTCCCCCCCTTTTGGTCACACAAGGGTGGATTTTGTGTTGCAAACCTGGTCAACAATTGTCCTCTATCATAGTTTACACTTTATAGCCTTCTATAAGCAAGATAATTTTACCTCTTTGTCCCTTGAATATGACATTAAACTAGGAATATACGGTCCGAGTTCTATGAACCTAAAATAAGATAAAATTTTTCCTCACTGCATAAAGTTTAACAAAAAACTGGCCGGGAATTTCTATCAGAGGCCCATCCTTAGGCCCCATGGCCTTCTAGAGCCCCTGGCCCAAGTTCTCACATAGGGTTGTATGGTGTGGTGTGGGATTATGTACTCATTCACATCGGGTTACTCATTGTTCTGTACACATCCCCTGAAGAGATAACTTACCCTTACCTTCTTCCTCACTAATAGACGTTAAATTGCAAGTTGGACATGACATTTTTTCCATGGTCTAGCCTAAGGCCCCTTGGCCATTTTGGACCCCTAGCCCAAGTTCTCACTTAGGGTTGTATGGTATGGACTCACATCCTTATTCATGTCAGGTTACTCACCTTGTTGTACATGCCCCTCATTGGGGTATCTGAACTTTATTTACATCGACCATTTCCCAGAACTACGTGTGGCTTGATTCCCACCCTCATGGGATAAGTAGCAGCACCCGAACGTCTAGTATTTGGGACTATCCCTATCTCTTAGAAACATCCCTATCATTTTGGCCCCTAGGCCCTCATTCTTCTAGAAGATGGGTATACATTGTCGTAAGGGCTTATGCCCCCATTCATGACAGGTTTATAACAACCATGCCTGATACCTTTCTCTCCTGAGTGTCCATCACTCCCTTTCTCTGCTTCATCTCTTTGAGTCGGCTGCCCTTAAGTTGGGTCCCTCTGCCCTCTTCAGTGACTCAACTATTGGCCCATGAGTACTCTGGTCTAGAACTTAGAGTGTCAGATTCTACATGGACATGTTTTCACCCATTTTTTAGGCTTCGTGTTCCCCTTCTTTTGGGATTCCATTATATTTGACATTTGAAGGGACCCCCAAACAACATGGATTCAAGGCCTAATGGCTCTCCTACCATTATGGGCCAACGTCCATGAGTGTTTTAGACAACAAATTGATACAATCCTCGCATTGTGAATATGTTTAGTGGTCGACGCTCATTTTTTGTTTCCATTTCAAGCCACACGATACGAACACTGTATTTCCAACACGGTCAATAGTTATCCTCCATCGTCATGCTGGCCACTTCAAGCCTTGAATGTTTGTTACATGATTCAAATTATTTTTCACCCCATCATGTCCAAATAGAATTACTAAAATCCTAGAACTATCCCTCAGTGTGCATTGTAACATTAGGAAGAAAAAGCCACAGTAAAGGCATCATTCAGGGCTCCGTACCAACATCCCTATGGCATGATTTCTGGGTATTGAAAATAACCTCTTCCTCCCTTGTTCCCCACACTGAGTTTGACTCACGTGAGATTAGGGATTGGGTTGAGGTCCTTACTTACATGGAATGATTTCACTTCTCCATAGACTAAGCTCTAAGACCTTAAACTAAGGCCTCCATCAAGAATTACGTGTGGCATGATTCCCATCTTCAAGGGATATGTAAGAACTCCTAGACGTCTCGTATTTGGGTCCAGCTCAAGTTCCATTAATTTATCACTTATGTTTTGCCTTCTGATCTGTAACTCTTTTGGGACCGTGTGGCATGGTATGGGATTATGTTCTCATTAATGTTGGGTTTGCATTATCCATACCACATATGCATTTTTTTAAGAGTTAGACCCCCTACTTCCTGTCCCACATAACATTAAACTGTATGTTGTCTCGCACGATGTTAAAAGACACCTTCATGAACTATGTGAGGCTTTATTCCTATCCTCATTGGATAAGTAGGAACATCCGGACATCTCTTCCTCAGGTCCAACTCAATAAGGGGTAGCCTCTTCTTTCCCATTTCCATTAACCTTTTCTGGGCCCTCTGCCTAAGGTTTCCTCCTCGGAATCTCCACCCTATGATGTGGACCTCATCCTCAATCACGTCGGGTATGCTTTATCACACCACACCCATTCCCTCTGAAACCTCATCTCTCATGTATATGTCTGAGACATATGACATTAAACTATGATGCCTAGTACCACATGACTTTAAACTATTAGGTCTGTACTGCATGACGTTAAAATGAATGGTTGGTCCCCTCACATGACCCTAAATTGTGACATTATCATCCTGGATTCATGAAAAAAATGACATTTCACCATGATATCCTCAATCGAGGGGGCCTCATGTTTTGTATCACTCATACGTTGTACCATTTGTCAACGCCTCATACAGATTTATTCTAGTGGTGATGCCTGGTCATTCTATCCTAGGTCCATCACTTAAAAAAATCAAACATTCATCCTAAAGGACAAACAAGATCTATCAAATATCACTTCTTTCAGTGCAAGGGCCAAACCCACACAACCTTATTATCTCTGACCATAGTATCATATCGTGTCTCTTATAGAACAACATGTTTTTTGATTCACATCCTCATGGGATACGTAGGAACACCCATTCACTTGGCCTTATGCCCAGCCTAACTATCATTTTTAACCCCTTGACCTAAAACTTCCCCAAGGAACATAGGGTGATCTAGACTCTAGGTACTCATTCATATCGGGTTTTATAATAACCTCACCATGTGTCTCCTTCATTCCCTACCATCTATGGTTTGATCTCTATGACTATAAACTAAGATCACTCTCCATCCTTGCCGCAAGAAGTTAAACTACATGAAATCTTCTACTATTACGTACAGATTGATTCCCATCCTCATGGGATATACAAGAATGACTAGACATCCTATCTCTAGGTCCAGCCCCAGGAATCTAAAATCATGTCCCCTCTCTTTCAGCCCCTCAACCCGAACTCTTTTGGGAATGTGTGTTTTGGCGAATATCTCATAGATCCTCATTCACGTCGGGTTTTAAAAAGGCCACACCATGTGCCTTCCTCGTCTTTCCCACACTTGGTCCGATTTCTATGAACCTAAATGAAGGTCTCTCTATGGTAAATGTGTGCCATGTTTGGCTATTCTACCTCCTTTCACACAGTCCATTAAATCAAGTACCCCATTAATGGTCCACCCTAAGACCACAAGATGGAAGTGTGCAACACCAAATCTGTTGTCCCTGGGAAGGGACTTGACACCCTCTATCTGATATGTCTTATTTTCATACTCAGATTTGTTTTGACAATGATCCTGAAGTGTGGAGTTTTTCAGCGAAGTTCCCCCCATTCCGTGTCCAAGATTTGTGAGCCCGTTATTTGGATCCACATCCTATTCCACATCCAAAGGGACCCCCTTCACAGCCTATTCTCATACCACCTCGTCTCACCTACCGTCTTGGGCCAACGCCCCTAAAGACCATGGATGACATTTGCGACAGGTCCGATGTTTCAAACATAGTCAATGGTCGACCCTCATTTGTCTGTCCCCATTCCAGGCTAACACGATATGGATGATGGGTTTTGAACATGTTCAATAGTTATCCACTATATTCACGCCACTATCATTGGTGTCAAGATCTCGAGCTTCATGATTCACATATTTCCACTTCTATATGTTCAAGTAGAATTTCGACATACTCGGCTTTACTTCTTCGGGCATCTAGGTGTGTCACATTGGTGGGTCAGCATCATTGGAATGAAGTTCACCGAGCATGCCCTCACCCCTAACACGTTCCTTCCTCTTTCAAGAAATTCCCACCACTACTCCATATTTACCACATCAAGCACCACTCACGTGGGCTTAGTAGTTTTGGTAGGATGTGTACTGGCACAACCGTTCCATACATAGCCTTAATCGTCCTTCATGTGGTTAAACTATTCTCTCAGAACTATGTTTAGAATGAATCTCATCTTTATGGGATACGTAGTGACTCCAATGAATCTCACCTGGGGCCCAGCCTCAGGGTCATTAACCCTCTTGGACCCTTTTGGCCCCATCTTGGTCTACGTATTATGAACATTAAACTATGTGCACCGTCTAAACTGTATGATGCAAAGATATAGGTCCTTCCATGTACTTACCAAAGAAGTCATATTCAGAGGCATGTTTGATCTCTGATTGGACAGATACACCTGCCTAATGTGTTTCCACCATAGTGGAATAATGTCAAGAGTGTTGGGTTTTGTTCAAACAAACCACCACTCTACACTCCAGGCTTTGTTATCCCTTTATTCGGACTCTTGTACTATTTCATGTCTAAAAAAAACCCTAGATGTATGGATGTTTGGCCTACGACTCACCTACTATCCCAGTCCAATGTTTTGGAAGACTAATAGATGAAATTCTGAGTTAGGACCCATGTTTTAAACATGGTGAGTGGTCGGTCCTCATTTGCTATCCCCGTTTCAGGCTAATGCAATACAGATACTGTGTTTCGAACATGGTCAGCAGATATCTTTTATTGTCATTCCATCCCCACAGTGATCCAAATCTGGGGTACTGTGATTCACAATTTCCACTCTCTTATGTCTGGATTAATTCTAACACCCCCAGAGTTACCCCTCTTGTGGGCTAGATCACATTGGAAGGACAACATGTTTATTGATCTGTGGTCCTCTTCCTCCGATCGGGCCTCTCCCATTTCTTCCTATAAATCCGAGTTGGTTGTTCAATATTCAGATGCATGAATCTTGGTTGGAACTCCAACATTCAAACAAAGTAATAGTGATAGCATCCCTTGTTTATCACATCGGTCATGACCCACGTGAGATTTGTAATGGATTACTATTTATTTCACGATTGTGGTAGAAATTCCTTGATCCAAATGAACAAGTAAATAAATCTATTCATTCATGCAGTTCAGAACAAGAGGTAGTAAAAAGAAATGAGTTTATGAGTTAGATCAAAATAGGGCCCTTAGGGATCAGCATCTTGGATAGATCACTCTAGCACCGCTACCTTTTGTCTTGTGGCCTCTAGGATTGCCTCTTTCCCCCTGAGAACCCTCTCTTCATAAGTAGCTGTAGAGTGCAGTTCACTGACCCTAGCCTATGATTGCTTCTATTTAGTTTGATCTATAGTCATTTGGTGAGACACTTCCTCTATCTTCTCTTTTCTTCTTCTTGCTAGGCCCTCAATTTATCAACAATACCAGAACATTTTGCAATGAATAACTCATTTTATTTCACCTATTCGTCAAGGCGTCAGACCACTTGTTCCACCTTCATGAATGCTTGGGTACTCCCTTAGTCTTTCTAACACTAGGAAATGTTGGAGCATTGGCCTCTCCCACATAGCTTCTCATCCATATATTTACAGAATGTCGAATGATGACGTTCAACATCCACCCCTCCAGCACAGATAAAGCGGAGCCAAGTGTGGAGAGATACCATCTATTTTAGCCATTCTATCTGAGGTGGATAGAGAAAGTGCATGATACACTTCCCCACTTTTCACTAGGTCATACGGATTTCATCGGTGGCCTCCAAATCAGAATCATATTTCTCATCAGGATCTTTAGGCTGAGAGTTGGGGAAAGTAGTCAAGAGATCAGTGGCATGGTCTTCTTTGGGTATTCCTCCCAAGGGGTTAAGCTCTTCAACACCTGGGTAACCTTCCTCTCTCGCCTCGGTCTCGGAAGCTCCTTCACCAACATCAGGCCCTGCCCTGACATTAATGTCTCTAATATCCATATCTCTTTTCCTACCAAGTGCCTAGGCTAGCACAGTTTGGGAAGTGTGCTCTGAATGGACCGACACATTTACCATCGAATCACTCGCAGATGGTCAGTATTCGGCGGCCTTCCAAGCCTCCATGCCATGATTACTCCACATAAAATGAAATCCATGATCAACTGGGTTCTCTAATAGCCAGTACAATCATTCAGGAGATAAAACATACAAGATCTCAGTGCATCAGCCTCTAGCGTTCCCACTGCTATAGGATATGCCACGGTGGGGGATCCCTCAGCACTCATTAGATCAATAATGGGAATCATCTCCCCACCTTATTTTGAGGGTACTTTATCCCCCCTTATGATAGATCTTCTTGGTTAGCACCAATACGCACCTGAGCAGGATAAAGAAATCCAACTGAGATTACAAAAAAATAAGATAGAAGAAGAAAAGGGGAGGGGAGGATGGATAAGGAATGAGTCATACCTCAAGTAGCTCAGTTATGTCTGCATCAGATCCAACAACCACACCACTCTCCCAAAGTATACATTAGTGGGCTACAACATAAGACCCTCCACTTCTAAACTCATCTTCCGCTTCCCCCACTTATTCAACTTATCCTTCTCCCCCCTCTTCTGACTCACTACCCTCTGGCTCCTCGTCGCTGTCGTCATCCTCAGACAACATTTTTCTTGATCATGCTCCTGGCCAAGCATTACCTTCACCAAAAAACGTGGTTCCTCATGCCGACTCTATTGATGTGAATATGCATCCATGTTTGTTAGGTACGTGTGCTATCGATGGAAGTTCACCCTATCATCATCCCAGATGAATCTGACCTATGGAAGCTGGATTCCACCTCATACTATCTTTTTCCATAGGGCTTCGATGCCCATCCACTACCATAGGGTCAACCAGGCCGACCATAGGGCCAAGAAGATTGAATCATCGGAACGTTTAAGTAGATACCTTATTTTCTCCATGGGAAGCTTCTGGACTGCTCTGGGATCCCCTCTTCCGCTAGGGGACGAGGGCACGACCATGCAGTGTGACATTCCTGCTACTATAGTCCCGATCTGTGCCAGCCCAGTTGCCCAATTTTCGTCATTTCTTTCCTCCCCAAAAACACCCTATCTACTCTCTCGCCACCCTGGTTCTGCAATAGATACCTTGAGCTTCTAAAATCTCTTCCGACAAATCCCATTAGGGCATGCTACGAACCAATGTTTGGCATATTCTATCGATAGTCTAGCATCAACTCTAGTGTGTGGAAGGGTAATGATCTCACCAGAGCCCTGAGTTGTGAACATTATCCACATTTGGCTAATAATTCAGGGGTTCCTCTCCTCCCAGACATCTGTATGCACTTTCTTCAGCATCTAGTGGAGGTATCCTGTCTTCATGGAAAATCTTGATGGCACGTAGGGTTCACAAAGGATCTTCCCATCAACCCAAGCCACAAGCACCCCACCTTTGATGCTCTGGAAGTATTCCCTTTGCTCTAGTGAGCCTTTCATGTAGTCTATAATTTGGACAATCAGAGTTGGGAACATACTAAAAGTAAAATTTGAATGATTGAAGATTCTGATCCTCACCCCCTCCTCGTCGAGTGTCAATGACATGACCCTAGAAATATTCATCAAGGAAGGTCGTAGGCCATAACCCAGAGGGTGTATGGTGTTGGGAAAGGTATATCAACTGCAATGAGCCGCGATCTAGCCATAAAAGATCTGGAAGGGGCCACAAATCCTCCTCGATGACCCCCCTCTCTAAATGAACCCCAGAATGGCGTACAAACAGGCTAACATGGGGACTCCCATATTGAACGTCTGTTTAGCGGCCATGATTCCAGCCATCACCAATGTCGCTGGATGAACTCCCATCCTTGTGTACCTCATTAGTAGGATCTACGCACTTAGGAAGGTTGTAAGAAATATGACATACCAGACATTTGGGGTCCTGAACATCATTTACACTAAGGCCCCATGATTGATATTCTCCCGCCTCCTGGAGCTGCCAGTACAATACAATTTTTCTCCTCTATGTCGCGGTCATACACCGTGTTCCTCTCCCTATCATCTTCACTTCTGGATCTCTTTGAAGAAACCAACTAAACCATTTTTATAGGAAATGTACTAAATAAATTAATTGGCCCCCAGCCTCTCCTTATCTAGCTCCAATAGATGCCATGTTAGGATGTGGGTTCATGATCTGTATCCCTAGATGTCCTCATCGGAAGGAATTCATCATAATGGTGCCCATACAAAGGGATGCCCCCGAAGCAATGAATGCCCCCAAAGATGATACCAACTTATCCATGGTGATGATGGAAGGTATTAGTATCCGGGGACCATTAGGTAAACAGATCTGGCCCAATTTCATGCTGATGGTAGAAATGAAACTACGACGTCCACACCGCCTCGAACAATCCGATGTGACGCAGTTCAGCTCCAAACTAGTCACACGTCTAGCATACCCAATACGACCATGCCCATTCACTTGTGAAATCGTCTCTAGACTATATGTACCAATACTACATCCAACCTTTGGTTTTGTTAGTGACACTCTGTTGGAAATTACTTGTGTAATGGTCCGAAGAATCCTCTATGACTGGGTCACTTCCCGAAATAGTTCTGATCATGGGGTTCAAGACGTAAACATCCATATGCCTAGTTTATCTTGCAGGATGGCCATTGTTAGTGATATTATACCGAGGGAGGTCATCCTCGTGGGTCAACCATGACCAAGGTGTGTCGACTTCAAATCTTGGTTCGAGTACCTCCTCCAAAATACCAAAGTCCTATATTGGTAAGTTTTCAGAAAACACATACTCTTTCTGAGCTGGGTTCAACATGTTGAAGAGAGTTTGGTTGCTGGAAAAAATCTTTTGGGAACTATAAACCTCATGATTGGAAGCCATCTCGGCCCTTCGAGTGGTGAACACAACTTCACTCTCAGCATGAGCCCGATTAACCGTCATATTCTTCCCAAAAAGTTCAAAATATTCAGTGCGAAAAGAAGGCTACAATGCGTGAAAAATTAGGGAGTGGCATGAAAAATCAGAGGGTGGTGTGAAAAACGGCGGTAGTGGCATGAAAAACCCCAGTCCTGCGTATAAAACAAACAGACAAACTCAGAGAATTACATGACACGAATGTTTTTTTCATGCAAGGCAAAGAAGTTTTTCGTGCACGAGAGCTCATGACTTATTACATGAGAAACATCTGTACAGGTTAACGGACCCACGAAGTTTTTTACTGGTGCGGATCAGAGTTTTCAAGTGTGTGAAAACCATTTTCAAGTGCATGAAAAATAGTTGTCACTCCATTTCGATCTTTTACGTGCTAAGGTTATTTTTTTCCCACACCGACCCCAGGAGGCTGTGCATATCAGTGTTTCCATCGAAATCCACCCATTGTGTATCCTCACCGATATGATTCCGAGGGGGGGCATATGTAGACGCCAAAAAATTATCTATTCCTAGAAAAGGGGTCTTTTCGGAAAAAGCGAAGGCATATTTTGACCCGGCGATTTATTCCGGGAGGGCTGAAAGGGACGAGTGAAAAATCCAAGAAGTGTGCGAAAAAAATTCTACCTCATGTAGAAAACCATGGTATTCGAGGGATATTTCCATGTCTGTGCACAATCTTTCACGCCGCTGACCCTGGCATATATTATTTCGCACCGCTAACCTGGGCGCACAATATTTTACACCGGCTGACTTCTGCACTGATGCAAAGAACCTGAACACCTATAAATAAATGGTCACCCCTTCAACTTATCTTGGCTAAAGAATCAGATCCACCTCCCATGCGCGAAATCAACCTCTTCAGCATGCAAAAAAAATGGATTTCATGTACGGGATTTTTCGTGATAGGTCTCCTAGGGGTCTGTCTTTGCGCAGGACCACTCAGGTGGAACCCTCACCCAAATCCATTTAAGTCATGGGCCTTGCGCGCAACCCCCTTCCCTTGCGTGCAATCCGTTGTGAGAAATTCATTTCCCTTGTGCACAATTTATTTCATTTGCGCTCAAACATTGATCAGTTCTTGCGCACAACTACATTGACTTGCACTCCCAACCTTGCACGCAATCTTTTTAGTTTTCCTAAAAAACCTTGGCTCCCCTTCACATTCAAATCTCTCTGATGGCACGCACACCCGGTCTCTTTTTCTAACTGTTCTAATTGCACATCAATTGCATGAAATCCTGCCCAATTTTGCAGAAACCTCTAGGACAACTCACCTAGCCATTTCTGTGCAAGCGCTCCATTTGCGGGCTAGCCTCCCACCTTGTGAATACCTTATTTTTCACGTGTTTTATGCACCTATTCCGAACATAATATTCGGGAAACTCGTGGGCCCAAAAGATCTACACCACACCCCCTTTTCCAGTGTGCCCTTATTGATTTTCACGATGCAATTTCAAATTCTGTTGGATGATACTGCCCGCTGCGTTGCTTCGCCTCATTCTTCATTGCATAGGCACACTAATGACTATTTATTCTTCTCATAGCCATGCTAACATGGACCTCCCAATGGATCGCTCCATAACACCCCTCAACATGGAATTACAGATTCCTTTATTCCCTCAAGGGTGGAAGGTTTCAGTTATGTAAGTCCTAGGGGTGCGTAGCAAACCCACTTCATCCAAGCTTCAGGATGATAAACTACCAAGCACCATCATCCTCAGCACATGAATTTAAACTGTGACCATGACCCGTGTGTCGGACACGGGGTTCCCCCACCATGGACATTCTGCATTCCCACTGGTCTCCACGGGAGTGAGATCATTCATCACATTGAATGAGATCCTCTTTATCAGAGTAGCGTCTATCCATGAGGAAAGGGAAGCCACCTTGTTGTATGCCCCTAGATTTTCTTCCAGGAGGTATCACCCCTGTTCCTCGCCTCTTCCTGGGTTCCAAATCCATCCCGCTGGGCTTTGTCCCCACCCGACCCTCCATCCATGAGTAAGACCCAATATTCACCTCCTTGGGCTACTAATAATGTGTAATCCCATGTTTCCTCTTAGGGATGCGGACCCCGCATAAGACCCTATTTCATTTTTGGGCCATTAACTACGTTTCATCTCCACTCTACATCTCAAGGACGCACCTTCCACGAAGTTATTGTTAGGTCTTTGCTGCCTCTTGTTTGTCACACCGAGCATGACTCACGTGGGCCTAGAGCAAGAATCGACCATGACATCCTTCCTAGAAAGCCTAGAGTGTAAGCCACATAACCTATCCCGAACTACAAGGACTTTGATCCCTGCCAAGAAAAGGTATGTAGGATGACTCCGAGAGGTTAAATCCCAACAACCATGGATCCTGAACATCTTTATGTCGGTTCAACAAACCCATCCGAATCTACTTGGACTATGATTCGTTCCATGTCAAGGTACGTAGGAAACCTCCTTGAGGTTCAATCCCAACAAAAATTGGCCTCGACCATCTTCATGTCGGTTCACCAAAACCATCCCAAACTACGTGGAATTTGATCTTTGACAGGGAAAGGTACATAGGATTCCTCCCTTAATTTCAAGACCAATATCCTATTGTTTATAATCCCCTTCACGTCGAACCACCTTTGTCCTGTAGGACATCAAACTGCATGCCCCCTTTTTGTCCTGCACGATGTTAAACTCCATCCACCATTCCGAACTACGTGGATTTTGATCTTTATCTACTGGATAAGGTACATAGGAATCCTCCCTGAGGTTCAACCTCATATAGTGGTAATCCATTGTGAACCCATCCAGTAGTAAGCCTTTGTGACCCCATCCAGCAGCAATCCATTGTGTCCCCATCCCGTGGAAAGCCGTTGTCCCCCCATCCAGCGACAATCTGTTGTGACCCCATATAGCAGTAAGTCGTTGTGACCCCATCTAGAGGTAAACCATTACAATCCTATCTAGCATTAAGCCATTTCAACACCATCTATCTGTAAGACATTACGACCCCATCCAGAAGTAAGCTATTGGGACCCCATCCAGCAGTAAGCCATTGTGACCCCATCCAGTGGAAAGATATTGTCAACCCCATTCGGCGGTAAGCCATTGAAGTCCACAATCGATGATAAACCGTTGTCATGTGAATTATGAGGAATTTAATTCCCTACCACAGGGATACGTAGGAGGTATCTTCGAGACTCAAGCCCAACATAATCATCATCTTCGAGTCGACTCCATCTCATTCTCCACCCTCCTCAATTAACCATCCATCATCCATTTAGGTTCTTACCCAGGATGCCACATCCCATTTGGGTCATGCCACATCATTCCCCATCCCATTTAACAACAACTGGGTATCTAACCATGCTCTAGCCCCAAATTCAGTGTTCCCTACATGGGTTGCACCCAACAGATCCACTCCAGTTAGTGTTCCGATCAGTCAGATCCATCTTTGCTAGACGTTAAACTCGTGGCATAATTATTTTAAACATAGGAAGCTGAGGAAAACCTCAGATACATGCCTATGGCATAAAATTCCCCATGTTCGACATGGGATTCCTCAGGATTATGTGCTCTCGAGAAACATTATAATAAAGAGAAGAAACCCATACGCGCTAGTGTTCCAGCGTCCAGACATGCCAGTGATGTATAACGTGACTTCTCCCCCGACTGAAGGTTGCTGCCCTGACCGGACCCCTTGTAATGTCCTAAAAAAAGCTGTGTAATTAAATGGTGTCCATGAAAATATGGATCTGGGAAGATTTTCCTGAACAACATCTTAAATCTATAAGGGAGACCCAGACCAGGTGATGAGTTCTGAGGTGTAATCCGCGAATGGAATAACCGACAACACTTCATCCCGTTTCGACCAAGGAGAAAACATCCCTGAATAAGGAATGGATGCCGCCCACCTTTGGAAAGAGGGAATGCGGGGAAACAAAAAAAGTCGTTGTCCTCAATGAAGATGAATTTGCGTGCCCTGGTGAAAGTTTCAGAGACAACATATTTATACAAAATGCGTGCCAAATCATAAATGGTACACCTTTGAAGTTGGGACTTGGTTCATGGTTAGTGCATAGTATAGCCAACTATGTTCCCAAACCATGGAAACTTTTTTAGGGTGAAATACCAATTTATTCCTTAATGAAGGTTTTAAACATTCTTCTTCTTTCTCCATCTCTTCTCCAGTTGTGCAACCCTCCTCCCTCACACACGAGCTCATCCTACCTTCTTCATAGGGTTTGTGATAACTCCTTCTATTAGAATGGAAATATCTCACTACTGTAATCATTGGAAATCCCTCAAAAGTCTCTTCGATCCTCTACTTTATATTTCAAGTTTCCTGTATCTTCTATTGCACTATCTACGTGTGACATTTCCCCCTATTTTTCTTTTGTTTTAAAATTTCTTCATTTTCACCCATTATAGTTTTAATAAAGCCTAGAAAATGGATAAGTGTAGTTCTACTACCCCAAGGTCGGTGGTATATGTATTTACCACTCTTTTAATTGTTTATGTGGTTGAATCATTGTGCTGCTCATCAGAACATTCCAGAGATGGAATAATTTTTTTAAACATAATTAATTCATTTTATTTTAGTATCTGACACCATCTGTGTGAGTAGATAATCGACATCATGGGTAATCAATTTGATATAATTCCCCAAAATAGGTATGTATCCCCATTAGAGGTCTTATTCGCAAACCACAAATGGTTAAACACCTATTTATGTGTAAATAAATTTTAATGAAATATTTAATGGGAAAATTAAATTAATATGTTAACAACTAGTGTGGGGGGGGGGGGGGTTGTACCATGTTAAATGAATCAAATTGTAATTTTTGTAGATTGAAATATAAACCATGGGTTAGTCCACTTCTTGAAATTTATTATATTCCATGCCCATTGACTAGGCCTACTGATTTATGCCTTTTGAAATTGTTTATGGTGGTTTTTATATATGCATGTTTTATAACTTCAATTCATTTGATTATTTCATAAGATTAAGCTACATGCCTTTTACCTTGAGATTTTTTCTTAATTCCATGAACTCATTGCCTTATGACATAATTGATTGGATTTATTTGGATGTTATTTTTGGCTATCTTATTACCATGTGATATTTGGATTCCTTATTGATGACATGTGATAATATATGTTATGTATTGTGAGTTTTCCTGTGATTTCTATGCCTCACCATCTATATGATGGGAGGGAACACAAGTCGTGTTTTAAGGACATCGTAGATGGACTCGTCATGTTCAGTTTGGATCTACTTGACAATCTGGGAGTGATACATCGGTTTTCCATGTATGGGATCTCCGGGAGGATTACACATCCTTGTGAGTGACACTATTTTCCTAGGGAATAAACCATGTATGGAACCATTGGAAATATTGATATGCCGATCCTCTTTTGATACTTGGTCCCCTATATGAGATACTTTGTATGGACTCATAGTCACCATTCCATGAGTGATACAAGGAAGGCCGTTGTGGGTTTCCTTGGATTAACTTAGTGGTATTGGTTACATCGGAGACACCTTTAGTGACCCTTGTAATTTTTTATATATCCCCATGGATAGGCTTAGGAATCCACCTTTTTATTTGAAAGATTAATTGTCAGTGCATATGTGATGCCTTTTATTTATGCTATGATCATGCCTGACTGATGAAATTAAAATGTGAATACCATGAAGAAGAATAAGCTTGGGGTTTATCTACCTTGGTTGATTCATTTATTATGGCTTATGTATTTATCATATATATATCATAAAGTTACCATGGCTAAGACATCTGACTTAGTCCATAGTTGAGTATCTATTTATAAACCCAGAACAAAGTGCTTATTCTTTTATTTAATTATTTCACATCATTTATTATATATGGAACATTGTTCACCTATATTTCACACAAAATTTATTGATATAGACACCATTGGTGGCGTCCTGCTAATATTGTATCTAAAACCCTAATTGGGCCACCTCTGGTTCCCAAGAAAACATCACGATTATAGGTATTGATAAGGGGATGTGTATAGCTTCTAATTCATGATTGTTCGTTTAGGTTGGAGCATGAGGTAGAGGAACAATCCTATGCTCTAGATTATTTTAGTAATAGTTTATTATTTTTAAATATTTTTCATGCATGTAATATATACTTGTATCCCCTACTCCCTATCCAATTACATTTTTTTATATCATCATGATATCATCACCATTTTTTATGAAAAAATTATTCAGTTTCTGCTAGTTATTTTTTTATTTTGTTTGGGTTTATTTTCATTATTTTTTCTACTTGTTACTTACTGCTTTCTGTTGTGATCACTCTAATATATGAGGGTATAGTCTCCCCACAAACACATTTTAGTCCCTCGTTACTAGTCGGTAGCCTCTGTCATTTGGGGAGGCATGATTGAGGTCTTGTGGCCACCTTCTTGGGGAACCATTAAGTGGTACTCAAGAAAGGATTAGTATTTACCTTTGGTGGAGTTTTCATATAACAATAGTTTACATTAAAGTATTATAATGGAATCATATGAAGCATTATATAGAAAGAGATGTCACGCAAAAACTTGATGGGATAAATATGTTGAAAGGAAACTTTTAGGCCCTAAATTTTTTGAAGAGACAACAATTAAGGTAAAAGATATTCAGAATCTCATCAAA
This sequence comes from Viscum album, assembly GCA_963277665.1. Lineage (NCBI taxonomy): Eukaryota > Viridiplantae > Streptophyta > Magnoliopsida > Santalales > Viscaceae > Viscum > Viscum album. The sequence goes on along the minus strand of OY728157.1, from coordinate 194,361,497 downwards.
GCATCTCAAAGTATAAAAAAGAGTTATGCTAATAAGAGGAGGAAATATTTGGAATTACAATTGGGATGTCATGATTTCATGAAATTATATCCATGTGTGTGTCGTGACCCCCTCCCACCAAAGATTCCCCTCCTGAGCTGGAAATGGTAGAAGGGAGATAATGACCCACGAGTCCCGCCTCCCGGAGGCCCTGGAGTGGAGACTAGGGTCAAGGGTATGGGTTTTTCAAAAACATGGGAGGCGTTACCCTTTTTATTAACTTAATATCGAGAAATAGGGTGAGTCAAACACCAAGAAGAAGAAAATGATAAATTATAGAAATAGCCCAAAACCAATCCCATATCCTTGCTTTATACTATAGTGAAATAAAAATACAAGTACAAAAAAACGCCAAGTACTGCACCAAAAATTAAAGGAAATCAACAAAAACATCCAGCAGCAACTCCCCCTGCCTGACTGGTAAGGTCCCGCGCAGTCCCTGTAGTCCTCCTGAAAACTTGAAAGCAAACGTAGGGTGAGAACACAAGTATACTCAGTAGGGAAACCTAAAGGTCTCATGCACAAGTGGGGAGGCATCCTAATGCACTATGAGAAAACAGAAGAACCAAAACCTAGAAAGGAATCTATCCACCCAGCCACACCAGTCACACTCACCAAGTAACACAAGTCAATAGTGTATAGTAGTAATGTTATCAAAGTATGGGTACCCTGCACCACCTTCCCACTGGATACTGCTCATGCCCTCATGCCTTATGCTCCGATGCTTCCCCCTCTTCCTGAGCTAGTTCCACAACTTGGCCATATAGAGCTCGAGCTAGTGCTGGAACATGGCCATACGAAGCTCATAGTAACTCGCCGACACACAATCCACAGCCATCTCAAAACACATCCCGCCGACACACAATCCTCTGCCATAACAACATCTCATCCCGAAGACACCTAGGAACATATCACACCTCATCCCGAAGATTCTTGGGAAATATCTATCATAACCGGCCCAAAAGAACTTGGGCTATGAAACCTGGAAGAGAGAGCACATGGAAGAACAGTAAACAGTCATCCTTTGGATGTTTGAAAATCTAACCCACCATCCCACGGGTGTTCGGCACGTAGTGCTCAACATGGGTGGGGTGCATAAAGAAACATAAAATGTACAGATTTATATAAGTATAAAAACCACTCATCCCATCCTAAGGCTTCTACACAAATATCTGAGGACGTTCCTTGGCACTGCTACTTTGAGAGTATGCACACAACAAACAATCCCAAAACCCCATTTCATGTTTTCATGTTTCAACAGATTTGGTTATCAGTTTCTTAACAACCAGGAAACTATCAACAACCAAACTGGATCAAGCATTCATAAAACATATCCCTTTCATCCACAAATCAAGCTAGGAAAACACAAGCAACACAAAAAAGTCCCTTATTATTAACCAACCAACCCCATTGATTATTATTCCCGTTCCATTACCATGAACCACCATTCATTAACTCTTCCACTTTTATTTATTATTCACTACCCATAGTTCATTCAAATTCAAACCCATCCCTGCTACCCCGCTACCAACCACCATAACCACAATCACACCGAAACCCGTATATCATCATCCCTTTGATACCATTTATCGCAGCCCCACTGCCCGTCACAAACATAGCATTCACACCAACCCACAACCAAGCCAACCACAGCTTCACTGCTCACCCGATCCACAACAATCCACAACACACCCCCTTTATATAAATAAACCCTAACCAGCACCCACATGTTTATTATTTCAATTTGTTCAACCGGGGTGATCACACAAGGGTTCCAGGTATTTAATCAGCCAACTTTACGCAATTAACCAATTTACACATTCAATAATATTTCCATCCATAAGAAAATATAGAAGGAGAGGGAAACATTTAACTATGAATGAAAAGTCCCCCAACGACCATGATTTTCAGTAGGCAGAAGCTCATTCAATTCACAACATAATATCACATGATATAAAAAATGTAACTGCATTCACAAACTTCACATCCCTATTATATAAGACAGTTATTCGATTTATTAAACTAGTTCATATGTGTTTCATGTAAACCAGAGGACACCCACCCTGCATGATGAACAAATTTAGAGAGACGAAGGTAAGATACCTACCTCAACAGGTTCCGATGTCCTTCTACGAACACGACCACCACGATCACAAGGCTTATCCCAGAACGACTGCACCCACCAAGGACGTCGCAGCACCACCGAATCAATAACACAAGAAACTCCCTCAACACAGATATCACATGCCTTAGCATAGACAGAAAATGAGATAAGTTGGATCAGAAAGATAAAACAAGAACAATGGTTAAACATACCTTTTTAGAGTCGTTCGTCAAATACTGTCGTTCCCGTAAATTTTCAGCAGTCTCCTATGTTGGAAATTGCAGAGGAGAAGTCAAAAAATAGGGAACAAAATAGGTTGTACGATGTTCTTCTCACTGACATGATCCCGCAGTCACTGACGGATCGACGATCGGAGTCCGGATGAAGAAGTTAGGAGGATGACTTCTCAATCGTCTAGGAGTGTCGTCATGTGGAGAGGAAGGGTCCGTAAATAATATGTGACCCTCTCTTACATAGGAAAAGGAAATGAAAACCGTATTCAGTGTGAATTAATGAATACACTTCGTAATCGTAGAACATTTACACTACTTGACTGGTCAACATACAACACTTCACAAATCTTCCACGCATTTTAATAATAATGATAATAATAAATTAATATTAGGTGTTTCTTTGACCCGAGGAAAAATTAATAAAAAGATATTCATCATTGGTCTTTAAATGACTGTCTTAAATTCAAGGTCACAGTATCGCAGACAGTTTGTCATTCGGACACCGTATGAAGAAGTTACAGTCGAATTAAAATTATTCGACCAAAACCATAATAAAAATATTTTATAATATAATTAATTATTTCAATTAACTCATTAGAAGGGGGGAAAGGAAACACACATGAACTCCCTCCTCACCATGCGCCTCCCCCTTATTTCAGTTATAATAATAATAATATCATTATATGAATATTTTTTATTTAAGGGAATAATAAACCCCTTGTGCACCTCCTGTGCACCAACAACACACCCCCCATTTCATGGGTTGATTTATTTCTTACATCCATTTATTGTTTTAATAATATATTATATAAATATTATATAAGTTATATATTATATACAAAGCAAGTATTCTCCATGAACGTCAAGTATAATAAACATATTATTAATTCCCTTTCCTTTTATCCATTATTAATTTAATTGTATTATCATATTATTATACTAGAAATATTATTAATTTCATATTTTACCTTGCAGATAACATATGTACAACCATTCCATGAGACTCAAAACCATTTCATTTAATTGAATTAAATGACAAAACAAAATTAATATTACTTACATTTTCAACCCCTTTTTAATACATTTAATTTCATTAACCTCTCGCACATAGTTTTACCCCATCATTGTTATTTATTGTTTTTCAATAAAAATAACAATTCATCAAATTATTTTATTAAATCATCACCATTATTATTTATTAATAATGATAATATTTGCTCTCATCGCATTGACCACGTTAAACCACCCCGTTGGATATCTGAATCTGACCATGCCACGTCAATGTCGTATAACATCCGAAAATTTAATTTTTTAATCTATTTATTTTTATTTCAAAAAGATAAAATTGAAACCACTTTTATTAAATTAAAATTATTAAATTTAATAATCCGAACATATTTTTAAGCCACCGTTTTTATTATTATTTAACATAATAATAATAACGAACTCACATTAAATTTTATTAATGCACCACCATGATTCAACTGTGCATCTTCATTTATTTGTTTGCAATAAATACCATGACTCATTTCATTAATTCCTCATTATTATTAATATTATGAATAATATTACTAACACAAAACCCATTATTATTATTCAAATTTAATTTCAAAAATTACTCAATTAAAAATAAACTGCATGTTTCATTTATCAACTTCTAATGGGTCACACACCATCCCACTTCACATTATTAATAATAATAACACCCATTAAATAATTTTATCATGATTATTCTCTTTTTAGTTTAATTAATCACACAATTTATGTCATCATCATTATTATTTAACATATTTTAACATTATCATCAGTATTAAAAATTATAATTATAACACGTGTCGTGTTGACCATATCGATTTCAATAAAGAATGGACTGAAGGGGTCCATCCAATTACATCAGATACCTCTCAAAACATTCCCATCCTCAAGAATTAAAAACTAACCCAGAAGAATTAATGGATATGAACAACCACTCCCCAAGATACCTCTCAGAGATCTTATCATAATAGGAAACAACCAACAACCCTAATTATATGAGTAAGAATTACATCTCCCATATCAAGATATTATCCGATTTAGGAAGCACTGGCTCGCCAGCACGAGTTCAATCTCATCCACATTAATGCGTCTCAATTAGGAATTAGGTCTTCTGACTTCCATATATTAGGATTTTCCAAACATACAATATCCCCAACACCATACAAGGCAACAATAAATTTCCCGAACACATTTCTTGAGGAATTCCTTCTCCCATGTGGAGATATTATCCACTTTAGGTGGCACCGACTCGCCTGCAAGGGTTTAATCACATCCACATTAATGCGTCTCGATTAAGGATCAGGTCCTCTCTTCCCACATGTTAAAAATCTTCACACACATTTAAGGGAAAGAGGGAAACAACTTAGAATTATAGAATCATGAAAAATAAGGTCCAGTCCCAAAGCATGGGGAGAATGAATTTCAACAAAGGAGTGTGATGCTACTGATTTTAAACAAAACATAAACTAGAGAATTTATGTAAAACTAAAAACATTTATTTCAATCTCTAGACTTGCTAGGGTTACAACTTCTGTTGTGTGAAACTGTCCGCGTCCTACTCCTCTACCTCTCTGTTGACGTCCAGGTGTCATAGCTGTACAGTAAACAAAGAATGCCTAACCCTATGTAGCAAGGAAATTTTCTCAAGGTTTCATTTTATCATTTTATTTCTATTTCTTCCCCAGAACACCCAAATTAAGTAAGCCAAAAATCATGATGATGCATGTAACATTCCTAGGGTCTCTACCCTGAAATCAATGTAGTCTTACTTGGTCGTTCAGTAATCTCAGATTCCTTGCATCGGATCACGGGGGGCCGTAAAATCCCGTGTCCTAGCCAGTCTTCCCTGCCCTATGCCACACACCATGATCAGCCAACAATGTTTCCATACCATCCCATGCAATCATAACTATGCCTAACTCTAGACTCCATCCTATCTCTCAGCCATCAGCCTCTGATACCATTCTGCCACGACCCCCTGCCACCAAAGATGCCCTTCCTGAGATGGAAATGGTGGAAGGGAGATAATGACCCCTGAGTCCCACCTCTAGTTGGCCCCAGAGTGGCGACTAGCACCAAAGGTATGAATTTTTCACAAATATGGGAGGCATTACAATTTTAATTAATTTAAGATCGGTAAATAGGATGAGTCAAACACCAAGAATAAGAAACTGAACAAGTATAGAAATAGCCCAAAACCAATCCCATATGCATGATTTATACAATAGTGAATGAAAAATACAAGTACAAAAAACTCCAAGTACTGTACCAAAAAGTAAAGGAAAACAACAACAGCATCTAGCAGCAACTCCCCCTGCATGACTAGTAAGGTCCCGCACAGTCCCTGTAGTCCTCCTGAAAACCTAAAATCAAATGTAGGGTGAGCATACAAGTATACTCAGTAGGGAAACCTAAATCTCTCGTGCATACGTGGGGAGACATCATAATGCCCAGTGAGAAATCAGAAGAACCAAAACCTAGTGAGGAATCTATCTACCCAGTCTCACTAGTCACACTCACCAAGTAACACAAGTCAATATAGTATAATAGTAATGTTATCAAAGTATCGGTACCCCACACCACCATCCCACTGGATACTGCTCAAGCCCTCACTCCTAAGGCTCTGATGCTTCCCCCTCTTCCTGATATAGTGCCGCAGCTTGTCTATACGAAGCTCGAGCTAGTGCCGCAACCTGGCCATACGAAGCTCATAGTAACCCGCCAACACAAAATCCCCGGCCATCTCAAATCACATATCGGCGGCAAAATATCCTCGGCCAAAACCACATATCATCTCCAAGACACATGGGATCATATGACACCTCATGCCGAAGATTCTTGGGAAACACCTGTTATAACCGGCCCGAAGGAACATGGGCTATAGAACATGGAAGAGGGAGAAAAGGGAAAAATAGTAACCAGCCATCCTTTGGATGTTTGAGAATCTCACCCCCATCCCACGGGTGTTCGACACGTAGTGATCAACATGGGAGGGGTTCGTAAAGAAACATAAAATGTATAGATTTATATAAGTATAACAACCACTCATCCCATCCTAAGGCTTCTACAAAAATATCTGAGAACATGCCTTGGCACTGCTACTTCGAGAGTATGCACACAACACTCAATCCCAAAACCACATTTAATGTTTTCATGTTTCAACAGCTTTAGTTATCAGTTTCTTAACTACCAGGAAACTATCAACAACCAAACTGGATCAAGCGTTCATAAAACATATCCCTACCATCCACAAATCAAGTTAATAAAACACAAGCAATACAAACAAGTCCCTTTCTATTAACCAACAAAACCCATTGATTATTATTCCCATTCCAGTACCATGCCCCACCATTCATTAACTCTTACACTTTTATTTATTATTCACAACCAATAGTTCATTCACATTCAAAGCCATCCCTACAGCCCCGCTGCCAGCCACTATAACCACAATCACACCGAAACCCGTACATCATCATCCCTTTGATACCATTCATCGCAGCCCCACTTCCCATCACCAACATAGTATTCACACCAACCCACAACCAAGCCAACCATAGCCCTGTTGGTCACCCAATCCACAACAACCCACAAAACACCCCTTCACATAAATAAACCCTAACCATCACCCAAATGTTTATTATTTTAGTTTTTTCAACCGGGGTGATCACACAAGGTTTCCAGGTATTTAATCAGCCAACTTTACGTGATTAACCAATTTCCAGATTCAATAAAATTTCCATCCATAAAAAAATACAGATGGAGAGGGAAATATTTAATTGCGTATGAAAAGACCCCCAACGACCATGATTTTCAGTAGGTAGAAGCTCATTCAATTCACAACATAATTTCACAGGATATAAATAATGTAACTGCATTCACAGGCATCATATCCCTGTTATATAAGGAAATTATTCTCTTTATTAAACTGGTTAAAATGTGTTTCACATAAACAAGAGGACACCCACCCCGCATGATGCACAAATTTAGAGAGATGAAGGTATGATCCCTACCTCAAAAGGTTCTGATGTCGTTCTACGAACACGACCACCACGATCACAATGCTTCTCCCAGAATGACTGCACCCACCAAGGACATCGAGGCACCACCGAATCAACAACACAAGAAACTCCCTCAACACGGAGATCACATGCCATAGCATGGAAAGAAAAAGAGAAAAGTAGGATCAGAATTAGAATACAAGAACATTGGTTTAACATACCTTTTTAGAGTCGTTTGTCAAAGACATTCGTTCCCATCAATTATCAGCAGTCTCCTCTATTGGAAATTGCAGTGGGGAAGTCAATGAAGAGGGAATGAAACAGAGTGTACGATGTTATCCTCAATGACACGATCTCGTAGTCACTGACATATCGACGATCAAAGTTATGATTAAGATGTTAGGAGGATGACTTCTCAGTCGTCTAGGAGTGTCGTCGTGTGGAGAGGAAGGGTCCGCAAATAATATGTGACCCTCTCTTACATAGGAAAAGGAAATGAAAACTATATTCAGCGTTAATTAATGAATATGCTCCGTAACCATACAACAGTTACGCTACTTGAATGGTCAACACACGACACTTCACGCAACATCCACGCGTTTTAATAATAATGATAATAATAAATTAATATTAGGCATTTCTTTGACTAGAGGAAAAATTCATAAAAAGATATTCATCATTGGTCTTAAAATGATTGTCTTAATTTTAGGGTCACAGTATCGCAGATAGTTCGTCATTTCGACATCGTATGAAGAAGTTACGGTCGAATTAAGATTATTCGACCAAAACCATAAAAATTATATTTTATAATATAATTAATTTTATCAATTTACACATTTCAAGTGGGGAAAGGAAAAATGCATGAACTCCCTCCTCACCATGTGCCTCCCCCTTATTTCATTTATTATAACAATAATATCATTATATGAATATTATTTATTTAAGGGAAAAATAAACCCCTTGTGCGCCTCTTGTACACTAACAACATGCCACCCCTTTCATGGGTTGATTTATTACTTACATCCATCAATTGTTTTAAAATTATATTTTAAAAATATTATATATGTTATATAGTATATAAGAAGCAAGTATTCTCTATGAACCTCAAGTATAATAAAAATATTATTAATTCCATTTCCTTTTATCAATTATTAATTTAATTGTATTATCATATTATTATACTAGAAATATTATTAATTTCATACTTCACTTTGCGGAGAACCAATGCACAACCATTCCATGCCACTCCAAATCATTTAATTTAATTTAATTAAATGACAAAACAAAATTAATATAACTTACATATTCAACCCCTTTTTAATACATTTAATTTCATTAACCTCTCAGACATAGTTTTATCCCATCATTGTTATTTATTGTTTTTCAATAATAATAAAAATTAATCAACTTATTTTATTATCTCATCACCATTATTATTTTTTAATAATGATAGTATTTACGCTCATCGCATTGACCACGTTAAACCACCCCGTTGGATATATGAATCTGACCATGCCACGTCAATGTCGCATAACATTTGACAATTTAATTATTTAATTCTATTTATTTTTATTCCACTTTTATTAAATTGGAACCACAGTTATTAAATTAAAACCATTAAATTTAATAAACCCAACATATTTCTACGCCACCATTATTATTATTATTTATAATAATAATAATAATGAACTCACCTTAAATTTTATTAACGCACCACCATGCTTCCATTGTGCATCTTCATTTATTTGTTTGCAATAAATACCATGAATCATTTCATTAATTTCTTATTATTATTAATATTATGAATAGTATTAATAACACAATACCAATTATTATTATTCAAATTTAATTTAAAAAATTACTCAATTAATAATAAACCGCATGTTTCATTTATCAACGTCTAATGGGTCACACACCTTCCCACTCCACATCATTAATAATAATAACACCCATTAAATCATTTTATCATGATTATTATCTTTTTAGTTTAATTAATCACACAATTTATGTCATCGTCATTATTATTGAACATATTTTTACGTTATCACTAGTATTAAAAATTATCATTATAACGTGCGTCATGTTGACCATATCGATATCAACAAAGGAATGGACCGGAGGGGTCCGGGCCATTAGATCAGATACCTCTAAAAACATTCTCATCCTCGAGAATTAAAAACCATCCCAGAAGAAAGAATGGATCCGAACAACCACTCCGCAAGATACCTCTCATGGATCTCTTCCTAATAGAAAACAACCAAAAACCCTAATTATATGAGTTAGGAATTCCATCTCCCATATCAAGATATTATCCGCTTTAGACGGCACTGACTCGCCTGCACGGGTTCAATCACATCCACATTAATGCATCTCGATTATGAATTAGGTCTTCTGACTTCCATATATTAGTATTTTCCAAACTTACACTACCCCCAACACTATACAAGAGAACAATAAATTTCCCGAACACATGGCTTGAGGAATTCCTTCTCCCATGTCGAGATATTATCCTCTTTAGGCGGCACCGACTCGTCTGCACGGGTTTAACCACATCCACATTAATGCGTCTCGATTTGGGATCATGTCCTCCTCTTCCCACATGTTAGGACTCTTCACACACATTTAAGGTAAAGAGGGAAACAAAATAGAATTATAGACTCATGAAAAATAAGTTCCAGGCCCAAATCATGGGCAATAATGAGATTCAACAAAGGAGTGTGATGCACCTGAATTTAAACAAAACATAAACTAGAGAATTTATGTAAAACCGACAACATCTCTCTCGATCTCTGGCCTTGATAGGGTTTCCACATATGTTGCGTGCAACTCTCTGCATCCTACTCCTATACCTCTTTTTTGATGTCCAGGTGTCATAGCTGTACGGTAAACGAAGAATGCCTAAGCCAAAGTAGCAAGGAAATTTTCTCAAGGTTTCATTTTATCATTTTATTTCAATTTCTTTCCCAGAACACCCAAATCAAGTAAAACACAAATCATGATGATGCATGTACCTTTCCAAGGTTCTCTACCAATCAATCAATTTATTCTTACTTGGTCGTTCGGTAAGCTCAGAGTCCTTGCATCCGATCACGGGGGGCCCTAAAATAAAGTGTCCTAGCCGGTCTTCCCTGGCCTATGACACGCACCAAGATCATCCAACACTATTTACCTACCATCCCTTGAAATCCTCACCGTGCATAACTCCAGGATCCATCTTATCTCTCAACCATCCGCTTCTGATACCATTTTGTCACAACCCCCTCCCACCAAAGATGCCCCTCCTGAGCTAGCAATGGTGGAAGGGAGATAATGACCCCCGAGTCCCGCCTCCAGTTGGCCCCAGGGTGGCAACTAGCACCAAGGGTATGAGTTTTTCACAAATGTGGGATGAATTAACGTTTTTATTAATTTATGATCGGTAAATAGGATGAGTCAAACACCAAGAAGATGAAAATGAAAAAGTATAAAAATATCCCAAAACCAATCCCATATACATGCTTTATACAACAGTGAAACAAAAATAAAAGTTCAAAAAAACTCCAAGTACTGTACCAAAATGTAAAGGAAAACAACAATAGAATCCAGCAGCAACTCCCCCTACCTAACTAGTAAAGTCCCGCACAGTCCCTGTAGTCCTCCTGAAAACCTGAAAGAAAACGTAGGGTGAGCATACAAGTATACTAAATAGGGAAACCTAAACCTCTCGTGAATAATTTTAGAGACATCTTAGTGCCCCGTGAGAAAACAGAAGAACCAAAACCTAGAAAAGAATCTATCCACCCAGCCTCACAAGTCACACTCACCAAGTAACACAAGTCAATAGAGTATAGTAGTAATGTTATCAAAGTATGGGTACCACGCACCACCTTCCCACTGAATACTGCTCAATCCCTCACGCCTAATGATATGATAATTCCCCCTCTTCCTAATCGAGTGCCAAAACTTGGCCATACGATGCTCGTGCTAGTGCCGCAACCTGTCCATATGAAGCTCATAGTAACACGCCCAAACAAAATCACCGACCATCTCAAATCACATCCCTCCGGCACACAATCCTCGTCCATAACCACATTTCATCCCGAAGAAACCTGGGAACGTATCACCCCTTATCCCGAAGATTCTTGGGAAACATCTGTCATAACCTTCCTGAAGGACCTTGGGCTATAGAACCTGGAATAGGGAGCACAGGGAAGAACAGTAACCAGCAATCCTTTGGATGTTTGAGAATCTCACCCCCCGTCCCACGGGTGTTCGGCACATACTGATCATCATGGGTGGGGTGCGTAAGGAAACATAAAATGTATAGATTTATATAAGTATAACAACCACTCAACCCATCCTAAGGCTTCTTCACAAAGATCTGAGCACGTCCCTTGGCACTAATACTTCGAGAGTATGCACACAACAATCAATCCCAAAACCCCATTTAAGGTTTTCATGTTTCAACAGCTTTAGTTATCAGTTTCATAACTACCAGGAAACTATCGACAACCAAACTAGATCAAGAGTTCATAAAACATATCCCTACCATCCATAATTCAAGTTAAGAAAACACAAGCAACACAAAAAAGTCCCTTCTTATTAACCAACCAACCCATTGATTATTATTCCCGTTCCATTACCATGCCCCACCATTCATTAACTCTTCCACTTTTATTTATTATTCACAACCCATAGTTCGTTCACATTCAAACCCATCCCTACAGCCCTGCTGCCAACCACCATAACCACAATCGCACTGAAACCCGTACATCATCATCCCTTTGATACCATTTATCACAGCCCCACTACCCATCACCAACATAGCATTCACACCAACCCACAACCAAGCCAACCACAGCCCCACAACTCACTTGATCCACAACAACCCACAAACACCACCTTCACATAAATAAACCCTAAACATCACCCACATGTTTATTATTTTAGTTTGTTTAACTGGGGTGATCACACAAGGGTTCCAGTTATTTAATCATCCAACTTTACGTGATTAATCAATTTCACCATTCAATAAAATTTCCATCCATAAGAAAATTCAGAAGGAGAGGGAAACATTTATTTGCGTATGAAAAGGCCCCCAACCACCATGCTTTTTAGTAGGTAGAAGCTCATTCATTTCACAACATAATATCACAGGATATATATAATGTAACTGCATTCACAAACATCCCATACCCATTATATAAGACAGTTATTATCTTTATTAAACCAGTTCAAATGTGTTTCGCGTAAACAAGAGGACACCCACCCCGCATGATGCACAAATTTAGAGAGACGAAGGTAAGATCCCTACCTCAACATGTTCCGATGTCCTTTTACGAACACGACCACCAAGATCACAAGGCTTCTACCAGAATGACTGCACCCACCAAGGACGTCGCAGCACCACTGAATCAACAACACAAGAAACTACCTCAACACGGATATCACATGCTATTGCATGGAAAGAAAATGAGAGAAGTATGATCAGAAAGAGAATACAAGAACAGAAGTTTAACATACCTTTTTAGAGTCGTTCGTCAAAGACCGTCGTTCTGGTCAATTATCCACAGTCTTCTCTGTTGTAAATTGTGAAGGGGAAGTCAATGAAGAGGGAACAAAATAGGGTGTACGATGTTCTCCTCGCTGACATGATCCCGCAGTCACTAACGGATCGACGATCAGAGTCCAGATGCACAATTTATGAGGCTGACTTCTCAGTCGTCCTGGAGTGTCATCGTGTGGAGAAGAAGGGTCCGCAAATAATATGTGACCCTCTCTTACATAGTCAAAAGAAATGAAAACTGTATTCAGGATGAATTAATGAATACGCTCTGTAACCGTAGAATAGTTACGCTACTCGACTGGTCAACACACGACACTTCACGGGACTTCCACGCGTTTTAATAATAATGATAATAATAAATTAATGACCCGAGGAAAAATTCATAGAAAGATATTCATCATTGGTCTTTAAATGACTGTCTTAATTTCAGAGTCACGGTATCGTATACAATTCGTCATTTCGACACCTTATGAAGACGTTACGGTCGAATTATGATTATTAGACAAAAACCATAATAATGTTATTTTATAATATAATTAATAATATAAATTTACTCATTTCAAGGGGGGAAAGGAAACACGCGTGAACTACCTCCTCACCATGCACCTCCCCCTTATTTCATTTATTATAAGATTAATATCATTATAGGAATATTATTTATTTAAGGGAAAAATAAACCCATTGCGCACCTCATGTACAGCAACAACACGCCCCCCCCCCTTCATTGGTTGATTTATGTCTTAAATCGATTGATTGTTTTAATATTATATTATATAAATATTATATATGTTATAGAGTATATAAAAAGCATGTATTCTCCATGTGCCTCAAGTATAATAAAAATATTATTAATTCCCTTGCCTTTTATCCATTATTAATTTAACTATATTATCATATTATTATACTAGAAATATTATTAATTTCATATTTCACTTTGTGGAGAACATATGCACAACCATTCCATGCTACTCAAAACCATTTCATTTAATTGAATTAAATGAAAAAACAAAATAAATATAACTTACATATTCAATAGCTTTTTAATACATTTAATTTCCTTAACCTCTCGCACATAGTTTTACGCCGTCATTATTATTTATTGTTTTTAAATAATAATAACAATTCATCAACTTATTTTATTAATTCATCACCAATATTATTTTATAATATTGATAATATTTACGCTCATCGCATTGACCACGTTAAACCACCCCATTGGATATCTGAATCTGACCATGTCATGTCACGGTCGCATAACATCCGTCAATTTAATTATTTAATTATATTTATTTTTATTTCAAAATGATTTAATTGAAACCAATTTTATTAAATTAAAACCATTTAATTTAATAAACCCAACATATTTTTACGCCACCATTATTATTATTATTTAACATAATAATAATAATGAACTCACCTTAAATTTTATTAACGCACCACCATGCTTCCTCTGTGTATCATAATTTATTTGTTTACAATAAATACCATGACTCATTTCATTAATTTCTCATTATTATTAATATTATGAATAATATTAATAAAACAACACCCATTATTATTATTATTCAAATTTAATTTCAAAAATTACTTAATTAATAATAAACCGCATGTTTCATTTATCAACGTCTAATGGGTCACACACCATTCCACTTCACATCACTAATAATAATAACACCCATTAAATCATTTTATCCTGATTATTTTCTTTTTAGTTTAATTAATCACACAATTTATGTCATCATCATTATTATTTAACATATTTTAACATTATCATCAGTATTAAAAATTATCATTATAACTCACGCCATATTGACCATATTGATTTCAACAAATGAATGGACCAGAGGGGTCCGGGCCATTACATCAGATACCTATAAAAAAATTCTCGTCCTCGAGAATTAAAAACCAACCTTGAAGAAAGAATGGATCCGAACAACCTCTCTGCAAGATACCCCTAAGGGAACTCGTCATAACATAAACAAACGACAACCCTAATTATATGATTTAGGAATTCCTTCTCCCATATCAAGATATTATCCGCTTTAGGCGGCACTGACTCACCTACACGGGTTCAATCGAATCCACATTAATGCGTCTTGATTATGAATTAGGTCTTCTGACTTCCATATATTTGGATTTTCCAGACACACACTACCCCCAACACCATAAAAGACAACAATAAATTGCTCGAACACATGGCTTGAGGAATTCCTTCTCCCATGTCGAGATATTATCCTATTTAGGCGGCACTGACTCGCCTACATGGGTTTAATCACATCCTCATTAATGAGTCTCGATTAGGTATCAGGTCCTACTCTTCCCACATGTTAGGACTCTTCACACACATTTAAGGGAAAGAGGGAAACAACATAGAATTACAGACTCATGATATATAAGGTCCATGCCCAAAGCATGGGTGATAATGAGTTTCCACAATGGAGTGTGATGCTCTTGAATTTCAACAAAACATAATCTAGAGAATTTATGTAAAACCGAAAAAATCTCTCTCGATCTCTGGCCTTGATAGGGTTGCCGCTTCTGTTGTGTGCAACTGTCTATGTCCTACTCCTCTACCTCTCTTTTGACGTCCAGGTGTTATAGTTGTATGGTAAACAATGAATGCCTAAGCCTAAGTAGCAAGGAAATTTTTTCAAGGTTTCATTTTTTAATTTTATTTCGATTTCTTTCCCAGAGAACCCAAATCAAGTAAAACACAAATCATGACGATGCATGTACCTTTCCTAGGGTCTCTACCCTGCAATCAATGTAGTCTTACTTGGTCATTCGGTAAGCTCAGAGTCCTTGCATCGAATCAGGGGGGACCTAAAATCTCGTGTCCTAGCCGTTCTTACTTGGCCTATTCCACGCACCAGGATCAGCCAACAATGTTTCCCTACCATCCCATGAAATACTAACCGTGCCTAACTCCAGACTCTATCATATCTCTCAACCATCAGCCACTGATACCATTCTATCATGACCCCCTACCACCAATGATGCCCCTTATGAGATGGCAATGGTGGAAGGGAGATAATGACCCCCCGAGTCCCGCCTCTAGTTGGTCCTAGAGTGGCGACTAGCACCAAGGGTATGAGTTTTTTCACAAATATGGGAGGCATTAACATTTTTATTAATTTATGATCGGTAGATAGGATGAGTCAAACACCAAGAAGAAGAAAATGAACAAGTACAGACATAGCCCAAAACCAATTTCATAAGCATGCTTTATACAAAAGTGAAACAAAAATACATGTACAGAAAAACACCATGTACTGTACCAAAATGTAATGGAAAACAACAACAGCATCCAGCAGCAACTCCCCCTACCTGACTATTAAGGTCCCGCACAGTCCCTGTAATCCTCCTGGAAACCCGAAAGCAAATGTGGGATGAGCATACAAGTATACTCATTTGGGAAACCTAAAGCTCTCGTGCATAAGTGGGGAGACATCCTAATTCCCCATGAGAAAACAGAAGAACCAAAACCTATCAAGGAATCTATCCACCCAGCCTCACCAGTCACACTCACCATGTAACACAAGTCAATAGAGTATAGTAGTAATGATATCAATGTATGGGTACCCCACACCACCTTCCCACTGGATACTACTCAATCCCTCATGCCTAATTCTCTGATGCTTCCCCTTCTTCCTTAGCTAGTGCGACAACTTGGACATATAAATCTTGATCTAGTGCCACAACCTGGCCATACGAAGCTCATAGTAACCCATCGGCAAAAAATTTCCGGCCGTCTCAAATCACTTCTAGCCGACACACAATCCTCTGCCATAACCACATCTCATCCTAAAGAAACTTGGGAACATATCACACCTAATCCCGAAGATTCTTGTGAAACATGTCTCATAACCTGCTCGAAGGAACTTGGGCTATAGAGCCTTAAAGAGGGAGCACAGGGAAGAATGGTAACCAGCCATCCATTGGATGTTTGAGAATCTCACCCCCATCCCATGGGTGTTCGACACGTAGTACTCAACATGGGTGGGGTGCGTAATGAAACATAAAAAATATAGATTTATATAAGTATAACAACCACTCAGCCCATCCTAAGGCTTCTACACAAAGATCTGAGCACGTGCCTTGGCATTGCTACTTCGATGGTATGCACACAACAATCAATCCCAAAACCCCATTTAATTTTTTCATGTTTCAACAACTTTAGTTATCAGCTTCTTAACTACCGGGAAACTATCAACAACCAAACCGGATCAAGCGTTCATAAAACATATCCCCGTCATCTACAATTCATGTTATAAAAACACAAGAAACACAAACATGTCCCTTATTATTAACCAACCAACCCCATTGATTATTATTATGGTTCCATTACCATGCCCCACCATTCATTAACTCTTCCAGTTTTATTTATTATTCACAAACAATAGTTTGTTCACATTCAAACCCATCCTTGTTGCCCTGCTGCTAACCACCATATCCACAATCACACCGAAACTCATACATCATCATTCCTATGATACCATTTATCGCAGCCCCACTTCCCATCACAAACATAGCATTCTCACCAACCCACAACCAAGCCAACCAGAGCACGGTAGCTCACCCGATCCACAACAACCCACAAAACAGCCCCTTCACATAAATAAACCCTAACCAGCACCCAAATGTTTATTATTTTAGTTTGTTCAACCATGGTGATCACACAAGTGTTCCCGGTATTTAATCATCCAAATTTACGTGATGAACCAATTTCCATATTCAATAAAATTTCCATCCATAATAAAATCCATAAGGAGAGGGAAAATTTTAATTGGGTAAGAAAAGGCCCCCAACAACCATGATTTTCAGTAGCTAGAAGCTCATTCAATTCACAACATAATATCACATGATATAAATAATGTAATTGCATTCACAAACTTCCCATCCCCGTTATATAAGCCAGTTATTATCTTTATTAAACTGGTTCAAATGTGTTTCACGTAAAAAAGAGGAAACCCACCCCTCATGATGCACAAATTTAGAGAGACAAAGGTAAGATCCCTACCTCAATAGGTTCTGATGTCCTTCTACGAACACGACCACCATGATCACAAGGCATCTTCCAGAATGACTCCACCCACCAAGGACGTCGCGGCACCACCGAATCAACAACACAAGGAACTCCCTCAACACAGAGATCAGATGTCATAGCATGGAAATAAAACGGGAGAAGTAGGATCGGAAAGAGAATACAATAACAGAGGTTTAAAATACCTTTTTAGAGTTGTTCTTCAAAAACCGTTGTTCCCGTCAATTATCAGCAGTCACCTCCGTTGGAAACTACGGAGGGGAAGTCAAAGAAGAGGGAACAGAAAGTGTTGTAAAATGTTCTCCTCGCTGACACGATCTCATAGTCACTGATGGATCGATGATCGGAGTCCCGATGAAGAAGTTAGGAGGATGACATCTCAGTCGTCTAGGAGTGTCGTCGTGTAGAGAGGAAGGGTTCGCAAATAATATGCTACCCTCTCTTACAAAGGCAAAGGAAATGAAAATTGTATTCAGCATGAATTAATGAATAGGCTCTGTAACCATACAACAATTACGCTACTTGACTGGTCAACACACGACACTTCACGTGAATTCCACGCATTTTAATAATAATGATAATAGTAAATTAATATTAGACATTTCATTGACCCAAGGAAAAATTCATAAAAATATATTCATCATTGGTCTTAAAATGACTATCTAAATTTCAAAGTCATAGTATCGCAGATGGTTCATCATTCAGACATCGTATGATGAAGTTACGGTCGAATTTATATTATTCAACTAAAACAATATTAATGATATTTTGTAATATAATTAATTATGTCAATTTTCTCATTTAAAGGGGGGGGGAGGAAACACACATGAAATCCCTCCTCACCATGAGCCTCCCCCTTATTTCATTTATTATAATAATAATATCATTATATGAATATTATTTATTTAAAGGAAAAATATACCCCTTGTGCGCCTCCTGTACATCAACAATACGCCCCCCCTTTCATTGGTTGATTTATTTCTTACATCCATTGATTGTTTTAATATTATATTATATAAATATTATATAAGTTATAAAGTATATACAAAGCAAGTATTCTCCATGGACATCAAGTATAATAGACATATTATACATTCACTTACCTTTTATCCATTATTAATTTAATTGTATTATCATATTATTATACTAGCAATATTATTAATATCACATTTCACTATGTGGAGAACCTATGCACAACCATTCCATGCAAATCCAAACCATTTAAATTAATTGAATTAAATGAAAAAACAAAATTAATATAACTTACATATTCAACCCATTTTAAATAAATTTAATTTCATTAACCTCTCACACATAGTTTTACGCCATCATTGTTATTTATTGTTTTTCAATAATAATAACAATTCATAAAAATATTTTATTAATTCATCACCGTTATTATTTTTTAATAATGATAATATTTACGCTCATCTCATTGACCACATTAAACCACCCCATTGGATATCTGAATCTGACCATGTCACGTCAATGTCGCATAGCATCCATCAATTTAATTATTTATTTTTTATTTCACACTGATTAAATTAAATCCAATTTAATTAAATTGAAGCCATTATATTTAATAAACCCAAAATATTTTTATTCCACCATTATTACTATTATTTAACATAATAATAATAACGAACTCACCTTAAATTTTATTAAAGCACCACCATGCTTCCACTATGCATATTAATTTATTTGTTTGAAATAAATACCATAACTCATTTCATTAATTTCTCATTATTATTAATATTATGAATAATATTAATAACACAACACCCATTATTAGTATTCAAATTTAATTTCAACAATTACTCAATTATTAATAAAACACATGTTTCTTTTATCAACATCTAATGGGTCACACAACTTCCCACTTTACATAATTAATAATAGTAACACACATTAAATAATTTTATCATGATTATTCTCCTTTTAGTTTAATTAATCACACAATTTATGTCATCATCATTACTATTTAACATATTTTTATGTTATCATCAGTATTAAAAATTATCATTATAACGTGCGTCGTTTTGACCATATCGATTTAAACAAAGGAATGGGCCGGAGGGGTCTGGGCCATTATAGTAAGGGTATTATATATTATAAGGATTGGTAGGAATGGGAAATTGATACCCAAGAACATTATAAACTTTGAAATTATTGAGAAAATATGAGTTGTTACTTACCATTTGAGAATGCCACCGAACCTATCAAAAGTAAATGATTTGTTCCATATATATTTTCTAAGGAATTACATGCTAAAACCAACTCATGTACTCACCTATAATGAAATAGAGTTGGAACCTAATCTATCTTACTATGAAGAACCCATCTAGATTCTAGAAAATATAGATAAACTATTCAGAATTCAAATGAATTCTTTGGTAAAGATACTTTGGATGAATCACAAAATGGAGGATGAAATGTAGGAACCATATGATATTGTAAAGAATAAATACCCTCATATTTTAGAAGGTAATACCCATAAAATTTTAAGGTTGAAATTTTTGAAGGAGGGATGAATGTAACATCCTAAGAATTTATAATATTTTCCTCATAGAATAAATTTAATTTTATAGACAGCTTGTATTACATGAAACAATGACTTCCTCCGATGTCTTACATTACACGCAAGAACGAGTGTTACCAAATACTATTAATATTAGCTATTATATTGGTTGTTATAAATATTATTAAATAACTTATGAAAATATATTTCTGAAATCACTGGATACCGATTAATTATAAACAAATATAAAAACCAATTGAATATAATGGAAATGATTTTAAAAAAACTATTTTTATGAACCAAAAGAATTTTATTTTAATAAATTAAATTAATTAATATTATAAGATGATATTAATTAAATTTATATATTATATATTCAATAAAATGTTTTAGCATTAATCTTATATATTTTATAAGGACAATATATGATTAAATCCAATTTTATGCAGAAAAGATATATTTTTCCAAAGGCGGTTTGGCTGCCTTCTAATGGTGCATTTATTTTAAAACTAAAATTTGACACTTTTATAAATTATATTTGAAAAAAATAAAAATAAATTTTAAAATAGTAATGTAAAAATTATCTTAGTGTTATTTTTTTGTATTTTTCTTAGTAGTTTTATTTTTTGATGAATAGAGAAAATAATGGATTTTAATTGAAAAATACCTTTTTTATAAATAATTTATAATGTTAAATTATAATTATAATTTGTTTTCAAGTAAAAATATATCAATTATACATATATTAATCTCATTTAGGTCATTAGAATCATTTTTATATTGAATTTTGATATAAAAACTTAGTAAATTTTTGGATATTTTTTCCAAAAAAACTCGCTTTCTCATTGCATCTGCATGATTAATTTTAAATTAATTATTGTCACTTATATGGTTTGAATTGAGGAAAATGGATAAATTATTTGGAATAATAATAATTTTTAATAAGGTAAAATTATTTTTTTTCCAAAATTATTTGTGAATATAGTTAAAATTAATTATCGCGATTAAGAGAAAAACAAGTTTATCGAGGGACTAAACTTTAAACTTAAGGGAACAAAGAACCTAGAAACATGTTTAGAAAATATTTTAGGGAAATATTTATATATTATACATTATATTATCAATATTTGAACATTATTTGGACCAGGTGACATGAAAAAACATGGGTTTAATTCACTTTATGAAAAACATTCAAGTGTGTTACTCACACCAATTATAAAAGGCCATCCCATATCCACTATATTTCAAAAAATAAAACCAATTTTTTAAGGAAAATAAATACAAATATCACTCCATAATGTTCCTCCCCTAATACTAGAATATTTATCTTTTTTATAAATCCATCTTAAGAAGGCATTAGTGTAAACCTAATAAGGATACCCAAAAAAGAGGTAATATTCATCTAAAAACAGTTTTATTTTATTTCATTCTACACATACTCCAATTTATATTCTTATATAATAACCCAATAATCTAAATTATTATTATATTTTTTTTATGTTATGGTTATTACTTAAAAAATCACACAATTCCATCAAATGAGTTACAAAATCATCCTTTGTGTGTACGGTGGACTACTGCCTCGCGAACCGATGTCATTCATTTTCCTTTGACACCTTTCAAGGTTGGTAATAATTATTTATAGTATATATTATATATATAATATTTATTATTTTTTTATTCTTTTATAATTATTATATTATAAATACATTCATTCTTTCTATATTTGGGTAATATCATAACCTCACTCGTGTGTACGACAGACTACCACCTCACGAAGCAATCTGATTCATTCGTGCATTACATGGAATGTATTAAGAATGTTTTTTTTAAATATTTGATAAATATGAAATAATAATTACACTATAATATTTATATATATCATGTAATTTTATTTCATTCAAAATTACATGAAAATGAAAACAATGTTCATACATATGTATGGCCTACCATCTCCATGAATGGTGCATTTTATTTACTATCAACAAATTTTATGGATTAATATAAATATATATAATGAATATATATGATATTTAAATAAATTTTACATTTTTTATATGATTAAATCTTGGTTGAATTAACATGAATAAAAAATAACATGTCAAAACATACTTAAAAAATAAGGCAATTATCACCCAAAACTATAAAAATAATAAAAGGTTACTATCAAATGGGTGATAAGATGTTATAAAAGGATATTATATGATATTAAAAAAATTTAATATGGTTCTATTATAAGAAAATAACATAATTAACACCATTATATATGTGTTTAAGGAGTGTTTAACCAAAATGAAGCGTAAGGTAAGAGATTTCATCTCAATTTACATTTCATTGAGACTTAATTGTTATTATACACCAATTCACATTTATAAGGTGTATATACAGACCATTTGAAATATAATATCATGAATAATTAATTATTCATGTTATTTTATGTTTCAATTTGAGGTATTTAATACAATGATATTTCATTTGAAAATTACCAAGTGATAAAATTTATTGTGAAATCTCACTTTCTTTTTTGATTATTAACTTTATTTTAAAACAATCACATTATTTTAATAAATTTTAATTTTAAAATACAATAATATTAAATATCCAAATTATTGTGTAGTTTATATGATTATTTATTAAACTATATATCATTTTTACATATGGTGTTTACTTTGAATGTTATTTGATTAACTATGGAAATATTAATAAACATGTATACTTTACTCAATATAGATATTTAATAAGGCATTTATTTTATAAATTAAATAAATTATTCAATATATGGATAACTATATGGAATTTTATGACACAAATTGGGGACCATTTAATGAAATACCATTAATGAATTGATATCCTTTGAGATGAATCAGTTGGCCAAATCATATGAGGTTTTACCCAGTATGTTTAAACCGTCTTATGAAAGGTCTTGATGGTAAAGGTTCCATGTGCTTGGGAAACATGACATCTAATATTTAATAATTTCATTCATTAAAAAAATATTTTTTATTATTTTACATTATATTTTTTCTATGAAATTATTTATGGATTTATTTCTTTTTCATTTTATTTATTAAATGACATGTATTTCAGTTATTTATCCTACCATATTGATTATGAATTATCTAGATATTTACTGGGCTTGTGTGTTCAATTATATACCATGAAATATTTATCATGATTATTTATTATTAATAGCTTCTATTGTACTTAACACTTGTTTATCATTTTATCTCAAGGTTATTTTGTTCATTTTCATTAGGAAATGAAGGTGAATTGTTAGAATGAGTTGCGAGGATGTCGAGATTTTACTGTTGTTATGTTTTATTTTCTTTTCCCAATGTAAAATGTGTATCATGTATATAATCTAGTTTTCCAAAACTGTTAAAATATTTGGTCCTTTGGGATTTGAATCTTTTATTTATTCCAGTTTTATAAAGTAAGGTACCATCTCTTGGCTACCGGGGTTAGGGTCATTATAGTTGGTATCAGAGGAAGTTTAGTAGAATAATTGGGAACTAGATTTAGGAATACCTAGATTATTGAACATAACTCTATGATTAAATTTGAGAATAACCATAGAAGAACATCCTAATATTTTGGTAAGGTATAGATTATGTGGGTCTTCTTAGAAATACGTCTCTATCTAGAAACTATAAGTGGACATGGTTCTGGCACAAATATACCTAGGGGTAATAACATTTAAAATGGTGTTTCGGTCTTGACTCAAGTTTAAACTAATACATGAAAATGTTCCTTAATATTCACCTGGTTTGACACTCCCTTGGTACATGCTTAGTATAATTCACATTTTCTTTTCAAACCATTTTGAATGATTTAAAATTAAAATTATCCCCAATGAAACCAAAGATTATAATAATGACATTAATAGTGCTTATAATTTTAATTTATGTTGAGAATTACACCATATTTTGAATTATACATTATGTTTTAAAATTTTTAACATCATGAGATAATTCAGAATATGTTATTGTTTAGAAATGGATTCTGGAAGGGAGAATAATATCAATACCTATGGAAAATGTAGAGATTTATATGCCAAGGAGACCAGTACACCTGGTAATGGAATTGAGAAAATTATGTCTATATTAGGGATGATTAATCAAGTTATGAAAAATAACCTCCCCAAATTGATAAACCCATTCCATAGTGAAATTCTCCAATGCTGAATTGCATTATGTGATAGAAACCCCCATCGTTTAGTGGGACTAATAATCCAATTGTAAATGAGAAATGGATTAAGTCCTTGGAAAATATATTTATGGATTTGGGATGAGTTGAAAAGGAAAAGGCTACACTTGTCTTCTATTTTCTAAATATTTATGTTTATCAATGGTGTTTTTTCATATTGATTGATAGAAAGGAAGAATAAATAAAACTCATGGAAGGGAAATTTTTTAAAGAGATGTTATTTAATAATTATATCCCTCATGTGAAAGAAATTGAGATTAATATAATTTTTTTATCTTAAATAAAAATAATAAATAAAGTTTTATGGAATATTAATCTACCTTTATCCAGTTATATAGTTATTCCAAGAATAATATATGCAACACGAAGTTCAAGATTGACCATTTATTTGAAGAGTTTAAGCTATGTCTCTAAAGGGTACTGGTATCCCAAAATTTTTTATTCATATAATGAAATAGTTTTATGTACCATAAAAATGGATAATTAATTCACAAGATCATACAAATTCAATGTAAATCAAGAGAAAAAGAGGTCATCTAAACACCATGAAAAATGAAATGCAACAAAAATGAAGAAGAAGATGAATATTTTCCCATAGTGAGATATGTGTGGAAGGAATCACTCTCGGAAATTCTTTGAGGGCATGGGAGTTTGTTATAAGTATGGGAAAAGGGTGATCATGTTATAGAATGTAAGAAGAATGGGGAAAACTAATATTCAATGTTAATTCTTCATGTAGAAGTTGATTTATTAAAATAAATGATCCAAGTGTCAATGGAATCTTCTATAGAAGAGGCAAATGGGAGATGTAAAAGCTTATGAGGTCACTACAACTAAGGTAGAAGTACTGAATGATATGGTGGGAGGTACATTAATCCTATATTTCAATTTATAAAATGATTTATTTTTTTCTATATCATCACACTCTTTTATATCTACCCAGTTTTCAATGAAAATTAGACATTCCTATTTTCATTTAATAAGGGAGTTGTTAGTAAATACTCCAATGGAATGTCTCATTACAATAAATATGTGTTGGGTAGTCCCCATTATATATCATAAAAATGATTTATTTTGTGACCTTATTATCATATCAATGGTTGAATTTGATGTAATACTTGATATGGACTAGATTTCAAAGTACGATGAAAAACTTTATAGTAAGATGAGGGAAATTATGATTTCTAAGGAAGATGTAGAATTCCTTATATTTAGATTAGAAAAATCATCATCTTATTCTTATCTAGATCCACCCCTAGCAGCTCTACTAAATGAAATTATTTTAAAAAAACTGAAAAAAAATCATGGGATAAATAATTTAATCCTCAAATTGAGGATGTACCTACTGTATAAGAATACCATGATTTATTTCTCGATGAATTACTTTGACATCCCCTAGAGAATGAAGTTGAGTTTTCCATTGATTTAATCCCGGATGCAAGAACCATATCAATGAATCCCTATATAAGGGGAACAATAGAAATAATGGAGTTGAAGAAACAAATATAGGATATTGTAAATAAGGGACCTATTTACCCCAGTGTTTTTCCATGGGGAGCCCATATTCTCTTCGTTAAGAAGAAAAATGGATCTATGATGTTTTGCATTGATTATAGGGAAATCAATTCTAATATGATAAATAAAAAGCATCATATGCCTCGTATTGGTGACCTATTTGATCAATTTCATAGAGCATACTATTATTCAAAAAATGATCTTTATTATAGTTATTATCAATTATTTGTAAATAAGAAAGATATTTTGAAGACATATTTTCAAATGAGATACAGAAATTACATGTTTATAGTAATTTCATTTGGATTGACTAATGCACACTTTATTTTTGGGATCTAATGTACAAATTATTCAAGGAATATATTGATGGTTTTGTTTTGGTATTCATTTGATGATATTATTGTGTATTCTAAATGCTATGAGGACTATAATAATTAATTGAAAATCATTCTTGAGACTCTTAGAAGGAAAAAGTTATATGTTAAATTTAGTAAGCTAGATTTCTGTCTCCATGATGATTATTGTCATGGCCATATTTTATCTAAAAATGGAATCTCAATTGATCCTGTAAAAAAAGGCAGTCTGAGAATGACTTACACCAATGAACATAACTGAGGTATATATTTTCATTGGTTTGGCATGTTACTATTAGAGTTTTAATCAAAATTTTACCCAACTGGATAACCCATTATCCAATCTTATATGTAAATGGGTTACGATTTTTTTGTATAATGAAATGTCAAGAAGGTTTCAAGGAACTAAAGAGAATATTGTTCAATGCTATTATTTTTACTCTACCATATGTAAGTGATGGGTTTTTGATATATAGTAATCCATAACAGAAGGGACTTGGTTACGTACAAATTCATTATGATAAAGTTATTTCATATGAATCATGGTAATTAATGATTGGGAGGCAGTCACTTCCCTCAATCTGAAGAGTGATCTAGGGCCCGATGGCTTCCCAGGATCCTTTTATGGGGCATCTTGGAGTATAATAAAAGATGAGATGGGGGGAATCATCCATGATTTTTTAGGGGAGGTGGGTTTCCAAGGGTAGACTGTGTGAATACAATGGTTGTTATTCCAAAGGTGAGAGACCCTATCTCTATTAGTCAGTATAGACCCATAAGAATGTGTAACTTCTCGTACATGGTACTTGCCTATATTCGCATCATAAGGCTAGAACCATATACCAATAATTTTGTTTTAGAGGATAAAATGATTTATTCATGGAAGGAACATCCAGGGTGCTCTCAGGATGGATCAATATATGATTGGACATAGTAATGTTAAAACCTCAGGTTCTAATATTGTCATCAAGGTAGACATGGAAAAGAATTATGTCAGAATGGAATTGTGTTTTATTATCAATGTTCTGACTGCTATGGGATTTTTGTTTTTGGTGATCTTATTCCTCTTTAGATGTTACAAATACACCTAGATTTTTATCACTCTTATGAGAAAATATGTGGTTTTTTCAAAGCAGTTTGAGGCCCGAGACAATGGGCCCTTTTATCTCCAAGTCTCTTCATCTTGGCCCATGAAGCTCTTAGTAGATCCATCTCTAGGAACATTGTTGTTAGAGCCATTATCCCCTATCATTACAGACCAAACATTAAATTCATATCTCATTTAAACTTTGCAGATGATGACTTTATTTTTTATAATGGGAGTGGATGGTCTTTATTCAATCTCAATAATGTTATGGATGATTATAGTAAGTGGAGTGGGAAATGTATCAATAAGAAACAAAAAGTAGTGTCTTCATTGTATATAATTTTCCTAAAATAAGAAGTAAGACAATCTGGGAGTTTCTAGATATTGGAAGGAAGGAATTTCCCATTATCTACTTGGGTTCCCCTATTGCTTCAGGCCATATTGGAAACCCCTTTTTTGTGGGGCTACAAAAGAAAATTGGTAGTCAAAAAAA
The DNA here is from genome assembly GCA_963277665.1 of Viscum album. NCBI lineage: Eukaryota > Viridiplantae > Streptophyta > Magnoliopsida > Santalales > Viscaceae > Viscum > Viscum album. Next base: position 194,333,327 of record OY728157.1, on the reverse strand, counting down.
ATACTGGTAAAATAATTTTCTCTTATTTGGGGGTTGCATTACATTGATTAATTTCATCCTTTCTTCAATTCCAATACATGTTATTTATTCTCTCAAAGTCCTCAAAACAGCTATAAAAATAATGGAGAATATATTTTTCAAGTTAATTTGGGATTAAAATGATGACGGGATATGTCACTAGGTTTTGTGGGGAAAGATAGATAATGAAGTAGATAAAGGTGTTATTAGTGTAAGGGATGTAGAGGAAAATATGAATTTAATGCAAGATCGCCTTGTCTGGGATGTGATGGAGGGTCAATCCTTGTGGGGGTAATTTCATCTCTCATAAGTATGGATTGGTGATAGAAGATCCAAATTATCACATGATAGGTGTATGGAAAAGCATTCAGGGCCATACTCAGGAGCTTCAATTACTTGAACGTTGGATTGTAGGTTGTGGTAACACAAGATATTGTAATCAAATCTGGGAAGGTTCTATGATGGTATTTCTAGGGTGCCTTTCTCCTTTAATATCATTTACCAAATCAATGTCATACCCTCTTCTCATATAATACACCTTGAATTCTCAGTAACAAGAGGTATTTGATAATATAATCCTGGATGAAGAGATATACGAGTTGTTTTTCAGGCGATCACTTTTATGTATATTCAGGATCAAGGAGTATTGATTGATTCAGTGTGGTCCTACTAATAGTGATATGTAGGGTGGGATTACATATTGTATCGAAATACCTTTAAAATTATACTTTGTGGTATGGCATATTATAATTCATTCTTTATCCATAGAAAATGTAATTCAGTGGAAGGGAATCCATTTAGAATCAAAGTGTATGTGTTGTGCCATGCCTAATGAAGAATCAACTAACTACATTTTTTCCATGCAGGATGGGAAAAGACAATCTAGGAGAGGCTTGGAGACTTTTTCAGGTTTCGTATCCATAACAACACAAGTCATGCCTTCATTCTAAATTGGTTTAAGAGAATGAATAATATTAAATATGAGAATAAAAAAAGGTCGATTATGTTAGATACAGGGTGTTAGAATATTTGGAGGGAAAGGGATAATATTAAACATGAGAAAATCTATATCAATTAGCTTTATATGAAGGTAATTTCATGGATTTTAGTGGTAGATCATGGCATTCTCTTCAATAAATGGGATAAATCATCATTTATGAGTTCCTTTCTCGCAATAAGGGTACCTTCTATTTCTCCCCATAGGCTATATCCTTAGGGAATTAGGGTCAAATGAAATCTCATGAAGAATGGTTTGAAACTCAACCCTGATGGCTCGTATTCTAATGGAAAAACAAGGGGAGGGTGTGTGGTTCAAGATGAAAAGGGTTCAGTTGTGTTTTACATCTCGATTGATTATGGCTATAGTGACTCTCTTATGCAATAAGAAAAGGTGCTGATCAATGGTTTAAAGCTATGTTTGGACCATAATTTTAATCTAGAAGTGATGTATAGGGACTGTTTTATCATATTTAACTCCCTTTATATGAATACAACTGTCCCTTGGAACATATATTATGAAATCAGAAGCATCAATAATCTGCTGAGTGAAATGGTGAAGGTGAGTCACACATGGTGTGAACAAAACAATGATTTGGATTTTCTAGCCTCTAGGTGTATGCATCATGGATCCCCTATTCATTGTACTCTTTTTTCTCATTTGGGATCCCATCCCTTGGTGTGTGTAAAAATAGTGACAGGGGATTCTCTCGGCTTACATTCTTTCACCCTCCCTTATGTTTTTGTTTTGTTTCTATCGCTTGAAATTAATAAATTACTACTTTTAGCCTATTTGGAAATGGGATGACATTAATATGGAATTTTTCATATGACTACCAAATACTCCTACAAATAATGATGAAATATGGGTTATTATTGATCACCTAACAAACAATAAGAGAATATTTACCTCCTGGGAACCTTGAAAGGCAATATATTAATGAATTTGTTAGACTTCATGGTGCACCTATATAAATTGTTTCAGATCAAGATCCTAATTTTACATTGATATATGGAATAGTATTTAAAATGATCTTGATACTGAGCTTCATTTTTGAACCTCCTACCATCCTCAAACTGGTTGATAGTCTGAAATGTAATATAAGGAATATCAGAATCTTTTTACCTCAAATGGTGGTAGCCTAACCTGATGCCAATATTAGAAAACTAATTGTATCCACTCATATTATCAAAAAATTAATCAACACGTGGAAGGGGATATACTGGTTATTAATCATCACCTAATTCCACCTCTATTTATCGATACATAAATACAATGAGACATTCAACTTCTTGAAAAAAATAGGATCACTCTAAGAGGATGTTCTCAGATGAATGAATCTGTTCGACTCTAAGCCCTCCAAATAATTCATGATCTATCACTTATTAGCAAGAACCATCCTATAAGCTATAATGGATATGGACATCATACTATACATAAGATCAGATATACACTCAATATCACACTTGGGTGCAAACCCAAATAAATAATCAAGAAACGCATCTTGGAATTAATGAATTGTGGGAGGAGACACTGCTTTTCAAGTCACCTCATATCTTAAAGAAACACTAACCAAATGGATTTTAATTGTCTTTAGATTTTGATTTATATGTCCCAAATAGCCTACATATAGATCCCACTCTCTAACATAGGTATTATTGTCTCCATATATGGTCATAAAAGGTACTCATTGATGATAGTGGTTTATTTGTGCTCAATAATGAGTACACTAATCCATATTGGGGATCATTTTCAAATTCTCCAAATCTAACATGAATAATTCCTATATGAAAATATTTCCAATGATCACAATGGTATACTATGGTCACCTCTAGATACCCTATGATTTCCCCAATAAGGTGTATAAATAAAAAATACCCCATATGTATATTATTTTGGTAACCTTAGATAAATAACAAAATGATCAAATATAAAGTATTTTGATTAATTTGTATCAAATAATTAAAAAAATATGGTCGATTGCACAAAGAAACAAGATCATAAATCCTTCCAAATCTACCACACATGTTATTCTTCCTATTTTAGAATGTACCACAAGTTCTGTGTTGGTACTCAAAGGATATAAGTAGCAATATTCACCTGACTCTCATGGGGTGTCTTAAGGTGATCAAAAATTAACTACGTAGACTCAATATAAAACTCAATCTGTGGTCCACCCTCACCCATATAGAGTAATGTATTCTACAACTGAAACACACGAGTCATGTATGACAATGTTGGACTAGACCTTAGTGACCCATGCCTCATAGATTACAATACCTATATATGACTCCATATGAGCTAATAATAAATATTGGGGACTGGCATAATAGTTTACTCTTGTTCTTCTACTAGTGGGGTATTCTCATCCCCACACTTTTTAGAGCTTAAGTGAAGGTCATCGTAGTGGAATATATCTAAAATTATAATAACATGAATTATAATATACTTCTATAATTAGTATAATACCATAGTTTATTATAATAAATAATAGGAATATGTTGCTCTACCCCAAACACACCCCTATGATATAAGGGTCTCATTGAATAATACTTAATTCTAGCATAAACTACACATTATTAAGGTAGATATAACTTCACATGGGTCCTATAGTAGTCATAGAATGTCAAATTAGAGGTCAACAATTATGTATTGATCAATTAGTGTTTCACCAAGAATTTATATAAAAAAAACTCAATATAAGTTTTTATTGACACTTTAAGTAAGCGAACCCTATATATTAATCAGAATATCAATCACAGGAAAGAATTCCAATTTCACGTGAACCCTAAGTTATAATAAAGGTTCATGAACACACTCTTGTTATCACCCTGGGATAAGAATAAACACACATAAATCATAAATAAATATCAAAATGCATCAACTTGAAAATTAAACCAATAGTAAAAGAAAAAAACCAAGAATAACAGTCCCATCCATGGTAACATGGACTTCCATCATATGTGGGTAGGATAATACAATGCACAATATCTATATTAGGTTTTTTCAATATCTTTTCAACTATATGTAATATAACAAATAGAAATAGAAAATAAAAATATTTCTCTAATATGACTTTCAATATACATGAGTTGGTTCACCTTTGTTATGACTGAACTGGAGCACCATGTACCTCAGCTATTCCTCTTCATATTCTAGAGTCTACAGACCAATGGAAATCGATGATATATGTCACATAGAGAGACTATGATCACATGTATATATATATATCAAAAAACATAATGGAAGGAATATCATAAACTTTTCATCACAACACAAAAGAATTAAAAGGATATATATCATTAGTAAATGCTAGAAAATAGTAAAAATCAATACATTATATATACCCATGGTTTCGATACACACTTCAAGGATGAAAAATATATCACTTCTTATTTAAAAATTAAATTCAATGAGTTCTCTTTATCAAATATCACTATTTCATTGATCCATATCCATCATAATCCATTAAAGTGAAATATGTCATCATCAATGAATGAGACAACATCATTCATAAGTAGATGATACACTTCCATTTTCGTATTTAGTTGAATGTGATAACACCATATTATATATTGGGTGTATGAGGAATCACCAAACTATCCCATATGGGTGGATGATATATCAATGGAATCACAATCAAAGTGGAAGAAAAACTATCATATAAGTTCCCAATGTGGAGGATGCACCGTTAGTATTTTACTTAGGTGGATTATGATCTAGTGGTATCCCATCTCTAATGGTTGATACACAAACAATATCAATTCTTGGGTGGATGTAATAACACTAGAATATGTCCCAATGTAAATGATGTACCATCAAGAATACTCTCATAAGGGAAAAATTATCTACCAGTGCAAGTTCTCAACTGGTTGATATACCATTAATACATCATTTTAAATTTCTTGAGATGATAATATTTTATTATTCTCTTAGTGAATAATGGATCACTAATACTTTTTAGGGATGGATGAGAAACCATAAAACTACCCGATGTCATTAGTATACCTTTAGTGCAGCAAGGTGGATGAGATACCACCCCCGATTTACTTTAGTTGGATGGATTCCTCCTTATACAATTAAGGGAAAAAAATGAACGATGTATCACTAAAATTCAAATCATGGAATTTGTAGACATTAAAAATATCAAAATTTATTATCATAACTTTTAACCCTTATCAATGAATCAATATTAGGTTATCCTACCTCTAGCCTAGCTTATACACAAGAAATTACTCACTAAGGAATACTCAAGGGGCATTCACCATGCCTCTATGGTTGATATTTAGTAAAAGAAACCCATAATATGCTAAAAATAAATGTTTCAAACTCATTTCTATATTAAATTTGGTCATTGGTGAACAATTGTTTTGATACACGTCACTCATATACCACATACAACCTTCCAGAGTTCCATTAGCTCAATTGAAATTTTAGAAAACCAATTTAAATAAATTTTAGGATGTACACAACAAATAATCATTTCCCACATTTCATATGAAGTATGAATGGTATAAAAAACTATCATGTCCCCACGGGGCTGCCTACCTAAAAGTAGTAGGGTCCAACTCTTTGAAAACCACCCCTTGATTTGGAATAAAATGAATACAATAAAGAAACCTATAAAATTATATAAAGTTACATATAATCATAAATATATGGTTAAATAGTGAAAAATATATAAGTATTTTGAGTCTTATCCAAACCATTTTCAACCTCCTATGTTGAATGGATCATGAAATCGATGATGAACAGATATGATTCCTCTCGTTAAAGAATATAGAAACAAATATAACAATGGGAGGAAACATTGGCTGTTCTTGAGGTAATGAGAGTTAAATATCATTTTATTAAAATTAAACAATTTATTTATTTAGTTTAACATTTTATAATAAAACTACAGGTATACAATGAGTACCTACTGGCAAGGCACATGGTAGTCACCCAGGGGTCACCGACCACTCAATAGGCCACCTGGAGGATTTTCCTCAACTATCCCATCCACTAAGTACTTGGTGGATTTTTTAAAGGGATATATGTCCCATAAACTTTATTTTTTTAGAAATTATACCACTTTAACTAATAAAACCATAATAAATACCAAAAATAGAAGGGGTTTGGTGAAATTGAAATTGAAATCGCACCTCGTATAAATGTGGAGTGTTATAGAATGGATGGTCACTCATGGATAATAGATTAAAGGGATAATAATAACATATAATTATAACCATGTAACCATATAATATGGGATTTAAAAAAATTATACAAAATAATTACATTTGGAGAATAAAGGAAAATGATTCAGAACCCTTAACTTAGTTAAAGTTCTTAGCCTAGAGTCAGCCCGTAGAACCACCAAATATCTTTAACATAAAAGAGATGAAAATTGTATAAATTCTTTAATAAATATATTATAAACGAAATTGGATTTGGTGTAAAGATAAATGGTAAGTGGGGGAGAGTATTTATAGTTCTAGTGAGTGGAATTCCTTGGAATTATGTATTGATTGTTTTTTTATTTATCCCATTGCTCCACTACTCCCTAAAGTAACCCATTGCCTCCATTAATTATGAACTAAAATTTTTAGTAAAAATACTATATAAAATCACCATCTTGGATGATTTTGGTAATTCATATATATAAGATGTCATATTTATCGTATTCCACCATTTTTTTACAATATTATACTTTTTCTACAAAAAATTATCAAATTTCACCTGTTACCAAATATTTATATCCTGATTCAAAATATTTAATATATTTTGTCAAATTAATCCTCTAATAATGTTAAATTATAATTTTAAATAAATAATATATATTTTAAAAAAAATTGTATCATTATAAATATCAATTTATTACTAAAATAAATTTAGATTTAATACAACATAACCCTTAGATACATAACTACTTGCTACATCACCATAAGTATTAATGGTAAGGTTTTAAATTAGGTTAATTTCATGGGGTGTTTAATTAAAGAATGATCTGGTTATAATTTATGTTAACCTGTTTTTTTTTCAGATTATTCCCTTCAAACTTCAATTTTTGAAGTTCAACTTTGTCCTATTCTCAGGAAAACTGTTGTGATGTTACCTCCTTCTAAATATTTGATAAATGTACTTCATAAGGGATGTTTCTACTGGTCGAGTCGATGTTTTCTCCCATCAACAGTAATTAACTCTTTCTATTCCCCAGTTTAATATAGACCAATTATAACAATTTCTTTATAATGACTATATATTTGGGTTTCTTGAATTAAAAATTTCAATGAGATAAAGAGGGGGGATAAAAGAGTTTGAAAAAAAAACGTGGGATGGATTTTGAAAAATTGGGAGATATTTTTTTTTTGAAGGAAGTATATGGTTTGTATAAAAAGAATACCTCAAACAACTACCAAGTGGTAATAGAAGAGGAGAGTGTTAACCAAGATTTTGTTGCTAGGATAGAATAGGATGGGGTCCACCTTTGTAGTAGAACACGTGTCGATGATGTTGAATGAAGTGTCATCAATGATGAATGAAGTATTGAAGATAGCGTGGTAAGAGATCCCTAATGAATAATTCTATGTATCAAAATTATTCTTAATGACATCAATTAGGAAATATTTCTTGGTAATGAAAATAAGAAGTACAATAGATGGTGAGATCAAGGGTGGGAGATAAGATTCCTTCATGTGTCAAAAATTCATATGGGTGAGAGAAATTTCCATGAGTTAGTGATAAAACTACTTCAAGGGAAAGAAATACTTCAGGATTGGGGTGTGAGATTTTTTGAGTTTTTAGAGATATGACCTATGATAGATATTTGTAAATTTTTATATGATAATATATTGTATATTTCTCTAGTGGAGTATTATTGGGACAAACCACGTTATTTATAGTGTTTTACGAGAGTCTTCTATTGTGATAACAATATATGCCCCAAAAACATGTATCAAATCTCCATGGTTTCAACGTGATATTATGGAAATAGTGTCACATTTAGGTGCTCATTGGAGATATATAGATGTGACACCAATAATGGATGCATTGAATCATGTCAGTATCGACATGGATGATCTGAGGTAGATTGAGATCCATTGAAGGTGGAGTTGATAATGGTGATTCCAATTATGGTGGATTAAATGCTGATGGATCCAATGATCATATATACCATGATGATGGAGATGAAAATGGATTAACATTCAAAAAACAGAGCATCCCTGCCAACAAAAATTGGATCAGGCTGTCATCTACCATTCTAGATATAGGGTCTTGGAGGTTAGGCTTGGCTCCAACCTAGCTGGTGTGGATAACATAGGTAATGATGTAGGAGATTACTTGTATGTTGATGGAGTTGGTGTGAATTTTGATATTCATTTCATTTTTTTCATATTGAAGTATAATGTTTTAAATTCTCCCATTTAAATTATTCATACATGAAAAATTTTATTGATTTGAATTATTTTTAAATTATCAATCATTTTATTTGGACCTACTTCTGCCTAGGGCTCCTTACCAAATGAGATTCCATATTTGGAACCTTTCCTTTGACCAAATCATTTCACGCATGATCCTATGACATTTTTTATATCTTATTGTTGTTTGATACTTAGTCTCTAATAATTCTTTCTTTCCATTACATCATCACTGTCTATTTGTCCCGATGGATAATAATTTTTTTTTGTCAGTTTATGGACATGTGTGTTGTGGGCATTTGTTTGAGGCACTGAAAATGTTAGGGTAAATTGATCACCCTTACACCTATATGATCTCTTGTGATTCAATTTCAATTTCTGACATCCACTGTTTCGTTGGTGCTCCCATCTCTAGTCTCTAAACCCAAGAAAAATGTTATCTTCTTATCTTTGGTGTTGAACCTAAATACTAGAAAACTCTATGGTACACTATGGTTGTACCACTCTTGGTGGATCTTCAAAGACAAAACTATTGAGATATGACAAGTGCCTAATTAATAAAATCCCATCCATGTAGGTTTGAATGTTATGGGTGGTATTTAGTGAACTTTGATGATTCGAAACAACTGAGTGAATACAAGAAGAGATTGCGACAATGAGACCAGTTAGCATCTAAAATTGTAAATTTTTTGTGTTTTCATTCTTATATCTCATTTGTAATAACTGTATCTTCTTTATTTCTATTGATGTTTTATTTTTATTTTCACTATAAATTTGATTTTTTTTTGAGAATTAATATAGACATGTGTGGTTGGTGGTCTTATTGACATGCACATAGGTCCACACATGACTAAATCACTTTTAATCTTGGTTTTGTTTAATATTTCCTTGAAATTTTGGTTTCTATTGTTATTTATGTACCAATCGGAAATATTAGTATTTTTTTGGAGAAGAATTTAGTTCTCTCCTTGTGTTTTTTGGTGCTCTTCCACAATTTGGGTCACTACTCAGTCTCACAACAGGGTATGAGAGCCCTACTAATTTTTTTCTATCAAATTCAATTGCTATTTTCTATTTTATTTATTTACTATTCCAGTTTTTGTTTTATTTTACGCATTTTAATCACAATCTTAAAAAGCCATTACCTTTATTGATTAAAATTATTTAAATCTGAAATCCCTTTGAATGATACATAGTTTACCTATGATATTGGTTGGTTGTTGGGGGCATATTCTAAACATTTTCCTCGAGAACTAGACATCTACTCTATGGGAAAACATGTCAACAATGAGATATGAAATAGATAAAGTTGATTATAAAAATGACTTTAATTTGTGGTAAATTAAGATGATATCCCTTCTTGTATAGTAGGGGCTCATTTATGACCTTTTTATTCCCAAGAACCCTATTATTACTGTAAATGAAATTAGAAAAACCTATTACAGAATATGTTTATGTTTCCCCTAATGTGTTAGTTAAGGCACATAGTTCCATTTTGATTTCTGTAGGTGATAAAGTCCTTAGATAAGTTGTTTATGATTCTAATACTGTTGGATTTTTTATTAATCTTGAAAAAATTACATTAAAGCTTCATTAGTAGGTTGGATTTACAAAAAAATGTCATATTTTTTACATTTTAAATGAAACATAATACTTCAATTAAAGCTCATCCAGATGAATTTAATAAAGTCATGTCAGACTTACCCAACATTATTTTTTTTTGTGACGAGGATCAAGATATGATCCTCTAAACCTCTTTAGACAATTCCTACAACACTCTAGTAGAGACTACGATGTATAGTTGTTGCTCTTTAACCCTGGAAGAGTTTAAATCTACCCTTATTTATAAGGAGATACATTCTAAACATAGAATCAATAGTGAGGTAGAGAGCTTGTTCTCAAATGGTAGACCTAAAACGAAAACAAAGAATAAATACTTTAACAAATACATGAAAAAAATCAAAAAAGAACCCAAACCTACGCCTAATTTTATGGATAGATAGGTCACGTATTTTTATTGTGGAAAACCATGTCACATTAAACAGAAGTGTAGGAAACACAAGAATGAGTTAGAGTCTAAAAATCCCATGATCAGTCCCTTCTTGTAGAATCTGGTTATGAAACTGTTGAGGTCCTTAATGTGTCCACCCCTACACATGATCAATAGTTGTTCCATGATTCAGGTTTCTATATCCATATGTTTATTTTAGAGAGTCATTTTAGGAGTTGGTTGAGAGGGTAGAAGGACATGTTATCTTATGTAATAATAAGAGGTGTAAGGTTGAGGGTAGAGCTTATGTTTTTTTATAACTTGATGACCATACTATCATTACATTAGTTGATGTTAGGTGGGTTTCCAACCTCTAAATAAACCTTATTTCATTAAGAGTCCCAGACCAAAAGGGGTTTGACTTTTGGGTCCGAAACAGGCTGTATTAGAATCACCAAAGTCTCTAGAAACATTCTTATGGGTTCTTTAACCAATGTGAAATATATATTTAATGGAAAGAATCATTCAGTGGGAGTTGAGTTTTGTATATTTAACTAATACTGATAATATGATGCTTAGGCATAGGATTTTGGGGCATGATAGATTCAAATGCCTTGAAGAAATCAATAATAAAGGACTGTTGAGTGACATCACATCAACAAATATTCAATTTTTTAAATAATATGTAATGGAAATTCCAAGAGGGTTATATTTGGTAGGTATAGTTTCAAATCCACCAGACCCTTAGAATATGTCCACTATAATATATTGGTTCCAACTAGTACTTCCTCCTATGGTGGATGTTTCTATTTTGTTACCTTTATCCATCAATTTTCTAAAAAATTGTGGATTTAAATTCTTAAAAACAAATATTATTCGTTTCCAAACATTTAAAACATGTAAAAAATTAGTTTAAAATCATATTGGGAAGAAACTAAAACTCTAGGAATAGAGTATGGTCTTGAAAATCTACCACTTGAGTTCATACAGTTTTGTGAATATGAATGAGTTAAAATACATAGAATAGTTAGGGAAAATCCCCCAAAAAAATGTATTAGTGGAAATTATGAATAAGACTATCCTAGAAAGAGTCTAAAGCATGCTTGCATGCTTAGGCCTCCATAAATCTTTTTGGGAAAAGGTTACTAGCACTTTTGTACACATAATTAATATGTGTCCCTCTTCTTCTAATCAGATTAAAACACATGAAGAATTGTGGACTGGTAATCCCCCATCTTATTCATTCATAAGATTATTTTTTTGTAATACATATGATAATGTTAACACTAAAATATTATAACCATGTTCTATAAATTGTATATTTTTTGGAGATATTAAAGGTGTTAAGGGGTTTAAAATTTAAAGAGATAAACCAAGTTCTCAAAAGTGAATTGTAAGTAGAGATGTTGTATTTCCTGAGTCTTCCTATCCCAAAACCAAGGATTCCACACCTGGAAATAGTGGTACAACCCTTGAAAAGGCTGATGAAACTGAGGCCCTATCCATGTTTGAGGCTATTGTCTAGCCTACTCCACCTGCTCCTCAAAACACAGCTAGCAATGATTCTGAATCTTCTTTTGATACAAATTTTGAATCAGAACATCCTACCCGGTGTATGGATTACCAACTAACCCGAGATAGATAAAGTAGGGTTCAACGGTCCCCTACTTGTTTTAGTAAGTATGATACGAAATCTTCTGAATTTTATATAGCTCAAGATCTTATTGATGATGATCCTCAAACATCTATGAAATTTTAAAATGATAAATACTCAAACCAGTTAGCCTTTTCCGTGAATGAATAAATGAGAACTTTAAAAAAGAACCACACTTGGACTATTGTGAACAAACCAACTAATTATAATGTAATTGGTTCCATGTGTATCTTTAAAATAAAATAAGACAACATATAGGGAAATAAAAGCAATTATAATGAAATATTAGTTTCAAAAGGTTTACTCCAAAGAGAGGGAATTTATTACTCTGAAAATTTTCCCATATTGTTAATAATTCTTCTATTAGGCTCTTACATTCATTTTTTTCATATAATGATCTACACATTAAATAGTTAGATGTTAAAACTTCCTTTTTTCTTAGTGATTTGAATGAGAAAATTTATATGAAACCTTCTTATGTTTATCCAAATAAATTCGAATTAAATCATGTCTACCATTTATATAAATATTTTTGTGGCTTCAAACAAGCCTCTAGGTAGTGGAGCTTAAAATTTGATTCATTCATGTTAGATAAACAATTCATTATGAGTCAATATAATGTATGTGTTTATTTAAAATCATTCAAAAAATGTATGATTTATCTACTGTTATATATTGATGAAATTCTTATCATTTAAAAAAAACTATGAATCTCATTTATTCTGATAAATATTAATTGAAAAGAATGCTTGAAATGAAATAATTTGGTGAAGATATAAAAATATTGGGCATTTAAATCATAAGAAATAGACCAAATAAACTATTATACTTATCTCAGTATGCTTACGTTTTAAAAATCCTTAATAGATATATGTATGAATCTATTAAAGAAATAAATATACCACTTGGGCATAATTTTAAAATATCTTTAATGAAAGAACCCACAACTACTGATGATATTCAATTTATATCTCAAATATATTATTCTATAATAGTAGGTACTATTATATACTATATGATCTACACTCGTCCGTATATTGATTATAAAATCTTAACTCTAGGTCGATCTATGGACACACCTGGGAAGCCACACTAGAATGACCTTATGTGGATCCTAAAATACCTCTCTTTTATCTCTAATATTGATTTGTGTTATGGTAAAGATGTAGACTATTCAGAATTTATTACTAGATATGTAGATAATGATTACATAGGTAATATTGATACCAGAAAATCCTTAATCAGTTTTGGGTTCACTACCAATGGTGGCTTCATTTCATGGAATTGAAATATTAAATCCATGGTTCCACTATTAACCATGGAGTCTGAGTATATTTCCTTGATTGAAGTAGTGAAAGAGGCCTTTTAGATGAAGTATTTTTCTAATGAACTACACCTGTATAATGTAGTTACTAATGTCTATTCTGATATTCAATCAACACTTCATTTATATAAATATTTAGTTTTCCATGGTAAATAAAATCACATAGATATTATGTTTAATTTTATTAGATATATTTTGGAATCTAGAATCTTGTGGTGAAAAAGATACGCATTAACATAAACCCACATGATAGTTTGACTAAAGTTGTGGTCATTTCTAAGTTCAAATTTTGTTTAGAAAGATTGTATTTGGTACTAATTCCATAACCTTAGGTGCAAGAACATCACCAATTTCAAATGAAAATTGTGGAGTTTTTTGGATTTTGATATTCATTTATTTGTTTTCATATTGAAATAAAATGGTTCAAATTCTACCATTTCAATTATACATGCATAAAAAATTCATATTGATTTGAATTATTTTCACAAGATCAAACATTTTCTTTGGACCTGCTTTCTCCTAGGCCTCCTTACCATGTGGAATTACTTATTCAGGACCCAGACTTCAACCGACCCATTTTCCATTTTTTCCTATGAAATTATAGTTATCCATTTGTTGTTTGATCCTTTTTTTTTTGATAATTCTCACCAACCATTTCAGCATCACCATTCATTTGACCCGATGGATAATAGCTTTGAAATTTTATCAGTTGGGTGGCATGTGCATAGCAGGAATTGGTTTTCCATTATGTTTCGAGGCACTGGTGGTGTATAGAGGGATTGATCACTCCTTAAACCAATTTGATCTCTTGTCATTCACTTTTGGTTTTCCCCATAGCTGGTTCTAAAGTGCTCCCGTATCAAGTCTAAAAACCGTAGCCCAATGTTGTCTTCGGATCTTTTACGGTGACGCTCTACACATGTATAACTCCATGGTACACTGCTGGTGTACTAATCCTAGAGGATATTTAAAGAAAACCCTTTTGAGTCTGGATGAGTACCCAAATAATAATGAACAATCCAAATAGGTTTTCATGTTTTTGGGGTATTTAGTGAACTTTGATGATTTAGAACAGCTTGGTGAAGACAAGAAGAGATCAGGATGACCAAACAAGTTAGCATTTGGAATTGTAATCTGTTCACATTTTCATTCCTATATCTCATTTTTAATAATTGTATATTTTGTGATAATATTTATATTTTATTCATCTTTTCACTGTAAATCCATTTTTGGTTTTGAGAATAAATAAAACGCGTGCGTGAGTGGTTGTGTTCCTTCTATACACGTAGGTCCCCATGGAAATGAAGCTCATTAAATCTCTATGTTCCTTACTCCATATTAATAATATTTTGTTTCAAGTGTTTTATTTTTATAAATATGTAATATTAGTCTTTATTTTTTAATGTATTCAGTTCATTCTTTTTGTTGTTCAGTGTTATTTTTTGATTCGGTCACAAATCTGTCTCACAGTTGGCGTAGGGATTGATGGTCAACTCCGACGTCCACCCCATTACGCGATTGACCACCGTTGTGAATGAATTAGTTCTCAGACCTAGAAAAATCCTCATGAACCCTTTAGTGATCCCTTGAATCACTCTATAATCACAATATAATCAATAATAATATTATGGGAATCAAAGAGATATGGAATCATTGAAAGGTGGGAGGAACTTAGGTGGCTGAATTCATGGTAGGCCAGCTGGGTGATGATATCCGTGGTGAGGGTGTCGAGGATAGCGCACCAGATGCAAAGAGGTCTTGAGCCACCATTTTCTAGCTTCAATTCCATATGGTCTAGCCCCTAACCCAGAACATCCCACGTGAAGAACTCTCCCTCCAGGTACCCTACATTCAGGGGGAACTCTAGCTAGTCCTTGTGAAGTGTCGGACTAGAGCGGGTTCATGTTAGGATGGGGAGTTCAGTGAGGATATATATTATGGCAGAGAAAAAAGGGTATGAAATAGGGGATGAAACCACTACTGACTATGTATGTGTTATGGAGTTCCCATCATTTATTAAATAGATATAAATACATATAAATAACAATATCCAACCCCACTAAGCAATGATTTGTAAAAAAATGATCAATCTTAATGCAACTAGAACATGGCACCATTGGCGACAACTGTACATCTAGATGTTCTGTTTTCAAAGATGTGAAATCCTATTGTTGGATCTAATTACTTTGTTTTATTATTTACCATTAAATTAAAATCACTTTAATATGACCACTAATAAAATATTTTTATGAATAAATAGTATTTTATTATGTAGTTGACCTATACCGTTTAGAATCATACACCCATCCTTCTCTATTATTGTAAATTGAAAATCTTTATTCAAAAAATTTATGTAATTTCTTCCAAAACATTATGAGTACAAAATATGGGAATCATAAATGAGAATAGGAGATCATATTCATATTGAAATAAAAAAACATAATATATTATAGAAAAAAGAGCTCCAAATTATATATGGAATGACTGTTAAAAAAACGACTGAAACAATTGGGCTACATAATTAGAAAAAACATTTCCACCCAATTCACATGTTAAAATAAACAATGAAGGGTGTTTTATGGTTCCTCATAGAGGAGCATACCCGCTATACATAGTTTTTTTAACCATGCATTGCAGCATTTGTAGGGTGTGTTCCCTATGTATAGGGGGGACACAATTAGATCATGGTTAGAAAAAATGTGCTCCCAAATCATGCATCCCACTGTCCTTGGATAGAATCTGGTGCATGGTTAGTACATAGTTTATCCAACCATGAGTCCAAACTGTTCACCACTTTAATGTTTGGGTAAATTTTAATTTTTTCCTACCTTATATTCAACTCATCACCCTTTCTTTTTCTACTCTAGTGAACATACCCACTATCATTGTTTTAGGTTTCAAGTTGAAACTTGTAATCATCTCTTCCAGTTCTTACATTGCCCCTCTATGGGGTTATTATATCACTAAGGATTTATAAATCCATTAGGTCACAATATAACAAAATGACCACACGAGTGCCTCAGTGTTAGAATTGTATCTCAATTCAACACATTTCACTCAATGTGAAAAGCATCCCTAAGTATCATTTTCAACACATCACCACCTTGTTGGCCCCATAAGATAAGGAATGTTGGCATCAGTCTCAAGATATGTGTCAACTCTGTCACAAATCTAAGGTCATCACTATGATAGTCAATAAACACCCAACCCATACAAATTCTACCAATGGGAAACCACCCAATTACTCACATATTAGTAGGGGAAGAACACTCACCCAACAATAATTTCATCTATCCCACAGGCTATAAGGAATCTTAGATTCATTAATGCCTACTAGGTCTACTCACTCTAACCTATCACATTCTTCTACAAATAGGATACCAAGGATCCTATCCTAGGGGACACTATGATTACTTAATTCATTAAAAAATGACCCCTAACCTGTTTTATATATCAAGGGATACATTTATCATTGAAGACACTACTATCATAGGTCAAGGCATCGAGCTAATGCATAAGTGGCATTGGTGGACCCTCGCACTTGGTACTATCCATTCATACACATTTAATTTTATATTAAATAATTTATATAATTTTAACTGGTTGATCACCCTCAACGATGAGACCACAGATATAATATATCATATAAAACATGCATAATACTATAGTGGAATTTCATAAGGACCACCTACCTAAACCATGGATCTATTCCCAATGAATCATCATCTTGTAGCTCCCACACATGATTATCCAAGATCAACCCTTTATCACCCCTCATCGAATGTTCCTAACTCAAGAAAACTAATCCAAATTAATTAATTACAATCCATCATAATTAATTAAGCAATTTACAACTAATTATTTAATATAGAATGTAAAGGCATAATGAATATAACTCATAAATCCATGAACGATCACTGAATCTTCACGGAACTGGGTGAAGTATACTCCCAACACTCACCCAAACCTAATCCAAGAAAACCCCCAATTAAATTACCTAATTAAATGGTCAATTTCATCCAAATTATCCAATAAAACCAATTAATCACATATAGTGATGGAACTTCATTGAAAATGTGTGAAAAGGTGTTAATAAATTGTTTTGGGACATCCTCTAGACCATCCATGAAAAATCCATATTATTTTCAGATGATTTCACCATGATACACTAAAATAATTAACAAAACCCTAGCATGAGACAACTAAAATCCCTGGAATCAAGATAAAGTAAGAGTGGATACAAGCAAAGATAGAGATTCATTATAAATAATTGAAAATGCAACAAGGATCACCCCAAATCCAATGGGGATTCATGGAGGATTACGAGAGGAGGCAACTAGACCTTGTGCACGTGAGGGAGAAATAAGAGGGGTTACCCTACTAAAAATTGAGGAGATATGTATGGTCATTTTACCTGTTTTAAAGGGTCACATAGTTTGGATCACCGTTGTCCAAACCATGCACCAATTGT
The DNA here is from genome assembly GCA_963277665.1 of Viscum album. Classification (NCBI taxonomy): domain Eukaryota; kingdom Viridiplantae; phylum Streptophyta; class Magnoliopsida; order Santalales; family Viscaceae; genus Viscum; species Viscum album. The sequence continues at coordinate 194,315,476 of OY728157.1, read as the reverse complement.
GTATCATTAACTATCCACAACTACCACCCTTATATGTTTGGGCCTCATGGTTCACCAAACCATCATATAACTGTACAATATGATCTATAACAACCCACATATATTTTTTGTAATCATGTAGTAAGTATGAGCTTCATCCATAGGCTAATCCAAACGACATGGTTTTTTTAAAATTCACAATGGTCACCCTTATTCATGTACTAACCATGAAAGCCAACCATGAGATTTATAAAATGAATTGAAAACATTAACATTCTTAGTTTGATTCATAGTTTCCCATAAATTATGCACACCAAACTGTGCACCGTTGAAGATATCGTCTAAAAATTATAAAATTTAACATGATGTGACTATGACTCACATGATCACCCAAGACCTTTTATCCCATGGACCATATAAAAAACATTGAAATTCTCCGACTCTTTGTATTTCAAACTGAGAGTCAATTCGAAAAATGAACCCTACTCCCAAAATCCAAAAAAATTAAATTCCTTATAAAATTTATAACTCACTATGATTGTGTTTTTATAAATTCTATACCATATAATTTCTCATTCCCAAGAATCCTTGGTGTATTTAAATTAACTCAAACAACCTACCCTGATCGTCCATTCATAACCAACTTATTGCATTCAACTCTATATCACCGAGTGACCTTAACTATGAAACTCCAAACATGGGCTTCATAATTCATTAAAGACTAAACCACCACTCATGGTCATCATTGAGACATGAAGATAGTGCTTACCCATTCCCTTCTATCCCAAGAAATTACAGTGTCATCAACTAGTTAATTCCTGATATTATAGTGCTCCCCACTATAAAACTTGGCTCATACAGTCTAATTCTGAACCACAATGCTCTAAGACATCAGAATCACTTTTCAAAAAATTATTTCTAGTGGTTATAAGACATGATCAATATTATTTTTATATCACCGTATAAAATTATACGAAAATGAACCAATCAAACATCTGCTAGTTGAAAATTCTAAAAGGCGCTTCAATTTATCCACCAACATGTTATCTCATTACCACTAGAACATGATGCATAAAATCCTCAGAGGCACATCAAGATCATTCAGTACCTCCAATAAAGTATAATTCCAATATTCAGTGTAGTTACATTGTTTTTTCACCAACAAATCAAATAAATTTTTGTTCTACCACCCAGAGAACTGATGCACCATCGATTAGACTCATGCTCAGACCAAATCAAAATCATCAAAATCATCATTCCAATGCATGGACACTACAAAAAACCACATCTAAATCTCAATTCCATTTTTCATCAAGAAACAAGATAAATCCTATTTCACTTACACACCAGCACCCTAGATCCACCTTTACTTTCCAATGATTAGTCTCATCACACACACGACTCTACCCACACAGAGTAGTACTTTGTTATCCAATGTTTTATCCATTACTACATGTAATGACTAAACATTATCATCCCACAATATCTCGAGCACTAATGTGAAAAATCAATCACCACTGGTTCTTGCCTGATTAGTAAAATCATCCTTGACACCCTCTAAATTTCCATTTATAATGAGTTTCACCCCCTCCATGAAAAATGGTTCACTCCCCACAATAAATGTTTATTTATACCAAAACTCAATTGAAACAAAAATTGGATCCATCATCACACATTTGTCTCCCCTCTAGAGCTACACATACCACTATCAACTGTTGACACCACACCATTAATGTTGTCATTATGGCATCACCAATCATCCATATAAAAATTTCACGTTTTCCAACTGGTAAGCATTCCATCATAATGTATCCTGGAAAATATGGGTCCAAGGACAACCTTGGGTCAACCACATCATGACACCTGGAACCATATCCAAAATCACCATTAATATTAAGGGAAAATTTTATGTTTAATCAACACTCTTAGAAAAGCATGAGCATAAATATTCATCGCGTTTTTTGTTCCTCAACTCACACAAGACCACTCAAAAACCCACAAAAATGTTACCATTCCTAAGAAGCATGTGTTCCACCTCTGTCTCATCTGATTTCAATGTACATATACCATAATATAACTCGATCACACATCCCAAATCATGATCCCATGAGTAGCTTGTCATAAAGTCCAATATCATTGGATTAAACCACTAACCATGCTCCTCATCAAGTCAATATCACCTATCTAGAAGCACCCTCAATGATCTTTTTTAAAATAGGACATTTCACTTTTTCCATAGTACACTATATGATCAAACACAAAATAGATTTGTCTAAAAGCCTAAAGCATATACCCACACACTCACCACACGAATGAAATCACATTTAAACTAGTAGGGTTATGTATACTACTGATCCTTCACTCAGAATCTAGTCTACATACCAAAACACTACCACTCAAGGTGGGGTTTTTCAGGAAAACCAAAGGCATCCCATGTGCCGATAAAATATACCTATCATCACATCTTAGTAATAAATCTCAACCCAAAGAAATAACCCATGATTCCAACCTCTAAAAGTGATCACAAGCCTGGGATAAATCCAATATCATGATACCCTCACATATCACATATCATCTAAAATATAGTACATAGATGACAAAAATACTATGTTCTGTCTCAATGGAATGAATATCTCCCACCTAGCACATAAAGCATAGTTCAAACTTAGTTTATATCTCGATAGGTACACCCTTTCTCTTATCGTACCATCATAAGGAAACTCACTGGCCTAAACACTCATTCTAGGGTTCTTAAACAAATATATATACATATCAAACATCACATAATGAGTCATAAACATAATTGGGGATTCATTATCACTGGAAATCCTCATACATGACTACCCCCTTAAGAATCATGATCTAATGTTATCCGTCATTGGGCCTCCAAAATAGTAGCCACCCCCAATAGGTTTACCATCTCATATATTCACATACATACATATAATTACATCACTCTACTATGATCCACATCAAGTATACCAAGATCATAAGGTTTAGAAATGTAGAATTCCACTAAGAAGATATATGGGATCACATCATATAGGCTGTTGTTGAGTCTTTAAATAATGAAACCTATTTCTCTTGGAACTTGTACCAAAACCACCCACTAAGGTTTTATCACTAAGGCATATAATTCTCGTACTAAACTACTATGGTCAATATACATCCCTTACTCTAATGGTATGCATATCAATCAAGGATCATATCATCATAGATCCACATGACATGTCATCATAACAAAAATACATTATGCTCTAGCTAAGTAGAATTTCACCAGCAAGTAATTTGAGAAGCCTCCATAATATTTATGAGTCAAAAAATTAAACAAATAAACCATCACATTCATTGATATCAATCACACCGTAGAACACACATTTCAAGTGAGCCCTTTATTCCAAATATGATGCATGTACATGGCCTCTTACCATTGGGCCAAGAGCTGTAAAAAATAATAAATAATAATATCTAAAAAAATAAAGTGTGTCAGACTAGGTGAAATCAAACAACAATAAAAATGGAAACCAAGAAAAAAAATGTCGTATCTCTGGTAAACAAGATTTCTTATCCATAAGGGTGTTCATGAAACACCACTCTGATATCTATCAACAGATCCAACACATTATTATGTTACCTCTCTAGCATAGCCCCAAAATGTATGATAATAAAAAATCTAGATAACTCTATGATATAATTCAAATAAACTTTGATACCGCTTTTTAATATCTGTATCCCAATCTACTCTGAACGGTAACAATACAGGGTCAAAACATGGCCTCAGGTTTTCCTCATAATAAACTAGAGGTGGCCAAAAAGAAATGGGGGTCTAGGTTATTACTATGGGGAGACTATACCCCCATATTAGAGTGTGTAATAATATTATAAATAAACCAAAAATTACCCAAAATAATAAATCAATGTGAATGGAAGAAATAAACAAGAATAATTAATAAGAAATTTCATAGAGAAGAAAATAGTCATACAAACTCATGGCCATGCCAACATATAATTATTGATCATACAAAGGGCCGATAACATAATAAGAATATATAAAAGGATAAAAGATACTATGGCTCTACTTCCATCCCTAAGCCTTGACCATTCCCAATTTCCAATCCCATCTAAGATGTACTGCCCGATCTAGAAACTCCAGGTATTTACCCAAATTTAACCCACAATTATTGAGGCCTACTCAGGTGCCTAGTGCCCTGATCTCTTAATAACTGTGTGGGTATAACATAGTTGGTCACCACTAATGAAATATCATACATAACCAAATGATGAATAATATATGTATGTGGCATACTCACCTAAATAAATAAAATACACTGCAACATCATAAATAAAATAATCATTTTCAATCCTCAGGTTCAATCATGACACCTAGAATTGACTATACGTACATTGTCTTGTTCGGAAGTCCCTAGTGAAGAAAACATTAACCACATCCTCATTTTTGACGTCGATTGTATATAATAGATGTGAAAATGTGTAAAAATTGGTTCATCACATTGGTTATTTTTCAACTGATGTCATAAATGTTGGGAATCAATTTATAACGTTAGTTATTTTATAACCGATGTATAAATTACCGAGATTTGATTTATCACGTCTGTTATTTTATAACAGGCATAAAAGATCAAATATCGGCGCTTTATCATGTCAGTTATAAAATAACCGACATGATAAATCAAATCATAGAGATTTATCATGTTAGTTATAAAATAACCGACCAGATAAATAAAATATTGGTGATTTATAACGTCGTTTATAAAGTAACTGTCGTGGTAAATCGAATCTCAGTGATTTGTATAATGACCCATACATTACATACATTGTTAGTACTTCAAAATTGAAGTACACTTATTACAACAAATAACAAAACCATGAAATGACCGTATAGGTATAGTGTCTTTAGAAACTGGGAAACATAAAAAACTGGTTCATAAAGCATCTACACTGTCTCTCATTTATTTCATCATATCTATAGTCCTTTTAGCATATCATACTTAATAACCTTCTTCTAGACCTGGGGAAATAAAACATACAAAAGGGTGATCTCAAATTCTCAGTATGGGTAAACAAAAGAAATATCAATCACATCATATTCATAAGAACATAACATTTTGGAAATCATACCCTACAAAAGAGATCATTATTTCATAACATGGGATAAATCATGGTAGTGAAATGTAATCACAATAATCATAAATTAAAACATGAATATTTGTGGCATACACACATAATCATAGATAATCGTTTCTTATTAGTCAAGACTCATTTCCTAGACTATCTTAGTGGACAAAGTCCATTTCTGAACTGAGTTCATTCCTCGTTTGAGTCCTATTTCACTGAACCGGTTTAACCTTCCGTTCCAGCCATGTCTATCTCATGAGATATAAAATATTTACACAAGCATTGGAGGGATATATAGGTCCCACCAATCTCATAATGATACCATTCTTATGTGTGCCACGAAATCTAAAACCATACATCATAGCATAACCCATGTAATAAAAATGGGATTCTTAATCATCGTGACATCATAAAACAATTCATATAAGATAAAGGAATTCATAAAAATAATTCCATGACAACATAATCAAATCAAATTATTATTAGGTATTTAAACATAACCCTTTATTATCTTAGATGGAAAATAATTTTGATAAAACACTTGAACTCTATTCTGGAGGAAAATATCCTTTCTACTTCAAATTTTTTTTTCCTTTCTTAACATGTCATTAAATTCTAAACTAAAAGAAGTTTATTAAAAATTAACTTGAAAATTTTTAAAGGAAGCTTCTTGGAAATAATGTTTTAAAAATCCATTCATGCTGTATAAGTTAAAAAAACATTCTTCTCGTACTTTTGTTGGAAAAGTCAAAAAGTACCTCGTACGAAAAACAACAAAAGATTCCTTTCAAATATTTTACTAAAAACTCACCGAAGGGTAAAATTGGATTTAAAAAATTGTAGGTGGATGGAAATAATATTACATATCGAGGAAACATGGATGTGGATGATAAAATACCCCCCAGTAAATTCCAATGTATAAACAGTCTCAGATAAAAATGAGATTGTGATGTGTCCCTTACCTTAGGTCCGATTTGCTTCGTAAGTGTCCAAAACTCCTGTATAATGATTTAAATAATGTCATTTACTTATTCCAGAATCATACTCATTGTTATGATATCATATATGGTTATATTCTTAGCTTATTATTAGTAATATTTCATTGCTACTTGTTATTCGGGTGTTTATTACTTTTTGTTCTTATGCGTGTTTTGTCGAATAAATTCTTATTCTACTTTTTAGGTTATAGATACCTCATTTACAGAATGGTATTAGTGAAATATATATCATATTTATACACTCAATTCATTTATGTAATCGTTATGCAATGAAAACCATGTAGAATGAGTCGCATAACATCGTGGAGACGGTATTCCGTACATACGCACGAGCGATGATATCGTTCCCATGATCGTGGAATTGTATTGGAGTGTATGTATACAATTTATGAACCAATATAACTTTACAATAATAATATATATTTATTCTTTACACCATTATACCCATCCAAGTAAGGTGGTGGTGGAAAATAGATTACACCACGGCGTGGAGACGGTATTCCGTACGTACGCACGTGCGGTGATTTCATTTTCCGTAGGATGGATAGATGGTGAAATAGGGTTGTTTCATACTTATAATAACATATCAGTTTATGAGTGATACTGATGTTATTAATTCATAATGAAAAAACTAAATAAGAAGAAGTGGAAGAAGAAATAAAGTTGAAAGAATCGGTAATGGACATTACCGCTTCTTTGAAGCGCTTCTTTGATACATCCTTTTAGGGCACTAAATTTGCTCTTTGAAGAAGACCAGGACCTCTAATATGTTTCTAAGGAACTGGAGAGGTGAAATTTTCAGGGTTTGGCCGAGCATGAAGGCTCAAAGTGGTGTGAGGAAGAGAGGGAGGAGGTGCCCTTTTATAAGGGAGGAGAGGGACACCTTTGGAAAAACAAAAAAAATATTATTTTATTATGAAGCCATATTCGGTTTTAAATAGCTCCAAATTGATTTATTTCGACGATAAGGTGGGGAGGGGTTGAAATAATCTCATCCAATAGAATTTGGACAAGTTTAGTTTATATTTTTACCTTATCATTTAGATTTAACATTAAGTTAGATAATTTTACTTTTACTGTGTCTTTTTGTGTTCTTACACTATAAGGTTAATAAACTTACTATAACAAGCCAAACGAACGACATGTTGTTTATTATTAATATATATAACCTTATCTAAGTCATTTACTGGAACATTAGATTTTTAGGAATAATATAACAATTAATAATATAATATTTGTTTTAAAAACTATTATATGTCAATTTTGACACTATTTAGTAATTGATTTTTTTGAAAATCCTAAAAGAATGATTAGTTCGAAAAACATTAATTAAATCAATACTAACATGTCATATTAACCTAGAAAATTAGTGTAATTCATAAAAAGTCTCAAATTACATTTATTTGGGTATTTATAACATCAATTATGTCAATATTTCATTAATAAGATAATTATGCATCATCTTTGTGTCATAAATAAATTAAATTATTTAATGTCCAAAAATTACAAATAAAATAAAATTATGTACTAAATATCGTTATCTTTCTATGGAATATTTATAGTATAATTTATATTATGTATAACCCTATATTAAAAATTATTTACTTATTAAACTTTGATTTTTACTATTTTAACCCTTCTTTACTAAATTAGTAATAAATGTCCTAATCTAATCCAAGTGGGCCTAAACAGTCATATTTAATTCCTAAGGTTGTTTTTGGTCTAATTAAACTTATCCAATAGAATTATGACATGTTTTAGGGTAATAATAATATCATTTCTACCCTTAATTACCCTATTTTCTTTTATCTGTGGTAAATAAAAGTAAAAAGTTACTATTCACAAAAAAAATATTTTCATCTCATTGAACCACATTTTACTTCATAACATCAACCGTGTCTCTATGATTTTTTAAATTCCACTCAGAGAAGTGGTAAAATTATGTTTTATGTAAATTTACAAATTCTCCAAGGAGGTGATTAAAAGACGGTGAAAAGTTCAATAAAATTTTTAAATATCTAAAATTAATATAAAATTACACCAATTAATTACATTAAACTTATATATGTATTATGTATCAATTTTTACCTAAAATAAATTTAAATAAAATAAATAATTATTTAAATAAAAAGTCGGTTTTTATATAGTAACCTAGTGTTTTCACTAATCATCAAAAATTGATAGTTTCCAGAAAAATACCAAAATTTCACCACAGGCTAATTTCAATATTCTGAATCCAAAAACGAAGTCCATTTTGAAAAATAAAATTTATAAAATTTCAAAAATTGGTTATTACTATTCATAATGACTAGATTTAATAATATTTTAATCACATATCGTTGTTTAGTGAAACTCGGTATTGCGTACGATGAAAGATATTAAGGAAGGTTGCGATTGTGTGTAAAGAAAGCCAAGCTTGTGTTGTGTGTAGTGAAAGATTACTTTCATGGTTTATATAAAATAAAAACAAAATATTTCTTATAAAAGACTCGGGTGTTACATTCAACCCCCCTTAAAATGAATTTCTCCCTAGAAATTCGTCACTTGTAAAAAACAGATGAGGATACATCTCCCTCATCATATCATCAAGATCCCATGTAACTTCTTCTAATTGGTGGTACCTCCATAAAACATTCACCAAGCGAGTGGTCTTGTTCCATAGGACTTTTTCAATACGATTGAGAATCTCCATCGGCTGTTCTTAATAAGAAAGATCTTGTTCCATCGGTACAACTTCTGAGCTGAGTACATGTGAAGGATTAGTTATGTACTTTCTCAGGAGAGATAAATGGAACACATCGTGATCTTGAGAGAGTTTCAGTGGAAGCACCAATCGGTATGCTACCTTCCCAACACGATCCAGTATTTCGAAAGGACCGATATACCTAGGGCTCAGCTTTCCCTTCTTTCCATATCTCACTACTCTCTTCCAAGGAGAGATTCGTAAGAACACTTTATCACCCACTTCAAACTCGAATTCTTTTCTTCGGTTGTCGGTGTAACTTTTTTGTCGACTCTGCGCTGCTCTTATGTGTTGTTGAATAGATCAGACCTTTTCTGCCATCTCATCAACAAGATCAGGTCCTAATAGCATTCTTTCCCTAAATTCATCACAGCAAGTTGGAGTCATGCATTTCATTCCATAGAGAGATTCATATGTAGCCATCTAAATACTGGAGTGAAAGTTATTATAATAAGAAAATTCCACCAAAGGTAGGTGTTGATCCCAACCACCATTGAAATCTATAGAGGAACCTCTCAACATATCTTCTAGAGTTTGAATTGTCCTATTAGACTGAACGTCTGTCTGAGGATGATAAGCAGTGCTGAAACTCAACTCTGTATCAAGAGTATTCTGAAGACTTTGCCAGAACTTTGAGGTAAACCTCAGATCCTAATCAGATATAATAGAAATTGGTACTCCATGCAATCTTACCACTTTCATTACATATATCCTGGCAAGCTGATCCAGAGAGAAATCCTCTCTAATAGCAATGAAGTGTGCAGACTTTGTAAGATGATCAACTATGACCCAAATAGCATTATTGACTTGGGATGTTTTAGGAAGTCTGGTGACAAAGTCTATAGTGATGTTTTCCTATTTCCATTCAGGTATGGGTAATAGTTGTAACATCCCCTTAGAGTTCTGTCTCTCAGCTTTAACTTGATAACGAACCAAGAATCGAGAGACATATTCAGCAACATCTATTATCATGCCATCCCACCAGAAGTACTCTTTCAGTTCCCTATACATCATCGTGCTTCCAGGATTAATTGTGAATGAAGAACTATGAGCCTCATCTAGCAGATCCTTCTTTAATTCAGGGATGGGAGGAACTCAAACCCGATTCCTGAACTTTATTATCCAATCACAATCAAGGATGAATTCAGGAACATTTCTCACTTTCTTTTGTAACTCTACAACTTCTTTTTGTGCCTCTTTAATCTTAACACGTATAGATGGTTGAACATTCATTTGAGAAAGATATGATTTTTTCCCTTTCATTATAATTCCAAGATCCATCCTTTGTAAATCCATAAATATTGGACCTGTTTTGATCCTCATCATGGATAAACTGGCATGGTCTTGTCGACTGAATGCATCTGCCACCTTGTTTTCTTTCCCAGGGCGGTAATGAATTGAGCAGTCGTAATCCTTAATCAGCTCCAACCATCTTCTTTGGCGCTTATTCAGCTCCTTTTGTGTGAAAATATACTTTAAACATTTATGATGAATATAAATGTCACACATTTCTCCATAAAGATAATGCCTCCAAATCATTAATGTAAAGATTACCTCAGCTAACTCCAAATCATGAGTTGGGTAATTTTGCTCATGGATTTTCAACTGTCGAGAGGCATAATATATTACCAAATCATTTTTCATAAGAACACACTCCAATCCCTTCTTGGATGCATAATTGTAGATCACAAACCTTTCTCCACTACAAGGAAGCGTGAGCACAGGTGCACTGGATAACCTTCTTGTTAACTCCTTGAAATTATCTTCACATTCCTCCGTCCAAACAAACATAACTCCTTTCCGAGTCAACCTGGTGAGTGGATTAGATAATTGTGAAAAATATTTCACAAAACTTCGATAATATCCAGCCAAACCAAGAAAACTTCAGATCATAGTTAATATTGTTGGTCTCGACCATCTTTCGATAACATCTGTTTTGCTGGATCCATCGATATCTACTCTTTTAGAGATTATGTGACCCAAAAATGAAACTTTTTGAATCCAAAATTCACACTTGGTAAATTTGGCATAAAGCCTCTCCTTTCTCAGGGTCTTCAATATAATTCTAAAGTGATATTCATGTTCATCCTTACTCATTGAATATACAAGAATATCGTCTATAGGACTTCCACAAATTGATCAAGATAGTCTCTAAAGACACTATTCATCAGATCCATGAAGATAGCAGGGGAATTACTAAGACCAAATGGCATCACTATAAATCCATAGTGTCCATAACTTGTACGAAAATCCGTCTTTGGTATATCCTCCCTTTTGACCCTTAATTGATGATACCCTGAACGAAGATCAATCTTGGAAAAGAATTGAGCTCCGCGTAGTTGGTCAAATAAGTCATCAATGAGCGGGATAGAATATTTGTTCTTGATAGTGATCTGGTTAAGTTTTTGATATTTAATGCAGAGTCTCATTGATCCATCTTTCTTATTAAAAAAAGAACATGTGATCCCCAAGGTGAGGCACTAGGGCATATGAATCCCTTATCAAGATTATCTTGGAGTTGCTTCTTCAATTGCTGCAACTCAATTAGGGCCATTCTATAAGGTGTCTTTCTAATAGGCAAAGCCCCCGGTATGAGTTCTATTGAAAACTCAACTTCATGATTTGGTGGAAGACCTAGCAATTCCTCCAGAAAGACATCATCAAACTCTCGTACAATGGGAATATTCTTAATCGTGAGTTTCTCACCAATCATTTGGAATAAATAACCTTCATTTAGTGGAATCAAGACCCATAAGATGGATGAAATTTCCACTGGAAGGTTATGTTCATCCTTGCATCGATAGACGATCAAAGATTGATCTGGAATATGAAATGTGACTTCCCATCTTTGGAAATTGACATGAGATCCATATATAGAAAGCTATTCCATTCCAAGAATCACATCAAATTCAACTATAGGAAGGATCACAAGATTTGCAGGAAGCACTTTCCCACAAAATTCAATTGGAGGAGAATTATAAACTTTTGATGCGACTGTTGTGCCATTAGGGGTTGTCACAGCTAACTCAACATCTAATTGTTGAGGTAATATGGTGATACCCATAGAAAATTCTTCAGATATTAAGGAGTGGGTGGATCCAGAATCAAATAAAACATTTTATTCTTTAGAGTGGATGGTAAGTGTACCTTTAACCACTTCAATGTCGTACTCCACATCGCTGATAGAAATTGCATGTGACATTCCTTTGTCTTTAGCCTTAAGTGTTTGTTGACGCCGATCATCATCAACAACCCTTGTATTAGGGCATTGATTGGCATAATTCCCCATTTCCTTGCACTTGTAACATTGAAGTGTAGGAGGTGCACTATGTGTAGCCTTTTCATTGTTCGCATCACTAGAAATATTCTTCCCATCATTGCGGCATTCAAATGCCCGATGACCTTCCTTTCCACATTTGAAACATTTAGTTGTCCCTTTAAGACAACTCCCCCCATGTTTCTTTCCACACATTGAGCATCAGGGAAAACTCATGTTCTTTTCAGTGTGCTCTTTAGATTTTCCTTTGAATTCCATTTTCCTCTTCTTATCAAACCCATATGACTGATGGGTTACTCCAATCTCCATCTCAACTTTGAGAGCACATTGAAGTATTTCCTCATAGCTATTGAAGTCCCTTATGGGTAATTCCCTTTGAAGACTTGGTTTTAAGCCACTAATGAATCGATCGATCTTACTCTCAGGTTGGATAATAATACCAGAAGCGTACCTTGCAAGTGTTGTAAAATTTGCTTCATGGGTACCAACAGATTCATCATCATTTGTCTTTTGTTCAAGAAACGCCTTCTCCATATTTTTTCGGAGAATACGAGGGAAGTACTTATTGAAAAATAAGTTATTGAACTCGTCCCATTCCATGGAATCATTTTCGTCTCTTGGCCTCATATTCTGGATAATATTCCACCATTGATCAACATCACCTTCCAAACGATACACTGCTAAGATGACTTTATCATGTTTAGAACATTGATGAACTGAAAATATATTTTCAGTAGTACTAATCCATTGTTCATCAACTAATGGATCAGTAGACCCGCTGAACGAAGGTGGACGCTGTCTCATGAAGGATTCCAAAAAATGTTACTCCATCCTTTGCTCGTTTATAAGTCTTGCATGATTCATATCTTGAGAAATTTGTGTGAGCATGGCTAAAAGATATTGCATTCCAGCTCCCATAACGTTTGGTTTCTCAGGGGGACAATAATTTCATTTCCCATCGCATTCCGCATTAACACGGTTCCTTCGGGTTCTAGCCATTGACTAAAACCAAGAAGAATAGTTTGTGAAATTATAATTATAATAGGAAAACCACATAATCAAGAATAAAATTTCACACTTAAGGTCTTATCCAATTTTATTCATGGCCATTTCTAAAACACTAAGATTGTTTTCTATTCTTAGACTTATCCTTAGGATTCGTACTAAGGCTTTCACATCCTGGATACCAATGGTTGACTATACCTTTCCTCTGATACCAACTATAACGGTCTGGAATTACATCCAGTGGACTATAATTGATACCTATCAGGGCACTCCGTGGGAGGCTACACCCCCTGGGTGGGACACACCACCATCCCCAGTGGCAGCCATTTCCTCATAAAGCCCGTGGGCGGAGAGCCATGCTTCGTCCAACGCTCACATGTGAGAGTTCCCAAGGATCGGATTCATTCCTACCTCCTTTGCCTCTGATACCAACTATAACGACCCATACTTTACATAAATTATAAGTACTTCAAAATTCAAGTACACCTATTACAACATATAAAAAAACCATGAAAGGACCGTATAGGTATAGTGCCTTTAGAAACTAGGAAACATAAACAACTGGTTCATAAAGTGTCTACACTGTCCCCCATTTATTTCATCATATCTATAGTCCCTTTTGGAATATCTTACTTAATAACCTTCTTCCTGACTTGGGGAGAGAAAACATACAAAAGGGTGAGCTCAAATGCTCAGTAAGGGTAAAGAAAAGAAATATCAATCACATCATATTCATAAGAACATAACATTTTGGAAATCTTACCCTACAAAAGAGATTATAATTCCACAACATGGGATAAATTATGGTAGTGAAATGTAATCACAATAATCATGAAATAAAACATGAAGCTTTGTGGCAGACACACATAATCATATATAATCATTTCCTATTAGTCAAGACTCATTGCCAAGACTATCTTAGTGGACAAAGTCTATTTCTGAACTGAGTTTATTCCTCGTTTCAGTCCCATTTCACTGAACAGGTTTAACCTGCCGTTCCATCCATGTCTATCTCATGAGATATAAAATCTTTACCCAATGCATTGGAGGGAGATATAGGTCCCATCCATCTCATAATTATACCATTCTTATGTGTGACACAAAATAATAAACCATACATCATAGCATAACCCATGTAATAAAAATGGGATTCTTAAATATCGTGACATCATAAAACAATTCATATAAGATAACGGAATTCATAAAAATAATTCCATCACAACATAATCAAATCAATGTAATAATAGTGATAGAAACAAAACCCTTTATTATCTTAGATGGAAAATAATTTTGATAAAACACTTGAACTCCATTCTTGAGGAAAACTTCCTTTCTACTTCAAAAACACTTTTCCTTTCTTAACATGTCATACAATTCTAAACTAAAAGAAGTTGATTAAAAATAAACTTGAAAACTTGTAAAGGAATCTTCTTAGAAATAATGTTTTAAAAATCCATTCATGCCATATAAGTTAAAAAAACACTCTTCTCATACTTTTGTCAGAAAAGTCAAAAAGTACCTCGTACGAAAAACGACAAAAGATTCCTTTCATATCTTTTACTAAAAAGTCACTGAAGGGTAGAATTGGATTTAAATAATTGTATGTGGATGGAAATAATATTAAATATTGAGGAAACATGTATGTGGATGAAAAAATACACCCCAGTAAATTCAAAAGTATAAACAATCTCGGATAAAAATGAGATTGTCATATTTCCATTACCTTACATCTGATTTGCTTCGTAAGTGTCCAAACCTCCTGTATAATGATTTAAATAATTTCATTGACTTATTCCACAATCATATAAAATTTTATGATATCATATACGGTTATGTTATTAGCTTATTATTAGTAATATTTCATTGCTACTTGTTATTCAGGTGTTTATTACTTTTTGTTCTTATGCGTGTTATGTCTAATAAATTCTTATTCTTCTTTTTAGGTTATAGATTCCTCATTTACAGAATGGTCTTAGTGTTATATATATCATATTTATTCACTCAATTCATTTATGTAATCATTATGCAGTGAAAATCATGTAGAACGAGTCACATCACATGGTGGAGACAGTATTCCGTACGTACGCACGAGTGATGATATCGTTCCCATGATCGTGGAATTGTATTGAAGTGTATGTATACTATTTAATAATCAATTTCACTTTACAATAATCATATATATTCAATATTTACAGCATTATACCCATCCAAGTAAGGTGGTGGTGGAGAATAGATTACACCACGGCGTGGAGACGGTATTCCGTACGTACGCACGCGCGGTGATTTCATTTTCCATAGGATGGACAGATGGTGAAATAGGGTTGTTTCATTCTTAAAAAACATATCAGTATATTATTGATACTGATTTTATTAATTCCTAATAAAAAATATAAAGAAGAAGAAGTGGCAGAAGAAATAAATTTGAAAAAATCGGTAACGTACATTACCTCTTCTTTGAAACGCTTCTTTGAGACCTCCTTTTAGGGTATTAAATTTGGCTTTGAAAAAGACCAGGACCTCTAGGATGTTTCTATGGAAGTGTAGAGGAGAAATTGGCAGGGTTTGACCGAGTATGAAGGCTCAATGTGGTGTGAGGAAGAGAGGGAGGAGGTTCCCTTTTATAAGGGAGGAGAGGGGCACCTTTGGAAAAACTAAAAATATTATTTTATAATAAAGTCATATTCTGTTTTAAATAAGTCCAAATTGATTTATTTCCAATTTAAGGTGGGTATGGATAGAAATAATCTCATCCAATATAATTTGGACATGTTTAGTTCACTATTTTAACCTTATCATTTAGATTTAACTTTAAGTTAGATAATTTAACTTTTACCGTGTCTTTTTGTGTTCTTACACTATAAGGTTAATAAACTTACTATAACAAGCCAAACGAACCCCAAGTTGTTTATTATTAATATATAGAACCCTATCTATGTCATTGGGCCGAACACTAGATTTTTAGGAATAAAATAACAATTAATAATAAAATATTTGTTTTCAAAACTATTTTATGTCAATTTCGACACTATTTAGTAATTGATTTTTGTGAAAATCATAACAGAATGATTAGTTCGAACACAATTCATTAAATAAATTCTACCATGTCATATTAACCTAGAAAATTAGTTTAATTCATAAAACGTCTCAAATTACATTTATTTGGGTATTTATAACATCAATTATGTCAATATATCATTAATAAGATAATTATTGCATCATCTTTGTGTCATATATAAATTTAATTATTTAATGTCTAAAAATAAAAAATAGAATACCATTATGTAGGAAATATATTTATCTTTCTAATGAATATTTATAGTAGAATTTATCTTATGTATAACCCTATATTAAAAATTATTTACTTATTAAACATTGATTTTAACTATTTTAACCCTTCTTTAAATAAATTAATAATAAATGTCCTAATCTAATCCAAGTGGGCCTAAATGGTCATATTTTATTCCTAAGGTTTTTTTTGGTCGAATTAAACTTATCCAATAGAATTAGGACATGTGTTATGGTAATAATAATATCATTTTTACCCTTAATTACCTTATTTACTTTTAACCGTGGTAAATAAAAGTAAAAAATTAATATTCACAAAAAATTATTTTCATCTCATTGAACCAAATTTTACTTACTGACATCAACCGTGTCTCTCGAATTTTTGAAATTCCAGTCACAGAAGTCGTAAAATTATGTTTTATGTAAATTTTCAAATTCTTCTAAGAGGTGGGTAAAAGACTGTGAAAATTTCAATAAAATTTTTATATATCTAAAATTATTAAAAAATTATTCCAATGAATTACATTGAACTTATATTGGTATTATGTATCAATTTTTACCTAAAATAAATTTAAATAAAATAAATAATTATTTAAATAAAAATTCGGTTTTTAAATAGTAACCCAGTGTTTTCACAATTCATCAAAAATTGAAAGTTTCCAGAAAAATACCAAAATTTCACCCTAGGCTAATTTCGATATTTCGAATCCTAAAACGAAGTCCATTTTGAAAAATAAAATTTAAAAAATTTCAAAAAGTGGTCATTACTATTCATAATAGCTAGTTTTAATAATATTTTAATAGCATATCGTTGTTTAGTGAAACTCGGTATTGCATACGACACAAGCTATCAAGGAAGGTCATGATTGTGTTTAATACAAGCCAAGATAGATTTTTGTGTAGTGAAAGATTCCTTTGATGATTTATATAAAATAAAAACAAAATATTTCTTATAAAAGTCTCGGGTGTTAGAATTTGTCACATCGGTTATAAAATAACCATCGTGATAAATTATATCTCAATGATTCATCACATCAGTTATGAAATAATTGACATGGTAAACATAAATAAAATAGTTTATCATATCGGTTATTAACTAACTTACATGATACATATTTTAAATGATTTATCGAGCCCTGTATTTTTTTGTTCTGTTTTCTTCGATCGGGCACCCTTCAACTCTTCTCTCTCCAAGGGAAAACCTAAAAATAATTATTTGAAGTTGTTCCCTCCAATATCATTTTTCCATCATCAGTCGTCATATTTATTATCACAAGATCAATTAGGTTGACTCACAACAATCATGTAATCCTCTCATTCCTCAATTTCATTATTTATTTTTCGTGATGCCCAAAATTTATGTTTTGAGATATTATTTTCCCATAATTGTTATTTCTATCATGGTAAGGGTCATGGTGTTATTTTATACCATGATAACTTTATTTATGGGAAAATAAACCATGGGAGTTATATCATCCATGTTATATGATTTTTGTTACTACCATGTGTGTTATATCATGTGTGTGTGTGTGTACTTCCATGTGTGTTCTACCATGAAATCATTATCATGCATGTTATGCTGTATAACCATACATCGAATGAATTTATTCAATACAATTTTTATTTACCATAAATAATTGTATCATTCTTTAATTCTTAATTTTTGTAATATATTCAAATTAAAATTCATTTCATATTCAATATTTTATTTTTCATTATATGATAAAACTCCTTATTAAGTGACTGAATCTAAACTAGCTTACTCTACCATTATCATTAAAAATAAACTTGTTTGTAAATAAGAGATATAAAGGTGAATTTAGTCATCATATTGAGCTATGTAATCCTCTCTTATTGTCTCTAGCTATTATTGAAGAAAAATAAATTGAAGGTGAATAACTGTAAATATTGCTTATGTGGGTAGTAATTCAATGACAAAGATATGTGTATTTTTCTCTAATAATGATATCCCACTCAATCCTAGATTACTTTTTACTTCTATTAACATGTTGAATGTGAGTTTTGAGAAATGAATGACTTTAATAATTTATTTTTATGTATAAGAGATCATAATATCATCGAATGAATGGGTTGGGTGCTTTTAAATTCCTCATTAAGAAGTATATAAAAATTTACATGGTTATTTCCTTATTTTACGTACAAGGATTATTATCGAGGAAGCTCTTCGAGAGATCACTAGAGATGTTAACCCTTGAACACATATTTCTTCAGATCAATATGGTTAATGTGTACATATATTAATATTAATATTTAATATTTCATGTTTATGGAAGGGTGAATTTGGTATCCAGTTACACCATGATGTATTCTTTTTGTACCTTAAGAAGAAAGGATCCAATATGAATTTATACTGTTAAATCACGATTCATATGGGAGAGATATGTAACCCTAAAATGATTTTTTATTATCCCTCCAAATATTGATCTATTCAAGTGAATATTCAAATTTAACAATAAGGATTACACTTCCATCAACATCACTATTTTAAAAATTAATATCTTGATGGTTTTTTTTTTGGTTTTTTATAGAGATAATAAATTATTACTAAAAGTCTTTATAGTTTTTTAATTCCACCACTTCAACTTATTTGAAGATAACATCTTCTGGGGAAAGCAAGTTATTCTCTCTAATGAATTTCCATTCTAAATTAATATTTCCTTTCACACCCATTGCCAATTTTTTCATGGGATTTTTATCATTATCATATAATAATTTAATTGGAAACTTCTATCAGATTAGTAAATATTTTGTATCGATAGAAATCAAGTAGATTCTTTCCATTAAAATTCCCCAATCCCTGATTACTAACATATTTATTCGCAATTATTTCCTTAAAAAATTTATATTAAAATTAGTTCATTTTTCATATAAATATAATACTATTATATATAACTATATTTTATTTTTAAAATTATTTCCATGTATGTATTTTTCAAATACGCATATATTTGTTTTATATATCAAATTTTTTTTACATTTATATTATGATATTTTTCTTAAAAATTTAAAATTGGATTATCATAAAAAGATGTATGATTTTGATATTTCTTATTGGTAATATTGACTCGAAGTTTGATTATGGAACATCGAATGAGTATTGAATATGAGGAAGGTGTTGATACCTTTTTGGAATTTCCTAAACAAAATTTTCCAAACAAATACATTTTTTTCTGTCCAAGCATGAAATTTTTGAATATGAAGAAATTGAAAAGTAGAGAGGTCAAAAATAATATGAATTGTCATGGTTTTAATCCGAGTTATAACACTTGGATTTGGCCAAGTGAAACTGGACAGGATTTCAGATCTGCTGATGATGATGATTTGCAAGATGGTAACTTCGATGGGATTGAAGAAATGATTAGTGATATTGCAACAGAAAAAATTGACATAGAACTAACAGTTAAATGTCTATATGGTGATGATGAAAAACCATTGTATCCTGATTGTATGATTTTTTTAGTTTTTTCAGTGATTTTAATATTGATTGACTTGAATGTGAAACATGGATGGAGTGATAAAAGCTTTACAAATCTGCTACAATTGTTGAAAGACATTCTTCTATAAGACAATGATCTTCCACATTCACATTATAAGGTCAAGAAAATAATATGCCTGATGGTATTGTGATATAAGAAAATACATGCCTGTCCGAAAAACTATATGATATATAAGAAGTAATATGAATTTTTGGAAGAGTATCCTAAATTTGGGACATCATGGTATAAGTTGAAAGAAAAATCACAGGTTGATATACATATTATAGAGATCCCTACCACGGTATTTCGGTATCTTACTATAATTCATCATTTGAAACATTTATTTTCTAATTCACATGATAAAAAAAGTTTACGATGTCATTCTGATGAGTGAATATGTGGTGGAAATTATGTCATCTAGCTGATTGTTCACAATGGATGAAAATTGATGAGTAGTATCCTACATTTGAAAATGAAATTAGAAATCTCAAACACTGTTTGTGAAAAGAAGGAATGAATCCATATCAAAGACTCAGTAGCACACATAGTTCATGGAATGTTTTACTGGTAATTTACAACCACTCTTCTGAAGTTTGTATGATGAACAAATATGTCATGTTGAGTATAATGATCTCTATTCTGAAGAAACTCGAAAATTATATTGATTTTTTCTTGTCACCATTGATTTATGATTTGAAAATTTTATGGGAGGATAGTATTAGCGTTCATGATTATTATAAAATGGAATATTCTCAACTGCATGCAGTGATTATGTTCACTATAAATGACTTTCCAACATATGAAAATTTTTTAGGATACATTGTTAAGGGGCGTGAAACATGTCTAATTTGTGAAAAAATAGACTTCATATTGTCAATTGAATCATGGGAAAAAAATAGTATACATGGTTCATTGAAAGTTTTTTCTTATGGATCACACTTATAAAAGAATGAAAAAGGAATTCAATGTCTCCCAAGAATTTGATATTGATCTAAAACCTTTATCCCCTGATGTGTATTTTGATAGGGTGAAAAACCATGATGTGACATTGAGAAAGAAACATAAATATAGTAATGATAGATATATTTGGAAGAATATGTTATTATTTTTTGGGCAACGATATTTGAGATATCATGAAGTGAGTCATAATATTGATGGCATGCATGTGGATAAGAATATCTGTGACAGTTTTATTGGAACATTGTTCGATATTAATGAAAAAAATAAAGACAGTTTAAATGCAAGATTAGACTTACTATCCATGGGAATAAGTTTTGAGTCAGCTCCCACTCCAAATGGATGGCATACATTTCTTCCCCCATCTTTTCATACGTTATCCTAGAGGGAGAAAATTAGGTTGTGTCAGTGACTTCATGATATCAAAGCGTCTCAAGTTTATTCTTCAAATGTTAAAATTTTTGTCTCTTTAAAGGATTTGAAGTTGATAGTTATGAAATCTCATGATTTTCACATCATGAAGCCACAAATTTTACAAGTTTCATTTTTTGGAATATTACCCATCCATATTTGAAAGAATATAATGAAGGTGTTTTATTTTTTAAATTCAATTTGTAATAAGGTGATTGATGTGAATGCTTTGAAAATTTTGGAAAAGGATACAATTTATATACTTTTTCAATTGGAAATGTATTTTCCTCCATATTTTTTTGATATAATGGTGCATTTATTAGTTTATATGTTTTGAGAAATAATTCCTCGTGGGACTATATATCTTTATTGGATGTGTCCTTTTGAAATTTATATGAAAATATTGATGGGCATGTTAAGAATCCATATCGACCAGAAGTCTCCATTATTGAAAAGTATAATTCTGATGTGGTTGCAGTGTTTTGTATGAGTTATTTGGATGAGGCGGAGCACATAGGTTTGCCTCCATCTCGCCATGAACGAGTTAATAATGTGTGAAATGGGATTCAGGGCTTGAAAGTCGAATAATTTTCATCTGAACAGATGAAGAAGGTTCATTTATACATCATGAATAACATAGATGATGCTCAACTGTATATCACGTGGAATATTAATGAGTTGAAACAATTTCATCTAATGAAGAAAGAAAAGTGGATTTTTAATGAGCACAACAAAACATTTTCTCCATGGTTTAAAATGACATTTCTGGGTAGATCATATGTATTAGACACATTATGATGGTTAGTGGGTGGTCCAAGTTTATATGTGATAACATGGTATGGGTATGACATTAATGGATATATATTTCATACTATATGATAAGAAAACAAAAGTGAAGTTCAGAATATTGGTGTATTATTGTTTGTAGAGATAATGCATTTTTCGAGTTCTAAAGAAAAAAACCCAAATTCTGTATCAAGTACGTATTATGGAGTCACTAAAGAAATAAGGTAGGTTGATTACTTTAAAATTAATGATAATTTTTTTAACTACAAACGGTTTATCAGTAACAACAGTGTCAGGCCCGATGAATTATGAATGATACTTGTTAATATGAATAAATTAATAGAGACAATAAATTATTTTATAATGGAAACACATGAAAAATATATTTTCTATGTTGTTGATATATTAGATATACAGTGGTCTATTGTTTTAAAAAAGAAAAAACAATATTTTTGTGAGGATCAACATGATGAAGATGATGATTTATGTGAGATAACTACATCCATGGAAGTATTAGCATAAAATAATGATGTGCATGTTGAAGGCATGGTTTATGCCATAAGGAACGTTCATGACAAAGGAATTTTGAAAAAAATGTATTTTTATATTCTCAATATTATAGGTAACATATATTTATTTCTTTTTTACATTTATTAATTTCATAAAATGTTAGATATTGTATGTTTTTTCTTTATTAAATTTCATTTTAAAAAAAATAAGTAGAAAAGTTTTTTTATTTTAATTTTGTTTAGTTTACATTATCATGTTTACCATTATGTAACTTTTATATCTATTGATTTTCTTGAATGAGAATTATTTTACCATGTTTACATTGATTATAATGTTTACCATGTTTACCATAGTTTACCATGTTTTAACTTTACGTAACAAAAATATTAATTTATTTTTTTGAATGAAAATGACACTACCATGTTTACCATATTTACCATTGTTTGACATGATTACTATATTTACCATGTTTACTATTACGTAACTTAGTTTAGTTTTTCATTTTTGGTTTACATTAGTATTGTATTATTTTAATTTTTATACTTGTGAACTAATGTTATCTTTTTTGATTTGAAGGATAATGACAACTAAATCAGTTGATCATCCCCATGATTTTGGAAATGAGCATCAAGATCATAACTCTAGGGAGGAACATTCACATGCTCCTCTTGATGTTCCCCAATATTTCCCATGTGCTCCCATAATGATGAAGAAGAGTTCAAGAGTTGGTAACTGTGGCTGCATATGTTTACCAAAATTATCACTCGCCTGTAGCGAAGACCAGAGGATACTCGTTTAGTTTGATGAGAATGACATTCCTAGAGGTCCAAATGAAAAATATTTTTGTATTTTTTGTATTGACTCATGGTAAAAGAAAATTAATCATTTTTTATAATTAATGGAGAAGTGTTGACCAAGTGATACTATCTATGTTGTGGGAGACAATTTTAGTAAGATATTATTCTATTATTTGACTAATTTTTAAATTTTTATAGTATAATATGTCTTAGTTTTTCTTTATCATATGAAATTTGATATTCTTGACACCGGAGAAGTCAGGAGGAAATTTTTATTAATGGCTAAAAGGATATGGAGAGATTTAAAATCAACCCTCACATCTAATTTCATTATTGGTCATATGAAATAGGACTATCCATGTCATATATATCCTTTCATAGATAAAGACACATGGAATCAATTTTTTTAAAGTAGAAGAAAATAATAATTTTTAGTAAGGGAAATGCAATATTTTATAAGCTTTATTATATAAATGATCTTATTAATGTTTTTTAATGATTTCTTATTCTTAATTTATAGCAAACAAGGACATAATATCTTGATATCCAATCTAAAAATGTATACCGTTATAGTTTATCTCGGGGAGGGTATAGTTTATTATAAGAACAAATGATGGAAGAAAAATTAAAAAATCCTAGAGCTACGTATTCACTCTCTGTAGAGATTTCCCCTCCACCCCCTCCATCTATACATGAAAACTAGAAGATAAATAAGATAGGAAAAAAGGGAAAATATCTTTCTGAAGAATAGAGAATCATAGCTGAGAGGATTGTTAGAAATTTATTTTATTTATTTAAGTTACTTCTATTATTTATATACTTTGAATCATTACAGAAATGTTCAACTAATTAATACATGATTCTCTTGAGGAGTAGAGCACGCAGGGGGTATTTACAACAACTGGGAGGTAAGATATTTTATCTGCAACATTGGGAAAGCTTGAACACCCCAGTCATGTATGAGGATACCCGATGGGTGTATCAGTAAGAAAAGTGTTTCTAGATTCTTCAAATTCATCCATTGAGGGTTTTTATAAATAATTAGCATCCTTAGTGGTTTATG
This sequence comes from Viscum album, assembly GCA_963277665.1. Classification (NCBI taxonomy): domain Eukaryota; kingdom Viridiplantae; phylum Streptophyta; class Magnoliopsida; order Santalales; family Viscaceae; genus Viscum; species Viscum album. The sequence goes on along the minus strand of OY728157.1, from coordinate 194,291,032 downwards.
TTCATAATATTAATGTCAATATGGAGGAAAATATTAGATTGTCGGTACAGTCTATGTATGTTGACATGGAAAGAAAAATTCATACTGCAACCCCCACTCCTCCACCTACCCATATAGACCCCATTATTTATCCTCCACCTCCACTAGCAGCTCCCACTCCACCACCTATAGACCCAATTATTTATCCTCCACCTCCGCCTATAGATCCCATTTTTTTTATCCTCCTTCTTCTATATAGCTTCATACTTATTGTGAGTTGTATGTTGATGATCCGCACCATCATATAGTTGCATATGTGCTGGTATATTGTATAAGAGATATAGTTCATCATCAATAGTTAGATATAGAGAATCATAGGGTCTTTGTATATTATATTATAGATAGATCATCTTTAGTACCATTACATACAAATGAGGTGATGATAATTGGACATAGTATCACCAACTTTTAAATTTGGCCATCCGGACTTCTACGACTCAATACCATAGAGGTATGTATGTTTTATATTTTATTTTATTTTTTATTAATGTTGTTTTAACATTTTAGAACTAATATATTTTTCTATATATTTACATGAATACTACAATTTTAATGAAATACTGTATAGAAAAAAACAAAGAAAAATTGACATGACGTCAGATACAGTTTCTAGTAGTCTTGACTGATTGTCATGATATTCAAATTTTTTGGTGGATCATTATTCGTTTCTAATGGAATACCAAGTTTGTGGATGTGTAATAAATGTGGGGATTATGAATAATTATATCATGGATCTTGTTACTAGAGATAGGTTGGGCATCAACATCGTGCATATTTTTTCTATGTAAATATTAACACATTTCCCTATGTTATATTTATTAAAAATGTATACTTATGTCTCTTGTGTATTAGGTATCTTTATAAAATATGTGAGAATAATGAGAAGACATATGTATATATATTCATGGACACACATATGATTTCTCCTGAAGCACATAAATTAGATGAGGAACAAAGAACACTTTATATTGCTGAATGACTTGAACAGAATATAATCACACAGTGTTGAATGATGCCTTTTTGTTAGAGGTATGAAACATATATATTGAAATTTTTTCTTTATATTTTAAAATAAAATACCACTAACCTTAAGTTTTCTTTCATATTAGTTATCATTAGATGATATGTGTTTTTGGACCATGGAAGAAAACAATTTATTGGATATTCTTTGTCCATAGTGATGTGTGGGGAAGTTGTAAGAATATTTTAGAAAAGGATGTTGAATTTATTAATATATGTTTATATTATAATGAATTTAAATTTTATCCTATTATATTATTTTATAACAGGGGATGGTAAATGTTTTGAAAAAATAAATAGAAAAATGGTTCCAAGATCAAATATTTAAAAGTAAAGGAAAATATTCATTTATAATTTGTACTTTATGATGTATTCAATAAAAATGATATTTTGAATTGACACTCTGTTAAATATAGTTTTCATAAAAAATAAGGTTTCATCGAATGTAGATATTTTATGTCATGGTTTATGTATGATATAATTACAGCTGGAAAATTTTTAATGTTTGACCAAGTTAGATTTACTTATAATCTTTTCCATAAAATTTCATTTGATTTATTAATTATACTTGTTATATACTTTCCTTTTAATGTGTTTCTATTTGATGACCCTCAACCCTATAGTTCCCAAGAGGTCAAACACTTAAAAGTGGAATGGTCAAATTATTTTATAGGTTTGATTGGATTTTAGTTTGTCTGTAGTGTTAAATTTAATTTTGAATATTGTAATTGTAATTGTGTATTTGGTAGTTTTTTTGGTTGGATTTATATTTTTTTAGTTGACATTGTAAGTTTTTAATCTTATAAATGTGAATGTTTTATTTTTATCTGGTTCTTCTTGATTTATTCTAGTTCTAATGTTTTTATAGTATAGATTTTGGTCTGGTTTTGGTCTTCTTTTGGTCTAGTTTTTGCTTGTTTTAAGTCTACCAGGGAAGATCATAGTAATGGTTTCACAATTTTATTAAAATAATTGGTTTTTACATCCATTATAAAGTAACCAACATAATAAATGTCCAGGTAATGATTTTTTATGACTCTTATTTAATAACCAATGTAATAAAGTCATGGGGAATGTTTTTTACATCAGTTATTTAATAATCAACGTCGTATATCATTTTTCACATAAGTTATAAAATTACTTACGTGAAAAACGCTTTACATACTGGTTTTTACATCGGTTATTTTATAACTGACATAATAAATTCAAGGGGGTGGGTTTTTAGGTTGGTTATTTTATAACTGATGTAATAAATTCTCGGGGAATGGTTTATTACATCGGTTATTTAATAACTAACACCACATATTTAATAACTGACATCGTATATTATTATTCATGTCGGTTATTGTATAACCGATGTGAGAAACTCTTCAGAGGCACGATATATTACGTCGGTTATTACATAACTGACGTAATAAACTATATACCACTCCATTTATTTAATATCCATCGGAATAAATTGATCCTATAAATAATTTTTCACATCGGTTATTTAATAACCGATGTGAAAAATGATTCAGATTTAGGCTTTTAACATTGAATTTAAAATAACCGACCTAGAAAAATATTTATAAAATCTCCTTTACTAACATTAGTTTAAAAATTGACCTAAAATATACAAAATTACTGACATAAAAACATTTTCTACACTAGTGAGTATCTCTCAGAAAACCAGATAATCATACCAACTCATAATAAGTGAAGCTTCCAACCCCCAAGAGTTTATCCTAGGAGGTCCATAGTATCAAGCTTAAATATTACCCCTAGTTGTTAATCCTAGGTAATCGAGTATCCATCATGAATAAATCCATCCCATGGGTGATAATACTAGGAAATAAATCAATATCAGGCAGCATCACTGACTCTTGGGGGTGACCGAAGACTGTCATAAGAATCATGAATAATATTCAACTTGTTTGGGGTGACCCTAGGTCATCATGATCATCAAAAATCATCTTTGAGCCCTAGGAGGTAATCCTAGGTGATCAATCATATTAGAAACAAATGTCAAGTCCTTGGTGTTGACCATAAGAAATCCATATAACCATAGGAATACAATAAAAATCCTATGAATAAAAGGCATTTCATACATAATAGAAAAATCTGAGGGGTATTACATTCCCCCATGATATATTAATGTAATAATGAAAAAACTTTTGGACATCCTTGAAAACCCATATAAAATAAATGTGATTAGACACTAAAGAACATGAACTGAAATAATACTTATATTCATATACCACATACATCGTTAATTTAAGTTATAAGGCAACACCCTCAATCAACTCTACTAATTCCCAAATGCACCCTCTAAGGGGTCATTACATCACTGGGGAACCCTTTGATGTACATTAAGTCACAACATAATGAATACACCCATATGGACTCATCAATATCTGTCTCATATCGTAGGAAAAAACCCGACAATAAGAGGGCATATCATCCATAATTATCATCATCATTTCATAACGGCCTCACTTGCCTTATAAGATAAGCCATACTAGCATTAGTGTGAAGAGATGTATGAAGCATGTCTCCCATCTAGAGTTGATAAATTATCCATCCCTCGCACAACTTACCCATCAAATGTATACCCAGGGAATACCCACGTAGATAATCACATATCATTTGGAGAGGAACACTCAACCCATTTTCATCTCAAATAGACTAATGGATATAAGGAATATCAAGGTTCACATAGGCCTACTAGGGACACTCACTCTAACTTGTCACATTCAACTACACAGAGGTTCCTAAGGCACCTATACTAAGGGACACTACTTGTAATTAATTAATTAAAAACTCACTCCTCAATATTTTTTTATTGCATGAAATATATTTGTCATCCTGAACTCAACCATCAATGGATGAGTAATTAAGCCACTGCACATGTGTTATTAGTAGCCCTTGGCACTTTGGGCAATCCATTTATAGAAATTGAATTTTTTACTTAATAACTTGTATAATTTTAACAAGTCGATCACCCATGATGGTTAGTGATATTATATCACATGCCATATAAAACATGCATAATAACCTAAGTGAAATTCATAAGGACCACTTTACTCCACTATGGAGTTACTCCCTTTGAATCACAACATGAGAGCTCTCTCCTAGGATCATCGAAGCTTAATCATCCATCTGTCATCATTATGGGGACCTAACTCAATCCGAAACATCCAAATTAATTAATTATAATTATTTATAATTTATTAAACAATTTAAAACTAATTATTCAATTTAGTATAAAAATACATAACGCCTAAAAAATCTTTGATCCATAAATACTCACTGAAATTTCAAGAAATTGGGTGCAGCCCACTCCCAACATGCACCTAAACCTAAGTCATGAAAAAATTCCCAATTCAATAACCAGATTTAATACTCAATTTTATCCAAATTTTTCATAAACCCAAAATAATATCATATAATCACATTCCTAAACTAAAATGGTGTGTGATAATGTGAATACATCAACTTAGGACATAATCTATCCTATCCACATTAATCCCCTGTGAATTTCATATGATTTCACCATGTTATGGTGAAATCATCACTAAAACCCTATCATGACTCAACTAAAAATTTTATAATAAAGAGAAACTAAGAAAACAAGAGGTATAGGTTGAGATTCACCTGAATTTGTAACACACCAATACATTACAATATTTTTCTATTAGAAAAAAATAATTTTGTTGATAGCTTTTATTACACACCCTAACGAGTTTCTTTGATGGCTTGTGTTACACACAAGACTGAGTTTTACAGAATAATAATAATCATAGTTGTAAAATTGGTAGTTATAAATAGAATTAAACAAATTATGAAAATACATGGTCGAATTCATTGGTTAAAAATTAGTTATAAATAAATATAAAAAACAATTGAATATAAAGGAAACATTTTTATAAAAAACTATTTTAATGCAGTAAAGGAATTTTATCCTGAAAAATTAATTTCATTAATATTAGTGCATGATATTAATTAAATATAAATATTAAATATTAAATACTTTTTTGACAATCATCCAATTTATTTTATAGGCATAATAATAGAAAAAATCCAAATTTATGCATAAAAAATGTATTTTTCATTAGAAAGTTTTGTTGCCTTTTAATGTAGAATTTGTTTTAAAACTAAATTTTCACTCTTTCATAAAATTTATTTGAAAAAAAACATTATTTTTAAAACATCAATGTGAAAATTATCTTCGGATAAATTTTTTCTACTATATGAGAAGTTTCATTTTTTGATGAATAGTGAAATTACTAGATTTTAATTGAAAACTTCATTTTCATCTAAATAATTTATAATGAATAATTTTATTTGAATTTGTTTTAAAGAAAAAGAGATCAATTAAATATCAATTAATCCAATTTAGTTCATTGGAATCCTTTTTATTTTCAATTTAGATATAAAAACTTACTAATGTTTTGAACAATTTTACTTTATAAACCCGCTTTCTCATCCCGTCTCCAGGATTAATTTTAAATTAATTTTTTTCAATTTTGTGATTTGAATTTTTGAAAATGTACTAAATATATTTAAGAATAAAAATTTATAATTTATAATAATATCACCTTATGTTTTTACCAAAATAGTTAGTAAAATCTGTTAAAAGTAATTACAAGGAATAAGAGAAAAATGAGTTTACCATGGGACTAGACTTTAGATTTAAGGGGACGAATGACATGGAAACTTGTTAAAAAAAAATTTATAAATATATTTAGACTTTATATATTATATTATATATATGAGTCTATTATTGGGGGATGTTTACATGAAAAAACATGGGTGGAATTCATTCTTTCAAAAAAATTAAAATTGTACCACCCACCCAACTTATAAAAGTCCTTCCCTTCTTGTCTACACTTAACAAATTAAAACCACTCTGGTTAATCAAAAAACTAAAAAAATTACTCCCTAAATTTCTTAATACCATCCTATAATCCTTATCATGGTCATAAATAAAGATATAAAGGCATTAGTGAAAACCTAAAGAGGGTAACCAAAAAATAATTAATTTTCATATAAAAGATTTTTTATTTTATTTAATTATATACCTCCGTCAAATTTTATTATACAATTATTATATAATAATATAATTATTTTAAATATAAGGATATTTTTTTATGTTATTGATAATAAATGAAATGGAACACACATTCATCTAATGGGTTACAAAATCATCATTCGTGTGTACGACGAACTATCGCCTCGCGAACCGATGACGTTTTTTTTACATTACCACCTTTCATGGTTGGAAATAATGATGTATTTATAGTTCATATATGATAAATATGATATTTAATTTGTTTTTATGATTCTATATTTAGTATATTACACATACCATTATTCATTATTTTTTTTGGAATATGATAACGTCACTCGTGTGTACGACGGACTACCGTCTCGTGATGTGAGGTGACTCATTCATGCCTTACATGGAATGTATTAAGGATGTTGTTAATAAAAATATATGATATATATGACATAATAATGGTTATTTAATTATTTATATATATATAACATTTACTCTTCTTTCTTTCAATACGATAAGAAAATGTAAACAACGTTCATACAAACGTATGACCTACCGCCTCCATAAACAATGTATTTCATTTCCTATCACCAAATTTTGTGGATTAATATAAATATATATTTAATGAATATATATGAAATTTTAATTATTGTTTACATTATAGAGATAATGAAATCATGATAAGAGTATGAGGAACAAAAAATAACAAGTTAAAAAAATACTTAAAAAACTAGCCAATTAACACCTAAAACAATGAAAATAATGAAATATTATTAAAAATTGGTGATAAGATGTTATAATAGGATCATATATGATATTAAAAATATTAATATTTATATTTTATAAGATAATAAATTACTTAAAACTATTACACACGATGTTAAAGAGTGTTCAGCCAAAAGGAAGTGTAAGGTATGCGATTTCATCTCAAATTACAATCCATTTGGACTTAATTGTAATTATGCACAAATTAACTTTTATGAGTTGAATATACTTACCATTTGGAACTTAATGTAATTAATACATCCTTATTCAGTGTATTTTATGTTTTAATTTAATTAATTGCATCCAAGGAGATTTGATTTGAAAATTACTAAGTGATAAAAATTATTGTGAAATATCACTTTCTTGTGTGATTGTTAACTTTATCTCGAAACAATCACTTTATAGTAATAAATTTTAGTTGGTAATTAAATTAATATTAAATATCCATATTATTGGGTAATATATATTATTATTCCTAAGCCACATATATTTTTTACAAACATTGTTTACTTTGAAAGTTATTTGATGAACTGGGGAAATGTTGATAAATCTGTTTCCTTTACTCAATATAGATATTTAATAAGACACATCATTTATGAATTAAATTAATTTATAAATATAATAATAATTCTTTTTACTGGTATGAATAATGCTTTGGACCATTTAATGTGATACCTTAGTTTCATTTATAGTCTTATGAGATGAATCAGGTAGCTAAATCAGGTGGGTTTTTACCGAGTGTGTTTAAAACATCTTGTGAATGGTCTGGACAATAAAGATTCCATATTCCTAGGAAACATGATGAGCAGTATTTAGGAATTTCATTCATCTAGAATTTATTTTTTATTATTCTCCATGATATTTTTTCTATGACATTCTCTTTGGATTTATTTCATTCTTAGTTTATTGATTAGATTAAATGTATTTCAGTTATTTATCATTTCATATTGATTATTACTTATAAATATATTTATGTGGAATGTGTGTTCAGTTATATACCATTCCATTTTTATTATGATAATTTTATTCATGATATCTTCCACTGAACATAACCCTTACTAATAATTTGTTATCACCCTAATTTTGTTTCATTTCCCCATGATATGAAGATGAATTCTGAGAATGAGTTTCAAGGATACCATGATTTTACTTTTTTATGTTTAATGTTCTCTTCATAATTTAATATATGCATCAATTATGTAATATGGTTTTTTAAAACTTATAAATTGTTTGGTCTAATGTGATTTGAATCATGTATGTATGACAATGTAATAAATTATGTCACCAACTTTGGGCTACTGGGTTCAGGGTTATTACAATTGGTATCAAAGTATGTTTAGTAGAATACTTGGTAACTAGATTTATAAAAACCTAGATTATAGAACATAATACTATGATTGAATTTGAGTATAAGTATAGAAAAACATCATAATTTTTTGGTATGGTGGATACTATATGGCACTTCCTAGAAATACAACCCTATCTAGATACTATAAGTTGATGTGGTTATAGCATAAATTTACCTAGGGGTAATAACTCTGAAAAGGGTGTGTCAAAATTGAATCAAGTGTAGCTTGGTACATGACACTGGGCCTTACTATTAACCTAATTTTACACTCCCTGAAGATATGCTTAGGATAACTACCATTTTCTGTACAAACCATTATGATGTATTTAAAACATAAAATGTCCCCAATAAAACAAAATTTATTATTCTAAGATTAAAATTTCATAAATTTTTAATTTATGTCGAGCGTTACACAGTATTTGGAATTATAAATTTTGATTTAAAATTCACGATTTTATGAGAAAATTCAGTATATTTCATAATTTAGAAATGTCATCTGGATGGAAAATGGTATTAATACTCATGCATAATATAGAGATTTCATTATTGAGGAAACCAATATAGATGGCATTAGAATAGTGAAAATTATTGCTATATTAGGTTTGATTAATCAGATTATGACAAATAACCTCTCCTGGTTGGAGGAAGCTATTCTACAATGAGACTCATCTATGTTGGATGACTTTATATGATAGAATCCCCCATCGTTTAGTGGGAATACTAATATAATTATAGTTTAACAATGGATTACATCTCTAGATAAGATATTTTATGGATTTAAGATGTAGTGAAAAGACAAATGCTACACATTACATGTATTATATGAAAAGTGATGTTGATTAATGGTGGTTTCTGATCTAGAATACTAAGGAGGAAGAAGAAATAAAACTCATGGAATGGAGTAATTTTAAGGATACATTATTAGATAAATATTTCCCAGATGATAAAAAAATATAGATAAATTGAATGTTCCCTAGATTAAATAAAAATGATGAAGAAAGTGTCATAGATTATGAATCTACCTTTACAAGGTTATCTAGGTATGCCATGGGTTACATATGTGACGTAGAGTATAAGATAACCTTTTTCTTTGAAGGGATTAGGACAATTCTCTAAAGGGATCTGGTCACTCATACTTTTTTCTCATTTTATGAAACAATTTTAGGTTCCATAAAAAGGGATAATTAATAATACAGAACCTAAATATTCAATTGAAACCAAGAGATAATAGTTTATATAAACACCATGAAAAACTAAAGGCATCAAATAAGAAGAAAAAAATAAAGGTATTCCCATCATGTTAGAACTGTGGAATGAGTCACCCTGGGAAATTCATGAAGGGAATGGGAGTTTGTTATAAGTGTGGTTAAAAGTGTTATCATGTTTCAGAATAAATGGGGAATAATTAAAACACTTCTATTTAGTATTAAAACTTCAAGGACAAGGGGAACTATAAAAATGAATTCCCCAACAACAAGGGAATCCACTACAAAAGAGGCCAATGGGAGATAACCGAGATTATGTGATTACTAAAACTGAGTTAGAAGTACCCAATGATGTGTTAAAAGATAAATTAATCCTATATTAAAATTTATCTAATGATTTATTCGAGTCTAGACCATCAAAATCTTTAATATCTACCTAGTTTTTGAAGACAATTATACATTACCTTTGGATTTGATAAGGTATATTTCAGTAGAAAATCCTAATGGTAGTATCATTATAATAAAGACATGTCAGGTAGCCCCCATTATAAAACATTAACATGTGTTATTTCTTAAAATTATTATAATTACTATGGTAGAATTTGATATAATATTTGGTGTGGACAATATTTCAAAATACTACACAATAAAGTTTTATAAGAATATGGAAATTTTGATTTGTGAGGGAAATGTAGAATTACTTATCCTTAGAGAAAAAATCATCATATGATTCTTATCAAGATCCCCCCACAATATCTCTACTGAATAAAATTCATAGGGAAGAAGAGAAACAACAACAAGGGAAGAATACGATAATCTTCAAATTGAGTATGTACCTATTATAAAGAAATATATTGATGTATTTACTAATGAATTTTCTATACATCCCTCGAGCATGAAGTTGAGTTTTTCATTGATTTAATCAGTAATTAAAGACCAATATAAAAGACTCCCTATAGAATGACCGGTATATAATTATAGGATTTGATGAAGCAACTAGAGGATTAGGGTGATAAGGTATTTATTCTCCCAAGTGATTCATGATGGGGAGCCCCTTTTATCTTCATTAAAAATAAAGATGGATCCCTAAGGCTATGAATTTATTATATGGAAATAAATGCTATTAAAATAAAGAACAAGTATCATCAACCTCACATTGATGGCCTATTTGATCATCTTCGTGGAGCCCAATATTTTTTATTTATTGATATTCATTCTAGGTATCATTACTTACAAGTAAAGATGAAATAAATTCCAAATATAGATGCTCAAATGACGTATAGACATTATAATTATATAGTTCTGTTATTTGGATGCACTAATGAACCCTTTTTTATGGATCAAATGTACATATTATTCAAGGAATATCATAATGATTTTTTGTTTTATTCATTGAGGATATTTTGTTGTATTATAAAATCATTTGGGACTATGAAAATCACTTGAAAATTATTATTTATACACTTTGATGGAATGATTTATTTGGTAAATTTATTAAGTGTGATTTTTGGATTCCTGAAGTTTTTTTTCTTATACATATTGTCTCCAAAAATGGAATCTCAGTTGGTCCTGGAAAAAAATATATCCATAAAATATCCTACACCAATGAACATAACTGAGGTAAATAGTTTCATTGGTTTAGAAGGTTACTATTTGATATTCATTCATAATTTTACCCAATTATATAACACGTTAACTATTCTTACACATAAATGGGTTGAGTATTTTTGACAAAAGAATTTGGATAATGTTTTGATTAACTAAAGAAGATATTGGTCAATGCTTCGATTTTTATTTGGCCATCTGAAAGAGATGGGTTTGTGATATACAGTGATGCCAAAAAGAAGGTAATTTCTTGTGTCCTAATGATAATTGATAAATTTGTTGCATATATATCAAGGAAATTGAATATTCATGAATAGAAATACCCAACTCATTATCTTGAGTTTCCACCAATGATATTTTCTTTGAAGATATGGATACATTTTCTCTATGGTGAATTATATGAGATATACAAGGATGATAAATGAATTAAATGTATATTTTTACAGAAAGAGATCAATATAATACAAATTTTATTGAAAAGGATACACAGAGATTATGATTTCTTAGTGAACTACCACCCATGGAAATAAAATAATGCAGTAGATGCATTGAGTAGGAAAGATCATGGAATTATGACCTAAATGATGATTGAGATGGATCCTATGTTCATGGATATAGTAAATATGGACATGGGAATTAATAATTAAGGGGTTACATAAAAAAATTCAAATTATTGGAAAACTATTTTTATTAGAGAGGATAAATAATTCTCAATATGATGATAAGAAATTTCCGAAGAAAATTAAAAGTGTGAATGATAGGAAATTAGATGAATTCAATTGTGAATATGGTGTTATAAAATTTAGAGAGAGATTATGTGTTACAACTATACCTGATATAAAAACGGAATTTATGGACAACACTCATAGCTCAAATTTCTCTATACACCTTGGTAGCACAAAATTATATAGGGATTTAAGGAAACATTTTTTGTGGGATAACATGAAGTGGGAAATTACAGATTAAGTGTCTATATATTTTTGTTTTCAACAAGTAAAACGGTTGAGATGGAAACCTAAAGGATTCATGAAACTTATTATTATTTTTATGTGTAAATGGAATGAATTTACTATGGAATTTATCATAGGACTTCTAAAGAATCCTAGAAGGAATGATGAAAAATGTGTTATCCTTGATAAACTAACAAAATATGCTCATTTACTCACTATAAGAGAATATTTAACTATTGATCACCTTGTAAGGATCTATATTACTGATGTTTTAAGACATCATGGTTCACCACTATCAATTTTTTTTATCTAGATCCTTATTTCACGTCAAAATTATGGAAGATTCTTCAAAAGGAACTTGATACTGAGATTTATTTGAGCACCCCTACCATCCCCAAACAAATGGATAGTATGTAATGAATATTTAAGCAATAGAAGACTTGGTGAGGTCATTATCACTCAACATTCAAGGTATGTGGGATCAGTGTTTACCTCTGGTAGATTTTTCTTATAACAATAGTTTCTATCTAAGTATTCCAATAGTTCCAAATGAAGAATTATATAGAAAGAGATGTCACACTTCAACTTTTTTGGATGAAGTCGGTGAAAGGAAACTCAAATTCCTAGAACTAGTATAAGAGAAAAAAAGGTAAAGTATATTCAAGATCACATTAATGAATATCAAAGTAGACAAAATATTTTTGCCAACAATTAAAGAAAATATTTGGAAATACAAGTGGGAGATCATGTTTTACTTTTTTAACCCTTATAATAATGCCTAATGGAGTGAAGGGGGTCTTGGATGTGTTTGGGTCTCGTTTGGATCATGGAGCCCTAAAATTTAAAGAGACAGATTGGCACGCATGGTGAGTAGAAACCAAACAATCCATCCCACATGGTTTCCCCAAACCATGTGGTTGTAGACAATGGGGTGATGGGGGTCGTATGGTTTTTATGTAACTTTTTGACCCCAAGCACATTCCCATGTGGCAAACTACAAGTTTTTGGAATGTGGAATTTCATAGTTTTGAATGGTTAGACAAATTATGAACCTGACCATGTGGGGTAACTCCTTAAATTAGACGCAAAATCTATTATCATCAAAAGAATTGGAAATACATTGGTTATTTATTATATCCAGTCATTTATATTTCATTTTTCATATATCATCTATTGAACAATCATGGTGTGACCATTTTTATGATACTTTTATGGTGTTAGATGAGTTCTTCATTTTATCCCATTCTATGCCAAATCAAACCTTGAAAAAAGATGAGTGTAGTGATATTACATCAAGGTAGGTGTTCTAGGTCTTTCTCACTATTTTTTTTGTTTTAAAGTGGGTGCATCATTATTCTTCTTGTCGAAGCCTCTTGAAGACACCTTTAATTTAATAAATATAATGAATTAAATGTATTTCCATTTTAGGAACCATCTATCTGAGTAGAAAATCACCATCATGGTTAACCACTTTGACCAAATCCACCCAAATAGGTATTTTTTTGCTTTTAGAGTTCTTTTTCCCAAACCAAAAAGGGTAAAATGCCTCTTTAGGGGTAAATAAATTTTAATGAAATCTTTAAAGGGAAAAATTGAATTAATATTTTAGCAACCAGTGTGTGTGTGTCTTATACTAGTTTAAATGACATAATTTATAATTTGATTTAATATTGAAATGTGAGCCATGGGTTAGGACCCCTATTGAAATTCCCTATATTCCATTATCGTTGACTAGTCCAAATGTTATATTCCTTATGGAATTGTTTATACTTGTTTTACTATATTCATATTTTGTAACATCAATGCTTATTTTTATTTTTTATGATTAATCTATGTTCCTCATACCTTTAACTTGTTTCTTAATTCCATGTACTCATTTCCTTATACCATAATTGATTATATTGGAATGGATGTTATGATTTTCTATCTTATTAGCGTATGATATTCTCATGACTTATTAATGAAATCTAATTATATATGTTATGTCTTGTGATTTGTGAAATGATTTTTATGCCTCACCTGATATGGGTCAGAAGAGAACACGGGTCCTGTTTTAAGGATGTTTTGGATGGACTCGTCATGTTTGGTTTGGATCTACTTGATGCTCTGAGAGTGATACATTGGATTTACATGTAAAAGATGTATGGGAGGATTACACATACTTTTATGTGACAATGGTTCCATAGGGGAGAAACTAAGGATGGCCCTACTGGAAATATGGCTATGTTAAGCCTTGGGTGATACCTGCTCCCCTATGTGAGATACTTAATACAGAGTCAGAGTCACCAATCCATGATTGATAGAAGGAATGCCTTTATGGGTTGTATTAGACGGACTCAATGTTATTGATAAGATCAGATACTCTAGTAATGACCCTTGGGATTATTTATAGATTGCTTTGGATGAGCTCATGACTCCACCTTCGGATTTTATGGAATTTTTGATGGTGCAAATGTGATGCCTGTTATTTATTTTATGAGAATTATTGGTTGATGATATGGAAATGTGAACGCCTAGCCAAAGAATATGGTTGGTGTATATTGGCCTTGATTGATTCATTTATGATGGTCCACGTATCTATCATATATCTCATAGAGGTACCATAGTCCAAACATCCATTTTAGGCCCAAGTAGGTGTTATCAGTCATGCATCCATTTAGGAACCCAAGTGGAAGTGTTTATTATTTTTTTAATTATTTCCCAGTATTTATTAAGTATGGAACAATATTAACCTATTTTTATCACTTAATAGATTTAACTCAACACCGTTGGTGTTGGGCTTCTGATATGGTATCTACCACCCTTCTTGGGCTGTCTCTGGTACCCAAGAAGACTTCATTATTGATAGTATTGATAAAGGGAAGCATGTATCTTCTGATACTTGATTATTCTTCTAGGTTGGAGAATAGGGAAGAGTATTGAACCTATCCTTGAGATTCTTGTAGTAATAGTTTTTTTAATTTTAGTATATTTTTACAAAATTTATTATATCTCTCTATCCTTTACACCCCATGAAAATTTTTTTATAGCAACATAATATCACCACCATTTTGTATCAAATGTTTATTCAGCTTATGCTAGTTGTTTATTTATATTGTTTG
Source organism: Viscum album (assembly GCA_963277665.1). NCBI lineage: Eukaryota > Viridiplantae > Streptophyta > Magnoliopsida > Santalales > Viscaceae > Viscum > Viscum album. Next base: position 194,275,958 of record OY728157.1, on the reverse strand, counting down.
TATTTGTTTCCATTATTTTTTCAACTTGTTACTTATTAATTGATATTGTGATCAATTTGATCAATGAGGGTATAGTCTCCCAACTAACACATTCTAGGCCTTTACTGCTAGTCGATAGCCTGTGGCATTTGGGGAGATGCACTTGGGGTCTTGTAAATACTGCCTTAGGGCACCGTTAAGTAGAACTTAGGGGGGGAGGGGGGTTCTACAAATTGGTATCAAAGAATATTTGTCTTCCTTGTTTTACATTTTTGGGTTATATAGGAGACTAAGATATTGTAATTTGGTAATGATCCTATTCATGGGAGTATCTAACCCACATACTGGGGAAACACAAGTTTCCTAGGATGGGTAAATGTTGTTATGCTTTAACTATTATAGTTTTATAAATTTAATTGTTGTGTGATGCACTTTCTTTGTGACATTAAGATTATTTATAAATTTTTAACCTTATCTGATTTCTTTTACTATAACCCAATGATATAAATGCGTATCAAGAATGAATCATAATAGGAATAATAGAATTAAAATTTCATGAATTATTTCATGCCATATTTACTATTTATCATTCATTTTCTATGATTCATGTGATTTTTATTTATGCCTTGTTGTGATTTTATTTATATATATATAAATGTTACAATTCTTCTTGCAAGAACGGGTAATGATTTGGATTATATGGATGCCCAATTTAAAATTTGAAGGTGTATATGCCACCATAAATTAAAATAGTGATCCAACTAATTCAACCATTTGAAGGGAATTGAAATACATGGATGGATAAAAATGAATATCACATTTAAGTGAAATGGTAACCATATATGTGTTAATGTGAGATGTTAACATAACCTGAACTTGTTGTAGAAATTAGGTTGTGACAATAGTGATCTTTATGTAACATTTTCTTACTACCTATGCCTTTCCATAGGAGTAGGCAAAGAGGCGTGTTTTATTTTTAGAAGGGTGTTGTGTCTGCCCTTTCATTACCACTTTCCTTATCTATTATAAATCCTTTCTGAGGAATGTGCTTGGAAAATTATAGAGTTTTTCCACTGCGATGACCTCTTAATGTATGTAGAGAGAGTGGATATGAGAATAGTCGTAAGGTGGTGGGACCTAGTCCACCCCTAGTACTTCCTATAGTGCCACCTGAGGAACAACCTACTTATATTCTATTGGGAATCGATGCTTAGTTCTACAAAAGTTTTCTTTAATTAATGTTGTCTATTCAGGGAGCTCCCTGGCCCGCCCCTACAATGGGAGAGCTAACTCAGGACTTTTAGTAGTAGTATCCTACCACCTTTTAGGGGATGAAAAAACTCACACTGGTGAGTCATGGATAGATGCCATGGTATCTCTCTTCATCCATCTCTAGATGTCTATATAGAAGAGGTTCAATCCCATTACCTACATGTTACATGATTTTACTAAGCACTGACAGGACGTCTTGTATCAGGCTAAGAATCTTCAGGATATAGTTTACGAAAAATTTCAGATGGACTACTACGACCACTACATCTCACATACTATTGGGGAGGACTACACTGGAGAGTTCATGCATCTTTAGAAATGAAATATGACTATGCTAGAGTATTCTTCTCTTTTCACTGAAGTCTAGTCTTTCACCTTATCTATGATCGATGATGAGTTATTGACTACAATTAATTTTGAGTATAGTCTTGGTTATGTTGTTTTCATATAGGTGAAAATATTTTGTCTGAATAACATTACAGAGATAGTAAACCAGTCCCTTATTGCTGAACAAGATATAAGAGAGTTTGGAATTGTGATTCAAGTTGGTTCAGTTTTGAGGCAGGGTGATGGTATTTCTAGCAGTAGGAAGCACCTTTTCGAGGGTTAACATGGGTGATGTTCCATCCAGGTGACACACACTAATAGATTTATATTGTTTCACTGGTGTGGAAGTCCACAGTATTATAATATTCAGTTCATGAGGAATCTGATTTAATTTTGATCTTGTTGTTGGATGGGTCACCTTCAGTTTTTTTTCATCCTTTTCCTCCAGCATCTAGTGAGAGGGGATCCATATCAACACCTCTATTAAGTATAGGATATATGAATCCATGTTAATATTGGATTTTTCCTTCTACCAATAGATTATGCTAAGGTGGTTGTGGAGGTGGACATGGCAGCCAAGCCCTAGAGCTTTAGCGATAGTAGGGTTCATCTGCTCAGGCTAGTTAGGTAGCATCTCATGGCCTCCAATCAGGCCATTTTATATAGTGTATCCAGTTTCTGAGTATCATAATCTAGGGCCATCTATATGTGTAGTTTCTATTCTAGTATCATCAATTTTAGTTTATTAAATTTTTGATATAGGTGCATCACACTCATATATATCATCCAAATTTTTGGACAGCTTGGGTCTTGAAATTGAGTACATATATGTATTCATGTATCTTGACTTGCCATTAAGTGTTAGAAAAAATGGTATATACTTGTTTCTGGTGTGAACACTTAAAATAGGTGGGTTTCAATTCATTTGTATTTTCTTCTTCATCCAGATAATAAGCTTCTATATTGTTCTTAGTACGGACTAGCTTGTTTCTTATCATACCCAAGTGAATTGTTATCACTATCGAGTTTTTATTACATCACCCAAGGGAAACATGTACATACCTAAGGGTTAATGGGACTTCCTGGTGAGTCGAGATGGACTCAATCATACAGTGCTAGGTGTTGTGACATCTTAGATAGTTAGTTTCCTTATGAGTGATCAGGGGATAAAGTTATTATAATTCCCTCATATAGAAGATTGTTTCAAGGAAGTATTCTTTGAAGATTTATCTAGCTTACCTCTTAAGAGATAGGTTGAGTTCACCAAAGAGGTAGGGTCAGGTGCGGCATTAGTGTCCATTAATCCCTATACGATGGAACCTATAGAGCTATAAAAACTCAATAAGTAGCTTGAAGATATAAAGGCAAAGAGTTTTATCTTACCCAACACATCACCAGGGGTTTCATATATCCTTTTCACTCATAAGGTAGATAACATCCTTGGATTGTGCATAGATTACCACTGGATGAACTAGAATACAGTGAAGAACCGGTATCCACTACATCATATTGATGACCTATTCAACTATCTCTAAAGAGAAACTATTTTCTCTATGATCGATTTTAGATTTGGGTACCATTAGGCTCATGTGATACCATCATACATACCACATAAAACGTTTTGGAGAAGGTATAGATCATACAAGTACATGGTTATATCGTTAATCTTGATGAACCTTCCAAAAGACATTATGGATTTGATGAATCAGGTATTGCACTCATATCATGATTACTTTATGGTAGTCTTCATAGATGACATCTTAGTGTATTCACACTCTAGACACGACCATGCTAATCATCTTGAGATCATTATGAATACACTAAGAGAACACCATCTATATGTGAAGCTCACAAAATTCCACATTTGGATCAGTAAGTCTATATTTTTTGGTTCATATCAAATCTGATTCAGACATGTCGGTAGACACCAAAAAGGTGAGCATCGTGGTTTCCTATGAGAAAACCAAGAATGTTTTTGATATACACAACTTCTTGGGGCTAGATGGATATTATTAAAAATTCATATAGGACTTCTCACACCTTGTAGTTCCACCCATGGGATTGAACAAGAAGGGTGTAAGTTCATTTGGTTTGAATATTGTGAGACAAATTTTCAAGAGTTAAAGGGGATACTCACTTCAACACTGATCGATATTCTTCCTAATTCAAGAAGAGGTTATAATTTTTTTGTGATTCTTTTTGAATCAGGTTGGGTGTAGTTATTGTGTAAGGTGATCGAGTCGTGGCGTATGGTTCCAACTAGATGAGGTATCATGAGTGTAATTACCGTACACATGACCTTGATATTGTAGTTTTGGTTCATGCTCTATGTTGTTGGAGGCACTACTTGTTATCAGATTGATTTATTCTTTACATGGATCATAAAAGTCTCAACTAAATCTCCACCCAGTGAGATTTGATTATAAAATGGTGCAGGTGTGTGGAATACCTAGAATAATTAAATTTTGATATTTCTTACACACTCAGAAATGGAAATTCTATAACTAATTATTTGAGCATGGAGAAGTAGATGTATGCCTTCAAGGGGGCTAGTAGTGAGTGGTAGTTGATGGATCTATTCTCTGTGATAAATCTAAAGGTTCAGTAATAGCATGGGAAACCAGTCTTAGGAGCTTTATCATGACATCCTTACTTATATGGTGGGTCTTTATGAGGATTATATATGATTTTAAGGGCCTTATCTTGAGAGAGTGTGTCACTTGAGAGAACCTAACTTCTTTTTGGGTTGTTGATGGTAGTGAAAGCCAACTCTTTTGTGGCCATTTATGGGTGCTTGTAGATATATGAGAAGATAATATAATGGAATCAATTGCCTCTATTTGGAATGTTCATTCTGGGATTACCAAGATGCACAAATATATACATCATCCATATTGGTGTCTATGTATGAAAAGGTAGATAACACGATTCATCACTCAGTGCTCCACCTGTCAGCAGGTGAAGGCAGAGTAGCAATGACCTACTAGAATTGTACATCCTCTCTCCATTCCTGAGTGGAAATGTAATAATGTCACCATGGATTTCATGGAAATATTTATAGATTAACTTGGAGAAACGATGTAGTATGGGTGATAATCAACAGTTTGACGAATTTTACAAACTTCATACCAATACAGGACACCTCCTCTTTTGATGACCTGGGAAGGCTTTACATATTGGAGATAGTGCCACTTTGTGTTCTACCCCATTCTATCATTTTAGACTGAGATGCATGTTTCAAATCATGGTTCTAGCAAGGGTTTCATAAGGAATAGGGTTCATAAGTTCTCTTGAGTACAACAAATCACCCTAAAACCGATGGTCAGTTTGACTAAACAATAGGGGTTTTATAGGATATGATTTAGTCCCACATCCTTGATTTTGGAGGTTAATAGGAAAAGAATTTTCATATGGTTATGTTTTACTACAAAAAAACTTATTTGGAAATGATTTAGATGGATCCATACAAGTCCCTCTATGGTTGATTATTCTATTCATGATTTTGTTGGCTTGAAGTAGGTGACGAAGTTTACTGGCCCCTCATCTCACTCAAGAGAATTCATAGAAACTATAGATCATTCAAAATCATATGGATACAGTTCAGTCTAAGAATAATTCTAATACCATTAACCATTGTAGACCTCTAGAGTATGAGGTTCTATGTCTTGTCTTTCTACATGTATCCCCTAGATTGGGTCATAGATGAATTAGGAAACAGAGCAAGTTTCCACCTTATTATGTTGGGCCTTTTGAGATAGTGGGGAGTGTTAGGTCGGTAGCCTACACATTGTTGTTAACTCATATGTACCATGCCATGAATGATGCCTTATACATATCTCATATTCAATAATATCACCCTAACCTACGTTATTCATTTGAACCCAAGGATATTGAACTAGAAGAGGATGCGTCGTACAAGGAGAATTTGATATGTATCATCAATCGAAACACAAAGCCTATCTGACATAGGTTAGTTCTTCTGGTCCATGTATTATGGTACCACAAACCCCTATAAAAAGAGACATAGGAGTGAGAGACTGATGTACGTGCATAGTGGTCGGAACTTTCCCAAGACAATGTCTTACCACCATCAAAAGGGAAATTCAGGGACGCATTGTCTTGAGGAGGGGAGGTGGTAACATCTTGGATTTTATCAAAGGTATGAACCATTAATTTTTTGCTCAGTTTCCTTTGTTAAGACTAAATAATGATTAATAATGGAGTCCATGGGGTCTCATGTGTGTCTGAGGCTTCTTCGAAGCTTGAAGCTCTGAAAATTAAAGATGCAGATGGGGCCACACAGTTAGTAGAAACTATGCCACCCAACCCACAATGTTTCCCTAAAACATGCAGTTGCAGATAGTGGGGTGCTAGGGGCCACACAGTTTGTCTGTGACAAGGAGACCAACTACATGTTTTTGGATAGTGTATTTTTTACAGTTTTCTCATGGTTAGAAAAATTGTGTGCCTAACCATCTGGGGCTACCCTACAGAAAAACAATGAGCCCTTTTTTTAGGATGAAATACACATTTTCCCTTATGTAAATGTTTATACCTTCTTCTTATTTTTCCCTCTCTTCTCCAGTGGTGTATCTCTACTCCCTCATGCATATTCTCCTCCATCCCTCTTCCTAGGGTTTGTGATAACAACTTCAATCAAAATCCAAATCTATCTCCATTAAAAGAATTATAAAGCCCTCAATAATCTCTTCGATCATATCCTTTATATTTCATGTTTCCTCCATCATCTATTGTGCTATATAGGTATGATCTTTTTTAGCCTATTTTCAAGGTGTTTGAATATTTATTCATTTCCTACATTATAGGTCGAATCAAGCCTTGAAAAAGGATTATTTTAGTGATGATACATCGATGTAGGTGGGTTAAGTATTTCAATCTCTTTTGGTTTCTTTAAATTGTGTGCGTCGATGTGTCGTTCATCAGAACCTTCTGATGACACATTAAACTTGATAAATACAATGAATTGAACGTATTTCCATGTCTGACACCATCCATATGAGTAGAGCATCACCATCATGGGTGATCTCTTTGACCAAATCCACCCAAATAGGTATGTTTCCCCTCTTAGATACCTTTTTCCCAAATTGAAAAATGGTTAAACACCTCTTTAGCTGCAAAGCACATTTAATGAATGCTTTAAAGGGAAAAATTGAATTTAGATGTTAAACACCAGTGTGTGTGTGGGTTGAACCATGTTATATTCCTTAATTTATAAATTGATATGAGATTGAAATGTGATCCATGTGTTAGGCCTCTTCTTGAAATTCCCTATATTCCATGCGCATTGACTAGGTCTAATGCTTTATTCTTTATGCAATTTATTCTTCTTGTTTCCATATGTTCATGTTTTGTAGCTTAAATACTTTTTCATATTTCATATGACTAATCTATGTTCCTTATAACTTGATCTTGTTGCTTAATTCCATGTACTCATTTCATTATGCCATTATTGATTGGGTTGAATTAGTTTTTATTCTTGGCTATCTTGTTAGCTTGTGATATTACCATTCCTTATTTCTGACATGTGATTAGACATTAAATTCTTATTAAATATTCAAATTATTGTTTAATGGATATGATTCTTTCTTAAACCATATACTAGTTTTACGTATGGTTTTTACTTTTAGAGTTGTTTGATTATCTAGGGAAATTTTGATAAAAATGTATACTTTAGTCAGTAAATATATTTGATAAGACACATTGTTTATGAGTTAAATAGATTATTTTATATATTGGAAATAATTTAGACTTATAAGACACAGTTTATAGTCTATTTAATGTAAGGCCCTCTATGCATTGGTAGTCTCATGAGATGATTTATCTGGCCAAATCAGATGGGTTTTGACTCAGTACGTCTAAATTTTCATGTGAAAGGTATTGACTGTAAAGGTTCCATGTGAATAGAAAACATGGTGTCCAATATTTAAACATTTCCTTCATTGAGAATTAAATTAATATTTTTTACCATGAATTTTTTTATTACATTATCTATGGATTCATTTCATTCCTTATTTTACAGAATAAATGACATGTGTTTCAGTTATTTATCTTTCCATATTGATTATTTATTATACAATATATATGTGGCATATGTGTTCAGTTATCTACCATGACATATTGATTATAATTATTGATTCATGATAGATAGTATTGTACCTAACCCTTACTCAGCACTGGGGATCACCCTTATTTTGTTTCCTTTCCCCTAGATGTGAAGATGAATTTTGGGAATGAGTTTTAGGGATTTTAAGATTTTAATTTTAGTACTATTTATTTTCCTTTTCCTAATATAATATGGGAATCTTGTATCAAATCCAATTTTCCAACACTGCTAAACTATTCAGTCATTTTGGATATGAATTTTGTATTTATGCCCATTTAATAAAGTAAGACACCAGTTCTGCACCACTGGGGTTGGGTTCATTACATAAATCGTCAAAAAAATGCCATAAGGATCACCCCAAATCTAAGGGGGTTAAGAACTGAAGAGGGGAGGAGCTGGTTGGCACACACGTAGGTGAGGGAGGAATATGGGGGCTATAATTTTAAAAGGTTTGGAGGGAAAATAATTTATTTTCCATATTTTAAAGGTTCAATGGATATACAAACCATGAACCAACCATGAATACTTCACTATACAAGGTTACCACTCTCGTATGATCAGTTTATATGGTATGATAAACCATGTGCTAATTGTGAAAACTGGTCAGCAACATTTCAAATGGCCTTTTTACAACTATGTGGTGAATGTTCATGTCACCCCGTGCCAATTCAAGCCAGGTGGTTTCCTATAAAATCTGAATGGTTAACATTTCATCATGTTCTAACTGTAAAAACTAATTGTTCTCTTTATAGAATGAAAAAAACATATTCACACTTTATGTGCTTTGTGGTTTCCCATAAACCATTAAAAAAACTACATTCCAGGTCATAAATCCTCCAAAACATCCAAAATTGTACCCAAATATCCTAATACATACATAATCACTCAAGTCAGATCTTGGGTCTCAAACCATATAAAAATTCATCACCTTCGAATGATCCAGCTCTCAGAATTTTAAACTAAATATCGATTAAAAAAATGACCCATGTTCTATAATTTTTGAAATATAAATTTATTTTAAATTTTATATCACATTAAAAGTGAGGTTTTATAGAATAGGTCTCTTGAATCTATCAAAATTGTGAAAACATCGTCAATTGATCCATGATGACCCACATCGCATCACAAACATGATCCGATCTCAATAACATTTTCCTGAAGTTCATCAACACATCATCCCACTTTCATTAGAGAATGAGTAATGTATAAAGAAGAATTTTTGGTCATTGAAGCTTGTTATTTACCAAAATAATGGTAAATTATCATGAAAAAACCCCGTTATGTCCTTATTCATCATGATCCACAATAAATGCCAATGAATATTTTTATACATCTTGGTAAGCCCTGGGTGAACATCCCATCTTGAAGCATGTGAATCCCACATTAGATCTTCACACATACTCATAGTTAATACCATAAAACCCCAGATATAATGTACCTCACTGGAATATAGGGACTAATTAGGATGAATATTGTTTCAGTGTGGATGTGCGTCTGGTTTCCGTTCCGACGCTGTTCCGCCGGGACGCGTTCGCACGTGCGCCCGTCGACCCGAGGGGATGGGCGCATGGCTTGTGGCCCCGCAGTCCCGCTTTCCAAAGGCGGGCGGCATCCGTCCCTTATTCAGGGACGTCTGCTCCTTGATCGAAACCAGGATGATGGGACGTCGGCTCCTCCTTCCGTGGACGTCTCCTCGGAACTCGTCGCCGAATCCGGGTCTCCTTCATAGATTTAAGAATGTTCGTGAATCTCGGTTTCGGTGCCATATCTTCATGGACACCGGTTAATTACGCTGCTTCTGCCCAGACGCTTCAAGGGGTGTGGTCGGGGCAGCAACCTGCGGTGAGGCGACCGGGTAGCTCTGGGTGCTGGGGGCGTGTCTTAACACTGCGGCTCTGCATGTCTGCCTTCCGTCCCTAATAGGGCTTCTCGAAGGCGTGATGGCCTGAGGCATCCCGCGCTGGGTGCGGGGAACTGCGTTACCTGAGCATTTCCTCAGCTTCCCATGTTTAACACGGGGTATGCCGCGAGTTTAGCGTCCAGCGGGGACGGCATCGGACTGATCAACACGAGGAGTGGATCAGATGACAGAACCCCTTACGGGGAACCTCCGACGCTGGGGCCAGCATATGGGCGGCTTCCCGAGTGAAGTGGAGTGGAATGAAATGGCATGACCCCACCGGGATGTGGCGGCCCAGGTAAGGATCAGGATGGATGATGGAGTAAAGAGCCTGGACCCCGTAAAGGTTTCCTACGTACCGCGCGCTAGCGCGGATCAAAGTCAACGTAGTTCGGATATACAGTTTATCGTCATGTTGGAAGATGGCAAGCCAACTCACGAAGAGGTCGAGGCAACCGGGCGGAGGATTGAACCGAACCACCTCACACAGAGGGGGATGGAACGGCCGGGTGGATCACAGTTTCACGTCATGCTGGACGCTGGTGTTTGGGGCTTACACTCTAAGGAGGCCCGTATGCGGCAAAGCTCAGTTGGAGAGGGACTTGGGCCGAAGGTGAGAGACCTCGACCCCTGTCGCGCCCTCTGCTGGCTTCGGCAGTGGGGAAGCACAATGGAGATACAAATGTGCAGTCCCCCACAAGAGCTGATTCATAGGTGAATCGACGTGAATGTGAACCCGGGAGGGGTCCACTGAGGGACGAACCGACGTGAATACGACCGGGACGACCAGGTGGTGGGCTTGAACCTCAGGGAGGCTTCCTACGTACCCTGTTTAGGAGACAGGGATCAAAGTCCACGTAGTTCATTCTGTCAGGACTTACGCACTGAGGCAACCTGAGTGCGGAAAAGCTCAGTTGGAGAGGGACTCGGGCCGGAGGTGAGAGACCTCGATCCCTGTCACGCCCTCTACTGGCTTCGGCAGTGGGGAAGCACAATGGAGATACACATGTGCAGTCCCCCACAAGGAACTCGGGGTTTGTAATGCCCTACCCCCGTGGGCGAAGGCCACTCCCATAAATCGTCCCTAAAGAGGGGCAATCCCGACATCCCTGCAGAGACAAGCGGGTGGGGGCCACATCCAAACCGGGGGGACCCCGCATGCGGGGCACGGGATCGGGTGATGCGGACGGTTTAACGTCTTGTCGGATGAAGTACAGTTTAACGTCGTGTGTTCAGGACGAAGCGGACGGTTTAAAGTCTTGCCGGACGAAGTACAGTTTAACGTCGTGTGTTGAGGACGAAGAAGAGTTTGGGGCTTACACCTTGAGGAGGCCCATATGTTATGCAGTTTAATGTCGTGCAGCTCAAACGAATGCAGTTTAACATCATGTCGGACGAGGGATGCCTGGCAGTTTAACGTCCTGCAGCGCGGACGAATGTTGCCGCCGATGGGTCCGTGTCACTTCGCGCGAGCCTGGAGGGCCGCACGGGACAACGCATGGTGCGGGCACCAAGGATGAAGATCATCGGGCGCCACGCAGGCGGGTACCCTTAGGGGGTTAAAGGGGGCGACCCTAGCGGTTTGCACGCAAAAGAGGAGCTTGGCACGCAATACCGCGGGTCGGCGCGCAAATGGGTGGGTTGGCGCACAATTGGGCCAGCGCTTTGCGCGCGGAAGATGGAGATTGCGCGCACCGGGCCTCTGATAGCGTGCGGGGGCAACGGACCATTCTTTAACGAATGGCCACTTTGAAAGGGGGGTGCGCGCAATCGGGCTGGATTGCGCGCACCCGGGGGCAATTGCGCGCAAGAGGCTTCTTTTGCGCGCGAAGACCTTTGGGTGAAGAGTTGTTCAATGTAAAGGAGCCAAAGGGATTGCGCGCGAAGGCGAACCCCGAGGCTTTCTTGCGCGAAAGAAAGGAGGTTACCTAGAAGATCGGCATTGCATGCGGAGGGGGTTGGATTGCACGAACGAGCGACTCTTCGAATTCCAGCAACCTTCAAAACGTCGGGGGTTGCCTTATATTTATAGGCAACCCCGGGCGCGGAATCCGGTTCGCGGGCACGCAACTTCCTTCACGGGCGTGGAATCGGGGCCCGGCACGCAAGAGAGTCGCACGGGCCACGGGCACGCAAAATTGCGCGCCGGCCCGGCGCATTGCGCGCATCCCGGGAGGCTTGCGCGCCTAACTTCAACTTTGCGCACGGACCTCCAAAATTCCGCGCAAGGCCTCCGGGCCCTCCGAAACATGCTTCTGACTCCAAATATGACCTCGCTTTCCTCATCCGGAACTTCATTTGAGGAGAAACGGACTTTTCCGACGTCTACAAAAGCCCCCCCTCGGAATCTGATTGGCGAGAGGTCGCAACGATCGGGTTCCGAGGGAGACGCCGGAATGCCGAAGTCCTGGGTGGCGCGGGACTGTGGCGCGCAAAAAGGGAGTCGGGCGCGAAATTCGCTGTCGTGGTCGCGCAAAGCGCTTTCCGCGCAGCGCGGACACCCGGCCTCGCCTATAAATAGGGGCCCTGGGTTTCTAAAGAAAAGAGGGAGGTCATTCCTAGGAAAGGAGACCTCAGACCTAATCAATGTATCATCCCCCAACTCGTTCCGACACACGAGCGGGACAACTCTAGGGGCGTTGAGACTTTATCCGAACATAGGGAAATGAGAAAGGGTGAATCGCGTGTCCCGAATTCAGAAATCCACGACGGTCGGCCTTCCAGGAAATGCCCAAGACGGCAAGCGGACAATGGATCAATCGACCATTCTACTGCAATAGACGGACCGAAGGTCATCATTCATATTGCAGGAGGCGGATCACACGTCATCATCAATGCCGCTTTGGGGGTTCCTTCAGGCACAAGGGTGGAAATCCGGATCAACAGGGCATGTGAAGCGTGGGGCGAAGTGATGATTTGTTCGGACAGAATCTAACACTCCCAAAATTGAGCCATCGTGGGGAAAGCGTATTTGGAGGATGCACTAATCTGGCCATGAATCACCCCAATTATTAGACAGAACCTCTTTGACGAGGAAACTGTCGTGTCCCATCGTTGCAATGGGGCATCCCGAGCTGAATCGGGGAGAATATCACTACTGCACCGCTCTACTAGAAGCCAGGCCAGACAGCCGGCGACGAGGAGGGGCGGGACATAGCGATCCCTGAGGCTGGACCCGAGTCGAGGTGCCCGGGCGTTCCTACGTACTCCATCAGGCTGGAGATCAAGCCACACGTAGTTCTGAGAGTGCAGTTTAATGTCATGCAGGACTTAGAACCCCGATTAGGGAGATCTTAGTTTAGAGTCATAGAGCTCGGACCATAGGGGCAGATCTTAGTTTAAGGTCTTAGAGCTCAGACCATAGGAACCTCAATGTATGCCACACCGTGGTCCTATCCCATGGATATGCAAAGATGCACTGAGGGATAGTGTCAAGAGTGCCGAGAATTTGCCTGGTCAGAATGGGGGGTGGAAAACGTAATGTGAATCATGCGGCCATTCACTGAAGGAATGGGGGCACCGGCGTAACGATATGGGAGTACTGCCGACCGTGGCGGAAAAGCAGCATCAATATCGCACTGACCATTGATGGAATGAGGTAGCAAACGAGCATCAACCACTCAAGCGCAAGATTCATATCGATTTGCTGCCCAAGGCCCTTGGGGGCACCAACCCGAGTCGGTGGGAGAGCACTGAGGCATTGTGTCCAGACCGCTCACGGGGGCTCCACCCAGGGCGTAGGCGATGGGTCCGAATGAAAGGGAGCACGAAGCCTAAAAAGTGGAAGGAACCTGACCAAGATGAACCTGACCCTCCTGGCAATAAACTAGAGTACTCTTGACACCGGTGGACCACTGAAAGGGGTCGAGGGACACGCCTTGAGGGTGACCCGAAGGCGGCGGATTCCCAAGAGAAGGTGGAATCTTTAAGAGGTGGGGGGTTGGACCCGAAGTTTCAAATATCCGGGCGTTCCTACGTATCCCATAATGATGGGAATCAAGCCACACGTAGTTCTTGAAGCGCGGCGCAACACAATCGGGCACCAGCACGGGGAGGGGTGCGGGTCTAGCCCTCGCACCCAGAAGAAGCGGCATTTGATATTTCTTGTTTTTCCTTAAAGATGGATGGTTTTTCTTTGTGCAGCAACATGCCTGTGATTAAGAAATCCCTGGCGTCGCCACAATAATCAAGCCATGAAAGGCATTGATAAATGGCGTGGTTATTAACCAGCGCCCAAAGTGAGTGTCCCCTGAGGAGAACATCACGATGCAGTGCCGTTTCTCGTCGGGCGGCCAAGACGATCACAGTTTACGGTCGTCTGGTAGGACCAGACAACACAGTTTAAGGTCGTGTGGTTCGGACCATGGAGGAATCCGCCTATTGCGATATGGCGGACCCAGCGGAGGTGGGAACATACCCAGCCCTGCGGTCACGCACGATTCTAGGAGAAGGATCCTGGGATAGGGGCCTACGTATGTCCATCACCCGAGGGGCAGAGATGCTAGCCTCCAGCTATACTGGGCCCAGAACGCGATTGTTCGGGCGACTCCTTCCTCCTTATGGGGACGAGGGTCCAGCTACACATGGCCCTTAGTGAGAACATCAGCATATATCCTTGGTGCTCAGATCGTGGGAGCCTCGAAAGACACCATTACCCTGGTTGGCCTGCCTAACGTGTAGAGGTGTACTGAAGGTCAGTATGAAGAGAGTGTCGAGATTCCACTACAACGCACAGAGGCGGAGTGTGATGAGGACTGCGCCACCAATGTTCAGAGCCTGAAAGAGCCGACATGGCGATCAAGGATGTCTCTGAGCATATTCTCAACACAACATCTGATCGCGTCAGCCTAGGATGGGGCAAACAAACGAGCATCAACCGCTCAAGCGCAGGATTCATATCGATTTGCGGCCCAGGACCCTCCGGTAAATCGACCCGGAGCGGTAGGAGAGCACTGAGGCATCGTACCCAAACCGCTAATGAGGATCCCTTTGAGTGAAGGCTCGAACAAGAGGAAGCGCGAGGCCCGACAAGAAACACAGGACTTGTCAGGATTGAATCCGACACTACAGGTCATAGACCGGAGTACCCAAAACATGTTAACAGATCACCGGAAAGGGTCGGAGGACACACCTTGAGAGCAACCAAAGGATGGAAGATCCCCGTGATCAACCAAGAAACGGGGCTGGACCTGAAACACAAACGTCCAGGCAGTCCTACGTATCCCATAAGGATGGGAATCAAGCCGTACGTAGTTCTTGAGAGGCAGTTTAACGTCATGCAGGACGATGAGGTGTGTGAGGTAGTCCCACACACGGGGGAGGCGTACGGCGTGGCCAGTAGACCGGCGTGAATGAGGGCATAGCCCCGCGTTCACGCCATACGCCTCGCACAAAAAGGAGGGGAACTGGGGCCAGAGGCCCAACACAGTATAGAGATTCCCGAGAAATGGGGCTGGGCCTGAAACATGAATGTTCAGGCGGTCCTACGTATCCTATTAGGATGGGAATCAAGCCGCACGTAGTTCTTGAAGTGCAGTTTAACGTCATGCAGGACGACAAAGGAAAGGGGGGAGCGGAAGGCATCCCCAAATGTGGGGGGCGTACAGCGTGGCGAGCAAACCGACGTGAATGAGGGCATAGCCCCACGTTCACACCATACGCCGCATACCCAGAGGCAACTGGGCCAAGGGCCCGATATGGGATGGAAATTCCCGAAGGATGGGGCTGGGCCTGAAACATGAATGTTCAGGTGGTCCTACGTATCCCATAAGGATTGGAATCAAGCCGCACGTAGTTCTTGAGGTGCAGTTTAGCGTCATGCAGGATGAAGATGCTTGGCAGTTTAACGTCTTGCAGCGCGGATGTATGCAGTTTACCATCATGCAGGATGAAGTGCAGTCAGGCAAAGTACTGCTTGAGGAACCTAGCGTTGGTGAGAGGAGTGACACGCTCACCATCCATAGTCGCTAGGGAGTACGCGCCATTGGGATAGACCTTGTGGACGACAAAAGGTCCCTCCCACTTGGGCTCCAACATGGGTGGCTTCCTGCCCGGGATCATTGGTGCTCTTAGGGCCAGTACTAGGTCACCCTGCAGGAAAGAGCGGAGGCGAACCTTCTTACTGAAGGCTCGAGCCATTCTGCTCTGATGCCTCTCCAAGTTGTGCAAGGCGCGATGTCTATACTCATCCAGTGCTTCCAACACGACTAGACTGGCTTCAGCAGCTCTGTCTGGCACTTGCTGGTCGTAGACCACAGTGCGCAAGGACGGTAACTGGATCTCGATGGGCAGGACGGCCTCAGCTCCATACACCAGGGAATAAGGGGTCATCTGGGTGGAATTGCGAGTCGTCATCCGATAAGCCCAGAGGGCATTGGGGAGCTTGTCCGGCCAACTCTTATTGTTCTGACCAACCATCTTTTGCAGAATGTTAGAGAGGGTCTTGCTAAACGCCTCAATCTGTCCATTCGCCTGCGAATGATAGCGATATGTATGGTTCGAGCGAATGTTGTATTTTTCATACAACTTCTTCAACTCGGCTGCTCGGAAATTGGATCCGTTATCCGCAAGGATAGCGTGAGGTACTCCAAATCGATAAATGATGTTAGAGGTCACGAAGTCAGCGATCGAACAGGATTTGACCTCTCTGAGCAGAATCGCCTCTGCCCATTTGGAGAAGAAGTCTATGGCGGTCAGAATGAACCGGCACTGGCGAGCCGTCGCTGGCAGGTAAGGTCCCACAACGTCCAGCCCCCAGACTGCAAAGGGCCAAGAATATCTGGTGGTATGGAGAGGCTCCGGCGGCCGATGCACAAAGTTCGCATGAACCTGGCACGCATGGCACTTCTTGGCATACTCGATGCAGTCATGGATCATGGGGGGCCATAAGTATCCCAACCTCCAAATATGGTGGGACAGCTTCGGCCCAGTCTGGTGGGAACCACATGAACCAGCATGAACCTCTTGCATGACTCGTGGGATCTCAACCCCCTGAAGGCAACGGAGGAGAACACCATCAAATCCGCGTCTATAGAGGATCTGTTCCAGGCCGGGACTGCTCTGGAGGACAAACTGCGATGCGCGGCGTCGAACTCGCTCGCGCTCGGCCCGATCCGATGGGGGAATGCCATGTTGGAGGTACTCAACCAAGGGCGTCCTCCAATCAGGGGCTGTTTCGACTGCCATATCTGTGGTACTCGGGGCTCCGGGCACATGGGCAACCGTGGTGAGATTACTTACCGACGGGCCGCGATCTCCCTCTGGGATAACAGGAGCGATGAGCCTGCGGTGCGTCATGCGGACGATCAGGTTGTCTTGTTCAGGCTCTGCGAGTGACGCAGCAAGGCTGGACAAAGCATCTGCTTGACCGTTCTGCGACCGGGGAATATGGACAATTTCTGGCCGAGAAGGGAACTGGGCCATTAGAAGGAGGGTGCACTCCAACAATGGCACAAGTTCCGGCTTCCTGACAACATAGTCTCCATTGATCTGCCTAACGACCAGCTCGGAGTCTCTTTTCACACACAGATGGGGCACGTCGATCTCGAGAGCTAACTCGAGGCCAGTGATGAGGGCATGGTATTCCGCCTCAATGTTGGTACAGCCCTCTGACAACAGGAAAGAGTATGGCAGCACGGCTTGCTCCGGGTTAATGAAGACGATACCCAAGCGCACTCTGTTGAGCTTAGGATTATCAAGTCTTCTACCGGTGGGGCTCCAGGAGGCATCGTCAAAGTGCATCTGCCAGCATGGATCAGCACGATCGACCGAGAGAACGACCTCATCAGGAAAGCCTAGATCCAGCGGCTGATCTGCGGAGGTCGGGTGAGCAGCCAGAAAGTCTGCCAATGCATTCCCTTTGATGGCCTTCTGAGACACATACCTGATGTCGAACTACTGGAGAATCACATCCCACCGCGCTAGATGGCCAGTCAACATAGGCCGGCTCAGGATATATTTCAACGGGTCTACCCGAGAAACCAACTGTACCTCGTGGTGCTGCAAGTAGTGCCGTAATTTCTGTACGGCAAATACGAGCACCAGGAAGCTCTTCTCGATGGGGGAATACCTAACTTCTCCATCGAGGAGCATGCGACTGAGGTAATAGAGTCTATTCTCTGTTCCCTCATTGTTCTTCTGGGTGAGAAGGGCACCAAGGGACCGTTCCAGGGCAGTCACATAAAGGACTAGTGGCTTCCCGGATACAGGCGGCATCAGAACCGGAGGTTGAAGCAGGTACTTCTTGATTTCCTCGAAAGCGGTATGACACTCCTTATCCCATACATAGGTGGCACCTTTCTTCATGAGCCGAGAAAAGGGCTTACACTTTCCGGCCAGATTCGCGATGAATCGACGTATATAGGCTAAGTGGTCTTGGAACCCTTGCAGTTCTCGGATGTTACCTGGGGGAGGCATCTGGCTAATCGCCCTGATCTTCTCCGAGTCGATCTCAATACCCCGGTATCTTACCACAAATCCAAGAAACTTCCCGGAGGTGACCCCGAAGGGACACTTCAACGGGTTCATCTTCAGGCAGCGAGATCGGAGGAAGCCGAACACTTTCCCAAGATCTTTGAGATGGTCCTGACGCTGGCGCGATTTAACCACCAAGTCGTCGACGTAGCATTCCACCAGTGTGCCGAGGATTGTCTTGAATATGCGGTGCATCGCCCGTTGATAGGTGGAACATGCATTATTCAGGCCGAAGGGCATGACCTGGTAACAAAAGATACCATGGGGGGCCCTGAAGGCAGTGAACTCCTCATCCTCAGGGGCCATCCGGATTTGGTTGTATCCGGAGTATCCATCCATGAAGGAGAGGGCTTGGAATCCCGCCGTGGCATCGATCAACAGCTCTGTCGCCGGAAGGGGAAAATCATCCTTCGGACAGTGGCGGTTCAGATCGAGGAAGTCAATACAGACTCTGATCTGCCCGTTCTTTTTCCTGACCAGCACAATGTTGGCCAGCCATCTGGGGTACTGAACTTCCCTCACGAAGTTTGCTTTGATAAGCTTGTCATCTTCGGCCTCAACCATGGCACAGTGGAATGGGTGCATCTTCCTGGGAGGCTGCTTGAACCCGCGATGGTTCGCCGGGAGACCAAGGTGGTGGACGGCTACCTGAGGATCTAGCCCCGGCATCTCATCATAGCCCCAAGCGAACACATCACGGTGCTGTCTGAGGAAGTCCACGTACTGCTGCCGCTCTTCATAGGACATGGCGGCACTGAGTAATGTGTGTCTTGGATCTGCCTCGGTTCCAAGGTTCACCTGTACTAACTCATCGACAGTGGCGGAGACGCCCTCCTCAAAGGCAGGGGGTGCATCTTCCACGTCCTCTCTACTCGGGGAGGGATCGTCCACGGGAGAGACTGCGTTGGGAACTGCATTGGGGCTACCAGATCCTGCTGGGCCGCTGGTGCTGGCATGGGCGGTCGCGGTCATCTCATCAGGAGACTCATAGGCCGTCGAGACCATGGCTACGTCCAACCGTTGAATCAGGAGGACGTAAGCGTCATCTAAACTTGCCCAGGGATCACTTGCAACAGCGACAGGCTCAACCTCACCTGCCAGGATCTGCTTATCCTTGCTCTTGTAATAGTTCGCGTCCAGATGGCGGGCTTCACATGAGGCAAAAGGACAGGCATCCCCCTGAAGCACGCCTACTCGACCGTTAAGGGAGTATTTAAGGCATTGGTGGTATGACGAGGGAACCGCCCCATGAAGGTGGAGCCATGGCCTGCCCATCAATGCGTTATACCCAGTGTCCTGAGAGACTACCATTAATTCAGTGTTGGAAACCAGGTCACCGAACTGGGTCTTCAAACGTATCTTGCCGACCGGAGTTTTCTTGGTGCGGTCGTACCCCTGGATCCTGAGGTCGGAGGGAATCAAGTCATCCTCAGACAACCCCAATCTCCGGAGCGTCCGAGTGGGAGTCAGGTTGATCCCGGACCCCATGTCGACAAGACATCGCCGGACTTCAAGGCCATTGAACTGGCCAGTAACATACAACGGACAAATGTGCCCCTGTATAGGAGGGTCTTCATCCTTACCAGAGAACGAGATAACTGTCTGACATTCGGCGTCCTCAATCGTTTCGGCGTGAAAGCCCTCTACAGCCGCAACCTCCACCTCAAACTGGAGGGGGCTCTTCAGGGCTTCAGCGAGCACCTCGCGCATCTCAGGTGACATGCGCAGATCCTCAAGGATGGAGATCCTTGCTGGTATGTCGTCCAAGTGCTTCAGGACACCATACTTTTTGGCCAAGCCCGAGCCCCTGGTTGCAGGAGGTTGCTCTGCGGTTGGAGGCATGACGGGGCTTGCCGGTTGGACCGGCGGCCGACTGGTTCTTGGCACATCTCGCTATTCATTGGTTGAAGCCCGGGAAGTGGTCACCGTACTGGTGCCAGGAGGCCGGGATGGACTCGTGGCAGGGCGGAGCTGATCGCGACGCGGCTGAGGCGGTTCTGCCTGGTCCCACACCACAAACAGTGGCGGAGGCGAATCCGTCATCCCCGGATGGGGGGCTGCCCACGCTGAGCTCGGTTTTGAGCATGCTGCCTAGTCGTAGTGGCGTGCACGGCCTGGCTGGAGGTACCAACTATCGTGCCCCAGCGACTCCTGTTGTTGCGGTTCCTCCGACAGTGGCGATGACCGGGGACACTAGGGAGGTCCACCTGGTGTTCTTCAACGTCGGGAACCGAAAAGGGATTTACCAGCTCAACGGTATTAATCGAAGTGTACCCAACACTGTCATCTGACGAATAATTCATCACTGGGCGGATCCGGGAAGGGATCCCCATCTCCGGGGGCATGAAATCGCCGAGAGTGCGGGATAGCGGCGGAACTGGAGGGGCGTGCTCTTCCTTCTTACGCCGCCGCCGTTTTCTCTTCTCGGAAGAGGCAGGCTGGGACGATGATGCCGAAGCAGCACCCACATATTCTGGGGGCTTAGGCTGATTCAAGCACGCACGGATGATTCCATGGGCGCGAATGATCGTCTTGCGGGCCATCCAGTTATTATACTTCTGGGATCCGCGGTTAGAGACCAGCTGCCATTCGTCCTCATTGCCACTATCGTCATCTGATCCCACGAACATGCCCGCCACTTGTGCTGGAGCTGGGCCCAACCTGATTACATTGTTGTTAATCTGGTCTTGGAGCTAGTCCTTAAACACGTAGCACCGCCGGATGGTGTGCCCCAGGGCCCGATGGTAAGGGCAGTAGCGGGGGTTATCCGTGAGATTTGCCTCCTCTGGCCTCCAACACTCAGGCAGTCGCACAATCCTCTGCTCCAGGGCGCTCCGGAAATAACCGGGGACCAGATCCTCGTGAAATGAGTAAGTCAGGTATCGCGGGCCCCAGGGAGCGTGGTCTTGACGAGGGGCTGGAGGGGCCTTCTGAGGAGGTGGACCCTGATTATCTCGCCTGGGTTGTGGCGGTACATTACGCGGAGGGGCCGACCGGTTCTGGGGCTTCTGCTACTGGGCCGGGAACTGAGCCCGTGGAGGCGGATTCCTGTGAGGCTGTGGAGCTGGCCTCACCGGCAGCAGCTCCAACTGCCTGGGGGCCTCTACCTGGGCAACAACAGCGGGCTCAGCCCTGCTGACTCTCCTTGCAGGGATCATAGGAGGTAGCGGGTGTGCCTGACTGGCCTGTTGCAGGGCCTCCTCAAGACGTTGAGCTTTATCTGAGAAGTCCCTGAACCCTCTGGGGTAATTCTGAGTGATCAAGGAAGGGACCATCACGGTCTTGATGTTCCCGACGCACATTGTCAGCAACTGCTCCTGAGTCAATGGCATGTCAAGGGAATACGTGAGACCCCTCCATCGGGCGACGAAATCCGCGACTCGCTCATCAGGCCTTTGCTTGCACTTGAAGAGGTCTGCGATACTCGTCTTCCGGGTCGTGGAACTAAACTGGTAGAGGAACTGTCTACGAAGGTCCTCCCAGCTAGTTATCGACCCGACGGGGAGCTGGCTGTACCAGACAAATGCTGGCCCTTCCAGTGTCTGGACAAAGCAGCGAAGCTTAGCGGCCTCCTGCTGCGCCGGATTCCCCAACATAGGCCCGCACCTCGAGTTGAAATGGGCCAAATGCTATGGCGGATCTCCAGTCCCGTTAAAGGGGGAGAATGTGGGGTTCCCGAATCCTGGAGGTGCCGGCATGTCATCCACCCATGCTGGGTATGGCTTGCCGTCCGGTGGGATTGCCACTTGCCGAGTCTCCAAGGCTTCCAAGCGGGCGATGAGTGCCACCATCGGATCGTCCGGACATGGGTTCCAGTCCTGGAGAGGATCTCTAACCACGAGCGCATTGCATGGCCCTTCAATCAGGTCATCGACCGGGTCGTCGAGCTCGGCAGCTCGTGGGATGGCGAGCGGAGCGGCCCTTGGGGCAGCGGGAGGAATCCGAGCAGGGTCTCTCAGGTAGTCACGCCGCTCAGGAGGGTGTGGTGAAACATACCGCGCCCTCTTGCCATAGGCAATGGCCTCTCCCATGTCGGCAAACACGGCATAATCACGGTTGCCCGGGAGAGCCTCATCGAGGGGTGGTTGTTCCTGTCCCTGTTGTCCTGGCCTAGGATCACCGTAGTCAGGCCGCCGCTCTGCAGCGCGCTCGGCGAGGAGCTGGTCAACCAGCTTCTTTCTGCTCGGCGAGCTTTTGACGTAGTGTGGCCTTCTCGGGATCCTCCTATGCCCTCTGCATGGAGGCAGATGGATCGGCGGGCTTTATAGCCCCGCCGTTCTCTTTACCTTTGCTGACGTTTCGGCTCAACGTCAGTGCTTCAGTGGGTGCGGGGAGACCCAGGAGGCTCCTCTGGTGACGAGTAACCCTCACTGACGGATCCAACGATGGCTTGTCTTCGGGGGGAGAGCCCCCGTCGAGAAGTTCCAAGTCGTTTCCCTCCCCCGACAGGTCAGCCATATTGACCGTTTCCGTCCCTGGGGATGTACCCTCAGGGCCACCCAGCGAATCGGGCTGTCGGCGAATCGCACTGAAGCGTAGGGCAGCGTACTGCCCCCATCCACGGATATACACGTGGGGAGTGGCTTCCTCGATAACCTTGCGGATTACTTGAAAACACTCAACACATCGTTGTTGGAGGGCCCTATGGTGCCCAAATGACCCGGGGTGCCGAACCGCGGGGAGCGTGGACAGGTCAATCTGACGGCACTGCTCACCAATATCCTCCAGGTGCGCTTGACTCCCGGGATATGGCATTTGTAGGCGGTGAAGATGGGGGTGAGTCTCCCGGAGAGTTCGGCGAAAGCATTAGAACTCATCCGGGGTGAGCGATTCCGGTGCATCAAAGTCCGGTCCTGCGACTGGCCAAAACTTCCCAGGGAAGTGGCCCTCTGCAAGGATGGTCCAGAAGCTCCACGACTCAAACTCAGGACCCAGGTCTCCTTGGTCCCCTTCAACGACTTGGAATGGATGGGGAACCAGCAGTGGTGCTGAGGGGGGCCGCTGGGCCGGCGGGCTGGCCGACGGTGAATACGGCGAGCAGGCCGATTGGCCTCCACATCCCGGGCCGCCCTCTGAGGGTTGCGGTGCCCCAGCTACCACATCATGATAGGATGGGCCAGCGAGCGAACATCCTGCCGTAGCGTCGGTGCTCGCCGAGGGTGCACTGAATCGTGGCTCGACCGTCGGTCCCCAGAAAAGGTCTTCAGCTTCTCCGATCGAGGCAGAAGGCGCTTCCGGAGGGGCCGGTACCAACCGCAAGCTTGATCCGTGGGGGTCTAGCAGGCCCTCGCTACTCCGAATATACCTTCGGAGTGAAGCGGGGATCATATCGATCTCGCTCTTGGGAAGTACGAGGCTGACGTGCCGCATTCCTACCCCTGCCCCTGACTGGCGGGATCGGGGGGAGGGCTCTGTCACCGAATCATACTCCGCCTCTGTATCAGAGAAACGAACCGGTCGGATCTCTGTCCGGAATTCCGTAACATTCCTCCCTCTACGTCGACGTCACGCCGTCCTGCCCTTGGGTGGTTCTTCGGGGCATGGCTGATCTCTGTCCTGGCATCCTCTGGCCGCACCGGTGCTGGGGCCAAGAGGACTAGAAACCAAGGTGCAAGGAGCACCGGGACAGATATAAAAGGGGACGCGGGGAGAGATGCTTCCGAGCAGGCCTCCGGGCCGGGATCGGAAGGTGGGATCACCCATACCTCTTGGATCAGCCACACGGAGTGGACTCTGCTGGTGAATAGAGCTACCGCGAGCTGGTCCGCGGTGGCTATTGCATGTACCAGCAACCGGGAGAGTCAACCCAACCTACCTTTGCGGTGGTCGGGGCCTCGATCCAGGTCGGTCATAGACGTGCCCCTGCTCAGGATGCGCAGGGGCCTGGTGACTGGAGCTAACAGTGGCTTGGGCCAACGTGGCCGCTGTTGCTAGGGCCCCAAGATGGGAATCCTCTTCCGCTCGCGCCCGACGTGGGCGTCGGGACAGACGAGTCGGGATCAGCGGCGCAGGCAGGTGGAGAGCCTGTTCTTCGACTTGAGAAGCCGGGCGGCGGTGCCGACGTGGCCTGGCAGGAGCCCTTACCGCGGATCCCTGGAGCAAATCTCGGATAGGGTGGTCCCGGACATCTTCCACCTCATCCGCATAGGGGAAGGAGCTGTCGGAGTGTTCCAGGGATAAACTCACGAAGCGGTTGGACGTCGAGGTAGGTAAAGGTGCCTCCCTGCGCGGCCCTCGGGGGCGGCGTCGGTTGCGAGGTGCATCTCCCTCGAGGTCTAGGCGAGCCATGTCCCTGGTGGGGATGACTCCCTCTTCCTCATATCTCCGCACCAAGTTGTTGATCACCCTTCTCTGGATGACCTCCGAGGGGGAGAGAGGGAATGGTTGTCCCGCAGCTGCGGCTGCTGGGACGGCTGTGGAACGGGCGGGACCGTGCGGAGGAGCCGCGTCGGTGTTTCCCCTACCCCTGCGCCAGTGGGCGGGCAGCGATCGTGCATTGGATCGGGCGACATGATTCTTGAAGATAGGGAGAAGAACCCATTAATACTGACAGGAAAAGGAATCGACTACCAATCATTAATGCCACAACGCCTTCCGTGGGGGAACCCAGGCCATCGACGTCGTGAGACGGAGTGCCCGATTTCCCCTCCCCAGCCCCTGGCGGGTTCCGTGCCCTGGTGCTGAATGCTCGGTCGAGCAGCATGCTAGTCTTCCAAAACCTCGGAAAGCTATCGGTCTTCGTATTGAGGAGAAGAGATTCACGTCGGGTTCACCATTTTTCTGTTTCGGTGCGGATGTGCGTTGGGTTTCCGTTCCGACGCTGTTCCGCCGAAACGCGTTCGCGCATGCGCCTGTCGACCCGAGGGGATGGGCGCGCGGCTTGTGGCCCCGCAGTCCCGCTTTCCAAAGGCGGGCGGCATCCGTCCCTTATTCAGGGACGTCTGCTCCTTGATCGAAACCGGGATGATGGGACGTCGGCTCCTCCTTCCGTGGACGTCTCCTCGGAACTCGTCGCCTAATCCGGGTCTCCCTCATAGATTTAAGAATGTTCGTGAATCTCGTTCCCGGCGCCATATCTTCATGGACACTGGTTAATTACGCTGCTTCCGCCCAGATGCTCCAAGGGGTCTGGTCGGGGCAGCAACCTGCGGTGAGGAGACCGGGTAGCTCTGGGTGCTGGGGGCGTGTCTTAACACTGCGGCTCTTCATGTCTGTCTTCCGTCCCTAATAGGGCTTCTCGAAGGCGTGATGGCCCGAGGCATCCCGCGCTGGGTGCGGGGAACTGCGTTACCTGAGGTTTTCCTCAGCTTCCCATGTTTAACACGGGTATGCCGCGATTTTAGCATCCAGCGGGGACGGCATCGGACTGATCAACATGAGGAGTGGATCAGATGACAGAACCCCTTGCAGGGAACCTCCGACGCTGGTGCCAGCACATGGGCGGCTTCCCGATTGATGTGGAGTGAAATGAAATGGCATGACCCCACCGGGATGTGGCGGCCCGGGTAAGGATCAGGATGGATGATGGAGTGAAGAGCTTGGACCCCGTAGAGGCTTCCTACGTACCGCGCGCTAGCGCAGATCAAAGTCAACGTAGTTCGGATATACAGCTTATCGTCATGTTGGACGATGGCAAGCCGACTCACAAAGAGGTCGAGGCTACCGGGAGGAGGATTGAACCGAACGACCTCACACAGAGGGGGATGGAACGGCCGGGTGGATCACAGTTTCACGTCATGCTGGACGCTGGTGTTTGGGGATTACACTCTAAGGAGGCCCGTATGCGGCAAAGCTCAGTTGGAGAGGGACTTGGGCCGAAGGTGAGAGACCTCGACCCCTGTCGCGCCCTCTGCTGGCTTCGGCAGTGGGGAAGCACAATGGAGATACACATGTGCAGTCCCCCACAAGAGCGGATTCATAGGTGAATCGACGCGAATGTGAACCCGGGAGGGGTCCACTGATGGATGAACCGACGTGAATACGACCGGGATGACCAAGTGGTGGGCTTGAACCTCAGGGAGGCTTCCTACGTACCCTTTTTAGAAGACAGGGATCAAAGTCCACGTAGTTCATTCTGTCAGGACTTATGCACTGAGGCAACCTGAGTGCGGCAAAGCTCAGTTGGAGGGGGACTCGGGCCGGAGGTGAGAGACCTAGATCCCTGTCACGCCCTCTACTGGCTTCGGCAGTGGGGAAGCACAATGGAGATACACATGTGCAGTCCCCCACAAGGAACTAGGGGTTTGAAATGCCATACCCCCGTGGGCGAAGGCCACTCCCATAAATCGTCCCTAAAGAGGGGCAATCCCGACATCCCTGCAGAGACGAGTGGGTGGGGGCCACATCCAAACCGGGGGGACCCTGCGTGCGGGGCACGTGATCGGGTGATGCGGACGGTTTAACGTCTTGCCGGACGAAGTACAGTTTAACGTCGTGTGTTGAGGATGAAGCGGACGGTTTAACGTCTTGCCGGACGAAGTACAGTTTAACGTCGTGTGTTGAGGACGAAGCGGAGTTTGGGGCTTACACCTTGAGGAGGCCCATATGCTAGGCAGTTTAACGTCGTGCAGCTCGGACGAATGCAGTTTAACGTCATGTCGGACGAGGGATGCCTGGCAGTTTAACGTCCTTCAGCGCGGACGAATGTTGCCGCTGATGGGTCCGTGTCACTTCGCGCGAGCCTGGAGGGCCGCACGAGACAACGCACGGTGCAGGCACCCAGGATGAAGATCATCGGGCGCCACGCAGGCGGGTACCCTTAGGGGGTTAAAGGGGGCGACCCTGGCGGTTTGCGCGCAAAAGAGGAGCTTGGGGCGCAATACCGCGGGTCGGCGCGCAAATGGGCAGGTTGCGCGCAATTGGGCCAGCGATTTGCGCGTGGAAGATGGAGATTGCGCGCACCGGGCCTCTGATAGCGTGCGGGGGCAACAGCCCATTCTTTAACGAATGGACACTTTGAAAGGGGGGTGCGCGCAATCGGGCTGGATTGCACGCACCCGGGGGCAATTTCACGCAAGAGGCTTCTTTTGCGCGCGAAGACCATTGGTTGAAGAGTTGATCAAAGTAAAGGAGCTGAAGGGATTGCGCGCGAAGGCGAACCCCGAGGCTTTCTTGCGCGAAAGAAAAGAGGTTACCTGAAGATCGGCATTGCGCGCGGAGGAGGTTGGATTGCGCGAACGAGAAACTGTTCGAATTCCGGCAACCTTCAAAACGTCGGGGGTCGCCTTATATTTATAGGCAACCCCGGGTGCGGAATCCGGTTCGCGGGCGCGCAACTTCCTTCGCGGGCGCGGAATCGGGGCCCGGCGCGCAAGAGAGTCTCGCGGGCCATGGGCGCGCAAAATTGCGCGCCGGCCCGGTGCATTGCGCGCATCCCGGGAGGCTTGCGCGCCTAACTTCAACTTTGCGCGCGGACCTCCAAAATTCCGCGCAAGGCCTCCGGGCCCTCCGAAACATGCTTATGACTCCAAATATGACCTCGCTTTCCTCATCCGGAACTTCATTTGAGGAGCAACGGACTTTTCCGGCATCTACAAATATCTAGTCCATATATATTTTCTTCATGAATAAGTAACATGGTTCATAGATATTCTTTTGAATTAGTGGGTGAAAAACAAATTAGTGGTTTAAAAACATAAATGGAAAAGTAAAAACATATCAGTGGTTTAAACCCTTACCTCAAATTTATGTCTATGGACCAAATTGGCCTAAACCACCTTTCCTTCAGCATTGGTTTCTAGATCATGGACTAACAGGTCCCAATACACCCTTTTCACACCCTAGAACTAGAAGAATACCAAAAATCGGATTAAACCCCAACACTAGGGTTTCAGGTGAACTCTGTAGGGAGATAGAGAGGCTGAGAAATCACTAAAAACAAGTATAGGAGGAGAGTAGGGACTCTAACTTGAATAATTGGACCATGATCTGGTGGAAATCCAAGAGAAATTTGAGCTCAAGAGGAGGCCGTAAGAGGGTAGGGTCGTACGTTGAAAAGGGAACCCCCCTTGGGTGAGTGTCGATCAGTTAGGAGGAGAGGGGTGATGTTTTTGTTTCTTATTTTAATTTTATTAAAATTAAAAAAAATTAAATCATTAAAAAGACATATTCACACAGTTTGTTAAACTGTACACCGACCGCACGAAACCCTCTATCTAAGAAACTCACCTCACATGGTCTATTACACCTAGTTTTCCTAATCGTACGCATACTATGGAAGACACATTACCCCCCCCCCCCCCCAAGAAATAAGCTACATGGTTACCTTCTATTGTCCATATGGTTTGTAAGACCATGTGCCAATTCTATTCCCTCTACACATTCTTCAAAACCTATCTTTTTCTATTAGGCACTCCCAAACTCCTCGAGCTTCCCGGGAAGGTCTTAAGGCCCCTACCCAAGTCTAAAAACATCACTTTTAAACATACCAAATTTTTGAATTATTCTTCAAAAGTCCCGTTATAAAAATTACCCACTCAGTAATTACTGAAAATTCAAATTCCCTCCGAATTTTATCCGTTTAAAAAACACAGGTTCTTATAGTAGCCGTCAAGATCTTGTGGGTAGACAATGTTTTGTTTACAATAGCTCAAGTGTTGAAGATGTTTAATGAACGTAGACAATGATAAAAAATGTGTCAATGATGTCATGTGGAGTGATCAATGATGTTTTGTTCCATGTATCAAAATTATTCTTGATGGAGGAAATCATACAGTGTGTCTTAGTAATAAAAATTGGTGGTACACAATATGAAGAGATCATGGGTGAGTTAGAAAATTCCTTTTCCTATATGAAATTTCTATGAGTCAGTGAAATTCCCACATGTGAGAGTTATAATTTATTTGGGTGAAAAAAATCATCGGGGTTGGGTGCAAGAGATTATGAGTGTTTGGAAAGAGAATCTATGAGGGATATGTGTAGTTTTGGCTATGAGAAAAAATTGGATATTTCTCTTGTAGCGTATATGTTTTGGATAAACCATGTCATTTATTTTGTATTGTAATTTTTTATAATAGTCATGTGTATTGATGAATGAAGTCCATAAATGTTTTACATTCTACTTGCACAATTTATATTTTTTCATTGTCCATTTACGACTATAACAATCTAAGAAAATATGTATATTTGATTTGAACTATTGTTTCACCTCCGAGGTGACGCATTTGGGTTGATGACCAAATGGTTTGATGAGAATCATAACTAGTATCTTTTAATAAAGTCATTTTCACGTCAAATTCACCA
Source organism: Viscum album (assembly GCA_963277665.1). Taxonomy (NCBI): domain Eukaryota; kingdom Viridiplantae; phylum Streptophyta; class Magnoliopsida; order Santalales; family Viscaceae; genus Viscum; species Viscum album. The sequence continues at coordinate 194,246,643 of OY728157.1, read as the reverse complement.
TTTATTTAGTTTCAACACATTTTGCATCATTATCCTTTAAAGGAGGGCAGGATTATTCCATGGGGACTGGGTGATTTTCCCCTTCTGTATTGCGAAGGAGATTCCACAGTTAAATAGTCCTAGTGGGTGATTTTATGGTGTCAAGTACTTGTGAAATCTATCCTCCTAGGATATAAATTCCTCATATTGTCTCCAATGGGTTTATTCATGTACCCAAAAACAACTAACGACCCTGGAATCCATGATACATGGACCTTCTCTCAAAAGGAAGGTGCTCGTTGGACAATGACTTGGCCAACAAAACTTAAGGACTCTATTGGTCAATCGGATGGGAAGTTGGGCTCACCTCACCCCTTTGGGGGGGGGGGGTTATTTTCTATTATGGTACTATCTTATAAATTTAAGGCGTGTTCATATATTCATGAATCCATGGTTCATTCTCAAAGAGTGTGTTCATGAGCTATGCCTGGTTTGTAGGATCATCGTAGGTATGCCTGGATTTGATTCTATAGAGGAAATACTGACTTAATCTATATTGTAAGGTGATCGGGAGTTTAAGGTCATTGAGGGGGGGATGGAAGGTGACTTGATATCAGGGTTGGACCCATAAGATGTGCTTCTTACATATTAATGGTAGAGGAATTAGAGCCCACATAGTTCAAAATTTATGGGGATTACGTATGAAATATGCCCACATGAGAGGTTTTGATTGGGTGGAAAATTATAGAAGGGATCCCTTTTATGATCGGGCCTTCAAGAAGGCATTCTGTGTATCCTAGTTTGATCCGGAGTTATAGTTCTCATAGTTCATAATGGCATGGACATTATAATCATCACAAATCTCAAAACCCACGTGAGTTATGCTCAGTGTGAGACACATGAGGATGTGAGAGATCCAACCAACCACATAACTCATCTTCTTATGATTGGAGAGGGAATGCCTATAGTGGAAGAAGTCGGGGTGACCGTGGAAGTGGGAGCATAGATTTTAAACAGTAATTGTGGGATGACCTTAAAGGTAATGAGGCTCAGCCATTAGAGGAATGGGGACTTATCAGGGTGAGAGTTCCCCAGAATGCATTGTAGGAAAGGTGAGAAGTCTCATCCTCATCATAAGGGGAAAGAAACACAACCGCTTCAACTGATCACCATTCCTCATTGAAGGGAAAACCATTGATCACCCATGATCCCTAGAATAGGGAAGTTCATGTTAGCATTCCAAGGATGGACTTCGGGTTACAATGGGAATTTAGACTTAAAGACATCCTTGGAATTCGAACCGTTATAGGGATATCCTTTGTGACTCTGCTTACCATTAGTATGTAGACTCAAAGAGGCACACGGATGTGCCCGATGATCTGATCAAAGGGGTCTGGTGGCATTGGATGAGGATTTGGCATAATTATGAGGCAAATGTTTGTGGATGAATGCATGCTTCCTTTTTCAAAGTTATTGTGGGAACATTTTCATCAATTGGAGAAATTTTCAGACCGAAAAATTCCCCCCATAGGGATGGGGTCCATTCAGAAAGAATAGAAGACTATTTCAATGTATAAGCATTCCTAAAATAAAGTGGTTTGTGGTAGACCAAATAGGTATGATGGGAGGAGAGCACGCTTATATATAGAAGCCCTTGTCATTTGTGTTTTACCATTTTTCATGGTTAAGAGTTCTCTTGACCCTCCCTCGGCATCTTCTACTTTCGTGCACCATTTATTTTGTGAAAACCCAGCTCGAGAACCGCTTCATATGTGCCGCGAATAGATTTTTTTGAAATTTAGATTTCTATGAACAGAATTATAGATTATTGAATGGTCATTGTGGAATTTAAAACATTAATTTGGATTTACACATAGAATCCTGCTATGTAGCTAGTGTGTCCACACAACAATCTTGAACCGGCGAACCGAACAATAAGAATTAATAATCTGAACATAAACATTTAATCTCTGATCTTTGAAAGTGAACATGACGAGGAATTAGTTTTTGGAATCCACCTTCTGCAAACCCTTCTGTTCGGTATCCAACACTCCGTGGGCCCGCTCCTCACGGATGCTTCACATACCACGACTATACGCAGTGATAAACTTCCATGTACCATTGAAATATGCATCGGTTTATTCCACACATCATGTAGTACGTGGGATATTACTACCACGTACCATTTTTGGGAAAAATATGTGGATCTCTATGTAGAAATATTTTTTAATTCATTTACCCATTTTCTGTATCCTTTATCAAAAAACATTCATTGCACAAAATTTTTGTTAGATTTTGGATCTTCCTGTGCAAGCTAAAATGGATCTTTCACCGGTTTCCACTGATATCACTGCTTCTTTTGAGTCAACTTGTACTACCCCTCTTTTACTTGCTGATGAAAGATCGAAGAACATGGCGTCTTTGACTGAAGAAAAAATTTTGGTCATTCCCTTACACCAATCTATGGAGAAATTACTTACGACGAGTCAAAGGAAATACCTAACATTAGACATGCTTCCTTTTTATGGGTTTGTTCTATTGTCTAATAAAATGATCCTAGTGCCAAATATGACCGATCAGCCATCTTCTTAGATAATTAACACCTTTATCTCGAAGGCATTTGTTTATTTCATGGGGTGGTACCTTCATAGAGATATTGCCTCTCGGTCCTTGCTGAACAATGCACATTGAACTTTAGAGGAAGTGTATCGAAATACCAACTAGATGGCCCACTACTACCAGAGAATTTCATGAAATGATAAAGTGAACAAGCATCATGTTTGATTATCCTTAGGGGATCATTGCTCTGGAGGCTCATTTGGCCTAGACTGGGGGTGGCCCTTTCAGGTTCTCCAGAGTTGAGAAGAATTTCAATCCGAGCTATAGACCATGAGACTATACAAGGATTCTTGGGTTTCTCAAACATACACACACCATCCCAATGACCTTATCTCACAACTCCTAAGAAAGTGGAGCCCAGAAATCAATACCATCTATTTTACACATGGGGAGGTCATCATCAGTCTTTGAGACATCCGACTAATCTCAAGAGTCCCTATCACCAGGGACATGTGTGGTGAATTCATACCCCCTCCTCTATTTGGTATGATGAGGAAAGAACCCCTACTTTGGCCAGAAAACCCATCATTCAAGCGAAGAAACTTTTTAAGGATACCGATCCTTGTCTAAAGTAGGACGTTCCATTTTATTGGTGGTTTGGTGCTTATGTTCAGCATACTCATCTAGAGACCAATCTGTAGAGACCCAAGGACTTCCCTACCAAAACCACATGGAGGCAAGCATGTCACTACTGGTCCACCCTAGAAGAATGTAATTTTAATAAGTGGGGATGGGGGATCATCCCTAAAGTCGATACATTATTTCGACTAGTGGCTTTTTTGTCCTTGTTTCGGAGTGGGTGGCTCTTACAAGTACGGGAATATGTTTGTGTAAGAGCCTAAACTTTTATCATGGTCCCTTAGTTAGCCACCAGAAGATGTATCAAATTAGCTATCCCGGTGTTAGCCAAGATTTACCACTGACTGGGTCGAATTGGCAAAGGGGGGGGGACCTTATTGGATGACTTGGACTTTTAAAAGTTTTTGGGGTTGGATGAGAGCCCGCATAGGATGTTATTATTTCATCAATTCCTTACCAATTCTATATTCCACCCTCCGACCATATATTCAGAGTACCAGAGGGGTCGTTCTAGTAGTTCGGGCTCCACATGATAAGCGAGAGTAGAAAACTGAAAAGAACGAGAAAGACTTAATGGATTATATCAACATTTAAAAACATTTCCATTATTGGCACTATTAAAAATAATGCATCTGAAGAATTTTTCAAAATTGGTTACTTATTTTCATTTATAGAAGGAATCCTAGTTGCCCGTATCAAAGGGGAGATTATTTGAGAGGTATATGCTCCATGCAGATTTAGTCATCAATTTAACTGTGTACAGAAGTTGTGTCCTCTGGATCTCAACAATGATCATCAAGAGAATCATCTGATGATATCCCTTCAACTATAAGTAATGTTCACCCAGGATGAAACCCAGTTCTAGGCCATACTTCCAGATCCTAGGGATTCTGTGCCCTTCCTTAGCAAAAACTATGATGATTCCTTATCCTGATGGCCAATTACCCAACCTGGTTCCTATCGTGACAACTTCCAAGGCATATAGGTAAATGAGAAAGGGAAAACAAAAGAGAGTATCTGAAAACTCTCGACTAGGAGAATTCCTCCAAAGACATATTAGATCCCCCCTATGGTAAATTGTGAATGATTGGGTTGTGACCTCACGGGCGGATGAACGAGTTGCTGAAGCTACTGCCGGGAGTCCACCATCCATTCCCCCTGAGGCAGATTTTTCAATGGCATGGAGGCAATGAGATATTTGGAAAGGATATCCATCAACTTGTGACTGGTCCCCTAATGATTAATGGAATCTCCACTAAACTGTGGAAATTATTCTTACTAGCATTGTCTACGTGTCAGCAGCCACTGACGTTTATTTTTATGAGGATCCAGAGAGGGTTGGTCACTACCTTGGGGACCTCAAAATCTTCATCTATTCACAAATTGATCACCAAAAACACTTTAATCAGGTACTTTCCACGCTGCGATCAAATAATGATGATGAGGATGATGACGTCGTTGGCTCACCTATTGCAGCCGCCACGAAAAAAGATTGTTACTTGCTCCCAATGCTAGTAAATGTTCATATTCTCAAGGTCTTGAGTTTGTAGGGACTTCTAGGAAAAAATTTCCATTATCTAATCCCGCTCCGCTCCCCTGCACTGACCATCCAATGTTGTCCATCCTAGTTTCAACTAGATTTCCAGATTTCTGGGGAGTCTGGGATGAAATGAGGGAGAATGCTTCAAATGAAGACAATTGGAGGCTTCTTGAGGGGGGAAATTTTGACCTTTTGGGTTTTGGGGGAGCCATTGATCCTACCAGTATTTTGGCTAATGAAGAGCCAGGGGAGGCAGATGCCTACTTTAATTAAATTTTCAAGTTTCACCATGCTCTTACAGATAGGAATTACTGGACAGACCGCGTGGAATTGATGGTAGTACTCTTTTGGATAACAGGAGAGGTTGTTTTATCTACAAACTATGACATTACATTATTTTGATGCAGAGATACTAAAGGTTCCCCATCCAATTTTTATTTTGCAGGGGCCTATAGGGTCTTGGGAAATGGCTCTTTCCTCGATTCATTCTCATGGAGGTAATGTAGATGGGGAGTGTGCCCTATCAATGGTAGGGGTAATGCGGAAGGATCCCCAGGATCCCAAGAACACATGGAATTGGTCATTGTAGACCCTTCCAAGGAATTTTCCCCTCCATCTCCTCTTAGTGGTCTTATTCAGGATCAATCCCCCCAACAAACAAAGAAACACAAGAAAGCCTCCCAACTGTCAAACCACATTAGGAGGGGAATCAAAAGTAATCATCTTTTCACCTTGTGATTAAATGTGTAACTTTATATTGTTGACTTATTGGTACATGTATGTATTTTGATGCAGGGCCTATTAGTAACATGATGAAGACTGCTCAGGCATCTACGCCCCCTACACCCTTTAGGGAAGAGGAAGGGTCACCATATTTTGTGGGTAACTGAAACTATGAAATAGGGCCAGCAAAAGAGACCATATGTACTGATAACCCCTTAGATGTTCATACTCTCACTCGAACAATCTCTACACCAATAATGGAAGGACCTCCATATGTTGAGGGATGACTTGACCATGTTGATCTGACTCTCATGGAGAAAGAGAGGGTAGTTTTTATAGTAGGGGTTGAGTCCAATGGGGAGCCCCAAGCCCTATTGGATTTTGGAGGGGCTTAAAATCATGAGGATTCAATCATTATTGATTGAATAGCCTTTGACCCTATAAAGGGAGTCACTTCAGGGATTGATATTCCACCTACTAAGGGTGGCTCTGGAGAAGTCACAATCAGGGAGGCTGATGTTTTGACCCCTAAAAATTTGTAGCGGGGTATTATGCCCTTTTTTTTAGTTCTGAGAGAAGTTTTGTTTTCGACCCCCAGGATCTTGAGACTAGTACCCTTATCTAGATGGATTATTCTTATAGGACTTATATCAATAAGAAAAATCATTATGGTCGCCTTGGGGGTTACTGTTTCGGCCTAGTATGGCCCTGGGAAGCAAAGACTGTAAATTTATTTAATCTTCACCAAGCCATTTGGGAGCCGTATCAATCGTTCATGCAACTATGCGACTCAGTTGATCATCTCTTATAAAGAATTTATCTTTCATATAATGAGAGGTTATGTGATGTGGATGCACACCATATATTTTTATGAAATATGATAGAACCAATTTTCCTTCAAAAGCTTCTTCTTTTCCATTTCCTTTCATGTCAATTAATCACAAAAAACCATATAAATATCATTTTGATCAGGTATTAATTTTAAACCATGATTTAAAACTAGTAAATTGAAATAATCGAACCATGATCTACCTTTATTCCTGATTCATGTGACCCAGTGAGCATATTTTGACTATCGCAAATGTTTTATGGAAAACCTCATGAACATTTGTGACTTTTTTATTGTTACCCCTAACTTTTTCCTAAGATTGCTTGACATGGGATTAGTGTGTATAACTTGGATTTTTCTTAGGCCACCCTCTACGGGTTTTCAATCTAACAAGTTTCATGTCTCTTTTAATAGCTCGACAGACAAGTTTTTTCTTTTAAATCATGCATGGTATAATTTTGGTGGACTGATACTCTACTTTTATCTAGAGGTTCCATTTGAAAATTTTCACTCAGGAAATTATGGCGTCTTTTTTGCTGGTAGTTCACAATCCTTCCAATCAAACTTATTAATAATTTTTTTTGGTCGAACAACTTGGACCAAAATTAATAGGTTAGGGGCCCCAATTTAGGATTTATCTGCCGAGAGTGTCCTAATATCCTTCAAACATGGGTTGGAGATTTTTCTTAATCCTAAATTTGTGCATTTTGGAAATACAAGAGGCTCAGGGGCTGTTTTAGGAGTAAATTGGTAGGAGAGGACTCTCATGATAAGGAAATTTCCCCTGATTGATAGCTTTTTTGTAGGTGACATATTTAGAGCCACTAGGGCATGATATGCATAGTCCATCAAAGGTGTTCGCCAAACACTGACCTTCCATCCTTGATGGCCTGGTAGGATTTGAAACAATTAGAATTTATTTCGATCTTGGGAGCCACAATGGGTGTGTGGTATGAGGGATGGTGTCTGAAAATATTAGGTACATTCATATAGTCACTGAGCAAGAAACTATTTGTAACGCCCCGACCCTAGTTACTCAGAGTCGGTGCATTATTACATAACATTGGTATGATCACAAGAATGATCAAATCTCGAAAGACCGATTGGTTTAGTAGCCTTGGAAACACTAGATATATTCATTAGTATTACATTACATCATAAAATGAAAAACTACTACAACAACATATTGTCTCCATAATCCACACTCATATCCCCACATAATATCCCTGCAGGTCATTCATAATTTACTTCTTCACTTCCTGGGGAAAATAAAACATAGATAAGGGGTGAGCTCAAATGCCCAGTAAGGATAACAATATAGCGGAACATTCAAAATAAGCATAAACATTTAAGGCAATTCATTACTAAAACAAAAGCCTTTTAAACTTGAACTTCAACATAGTATGGAAAAAGTAAAATGAAATAATGCCATTTACTTGTACAGATGGATATTCTACTAATCGAATAATCACATGTAATATCAATAACCACTTTCATAATGTTGGAATGCATAATTCTGAACTTTAATTTCTTTGTCAAGGCCTCATCCCAAGACCTTGGGGCTAACTGTAACCGGAACCCAACCCGGAGTGTCTCTAATAACCGGACACCAACCCGGAGTGCCTCTAATAATCAGACACCAACCCGGAGTTCCTCTAATAACCGGAGACCAAACCGGAGTTCCTCTAATAACCGGAGACCAAACCGGAGGGCTTACTTTTACCGGTTCCCAACCCGGAACATACTTGTCTAACACATTAATCTGAATGAATGGTTGAAATATAAAATAAACATTCGGATTACAAATAACTTATGAAATGTCAATACTCTAAACAAAAACCATGAGTGACATAATAATAACTTATCCACAGTGAAAAATAGCACAAAACCTTCAATGAAATATGGATGTTTTGTATCATAATAAATTAACTTCAAATAAGCTTAAAAGCCATCAAAGAATGTTGACAAAGATGAAATCAAAACTATTTTAGAGAAATATCTCTTTTTTTAAAATCATTTTAAAAGTAACATAATTATAAAATAATACATTCAATTTTAAAATAATCTTATAAGCTTGTAAGGGAAGCTTTGACGATTTTATAACGGCGGTAAATAGCCGCACCCGCCGTAAGTTAAAAAAAACATTCTTACCTTAAATTTGTCGAAAAGGATAAAAGTGCCTTGTTTGGAAAACGACGGAAATATTCCATTAGAAAAACAAAAGGGTATAAATGACTTTAACCCATATTCTTGTAAATATTAAAAATGTTTTGAAATACATTAGTAAGAAACATGGGTGTGCATCATAAAGAGATCCCAGTAGATTATTACATATAAACAACCTCGTATAATGAAGAGATTGTGAAATAACCCTTACCAATTTGGTAACTTATAAAACATACAACCAATGAAATAGGTATCATACAATGAATATGTAAATACACATAAATTAAAGTGTATTAAACAAAGAATATAATTATGGGCAGTACATACACCACACAAAAGGCAACAGTGGCAATATGGCATGAATCTCACGGGAATAAGGAGTGAGATGAAAACCCCTTACCTTGTACTTTTCCTTGGTTGGGGTAGTTTAACCTCCTTTATAATGGTGAAATACATGTTATTAAACTATTCAATAATCATATATATTAATATGATATAATATATGATCTTTTAATATTGATTTGATAATAATATCTTAGTATTATCATTGTTTCGGGTGTTAACTTACTTGTTTTCGTTTATATGTTTTGTTACGTAAGACATGTTTGTAAAGGATAGGTTGTATATTATTCATATCCAGAATGATATCAAGTCCTTAAACATCATTTTTTAAATCATCAAATGATAATTATACTTGAATGGATACGATGGAGAATAAATATCATCGCGTTCGTGGAGACGGTAGTCCGTACGTACGCACGAGCGACAATATCATTCTTTTGATATTAAAATAATATATAAATGGATGGTATATAATATATAAAGAATAATTAAAATGTTATATTTATTATTTTCATGAGTTACAGATCATTATTATACCCATCCAAATAATAATATATTGAATAACAATTACATCACGACGTGGAGACGGTAAGCCGTACGTACGCACGTATGGTGACATGTTATTCAAAGGGTGGATAGAATACTGAATATGGTTGTACCATATTTATAATAACATCACAGTATATATATGATACTGGTGTTATTATTTTATAATGGTAAAAACAATGGAAGAATAAGTGGAAGAAGAAATGAACTTGGAAAAAGGTGGTGAAATCATTACCTCTTCTTCGGGTTCTTCCTTTTGATTTGATCAAAAGGGCTCCTTATGTTGGCTTTCTGATCAAACTAAGGCCTCTAGGTTGTAGTGAGGGATGTTGGGAGAGTATTTGGGCCGAGCTTGGCCGAACCAAAAGGCTTTGAAGGTGTGAAGAAATGAGAAGGAGGAGTTCTCTTTTATAAGAGGGGTGAGGGGCACCTTTGGAAAAGCTAGAGATATTAGTTTATAATAAATTAATAATCGGTTTCCAATGGCTCCAAAGTTTACTATTCAAAGGTTAAGGTAAGGATGGGTCGAAAACAACTTAACCAATAGAATTTAGACAGTTTTGGGTACTTATATTATCCTTATCTTTAAGTATTAACTCTAAGTTAATTAGTTTCACTTTTACAATGTCTCTTTGTATTTTTATATAATATGGTTAATAAAATTACTATATTCATCCAAGCCACCCCCAAGTTGTCCATTAATGATGAAACTATTATGATATAAGTCTCTTGGACGAAACCTATATTTTTAGGAATTTAATATCAATTAATAATATAATATTTGTTTTAAGAACTCTTTTATGTCAATTTTGACACTATTCAATAGTTGATTTTTTTGAAACTCATAACAGATTGATTACTTCGAAAAAAGTAAATTAAATCAATACTAATATATCATATTATCCTAGAAAATTAGTTTAATTCATTAAAAGTTTCTAATTATAATTATTTGGGTATTTATAATATCAATTAATTTAATTTTTCACTATTTTAGTAATTACTACATCATCATTGTGTCATAAATAAAATAAATTATATAATGTCTAAAAATTATAAATAAAATATCATTAAGTAGGAAATCTTTTTATCTTTCTAATTAATATTTATAATCTAAAAGCCAACATTTTTAAACCTATGTAATAATTTTTTTTCTAAAAGATATATGCTTGTGTCATTTTTGTATTCATTTTAACTTAATTAAAATAAAGTGTCCCTATCACCTACAAGTGGCACCATGGGGTCCCCAAATCGATCCAAAGATGCCTATAGTCGAACATGTATCAACAAATAAGGCTTGGACACGTTTTAGGATAATTTAGTATTATAATAATATTATTTTATTAACCCTTATTTACCAGATTTACCCTTAACCAAGGTAAATAAAATATTTACCACAGTAATTATTCAAAAAATCTAAAAAAAAGTTACCTATTTACACAATTTGGAAATCCTGATTCCAAATATGGAATCCATTTTTCTAAATTCAAAACACATAAGTGGCAGAAATTAATTTAAAATTAATTCCCGCTGTCAAAACAAAAAGCGTGTTTTTAAGAGATAATAACTATCAAAAGATTGACACTTGTTTATGTTCAGTTTAATTGTAAAATTATGTCCAATGACCAACACTATATTAAATGGTAAAAATATATTCTAAATATACTTTAAAACCACTCAAATTCATAATTTATCACTATTAATTATTTTGATTAAAAAAGTTGTTTTTAATTAAAATTTAGTAATTTTCACTATTCATCAAAATATGAAAGTTATCCGAAAAGTACCAAAATTTCACCTTAGGATAAATTCGATATTCCAAATCCAGAAATGAAGTTCATTTTAAAATATAAAATATATATAATTTCGAAAAGTATGTATTACTATTCATAACGGCTAGTTTGATTGGTTATGGTGTGTGTTAAAACTCAAGGTTGCGTACAACACACGCTACTGTATTATTCAAAGAAAGCGTACCGTGGAAGCTTGGGATGTTTCATTTCAAATTTTTGATGTCCCCATTTAGTCAAAAAGTTTAAAATATTGTATTTAAAAAGGGTTCACTATTAAAAGTTGATAAAAGTGCAATACTGAAAATGAATTTGTTCTTGCATTATGTCTAACATACTCATAATATGGAAATATTATAAGTATTATATAAAGTTTAAAATTTAGTTAATACTATTCATAACCTCTTTTGAATGGATTTTGGTATGTCATGGTGCAATTGAACTCGGTGTTGCGTGTAGTGCAAGTTATTGAATTATTTTGAAGAAATAACACATTATGAATTTTTGGGGAGTTACATTCTCCCCTCCTTCAATAAATTGCGTCCTCGCAATTTGAAATTGTTCTTCGAGTAGAAAATATATTTGTGGGAAAACCCACATCGGAAATTGGGTTACTAAAATTTAGTCTTAATATGAGGATAAGAGAAATCAAAGGGTCACCACCAAATTATGATCTCGATTAGGAGAACATTGGTGGCAATTAGAGACATATAATTGGAGGAAAAACGTAAATATATATAGGTAGTGATTGAGGTCATCAATCACAAACAAGTGTAAAATTGAGGTCCTTAAATTCATCAATCTATGATGATTTGAAATACCATCGGTTCAACAAAACATAGGGTATTAGGATATCACATTTTTGACGTTTCAAAATATCTTAGTTGAAATCCCACATCGAAAAATGAATTAATGAGGCCTCTATTTAAAATAAAGAGTCGAAAGTATAAAGATTACCGAAAATAACACATACTAGGGTTCCATGTAGGAAAATATGGATATGGAAGAAAAATCTAACCATCAATTATCTGATGTAGAGTGGTAGAGAACATGGCTATGAAAAGGCCAACAATCCCAAAGCCATAAATTAGTGATGATTTAAGGTACCATCTAGGAAAACATTTTTGTTCTAAGTTGATTTTCTTAATGTTGAGGAATTTATTTATGAGATTGGCTAAGATCATAATGAGATATACTTACATTATAATTAGAGTTTTATCCATTAATAAATTTCTACCACAAACTCATATTTCACTCTAAAAGATAATAGAATGTAAAAAATTCTATTTACACTATTCGTATAGGGTTCCAAAATAATCAAATTTATAATTCATCTACAATATCTTTTAATAAAAACTACATTATTTAATCCAGGACATCTTGTGGTCCAGTGGTAGGTGATACACCCTTGTCGCCCTTCGGTTGCGGGTTCATGTCTCGCAGCCTTGCCGGACGCGATGCGTTGCCGCCCGACCTCCGGGTTGTCCTTTTATGGCAATCGAAAATAATCCAAACTAGAACTATCCAAAATACTTCTGTCCAAACTCACAGTCCAACATTTATAAGGAAGGTAAACATAATATAGATCCTTTTTACCCCGTAATAGCATATGAATACCTTCATCATGTATTACCATATTCCTTATTGATTACATTCATGCTCCCTTATTCCATATAGAATGCTGGATATACTTCATTAATCCAAAAAATGTTTTAAACCCCAACAATGATGGAATATACAAATCATTAATCAGTTCCAAGGTAGTCAAGAATATCCAATATAATTTATCCAAAACAATCACATATTATTCCAAAATCACTACCTCAGTATCAGAACTATATTATGATTTATCATTCTCTCAACCATATATTTTCCAAAAATTTATCCTGCTATTGAGTCACTTTTCTTTGTTCCACACAATCTCAAGTCCTTAATGAAATAGTACTGCAGTACAATCCTTATATACTCCATAATTATTATAACAAGTACATTGTTGATACAACACTCAATTGACATAATCAACATAAGAACTCTAATCATTCCTCTTCATCTGTGGTAGTATCATAACTTGATTATTATCCAATAACATCATTTGCGGCATAGTCTGATGACTGGGACATAGGTTCGCGTACTGTCCAAACTCCTTGCAAATGAAGCATTGTACATTTGAAACCATTTTCTTACCCTTGCAGTCACGTACTCTGTGCCCTTTTCCTCCACACTTATAAGAAACTCCCATTCCTTTCAGGCAAGTTCCAGGGTGTTTCTTTCCACAGTTATCACATATGGGAAAATTCATCTTTTTCCTCTTCCCTTTATCCATCATTCTCTCTTCCATCCTTTTCTTCTCTTGCTTCCCTTAAAATCCATAGGACTCAGTAAACTCTTTACTTATCTTATCAACACATGATATTATTTCTTCATATGATGATAATACATGAGAGACTATTTCTCTTATAAATTCGGGCTTAAGACCATGAAATATATGATCCTTCTTTCTCTTTGTATCATGTGCATTGTTGGAGTTCTCATTCCTTCTACTAGGCACCATTTCTAAACAATGGCATACACTAGATTAGTTTATGAATCAAAATACATAATCCCATACTTATAAAACACTGAACATAAATTGAACTATTTATGGATATAATCAATAATCATAAAAAATATTTTCTTTGAGGAGGTATATACTCATAAACCCTTCATAATGATTTGTAAAGAAAATGAGAGTTATCCTAAGCATATCCCCCGGGAGTGTCGTAACCAAGAGTTCAGCAAGGCCCGTTGTCGTGCACCAGTTCCCGTTCGATTCTAGCTCAAAGCGGTGTTCTAGGGTTTTACCCCTAGGTACATCTGTGCCAGAGCCGCCTCTACCTGCTCGTATCCAGACATGGATGTATTGCTCGGAAAACTCACAAAATCTCTACAATACCAAAATTCTAGGAAGTTCTTCTATACTAATCCTCAAAGTTCATCATAGGTCTACGTGCTCTAATCAGAGTTTATCTAAATCTAGCTTCCACGGTTTGTACTAAACTTCCTCTGATACCAACTGTAATGCCCCGACCCTAGTTACTCAGAGTCGGTGCATTATTACAAAACATTGGCATGATCACAAGAAAGATCAAATCTCGAAAGACCGATTGGTTTAGTATCCTTGGAAACACTAGATATATTCATAAGTCTTACATTACATCATAAAATGAAAAACTACTACAACAACATATTGTCTCCATAATCCACAATCATATCCCCACATAATATCCCTGCAGGTCATTCATAATTTACTTCTTCACTTCCTGGGAAAAATAAAACATAGAAAAGGGGTGAGCTCAAATTCCCAGTAAGGATAACAATATAGCAGAACATTCAAAACAAGAATAAACATTTAAGGCAATGCATTACTAAAACAAAAGCCTTTTAAACTTGAACTTCAACATAGTATGGAAAAAGTAAAATGAAATAATGCCATTTACTTGTACACATGGATATTCTACTAATCGAATAATCACATGTAATATCAATAACTACTTTCATAATGTTGGAACGCATAATGCTGAACTTTAATTTCTTTGTCAAGGCCTCTTCCCAAGACCTTGGGGCTAACTGTAACTGGAACCCAACCCGGAGTGCCTCTAATAACCGGACACCAACCCGGAGTGCCTCTAATAACCGGACACCAACCCAGAGTTCCTCTAATAACCGGAGACCAAACCGGAGTTCCTCTAATAACCGGAGACCAAACCAGAGGGCTTACTTTTACCGGTCCCCAACCCGGAACATACTTTTCTAACACATTCATCTGAATGAAATGTTGAAATATAACATAAAAATTCGGATTACAAATAACTTATGAAATGTCAATACTCTAAACAAAAACCATGAGTGACATAAGAATAAATTATCCACAGTCAAAAATAACACAAAACCTTCAATAAAATATGGATGTTTTGTATCATAATAAATTAACTTCAAATAAGCTTAAAAGCCATCGAAGAATGTTGACATAGATGAAATCAACACTATTTTAGAGAAATATCTCTTTTTTTAAAATCATTTTAAAAGTAACATAATTATAAAATAATACATTCAATTTTAAAATATTCTTATAAGCTTGTAAGGGAAGCTTTGACGATTTTATAACGGCGGTAAATAGCCGCACCCGCCGTATAAGTTAAAAAAAACATTCTTACCTTAAATTTGTCGAAAAGGATAAAAGTGCCTTGCTTGGAAAACGACGGAAAGATTTCTTTAGAAACACATAAGGGTATAAATGACTTTAACCCATATTCTTGTAAATAGTAAATTTTTTTTGAAATACATTAGTAAGAAACATGGATGTGTATCATAAAGAGATCCTAGTAGATTATTACATATAAACAACCTCGGATAATGAAGAGATTGTGAAATAACCCTTACCAATTTGGTAACTTATAAAACATACAACCCATGAAATAGGTATCATACAATGAATATGTAAATACACATAAATTAAAGTGTATTACACAAAGAATATAATTATGGGCAGTACATACACCACACAAAAAGTAACGGTGGCAATATGGCATGAATCTCACGGGAATAAGGAGTGAGATGAGAACCCCTTACCTTGTACTTTTCCTGGGTTGGGGTAGTTTAACCTTCTGTATAATGGTGAAATACATGTTATTAAACTATTCAAGAATCATATATATTAATATGATATCATATATGATCTTTTAATATTGATTTGATAATAATATCTTAGTATTATCATTGTTTCGGGTGTTAACTTACTTGTTTTCTTTTCTATGTTTTGTTACATAAGACATGTTTGTAAAGGATAGGTTGTATATTATTCATATCCAGAACGATATGAAGTCCTTAAACATCATTTTTTAAATCATCAAATGTTAATTATACTTGAATGGATATGATGGAGAATAAATCTCATCGCGTTCGTGGAGACGGTAGTCCGTACGTACGCACGAGCGACAATATCATTTTTTGATATTAAAATAATATATAAATGGATGGTATATAATATATACATAATAATTAAAATTTTATATTTATTATTTTCATTAGTTACATATCATTATTATACTCATCCAAATAATAATATATTGAATAACAATTACACCACAACGTGGAGACGGTAAGCCGTACGTACGCACGTATGGTGACATGTTAATCAAAGGGTGGATAGAATACTGAATATGGTTGTACCATATTTATAATAACATCATAGTATATATATGATACTGGAGTTATTATTTTATAATGGTAAAAACAAAGGAAGAATAAGTGGAAGAAGAAATGAACTTGGAAAAAGGTGGTGAAATCATTACCTCTTCTTCGGGTTCTTCGTTTTGATTTGATCAAAAGGGCTCCTTATGTTGGCTTTCTGATCAAAATAAGGCCTCTAGGTTGTAATGAGGGAAGTTGGGAGAGTATTTGGGCAGAGTTTGTCCGAACCAAAAGGCTTTGAAGGTGTGAATAAATGAGAAGGAGGAGTGCCCTTTTATAAGAGGGGTGAGGGGCACCTTTGGAAAAGCTAGAGATATTAGTTTATAATAAATTAATAATCGGTTTCCAATGGCTACAAAGTTTAATGTTCAAAGGTTAAGGTGGGGATGGGTCGAAAACAACTCAACCAATAGAATTTAGACAGGTTTGGGTACTTATATTAACCTTATCTTTAAGTATTAACTCTAAGTTGATTAGTTTCACTTTTACAATGTCTCTTTGTATTTTTATATAATATGGTTAATAAACTTACTATATTCATCCAAGAGACCCCCAAGTGGTCCATTAATGATGAAACTATTATTATATAAGTCACTTGGCCGAACCTTAGATTTTTAGGAATTTAATATCAATTAATAATATAATATTTGTTTTAAGAACTCTTTTATGTCAATTTTGACACTATTCAATAGTTGATTTTTTTGAAACTCATAACAGATTGATTACTTCGAAAAAAGTAAATTAAATCAATATTAATATATCATTTTATCCTAGAAAATTAGTTTAATTCATTAAAAGTTTCATATTATAATTATTTGGGTATTTATAATATCAATTAATTTAATTTTTCACTATTTTAGTAATTACTGCATCATCATTGTGTCATAAATAAAATAAATTATTTTATGTCTAAAAATTATAAATAAAATATAATTATGTAGGAAATCTTTTTATCTTTCTAATTAATATTTATAATCTAAAATCCAACATATATAACCCTATGTAATAATTGTTTTTCTAAAAGATATATGCTTGTGTCATTTTTGTATTCATTTTAACTTAATTAAAATAAAGTGTCCCTATCACCTACAAGTGGCACCATGGGGTCCCCAAATCGACCCAACGATGCCTATGGTCGAACATGTATCAACAAATAAGGCTTGGACACGTTTTAGGGTAATTTCGTATTATTATAATATTATTTTTTTAACCCTTATTTACCAGATTTACCCTTAACCATGGTAAATAAAATATTTACCACAGTAATTATTCAAAATGTCTAAAAATAAAAGTTACCTATTTACACAATTTGGACATCCTGATTCCAAATATGGAATCCATTTTTCTAAATTCAAAACACATAAGTGGCAGAAATTAATTTAAAATTAATTCCTGCTGTCAAAACAAAAAGCGTGTTTTTAAGAGATAATAACTATCAAAAGATTGACACTTGTTTATGTTCAGTTTAATTGTAAAATTATGTCCAATGACCAAAATTATATTAAATGGTAAAAATATATTCTAAATATACTTTAAAACCACTCAAATTCATAATTTATCACTATTAATTATTTTGATTAAAAAAGTTGTTTTTAATTAAAATTTAGTAATTTTCACTATTCATCAAAATATGAAAGTTATCCGAAATTAGTGATGATTTAAGGTACCATCTAGGAAAACATTTTTGTTCTAAGTTCCTTTTCATAATGTTGAGGAATTTATTTATGAGATTGGCTATGATCATAAGGAGATATACTTACTTTATAATTAGAGCTTTATCCATTAATAAATTTCTACCACAAACTCATCTTTCACTCTAAAAGATAATAGAATGTAAAAAATTCTATTTACACTATTAATATAGGGTTCCAAAATAAACAAATTTATAATTCATCTACAAGATCTTTTAATAAAAACTACATTATTTAATCCAGGACATCTCGTGGGCCAGTGGTAGGTGATACACCCTTGTCGCCCTTCGGTTGCGGGTTCAAGTCTCGCATCCTTGCCGGACGCGACGAGTTGCCGCCCGACCTCTGGGTTGTACTTTTATGGCAATCCAAAATAATCCAAACTAGAACTATCCAAAATACTTCTGTCCAAACTCATAGTCCAACATTTATAAGGAAGGTAAACATAATATAGATCCTTTTTACCCCATAATAGAATATGAATACCTTCATCATGTATTACCATATTCCTTATTGATTACATTCATGCTCCCTTTTTCCATATAGAATGCTGGATATACTTCATTAATCCAAAAAATGTTTTAAACCCCAACAATGATGAAATATAAAAATCATTAATCAGTTCCAAGGTAGTCAAGAATATCCAATATAATTTATCCAAAACAATCACATATTATTCCAAAATCACTACCTCAGTATCAGAACTATATTATGATTTATCATTCTCTCAACCATATATTTTCCAAAAATTTATCCTGCTATTGAGTCACTTTTCTTTGTTCCACACAATCTCAAGTCCTTAATGAAATAGTACTGCAGTACAATCCTTATATACTCCATAATTATTATAACAAGTACATTGTTGATACAACACTCAATTGACATAATCAACATAAGAACTCTAATCATTCCTCTTCATCTGTGGTAGTATCATAACTTGATTATTATCCAATAACATCATTTGCGGCATAGTCTGATGACTGGGACATAGGTTCGCGTACTGTCCAAAATCCTTGAAAATGAAGCATTGTACATTTGAAACCATTTTCTTACCCTTGCAGTCACGTACTTTGTGCCCTTTTCCTCCACACTTATAAGAAACTCCCATTCCTTTCAGGCAAGTTCCAGGGTGTTTCTTTCCACAGTTATCACATATGGGAAAATTCATCTTTTTCCTCTTCCCTTTATCCATCTTTCTCTCTTCCATCCTTTTCTTCTGTTGCTTCCCTTAAAATCCATAGGACTCAGTAAACTCTTTACTTATCTTATAAACACATGATATTATTTCTTCATATGATGATAATACATGCGAGACTATTTCTCTTATAAATTCTGGCTTAAGACCATGAAATATATGATCCTTCTTTCTCTTTGTATCATGTGCATTACTGGAGTTCTCATTCCTTCTACTAGGCACCATTTCTAAACAATGGCATACACTAGATTAGTTTTTGAATCAAAATACATAATCACATACTTATAAAACACTTAACATAAATTGAACTATTTATGGATATAATCAATAATCATAAAAAATATTTTCTTTGAGGAAGTATATACTCATAAACCCTTCATAATGATTTGTAAAGAAAATGAGAGTTATCCTAAGCATATCCCCCGGGAGTGTCGTAACCAAGAGTGCAGCAAGGCCTGTTGTCGTGCACCAGTTCCCGTTCGAGTCTAGCTCAAAGCGGTGTTTTCGGGTTTTACCCCTAGGTACATCTGTGCCAGAGCCGCCTCTACCTGCTCGTATCCAGACAGGGATGTATTGCTCGGAAAACTCACAAAATCTCTACAATACCAAAATTCTAGGAAGTTCTTCTATACTAATCCTCAAAGTTCATCTTAGGTCTACGTGCTCTAATCAGAGTTTATCTAAATCTAGCTTCCAAGGTTTGTACTAAACTTCCTCTGATACCAACTGTAATGCCCCGACCCAAGTTACTCAGAGTCGGTGCATTATTACATAACATTGGCATGATCACAAGAAAGATCAAATCTCGAAAGACCGATTGGTTTAGTAGCCTTGGAAACACTAGATATATTCATAAGTCTGACATTACATCATAAAATGAAAAACTACTACAACAACATATTGTCTCCATAATCCACACTCATATCCCCACATAATATCCCTGCAGGTCATTCATAATTTACTTCTTCACTTCCTGGGAAAAATAAAACATAGAAAAGGGGTGAGCTCAAATGCCCAGTAAGGATAACAATATAGCGGAACATTCAAAATAAGCATAAACATTTAAGGCAATGCATTACTAAAACAAAAGCCTTTTAAACTTGAACTTCAACATAGTATGGAAAAAGTAAAATGAAATAATGCCATTTACTTGTACACATGGATATTCTACTAATCGAATAATCACACGCAATATCAATAACCACTTTCATAATGTTGGAATGCATAATGATGAACTTTAATTTCTTTGTCAAGGCCTCGTCCCAAGACCTTGGGGCTAACTGTAACCGGAACCCAACCCGGAGTGCCTCTAATAACCGGACACCAACTCGGAGTGCCTCTAATAACCGGACACCAACCCGGAGTTCCTCTAATAACCGGAGACCAAACCGGAGTTCCTCTAATAACTGGAGACCAAACCGGAGGGCTTACTTTTACCGGTCCCCAACCCGGAACATACTTGTCTAACACATTAATCTGAATGAAAGGTTGAAATATAACATAAACATTCGGATTACAAATAACTTATGAAAAGTCAATACTCTAAAAAAACCATGAGTGACATAAGAATAACTTATCCACAGTCAAAAATAGCACAAAACCTTCAATAAAATATGGATGTTTTGTATCATAATAAATTAACTTCAAATAAGCTTAAAAGCCATCAAATAATGTTGACATAGATGAAATCAAAACTATTTTAGAGAAATATCTCTTTTTTTAAAATAATTTTAAAAGTAACAAAATTATAAAATAATACATTCAATTTTAAAATATTCTTATAAGCTTGTAAGGGAAGCTTTGACGATTTTATAACGGCGGTAAATAGCCGCACCCGCCGTATAAGTTAAAAAAAACATTCTTACCTTAAATTTATCGAAAAGGATAAAAGTGCCTTGTTTGGAAAACGACGGAAAGATACCTTTCAAAACACATAAGGGTATAAATTACTTTAACCCATATTCTTGTTAATAGTAAAAATGTTTTGAAATACATTAGTAAGAAACATGGATGTGCATCATAAAGAGATCCCAGTAGATTATTACATATAAACAACCTCGGATAATGAAGAGATTGTGAAATAACCCTTACCAATTTGGTAACTTATAAAACATACAACCCATGAAATAGGTATCATACAATGAATATGTAAATACACATAAATTAAAGTTTATTACACAAAGAATATAATTATGGGCTGTACATACACCACACAAAAGGTAATGGTGGCAATATGGCATGAATCTCACGGGAATAAGGAGTGAGATTAAAACCCCTTACCTTGTACTTTTCCTTTGTTGGGGTAGTTTAACCTCCTGTATAATGATGAAATACATGTTATTAAACTATTCAAGAATCATATATATTAATATGATATCATATATGATCTTTTAATATTGATTTGATAATAATATCTTAGTATTATCATTGTTTCGGGTGTTAACTTACTTGCTTTCTTTTATATGTTTTGTTACGTAAGACATGTTTGTAATGGATAGGTTGTATATTATTCATATCCAGAATGATATCAAGTCCTTAAACATCATTTTTTAAATCATCAAATGATAATTATACTTGAATGGATACGATGGAGAATAAATCTCATCGCGTTCGTGGAGACGGTAGTCCGTACGTACGCACGAGCGACCATATCATTCTTTTGATATTAAAATAATATATAAATGGATGGTATATAATATATACAGAATAATTAAAATGTTATATTTATTATTTTCATGAGTTACATATCATTATTATACCCATCCAAATAATAATATATTGAATAACAATTACACCACGACGTGGAGACGGTAAGCCGTACGTACGCACGTATGGTGACATGTTATTCAAAGGGTGGATAGAATACTGAATATGGTTGTACCATATTTATAATAACATCACAGTATATATATGATACTGTAGTTATTATTTTATAATGGTAAAAACAAAGGAAGAATAAGTGGAAGAAGAAATGAACTTGGAAAAAGGTGGTGAAATCATTACCTCTTCTTCGGGTTCTTCCTTTTGATTTGATCAAAGGGGCTCCTTATGTTGGCTTTCTGATCAAACTAATGCTCTAAGTTGTAGTTAGTAATGTTGGGAGAGTATTTGGGCAGATTTTGGCCGAACCAAAAGGCTTTGAAGGTGTGAAGAAATGAGAAGGAGGAGTGCCCTTTTATAAGAGGGGTGAGGGGCACCTTTGGAAAAGCTAGAGATATTAGTTTATAATAAATTAATAATCGGTTTCCAATGGCTCCAATGTTGACTATTCAAAGGTTAAGGTGGGAATGGGTAGAAAACAACTCAACCAATAGAATTTAGATAGGTTTGGGTACTTATATTAACCTTATCTTTAAGTATTAACTCTAAGTTAATTAGTTTCACTTTTACAATGTCTCTTTGTATTTTTATATAATATGGTTAATAAACTTACTATATTCATCCAAGAGACCCCCAAGTGGTCCATTAATGATGAACCTATTATGATATAAGTCTATTGGCCGAACATTAGATTTTTAGGAATTTAATATCAATTAATAATATAATATTTGTTTTAAGAACTCTTTTATGTCAATTTTGACACTATTCAATAGTTGATTTTTTTGAAACTCATAACCGATTGATTAATTCAAAAAAAGTAAATTAAATCAATACTAATATATCATATTATCCTATAAAAATAGTTTAATTCATTAAAAGTTTCATATTATATTTATTTGGGTATTTATAATATCAATTAATTTAATTTCTCACTATTTTAGTAATTACTGTATCAGCATTGTGTCATAAATAAAATAAATTATTTAATGTCTAAAAATTATAAATAAAATATCATTAAGTAAGAAATCTTTTTATCTTTCTAATGAATATTTATAATCTAAAATCCAACATATATAACCCTATGTAATAATTGTTTTTCAAAAAGATATATGCTTGTGTCATTTTTGTATTCATTTTAACTTAATTAAAATAAAGTGTCCCTATCACCTACAAATGGAACCATGGGGTCCCCAAATCGACCCAAAGATGACTATGGTAGAACATTTATCAACAAATAAGTCTTGGACACATTTTAGGGTAATTTAGTATTATTATAATATTATTTTTTTAACCCTTATTTACCAGATTTACCCTTAACCATGGTAAATAAAATATTTACCACAGTAATTATTCAAAATGTCTAAAAATAAAAGTTACCTATTTACACAATTTGGAAATCCTGATTCCAAATATGGAATCCATTTTTCTAAATTCAAAACACATAAGTGGCAGAAATTAATTTAAAATTAATTCCCGCTGTCAAAACAAAAAGCGTGTTTTTAAGAGATAATAACTATCAAAAGATTGACACTTGTTTATGTTCGGTTTAATTGTAAAATTATGTCCATTGACCAACATTATATTAAATGGTAAAAATATATTCTAAATATACTTTAAAACCACTCAAATTCATAATTTATCACTATTAATTATTTGGATTAAAAAAGTTGTTTTTAATTAAAATTTAGTAATTTTCACTATTCATCAAAATATGAAAGTTATCCGAAAAGTACCAAAATTTCACCTTAGGATAAATTCGATATTTAGAATCCATAAATGAAGTCCATTTTAAAATGTAAAATATATATAATTTCGAAAATTAGGTATTACTATTCATAACGGCTAGTTTGATTGGTTATGGTGTGTGTTAAAACTCAAGGTTGCGTACAACACACGCTACTGTATTATTCAAAGAAAACGTACCGTGGAAGCTTGGGATGTTTCATTTTAAATTTTTGATGTCCCCATTTAGTCAAAAATTTTAAAATATTGTATTTAAAAAGGGTTCACTAATAAAAGTTGATAAAAGTGAAATACTGAAAATGAATTTTTTCTTGAATTATGTCTAAGATACTCATAATATGGAAAAATTATAAGGATTATATAAATTTTAAAATTTAGTTAATACTATTCATAACCTCTTTTGAATGGATTTTTGGTAATTCATGGTGCAATTGAACTCGGTGTTGCGCGTATTGCAAGTTATTGAATTATTTTGAAGAAATAACACATTATGAATTCTTAGGGTGTTACACTATTCCCACACGATTCGTAATTGAATAAGGGAGGGCATGTGAATGGTAAGTTCAGTTAGAAATATTTTTTATGTCAGGGTCATTTGGAAAGAGGAATGTATGAAAACCATTATCTAGGGGTTTTCTAAATCTGGGGGTGTGATAGGAAATGAATTCCTTCTGAACCTACAGAAACTGGAAATGACACTCCTAATAACAAATTTTACTTTGACTGAAAGATATTTTTTAGGTGGTATATGCAGAGCCTCCGGGGATTGATATGCGTAGTTAGAAAATTCTGTCTACAGGACATTGTCCTTCCATATTTGATGGCTATGAATGATTATGTATATGGGACATTTTTGAACACGGTATATGATCTTCAAAAAGAGGTGCACCTGAACATGAAAAGGTACATTTCTTTGAACTAAACTTCAATGGGAAACCCAGAAATGAGTGGGGGGCCATTTTTTTTGTATGTAGATAACCATTACGCATGTGGATGGGTATCTTTATTTTACAGATACCTGAAATGAAAATAGAGATGAGTTGGGCTAGCATGTTCTGATATATCCAAGACATGGGGATGGAAAATAATGTAAACCATGAATTTGAGGCCCTTGAATCAAGAGGGATGTTACAGGGTGTGGAAGCCTATTGGGAGTACTAATATATGAGAAGACTCTCTTGGGCACAAATTTTCCATTAATTGAAAATCATTATATAGGAAATATATGCACATCCACTGGGCATGATGTGCATAGTCAAACAAAGTTGTCTGCATGACCCTAGCCTTCCATCTTAGATGGACATGGAAGATTATGGGTATTCAAGATCTCTCAGAGCGTGAAGTTTGAGGTATGGAAGGACTGTATCCAGATACATTAGGGACACTCGGGCTATCATTTACTCATGGAATCATGTATCTCGTACGTATATTTGACTCACACGTAGGGTGAGGAATTCATACCAACTTTGGGGTACCCAATCATTTAACGCCGTATGGCCAAGATGTGGGGTTCCTTATGGGGAAGGGAACCGTGACATGACTTTTAGGTTTGTTCTGCAAGGACCAAATTCTTGGACTGTTTTTCCATAATTTCATGATGGATCTCTCACTAAGATCCCTATTCCTATGTGCACTATGCTTGATGTGATAAACATAAAATTACGAGGATTATGGGTCTCCCCCTAATAATAGAAAAATCAATATCAGAGAGTAATTTTGGATTAAACCAATTCTATTCAGTTTAATGTCATGCAAGATGGTTGATTTTGGCCTTTCAGTTTAACGTCATGCTGTGAGGACATGATTTAGTGAAGTTTAGAGTCATGCTTCATGGATGATTCTGCTATCACAAAGATCATTAATAGATTTGAGTTTATCACTATTGGGGGTTTATGGAATTCCTTAGGCATGCGTGATGATAGAATATGTAAACCATATTTTTTAAGGGAAACTTGAATCAGGAGGGTTGGCATGGGGCTTGGAAGCCATCAGGTGTACCAAGTTATGACCAGACTCTACTGGGGACAAATTTTCTTTTGATTGGCATCCTTTTTGTAGGTGACATATACAGAGCCATCAGGGCATGATGAGTATAGTAAAAAAAAGAGTTCGTAGGACACTGTCCTTTCCTCTCATATGACCATGAATTTCTATGTGGATCTAAGTTTTCTTAGAGTATGGAGTTTGAAAAACAGGAAATATGTGTTCCGCAACGTAATAAATACCCAGACCATTAATTACCATGAACTATGAGAGATTCTATATAGATTTGACTCATATGTATAAGGGAAAACATGATATTTTTTCTTCTTATGAGTGGGGGGAATGTGTGGGATCTCGTAATATTCTGAATCGGGCCAACATGACTCATGAAGAATCTCATAGTTTACAATCTTGCGTTCAAGACCTTTCATGGACTTCCGTGCAAGTCTAGCTTATGCAAGGGGGAAGGGAATTATTTTTAATGGTATTTGGGATAAGATACTAGATCCAGGCATTGGTGCGTATCCTTTTAGGGTAGGAATCATGTTGTATGTAGTTATGGAAGTCCCATGTACAGAGCTGGCTCAGACATAAGGGTGGGAGCATTTTTGTTTCATCCACTACGGGTGTCAGGTCTACCATATTTCTCTATAGTTCTTTTGTTTAATTCAATCCTTACCACAGATCCTAACCTCATGTCAGTTATAATTGATGGGAGAAACACGGAATGAAAAGGATTTACCTTGCCAGTGTGGGGAGATAAAAGATATGATAGTTGTATTTTTTTATATGGTGGGGACTGATCCAAGATCGAGGATTGAGGCATCTCTACATATCCTCCAAGGGAATGAATCAAGCCATAAATATTTCTATGAGAGATCATGTAGTTTATCTGTAACACCCCGACATTTTATGAGAAATATTATTTTTAATTTTATTGATGTCTTGTGTTTTAAGTTAAAACAAAGGAGTCTTTCACAACACACAACCCTAACTTGGCTGCATTACACACAATCGCGACCATCCTCGATAGCGTGTGTAGTATGTAATACCGAGTTTCACTAAACGAGATATTATTATAATATTATTATGAACATGTCGTTATAAATAGTAATACCCACATTTTGAAATTTTATAAATTTTATCTATCAAAATAGACTTCATTTTTGGATTCGGAATATTGAAATTATATTAGGGTGAAAATTTGGTACTTTTCAGATAACTTTAATATTCTGATGAATAGAGGAAATTACTAAATTTTAATTAAAAACAACTTTTTTAATCAAAATAAATAATAGTGATAAATTATTAATTTGGGTGTTTTTAAAGTATATTTAGAATATATTTTTACAATTTAATACAATTTTGGTCATTAGATTTAATTTCACATTTAAACCAGACATACACAAGTGTCAATCTTTTGATAGTTATTATCTCTTAAGAACACGCTATTTGTTTTGATGACGGTAACTAATTTTTAAATTAATTAATGCTACTGATATGTTTTGAATTTGGTAAAATAGGCATCATTTTTGAACTCATAATATAAAATATTTCTTAGGCCTAATTTTTGATATTTTTCTGGAAACATTCATTTTTTGATGAATAGTGAAACCACTAAGTGGTAGTTAAAAAAAACTGATTTTTTCATAAAACATAATTTTACCACTTCTATGAGTGGAATTTTGAAACTCCGAGAGACACGATTAATTTCAAAGACTAAAATGTGGTTCAATGAGATGAAAATAATTTTTTTTGAATAGTAACTTTTTACTTTTTTTAACACGGTTAAAAGTAAATAAGGTAATTAAGGGTAAAAATGATATTATTATTACCTTCACACATGTTCTAATTTTATTGGATAAGTGTAATTCGGCCAAAAACTACCATATGAATAAAATAAAACCATTTAGGCCCACTTGGATTAGATTAGGACATTTATTATTAATTTATTTAAAGAAGGGTTAAAACAATTAAAATCAATGTTTAATAACTAAATCATTTTTAATATAGGGTTATACATAATATAAATTAGACTATAAATATTAATTAGAAAGATAAAATGATTTCCTAAATAATTTTATTTTATTTATAATTTTGAGACTTAAAATAATTTAATTTATCTATGAAACAATTATGATGCAGTAATTATCTTATAAATGAAATATTGAAATAATTGATGTTATAAATACACAAATAAATGTAATATGAGAATTTTTATGAATTAAAATAATTTTCTATGTTAATATTACATGTTAGTATTGATTTAATTAACTGTTTTTGAACTAATCATTCTATTATGAGTTTCAGAAAAATCAATTACCAAATAGAGTCAAAATTTACAGAAAATAGTTTTTAAAACAAATAATATATTAAAAATTGTTATTATATTCCTAAAAATCTATGGTTCGGCCAATGTACTTATATCATGATATTTATATCATTAATGGACCACTTGGGGGTCTCTTGGATATATATGGTAAGTTTATTAACTATATAATATAAAAATTCAAAGTGACATGGTAAATGTCAATCTAATTAACTAAGAGTTAAAACTAAACGTTAAGGTTAATATAATGACCTAAACTTGTATAAATTCTATTGGATGAGAGGATTACAACATATCCCCACCTTAGATTCTAAATAAATCAATTTGGATCTATTAAAAACCGAATATGACTTTATAAAAAAATAATATTTTTTGTTATTCCAAAGGTGCCCCTCTCCTCCCTTATAAAAGGGAACCTCCTCCCTCTCTTCCTCACACCACATTGATCCTTCAATATCGGCCATCCTCTGCCAAATTCTCTTCTCCACTTCCCTAGAAACATCCTATAGGTCCTGGTCTTCTTCAAAGACCAATTTTAGTTCCCTAAGAGGAGGTCTCAAAGAGGCGCTTCAATGAAGAGGTAATGTCTGTCACCGATTCTTTCACCTTTATTTCTTCTTCCACTTCTTCTTCATAGGTTTTTTCATTATGAAGTAATAACATAAGTATCACTCATATACTGATATGTTATTATATGTATTAAACAACCCTATTTCACCATCTATCCATCCTACGGAAAATGAAATCACTGCGGGTGCGTATGTACAGAATATCGTCTCCACGTCGTGGTGTAATCTATTTTCCACCACCACCTTACTTGGATGGGTATAATTGGGTAAATAATAACTATATATGATTATTGTAAAGTGATACTGATTATGTTATACTATACATACACTCCAACAAAATTCCATGATCATGGGAACGATATCATCTCTCGTGCGTACGTACGGAATACCGTCTCCACGACGCGATGAGATTAATTCTCAATGATTAACCATTCATAAATGATTATAAAGTATATATAATAAGTAATCATTAAATATATGAAATAATAATGATACTGTATTTATGTATATATATATTTATGTCATCCAATTATTTCTATTCAATTCAATGAGGAAACAAAAACAACGTTCATGCGTACGTACGGCCTACCGTCTCCCTGAACGGTATATTTCTTTACATTTATCGATCTATTATATATACGTATATTCTAAATATATATTATATATAAATCATGTTTTATATTCTGGAATTATGTAATCATGATCTAAGTAATCGTATGAATAATTACAAGTCAAAACACGGACGACAAATGAAACGATTTTACCCAAAACGCTCTTTAACATGGAATTTACAAAAGAACGGGTAATATAAAGTCATAAGTGAACCATATATGATATCATAACAATAAATATGATTCTGTAATAAGTCAATAACATTATTTAAATCATTATACAGGATGTTTAGATATGTACGAAGTATATCGGACCTAAGGTAAGGGATAAATTTTCAATCTCATTTTTTAATCCGAGATTGCTTATACGTAAGTATTTACTGGGGCTACGTTTATCATCCATGACCATGTTTACTAAAAAAATTTCATAAAATATTTACTATTCTTCCATGAATTTTTAAAGTCATTTTTACCCTTTATTATCTTTTTTCCACACTATATGAGAGGAATTTTTCCTTTGGTTATCATATAAGGTACTTTTTTACTATTCCGACAAAAGTATGAGGAGAATGTTATTTTTAAATTATATGGCATGAAAGGATTTTTACAGTTTTATAAAGCCTTATTTTCATGAAGATTCCTACAAAAGATTTCATGACTATTTTAAACAAAATCTGTTTCCTTTAAAATTTCATGACGTTTTGTGAAAAGAAATTGATTTTGAAGAAAAAAGGATATTTTCCTCAAGAATTAATTTCAAGTGTTTTATCAAAACCATTTTCCATCTAATATGACATTACTTCATATGTGTATGTCTCATTTATAATTTATCTATAATTTACATTTTTTCACTTTTATTATGATGAAATATCCATTTGTTTTATATGGATTATGTGATGATGGGATGATGTTTATGAAACCCATTTTATTCGTTGGGTTATGATGAATGTTTTAAGTTTATTTTGTGGCACAAGTAAGAATGATTTCATTATGAGATGGTTGGGACCTATATCTCCCTCCAATGTATTGGGTAAAGATTTATATCTCATGAGATAGACATGGCTGGAACGGTAAGTTAATCGGTTTTAGTGTTACAGGACAGAAACGAGGAGTGAACTCGATTTAGAAAGGGACTTTGTCCACTAAGATGGTCTTGGCAGCAATGCCTTGGATACTATGGAAATCATTATATGTGCTTAATGGATGCCAGAATTACATGATTTATTCCCATGCTATTTTATCATGGTTTATGTTCCATTATGATCTATGCCTTATGTACTTCAATGTTTTTTGTTGTTGCTCAAGATTTTGATGTTTAAACATTATGTTTATGTTTTTAAGTTCAAATGAATATGGTATGTTTAATTTTATCCATTCTTACCCTTACTGAGCATTTGAGCTCACCCTTTTTATGTTTTATTTTCCCCCAGGATCAAAACAAAGGTTTTAGGTAAGGAAACAAAAAGTGGAAATCTTTATGGGAGATGTTGAATATCTTTCACCATGATTAGAAGATTACGTTACATGTTTTCAAAGACACTAAACTATTACGGTCCTTGTGTGTCTGTTTTTGTTATCTATTAAGTATTCTGAAAATGTAATTTATTGTCCATGTACGTCAGCCTTCGGGTCTCTACAGTTGGTATCAGAGATAAGGTTTAGTCAACCTTTGGAAACTAGGGTGCAAAAATGTTAGTGAGATCCCTAGAGATATTTCTAAGGTATGTCTAGGGATGTCACTAAGGATAAGTATACGTATAGGATATATTCCTACAACTACGGTAACGATCTTAGAATTTAACCTAAGATTTTAGATATTTAGGTTACTCCCCCTTTACTATGTTGTTTTCCCAATCATGATTTTTGCCTCTCAAACAATTCTTTTTGGGTTTTAGAAAATGGCTGGAAATAGTAAGATTCACGATAATGGAGGATATGACGGACAATGGAATGATACTCATCATGAGAAACCAAATTAAACGGGATTTGGAAGTCCGAACATAGTTATTATGCCTAATCAACAATCTCATAATATGATCAATAATCTCAACTTTGGTAAGTTTCCCGACTCAGATAATAAGATAAAGATTGAGTTTCATGATGATCATAGAGGAAAGAAAGTTCAATTTCCCTCATGTAAATCATGGGGGAAGAGGCATCAGGGAGATTGTTTCCAGGGAACTGGAAGATGATTCGGGTGTGGAAAAGATGGACACAAAGCCATTAAGTGCAAAGGAAAAGGTTCAGTTAACACCATGGATGAGGATAATGGTATTTCTACGATATCAAAAATGGTTAAATGTTTTAAATGTGGAATGTACGAGAATTATGCAAACTAATTCCCTAAGGGAAAGTCTCATGAAGAGAATCATATTGGCCATATGGGTAGTATTTATGTTGTTGATGATGAAGAGACTACAAATGATATGTGAGATGAAATAATTGTTTAAGCTCGGTCAATGGTTTAAGAAGGTAGTGGAATGATTACATGTTTATCAAGTGTAATGTTGTATAAGTAATCTCATGGTACTATGTAATAAAGGGACATCTAATGATTGTTACAATGTTGTCTTTCCTTAAGTCTTGAAAATGTATGATTAATGGTACCATTAACCACAAAAGGTTATTCATATATTTTTGTTAAGTAGATGATATGCGCATAATGATGGAATAAGAAGATAATGAGATGTTTGATTGTATTCATGAGCTCATGATTGATATAAGGACTAAGTGATATCATGGTTTGAGTATATAGAATTTTGAGGATTTTGGTATGTGGAAAGTGTTAACTTTTAACTGCATTCATTTTTTCACTAAGGTTAATTGGGAATTCATTTTTCAAGAGAATACATGATTAAGGCCTTTGAATGTTTGGAATGTGACCAACAAGACATATCTTATGATATATGGGGATCAACGATGGTATTAAATCTCTAGTAATCGTTTTCACTATATTATGAGAGTGGACTACAGTATTATGGATAAGCCTAATGATTGGAATGGATTATGTTGGACATAAGTTAGTATTGTTTAAGGATAGAAGGCTTTTCGATATTATTGATGGGATGTTATAGTAATATAGCTTTAGGAAAAGGACAACCTGCAGGATGGGAGACATCCCATCACGTCGGACAAGGCTGTGGGAATCGAACCCACATCCGATGTGCGACTGGCCTTTATCGCCTACCACTGGCCTACAAGAAGTCCCTCGTTAGTAGAAACTAGTTTTATTTTATTAAGCGGTATGATATATGAAGTATAAGTTCATTTTTGGAACCATATACGATTAATCTACCCATAAGATGGACTTAAAACTTTTTCTAAGCTTTTGATTGAAATAGATGGAATGACCCATCATTCTATCACATGATCTGCTAACATATCACGAATAACAAATTCAACTTCATTTCTTTAAGGGATGAAGTGGAAATTGTTCTATTCACGAACAACAGTGAGATTGTACCAAAATCATGTAAGTATTTCTTTCAATTCATCAACTTTAGGGAAATGATCTTGAAAACCAAAAATGTTGTCCTAGTTCCCTTATATTCGATGAATCTGATGGTACCTTATATCATCACAAATCTATAGCTTTGTGATTGTTGGATTTTTCATAGCCATGTTCTCTACCACTCTCCATCAAAACATGATGGTTAGGTTTCTCTTCCATATCCATATTTTCACATATGTTCTCCTATGTGGAAACCCAGTGATTAGTTAATTTGGTTAACCGTTATGTTTCATAAATTAGTTTTTAATGATTGGTTTTGGTATTACTTTTTACGATGTGGGTTTCTATTAAAGAAACTTTTGAGTAGTAAACCATTTATAACCCCGACGAATTTCGAGGGCGAAATTCATTTTAAGGGGGGTAGAATGTAACTCCCCGAGATTTTATGAGAAATATTATTTTTAATTTTATTGATGTCTTGTGTTGTACGTTACAACAAAGGAGTCTTGCACAACACGCAACCCAAACTTGTCTGCATTACACGCAATCACGACCTTCCTCGATAGCGTGTGTAGTGCGCAATACCGAGTTTCACTAAACGAGATATTATTATAATATTATTATGAACTAGCCGTTATGAATAGTAATACCCACTTTTTGAAATTATATAAATTTTATCTTTCAAAATAGACTTCATTTTTGGATTCAGAATATCGAAATTAGCTTAGGGTGAAATTTTGGTACTTTTCGGATAACTTTCATATTCTGATGAATAGTAGAAATTACTAAATTTTAATTAAAAAAACTTTTTTAATCGAAATAATTAATAGTGATAAATTATTAATTTGAGTGGTTTTAAAGTATATTTAGAATATATTTTTACAATTTAATACAATTTTGGTCATTGGATGTAAATTCACATTTAAACCAGACATACACAAGTGTCAATCAATTGATAGTTATTATCTCTTAAGAACATGCTATTTGTTTTGACGACGGGAATTAATTTTTAAATTAATTAATGCAACTGATATGTTTTGAATTTGGTAAAATCGACATCAATTTTTAATTCATAATATCAAATATAGCTTAGGCCTAATTTTTGGTATTTTTTTGGAAACTTTCATTTTTCAATGAATAGTGAAACCACAAAGTGGTTGTAAAAAAAACTAATATTTTCATAAAACATAATTTTACCGCTTCTCTGAGTGGAATTTCGAAAATCCGAGAGACACGGTTAATATCAAGGACTAAAATGTGGTTTAATGAGATGAAAATATTTTTTGGTGAATAGTATCTTTTTACTTTTTTTTACCACGGTTAAAAGTAAGTAGGGTAATTAATGGTAAAAATGATATTATTATTTCCCTAACACATATCCTAATTCTATTGGATAAGTGTAATTAG
Source organism: Viscum album (assembly GCA_963277665.1). Taxonomy (NCBI): domain Eukaryota; kingdom Viridiplantae; phylum Streptophyta; class Magnoliopsida; order Santalales; family Viscaceae; genus Viscum; species Viscum album. Next base: position 194,212,505 of record OY728157.1, on the reverse strand, counting down.
GCAAAAAACAAACTTAGGAATAAAATATGACCATTTAGGCCCACTTGGATTAGATTACGACATTTATTATTAATTTATTTAAAGAATGGTTAAAATAGTTAAAATCAAAGTTTAATAATTAAATCATTTTTAATATAGGGTTATACATAAGATAAATTCGACTATAAATATTCATTATAAAGATAAAACGATTTCCTACATAATGGTATTTTATTTATAATTTTTAGACTTAAAATAATTTAATGTATTTATGAAACAATTATGATGCAGTAATTATCTTATTAATGAAAAATTGACATAATTGATGTTAAAAATACCCAAATAAATGTAATTTTAGACTTTTTATGAATTAAAATAATTTTTTATCTTAATATGACATGTTAGTATTGATTTAATTAACTTGTTTCGAACTAATCATTCTTTTATGAGTTTCACAAGAATCAATTACCAAATAGTGTCAAAATTGATAAAAAATAGTTTTTAAAAAAAATCTTATATTAAAAATTGTTATTATATTCCTAAAAATATAAGGATCGGCCAATATACTTATATCATGATATTTGTATCATTAATGGACCACTTGGGGGTCTCTTGGATGTATATGGTATGTTTATTAACTATATAATATAAAAATACAAAGTGACATGGTAAATGTCAATCTAATTAACTAAGATTTAAAACTAAAAGTCAATGTTATTATAATAACCTAAACTTTTCTAACTTCTATTTTATGTGAGGCTATAGACCTATACCCACCTTAGATTCGAAATAAATCAATTTGGAGCTATTAAAAACTGAATATGACTTTATAATAAAATAATATTTGAAGTTATTCCAAAGGTGCCCCTCTCCTCCCTCATAAAAGGGCACCTCCTCCCTCTCTTCCTCGCACCACATTGAGGCTTAAAGATCGTCCAACCCCTGAAAAATTCTATTCTCCACTTCCCTAATAACATCCTATAGGTCATGGTCTTCTTCAAAGACCAATTTTAGTTCCCTAAGAGGAGGTCTCAAAGAGGCTCTTCAAAGAAGAGGTAATGTCTGTCACCAATTCTTTCACCTTTCTTTCTTCTTCCACTTCTTCTTCTTAGTTTGTTTCATTATGAAGTAATAACATCAGTATCACTCATATATGGATAGGTTATTATATGTATGAAACAAACCTATTTCACCATCTATCCATCCTACGGAAATCGAAATCACCGCGCGTGCGTATGTACGGAATATCGTCTCCACGCCGTGGTGTAATCTATTTTCCACCACTACCATACTTCGATGGGTATAATGGTGTAAATAATAACTATATATGATTATTATAAAGTGATATTGATTCTGTAATAGTATACATACACTCCAATAAAATTCCACGATCATGGGAACGATATCATCGCTCGTGTGTACGTACGGAATACCGTCTCCACGACCCGATGAGATTCATTCTCAATGACTAACCATTCATAAATGATTATAAAGTATATATAATAAGTAATAATGAAATATATGACATAATAATTATACTGTATTTATGTATATATATATGTATGTCATCCAATTATTTCAATTCAATTCAATTAGAAAAAACGAAAACAACGTTCATGCGTACGTACGGCCTACCGTCTCAATGAACGGTGTATTTCTTTAGATTTATCGATCTATTATATATATGTATATTCTGAATATATATTATATATAAATCATGTTATATATTCTGGAATTAATTAATCATGATCTAATTAATCATATGAATAATTATAAGTCAAAACATGGACGACAAATGAAACGATTTTACCGAAAACTCTCTTTATCATGGAATTTACAAAAGAACGGGTAATATAAAGTCATAAGTGAACCATATATGATATCATAACAATGAATATGATTCTGTAATATGTCAATGAAATTATTTAAATCATTATACAGGAGGTTCGGATAAGTACGAAGTATGTCAGACCTAAGGTATGGGATAAAATTTTAATCTCATTTTTTATCCGAGATTGCTTATACGTAAGTATTTACAGGGGCTACGTTTATCATCCATGACCATGTTTACTAAAAATGTTTTCATAAAATGTTTACTATTCTTCCATGAAATTTTAAAGTCATTTTTACCCTTTATTGACTTTTTACCACATTGTATGAGTGTAATTTTTCCATTGGTTATAATATAAGGTACTTTTTGACTTTTCCGAAAAAGTACGAGGAGAATGTTATTTTTAAATTATACGGAATGAAATGATTTCTAGGGTTTTATAAAGCCTTATTTTCATGATGTTTCCTCCAAAATATTTCATGACTATTTTAAACAAAATCTTTTTCTTTTAAAATTTCATGACGTTTTGTGAAAAGAAATTGTTTTCGAAGAAAAAACGATATTTTCCTCAAGAATTTATTTCAAGTGTTTTATCAAAACAATTTTCCATCTAAGATGACATTACTTCATATGTGTTTGTTTCATGTATAATGTATCTATGATTTACATGGTTTCACTTTTATTATGATGAAATATCCATTTGTTTTATATGGATTATGTGATGATGGGATGATGTTTATGAAACCCATTTTATTCTTTGGGTTATGATGAATGTTTTATGTTTATTTTTTGGCAAAAGTAAGAATGATTTCATTATGAGATGGGTGGGACCTATATCTCCCTCCAATGTATTGGGTAAAGATTTATATCTAATGAGATAGACATGGCTGGAACGGTAAGTTAATCCGGTTCAGTATTGTAGGACTGAAATGAGGAGTGAACTCGATTCAGAAAGGGACTTTGTCCACTAAGATGGTCTTGGCAGCAATTCATTGGCTACTATGTAAATTATTACATGTGCTTAATGGATTCCACAATTACATGTTTTATTCCCATGCTATTTTATCATGGTTTATGTTCCATTATGATCTATGCCTTATGTACTTCCATGTTTTATGTCGTTGCTCAAGATGTTGATGTTTAAACATTATGTTCATGTTTTTAAGTTAAAATGTATTTGGTATGTTTTATTTTATCCATGCTTACCCTTACTGAGCATTTGAGCTCACCCTTTTTATGTTTTATTTTCCCCCAGGATCAAAAGAAAGGTTTTAGGTAAGGAAACAAAAAGTGGAAGGTCTTTATAGGAGATGTTGAAGATCTTTCACCATAATTTGAAGATTACGTTCCATGTTTCCAAAGACAATAAACTATTACAGTCTTTGTTTGTATGTTTTTGTTATGTATTAAGTATTCTACAAAAGTAATGTAATTTTCATGTACATCAGGCTTTGGGTCTCTACATTATCATCATGAGATTCGAATGCTTTGTTCTATATAGTTTAACATCTTGCAGCTCAGATGCTATTCTGTGTAGTTTGGCATCATACAATGAGGAAATGATTCATAGTTTAATGTCATGTTTTTGGGACGAGTTTCTTATGGTTTAACATCATGTGGATAGGAATATGACTCTTAGTTTAGGGTCATAGTGTTTGTACCATGACATCACAGTACTACAACTCATAGTTTAGGGTCATAGAGTTTGGACCATGACATCAAAATACTATAAATCATAGTTTAGGCTCATATAGTTTTTGACCATGACTGGGCATTTCTATTACAAAAAACACTTCTTCAGAAACTTTGCATTTGTGGGATCCGTAATGAGCTGTTAGTCCATTGATATCATGGCATATCCTCCATTGGAATCGACCCCATGTATGAAATATGGTCCTTCCCACTTTGGTTCATGATTTTGGGGCTTCATCCATAATATCAACGGGGTTATGAGGACGAAAACCATCTCTCCTTCAAGGAATGATCAAAGGAGAACCATTTTGTTGAAGGCTAGTGCAATCTGATTTTGATACATTTCCAAATGGTGTAAAGTATGAATACTTTTCTCATCTAGATATTCTTACTCATCAAACTATCTCTGGGATTTCTCTTCCTTGGACTGTTGATCTCAATTGGCCACACGAAGTGATGGCACATGAATTTCTATAGGCAAAACTACCTCTGTCCCATATAAGAGTGAGTACGGGGTCACCTAGGTGGAAGTTCAGGTCGTTGTCCAGTAAGCCCAAAAAGTAAGAAGGATCGTGACTGGACACAATTTCGTATCCTTATCTATTTTATTTTTTGTATGTTGGACATAATCTTGTTGAAAGCCTCTATCTTCCCATTTTCCTCTGCGTGGTATCAGGACGAATGGTTGGATTTGATTCCATATTCCTGGTATAACTTGTCCAACTCAATAGAGAATAAGTTAGGGCTATGTTCTTTCAGTATTGTATGTGGGACACCAAATCTAGTAAGGATGTTGGCCTTCACAAATCTAATGATGATTTTCACCCAGACCTATTTAAGGGTTATGGCTTTAGAACACTTGGAAAAGAAGTCGGTCGATATGAGTATGAACATGAATTGTCTGGTTTTGGTAGGGGGATATTGTCCCACAACATCCATCCCCACGCAGAAAATGGCCAAGATTACTTAGATGTATGGCGTTACTCCAGGGTTCAGTGGGTAAAATTGGCATGAACATGGAAGAAATGGAACTTCTAGGAAAATATGGTATAATCTTGTATCATAGTGGGCCAGTAATACCCAAGCCATAATATTTGACGAGAGATCTTAGTTACTGATTGGTGCACTCCACAAGATTTGACATGAACTTCTTTCATAATTGTAACAATATCTTTTCTATCAATGCACCTGAGAAGGAATCTCTTAAGACATCATTTATAGAGAACCTTTATTCTAGTTTACCCCATTATACAATACAAATTTGACGGCCATCTTCATACCTATTACTATCCATCCCTATCTGGTGGGAGTTCCCCCTTCCAAAGGTAATTTACAATGGGCATCATCCAGCCAGTGGGGTGACCATAAGGCTCATGAACAGGGATAATTTTGTCGATTTACTCCATATTTTTTCTGGATAATTGGAATGTCCATCTGATGATGGGAAATGATAATTATAGCTTCACCCCAGTTTGGATCGGCTGGAGTTGTGGCTACATTTCCCAAAGCATCGACAAGAGAATTTTGTGATTGGGGGACATAGGTCAACATTGGTTCTGATGGGAATTCTACCATTAGTGCTTGAACATGGTTCATCTAGGGGGCCAATAATTCTTTCTTAATGGAATATTCTCCATTTACATGTTTGATGACTAGATCTGAACCATATTTTATCTTTAGGTTGTTTTCTTGTACATGATGTTCCAATTCTAGGCCTATAATGAGGGTATGATATTTTTTTCATTATTTTTACAACCATTCAAAAGAAGGAAAGAGTAAGGCAGGAAAAACGTTTCATGTGATACGAGTATAAATCCCATCCCTACTTTTTTGATCTTTGGATCCTCCACCCTTTTCCTGGTCGGGCTTCTCGAAGCACCATCGAAGTACATTTCCCATGCCTAGGGGTCCCTCGGATGGAGAACACTTCTTTATAAGAAGTTCTGCATCCAACAGTGTTGTTTCATCCAAGGGGAGCTCTGCTAAAAAGTTTGCTAACACATGGAATTTTATGACCTTCTCGGGCACGAATTGTATGTCAAAATGTTGTAGGATTACTTCCCATCATGATAGGCTTTCAGTTAGCATGTGATAATTGAGGATATATTTGAGCGGGTTGTAGTGGGTGACCAGGAGAACCTCATGGTGCTACATGTAATGCATGAGTTTCTGAACCATGAAGATTAGGGAAAGGTAGTTCTTTTCAATCCATGAGTAACATGTTTTGGCATCAATCATTGTTCAGCTGAGGTAGTAGAGGTTGTTCTCACAGTCATCATCATTTTTTTACACGAGGAAGGCACCGAATGACTATTACAAGGCATTTATGTACAAAATGAGTGACCTCCCATCAACTGGTAGCATTAGAACCAGTGGGCTCGGGATATATATTTTGAGATCATCGAATGATTCTTGACAGTCATTATCCCACTCATACATAACCCATTTCTTTATTAACCTGGTGAAAGGTAAACATTTACCATCCAGGTTGGCTATTAAGTACTGGATGTAGGATAGGTGCCCCTGGACACCTCTCAAGTTAGTGAGGTTGTGAGTTGGGGACATTTCAAGGATGGATCTTGTCTTCTCGGGGTTGAATTCAATGCCATGGTGGACTATGGTGAAGCCTAGGAATTTAACAAAGGTAATTCCAAAGGCACACATAAGGGGATTCAACTTTAAATTGTGGTGTCACAATATGTTGAAAACAGTTTCTAGATTTGCCAGGTGGTTTGATAACTATAGTGATTTAACCACCAGATCATTGACTTAGCACTCGAAAAATTTTCCCAGGAAAGGCTTGAAAATGCGATGCATGGAACACTGATATGTGGCCTGAACATTTTTTAGACCAAAGGGAATCACCTTATAATAGAAAACTACCCAAGGGGGCCTAAAAGCAGTGGATTGGTCATCTCCCTAGTCTATTCAGATCTAGTTGTATTCAGGATAACATTCCATGAAAGAGAGCACCTCATATTTGGAAGTTACATTAGTCAACAATTTTGTGATTGGTGTCATGAAATTATCTTTTAGGTAGTTCTAGTTAAGAACCCTAAAGCTAATAAAGATTTTAATCTATATGTTTTTCGTTATTACAAGGACTATGTTTTCCATCAAGATTGGATATTGGACTTCCTGTATAAATTTTTCTTTGATCAGCATGTAAACTTTAGCCACTATTTTGGCGGCATGTGTCTAGTGGGTCCTTCTGGATAAATGCTTATAGCCCCAGTGATCTTCTAGAAAACCCAAATAATGATTTGAGACCACATAATCGAGGCCTAGACATTCTATGTAATTCTAGGCAAATAAATCTCAATTCATTTTTAAGAAGGAGGTATCTATCTCCCACTCCTCGGTAGGCATAGCCACACTAACACCGGTGGGTCGTGGGTGACCTTCGTTGCCTAGGTTTATCTCCCTAAGTTCATCAATTGTGGTGGAGATTCCTTCTTCGAATGTAGGAGGGGAATCATTGATATATTCTTCTTCTATTACTTATTTTTGATCATCTTTATCATTTTCATCCTCTTCTGATGGAGAGTGGATTCTAGTGACGAACTCTACAATGTTCTGAGTGAAATCATATTTTACCTTAGTGAGTAAAGAAGGGGAAATTTGTGGTACATAAGATGGGTTGACAGCATCATTAGAAAAGCAATTCCTATCATTATAATAGTCAACCCGTTCTTCTGTTTCATTGGAGTTGGTGGTCATAACAGAAATCATGCATACAATTGAGTCTGTTTGCAGACTTGAACTTATGCATTCAACTTGGTTGATGGGTAGTACATAGTATTCCTGATGATATTGGAGTGGATTAGTGGGAGATATTTCCAATCAATTAGGGGAAATGATCCATTCATCGCCGTCATCCAAAGTCTGAATCTCTTCCGGTTCATAGAAATCTATGTCAATGTAATGCGACTCACAAGACTCAAACTTGGATTTATCAGCATGTAATGTTCCATTTTTCCCATTAATGATATATTTGATTCAATGATGGTATGATTATGGAATTTTAGTGTGCTGATATTGTCAGGGACTCCCTAATAGGATATAGGTCATACCATTCCACACTACTAGGTACTCAAAATTTTACGCAAGGTCTCCATGAAAAGTTTTGGGCTTGATTCATTCCAACAATTTCTGTTCACTTTTTTCATATCCTAGAAGTGTTGTGGTGTAGTGTGTCAATCTATCTTGATCATATCTTGGATGACGAAGTGTTGGCAGTGGTTTGAGGTTGACTCCAAATCCATTGTTGATGAAAATCCTCTGGACGTCAATACCATTTATCTTGATAGACACATATAAGGGTTTTATGTGCCTTTTCATGATGGCGTCCTCCTCCCTATCTGTGAAAGAGATGATGACATGACAATATTCAGGATTAATCTCCATCCAATTGACTTCAGATGCTATTACATTGGCCAGGAATTCATGGGGGCTTAGTAAGGCTTTGATGAGGGCCTCTTTATGGTCCGTGGATAGACTCAAACCATCTGGGATTGACATCTTTTCTGATACTGAAGCCAACTGATTTAGAATATCATATTTCTTCTCTAATTCATAGAGCTTCCCAGATCAGGGTTTTACTTTCATTGAAACTTTAGGGGCATGAGCTTTGGACATAGATGGTCTGACCTCTGTGACTGGAGTTGGTGGCGCTACGGTCTTTTCCTTGTTTGGCCGAACTGTTTCACCCGCATTCCTTATGAAATTTGATATTTGTCCTTCCTCTAAAGGGTAATCTATGATAACTGGACTCATATTTCTTCCAATTGGGGTGGTGGATCCTTCTAGTTATTTTTTATCTATTGGAGGGTCCTCCCAGGAGTTTCCACGATGTTAATGGTTTGATTTGATGTGTGGTTTGGAATTAAACTCTTTCCATGATCATGCCTTCCAGGAAACCCTCTACCTTTGTGACCTCTTACTCCATCTCTCTGATTGGGAACATGGTATTTGGGTTTGTGGACATAGTATTCATCATAGAAGAGGTCCATCATGTGAATGAAATTAATGGATCCACAGATCAGTTATTTTTTCGATGATGTTTATATCTAACTTCCTCCTTCTAATTGTTTCATTTGGTGGGGCAGTGCCCATTTTACTGTTTCATGGGGAGGTACCCATTTTACCATTTGGAGGAGTGGTTTCCATTGTAACATGTATATTGGTATGATTTGATAATGTTCCAGGAATGGATTTGGCTTTGGTTTCAGCTCATCTTCTTGCTCCTACAATATGCCCTACTGGCCGGTAGGGGACTGCATGGCTGAGGGTGACGAATGTGTTACATTAGGAGCTTTTGGGGGCATGGATGATTGTTTAAAATACACTTGGAGGATTCCATGAACTCAATTGACTATTTTATAGGTCATATAATTTTCTAATTTTTTCTATTTCTTACTAGAAACTGTTTTCCAATACTCTTCCTCTCTTGAGTGTGAAGTGGAAACATACACCACTTGTGCTAGCGGTGGGCCTAGACTAACCTTCCAATAATCCACTGTCTTTTAAAAGAGGCCCTTGAAGACTAAGAATTACTATATGGTGTATCCTAATATTTGGTGATAGGGAAAATAATTTGGAAGGTCTTCGACACCCACATCATCAGTTCTCTTTGGCTCTGGTAGCTGGAAAAAAGCTGAAATTCATAGAATCTATGAAGTAACTGCAGACCTAGTCATATCGGAATGAGTAGAAATTATTTCCTCATTATTCAAACTGATTTATTTTATCACGCCATCAGATATCTTTATGAGGAAGGGGTGGATGTTAGCATCCAGGGGGTCCTGCACTGTTTAATGGAGGCCACACAACTAGAGCCTGTGTCGGGGGTGTCTTAAGCGTGAATGAAGATACTTCATCTCTCCATGCTCTTTTTTAGGGCTAATGGGGCCACTCAAGACTTAATATTGGTCCACTTTTATGAGTCCACAATCCTTTGGGCACGGACAGAGAAATATCGTAACCCACTTGTATACTTCACCAGGACGAGTGGTGTTCACAATTTATCATGAATTTTATTGATGCACATGGTGATAATTTCATCTCGGGGAAGTAGTCAGTTTGTGGAGTAAGTCAAGAATTTCCATCTGGAAATGAAGTCTGAGGATTTTTCATTCTCTCAATACATACATTTAATGAGATTAATAAACGTTGTATTAGTAATTGTTGAACTGAACTGGAAGAGAAACTATTGCTAGAGGTCCTCATAACCAGTGATTGAGTTAGCTGTAAATCTAGTATACCATACAAAAGCTAATACTTACAGGGTTTACAGGAAGCATCTGAGTTTTACTATTAATTACTGCTTTAGAGTTCCCATCACGGGGTCATAGTACGAGGCATGGTGCATTAAATGCTACTTCGGGTTCCCCGAGCCATTGAATACTAGGAATACATGGTTTCTGATGTTTGGCGGTGGTAGAACATTTCCCACCCAATCAGGGTAGGGGTTATGCTCTGGTTGTATTAGATAGAGCTACCCCTCTATGGCGTCTAGTAGAGATGTCAGTTGATCGATGTTATTCCAGATCCCTTAAAGCATATCCTGTTAGGATTGTTCTTAGGCTATTGCGATAGTGGACAATGTTGGGCATGCTGATGCTGCTAGAATTTGGGGTGGGTAGCTAGTAGGGGGTATCTTTTCTGGGTTTTCCTAAATATATTCTGGAATCATTCCCAGAAGGGGGAAGTCTTGATGTCTTTTTTTGAGCTGGTTTTATGTAAGTTGATGGTCCAGGTTCCTGATTAGATGGGCCTCCAATCATGACTTCATTTACTGGGATGAGTGCATGTGGAAAGGGTACCTCTTCTAGGATTTCCTGTTGGTGTTGTGTATGGGGAACTCATCCGGAAAGATAGCTTCCTCAATACAGTTCATCATTAATACGCCCATGAGATTTTATTTCTTCTTCCATCATGGCGTATCTTTCATCGAGTGTGAGGGAGACATTCTCAGTGAGAGGAAGAGGTGAGTCATAGAAAACCATTGATTTATTATTACCTTTTTTGGGGTTTCATGTAGGAGGTATGGAAGGATTAACTAAGGGGGGTTACCAAATTTAGGACTGCTCTCGGGTTCCGGGTATGCACACCATCATGCTTGGTGAGGGATGCCTCTAGGAGAGAACCATCTTCCCTTTCATCCTATACCTATGTGTTATTTCTTATGAGATCCATGTGGTTTAATTTTACCATGTTCACTGATGCATACCGCATTGGTGGTGCCCTACCCGGTGCCAAATGAAGATAAGACTCTATGTGTCCTTTGATAGATTTTCTCCTACCATTCTGTGGTATTCTTCTGGTATTTGGGTGATGATTGACTCGAAGGGAGTCTTGATCATTCCATGTAACATGCCTTCTTTTCGAAGGGTATAAGTCATGAGATGAGGTGGAAGGGTGACTCCTCTGCTCAACATTCTTCCAAAATAGGAGAAGAAATATGTCTTTTGTGAGGGAACTTGGAGTAAAAATGCCCCCAGCCCTGAGGGCTGGGGTTGTCCCCATTTATTCATTGATGTGCAATGACCTAGATTTTTCGTCCTACATGGGGGATTTTTAATTAAAAATGCCCCTAGCCATACGGGTTGAGGTTGTTCCCACATTATGGAGATAACCACCGCCATTTACACCTTTTCGATTTCACGCCATTTTGTGCAGGTGTGATCTGAGTATGGAATTGAACCTACATAGGGTCCATCAGATTTTGAAGACCTGAGAACTATTTTCTAGTTAACTTCCCTTAGGTGGGAATCCTACTGTATTTTTTTTGTTATTGGGATAAGAATCTTTTCGATGGATTGATCTATTTGGTCTTGAATCTTTTGAGACAAAGTCTTGGATTATTTTTGTGGAGTATTCCATCTTTCCTAAGCTAGGATTTCATTTGACTGTTATATTTTGGGAATGAAGTTTCAAGAATTCATTTCCAATGAGGTCTACTGTACGAGATGCGGGATGATGTGTAGAGATCGTTGTTCACCCCATCCCGAAACATGAACTCCAATCAGGGCGTCACCAATGAAGCGACACGAATTGTGTAGGGCATGGAGGAAATCTAGTTCAAGGTTTTTCTTTCTTCCTACTGATCATGGATGTTGTGATGAAGGGAGGGCTTTCAAGTCGATTAGTTGGAAAAGAACCCCTAACATGTTGACATGATCTGCATACCCTTGGTAGGGTAGAAACATTCCGTTTAGCTAGAAAAGGGTAGTCCATATATTGAGGTGAATGTTATGCATACATTCTCCTGAAAACTCCCCTAGTATGTCGAAGTGATAAGTGGTTGTAGGCCAATACATCACACTTATATTATCCACATCTAGTTTTCTTCTCAAAAGTAAAATATCTGATAGTTGTTATTCTAGGGGATCCTCTACATGATGTACCCATCTTGATTGCTTCATAATAATTTCGTCCCAAGCAGTCAGGCTGGTGGCAGCATCATTGATATGTGAATGGAACAAGGTTGCTCTGAAGATGAGTGTGGCCCATACCATTATTTTGTTGATAAAGGACATCATTCATTATATATGGAGTTCCTAATATGACTGACTCCATATTTCCAAGCACCTCAGTGTAGGAAGGCTTTCTCACATTTGTCTTGGCAATGGGAGGGCCTTCTTACTAGTATGAATTTTCATTATGGGGAGGGCCTTCATAATTGGATCTTCCATGGTGAGGGATACAATTTCAACTTTATGCCCATCCACAAAGAGTTTCCCTACAGCGTATACCCTAGTGAAAAACTTCAGGGTAGGCTATAGTGAGAGGAGGACCTTCATGCTACTTGATGTCCCTAAGGGGAGGACCTTCATGATGACTGTAGTTATGGAAAGGACAACTATCACAACTTGATACCTGGAAACATGGATATTTTTTGCAGTGTACATCTTGGGTAGGTCCTTTAGGATATCATACAATGAGGGGAAGAAATTCTCATTGATTTAAGTAACTATGGGTAGGGCCTTCAAAACAACCTCCATTTCAGGGATGGACTTCGCAGTAACTGTCATCATTGTGAGGACTACGATCATGACTCTTCATCCGACTATAGGGATAAGCATATCTATAGCGTATTCACTAGGGAGGACCATCAGGGCAGATGAAAAGAAGGAGAGGAAATTATTTCTATCTAATATTTAGGTCAAGGGGTGGGCTACCCTGACGCGTATCAGGAGATAGGCTCTCATGATCGATGATTGTTGGTCTATGGGGTAAGCCTCCATAGGTGCTTTGGGGAGGATTTTCAAAACTGCTGGTAGAGACATTGCAGGGAGGGCCTTCACAACTACTACATTCACTTCCATAATTTAATAATGGACAAACAGAGTCTTAAGACTTTATTGATATATGTTTAAGGGCATTAAGAACCCCAGCTTCTAGTAGAGCAAGATCAGGTATATGCTCTTCATATTCCGGCTTCCTTTGGCGCATTTTATTATTTAACTATCTCTTGTGGATAAACAGGGCTTCTTGATGTTGGTAACAACCTTAATATATGGTTCCCTATCTTATTGGGTCATGTGATGCCGCCTGGATATGCCGTAAGGCATCTTGAAATTTGGCAGGGATATACGCATACCCTAGAGTAGCCACCACATTAGACTGACCTCCCCCAGTTGGAATGAGAATTTGTTCCCGATTCGGTTTTTCATGTATCATGTAATATTTTCATTGATCCTACTGGACTGGATCTAGTATGCATAACTACTCCGGAGTGACTGGCCCATTTTGTGAGTAAGTCATTTTGTTCAAGAAAACCAGGTCGTAGTCCTGGTTTCTCACCTTTACCGACGATGCAATGATATCTTGACATGTTTGGATGATATGGCCTAGATTAGACATATTATATTCCAACATTTCCATGATTTTCGAAGATACATCTTTGGATAGAAAGGGTATTAATGCCCATTCCGATATTGGAGCAGATGTTTATGCCTGATTCAATCCTCCTTGGGTTGCCAGTAGATACTGATAGTTCTCTTGTGCTGGAAAAGAGGAACAAGTCTTCCGCTGGTTATATTCTCTTGTTGCAGCCATATTTGACTAGTGGGCTTCATATTTATGATAAATGATTTTTATCTTCTCTCATTTCGTAGTATTTTTCTCACAGTATTTATATGAATCAACATGAATTTGACTCTACTCATATTTTATTGCTACCCTATTTGGATGGTGGGATTGATATGCATCAGCAGGTATTTGTGCATGTGTGTATCTTGATGCTTTGTCTTCATGGTAGGATCAGAGAGCACTAGCAGGAACATGAACATTCTTGTATTATGCCACCCAATTTTTGTGGTAGGAATGAGTGGAGGGTGCAGATTTATTCGTTTTCCCTTTGAATGCCGCTGTGTTTGTACGGTGTAGTTTCTCCTCAAGAATCAAGGTAATAGTGTGTTCATGATTATATATTTTCTATCATGGTCGGGCAGCCTAAGGGGCCCAGGTCTGCTAGACTTCAAAAGGTTCCCTTGGCATAAGGTTCTCTTCAACGCGAGGAGGTTGGTCACTAGGTGTCAGTGGCGATGCTCTCTAGCAAGGGCCTGTGAGTAAGACCCTTGTGTAGTTGAGATGAAGTTGTCAGCATTGACTTCACCGACCTTCTTAAGATATTGGAGGTACTCATTATTACATTTTGGGGAAAGGCTCTCGAAATGGATTGAGATGACAACTAGGTAATCCTTGTGCTAGGGTGCTAGCCACAACTATAGAGGCAACTAGAAAAAAATCATAGACAGGAGGGATTTTCTTTCATCGTCCACCATGGGGAGAGTGAAATTTTAGTGGTACCATTTTATTAGTGTTTTGGATACCCAACGTTGAAGAGGCTGGGTATGAGAGGGGGTCCTGCTCTTTACAATGGCCATATCCGCCAATGGGATTGCTGATGTATGTGTCCTCATTGGTCATCAGGATTCCATTTGGATCAAAGTTCTCACTGTGAGAACCTTCAATATGAATATATGACATATAGACAACAAAACCTCTTCAAATTATCATTATTTTACACATTTTCATATATTACAGTTCAGTTTGGCCTCCTACCTCTTTTTTTTATTGTGAGGTGAAGGGGCTTGAGTGGGGTGAGACCACTACCTTGGTTAAGGATTCACGTCGGGTTCGACTTTTTTGTTTCACCTCCAATGTGATGCATTTGTGGTGATGTCCAATTTGTTAGGTGAGAATCATCACCCACCTATTTTTATTAAAATGGTTTCAAATCAAATTCACCATTTATTTTGTTTCGACCTATTATGTATCATTATCATTTAATGGAGGGTTGTATTAACCTCGTGAGGAATGGATGATTTTCCCCTTCTGTATTATGAAGGACATTCCACATTCAGATGGTCCCAATTGGTGATTATGAGGGGTCAACTACTTGTGAAATCAGTCCTCTTAGGATATAACTTCCTCATATGGGCTCTAATAGGTTTATTTGTGGAGGTAGAAATGCCCCACGACCCTGGTATCCATGATTCATGGAACTTCTTTCCAAAGGTAGGAACTCGTTATAAAATGAATTGACCAAAAAATGTAAGGAATTCATTGGTCGAGAGGATGGGAAGTTGGGATCACCACAACCCTTTTGTGGGGGGGGGGATTATTGCCTATTCCATGACTCTCTTATAGATTTAATTTGTGTTCATATGTTTGTGAAACCTTGGTTCATTCTCAAAGAGTGTGTCAATGGGATAACCTTGGTTTTCAAGATCGTTATAGGTATGCATGGATTTGATGCTATAGAGGTAATGCTGACTTAAGGCATGCAGTAAGGCACTCTAGAGTTTAACATTATCCAAGGGGGATGGAAGGTGACTTGATGTCAGGGACATACTAATAAGATGGGATTTCTACGTATCCTCAGGAGAGGAATCAAATCCAACATAGTTTGAAATGGTTGGGGATTATTCGTGTATGGTTCTCTCTTGATTGGAAAAGATTGGGTGGACCCTTTTGGAAAGGAAAACTTTTGAGATCGGGCCTTCAAGCAGGCGTCCTATGTATCCTTGTTTGATTAGGAATCAATGTTCTCATAGTTCATAATGGCATGTACATTGTAATCATCCCAAATCTATAATTCCATGTGATTCGTGGTCAGTGTGAGAAACAAGTGGATGTAAGAGATTCACCCAACCACATACCTCATATCCTACTGATGGGAGAGGTAATGCCTATGACAGATGAGGCAGGGGTGACTATGAGTGAGGTTGTGGACCGATGAACCTTTTAATGAGATTTGAAATTAAAGGTCATGTGGCTCGGCCTTCAGGGTATTATGGAGTTACCTTAGTTGGAGTGTCATAGAACATGTTATAGGAAAGGGGAGGAGTGTTGTCCTCATCATAAGGGGAAGAAAACACAACCCCTTCAACTAATCATGATTCCTCATTGAATGGAAAAGTATGTGATGAACCTTAATCCCTATAATAGGGAAGTTCATGTAATGATCCTAATATTGGACTTTGGATTACCATGGGAATGTAGACTTACATACATCCCTATAGTCTGAACCACTATGGGGAGAGCCTTCATGACTCCGCTTACCATGGGTATGTAGACTCAAAGAGGCATGTTGATTCACTCGATGATCTGATCATATGGGTCTAATGGATTTGGAGGAGGCTTTGGCCTGATGTCGAGGGACTAGTTATCAGAGGGACTATGGAGGATTGGATGGTAACAGAGGGGAATGATTAGAAACCGAGGGAAGAACACCTGATAACACCCCATTTAGAATATTGATTTCTTATGTAGGATAGGGGAAACATCGCATACCATAGTTATATGCGGGCAGATGGGTTTTCCGAGTACCGAAGTAGTATGATGGTAGGGGTACAGACCAGCACCCATCACAATGGTATGTGGTCATGGATGTGCTCTGTCACACTACTTCATGTTCCCTCTACATATTGGTCCAGTACGTGGCACTGGGTTGATTCTGCATAGCGATGCACTATGTGGAACACCGTATTGCCGGAGGGTCCTGTTGACTATATATCATGGGGAATTCATCTACGAGAAATATTTGGTTCGTGGTTACACCAATTAGGTTCTTGATTCTTTTATTATTATTATTTTCCTTCGTTTTATGGTTCAAGGATGGTTATACCTACGGAAGACGTGGTTTCCAATTTGGGCTTCGCTGATGATTCATGACTGGGGCCGGAATCTTCTTTGAATTCTATCTTCCAACCTCCGGGGTACCCTTAGAGCTTTCATTTTCCATCTCCTCTAAATTCCTTTTGTGCTACTTTTATAGGGAATTTGGGGAAATCATATCTATGGTAATGAGGAACCATTTGTGGAAGCCCATGAAGGGATATCTTGACCCTTGGAAGACTCGGTCAACCGGGATTTGCTGAGGCTGAGGTTCATGAGTCATGGTTTTCAGAACCCTACCTATTTACTTCATTCGTGAACTGGTGAGTTTACGTGATGGTACACAGACAACACTCTGAATCATGATTCCTTCATCCATGTGGTTCATGGTCATTTGGGTTTGGTGACCATCGCTCAATGGTCCATCACCTCACAGGTCTCTCCGCGTACGGGTGGGTCGAAATTCATGCGGTCTTTGAACGCTTCTTGGTGATGGTACACAGGACACATAAAATATTTGGAAAATATGAATTACTTCAATTTTATTGTGATTTTTAACTCAATTTATGTCTATTTTCTTTGTTGTACTTCCAGGAATGCTTTCTACCTTTTACAAAGTGATCATGGGAGAATTTTTCCCCCTGGTGAAATTTTCAGAACTCTACAACTATATCATTTTTTAATAATAAAAAATTCATATTTATTATTAGAAATTATCAATTACTTGTTGATAATTCTATATTTCTATCTTTGTTTGTATTTCAGACACTCCTAGTTAATCAGAAGCTTTATTTATGATAATGTTTATATTTGGAAACCATTAGAGTGCAACATCACTCATGGTAGTGTTTCATAAAAAGTGGAAGATTTGAGGGTCCTATGGGAGTGAGGTATGATTTGGAGATATGGCTATCGACCCCATTGGGGTAGAACCCTCCTACCTTCCCATCATCGTCGATGTCTTAAACGATCCCAAAGATCTGTTCCGACATCCTACCATAGTAAAAAGAGCATCAAACCATATATGGAAATACTATTAAAAAAACTAACCAAAACTATTGTCCAATAATCACTACTATAGAACATGTTTATATCACCATGAAAATTGAATTTTTATAACTACTCTTAAAGAGTCTTTGATTCGGGTGCAATTTTAGGTATGTGATTTTATCAATGTTAATAATGTTTATCTTTATCAGTACTAGTTCTGCATTGATAAAATATATATTTTATAAGAATGATTTTTAATGATGATAAAAAATGTCTTTTATGAGGATGGTTTTTATTTATGATGTAAATGAGATGCAACATTTTAGAATAACATTATAAATTACCCTAATATGGTAATCAATCAGAAATCACAACAATTAAAAGTCATATAGTTAATCTGAGTCAATTTTCAATTAAAATAATATTATTTATATGTTCATTTTCCATTAAAATCTAAATTTTAAAATTCTATAATTTTAATTAGATAACATAAGCCACATTTTTTATTTTCTCATTTCAAAATTCACTTTTTATGAATTTTTGGGAATTTTCCTAAAAAAGCTTATTTTTAGTTACAAAAATACAATTTTTACAAAACTTGTAATTTGTATGACGTTACCATTATATAAGAATGACCTATTAATTTATAAATAAATTTAAGTAATCAAACATTAATTTTAGAAATAACTTTATTCATTTTAAAATATTCTTTGAACTTATAAAAATATATGACAATCATTTTTATAACTAATTGAAATGTTACCTTAATATAAAAAATATTTTCAGTCTTTTCATTAAATCAATTGTTTTTCAAACGAGATTAGGGTTTTACTTGCATTGAAATCCTCATATCATTTATTTTTTTCGTAATATTTCAATTTTTCTATTAATAATCAATATTCAAGATAATTTTACCTTATATATAAATTTAAATCTTAAAAAAACATTTTCCTAAAAACAATTTTTACGCTATAGAGTGTATTTATTTTAAAATTATCTTTTGACACCATTAAAAATATTATTTGATAAAATGATTTTCCAATTTCAAATTACAAGCGTCATGTTAGGTAAAAAGGTATATATTTATATTTTTCTTTAAAATTAATTACTTCGGTTAGAAATTAATTACCCATGTAAAAGTAAGCTTGGGTAATAGGACAAGTGTTATAACCAAAGCCATAAATCTGAAAAATATGTCTCAAAATGGAGTGTTTGAGATGAGTTTCAACCCAAATTCATTTTATTATCCTTTTTCCTATTTTTGGACTTTAATAATTGAATATTTTTCACACCCTGACCACATTTTCTCTTTTATTTTATTATTTTCTTGGAAGTTATTTTTTTGGTTAAGGTTTTGGAGAAGTTCCTAGCTTGAATTTTTGAGTTTTGGAGGTTTTGGGTGAGTCCTGGCCCTGTGTAAGGTTTCAGAAAAATTGTGTGAGGCCTATGGTAAATTGTGTGGCTCCTTGATGATGTAAATAAATTGAACATAGTAAGGATAGACGGACGAAAAACATGCAGGGGAGGATTTTAATTGGATTAAAACAATAAGCACAGTTGGAACATGTTTTCTAAAACTGTGCAGCCAACTCATGTTTGTTTCAATTAACTCTAGTAGGGTGCTTATGGTGGGCGCATGGTAGGCACATGGTTGGCGCATGGTTTAGAAAACCACACGACATTCTATTATTATTAAAAACTAAAATTTCTATGTTTACCCTCCCATCTATTAAAATCATTCTGGGTTCCCTCTCCCCTTGATCGACCTAGGAACACCAGGGGGATTTCAAAACCCCCTCTCCTTGCCCCCTGTCACGAACCGAATCTGGTTTCCACAATTAAAAGCACCAAACCTGGCCCATGGAAAGGCCCAAAGGTCATTCCCTATCCCCACAGGCTGGAATAAGTGCTTGGGTATCATTTATCTTGGTTTGGGAACGATTTACCTGAATAGGTATACATAAAACATAAAAAATATTTAATAAAATGAATCTTAAAAATTCATACCAGCATGGTTTATACAAAAATCCTGAACTAAATACATAAGTTCAAATGAAGTACAAAAGGTCTAAAGACACAATGAAATAGCAACAAAACAGCCCCATGGACTTCACATGACAAGGGGTCATCACCCCCCAAGCCGTCTCAATAACTCCATCCTAAGGATGTGGACTAACAACTTGAACCGCCATCACCCTTAGCCTTTCCTTTACCTGAGTCATGCATAACCAAGTATAATTACACCCAATTGGTTTATGTAGGGTGTGAGACTAATCCCAATAGGATACCACCCAATTATTTTAAATAGAATGTAATACAATGTGAAAAGGCAAGCAGTTTTAATATGCAAAGAAAAACAGTGATAAAATCTATGAAATGAAACTTTCAATTGAAAACAGTTTTCAAGATAAAATTTTCAGAATGTTCAAAAATTTAAATATACATGTGACATACTATAAAGTACTTCCAAAAAACCCCAATAAAAGGGTAAATTACACAAATCCAATGAGCACCAAACCTGGGAACACCCCTAGGCAACTAGATAGTCTCGGGCCCTATGTACCTCGTACCTTGGTGTAAAGTATCCATGTCAAAATCCTTTCTCATCCATGAGCCACTAGTAGGGAACATAAAAATAACCTATTGGTCCCCAAATAACATCACATAGTTTAGTTAGATTTGTTTTTATCCATTTTCTCAGTGAAATAGGGACACAACCCATCCGGTCCACTAGTCGTACTAGTACATATCCGTCCACCTAAGTACTCGGGATTCCCCTTTTGTGCTCAAACAATTTCAGAAAACAACACACATAATTTTGAATATAAAATATCACTACTGTTCACAAACAAACAATACAGTAGTTGCACAAATTTTTTACCATTTAAAACACACAATAAAATATTCGGATTTTCAATAAAACAACCTCTCAAAATATCACATTGTTTTGCACCCAAACTCTTTAAAATATCCACTTTGCACACTATGTGAACACTTTTAAGCCAAAAAAAATTTCAGTTCAATACCCATTAATTAAACCAATAATTCAGTTATGAGGCATCCCAATATGAACCAAGAAGTTATATGTTTTATAAACCACCATTTTCACACAAATATGGAACTTAAAGCCCCCTTTCTTCCCAACCACAATTTAAACAAAATTTCGCAGCAACAGCCAAAAATAATAAACATTTAAAACATGATTTTCAGTCCTAATACAGTTCAATAAAATCAAATATGTAATTATAGGTCATCCCAAAGTGAACTAATAAAATATTTGTATTAAAAACCCCCAAATTCACTAAAAATTGGAACTTAAAATTCATTGGCATTATAAATGAAACTCAAACCAATTTTTACAGAAACATTCAAATGAAATAAACATTAAAATACCATGAACAGAACAATCTAATTCACAAAAATTTCATGCACTATGGAATCACCTACCAAAGTAACAAAAACCCTTGAATCTCTGTGAGGAAATCAAATCGCACCCCCACCGCACCATGAGAGACCTAGATCAAACCTAAAACCACAAGAATTGGCCAAGAAATCCCAAATTTAAACCCTATGATTGAAAACCTAGTTTCTGGACATTATTAAACTCAATGATAATCAAAGAAACCCTAATAAAAATGAATTCAACCCAAAGAAATTTGAAAGAGGAATTAAAAGGGCTCATTTACTTGAAGTATCTTTAATTAATCACTCCAAAACACCAATAGATGAAATTTAAAACATCCAAAATTCAGGGTTCATTCGAAAATGAATTATTAGGTCATTTAGGAACTATAATAGAGGAAAAATATTGATAATTGAGAGTGTTATGAAAGAAATACTTTACCTCTTCAAATCTGGACGATTTGAGGAAGCCTATGAATTTTGACACCAAATCACGATTAACCAGACCTCCAAAGAGGGGGGAGAGAGTACAGGTGTGCGTCAGGGTTCAATGGGCTTGGATGATACTTATAATCACCGAAAAATCCAAAAAATTGAATATGTTATAACATTATCAAAATTCATTTTTAAAACAAGAATTGGGATTTCGGGAAGGCCCAACCCCTTAGATAAAAACCCAAATAAACCTTGGTTATGGATTTATAAAGGCTCCAAATTCACTTGGTGGTGTCAATATGTTAAGGTAGGCCATGTAGGAATTTTAATGGATGAAAAATGTTGAAAAATAAAAATGTTATAAAAGAAACAAAATTTATTTTTCAATCTGGAATTGGGCTCATGGTTTGACCTAATTCATGAAAACTCATCAATTCCTCCATAAAACCTAGGGAAACCCCCAAAACAAAGCAAGGATGTAAATTAATTGAAAAATACCTTTAAAATATGTCATTTATGTGACAATTCTTCCCACCATGAAGGTCATTACACCCCAGAAAGTCATCATGAAGCTTGGTTGGAAAACAATGTGATATTTTGAGAGGTTGTTTTATTGAAAATAAAAATATTTAATTGTGTGTTTTAAATGGTATAAAATGTGTGTAGCTACTGTACTGTTTATTTTTGACCAGTAGTGATATTTTATATGCAATAGGAATTGTGTTGTATTCTGAAATTTTTTGAGCACAAAAGGGTAATCACGGGTACTTAGGTGGGCAGATATGTACTAGTACGGCTGGTGGACCAGATGGGTTGTGTCCCTGTTTCACTAAGAAAATGGATAATGACAACTCTATGTAAACTATTTGGATTATATTTAGAGACCACTAGGTTATGGGTATGTTCCCTACTAGTTGATTGTGCACAGGAATGGATTGTGACTTGGATACTTTACACCGAGGTACGAGTTTCATAGGGCCCGAGACTATCTAGTTGCCTAGGGGTGTTCCCAGTTTTGGTGCTCATTGGATTTGTGGTATTTACCCTTATATTGGGGTTTTTTGGAAGTCCATTAAAGTACCTCACATGTCTATTTAAATGTTTGAACATTCTGAAAATTTTATCTTGAAAACTGTTTTCAATTTAAAGTTTCATTTCATAGATTTTATCACTGATTTTCGTTGCGTATTAAAACTGCTTTCCTTTCTCACATTGTATTGAATTATATTTGGAATCATTGGGTGGTATCCTATCTAGATTAGTCTCACACCATACATACACCCCTTGGGTGTAAGTAGTCTTGGTTATGTTTGACTCAGGTAAAGGAAAGGCTAAGGGTGATGGCAGTTCAGGGTGTTAGTCCCCATCCTTGGGACGGAGTTGTGGAGACGTCTTGGGGGTGATGACCCCTTGTCATGTGTAGTCCATGGGGATGGTTTTTTTCTGTTTAATTGTGTCTTTGAAGCATTTGTACTTCATTTTAACTTATGTATTCATTTTTGGAATTCTGTATAATCCATGATGGTTTTAATTTTTCAGATTCATTTTATCAAATATGTTTTATGTTTTATGTATACATATTTGGGTAAATCATTCCCAAACTAAGATAAATGATACCCAGGAACTTGTGCCAGCCCAAGGGGACTGGGAACACCCTTCGGGGCTTGCCATGGGCCGAGTTTGGTGCCGTTAATGGTGGCTACCTGATTCGGTTTGTGAAAAAATGGTATCAGAGCTCCAAAGAGGGCGGAGAGAGTTCCAACGCGTGGCTGGTTTCAATGGGCTTGGATGAGACTTGGAATCACCTAAAAATCTAAAATATTGAATAAGATATAACATATACAAAACTCATTTTTAAAATAGGAATTGGGCTTTCGGGAAGGCCCAACCCCTTAGATAAAAACCCAAATAAACCTTGGTTATGGATTTCTAAAGGCTCCAAATTGAATTGGTGGTGTTAATAGGTTAGGGGAGGCCATGTTGGGATTTGAATGGATGCAAAATGTTGAAAAATTAAAATTTTATAAAAGAAACATAATTTATATTTCAATCTGGAATTGGGCTCACGATTTTACCCAATTCATGAAAACTCATCTATTCCTACATACAACATAGTGAAAAATCAAAAATAAAGCAAGGATGAAAATTAAATGAAAAATACCTTTAAAATATTTCATGTATGTGACACCCCCCTCCCACATGTATTCTTTTATAAGGTTATAAGGTGAATTTCTTTTAGTTTTTGAAAGGATTCCATGTCAGATGTCAAATCTTATACTTCATCACCCATATCAGATAAGTCTATTTGCTTTACATGAGAAACTACACTCCACACGTCATCCATGGCATATTACACATAATATACCAATTTATATTGTGATGATAAGATATAAAAATCTTGTAATTCATGGTCACTAACACCCATCATGTGAGAGAAGTTCACAAAATTAAGTTGCAAGGAATATCTTTTAACACCACTGATAATATCGACCCAATTTTATTTGAATGATACTACTAAAAAATACCCATGGTAATTTAATTTGATAATATAAGTCAAATTTCCTTTGTATCCCACTTTGAAAAATGAAAATAGACAACTATTATATGTTTTCAAACCCCTTCCTGGTCGACTATATGAAATTTAAAGCTGGTCACATTGTAAGCGTCGAACATTCTAGCCCCTTTTAGAGGACCTCGATCAAGAAACATCAAATCAACTGAAAAATCATCTTGAGTATTGGTATTCATTATCTTAAAAAATTAATATAAATTATTTTCTTTGCAAAATATATGTTTCAAACTAATATTCTTATTGATTTCAATATTTATGAAATTACACGTCGTGAAAACCATTCTAAAATATCTTTATTAACAAAATTTGCAATGTATTTATAATTTCTTATTCAACGTCACATTCATCTCTTGGTTTGTATCCTCAAAACATTAATAAATGGATCTATAATTTCAATATTCAACAACACATATCTATGTCCCTGTAATAATTATATTTTTCTCAATGTAATATTCTAGCTCCTCCCAAGTGATAGGCCAATAGCAAGAATGATTTTGATTTCCCATGTAATTAGTATTGATTTCTTGTGTCATCAACACATCCAACTCGATTAAATATTGTCTCAATATCAACAATGGATTGAGAAAAAAGGTAAAAAATATCTCTACAAAATATCCTTTAGAAATAGAGCTTTCAGTTTGAGCTTTATTTTTCACGTATGATTTTAAATGCCCAAGATATCTGTGAAATAAAATAAAAAAACATAATAGTGTATTTAATGAAGTGAGAAGAATTTTTTATTTAAATGAAAAACATATAAATAAAGTCTCTCTCAATTGGATACATCCATCAATAATATACGGGGCCTCCTTATTTAGCATCCTCATCTAAATTCATAGTTAAATGCATCATGATAGTAACAAACAGTGGAGGAAATATCATCTCTATTGCATAAAGTGTCAATAAAAATATCTCTTAATGGTTTTAAAGATCAAATGTTTTTATAGTTTTCTCACATAGTTGTCTAAATAATGTGAAAAATTGTAGTAAAATAGTTGTATCCTTTTTAGGTAATAATATATGCAACGCCAATGGTAGTAACTATTGTAACAAAATATTTGAATCTTGAATTTTCAATCCATGTAACCTAGTATGATTTAAGTCAACACACCTTGAGGTGTTACTTTAATACCCATCAGATACATTCACATTTTTTAAAAATCAAAGGAATGTATCTTTATCCCTATCTTTTATTTGAGAAATTAGTGGTGAATAATTTCCATTCACATCTAGCCAGAGATCATGCTTTATGTTCATGATTTTTATGTTTTTCTGAGCATTGATATGATCATTTGATTTTCCATTACCATTAAGAAATGTGAAGATTAAATTTAAAAAGATATTCTTCTAAAAATTCATAACATCAAGATTATTCTGCAAAAAATTAAATTCCCAACACAGAAGATTAAAGAATATAATTTTTTTCTTCCATTATTGCATTCCGATTTCACTTGACAATGCACTTTAAACTCATTTCCCACTACCATTCAAATAATGCACCTTCCAAAATTCTATGTAAACATTTCAAGTTTTGATAATATTTAATAACTAGTTAACAACTTTAAAGGAAGTCTATGATCAGGAGAACCATTGAATTTTGACTTGTTAAATCGAAATCTATGGGATGAATCGAGAAATATCCAATGTCACAAGAAGAACCATGTTTTATTTTGAGTTAGTAATTTAGGCTCAAAATAAAAGATACAAATAAGATAATAAAAACATGTATAAGTGTTCCAACTTTCTAAATTCCGAAGCTTAGGGATGTCACTAATGGTCCACATTACAACAGCTTGAATTTTGAACATTGTTCTAGAAGATTCTTCATATGTATCAAAATTGTTGCTCTATAACTCTTGTAATTATTCAACATGAGGTTGTATGTATATATCAATATAATTTTCAGAATAAAAAATTCCATGAATAATCATCAAAATAATAAAAGATGTTTTTTTTCATACACACAACAGAGGACGATTGTAAGGGATCAAAACGACTATCCAAATGCTATAATTGGTGCTAAAATACCCAAAATGGGTTGAATCCATCAGCAACTAATCCCAATCGAACACTCCTAGGATCAGATGAGAAATATGTATGTATTAAATTAAATTTCTTCCAAGATTTTGAATCTCTTGGATGTCGTATTAACCCATCATTTTTATCATTTATAGAATTCCACTTAATGTGTTCAGTGGTTTTTGATGACATGATTAATATTTTCAATCAAGGATTTAAAGGAAAGTAATTAAAAACCATTATAGGAATGTTCCTATTCTTCTTCGTAGTAGTATGTTGATTTAGACTTCTGAAATCACCCATTGGCTTCCATCTAGAAGAAGAATTTTTTTTTAAATCCTATATCATTGAATCCTCTCTCTAATAAAGCATATAGTCATTGGGACACATGTATTTTTGTATAACTTTGACCATGATTGTAAATAGCGTTTTGCATATCATAAAAAGATTGAGGAATATTTTATTCAGGCAATGCATCACAAAAAAAATCCAATATCAAAGGTATTGACTTATTTGTAATTACACATAGGCATTTGTTATGGTTCAACTTCAGTCGAATATTTTTTTTGAATATTTCAAAAATACACTTTACAACTCTAAATTTCTACTATCAACTAAACCATGAAACCCAATTGTCTACTTAGTGAAGTTTTCTATAACATTATTCCCCACATAATCAAGAGTAGGATCCAATAATATGTTATAATTTTGATTGGGTTGTACTATATTCTTAAAAACACCACTTGTCAAGATGTTACTTATAGCACTCTCAACAGGTTATTTTGATATATTTTGATGTTGATTTCAGTGTATTGTAATGAAGAATGCATCATTTTAAGGTTTCTCATTTCATTTTCTATTTTTGATGAAGTTGGGAGATCATTTTTTGGATTGACATCAGTGATAAAAATTTCTATAACATTTGATTCTTTATTCCAAATCAAACATAAATATTGATTAGGGAATTGCTTTAATATCATGTGTTCATAAACTTCATATCTATTCAACCATCTTCTAAATTTATATTTATGAAATGGTCATCTTATTCTCCCATCAATGAATCAGTTGGAAATAACAAAATCTAAAAACTTCTATAAACCCTTAACATAATGAGGCATGTTCCTCGGTAATGTGTTAAAGATTTTTTCCATATCACAATGTTCATTCACTTTATTAAAAAAAATAAAACACATAATTATTACTAAGTAGGAAAAGAGATTAATGGAAGTGAAAAAAACACAACCCAATTAGTTATAAGAATATTGATATAACAATAAAAAAGTCAAAGTAAAAAAAGTAAATGAATCATGGATAGTATTAGGTATGATAGAAGTAGAAGAAAAATCCTACACACATTAATTTAAAATAGGAATCATTTGAGAAACACTATAGCAACAAAAATTTTAGATGAACCAAGTAATTATCCTTCATTATAGTAGTGGATTTAGAGTACCAACACATCTCTAGGTTGAGAGGGAGGCATATAATGCTTCACTAGCATTTATAATGGGGATCTAAGAGATTATATTTATTTATTTCATATTCTATTTTTACTTATTTATAGATGGAACATCTCAAACTAATTAGAGTGGTTTTAAAATTACCTAACAGATCAACTTCATACCAAGAGGGAGTATTTGGAGATGTTTTATTTATAGTGAATAATTTTATCTTTCTAACTGATTTTTATGTTTTAATCATATAGGAGGAAAATACCTCTTCTTATTCACCTTTAATATTTGATAAACCTTTCCTAGAAATATAAAATGAAATCATAAATATCTAGGAAGGTAATATAATAATGGAGTTTGGATAAAATTATTTCACTTTTATATTTTTGGTTCCATAATGTACCCATAATAAAGTAATTCAATATTTTTAAATTGTCACATTCTAATGAGTATAATCTATGTAATGAAAGTTGTTTCATATAATAAATTTTCCATTTGGAAAAGAAATAAAGATATGATAATTTGATAAAAACAATTAGGAAAAACATAAATATTATATCCAACCATATGAAGATGAAATAAATTTTTATTTATTTGATGGATTTTACTATATATTCAATAAAAAAGTGTTCGATACATCATCTCTAGCATATGATGTTTAAACCACATAGTTTAGTAGCCCAAATCATTTTTATCTTCAGTTTATCCTCTAGATTTAGAATTAAAACCCTTGTATACTAATTTAACATATGTATTCATAATAAAGGGAAACCAGACACCAATGATAATTTCAAGAAAATTTTCACTTAAAAAAGAACAAAATTTGATAGATATTTTGAGAGAAAATTCTCGAGTTACAGGCTGTAATTAAGGAGACATTCTGGGAAAGTAGTGTAAATGTTCTTAATATTTGTGTAACAATAAAGAAACTAGACTTCAATAGAGTGGATTCTGATTTTATAGTATTAATACCTAAACTATAAAGTGATATTGTTCACTACATTATTAATAATTCAATACAACAAAAGCCGTGTTTAGCAGCGGTTTTGTGGTGGCGGTTCACAAAACCACCGCTAAACATTTTCGCCGAAAGGTTTCGTGGAAGTTTTTAATAATCCGAAGCTAAAACCGAAAATCATTTCACAATCCCAAACCTTCTTCCCCTACCCCGATTGTTCCCCAAACCCTCGCGACCTACCTTCTTCCTCTAACCCCCCCGGCGACCCGCACACCTATGGCGACCCTCGACCTCCGGCGACCCGCGACCTATGGCGACCCGCGACCTCCGGCGACCCGCAACCTCCTACTCGATCAAGCAGCACAAATCTCCCCAGTAAACCCATTTTCATTATTCTTTTTTTCCTTCAATTAGTTTGTTTTTTATTGTCAATGATAATTTTTGGTAGGATAGGGGAATTATAACCCTTACGGTGTGATCTACGGGTTTTCTTTTTTATCACGCCCTAGATTTATGGTAGGATTCCCATGAAATTGACATTTTTAATTTTAAAATCATTAAATATGTGTTTTTATCACCATCTTTTATTTATATAATCTAATTTCAATCTTTGTATATAATTAATTTCATTCGCAAATGTTGGTCTAATCATGTTTTATGATATTTGACTTTGTTTTGTGAAATATCGCACACATAATGTCGGTCCAATTGTGCTTGGATTTATAATATTACTTTCAACTATTTCTTGTTGTTATACTTTTTTCTAGGTGTTAATTATTATTGTGCACCATTTGGTTAATTCATTGGGTTTGAAAAATCGGTGGTTTAGGCCTAGTTTTATGAAAATGGTATTATCCGATTATAGTTGTACATGCTGGTTTTTAGTGAAATGTTTCATTTATTTCTCACCAGATTTGGGATTTTTAGAACCATATTTATAATTTTTAATAAGTTCCTGGAATGTAAATTGGTGTTTTTTAACATTTTGAGATTCAACTGAATCTGTTTGCTAAGACTTTCTTTCCTAGTCTTAAGAATGGTTCCCAATTAGATTTTATAGGAAAATTATATAGGTATACCTATTATCATATTCCGTTTTAATTATTTATATGACTGAAATTTATAGGATTCCAAATTTCATAAACTAGGGAGGTAGAATGTAATGGTTTAAAGGAATTTTTGAATATCCTTGAGTATCACATCTCTTATTCAATGGTGATATGTTCATATTTTCATTTAATATAAAATATATATTGAATATTTAAAAAAATTAGATTATAATTATATTTCATATACTGGAAAAGGGATAATCAATTTTAAATCAACATCATAGATTCCATGAATGTTTCTCAAAGTCATGTTACTCTTATGGAAGGAATAATTGATTTAAAGATAATAGATTATCCACTCACATATCTCAGTATACATCTTATTTATGAATATTTTCGAATTAATAATTTCAATTAAATAACTGATGAATTTTTTCTAAATAATACCAAAATAAGTAACTCTATAACATTCATATGAGGGAAATATTAGCTTGAATCTCAATGTGTTAACTATAGTTTCCATTAATCTTCATTGACGAACTATGATCCAAATAGAGAAAAAAAATTTATTCAAAATATTTTATCTAAATTCTTTTTGGACTTAAATGAAAATAATATTCCTTATTTGAAATGGTCAATGAAAATTTCATGACATACTGTTGAAGGAATATTATATATCAAGGGTCTTTATAAAGTCATATAATCCCATAAAACAAAATTATAATTGAAATATTTATATATCCAAGACTACTAGGATTATTTTTGGATGTAAAATCATATTCAAACAAATGATATATGGCTTGATTGAAATTATTGTTTTGGGTATGATTGGTGGATATCACTCAAAAGATTCTCAAATGACAGCCTCTTCCCTTTCACATGAATATGTGGAATATATTCTGTCCTATGAAAAAATTGTGAAGTAGTTTGTACCATCTTTGAGATACAATCTAGTAGGTTGTGGACTATCATCTCATGCAACATTATCCCCACCAGATAGTCCACTACCACAATGGTATACAGAACCATTTTTTCAAGTTCATGAGCCTCCCAAAGTATAATAATGTGGAAATGAAGAGTTAAACTGAACTTCTGATTGGAGAATATGATATGAAACTATAACCACTAATCAGTTTTCTAATATATTAAGGATGATCACTACTTCCAACATCATAATTCTGGGGTCACTCAATCATGATAGGGTTTTTTTCAAACCATTTGGGAGACACATTTCTACCTCTTGAACCTTATTTTGAATTATATAATATCCAAGAGCATTGGGATGACATTTTCCATTAACGTTACATGGTTTATTTAGCAGGGCTTCTGGTGTCATATCCACCCACATCAACAAGATACCACTAGTACCATCTACAATGATGTCTTCAGAACATTTTTCTAATCCATATAATTTTTAAGGAAGTGTCCCCACCAGTACAGATTTTCATCGTAGGGAATTATGTTTCTCTCCACTTCAATCCCATCCTATGATTGCCAAATCTGCCCAATGACGTCAATAATGTGCCTCTGTGCATAGTCACCTTGAATATAGATGAGATTGTTTCAGTTAGGGAGTGATAAACTAAATTAAATTCTGAGTAAGAGGACCCAGCCTTTGCGGTAGCACTATATCTACTGGACAAACCAAGTGTTGACACCCACCATCAAAGAAAGACGCATGGCCTTTCAGATTCCTCTATGTAATTACCCTTACACCAAGACCCCAACTAGGGTAAAGGACCGACCAGGACTGCTAATCCCTATGACCCGTCTAGTTCAATGTAGAATATAGTTGATCCTGGTATGACTTATATGTTTCAGCATATTTCCGTATAGAAGATTCCCATTAATGAGCTCCATGCTAATTAGTTTCTACAATATGGAGATATATGATATAATCTTGTCCTATATCCACTAGAAAATTAGGGGAATCAAAAATTCATTCAGAAAATAATTCCCTTTAATCTGGAAAATCAATTTCCTCTCAATTCGGTAAATTTAGGAGCCTATGACAAGTGATCACACTATTTATTGTCTAATCCACCAAAATTGAATGAGAATCTTCCTCGTGACCTGGATCTAGTAATTCGCCCAGTTGTTATACCTATCACTTCATGGGTGGTTTAGCCTACCTACCATGTTGATGATATTATAAATTCATTAGTTTTCATTGATCCTGGCTCAGAATGGAATACATTCTTAGAGGACACAATGGAAAACCTCATTGTATCCTTTGAGGCCCTGGAGATGTGATAAGTGGAAATACCACTTGATGGAATGTCATAATATGTATCGGTTTATGATATGTCAGCACCAATAGAATTTGAGAATCCAACAATTCCCCCCTTCAATGGGATGTGTAATCTTCTACAACACCTAGCCCATTTTATTTCAATGTGTGGCCCTATTTTGTGAACTCTATCATAGTAGGAAGACACAAAGCACTACGTTTTGTGCTGACATTAGAAGGGCCAGAGTTTTTCTGGCACATCTAGTTATCCATTGGGTCTATAGCTTGTTGGGAAGACCATCATAATCAATTTATCTTTCAGTTTAGCACCACCATGGGAAATTCCAGAACATCTGACTACTTTATTTGAAAACAACGACCAGATGAGTGAGTCATAGACATTGTCGCTAGGTGGAAGGGCCTCAAGAATTCACTTGACAAGTCATTAACTCACAAATATATACTGATGATGTGCATGGTGAATGGTAAGGCTAAACTGGTTCCCTCCCCCATCACTCCAAACATTATTGGTGGATTCATAAAATTCTCTAATAGGACTCATCGCCAGGAGAAATCCATCCAACATGCTAAGAAGGTGTTAATTTTTTCACTCAGGTATCCTATGAAAAGAGACTCTATGTTCTAGATTGATATTGTTTCATAGGTTGAGTCCCCGAGTCTACTATAATTTTTACCAGTAGATCAGCCTTTATAGCCACACTAAGGAATAAACATCTTACTCAGCCTCAGGCTATACATCAACCATTGTAGAACGAGTCAGCACCACCCCCTCAAAAACTACTACCTACTCTAGTTAATCAGGCTTTATCCCCATATCAGCCTCCATACCCTCATCAGGGATAGACTCCTATAGATCCCTTTAAATATAAGAGAAATTGGACCTACACATTTTATGAGTATTAGTCAAATTCATATTGTATCTGTCATAGAATCATTGGGTGTCAGTTGATCCAATGGAAATTATGGTAGTGAATTTATGGTAATATTTGAGTCATGAATTTAATATCATGATCTTATTAAATCACAATAGATATTACAAGAATTTGTTTATAAATTTATCTCTATTTACATAAATAATAAAATAGATTTACCAAAAATGGGTAAGGTTAAAAAAACAATACATAATTTTATTCTTACATTTATGATCACAATCAGTGGTTGAACACTAACCCATATTTATGTTAACATACCCATTTCATTTTCATTTATAAAAAATCATGGAAAAACATTTCTCTCAAAAACTCCTTCTTAAACAAATGAAAATAGTCATTCCAATTTGATATATCAACTTATCACTTAAGAGAAATTAGGCTAATTTTCATAGGCTAGAGATGGAACCACCTACCTCAAAGCTCAAGTCACACATTCCCGTAATGGGATCCACCAACAATGAAAACCCAATGATGAAAACGAAGGCCCTAGAATATAATAAAAACCTTAATATTAATATAAATTAGAAAAGAAGGGGTTGGTGGAAATGGAAAACACCAAATACCTCAAGAAAAGACATCCGCCGCACCAGAACTAACCAAGGAATGGCCTCCATAATGAGATCTCCCAAAGGATCTAGAAGAATACACAATGATTCAAAAACTTAGGCCACCAGATCTGATAATGTTACCCCAGGGTGCCACCATTATCAAGAGAAACGAAGAATCAGAAATATTTCTTACCCAGAGAGATGCGCCACAACTATAATAAAAGATCCAATGATGAATGGATCAATCTAGATGGAGCATAGTCTCCGATAAAAACCCGAGAAGATCTCTAGGTAAGGATCCAAGGGCCTGGAGAAAAGAACTGAAACCAAAATAGCCACTCGCCTATTTTAAATGCGATCAATGAATCATCTTTATTATATTATGCATACTTTATGATCAATGGGTCATCTTTATTATATTATGCATACTTTATGATGAATGGGTCTTCTTTAATATATTATGATCAATGAATCATCTTTATTATATTATGCATACTTTATGATCAATGGGTCATCTTTATTATATTATGATTCTGCAATCTTACACTATTGTATATTTTGTGTAGGCACATTGTGATATACATGGATAAAAGCTGGATCACATTAATGAAAAAAACACCTCAGTATGTTAAGGGTTTGAATGAGTTTTTAGATTTTGCGATTTCTAATCGATCCGTTGAAGGTAGAATAAGATGTCCATGTCCTAAATATAAATTTAGAACATGGTTGAAGAGAGATTAAGTTTATGAACATTTAATATTGAAGCAATTACCTAGTCAATATTTGTGTTGGAATTGGCATGGAGAATCGAACAATATAGAAAGATTGAGCATTGATGTTAATCCACAGAATGAGGTCCCAAGTTCATCGACAATGGAAAATGAAAAGAAAAACCTCATAAATGATGCATTCAGCACTGCAAGACACCACTATCATCATCAAAACATATCAGAACAACCAGAAGAGGGTGCTACAAATTGCAACGTGACATGTTATTTTTTTGAGACTGTAACCCAAGTAGATCAAGATTGGAACATATCATTTGATCCTCCTCTTGATTCTGTGGAGCCAAATGTAACGGAAATCTTCACTGGTAAAAATGTGTTTCATGATTTAGTTGACGATGGAAATCAAGATTTGTATGGTTGGTGTTTGAAATATTCAAAGATTTCATTTTTGCTGAAGTTGTACCATATCAAATGTCTATGTGGAATTACAAATAAGGAAAGGTCCATGATATTGGAATTTATTCGTGATGCATTTCCTGAAGCAAAAATCCCAGAATCTTTTTATGATATGAAAAAAGTTGTTAACAAGCTTGGTCTGAATTATATGAAAATACATGCGTGTCCCAAGGATTGTATTCGTTATTGGAGAGAGGATTCAAGTAGACAGAATTTCATGAAATGTTCTTCTTCTAGATAGAAGTCAAAGGGTGATGTTGGAAGTCTGACTGAACATAATTTCATGAAGAAGAAGAAAATGAACACACCTACAAAGGTTTTGGGTTACTTTCCTTTGAAGCCGCAATTGCAAAGATTATTCATGTCATCAAAAACCGCCGAACACATGAAGTGGCATTCTGTAGATAATAAAAATGATGGATTAATGAGACATCCATGATATTTCCAATCATGGAAGACATTTGATTCATTACATCCAGATTTCTCAGCTGATCCTTGGAATGTTCGATTGGGATTGTCTGCCGATGGATTCAACCCATTTGGGACTTTGAGTACAAGTTCTATCATTTGGCCAGTTGTTTTTATCCCTTACAATCTGCCTCCATGGATGTGTATGCAACAATCATCTTTTATCATTTCAATGATTATTCCTGGAAAACAAATGCCTGGAAATGATATTGATGTATACTTGCAAAATTTGATTGAAGAATTGCAGGAGTAATGGAGTAACGGTGTTGAGACATTTGATGTTTGTTCTAAAACAATGTTCAAAATGCATGCTGCTTTACTGTGGACCATTAGTGACTTCTCGAGGCTTGGGAATTTATCTGCTTGGAACACTTATACGGGTTTGGCTTTCCCCATTTATAACATTGATTTTGAGCCAAACGACTACCTCATATTAGAAAATGGTGCTTCTTATGCCATCAAAGATTTCTCGATGTATCTCATAAATTCCGGCTGAACAAATCAAAATTTAATGGTTTCATTGATCGTAGACCACCTCCAAAGTTGTTAACCCATTCTGAAATATTGACACAGCTTGAAAATGTTGAAACAAAATTTGGGAAGGTTCATCATTTGAATGATAGAGGAAAACGGGTCCGAAGTGCATCGTCAAGTGAAATCAGAACACAACAGTGGAAGAAAAAAAGTATATTCTTTAAACTTTCGTATTGGGAATTTAATTTGTTGCACCACAATCTTGATGTGATGCATATTGAGAAGAATTTCTGTGATAATTTGATTTTCACGTTACTTAATGAGCATGGAAAGTCGAAGGATCATCTTAATGCTCGCAAAGACTTACGAGTAATGAACATAAAACGCGATCTCTGGCCAGATGAGAATAAAAAGTATGCTCTGGCCATTTTCGTAATGAAAAATAGGGATAAAGATACGTTCCTTCGAATTTTAAAGAATGTGAAGGTATCTGATGGGTATTCGAGTAACATCTTGAGGTGTGTTGACTTGAATAATCGTAAGTTACATGGATTGAAAAGTCACGATTCACATATTTTGTTACAGAAGTTACTACCATTGGCATTACGTACATTATTACCTGAAATAGTTACTGCTGTTGTACTCCAATTCTGCACATTTTTTAGGCAATTATGTGAGAAAGTTGTACATCCATTTCAGCTTGACAACCTCCAGGAGAGGTTTGTATTGAATCTTTGTGCAATGTAGATGATCTTTCCTCCATCGTTTTTTGCTATCATGATGTATTTAATTGTGCATTTGGTTGAAGAAGCTAAATTAGGAGGCCCTGTTCATTATCGATGGATGTATCCAATTGAGAGGTATTTTATTTATATGTTTTCCAGTTAAGTAAACTATTTTTTACATTTAAATAAATGCATAATATTATTATTATATTTCACATAAATCTTGGGCATTTGAAATCATACGTGAGAAATAAAGCTCACCAGAAGGCTCTATTGCTGAATGCTATTTAGCCAATGAATGTCTTAACATTTGTTCCAGGTATTTAGATGATATTGAGACAAGATTTAATCGACTTGGACGTGTTGAAGACACATTAACTCAATCTAAAATGCATTAGAAATCAAAAATATTTCCAGCTATTGGCCGATCATTTGGGAGGATCTCAAATGTGATACTGACAGAATTGGAATTATTACAGGCACATAGATATGTGCTTCTGAGTAGTGAAATTGCAGATCCATTTAATGAAGAGTTGAGGATACAAAAAAAGAGACGAATGAGAGTCCGAACAAGAAATGATAAAGATATAACGAAAGATGTGAGTAAAGAGCTTGTAGAATGGGTTGCACGACGTGTAAGTTCATAAATTTTGCAATAAATAAGAATATTAGTTTGACACATACAATTTCTAAATCTATTAAATTATATTTCATTTTTCAGATCATGAATCCTGATACTCCAGCAGACTTGTCAAAAGATTTGATGTTTCTTGCTAGAGGTCCTATAAAGCAAGTTAGAAAGTTCGACGCTTATAATGTGAATGGCTTTAGATTTCGTACAGTTGATCGAGAAGTGGGTTTGAAAACACAAAATAGTGGTATATTTACATTTTCTGAAGTGGAATACTATGGAAAGATCCATTATATTATTGAATTAATCTACCATGGAAATTTTTCTGTTGTTTTATTCAAATGAAAATGGGTCGATATTATCAAAGGTGTTAAAAGAGATTCATTGCAATTTACTTCTGTGAACTTCTCTCACTTGATGGATGTTGGTGATCATGAAATGCATGATACATATATCTTAGAATTGCAAGAAAAAATGGTATATTATGTGAATGATGTTGTGTATGAAGGGTGGAAGGTAGTTACTCACGTAATACAAAGAGATTTGTATGATATGGGTGATGAAGTGGAAGATTTGACCTCTGAAGTTGAATGTCATCAACAACAGGAAGTAGAATGATTTTTCCATTATGATATTGAAAATATTAGTCTTGCAAGGATGAATGAAGTGGATGAAGCAATGGACCAGGAAACCGAAATTATTGAAGGGGAAAATGATTGTATGTACAATTATTCATTCATACAGCAACCACTTGTTACATTTCTGCAGTCATTCATTATCATTGTTATATATATTTGGTTTGTTAGTACTGGGCATCTATTATCATTTTTAATTTTTTTTCTGCATAATTTTTTTGAAATATATATTTTTAACTTAATTTTATTTTATTAAATGATAGGAATTCCAAGGAGGAAGCGGTATACTATTTCTTCTAGTCCTACGATGGATGTCGATCCATCTAGGTCACTCCCCATGACATCTGAGGCACCATCTGCCTACACCCCCGCACCATCTCCCCTTGAACCATCTCTCACACCATCAGAGAGCCTCCCATTAGAGGCTGAGTAATCGACTCCCCCTTCAGGTGCCTCATCAGTTGGGCGGTGACAGACCAATTCCAGTTCATCCCTGACACACTGGAGGGTCACAGTCATAGGTATAAATTTTAGTTAAATAAATTTATTGCATTTTTTAATACTAATTATTTTCTCATTGAAGATGACAAAAATAAAACCGTGGAGAAACACTTAAAAAGCTTAGATGTTTGGAACTTTAATGGCAAAAAGATAGTCGTGCCATTTGATTCTTATGGGGTCCCTACGGATGATGCTGTGGGGTTACTTGGCCAGATTATAGGTCAGTTGGCAGCGGAGCCCATTTCCCTTC
Organism: Viscum album; assembly: GCA_963277665.1. Lineage (NCBI taxonomy): Eukaryota > Viridiplantae > Streptophyta > Magnoliopsida > Santalales > Viscaceae > Viscum > Viscum album. The sequence goes on along the minus strand of OY728157.1, from coordinate 194,174,400 downwards.
CCATTTCATATGATGATTAGAGACATATGCCTCCAAAATGGAAAAAATGAAGTTTTCGATTCTCAAATAATGGTAATTTTATCACATTATGGTTTAATTGAATGTCATGTTACTAATATGTTCAAAATTAATTTCTTTATACAGATGTTCTTCCACTTCACAATTACTGATGTGATAGCACAGAAGTGTAATTTGTAAAATCTCAGCAAAAAATTGAATGATCTCAAATGGAGATAGTGGTGTGATGTCAACAATACTTCGTTGACCTTGGAACAAATGTATGACAAGCTACCCTGTGGGGTACCGAAAGAGCAGTGGAATGTTTTTGTTGACAGACATCGTGATGACCACCGGATGGTATTGAAATATATATTATTATATTATCCTCATTTTACATTAATACATGTATATGAATAGGAGATGACATTGGATACATTACTTTTAAATTTCATTTTATTTATTTCAGGATCTTTCACGACAAAATGCATCAAATAGGGCGAAGCAAGTCATCCCTCACACGGCTGGATCAAAAAGCTTTTCTTGAAGCCGAATTACATTTGTAATATTTTGAATAGGAGATGGCTCTTTTGTTAATGAGCCTACCAAAGATGTTGGGGTGTGAAGTCAAATTTTTAACTTATTATCAGTTTTTACTATGTTAATATGTATTGATATTTTATTTATAGGTAAAAATTACAGAACTATGGGATGCCAGTCCTGGGAAGTCCTACTCAGTCTCCCATGATGACCCGGTTGCTCAAGTCCTTGGGAAGGAGCATCCTGGTAGAGTGCGCGGGATGGGTTTGGGACCAGTACCATCTGAGGTCTTTAGAAGGCCATCAAGTATTCCAGCCGCATCTACTCCTGGTTATGGTCAGCCCATACCTGAAGATGCTCAGAGGGATATTTCTTCTCTACGAGCCACAGTTCAAGACCAAGGGGCTCAGATATCCACTATGCAGAGTACGTTGACTGATTTATCTCAGCAGATGAGCAGATATGCCCCCAGTGGTAGTGCACCGAGTGGTTGTGAGCAGGTAAATCACAAAAAGTCACAATAATTTAGTTTGAAAACATTTATTGGTTTTAAGTTTAATTATAAATATGCAACAATATTTTATTTTCAATATAATTTTCTTACAGGTGGCAGTTGGAGGTGGAGGTGGAGAGGGTGACGATGCATCATCGGACCATGAGTAGTATTGTTGATGTGTTTAAAAAATATGGGAAATGTTGGTTTGTATATATAACATTTATGGTGTATGAAACCTTTAAAAAATCACTGTTCTTGGAGGAGCTTCAATGTCTAACCTTGAATGATCACAATAACCTCAGGTGGTAAAGATAATGATGTGTTTGTTTCATTGGATAGATGATATATGGTAATAGGCTCTTTGATGTTTCTGTTGTAAATTCAGCATTGGGAATTTGACTCATTAGAGTGTTTCATGTCCAAACAGGGGGTCAGAGGCTGGTCATTTGACCGGTGACATGAAGCTCCATATCTCTCAAAACCCTATCTCTCGTGCGTTTGTTTTGCAAGACAACTTGGCATGACCTCATCACAAGAACCATAAAAGAGACCTAATCATGTGATCATGTCACTTGACCTCTTTGTGTGATCACCTTGTCTAAATATCTCACTTAATCAATCCATGAACTAATCAATGGTAATTTATTAGAACTTTTATGCACACCCTTGTCTAAATATCTCACTTAATTCCGAACATGATATTCAAATTCGTTATTTGTAAAAATAAATGGCTGAGGATACATGAAATTCATGGGAATTTTGAAATATGGGAATTCATGTCATGAATTGGATACACAATGTGAATTATCCGAGTTCAGTTTTTTAAATGAGGTTTTATTAGATTTTTTCTCTAGTATTTAATACATAATTCCCAACTATCATTCTGAGTGAACACTAGGTGTCTTGAGGAAAAAATATATCCCACTTCATCCTTTATTTGATTCATGGGATATGGTGGATTCGTCTTGGAGATCCATGGCGTGTTCTCCTATTTTTATATTTCTTTCATTATGTACCTATTTTGGAGATCCAATATAGAGGTGGTATTTTTCTTTGGTGCGTGAATGTGCATGCATTTCTACAACCTCTTGTTTAGGTGTAGTTTCATGCATGGTTTCCATGCATGGTTGTGGTTTTTGAGTTTATTTCTCTTCATCCTACAGTGAAGTGTTAGAAGTGACTGCTTCCATGTGGTAGAGGATACCCATTCTCAATCTTCTATATTATATGTGAGGTATAATAAAGTTCATTCTCTCATTCAAGTAAATATTAAGGGTTTTTTAATAATAAAATAATTTATGAAAAATATCAATTTATGATAATGGGTAATTTTCTCATGCCTTACTGCATTATTATATGTTTTTGAGATATCTATGCTTGATTACATCTAATTCCAAATATAAGTACTATTGGGACCCTGTTTGTAATATAGTTGTAATGTTTTGAGGACACTTTCAATGTTGTAATGAAATTTCTCCCTAAATAAAAATAAAAGGAATATATTTTTTGGATAGTAATTGGTGTCCCATTGATGTATTCTTTGTGTGGGGATAACCACTATTAGTAAAAATGATATGTGATAATTCCCATGAATATTAATTGATGTCGTTATCTATGATGTTGTGTATAATTCATCTTATTGTGTTTCACTATATGGTTTAGGAAGTTGTATGGTGATGTTATTGACCAGATTGGTTGTGTAGTACAAGGGGATTTGATTCTTTGGTCGATTTTCATGTATGTGATTTTGGTAGTAGTGAAATGTGCTATGAAGAGGTTGTGGTACATGGTTATGGGGTCATGGATGTGGTGTAGTGGTTGTAGAATAATGTTTTTGTTGCAGATTCGTTGATTTGGTATGTGGTGATAGAGTTTCATGATGGTTTTAAGGAGTATTTGATTTTGTGATATGGGTTGGGCAATGTGGTGTGGAAAAAAGGTGGATGTGTGGTGTTGTGGAGATAGTTTTGTGAGTTGAATTAGTTGTAGCATGGATTGGATATGTCAGTTTCTCGGTTATCCATGAGATGAACTATGTTGATAATGTAAATGATCTAGGTTAGTAAATAAAAAATATTTATTGGAAATAGATATGTTATAAATTAATCAAATGAAAATGTAAAGTGTTATGTGAATTGTAATGGATAAAAAATAAAGGTGGTGAAACATGTATGTGGAAAGTGGAATGTTGTGTTGATAGTGTTGTGATTGTCTTGGGTGATTCAAATAATGATTTAGTTGGTTGTGATTATTGATTTGTGTTATGGTGTGGTGATCTAATAAGCTCAAGTGTAGTTTATGTGGACACATAGGTTTGGTATTGTGGGATATCTATATACCATGGATGTTTCTATTATTTTATACAACAAGCATAATTTATATAAAATTACCACTACTCAAAGGTTTATAGTTTTAGGTATTTTCACCAATAAATATGATGGTGGTGAAATTTAGGCATGGGTTTACACACATCCTCTCACTTCATTCAGAATTAGTGACACATGTTGGTGTTGGAGAATTCATAGAAACGATGTCATGTCCATGGTGCCTTCCGGTGGGAATTGATCTATTAGACCCAATTTCTATGAGTGATAAGTTATGTGTTTCTATGTGATATATTGTGGGGTAATTGATGGTAGGAGGATGGGACAATGATTATGTCCATCACATTCATGATACCATAAGAATCTTGTTGTAGTTTGGATGCCATTTGACAGAATATGTGTCTGTGGGTGGGAAGAGATGTTAGGTGGCAGTGTATTTGTCTACAAGTATGATTTATTGTGAAGTGATGGACTATGTGTCTACTGGTGGTATGTGATGTGATGTGATGGCCTAGGTGACTGTTGTTGGGATGTTGTGTGATGTGATAACCCATTTGTATAAGGGAAGGATTTGATGTGATGTGACGTGGTTTGTTTGGATGGGATGGGAGCATTGCTAATTAGATATAAGGTTGTGAGAGTGGAAAAGTAACGTCTAATCTATAGTGGGGTTACATTAATTTTTTTTTGAACACAGTTCCATATGATAATATTGGATCAATTTTTTGATGAGTAATCCATGGTGTACAAATGATTATTTAAATGAAATGTATGGGGTTATTGGTATATTCTATTTGATGGCCATCACATTAACACACCATTTTCACCTAAAATTGAAGACTTCATTAAGACCTAGATGATTATATCTTTTTTTCTCACACTACATATATATTATAGTTTTCAGGATACAAGAATAACTTTTGAGACTAAACTGGACATTACCAATTCAATTAGTATTCATGTTACTTAACTGGATTTCAATTATCTTTTGGAACATTGGGATAATTTTATGGAATCAAATATTTTCAATTTTGATCATCTGTAAATTATAAGTATAAATCTAGGTGACCCCCAATCTCTTGTTTCATTTGATGTTATCTTGTGTTTCATTCTAAATCCATAATTTTAGGTATTTTGTATGCTTTAGGTATTCTTTTTGAATAAGATCAACTTTTTCATCAACATTAAATGAATGGGTGTTTATGAATATTGCGTAGGTGGTGCATAAATTTTTTCCTTATTATATATATGTTGTATGTGTTGTTTGGTTTGTTTTCCAGGGCAGTGGTGGAGTATAAACAGAAATGCATTTTTTTCTCTGGGTCTCCATTTCGCGGCGGTTGTAACCGCTGCTAATGTTTTACCACATATACATTTAGTGGCGGTTAAAACCGCCACTAAATGTATTCGGAAGACTGTTTAGCGGTGGTTAGAACCACCGTGAAATCACGTCAGAATTGCGGCGGTTTTAACCGCTGCTACGAAGGCGCCTGGAACGCCTGAATTTCGTGGCGATTATAGCCGCCGCTAATTAAATTTCCCTTAAAACTGCCGCTAAATTTTCCAAAAACTGCCACGAATTGAGGTACTACGTTGCTTTTCATTGACCGCCGCGAAATGCATAAAACAACCGCTAATAGATTGACGACGCCATGTTTAGCGGCGGTTTTTGTAAACCGCTGACAAACCATATAGCGGCCGTTTAAACCGCCGCTATAGGAAAAATACCGCCGGTAAGAGGCGGTTTTCCTGTTGTGATTATTTAACAACCACCACAAATATAATGACCATGAAATAAATAACTGGATAATACTCAGACTACGCCTCTATAACACATCAGGTGTAAATTTTCATTTCCAATGGATGGTGAAATACAAGGGATTGATAAATAATGATGTACGAGATGTATTATTTTATTTTTAGTGTTAAATTTAATATTAAAGGTTCATGAAAAAAATTTCACCATGACCTTATCATAAGTAGGAATTACTTTCACATATAACACATTTGATGTAAAGGGTATATGTTAATCAGGGACACTTGGATGACAATAAATCAAAATAACTATATAAATATGATATTCCAAATGACCAAAATTAAATATATACATAAATTATATAAATTTAAAGAATGTAGGAAAATACCACTTATACACATGTTAAGAAAACCAAACACCTAAAAAGTACCAAAATGGAGGTTTAATGAGTAGGATCTCTTGAATGAAAACTTTTGTACAACCCCTACATGTTTTATCCAATCATCAATTAAATGGTAAGAATGATCCAAATAATTTTCAAGACTCCAAATGGAACAAAATATTTTTCTTTGATTCATTAACCATACCTGGATCACATACAATAAGTTCTACATGCATCCTAAGCGAGACACATGTAAGGTGTGAGGATAACATACTCACTAGGTGATCAGCTCCCCATCCCCAATAGCCTTTCATAATCCAAAGTGTATGAAACAATAATAGAAATATAGAGGAATACAAAATATAATAATCAATATACTTTATGAAAATAATTTAACAAATATTTCAATGATTATATCAAACCCACTATATCGAGAGGATCTATACTTGATATACATACATCAGGACTAACTCAGGATCTGATATAACTGAAATAAAATAATTAAGGTGAAAAACTCAACCAATTTAAGGGGAAATGAATAATATATATTAGAGTTAGGTGAATCTTTTACCCCATCCATTCAGGAATAAAGGGATGGGTATACTAGTGTCAACGCATAGGGATCCCATCACATACCATCAACCTACCAATCAATAATGGGTGTATCTGAGAACACTTTTCAATATAATCATATAATATCCCTTTCTATCATGTTTCACACTCTACTGAAATCAAATTTAATAACAATTATAACTTGTATTTAAATTTAAATCATGTGAATAACGAAACAATCAAGATCATAACACTTTTTATAACCTGAAAATTATTCTTAATCATGGAGGGTGTCTTCATGACATAAAGAATACATCAATTCCATTTTTTATCGATGTTAATAACTAATTTAACATGAAATGAAAATGAACCAACAAATAAAAAGTCAATAGATTTTCAGTCTAGTCTATCAACATGAAAAGCATAAGACATGGTAAGTAAAACTACTTAAAAACATTGTAAAACAATTTTTAAAAAATTTAGTTGAAAAATATCTATTTTAATTAGTTCCACTTGGATGAAAACTATTTCTTGACCAACCCTTTTAAAATATTATAGGAATAAAGGGTTCACTAAAAACCAATGATAATTACTGAATTTTGTGTTGTGAGAGTCCCCCAATAACTCAATACCTTTTCTCCCTCGAACCATGTAAAGAAATTACATTGAAATTATACAACTCTTGGAATTCCAATACGAGACTCAATTCCAAAAATGACCCCTGCTCCCAAATTCCCAAAATTCAAATTCCTTCTAAAATTTATAGCTCACTAAGAATGTGGTTTTAAAAAATATCTACCATAGAACTTCTCATTCCCAAGAATCCTCCTCATCCTTTCAACCAACACAGATGACCTAGCTTGGTCATCCATTTATATCCAACTTGTTTTGTTTTACTATGGTACACTGAGTAACATTCAACTATGCAAATCCATACATAGGGTGCATAATTCATTAATGACATAGCCACCACTCATCATCATAATTGAAAAATTATTACAGTTCTTACCCATTCCCTTTTATCCCATGACACTATAGTTAAATCAACTGATTCATCCTTGAGCTTATCGTAATCCCAACCTTAAAACTCGGCTAGTAAAGGCTGATTTTGAGCCACAGTGCTCTAAACCAACATAATCTCTTATCAAAAACTCATTTATAGTTGTTAGAAGACATGATCTATAAGATTTAAATATCACTATATCGAATTATATTCAAATTCACTAGTCAAAACTCTTCTAGATGATAATTCTCAAAGTATCTTGGCTTCAACCACTATCATGTTATGTAATTACTTCTCAAACATGATGTATCAACTCCTCAAATTCATCTCAAGATCCTTCAGTAAAACCGCCAAATTTGAAACTCAATATTCATTGTAATTACGTAGTTGGGTCACCAACCACTCAAACTAGTTGTCATCCTCTCACCCTAAGAACTAATGCCCCATAAACTGGACTCATTCTTATACCAAATCAAAATCATCATGAAGATGGTTACAATGTAAGGAATCCATCCAACATAACATCAGAGTTTTATACCTCTTGTTTATAAAGAAACTATATAAAAAACATTTCACCAGCACACCAACACACTAGTTCCACCTTTACTCTCCAATAACTAGTCTCACCACACCAATGACCATTCCCACATGGGGTTGTTCTTCCTTAGAAAACATTCCATACATTATTTCCTACAACTAATAGAGATGATCATCCCTCTCATGCATGAGTGCTAATGTGAAAAATCAGTCACCATTAGTTCTTGGATCATCATGAACATCATCATTGGAACCCACTAAATTTCCATATATAATGAGGTTCACCCCCTCCATGAACAATGGTGCACTCCCCACCACATATATTTACTTATTAAAATCCTCATGTGCAACCACAAAAGGTTCTATCATCACATGTGTGTCACATATCGAAATCCAAACATACCACCATCAACTCTTGACACCACTCCATTCATGTTTTCATTATCATTACATAGGAATCACCTCTCATCTATATCAAAATTTCTGGTTGCCAAACCTGTAATAATCCCATCATAATGTCTCCATTACAATAGAAGAAGAGGAACAAACATGGATCAACCACATCATGACATCCAAACCCATATCAAACATCACCTTTCACAATAGGGGAACATTTCTAATTTAATCAAAACTCTTATTAAATCTTTCCCGTAAAGATTCATCATGTTTTTGTTCCTCAACTCACAGTCTACCAAGCACTAACCATTAAAAAATTTTATCGTGTATAACCAGCATGTGTAATACCTCAATCCCATCCGAATTCATTGGAAATATACTCCAATATAACCCAATTACACATCCCAAATCATTCTTCCATGTGTATCATGTCATTAAATCCATGTTCATTGGATTATACCTCTAACGGTGATCCTCAACATGTCAATATCACCTATCAAAAAGCACCCATGCTAATCTTATTCAAAATAGGGCATTTCACATATTCCATAATCCACTACATGATTAACCAGCAACTGGAATTGTATTAATACCTAACTCGTCTACCCACACACTCACAACTCCAATGAAAGCACATCCCAAACAAATATGGTCAAGTATCATACTGATTCTACCCTCAAAATATATTATTGTTACAAAAACACTACTCTCAAGGTTATTTTATTAGAAATCCCCAAGGAATTCCATGTGACTATACAATATACCTGGTAGAACATCTTATGAATCAATCTCAACCTAAAGTACCAACACTTTATTCCCAACTCTAATGGTAATAAAAAGCCCGTGCGAACCCCTATCTCAGGTTACCCTCACATATCATAGCTCATCTAAAACATAGTACTCAGATCACTAGTATCCCAAGTCATATCTCAATGGAACTAAGCTCTCCCACCTATCGCATAAATCATAGTTCACACATAGGTCATAGCTCATGAGGTACACATATGCTCTCATCTTACCTTCATTAGGAAACTCCCAGACCTAAACACTCATTCTTCTGTTCTCACATACATATATATACATATCAAGAAACACATGTCAGTTCATAAACATACTTGGGGACTCATCCTTACTAGACATCCTCATATGAGACTACCCCCTCGAGAATCATGATCTAAGGTTATCCCTCACTGGGCCTCTACATAATGTATCCACCCACAATATGATTAACATATCATATATGAACATATATACATATAACAGTATCACCCTACTATGATCCACATCGATTATACCATGATCATATGGTTTAGTTATGTAAAATTCTACCATGGAGATACATAAGATCATATCATATAAGTTGTTGTTGAATCTTTAAATAACTGAATCTATTTCTCTCAAAACTAGTACCAAAACCACACACTAAGGGTTCATCATTGAGGAATATAATTCATGTAACCTACTAGGGTCCATATAAATCCCTTCAATATATGGGATTCATATCTAGAAAGGAGGATCTCATCATAGTCCCACATGACCTATCATCATATGAAAAATATTATATTTACTATATAAGTAGAATGTCAGCACCAAGTAATATGGGAAACCTCCATATAATTTCTTATTAACACTGTAATCAAATAAACCCTTATAATTAGTGATATCAATCAGATTATTGCATACATATTTCATTTAAATCATTTATTCCATATACGATTCATGTACAGGGCCTCTTGCCAATTTTCCAAGAACCATAAACTATAATAAATCATAAAATCTGAAAAATAATGTGTGTCACACTAGATGAAATTAAACAATTGTAAAAATGGAATCCAAGAACAAAAATCTAATATCCCTAGTAACATATAATTCTAATCAGGGATGGTGTTGATGAAACACCATTATGATATCTATTAGAAGATTAGAAACATTCATATGTTACGTCTCTATCATCAACCAAAATTATAAGATAAAAAAATCTAGATAAAATATTTGATATTAGTCACATAAAATTTGATACCATTTTTGTAATATCCTTTTCCTAGTTCACTCTGAATGCTAACCATACTGGGTCAATATGTGGCCTTGGGTATGCTTCATCATACACAAGACATGGCTAACTAAAAATTGGGGATTTTGGGTATTACTATGGGGAAACTATACCCCTATATTAGTGTGTGGAATAATATTGGACATAAACCAAAAAACACCAACAATAATAAATAAGAGTATATGGAATAAATAAACCTGAATCATCAATAAAAAATTTTATATGGAATAAAATAGTTAAAAAAACTCATGGTCATGCTAGTATAAAATGATTGATCATCCACTGGGCTGATCACATATATAGAATAAATATAAGGATAGAAGACATTCAGGCTCTACTGCCATCCCCAAGCCATAACTCATCCCAATCACCAATCCTATTCGAGATATCCTCTTCAATAAAGCTACTCCAAGTTTCTAACCCACGAGAACCCATGATTATTGAGGCCTACTCAGGTGCCCAGTTCCATGGCCGCCCAAAAAGGATGTGAGTAAAACTTATTAGGGAACCACTCATATAGTCTAATAGATAGACAATAAATTAATTATATGTGTATCTGACATAATCTTTTGAATAAATAGAATGACGTTCAGTAGTGAAAATAAAATAACCACTGTCAATCGTCATGTTCTATCATGATAAATAGGATCAAATATACATAATTCATCTAGTTTTGGTGTATCTTTGAGAATGTCATATAATCATTCCAACTCATAATAGGTGAAACTTCCAACCTCCATGAATAACTTCTATGAGTTACATAGTATCAGGCATATTTTTAACCACTAAGTGTTGATATTATTAAATACAGTAGTCATCATTCATAAATCCATCCCATAGGAGATAATACTAGTATATAAATCAAAATCATGGATCATTACTCGCTCCTAGGGGTGACCGAAGATGGTTATATGAATCCAGAATCATCATCGACATCTTAGGGGTGACGCTAGATCATCATGATCAGTTGGCATCATTATTGACCACTAAGTGTTAATCTTAGGTGATCAATCATATTAGGAAAAATTGATAAATCCTTATGGGTGACACTAGGAAATACATATAACCTTAGGAATACATGCTGGGTCCTAGAAATCCTAGAAATATCATAAATAACAGACAAATCTTAGGGGCGGTATATTCCCCCATGATATATCATGATAATAATGATAAAATGGGATGGTTACCTTCCTAAAACCATCTAACATAAAAGTGATTGGGCACTCTAGAATGCAACTTGAAATCATCCTAATAGACACATACAAAATACATCATCTATCAAAGATCTAAGGTGACATGAACAATCAACTCTACCAATTCCCACACTCACCCTCTCTGGGGTCATTATATCACTGGGGCACCCTCATTGGTTCTTTAGGCCACAACATAAATTGGACACCCACATGGTAATGTATTGTAAGGAAACATTTTTAATGTCATGTAATTGAGATGGTCACATCTATGGGGAATCATATTACAAATATGACTTAAAAAACAGATTTATGTTTATGTTAATAAACCTTAAAATTCAATAGAATTAAGAATCCATAGAGAACATAGCATTTCATTAAATTGATAAATCCAAATTAGTAATGTTTACCTAAAGTGGGATTCTAAAAGATTAATGATTTTATCCAAGAAATATAATTTTCATTTTAACAAAATTGATTCTATTAAAACTTATTTATTAAATTTACATCATTCAATGTTAATATTTTATTTCATAAAAATAGTAAAATCTAGTGGTAGAAGATTTAGTCTTGAATGATTTAAAATATTATTTAAAATTTAAATAATAGAAAACTCTTCCCATTAAATAAGTTACATTTCAAATAAAATATAAATTTTAGAAAAAATCTGGATGAATCCTAAAGATTGAGAATAATAAATTCTACCAATAATGTACTCTTTTTCCACAACACATAATGAAACCAAATTTTTTTCTTAAAACACCATAATGTTGAGGTATTTCCTAGAAAATTATTGATTATAATTGTTTATTTTATGACTATATTCCAACAATAAAAATAAATATATCAATTACATTTTATCACAAAAGAAATTTTTTCTTCTATAATATATTCCAAGGATTATAGAACCTTAAACCTATTTTATTTTTCACATTATACAATCTAAGTCATATTATTTAAATTCAAATTTAAATATTTCAAAGAAAAACTGAATACATTATATTTTTTTAAGAAGTAGTTAAATAGATTAGAAAAAAATCAAAAATATATAATGTTCATCAAATTAATTCAAAACATAATATAAGACTCCAAAGATGTCAGATATTTTATCATCAAACTGATTTGCAATGTAACATTCCAAACCAATGACAACACCAACTGCTATATGGATGAAATTTTCCAAATTTGACAATTACAAATAGGTGGATGTCATAAAATATATGCATGGGGAACCTATTATACCTAAAAAAATTGAAACAACATTGGGTTTGATATATTTCAAGTCGCACAATACAAATGTTGTCCTAAGGCGACCCACATGATATCAGGGATGATGATACTTCAATATATCTAAAAAATAATGAATTTTGGGTTGTTTTATTATTGTATAGTTAAACTAGACTTGTTGGGATACATAGATGGGGGATGAGAAGGTATTTTGGATAACTGAGGGAAATTAGAGATATCAAAAAACCTCAATTTCATTTGAGTCATGGTTGCGTTCAACCCTTGAATCGCTTGAGACATGGATTCAAGCCTTGGAATTGTTGGAGCCTTGAATCTAGCATAGATTTGATCTTGGATTCAACAATAAAGAGAACTAGTGGTAGGTTACTTCAGTAGAGAGGTTTGAATATCATGATCTGGTTCGCGATGGTTAGGAGTCTTAAAATAGATCATGACACTTTTATAAGCGCTTCAAAACATGTCCTGATAAAAATACGTTTTTAGCACTAATTTAATAAGTGATGTTAAAATTAATCATTATTAGTGCTTTCTTTAGTGATGAAAAATAATTATATTAAATTTTTTTACAAATTAATTCTTTTAAAAAAATTATAATTATTATATATATTTATAATACTTATAAGAATACTTTTATGAAATAATAATTTTATAATTATTTGAATATATAATTATTCATTTATAATTATATAAATAATTTTTTTAAAAAATATTGTTTATTTATTTATAATTATAAATCTTTAAAAATAGTAAATATACATTTATAATTATATTTTTTTATAAATTTATTTTACAAATGTATTTTTTTCATTATTAATTAATATTAAATTTTAAGTTCGTGCATGTTAAAAATGAGTAAAAATGATTAATTAAATGAGCAGAATATTAAAAATGAAGATATTTTTTATTAACAGAAATCATAAAAAATAGATATATATTTAAATAAATATTAATACATATATTGAAAATATTAAAACATATTAAATAAATAAATATAAAATAAATAACATAAAATAATTAAATTCTAAAAAAATTAATTTTGTGTGTGTATGTATATAAAAATACATTAATTAAGTATATGAAAAATCAATATAATATTTTTTATTATAAATATAATTTTTTTTTGATATTCCATTATATCCCTTACTCGGTGCAATTACTTAGTATTTTTAATTCATATTAATTTTTAATTATAAACCTCACAAAATATATTTATATTTAGTATAAATCATAAATCATATTTTGTATTATATTAATGATATTTATATACATTAATATATATCTATATATTTAGTATATTATATTTATTAACATTATCAATAATCATTAAATTAATAAAATGTCTAATATTCTTCTCAATTTAATTTTTTTTATTTTTAATTTGTTTAATTTTCATTATATAACAATTTATATATTTAATTAATACCATTTATTATTATTTAAAATTTATATATGGTATAATCAATTATTCATTTTTATCAATAATTATTTAATTAATAAAAATTGTAATAATTTTTTTCAATAAACTCATTTTTTATTTATTAAATTGTTTCATTTTATTTATTCAGTCCATTATCAGTGAAAAGAAAGAAATAATAAAGGATTGTATTATGAGAATTAAAAATATAGTGTTCATTAATGGTACCTTTTATCAGTGCTAAAAACAATGCCCAGATAAAGGGGTAAATTTTCAGCACTTGCTTTAGCAGTGATAAAGATGCCATTTATTAGTGCTTTTTTCTAATGTTGATGAATACCAACACTATAAAATTCTAGTTTTATATTATAAATATTTGGAATAATAATTAGTTCTAATTTCTAATAATTTCAACTTGTTTTTTAATGAAAATTATTAATTAAAGTAGTTAGAATTAATTATAGCGATTAAGAAAAAAAATGAGTTAACAATGGGACTAAAATTTAAATGTAAGGGAAAAATGACCATGAAACTTGTACAACACCCATTTTATGGACTTATTTAGACCATATAACTTCTATGGTCAATATTGTTTCATCATTTGGGCCTTTTGACATTAAAAAAACAAGGGTGGAATTCAATCTTTCAAAAAATTAGAAGTGTGCCACTCACCCCACTTATAAAGGCCTTCCCCTATACTCTCCAATTCATACCTTCAAACAACTTTGTATCAGCCAATAACTAACAAAATCACTCCCCATATTCAATACTCTCATCCAATATGTCTTATATTGGGAATAAATCCAACTTAGGAAGGCATTGGCGAAAACGTAAGGAGGATACCCAAAAAAAATAGGTAATGTTCTTCTAAAAGCATTTTAATTTTATTCCATTCTCCACTTCCTTTATTTTCTATTATAAAATGATTATATAATAACCTAAATATCTTACATATACTTATATTTTGTAATATTGCGGGTAATACCTTCAACATAAGACAGTATAATCAAATGGTTACAAAATCACCATTTGTGTGTACGAGGAACTACCACAACATGAATCAACGTTGTTAATTTTTTCAATACCACCTTTAACGGATAGGAATAATGATTTATTTATAGTTTATATATGATATATATGATATATATTTTTTTCTTCTTATTTAATGATTATATTATGCATACCTTTGTGATTTACATTTTGTGGGAATATTATAACACTGCTCGTGTGTATGATGGAATACGACCTCACAATGTGATGTGATTCATTCACTCTTTACATGCAATGAATTAAGGATGATATAAATAAAAATATGTGATATATATTACATAATAATTATTCTTTAATAACATTTATATATATCATTTAATTTCATTTCAGTGAATAAGATAAGAAAATGGAAATAATGTCCATAACTACGTATGACCTACTATCTCCATGAACGATGTATTTTATTTCCTATCACCTTATTTAATGGATTAATCTATATATATATATGTGATATATACATCACGGTTTAAATTTTTAGATTAATGAACCATTATCAAAGTAAGATGAATAATAAATAACGAGTCAACACATACGTAATAAACAAGGCAATTAACACCCAAAACAATGAAAATAATGAAAGATTATTAGTAAATATGGGAAAAGATGTTATAAAAATATCATTTATGACATTATAAATATTAAAATGGTTCTTTTATAAGAAATTAACATACTTAAAACCATTATACATGATGTCAAAGATTGTTCAACCAAAAAGACGCGGAAGGAAACAAATTCAATTCAATTTACATTCCACTGAGACTTCATTATTATTATGAACCAATTCACTATGAAATGTATATACCGAACCTTTGAAATATATTATCATGAGTAATTCATTATTCATAATATTATATGTTTTAACTTTAATTATTTAATCTAAGAGGATTTGATTTGAAAATTACTAAGAGATAAAAGTAATTGTGAAATTTCACTTTCTTTTGTGATCCTTAGCATTATATTGAAAACATCACTTTATTATAATAATTTTACATTTAATATTACATTAATATTAAATATAAATATTCTTGTGTAGTTTATATGATTATTTAATAAATAATATTCCATTTTTAGATACATTTTTTATGTTGAAAGTTATTTGATTAACTGGGGAAATATTGATAAACCTCTATCCTTTAGTCAATATAAATATTTAATAAAGAACATTTTTTATAAATAAAATATATTCTTAAATATGTTGATAATTATTTGTATTTGTATGAAATTGGTTGGGGAATATTTAAATTAAAACAGTCGATTCATCATTATTCTCATTAGATGAATCAGTTGGCCAAATCATAAGAGTTTTTACCTAGTATGTATAAACCATTTTTTGAATGGTATTGATGGTAAATGTTTCATGTGCTTGGGAAAAATGAAGTTCAATATTTAATAATTTAATTAATTGATAATTTAGTTTTTATTATTTTCCAAGATATTTTTTCTATGACATTATCTATTGATTCATTTCATGATTAGTTTATTAGTTAAATGAATTGTATTTCAATTATTTATCGTTCCATATTGATTATGAATTATCCATATATTTATGATAAATGTGTTTTCAGTTATCTACCATAAAATATTTATTATGATT
Source organism: Viscum album (assembly GCA_963277665.1). Classification (NCBI taxonomy): domain Eukaryota; kingdom Viridiplantae; phylum Streptophyta; class Magnoliopsida; order Santalales; family Viscaceae; genus Viscum; species Viscum album. The sequence goes on along the minus strand of OY728157.1, from coordinate 194,157,871 downwards.
ATTGATTCATGATATATTTCATTTTAATTAACTATTATTTATAATTTTATCATACTCTCATTTGGTTTCATTTCCCCAAGACATGAAGATGAATTCTTAGAAAGAGTTTCAGGATGTTGAGATTTTACTTTTTTTATGTTTTGGTATATTCTCTAAATGTAATATGTGTATCATTTATGTAATATTCTATTCTAAAAGTTCAAGACTATTCAGTCCATTAGTATATGAATCTTGTATCTATGCTTAGTTAATAAAGTAAGGAACCAACTCTGGGATATCAGGGTCGGAGTTGTTATAGTTAGTATCAGATGATGTTTAGTAGAATCCTGGAGAACTATATTTAGTAAATCAAATATTAGAGAACATAACCAAAATATTTAGTTTAATTATAAGTATAGAAGATCATAATAAATGATTGGTAAGTTATATATTATATATGTATTCCTATCAATACATCCACATCTAGATAATACAAGTGGATGTGGTTCTGACACAAATGTACCTATGGGGAAATAACTCTTAAAAGGGTGTGTTGGGATTGAATTGATATTAAAATGGTACATGAAAATGGGCCTTACTATACACCTTGTTTGACATTCTTGAAGGATACACTTAGGGTTATTCACATTTTCTTTACAAACCATTATGAAGAATTTAAAAGTAAAAACATAGATAAAGAAACCAATGTTAAGGATTATGAGATTAATAGTGCAAAAAGTTTTCATTTGTGTTGATAGTTACATCATATTTGGATTCATAAATTATGATTTAAAATTCATAAAATTATGATATAAGTTAGTACATGTAATTGTTTTGAAATTGTGTCTGTGAGGAAGAATTGTATCAATACACATAGAAAATGTAGAGATTTATCTGTTGAGGAGACTAATACAACTATTATTGGAATGGAAAAAATTAGGGCTATATTAGAGAAGCTTAATTAGGTTATTAAAATTAACCTTTCCAAGACAGACCAACCTATTCTATAATGAAATTCTACCATTGTTGGATTTCTTTATGCGATAGAAACCCCCAGATTTTAGTGGGACTACTAACCCAATTATAGCTGAGAATTGGATTTAGTCTATGGAGAATATATTTATGGATTTGTGATGAATTGAAAAGGAAAATGTTACACTTTTCATGTATTTCATAAAAATTTATGTTTATCAATGGTAGTTTTTGATCCAAAATACTAGAGTCGAAGAAGAAAAGATCTCATGGAATGAATAATTTTTTAGGAGACATTCTTAGATAAATATTTTCTCCATGAGAAACAAATTTATATTAAGATAATGTTGCTTAGATTAAATCAAATTGGTGAATAATGTTTCACTAATTATGAAGCTACATTTACAAGGTTATTTAGGTATTCCACAGATTACATATGCAATAGAGAGTACATGATTTACCATTTATTTGAAGGGATTTAGACAAGCCTCTGAAGGTTGATGGTATCTCAATTTTATTAATACAATGAAATAGTTTTATGTACCATACAAATATAGAATGAATTATCTAGATCCTACATATTGAAGGGAAATCATTAAAAAAGAGGTCATCTGAACACTATGGAAAATGAAATGCATCAAACAAGAAGAAGAAGAAGAAATACCCATAGTGAGATAACCATATAAGGAATCACCCTAGGAAATGATTGAAGAGCATAATATTTTGTTATATGTGTGGGGAAAACGAATATAATGTTAAATAATTTAAGGGGAAGGAGTAAAACACCACTATTTAGTATTAAAACAATAAGGGGAAGTGGAGCTGTGAAAATGAATTCCCCAATCATCAAGGGAATATTTTATAGAAGAGGACAATGAGATATGGAACATCTTATGGGATCACTATAGCTGAGGTATAAGTACCCAATGATGTGGTGTCATGTATATTAATCATATACATAAATTTACCCAATGCTTTATTTTATCCAAGATCATCACACTATTATATATCTACCTAGTTTTCCAAACTAATTAGACATTTAACTTTCGATTTAATGAGGGAGTTTTCAATAGGAACTCCTAAGGGAAATCTCAATGAATAAAATATGGCTCGAGAATTCTCCATTGTGGCACATAAACTTGATTTATTTTATGACCTTATTATCATATCTATGGTGGAATTAAATATAATACTCGATATGGACTTAATTTTAAAGTATGATGAAAATATTTATGGCAATAAGAAGGAAATTATGATCTGTGAAGAATATATAGAATTACATACCTTTATATCTGAAACATCATCATCTGATTATTATGTATATCCAACCCTAGTAGACCTATAGAATGAAAATAATTGGGAAGAAGAGAAAAAAAATATTAGGATGAATAATTTAATTTTCAAATTGGTTATGTACCTATAATACATTAATATATTTATGTATTTCCCAAATAATTACCTAGACATCCCAAAGATAATGAATTTATGTTTTCCATTGATTTAATACCTAATGGAAAACCAATATCAAAGACTACCTATATAATTGATAGTATGAAATTAGTGTATATGAAGAAACAACTAGAGTATTTCAATAATAAAGGATTTATTCAACCTAGTGTATCACCACAGGGAGCCCATGTTCTCTTAATTAATAAGAAAGATGGATCCATAATGATGTGTAATGATTATAGAAAATTTAGTGCTATTATGAAAAATAAAAATTATCCTATGACTCACATTTATGATCTATTTTATCAAGATTCAAAGAACCCAATATTCTCTAAATATTGATCATGATTTTGGGTATCATCAATTTTGAGTAAATAAAGTTGAGATTATGAATAAAAACCTTTCAAATGAGGTATAGATATTACAAGTTTATAGTAATTTCATTTGAATTAACTAACTAACCCTCTATTTTTATGGATCTAATGTATATATTATTCATGGAATAATTTTTTATTTTTATTTGGAATTCATTGACAATATTTTGGTATATTATAAAAGCTCTAGGGACTATGAGAATAACTTGTGGATCATTCTTGATACTCTTAAAATAAAATAGTTATAGGATAAATTTAGTAAGTGTGATTTATGGATTCTAGAAGTTCATTTTCTTAGCCAAATTTTCAATAAATATGGAATCACAATTGATCATGAAAAAACAAAGGCATCTCGAGAATGTTCTACACCAACAAACATTGTTGATGTATGTAGTTTCTTTGGTTTTTAGGTCACTATTGGAATTTTTTTTCATAGTTTTAACCTATTGGATAACCCATTAACCAAAATTATACCCAAAAGGGATATTTTTGTTTGAAAAAATGAATGTGAATAATGTTTTGATGAACTAATGAGGAGATTGGTCATTGGTTCAATTTTTACTCTACCATCTAGAAGTGATGGGTTTGTGATATATAGTGATGCATCAAAGAATAGACTTGGTCTTGTCCTAAAGAATAATAATAATTTTATTACATATGCATCAAGAAAATTTAATATTCATGAATAGAAATACCAAACTCATGATCTTGAGTTTGAAGATGTGAAATTTTCTTTGAGGACACGGAGACATTATATCTATTGTGAATGATGTGAGATATACAAGGATCATAAAATCATGAAAAACTATTTTTTCACAAAAAGAGGTCAATATGAGAAAAATTTGATGGCTTGAGCTACTCATGTATTATAATTTCTCAATAAACTTCCAACCAGGGAATGAAAATAAGGTATTGGATTCCTTAATTAGGAATGATCATGAAATTATGACCCAACAAAGATTGAGCTGGATCCTATGTTCTTGGATCTATTAAATGTGGATATAGGAATTACTGTGTAAGGGGAGAAAATAATCATTTTTTAAATGATTGACAAACCATATTTATTAGATAAGATAAATAATTCTCAATCTAATGTTGAGAACTTTTAAAAGAAAATTAAATCATTGAATGATAGGGAATTATCATATTTAATTTGTGAGGATGGAGTTCTGAAATTTGGAATGATATTATGTGTTCCATCTACACTTGAGCTAAAAAGGAACTTTTTGGACGATGTTAATATCTCCAATTTCTCTATACACTCTAGTAGCATAAAAATGGATAGGGATTTTAGGTAACACTTTTGGTGTGATAACATGAAGCGAGAAAATGTAGATTATGTGTCCAGATGTTTAATTTTTTAATAAGTGAAATCTATGAGACAACATTCTAATGGATTCACGCATCCTCTTCATATTCATATGTGTAAGTATTATGAAATTACTATGGAATTTTTCATAGCACTACTAAAGACTCATTGAAATAATGATGAAATATGGGTTATCACTGATCTTCTAACCAAATATGCACATTTACCCACTATAAGATAAGATTTACCTCCTGAGAACCCTACAAGGATATATATTATTTATTTTTTTAGAATTCATGGTGTAAAAATATCAATTATTTTATATCAAGATTCCCATTTTATTTCAAAATTATAGAATATTCTACAAAAGAATATTTATACTGAGCTTTATTTGAGCACCTCCTTCCATCCTCAAACTGATGGAGAGTCCAAAAGTAAAATTCAAGCAATGGAAGAAATGATGAGGTCATTATCATTCAACTTTCAAGGTATGTGGGATATGTATTTACCTACATTAGAGTTTTCTTATATCAATATTTTCCATTCAAGTATTAAAATGGCACCATATGAGGTATTATTTGGAATGTTATGTCACACTCAAACTGGTAAGGATGAATTTTTTGAAAAGAAACTTATAGGATCAAATTTTTTTATGATACAAAAATGAAGGTAAAGGCTATTTGGGATCACATCAAACCACCTCAAAGTAGACAAAAGGGTTAGGTAGATAATCAGAGGAAATATTTGGAATTCCAAGTTGGAGATCATGTTTTTTTAAAATTATCTCCATAGAAGGGTATTATAAGGTTCCGTATGAAATGGGAATTGAGCACCAGATATATCAGACCCTTTGAAATTTTTGAAGGATTGTAGTTGTGGCTTACCATTTGAGAATTCTGCCAAACCTATGAAAAGTGCATGATTTTTTCCATATATCTTATAAAAGAAAGTACATTCCAGTACTAATTCATGTTATCACCTATGATTAAATAGATTTGGAGCCTAATATATCTTATTGTGAAGAACCAATCCAGATTATTAAAACTAGAGTGCGAGTATTAAAGAATCAAATGAATCACCTAGTAAATTTAATATAGGGGAATCAAAAAATATAGGAAGAAACATGGAAACCAAATGATATTATAAATAATAATTACCCTCAAATATTAGAATCTAATGCCCCTACAATTTTTAGGATGAAATATTTGAAGGAGGGAAGAATTTAACACCCTAATACTTTTCATTGTTTTCCTCTTAGAAAAAATTTATTTTTATGGATAAAATTCATTACACGCAACAATTAAATAAATAACTTTATTTTTAAAATCATAATTTCAAAATTATCTTAGGGTTAACTTTTGGTATTTTTCCAAGAAGTTTCATTTTTTGATGAATAATGGATATAATGGATTTTAATTGAAAACTTCTATTTATTGTAAATAGTTTATAATGTTAAAAAATATTTTTTTATTGGTTTTAATGTAAAAATAGATCAATTATATATCCATTAATAACATTTAGGTCATTATAATCATTTTTATACTGATTTTTTATATTAATACAAAGTAAATTTTTGAGCATTTTCACTTTAAAACCATTTTCTCATCCCACAAATGAGATTAATTTTAAATTTTTTTTTCCACTTCAGTGATTTCAATTTGGAAAAATGGATACTATATTTTGAATCATAATTATTTATAATTTATGATAATGTGAATATAATTTTTGACTAAAATGATTAGTGATAGCAGTTAGAATTATTTACAGTGATTAAGAGAAAAATGAGTTCATCAAGGGAATAGAATTTAAACACAAGAGAACAATTTTATATATAAACTTTTTCAGAATCCATTTTATGTCAATATTTATACCTTATCTGTTATAGCCTCGAGATTGGCACATATTGGGAACTAGTGACATGAAAACATGTGTTTGTAATTTACTCCTTCAAAAAATTACAAGGGTGACACTCATCGAACTTATAAAAGGCCAACACCTATTCTATCTACTTCACACCATAAAAACAACTTTTTTAGTCCATTCCACACCCATATAACTCCCCGAATTTTGTCCCCTCATCCAAGAAGCCTTATATTGGGTAGAAATACAACTCATAAATCTATTAGGGTAAACTTATGGGGATACCCAAATATGATGTTATGTTACAATAAAAGATTTTTTATTTTATTTCATTTTCCAACTCATTAAATTTATAATATACCATTCTTATATGACAACCTATGTAGGACACCTAATAAAGAGGTAATTTTCTTCTCAAATCATTTTTTATTTTATTTACTTCTCTAATTCCATCAATTTCTATTATATAATTCTTATATAATGACCTCTTAATATTTGATATACAAAGATATTGTTATGTTAAGGGTACTACTTCAAACTTCAAAAACCTTCATCAAATGAATTATGAAATCACTGTTTGTGTGTGTGGAGGACTACTGCCTCCTAAACTAATGTCCTTCGTTTTTCTATTGCAACCTTTCAAGGTTGGAATAACAATTAATTTATAGTTTATATATGATAAATATGATTTTTATGATGATTTTATGCTTCTATAATTAGTATATTATACATAAATTTATGATTTATATTTCTTTAGAAATATGATAACGTTGCTTGTGTGTACAGCGGACTACTGACTTATGAAGCGATGTGAGTGATTCACGATTTACATGGAATTTATTAAGGATGTTTTTAATGAAAATATGTTTTATATATGAAATAATAGTGATACTGGAATAATATAAATAATAAATATATGTATATAATTTAATTTTCATTCTTTTAATTTGGAAATAAAATAGAAACAATGTTCATGTGTACGTACGACCTACTATCTCCATGAATAGTGTATTTCATTTCATATCACCAAATTTTATGGATTAATATATATATTAATATATGTAATATATATTAAATTTACATCATTTTTTCATTATATATATTATGAAATCATTATTATAGTAAGATTAAAAAATAACAATTCAAACATACTTACAAAACAAGGTAATTAACACCCAAAACAATGAAAATAATGAAATATTTTTACCAAATGTGTGATAAGATGTTATAAGAGGATCATGTATGATGTTATAAATGTTAATAAGTTTATGTTATGATCAAATAACATACCTAAAACCATTATACATTATTTTAAAGTGATTTCAACTAAAAGGAATCATAAGAAAAGTGATTTCAGCTCAATTTAAATTCTATTATGACTTGATTGCTATTAAGAAACAATTCACTTTTATGAGGTATATATACTTACCATTTGAAATTTAATATCATTAATAATTCATTATTCATGGTTGATATTATTTATTTTGAAAAATTTCACCCAACATGATTTTATTTTGAAAATTAATATGTTATAAAAGTTTATATGAAATCTCACATTCTTTGGCTATTGTTAACTTTCTCTGGAAAAAATCACTTTATTGCAACGAATTTTCATTTGATATAAAATTCCTATTAAATATCCATATTATTTTTTAATAGATATTATTATTTTATAATCCACATACCATTTTTACATATACTGTTTTCTATTAATGTTATTTGTTTAATTATAGAAATATTCATAAATCTACAACCTTTACTCTATAAAGATATTTAGAAAGACATATTGTTTATTAATTAAATCGATTATTTGATATATGAATAATTATTTAGACTGGTATGACATGGATTGGGGACCATTTAATGTAATCCAATTGATTCATTAGTAGTCTCACGAGATGAATCAGTTATCCAAATCAGATGGTTTTTTACCCGGTATGTTCAAACCGTCTTGTGAAAGGTCTTGATGGTAATGGTTACATGTTCCTGAGAAACATGTAATCCAATATATAAGCATTTACATCATTTAGAACTCATATATTATTGTTCTACATGATATTGTTTCTATTATATCATCTATTGTTGAATTTAATTATCAGTTTATTGATTAAATGTAACATGTTTTAGTTATTTATCTTTCCATAATTATTATGTCTTATCCAGATATTTATGTGAAATTTTTTAGTTATCTACCTTACCATATTGATTATGAGTATTGATTTATGATATATTACATTATAATTAACCACTAGTGACTATTTGATCTAACCCTTATGTTATTTCCCTTCCCTGGGACATGTAAATGAATTCTTGGAATGAGTTTCAAGGATGTTGATATTTTAATTTTGTTATGATTTATTTTCATTTCCCAATATAATATGGGGATAATGTTTTTAATCTGGTTTTCCAAAACTGAAAAATAATTCAGTCCATTGGGATTTGAATCTTGTATCTATTCTAAAGTGATAAAGGAAGGCACCATATTTGGGCCACCGGGGTCGGGTTCATTACATAAATCATCAAACAATGTCGTAAGTATATCCCTAATTCCATGGGGGTTAAATGAGGAATATGTTAAGAGGAGGTTATCGCATGCATAGGTGTTGGAGGAAGATGAGGGGATATCCTATTAAATATTTGGGAGGGAAAATAATTCATTTTCCATATTTTAAAGGGTCACATGGTTATCCAAACCAAGAACAAACCATGAATACTTTACTACATGTGGTGACCACCCTCATAAGATTGGTTCATATAGTTAGATAAATTAGGCGCTAACTAGGCAATCCATTTTGCAACTTCTCACATGGACTGTCTAGAACCATGTGGTGAATGTGCATCATTCCCCAAGACAATCCAAACCCCATGGTTTCCTATGAAATCTATATGGTTAACTCTTATTCATGTTCTAACCATAAAAACTATTTACACTCTTTATATAATGAAATAAAAAAATCTTCACACTCAAGGAGCTTCATGGTTTCACCAAAACTGGGCACACAAAACTGTACACCAGGTCACAAATCCTCTAAAAATCCTTAATCTCACACAATGTTCCTAATATCACCCAATCACTCAAGGAATATATTAGGCCTCAAAACTTATAAAAAATAATTTCCTTAGAATGATCCAAAACTCATAATTTTATACTAAATATCAATTCTAAAAACGAATCATGTTTTAGAATTTCTAAAATTAAAATTTATTTTAAAATTCGTTACGGACAATGAGAGAGGTTTTATATAACATGTCTCTACAATTTATTGAAATTGTGAAAAATGCATTAACTGATCCATGATAACCCATATCACGTCACTAGAATGATGCAATATTGGTAATCTTATCATGAAGTTCATCATAAAATCATCCCACTTCTATTTGAGAATGGGAAATTTATAAATAATACATGTTGGAAATTAATTCTCATCCTTTATCTATAGATAGTAAAATTTTCATTAAATAAACCCCGTTATGTCCTTCTTCATCCTGATCCAACCTATATTTCTCTGAATATCATTATCCATCTTGTTAAGCCCTGGGTGAACATCCCATCATGAAGCATGTGAATCCCAAATCAGGTTCTCACACATACTCATAGTTACTACCATAAAACACTAATCATTTATAACCGTATTAGATTATAGGTACCAATTAGGTGAAATATATCTACCATATATATTGTCCCACATCAATAATCAATTTGATTTAGATAAAAAAACTCTCCTTCACCCTTTTACGGATCGTGGATGTAATAATTATGTACATCAAGTTTAGTCTACCATAAAATCCTAAGAATAATTTTGCATATCAATGAAGAGGCACATAATTTATCACTCAGTACTTGATATATACATCTAATATTCCTATGTATCTATGTATAATTCATTATCCCTGATGTTTCCCTTTCCATGATTATACACCATCAAAAATTCAGAAGATTATATGTTCGACCGACCTCATCGGATGATGTTGCAGGTCGCTTTGTAAAAATATATACATGGGACTCTTATGGCTGGCGTATACCAAAAATATCTCACACAAAAGATAATTAATTAATCATCCCAAAATTTGAATTACCACATCCATCTATTGATCATGTGCTAGGTAGTTTATCTCATGTGGCTTAAACTATTTGGATCCATAAGTGACCACTCTCTCATCCAGAATCAGAATTTCGTCAAGACCGAATCCTAAATCATAACAATAAAATATATACTCCTTACTAGGCCTATGTTAGATTGGTATTGACAAAAAATTCAATCTCCCTTAACACCTAAAATTCTCTCTCACAAGAATCAAACTAGAGGAACTTCACCACCTTTTTAGTCAAGTTCGCCATCATCAATTTCAAATAAGAGAAGTACTAGATGAATCGTCAGAAGTAACTTATCAAGACTGAGAAACTGAATATATTAAAGATTTTCTTGGTTCATTAACAAGAAACTATAGATTTAACCACATCTGGGATAACTAATATACCCACTTCATATATGACATGCTCAAAATAGATCACCACTCTGATCTAGAATTTAAACTTCAAGAGATTATCATATAGCTGATGCTCCCTTAATGTACATATAATTATACCTAAATGAAATGTGTTCTTATCCATTGAATAAGAGTACCCCATTATATCATCAATAAAAGTGACCATGAATGATTCCATATAAGAGTATAAGTCCCTATTAATTGAGGCTAAAAATACTATTAGTCTGTTCCCAACCCGAACAATATCATAAGATACTCATATATGTTATACATGATCTTAAAGGCAATACATGGAATTTTAGAAAGCCTCGCCCACAACTGGTGGTAGCCTAACCTCATACCAACATTATAAAATTAATTGGACCTAATCATATAATCAAACAAGTCATCAATATGTGGATGGGGATATAAAAGTTATTAATCATCACCTAATTCCACTTATGTTAATATTCACATAAATACAATGAGACATTCACTTTCTTGAAAAAAATACTAGTACTCAAAGAGGATGTGCTTAGAAGAATAAATCCCTTTGAGTCTAAACCCTCAATCTAAGCTATGATCCCTCACTTCTCTACAAGACCCATCCTAAAAGATGGAATGGATTTGGGATTTGTACTAGATAGAAGATCATTTATAAATGCAATATCACACTTGGTTGGAAACCAGGAAAAATAACCAAGAAGCATATAATGGAAATAATGAATGGTGGGAGGTGACACTGCCTTGAAATTCACCTCATATCATAGATAAACACTAACAAACTAATTTTTAATCATCCTTAGCTATTGATTTCAATTTACCAAATGGAATACTTATAGATCCCGCTCTCTGACATAGGTATAATTGTCACCCTCTAAGAACATAAATGGTACTAATTGATGATAGTGGTTGATTTATTCTCAATAAAGAGTTAAATAATCCATCTTGGAGATCATATAGAAATTATCCATATCTATCATGAATAATTCCTAGAGGAATGTATGCTCATTGATCACAATGGAATACTATAGACACCTATATATACCCTAGGATTAGACTACTAAGGTGTATCAACAAACAAAGCCCAATTTATATATAGTATTTATAACACTATATCACTAAACAACTACTTGAATATAAAGTATTTTTATGCACACATATCGCATAAAGAAAAAAATAGGGTCTATTCCTCAATAATCATATATCTAACTATAGATATTTCACTTCCCTATATGGAAGGAATCTTCTCAATGAAATGAGATTGTCAAGAACCCTATCCTTGAGCTCCTGTAACCGGACTCCCTTGAGGTAACTTTACCTTTTGTCACTACTACTGCTAAGTATAATGATCACCTCTATGTCTTGAACACCTGAAGGACTACCTATTTACGAACTGCTATTGTTCCCTTAGCCCTTCCCATAAACCCTATGTTAGAATAGATTCATAATTTATCTTTAGTCACTGTGAAATGCCACAAAAACTTTTCATGTTCTATAACTACCCATTGTAGAAAAACTCATTAGATAGGAAATAATAATCTAGTTGAGCATTCCCCTTATGTCCACACTAATACTACTCAACTTTGAATCTCCCTATTAGAGTAAACGAAAAACCACCTCTCTTGTTGCTTTTCCTATCATCACCCTAGTGAGACTACTCAAATCACAGCTTCATACATCCTGAGGATCTTCATCGGTTCGTAATAAAAGAATATTTTTTCCAAGATGACCTACCATTTTTCTGGTTCTTCTCAACAATTATGGTATTACTAATGACCTCTAAAAGGATGTTAGCATGAATACATTCAATTAGGAGAGAATAGATTTCCTTATGTCATACACCAAATTCTTGACTATAGTAGCCTCATCATCCACCAACATAGGTATGAATAGTGTAATATCATTAAAGAGAGATGTATATTTCATCACTAACAATACCCCTATACCAAATGTAGAAAATACCATGATATGTTAGCCTTTTGAGTCTCTAGGTTGTGGTGCTCAAAGAAATAAGACCACAAATCCTTCCAAATCAGCCACACATGTTTTTCTTCCTAGACCAGAATGTACCACTACTGCTTTTTAGTCCCCAATAAATATAAGTATCAAGATTAATCTACCTCTTAGGGGGTTTCTTAAGGTGATCAGAATTTTTCTATTTTATAATCGATACAAAACTTTGCTATCTGTGGTCCACCCTCACCCATAAATAGAATTGTATATTAAAATTCAAAACCATGAGTCAGGTTTTTCATGGTTTTACTATCCCTTAGTGACCCATTCCTCATAGATTATAATACCTATGGAATACTCTCTCTGAGATACTAATCAATAGTCAGTATTGGTGTAATAGGTAACTCCATGTCTACTACTGGTGGGGCATGTTCATCCACACACTAGCAAAAGTGAGGCTTTCCTAGTGGCATATCGATCTCTAAAATTCCAAGAAAATGTCTCATAATATATTTCTATCATATGTATAATATCATATTTTATTTTATAAAATAACATGAATATGCCTCTCTACCCCAAACACACCCCCTATGATAAAAGCCTCTTATAGAATAAGGCTTGAGTCTAGTTTAACAAACCCATTCTCGAGTCAGCTATGACCTAACACGGGTCCTATAAAAGTCACAGGATATCATATTAGTGGTAAATAATTATATTTTTATCATGTATATTTTCACCATGATGTTATATATAAAAACTATATATAAGTTTTTGTTGACACTTTATGTAACCCAACCCTATATATTAACCATAATATCAATCACAGGAAAGAATTCAAATTTAATGTAAAACTGAAATTCCAAGAATGAATCATGAACACACTTCTATTACCACCCCAGACCATGAGTAAAAACCCATAAATCATAAATCAATGTCAAAATGAATCAACTAGAATGGAAACCCAATAGTAAATGAAAAAACTAAGAATAACAGTCCCATCCTAGGTAACTTGGACTTCCCTAATATGTGTGATGGATAATACTATAAAAATATAAATATAATTTTCTGTCAACATTCTATCAACAATCTATCATTTAATAAATATTATGTTAAATGAAAAATAGTACTCTAATACCACTTTGTAATATACTTGATCTGGTTCACCTTCATTGTTACTGAACTAGAGCACCATGTACCTCAGGAATACCTCCTTGTATGATAGAGACTATAGACCAATGTAAATGGTTTATATATATCACATTGAGAGTCTATAACCACATGTATAGATATCAAAAAACATAGTGGAAGAAATATCATAAACTGTTCATCCCAACACAGTGAAAGTAAAAGGATATATATCATAGTTAAATGCCATAAAATAGTTGAAATCAATACATTTAATAAAACCATAGATTGAATACACACCCAAGGATGAACAGTATATCACATCTCATATAAAAATAAATTTAAATGAGTTATCTTCATCAAATATCACTATTTTAGTGATTGATCACCATCCTAACACATTAAGGTGAATTATCCATCACCTAAATAGTATCAAAGTAAAATATGTCATCATTGGTGAACGAGGAATCATTAATCATAGGTATATGATACACATCCATTTTCATATTTAAGAGGATGATATACCACCATCTTATAATTTGGGTGGATGAAGAATCACTAAACCATCACATCTTGGTGGATGATATATCCCTGGTATCACTCTCAAAGTGGAATGCATACCACCATATCAAGTCCCAAAGTGGACGGTGGACCATTAGTATTTTTCTGAGGTTGATTATGAACTAGTGGTATCACATCTCAAGTTGTTCTTACACCATAAATATCAATTATTAGGTGGAAATCCTACTGCTGTAATAAGTTCCCAAGTGGATGATGTACCATGGAGAAAACACTCTTAAGTGAACAAAACTCTACCAGTGAATGTTCTCAAAGTGGTTTATATACCACCAAAACATTATTATAAATTTATTGAGACGAAAATATTATGTTATTCTCTCAAAGAATAAAGGATCATTGACACTCTTTGGGTATGGATGAGAAACGCAAAACCTTCCCGAAGTAATTATTTTAACTCTAGTCCCCATGGTGGATTAGATACCACCATTGATTAAATTTAGTTGATAGGATTCCACCTTACGCCAATATTCCCAAAAAATGAATGATACATCATTAAAATTAAACACAATGAATTTATAAAAATTAAACACATCAATGTTTATGATCATAAGTTATTAAACCCTATCAATGTCTTAGGATTAGGTCATCCGACCTCAATCCTAGCTCATACTTAAGAAATTTCTCACTAAGAAATTCTCACGGGGGACTAAAATTTCCTTTAGGGTTGTTTCCAAGTCAAAGAAACCCATCATGAGTTCAAAATAAATGTTTCAAACTTATTTACATATAAAAGATGGTCATTGGAGACCAATGGTGTTGACCCTCACCACTCATAGACCACACACTACCTTCTAGAGTTCCATTAGTGACATTGAAATTTAAGAAAACCAATTTAAATAAATTTTAGGGTGTACAAAAAAAAGAATAATTTCTCACATTTCATATTATGTATGAATGATATAAAAATACTTTCATGTAACCAAGGGATTTCCTACCTAGGGCTGGTAGTGTCCAAATCATCGAAAATCACCCCTGCTACTAAAAAATAGATCTTTAATCGTGATAGAAATTGTCTTTATTAGTGAAAGAAAAGTGCCGAATACATGAGAAAGGTTAAAATCCCAAGTATTTAATCAGCACTGATAAATGGGTCATTTATTGGTGTTAAAAAATAACTGATTAATAGAGCCTTTATTAGTGCTTGTAAAATCATTGCTAAAGGAACCATTTACCAGCGCATATAGAAGAACTAATAAAGGACATTTTATTAGTGATCATAGAATCATTGATAAAGTAGTCATTTATTAGCAGTTTTAACAGCGTTGATAAATGTGTCCTTTTCCAATGCTTTTAAAAGTTCTCATAAAGCTCTATATTGTAGTGTGGTGTAACAACACACTGCAGTACCACTACAATGTATTGTAACAGCACACCCCAACACCAAAAACACACCATATATAAAAAAACAAGTCGGAATACAATATTTAAATAAAATTAAATGTACAACACAAGCACAAGGAAAAAAACTATATTATATACATTTTAAACATTGGTTTATAAAAATACATATATACAAATTATAATATACATTGGAAAAATCTAACGTTTCTTTGCCTTTTAATCATAACCCAAATCATGCTATTTTTGAACAAACCACCCCTGCTCATGAAAAAGAACATGCCTATATAATAAAAAAATATTATTTTAGTAATAATATAATGAAATAAATTAACAGAAACTGTTAATTTTACTAAAATGGATACCAATTTTAAATAAAAATACACACTTGAAGTCATATCGGTCACACCATACATCAGATTGAGGTGGATATGTTTCTAACATGTTGTAAATGACTTTTGGATCATTGTCCTAAATTATTAAAACAATCTTAACATGTTTTCTTAATTTTGAGTATGTCATTTTTCTTTTTTACTAAAATGACATTTTAAATTAGAAACATGAACTTTTTACTCATTTTGATATCATCTTGTATCGATTTGATGTGAATTGTTTTTACACACCACAAATGATTTATGAATTTTTTTACTAAAGTGTATAGAATATCTGAGTGAATTTGATCTAATTTAAGTGAGTGACACTTTTTGAACAAAAATATCGATTTTAAACAGTTATTGGAAACTTTGAGTCATACAGGGTATATCGTGTATCAAATTGAGGTTTGGATGATTCATAAATGTCAAAAATGACTTATAGATTATTTCACTAAGGTATCAAAACAATCTGAATGTATTTTTTTGGTTTTGAGTAGGACAGTTGTTGATTATACTAAAATTGATGCCAATTTAAAATAAAAAGGATACACTTTGAGTCATACAGATTAAATCTTGCTTCAGATTGAGGTGACACTGATTCCTACACAATAAAAATTACTTATGGATCATTTTATTAAAGTATAAAAACAATTTGAATGTGTTTTATTAGTTTTGAGTAAGTCACCTATTTTTTTTACTAAAATGTCATTTTAAACTGGAAACATGCACATTCAACTCATTATAATCACATCAGGTATAGATTTGATGGGAAAGGAATTCATACACATCCAAAATGAATTATGAATTGTATTTTATAAATTATTAATAAAATCTTAGCACGTTTGATCAAGTTTCAGTGAGTGACACTTTTTCATCTAAAATATCAATTCTAAACTGATAATGTACACTTTGAGTCATAACAAGAATATCCTATATCATATTGAGATTATACAGATTACCACATTTTAAAAATGATTGATGGGTCATTGTTAAAAAGTATCAAAACAATATTAATGTTTTTTAGTTGGACAATTGTCCATTTTACTTAAATTTATGACAATTTTAAATAAAAAGATTCACTTTGAGTCATACCGATCACACTATGAATCAGATTAAGGTTTGGATGATTACCACACATGCCAAATGATTTATGGATCATTTTTCTAGAATATCAAAACAATATGAATTTGTGTTTCTTGGTTTTTATTACGTCACATTTTTTTACTAAAATGACATTTTAAAATTGAAACATGCACTTTCAGTCATACTGATCACATTGTGAATCAGATTGAGGTGTGTATGACTTCTACACATCAAAAATTACGTATGGATCATTTTAAAAAATTATTTAATTAATTTTAATTCATTTTCTCAGTTTTGAGTAGGTTAGTTGGCATTTCTACTAAAATTGATGTCCATTTTAAATAAAATCATACACTTTAAGTCATACCAGTCACATTGTGTGTTGAATTGACATGAGGAAGACTCATGAACGTATAAAATAACTTATGTATCATTTTATTAAAGTATTAAATAATTTTATTGTGTTTTTTAATATTATATTAGGTCAGTTTGTTTTTTAAAACAAATTGATGTCAATTTTAAATAAAGACACACTTAGAGGCATACCAATCACACTGAGCATCAGATTGAGGTGGGAATGATTCCTAAACATTCCAAATCACATATGGATTGTTTTACTAATATATAAAAATAATATAAATGTTTTTTCTTATTTTTCAGTATGTAACTTGTCTTTTTTTACTAAAATGTCATTTTAAACTTAAAACATGCAATTTGACTCATATGGATTTTATCATGTATCATTTTAACCTGATAATTATTCTTTCAGTTCAGAAATTATTAATGAATCAATAATAAAAATTATCAAGAAAATATGATAATGTTTTCTTGGTTTCAATGATTGACACTTTTTAAAGTAAAATGTCAATTTTAAACTGATAATAGACACATTGAGTCATGTCGGGCACATTGTGTATCAGATTGAGGTGTCGATAAGTATTACAAATCACAAATGACTTATGGATAAATATATTATAGTATCAAAAAAAATATACATATGTTTTCTTGGTTATGAGTTTGTCAGTAGTCTTTTTTACTAAAATTAATGTCAATTTTAAATAGAAAGAAGTACTTTGAGTCATATTGATCACATCATGTGTTGAATTGGATTGAAACCGATTCATACATGTCACAAAGTCTCAAAAAAATCCTAAATATCATGGTTACCATGATTTCCATTTACTTTCTTTATAGAAATTCCAACACATCATGATAAGCTATGAACAAACCGCATAAACTCGAAAACACGAGTCCACCTAAATAAGAAAAGAATTATTATGAGAAATACTAAAAATAAATAAATTAGATATAAATATGAAATAATATATTAATTATATTGAAAATGATGTTACTGTGAAAATATCAAGATTCAATATATTATTGAGTAGTCAAGGGAACTTTAAGGAAAGTGATAAATTTCAACACTATATGGGTGAAAGGCTTTGAAGGGGAAGATGTATATGGAAGTTTTTGTGCCAAAAGGAATGATATTTAGAAAAATAACCCCAACTCAAACAAAAAAATCCAGCTATATAAGAAAAAAATTATTATGGGAGTTATACTAAAAATAAATAAATTAAACATAAATATGAAACAGTACATTAATTCTGTAGACAATGATTTTTCTACTCACATATTAAGGTAACCTTTATAAATGAGAAGAGGCAAAGTCATTTATCTTCCAAAAATGGTAGTGGAGATAACATGAAATGAAGTGATAAATAAAAAACTATAGGGGTGAAAAAGTTTTTAGGGAGAATAAGTCTATGGAGGTTTTGGTGGAGAAAGGCATAAAATATGGAAATACCACCCCAACTCAAACCAAATAATCCACCTATATAAGAAAACAATTATTATATGAGAAATACTAAAATGTAATTAATTAAGCCTAAATATGAAACAATAAATTAATTCTATGGACAATGATTTTACTGTGAAAACAACAAGAGCACCTCTTCAATTGAGTAGAGGCAGAATCATTTCTCTTCCTTTAAAGGGAGTAGTGATAATATGAAATAAAGTGATAAATGAAAGACTATTGAGGTGAAATGGTTTTTGTGGAGAAGAAGTTTGTGGACTTTTTTGTGAAAAGGGCATTAAATATGGATATACCACCCCAAATCGATCAAAATTACCCATATATATAATAAAACAATTATTACATGAGTAATACTAGAATGAAATCAATTTAACATAAATATGAAATAATAAATTAATTTTATGGACAATGATTTGACTATACAAACATCAAGACTATCTCTTTTATTGAGTAGAGACAATATAATTTCTCTTATTGAAGAGTCATGACACATGGATATAAATATTCTAAAATAAATGAACTCTACAAGGAATAATGAAAGTAAAATGACAATTTCATTATATAATGTTTCGGTAAAGTAGATAAATTTTATCGTGACATTACCTTTACATATTTCCAAAGGGTTTCATTCATTATAGTTTGTTCTTACAATGGATTCGTAACAACATCATGTGTATAAGACTTTGTGTTCATGATTAGTCAAACATTTAATTTGTATTTTGTTAATAAAGTATAGAATATATAATATTACAATGAATAAATAATATATTAAAAAACACTTTTACCTTCTCATTGAACTCTCTTTATTTTTTAAAGGATTCAAGTATTTAGTTCCTCTATCGAGAATCAAAATCCTTTATTTGTGGTCCCCTATAATGTACAATACATTTTCTACATTCGTAGAGACATGAACTAATTACGATGTCCCAACGAAAGGGTCATCCTCGATTGAATTTTCATATGACTCGACATTTGATTTATCTGTAGCAGGAAAATCGACAAATTCGTGTTTTTTGGATTGGAGACATAACATAATTTCACTAATTGTGATGAAATTATGAATGGATCAACTTTTTTCCTTTTCACACTGATATTCACCTCCATATGCCCATTACATCAACTTTCCCTCCATTGATATTGTCAACACGTTTGAAACGGATAAGTATCACTTGAAATGTTATATAATCCAACTCTTATACCTATTTGATAATGAAAAAATATAAAATATTTTAATAAATTATATTTTTATACATGGAACATGATATGGGAGTCACTTCATCCAAAATAATAAGACCACTATTTTTCCTCATACTGATGTCACCGTGTTCCTTTTTTATAGAACATATAATCATGCATTAAAATACACTGTAAGATATTACATTTGTATTGGTCCCTCTATCTAGTCATTGATGTCATTCAATAGTTGAATTCATATTTTCAGATAACTCCTTATAAATTTGATATATGAACCATCCTATAAATTTATTATTGTGCGTATTTTATATGCATCTATCATGCTTTGATGGATTCAAATCTCTGTGAATTTGTTTGTGGGATTTAACGTATGGAACAACATATTCACTATTATATAATATGTAAAGGCTTGATTTCTCCTACTCTATCAAGGTAATTGTAACAACATATATTATTGAAGTAACTTTACTCATAAAGTGTTCAATGTAATGAGACTTTGTGAGACCAATGCGTTCAACATATGATAGATAATCAGTACAAAATTAAATATATTTTTCAACTATATATGATTCTGAAATTCAACCCTTTGACTGACTATGATTCTTGACATACCCTTTCAAAATCTGCATATACCATTCAATGGGGTACATCCATCTCTAATAAATTGGATCACATAGTTTAACCTATCTAACCAAGTGAACTCTCAGGTGTACCATTATATCAAATAATTGTGGTGGGAAGAACATCTCAAATTCATATAATATGACAGAAATATCATTATTCATGATGAAAAACATCACCGGGTCTACAACTTTACTGCATATGTCTTTGAAATATAAGCAGAGTCTAGTTAATATCTGTCATATATTTTGAGGTAGAATGCATTTTAAGGTAAAAAAATTTAAATCCTTCATCAAAAAATTATATTCATGTGATTTTAGTCATAATAACTACAAATTATTCTTTGAAATGACATTATTGATATTTAAGTAATACTTGGAGGATAAAAGTCCACCTTTTACCCTTTACTGATTCTAACTCTTCTCTTATCCCCATTTCCATCAAGTCCAACCTTGCCTTGATGTCATTTTTTTCATGAACATTTATTAACATGCCTATAACACTATCAAATATGTTTTTTCAACATGAATGACATCAAGAAAATGTATATCATAATAAAAATTCTAATATGGTAATTCAAAGATAATTGGTCATTTCTTCCAATCTAATTTTTTAAGGTTTTTTATAAATGGTTTACCAAAAATAGTGTCAATATTTTTTTACTTTATTATATAGTTTATATATCATTAATAGAGATAATGTTTTACCTTGTTTGATATTCCCATTTAATGTTTTCATCCACGATCCAAATTTATGTCATCAAGGAAAAAATTTCTAATCTCTTAAAAACATAGCTTTCAAGTAATGTTTCAACCAAACCGATATTGTGAATTTTTCACAACTGGGAAACAACAACAATTCTTTAAAGATATAGCCTAATAAATTTACATAAGGTGGGAAGTAATATATCATTACATATAACATGGAACTCAATATCAATTATTCACTTCTAGATAATCATACATTTTAACACTTGTATCCCACATCAATTCCAAATATTCGATCAATATAGAAAAATAGACATCAATATCAATACTGGGGTTTTTTGGTCGAGATATAAGCAGTGAAAACATAATTTATTTTTGCTTCATTCATAACCATAGAAGAAAGTTATAATTTACCAACATGAATGGCTATGTACTATGAGTACTACTATGTACACTAAAATTATTTATTCAATTTATAGATAATTCAAGAAACAAGCTTCTGTGATCATTTCCAAATTCAAGAAACTTGTAATCGATTTTCTCCCACTAATGAGAAATTTCTGGATGATGTAGGTTACCATATTTAATTCTTGTATCTGCATGCCACATTAATTGTATTTTGGGTTCTTGATATACATATATTCTTCTAAACTATTTAATGATATGAAAGTTATATACAAATTTTGATGGACTTGATTTATTTTTCTTGTATCACTGTGTTCCATAGTTGGGGAGTTTTATGAGTGATTCATGGTCCTTGAAAAACAATATGAAATCCTTTAGAAATGCATGTATTTTTTAGAGATAATTCCCATTAAAATTAAAAAAATTTATCATGATATTTTTGGCATGATAGTTTATTTTCTTCTGGTCGAATATCATTCAGGAGACCAAGTAGTTTTGAAATGTTTGTGTCACTCCATCCATTTCTAGCTTCCATATTATATAACATCAATATAGTTGAAAATATTGAGTACTTACTAAAATGGATATATAATGGTTTCTTGGATAATCTATTTAACTCCTCAAATAAATTTGGACAATCATGAAGGTCATCTTCAATTTTCCATTATCATTTCTTCCATGTGATCTATATCATCCCTTATAAAGGTTTTCATATGAAAAGATTATTGAACCATAGTATCATCCCAATAAATGTCCACATTCATATTTTCTCCATGTTTAGTCTAGAATTTATAGATTTGATTTATTCTGTGACAAATGAAATGTTCTTCCAACTCTTCTGGACTAATATGAATAGAATAAAAACAACATAAACATTGAAATAGGATTTTAGAATGTTCTTCTGCATGCTCTTTTACAAACATGATGAACTATATAACTCCATCTTCATACTCATTTGACAAAAACTTTTCATGCATCCATATTTGATTAATATCCATCTTATTAAGTTCATAAAATATTAATTTTGTAAAATATATAAATAAATACAAATATGATATTCAATATAAAAGGTGAAAGTTATAGACAATTCTAATATTTAAAACTCATCCTTTTATTGTTTCAAAAATGAATCAGTATATTGAAGAAAATGGGTAATTGGATTTAAGAAAAGAATTAATCCACTATGAAAAGTTTTATACTATGAATTCATTTATTGGTGAACATTATATTCAACTCATCCTCATTTCATATTCTATAATCGGTAACCAGCCTGAATATTTTTTGTCAATTAACAAAACATATCTATTATTTATTCAAATTGGATCCACATGATATGTATATTTTTTTATCACACATTAAGTAATTTTTAGTTGAGAAAATGACACTCTTAAATTATATAAGAACCCCTATAACACAGTTTTAGAACAATAAATTATGATCACTACTAAAAATATGACCTTTATTTGCACTAGAAAAATCGATTAAAAGCGCTAAAGAAAGGGTTGTTAATCGAGGCGAATATAAAGGGGGTCCCTTTTATCAGCACTCAGAAAAGTGCTGATTAAGACCCCTTTTATCAGCACTTTTAAAAAGCGCTGATAAAAGTTACAATAATATAAAAAAATTTAAAAAATATATACTTCTTCAATTCTGAGGGGCTTCAATAGCGCTTGAAGCCCCCATTTAACAACGTCCACTGCCAATGGTAGCCCACGCACACCCCAGGCCAACTCCACCCAACCCCATCCCCCTTTAACAGCGCTAGGCTCCGAGCCCCACCCCCTTTAATAGCACTAGGTAATTCCCCACACCTGCACACGCGACCTACCTCCCTCAAGATTCAAACTCGAGACCTCTTGCCTATGTGCTTAAGCCATTAAAACTCCACCATATTTCTTTGCTTTTAATTTGTTAATATATCAATTTATTTATAAAAATATTTAGTTATATTTACTCATATATTAATATATATGTATATTTAGTTATATTAATATATATATCCGTATATTAATATATATATATATTAACATATAAAATATATATTTATTTATAGTCATATAAATATAAACCTATATATTTAGTCATATTAATATATATATATCTGTATATTAATATATATATATATTAACATATATAATATATATATATAATCATATAAATATATACATATATATTTAGTCATATTAATATATATATATATATATATTTAATTATATTAATATATATATCCTTCTATAAAAATATGTTTATATATATATATATGTATATTTAGTTATAATTTATTATCCGTATATTTATTTCTATATTAATATATAATAATATATATTTATAAGATTAGTTTTAAATGCATTTATAAAATATGTTTTCTTATGTGTGTTTTTATAAATAAATATATACATACATACATATATAAAAAACACACACACAAAAAAATATATTATATGTATATCTATAGGTATACTTATTATTATTTACATATATTTACAAATATTATATATTAATATGTACAATCAAAACTGCTAGATATGGGGTCTTGAAAAACCAAACAAATCGCAGAGTCACTAAAAAAGGCATAACATCCGTTCTTGGTGTCTGTTTTAGCTCCAAGAATAGTCAATCCAAATGTAATGGAATGAGCTACGATAAAAACAGTGTTAGTGGCCGAACAGACACACATATCAGAAGTTATGACCGTTTTATGAAAAATTTGACAGGGGTCCGGACACGGAAACTGAGTTTTGGAGACCTTCTAGTTATTTTTGGGTATTTTAGTGTTCTATACATGAATATAACATTGTTATGGTTGGCCATTTTCATATATCTCTTCACTTCCTTCGATTTGATATGTGGTAGAGCCCAAACGGACACCTGAAGCGAAAGTTATGGTCGTTTGAAGTTAGACTTTTTTTAGAGTTTAATAATTGATATATCTTTTGTTCCTCTGATATTCTAACGGTTTCGACTAGATGTGCTCATCAATCATTTCATGAGATTTGATTTTACTGGTCATGACACTCAAACAGACAACCAGAGAAGATGGTATTCTTGTTTTAGTGAGTCGCTGGTTTCTTAGGTTTTTAAGAGGTACAAGAGTTGTAAAATTTCAAATGATAATAACTTCTGCTCAGAGTGTATTTTTTGTCTCTACCACATGTAAAATTGAAGCTTGTAAAATGTTACACACTCTAGGGATCACCAAAATCCTATCTCACATTCTTTGAGGTTCAAAAAGGATTAAAACCCCCCAGAATGGTTATAAGTTTTGCTCCAGGGTTCCGTTTTTCCATAAGTTCATCTCTGGGTGTCTGTTTTGCCTCAACCACATATCGAATCAAATATTACGACCATAACTACACTATGATGACCATTGTAACACCTTCTCATATTGTTTAAGGTATAAAAATGTCACTAATCCCTACAAACAATCATACTTTCTGCTCCAGGGTGTCCATTTTGTGTCTACGACATATCAAATAGATATAAAACATATTTTAAAAAAATATATATTATATTTATATCAATAAAAAAAAAATATATATATATATATATATATATATTATTATAATTATTTTTGAAATATACATATTTATCAGCACTAGGAAAATGTGCGCTGATAAAACCTCCCATTATCAGCTATACTAAAAAAAGCGCTGATAAAGGGGGGCCCCTTTATCAGGGATAAAAAAAGACCTAATAAAGGGTTACCTTTAACAGTGCTAAAAAATCACTGTTAAACATGACCTTTTATCATCGCTTTTTTTAGTGCTGATAAAGGCCCCCACTTTATCAGCGCTTTTTTAGCACTGATAAAGGGTGGCGCTGCGGAAACCCAGTTTGGGGTAGTGATATCCCTCAATATAAGCTACAAATAATCTTTATAATTTTTATCCATTAAACATTTTAGAGGACTTAGTCTCAATAAGATGTCCTTAATTATTCAATATGAAGAAATATTTTAATAGAAGATACAATTTCATTTATTTAATTAAGATTTTATTATATTTATTTTCCATTTTGCTTCTTCAACTACCTATTCATAATACTAATTTAATAATTTATTAAAATCAAAATATAAAAATAATACTTCTGTAATAAATATATTATAATAAAATTAACTTCATATTAATTATCATCCATTGATTATTACTTTTTAAATTTTTGGTTCAATTTAACCACCAACATGAAGAATGATATAAAATGATATCATGGATTATTATAAAAACATAATTAATTTTTTATTTTAAATTTATAAAGAAAGTATTTTTTATGGATCTATAAATATAAGATGAAAATTTATCCCAGTATTAATAAACCCCATTATGTTAGTCAAAAATTACCAAAACAAGAATATTATAGTTTCTGTGTTGGGGAACCATACCTAAAACATCCGTATAATGAACATGGAATATATTAACTCATAATGGAACTATAATTATATACCTATAGTATTAAGAAGACTATGAAATATTGAACAATGATGATTGACCATGATCACTATATAGAAATAGATAACGATTATTTGGAACTGTAATCAGCCAATGATTAATACAAAATAAAAATTAATATTTAATCTTATGGAGAAAGATGGGGTATAAATGTAGATAGTGAAATGGTATAAAAGGACCGAACCATAAATTAATAATGACATCATCATACTAGAAATAAAAAATAAACATAAAATTACACAAAAAATAATCACCAGGAATATATTTATAGGTTGATTAAAATACGCTTCAAAAACCCTAACTACAACATAACATCAGATGTCTAATGACTTTCGAGACACTGGTGGCATTTTTTTTGTGTGATTAGAGTTTTGATTAAATGAGGAGGAGCACCAGTAGTTGGTGGATTCTATAGAAAGATTCTAATATCAGAACAAGTTCGGAAATAATTAAGGGTTTTAAATAGACCAGGACACTTTTATAAGCTCTTAAAAATAAGAACTTATAAATAGTCCATCATTCATCAATTGATTGACAACCACTGATAAAAAGAAATATTTATCAGTGCTTTTTTTAGCACTGATAAAATTAATTCTTTATCAATGCTAAAAAAGAACTGCTAAAATCCATATTTCTCAGTGCTTTTTTTGCATTGATAAAGACCTACCTTTATCACCTCTTGTTACATAAGCACAGATAAGGATTTATAATTATAATTACAAATAAAAAAATTGTGTATATATATATATATTTAATAATTATATATAAATATAAATGTTGCAAATATATTCATTTTTAAATATCTTTATTATAATTTTATAATTATAGATTTTTTTGAAATATAATATTTATATAAAATTTAAAGTACATGCATTTTCATTTATGTTACAAAATAATAATAATTATATATTAACAATATTGGAAAATGGATAAGTTATTTGTGTGTGAATTATATATAAAAATTCATTAATTATGTATATTTGAAATCAATATAACACACATTTGATCTATGATAAATTGAAAAATCAAACGACACATTCAATTATATGTCCATTACACTATGTGATTAGATATTATTTTTAATTCATATTAATTTTTAATTATAAATCATTATTCACTAAATATATGACAATTTAATGTAAAGCACATAAATATATTATAATACATAAATCATATTTATATACATCAATATATATATCTACATATTTAATATATACAATTTATGAACATTAATTATCATAATTATCGAATTAATAAAATTTTTAAAATTTAATAATGTAGAATCAACTTATTTATTTTTATCAATTATTTTTTCAGTGATAAATTTTGTAAAATTTTTTTAATAAGAAAATTTTTTATTATATATTTATTTTATTTTATTATTTTATTTTTCTGAACCATTATCAGTGCTAAAGAGGTAAAAATAAAATATATATTTATCAGTGCTAGAAATAAAGCACTGATAATGGGTACCCTTTATCAGTACTAACAAAAATGGACTAATAAAAGGTACCATTTATTAGATCAAAAAATAAAGTGTTGATAAAGGTCCAATTTATCAGTGCTAAAAAAGTGATTATAAAAGGTTAACATTATCAACATTATCATTAGTGCTGATAAAGATTCCATTTATCGACACTTATTTGTAGTGCTGATAAATATCAGTACTATTAAACAGCAGTTTTGTTGTAGTTCCCTTGATTTGGAGTCAAATGAACATAATTAAGAATCCTATAAAATTTAATAAAAATAATCATAATCATTAATTTATGGTTAAATAGTGATAAAAACAATGAATATAGGTATTACGAGTCATAACCATAACAGTTTAAACCTCTTATGTTGAATGTATTGTGAAACTAATGATGAGCAAATATGATTACATTCTTGAAAGAAGATGTGATAAAAAAGAACAATGGGAGGAACATTTGGATGTATTGGAGGAAATGAGAGCGAAATATCATTATATAAAAGTTAAAAAATTTATTTATTTATATATTTTAACATTTTAAAATAAAAATATATGTATACAATGAGTACTTGTTGGCCAGGCACAAGGTACTCGTCTAGGGGTCACCTGCAAACCAATGTGCCACTCGTGGCTTCTACTCTAATGCCCCTTCCACTGAGTACCTAGTGGAATCTCTTAAGAAATATATGTCCTATAACCTAGCTTGTTTTCCTGAAATGTTATCCATTTAACTACTCAAACAACAATACATAACCAAAATACATGAGGTTTGGTGAAATTGAAATTGGAATCATACCTTAAATGAATATGGAGCGTTATAGATTTGATAGTCACACATGGATAAAATATTAATGGGATGATAATTCTATATAATGATAACCATGTAAATATATAATATATTATTTAAAACAAATTTATATTAAATAATTACATTTGGAGACGAAAGGAAAATGATTCGGAACCTTTAACTCAGTTGAGGTTCTTAAATTAGAGTTGGCCCTTAGAAATAAAAAAAATACTCAACCTAGAAGAGATTAAAATTGGAGAAAGTCCATAATATATATATAAGTAAATAAATTTATCTTGTTTTAAATAGAAATGGGAAGTTGGGGTGAGTATTCATAGGTCTGGTGAGTGGAATCCCTTGGAGTAAAGTATTGATTATTATTTTTAATTATCCCAAGTGCTCTATTAGTCACTAAAGTTTTCCAATATCTTTCTTAATTATCCACTATAATGGTTAGTGATTTTTTTTTTAAAAATTACTTTATTGGAGGAATTTGGCCATCCTACATATATATGATGTCATATTTACAATATTCCATTATATTTTACAATATTTTACTTTTTATATAAAAAATTATCAAATTTCACACCTTACCTAATATCGATGTCCTGATTCAAAATATTTGATCTATTTTTTATCAAATTATTCCTCTAATTATTTAATTTTTTGTAATAAATATGATTTATTTCATAAAAATAAAGTATCATAGTAAAATTCATTTAATTACTTTAATAAATTGAACATTAATACCACTTAACACCTACACACATAAGTACTTACTATATATCCATATTCCTTAATGGTAAGGTATTAAATAAGGCTACCTTCATGGGGTGGTTCAAACAACCTTGATCTGTTAATAATTTCCTTTAAATTGAATATTTCTTGCAGATAATTCGTCTCAAACTTCAATTGTGGAAGTTCAATTTTTTCCTAGTCTTGGGAAAACCCTTGTGATGTTACGTCCTTCGAAATCATGGATTAATGAACTTCATAAGGGTTGTTTCTACAAGTCAATTTCATGATTTATTGCATCATCATTAATTAAATCATATCATTTCCTTTCTTAATATTGAACAATTATAATAGTTACTTTATAATGACTATATTTCTGGGTTTTTTGAATTTGAAATTTTAATTAGAGGGGGGGGGGATAAAAGATTTTGAAAAAAATGTGGTATGGATTTTAAAAAATAATGAGAGATATTTATTTCCTTAGAGAGCCATGTATGATTACTATAAAAAGGATACCTTATCCCACTACCTATAGGGAATATAAGATGACATTTTAAAAAATAATTAGCTGAAAAGATAGAATAGGTAGTAGTTTCACTGTTATAGTAGAGAACGTGTCAATGATGTTGAATTAAGTGTCAAAAATGATGAATAGATCATTGAATATAGTATGGGAATAAATCCATGATGTAGGATTCCATGTATTCAATGTATTCTTAATGACATCAATTTAGAATAATGTTTGGGCAATGATGATAAAAAGTACAAAAGAAGGTGATATCATGGTTGAGAGAGGAAATTCTTCCATGTGTTAGAAATTCCTATAAGTGAGAGAAATTCCCATGAGTGAGTAATAGAATTATTTCCAGTTAAATAAGTCATTCAAGAGTGGGGTTCAAGTGATTATGTGTTTTTATATAGATGATCTTTGATAGATATTTGTAATTTTGGATATGATAATAAATTTTATATTTATCTTGTGGAGTAATCTTCATAAAAAAAATGTTTTTTTGGTGTTTTACGAGTGATTTCCATTTTGATGAAAATATGTCCCCAAACAAATGGTAACAAAGATTCAAGGTTTCTATCTGAGATAATGGAGATAGAGTTACATCAAGGTGTTCATTGGATATCTATAGAGATGGCACCAATAATGTGTTTAATGAATTATTTTAGTAATGACATAGAAGATCTGAGGAATATATATATCCATTTAAGGTGGAGTTGATAATGATTAAGTTGATTATGGTGGATTCAATGATGATGTATTTGATGATAGATGTACATTAAAATTTTAAAT
Organism: Viscum album; assembly: GCA_963277665.1. Taxonomy (NCBI): domain Eukaryota; kingdom Viridiplantae; phylum Streptophyta; class Magnoliopsida; order Santalales; family Viscaceae; genus Viscum; species Viscum album. Next base: position 194,127,522 of record OY728157.1, on the reverse strand, counting down.
AAACGTATAGATTTTTGGATTTTTGGAATTTAAAATTGGAATAATATTGAGAGTGAAAAAAGGTATTACAAACTTTAAGAAAATAAGAAATGTGGGATAGATTTTGAATATGGGAGAGAATTATTTTTTGGGGAGATCCATGTATGACTCTTATAAAAAGGATGAATCTGACTACTAACAAGGGAGAAAATATGATGACAGATTTACCCAAGATGTAACTAATGAGATTGAGCGGGTAGGGGGCGTTGTGTTTGATATATCTCAAGTTTCGAAAATAGTGAATGAAGCATTGAAAATTAATAAGGAATCATCAATGGTGTCATGTGAAGATATCAATGATGTGTGGTTCAATGTATGAAAATATTTCTTTATTGAGGAAATCAGGAAACTCATCTCAATAATGAGGATAGGTGGTATATAGGATGATGAGATTATGGGTGAGTGACAAAATTCTTTTGTGTTTAAAAATATTCATCTGGTGAAAAAATACTTTGAGTGTGAGATGAAAGAGATTTAAAGTGTTAAGATAGAGAATCTCTAAAAAATATGTGAAATTTTGGTTATAAAAAAAATTGGGGGGGGGTATGTTTTGGCCAAAAAATGTAATCGCATTTGTATTTTACTTTGTTACATCCATCGTGTGTATTGGAGAATCCATGCCATGCAGGTTTTACATTGTACATTTATTATTTATATTTGATTATTATCAAATTTTGGGTATAAAATTCTTAGAAAAAAAAATATATTGAATTTTTATTGTATCATTATTTGTTATAATTAAACAATCATATTTATTATTATAAATTTTTAAGTATTCCATGAAATTTTATCTATTTCCATCAATGATTGTATTTGTTTATTTTTTAATGTGACTCAAAGAGAATAATAAGTTGGGTTGTGACACTCCCAATTAATCAATGTCTTTAGGTAATATTTGGTTTATATTTGAAAACCATTATATCATAACATAACTCAACAATGTGTTTCATAAGAATAAGATGTGTGGATGGTCATATAAGGGTGATGTAACATTTGGTGATGTGGCCATCAGACCTATTATGTCAGAACCTTGTAGCCTTCAAATCGTTGCTACTACCATAAATGATCTAGAGGATCTTCATCGGCATCCTGCCATAGACCACAAGATTCTTATTGTCATCCAAAAAAATGTTAGTGAACTGGACCTCAACACCCCAAGACCTATCCACCAACACCCCCTCTTCCATGAAAACATCATTTCCTAGTGAATTCCTCATCTCCGATGTCCACCTCGTGAACTCTACCACTGTGTTCCTGTGAAGATTCACTCTATCCCCCATGAGCTCCTACAAAAATTCCCAAATCATTGCATCATGACCAGACTCCACTTCTTGAATCCCTGACACCAGGTGTGATAAATAACCTTTAAACACACTAAAATAGAGCATCCCCACCATCAAAAAGTAGAGAATTTTGTCACCTACCTTTCTAGAGGATTGGGTTGGCTCCGACGTAGTCAGTGAGGCCAAAGTAGGGAATGATGTAGGAGGCTATTAGGTAGTTGATAGAGTTTTTTTGAATTGTGATATTAATTTATTAGTTTTCATATTGAAATAAAATGTTGTAAATTATACCATTTCAATTATTCATGCATGAAAATTCATATTTATTTGAATTGTTTTTAAATGCACAAACATTTTCTATGGACCTGCTTCCACCTAGGACTCTATACTATATATACAACCTTATTTGGGCCTTCTACATTAGCCAAACTATTTCTTGCATGATCCTATGACATGATGGCTATCCTCTTGTTGTCTTATCCTTAACTGTTGATAATTATTACCACACATTACATCATCACCATCCATTTTTCTGATTGAAAATAGCTTTGTTGATTCATCTGTTCGGCATCATGTGTGTGGTAGACATTGGTTGGTCGTTCTATATCAAGGAAGTAACGGTGTCTAGGGGAATTGGTCACCCCATGTTCCAGTCTGATCTCTTTCAATTCAACTTTGGTTTTTCCCCACTGCTGATTATATGGTGCTCCCATCTCTAGTCTCCAAACCCTAGTAGGATGATTTCTTATAATCTCCAGTGGTGAACCTCTATGTCTGTCGAACACCGTGATAAACTGTTGGTGTACCACTCAAAGTAAATATTTAAAGACAAATATCTTATTCCATATTGAGTACCTAAATAATAACATCCAATCCAGGGAGGTTTGTGAGTTTTGATAGTATTCCATGAACTTTGAAAATTTGGAACAACCTAGTGAAAATAAGAAGAGATCAGGATGTCCAGAAAATTTATCATCTGATAGTATAAGTTGTTCTCAATTTCTTTCCTATATCCCATTTTTAAAAGATTCATCTTCTATTATATTATTGATGTTTTCTTCTTCATTTCACTTTAAAATTGTTTATGTTTTTGAGAATTAATAAAAGGGGTGTGTGGGTGGTGTTGTTCTTTACATCAATATAGGTCCCCACATGAATAAATCATGTTTAATATCAATGTTCTTTACTCGTTATTTTTAATATTTTGTTTATTGTGTTATTTTTGTACTGATCTACAATATTATTCTTTGTTCTGAAAATAATTTTGTTTGGCTCTTTTGTTGTTTGGTGTTTTGCCCTGATTTTGGCCACTACCCAGCCTCACAATGTGATATCAGAGACCAATTACTTTTCGTACTATCAAATTCAATTGTTTTTTCCTATTTTCTTTATTTCCAGTTCTTATTTATTTTTTAATTTTTTCAATTTAGTCTCACTCTTAAATATCCACTATAATTATTGATTTCAATTATTTAAATTTTTTATCCCTCTAATTGAAACATTATTTTTCTAAGAGATTGGTTGGTAGTTGTTGGATTATGCTTAACATTGTCCACAAGGACTCTACATAAACTATATGGGTAAACATTCCAATTATGAGATATAAAATTGATAAATTTTATAGTGATAATGAATTTAATTTGTGGAGAATTCTGATGATATCCCTTATTGTACAAAAGTTCCTCATTGATGCCCTTTATGGGCCCAAGAATATTTTTACAACTATAAATGAAACTATATATCTTGTTACATAATATGTTTATGTTTTCCATAATTTGTTAGTAATGGTACATAGCCCCCTTTTGATTTATTTAGGTGATAAAGTCCTTAGAGAAGTTTATAATGAGTATAATTCTGTTAGAATTTGGCTTAACCTTGAAAAAAAAACATTACGTGACAGCTTCAATAGTAGGTAGTATTTACAAAAAACATAATATGTTTACATTTAAAATGAAACCTGGTAAATCAATAAAATATCATCTAGATGAATTTGACTAATTAATTTTATAATTATCAATCATTAATGTTTATTTTGATGATAAAGATCAATCTGTGATCCTCTTAATCTCTTTAGATAATTCCTACAATACCCTAATAGTGACTGTGATGTATGGTTTACACTCTTTTATGTTGGAAGAGGTTAAATATTTCGTTATTTCTAAGGAACTACATTCTAAACCTATAATCAAATGTGAGTCTGAGAGATTATTCTCTCAGGGTATACCACAAACTAAAACCAATAAGAAAAAATTTAATAAAGGTAAGAAAAAAATCAATAAGGATTCCAAACATAGGCATAATTCTAAGGATATAATTATCACCTATTTGTATTATGAAAATCAAGGCACATTAAAACCTTGTGTAGAAAACCCAAGCATGAGATATAGTCTAAAAAAACCCACTGATCAATCCCTTCTTGTAGGCTCTATTTATGAAACTACTGAGGTCCTTTATGTGTCCACCCAAGAACTCAATCAAGACTGGGTCCCTGATCTCAGGTTCTCACTCCATAAGTTCCCTTTTAGATAGTTCTTTCTTGAGTTGGTTGACAGGGTAGAAGGAGATGTACTCTTAGGTAATAACAAGAGGTGTAAGGTTGAGGGTATAGGTTGCATTTTGTTAGAAGTTGATGACCATACTATCATTACATTTATTGATGTTTGGAGGGTTCACAACCTCCAAAGAAAACTTACTTTCTAAATAGTCCAAGACCAAAAGATCTTCACCTTTAGGTCTAAAATAGGTTACCTTTGAATCTCTAAATTATTTATAACCATTATATAGGGATCTTTAATGAATGGTCTATATGTATTGAATGGAAAGTCCCATTAAACGTAGTTTGATTGTGTATATTCAACTAATACTAATAATACTATGTTTTGGCACATGCTATTGGGGATGTTAACTCCAAAGGACATGAGGAACTCAATAAGAATGGGCTATTGTGTGGCATCACACTAATAAATCTTCCATTTTGTTAAGATTGTGTGATGGAAATTCTGTTAGGGTTAGATTTGTTAGGACTAGTTTCCATGCCACCAAACCCTTAGAATATGTCCACTCTAATATATGGGGCCCATCAAGGACTTCCTCCTATGGTGTAAGTTTCTATTTTTTTACCTTCATAGATGAATTTTCTAGGAATGTGTGGATTGACATTCTTAAAAAAATTATGTTTCCCAAACATTTAGTACCTGAGAATCTTTAGTTGAAAATCAAAATGGGAAGAAACATAAGACTCCTAGAAAACACAATAGGCTTGAATACATATTTACTGAGTTCATCCAATTTTGTGATTTTGAAGGTGTTAAAATACATATAATAGTTATGGAAACTCCCCAATAAAACGATTTAGAGGAAGGGATGAATAGGAATATCCTAAAAAGATTCTGCAAAAATATTACATACTTAGACCTCCCCATATACTATTGGATAGAGGCTTCCAACACTTTTATCCACATAATTAAAAGGTGTCCCTCTTATTCTAATAAGGTTAAAAACATATTGATTGGGGACTGTTAATCCCCCTTATTATTCCTAATTTAGATTCTTTGGTTTTATAACTTATGCTCATGTTAAGAATGACAAATTAGAACCAAGAGGTCTAAAGTTTATCTTTGTTGGGTATCCTAAGGGTGGTAAGGGGTATATACTTTGGGGAGATAAAATTGTTTATAAAATTTGAATAGTAAGTAGAGATGTTATCTTTCATGAGTATTCCTCTACCAAAACCAAGGGTTCAACACTTGGAAACAATGGTACAACCCATTGAAAAGGGAGATGAAACTGAGAGCCCAACCCAATTTAAGGATCATGTCCAGCCTTCTCCACCTGCTCCTCCGCCCGCTGTTGGGGCTGATTTTGAGTCTTCTTTTGAATAAGATTTTGAATCTGAACCTACTACCCCTATTATGGATTACCAAGTATGTAACACCCGAGACATTTCTGTTATATAAATCATCAAAGGAATCTTTTTCTACACAACACTGGCTTGGCTTGCTTTACACAAAATCGCGACCTTCCTCGATAGCTTGTGTCGTACGCAATACCGAGTTTCACTAAACAACGATATGCTATTAAAATATTATTAAAACTAGCTGTTATGAATAGTAATAACCACTTTTTGAAATTTTATAAATTTTATTTTTCAAAATGGACTTCATTTTTGGATTCGAAATATCGAAATTAGCCTAGGGTGACATTTTGGTATTTTTCTGAAAAATTTCAATTTTTGATGAATAGTGAAACCACTAAGTGGTAGTTAAAAAACTGAATTTTTCATAATACATAATTTTACGGCTTCTGTTAGTGGAATTTAAAAAATCCGAGAGACACGGTTGATGTCAGTAAGTAAAATGTGGTTCAATGAGATGAAAATAATTTTTTGGTGAATAATAACTTTTTACTTTTTTTAGCACGGTAAAAAAGTAATTAAGGGTAAAGATGATATTATTATTACCCTAACACATGTACTAATTCTATTAGATAAGTTTAATTCGACCAAAAACAACCTTAGGAATAAAATATGACCATTTAGGCACACTTGGATTAGATTAAGACATTTATTATTAATTTATTTAAAGAAGGGTTAAAATAGTTAAAATCAAAGTTTAATAAGTAAATAATTTTTAATATGGGGTTATACATAAGATAAATTCGACTACAAATATTCATTAGAAAGATAAAAAGATTTCCTATATAATGGTATTTTATTTTTAAATTTTATACATTAAATAATTTAATTTATTTATGACACAATGATGATGCAGTAATTATATTATTAATTAAATGTTGACATAATTGATGTTATAAACACCAAAATAAATGTAATTTGAGACTTTATATGAATTCCACTAATTTTATAGGTTAATATGACAATGTATTATTGATTTTATTAACTTGGTTCGAACTAATAATTCTGTTATGATTTTCAAAAAAATTAATTACTATATAGTGTCAAAATTGACATAAAATAGTTTTTAAAACAAATATTATATTATTAATTGTTATTTTATTCCTAAAAATATAAGGTTCGGCCAAATTACTTATATAAGTTTATATATATTAATTATAATCAAATTGGGGTTCATTTTTCTGCTTATAGTATGTTTATTAACCTTATAGTATAAGAACACAAGAAGACACGGTAAAAGTAAACTTATTTAACTTAATGTTAAATCTAAATGATAAGGTTAAAATAGGAACTTAAACTTGTCTAAATTATATTGGATGAGATAATTTCGACCCATACCCACCTTATATTCTAAATATATCAATTTTGAGATATTTAAAACCGAACTTGACTTTATAATAAAATAATAGTTTTAGTTATTCCAAAGGTGCCCCTCTCCCCCCTTATAAAAGGACACCTCCTCCCCCTCTTCCTCACACCACTTTGAGCCTTCAAGATCGGAAAAACCCTGCCACTTTCTCCCCTACACTTCCCTAGAGACATCCTATAGGTCCTGGTCTTCTTCAAAGACCAATTTTAGTGCCCTAAAAGAAGGTCTCAAAGAAGCACTTCAAAGAAGAGGTAATGTCCGTTACCGATTCTTTCATCTTTATTTCTTCTTCCACTTCTTCTTCTTTAGTTGTTTCATTGTGAAGTAATAACATCAGTATCACTCATAAACTGATATGTTATTATAAGTATGAAACAACCCTATTTCACCATCTATCCATCCTACGGAAAAAGAAATCACCGCGCGTGCGTACATACGGAATACCGTCTCCACGCCGTGGTGTAATCTATTTTCCACCACCACCTTACTTGGATGGGTATAACGGTGTAAATAATGACTATATATGACTATTATAAAGTGAAATGGATTCTGAAATAGTATACATATACTCTAATAAAATTCCACGATCATAGGAATGATATCATCACTCATGCGTACGTACGAAATACCGTCTCCACAATGTGATGTGACTCGTTCTACATGATCTTCATTTCATAATGATTATATAAATGAATTGAATGGATGAATATGATATATATTACACTAATACCATTCTGGAAATGAGGTATCTATAACCTAAAGAAAATAATAAGAATTTATTCGACAAAACACGCATAAAAACAAAAAGTTATAAACACCTGAATAACAAGTAGCAATGAAATATTACTACTAAGAAGCTAAGAATATGACCATATATTATATCATAAAAATAAGTATGATTCTGGAATAAGTCAGTAACATTATTTAAATCATTCTACAGGAGGTTCAGACACTTACGAAGCAAAACGGACCTAAGGTAAGGGATAATTTTACAATTCTAATTTTTATCCTAGATTGAATATTCGTAAGTATTTACTGGGGTGTATTTTATCATCCACATCCATGTTCCCTCAATATGTAATATTATTTCCATCCACATAAAATTTTTTAAAACCTATTTTACCCTTTGCTGAGTTTTTAGTAAAATATATGAAAAGAATCTTTTGTCGTTTTTCGTACGAGGTACTTTTTGACTTTTCCGACAAAAGTACGAGAAGAATGTTTTTTTAACTTATACGGCATGAATGGATTTTTAAAACATTTTTTCCAAGATGATTCCTTTACAAATTTTCATGTTTATTCTTAATCAACTTCTTTTAGTTTAAAGTTGTATGACATGTTAAGAAATGAAAAATGTTTCTGAAGCAGAAAGGATATTTTCCTCAAGAATGGAGTTCACGTGTTTTATCAAAATTATTTTCCATCTAAGATAATAAAGGGTTCTGTTTTTATCCCTATTATTACATTGATTTGATTATGTTGTGATGGAATTATATTTTTATGAATTCCTTTATCTTATATGAATTGTTTTATGATGTTTAAGATTCCAATTTTTATTACATGGGTTATGAAATGATGTATGATTTATGATTTTGTGGCACACATAAGAATGGTATCATTATGAGATGAGTGGGACCTATATCTCCCTCCAATACATTGGGTAAAGATTTTATATCTCATGAGATAGACATGGCTGGAATGGTAGGTTATACCGGTTTGGTGAAGCAGGACTGAAACGAGGGTAACTCGGTTCAGAAAGGGACTTTGTCCACTAAGATAGTCTTCTCAATGAGTCTTGACTAACAAAAAATGATTCTCTATGATTATGTGTGTATTACACAAAGTTTCATGTTTCATGTTATGATTATTGTGATTACATTTCACTGCCATGATTTATCCCATGTTATGAAATTATGATCACTTTTTCAGGTTAAGATTTCCAAAAGTTATGTGCTTGTGTATACGATGTGATTGATATTTATTTTGTTTACCCTTACTGAGCATTTGAGATCACCCTTTTGTATGTTTTCTTTCCCCAGGTCAGGAAGAAGGTTATTAAGTAGGATATTCCAAAAAGGGACATCAGATATGATGAAATAAGTGGGATGAAAAGTTGATTCTTTATGAACCAGTTGTTTATGTTTCCCAGTTTCTAAAGACACTATACCTATACGGTCCTTTCGTGGTTTTGTCATTTGTTGTAATAAGTATGCTTCAATTTTGAAGTATCAAAAATGTATGTAAATTATGGGTCGTTATAGTTGGTATCAGAGGAAAGGTATAGTCAACCTTTGGAAACTAGGATGTGAAATCCTTAGTAAGAACCCTAAGGATAAGTCTAAGCATAGAACACAATCTTAGAAATGGACATGAATAACCTAGGATAAGACCTTAAGTGTGAAATCTTATTCTTGATTATGTGGTTTTCCTATTATAATTAGTGTTGCTCACACTATTCTTCTTGGTTTTAGTCAATGGCTGGAACCCGAAGGAACCGTGTTAATGCGGAATGCGACGGGCAATGCAATGATTGTCCCCCTGAGCAACCAAACGTTATGGGACCTGGAATTCAAAATCTTGTATCCATGCTCACACAACTTTTTCAAGATATGAATCATGCAGGACTTCCAAACAAGCAAAGGAAGGAGAAACATTCTGTTGAATCGTTCCGGAGGCAGCGTCCACCTTCTTTCAGTGGGTCTACTGATCCATTAGTTGTTGAACAATGGATTAGTACTACTGAAAATATATTTTCAGTTCTTCAATGTTCTGAACATGATAAAGTCATCCTAGCAGTGTATCGTTTGGAAGGAGATGCTGATCAATGGTGGAATCTTATTAAGAATACGAGGCAAAGGGATGAAATTGAGTCCATGGAATGGGATGAGTTCAAGAACATAATTTTTAATAAGTACTTCCCTCATATTCTCCGAACAAAGATGGAGAAAGAGTTTCTTGAACTAAAGCAAAAGGATGATGAATCTGTTGGTACCTATGAAGAAAATTTTACAAGACTTGCAAGGTACGCTTCTGGTATTATTATCCAACCTGAGAGTAAGATCGATTGATTTTTTAGTGGCTTAAAACCAAGTCTTCGAAGGGCGTTAGCCATAAGGGACTTCAATAGCTACGAGGAAATCGTTCGATGTGCTCTCAAAGTCGAGATGGAGATTGGAGTAACCCATCAGTCATATGGGTTTGATAAGAAGAGGAAAATGGAATTCAAAGGAAAATCTAAAGAGAACACTGAAAATAAGATGAGCTTTCCCTTATTCTCAAAGTGTGGAATGAAACATGGAGGGAGTTGTCTTAAAGGGACAAGTAAATGTTTAAAATGTTGAAAGGAATGTCATCAGGCATTTGAATGCCGCGATGATGGGAAGATAATGTCTAATGATGCAAACAAAGGAAGGGATACACAGAATGAACCTACTGCACTTCAATGTTTCAAGTGCAAGGATATGGGGCATTATGCCAATAAATGCCCTAATCCAACGGTTGATGATGATGGTCGACGTCAACAAACTCTTAAGGCTAAAGACAAAGGAGAGTCACATGAAATTTCTATCAGTGATGTGGAGTACGAAAATGATGTGGTGAAAGGTACACTTACCATCCACTCTAAAGTAGAAAATGTTTTATTTTATTCTAGATCCACCCACTCTTTTATTTCTGAATTATTTTCTAAGGGTATCACCGTATTACCTCAACTATTAGATGTTGAGTTAGCTGTGACAACACCTAATGGCACAACAGTCGCATAAAAAGTTTATAATTCTTCTCCGATCGAAGTTTGTGGGAATGTGCTTCCTGAAAATCTTGTGATCCTTCCTATAGTGGAATTTGATGTGATTCTTGGCATGGATTGGATTTCTTTATATGGAGCTCATATCAATTGCCAAAGAAGGGAAGTCACATTTCATATTCCAGATCAGTCAATGATCGTATATCAATGCAAGGATGAACATAACCTTCCAGTGGAAATTTCTTCCATTTTAGGGGTATTGATTCCACTAAATGAAGGTTATTTATCTCAAATGGTTGGTGAGAAAATCAGGATTAAGAATATTCCCATTGTACGGGAGTTCGATGATGTCTTTCCGGAGGAATTACCAGGTCTTCCACCAAATCGTGAAGTTGAGTTTTCAATAGAACTCGTACCGGGTGCTTTGCCTATTTCAAAGGCACCTTATAGAATGGCCCCAATTGAGTTGCAGGAATTGAAGAAGCAACTCCAAGAGAATCTTGATAAGGTATTCATACGCCCTAGTGTGTCACCTTGGGGAGCACCTATTCTATTTGTTAAGAAGAAAGATGGATCAATGAGACTCTGCATTGATTATCGAGAACTTAACAAGATCACTATCAAGAACAAATATCCTCTCCCGTGCATTGATGACTTATTTGACCAACTACGCGGAGCTCAATACTTTTCCAAGATTGATATTTGTTCAGGGTATCATCAATTAAGGGTCAAAAGGGAGGATATACCAAAGACGTCTTTCCGTACAAGTTATGGACACTGAATTTTTAGTGATGCCATTTGGTCTTACTAATGCCCCTACAATCTTCATGGATCTGATGAATAGAGTCTTTAGATACTATCTTGATAAATTTGTGGTAGTCTTTATAGATGATATTCTTGTCTATTCAAAGATCAAGGAAGAACATGAAGATCATTTGAGAATTATATTGATGACCATGAGAAAGGAAAATCTTTATGCCAAATTTACTAAGTGTGAATTTTGGCTTCAAAAAGTTGCATTTTTTGGTCACATAATCTCAAAAGATGGGATATCTGTGGATCCAGCAAAAACAGAGGTTATCGAAAGATGGTCGAGACCAACAACAGTAACTGAGATCCAAAGTTTTCTTGGTTTGGCTGGATATTATCAACGTTTTGTGAAATATTTTTCACGATTATCTAATCCACTCACCAAGTTGACTCGGAAAGGAGTAAATTTTGTCTGGACCGAAGAATGTGAAGAGAGTTTCAAGGAGTTGAAAAGAAGGTTATCCAGTGCACATGTGCTCACACTGCCTTATAGTGGAGAATGGTTTGTGATCTATAGTGATGCATCCAAGAAGGGATTAGGGTGTGTTCTTATGCAAAATGATATGGTGATAGCTTATGCCTCACGACAGTTGAAAATCCATGAGCAAAATTACCCAACACATGATATGGAGTTAGCTGCGGTAATCTTTGCATTAAAGATTTGGAGGCATTACCTTTATGGTGAAAAGTGTGATATTTATACTGATCATAAAAGTTTAATGTATATTTTCATACAAAAGGAGTTGAATATGCGTCAAAGAAGATGGTTGGATCTGATTAAGGATTACGACTGCTCAATCCATTACCACCCTGGGAAAGCAAACAAGGTGGCAGATGCATTAAGTCGACAAGACCATGCTAGTTTATCCATGATAAGGATTACAAAAGATCCAATATTTATGGATTTACAAAGGATGGATCTTGGAATTATAATGGAAGGGGAAAAATCATATCTTTCTCAAATGAATGTTCAACCATCTATACATGTGAAGATTAAAGAGGCACAGAAAGAAGATGTCGAGTTACAAAAGAAGGTGAGAAATGTTCCTGAGTTCAACCATGATTGTGATGGGATAATAAAGTTCAGGAATCGGGTTTGTGTTCCTCCCATCCCCGAATTAAAGAAGGAGCTGCTGGATGAGGCTCATAGTTCTTCATTCTCTATTCATCCTGGAAGCACGAAGATGTATAGGGACCTGAAAGAGTACTTCTGGTGGGATGGCATGAAAAGAGATGTTGTTGAATATGTCTCTCGATGCTTGGTTTGTCAACAAGTTAAAGCTGAGAGACAGAAGTCTAAGGGGATGTTACAACCATTACCCATACCCGAATGGAAATGGGAAAACATTACTATGGACTTTTTCACAGGACTTCCTAAAACATCCAAAGGCAATAATGCTATCTGGGTCATAGTTGATCGTCTTACAAAGTCTGCACACATCATTGATATTAGAGAGGATTTCTCTTTGGATCAGCTTGCCATGATATATGTAAAGGAAGTGGTAAGAATTCATTGAGTACCACATTCTATTATATCTGACCAGGATCCGAGATTTACCTCGAAGTTCTGGCGAAGTCTTCAGCATACTCTAGATACAGAGTTGAGTATCAACACTGCTTATAATCCTCAGACAGACGGTCAGTCTGAGAGAACAATTCAAACCCTAAAAGATATGTTGAGAGCTTGCTCTATGGATTTCAAAGGAGGTTGGGATCAAAACCTACCTTTGTTGGAATTTTTTTTATAATAATAGCTTTCACTCCAGTATTTAGATGGCTCCTTATGAAGCTCTCTATGGAAATAAATGCAGGACTCCAACTTGCTGGGATGAAGTTGGGGAAAGAAAGCTATTAGGACCTGATCACGTTGATGAAATGGCAGAAAAAGTCAGATCTATCCAACAACACATAAGAGCAGCTCAGAGTCGATAGAAAAGCTATGCCGACAACCGAAGAAAAGACCTAGAGTTTGAAGTGGGTGATAAAGTGTTCTTACGAATATCTCCCCGGAAGAGGGTTATGAGATTTGGAACGAAGGGGAAGTTGAGCCCTTGATATATCGGTCCTTTCGAAATACTGGATCGTGTTGGGAAGGTAGCTTACCGATTGGCGCTTCCACCGAATCTCTCTCAAGTTCACGATGTGTTCCATGTATCTCTCCTGAGAAAGTACATACCTGATCCTTCACATGTACTCAGCTCAGAAGTTGTACCGCTGGAGCAAGTCTTTCTTATGAAGAACAACCGATATAGATTCTGGATCGTAGCGAAAAAGTCCTACAAAACAAGACCACTCAATTGGTGCAAGTTTTATGGAGGAACCACCAATTAGAAGAAGCTACATAGAAGCTTGAGGAGTTGATGATGGAGAGGTATCCTCATCTTTTTGTTACAAAGTGATGAATTTCGAGGGTGAAATTCATTTTAAGGGGGGTAGAATGTAACACCCGAGACTTTTTTGTTATATAAATCATCAAAGGAATCTTTTTCTACACAACACTTGCTTGGCTTGCTTTACATGAAATCGTGACCTACCTCGATAGCTTGCGTCGTACGCAATACCGAGTTTCACTAAACAGCGATATGCTATTAAAATATTATTAAAACTAGCCGTTATGAATATTAATAACCACTTTTTGAAATTTTATAAATTTTGTTTTTCAAAATGGACTTCATTTTTGGATTTGGAATATCGAAATTAGCCTAGGGTGAAATTTTGGTATTTTTCTGAAAACATTCAATTTTTGATGAATAGTGAAACCACTAAGTGGTAGTTAAAAAACTGAATTTTTCATAAAACATAATTTTACCGCTTCTGTGAGTGGAATTTCAAAAATCCGAGAGACGTGGTTGATGTCAGTAAGTAAAATGTGGTTCAATGAGATGAAAATAATTTTTTGGTGAATAGTAACTTTTTACTTTTTTTAGCGTGGTAAAAAAGTAATTAAGGGTAAAGATGACATTATTATTACCCTAAAACATGTCCTAATTCTATTGGATAAGTGTAATTCGACCAAAAACAAACTTAGGAATAAAATATGACCATTTAGGCCCACTTGGATTAGATTAAGACATTTATTATTAATTTATTTAAAGAAGGGTTAAAATAGGTAAAATCAAAGTTTAATAAGTAAATAATTTTTAATATGGGGTTATACATAAGATAAATTCGACTATAAATATTAATTATAAATATAAAAAGATTTCCTACATAATGGTTTTTTATTTTTAATTTTTAGAAATTATATAATTTAATTTATTTATGACACAATGATGATGTAGTAATTATCTTATTAATGAAATATTGACATAATTGATGTTATAAACACCAAAATAAATGTAATTTGAGACTTTTTATGAATTACACTAATTTTTTAGGATAATATGATATGTTAGTATTGATTTAATTGACTTGGTTCGAACTAATAATTCTTTTACGAGTTTCAAAAAAATCAATTACTAAATAGTGTCAAAATTGACAAAAAATAGTTTTTAAAACAAATATTATATTAGTAATTGTTATTTTATTCCTAAAAATCTAAGGTTCGGTCAAATGACATAGATAAGGTTATATATATTAATAATAAACAAATTGGGGTTCGTTTGGCTGCTTATAGTAAGTTTATTAAAATTATAGTATAAGAACACAAGAAGACACACTTAATGTTAAATCTAAATGATAAGGTTAAAATAGGAACCTAAACTTGTCTAAATTCTGTTGGATGACATGATTTCGACCCATACCCACCTTATCTTCGAAATATATCAATTTTGAGCTATTTAATACCGAACATGACTTTATAATAAAATAATAGTTTTAGTTATTCCAAAGGTGCCCCTCTCCTCCCTTATAAAAGGACACCTCCTCCCCCTCTTCCTCACACCACTTTGAGCCTTCATGCTCGTCCAAATCCTGACAATTTATCTTCTCCACTTCCCTAGAGACATCCTAAAGGTCCTGGTCTTCTTCAAAGACCAGTTTTAGTGCCCTAAAAGAAGGTCTCAAAGAAGCACTTCAAAGAAGATGTAATGTCCGTTATCGATTATTTCATCTTTATTTCTTCTTCCACTTCTTCTTCTTTAGTTGTTTCATTATGAAGTAATAAAAAAAGTATCACTCCTATAATGATATGTTATTATAAGTATGAAACAACCCTATTTCACCATCTATCCATCCTACGGAAAAAGAAATCACCGCGCGTGCGTACGTACGGAATACCGTCTCCACGCCGTGGTGTAATCTATTTTCCACCACCACCATACTTGGATGGGTATAATGGTGTAAATAATGACTATATATGACTATTATAAACTTATATTGATTCTGAAATAGTATACATATACTCCAATACAATTCCACGATCATAGGAACGATATCATCACTCGTGCGTACGTACGGAATACCGTCTCCACAATGTGATGCGACTCGTTCTACATGATCTTCATTTCATAATGATTATATAAATTAATTGAATGAATTAATATGATATATATTACACTAATACCATTCTGTTAATGAGGTATCTATAACCTAAAGATAGAATAAGAATTTATTCAACAAAACACGCATAAGAACAAAAAGTTATAAACACCCGAATAACAAATAGCAATGAAATATTACTACTAAGAAGCTAAGAATATGACCATATATGATATCATCAAAATATGTATGATTCTGTAATAAGTCAATAACATTATTTAAATCATTATACCGGATGTTTGGACACTTACAAAGCAAAACGGACCTAAGGTAAGGGATAATTTTGCAATTCTCATTTTTATCCGAGAATGCATATTCGTAAGTATTTACTGGGGTGTATTTTATCATCCAGATCCATGTTCCCTCAATATGTAATATTATTTCCATCCACCTACAATTTTCTACAACCTATTTTACCCTTTGGTTAGTTTTTAGTAAAATATATGAAAGGAACCTTTTGTCTTTTTTCGTATGAGGTACTTTTTGACTTTTCCGACAAAAGTACAAGAAGAATGTTTTTTTAACTTATACCGCATGAATGGATTTTTAAATTTTTTTTCCAAGATGATTCCTTTACAAATTTTCACATTTATTTTTAATCAACATCTTTTAGTTTAATGTTGTATGACATGTTAAGAAAGGAAAAATGTTTTTGAAGTAGAAAGGATATTTTCCTCAAGAATGGAGTTCAAGTGTTTTATCAAAATTATTTTCCATATAAGATAATAAAGGGTTCTGTTTTTATCCCTATTATTACATTTATTTGATTATTTTGTGATGGAATTATATTTTTATGAATTCCTTTATCTTATATGAATTGTTTTATGATGTTTAAGATTCCCATTTTTATTACATGGGTTATGAAATGATGTATGATTTATGATTTTGTGGCACACATAAGAATGGTATAATTATGAGATGGGTGGGACCTATATCTCCCTACAATGCATTGGGTAAAGATTTTATATCTCATGAGATAGACATGGCTGGAACGGTAGGTTATACCGGTTCAGTGAAGCACGACTGAAACGAGGGTAACTCGGTTCAGAAAGGGACTTTGTCCACTAAGATAGTCTTGGAAATGTGTCTTGACAAACAATAAATGATTCTCTATGATTATGTGTGTATTCCACAAAGTTTCATGTTTTAAGTTATGATTATTGTGATTACAATTCACTGCCATGATTTATCCCATGTTATGAAATTATGATCTCTTTTGCAGGTTTAGATTTCCAAAAGTTATGTGCTTGTGTATACGGTGTGATTGATATTTCTTTTGTTTACCCTTACTGAGCATTTGAGCTCAACCTTTTGTATGTTTTCTTTCCCCAGGTCAGGAAGAAGGTTATTAAGTAGGATATGCCAAAAAGGGACTCTAGATATGATTAAATAAGTGGGAGGAAAATTTGATGCATTATGAACCAGTTGTTTATGTTTCCCAGTTTCTAAAGACACTATACCTATACGGTCCATTCATGGTTTTGTTATATGTTTTAATAAGTATGCTTCAATTTTGAAGTATCAACAATGTATGTAAAGTATGGGTCGTTATAAAGTAACCCGATATAAAGAAAGGAGGGTTCCAAGACCCCCTATTATGTTTACTCAGTATGACATGTCATATTATGAATTCCATATAGCCCAAGTCTTTGTTGATGATGATCCTAAAACCTCTAGGAAAGAATTAAATGAAAAAGACTCAAACAGGTGGGTGTTTTCCCTGAATAAAGTAATGAAATCATTAAAAAATAACCACACTTCAAAATTTGTGAACAACCAAACTAATGAAAAAATAATTGGTTCTAAGTGGATCTTTAAAAGAAAAGAAGATAGCACTTAGGAAATTAAAATCAAGTATAAAGAAAGATTATTTTAAAAAGTTTTCCTCCAAAGATAGGGAATTTATTACTATGAAGTTTTCCCCATACTATTAAGTATTCGTCTATTAGGCTCTTACTTTTCTTTATTGCCTCTAATGATCTGTATATTGAATAGTTATATGTTAAAACTGACTTTTTTACATGGTGATTTGAATGAGAATATTTATGTGAATCCTCTTTATGGTTATCCAAATTAATTCAAAGTATGTATACATTTTAAATAAATTTTTTTATGGCCTGAAACAAGCCTCTATGTAGTGGTAATTAATATCTTATTCATTCATGTCAGCTAAAAAATTCATTAGGAGCCAATATGATGAATGTGCTTATTTTAAATCAACCGAAAACCATATGATTTATCTGTTATTATATATTGATGACAAACTTATCATTTGGAAAAAATATGATCATAATTTCATCTATTAAATCCCAATTAAAATGTATGATTGAAATAAAAGACTTAGGTTCATCTAAAAAAAATATTTGGCATTGAAATCGTATGTGATAGACCAAATAAACCATTATACTTATCTCATAATGATTATTTTTTTAAATACCTAAGCGATATGTGTTTTAAAATCTCAAACATGTAAATATAAATCTTGGACAAAATTTTAAAATTTATTTAACATAAGAACCCAGAGCTGCTAATGATATTCAATTTATGTCTCAAATACCTTCTGATAGAATAGTAGGCAGTGTCATATAACATATGATTTGCACTCGGCCAGATATTTCCTATGAAATCTTTACATTAATGAGACTCATATCCACACTTGGGAAGCCACAATTTCATTCCCTTAAGAATCTCCTAAAATACGTATCTTATAGATCTAATATTTCTTTGTGTTATGGTAAAGATGTAGATTCTTCGAAATTTATTACAGTATATATAGATTCTAATTACATAGGTAATATTGATACAATAAAATACCTCATTGTCCATGTGTTCACAACCAATGGTAGCTCTATTTCATGGAAATGTAACATTATATCAGTGGTTCCACTGTCAACCATAAAGTCCAAGTATATTTCCATGAATGAAGCAGTGAAATAGGGCTTATGCTTGAACGTTTTTTCTTCTGAACTACACTTGTACTATTTTGTTACTAATTTTTATTCGTAAAGTCAATCAAAACTTCATTTATATTAAAATTTACTTTTACATAAAAAATCAAAGCACATAGATATTAGGTTTCATTTTATTATAGATATTATGGAATCTCGAACAATGTGTGTCAAAAATTTACAAACTGATAAAAACCCAGCTGATAGTTTGAATAATGACTTTATCTTATCTGAGTTTAAATTTTGTTTAGATTTATTGAATTTGGTTCCAATTACATAAACATAGGTGTAATAACATCACCAATTTCAAATGAAAATTTTGGATATGTGTGAAGTGTGATATCCATTTAATTGTTTTCATATTGAAATACAATGTTGTAAATTATCCCATTTCAATTATTCATGTATGAAATATTCATATTGATTTGAATTATTTTTAAATGCTCCAAAATTCTCTTTGGACCTACTTTCACCTTAGACACCTTACCGCGTGGGATTCCTTATTTGGGCCCTAGCCTTTGTTGAGAAGATTTAAAACACACTCATGTGACATGATGGATATATACTTTTTTATCCTTAGTTGTTCATAATTTTCATATACTATTTCATCATCACCATTTATTTGTCCCAATGAATAACAACATTTCTATTTCATCGATTCAGCGGCGTGTGTGTGGAGATTCGTGTTTGGAAATTTTATTTTTAGGAACTAAAGATGTCAGGAGGAATTGTTGACTACCTATGCTAGTCTGATCTCTTGAGATTCACATTTTGATTTCCCATATTACTAGTTCTCTAGTACACTAATTTGTAGTCTCCAAAACCATGAAAGATATTTTCTTCCGATCTATTGTGGTGAACCTCTACGCCTAAAAAAATCCACAGTACATTGCTAGTGTACTACTCTTAGTGGATCCGTAGATATTAGGCTCTTTCACCAGGAAGAGTGATCGATGAATAATATCCAATAAATGCCACCCAGTCCACATGGATAAATAAACCATGAAGGGTGCTATAAGGCTCCTCATAGAAGAGCACATGGGTTGTGCACAATTTGTTTAAATGTGAAATAAATCCTCTGTGGGGTTGGTTCCCTAGGCATAGGGGGACACATAGGTATAGCATGGTTAGAAAAAATGTGCTCCCAAATCGTGTGTCCCACAATCAGTGGAAAGCAACTAGCGTATGGTTAATGAACGGTTTTTCCAACGGTGTGACCAAACCATGAACCACATTAAATTTTGGGTGAATTTTCATTTTAACTTCCTTCTATTTAACTCATATACCATTATTTTTCTAATCTAGTGAAACACCCATCTATCATTCATTCAGGTTCTAAGGTGACACTCATAATCATCTCTACCCATTCCTAAATGCACCTTCTAAGGGGTCATTATATCACTTGGGGCTCTAGAGTTCCCTAGGTCACAATATACACAAATGATCACAAGGGTGACTCAGTATTAAAATCATTTCTCAAGTCAACATGTGTTTCAAAAATGGTATACAATCCCTCAATATCATTTTCATCACAGTACAACCTCATTTTCCTTATAAGATAAGGTATACTTGCATCATTCTCAAGATATGGGTCAAGCCTATCACCCATCTACAGTCATCACTACTCATGTCATTTCATACCAAACCCATTCAAATTATACCTAAGGAAAACCACCAAGGTACTCACATCTCATTATGGGATGAACACTCACCCCACGATCATATTAACCATCCATAAGGCTGTAAGGCATCTCAAGATTCACTAAGGCCAACTAGGTCCACTCACTCTAACCCATCACATTCCTCTACGTATATGTCTCCAAGTTACCTATAGCAAGGGTCCTTAGTCTTGATAAATTCAAAAAAACTCACCCCTCAAAGTCTTGGTATCTTAATTAATAGATTTATCATTCAAGACTCTACTATCAGAGGCCAAATAATTGAGCCAATATATAAGGGTCCTTGGTGGACCTTGGCAGTGGGTGCAATCCATTCATAGAAAGTTAATTTTTTATTAAATAATTTATATAATTTTAAAAGGTTGATCACCCTTGGTGGTTATTCCACACATTTCAAATTCCATATAAAACATTCATAATAATATATGGGAAATTCATAAGGACCACCTACCTAAACCATGAAGTTATTCCCTTTTAATCATCACCCGGTAACACTCATATAGGCTTATCCAAGCTAAAACCTCTATCTCCTCTCATAAATAGGTCCTAAATCATTACAAATAATCTAAATTAAATAATTATAATCCATAATAATTATTAAATAATTCACAAAAAATTATTCAATTTAGTTTTATAAGTCATAATGTCTATAACTCAGTAAGACATAACTGATCACTAAAACCACAATGAACGGGGTACAGTCTACACCTAACACTCCCCCAAACCAAATCCTTGAAAAATAACCAATTCAATTTCCTAATTAAAGGTTAAATTTCATCCAAATTATCCAATAAACCAAAATAATTCCATATATTGACATAACTAAATCCAAAATATGTGAAACGGTGTGCAGACATTGTATTGGGACATCTTCTAGACAAGCCATGATAAATCCCTATAACATTTAAATATTTTCACCATGATTTGATAAAATAATTAATAAAAATCAAGAAAGAGGATACTGAAATAAGAGGAATATAGATCAACTAATGTTGTAAGGAAAAAGAGGGATAAATTCACAATAAATCATTGAAAATTTCTATAAGGATCGCCCCAATTCTAATGTGGATTGAAAGAGGATGAGGGGAGTAGGCATTTTGTCTTTATCCGTGTTAGTGGGAAAGAATAGGGTATAACCACTTATAAATTTAGGAGATAATTTTAATTATTTTATCTCTTTTAAAGGGTCTCATAGTCGGATGAACGGTTATGCTGCATTGTTAGCCAAACTATGCACTAACCGTGCAATCTGATCGATATCATCCAACAAAGTTTTTTCGTAATCATGCATTAACTATTTGTCTCACCCCTATCCTAACCCAATTCAAAAAGTATACATTTAAATTCACAATTTTAACCCTTAGTCATGTTTTAACCATGAAAACCACCATGATATTTATAAAATTAATTGAAAACATCTACATGATCAGAGTGATTCAATGTTTCCCATAAACTGTTCACACCAAACTATGAAAAAATGAGGAAATACTTGAAAACATTTTAAATTTAACCTGAAAAAACTGAGACTCATTCAACCACTCAATACCTTTCATCCTTACAACCATTTAAAAACTAATTGAAATTATCTAACCCCTTGAATTTCAAACCAAGACTGAATTCGAAAAAAGAACCCTGCATTAAAATTTCAAAAATTTAAATTACTTATTATATTTATAAGTCGCAAGGTGTGTAGTTTTAAAAAATATCTACCATATCACTTCTCATTCCCATGAATCCTTGGTTCCCTTTCAACCAACCTAGCTGGCCTACTCTGGTTTTCCGTTCATATTCAACATGTTGTGTTCAACTTTGGAACACCGAGTGAACATCAACTATGAAACCCCCAACACGATCTGAATAATTCATTAAATAGTAATCCCTCACTCACCACCATAATTGAAACATGAATATAGTTATTACTCATTCAATTATATCCAAATACAATATAGTGTCATGAACCAGTTCATTCTTGAGCTTATACTGCTTCCTGCCATGAGATTTGGCACATAAAAGTTGATTCTGAGCCACTGTGCTCTAAACTATCAGAATAACTTATAAAAAAATAATTTATAATGGTTATTATACAATATCAATATGATATCCATGTCATCATATCAAATTATATGAAAATTTACTAATCAAACCTACTATATATGACAATTATCAAAGGTGATTAGCTTCATCAACCAACATGTTATCTCATTACCTCTCAAACACGATTCATCAACTCCTCAGAGGCATATCAAGGTCATTCAATTCCCCCACTAATGTATAAACACAATATTTAGTGTAATTACACAGTGAGGTCACCAACCAATCAAAACAGTTGGTTTTCTCTCACCCTGATAACTAAGACACCATCGATCTAAGTCATGCTCGGACTATCTCAAATTCATCTTGAGCCTGGTTCCAATTCTAGGACTCCACCCAACATCACATAAGAATTTTAAATGTAGTGTTCATTATGAAAATAGATAAAAACCATTTCCCATGCACACCATCACCCTAGATAAACCTTTACTATCCAATGACTAGTCTTATCACACCCACAAACCTAGCCATACAGGGTTATACTTCATCATCCCACATTATATCCACTAATGTGTTTAATGACCAGACATGATCGTCCCAGTCAAGCCTGAGTGCCAATGAAAAACATAAATCACCATCGGTTATTGGATCAATAAGAAAAGCATCCTAGACACCCTATAAATTTCTATTTATAATGAGGGTCACCCCCTCCATGACCAATGGTGGACTCCCCATCATAGTTTTTACTTATAACACTCCACATGTACAACCACAATAGGTTTCATCATTAAATATGTGTGTATCCTCTAGACACACACTTAACACTATCAAATCATGACACTAATCCATTAATGTTGTCATTATAAACACATAAACATCTCCACTCATCAATATCAAAATTTCGGGTCACCAAATTTTAAGAATTATGTCATAATACTTCCCTCACAATACATGTAACACCCCAATCTTATGTGGTGTGCTTCTCTTTGATTAATAGAATAGTGTGCAATGTACGCAACACTGAGTCCAAGTGCACCAAAACCTATCAAACTAGCCATTTAAAAAGCGGTTATGAATAGTAATAACCATATTTTTAATTTTATATATATCCCATATAGTTTTAAAATTTATCTTTTGGGTTTTTTAGACACAATATAAGGACAAATTCAATTTTTCAGATAAAAGAAGTATTTTTAAAAAAATGCAGTTTTTCACCTTTTAATGGAGAACCCTTTATAATTAAATATCTGAAACTTGTATATATTAAATTTGATTAAATTTAATTATTCCTTAGAAGTGGGACATAAAAATTTTATTTGGATAAATTTTTGAATTTTTTCTGATAACTTTCATATTTTGATGAATAGTTAAAGATACTAAGTATTAATTGAAAACAACTTTTTTAGTAAAACTAATTTATATTGTTAAATTTTAAATTTTAATGGTTTTAAAGTATAATTAGATTATATTTTTATCATTTAATCCAATTTTGGTCATTGGAAGTAATTTCAATTTTCAATTGGACATAAACACATATCAATCTTTTGAAACTTTTTTTACTTCTCAAAAACTCACTTTCTAGTTTTGACAACGGGAATTAATTTTAAAAACATTAATTCAACTTCTATGTTTTGAATTTGGTAAAATAGAAATAATTTTTTGATTCAGAATATCAAATTTATCTTAGGGTAATTTTTTGGTATTTTTCTGAAAAATTTCAATTTTTGATAAATATTGAAGACACTGCGTTATTTTTTAAAAACTGACTTTTTATTTAAATAATTATTTATTTTATTTAAATTAATTTTAAGTAAAAATAGATACAAAATACCTCTATTAGTTAAATTTAATTCATTGGAGTCATTTTATAACAAAAATAGATGTATAAAATTTTACTGAATTTTTTTTTGAGTTTTTTACACACCTTCTAGACACAATTAACAAATTTGCATAAAACATAATTTTACCGCTTTTATGAATTGAATTTCAATAATATTAATGACATGGTTGAATTTAATTATGTAAAACTTGGTTCAATTAGAAAGAAATAATTTTTGGTGAATAATAACTTTTGACTTTTATTTACCACGGTTAAAAGTAATTAGGGAAATTAAATGTAAAAATGATATTATAATTACCCAAACACATGTCCTAATTCTATTGGATAAGTTTTTTCGACCAAAATCATCATTAGGATGAAAATAAGATCCTATTTTGTCCACTTTTATTTGATTAAAAATTTTATTATTATTTTATTTAAAGAGGAACTAAAAGTGTTAAATTCAAATTTTAATAACTAAAACATTTTTAATATAGGGTTATAAATAAAATAAATTAGACTATAAAAATTAATTATAAATAAAAATTTATTTCATAAATAATGGTATTTTATTTATATTTTTTAGACATTATATAATTAAATTTATTTATGAAATAATGAGGATGCAGTAATTACCTTATTAATGAAAGATTTAAATAATTGATATTCTAAATATAAAAATAAATGTAAATTGATTATATTAATGAATTAAATTTTTTTATAGATTATAATGACATTTTGTGGTTGATTAAATGAAGTTTTATAAGTAACCATGCTATTATGACTTTCACAAAACCCAAATACTAAATAGTGTCAAAATTGACATAAATTAATTTTTAAAACAAATATTATATTATTAAATGATATAATATTCCTAAAAATATTAGGTTTGTCCAAAGGACATATATAATGATATTTTTATCATTAATGAAACACTTTAGATTCTCTTGGAAGTTTATAGTATGTTTATTAACCATATAGTGTAAGAATACAAAAAGACTTGGTAAAAGTTTAACTAATTAAGTAAGAGTTAAATAAAAATGATAAGGATAACATGGTGACATAAACATGTATAAAACCTATTGGTTGAAGGTATTTGACGCATACCCACCATATCATCTTAATAAATCTATTTTTACCCATTATAAACAGAATATGATTATATAATAAAATAATATTTCATGGTTTTCCTAAAGTGAACCTCACCTCTCATATAAAAGGGTACTTCCAATTCTCTTAATTTCACACCTCCAAAGCCATTTGGTTCAGCCAAACCCTAATATAATATCATTAAATCTAACCTGAATTAAACCAAGAGGCCTTAATTTTATCAGAAATGCAACCTATGGATCCATTTTATCAAATCAAAAGAAAACACCCGAATAAGAGGTAATGATTTCCCCACCTCTTTAAATGTTATTTTCTTCTTCCACATTCCATTTATTTGTTGTTTCCAATCCAAAATAATAACTTCAGTACCTTCAACATACTGTAATGTTATTATAATCATTGTACAACCATATTCATTATTCTATCTATTCTATGATTGACAAAGTCACCATACGTGCGTGCGTACAGCTTATCATCTCCACATCGTGGTGTAGTTTTTTATTCAACACTTCATTATTTGGATGGGTGTTATATTGAGTAAAATTATTTTAAATAATAAATAAAACATTTTAATTATTCTTTATATATGATATAACAAGAAATTACATATGATTTTACCATCAATTGAATGATATTATCGCTCGTGTGTACGTACGGATTACCGTCTCCACAATCATGATACGATCCATTCTCCATCGTAACCATTAATGAATAATTTTCATTTTATGATTTAAAACATTGTTTATGAAAATAATATCATTCTTTATATGAATTAAATACATCATATACATAACAAACATGACTTATGTAACAAAACAGATAATGGAAAATGAATCAGTTAACACCCAAAACCATGATACGACTAAAATATCAATAACAATGAAATATTAAAATATCATATGTGATATAATATTTATGTATTTAGTTATTTTATAATTTAATAACAATGATTTCAACATTATAAATTAGTTTAGCTTACCCTATAATAAGGAAAAGTAAAAGGTAAGGGGTTTTCATCTCACTTTTATTTCCATGAGATTCATGCTATATTTTCCACTATTAAATTTTGTGTGGTCTATGTACTGCCAATGATTGTATTATTTTTGTTATATAAAAAATTTATGGGAATTTAAATCATTATTTTATGATCCTTATTTCATGGGGTGTATGTTTCGTAAGTTACCAAATCGGTAAGAGAATTTCAAATTTCAATTTCTACTCATTCGGTTTTACGCAAACATCATTGATTATTTTACTCCATGATTATGTGTGAAATCACTCTTTATTTACTTATGTAATAATTTCCACTCCTCTTTTTGTGGGTATAACTTTGATACACATAATCAATCCATTGAAAAATTCTCATGTCATCGGTATAAACTTGATAAGAGTAATTTTAACTCAATTTATATTCCTTGAGTTAAACATAAAAGTCATTGGTGTTGTTTTTACAAGAATATGTTTGAATTTACTCTTCTTTCTTTACACTGAATAACCAATCATATTGAGTGTATTTATATTTTTCACACATAATTATGTCATTGATTTATCCTTAAACTAAGGATTCATTCTTTATATAGGATTTCATCTCTACATACATTCCCTTGAAACTTCTTTGTTATTGTGCACCAACTCACTTTTATATGATGTATATACTGTACTTTGACATTGTATATCATGAATCCCTTTATTCTCATGATACTATAATTTTTTTATTACCACAATTATTGGTATTCACGAATCTCTCATTTGGTTAGGGACTCCAACAAAAATATCATTTTTAATGTTTTAAATATTTATTATAAATAATTCTCATTAATGTCCATGTTTAAAAAATGGTTTTAAGGAATTATTTATATGGAAATTAATGTATTAAAATTAAAATTCCTTTTAAATGTTTCAAAGTGGTATGAGATACTTTGATTCAAAGATATAATTTAAGATAATTCTTGATAAATATTTAGACTTTTAAATGTTTTCAAGAAAATGGGAGATATTTCTCTTGAATAGTTTTTATGATTATTTTCATCTATGTCAATATCATTTGTTATTCTCGATTGAGGATAATTTAGTATAATACAATCTTACATATTTTATTGAATGAGTTATGATTGAATGTGCATGTGATATTTTTATACCATTCATGGCTTTTGTTTAAAATATTGTCATTTCATCTGATAGTTTTAATACGAATGTTTAAATTATGTTTTAACATTTTCATATGAGGAATGGATTGGAATTGTTAAGTGATGGGTGGAGCCCGTTATAGCTCCTTGATGTATCAATAGGTCTCATGAGAATACTAGTGTCTTGGAACAAGGCCTTGATAAAATCTTATTTATAGTATGGGAACGAGGCGTTGAGTATGTGGTTATGATGTCCGTAATTATGCATTCCATCATTATGACATTGGCTATTGATACCTCATGTGATTATTCAACTATTATAATATCTATTTGAATAAGTAAATGGAATTATTCGATTTATCTTTTCCATATTATACTGAGGTTTATGTTTAAAAGGCTTGTGTTTTAGTCTTATACAATGCCTTAAATGTTTATGATTATTTATGATAGTTCCCTCTATATTGTTATCCCTACTAAGCATCTGAGCTCAGCCCTTTCTTATGTTTTCTTTTCCCTGGATGTGAAAAAGTATATTATGTTTAACCTGCAGGGATAGGTTAATGGATATGGGTGTGTTCAAAGGGGGAACAATGTTGTTTTTATTTATTTCAAGATGTAATGTAAAATTTATGTATGTATCTATTACTTCCAAGGCTACTAAACTAGTTGTTCTTTTGATATTTGATCCCTACAGATCATGCCAATGTTATGTAATAATGTACCGACTCTAGGTAACTAGGGTTGGGGTATTACAATTGGTATCAGAGGAATTTTAGTACAAACCTTGGAAACTAGATTTATAAAAATTCTAATTAGAGAACAATACCCTACGATATACTTTGGGGATTAGTATATAAGAAATCCAAAAATTTTGGTAATGTAAATATTATGTGGGTTTTCCAAGAAATACATCCATGTCTAGATACGAGTAGGTAGAGGCGTCTCTGGCCCAGATGTACCTAGGGGTAAAACCCGAAAACACCACTTTGAGCTAGACTTGAACATGAAAAGGTTCACGACAACAGGTCTTGCTATACTCTTGGTTAAAACAATCCCGGGGTATATGCTTATGATAATTTACATTTTCATTACAAATCAATTTGAATGATATTAATATAATATGAGAATAAATAACCATGGTTAATCCTAAGGTGTTTTAGATTAAAAATAAGATGTCATGATATTGTCTAAATGATTTTATGACTGTTGTTACTCACACAATTCTTTCTAGTTTTAGTCAATGGATAGAATCCTAGGAAGTCACAATATTATTTAACATGATGTACAGGGTGGGAACAGTAGTGGAAATTAGAAATAAAATGTAATGTTTAAAGGCATAAAAGATGTTTTGTTCTTGCAGAATTAGTTTTCCAAAAATACGATCAACAATATATATATTAACCAACTCCCAGACTCAATAAAGGTGAGAAATGCGGTGAATGATAAGAGCTCCAGTAGTGGAGACCATAGATAAAATAAATCTCAATTTTCATCATGTATGGAATGTGGAAGGAGACACCTAGGAAAGTGTATCAATGGAAAAAAGAAATGTGTTATGTGTGGGAAATAAGTACATATAGTAAAGAATTTCCAAGGAAAAATGAAGAGTAATATGGAAGAAAATAAAATCGATCCCAATAATCTTGTTACAGTAATTTTCCATAAATCTAGTATACCTTTGCTTAACCCAAGTGAATTACCTATTCTATATGATATCCTCTTGGTAACGGAAGAACCTATGTGGAAATAAATGGATGGATAAATGTTTAAAAGTATTAGTGCACTTTGATGATGAGATTACATTGGAAGAAATTTCTCTTATTTGTGTAACCCAGCAGTTCGTTTTTTGAAAATTCTATTTGAGGAAGAATTATCTTTTCTATGGTGGATATTGTTATAAATAACCATTTTGGTTTATATGATCATTGAATTTGAGGGAATTACAAGTTATTAAATTTTGGGATGAAAAAGTGAGGTATGAGATAAATTTATATTTAAAATTATGTTATGGTTATTTTGAGGAACTTATATCATTTTTTAATGTTATAAAATATAGTTCTTGAAAAAGGACAATACACAGACTGTGTGACAACCCGTCGCATTAGAAAAAGATGCAGGAATCAAACCCACAACCAATGTGCGATTGAGATTTATCGCCTACCACTAGACTACGTGAAGTCCCTAGTTAGTGTGAGTAATTATTTTTAGTTAAATGATTATATTAATAAATATTAAGTTTTTTTTGGTTCTTATGTTTGTCAAATGGATATCCTTAGTATAGGAAAATGATTTGGTGATTATGTGATAAATGTTATTTTAGAAGACGTTCTCTCTATTGGGATCACTATATGCCTAAGGAAAATATAATACTATGAGATTTCATTTGAGGAGTAATGGTATATTTTTATCTATGTTTTTATTGTGGACTTATATCGATTTAGGTAATTTAAGTAAATTATTAACCTATCATAGATAATATGTGATTATCTTAACTACTTTTATGTATGTGACTTTAAGAGTAATCGATGTTATTTGGAGATAAAATCTAATGTGGAAGACTATGTAACCAAATTTTTTTATTTGTGTGATTCAATCTTTGTATGGATTATATTGAAGGATTTTAATGATAATTGTTTATTGAATGTATTTATTGAACTTTGGGTATTGTTGGTATAATTTTAGAAATTAATATTAGTATTTATTTCTCTTTAGGATTATACTTTTTAGGGATCATCTGATCTTGTACTAACCATTTTAGTTCTGGGTAATCTCTAAAGATAGAAGAAATATATAGTTCATCTTTTGTGGATTATGTTATTCTCTGTAAGTTGATTCTTGCGCTTCAGGAGTGACCAAGTCACCTTGAGTACACAGTGTTTGTAGTGAAAGATGAGTTTGTGGTAGAAATTAGTTAAAGGGTGGAACTCTAGTTATCATGTATTTTTTTCTTATTATATGAAGAAATTAATTCTTAAAATTTAAGGAGAGGATCCTAAACCCAAAATTTTTTTATCCTAATACCTTACGTTATTTATTACAGATTTATGGCTTTGAAGAACTCAATTTTCAATTCACTTTTTTTGTGATTGATGAGCTGAATCACTCCTTATAAATATTTAAATTTTTCATCCAATTATAATTTCCACCAATATTCTACTATTCAAAATCCTAATTTGGTGGTGACATTTTCATTTCCCATTCCCTCTGATTAAGAATAAAATTTATTAACACCATTTTCAATGTGGGTTTTCCAGAAAGGTATTTTTTGTTTTTTACCTTTAATTTCTGAAGAACAATTTCAAGTTGCGAGTATTATATTTATTGAATGAGGGAAGAATGTAACATCCCAATCATCTGTGGTACTCTTCTCTTTGGATAATACA
Organism: Viscum album; assembly: GCA_963277665.1. Taxonomy (NCBI): domain Eukaryota; kingdom Viridiplantae; phylum Streptophyta; class Magnoliopsida; order Santalales; family Viscaceae; genus Viscum; species Viscum album. Next base: position 194,096,788 of record OY728157.1, on the reverse strand, counting down.
ACTGTGTGATGTATGCAACACCGAGTTCAAGCACACCATGAACTATCAAACTAGATGTTTAAAAAGCGGATATGAATAGTAATAACCACATTTTGAATTATATATATATTTCATGTAATTTTAACATTCATCTTTTGTGTTTCGAATAAATAATATAAGGACAAATTCAATTTTTCAGATAAAAGCGGTATTTTTAAAAAAATGCAGTTTTTACGCCTTTTAATGGAGAACCCTTTATAATACAATATTTGAAACTTTTATATATTAAACATGATGAAATTAAATTCATCATTATAAATAGGACAAAAAAATATAGTTTGGATAAATTTTTTGGTGTTTTTCTAATAACTGTCATATTTTGATGAATAGTGAAATATACTAAATTTTAATTGAAAACAACTTTTTTAATAAAAATAATTTATAGTGGTAAATTATAAATTTTAATGGTTTTGAACTATAATTATACTATATTTTTTTAATTTAATCTAATTATTTTCATTGAAAGTAATTTCACTTTAAAATTGGACATAAACACTTTTCAATCTTTTGATAGTTTTTACTTCTCAAAAACCCACATTCTGGTTTTGACAAGAGGATTTAATTTTAAATTAATTAATGCATCTTCAATTTTTGGAATTTGTTAAAATAGAAATAAATTTTGGATTTGGAATATCAAAATTATCTTAAGGTGATTTTTTGTTATTTTCTTGAAACTTTCAATTTTTTATGAATAGTGAAAAACACTGCATTATTATTTAGAAACCCACTTTTTGTTTAAATAATTATTTATTTTATTTAAATTTATTTTAAGTCAAAATAGAAACATAATACCTATATTTGTTCAATATAATTTATTACAGTAATTTTATAATATAATTAGATGTATAAAATTTTGTTGAATGTTTTTAACGTTTTTACCCACCTTCTGGGCACGTTTGAAAATTTGCATAAAACATAATTTTACCACTTATGTGAATTGAATTAAAAAAATCTTATAATTTTTTTTGACAAAATCAGGTAAAATTTTGTTCAATAAGATGAAAATAATTTTTGGTGAATAATAATTTTTTACTTTTATCTACCACTGTTAAAAGTAAATAGAGTAATTAAAGGTAAAAATGATATTATAATTATCCAAAAGTATGTTCTAATTCTATTGGATATGTTTTTTCTACCAAAATCATCCTTAGGAATAAAATATGATCCTCATTATTCCACATGGATTAGATTAGAACATTTATTATTATTTTATTTAAAGAATACTTAAAAGTGTTAAATTTAAATTTTCATAATTAAAACATTTTTAATGTATGGATATACATAGGATAAATTATATAATAAATATTATGTATAAATATAAAAGTACTTCCTAAATAATGGTATTTTATTTATAATTTTAAACATTAAATAATTGAATTTATTCATGATACTGTGATGATGCAGTAATTACCTTATTAATGAAAGATTAAAATAATTGATATTATAAATATCAAAAAAATGAAAATTGATACTTTTAGCGCATTAAACTAATTTTATAGATTAATATGAAATGTTAGAGTTTATTAAAGAAATTTTTTTCGAAGTAGTCATACTATTATGACTTTCACAAAAACCAAATACTAAATAGTGTCTACATTGACATAAATGAGTTTTTATAAAAATATTATATTATTAAATTATATAATATTTATAAAAATATAAGGTTTGGAAAAAAGAATTATATAATGAAATATATATCATTAATGAACCACATTATGTTTTCATGTCATTTTATAGTAATTTAATTAACCATAATGTGTAAGAATACTAGAAGACATGGTAAATGTTAAACTAATTAACTAAGAGTTATATCAAAAAGATAAGGTTAATATGGTGACCTAAAATTGTCTAAAACCTATTGGTTGATGGTATTTAGACGCATTATCACATTTTCCTCGATATTAATCCATTTAAATCCATTATAATCAATAAATGGTTATATAATAAAATAATATTTCAAGCTTTTCCTAATGTGACCCTCACCTATCTTATAAAAAGGTACTTATCCTTCTCTAAATTACATATCTCTGAATCCATTTAGATCAGCAAAAACATGATCAAATATCCTCCCAACTACCATAAATTCAACCTATAGTCCATACTTTGATCAAAAATCCAACCAAAGGATCCCTTTTGATCAAATAAAAAGGAAGCAACATAATAAGACGTAATAATTTAATAACCTCTTTCAAAGTTCTTTTCTTCTTCCACTTCCTCTTTCTTTGTTGTTTCCAAACCAAAATAATATACCCATTACCTTCTACATACTGTAATGTTATTATAAATATGGTACAACCAAATTCATTATTCTATCAATATTACGAATAACAAAGTCACCATACGTGCGTACGTACGACTTACCGTCTCTACATCATGGTGTAGGTTGTTATTCAACCCTTAATTATTTGGATGGGTATAATAATGAGTAAAATTTATTTAAGTAATAAATAAAACATGTTAATGATTATTTATATATGATATACCATCCAATTACCTATGATTTTACCATAAATTGAATGATATTGTCGCTCGTGCGTACGTACGAATTACTGTCTCCACAAACACGATAAGATTCATTCCCCATTGTAACCTTTTTTGAAATTTTTTTATATTATGATTATAAAAATACTTAAGAACATAATATCACTATGTATATGAATAAAATACATCCTACACATAACAAAAATGACTTACGTAACAAAACATATAAAGGAGAACAAATCAGTTAACACCCAAAATAACAATACTACTGAAATATCATTAAAAAAGCAATATTGAAAGACCATATATGATATCACATTTATGTAATTGGTTCCTGTATAAATTAAAAAAAAATTAACCATTATATAGGAGTACAACCTACCTTATACTAAGTAAAAATTCAAGGTAAGGGGTTTTCATCTCATTTTTATTCTCGTGAGATTCATGCTATATTTTCCCCTATTACCTTTTGTGTGGTGTATATACTTCCCATGATTGTATTATTTGTTTAATATCCCTTAATTTATGGGTATTTACATCATAATTTTATGATCCTTATTTCTTGGGTTGTATGTTTCGTAAGTTACCAAATCGGTATGGGAATTTCAAATTTCAATTTCCACTCATTCAGTTTTACACAATCTTCATTGATTATTTTACTCAAAGATTATGTGTAAAATCAATATTTATTTACATATGTAGTAATTTCCACTCCCCTATGTTTGTATATAATTTTTATACACATAATCACTCCATTTATAAATTCAGAAGTCATCGAAAAGAACTTGATAAGAGTAATTTTAACTAAATTTCTATTCACTGAGTTAAACATACATGTCATTGGTGTTGTTTTTACAAGAACTTGTGTGAAGGTACTCTGATTGATTTACACTTAATATCGAATCATATTGGTTTTATTTTTATTTTTCACACAAAATTATGGCATTGAATGTTTCTTAACATAAGGATACGGTCTTTATAAAGGATTTCATCACAACATACATTCCATTGAGACTTTTTTGTTGTTATGCACCAATTCAATTTTATATGGTGTATATAATGTATTTCAACATAGTATATCATGAATCTATTTAATCTCATGATATTACGAATTTTTGAGTACCTAAATTATTTTTATTCAAGTGTCTTTCATTTAGTTATGAACTCTAACTAAAATATCATTTTAAATGTTTTAAATATTTTTTCTAAATATTTCTCATTAATTTCCATTTTTTTAAAACATTTTTAAGGAATTATTTATATGGAAATTAATGTTTTAAAATTATAATTCATTTTAAAAGTTTCAAACTGGAATGGTATCCTTTGATTCAAAAATATATTTCGAACGACTTCTTGATAAATATTAATACTTTCAAATGTTTTCCAGAAAAAAGGGGATATTTCTCTCAAATAGTTTTGATGATTATTTTCTTCTATGTCAATATCCTTAATTATTCTTGATTGAGGATAATTTATTATATTAAAATCTTCTAGATTGTATCAAATGAGTTATGATTTACTGTGCATGTGCTATTTTTATACCATTCATGTTTTGTGGCTAAAATATTGACATTTTGTATACTAGTTTTGATATGAATGTTTAGATTATTTTCCAAACTTTTTCATATGAGGAATGAATTTGACTTATTAAGTTACAAGTGGATCCCACTATAGCTAATCGATGCATCGATAGGTCTAATAAGACAAACTAGTGTTTTGGAATAAGGCCTTGATAGAATCTTATTTGTAGTCTCGGAACGAGGCCTTGAGTATGTGGTTATTATGTCTGGAATTATGCATTCCATCATTATGAAATTGGCTATTGCTATTTCATGTGATTATTTTACATGTAAAATATCCATGTGAATAAGTAAATGTCATTATTCAATTTATCTTATCTATATTATGCTGAATTTTATATTTAAAAGTCTTTTGTTTTAGTCTTATACATTACCTTTAATGTTTATGATTATTTATGATAGATTATACTCTATTTTTATCCCTACTGAGAATCTGAGCCCACCCATTTCTTATGTTTTCCTTTCCCAGGATGTTAAGAAGTATATTATGTTTAACATGTAGGGATAGGCCAACTGATATGAGTTTGCTCAATGGGGGCACAATGTTGTTTTTGTTTATTTCACGATGTAATGTAAAATTTATGTGTGTATCTATTACTTCCAAGGCTACTAAATTAATTGGTCTTTTGAGACTTGATCAGTTGAGATCATGCCAATGTAAGGTAATAATGCAAGGACTCTGGGCATTCTGGGTCGGGGCATTACAATATGTTCCAAGGCACAACCTTGTGCCAAAAAAATCACGGAACCCAAAATCGCATCCAGCATCACCTTTCACCAAATGGGAAAATTCACCATTTAATAAAAACTCTTATGAAAAAAATCTCGTAAATATTCATCATATTTTTTGGTCCACAACACACACATGGTCGCTTATTGACCCATAAAAAATTGTATCGTGCGTAAGCAGCATGTGTTCCACCTTAGTATCATCCAAATTCAATGGACATATACTCCAATATAACCTTGTTTGACATCTTGCATCAGGATCCCATGAGTCCCATGGAATAAAATCCAGAATCATTGGCTTAAACCACTAACCATTATCCTTAGTATTTCAATATCACTTATCTAGAAGCACCCTCAAAGAACACACACACCACACTAATTAATGAACATCCAAAACCAACAAGGTCAAGTATCCTACCAATCCTACCCTTAGAATCTAGTATTGGTACAAAAACATTACCACTAAAGGTGGTTTCCTCAGAAAAATACAAGGCCTACCATTTGCCTATACAATATACCTAGTAGCACATAATAGGAATCAATCTCAACCCAAAGCACCAAACCATGATTTCCATCTCTAAAGGTTCTCACAAGCCCGATATAACCCCTATCTCAGGTTACCCTTACATATCAAATCTCATGAAAAATATATTAATCAGATAACTAATATCCCAAGTTTTATTTAAATGGAACTAATAATTCCCACATTGCACATAAAAAATATTTCTAACACAATTCATAGCTCATGAGGTACACATATGATCTTGCATCCACATCATAAGGAAACCCAGTAGCCTAAACACTCATTATTGGGCTCTCAAAAACATATATATACATATTAATCATCCCATGTAGAGTCATAAACCTAATAGGGGATAATTCTTTCTGGACATCCTTACACGAGACTACCCATTCAAGAATAATGATCTAATGTTATCTGGAATTGGGCCTCCAAAATGGTAGCCACCCCCAATAGGATTACCATCTCATATATGGAAATACGTACATATAAGGACAACACCCTACCATGATCCACATCGAGTGACATTGATCATATAGTATAGTTAAGTAGAATGATTCCAAGAAGTAAAATGGGAGAACATCATATAGGTTGTTGTTGAATCTTTAAATAATCGAACATATTTCTCCCAATACCAGTTTCAAGACCACCCACTAAGGGTTCATCACTATGGAATCAGATTCTTATACTAACATACTAGGGTCATTATAAATCTATATCTCTATGGTTATGAACATCTAGAAAGGATCATCTCATCATAGATCCAAATGACCTATCATAATAATGAAAATACATTATGTTCTAGATAAGTATAATTCCACCACCAAGTAATATGGGAAACCTTCATATAATTTTTTATTGAAACTGTTAAAAAAATAAACCACCATAATCAACGATATGAATCACACTCAAGAATAAAAATTAAATTGAACCCTCTATTCCTAATATGATGTATGTACATGGACTCTTACTATTGGTCCAGGAGCTATAAACAACAATAAATTATAAAATATTAAAAATAAAGTGTGACACGCTAGGTAAAATAAACAACCATAAACTCAAACTTCTTATCATGAAGGGTTTACATAACACACCATTCTGATATATATCACTAGATCTGACACATTCCTATGTTACCTATCTAACACGACAAACATTTTAAGATGAAAAAATCTAGATAACTCCATTGTATCAGTAATACAAGATTTGATACCACTTTTTAACATCCATATCCCAGTTCACTCTAAACGGTAATCAGACTGGGTTATCATGTGGCCTCGGGTATGCCTCATCATTCACTAGAGGTGACCATCTAGCAATGGGGGTATAGGGAATTATTGTGGGGAGATTATACCCCGATATTATAGTGTGTAATAATTGTTTAAATTAACAAAAATTCATCTCCAATAATAAATCGAAGAACAAGGAATAAATAATGAAGAATCATTAATAATAAATTTCATATGATGTAAATAGTCATACAAAATCCTATTCATTTCTCCATAAAATGATTGATCATCAAATGGAATGATCACATATATTGAATAAATAAAATGATAAAAGGCATTGAGGCCCTACTTACATCCCTAAACCACACCTCATCCCAATATCCAATCCCATTTCATCTATCCTACTTGATCAATCTACTCCATGTATTTACCCAACATGAGGCCCCAATTATTGAGGTCTACTCAGGTCCCTGGTTCCACGACCGCCCAAGAAGGGTGTGTGTATAAGAAAGTCAGGAACCACTAATGTAGTTTCATAAATAACAAATAAATACATAATATGTGTTTGTGACATAATCAAATGGATAAATAAAAGATAGTATAGTATCATAAATAAAATAACCATCGTCGATACTCATGTTCTAACATGACTCCTGGGATCTACAATACTTACATTTTCATGTTTTGGAGTATCTCTGATAACACAAGATAATCCTTCCAACTCATAATAGGTGATACTATCAACCCCCGTGAGTTTATCCTGGGAGGTCCATAGTATTAGGCATCACTCTAACCCCTATGAGGTGATCTTATGAAATCCAGTAGTCATAATGCATATATCCAACCCTTAAAAGATAATCATAATAAATAAATCAACAATAGGAATAGTTAATAACTCCAAGGTATTACACAAGGATGACATAATAATCTAGAATCATAATCAATTTTTTGGGTGACCCTAGGCCATCATGATCAGTAAGCATCATCGTTGACCCCATGAGGTAATATTAGGTGATCAATCTAATCAAAAATAAACGTCAAATCCTTGGGGGTGAACCTAGGAAATCCATATATCCTCAGTCATACAATCTAACCACTAGGAATCCTATGTATCTCATACATAATAGAAAAATATATGTGGTAGTGCGTTTCTCCCATGACATCTCAAAATAACAATGAAAATTCAGGTTGGCAATCTTCCCGAACCCATCTAACATAAATGTGATTGTACACTGAATAAAATGACTTGAAATCATCCCTATATCCAAAAACAACATACATAACCTGTTCAAGTTCTATGGTACACCCATAATCAACTATACTAATTTCTGCATACACCCTCTAGGGGGGATTATATCATTGGGGATGCCTTTAAGGTCTTTTTGGTCACAACATAACACAAACACCCATATGGGATCCTCAATCTCAGTCTCATATCTTAGGCCAACACCCATCAATCAGATGGAATATCATCCCTCTACTTCATCATCATCACATCATGGTCTCACCGGCCTTATAAGATAATCCAATCTAGCATTAGTCTCTAGCAATAGATCAATCTTATATCCCATCAAGAGTCATAAATTATCCATTCCTAACAAAACTAACCCATCCAAAGTATTCCTAGGCAACACCCACCTAGATTATCATATTTCAGTTGGATAAGATTACTCACCCCATTTTCATATCAACTAGACTAAAGGTTATAAGGAATTTCAATGTTCACTGAGTCCTTCTGGGTAAAGTCACTCTAACTCATCACATTCTTGTCCTTATAGGTTTCTAAGGGACCTATACAAAGGGACATTACTTTTACTTAATTCATTCAAAAATAAACCCTTAATATTCATGTTTCTCATGAAATTTATTTATCATCCAGACCCCATACATCAATGGATGAGGTATCAAGCCAGTGAACTATGGTTCTTAGTATCCATTGAAACATTGTGTAATCCATTTATAGACCTTGATTTTTTTATTAAAAAAATTATATAATTTGAACATGTTGATCACCCATGGTGGTGAGAGTGCATATATCACATTCCATATAAAAAATTCATAATACCATAAGTGAAATTGATAACTACCGCTTTACTTAACTATGGATTCAATCCTGTGGAATCACCACACCAGAGCTCTCGCCTAGGCTCATCCAAGATTAATCATCCATCTATAATCATTGTGAGGCCCTAACTCAATCAAAAATCTAAATTAATTAATTATAATATTTATAATTTATTAATAAATTTAAAACAAAGTATTAAATTTATTATGAAAATACATAACTCCTGAAAAATCATTGAGCCATAAGCTCTCACTGAAACCTCAATTAATAGGGTGTGTCCCACTCACAACACGCACTTAAACCTAAAAATGAAAATGTCCCAACCAATTAACCAATTTAACAATCAATTTCATCATAATTAAACATAAACAAAAAATAATTAAAAATAGACACATACCAAAAAGAAATGGTATGTGAAAATGTGAATACAACATCTCAGGATGTCCTCTAACAAATCCAATTGAAAGCCCCATGATATTTAGATAATTTCACCATGTTCTATTGAAATAATCATAGAAAACCTAGATAGATAAAATTGAAATATTTGGAATCAAGAAAATGTAAGATCAAAAATAGGTCGAGGGAGATATTCACCTGAAATTGTGACAATGAAATACTTTACAAAATTTTCCTTTTAGAATAAATTTAATTTTGTTGAAATCTTTCATTACACACAACAACAACATTCTTTGATGGCTTGAGTTACATGATAGAATAAATTTTGTTTAATACTATTAATATTAGTATCTAAATTGGTGATTATAAATATGATTAAATAAATTATGAAAAGATACGGTTGAATTCATTGGTTACTGATTAATTAGAAATATATATAAAAAATTAATATAAAGGAATGATTTTTATGAAAAAATATTTTTATGTTCCCAAGGAATTTTATATTGATAAATTGAATTCATTACTATTATTGAATGATCATAATGATATTTTATTTTATATATTTTATAATTTTTCCATTCATCTGATATATTTTATAGTCATAAGATAAGAACAAATCTAATTTTATGTATAAAAGCTCTATTTTTATAAAGGAAATTTTTCTAACATTTAATGGAACATTTCTTTTAAAAATAAATTTTAAAACTTTTATAATTTTTTTAAATGAACATAATTTTTAATATAGTAATGTAAAAATTATCTTAGGGTAAATATTTTGTATTTTTGGAGAAGTTTCATTTTTTTGGTGAATAGTGAAAATACTAGATTTTAAAAGAAAACTAGATTTTCATCTAAATAATTTATAATGATAAATTATATTTTGAATTTATTTTAAAGTTAAAATAGATATATTATAGATATATTAATCAAATTAAGTTCAATGGAATAATATTTATTTTGAATTTAGACATAAAAACAGACTAAACTTGTGAACATTTTCATATTAAAAACTCACATTCTCACCATGTCTGTGGGATTAATTTTAAATTAATTTTTGTCAATTTTGTGATTTTAATTTGGATAAATGTATTACATATTTGGAAAATTAATAATTTATAATTTATAACAATTTCAACCTAATTTTTTTACAAAAATTATTAGTTAAAATTGATAAAATTAACTATAACGATTAAGAAAAAAATGTATTTACCATGACACTAAAATATAAACTTAAGTGAAACATTGAACAAGAAAATCATTCAAAACACATTTGATATAAATATTTAGACGGTATACCTTATAGTATCTCTATTGGTCCATAATTGGGTCATGGTGACATGAAAAAATCTTAGGTGGAATTCACTCTTTCAAAAACATACAAGTGTGCCACTCACAATACTTATAGAAGGCCTTCCCATATCCTCTCCACTCTTCAACTTCAAACCAATTTGGTTCAGACAATAAATTAAAAAATAAATCTTCAAATTATTTAATATTATCGTAGAATCATTTTCTTTGGAATAAATACAACTTATTAAGGCATTAGTGACAACCTAAGGAGGATACCCAAAAAAGATGTAATGTTCTTCTAAAAGAATTTTTATTTTATTTAATTCTACACCTCCATAAATTTATATTATAACATGATTATATAATATAATTATAATCTTAAATATACTGATATGTTTTTATGTTATGTTTTCAACCTTAAACTTCACACACTTTCATCAAATGGGTTACAATATCATCATCTGTGTATAAGACGAATAGCAGGGTGCGAACCGATGTTGTTCATTTTTTCATTACCACCATTCAAGGTTGAAAATAATGATTTATTTATATACTATATATGATAAATATTATATTTATTATCTTTTTTCCTTCTATAATTAGTATATTTTATATAAATTTATCCGTTAAATCTTTTAGGAATATGATAACATCGCTCGTGTTTACGGCGGACTACCGTCACTCGAAGCTGTGTAACAATTTCACACTTTAAATGGAATGTATTAAAGATGTTTTTAATAAAAAATATGATATATATGAAATAATAATTATATTTTAATAATATATATATATAACTTAATTTTCATTCTTTCAACATGACATGAAAATGGAAACAACGTTCATGCATACGTGCGGCCTACCGTCTCCATGAACGGTATATTTCATTTCATATCAACAAATTTTATGGATTAATATATATATATATATATATATACTGAAGAGATGTTATATTTATATCATGTTTTATATTTTGGATATGATGAAATCATGATCGGATTAAGAGGAACAAAAAATAACAAGTCAAATTTTAATTAAAAAACAATGCAATTAACATCCAAAATAATGAAATTTATTAACGATTATTAGGAAATGGGTGATACAATGTTATAAAAGGATAATATATGATATTAAAAATACTAATATGTTTATGTTATTAGAAAATAATATACTTAATACCATTATACATTAGGTTAAAGAGTGTTCAACAAAAATGAATCACAAGGTAATAGATTTCATCTCAATTTACATTCCATTGAGACTTAATTGTTATAATGAAACAATTCAGTTTTATAAGGTGTATATACATAACTTTTTACATTTAACAATTAATATTTATAATTTCATATATTATCCCTTTATAACATCATATCACCATATTTTGAATTATAAATTATGGTTTTGAGATTAACAATGCATAACTTTTTAATATATGTTGAGTATTACACCATATTTGGAATTATAAATTATGATTTTAAATTCATATTTTTATGAGAAAATTCAGTATAAGTCATTGGTTAGAAATTTCATCTATAAGGGAGAATTTTATCAATTCTCATGAATAATTTAGAGATTTTCCTACCGAGGAAACCAATACATCTAGTATTGGAATTGATAAAATCGTTGCAATATTAGGTAAGATTAATCAGGTAATGATGAATAACCTTTCCCATATGGATTAACCTATTCCACATAGATATTATCCTATGTTAAATCAATATATATGATATAATCCCTCATCCTTTAAGGCAAATACTAATTCAATTGTAGTTGATAAATGGATTACATATATGATGAATATATTTATGGATTTGGTATGTGGTCAGAAGTAAAAGGATACACTTTCCAAGTGTTGTCTCAAAAGAGATGTTGATTGATGGTGGTAATTGATCTAGAATACTAGGGAGGAATAAGAAATAGAACTCAAGGAATTAAAATATTTTAAGGATACATTACATGATAAATATTTAGCTCATGTGAAACAGATATAGACAAATAGAATGTTCCTTATCTAAAAGAAAAATGATAAAGAATGTGGGACATATGATAATGTGACCTTGACAAGGTTATCCAGGAATTCCTAGAATTACATATGTGACATAGAGTTCATGATTGACCATTTCATTGAAGGGATAATTCCAAGTCTCGGAAGGCCACTAGTCTCTCAGAATTTTTCTTCATATGATGAAATAGTTTTATATACAATAAAAAGGAGAATTAATTCTCTGAATACTACATATTCAAGGGAATCCAAGAGAATAATATTTCATTTGAGAATTATGAAAAATGAAATTCCTAAAACAAGAAGAAGAAGTGAAGGGATTCACATCATGTGAGAACTTTGGAAGGCATCAACCTGAGAAATGCCTAAAGGGAATGAGTGTTTGTTATAAGTGTGGTAAAAGGGTTATAATGTTAAATAATTAAAGGGGAAGAAGGAAAAAACTATTATTCATTTTTACAAATTCAAGTATATAGGGCCATATGAAAACAAATTCCGTAAGTGTTAAGGGAATATACAATAGTAGAGGCCAATGGGTGATGACCAAGATTATGCAATCACTATAACCGAGGTAGAAGTACCCCATGATGTGCTGGAAGGTACATTAATCTTATATTCAAATTTACCCAATGAAATATTTTATTTTGGATCATCACACTATTTTTTAACTACCTAGTATTCCAAGATAATCAGGCATTCTATTTTAATTTAATAAGGTAGTTATCTGTAGAGACTACTATGTGAAGTCTCATTGTAACAAATATGTTTTAGGAAGTCCGCATTATGAAACATAAACATTGATTATTTTATGACATTATCAACACTCATATGATTGACTTTGATATAATCATTTTTATGGAATGGATTTCAAAATATGATGCAAAACATTATTGCAAAAAGGTGGAAATTATGATTTGTGAGGAAGATGTATAATTTTGTATCTTTATAGAAGAAACATCATCATATTATTATTTTCTAGATCCACCCCCAATAGCTCTTATAAATAAAATTTATTGGGAAGAAGAGAAAAAAACATCTAGGGATGAAGAAGTTAATATTAAAATTGAGGATTTTCTATTGTAATGGAATACATTGATGTATTTCCTACATAATTACTAGGAAATTCCCTAGAGCATGAAGTTGAGTTTTCCATTTATTTAATCCCTATTTCATAATCAATACTGAATACTCCCTATATAATTAACACAATAGAATTAGTGTATTAGAAGAAACAACTAGATAACTTGGGTAAAAAATAATTTATTCAACCTATTGTTTTGTCGTGGGGTGCCCCTATTCTCTTAAATAAAAAGAAATATGGATCCATGAGGCTGTACATTGATTATAGGGAAATAAATTCTATTACAAAAAAGGAAGAAGTATCATCTACCTCACCGTGATGAACTATTTGATCAACTACATGGAGCCCAATATTTTTTAAAGATTTATCATTATTATGGGTGTCATCAATTACGATTAAAGAAGAAATATATTACAAATATATCATTACAAATGATGTATGGACATTATAAGTTTATAGTTATGTCGTTTGGATTGACTGATGAACCCACTTTTTTATAGATATAATGTACATAATATTCAAGGAATATTTTTTTTTCTGTATTCATTAATGATATTTTGGTGTTTTCTAAAATCATTTTGTACTATGAGAATCACATGAATATCAATCTTGAGACTATTAGAAGAAATGGTTTATATGGGAAATATAGTAAGTGTGATTTTTGACATTTGGAAGGTTGTTTTCTTGTCTATATTTTCTCTAAAAATGGAATCTCTGTTTATCATTAAAAAATAATGCCAGTCATAGAATAGCTGACACCAATGAACATAACCGAGGTATGTAGTTTAATTGGATTGGCATGTTACTATTAGATATTTTTTCATAATTTTACATGAAATGATAACCATTTAACCAAGATTACCCATAAAGGATTTTAATTTTTTTTGGAGGAAGGAATGTGAAGAATGTTTTGATGAACTAAATAAGAGATTGGTCAATACTCTAATTTCGACACTACCATCTAAATGTGATGGGTTTGTGATATATAGTGATGCATCAAATAAGGGACATGGTTGTGCCATAATGAAAAATGACAAAGTTATTTCATATGTATAAAGGAAATTGAATATTCATGAATATAACTACCCAACTCATGATCTTGAGTTAGCAGCTGTGATATTTTCTTTAAAGACATGTAGACCTTATTGTTATGATGAAAGATGATAGATATACAAGGATCCTAAAATCATTAAATAAATATATTCGTAGAAATAGATAAATATGAGACAAAGGTTATGGCTATATAAACTCACGGATTATTATATCTCAATACACAACTACTTAGGAAAATAAAATAATGTAGTGGATGAATTGAGTAGGAAAGATCATAGAATTATGTCCCCAATGAGGATTGAGATGGATCCTATGTTCACTGATTTAGTAAATATGGACATGGGAACTACTAACAAAAGGGAAGAAATCACTAAAATTTTAAATGATTGAAAAAATATTTATTAGAGAAGATAAATAATTATTAATCTATTGATGAGTAGTTTTAGAAGAAAATTAATGCTGTGAATGATGGGAAATTAGCATAATTATTTTGGGAAGAAAGTGTATTGAAATTTGGAAAGAGATTATATGTAACATGTATACCTAATTTTAAAAGGGAATTTTTGGACAGCACTCATAGATCAAATTTCTCTATATACCATAGTAGCACAAGAATGTATAGGAATTTAAGAGTACATTTTTTGGTGGGATAACATGAAGTGGGAAATTTCTAATTATGTGTCTAGATTTTTGGTTTGTCAACAAGTGAAATCCATGATATGGAAGCCTAAAGGATTCATGCAACCTATTTATATTACTATAAATAAATGTGATGAAATTACAATGGAATTTATCATAGGACTACCATGGGATCCTATAAATAATGATACAATATGGGTTATCATTGATGGCCTAACCAAATATGCACATTTCCTCACTATAAGATAAGATTTAACTCTTGAGTGCCTTGAAAGTATCTATATTAAAAATTTTGTAAGTTTTCATGGAACACCTCTATCAATTATTTCAAATCAAGATGCCCTCTTTATATCAATATTGGAAAAGTGTGTTCAGAAGTCTCTTGATACTGGGCTTCATTAGAGAACCTTCTACCATCCTCAAACTGATGGAAAATATGAAAGGACCATTCAATCAATGGAATAAATGCTGAGGTCATTCTCACTCAAAATTAAAGGAATGTGGGATCGTTATTTACCTCTTGTATATTTTTCTTATAATAAGAGTTTAAATTCAAGAATTCAAATGGTGTCATATGAAGCATTATATGGAAATCGGTGTCACACTCCAAAATATTGGGATGAAGTTGGTGAAAGGAAACTCGTAGTACTAGAACTTTTTGAACAATGAACATTGAAGGTAAAGTTTATTCATGATCACATTAAAGAATATCAAAGTTGATAAAATATTTATTCCAATAATAAGAGGAAGGATTTTGAATTTGAAATGGGGGATCATGTTTTCCAGAAATCATATCAATGGAAGGGTATTATAAGGTTTGGTAATAAAGGGAAACTAAGCCCCAAGAGCATACCCCTGAAGCCTACTACAGGTTTTTGGAAAGTGGCTTTTTCATGGATTTAAACTGGTTAGACAAACCATGTGCTTGACCATGTGGAGTTACCCTTTAATGTAGTGGCCTGGGGCACAGTTGGCACACAATTTTCCCAACCATCAAACCAAACCATATGACTTTTTTATGGTGAAATATCCCTTTTTTCATTAATTAATTTTTTAAACCTTCCTACTCTTTCTCCCTCTCTTCTCCAGTGGTGAAACCCTCCTCCCACATGCACAATCTCTACCTCCCCTCTTTATAAGGGGTTGTGAAAACTATTCCAATCGGACTCCAAATCTCTCACAGTCACTAGTGTTGGAAATCTCTCAATAATCTAATCAATCATATTATTTCTATTTAATGTTTCATCCATCCTCTATTGTGCTATATAGGTGCGAACATTTTCACCCTATTTTCAAGGAATTTGATGATTTCTTCATTTTATCCCATTATAGGTCGAATCAAGATTAAATAATGGATGAGTGTAGAAATACTACATAGAGGTAGAAGCTCTAGGACATTCTCTCTATTTTTTGTAGATTTAAAGTGGGTATGTTGATGTGCCTCTTGTCAGAGCCGTCTGGTGGCACCATAAACTTTATAAAGATAATTAATTAAACACATTTAAATTTCTAGAACTATTCATGTGAGTAGAGAATCACCTTCATGGGTGATCAATTTGATCTAATCCACCCAAACAGACATGTTTCCCCTATTAGAGGATTTTTCGCAACTCAAAAATTTTATAACACCTCTTTAGGTGTAAATCACTTTTAATGAAAGCTATAAAGGGAATAATGTAATTATTATGTTAACCACCAGTGAGTGTCTGTGGGTTTTTCCGTGTTAAATTTAATAATTTAGAAATTAATTTGAGATTGAAATGTGAGCCATGGATTTGGACCTTTCTTGAAATGCCCTATATCCCATGCCCAATGACTAGGCCTGTTGCATTATGTCATATGCCATTATTTATTCTTGTTTCTATATATGCATGTCCTGTATATTCAATGATTATTCTTATTTAATATGATTTATGTATGTGATTTATACCTTGATCATTTTTCTTAATGCCATGTACACATTTCATTATTATATAATTGATTGTCTGGAATTGGATGGTATGATTTACTAACTTGTTAGAATGTGAAATTTCCATTCCATATTGATGACATGCGATTATATATGATATATATTGTGAGTTGTTCTACGATTCATATAACTCACATTATATGTGATGGGAGAGAACATGGGTCATGTTCTAAGGACACTATGGATGGACTCATTATGTTTGATTTCGATCTACTTGACTCTCTAAGAGTGATACATTGGCTTTCCATGTACGGGATCTCTAGGTGGATTACACATACATTTGAGTGACATTGATTACCTTGGGGAGAAATCAATGATGGACATATTATATGAATTGGGTGATACTTGGTCCCCTATGTGCGATCCATGGAATGGACTCAGTGTCACCATGCCATGAGTGATACAAGGAATTGATTTATACGTTACCTAGGATAGAACCGGTGGTATTATTTAGACTAGATTCACCTGTAGCAACCATTGTTATTATTTATTGATTTCTTTTTATGGGATCAGGACTCCACCTGTGTATTTGAAGGATTTTTTTGGTGCATATGTGATGCCTCTTATTTATGTTATAAGCATTATTGACTAATGAAAAAAAAATTGACCTTCAAACCAAATCACAAGATTGGCATCCATCTCCCTTGGTTACTTCATATATTATTTCCTATGTATCTATCATATATCTTGTACAAGTACCATGGTTCAGGCATCCATCTTAGGCCGAAGTAGGTGGTATCGGTGGGGAATCCATTTATGAACCTAATTAGAATTGTTTATTCATTTATTTAATTATTTCCCTGGATTTTTTAAATATGGTACATTTTTTACCTATCATTCAGATGTAATGGTTGGATCTATATTCCATTTGTGGTACCTTAATGAGATTTTATCTCACACCCTACTTGGGTTGCCTCTTGTACCCAATCCGAAATCATGATTGTAGGTATTGATAAAGGGAAGCGTGTAGATTTTGATGTTGATTGTTCTTCTAGGATGGAGCATGGGGTAGAGGACATAGGTTGTGATCAAGAATCTTGTAGTAACAACTTCTCCATTTTTTATATTTTTATAGCATGTATTATATACCTATATCCCCTAATCCCCACGCACTTTAATATTTTTATAGCATCATGATATCATCACAATTTTGTATCAAATGTTTATTCATAGTCTTCTACTTTGTTTATATTGTTCGGGTTTATTTCCAATATTTTCACAACTCATTACTTAATTGCTGTTGTTGTGATTACTATGATATATGATGTATTAGCCTCCCCATATACCCATCCTAGGCCTTTACTTCTATCCAACAACCCCTGGGGTTTGGGTAGGCATGCTTGTGGTTTTGTGGCCACCATCTCGGGGAACCGTTAGGTGGCACTCGTAGCGCGACACAACAAAGTGGAAGAATTCCATTTTTTCTTATTAGTCTTTATCTTTTTGGTTATATAGAAGACAAGGATACTTGAATTTGGTAATGATCCTCTTCCGAGGTTTATCTAACCCCATACAGTGGAAACCCAAATTTCTTGAGATGGGAAACAGTTATTATGCTTGTTTTGTTTCAATTTTATTGATTTCACTATTGGGTGATGCACATTTTTTGTAAAGTTAATGTTTTTATAAAATTGTTAACCTTATGGTATTTAATTTACCATAGCCTAATGATATGAAGTCTTATCAATCATGTATAATATTCGGCACAATTGGATTAAAATTTCTTGCATAACTCCATGTCATATTTACTATTCATATTTTATTGCTTATGTTGAATGTAATAGTTGTTTGTGACAAGTTGTGCTTTGATTATTATATATCTATATGTACCAATTCTTCTATCAAGAATGTGTTATGATTTTGATTAAGTGGATTCTCAATTTCAATTTATAAGGTGTATGGGCCCAAATGAATTTGAATGGTGATCCACCTAATTCAACAATTTAAAAGGAATTGAAATAAAAAAATGAATGAAAACTAATACCACCATTAAAATGAAATGGACACCTTATATGTGGTAATGAGAGACTTTTACATGACCCAAATTATTAGTGGATAATAGGTTATGACTTTAGTGATATTTATGTATTTTTTTTTCTTTTTACCAAGGGCTTGCCTTAGGGGAAGGAAGAGTGGTGTATTTAATTTTTAGAATGTTATTGTGTCTTTCCTTTACCGCTTTCCCTATCTATTGTGAATCCTGTCTGAGGGATGTGCTTCGAAAATTGTAGATTTATGCCACCATGATGACCTCTCGATGTACTCCAAGAGTGTGGCGATGAGCATACTCCTATGGTGGTGGGACCTGATCAACCTTTAATACTTCCTATAGTTCCACCTGAGGAGCCTCATACTTATATTCAACTAGGAACAAATACATAGTTCTAGGACAATTTTCTTCTGTTCATGCAATCTCTTCATGGTTCTCCCCGACCTGCCCCTATTATGCCAGAGTTGACTCAAGACTTTTAGCAGTAGAATCCTCTCACCTTCCCAGGGGATGGTAGACCTTATCCTAATGAGTCAAGGATAGAGTCCATGGTATCTATATTTGACCATCTTGAGGTTCCTCTACATAAGAGGGTTAAGATCACTACCAACATGATACATGATTCCACCAAGATTAGTTATGACATCATCTCTTAAGATGAATATAATCACGGTCTGGTCTGGGAAGAGTTTAAAATAGCCTTATATAACCACTTCTTATCATATAATCCAAGGGAGTACTATGATAATTATTTCATGCATCTTCATAAGGTAAATGTGACTATGATATAGTATTATCCTCATTTCACCAAATTTCGGTGTTTCGCCCCGTCTCTGACCGGTGATGAGTTGATGACTATGAGTAATTCTGAGGATAGGATTGGTTATTCTATTTTATCATAGGTGAATTTGTTTTGGTTTAATTCCATTATAGAGATAGTGAACTATTACCTAATTAATGAAGTGAATCTAAGTGAGGTTGGAAATGTGAGCCTGGGTGGTTAAGTTCTGAGTCAGGGAAGAGTTTCTTCTGGTAGTAGAAAGTTCAATTTTGATGGTGCACATAGGGGTGGCTCCTACTTGGTGACAACCATTGATAGACCCATAGTGTGTCACTGGTGTGGCAGCCAATTCTATAATAATCCTTTGTTCATTAGGATCCTGATTGAATGTCGAGATTGTGGAAGGAAGGGCCACCTTTAGCACATCTTCAGATCTTTTGGGATCCTACCAACACCTCTATTAGATACAAGATCTATGAATCCACATCATGCTAGGATTTGGTCTTCTATAGGCCAATCATGCTGAGGTGGTAGTGTTCATGGATGAGGTAGTCAAGTCCTAGAGATTCAGTGACAGCAGGGTGGATTTACTCAAGCTAGTTTGTAATCATCTTAGGTCCATTATTCAGGACATATTTATGCACTAAATATAGATACTGAAGATCAAAGTCAAAGGAAATATTTGGTTAGAGGTACTATTATTATATCCTCTATTTTTTTTATTTTTTTATATAGGTGCATCACACTCCTTTATATCTACAATAGTTTTGGAAATCATGTGTTTGAAATTGAGTAATTCTATGTAATTATGTCTCTCAACACACTATTAAGTGTCAGAATAGAGTGTATATACCGGTTCGAAGATTTCCCACTTAAAATATTTGGGTGTCATTTATTATGGAGTTTCTTTTTCCTTGAGATGACCAACTTTGATTTCATTCATGGTATGAACTGGATTGTGCCTTATTATGCCCAAGTAGATTTATATCACCACCGAGTGTCCTTTAAATCACCTTAGGCAATCATGTATATCTGTAAGGGTGAATGGAACGTCTAATAAATTCAATATTGACCAAAGAATAGAGGTTTAGGTGGAGTGATAGCTTAGATGGAGTGTCTCCTTATGACCGATCAAGGGATGCAGTTAGCAGAATTCCCTCCAATAGTGGATAATTTCAGGGATGATTTCCCTAATAATTTATAAATCATACCTCCTTATAGAAACATTGAGTTCACGATATAGATATTTATTGGTGTGAAACTATTGTCCATTTTTCCCTATAGGATGGAGCCTACGGAGCTCTGAGAACTCAAGAGGCATCATGAAGTTCTGGAGGAAACGAGTTTTATCTGACCCAGCACATCACCATGGGGTTTTCCTTTCTTTTTTTCTAAAAAGGCAGATGGTACCCTTATATTATGAATGGATTACCTCCGACTAAACCATATTAAAGTGAAGAAATCGAATCCACTACCTTGTATTGATGTCATCATCAACCAACTCTATGGAGAAACTATTTTCACTAAGATCACATTTAGGTCGACCAACTATCAAGTGCATTTGAAACCATCATACATACCATGAACAATGTTCTAGAGTAGGTATTGCTTGTACATGTACTTGGTTATGACTTTAAACTTGATGAATTTGCTATCAGTATTTATGGATCTGATGAATTGTTATTTCCACCCATATCTTGATTCTTTTGTGGTAGTCTTCGTAGAAGACGTCTTAGTGTATTCATGCTACACACACGACCAAACTAATCATCTTTAGATCATGATGAATACACCAAGAGAGAACAAAATACATGTGAGTCTCAGCACATGACACTTTTGGATCATCTAGGTTCACTTCTTAGGTCATATCATATTTGAGGAAGGCTTAGCAGTTTACCTAGAAATGGTGAGAGGTGTGCTTTCCTGGGAGAATCCCAAGAATGTGTTTGACATATACAAATTATAGGGCATAACTTGATATTATAGGAAATTCATCTAGGAATTATCATGCCAAGTAGTGATGCTCATGGGATTTACCATGAAGGGTGTGAAGTTCATCTTCTCTAAATCTTTCTAGATAGATTTTCAAGAGTTAAAGGGGAGACTCATTTCAATGCTTAACATAATTCTTCATGATCTGGGAAGAGTCTGTACATTCTACTATGATACTTCAGGGATCAGGATAGGAACATTTATGATGTTAGGTGATCAATTCTTGGAAAAGGGGTCCAACCAACTGAGGCCT
This sequence comes from Viscum album, assembly GCA_963277665.1. Taxonomy (NCBI): domain Eukaryota; kingdom Viridiplantae; phylum Streptophyta; class Magnoliopsida; order Santalales; family Viscaceae; genus Viscum; species Viscum album. The sequence continues at coordinate 194,074,702 of OY728157.1, read as the reverse complement.
CATTAAAAGAATTACCCTACACGTGACCTCAATATAGAAACAGTAGTACATACTCTATGTTGTTGTAGGTACTACTTGTTAAGAGTGCGATTAATTATTTAAATTGATGATAAAATTATTAAATAAATCTCCAAATAGTGATATTTCAATATCAGGTATTGACGGTGGGTGGAATACATTCAATAATTTGATTTTGATCTTTCTTGAACACTCGAAAACAAAAATTCTATAGCTTATTAATTAAACTGGGAGTTGCAGACACAAGATTTCAAGGAGGGTAGTAGTGAGTGGAATTTTATGGCTCTATTATCTAAGATATAACTTGTGGTTTTGTAAAAGCATGTGAAACTATTCATAGCAGATCTAGTGGTGAAATCATCCCTCTTAATGTGGGTTTGGATGATGAAATTATCTAATCCTGAGGGACTCATCTGGAGGTAGTTTGTCACAGGAGATATCATTCCTTCTCGTTGGGATATTGATGGCATTCAAACCATGCTTTTTCATGGCCATTTGTGGGTGTCTATGGATAAACATGAAATGATGATAATGGAATCACATGATTCTATTTGGGAAGTTCACCCTAGGCATTCCATGATGTATAGATATGTACTTCATAAATATTGGTGTTTAGATATGAAATTTTAGGTATAATGTTTTGTCACTCAGTGCTCTATTTGTTAGTAGGTGAAGTCAGAGTACCTGTGACCTGCTGGACATCTATAGAATATCTCCATTCTTGAGCGGAACTAGAATGATGTCACCATGGATTTCATGACTGGCTTTCCAGGATCACTTAGGGAAGTTATGAAATATGGGTGATCATAGACATGTTTACTATGGTTTCACTCTTCTTATATAAATAGGAAACCATCTATTTTGATGATCTTAGAAATCTTTACATCCCGGAGATAGTGTGACTTCATGGCTTACATCGTTCTATCGTCTCAGACTGAGATTCCCATTTCAAATCGCTGTTCTAGAAAGGGTTTCATAAATATATGGGTTCATAGGTTCTCTTTAGTACAACATATCACCCTAAGACTAACAAGTAGTCAAAATGGAAAATAAAGGTACTAAAGGATATGATTTAGTCTAGAAGACATGGTTTTGGAGGTTTATAGGAAAATCCTATTCCTTTGGATGAGTTTGGATAAAACAATAGTTTTTAGGAAATGATTCAAATGTATTCATATGAGGTCCTATATGGTAGACCATTCCATTCACCTTTATATTGGCTTGAGGTAGGTGAGGCAGCTCTAGTAGGTCCTCGTCTCATTTAGTATACTATAGAGAAAGTCGTTTTGATCCAAAAAAATATGGATATAGATTATTCTATGAAGAAGTCTTATACCTATCTTCATCATAGACCTCTAGAGATCAAGGTGGGACATCAGGTCTTTCAATGTGTATCACCTAGATTGGGTCATAGAAAAATTAAGAGATAGAGAAAATTATTTCCTTGTTATGTTGGTCTAGTATAATAACAGTTGTTTTACCTCATAGGTACCATTCAATGAAGGATATCATACACATATCTCATAATTGACAGTATCATCCTAACTTATATTATTTTTTGACCCCTAGGATACTATGTTTTATGTGGATCTGTCCTTTAAGGAGAATTTGATACTTATCATTTATTAGAGAATGATGGATCTCTGAAGCATATAAAATCCTTCTCCTCCATGAGTTATGGTAGCTTAGACGCATATAAGATGATAAATAGGAGTGGGAGGTTGATTTATGTGTGCAGTGGCTAGAACAATTCCAAGATAATGTCTCACCACCATTAGAAGGGAAGCTTAGGGATGAGTTGTCTTAAAGAGGCGAGGTTAAAAAGCCCCGAATTTTGTCAAGTTATAAACCTTTTTTTTTCAATTTCCTTTTTAAGACCTTATAATGATTCCTAATGGATTCAAGGGGGTCTCGAGTGTGTCTATGGTTTTTTAGATCCCAGATCCTTGATATTTAAAGAAGCATACTGGGCCACACAGTTAGTAGAAATTGGGCTTCTTTTGCTGCATGGTTTCCCTAAACCATACAGTTGAAGACAATGGGGTGTTGGGGGACACATGGTTTGTCTAACCCCATGAGACCCCATGTGGACACCCATGAAACCAACTACATGTTTTTGGAAAGTGTATTTTTTATGGTTTTCACACAGTTAGACAAACTATGCACCTATCTGTGCAAGGTTCCCCTTTAAAGCAGTGATTTGGTGCATGGTTGGTGCATGATTTATCCAACCATATGGATAAACCATTCACCCTTATTTTGAGGTTGAAATACCCAATTTACCTTAATGAATGTTTTTAACCTTCCTATACTTTCTCCCTATCTTCTCCAAAAGTGCACCCCTCATCCCTCACATATGAGCTCCTAATACCTTCTTGAAAGGGTTTGTGATAATTCCTTCAATCAGACTCCAAATCTCCCACCATCAAAATCATAGGAAATCCCTCAGTAATCTCTTAAATCTTATCATTTCTATTTAATTTTCCTCTATCCTCAATTTCACTCTCTAGGAGCCCCAATTTTTACCCTCATGTATATATAACCATAATCATAGTGGAGGAAATATCATATACAATTCATCACAACACAAAAAAAGTATGTGGATAGATATCACTATTAAATGATAGAAAATAGAAAAAATAAACACATTTTATATACCCATGGTTTGAATACAAACTTCAAGGATGAAAAATATATCACTACTCATATAAAAAACAAATTAAATGAGTTTTATACATAAAATATTACAAGTTAAATGATCCATCACCACCATAAGTAATTAAGGTGAATGATCTATCACATAACTAGTATCAAAGTAAAATAAGTCATCATCAGTGAACGAGGCATCATCAATCATAGGTAAATGATACCCTACCATTTTCATATTTATGTGGAAGATATAGAACCATATTAAACCTTGGTTGGATGAGGAATCAACGACACCATCCCATATTGGTGGAAGATATATCCCCGGTATCACTCTCAAAGTGGAAGAAAAACTACCATATCAAGACCCAAAGTGGGTGATGCAACATTAGTATTTTACTTAGGTGGATAATGAACTAGTGGTATCACAACTCTAGTGGTCTGTACACTACTAGTATCATTTCTTGTGTGGACCTCATATTGCTGGAATAAGTCCCCAAGTGGATGTTGTACCATCAAGAAAACTCTCAAAAGGGGACAAATCTTAACCACTGAAAGATATCAAGTGGTTGATATACCACTAATACATCATTCAAAAGTTCACAAGATGCTAATATTTTATTATTTTATTACTGCATTATGGATCAATGGGACTCTTTAGGGGTGGATGCGAAACCACCCAATATCCCAAAGTCATTACTATACCTCCAGTGCACCAAGGTGGATGAGATGACACCCTGATTAACATTATTTGGACGAACCCCAACATTAACAAGAATCCAAAAAAATGAATGACACATCACTAAAATTAAATTAAAGGAATTTATATACATTAAACATATCAAAGGTTCTGCCCATAATTTGTTAACCCTTGTCAAAGTCTCAAAATTGTGTCATCCTACTTATAGCATAGCACATAATCAAAAAAAATCACCAAGGAATATGCAAGAAGAATGATCTATGACACTATGGTTGGTTCTTAGTCAAATAAACCCATAATGGGTTCAAAATCATGGTTTTAAACACATTTCCATATTAAATTTGGTCATTGGAGAGAAAAGGTGTTGATTCACGACACTCGTAGTCCATACATAACCTTCCAAGGATCGATTTGATCAATTGAAAATTGATAAAACCAATTTAATTAAATTTTAGGGTGTATGAAAGAATGAATCATTAAAGACATTTCAAATTAAGTATACATGGTATAAAAAAACTATCAGGTAATCGAGGGACTTCCAACCTAGGACTAGTGTGGTCCAACTCTTTAAAAACCACCCCTTGATCGTGAAAAGAATGAACACAATAAAGAAACCTAAAAAATTCCATAATATTAGACATAATAATTTATGAATAGACAAGTGGTGAAAAAAATATATAATATTGAGAATATGAGTATAAAAATTACTAGTTTCAAACTCCTACATTTAATGGATTATGAAACCAATGATGAACAAATTGGATTCCCCTCATAAAATAAGATGGAACAAAGTAGAACAATGGGACGAACCATTGGTTGTACTGGAGGAAGTGAGACTGAAATATAATTTTATAAAAATTAAAAAATTCATTAATTTATTTACATTAAATTTTGAAATAAAACTATAGGTATACAATGTGTACCTGCTGGTTAGGCATAGGGTTTCCGCCTAGGGGTCACCTGACACCCGATGGGCCACCTGAAGGCTACTCCTCCACTATCCCAACCACTGAGTACTTGGTTTCATTTTTCAATGGATATATTTCCCAGAACATGGATTTCCTTCTAGAAATTATACCCCCTTAACTACTCAAACCATAATAAATACCTAAAATACAAGGGGTTTGGTGAAATTAAAATTCAAATCACACCTCGTATGAATATGGAATGTTATAGATTTGATGGTAGCTCACGGATAAAATATTGAGGGGATGACAATAACATATAATTATTACCACAGAAACATATAATATAGGATTTTAAAAAATTATACTAATGAATAACATTTTGAGAATAAAGTAAAATGATTCATAACCCTTAACGTAGTTATGTTACTTAGATTAGAGTCATCCCTTATAACCACCAAATATCCAAAACATAAGAGAGATGAAAATTGTAGAAACTGTTTAATAAATATATAAGAAATCAACTTGAACTTAGTGTAAAGATAAATGGGATGTGTGGGTGAGAATTTATAGGTCTGGTGAGTGCAATTCCTTGGAATAATGTATTGATTATTTATTATCATTATACAAAGTGCTCCAATGCTCAACAATGTGCCCCATTGCCTCCCTTAACTCTCCACTATAATTTTTAGTGAAAAAATTTAGATAAACTCACCATCTAGGAATAATTTGGTCACTCCTACATATATAAGATGTCATATTTACCGTTTCCACCATTTTTATAGTGTTTTACTTTTTCTCTAAATAATTGTCAAATTTCACACATCACATACTATCGATGTCCTCATTCACAATATATAATATATTTTTTCATATTAATCTTCCAATTATGTCAAATTTAACTTTTAAATAAAGATGGTATATTTTATAAAAATGTAGTATCCTAAAAAATTTATCTTATTACTAAACTAAAGTTCACATTAATACCACTTCACCCCAAGATACATAACTATTTGAAACATCACCAAAGGAATTAATGGTAAGGTGTTTAATAAGGTTACTTTCATGGGGTGGTTTATCCAACATGGATCTAGTAATGATTTACATTAACAAGAATTTTTCATATAGATAATTCCCCTTAATCTGAAATTATTGATGTTCAAATTTGGCCTTTCCTCGGGAAAACCCTTATGTTGTTCCCTCCTTCCAAATATTTGATAAATGCACTTCATATGGGATGTTTCTACTAATTGATTCCATGGTTTCTTCCATCATTACTAATTAACTATATTCAACTACCTTCTTAATATACACCAATTATAACTGTTACATTATAATGACTATATTGTTGGGATTCTTATATTTAAAAAGTGAATGAGATAGATAGGGGATAAAAGAGTTTCAAAAAAATGTGGGATGGATTTTAAAAAAAGTAGAGATATTTGTTTTCTGAGATATCCATGTATGGATCTTATAAAAAGGCTACCATGGACCACTAATAAGAGGGGAGATATGAAGATAGTGTTATCCAAGATATAGGTTCCAAGATAGAATAGGTAGTGGGTGCCACCATTGTGGTATATCATGTGCCAATTATATCAAATTAAGTATTAACACTGATGAATGAATCACAGATGATAGCATGGGAAGAAAACTATGATGTATGGTTCCATGTATCGAAAGTATTTTTAATGAAAATAATTAGGCAACATGTCATGGTAATGAAAACCATTTGTACAAAATATGGTGACATTATGGGTGAGAGAGAAAATTCATTAATGTGTTTGAAATTTCTAATTGTGATTTAAATTCCAATGAATGAGTGATAAAAATCATTCATTTTAAAGAGATTATTCAGGTGTGGGGAATGAGATATTCTGAGTATATAGAGAGATTATCTATGAGATATATTTTTAATTTTGGATATGATAATGTAACAATGATAATTGAGTAGATATGGAATCTTTGTAATGTGGGAGGACCCGAGGTGTCTGAATTACTAGTAGTTTAACTAGATGTTGACATCACTTGTGAGGTTGTGGAGGTTGGAATTCCTGAAAATGAGTGTCTTGGGGCCTCCCCTAGCTAGTTTCGGTGCCAGCTGGTCCAAACCCTAACCTAGAACACCCCAAAAAAATAAATCTACCTCCAGGTAGTATTGATTCAGGGAGAACTCATACACAAACTCGTCATGCATCGATCTAGAGCGAGAACATGTCGGGAGGTGGAGTTTGGTGAGGACAGATATGATGGAACAAAAAGAAGAGTATGAAAGAGTAAGAGGGGACAACTCTATGGCTGATTGGGTATGTGTTATGGGGAAACTTCTATTTATACAGGATAAATAGAGAGAGAGAAATAAAGATATAGAAATTAAAAAAACATGATATATTATGGGAAATCTTGTTCTTGGATTTAATTACCCAGTTTTAATACTTATCCTTCAATTGAAATTATTTTAATATGACTACGAATAGAATATTCTTATGAATGAATAGTATTTTTCCATGCATCTGACCTATACTTCACCCATATTTCAGAATTATTGTTAATTAGAACACTTTTTTTTCAATCCATGAAGGGGTTCCCTCCAAAAAAATTATGAGTACAAAATATGGGAAACATAAATGAGAATGGGAGATCATATATAGATAGAAATTAAAAAACATGATATATTATGGGAAAAAAGATCTTCAAACCATATATAGAATGACTATTAAAAATTTTAACTACAAAAACTGGGCCACACAGTAAGAATAAATTGTTATCCCAGTCTTTATGGTTAAATAAACCATGTTTCCCCAACTTCATGGTTATATAATCTATGTGGGGTGCAAGGGGGGTCCTTAGAGAGAAGAAAATGAGATGTGCAAAGTTTGTTTAACTATGCATTATAGCTTGTGCAAGGTGTGTTACTTGGGTAGAGGGGGGTGAATGGGTATAGAATGGTTTGACAAAATGTTCTCTAGAACCATGTGACCCATTTTCCTTGAACATCTGCTGGTGATTGGTTAGCCCATAGTTTGGCCAAGCGTGCGTCCAAACCATGCACCAATTTAAATTTTTGGGGAATTTATATTTTCCCTTATATTTTACTCCGTTACGTTTATTTTTCTCCTGTTTTTAAATACCCCTATATCCTTGATTTGGGTTCCAAGGTGATAGTCATATTAATCTCTTCTCATTCATACATGAAACCTCTGAGGAGTCATTATATCACTCGGCACCCTTTACGGTCCCCTATGTCACAATAGGACACAAATGACCACATGACTGCCTCAGTATTAGAATTTTATATCTATTCAACACTTGACAGTCAAAGTGAATAACATCCCTCAGTATCATTATCATAACATCAAGACCTCATTGGCCCCATATGATAAGGCGTACTGGCATTGGTCTCAAGATATTTCTCAAGCCTATCACCCATGTAAATTCATCACTAGGCTAGTCATTACACACCCAACCCATCCAAAATCTACTAAGGGAAAACTCACAAATGTAATCACAACTTAGTAAGGGAATAACACTCATCCATAATAATCTCAACCATCATAAAGGCAATAAGATACGTCAAGATTCAGTGAGGCCTACTAGGTCCACTCACTCTAACCCATCACAATCCTCTACCGATAGGTATCCAATACACCTATACTATGAGACACTACTCATTCTTAATTAATTCAAAAACTCACCCCTCAAGACATGTGTATCTCAAGGGATACATTTATAATTATGTCCTCTACCAATAGAGTTCAAGCCATCAATCCAATGCAGAAGTGTAGTAATCTGGCAAAAAAATACCATTACTTTTGTTGTGATTCCATTACATTGGTATAAGATATAGTAAATCATGTACCAAAATACTGAATGATTTATCTTTCTTGGTAAACTAGATAAAAACACGAACCTTGTATTACAAATTACTACACAAATCACAACATAATTTCTTTTCTGAGGATAAAACATTTTTCTATGTATAATATCATTGCATGTCGTTTTTAGTAAACATAAGAAAATCCGGAGGAAAACATAATAAGGGTGAGCTAAAATGTTCGGTAAGGGTAAATATAGTAGTCTAAATAATGAGTAAATGATAATAATCATTATGACATGGTAAATAACTGAACACACATTCCATGTAATCAATAAACTAAGAAGGATGTGCATTCACAATGTGGAAATGTAAATAACTGAAAAAAATTCCATTTAAATAATTTCATAGTGAAAAAGCCAATATGGAAAGGTATGAAAATGAAAAAATATTCCTTTTAATCAATAGACTAATAATGAAATGAATCCATAAAATTTATCATAGTGAAAATCTCATGGATAATAAAAAATAAATAAAAATGAAGTCAATTCATAATTATTGGATTTAATGTTTGAGGCACATGAAAACCTATATCGTCAAGGCCTTTCAAAATATTGTTTAGAACTGCAGGTAGAAACCAATTTAATTTTCACAACTAATTTATCTGATGAGAATATGTTGATACTTCAAGGGGCTAAATAATGACAGGTCCCCACCCTCCACTACCTATCAAAAATATTACCTACATCATATAATCTATTTAATTAATAACCAATATGCCTTATTAAATATCTATATTGATTAAAGAATATCAATTTACCAATATTTACCCATATAATAAAATAATTCTCAATGTAAACACCATGTGGAATAATTATATATGGTATAATAAATCAACTTATCCATGATACTTGATATGTATAATTAGGGTAAATTCAATGTCTAATTATCATAAAAAATTGAATATTTCAAGGGGAATATAAAAGAAATCATGGAAGTGAATATCAATAACATCCTAGTCCAAATAAATCATAAAACACCTTGAGGAATAATAAGGATGGTATCAATAAAACATTTACGAAATGGATTAAAAATAAAGGGTTTTATTCCTTGATTAACTGAAATACTATAAAAATATTCTTTAAAAACATTCTTGAAAAAAATATCCATTTCATGTGGAATTTTTTTTAAAATACTTTAACTTAAGAATAACATTTAAAAAAATATTTAAAAATAAACCTATTAAACATTAAAATGAATCTACTAATAAATGATGGTGTCTAAATCTGTACATTCCATACAATGAAAAAAGAACATTCCATTTTTACTGTAAATAGGTTAGAAAAAGGACTTGTTTAGAAAAATACAAGAAGATTTATTTGATTTTTTTAAGAAATAAAAGGTAAAAATGTATTTAGTAAATCATTATTAAAATTTTAAAAAAACAATTATGAACACATTTTCATAAAAAAAAATTAGAAGAAAACAAGTTCTCTAACTAAAGAGAGAAATGATGTATGTTTTTCTTAAAATAATTTTATATAACATTTTAAGTAACAAAGAGTGAAAAATGGTACTATTACATGTAAAATTTCATAAATTACTAATGGAGAAGAAAATTAAATGGTTTATTTAACAATTATCAAATAATTTCCTCGAATGTATGTTTAAGTACAAATAATCCTGAATAAAATCTGATTTTGAAATAAACCCTTGATCATATTATAATGTTGAAGTGATAATAAATAAATGAATATATTATGTGTATCAACTGAAAATACATATAAAACAATTTTAAATACAAAAATATGTAGTAAAATGTTATTACTCGTATAATCTTGAAATATTAATGACAATGAGGAACTAATATAACCCAAAGAAATGGAATCGATTTATGAAATTCTTTACATCTTGGTAAATTTTAATTAATTTAATATTATAAGAAATAATTCTAATTAAAACTAAATATAACATTAATATAAAATAATTCATGATATAATATATCAAAACAGTGAGTAAAGTCACCACACAAAAGAAGTAAGTGGTGAATAGGACATTTATCTCACAAATGGAAAAAGTGAGATGAAAATCAATTACCTTGCATTTCCTTTTGGGTGAACGTCCTTTAACATCAATTATAAAGGTTTTAAAAAAGTACCTATATTATAAAATGACCATAATAATATTTATAATATCATATATTGTCTTCTTATAATATCTTATTACCCGTTTGATAACTATATTTCATTACTTTCCCTATTTCATGTGTTAATTGCCTAGTTTATTTAGTATGTTTTGAATTGTTACTTATTTTTCCTATTAATTTGATAATGATTTAATAATCTAAAGAATAACATATATATTCAGTATATATTTATACAGAATAATCCTTAATATTTTGAAAGAGTAAATGAAATTCACTGTTAATGGAGAAGGTATGTCGTACGTACGCATGAACTCTACATTCATTTGTTTACCATATTAAAAGAATGAGAATAAAATGATATATATATATATATATTTATATATATATGTGTATTATAATTTTATAATAATATCTAGTTCCTATAATTCAAATAGGAAAATAAAAATCACCCTTTACGTGTTCCGTGTATAGTGTGAATGATTCATATCGCTTTGAGGAGGCGGTAGTCCACACTTCCACAAACGGTATTATCATATAACCATAAAATAGAAAGAATGAATGTATGAGTTTTATAATAATTAAATGAGAATAAATAAAACATAAATATAATATATATCACATAAAAAATCATTTAAATCACAATTTCCAACCATGGGAGGTGGTGAAGAAAAAATGAATGATATCATTTCGTGAGGTTGTAGTTTGCCGAACATGAATGGCAAGTTCATCACCACTATGATTGAAGTGTGTGTAGATATATATATATATATATATTAGGAAAAGACTTTTTATATTTATGATAATAATATTTTTATATAATCACTGAAAAACTATAATATATGGAGTGGAGAAAAAAATAAAACTAAAGTGATCGTTGTAGAAGGTTACCTCATTTTCGGGTATCTCCTTTTGGTTTATACCAAAAGTCATCCTTGGTTGAATTTTTGAACAATGTGAGTATTCTAGGATTTGGTTATGGAAGTTGGGAGAATATTTGAGTAGATTTTATGTGTTCCAAATTTTGTTAGAGTTGTGAATAAGTGGGGCGGTGAGTTCCTTTTATAGTGAAGGATGAGTGACATTCTAGTAAATTTTTGAAAATGGAATTCCACCGAACTTTTTCCCCTTCCAAGTGGAAAATATAATGTTAAACATTAATTATAAGGTATTATATAGTCTAAATATGAACATTAAATAGGTTTTGGGGATGTTTCTAGGTAATTTTGGCCCTTAAGTTTAATGATTAATCCATTATTAAGCTAATTTTTCACTTAATTGCTGTAATTAATTTTAATCACATTCACTAATATTTTTGGTAAAGAAAATTTGTTGAAATTATTAGTTATTATAAATTATTATTATTACAAACATGGAATCCATTTTTACCAATTTCAATTATAGAGGTTGCAAAAATCAATTTAAATTTAATCATGTAGACACGACGACAAAGCATGTTTTTAGAGTAAAAATGTTCAAATGTTTTATATAAAATTTCACTATGAAATTGATGCAAATTTCCTAAATTGAATTAATTAATATAAAATTTTTCCTATTAAACTTTAATACCAATAAAAAGATAATATTACCTTATAAATAAATAATATGAAAAGGCAATTTTGAAATAAAATTCAGTATTTTTCACTATTCATAAAAAATAAAATATTTCAAATAAAATAAATATAACTTATTTTTTACATTATTATTTAAAAAATTATGTTTTCATTTCCATATAAAATTAATATAAGTTCCAAAAGTTGGATTTAAAAGAATACCGACATTAAAAGGTTGTTAAAGTGTCTTTATAAAAATATAATATTTTATGCTTAAAATTGAGATTTGTTATCATCTTATGCCTATTAAAATTTTGGATGAATATAAAAAATATTTTATATAAAATATTAAATATATATTTCATTAATATTATTAAATAATTATAATTAATTAAATTTAATAAGAAAAAAATACCTTAAGAGCATAAAAATAAAATTATATCATTTATATTAAATTGTTTTATATTTTTGTTTCTAATTAATTGGTATCCTAGGAATTAATTTAATATTTTTATCAAACATTTATTTTAATATGTTATTGAATATGATTCATAAATTCTAATTTAACAGCTAGGTTATATCTTATAATAATATATTTATAATATATCATTGTTTGGTAAAACCAGATCTTGTGCATAGAGTAAGATATCAAAGAAATTATCTGTTGTGTGTGATGCAAGATAACAATGTATTGTGTGAATTGAAAGGTATAGAATATATTAATTTTATTTAAAATATAAAATATGTCATAAAGTCTTGAGTTCTTATATTCCTTTCTATATTTGGTGTTTTGTGTCATACATGCTATCAAATAAAAGTTACTCTTTTAGAATTTTTTGGGTTGTTATAATAAGGGTCCTTAGTGGACCTTGGCACATTGTGAAATCCATTAATTTAAATTTTATTTTTTATTATTTAATTTATATAATTTTCACAGGTTTATGACCCTCAATGGTGAGACCGCACATATCACATTCCATGTAAAACATGCATAATAATATATGGGAAATTCATAAGTACCACCTAACTCAACCATAGAGTTTTTCAAATTAAATAATCACACAGTATCTCTCATACTAGCTTATACAAGATCAACCCTCTATATACCCTCATCAAGAGGTATTAACTCAGGCCAAATCATCAAAATTAATTAATTATAATCCGTCATAATTAATTAAATAATACACAACTAATTACTCAATTTAGTTTGAAAAGGAATAATGCATATAAATCATCAAGGTATAAACAACCACAAAAACCTAAAGGAATGGGGTGCAGTCTACTATCAACACTCACCCAAACCAAAGCCTTGAAAAATCCCCAATTCAATTACATAATTTAATGGTCAATTACATCCAACTTATCTAATAACCCCAAATAATTCCAAACAGTGATGTAATTTAACTCAAACTACGTGCAACGATGTGAATACATTGTATCGGGACATCCTATAGCCATGACATGAAAAATTCCAATCATTTTCATATGATTTCACCATGATTTGGTAAAATAATTACTAAAAACATTTTGTCGGACAACTGAAATTAGTGGAATTGAGATAAAATAAAATTGGAGAGAATAATATGGAGAGATTCACAATAAATCATTGAAAAATGCCACAAGTCTCACCCCAAATCCATTACTGATTGATAGAGGGAGAGGTGAGGAGGAAGCTGACCCTTGTGCATGTGAGGGAGAAATAAGAGATTCCACCCTCTTAAAAATTTAGGATACAATTTTGGTCATTTTCCCTCTTTTAAAGGGCCACATAGATTGGATTCATGATTATCCAACCCATGCACCAACATTTCATCCTTCACTATCCAGATCCACCACCCTCACATGGTTGAGCCACATGGTTAGCCAAACTATACACTTACCATGGAATCTAATCTACACCACCCACATAGTTTTTCTATAATCTTGCAGTAACTATGTTCCTCACCCCTAGGCTAATCCAAGACACGCAATTTTATTTTCGAAATTCAAATCCTTAACCCTTATTTATTTGATAATCATTAAAACCAACCATGATATTTAGAAAATGAATAGAAAAAACTTTACACACTCATGGTGTTTCATAGTTTCCCCTAAACTGAGCACAAAAAACATAGCACCAGGGTAGAAATCCTCTAATACTTATAAAATTTAACCTGAAGTTACCATGAATTTCCCAAGAACACAATAACATCCATCCCTAGAACCATATTAATAGAAAACATTGAAATTATCCAACTCTTTGAATTTCAATTCGAGTCTCAATTCAAAAAAAGACCCCCTCTCACAAATTTCCAAAATTAAAATTCCTTCTAAAATTTATAACTCATTATTAGTGTGGTTTTACAAAATCTATACCATAGTACTTCTCATTACGAATAATACTAGGTGTCCTTTAAACCAAAATAGATGACCTACCCTAGTTATTTGTTTTTATCCAACTTGTTGCATTCTACTCGAGAACATTTAGTGACCTTCAACTCTACAACTCCAATCATGGGGTGCATAATTCATCAAAGGCTCATACACCACCAATAAACATTATTTAAAATTGAATATTGTTCTTACCTATTCCATTATATCCCAATACACAATAGTGTCACCAACCAGTTCATCCTCGAGCTTATAGTGCTCCCCGCCATAAGACTCTGCTCATAAAGGCTGATTTTTTAACCATGGATCTCTAAAACATCAAAATAACTTATCAAAAACTCATTTCTAGTGGTTAGAAGACATTTTAGATATTATTTTCATATCATAATATAGAATTATATTCCAATTCACATGGTAAGATTCCTCTGGATAGAAATTCTGAAATGTGATTGTCTTCATCCACTAACATGTTATCTCATTACCACTGGAACATGATGCATCAACTACCCATAGGCATATCAATATCATTCAGTGCCCCCAGTAAAGTCTATACCCAATATTTAGTGTAACTAAATAGTTTTTATGTTAAGATCACTAACTAAAACTTCACATACATTAATAATATGGGTTACAAAATCGTCTTTCGTGTAAACGACAGACTACCGCCTTACAAACCGATGTTGTTCGTTTTTCCATTACCACCGTTCAAGGATGGAAATAATGATGGATTTATATTATATAAATATGATAAATATGATTTCTATGATGTTTTTATTCATCTAAAATTATTATATTACACAATCCTCTTTGATTTAAATTTTGTGGGAATATGACAATATCGCTCATGTGTATGGTGGACTACCATCTTGCAAAGCAATGCGACTCATTTCTGCTTTACACGGAATGTATTAAGGATATTTTTAATAAAGATATGTTATATATATGAAATAATAATGATAATACAATATATATATATATAAATAATTTACTTTTCTTTCTTTTTATATGAAAAAATGGAAACAATGTTCAAGTGTACATACAACCTACCGTCTCCACAAATGGTGTATTTCATTTCCTATCACCAAATTTTAGGGATTATAAAAAAAATATAATTAATATATATGATCTTTACATCATGTTTAACATTTTATAAGATGAAATCATGATCTGAGTAAGAGGAACAAAAAATTATAAGTCCAAACATAATTAAAATAAAGGAAAATTAACACCAAAAATAATGAAAAAATTAAAATATTGTTAAAAAATGGGAGAAAATATATTATAAAATGATCATATATGATATTATAAATATTAATATGATTATTTTATAAGATAATAAAAAACAAAAATCCATTACACATGAGTTTAAATAGTGTTTAACCAAAAGGAATCATAATGTAAGAGATTTTATCTCAATTTACATTCCATTGAGACTTAATTGTTATTATGCACTAATTCAATTTTACGAGGAGTATATACATACAATTCATAATTTAATATCATGGATAATTCATTATTCAAGTAATTTTATGTTTTAATTTGAATTATTTCATCCAATGTGATTTAATTTTAAAATTACTAATTGAGAATGGTTATTATGAAATCTCAATTTCTTTTGTGATTGTTAAATTTATCATGAAACAATCACTTTATTGTAATAACTCTTCATTGGACATTAAATTATTTTTAAATATATATATTATTGTATAATGGATAGGATTATTTCCAAAACCATATACCATTCTTATGTAAATTTTTTACTTTGAAATTTATTTTATTAACTAGGGAAATATTGATAAATCTATATCCTTTACTCAATACGAATATTTAGTAAGGCATGCTGTTTATGAATTAAATCTATTATTTGATATAAGAATAATGATTTTTACTAGTATGACATGGTTTTGGGACCTTTTAAATTAATCCAATTGATGTATTGATAGTCTCATGAGATGAACCAGTTGGCCAAATCAGATGGGATTTTACCCATTATGTTTAAACCGCCTTGTGAATGGTCTCGAGGATAATAGTTCCATGTTCCTGGGAAACATGGATCTCAAAATTTAAGCATTCACTTCTTTTATAATTCAGTTATTTTTACTTGACATGATATTTTTTCTATTAAATCATCTATTGATGAATTTTATTATTAGTATTTTGATTAAATGAAAAGTGTTTCTTGTATTTATCATGCCATATTGATTATTCCTTATCCATATATTTTTGTGTCATGTTTTTCAGTCATATAACACTCTATATTGACTATGATTATTGATTCATGATGGCTTCCGTTGTACTTAACCATTACTAAGCTTTTGATCTCACCCTTATTTTGTTTTATTTTTCTAGTTATTGAAGATTAATTCATGGAATGATTTTCAAGAATGTTGTGATTTTAATTTTTTTATAATTTATTTTATTTTGAAAACATAACATGGGAATCATGTATGTTATTTGGTTGTCCAAAAATACTAACCCACCCAGTCCTTTAGGATTTGAATATTTTATCAATTACAATGTAATAAAGTAAGGAACAGGCTTTGGGCCACTGGGGTCCGGTTCATTGCATAAATAATTTGGAAAATTCTATAAGGATCACCCAAAATACAAGGCAGTTAATGTAGGAAGAGGAGTGGAGGTGGTTGGACCATGCACATGTGAGGGAGGATGATGAGTGGCTATCCTCTTAAAAATTTGGGAAGTAAAATCCAAAATTTTTTATATTTTAAAGGTTTGAATGGTTATCCAAACTAAGAACCAACTGTGAATCCTTCAATATAAAAGGTGACCACACTCAAATGATTGATTTATACTATTAGATAAACCATGTGATAATTATGCAATCTGGTCTGCAACATCTCACATGATATATCTGCAACCATGTGGTGAATGTACATCTCACCCCAAACCAATACAAACCACAATTATTCCACTAAAATCACTATGGTTTACAATTATTCACGTTTTAACAATAAAAAACAATTATTATCTTTAGAAAATTAACTAAAAACCTCTTCACACTCAGGTTGCTTTGGGGATTCACCAAAACCATGCACACCAAACTGTGCACAAAGTCAAAAATCCTCCAAAACATCCAAAATTTCACCTAAATTTCTCAATACTCAACCAATAATTGAAAGCACATCTTATTCCTCAATACATATAATAATTTATCATCATATAATGATCCAACATTCCAAATTTCAAACTAAATATCAATTATAAAAATGAACCATTTTCTGTAATTTCAAAAATTCAAATTTATTTTAAAATTTATAAATCACAAGGGGTGATGTTTTATAGAATAGGTTATTTAAATATATCAAAATTATGAAACCTTTATTAAAAAATCCTTAATAACCCATATGTAATCACTAGCATGATGAGATATTGGTGATCTTGACATGAATTTCATCATCACATCATCCCACTTCCATTCGAGAATACGTTATTTCTAAGGAAGACTTGCGGGTCATTGATGCTCATATTTTTCCTGTAGATTTTTAGATTATTATTAAATAAAACCCATTATGTGCTTCTTCATCATGATCCACCATAATTGTCTCTAAATATCATTATACATCTTATTAATCTCTGGGTGAACATCCCATCATGAATCATGTGAATTCCACATTAGGACCTCATGCATACTCATAGGTACTACCCTTAAACCCTAACCATATGAAACATTATTGGAATATAGGGACCAATTAAGTAAAATATCACAACCATATATATTGTACCTCATCAAGAACAAATTGGATTCAGATAACTCACTCTCCTTCACCCTCTCAAAAAGTGTTGATGTAATAATTATGGACATCAAGTTTGGTCTACAATTAACTCCTAATCATAAATGTTCATATCAGTGAAGAGAATAATCATTTATCACTCACTAATAGATATCTAAATCTCCTATTTTTAAGTCTCTACACCCAATGCATCATCCATGATGTTCCCCTTCCCATGGTTATATGCTATCAAAAATTAAAATGATGATAAGTTCGACCAACCTCATCTTCCAAAAGAGGATGTCCCTCTAGAAAAATATATATATGTTGATCATATTGTCAGTTTATACCACAAAGATCTCACCCAAAATATAATTAAGTAATCAACTCATCATGTGAATTACTGCATCCAACTCTTGATTATGTGTCCATTAGTTTATCTCATGTGGCTTAAAATATTTGGAACCATAACTGAGCACTCACTCGTCCTGTAACAAAATTTCCAAAATCCCAACTTCTAAAGCATAAAAATAAAATATACACACCTTACTAGTCTTAGGTAAGGTTAGTATCGACCTAGATTTAAATATATCATTTAGCACCTAAAACTCTCTCATAAGAATCAAAATAGTGGAACTTCGCCTCCATCGTGGTGACGGCCATCATCATCACTACCAAAAAAGAGAAATCCTCGATGAATATTTAGTAGTAACCTATCAATCCCTATAAAATGAATATCATGTAGATGTTTTTGGGTCATTAATAAGAATCCACAACACGAACCTTCTATGGGTCGACTAATATACCTACCTCATATATCATGTGCCCCTAAAATATCATCACATTGATCTAGAACTGAAACATCAAGATATTACCATATAGTTGATGCTCCCTCAATGTACATATAATTCTCTCGAAATGAAAATGTTTCTCCTCCAATGACTAAGAGTACCCTCATAATATCATCAATCAATTGACCATGGACAATCCAAATAAGAGTATAAGTCACTATAAATCGAGGTCCTAAATACTATCAATGTGTTACCGACATGAGAAACATCTTAATATACTCAAATAGGTTATACTTGATCCTAAAGAAAATATGGGGAATATTATAATCCCTCTCCATCAACTTGTCGTAGCCTAGACTCATACCAATATTAGAAAACTAATTGGATCCTCTCATTTTATCAATAAATTCATCAATATGTGGAAGGGGATGTACTGGTTATTAATCATCACCTAATTATAACTCTTTTAATATAAACATAAATATAATGAGACATTCACCTTCTTGGAAAAAAAAATAGGATCACTCTAAGAGTATGTGATCATATGAATGAATTTGTTCAACTCCAAACCCTCCAACTGATTCGTGATCTCTCAGTTCTCAGCAAGAACCATCTTATAAGCTGAGATGGATATGGGATTCATTCAAGACATAAGATCATCGATGTGGCCTTATTTTATGACATTTTTCCACATCATTTTATTTATTTTTAATGATTTAATTAACTATATTTACACTTTTTAATAAATAATGGAAATTTTTTATTTTAGTTATTAAATATATTATTTAATCATTTTTGAAAATTAAAATTTTATTTTTAGTCATTAAATATTTAATTTATTACTTACTTTATTTTTATATTCTAATGACTTTTTATTTAATTTAGTGTTTTTTTCATATTTAATGATTTATCATTTACTAGTTAATTATTTAACCCCGCTTCTGCACATAAATAATGTAGTTGTTAACTTAACATTTCATGTATTAAAACATAGCTAATACAAAATAACATAAACAAATTATTTGTGGTCTTTTAAAAAATTCATTAGTTATAAATTTAAGATTATAAACTTATTTATTTTATTAAATATTTTTATATTAATTTCAAAAATAAACTCAATTATACGATATAGAAATAATTAATTTTCTACTATAATAAATTTATTTTGTTTTAAGTAGACTAATTTAAGTAACATAACATTGTTTTATAAATGTTTAATTTTTATATTAAATTTTAATAATTTAGTTTCTTTTTAATTTTAGTTATAATTTAGTTAGAATTTATGTTTTATAATTAAAAAAAATATAATTAATTTTCTAACTGTTTCATAATATTCCATAAGTTAAATGAGTTACAAAATTTTAATTTTCTTTTATTAATAATTAATAATTAATTAAAAATTTTCACTTTATTTATTATCTTAATCTGTTTTCTTTATTTATTTTGAGGTATTGCAGTGTGGCACTATAAATCTTCAAACCTTGGAACTCTTTCTATTATTTACGGTGCCACTGTAACCCATCATTACCCATGTGACCGTATCCATTTTGGTGCCACTGGTTTACTCCTCAGTTGTGGCACCGTATTCCCCTCCTATCGTTTCTCACCCTCTCCAGTAGCCATTTCTATTCTACCACTCTATTTCAACATTTTCATGGTGCAACAAAAAATTCACGCATTTTATCCTCTACCACCACATCTTCTTCTCCAGTTGCCACCAGTTCTTCCACCCTTCATCTCTACCATTGGAATACCACATACCTGACCATAATAATACTCGAACTAAATAAATATCATACCCTGTATCTAAGTGCACCATTAAATAACATTCTCACAGTGGTTCCCCTATAACCAGCATCCCATAACCTCATGTCTTGGAGTCGTACCGTTGTCAGCAGAGAAAACCATGGGCCTGTGCCACCACTGTGAGGCAAAACCGAAGCTGAACTGGGCGAAACGTGTTCCAGATTTGGAGTCATAGGCTATAGCCAAGTTGAAGGAACTACGCAAGAAGATGAGGAGGTCACCTTGCTAGAACCGAACCACCACAAGCCACTGGTCAGAGTCATTTCCATATGAAAGCTATCGAAGCCTCACACCACCACATCTGAAGCCATATGGATCTTAGCCGAAGAAATAATCGTGATTTCTGAAACTGAAGTCATCCGGCCACCGCATGTAGCATTGCACCAGATTCGAACTAGAAGGGGATTTGCTAGAGTTTTTTTATACGGTTTTTAGAAAAAAAAAGTTTTTTAAAAATGGTCAGGTTAATTTTTTTTTCAAAATACCCCTCAAAGGCGGCATCCGTGATGTCGCCTTTGCGTTTCGGGAAAAAGGCGGCATCGCAGATTCCACCTTTCGCCCAGATTTTGACGTGGCAGAGGCGGCACCCGCGGTGCCGCCCTTCGAGATGCTTCATTGGAAAGTGGGCACCGCGCATGGCGCCTTTCGCATGACGTCATCTCGAAAGGCGGCACCACGGGTGCCGCCTTTTCCCTCTCGCCCTATAAAAGGGCAGCCCCCCCATTCTCCTCACTTCCAAACTTCCATTCCCTCTCATATTCTATCTATAATCTCTGATTTTTATTATGCGGTGAAGGTTGGGGGCTTTTTTTTCCAAAGCATCATTTAGAGGTATGATTTTATTTAATTTAATGTGTTTTTAGTTGAATTATTTTTAGTTATAAATATTAAATTTTTTTAGTAGATTAGATTGTGTAATTACATTGTTAGTTTTAAATATGATATTTTGGTAACATAATGAATATGTTTTCTAAGAGAAATCCTTGTCTGGATACAAACAAGTGAATGTGGCTCTGGCACAGATGTACCTAGGGGTAAAACCCGAAATCACCGATTTGAGCTAAACTCGAACATGAATTGGTGCATGACAATGGGCCTTACTGCATTCTGGTTTGACACTCCCGGGGGATTGCTTAAGAAAGACATATTTCTTTATAAACTACTAAAATATATGAGAAAACAAAGATATATTAAAAAACACACATAGAGTAATATCTTTATAGTAGTTATTATTAGCTTCATAATGATCTTAATAGTTATTATTTAATTAGATTGAATATTTTGAAATTTATTAATAAATAAATGATTAATTAGGATTAATTAGAAAATAATTAATAAATTAATTATTAAGTAGAAATTAATTAATAAAGAAATGATTAAGTAGAAATTAATTAATAAATTAATGATTAAGTAGAAAATAATTAATAAATTAATGATTAAGTAGAAAATAATTATTAAATTAATGATTAAATAGAAAATAATTAATAAATTAATGATTAAGTAGAAAATAATTAATAAATTAATGATTAAGTTGAAAATAATTAATAAATTAATGATTAAGTAGAAATTAATTAATAAATTAATGATTTAGTGTAAATTAATTAATGAATTAATGATTAAGTAGAAATTATTTAATGAATTAATGATTAAGTAGAAATTAATTAATGAATTAATGATTGAGTAGAAATTAATTAAAGAATTAATGATTGAGTATAAATTAATTAATGAATTAATGATTAAGTAGAAATTAATTAATTAATTAAGGAGTAGAAATTAATTAATGAATTAATTATTATGTATAAATGAATTAATGAATTAATGATTATGTAGAAATTAATTAATTAATTAATGATTAAGTAGAAATTAATTAATGAATTAATGACTAAGTATAAATTAATTAATTAATTAATGATTAAGTAGAAATTAATTAATGAATTAATGATTAAGTAGAAATTAATTAATAAATTAATCATTAAGTAGAAATTAATTAATAAATTAATGATTAAGTAGAAATTAATTAATAAATTAATGATTAATTAGAAATTAATTAATAAATTAATGATTAATTAGAAATTAATTAATAAATTAATGATTATGTAGAAATTAATTAATGAATTAATGATTAAGTAGAAATTAATTAATGAATTAATTATATGATTAATAAATAAGAGTTAAAAATAAAACTAACTCAAAAAATGGAGTGAAACAAAATATATTAGGAATGATTAATTAGAAATGAATTAAAAAAATAATGAACATGTCGTTAAAATAAAAATAACACAATATTTCGAGTTTCTGGAATTTATTTGAATGGATTGGATATCAAAATGTTAGAAAACCTGTTCTGAAATTTTGATATCCAATTTGTTGCAATAAAGGCCAGAAACTCGAAATATTGTGTTCTTTATATATTCACGAAATGTTCTTTATTTTTTTACTCTACTAAAAAATTATTAATTTTGTAAGAAATAACTAATGACTGAATAATGATGAAGTGTATAAATATTTGAGTTTAAGATATAAGATAGTTTAATTAAATATTCACAGTATAAAAACTTTTAATTTTTGAATGTTTTTTGAATATAAAAAATTAGTCAACGTATTAAAAATAATTTGGATTAATAATATTATATTGTTAACCATAAATGTCACTTACATTATCAGAATCCTGATCAGAAACCTTTTTTACGTAGAGTATAATGTTTGCTTGTGAGTACTGCTATGGGGAGGTTATTCAAACTGAGCAAGGAGCTTCTTACACTACCCAACCAATAACAGTGGTTAATACAAGAGATTGTGTAACCCTAAGTGACCTTCAAGACAGAATTAGTGGCTCATTAAATCTAGGACCCGATCAAAAGATCAAGGCAATGAGTTATAGACATTTGTAGTTCCCGTCAACATTGTGGCATATAGCTTGTCCATTTATTGATGATGCGCACTGGATGCAACTAATTAATTTGTTTTCTCAACGATCATATGCTACAATGATGGAGTTATATGTTGATGTTTCTTATGTACAACAACAACATCCAATTGTACATAGACATAGACATAGAAGGGTCATTGAAGATAGTCCACCTCATGTAGTTGAGACTATTCCAAATGATGAAGAAGAGGACAACCTACTTGATCTCTCGGATATACATGTTAACCCAACATCTGATGAGGAGTTTCATAATAACGAAACAGATGATGATAATAGTGGTGATGAGGAAGGAACAACAGATGTTTTGAGAAATGCAATAGTTGTACAACAGACTCGACCTATAAGAAATCATCCACCACTTTTTGCATCTTGGTCAGAAGCAATGACACATGTGCCTGAATTTGAAGATAATGTTCTTACACCGGAAACTGAGTTTCCTAGAGTTATACGAGATAGGATTAGTGAGCTTGAAAAAACATTATATGTTGGAAGAAAATTTTCAAGTAAAGATGCATTAAAAAATACGTTAAAGAGATTTCACATTGAGAGGCACTGCAGCTATGTAGTTTACAAATCAGATCGCAGAAGATATGTCATACGATGTGAGAAATATGGGGATGATTGTATATTTCAATTGAGGGTGATTCTGGACATTGCATTTAGAGGTCGGAGAATCTCGAAGATTGAGGCAACCCATACTTGCCTTCAGCCAAGCCTGACACAAGATCATGCTTCATTGGATGCAGAATTTGTGTCATCAATTGTTGTTGAGATGATTAGGACATGTCAAGATGTTCCGATAGCCCTTGTGCAAGAGAGGATACAACAGACATTTGGTTATAAGATTTCATATAATAAGGCATGGAAGGCGAAACAAAATGCAATTCTGAAGGTTTATGGTGATTGGGCTGAATCACATCGAGTATTGCCGCAACTGCTCGGTATACTGAGTCATCATAACCAAGTTGTATTCCATCTTGATACAAACGAATTTGTGTCTCATGATAACAGACTTGATCCATCTCGTGTTCGATTTCATCGATTTCTCAGGTCCCTTTTACAAACAGGAGGGTAACTCAGAAATATTTTAGAAATTATCAAATATGGGATTCATTAATCCATATTGAACTAATCAGTAAGCTATCACAAAATGTTTAAAATTCTTACTATGCCAAGTCTACCGATAGAAGTCCACCAATAGTAACATTATTCAAGTCTACCGATAGAAGTCCACCGATAGAACCTCATCGATAGAAACACTATTCAAGTATGTCGATAGAAGTCCACTGATAGAAACACTGTTCAAGTATACCGATAAAACCTCACCGATAGAAACACTATTCAAGTCTACCTATAGAAGTCCACCTATAGAACTTCATCGATAGAAACACTGTTCAAGTCTATCGAAAGAAGTCCACCGATAATAACACGGTTCAAGTCTACTGATATAAGTCCACCGAAAGAACCTCACTGATAGAATCATTGTTCATGTCTACCGTTAGAAGTCCACTGTTAGAACATCACCGATAGAAACATTGTTCATGTCTATCGATAGAAGTCCACCGATAGAAACACTGTTCAAATCTACCGATAGAAGTCCACCGATAGAACCTCACCGATGGAAACATTGTTCACTAAACCTCACCGATAGAAACACTATTCACCTACCAATATAGTTCATAAAACTGGAAACACTTTTTAGAGAGCTAGAAATTTGGAAAAGTGTTGGGGATAAGTCACCTTGACCTCTCGGAACACCTCCAACACCACATTTTCACAAAGTAATGGACCGGAGAGGTCCGAGCCATTACAATGTGACTGAGACAATAAATATGAAACATACCATAATGTGAGCAATCATATATAAATTATAAATCACATCCCTTTATAATAAACATCTATATAACATAGACAAATGTTTTATATATGTAAATATATAAAACCATATATTACAAATCACTCAATTCTAGATAAAAGCATATCTTATTAATATTATTTGAAGAACATGACTTATTTTGGTAAAAAAACTTCATAAAACATTGTGAATAAACATGAAATGTCTTGCATTCGACAAATCACAATATTTTACTGATCACGATGTTATATTTACAGTTTACACTTACAACTTATTTCATTTGTTTATATGCAGATGAATGATACCGTACTGCTCAGTCAGCAGGCTACCCATTTTTCACAGGTTGTGATAGATGGTGGTCTAGATCGATTGATCAGGGTGCGTCGAGCGCATAATTTTCATCACACGGAGCCTCATGTTGCTATTAGACCATATTTGCGTCGTGCTAGCTTCTATGGTCTTTCTTTATTAGATTTTACATTTGTAGATCATCACCTACTAGTTGCACTCGTGGAGAGGTGGACACCAGAGACACAGACATTCCACCTGCCTGAGGGAGAGATGACCATCACCCTCCAGGATGTAGCTGTGCTTCTTGGTCTTCCTATTCAGGGGAGTCCCGTTATTGGATCGACTTGGGCATCTTGGCCTGATCTGGCTCAGCGCTTGTTAGGCATTGATATTTTGTCTGATCGTACAACTACCGATAGAGTATCCATATCCATGTCTTGGTTGGAGGCACAGATTCCACATTTAGCTGATGATGCTGACGAGCAGACGGTGATGCATTATGCTCGTGCATATATATTACGAATTATTGGATGGACCATGTGTACAGATCATTCAGGGATGCAAGTGCACATGATGTATCTACCTCTGCAGGTGGACTTTGATCAGGTAGGGACATACAGTTGGGGATCCTCTTGCTTGGCATACACATACCGAGCATTATGTAGGATATCGGAAAGCCGATGCACAGGGCACGGGGGATGTGTCATCCTTATTAAGATGTGGGCATGGAAGAACTTCCCCAGATTATGCCCTGATCTTGCTGGTCCGCAGGTAGAGATGGAGGTGTTGCATGACGCTCCGCGTGGACGCTGGTATGATCACTCATTTCTATTCGCTTATTATGCTAGTTATTTACTTTAATTTCTCATTATTTATCACTATTGATGTTGTATTATACAGGTGGTGTCAGCGACACAATTTCACTGCGGTGCCGAGACACGATTTGATCGTATGTTGGCTAGAGTTGGACTTTCTCTTACCCCATCAGGTATCTATATATATATCCTATATCTGTTTAACAACTTTAATATCATTATCTTTTTAGTTTAGTGTTTTTATAACTAGAGTAATATGTTATTTCAGATTTCATGGGTTCCATACTGGTCTGTTATAGATCAGTTGTCTCCATACTGCATGGTTGGTCTTGACAATGTTACAGCTGTAGTGCCACTCATTCACTTTCATATTGTTGAGTGGCACTAGCCTGACAGAGTCATGCACCAGTTTCTCTTGACTCAGCGGATTCCATCACCGCTGCGGCAGATAGATCGACTTCATGGGATGAAGCTGACGGGGAGGCAGGATGACGACTGGCATCGAGTACATGCTGTATTTATTGATATTGGCACAGACGCGCAGAGTTTCGTATTCGGGGAGTTCCTACGATGTAGTTTGCTCTTTCAGCGCAACACGAGTATGAGCCATGGTATAGAGTGAAGTCTATACTATATATTACCCGAGCTGGCAGAGAGAAGCACATGATTGTAAGTCAATTAAATTATATTACTATGTTTATTGAGCTATTTTCTATTTCATTTTAATATGTTTACAGGAGAGTCTCACAGACAGTCTTATTCATATGGGCGATGAGGATGAGAACTGAGTATTCAGTCGGGAGGTCGTTCATGCTAAAGCGCTGGACCTGAGGGCATCTGTCCAGGCTTTTACCGATATCCTCTTCGAGCGTCTGGCACGGAGACAGTAGGTTCCTGACATAGAGGAAGATCCTACAGCACCTACTACTGAGGAGCCACGACCACGACAATGAAGACCACGTCATCCTGCACGTCATGCCTCACCAGTTCCATAGGCAGAGGTCAGCCCTCTAGTAGTTCAGTCTGAGCCGATGCAGGATATGCCTCAGCTGTCATGGGATCCATCTTTTCTGAAGGGATATCCTCAGTTTTCTCCATCTTGGACTCCATATGGATTGCAACCTTTTGGTGCAGAGTCATCACAGCCTTGGCCTCTAGACCCATCACAGAGTTTGGGTATAGTTCCACCACATGATTCAAGCCCCACTGCGATGATGTCGGGTCCTTCTACCACTGAGGTGGGAGAAGGATCTGGAATGCAGTACGAGGTAGAGTTTACATTTTCTCCCACTGGAACAGAGGTGGAGGTTATCACGGTCGATGTTCCAGTGCCTGAGTACCAGCCTTCTCCAGGTCATCAGACTCCCCAGAGATCACACCGTGGACGTCCTATTATTATACCACCATGTGGGACAGGCTCTCCTCACCGTAGACATAGACATTGATTGTTCACGTTCATTTATATGTTTAGTGTCTATGAAAATGAAAAAGAATATATAAGCTATTTGAAACTTATAAATGGATCAAGTACGTGACTTTGAAAGACTATAAAATATAAACTATTAAACGAATATTAATGAAACGTTAAACATTGATTAAATATATAATAAATAATTGAAGTACATGACTTCTGTAGGACCTCATTGATATATTCATTCTAAACACTCACATACTAGTATACTATAAAGGCATAAAAACCAATAAAGTTTTCCAGGTAATCAAACCCGAAAGATCGAGGAAAAACAAACTTGTAGGACAGTACACATTTGTTTTGAGAACTCATATGCCTTCCGATGAATTCTAGATAACGATGGAGACGAAACACGTTCTAGAAATAAATAAATGTAGAATCATTAACAATATCAGAGGTGTCCCTCATAAAGCAGTCAGAATATAATCAATTATTCTGTTAAAGTCAGCATAACTTTATAAAATAAACAATATTCCTAACATAAATAATAAGGTATAAAATATATATCATATATGTAAATAAAACCTGTTATAGTAGATAAAAAATGTCAATGACATTAGAAATGTGAGTTCCCGATTAATTTTCATGTTAGTAGAAGGGTTTTATCTAAAACAGTAAGTGTCTTCCTTCACTCTCGCTCGGAGGTTTACCATGGATGTCTCTCCCCCATCGAATGGTATGAACCCAGGGGCATCATAATTTGAGGGATAATTTGGATATGTGACTGATATTTCGGTAAAAACGAGGGGTTGTCCAGATTTAATGAAACTAAATTGAACACTTAAGCTGCATTTAAGACACTTCGGTGGTGTTTTCTGCAAAATGAAATGGTTATTCAACCTTTCCTGATATCCAGTATTGATTTTGATATCCAATTTACTCTAACAAATACCAGAATCTCCACATAAACACACCATTTTTGGACCTTGTGTTCTTTCTTACCGTGAATTGCATATCTAATTTTATACTGTATATTTTATATTCTTTTAAAGTTATTAATTTTAAATTTAATAATTAATGATATCTTTCAAGAAGTCTAATTTGAAAGGTATGAAATATAAACAATTCCTAAAATATAAATAAAAACTGAAATACTGGATAACCATATTAGAACAGCTCATAGTAATAATAGTATATTCATTTTATTGTCTTTTTAAATCAAGTAATTGAAATTCCTATTGTTTTCAACTATTTATTATATGTTTAATAAATGTTTAAAGATTCATTTATATTTGTTTCATAGTTTATATTTTATAGTCTTCCAAAGTCACGTACATGAACCATTTTTATGTTTCAAGTAGGCGGTTTTGAAAGATTATATATTACTTTTCACTAACATTTTTTTGGTAAATTACTTTCGTTTTCAACTATTTATTATATGTTTAATCAATGTTTAAAGTTTCATTTATATTCGTTTCATGTTTTATATTTTATAGTATTTCAAATTCATGTACTTGAACCATTTTTAAGTTTCAAGTAGGCGGTTTTGAAAGCTTATACATTACTTTTCACTGTCATTTTTTTGGAAATTACTTTTATTTTCAACTATTTATTATATGTTTAACCAATGTTTAATGTTTCATTTATATTCTTTTCATAGTTTATATTTTATAGTCTTTCAATGTCACGTACTTAAACCATTTTTATGTTTCAAGTAGGCGCTTTTGAAAGATTATAGATTAGTTTTCAATAACATTTTTTTGGAAATTCATTTTGTTTTGAAGTATTTCTTATATGAATAATCAATGTTTAATGTTCCAGTTATATTCGTTTCATAATATATATTTTATTGTCTTTCAAAGTCACGTACTTGAACCATTTTTTAGTTTCAAGTAGGCGCTTTTGAAAGCTTATAGATTAGTTTTCAATAACATTTTTTTGGACATTCATTTTGTTTTTAAATATTTATTATATGTTTAATCAATGTTCAATGTCCAGTTATATTCGTTTCATAGTATATATTTTATTGTCTTTCAAAATCACGTACTTGAAACACAATCGCACATCAGAAATGCAGAATATAATGCGCAGGAAAGGAAAAAATTGAATTCCGCATCGGAAATGCAGAATGGATTTAGATCAACCTATCTTCTAAGAGGGAGGTCTAGGTGAGGGTTTCTGTTAGAATCTAGACTACTATAATGGAAGTACCATAGGATATTTAGTATCAGGGAAATTCTGCTGAAATTTTATTTTGTTTATATATATATATATAAACAAAAACAAAATAAAAATAAAAATAAAAAATTGTAAAATATATATATAGGGGAAAGGCGGCATCGCGGATTCCGCCTTTTGGGTAAAGGCCAAAGGCAGAACCGCCGATGCCGCCTTTTCCGCAAAACGCAAAGTCAGCATCGGTGATGCCGCCTTTGAGGGGTATTTTGACAAAAAAAATTAACCTGACTGTTTTTAATTTTTTTTTTAAACTGTATAAAAAAAACTCGGATTTTCTACCTTGATGTACCCTTCATGTGCTATCGATCTGCTCACCGCCTTAGTTGTTGTAGATGGTTCCTATGCCACACCTGAACCAAGAACCAAGAATGGATGAGGAAACCTGCTATCGAGGAGACCCTCCAGGAAGGAGGAGTCCACTATGGGATCATGAGGAGTGCCGCATCGCTGGAGGATTAGCAGGGTGCTGGCGGAGGATTCCTTTGGAAGAAACTATAATCCCCCTCCCACTGTGCACCGAGATTAGGGTGGGGATAAGTAAATGAACAAAAAAATATAGAAAAGTAAAAGATAAAAGTTAAAATATATAATTAATAAATTAGAAAAATAAATATAATATAATATATAATAATTTTAAATATTATAATATTATTAAATAAATAAGTTATAAAATAAAAGATAAGATAAATTAATATGATTTATAAAAACTAAAATAATAATCTATAAATAAAATTAATTATTAACTAAAATAAATATGTTAACACATTAATTATAATTTAATTTCAAAAGAATAAAAATAATAAATAAATTAATAATGTAATTTATTTTAACCTAATTTATAAATTTAATAAAGTTATTTCATCCAAATGTTAATAATACTAAAATTAATTAAATAGTAAAATAAATAATATGAAATTAAAAATTCAATAATTTAATAATACATGTATAGCTATAACAGTAATATTTAATTGATTTTTCTATCAATTAAGGCATTTATTTATTAAATTTAGTTAACTTTTTAATAAGTAATATTGTATTAGTCATTAAAAAATAATTTTTATTTAAATTTCTTCATGTTTTAATTTTCTTTAGATGTGCAGGTTCATAATGGAGTCAGAAACATGTACATGTTCACACCAAAGCGAAAAAAACGTCCAGGTTCACACAACTAACTCCCTGGGAGTTATTTACGAGGGAAATACAAATGCTACATGTGGTTCGGGAAGAAACACAGGTGTACAGTGAAATAGTAAAAGACAAGTATAATTTGGTTAAAATAGGGAGGTGATATGCAACAGAAGATGATTGTTTAAAAAAAGAGCATCAATAGAAAAGAGAGACTCAGACTTAGATTCCATGCCTCAGAATTAGAGAGTGGAACTCCAGGGAGACACCAAGAACAGTACCGATGACTTGGAGTTAGAGGAGCAGGGCAGTAGTTCATGATTTTCATTTGACAAGGGAGAATTATCCTACCTCTGTCCCATTATTTTTAAATTGTATTTTTTTCTTTATATTGAAGATTATCTTCGATTAATTTTGTAACTTCTGGTTGAAAAAGCCACCCAGAGGTGCCCCATACCTGGTTGGTCACATGGCCTCAAGCGCATTTCCCCGAATTCTAGAGGCTACTGACTAGCAGCAAGAGCCTTGGGTATGATAGCGGGGAAACAATGTCCTCATTGACAGAGTGACACAGCAGAAGTAAAACTGATATACAATAGCGGAAGCAGTAAATATGCCAACAACAGTAAACAACAAAAGATTGATGAACGAAACAACTGGGGAACATATATATAAATTA
Organism: Viscum album; assembly: GCA_963277665.1. Classification (NCBI taxonomy): domain Eukaryota; kingdom Viridiplantae; phylum Streptophyta; class Magnoliopsida; order Santalales; family Viscaceae; genus Viscum; species Viscum album. The sequence goes on along the minus strand of OY728157.1, from coordinate 194,042,882 downwards.
TGCATGATACATATGTCTAGGAAATAAGTAAAACAAATCACAATGCTGGAATACAAAAGAGTACTAAGCCACAGTACAAAAGAAAACAGATAAACAACTCCTCAACATCGCAAGCCTCGTCTTGGTCATGTGCTCTCCAGCTCCACAACAAATCATGTACCTGAAGTAGAAGGGCACTTTACCTTATATACACCTGCAACAATATAATCTGTTTGGACCCAACATCATTTCCCAAACAGGGTGTGAGACTAAATCTCAGAAGGCAACCACCACATGATTTGTGCCTAATAGTCAGTGAATATATGGAAGGTAATGATTAAAAGGTTGCAGTGAACAAGATAGTACTCCCCAGTAAAATATCCACAGTTTCAATGCATTCAATTCAATATATCAAGAAACATCTTAACAAGTAGTTAAAAAAATAGGTAACCCTCTGAGAAGTACTCCCAGCCCATCCCCTCTGGTCATACCTAACAACACAAGAATGCAGCTAAACAAAAAAGGTAACCCTATGGGAAGTACTTGCAGCCTATCCCATCTGTTCCTACCTGCCAACACAAGAAATCAGCTAAACACAAATGTTAACCATCTGGGAAGTACTCATAGCCTATCCCCTATGGTTCTACCTAGAAACACAAGCAACCCTCTGGGCAGTACACTCATTCTAACCCCTCTGGTTCAGCTTATTCATAGACTCATTAAGGAAGCACTCACCGTCAATTCCTCCTATAGTCTCGCATAGATAACTAAAGGTTCTCTGGGGAAGAACTTAAGTCAAATCCCCCCTATGGGCCACGTTGAGGAACTATAGACACTCTGAGAAAGCTCTTACGTCAATTCCCTCTGTGGCCTCGCATCGTAAGAAAAAACCAACACTTTAGAGAATCCCTTCCAACCATTCTCCCTTTGGTCTACTACACTAGGTCGTGTCAGTCAAGAAATCATAGAAGCATGTATCATCAAATGTAAACCTCAAGAAATACCTGGCTAGATAGTCTACAGCATAACAACATGTCAGAACACCAATCACTCTATCCTACAATACTAGGCATGGGAAAAGAAGGCTGCCTAATAGGATAAATAGTACTAAAAGGTTATAACCAAAACATGGATGGGAAAATACCTCAAAATCCTATAAATTTACCCAATTAACATTCAATTAACCTCTACTAAAGCACACAAGAATGAAAGGCATTTAACAGGGCTAAAAAAGTAAACACGCAATACCCCGTTCAAGGGTATTGGACAAATTTTCACATATAACTCAATGAATTTAAACAGAAAGGCACAATCCACCAACTCAATGATGGGAGATCGCTATACAAGAACCTTGATCCTTGAATCTCTTAATAACACCATTGATCTACAAAAATGTCTAAAACTCTCAACCGAGGATAACTTTAGAAAGAAGAGGAATCATGAAATGAAGCTCTAGAAGAAGGAAGACCTTATTGAGGTGATCCCAATTCCATAAACGATGGTCGATTTGGAGAACGAGTGCTCGATTGGGGGATTGGGGATGATCCACTTTGTACGGATGCTCTTGGTCGAGTTCGGCAGAGAATAAGACATTTCTATCGATAAGACGCAACCCCGGTGTGTTTAATAAAAAAATATAGTACACGACATGTACTTTATAAGTACACAGTGTGTACATTCCCTCACAGGCCCATGCATTAGGTGGTCTCTAGGTCACCACACACGACCATGTGCATGGCCGCTACATGACTAGCACCTGGCTGCCCGCAGTAACCAAGTACACGGCGTGTACTCATAAAGTACACGACGTGTACTTCAAAAATTTCCAAAATTTCATCTTTTTCTAAAAAATGACAAGAAAAGGAAAACATACCTGAACAGAATATATGGGTTCTTACAAAATTCCCCCCTTAAAATAAATTTTTCACCGAATTTCCCATGTAAGGTGGTGTAGAAGAAAGAAACCTTGAACAGCTCTGACCACTACGATCGTATGTCTACCTCCCTCTCCCAAGTCCCATCATGTACTCGCTTGTGGTGTCATAGTACTCGTACCAGAGGAACATACTAGACACAGAGAAACTTAAAACTTTTATCGAATATCCTTATTGGATGATCCTCAAAATATGCATCCACTTCCAACTCACCCTCCTCGGTTTGGAAGACATGAGACAGGTCAGAGAAGCAACGTTGAAGCTGAGAAACATGGAAGATGTTGTGCATATAACGATACCTATAAGGTAACTGAAAATGATAGGCAACTAACCCAAATCTCTCCAAAACCATAAACTACCCAATGTGCCTCAGCGAAAGCTTACCCAGTCTCCTAATCCTTCTATTCACCAACCTCGATGTGACATGCAGGAAAACATGATCCCAAACCTCTAATTCTAGAGGTTTTCTCCGCTGATCAATATAATAATTATATCAGGACTATGAACTATCAATCCACTTCCGAATCAACTCTATCTACTTTTTGGTCTCCTGAACAAGATGAGGTCCTAGCATAGCTTCCTCCCCTACCATCAGCCAACATAAAGGTGATCGGCATGACCTACCGTATAAAGCCTCATAAGGTGCCATCGGAATAGTTTCTTGAAACTATTATGATAGGAAAGGTACATAAGAGTTATATGATTCTCCCAAGAACCTCCAAAATCCAGGACACATGCATGAAGAATGTGCTCAAGTACTTTAATAGTACACTCGAACTTTCCATCTTTCTAGGGGTGGTAAGCTGTACTCAGAAGAACATGTGTCCCCAAAGCTTTCTGAAGCACATGCCAGACCTGAGATGTAAAACAGGCATCCCTGTCTAATAAGATGGAGTGTGGAACCCCATGTAGACCTACAATCTCTGGGATGTACAACCATCACATCTCATCGACACTGAAGGTCACCTTGATTGGAAATAAGTTATCAAACTTCGTGAGTCTGTCAATGACAACCCAAACAGCCTCATTCCCTCGAGGCGACCTTGGCAGATCTATCACAAAATACATCGCGACACCATTACACTTTCACTCAGGAATGGGTAACTACTACAAAGTCCATGATGGTCCCTGATGCTCCACCTTCCCCTACTGATAGGTGGAACACTTCATGATGAAACCAGCAACATCTCTCTTCACACCTGGCCACCAATACCAGCGGTGTAGATCATGATACATCTTAGTGACATCAGGATGAACTGCCCAAACTGAAGAATGAATGTCCCACATAAGCTCCATGCGTATGTCTGCTGGAACCCATACGAAATCCTGGAAATGCAAGATCTCGTCGTCACATATGGTCAATACAAGAATATAGTCTTCTCTTAATATGCTTTCCCGTAGGACTAGGACTTCAGAAACTAATAGCTGCCTCAATCTCACTTGATAATGAACAGTAGAGGTAACATCCCCAGAAGAAAGAAGTCATCCCATATCTGTCGTGCACCTCCAAATGAATATCAGAGAATAGAGCCATAAGATTCAACTCACTACTAGCCTCTTGAACTACCTGTATCTGAGTCCTTCTGCACAATGCATCAGCCACTGTGTTGCCATTCCCAAGAGTATAGGAAAGCTCAAATTAAAAATATTGAAGCTACTAAACCCACCTTCACTGTCTCAAATTCAAGTCATGATGTGTCTTGAGACTCTTTTGATCCTTGAAAACCACAAAATGATCTCCTAGAAGATAATTTCTCTAATAGCGCAAGGCATGAACAACAACAGCCAACTCAAGATTGTGCACCGAGTAATTCCTCTCATGTGTCCTCAACTTCCGGGACCTGTACGTGACGACTCCTTCTCCCTACATAATCATAACTCCCAACCTGATACCTTAAGAATCACAGTAAATAGTATAGCTATTTCCTAGCTCTGGAAAAACTAGTATCGGTGTTGAAGTCAACCTCAATTTCATCTCTTGAAAGGCTGACTCACAAGAGGCTGACCACAAGAACATTGCACCCTTTTTAGTCAGGCCCTTCAGTAGCGCTGCTAATCATGAAAAGTTTTATATGAAAGGTCTGTAGTATCCAGCTATACCTAGAAAACGTTGTACATAAAAGACGTTCTTCAGATGATCCTAGGAAACTACTTCTCTCACTTTCTCTGGGTCTACTCATACTCCTTTCTCTGAGATAACATGACCCAAGATGTGAATATGGTCCATCCAAAAGTGGCATTTTGAGAGCATATCATATAACCGATGCTCTCTCAGTGTACTCAAAATGATATCAAGATGGGTATCATGGTCATGTCGAGTGTGAGAGTACACCAAGATATCGTCCACAAATACCTCCATGAAAGAATCCATGTATACATGGAACACTCGGTTCATTGGTGCCATTAAAACTGTACGTTCATTCGTGAGACCAAATGGAATAACCACATACTCATGTAGACCATACCTACTTCTGAAGGCTGTAAGAGGTATATCAGATGGTCTAACATGCAACTGATGATAACCAAACATGAAGTCAATCTTTGAGAACACCCATTCTCCTTGAAGCTGATCAAAGAGATCATTAATCCTCGACAAGGGATATCGGTTCTTCATCGTCAACTAGTTCTACTTCCGATAATCCACACAATGTCTGAGGGTACCGTCGGACTTCTTCACAAATAGGATAGGCAAACCCCAAGTAGAAGTACTGGGTCGGATGAATCCATTTGCCTGAAACTCCTCCAACTACTTCTTCAGCTCCTGTAACTCTGTTGTATCCATCTTATAAGGAGGAATAGACACCGGTGCCACTCATGTCATGAGCTCAATTGAAATGTATACCTCTCACTCTAGAAGAAAATCTGAAATGTCCTCTGGAATGACGTCCCTGAAATAATCCACCACTGTAGGAAAGTGTAACCGTGAAGTCCCCTGGTCATCCAGATATAGACTAGCAATCTGGGCTGTAACTCCACCAAACCCATGATGCTTTTGTCCTGCTCTTCTCTCCTGGACATCCCATTCACCCTTTTGAAGAAATGATCCACCTTCTGGTGATGCGAACCTCACCCTACAGTGGTGGAAATCGACATCTACCTGGAAGAGAACCAAACAACCCATTCCTAGAAGGACATCATAGCCTATAATCTCTAGAAAATATAGGTCCCAAAAGAAGTGACACCCACCAAACTCTAAAGGGAACTCCTTACACTGATGTACACTACCCATTCCAATCCCCAAAAAAGTGTCCATTATCAAGATATCAGCAGAAGAAAAGATAAATAGCCCAAGGATCTCCACAACAGCAAACGATATAAATCTATGAGAAGCACCTGTATCGAAAAGAGCAGAAACTTAATCTGAGGAAACTAAGATCGTACCTAGAACTGTAGATGGTTTTGGATCTTGCTCATGATGGGTCTGCTCCACTATAAACGTTTGGCATGTTCCATGGCCCTGTGACCCTGCTTGAACACTCTAAGCTGATCCGCCCTGATGACGCTGAAAAATGGGCGACTGACTACCTTTCCCACAACCTTCACCTTGGCCTGAACGGCTGGAAGAACCACCCGGTTCTGGAAGCCACCCAAAGGTGCCCCCATACCCAGTTGGTCACATGGCCTCATGTGCATTTCCCCAAATTCTAGAGGCGTCTGACTAGCAGTGAGCATCTGAGGTGTGATAGTGGGGAAACAATGCCCTCATTGGCAGAGTAACATAGCGGATGTAAAATAGATATACAATAGTGGAACCGGTAAATATACCAACAACCGTAAACATCGGAAGGCTGATGAAAGAAACAACCGGAGCACATATATAAAAATGACGCATGATACATATGTCTAGGAAAGTAGACAATCTAATATCAATGCTGGAATAAAAAACAATACTAAGCTAAAGTACAAAATAAAATAGATAAGAAACTCCTCAGCATCGAAAGCCTCATCTTGGTCCCATGTTCTCTATATCCATAGAAAATCAAGTACCTAATGTAAAAGGGTGCATTCTGTTATCTATACCTGCAGCAATATAATCTATTTGGGCCCAATATCATGGCCCAAACTGCGTGTATAAACAAAAGTAAACCTCAATAACTACTTGGCTAGACAGTCTACAACATAACAGCATGTCAAAGAAACAGTCACTCCATCCTACAATACTAGGAATGGGAAAACAAAGGATCATAATAGGCTAAAATGTACCAAAAGGTTATCACCAAAACATTAATGGGAAAACACCTCCAAAGAATAGCAATTTACCCTATTCACATTCAATTAACCTGTACTCAAGCACACAAGCATGACAGGCAATTAACAGGGCTAAAATATTAAATACGCAATACACCGTTCACGGGTATAGGACAAATATGCACATATAACTTGAAGAATTTCAACATAAAGGCACAAACCACCTACCTCTGTGTTGGGAGATCGCTATATGTGATCCTTGAGCCTTTAATCTCCCATGAACACCATAGATCTACAAAAAAAATCTAAAAATCTCAACCACGGATAACTTGAGAAAGAAGAGGAATCATGAAACGAATCTCTAGAAGAAGGAAGAGCATATCGAGCCAATCGCAATGCAATCAATAGAGGTTGATTTGGAGAACAGGTTCTTGATCGGGGGATCGGGGAAGATCTGTGTCGTACGGACGCTCTCGGTTGAGTTCGGTGGAGAAGAAGACATTTTTGTCGATAAGAAGCGACCCCAGTGCGTTTAATGAAAAAAATAAAGTACATGGCGTGTACTTTATATGTTCATGACATTTACTTTCATTCACTAGCCCCTACATTAGGTGGTCTCCAGGTCACCACATAAGGTCGTGTGCATGGATGCTATATTACCAGCACCCAGTTGCCAGTAGTAACCAAGTACATGACATGTACTCATAAAGTACATGACATGTACTTTAAAAATATCCACAAATTCCTCTTTTTCTCAAAAACTGCCAGAAAAGTAAAACATACCTGAAAAGAAGACCCGGGTTCATTCAAATTTCTTATTCAAGAAATTTGAATGACTATTGGTTCATACTTTCTTCTCTTCACTATAACTATTTTAAAAAAGAATCACATTATTTTGGAGAGATTGATTCTGGTTCTCAACTTAAATTCAATTTTCACTAGAATGCATCTAATTTCAACATCAATGTTCTTTTGGTGAGACTGGTCATTGATGATTTTATTTAAAAACTAAAAATTAAAAATACAGAAACTATCAGTGATATATATTTCTATTGACATCCTAAAATCAAATCATTGTATTTGGTTTTTGAAGTGGCGAACCTCAACAACTATAATATAGAGTGGTAATTATTCTAGTGAGGAAGGATTAAAAACTTGTTTTTTAGGTGTGGATTTAATCATATGAAGATTCATTCGTTTTACATGTAGATTTCATATTTTCCGATCTCATTCTGTGATCAATTCTCAGCACTCTTGTTTATATTTTCTGTTACCTTTATTCTATACTGTTACATTTAGTTGTTTCATTTTCCAATTAATTATATAAGATATTTAAAGAATCAATGAATTTTTTTTCACTTCATCATAAAAAAATATAAAAAAAATTAAAAAGATGAAAAGTTAAAAACGCTTCCCCACTACTGACAGTAGTGGTGGTTGTAAAGAACCTTAGAGCACTCACCTACCTTCTCTATGGATTGACCATGCACCACTATTCTAGTGTATGTTAATAAATAATATTTTGAGGCCCATGATGAGCTCTTACCACATCAATCATTTATAAACTAAATCTCACACTTGGGTGGAAACCCATAAAAAAATCATGAAACACGTCTTGTAAAAAATGAATGATGGGTGGAGACACTGCCTTGAAATTCACCTCATATCTTAAAAAAACACAAACCAAATGGTTTTTAATTGTCCTTTAATATTGATTTCCATGTCTCATATTTCCTACATGTAGGTTCCACACTCTGAAATGGGTATTATTGTCCCCCTCTAAGGGCATAAATGGTACTCATTAATAACAGTGGTTGATGTGTTCTAAATAAAGAGTAAACTAATCCATCTTGGGCATCATATAGAAATTATCAATATCTAACATGAATAATTCCTAGATCAATGTATTTCCATTTACCACAATGGTACAATACGGACACCTCTAGGTACCCAATGATTTCCACAAATTTGGTGTAAATATAAAAAAACACCCCATATATATATTTTATTGGTAACCCTATATAAATATCCAAATTCACAAATATATAATATTTTTATGAATTCACATCAAATAAAGCCGAAATAGGGTCTATGCCATAGGAATTGTACATCTAAATGTAGATATATCACTACACTACATGTAAGGAATGTTTTCAATTGCATGAGGTTGTCTAGAACCCTATTCATAATCTCTCATAACTTGACTCCCCTGAGGTACCATTCAATTTTTTTCACTATTTATTTTATGTACTATGATTACCTCCATGACTTGAAAAATGAAGGAATTTGAATTTCCAAACTTCTATTGTTCCCTTATACCTTCCTCTAAAACCAAGGCCTGAATATATTTATAGTCACTCTCCATCATATTTAAATTCAACAAAACCATTTCCTGTTCTAAAATTCCCCATGGGATAAATACTTCTTTGAAAACTTATAAAAATTGTGTTGATCATTCCCCTCTTGGTCTCATAGATAATACTCATCTTCGACTCTCCCTCTAAGAGGATGTGAGAAACCAATTCTTTGGTTTATTCTCCTGTTATCACCATAGTGAGACTACTCTAATCGTAGATTCCTACTTCATCATGGTCCACTCCAGGTCAAAAATAATAATTTTATTGCCTAGATGACCAACCCTTATTTTGGTTCTTCTCAACAATTAAGGCTTAATTCATAACTCTGAAAATGATTTTATCATGCATATTTTATATTGCGAATGAATAGATTTCCTTATGTCATCCTCAAAATTCCTGACTCTAATAGCCTCATTATTCACCAACATGGGTGTGAATAGTAGAAAATCATTAAATCAAGCGGTATAGTTCATAAGTGATTATCCACCTATACCAAATGCATAATATCCCAAGATGTGTTAGACATTAGAGTCTCTAGGTTGATGTTATCAATGAAACAAGATCATAAATCCTTCCAAATCATCCACACATGTTATTATTGTAAGATAAGAATGTAGAACTAGTTATTTCAGGGTCCCCAAATGAAATAAGTATCAAGAATCACATTCCTCGCATTGGGTGTCTTAATGTGATAAAAAATTTGCTACATAGACTTGATATAAAACTCAGCTATCTGTAGTTCACCATCACCCATACAGAGTAGTGTATTTTACAACTGAAAAATATGAGTCAAATATGACATGGCTGGACTATCCCTCAGTTAGTCATGCCTCATATATTGAAATTCCTATAGAATAATCCCTATGATATAATAATAAATACTGGGGATTGGAAAAATAGGCGACTCTTGGTCTACTATAGGTGGGGAATTCTCATCCCCGTGATTTTAGAGCTTAAGTGAAGGTCATCCTAGTGTCATATATCTAAAATAATAATAACATGACTCATAATATATTTATATCATCTGTATAATATCATAGTTTATTATAATAAATAATAGGAATATGTCGTTCTATCCCAAACCCTCTCCCTATGATATAAGGGTCTCCTACAATAATCCTTTAGTATAGTGTAACCTTCCCATTCATGAGTTATCTATAAACTCAAAGTGGTCCTATAACAGTAATATCATATCAAATTAGAGGTAAATAATTCTGAATTGACAAGTTAGTGTATCAATAAGAATTTTTATTTAAAAAAACTATATAATTTCTTGTTGACACTTTACGAAACCCAACCCAAAATTTAACCAGAATATCAATCACAGGCAAGAATTACAATTTCATGTAAACCCTAAATTCTAATAAAGATTATTGAAAAAACTCCTCTTAACAACCTGAGATAATATTAAAAACCCATAAATCATAAATCAATATCAAAATGTATCATCTAGAAAATTAACCCAAGTGTAAAAGAAAAAACCCATAATAATAGTCTCATCCATGGTAACAAGGGCTTCCCTCATATGTGGGTAGGATAATCCTATGAACAAGATTAATATCATTCCATTTGAATATCCTATAAACTATATATCATATAACAAATATAAATAGTACATAAAAATAGTTCTCTAATACCACTTGTAATTTACATGATGTGGTTCACCTTCTTTGTGACCGAACCAATGAACCATGTACCTCCGGTATTCCTCCTTGTACGCCAGTGGATACAGACCAATGTAAATGGTTGATATATGTCACATGGAGAGACGATAACCACATGTATAGATATCCATAAACATAATGGAATAAATATCCTAAATTGTTCATCAGAACACAAAGGTAGTAAATGGATAAATATCACTATTAAATGCCAAAAAACATTAAAAATTGATACATTCGATGTACCCATGGTTTGAATAGACACCTCAAGGATGACAAATATATCACAGCACATATATAAATAAAATTAAAGTAGTTTTCTATATCAAATTTCAATATTTAAATGATCCATCTCCATCATTATCCTTTAAGGTGAATTAACCATCACCAAAGTAGTATTGAAGTAAAATATGTCATCATTGGTGAATGAGGCACCATCAGTCATAGGTAAATGATACACTACCATTTTCATATTTAATTGGATGATATACCACTTTCTTATAGATTGAGTGGATGAGGAATCACCAAACCATCCCATCTGGGTGGATGATATATCACTGGTATCAATCTCAAAGTAGAATACACACCACCATATAAATTCCCAAAGTATAGGATGCACCATTAGTATTTTACATAGGTGGATTATGAAGTAGTGGTATCACATCTCAAGTGGTTGGTACATCACTAGTATCAATTCTTGGGTGGATTTCATACAACTGGAATAAGTCCCCAAGTGGATGACAAACCATCAAGAAAACTCTCATAAGGGGACCAAGGTCTACCAATGCAAGTTCTCAACTTGTTGATATACCACTAATACATCATTCTAAATTTCTTGAGATGCTAATATTTTATTATTATATAATTGAATAATAGATCACTAAAAAATTTTATGGGTGGATGAGAATCCAAAAAGTTTCCCAATGTCATTAGTATACCTCTGCTACAACATGGTGGGTGAGATACCACCCATGATTAACTTTTGTTGGACGGACGCCACATTACACAAATAAGCCAAAAAATTTAATGATGAATCACTAAAACTCAATTCTAGGAATTTAGAAACATTAAACATATAAAATTTTATGCTCATAAGTTTTTAACCCTTGTTAATGTCTTAGGATTAGGTTATCCAACCTCAAGCCTAACTGATACTCAAGAAATTACTCAATAATGAATACTAAAGGGGCCTTAAGTATGCCTCTATGTTTGGTTCTTATTAAAAGAAACCCATCAAAAGTTTAAAATCATGTAATCAAACTAACTTCCATATAAAATTTGGTCATTGTAGATCAAAGTTGTTGATGCACGTCACCCATATACCATGAACACCCTTTCATAGTTCCATTAGTGCCGTTGAAATTTAAGAAAACGAATCTAATTAAATTTAAGGTTTTACATGACAAATAATAATTTCCCATATTCTATATTATGTACGCATGGTATAAAAAACAACCAGGTCACCAAAAGACTTCTTACCTAGAACTAGTAGGGTCTAACTCTTTTAAAACCACCCCTTGATTTTTACTCAAATGAACATAATAAAAAACCTATAAAAATCTAAAAAATTAGTCATAATCTTAGATTTATTGTTAAATAGTTACAAAACATAATATAGGGATTATGAGTCACATCCACACCATTTTCAACCTCCTATGTTAAATGGATCATGAAAGAGATAATGAAAATATTGGATTCCACTCGTGAAAGAATATAAAATAATGTAGAAAAATGGGATGAACCTTTGGTTTTACTTGAGGAAATGATAATGAAATATCATTTTATAAATAACAAACAATTTATTTATTTATTTAATTTAACATTTTAAAATAAAACTACAAGTCTACAATGAGTACCTATTGGCTAGGCATAGGGTAGTCACCCAGGGGTCATTGGACACCCGATGGGCCACCTAGAGGCTTTTACTCCAATACCCCATCCAATATGTACATGGTGGAATCTATCAAAGGATATATGTCCCATCACCTATCTTTTTTTCTAGGAACGATACCACTTTAACTACTCAAACAATAATAAATTCCTAAAACAAATGAGGTTTGGTGAAATTGAAATTGAAAGTGCACCTCGTCTCAATGTGGAGGGTTATAGATTAGATGCTCACACCTGGATAAAAGATTAAAGAGATGATAAAACCATATAATTATATCCATGGAAACATATTATATAGGATTACAAAAATAAACTAAAGAATAAAATTTGGATAATAATGTAAAATTATTTGGAACCCTTAACATAGTTTAGGTTCGTAACTTAGAGAGAGCCTTTAGAACTACCAAAAATCTTCAACATAAAAGAGAAAAAAATGGATAAAATATTTAATTAACATATAAGGAATGAACTTGAACATGGTGTAAAGATAAATTGTAATAGTAGGTGAATATTTATTTGTATGGTGAGTGGAATTCTTTGTAATAAACTATTGATTATATTTTTTTCATTATCCTAAGTGCACCACTACTGACCAAAGTTCCCCATTGCCCCCCTAAATGATCCACTATAATGTTTACTAAAAATATTAGATAAAATAACCATTTTTGATGAATTTGGTCATTTTTATATATACAAGTTGTCATATTTACCATATTCCTCCATTTTTATAGTATTTTACTTTTTCTATGGAAAATTATCAGATTTACCCCTTTACCAAATATCGATTTCTAGATTCAAAATATTAAAAATATTTTTCCAAATTAATCCTATAATTATTTGAAATTTTAATTTCAAATAAATAAGATATTTTTTATAAAAAATTATTATCACTATAAATTTAAATTTATTACAAAATGAAATTTAACATTAAAACCACATAACCCGTAGATGCATAACTCCATTATACATCACCATAAGTTTTAATGGTAAGGTTTTCAATAAAGTTACATTCATGGTGTGGTTCAAAAAACATTTATCTGGTCATAACTTACATTAACTTGATTATTTATTGTATATAATTTTGATCAACATCAATTATTGAAGTTCAAATTTGTCCTGGTCTTCGGAAAACCTCTATGATGGTACCTCCTTTTAAATCTTTGATAAATTTAATTCATAATAGATGTTTATACTAGTCAAGTCCTTGTTTTATACCATCACCACTTATTTACTCTTGCCATTACCCTTCTCAATATAGTACAATTATCAAAATTACTTTATAATTACTATATTTTTAGTTTTCTTATATTTAAAATTTGAATGAGATCGAGAGGGGGGTAAAAGAGATTGAAAAAAATAAAATTGGGATGGATTTTTAAAAAAATGAGAGATATTTAAATTATAATAGAGACATATATGGTTCTTATAAAAAATATACTTTAGATTTCTACCAAGGGGGAAGATAAGAAGATAGTGTTATACAATATTTTGTTTCCAAGATAGAATAGGTTGGGGTGCAGACTTTGTAGTAGACCAAGTGTTGACGATGTTGAATACAGTGTCAGCAATGATGAACGAAGCATGGAAGATAACATGGTAAGAGATCCACAATGTATGATTACATGTATTTATAGTTTTCTTAATTGCATAAATTAGGAAACATGTCTTTGTAATGTAAATCAATAGTATAAAATCTAGTGAGATCGTGGGTGGGAGGGAAAATTCCTTCATGTGTCAGAAATTCCCAAAGGGTGAGAAGAATTCCCATGAGTGAGCGATAAAATTTCTTCAATTGGAAGAAATACTTCAGGTTTGGGTTGTTATATATTTTGAGTGTTTGTAGATATGACCTCTAATAAATATTTGTAATTTTTTATATGATAATAAATTGTAGATTTTTCTAGTGGAGTATGCTTCAGCCAAACCATGTTATTTATGGTGTTTTACTAGTACCTTCCATTGTGATGAAAATATATCCCCTAACAACGTGTATCAAGGCATCATGGTCTCATCATTATATGATGTATATAGATCCACATTTAGGTGTTAATTGGATATCTATATATATGACACCAATAATGGGTGTAATGAATCATGTCAGTATCGACATGGATGATTTGATGTAGAAAGAGATCCATTGAACGTGGAGTTGATAATGATGAAGAAAATTTTGGTGGAGTTAATGGAGATTGAGACAATGATCATAGATACAATGATTATAGTGTTTAAAATGGATGAACATTCAAATTTTAAATCAATTTGGATATTGTTGGATTTTTTGAATTTAAAATTTTAATAAGATTGAGAGAGAAAAAAGGGATGAGAGAGTTTTAAAAAATAATAAATGTATTATGGAGTTTGAAAAAATGGATAGATTTTTTTTGATAGAGACATGTATGAATATAATAAATAGGTTTCACTATAATACTCATAATGGATAAAATAAGAATATAGAGTTAGCAAAGATATAGCCTTTGAGATAAAGTCATCTGGGGGTGTTCTATTTGCAATATCTCAGGTGTCAACGATGGTAAATAAAGCATTGAAAATTAAAAATGAATCATCGATGATGTCATGTGAAGAGAATCCTTTTTTTTAGTTCCATGTATTAAATTTATTCCCAATAAAGGAAATCAGGCATCGTGCCTTAATAATGATTATAAGTGGTACACAACTTGATGATATCGTAGGTGAATGGGAGAATTTGATCGTATTTAAAAAATTTCTTCTGATGAATAAAATTATTTGAGTTTTTGGTGCATGAGATTATGAGTGTTTAGAGATATAATATTGTATACATATTTGAAATTTTGGATATAAGAAAAAATTAGTGGGGTATGTTTTTCCCAAAAATATCATTTATTTTATATTGTACTTTGTTACAACCTTCATGTGTTTTAGAGAGTCCAATCCATGAATGTTTTAAATTGTACTTGAATTATTTAAATTTTTTTATTGTCCATTATTTGGTATATAATTCTTAAAAAAAATTCATATTTTATTTGTACTGTATCATTTTTAATAATACTACATTCATATTTATTATTATAATTTTTCAAGTATTATGCGATATTTTCTTTATTTCTAACTATGTTTGTATTTCATTGTTTGTTAGTATGACTCAAAGAGAATAATAAGTTTATTTGTGACATTCCAAGTTAATAATATGATTCAGTTAACATTTTTTATATATTATAAAACCATTATACTGTAAGATCACATCTCCTAGTGTTTTATAAGATGTAGAAGTTTGGAAGGTCATATGGGTGTGATGTATGATTTGTTAATGTGAACATAAATAGACTTGGGGTAGAACACTATATTTTTCCACTCATCACTACTATGATAAATTATTTAGAGAATCTCCAATGGCATCCTTCCATAGGCCACCAAAATATCTTTTCCATCCAACATGTTTCTTATGACCTAGACCTCGATGCTCGAAGACCTATCCACCACCACCCCATCATCTTTGATGCTGTTTTTGCCTAGTGTGTTCCTTAATTATGATATAAAACTCATGAACTATACCACCATGTTCTCGTAAGGATGCACCCTATCCCCTGCGTGCTCATACAACAGTTCCCAGATCATTTCATCCTGCCCAGACTTCTCTCTCAGCAACCCACCCACCAGTTGTGATAAAGAATCACTAAAAATGAAAAAACATAGCATAACCACCAACAAAAAGTACATTAGTTTTTCATATAACATTCTAGATACAGGGTCTTGGAGGTTGGGGTTCGCTCCAATATAGATAGTGAAGATGACATTCTGAATGATATATGAGATGATTAGGAATTTGATGGAGTTCGTGTGAATTGAGATATTAATTTCATTGTATTTATATTGAAATAAAATGTTCTATATTGTCCCATTTAAATTCTTCATTCAAGAAAAATATTAAATTGATTTTAATTATTTTTAAATTATCAAAAAATTTCATTAGATCTGGTTCTCCCTGGGCCTCGTTACCGAAAAGGATTTCTTATTCAGGCCCTATCTTTCAACCACACCATTTTCTTCTTACTTTTATGACATGTTTTCTATATTATTTTTGTTTGATACTTAGTCATTGATAATTATTTCTTCCCATTACATCATCACTATCCATTTTTTCTAATGGATAATAACTTTGTTGTTTCTTCGGTTCAGGGACATGTGCATGGTGGGAATTGTATTTCCATTCTATTTTGAAGCACTGAAAATGTTAGGGAGAATAGAACATCTCTACACTGATATGATCTCTTGTGATTCAATTTTGGTTTTTCACCACCAATAGTTCTTTGGTGATCTCATATTTGGTCTCCAAACCCTAGCTAGATGTTTTCTTCTCATCTCTAGAGTAAAACTTCTGTGCTAGCGAAATAATGTCTTACACTGAGATTGTACTTCTCATGGTGTAGCTTTGAAGACAACACAATTGATCCAGGAAAAATACCTATATAATAACATCCATTCCATTTAGGTTTTCATGTTTTGGGGGGTATTCAGTGAAATTTGATGATTCAAAACAACCAAGTGAAGATAAGAAGAGATCAGAACAACCAGGCTAGTTAGCGTCTAACACTCTAAGTCATTAATGTTTTCATTCATATATCTCATTTGTAACAGTTATATATTATATGTTTTTGTTGAATTTTTCTTTGTCTTTTCACCATATTTTTTTTTGTTTTGATCATTAATAAATATGTGTGTGGGTGGTGGTGTTATTTCCATCCATATAGGTCCCCACGGAACATGAATCATGTTAAATCTATGTGTTATTTACTCTTTCCTACCATTTTTTTGTTTCTAATGTAATTTTTGTATAAATATAAAATATTAGTCTTCATTATTCAAATAATTTAGTTATCTAGTTTATTTTTTTGGTGTTCTTCCCGGATTCAGGTCACCACTCAGCCTAACAAAGTGGTTTGAGAGCCCTGCTAATGTTTTTCTATCAAATTCAATTTCTATTTCCTGTTTTATTTATTTACAGTTCTTGTTTCTAATTGATTTTCCACATTTCAATCTCATTGTTAAATTTCCAATACCTTTATTAATTTAAATTATTTAAAGAAACTATCCCTTTGAATTAAACATAGTTTACATCTGATATTGGTCGGTTGTTGGGGGTGTACGCTTAATATTTTCTCTAAGAACTCAGCATCTACTATATGGGTAAACATTTCAACAATGAGATATGAAATAAATAAATGTTATTATGACAATGAATCTAATTTTTGGTGAATTAATATGAGATACCTTCTTATACAACAGGGCCTCATTAATTCCCTCTATGTGCCCAAGAATCTTTTTTTAATGGTAAATTAAATTGGACAACCTATTACAGAATATGTTGATGTTTCCCCTGATGTGTTATTAAAGGCACATATCTCCCTTTTGTTTTCATTAGGTGATGAATTCCATAGATAAATTGATTATGAGTCTAATACTACTAGAATTTTTCTTAAATATGAAAAAATTTACATGACTCTTTCAATGTTAGGTAGGATTTACAAAAAATATCATATGTTTACATTTAAAATGAAACATAGTACTTTAATTAAAGCTCGCCTAGTTGAATTTAATATTCGTGTTAGACTTAGCCAATATTAATGTTTTTGTTGATTATGAGGTTCAAGAAATATCCCACTTAATATCTTTATATAATTCCTAAAACACCCTAGTATAGACTATCAAGTATGGTTGAGACTCTATAACCTTGGAATATGTTAAATATGCCCTTATTTCTAAGGAGATACATTCTAAACATTGAATCAAAGGTGAGTCTGAGAGCTTGTTCTGTTAGGTAAGACCCCAAACTAAAACCAAAAATAAATAGTTTAAGAAAGATAAAAACAAAATAAAAAAGTAACCCAATCCTTGGCCTAATTATAGGGATTGAAAGGTCACCTATTTTCAATGTGGAAAACCAGGTCACATTAAACCCATGTGTAGGAAACTCAAGCATGAGTTAGAGTATAAACAACCCACTAATCAATTCTTTCTAGTAGAGTATGGTTATGAAAATTTCAATGTCTATAATTTGTCCTCCCGTGAACTCGTTCAAAAGTAGATCCTTGATTTAGGTTTCTCTATCCATATGTTTCATTTTAAAGAGTCCTTTTGGTAGTTGGTTGAGAGGGTAGAAGGAAATGTCCTCTTATGTAATAACAAGAGCTGTAAGGTTGAGGGTAGAGATTCTATTTTTTTATAACATGATGATCGTACTATCATTACATTATTTAATGTTAGTTCAGTTCCCAACATCCAAATAAACATTATTTCCTTTGGATTCCTAGAGCATAAGGGGTTCACCTTTAGGTCTGAAACAGGTTGTCTTAGAATCTCCAAATCCTCTAGAACCATTCTTAAGGGATATTTCATCAAAGGTATATATTAATTGAATGGAAAGACCAATTCAAGAAAGTTGGGTGGTTTATATTTAACTAAGGCTGATAATACTATTCGTTGGAATAGGATTGTGGGGTATATTTTCTCTAAAGGCCTTGAGGAACTCCATAAGAAAGGGCAGTTGAGTGACATCATACTGAGAAATATTTTATTTTTTGAGGATTTTGTGATGGAAATTCCAAGAGGTTCATATTTGGTAGGTCTATTTTTAAATGCACCATCCACATCGAATATATAGCCTATGATATAAGGGTTCTATCTAGGACATCCTCCCATTGTACATGTTTTTATTTTTTTTACCTTCATAGATCAATTTTCTTGGAACATGTATATTTTCATTCTTAAAAACAAATAAGAAATTTTCTAATCATTTAAAACATGTAAAACATTAGTTTAAAATCATATTGGGAAGAAACATAGAACTCTAACAAAACATAATGGGATTGAATGACTATCCCTTAAGTTCATACAGTTTTTTGAATCTAAACATGTAAAAAGACATAGAATTGTTATGGAAACCCCCACAAAATGGATTGGTAGAAAAGATGAATATGACTATCCTATAAATAGTATAATGCATGATTGAATGCCCAGTCCTCCCCAAATACTTTTTGGGAAAGGTTGATAACCCTGTTTTCCACCTAATTAATATGTTTCCCTCTTCTACTAATTAGTTTAAAACACCTAAAGAATTTTGGAATAGTAATCGCCCTTTCTTATTTCTTCTTTATATTATTTGGTTGTACACATTATTCTATTGTTAAGACTGAAAAATAAGAACCAATATCTCTAAAGTGAATCTTTTTTGTTGATCCCAAGGGTGTTAAGTGGTATAATCATTAGGAAGATAAACCTGGTTATCTAATGTTCCTTGTAAGTATAGATTTTCTTCTTCATATATCTTCCTCTCCCAAAACCAAGTATTACACACCTAGAAACAGTGGTACAAACCCTTAAAAGAATGATTTAACTGAGGCCCCATCCATGATTGAGGCGATTGTCTAGCCTACTCCATATAATCCTCAACCAACTGTTGCAGCTGATTCTAATTCTTCTTCTAATTCAGATTTTGAATCAGAACCCACTTCCCCTAGTATGGATTACCAACGAACCCGAGAAAAATAAATGAGGGTTCAAAGACCCCCTACTTGGTTTATTTAGTCTGATATGGTATCTTATTCCTTCCATATATCTCAAGGGCTTATTGATGATGATCCTCAAACCTATAGGAATTATTTAAATGAAAAATACTCAAAACATTGGTCCTTTTCCATAAATGAATAATTCAAATCTCTAAAAAGAACCACACTTGGTTTATTTTTAACAAACCAACTGATGAAAAAACAATTGGTTCCAACTGGATATTTAAAATAAAAGAATATGACATCAAGGGAAATAAAATAAAATATAAAGAAATATTAGTTTCAAAAGGATTACTCCAAAGGCGGGAAATTTATTACTTCGAAAATTTTCCCCTATTGTTAAGAATTCTTCCATTAGGCTCTTACTTTCCTTTCTTTCATATAATAATCTACACATTAAACAGTTTGATGTTAAAACATCGATTTTTCATGGTGATTTGATTGAGAAAATTAATATAAAACCACCTTATATTTATCTTAATAAATTCAAAGTAAATCAAGTACAAATTTTAATTAAATATTTCTTTGGCTTGAAACAAATCTCTAGGTAGTGGTACTAAAAATTTTATTCATTCATGTTATCTAACCAATTCATTATTAGTCAACATAATGTATGCATTTTTTTAAATTGACAAAAAACTGCATGAATTATCTACTGTTATATATTGATGGAATTCTTGTCATTTGAAAAAATATGTTCCTCATTATTCTGTTAAATTCTAATTGAAAGGTAAGTCTGAAATGAATGACATAGTTAAAACTAAGAAAATATGTGTCATCAAAATAATAAGGTATAGAACTAATTAACTATTATACATATCTCATCATGCTTATGTTTTAAAAATCCTTAAGAAATATATGATTGAGTCTCTCAAACCAGTAAATATACCTCTTGGCCAAAATATTAAAATATCATTATCACAAGACCCCACAACTACTGATTATATTGACATTATTTCAAAAATATAGTATTCTAATATAATAGGCAGTGTTATATACTATATAATCTACACTTAGCCATATATTTCTTATACAATATGTACTTTATGTAGATTTTTTTGCCACACTTGGGAATACACACTAGTATTCCCTTAGGTGGATCCTAAGAGACTTCTCTTAGACCTCTAATATTGCTTTTTTGTTTTGGAAAAGATGTTGACTCTTCTAAATTTATTAATGGATATATAGATGTTTATTACACAGGTAAAATTGATACCATAAAATCCCTAATCAATTATGTCTTGACTACCGATGTTGGCTCCATTTCATGTAAATGAAATATACAATCCATGGTTCCAATATCATCCATGGAGTCCGAGTATATTTTTTTGACTAAAGCGGTGATAGAGGCATTTTGGTTGAAGGGTTTATCTTCTAAACTATACCTATACAATATAGTTACTAATGACTATTATGATATTCAATAAAAAATTCAATTATTTAAAAATTTATTTTTCCATGCTAAATCAAATCACATAGATATTAGGTTTCAATTTATTAGAGATATTGTGTAATCTGGAATCGGGTGGTAAAAAAGATACTCACTGAAATAAAACCAACTGATAGTTTGACTAATGTTGTGGTTATTTATATGTTCTAATTTTGTTTAGATAGATTGAAATTAGATCAAATTATAGATCTTTGGGTGCATGAACATCACCAATTTCAAATGAAAATTGTGGAGGTTAGTGAATTTTGATATTCATTTCTTTGTTTTCAAATTGAAATAAAATGTTATAAATTCTACAATTTCAAGGCTTCATGAATGAAAAATTAATATTTATTTGAATTATTTTCAAATACTCAAAAATTTTCTTTATACTTTGTTTATCTTGGTCCTCCATAGCATTTGGGTTTCTTTATTTGAGCCCTAGAATTCAGCCAACCGATTTCCCATGTTCTCTTGTGACATGTTGGTTATTCACTTGTTTTTTGATCGTTAGTTTTTGATAATTCTAACTAACCATTGCATAATCACCATCCATTTGTCTCAATGGATAATATATATACAGTTTCATCGATTTAGTAGTGTGTGGAAAGAGAGCCTTGGTTGGCCATTCTATTTCGAGGAATTGAAGGTGTTATGGGGGATTGATCACACCCCACACCAATCTAATCTCTTATGATTCTCTTTTTGTTTTTATTCATAGATGGTTCTCTGATGATCCTGTCTCTTTTCATTCCTTTTTCTAGTTTTTAATAGTTGTATCTTATGTGTATTGTTTTTCTTTTCTCTATATTAGCATTGAAATTCAATTTTTATTTTTTAGAATTAATAAAATGTCTACCTAAGTGGTGGTGTTCTTTCTATGCACGTAGTTCCCCACAAGACCAAAGCACGTTAAATCTCTATGTTCATTAATCATTACTTAAAATCATTTGTTTCATGTGTTTTGTTTATATAAATATGTAATATTAGTTACTATTTTTCAAATAATTCAGTTTTTCCTTGTGTTTTTTGGTGTTATTCCCTGATTCGGGTCCCCAATCATCCTCACAGCTGGCGTAGGGATTGAAGGTCGGCTTAAACTTCCACACCATAGCATGGTCAAACACCATTGGGAATGACATGGCACTCAGATCCAAAAAAACCTCAGGAACCCCATCATGATCCCTTGAATCACTCTACACTCACAATATAATCTATGATAAAATGAGAATCAAGGATATAATAAATTTTTGAGTGGTTTGGGGACCTCAGGTGGATGAATTACTTGCAATTATTCATGGAATGAAAACTATGTGATGATATCCCTAGTGAGGGTGTCGAGGTTGGTACCCCAGATATTGAGCGGACTGGGTCCACCCTTGGCTAGCATCATTTTCAGCTGGTTTAGCCCCTATCCTAGTGCACCCCACATGAAGAAATCTCTTTTAATGTACTCCAAATTCAGGGGGATCTCCAGTTGGTCCTTTTCATGTGTCTGTCCAGAGAAGGTTCATGTCGAGATGAGGAGTTCAGTGAAGATTTATATGATGGCAGAGAATGAAGAGTAAGAAAGATAAGGGGACAACACCATGTCAAATTGTGTCTGTGTTATGGGGCTCCCATAATTTTTACAATAGAGGAAGAGACATTTAAAGATCAAGATCCAACTACACTGATCGAAGCATGGTAAAAAACCCAATCGATCTTAAAAAAATAAGAATAGGGTACCATTGGTGACACATGTACATCAAGATGTTTCATTTTCAAAGTTGGGAAATCCTATTGTTAGATTTAATTACCCAGTTTTAATATTTACCATTAATTTGACATCATTTTAATATGACCACTAATATAATATTTTTTATGAATAAATAGTATTTTTTCTTTGTGTTTGACCTATACCATTTAGAATCATGCACAGATCCCTCTCTACTATTTTAAATTGAAACACTTTTTTTCAAACCATGAATGGAATTTCCTACAAAACATTATGTGTAAAAAATAAGGGAAACATAAATGAGAATGTGATATCATATATTGATATAAACAAAAACATGATATATTATAGGAAAAGGAGCTTCAAACCATATATGCAATTACTATAAAAAAATAACTGAAACAACAGGGATGCACAATTAGTATAAATTGTGCCACCTAGTTGACATGGTTAAATAATATGTGTGGGGTGTTTTAGGTATCTTTGTAGAGGAGTGCATGGGATCTACATAGTTTTTTTAACTGTGCACTGCTACCTGTGCAGGGGGTGTTCCTTGGGTATATGGGGACGCATGGGTGGAACATGGTTAGAAAAAATGTGCTCCCAAATCAGGTGTAACACTATCCTTAGATAGCAGCTGGTGCATGGTTGGCACGCAGTTTATCCAACTGTGCATCCAAATGGTGTTCCACTTTAAATATTGGGTAAATATTTGTTTTTACCTACCATATATTTAACACCCTAAATTTATTTTTTCTCCTCGAGTGAATATTCCCTCAATAATTTATTTAGGATCCAAGTTGACACTCATAATCTTCTCTTACCATTCCTACATGAACCCTCTAAGGAGTCGTTATATCACCTGGGTCTTTGGGATCCACTAGGTCACAATATAACACGAATGACAACACGGGTGCCTTAGTATTAGAATATTCTCTCAAGTAAACATTGTTCACTCAAATGGAATATAATCCCTTTTTATAATTTTCATCACATCACCACCTTGTTGGACCCATAATATAAGGCATACTAGCATCAGTCTCAAGATATGGGTCAATTATGTCACACATCTAAAGTAATCACTATTCTAGTCATTAAACACCAAATCCATATAAATTCTACCTAGGGAAAACCGACCTAGATACTCACATATCAGTAGTGGAAGAACACTCTCCTCATATTCATCTAAACTAGACCAAAGGCTATAAGGAATCATAGATTCACTAAGGCTTACTAGGTCCACTCACTATAACCCTTCAAATTTCACTACACATAGGTCACCAGGGAATCTATCCTAAGGGACACTAGGCTTACTTAATTCTTTATAAACTCACCCCTCACATGTGTTTTTATCTCAATGAATACATTTTTCATCCATGAATATACTATCAGTGGTCTAGGAATCAAGCCAATGCATAAGGGTCCTTTGTGGACCCTGGTACTTGGTGCAATCCATTCATATATATTTAATTTTTTATTAAGTGATTTTTATAATTGTAGTAGGTTGATCAACCTTGGTGATGAGACCACACATATCACATTTCATATAAAACATGCATAATACTATCATGGAAATTCATAAGGACCACCTACCTAAACCCTATAGTTATTCCCTTTGAATCATCACCTAGTAGCTGTCATGTAGGCTTATCCATGATCAACCCTTTATCACCCCTCATCCAGAGGTCCTAACATAAGAAAAATCATCCAAAATAAATAACTGCAATCCCTCATAATTAATTAAACTTTTTAAAACTATATATTCAATCTAGTTTAAAATATAACAACGCTTATAACTCATCATGTCATAACCAATCACTGAAAACTCAAGTAACAGGGTGAAACATACTCCCAAAACTCACCCAAACCTAATCCATGAAAAAAACCAAATTAAATTACCTAATTAATTGGTTAATTTAATCTAAATTACCCAATAACACCAAATAATTCTATTCAGTGATGTAACATTACTGAAACTATGTGAAACATTGTTCATATATTGAATTGGGACATCCTCTAGTCAAGCCATGCAAAATCCCCATCATTTTCAGATGATTTCACCATGCTTCACTAACATAATTAATAAAACCCAATCATGAAACAACTAAAGTAACTAGAATCAATATAATGTAAGAGTTGAGATAAGTAGAGAGATATTCACTATAAATCATTGAAAAATTCCACAAGGATCGCCCCAAACCCAATGGGGATTCAAAGAGAATGAGGGGAGAAGGCAACTTACCCTTGTCCATGGTAGGGAGAAAGAAGAGGGCTTACCCTTATAAAAATTAAGGAGATAATTTTTTTCATTTTAACTCTTTTAAAGGGTCACAAAGTTTTGATACACAATTGTCTAAAATAAGCACGAAATGTGTTTCCTTAACTATCCACAGCTACCACCCTTATATGGTTGGGCCACACTATTATCCAAACCATTCCCTAACCGTGAATTATTATCTATAACATCCTATATTGTTTTCTTAACCACACATTAACTATGCGTATCACCCATAGGCTAATCCAAACCACATAGTTTACTTTTAAATTCACAATGTTAACCCTTTTTCATGTAATAACCATGAAAACCAACCATGATATTTATAAAATGAATTTAAAACCTCTAAATGGTTAGGTTGGTACATAGTTTTCACAAAAATAATGCACACCAAACTCTGCACCAGGGAAGATATCATATAAAAATTCTAAAATTTAACATGATGTTCCTAAGACTCACCTAAGTACCCAAGAACTTTCATCCCTCTTACCATATAAAAACATTGAAATTCTCCAAATCATTGAATTTCAATCTGAGACTCAATTTGAGAAATGACGCATACTGAGGAATTCCCAAAATTTAAATTCCTTATAAAACATATAACTCACTAGGAGTGTAGTTATATAAATTATCTACCATATACAATCTCATTCCAAAGAATCCTTTGTGTCCACTCAACCAACATAGATGACCTACCTTGGCCGTCCGATCATATCCAACTTATTGTGTTCAACTCTGGATCCCTGAGTGACCATTAGTGTGAAACTCCAAATAAGGGGTGCTCTATTCAATAAAGACTGATCCACCACTAGTCATCATCATTGAAACATAATTTTTGTTCTTACCCATTCCCTCTTATCCCAATAAATTATAGTGTCATCAACCAGTTAATTATTGACATTATAGTGCTCCCTGCCATAAGTCATGGCTCATAAAGGCTAATTCTAATCAACAATGCTCTAAACCATTAGAATCACTTTTCAAATACACATTTCCAGTGGTTAGAATACATGATCAATATGATTACCATATCACTGTATCAAATTATTTGAAAATGAACCAATCAAACCTCTTCTAGATGAAAACCTCAAAGGTGTTTGGCTTCATCCACCAACATGTTATCTCATTAACACTGGAACCTAATGCATCAAATCCTTAGAGGTATCTCATGATCATTAAGTTCCCCCAATAAATTATAATCCGAATATTTTGTGCAATTACATTGTTGGGTCACCAACCAATCAAACAAATTATCATTCTATCACCACTATAACTGATGCACTATCAATCTGACTCATGCTCGGACCATGTCAAAATCATCTTGATCCTCATTACAATGTAAGGACTCCATCCATAATCACATATGAATTTTAAATCCATTGTTCTTCACAAACCCAGATAAAACCCATTTCACCAACACACCAGCACCTTAGACCCACCTTTACTGCCTAATGATTAGTCTCATAATACCCACAACCCAACCCTCATGGGGTTGTACTTCATCAGCCAATGTTATATCAATTACCACATGTAATGAAAAAACATGAACATACCAATAAATCCTATGTGCTAATGTGAAACATCAAACACTATCGGTTCATGGATCATCAAGAACATATTCCCCATCGACCTCTAAATTTCCATCGATAATGAGGGTTATCCCCTCCATGACCAATTGTGCACTCTCCACCATATGTATTTATTTATACCAATCATCAATTGCAACCAAAATACTTTCCATCATCAAAAGTGTGTGGCTCCTCCAGATCCACACTTACAACTACCAACTATTGACACTACTCCATTCATGTCTTCATTATCACCACATAGTCATCACCTCTCATCCATATCAATATTTCAGGTCACCAAACCTATAAGCATTATCCTAATGACTCCCTAAAAATACAGGCCAAGGAACAACCTTAGGTCAACCACATAACCTTTAATAATTGAGTAAAATTTCCCATTTAATAAAAACTATCATAAAATCATTCATGTAAATATTATTCAAGTTTTTGGGTCCCCAACTCACACATAGTCACTCACAAACCACTAAAATTTGTGTCATGCATAACCGCCATTTGTACCACCTCAGTCTCATCTGAATTCAATTGATATATACTTCAATATAAACTAGTCACAAATCATAAATCATACTCCCACGTGTCACATGCTATAAAATCCAATATCATTGGCTTAAACCACTAACCATGCTTCCCATCACGTCAATATCACCAATCTAAAAGAACTCTTGATGCTCTTCTTCAAAATAGGGAATTTCACTTAAGTCATTCTCCACTAAACGATCAATCCCCAACTATAATTGTCTAAAAACAAATGCATATACCCACACACTCACCACACTAATGAAATCACATCCAAAACCAATACAGTTAGGTATCCTTCTGATCCTACCCTCATAATCTAGTATTAATTCTAAAACACTACCACTAAAGGCAGGTTTCTCAAGAAATTCTAAGGCATATCGTGTTCCTATACAATATACTTAGTGTCACATCTTAGTAATCAATCTCAACCAGAAGCACCAACCCATGATTCCAATCTCTATAGGTCCCCACAAGCCTGGGCTAACCCCAATCTATTGTTACCCTCACATGTCACATCTCATCTAAAATATTGTAATCAGATGACCAATATCCAATTTTATATATTAATAGAATGAATATCTCCCACCTAGAATATAAATTTTAGTTCTCGTATTGTTCATAGCTAATTAGGTACACCTATGATCTTGTCTTACCGTCATATGGAAACTCAGAATATTAAACACTCATTCTTGGGTTCTCACAAAAATGTATATACATATAAAGCATCACATTCTGAGTCATAAATCTACTAGGGGACTCATCCTCACAGAAAATCCTCATACAAGACTACCCCTTAAATAATCAATATCTAAAGTTATCCCTTATTGGGCCTCCACAATAGTAGTCTCCCCAAATAGGATTACCATCTCATATATTCACATACGTACATATAACGACATCACCCTACCATGATCCACATCAAGTATACTAAGATACTATGGTTTAGTTAAGTACAATTTCACCAAAAAGAAATGTGGGAGGAAATCATATAGGTTGTTATTGACTCTTTTAATGACTGAACCTATTTCTCTCAGAACTAGAACCAAAACCACCCACTAAGTGTTCATCAATAAGGATTATAATTATCATAATATCCTACTAGGAAAAATATAAATCCCTTAATCTAAGGGTATACATATCTAGAAGGGATCATATCATTATAGATCTTCATGAACTATCATCATAAGGAAAATACATTATGTTCTAGCTTTGTAGAATTTCACCCCCAAGTAATTAGGAAATCCTCCAAATAATTTCATATTCAGACATTAAACAATTAAACCATCATAATTAGTGATATCAATAACATAATAGAATATGGATTTCAAGGGAACCATTTATTCAAAATATAATGCATGTACATGGCCTCTTTCCATTGGTCTAAGAGCCATAAAACACAAAAAATCATAAAATGTAAAAAATCAAGTGTGCCACACTAGGAGAAATCAAATAAACATAAAAAAGGAAACCAAGGACAAAAATATCATATCCCTGGTAACCTAGACATCATATCAAAAAGGCTTTTCATGACACACCACTCAGATATCTATCATTGGCTACAACACATTCATATGTTACCCCTCTACCATAACCCCAAATAGTATGATAATAAAAAATATAGAAAACACTATGATATTGATTACATAGGATTTGATACAACTTTGTAATATCCCTATCCCAATTCACTCTGAATGGTCACAAGACTGGTTTAACACATGGCCTCGGGTATTCCCCACTATACACTAGATGTGAATGACTAGAAATGGGGGCATAAGGTAGTAATATTGAGAGAATATACCCCCATATTAGACTGTGTAATAACAGGGGAAATAATCCAAACATCATCCACAATAATAAATAAACATATATAGAAGAAATAAACGATAATAATCAATAATAAATTTCATATAGAAGAAAAGAGTCATACAAACTCATGGTCATGCCAACACACAGTGATTGATAATCCACTGGGCGGATCAATTATATAGAATAAATAAAAGGATAAAAGACTATGAGGCTCTAATAACATCTCTAAGCCTCCCCTCATCCCAATAATCAATACCATATAATATGTCTTGATTGATAAAGAAACTCCAGGTCTCTACCCAACTTGAACCCATAGTTATTGAGGTCTACTCAGGAGCCTAGTGCCCTGACCTCCTGGGAATAGTGCAAGTAAAAAACAGTCAGTCACTACTAATTAAATCTCATACAAGACCAATAAATTAATTATATGTTTATGTGACATACTAACCTAAATAAATAAAATACATTACAGTATCATAAATAAAATAACAATTGTCGATCCTCAAGTTCAAACATGACACCTAGAATTGACTATACCTACATCGTCTAGTTCTAGAGTATCTCTAAGAACACTAGATAATCATGTCAACTCATAATAGGGGAATCTTCCAACCGCCCTGAGTTTATCCTAGGAGTTCAAGTGTATCATGAATATATCTAACCACATGGTGTTAATCATAGGTAATCTAGTAGTTATGAGGAATAAATCCAACCCTTTTGTGATAATACTAGTAAATCAATCAATATCAGGCATCATTACTGACTATTTGGGATGAACCAAGTATTTAATAAGAATTAAGAGTCATCTTAAACTCCTTAGGTGTGACCCTAGGTCATCATGATCATGATACATAATCATTGAAACCTAGGAGGTAATCTTAGGTGGTCAATCATATCAGTATTAAATGTCAACTCCTTGGGAGTGACCCTAGGAAATCTATATAACCTCAGGAATACAGGAAAAATATTAGGAATCCTAGGAATTTCATTAAAAATAGACTAATTTGAGGGAATTAAATTACTCTGATGATATCTCAAAATAATAATGAAAAAAACATATTGTCCATCTTTCAGCCCCAATCTAACATTAATGTGACAAGACACTAAATAACATTACTTGAAATCATCCCTATAACCATATAAAATATACGTCATCTATTAAATTTCTATGGTGACACCCACAATCAACTCTACCAATTCCCACATTCTTCATCTAAGGGGTCATTATATCACTGGGGTGCACTTTGAGGCACTTTAGGTCAGAACATAACACAGACACCCACATGAAATATTCAATCTCAGTCTCATATAGTAGGCCATCACCCAAAAATATGAGGGCATAGCATCCCTCAACGTCATCATCATTACATCATGGCCTCACTATCCTTATAAGATAATCCATACTGACATTATTCTCAAAATATGGATCATGCCTGTCTCCCATCAAAAGTCATAAATTATCCATTCCTCACACAATAAACCCTTCCAAAATATACCTTGGGAAAACACACATAGATAATGACATCTCATTTGGAGAAGAAGACTCACCCAATGGTCATCCCAAAAAGACCAAAGGTTATAAGGAAAATCAATGTTCACTTAGTCTTACTAGGGACACTCGCTCTAACCCGTCACATTGCTCTACTCAGAGGTTTCTAAGGCGCCTAAACTTTGGGACACTAATTTTACTTAATTCATTAAAAAATCACCCCCAAGAATTGTGTATCTAAAGAAATATATTTATCATCCTAACCTCATCCTTCTGTGGATGAGAAATAAAGCAAGTGCACATGAGTTCTTAGTATCCCTTGGCACATTCTGTAATCCATGTATAGATATTAAATTTTTTTATTAACCAATTTACTTAATTTTAACAAGTCGATCACCATTTGTGGTTAGATCTCGCATATCACACACCATATAAAACATGAATAATACCATAAGTGAAATTCAAAAGGGAAATCTATACTCAACTATGGAGTTATTCCATTTCAATCACCACCCGAGATCTCTCACCTTGGCCCATCCAAGCATAATCATCCCTCTATCATCATTATGAGGTCATAATTCAATCCAAAACATCCAAATTAATAAATTATAAGTCTTTATAATTTATTAAAATATATAAAACTAATTATTAAATTTATTATAAAAATACATAATGTCTAAAAACTCATTGATCCATAACCACTCGCAGAAACATCAAGCAATGGGGTGCGGCCCACTCCCAACACGCAACTAAACCCAAGACCTAAAATATTCCCAATTCAATTACCATATTTAATAGTCAATTTCATCCAAAATTTCCATAAAACAAAAATAATTAAATAATTTCACATACATAAACTGAAATGGTGTGTGAAAAGGTGAATTCATTGTCTTAGGATGTCCACTATCCAATTCACATGAAATCCCCCTGATTATCAGATAATTTCACATGTTCTTGTGAAATAGTAAAAAAAAACCCAGTTGGGGATAACTAAAAATTTTAGAATAAATATAAACTAAGAAAAAAATTGTATAAGGATAAATTCACCAGAAATTGTAACACCCCAATAATTTACAATATTTTTCTATTATAATAAATTTTATTTTTTTGATAGCTTTCATTGCATGCAAAAAAGACTTTCTTTGATGGCTTGCGTTACACACAAGACTGAGTTTTATAAAATTACTATTTATATTTGTAGTTAAATTGGTATTTATAAATAGGATTATCTAACTTATTAAAATATATGTTTGAATTCATTGGTTACAAATTAATTACAAATAAATATAAAAAACAATTTAATATAAAATAAACGTTTTTATAAATATCTATTTTTATGCGCCAAAAGCATTTTATATTGATAAATTAAATTCCTCAATATTAGTTCATGTTCTTAATTATTTATATATATTAAATATTAATTTTTTTTGAATTCATCTAATATATTTTATATGCATATGAAAATAACAAATCTAAATTTATGTATAAAAACTGTATTTTTTAAGGCTATTGTGTTGCCTTTTATTGGTGAATTTTTTTTAAAACTAAATTTTGACACATTTATAAAATTTATTTAAAAAATAAAATCCATTTTTAAACTATTACGGTCAAAATTATCATAGGGATAATTTTTGGTGTTATTTAAGAAGTTTAATTTTTTGATGAATAGTCAATATACTAGATTTTAATTAGAAACAACCTTTTCATATGAAAAATTTATAATGATGAATTGTATTTCAAATTGGTTTTAAATAAAAAAAATAGATCAATTAAACATCTATTAATCCAATTAATTTCATTGGAATCGTTTTTATATTGAATTTATATATAAAAACATACTAAACTTTTGAATATTTTCACCTTAAAACCATGTTTTCTCATCCTGTCTGCATGATTAAATTTAAATATCTATATTTTTTAAATTTTGTAATTTTTATATTTTAAAATGTAATAATTATTTTTAATAAAAAATTTATAATTTATAATAAGTTAATCTTAATTTTTTACCAAAACAATTAGTGAAATCAGTTAAAATTAATTACAACGATTAAGAGAAAAATGAGTTTTCCAAGGGACTAAACTTTAAACATAATGTGATGAATGACCTGAAAACCTGTCAAGAACCCATTTTATAGACATATTTAGACCTTATATCATAAATGATCTATATTGGTCCATTATTAGGGCTTGGTTACATGAAAAAAACATCATTGGAATTCACTCTTTCAAAAAATTAAAATTGTGCCACTCACCCCAATTATAAACAGACTTCCCCTCTTCTCTCCACTTAACATTTTGAAACTACTTCGGTTAAAACAATACCTTCCATAATTAATCTGAAAATTCCTTAATACCTTCCTAGAATAATTATCATGGGCATAAATCCAACATTGGAAGGCGTTAGTGAAAACCTAAAAAGGATACCCCAAAAAGAGGTAATGTTATTCTTAATGAATTATTATTTTATTTCATTCTAAACCTCCATAAATTTATATTATAACAGTCTTATATAATAACCAAGTTATCTTAAATATACTCATATTTTTTTATGTTAAGTCTAATACCTGAAAATTTTTACACTTTCATCAAATGGGTCACAAAATCATCATTCATGTGTAGGACGAACTACTGACTCATCAACCGATGATGTTCGTTTTCTCTTTAAATCCATTCAAGGTTGGAAAAATGATGTATTTATATTATATATATATTATAAAAATTATTTTTATTATTTTTTTATGCTTCTTGAATTAGTATATTACACATACCTTTATGCTTTATGTTTTTGGGGAATATTATAATGTTTCTTGTGTGTATAGCGGACTACCGTCTCGTGAAGCTATGTGACTCATTCACGCTTTACATGGAATGTATTAAGTATTTTTTTTATAGAAATATATGATATTTATGAAATAATAGTAATTTTGTAATAATATATATATATATAACATTTAATTTTATTTATTTCATTATGATAAGAAATTGGAAACAATATTTATACGAACGCATGACATACTATCTCCATAAATGGTGTATTTCATTTACTATCACCAAATTTTATGGATTAATGTAAATATATATAAAATGAATATATGCGATATTTGAATCATGGATTAAATTATAGAGATTATGAAATCGTGATCATAGTAGGAGGGAAAAAATTAACAAGTCAAAACCTACTTAAAAAACAAGACGATTAACACCCAAAACAATGAAAATAACAAATGAATATTATGAAATGGGTGAAAATATGCTATAATATAATCATATATTATATTAAAAATATTAATATGTTTATGATATAATCTAATAAAATACTTAAAACCATTATACATTTGGTTAAAGAGTGTTCAACCAGAAGGAAGCGTAAGGTAATATATTTCTTCTCAATTTACATTCAATTGAGACTTAATAGTTATTATGCACCAATTAAATTTTATGAGGTGTATATAATTACCCAATTACATTTAATTTCATTAATACATCATTATTCATTATATTTTATGTTTTAATTTGAATTATTTCATCCAATTGTATTTTATTTATAAATTACAATGTGATCAAAGTTATTGTGAAATCTCACTCTCTTTTGTGATTATTAACTTTCTCTTGAAACAATCACTTTATTATAATATTTTTTCATTGGAAATTAAATTACTATTACATATAAATATTCTTGTGTAATTTATATGACTCTTTACTAAATAGTATATCATTTTTACAAAAATCGATTACATTAAAAGTTATTTGATGAACTGGGGAAATATAGATAAATCTATTTCCATTACTCAATATAGATATTTAATAAGCCACATTATTTATGGAATAAATAATTTATTAAATATATTAAAAATTATTTTTACTCGTATGAATAATGCTTTGGACCATTTAAAGTAATCCGCTAGATTCATCAATGTCTTATGAGATGAATCAGTTGGCCAAATCAGGTGGGTTTTTACCCATTATGTTTAAAAAAACTTGTGAAAGGTCTTGATAGTAAATGGACCTTTTTCCAAAGAAACATGATGTCTAGTATTTAAGAATTTACTTCACTAATAATTTAGTAGTTTTTATTATACATGATATTTTTTCTATGACATTATCTATGGATTCATTTCATTCTCAGTTTATTGATTAAATTACATGTATTTCATTTATTTGTCTTTTCATATTGATTATTACTTATCAAGATAATTACATGTAATGTGTGTTCATTTATCTAGAATTCCATTTTGATTATGATTATTTATTCATTATAGCTTCTATTGAACTTAACCCTTACTAATCATTCGAGATCACTTTTGTTTTGTTTACTTTTCCTAGGATATGAAGATGAATTCTATGAATGAGTTTCAAGGATACCAAAATTTTACTTTTTTTATGTTTTATGTTCTATTACCAATGTAGTATAGGTATCAAGTATGTAATATGATTTTCCAAAACTACAAATTTTTTGGTGCTTCGCGATTTGAAACTTGTATCTATACCAATATAATAATGTAAGGCATCGACTCCGAGATACTATGTTCAGGGTCATTAAAATTGGTATTAGATGAAGTTTAGGATAATTCTTAGGAACATGATTTATAGAAACATTTATTACTAAACATAACCCAATGATTGAATTTTATTATAAGTATAGAAAAACACCCTAATGTTTTGGTAAGGTGGATATTATATGGTACTTCCTAGAAATACAACCCCATTTAGATTCTACAAGTGGATGTGGTTCAACAATAAATGTACCTGGGGGTAATAAATCAAAATAGGGTGTGTCATGCTTGAATTATGTGTAAACTGGTACATGAAATTGTAGTTACTGTTCACATCGTTTGACCCTCATAGGGGATACGCTTAGGATAATTCAAATTTTCATTAAAAACCATTTTGTAGTATTTAAAGTAAAAATATCCCCAAATAAAACAAAATTTATGATTATATGATTAAAAATGAATAAATTTTTTATTTTTGTTGAGCATGAAACCATATTTGGAATTATAACTTATGATTTAAATTTTATGATTTTATGAGATAATTCATTATATTTCATTATTTAGAAATGTCATCTAGAATGAAGAATGGTATCAATAATCATAGACAATGTGGATATTTCTATATTGAGGAATCCAATACAGCTGGTATTAGAATGGTTATAATTATAGCTATATTAGGTAATCTTGATCATATTATGAAAAATAACCATTCCCAGATGGACCATCCAATTCTACAGTGAAATTATTTTATGTTGGATAACTTTATATGATTGAATACCCAACAGTTTAGTGGAAAAAATAATCTAATTATAGCTTACAAATGGATTACATCTCGAGAGAATATAATTATAGCTTCGGGATCTAGTGATTAATAAAATGTTACACATTCCATGTATTCTATCAAAAGTGATGTTGATCAATGGATGTTTTGGATCTTGAATACTATAGAGGAAGAATAATTAAAACTCATGGAATGGAAAACATTTTAGGAGACATTATTCGATAAATATTTCCCTCATGAGAATCAAATTGAGATAAATTTAATATTCCTTAGATTAAATAAAAATGATGAATAAAGTTTCATGTATTATGAAGCTACCTTTACATGGTTATCCAGGTATAACACAAATTACATATGTGATATAGAGTGCATGTTTTACTATTTCTTTGAAGGGATTAAGCCAAGTCTTAAAAGGGTACTGGTCTCTCATACTTTTTTGTCATATAATAAAATAGTTTTATATTCCATCAAAAGGGAGAATTAATTCTCTATATCCTATATATTCAAGGGAAACCAAGAGAAGAAGAGTTCATTTGAACACCATGAAAAAGGAAATGCATCAAACAAGATGAAGAAGTTGAAGGGATTCCCATCATGTTAGAAATGTGGATGGACTCACCCTTGGAAATGCCTGAAGGGAATGAGAGGTTATTGTAATTATTTGTAAAAGGGTTATCATGTTAAAGAATGCAAGGGGAAGAAAAAAAAATCTCTTTTATTCAGTGTTACAACAGTAAGGATTATGGTAAATATACAAATAAATTCCCCAAGCATTAAGGGAATCAACTATAGTAGAGGCCATTTGGAGATATCCAATATAATTTGATCACTACAGTCGAGGTAGAAGTACCCAATGATATGGTAAAAGTTACATTAATCCTATATTAATTTTTATCCAATTCTTTATTTGATTTTAGATCATCACACTGTTTAATATATACCCTGTTTGCAAATAAAATTAGACACTTCCATTTTGATTTGATAAGGGTGTTGTCAGTAGAAAATCATAAGAGTAGTATCATTACAATAAATATGTGTCGGATAGTCCCTGTTATGACACAAAAACATGTTTTTTACAAACCTATTATCATACCTATTTTTGAATTTGATAAAGAAAATTGTATGGATTGGATTTTAAAATATAATGAAAAAATTTATTATATGAAAAATGAAATTATGATTTGTGAGGAAGATGTCGAATTACTTATATTTATAGAAGAAAATTCATCATTTGATTCTTATCTAGATCCACCCCAATAGATATAATGAATAAAATTCTAAGGGAAAAATAGAAAAAAACATATTGGGATGAAGGATTTAATATTAAAATTGATGATGTACCTATTGTAAAGGAATATATTGATTTATTTCTTACGAAATTAACTCAACATCCCCCACAGCATGATGTTGAGTTTCCCATTGAATTAATATCTGATGAAAAACCAATTTCAAAGTCTCTATATAGAATAAAAAATACAGAATTATTTTATTTTAAGACACAACTAAAGGATTTGGGTAATAATGTATTTATTCTACCTAGTGTTTTATCATGGGGATCTCCATTTAACTTCATAAAGAATAAATATGGATCCACAAGGTTGTGCATTGATTAGGGGTAAATCAATGCTATTAGGATAAAGAACATGTTTCATCCACCTTGCATTGATGTCCTATTTGATCAACTTCACAGAGCCCAATATTTTTCAAAGGTCGATCTTCATTCTAGTTATCATCAATTACGAGTTAAGAAGGAATACATTATAATGATAGTTTTATGAATGACTTGTAGAAGTTACAAGTTTACAATTATGTCATTTTGATTGACTAATACATCCCCTTTTTTATGAATCTAATGTATATATTATTTAAGTAAAATCTTGATGATTTTTTTGTGGTATTCATTAATGATATTTTGGTGTATTCTAAAATCATTGGGGACTACAAGAATCACTTGCATATCATTCTTAAGACTCTTAGAAGGAAAGTGTTATTTTGGAAATTTAGTAAGTGTGATTTTTGGATTTAGGATGTTTCTTTTCATGACCATATTGTCTCTAAAAATAAAATATTAGTTGATCATGAAAAAAAAAATATAGCCATAGAATATCCTACACTAATGAACATAACTAAGGTACATAGATTCATTACTTTGGAAGGATACTATTTGATATTAGTTCCTAATTTTAACTATTTGGATAACCTATTTACCTAGCATACACATAAATGGGTCGAGTTATTTTTTGAAAAATTAATGTGAATAATGTTTTGATGAACTAAAGAGGAGATTTGTCAATGCTCCAATTTTTAATCAGCCATCTAGAAGTGATGGGTTTTTGATATATAGTGATTCATCAATTAAAAGACTAGGTTTTTTCCTAATGAAAATCGATAAAGTTATTTCATATGCATTAGGTCAATTGATGAATCAGAAATAGAACTACCCCACTCATGATCTTAAGTTGGAAGCTATGATATTTTCTTTCAAGATATGGAGACATTATCTCTATGGTGGAATATGTGATATATAAAAGGATGATAAAAGATTGAAATGTATATTTTTATAGAAATAGATCAATATTGGACAATGTTTGTGGGTAAAGATACTCAATTATCATGATTCCTTGGTACACTACCACCCAAGGGAATAAAATAAAGTAGTAGATGCATTGTGTAGGAAAGATCATGGAGTTCTCCACAAAATGAGGATTGAGATAGATCCTATGTTCATGGATATTGTAAATATGGTTATATAAATTACTAAGTAAGGGGATACATCATTAATTTTTCAAATTATTTGGAAACCATATTTTTTAGAGAAGATAAAGAAATCTCAATCTAATAAAGAGAATATTTAGAAGAAAATTAAAGCTGTGAATGATAAAAAATTAGTAGACATGACGTGAGAAGTTGGTGTTCTGAAATTTGGAAAGATAATACGTGTTCCATCTATACCTAAGATAAAAAGGGAATTATTGGAAAATGATCATATCTAAAATTGATATATACAACCTGGTAGGACAAAATTGTATAGGTATTTTAGTGAACATTTTTGTGGGATATCATGAAGGAAGAAATTACTAATTATGTGTTGAGATATTTGTTTTTTCAACAAGTGAAATCTATGAGATAGAAACCTAAATGATTCATGAAACCTCTTCATATTACTATGTGTAAATGGGATGACATTAATTTAGAATTATTAATAAAAATTCAAAACACACCTAGAAATAATGATGCAATATGTGTTATCCTGGATTCGTTATGAAAATATTCATATTTTCTCACTATAAGAGAATATTTACCTATTGAGCACCTTGAATGAATATTTATTAATGAAGTTGTAAGACTTATTGGTGCACCCATGTCAATTTTTTCTATTATAGATCCCTATTTTAGGTCTAAATTTTGGAAGATTCCTCAAAAGGCTCTTGATACTGAGCTTTATTTTAGAACCTCCTACCATCCTCAAAAAGATAGATAGTATGATAGGACTATTCAAGAAATGGAAGAAATGATAAGGAAATTCTCACTCAACTTTTATGGTATATGGGATTTGTGTTTACCTTTGGAATATTTTAATTATAATAATTCTTTCCATTCGAGTATTCAAGTGGTACCATATAAATCATTATATGGAAAGAGATGGCACACTCCATATTCTTGAGATGAAATTGGTGAAGGGAAAATCAAAGTCCTAGAACTTATTTAATAGAAAAAAGTGAAGGTAAAGGATATTCAATCTCACATTAAAGAAGCTCAAGGTATAAAAAATATTTATGCCAACAATCAAAGGAATGATTTGGAATTCCAAGTGGGAGATCATGTTTTCCTAAAAGTATGTCCATGTTAGGGTATTATAAGGTTCCTTATGAAAGGGAAAATGATCCCTAGGTACGTCAGACCATTTAAATTTTTTAAGAGATTTGGTGTTTCCACTTATCATTTGGAAATGCCTCTGAACCTCTCAAATGTACATGATTTTTTCCATATATCTTTTCAAAGGATGTAAATGTCAGACCCAATGCATGTGCAAACCTCTCCTGAAATAGAGTTAGAACATGATCTATCTTGCTATAAAAAAATCCATCTATATTATTGAAACTAGAGAGAAAGTATTAAGGAATAAAATAAATAAACATTAATGGAAATATAAAGGAATCACAAAATAGAGGAAGCAACATGGAAACCATATGATATTATAAATAATAAATTGTAATATCCAGGATTTTATTAGAGGTATTAACCATTCAGTTTTGGTTAATGTTTTGGACCTTATAATGATGCCTAATGGACTAAAAGGGGTATCAGGTGTTTCTGGGGCACGTTTGGAGCCCGGAGCCCTAAATATTAAAGATATAGATTTGACTACATGGTTAGTATAAATTTCAAAGCATATCCCCCACATTTTACCTAAACCATGCGGTTATAGACAATGGGTGATGGTAGCCGTAGGGTTTTTCTATCACCATGCAACCCCAAGAACAAGCCAATGTGGGAAAATATTGGTTTTTGAATAGTGTAATTTTCATTTTTTTTTCACGGTTAGATAAACTGTGAACCTAACCATGTGGGGGTCCCCATTAAATTATTTTCTTGGTACATGGATTTTTTAACTGTGTGGACAAATCGTACACCCCTTTTTAAGGGTGAAATACCCTTTTTTCCATAATGAATTTTTTAAACCTTCCAATTAGTTCTCCTTACCTTCTCCAATGATGTATCCCTCCTCCCTCATACATGATCCCATCTTCCCGTCTTACTAGTGTTTGGGATAACTCCTTCAATCCAACTCAAAATTTCTTATCATAAAAAATGTGGGACATACCGCAGTAATCTATTCATTCCTCACTTATCAATTTCAAGTTTCCTATATAGTCTGTTTCACTATATATGTGTGGCCATTTCCACCCTATGTTTAGGTAGTTTGATGATTTACTCATTTTCTCCCATTCTAGTCTAATAAAACCGTTTTAAAAGATGATTTTAGTGATTCTACATCGAGGTAGGTGGTCAAGGTCTTTCCCACTCTTTTCGTTGTTTTAAAGTGGGTGAAACATTGTTCCTCTTTTCTAAACTTTTTGACGACACCATAAAATTAATAAATATAACTAATTAAACAAATTTACATTTCTTTAACCATTCATGTGTGTAAAATATCACCATAATGTGGAATCTCATTGACTGAATCCACCCAAATAGGTACGTTTTCACATTTAGAGGCCTTATTCCTAAACCCAAATTGGTCAAATATATGTTTTGGTGAAATTAACTTTTAATAAAAGCTATAAAGGGAAGATTTGAATTAATATGTTAACCACCATTGTTTGTTTTTGTGTATGGGTTTCACTATGTTAAATTCTAAAATTATAAATTAATTTATGTTTGAAATGTCACCCATGGGTTATGACCATTCTTGAAATGCACTATACTCCATGTTCATTTACTAGGCCTAGTATTATATGCCTTATGCCAATGTTTAGCTGGTTTCCATATATGCATGTTCTGTAACTTCAATGCTTATGATTATTTAATATGATTAATCTATGTTCCTTATACCTTGAGCATCTTTCTCAATTCCTTGTACTCATATCTTATGCCATAATTGATTGAATTGGATTGGATGTCATGATTCACTAGCTTGTTAAAATATGATATGTCCATGCCATACTGATGACATGTGATTATATATGTTATTTATTGTGATTTTTGTAATGATGTATATGCCTCCACTACTATAGGACAGGAGAGATCATGGGTCTCATTTTAAGGATGTTGTGGATGGGCTCATCATGTTTGGTTTGGATTTACTTGATGCTCCAAGAGTGATACATTTAATTTTTATGTACAGGATCTCTGGTCGGATTACACATAATTTTGAGTGACACCGGTTCCCTAGGGGAGAAAATGGTGATGGTACCACTAGAATGATGGTTATGCCAAGTATTCGGGGATACCTGGTCCCCTATGTGAGATACATGGTGCGGACTCAGAGAAACCATGCCATGAGGGATACAAGGAATGCCTTTATGGGTTACCTTGGATGGACTCAATGTTATTGATAAGATCATATGAACCTATAACGACCCTTGGGATTATTTATAGATATCGTTGGATGGGATCAGGTCTCATCCATTTGATTTGATGGATTGTTTGCTGGTGCAAATGTGATGCCTCTTATTTATGTTATGAGCATGCATGACTGATGACATTGAAATGTGACCGCCAAGCCAAAGCACAAGCTTGGGGTCTATCTATATTAATTGATTCATTTTTGAAGGACTATGTTTCTATATTATATCTACTATAGTTACCATGGTTTAGAAATCCATTTTAGGCTGATGTAGGTATTATCGTTCGGTCATCCATTTCGGAATTGGGGATGAAGTGTTTATTATTTATATTAAATATTGCCCCAAATTAATTAAATATGGCACACTATTCACCTATATTTCACATGTAATAGATTGATATCAACACAGTTGATGGTGGCCTTCTAAGATTGCCTCTCCCACATTTCTTGATTCATCTCTAGTACCCAAGTAGACTTCATTATTTCATGTATTGATAAATGGAAGCATGTAGCTTCTGATACATTATTATTATTCTAGGTTGGAGCATAGGGCAGAGGATTGAGACAATGCTCAAGATACTTTTAGTAACAAACTTTTCCTTTTTATATATTTTTATATCTTGTATTATATTCAGGTATCCCCATCTCCCCTTTCAATTTCATTATTGTATCGCATCATGAAATCATCCAAATTTTGTATCAAATGTTTATTTATCTTATGTCAGTTGTTTATTTATATTATTTGGGTTTATTTACATTATTTTCATGGATTGTTACTAATTTTTTTTGGTACTCACTTTGATCTATGAGGGAATATTTTCCCCATATATTCACACTAGCACCTTAATGTTAATCGATAGCCTATAGCATTTGGGGTTATGCTCTTGATGTCTTTAGGCACCATCTCTGGGCACCGTAATGTGGAACTCATGGAGGGATTCGACAAATTGGTATCAGAGCATTTTTATTCCTTTCATTTATTTTTTTGGGTTATATAAGAGACTAGCTTACTGGAATTTTGTAATGAGCCTATTTTTCGGAGTAGTTAATGCCATATAGGGGAAAACCAAATTTCATGGGATGGGTAAATGCTGTTATTCTTTCACTATTATAGTTTTATAAATTTCACTATTGGATTACACACTTTCATTAAGTTGTTAATATTATAAATAAATTGTTAAAATTAAGGGATTTCATTTACTATTGCCTGATGATATGAAGGTATATCAATAATTCATCATACTAGGAATAATAGAATTAAAATTTCATGCATTATTCCATTCCCTGTTTACAATTAAAAATGAATTTCTTGTGTTGCATATGATTTCTATTTGGGCCTTGTTGTGATTTTATTATTATAAATACAATTGTTCTAAGTTTTCTTTCATTAATGTGTTTTGATTTGGATTAAGTAGACGCTCAATTTCAATTTTTAAGGTTATGGGCCCTTATATATTTGAATGTTGATTCACCCACTTAAACCATTTAAAGGTAATTGAAATACATGAATGGATAAAAATGAATATAACATTTTCAATTAAACGGACACCTTATATATGGTAATGTGAGACTTTGACCTGAACTGACCTAGTAGTGGATAATAGGCTGTGACTCTAGTGATCTTTCTGGGACCTTTCCTTACTACCCATACCTTTTCTTTAGGAGTGGGAAGAGATTTGTTTCTCATTATTAGAAGGGAGTTGTTTCTTTCCTTTATTTACCACATTCCTTATCTATTATAAATCCATTCTGTGGAGTGAGTTTGGGAAATTTTAGTGTTATAAAATCACGATTACCTTTTAATGTATGCCAATAGAGTGGAGATTAGAATAATCCTGATGTTGTGGGCCGTTATTCACCTTTAGTAATTCCATTAGTGACACATGACGCACCTCCTACTGATATTCCACTAAGAATCGATGCTTAGTTGTAAAAAAAAGTTCTTCAATTCATGCTGTCATTTTAGGGTGCTCCCCATCCCACCAGTTGGGAAAAAATCCCACAAGGCATCATTTAAGTATTTTTGAGGTGATTGTGTTTGTTGACAAAGTGAACATCTGTATTGTGATTGTTGACAATTCAAACCATGATATAAAAATTTGTTGAAAAAGTGGATTTCATGGTGGAATGTCGAGTTCAAGAGCTATAGTAAGTGATCCATGTTTTATTCAAGAACTTCGAAAAAGGAATGGATGATCTGGAGGCGGTACAAAAACAACAGATACAAGGT
The DNA here is from genome assembly GCA_963277665.1 of Viscum album. NCBI lineage: Eukaryota > Viridiplantae > Streptophyta > Magnoliopsida > Santalales > Viscaceae > Viscum > Viscum album. The sequence continues at coordinate 193,998,934 of OY728157.1, read as the reverse complement.
GTCACCATTTTCCAGTGTTTGAAAAATTTTGGGCCTGAAAATCGACAAATAAAGAAAAGTGTTTTTGGAAAAGGGACTTGCCCGCCAAGGTCTTGGAGGATAGGAAACTTGACCACCATATGTTTTTGAAGATCAGATCATCAAAATATGGCAGAGGGATAAGGGTCACGTAAGTATTGGATTGGTCGCGCAGGTGACATGCGCGCTGAGAAATGACCTACATGCCAGTGCCTAGGAGATTAGGAAACATGAGCGCCTATTTTTATTCAAGATAAAATGATCAAAATATGGAAAAGGAAAGAGGGTCGGGCATGTATTTGGTTTAGTAGCACAAGTGTCTAAAATGGCAGAAGACTTGCATGCCGAAACTTTCACGCTGTCGCGCAGGGTTTTCATGATGACTATAAATACTAGACCACCCCTCCTCATTTCTTAACAGAGTTCAACAATTTGAAAAATCAGATCTCCCGTCGCGCAGGTGTGGCGGTCGCGCAAATGGTGGTGTGTCGTGCAAGTGGGACTTGTGTCCCATATATGAAGAAGAGAGATTGTGGTTAGTTACACACCAATTTTGGTTTGGGCGTAAAGGGAAGTGAGTCGCGCAAGTTTGGAGTTGAAGAACCATGTATCACGCAAGTTTTTGAGGAAGACTTGTGCGTCGGTTGTGACTTGTGCACCGATACTTGCGCACCGGATTTGACTTGCGCACCAATTAAGTTTTATCTCTAGTAGTGTTTTAGGGCTGCGTGGAAGGAGGAAGTATGTCGATACCTTCGGTGCAAAGAGGTATTCATCTACCGGTGAAAGTTGGACTTCAACATAGCATATACATTCAAAGGAAGATGCATTCCTTTATGTAAATTAAGAGACCTACAAGTCTATAAACTGTTAGTGGATTCCTTCCAGAGCAGTGAACAAATGAAGAGAAAGACGGTGATCCTCTCCACTGGCTGTGAGCCAGAGAGAGAGAAACAGAGAGTGATCTTTGGGAAAGCAGTGAGGTGACCCTAAACATTATAAAGGCAGTGAGCCTCAGAATAGTAGTGATATATCCCGAACCATTTATTCCACATCTAGTGAAGTTTAGTGGAATGTGGTACGACCGACAACCTGTCAGCTTATTCTCCTTGAACTTAGACTAGTGAGGGTGAACCAAGTAAAAATCTCTATGTCTACCTACTTACTTCCCTACATTGCATTTAATGATTCATCATCAGACATAGAAGAAAATAGGTGATCATAATAAACACACAAGTGCAAACAAAGTGACCCTTCTAATAAAGAGTTCAAGATCCAGTGGGGTAGGAAGAACTTGGAAAAAGAATATTCATTCCCTGATTCACCCCCGTCTCAGGATATATAGGCCCCTATTAGTCCTAAAACAACCCCTACTATGGCAGAGCTTACTCAAGAATTTCAATAGCAGCATCCTCCCAGCTTCTCATGGGATGAGAAATCTCATGTTGTTGAATCATGGATAGAGGCCATGGTATCAATCTTCAACCATATCTAGATTCCTCTGTAAGGGAGGATCAATCTCGCTACCTAATTATTATGTGATTCTGCCAAGCTATGATGGGGATTCCATCTCTCAAGATAAGAATCATCATGAAATGGTGTAGGAAAACATTCAAAAAACCTTTTATAACAACTTATTCACACAAACTCTGATAGAGGACTGCACTTGGGAGTTATTGCATCTTCATAATGGAAATATGACCATGATCGAGTATTCTTGTCTTTTCATAGAAATCTAGTGTTTCACCTTGTCTATGACCGGTGATGAGTTAAGTAATGTGATGTATCTTTAAGGTGTTCTTAGTTATGTTGTTTTCTCATAGGTGAACATATTTTGGTTGAATATAGATAGTGAAACTAGCCCTAATTATTGAAGAAAATCTATGGGAGGCTGGCATTGTGATCCAGGTTAGGTCAGTTCCAAGGCAAGGAGACAGTTTTCCTAATAGAAGGAAGCATAAATTCAATGGTGCACATAGGGGTAGTTCTTGAAGGACCCAGGGACACCCTGAGAGGGGAGGGGTTAATCAGGGTGACAACTTTTTCTTTTAATGTGATGGATCTTGTTCCCACGTTGGTAGGAACTTGTTGAACCTATATGATGAATATGATCAGAAAGAAATCACTCACATGCAAAGAGATGAAACAACACTTTTTACTTGGTTCACCACTAAGGGATATGTCCAAGGAGCATACACCGAAAAGTTGTTGGTCGTACCAAATTCCACTAATCTTCAGTAGCTTTGGATTACAAAGGTTTGGGAACAGTCACTCTGTCCTAGGCTCACTGCCTTTACAAAGTTTCAGGGATTGCTCACTGCTTCCCTCGGGTCACTCGCGTTGACTCCTCCTGGCTGACGGCCCATGGTAAAGTCACACTCAGTTTATAGATGTGAAGGTCTCTTCATCATTGCATAATAATGCATCCTCTGTTGTTTGTAGATGCTCTATTGAAGTCCAATTCTCACCAGAAGATGAATCTAACTTTGGGTTGAGGGTACCGGGCGATCATCAAGCTTTCATGAAGCTTCAAGAGGACAGATGCACTTTAACAACCCCGACACGCTTGTCCAAACCCGATGCACAAGATTCAGTCCCGGCACAAAAGTAACATGCGCGGTACTAATTCGGCGTGCAGGTGACACCAACCTAGTTGTACGACACTACCACTTTCATCTCTGAACTTGCACGACGTTGCACCTTTAACTCCCCAACCGCCTTGGTCGCGCAACCAACAACCGGTGCGCATCCTCTACATGCACGACCCAACAACCACTTGCGTGACTCAACTACTTGTGCGAGGAGAGATCAAAAAATCTCTAAGTCTAGAACTCTGTTCCAAATGAGGAGGGGGAGGGGGTCCTCTATTTATTGGCAAACTTGACCCCCTGCACTGTGGCGCACAAGTCTTCCCTCGGCGCGCAACTCATCCTCCCTAGACTCTTTCGCGCTACTCACTTGCGAAACCACACAAATACTTGCGCGACCTTCTTTCCATTGCCATATTTTGATGTTAAGATCTTGAAAAACAATAGGTGTGCAAGTTTCCAGTCCTCCTAGGCATTGATGTGCAAGTCTCTTCATGGCACGCAGGTCACTTTTGTGACCAGCCCAAAACTTGCGCGACCCTTATCCCTTTTCCATTTTCCCATGTTCTGATCTTGAAAAACATATGGCACACATGTTTCCTCTTCATAAAGTACACGACACACATGCCTATTTTCCAAAAACACTTTTCTCCATTTTCGATTTTCAGGCCCAAAAATTTGGCAAACACTGGGAAACAGCGCCACCTTTAATATTATTGTCTGCTTGAACTGTATGATCTCATTGCTGATACAAATTTTGAACATCAACTGAGGATTGAAAAAAAACACAAATCATATTCCAAATCATGCATATAAGACCATGGTTCGAACAATCTTCCCCTTTGGGTTTGTTGGAAATTAGAAAATAAATTTAATAGATCTGCATCCATGAGCAAACAAAAAATGCAAGAATCAACTCAACCAACACTCTAAGTCTACGTGAGCAATGCTCGGTTTAGAAAACAAGAGAGGAAGCTTGAATTGGGTTCCAGTGTTTTGGAATTCTCAATGATGCCCATGAATCATTACATGATCTATGAAATCCTTATTATCCTTCTCATCCTATCAGTGACACTGAATTCGCATTGTGTCACAGGAGCATTATATGCCTGAAAATTCCTGAATTTGTTCCTTTCTCCCCCATTGTCAATGGACCCAAATATTGGTTATTTGTTCATTGTTCATCTCAAACCATACTCCCCCTAGATAGTATCTCCCCCACAAACCTGCATCACATCCATAAACATATAAAAAAAGTTATCATAGGTGGGGAGAGGGGTATTGCGTAACCTCCTTATGCACTGGGAGGTGGCTGAACACAGAGGTTCAACTGATGCTTCTCAAACATAGCCGCAGACAATGGCTTGGTCAGGATATCAGCCACTTGCACATCAGTTCCCATATGATCCATTCTAATCACCCCTTGTTCAACTTTTTATTTGATAATGTGATACATGATTTCAATATGTTTCGTATGGGAATGCTGAACAAGATTCTTCGTTAGATCAATTGCGCTCTTGTTATCACAGTAAATCACCATAGGTTGGTTTACCTCATCACCTATATATGTTAATTATTACTTCATCCATAGCATTTGAGTGCACACCTTTGTGACAGAGATATACTCAGCTTTAGCAGTACTATGAGATGTACTTTATTGGTTATTTCTCAACCAGCCAACACATTTTTTCCCAATATAGAAGGCTCCACTACTAGTGGACTTTTTGTCTACTACATCACCAGCCCTGTCAGCATCAGAAAACACTGATAATTCATTATCCCTACCTGCAGTAGAAAATAACCCGATGTTATGTGTACCTTGAATGTACTTCATGATTCTTTTTACTACCGCCATATGTTCCTCCTTTAGATTTCTCTGAAAGCAGGCCGCAAGGCATGTGGAAAAGACAATATCCGGTCGTGTCGTTGTTAGGTACAGTGGGCTCCCAATGATCCTCCTGTACATGGTGGGATCAACAGTGTCCCCATCCTCATGTTTTCCAAGTTTAGTTCCAACTGCAATCGGAGTTGACATTGGTTTGGAGTCTTGCATATTAAACTTCTTCAGCAGCTCTCTTGCATATTTTTCATGAGAAATGAATGTGTATTCCTTATTTTGAATCACTTGCATCCACAAGAAATATGTAAGCTCCCCAATCATAGACATTTCAAATTCTTATTTCATGTGGTTGGCAAATTCGTCCACTGATTACAACATGCTGCCACCAAATATGATATCATCAATGTAGACTAGAACCATGAATTGATCTTTTGGAGAATTCTTCACAACGAGATTGTGATCTACTCCTCCTCTTTTAAATTCCATCTTCTTGAGATATGAATCTAGCCGTGAGTACCATGCCCGTGGTGCCTGCTTCAAACCATATAGAGCTTTCTTCCGTTTGCAGACCTTTGTTTCATCACTACCTAAAACAAATACCACCCGTTGTTCAATGTATACTTCTTCTTCGAGTACACGATTCAATAATGTTGTCTTGAAATCCATTTGATATAATTTATATCCAATTTGGAGTTCCATGGCAAGGAAAAGCCTGGTTGACTCCATTCTAGCCACTGGTGCAAAGGTTTCATCGACATCATTGCATTCAATATGGGAGTATCCTTTACATACTAGTCATGCCTTGTTTCTAATGCCACTTCCAAGATCATCAACCTTATTTTTGAAGATCCATTTGGTACCAATCACATTGTGACCTTAGAGTCTCTAGAAATTATCCCATGTCTGATTCTTGTCAATCTAATCTAATTCATCATTCATGGCTTTCACCCAAGATTCATCATTTGTAGATTCTTCGAATGAGGATGGCTCTACAACTGAAAGAAATGCAGATTGCGTGTTATTCCTCATCCTTCATGTTTGAGTGGGTGCACTCCTGTCACCAATTATGTTGGATGGAAGAATATCAGCTCTTCGATTTCTCCTGTGAGGTTCAGTTGCATTCTCTTCAGCCACAGTTTTTTCTTCAGATTCTTCTTCTGAGCCCACATCCTGATGTGACTGCTGAGTGTTTTGTATAACTTCCTCTATTTCTGCATTTGTATTTTCTTCAAGTTAACTTTCTTCCTGACTTTCTATCACATCATCATATGACGTCCTTGAAGCATTTGTGGTTTTCTCTTCAATTATCTTAACATCACTGCTTTCCAAAATCCTTCCTAAATGCTTGTTGAATCATTTGTAGGCTTTGTTGTTCATTGAGTAACCAAGGAAAATTCATTCATTTGCATTGTCACCATACTTCCCTTGTTTTCCTACTTTTTTCTGGATGAATCATTTACTTCCAACAACATGAAAGTATTTGAAAGAGGGATTCCGTGCATGCCACAATTCATATGGTGTTTTCGTCTCACTCATATATAGTCATGTTCGATTCTGAATGTACACTGCAGTTTGAACAGCCACTTTCCAGTAATGTCATGGAATATGACTCTCAATCAGCATAGTTTGTTCCATGTTGTTCACCTGTCGATTCATACATTCAACAACTCCATTTTTTTTGTGTATTTCTCATAGAAGATACCTCATGCGGTATCCCATGCTTCTCCAGACAATTTTCAATTTCAATGGACGTCTATTCTCCTCCATTGTCATATCGCAACACTTTGATTGTTTGTCTAGTATCATTCTCTGTGATTTGCTGATATGTTTTCATGCAGTCAAGGACTTGTCGTTTCCTGTGGATGACCATAACACATGCCATTATACTATAATCATCTATGAAAAGTACAAAGTGCCTTTCTCCATCAGTTCCAGCAACATTTTTCGGCCCACATATATCTGTATGAATCAGATCAAGAAGGTGAGATGCACTTTTCTTCTTTGGCCGATATGAACTGCAGACCAGCTTCCCATGAATGCAAGCATCACCTGAATTTTCACGCTCATGCTTCAGGTTGGGAATGTCAATGAAAATTATATATTTTTATATTTTCTCCATGTCTTTTTGATTGATGTGTTCCAGTCGCCGATGCCACAAATTTTTTTCGTCTTCAACAGTCATGTAACATACATTTTCTTCACTATCAACCAGATACAAGTTTCCATCTATTCTGTATCCCTTCATAAGTGAATTCCCTGCCTTTCCCTTGATAGTGCGGCCTTTCTGATTAAAAGTAACTATACGTCCCGAGTCACAGAGTTGACTCACGCTGCGGATATTATGATGTAGTCCATCTACGTAACGGACTTCAATATTCTTTAGTTCTCCATTAGATAATTCTGTACATCCACTCCCTTTGATTTTTAGAGCTCCATCTTTACCAAATCGTATTGTACCATCAACCTTCCTTTTGATATCCGTTAACAGGCCGACATTATTTGTCATATGAGATGAACAAACACTATCTAGAATCCAGGTACTGTTGTTCTTTAAAGATTTGAGGGCCACCTCTGCAAGGTTTGATTTCTCAATCTTCTTCATTTCCTTCCATGAGACATTGGATTGAGTATATAGTACTGATGGCCTTTCAATTATCTCTTCTGCATACCCAGGTTCTTCATAGTTAAAATCTTCTTTTAGAGGAGAGAACCGATTTGAGAGAGAAATACGGTCTTGCTTTCGCGACTTTACTTGTCTTGAAATCCGGTATGAGGTGTCCATGTCCCTTCTCTACCTGCAATTAGCAGCCTTATGACCAAAGTTAGAACAATGATAACAATATCCAAAGAAATTTTTTCTTCTATAAGAATTAGGATTTGAATTTGTTCTCCTTTGTTGAACTTCTATATCATCTCCATTCAAATAAATTCATGCCTCTTCGCAATAAGAAATGGTATGGCCCAGATAGTAATAGAACTGACACTTCAAAAGAGGAAATGTATTCTCAATTGGATTTATCCTCATACCATCTTACTTGGGAGAATAGTTAGACTATCTGTCATTTCTGAATGTCTGAGGATAATTTTATGTTCTCGTTTTAGTTTGGATTGAGGGTTCCTTTTTCAGCACTTTCGGCAACGTTTCAACATGTTCAACTTCCATCTTATCTTTCTTTTGTATCTTTTCACTTCCAGATATTTATGTCTCATCTTCAAAGCCAATTCCACTCTTTCCAATGAAAGTTGGTTTTTGATCACTCAAGATTTTTCCAACCCCATTTGAACCACACTTGTCTCTTGCCAGTAATTCAGCTACTAAGAATCATCCAAACTGTATTTTCTTCCTTGATTCTTTTTAAATTGATTCAGTTTCAAGTTTAATCCTTAGAGTAACAACTTCCTCTTCAAGTCCCTCAGAAGTCTTGTATTTTTCATTTAGTCTGGAGGTGATGTCATTGATGACCTTTTCCTGCTCTTCAATTATCAGCTTCAGATCCACTACATCATTATTGCTTTCAATTATTTTATACTGTACCTTCAAAAATTCTTCCAGTCGTTCAATTTCAGCTTCAATTTGATCAACGTATTCAGTTGATTCTTCTACAATTAATTTCGACTTATTACAACTCTTAATTTTAGTCTTAATCTTCTTAACTGCATCCTTATGTTGCATCTCCAGATCTACACAAGTTCTCAGTTGTTTTTCTCCACCAGTATCTTCTAACTTTTCAACAGTGGCCATCAAGGAAGCATGGTTCCCAGTTTTGAATTCTAGTTATTCTCCATCACACAATTCATTATCCTTTTCTTCCTCTTCATAGAAAAAACTCTTCCATTTCCTTTTCTTTCCAGATTTGAAGTCTCCCTTTTTGATGAACCTTCTATGAGGATTATTGAAGCTTTCATCTTCACTATCTTCATCATTGATCTTTCTTGTGCACTGAGAGGCAATGTGCACAACGTTTCCACAATGAATACATGCGAGAGGTAACATCCCTTTGAATTTCCCTATTCCCTTCTGGAACTTCATTGCAATGAGAGAAAGAATTTCATTTTTTCTTCGTAATTTCACCACTACTATCTTTTGTGATTTTCAGTTTATCCATGGACTTGAATTCCATTTCCTTGCTCACATGATTCATAGCATCTTCTGGTTTGACTTCCATTATATATGCTACCAAGCTGCTCAGTAGATCATCCAGAAAAAGTTTGGAATGATCTCATTCCTCAAGAGATGACACCTTTGTATTGTACAGAGGTGGAAGTCTTCTTAATATTTTCTTTACAATATCAATTTATTAGATTTCTTCTCCTAGACCCTGAATTTCTCCAACCACTTTAGTAATTCGATTGAAGAATGAGTCTGCATTCTCATCTGGATGCATCTTTATATCATCAAACCGATTGTGCAGCACTTGTAGTTTCACCTCCTTCACTTTTCTATATCCTTCATAAATATTTATGAGTTTATCACACATGGATTTTACTGAGGTTAAATTCATCACTATTATGTAGATCTGATCAGAAAGGGCTGTAGTGAGTGCATTTTGTGCTTTAGAATCTACATCATGAATTTTCATGTTTGTTTCAGTCATACTCAGGCATGTTGGATAAGTGACATGTATTCCTTTAACGGTAGAAAAAAGAACATCCATTCCAAGAGATCTTATATTAGATATCATTTTGTTCTTCCAGATCTAGAAATTACTTCCATCGAAGTGAGGGATTCTCCCGAAATTGAATGCATTCTCCAGAACGATAAAGGACAGATTAAACACCAGCAACCTTTACCCTCTAATACCACTTGAAGGACCCAGGGACACCCTGAGAGGGGAGGGGTGAATCAGGGTGAAATTTTTTTCTTTTAATGTGATGGATCTTTTTTCCACGTTGGTAGGAACTTGTTGAACTTGTATGATGAATATGATCAGAAAGAAAACATTCACATGCACAGAGATGACACAACACTTTTTTACTTGGTTCACCACTAAGGGCTACGTCCAAGGAGCATAAGCCGACAAGTTTTCGGTCTTAAAAAATTCCACTAATATTTACTAGATATGGATTACAAAGGTTCGGGCACAATCACTGTGTCCTAGGCTCACTTCCTTTACAAAGGTTTAGGGATAGCTCACTGCTTCCCTCGGGTCACTCGCGTTGACTCCCCTTGGCTCACTGCCCTTCGTAAAGTCACAATCAGTTTATAGACGTGAAGTTCTCTTCATCATTTCATATGAATGCATCCTTCATTGTATATAGATGCTCTATTGAAGTCCAATTCTCACCAGAAGATGAATCTCACTTTGCACTGAGGGTACCAGGCGATCTTCCAGCTTTCGTGCAGCTTCAAGAGGACAAATGTACTTTAACAACCCTGGCATTCTTGTCCAAGCCCGGCACGCAAGATTCAATCCCTGCACGCAAGTCACTTGCGCAGTAGTAATTTGGTGAGCAGGTGACACCAACCAACTTGCGCGACACTACCTATTTCAACGCTAAACTTAAGCAATGTTGTGCCTTTTACTCCCCAACCGCCTTTGTTGCGCAACCAACAACCGGCGTGCAGCCTCTACATGCGTGACCCAACAACCACTTGCGCGACTAAACTACATGCACGACGAGAGCTCAAAAAATCTCTAAGTCTTGAACTCCGTTCCAAATGAGGTGGGGGTCCACTATTTATAGGCAAACTGGACACCCTGCATGGTGGCGCGCAATTCATCCCATGACACGCAGGTTCCGGCGTGCACCTCATCCTCCCAAGCCTCTGTCATGCTACTCACTTGCGCAACAACACAAATACTTGCACGACCTTATTTCGTTTTCCATATTTTGAAGATATGATCTTGAAAAACAATAGGCGTTCAAGTTTCCAGTCCTCCTTAGCATTGACGCGCAAGTCTCTTCACGGCGCGCAGGTCACTTTCGTGACCAGCCCAAAACTTGTGCGACCCTTATCCCTTTGCCATTTTTCCATGTTCTAATCTTGAAAAACATATGGCGCACATGTTTCATCTTCATTAAGTACACTTCAAACAAGTATATTTTCCAAAAACACTTTTCTCCATTTGACGATTTTCAGGCCCAAAAATTTGGCAAACTCTGGGAAAAGATGGCACCTTCAATACTGTTGTCTGCTTGAACTGTATGATCTCTTTGCTGGTACACATTTTGAACATCCACTGAGGATTTAAAACAAACACAAATCATACTCCAAATCATGCATAGAAGACCATGGTTCCAACAATCTACCCCTTAGGGTTTGTTGGTAATCAGAAAATAAATTCAATAGATCTGTATCCACGTGCAAACCAAAAATGCATGAATCAACTCAGCCAACACTCTAAGACTACATAAGCAATGCCCGGTGTAGAAAACAAGAGAGGAATCTTCAATTGGGTTCCAGTGTTTTGGAATTCTCAATGATTCCCATGAGTCATTACATGATCGATGAAATCCTTATTATCATTCTCATCCTATCAATGACACTGAATTTTCATTGTGTCACAGGAGCATTATATGCCTCAAAATTCCTGAATTTATTCCTTTCTCCCCCATTGAAAATAAACCCAAATCTTGGTTATTTTTTCATTGTTCATCTCAAACCATACTCCCCTTGGATAGTATCTCCCCCACAAACCTGCATCACATCCATAAACAGCTAAAAACAATTATCATAGGCGCGGAGAGGGGTATTGCGTAACCTCCTTATACACTAGGAGGTGGCTGAACACCGAGGATAAACTGATGCTTCTCAAACATAGCTACGGATAGTGGATTGGTCAGGATATCAGCCACTTGATCATCAGTTCCCACATTTTCTAATCACCACTTGTTCAACTTTTTCTTTGATAATGTGATACCTGATTTCAATATGTTTCATACAAGAATGCTGAATAGGATTCTTCGTAAGATCAATTGTGCTCTTGTTATCACAGTAAATCACCATTGGTTGGTTTTCCTAATCACAAATATATGATAATTTTTGCTTCATCCATAGTAGTTGAGTGCATGCCTTTGTGGAAGCGATATACTCAGCCTAAGCAATACTAAGAGAAGTAGTTTATTGTTTCTTGCTCAACCAACCAACACATTTCTGCCCAATATAGAAGGCCCCATCACTAGTGGAATTTTTTTCTACTACATCACCAGCCCAGTCAGCATCAGAAAGTGATAATAATTCACTATCCCTGCCTGTATAAAAATATAACCTGATGTTATGTGTACCTTGAATGTACCTCATGATTCTTTTTAATCTCTCCATATGTTCCTCCTTTGGATTACTATGAAAGCAGGCCGCAAGGCATGTGGCAAAGACAAAATCTTGTCGTTTTGCTGTCAGGTACAGTAGGCTACCAATGATCCTCATGTACATGGTGGGATCAACAGAGTCCCCATCCTCATGTTTTCCATGTTTATTTCCAACTGCAATCGGAGTTGACATTAGTTTGGAGTCTTTCATATTAAACTTCTTCAGCAGCTCTCTTGCATATATTTCTTGATAAATGAAAGTGTATTCCTTCTTTTGAATCACCTGTAGCACCAAGAAATATATAGGCTCCCCTATCATAGACATTTCAAATTATGACTTCATGAGGTTGGAAAATTCGTCCACTAATTTTTACCTGCTGCCACTAAATATGATATCATCAATGTAGACTAGAACCATGAATTGATCTTTTGGATAATTCTTCACATAGATATTGTGATATAATCCTCCTATTTTTAATTCTAGCTTCTTGAGATATGAATCTAGCCGTGATTACCATGCATGTGGTGCCTACTTCAAACCATATAGAGCTTTCTTCTGTTTGCAGACCTTTGTTTCATCAGTACCTAAAACAAAGCCCACTGGTTGTTCAATGTAGACTTCTTCTTCGAGTACACCATTCATGAATGTTGTCTTGACATCAATTTGATATAATTTATATCCTTTTTGGAGTTCCATGGCAAGGAAAACCCTGATTGACCCGAGTCTCGCCACTAGTTCAATGGTTTCTTCGACATCAATGCCTTCAATCTGGGAGTATCCTTTACATAACAGTCGTTCCTTGTTTCTGATGACAATTCCATGCTTAGCAAAATTATTTTTAAAGATCCATTTGGTAGCAATCACATTGTGACCTTCGAGTATCTGGACATGGTCCCATGACTGATTCTTGTCAATCTGATTTAATTCATCATTCATGGCTTTCACCCATGATTCATCATTTTCAGCTTCTTCGAATGTGGATGGCTCTACAACTGAAAGAAATGCAGATTGCGTGTTATTCCTCATCCTTCATGTTTGAGTGGGTGAAATCCTGTCACCAATTTTGTTGGATGGATCAATCTCAGCTCTTTGATTTCTCCTGTGAGGTTCAGTTGCATTCTCTTTAGCCACAGTTTCTTCTTCAAATTCTTCTTTTGAGTCCACACCCTAATGTGACTGGTGAGTGTTCTGTACAACTTCCTCCATTTCTGCATTTATATTTTCTTCATGTTAAATTTCTTCCTGACTTTCTATCACATCAGCATATGACGTCCTTGAAGCATTTGTGGTTTTTTCATCAATTATCATAACATCACTGCTATCCACAATTCTTCTTAAATTCTTGATGAAACATTTGTAGGCTTTGCTGTTCATTGAGTAACTGAGGAAAATTCTTTCATCTTCATTGTCACCATACTTCCCTAGTTTTCGTTCTTTGTTCCTGATGAAGTATTTACATCCAAAGACATGAATGTATTTGAAAGAGGGCTTCTGTCCATGCCACAATTCATATGGTGTTTTCATCTCACCAATATAAAGTCTTGTTCGATTCTGAATGTACACTGCAGTTTGAACAACCTCATTCATGTAATGTCGTGGAATATGACTCTGAATCAGCATAGTTCGTTCCATGTTGTTCACCTGTCGATTCCAAAGTTCAACAACTCCATTTTTTTGTGGAGTTCTCACAGCAGCTACCTCATGCTGTATCCCATGCTTGTCCAGATAATTTTCAAATTCAATGGACATGTATTCTCCTCCATTGTCAGATCGCAACACTTTGATTTTTTGTCCAGTATCATTCTTGGCGATTTGCAGATATGTTTTCATGCAGTCAAGGACCTGTCGTTTCCTGTGGATGACCATAACACATGCCATTCTACTGTAATAATCAATGAAAAGTACAAAGTACCTTTCTCCATGAGTTCAAGCAACATTTATCAGCCCACATACTTCTGTATGAATATGATAAAGAAGGTCAGATGGCCTTTTCTTCTTGGCAGATATGAACTGCAGACCAGCTTCCCACGAATGCAAGCATCACAAGATTTTTCACGCTCACGCATCAGGTTGGGAATGTCCATGAAAATTCTCAATTTTGATATTTTATCCATGTCTTGTTCATTGATGTGTCCTAGTCTCCGATGCCACAAATTTTTTTCTTCTTCAACAGTCATATAATAGACATTTTCTTCACTATCAACCAGATACAAGTTGCCATCTGTTTTGCATCCCTTCATAAATTAATTGCATGTCATTCCCTCGATAGTGCTGCCTTTCTGATTAAAAGTAACTATAAGTCCTGAGTCACAGAGTTGACTCACGCTGAGTATATTATGATGTAGGCCATCTACCTAAAGGACTTATGTCTTCTTTAGTTCTACATTAGATAATTCTCTACTTCCACTCCCTTTGATTTTTAGAGCTCCATAATTACCAAATCATATGGTACCATCAACCTTCCTTTTGATATCCATTAATAGGACAACATTACCTGTCATATGAGATGAAAAACTGCTATCTAGAATCCATGTACTATTGTTCTTTGTATCTTTGAGGGCCACCTCTACAAGCTTGGATTTCTCAATCTTCTTCCTTTACTTCAATGAGACATTGGATTGAGTATATAGTACTGATGTCCATTCAATTATCTCTTCTTCATACCCAGGTTCTTCATAGTCGAAATCTTCTTTGAGAGGAGAGAACCTATTTGAGAGAGAAACACTGTCTTGCTTTAGAGACTTGACTTGTCATGAACTCCAGTATGAGGTGTCCATGTCCCTTCCTTGTCTGCAATTATCATCCTTATGACCAATGTTAGAACAATGATAATAATATCCAAAGAAATTTTTTCTTATATAAGATTAAGGATATGAATTTTTTCTCCTTTGTTGAACTTCTATATCTTCTCCATTCAGATAGTTTCTATCCTCTTCACAATAAGACATGGTATGGCCCAGATAGCCACAGAACTGACACTTCATGAGAGGAAATGTATTATCACTTGAATTTATCCTGATACCTTTTTCCTTGGGAGAATAGTTAGACTTTCTGTCATTTCTGAATTTTTGAGGATAATTTTCTGTTCTCCTTTTAGTTTGGATTGAGGGTTCCTTTTTCAGCACTTTAGGAAACGTTTCAACATGTTCAACTTTAATCTTCTCCTTCTTTTGTATCTTTTCACTTCCAGCAGTTGATGTCTCAGCTTCACAGCTATTTCGACTCTTTCCTATGCAAGTGGGTCTTTGATCACTCATGATTTTTCCAACCCCATCTGAACCACACTTGTCTCTTGCTAGTAATTATGCATCTAAGAATCTTTTAAACTGTATTTTCTTCCTTGATTATTTTGGAATTGATTCAGTCTCAATTTTACTCCTTAGATTAACAACATCCTCTTCAAGACCCTCAGCAGTCTTAAATTTTTCATTTAGTCTGGAGGTGAGGTCATTGATGACCTTTTCCTGCTCTTCAATTATCAGCTTCAGATCCACTAAATCATCCTTGCTTTCAATTATTTTAGACTTTACGTTCACAAATTCTTCCAGTCATTCAATTTCATCTTCAATTTGATCAACATATTCAGTTGATTCTTTTACAATTGATTTACACTTATTGCAACTCTTAATTTTAGTCTTAACCTTATTAACTGCATCCTTAAGTTGCATCTCAGGATCTACACAAGTTCTTAGTTGTTTTTCTCCACCATTATCTTCTGACTTTTCAATAGTGGCCATCATGGAAGCATGGTTCCCAGTTTTGAATTCTGGTTCTTCTTCATCACAGAATTCATTATCATCATCTTCCTCTTCACAGAAAAAACTATTCCTTTTCATTTTCTTTCCATATTTTAAGTCTCCCTTTTTAAAGAACATTCTCTGAGGATTCTCGAAACATTCATCTTCATTTTCTTCATCATTGATCTTTCTTGTGCACTGAGAGGAAATGTGCCCATCTTTTCCACAACGAAAAAATGTGAGAGGTAATATCCCTATGAATTTCCCTTTTCCCTTCTGGAACTTCTTTGTATAGAGATAAAGAATTTCTTTTTCTTTTTCATCTTCACCACTACTATATTTTATGATTTTCAGTTTATCCATGGCCTTGAATGACATTTTCTTTCTCACACAAGTCGTAGCATCTTCTGGTTTGACTCTCATTTTATATGTTACCAAGCTTCTTAGTAGATCATCCAGAGAAATTTTGGAAAGATCTCTTTCCTCAAGAGCTGACACATTTTTATTGTACATAGGTTGAAGTCTTCTTCATATTTTATTTACAATATCAATGTCTTTGATTTCTTCTCCTAGACCCAGAATTGCTCCAACCACTCATTAATTCAATTGAAGAATGAGTCTGCATTCTCATCTGGATGCATCTTTTGTTCATCAAACCGATTGTCCAGCACTTGTAGTTTCACCACCTTCACTTTTCTATCTCCTTCATAAATATTCTCGAGTTTATCCCACATGGATTTTTCTGAGGTGCAATTCATCACTTTTAGGTAGATCGGATCAGAAAGGGCTGTAGTGAGTGCATTTTGTGCTTTAGCATCTGCATCAAGAATTTTCATGATTGTTTCAGTCATAGCCAGGCCTGTTGGATAAGTGACTTGTATTCCTTGCACTGTAGAAAAAAGAACTTCCATTCCAAGAGATATTAGATGAGATCTCATTCTGTTCTTACAGATGTGGAAATTACTTCCATCGATGTGAGGGAATCTCCTGACATTGACTGCGTTCTCCATGACGATAAAGGACAAATTAAACACCAACAACCTTTACCCTCTGATACCACTTGAAGGACCCAGGGA
The DNA here is from genome assembly GCA_963277665.1 of Viscum album. Classification (NCBI taxonomy): domain Eukaryota; kingdom Viridiplantae; phylum Streptophyta; class Magnoliopsida; order Santalales; family Viscaceae; genus Viscum; species Viscum album. The sequence continues at coordinate 193,982,423 of OY728157.1, read as the reverse complement.
CACCCTGAGAGGGGAGGGATGAATAAGGGTAACAACTTCTTCATTTAATGTGATGGATCTTGTTCACACGTTGGTTGGAACTTGTTGACCCTTTATGATGAATATTATTAGAAAGCAAACATTCACATGCACAGAGATGACACAACACTTTTTACTTGGTTCACCACTAAGGGATACGTCCAAGGAGCATACACCGACAAGTTTTCGGTCGTACCAAATTCAACTAATCTTCACTACTCGTGGATTACAAAGGATCGGGAACAGTCACTCTATCCTAGGCTCACTGCATTTACAATGGTTCCGGGATAGCTCACTGCTTCCCTCGGGTCACTCGCGTTGACTCCCCCTCCTGGCTCACTGCCCTTGGTAATGTCACACTCAGTTTATAGACGTGAAGGTCTCTTAATCATTGTATAAGAATGAATCCCCTATTGTATGTAGATGATCTATTGAAGTCCAATTCTCACCAGAAGATGAATCTCACTTTGCACTAAGGGTACCGGGCGATCTTCCAGCTTTCGTGCAGTTTCAAGAGGGCAGATGTACTTTAACAACCCTGGCGCGCTTGTCCATGCCCGGCGTGCAAGATTCAATCCCTACACACAAGTCACCTAAGCGGTACTAATTCGGCGCGCAGGTGAAACCAACCCACTTTGGTGACACTACCACTTTCAACTCTGAACTTGAGCGACGTTGCGCCTTTAACTCCCCAACCGCCTTGGTCGCGCAAACAACAACCGGCGCACAGCCTCTACATGTGCGATCCAACAACCACTTGTGCGACTAAAATACTTGCACGACGAGAGCTAAAAAAATCTCTAAGTCTTGAACTCAGTTCAAAATGAGGTGGGGGTCCTCTATTTATAGGCAAACTGGACCCCCTGCACGATGGCACACAAGTCTTCCCTCGGCGCGCAGGTTCCGGCGTGCAGCTCATCCTCCCTAGCCTATGTCGCGCTACTCACTTGTGCAACCACACAAATACTTGCGCGACTTTATTTAGTTTTCCATATTTTGATGTTATGATCTTGAAAAACAATAGACGTGAACGTTTCCATTCCTCCTAGGCATTGACATGCAAGTCTCTTCATGGCGGGTAGGTCACTTTCATGACCAGCCCAAAACTTGTACGAACCTTATCCCTTTGCCATTTTCCCATGTTATGATCTTGAAAAACTTATGAAATAGCACCACCTTCAATACTATTGTCTTCTTGAACTGTATGATCTCTTTACTGGTACACATTCTAAACTTCCACAGAGGATTGACAATAAACAGAAATCATAATCCAAATCATGCATAGAAGATCATGGTTCCAAAAGTTCTAGCATGGTGGAACACACTGAAATCTCCATAGTGTTTCACCAGGGTGGCAGGTCATGCCAAAATAATTTTTAGTGCATGAGGAAACTGATTGAATTTTGATCTTGTGGAAGGATGGGTCCCCTTCAGTGCTTCTTTCGGTCCATTCATCCAGCATCTAGTGAGATTGGATCTGTATTGACCCCTCTATCATATAAAAGATCCATGAATCAAAATTATGATGGGATTTGGCCTTCTACCATTTGATCAGGATGAGGTGGTAGTGGATGTAGTTGAGGCAGTCAATACTTGAAGCTTCAATAATGGTAGAGTGCATCTCTTCGGGCTAGTTTGGTAGCATCTTAGGGCTTCTATTCAGGACATATTTATACAGTGTATCCAACTCCTGGGTAGAAGAATCCAGGTCCATCTATGGGTAGAGGTAAAATTCTAGTATCATCTACTTTATTTTATGGACCTTTTGATATAGGTTAATCAAACTCTTTTATATCTTCCATGATTGTGGAAATATTGGGTCTTTTTATTGAGTACTTTTGTGGTTTCATTTCTCTTGACATGCCATTAAGAGTCAAGATAGAGGTAATATATTATTTCATGGAGTTCCCCCTAAAAATTGGTGGGTTTCGTTTCTTCTAGGGTTTATTCATCCTCAATATGTTATGGTTCAACATCATTCTCAGTATGGACTAGCTTGTGCCTTATCATACCCATGTGGATTTTTATCACTACTAAGTGTCCTTTATATCACCCATGGAAAACATGTATATCAATATGGTTGAATTGGACATCTTGGTGATGTGGTATGGACCCAAGCATACAGGTCTAGGTGGGGTGACATCTCATATGGCGAGTCTCCTTATGGGTGATCAAGGGATGTATTTATTATAATTCCCTACTATAGCGGATCGTTGTAGGGACATATTATATAAAACATTCTCTATCATACCTCATAATAGAGAGGTCAAGTTCATCAAAGAGGCAGTGTTAGGTGAGACATTAATATCCAATCATCCCTATATGATAGAACCTATAGAGCTCCATGAACACAAAATGTAACATGGAGATCTAGATGAAAAGGGTTTTATCAGACCCAACACATCAATATAGGGTTCTCCTGTAATTTTCACAAAGAAAGTAGAAATTATTCTTTGATTGTGCATTTATTACCACTGACTGAACCATCTTACCATGAAGAATAGAAATCCACTACCTTGTATTGATGACCTCTTCGACCAACACTAAGCAGCTACATTTTTTTCTAAGATTGATTTGAGTTTGGGATACCATCGGGTTCATGTGAGACCATTATATGCACCACATATAGTGTTTTAAAGAGGGTACATATTGTACAAGCACTTTTTTATGCCGTTCATCTTGATGAACCTTATATAAGACATTATGACTTTTATGAATCAGGTTTTCCACCCATGTCTTGATACCTTTATGGTAGTCTTCCTAAAAAAATCCTAGTGTATTCACACTCTAGACTCGACCATGCTAATCTTATTTAGATTATGAGGAATACACTCAGATAGAACCAACTATATGTGAAACTCATAAAATTCCTGTTTTGGATCAGCAAGGTTCACTTCTGGGATCATATCATGTTGAAGGAATACATGTCGATTGGAACAAAAAAGGTGATAATTGTGGTTTACTAATACAATCCGAAGAATATGTTTGACATACGCATCTTCTTGGGGTAGCTGGATATTATTGGATATTCTTCCCAGAATTCTCATTCCTCGTAGCACCAATCATGGGATTGGACAAGAAGGGTGGAAGTTTTTATGGTTTGAATCTTGTGAGATAGCTTATCAAGAGTTATAGGGACGTCTCACTTCAACACTAATCCTGATTCTACCTGATTTGAGAAGAGGCTATAATTTCTACTGTGATGCTTCAGGGATTGGTTTGGGTGTATTTTTGATGTAAGGTGACTGAGTCGTGGAATATGGGTCTTGCTAGCTGAGGTCTCATGAGTGGAATTACCCTCTACATGACCTTGATCTACCAGTTTTGGTTCATCATCTATGTTGCTGGAGGCACTACTTGTTAAGAGATTAATTCATTATTTACATGGATTATAAAAATCTCAAATAAATCTCTATAGAGTGATATTTGAATAAAAAATGGTGCAAGTGGTTGAATACCTACAATCATTCTATTTTTATCTTGCTTACACACCCATAATGGGAAATCCCATTACTGATGCCTTAATCTGGGAGAAAAAGATGAAAACCATCAAGGAGGTCAGTAGTGAGTGGTAGATTATGGCTATATTCTCTATGATACATCATGAGGTTCAGGAATAGCATGGAAAACCTCTCTTAGCAGATCTAGAAATTACATCATCCCTTTTAGAGTGAGTCCATATAAGGTAGCTATCTGATACCGAGGGCCTCAGATTGAGGGACTATGTTACATGAGAGAACATGCCTTATAGTCAGGTTATTAATGGTAGTGAAACCCTACTCTTATATGGCCGTGTATGGGTGCCTTCAAATATATGAGAAGAGAATACAAGGGAATCACATTCCTCTGTTTGGGATGTTCATCCTGGCGTTACCATGATTTATAGAGATATACATCGTCTGCATTGGTGGCTAGGTAATAAGAGGCATATAGAAGGTTTTATCACTTAGTTATCCACATATTAGTAGGTGAAGAGATTGTACCTGTGACATACAGAAATTCGACATCCTATTTACTTTCCTAAGTGGAAATGGAATGTTGCCACTATGGATTTTGTGACAAGATTTCCGAGATCCACTTGGGAAAATGATTTCATATTGGTGATCATCAACTAGTTGTAAAAGGATGAATTCTTATTACATATCCATAAAACCTTATCAATTGATGAGATAGGAAGGATTTACATATGAGATATGGCGTGACTTCATGGTCTACCCCATTCCACAATTTTAGACTGAGTCACCTATTTCACATCACAGTCCTAGAAATGGTTTGATATGGAACTGGGTTCATAGGTGATATTTCGTACAACATATCACCCTCAGAACAATGGTTACTTCTAGAAAATAATAAGGGTGTTAGGGGATATGATTCACAATTACATCCTTGATTTTAGAGGTTAATAGTAAAAGAATATTTCTATGGTTATGTTTTCCTACAAAAACAGTTTTCAGAAAATGATTCAGATGGGTCTATACGCGACCCTCTATAGTTTACTATTCTATACACCATTATACTGGCTTGAGGTAGGTGTGGAAACTCTAATAGGCCCTCATATCTTTCAGGATACATTATAGTAAGTCTATCTCATTCAAAGGCATATGGTTACAGCTTAGTCTTGGAAAATGTTTAAATTTGTTCGGCATCATAGACATCTAGAGTTCAATGCTGGATATCAATTCATTATGCTTGTATCACATAGATTGGGTCATAGATGATTTAGGAAATAGGGCATGTTATCACCTTGATTTGTTGGGCCTTTTGAGAAAGTTGAGTGAGTCGGTTCGATAGCCTATTTGTTGTTGTTACCTCATAGGTACAGTCCCATGAATGATTCCATACACATATCTCATATTGGATAATGTCACCCTAACCTATCACATTCATTTGAACCCAAGGATATTGACCTAGAATAGGATGCATCATATGAGGAGAATATGATATGTATCATTGATTTAAGAACCAAGGCTCTCCGGGGTAGATCAGTTCTTTTGTTCCAAGTTTTATAGTAGTAAAAACACCTATAGGATGAGACCTATGAGTGAGAGCCTGATGTATGTGCATAGTGGTTGGATATTTTCCTTGAAAACATCTTATGACCATCATAAGGGAGACTCAGGGAAGAGTTGTCTTAAGGAGGGGATGTGGTAATGTCCTATCTTTTCTAAAAGGTACGCACCATTCTTTTTTTTCTTAAATATCCTTTGTTTAGCCCAAATAATGATTCCTAATGGAGTAAGGGGGTATCTGGTGTGTCTGGAGCGTGTTCGGATCCTAGAGCTCTGGAAATTAAAGAGGTAGACTGGGTTTCACCATCAGTAGAAACGGTGCCACCCATCTGACATTATTTCCCTAAAATGTGCTGTTAGAGACAGTGGGGTGCTGGGGGCCATACATTTTGTCTGCAACCATGAAACTAGCTATAGATTTTTGGATTGTGGATTATGGATGGTTTGAACATGTTTATAAAAAGTGTATTCATAACCATGTGGGGGTGAACCTTTAAAGTAGTGGTTTGGCGCATGGTTTAACCAACGCTGAAGAAAAACTGTGAGACCTTGTTTTGAGGGTAAAATACCCATTTTTCATTAATTAAAATTTTAAATATTATTATTATTTTTCCCTCTCTTCTATAGTGGTGTATCCCTCCCACCTTACGCACGAGATCCTCCTCTACTATTCATAGGGTTTGTGATAACTCCTTCAATTAGACTCCAAAAATCTTCCCATTGGATGCATTCTAAATCCCTCGGTAATATCTTTAATCTTATCCTTTATATTTCATATTTCCTCTATCATCTGTTGAGTTATCTAGGTGTGACCTTTTTCAGCCTATTTTCAGTTTGTATGATGATTTCTTCGTTCCCCCAATTCTAGGTCGAATCAAACCTTAAAAAATGAAGAGTGTATTGATGTGACATTGAGATAGGTGGTTTAGGCATTTCTTGATCTTTTTCTTTCTTTAATGTGGGTTTTCCATTGTGTTATTCAACAGAACCTTCCAGTGACACATTAAATTTGATAAATATAATGAATTGAACATATTTCCATGTTTGAAACCATCTTTGTGTGTAACGAATCACTATCATGGGTGATCTCTTTGACCAAATCCACCCAAACGTGTATGTTTTCTCTCATAGCGGCCTTTTTCCCAAACCAAACATGGTCAAACACCTCTTTAGGCATAAATACATTTTAATAAATGCTTTAAAAAGATGAATTGATTTAAGATGCTAACCACCAGTGGGTGTGTGGGTTGCACCATGTTATATGACTTAATTTATAAATTGAGTTGAGATTGAAATGTGAGCCATGGGTTAGGCATCTTCTTATAATTTCATATATTACATGTCCATTGACTATGTCTAATTCTCCATGCCTTGTACAATTTTTTATGATTATTTCCATATGATCATGTTTTATAGCTTCAATAATTAGGATAATTTCATATGACTTATCTATATTCCTTATACCTGGATCTTTGTTCTTAATTCTATGTACTCATTTCCTTATGCCATAATTGATTGTCATGAATTGGGCATTATGCTTGGTTAACTTGTTAGCATGTGATATTGCCATTCCTTATTACTAAAATGTGATTAGACATTAAATTCTTATTAAATATCCATAGTATTGTTTAATGGATATTATTATTTCCTAAACCCTATATAGTTTTACCTACACTATTTACTTTGAAATTTATTTGATTAACTAGGGAAATATTGATAAATATGTATCCTTTACTCAATAAGGATATTTGGTAAGGTACATTGTCTATATGCTAAATAGATTATTCAATATATTAGAAATTATTTTCACCTATATTTCATAGGTTGGAGACTATATATAGTAAGGACATCAATGCATTGGTTGACTCATTAGATGAATTTGTTGGCCAAATTAGAAGGATTTTTACCCAGCTTTTTTAAACTGTCATGCGAAAGGACTTGATAGTCAAGTTCAAATGTGTAAGGGAAACATGGAGTCCAATAAATAAACATTTCCTTCATTGAGAATTTAGTTATTATTATTTTCCATGATATTTTTTCTATTAAATTATCTATGGATTAATTTCAATCTCAGTTTACTGATTAAATGAAATGTGTTTTCGTTATTTATCTTTCCATATTGATTATGTCTTATCCAGATATTTATGTGGCATTTGTGTTTAGTTATCTACCTTGAAATATAGATTATAATTATTGATTCATGATATATTCTATCATACCTAACCCTTAATGATCATTGTATCTCACCTTTATTTTTATTCCTTTCCCTGGGATATGAAGATGAATTCTTGGAATGAGATTTAGGGATGTTGATATTTTAATTTTTTACGCTTTATTTTTGATTTCCCTGTATAATATGGTCATAATGTATGTAATATAGTTTTCCAAAATTTTTAAACTATATAGTCTTCTGGGATTTGAATCTTATTTCTATGCTAATTTAATAAATTAAGACATTGGTTCTGGGCCACTAGGGATCGGTTCGTTACATAAATCATCAAAAAATGCCCTAAGAATCAACCTAGATCTAAGGGGCTTAAGGATGAAGAGTGGAGGAGGTGGTTGGGACATGGTTAGGTGAGGGATGAAGATTAGGGGTTATCCTCTTAGAGATTTGGGAGGAAAAATCATTCATTTTCCATATTTTAAGGGTTCAAATGGTTATCCAAACCATGAACCAACCATGCATCCTTCACTATCCAAGTTGACCACCCAGTTATGATTAGTTCATATGGTTAGTTAAAACATGAGCTAATTGTGTAACTCGGTCTACAACATTTCAAATTGTCTTCATGTAACTAAGTGGTGAATGTGTATTTCACCCCATGACAATCCAATCCACATTGTTTAGACAAAAATCTGAATAGATAACATTTCATCATGTTCTAACCATAAAAACTAATCACGCTCTTCATAGAATGAACTAAAAACCTATGCACACTCTGTGTGCTTCCTGGTTTCCCCTAAACCATGCACACCAAAATTCATACCAGGTCATAAATCCTCAAAAAATCTAAAATTTTACCCAAATATCATATTACTTACCCAATCACTCAAGTCACACCTCGAGCCTCAAACCATCTAAAAAATCATTACCTCAAAATGATCCAACTCTCAAAATTTCAAACTAAATATCAATTAAAAAAATTACCCATTTTCAATAATTTCAAACACTCAAATATCTTTTAATATTTTTATCTTTAAAGTCACAATGTTTTATAGAATAGTTTAATTGAATCTTTCGAAATTGTGAAAACTCTATTAACTGATTGAGACAACTGACTCTCCTTCACCATCTAATGGAGTTTGAATGCAACAGTTTTGTACATCAGGTTTGTTATACTGAGAAATCCTAAACATATACATTCATATTATTGAAGAGAATCATCATTTATCACACACTATTAGATATATACATCACATGTTCCTAAATCTCTAGGCATAATGCATCAGTCGTGATATTCTCCTTCCCATGGTTATATGCCATAGTATATTTAAATGATTATATGTTTAACTCACCTCAACTTCTAAAGGAGAAGGTCCCTCTTTAAAAATATATACATGAAGTTGTTATGTTTGGTGTATAACTAAAATATCTCACCCTAAATATAATGAAGTAATCATCTCAACATTTTCATTACCACATCAAACTCTAGATCATGTGTCAAGTAGTTTCTCTCATGTGAATTAAACAATTTGGACCCAAAAGTGGCCACTCTCTCATCCTATATCAGAATTTACCCAATCCCAAATCCAGAAGAATCATAATACAGTGTACACATATAACTATAATTATGAAATATTAGGATTGACATAGAATTTAATCGATCATATAGCACCTGAAAGTCTCTCTTTCAAGAATGAAACTAGATGAACTTCAGTTCTTTTTCATCAAGGACAACAATCAATGTTTCCAAATAAGATAAATCCTTGATTAATCATCATTAGTAACCTATCAATCCAAATAATCTTTATATATTGAAGATGTTTTGGGTCATTACAAACAAATAATATCCTTAACCTTCTCTGTGTCCACTAATATGCCTACCTCATATATCATGAACCCCAAATAACTGAACAAAATGATCTAGAACTAAAACTTCAAGATATTAGAATATAGATGATTCTCTCTCAATGTACTTATAATTCTATCAAAACGTAATGTGTTCTCCTATATTAAATAAAATAACCCCATAATATTTGCAATATATGTGACCATGAATGAGTCTAAATAAAAATATAATTCCCTATAAATCAAGTACATAAATATTATCAGTGTGTTCCTAGCTTAAAAAACATCACAAGATTTTAACATAGGTTATGGATGATCCTAAAGGCAATACATGAAATATCCAAAGGCGTCACTCTCTACTTGTGGTAGCCTAACCTCAAAACAATCTTATAAAACTAATTATATCATATCATATGATCAAACAAGTTATCGATATATGGAAGGAGATATAATGGTTATTAATCAACACCTAATTATACCTCTGTTAAAATACACATGAATACAATGAGACATTCACCTTCTTGGTAAAAAAGTAGGATCACTCTACGAGGATGTAATCATATGAATAAATCCCTTGGACTCCAAACCCTCTAGCTGAACCATAATCTATCACTTCACTACAGTAACCATCCTATACTTTAGAATGGATATGTATTTCAAATTATACACAAGATCAATTATAAACTCAATCTCACACTTGGGTGGAAACCCATAATGATAATCAAGAAATTTATATTGGAACAAATGAATTATGGTAGGATATACGGCCTCACAAGTCACCTCATATATTAAAGAAACACTGACCGACTAGTATATAATTTACCTTAGTAGATTAATTTTAGGTCCCAAATGAACTACATATAGATCCTACTCTCTAACATATGTATAATTGTCACCCTCTAAGGATGTAAAAGGTACACATCAATGATAGTGGTCAGTGTGTGATCAATAATGAGTTAAACAATACATCTTGGGGATTATATAGAAATCATCCATCTCTAACATGAATAATTTTCAGATAAATGTATGCCCATTGATGACAATGGTGTACGCAGGACACCTCTGGATACCCTATGATTTCACCTATAAGGTGTATCAAAAAACAACAACCCATATAGATATTTTATTGGTAACCAAGGATCACTAAAAAAATGCTCTAATATAATGGATTTTGATGCAAAAGTATCAAATAAAGTAGATTATAGGGTCAATTCCACAAAAATCATATATATAAATATAGATAGCTCAATTACCTACTTGGAAGGAATCTTATGAATGGCATGAAGTTGTCCAGAATCATATACCTGATCCCCCATAACTTGACTCCCCTGAGGAACCTTTTCTTTTTTTACTACTATAGCTAAGTAATATGATCACCTCCATGACTTGAATAGATGAAGTACTACCAATTTCATAATTTTATTGTGCCTTTATTCCATACCCTAAACCCTAGTTTCGAATAAGTATTTAATATCTCTCCATTCATGGTGAAATTCTACAAAATGTTTTAATTTTCTACAACTCACCATAGGATAAAACATTCTTAACAAAACTATCAAATCTAGTTAATCATTCCCATGGTGTCCGCATAGATAATAATCAACATCAACTCTCCCACTTGATTGAATAATCAAAATGATTCTTCGGTTTCTCTTCCCGTCATCACATTATCGAGACTACTCAAAACATAACTTCCTACTTCCCGATAACCAGCTCCCAAACCCAAAAAAAATCTTGTTTCTTAGATGACCTAACCTCATCTTGGTTCTTCTCAACAATTATGGCTTGATTCATGGCCTCTAAAAAGGATGTTAGCATGAATATTTTTAGTTGGGAATGAATGGAGTGCCTTATTTAATCCTAAATATTCTTGACTCTAGCATCCCTAGAATCCACCAACATAGTTGTTAATAGAATCATATTGGTAATGTGAATGGTATATTTCATCACTAATAATCCCCATATAACAAATTTATAAAATCAAAATCTACGTTAGCCTTTAGAGTCTCTAGGCTGAACTACTCAAAGAAACAAGACTGAAAATCCTTCTAAATCAGCCACACATGTTGTTCTTCCTAAACCAGAATGTACCACTGGTAATTTTTTGGTCCCCAAATCATATAAGTATCAACCTTAACCTATATCTTAGGGTGTATCTCAAGGTGAACAAAAATTGTATGCATCGACTCAATATAAAACATAATTGTCACCCTCACCCATATAGCGTATTGTATTTTACATGTGAAACACAAGTGTCATGTCTAAAATGGTTGGCCTAGACATAAGTGACCCATTCCTGATAGATTTAAATACCAATACAAGACTACCTCTGAGCATCTAATCAATATATTCAATTGGCATAATAGATTACTTTGGGTTTAATACAGGTGGGGTGTGCTCATCCCCACACTTCTAGAGATCAAGTGAAGGTCATCCTGGTGGAATATATATATAATTCCAAGAACATGGCTCATAATATATTTATATAATAGGTATAATATCACAATTTTTAATAAAAAATAATTGGAATATGTCACTCTACCCAAAACACACCCTTTATGATATAAGGGTCTCAAACAATAATTCTCGAGTCTATCATAACCTACCCATTCTTGAGTCAAGTATGACCTCAAAAGGTTCCTATACCAGTCATAGCATATCAAAATAGTGTTTAATAATTATGTATTTATCAAGTATTTTTAATCTTTAAATTTAAATATAAAAGCTCTATATTAGTTTTTGTTGACACTTTATGTAACCCAACACTATATATTAACTAGAATATCAATCATAAGAAAGTATTCAAAATTATTTTGAACCCTAAATGACAAGAATGATTCATGAACACACACATATTATCACCCCAGGATAATACTGAAAACCCATAAATCCTAAATCAATATCAAAATGCATGAACTATAAAAGATACCCAACAGTAAAAGAAAAAACCAAGAATAGAAGTTTCATCCCTGGTGACTTGGACCTCCCTCATATGTGGGTTATATAATCCAATAAAAAGATATATATCTAGACATTTAAACATCCTATCAACTTTATATCATATCCCAAATAGTAATATAAAAGAAAATAGTTCTCTAATACCACTTTTTAATATACATGATCTCGTTCACCTTTTTTGTGATCAAACCAAAGGACCGCGTACCTCAGGTATGCCTCATCATATTCCAAAGGCTACAGACAACTAGAAATGATTTATATATATCACATGGAGCGACTATACCCTCATGTATAGATAAACACAAACATAGTGGAAAAAATACCATAAACTATTCATCATAATAAAAAGGAAGTAAAAGGTTAGATATCACTGTTAAATGCCAAAAAATAGTAAAAATCTACACATTCTATATTACCATGGTTTGAATACACCCCTCAAGGATGAAAAATATATCACTCCTCATATTAAAATTAATGTCAATGAGTTATCTATATCAAATATCACTAGTTCAATGATTTATCACCATCATAATACATTATAGTGAATGATCTATTACCTAACCAGTATCGATGTAAAATAAGTTATCATCGGCTAAATAGACATCATCAATCACAGGATGATGGTACACAACCATTTTCATATTTATGTTGATGATATACCACCATATTATAGATTGAGTGTTTGAGTAATCACAAAATCATCCCATCTGGTTGGATGATATATCACTATTATCACTCTTAATGTGGATGAAATACTACCATGTCAAGTCCCAAAGTGGAAGATGAACCATTAGTACTCTCATTACGTGGATGATGAACTGGTGGTAACAAATCTCATGTGGTCAGTACACCACCAATATTATTTCATGGGTGGACATCATACCGTTGGAAGAAGTCCCCTAGTGGATGATGTAAAATAAGGAAAACACTCATAATCGGATAACTATCCACAAGTGCAAGTTCTCTAGTGGTTGATATACCAATAATACATCATTCTAAAGTTCTAGTAATGTTAAAATTTTATTCTATTCTCAGAAAATTATGTATCACTGCCACACTATAAAGGTGAATGAAAACCCACAAACCTACCCTATGTCAATAGTATACATCTAGTGCACCAAGGAGGATGAGATTCCTCCCCCGATTTACAATTGTAGTAAGGATGCCAATTTATACCAAAAATCCCAAAAATGAATGATACATCCCTAAAATTTACTCAAGGAATTTATAAACATTAAACATATCCAAGTTTATGCTAACAAGTTTCTAACCCTTTTTAGAGTCTCTAGATTGGGTCATCCTACCTCTAACCTTGCTCATACTCAAGAAATTTCTCACCAAAGAATACTCAAGCGGCCTGAACTATGCCACTAGGGTTGGTTCTTAGTCATAGAAACCCATAATGGATTCAAAATCATGGTTTCAAAATCATTTCCATATAAAAGTTGTTAATTGGCGACCAAAGATGTTGATACACAAAACTCGTAGACCACACACAATCTACTAGAGTTCAATTATTGCTATTGAAATTTAATAAAATAAGTTTAATTTAATTTTAGGGTTTATGAAACAAATCAAAATGTTCAAAATTACATACGATGTAGGGAGGTATAAAAATACTTTTAGGTAACCATGGGACTACCTACCTAGGACTAGTGGGGTCAAACACTTGGAAAACCACCCCTTGATCTGGACTCAAATGAGTGTAATCAAGAAACCTAGAAAATTACATATAATTATTCATAATCAATAATTCATTGATAAATAGGGACAAAAATAAATAATATAGAGAATATTATTCATATCCATACCATTTTCAAACTCTTATGCTGAATGGATCGAGAAACTGATGATGAATAGATATGATATCACTTTTGAAAAAGATGTAATAAATGCGAACAATGGGAGGAACCTTCAGTTGTACTAGAGGAAATGAGAGTGAAAACACATTTTATAAAAATTTAACATTTTATTTATTTATTTAGATTAAATTTTTTAAAATAAAACTAATGGTATACAATGGGTACCTACTTCACAGGCTTAGGGTACTCGCCCAGGGGTCACCAGCCACTAGATGGGACTCTTGGAGGCTTTTCGTACACTGACCCATACATTGTGTACCTATTAAAATCTATCAATGAATGTAGTTCCCATTAAATAGATTATTTTCTTGAAATGATCCTAATTTAACTGCTCAAAAAATAATAAATACCCAAAATACTTAAGGTTTGTTGAAATTGAAATTGAAATCATACCTCATATGAATGTGGAATGTTATATATTTGATAGTCACTCATGGATAATAGATTAAAATGATGATAATAAAATAGAACTATAACCACAGAATCATATAATATAAGAAATAAAAGAAAATTTTACTAAATAATTACATTATGATAAGAAAGAAAAATGATTTTAAATCCTTAACTTAGTGAAGGTTCTTAGATTAGAGTCAGCCCTTAGTGCCACAAAAAATCTTTAACATCAAAGATATAGAAATGGAAGAAACACATTAATAAATATATAATGAAATATCTAAAACATTATGTAAAGAGAAATTGGAAGTGGGGGTGAATATTTATAGGTAGGTTGAGTGGAATCCCTTGGAATAATGCATTGATTATTTTTTATTTATCCCAAGTGATCCACTAATCACCAATGTTCCCCATTACCTTTTGTAATGCTCCACTATAATGGTTAATGTCATAACTAGATAAAAGAACCATATTGGATGCATTTAGACATGCCTACATATATATGATGCCATATTTACCATATTGCACTATTTTCTATAGTATGTTACTTTTTCTATAAAAATTTATCAAATTTCACTCCTTACCTAATATCTATGTCCTAATTAAAAATATTTAATATATTTTGTCAAATTAATCCTCTAATTTTGTGAAACATAACTTTTAATCAAATATGATATATTTTAAAAAAATATTATCATATTAAAATTCATTTTATTACTAAAAGAAACGGCACATTTATAACACTTAAGACCTAGATATATAACTCCTTCCTACATCACTGTAAGTCTTAATGGTAAGGGGTTCAATAAGGGTACGTTCATGGGATGGTTTATCCAACATTGATCTAGTAATAATTTCTATTAACATGAATATTTATTTCATATGATTCGCCTAAAACATCAATTATTGAAGTACAACTTTGACTTGGTATCGGGAAAACACTTGTAATGTTACCTCCTTCCAAAGCATTGAAAAATTTACTTCATAAGGGATGTTTATTCTAGTCAAATCCATTGTTTCTCCAATCACCACTAATTAAATATTTTTATTTCCCTTCTTAATAAAACCCAATTATAACAGTTACATTATAACAATGACATAATTGGGTTTTTGAATTTATAATTTGAATGAGATAGATAGAGGTGTGATAAAAGAGTTTGAAATGTAAATAGATATGTAATGGATATTGAAAAAAAATGCGAGATATTAAATTTATGAGATATCCATGTATGGATCTTATAAAAAGGATACCTCGAACCGCTACCAAGGGAGAAGAGAAGAATATGGAGTTAGCTAAGATGTAGCTACCAATAAATGATTTAGGGGTGTCACCTTTTCATTATCCCAAGTGTTGATGATGTTGATTGAAGTTTCAAAAAGATGAACAAACCATTGATGATAGCGTGGGAAGTGATCCATGATGAATGATTCCATGTATCAAAATTATTCTCAATGATAGTAATTTGGAATCATGTCTTGGTAATGAAAATCAAAAGTACAAAATATGGGGAGATCATGGGTGAGAGATAAAATTCTTTCATGTGTTAGAAATTCCTATGGGTGAAAGTAATTCCCACAATTGTGTAGTAAAATTCATTCAAGTAAAACAAATACTTCAGGTGATGGTGTGAGTGATTTTGGGTGTTTTTAGAGATGATCTCTAAGAGATATTGGCAATTTTGGATGTGATAATAAATTGTAGATTTCTTTTGCTGGAGTAAGATTCAACCAAACCGTGTTATTTTTTGTGTTTTATGAGAAATTTTCATTATGACAAAAATATAACCCTCAACAACATGCATCAATTCTTCATGGTTTCAACCTGGTATGATGGAGATAGATCCACATTGAGGTGTTAATTGGATATATATAGAGATGACACCAATAATTGGTGTAATGAATCATGTTAGTATCGACATGGAAGATTCGATGCCGATAGAGATCCATTGAAGGTGGATTCAATAACAATGAAGCCAATAATGGTGGATTAAATGGTGATGGAGCCAATGATCATGGATTACATGATGATAGAGTTGACTATGGATGAACATTAATGTTTTAAATCAAGGCGGAGATTGTTGGATTTTTCGTATTTTAAATTTGAATAAGATAGAGGTAGAAAAAATAGATAAGGGAGTTTGAAAAAATAAGAAATGCAGGATGGAGTTTGAAAAAAAAGAATAGATTTATTTTTTTGAGAGAGAAATGTTTGATTCGTATAAAATGGATGCATTAGACCACTGGAAAAAAAGAAAACAGTAAGTGATAGTTGGGTAAGATGTAGTTGTAATGTCCTGGCCTGAATGACTACTAAATCGTTAGTCGGATTGGTCGCCACATGACCTCAAGCGTGTCTCCCCATACGCCAGAGGATTCCAATAAGAAGCAAGGGTGTAAAGGTAGTCTGTGGGGAGACTATACCCTCATTATTAGAGTGAATATTAGTAATAGATAGTAAAACTGAAAAAATAGTGGAAGCAATGCAAAGCAATAATTAAAACAACATGAGATAATTATAATATAATGGACAATTCTAGTTTATACAATGCATGCTTTCCGATGATGATGCACAATTCAAAAACTGTAAATAATAAAACATGCTTAACATTTCATTTCAATAATGAATAATTGAAATTAAATCCCAAAGGCTACAACCATGAGCATCTCGAGATCCAGCTCAGTCCTTTTCTCATAACTTTCAGATACAAGTGAAAACCACACAAGCATAGATCCATATTCCTAAAACAAGAAGAGTCTACCCAGACACCAATGGTACCCGATTATGGTATGAGATAACATCTCATTAGGCTGTCACCCAAGGCATCATGGCCAAACCAATATGTTAAATATTTTAATAGGAAGTGTGCATGTAAACACTAATGTAGTAAATATGAATAAAAGATTCCCATGGAATTTAACCACTAATTGTGATGCCCAAGTATCCCCTCAATGTTCCCTGAAAAATTTAGTCAAGATCCAACAACAAGGAAACTATAATGAATTAAAAAAATAAATAACATGGCCTTGTCATTCATCCAAACATATCATAACATAATGGTATTTCCATATAACCACATATCACAATTTACCACAGCCAATCCATATATTCTACCATATCACATACCTCACAGCCATACTATATAAGGAAACATAAACCATGAAGGTCTGGATCCAAGGAACTCGTCCAATGAATCCACATCAAGTCCCATGGGCATCCTAGTGGAAATTCAGTATAGGCACTGGTTGGTGTCCTAGGGTTATGTCTACCGACATGTCCTACATGAGCCCAAGCAAGCCGGATCCAAGGGGTACCATGGCTTGAGGCATCCCATGGAATCAAGTCCCAAGGGTCATGATCAGGCCAAGGCTTCCAATACTGCGTTCTAGATCCATGGAGATAAGTCCAAGGAATTTATCAAACCATTCATTAATTTCAAACCATTTATAAAATTAAATCATATGATTATACCAACTCATATAACCCACTCCATTACAATCCATGGGTTTACCCACCGACTCATCCCAATTCAACACAAGGATTAACATAAGCCTATGGGTATACCCACCCACACAACCACAACATTTCATTTAGTGAGTATACCTACTCACTACATCAACCATAAAATGAGTGTACCCACTAATGTGTCTATTTCCTTTTATTCAAGTCACATGGGTATACCGACCCATATATCACCATTTCATCCTTAACTATATCACAAGTCAACTAATGATCATACCATCTCACGTTGACAATTCATATTTAAATACATCCAATGAGATTACCATTTCGTTTATAAATTTCCCATTTAAGGCATATAATGAGCATACCCACCCACTATCAATCACTTGCATCAAAAGAATTATATTCATTATAATGAATTTACCCAATCATTAATCCCCATTTTCGACCCATGAAACCAAGTTATATACCCACTTGTTTTTACAATTCAAATTCATTCATATCACATGGCATACACACTCATTTAATACCATTTACACATAATCATTTCACATGTGTTTACCCACCCATTTAATCTCACTCTAAATTACTAGAACCATTTAACCCTAGTATGTCAATAATAAAAGGAATAAACATATATATTATCTAAGAAAAAAATATTCCTTGAACTAAACACGATTCCTCTAAATATGAAAGCCTAGAAAAATCAAATAAAATCATGCTAAGAAACATAAACAATATACTCACAATTTTTTTTAGCTCGAAGACAGTGAAACATGATTGAGGGGTTTTATTTCAAAACCATGATTTTGTATTCTAACAAATCATTGACACAAAATAGGTAGTTAATTAGGAATTTAAGTTTGAATTATACAATGTAGTAAATAAAGAACCACTACGTTTTTTAACTAAAGCAAGGTAAAGAAACCTACATCAAAAGATGGCCCATATAAGCGTTTTTTCTCAAGCAGTTACCTGGTCACATGCCTGCACTTCCATATATATATATATATATATATATATATATATATTCTTAAATTTATGCACATGTTCCCCACCCCATGAGGTTACATACACATGTAAAATATATATATCTATATATATTCATACATAGGAAAAATGTGTGCGTGCACTTGGAAAATCAACTCAACAACCAAAAATTTTTTTATGGAGTCTCATATACTCTGCTAAACCCTAAATAGATGATAAAAAACAAATCAGTGGTTTAATACCTTTCCTCAAATTCACTACAGTAGACCTAATTGACCTAAACTACCTCACCTTTGGTGGCAGTTTCCACAATAGGGACCAACAAGTCCCAAGAAACTCAGGGGACAACCTAGAACCTGAAGAATACCAAAAATCAGATTAAACCCCAACCCTAGATTTTTATCCGAACACTGTAGGGTGACATAGAGGCCTATAAATCAACAGAAATAGGGAGAGAAGGAGAAAAAGGACTCTACCTTGAAGAATTGATCCATGATCTAGTAGAAATCCAAGAGAAATCAAATCAAAAGAGGATTTCATAGGGGGGGTGAATCGAAGGGGAACCCCCTTGGGTGTGTTTCGATTGGTTATGAGGAGAGGGGTACAATTTTCATGTCCTATTTTAATTTTATTCTAATTAAAATTAATTTTATAAATTATTCAGACACGTCCCCATGGTTTGAAATTTTTTTTGCCAACTATGAAGAACCCTTTATCTAAGAAACTCATATCACATTTTCAATCCCACACGGTTAGCCTAACTGCGTGCAAACCGTGCAGAACTCTTTGCACCCTCAAAAAATACACCTTAGAGTAACCTGATATAGGCCGCAAGGTTTGGGAAATCGTGGTCCAACCATGTGCCCACTGCACATATTTGAAAACATGTCTTTTTCAGTTCGTCACACCCAAACCTCCAAGAGATACCTGGGGAGGTCCTCGAGACCTTGATTATATCTAAAAATATAACTTTTAAACAACCTATCATTCAGAATTATTTTCCAAAGTTCTGGTCAAAAAAACCATCTCAGTAATTAGTGAAAATTCAAATTCTCTCATAATTTCATCTGGTTTAAAAAAACAAGTTCTTAAAGTAGCCGTCGAGATCTAGTGGGTAGAGGGTGATGTGTTTACAATAGCTCAAGTGTCGACGATGGTGAATGAGCATTGACATTGATAAAAGAAGTTTTGATGATTTTGTGTGAAGAGACCCATGATGTGTGGTGCCATGTATCAAAATTCATCTCGATGGAGGCTGTGAAGTGATCCATGATGTGTGGAAAGAATATTTTTTAAAAAAAAATCATGATATATTATAGGAAATAGAGATTCAAAACATATATGGAATGACTATTAAAAAAACTATCCCAAACTATTATCCAATAATCACTACTATAGAACAAGTATATATCACTATGGAGATTGAATTTTTATAAATACTCATAAAGCACTGTTTATGTGGACTCTATTATTGGACTTTTAATTTATCAATGTTGATAATTTTTATTTTTAGTAGTATAAGTTCAAACGCTGATAAAAACTATCATTCATAATCATGAGTTTAAATGATGATAAAAATTTCTTTTATGAGCATGGTTTTCAATGTTGATGTGAACAAGCCACAACATATTAGAATAACATTATAAATTCTCCTTAATATTGTAATTAATCAAAAATCATTACCAATAAAAGTTATATAGTTAATATGAGTCAATTTTTAATTAAATCAATTTTCTTTATATTTTATTTTTCCATTAGAATCTAAATATTAGAATTTATGAATTTTAATTAGATAAAATAAACCTCATTTTTTATTTTCTCATATCAAAATTCACTTATGATGAATTTTTGGGCATTTTCCTAAAAAGGCTATTTTTAGTCATAAAATATGATTTTAATCAAACCTGTAAATTGTATGACCATTCCATTTTTTAGAATAACCAAGAAATTTATAATTATTTTTATGTAAAAAAATAGGAATTTGAAGAATATAATTTTTTGTTTTAGAATTTTCATTGAATTATAAAAACACATGACAACGGTGCTTCTCCTGCCCCATCATGATGGTTTCTTCCACTTCCCATGATTTGTACGATTTGGACTCTAGAAAAGGTACTTCCACAGTTTAGATATGATCAGATCCATTCCCAGAGTGGTGTTTCTAGGTCATATCGGCCCAAATACCATCTTTGGTGATTCTACCTTAGTGATTTATTGGTCCATCCAGTCCTGGGTGATGGTGGTTCTATGTCACAATCCTTGGTATGCCTTCCTCTTTGGGTTGATTCCACAACTACGATGATAGAGGAGGTCTCATGGATAGAGGTGGGGTTTCTTCCAGGTTTGGATCTGAAAACTGGGATGCTATCATTGATGGAAAATCATAAGGGGGAGAAAGCAGCAATTGATGTTATTATAATTGGTTTTCTAGCTTGTTGAAGGATTAATGTTCTATGAATTTTTTTCATGGTTAGTTTTTTGTGATGGTGTGTTTTCTTTTTGGCACTCGGCCCATGGTTGATGGGATAATGCATCTAGTTCATATTCAAGGGACTTCTCCAGAAGAGGATCAATGAATGGTGTTTTCACCAATCCATTTTTATCTGAAAAGTTTCGAGTGGGTATGGAAATTGTCATCAGTACCATGCCTCTGCATTTCTTCATGGGACAATAAGCCAAGCTATGATGAGATGGTGGAAACTGATCTTAACATTATTGATGCTGGGGAGGTAATTTTATTTGTAGCTACGAATTAACTTGTTTCTGGACTTGGGATTTTGGACAGTGGGGCTTGGTTGTTGATTTTAGTCTTCGATATCATGTTGGGTTCCCCCTCATACCTTAAAATGGGGTTTAAGAAAAAAATTTAATTTTTAGTCTGGGATAAGGAGAAAAACATGAGCATGGTTAGGAGAAACTATGGAGAAAGCAAGTCAGGAGGATCTGAAATTTGAAAAAAAAAATTACAGTTGGCAAACTATTTCCCAAACTGTGCAGCGATCACATGCATGTTCTCCTTCACTCTAGTAGGGTACATATGGTTGGTACACGGTTTTCTAAACCATGCAGCTTTCCCAGGTCATTAAATACTTGAATTTCTATATTTACCCTCCCCTCTTTTTAACACATTTTGTTTTCCCTCTCCCCTTTCTCGACATAGCACACTCGGGGCTCCCAAAACCCCCTCTCATTGGCTACCCCACCTCCATGGATTCATTTATAAGGTTATAAGGTGATTTTCTTTGAGTTTCTGGCCATTTTACTCCTTCTCTCTTCTTCTTCCTCTTGTTTCTTTGTTATTCTTGGGTGGGTTATCTCTTGGATGAACCCAGTAGGATATAGTTGATGTGTGGATTTGGTTTCCTTGATGTTAGGGTGTAAAGATAATTCCTCAGGATTAGTTCTTCCTTCCCGGAGGATTTTATTGTGTGCACACATCATTGAGGAAGGTTTTTCTTCCCATTTTCTTTCTTACACATTCCATTTGTTTCTTGAGATTTCCTAAATGATTTACAAATGCGATGATCTTTCATGTGATGTGTTAGTATAAAATGTTTTTGTATTTATTTGGTGACAATTTTTGGGGAAATGGTATTCAAATTAATTTCAATTATTTTGCTTATATTTGTATGTATGTAAAGTGTTTGATTAAACATCAAGTTTCTGTTAAAGGTGATATTGGGTGTGTTTGGGATGTGTTTGGATTTGGTTGGTTATTGTTAATTAGTTTTTCAATATGAATTTAACTTGGTGTGTGACTTAGGTTCCTTATTTTGTATTTATTCTTGTGTGTAAACCCTTTTAAATGTTTTTTTGAGGATCCTTGGGTTACATCAATTAGAAATCTTAGGACTTTGATGAGTTACGATTGATAATACATTGAATGTGGGAGTATCTGTAGTTTCACTGGGTGAACCTATTGATTTTAAAACTAATTATAATTTTCTTTTTAACATGTTATTCACCATAAACCCCTACTTGGAAAGCACTTTCCCTCTACCTCTATTCTATCCTTCCCTCATCCCTTTTTAATTGGTTTTAGTAAAACCCCAATATCTCTTAAAAGTTTTCAAAGTGGCTCCTTGGTTTTAAAATTATTCAATTGTGGTTTCAAAATATGTTTCCTAACTCTAGGACCATTTTTCTTTTTGAGGTGTGGTTTGGTTTCTAAATGACATAACGGGCTGTTTAGAACATTTTGTGTATGATGTGTTTTTCTTACTTTGGATTGGGAAATGGACTTGTAAATATACATATTAAGGCTAGGTTATCACTTTGTGTAATTTTGAAAGTAGATTAGAAACTCATGTGATGTGTTAGCCCAATTCTCACTTGTGTATGTTGTGATGTGTGTCAGGCACCTCTATGGTAGTCCCTATGAGGAATAGGTCATCACATAGGTGGTGTCAGTGTTTGGGATGGTAAAGCATGGAGAAATCTATGGGTTATTGGTTTATTCCATGTGTGTGAGGACCTCTATAACATCCCAACATGGGATCCACATAACCCATGTCCTAAGCTGGTGGGGCACATGGCCTCAAGCGTGCCTCCTAGTTCGCCATAGGCTGCTTACTAGTAGCAAGGGTGTAAAGGTGGTATAATGGGGAGATTATAACCTCATATCAGTGGTGAAAAACATATATAATAGATAATAGGCAACAAAAAAATAATATATAAGTAGAAACTAAAATGAAACTGTCCTAGTAACCTACTGCAGTGGAATGAAGAATAGAACATATATAGTAAACAAGTGTGAAACTGTAAATAACTATGAAACTAAAAAATAATAATATCAAAATCCACAAAAAAGTTTAATATACATAATAAAGTCACGACATGCTAATATAAAAAAGGTGAAAAGAGGACAGAAATATACAACATGAAATTCAAAACTAAAAAAATCCAAAATACTGCTCCACTAACATCTTGATAATATGATTGGTCCTCTGCTCCCATGCTCTATAATATTAGTAAAGAATGTGAAATATCAGTTTTGGGGTTATTTACATTATGCATACCTATAGAAAAGTAATATACTCAGGTACCAAAGGCGGCCCAAGTAGGGTGTAAGATAAAATTCCTGTAGGCCACCACCAATGGTGTCTAGATATAATCCTCTCAAGACCTGTTCCTATTATAAATTATGCTCAAATATCCTCCCAAGATCCTCCACCATGTCCATCAGCCTTTGGTCTCATAAAAAGACCAAAACCTCTTCCCAAAAAAGACCCTCAAGGATGATTACTTCAAGAGGTAAATTCATCTTTTCATTTATTTTATTTCATGTTAATTTATTATATTTTTCATTACTCACCTCCCTTCATCCAAATGTTCTGATGAATCCAGTACCTTACATGTTCTATAATTTGGTTATTATAAGGAAGAATTATTCATTATCTCTCACTTCCCATTTTTTTATACTAGAAAGGAAAAAACTTTCTGAGATGTGTTAATTTTTCACAATCAAGGACCACTGGTTTTAAATTTAAATTACTTTCTATAATTCTGGTCATTAAATCATTTTGATTGTTGAACTAGAAAATAATATATGTATTATAACCATTGTATTGTTCTAGAATCCTTTTTTACATATGATATTAATTTATAAATCAAAATGAGTTAGTTGTGATCGATAATCATCAATTTACCCAAACAATTGACGTTAATGTTTTATAGGGCTCTATCCATTTATAAAAGAGAGAGAGAGAGATAAAAAAATATCCAAGCCCAGAGAGTAGAACTTGGTCAGATACATGACCAATTTTAACACAACTGGAACTGTGTTCTATTGGTGACACATCGACATCAAGATGTTCCAGTTTCAAAGATGTGAAATCCTATTGTCAAATTGAATTACCCATTTTTCATATTTACCATTCCATTGACATAATTTTTATATGACACAAAATACAATCTTCTCATGAATAAATTTTAAATTTTCAATGTATTTAACCTATACCGTTTAATATCATGAAATTATCCTTCTATACAATTCTTAATTGAAAAACTTTTTTCAAAACAATAAAGGAGGTTTCCTCCAAAACAATACGAGTATAAAATAAGGGAAACATAAATTATTTTGGGAGATCATGTTTAGGTTTTTTATTTAGAATATGACATATTATAGGAAAAAGTGCTTCAATCCAAATATGGAATGACTATTAAAAAAACTAACCTAAACAATTTTCCAATAATCACTAGTACAGAACATTTATATATCTCCATGGAGATTGAATTTGTATAACTACTCATAATGTGTTGTTGATGTGGGTGCTATTATAGTCCTGTGATTTTATCAATGTTGATAAAGATGTTTTTTAGCAGTATTAGTACAAGCACTGAGAAAAACTCTATTTTATAAGCATGATTTTTACTGATGATAAAAAATTCATTTATGAGTATTAATTTTTAATGAACATTTAAACTAGATAAAAAATGTTGTAATAATAGTATCAATTACCCTAATATGCTAATCAATCAAAAATAATTACCATTAAATAAAAGATAGTTATTATGAGTCAAAATTCAATTAAAATAAATTTCATTATATTTTAATTTTCCTTTAAAATATAAATTTTAAAATTTTAGAATAATAATTAGCTAAAATAAACTATATTTTTCATTTTCTCATATCAAAATTCTCTTAGTTTGAATTTGTTGACATTTTTCTAAAAGGGTTGATTTTATGTAAAAAAATACGGTTCTCACGAAACCTATAATTTGTATGACCTTGCCATTATATAAGAATGACCTAAAAATTTTCAAAATTCTTTAATGTAGACAAATATAAATTTTATGAATATAATTATTCAATTTTAAATATTCTTTGAACTTATAATAACACATGAAAATCATTTTTATATCTAATTTAAATGTTATTTTAATATAAAAAATATTTTTAGTATTTTCATTAAATCAAATGTTTTCAAAGGATATTCAGTTTTACCATGAAATTAAAGCCTTATATCACTTATTTATTTTATATTAATTCAAATAATTATATTATAAATCTATATTCAGATAATATTACAATATATATAAATTTAAATCTTAAAAACAATGTTTTTCGAAAAACTATTTTTACGTGATTAAGTGTTTTTAATTTAAAATTAGGTTATCACACCATTAGTAATTTTGTTTGATAAAATTATTTTCAAATATTAAATTAAAAGTGTAAAATTTTGTAAAAACTTATATCTTAATTTTTTTATTTAAATTAATCACCATGGTTAGAAATTAATTACCAAGGTAAAATTATGTTTGAGTTAAATGACAAGTGTACGAACCAAAGCCATAAATCACACAAATTTCTCTAAAAATGAGTGGTTGAGATGAGATTTAACCCACACTCATTAAACTCTCCTTCTCTGTCCATTTTTTGGTCTTTAACACTTGAAAAAATATCACACCATGACTAAAGTTTCTATTTTATTTTATTCTTTTCTTGGCGGTGATGCCTTTAATTAAGGTTTGGGTAAAGTTTCGGGCATAAATTTTTGAGATTTGGAGGTTTTGGGGGGGAATCATGTCCCTATGCATTGTTTGAACCAAACCATGAAAGCCCTAGGGTAAACTGTGTTACTCCCGGTTTATGTTTGGTACAATGTGAATGACTTGAACATAGTTAAGAGAAACCATACGGCAAGCATGCATGAGAGGCACTATAATTTGATATAAATAATTCACATAGTTGTAAAAGGTTTTCACAAACTATGTGTCTAGGCCATGTGTGTGACCTTTCTCTCCAATAGGGTGCGCACGGTTTGAAAAACCATGAGACTTTCTCATATCATTAAAAACATGAATTTAAAAGTTTATCTTCCCCTCTTCTTAACCCATTTTAGGTACACTCTCTCCTTTTCTTGACCTAGGCATACCATGGGGCACTATAAACCTCCCTCCTTGGCTCCCCCTCCTCCATGGATTCTTCTATATGGTTTTAAGGTAATTTTTTTTAAACTTTTGCCCATTTTTCTTCTCTTCTCCCATTTTTACTCTTGTTTATTGGTTTTTCGTGGGTGGATTATCTCTTTGATAAACCCAAGAGGCTGGGCATGATGTTTGGATTGTGTTTACTCGATGATAGGCTGTATGGATTGTTCCCCAGGATTTTTTCTTCATTCCTCGAGGGTTTCATTGTGTGAACATATTTTTGAGGTATGTTTTTCCATCAATTCCCTTTTCTAAAAATTCTATTTGTTTCTTGAGCTTTCCTAAATGATTTATAAATGTGATTCCCTTACTTATGATGTGTTATTATAATTTTTTTGGTATTAATTTGGTAAAACTTTTGTGGAAATTGGATTCAAAGTGATTTCTATAGATCTTATTACATATGTATGTATTTAAAGTATATGATAAAATGCCAATTTCCATTTAAAGGTGAAATTGGTTGTGTTTGGGCTTTGTTTGGATATGTTTGGGTCTTTTTAATTAGTTTTAAATTATGAATTTTACTTGGTGTGTGACTTGGGTGCTTTTTTATGGATTGATGCTTGTGTGTAAACCCTTGTAAATGATTTTTGAGGCTCCTTGTATTTCATCAATTTGAACTCTTGGTTCTTTGATGAGTTACGATTGATAATCCATTGGATGTGGGGGTATCCATATGTGAGTAGGGTGCACCAATGGATTTGAACACAAATAATAATGGCAATTTAACATGATATTCACTTTAAACCCCGACTTTTGAAGAACATTCCATCCACCTCATTTCCATCCTTGCCCTCCTCCATTTTAATTGGTTCATCTAAAACCCTAGTTGCTCTTAAATGTTTTCCAAGTCATTCTTTGGTTTTAAAATAAATCATGTGTGGTTTTCGAATATGTTTCCTAAATATAGGCCCATTTTTTATTTTGAGGTGTGTTTTTGTCTCTAAATGACATAAAGGGTCGTTTGGAACCTTTTGTGTAAGTTGTGTTTCTTTTTAACTTTGGTTTTGGAAATAGTATTGGACATGTAAGTATTAAGGATTGGTTATCACTCTATGGAATTTTAAATGTGGATTTGAATCTCATGGGATGTGTAAGCCCGGTTGGAACTAGTGTATGGCATGATGTGTGTTGGGAACCACTGTGGTAGTCCCTACGATGAGAGGGTCATCGCTTAGGTGTTGTCAGTGTTTGGGCTAGGCAAGAATGGTGGAATCTATGTTTTATTAGTTTATTCCCTATGTGTGAGGACCATTATAACATCTTGAAATGGGATTCACTTAACATGTGTCCTGAGTTGGTGGGTCACATGGCCTCAAGGATTCCTCCCCATATGCCATAGGCAGCTGACTAGTAGCGAGGGTGTACAGGTGGTCTAATGGAGAGACTATACCCTCATATCATAGGGGCACAATTATAAAACAGATAATAGACAACGACATAAGAATATACAAGAAGAAACTAAAATGATACAATCCTAGTAATCAATTTTAGTGGAAAGTAGAATAGAACTGATATATTATACATGTGTAATAACGTAAATAACTAAGAAACTGAATAGTAATACTATCAAAAGCCACAAGGCGGAGTCATGTACATAATGAGGTCATTTCATGATAATATTGAAATGGGGAATAGGGTAAATACATATAAAATATGGAAAATAAAAACAATAAAAGTACAAAATTCTGATCCATTAGAATCTCGATTATATTCTGGGTTCTATGCTCCCATGACCCATAATCTATGTAATGAATGTCAAATATATGTTTCAATGTGCTTTCCTTTTTCTATAACTGTATATAGGTAACCTACTTGGGTACCAATGGTGGCCTACGTATGGTTTAAGATAAAATATCAATAGTCCACCACCAACAGTGTCTAGGTATAATCCATGTAGTGTGAATTGATAACATAATGTGAAGGTATAAGAAATATTAAACATTGATGAATAAATAAATACCAGACCACTTAGGTTCCTAAAGGAAACCTTGCAGCTCTACCTTATTTGGATCCTATTGAAATGAATGTCTAATAAGTAACCATATATATATATATAGTAATAATATATATAGAGTATAGTGATATTCTGTATCCACCTATATGCATTGCTTATGTGGGGATATAAGTAGCCTTATATCTGGATACAAGGGGATGGCTGAACTAGGTTACAACTTAGTCATCCATAACCAGTCTAAATGAGCCTATAAACTAATTCATGGGTACAATATTTATATCTCATGATTAATGGGAGATTTCATGATCTTCACTCGAGATGGTGGGTGAGTTATCATGTCAACACAGAAAACAAGGGATGTGGTGCGTCAGGTACACCATCCCAATAGTTTAAATGGTGTGAGACATCATGCTCAACCCCCGATATAAGGGAGAGTAAATAATTATTCCCAAAAAGTCTATTAACCATCATTCCATGACCTATATAAATGGTTTAATCATAATAATTCTTGTACCACTTACATTAAATAAAGTACAACTGATGTTCATGTGTTGTGTGGACTACCATCTCCACGATGTAATGTTATTTATTTTTCTTCACCTCCATAAAAGGACAGATCTAAGGATTGTATTAATGGATAAATATTATATTTATGATATCATTAAGGTTCTAGTATGAAAAATTAGAGGACTTATTAATGATATGATCAACAAATTGTTATCATTAATTTAATTGTTTAGAACGAGTGAAATAATAAGAAAATGATATCATTTTTCTATGAAATGAATTTATAAAAATTATCTTCTCTTTCTACTACCAACTCATGATACTGAAAACTTTTGATATTGATGAGATTATCTACCATATAGAGTTCCACCATTAACTTTTCCACCATTTCTATTCTTCTACTACATTTTAATTAAATGATCCCAAATGACTAGTTTATGGAAGTTAATGAAATTGATTATTTAATGATTATTCCAAACACATTAAATTGTTTCATTAATGTCATACTCAATGTTCGGCACGAGGATCTAGAAAATATTAATGATTATTACTAAATGAATATTCAAACCTGTAATAGTTTTATATTTCCAAAGGACATCCTTATGCGTGCAAGTAACGAGTTGCTGAATACTAGAAGATAGATAACTATCAAATAGATATATTCAACACTGAAAGTGTGATGTACATAGAAGATCTAAATCGTTTCTTATATATAGAAAATATAACTTCATGATACTATTTTTCTACATTTTTTGGAGAAACGATTCGAGCATCTCACCAAGACAAACCCAATGACTCACGAACATCTAGAGCATTACAAAAAAAAACAAATAATTTCTTCATCCATATTCATTTGATCATTGTTTTTCTTTACTTTTGAGAAGTGAGTTCTATTGATTTGTATATATTCACACACTAACTCATACACTTGAACTAGAGAATACTGAATATTATGTTCTATCGTTTATCTTCTACTTACCTGTGGTTATTGTGGAAGAGGTACCTGTGTGTCCGGTGATGTCTTTATTCCCATGTATAACTATGGAAGTGGATTTGACCCTAGAAATATTTTGTGTTAATTCCTGTATTCCTTATCCAGGATTTGGATCATATTATTGTTATATAATCTACTTGGAAAGATTTGATTTCCAAATGGTGGGGGTTAGGTCTCCACTTGAGACTAAACCCCTAGTTTATTATATTGTGTGTTTGTATTTTTATTCCTTCATTTTAAAATATGAAATTTCATTTGTTTTTAATCAGAAAAAAAACTTTTACTTTGATAGTTAGCCTTAAATGGTGATAATATGTGGATTTTATTAAGTAAATATATTTCAAAATTTAAATTAATTTTATTTATTTTTTTCACTGAGCCATAATCACAATTTGACAAATATTTTAAAAGATCAAAACTATATAAAACTATTGTTTGGATTTACTAGGAGAATTTTTTTAATTGTGGGATTTCATTTGAACTTGTTTTTAATTAAGATTTTATTGTGTACTCAATTCACCCCCCTCTTGATTTTCTCACTCAACCAAATATTTAGTATCAAAGGATTGATAAATAACTTTTCAAATGTGATTTAGATGTGGTTTAAAGATCTAAAATTTATATTATTACTAAACAGAGTTATTTGTGGATAAAATAAAAGAGGGATCCTCTACCAACATAACCCTTTTTTTAATGGAACTTATTATACTCAGTGGGAACTCAAGATGAAAATGAATATTGAGATAATGAGTTTTCAAATCTGGACTACTATTGCAGACAAATATAGAATACATAAAATTGATAGAAATACATGGTATTATCATAAAAAAGATGAATATAATAATAAATGTAAAGCTAAGAATTCCTTGTATTGTTCTTTGGGTGATTATGAATTTAATAGAATATCTGTATGTACAACTACATTTAAAATTTGGGATACTTTAACTATTTCTCAAGATAGAACATCTAATGTTAAATAAATGCACTAAAATTCCTATACTATTAAATATTTGATTTTTAAAATGAAAATTTATGAGCCTATTTTTGATATATATCTATGGATAAATGAGATCAGGAACAAAAGACAATCATTGGGGAACACTGTTTTAGATAAAGACCATGTGATGAGCCGATTGAGTTGTCCACTAGAAAGATGGAGATGAACCTCAGTTTCAATCAGAGAATCATGTGATGTTATAAAGTTACCTATCAAGTAGATTATTGGAAAATTGATTATGTATGAGGAAGAACTAAAAGTCAATATATAAGTGTAGGATGTACTAAAAAAATATTTCCTTATAATCAATTACATCAAAATAGAAGGAGAAAATCAAAGATAACAGTTCAAGTGATGAATAATCGTCTGCTAGAAGTGATAAAGAGATGGACCATCTGACCAGAAGATTTAAAATGTTTTATAAGAAAAATAAATTCATTTGGAAACTAATTTATAAAATCAAATATTATAATAGAGTTAATAGAGGAAGGACTCGAGGAAAGATGATATGTTAAATGAAATAATTTCCTATGACTGTATAAGGAAAGGGAATGTAAAATATTACTATCCTATGATGAAATATAAAAATAAATATGATGACTAGGAAAAGAGATAAAATAAATCAATGAAAGAAACTTTCAGTTCTTCTAAAGAAAGTTCGAGTGATTCAAACACATCCCAAGAGGATAAAAATGATAGAGCTAACATGTGTTTTAAGATAAACACCTCTAAGGTTCTCAATGTTTTTCTTCCTTCTCTTGTATAGTTTTCAAATCATACTAAAGATGAAAATAAATATGATGATATTATTTAGTACTGTAACATGCATCATGATACATTTGTTAACATTAAGGAAAAAATTAAAATTCTGAAGAAACAACATTCTTTGACTGTTAGTTTTAAATTTTATCTTAGTATTGAAAAATAGAATCAAGATCAACTATTGAAGGAGAAGAATGAATTAAATTTTTCTGATGAGAAATTAAAGAAATATCTGGAAAGATTCACCAATAGTAGAAATACTCTTGCCCAGATGCTTGGAAAAAATACCTTAATACACAAGTGGTATAGGGTATCATATTAGACATAGTATAATTGTTAAGATTAATTTTCTTTCTAGTTATGGTTATTATACTAGTTTTTACTCTTATAGACCTAACAAAATATGTATTTATAAAAGTTTAAAATATTATTATAGGAAACCAACTAAGAAAATATGGGTTATTAATGCCTTAATTACTAATATTTTTGGAACTATTAAGAATTTGGTACCAAAATAATTTACGGTGTAAATGTTTTTCTGTAAGAAAAATTCATGATGATCTATAGTAAGAACATATACTTTCTTGATAGTGGGTGTTATTGAAAAAAGAATGGAGATTATTCATGTTTCAAGAATTTTATAAAAGTAGATGATGTACATGCCACTTTTGATGATAATACCAAAGGGAAAATTATTATCCTTTCACAAATTTTTAATTATAATACTATTTTGATTTTTACAGTTTTATCTATCGATGTTTTAAATTACAATCACCTTAGCATCTCATAGTTATGTGATAACAGTTTTCATGTGAAGTTTGAAAATAATGCAAGAAATCTTTTTGATTCTAAAAATTATATAATTTTTACTACCTTGAGATATTATAATGTTTATTCCATTAATTTAGATTATTTATTTTCTAAAAATATTTCTTATCTAATGATTTTCACAAGGAATATTGTATTTGGCATAGGATACTAGACCATTGTAATATTCAATCACTTAGAATTCTAACTAAAAATAGGGTTAGTCAAAGATCTACGTATACTAGAATTTCTAAAGGATAAAGTCTGAAATCCATGTGAAAAGGGGAAACAACAAAATATATCATTAAAATCAATCAAAGAATATTCAACTTCTCAACCACCAGAGTTGGTTTACATGGATTTCTTTGAACCTTCAAGAGCTTATAGTTAAAATGGAAAAAATATATTTATATTCTTATAGATGACTTTTATAAGTATACATGGGTATTATTTATAGCTTTAAAAGGTGAATAATGCTCTAATTTTACCTAGTATGATAAATATATAGAAAATATTAGTGGACATAATATTAATACCTTAAGAAGCGGTCAAGGATGTGAGTCTGAAAGTCAAGACTTTGAATATTTTTTATCAAACAATGGCTATAATTATAACAATTATTCTCCTAGGAACCCATAATAGAATGGTGTTTTAAAAATGGGAAATAAAACACTTCAATCAATTTACATAACTATGCTTAAAGTGTATGAACTTTCTATTTATTTGGGCAGAGGATGTGAATACATATTCTTATATAATTAATAGAGTTTTAATTTGACCTATATTAAAAAAACCAAATGGATTATGGAATACTAGAACGACAATGGTTTATTAATTTATAGTTTTTGGTTGAAAATACTTTATTCTTAACACTAAGGATAATCTGGAAAAAATTTCTTCCAAGAGGGATAAAGGACTATTCCTCGGTTATTCAACTTATAGAAAATCTTATAGAGGGTTTAATAAAAGATTCAATACTATGGAATAATTTCTTCATGTAAAAATTGAAAAAATATATCCACAGAAGGCTAAAACCCCTTTATAAAACCTTTATAATGATATATCAATTCTGAATATCAATGCTAAACCTTCTCACAATTTTTTAATATATGAAGAAAAATCATCCAGTTGTAAGGAACAACCTGAACCTAAATATGTAGATTCCCATGAGTTTTTTAGAACTTTTTCCCTAGATTTGTTAGGACTCATAAAAGCCATTCTTTAGATGAAATAGTTGGATTCCTATATATAGGTAAAACACTAGATATTCTCTTAGATTCTTACAACGAATTATGACATTAATATGAATTTGGTCATGAGATTACCAAATACTCTTTGAATGTGTGACATAATATGGGCTATCATTGACCACTTAACCAAATATACACATTTCCTCACTATAAGATACGAATTAACTATTGATCACCTCACAAGACTCTATATTAATTAATTTTTAATACTTTATAGTTAAACCCTATTAATTTTTTCTGATAACGATGCATGTTTTACGATGAAATTATAGAACATTCGTCAAAATGCTCTTGATACTGAGATTCCTTTGAGCACCGCCTACCATCCTAAAATTTATGGATATTCAAAAAGGAATATTAAAATAATAGAATACACTTTGAGTTCATTTTCACTCGACATTCATGGTATATGCGTTCATTATTTTCCTATGTTAGAGTTTTCCTATTACAACAGTTTTATTCAAGAATTAAAATGGCATCGTATGAAGAATTTTATACAGTGAGATTACACACTCCAAATTGATGGGATAATGTAGGATAAAAGGTAAATTTTATATCCAAAACTTTTTTAAGATAAAACTATAATGGTAAATGATATTCTTCCTCACATTAATGAAGCTCAATGTAGATAAAAGATTAATGCTGATAATTGGATGAAAGATTTGACATTGAAACTGGGAGATAATATTTTCCTAAAGGTATATCAATGGAAGGGTATTATAACGTTCTTCAAGAAAGGGATATTGATCCCCAAGTACATCATACCCTTTGAAATTCATAATAGAATTGTATTTTTCACTTACCATTTGGCAATGACAATGAACCACTCAAAATTACATGATTTGTTCTACATATCTTTGATAAGGAAATACATGACATACCCATTACATGTTCTTACCATTGAAAAAATAGACTTGGGACCAGATATATCTTTCTAAGAAAAACCCATCCCTATTATTGATACTATATAGAAAGTATTTATGAATTAGATGAATCATCTGGTAAAGGTACTTATGCGGAATCACAAAATGGGAGAAATATTGTGTCAGCATAGCATATTATAAAAAAGAAATAACCCCATATTCCAGAAGGTAATGAAATTTGAAATTTTGAGGATGAAATATATGTATGAGTGAATAATTTAACACTCTAATATTTTATAATATTTTCCTCTTACAATAAATTTAATTTTGTTAATAGTTACATTACACGCAATAATGATTTTTTTCAGTTTTTTGTGTTACACGCAAGATTTAGTATTACCAAATACTATTAATATTAACCATTAAATTGGTGTTTATAAATATGATTAAATAAATTGCAAAAATATATGGTTTAATCCATTGGTTACCAAATAATTATAAATTAATATAAAAACTAAGTAAATAAAAAAGAAATGTTTTTATAAAAAACTATTTTTATGCACCTAAGGCGTTTTATCATAAAAATTAAATTAATTACTCTTAGTGGATGATATTAATGATATTTATAGAATATATATTCAATGAAAATGTTTTTATATTCATCCAATATATTTTATAGACATAAGATAAGAGAAAAAATCCAATTTTATGCATAAAAAGTTATATTTTTCTAAAGACATTCTGTTTTGCTTCCTTTTAAGGATGCATTTTATTAAAATTATAGTTTGAAAATTTTAAAATTTTAATTTGAAAAAATAAACATCATTTTTATAATTTAAATTTAAAAATCCTCTTAGGGTGGATTTTTGGTATTTTTCGAAGAAGTTTCATTTTTTATGAATAGTAAAAATACTGGATTTTAATAAAAAACAACCCCTTCATTGAAATAATTTATATTTTTAAATTATATTTTTAATAGGGTTTAAAGTCACAATAGATATATCATAAATCTATTAATCCAATTTAGTTCATTTAAACATTTTTTTATTTAATTTAGATATAAAAACATAGTAAACTTTGGAATATTTTCACTTTAAAACTATTGTTTCTCATTCCGTCTATGTGATTAATTTTAAATTAATTTTTCCAACTATATGTTTTAAATTTGAAAAAACGGATTTCATATTTGGAATGATAAGAATTTATAATTTTTAATATTTTCAACTTAATTTTTGACCAAGATTATGAGTGAAAAGTGTTAAAATTAATTACAACGATTAATAGAAAAATGAGTTTACCAAGGGACTAAACTTTTAAATTAAGGGGTGAAATGACCTAGAAACATGTCCAAAACCCATTTTAAAGAAATATTTAAACCAAATAACTTATATTATCAAGATTAATATATTATTAGTCACTCTTAACATGATTAAATTGTGCATAGAATTAACACTTCAAAACAATTACAAGTGTGCCACTCACAATGTTTATAAAAGGCCTCCCCCTCTCCTCTCCATTTCACACCTCTGGTCTAATTTGTTTCATCGAAGAAATAAAAAAATAACATTCCAAATACCCTCAAAACATCCAATAATCCCTATATTTTGGAGAAATCAAACTTAAGAAGGCATCGGTGAAAACCTAAGAAGGATACTTGAAATGATATAATGTTCTTCTAAAAAATTTATATATTTTTTACATTCTACACTTAATGAAATTTCTATTATTCCATTATTATATAATAAATTAAGTAAATTTAATATAATTATAAGATT
Organism: Viscum album; assembly: GCA_963277665.1. Lineage (NCBI taxonomy): Eukaryota > Viridiplantae > Streptophyta > Magnoliopsida > Santalales > Viscaceae > Viscum > Viscum album. Next base: position 193,945,877 of record OY728157.1, on the reverse strand, counting down.
ATATTTAAATTTTATGACCTATAAATTCACATATTTCCATCAAATGGGTTACGAAATTATCGTTCGTGTGTGCGGTGGACTACTGTCTCACGAACCAATGTCATTTTTTCCACTACAACCATTCAAGGTTGAAAATAATGGTAGGTATATAGTTTATATATGATATATATGATATATATGATGATTTTATTCTTCTGAATTATTATATTACACATAATTTAATGCTTTCCATTTTTGGAGAATATGATAACTTCGCTCGTGTGTACGGTGGACTACCACCTTGCAAAGAGACATGATTCGTTCGAGCTTTACATGGAATGTATTAAGGATGGTTTCAATAAAAATATATGATTTATATGACATAATAATGATACTGTAATATATATATATATATATATATCATTTACTTTTATTTCTTTAAATATGATAAGAAAATGGAAATAGTGTTTATGCGTACGTACGACACACTGTCTCCATGAATAGTGTATTCCATTTCCGATCAAAAAATATTATGGATTACTATATATATGTATAATTAATATATATGAATTTTAAATCATGGTTTAAATTTTTTAAATGATTAAATCTTGATTTAATTAAGAGAATTAAAAAATAAACGTGAATCATACTTGAAAAACAAGGAAATTAACACTGAAAATAATGAAAATAATGAAATATTATTAAAAAATAGGTGATGAGATGTTATAAAAGGATCGTATATGATATTATAAATATTAATATGGTTATTTTATAATCTAATAAATTTCATAAAACAATTATTCATGAGGTTAAAGTGCATTCAATGAAAATGAAATGTAACGTAAGGGATTTTGTCTTAATTTACTTTCCATTGTGACTTATTTGTTATTATGAACCAATTCACTTTTGTGAAGTGTATATACTTTCCCTTTTACATTTAAACCTAGGAATACATTACTATTCATTATATTTTAAATTTCAATTTTATTTATTTCATCCAAGGGAATTTTATTTGAAAATTACAAAGTGATAAATGTTATTGCTATATCTCACTTTATTTTATAATTGTTAAATTTATCTTGAAACAATCACTTTATTTTAATAATTTTTCAATGGAAATTTAATCCCTATTAAATATACATATTATTTGTTAATTTATATGATTATTACCTAAAATATATACTACTATTACATACAGTGTTTACTTTTAATGTTATTTGATTAACGAGGGAAATATTGATAAAACTATATCCATTACTCAATAAAGATATTAGATAAGGCTATTATTTATAAATTACAATGATTATTCAATATACAAGGAATTATTTGGACTAGTATGAAATGGGCTGGGGACTATTTAAATTAATCCCCTTTATGCATCTGTAGTCTCATGAGATGAATAAATTGGCCAAAGAAAATCGGTTTTTTCATAGTATGCTTAAACTATCTTGTGAAAGGTATTAATGGCAAAGGTTCCATGTTCCTGGGAAAATTTTGTCCAATATTTATGTATTTCCTTCCTTATGAATTCAATTTTGATTATTTTCCATGATATTTTTCTATAAAATTACATATTGATGCATTTAATTCTTAGTTTATTAATTAAATTTAATTTTTTTCAGTTATTTATCTTGCCATATTGACTAGGCCTTATCAAGATATTAATGTGGCATGTGTGTTCAATTATCTACCTTTCCGTATTGATTTTGATTATTGATTCACGGTTGATTTCATATTACTTAACCCTTACTAATCATTTGAGATCACCCTTATTTTGTTTCATTTCCCAAGGATATCAAGGGGAATTCATGGATTGGGTTTCAATGTTGCAAATCTTTTACTTTTATTATGCTAGATTTTATTTTCCAAATGTAATATGGATATCATATATTTAATCAGGTTTTTTAAAACTTCTATATTGTTTGGTACTTTTGGATTTTATTATTGTATATATGCCAATGTAATAAATTAAGGTACTACCTCTAGGCTCTGGGATAGTGGGGTCGTTATATAAATCATCAGATAACGCCATAATGATCACCCCAAATCCAAGGGGATTAAATGAGGAAGAGGGGAGGAGGTGGTTAGTCGATGTACATGTGAGGGAGGAAGATGAGGGGATATCCTCTAAAACTTTTGGGAGTGAAAATAAATAATTATCTATATTTTAATGGTTCTCATGGTTATCGCAACAAAGACAGAACCACATATATTTCACTATCCAAGGTGACCAACTTGAAATGATTGGTTCATACAACGAGATAAACCATGTGCTAAGAGTTGAATCTGGACTAAAACATCTCACATGGTATGTTTGTGACAGTGTGATGAACGTGCATCTCACCCCAAGAAAATACATGCCACGGGGATTCCTCTGAAATCATTATGGTTAATACGCAGTCCTACGATAACCATACAGACTAATTCAAATGTTCATAAAATGAACTTAAAACCTTGGAACACTCAGGGTTTTACATGGTTTCCCCTAAATCATACACACCAAACTATGCAGGAGGTCACAAATCCTAAAAAACATCCCAAATTTCACCCAAATATCATGAGACTCAGCCGAGGAACATCAAAACCCTTAAAACTTCTAAAACCCCATCAATATAGAAAGATCCAACTTTTGAAAATTCAAACTAAATATAAATTAAAAAATGACCCTTGTTCTATAATTTCAAATATTCAAATTTATTTTAAAATTTATAACTCACATGGAGATAGGTTTTATAAAATTGTTATCTTGAATCTGTCATTATTGTGAAACCTTTATTATCTGATCCATTATAACCCATATAACATAACTTCCATGATGATATAGCATTAATCACTACTAGAAAATGGAATTATACCTATATTTTTGAAAAAAATCATGGGTATAGGGATTTTTTCAGAACATACACCCATAGTTCTTGAAAAACTATGTGTATAGGCCCCACTATACCCACGGTTTTGGAAAACTGTGTGTTGAGGGTTTGGTTCAAGACCAATACCCACTATTCTCAAAATAACCATGGGTAGAGGTCAAACCTATCCCTACATCTTTCCCAAAACCATGGGGATAGTTCTGAAAAAAAAACTTATACCCACAGTTCTGGCAAACCATGGGTATAGATTTCCCACATGATTTTGGGGGGAAATTTTTCACAGGAACAAATTTTTTTTATGGGAACACCTTTTTCCCATAGTTTTTCTATTAATATCTACAGTTTATATAAATATATTTAAGTAAATATATATTTATACACACAAATCAATGATGATGGGGTAGTGGTTAGGCATAGAGTTTGTGAAGAACAGTCAAGGGATCAAAACCGGTGACGAACTATTTTTTAAAACCAATACCCATGGTTTAAAACCATGGGTATAGGTTTATGAAATATTGGAAAATACCTATACCCACTGTTTTATAACTATGTGTATATAATTTTCAAACCATCGGTATTTGATAGAGCTATACCAACGGCTCGGTTTCCCATAATTCCCAAATCCATGGTTAAGGCCAATGCCCATGGTTTTAGGAGCTATAAGCACCATTTTTAACAATGGGTATATGGTCATTTTCTAGTAGTGAATATTTTCATGATGTTCATCATCACATCATACCACTTATATTCAAAAATGGGTTATGTGTAAAGGAGGATTATTGGTCACTAAAGCTCATCCTTTACCTGTAGACAGGTAAATTATCATGAAACACACTTTATTTTTTCATTCCTCATCCTAAGAGACCATAACTACTCTGAATATCTTTATTCATCTTGGTCTGCCCTCTGTGAACATCCCATATTGAAGCGTGTGAATATCATATCAGATTGTCACACATACTCATATGTAATACCAAAAAAACCATAACATATAGATCCTCTGTAGAGACCCGTATCTTCACGTACATGGACATTACATTACATTGGCGGAATACTTAGTACATAACAAAAACACACACACAAGGATCGTAATAGTTTAGTGTCTTTGGAAACTCAGAACGTAATCTGCTAATCGTGGTGAAAGATCTTCAATATCTCCCATAAATATCTTCCTTTTTTTTACCTAAAACCATTCTTTATATCCTGGGGAAATGAAAACATAAAAGGGTGAGCTCAAATGCTCAGTAAGGGTAAACAAAAGAAATATCAATCACATCATATACATAAGAACATAGCTTTTAGAAATCTTAACCTGCAAAAGAGTTCATAATATCATAACATGGGATAAATCATAGAAGTGAAAATGAGATCCCCATAATCATAACATAAAACTTGAAACTTTGTGGCATGCACACATAATCATGGAAAATCATTTCTTGTTAGTCATGACTCATTGCCAAGACTATCTTAGTGGACAAAGTCCCTTTCTGAACCGAGTAACCCTCGTTTCAGTCCTGTTTCACTGAACCGGTATAACCTACCGTTCCAGCCATGTCTATCTCATGAGATATAAAATCTTTACCCAATGCATTGGAGGGAGATATAGGTCCCACCCATCTTATAATGAATCCTTTCTTATGTGTGCCACATAATCATAAAACATACATCATAGCATAACCCATGTAATAAAAATGGGATTTTTAAACAACAACTCATATAAGATAAAGGAATTCATAAAAATGTTTCCATCACAACATAATCAAATCCATGTAATAATAGGGATAAAAACAGAACCCTTTATTATCTTAGATGGAAAATAATTTTGATAAAACACTTGAACTCCATTCTTGAGGAAAATATCCTTTCTTCTTCAAAAACATTTTTCCTTTTATAACATGTCATACGACTTTAAAATAAAAGAAGTTGATTAAAAATAAACTTAAAAACTTGTAAAGGAAGATTCTTGGAAATTTTAATTTAAAAATCCATTCATTCCGTATAAGTTTAAAAAAAACATTCTTCGTACTTTTGTCGAAAAAGTCAAAAAGTACCTCGTACGACAAAAGATTCCTTTCATAGATATTACTAAAAACTCACCGAAGGGTAAAAATGGATTTAAACAATTGTAGGTGGATGGAAATAATATTACATATTGATGAAACATGGATGTGGATGATAAAATACACCCCAGTAATTACTTACGAATAAACAATCTCGGATAAAAATGAGATTGTGATATTTCCCTTACCTTAGGTCCGATTTGCTTCGTAAGTGTCCGAACCTCCTGTATAATGATTTAAATAACGTCATTGACTTATTACAGAATCATATTCATTGTTATGAAATCATATATGGTTCACTTATGACATTATATTACCCGTTCTTTTGTAAATTCCTTGTTAAAGAAGCGTTTTGGGTAAAATCATTTCATTTATCGTAGGTGTTCTGACTTGTTGTTCTTGACATTATTTTTACTTATATCATGATTTACTTACTTCCAAAAAAAATATGATTTATATATCATATATATTCAGTATATATATATATAATAGATAGATAAATGAAATGAAAAACACCGTTCATGGAGACGGTAGTCCGTACGTACGCATGAACGCTGTTTTCCTTTCCTTATTGTCTTGAATGGAAGTAAGTAGATGACATACATATATATATATACATAAATCCAGTATCTTTATAATGTCATATATTTCATTATTATTTCTTATATATACTTTATAATCATTCTTAAATGGTTAACATGGAGAATGAATCTCATCGTGTCGTGGAGACGGTAGTCCGTACGTACGCACGAGCGATGATATCATTTCCATAAATATTGAATTGAATTGGAGTGGATTATACAATATATCAGAATCAATATGATGTTTTAATAACTATTTATAGTTATTCTTGACACCATTATACCCATCCATGTAAGGTGGTGGTGGAAAATAGATTACACCACGGCGTGGAGACGGTATTCCGTACGTACGCACGCGCGGTGATTTCTTTTTCCGTAGGATGGATAGATGGTGAAATAGGGTTGTTTCATACTTATAATAACATATCAGTATATTAGTGATACTGATGTTATTACTTCATAATGAAACAACCTAATAAGAAGAATTGGAAGAAGAAATAAAGATGAAAGAATTGGTAACGGTAATTACCTCTTCTTTGAAGCGCCTCTTTGAGACCTCCTCTTAGGGCACTAAAATTGGTCTTTGAGGAAGACCAGAACCTCTAGGATGTTTCTAGGGAAGTGGAGAAGATATTTTGGCAGGGGTTGGCCGAGCTTGAAGGCTCAATGTTGTGTGAGGAAGAGAGGGAGGAGGTGCCCTTTTATAAGGGAGGAGAGGGGCACCTTTGGAATTCTTAAAAATATTAATTTATAATAAATCTAACCCCACATAAAAACCTCAAAAATGACTCATATTAGAATATTATATAAGATAAGGTTGTAATATAATCATCCAATATAATTTATACATGTTAGGAATTTATTTTAAACATTATCAACATGATTTATCCTTATTTAATCAATTTAATTTTATTTGTGGTAATAACATTCTAATTTTTAAATTATAACAAATAATTACTTATTTGTTGTGAATTGTCCATAATTGGATTCTTAATAATATTTTAGATCATTTAAATTTAAATTTATAATTTTTAAATATTTTGTGATTTTTAATCAATTTCATAATATGTTTTTTTTATAAAATAACAATAGTGTCAATTTTGACACTATTCATTTATTTGAATTTAAATAAAATAAATACAGACGATATGTTCGAACTAAAAGTTTAAATAGATTCATAAAATGTCATATGTATCTTAAAAATTATTGGAGCACATTAAATAGTTCATATAATATTTATTTTATTATTTTTGAAACCATTTATTTGGTTTATCTCTTAATAAAATAAATACTACAACATTTTTGTATAATTATTTAATATACTTATTTGTTGCATAAAAATTAAAAATAAAATCCAATGATGAAAATAAATCTATTACCTTTCACAATAATACTTTTAATCGAATTTATCATCTTAGAATCACAATATTTAAATTGTTATATTTATTAAATTATGAAGGTGACAACTTTGGCATCATTTAAAATAAAATAATATAAGTCTCATAATTGCTTTTATAAGGCTCTAAATGGTCAAATATTCTACCATTGGATGATTATGGTTTACATGTACATGGACAATAAGTTTTGGTTAGGTATTTGTGCATTTTATGGTCACTATTAGTTTAATAAAAACAATTTTCTTGATTTTTCACTAGATAAACAATTTCTGCATCACTATTGTGTCATAATTAATGATAATTATATAATCCCTAAAAATTATAAATAAATTTATATGATGTAGATAATTTCATTAGCTTTCTGGAGACTATTCATTTTCTAAGTTTCATGAAGTTTATCACTAAAGTAAAATTAATATACTTATAAGATTTAAGAGAGTGACATGTTGTCACTTTCTTTGGTTTTAATAATAATTAAGTTATTTTCCTGGACAAATGTTCATTAAATGATTCTAATCTGACCCTTACGTGATATGGGTCGACTTTTAGTCATCCAATAGGATTTTGACATTTGTTAGGGTAATTTTAAAATATTATATTTACCCTTAATTACCCGATTTACCTTTAACTATGGTAAATAAAATTTACCGTAGTTACTATTCATAATTCCCAAAAATAAAAAGTAGCTTATTAACATAATTTGGACCCAGTGATTCCAAATATGGAATCCATTTTTCCAAATTCAATACACAAAATATGCAGAAATTAAATTAAAATTAATCCCGTTGTCGAAAGAAAACGGGTTTTTCTTTAAAACATTGCAAAAGAATGAATTGATTTAACCTACGAATTCAAGGTAAAATCAATACTAATGACATACATTATATTAAATGGTAAAAATATATTATATTTATACTTTAAAACCATTCAATATTATAATTTAACCACATAATATATTACGATGAAAAAAGTTGTTTTTAATTAAAATATAGCGTGTTTTTACTATTCATTAAAATATGAAAGTTATCGGAAAAATATCAAAACTTTATCTAATGTAAATTTTTATATCCTGATTCAAAAGAAGAATATTATTTTGTCAAATTGATCATATAAACATGTCAAAAACTATATTTAATGTGGGTGCGCCATCAAAAGGCGGTAAAACTGCATTTTTTTTGAAAAATACTTATTTTACACGAAAAATTTATTTTGTTCTTATACCATGTTCTAGACATGTGTAAGATGAATAATAATGTTATAAAATTCAAATTTTAGTTAATACTATTCATAACGGCTAGTTCATTACAATATTATAATAATATAACATTGTTTATTAAAACCCGGTATTGCGTACAACACACGCTATCGAGGAAGGTCGCGATTGCGTGTAATGCAAGCCAAGTCAGGGTTGCGTGTTGTGAAAGAATCCTTCGTTGTTTCGTATAACAGAATCCAACCATATTTCATTTATACATTTAATATATATATATATATACTCAATGTTGCGTAGAATAACTATTATCAAAATTGTGTGTAACACGGTCAAAGAATAGTGTTGTGTATACTGCAAGCTAATACGGTGTTGCGTATAGCGCAAGGTAATCTTGGTGTAGAATACAACATAAGACATTAATGAAATAAAAATAATATTTTTCATAAAATCTCGGGGTGTTACATTCTACCCCCCTTAAAATGAATTTCGCCCTCGAAATTCGTCGGGGTTATAAATGGTTTACTATTTGAAAGTTTCTTTGATAGAAACCCACATCATAAAAAGGAATACCAAAACTTATCTTTAAAAACAAAAGTATGAAACGTAACGGTTACCCAAATAAACTAATCACTGGGTTTCCACATAGGTGAAAATATGGATATGGAAGAGAAATCTAACCATCATGTTCTGATGGAGAGTGGTAGAGAACATGGCTATGGAAAAGCTGGCAATCACAAAGCCATAAATTTGTGATGATCTAGGGTACCATCTGATTCATCGGATATAAGGGCACTAGGACAACATTTTTGGTTTTCTTGATCATTTCCCCAAAGTTGAAAATTTGAATTAGAATAAATACTTACTTTATTTTGGTACGATCTCACTGTTGTTCGTGCCTTGAAAAATTTCCACTTCATCTCTTAAATAAATGAAGTTGAATTTGTTATTTGTGAAGTGTTAGCAGATCATGTGATAGAATGACGGGTCATTCCATCTGTCTCAAACAAAAGGTTAGCAAAAAATTATATACATAAGTCGATCTATAGTGAGATAAAGCATATATGGTTCCTAAAATGGACTTATACTTCATATATCATACTGATTAGTATAATAAAACTAGTTTCTACTTAACAAGGACTTCCTGTAGGCCAGTGGTAGGCGATAAAGGCCAGTCGCACTTCGGTTGTGGGTTCGATTCCCACAGCCTTGTCCGACGCGATGGGTTGTCGCCCATCCTGCAGGTTTTCCTTTTTCTAAAACTACATTACTATAACATCCCATCAATAATATCGAAAAAAACTTCTATCCTTAAACAATACTCACTAATGTCCAACATAATCCATTTCAATCTTTAGGCTTATCCATAATACTGCAGTCCACTCTCATAACATAGTGAAAATGATTACCAGAGATTTAATACCATCGTTGAACCCCATATATCATAAGATATGTTTTGTTGGTCACATTCCAAACATTCAATGTCCTTAATCATGTATTCTCTTGAAGAATGAATACCCATTGAACCTTCGTGAAATCATGAACACTGTTTAACACTTTCCACATACCAAAATCCAAAAACTCTATATACTCAAAACATAATATAACATTCTCCTTATATCAGTCATGAGCTCATTAATACTATCAAACATTTAATTTTCTCCTTATTCCTTCATTATGAGCATATCATCTACATTCCAAAAATATCTGAATAAACTTCCATGGATACTGGTAACATTAATCATACACTTTCAAAACTCAAGGAAAGACAATAGTGCAACAATCCTTAGATGTCTCGTTATTCCAACATTACACATGATAAACATGTAATCATTCCACTACATTCTTAAACCATTAACTGAGATTCAACAATCCTTTCATCTCACATATCATTTGTAGTCTCTTCATCATCATCCACATAAATACTACCCATACGACCATACTGATTCTCTTCATGAGTCTTTCCCTTAGGAAATTGGTTTGCATAATGCCCATACATTCCACATTTAAAACACTTAACCATTTTTGATGTCGTAGCAATACCATTATCCTCATCCATGGTGTTAACTGAACCTTTTCCTTTGAACTTACTTGCTTTGTTTCCTTCTTTTCCACACCCAAAGCATCTTCCAGTTCCCTTGAAACATTCTCCTTGATGCCTCTTCCCACATGATTTACAGAGGGGAAATTGAACTTTCTTTCCTCTATGATCATCATGAAACTCCATCTTTCTCTTATTAGCCGAGTCAGGAAACTTACCAAATTTTACTTTATTGATCATATTATGAGATTGCTGATTCGGCATAATAATGATGTTTGGACTTCCAAATCCCATTTCATTATGAAGAATATCATTCCATATACCATCATATCCTCCATTATCGTGAATCATCTTGTTTCCAGCCATTTTCTAAAACCCAAAAAGAATAGTGTTTGAGGCAAAAATCATGCTAGGGAAAACAACATAATAAAGGGGGATTACCTTCAATATCTAACATCTTAGGTTTAATTATATGATCGTTAGCGTAATTCTAGTACTATAACCTATACGTATACTTAACCTTAGGGACATCCCTAGACATACCGTAGAAATATCTCTAGGGATCTCACTAACATTTTCGCATCCTAGTTTCCAAAGGTTGACTAAACCTTTCCTCTGATACCAACTGTAGAGACCCGTATCTTGACGTACATGGACATTACATTACATTTGTGGAATACTTAGTACATAACAAAAACACACACACAAGGATCGTAATAGTTTAGTGTCTTTGGAAACTCGGAACGTAATCTGCTAATCGTGGTGAAAGATCGTCAATATCTCCCATAAATATCTTCCTTTTTTTTACCTAAAACCTTTCTTTATATCCTGGGGAAAAGAAAACATAAAAGGGTGAGCTCAAATGCTCAGTAAGGGTAAACAAAAGAAATATCAATCACATCATATACATAAGAACATAGCTTTTGGAAATCTTAACCTGCAAAAGAGCTCATAATATCATAACATGGGATAAATCATAGAAGTGAAAATGAGATCCCCATAATCATAACATAAAACATGAAACTTTTTGGCATGCACACATAATCATGGAAAATCATTTCTTGTTAGTCATGACTCATTTCCAAGACTATCTTAGTGGACAAAGTCCCTTTCTGAACCGTGTAACCCTCGTTTCAGTCCTGTTTCACTGAACCGGTATAACCTACCATTCCAGCCCTGTCTATCTCATGAGATATAAAATCTTTACCCAATGCATTGCAGGGAGATATAGGTCCCACCCATCTTATAATGAATCCTTTCATATGTGTGCCACATAATCATAAAACATACATCATAGCATAACCCATGTAATAAAAATGGGATTTTTAAACAACAATTCATATAAGATAAAGGAATTCATAAAAATGTATCCATCACAACATAATCAAATCCATGTAATAATAGGGATAAAAACAGAACCCTTTATTATCTTAGATGGAAAATAATTTTGAAAAAACACTTGAACTCCATTCTTGAGGAAAATATCCTTTCTTCTTCAAATTTTTTTTTCCTTTTATAACATGTCATACAACTTTAAAATAAAATAAGTTGATTAAAAATAAACATAAAAACTTGTAAAGGAAGATTCTTGGAAATTTTGTTTTAAAAATCCATTCATGCCGTATAAGTTTAAAAAAACCATTCTTCGTACTTTTGTCGAAAAAGTCAAAAAGTACCTCGTACGACAAAAGATTCCTTTCATAGATATTACTAAAAACTCACCGAAGGGTAAAAATGGATTTAAACAATTGTAGGTGGATGGAAATAATATTACATATTGATGAAACATGGATGTGGATGATAAAATACACCCCAGTAATTACTTACGAATAAACAATCTCAGATAAAAATGAGATTGTGATATTTCCCTTACCTTAGGTCCGATTTGCTTCGTAAGTGTCCGAAACTCCTGTATAATGATTTAAATAATGTCATTGACTTATTACAGAATCATATTCATTGTTATGATATCATATATGGTTCACTTATGACATTATATTACCCGTTCTTTTGTAAATTCCTTGTTAAAGAAGCGTTTTGGGTAAAATCATTTCATTTATCGTAGGTGTTCTGACTTGTTGTTCTTGACATTATTATTACTTATATCATGATTTACTTACTTCCAAAATAAAATATGATCTATATATCATATATATTCAGTATATATATATATAATAGATAGATAAATGAAATGAAAAACACCGTTCATGGAGACGGTAGTCCGTACGTACGCATGAACGCTGTTTTCCTTTCCTTATTGTCTTGAATGGAAGTAAGTAGATGACATATATATATATATATATATACATAAATCCAGTATCTTTATAATGTCATATATTTCATTATTATTTCTTATATATACCTTATAATCATTCTTAAATGGTTTACATGGAGAATGAATCTCATCGTGTCGTGGAGACGGTAGTCCATACGTACGCACGAGCGATGATATCATTTCCATAAATATTGAATTGAATTGGAGTGGATTATACAATATATCAGAATCAATATGATGTTTTAATAACTATTTATAGTTATTCTTTACACCATTATACCCATCCATGTAAGGTGGTGGTGGAAAATAGATTACACCACGGCGTGGAGACGGTATTCCGTACGTACGCACGCGCGGTGATTTCTTTTTCCGTAGGATTGATAGATGGTGAAATAGGGTTGTTTCATACTTATAATAACATATCAGTATATGAGTGATACTGATGTTATTACTTCATAATGAAACAACCTAATAAGAAGAAGTGGAAGAAGAAATAAAGATGAAAGAATTGGTAACGGTAATTACCTCTTCTTTGAAGCGCCTCTTTGAGACCTCCTCTTAGGGCACTAAAATTGGTCTTTGAGGAAGACCAGAACCTCTAGGATGTTTCTAGGGAAGTGGAGAAGATATTTTGGCAGGGGTTGGCCGAGATTGAAGGCTCAATGTTGTGTGAGGAAGAGAGGGAGGAGGTGCCCTTTTATAAGGGAGGAGAGGGGCACCTTTGGAATTCTTAAAAATATTAATTTATAATAAATCTAACCCCACATAAAAACCTCCAAAAATGACTCATATTCGAATATTAGATAAGATAAGGTTGTAATATCATCAACCAATAGAATTTAGACATGTTAGGAATTTATTTTAAACATTATCAACATGATTTATCCTTATTTAATCAATTTAATTTTATTTGTGGTAATAACATTCTAATTTTTAAATTATAACAAATAATTACTTATTTGTTGTGAATTGTCCATAATTGGATTCTTAATAACATTTTAGATCATATAAATTTAAATTTATAATTTTTAAATATTCTGTGATTTTTAATCAATTTCATAATATGATTTTTTTTATAAAATAACAATAGTGTCAATTTTGACACTATTCATTTATTTGAAATTAAATAAAATAAATACAGAAGATATGTTCGAACTAAAAGTTTAAATAGATTCATAAAATGTCATATGTATCTTAAAAATTATTGGAGCACATTAAATAGTTCATATAATATTTATTTTATTATTTTTGAAACCATTTATTTGGTTTATCTCTTAATAAAATAAATACTACATCATTTTTGTATAATTATTTAATATACTTATTTGTTGCATAAAAATTAAAAATAAAATCCTATGATGAAAATAAATCTATTAACTTTCACAATAAAAGTTTTAATCGAATTTATCATCTTAAAATCACAATATTTAAATTGTTATATTTATTAAATTATGAAGGTGACAACTTTGGGATCATTTAAAATAAAATAATATAAGTGTCATAATTGCTTTTATAAGGCTCTAAATGGTCAAATATTAGACCATTGGATGCTTATGGTTTACATTTACATGAACAATAAGTTTTGGTTAGGTATTTGTGCATTTTATGGTCACTATTAGTTTAATAAAAACAATTTTCTTGATTTTTCACTAGATAAACAATTTCTGCATCACTATTGTGTCATAATTAATGATAATTATTTAATCCCTAAAAATTATAAATAAATTTATATGATGTAGATAATTTCATTAGATTTCTGGAGACTATTCATGTTCAAAGTTTAATGAAGTTTATCACTAAATTAAAATTAATATACTTATAAGATTTAAGAGAGTGACATGTTGTCACTTTCTTTGGTTTTAATAATAATTAAGTTATTTTCATGGACAATTGTTCATTAAATGATTCTAATCCGACCCTTAGGTGATATGGGTCGACTTTTAGTCATCCAATAGGATTTTGACATTTGTTAGGGTAATTTTAAAATATTATATTTACCCTTAATTACCCGATTTACCTTTAACTATGGTAAATAAAATTTACCGTAGTTACTATTCATAATTCCCAAAAATAAAAAGTAGCTTATTAACATAATTTGGACCCAGTGATTCCAAATATGGAATCCATTTTTCCAAATTCAATACACAAAAGATGCAGAAATTAAATTAAAATTAATCCCGTTGTCGAAAGAAAACGGGTTTTTCTTTAAAACATTGCAAAAGATTGAATTGATTTAACCTACGAATTCAAGGTAAAATCAATGATAATGACATACATTATATTAAATGGTAAAAATATATTATATTTATACTTTAAAACCATTCAATATTATAATTTAACCACATAATATATTACGATGAAAAAAATTGTTTTTAATTAAAATATAGCGTGTTTTTACTATTCATTAAAATATGAATGTTATCGGAAAAATATCAAAACTTTATCTAATGTAAATTTTTATATCCTGATTCAAAAGAAGAATATTATTTTGTCAAATTGAACATATAAACATGTCAAAAACTATATTTAAAGTGGGTGCGCCATCAAAAGGCGGTAAAACTGCATTTTTTTGAAAAATACTTATTTTACCCGAAAAAATTATTTTGTTCTTATACCATGTTCTAGAAATGTGTAAGATGAATAATAATGTTATAAAATTCAAAATTTAGTTAATACTATTCATAACGGCTAGTTCATTACAATATTATAATAATATAACATTGTTTATTAAAACCCGGTATTGCGTACAACACACGCTATCGAGGAAGGTCGCGATTGCGTGTAATGCAAGCCAAGTCAGGGTTGCGTGTTGTGAAAGAATCCTTCGTTGTTTCGTATAACAGAATCCAACAATATTTCATTTATACATTTAATATATATATATATATACTCAATGTTGCGTAGAATAACTATTATCAAAATTGTGTGTAACACGGTCAAAGAATAGTGTTGCGTATACTGCAAGCTAATACGGTGTTGCGTATAGCGCAAGGTAATCTTGGTGTAGAATACAACATAAGACATTAATGAAATTAAAATAATATTTTTCATAAAACCTCGGGGTGTTACATCCTCATTGGAATATAGGTACCAATTATTTTTTATTTCTATCCATCTTTATTTCCCTCATCCGTAAGTAATTTGAGTTGCATAACTGACTCTCCTTCACCCTCTTAAAGAGTGTGGATTCAA
The DNA here is from genome assembly GCA_963277665.1 of Viscum album. Lineage (NCBI taxonomy): Eukaryota > Viridiplantae > Streptophyta > Magnoliopsida > Santalales > Viscaceae > Viscum > Viscum album. The sequence continues at coordinate 193,930,272 of OY728157.1, read as the reverse complement.
TAGTTATAGACACCATGTTTGGTCAACCATTATTTCTGAAATGTCAACACACATCTTAGTGAAGAGACTCATCATTTATCACTCACTACAAGATATATACATCACATATTCCTAAGTATCTATGACCAGTGAATGATCCCTAATGTTTCCCTTCCCATGTTTATACTGCATTGAAACATAAAATGATTATAAGTACTTGTACCAACTCATCCACCAAAGTTGTAGTCTCTTCTATAAAAATGTATACATGAGGATCTTATGATCAGTGTACAATACAAATATCTCACAGAAAACATACTAATGTAGACATATCATTGTGTGCATTACCACATCCATCTCTAGATCATGTGTCAAGTAGTTTATTTCATGCGGATTAAAATATTTGGACCCATAATCAACAAATTGCTCATCCTACGTCATAATTTCCACACGCCTAACTCCTAATGCATCACAATACAATGTGTACATTTTAATATTCTAATTTATGGTCAGTATCGACACAAAATTCAGTCTCTCTTTTAGCACCTAAATGTCCCTCTCATGAGAATCAAACTAGAGGAAATTCACATTCTTTATGGTCTAAGCCATCATCAACACTTCCAAATAGAATAATTCATAGAGTAATCACTAGTAGTAACCTATAAAGCTCATAAAACATCTTTCCATTACAATTTTTTGTGGTCATTATCAAGAAAAAATCCTAAACATTCTATGGGTCGACTAATATACCTTCTTTAGATATCACGTGCCCTAAAAAATTACCACACTAACTGAAAACTGAAACATCAATATATTATCATATAACTGATGATCCCTCAATGTACTAATAATTATCTATAAATTAATAGTGTTCTCCTCTATCGGATAGGATTATCCCATTATACCATCAACAAAAGTGAGCCTGAACGAGGTAAAATAAGGGTAGAAGACCCTATTAATCAATTTCATAAATACTATCATTGTTTTCCAAACCCGAAAAAATAACAAAGTTCTCATACAGGTCATATATGATCCGAGAGGCAATACATGGAATATTATAAGGCCTATTCCTCTACTGGTAGTATCCAAAACTCATACCAATATTATAAAACTAATTGAATTTTCTCATATGATCAAAAAATTCATCGATATATTGAAGGGGAACTACTGATCAATACGCAACACCTAATTCTACGATTTTTAATCTGCACATAAATATAATGAGACAATTACCTTTTTTTTAAAAGGAACACTACAAGAGGATATTCTCAAACAAATAAAATCCCATTGACTCTAAACCCACAAGTTTATCAATCATCTCTCACTTCTCTATAGGATCTATCTTATAAGCTCAGATGGATATGGGATTCATGATATACATACAATCAGTTATAAACTCAATCTCACACTTGGATGAAAACATAGAAAAATACTCAATAAATACATCGTGGAACCAATGAACTATGGGGGGAGAGACTGACTTGCAAGTCACCTCTTATCTTAAAGCAACACCAAACAAATGGTCTATAATGGTCTTTATCTATTGATTTCCAGGTCCCAAATTCCCAAAATATAGATCCCACAATCTGACATAGGTATAATTTTTACCCTCTAAGGATATTAATGATACTCATTGGTGATACTGGTTGATGTGTTCTCAATAAAAATTTAAATAATCCATATTGGGCGTCATATAGAAACTATCCATTTTTTACATGATGAATTCTTAGAGAATTGTATACCCATTAATCACAATGGTGTAATCCGGACACCTATAGATACCAAATGGTTACTCCACTAATGTTTATCAATAAACAAAACCCCATATTAATATTATATTGGTAACCCTATATCACTAACCAATTTCTCAAATATAAATGATTTTGACGAAATAATACCTATTAAACCAGAAACCAGGGTTGATTCTACAAGAATAATACATTTAAATATAGAAAAATCACCACCCCATATGGATGGAATCTTCTCAATGTCCTGATGTTGCACAAAACACAACCCCTAATATCCCATCACTTGACTCCTATGAGGGACCTTACCCCTTTTTTACTACTTTTTCTAAGTGAAATCATCACCTATATGGCCTGAATAGCAGAAGGACTTCCAAATTACGAACTAATGTTATGGCCTTAGACCTTACCCTAAAACCTATGCCTAAATATATTCGTAATTACTCTCATTTCATGGTGAAAATCAATATAACTTTTTCATGTTCCAAAATTACCAACAGGAGAAATAGTCTTTTGATATCCAATCAAAATATCCTTGACCATACCCATGGAAGACATATTTATAACACTGGACTACGACTCTCTCTCTTGGAGGAAGTGGCAATCCTCTTTTATGGTTTCTATTCCCATCACCACCCTAGTGAGAATAATAAAATCACAATTTCCAACTTCATGATGATCAAATATTTGTCCCAACAAAAGAATATTATTTCCTTGATGAATTTCCCCCATTCTTGTTGTGTTTAAAAATTAAGGCTTGATTCATGACATCTAAAAAGAATTTTATCATGAATATTTTCAATTGGAAATGAATTGAGTGCCTTATATCATCCTAATTTTTTTGACTCTAATATCCTCTTCATCTACTAACATAGGTGTGAATTACAATAGATTGGTAATGTGTGTGTCATATTTCAACACTGACAATAACCCTATATGAAATGAATAAAATCCCTAGATATGTTATCCTTTAGAGTAACTAAGTTGAAGTTCTCAAAGAAACTAGACCGTAAATCCTTCCAAATCAACCACACATGATGTTCTTCCTATACCAAAATATCCCAAGAGGGATTCATTGGTCCCCATATCAAATAAGTAGATAAATATACATGCCTTTATGGGTGTCTTATGTTGATAAAAAATAGGCTGCATAGACTTGATACGAAACTCAGTTACATGTTTCCCACCCTCACCCATACAGATTAGTTGATTTTACAATTGAAACATATGATTCATGTTTGACATGGTTGGCCTAGACCTCAATGACCCATGCCTCAAATATTTTAATATCTAGAGAAGACTTCATCTGAGATCAGAATCAATATGGGGTATTTTCATAATATGTGACTTCGAGTCTACTACCGATTGGGCATGCTCATCCCCACAATTATAGAGATCATGTGAAGTCATACCGGTGGAATATCAATACGATTCCAACCAAGAGACTCATAATATATTTCTATCCCTGGTATAATATCATATTTTATTATAATAAATAATAAAAATATATTTATCTACCATAAATTAACATCTTATGATATTAGGGCCTCACAAAATAAGGCTGAGGTCCAGTGTAAGCTACTCATTCTTGAGTTAGGTATGACCAAAAAGGGGTCCTATAATAAAAATATCATATCAAAATAGTGTTAAAAAAATATGGGTTTATCAATTATATTTTCACCAATATGTTATATTGAAATCCACTATATAAGTTTTTTCTGATACTTTATGTAACCCAACCATATATATTAACCAGAATATCAATCATAGGTAAAAATTAAAATTTCTTATAAAACCTAAATTACAATAATGATCAATGAACACACACCTATTACCACACCATAGACTAATAGTAAAAACCCATAAATCATAAATCAATATCAAAATTCATCAACTAGAAAAGTAACCCTACAATAAAAGAAAAAACCCAGAATAACATCACCATCCCTGCTAATAGGGATTTCTATCATATGTGAGTTACATACTCCTATTAACAAGATCTATATTAGGCCCTATAAACATCCTAAAAACTATCTATCATATCCAAAATACTATGAAAAAATAAAAATAGTTCTCTAATGCCACATTTTAATATATATGATCTTGTTCACCATTGTTGTACCGAACCAGAGCACAATGTACCTCTGGTATGCCTGCACATATGATAAAGGCTTCAAAACTACAAAAAAATTTTATATGTATCACATGGAGAGACTATAACCATATATATATAACTATACAAATAGTGGAAGAAATATCATAAATTGTTCATCACAATAAAAAGGAAGTAAAAGGATAAATATCATTATTAAATGCCAAAAAAAGTAAACATCAATATATTGTACAACATAATGAACTATTGTGAATGTCATACAAGTAATAAAAGAATAATCAGGATCCCTAATGGGTAGATAATATAAATCCGGGCCAAAGAAAATAAAGAAAAAAAGAAAAAGGAGACATCCATATCCAGTCCCGAGTCCCAGATTTTATTTGTTTATTGACTCCCACCAAGCTCCCTCAGCTCAACCATTGAATTTTTTAGGGCCCTTTCTCTTCCTCAAGACATGAAAACTGAAGTCTTCATAGGTAACATGGAACCTGATAAGGGTGTGAGTACAACTCATAAGGACACCAAAAATGGTTTCCCTAGAAAATCAAGAAAATATATGTGTGTGACAGATATGAAAATCTAGTAAAGTAAGAAATAATAAATAATTAACTTGTAACATCATGGAGTGATTCCACCAAACAATGGTTGTCCATTACTTCCGTGGATAGTGCTAGAATGGGATGATATATCAATGGGTTGAATACACACCCCATGGATTTACAATATATCCCTCCTCAAATGAAAATCAATGTAACCAAGTTGTCTATATCAAATACCACTATATCAATGATCAATCACCATCATAATCCACTAAGGTCAATGATCCATCACCTAACGAGTATCAAAGGAAAATAATTCATCATCCGTGGATAAGGAATAGCCAATCACATATAGATGATACCCTACTATTTTAATATTTTTGTTTTTGACATACCACCATTTTGTTTCTTCAGTGAATGAGGTATCACCAATCCATCACATATGGGTCGATGAAATATCATTGGTATCACTCTCAACATAGAAGAAATACTACCATATGAAGTCCTAAAGAGGATCCTACACCATTATTAATATCCTTTGGTGGATGATTAACTAGTCGTATCACATCTCAAGTGGTCAGTTCACCACTAGTATCAACTCTTGGGTGGACATCATATTGTGGGAATAAGTCCCCATGTTGATGATATACCAATGGGAATACTCTCATAAGGGGAAAAAAATCTACCAGTGCAAGTTCTCAAGTTGTTGATATACCACTAATACATCATTTTAAATTTCTTGAGATGCCAATATTTTATTATTCTCTCAGTTCATTATAGATCACAGAAACTATTTTGGGGTGGATGAAAAACAAATGATTTTCCAAAGGAATTGGTATACCTCTAGTACACCAAGGTGGATGAGATACCACCCCCAATACAGAATCCACCTTATACCAAGAAGACCAAAAAATTAATGATACATCACCAAAAATCATCTCAATGTATTTATATACATTAAACAAATCAAGGGTTATTCTCATAAGTTGTTAACCCTTGTAAAAGTCTCAATATTGATTTTTCTTACCTCTAAACTTGGTCATAATCAAGAAGACAATCACCATGGAATAATTAATGGGACTATACTCTACCTTTATAGTTGGTTCTTAGTCAATGAAACCCATCATGAGTTCAAAATAAATGTTTCAATCTCATTTCAATATAAAATTTGGTCATTGAAGACCAAAGATGTTGATGAACACCACTCATCATCCATGAAAAACATTCCAGAGTTCCATTGGTGCCATTGAAATTTAATAAAACCAATTTAATTAAACATTAGGGTGTACACAACATAGTGGAATCTCCCACATTTCATATGATGTATAAAAAATATACAAATACTACTTATTAACCAAGGGACAACATACCAAGGTCAAGTAAGGTTCAACTCATCGAAAACCACCCCTAATTCGGACTCAAATAAACAAAATAAAGAAACCTATAAAATTTCTAATAATTTTGAATAATTATCGATGTATGGATAAATATTGACCAAAACATAGAATATAATGAATATGAGTCATAGACTTACCAGTATTGACCGACTTTGAGAAATGGCTCCTAAAACTGATGATGAAAAAATATGATTCCAATCCCAAAAGAAGATTGAATAAAGAAGAATAATTGGAGGAGCATTTAGTTGTATTAGAAAAAATGAGAGAAAAGTGTCATTTTATTAAAATTAAAAATTTATATATTTATTTATTTAGTTTAAAATTTTAAAATAAAACTACTTGTATACAAAGGGTACCTACTGGCCATGTAAAGAGTACACACCCAGGGGTCACTGGCCACCCAATTGGCCACCTACAGAATTTGAATCCACTGCACATACATTGAGTGTTTGGTAGAATCTATCAAGGGACATATGTCCTAGCACCTGGTTTGTTTTCCGGAAATTATTTAACTTCAATTCCTCAAACAATAATAAATACCCAAAATACACAAGGTTTGGTGAAACTGAAATTGAAATCATACCTCATATGAATTGGAGTGTTGAAGATTGGATTGTCACTAATGGATAATAAATTAACTGAATGATAATACCATAGAATTATAAACATGAAAAAATAAAATATAGGATTTCAAATAAATTTATACTATATAAATAAATTTAGAGAGAAAATGAAAATGATTGAGAACACATAACATAGTTAAAATTATTGTCTTAGAGTTATCCCATAGAACCACAAAAAACCTTCAACATAAAAGAGATAGAAAAAGGATAAAATCCTTAATAAATATAAAAATAAAGAACATGAATGCAGTATAAATAAAAATGGGAAGTGGGGTGAGTATTTATATGTGTGGTGAGTGGAATCCCATGAAAAAATGTATTGTTTTTTTCTCTATCCCAAGTGCTCCACTACACACCAAAGTATCACATTACATCTCTTAATGATCCACTATAATTGTTAGTGCCAAAACTAGACAAAAATAACCATCTTCTATGAATATTTTCATGCCTATATATAAATGATTAAATATTAACCATATTCCACCATTTGTTTTATTGTATTTTACTTTTTATATAAAAAATTATAAAAAATTTATCATACCTAATATATATGTCCTGATTCAAAATATTTAATATAATTTTCCTAATTATTCCTCTAATAATGTGAAATTTAACATTAAAATAAATATGATATATTTTATCAAAATTTAGTATCATAGGAGTGGTTAGGCCCACCCATAATTTTTTTAAATAAATCCTCCTATGAAATCTACCCATAATTCCCCCCACATGCATGGTTGATAATCATAGAAGCGCTGGCATGACACCCCCCCCTGCCGACAGCCTTTTTCATGATCACGGACACCCTTAACACCGAAACGCTGACCCCCACCCGAAAATTGCATGGACACCCCCTAACTACCGTGAACGTGCTCTTACACCCCAGGACATCCTGACCCGACACATGTGGTTGTGAACCATGACACACCCCTGGAGGACTGATATCGAAGATGACACCCCATGTCCAAGAGGACCAATCCACCCCTCCTTTAAAAATTCTAAAGGGTTATAGGTTCGAACCTTCAATAGGGTGACTGCAATGCTGGAACACCAACCAATTGACCGATATTAAATTGTAGTGTTATTTGTATATATTTGATTTTTAATTCAAATAAAAATTATATTCATTATATATTTATATATATATTATATTATAGGAATATAATATTTATATTATATATAAACATATATATATAGATACATTATATGATATATTTTTTATATATTATACAAATATACCATATATTATTAATTATATTATTTGATTGATATATTTTAAAAAATTGTTATATTATATAAATACACCATGTATATATTATATTTATTAATTATACTTATAATTATATTAATATATATTATATATTATATGTTTATATATATTTTTTAGTAGGTTTAGGGTCAATCCCCCTATATTAGTAGAATAAATAAGAGAAACTATTTTGATAAATGGGGAAAGAGGGAAACCATAAACGAAATCATGAAAAATTCCAATAAAACAAAACCAGAAGGAAAAAAAGTGGTCATGTTTGTCCATTGAGAATCAAACATCAATATAAGAAAATAAAAAAAATGTATCTCCCCATAAAATTTAATTAAACAGTGAAGTCAATTAATGAAAATGCATCACCCATGTCCCGATGTTATGTCATGATGGAAACAGAATGAGGGAAAAAATCCCTCCAACACTGAAAAGTGAAGGAGGTAATGGATGATAGGTGAAAACACACCTCTCTATATTTTGAGTTGTCCACTTGACGAAGATTGTGAGATACTCACAACAATTCAACCTGGTACTACATAATTCAAGACCAAAAGAACTATTAAAAATCAAGATAGAGTGCCCATCTTACCAACAAGGAGAAAAAATGGATGAATGATTTGGGTCAGCACACCCATCCCTCTTTTGAGGTCACCCACCTAGCAGTACCTATAAGAAGCTATACCACTAACCAAATGTGGTGAAACCAGATCCAAAACCCATAGATACATATGATACATCATCAAACAACAGATCCCAAACAATGCCGGGAAACTATGAATATTGAAACCACCATACCATACCATCAGCCTCAAAGAAAAACACAGATAACAACCATCCCCAAATACATAACCAACCAAAGGATATTGAAATTATTTACCAACATCAAATGACCCCTTGAACCCCACTATCAACCACCAAGCTATCCGTAATGAGCCTCACTTAAGACCAGGTCTTTGGCAGAACCATCCACCACCAGACCCTTATATATCACTACCCAAGAGAAGTTATGCCATTGCCTAACCATCAAACCTCACCTCCATAGAATGTTCCAGATAGTCACATGTAACAACCACCCAAATAATGAACTGCATCCACTATGGACCATGAAAAAGTCGTCCATACAAGCTGGGAGAGCCCATATTTTAACCAGATCAAGGGATGAGGGTGGCTAGGGAAGATTCACAACAAAGGAAGAACCTGACAATGCTGTCAAATGATTCATGTATTTATAAATATGTATAGTTATATTATGTATAAAAATATATATTTATTATAACAATTTAAATACTTAACTATATATTAATATTATTATTATATATATATATCATTATAATACAACATAATATAATGTTATAAAATTATTTTGATACACATTTGTTTATATATATCTATATACAGTTATTTAATGTATTTATATAATATCTTTAAAAAATGTGTTTATAATTTGTTTAATAATATCTATATAATGTATTTATATAATAAATATACATACATACTTAAATATATATATTATAAAAGATGATATTAAAAAAATTAAAAATTTAGAGGGGGGTCAAAACAACCTATAATAATATTTTGTATATATTATATAAGGTTTTAATTGTATATAAGATATAGATAAAAATTTATTGAGGATTAAAACCTCCATTGATCTGATATTTTAGTGGTGGAAAAACTACAGTTAATTTATTAAATGAAATTTGTTTAGAGGGGTTAAACCCCCCCCCCTTAAATCTGAGAGATTAGAGATGGTTTTAACCACCACTAAATTGTTATACAATAATTTATTTTAGTGGCAGTTTCAACTACCACTAGTATCATAGATTATTGGGGATTTTCACCCCCTATAAATTAAATTTTCATATAATAAATTATCAGTGATTTTATCCACTCCTAAAATATAGACATATTTAGAGAGGGTCAAAACCCCATCTAAAAAATAATCATATAAATTAGTTGGGATTTTACATAACCATTGTTAATATATCATATTATAGGGGGTTCTAACCCCCTCTAAATTCAAATTTCATTTAATAAAAACTTCTATAAAATATTGATAATAGTGAGGGGGTTAAAACCCCATCTAAATTAAATTATCATATAAATTAGCAGTGGTTTTATAGAACCACCACAAAAATATAAATAATTTATTTTAGAGGGGGATATAATCCCCTATAAATTAAATTTTCATAGAATAAATTAGAAGTGGTTTTCAAGAACCCCCACTAAAAAGTTGTTCCTAAATACATTGTTATTTTGTAGCAATGTTTTCAACATGATTACTTTAATGGGGTGGTTCAGCAAACATTGATTTGGTAAGTATATAAAATAAATTTAATATTTTTTAAAAATTATTCCCCTCAAACTTAAAATTTTTGAAGTTAAAATTTTTCTTGGTCATAGGAAAACCCATAGGAAGTTATCACATTCAAATTTTTTGAAAAATGTACTTTATGAGGGATGTTTCTGTTAGTCAAATCCATGGTTTTCCCATCACCATTAATTAATTTTTTTCATCACCCTTATTAAAATACACTAATTATAATAGTTACTTTGTAATAAATATATTGTTGGGTTCTTTGAATTTATAATTTTAATGGGAGAGAGATAAGAGATAAAATAGATTGAATTTAAAAGAATCAGGGCATGGATTTTGAAAAGAAAGAGAGATATATATGTTTTCTTATAGAGCTTTTGGGGGATACCATGTAGGGAATTCGCTATTCAATATCCCATGGAGACATATGAATTTAATTAAGCTTCCATAAATTACAAATGGAAATATAAAATATGTTTAAATTAATTATGAAAAAATTGGATGACAGCAAAAATACATGAATACTAAATAACCTTTATTGAATTCACAATTGTGGATGCCAATAAGAAATGATTCCAGCCAATAAGAATCAAAGGAACAAGGGAATACCAAACCCCATATTCATGATAGCATATTTATAATAGCTTCAAAACTGAAGGCATAAGCATGAAACAATTTAAATTGATTAACTCAAATAAATTCTAACCATCATATTAATTGACACCATACAAAAACATCAATAGGTCATCAAAGGAAATATTGAAATCAATAAAAGAACACAATTATTTTTACATGATTCAGCTAATTGGACTTTGTTCACGGGGAAGGGAACCTTGGTTCCACTATAGAAAAAAGGAGGTACAACTGATTTAATAAGTACTAAAATAAATAATACTGGAAAACCAAGGAAACTATGCAAGAATAGAGTTCTTCTCCCTTTAAGAACCCATGGTCAAATTGGGGTAAATATTGGTAAAATACTCAATATTTGGACAAATACACTCAACATACATGAAAAACAATAAACCATAAGAAAAACACAAAGAACCCAAAAAAGTTAAAAGTGTCAATACCTGGACGAATCAAATTACAATGGTTTGGTCAATTCATGAATTAGTAAAATACATCATAGATTTAGGTGAGAGAAGATGATGGTGTGAGCATCAGTCTCTCCTAGTCATCCTCTACTAATAGGTCACACACATCACAAGAACTGTAAGAGCATGGTGAAGCTCCTTACCTATAGAACTATAAAGTTTGGATATCGACTCTCCATCAGTTCTCCTTTATTTTTTATTCAATGGAAAATCCAAAAAAATTCATGAGTGTTAATCCTACCATCTTCTCCCCTTCCTATTAGAGAATATAGATCCTTAAATCCAGGACCTCCCTACCTCGAAAAATGAATCACCCCTGAAATTGGAGTAGTAAAAACCCAAAATTGAAGAGCGGTGTAGAGGAATAATAATAGAGAATATATATTCCCCCATTCCTAAAATGAGGCCACCCCTAGAACAAATAAACATGAAGCTTTTAGTGTAAGTTCATCAGGAAACATGGATGGTGGGGAAGAGTTTGAGCTTAACTATTGAACAATCTAGGTGCACCTACATCTGAAATCCCCACACACAATATGAAAAATATCCATCATTTTTTATTTAACTAATAATTAAATATATTTAATAAATTCCATTTTATTTAAAAAAAGAACAGTGATTTTTTTTCACAAATATCATCCTTGAATGTAAAATGCATATTACTAAACCCCCCAGTGTGCCTGGATCACTTAACCGATCACATTGACTCTGGTGATCATACAATACTATTAAAAAAATTCCTAAAAGTAAATCAATGTGTCCTCTATGTGAATCTCAATGACACACAATTTCCTGAATGTAATGACCTCTAAATATAACATCTAAAACATGCTTAGAATAACTTTTTAAACTATGAAACAACATTAAATGAACATACATGATATTTCCATTATCACACGTCTGATCTCATATTGAACTCATTCCACCAGAGGTTTGGAAAGATCACTTGACCTTGCAAGAACCCAATAGAAAATAGAAGAACCATTATTTGATTAGAAAAAACATAGAAAAAAATACATGGTATAAACAAGCTCATAAAAATGAAACAATTACAATTAAACAAGAACAACAAAAGAAAACCAAGCCTTGTAGTAGACCAAACTGAGCCAACCAGACTAGTCAGATGAGCCATCCCATTATAGGGTGGGGTAAAATATAGATAATGAAAAATGTCTTCAAAATAATAAAAACATGATATTCAAATAGAGTATTATGAAGAAACAAATTAATGGTACAACTAATCCAAACTGGCTAAACCAAAAATACACAACAAGTTTCTATTTGTCCAAGCGTCACCTCCTAACTATCCCAAAACAAAACGGTAACATAAATTGATGACTCCATGCTACAAAATGCTCTTCCCTTAACACTTATCCAACAAAACAAGGTCTAAAACTACCCAAAATGAAGAAGTATGGTGTGACCAAAAAATCCCAATACAGTTCCAACAAAACATTTATAAAATCTATAATAATAATATTTCACATGTCAAAACTTTAAAACAAATATAGTTATATAAATAATTTTATAAACAAATCGATTTTAAATCCCATTATCAAATTTTTTTTGAGTTTTTCACAACATTCATGCTATAACTGTTACATGAAGAAACAATTCAGGTAAAGATACTAAAAAGTAAAAATACATGTAAGACAACATCCATGAAATGAACTATTGTGTAATAAATAACCAGAAACAACAACCCACCTACCATCTAGGATCTATCTTATGGGAATATACGTAATGGACACTCAAAAGAACAAACAAGGAATAAAATTGGATCCAAACTAACCTTAAGGACTAACATAGACCATATACATATAAGAAGTTACCTCATAGTGGGGGCACATACACTAAAGATACCCATGTCTCTATCTCTACATACCCAAGGTTTCTACTCTGAAATTTTTGTCAATTACTTTTTTAAAAACCATGCTCATGTTTTAATAAAATAATTTCAATGCCAAGACAATCTTCTTCAAGGATTGAAAATCAATTTTGTATTTCAAATAAAGGAAATTAAATTTGCTAGGGAAAACTCCCTTTAAAACACAAACCCATGCCCCTTTCAATTTCAATACATAAAATTTCATTTCAAATCTAAAGAAAAAAATATGAATGAGAATAAATACAGGAAATTAGAAAAATAAAATAGATCCACCTACCTCAAGAGAATAGAAAACCTAACAGACTTTGAAAAAGGGGAGTAAAAACCACATGATCTACCTTTTAATGATAAGGTGCAACCAAATAATGAAAAAGATTTATATTAAACACAATTTAATCTATAATTCCTACAACAAATGGTGCTGATACCAAAATTGAGGGAGAAATTGAGAGGAAGTCTTACCTCGAAAGATGAAGTGACTAATCGTTTTGATCAATAACTGAATGAATCAATCTGGATATAAGGTAAACACCCAAAATTATAAAGGTAATGATCTTTGATTGAGTGGGGTAGGATGAAAAAAATGAGCTCTAAAACATTTTCATGACACCCTTAAACTAGAACATGGGGAATTACATGGAATGTAATCTTATACACATCATGAATACCTTTAATCATTGATTATGTTGAAAAACATGATTCCTTTTAATTAAAAACGATATATTCACTTTACATGATGTGTAACCCTTACACAATATGTAAAAACTCATGTTGTGAATTATACTCATGGGATGACTCCATACAGTATTATACATCGTGAAACTGAACTAAAAATTGTGTAACTACCTAATGAACAAAAGAACTCAGGTCATCTCATCCTTCTTAGAATACAATTCTAATATCCCCACCACCAACTACAATAAAGAACCACATAAAACATGAAAAAATAGACCATATCATCAACAAAAAAAGCATAGGCTATCATATAAATTTCTAGATTAAAGGGATTCAAGGTCGAGGATGGATTCAACATAGATGATAAGGATGATGTAGGGCATGATGTAGGAGGTGATGAGGTAGTTTATGGAGTTGTAATATGAATAATGTAGAGGCTTCAGCTTGAACCCATAGCGTGTTTTACCACCATCACGAATGACTCAGTTATCTGATCCAGCACTGGCCTCGAGAACCCCTATTTGATCCCCTAAATCGCTTTGCACCCACAATATAATTGATAATAAAATGATAGGAATCAAATAGATAGAGATTCATTGATATTATGGAGGACCTCAGGTGGTTGAATTTCTAGTAGGTGAATTTGATGATGACGTCCCTAGTGAGGTTGTCGAGGATGGCACGACTGACGTTGAGTGGCCTGGGGCCTCCTTCGGTCAGCTTCGGTGCCAGCTGGTTCAACCCCAATCACATATCACCCCACGTGATCAACTATACTTCTAGGCACTCTAGATTTAGGGGGAACTATAGAAAGTTCGATTTAGTCATCATTCTGGAGCGGGAGCATATCAGGAGTAGGAGTATGGTGAAGAGGAATTATATGATGGAAGATAAAGAAGAGAATGTGAGAGGAGGAGGGGATGATTCCATGGATAATTGTGTCTATATTATGGGTCTACCTCCATTTATACATGATATAGGGAGATATATAGAAAAAGATCCAAGACTACGGAGTAGAACATGGTCAAATACATTACCGATTTTAACACAACCGGAATATAGTACCATTGGTGAAACCTCTACATCTAGATGTTCCATTTTCAAAGATGTGAAATCCAATTTTCAGATTGAATTAACAATTTTTTATATTTTCCATTCCTTTTACATCATTTTAACTTGACTCATAATACAATCTTCTAATGAATAAATAGTATTTTGTCAATTGATTTAACCTATACCATTTAGAATCCTGCACCGATCCTTATCTACTATTCTTAATTGATTTTTTTTCTAAAACGTGAAGGGGGTTTCCTCCAAAACATTATGAGTACAAAATAGGGTAAATATAAATTTGAATGAGATATCATATTTAGATAGATTGTTTTTTAAAATGATATATTATAGGCAAAAGAACTTCAAACCATATATGGATTGACTATTTAAAAAAACAAACCCAAACTATTGTCTAATAATCACTATTATAGAACATGTATATATCACCATGAATATTTAAATTTTATAAATAATCATAAAGCATGGTTGATGAAGGTGATATTATAGGCCTGTGATTTTATCAATTTTGATAAAGATTATTTTTATCGGTACATGTTCAAGCACCAATAAAAACCATATTTTATAAGCATGATTTTTAATGATGATTAAAAATTTCTTTTATAAGAATTATTTTTAATGATGATGTAAAAGAGAAAAAAATATTATAATAAAATTATCAATTACCCTAATATGATAGTCAATAAAAAATCATTACCATTAAAACGAAGATAGTTAGTATGAGTCAATTTTCAATCAAAACAATTTTCTTTATATTTTTATTTTCCATTAAAATATAAATTTTAAAATTTTAGAATTTTAATTATCAAAATATACCTAGTTTTTGATTATCTCATATCAAAATTACTTTAGTATGAATTTTTTGACATTTTCATCAAAAAATGATTTTTATTAAAAAAATATGGTTTTTACAAAACCTAAAATTTTTATAACGATACAATTATATAAGAATGACATACAAATTTATAAATCCTTTCAAGTAATCAAATATTAATTTGAGGAATACCATTATTCATTTTAAAATATTCTTCTAACTTATACAAATACATGAGATTCATTTTTATAACTAATTTAAATGTTAATTTAATATAAAAAACATTTTCAATATTTTCATTAAACAAGTGTTTTCAAGGGAGATTCGGGTTTTCCTTGCATTGAAAGCCTCATATTATTTATTTATTTTAAAATAATTTAATTTATTTGATTTTAAATCAATATTCACGATAATTTTACCTTATATATAAATTTAAATATTAACAAATTTGTTTTTCTAAAAGTTCTTTTTATGCGACTAAGTGTATTTATTTTAAATTATCTTTTCACACCTAATTTGAAATTACAAGTGTCAAATTAGGTAAAAGACAGATCTTAATATTTTTCCTTAAAATTAATTACTATAGTTAGAAATTAATTACAAAGGTAAAATTCAGTTTGGGTAGAAGGATTAGAGATAGATCCACAGCCATAAATTTCACAAACATGTGTAAAATGGGAGTGGTTGAGATGAGTGTCAACCCAAAATAATTTCATATTCATATTTTTTAAAATTTTGGCCTTTATCACATGAATATTTTCCACACCCTAATAATAGATTCTCTATTATTTTATTCTTTTCGTGGCATAAATTCATTTGGTAAAGGTTTGGGTCATGTTACCAGCTTGAATTTTTGAGTTATTGATGTTTTGGGTGAGTCCTAGCCCAGTTCACATTTGAGCCAAACCGTGTGAGGCCTAGGGTAAAATATGTGGCTTCTAGTATATTTCTGGGACAATGGGACCATCTTGCACATAGTTAGGAGAAACCATGTGGCTAGCGTGCAAGGGAGGCTCTGTAATTCGATAGAAATATTTTTCATAGTTGGCACATGGTTTCCCAAACTGTGTGGCCATACCCTGTGTGTGACCCTTATCTATAGTATGGTGTGCATGGTTGGTTAATGGTTTGGAAAACCATGCGGCATTCCTGGGTAATTAGAATCTTGATTTTTATTGTTTACCCACCCCTATTTTTAAACAATTTTGGATTCCCTCTCCCCTTGCTCGAGCTAGGAACTCCAGGGGACATTTAAAACCCCATATCCTTTCCCACCATACTCCATATACAATTTTATATGGTTCTAAGGTGAGTTTTTTTGAGTTTTAATGGGGTTGAATGTTAGAGGTCAACTCTTCTACTTCATCACCCATGTCATACAAGTCTCTTTGTTTTACATGAGAAAACAAACTCCACCCGTCATCCATGACATCTTAAACAGAATATACCATTTTCGATTGTGATGATAAGATATACATATCATTTAATTCACAGTCACCAACATACATAATGTGAGAGAAGTTCACAAAAGTAAATTATAAGTAATCTCTTTTGACACCATAGATAATATCGATACTATTACATTTGAATAGAACAACTAAAAAATACCAATGGTATTTTAAGTTGATGATATGATTCAACATTCCATAGTATCCCACTTTGAAAAACCTAAATATACCACTATTATATGATTTAAATTCCCCTTCTTGATCAACTGTAGGAAATTTAAATTCATTAACATTATAAGCGTTAAACATTCTAGCCTCTTTTAGAGGACATCAGAAAAGAAAATTCTAATATTCTAACAACTTAGCTTGACTATAATTATTCATGATCTACAAAAATTAATATATATTATTATATTTAAAAAATATATGTGTCAACCTAATATCCTTATTGATTGTAATAATTATTTACTTACATGTGAGGCAAACAATTCTGCAATCACTTTATTAACAACTTTTGTTATATATTTCTCATTTCATGTTCGACCTATTATTCATCTATTTGCTTATATCCTAAACTCTTCAATAAATGGATATATAATTTCACTATTCATAAGAACATTTATTTGTTCCTGTAATAATTATATTTTTTTCAATGTAACATTTGAGCTCATCCCAATTGATTGGCCAATAACATGAAATATTTTTGATTTCACATGTAGTGAATGTTTATTTGATTTGTTTCTAACATTCCAAATCAATTTAATCTTGTATTAATATCATCCAAGTGTCTAGAAAAAAATTTAATACACTCCTCTTCAAAATAGAATTTAGAAATAAAGCCTTTAGGTTGAGCTTTATATTTCATGTATGAATTCTAATTCCCTAGATATCTATGAAATAAAAAAACATAAGTGTTTATTTAATAAAGTGATAATAATTGTTTATTTAAATAAAAAAATATATGGAAAGTAACTCTCAATAATTTTCATCCATGAATAATGTATGGGGCCTCCTAATTTGGCTTCCTTAACCAAATTCATAGTTAAATTCACCATGACAGAAAAAAGTGGCGGAGTAATGATCATCTCTATGCATAAATATTCAATACAAATATCTCATGAAGGTTTTCAAGCTCAAATGGTTGTAGTGTTTTCTCAAATATTTTCTTAAAGAATGCGAAAAATTGGTGTACAACAAAAATAATATTATCAGGTAATAATATACACAATGCCAATGGTAGTAACTGTTGTAACAAAATATGTGAATTGTGACTTTTCTATCTCTGTATCTTATGATGATTTAAGTAGACACCCCATAATATTTTACTTTAATACCCATTAGATACCATTAAATGTTTTAAAATTAAAATTAATGTATCATTATCCCAAATTTTCATTGAAAAACTTTCCAGAGTGTACTTTCCATTCTCATCATGCTATATATCACACTTTATGTTCATTGTTTTCAGCCTTTTAGAGCATCGATATATTCTTTCAATTTTCTATTCTCATTATGAAATGTGAAGATAAAATTGTCATAACCATTATTCTCATTATGCATAACATCAATATTATTCTAAAACAAATTAAATTCACAATATGTGAGTTGAAAAATATACTTTTTCCTTCCATTGTTGCATTCTTATTTCACATGACAGTTCACTTTGAACTCATTACCCACTCTCATTTAAATGAATCACCTTCCCAAATTCTATTTCAACAGTTCTATGTGGTGAAAATATTTCATAACCTACTAAAAACATTGAAGGTGGTCTATGATAAATAAAAAAATTTAATTTTCACTTGTAAACCCAAAATGTATGGGATGCATCAAGAAATCATTGATAACACCAGAAGAACCATTTTTTACTATGTTTTATTTTTTCGGGATCAAAATTAAAATTAAAAACAAGAAAAGAAAAAGCTGTGTAAGTGTTCCAACCAGATAAATTCCCAATCCCAGTGAAGTCATTAAGGGTCCATAATAGTGCATCTTTTATTACGAACACCATTCAAGATGATGCATCATTTGTCTTAAAAATTGTTCACCATAACTTCTGAAATTATTTAATTAGAGTTTGTAAGTATACATCAATTCCAATTCTAGAAATATTTTTCCATGAATAACCATCAAAATGATAAATGATGTCAGTATCATGCACATCAACATAGGAAGATTGTACGGGATCAAAACAGCTTTCCAAATTCTATAATAAGTGCTCAAAATCACAAATGGGTTGAATCCATTAGAAACCAATCCCAATCGAACACTCCTAGGATTAGATGAGAAATATGGATCTATTGAATGAAATTTATTCCATTATTATGATTCTATTGGATGTCACATTAACCAATCATTTTTATTATCTATAGAATTCCACATCATGTATTCAGTAGTTTTATATGCCGTCAATAATATTTTAAATCTTGGATATAAATAAAAGTAATGAAAAACATTTTTAGGAACGTTCCTTTTCTTCTTTTTCATAGAAGTATTCTGATTTAGACTTCTAACACCACCCATTTTATTCCATCTCGAATAATAACATTTTTTCAATCCTATATACTAGAATCCTATCCCTAATAAATAATCCAATCAATGAGAAACATATTTGTTTTAGTATAATTTAGACCACGATTGTAAAAAAATTATTTCATATCTAAAAAATACTGAGGGCTATTTTCTTTAAGAAATGACTTATGAAAAAATTACAATATCATGGACATTTCCTTATTTGTAATTCTACATAGACAATCGATATGGTCCAACTCCAGCAGAAAATAATGTTTTGATTATTTCAAAAATCCACTATACCAATCTTAATTTCCATCATCAACTAAACCATGAAACAACTTTTTATGTTCAATGAATTTTTCTATAACATTAGACTCCATCAAATCAAGAATATGATCCAATGATATGTTATAATCTTGATCGGGTTGTCTTATAGTCTAAAAAACATCACTTTTTAAGTTGTTATTTGTATCACCCTCAAATGGTTATTCTGATATGTTTTGATGTTGATGATGGTGTCTTGCAATTCCGGGTCAATCATTTTAAGGGTTTGAATTTCATCTTCAATTTTGGATGAATTTTGGAGTTCATTCTCTCAATAGACCATAGTGCTCAAAGATTTTGTAACAATTGATTTTTCCTTCCAAATAAAACAAAAATATTCGGTAAGGAATTGCATCAATATCTAGTTTTCATACATTTCATATCTATTCAACCATACTCTAAATTTATTTTTAGGAAATTAAAATATTATTCTCACATCAACAGATTGATTGGAAATTAAAAGATCAAAAAACTCTTCCAAACCCTTAACATACTGAGGTGTGTTCCTCAGTAATGTAATCCAAATTTTATCCATATAACAACATAACTAAACTTTATTAAATAAAATTAAAACATGTAATTATTTTTACATAAGAAAAGAGATAAATGGAAGTGAAAAAAACAAAACCCAAGTAGTTTTAAGAAGATTCGTACAAGTAAATAAAAGGAAAAGTAAAAAAATGAAATAAATCATGGATAGTATTATGTAAAATAGAAGAAAAAGAAAAATCACATTCAATAAATTAATATAGGCATCATGGGAGAAACAATAAAGGGTAACTAAGTCTTGGTGAAAATAGTAATTACCTATCTCCATAGAGGTGAATTTAGAGTTCTAACAACCCCATTTCTAGTGGGGCACCACATAATGCTTCACTAGAATTTCAAGTGGTGATATAAGAGATTCTATTTTTGCATTTGACTTTCTATTTTTCCTTATTTATAGATGGTATATATCAAACCAACAAGAGTGGTTTTAAAATTACCTAACAAATCCACTACATTCCAAACAAGAATATATGAAGATTCATTATTTCGAGTGAATAATTTGATCTTCCCTACTGATTTTTATGTTTTAATCACAGAGGAGGATAATACCTCTATTTAGTTAATTATGATATTGGATAAACCATTCTTAGAAATATAAAATGAAATCATAATTGTTCATGAAGGTACTATAATATTGTAGTTTGGTTATAAGGTTTTACACTTTAATATTTTTGATTCCATCAAGTACAAATAATAAGTTAACTCAATTTTTTTACATTTTATAATTCTCATGAGTATAATCCAACTGAATAAATTCGTTTGATATAATAAGTTTTACATTTGGGAAAAACTAATATCAGCTAATTTTATCATAAACAATTGGAAAAAATATAAATATTCTATCCTACCATCTGAAGAAGAAATAAATTAATATTTATTCTATGGATATTACTATTTATATAATGAAAATGTATTTGATACTTCATCTCTATCATAGGAAGTGAAAAACATTAAGTTAAGTAACCCAAATCGTTTTTATCTTTAGTCCATCCTCTAGATCTAGAATTAATACCCTTGCCTACAAATTTAACATAAATACTTCTAATAGAGATAACAAGAAACCAATAATAATTTCATGAAAATTTTCTCTAAATAAAGAACAAAATATGATAAATATATTTTAGATAAAATTCACACATTATAGTCTAGAATTAAGGAGACATATCTGGAAAGTAGTGTACATGTTCCTAATATAAGTGTAAAAACAAAGAAAGTATCCTTCAATATAGTGAATTATTGTATTACGGTATTAATACCGAAACTGTCACGTGATATTGTTAACTACATTATTTATAATTACTTAACCACCACCACAAATATAATTATCATGAACTATATAACTAAATAATACTCAGTCAATGCCTCTATAACATATCAGGTGTAACTTATGATTTCCAAAGTATTGTTAAAATATAAAGGATGGATAAATAAATATGTAAGATATGTATTTAAATCTTTTTATTTTTATTTAAAATATCATAGGTTCATGGAAAACTTTTATCATGACCTTATCAGAAGTAGAAATTAGTCAAACACACAACCTAGTTGTTGGAAATGGTAAATTTAAATCAAGGACACTTAGATGATAATAAATGAATATAACTATATGAACATAAAATTATACATGATCACAATCCAAAATATCCATAAATTCTATAAATTTAATGAAATAAGAAAAGAATACATATACATAAATTTGGAAAACCAAACACATACTAAGTACCAAAAATAGTGGTTTACGGAGTGGGATCTCTTGAATAAAAACTTTTGGACAACCAATTCATGCCTTTTCTAATAATCAATTAAATTGAAAAAATGATCCAACTAATTTTCAAGACTCCAAATGGAAATAAATATTTTTCTTTGATTTATTACCCTTACATGGATCACGTACAAGAAGTTCTACACACATCCTATGTGAGATACATATAAGGTGTGAGCATAACGTACTCACTAGTTGATCACCTCCCCATCCCCAATAGCCTTTCACAATACAACTTGTATTAAAAAATAATAAAAATATATAGGAATAATAAATATTAAAAATAATATACTTTAATAAAGGAATTTAACATAGATTTCATTGAAATTGACAAACCCAACATACTTCAGAAATAACTTAGGATCTGATATAAATGATATAAATGATTTAAGGTGAAACAGTAAAACCATTTAAATGAAAAATAATCATATATATTATATTTAGTAAAATCTTATATCCCATTTATTTAGGAATTATAGGATGGGTAAACCAGTGTCAAGGCATAGTGATCACATCACATACCATCAACCTACCCATCACTAATGAGTGTATCTAAGAAACAATTTCTATATAATCATATAATATCCCTTTCAATAATGATTCGTACTATAAAAATATAAAATTTAACAATAAGTATAACTTTTATAACAATTTAAATCATTCTAGGAAAACAACAAGAAATATCATAACTCATTTTATAACCTGAAAATTATTATAAACCATGGAGGGTGTCATCGTGACATAAATAATAAATAAATTCCTTTTTTATTGAAATTAATAAATTATATTACATTAAATTAAAATAATCACACAAATAAAAAGACAATAGATTTGTAGTTTAGTCTATCAACATGATTATCAAAAACAATTGTAAGTAAAACTACTTAAAAAATTAAAAAATAATTTGAAAAACAATCAGTGGAAATATATCTATTTCAATTATTACTACTTGGTTTAAAATAATTTCTAGACCAACCCATTATGAACATGATAATAAAAAATTTTCCTCTAATCCAAATAAATATATAATTCTATATTGAGGTCCATAGGAAGATTATTGACCATTTACAAATCAATTTGACAAGTATAAACAACAGATCACACCCAATAACATGAATTAAAAATAAAATAAGTAAGATTAGAGAAATGACACACCCTTAACATGATTTGGGAGCACTAGAAGTGATGGTTCGAGGGAGAGAGGGGTTGGTGGCTTGTGCTCAAGCTTAGAGAGGGGATAGAGGCTTGGGATAGAGCTTGGGGTGCATCGATAGTGACATTTCGGCAGAGTAGTGCGTGAAGGGGGCTGGTGACGATGAACAAGGGGAAAGACGGTGACGGGGAGAAGGGGGATGATGGTGAAGGACTAAGGTTTGATGGGGTTAGGGGAATAGGGGACGTAGGTGTCACGATTGGGGGAGGGGGGAAGAAGTGTTGTGTGGAAAAAAATTAGCTGTGGTTTTTTAAAAAATGCCGCTATATTTGGACAATTTTTTAGCAGTGATTTTACAAACTGCCACTAAAAACCACAGCTAATAACTGAATGTTTTGTAGTGAGACTAACCAAATAACCCAAGACCTGTATTCCCTCAATCCATATAAATAAAAAACATTGAAATTATATAACTCTTGGAATTTCAATCCAAGACTCATTATAAAAAATGACCCCTACTCCCAAATTCCCAAAATTCAAATTCCTTATAAATTTTTTGAGTCACTAGGAATATGTTTTAGAAAACTCTCAACCATAGCACTTCTTATTCCAAAGAATCATAATCATACATTCAACCAACATAGATGACCTACCTTTCTCATCTGTTCGTATCCAAATTGTTGTGTTCTACTATAGAACACCGAGTGACTGTTAACTATGAAACTCCAAACATGGGGTGCCTAATTCATTAAAGACAGATCCACCACTCATCCCCATAATTAAATCATGAATATAGATCTATCCCATTCCCTTTTATCCCACAACACTATAGTGTCATAATTTGGTTCATCCTTGAGCTCATAGTGATCCATGTTATAAGAATCATCTCATGAAGGATGATTCTGAGCCACAGTGCTCTAAACCATCATAATCGCATATAAATATCCCATTTCTACTGGTTAGAAGACTACCTATATATTATTTAAATATCACCATATTGGATTATATGAAACATTACCAGTCCAAACTCATATGGATGATAATTTTCCAAGTATATTGGATTAAACTACCAACATGTTATCTCATTACCACTCAAACATATTGCATCAACTCCTCAAAAGCATCTCATGATCATTCGGGTCCCCCACTAAATTTTAAACCCAATATTCAGTGTAATTACATAGTTGGGTCACTAACCACTCAAACCAGTTATCGTTTTCTCACCCCAAGAACCGATTCCCCATCAATATGACTCATGCTCAGACCATATCCAAATCATCTTGAGGCTGGTTCCAATGTAAGAATCTATCAAAAATCACATAAAAATTTCAAATAAAGAATCTAGATAAAACCCATTTCACTAGCACACCATCACAGTAGTTCCACCTTCACTATCCATCAACTAGTATCATCACACCAAGGACCCTACCCATATGGGGTTGTACTTACTCATCTCACATTCCATTAATTACTGTAAGTAATGAGTAGAGACGATCATCCCACTCATTCCTGAGTACAAATTTGAAACATCAATCTCCATCGGTCCATGGATCATTAGGAACATCATCTTTATAACCCACTAAAGTTCCATATATAATGAGAGTCACCCTCTCGATGACAAATACTGCACTCCCAACCATATTTATTTACATATACTAATCCTCAAGTGCAACCACCATCGGTTCAATCATCATAATTGTTTAACTTAGTAACAACCACACTTACCACCATCAAATCTTGACACCAATCCATTAATTGTTTCATTGTCATCACACAAGAATTTCCTGTCATCAATATCAAAATTTCATGTCGCTAAACCTGTAATAATTCCATCATAATTCCTCTCTTCCATTATGCGCCAAGGCACAACTTTGGGTCAACCACATCATGAAATCTGAACCCATATCTAACATCACCTTTCACCACCGAGGAACATTTCCCATTTAATAAAAACTTTTAGTAAATCATGATTGTAAAGATTCATCTTGTTTTTTGGTCCTCAACACACACACAACTTGTCACGGACCAATAAAAAAGTGTATCATGCCAAACTAGCATGTGTACCACCTCAATCTCATATGAATTCAAGGGAAATATACTCCAATATAACCTAGTTACAAATCTAGAATTCTAATTCCATGAGTCTCATGTAATTAAATCCAATATCATTGGATTAGACCACTGACCATGCTCCTCATCATGTCAATATCACCTATCTAGAAGCACCATTGATGATCTTCTTCGAAATCAGACATTTCACCTATGTC
The DNA here is from genome assembly GCA_963277665.1 of Viscum album. Taxonomy (NCBI): domain Eukaryota; kingdom Viridiplantae; phylum Streptophyta; class Magnoliopsida; order Santalales; family Viscaceae; genus Viscum; species Viscum album. The sequence continues at coordinate 193,904,736 of OY728157.1, read as the reverse complement.
ATAGTCCACTACACGATCAACCACCAAATGGAATTGTCTTAATACCTAAGGCATATACCCATGAACTCACCACACCAATGAAAGCACATCTAAAACCAACCAGGTCAAGTATCCTACCGATCATACCCATAGAATCTAGTATTGATACTAAAACACAACCACTAAAGGTGATTTTCTCATGAAACCCCAAGGAATATCATGTGACCATACAATATACCTTGAAGAACATAATAGAAATTAATCTAAATACAAAGAACCAACCCATGGTTCCCATATCTAATGGTGCTCACAATCCCGGGCTAACCCATATCTCAGGTTACCCTCACATATCATATCTCATATCAAACATTGTACATATATCAATTGCATCCCAAGTCATATCTCAATGGAACTAAGATCTCTCACCTTGATCATACACCATATTTCTCACATATATCATGGCTCATGTGGTACACATCTACTCACATCATACATTTATATGGAAACTCATGACTAAATACTAATACTTGGATTCTCACAAATATATATATATATATATATTAAGAAACACATGTCAGATCATAAACGTACTAGGGGACTCATCCTCATTGGACATTCTCATGCAAGAATACCCTCTTGAGAATCATGATCTAATGTTATCTCTCATTGGGCCTCCACATATGGTAGCCACCCACAATATGATTACCATATCATATATGCACATACATACATATAATGAAATCACCCAACCATGATCCACATTGATTATACCATGATCATATAGTTTATTTTAGTATAATTCCACCATGAATATATGTTAGATCATATCATATAGGTTTTTGATGACTCTTTAAATAAAGAAACCTATTTCTATTGGAAATAGTACCAAAACCACACACTTAGGGTTCATCACTGAGGAACCTTATTCTCGAACCAACATACTAGGTTTAATATACATCCCTTACTTTAAAGGGATTCATTTATATCAAGGAGTATCTCATAATTAATCCACATGACCTATCATCATAAGGAATGTAAATTATATAATAGATAAGTAGAATGTTAGCACCATGTAATATGGGAAACCTACATAAAATATCTTATTAACACGGTAAACAAATGATCCCTTATAATCAGTGATATCAATCACATACTCGCATACATATTTCAGGTGAATCCTTTAGCCAAAAATTATGCATGTACATGACCTATTACCAATTTTCTAAGATCCATAAACTATAATAAATCATAAAATCTCAAAATTCAACTGCAAAACACTATGTGAAATTAAACAATCTTAAAAATGGAAACCTAGGAAAAAATATAATATCTCTGATAATTTATAATTCTTATCAAGAAGTGTGTTATTGACACACTAGTATGATATCTATAAAAAGATATGAAACATTCCTATGTTACATCTCTACCATCACCCCAAATAGTATGATGAACAAAAATCCAGATACACTCTATGATATCAGTCACATAGGCTTTGATGCCTCTTTTGTAATATCCTTTTCCCAGTTCACTCTGAACAGTAACCATACCAGTTCAACATGTGTCCTAGGGTATTCCTATGTTGGATAGAATAAGTATAGATGTATTTCTATTTGATGGGACAATATAAGTGGGGGGATGAATTGTAGGTTTAAAAACCTTTGAGTTTTAGCAACTAAATTATCAGTTTAAATGATCTTAAACTAATAAAAATACAAACACCTAAAATTGTATTGAATATAAAAAGGTATGATGTATTGTAATACTATTGATATTTAAAACAATTGTATTCAAGATGAACACAATAATCAGAGTAATAAAAAGAAGAATTATTCTACCTTAAAGCGTATAGAATCAATCAATACAATATGTTATAGAATGATTCTAATTGAAACAATTACAATAGAATATGTAAAGAAGAAAGGAAACAATACAAATTCCTTTCTAATACAAGTAACAACAAAAATGTAAAAGTATTACAATTATTTTGACCCAAAGAAAAGGGTTATCCTTTCACCTAGGATAAAAGATCTGTCTCACCAACCCCTTGGTAAGCCCTCGATACGATGATCGGTACGTCCGTCTGCCTATCCCCGGAAGCCCTCGATACGATGATCGGTTCGTCCGTCTGCCTATCCTCGGCAACCCTCAATTTTGAAGTTAATAGGCTCCTCTATCTTTCAATCACTTGAAATCCCATGATACGATGATCGAACGCACAAAGCACAAGGCATGAGAGAAGTAACAACATCTCTCTCTCTAGAACTTGATAGAAGCAATGTATCACAGTTGTATCACGCTTGTTCTATTGTCTATCGTCTATTAGTTACCCTCAGCTTCAAATGACTTCCTATTTATAGGCCTCGGATTCCAACGGTCACATCTTCTCCAATGGTAATATTTCTCTGAAAACTCGGAGGGACTTGGACACCTGGCATCATAACGGTCATATTGAAACAGAAAGCACACCATCATTTTGATTAGTTTTGTATCTAACTAAACGATATCATATTGGTTAGAACAAGATATCTGAATAAGATAATCAAGAGTATGATTTAAATGAAGCATGTGTTTTTGACAAAGTACCAACACAAGTATGTAATGAAATATATGAGAAGAAGAGTCAATACAAATTACATATTTAATAGGATCAACATGTTCAGTATGATAATCATGGTCAGTACGATCAGCATGTTCAGTACGATCAGCAAGGTCAGTACGATCAGCATGGTCAGTACGATCAGCATGGTCAATACGATCAGCATGGTCAATACGATCAACATGGTCAGTACGATCAGCATGGTCAGTACGATCAGCATGATCAGTACGATCATTATGGTCAGTACGATCAGCATGGTCAGTAGGATCAGCATGATCAGTACGATCAGCATGATCAGTATGATCATAATGGTCAGTAAGATTAATAAGACAATTGTTATTTCCAAAACAAAAAATAGAAGCCAAAAGAGGACTTTTGACTCAACAGCCTCATCATACACAATAGGTGAATGAAAAACATTGGGGGTTTATGGTATTACTATTGGGAGACTATTCCCCCATATTAGAGTGTGTAATAATAGTTGAAATAAACATAAAAAATAAAAAAAATAAATCAAAGTACATGGAATAAATAAACAAAAATAATAAATAATAAATCTTATATCGATGCAAATAGTCAAAATAACTCATGATCATGCTAGTATACAGTGATTTATCATCCACTAGGCCGATCACATATATAGAATAAATAAAAGTATAGAATACACGGAGGCTCTACCACCATCCTTGGTTCTTACCTCATCCAAATCACTAATCCCATCCAAGCTATCCAACTCGATCAATCTACTCCAAGACTCTAACCAACAAGAACCCATGAATATTAAGTTCTACCCAGGTGACTAGTGCCATGGCCTCCCAAAAAGGGTAAGAGTACCACTCAGTAGTGCAACGCTAATGTAGTCTCATACATATCCAATAAATGAATTATATGTGTATGTGACATACTCACCTAAATAAATAAAATATAGTTCATTAGCATAAATAAAATAACCATCCTAGATCATTTGGTTCTAACCTGACACCTAGGATCAACTATACCTACTTCATCTAGTTCTAGAGTATCTTTAATAATGTCATATAATCATTAGAACTCTTAATATGAGAAAACACCAACCCCAATGATCTTATCCTGTAAGGTCCATAGTATCAAGCCTAAATATAACCCCTTGATGGTAATATTAGTAAATATAGTAGTAATCATGTCTAAATCCATCCCCCAAGATATAATCCTTGGAAATCAATCACCATCAAGAATCATTACCAACTCCAAAGTGTGACCCAAGGTGGTTATAAGAATCAAGAATCATCATGAACACTTTAGGGGTGAACTTAGTTCATCATGATTATTACGTATCATTGTTGACCCGTATGAGGTAATCTTTGGAGATCAATCAAATCAAGATTACATGTAAAATCCTAAAGGGAGACCATAGAAAATCCATTTAACCTATGGAATACAAGATAGATCCTATGAATCCTATGAATCTAAAAATAATAGAAAATTTTAGGGTAGTATTCCCCCCATGATATATCAAAATAATAATGAAAACAGGAGTTGGATATCTGCCCAAAATAATCTAATATAAATTGTATTGGACACTCAAGAAAATGACTTGAAATCATCCCTATAACCTTATACAATTAAAATTTTCGATTAGAGTTCTATGGTGGAATGAACAGTCAACTCTACAAATTCCCACATGCACCCTATAAGGGGTCATTATATCACTAGGGTACCCTCTTCGGTCCATTAGGCCACAACATAACACGGACACCCATATGGGATCTTCAATCTCAATCATATATCTTATGCAAAACCCATCACTCAGAAATCATATAATCCCTTAACATAATCATCATAACATCATGAACTAAATGGACTTATAAGATAAGCCATACTATTATAAGTATCAAGAAATGGATCAAGATTGTCTCCCATCCCGAGTCCTAAATTAACCATTCCTCACAAAACTACCCCATACAAAGTACACCCAGTGAAAACCAACCTACATAATCACATTTTAGTGGGAGAAGAACACTCACCCCAATTTCATCTCAACTATAATTGATAACCTAAACCTTAAGCAACGGGGTGTGGCCCTCTCCCAACACACAACTGAACCAAAGACATGAAAAATTCCCAGTTCAATTATCTAATTTAATAGTAAATTTCATCGAAAGTTTCCATAAATTGAAAAAATTACATAAAGTTACATTCTAAAATAAAAATAGTGTGTGAAAATTTTAACATATCATTATAGTATGTCCTCTATTCAATATACACAAAATACCCATGATTTTCAGATGATTTCACCATGTTTTGGTTAAATCGTCACTGAATCCCTAGAGAGAGACAATTGAAATTTGTGAAATCATGAGAAAATAAGAATAAATAGGTAGAGGGAGAGATTAAACTAAAATTGTAACACCCTAATACTTAACAATATTTTCCTCTTAGAATAAATTTAATTTTTTTGATTGCTTGCGTTACTCACAAAAATGACTTTCTTTGATGGGTTGCGTAACACAAAAGACTAAGTTTTACTATATAATATTAATATTATTCGTTAAATTGGAAGTTAGAAATATGATTAACTAAATTAAGAAAATATATGGTTGAATTTATTGGTTACTAGTTAGTTATAAATAAATACAAAAAACAATTGAATATAAAGGAAATGTTTTTATAAAAAAATTATGCACTAAAGGTATTTAATTTTAAAATATTAAATTAATTAATTTTAGTGGATTATATTATTAAAATTTATATATTATATACTCAATTTTTTTAAATTCATCAAATAAATTTTATAGACATAAGATAAGAATAAATCCATTTTACCCTTTAAAAGCTATATTTTTCTAAACATTGTTTTGCCGCCTTTTAATGATGCATTTATTTTAAAACTAAAATTTTACACTTTTATAAATTTTATTTGACAAAATAAGCTTAATTATTAAAATTTTTATGTCAAAATAATTTGAGGGTGAATTTTTTGGATTTTTATGAGAAGATTTATTTTTTGATGAACAGTGAAAATATTGGATTTTAATTGAAAACTACATTTTCATCTAAATAATCTATAATGATTAATTGTATTTTTAAATGATTTTAAAGTATAAATAGATTAATTATATATTTATTAATCCAATAATGTTCATTTAAATCAATTTTATGTTTAATTTAGATATAAAAACTTACTAAACTTCTAAACATTTTCACTTTAAAATCATGATTTCTCCTCCCATCCCCAGGATTAATTTTAATTTAATTTTTTTTCACTTTTGTGATTTGAATTTTTAAAAATTTATTCCGTACAATAATATAAAATTGTCCTTTAACAGAAAAAAAATTCCTTTATCAGTTCTAAAGAATCATTGACTACTCGAGCGAGTTTAAAAGACTGATTAGTTTATGAAATCTTTCATAATAGCTAACAAAGGATCCCTTTATCAGTGCTTTTAAAAGTGTTGATAAAGGGGCATACTATAGTGTGGTGTAACAAAACATTGAAACACTAGTGTAGTGGTCTATAACAGTAAATCAAAACACCAAAACACCACTAAATCATCAAAATTGAGAACAAAGACATAATTTAAATGAAGAGACAACAATATAGGCTCCTTTTCTTTACTTTGGTGATGTGATGCTCATTTTAATCAAAAATGTTACTTACATATTAAAAAAACTATGTTCTGTCATCATGGTCACAAATTGCATCATATTGAGGTGTGGGTGATTCTTACACATCTCAAATGACTTGTGGATCATTTTCCTAATGTATCAAAATAATTTTAATGTGTTTGCTTGGTTTTTTGTATGTCACTTTTCCTTTTTACTAAAATGTCATTTTAAATGGGAAACACACGCATTTACTCATACCGGTCATATCACATGTTGGTTTGACATGATACCTATTCCGAAACATCACAAATGACTTATGAATCATTATCCTAAATTATCAATAAAATCCAAGTGCATTTGATTAGTATTTAGTGAGTGACACTTTTTGAACTAAAATATTGATTTTAAATTGATAACGAGCATAATAATTCATACCAGACAAAAGAATGTGTTCTCTCAATTTGGAGTAGGTCAGTTGTCCTTTTTATTAATATTTATGTCATTTTAAAATAAAAATATGCATTGACAGTCATACCAGTCACACCGCGCATCAGATTGAGGTTTGGATAATTAATACACATCTCAAATTACATATGGATCATTTTAAAAAAGAATAAAAATTATCTAAATGTGTCTTCTCAAATTTTAGTAGGTCAGTTGTCCTTTTTATTAAGTTTGAGATCCTTTTTTAATAAAAAGACACACTTGGAGTCATACCAGTCACAACGTGCATCATGTTTTGGTACAGATGATTCTAACATGTCTGAAATGATTTAGGGATAGTTTACCTAAGTATAAAAACAATCTAAATGTGTTTTATCGGTTTTGAGTAGGTTAGTTTTCTTTTTTATAAAATTTATGTAATTTTAAAATAAAAAGGAAAACATTGAGTCATATCGATCACATTGTGTGTCAGATTAATGTACTGCTAATTCATACACATAAAAAATGACTTATTGATAATTTTACAAAAGTATCAAAAAAATAGGATGTTTTTTCTTTGTTTTGAGTACATCACATGTTTTTTTACTAAAATTTCATTTTAAACTAGAAACACACAATTTGACTTATGATGATCACAACATGTATCATTTTGATGTGAGGCCAATTCCTAAATGCTGAAAATGAATTATTAATTGACTTCCTAAATTATCAATAAAATCAAATTGCATTTTACATATTTTTAGTGAGTGATATTGTCTGAACAAAATTATCAATTTTAAATAGATAACAGACACATTGAGACAAAATGGTAACATCATGCGTTGAATTGAGGTGAGATTGAACCCTACACACCTTAAATGTCTTATGGATCATTTCCCTAAAGTATCAAAATAAATAGAATATACTTTCTCAATTTTTATCATGTTACTTTTTATTTTTTCTAAAATTAATGTTAATTTTAAATAAAAAGAATCAATTAAATTCATTGTTGTCACACTATGTGTCGGATTGAGGTGTGTATGATTCAAACACATCCCAGTGTCTCAAAACAATCCTAAGTTCCAATGTTACCATGTTTCCATTTTCTTTCTATGTCTAACATCCAACACTTCATGTTGATTCTATCTTATTAATAGAAAAACCATTCTAATTCTGGAAATTCATAAGACTAGAGGATTTCAAAAAAGAGAATGGTTTTTCCACTATGACTATAAAATCAATATGTAGTGTTGGAATATCAACCAAAAAAGTCAATGAAAATAGAAATCATCATAACATTGGAGGATATTATCAGTTTACCACTTTTGTGGCTTGTTTTATATATTTGAAAGAAAAATATGGCTTTCTAAAAGATCTATGAAAAAAATAAATAATTATGACATAAAAATGATAAAGAAATTATATTTAAAATAGTAGGTAAAATAATGAAATAAATAATTAAATAAGTAATAATAATTTTCCATTTATAGATAGTTGTTTGAAATATTGACGCATTTCTTTGTTCTCATTATTACAAATGTAGGCTAAATTAAAAGAATCCACTTGTACAAGAAAAAAAATTATTATACAATTAATAATGAAAATAAATAAATTAATCATAAATAGGAAATAATAAATTAATTATATGGATAATTATTTTACTATGAAAACATTGTTGACCATAGGGTGGTGTTGATGGTAACGTAGGAATGATGATAAAAAAGTAGATCTCGCCCAACAACAAATCAATGATTGAGGAGGATGAATATAAAATAAGATACATTGGATTAGGTTCATAAAATATTCATTTTTTATAATAAATAAATAAATTTAAATACGATATTCATTATCAACAGAGAATGTCTCCCATTTGTGAGAATTATATTGATGGAAATTAGAGATTACCATGGGTGGAGAGACCGACAAAGATGATAATTCGATCAAATATTTCATGAAGATCTTTATCTGAATAAGAGCAATTTTACACGAGGAGCTTGATCTAAATAAGAATAATAAAGGATTCTTATAGATAATGTTGTTGGAGACATTGTGGAAATAAATTTCCATTAGTTTAAAAATAAATGTTATTTTTGTTAATTGTGTGTCATAATGTTATAAAACACTTAACATAAAGTTTATGGTAATGTATTGTAATGAAACATTTTTTTATGTCATGTAATTGAGATGGTCACATCTGTGAGAAATCATATTACCACTGGGACATAAAAAATGGATTTATGTTTATGTTTGTAAACCTTATAATTCAATTGAATTATGAATCCAAAGTGAAAATAGCATGTATGTAAATTATTAAATCCAAACTAATAAATTTTACTTAATGTGGGATTAAAATGGCTTAATTATTTTATCCATGAAAATTTACTTTTATTTCAACAAAATTGATTCTATTAATATTTATTTATTAAATTTACATCAATCAATGTTAATATTTTATTTTATCAAAATTAGTTAAATTTAGTGGTATAAGAACTATTCTTTAATGATTGAAAATATTCATTAAAATTTAAATAATAGAAAACTATTCTCATTAAATAAGTTAATTTTCAATGAAAATATCAAATTTAGAAAAATATTGATCAATCCTAAATGATTGAGAATTATAAATTATATCAAAAATGTACTCTTCTTCTATAACATGTAATGAAACAATATTGTGTTTCTTAAAACACCATGATGTTGAGGTATTTCATTGAAAATGACTCATTCTAATTGTTTGTTTTATTACTATATTTCAACAATAAAAATCAAAATATTAATTACATTTTATCTCAAAATCATTTTTTTTCTATATAATATTGTTCATGGATTGTAGAATCTTAAACCTATTTCATTTTTTCTTTTTATAGTATTTAAGTCACATTATTTAAATTAAAATTGAAATATTTCAAAAATAATAACTAAAGATATTATATTTTGTCCATAAGTAGTTAAATAAATAAGTCAAATAATTATACATATATATTGTTCATAAAATTGATTCACAACATAATATAAGACCCCAAATATGTCAGATATTTCATCATCCAACTAATTTTCAATGCAATATTCTAAACCATTGTAACACTGACTGCTATATGGAATAATTATTGAAAATTTGATGATTACAAATATGTAGATGTTATGGAAGATTGCTATTGGGAGGCTATTATACCTTACAACAACATGAACCAACATTTGGTTAGATATATTTCAAGTCGCACATTATAAATGTTGTCCCAATGAGACCCACATGATTTCGAAGATAACGATACTTCAATATATCTAAAAAAGAATGAATTTTGGGTTGTATTATTATAGTATAGTGCAACTAGACTTGTTGGGATTCACAGATGTGCATTGAGAAGGTATTATGGATAAATGAGGGAAATTAGAGATATTGAAAAATGTCAATTTTGTTAGAGTTGTGGTTTTGTTCAACCCTTTAATCACCCAAGACATGGATTCAAGCCTTGGAATAGTCGGAGCCTTAAATCTATCGTAGATTTAAGCATGGGTTTGAAAACAAGGAGCACTTATAGTAGGTCGCTTCCATGGAGTGATTTTAATACCACTATCTAGTTCGTGATGGTTCGGGTTCTTAAACTAGATAGTGACACTTTTATTACTGCTTCAAAAAAAGTGATGATAAAGATACATTTTATTAACGCTAATTTAATATGTGCTGATAAAATTAATCTTTATCAGTGTTTTATTTAGCACTTATAAAGACTTAAAATACATTTTTTTAAATAATACTTTAAAAAATGTATAATTATTATAAATAATTATAATAATTATAATAATACTTTTCTAAATTAATAATTTTATAAATTTTTCGAATATAAAATTTTATATTTATAATTGTATAAATACTTTTCAACATATTTTTTTATATTTATTTATAATTATAAATGTATAAAAACAATATATATACATTTATAATCATATTTATTTTTATTTTTTTTTACAAATGTATTTTTAACATTATTAATGAATATGTAATATCAAGTTCACGCATATTAAAAATGAGTAAAATTGATTAATTAAAAAAGTAAAATATTGAAAAATTAGATAATATTGATTAATATATATCATAATGAATTGATATATATTTAAATAAAGATGAAAATATATATTGAAAATATTAAAACATAGAAAATAAATATATATAAAATAAATTATATAAGTCAACTAAATTCTATGAAAATTATTTCAGTGTGTGCATATGTATATAAAAATGCATTAATTATGTATATGTAAAATCAATAGAATACAATTTATTATAAATTAAAAAAATTAAATGACCTTCAATTATATATGTTACTCGATGCAATTAGTAACTATTTTTAATACATATTAATCATTAATTATAAACATCACTAAATATATTAATATTTAATATAAGTCATAAATATTATTTTCTATTATATAAATAATATTTATATACATTAATATATATCTATAAATTTATTATATACTTTTTATTAATATTATCAATAATCATCTCATTAATTAAATGTTTAATATTTTTCTCAATTTATTTATTTTTATTTTTAATTTTTTTAATTTTTATTTTACATATATTTATATATTTAACACATACTATTTATTAGTCTTTATAATTATTATATGGTATAATCAATTTATTAATTTTTATCAATAATTTTATAATTAATAAAATTTGTAACATTATTCACAAGAAACTAACTTTTTTGTTAAATTATATCATTTTATTTATTCAAAACTTTGTCAATGATAAAAAATCACTAATAAAGGATTACATTTGGAGGAATAAAAATACAGTGCTTATAAAGGGTACCCTTTATCAGTGCAAAAAATAAAACACCGATAAAGGTTTGAATTTTTCATCACTTGCTTTAGCATTGAAGAAGATTTCATTTATCAGCGCTTTTTTCTAACGCTGATAAATACCAGCACTGCTAACTACTGATTTTATAATAGTGATATGTGTAATAATAATAATTATGAATTTGGAATCATTTCAACTTTATTTTTGATCAAAAAGTTCAGTGAAATAGTGAAAATTAATTATCATGATTAAGAATAAATGAGTTTACCATGGGAGTAAAATTTAAATTTAAAGGAAAATATTACTTGTAAATTTGTACAACGCCCATTGGATAGACATATTTAAATATTATACCTTATAGGCTCTAGATTAGTCCATCATTGGGGCCTTGTGACCTGAAAAAAACATGGGTTGAAATCAGTCTTTAAAAAAATTACAAGTGTGCCACTCACCCGACACTAGTGCAGAAAACATTATTTACATCACCATTGTTTACGTCGGTTAAATATAACTGACGTTAGAATCTGTGAAACGTGGTTTTTTACGTCGGTTATTTAATAACAGACATAACAAATGCGTTGAGTGGCTTTTTAACGTCAGTTATTTTAATAACCGACATTACAAATCGTGTGTGTTCGGTTTTTACGTCGGTTATTTTATAACCGACATAAAAAACAAAAGTTCGGGGTTTTTTTACGTTGGTTATAAAATAACCGACGTAAAAAACGAGTTATCTACGGTTTTTTAAAGTTGGTGATTTTATAACGGATGTAAAAAACCAAAGTGCGGGGGGTTTTTTATATCGGTTTTCAAATAACTGACGTTATAAATTTTAAAAATAGTTTATAATGTCGGTTATTATATAATCGACCTTATAAAACATTTTAAAAATTAAAGCCCCGTGGACTGCCATTTACGTTTTCTCGATCGACAGTCCGCTGGCTTGTCTCTCTCGCGCGGTAAACCCTAATCGGCTCGTCGATCGACCTGCGTTAAACTCATTTTGCCTTCATCATTTATCATCTTTAGTCTCCTCGGTTCTCTCATCACAACTCGCAACACTCAAGTAAGCATTCCATGAATTTATTTCGTTCGTTTTTTTTCGGATAGTCTATATTTATGTTTTGCGATTTTGTTGTTTAAACTAGGTTAGATTCTTCCATTTCGAACCCTATTATATCTTTCTGAATATCGTCGGCACCGGATATTTGTTTTTATCTTGAGTGTCTTGTTTTTGTATTTCTTTATAAATTTTTTTTTGATATATTACCTTGCATTTAATGACTCAAAATCCTCATATGTTAGAAACATATTTCGGGTTATTTATTGAAGGACTATGGCGCGATTAAGAAAAGATTTGGAATATTTCCTGATTTGACCGGTTTGAATTTCATTATAAAAAATAAATTGGACGTATGGTTGATTCATCCATTCCTTTTATCCTATATTTCATTTAATGGTCAGGTTCATCTAACAATTTGTAGTTTGATAACCAATAATGTTTATGTGATTAGAGAATTAAAAGAAATTATCATCATATATAGTGAATCATACATGTTGAGTGTCTTTTCATATAATAGGAATCAATCATCCATATTGAAGATGTAATTTTTTTTAGAAAACAAAAACCATTAATGTAAACCATTTATCATTCATTAATTGAACTAAAATAAATATTTACACATGAGTTATAATAGAACATAATAAAATAAATATTTATGATTCACCCTCATAGAGTCTAATAAATATATGATAAACCATTTGTTTTCTTTAATGGAATAAAATTCACTTTTACCCAGTTTGTATTTTTAGAAGACACTAAACTCCCTTATAATTACCCCATTCTGGGAAGTATTAAACATCATTAAATCACTTTAAAAAATCTAAATGTCACAGAAATATAGTGCATTCATTTTGTCTTATAGGACTCTACTATAGAAAAGTATACCATTTTTTATATTATTAGTTATGATAAACTCTTTCATAACATCATTAATATACGTTTATAAAAATGGGAATATCACAATTCTCATGATTTTAGTTGAGAATAATGATAATATTTTTTATTAATGTTAATATAGACATGGGTAATTTTACAAAAAGAATGTGATCTTGAATAATGAATGATACTTATATGTATTTCACAAGATTTTTTGATTTTATGTCACAAAACAAATTGATGATCGAATACAAAAAATAATTGCACCACCAACCAAAGTGAAACCAGTGTATTGTTCTATTTTAGAAATTCAGGATTCAATCAATGAGATTGTGATTTATTTATTTTTTAGAGTTTCTGAATCAAGATACTAGATTCTATTTCAAATGGGTATTTGTTTGTTTTTTGATGTTTCATGGTTTTATTTGGTGTAGGATTTTCTTTTTCATGGATTACTTCATAAAGTGGTCTCGGTTCATTTAATTTTGTGTTTCCTTTGACACCATCCCCCCTCAATGGTTATGATCTTTCATTGCCAGTTTTTCTCTAATTGTTCTCTCATACACCTTTTGGATTTGATGGTTGATTACAAACATATTTATTCAAATATTTAAGATGGATTATATGCATTTTTAAGGATTATATTGCTTTTTTATGCCACTTCATTTATTATTCTATCCAATATTAAGACCCTTTCTAGTAAAAAAAATTTCATATGAAATACGATTGGACTCCTCACCATATTTCATGAAATGTTTTTCATAATGTCACATTTTTTTAAAAAAAAATATGTTATATCAAAGATGTGGAAACGGGTGGTGTCCGGGGGGTGTCCAAGGAGTTGGGTGGGTGTGAGTGGTTGTCCACGGTGGTGGGGGCCTGTCCAGAGGGTTTTGGGTGTTCTTCGGGGGGGGGGGGGGGGTGGGGAGCTGTCCAGAGGGTTTGGGGTGTCCTGGGGGGTGTTGAAGGGGTAGGGGTGGGGTGGTGTCCAGGAGTGGTTGGGGTGATGTCTAGAGGGGTGGGGGCTGTCTGGAGGGTTGGGGGGTGTCCAGGGGTGGTCCAAGGGGGTGGGAGGGTGCGGGCGGCTGTTCAAGGGGGTGGGGGCCTGTTTAGAGGGTTTTGGGGGTTGTCTGGGGGTGGGGGGGGGGTGATTCTCAGGTTTACTCCATTTTCTCCAATTTTCTATCAACTATGTAGGCGGCATGGTTTTCTTTGATTCAATGAAATTTAAAACTATTATATCTAACTATATTTTGTTTTAAAAATAATATTCAAACATATTTTCTTAAATATCCATAGATTTGTTTTATATTTTAAATTGTTTTACATTCAAATTTTGATTTTTTTCATATAAACATATATTTATCTTATCTTAAAAATATATATTTTTTGTTGATATTTGTTATAGGTAATAATGAGTCGAAGTTGGATTATGGAACATCGAATGAGAAATGAATTTGATGAAGGTGTTGATGCATTTTTGGAATTTTCAAAACGAAATGTTCCATGTAGTGACATTTTTTTTGTCCATGCAGGAAATGTTTGAATGTGAAGAAGTTGAAAAGTAGAGAGATAAAATATCATCATATTTGTCATGGTTTTAATCCGAGTTACAACCCTTGGATTTGGCATGGTGAAACTGGACATAATGTCACTGATGATGATGATTCGCAAGATGGTAACTCCGATGGAATTGAAGAAATGATTCGCGATATTGTAGTAGAAAAAATTGAGATAGAACCGATAGTTGTGCATCTATATGCTATTGCTGAAAACCCATTATATCCTGGTTGTACATATTTTACGGTTTTTTGGTGGTGTTAAGATTGATTAACCTGAAGGTGAAACATGGATGGAGTGACAAAAGTATTACAGAGCTGCTACAATTGATGAAAGACATTTTTCTAAAAGATAATGATCTTCCAGATTCACATTACAAATCCAAGAACATATTATGGCCGATGGGATTGGGATACATGAAAATACATGCCTATCCGAATTACTGCATTATATATAGGAAGGAATATGAATTTCTGTCAAAGTGTCCTAAATGTGGGACATCACGCTATAAGGTGAAAGAAAAATCACAGGCTGGTGTAGAGATTACAAAGCTCCCTTCAATGATATTTTGGTATCTTCATATAATTAATCATTTCGAACGTTTATCTGCTAATTCACATGATGCAAAAAGGTTAATATGGAATGCTAAAGAGCGGGTATGAGATGGAAAAATACATCATCCAGCTGATTTTCCACAATGGAAGAAAATTGATGCACAGTATTCTACATTTGGAAATGAAATTATAAATCTAAGACTAGGGTTGTGCACAGATGGAATGAATCCATACCGAACCCTCAGCAACACACATAGTTCATGGCCTGTTTTATTGGTAATTTACAACCTCTCTCCTGAAGTTTGTATGAAGCACAAATATTTCATGTTGATTATAATGATCTCTGGTCCAAAGCAACCCGGTAATGATATTGATGTTTACTTGTCACCATTGATTGATGATTTTAAACTATTATGGGATGATGGTATTATGGTGTATGATTCTTATAAAATGGAATATTTTCAATTGCATGAAATGCTTCTGTTCACTATAAACGACTTCCCAGCATATGGAAATTTTTCTGGATACAGTGTTAAAGGGCATAAAGCATGTCCAATTTGCGAACAACAGACGTCATATTGTCAATTGCATCATGGGTGGAAAACAGTGTACATGGGTCATCGAATGTTTTGCCTATGGAACACCCTTATAAAAGACTAAAAATGGAATTCAATGGCTCACAAGAATTTGATAATGCTCCAAAACATTTATCCCATGATCTGTATTTTGAGATGGTGAAAAACCTTGATGTGACATTGGGAAAGACATAAAAATCTGGTATTGATAGACATATTTGGAAGAGAAGGTCAATTTTTTTAGCTACCGTATTGGATGTATCATGAAGTTAAACATAATATTGATGTCATGAACGTGGAGAAGAATATTTGTGATTCTTTGATTGGAACATTGTTAGATATTAAAGGAAATACTAAATATTGGTTGAATGCAAGATTTTACTTACTATCAATGGGAATACGTTTGGAGTTAGCTCCCACTTTTAAAGGAAGACGAACATTTCTTCCCCCGGCTTGTCATACATAATCGAAGAGGGAGAAAATTAGCTTCTGTCAGTATCTTCATGATACAAAAGTGCCTCAAGGTTATTCTTCTAATGTAAAAATTTTTGCCTCATTGAAGGACTTGAAATTGATAGGTTTGAAATCACATGATTGTCACGTCATGATGCATCAAATTCTACCAGTTGCATTGCGTGGAATATTTCCTATTCGTGTCAGAAAGACTATAATGAAGTTGTGTTATTTTTTCAATTCAATTTCTAACCATAAGATTGATGTGAATGCGTTGAACATTTTGGAAAAGGATGCAATTTTTATACATTGTCATTGGGAAATGTATTTTCCTCCAACTTTTTTTTTGATATAATGGTGCATTTAATGATTCATCTGGTTCGAGAAATAAAGCTTTGTGGACCTGTATATCTTTGTTGGATGTATCCTTTTTAAAGGTATATGAAAATATTAAATGGTTATGTTAAAAATATATATCGACCTGAAGCCTCCATTATTGAAAAGTATATTTCTGAGGAGGTGGAAGATTTTTGTACGAGCTACTTGGCTGCGGCGCAACACATAGGTTTTCCTCCATCTCTCCATTTACGAGTTAATAATGAGGGAAAGGGGATTCGAGGCTTGAAATTCAAATCATTGACATCTGAACAGATGAAGAAGTTAGAATCATACATCTTGAATAACATAGCTAATGCTCAACTGTATGTCACATTGCATATTAATGAGTTGAAACAATGTCATCCAAAGAAGAAAGAAATGTGGATTTTGAATGAGCACAAAAAAACTTTTTTGTTATGGATTAAAAAGACTTTTCTTGGTAGATCAGATGTATCAGATACATTAAAATGGATAGTGTGTGGTCCATGTTTAAATGTGATAACATGGTCCGGTTATGACATTAATGGTTATACATTTCATATGAAAGATTAGGACAACATAAGTGTAGTTCAGAATAGTGGTGTATTAGTGTTTGCAGAAGCAATGCATTTTTCAGGTGCTAAGGACAAAAACCCAATTTCTGCATCAAGTGCATATTATGGAGTGATTGAAGACATTTGGGAGGTTTATTAGTTTAAAATTAAAGTTCTCGTTTTCACTGTTAATGGTTTAACGGTAACAACAGTGTCATACACGATGAATTTGGAATGACACATGATAATCTGAATAGATTGGAAGAAACAATTGATTCTTTTATAATGGAAACACATTCAAAACGACATTTCTATGTAGTAGATCAATCAGATATGTAGTGGGTTGTTGTTTTACAAGGGAAAAAACAATATGTTGGTGAGGATGAAGTTGATGAATATGATGATTTATGTGAGATACCTACTTCCATGGAAAGATTAACAGAACATAATGATGATCATGTTGAAGACATAGACTGTGCCATAAGGAACGATCACGACGAAAGAATTTGTGAAAACAATCCATTTGTACATTCCAAATATTACAGGTAACATGTGTTTATTTCTTGTTTACTTTTATTTTTTCCATAAATGTTAGATATTGTAAGTTTTTTATTTATTAAAACATGTTTTAAAACAAAATAAGTATATGTTTTTCATTGTTTTAATATTTTTTAGTTTACTTTATCATGTTTACAACAATTACATGAATTATATATCTATTATTTTTGTTCACTGACAATTACATTACCATGTTTACCATGTTTACCAGGTTTACCATTTTTACCATGTTTACCGTCTTGACCATCTTGACCATCTTTACTATCATTACCATCATTACCATTGTTTAACATGATTACCATATTACCAATGTTTTCTATTATGCAACTTAGTACACTTTTCTTTTTTCTGATTACAATAGTATTAAAATATTTGAATTTGTATATTTGGGAACTGACGTTTTTTTTTATGTGAAGGATAATGACAGATCATTCAGATGATCAACCACATGATTCTGGAGAGGAGCATATTGCTGGTCATACCTCTAGGGATGAACATTCACATGCTCCTATTACGACAAAGAGTTCAAAGGTTGGTAAATGTCGGTGCACACGTTTACCAAAATTATCACTTTCCTGTACGCAGGATCAGAGGATAGCCATTGAGTTTGATGATGATGATATTCTTAGAGGTCAGAATGCAAATGATTTTAAGAGTTTTGTAGCAACTCAGACTAAGAGAAAAGTAAGAATTCTGTATGATGATTGGAGAAGTGTAGATAAAGCGATTATCTCTCAGTTGTGGGAGACGATTTTGGTAAGATCTTTTGTCAATGTTTGACTATTCTTTTAATGTTTTTAGTATATATAATATGTTTAACCTCTTCTTTATCAGATGAAATTTGATATTCCTGACACTGGAGGAGTTAGGAAGAAATTCTTATCGTTGGCTGCCAGGAGATGGAGGGATTTCAAATCAACCCTCTCATATGATTTCATTTATGCTCATAGTATTCATGATAATCCATGTCGAATATATCCTTTTATAGATGAAGACACATGGAGACAATTTTTTGAAAGTAGAAGAAAAGAGTCATTTCTGGTAAGGGAAATGTAAAATTTTATAAACTTCCTTATATAAATGATTTTATTAATATTTTGTTAATGATATCTTATTCTTAAATTACAGAAAACAAGGAAATCTCATCAGGAGATCCAATCTAAAAATGTATACCCTCATTTTTTATCTCGGGGAGGGTATGAATTATTGGAAGAACAAATGATGGCGGAAAAATTTCAACAAATAAAAGCTGAGTCTTCAAGCTCTGGATAGGTGGCCCCTCCATCCCCTCCATCTAGACATGAAAAATGGAAGAGATCTCGGAAGGGAAAAAAGGTAAATATCTTTCGGATGAATCGAGAATCGTAGCTGAGAGGATTATAAGATATCTATTTTATTTATTTATGTTAACTATTTTCTTCATATAATTTCAATCATTACATAAATGTTCAATTAATTAATACAGGACTCTCTTGGGGAGTAGAGTTTAGAGGGGACATTTACAGCTACTGGGAGGGAAGATATTTAATTTGAAGCATTGGGAAGGCCCAAACATCCTGGTCGTGTAAGAGGATATCTGGCAGGTGTATCGGTAAGAAAAGTGTTTCCATGTTCGTCAACTTCTAACATTGAGTGGGTTTATAAAAAAATAGATTCCGTGGAGTCTAAAGTTCAAAATATTAATGCGACGATGGAGGACAAGATTAGAGAGTAGGTGCTGTCTTTGTTTGTAGAAATGCAAAGACAATTTCAGACTGCAGCTCCCACTCCTCCACCTCCCCCTGCAGACCCCATTATTTATCCTCCACCTCCGCCAGTAGCTCCCACTCCCCCACCTCAGCCTGCGGACCCCATTTTTTATCCTACTCCTCCACATCAGCTTCTTACTTATTGCGAGTTGTATGTTGATGATTCTCAACATCATATAGTAGCATATGGGTTGTTATATTGTATAGGAGATACAGTTCATCATCAAAAATTAGAGGTAGAGAATCAGAGGGTCACTGTACAAGATATTATAGATATATCATCTAGGGTACCAATACCTACAGATGAGGTGGCACCAGTTGGACAGAGTATCTGCCATTTTTTAATTTGGTCATCCATACTTCTTCGACTCATTACCATAGAGGTATGAATGTTATATCATTAATTTTATTTTTTATTAATGTTGTTTTATCATTTGAAAACTAATATATTTTTCATTTTTTATAGGAATACATCAAAGGTAAAGAAATACTATATAGACAACAACAAAGAAAAATGGTTATGACATCAGATACAGATTCAAATTGTCTTGACAGATTGTCGAGATATTCACATTTTATTGGGTTATTATGAGTTTCCAATGGAAGATCATGTTTGTGGATGTGAAATAAGAGTGGGGATTATAAATACTGATATCATGGAGCTTTTTACTGGAGATAAGTTGGGCATCAACGTGGTGAAATTTTTTTCAATGTAAGTATTAACACCTTTTCCCTATGTTATATTTATTATAAATGTATACTTATGTATGTTTCTTATTTGTTATCTTTATAAAATTTGTGAGAGGATGAGCTGACATAAGTATATGGATTTATGGACCCGCAATTGATTTCCCCTAAAGCATGTGAATTGAATTAGGACCAAAGAATGGTTTATATTGCTGAATGATTGGAAAAGAATATAATCACACAATGTTGGATGATGCCTTTTTGTGAGAGGTATGAGACACATTTCTCTCAAAGAGTTAATTATATTTTAACATAAAAAACCACTAACGTCATATATCCTTTTATCAGTGATCATTGGATGTTAGGGGTTTTTTTCCCAAGGGAGAAAGCCCTTTATTGTATATGCTCTGACCATGGTGATGTGCGATAATGTTTTTAGAATATATTGGAAAAGTAGGTTTTAATTTCTAAATAGTTTTATATATTATAATGAACTTTAAATTTACCCCATTCGTATTATTTTCTAACAGTGCATGGGCCTACTTTCGAAAAAACCCAATGAAAATAGGTGCAAAGAACAAATATGTAAATGCGAAGGTAAATATCCATTTATAATTTGTACTTTTTGATTTATTATATAAAAATAATATATTGAATTTACACTCATTCAAAAAGGATTTTCATAAACAACAAGGCCTCATCGAATGCGGATATTATATGTTAAGATTTATGTCTGAAATAATAACAACTGGGACATTTGTGAATTTTGACCTGGTACGATTTCCTCTTAAACTTTTCCATAATATTTGAATTTGATTTATTCATTATACATGTTAACTACATTCTTTTTCATTTGTAGATTTTTGATGACCATAAACCCTATACTGTTGAAGACATCAAACACTTAAAAGTGGAGTGGTCAAATTATTTTACAGGTTTGATTGACTTTTAGTTGTTTGTAATGTAAAATGTAATTCTGAATATTGTCATTGTAATTGTGTATTTGGTAGTTGTTTAGGTTGGATTTAGTTTTTTCTGAAGTTGACAGTTTAGGTTTTGAATGTTATATAAGTGAATGTTTAATTTTTCTCTGCTTCTTGTTTTGGTTTACTTATGATGGTTTTTCTGGTATGGATTTGGGTCTGTGGGGGAGGGGTTCCAAGGGTGTGGGGGTGTGTTCAGTGGGGTTGGGGGTGTCCAGCGGTCTGGGAGGGATGTCCGGTGGGGTGGGGGGATAGTCTAGGGGGGTGGCAGGGCTGTCCCGGGGTGTGGGAAGGCGGTCCAGGGGTGTGGGAGTGGTGTCCAGGGGTGGGGGGTATACATGAGGGTGGGGGGTTGTCCAGGGGTGTGGTGGGGGCTGTCAAGTGTGGTGAGCGGGTGAGGGGGTGCTGTTCAGGCGGGTGGGGGGTTGTCGAGGGGTGCTTGGTGCAGTCCGGGGGTCGGCGGCAGTCCAGGAGTGTGGTGGGGGCTCCAATGGGGTGGGGGAGGGTTGTCCAAGGGGTATACATGAGGGTGGGAGCTCCAATGCGGTGGGGGAGGGCTGTCCAGGGGGTATACATGAGGGTGAGGGCTCCAACGGGGTGGGGGAGGGCTGTCCATGGGGTATACATGAGGGTGGGGGCTGTCTAAGGGGTAAGTTTTATATGTTATCAATGTACATGCTTAACTTTGATCTACTTCTGTTTTTGTGGTATGATTTCTTGATTTGTTTTCTGGTTGATTCTGTTGGAGAGCAGATGACTGCATTCTATTTTTTTTTTAAAAAAATGGGTTTATCACGTCGGTTATTTAATAACCGACCTGATAAAATTCCTGGGAAATGTTTTATCATGTCGGTTATTTAATAACCGATGTGATAAAAGGCCTGGAAAATTGTTTATCACGTCGGTTATTTAATAACCGACGTGATAAAAGGCCTAGAAAATGGTTTATCACATCAGTTATTTAATAACCGACGTGATAAAAGGCCTGGAAAATGGTTTATCTCATCGGTTATTTAATAACCGACGTGATAAACCACCACCCCCGGTTTGTCATGTCGGTTATTTAACAACCGACGTGATAAACCCCCTCCCCCCCCCCCCAGTTTATCACGACGGTTTTATAATATCTGACGTGATAAAACCCCCTCCCCCCAGTTTATCACGTCGGTTTTTAAAAAACTGACGTGATAAACCCTCCGCCCCCTGGTTTATCACATCAGTTGTTTAATAACCGATGTGATAAACCCCCCCGGTTTATCACGGCAGTTCTATAATAACCGACGTGATAAACCCCCCGCCCCCAGTTTATCACATCGGTTCTTTAATAACCGACGTGATAGACCATATCCCTGTGCTTCTATCACGTCAGTTTGTTAATAACCGACATGATAAGCCATTTTCCAGGCCTTTTATCACGTCGGTTGTTAAACATCCGACGTGATAAACCCTTCCCATTTTATTTAGCACGTCGGATCTAAAATAACCGACGTCATAAACATCGCGATTTTATGTTTTTGACGTCGATTTTTAAATAACCGGCATCAAAAATGTTACTTATAACGTAGCCCGTATTAACTTCGGCTAGAAACGAACGTAAAAAATGAAAAATATCCGACGTAAAAAACATTTTCTGCACTAGTTCCACTTATAAAATGCCTACCCATCTCTTCTCAAATTCACACATTCAAACCACATTAGTTCATCCAAAACATTAAAAAGTCACACCCAAAATACAATACTATCATACTAGAAGCCTTATATTGGGAATAAATCCTATTAAGGAAGGTATTAGTGAAAACCTATGGAGGATACGCAAAAAAGAGTTAATGTTCATCTAAAATCATTTTTATTTTATTTAATTTTCCACCTCCTTAATTTTTTTTATTATACCATGATTATATATTAACCTCATTTTATTACATATACTTATATGTTGTTATTTTATTGGTACTAACTTAAACTTAATACACTTCCATCAAATGGGTTGTGAAATCATTATTCGTGTGTATGATGAACTACCACCAAACGATTCGATATCGTTCATTTTTTCATTAACACCTTTAAAAGATGGGAATAATTATAAATTTATAGTTTATATATGATATTTATGATATTTTTTTTATTCTTCATTAATTAGTATATTACACATACTTTGTGCATTAAATTTTGTTTGAATATGATAATGTCGCTTGTGTGTACGACAGACCACTGCCTCACAAAATGATGTGATTCTTTCACTATGTACATGGAATGTTTAAAGGATGATGTAAATAAAAATATGTGATATATATGATATAATAATTATACATTGAATTTATATAATTTTATATTATTTCTTTCAATGCGATAAGAAAATGGAAACAACGTTCATGCATACGTTTGACCTACCATCTCCATGAACGGTATATTTCATTTCCTACCACAAAATTTTATGGAATACTATAAATAAATAAATATATATATATATATATAATGAATATATTTGATATTTATATAATGGATTAAATTATTCATGTGATTAAATCATGATCTATATAAGAGGAATAATAAATAACAAGTCAAAACATACTTAAAAACAAGACAATTAAAACCCAAAACAATGAAAATAATGAACGATTGTAAGGAAATGGATGATAAGATGTTATAAGAGGATCAGAAATGATATTATAAATGTATTTATGGTTAGTTTATAAGAAAATAAAATACTTAAAACCATTATACATGATTTTAATGGTTTCTTAACCAAAAGGAAGCATAAGGGAAAATAATTCATCTCATTTTACATTCAATTATGAATTAATTTTTATTATGAACCAAATAACTATGAGGTTTATATACCGACAATTTGAAAAATAATATCATGAATAATTTATTATTTATGATATTTTATGTTATAATTTTGATTATTTATTCCAAGGGGATTTGATTTGAAAATTGCCAAGTGATAAAAGTTATTGTGAAATTTCACTTTATTTTATGATTATGAACATTCTCTTGAAACAATCACATTACCATAGCCATTTTTAATAAAAAATTAAATTAATATTACGTACCTATTTTATTGTACTATTTATATTATTATTTCCTAAACCTTTTACCATTTTTCGATATTGTGTTTACTTTGAAATTTATTTGATTAACTAGGGAAATATTGATAAATTTGTATCCTTTACTAAATATAGTTATTTAACAAGGAAATTTTATTATGAAGTAAATGTATTATTAAATATATTAATAATTCATTGTACATGTTTGAAATGGGTTGGGTACTATTTAAATTAAACCCCTCGATGCATCGTTAGTGTCATGAGATGAATCAGTTGTCCAAATCATATGAGTTTTTACCGAGTATGTTAAAACCATCTTATGAAAGGTCTTGACATTAAAGGTTACATGTGCTTGAAAAAAATAATGTCTAATATTTAAGAATTTAATTAATTGAGAATTAAATTATTATTATTATCCATGATATTTTTCTATGACATTATCTATGGATGCATTTCATTCTAAGTTTATTGGTTAAATTACATGTATTTCAATTATTTATTTTTTGTCATTGATTATGACTTTTCCATATATTTATGTTCCATGTGTGTTTAGTTATCTACCATGAAATATTCATTATTATTATTGATTCATTATATATCCTATTTTACTTAACCCTGACTTATAATTTGATCTCACCCTTATTTTGTTCCATTTCCCCACGATATGGAGATGAATTGTCAAAATTATTTTTAGGATGTTGTGATTTTACTTTTGTTATGTTTTATTATCTATTCTCAATGTGATATGGGTATCATGTATGTAATTTCGTTTTCAAAAAATGTTAAACTATTATTTCCTTTGGGATTTTAATCTTGTATCTATGTGAATGTAATAATGTAAGGAATGAGCTTTTGGATACTAGGATTGGGGTTGTTATAGTTGGTATCAGAGAAAGATTAGTAGAATCCATGGGAACTAGATTTAGGAAAACATAGATTAGGTAAAATAACCCTAAGATTTAATATGATTTTTAGTATAGAAGAACATCCTAAATTTTTGGTAAGGAATATATTATATGGGACTTCCTAGAAATACATCCTTATCTAATATTACAAGTGGATGGGGTTCTGACACAAATGTATCTATTGGGTAATAACTCTGAAAAGGGTGTGTCAGGATTGAATTGATATTACTAAAGTACATAAAAATTGGTCTTACTATGCAATTTTTTTAACACATTCATGGTATACACTTAGGATAATTCATATTTTCTTTATAAACCATTATGAAGGATTTAAAAGTAAAAAATATCCCTAAAGAAACAAAATTTTATGATTCTAAGATTAATAGCGCATAAATTTTTAATTTATGTTGAGTGTTAAAACATATTTGGAATTAGACATTATGATTTAAAATTCATAACATTATGAGATAATTCAGTATATGTCATTATATAGAAATAGCGTTAGGAAGGAAGAATAGTATCAATACTCGTGGAAAATGTGTAGATTTCCATGCTGCGAAGAACAATAAAACTGTTCTTAGAATAGAGAAAATGATGGATATATTAGGTAATATTAGTTAGGTTATGAAAAATTACCTTTTTCATATAGATAAACTTGTTCCATAGTGAAATTCCCCCTAGTTGGGCTGCTTTATGTGATGGAAACCCCCATCTTTTATTGGGACTTCTAATTCAATTATAACTGAGAAATGGATTAAGACTATAGGGATGATATTTTTGTATTATTGATTCATTAAAAAGGAAAAGGATACACTTGTCATGTATTTTCTCAAAAGTGATGTTTACCAATAGTGGTTGTTGATCCAGAATACATGGTAGGATGAACAAATATAACTCATTCAATGGAAAACATTTAAGGATACATTTTTAAATAAATATTTTCCCCATGAGAAATAAATTGAGATAAAGAGAATGTTCCTTATCTTAATTAAAAATGGTGAATAAAGTTTCATTGATTATGAAGATACCTTAAAAAGTTTATCTAGGTATGCCACAAACTACATATGCAACACAGAGTGTGTTATTGACCATTTTTAAAGGGATTAAGACAAGTATTTGAAGGGCGCTAGTACATCAATTTTTTTCACACAATGAAATAGTTTTTTGTACCATCAAAAAATATAATAATTTATCTAGATCCTACATATTAAAGGGAAATAAATATATGAATAGGTCCTCTGAACACCATGAAAAATGAAATGTATCAAACAAGAAGAAGAAGAAGATATTCTTACAGTGAGAGAACTGTGGAAGGAATCACCCTGTGAAATAATTTAAGGGTATGGGAGTTTGTTATAAGTGTAGATAAAAGGGTTATCGTATTAAATAATGTAAGTTGAAGGATTAAAATATTTATATTCAGTGTTAAAACTGAATAGAGAAGTGTAACTATGAAAATTAATTCCCCAATCATCATAGGAATCATTTACAGAAGAGGCCAATGAGAGATGGACGAGCTTATGAGATTTCTATTTCTAAGGTATAAGTACCCAATGATTTGGTGGAAGGTAAATTAACATGATATTTTAAATTAATACAATGATTCTAATTTATCCTAGATCACAACATTCTATTATATCTACCTAGTTTAAAAAAAAGACATTTCACTTTTGATTTAATAAGGGAGTTGTTAGCTGAAACTCCTAAGGTAAATCTCATGGAAAAAATAGATTTGTTTGGAATTCCCCACTATGACTCATAAAAATTCTTTATTTTCTAACCTTATTGTCATATATATGGTTGAAGTTGATATAATAATCTATATTTATAGTATTTCAAAGTACGATTCAATAATATATAACAAGAGGAAAAAATTATGATTTTAAGGAATATGTAGAATTACATACATTTATATATGAAACTTCTTCAAATTATTGTAATCTAGATCCACCCCACTTGATCTACTAAATGAAATTCTTGTGGATTAAGAGATCACATAATATTAGGATGATGAATTTAACATTCAAATTGAGGATGTACCTATATTACATGAATACGTTGATGTATTCCCCAAATAATTACTTGGACATACCCCATAGCATGAATTTGAGTTTTCCATTAATTTAATCCCTGATTCAAGACCAATATCAAAGGCTAACTATAGAATAGACCATATGGAATTAGTGGGGTTTAATAAACAACTTTAGGATTTGTGTAATGAGGGATTTATTCACCCTAATGTTACAACATGGGGATCCCATGTTCTCTTCGTTAAGAAGAAAGATGGATCCATGAGGATGTGAATTTATTATAGAGAAATCAATGAAATTATGATAAATAAAAATAATCCCCAAACTCATATTTGTTACATATTTTATCAAATTCACAGAGCCCAATATTTTTCAAATACTTATCATTATTCTGGGTTTCATCAATTATGAGTAAATAAGGATGTTCATTTTGTTGGAAAAATTGTCTCTAAATATGGAATCTCAATTGATCTATCCAAAAAAAGGCCACTATGGAATGGACTACACCAACAAAAATAAATAAGGTATATAGTTTCATTAGTTTGGTAGGTTACTATTATAAATTAATTCATAATTTTATCTTATTGGATAACCCATTAACCATGATTACCCATTAAGGTGTTATGTTTTTTGGAAAAAGGAATCTGAAGAATGTTTTGATGAACTAAATAACAGATTGATAAATAATCCAAATTCTTACTCTACCATCTCAAAGTGATGGGTTTTGGATATATAGTTTTACATCAATGAATAGACTTTGTAATTTACTAATGAAAAATGATAATTTTATTTCATATTCATCAAGTAAATTTAATATTAATGAATGAAAATACCAAATTCATGATCATGAGTTGGAATATGTGATATTTTTTTGAACATATGGATAAATTTTCTATATGGTGAATGATGTGAGATATAAAAGGATTATAAAAGCCTTAAATACATGTTTTCAAAGAATAGATCAGTATGAGAAAAAGGAGATGGCTCGAGCTACTCAAGGATTGTGATTTCTCAATACACTACCACTGAGGGATTGAAAACATGGTATTGGATTCATTGAGTAGGAAAGATCATGGAATTTTTACTCAAATGATGACTGAGATGCATCTTAGGTTCATGGATTTAGTAAATATGGATATATAGAATTACTAAGTTAGGGGAGACATCAATCATTTTTCAAATTATTTAAAACCCATATTTATTAGAGAATGTAAATGATTATCAATATGATAATGAGAAATTTTAAATGAAAATTAAATCTTTGAATATTGGGAAATTAGTATATTTCATTCATGAAGATTGTGTTTTTGAATTTGGAAATAGATTATGTGTTCCATGTACACCTGAGCTAAAAATGTAATTGTTGGAAAATGCTCATAGCTAAAATTTTCTCTATACACCCTGGTAGCACAAAAATGTTTAAGGATTTGAGGAAACATTTTTGGTGGGATGACATGAAACAGGAAATTTTCTATAATGTATCTCTAAGTTTTATTTTTTAGAAATTAAATTATTGAGAGAAATCATAAAATATTCATGCAACCTCTTCATATTCCTTTGTGGAAATGGGATAAGATTACTATGGATTTTTTCTTAGGACTACTAAAGACTCTTAAAAATAATTATTCAATATTGGTTATCATTGATCACCTAATAATATATTCACATTTATTTACTATAAGAGATGATTTACCTCTTTAAAAAATTGAAAGGATATATATTATTGACTTTTTAAGACTTCATGGTTCACATATATCAATTTCTTCTAATCAATACTCCTATTTTATATTGAAAATTTGGAAGAGTATTCAGAAGACTCTCGATACTAAACATCATTTTAGAACCTCATACCATCCTCAAACTGATGGGGAGTCCAAAAGAACAATTCAAGAAATGGAAGACATGATGAGGTCATTCTCACATGACATTAATGGTATGTGGGATCTGTATTAACCTATAGTAGAGTTTTCCTATGAAAATAGATTCCATTCAAGTATTATAATGTCACCATATAAAGAATTATATATAATGATATGTTTCCCAAAAACATATTTGGATGAAGTTTATGAAATAAAACATTTAGGACAATTATTTTTAAGATAATACAATGAATGTAAAGGATATTCAATCTCACAAAAACAAAACTCAAAGTAAAAAAAATAGATTTATGCCGATAATCAGTGGAAATATTTGTAATTCCAACATGCAGATCATGTTTTCCTAAAATTATATCCATATAAGGGTATTATAAGGTTTTGTAATAAAGGAAAATTGAGACCCATTTATATCAAACCCTTTGAAATTATAAAGAAAATTGGTGTTTTGTCTTATCAATTGAAAATTCTTCCAATCATATGAAAAGTACATGATTTGTTTCATATATCTTTTCTAAGAAAGTACATGATAGACCCAACAAATGTTCTAACCTCTGATTAAATAGAGATGGAGCATGATCTATCTTTTTGTGAAGAACCCATACAGATTTTTAAAACTAGAGAGAAATTATTGAGGAATGAAATGACTCATATAGGAATGGTAATCTGTGGAAGTCAATAAATAGGGGGAGGAACATATATACGATATTATATTGTAAAGAATAAATACAGTCAACTTTTAGAAGCTAATGGCCAGGAAATTTTTAGGATGAAATTATTGAAGGATGGAAGAATGTAACACCCTAATAATTTACAATATTTTATGGTTATAATAAATTTAATTTCATTGATGACATTCATTACATTCAATAATGAAATAATAAACTTCATTTTTAAAATCATAATCTCAAAATTAGATTCAAGAAAATTTTTGTTATTTTTCTGAGAAATTTCATTTTTTGATGAATAGTGAAAATAATGGATTTCAAATAAAAAATATCATTTCGTTTAAATAATTTATAATGTAAAATTATATTTTTAATTGGTTTTAACTTAAGAATTAATAAATTCTACATCCATTAATACAATTTCGGTTATTGGAATCATGGAGAATTCATATATTATTATTATACATGAGATTTTTCTATGATATATATCTATTGATGCATTTATTTTTCAGTTTATTGATTAAATGGAATGTGTTTTAGTTATTTATCATCCCATTTTGATTATTAATTACCTAGATACTTTTGTTATATGTTTTTTAGCTATCTACCTTTCCATATTGACTATTATTATTGATTCAGGATATCTTCCATTGTACATAACCCTTAGTGGGAATTTGATCTCACCCTTATTTTATTTCCTTTCCCTAAGATATGAAGATGAATTCATTGAATGATTTTCAAGGATGCTTGTATTTTAATTTTTTTTATGAATTATTTTCTTTTCCCAATATCATATGGGCATCATGTATATATTTTTGTTTTCCAAAACTGCAAAACTATCTAGTACATTGTGATTTGAATATTGTATATATTCCAATGTAATACAGTAAGACACTGAATCTAGGCCACTAGGATGGGTTCATTACATTAATCATTGAATAAAACCATAAGGATCTCCCAAATTCCAAGGGGATTAAAGGAGGAAGAGGGTAAGAGGTGGTTGGCCCATGCACAGGCGAGGGAGGAAGATGAGGGTATATCCTATTAAAAATTGGGAGGGAAATAATATATTTTCCATATTTTCATGGGTCACATGGTTATCCAATACAAGAACCAACAATGAATAATTTACTAT
Organism: Viscum album; assembly: GCA_963277665.1. Classification (NCBI taxonomy): domain Eukaryota; kingdom Viridiplantae; phylum Streptophyta; class Magnoliopsida; order Santalales; family Viscaceae; genus Viscum; species Viscum album. The sequence goes on along the minus strand of OY728157.1, from coordinate 193,873,716 downwards.
ACAAGGTGTCCACCCTCATACAATTGGTTCATATAGGTATATAATCCTTCCACTAAAAATGTAATCCAATCTACAACATGTCACATGGTTTACCTACAACTGTGTGGTGAACGTGCATCTAACCCCAAGCCAATCCAAGACACATGGTTTCTTATAAAATATATATGGTTAAATATTAGTAATTACCTAACCATAACAACTTATTATGATCATTATAAAATTTACTAAAAACATCTTCACACATAAATTGCATCATGGTTTCCCTTAAACCATGCACACAAAACTATGCACCAGGTCACAGATGATCTAAAAATCTAAAATTTCACCAAATGATCTTGATACTCAACCAATCACTAAAGGAACATCTCATAACTAAAAAAATATAAAAATGAATCACCTTATAATGATACAACTCACATAACTTTAAACTGAATATCAATTCTAATAATAAACCATGTTTTAGAATTTCTAAAATTAAAATTTATTTTACAATTTATAACTCACAATGAGAGAGGTTTTATAGAACATGTCTCTAGAATTTATCAAATATTGTGAAACCTTTATTAACTAATCCATGATATCCCATATCACACCACTACCACAACGTAATCTTGGTAATCTTATCACGATGTTCATTATCAAATCATCCAACTTCTATTTGAGAATGGGAAATTTATAAAGAAAACTATCTGGTGACTGATTCTCATCCTTTACATGTATAAAATTAAATTTTAATTAAATAAACCCCATTATGTCCTTCTTCATCCTAATCCACCATAATGTTATTTTAATATCATTATACATATTTTTAATCCCTAAGTGAACATCCCATCGTGAAGCATGTTAATCCCAAATTAGGTTCTCATGCATTTTAATAAGTACTATCGTAAAACACTAAGCATATAGAACCTCATTGGATTATAGTGACCAATTAGGTGAAATATCCCTACAATATATATTTTCCCTCGTCAATAAGCAATTTTATTAAGAAATATGACTCTCATTCACTCTCTCAGGAGTGTGGATGTAATAATTATAGACATCATGTTTGGTCTACTAGAAATACAAAACAAAAATGTGCATATCAGTGAAGAGACTCATCATTTATCACTCACTAATAGATATATACATCTCTTATGACTAACTCTCTATGACCAATGCATCATCCCTCATGTTCCCCTTCCTGTGGTTATACAAAATCAAACATTCAAAAGATTATAAGTTCGACCCACCTCATCTGCTAAAGGTGAAGGTCCCTCTATAAAAATATATTAATGATGATCTTATAGTTAGTTTATACCAAAAATATATCACTGAAATGATAATAAAGTAATCATCTCACCGTATTAATTATTTCATCCAACTCTAGATCATGTGTGAGGTAGTTTATCTCATGTGGATTAAGAAATTTGGATCCATATGTGACCACTCACTCATCTTGAATCAAAATTGCACCAAGCCTAGCTCTTAAAGAATAAAAATACAATACATACTCCTTACTAGGCTTATTTAAGATCATGATCGACACAAAATTCAATCTCTCACATAGCACCTAAAAGTCTCTCTCACAAGAATCAAACTAGAGGAACTTCACCTCCTTTTTGGTCAAGGACATCATCATCACTTCAAATAGAAGAAATCCTAGATGAGTTTTTAGTAGTAACTTATCAAGCCTGAGAAAAAAATATCTTAAATTATTTTTCGTCATTAACAATAAACCATATCGTGAACCTTCTCTAGGTCAAATAATATACCCACATCATATATCACATTCCCTAAAAATATTACCACACTGATCTAGAACTGAAGCTTCAAGATATTAACATATAGTTGATGCTCCCTCAATTTACATATAATTATATCTAAATGAAAAGTGTTCAGCTCCATTGACTAAGATTACCCGATAATATCATAAAAAAAGTGACTATGAATGAGTCCAAATAAGAGTATATGTCCCTATTAATCGAGTCTAGAATTAATATCTATGTGTTCCCAGCCCGAACAACATCAAAATATACTCATATATGTTAAAAATGGTCCTAAATTAAATACATGTAATTTCAGAAGTCCACACCCACAACTACTGGTAGCCCAACCTCATAGAAATATTATAAAACTAATTGGATCCTCTCATATAATAAAACAAGTCCTCAATATATAGAAGGGGATATACTAGTTATTAATCATCACCTAATTCCACCTCAATTAATCTTCAGATAAATACAATGAGATATTATCATTATTGAAAAAATATGAGGACTCCAAGAGGATTTGCACATATAAATGAATCCCTTCAACTCCAAACCATCCAGCTATTCCATGATATCTCACTTCTCTAAAAGAACAATCCAACAATCAAGAATGGATATGGGCATTGTACTAAACATAAGATCAGTTATAAACTCAATCTCACACTTGGTTGGAAAAAAAGAAAAATAATAAAGAAACATATCTCAAAACTATTGAATAGTGGTAGGATACACTGCCTTGAAATTCACCTCATATATTAGAGAAACACTAAAAAAATGTTTTTTAATCATACTTAGCTATTGATTTCCAGGTCCCAAATGGCCTACAGGTATATCCCACTCTGTAACAAACATAAAATTTTTATCTTTTAAGGACATAAAAGGTACTCATATAAGATAGTGGTTGATGTGTTCTCAACAAAGAGTTAAGTAATCCATCTTGGGGATCATATATAAATTATCCATATCTAGCATGAAGAAATCCCTAGAAGAATGTATGCTCATTGATCACAATGGTATACTCTGGACACCTCCAGACACCCTATGATTCCACCACTTAGGTGAATCAAGATACCAAACCCCATATACATATTGTATTAGTAAACCTATATCACTATAAAAATAAATGAATATAATGTATTTATATGAATTCATTTCAAATAAACAAAAAACATGGGTTGATTCCACAAGAATCACACATCTAACTATAGATAGATCACTTCCTTACATAGAAGGAAGATTCTCAATGAAATGAAGCTTGCTAGAACCATATCCCTATGATCCCATAAACTAACATCCTTGAGGTACATTTCCTTTTTTTCACTAATTCTGTTATGTAATATGATCACCTCCATGACCTGAATAGCTAAAGGACTACAACTTTTTCAGCTGCTATTGTGCCTTTGGTCCTTCACATATACCATATGTTTGAATAGATTCGCAATCGATATTCCGTCATTGTGAAATTCAACAAAACCATTTTATGTTCTATAACTCCCCATGGTAGAAACACTCCTTTTATAGAAAATAAAAATCTGGTTAAGCATACCCTTGGTGTCTTCACTGAAAATACCCGACTTTGACTCTCCCTATTAGAGGAAAGGACAAACTGCTTCACTGATTGCTTTTCTTATCATTACCCTATTGAGACTACCCAAATAACAGCTTCATACTTCCAGATGATCTGATCCTGGTCACAAAAAAAGAATATTGTTTCTTGGTTGACCTACCCATGTTCTGGTTCTTCTCAACAATTAATGATTGATTCTTGACCTCTAAAAAGGATGTTAGCTGGAATATTTTAAATTGGGAAAGAATAGAGTTCCTTATGTGATCCCCAAAATTATTATTTCTAATAGCCACATCATCCACCAATATAGGTGTGAATAGTAGAAGATAATTTAAGAGGGAAGTATATTTCATCATTGACACTCCCCCTATACAAAATTCATAAAATCCCTTGATATGTTATCTTTTAGAGTCTCTTTGTTGAAGTGATCAAAGAAATAAGAGTGAAAATCCTTCCAAATCTGCCACACATATTGTTCTTCCTAGACCAGAATGTACCAAAAGTGTTTTGTTGGTCCCAAAATAATATAAGTATAAAGATTCAACTACCTCTCAGGGGGTTCTTAAGGTAATAAAAAATAGGTGGCATAGAATCAATACAAAACTCCGCTATCTATGGTCTACCCTCACCCATAAAGTGTAGTATATTTTATAGTTTAAAACCATGATTCAAGTATGTCATGGTTGCAGTAGCCCTCAATAAACAATGCCTCATAGATAGTAATACCATGATAAGACTACCTCTGAGATACTAATAAATAGTGAGGATTGATGTAATAGGTGACTCTAGGTCTACTATAGGTGGGGCATGCCCATCCACACACTAGCTAATGTGAAGGTCATCCTACTGGCATATGGATCTATATAATTTCAAGAACATGACTCACAATATATTTATATCATATCTATAATATCATTGTTTATTATAATTAATAATAGGAATATATCACTCTACCCCCAAATGCACTCCCTATGATATGAGGGTCACTTAGAATAAGGCTTCAGTCTAGTGTAACCTACCCATTCCCGAGCCACCTATGGCCTCACAAGGTTCCTATAACAATCATATAATATCGAATTAGCATTCAATAAATATTTTTTCATCAGGTATAGTTTCACTAATAAGTTATATATAAAAACTATATATGATTTTATTGACACTTTATCTAACTGAACCCTATATATTAACCAAAATATCAATCACGAGAAATAAATAAAATTTCATGTAAACCCTAAATTCCATTAATGATTCATGAAAAAACTCCTCTTACCACCCCAAACCAAGAGTAAAAACCCATAAATCATAAATCTATAATAAAATTCGTCAAATAGAAAAGTAACCCAATAGTGAAATAAAAAACCTAGAATAATAGTCTCATCTCTGGTAACATGGACTTCTATCATATGTGGGTTCGATAATCCTAGGAAAATATATTTACCGAGTTCTGTAAATATACTATCAACTATCTATCATTTACAAAATAGTAATATAGAAGAAAAATTGTGCTCTACAACCACTTGGTAATATACATTTTCTGGTTCACCCTCATTTTGACCGAACCAGAGTAGTATGTACCTCAGGTATGCCTCCTAATATGTTAGAAGTTATAGGCCAATGGAAATGGTTGATATATATCACATGGAGAGACTATTACCACATGTTTAGATAAACACAAACACAGTGGAAGAAATATAATAAACTATTCATCCCAACACAAGAGATGTAAAAGGGTAGGTATCACTGTTAAATGCCACAAAATATTAAAAAACAATACATTCTATATACCCATGGTTTGAATACAGACCTCAAGGATGAACAAAATATCACCTATTAAATAAAAATAAATTTAAATGAGTTGTCTCTATCAAATATTACTAGTTTAATGATTTATTTCCATCATAATTCATTAAGGTGAATGATCCATAACATAACTAGCATCGAAGTAAAATAAGTCATCATTGGTGAACAAGGAATCATCAATCACATGAGATGATACATTACCATTTTCATATTAAAGATGATGATATACCACCATCTTATAGCTTGGGTAGATGAGTAATCACTAAACCATACCATCTGGGTGGATGATATATCACAGGTATCACTCTCAAAGTTGAATACATACAACAATATCAAGTCATTTATTGGAGGGTTCAACGTTAGTATTTTACATAGGTGGATTATGAAGTAGTGGTATCACATATCAAGTGGTCTATACACCACAATTATTAATTCTTAGGTGGACATCATACCACAGGAATAAGTCCCCAAGTGAATGATGTACTATAAGAAAAACACTCTTAATGGGACAAATCACTACAAATGAAAGTTCTCAAGTGGTTTATATACCACTAATAAATTATTCAAAAGTTATTTAGATGCTAATATTTAATTATTATATCAGTGAATCGTGGATCACTAACACACTTTAGGGATTTATGAGAAACCACAGATCTGCCCAAAGTCATTAGTATACCTCTAGTTCACCAAGGTGGACGAGATACCACCACTAATTAACTTTAGTTGTAAGGATTCCACCTTATACCAAGAATCCTAAAAAATTAATGATACATCACTAAAATTAAACTCAAGGAATTTATAATCATTAATCATATCAATGGTTATGCTAATAAGTTTTTAATCATTGTCAAAGTCTTTGGATTTGTTCATCGTACCTATAGCGTAGTTCTTAATCAGGAAATTACTCACTAAGGAATACTCAAGGGGGTGAAATATTCCTATAGGGTTGTTTATTAGTCAATGAAACCAACAATGTGTTCAAAAGTAAGGTTTCAAACTCATTTCCATATAAAATTTGGCCATTGGAGAGAAAAGACGTTGAGGCATGCCACTCATAGACCACACACAACCTTATAGAGTTCCATTAGTTCCATTGAAATTTAAGAAATCCAATTTAATTAAATTTTATGGTGTATATAACAAAAAATAATCTCCCACATTTCTTATGATGTACGCATGGTATAAAAATACTATCATGTAACTAGGAGACGGCCTACCGGGGTCTGGTAGTGTCCAACTCTTTGAAAACCACCCCAACTACTACAAAATAGGTCTTTAAAAGTTCTAGAAGTTGCCTTTATCTATTATTGTAAAGTGATGACTTCATGAGAAAGGTTAAAATCCCTGGTCTATAATTAATACAAATAAAGGGGTCCTTTATTGGTGCTAAAAAAGAACTGATAAATAGATCCACTATCAGCACTTTTTAAAGTGCTAAAAAAGCTACCATTTATCAGCGCATATAGAAGCGTTGAAAATAGGCCTTTTATCAGTGCCCATATAAGTATTGATATAGTATACATTTATTATCACTTTTAATAGTACTGATAATTTTTGTCTTTATCAGTGCTTTTAGAAGCGCTAATAAAGGTCCACACTATAGTGTATTGTAACAACACACTATAGCACCACTACAATGTGTTGTAACAGTACACCATGATGCCAGAAACACACCATATAAAAAAATAATTCCCAGTACAATATTTAAATAAAATGAAATTTAAAACACAAGAAAAAGAGTGAAACTCTATATTAAAGACATTTCAAACATTATTTTATGCAGTTACAAAAATACAAATTATTACATATATTCAAAAACATCAATGTTTCTTTGTATTTTAATCCAAACATGACTCATGATGTTTCCAACAAAACACCCCTGATCACCAAAGATAATTCACATGTATAAGAAAACATTTCTTATGTTAGTAATAATATAAAGAAATAAATTAACAGAAAGTGTTAATTTTACTAAAATTGCTATATTTTTTAAATAGAAAAGACATAGTTGGAGTCATACTAGTCCCTAAGTGCATCATATTAAGTTTTTGTTGATTCCAAAATGTCTAAAATGACGTTTGAATCATTTTCCAAAATTATCAAATTAATCTGAATGCGTTTTCACAATATTGAGTACGTCGTTTTTTTACGAAAATGTTATTTTAAACTGAAAACATGAACTTTTGACCCATCTCAATCACCTATTATATCAGTATGATTTGAAATTAAATCATACACATCCCAAATGACTTATGAATCACTTTACAGAATTATAAATAAAATTTGAGTGGGTATGATGAGTTTTAAATTACTAACACTTTTTTAAATAAAATTTCGATTTTAAACTCATAATGGAAACTTTGAGTCATAATGGGGTCATTATGTATCATTTTGAGGTGTGGATGATTTATAAATTTCACAAATGAATTATGTATAATTTTTGTAGAGTATAAAAAAGATATGAATGTGTTTTATTGGTTTTGATTAGGACAATTTTCCATTTTACTAAAATTGATGACACTTTTATATAAAAAGGATGCACTTTGAGTCTTACCAGTTACACCATGCCTCATATTGAGGTGATACTAATTTATACACATACCGAAGACTTATGGATCATTTTAATTATGTATCAAAGAAATATGAATGTTTTTTGTCAGTTTTGAGTAAGTCAATTGTCTTTTTTACTAAAATTTCATTTTAAACTAGAAACATGCACTTTTGACTCATTCTGATCACATAATGTATTGGTTTGATGTGAAATGGATTAACGCACCTAAATTTAACTTATGAATAATTTTCCTAAATTATAAACAAAATATAATCATGTTTTTCTGGGTTTTATTAAGTGACACTTTTTGAACTAAAATAACAATTTTAAACTGATAACAGACTCTTTGGGTCCTACTGGGCACATCATGTGTCAGATTTAGGTGAAGTTGATTCCTACATAAACAATTTAATTATATATCGTTTTTTAAAGTATCAAAACTATTTACATGTTTTTTTCTTAGTTTTTATTAGGATTTTAATCTATTTTACTAAAATTTATGATAGTTTAAATAAAAATGCATTTTGTGTCATACCGTTCACACCATGCATCGGATTTTGGTGAGGATGATTATTACACATCCCAAATGAATTAAGGATCATTTTCATAATTTATTAAAACAATCTGATTCTGTTTTCTATTTTTTTGTACACCATTGGTCTTTTTTACTAAAATGCCATTTTAAAATTGAAAGATGAACTTTGACTCATATTGATCACATTATATATCAGATTGAGGTGTAGAAAATATCACCACCTAAAATATTACTTATATAACGTTTCACTAAATTATTTAAACAATTTTAATGTTTTATCTCGGTATTGGGTAGGTCAGTGGGCCTTTTTACTAAAATTGATGTCAATTTTAAATAAAAAACATGCACTTAGAGTCATACCAATCAAACCGTGCATCAGAATTAGGTGAGGTTGATTCATGCACATCTAAAATCACACATGGATCATTTTCCAAAAGTATAAAAATAATTAATGTTTTTTTCATTTTTGAGTAGGTCAGTTTTTTTATTAAAATTGAAATCAATTTAAAAAAAGGATGCATTTAGAGTCATATTGATCACACCATGCAACAATTGAGGTGAGACTGATTTCTACATGTTCCAAATCAGTTGAATATTATTTTCCTAATGTATCAAAACAATATGGATGTTTTATCTCAGTTATGATTATGCCACTTGTATTTTTTTTACTAAAATGACATTTAAAACCTAAAACACGCACTTTGACTCATATGGATCACAACATGTATAATTTTTACACGAGACAGATTTCAACATGTTAAAAATTATTTATGAATCAATACCCTAAATTATAAATATAATATGAGCATGTTTTCTTAGTTTTCAATGAGTGACACTATAAGGCCCCAGCCTTAAACCTTACTTAATCGTGAGTTATTACAAGATTACACATTGAGGATCTTTTCAGGTTTAGAGTTTTAGAGAATTAGATCATGAAACATGCATTACATTCCACATTTAAACAAAGTGGTAACATAAAAGACAATATTCATTCTTCCCATCAACAAAAACATATTTAAAATAAAACATGGATTCTTTCTTGACACATCTTTGACACTATCATCACATCACGTACCATTCCCTTGACCTATGAAAAACATTTCAAAAACATGGGATGAGCAAAAAAAGCTCAGTAAGGTTTATAAAAAAAATATGGAAAGGAAACATGAGTTCATATATACATAAGAATGAAATCATACTTTACCCATAAAACATAGGCACTTTAACATACCTCATCAAACCATGAATAAATCATAGAAATCATAAGACATAAAGGTAAATTGAGGCATTCATTACATCCTTACGTAGGGAGTAACCCTCTTGGTTACATTTGGAATACCCATCACAATATATTCCCTAAATCTCTTCGAAGAAACCTTAACGTTTCACTCCTTCACGTTACCCAATGCATTGGAGAGCTATATCGGGCTCACCTGCCCTTATTTTATCACGGAACCACCCGTCTTCATAAGAATGCCCATGAACCTCAACATAATCATATCACATAAAACATGCATAAAGGAAACATAACATTTACGCCTTTCAATCACAAGATATCAATACAACACATTGATATAAAATCATTATGAAAACCATTTTCAATACCAAAATAAAAGAAAATTAAAACATGGTATTTATTTTTCTTTTAAAAAAAGGTATGGCTTGTAGAGGAAGCCGAAACCCAAATAATGGTCACGACGGTGGAGAAGTCGTTGTCGCCGCATATGTACCGCAAAAACATTCCCTTTTTTCATTTAGTAAATGCTTCGTATAAAAAAGATTCCTTTTGAATAAACATAAAAGTCAAAGGGGTTTATACACCATATAAAATAAGGTTGTGTATAAGACAAAATATGCCTCAATGAAAGGAGATTGAGACGAAGTCCTATACAAAGACGGTATCCTTGGATTAAGGATAAATCAGTTACATAACTATGTGTGACAAACGAATACACAAAATATAAGTGGGTATTAAGTGTAAAATAATCAGAGGACATTCACACATAATCATAGAACGACATATTCAAGGTGTACAAGTTTATCCCAAAGAATCGAAATTGGGTTAAGAAGTTCCCTTGCAATAATTAGACAACCTAATGGTGTCACTTAAAAATTCAGAAAAAGAGTTGCTGAGAGATAAAAAGGGTGTCTCATCACTTGGACATAAAATTCACATCAATAATGATATAAAAAAACATATCCCAAAATAATATTATGTGAATTAAAATGCATAACAAAATAAGTCTTTTAAAAAGAGGGGGGGGTGAAAGGTTCCCTTACCGACATGGGTATCTTTCGAAACATACACCTCGTGAAAGAAGGACAATACAACATTGTTGTAAATACTCATAAAAGAAAGTATATTACACAATGTGTAAAATAATGGGCAGTACATACACCACTCAAAGGAAATTGTGGCAAATGTAGCATAAATCTCAAGGGTATAAAAGTGAGATGAAAAATCCCTTACGAAAACTCGGCAGCCTAACAGCGCCACTTAAAACTACCAAAAATGGATTGATGAGATAAAATAGGGTATCTCATCACATTACAATAAAATGTAAAGAAAGAGGAATATAAAATAACATCCCCCATCATAACAAATAGTATCTTAAAAGAAGTGACATAAAGGAGAGTACTTAAAAAGAAAGAGAGAGGTTAGATCTCTTACGAAAATTCGGCAGCCTGACGGCGCCACTTCAAACTTCAAAATGGATTGATGAGAGATAATAGGGTCTCTCATCACATGAAAATAAAAATTACAGTAATATTTATATAAAATAACATCAAAATAACAAGAAAAATGAGCTTTAAAATGAATGACATAAAAGAGTGTACTTAAAAAGAAAGAGTGGAGTAGGATCCCTTACCTCAGGTCCGACTTGACTCGATCGTTCTTTAACGTCCTGAATAATAAACTTGAGTTAATTTCCACTTTATTAAGAACCTTTTTATATTTCATTATTCCTTTTAGATCACTTATTTCAATGTTATAAACATTATTTAATCATTTAAGTTAATAATGTTTGTTTTGTCGATATTCGGTTCTTAAGTCGAAAGTGGACTTCTTACAATTACATGTTGTTCGTGTGGTCAAATGTTCATTATATCCAGAATTATATTCATGATTTGGATATCATATATATCATATCTATCCAGAATATACATGTATTTATAATATTACATAATCATTTAGAGGTAAGAAATGAAATGCACCGTTCATGTAGACGGTAAGCCGTACGTACGCATGAAGGCTACTTTCATTTCTTTGTCATATTAATGGAATTAAAACTAAATGAGAGGTATGTATATTTTAATTACATAATTATATTCATCATTAATATGTATAATTCATCATATATATCCATTATATACATGTACTTATAATAGTACATTACATTTGGGGATAAGAAATTAAATGCACCGTTCATGGAGACGGTAAGCCGTACGTACGCATGAATGCTACTTTCATTTCTATATAATACCTTAATGGAATGAAATAATAATTATATAGAGGTATATAATAATTCCAGTATAACATCATATATAATAACATTAAATCCATCATTTATACGTCCCACATATTGCATTAACGTATCACATCACTTTGAGGGGGCGGTAGTTCGCACTTCCTAAAATGAAGATATTGCGTATACCCATAATGGAAGCCATAAAGGTAAGACAAAAATGAAAAATACAGAAGATTAAGTAAAAAACAAACATATTATATATCATATATAATTATAGTGACATCTTAATGGCCACCTTTGAAGGTGTTAAAAGAATGTTGAACAATCATCGTTTCGGGAGGCATAAATTCGCCATCCACGGAAACAGTATGTTCGTTAACCATTAGATGTAGGTGTGTGTAAGTGTAGCTCTAATACTTATTATAAATACATCCTAGTATATTTAGGATACTGGAATTGTTACAAAATAAAATAATAAAAAGAGTTTAGGGGGTTGGAGACGCAAAATAAAACAAAAGGACTCAAAAGAAGACATTACCTTAAAATCGGTTAACTCCCATTGGTTTGAGCTCAAAGGATTCCTTGGGAAGACTTCTGACCAATGTGAGGCTTCAAGGAGTTAGAGAGGGAAGTGGAGAGACAAAATGGGCAGGGTTTGGCCGAGCCAAAGGCTTTGGGAGTGTGGGTAAGGTGGTAGAGGTGGGGGCCTTTTATAAGAGGAGAATAGGGGCACTCTTGGAAAGTAAAGATAAGTTACTTTATTTTAAAATGAGTTTCGGATTCAAAAGGTCCCACATAGATATTCATCGAGGATAAGATTATAGAGGTTCGAAATCCGCTCATCCAATTGGTTTTGGCCATGTGTAGGTCTTAGATTTTACATTATCTTTGCATTTTATTTAAATCCTTTATTAATGAGGTAATCGCTGCATCATCATGATGTCATAAATAATTTAATTTATTTAAAGTCTAAAAATTATATAAAAATAATATGATGTAGGAAATCGTTTTAGATTTCCAATTACTATTTATAATCAAAAATATTACTTGTATAACCCCATGTAAAAAGTGTTTTAGTAAAACATCTCCTGTGTGTGTCATTTTTTACTTTAACATTAAATAAAAAGTTATTTATGTCATTTCCCAACCAAAGTGGCTCCATGGGGTCCCCAAGTTGACCCATGGCTTGTCTTGGTCGGACATGAAACATAAAAGGAGGTTAGGACATGTGTAAAGTTCATTTCATATTATTAAAACATCATTTTTACCTTAAACTACACTAATAACCTCTAATCGCGATTAAAAACTTAATAAGTTACTATTCACCAAAAAATTATTTTAATCCCATTGAAACACATTTTACTTCATAATGACAACAATATATGTCGGATTTTTGAAATTCAAAACACAAAGTGGCAAAATTTCATTTAAACGGAAAATTAGTTTTTATAAGTACCACTTAGTGGTTTCACTATTCATCAAAAATTGAAGTTTTTCAGAAAATTACCAAAAATACACCCTAAGCTATATTTGATATTACAAATTCAAAAATGAAGCCTATTTTACAAAATTCAAAACATATATGTCACATTAATTAATTTAATATTTAATTCCCACTGTCATGACAAATTGCGTGTTTTTATGAAACAATAAGTATCAAAAGATTGACACTAGTTTGAGTTCGATTTCAAAGTGAAATTAATTCCAACGACCACTATTGGATTTAATGGTAAAAATATATTCTAATTTCACTTTAAAACCAATTCATAAGATAATATAATCATATAAATAAATTATACTAAAAAGAAGTTTTGAATTAATATACAACAATTTACACTATTCATTAAAAAAATAAACTTTATCGGAAAGATACCAAAAATTTACACAAAGTAAATTTTGATGTACCGACTCTAAAGAAGAGTTTTATTTTGTCCAATAGGATTTATAAGAGTAAACAAAACTATATTTAATGACGGTTCTCTATCAAAAGGCGATAAGTGAACCTTTAGTGAAAACTAGGGCATATACGCCTAAAATTGAATTCTTTCCATATTTTAAGCCTTTATCATTTATTGGATAAAAGTAAAAAAATTTAAAAACATATATAATCATAGATTAGGTATTTCTATCCATTCCCGCCAATACAATGGCAACATGTTAACTGAAATTTAAAATAATATTATTTTATTATTAGAGTGCAACACAAGATTCCCAAGAAACTCGTTGTTGTGTGTTGGGTATGCCATCGAGCGTAGCGTCCCCTTTAAAGTCATATTAATATTTTTTTCACAAATATGGATAAATATGAAAATGTCATAATCTTTATTTACCTGGGATGTTACATCCTTCCCCCCTTTTGGAAATTGCGTCCTTGCAATTTTTAAAATTGATCTTGGAAACATCCTTGAAAGTCCCACATCAGAACAGGAGTCGGTAAAACAATCACTTTAAAATAAAGAAAGATAAGTTCAATGGTCACCCGAGTTAACCCATACTAGGATTCCATGTATTAAAATATGGACATGGAGGAGAAAACATATGGTCATGTTCTGATGGAGAGTGATAGAAAACATGTTTAGGAGAAAGTTAACCACAAGAAAATCACAAACTTTTGATGGGTTAAACGGTATTCGATTCCCCAATAGCAAAAGTTAATAGACAAATTTTTTGTTTTAAGTTACTTTTTATTGAGGAATTTATTCAGAAGGAAACATAATGACTTATCATGTTGACTTTCAACTTTTACTAGATTCCTTAATCAAACTCATATATTTTTTCCAAAAGACGAATATTTAGGGAGATTTGTTCGCATTAAGAGTACTATAATCAACTTATAGAGAATCACCTAATCCAAAATAGAGAACTATATACTTCCCATGTCTTTAGACTCTAACCAAAACCAAAACAAAAAAGGTTAGTACATGATCAGATAATCCAGAAAAGGATAACCCTTTATGAAAAGAAAATATATTCTTAATCTCCAAGATTTGTCCAACAAAACCCAAAGCTCAACGAAGACCATTCGATAAAAAATTTGTCCATAAAATTCTTCAAAGTAAACCACATTAATATTGAAACCAAAATATTTGAAGGATTTAGTCACATAGTCTTCCATGTTAAATCGTAACATTTATCTCCAAACAACATCAGTTGCTCCTAAAGTCTCGTATTGAAAAGTAATTAACCTAATCACATATCCTCCATGATAGGTTAATCATTTTCATAAATAACCCAAAATAAACATACTCTTAATTCATAAAATCATATAACTAGAAAGAATAAGTCAAACTCACTAGGGACTTCACGTAGTCCAGTGGTAGTCGATAAATACCAGTTGCACTTTGGTTGTGGGATCGATTCCCAAAGCTTTGTCCGACGTGACGAGTTGTCACACGGTCTGCATGTTGTCCTTTTTCCAAAACTATATAATTATCAAATCATTCCCCAAAAAGGGATATAATCATCAAAAATAACCATAACATAATTTAACCTCAAATTTATCTCATGCCTTTCACTTCCATCATAACATATAGTAACCCATAATTACCTCAAAAGTAAGGATCATATAAAGTCTATTGGTTACCTTTATAATTATTACCTGAACTTCCACATAAACTGGTCATATCATACATGATGCATTAAAGATCATACCAAGGTTCAAGTGGTTGATCATGACTCCTTGATAGTTGGTTTAGAACAACCACGATTTTCTTCATTGAATCCCCCATTTTATATAGTATCTTAATCATATAACCACCACAGTTTCCTTCAAACCTGTTGTCTCTTTAGTGCCTCCTAGATCCATCCATTCACTAAAAATAGAAATTTCAGTGTGAGTATATCAACAAAACCATCATGTACTAATGAGGAAGTTAAACACTAAGATATACTTACTCATTCACTTTATTTAAAACTAGGACTCTTTCTGAAATCCTAACCATTATGGTAATGTCACTTATGCTTAAAGAATACCCTTACCACTAAAGTTATCTAAACCGACATCTGATACCAAATATAAGGCCCCAGCCTTAAACCTTACTTAATCTTGAGTTATTACAAGATTACACATTGAAGATCTTTTCAGGTTTAGAGTTTTAGAGAACTAGATCATGAAACTTGCATTACATTCCACATTTAAACAAAGTGGTTACATAAAAGACAGTATTCATTCATCCCATCAACGGAAACATATTTAAAATAAAACATGGATTCTTTCTTGACACATCCTTGACACTATCATCATATCATGTACCTTTCCCTTGACCTGTGAAAAACATTTCAAAAACATGGGATGAGCATAAAAAGCTCAGTAAGGGTTATAAAAAAATATGGAAATGAAACATGAGTTCATATATACATTAGAATGAAATCATACTTTACCCATAAAACATAGGCACTTTAACATACCTCATCAAACCATGAATAAATCATAGAAATCATAAGACATAAAGGTAACTTGAGGCATTCATAACATCCTTACGTAGGGAGTAACCCTCTTGGTTACGTTTGGAATACCCATCACAGTATATTCCCTAAATCTCTTCGGAGAAACCATAACGTTTCACTCCTTCGCGTTACCCAATGCATTGGAGAGATATATCGGGCTCACCCGCCCTTAGTTTATCACGGAACCACCCGTCTTCATAAAAATGCCCAATAACCTCAACATAATCATATCACATAAAACATGCATAAAGGAAACATAACATTTCCACCTTTCAATCACAAGATATCAATACAACACATTGATATAAAAACATTATGAAAACCATTTTCAATACCAAAATAAAAGAAAATTAAAACATGGTATTTATTTTTCTTTTAAAAAAAGGCATGGCTTGTAGAGGAAGCCGAAACTCAAATAATGGTCACGGCGGCAGAGAAGTCGTTGTCGCCGCATACGTACAACAAAAACATTCCCTTTTGTCGTTTAGTAAACGCTTCGTATAAAAAAGATTCATTTTGAATAAATGTAAAAGTCAAAGGTGTTTATACACTGTATAAAAGAAGGTGGTGTATAAAACAAAATATGCCTCAATGAAAGGAGATTGAGACGAAGTCCCATACAAAGACGGTATCCTTGGATTAAGGATAAATCAGTTACATAACTATGTGTGATAGACGAATACACAAAATATAAGTGGGTATTAAGTGTAAAAAAATCAGAGGATATTCACACATAATCATATAACGACATATTCAAGGTGTACAAGTTTAGCCCAAATAATCGAAATTGGGTTAAGAAGTTCCCTTGCAATAATTAGACAGCCTAATGGCGTCACGTCAAAATTCAGAAAAAGAGTTGCTGAGAGATAAAAAGGGTATCTCATCACTTGGACATAAAATTCACATCAATAAGGATATAGAAGAACATATCCCAAAATAATATTATGTGAATTAAAAGACATAACAAAATAATTCTTTTAAAAAGTGGAGGGTGAAAGGTTCCCTTACCGACATGGGTATCTTTCGAAACATACACCTCGTGAAAGAAGGACAATACAAAATTGATGTAAATACTCATAAAAGAAAGTATGTTACACAATGAGTAAAATAATGGGCAGTACATACATCACTCAAAGGAAATTTTTGCAAATGTAGCATAAATCTCACGGGTATAAAAGTGAGATGAAAAATCTCTTACGAAAACTCGACAGCCTAACGACGCCACTTAAAACTTCCAAAAATGGATTGATGAGATAATATAGGGTATCTCATCACAATAAAATAAAATTTACAGCAAGAGGAATATAAAATAACATCCCACATCATAACAAATAGGAGCTTAAAATAAGTGACATAAAGGAGAGTACTTAAAAAAAAAGAGAGAGGTTAGATCTCTTACGAAAATTCGGCAGCCTAACGGCGCCACTTAAAACATCCAAAATGGATTGATGAGAGAGAATAGGGTCTCTCATCACATGAAAATAAAAATTACAGTAATATTAATATAAAATAACATCCCAATAACAATAAATATGAGCTTTAAAAGGAATTACATAAAAGAGTGTACTTAAAAAGAAAGAGTGGAGTAGGATCCCTTACCTCGGGTCCGACTTGACTCGATCGTTCTTTAACGTCCTGAATAATAAACTTGAGTTAATTTACACTTTATTAAGAACCTTTTTATAGTTCATTATTCCTTTTATATCACTTATTTCAATGTTAAAAAAATTATTTAATCATTTAAGTTAATAATGTTTGTTTTGTCGATATTTGGTTCTTAAGTCGAAAGTGGACTTCTTACAATTACATGTTGTTCATGTGGTCAAATGTTCATTATATCCAGTATTATATTCATGATTTGGATATAATATATATCATATATATCCATAATATACATGTATTTATAATATTACATAATCATTTAGTGGTAAGAAATGAAATGCACCGTTCATGGAGACGGTAAGCCGTACGTACGCATGAACGCTACTTTCATTTCTTTGTCATATTAATGGAATTAAAACTAAATGATAGGTATGTATATTTTAATTCCATAATTAAATTCATCATTTATATGTATCATTCACCATATATATCTATTATATACATGTACTAATAATAGTACATTACATTTGGGGATAAGAAATGAAATGCAACGTTCATGGAGACGGTAAGCCGTACGTACGCATGAACGCTACTTTCATTTCTATCTCATACCTTAATTGAAAGAAATAATAATGATATAGAGTTATATAATAATTCCATTATAACATAATATATAATAACATTAAATCCATCCTTTATACATCCCACATATGGAATTAATGAATCACATCACTTTGAGGGGTGGTAGTTCGCACTTCCTAAAATGAAGATATCACGTATACCCATAATGGAAGCCATAAAGGTAATCCAAAAATGAAAATACAGAATATTAAGTAAAACATAAACATATTATATATCATATATAAATATAGTGACATCTTAATGTCCACCTTTGAAGGTGTTAAAAGAATGTTGAACAATCATCGTTTCGGGAGGCATAAATTCGCCATCCACGGAAACAGTATGTTAATTAACCATTAGATGTAGGTGTGTGTAAGTGTAGCTCAAATACTTATTATAACAACATCCTAGTATATTTATGATACTGGAGTTGTTACAAAAGAAAATAATAAAAAGAGTTTAGGGGGTTGGAGAAGCAAAATAAAACAAAAGGACTCAAAAGAAGACATTACCTTAAATTCGGTTAACTCCCTTTGGTTTGAGCTCAAAGGCTTCCTTGGGAAGCCTTCTGCCCAAAGTGAGGATTCAAGGAGTAAGAGAGGGAAGTGGAGAGTCAAAATGGGCATGGATTGGCCGAGCCAAAGGCTTTGGGAGTGTGGGTAAGGAGGTAGAGGTGGGGGTCCTTTTATAAGAGGAGAGAAGGGGCACTCTTGGAAAGTAAAGATAAGTTACTTTGTTTTAAAATGCGTTTTGGATTCAAAAGGTCCCACATTCATATAATTCTAGTATATGGTGATAAGGGTTAGAAATACACTCATCCAATTGGTTTTTTCCATGTGTAGGTCTTAGATTTTACATTATCTTTCCATTTTATTTAAATCATTTATTAATGAGGTAATCGCTGCATCATCATGATGTCAAAAATAATTTAATTTATTTAATGTCTAAAAATTATAAAACAAATACTATGATGTAGGAAATCGTTTTATCTTTCCAATGAATATTTATAATAAAAAATATGAGTTGTATAACCCCATGTAAAATATTTTTTAGTAAAACAGTTCATGTGTGTGTCATTTTTACTTTAACATTAAATAAAAATTATTTATGTCATTTCCCAACCAAAGTGGCTCCATGGGGTCCCCAAGTTGACTCATGGTTTTTCATGGTCATCCATGACACATCCAATGAGGTTATGACATGTTTCAAATTCATTTCATATTATTAAAACATCATTTTACCTTAAACTACACTAATTACCTCTAATCGTGATTAAAAACTTAATAAGTTACTATTCACCAAAAAATTATTTTAATCCCATTGAACCACATTTTACTTCTTAATGACAACCATGTATGTAGGATTTTTGAAATTCAAAACACAAAGGTGGAAAAATTTCATTTAAACGGAAAATCAGTTTTTATAAGTACCACTTAGTGGTTTCACTATTTATCAAAAATTGAAGTTTTTCAGAAAATTACCAAAAATTCAGCCTAAGCTATATTTGATATTCCGAATTCAAAAATGAAGTCTATTTTACAATATTCAAAATATATAAGTCACATTAATTAATTTAATATTAATTCCCGTTGTCATGAAAAATAGCGTGTTTTTATGAAACAATAAGTATCAAAAGATTGACACTAGTTTAAGTCCGATTTCAATGTGAGATTAATTCCAACGACCACTATTGGATTTAATGGTAAAAATATATTGTAATTTCACATTAAAACCAATTCAAAAGATAATCTAATCATATAAATAAATTATATTAAAAAGTGGTTTTGAATTAAAATAAAACATTTTAAACTATTCATTGAAATAATGAACATTAAAGGAAAGATACCAAAAATTTACACAAAGTAAATTTTGATGTCCCGATTCTAAAGAAGAGTTTTATTTGGTCCAAAAGGATGTATAAGAGTGAAAAAAACTATATTTAATGGCGGTTTTCCATCAAAAGGCGATAAATGAACCTTTAGTGAAAACTAGGGCATATACGCCTAAAATTGAATTCTTTCCGTATTTTAAGCCTTTATCTTTTATTGGATAAAAGTAAAAACATTTAAAAACATATATAATCATATTTTAGTTATTTTTATCCATTCCCGCCAATACAACGGCTACATGTTAACTTCCATTTAAAATAATATTATTTTATTATTAGAGTGCAACGTAAGATTCCCAAGAAACTCGTTGTTGCGTGTTGGGTACACCATTGAGAATAGCATCCCCTTTAAAGACATATTAATATTTTATTCACAAATATAGATAAATATTGAAATGTCGTATTCTTTATTTACCTGGGGTGTTACAGACACTTTTAAAATGTAAATATTGAATTTAAGTTGTTAATTGACACATTAAGTCATATCAGGAACATCGTGTATCAGATTGAGGTGTGTCTAATTATTACACATCACAAATGAATTATGTATCATTATAATAAAGTATAAAAATAATCTAAATATTTTTTCATAGATTTGAGTGTGTCCGCAGTCCTTTTTTCTAAAATTAATGTCAATTTTAAATTAAAATAAGTACATGGAATCATAAAGGTCAAATCATGTGTTGTGTTGAGGTGTGGATTATTTATACATGTCACAAAGTATCAAAACAATATTTATTGTAAATGTTACCATGATTTCCATAGAATTTTTTTTTCGAACTACCAACACTGCATGAGAATCTTTGAAAAAACCACACCAACATGAAAACAAGAGTCCACATATATAAGAAAGACATTATTATGGTTAATAATAAAAAGAAAAAACGTAAACATTAATATGAAATAATATAATAATTATATGAACAATGATTTGACTGAAAATATAAAGGTTAACTCTATGATTGAGTACTGTAGAGAAATTTAAGGAACGGGATAATTGTCAACACTGTAGGGGTGAAAGGTTTTGAGGGAGAAGAAGTTTGTGGAAGTTTTGGTGCAAAAAGACATGATAGATGGAAAAACAACCCCAACTCGAACAAAATAATCCACCTATATAATAAAAATACTATGATATGAGTAATAATAAAATTAAATAAATTAAACATTACTATGAAATAATATATTAATTCTATAAATAATGATTTTACTAAGCACACATCAATATTATCATTCTGAATG
Organism: Viscum album; assembly: GCA_963277665.1. Classification (NCBI taxonomy): domain Eukaryota; kingdom Viridiplantae; phylum Streptophyta; class Magnoliopsida; order Santalales; family Viscaceae; genus Viscum; species Viscum album. The sequence continues at coordinate 193,852,246 of OY728157.1, read as the reverse complement.
AGCAGAGGCAGCATTATTTATCTTCCTACAAAAGTAGTAGGGATAACATGAAAGAATTTGGTATATGAAACAATATAGGGGTGAAAAGTTTTTGAGGGAGAAGAATTCTATGGATTTTTTGATTTAGAAAGTCTCAAAATACGGGCAGAACTTCCCAACTTACACAAAAGAATCCATCTATATAAAATACAATTATTATGTGAGGAATACTAAAAAAAATTAAACAAAAATATGAAACAATAAATTAATTATATAGACAATGATTTTACTCTAAAAACATCAATATTACCTATGTAATTGAGCAGAGGCAACGTTGTTTCTCTTCCATCAAAGCTAGTACAGATAACTTTAAATATTGTGATAAATGCAACATTGTAGGGGTTAAAATGTTTTTATGGAGAAGAAGTATATAGATGTTTTGGTGCATAAAGACATCAAATATGGTCATAACACTCCAACTCGAACTAAATTGTAATGCCCCGACCCCAGCTACCCAGAGTCGCTGCATTACTTCGTAACATTGGCATGATCACAAAAGATCAAGTCTCGAAACACCGATTAGTTTAGTAGCCTTGGAAACACTAGATACATTCATAAATGTTACATTACATCACAAAGTGAAAAACTATAATAACATAGTCTCCATTTTCCACACTCATATCCCCTTTAGGCTATCCCTGCAGGTCATTCCTATAATACTTCATCACATCCTGGAAAAATTAAAACATTGAAAGGGGTGAGCTCAGATGCTCAGTAAGGATAACAATATAGTGGAAGCTTTCATAAATAAACATAAACATTTAAGGCAATGTATAACTAAAACAAAAGCCTTTTAAACATTAACATCAACATAATATGGCAAAAGTAAAATGAGATAATTCCATTTACTTCTTCACATGGATATTCTACTGGTTGAATAATCAAATGCAATATCAATAACCATTTTCATAATGATGGAATGCATAATGCCAGACTATCATAACCATGTAGCCAAGGCCTCGTGCCAAGACCACAAATAAGATTTTGTCAAGGCCTCATGCCAAGACCCTAGTTTGTCTCATGAGACCTACCGATTAATCAAGGAGCTATAGCGGGCTCCACCCGTCACTTATTAAGTCCAATGAATTCCTCATATGAACAGGTTTAAACATATCATAAACCAAAACATAATTGTATCACAGAAAACATGAATAAAGGAAACATAAGATTTCCACAATTCAATCAAAAGTTATAAATACAACACATTGATATAATAAAAACATTATCAAAACCATTTTCAATACCAAAATAGATGAAAAGTAAAACATCGTATTTGTTTTTCTTTTTTAAAAAATGATATGGCTTGTAGAGGAAGCCAAAACCCAAATAATGGCCATGGCGGCAGAGAAGTCATTGTCGCCGCATACGTACGACAAGAAAAACATTCCTTTTTGTCGTTGAGTAAAACACTCCGTATAAAAATATTCCTTTTGAATAAGCGTAAATGTCAAAGGGATTTATACACCGTATAAAGGATAGTTGTGTATAAAACCAAATATGCCTCAATGAAAGGAGATTGAGACGAAGTCCCTACAAAGATAATTTTTAAAATAAAATAGATCTATTATGTGTATTCACTATAAGTACACATAAAGAAATTAAAAACACAATATAGGACATAATAATATAATGACATAATTTGAAAGTAGGAGATTAACCCAAAGAATGGTAATTGGATTAAGAAGTTCCCTTACCTCATGTCTGACTTGACTTGATCGTTCTTTAACCTACTGAATAATAACTAGAGTTAATTTATATTTTCTTAAGAACATTTTTCATTTTAATTATTCCTTTTTATCACTTATTACCAGGTTAATGACATTATGTATTTATTTAAGTTAATAACGGTCATTTTGTCGATCTTTGGTACTTGAGTCAAAAATAAACTTCTTATAATTACACTTTGTTCATGTGGTAAAATATCCATTATCTCCATAATTATATTCATGATGTAGATATCATATATATCATATATATCCAGTATATACATTCATTTATAATATTACATAACATTTAGAGTTAAGAAATGAAATGCACTGTTCATGGAGACGGTAAGTCGTACGTACGCATGAATGCTACATTCATTTCAATTATGTTTTTAATGGAATGAATTTATAAATATATAAAGGTATAATATAATTCCAGTATAATATAATTTATAGTACCATTTACTCTTCCTTTATACATCCCACATATGACATTAACGATTCAAATCTCTTTGAGGGTGTGGTAGTCCGCACTTCCTAAAATGAAATTATTGCATTTACCCATAATGGAAATCATAAAGTATGCCGAAAATGAGAAATAAAGAAGCATAAGGAAAACATAAACATAATATATATATCATATATTAAAATATTGTCATCAAAATGGCCACCATTATAGGTGTTAAAAGAATATTGAACAATCATCATTTCGTGAGGCAGTATTTCGCCACCCACAAAAACAGTATGTTCTTTAACCATTAGATGAAGGTGTGTGTAATTGTAAACCAAATCCTTATCATAAAAACATCCTAGTATATTTTAGATACTGGTGTTGTTACAAAATAAAGGAATAAAAAGAGTTTAAGGGGTTGGAGAAGCAAAATAGAACAACACAACATTAGAGAAGACATTACCTTAAAATCGTGTAACTCTTTTTTTGATTTGAGCCAAAGGCTTCCTTGGGAAGAATTCTACCCAAATTGAGGCTTCTATGAGTAATAGAGGGAAGTTGGGAGAGTATTTTGGTAGAGATTGGCCGAGCCAAATGGCTTGAATGTGTGAATAAGGTGGTAGGGGTGGGGGCCTTTTAAAAGAGGAAAGGAGGGGCACTCTTGGAAAGTAATAAAATATTAGTTTATTATACAATGCTTTTCGGATTCTAAAGGACCAAAACATATATTATTCGATTCTAAGGTGATAAAGGTTCGAAATATACTCATCCAATAGGGTTTTGATAAGTGTAAGTCATAGAATTTACATTATCTTTTCATTTTATTTAAATCGTTAATGAATGAGGTAATCGTTGCATCATCATGGTGACATAAATAATTTAATTTATTTAATGTCTAAAAATTATAAAAAAAATATCATGATGTAGGAAATATTTTTAGATTTCTAATAAATATTTATAGTCAAACATATGACTTGTATAATCCCATTTAAAAATTGTTTATGTAAAACAACTCTTGTTTGTGACATTTTTATTTTAACATTAAATAAAATGTTTTTAATGTCATTTTTCTAACAAAGTGGCTCCATGGGGTCCCCATGTTGACCAATGTATTGTCTTGGTCTCCCATGACTCATCAAATAGGTGTAGAACAAGTGTCAAGGTCATTTAATTTTTTTATAATATCATTTTTACCTTAAATTTCACTAATTACCTTTAATCGCGATTAATTAAACTTAAAAGTTACTATTCACCAAAATATTATTTTAACCCCATTGAACCAAATTTTACTTCCTAATGACAACCATGTATGTCGGATTTTTTAAAATCAAATCACAGAAGTGGTAATATTTTATTTAAATGAAAAAATCTGTTATTTAACGACCACTTAGTGGTTTCACTATTCATCAAAAATTGAAGTTTTTCAGAACAATGCCAAAACTTCACCCAAAGCTATAATTGATATTCTGAATTAAAAAATGATTTCTATTTTACAAAATTCCAAACATATATGTTTCATTAATTAATTTTATAATTAATTCCCACTGTCGCAACAAATAGTGTGTTTTTATGAAACAATATATATCAAAAGATTGACAATTGATTATGTCTAATTTCAAAGTGAAATTAATTCTAATGAACACCATTGGATAAAATGGTAAAAAATATATTCTAATTATACTTTAAAACCACTCAATAGTATAATTTATCACTATAAATTATTTTGATTAAAAAGTTGTTTTAAGTATTTTTCACTATTCATAAAAAATTGGAAGTTCTCAGAAAAATACCAAAAATTCAACATAGGCAAATTTCGATATTACGAATCCAAAAATGAAGACCATTTTGAAATATAAAATTTCTATAATTTTAAAAAGTGGTTATTACTATTCATAATGGCTACTTTGATTAGTCGAGATGTGTTAGAACTCGAACTTGCGTACAATGAAAGCTATTGCATTATTGAAAGAGAGGCGTATCGTGGAAGCTCGAGGTGTTACATTCTCCCCTCCTAAAATAAATTGCGTTCTCGAAATTTGAAATTTTTCTTTGAAAATTAAAGGTTTAAAATAGAAAATACCTTTGTGGAAAATCCACATCGGAGATAAGGTTAATAAAATTTAGCCTTAATAAGAGGGAAATTGAAATGAAACAGTCACCACCAAATTATGATCTCGATAAGGAGAACATTGGTGGCAATTAGAGACATATAATTGGAGAAAAAACGTAAATATTTGTAGAGAGTGATTGATGTCATCAATCACAAACAAGTGTAAAATTGAGGGCCTCAAAGCCTTCAATCTATGTTGATTTAAAATATTATCAGTTCAACAAGACATAAGGTATTAGGATAACACATTTTTTTGTTTTAAAATCCCTTTACTGAAGTTTAAGAATTAATTTATTCATAGAACAAGAGATACGTATATATATATTTATGCTTGACAAGTAGAGTTTCATCCTTCAACTAATTTCTACCACAAACTCATCTTTCACTCAAAAAGATAATAGAACTCAAAAATATTACATTTATCCTAACTGTATAAGGTTCTAAATATTACCACATACCATTTAGATTAGGAAAAATATTTTGTAATAACCAGGGACTTCCTGTAGGCTAGTGGTAGGTAATAAGGGTATGTCACACTATGGTTGTGGGTTCCATTCCTGCAGCTTTGTCTGACACGACGGGTTATCCCCCAACCTGCAGGTTTTCCTTTTCCTAAAAATATAGTATTATAATATTCCAAAAGTAATATTCAGAAATGTTTTAACCTTATACAATACTATCCAAGGTTCAACTTAATCCATTCCAACCTTTATAGTTATCCAAAATACTTCCTTCCAACTCACAATCCAATTTTATAAGGAAGGTAAACATAATGAAGATCCTTTTTCCACGTAACAACATGTGAAAACCTTCATCATGTATTCTTTTAAAACACTGCGACATACTGAATTACCATAAATCCTTATTGATTACATTCACGATCCCTTATTACATATAAAATACTAGATATACTCCTTCTATCAAAAAATGTATACAAATCATTAACCAGTTTCAAGGAAGTTAAGAATATCCAATATAATTTATCCAAATCAATCATGTATTATTCCAAAATCACTATCTCGGTATCAGAACCATATTATGGTTTATCTTTCTCTCAACAATATATTTTCTAAAACTTTAACCTGCTGTGGAGTCACTTTTCTTGGTTCCACACAATCTCAAGTCCTTGATAAAATAGTACTGCATTATAATCCTTATATACTACATAATTATTATAACCAGTACATCATTGATACAACACTCAAATGACAAAATTATTTAATAACAACATAAGAACTCTAATCATTCCTCCTCATCTGTGGTAGTATCATAACTTGATTATTATCCAATAACATCATTTGGGGCATACTCTGATGATTTGGAAATTGGTTTGCGTAGAGTCCCCACTCCTTGCAGATGAAGCATTGTACATTTGAAACCATTATCTTACCCTTGCAGTCACGCACTTGGTGTCCTATTTCTCCACACTTATAAAAAACTCCCATTCCCTTCAGGCAAGTTCTAAGGTGTTTCTTTCCACAGTTATCACATATTGGAAAATTCTTCTTTTCCCTCATCCCTTTATCCATCATTCTCTCTTCCATACTTTTCTTCTCTTTCGTCCTTTCAAATCCATAAGACTCAGAGAATTCTCTACTTATCTTATTAACACATGATATTATTTCTTCATATGTTGAGAACACATGGGAGACTATTTCCCTTCTAAATGTTGTCTTGATACTGTGAAAGATATGATCCTTCTTACTCTTTGGATCATACGTATTGATGGAGTTCACATTCCTTCTACTGGGCGCCATTTCTATACAATGGCATAAACTAGGTTAGTTTATGAATCGAAATACATAATAACAAACTTGAAAAACACTTAACATAAATTGTACTATTTATGGATATAATCCATAATCATAAAAGGAAATGTTTTCTTTGAGGAAGTATATACTCATAAACCCTTCATAATGGTTTGTAAAGAAAATGAGAATAATCCTAAGCATATCCCCTAGGAGTGTCATAACCAAGAGTGCAGCAAGGCCCGTTGTCTTGCACCAGTTCTCGTTCGAGTCTAGCTCAGAGCGGTGTTTTCGGGTTTCATCCCTAGGTACATCTGTGCTAGAGCCGCCTCTACCTGCTCATATCCAGACAGGGATGTATTTCTCAGAAAACTCACAAAATCCTTATAATAACAAAATTCTAGGAAGTTCTTCTATACTAATCCTCAAATTTTATCTTAGATCTATGTGATATAATAAGAGTTTATCTAAATATAGCTTCCAAGGTTAGTACTAAACTGCCTCTGATACCAACTGTAACGCCCCGACCCCAGATACCCAGAGTCGGTACATTACTTCGTAACATTGGCATGATCACAAAAGATCAATTCTCGAAAGACTGATTAGTTTAGTAGCCTTAGAAACACTAGATACATTCATAAATGTTACATTACATCAGAAAGATAAAAACTATAATAACATAGTCTCCATTTTCCACACTCATATCCCCTTCAGGCTATCCCTGCAGGTCATTCCTATAATACTTCATCACATCCTCGAAAAATTAAAACATTTAAAGGGGTGAGCTCATATGCCCAGTAAGGATAACAATATAGAGGAATCATTCAAAAATAAACATAAACAATTAAGTCAATGTATAACTAAAACAAAAGCCTTTTAAACTTGAACATCAACATAATATGGAAAAAGTAAAATGAGATAATGTCATTTACTTCTTCACATGGATATTCTACTGGTCTAATAATCACATGCAATATCAATAACCATTTTCATAATGATGGAATGCATAATGCCAGACTATCATAACCACGTAGCCAAGGCCTCGTGCCAAGACCACAAATAAGATTTTTTCAAGGCCTCGTTCCAAGACACTAGTTTGTCTCATGAGACCTACCGATGCATCGAGGAGCTATACCGGGATCCACCTATCACTTATTAAGTCCAATGCATTCCTCATATGAACAGGTTTAAACATATCATAAACTATAACATAATTGTATCACATAAAACATGCATAAAGGAAACATAAGATTTCCACACTTCAATCACAAGATACAAATACAACACATTGATATAATAAAAACTTTATCAAAACCATTTTCAATAACAAAATAAAAGAAAGGTAAAACATGGTATTTATTTTTCTTTTTTTTAAAAAGTTATGGCTTGTAGAGGTAGCCGAAACCTAAATAATGGCCATGGGGGTGGAGAAGTCATTGTCGCTGCATACGTATGATAAGAAAAACATTCCTTTTTTCATTTAGTAAAACATTTCGTATAAAAAGATTCCTTTTGAATAAATGTAACTGTCAAAGGGGTTTATACACCGTATAAAGGAAAGTTGTGTATAAAACCAAATATGCCTCAATGAAAGGAGATTGAGACGAAGTACTTACAAAGATAATTTTTAAAATAAAATAGATCTATAATATGTATTCACTATAAGTACACATAAAGAAAGTAAAAACACAAGATAGTACATAATAATATCATGACATAATTTGAATGTAGGAGATTAACCAAAAGAATGGTAATTGGATTAAGAAGTTCCCTTACCGCGTGTCCGACATGACTCGATCGTTCTTTAACCTCCTGAATAATAAACTAGAGTTAATTTATATTTTATTAAGAACCTTTTTCATGTTCATTTTCCATTTATATCACTTATTACAATGTTATGAACATTATGTATTTATTTATGTTCATAACGGTCATTTTGTCGATCTTTGGTACTTGAGTCAAAAATAAACTTCTTATAATTACACTTTGGTCATGTGGTAAAATATCCATTATCTCCAGAATTATATTAATGATTTAGATATCATATATATCATATATATCCATTACATATATTCATTTATAATATTACATAACATTTAGAGGTAAGAAATGAAATGCACCGGTAATGGAGACGGTAAGTCGTACGTACGCATGAACGCTACTTTCATTTCTATTTTGTATTTCATGGAATGAAGTTATAATTATATAATGGTATAATATAATTCCAGTATAATATAATGTATAATACCATTTACTCCATCCTTTATACATCCCACATAAGGCATTAACGATTAAAATCACTTTGAGGGGGCGGTAGTCCGCACTTCCTAAAATGAAATTATCACGTTTACCCATACTGGAAATCATAAAGAATGCCAAAAATGATAAATACAGAAGCATAAGGAAAACATAAACATAATATATATATCATATATGAAAATAGTGTCATCATAATGGCCACCATTAGAGGTGTTAAAAGAATATTGAACAATCATCGTTTCGTGAGGCAGTATTTCGCCATCCACAGATTCAGTATGTTCTATAACCATTAGACGAAGGTGTGTGTAAGTGTAAACCAAATCCCTATAATAAAAACATCCTAGTATATTGTAGATACTTGTTTTTTTACAAATTAAAGGAATAAAAAGTGTTTAAGGGGTTGGAGAAGCAAAATAGAACAAAACAACATTAGAGAAGACATTACCTTAAAATCGGGTAACTCTTTTTTTGATTTGAGCCAAAGGCTTCCTTGGGAAGAATTCTGCCCAAAGTGAGGCTTCTAGGAGTAAGAGAGGGAAGTTGGGAGAGTATTTGTGCATAGTTTGGCCGAGCCAATTGGCTTGAAAGTGTGAATACGCTGGTAGAGGTGGGGGCCTTTTGTAAGAGGAGAGGAGGGGAACTCATGGAAAGTAATAAAATGTAACTTTATTGTACAATGTGTTTCGGATTGTAAAGGTCCCAAAATTATATAATTCTAGGATAACGTGATAAGGGTTAGAAATATACTCATCCAATAGGTTTTTGACAAGTGTAAGTCTTATATTTTACATTATCTTTTCATTTTATTTAAATCGTTAATTAATGAGGTAATCGCTGCATCATCATGGTGTCATAAATAATTTAATTTGTTTAATGTCTAAAAATTATAAAAAAATATCATGATGTAGGATATCTTTTTATATTTCTAATTAATATTTATAGTAAAAAATATGACTTTTATATCCCCATTTAAAAATTGTTTTAGTAAAACAACTCTTATTTGTGACATTTTTATTTTAAAATTAAATAAAACGTTTTTAATGTCATTTTCTTACCAAAGTGGCTCCCTGGGGTCCCCAAGTTGACCCATTTATTTTCATGGTCGGCCATGACTCGTACAATAGGTGTAGGACAAGTTTCAAGGTCATTTAATTTTTTTATAATATCATTTTTCACTTCAATTTCACTAATTACCTTTAATCGCGATTAATTAAACATAAAAGTTACAATTGACCAAAAAATTATTTTAATCCCATTGAACCACATTTTACTTCCTAATGACAACCATGTATGTCGGATTTTTGAAAATCAAATCACAGAAGTGGTAATATTTCATTTAAATGAAAAAATCAGTTATTTAACTACCACTTAGTGGTTTCCCTATTCATCAAAAATTGAAGTTTTTCAGAACAATGCCAAAACTTCACCCTAAGATATAATTGATATTCTGAATTCAATAATGATGCCTATTTCAAAAAATTCCAAACATATTAGTTGCATTAATTCATTTTATAATTAATTCCCGCTGTCGCAACAAATAGCGTGTTTTTAAGAAACAATATATATCAAAAGATTGACAATTGTTTATGTCAAATTTCAATTTGAAATTAATTATAATGAACACCATTGGATAAAATGGTAAAAACATATTCTAATTATAATTTAAAACCACTGAATAGTATAATTTATCACTATAAATTATTTTGATTAAAAAATTTGTTTTATGTATTTTTCACTATTCATAAAAAATTGGAATTTCTCAGAAAAATACCAAAAATTCAACATAGGAAAATTGCGATATTACGAATCCAAACATGAAGTCCATTTTAAAATATAAAATTTCTATAATTTTAAAAAGTGGTTATTACTATTCATAATGGCTACATTGATTAGTCGTGGTGTGTAGAACTCGAACTTAAGTACAATGCAAGCTATTGCATTATTGAAAGAGAGGCGTATCGTAGAAGCTCGGGGTGTTACATAAATAATCCACCTATATGAGATAAAAATTATTAGGTGATTAATAATAAAAATAAACAAATTATACATAAATATAAAACAATAAATTAATTCTATGGACACTGGTTTAACTATGAAAACATCAAAATTACATCAATGATTGAGTTGAGACAATATCATTGATCTTTTTGAAATGCATGACATATAGATAAAAATATTCTAAAATAAAAAACATTATAATGAATAATAAAAATTAAATCAATATTTCATTATATAGATTTTTCAATAAAATAGGGAAAGTATATCATAACATTACCTTTACAAATTTCCAATGGTTTTCCTTCATAATAGTTTGTTATTCAAATGGATTGGTAAAATAATCATGTGTAGATGATATTTTATTTATTATTATTCAATAATTTAATTTAGATTATGTTAATACATTGAATAACATATAATATTACAAGGAAAAACATAATATTTTAAAAAACACTTTTACCTTATCATTGAACTGTCATTATTTTTTTTAAGATTTCAAGGATTAGATTCCTCTATCAAGAATCCAAATCTACACTTTGTGGTCCCCTCTAATATATAAGACATTTTCTACATTGGGACCGATATAAACTAATTTTTATTTCCCAATTAAATGGTCATCCTCGATTGAATTTTTATATTACTAGACATTTTTTTAGTCGGTAGTTAGAAAATTGACTAATTATTGTTTTTCGGATCAGATACAAAAAATACTTGAACTACTGGTGATGCAATTATGAAGGGATCATCTTTTCCCCTTCGACACTAAAATTCACCTTCACAAATCCCATTTCATCAAATTTCACTCTATTTATATTTTCAACACATTTGCAACATAAAATACTCACTTAAAATGTTGTATAATCCAAATTTTATATATATTGGATAATGAAAAAATATAACATATTTTCATAAATTGGATTTATATCCTTGGAACCAGTTATGTGAATCGCTTCATCCAAAAGCATAAAAGCACTGTTTTTCATCAAACTATATTCATTGTGTTCCTTTATATAGAACATATGAGAATTTATTACAATACCAGTGTAAGATATCACATTTTTATTTGGTCCTCTGGCTATCCATTAAAGTGATTTGGTAATTGAATTCAGATTTTCAGAAAACTCCATATAAATTTGATATCTGAACCATCTAATTAAATATATATTATGTGTATTCGATATCCATCATTAATAATTTAATGGATTCATATCTATAAGAATTTATTTGTGGGATTAAATGTATGGATCAACATCTTCACGATTATGTAATATATAAAGGTGAACTTGCTCCCACTCTGTCAAGGTAATTGTAACAAAATCTCTTTTAGAAATCCCTTTGCTGATAAGGAATTCGTTGTGATTAGACTTTGGGAGACCAATGCTTTCAACATCAGAAACGTGATCAGTATAGAATTAAATATATATTTTTAACTATGTATCATTTTGTAATACAACCTTATGTCTGCCATTGATTCTTGATATACCCTTTCTAAATCTTCATATATCGTTCAATGGGGTACATCCATATGTAATGGATTGGATCACATAGTTGAACCGCTATAACCAAGTGAACTATCAATGGGACCATTATATCACAAAATGATGGTGGTAAGAACATATCTAACAAAAAAAATATGACTAAAATATCCTTATTAATTATGGAAAATATTACTGGGTCTACAACATTACAGCATATGTCTTTGAAAAATAAGGAGAGTTATGTTGTACATTTTGAGGTAGAATTCAATGGAAATTAACAAACATTAAATCTTCCATCAAAACATTATAATCTTGTGATTTTAGTCCTTGTAACTTCAAATTATTCATTTAAACGACATTATGGATATTTGATTAATACCCTTGTTGAACTTTTACACTAGCATGGAAGAGGAAGAATTGATTTTTTTGTATGGAAAGAGTATAAGCTGTTGTAGGAAGAAATTTCAACCTTTTACCCTTCACTAGTACCAACTCTTACCATGTCCCCATTCCAATCAAGTCCAACCTAGCCTTGATTCCATCATTTATTTTTACAATAACATTTAGTAACATTTGAATAACACTATCAAATAATTTTATTATCAACATGCTTGACAGTAATAATATGTTTGACATGAAAACGATTCCAATACAGTAATTCAAATAAAATTGATCTATTCTTCCAAACTTTTGTAATGTTTTTTGAAAATGGTTTACCAAAAATAGTGTTAATGTTTTTTAATTTATTCTACAGTTGATTGTTCATTACTAGAGACAATGTTTTACCTTATATGATATTCCCATTGAATTTCGTCATCTAGGATAGGTATTTATGGAATCTAGGTACAAATTTCTAATGTCCTAAAAACAAATTATTCAAGTAATGTTGCAAACAAAATGAGTATGTGCATTTTTTCCTAATGGGACACACCGTCATTCCATTAATTCTAAATCCTAGTAAATCTCCATAATCGGGGAAGTCATTTATCATTCCATAAAACATGGAACTCAATGTGAATTGTTCTCTTATATGAGAATCATACATTATAGCACATATACCCACATCAATTTCATATTTCGATCAATAGATACAAATAGAAATCAATATCATTACCATGTTTCTTTTGTCCCGATATTAGAAGAGACATCATAATGTATTTTCACTTCATGCATAACCATGGAAAAAATTTATAATTTACCAACATGATGGGATATGTACTATGAGTACTACTCTATACACCAAGATAATTTTTCCATCTATAGAAAACGCAAGAAAAAATATTCTTGGTTCATTTCCAAATTTAGGAAACCCATAATCAATTTTCATCCAGTAAGGAGAATCTTCTAAATTTCCTAGGTTCAAGAAATTAATTATTGTATCTTCATGACATGTTAATTGTATTGTTGTTTCTTGACATATATATAGTATTCTAAACAATGTGATGATAGGGAATTACTATAAAAATTTTGACGGACATGATTAATTTTACTTGTATTGATCTACACCACACTTAGGGAATTTCATGAGTGATTCACAGTACTTGAAAAATAATATGCAATCATTTAGACAAGTATGTATTTTTTTGATAACATTCCCATTTAGCATAACATTTTTTTAGAATAATATCTTCATCACGTTAGTTCATTTTCTTATGGTATCATATCATTTAAGAGACCAAGTTGTTATCTAATTCTTATGTCACTCCATCCACTTCTATCTTTCAAATTATATAAATTCAACACAGATGAAAATGTTGTGTATTTAGTATAACCTGTATATAATGGTTTCATAAATAATATATTTAACTCCTCAAATAACTTTGGAAAATCATGAAGGTCATCTTCAACTTCCATTATCATTTAATCTATGTTACCTCCGTCATCATTTTCAATGGTATTCATATGAAATGATTCATAAATCATAGATTTATCCCAATCAGTGTCCACATTATGTTTTTCCGTATGTGTCATCCATCATTTATTTCTTTGATCAATTCCATGAAAAATAAAATGGTCTTCCAACACTTCTGAACGAATTTTTCATCTATAACAACAATATAAACATGGATAGAATATTTTAGAAGGGTCGTCTGCATTCTCTCCTGAAAACCTGATGATCTCTTTTACTCCATCTTCATACAGGTTTTTCAAACAATTATCATGCATCCCTTTATTATTCATCTACATCCTATTGGGTTCATAAAATATTAATTTTCTACCATATATAAATAAATAAACAAAATATATTTATTATAAAAGGTGAAAATTATAAACAATTATAATAAGGGAAACTCAGCATTTGATATCTTCAAATAATTTCTGTATGTTGAATAAAATGGGTAATTGGATTTAGGAAAATAATCACTTCACTATAGCAGGTGTTATCCTATGAGTTCATTCAAAGATGAAAGTTATAGACAACTCATCCTAATTTTAGTTTCCATGATGTATACCCACACATAATATTTATAGGTAATTCAAAATACATATCTAATATTTTTTCAAATTTTATCCACATGAGATGTATATTTTTATTTACCACCCATTAATGAATGGGTATTTGAGAAAATGATACTTTTCAATTATACAGAAACCCCTCCACAGCCCATTGAGAACCACAACCAAAATTATGACCTCTCAATATAATCTACTAATAATCTATATAATAATAAGCCATTACAGTTTTTAGAGGTCTTAGTATCAATAGGATGTCCTAAATTAGTTAACATGAAAAAATAATTCAATAGAATAAATGATTTCATTTATGCAATTAATAATTTCTTATATTTATTTTCCATTAAATTCATCAACTACCTATTCTTAATACCAATTTACCACTTCCATAAAATTGAAATAAAATAATTATACTTATTTAATAAATATATTACAATAAAATTTACATTATATTAATTGCCATCCATTTATTATTAAATGTTATTTTTTGGTCAACATAACCACCAACATGAAGGATGATATAAAATGATATCATGGGGTTTTAGGAAAACATAATTAATTTTTTATTTGATATTTTAAATGATTGAATTTTTATGGTTCTATAAAGGTATTCAGGTAATTTAACCCATTCTTAATAAACCACCTTATGTTTTTAAATAATTACTAAAAAAATCATGTTATATATTGGAATTATACCTAAATAATTAGTGGAATTAACATGGAACATATTAACTCAAAATGGAACTGTAATTATAATACCTTTAGCATTGAGATTAATATGAAATCATGATCAAGGATAAATGGCCTAGATAACTATATAGAAATCCATAAGGAATAATTGGATCTATAACCAACAAATGATCAATATAAATTAAAACCGATGAATTAAGCTTGTAGAGAAGGATGGGGTATAGATGTTGACAGTGAGATGGTATACAAGGGATATACTATAAATAACTCATGACATCATCAAACAAGAAATAAAAAATGAGAAAAATACACGAAAAAAATCCAAAGTAATACCTTGCTTGGTTGAATAGAATACACTTTAGATTTCGTAACAGCAATTGAACACATGATAATAGAGGATGTTCGAGTAAATGGAGGTAGTCTAGTGGTGTGATTTGAGTTTCTATTAACCAAGGAGGAGCATCGGTATTAGGTTACTTCCATGGAAATCTTTTGATATCGTAATGGGTTCTCAAATGGTTAGTGTTTTTTAAATAGACTAGGACACTTTTACCAGCACATTCAAATAATCACTAATAAAGTGACTCTTTATTAGTAATTATGTGATAAGCACTAATAAATGGAATATTTATCAGTTCTTTTATAGCACTGATAAAGGTAGTTCTTTATCAGTGCTAAAAAATCACTGATAAAATCCATATTTTTTAGTGATTTTTTAGAAATGATAAAGACCTAACTTTATCAGCTCTTATTACTTAAGAACTGATAAAGGATTTATAATTATAATTAAAAATAAAAAAATTCTAAATATATATACTTAATAAACATATATAAATATATTTATATAAAATATAATCTTTTTAAAATATATTTATTATAATTTTATAATTATTTATTTATAGTTATATAAATATTTTGGAAATAATATTAATATCTAATTATAAGTGCATGCGTATGAATATCTGTTAAAAATGGGTGAAATTGAATAAATTAAAAATAAGTACACATTAAAAATATTGAAAATATGGATAATTTTGGGTGTGTGTATTGTATATAAAAAATCATTAAATACATATATATGAAATCAATATAAAACACATTTGATATATGTTAAATTGAAAAATCAAATGACACATTCAATTATATATCCATTACACTATGAAATTATTTAATATTTTTAATTCATATTAATATTTAATTATAAAACATTATTCCCTAAATAATTGAAATATTAATGTAAAGAACCAAAATATATTTTAATATATAAATCATATTTATATAAATTAATATATATATATTTAATATATATAATGTTGGTCCATAAGAGATTGTTGGCCCCTCTCAGGTTTTAATTATCACAAATCATATCAAATCAAGGCCAATCATTTCAATCATGTTTATTTAAGTTTAAATTTGTTTTATTGTGATTATATTAGACAAAATTTGTTTATAACACATTATTAATATATTTATGTTATCAGAATGTTAAAAAAGAAAAATTGTCTAAGTATGAGTCACTGAAACCGACAAAACATTTGTGACACTGACAACACAAACTAACTCACCAATACTGATAGAGTAAATGTCTCCCTGATATTTAAAAAGAGTCATATACAGAAAGAATATCTCACCAATAGAAATAATGTCTCATCGACAGTACAAACTGATTCACTAATAGATGACTCACCAATCCTACAAATGATACACCGATAGAAGGAATGACACGCCGATAAAACAGAATGAGTCAACAATGCATGTAGATACTAAATGAACGAATCTCTCATAGAATGATTCATTTATACAGGTAGGAAGGACTCAGTGATAGAAGGATTCACTAATAGAAAGACTCACTGATAGAGGATTCACTGTCAGACAGTTTAAAAATTTTTTCTTTAAAATTTCCTCAAATATTCATATTTAAGTGTTTTAAGGATACTGATTAAATTAATGATTTTTATAGGTAAAATTAAATATGATTTCAGATATATGTGGTACACATCCTACACCAATCATGATTATTTTTCGGATATAGAATATAGAAGATAAAATCACGTGAACTAAAATACATACACATAGACATATAGTAGAGGACTAGTGCAAGAACCCCTACTAAACCTACAAACAAAAGGAAGAAGAAAACATGAGGTATTCCCATTCTTACTGACTGATCAAAAAAAACTTGGTGTGCACCAATGATCAAACACCCCTCAGCAAACAAAATAGAACTGAAGGAATAGAATTTCATCTTCCTAAAAAATCAGGACACAAAGCTTCACGACACTCTATTTTTAGTGTCTGTTTCTAGAATAGGAATCAGGATTCACATCTGCTTTATCCAAATATTCCATATCTACATTTCACAACCCATTGATCCTTCTAAACCATATCTCTTTATTTCCTATTTTCTTATGTACATTATTACTACATTTCAAGAAGTGTGTGCATCTGTATATTAAACACACACTATCTTCTACAATGAGATGAAATAAATAATATATCCTCACAAAAACATATTTTTACACCAACTATATCCCTCATAGACATGTGGTAGAGTATCTATGTGACCTTGCTATTTTTGTTCCCATGATGAACTGTGGTAGATGTCTTGTAACCTGGATTGTTTGTATACTATTGTGAAACCCCTGATCTAGGGTTTTGATCAAAGATATATATATATATATATGTATATATATATTTCATAGTGGTAGGTGATCAAAAAGTATATACTACTAAGTCTCGGCCTGAGACTGAACCTCATGTTTTAATCCACCGTGTTTTAAATTTTAGTTAAATCTATTTTAACTAATATTTCATAAAACTAAGATTCACTTTGATGGTTATTCTAGGATAGTATTAATAATTATTTTCGTTTATTATATTAGTTTCAAAAGTTATATCAATATATCATATTGTTATAACTAAGAAATAATCAATATTTTTGAGAAATTAATTGAACAATCATACTATTATAAATTTACTACATTGATTAACTGGACTGTCTTGTTTTTAAAAGGGGGGATTCCTTCAAATAAGCTTTTTACAGAATTTTTATAGGAACTCAATTCAACACCCTATTAAGTGTTCTACTCTGACCAAAATTTGGTATCAAATGTTTTTTTAATGATTTCTCAAATCTTTTCAAATTTCGTTTTAGTTGTGTTTTAAAGATCTCTAAATTTCTATTAGTTCTAAATTTTTAGATCTTTAAAAATATATTCTTTATTATTTAATATGAACAATATACAGGAAGGTGATTCTACCAACATACCTCCCTACTTAAATGGTATAATTTATGGCAAGTGGAAAATAAAGATGAAAATACACTTAGAAAGCATGGGGATATATATTTTGATTGTAATAGAAGATAAATATGATATAACAGAAACTCCAAGAACTCCTTGGAATGATTCCACAAAAACATCTTACAATAATAATTATAATGCTTTAAATTCCATGGTTTGTGTTTTAAGGGATGAATAATTTTATAAAATTTCTGCATGTAAATATGACTATGAAGTTTGGTATACCTTAGCTATTTCACTTGAAGGAACCACTAATGTAAAATAAATTATACTTAATACATATAATATTGAGTATGATAATTTCTAGATAAAGCATGATAAAACCATTTATGATATGTATCTCATGTTCAATGAGATAGTCAATACAATGAGTACACTTGGAACTCCAGTGGATGGAAAAGAACAAATCATTTGGAGACATTGATGTCTACTTGAAAGGTGGAGAAGATCCTCAGTATAATTTAGATAATCTTGTGATATTTGTAAGTTTACAGTCAAGGAGATTATAGGTATGTTGGTGATGTATGAGGAAGAATTAAATGTCAATAAAGAGGCGGAGGATAAACCAAATAAAAATCTAGCAGCTTCCAAAACCTCTACTTCTGAACCTAAAGAAAATGAAATGACTCAAACTCATTCTGACAGTACAAGTTATAAAGATTCACCATCAGAAAGTGATGCGGAAATGGGCCAATTATCTAAAATGTTTAAAAAATTTTATAGAATGGATTTTCGCAGGAATCCCATCTACAATGGTAAACATGACAATAAGGGAAACTGGAAAAAAGGTTTATAAATGGAATGATAACTTGATTGAAATAGTTTGTTGTGAATGTAAGGGAATAGAAAATATAAAGGGTGACTGTACTAAGTTAAAATAAATACATAAATATGGGGACAAAGATATAAGATACAAGAAGGAAATTAAGTCTATCTAGAGTGCTTCTAAGGATAGCTCCAGTGAGTCGGCATCATTACATGATGAGAAAGGTGACAAGGCAAACATATGTTTCCTGAAAAACACATCTGAGGTAACCCTCGAGTCCTTTATACAAAATTCGTACTATTCTGAAGATGAATCTGGTTCTAAAAATATGAATAATAAACAAAAATTTTAATACTACTCAACGATTGAAGATACATGCAATGCATTTAGAGAGAAATATAGAATTTTGAATAAACAAAATACCCTCACCTCTACTATCAAATATGATATTACTATAGAGAAAGAAAATAATTCCCAATTTCTAAAATAAAATAATGATCTTAAGTTATTGAATGAGCAATTTAAAAAATACTTAGAGAAGTTTAAGAATGGGAAAAATACTCTTACACAAATTCATTGTAATCAAGTAGCTCTTATATATATTACTGGTATAGGATACCAACGTGGATAGAAGGACCTTTCTAAAAATAATTTTGTAACCAAATACCGAAAATCAATTTTTATGTATAGAACAATTTTTTTTCTGTTAGTTCTTATAATGGACAACCATCTACAACTTTTAGTTTATCTAGACCAAATAATGTTTATTTTTAAAATACTATACAAACTGATTATAAGAGACCCATAAAGAAAGTATGGGTTCCAAAAAAACTTATTACAAATATTACTGGACCCAAACAATTCTGGGTTCCGAAATCTTCTCTTGATTGACAGTTTTGTAGGGAAACTGTATGGAGATCTCATATATAAGTCTATGGTACTTGGATGGTGGATGTTAAAGACCCATGACAAGAGATTATTCATGCTTCACGAATCTGATAAAGATTGATGGTGGGCATGTCACTTTTGGTGATAATTCTAAAGGAAGAATAACCATCCATGGCCAAATTGGTAACTCTATATCAGTTATAATTTCCAATGTACTTTTTGTTGATGGATTAATGTACAATATTCATAGTATCTCTTAGTTGTGTGATGATGGTTTTAATTTTATTTTTTAAATTTTTTCATGTAATCTTTTTATCTCTAAAAATTAATTAGTATTTACTGTCTTTAGAAATGAAAATGTGTATGATGTAAACGTAGATTCTTTAGTGTCTCAAAATTTCTCATGATTATGTTCCTTTGAAAAAGATTCATGGATCTTGTATAGGAGATTTAAACATTGAAATATTCATTATATTAAAAAGATTAATAGGAAAGGACTAGTTAAGGATCTAACCAAATGTGGGTTTCCAAAGGAAGAAGTCTATAATCCTTGTCCAAAGGGTAAACAAAAGAAAATATCATTCAAACCAATGAAATAAGTTTCAACTTCTCTACTTATTTTTCTTGTTCACATAAATTTGATTGGACCATCTAGAGTTTCATGTCTAAATTGGATGAACTGTGTCTATATTCTAGTAGATTGACTCTCTAGATACACTAGAACTTTATTTCTTGATCACATAATTGAATTTTTCTCTTACTTCATTAAATATGCATCAATTATAGAGAACGTAAGTGGAAATAGAATTAAACCCCTAATATGTGACCATAACGTCGAGTTTGAAAACAATGATTTTGAATCTTTCGACTCACAAAGTGGCAATAGTCACTACTTATCTTCTCATAGGACACCATAATATAATAGTGTTGTATAAAGAAGAAATAAGACCTTAAAATAGATCTCCCATTCAATACATAATGAGTATGAATTACCTGTCTCCTTTTGGGAAAAAATTATCAACATAGCTTGTAATATTAATAACAGGGTCTTTATATGACCAATTCTTAAGAGAACCCCATATGAACTATGGAATCGTAGGAAAACCAATATTAGTTACTTCAAAAATTTTAATTTCAATCTTTATATACATAAAACAAAAGAAAATATTGAGAAATTTTCATCCAAAAGTTATGAAGGATTATTTCTAGATTATTCAATCTCTATTAAAGCCTATAGAGTATTTAATAAAATAACTATGTTTGTAGATGAATTTGTATATGTCAAATTTGATTAAATAGACCCACATGATCTGAAGTCCTCTCTAGAAAATATTGAGGATGATCTGTCCAATCTAGAAATAAATAAAAAAAGATCGTTCCCTACCGTGAAGCAACCTGTTAAATTATACAGTTCAAGAAATTCTCCCGACTCTTGTCATGATGAACCTGATCCTACTAATGAACCTGAAATAACAATCCATCATTTTCGCAACCTAAAAGAATCCTTAAGAACCATCATTTAGATGCTGTAGTTGGAGACCTAGATAAATGGACACAGACTAGAGCTTCTTTGAGAAACCAGGTTGAACATCAAGCATTTTATCACACCTTAAACATAGAAGAATTAATGATGAAATCAATGTTGAATTTTGGGTACTGTCTATAGAAGAAGAACTGAATCAGTTTAAAATAAATAACATTTGGAAACTAGTGGAAATACTTAAAGACACCTTGACCATAGGAACTAAATGGTTCTTTAAAAACAAAATAGATAAAGCTGTTAATATTGTAATAAATAAAGCTAGATTGGTTCCACAAGGTTATAGTCAAGAAGAAGAGACTGACTATAAAGAAATTTTTTCCATGGTTTCTAGACATCAGGCCATTATAATATTTATTTCATATGTATCACATATTAATTTCAAAATATATCAAATGGATGTTAAGAGTGCATTACTTTATGTATATATAGTTGAATATGTTTTTGTTGAACAACCCCCTAGTTTTAAAAATCCTCATTTTCCAAATCATGCTTTTAAATTAATTAAAGCTTTATATGGCTTAAATTATGATTGAAGAGCTTAGTATAATAGACTAAGTACATTTATTATTTCAAAAGGTTTTACAGAAGGTATAGTCGATCCTACTATATTTATGAAAATAATTTCTAAATATGTTCCTATATCTCAAATCTATATTGATGATATTATTTTCGTATCAACAATGTATTATTTATGTATTGATTTTTCAAAAATGATGCAAAGTGAATTTGAAATGAGTTTAATTGGGGAACTCAAATTCTTTCTTGGATTTAAAATATTTTAAAATAAAGAATGTATTATTGTAAATCAAAGTAAATAAAATAAATATGTTTTAAAATGGATAGTCTTTGATGGTACAAAATGTAGTGATACTCCAATGATTACCACCTGTGTGTTGGATCTTGATGAAAATGGTAAATGGTTTTATCAAACCGTTTATAGGGGAATGATTGGGAGTATATTCTACTTTACACTAGAATTCCTGACATTATGTTTAGTGTGTGTATGTGTTCCTGTTTTCAATTTAACCCTAAATAATCTCATCTAAACATTGTTAAATTAATTTTTAAATACCTCAAATATACAACCAACATGGGATTGTTCTATCCTAGAGTACACACTTTTTATATAGTGGGTTATTCTAATGTTGGTTTTTTTTTTGAATGTTAGATAGAACGAGAATCTCTGGAACATGTCACTTCTTATGCCAGTATCTAGTTTCATGGTGTAGTAATAATCAAATTTTTTTACATTATCTAATTAAAAATATGAATACATAGCTACTGGAAGTTATTGTGATCATATATTTTAGGTGAAACACACATTACTAGAATATGGATTTAAATTCAGACATGTCCCTCTAAACTGTGAAAATACAAGTTCTATTAACATCTATAATAATATTGTTTCCTATTCTATAACAAATTATATTAATGTAAGACATCACTTTTTGAGAGATCATTATAAAAAAAGGTGATATAAAACTAGATTTTTTTAACTGAACATCCTATTACTGACATATTCACAAATCCATTAAACTCTAAAATAATGAATTAAATCAAACATGAATTAGGTATTATTAACTTATAAAGACCTCATGTTGATATCACTTTGTTAAAAATGAGTTTAGATGTCATGTAGACAATGAAAATGTCATGTAAATAATTTCATAATGAGACCAACACATTTTTCATGTCGACACTTGGTAATGCTGACACTGACACTTTTTCATGACAACACCGATAGTTTCATGTCGATATTGTCATGACGACCCTGACAATACCTGATGTTTTATTTATTTTATGTTTTAACCAAAAAGACACTGTATCATTTATATCATTGCACTCGGTTTATGAATTTTCGATATTTAAGACCTTACTGGTATAAATTTGATTTGATCCACTATACTACTCACCCTTGCCTTTAACCCTTATACTCTCCTGTCATTTCCCTTTACCTTCAACCTTTCACCTCCCAACATTGAAACTGATCCATTAGAATGGTGAGAGTGAAGCGCACACTCAAAGAAGGACCTGGACACAAATCAAAACCCAAAAAAATGTAGAAAGGAGAGTTAAGAATATCTCAACCTATCACTCCATCTATTTCGAATCATGTAGTAACACCAAAAAAGAATGTTATTGTTGAATGGCTATTGAAAAGTAAGTCTTTGTGGTTAAGGGAATTTCAGAACCAAGGATGGATAAATTGTTTTTGGATAATGAGAGTCCTTATTACCCAATGATTTTCAACGTGTTTTTTATGAATATAGATTTTCATCTAGAAGAAAGTGAGGTATTCCAGGTTAAGTCTGTTTTAAAAGGAAATATAATTTCATTTTCTTATAGGCATTGGGAAGAATTCTATAAGTATGACAACTCTATTTTTTATTACACACATAAACCTGATTTATTACATAAAATCTTGACATGGTACAACATAGAAGATCAGATAGTCTAGTGTATTTGGGGATTAGGATAATTCAATAACAATATTAAACATGAAAACAACATCTTTATTGAAAACATCCTTTACATGACCACTACATTTCCTCGTACATAGCATTGCATGGGATAACCTGAGGACATGTATAAAAAACGGTGAGCTATAAAGCCTAGTAAGGGATTAATCATGGAATTTCATGAGGAATACAATACATGTTAGAAAATATGAATATCAATAGAGAACAAGAGAAGCATAAACCGAATGGCATGATAAAGTATGATAATCATAACATGGAAATGTGGCAACAACACATAACATGGAATTAGCATGATCCAATGCTCATTGCAAATGGAGCATGAGTAAATCCTCATTGCACATGAAGTACGAGTAACCCCTCATTAAAATTGAATTACAATGAGTGAACACCCATTTCACATGACGTATCATGATACTATACTTTACCCAATGCATTAGAGCGCTATCAGGGTTCACCCTTCATAAACATTTCATTTCACACATAAGTGTTCCACATGAATCATAATACATTGATTCACTCAAAATAATAATTCATTAAATGATAAAAAAATTGGAATACATACATGAAACTCTTTAAACAATATGTAAATTTTCATAAAGGTGAATAACCTTGATAGAGAAATGGGCATGGTATTCACTACACAATGACTTTGTCTTGGAAAAGTGAGGTGCAATTTCGGCTGCATAACGGAGTGACATAAGAGCTCATAAAAATGGATGATGAGAGAGAAAGGGATGTCTCATCATATTTACATGACATTTAAAGTAGGGGGTTATATAGATACATGTCCCAACAAATGTAATGGAATTTAGATTGATGATACAAAATAGTTTCTTGAATGTAAATAAGGAGAGAGAGAAATTCCTTTCAGAATTTCGGCATAGTAACAGGTGTACATGGGAGGAATTTAGTGAGAGAGAAAGGGGTCTCCCATGATTAAAACATAAAAACGGATGTATGGGGGAGTTGTGAAACCATTCCCCAGAATTTATAATTGAAATTAAAAGGGAATAACAATTTAATGAGTATTGGACAAAAAGGAGAAAGAAAGAAAAAACCTTACTTGGAAGTGTGCTTCCAAAGGATTTAGAGATACTTGAGAGATGATTCTTGGGATCTTGGGGAACCTTGAGAGTATTCTAGAGATAGGAGGGAAGAGGTTGGATGAACTCTAAAGGCTTTGAGTTAGTAGGAAGTGGGATCTTGGGTGGGTTTATATAGGAAAGGTGAGGGAATTTTTTATTATTTAGGTTTGGGACAACTCACATTAAACTAATCCGAACCATAAACTAGACCATGGTTTTTTCTGATGGTTTTTGTAAAAGGGAAGTGGATGTCAATATTTAATAAAGAAAAATTACAAACATCTTAAAATAATGGGGTTTCTTATGTATAGGTGTGTCACACTCTCAAGGAAAACAATTTAAAAAGACAAAATGTTTTATAAGTCATGAAGGGTCCACTAAAGCTTTGTAAAATAAATCAAACAAACCCAAAATCACCTTATTTTAATGATAAAACATATATTTTCCGAAAATAAAGATTATAGTATTTTATTACATCACTATTGGGTCATTATGATGTCATAAAACACATTATATATTTAAACGATATTTAATTTGTACCTAAAAATATGACTGTCTCAAAAAATTATAAAAAATACACCATTGTATAATTTTGACATCCTGATTCCAGAAATAATATTCATTTTATATAAATAATTTTTAAAATATGTTAATTTTCACTGTTAAAATAAAAAACGAACTTTATAGAAAATTCCCGGGTTTTGACAAAAATGGATTTCAAACCTAAAGAAATTTTACAATTTCATTCATAAAATTTTACTATCATTTATATTTAACAAAAAATAATTTAATAACAATAATAATATTTTATTAAAATATTAGTTTATTCAAAAATCCATTAATTCATCAAAATAGATTTTTTAGTTGAACATTAACCGAAAATACTATTTGGCATTTAAAAACTATTTACAAGGTAATAATAATATATTCATTATTATGTACAAAAATAATGTACATAACCATAGTACTATGGTTTTGTTAAATAACCCCTTAAAACACCGGCATAAGGCCAAAGGGTGAAGTGTGAGATGGTGACAGACTCTCGGGGTGGCTGGGATAACATCACTCGGGTGGTAATCTCTACCAACTTCCAATTTTTTCGTAGCTGGATCCACTCAAGCATAACATGTTCAAACATGGAAAGACCATGGTCATGAGTGAAGACTGATGATGCTAACTATTTTATAAGCTCCAAAAAATGGGCTTCATTTAGGGAAAGTCTACTGGATGAGGCCATCACTTCCTTTGTCTGATTAAATTGGATTTGTTAAATTCCGTATTTATACTTAACATGTGATCACTGTTCAATAGCTACAATATCAAGGATCACAATTCCTAATGGTATTTTAAAATCCAAAAACATAAAAAAAGTTTATATGTTGTATAACCATTTCACATATTAAGAAATTTAATTAGATCAAGAGGGATTTTTATTAATAAATGTTTGGGTCATTACACTAAGGTACCTCATGAGGTAATCTATGATGACTAACAAGGAACTTATACACTTACAAGTGATTTGTTCTTCTATGAGATATATCTGAAGGAGATGACTGGGAATGAAGATCACATGATGCCTATAGCTACTAAACATGATAGTAAAAGTAGGTTGTTGTTTACGTTTATTAAGTATTATATTTATCCTAGGAAAAGGGACATTGATTCGTTGAAGTATCATGACTTGTATTTTTTATGTTTGTTAGAGAATGGAGTTAAAGTGAACCTGTGTAGATATATGATATTGAATATAAGTGAAATGGTCTGGCCTTATTACAAGAAAAATTCTATTTTCTACCCAAATATGATATCTGCCATGCTACATGTCAAAGGTTGTTTGAGTGAAGATAAGGAGAGAATTTATTCTTATAGTGTAATATTGTTGAGAAAATAAATTTGTAAAAGGATGAAAATTAATTGGAACCCCTAGAAAAAGCAATGGGTTAGATATGATGAAAATGATTATGAGAAATTCAACCCCATTGACCATCCAACTAGGCCATAAGACATAGTGGACCCTGGTCTAGGACCAGAAGATGTTGAACCAATCTATTAGGATGAAGAAAAAGCTTCAAATACAGATTGGGGAGAAGGGTTTCCTATTGATCATAAGAGCGACCCCGACATTGCACAAATCCCAAATAGAACGGACTTTAGGCCACCCAGTCCACCTCTTTCTCTGCCTTAAAAAACAATTTTTATATGATGATGAAGAAACTAAATAATCGGGAAGTGTTGATTATGTGAGAAAATCATGTGGCATAGATGAAGATTCTATAGAAGAAGAAGATAGATAAGTAGAAGATAACAAAAGGGGGTCTTACTATAGATAAGAATATTAATAAGAATAAAATGAGAATGTAAATGATAAAGATGATAAGAATAAATAATAGAGTGGATTTGATAGTGGTTGTGATCATTTTGATGATGATCATGGTGACAATAGATATATTGATGATAATGTAGATCAGGAGAAGATTGTAGAATCTCCTGAGGAAGTAGAAGCTTCTACTGGAGAAGATGAATAAATAGTTAAAGCGAGTGATGTAATGGGAACTCAGATAGTCCCTATACCATAGATGGTTTATCATAGAAGAATATCTCAAGATAAGGGGGAGAAACAATTAAGTGGAGATCCAGTTGAGGGGGAGCTTAGAGATAAAAGATTTTAATTTGAGGGGGAACCTCTAACTGGAAGAATTACTGTTAACACAGACACACTTTTGGAAGACTTTGTGTTGTTTGAATGGAAAAAGGAATGTTGGATATGGTGTCCTTAACTTGAAATATTCTTTTTCTGATGTTGAAGATGATAGAGTACTTCCAATGAGACTAGTGGTGGAGGAGTATGTATAGTATGAGACACATCATCCAGGTTCATCTAATTCTGCTCTTGCACCTTCAATAGTTCAAATTCTAGGTGACTATGTCACTATATATGATTTTGACGGTGTCAAGTAAGAACTACTCTCCACCATTAGGATTTTTTCATACCTATTTAAATGTTGATATTGAGTTAAAGTGATGCAAATTTACGCTTTGGAACAATTATTGTTCAAGTGGAACTCAGACTAATAGAACTCAATGGAGCTATTGTGATAGATAATCAGATGCTAAGAAAGAGCTGATTTCATTGGGTTCTAATATCAATAGTTTGACCAATGAGTAAAGGAAAACCATGTAAATAATAATGAAAGGACTTGAGGATATTATTTCCCCCTTTAAAGTTTCAAATTTTACCCAATTAAGATAGAATTTTAGAGACATTGTGGAAGGGTCGTCTAGATCAGCAACTCTTATTTCTCATCCTCCAAACATAGACATGGTCAAAAAATTTATTATATAGGAGCTTCAATTATTTTTTGGTGCCTCTAGTTTAGAAAGTCTTTATAAAATTGTGCATAACACTGATCTTATGCATGATATGGTCATGGTCTACCCTAAGAGTAATGAAACTACCAATACTCAGATCACAAAGAAAGTGTACTATTACTTCAAGATGATTTAAACATAACATCAAAAGACAAGTCATTTTAAATATTTGTTAGATAATTTTATATTTTCCCCAGTGATAAGATATTTTAAGGATCAAGTTAAAAAATTGAAGGACTTCCCACCTATTATTGTGACGTTCATATAGAATAAAATTGATTTTTAAAAGGTAATGAAATATAGTGGGGAGATAATAAAAGATCTCATCAATATATAGAAGCCATATCTACATGTTTAGAGTGAATCCATAGTAGGTCCATCTATTGTACCTCTCATACCGGATACCTCTCCTACTACATCAATGCCTCCTCCTCCACAATATATGTTAATTGCTCAGGCTTTGAGCCAGATTCTTCCTATAATCTTAGAGCAGGTGGAGCCTCATTCTTCAACTAAACCTACCATTTCCCATTATATTCCTAAATCCATTGTACATCCTCCCCTAAGAATTCATTCAAATCTTCCAGTATCTTATCTTCCATCCACAAAAAATACTATTGATCATTTTGATTATGGAAAGGGTAAGTTGGATCCAAAAATGTAGTGTGGATAAATTTTTGATAGGGCTGAGTGTTTGTAATCTTTTTTTATTTCACTTATATTATTTACTTCCAATATACTGTATACTTTCATTATCTTTGAAATTCAATTATCTTTGATTTCATCCATTTGATACCTATATTCATTATTGTTTTTCTTTTTCAATATTTTTTGGTCTTTTTGATAATCCCAAAAGGGGGAGAACACCTATAATGGAATTAACATTTTTAAATCTCATTAAGACTAAGGGAGAGAAAAGATAAAGGGGGGGAAACATTGGGCATTATTTATTTTAGCTCTGAACCTTATCTCAATATTGAGAAATTTAATTTTTAATGAAAATAAGTATTGGGATATATTATGTTTAATGATTATATTAATAATAAAATAATTATTCTTTATAATTCCATGATTTGTGATCATCAAAAAGGGAGAGATTGTTGGCCCATATCATATTGTTTTCCCCTCTATGGTTTTAATAATCACAAACCAAGAAAAATCATTACAATCATGTTTATTTATGTTTAAAAATATTTAATAATGATTATATATGATCAAATATTTATTTAACACATTCTATGTATATTCATGTTATACGATAGTTAAAACAGAAATTTTGGCTATGAATGAGTCACTGACACCGACAGGAAAAGTTTAACACTAACAACACAAACTGAATCACCGAAACAGACAGTGTGAATGCCACACCAACAATTAAAATGAGACATTGACAAAAGTAACGTCTCACTAATAGAAGGAATTTATCACCCAAAGAAGGAATGTTTCACCAATAGTACAAACTAACTCCTCGATATATGACTCACCAACAATACAAATGAGACACTGATAAAAGAAATGACTCATCGATAGAACAAAATGAGTCACCGACACATTGAGTCACCAACACAAGGAGATACTGATAAAATGAATCGCTGATAAAAGAATTAAACAACACTAACATAATGACTCACTAATAGTATGAGTCACTGATACAATAACTCACAAACAGAGGAGTCACCAACAGACTGTTTAAAGATTTTTTTATTTAAAAGTACCTCTAAGGGTCCTATTTGTGTGTTTTAATGATAACATTTTAATTAATTATTTTTTAGACAATATTAATTGTGATGTCAACTGTATGAGGTACAAAACCTAAGAAAAAAATTCTTTTTGTCGGGATACAGAATATAATAGATAAAATCATGAGAGCTGAAATACATACACGTAGACATACAGTAGAGGACTCACACGAGCACCCATACCAATCCTATGAACAACAAGAAGAATAATTCATGAGTTTTTCAAATTCATGCTAACTAAAAAAATAGAAATTCATGTGAACCAAACTTCCAAAACTTATACAACAAAAAAACCAAGCCAAATGAATAGAACTACATATTCTTGGAAAACTAGAACACAAAGCTTTAACAAACTCTATTTTCAGTGTTTGTTTATACAAGAGGAATCTGGCTTCACATCTACTACATACAAAGAGTCAAAATCTTCATTTTAAAACACACAGATCCTTAAAAACTCTATCTCTTTATTTTCTACTATTTTGTGTGAATTTTTATTACATTTCAAGTGGTGTGTGTTTCTGTTTGTTAAACACACATTGTCTCCTACACTAAACTGAAGGATTCAAGATATACTCACACAAAAATCTTTTTACCCCTATTATATCTCATTTAGAACTATGGTAGTGGTCTTATGTGACCTGGATATTTTAGATCCAATGTAGAAATTTTGTAATGTTCACGTGACCTGGATAGTTTGTATACTATTGTGTAAACCCTAATCCAGGGTGTGGATCAAATATATATATATATATATATATATATATATATATTTCATGGTGGTAGGTGATCACTAAGTGGAGAGGACTAAAAATTAGCTTGAGGCTAAACCACTTATTTTAATCCATTGTGTTTTAAAATTTAGTTTACACTATTTTTACTCATATTTCAGAAAACAACATTTCAATTTGACAGTTAGTCATGGATAGTATTTCTAACTATTTTGTTTTAGTAAATTCATTTAAAAAGATATATTAATATCTCATATTTTTATAATTTAGAGATAGTTAATCTTCTGTGAAATTAATGGAATAATTAGACTATTGTAAATTTACAAATTTGAATAATGGGGTTGTTTTTTTAAATTGAGGGATTCATTAAAATAAAGTTCATTACTATATTTTTATAGGAACCCAATTCACCCCACTGTTGAGTTTCCTACTCTATCCAACATACAATTTATTAAAATTAATTATTATAATTATCTAATTAACAAACTATATAATATTTAATAATGTAAATTCAATTTATTCATTTTAATTAATAATTATTTAATTGATAAAATTTTTAATATTTTTTTAATAAAATAGTTTTTATTCATTTAATTATTTAATTATTTTGTTTTACTTATTAGGACATTTATTAGTGATAAAAATAACTCACTGATAAACGGTACCATTTATCATCTCTAAAAATAATGTGCTTATAAAGGATCAATTTTTCAGCACTAAAAAAGTGCAGATAAAAGGTTAAATTTATCATCTCTTTCATTAGCGCTAATAAAGAGGCCATTTTTACATTTTTATTGTATCACTGATGAAAACCAACACTATCAAATGCTGGTTTTGTAGTAGATCCCTTAATTTGGACTCAAAGGAACATAATCATGAATCCTAGAAAATTCTATAAAACTAGTCATAAACGTCAATGTATGGTTAAATAATGATAAAAACTAATAATTTAGAGATTATGAGTCATAATATTAGCAGTTTTACCTCTTATGTCTAATGGATCGTGAAACTGAGGATGAACAAATCGGATTCCACTCATGAAAGAGGAAGGAATAAAAAAGAATAATGGGAGGAACCATTGGTTGTACTGGAGGAAATGGGAGTGAAATCTCATTTTATTAAAATTAAATAATTTATTTATTTATTTATTTTATTATTTTAAAATACAACTACATGTATATAGTGGGTACATGTTGGCCACGCATAGGGTGCTCACTCTAGGGTCACCAGCCCCCCGATGGGCCACATGGAGGCTTCTAGTCCAACATCCAATCCACTAAGTACCCAATGGCATCTGTCAAGGGATATATTTCCTAGAACCTGGCCTGTTTTCCTGAAATTATACCACTTTAACTACTCATAAAATAATAAATACCAAAAATACATGAGATTTGGTGAAATTGAAATTCAAATCATACCTCATACAAATATGGAGTGTTATAGATTGGATAGTCACTCATGGATAAAGTATTAAAAGGACGATAATAACATATAATTATAACCATTGATACATATAATATAGGATTTAAATGAAATATATACCATATAATTACATTTGGGTAATAAAGGAAAATGATTCAGAACCCTTAACTCAGTTAAGGTTCTTAACATAAAGTTGGCCCTGATAACCATACAAAAATCATCAACATAAAAGTGATTAAAATGGGATAAAATTATTAACAAATATATAAGTACATAACATGAAATTTGTGTAAAGGTAAATGGGGAGTGGGGTGAGTATTCATAGGTCTGGTGAGTGTAATCCCTTGGAATAAAGTATTGATTATTATTTTACTATATCTTGAGTGATCTACTACTCACTAAAGTTTTCCATTGTCTCCCTTAATTCTCCAATATAAATTTTAGTGAAAAAAATAGATAAAATTACCATCTTGGATTAATTTTTAAATCCTACATATATATGATATCATATTTACTATATTCCACAATTTTTTTACAGTATTTAACTTTTTCAATAAAAAATTATCAAATTTCACTCTTTACCTAATATCAATGTCTTGATTCAAAATATTTAATCTATATTTTTTCAAAATAATCCCCTAATTTTGAAAAATTTATCTATTAAATAAAGATGTTATATTTCAAAAAAATATAATATAATAGTAAAATTCATTTTATTACTAAAATAAATTGCACATTAATCCCCACCATTGGTGGTGGGGTGGTAAGGGCTTGAGGGTGAGGGGCAGGTCGCGTGGTCAAGTCCCCAGGCGTGCGATTTACATGTAATTTTCTTCCTTGCATGTGTGCCGCTGTCGTGGTTGTACCCAATTTTAAATTTCACATTAATACCAACTAATCCCTAGATACATAACTCCTTGATACAAATTCATAAGAATTAATTGTAAGGTGTTTAATAATGTTACATTCATGGGGTGGTCAAAAAACCTTGATGTGGTAATAATTTTCTTTAACTTGAATATTTCTTGTAGATAATTCACCTCAAACATCAATTGTTTAAGTTCATGTTTTTACTAGACTTGGGAAAACCCTTGTGACGTTACCTCCTTCCAAATTGTTGAGAAATTTACTTCATAAGTTATGTTTCTACTAGTATATTCCAAGTTTTATCACATCATCACTAATTAAATCTTTTCATTTTCCTTCTAAATATAGTAAAATTTAAAATTTTACTTTTTAACAACTATATTGTTTGATTTTCTGAATTTATAATTTGAATTAGAGGGGGGTATAAAAGAGTTTGAAAAAAATGCGGGATGGATTTTGAAAAAAATGAGAGATATTTATTTTCTAATAGATCCATGTATGGTTCTAATGAAAAGGATACCTCATAACACTATAAATGGGGACTATAAGAAGATAGTGTTATCCAATCTGTAGCTACCAAGATATAATAGGATGGTGCTTCACTTTATAGTAGTGCAAGTGTTGACGATTTTGAATGATGTCTCGAAAATGATGAATAGATCATTTAAGATAATGTGGGAATATATCTATGATGTATGATTCCATGTATTTAATGTATTCTGAATGTCATAAATTATGTATCACGTCTTGGTAATGAAAATCAGTATTATAAAAGATGGTGAGATCATGGGTGAGAGAGAAAATTATTTCATGTGTCAGGAATTTATACAAGTGAGAGAAACTCCCATGAGCGAGTAATAATATTCCTTTAAGTGAAATTAATACTTCAGGTGTGGGATGTGCATGATTCTGAGTGTTTAGAGAGATTATATTTGAGAGATATTATTAATTTTGGATATGATAATAAATTTTAGATTTCTATTTTGGAGTAATATTCAACTAAACCACATTATTTCTAGTGTTTTATTTGTGATTTACTTTATGATTCCAATATGTCCTCCAATAAATGGTATCAAAGATTCATGGTTTCAACTTGAGATGTTGGAGATAAAGTCACGTCAAGTTGTTCATTAGAGATCTATATAAATGATACCAATAATGTGTGCAATGAATCATTTTAGTACTAACATGGAAAATTTAATGTAGATGGAGATCCAATGAAGATGGAGTTGATAATTATGAAGTTGATTATGGTGGATTCAATGGAAATATAGTCAATAATCCTAGAGACCATTATTATGGGGTTGATGACAGATGGAAAATCATATTTTAAATCACTGTGGAAATTGTTGGTTTTTTTGAATTTAAAATTTGAATAAGTTAGTGAGAGAAAAAAGGGACTAAAGACTTTGAAAAAATAAGAACCGTGGGATGGAGTTTGAAAAATAAGAGGGAATTATTGTTTTGAGTGAGCCATGTATGAATCTTATAAAAAAGCTGCATAAATCTGCTAATAATTGATAAAATATGAATTTAGTGTAATACAAGATGTATTTTATGTGTTTGAGTTGGTATGGGGTATTGTGTTTGTAATATCTCATGTTTTGATGATGGTGAATGAAGCATCAAAAATTAAGAAAGAAGTGTTGATGGTTTCATGTGACGAGATCCATGATGTATGGTTCCATGTTTGAAAATTATTCATGGTGGAGGAAATAAGGATAATCTTATCAGTAATTAAAATATGTGGTATGGAATACAATGAGATCATATATGAGTGAGAAAATTCCTTTGCGTTTAAAATTTTTCTTCTTGTGAGAAAATCCTTTGAGTGTGTGGTGCAAGAGATTTTAAGTGTTTAGAGAGATAATATCTAAGATATATCTGAAATTTAGGATACAAGAAAATATTTGTGGAGTATATCTTATAAATACAATGTCATTTCATTTGTATTTTACTTTTTCACAATCGTTATGTGTATCTAAGAATCCAATCCCAGAAGGTTTTACGTTGTACTTTAATTAATTATATTTTTTATTGTCCATTTTTTGGTATAAAATTATTATCAAAAATATATATTTGTTGTTATAATATCATTTTTTAATAATAAAACATTAAAAATTATTAATATTAAATTTCAAGTATCCAATGACATTTTCCCTATTTCTATCTAGGTTTGTATTTGAGTGTTTATGAGTGTGAATTAAATAGAATAATTAGTTGAGTTGTGACACTCCAAGTTAATAAAATTCTTTAGAAAATATTTTTTATATTTAAAAACCATTATATAACAACATTACTTATCATAGAGTTTCATGATAAGTAGAAGAGTAGAGGGCCATATGAGTGTGATGTAGGATTTGGTTATGTGGATATCAGCCCCATTGGGGTATCAACCTTTAGCCTTTCATTCATTGTCACTACCACAAATGATACAAAGGATCTTAGCTGATGTCCTGCCATTGGCCCCCAAATTCTTATCATCATCCAACACATTTCCAGTGAACTAGACATCAATAACCTATCATGTAACCACCATCACCCCCTCTTCCATGATGCCACCACTTCCCATTGTGTTCCACAGCTCCGATATCCACCTCGTGAAGTCTTCCACCGTGTTCCTATAAAGATGCACCATATCCCCTACGTTCATATACAACAATTCCCGAATCATCTCATTATACTAGAAATACAATCCCATAAACTAGGACACCATATGTGATAAAGAATAATTAAAACTGCTAAAACAAAGCATCTTCACCATCAAAAAATAGATAATGTTGTCATCTACCTTTCTAGAAGTTGGGGTTTGCTTCGATGTAGCTAGTGAGGCTAATGTAGGGAATGATGTAGAGATGATTAGGTTGTTGATGAAGTTGGTGTGAATTATGATATACATTTATTTGTTTTCATATTGAAGTAAAATTTTGTAAACTCCCCAATTCCGATTCTACATTCATGAAAAATCCATATTTTTTTGAGTTATTTGTAAATAGTCAAAAAAATGGGTATACTCCCGACTGGGACTTTGTACCATATGGACTTACTTATTTAGTCCCTAGACATCGAACAACATACATTCCACATGATCTTATTACATTCTAGATATCTTGTTTTTTAATCCTTATCCACTGATAATTCTCACCACCCAATACATCATAACAATCCATTTTCACGAGGGATAATAGCTTTGTTGTTTAATTGGTTTGGTGGCATGTGTGTGGAAGGTGTTGGTTGGTCATTCTATTTCGCGGGACTAACAGTGTCTAGGGGAATCAGACACCCCCTATTCTAGTTTGATATCTAGTTATTCAATTTTTGGTTCTCCCTATCACTAGTTCTATGGTAATCACATATCTGGTCTCTGAACCCTAACTGGATTTTTTCTTCTGATCTTCAGTGGTGAACCTCTATGTATTCCAAAATCTAGGGTACACTGCTGGTTTACCGCTCTTAGTGGTTCTTTAAAGACAACACTATTTCACTAGGATGAGTGCCTAGAGAAGAAGATCCAATAAAAAGTTATTTGTGATTTTTAAGGATATTCAATAAACATTTACAATTTATAATATCCCAGTGAATACAACAAGAGATCAGGATGGACAAACTGGTTATCATCCAATGATGTAAGTGTTTATCATTTTAATTCATATATTTTATTTGTAAACATTTCATCATATGTTCTACTGATGATATTTTGTTCTTCATTACATGGTAAATTGTTTTCTATTTTTTAGTATTAATAAAATGTGGGGGGGTGTTTTTTCCATGCATGTAGCTCACCAAGAGAATGAATCATGTTTAATATATATATTCTCTATTAATTCCATGAATTTTTTTATTGTTTTCCTTTTATACCGATATGAAATATTATTCTTTTTTCATAAAATAATTTAGTTTTGTTCTTGTGTTGTTTGGTGTTCTACCCTAATTTTGGTCTCTACTCATCCCCACAATGTGGTATCAGAGACCTATTACTTTTTTTACTATAAAATTCAATTGTTGTTTCCTATTTTTTTATATAGTTTTTTTTTTGATTTTATGCATTTTAATCTCACTCTTAATTCGCCACTGCCATTATTTATTTAAATTATTTAAATATGTTATCCCTTTTAATGAAACATAGTTTACCCAAGAGATTGGTCAGTTTTTGGGGTTGTATGATTAACATTGTCCACATGAACTCTACATATACTCAATGGGTAAACATGTCAATGATGAGATATGACATCGATAAATATGATAGTGGTAATGACTTAAATTTATGGAGAATTAAGATGAGATCCCTTCTTGTACAATAGGGATTCATTGATTCTCTCTATGTGCCCAAGATGCCTGTTATAACTATAAATGAAATTGGACAACCTATTACAGAATATGTTGATGTTCCCCCTAATTTGTTAGTTAAGGAACATAGCTCCCTTTTGTTTTTAGGTGATAACGACCTTAGAGAAGTTTATTATGAGTCTAATTCTGTTGGAATTTGGCTAAAACATGTAAAACATTACATGAATGCTTCATTAGTAGGTAGTATTTACAAAAAAAATCATGTGTTTACACTTAAAAAGAAACCCTATACTTCAATTAAATCTCAACTATATAAATTTAATAAATTCATGTTATACATAGCCAACATTAATGTTTCTGATGATGATGAGGATCAATAAGTGATCCTCTTAATCTCTTTAGATAATTTCAAAGACACCCTAGTAGAGTCTATTATGTATGGTAGATACTATTTAACCCTGTAAGAGGTTAAATCATACATTCTTTCAAAAGAACTACATTTTAAACCTAGAATCAAAGGTGAGGAAGAGATATTTTTTCTATGGGAAGACCTCAAACTAAAACCAAGAATGAAGAGTTTAATAAAAATAAGAACAAATGAAATAAACAAACCAAACCCTCTCTTAATTATATGGATATAACGTTCACCTATTTATATTGTGAAAATATGGGAACATTAAACGCTTGTGTATAAAGATCAATATTGAGTTAATGTCTAAAAAACCCATTGATCTATCCCTTATTGTAGACTTTGGTTATGAAACTACGGAGTTCCTTAATGTCTCCACCCATGAACTCAATCTAGAGTGGGTCCTTGATTCCGGTTTCTCTTTCAATATGTTCCCTTTTAGAGAGTCCTTTCTTGAGTTGGTTGAGAGGGTAGAAGGATATGTACTCTTAGGTAATAAAAAGTGGTGTAAGGTTGAGGCTAGAGGTTCTGTTTTGTTAGAACAAGGTGACCATAATATCATTACATTTTTTGATGTTAGGTGGGTTCCTGACATCAAAAGAAAACTTATTTACTTAGGAGTTATATACCAAAAGGAATCCACCATAAGGTCTAAAACTTGTTGTTTAAGAATCTTTAAAAAATCTAGCACCACTCTGGAGGGATCATTATTCAATGGGATATTTGTATTGAATGGAAAGGCCCATTCAAGGTAGTTGGGTAGTGTATATTCAACTAATACTAATAGTACTATGATTTGGAATAGGATATTGGGGCATGTTAGCTATAAAGGACATAATGAACTCAACAATAAAGGGTTGTTGAGTGACATCACACCATGAAATCTTCTATTTTGTTAAGATTATGTTATGGAAATTATAAAAGGTTTATCTTTAGTATTCCTAGATTCAAAGCCAACATTCCCTTAGAATATGTCCAATCTAATATATGAGATCCATCTTTGACTTCCTCTCATGATGGAAGTTTATATAATTTTTACATTCATAGATGAATTTTATAGCAATGTGTGGATTTACATTCTTAAAAAGAACTCTGATGTTTTACAAACATTTAAAAACTAGAGAAAATTATTTGAAAATCAATCTGGGAAGAAACATAAAACACTAATAACACACAATAGACCTGAATACCTATCCAATGAGTTCATACTTTTGTTTGAATAATATGGTTTTAAAATATATAGAATAGTTATGGAAACTCCCTAATAAAATGGTTTAGAGGAAGGGATGAATATGACTATGCTGGATAGATTTCGTTTTATGATTACATGCTCAGGCCTCCTCAAATAATTTAGGGAAGAGGCTTATAGGACTTCTATACACATAATTATTGTGTGTCCCTCTTCTTGTAATAAGTTCAAAACACCTGAATAATTGTGTACTGGTAATCCCCCTCACTATTCCTACATAAGAGTATTTGGTTGTCCGTCATATGCTCCTGTTAATATTGAGGAATTAGAACCAATAGATCTAAAGTTTATCTTTTTTAGGTATCCTGAGGGTATTAACGAGTATAGACATTGGGGAGATAAAAAATGTTATAAAAAATGCATTGTAAGTAGTGATTTTATCTTTCATGAGTCTTACTCTACAAAAATAAAGGATGCGACACTTTTAAACTATTGTCTAACCCCTGAAAAGGTAGATGAAACTAAGACCCTAGCCCAATTTGAGTTTCCTATCTAGCCTATTCCACCTGCTCATTTACCCACTATTGGGGATGATTTTGAGTCTACTTTTGATTCATATTTTGAATCATAACACGATACCCTAATTAGGGATTACCAACTAACCCAATATATAGAAAAGAGGGTTCCAAAACCCCATACTGAGTTTAGTCTGTATGATATGGCATCTTATTCTTTCTATATTTCCTAGGACATTGTTGATGATTATACTAAAACGTATAGGAAGGATTTAAATGGAAAATATTCAAAACGGTGGGTATTTTCCATGAATTGCGAAATGAAATATTTAAAAAATAACCATACTTCAACTGTTGTGAACAAACCAACTAATGAAAAAATAATTGGTTCCATGTGGATTGTTAAAAGAAAAGAAGATAAAAGTGAGTGAAAAAATCAAGTGTAAAGCAAGATTAGTTGTAAACATTTTCTCCAAATAGAGGGAATTTATTACTATAATGTTCTTCCCCATATTGTAAATAATTCTTCCATTAGGCTCTTACATTCATTTACTGCCTATAATGATCCACATAATGAACTGTTAGATGTTAAAAATTCATTTTTTCATGGTGATTTGAATGAGAATTTTTATATAAAACCTCTTGATGTATATCCTAATTAATTCAATGTAAATAAAGTATTACTTTCAAGTAAATTTTTGTATGGATTTAAACAAGACACTAGGTAGTGGTAATTAATATTTTATTCATTCATCTTAGCTAAAAAAATCATTAAGAGTCAATATGACGCATGTGGTTATTTTAAATCATCCAAAAACTAAATGATTTATCTAAAATTATATGTTGATGACATTATTATCATTTGAAAAAATATATGAACATCATTTCTACTATTAAATACCAATAAAGATGTATGTTTTAAATAAAATACATAGGTTCATATAAGTAAATATCAAGAATTTCAATCATATGGGATAGACCAAATAAACTGTTATACTTATCTCTAAATTATTATTTATTTAAAATCCCTATGAAATATATGTTTGAATATCTGAAACCATTAAATTTATCTCTTAAACAACATTTTAAAATATCTTTAACACAACAACCCATATCTAATAATGATATTAACTTTACTTCTCAAATAACTTATTCAAGTATAGTAGGCTATTTTATATACTATTTGATCTTCACATGGACTGATATTTTCTATAAAAACTACAATTCAAGGAGATTCAGGTCCACACTCAGGAAGCCACACTGGCATTCCCTTAAGTGTCTACTAATATACCTCTCTTATAGGTATAATATTTGTTTGTGTTATTTTAAAGATGTATAATCTTTTGAATTTATTAATGGATATGTAGATGTTGATTACATAGGTAACATTGATACAAAAAATACCTCATAGGTAATGTGTTGACTAACAATAGTAGCTCTATTTCATGGAAAGTCAATATGAAATCCATGTTTCCACGTTCATCCATGGAGTCCATGTATATTTCCATGAATTAAATAGTTATAGTGGTTTTATGGTTGAAGGGTTTGTCTTCTGAAAAAAACCCTATACAATGTTGTTACTAATTTTAATTCTAATAGTCAATAAACAATTCATTTATCCAAAAAAAAATTTCCATAATTATTCAAAGCACATATATATTAGGATCTATTTTATTAGAGATATTGTAAAATCTAGTACCATCTGTGAGAAAAACATACACAAAAATATAAACCTGGCAGATAGTTTGAAAGAATAAATAGTCTTGTTTAAGATAAAATTTTTATTAGATAGATTGAATTTTCTTTCAATTACATAATCTTATGTGCAAGAACATCACCAATTTCAAATTAAAATTGTGAAGATTTCTGAATTATGGTATTAATTTTATTATTTTAATATTGAAATAGAATTTTGTAAATTATCCAATTTCAATTAATCATACATGAGATATTCAAATTGATTTGAATTATTTTCAAATCCTAAAACATTTTGTATGGCCCTGATTCTTCCTAGAACTCCTTACTATGTGGGCTTACTTATTTGTGCCCTTGCCTTTATCCAGACTATTTCCCATGCACTCCAATGACATGATGGGTATCTAATTGTTGTTTGATATTTAGTTGTTGATAATTCTCATATCCCATTAAATCATCACCATCCATTTTTCCTGATGGATAATATATTTTTTGTTTCATCGGTTAAGCGGTGTGTGTGCGGAAATCCTTGGTTGGCCATTCTAATTCAAGGAACTAAAGGTGTCTTGGAAAATTGAGAACTACCTATTCTGGTATGATCTATTGTGATTCACTATTCTTCCCCCTATTTATGGTCCTCTAGTTCTCTCATCTCTCATCTCCAAACCATAGCCAGATGTTTTCTTCCATTCTCTGCTGGTGTACCTCTACGCTTTCCAAACTCCAAGATACACTGCTAGTGTACCACTCCTAGTGGAGCATCAAAGATTGTGCTCTTTCACCAAGAGTAGAACTAAAATAATATGATCTAATAGATTTTTTTATATGTTTTGGGTGTATTATGTGAACTTTGATTATTTAGAATAGACCATCGAAGATAAGAAGAGATCCGGACGACTATACCAGTTAGTATATGGTACTATAAGTTGTTCGCATTTTCATTTTTGTATCTCATTAGTATTAATTGTATCTTCTATGTTGATATTGATTTTTTATTCATCTTTGGACTATTAATCCAATTATGTTTTTGATCATTAATGAAATTCATGTGTGAGTGGTGGTGTTCTTACCGTAAACATAGTTCCCCATGGGACCGAAGTAAAATAAATATTTATATTATTTAATATTTCATAATAATATTTTTATTCTTGTGTTCTATTTTTATAGATTTCCAATATTAGTATCGGCACTACAATGAATTTAGTTTTTTACTTGTTTAGTTTGGTGTTATTCCATGATTAGGGGCACCAATCAGCCTCACATTTGGCATAGGGATCAAAGGTAGGATCTGACTTCTACCCCATAGCATGGTTAAACATTTTCGCAAATGACTTATAACTCATATTTAGAAGTAGCCTCAAAACCCCTCTGCATTCCCCTAAATCAATTTGTTTCTACAATATAATCTACAATAAAATTATGGGAATCATGGAGATAAGGAATCTTTGATATGTGGGTGGACCTCAGGTGACCAAATTATTAATAGGAAATGTGGGTGATGATATCCCTGCTGAGGGTTTTGAGGTCGGTGCGTCAGATGAAAAGTGGCTTGGGGCCACCCTTGTCTAGCTCTTGTTCTAGCTTGTCCATACCCTATCTCTGAGAACACCACATGAAGATTATCTACCTCCAGATACCCCAAATTTATGGGGAACTATAGGAGGTCCTCTTCAAGTGTCAGTCCAGAGTGGGCACACGTCGGGAAGAAAAGTATAGTGAGAACATATATGATGATAGAGAAAGAAGAATAAGAAATATTACAAGGGGATGAAACCATAGATGATTGTTTCTATGTTATGGGGATCACTCCATTTATAAAATAGATACAGAGACATAGAAGGAACAATATCCAGCCCCACGGAGCAGAGCATGTTCAAATACATGAGCGATTTTAATGAAACCGGAATAGGGTACCATTGGCGACACCTATACATCTAGATGTACCATTTTCAATGATTTGAAATCCTATTTTTAGATTGAATTACTCAGTTTTATTATTAACCATTAATTTCATATTATTTTAATATTACAACTAATAGAATATTTTTATGAATAAATAGTATTTTTTCTACGCATTTGACCAATTCTGTTGAGAATCATGAACCAATCCTTCTCTAATATTGTGAATAGAAACACTTTTTTTTCAAACTAGGTATGGGGTTTCCTCCAAAACCATTTGAGTACAAAATAATGGTAACATAAATGATAATGTGAGATCATATGTAGATAGATATAAAAAAGATCGTATATTATCAAAAATTAGCTTCAAACCACATATAAAATGACTATTAAAAAAATAAACTAAAACATATGGGATGCATGGTTAGCATAAACTATTCTACTCAGTCTGTATGTTTAAATAAACCATATGGGGTGATACAAGGATATTCATAGAAGAGTTCATGGGTTGTGAATAGTTTGTTTAACTATGAACTGAATCGTGGGTGGTGTGTGTTACTTGGGAATAAGGGGGCACACAGGTAGAGTATTTCTAGGAAAAACAGTCTCTTAAATCGTTCATCCCAATATCCTTGGACAACAGCTGGCACATGGTTGATGCATGGATTATCCAACTGCATTACCAAACCTTGCACCACTATAAATTTTGGGTGAATAATCATTTTCCTTTACTTCTATTTGACACCTATCCCTTTATTTTTCTCATATAATGAAAATACACTCTATTATTAATTCAGGTTGCAAGGTAACACTCATAATCATCTCTACCCATTCCTACATGAACCCTCTAAGGGGCCAGTTTATCACAAGTGTCTCTAGAGTCCCCTGTGTGACAATATGACATAAATGAACAAATGGGTGCCTCAGTATTAAAATCATCTCTCAAGTTAACAGTTGTCATAAAAAGGGTATAGCACTTCCCAAGATCATTTTCGTCAGATCACAACCTCAGTGGCCCTATAAGATAACCCATACTCGCATCATTCACAAGATATGGGTCAAGACTATTTCCCATGTAAAGTCATCACTAGGGTAGTAATTACACACCCAAACCATACAAATAATATTTAGGAAAAACCACCCATGTACTCACAT
This sequence comes from Viscum album, assembly GCA_963277665.1. Lineage (NCBI taxonomy): Eukaryota > Viridiplantae > Streptophyta > Magnoliopsida > Santalales > Viscaceae > Viscum > Viscum album. Next base: position 193,807,975 of record OY728157.1, on the reverse strand, counting down.
CTCAGCATGGGAAGTACACTCACCCAATGATCATCCCAACCACCCCAAAGGCTATAACGAATCACAAAATTCACTGAGGGATACTAGGTCCACTCACTCTAACCCATCACATTCCTCTTCACATAGGTCTCCAAGTTATCAATATTAAGTTCCACTAGGATTTCTTAAGTAATTAAAAACACAGCACTCATAGTATTTGTATCTTAATGAATACATTTATCATCCAGGACTCTACTATCAGAGGTCTTGGAATTGAGCCAATATATTAGGTTCCATGGTGGTCCTCGACACTTTGTGCAATCCATTTATAGAATTTTATTCTTTTATTAAATAATTTATATAATTTTAAAAGTATTACCACCCTTGGTGGTTATTCCAGACATATCACATTCCATATAAAACATGCATAGTACTATAGGAGAACTACATAAGGACTGCCTACCCAAACCATGAAGTTATTCCTTTTTAATCATCACCTGGTAGCTATCATATAGGCTTATCCAAGATCAAACCTCTATCTACCCTCGACAAGTGGTCCAAAATTATGCCAAATCATACAAAATTAATTAATTATAATCCATCACAATTAATTAAAAAAATCAAAACTAATTATTCAATTTAGTTTTAAAATTTATAATTCCTATAACTCATCAAGCCATAAAAAATCACCAAAACCTCAAGGAATGGAGTGCAATATTCACAAACCACTCTCCCAAACCAAATACATGTAAAAAACACAAATACATTTCCCAATTCAATGGAAAATTTCACCCAAATTATCCAATAACCCCAAATAATTCCATATAGTGACATAACTTACCCGAAACTATGTGAAACAGTGTGCATACATTGTATTAGGATGTATTATAGAAAATCCATGAAAAATCCCCATTATTTTTAGATTATTTCACCATGATTCGCTAAAATAATAAATAAAACCCAAGCTTGAGAAAAAGTAAATTAGTTTGATCCAGATAAACTAAGGGAATAGGGAAGAAGAGTGAGAGATTCGCCATAAATCATTGAAAAATTCCATAAGGATCACCCCAAATCTATTTACTATTAAAGGAGGATGAAGGGAGGAGGAATATGGAACTTGTGCTTGTGAGGGGGAAAGAAGAGAGGATAACCTCTTATAAATAAAGGAGAGAAGTTTTTTCATTTTTTCTCTGTTAAATGGTCTCATTGTTGGATGAATGGTTTGGCCATATGGTTATCCAAACTATGCACTAACCGTGCAATCTGATATATAACATCCCACATATTTTTTTGTATTCAGGAATTAACTATTCACATCACCCCTAGTCAAATAAAAACCACACTATTTCCTTTTAATTTCATAATGCTTACCGTTTTTCATGTTTAAACCATTAAAACTAACCATGAGATTTAAAAAATTAATTGTAAACCTCTACAAGCTCAGGGTCATTCATAGTTTCCCTTAAACTCTGCACACCAAACTGTGCAATGAGGAATATATCCTCTAAAAATTTTAAAATTTAACTTGAAGAGCCTACGATCACCCAATCACCCAAGTCCTTTTATCTTCAATCCAAATAAAAACAAACTGAAATTCTCCAACCCTTTGATTTTCAATCCAAGAATGAATTCAAAAAATTAACCCTACTCCCAAATTCCAAAAAATCAAATTCCTTATAAAATTTATAACTTGATAGGTGTGTATTTTTAAAAACACTATACCATACCACTTACCATTCCCAATAATCCTTGGAATCCTTTCAACCGACACAGTTGAACTACACTGGTCATTCATTCATATCCAACTTATTGCGTTCCACTCTAGAACACCGAGTGACGTTTAACTATGAAACTACAAACACGAGGTGAATAATTCATTAAATACTGATCCAGCAATCGTCACCATAATTGATACATGAATGCAGTTCTTACCCATTCCTTTCTATCTAATGTCACTATAGTGTCATCAACCAGTTCATTCTTGATCAAATAGTGCTCCCTGCTATAAGACATGTCTCATAAAGGTTGATTTGGAAACATGGTTCTCTAAAACATCCGAATCACTTATAAAAAAATAATTTCTAGTGGTTATAAGGCATGATTAATAGTATATTCATATCACCATATCAAATTATATGAAAATTTACTAATCAAACCTTCATTGGATGAAAATTATCAAAGGTTATTGGCTTCATCCACACATATGTTATCTCATTACCAGTCGAACATGATGCATCAACTTCTCATAGGCATATGAAGATCAGTAAATGCCCACAATAATGTATAAACCCAATATCTAGTGTAATTTTATAGTTATGTCACCAACCAATAAAAGGGATTTTCATACTCTCACCCTTATAACTAATGCCCCATCGACCTGACTAATTCTAAGACCGTATCAAAATCATCTTGAGCCTGGTTCAAATGCTAGGTCTCCATCAAACATAACATCTAAATTTAAAATCTAGTTTTCATCAAAAGAAATAGATAAAACCCATTTCACATGAACACCATAAAACTAAATCCACCTTTACTATCCAATTACCACTCTCATCACTCCCATGACACTACCCACATGGGGTTGTACTTCATCATACCATGTTATATCCATTACCTTATATAATGACTAGAAATGACCATCCCACTCAAGACTAAGTGAAAATGTAAAATAGTAGTCACCATTTGTAATTGGATATTTAGGAACATCATCCCAGACACCCTCTAAACACCCATCTATAATGAGGGTCACCCCCTCCGTGAACAATGGTGCACTATCCACCATATGTATTTACTTATACCACTCCTCAAGTACTACCACAAAAGGTTCCATCATCACGTGTGTGTTTCCAATCTATATCCACACTTACCACTATCAACTCCTAACACTACTCAATTAATGTTTTCATTATCATCAAATACGCATCACCACTCATCCATATCAATATTTATGGTCACTAAACTTTAAGAATTCTTTCATAATGCTTCCCTGACAATACGGGCCAAGGCATAACCTTGTATCAAGAACTTCACAGAACCTAGAACTATATATAACATCAAATTTAAACACATGGTAAAATTTACCATTTAATAAAATCTCTTAGGAAATCATGATTTAATGATTCATCATGTTTTTCGATCCTCAACTCACACATGTCCGCTCATTAACCCATAAACAATTATACCCAAAAAACCAGTGTCTGTACCACCTCAGTCCCATAAAAATTCAATGGTTATATCGCTAATAAAACCTAGGCACACATCATAAATCATGATATCCTAAGTCACATGTCATAGAATCCAAGATCATTGTCTTAGTTCACTAACCGTTCTCTAAAGTATGCCAATATCGACTACCTAGAAACACCCTCAGTGATCTTCCTCAAAATTTGGAATTTCACCTATTCCATAGTCGTCTAGACGATCAAAAACCAACTATAATTGTCTCAAAACATAAACCATATATCCACACACTCAATACACTAATGAAATCAAATCCAAAACCAAATTGGTCAAGTATCCAACTAATCCTACCCTAAGAATCTAGTCTTGACACCAAAACATTACCACTCAAGGTGGTTTTATCAGGAAAACCCAAGGCATGCCATGTGACTATATAATATACCCAATTAAACATATTAGGAATAAATGTAAACCCAAAGAACCAACACATGATTCCCATCTATAAAGGTTCTCACAATCCTAGGATAACCCCTATCTCATGTTACCCTCACATATCACATATCATCTAAAAAAAGTACTCGGATAACCAATATCCCATGTTGTATCAGAATGGATCTATGTTTTCTCACCAAGCACATAAACCATAGTTCTCACATAGTTCATAGTTCATTAGGTACACCCTGATCTTATCTTACCATCATAAGGAAACTCACTACCCTAAACACCAATTCTTGGGTTCTCACAAACAAATATACACATATCAAGCATCACATGTCATGTTATGGACCTTTAAGGCGGATTATCCTCATTGGACATCCTCGTATGAGACTACACCTTCAAGAATAATGATCTAAAGTTATCCTTCATTGGGCCTCCACAATGGTAGTCACCCCCAATATGATTAATAATCATATATTCACATACATACATTTAAGAACATCACCCTAAAATAATCCACATGGATTAAACCATAATCATATGGTTTAGTTAAGTAGAACGACAGCAAGAATTTATACGGCATCACATCATATAGGATGTTGTTGACTCTTTGAATAACCGAAACTATTTCTCTTAGTACTAGTACCGAAACCACCCAATAAGGGTTCATCACTAAGGCATCTAATTATCATAACGACATTCTAGGGTCAATATAATTCCCTTACTCAGAGGGTTTTCATATCTAGTGAGGAGCATATCATCATAGATCCACATGAACTGCCATCATATTTAAAATACATTATCTTCTAGATAAGTACAATGTAACAACTATTTAATATAAGAAACTTCTATTTTATTTCTTATCAACTCTTTAAATAAATAAACCAACATAAAGAGTGATATCAATCACACTCTAGAATACACATTTAATGTGAAACATTTTTTTCCAAATATGATGCATATACATGGACTCTTACCATTTGTACAAGGGACATAAACCAGAATATATCATAAAATCTAAAAAATAATGTGTGTCACAATAGGTGAAATCAAACAACCAAATACCCTGACATTATACCAGGAAGGGTGTATATGAAACAATAGTCTGATATCTATCCCAATCTCTAGAACATTCATATGTTACTTATCTTCCACAACCCCAAATAGTAAGATAAACAAAAATCCATATTACTATATGATACCAGTCACATAATCTTTGATACCGATTTGTAATATCCATGTCCTAGTTCACTCTGAAAGGTAACCATACAGGGTTCAAAATGTGGCCTTGGGTATGCCTCATCATTCAATAGAAGATACTGACTAGAAATGGTGGTCTAGTATATTATTGTGTGGAGACTATAACCCCATCTTAGAGTGTGTACTTATCTTTTAATAAAAAAACATCATCCCAAATAATAAATAAATTTCCATGGATGAAATAAACTAGAATCATTAATAATAAATGTCATATGAAGAAACTAGTCATACAAACTCATTTTAATTCCTCTATAAAATAATTGATCATCCACATGTCTGATAACATATATTGAATAAATAAAAGGATAAAAGAAACTGAGGCTCTACTTCCATCACTGAACCCCACCTCACCTAATCTCCAATCCCATTCGAGCTATCCTACTTGATCAAGCAACTCCAAGTCTCTACCCAACATGAATCCATGATTATTGAGGTCTACTCAGTTTCCATATTCCATGACCACCTGAAAACGGGGTGTGTACAATTCAGTCAGGAACCAAAAATGAAGTCTCATACATAGGAAATAAATTGGTTATATGTGTATGTGAAAAACCTAGATGAATATATAAAATATTGGGTAGTCTCATAAATAAAATAAACATCTTCGATACTCAAGTTATTACATGAAACCTGTGATATAGTATAACTACTTTTTCTAGTTTTATATTATTTCTAAGAACATGAGATAATCATGCCGACTCATAATTAGTGAAATGGTCAACCCCAATGACATTATCCTGGGAGGTCTATAATATAATGCATAAATATAACCCCAAGGTTGTAATCCTAGGAAATCCACCAGTCATCAGGCATAAATCCATCCTGTATGATATAATACTTGGAAATAAATCAACATCAGGCATCATTACCGACTATTAGGGGTGAACCAAGGCTATCATTGGAATATGGAATAATAATTAACTCTATTTGGGTGACCCTAGTACATCATTATCATCAGGAATTATCACTGACACTAGGAGGTAATCTTAGGTGATCATTCATATCAAAAATAAATGACAACTCATTGGGGGTGACCCTAGTAAATCCCTATAACCTCATTCATACAAGATGGATCCTAATAATACTAGGAATCTCATACGTAATAGAAAACTCAGAGGGGTAGTGTGTTCCTCCCATGACATTTTAAAATAATAACTAAAATACATGTTAGCCAAATTCCCAAACCCATCTAACATAAATTTGGTTGTATACTAAAGAAAATAACATTAAATCAACCCTATATACATATACTACATACATCATCTATTCAAGTTATAAGGTGACAACCACAATAAACTATACCAATTCCCATATTCACCCTCTAATGGTTCCATATATCACTAGGGAATCCTTTGAGGTCCTTTCGGTCACAACATAACAAGAACACCCACATGGAATCCTCAATATCAGTCTTATATCTTAAGACAACACCCATTAATCATAGAAAATATAATCCCTCAACATCATCATCACCACAACACAACCTCACTAGCCTTATAATATAAGCAATACTAGCATTAGTCTCTAGAAATGGATGAAGCTTTTCTCCCATCAATAGTCAAAAATTAGTTATTCCTCACAAAACTAACCCTTCTAAAGTATACCTAGGGAAATCCCACTGAGATAATCACATCTCAGTTAGAGAAGAATACTCACCCCATTTTTATATCAACTATACTAAAAGTAATTATGATTATTAAGGTTCATTGATTCCTACTAAGGACACTCACTCTAACTTTTCACATTCCTCTGCTAAGAGGTTGCTAGGATCCTATACAAAGGGCCACTATTTTTACATAATTCATTCAAAACTCACCCCTCAATATTTGTGTATCTAAATAAATGTATTTATCATCCTAACCACAACCATCAATGTATGAGGAATCAAGACAGTACATAAGGGTTCTTAGTAACCCTTGTCACATGGTTCAATCCATTTATATACATTGACTTTTTTTATTTAAAAAATTATATCATTTTTATAAGTTGATTGGACTTGGTGCTGAGAGTTCACATATCAAATTACTTATAAAAAATTCACAATAGAATAATTGAAATTAATAACTACCACTTTACAAAACTATGGAGTTATTCCCTTTGGATCACCACTCGAGAGCTCTCACCTAGTCTCATCCACGCTCAATCAACCATCTATCATCAATGTGAGGCCCTAACTCAATCCAAAAAATAAAAATTAATTAATTATGATTATTTATTATTTATTATATGATTTGAAAATAATTATTAAATTTATTATGAAAATATATAACGCCTAAAAACTCATTGATCCATAACCTCTTGCTAAAATCTCAAGAAATGGGGAACAACCCACTCCCAACAAGCACTTGAACCTAAGACATGAAAATGCCCCAATCCAATTACCTAATTTAACAGTTAATTTCTTTCAAATTCTCCATAAACCCAATATAATTAAATATATTCACTTACCTAAACTAAAACAATGTGTGAAAATCCAAATATATCATCTTAGGATGTCCTCTAACAAATTCAAATGAAATTCCCATGATCTTTAGACGAGTTCACCATGTTATGGTAAAATCATCACTAAAACCCAAGCCAATGAAAATTGAAATTTTTGTAATCAAGATAATGTTAGAAAAAATAGAGGTAGAGGGAGATATTTACCTTAAATTATAAAACTACAATACTTTACAACATTTTCTTATTAGAATACATAAATTTATTTTTTGATAGATTGCATTACATGCAACAACAACTTTCTTTGATTGCATGTGTTACATGAAAGACTGAGTTTTATTGCATAATTTTAATGTTTGTAGTTAAATTGGTGATTATAAATAATATTAAATAACTTATAAAAATATATTTTTGAATTAAATGGTTATCAATTAATTAGAAACAAATATAAAAAAAAGTAATATAATGGAATCATTTTTCTGAGAAATTATTTTTATAAACCCCAAAAATTTTATATTGATAAATTAAATTAATTACTATTAGTGTGATTAATAACCTTTCATGAATGGAGTAACCTATTATATAGTGATATTATCATTTTTTGGATCATAATATGAGAAATAATCCCCCATCATTTAATGGGAATACTTATCCAATTGTAGTTGAGAAATGGATTACATATCAGGAGAAGATATTTATGGATTTGGTATGTGGTGAAAAGAAATGGTCAAAATTTCCATGTATTTTCTCAATATTGATGTTGATAAATGGTGGTTTTTGATCAATAATACTAGTGAGGAAGAAAAAATATAACTCATATAATGGAAAACTATTAAGGAGACATTATTTTATAAATATTTCCCTCATTGAAAATAATTGAGATAAATAGAATATTCCTTAGATTTAAAAAATGATAAAGAAAGTGTCATAGATTATGAATAAATATTTACAAGGTTAGCCAGGTATTCCATGAATTACATATGTGACACAGAGTGTATGATTGTCCATTTCTTTAAAGGGATAAAGCCATGTCTCTAAAGGCCAATAGTCTCTCATTTTTTTCCATATGATGAAATAGTTTTATATAGCATAAAAAAAGGAAAAATAATTCTCTAGATCCTATATATTCATGGGAAACCAAGAGAATAATATTTCATTTGAACACTATGGAAATAGAAATGCATAAAAAAGAAGAATATGATGAAGGGATTCCCATCACAATATAACTATGTAATGAATCACCCTTGGAAATGCCTGAAGGTCATGAGAGTTTGTTATATGTGTGTTCAAACGGTTTTTATATCAACTAATTCAAGGGTAATAAGGAAACACTGCTATTCAGTGCATTAACTGTAATGATAAGGGGAACAATGAAAACAAATCTCAAAGTTTCAAGGGAATATTCTATAGAAGAGGCCAATGGGAGATGACCAAGATTATGTAATCACAAAAACCAAGGTACAATACCCAATGATGTGGTGGAAGTAAAATTAATCCTATCTTAAAATTTTTCTAATGAAATATTTGATTTTATATCATTACACTCTTTTATATCAACCTAGTTTTCCATGAAAATAAGGCATTTAATTATTCATTTAATAAGAGAGTTTCCAGTAGAAACTTATAAGGGAAGTCTCATTATAACAATGATGTTTTGAGTAGTCCCCATTATGAAACACAAAAATGGTTTATTTTCTAACCTTATTATCATACCTATGGTTGACTTCTATATAATCCTTTTTATGGGCTGGATTTCTATATATGATGGATAACATTATTGTAAGAAGGAGGAAATTAAATTTTTTGAGTAAGATATAGAATTTATTATCTTTATAGAAGAATCATCAGCATCTATTTATTATCTATATCCACCCCTAGTAGATATTCTGAATAAAATTATTGGGAAAGATGTTAAAACAACATTTATGGATGAAAAAGTTAATCTTCAAATTGAAGATTTCCCAATTGTAAATGAATACATTGATGTATTTCCTGATGAATTACCTATACATACCCTATAGAATGAAGTTGAGTTTTACATTGATTTAATCCCTAATGAATGATCAATACAAAATAATCTGTATATAATGAACACTATGGAATTAGTGGTGTTGATGAATCAACTTGGGGATTTTGGTAATAAGGAATTTATTCACCATAGTTTTTCATTGTGGGAATCCCATGTTATCTTCGTTAAGAATAAATATGGATTGTTGAGGCTGTACATTGACTATAGGTAAGTCATTACTATTGTGATAAAGAACATGTATCCTCTACCTTACATTGAAGACTTGTTTGATCGACTTCATAGAGCCCAATATTTTTAAAATATTGACCCTTATTCTAGGTATCATCAATTGTGAGTAAATAAAGAAAAACCCAAAGATAACATTTGGAACGTCGTATGGATATTACAAGATTACAGTTATGTCATTTGGATTGACTAATTAAATCTCTTTTAATGGATATACTGTATATATTTTTCAAGGAATATCTTGGTGATTGTTTCAGTATTTTTTGATGATATTTTTGTGTATTCTAAAGGATTTGGGGACTATGAGAATCACTTTTAGATCATTCTTGATACTATTAGAAGCAATGAGATATATGGGAAAATTAGTAAGTGTGATATATTACCTTAGGAAGTTTCGTTTCTTGTCCATATTGTCTCCAAAAATGAAATCTCAGTTGATCCTACAAAAATAAAAGCAGTCATATAATGGCTTACACTAATGAACAATTCTGAGGTATATAGTTATATTATTTTGGTAGGTTACTATTATATATTTGTTTATAAATTTACCCAATTTTCTAACCCTTTAACCAAGAGTACACATAAAGGAGTTGAATTTTATTGGAAAAGGAATGTGAAGAATGTTTTGATGAACTAAAGAGGACATTGTTCAATGCTCTATTTTTTACTCTACCATCTTGAATCGATCGGTTTGTGATATATAATGATGCATAAAATATGGGAATTTGTTGTGTCCTAATGAAAAATGATAAAGTTGTTGAATATGTATCATGGAAATTAAAGATTCAAGAATAGAACTACCCAAATAATGATCTTGAGTTGGCAACTGTGATATTTTCTTTTAAGATATATAGACAATATCTCAATGGTGAATGATGTGATATATACAAGGATCCTAAAATTTAGAAATACAAATTTTCATAGAAAGGGGTCAACATGAGACAAATTTGATGGCTCGAGATACTCAAGGATTATGATTTATCAATACACTACCACCTAAGGAAATAAAATATGGTATTGGATGCATTGATAAGGAAACATCATGGAATTATGACCCAAATGAGGATTGAGCTGGGTCTTATATTCATGGATCTATTAAATATATAAATTGGAACTACATAAAAAGGGTAGACATAATTAATTTTTCAAATGATCGAAAAACAACATTTATTATGGATGAAAAAGAATTATCAATCAGGTCATGAGAACTTTCAGATGAAAATTAATGTTGTGAACATTGGTAAATTGGTAGACATCATTTGTGAAGATAGTGTTATAAAATTTGGAAAAAGATTATGAGTTCCATCTATACCTAATCTGAAAATGTAATTATTGGAGGATGTTCATAGCTCAAATTTCTCTATATACCCATGTATCAAAAAATATTTAATGGGATTTGAGGTAACATTTTTTGTGGGATAACATGAAGTGGGAAATTGTTTATTATGTGTCTAAATATTTGGTTTTCAATAAGTGTAAGCTATGAGATGGAATCCTAAAGGTTCCATGAAACCTCTTTATATTCCTATATGTAAATGGGATGAAATTATTGTGGACTTTATCATAGTACTACCAAATTATCATAGAAATAATGATGGAAAATGGGTTATCATTGACCACCTGACCAAATATTCACATTTTCTCACTATAAGAGAAGATTTACCTCTTGAGAGCCTTACAGGGCGCTATATTAATAATGTTTTAAGACTTCATGGAACAAGGAAATCAATTATTTCTAATTTAGATCCCTATTTTATGTCCAAAATCAGGAAGAGTCTTCAAAATTCTCTTGATACTGGGCATCATTTGAGCACCTCCTACCATCCTCAAACTGATGAACAATATGAAAGAACTATTTAGTAATGGAAGACATGATGAGGTCATTCTTGCTCAAAATTAAAGTTATATGGGATAAATATTTTCCAATAGTATATTTTTCTTATAATGATAGTTTCCATTCAAGTATTCAAATGGTGACATATTTAGCATTTTAACGAAAGAGATGTCGCAGTAGATATTTTTTTGGATGAGGTTTGTGAAAGGAAACAAATAGGCATAAAACTTGTTGAAAACACAACACTGAAGGTAAATTATATTCAAGATCACATTAAATAATGACAAAGTTGAAAAAATATGTATGCCAATAATCAAATGAAAGAGTTGGAATTCCAAGTGGGAGATCATTTTTCTTGAAAGTATATCAATGAAAGGGTTTAATAAGGTCTGGTAAGAAATGGAAGTTGAGCCCCAAGTACACCAGATGATTTGAAATTATTAATATAATTGGTGTTTTCACTTACACATTGTAAATTTTACCAAAACCCTCAAAAGTACCTGATTTTTACATATATCATTTCTAAAGAAGTACATTCCTGACCCAACACATGTGCTCACCTCTCATAAAATAGTGTTAGAACCTAATATATCTTACATAATGAACCTATATAGATTCTTGAAACTAGAGAGAAATTATTGAGAAATATAAAAAAATCATTTGGTAAAGGTACTCTGATGGAATCAAAATATGGAGGAAGCAATGTGGGGTCCAAATGATATTATAAAGAAGAAATGGTAACATCCGAGAATTTTTAAAAGGTAATAACTATTTGGTTATGGTTTAATTTTATTTATTTAGTCCTTATAATGACTTTTAATGGATTGAAGGGGTTCTTGGGTGTGATCAAGACTCGTTAAAATCCTAGATCCCAAAAAACTAAATAGGTATATTGGGCCTCATGGTTAGTAAAAACTACTTAGCCCAACCTGCATGGTTTTCGTATGTCGTGCGGTTGCAAATAGTGGTGTTCTGTGGACCACACACTTTTTCTATAATCATGTGACCCCAAGAGCATGCCTATGCAGCCAACTATAGGTTTTTTTAAAGATGTTTTTTTATATTTTGTGCACAGTTACAGAAATATTGCACCTAACCATGCAGGGGGGCCTTTGAAGTAGTGTCTTGGTGCATAGTTGGCACATAGTTTGGCCAACCATCCAGCTAAACTTTAAACCCTTGTTTTGAGGGCGAAATATCCTTTTTTCCATAAGGAATGTTTTAATACATCCTCTTATTCCTCCCAATCTTCTCCAGTGGATCAACCCTCCTCCCTCATTCACGAGCTCCACCTCCCCTCTTCATTGGAATTGTGATAACTTTTGAAGTTAGGCTCCAAATATCTCACTGTCAGTACCATTGGAAAGCACTAATCAATCTCTTTAATCACATCTTTTATATTTTATGTTTTCTCCATCCTTTATTGTGCTATATAGGTGATACCATTTTCATGCTATTTTCATGCTCTTTGATGATTTCATCATTTTATCAAATTCTAGATCGAATCAAGAATTGATAATACCGAGCATAGTGATACTACATAGAGGTATTTGGTCAATGTATTTCTTTCTCTTTTTAGTCCTTTAATGTGGATACTCTATTGTGGATCTTCTAATAACATTATGGTGACACCCTAAATTTAATAAATATAATGAATTGAACATATTTCTAGGTATAGTACCATCCATGTGAGTAGATAATCACTATCATGGGTGATCAACTGTTCAAATCCACCCAAATAGGCTTGTTTCCCCTCTTAGAGGCCTTATTCACAAACCAAAAATTATAAAACACCTCTTTAGGTGTAAAGAACATTTTATTAAAGATTTAAAGGGAATAATTCAATTAAGATGTTAACCACCAATGTGTGTGTGGGTTGTATGTTGTCAAATTCCATAATTTATAAATTAATTTGGGATTGGAATGTGAGCCATGGGTTTGGACCCTTATTGTAATGCCTTATATTCCATTCCCACTGACTAGGAATATTAATTTTGTCCTTATGTCATTGTTTACACTTGTTTCCGTATATTCAATCCTTGTAGATTCAATGCATATGCTTATTTCACATGACTAAGATATGAACATTATACCTTAATATTTTTCTTAATGACATGTACTCATTACATTATACCCTAATTTATTATATTGAATTATGTTATGATTCGCTAGCTTGTTAGCATGTGATATTTCCATGCCTTATTGATGACATGTGATTATATATGTTATGTACTGTGAGTTGTGTAATGATTTCAATGAATCACCATATATGGGACTAGATTGAACATTGGTCCAATTTTAAGGACACTATGGATGGGCTCACTGTGTTTGGTTTGGATCTACATGATGCTCTAAGAGTAATACATTGACATTCTATGTAAAGTATATCCATGGGGATTACACATACTTTTTAGAGAAACTGATTCCCTAGGGAAAAATAATGTATAGACCCGTTGGAAACATGGATATGAAAATACTTTCGAGATATATGGTACCCTATGTGTGATACTTAGTACGAACTTAGAGTCAACATGCCATGACTGATACAAGTAATGGATATGTGTTTCGCACGGATTTCGGGGATGACCTCCTAGACGGGAGATTCAAACGTTCCGATCGGTTTCTAGCGGGTTTGTTCGTAGAACCGGAAACATCCAATGATTCCACATCCGTTCGGACCCACTTTCTAAAGGTAGGCGCTCATTAGCTTGTGGAATGATGAGGCTTAGGAATTTGCATTGGTCGAGAGGATGGGAGGTCGGACTCATCACACCTTTTTGAGGGGAATTATTATCTACTCCGGGACTCTCTTTATAGATTTAAGTTATGTTCGTTAATCCTTATTACATTACCAAGTATAAAATGTGCTTTCCTTTATTTTTAACAATCAATGATTAAATATGCAAGAAATTTAGAGAATCTTTTATATGTATTCGAGGTTCTTCATCAATAGAGAATCATCTATATCTGTTTAGAGATTCTTCGTCAATGGTATCCTTCCAAAAATTTATATAAAAGTCTCTTGGTCATTATGATGACCAGGCTGGTTTTAAAGCCACTCAGTGGGGCACTTGAAGTTTATCGTCATTCAGAAGGACATGGATTATTTCAAAGTTGGGATCGAACCCATAAATGGGCTACCTACGTATCCTTTGTTTTGGAAAAGGAATCAGAACCCACGTAGTTCGAGTAATGGAGTATGATGTTTATGATTGATGGCTCAAAGAAGAATTTCATAATTACTTTTACACTCTAAGCTCACGTGAGTCATGCTCGGTGTGAGAAACAAGAGGTATTGGTAAAAATTAGACAATTGTGCCATGAAAGATGCAATCATAAGAAATTGTTTGGGGCTTAGGTATGTATGACTGCCCAGATAGATTAAGGTTTAGGATTCACTTTTAGAGAGAAAATCCAGGAACATGGTCCATAAAGGTATATGTGCTTTATGGAGATTTGAATACTCTAATCTTGGGGCTTACTCCTAAGGAGGATTCCCAAGTTAGTAGGGGACTTATGATTGGGTTTTACTCCTGAAAAGGAAACCCAAATCAAGGGTAAATTAGGACTGGTTAAGAGAAATTTAAGGGGGCTTGGGGTTTACTCCTGAAAAGGAAACCCAAGATTATGACTGAGTCTTATTCCTGAAAAGGAGACCCAGGTTAGGGGACTTGGGGCTTACTCCTAAGAAGGAAGCTCAGGTTATGACTGAGTCTTCCTCCTGAAAAGGGAGACCCAGGTAAGGGATTATGGTTTGGGGCTTACTCCTGAGGAAGATGCCCAGATTTATGACTGAGACTTATTCCTGAGAAGGAACCCAGGTTAGGGGACTTGGTTTGGGGCTTACTCCTGATGAGGATGCCCATATTTAGGGATTGGGGCTTATTCCTAAGGAGGATGCCCAATTTAAGGATTTAAAGTTTGGGGATTTCTCCTGAGGAGGATGCCCATGTTTGGGAACTTTATGAATTTGGGGCTTACTCCTAAGGAGGATGCCCATGTTTGGGAACTTTAAGAATTTTGGGCTTACTCCTAAGGAGGATGCCCAGATTAAAGAACTTATAACTGGGGATTATTCTGGAAAAGGAGACCCAGGTTAAGGATTCTCTCATCTTAAAAGATGAGGTTGAATGAATGAACTCTCAATCTTTGGTGACATAAAGATGTTTAAATCACTAGTTTTTGAGAGATATTTCACAGAATTCCTTTCAAACAAGGATGTCAAATCAAGAAATCATGCCATAAATGGATTTGAAGAGTATCTTGAAGACTGAATCTTGAATAGGAAAGGTGAAATGGATTAAGAGGGGTAAAATGGGCAAGATGGGCACCCAAAAAGGTAGGGGCGCGCAAGTCTTGAAAGGCGCGCAAGACCTGCGGCGGCGCGCAAGTATTGGTCGCGCAAGTACACTTGCGCGGCACATGGTGTACTTGCGCGATTTTCAACCAGTATTGAAATACTTGAGCGACTCTTTTTTAAACCCTTTAGAATTTTCTTGAGGTTCTTCCAGAAAAGGGACGGGCAAGTTATATTGAAGGAAATAAGTCGGCGCGCAAGTGTTTGATAAGTTTCAACACTTAGGTCTTCCTTCTTCTCTTTAGATCTTCCATTCTAGGTAAGAAATTACCTTAGAAGTGTTCTGGATGCTTTGAGAAGAGACTTGGGCGTCGGGAGCTTCAATCCGAGTTTCTGGAAAAAAATCCTCTCGAATGGGGGGCCCACAGGGTCTATTTATAGGCAAAAGAAGACCTCGGGCGGTTACCGGGCGGTTACCACTTAGGTCGCGCAAGTCACTTGCGCGACGAAGAGCGCCTCGCAAGTGTACTTGCGTGACAGTTAGATAACTTGCGCGGTGAATTTGTTGTTGATGCTTTCTTCCTGCCTTTGTTGATTTTTGATGTTTTCTTCAAATGATGAATCACTTTGAGCTCGGATGTTCCCCTTTTCCGATCTTTAGATTCTGTGACGAAAGGAGCGTCAACAAAAGTCCCCCCTCAGAGTTGGATCTGGAGAGAAATTAGGATTTGACTCTGAGGATATCGAATCCCTCCAAAGGAAAAGGGTGGCGCGCAAGTCTTCAGTGCGCAGAGGGTGGCACGCAAGTTTCTGTCACGCAGGCCTTAAGCGCTCTGGGTGCGGCGCGCAGATAGGCTTCCTGGCCTATAAATACACCGCTTTTGGCCGGGGATAACATCTGATCCCGAATTTCTCGAGCTCTCGCCGTGCAAGTCTTCCTCGCCCCACAAGTCTCTTTTTCCACTGTTTCCTCACTGTCGCTCTACTCTCAAGGTAATAGGGCTTGCGCGGTAATACTTGCGCGAAAAAAACTTGCGCGTCACTTCTATCACTTGCGCGACATCTCCATAATTGCACGCCTTAATTCCTTAGCCATTTTGTTTCAAATTCTTTCACAAATTTTATGAAAAATAAACCCATTTAAGAGTTTAATTTATTCAACTCTTGTGCAGATTCAATGGCTCTTAGACCTGGATTAATTGATGAACTGGCTAGCAAGAGGATAGATGATATGATGGATATCATTGGCCCTGATTACTATACTGTCAAAGATAGTACTCTTCCAGATTTTGCTAAGTATCTGAAGAAATATCATCGCAACTTTCCTCACTGCACTTATCTACCTTTTTATGGCTATGGCCATCTACAAGAAGTCATTATTCCAGAAGTAAAGAAATATCTTCCATTTTCGTGGTTTCAGAATTATACCAAGTTTGCTTCAGCAAATATCTCAGGTGGAGGATCATTTCTAACTACTGGAACAGTGGAAAAGGCTTATGTGATGCATCATAGCCCTTGCACACCAGATCTGAAAGATCATACACCTGATCTTCAACCACATTTTCATCCTTCAATCTTCCGAAATGCTCAGATGGATCAATCCAAAGGCTGGAAGAAATGTTGGGATTTCCGTCCTGGGGGAGGTGTGAAGCCAACTTGGATGTGGGCGTACTGGGTGCGACAGACATTCACAGAGTTTATTGAGGATATGAAGAGAGCTGCAATATATGAGGCCGTTTGGGTTGGGCAAACATATGTTTACAGACATGATACCTTCGTGCCAGAGATACTCAGCCACTGGAGCCCAGTGACTAATTCTTTCCATTTGACTCATGGAGAAGTAGGTATCAGTTTGTGGGATGTCCACAAGATTTCAGGAGCTCCAATCTTGGGCGATATGTATGATGAATTCATTCCTCCTAAGGTGACTTGGAATGATTCAGAGAAGACTCCTGCTTTGGCTCGAGAATTATTTAAAATCTTTCACAGGCTCAAGAGTTCAGAGACCTCATTAACTCATTTTAGAAAAGATATTCATCTGGAAGAATGGATGAATGTGTTTCTTACTGAGAAGAAAGGGATGGAGCCAAATGAAAAAGGATCCAAGAAAAAGAAATCCAATGACTCCAGGCCCAGACGTCCTACCACTTGTCCAAAACCTGAGAAGAGAGGAGCTCCTAGCACATTCTGGCCAACTCTAGAAGCATGAGAGTTTGAAAAGTGGGGATATGAAGTGAATCAAAGAATTCCAAAGAAAACTCGTCTGACGGGTTTCTTGGCAATGTGGATCAGTGTTTATCTTTTTCCGGTCAGGGATTCGAAGGGAGGCGTTAGGCAAGGGACCTTCGTCATTGCGGCAAAGTTGGCTGAGGGAAAAATGGTTGGGTTAGCTACCCCCATTTTAGCAAATATTCACAGGAGTTTACTTCACGTCTTCTAGGGTAAATCTCTTTTAAGAATAGTGGGACCAATCCATGTTTTGTGGGGATGGATTGCCACTCACTTCAGGACTTACAACGTACAGAATGGATTACAAATTCCTGGAAGCTCTTTCAGACCGTCAGTGCAAGCATTCTCTGGAATTGCTCCATTAGATGTTAATGGTTATGACATGAAAGTCAGACTAAGCATGTTTAATGAATTCAACTTCTTTCCTTATGGAAGTCCGCCATCCGGGCGGTTTGTTGATGATGGGACAACCCATTTGGATTTGAGGGCATACATGCTAGCTTGCAGGGATGGCGTGTTAGTAGCCAGGATTGATGGAGAAATCATATGTGAGGCCTATGCTCCATATAGATTTGCACGCCAATTCAAATGTTTGCAACAGATTGTTGTATCCCCTCCAGTACATGTCAGGTTAGAGCAACATCCGATGGTTGCTCGACAACTATGGTTGCTGACATCAAGAGAGAAGACTGGGGCAGTATTTGATCTACCAGTTGAAAAAGCGGCACATAATCTGACTACATTTATGCCGAACACTGGATAGCATCATACCCCAAAGGGATATTGAATCACCCAGTATATCATGTGGGAAAGAGGAAGAGGACTTTAGAGAAAGATACCCTTCCTCATGAAGGTGACGCTTCTCCACCTGAAATAGATTCAACAGATTCCTCTTCTAGAACTGATTCATCGGATTATCACGATGGGGATGATGAGGCACAACCGGCAGCAAAGCGGTTTCGTGCCCGATATAATCCTCCAGCCAGAATTAAAAGACCCACTCCATCAACTCTTGGTGAGTTATTTCATTGTAGTAATTTCAATCACTGCAACTTTATAAAGTAATAAGTCTTACATTCTTATTCTCTATCTGTAGTTGCAGGAGTTGGGAAGAAATAAAAATCAAAAATTGTAGGACCTTCCTCACAGCCTTTATATCTAAGACCAGAGGCTATTCAGCTATGGCAGAGCTTATACTGTGATAGTGAGACCGCCTGGCTGGATTTGTGTGAGGGCCTACAACTTCCTGGAATAGGATATCTTCTAGCTTCTAAAAACCTTCAATACGGAGATAACCCCAATGAAGTGAGAGCTTACATCAGAGAGCTGGAAATGCTCATATATGCCACGGATGATTCGGTTCCTATCACTAGGCGGGTGAAGGAAATGATTAATCGTTGCGCCACTGAGGGGGCTGGTGGTTCTAGAGATGAGGAATGGCAAGAGTACGTGGCTCCTGAAGATGTAAGTTTTCTTTCCTTCTTTTCTTTTCAACTTGATTTCAGTTGAAGATTTTTTATTTAAGGAAGTTATTTTCATCATCTTGCAGCTTGCCAAGAAAGGAACCGGGGTTCCTTCGCCTCAATATAGCCCTGGTGGTACTGCTATCAGGGCTACTGCTGATTCTCCTCGCGAACCAGGCGAGATATCTCCAGGCCAGCAGGCCATGAATGAGGCGCTGAACATAGACTTCCATTCGCCAATCCAAGTGCCAATAAGGGAGACTACTGATACTCCGAAAAAACAAAAGAAGCCAAGTAAACGAAGGAGGAAATCCATAGCTAAATGTTTCATTAGCAGTGGTAAGTCCTTCGAACAATCATGAGTTTATACCCATAATCATATGGTTACTCATATTCTGAGGATTGCAGGGGCTTCTTCAATTTCCCCCTTGAGGGAAGGGACTGACCCTCCTTCAAAGGTCGTGGAGGGTGCTGTAGAACAATCACAGACCCAGGCTGACTTGGTTGCACCTGGAGAAGAGCTACCATCCATTCCCAGTATCCCTCCTACTACTGAAGAGGCTGTCTAGGGTCAGGGGTTGCAGGACATAAGTCGGCATGAAGATGTAGCAAATGCTCCCACTGGTGAGACTAATCAATATTCTGAAGTATCATTGGATGAAATGATGAATCAAGGAATGACTTTTGAAGAATTTTATGATCATGCTAAGTTGTCATGTGATTTAGAAGACCTTGGGCGTGAGTGCTACCCTTCGCCCAAATTTTTTTTAAAAAAAATACTTCTAACCATGATGGAAAAAAATATGCATTTTATTCCGTAGAAGCCGCTGAACTGCCAATGCCCGAAGAGGGAGTGGACACTGATGTCAACCTTATCATTGCAGAAACATTAGCTCAAGTAGAGCTAAATCCAATAAACTCTCCTGAGACCCATCTTGAAAATCGTGTTGAAACCGGGAAAGATGGGGAGAAGTCTTCTCAGGTTGCTGAACCACCCTTGGGTAAGGGATAACAATATTTTTTATTGTACTTTATTCACAAGACAATCTATTCTTTTGTTATCCTTTGAAGCTGACTAAACCTTTCAATTAATCATGCAAGACCATCAACTACAATGATTAGATCCGGAGATGAGGCCTCATCCTCTGCCCCAACGAGAATCGAAAGTGACGAAGCACAAGTCATGGGGGAAAGAGCAGGACAAGGCACTTCCCTAAGTGCGCTAATTCCAGATTACATAACCCCTTCTGACGATGTTATTGAATCAGATCCAGAGATGCTTAAAGCATTCAGCTTTTCACGACGTAAGGCATGGAACAACATATGTAACATCATATCTGGGGTTCCTTTAGAAGAGATACCATCAAAAATTTCTCGATTGTCATCCCAATTTTTTATACTGGGACTTGGTGGTTTTGGGTATGACAAGATCCATGCTGCGGTGAAACAGATCATTTTCAGGAGGGAGCAAGTGCAGACAAGTCGCGAAGATTTGACCAGAGTGAAATTTCCAGTCAACATAGGCGAATTTGAGGCTACGATATCCCAAGCTGAAGCTGATTATGTTGACAAGATGAAGGATCTGAAGCAAAAAATCAAAGAAAAGGTCGTCCAGCAGGTGCAACTCCAGCAACAGTTAGATGTTGTTACTGGGGAACTTGATCAGCTTAATAAATCATTGGATGAAACTCATATGAATGGCATGAAAGCCATCGTAGATGCTAAGAAGGCACTTCAGAAAGCTGCAAAGAGTGAAGCCGGTCAAGTGTACGAGCTTCAAGTAACTGCTGATAAGGCTCAGGATGCTATACATCAAATGAAGACTTATGTTGACAATCTTATGTAATTCTTGAAAAAGAGAAGATACTCCAGTCTGTGGATGTCTTTCTATCTCCTGTGTATCAATGAAAAACACTTTCGTCTTCAATTATTTGTACCTGCATTCTTTTCACTACCTGCTTTAAATTTACTTAAGCCAATGGGCCCAGTAAGCATAGTTTGATTTTTACTAGGATTATTACAAATAATCCTACAAACTTTGAACTTTTTAATTGCTCAATATTACCTAAATTACACATAAATGTATATTTAGTGAGCTAGAACTTGACTTTTATTCAGAGTTCCTTTGTCTTTTGTGGGCAGTTTAAAGTCATGCATGCCGGACATAAAGGGGCTAATGTTTAAGGTCGAAATAGCTTTGACCAAAATAGATTAAAATTGATTCAATTCCTTGATAATTTATCTGAAAATATATTACCATACTCAAGTATGAGAGAAATAAATGTAAACTATGGCTTAAGAATATTTGAATCTGAGGAATGATATGAAAAAGAGCTAAAAGGAATTAGAAGAAGTAGTTTCCAAGAATGAAGTTACTATTATTTAACAAAACCCTTTAGGGGGTTGAAATATGCAGGGCCACCTATGGGCATTGGCTGCATGGTCAAATAAATAGCATCTTTTGGCTGACAAGTCTGTTATGTGGACTGTTTATGCAAGGCCACCTATGGGCACGTGCTTCATAGTCAGGAAAAAGAACTCCCAGAAATTTAATTTCCTAATGCTAAAAGCCAGTGAAAGTTTATGGAGATTCAAATTTTCTAAAGTATAGAGTTTGTTGTATGGAAAGAGGTACTTGAATATGGAGAAGATATTTCCGAACAAGAATATCAAAGAACTGGATGAATATCACTCCTACGAAGTTCTGACCCAAACGTAGGGAAGAAGAATAAACCATAGACATGAATACTTTCAGATCATGAAAAAGGATATGGGACAAATATGTTAAGGATGGCTATTTTTGCGGATCCCTACATAATGTCGTTTAAGACAAATAAGGACAAAAGAGGCATTCTTCCCAAGAATGAAGTTACCATTATTTAACAAAACCTGTTAGGGGGTTGAAATATGCAGGGCCACCTATGCGCATTGGCTGCATGGTTAAATTAATAGTATCTTTCGGCTGAAACGTCTTTTATGTGGACTGTTTATGCAAGGCCACCTATGGGCACGTGTTGCATAGTCAGGCAAAAGAATTCTCAGATGTTTGACATTTTTGTGACTAGAAGTCATGAAAAGGGTTATGAAGATCTGAAAATATTTAAGGTTAGGATTATAACACATAAAGATGGGTATTGTCCAATGTATATAGAGATACATAGGTCAATGAAAACCATAATCATGTTGTGGCTGGGTCCTGAATTGAAATTTTGGACTTCACTACGTATCTCATAAGAATGAGAATCAAGCCATACGTAGTTCTTGAAATGCAGTTTAACGTCGTGCAGGACGAAAGTATTAGTGATCTTAGTTTAAGGTCATAGAATTCGGACCATAATAATGAATACACAGTGTGTGTTTTCATGAGGACTTTTCAGCTAAGGGACTGAAAGTGAAATTTGGGGTTGGGCCCAAAAAGACATGGGGCTAGATTCGAGGGATACTCGAACGTTCCTACGTATCCCATAACGATGGGAATCAAGCCCACGTAGTTATAGAACTACCCTTTGTACAAATTTGGTTCGTACATGTGAAGGGTGAAAGGGGATTTTAGTGCAATGATGGTTTAACATGAGATAAAAAGTTTAGGCATTACCATGTATGCACATAGTCTTTTTAAATGAAACATGATTGAAAAAAATCAATGTCAATAATGGTTCCTTCTTAAATGAGTAAATCAAAGAATATTGTAGTTTATTATCGTACCGGAAAAAAGTGTTGTATAGTTTAACGTCATATAACAAGGACGAAAGTGAATCAATGTAAAGATATTGATTCCAGGGGTGGTTTCACAAATCAACATCATATGAGATGGTGGTGAACCGATGTGAAGAGATTGTTTTTGGGCTTGAACCCTGGGAGGTTGCCTACATACCCATCCTGGAGGTCAAGGATCAAAGTCCGTGTAGTTCAATTAAAGAATGAATTAATGATCAAGTTGTTCTTGAAGACAATGATCTAATAAAAAAAATGTTGTTGGGACTTACACATGGTTAGTGGCCCAAAGGGAGTGTTATGGTTGATGTTTGCTCTAAGCTCACGTGATTCATACTCGGTGTGAGAAACAAGAGGTAATAACAACCTTAACGATGCACAGTTTAATGTCATGTAGGACATAAAAAAGGGACTATGCAGTTTAATGTCTTGCAGTTAGGACTATTGGTGATGCACAGTTTAGTGTCATGTAGCAGGGACAAAATATAGTTTAATGTCATGTAAGACATATCAAAGATTTTCTGTACAGTTTAGCGTCATGTAGTTAGGACGATGGGGATAAAATAGTTTAACGTCATATTGGACGAAAGTGCGAATAGTTTAAGGTCATATGCATGGACCGTGGATGGTAAAGTTTAATGTCATGCTGGACCTTTGATGATTATATAGTTTAACGTCTTTCCGGACGTAAGGGACTTTTATACAGTTTAGTGTCATGTAGTTAGGACGTCACGGTTTAAGGTCATGCTGGACGGTTTAGGGAATTTTTTCACAGTTTAATGTCGTGTGGGACGAAGTTGCAGTTTAAAGTCATATTGGACCATGGCTGTATAGTTTAACGTCATATAGCAAGGACGAACGGGTGCTGCACAGTTTAGTGTCATGTTGCAGGGACATCTTCTTTTCTACAGTTTAATGTCATGTTGGACGAAAAAAAAGGTCATACAGTTTATCGTCATGTTGGACGGTAGAACATTGATGTACATTTTAAAGTCATGTAGCTAGGACTAAGGTGAACCAATATGAGGATATCAGTTCTTGGGGACTTTTTACAGTTTATCGTCATGATGGACGATGAAAGTTCCACACAGTTTAATGTCATGTTGCTAGGAAAAAATATAGTTTAATGTCATCTTGGACAAAATATAGTTTAATGTCATATTGGACAAAATATAGTAACTTCTGTACATTTTAATGTCATGTAGATAGGACATAATACAGTTTATTGTCATGTAGGACAAAATATAGTTTAATGTCATCTCGGACATGATATAGTTTAATGTCATCTCGGACATATGGTTGTATAGTTTAACATCATATAACAAGGACGAAATGGTGTGACTGTTTTGGCTCTGGGAACAATATTTTGTGTTTATACAAAATACTTCTTCAGAAATCTTGCATTAGTTGGAGTCGTGATGTGTTCTCCATCCATTGAGATTAGAGAATACGCTCCATTGGAGTAGACCATATGTATTGAATAAGGTCCTTCCCATTTTGGTTCAAGCTTGGGAGGCTTCTTTCCTGGTATCATTGGTGATCTGAGAACCAATACCAATTCTCCCTGAATGAATGAATGAAGACGAACTTTTTTGTTAAAAGCTCGTGCTATTCGATTTTGAATGATTTCCAAGTGGTTCAAAGTGAACAATCTTTTCTCATCTAACTCTTCCAATTCATTCAACCACTTTTGGGATTGCTCATCTGTAGATAACTGATCACAAATGGATATTCTGAGTGAGGGAAATTGAACTTCAATTGGCAAGACTGCTTCTGTTCCATATACTAATGAATATGGAGTTGACCGCGTTGCATTGCGAGTGGTATTCCGATAAGCCCATAATGCATGAAAGAGTTTATCAGGCCATGACCTCTTATCTTTATCCACCATCTTTTGCAGTATATTTGAAAGAGTCTTGTTGAAGGCCTCTATCTGGCCATTAGCCGCTGCATGATATCGAGATGAATGGTTGGACTTAATGTTGTATTCTTGATACAATTTCTTTACCTCAGAAGAACAGAAGTTGGTGCCGTTTTCCATCAATATGGTATGAGGGACACCAAATCTAGTAATGATGTTAGACTTGATGAAGTTAACAATGCATTTAGAACTGACTTCTTTGAGAGGTACTGCCGCTGCCCATTTGGAAAAGAAATCAGTAGCAGTAAGAATGTACTTAAACTGCTTGGCCGTAGCTGAAGGGTAAGGTCCCACCACATCCATTCCCCATGTGGAAAATGGCCATGAGTATTTAGCTGTATGAAGCAAATCTGGAGGTTTATGAATGAAGTTGGCATATACTTGGCATGAATGACACTTCTTTGTGAAATTAACACAATCTTGTATCATTGAAGGCCAAAAGTATCCAAGCCTTCGAATATGATCAGACAGTCTATGTCCAGACTGGTGGGCCCCACAGACTCCTGCATGCACTTCTTTTATGACAGCCATTGTCTCTTCACCATCAATACATCTGAAGAGAACTCCATCAAAACCACATTTGTAGAGAATTTTCTCGAGGTGGTTTGGGCTATCATAAAGAGTAAAATTGACCACACGTCGCCGAATTTTCTCTTTCTCGGCTCTATCAGGTGGAAGTGTTCCATTTTGAAGGTATTCCCTGATAGGTGACATCCATCCTGTAGTATGACCATATGGTTCAGGAATGGGACGAATTTCATTAATTTCCTCTGTTCTGACTTGAACATAAGGTGAAATTGCACGACGGTGGGCAATACAGATGGTTGTCTCGTCCCGATTTGGATCTGCTAAAGCTGTGGCTATATTAGCCAGTGCATCAGCTTGAGCATTTTGTGATCTTGGGACATACGAAAATGTCGGTTCTGAAGGGAATTCCAACATTAACTCTCTGACATAATCATACAAAGGGATTAATTCTTCTTTTCTGATGGCATAATCCCCATTGACTTGTTTGATTACCAGGTCTGAATAACCTTTAACCTTTAAGTGATTCACTTGTGCTTGAAGCGCTAACTCCAAGCCTGTAATGAGAGCTTGGTATTCAGCTTCATTATTGGTACCACCTTCCCACAACAAAAAGGAATAAGGTAACACTGCCTTATCTGGAGAAATGAGCACAATTCCTAAACCAACTTTGTTGAATTTAGGATTTTCCATTTTCTTCCCTGTTGGACTTCTAGAAGCACCATCAAAATACATTTCCCATGTTTGACGACTCTCTTGAATAGAGAAAACTTCCTCATCAGGGAGTTCGATATCGGAATACGTGTCTTCCACTGAAGGATGTTCAGCCAGGAAATCAGCCAGAGCTTGGCCCTTAATTTCCTTTTGAGACACATACTGAATGTCGAACTGCTGTAGAATAACCACCCACCTTGCCAGACGTCCTGTAAGCATTGGACGACTAAGGATGAATTTGAGCGGATTATTACGAGATACCAATTGGACCTCATGATGTTGCAGATAGTGTCTCAGTTTCTGAACTGCAAAGATTAATGCTAGGCAGCACTTGTCAATACTTGAATACCGGGTTTCTGCTTCAAGCATAGTTCTACTGAGATAGTAGAGACTATTTTCATTCCCAGCATCATTCTTTTGAGAGGGAAAGGCACCCAATGATCGCTCTAAAGCTTTCAAATAGAGGATAAGAGGTCTACCCTCAAAAAGTGGCATGAGTACTGGTGGACTCAAGAGGTATTTCTTGAGAACATCAAATGCTTCTTGACATTCTTCAGTCCACTGGTATGTGACTCCATTCTTCAATAATTTGGTAAAGGGTAATCTTTTGCCTGCCAAATTGGCGATGAAACGCCGAATATAGGTTAATTGTCCTTGAAGTCCTCTTAATTCTTTCAAATTCTGAGGAGGTGACATACCAAGGATTGATTTGGTCTTCTCAGGATCGACTTCAATACCATGATGGCGTACAACAAGGCCGAGGAATTTTCCTGAGGTTACCCCAAAAGCACATTTTAAGTTGTTCATCTTCAAATTATGTTGTCGAAGCTTGTGGAATATGACTTCCAAATCAGCCAAGTGATTAGAACGTTGTTTGGATTTAACCACCAAATCATCTACATAGTATTCAACAAACTTCCCTAAAAGAGATTTGAAGATACGATGCATGGCGCGTTGATATGTTGCACCTGCATTCTTTAAACCAAAGGGCATCACCCGGTAACAAAACACACCTTGAGGAGCTCTGAAGGCTATATATTCCTTATCTTCTAGGGCCATTCAGATCTGATTATATCCAGAATATCCATCCATGAAAGAATGTACTTTATATCCAGCTGTCACATCAATTAAGAGTTCTGTAATCGGAACTGGGAAATCATCTTTAGGACAATACCGATTAAGATCTCTGAAATCGATGAAAACCCTAATTGTCTGTTCTTCTTCTTTACAGGGACAATATTATCCAACCACTTGGGATATTGAACTTCTCTGACGAAGTTATCTTTGATCAGCTTATCCACTTCAGCTTCAATTTTGGAAGCATAGGTTGTGTGTGTTCTTCTCACAGATTTCTTGAATCCTTGATGTTCTTTTGGAAAACCCAAATGATGGGTGGAAACATCAGGATCAAGGCCATGCATTTCTGTATAATTCCAAGAAAAAATATCTTTATTTTGCTTTAGAAAAGAAATATACATCTCTTGCTCTTCAAGGGTCATGGCCGCACTAATTAAAGTGGGGCGTGGATCTTTCTCTGTACCCAGATTTATTTCTCTGAGTTCATCCACAGTGGTAGAGATACCCTCTTCAAATGCTGGAGGATCATCTCTAAGATCTTCCTCTTCCTCTTCATCATGTGTTATTTCTTCCGTTTCTACTTGCAAAGTAGATGAAAAAACGAAATTCTCATGATCATAAGAGATATCAAAATTTTAACATTTTCAAGAAGAAGCTTCCATTTCCGTCCCTATTGAGGATAAAGGGTCTTCTTTGGGAAATAAGGAGGAGATTATGGATTGAGAATCGACATCATTATTCACCTCTGGTGTTGCTATAACTTCTTCTGGCCTGATTAGCGAAGTATAGACTTTATGGATTTCAGCAGATGAAATGAAAACATCACCACTTATGCTTTCATCACTGCTTGGTAAATTACCAATTCCTCCCATGTTGTCTGGCTCGATTGTCGTAATTGACATTATGGATCTTTCCATAAGAGTATTTTGATTTGGGCCTATTTTGTCAATTTGACTGATAGGTAACACATAATCTATACTCACATGTGAAAATGGATTTATTGGAATTTTCTCCAAACCATATGGAGCATTAACTTTGGTAATTTCCTTCATTGTAGATTTTTCTCTTCCCTTCATGTGATAAAATTCCGCCTCAATGTATTGAGACTCACATGTCTTGAACGGGGCTATTCACCATACAATGTTCCAACTTGACCATCGAAACAGTATTTGAGACATTGATGGTATGATGACGGAATAGCTGCATGCTGATGTAGCCAGGGTCTTCCAAGAAAGATATTGAAAGCTGAGTCCTGATCAACAATCATGAAATCTTAATTGGAAAAAAGATCTCCAAACTGAGTTCTGAGTGTAACTTCTCCCAGTGGTTCTTGTTCATTTTTATCATATCCTTGCAACATCATGGTAGAAGGAGATAAATCAGATTCCGTGAGGCCCAATCGATGAAGTGTACGAATGGGCATGAGGTTGACTCCTGAACCATTGTCAATGAAAGCTCTTCGAACATCTATACCATTGACTTTTCCAGATAAGTACAAAGGTTTTATGTGCCCATGCACAACATTATCTTCATCTTTATCAGTAAAAGATATCACTGCATGGCATTCTGCAGGATTATTCTCTTTGTGATAGATTTCAGCTGCAGCAATTTCAGTTTCAAACTCCTGAGGACTTGACAAAGCTTCGATAAGTGCTTCCCGAAGATCTTTTGACAGATTCAAAGAATCCAAAATTGATAACTTGGATGGTACTTGGGCCAAGTGTTTCAATATATCATACTTTTGATCTAGAGGTATGTGTTTCCCAATAGGAATATTCAGTTTAGCAGGTACCTTGGAAGCAGATGCTTTGGAAGCTGATGCATCTTGTATTGAAGTTGGCAACATCCTTGGGTTTGTAAGATTAGACTGATTAGATCCATTTAATTTCTAAGATAAATAAGATGGAACCTTTAATCGGTCTTCCAAAATAACTGTGCCAAAACTGAGTTGGCCATTGGCAGAAGAACTTGCTTTTTCTTTTTGAGCTCGCTGAAGGGCTCTACCACGAGTTTCTGTTGCATATACAGTGCTAGCAGGGGTAGAATTAGAGTAGTGGCTTCAAAAAGATCCACGTCATCCCCTATATCCTGAACCTCTAGAACTTCCTCAGGTTCCCTTATTTGATACAGGGAATTCAGGCTCATCAAGACTGGAATATGGATCTGTTAATTGAATCATATTAACAGAACCAAAGATTAACTCTTCATCTGATAAAGACTCTGCCTGGTTAGCCTGTTTAGGTTGTGCCGTTTGATGGGGTGGTGCCCGTGGCTTTGAAGTAGATGGCATGAAATCTTCCAGAGTCAAAGACAATTTAGGCTTTGCTACATACTCATCTTCTCCTAATTCCTCTTTCTTCTTTGAATTGCGCTGCCCTTTTGAGGATTTATCTTTTGATGGAGGCTTTACTGCAGTTTATGTAGGAGACACAATTGGCTTCTTCAATTGTGTTCGCAAAATGGAATGGGTCTGATTGATTGTCTTTCTGACCATCCAATCATCATATTTTTTCGCAGTTTTGCTTTTGACTTCCTGCCATTCGCCTCCTTCCTCTGGATCTGTAGCGGTAATACACGCTACATGAGCTGAAGAACCCTTCAATTGGACTTGTCCCAAGTCGACCATCTTTTGCAGGAGGTCTTTAAAGACAAAACACTCCTGGATGGGATGCCCCAACATTTGATGAAAGGGATAATAATTGGGACGGTCTTCATCTCCTTCCTTGTTTGGCCTCTTCGGCACTGGTAAATGAACCAAATTATTTTCCAGAGCTGAAATGAAGTAACCAGGAACTTCCTCACTTCGGAAAGAGTAAGTTTTACTCTTCAAATCCTCAAATTGTTTTCGTCGTTGATCTTTTTGATCATTTGGAAGAAAAAACCTTTGTTGTTGGCGTTCAGGAGGTGGAGCCCTTCGAGAAGATGAATGTTTTGAAGTAGAAATAGGTACAGGTGCTTGTTTGAGCATAACTGTAGCAGTTTCTGCTTTACCCATTCTTCTTCCTAGAGCTGATGGAATTACACGAGATTTAACCTTAGACTGTATAAGGGAATCTTCAATCTGTTGAGCGATTGAAGTAAGGTCTCGAAACCCTCCTGTGTATTTCACAGGGATCAATGGCGTGTGTAATTCGTCATGCAGATTTTCTACATAGATTGGCAACAATTACTCCTGAGGGAGTGCTAAACTCAAGGAATACGTTAATCCCTTCCAACGAGCAATGAAATCAGAGACTCTTTCATTCTCCCTTTTCTTGCAGTTTGTAAGATCGAAAACTGTCGTTTTTGGAAAAGTTGAGCTAAACTGCAGAAGGAATTTTTGAAGAAGATCTTCCCATCCGATGATTGACCGGGATTGCAAGCTTGTGTACCAGACAAAAGCTGGTCCTTGCAAGGTTCGCACGAAGCATCTGAGTTTCACTGCTTCTTGCTGCTCTGGAGTTCCCATCATAGGATCACAACAAGACACGTAATGCGTCAAATGTTGTTCGGGGTCGCCTGATCCATTGAAAGTAGGGAAAACAGGGTTTCCAAAACTGGATGGAGGAGAAATTCAATCTACCCATTCAGGGTAAACTTTTTTTCAGGATGAACTTGCGCTCGTTTCCCTTCCATTGTTTCTAACCGAGCTGTTAATGACTCAATAGTAGTTATTAACTTTTGAGAAACATCAGGTTGAACTAGGTTTTGGGTAGGTGCAATGAATGGAGCTTGGATAGACGTGATGGTTGGTGCAGCAACTGATGGTAGTGCTGCCAACCATTGTTGCGTTTGACCCGAAGGATTAGACCTCTGAGGGTGTACTGATAAAGGAGGATATTCCTGATCCATCTCAGTAGTTACAACAAATTCCTTCGGCTGTCGGACTTCAACATTCTTAAGAAGAAGACTACTCTGAAGTAGTTCTGCATTCAACCTTCTTAATTCTTTCATTTCTTCCTCCTGTTGTGCAAACCTTTGCTCTAATGAGATCGATTGACCTCCTTCAGAGGAAGGGTGAGAAGTAACCTGATTCTTTCCTTTCCCCTTATTGGATCCTTTTCGGAGAGGGGGAAGTAGGTTACTTGAAGGAATACCCAGATTTTGGGTAAGCCTTTGATTATGTGTGCGCACACCTTCTTCATTTAGGTCTGTGTGCGCAACTTCTTGAGCAGGAACCTCTTCGTCTGATCCCTCTGATTGAGCCTCATCTGGTGAATCAGCAGCAACGGCATTGATGACATTAATGGATGCATATTGCATGGAATCCATTCTATCAGCATTTCTGTGATATTTTCTTCTTCTATGTCCATGATGAGACATGGCATTCCGTTGACTTGATCCCTTAGGAACTTCTTGGAGAACCGTCACTTGGAGAGAATCTCCTGATAGCTTGGCTCTTCGTTCCTCTTGAGGCTTATTCCCTAATCGAGAGAATACTGACTTTCTCTGAGGGAGGGATTGAGGATTTGAAAAAGTCCCCAGTCCGGGGGACTGGGGATGTTCCTACAGCTTCCGCTCAACTCCTCGAATCCCATTTGTTGACTCTGAGGGTTGGGTTAGAGAAGTCCCCAGTCTGGAAAGCTGGGGTGTCTCTTGACATGCTATGTCTGAGATCTTTTTAAAATCTCTCTTGATCTTGCGAATCTTAGTTCGGAAATTAGCTGGATGCATTAACCTGTATCCACTTTTATCACCTGGTTCAACAGACCGTTGGATGATTTCCGAAACTTCTGTCATTTGATGACGTGTTTGCTCCAGACGAGAGGCTTGTGCAATATTCTCGCCTGCTTGATGTAGGAGGAATTCAAAAACTTGTTCTCTATATACTTAATTTTGAGAGGAACTAGTTAAAGACTGTTCTTGAGCAAGCTTTTGATTATGAACAAAGCCCATTGACTTTGGCCGGCCATTGGCAATAACATTGCATGAGACCATTTTCGGTGGGCTTTGCTGACCGGAAAGCACTGTGAAATGTAGTTCTCCGTGAACACCCCATCCTCTGATATGAACATCAGATAGAGCATTGGCAATTAACTGACGCAATTTTTTTAGTGCGCCAAGGCATGAACGTTGAAGGGTTATCTGTTGCTTTTCATCCTTCGGATACCGAGAGACTGATAGAGATGCCAAATCAATCTGACATTGTAGCCCTTCTATTATCATAAGATGATTTTCATATTCATCGTAAGATAATACCTTCTTCTTTAATTGACAAAGAGTTTTCCATATGTTGAGACGAATATCATGGATTCCATCATCCGTCAACATCTTTGGAATGTCGTACTGGGAGTCATCCAAAGGCCAAAACATGACTGGTACTTCACATTTTCCAGTTTTTTCCTCATGTTCAGCATTTCCTAATTATCATTAAATGAAGATTCTTCTACCTGTTTGGACCAGAGTTGGTGTTTCCTTATTGCTTCATCGGATTCAACAAGATTGGTAGAGATATCACTATTCATGTTGGAAGATGAATGACCTAGGGATGGTTCGGAGAATAACCTGAACCCCAGGCTATCTTCTGATGGAGAAAGAGTTTCACCTGCCGATAGTAAAGCATCAGACATGACTGGTTTTATGTTTGCAAGTGCCTTGATATAGGAGGGATTTCTCGTCACTACATTGCCTTCTGAAGAATTTTCGAGACAACGTGAATCACTACTGCGGAGAGGACTTTCGCAGCGAAGTTCATCACCATGAGGAGAAACATCATGATGGGTTACAGCAAAATATGAAATCTCTTGCTCCTTGGTCTTCTGACCACACAGAGGGTTCCTGTGGCTCTCATCTGAAGAAGAAACTTCAAGATTGACCGAATTTTCATGAAGCAAGTCTTCATGAGGAAGTGTCTGTTGAAGACCTTCAGAATTAATGTTCCTGTTATTGGGAACTGAGGGAGTAGAATCATGAATTCCTACAGATAAATTTCTGAGGGCTTCAAGAACTCCAGCATCGAGCAAGTCTTGGTTACAGATTGGCCTTTGATCTCCTGACTGTGCTGGGCAGATCTTTTTCTTAGATGCCTTCTTACTCGCTTTAGAAACCACTTGATGACGAAAGTGATTTCTCTGAGAAGGTGTATGTGCCTAATCAGGAAAGATGGTCAGGTTAGGCTGACGATCTCCACTCAAATCAGGTGTATGTGCCTGACTTGGTTGTCCGTATGATATAGGGGAGTATGCCCCATAACCCTCTTGGACTGGAACAGATGTGTGTGTCTGTTACGGAGTGAATCATTGATGTGTCACTCCACTGCTAGGGATAGATTTATGTTTCTGTCCCTATGATGATGCTGAAGCTGTTATGATATCCTGGAAAGCATCCAGAATATGAGCAGGAATTTGCTTCTGCTCTTTCACCATTGACAAAATATGTTTGGTGACTTCAGCCACCGGAACGGGGATATACATCCATTCCGGGCTTGGAGTAGGTGTATGTGCATGCTCATGTCCTCCTTTTCCTGTCAGTGGATCCTGACAGTACTCAAGTGTGGAGGCAGAAAGTTGAGTCTGCCTCCTGTTTGTCGTCGGGACTTTCCGACTGACTTCTCCGTGCGCTACCAAGCGAGACTATTGGTAGGCTTGATTAGTATTAGCAGGTGTATATGCCTGCTGATTACACTTCGCCAAATGTGGTTGACGAGATCGATCATATGTAGTCAGACGAGCCTGATGACTAACTGGTGATGTATAAGCAGGTGTATGTTCCTGTCTATGGTACTCCGCCAGAATTGCCTGGCGGGATCGGCTTGATGCTGCCAGACGAGTCTGCTGGACAGCGGAATTAAAACGGTCAGGTGATTGTGCCTGCTCGTTATTTGCCACCAAGTTAGGTTGGTGGACTTCTCCGGAGATGGAAGGGATGACAATCTGCCTATTGTTAACCGGATTCTGTCTCTGGCGGTTCATCTTGCCTGCTCAGGTTCGAGGAACCTGAGCTGAATGCCTAGAGTCGGTACCCTCATCATGTTGAGGGCGCACTACCGCACGAGTCTGGCGGTGATTGTTGATGGGAGCCCTTGAGAAGGACTCTTGTCTTTTTGAATTAAGGTCCTGCGGGACCTGCTCATTCACATCCTCAGAGTAAGGGAGTGAATGGAAATTGCGTTCCGGGGATAACCACCCGAAATGGTTGGAGACGGTAGTCATCACCGTCTGCTTCTTGATCGCTGGCCGCCGTTGTCCGGACGACCAGGTAGAGTTGTTAACATGGAGGGCTTGACGAGCGGCCTCCAGAGTTGGGATAGTACCGTTGCGACGGTACTCCTTAACCAGTGCATTAGAAACCCAGCGTTGAAGATGCTGAGTTGGTGATGTCATCCTCAGAGCGGATGACGTTCCAGCAGGAGTAGTAGCATTGGTTTTCACAGCAGCAGACCTCACAGTAGAGGTGTTCACAGTAGCAGTATTCACAGAGGTGAATTTAAGAAAAGCCATTTTGCAGAAGATCTTGAGAAAAGAGTTCCTGTTCCATATAACATACATAATCAAGATGAATCTGGCCACTGCATCTTTTGGATGAGCACATGTCAATGATTGCATTGTTGGCCCAAGGGGCCTAACAAATAAGATGAATATCACTTTAAATTGGTTAAGGATTCATGTCGGGTTCACCATTTTTGTTTCGCACGGATATCGGGGATGACCTCCTGGACGGGAGATTCAAACGTTCCGATCGGTTTCTAGCGGGTTTCTTCGTAGAACCATAAACATCCAATGATTCCACATCCGTTCGGACCCACTTTCCAAAGGTAGGCGCTCATTAGCTTGTGGAATGATGAGGATTAGGAATTTTCATTGGTCGAGAGGATGGGAGGTCGGACTCATCACACCTTTTTGAGGGGAATTATTGTCTACTCCGGGACTCTCTTTATAGATTTAAGTTATGTTCGTGAATCCTTATTACATTACCAAGTATAAAATGTGATTTCCTTTATTTTTAACAATCAATGATTAAATATGCAAGAAATTTAGAGAATCTTTTATATGTATTCGAGGTTCTTCATCAATAGAGAATCATCTATATCTGTTTAGAGATTCTTGGTCAATGGTATCCTTCAAAACATTTATATAAAAGTCTATTGGTCATTATGATGACTAGGCTGGTTTTAAAGCCACTCAGTGGGGCACTTGAAGTTTATCGTCATTCAAAAAGACAGGGATTATTTCAAAGTTGGGATCGAACCCATAAATGGGCTACCTACGTATCCTTTGTTTTGGAAAAGGAATCAGAACCCACGTAGTTCGAGTAATGGAGTATGATGTTTATGATTGATGGCTAAAAGAAGAATGTCATAATTAATTTTACACTCTAAGCTCACGTGAGACATGCTCGGTGTGAGAAACAAGAGGTATTGGTAAAAATTAGACAATTGTGCCATGAAAGATGAAATGATAAGAAATTGTTTGGGGCTTAGGTATGTATGACTGCCCAGATAGATTAAGGTTTAGGATTCACTTTTAGAGAGAAAATCCAGGAACATGGTCCATAAAGGTATATGTGCTTTATGGAGATTTGAATACTCTAATCTTGGGGCTTACTCCTAAGGAGGATGCCCAAGTTAGGAGGGGACTTATGATTGGGTTTTACTCCTGAAAAGGAAACCCAAATCAAGGGTAAATTAGGACTGGTTAAGAGAAATTTAAGGGGGCTTGGGGTTTACTCTTGAAAAGGAAACCCAAGATTATGACTGAGTCTTATTCCTGAAAAGGAGACCCAGGTTAGGGGACTTGGGGCTTACTCCTAAGAAGGAAGCTCAGGTTATGACTGAGTCTTCCTCCTGAAAAGGGAGACCCAGGTTGGGGATTAAGGTTTGGGGCTTACTCCTGAGGATGATGCCCAGATTTATGACTGAGACTTATTCCTGAGAAGGAAGCCCAGGTTAGGGGACTTGGTTTGGGGCTTTCTCCTGAAGAGGATGCCCATATTTAGGGATTGGGTCTTATTCCTAAGGAGGATGCCCAAGTTAAGGATTTCAAGTTTGGGGCTTACTCCTAAGGAGGATGCCCATGTTTGGGAACTTTAAGAATTTGGGGCTTACTCCTAAGGAGGATGCCCATGTTTGGGAACTTTAAGAATTTGGGGCTTACTCTTAAGGAGGATGCCCAGATTAAAGAACTTATAACTGGGGATTATTCCTGAAAAGGAGACCCAGGTTAAGGATTCTCTCATCTTAAAGGATGAGGTTGAGTGAATGAACTCTCAATCTTTGGTGACGTAAAGATGTTTAAATCACTAGGTTTTGAGAGATATTTCACAGAATTCCTTTCAGACAAGGTTGTCAAATCAAGAAATCATGCCATAAATGGCTTTGAAGATTATCTTGAAGACTGAATCTTGAATAGGAATGGTGAAATGGCTTAAGAGGGGTAAAATGGGCAAGATGGGCACCCAAAAAGGTAGGGGCGCGCAAGTCTTGAAAGGCGCGCAAGTCCTGCGGCGGCGCGCAAGTATTGGTCGCGCAAGTATACTTGTGCGGCACATGGTGTACTTGCGCGATTTTCAACCAGTATTGAAATACTTGAGCGACTCTTTTTTAAACCCTTTAGAATTTTCTTGAGGTTCTTCCAGAAAAGGGACGCGCAAGTTATATTGAAGGAAATAAGTCGGCGCGAAAGTGTTTGATAAGTTTCAACACTTAGGCCTTCCTTCTTCTCTTTAGATCTTCCATTCTAGGTAATAAATTACCTTAGAAGTGTTCCGGAAGCTTTGAGAAGAGACTTGGGCGTCGGGAGCTTCAATCCGAGTTTCTGGAAAAAAATCCTCTTGAATGGGGGGCCCACAGGGTCTATTTATAGGAAAAAGAAGACCGCGGGCGGTTACCGGGCGGTTACCACTTAGGTCGCGCAAGTCACTTGCGCGACGAAGAGCGTCGCGCAAGTGTACTTGCGCGACAGTTAGATAACCTGCGTGGTGAAGTTGTTGTTGATCCATTCTTCCTGCCTTTGTTGATTTTTGATGTTTTCTTCAAAGGATGAATCACTTTGAGCTCGGATGTTCCCATTTTCCGATCTTTATATTCTATGACGAAAGGAGCGTCAACAATATGCTATGCCTCTTATTTATGTTATGAGAATGCGAGATTGATGACATGAAAATTTGACCACCAAACCAAATCATAAGATTGGGGTCTATCTACCATGGTTTCTTCAAGTATGATGTAATACGTATCTAACATATATCTTGTACAAGAACCATTCTTTAGGAATCTATCTTTGGGAAAAGAAGGCGGTATCAGTAGGGCATCCATTTAGGAACACCCGATGAAGGGTTTATTCTTTTATTTAATTATTTCATGGTGTTTTTTAAAAATGGAACACATTTCACCAATCTTTAACTTGCAATGGATTGATCTAGACATTGTTAGTGGTACCCCACTGGGATTTATCTCACACCCTTCTTGGTCCTCCTTTGGTACCCAAGAAGACATAATGATAGTAGGAATTAATAAAGGGATGGATGCAGATTCTGATTCATGGTTGTTTTTATAGGATGGATCATAGGGAAAAGGACTAAGGATATGCTCAAGATGCTTATAGTAATTTTTTTCCCATTTTATATATTTTTACAGAAAGTATTATATGCTTATATCTTCTAATCCCCATAAATTTTCATTATTGTATAACATCATGATACCATCACCATTTTGAATCAAATGATTATTAATATTCTTCCAGTTTTTTACTTTTAATTTTTGGGTTTATTTCGATTATTTTTACTAATAGTTGCTTAATTATTTTATTGTGATCACTCTGATCAATGAGGGATTAGTCTCCCCACATACACATCCTAGGCCCTTGCTGCTAGTCGATAGTAACTATCGTTTGGGGAGGCGTGGTTGAGGTATTTTGGCCACCGTCTTGGGGAATCGTTATGTGGAACTTTGTGTGGGATACTACAAAGTAAAATAAGATCACTTTTTAAATTTTTTTTCTTACTATTTTTTGGTTATAAAATATACTATGATACCAAAATTTGTCAATGAGACTATTCCTAGGTGTATCTAACCCACATACAGTGGAAACCCAAATTTCTTGAGATGGATATATGCTGCTATTCTTGCACTGTTAATGTTTTACTGATTTCACTATTGAGTGATGCACATTATTTCTGATGTTAATATTAATTATAAAGGTTTTAACATTATGGTATCTCTTTTAACATATCCCAATGATATGAAGGTGTATCAAGAATGTATCATTCTAGGAACAATATGTTTAACATTTCATGAATTTTTCCAAATCATACTTACGATTCAAATTGCATTGCCTAGGTTGTATGTAATAGTTGTTTGGGCCTTATTGCGCATTAATTATTATATATAGAAATGTTATAATTATTCTTTAAAGAACATGTTATTATTTTGATTAATTAGATTCCCAATTAAAATTTATAAGGCTTATGGGCCCTTATAAATTGGAATGTTGATCCACTTAATTCAACCATTTAAAAGGAATTGAAATACATAAATTAATGAAAATGAATACCACCTTTAAAATTAAATGGTCAACATATATGTGGTAATGAGAGACTTTATCCTAACCCTAATTTTTATTGGATAGTAGGGTATGAATCCAGTGACATTTATGTAACCTTTTATTTCTACCTAGTCCTTGCATTATGATAAGGCAAAATGGTTTATTTCGTTTTTATAAGGGCATTATGTCTTTCCATTCTGTAACACTTTCTCAATCTGTTATAAATCCTTCCTGAAAAAATGCTATTGGAAAATTGTAGAGTTATGCCACCACGAAGACCTATCTATGTATGCCAGTAGAGTGGTGACGAGCATAATTCTATGGTGGTGGTCCCTAAGCCACATATAGTACTTCTAATAGTTCCACTTGAGTCCCCTCTTACTGATATTCAACTGGCAGCCAATGCTTAGTTCTAGGAAAATTTTCTTTAGTTCATGCAATCTCTTTAGGGTGCTCCCTAACCTGCCCCTATTATGCCAAACCCGACTCGGGACATTCAGTAGTATCATCCTCCCACAGTCTCAGGGGTGGGAAGACCTTATGCAGGTGAGTCATGGATAGAGGTCGTGGTATCAATCTTCAACTATCTTGATATTCCTCTAGAGTGGAGGGTCAATCTTTCTACCTACATGATCCATGATTCCGCCAAGGGCTGGTGGGACATCATCTCTTATGATAAGTATCATAAGGGTATGGTATGGGAAGACTTTTAGATAGGCTTCTACGAACACTTATTCTCATATACTCCACGGGAGGACTACACGGGACAGTTCATGAATATTTAGAAGGTAAAATGACTATTCTAGAGTATTCTTCTTGTTTCACCATACTCCAGCGTTTCATCACGTCTCGGACTGATGATGAATTGATGATTATGATTCATTTTTATAATTGGATCATTTATTCTATTTTCTCATTGGTGAATGTATTTATGTTGAATACCATTATAGAAATAGTAAATCGGGACCAATTTAATGAAGGTAATCTAAGTGAGGCTGGCAATGTGGGCCTAGGTGGTTCAGTTTTGAGGTAGGGAATAAGATCTTCTAGAATCAGAAAGTCCCATTTTGAGGGTGCATGTGGGGGTGGTTCCTACTAGGAGACATGAATTGGAAGATCCATAGTGTTTCACCAGTGTGGATGGTCAAGACATTAGAATCCTCTGTGTATGAGGAACCGGATTGAATGTCAAGTTTGTGGTAGGATGGGTCTCCTTTTGCACCTATTATAGTCTTTAAGGATACTACTAACACCTATATTAGGTACAAGATATGTGAGTCCGCATTAGGCTAGGATTTGGACTTCTGATATCCGATCATGCTGAGGTGGTACTAATTATGGACGAGGTAGTCAATTCCTTGAGATTTAGTGAAATTTGGGTGGATTTTCTTAGGCTAGTTTGGAAGCATCTCAAAGACACAGTTCATACCATATTTATTCCCTAAATATTGTTACTGAGGAGTAGAGTCCAAGTCAATCTTATGTTATAGGTACTATTCAATTATCCTCTACTTTAGTTTTTAGACTTTTTAATATTGTTTCATCACACGCCATTTGTCCTAACGCAATTGTGGAAAGCCTGGGTCTTGAAATTGAGTACTTTTGTGGCATTATGTATCTCTACAAACCATTAAGATTCAGAATAAATGGTATATGCTAGTTATTTGAGTTAACCCTTAAAATAGTTGGGTGTCATTTTTTACAGAGTATCTTATTCCTTGAGATGACCGGCTTGGACATCGTTCTTGGTATGTACTAGCTAGTGCCTTATTATGCCCCGGGGGATTTATATCATATACAATTTTCCATTACATCACTTGAGGGAAACATGTATATCCATAAGATAGAATGGTACTTCCATGCGATTTGAGATGGACCAAATCATAGAGTGCAAGTTGGGGTGATAGCTGAGATGGAGAGTCTCCTTACGAGAGACCAAGTAATGCAGTTAGAAGAATTTCCTCCAATAGTGGATAATTTCAAGGAAGTAATCCCTAATTATTACTAATGATTACATCCATAGATATAGGTTTATTTCACTATATAGGTAGTTACTAGTGTGGAACTAGTGTCCATTTCTCCCTATAAGAAGACACCTACAAAGCTCCAAGAACTCAACATGTAGCTTGAAGATCTAGAGGAAAAGTGTCTTATCTAACCCAGAACATCAATATGGGGTTCGCCAATCCTTTTTCCTAAGATGGAATATGGTACACATATATTAATAATGGATTACTAATGACTTAACCTAATTATGGCGAATAACCAGTATCCACTACCTTGTATATATGACATCTTCAACCATCTCTATAGAGAATCTATTTTCTCTAACATAAATTCAAGTTCGATCAACCATTAGGTGCATGTGAGGTCGTTAGACATACTATGTAAAATTTTCTTTTTTAGGAATGTTTTGTAAGAGTACTTAGTTATATTGTTCATCATGATGAACACACCATCAGTCTTTATGGATCCGATGAATCTGGTTTTCCACCCATGTCTTTATTTCATTATGGTAATCTTGGTAGAAGATATATTAGTGTATTCATGTTATATACATGACTATTCTAATTATCATTATACCATTATAATCATCTTTAGAACATGATGAATACACTAAGCGAGCACAAAATATATGTGAATATCAGCACATGCAACTTTTGGATCAACAGTGTTCACTTCATGGGTCATATCATATCTATGGAAGGCATGTCAGTTTACCCAGAAAAGGTGAGAACTATGGTTTCTTGGGATAAACCTAAGAATGTGTTTGATATACACAAATTCATGGGGATAGCTGGCTATTATAGAAAATTCATCTACATCTTCTCACATCTAGTAGTGATGCTCATGGGATTGACCATGAAGTGTGTGAATTTAGTCTAGTATGAAGCTTGTGAGACATCATTTAAAGAGTTAAAGGGAGACCCAGTTCAACTCTTTTCCTAATTCTGCCAGTTCTGGGAAGAAGCTATACTTTCTTCTGTGATGATTCGGGGATGCCATTGGGTGCAATTATGACGTGAGGAGATTGATTCCTGGCATAGTAGTCCCTCCAACTGAGGTCACATGAGTAGAAATACCCTACAAATGACCTCAATCTATCACTAATGGTACATGTTCTATGATGTAGGAGGCACTAATTTTAAGGGAAGATATTAATTATTTACATGGATCATAAAAGTCACAAATACATCTCTAGACAGTGAGATTTGAATCATAGGTAGTGAAGGATGGTGGAATGCATACAATCTTTTGATTTTGAGATTTCTTGAACACCCAGAAAAGGAAATTTCATAGCAGATTCCTTGAGCTGAGAGTTGTAGACACATGCTATCAAGGAGGCCAGCAGCAAATGTTAATTGATGGATCTATTATCTATGATAATTGTTTAGGTTCCTGGACAACTTGGTAAACAAGTCTTAATAGCTATATCCGTGGCATCCT
Organism: Viscum album; assembly: GCA_963277665.1. Taxonomy (NCBI): domain Eukaryota; kingdom Viridiplantae; phylum Streptophyta; class Magnoliopsida; order Santalales; family Viscaceae; genus Viscum; species Viscum album. The sequence goes on along the minus strand of OY728157.1, from coordinate 193,765,745 downwards.
CCCTTATGAAGTGGGTTCATATGAGGAAATTATCTAATTCTATGGGCCTCATCTTGAGGGACTCTGTCACAAGAGATAACCTGCCTTCTAGTTGTGTTTTTAATGGAAGTGAAACCCTACTATTTCATAGACATGTTTGGGTTCTTATAGATATACGAGAGGATTTAATATGGGAATCACATGATTATATTTGGGAAGTTTATCCTAGTCTTACCATGAAGTATAGAGATATATATGATCTGTATTGGTGGACAGGTATGAAAAGGTTGATATCAGGATTCATCACATAGTGCTCCACTTATCAACAGGTGAAGCTAAGGCACCAGTGACATGGTGGACATCTAGAGACTCCCTCTAGTTCTGAGTTGAAGTGGAATGATGTTTCTTTTGATTTCATGACATTATTTCCAAGATACCCTTAGAGAAGTGATGTAATATGGGTGATCATCTAAAAGTTTACCAATGTTTCTCACTTCTTACCTATCTAGGAAATATTATCTTTTGATGAGATAGGAAAGCATTACATCCAAAAGATAGTGTCAATTCTTGGTCTACTGTATTCTATCATTTTAGACGAGATGCCACTTTCAAATCATGGTTCTATCAAGGGTTTTATAAGGCATTGGATTCCAAAGTTCTCTTGAGTATAGCATATCACCGTTAGACTGAAAATCATTCTCATCGGACAATACAGGTTTTAGAGGATATGATTTAGGCAAGCTTACTTGATTTTGGATGTTTATAGGAAAATCATACTCATTTGGTTTAGTTTTCTTACAAAAATAGTTTTCAGGAAATGATTTTTATGGATTTTTATAAAGCCTTATATGATTGATCGTTCAATTAACCTTTATATTAGCGTGAGGTAGGTGATGTAGCTTTAACAGGTCCTCGTATAATTCAGGAGACTACAATGAAAGTCAAACTGATTCAAAATAATATGGATATAGAACATTCTATGAATAAGTCTTATACTGATATTCATCATATACCTCTAGAGTTCAAGTTGTGAAATCGGGTCATTCTATTTGTATCACCTATATTTGGTCATAGAATAATTAGGAGATGGGGAAAATTATCACATTACTATGTTGGGTGAGTAACCTATCAGTTTATATTACCTCATAGGTACAATTACATGCATGATATATTCCACATATATCATATTTTACAACATCATTCTAAATTATCTTATTCATTTGAACCCGTGGATATTGAGCTTTAAGTGGATGCATCCTTTGAGGAGTATTCAATATGTATCATTGATCGGAGTATAAAGGCTCCCTGAGGCATGTCGGTTCCTCTGGTCCATGTGTTATGGTGGCACTAAAGTATACAAGATGAGACCTAAGAGTGAGAGGATGATGTATGTGCATAGTGGTCAAGAAATTTTCCACAATGAAGTATTACAACCCTTAAAAGGGATACTCGTGGATGAGATATCATAAGGAGGTGAGGTTGTAATGTCTCATATTTTCTCAAAGGTACAAAACGTTTTTTTTGTTCAATTTCTTTTTTATGACTTATAATGACTCCTAATAGAGTCAAGGGGGTCTCATGTATGTCTAGTGATTCTTCGGAGCCTAGATACCCAATAATTAAAGAGGCGGACTAGGCCACACACTTAGTACAAATCGTACTACCCAGGCCGCATGGTTTCCCAAAACCATGCAGTTGAAGACATTGGGGTGTTGGGGCCACATGGTTTTTCTACAACTGTGTGGCCATAGGTACACACCCATGAGACCAAAATTAGGTTTTTGGGTGGTGGTTTATTTATGGTTTTCTAACAGTTATAAAAACTATGTTCCCAACCCTGCAAGGTTCCACTTTGAAGTAGTGCCTTGGTGCATGGTTTGTGTATGGTTTAGCCAACCATGTGGACAAACCATGTGCCCTTTTTTAAGGTTGAATTAACCATTTTTCCTTAATAAATATTTTGAAACTTCCTATTCTTTCTCCCTATATCCTCTAGCAGTTAAACCTTCATCTCTCATGTATGAGCTCCTCCTCCCTTCGTTATATGTTTGTGACAACTCCATCAATAAGAATCCAAATCTCCTACCATCAAAATCAATGGAAAGCCCTCGGTAATCTCTTCAATACTATCCTGTCTATTTCAAGTTTCCTCAATCCATTTTTGCGCTCTCTAGGAGAAACCATTTTAACCCTCATCTATAGATAACCTTAAACATAATGGATGAAATATCATAAACTGTTCATCACAACACATAGGAAGTAAATGGATAGATATCACTATTATATTCCATAAAATAATAAAAATCAACACATGCTATATACCCATGTTTTGAATACATGCCACAAGGATGAACAATATATCACTCCTCATATAAAAATAAAACTAATTGAGTTTTATGTATCAAATATCACTTTTTCAATGATCTATCATCATCATAATCCATTATGGTGAATGATCTATCACAAAACCAGTATCAAAATAAAATAAGTCATCATCACTGAACAAGGCATCATAAATTACAGGTAAATGATACCCTACCATTTTCATATTTATGTGGAAAATATGCCACCATCTAATAGCATGGGTGGATTAGTAATCAAAAAAACACCACATTTGGGTGGATGATATATCACTATTATCACTCTCAAAGTGGAAAAAATATGACCATATCAAGTCCAAAGGTAGACGATGCACCATTCGTACTGTCCTTATGTGGATAATAAACTGTTGGTATCTCATCTTAAGTGGTCGGTACACCATCGATATCAATTCATGGGTGGACATCATACAATTAGAATAGTCCCCAAGTGGATGATTTACCACCAGGGAAACTCTCATAAGGGGAAAAATCACCACCATTGGAAGTTTTCAAGTGGTTGATATACCACTAATACATCATTCAAGAGTTCATGAGGTGCTAATATTTTATTATTTTCATAGTGAATTATGAATCAATGGAACTGTTTAGGGGTGGATGAGAAACCATCAACCTTCCCAATGTCATTACTATACCTCTAGTGAACAAAGGTGGATGAGATGCCACCCCTAATTAACAATTTTTGGACAAACCCCAACTTATACCAATAATCCTAAAAACTGAATGATACATCACTAAAATTAAATTATTGGAATTTATAAACATTAAAAATATCAAATGTTTTTCTCAAAAGTTGTTAACCCTTGTCAAAATCTCAAGATTAGGCCATCTTACCGATAACATAGCTCATACTCAAGAAATTCCTCACCAAGGAAACTCAAGGGACATTATCTATGACAATAGGGTTGGTTCTTAGTCAGATAAACCCATAATGGGTTCAAAATAATGGTTTTTAACACATTTCAATATTAAATTTTTTCATTGGAGACCAAAGGTATTGATGGATGATAGTCGTAAAAAATGCACAACCTTACAAGGTTCTATTAGTGCCATCAAAATTTATGAAAACCAATTTAATTAAATTTTAGGGTGTATTCAACAAAGAATAATTTATCAAATTTCATATGATGTATTCTCTGTATAAAAACACACTAAGGTAACCAAGGGACTTCCTACCTATGACTAGTATGGTCCAACTCTTCAAAAACCACCCCCTGATCTAGACTCAAATGAACATAATCAAGAATCAAATAAAATTCCACTGAATTATTCGTAATCATTGATTAATGGATTAATAGTGAAAAAATAATTAATATAGAGAATATGAGTTATAGCCTTACCAATTTCAAACTCTTATGTTGAATGGATCTTAAAATTGATGATGAACAGATTGGATTTAACTCCTAAAAGAAGAAGTAAGAAGGAAAAAATGGAGCCTTTGGTTATACTAGTGAAAATGGCAGAAAATCTCATTTATATAAATTTTTTTAAAAAATATTTGTTTATTTTAACATTTTAAAATAAAACTATTGCTATACAATGGGTACCTAGTGTCCATTCGTAGGGTACTCACCCAGGGGTCACTAGCGACCCAATGGGCCACCTAGATGTTTTTTCTCCACTACCCCATCCACAGAGTATGTAATGGAATCTATCAAGTGATATATGTCCCAACACCTAGATTTTTTCCAAAAAAGATCCAACTTTTACTACTCAATAAATAATAAATACCCAAAATACATGAGGTATGGTGAAATTTTAATTGAAATCATACCTCGTACAAGTGTGGAATGTTATAGATTGGATAGCCTCTCATGGATAAAATATTAAAGGGATGATAATAACCTGTTATTATAACCATGGGTACATATAATTGGGTATTCAAAATAAATTTATAATTAATCATTACATTTGTATAAGAAAATAAAATGATTCAAAACCCTTAACTTTGTTAAGGATCTTAGCTTAGAGTTGGACTATAAAACAACAAAAAATATTCAACATCAAAGAGAGGTAAACAAGGTAAAATCTTTAATACATATGTAAGGAAAGAACATGAACTTTGTGTGAAGAGAAATGGGAAGTGTGGGTGAGTATTTATAGGTGTGGTGACTAGAATCCCTTATGATAAAGTATTGATTATTATTTTTCCTTATACCAAGTGCTTCACTTCTCACCAAAGTAAACCATTACCTCTATTAATGATCCACTATATTGGTTAGTGAAATAATTAGATAAAATAAACATGTTGGATGAATTTTATCATACCATCATATATATTATGTTATATTTACTGTATTCCACAATTTTTAAATAGTATTTTACTTTTTCTATAAAAAAACTATCCAATTCCACCCCTCACCTAATATCGATGTCTAAATTCAAAATATTTCATATATTTTTCAAAATTCATCTTCTAATTATGTGAAATTTAACTTTTAAATAAATATGAAAATTCTTAAAAAAAATGTTGTACCATAGTAAAAATTTATTTTATTACTAAAATAAATATCACATTAACACCACTTAACACCTAGATACATAACTCCATGATACATCACCATAATCCTTAATGGTAAGGTTTTAAATAAGGATACATTCATGGGGTGGTTCATCAAACATTTATCTAGTAATGATTTACATTAACTTGAATGTATCTTTTAGGAAATTTATCCACAATATTCAATTGTTGAGGTTCAAATTTGGTCTAGTCTTGGGAAAACCCTTCTGGTGATACCTCCTTCCAAAATAGTTGATAAATAATCCACATAGGGGGGTGTTTCTAATAATTGAGTCCATGGTTTCTCCCATCACCACTAATTAACTGTTGTTATTACCATTATTAATATAACCCAATTATAATAATTACTTTATATTGATTATATTATTGGGTTTCAAGAATTTAAAAAGTGAATTAGATAGATAGTGGGTGTAAAAGTGTTTGAAAAAAAGATATGTGGGATGGATTTTTAAAAAAAAATTAGAGGTATTTGTTTTCTGATAGAGCCATGTATAGATATTATAAAAAGGATACATTGGAAAACTACCAATGGAGAAGAGAAGAAGATTGTGTTAGCCAATATATAGCTTCTACGATAGAACAGGTAGGGGTGCTGATGTTTTGGTAGCACATGTGTCCATTATATCGAATGATGTGTCTACAATGATGAAAAGAGCATTGAAAATAGCATGGGAAGAGATCCATGATGTATTTTGACATGTATCAAAAGTATTTTCAATGATAAATATTAGGTATCATATATTGGTAAAGAAAATTATTAGTACAAAATATGATGAGATCATGGGTGAGAGAGAAAATTCTATAATGTGTCAGAAATTTTTATGGGTGAGATAAATTCCCACAAGAGAGTGACAAAATTACTTTAAGTGAAAGAAATCCTTTAGGTGTGGGTCATAAGAGATTCTGAGTGTTTTGAGAGATGACATCTGAGATATTTTTTTAGTTTTTGATATGATAATCAAATAATTCTAATTGAGGAGATATGGAAGCTTTGTAATGTGGGAGGACATGAGGTGGATGAATTCATGGTAGTCGATCTAGATGATGACATCTCTAGTGAGGTTGTCGAGGTGGGAACGGCTAACACTATGTGTCCTGGGCCTCCCCAGGCCATCAAATCAATAATTGGTCCATCCCCTATCCCAGAGCACCCCACGCAAAGAAAACTACCTCCAAATAGTCTATATTAATGGAGAACACTAGTAGGTCCTTGTCAAGCATCAGTTTAGAACTAGAACATATTGGGAGGAGGAGTATGGTGAGGACATATATGATGGAAAATAATTTAAATGAATAAAGAATGGGGTGATTATTCCATGGATGATTTAATATATGTTACGAGGATACCTCTATTAATACAATATAGAGATCGATATTAAGCAACATCCAACCCCATAGAGTAGAGCATAGTCAAAGACATGGCTGATTTTAACGCAATCGAAACAGGGTACCATTGGTGACACCTGTACATCTAGATATTCCATTTTCAATGTTGTGAAATCTAGTTTTTTAATATAATTACCCATTTATAATATTAACCTTTCAAATGAAATAATTTTAATATGACAATGAATATAATCTTCTGGTGAATGAATATTATTTTTTCCATGCATTTTACCTATATCGTACCCATCCTTCTCAACTATTTTTAATTGAAACACTTTTTTCAAACCCTAATGGGGGTTTCATACAAAACATTATGAGTAAAAAAAGGGAAACATAAATGATAATGGGAAACCATATGTAGATATAAATTAATAAAACATGATATATTATGGAAAATGAGCTTCAAACCATATATGGAATGAAAATTAAAAAATTTAACTAAAAAAACTAGGCCACATAGTTAGTATAAACTGTGTCGAAAAGTCCGTATAGTTAAATAAACACGATTAACCTATTCTCTTGGTTAAATAAACCATGTGGGGGTGTTTTTGGGATCCTCAGAGAGGAGATAATGGGTTTTTCGTGGTTTCAATAACTGTGCATCGTATCCTACATGAGGTGTGTTCCATGGGTAGAGGGGGATGTGTGGGTAGATTATTTTTAGAAAAAATGTGCTCTTAAAACATGTGACACACAATCCTTAGATAACAGTTGGTGCATGGTTATCCCATAGTTTTTCCAACTATGAGACCAAACCATGGGCCACTTTAAATTTTTGGTGAATTTGTTTTCCTTCTTTATATTTTACTCCTCTCCCATTGTTTTTCTCCTATAGTGAACAACCCCTCTATCACTGATTCAGGTTCGAAGGTGACAGTCATAATCATCTCTTCCCATTCCTACATGCACCCTCTAAGGATTAGTTATATCATTATGGATCCCTCTAGGGTCCCATAGGTCATAATATAACACAAATGATGGAATGGTTTCCTCCGTATTAGAACCGTCTATCTAGTAAACACTTTTCACTACAACGGTATGACATCCCTTAGTATCATTATTATCACATAATGACTGTATTGGACCCATAAGATAAGGCATAATTTCATCGGTATCAAGATACTGATCAAGCCTTTCACCCATCTAAAGTCATCACTAAGCCAGTCATTACACACCCAAACCATCCAAAGTCTACCAAGGGAAAACTAACCTAGCTACTTATATCTCAAAAGGGGAAGAACTCTAACCCAACAGAAATATCAACCATCCCAAATGCTATAAGATGTATCAGGATACACTAAGGCCTACTAGGTCTACTCAATATAACCCATCACAATTCTCTACTCAATGTTCTCAAATACACCTATACTACGAACCACTATTATTACTTATTTCATTAAAAAACTCACCCCTCACGACCCATGTATCTTAAAAAATACATTTATCATCAAGGAATCTCCTACTAGAGGTCAAGGAATTGAGAAAATGCATAAGTGTAGTTATCCAACCCCAGAAATCCCAGAAATGATGTCGTGATGCCATTACATTGGAATAAGATACAGTAAATCATGTACCAAAACACTAAATGATTTAGTAGTCCTGGTAAACAAGATACCTAAATGAACCATTAATTAAATATTAATTCACAAATTACAACATAAGTTTTAATGTGGATAATAACTTTATTCTATCTTGAATATCATTATATATCATTTTTAGTACACTTCAAAAAATATTGATGAATGGAAACATAATAAGGGTGATATAAAATGCTCGGTAAGGGTAAGTACAATAGTTGAAATAATGAATTAATGAGAATAATCATTATAAAATTGTAAATATATGAACATACATTCAATTTAACCAATAAACTGAGAATGAAGTGCACAAAAAATATGGAAAGGTAAATAATTGAAAATCACATTCCATTAAAAAAACCGGATAATGAAAAAATCAATATAGAAAGTTAAGAAAATGAAAAAACATTCCATTTAATAAATAATTTGAGAATGAAATGAATCTATAATGATTTTCATAGTAAAAATATCATTTATATTAAATACTAAATTAAAATGAATTCAATTCTTAATTATTGGATGCCATGTATGAGGCATATGAAAACCTAAATCATCAAGACCAATCACAAGACATTTTCAAACTACAGGTAGAACCCTTTTTAATTTTCCCAACTAATTTACCTCATGAGAATCTATTGATGCATTGAGGGTATAAATAAATAACGCTCCCCACCTGACACTATTTATCCAAATCATTACTCAACTCAAATAATCGTTTAATTATTAAACAATATGTATTATCAAATATATAAATTGATTAATGAATATAAATTTTTCAATATTTCCCCAGATAATTAAATAGCGGTCAAAGTAAACAATGTTTGTAAAAATCATATATAGTTTAAGCAAAAAACCTATCTATGATATATGATATGTGTAATTATGGTAAATTAATTGTATAATGATCATATAAAATTGAATATTTCAAGGGGACTAGAAAAGAAATCAACGAAGATAATGTCAATAGAATCCTTGGCCGAATCAATCGTAAAACAAACAGAGGAAGAATAAGGATGGTATTAAAACAATATATCCTAAGTGTCTCAAAATTAAAGGGTTTTTATCTTGACGAATGAAAATAATATAAAAATGTTTTCTTAAATAATTCTTGAGGAAATTATTATTTTTATTTGGAATTTATTTTTGAAAATACTTTTCATTGAAAACAAATTTTAAAAAAATATTTAAAAATCAAAATTTTTAACTTTTATATGAATCATTGAAGAAATGATGGTGGGTAAATTTTTACATATCGTTCAATGAAAAAAGAACATTCCTTTATCAAGGAAAAAAGGTTTGAAAATTCTGATTTTGGAAAGAGATAAGAAGTTATCTTTGAAAAAAATTCAAAAAGACAAAACGGGTAAAAATGTAGTTAATAAATCATTTTCAAAAGCTTAAGAAACATTTTTGAAAACATTTTTATAAAATAAGGTTTTTAGAGGAAAACAGGTTCTCTGACTAAAGAGAGAAATGAAGTAGGTTTCTCTTATAAAAATTTTATAAAACATTTTGATTACAAAAGAGTCAAAAAATGGTACTATTAGTTTAAAATGTTAATAAACACCTAGAGGATAAGAAAATTAAAGGTTTTTATTAAAAACTATCGAATAAATTCCTCAAATGGATATTGATGTTCAAATAATCCCAACTAAAATAATATTTTGAAGTAAACCCTTTAAAATATTAGAATATTAGTGATGATAAATCATATGATATATTATGGGTCTCAATTGTAAATACACATAAAACATGTGTAAATACAAAAATATATAATAAAATGTTATCATACATATTTTTTTAAAATATTATTGACAATGAAGAATTAATATAACCCAATAAGAAGGAATCTTGTTATGAAACTATCTACCACATGATAACTTTTAATTAAAATACCCTTATAAGAAATAATTCAAATTTAAACTAACAATTACATGAAGATAAAATAATTCATGATATACTATATCAAAATATGGAGTAGAGACACAACATAAAATATGTACGTGTTGAATATGGAATTTATCTTATAGATGTAAAAAGTGAGATGAAAATACCTTACCTTGCATTTCCATTCAGGTAAAAATCATTTAAAATAACTTATAATGGTTTTAAACAAGTCACAGACTTATAAAATAACCATAATAATATTTATAATATCATATATTATCTTCTTATAATATCTTATTACCCATTTCGTAACAATCATTCATTACATTCCCTATTTCAGATGTTAATTGCATAGTTTTTCAAGTATGTTTTTTTACTTGTTACATGTTATTCTAATTAATTATATCATGATTTAATAATCTAATGAATATAATATATATTTAGTATATATTTAAATAAAATAATCCATAATAGTTAGATATAGGAAATGAAATTATCTGTTCATGAAGATAGTAGGACTTACATATGCATAAATGCTACTTTAATTTCTTTACTGTATTAAATGAATGAAAGGTAAATGATATATATATATATATATATATGTATATGTATATTATAATTTCATTTTCATATAAATTTCATATAATTCACATTGTTTTTTAAAATCCTCTCTTTATACATTATCTATATTGCGTGAATGAGTCACATCACTTTGAGGAGGCGGTAGTCCACACATCCACAAATGATATTATCGTATAACTATAAAATGGAAATCATAAAGGTATGAGTCATATGAGAATTAAATAAGAATAAATACCACATAAATATCTTATATATATATAATATAAATACATTATTTAACTAATAATTCCAAACCATGGGAGGTGGTAATGGAATAATGAACGATATCATTTCATGGGGTTATAGTTCGTCGTACATGAAGGGTATGTTTGTTTCCCATTTGATGGAAGTGTGTGTAGGTGTATATAAAAATATGATAAGAAAATTATTTTTATATTTAGGATACTAATATTATTATATAATCATGTAATAAGGATAATTGATGGAGTGAATAAAGAAACAAAACTAAAGGGATCGCTGAAGAAGGTTACCTCTTATTAAGGAAACTCCTTTTGGTTTATAAAAAAAGACTTCCTTGGATAGATTTATGACCGAAGTGTGTCTTAGAGGATTAGGGGAAGGATGTTGGGAGATTTTTTGAGTAGATTTTTTGTGATCCAAAATTCCTCAAATGTGTGAATAAGTGGGAGGGGTGAGGGCCTTTTTATAGTGGAGGAGATATGAGATTCTTATAAATATTTGAAAAAGAAATTCCACACATGTTTTTACCATTCCAAGTTGATAAAATAATTTTCCAAATTAGATATAATTCTATATATGGTCTTAATATGAACATAAAATGGTTTTTAGACCAGTTTCTAGCTAAATTTGTCCCTTAGGTGTAATGTTTAATCCCTTGTTAAGCAAATTATTCACTTAATTGTTGTAATTAATTTTATTCACATTCACTGATATTTTTGGTAAAAACAATTTCTAACTTATTAGATATTATAAAGTATTATTATTACAAATATAGAATAATTTTTTTCAAATTCTAATCACATAAGTGGAAGATATTGGTTTAAATTTAATCTTATAGATGGGACGACAAAGCGGGTTTTTTGAGTAAAAATATTTAAATGTTTGAAATGTTTTTATATAAAATTTCACACTGAAATAGATTCTAATGACCTAAATTGAATTAATTATTATAAAATTGACCTAATTAAACTTTAAAAACATTAAAAATGTAATTTTACTTTATAAATAAATTACATGAAAAAGCAGTTTTGAATTCAAATTCAGTATTTTTCATTATTTATCAAGAATGAAATATTCCAAAAAAATAAAAAAAATTCTATATCTTAATTTTTAAATTACTATTACAAAATTTAAGTTTATTTTTACATATAAAATTTATAAAATTTACCAAAATTGGATTTAGAATAGGTTCGATGTTAAAAGGTGGTTAAAGTGCCTTTATAGAAAATATTGGATTTTATGCGTAAAATTGAGTTTGTTCTCATCTTATTCCTATAAAAAAATTGGATGAATATAAAAAATATTTTATTGAATATTTAAAAAATATATTTCATTAATATAATTCAATAACTATATTTAATTTAATTTATTTAGAACAAATTCTTTGGATGCATAAAAATAAAAAAATATCATTTATATTTAATGGGTTTATATTTTTGTTTCTAATTAATTGGTAACATCTGAATAAAATTAATATTTTATAAATCATATATTTTAATAATTTATTTAATATTATACATAACTTCTATGTTAATAAATAGGTTATATCTTATAATAATATATTAATAATATATCGTTGTTAGGTAAACCTAAGTCTTGTGCATAACACATGCTATCGAAGAAAGTCTTGGTTGTTTGTGATGAAAGATAACTCCGTATTGTGTGAATTTAGAGATATATAATATATTAGTTTTATTTATAATATTAAATATATTATAAATTATTGAGGGGTTATATTCCTAACTACATTTTGTTTTTCGTGTCGTTAATGCTATCGAATAAAAGTAATTCTTTTATAAATTTTTGTGGGTGATATATTAAGGTTCCTTTGTAGAGCTTGGCTCTTAGTGAAATCCATTCACATTCATTTAATGTTTTTATTAAATAATTTATATATTTTTAAAAGTTTGATCACCCTGGGTGGTGGTACCACACATATCACATGCCATATAAAACATTCATAATACTATAGGGGACAATTCATAAGGAGCACCTAAACCAACCATATTGTTATTCCCATTGAATAATCACTAGGTAGCTCTCATTCAAGATTATAAAAGATTAACCATATATCCACCCTCATCAAGATGTCTTAACTCAAGAAAAACCATGCAAATTAATTAATTATATTCCATCACAATTAATTAAATAATTCACAATTATTTATTCAATTTAGTTTGAAAAGGCATATTTCTTATAACTCATCAAGCCATAACCAACCAAAAAAACCTCAAGGAACAGGGTGTAGTCTACTATCAATACTCACCCAAGCCAAATCCCTAAAAATTCACCAATTAAATATCCTATTTTAATGGTCAATTCCATCCAAATTATCAAATAACCCCAAATAATTCCATACGGTGATGTAACTTAACCCAAACTATGTGCAACGGTGTGCATACATTGTATCGGGACAACCTCTAGCTGAGACATGAAAAATACCCATCATTTTCAAAAGATTTTACCCTATTTCAGAAAATCATTACTAAAACCCTAGCATGAGGCAACTAAAATCAATGTAATCTAGATAAACAAGGAGTTGAGAGAAGATGAGAGAGAGATTCCCCATAAATCATTGAAACATTCCACAAGGATCACACAAAATCCAATGGGGATTAATGGTGCGAGAGGGGAGGAAGAAGTTAGACCTTATGCATGTGACGGAGAAAGAATAGGGTCTACCATTTTAAATCTTCAGGAGTTAAGTTTGGTGTAACACCCCATGATTTCATAGTGTGTTACCTTTTCAAAATAATTTAATAACTTTCACTACAAGCAACCCCGAGTTCAAGTGCACCATGACTTACCAAACAAGCTGTTCGAAAGAGGTTATGAATAGTACTAACTAAATTTAGAACTTTATATAATCCTTATAATTTTAGAATCCATATTATGACTTTCTTAGACATAATGTATGAACAAATTCATTTTTTTCATATAAAAGAAGTATTTTTCAAAAAATGCACTTTTACCAACTTTTAATAGTGAACCATTTTTAAATCCAATATTTTAAAATCTTATATATTAAATTTGACTAAATAAATTTATTCTTTAGAATGGGGACATCATAAATTTACAATGTAACACCCCAATCTCTCATGGTACGCTTCTCTTTGAATAATACAGTAGCGTGTGTTATACGCAACATCGAGTTCTAACACACACTATGACCAATCAAACTAGCCGTTATGAATAGTAATACCTAATTTTTGAAATTTTATAAAAATTTTCTCTCAATTTTTACTTCATTTTTGGATTTGGAATATCGAATTTAGCCTAGGGTGAAATTTTGGTACTTTTCGGATAGCATTTATATTTTGATGAATAGTGAAAATTACTAAATTTTATTTAAAAACAACTTTTTTAATCAAAATAATTAATAGTGATAAATTTCAAATTTGAGTGGTTTTAAAGTATACCTAGAATATAGTTTTACCATTTAAAACAATGAGGGTCATTGAACAAAATTTCACAATTAAACAGAACATAAACAAGTGTCAATCTTTTGATAGTTATTATATCTTAAAAACACGCTTTTTATTTTGATAGTGGGAATTAATTTTAAATTAATTTCTGCCACTTCTGGGTTTTTAATTTGAAAAAATGGATTCCATATTTTGAAAAAAGATTTCCAAATTATTTAAATATGTAACTTTTATTTTTAGACATTTTAAATAATTACTTCGGTAAATATATTATTTACCATGGTTAAAGGGTAAATCCGGTAAATTAGGGTAATAAATAATATTATAATAATAATAAATTACCCTAAAACGTGTCCTACCCTTATTGATGGATACATGTACGACCATGGGCATCTTTCGGTCGATTTTGGGACCCCATGGAGCCACTTTTAGGTGATAGGGTCACTTTATATTAATTAAGTTAAAGTAAATACAAAAATGACAAAAGATTATAACTTTTAGAAAAAAAATTATTAAATATAGTTATATATGTTATATTTTTGATTATAAATATTCATTAAAAATCTAAATATATTTCCTACATAATGGTGTTTTATTTATAATTTTTAAACATTGAAAAATATAAAATATATATGACACAATAATGATGCAGTACGATTCTTATTAAAGAATGAATCAAATAATTGGTATTAGAAATGTTAAAATAAATAAAATTTGAAAGTTTTGATGACATACATGAATTTTTTTGGTTAATATGACATGTTAGGATTTCAAAAATTAATTTCTTTTAGAATTAAAAACGTTTTTAAGACATTAACAAAAATCAATTATTGAGTAGTGTCAAAATTGACATAAATGAATGTTTAAAACAAATATTATATTATTAATTTATATTCTATTCCTAAAAATATAATTATATGCCAAAGGAATTATATAATTATTGGTGTATCATTAATGGACCACTTTGGGGTCTCTCGGATGTATATAGTAAGTTTATTAACTATATATTATAAAAATTCAAAGTGACATGGTAAGTGTCAAACTAATTAACTGAGAGTTAAAACTAAAGGATTATGTTAATATAATGATGCAGACCTGTCTAAAATCTATTGGTTGAATGGATTTCAACCCATCGTCACCATATACTTTTAATAATCCACTTTTGATCCATTATAAACCGAATATTATTCTATTATAAATTAATACATTATGTTTTTTCTTAAAGAGCCCCTCCTCCCCCTTATAAAAGGACCCAACTTCTAACCAATTCTTCTAACCTTCAAAGCCTTTTGGTTCAGCCAAACCCTCCCAAAATACTCCCTCAACTTCCCTCACTTCAAACTAGAGTCCTTATTTTGATCTTAATGCTATCCTATGGAGCCCTTTTGATCAAATCAAAAGGAAGAACTCAAAGAAGAGGTAATGTTTTCACCACCCTCTATCAAGTTTCTTTCTTTTTCAACTTCTTATTTCTTTGTTCTTTATATTCTAAAATAATAACTCTAGTATATAATATATACTGTGATATTATTATAAATATGGTACAGCCATATTCAGTATTCTATCTATCCTATGAATGACTTATCACCATACGTGCGTACGTACGGCTTACCGTCTCCACGTCGTGGTGTAACTGTTATTCAATACATTATTATTTGGATGGGTATAATAATGATGTGTGTTTGATGTAAATAATAAATATAAAATTATATGTATTCTGTATATATATGATATGCCATCCAATTATATATTATTTTAATATCAAAATAATGAATTTTTTGTTCGTGCATACGTTAGATTACCGTCTCCACGACGCGGTGAGATTTATTTCCCAGTTTACTAGTCATCGACGATTATAAATATATATATTACTAATAAGTATTTAATATATGAAATAGTGATTCTACTGGATATATATATATTTAAATATATAATTATTTATGTACTTACATATATCTTATTCACTTACTTCCGTTCAATAATATATGAAAACAGAAACTGCGTTTATGCGTACGTAGGGACTACCGTCTCCATAAACAGTGTTTTACATTTCATATATATGTCTATTATATTATTTATATTCTAAATATATATGATATATTTATCTTGTTTTATATTCTGGAAGTATTTAAATCATGATCTATGTGATACAATCAAGAGTAAGAAGTTAAAACACGTACGATAAAGAAAGCGATTATTACCCGAAATGTTAATTTAACATGGAAATAATTATTAAATGGGTAGTATAATGTCATAAATGAATCATGTATGATATCATAAATATTAATATTGTTATTTTATAATTTAATAACATACAATGATTTTCGTACAGGAGGTTAAACGTACCCTCGACGAAAGGAAAGTGCAAGGTAAGGGGTATTTCATCTCACTCCTTATTCCCATGAGATTCATGCCATATTGCCACTATTACCATTTGTGAGGTGTATGTACTACCCATAATTGTATTCTTTGTGTAATACACTTTAATTTATGTGTATTTACATATTCATTTTATGATACCTCTTTCATGGGTTGTATGTTTCGTAAGTTACCAAATTGGTAAGGGTTAATTCCTCAATCTCATTATTATCCGAGATTGTTTTTGTGTAAGTAT
Source organism: Viscum album (assembly GCA_963277665.1). Classification (NCBI taxonomy): domain Eukaryota; kingdom Viridiplantae; phylum Streptophyta; class Magnoliopsida; order Santalales; family Viscaceae; genus Viscum; species Viscum album. Next base: position 193,749,156 of record OY728157.1, on the reverse strand, counting down.
TAACTGGGACATTTTTATCATCCATGTCCATTTTTCATAAAAATGATTTCAAAATGAAGATTTCAAGGATTTTTAATGGTAATCTTTATAAAGATAATAATTTCAAATGATTTAAATATTTTTCTTTCTAAATCTTTTTAATTAATGTCCATGTTTTCAAAATGATTTTAAGGATTTATTTATATGGACATGAATGTTTTGAAAAGATAATTATTTTCAAAAGTTTCAAAGTTGTATGGGACACCTTGATTCAAAAATATCTTTTAAGTTACTTCTGTTATAAATGTGTGACTTTTAAATGATTTTACATAAAAGATATTTCTCTCAAAAAGTTTTACCCATAATTTTCAAATATGACAGCATCCTCTACTAGATATTATTTTGGATTGAGGTTTATTTATTATAATACCATATTACTTATTGTATTTAATGAGTTATGATATTTTTGACTGTTGATGTGTGATTTTTATACCATTCATGGTTTATAGAGAATGTATTGTCATTTCGTATTTCAGGTTTAATATGAATGTTTATGTTATTTTAAACCTGTTCATATGAGGAATGCATTGGACATAAAAAGTGATGGGTGGATCCCTCTATAACTCCTTGATGCATCGGTAGGTCTAATGAGACATACTAGTGTCGTGGAACGAGGCCTTGAAAAAATCTAATTTGTAGTCTTGGCATGAGGCCTTGGCTACGTGGTTATGATAATATGACATTATTTATTCCTTAATTATTAAAGTGGTTAGTGATATTGCATGTGATTATTCGACTAGTAGAATATCCATGTGAATAAGTAAATGGCATTATTTTATTTCATTTTTTCCATATTATGCTGAAGTTCATGTTTAAAAGGATTTTGTTTTAGTTATATATTGTTTTAAAAATGTATGCTTATTTATGAAGGTTTCCGCTGTATTATTATCCTTACTGAGCATTTGAGCTCACCACTTTTTTATGTTTTATTTTCCCTAGGATTCCAAGAAATGTATTGTGACTGATATGTAGGGTTACGACAAGGGAATAATGGCATTCATAAAGGATTATTTATGTTGTTTTGTATGTTATGAAGTGTAATGTAACATTCATGTATGTAATCTATTTTCCAAGACTGCTAAACTGATCGGTCCTTCAGGACTTGATTCTTTGTAATCGTGCCAATGTATTAAAATAATGTACTGAATCTGGATACCCGGGGTCGGGGTGTTACAATTGGTATCAGGGGAGTTTTTCAATAACCTTGGAAACTAGATTTAGATAAAATCCGATTAGAGAACATAGCCTTAAGAAAGACATTGAGGATTAGTATAGGAGAACTTCCTAGAATTTTGGTAATGTAGATATTTTGTATGTTTTTCGAGAAATAAATCAATGTCTAGATACGAGCAGGTAGAGGCAGCTTTGGCACAATCGTACCTAAGGGTAAAACCTGAAAACACAGCTTTGAGATAGACTCGAATGGGAACCGGTGCACGACAATGGGTTTTTTTTGCAGTCTTAGTTATGACACTCTCAGGGGATATGCAAAGGATAAATCTCATTTTCTTTTCCAACCATTATGAAGGGATCATGGGTATATGGTTACTCAAACAAAACATTTTTATGATTATGGATTATATCCATAAACAATTCAATTTGCGTTAGGTATTTTTAAAGTTTGGAATTACTCATTGTAATTCATAAACTGACATAGTTTATGATATTGTATAGAAATGGCACAAAATAGAAGTAATGTAAATTCCAGTAATACATATTATCCAAATAATAAGAAGGATCATATCTTTCATAGTATTATTCCAACATTTACAAGGGAAATAGTCTCCCATGTATTATAATCATATGAAAAAATAGTATCATGTATTGATAAGATAAGTAAAGAGTTTACTGAGTCCTATGGCTTTGAAGGGAAGAAAGAGAAGAAAAGGATGGAAGAGAGAAATATAGATAAAGGGAAGAAGGAAAAGAAGAATTTTCCCGCATGTGATAACTATGTGAAGAATAAGCCTGGAAGTTGTCTGAAAGGAATGAGTGATTTTTATATGTGTGTAGAAAAAGGACACCATGTACATGACTAAAAGGGTAAGAAAAAGGTTTCAAATGTACAATGAATCATCAACAATGAGTTGGGGAACTACGCAAAACAATGACCAAATCATCAAAGTATTCCCCAAATGATTTTATTGGATAATAATTAAGTTATGATACAACCATAGATGAGGAGGAATGACTATATTTCTTATGTTGTTATTCGAAAATTATGTCATTTGAGTGTTGTATCAACAATGTACTGGTTATAATAATTATGGAGTATATAAGGATTGTACTGTAGTACTATTTCATTAAGGACTCAAGTTTTTGTGGAACCAAGAAAAGTGGCTCAATAGCAGTTTAAATTTTTAGAAAATATATGGTTGAGGGAAAGATAAAAAATAATATGGATCTGATACTGAGGTAGTAATTTTGGAATAAGAGATGGTTCATTTGAATAAATTATATTGGATATTCTTGAATACCGTGAAACTGATTAATGATTTATATTCCCATAATTGTTGGAGTTTACAAAATTTTTGGATAGAAGGAGTATATCCATTATTATATAAGGAATAAGGGATCATGAATGTAATAAATAAGGGTTTATGGTAATTCAGGATGTTGCAGTGTTTTAAAAGAATAGGTGATGAAGGTGTTCACATGTTATTACGCGTAAAAAAGGATCTTCATTGTGTTTACCATACTAATAAATTATGGACTATGAGTTTAGACAGATGTATTTTGGATAATTGTAGTTTTAAATTAATTTTGGATTGCATTAAAAGGACAACCCGGAGGTTAGGTAGCAACCCGTCGTGACCGGCAAGGCCATGAGACATGAACCCACAACCGAAGGGAGACAAGGGTGTATCACCTACCACAGGCCCACGAGATGTCCCAGATTAAATAATCTAGTTTATTTAAATAAGTTCTAGTAGATAAATTATAAATTCATTTTTTTAGCCCCAAAAGAATAGGATAAATAGAATTTTTTATGTTCTATTATATTTTAGAGTGAAAGATGAGTTTGTGGAATAAATTTGTTAAAAGATGGAACTCTACTTATCAAATATATATTTATCTTCTCCTCTTATTCTATGAAGAAATTAATTCTTATACATTATTTAAGGGATCTTAAAACCAAAAATGTGTTATCCTAATACCTTATGTGTTTTTGAACCGATGGTATTTTAAATCATCATAGATTGATGAATTTAAGGACATCAATTTTAAACATGTTTCAGATTGATGACCTCAATCACTAACTATAAATATTTACATTTTCCCTCCAATTATATGTCTCTAATTTCCACCAATGATCTCTTAATCGAGATCCTAATTTGGTGGTGACCCTTTCATTTCTATTTTCCTCTTATTATGACTAAATTTTATTAACCAAATTTCTGATGTGGGTATTCCCACAAAGATATTTTCTATTTTCAACTATTATTTTCAAAGAACAATATAAAATTGTGAGGATGCAATTTATTGAAGGGGGGAAGAATGTTACACCCCACGATTTCATAGTGTGTTACTTCTTCCAAATAATTCAATAACATTCACTACACCCAACAACGAGTTCAAGCACACCATGACTTACCAAACAAGCTGTTCAAAAGAGGTTATGAATAGTATTAACTAAAATTTGAACTTTATATAATCCTTATAATTTTATAATCCATATTATGAGTTTCTTAGATATAATGTAAGAACAATCTAATTTTTTCATATAAAAGAAGTATTTTTCAAAAAATACACTTTTACCAACTTTTAATAGTGAACCCTTTTTAAATCCAATATTTTAAACTTTTATATATTCAATTTGACTAAATAAATTTATTCTTTAAATTGGAAAATCATATATTTACAATGTAACACACCATTCTCCCATGTTACGCTTCTCTTTCAATAATACAATAGCATGTGTTATACGCAACATCAAGTTCTAACACACACTACAACCAATCAAACTAGTGGTTATGAATATTAATACCTATTTTTTGAATTTTTTTAAATTTTATCTCCCAAAATGGACTTCATTTTTGAATTCGGAATATCAAATTTATCCTAGGGTAAAATTTTGGTACTTTTTAGATAACTTTTATATTTTGATGAATAGTGAAAATTACTAAATTTTAATTACAAACAACTTTTTTAATAAAAATATATAATAGTTATAAATTATGAATTTGAGTGGATTTAAAGTATAAATAGAATATATTTTTCACATTTAATAAAATGTTGGCCATTGGACATAATTTTACAATTAAACCAGACATAAACAAGTGTCAATCTTTTGATAGTTATTATATCTTAAAAACACGCTTTTTGTTTTGACAATGGGAATTATTTTTAAATTAATTTCTTCCACTTCTGTGTTTTGAATTTGGAAAAATGGATTCCATATTTGTAATCAGGACTTCCAAATTATGTAAATATGTAACTTTAATTTTTAGACATTTTGAATAATTACTTCGGTAAATATTTTATTTAACATGCTTAAAGTGTAAATCCAGTAAATAAGGGTAAAAAATAATATTATAATTATAATAAATTACCCTAAAACGTTTCCTAACCTTATTGGTGGATACATGTCCGACCATGGACAGCTTTGTGTTGATTTTGGGGCCCCATGGAGCCAGTTGTAGGTGATAGGGACACTTTATATTAATTAAGTTTAAGTAAATACAAAAATGACATAAGCTTATATCTTTTTGGAAAAAAATTCTTAAATAGGGTTATATTTGTTATATTTTTGATTATAAATATTAAGTAGAAAGATAAAACGATTTCCTACATAATGGTATTTTATTTATAATTTTTAAATGTACAAAAATTAAAAATATATATGACACAATAATGATGCAGTATGTTACTTATTAAGGAATGAATCCAATAATTGGTATTATAAATGTTAAGATAAAAATAATTTTAAATTTTTGATGAAATACACGAATTTTATGAGTTAATATGACATTTTATTTTTGCATAAATGAATTTTTTTCGAATTAATAATGTTTTTAAGACTTTGAAAAAAATCAATTATTGAGTAGTGTCAAAATTGACATAAATGAATTTTTAAAAAATATATTATATTATTAATTTATATTTTCTTCCAAAAAATCTATGGTTCTGCCAAAGTAATTATATAATTATTGTTGTATCATTAATGGACCACTTTGGGGTCTCCTGGATTTATATAGTAATTTTATTAACTATATAATATAAAAATTCAAAGTGACATGGTAAGTGTCAAACAAATTAACTAAGAGTTAAAACTAAAAGATAAGGTTAATATAATGACCCAATCCTGTCTAAAATATATTGGTTTAAAATAATTTCGACCCATAACCACCTTATACTTTGAATAATCCACTTTGGATCTATTATAAATAGAATATTATTTTATTATAAATTAATACATTAATTTTTCCAAAAGAGCCCCTCCTCCCCCTTATAAAACGAACCAACTTCTAACCAATTATTCCCACCTTCAAAGCCTTTTAGTTCGGCCAAACCCTGCCCATATACTCTCTCAACATCCCTCACATCAACCTAGAGGCCTCATTTTGATCAGAATGCTATCCTAAGGAGCCCTTTTGATCAAATAAAAATGAAAAACCCGAAGAAGAGGTAATGTTTTCACCACACTCTTTCAAGTTCCTTTCTTTTTCAGCTTCTTATTTCATTGTTATTTATTTCCTAAAATAATAACTATAGAATATATTACATACTGTGATGTTATTATAAATACGGTAGAACCATATTCATTATTCTATCAAACCATTGAATGACATGTCACCATACGTGCGTACGTACGACTTACCGTCTCCACGTCGTGGTGTAACTATTATTCAATACATTATTATTTGGATGGGTATAATAATGATGTGTGTTTGATAAAAATAATAAATATTAAACTATAAGTATTCTGTATATATGATATACCCTCCAATTATATATTATTCTAATATCCTAATAATGAAATTTTCACTCGTGCGTACGTAAGGATTACCGTCTCCACGACGCGATAAGATTCATTTCCAAGTTCACCATTCATCGATGATTATAAAAATATATATTACTAATAAGTAAGAAATATATGACAAAATAATGCTACTGGGGATATATATATATATATATATGTATATGTATTTATGTACATACATATATCTTATTCACTTACTTCCGTTCAATACTATATGAAAACAGAAACTGTGTTTATGCGTACGTACGGACTACCGTCTCCATTAACGGTGTTTTCCATTTTAGGTATATTTCTATTATACATATTTATATTTTAAATATATATGATATATTTATCATTTTTTATATTCTTAAAGTATTTAAATCATGATCTAAGTGATACAATCAAGAGTAACAAGTTAAAACACGTACGATAAAGAGAGCGATTATTACCCAAAATGTTAATTCAACATGGAAATTTTTATTTAATGGGTAGTATAAAGTCATAAATGAATCTTGTATGATATCATAAATTTTAATATGGTTCTGGTATAATTTAATAACATACTACGATCTTCGTATAGGAGGTTAAACGTACCCTCGACTAAAGGAAAGTGCAAGGTAAGGGGTTTTTCATATCACTCCTTATTCTCGTGAGATTCATGCCATATTGCCACTGTTACCTTTTGTGAGGTGTATGTACAGACCGTATTTGTATTCTTTTTGTAATATAATTTAATTTATGTTTATTTCAATATTCATTGTATGATACCTCTTTCATGGGTTGTATGTTTCCTATGTTACCAAACTGCTAAGTGTTAATTCCTCAATCTCATTATTATCCGAGATTGTTTAGGCGTAAGTATTTACTGGGAAATTTTTATCATCCATGTCCATTTTCCATAAAAATGATTTCAAAATGAAGATTTCCTGGATTTTGAAAGGTACTCTTTATCAAGATAATAATTTCAAATGTTTTAATGATTTATCTTTCTATATATTTTTAATTAATGTCCATGTTTTCAAAACGATTTTAAGGATTTATTTATATGGACATGAATGTTTCGAAATGATAATTATTTTCAAAAGTTTCAAAGAGGTATTGGACACTTTGATTCAAAAATATCTTTTAAATTACTACCTTTATAAATGTGTCAATTTTAAATGATTTTACAAAAAGGATATTTCTCTCAAAAAGTTTTACTCATCATTTTCAACTATGTCAGCATCATATACTGGATATTATTTTGGATTGAGGTTGATTTGTTATAATACAATATTCCTTATTGTATTGAATGAGTTATGATATGTTTGACTGTGGATGTGTTATTTTTATACCATTCATGGTTTATGGAGAATGTTTTTACATTTCGTATTCCATTCTAATACGAATGTTTATGTTAGGTTTAAACCTGTTCATATGACGAATGCATAGGACTTAATAAGTGACGGGTGGAGCCCGCTATAACTCCTAGATGCATTGGTAGGTCTCATGAGACAAACTAGTGTCTTGGAATGAGGCCTTTAGAAAATGTTTTTGTAGTCTTGGAATGAGGCATTGGCTACGTGGTTATGATAGTATGGAATTATGCATTCAATAATTATGAAAGTGGTTAGTGATATTGCATGTGATTATTCAACTAGTAGAATATCCATGTGAATAAGTAAATAACATTATTTCATTTCATTTTTTCCATATTATGTTGATGTTCAAGTTTAAAAGTCTATTTTTAGTTATACATTACCTTAAATTTTTATGCTTATTTATGAAAGTTTCCGATGTATTATTATCCTTACTGAGCATCTGAGCTCACCACTTTTATATGATAGTCCGACATTATGCATTCAATCATTATGAAAGTGGTTAGTGATATTGCATGGGATTATTATACTAGTATAATATCCATGTGAATTAGTAAATAAGATTATTTCATTTCACTTTTACCATATTATGTTGAAATTCAAGTTTAAAAGTCTTTTGTTTTAGTTGTACATTACCTAAAATGTTTATGCTTATTTTTGAAAGTCTCTGCTGTATTATTATCCTTACTGAGCATCTGAGCTCACCCCTTTTATATGTTTTATTTTTCCCAGGATTCCAAGAATTGTATTGTAGTTGATATGCAGGGTTAAGACAAGGGAATAATGGAGTTCATAAAGGATTATTTATGTTCTTTTGTATGTTATGATGTGTAATGTAACATTCATGTATGTAATCTATTTCCAAAGACTGCTAAACTGGTCGGTCCATCAGGACTTGATTCCTTGTAATCTTGCCAATGTATTAAAATAATGCACCGACTTTGGGTAACCAGGGTCGGTGTGTTACAGTTGGTATCAGAGAAAGTTTTGCAATAACCTTGCAAACTAGATTTAGATAAAATCTGATTAGAGCACATAGCCCTATGATAGACATTGAGCATTAGTACAGAAGAACTTCCTAGAATTTTGGTAATGTAAAAATGATTTCAATATGAAGATTTCATGGATTTTGAAAGGTAATCTTTATCAAGATAAGGATTTCAAATGTTTTAAATATTTATCTTTCTAAATCTTTTTAATTAATGTCTATGTTTTCAAAATGATTTTAAGGATTTATTAATATGGACATGAATGTTTTGAAATGATAATTATTTTCAAATGTTTCAAAGTGGTATGGGACACTTTGATTCAAAAATCTCTTTTAAATTACTTCCTTTATAAATGTGTGACTTTTAAATGATTTTACAAAAAGGATATTTCTCTCAAAAAGTTTTACTCATCATTTTCAACTATGTCAGCATCATCTATTGGATATTATTTTGGATTGAGGTTGATTTATTATAATACAATATTCCTTATTGTATTGAATGAGTTATGATATGTTTGATTGTGGATGTGTTATTTTTATACCATTCATGGTTTATGGGGAATGTTTTGACATTTCGTATTCCATTTTAATATGAATGTTTATTTTATGTTTAAACCTGTTCATATGACGAATGCATTGGACTTAATAAGTGACGGGTGGAGCCCGCTATAACTCCTCGATGCATTGGTAGGTCTCATGAGACAAACTAGTGTCTTGGCACAAGGCCTTTGCAAAATGTTTTTGTTGTCTTGGCATGAGGCCTTGGCTATGTGGTTATGATAGTCTGGCATTACGCATTCAATCATTTTGAAAGTGGTTAGTGATATTGCATGTGATTATACGACTAGTAGAATATCCATGTGAATTAGTAAATAACATTATTTCATTTCATTTTTTCCATATTATGTTGATGTTCATGTTTAAAAGTCTTTTGTTTTAGTTATACATTACCATAAATATTTATTCTTATTTATGAATGTTTCCGATGTATTATTATCCTTACTGAGCATCTAAGCTCACCCCTTTTATATGTTTTTATTTTTCCCAGGATTCCAAGAATTGTATTGTGATTGGTATGTAGGGTTAAGACAAGGGAATAATGGCGTTCATAAAGGATTATTTATGTTGTTTTGTATGTTATGATGTGTAATGTTACATTCATGTATGTAATCTATTTTCCAACACTGCTAAACTGATCGGTCCTTCGGGACTTGATTCCTTGTAATCTTGCCAATGTATTAAAATAATGCACCGACTCTAGGTAACCAGGGTCGGGGTGTTACAGTTGGTATCAGAGGAAGTTTTTAAATAACCTTGGAAACTAGATTTAGATATAATCTGATTAGAGCACATAGCCCTATGATAGTCATTGAGCATTAGTATAGAAGAACTTCCCAGAATTTTGGTACTATAGAGATTTTTTATGTTTTCCGAGAAAGACATACATGTCTGGAAATGAGCAGGTAGAGGCGGCTCTGCAACAGATGTACCTAGGGGTAAAACCCGAAAACACCGCATTGATATAGACTCGAACGGGAACTGGTGCACGACAACGGGCTTGATACACTCTTAGTTATGACACTCCCAGGGGATATGCTTAGGATAATTCTCATTTTCTTTACAAACAATTATGAAGGGATCTTGAGTATAAGCTTACTCAAAGAAAACATTTTTATGATTATGGATTATATCCATAAACTGTTCAATTTGAGTTTGGTATTTTACAAGTTTGGAATTATTCATTTCAATACATAAACTGACCTAGTTTATGCTATTGTATATAAATGGCGCCCCGTAGAAGGTATGCGAACTCCAGTAATATGTATGCTCCAAAAAAAATAAGGATCATATATTACATGGTATTCTTCCATCATTTAGAAGGGAAATAGTCTCCCACGTATTAACTTCATATGAAGAAATAATATCATGTGCTGATAAGATAAGTAAATAGTTTACTGAGTCTTATGGATTTGAATGGAAGCAAGAGAAGAAATGGATGGAACAGATAAAGATGGATAAAGGGAAGAGGGAAAAGAAGAATTTTCCCCTATGTGATAACTATGGGAAGAAACACCCTGGAACTTTCCTGAAAGGAATGGGATATTGTTATTAGTGTGGAGAAAAAGGACACCATGTAACTGACTGAAAGGGTAAGAAAAAGGTTTCAAATGTACAAGGCTTCATCTGAAAGGAGTTGGGGCACTATGTGAACCAATGTCCAAATCATCAGATAAATCCCCAAATGATGTTATTGGATAATAATCATGTTATGATACTACCACAGAAGAGGAGGAATGACTAGATTTCTTATGTTTTTATTAGAGAATTATTTCATTTGAGTGTTGTATCAACAATGTACTACTTATAATAATTATGGAGTATATAAGGATTGTACTACAGTACTATTTCATTAAGGACTCGAGATTGTGTGGAACCAAGAAAAGTGGCTCAATAGCAGGTTAAAATTTTGGGAAATATATGGTTGAGAGAAAGATAAAACATAATATGGATCTGATAATGAGGTAGTAATTTTGGGATAAGAGATTGTTGATTTGAATAAATTATATTGGATATTCTTGATTACCTTGAAACTGATTAATGATTTCTATTCCCATCATTGTTCGAGTTTACAACATTTTTGGATAGAAGGAGTATATCCATTACTCTATAAGGAATAAGGGACCATGAATGTAATAAATAAAGTTTTATGGTAATTTAGGATTTTGCAGTGTTTTAGAAGAATAGATGATGAAGGTGTTCACATGTTATTACGCAGGAAAAAGGATCTTCATTGTGTTTACCTTCCATATCAAATTTGGACAGTGAGTTTGGACAGAAGTATTTTGGATAATTCTAGTTTGAGATTAATTTTGAATTTCCATAAAAGGACAACGCGGTGGTCGGGCGACAACCCGTCGTGACCGGCAAGGCCGCGAGACTTGAACCCGCAATCGTTGGGTGAAAAGGGTGTATCGCCTACCACTGGCCCATGAGTTGTCCTGGATTAAATAATGTAGTTTATTTTAAGAAGGTCTAGTAGATAAATTCGAAATTCATTTTTTTAACCCCAAATGAATAGGATAAATAGAATTTTTTTATGTTCTATTATCTTTTAGAGTGAAAGATAAGTTTGTGGTAGAAATTAGTTAAAAGATGGAACTCTACTTCTCAAGTATATATTTCTCTTATCCTCTTATTCTATGAAGAAATTAATTCTTATACATTATTTAAGGGATATTAAATCCGAAAATGTGTTATCCTAATAGCTTATGTTTTGTTGAACTGATGGTATTTTAAATCATCATAGATTAATGAATTTAAGGACATTAATTTTAAACCTGTGTGTGATTGATGACCTCAATAAATACCTATAAATATTTATGTTTTCCCTCCAATTATATGTATCTAATTTCCACCAATTATCTCTTAATCAAGATCATAATTTGGTGGTGACTGATTTATTTCTCTTTTCCTCTTATTAAGACTAAATTTTATTAACCAAATTTATGATGTGGGTATTCCCACAAAGATATTTTCTATTTTAAATCTTTATTTTCAAAGAACAATATCAAATTGAGAGGATGCAATTTATTGAAGGGGGTAAGAATGTAACACCCCAAGATTTCATAGTGTGTTACTTCTTCAAAATAATTCAATAACTCGCACTACATCCAACACCGAGTTCAAGCGCACCATGAGTTACCAAACACGTCGTTCGAAAGAGGTAATGAATAGTATTAACTAAATTTTGAACTTTATACAATTCTTATAATTTTAGAATACATATTATGAGTTTCATAGAAATAATTTAAGAACAAACTCATTTTTTTCAAGTAAAAGAAGTATTTTTCAAAAATGCACTTTTACCAAATTTTAAGAGTGAACCATTTTTAAATCCAATAATATAAACTTTTATATATTCAATTTGACTAAATAAATTTATTATTTAAAATTTGGACATTATAAATTTACAATGTAACACCCCAAGCCCCCATGATATGTTTCTCTATGAATAATACAGTAGTGTTTATTATAGGCAACATCAAGTTCTAACACACACTATAACCAATCAAACTAGCCGTTATGAATATTAATACCTAATTTTTGAAATTTTATAAATTTTATCTCCCAAAATGGTCTTCATTTTTAGGTTCATAATATCGAATTTATCCTAGGGTGAAATTTTGGTACTTTTCGGATAACATTTATATTTCGATGAATAGTGAGAATTAAAAAAGTTTAATTAAAAACAACTTTTTTAATCAAAATAATTAATAGTAATAGATTATGAATTTGAGTGGTTTTAAAGTATACATAGAATATATTTTTACCATTTAATACAATTTTGTTCATTGGACATAATTTCAATGTTAAACCAGACATAAACAAGTGGCAATGTCATGATTGTTATTATATCATAAAAACACGCTTTTTGTTTTGACAGCGGGAATTAATTTCAAATTAATTTCTGCCACTTCTGTGTTTTGAATTTGAAAAAATGGATTCCATATTTGGAATCAGTATATCCAAATTATTTAAATATGTAACTTTTACTTTTAGAAATTTTGAATAATTACTTCGGTAAATATTAAATTTGCCAAGGTTAAAGGGAAAATCCAGTAAATAAGGGTAAAAATAATATTATTAAAAAAATTAGTTACCCTAAAAGGTGTCCTGACCTTAATGGTGGATACATGTCCGACCATGGGAATCTTTGGGTCGATTTTAGGACCCCATGGTGCCACTTGTAGGTGATAGGGACACTTTATATTAATTAAGTTAAAGTAAATGAAACAATGACATAAGATAATATCTTTTTGAAAAACAATTCTTATATAAGGTTATATATGTTATATTTTAGATTATAAATATTAATTAGAATTCTTCAAATCATTCCTACATAATGGTATTTTATATATAATTTTTAGATATTGAAAAATTAAAAATATATATGACACAATAATGATGCACTACGTTTCTTATTAAAGAAATAATAAAATAATTGGTATTATAAATGTTAAAATAAATATAATTTGAATGTTTTTATGACATAAACGAATTTTATTGGTTACTATGACATTTTAGGATTGTATAAATGAATTTGTTTCGAAATAATAATGTTTTTATGACTTAAAAGAAACCAATTATTGAGTAGTGTCAAAATTGACATAAATGAATGTTTAAAACAAATATTATATTATTAATTTTTGTTCTATTCCTAAAAATCTAAGGTTCTACGAAAGGACTTATATAATAATTGGTTTATAATTAATGGACCACATTGGGGTCTCTTTGATGTATATAATTCGTTTATTAACAATATAATATAAAAATACAATGTGACATGGTAAGTGTCAAACTAATTAACTAAGAGTTAAAACAAAAATATAAGGTTAATATGATGACCCAAAAATGTCTAAAATAAATTGGTTGAAAGGATTACGACCCATACCCACCTTATAATTTCAATAATACACTTTTGATCCATTATAAACCGAATATTATTTTATTATAAATTAATACTTTATGTTTTTCCTAAAGAGCCCCTCCTCCCCCTTATAAAAGGACTCAACTTCTAACCAATTCTTCTCACCTTCAAGCCTTTTGGATGGGCGAAACCCTTCCCAAATACTCTCTAAACATCAATCAATTAAACCTAGAGGGCTTAGTTGTATCAGAAAGCTACCGTATGGAGCCATTTTGATCAAATCAAAAGGAAGAACCTGAAGAAGAGGTAATGTTTTCACCACCCTCTTTCATGTTCCTTTCTTTTTCAACTTCTTATTTCTTTTTTATTTATAATGTAAAATAATAACTCCAGTATCTAATATATATTGTGATGTTATTATAAATATGGTACAACCATATTCAGTATTCTATATATCCTTTGAATGACATGTCACCATACGTTCGTACGTACGACTTACCGTCTCCACATCGTGGTGTAATTGTTATTCAATACAATATTATTTGGATGTGTGTAATAATGATGTGTGATTGATGTAAATAATGAATATAACATTATAAGTATTCTGTTTATATATGATATACCATCCAATTATATATTATTTTAATATAAAAATAATGAAATTTTCGCTCGTGTGTACGTACAGATTACCTTATCCACGATGTGATGAGATTCATTTCCATGTTCACCATTCATCGACGATTATAAAAATATATATTACTAATAAGTATGTAATATATGAAATAATAATGCTACTAGAGATATATATATGTATATATATAATTATTTATGTACTTACATATATCTTATTCACTTACATCTGTTCAATACTATATGAAAATAGAAACTGCGTTTATGCGTAAGTACGGACTACCGTCTCTATAAACGATGTTTTCCATTTCATATATATGTCTATTATACATATTTATATTATAAATATATATGATATATTTATCATGTTTTATATTCAATAAGTATTTAAATCATGATCTAAGTGATACAATCAAGAGTAACAAGTTTAAACACGTCAAATAAAGAAAGAAATTATTACCCGAAATGTAAATTTAACATGGAAATTATTATTAAATGGGTAGTATAAAGTCATAAATGAATCATATATAATATCATAAATATTAATATGGTTCTGGTATAATTTAATAAGATACTACAATCTTCGTACAAGAGGTTAAATGTACC
This sequence comes from Viscum album, assembly GCA_963277665.1. Taxonomy (NCBI): domain Eukaryota; kingdom Viridiplantae; phylum Streptophyta; class Magnoliopsida; order Santalales; family Viscaceae; genus Viscum; species Viscum album. The sequence continues at coordinate 193,734,142 of OY728157.1, read as the reverse complement.
CTCGACTAAAGGAAAGTGCAAGGCAAGGGGTTTCTCATCTCACTCCTCATTCCCGTGAAATTCATGCCATATTGCCACTATTACTTTTTGTCTGGTGTATGTACTGCCCATAATTTTATTATTTCTGTAATACACATTAATTTATGTGTATTTACATATTCATTGTATGATACCTCATTCAGGGGTTGTTTGTTTCGTAAGTTACCAAATTGGTAAGGGTTAATTCCTCAATCACATTATTATCTGAGATTGTTTATGTGTAAGTATTTACTTAGAAATTTTTATAATACCTGTCCACTTTTCATAAAAATGATTTCAAAATGAATATTTCAATGATTTTTGAAGGTATGTTTTATCAAGATCATAATTTCAAATGTTTTAAAGATTTATATTTCTAAATATTTTTAGTTAATGTCCATGTTTTCAAAATGATTTTAAGGATTTATTTATATGGACATGAATGTTTTGAAATGATAATTATTTTCAAAAGTTTCAAAGTGTTATGGGACACTTTTATTCAAAAATCTCTTTTAAATTACTTCCATTATAAATTTGTTTCTTTTAAATGATTTTCCAAAAAGGATATTTCTCTCGAAAAATTTTACTCATCATTTTCAACTATGTTAGCATCCTCTATATGATATTATTTTGGATTGAGGTTGATTTATTATAATAAAATATTCCTTATTGAATTGAAAGAGTTATGATATGTTTAACCGTGGATGTGTTATTTTTAAACCATTCATGGATTATGGATATGTTATTGACATTTCGTATTCCAGTTTTAATATGAATGTTTATGTTATGTTTAAAACAGTTCATATGAGAAATTCATTGGACTTAATAAGTGATGGGTGGAGCCCGCTATAGCTCCTCGATGTATTGGTAGGTCTAATGAGACAAACTAGTGTCTTGGCATGAGGCCTTGAAAAAATCTTATTTGTAGTCTTGGCACGAGGCCTTGGCTACGTGGTTATGATAGTCTGGCATTATGAATTCAATCATTAGGAAAGTGGTTAGTGATATTGCATGTGATTATTTGACTAGTAGAATATCCATGTGAATAAGTAAATGGAATTATTTCATTTCATTTTTGCCATATTATGCTGAAGTTCATGTTTAAAAGGATTTCTTTTTAGTTATACATTGCCTTAAATGTTTATTCTTATTTATGAAAGTTTCCAATTTATTATTATCCTTACTGAGCATCTGAGCTCACCCATTTTTGATGTTTTATTTTTCCCAGGATTCCAAGAAGTGTATTGTGATTGATATGTAGTGTTAAGACAAGGGAATAATGGTGTTCATAAAGGATTATTTATGTAGTTTTGTATGTTATGATGTTTAATGTAACATTCACGTATGTAATATATTTTCCAAGACTGATAAACTGATCAAACCTTTTGGACTTGATTCCTTGTAATCATGCCAATGTATACAAATAATGCACCGACTCTAGGTAACTAGGGTCGGGGCATTACATTTGGTCATTTTCCATCTTTTAAAGGGATACATATTTTGGATTCATGATTCTTCAAACCATGCACCAATTTTGAATCATTCATTATCTATATATACCTCCGTCACATGGTTGGGTTTCATGGTTAGCCAAACCATGCACTAACCATGCAATCAAATCTATAAAATCCTACAATGTTTTTCAATAATCATGCAGTAACTATGTGCCTCACCCTAGGCTAATCCAAGACACATTGTTTCCTTTGAAATTAAAATATTTAACCCTTAGTCATGTGTTAATCATGAATACCAACCATGATATTTAGAAAATGAATTGGAAACTTCATCACACTCATGGTGCTTCATAGTTTCCCCTAAACTCTGCAAACTAAAATGTGCACCAGGGAAAACATATTCTAAAACCTATAAAATTTTAACATAAGTTCCCAAGATATTCCCAGGCAAAAACTAACTTTCCTCCCTTAAACCATATAAATAAAACCCATTTAAATTCTCCATCTATAGGAATTTCAATCTGAGACTCAATTTGAAAAAATAGCCCTAAATCTGAATTCCCAAAATTCAAATTCCTTCGAAAAATTATAACTCATTAAAAGTGTGGTTTTACTAACTCTATACCATATGACTTATCATTAAAAAGAATCATTTGTATCCTTTATACCAACATAGCTTTGATACCTTGGTCATCCGTTTATATTCAACTTGCTGTGTTCTACTCTGGAACATCGAGTGACCTTCAACACTACAACTCCAAACATTGGGTGCATAATTCATCAACAACTGATCCACCACTAATAAAAATAATTGAACCATTAATATTGTGATTACCCATTCCCTTATATCCTACGTGACTATAGTTTCATCCACTAGTTCATCCTTTATCTTATAGTGCTCCCCGCTCTAAGACTCTACTCAAAAAGGCTAACTTCGAGCCATGGCACTCTAAACCATTAGAACCACTTCAAAAAAATTCATTTTTAGTTGTTAAATGACATGCTCGATATGATTTCCATATCACCGTATTGAATTATATTCAATTTCACCAGTCCATATTCCCATAGATGATAATTTTGGAAGGTGACTGTCTTCATCAACCAACATGTCATCTCATTACCACTGGAACACAGTGCATCAATTTACCATAGGTGTATCAAGATCATTTAGTGTCCCCAAGAATGTAAAAACAATATTTAGTGTAGTTGCATAGTTGTGTCACCAAATACTCAAACCAATTATCATTTTCTCACCCCAAGAACTGATGCACCCTTGATCTAACTTATGCTCGGAACATATCAAAATCATCTTAAGATTGGTTCCAATAAAAGGACTCTATACAACATCACATCTGAATTTCACATCTAGTGTTCATCAATATACTATAAAATCCATTTCACCTGAACACCATCATAATTGTTCCACCTTTACTATCCAAAGACCAGTCTCATCACACCCAAAACCCTACCCACATGGGATTGTACTTCCTCAACCCACGTTCAATCCATTATCACATGTAATGACTAGAGACGATCATCCCAATCATTTCTAAAATCCAATGTGAAAATTGAATCGTCGTCTGTTCTTGGATCATCAGGAACATCATCCTTAAAACCCACTAATGATTCATCTATATTGAGGGTCACCCCATCCATGAACAATGATGCACTACCCAGAATATTTATTTACTTATACCACTCCTCAAGTGAAACCACAACAGGTTCCATCATCACACATTCATCGCTCGACTATATCCCCACATACGACCATCAACTCTTGTTGCCACTCCATTCATGTTTTCATTATCATCATATAGGAATCACCTCTCATATATATCAATATATCAAATTTCCAAACCTGTAATAAATCCACAATAATGCCTCCTGAAAATAAAATCCAAGGAACAACCATGGAATAACCACATCATGAAACCTAGACACATATCCAACATCACCTCTCACCATAATGGAACAATTCTAATTTAGTAAAAACTCTTATAAAATCATTCCCATAAATTTTCATCATGTTTTTTGGTCCTCAACTCACACACGACCTCTCACTGACCCATACAAAATTCTATCATGCACAACCAACATGTGTACCACCTCAGTATCGTCTCAATTCAATGTGAATATACTCCAATTTAACAAATTTATACAACCTAAATCATACTCCCATGATTCTCATTTCCTAAAATCCAATCTCATTGGCTTATACTAATAACCATGCTCCTCAACATGTCAATATCACCTATCTTCAAGCACCCTCAGTGGTCTTATACAAAATTGGGAATTTAACTTATGCCATAGTCCACCACACGATCTCCTAGAAATTGGAATTTTATCAAAACATGTAGCATCTACCCATGAACACACCAAACCAATGAAAGTTCATCCAAAACCAACAGGTTTAGGCATCCTATCGGTCCTTCCCTCAGAATATTTTATTTATCCCAAAACACTACAACTCAAGTTATTTGTAATAGGAAGACCCAAGGAATCACATGGGTCTATACAATATACCAGGTAGCACATCGTAGGAATCAATCATTGCCAAAAGCACCAAACCATGATTTCCATATCTAAAGGAGATCACAATCCTGGGATAACCCCTATTACAGGTTACCCTCACATATCATATGTCATATCAAACATAGTACCCATATCACCAATATCCCAAGTCATATCTCAATGAAACTAAGCTTTCCCACATAGCACATAAATCATAGTTCTCACAGAGGTCATAGATCATTATGTACACCTCTTCTCTAATCTTATTGTCATAAGGAAACTCACTGTCCCAAACACTCATTCTTGGGTTCACACACACACACACACTCATATATATATATATATATATCAATAAACATATGTTGAGTTATAAACCTACTAGGGGACACATCCTCATATTACATCCTCATACAAGACTAGCCCCTTGAGAATCGTGATCTAAAGTTATCCCTCATTGGGCCTCAACATATGGTATCCACCCTAATATGATTATTGTAACAGCCCAAGATTTTATAAAAAAAAATATTATTTTTAATTTTATTAATGTCTTGTGTTGTACGCTACACCAAAAGGAGCTTGCACAACACGCATCCTTGTCTTGCCTTGCATTACACGCAATCGCGACCTTCCTCAATAGCATGTGTAATACGCAATACCGAGTTTCACTAAACAACGATGTGCTATTAAAATATTATTAAAACTAGCCGTTATGAATAGTAATAACCACTTTTTAAAATTCTATAATCTTATTTTTCAAAATGAACTTCATTCTTGGATTCGGAGTATCGAATTTAGCCTAAGATGAAATTTTGGTACTTTTCGGATAACTTTCATATTCTGATGAATAGTGAAAATTACTAAATTATAATTAAAAACAACTTTTTTAATCGAAATAATTAATAGTGATAAATTATTAATTTGAGTGGTTTTAAAGTATATTTAGAATATATTTTTACAATTTAATACAATGTTGGTCATTGGTTGTAATTTCACATTTAAACCAGACATAATCAAGTGTCAATCTTTTGATATATATTGTTTCCTAAAAACACGCTATTTATTTTAACAGCAGGATTTAATTATAAAATTAATTAATGCAACTTCTATTTTATGAATTTGGTAAAATAGATTTCATTTTTGAATTCGGAATATGAAATATAGCTTAGGATGAAATTTTGGCATTGTTCTGAAAAACATCAATTTTTGATGAATAGTGAAACTACTAAGTGGTAGTTAAAAAAACTAAATTTTTCATAAAACTTAATTTTGCCACTTCTGTAAATGGAATTTCGAAAATCCGAGAGACACGGTTAATATCAAGGACTAAAATGTGGTTCAATGAGATGAAAATAATTTTTTGGTGAATAGTAACTTTTTACTTTTTTTACCGCGGTTAATAGTAAATAGGGTAACTAAGGGTAAATATGATATTACTATTACCCTAACACATGTCCTAATTCTATTGGACAAGTGTAATTCGACCAAAAACAAACTTAGGAATAAAATATGACCATTTAGGCCCACTTGGATTAGATTAGGACATTTATTATTAAATTATTTAAAGAAAGGTTAAAATAGTTAAAATCAAAGTTTAATAGGTAAATCATTTTTAATATGGGCTTATACATAAGATAAATTAGATTATAAATATTCATTAGAAAGATAAAAAGATTTCCTACATTATGGTATTTTATTTGTAATTTTTAGACCTAAAATAATTTAATTTATTTATGACACAACGATGATGCAGTAATTATCTTATTAATGAAATATTGACATAATTGATGTTATAAACACCGAAATAAATGTAATTTGAGATTTTTTATGAATTCCACTAATTTTCTAGGTTACTATGATATATTAATGTTTATTTAATCAACTTGGTTCGAACATTTAATTCTGTTATGACTTTCACAAAAATAATATATCAAATAGTGTCAAAATTGACACAAAATAGTTTTTAAATCAAATATTATATTATTAATTGTTATTGTATTCCTAAAAATCTAAAGTTCGGCCAAATGACTTAGATAAAAATATATATATTAATAATAAACAATTTGGGGTTCATTTGGCATGTTATAGTAAGTTTATTAACCATATAGTGAAAGAAAACAAAAAGACATGGTAAAAGTTAAATTATTTAACTTAGAGTTAAATCTAATTGATAAGGTTAAAATAATATCCTAAACTTGTCTAAAATCTATTGGTTGATAGGATTTCGACCCAGCCCCACTTTATCTTCGAAATAAGACCCTTTCGAACCATTATAATCCGATTTTGACTTTAATATAAAATAATATTTTGAGATATTCCTAAGGTGCCCCTCTCCTCCCCTATAAAAGGACACCTCCTCCCCCTACTCCTCACACCAATTTGAGCACTCAAGCTCGGCCAAAACCTGCCAAAATCTCTTCTCCACTTCCCTAGCAACATCCTAGAGGTTCTGGTCTTCCTCAAAGACCAATTCTAGTGCCCTAAGAGGAGGTCTCAAAGAGGCACTTCAAAGAAGAGGTAATTACCATTACCAATTCTTTCATCTTTATTTCTTCTTCCACTTCTTCTTCTTAGGTTGTTTCATTATGAAGTAATAACATCAGTATCACTCATATACTGATATGTTATTATAAGTATGAAACAACCCTATTTCACCATCTATCCATCCTATGGAAAAAGAAATCACCGCGCGTGCGTACGTACGGAATACCGTCTCCACGACGCGATGAGATTCATTCTCCATGTTAACCATTTAAGAAAGATTATAATGTATATATAAGAAATAATAATGAAATATATGACATTATAAAGCTACTGGATTTATGTATATATATACATATGTATGTCATCTACTTACTTCCATTTCAAGACAATAAGGAAAGAAAAACAGCGTTCATGCGTACGTACGGACTACCGTCTCCATGAACGGTGTTTTTCATTTTATTTATCTATCTATTATATATATATATATATACTGAATATATATGATATATAAATCATATTTTATATTCTGGAAGTAAGTAAATCATGATATAAGTAATAATGATGTCAAGAACAACAAGTCAAAACACCTACGATAAATGAAACGATTTTACCCAAAACGCTTCTTTAACATGGAATTTACAAAAGAACGGGTAATATAATGTCATAAGTGAACCATATATGATATCATAACAATGAATATGATTCTGTAATAAGTCAATGACATTATTTAAATCATTATACAGGAGGTTCGGACACATACGAAGAAAATTGGACCTAAGGTAAGGGAAATATCACAATCTCTTTTTTATCTGAGATTGTTTATTCGTAAGTATTTACTGGGGTGTATTTTATCATCCACATCCATGTTTCATCAAAATTTAATATTATTTCCATCCACCTAAAATTGTTTAAATCCATTTTCACCCTTCGGTGAGTTTTTAGTAATATGTATGAAAGGAATCTTTTGTCTTACGAGGTACTTTTTGACTTCTCCGACAAAAGTACGAAGAATGTTTTTTTAACTTATACGGCATGAATGGATTTTTAAAACATTATTTCCAAGAAGCTTCCTTTACAAGTTTTCAAGTTTATTTTTAATCAACTTCTTTTATTTTAAAGTTGTATGACATGTTATGAAAGGAAAAAATGTTTTTGAAGTAGAAAGGATATTTTCCTCAAGAATGGATTTCAAGTATTTTATCAAAATTATTTTCCATCTAAGATAATAAAAGGGTTCTGTTTTTATCCCTATTATTACATGGATTTGATTATGTTGTGATGGAAATATTTTTATGAATTCCTTTATCTTATATGAATTGATTTATGATGTCATGATGTTTCAAGAATCCCATTTTTGTTACATGTGTTATGGGATGATGTATGTTTTATGATTATGTGTCACACATAAGAAAGGATTCATTACAAGATGGGTGGGACCTATATCTCCCTCCAATGCATTGGGTAAAGATTTTATATCTCATGAGATAGACATAGCTGAAATGGTAGGTTATACTGGTTCAGTGAAACAGGACTGAAACGAGGGTTACTCGATTCAGAAAGGGACTTTGTCCACTAAGATAGTCTTGGCAATGAGTCATGACTAACAAGAAATGATTTTCCATGATTATGTGTGCATGCCACAAAGTTTCAAGTTTCAGGTTATGATTATGGTGATCTCATTTTCACTTCTATGATTTTTTCCATGTTAAGATATTATGATCTCTTTTGCAGGTTATGATTTTCAAAAAGATATGATATGATTTTTATTTCTTTTGTATACCCTTACTGAGCATTTGAGCTCACCCTTTTATGTTTTCTTTTCCCCAGGATATAAATAAAGGTTTTAGGTAAAAAAAAGGGAAGATCTTTATGGGAGATATTGAAGATCTTTCACCACGATTAGAAGATTACGTTCTGAGTTTCCAAAGACACTAAACTATTACGATCCTTTAGTGTGTGTTTTTGTTATGTACTAAGTATTCCGCAAAAGTAATGTAATTTCCATGTACGACAAGTTTCGGGTCTCTACAGTTGGTATCAGAGGAAAGGTTTAGTCAACCTTTGGAAACTAGGATGCGAAAACGTTAGTGAGATCCCTAGAGATATTTCTACGGTATGTCTAGGGATGTCCCTAAGGTTAAGTATACGTATAGGTTATAGTACTAGAACTACGCTAAAGATCATATAATTAAACCTAAGATGTTAGATATTGAAGGTACTCCCCCTTTATTATGTTGTTTTCCCTTGCATGATTTTTGCCTCTCACACTATTCTTTTTGGGTTTTAGACAATGGCTGGAACCCGAAGGAACCGTGTTGATCAATGCAATGGACAATGCAATGATTGCCCTCCTGAACAAACAAATGTTATGGGAGATGGAGTGAAAAATCTTATTGCTATACTTACACAAGCTATGAATCATTCTGGACATCCAAATGAGCAGAGAAGGGAACAATATTCTATTGAGTCCTTCATGTGGCAACGTCCGCCTTCTTTCAGTGGGACTTCCGATCCACTTGTTGCTGAACAATGGATCAGCACCACTGAAAAGATATTTTCAGTTCTTCAATGTTCTGAACATGATAAAGTCATCTTAGAAGTGTATCGTTTGGAAGGTGATGCTGATCAATGGTGGAATCTTATTAAGAATACGAGGCAAAGGGATGAAATTGAGTCCATGGAATGGGACGAGTTCAAGAACTTATTTTTCAATAAGTACTTCTCTCGTATTCTTCGAACAAAGATGGAGAAGGAGTTTCTTGAACTAAAGCAAAAGGATGATGAATCTGTTGGTATATACGAAGCGAATTTTACAAGACTTGCAAGGTATGCATCTGGCATTATCATCTAACCTGAAAGTAAAGTTGATCGATTTTTCAGTGGCTTAAAACCAAGTCTTCGAAGGGCATTAGCTATAGGAGACTTCAGTAGCTATGAAGAAATTGTGCGTTGTTCTATCAAGGTAGAAATGGAAGTTGGTGTTACATATCCATCTCATGGTTTTGACAAGAAACGAAAGATGGATTTCAAGGAGAAATCTCAGAATAATGGTGAAAAGAAGATGAATGTTCCTTATGCACAAAGTGTGGAAAGAAGCATGGTGGATATTGTCTTAAAGGGACTAGAAAATTTTTTAAGTGTGGAAAAGAAGGTCATCGAGCAGCTGAGTGTCGATGTAATGGAAAAAGGTTTTCTAATGATGTGAATAAAGCAAACACTGCAGAGAACACACCACCAACACTTCAATGTTTCAAGTGCAAAGAGATGGGACATTATGCCAATAAATGCCCTAATCCAAGGGTTAGTGATGATCAACATGAGCAACCACTTAAGGAAAAGGACAAAGGGAAGCCACATGCGATCACTATTGGCGATGTTGAATATGACAATGATGTGGTGAAATGATTAAGTGTTTATGTAATGGGATTCCAAAATAATGTTGTATCATGGAGTATTGGAATATTTATGTATTGGTCTAATGTGGTATTCAAAGTGATTGAGATATTATGCGCATAATGAAGGGAAAATGAGAAAATTAAATGTTTAACAGTATTCATGAGCTCATGATTGATATAAGGACTAAGTGATATCATGGTTTGAGTATATAGAATTTTGAGGATTTTTGTATATGGAAAGTGTTAACTTTTAACTGCATTCAAGTTTTCACTATGGATCAATGGGTATTCAAGAGAGTACAAGATTAAGGACTTTGAATGTTTGGAATGTGACCAACAAAACATATCTTATGATATATGGGGATCAACGGTGATATTAAATCTCTGGTAATTGTTTTCACTATGTTATGATAGTGGACTGCAGTATTATGGATAAGCCTAAAGATTGGAATGGATTGTGTTGGACGTAAGTTAGTATTGTTTAAGGATAGAAATTTTTTCGATATTATTTATGGGATGTTATAGTAATATATTTTTGGAAAAAGGACAACCTGCAGGACGGGCGACAGCCCATCGCTTCGGACAAGGCTGTGGGAATCGAACCCACAACCGAAGTGCGACTGGCCTTTATCGCCTACCACTGGCCTACAGGAAGTCCCTATTTAGTAGAAACTAGTTTTATTATATTAAGCAGTATGATATATGAAGTATAAGTACATTTTAGGAACCATATATGATTAATCTCACTATAGATCGATTTATGCATATAATTTTTGCTAACCTTTTGTTTGAGACAGATGGAATGACCCGTCATTCTATCACATGATCTGCTAACACTTCACGAATAACAAATTCAACTTCATTTATTTAAGAGATGAAGTAGATATTGTTCAAGGCACGAACAACAGTGAGATTGTACCAAAATAAAGTAAGTATTTATTAAAATTCAAATTTTCAACTTTAGGGGAAATGATCTTGAAAACCAAAAATGTTGTCCTAGTGATCTTATACCTGATGAATCAGATCGTACCTTATATCATCACAAATCTATGGATTTGTGATTACCGGATTTTCCATAGCCATGTTCTCTACCACTCTCCATCAGAACATGATGGTTAGATTTCTCTTCCATATCCATATGTTCACCTATGTGGAAACCCAATGATTAGTTTATTTGGGTAACTGTTACGTTTCATACTTGTGTTTTTAAAGATTGGTTTTGATATTCCTTTTTACTATGTGGGTTTCTATTAATGAAACTTTCGAATAGTAAACCATATATAACTCCGACGAATTTCGAGGGCGAAATTCATTTTAAGGGGGGTAGAATGTAACAGCCCAAGATTTTATAAAAAAATATTCTTTTTAATTTTATTAATGTCTTGTGTTGTACGCTACACCAAAAGGAGCTTGCACAACATGCATCCTTGTCTTGCCTTGCATTACACGCAATCGCGACCTTCCTCGATAGCGTGTGTAATACGCAATACCGAGTTTCACTAAACAACGATGTGCTATTAAAATATTATTAAAACTAGCCGTTATGAATAGTAATAACCACTTTTTAAAATTCTGTAAATCTTATTTTTCAAAATGAACTTCATTCTTGGATTCGGTGTATCGAATTTAGCCTAAGGTGAAATTTTGGTACTTTTCGGATAACTTTCATATTCTGATGAATAGTGAAAATTACTAAATTATAATTAAAAACAACTTTTTTAATCGAAATAATTAATAGTGATAAATTATTAATTTGAGTGGTTTTAAAGTATATTTAGAATATATTTTTACAATTTAATACAATGTTGGACATTGGTTGTAATTTCACATTTAAACCAGACATAATCCAGTGTCAATCTTTTGATATATATTGTTTCCTAAAAACACGCTATTTATTTTAACAGCAGGATTTAATTATAAAATTAATTAATGCAACTTCTATGTTATGAATTTGGTAAAATAGATTTCATTTTTGAATTCGGAATATGAAATATAGCTTAGGATGAAATTTTGGCATTGTTCTGAAAAACATCAATTTTTGATGAATAGTGAAACTACTAAGTGGTAGTTAAAAAAACTGAATTTTTCATAAAACTTAATTTTGCCACTTCTGTAAATGGAATTTCGAAAATCTGAGAGACACGGTTAATATCAAGGACTAAAATGTGGTTCAATGAGATGAAAATAATTTTTTGGTGAATAGTAACTTTTTACTTTTTTTACCGCGGTTAATAGTAAATAGGGTATCTAAGGGTAAATATGATATTACTATTACCCAAACACATGTCCTAATTATATTGGACAAGTGTAATTCGACCAAAAACAAACTTAGGAATAAAATATGACCATTTAGGCCCACTTGGATTAGATTAGGACATTTATTATTAATTTATTTAAAGAAAGGTTAAAATAGTTAAAATCAAAGTTTAATAAGTAAATCATTTTTAATATGGGGTTATACATAAGATAAATTCGATTGTAAATATTCATTAGAAATCTAAAAAGATTTCCTACATGATGGTATTTTATTTGTAATTTTTAGACATAAAATAATTTAATTTATCTATGACACAACGATGATGCAGTAATTATCTTATTAATGAAATATTGACATAATTGATGTTATAAACACCTAAATAAATGTAATTTGAGATTTTTTATGAATTCCACTAATTTTTTAGGTTACTATGATATATTAATGTTGATTTAATCAACTTGTATCGAACATTTAATTCTGTTATGACTTTCACAAAAATCATATATCAAATAGTGTCAAAATTGACACAAAATAATTTTTAAATCAAATATTATATTATTAATTGTTATTGTATTCCTAAAAATATAAGGTTCGGCCAAATGACTTAGATAAGGATATATATATTAATAATAAACAATTTGGGGTTCATTTGGCATGTTATAGTATGTTTATTAACCATATAGTGAAAGAAAACAAAAAGACATGGTAAAAGTTAAATTATTTAACTTAGAGTTAAATCTAATTGATAAGGTTAAAATAATATCCTAAACTTGTCTAAATTCTATTTTATGATAGGATTTCGACCCATCCCCACTTTATCTTCGAAATAAGACCCTTTGGAACCATTATAAACCGATTTTGACTTTAATATAAAATAATATTTTGAGATATTCCTAAGGTGCCCCTCTCCTCCCCTATAAAAGGACACCTCCTCCCCCTCCTCCTAACACCAATTTGAGCAATCAAGCTCGGCCAACCTCTGCCAAAATCTCTTCTCCACATACCTAGCAACATCCTAGAGGTTCTGGTCTTCCTCAAAGACCAATTCTAGTGCCCTAAGAGGAGGTCTCAAAGAGGCACTTCAAAGAAGAGGTAATTACCGTTACCAATTCTTTCATCGTTATTTCTTCTTCCACTTATTCTTCTTAGGTTGTTTCATTATGAAGTAATAACATCAGTATCACTCATATACTGATATGTTATTATAAGTATGAAACAACCCTATTTCACCATCTATCCATCCTATGGAAAAAGAAATCACCGCGCGTGCGTACGTACGGAATACCGTCTCCACGACGCGATGAGATTCATTCTCCATGTTAACCATTTAAGAATGATTATAATGTATATATAAGAAATAATAATGAAATATATGACATTATAAAGCTACTGGATTTATGTATATATATACATATGTATGTCATCTACTTACTTCCATTTCAAGACAATAAGGAAAGAAAAACAGCGTTCATGCGTACGTACGGACTACCGTCTCCATGAACGGTGTTTTTCATTTTATTTATCTATCTATTATATATATATATATATACTGAATATATATGATATATAAATCATATTTTATATTCTGGAAGTAAGTAAATCATGATATAAGTAATAATGATGTCAAGAACAACAAGTCAAAACACCTACGATAAATGAAACGATTTTACCCAAAACGCTTCTTTAACATGGAATTTACAAAAGAACGGGTAATATAATGTCATAAGTGAATCATATATGATATCATAACAATGAATATGATTCTGTAATAAGTCAATGACATTATATAAATCATTATACAGGAGGTTCGGACACATACGAAGAAAATTGGACCTAAGGTAAGGGAAATATCACAATCTCTTTTTTATCCGAGATTGTTTATTCGTAAGTATTTACTGGGGTGTATTTTATCATCCACATCCATGTTTCATTAAAATGTAATATTATTTCCATCCACCTAAAATTGTTTAAATCCATTTTCACCCTTCGGTGAGTTTTTAGTAATATGTATGAAAGGAATCTTTTGTCTTACGAGGTACTTTTTGACTTTTCCGACAAAAGTACGAAGAATGTTTTTTTTAACTTATACGGCATGAATGGATTTTTAAAACATTTTTTCAAGAAGCTTCGTTTACAAGTTTTCAAGTTTATTTTTAATCAACTTCTTTTATTTTAAAGTTGTATGACATGTTATGAAAGGAAAAAATGTTTTTGAAGTAGAAATGATATTTTCCTCAAGAATGGATTTCAAGTATTTTATCAAAATTATTTTCCATCTAAGATAATAAAAGGGTTCTGTTTTTATCCCTATTATTACATGGATTTGATTATGTTGTGATGGAAATATTTTTATGAATTCCTTTATCTTATATGAATTGATTTATGATGTCATGATGTTTCAAGAATCCCATTTTTGTTACATGTGTTATGGGATGATGTATGTTTTATGATTATGTGGCACACATAAGAAAGGATTCATTATAAGATGGGTGGGACCTATATCTCCCTCCAATGCATTGGGTAAAGATTTTATATCTCATGAGATAGACATGGCTGAAATGGTAGGTTATACCGGTTCAGTGAAACAGGACTGAAACGAGGGTTACTCAATTCAGAAAGGGACTTTGTCCACTAAGATAGTCTTGGCAATGAGTCATGACTAACAAGAAATGATTTTCCATGATTATGTGTGCATGCCACAAAGTTTCAAGTTTCATGTTATGATTATGGTGATCTCATTTTCACTTCTATGATTTGTTCCATGTTAAGATATTATGATCTCTTTTGCAGGTTATGATTTTCAAAAAGATATGATATGATTTTTATTTCTTTTGTATACCCTTACTGAGCATTTGAGCTCACCCTTTTATGTTTTCTTTTCCCCAGGATATAAATAAAGGTTTTAGGTAAAAAAAAGGGAAGATCTTTATGGGAGATATTGAAGATCTTTCACCACGATTAGAAGATTACGTTCCGAGTTTCCAAAGACACTAAACTATTACGATCCTTTAGTGTGTGTTTTTGTTATGTACTAAGTATTCCGCAAAAGTAATGTAATTTCCATGTACGACAAGTTTCGGGTCTCTACAATTATCATCTAGTATATTGACATACATAAATATAAAAACATCACCCTACCATGATTCACATCGAGTATACCATGATCATATGGTTTAGTTATGTTGAATTCCTCCAAGATGATATATGGGAGCACATCATATAGGTTGTTGTTGACACATTAAATAACATAACTTATTTCTCTCAGAACTAGTACCCAAACTACCCACTAAGAGTTCATAAATAAGGAATATAATTTTTGTATCAACCTACTAGGGTAAATATGGATACCTCATTTGAGGGGATTCATATCTAGTAAATAGAATATCATCATAGATCCACATGAATTTAAATCATAAGTAAAATGGATTATATTCTATCAATGTAGAATTTCATCACCATGTAATATGGCAAACCTCCATATAATTTATTTTTGACACATTAAACAAATGAACCCTCATAATTAGTTATATCGATTACATGTTGCATATATATTTCATGTCAATAATTTATGAAAAAATATGATACGTGTACATGTAATCATAACATTTGTCTAAGATCCATAATCTACAATAAATAAAAAAAGCTTAAAATTCATGTGTGTTACACTAGTAGATATCTAACAACCATAAAAATGGAAACCAAGAACAAAAATATAATATCCCTGGTAACCTAGACTTATATCTAGAAGGGTGTTCAGGAAAAACCAGTCTAATATCAATCACACGATCTAACACATTCCTTTGTTACATCTCTACCATCATTCCAGATAGTAAGATAAACTAAAATATAGATAAAATCTATGATATCTGTCATTTGATATTTGACACCACTTATTAATATCCTTTTCTAGGTTCAATTTGAATTGTAACGAGGCTGGTTCAACACGTCACCTTGAGAATGCCTTATCATACAATAGAGGTGACCAATTAGCAATGGGGTCTAGGGTATTACTGTGGGAAGACTATACGCCCTTGATAGAGTGTGTAATAATAGTGAAAATAATCCAAACATCATCCACAATAATAAATTATATTATGTGGAATAAATAAACAATAATCATCAATAATAAATGTCTCATGGAAGAAAAGATTCATAAAATCTCATGGTTATGCCATCATACAATGATTGGCCATGCACCAGGTCGATTACACATATAGAATAAATAAAAGGATAAAGACATGGAGGCTCTACTACCATCCCCGAGCCTTGAATCATACCAATATCCATTCCCATCCGATCTATCCTTCTTGGTCAAGCTAATCATGGTCTCTACCAAACTTCAAACAATCATTATTGATGTCTACTTAGGTGCCTAGTTCCATGGTCACATGAGAAATGTGCAAGTACAACACAGTAGGGAACCACAAAGGTAGTATCATACATAACCAATATATTTATTTTATGTGTATTTGACATAAAAATATGAATATATAAAATTTATAGTTGTTGAATAAATAAAATTACCATAATTGATCCCCAGAATCTAAGATGACACTTGAGATCGACTATACCTACTTCGTCTAGTTCTTGAGTATCTATAAGAACATCAGATATTCATGAGAACTCATAATAGTTGAAACCACCAACCCCCATGAGTTTGTCCCAGGTGGTCCATAGTATCAGGAGTAAATCTAAACACTATGTGGTAATCATAGGGGATCTAGTATTTATCATGCATAAATCCATCCAGGAGGATATAATCCTAGAAAATCAATCAACATCAGGCATCATTACCGACTCCTAGGGGTGACCCAAGTCTATCATAATAATCTGTAATAATAATCAACTCCTTTTGGGTGACCCTAGGACATCGTGATCATCAAGCATCATCATTGACCCCAGGAGGTAATATTATGTGATCAATCATATCTGGAATAAATTTCAACTCCTTGGGGGTGACCCTAGTTAATATATATAACATCAGTTATAAAATATGGATCCTAAAAATACTAGGTATCTCATACATAATAGAAATATATGAGTGGTAGTATGTTCCTCCCACGATATCTCAAAATAAAAACATAAATAAATGTTAGCCATATTACCAAACCCAACTAACATTAATGTGATTGTACACTCTGGAAAATGACTTTAAATAATCTCTATGCCATATAAAACATAGATCATATACTCAATTTCTATGGTTAAATCCAAAATAAACTATACCAAATACTGCATCCTCCCTATAATGGGTCATTATATCACTAGGGCATCCTTTGAGGTCCTTTTGGTCACAACATAACATGAACACCCACATAGGATCCTCAATCTCAGTCTCATCTCATATGCCAACACCCATAAATCATAGGAAATAGCATCCCTCACCATCATCATCATCACATCACAGCCTCACTGGTCATATAATATAATCCATACTATTATTAGTCTCTAGATATGGATCAATCCTATCTACAATCAATAGTAATATATTAGCCATTCCTCACAAAAAACCCCCATACAATGTATACCATGGGCACACCCACCAAGATAATCATATATTAGTTGTATAACAATACTCTACCCATTTTCATCTCAACTAGACTAAAGGTTATAAGGCATATTAAGGTTGAATATGGCCTACTAGGGACACTCACTCTAACTCGCCACATTCCTCTTCTCATAGGTTGCAATGGAACCTATAAAAAGGGAAACTATTTTTACTTAATTCATTAAAAACTCACCCATCTATATTTGTGTATATAAATAAATGTATTTTTCATCCTGAACTCATTAATTGGTGGATAATCCATCAATATAGTGAACAAGAGTTCTTAGTATCCCTTGGAACTTTGTGAAATCCATTTATAGACATTGATTTTTTTATTAAAAATATATATAATTTTAACAAGTCAATCACCCTGGGTGGTGAGAGTTTACATATCACATTCCATATAAAACATTCATAATACTATAAGTGAAATTAATAACTACCACTTTACTCAAATATGTAGTTTTTCCCTTTGAATAACCACTCGAGATATCTATACTAGGATCATCCAAGCTCAATCATCCATTTGTCATCACAGTAAGGCCATAAATCAATCCAAAATATCAAAATTAATTATTTATAATTATCTATAAATTATAAGGAAATTTAAAATTAATTATGGGAATCATCCATATAATTTCTTTTTTACACTTTAAACAAATTAACCCTCAAAATCAGTTGTATCAATTACATGTTAGCATACATATATCAAGTGAATCCTTTATGCCAAATAGATTCTTGTATATGATGTCTCACCATTGTTCTTGTCACGACCCGCCCTCGGGGTCCGTGCCGTGACTACCCCAAGCCCGCCTTCCATAGGCCAGGGGCTGGCGACTAGCACCAAGGCGTAAATCCCAGTAAAAAGGGAAGGCATTGCCTTTGAAAAGTAAACACACACCACAGAGTAAACAAGCGGAAAGTAAACACTAAACAAGCAGAGTACGACTGAAAGTGCGGAAAAGTAAATGGGCCAGAATACAAACCCAAACTGAAAGTAAAGTACAACTCAAAAGGGAAAAACAGCAACAGAAAAGTAAAAGCTGCTACTCTGAGCTGTCCACTGGAAATCCCACCTGAAGGGTGGGTACAGATAGCTCCTCTGCTCCACGGGTCCCGTCGTCCGCTCCGTGCACATCCCGCCCAGTGGTCCACCTCCGGGTACCGTCCCGCTCTACAAGCCTCAGCTAAGATCAACGTTGTCCGTCGTCTGCAACCAACACAACGTAGTGCGGGTGAAGCCCGTGCAGGAGTGAGTATAAGCTACTCAGTAGGGACCCCGAGACCCCTGAAGGTCTCTCAAATCCACAAAGGATAAATCACGAAGAAAAGTACAATCACGAAGTAACAACCGACACTGCTTAGGTATATGCCCATACATATACCTAAGTCATCAATTCAAAAACGCTCCAACCTCCGAGCCCAAGTACAACTCAGTCCACGCAGGAAAGTATACGTATTCCACATAGGAAAGCAAAACATAATCCACACAGGATTGCACAACACAATCCACACAGGAAAACAACAGGATTCAGCTCACACAGGTATACTTCTTCAAGGACGAAAAAGATGATCACTGATCCATCTAAGTCGTCGGACCCACGAAGGATCGATAGGTAACTAACCCCCGCAAAGACCCACACAGGATCGGGCTCACACAGAACCTGTAGGCGCTAGCTCACACAGAACCGCTGAGCGCAAGGACCCACACAGGATCGGGCCCACACAGGACCTGTAGCACTGATCCACGTAGGATCGCTGAGTGCTGAAGTCGTCATCGTCGAATCCACATAGGATCTCTGTACTGTCGTCGTCGAATCCACACAGGATCTCTGTACTGTCGTCGTCGCAGTCACAGTAGCAGTCGTAGCAGTAGAACAGTCGCAGCCAGCACTAGGGTTCCCGCACACAGCAAGCTCGTACGGAGGGTCCGCTCCACGAGCCGAGAGGCTGATACATCAACTGTCACGAAGACCAGAGTTGATGTATCCAAAAGTTCCGTATCGACAACAGGAACTCAACGCAACAGACGGCGCGTCGATCGGACGCCCGGTCTGAGAGTTATCGGCATTTTCGTCTCCGGGGCCCGGTTGGTTTTTAAGGCAAAACCAACCCGACCATACTCCACCTACATCCAAACCTCGGGAGGAGTATGCCAAAAGATCCGTCTCACTAAGAGGAACACAACGCGACTGACGGCGCGTCAATCGGACGTCCGTAGCTCAAGATATGAGCGTTTCCGCTCCGAAGGCCCGGTTGGTTTCGTGAACGAACCAACCCGGCCGAACTCAAAGTTAACCGAAACCTTGAGTGCGATATATCAAAACGACCGTCTCGATCCAAGGATCGCGTTGCCATAGACGGTTCGTCGATCGGAGGTCCGAGGCTCAAGTTATGGGCCAAAAACCAAAACTAGTTCGAAACGGGGGGGTCCGGGTCCGGGCCGACCCGGCCCGACCCCCCCCGGGGGCGGCGCGGTGGCCGGCGGCGGCGGGCGGCGGCGGCGGCGGGCGGCGGCGGCGGCGGGCGGCGGCGGCGGGCCGCGGCGGCGGCGCCGCCCCCCTCATTATGAGGGGGGTTTTAAAGAACCGGCCGGGGAATTAAATTCCCCGGTTTTAAGTCATCCGGTCGGCCAGCTGGCCGCCGGTTTTTACCAACGGGACCGGAAATTCCGGTCCCGCCTTTGACTTCCGACGCCGGCGGCCCGGCCGCCGTTCTCCTCTTCCGCCGCGGCCCGGAACCGTCCGCGGTCTTCTCGTCCCGCCGCGGCCCGGAACCGGCCGCGGTCTTCTCGTCCCGTCGCGGCCCGGAACCGGCCGCGGTGCGACGGCACCGCGCCCCTTTCGCCGTGCCATGAATCCTTTCAACGCGGCGCGACGGCATCGCGTTCTTGAAGATTTTTCCTTGGCGTAGCGCGATGGCTCTGCGTAAATTATTTGTACGATCATCCGCGTGGTGCGACGGCACCACGCCACTTTGCTTCCACCGCAAGAATTAAACAAGAACAATGGAGGGGGGTTCGGCCGTGTTCGTGCGGTCCGGCCCCCCTCACGTTAAAATAATAACGCAACTCAAAATAAAATCAAGTCACACGTTAGTCTTGATAAAATCACGATCAAGAATAAAATAAGGAAACCAAAAGAAATCGACAACCCCTACCTCGGGTTTAAGATTTGAAGATTCGTCTACGCTCCGCGGAAGACGGCGTCGCGGAGGTCGGGCGTCGCGGTCGTCGTTCGTCAAATCCGTTGACGAAGAGATATGCCCGAAGAGACACGTCGTTGGCGGATCTTCTTTTGCCGACGAAGAAGGTCCGAGGAGGAAGAAGAGGTCCGAAGATACCGGGTCGCCGAGTCGATGATCCTTGGCGAGTGTTGTCGTTCTTCGTTGAGGATGAAGACGTTCTTCGCCGGAGAAGATGAAGTTCTTCAAGAGACTTAGAGTTCTCTCCTCCAATCCTCAACACAACCAATCTAACCCCCAAAAATAAAATAAGCTAATCTTATTTTATTAAGACATTCTATGAGTTCAAAAAATTCAAAAACTTAATTCCATTAATTGGATTAGTGTGTTGGCATGATTAAAGTGAGGAGAGGGAAAGTCACCCAATTAAATGGAAGTTTAAAGGTTAAGATGAGTTACACATCTTAAGTGGGGGGTTTAGAGGAGTTAGGGAAGGTGAGGGGTTGGGCTCGTGTGGGCCCCACCCCACCTTTATTCTCTCAAGGGTAGTTAACAACAAGTAGGTCCCACCCAACTTCCACACATAGGCTAACAACTTAGAATATTAAATAAAATTGTAACACAATTTTATTACTTCACATTTAACTCCCCTTTTTTTAACAACTCCTCCTCAGCAAACGCACCTTCGGGAAAAGTCCTCTTAAGCAAATATCGGCGCTGCGAGTTCATCGGTGCCCTCGGATTTCAATTCCGAGCACCGGATCAAAAGTTAGGAATTCTCGCTCGTTCGTTCACTGAACGTACCCGAGCCAAACTTCGGAAATTAATTCCGGGCACTCCGGGCCTCGGAATCAGGTGCCGTCTGAAACCGCGCTCTTGTAAAATTCTAAAGAAAATTAAAAAAATTTTCCTTGAATTTTACGGGTCTTTACATTACTCCCACCTCAGGGCTTTACGTCCCCGTAAAGATACAACAAAAACTAGGGAAACAAATGAGGGTACTGAGCACGCATCTGAGCCTCCCGCTCCCATGTGCTCTCCTGGAGATTCCCGTGCTGCCATCTGATGCGCACAAGAGGAATCGATCTCCCATGTAGGACCTGCTCCTGTCGATCCTCTATCTCCACCGGGACCTCCGTAAAAGTCACCCCATCGTCAACGCCAAGCTCCCCATGGTCAATGATGTGCGTCGGGTCGTGCACGTATCTCCTCAGCTGGGATACGTGGAAGACGTCGTGCACCCGGTGCAACTGAGGTGGTAGAGCCAGGCGATAAGCCACCTCGCCAATCCTGCTGAGAATCTGGAAGGGTCCGATGAAGCGCGGAGATAACTTGCCGCCTCGGCCAAATCTCCGAATACCACGTCGAGGTGAGACCCGCAAGAAGATGTGGTCGCCATCCTCGAACTCCAGTGGCCTCCGCCTCCTGTCAGCGTATGACTTCTACCGACTCTGAGCTGTCCTCATCCGCTCCTGGATGACCTGGACCTTCTCTGTCGTGGCCTGGACCATCTCCGGTCCCACCAGTGCTGACTCCCCAGGGTCTTTCCAGCACAAAGGAGATCTACATGGTCGGCCGTACAACGCCTCGTACGGTGCCATCCCGATGGTGGAGTGGTAGCTGTTGTTGTAAGCAAACTCCACCAAGGGTAGGTGGTCCTCCCAGCTTCGACCAAAGTCAAGGACACATGCGCGAAGCATGTCCTCGAGAGTCTGAATGGTCCTCTCCGTCTGACCATCCGTCTGAGGGTGAAAAGCTGTGCTAAGACGTAGCTGCGTCCCGAATGCCTCCTGTAACCCCTTCCAAAGCCGGGAAGTAAAGCGGGCATCTCGATCGGAAACGATAGATGATGGCATGCCGTGGAGCCGCACAATCTCCTGAACGTAGAGACGTCCCAAGCTCTCCACTGAGCCCTGCTCTCTGATGGGTAAGAAGTGTGCCGACTTGGTGAGTCGGTCAACAATCACCCAGATGGAGTCGTGACCTCTGGAAGTGCGTGGAATTCCAGTCACGAAGTCCATTGATATGCCGTCCCACTTCCACTCCGGAACCTCCAAGGGCTGTACCAAGCCTGCTGGTACCTGATGCTCTGCCTTCACCTGCTGGCAGGTGAGGCATCGAGAAACGAACTCTGCTACTGCCTTCTTCATGCCTGGCCACCAATGCTGCCGTCTGAGGTCCTGGTACATCTTCGCCACTCCAGGATGTACCGCCAAAGGAGATGTGTGAAACTCTCTCAGCACTTCCTCTCGCAATGCGACTGGTACCATGGTACGTCCTCTGAAAAGGATGTCGTGCTCTGCCCCAAGGGAGAAACCATCAGGTGCCTGTCCCGAGGATATTTGTGCACGCCGTGTCTCATAGTCAGCGTCCCCGCGCTGTGCCTCCCTGACCCGCTGCAGTAGTGGGGGAGTGACCGTGAGAGACTGAAGAAAGGCTGCTCCATCTCTATCCACGAAGGATATCTGCAAAGAGGCTAGCTGCTCTGTCGCCTCCTCGACTAGCTGAATGCCCGTCCTCCTGCTGAGGGCATCGGCTACTACGTTCCCCTTCCCAGGAGTATAGACTATCTCAAAGTCATAGTCCTGGAGGAACTCGAGCCATCGTCGCTGTCTCAGGTTCAGGTCTTTCTGCGAGAAGATATACCTGAGACTCTGATGATCGGAAAAGACTGTAAAGCGCTCGCCCATCAGATAGAGTCGCCATGTCTTCAGAGCGAAGACCACTGCTGCTAACTCCAGGTCATGGGTAGCGTAGTTCTGCTCATGCGGCCTCAACTGACGTGATCCATACGCGATCACGGCCCGCTCCTGCATCAGAACACATCCGAGTCCGGTCCCTGATGCATCGCAGTAGACTACGTACCCTACTCCCTCCTCAGGCAACCTCAAGATAGGTGCGCTAGTCAATCTCTGCCTCAGCTCCTGGAAGCTCTTCTGACAACTGTCTGACCACACGAAGGGTTTCCCCTTCTTCGTCAAAGCTGTGAGTGATGCCGCAACTCTGGAGAAGTTCGGCACAAATCTCCGATAGTATCCAGCTAGTCCCAAGAAACTCCGAACCTCAGTCACGCTCCTGGGTGGCTCCCATGCTAACACAGCCTCAATCTTCGCGGGATCCACTGCAACTCCCGCCTCAGAGATAACGTGTCCCAAAAAGTGGACCTCACGTATCCAGAACTAGCACTTCGAGAGCTTACCATAAAGCTGGTGCTCTCGGAGTGTGTCAAGAACAACTCTCAAGTGATAGGCGTGCTCCTCCTCTGTCGTAGAGTAAATCAGAATGTCGTCGATGAAGACCACGACAAACCGATCGAGGTATGGCTGAAAGATCCTGTTCATGAGATCCATGAACACTGCTGGAGCATTGGTTACACCGAAGGGCATAACCAAGAACTCATAGTGGCCATACCGACATCTGAAGGCCGTCTTCTGTACATCCTCGTCTCTGACTCTGAGCTGATGATAGCCTGACCTGAGGTCTATCTTCGAGAACCACCGTGCTCCCTTGAGCTGATCAAAGAGGTCATCAATCCTCGGTAGCGGATACTTGTTCCTCAATGTCACCTGGTTCAGGCGACGATAGTCAACACAAAGTCGCAAGCTCCAGTCCGCCTTCTTGGCGAACAATATCGGGGAAGCCCAGGGTGAAACACTGGGTCGGATGAACCCCTTGCCCTGCAAGTCCTCCAACTGTACCCGTAGCTCTCGAAGCTCGGCGGGGGCCATCCGATATGCTGGAGTGGATATCGGGGCTGTCCCGGGGTACAAGTCAATATAAAAGTCCACCTCTCTGCGAGGAGGTAGCCCTGGAACGTCGTCGGGAAAAACGTCCGCAAACTGATCCACCACTGCAGGAAAACCAGGACTCCGCACGTCAACTGCTCCAAGGATAAGGCTAGCCAACTGATGAGTGATGGGCTGTCCTCTCCTCCGTGGAAGTCCATCCTGTGCTGCTAAGGCTCCCTTCTCGCCGGTGAAGGTGAACCTGCTTCCGTCGGTGCGTACACATCGCACCTTGCGCCTAAAATAGTCAATCTGTGCATGGACCGTAGACAGCCAATCCATGCCCAAGAGGACGTCGTATGGCCTCGACGCTGCTACAAGAAGATCCCAGCCGAAGCTCTCGCCTCCTAGAGTAAGCTCACACTGCCGGCACCAGTGCGTAATCATCGAGTCTGCTCCCGTAGGAGTCTCTAGCCGTAAGGATCGAGCCAACGGCTCTGTCGGAATCTCCGAGCTCCGAACAAGGGCAGCGGCTATGAAAGAGTGACTCGCTCCTGTGTCTATAAGAACTGCAGCAAGGGTGGAATAGACACAGATAGTACCTCGAATCATCTCGGGTGCGCCGTGGTCGTAGGCCTCTGCTGCCTGGAGCTGTGCCTGTCGCTGCCCGCCAGCTCCCTGTGGTCGGGGTGGACCTCCTGGTGGTGGTGGTGGTAGAGCCTCAAAGCGTCGACCACCACCAGCTGCTCGTCCAGCTCCTCTGCCTCATCCGCCTCCTCCCTGCGGACCGCCACGGTCGATCCTCTTCCTCTGCCTCGGTGGTCCATCAACTGTCTGCTACTCCTCGGCACGACGGGTCGGGCAGTCACGAGCCATGTGGCCCTGCCCGCCGCACGAGTAGCACTGTCTGCCTCTCGGAAGACTGGCTCCGCGCTGTGTGCCCCGCACTGCTGAGCCAGTGCCCTGAGGTCGTCGGCCCGAAGGTCTGGTCTGTCTGGACCCCTGAGTCATCCGTCGACTGCCTGCTGCAGATGACTCTGCCACGTGCCGCCCTGCAGTGGGTCGCTGTGCTGGTGTAGACTCAGCAAGGAAGCTCTCGATCAGAAGGGCCCGATCCAGTACTCCTGTCTGAGTCAGTATGCTGAGGGAGATCAGCGATGCCCTGATCTCGTGTCTCAAACCCTGCTCGAAGGTCCGGGCCCGGAAGAATGGGTCCCGTACCATGTCGGTCGAGTAGCGCGAGAGATCAGTAAATCTCGCCAAGTACTGAGCGACCGTCATGCTGCCCTGCCGCAGCTGTAGAATCTCCTGGATACGCACCGCACGAAGGGTGGCTGGGACGAACTCCGAGCGGAAGAGGCTCTCAAAGTCCGTCCAAAGTAGGGATGCCTCATCGTGCACCTGGAGCATCAGGCTCCACCATCGTCCTGCTGCCGCGTGTAGTAGGCTCGCAGCGAGGATCACCATGAGGTCTGCTGGTGTCCTCACTAGCATAAACACTCGAACTACTGCCTCCAGCCAGTCCTCTGCTGCCTGGGGATCCGTCTCCCCGCGAAACCTGGGCGGTCGCTGGCGCTGAAACTCATGCAGTGCGCTGAGGCGACGTGCATCGTCAGCGGCTGCTGCTGGAAGCATCGGGGAATCGGCGGGTAAAGCTACCGCCGGTGCCACTACTGGAAAAGGGCCCTACACCGAGGCCTCGTCGCTCGGTGGGCTGTCGTCTCGCTCGACTCTCGGAACCCTAGCTGGCTGCCGTCGTGGGGCCATCCTGAAAAGGAAACAGGTGCGCCACGGTTAGAACTGTATACCTGGTGAGCTGATATAAGTAATCACAAAGAAAACTTTGAAACACACACGCAATCAATGTTTTCGTGCATTAAGTCGGAAATCAGAAGTCAGGGTCCTGGTGTACGGATACGTTGGCCGCCGCACCAACACTGGACTCCCTGGACTGATAACCACACTCAATACGCTAAACATTATTGCTTCACATAGAAAAGATCAGAGTTCGCGGTAGAACCGAACTCCTCTGATACCAATTTGTCACGACCCGCCCTCGGGGTCCGTGCCGTGACTACCCCAAGCCCGCCTTCCATAGGCCAGGGGCTGGCGACTAGCACCAAGGCGTAAATCCCAGTAAAAAGGGAAGGCATTGCCTTTGAAAAGTAAACACACACCACAGAGTAAACAAGCGGAAAGTAAACACTAAACAAGCAGAGTACGACTGAAAGTGCGGAAAAGTAAATGGGCCAGAATACAAACCCAAACTGAAAGTAAAGTACAACTCAAAAGGGAAAAACAGCAACTGAAAAGTAAAAGCTGCTACTCCGAGCTGTCCACTGGAAATCCCACCTGAAGGGTGGGTACAGATAGCTCCTCTGCTCCACGGGTCCCGTCATCCGCTCCGTGCACGTCCCGCCCAGTGGTCCACCTCCGGGTACCGTCCCGCTCTACAAGCCTCAGCTAAGATCAACGCTGTCCGTCGTCTGCAACCAACACAACGTAGTGCGGGCGAAGCCCGTGCAGGGGTGAGTATAAGCTACTCAGTAGGGACCCCGAGACCCCTGAAGGTCTCTCAAATCCACAAAGGATAAATCACGAAGAAAAGTACAATCACGAAGTAACAACCGACACTGCTTAGGTATATGCCCATACATATACCTAAGTCAACAATTCAAAAACGCTCCAAACTCCGAGCCCAAGTACAACTCAGTCCACGCAGGAAAGTATACGTATTCCACATAGGAAAGCAAAACATAATCCACACAGGATTGCACAACACAATCCACACAGGAAAACAACAGGATTCAGCTCACACAGGTATACTTCTTCAAGGACGAAAAAGATGATCACTGATCCATCTAAGTCGTCGGACCCACGAAGGATCGATAGGTAACTAACCCCCGCAAAGACCCACACAGGATCGGGCTCACACAGAACCTGTAGGCGCTGGCTCACACAGAACCGCTGAGCGCAAGGACCCACACAGGATCGGGCCCACACATGACCTGTAGCACTGATCCACGTAGGATCGCTGAGTGCTGAAGTCGTCGTCGTCGAATCCACATAGGATCTCTGTACTGTCGTCGTCGAATCCACACAGGATCTCTGTACTGTCGTCGTCGCAGTCACAGTAGCAGTCGTAGCAGTAGAACAGTCGCAGCCAGCACTAGGGTTCCCGCACACAGCAAGCTCGTACGGAGGGTCCGCTCCACGAGCCGAGAGGCTGATACATCAACTGTCACGAAGACCAGAGTTGATGTATCCAAAAGTTCCGTATCGACAACAGGAACTCAACGCAACAGACGGCGCGTCGATCGGACGCCCGGTCTGAGAGTTATCGGCATTTTCGTCTCCGGGGCCCGGTTGGTTTTGAAGGCAAAACCAACCCGACCGTACTCCACCTGCGTCCAAACCTCGGGCGGAGTATGCCAAAAGATCCGTCTCACTAAGAGGAACACAACGCGACTGACGGCGCGTCAATCGGACGTCTGTAGCTCAAGATATGAGCGTTTCCGCTCCGAAGGCCCGGTTGGTTTCGTGAACGAACCAACCCGGCCGAACTCAAAGTTAACCGAAACCTTGAGTGCGATATATCAAAACGACCGTCTCGATCCAAGGATCGCGTTGCCGCAGACGGTTCGTCGATCGGAGGTCCGAGGCTCAAGTTATGGGCCAAAAACCAAAACTGGTTCGAAACGGGGGGGTCCGAATCCGGGCCGACCCGGCCCGACCCCCCCCCCCCCCCCCCCGGGTCGGCGCGGGGGCCGACGGCGGCGGGCCGCGGCGGCGGTGCCTGGCGCCGCACGTGGGTGGCACGCGGGGGGCTAACCCCCGCTTCTTCAGAAGGGCGGCGCGGCTTTGCCGCGCCGTTTGCAACAAATCGGCCCCCCACGTGGGGGCCGGTTTTGAATTAAACCGGGGGGCTGCTGCCCCCCCCCCCCCCTTTCATGGAACCGCCCCCCTCATTATGAGGGGGGTTTTAAGGAACTGGCCGGGGAATTAAATTCCCCGGTTTTAAGTCATCCGGCCGGCCAGCTGGCCGGCCGGTTTTTACCAACGGGACCGGAAATTCCGGTCCCGCATTTGACTTCCGACGCCGGCGGCCCGGCCGCCGGTCTCCTCTTCCGCCGCGGCCCGGAACCGGCCGCGGTCTTCTCGTCCCGCCGCGGCCCGGAACCGGCCGCGGTCTTCTCGTCCCGTCGCGGCCCGGAACCGGCCGCGGTGTTCGTCGTCCGGCGCGGTGCGACGGCACCGCGCCCCTTTCGCCGTGCCATGAATCCTTTCAACGCGGCGCGACGGCGTCGCGTTCTTGAAGATTTTTCCTTGGTGTAGCGCGACGGCGCCGCGTAAATTATTTGTACGATCATCCGCGTGGTGCGACGGCACCACGCCACTTTGCTTCCACCGCAAGAATTAAACAAGAACAATGGAGGGGGGGGGTTCGGCCGTGTTCGTGCGGTCCGGCCCCCCTCACGTTAAAATAATAACGCAACTCAAAATAAAATCAAGTCACACGTTAGTCATGATAAAATCACGATCAAGAATAAAATAAGGAAACCAAAAGAAATCGACAACCCCTACCTCGGGTTTAAGATTTGAAGATTCGTCTACGCTCCGCGGAAGACGGCGTCGCGGAGGTCAGGCGTCGCGGTCGTCGTTCGTCAAATCCGTTGACGAAGAGATATGCCCGAAGAGACACGTCGTTGGCGGATCTTCGTTTTCCGACGAAGAAGGTCCGAGGAGGAAGAAGAGGTCCGAAGATACCGGGTCGCCGAGTCGATGATCCTTGACGAGTGTTGTCGTTCTTCGTTGAGGATGAAGACGTTCTTCGCCGGAGAAGATGAAGTTCTTCAAGAGACTTAGAGCTCTCTCCTCCAATCCTCAACACAACCAATCTAACCCCCAAAAATAAAATAAGCTAATCTTATTTTATTAAGACATTCTATGAGTTCAAAAAATTCAAAAACTTAATTCCATTAATTGGATTAGTGTGTTGGCATGATTAAAGTGAGGAGAGGGAAAATCACCCAATTAAATGGAAGTTTAAAGGTTAAGATGAGTTACACATCTTAAGTGGGGGGTTTAGAGGAGTTAGGGAAGGTGAGGGGTTGGGCTCGTGGGGGCCCCACCCCACCTTTATTCTCTCAAGGGTAGTTAACAACAAGTAGGTCCCACCCAACTTCCACACATAGGTTAACAACTTAGAATATGAAATAAAATTGTAACACAATTTTATTACGTCACATTTAACTCCCCTTTTTTTAACAACTCCTCCTCAGCAAACGCACCTTCGGGAAAAGTCCTCTTAAGCAAATATCGGCGCTGCGAGTTCATCGGTGCCCTCGGATTTCAATTCCGAGCACCGGATCAAAAGTTAGGAATTCTCGCTCGTTCGTTCACTGAACGTACCCGAGCCAAACTTCGGAAATTAATTCCGGGCACTCCGGGCCTCGGAATCAGGTGCCGTCTGAAACCGCGCTCTTGTAAAATTCTAAAGAAAATTAAAAAAAATTTCCTTGAATTTTACGGGTCTTTACAGTTCTCATATACATAAACTAAAATAAATAATAAAATATCAAAAATCAAGTGTGTTACACAAGGTGAAATCAAACAACCTTAAAAAAGGAAACCAATAACAAAAACATCATATCCCTGGTAACCTAGACTTCTAATCAGGAAGGGTGTTCAGGAGACACCAGTCTGATATCTATCACAAGATCTGACAGATTCTTATGTTACCTCTCTATCATCAATCCAAATAATAAGATAAAAAAATAAATATACACTCTATGATATTAGTCGCATTATCGTTGACACCACTTTGTAATATTCTAATCATAGTTCACTCTGAATGATAACCAGATCTCGTAAACACAAGGCCTCAAGTACGCCTCATCATACACTAGTGTTGACCAAATAGAAATGGGGGTCTAGGGTATTATTGTGGGGATAGTATACCCCCCATATTAGAGTGCATAATAATAGTGAAAAATAATCCAAACATTATCCACAATAATAAATTAGATTACATGGAATAAATAAAAAACAATCATCAATAATAAATGTCATATAGAAGAAAAGTGTCATAAAAACTCATGGTCATAGCAACATACAAGGATTGATCATGCACCAGGACAATCACATATAGATAATAAATAAAATGATAAAATAAACAGAGGATCTACTACAATCCTTGAGCCTTGAATCATCCCAATCTTTTATCCCATCCATGTTATCCTTCTATATCAAGTTAATCCCAGTCTTTACCCAACTAGAACCCATGATTATTATGGTCTACTTAGGTGCACCATTCCATGGATGCCTGAGAAATGTGTAATTACAACTCAGTAGGGAACTAATAAGGTAGTCTCAGACATAAGAAATATATTAATTATATGCGTTTGTGACATACTCGGTTGAGTATATAAAATATAGGTTAGTAGAGTAACTAAAATAACCATCATCATTCCTCACTTTCTAATGTGACACCTCAGATCCACTATATCTGCTTTTTCTAGTTCTAGTGTATCTCTATGAATGCCAGATAATCATGCCAACTCATAATAGTTGAAACCACCAACCCCCATGACTTTATCCCGGGTTGTCCATAGTATCAGGCAAAAATCTACCCCTTAAGAGGTAATCTAAGGAAATCCAGTAGTCATTTTGCATAAATCCATTACTTGAGAGATAATTCTAGGAAATCAATCAACCTCATGCATCATTACCAACTCCTAGGGCTGACCTAGTGCTATAATAATAATCTAGAATCATTATAGAATCTTTATGGGTGACCGATGGTCATCATGATCACTAGACTTCTTCGTTGACCCCTAGGAGGTAATCATAGGTGATCAATCATATCAGGAATAAATATCAAATCTTTATGGGTGGACCATTGAAATCAATATAACCTCAAGAAGAAAAGATGGATCCTAGGATTCCTAAGAGTATCATAAATAATAGAAAAATATGAGGTTTAGTATGTTCCTCCCATGATATCTCAAAATAAAAATGAAAAAATAGAGGTTGTCAGTCTTCCCAAACCCATCTAACATAAATATGAAAGGACACTCAAGAACCTGACAGGAAATCATCACTATAAATATATACAGCGAAAATAATTTATCCAATTTCTTTGTTGACACCCAAAATAAACTCCACCGATTCCGACATGCACCCTCTAATGGATCATTACATCACCAGGGAACCCTTTGAGGTCCTTTACGTCACTACATAACACAGACACCCACATGGGATCCTCAATCTCAGTCTCATGTCTTAGGCCAACACCCATCTTTCATAGGGAATATCATCCCTTAACATCATCATCATCATCACATCCTGACCTCCATCGAATTATAGGATAATCTATACTAGCATTATACTTAATAGATGGATTAAGCCCTTCACCCATGTAGAGTTATAAATTATCCATTTGTAACATTACTAACCCATACATAGTATACCTATTAAACACCCACCTAGATAATCACATCCTAAGGGGATATGAACACCAACCCTATGATCATCTCAACTAGCACAATGATAATAAGGCATCCCTCGTATTTTAGAAGGAAATACACCTAAAATTTTGAGGATGGAATTTTTGATGGAGGAAAGAATGTAACACCCTAATTAATTACAATATTTCTCTTAACATAAAATTAATTTTATGTATATCTTTCATTAAACGTAACAATGACTTTCTTGGATGGATTGTGTTACACACAATACTGAATTTTACCAAATATTATTATTATAATCAATTAAATTATTGGTTATAAATTGGATTAACTAAAATATGAAAATATAATTTTGAATTAATTGGTTATAAATTAATTATAAATTAAAATAAAAAATAATTGAATACAAAGTAAAAGTTTTTTATAAAAAACTATATTTATGAACCAAAAGAATTTTTTCTTAATAAATCAAATTAATTGCTACTAATGGATGATATTAATGAAATTTATATATTATATATTCAATAATTTTTTTATATTCATCCAATATATTTAAATGGCATAAGATAAGAAAAAAATAAAATTTTATGCATAAAATACTGTATTTTTTTAAGGCAAATTCTTCAACCTTTTAAAGACACAGTTGTTTTAAAACTAAATGTTTAATATTTAATAAATTTTATTTTAATAACGAAAATATAATTTTGAAATCAATATTTTTAATATATATTATGGTGAATTTTTTGTATTTTTTTGAGATGTTTGATTTTTTGTTGAATTGTTAAAATAATGGATTTTAATTGAAAACAACATTTTCATGTAAATAATTTAAATTGATAAATTATATATTTTATTGGTTCTAAATAAAAAATAGAACATTTATAAATCCATTAATCTAATTTAAGTAATTTTAATCAATTTTATTTTAAATTTAGATATAAAAACTTAGTAAACTTTTGAACATTTTCACTTTAAAAACCCGCTTTTTCATCCCATTTGTGGGATTAATTTCAAAATAATTTTTACCACGTATGTGGTTCGAATTTGAAAAAATGGATTCCATATTTTTTTAATAATGATGATTTATAGTGTATAACAAGGCCAACTTAATTTTATTACCAAAAATGATTATTGAAAACATTTAAAATTAATTACTGTAGTTAAAATAAAAATGAGTTTATCCAGGGAATAAACATTAAACATAAGGGAGGAGATGACCTAGAGGATTATTAAAATCCAATTTTATGACCATATTTATACATAATGCCATCTATTCTCTATATTGGTTCATTATTGGGCGATGGTGAAATGGAAAAACATGGGTGGAATTCACTCTTTCAAAAAATTACAAGTGGGACACTCACCCCACTTATAAAAGGCCTCCACATATTTAATCCACTTAGCACATTAAAACCACATTGGTTAGGATGAAAACAACCCAAATCACTCCCCAAATTTCATCCCCTCAACCAATAACCATTATATTGGGAAGAAATACAACTTATGAAGGTATTAGTGTAAACATATAGAGGATACCAGAAAAGTGGTATTGTTATTATAAAATCATTTTTATTTTATTTACTTCTCTACCTCCTTTAATTTATATTATACATTGATTATATAATAACCTAATTATTATAATATAAAAAGTGGTAATGTTATT
Organism: Viscum album; assembly: GCA_963277665.1. Taxonomy (NCBI): domain Eukaryota; kingdom Viridiplantae; phylum Streptophyta; class Magnoliopsida; order Santalales; family Viscaceae; genus Viscum; species Viscum album. The sequence goes on along the minus strand of OY728157.1, from coordinate 193,700,438 downwards.
CTCAAAGAATATTTATTTTATTTCATTCTCACCTCCTTCAATTTCTATTATTCCGTGCTTATATAAAAACCACAGTATCTCTCAAATGATGGTATTTTGTTATATTAAAGGTACTAACTAAAAAATCACTCAATTTCATCAAATTGGTTATGAAATCATTTTTTGTGTGTATGATGGATTAATGCCTCATGAATCTATGTTATTAGTTTTCCATTACCAACTTTAATGGTTGGAAATATTGATGGATTCATAGTTTATATATGTTAAATATGATGTTTATGATGTTTTTATGATTCTATAATTAGTATATAACACATAACATTATTATTTAAATTTTTTTTGAATATGATAATCCCCCTCATGTGTATGGTGGACTTCCATCCCGAGAAGTGATGTGAATCGTTCATGCTTTACATGGAATTTATTAAGGATGTTTTTAATAAACATATGTGATATATATAACATAATAATGATACTGTAATTATATATATATATATAATATACTTTTCTTTCATTAAATGTGACAAGAAAATAGAAACAACGATCATGCATACCATTGACCTACCATCTCCATGAATGGTGTATTTCATTTCCTATCACCAAATTTAATGGAATTCTATAAATATATATATATATATATACTGAATATATATTATATTTAAATCATGGTTAAAATTTTTGTGATGATTGAATTTTTATCTGAGTAAGTGGAACAAAAAATAACAATGAAAAAATACTTCAAAACTAGTCAATTAGTACCCAAAGCAATGAAAATAATGAATGATTATTAAAAAATTGTTGATAGAATGTTATAAAAGGGTCATTAATGATATTATAAATATTAATATATTTATGGTATAAGGTAAAAACATACATAAAACCAGTATACACGATGTTAAATATTTTTCATCAAAACAGAAGTATAATGTATGAGATTTCACCACAATTTACATTCCCCTAGGACATAATTGTTATTATACACCAATTCAATTTTATAAGGTGTATATACTTACCCATTGACATTTAATGTAATTAATAATTCACAATTCATTGTATTTTATGTTTTAATTTGAATTATTCCATCCGATGAGTTTTGATTTGAAAATTTCCAAGCGATAAAAGTTATTGAGAAATCTTACTTTATTTTTTGATTGTTAACATTCTCTTAAAAAAATCACTTTATTGTAATAATTTTTCATTTTAAATTATGTTCATTTAAAATATCTACATTCTTGTGTAATTTATATGATTATTTACTAAACTATATACCAATTTTACATATGATTTCTTACTTTGAACGTTACTTGATTAACAAGGGAATTATTGTTAAATTTGTATCCTTTACCCAATAGAGATATATAATGAGGCACACTGTGTGTGAATTAAATAGTTTATTGGATATATTAATAATGATTTTGACTAATATGACATGGGTTGGGGACCATTTAATGCAATCACCACGATGCATTGGTAGTCTCATGGGATGAATCAGTTGGACAAATCAGATGGTTTTTTACTCAGTATGTTTAAAACCTCTTGTAAAAGGTCTTAATTGTAATGTTTAAAAGTGCCTGGGAGCTATGGAATCCAATGTTTTAGCATTTCCTTCATTGATAATTTAGATATTATTATTGTCCATGAGATGTTTTTCTATGAAATTATCTATTAATGTATTTCATTAATTTTTTTTGATTAAATGTCATGTGTTTCAGTTATTTATCTTTCCATATCGATTATTCCTTAACCAAATATTTTAGTGACATGTTTTTTAGTTATCTACCTTTAAATATTGATTATTATTTTTAATTTATATATATTCCATTATACTTAACCCTTATTGATCCTTTTTTCTCACCCTTATTTTGTTTCATTTCCCCGGTATATGAAGATGAATTCTTAGAATGAGTTTCAAGGATTCTAATATTTTATTTTTCATGCTTTATTTTATTTTTCCAATATAATATGGGAATCATGTATGTAATTTTATTTTATGAAACTGCTAAAATATCTAGTATAATGGGATTTAAATATTGTATATATGCTAATTTAAAAATGTTAGGCATTGGTACTGGGCCACTGGTGTCGAGGTTGTTACATAAATAATAGGAAAACACCATAAAGATCTCCCAAAATACAAGGGGATAAATGAAGAAAAGGGGATGAGGTGGTTGGCCCATGAGCAGGTGAGGGAGTAAGATGAGGGGATGCCCTCTTAAACATTTTATTGGGAAAATAATTCATTTTAAATATTTTAAAGGGTCGCATGGTCTTCCAAACTAAGAAACAACCATGCATACATCACTATACAAGGTGACCACCATCGCATGATTGGTTCATAGGGTTTGATAAACCATATGCTAACTATGAAATCCAGCATGAAACATCTCACATGGTCTGTTTGCAACTATTTGGTGAATGTGAATCTCACCTCAAGAAAATCAAGACGCTTGGTTTCCTCTCAAATATATATGGTTGACACTTATTCATGTTCTATCCATTTAAAATAATTGTGATATTTTGAAAATGAACCAAAATCATATGAACAGTCAGGGTACTTCATGGTCTCCCCTAAACCATGCACACCAATCTATGAACCATGTCATATATCCATTAAAACATCAAACAGTTCACTCAAAATTCCCTATGTTCACTCAATCACTCAAGGTACATCTTAGGCTACAAACTGTATAAAATATAATCACATTTGAATGATAAAACAACCATAATTTCAAATTGAATATCAATTATAAAAATGAACCATGTTCTTGAATTTCCCAAATTCAAATTTATTTTAAAATTTATAACTCACAAGGAGAAACATTTTATAGTATAGGTCTCTCGAATCTTTTGAAATTGTGAAAATTTCATCAACTGGTCCATGATAACCCATATCAATTCACCTCCATTATGTGATTTCAGTATTCTTGTCATGAAGTTCATCATCACATCATCCCACCTCCATTTGGGAATGGGTAATTCCTAAAGAAGACATGTTAGTCATTGATGCTCATACTTTACCTGTAGATAGTTAAATTATCATTAAATAAACCCAATCATGTCCTTCTTCATCCTGAGCTATCGTAATTTTCCTTAAATGTCATTATTCATCTTGTTAAGCCCCGAGTGAACATCCCATCATGATGTAGTGAATCCCACAACAGATCCTCACGCATACGCATATGTACTACCATAAAACACAAAGAATATAGAAAATCATTGGAATATAGGGGCAAATTTGATGAAATATGTATTCAATATATATTCTTCCTCTTCACGAAGTAGCCTAATTTAGATAATTGACTATCCCTTACACTCTCAAGTTGTGTGGATATAATAGTTACACACATAATGTTTGGTTTACCATGAACTCCTAAGAAGAAATGCACATATCAGTGAAGAGACTCATAATTTATCACTCAATACTAGATATATACATCTCATATTCCCAATTCATTATGCCTAATGAATAAACCATGATATCCACCTTCCCATGGTAATACACCATAAAAAATTCAAATGATTATAAGTTTAACCCACTTCACCCACCGAAGGTGTAGGTACCTCTGTGAAAATATATACCTGAGGATATAATAGTTCGTGTATACCAAAAATCACTCACCCAAAAGAAAATAAATTAATCATATCTATGAGTTAATTAAAACATCCAACTATTGATCATGTGTTATGTAGTTTCTCTCATGTGGTTTAAAATATTTGGACCCATTAGTGACCACTCTCTCATCCTGCATTTTAAATTCTCTAAGACCAACTCCTAAAGCATAACAATAAAATGTATATTCATTATTGGGATTAAGCAAGGAAAGTATTGACACAAAAATTAATATCATATTTATCACCTAAAATTACCTCTCAAAAAAATCAAACTATTGTAACTTCACCTCCAATATGGTCAAGGCCATCATCATCACTGCCAATCAAGATAAATCCTAGTTGAATCATCAGTAGTAACCAATCAAGGCCTACAAACTAAATTTATTGAAGATTTTGTTGGGTCATTAACAAGAAAATATATCCTTAACCTTCTCTGAGTCCACTAATATATCTACAATATATATCACGTTCCCTAAAAAGATCATCAAACATATCTAGAAATAAAATTTCAAGATATTGGCATATAACTGATGCTCCCTCAATGTACTTATTATTCTCTATAAATGAAAAGTGTTCTCCTACATTGATTAAGAGTACCACATTAAATCATTAATGAAAGTGACCATGAGAGAGTCCCAATAAGAGAATAAATACCTATTAATCGAAGATATAAATATTATTTTTGTGTTCTGAGCTTGAACAACAACATAAGATACTCAAATTGGTTATACATGATCATAAAGTCAATACATAGAATATCAAAAGGCCTCTCCCTCAACTGGTGGTATCATAACCTCATACCAATGTTAAAAAAATAATTGGATCCTATCATATTATCGAACAATTATTTAATATTCGGAATTCAATATATTGGTTATTAATACTCACCATATTCTATCTCTATTAATCAGCACATAAATACAATGATAAATTCACCTTCTTGGGAAAAAATAGGAGTACTTCAAGAGGATGTGCTATCATTAATGAATCCCTTTGACTCCAAAACATCAAGCTGATCCATGATATCTCACCTCTCTAGAAAAACCATCCTATTAGTTGGAATGGAAATGGGATTCGTACTAGACATAATATTAGTTATAAACTCAATCTCAAACATTGGTGGAAACACATAAAAATAATAAATAAATGCATCGTGGAACTAATGAATGGTGGGAGGAGGCACTACCTTGCAAGTAACCTCATATCTTAAAGAAACACTAACCAAATGGTTTGAAATCATCCTTTGATATTGATTTCTTTGTCCTAAAGGGCCTACATGTAGATCACACTCTCAGAAATAGGTATAATCGTAACTATCTAAGGACAAAAAATATACTCATCGATTATAGTGGTCGATTTTTTCTCAATAACAAGTTAAAAATCCATCTTGGGGATCATATAGAAATTATATATAACTAACATAAAGAATTCCCAGAGGAATGTATGCCCGTTGATCACAATGGAATACTCTAGACACCTGTAGATATCCTATGATTGCACCACTATTGTGAATCAATAAACAGAACCCCATATATGTATATACATATAAATATTGTATTGGTAACCATAGGTCACTAACCAACCGCTCGAATATAAATTATTTTGATGCTCGCATATCAAATAGAGAAAAAACATGGGTCAACTCAATAAGAATAATATATATAATTATAGATAGATCACTACCCTACATGGAATAAATCATCTCAATGGAATGAGGTTGGCTAAAACCATATACCTAAAATTTTATAACATGACTCCCCTAAGGTAACTTTCCTTTTTTTCATTATTACTACTAAGTACTAGGATCACCTCTATGAGATGAACAGCTGAAGGACTACCAATTTCCCATCTTTCATTGTACCCTAAGACCTTCCCCTAAACCCATGTCCATAATAGATTCAAAATCTCTCTCCCATCATGGTGAAATTCAATAAAAAAATTTCATATTCTATAACACCCCATAAGAGAGACAATCCTTCGAAGACATATAAAGATTTGGTTGAGCAAGCCCCATGTGGTCACACTGATAATACTCGACTTTGACTCTCCCTCTTTGAGGAAGTGACAAACAACTTCTCTAGTTTAATTTACTATCATCAAGCTAGTGAAACTACTAAAATCACAACTTCCTACTCCCTAATGATCTTCTCTCAGTTATAAAAAAAGAATTTTCTTCCAAGATGACATACCCTCAATCTAGTTCTTCTCAACAATTAAGGATTTATTCATGACTTCTAAAAATTATGTTAGCATGAATATTTTAAATTGGGAATGAGTATAGTACCTTATGTCATCCCCAAAATTCTTTAATCTAGTATAATCATCATTAACAAGCATAGGAATAAATAGTAACATATCCTTGAAGAGAGTTGTATAGTTCATCACTGATAAACCAATTATACCAAATGCATAAACTCCCTAGAAATGTTAGCCTTTAGAGTCTATAGGATGAAGCACTCAAAGAAAAAAACTAAAAATCATTCCAAATCATACACACATGTTGTTCTTCCTAGAATATAATTTACCACTAGTGCATTGTTGGTCCCCAAATAATATAAGTAGCAACATTCACCAGCCTCTCAAGGGGTGTGTTTAGGTGATAAAAAAGGGCTGCATAGACTAGATACAAAAAACATCTCTCTATGGCCCCCCTCACCTATATAGAGTAGTGTATTTTACCGATGAAACACATGAGTCAAGTATGACATGGTTGGCCTAGCCTTTAGTGACCCATGCCTCATAGATTTCAGAACATAGAGAAGACTCCCTCTCAACTATTATTAAATAATGGAGATTGGTGTAATAGGTGACTCTAGGTCTAATTTCGGTGGGGTATGCTCATCCCACACATCTAGTACATAATTGAACATCTTCCTTGTGAAATATCTCTAAAATTACAAAAACGTGACTCAAAATGTATTTCTAACATAGGTATAATATCATATTTTATTATAAGAGATAATAGAGAGATGTCGTTTGACCCCAGAACACCCATATTATATAAGGGTCATACAGAATAAGGTTCATGTCTAGCATAACATACAGATTATAGAGTCATATATGACCTCATAAGAGTCCTATAATAGTAATATAATATCAAATTAGTGCTAAATAATTATTCACTGATCATCTATAGTTTCACCAAGAAGTTATATGTAATAACTATATAGAAGTCTTTGTTGGTACTTTAAGTAACCCAACACTTTATATTAATGAGAACATCAATCATTGGAAATATTTAAAATTTCATGTGAAACCTAAATTCTAAGATTGATTCACGAACACACTCCGCTTATCACCCCATGATAAGAGTAAAAACCCATAAATCATAAATCCATATCAAAATGCATCAACTAGAAAAGTAACCTAGTAGAAAAACAAAAACAAAAGAATAATAGTTCCATAATTAGTAATTTGGACTTCCCTCATATTTGCGTTGGATAACACTATGCACAAGATCTATATCAGGCCCCATAAATATCCTATAAACTATCTATCATATACCAAATAGTAAGAAAAAAATAAAAATAGTTCTCAAATACCACATTGTAAAATACATGATATGGTTCACCTTCATTGTGATCAAATTGAAACACAATGTACCTCAGTTTTGCCTCCTCATATTCTAGAGGATACAGAACAGTAGAAACGGTTGATATATATCACATGGTGAGACTATAAATAATCCAATAGATAACCACAAACATAGTCTATAAAATTTCCTAAAATGTTCCTCACAACACAAAGGAAGTAAAATGATTGATATCTCTATTGAATACAAAAGAATAGTAAAAATAAATACATTCTATATACCCATGTTTTGAATACACACCTCTATGAATAACAATATATCAATTATCATAAAAAAATAAAACATCATCAGTCATCTACATCATATATCACTAGTTAAATGATCCATCACCATCATAATCCATTAAGGTGAATGATTCATCACCTGACTAGTATTGAAGTAAATTAATTCTTCATTTTTTAACAAGTAATCATAAATCATAAGTAGAAGATACAATACCATTTTAATATTTAGGTGGATTATATACCACCATATTATAGCTTTAGTGGTTGAGGAATCAACAAACCATCCAATATTGGTGGATGATATATCACTTGTATCAATCTCAAAGTGGTAGACATACCACCATATCAATTCCTTAGGTGGAAAATGCACCATTTCTTTTTTCTATAGGTGGATAATGAAGTTATTGTATCACATATCAAGTGGTTGGTACACCACCATTATTAATTCTTGGGTGGACATCATACTTCTAGTATAAGTCCCCAAGTGTATGATGCACTATCGAAAAAAACTACCATAATGGGACAAAGTTATACCAGTGAATGTTTTACAGTGGTTGATATACCATTAATAAATCATTCTAAATTTCTTCATATGCTAATTTTTTATTATTCTCTCAGTGAATCATGGATCATTGACACTCTTTATTGGTTGATGAGAAACCAAAATCCTTCCTGAAGTCATTAGTATACCTCTAGTGCACTAAGGTGAATGAGATACCTCCCCTAATTAACTTTAGTTGGATGGATCCCACCTTATACCAAGAATCCCAAAAAATGAATGATACATCGCTAAAATTCAAATCATGTAATTTATCGCCATTAGAAATATCAAAGGCTCTGCTCGTGATTTTTAACCCTTTTCAAAGTCTCAAGATTAGGTCATCCTACATCTATCCTAGATCAAACTAAATAAATGACTCTCTAAGTAATACTCAAGGGGACTACACTATGCTTATAGTGTTGTTTTTTTGCTAAATAAACCCATCACATGTTCAAAATAAAAGTTTCAGACTCATTTCCATATAATATTTTGTTCTTAGAGACCAAAGGTGTTTATGCACGCCCCTCATAGGGAACACACAACCATCCAAAGTTCCATTATCGCCCTTGAAAATTAATAAACCAATGTAATTAAATTTTAGGGTGTAATAAAAAAATATTCACTTCCAACATTTACTATGATGTATGAATGGTATAAAAATACTACCAAGTAACCAAGGGACTGCCTACCTAGGACTAGTAGTGTCTAACTCTTCTAATACCACCCATTGATTGGAACTCAAATTAACATAATCGGGAAACCTATTAAATTACAAAAATTTAGACATAATCATCGATGTATGGTTAAATAGTGATAAAAATATAGAATATAGGGATTATGAGTCATAGCCATAACAGTTTCAACTTCCTATGTTGAATGGATCCTGAAAGTGATGATGAGTATATAGGATTACACTTCTGAAAGAATATGCAATAAAGAAGATCAATGGGAATATCCTTTGGTTGTAATGGAACAAATAAGAGTGAAATCAAATTTTTTAAAATTTAATCAATTTAATTATTTTAACATTTTAAAATAAAACTAAAGTTATACAGTTATTACCTACTGGTCAGGAACATGGTACCATATTAGGGGTCATTGACCACCTAATGGGCCACTTAGAGTCTTTTCCTCCACTATCCCATCCACTGAGTACCTGTTGGAATCTATCAATGGATATATGTCCAAGAACCGAGCTTGTTTTCCTGAAAATATACAACATTAACTACTAAAACAATAATAAATTCCTAAAATATATGAGGTTCGGTGAAATTGAAATTGAAATCGTACCTCGTACGAATGTGGAGTGTTAGAGATTGGATAATCACTCATGGATAAAATATTAAAGTGATGATAATACTATATAATTATAACCACAGAGACATATAATATAGGATTTAAAATAAATATATACTAAATAATTACATTTGGAAATGAAAGGAAAATGATTCTAAACCCATAACATAGTTGAGGTTCTTTGATTAGAGTCAGCCCTTATAACCATAAAAAATCATCAACATCAATTAGATAAAAATGGAAGAAACTCCATAATAAATATATAAGGAAATAAGATGAACTTGTTGTGAAGATAAATGGTAAGTGGGGTGAGTATTCTTAGGCCTGGTGAGTGGGGTCCCTTGGAATAAATTATTTATTATATTTTTTATCCCAAGTGCCGCACTACTCACCCATGTTTCCCATTTCTTCCCTTAATGATCCACTATAATGGTTAGTGATGTTTTTTGATAAAATCATCATCTTAGATGAATTTGGACATCTATAAATATAAATGATGTCATATTTACCATATTCCCTCATTTTTTATAATATTTTACATTTTCTATAAAAAATCATCACATTTTACCCCTTACCAAATATCAATGTCCGGATTCAAAATAATTAATCTATTTTCTCAAATTAATATTCTAATTATATGAAATTTAACATTTAAATAAATATAATATATTCTATAAAAATTTAGTGTCATAGTAAAATTCATTTTATTACTAATCAAATTTTCACATTAATACCACTTATCCCCATGATACATAACACCTTTCTACATCACTATAAGCATTAATGGTAAGGTGTTCAATAATGGTACTTTCATGTGGTGGTTCAGAAAACAATAATCGGGTAATAATTTCCATTAAATTGAATATTCCTACCAAATAATTCCCTTCTAGCTTCAATTGTTGAAGTTCAACTTTATCCCAGTTTTGGGGATACCCTTGTGATGTGACATCCTTCAAAATCTTTGATAAATTCACTTTATAAGGGATTCTTCTACTAGTTGAGTCCATGGATTCTCCAATCACCACTAATTAACTATTATCATTTCCCTTCTTAATATATAAAAATTATAATAGTTACTTTATAACAACTATATTATTGGGATTTTTGAATTTTAAATTTGAATGATATAAATAGGGGGGATAAAAGAGTTTTAAAAAATAAATGTGGGTTGGATTTTGAAAAAAAATAGATATATTTATTTTTTAGATATCCATGTATAGTTATTAAAAAAATCATAACATGGACCACTAACAAGGGTTATATAAGAAGATAGTGTTAACCAAGATATATCTGCCAAGATATAATAGGTAAGGTGTTCCACCTTTGTTGTAACACAGGTGTCGATGAAGTTGAATGAAGTATCTAAAATAAAGAACAAAGCAGGGGAGATAGCATGGGCATAGATCCATGATGTATGATTACATGTATTGAAATTATTCTTAAGAACATTAATTATGAAGCATGTCTTGGAAATGAAAATCATCAGTGAAAAATATGGTGAGATCATGGGTGAGAGATAATATTTCTTTATGTGTCAAAAATTTCTACGATTGAGATAAATATCCATGAGTGAGTGATAAAATTCCTTCAAGAGAAATAAAACTATCAAGTGTGGGGTGATACTGATACTGAGTGTTTATAGATATGATCTCTAATGTATATTTGTAATTTCATATATGATAAGAAATTATAGATTTCTCTGGTGGAGTAATCTTCAGCCAAACTACCTTATTTCTGATGTTTTTTGTGCTCTTTTTATTGTGACAGAATTCTGTCCCCTAACAACTTGTATTAAAGCTTCTTGGTTTCTACATGAGATGATGGAGACAGAGTCACATGGAGGTTTTCATTAGATTTTTATTGAGATGACACTAATAATGGGTGCAATGAATCATGTCAGTATTGACAAGGAATATTTTATGCAGATTGAGATACATTGAAGGTAGAGATGAAAATGATGAATCTGATTACAGTGGACTCAATGGTGATGGAGCCAACGATCATAGAGACCATGATGATGGAGTTGATGATACATGAAAATTCAAATTTTAAATCAAGGTGGGGAATATTAATATTTTTATTTTAAAATTTTAATAAGAGAGAGAGAGAAAGAGAAAAGGTATGAGGGAGTATGATAAAATAATAAATGTGGGATGAAATTTTAAAAAAAAGGAGAGATTTTTTTTGAGTGAACCATTTATTAATATTATAAAAATGTTGCATCAGACTACTGCTAAGTGATAACATAATAAGAGAGAGTTGGAAAAGATGTAGCTGCTCAGATCGAGTGGGTAGGGGGTTCTGTGTTTGCAACATCTCAAGTGTTGAAGATAGTGAATGAAGCATCGACAAAGGAAACAGAATCATCGATTATGTTGTGTGAAGAGATCCATGAAGTGTGGTTCCATGTATCAAAATTATTATGGATGGATTAAATAACTAAATGTTTCCTAGTAATTAAATTAGGTGGTACACAAGATGATGATACAATGGGTGAGTAAGAAAATTCAACCGTGTTTAAAAAAATCAGTTGAAAATAATATTTTGAGTGTGCAATGGAAGGATTATATGTGTTTAGAGCGGGAATATCTAAGAGATGTGTGAAATTTTGGATATGAAAAAAATTTGCTGAATTCTGTTTTGTCCAAGTAATTTCATTTTTTTATATTTTACTTTTTTAAAATCTTCATGTTTATCATTGAATCCAAGCCATGAATGTTTTATATTGTACATGGATTATTTATATTTTCTTGTTGTCTATTATTGGGTAGATAATTCTTATCAAATCTATATATTTGATTTGTATTGTATCATTTTGTAATTATAAAACAGTCATATTTATTGTTATAATTTTTCAAGTATTCGATGACATTTTCTCTACTTCCATCTATGTTTGATTTGAGTGTTTGTTATTGTGACTCAAAGAGAATAATAAGTCGAGTGGTGAAACTACCAATTAATCAAAGTCTTTAGTTAATATTTTTTATATATTTGAAAACCATTATACTATAGCATCACTCATCATAGTGTTTCATAAGAATAATAAGTGTGGTGGGTCATATGGATGTGATGTATGATTTGGAGATGTGTTCATCATCCTGCTTAGGGTAGAACCCGCTAACATTCCACTAATATTCGCTATAATAAATGATTCAATGGATCTCCACAAGTGTCCAAACATAGTCTATAAAATTCTTGAATCCTACAAACATGTTTTTTATGACCCAACCCCCAGCACCGTAATACCTATCCACCCCCACCCCCACATCCTTGATAGTGTTGTTACCCAGTGAGTTCATTAGCATGGATATCTACCATGTGAACTCTGCCATCGTGTTCCAATGAGGTTTCAACCTATCCCTTGAATACTCATAAAATAGTGCTCAAACCACCGAATCCTTCTACAACATCACTCCCAGCAACCCCACCACCAGCTGTGATAAATAATTATTAAACATGCCAAAAGAGAGAATCCTCGCCAAAAAAATAGACCAGGTTTTCATCTAGCTTTTGGGATATAGGGGCTCGTACGATGGGTTTTGCAATAATGTATCTGTTGTGGTTGACATGGGGAATGATGAAGGAGGTAATTTGGTAGTTTATGTAGTTGGTGTGAATTTTGATATTCATTTATTTGTTTATATATTGAAATAAAATTTTGGAAATACTCTCATTTCAATTCTACATGAATGAAAAATTATTATATATTTTAATTATTTTTAAATGATCAATCATTTTATATATACCTGCTACCTTCAGGATCTTCATACCACATGTTCTTCCTTATTTGGGCTCTGGAATTTGACCGACCCATTTCCCACATTCTCCTATGACATACTGGCTATCCCCTTGCTGTTTGATCTTTATCCATTGATAATTATCACCACCCATTACATCATCAAAATCTATTTTTTTAGATGAATAATATCTTTGTTGTTTGTCATTTTTGTGGTGTGTTCATGGTGGTGGTGGGTTGGTCACTCTATTTCTTGGAACTGATGGTGTTCGGGAGAATTGATCATACCCTACGTTGGCCTGATCTATTGTGATTCAATTTTGGTTTTCTCTCACCATTGGTTCTCTCATTATCCCTTCTATGGTGTTCAAACCCCAGCTAGATGTTTTCTTATAATCTTTGGTGGTGAACCTATGAGCTTTACAAACTCTATGTTACTCTACTAGTGTACCTATCCTGGTGAATCATGGAATATAGCTTTCTTAGGCTGAGTAAATTAAGAAGAACATCCCATCCATGGATAATTTCATGTTTTGGGGAAATTCAGTGAACTTTGATTATTCAAAATAGCTCGGTGAAGAAAAGAAGATATCAGGGTGGCTATATCGGTTAGTTTCTGGCACTATATGTTGTTCCAATTTTCATTCGTGTATATTGTTTGTAATATTTGTATCTTCTATGTTGATGATGATTATTTCTTAATCATTTCATTGTAAATATTTTATGTTTTTGAGCATTAATAAAAAGTGTGTGTGGCTGGTGGTGTCTTTCAATGCATTTAGGTCCCCATGGGACTGAAGCACATTTAATCTTTGTGTTATTTACTATTTTCATGAAATTTTTCATTTCATTTTTTCTATTTGTATTGATCAATAATATTAGTCTTCATTCTATAAAGAATTCAGTTTGGTCCTTGTGTTTTTTGTGATATTCCATGATTCAGTTCACTACTCGACCTCACAAAGTGGTATCAGAGCACAACTTTTTTTGACTATTTAATTAAATAGTTGTTTCCTTTTTTATTTATTTATAGTTATGGTTACTATTTTGTTTTCTACATTTTAATCTCACATTTTTTCACCTTTTCATTTATTTATTTCAATTATTTAATGTTGTTATCCTATTGAACGAAACATTTTTTACCCAAGAGATTGGTTGGCTGTCAGGGTTGAATGCTTAACTTTGTCCACACGAACTCTACATCTATTATACGGGTAACCATTTAAATAATGATATATTAAATCGATAAATTTTATGGTTAAAATGACACTAATTTTTGTTGAATTAATATGAAAGACCTTCTTGTGTAGTAGGGCCTCATTGATTCCCCTTATGGACCAAAGAAGCCTATAATAAATGTAAATGGAACTGGATATCCTGTTACATAATATATTAATGTTTCCCCTGATTTTTTAATTAAGTTACATAGTTCTATTTTGTTTTCTATAGGTAATGAAGTCCTTAGAGAATTTTATTTTGAGTCTACTACTGTTTTAATTTGGTTTATACATGAAAATTTTAAATGAATTCATTATTAGTACAATGTCTTTACCAAAAGAAAAATATGTTTACATTTAAAATAAAACTCGGTACTTCAATTAATGCATATCTATATGAATTTAATAAATTCATGTTAGACTCATCCAAAATTAATTTTTATATTAATGATGAGGATCAATCAATGATCCTCTTAATATATTTATATAATTCATACAACACCCTAGTATTGAATTTGATTTCTGGTTGATACTCTTTAACCCTAGAAGAGGTTAAATCAGCCCTTATTTCTAAGGATCTATATTCTAAACCTAGATTAAAAGGTGAGTCTGTGATATTGTTCTCTATGGGTAGACCTCAAACTAAAACCAAGAATAAATAGTTTAATAAATATAATAATAAAAGAAATAATGAACCCAAACCTAGGAATAATTGTAGGGATAGAAAGGTCACCTATTTTCATTGTATAAAACTAGGGCACATTGAACCCAAGTGTAGGAAACTCAATAATTAGTTAGATTCTAAAAACCCCATTGATCAGTCCCTTCATGAAGAATTTGGTCATGAAATAACTAAGGTCCTTAATGTGACCACCCATGCACTCAATCAAGAGTGGGTCCTTGATTTAGGTTTCTCTTTCCATATGTTTCCTTTAAGAGAGTCCTTTATGGAGTTGGATAAGAGGGTAAAATGACATGTCCTACTAGGTAATAACAAGAGGTGTAAGGTTGAGGGTAGAGGTTTTTATTTTTTAGAAATTTAAGACAATACTATCATTACATTAGTTGATTTTTGGTGGGTTCCCAACATCTAAAAAAACTTATTTCCATAGGAGTCCTAGACTAAAAGCAGTTACCTTCATGTCTGAAACAGGTTGTCTTATATTCTCCAAAGGATTGAGAACAATTCTTAATAGATTTTTAATAAATGGGTTATATGTATTGAATTTACATACCAATTAAAGGTAGTTGGGTAGTGTATATTAAACTAATACTGATAATAAAATGCTCTGGCATAGGATATTAGGGAATTTATGCTCCGAAGGTCTTGAGGAACTCAATAAGCAAGGGGTTTTGAGTGGAACCACTCCAAGAAATCTTCTATTCCTTGAATATTGTGTGATTTAAATTCAAAGATGGTTTTCTTTGATTGGTCAAGTTCCAAAGACACCATTCCCTTAGAATATGTCCCCTATGATCTATGGGGTCCATCAAGGACTTCCTCCCATGATGGAGGTTTCTATTTTGATACCTTCATAGATGAAATTTCTAGGAATGTGTAGATTTACATTCTTAAAAACAAATATGATGTTTTCCAAACATTTAAAACCAGAAAAACCATTGTTTAAAATTACATTGGGAAGAAACATAAAACTCGAAGAAAACACAATGGGATTGAATACCTATCCAGTGAGTTCAAACATTTTTTGAATATGAAGGTGTTAAAAGACATAAAATAGTTATTGAAACTCCCCAAAACAAATTCATAGATGAATTAATGAATATGAATATCCTAAATAGAGTCTGGAGCATGATTTCATGCAAAGACCACCCCAAATCCTTTTGTAAAGAGGCTACAAGCACTGTTTTACACCTAATTAAATGGTTTTCCTCTTCTTCAAATAAATTTAAAACACATGAATAATTTTTGACTGGTAAGCCACCTTCTTATTCGAACATAAGAGTCTTTGTTTATACAACTTATTTCCAGGTAAAGACTAAAAAATTAGAACCAAGAACACTGAAATGTATGTTTTTTGGGTATCATGAGGGTGTTAAGGGGTATGAACACTGGGGAGATAAACCAGGTTATAAAAAGTGCAATATATGTAGATATATTTTATTTTGTGTGTCTTCCTCTCACAAAAACGAGGATTCCACACTTTGAAACTGTGTTCTAATCCCTGAAGTGGAAGACGAAACTAAGACCCCCACCATGTTTAAGGATCTTATCTAGTTTTCTCATCCTTCTCCTCATCCCACTACTAGTCCTGATTCTATGATTTCATCTAATTTATATTTTGAATCAAAACCTACTACCCCTAGAATATATTAAAAATTAACCCCAGATAGTTAAATGGGGGTTTCAGAACCCCATAATCTGTTTAGTCAATATAACATGGCATATTATTCCTTCCATATAGCCTAAGATCTTCTTGATGATAATCCTCAAACCTATTGGTAGGGTTTAAATTAAAAATAATCAAACTAGTGGGTCTTTTCCATGAATGATGAAATGAAATATTTAAAAAAGAACCACACTTGGACTATTGTGAACAAACCATCTATTGAAAAAATAATTGGTTTGAAGTGAATCATTAAAAGAAAATAAAATAACAACAAGGAAAATAAAATCAAGTGCAAATAAGGATTAGTGGAAAAAGGTTTCCTCAAAAGAGAGGTAATTTATTGCTATGAAATTTCACCCTTTATTATTAAGAATTATTGCATTATGATTTTACTTAAATTTTCATCCTATAATGATCTACACATTGAATTTTTAGAAGTTAAAACTATCTTTTTCAGGGTGATTTTAATGATAAAATTTATATGAATCATCTTCATTAATATTCTAATGAATTCAAATTAAATCAAGTATTCCTATTAAATAAATATTTTTATGGTATAAAATATGCCTTAGGATAGTGTTACATAAAATTTATTCATTCATGTTAGCTAACCAATTAATTAGGATCAATATTATGCTTGTCTTTATTTTAAATCAATCCAAAAACACAAGATTTATATGATGTTATTTTTTGATGACATGCTTATCATTTGAAAAAAAATATGAACCTCATTTATGCTATTAAATAACAATTAAAATGTAAGATTGAAATGAAATACTTAGGTGAAAATAAGAAAATATTGGTCATTGAAATCATAAAGGATAGGACAAATAAAACTTTATATTTATCTCAGCATGCTTATGTTTTAAAAATCAGTAAGATACATATGTTTGAATCTCTCAAACCAGTAAATAGACCTCTTAGATGAAATTTTATACTATATTTAACACAAGCACCCAGAGGTGATGATGATATTCACTTTATCTATTAAATATATTATTTTAGTATAATATGTAGCGTTATATACTATATGATATTCACTCAACCAGATATTTCTTTTGCAATATACACATTAAAATGATTTGTGGCCACACCTGGGAAGCCACCCTGGCCTCCACTTAAGTGTCTCTTAAGATACCTCCCTTGTATCTATAATATTGATTTGTGTTATGGTAAAGATGTAGACTATTCTAAATTTATTACTGGATGTGTATATGTGGATTACATAGGTTAATTTGATATCAGAAAAAACCTCACTGTTTATGTGTTCACTACCAATGGTGGATCCATTTCATGGAAATTTAATATGAAATATATTATTCCACTATCAACCATGGAGTTTGATTATGTTTTATTGACCGAAGTAGTGAAACATGAATTATAGATGAAGTGTTTGTCTTCTAAATTTCACTTGTACAATGTTGTTACTAATGTCTATTCTTAATGTCAATCTACAATTCATTTATTTGTAAATTTAGGTTTCTAAGGTAAATAAAAAAATATATATATTATGTTGAATTTTATTAGAGATATTTTGGAATCTTGAATGATGTGTGTCAAAAAGATTCAGAATTACATAATCCTAGGTTATAGTTTGACTAAATCCATGGTCTTTTCTATGATTAATTTTTTTTAGATAAATTGAATTGGGATCCAATTCCATAACATTTGGTGCAATAACATCACCAATTTCAGATGAAAATTGTGGAGAATTGTGAATTTTGATATTCATTTATTTGTTTTCATATTCAAATAAAATATGGTAAATTATCCTGTTTCAATTATTCATGCATGAAAAATTCATATTGAATTGATTTATATTAAAATATTCAAACATTTTCTTCGGCCCTGCTTCCATCGGGGGCTCCATACCTTGTGGGGTTCCTTATTCAGGACCTAGACATTGGCCGAACCATTTCCCATGTGCTCTTATTACATGATGGATATCATATTATTGTTTTATCCTTAGTTTTTGATAATTATTACTACCCATTACATAATCTCCATCTATTTATCTCGATGGATAATAGCTTTGTTGTTTCATTGGTTTGGTAGTGTACACATAAATGACCTTGGATGGCCATTTATTTCTAGGAACTAAAGGTGTCATGGGGAATTAATCACACCCTACTCTAGTATGATCTCTTTAAATTCAATTTTGGTTTTCCCCCGCCACTTGATCTCTGATGCTGCTGCCTCTATTCTCAAAAACCCAGATAGATGTTTTCTTCTGATCTCCGATGGTGAAACTTTTCACTTTACAAAATCCATGGTACAGTGCTAGTTTACCACTCCTAGTGTACATTCGAATACAATGCTCTTATGTCAGTCCGAGTACCTGAAGAAGAAGATCTGATCAATGGATGTTTGTGAGTTTTTGGGATTTTCAGCAAACTTTGACAATCCAGAACATCCTAGTGAAGACAAGAAGTTATCAGGACTGCCAAACCAGTTTGAATCTGGAACTGTATGTTATTCGTGTTTTCATTACTACATCTCATTTGTAATAGTTGTATCATATTTTCTTCTATTGATGTTTTTTTTTCATCTTTTGACTATAAATCCATTTTTGTTTTTGAGCATTAATAAAATGCTTATGCGAGTGGTTGTGTTATTTCCATGCACATAGGTCCCCATGGGAGTAAACAACATTAAGTCTTTGTGTTATTTACTGTTTCCTTATAATCTTTTGTTTACATAGTTATATTTGTATATATCAGTAATATTATTCTTATTTATGGAAAAACAATTCATTTTGTTCCTTGGGTATTTTGGTGTTCATCCCTGATTTGGGTCACCAATCTACCTCAAAATTGGTATATGGACTAAAGGATGACTCCAGATTCCTCCTCATAGCATGGTCAACCATTTTTTAGGATGACTTAGTGATCAAATATAGAATCAACATAGGGATACCCACCAAGATCCCTTGAATCACTATGTACCAAACATTTAATCAATAATCAAATTATGGGAATCGAGGTAGAGAAGCTTTGAGATGTGAGAGGACCTCTGGTGGCCGAATTTATGGTAGGAGAAATGGTATATGACATAACCAATGAAGGTTTCATGGTTGGAATGTTGTATTCCAGGTAGCCTAGGGCCACCCTTCGCCTTCTCTAACACTAATTGGTCTATCCCCTGACGTAGAGCACCCTAAGTGAAGAACTCTTCATTGAAGTACTCTAGATTTTGGGGGAACTCCAATAGGTCCTTATCAAACTTCGGTCCGGAGTAGGTGAATGTCAAGATAAAGAATGTGGGGATGATATATATGATGGAAGAGAAAGAAGAGTAAGAAAGAGGGGGATGTGATGACACCATAGTTGATTGTGTCTATGTTATGTGGCTCCCATAATTTATACAAGAGAAACATATACATATAAAGAACAATATCCAACCCCACAGAGCATATAATGGTCAAATACATGACCGATTTTAATGAAATTGGAATACGGTACCATTGGAAAAACCTACACATCAAGATGTTCCATTTTCAAAGATGTTAAATCATGTTGTTGGATTGAATTGAACAATTTTAATAATTAACATTAAATTAAAATCATTTTAATATGACCACTAAAACAATATTTTAATGAATAAATAGTATTCGGTTTATGTGTTTGACCTATACCATTTAGAATTTTTCACCAATCCTTTTCTACTATAGTTAATTGAAGCACCTATTCCCAAACTATAAAGGGGTTTTCTTCTAAAAAATTAAGAGTACAAAATAAGGGAAACATAAGAAAGAATGGGATATCATATAAAGATAGAAATAAAGAATCATGATATATTATAGAAAAATGAGATTCAAACTATATAAGGAATGGCTATTAAAAAAATTAACTCAAACAATTGGGTATCACTATTAGAATAAACTATGATGCCAAATACATATTGTTAAATAAACTGTGTGAGGTGCTACTGGGCTCCTCTGAGAGGATTAAATTGGATGAACATATATTTTTTTACCATGAAATGTTGCCTATGTAGTGTGTGTTCCCTAAGCATATGGGGATGCATGGGTACAACATGGTTAGAAAAAACATTCTCTTAAATCACGCATCCCACTATCCTTAGAAAGTAGTTAGAGCATGGTTGGTTTATGGTTTGGCAAACAGTGAGGCCAAACCATTCACCACATTAAATTTTGGGTGAATTATTATTTTTCCATTATTTATATTTAACTCTTCTCCATTTATTTTTATCCTCCTATGAAAAACCCCTCTCATTGATTCATGTTCCAAGGTGACACTAATAATCATTTCTTCACATAGCTACATGAACCCTGCATGGGGTTGTTATATCAGTAGGGGCTCTAGAGTCCCCTAGGATGAAATATAAAAAAAATAACCACATGGGTTCCTTTGTATTAGAATCTCTTCTCAAGTCAAGACCTATCACTAAATGGTAATAACATCCCTCAGTATCATTTTCACCACATCACAACCTCATTGGTCGCATAATATATGAAATGCATGAATCAGTCTCAATATATGAGTCAATCCCATCACCCATCTAAATTCATCATTAATCTAGTCGTTACAGACCCAAACCAACTAAATTCTACCAAGTGAAAACTTCTAAAGTACTCACATCTTATAAAGGGAAGAACACTCACCCCTTGGTCATCTCAACTAGCCCAAAAGCTATAATTCATTTCAATATTCACTAAGGCCTACTAGGTCCATGCACTCTAACTTGTCACATTCTTCTACAAAGAGGTCGACAAGGCACCTATACTAAGGGCCAATAGGCTCACTTAATTCATTAAAAAATCACCCCTAATAGTATGTGTATCTCAAGGCATACATTTATCATCTAGGTCTCTACTATCATTGGTTAATACATTGATATAATAAATAAGGGCCCTTGGTGGACCTCGACACCTGGTGTAATCAATTCATAGACATTTAATTATTTATTAAATAATTTATAAAATTTTAAAATGTTGATCACCCTCAGTGTGAGACCACACATATCACATTCCATATAAAACATGCATAATATTATAGAAGCAATACATAATGACCACCCGCCTAAACAATGGAGTTATTCCCTTTGAATCATCACACAGTAGATATCATAAAGATTAAACAAACCTGAACCCTATATCTTCCATCATAATGAGGTTTTAACTCAAGACAAATCATCAGAACTAATTAATTAGGATCCATCAAAATTAATTAGACAATTTAAAATTAATTTTTTAATTAATTTTGAAAATTTATATTTCTTATAACTCATCAACCCGAAACTGATCATCGAAACCTCAAGGAATGTGGAGCAGTCTACTCCCAACACACACTAAAAACTAATCCATTAAAAATAAATATTTCAATAACCTAATTCAATGGTTAATTTCATCCATATTATCTAATAACCCTAAATAATTCCATAAAGTTATATAACATAACTTAACCTATGTGAAATGGACTGTAGAAATTTTATTGGGACGTCCTCTAGATAATCCATGCAAAAGCCTCATCATTTTTAGATGATTTCCCAATTATTTGTTGAATCCATTAATAAAACCCTAGAATGTGACAATTGAAATTAGTGGAATCAAGATAAACTAAGTGTGGAGAAAATAGATGGAGATATTCACCATAAATCATTGAAAAATGCCATAGGGATCACCCTAAATATAGTAGGGATTGAAAGAGGGTAAGGGGAGGAGGAATCTGTCTCTTATTCATGTGAGGGAGAAAGAAGAAGGGATTCCCTCTTAAAAAATTGGATGGGAATTTTAGTCATTTTCTCTATGGTAGAAGGTCTCACAGTTTGGATTCATGGTTGGCCAAACCATGAAATAACTGTGTATCCTTAAATGTCCACTACTACCACCTTTAGACGGTTGGACAGTATGGTTAGCCAAACCATGAACTAACCATGTGATCTTTTCTATAACATCCCTTATAGTTTTTCTATAATCATGCGTTAAATATGAGCCTCACCCCTAAGATAATTCAATCCACACAATTTCCTTTTAAATTCACAAATTTATCCCTATGTCCTGTGCTAACCATTAAAACCAACCATTAGATTTAGAAAATTAAATGAAAACCTCTAAATGCTGAAGGTGAATCATAGTTCTCCCTAAATTGTGCACACCAAATTGTGCCACCATAACGTAATCCTCCAAAACTTCTAAAATTTATCCTGAAGTTCCAGAGACTCACCCGAGCACCCAATACCTTTCATACATCGAACCAAATAAATAATTGAAATTCTATAACTGTTTGAATTTCAATCTGAGAATCAATTTGAAAAATGGCCCCAACACCAAAATTCCCAAAATTCAAATTACTTTTTAAATTTATAACTCTCTTTGAGCTGGATTTACCAACACTCTACCATAACACTACTCACTCACAATAATCCTTAGTGTCCTTTCAACTAACACAACTGACCTACCCCGGTTATCTATTCATATATAACTTGTTTCATTCAACCATATAACACTAAGTGACCTTAAAATATGAAACTCTAAACATGGGGTTCATAATTAATTAAATACTGAGCCAACACTCAACACTATAACTGAAACATGAAGATACTTCTTACCCATTCCCATATATCCCATTACACTATAGTGCCATCAACTAGTTCATTCTTTATAGTGCTCATCACCATAAAATTGGGCTCATAAAGTCTGATTCCAATCCATAGTGATCTAAACCATTAGAATAACATATCAAAAACTCATTCCTAGTGGTTACAAGGCTTTCTCTATATGGTTTCCATATCACCAAATTGAATTATATGAAAATTCACAAATCAAGCATCCTCTAGAAGAAAATTATCAAAGGAATTTGTCTTCATCCACAAACATGTTATCTCATTAAAACTCTATAATGGTGCATTAACTACTTAGAGGCATATCAAGATCATTCAATGACCCACTAAATTTTAAACCCACTATTCAGTGTAATTACGTAGTTGGTTCACCAACCAATCAAACCAGTTGTCATTCTCTCACCTAGAAAAATGACGCACCATTGATCTGACTCAGCTTATGACTATATCAAAATCCACTTGATCCTTCATTCAATTCAATGACTTCATCCAAAATCATGTCATAAATTCAAATCTATTGTTCATCAAGAGTCCAGATAAAACTGATTTCACCTGCACACCAACACCATAGATCCACCTTTACTATCCAATGACTACTCTCATCACACCCATGATCCTACCCGTATGTGGTTGTAATTCATAATACCACATTATATCCATCACTGTATGCAATGAATAGACACGATCATACCACTCAAGCATGATCACCAATGTAAAACATCAATCACCATCAGTTCTTGGTTCATCAGGAACATCATCCTTGACACCCAATAAATTTCCATCTATAATTAGGGTCACCCCCTCCATGACCAATGGTGAACTCCCCACCATATGTATTAAACTATAATACTCCTCAAGTGAAATGAAAATAGGTTCCATTATCACATGTGTGTCACTCCTCCAGATCCACACTTACCACTACGAACTCATGACACCACTCCATTCATGATTCCACTATCCTCACATAGGAATTGAATCTCATCCATATCAATATTTCTAGTATCAAAAACTATAATAATTATATCATATTGCCTCCCTGAAAATGAGGGACAAGGCACATCCTTAGTTCAACCACATCACGACACTCGATCTCATATCCAACTTCACCTTCCAACATAGAGTAAATTTACTATTTAATCAAAATGCACAAGAAATATTCTGATAATGATTCATCTTGTTTTTTGGTCCTCAACGTACACACATCCTCTCACTAACCCACAAAAAATAGTAACATGCATAACCATCATGTATACCACCTTATTCTCACCTGAATTCAATTGACATATATTACAATATAACCCAATCACAAGTGCTGAATCATGATGCCATGAGTCGCATGTCATAAAATCCGTGATCATTAACTTAGACCACTAACCATGCTCCTCATCTTTTCAATGTCACCTATATAGATTCACCCTTGGTTCTCTATATATAAAATAATAATTTCACCTATTCCATAGTCCAATGCCTGATCAAACCCCAAGTGTAATTGTCTCAAAACCTATATCATATACCAACACACTCACCACACCAATGAAATCACATCCCAAACCAAAAGGGTCAGGTATCTTACTGATCCTACCCTCAAAATATAGTCTTGATACCAAAAAATTACCACTCAAGGTGGTCTTATCTAGAAAACCCAAGGCATCCCATGTTTCTATACAATATACCCATTAGCACATCTTATGAATCAATCTTAACCAAAAGAATGTAATGACCCGAATCTGGAGCCACTCAACTGGTGCCTCGTGCTTGGTTCTCCACATAACCTCAAGCACATTTCACCAAATGCCAGAGACCACCGACTAGTAGCGAGGGCCTTGGTATGTTATTTTGGAAACTATGCCCTCATTTGGTAAGGTATACAAGGGAAAAGAAACAACAGTAAATAGAAGAAGTAGTTAACAACATACAACAACTGAAACCAAACAGAGGAAGAAATCAATATATATAGTAATGATGATAATTATATAGCAAGTACAAGTGTATAAGGAAAGTATAAAACATAACAATGTTCTAAAATACAACTAAAAACAAAGTAATAAAAGTAACAGCATCTCCAGCAGCATCGTAAGCCTAAGCTCATTTATATGCTCTCTAGCTCCAACCAACATTCATGTACCTGAAGTAGAAGGGACATAATCCCTATCGACACATGTATCTATATAACCTATTTGGGCAGAAATGCAGGACCCAAACATGGTGTGAGACTAATCCCAATAGGAAATCACCACAAAATATGTGCCCTACTGTCAGTGAGAAAAATAGAAAAAGTAAAGGAAAGAAATGAAGCAGAGAAACAAAGGTACACCAAAGTAACAATCCTACAAATCTAAATTCACATTTATTTATTAATTTAATAAAACAATTTAATTTTCAACCAAGGAGTCTAGCAAACAACACTATATTCTCAAGGAATAGCAAGTAACACAACAGGTATCTCAACAGACTACCTAGACAACAAGTAGTACAAACCCAAGATTGTTCTTTGGCTTAGTGGAATCATCAAAAACAACCAAAATAATAATAATACTAACTCTCTAGGTTTCTCATAATGGATGAACCCTCTAGTAAAATAATCATACATGGAAAATACACTCTGGGAAGCTCTCACCGTCAATTCCCCTATGGTATTGCAATGATAGCTACAGACTCTCTGAGGAAGCACTTACGTCTAATTCCTCAAGTGGTATCGATACGTGTGTAAACTAAGGACACTCTTGGGATGCACAAATTCCAATTCTTATAGGTCCTACGTTCCAAACTAATTTATAACAGACTCTCTAGGGAAGCCCTTAATCGCCAATTCCCTCTTTAGTCTACCGCACCAGGTTCACACAACCTTGAGCAGTCTAGTCGTGCGTAATCGACTATCAGCAGCCTTAAGTAAGTTCAAAAATTACTTTTCTAATATCTAAAAATCATCACAAGAATAGAAAATAGTAGGAAATACACGTAATCATCTATAACAAGGCATACAAACAATGCTACAAGGTTTGCCTCATAGGAAACCTAGGCCAAATGGAGATAAACAACCAAAGCAAGGGAAATCACTGATGGGTGATCCTCAAACATGCAAAAAAACATATATTACTATAAATTAACATCAATAAAACAATCAATCTATTGAAATTTAACAATGGAATCAAAATCCATATCCTTGGATACCTGATACATGGGTATCCAGCACATTTTGCACAAAAACTCAAAGACTTTCAACGTAAGGAAACAAACCACCTACCTCAATCCTAGTAGATCGATATACATGAGCCATGAAGATTGATTTTATTTAGAACGATGAAGATATGAGAGAACTTAGAAAAACACTCAACCCATGATATCGTGAGAAAGAGGGAAAATCATGGAATGAAACTTCAAGAAGAAGGTAGAACTCACCACTGAGATTCCAACGCAATCAAAGACGTTTGATTTGGGTAACTGGTGAAGGATAGGTGGTTCGGAGAAGAATCAGCCTCCTCGGATGCTCCGGACGGAATTAGGCGTAGAAGAAGACAGAAACTGGGATTAGATACGACCTCGGTCTGATTAATGAAATAAAAAGAAAAGTACACAGCGTGTACTTCATGACTACACAGTGTTTACTCACCCCTTCCATCCACCGCATTATGTGGCCTCTACCCCATCGCTACACCTCATGTGTGTGGCCTGTACATGGCTAGCACACGGCCTCACGCGGGAGAAAAGTACATGTTGTGTACTTCAAAAATTTCCAGATACTCCTCTTTTCTAAAAAAATTCAGAAAAAGGAAATACATACCTGAAAAGAATATTCGGGTTCATACAAACTTCCCCCATTAAGGAAATTCATCCTCGAATTTCCCTAGCAAGGTGGCGAAGAAGAAAACTCGAACAACTCTGGCCACTGTGGTCACATATCAGCCTCCATCTCCTAACTCTTGTCATGCACACGGTTGTGATGCCATAGCACCCATATGAAAGGAACAGACCGGCCACATAGTACCATTGTGCTACGATCAACAATCCTGATAGTATTTTCTTTGAATGATGCATCCTTTTCTAGATCAACCTCCTTGGGTCAAAAACATGAGAGGATTTTGAGAAATAGCGTTGAAGACTAGAAAAATGGAAGATGTCATGCATAGCCTTATATCTATGAGGTAACTGCAACCTATAAGAAACCGGACCGACTCTCTCCAGAACCCCAAACGGCCTGACGTATCTCGAAGAAGGATTACCCTATCTTCTGATCCTCTTGTGTCCCAGACTATGGGTAACACGTAGGAAAACCTGATCATTGACCACGAACTGTAGAGGTCGTCTCTGCTGATCAATATAAGATTTTTGACGAGACCGTTCAGTAGCCATCCTCTTCCGAATCAACTCTATCTACTCTGAGGTATGCAGAACAAGATTAGGTCCCAACAAAGCTGCCTCTCCTGCCTCCAGCCAGCACAATGGTGATCGGTATGGCCTACCGTACAAATCCTCGTAGGGTGCCATCTAAATAGTCTCCTGAAGACAATTGTTATAGGAAAACTCTAAAAGAGGATTATGCTTTTCCCTAGAACCGCCAAATTCCAGAATGTGAGCTCGAAGCATATCCTCAAGCACCTGGATCGTGCGCTCTGACTGGCCATCTGTCTAGGGATGGTACGCTGTACTCAGAAGTACATTTGTACCCAAAGATTTCTGTAGACCCTACCAGAAATGCGAAGTAATGAGGGCATACCTATCATAAACTATAGTGCTCAGAACCTCATGCAAGCGCACGATCTCATGGACGTACAACTGTCCAAGCTCATCAACACTGAAGGTTTCCTTTATTTCCAATAAGTGAGAAACCTTCATGAGCCTATCAACGACAACCCATACCGTGTCATTCCCTCTTGACGATCTCGGTAACCCTGTCACGAAGTCCATGATGACATCATTCCACATCCACTCGGGAATGGGTAACTGCAACAAAAGCCCTGCTGGCCGCTGGTGTTCTGCCTTCACCTGCTGACAAGTGGAACATCTCATGACAAAACCAGCCACATATCTCTTCATACCTGGCCACCAGTACTAGCGGTGTAGATCACAATACATCATGGTGACGCCAGGATGAACTTCCTAGACGGAGGAATGAAAGTCTCACATCAGCTCCTCGCGTATATCTGCTGGAACCCATTCGTGTCCCTAGAAACCCAAGATCTCATCCTTGCCAATGGTCCATCCCGGAATAGGGTCCTCTCTAGACACCATTTCCCGTATGACTAGGCCCTTATAATTTTCTAGCCACCTCTTT
This sequence comes from Viscum album, assembly GCA_963277665.1. Taxonomy (NCBI): domain Eukaryota; kingdom Viridiplantae; phylum Streptophyta; class Magnoliopsida; order Santalales; family Viscaceae; genus Viscum; species Viscum album. Next base: position 193,672,018 of record OY728157.1, on the reverse strand, counting down.
CGAACTGAGTCAAGAGGCGTAGAGGTAATAACTACAATAGATAGGTAAGTTAGCCCCTTCCTGTCGTGAATCTCCAAATACATTTCAGAGAATATAGCCATAAGATGCCAGTCACTGCTGGCCTCCTGAAGTGCCTATATCTGAGTTCTCCTGCTCAGTGCATCAGCCTCTGTGTTGCATTTTCCAGGCATATAAGCAAGCTCGATGTCGAAGGACTAGAGATACTCGACCCACCTCTTCTGTCTCAGATTCAGGTCACGCTGCTTGAAGATGTACTTGAGACTCTTTTTGTAAGTATATACCACAAAATGCTCTCCCAAAAGGTAATTCCCCCAACAACGCAAAGCATGTACAACTGAAGCCAACTCTAGGTCGTGTGTAGGATAATTCCTCTCATGTGGCCTCAACTGCCGAGATCCATGCGCAGACACGCGAACCTCCTGCATAAGCACTACTCCTAGCCTGATGCTAGATCCATCCCAGAAAACTGTATAACTCTTGCCCGGCATTGGAAAAACTAGATTTGGTGCTGAATTCAACCTCTCCTTAAGCTCCTAAAAGGCTGAATCATAGGCTTCTGATGAAACAAACTTTACCCTTTTCTTAGTCAAGTCTGTCAACGACACTGCTAAGCAAGAGAAGTCCTGTATAAACTGTCTGTAGTAACCATACATCCCCAAGAAACTCGGTACCTCAAAGACATTCTTTGTTTTATCCTACGTAACTACTTCTCTCACCTTCTCTAGGTCTACTAATACCCATGTCTATGAGATGACCTGAACCAGGAAGTGGATCTCATCCATCCAAAAGTGGAACTTTGAGAGCTTAGAATATAACTGATACTCCCTCAGTGTACTAAAAACGATTTCAAGATGGGGTGCCTGGTCGTGTCAAGTGTGAGAGTACACCAAGATTTCATCCAAAAAAACCACCACGAAGGAATCCAAATAAGGATGGAACACTCTGTTCATCCGCGCCATGAAGACTTCTAGAGCGTTTGTGAGACCGAACGGCATAACCAAGTACTCATACAGACCATACCTTCTCTGGAAGGCTATAAGGGGTATATCATATGGTCTAACATTCAAATGATGATAGTCAGATCTCAGGTCGATCTTTGAGAATATTATGGCTCCTCGAAGTTGATCAAAGAGATCATTGATACTCAAAAAAGGATATCAGTTATTGACCATCAACCGGTTCAACTTTCGATAATCCATGCAAAGCTTAAGGGTACCATCTTCCTTCTTCACAAAAGGACAGGTGAACCCCAAGGAGAAGTACTGGGTCAGATGAAACCCTTTTCCTGCGACTCCTCCAACTTCTTCTTGAGATCTTGAAACTCAGGTGTATCCATCCTATAAAGAGGAATGGACATCAGTACCACTCCTCGCATGAGCTCAATCGAGAAGACTACCTCACTCTCTAGAGGTAAACCTAAAAAGTCCTCTAGAAAGACATCTCTAAAATGATCCACCACTGGAGGAAAGTCTAACTGTGAAGTCCCCTGGTCATCCAGATAATGACTAGAAAATTGGGCTGTAACCCCCCTTAGCCCATGACCCTCTAGTCCTGCTCTACCTGCCTAGACATATGACATGCCTCTATGAAGAAATGACTCACCATCTAGTGTACGAAACTCAACCTGTGGTATCGAAGAATGTCTGGAAGGGAACCGACCAGTCCATCCCAACAATGACATCGTAGCCTGTCATCTATAGGATAGAGATTTCCCATAATAAGTGGCAAAAAAACATCTAGAGGTAAATCATTGCACTGATGTACGCTAGATGTCCTTGTTCCCAAGGGCGTGTCGAGAGTCAACATGTCAGCTAACGAAAAGACATAGAGATTAAGGATCTCTACGAATAAAAAAAAGATAAAGCTATGAGAATCACCAGTATTGAAAATAGTTGAAGATAAAATTGAGGCTACTAAGGTCGTACCTCGAACTGTAGAGGGTCCGAGATCCTGCTCCTGTTGAATCTTCTCTACAGTAAAATTCTAGCCTCTACCGCGGCCCTGTGTAGCAGCCTGAAAAACTTGAGCTACTCCTCCATGTGCCTGAACACTACATCCACAGCCTATACCCTGACCTGGACGACCTGAAGAACTCTATCCCCTAGTCTGTTGTGGAACTGGTGACCCTGCTCCTGCACGCGGGTTCAAAACTAATCCTCCTTCACTAGCTGCTGGACCGGAACCTTGCAAAAACGTGGCAGATGACCCATCTTGCTGCAAGATAGGCACTCTACTTGCTCACTCGGGCACTGGGGATTCTTATTCCCGCTCCAAACACACTGATAACACACCACTTGGGTGCCACAATGGAGATCTCATGTTCCAAATAGAATACCTTGCTTCCTCGGGTTGCCTCGGGTAGACTCACGGTGGCGCTTCCTGGTGTCTATCTGAAAAGAATCAGCCCTAGATGTTGAACCACCCTGGTCCACAGCTCCAGTCTCCCTCAGGTTTCATTCCGTGATCAGTGCCTGGTTGACTATCAGAGTAATAGTGGTCAACTAGAAGACATTCACCTGCGGTCTGATCTCTAGTTTGAGTCTGTCCTCAAACTTCCTTGCCAAGAACAACTCATCATTCCCGAGAACGGGAGCGAAACACTGTAACTCTGTGAAACTGGAGGAATACTCCATAACTGAAAGAGTACCCTACTACAGGTTCATGAACTCCCTAGCTCTGTCCGCCCTCAACATTGATGGGTAGAAGTAATCGTAGAACGTGCAATGGATCTCATCCCAAGCCATAGTATGTTGGCACCCTCCCTGAGAAACTACGTCCCACCATCTTTTGGCAGAGTCTCACAGCATTAAATTCACAAAATTCACCCTCTTATCTGGGGGTGTCTCAAGATGGTTGAAGATTGATAACATAGATTCTAGCCATGACACTGCAGCCTGCAGTCCTCCATCCCCTGTGAACGTGGGAGGATGCTGCTCCTAAAAAACCCACGTCAACTCTACCATAGTTGGGGAAGGATGCTGAACTCCATGGAAGGTCTTCCTGAATCTCATGAAACCCTATATGAACTATGATTTTTCACAAGTGTCCAGAATCAATGTAGGTTCCATGTCTGGAACGATAGGCGTAACTACTGGTTCTCCATGATCAGTCGCATCCGGCATACGATCACTGCCTGGTTTCTATCATGCAATTGGAGGAAGTCTTAGTGCCATAGCTTTGAAAGATCAAAAAACACCTTCATAAATGACGAACACAGTTGCAACATAAGAGAGTAAAATGGACCGGGAGGGAAAACAATTAAAAATTGAAAAAAACATGACGACATGACGCGTACTATGGCAACATAGCCTCTTTCCAGAAATTTTACCCTGGCCGTGTACCTTGGCCATACATGGTTGTGTAAACAACCCGACAACACGTCGTGTTCTCAAACTACATGGCATGTACTAACCCTTTTCTCCCTACCCAGTTACTTCTACACGACTATGTCACACGGGTTGTCCTAGACGAAGACTACATGGCGTGTTGAGGAATACATGGCGTGCACTAGACATGCCTTACATGGCCCGTGTTGTTAGCGACACAGCCTGACACACGGTCGACACTACACAACATGTTCCCAAGGGACATGACGTGCACTTGAAGGAAATCCACATCCTGTGTGGTTCATTACACAGGAGACTACACGGCTAACCCCTTACACGGAGTGTTCTGAACAAACACGACGTGTATACGAGAAGAAAACATTGACCGGTGTTGTTCGTGACACAACTGGGTACGTAGAACAAGACTACACGACATGTTCATATCAAAAACAACGTATACTACCAGAATTTTCCTGGCCCATGTTGTTAATGCCACGGCCTACTACACAATTTACCACTACACGATGTGTACATACCGTACACTACGTGTTCCTAAAGACCCTTTTTCAGCCACGTTTCCTTTCCCACACGGTCAGTGACACAGCCAAAAACTACACGACATTTATTTATAAAGTACACTCCATGTATTCTGGGTTTTTCCGGATAGTAGCCTCAGAACTACACCAGAGCGTAGAAAACACAGAAAAAAAAGGTTAAGGTTCCAAATGTTAATCCGTAGGGGCCCATACTCCCCACAAATCAAAGCATGGAATCATAAAAATTCATATAACAAGAAACAATATAAAAAACTCAAGACCCACAAAATTATGATCCTCTAGGGCCCGTAACACCTCTAAGACCAATGTTTGGCATTCGTGATAAAGAATCTGTAATCAACTGATATCCTATCCACATAGCAGGTATTTTATCATAATAGCTATCAGAACAGCATGCATTTTCTATCAAAAATTCTATCACAACATCATGCAATCTACAATGTGACCTAGATGGCATGAAAAAATGCATGGCATGTGATTATATAACATGTTCCTATATGATGTATGAGATGGAATTCCATCATATCATCGGGTTGCAACAAATTAAAACCTCAATCATATAAATAGTAAAAGCACAAAACATGTGCATCACCCAACAGTGAAATCAATTAAACTGTAATATTTGCAGAACTAGAAAATTACAACATTTAATGTAATATGGATTTTTCCTTGTATACAGGTTCTAGAACACCAGGGCATAGCTATTTATGATTTACCTATTCATTCCTATCCCTGTCTAATGTTGCAAAATAGTAACTCAAATAGAAAATGAAGAAGCTCCTCTGATACCACTTTGTAACTGCCCGAATCTGGAGCCACTCAACTGGTGCCCCGTTGCCGGTTCGCCACAAATCCTCAAGCCCATTTCTCCAAATTCTAGAGGCAACCGAATATCAGCGAGGGCCTTGGTATGTTATTCGGGAAACTATTCCCTCATTTGGTAAGGTATACAAGGGAACAGAAAAAACATTCAATAGCGGAAGCAGTAAATGACATACAATAACTGAAACCAAACAACAAAAGAAATGAATATATATAGTCATGATGCTAATGATGCAGCGGGTAAAAGTATCTAAGGAAATCAGGAAACACAACAACATGCTGAAATACAACTAGAAATAATGTACTAAAAGTGACAGCAACTCCAGCAGCATCGCAAGCCTATTCTCGGTCCTATGCTCTCCATCTGCAACCCGCAATCATGCACCTTAAGTAGAAGGGACACAATCCCTATCCACACCTACAACCATATAACATATTTGGCCCGAAAATCAGGACCCAAACAAGGTGTGAGTATAGAGACCTAAAGCTTAACGTACATGGAAATTACATTACTTTTGAGGAATACTTATTACATAACAAAAACACACACAAAAGGACCGTAATAGTTTAGTGTCTTTAGAAACTCGGAACGTAATCTTCTAATCATGGTGAAAGATTTTCAAAATCTCCCATAAAGATCTTCCCTTTTTCATACCTAAACCTTTCTTTATATTCTGGTGAAAAGAAAACATAAAAGGGTGAGCTCAAATTCTCAGTAATGGTAAACAAAAGAAATTTCAATCACATCATATTCATAAGAACATAACATTTTGGAAATCTTAACCTGCAAAAGAGATCATAATATCATAACATGGGATAAATCATAGTAGTGAAATGTAATCCCAATAATCATAACATAAAACATGAAACTTTGTGTCATACACACATAATCATATAGAATCATTTCTTGTTAGTCAAGACTAATTTCCAAGACTATCTTAGTGGACAAAGTCCATTTCTGAACCGAGTTCACTCCTCGTTTCAGTCCTGTTTCACTGAACTGGTTTAACCTGCCGTTCTAGCCATGTCTATCTCATGAGATATAAAATCTTTACCCAATGCATTGGAGGGAGATATAGGTCCCACCCATCTTATAATGATACGATTCTTATGTGTGCCACAAAATCATAAACCATACATCATAGCATAACCCATGTAATAGAAATGGGAATCTTAAACATCGTGACATCATCAAACAATTCATATAAGATAAAGGAATTCATAAAAATAATTCTATTACAAAATAATCAAATCAATGTAATAATAGGGATATAAATAGAACCCTTTATTATCTTAGATGGAAAATAATTTTGATAACACACTTGAACTCCATTTTTGAGGAAAATATCCTTTATTCGTCAAAAACATTTTTCCTTTCTTAACATGTCAAACTATTTTAAACTAAAACAAGTTGAATAAAAATAAAGTTGAAAACTTGTAAAGGAAGCTTCTTGGAAATAATGTTTTAAAAATCCATTAATGTCGTATATGTTAAAAGAAAACATTCTTTTCTTACTTTTGTCAGAAAAGTCAAAAATTATCTCGTACGAAAAACGACAAAAGATTCCTTTCATATCTTTTACTAAAAACTCACCGAAGGGTAAAATTGGATTTAAAAAATTTTCAGTGGATGGAAACAATATTACATATCGAGGAGACATGGATGTGGATGATAAAATACACCCCAGTAAATACCAAAGTATAAACAATCTCGGATAAAATGAGATTGTGATATTTTCCCTTACCTTAGGTCTGATTTTCATCGTAAGGGTCCGAGCCTCCTGTATAATGATTTAAATAATGTCATTTACTTATTCTAGAATCATTATCATTGTTATGATATTATATATGGTTCACTTATGACTTTATATTACCTGTTCTTTTGTAAATTCCATGTTAAAGAGCGTTTTGGGTAAAATCGTTTCATTTGTCGTCCGTGTTTTGACTTGTAATTATTCATATGATTACATAGATCATGATTACATAATTACAGAAAATAAAACATGATTTATATATAATATATATTCAGAATATAAATATATATTATAGATCAGTAAATGGAAAGAAATACACCGTTCATGGAGACGGTAGGCCGTACGTACGCATGAACGCTGTTTTCGTTTCCTTATTGAGTTGAATGGAATTATGTAGATGACATACATATATATACACATAAATCAAGTATAATTATTATATCATATATTTAATTATTACTTATCATATATACTTTATAATCATTCATGAATGGTTAACGTGGAGAATGAATCTCATCGCGTCGTGGAGACGGTAGTCCGTACGTACGCACGAGCGATGATATCGTTCTCATGATCGTGGAATTGTATTGGAGTGCATGTATACTATTTAATAATTAATATCACTTTACAATAATCATGTATAGTTATTATTTACACCATTATACCCATCCAAGTAAGGTGGTGGTGGAAAATAGATTACACCACAGCATGGAGACGGTATTCTGTACGTACGCACGTGCGGGGATTTCATTTTCCATAGAATGGATAGATGGTGAAATAAGGATGTTTTATACTTATAATAACATATCAGTATATGAGTGATACTGATGTTATTACTTCATGATGAAAAAACTAAATAAGAAGAAGTGGAAAAAGAAATAAAGATGAAAGAATCGGTAACATGCATTATCTATTCTTTGAAGCACTTCTTTGAGACCTCCTTTTAGGGAAATAAAATTGGGTTTTGAAGAATACCAGGACCTCTGGAATGTCTCTAGGGAAATGGAGAGAAGAAATTGGCAGGGTTTTTCCGAGCTTGAAGGCTCAAAGTGGTGTGAGGAAGAGAGGGAGGATGTGCGCTTTTATAAGGGAGGAGAGGGGCTCCTTTGGAAAACTGAAAATATTATTTTATTATAAAGTCATATTCGGTATTAAATAGTTCCATATTGATTTATTTCGAAGCTAAGGTGGGGATGGATAGAAATCCTCTCATCCAATATAATTTAGATAAGTTTAGTTTCCTATTTTAACCTTATCTTTTAGATTTAACATTAAGTTAAATAATTTTACTTTTATTGTGTCGTCTTGTGTTCTTACACTATAAGGTTAATAAACATACTATACAAAGCCAAACGAACCCTATGTTTCCTATTATTAATATATATAACCTTATATAAGTCATTTGGCCGAATATTATATTTTTAGGAATAAAATAACAATTAATAATATAATATTTGTTTTAAAAACTATTTTATGTCAATTTTGACACTATTTAGTAATTGATTTTTTTGAAAATCATAACAGAATGATTAGTTCGAAAAACATTAATTAAATAAATACTAATATGTCATATTAACCTATAAAATTAGTGTAATTCATAAAAAGTCTAAAATTACATTTATTTCGGTATTTATAACATCAATTATGTCAATATTTCATTAATAAGATAATTACTGCATCATCATTGTGTCCTAAATAAATTAACTTATTTAATGACTAAAAATTATAAATAACATACTATTATGTAGGAAATCTTATTATATTTATAATGAATATTTACAATCGAATTTATCTTATTTATAACCCTATATTAATAATGTTTTAGTAAATAAACATTGATTTTATCTCTTTTAACTCTTCTTTGAATTAAAATAATAATAAATGTCCTAATTTAATCCAAGTGGGCCTAAATGGTCATATTTTATTCCTAAGGTTGTTTTTGGTCGAATTAAATTTATCCAATAGAATTAGGACATGTTTTAGGGAAATAATAATATCATTTTTACCCATAATTACCCTATTTACATTTAACCGTGGTAAAAAAAAGTAAAAAGTTACTATTTACCAAAAATTATTTTCATCTCATTGAACCACATTTTACTTACTGATATCAACCGTGTCACTCAGATTTTTGAAATTCCACTCACAGAAGCAGTAAAATTAAGTTTTATGAAAAATTCATTTTTTTTACTACCACTTAGTGGTTTCACTATTTATCAAAAAATGAATGTTTCCAGAAAAATACCAAAAATTAGGCCTAATCTATATTTGATATTATGAACTCAAAAATGATGTCTATTTTACCAAATTCAAAACATATTAGTTGCATTAATTAATTTAAGAATTAATTCACATCGTCAAAACAAATAGAGTGTTCTTAAGAGATAATAACTATCAAAAGATTGACACTTGTTTATGTCTGGTTTAAATGTAGAATTGCATCCAATGACCAACAATGTATTAAATTGTAAAAATATATTCTAAATATAATTTAAAACCACTCAAATTAATAATTTATCACTATTAATTATTTCGATTAAAAATGTTGTTTTTAATTAAAATTTAGTAATTTTCCCTATTCATCAGAAAATGAAAGTTATCCGAAATGTACCAAAATTTCACCCTAAGCTAATTTAGATATTCCGAATCCAAAAATGAAGTCCATTTTGAGAGATAATATTTCTAAAATTTTAGAAGGTGGTTATTACTATTCATAACGGCTAGTTTTAATAATATTTTAACAGCATATCGTTGTTTAGTGAAACTCGGTATTGCATACTACACACGCTATTGAGGAAGGTCGCGATTGTGTGTAATGCAAGGCAAGTCAAGGATGCGTGTTGTGCAAGATCCTTTTGGTGTATCGTACAACACATGTCATTAATGAAATTAAAAATAATATTTTTCATAAAATCTCTGGGTGTTAAAGTGAGACTAATCATAATAGGCAATCACCACAAGATCGGTGCCCTACTGTCAGTGAAAAAAATAGCAAATGTAAAGGAAATAAATGCAGAAGAAAAACAAAGGTACACCAAAGTAACAATCCTAAAAATCTCCATTCACATTTATTTATTAATATAATAAAATCATTTAATTATCAACCAATGAGACTAGAAAATAGCACTATATTCTCAAGGGACAACAAGTATCACAACAGGTATCTCAACAGACTACCTAGACAACAAGCAGTACAAACCCATGCTTGTTCTTTGGATTGGTGGACTCGTCAAAACCAACCAAACAAAAAATAATACTGACTCTCTGGGTGGCTCTTATTGGAAAAACCCTCTAGTTAAATAATCATATAAGGCGTTGACACTCTAGAAAGATCTCACCATCAATTCCCATATGGTTTTGCAACAATAGCTACAGACTCTCTGAGGAAGCACTTACATCTAATTCCTCCTGTGGTCTCGATACATGCGTAAACTAAGGAAAATTTTGGGAATCACAAATTCCAATTCTTGTAGGTCCTGCGTATGAATATAATTTATAACAGACTCTCCAGGGAAGCCCTTAATCGTCAATTCCCTCTTTAGTCTACAACACCAGGTTCACACAACCTCGAGTAGTCTAGTCATCCTGAATTTACTGTCTAAAGCCCTAAGTAAGTTCAACAACTACTTTTCTAATATCTATAATTCATCAAAAGAATATAAAAAACAGGAAATATATACAATCAGCTATAACAAGGCAGACAAACAATGTTACAAGGTTTTCCTCACAGGCAACCTAATCCAAACGGTGATAAATAGCCAAACCAAGGGAAACCACCCATGGGTGATCCTCAAACATGCAACCAAGAATATATTACTATCAATTAACCTCAAGAAAACAATAAATATAATGAAATTAAACAATGGAATCCAAATCCCTAACCCAGGATAACCGATACATGGGTATCCGGTACTTTTTTCACAAAAACTCAAAGACATTCAACGTAGAGAAACAAACCACTTTCCTCGATCCTAGGAGATCAATATACATTAGCCACGAAGATTGATTCTCTATAGAATGATGAAGATCTGAGAAAACATCTAAAAAACTCAACCCACAATATCTTGAGAAAGTGGGAAAATCATGAAATGAAACATCAAGAAGAAGGGAGAACTCACCGCTGCGATTCCAATGCAATCGACGTCGTTCGATTCAGGTAACTGGTGAAGGATTAGTGGTTTGGAGAATAATCGGCCTCCTTGGATGATTTGGATGGATTTAGGCGTAGAAGAAGATGGAAACATGGATTAGATGTGACCCCAGTCCGATTAATGAAATAAAAAAAAGTACACAACATGTACTTCATGAGTTCACGGCGTGCACTCTCACCTTCTGTAAACCTTATTAAATGGACTTCACCTCATCACTACACCCCGTGTGTGTGGCCTGGACAGGGCTAGCACATGGCCTCGCACGAGAGAAATGTACATGGTGTGTACTTCAAAAATTTCCAGAAACTCCTCTTTTCTAAAAAACATCAGAAAAAGGAAAGACATTCCTAAAAAGAAAATCACGGTTCTTACAAAGAACCAACCCATTCTACTTATATCTAAAGTCGCTCACAAGTTCAGACTAACCCCAATCTTAGGTTACCCACTCATATCATATGTATTCTAAAATTTAGTACTCAGATCACCAATATCCCAAGTATTATATAAATGAAAATAAGATCTCCCACCTAGCACATAAACCATAGTCCTCACATATGTCATAGATCATGAGGTACACCTATGCTCTCATCTTACCATCATATGGTACCTCATTGACCTAAAAACTCATTCTTGAGTTCTCACATACATACATATACATATCAATAATAACATGTCAAGTCATAAACCAACTGGGGGACACATACTCACTAGAAATCCTCATATGAGACTACCCCCTCAAGAATCGTGATCTAAATTTATCCCTCATTGAGCATCCATATAATTTCTTATTGACACTTTAAACAAATAAACCATCATAATCAGCTATATCAATAACACACAAGAATACACATTACAATTGAACCCTTTATAAAATATATGATGCATATACATGACCACTTACCATTGGGACAATATACATAAACCAAAATAAATAACAAAATCTAAAAAAATCAAGTGTGTCACTCTAGCTGAAATCAAACAATCATAAAAATGGAAGCTAAGAAAAAAAATTCATATCCCTATTACCCTAGACTTCTTATCAAGAAGTGTGTTCATGACATAGGTGTATGGTATCTATCACAATATATAACACATTCATATGTTACCTCTCTTCGATAACCCCATATAGTATAATAAAAAAATATAGACAACTCTATGTCACAGTCACATAATATTTAATACAAGTTTGTAATATCCTCATCCCTCTTCACACTGAATGATAATCAAATAGGGTCAACACATGGCCTCAGGTATGCATAATAATAAAATAGAGGCGACTGACTAGAAATGGGGGTCTAGGGTATTAATGTGGGGAGGCTATACCCAGATAATAGATTGTGTAATAATAGTGTAAATAAATAAAAAAACATCCACAATAATAAATCAAAGTACATGGAAGAAATAAACAATAATCACCAATAATAAATGCCATATGGAAGCATATTCATACAAACTCATGTTCATGCCATCATACAATGATTAATCACCCTCTAGGATAATGATATATATAGAATAAATACACGGATAAATGACAATGAGGATCTACTGCCATCTATGGTCCTCGAATAATCCCCACATACAATCCCATCTAAGCAATAATGTTAGATAAACTACTCCAGGTCTCTACCAAACTTGAAACGATGATTATTGAGGTATAATCAGGAGCCTAGTTCCATGACCTCTTGAGAATGGTGTGAGTACAACTCAGTCAGGTACCTATAATGTGGTGTCATACATAACCAATAAATTCATTATATGTGTACGTGACATACTCTGCTGAATAGATAAAATAAAATGTAGTAGAACATGTAATGTTACTATCATCGATCCTCAGGTTCTAACATGATACCTAGAATCAACTATACCTACTTTCTCTAGTTATGGGGTATCTCTGAGAACACCATATAATCATGTGAACTAACAATTGGTAAAACTACCAACCCCAAAAATTTTATCCATAGAGGTCCATAGTATTAGTCATAAATATAACACCTAGTTGGTAATCCAAGAAAACCTAGTAGTCATGATGAATAAATCCATCCCCTAGGAGATAATCATAGAAAATAAATCAATATCAGGAATCATTATCGACTCCAAGGTGTGGGGAACCATGGATTTCATAAGAATAAAAAATCATCATTGAATCCATTGGGATGGCCCTATGTCATCATGATCATCAGGAATCATCGTTGACCCCTAGAATGTAATATTATGTGATAAATCATATCATGAATAAATTTAATCTCCTTGTGGGTTACCCTATGAAATCTATATATCCTCGGTCATATAATCCAGATCATAGGAATACTAGGCGTCTTACACATAGTAGAAAAATATGAGGGGTTGTATGTTCCTCCCATGATATTTGTAAATAATAATTAAAACACATGTTATACATCTTCCCAAACCCATATAACATAAATTTTATTGGAAACTGAATGACATGAATTCAAATCATCCCTATATTCACATATAATATACATAATCTATTCAATTTTATGGTGACACCCACAATCAACTCTACCAATTCGCACATGCACCCTCTTAGGGGTCATTATATCACTAGGGCACCCTTTTAGGTCATTTAGGTCAGAACATAACACAGAAATCACCATGGGATTCTAAATATTAGTCTCATTTATTAGTCCAACACGCAAAACTCAGAGGTCATATCATCCATAAAAATCACCATTCGTACATCATAACCTAACTAGACTTATAAGATAAGTCATACTAGCATTATTCTCAAGAGATGGATCAAAAACTTTTCCCATACAAGGTCATAAATTAGACATTTCTGACACAACCAATGTATCCAAAGTATACCTAATGTACACCCTCCTAGATAATCACATCTTATATAGAGAAGAACACTCACCCCAAGGTCATATCAACTATCCCAAAGGTTATAAGACATGCTATGGTTTACTGAGGCATACGAGGGACCCTCACTCTTACCTGTCACTTTCCACTACTCAGAGGCTACTAAGTCTAAGTACCTAGTAAATGTATTGTATCCCTGAGAGGGGTAGGGGTGAATTAGTGATAAAATTTATATATTTTTTTCTTTTATATTGGAACAACCTGCGCCTCCGGTTAAATATTCAGTTCCCTACTAACAAAAAAATCAAACAGACATCCACAGGCGCCCAGATGTTTATAAGGGAAACTATTAAATAAGAATAGATATGTTCTTGGTATGTTTTGGAAATGATCCAATAGTACAAAATCCACTTAAAAAAATCCTTGTATTACAATGATTAGGATATACCCTTACAATCATGTAACACAAAGAAACAATCCCACTAGTGCGCGTACACCCTCTTAGAAAAATAGGATAATAAAACATCTATATAAAAAATAATGTTACCTAATATTCTATTCAGTTAATAAAATTTATTCAATTAAAATAAAATTCTTCAATTCCTTATCATGAAGAAAGGTAAGAACCACATAGACTTTTTTGCATAAAACATAGTCCAATTTTTTGGTGTCTGATTCTCCCAGTCTGATTCCTCTGTGTAAGATTCTTCTAAAACAATTCATCAAGTTGGATTTTCTAAAAGAAAACAATAGAAATGAATCAGAACCACTTTAAAACATGTGCATTATAAAACCAAATACGATTCTTCCTCATTCCAAAAATATTCAATAAGGAAATATCCATTACGTAAAATCCTATTTCAATTAATTCATCTTGATACCAACATTATCTAAATATAATTGAGAAGATTAATATGATGATAAGATAAGCATGATAAATTCAAAATAAAATGATCATTAGAATAAAATCATCACAATCTTGTATCTTATCTTTCAATTCTCTATCAGAACATGTTCAATAAAAGATCAATACAAAGACTTCCTCTTCTCTATAGAAACTCAGAGCTTCTCTCTCTACTATGGTGAATATTAATTCATTATTAGTCATGTATAATGTACAATTTTCATTTTATAGGTGACCCACAATTGTTTTGGTGGGAATCACAAAAATAATTCCATCTCACACAAATTCACTCAAAATTTAATTTCGCCCAAAATTTCATAATTCAATTTTACTTAATCAAATCTTCTCGGTTCTTCTTAAAACTTATACAATCTTCACATATTATTCTCTAGAATCCTATTTCAATTGTCATTATAATTTCAATTGCTGATTAAGATTATATTTCATTGATTTCTTCAAAAAAATACTCTATGCCAATTGAATATGATTGAAGAAATAAAATTATCCACTTGAGACATAATAATTATTTTGAATTAAAGTCCCCCCTTGAAAATTCAATCTTTATTCTGAAATTCCTATTGAACCTCATACCAACATTGTAACTCAACCATTTTGAAAATTTTTACTACATTTTTTATCATCCTCTACATATCTTCTCTTGACATAACTGAAAACATCACTTCTTTTATAAACCAATTCTTTTATTATGATTAACTTCATGACATTATCTTTGTTGATAAATTGTTTTTGAATCATCTAATTTTAGTTATAAAGTATTTTAACTTTCCATTTATTTTGGATTCTTTTTTTTCATCTCAACCCATGTACGATCTTTTCTGAATACAACCAGTACAGATACGATCATTAAGGATATGATCATTTTAGGTGAGATAATTTTGATATTTATCTTTTCCTTCCCAAGCCTTACATCAATAATTCTCATATTGATCATTTGGATATTGATCATTTGAAGATTTATCATTCTGAGTTAGATCATTCTGATATTGGAGATTCTAATACTGATCATTACGGGTAGGAAATTTGCATGGCCTATTCGATGGAAAACAAGATGCTATAGTAAATCGGTAACACCTTTTTAATCAATACCTCCTTTTAAATAAATACCATTGTTTCAATTAATACCATTATTTAAATCAATTCCATATTTTAGAACAATAACACTATTTCAATCAGTACTACATTTTCGTGCAATATGGATACAATTATACTATTTATGATCATTATGTAAGGGGGTGATGGAAAAAAATTCTACAGTAAATCGATACTAGTATTTCAATGGGCATCCCCTTTTATTTTCTTTCACCACGATCTGATTGTTTTGAAAATCAATTGGTACCACTTCTTTCTATCTACCACCTGGATACAATAAATCAGGATATGATATTTTTTATATTTAAAACATCTATTTCACACTCAAATTCTTTCATCAAGCCTTCATCACAAGTTCCACATTCAACTCATGATTTATGTGAAATAAAAATCATAAAAGCATTGTCAAATTTAAAACATCATATCTTTACTGACCCTGATTCACTAGAAAACCAAATTCTTATTTCAAAACAGCTTCTTCTCATTACGATTGACTATTATAATGAGTTTGATTCTTTACAAAACATGATGATTCTTATTTTAATCAATCCCATAGTGAGTCTGATTTTTATCAATCCCATGGTGAGTCCAATTTTTAACAATCCCATAGTGAGTCTGCTTTTTATCAATCCTATAGTGAGTCAAATTTTTATCAATCCCACAGTGAGTCTGATTTTTATCAATACCACAATGAGTTCAATTATTATCAATCCCAATCCCAAACATCATCGTTCTCAACATTGTTTCTTCCTTTCAGGATACTGATTGATTGACAACAAATATAACCAAACCACATCTTGGGCATAACAATATCCCCCTTTTTAATTTTATTTCAATACCTACATCAAACACTTTAATATTCATAAAAATCATGTGTTGTATAATTTCCTTTATTTCTCCCCCTATTTCTTTAATCTCTTACACTTTCCCTTATATCTCCCCCTTATTGAAAATCAAATTCAAAGTGGAAATCATGATATGTTTCCCCCTTGTTGTAAAATGGTATCCATTTATTGAGGTTGGGACTTTTATTCAACATGGGTATAAAATGATTCTCTTAACAAATAACCTTTAACTAAACAACTCTAACCCTATCTGGGCAATACCAGTGTAGAAAACAAGAGTTTATTATCAAGGTGATCGATGTTATCTATAACTCAACTTTAATGTAATAACTATTCCAACCTTATTATAACATTCTCATGATTGGGGGAAAACAATGAAAAACAATTTTTAGGATAAAAGTAATTTTCATCCATCTCAACAAACACATCATAAATTCCATGTGTATAGAAACCAAACTTTTCAAAACAAAATTTTTGTAACCACATTACCTTATTTTTCAAGAAAATTAGGAGACTCATTAATTCAATATTTATTATTTACAATCCTTATATTCCATATATGTTTTCAAAATTATAAAAAGATATTGGGAATAAGGAGGAACCTCTATTTTTCCTTAGAAACAAAAAAAGGATAGAGAGTCCTCCCTCAATATTTCCTTTTTTTCATCTGGTTCTTGGACATTTTGTTACAGGTTCTTTATTCCTTCTATTCATCCTTCTCAGATTTTTTAACATCTTATTTTCTATCTATAGAATATATTGAGGAGGATGTAGAATTTTATTAATAATAAGATATATCTTTTTTGAAATCAATATATAATTTTTTACACATGTCTATCTTTTATTCTGGAATGATAGTTGAATAGATTTTGATATAATGCCTCACTTTCTCATATTCACAATCTGTTGATACCATTTTGTTATCATTTCTCATATCTTCATATTTATTCTTCTTTATCACTTCTTTTAGTTTCTTTTGTACTTAATCAAATTTCCTATCCATGTTAATGTTTTATCGGGCAAAAAAACTAAGTACTATTTCTTTTGAAACATAGCAGATCTGTCTTTAATAACATCCAAAACATATGGCTTCTGATAATTGAAACAAATATTATGTTGTTATGGTAAAAAAACCAGACATCATTTCACAAGGTCTCTAGGTTTCCCACACCTTACACAAATTATTTCCAATTTCTTGAACTTATTTTCAAGCATTGCACCATTCTTCTTAGATTTCTTCAACAAAACCTTCTTAGTCTTCTTATTTTGAGGGAATTGACTCCCCCTCAAACATTTCCTTAAAAATCATGTATAATAATAGTATTGTATTTGGTTGAACCATCAATTATTATATGTATTTTTAAATCCATCACAATAACATCAATATCTATAAAATGAGTATTTTCCTCCGAAACATCCTTATAGACTGGAACTATGAATACATTTCTCAACAATAATTTTATCTTTCTTTTCTTATCCACCAACCTTTATGTTATCATTCAGATTATTAATTTTCTTTTCTATATTATATGAACTAGAAGTTTTAGATACCCATATTGGTTAAGAATATTTTAAAACATTTTTGGACGTATATTTCATTGTGACTTCTGAATTCCCAACCTTTATAGTCTTGTCAACATACATAACTTTCCCATATTTATTCTATTCAAAACCAATTCCATTTATATTCTCACCCTTTGAAGGTAACTTTTGTGGATCCCTCATAGGTTTCTCATTCCTTTAAAAATTCACCAATTTTAGTGATGGAGTTTTGGACACTGGTATTTTTCAATTCATCTTAAGATATCTTTTTTTGGACAAGTCCCAACTCTTATTCCTTTTCCTTCAGATTAACTTACCAATGATCATTATGATTACTTTATTCTTCAATATATTTCTTTAAATAATCATTATCATTCTCTATATTCACTTTATCATTAACCAAACATCAGGGATTTCTTGTTGAAGAACATTAATCATCCAATTTTATGTTTTGTTATTCAAGCACACTGATCTTTCTCAAGCACTCACTCAAATATTTTTTCAAACGAATCTCAATTTGAGTTTCTTATTCATCAAAACTATTTAATCCAAATTCTTCATCATTCATTGCTTCAATAAATGAATTTTTCCTTCCATGTTTAATTGAATTTGCAAATCCATCTTCAATTTAATCTTCTTCTTCATAACAACTACTTTCATTTCTCGAATAACTTTCCTCATTAACTATTTCAATAAACATGTATTCTTCACCATCATTCTCAATATCCTCACAATAACATTCCTTTTAAATAAAGAAAAGCCTTTTGAATTTGGAAAACATATTATCTTCCCTAATGTAATAGAATTTTTCTGAATCACTCTTTTTCTTCCAAGATCATATTGTCCTTATTTATTCTACTTAACTTTATTCTTCATCACTTTTTTCTTCTTTACCACTTTGTCTAAAATTGGAATGAAAATTCCTAATGGATCTACAACCAAAACAATTTATGGGATGTTCCCCTTTATACCTTATGATGCTTATTTATTCATTTTTTGAAAACAAGGATAAAATATAATTATGATTTTTACATACCTCATTTTTAGAGTAAGAATCACAATCTTCCTATTCAGAAATAATCTTCTTTGACTTTTCATTCTTCATAACCTTGAAATAAATTTCTCTATAATTTTTTTTTTCTCTTTATAGTTTTCACTCTTCTCATTTCACATTAAATAAGAGAGGTATGATAATAATCAAGATATAATGTTTCAATAACTTTATCTTCCTATGAAAAAACTTTTTCATTGAATTTTTCAAGTAGGATTATCAAGATCTTTTCAACCATTGTAGAATCATCCTGATATTCACCAAGTCATATGATATAACTCATTATGTCATTCACTATAGTAAATAAGTCCCTAATAGGTTCATTATCATCTATGTTGATATCATCATACTTAAATCTTCATATTTGTAACATTCCCATCTTCACCTTTTTATTTATTTCTTATCTATTTTTCAATTTATTCTATACACCTTTGGTTCTGGAAACAACTTTTACTCTTATGAATTAACTTTCAAAAGGTTATGACTATATAGAATTCTTCTCCCTTCCATCATTCTCAAGATGCTTCTTATCAACATGTGTAAGTGGAGAATTATCCTTAATGGGTGGAAAACAAACTATTACAACATCAAGAACATCATAACTGATAGACATAAGATAATGTATCATTATACCCTTATAAATATAATAATTCTTTCCGTAAAAGATCATAATCCCCTTATTGTTCACACAACTAAGATTATCCATCATAACTTCTTCTTCAATTTCTACGACAAAGAATAAGAGAATGAAACCAACCCTTTAATACTAATGGTAAGTTCCCGGTCAATGTATTGTATCACTGATAGAGGGAGTGGATGAATCATTGATATTATTTTTATTTTATGTTTCTTTTCTATTTAAACAACCTTATCCTTCTATTAAAGATTCAATTCTCTACTAAAAAACAAATCAAACAAACATCCATAGTATCATAGGAATTTACAAGGTTCACTATTCAAAAATAATAGCTATATCTTTTATATGGATTGGAAATAAAACAATACCATAAAATCCACTAGAAAGAAATCCTTGGATTACCATTAGTAGTATAAACTCTTACACTCTTGTAGCACTATGAAACAGTCTCACATGGGCGTGTGCAACCTCTTAGCACAATAGGAAAATACAACCTCTATATAAAAACTCATGTTTCCTATGCTTATTTTCAATTCAAAAAATGTTTTTAATTGAAATACAATTCTTAAATTATTAACCTAGAAGAAAGGAAAGAACCACCTAGACTTTGTTACATAAAACATTGTCTGATTTTTTTGAGTCTGATTCTCCCAATCTGATTCCTTCGAGTATGATTTTTCCAAAACAATTCTTTAGTTATGATTTTCTGATAGAATACAGTAGAAATGAATCAGAGCAACTTCAATATCTGATCATGATAAAACCTAGTATGATTCTTCCTCAGTCTAGAAATATTAATTATAGAGATACCCATTACAGAAAATCCCATTCCAATTAATTCAGTATGATACCAACAATAACTGAATACAATTTATAATATAAATACGATGATATGGTGAGTTCGATAAAATCTGAGTACAATGATTATCCAAATACAGTTGACACAATCTTGTCTCTTCTCTTTTACATTTCTACTATTACATCTTCAATACAAGATCAATATTATGACTTTATATTCTATCAAGAATCATAGAGCTTCTCTCTCCACTGTGGTGAACTACAGTTCTTCGTCAATCATGTAAAATGTACCTTTTCATTTAATAGGTGACCCACGAGTGTTTTGGTAGGAATCCCAAAAATCATTCCTGCTCACACAAATTCACTCTAAATGATACTTCCCCTAAAATATTCAAATTCATTTTGACTTCATCAAATCTTATCGATTATTCTATAAACTTCTACAATCTTCACCTCTTCTTATCCAAACTCTCATTTCAATTATCATCCTAATTTCAATTGTTGAGTAAAATTCTCCCATGTTTATTTCTTCAAAACAATGATCTATACAAATTTAATGTGATTGAATAAATACACTCCTTTACTTGAGGTACAATCATTCTTTTGAATGAAAGGTTCCCCCTTGACAAGGTCCCCCATTACAATTCATTCATCAATCTTTTCATTCCTTAGAACCTCATACAAATAGAGTAACCAAACCCTTTTGAAATGATTTACTGCATTTTTATCATCCTCATAACATCCTCTCTTTAAAAAATTGAAAACATCAATTAATTTATTAACTTTTTCTTATATCATGACTAAAATTATGACTTTTAATTCATTGAGAAACACCTTTAGCATCATATAATTTTAATTGGAATGTAATGTAGCTTTCCATTTGTTCATGATTCTTTCTTTTCATCTCAACACAAGTGTGATATTTTCTGAATAAAACTAGTCTGGATATGATAATCTTGGGTATGATCAATTTGGGTATGATAATTTTGATGTTGATTTTTTCCTTCTTGAGCTTGATATCAATCATTCTAATATTTATCATTCTAATGATAATAATTTTGATATCCAACTTTCCGATATTGGTCATTCTAAGATTGATAATTATGAGATTGATCATTAAGAGGTTGATCGTTCTGATATTGATCATTCTATGTATGAACATTGTTTGGCCTATCCGATGGAAAAAAAGTTGCTACAACAAATTTGTACGACCTTTACAATCAATACCACCTTTTAAATCAATTCCAAATGTTCAATCAATACCACATTTTCAATCAATAACACATTTTTTATTAATAGTACCTTTTAAATAAATATAGGTATGATTATCTTGATGTTGATCTTTAAATAAGGGGTTGATGGAAAACAAAATGCTACAATAAATCGTTATAACTATTTCAATCGGCATCACCATTATTTTTCTTTCACACGAATATGATTGTTTTGAAAAACAATCAGTATCACTTAATTCTCTCTACAACCCAAATACAACAAATCTGGATATGATCTATTTGGCTTTCTAGTATCTCTTTCACTCTCCCTTTCTTCCATAAATATTGCATCACATGTTCTCTATTCAAATAATGATTTATGTGAAATAAAATCTAGAAAAGCATCGTAACATTTAAAACATCGTAGTCATGATGACCCTGATTCTCTAGAAAAACCCACACTTCTTTCAAAATAACATCTTCTAATTATGATGGACAATCATAATGAGTCTGATTATTTACAAAACATGATGAGTCTAATTTTTGTCAACCATATAGTGATTCCCATTTTTATCAATCCTACTGTGAGTTTGATTTTTATCAATCCCACAGTGAGTCCGATTTTTATTAATCCCATACCTAAACATCATCTTTATCAACATACTTTATTATTTTTAGGATACTGATCAATTGAAAACAAATACAACCAAAACAAAAATTGGGCCTAACATTAAGGTACTTATACTCAGAGACACTAAATTTAATTAATAAATTCATAACATCCCCCTTAATATTCATGTATCTCAATATATATATTTATCATCATAAACTCATCCATCGGTGGATGAGGCATCAAGCCAGTGCACAAGAGATCTTAGTATCCCTTGGAACTTTATGTAATCCATTTATAAACTTTGATTTTATTTATTAAACAATTTATATAACTTTAACAATATAATCACCCTTGGTGGTGAGAGAACACATATCACATGGCATAAAAAACATGCATAGTACCATAAGTGAAATAAATAAGGACCAAATTACTCAACTATGTAGTTATTCCCTTTGAATCACCACTCGAGATCACTCACCTAGGCTCATCTAAGAATAATCATCCATCAATCATCATTATGAGGCCCTAAATCAATCCAAAACATAAAAAATTATTTATTATAATTATTTATAATTTATTAAACAATTTAAAACTAATTATTCAAATTAGTATGAAAATCGATAACTCTTAAAACCTAATTGAGTCATAAAAACTCATTTAATCCTCAAGCAATGGGGTATTACCCCCTCCCAACATGCTCTAGAACTTAAGACATGAAAAAATCCCAATTCAACTACCTGATTTACCATTAAATTTCATACAAATTTTCCATAAACCCGAAATATTTACATTTTGTAAAATTATTGAAGTGGAACGACATACCACAATATCAAGAAATCATCTCATGATTTTATCTAGACAATCCACATTAAATCCATATTATTTCAGATGAAATCTTCACTAAAACCCTAGCAAGAGATGACTGAAATTTGCAGAATCAAGAGAAATCAAGAAAAAAAAAAGAGGTAGAGAAAGAGACTAAACATTGATTGTAGCACCCAAATACTTTACAATATTTTCTTATTATAATAAATTTAATTTTGCTGATATCTTGCATTATGCGCAACAATGACTTTCTTTGAGGGCTTGTGTTACACACAAGACTATGTTTTATTGAATATAATTAATGTTAGCAGTTAAATTGTTAGTTATAAATAGGATTAATTAACTTATTAAAATAAATGTTTTAATTCATTTGTTACCAATTAATTTGAAATAAATATAAAAAAATTTAATATTAAGTAAGTGTTTTTATAAAATACTCTTTTTATGCACTAAAGGTGTTTTATCATTATAATTTAAATTCATTACTATTAGTGAATAATCTAAATGAAATTTATATATTATATATTCAATTATCTTTTCTCACATTCATCCAATTGATTTTGTAGGAATAGGATAATAACCAATGAAAATTTATGCACAAAAGGCTGTATATTTCAAAAGGTAGTTTTACTGCCTTCAAATAGTGGGATAGTTTTAAAAGTAAATTTTAAAAAATTTAATTTCTTTTTTGGAAAAATAAAATTTATTTTGAAAATAATATTTTCAAATTTATCTTAGAGAAAAGTTTTAATATTTTTTTGAGAAGTTTCATTTTTTTTGATGAATAGTGAAAACACAGTATTTTAACTAAAAACTACATTTTCATCTAAATAATTTTTAATGATCGATTGTATTTTGAATTTTTTTTAAATGAAAATAGATCAATTACAAATATTAATCCAATTCAGTTCATTGGAATCATTTTTATATTGAATTTATATATAAAAAATTTCTAAACATTTGAACATTTTCACATTAAAAATCAGTTTTCTTGTCGCATCTCTGGGATTAAATTTAAATTAAAATTTTTCACCAATGTGATTTTAATTTTAAAACATTTATTAAATATTTGGAATAATAATAATTTATAATTTATAATAAGTTTAAATTAATTTTTCACCAAAATTATTAGTGAAATCAATTAAAAATAATTACAGTGATTAAGAGAAAAATGAGTTTACCAATGGACAAAACATTAAACTCAAGGGAACAAATGACCCAGAAATTTTTCCAAATCCCAATGTATAGACATATATTTACATTATAACTTATATTATATATATTGGTTTATTATTGGGGGATAGTTACATAAATGAAATGTCGGTGAAATTCACTCTTTCAAATAATTACAAGTGTGCCACCCACCCCACTTATAAAAGGTCTTCCCACCTTCTCTCCACTTCACACCTTCAAAACACATTGGTTCAGAAAATAACAACCAAAATAACTCCCAATATTATTTAATATAGTCATAGTATCCTTATCTTTTGTATAAATATAAAATATTAATGGATTAGTGAAAAATTAAAGAGGATACTAAAAAACAAGGTTATGTTATTCAAAACACATTTTTTTATCTCATTTTCCACCTCCTTAAATTTATATTATAAAATTCTTAAATAGAAAAATATGTATATTACATATACTGATATTTTTTATGTTATGTTTTCAACCTATAAATTCACACACTTTCATAAAATGGGTTACGAAATCATCGTTCGTGTGTACGACCGACTACTGTCTCATGAACCGATGTCATTCATTTTTCCATTAAGACCATTCAAGGTTGGAAATAATGATAGATTTAGATTTTATATATGATAAATATTATATTTATGATGTTTTTATTCTTTTATAATTATTATATTACATATAAATTTATGCTTTATTTTTTGCAGGAATATGATAACATCACTCGTGTGTACAATGGACTGTCGTCTCGTGAAGTGATGTGACTCATTCACGGTTTATATAGAAAATATTAAAGATGTATTTAATAAAAATATGTGATATATATGATATAATAATGATACTTGAATAATATATATATATATATATATATATTACTTTTCCTTCATTAAATATGATAAGAAAATGGAAACAACGTTCATGTGTGTGTACGGCCTACCATATCTATTAACGGTGTATTTCCTTTCATAAGCCCAAAATTCACTGATTAAATGAAATATATATATATATAATAAATATATAAGACATTTAAATCATTGTGTATATTTAAAATAAAAGTAAATCATGATCAGAGTAAGAGGGAAAAATAACATGTCAAAACATCCATAAAAACATGGCAATTAACACCCAAAACAATGATAAGAATGAATTTTTATTATCAAATGGGTGATAATATGTTATAAAAGGATCATATATGATATTATAAATATTAATTGTTTTATGTTATAAGATACTAACATACATAAAACCACTTCACATGTGGTTAATGATTGTTCATCCAAAAGGAAGTGTGAGTTAATAGATTTCATCTCAATTTACATTCCATTGACAATTAATTGTTATTATGAACCAGTTACATTTAATGTGGTGAATACATAATTATTAATTTTATTTTATGTTTTATTTTGAATTATTTTATCTTAGGGTATTTTATTTGAAAATTACATAGCGTTAAAAGTTATTGTGAAATCTCACTTTCTTTTGTGATTGTTAACATTATCTTGAAAAAATCACTTTATTGTAATATTTTTTCATTATAGATTAAATAAAAAATAAATATAAATATTATTTTGTAAGATATATTTTTATTTACTAAATCATATACCATTTTTAAATATTTTTTTACTTTGAAAGTTATTTGATTAACATGAGAAATATTGTTAAATTTGTATCCATTTATCTATATAGATATTTAATAAGGCACATTGTTTATGAATTAAATAAATTATTTGATATATTAATAATTATTTAAACTAGTATTTCTTGGTTTCAAGATAATTTAAATTAATCTCCTTGATTCATGAGGGTAGGAATGTTGAGTGTCACTCCTCCTCCTCTATAAAATGGCCCACTCACCTCTACATCCTAACACCTCTCAAGCCACCTTGGATCATCCAATATCTAACTGAATAAATCCCCAACATCCATCCACTAATTATTTAATCCTACCCTTAGATGTAAATTCATACAAGGAATAAATTTTGTGAATACCCAATAGAGTTACCCAAATAATAGGTAACATCCACCCAGAAGTTCCTTTCATTTATTTTTATTCTCCACCACTCAAATTTTCTTATTACATTCTTGTATAACAACACCTGTATCCGAAATATACTAGAATATTTTTTATACTACGGTTTTTACCTACACATGCATGCACTTCCATCTAATGGGTAACAAAAAAACTATTTTTGTGTACGGTGAACTACTAGCTCACAAAATAATGAATGTTCATTTTTTACTTTACCACTTTTAATGGGATATTAATTGGATTAAATGATTATTAAACCTATATATTTTTGCATAAGTTATGATATTATTATATGTTTATGATACCCATTTAATTTAATGGGTTTTCATATTACTGTCAAATATTTTTTGGCACAAATATGTATGATTTTATTATGAAATGGGTGGGACCTATATCTCCCTCAAATTATTTGGGTAAAGGTTTATATCTCATGAGATATACTATGATTGTCTTTTTAGTGAACCTTGATATCTAATATGTCCATGGGAGTGAACCATGACTACCAAGATGGTATGAGGAGTGAACTCATGCTACTAATATGGTCATGGGAGTGAACCATGACTACCACGATAGTATGGGGAGTGAACCCATACTACCAAGATGGACTTGGAAACAATATACTGAACTCTATAAAATCATATTATATAATTATGTGTTCTCTAAAATTCAATATATTACTTATATGTTATTATTTCTTTTATTAACTTTATTATTAATTTATGAGTCATGTCTTATGGACTGCCAAACCTTATATGATGATTTAGTTTTATGATCTTATGATATGGAGGGTATGATCTTCTAATGTTATGATCATGTTCTCATACCCCTATTATTATGTTTATCCATACATTTCTCCCTTGGTTACCCTTACTCTACATATAATCTCACCCCTTTTTATGTTTCCTTACCTAGTTTATGAAGATATGTATTAAGTATGATGTTTCTAAGAAGGGTTCTATTCCGAAAGAACCCAGTGGGAGGTAATGTATCTTACTTATGCACTAGTGTTTATGTTTACATTTTTCTAATGTCAATATACTAATACAGTCTCTAGGAATCTATTTGTTTAATGTTGTAAGTATTCTACCAAAATTTGCTAATGTTAATTTTTGAATAGTGAGTAATGGTAACATTACTGATGATGATGAGACTACTTATGAAATTTGAAAGGAAAGATATATTATGTAATACGATGAGGTAGCCTTGTTAACAGATTAATTATTATGGGTTATAATCAAATTTTTTATGTATTTTGATTCAAGAATAATTGTGAAATATATAAGGATTGTTCAGTTTAGTTTTTCTTCTTTGGATTTACAACAACACATTGAAAGGTTCTAATGGAATAAGAAATAAATTTAATGGAAGCGTTATGTCCATGTAAAATAAATGATTAAGGAAAATATATACCTTAATATGTTTATTATTTTAGGATAATGTTGTTTGGATAACGATATGTGGGACTCGAATAAGTAATTTAGACAAATCTGATTACCTTGGAACTAATTAAAGACTTATGGACATGTGGTATATTCTATCATTGATGAAGCTTACAAAATTTTTGGATATTAGGAATTGATCCAATATACATTGGAATAAGGAAACATTAATGCTTTCAATAAGGACTTATGGTAATTTAGGTAATTATCTCGTTTTAATAGAATTCTTGATGAAGGTATGCACATGTTTGGAATGTGACAAGCTAGAGCTACTTTGTGGTATTTTTTGGAATCAATGTTAAGATGTGTATTTTAATTTATTTCTAATGTTTTTTATTGTACCATTTCATAAGGGTAATATGGTTAACCATTTGTGAAAATTTTATGTTAAATTTTGGAGGAATTATTTATGTATTGATATCGAATTACAAACATTAGTTAAAAGTCTATTTAGTGATTAACCTTATTACAAGGATGTGCATCTTATTTATTTTGGAAATTATATTAGTTTGTTTTTAGAAAATAAACTCATGTATGTCAGGTGAAAACCAATCATGTCCAAAAATGGTATCCAGGATTGAAGGACGTTACTAGTTTCATTCCTACCACAAGCCTACATGATGTCAAGTGTTAATGTTTAATTTTTTTTATGAATAAATTTTTATGACGAAACAATAGTGTTACTTATTATTTTTATATATTAATATATTAAATATAATAATATTTTATATCATTTAGATACAATTATTTATACTTTTTATTTTTTCATGTCCCTTAAGATCTTATAAAAGTTTATTTTAGTGCTTTATGCATCAACATTAATTTCTAGACATCCATTTTTTGTAGTAATGGATGAATTAGAAATATATAACAAAAAATTCAAATAATGATATTTTTTAATTTAAATATATCAAGTAAGTATGTTTCCTTATATTATTGGTCAATAAAATAATTACCCAAGGAAATAATAAAAATAAAAAATGAATTGTTAAAAAACCGTAATTTCTATTGAATTAATGGCCTTTTTAATCATAAAAAATTTATGACTTTGAGGCCCTCAAATTTTTTATATTTACATGTTTGTGATTGATTACCTAAATCAATCCCTATTAATATTTTTCCCTGTCATCCATGTCTAATCATTACTAGAAAACTATGTTCTCTTTTGTGGAAACCTAGTTATATGTTACATTGGGTAATCATTATGGTTACAACATTCCATTTTTAAGAGAAGTTTTAGTATTAATTTTTATGATCTGATTTATATGAATGAAACATTCAAGTATTAATCCATTGATTACCCAGATGAATTTCAATCCTTGAACAGCTCTTTCTGATTTTATTATAGTTGTTCAAAATGCTAATGTTCTACAAGGTGGGCATTGTAGTAGCTCTATCCAAGACTTCATGGTACTGAGATGCTTCAAAATTCCCAGAAATTTTTTTATTAAAACTGGAATGTTTGAAGTCTTATGGATTAATACATTTATAGGATAAATCAAGTGAAATTCTTGAGAGGTCTTCAAAAAGAAATCATGGACAAGAAATATATAAAGTTTTTTTAGAGATAAATATCATGATACAGTTGAATGTATACATAGACCATGTGGTTTCTCCACTGCATTGGAATTGTAAATTATGGGGCTTATCACTATGGTAAAAATGGAATGTCAAAGGTATTAGAAAAATATCTACCTAGAATTCAACTCTACCATAATTGTGCAGGCTGTTAGAACTTGACAAATTCACCTCCCATGGAATTTGAGGGTGAGATGGTCTAGCTACCTTGACAAGATTTCCTATGTTAACAACATTACCACTCATGTTTATCAAGAATCCAATTATATTGAGTATTTCCCTGAAAAAAAGGGGAATATAAAAATGTGTACTGCTCTAAAATTTACCCTAATAAATTAATGCCCCTCATGCAAATTGGAAAATGTAAAATTCCTTTCTTCAGACTGTTGTAACTTTATTTATAATGAGAGCCATCATTCTTATTTTTCTCAAAAAAACACAGTAATTAAATTATTTGTTATGAATATTATTATATAACTTTTAAAAATATATTGATTACACAAATATAACATGACTTGATAGTTAGAAATGAAAATATAAGAACCTATTGTGTATAAAAGATAATTTTTTTTTATTTTTATGCTCCCAAAGGTGTTTTGTAATAATAAATTAAATTAATTACAATTATTGAGTTATATTAATGTAATATATATGTTATATATTCAATAAAATAATTTTTATTTTTTTAAAATGGATTTATAGACATAAGATAAGAACAAACCCAATATATGCATAAAATCTATATTTTTATATAGGCATTTTTTCTTCTTTATAACGGTGAACCCATTTTGAATCCAATTATGGAAAATTTTATAGATTAAATATGTAAAAATAAACATAATAGTTTATATACAAACAATTAAACTAGGTTATAATGATTTTTTTTTATTTTTCTGTTGGGATTAATTCTTTTTTGAATACTTAAAAATACTAAATTATAAATAAAAAATTATATTTCATATAATTTAATTTTTATGTTAAATTAAATATTAAATAAATTTAAATGATTAATCAGAACAATGTTTTATCAATTAATCCAATGTAGGTCATTGAAATCAATTTCACTTTGAAGTTGAATATAGAAACATAGTAAACCGTGGAATTTTGATTCTTTATAAACATGTATTGTCATCACGTCTACGGGATTAAATTTAAATTAATTTCTATAACTTATATGATGGAATTTGAAAAAATAAATTCCATAATATGAATCAGAGTAAATTATAATTCCTTATAATTTCAAATTAATTTTTTACAAAAAATATTAATGAAAATATATAAAATTAATTACAACAATTAATGTAAAATGAAGCTTAATAAGGGACTAACCCTTAATCTTAAGGGCCTAAATGACCTTGTCACTAGTATAAGAGACATTTTATGTCCATATTGAGAACCTATACTCCATGTTATAGAATATATTTTATTATGGGATCCAATTTCCATGGGTAAAATGTTGGGGGAATTCCCTTTCCCTAAATTTACAAGAGTGTCATGCTACCTCTGCTATAAAAAGGTCTCATCTACTCCCATTTTCTCACACCTCTCATGCCAATTTTTCTAAAAACATATCTGTAAAAATTGATCCTAAAAAACCCACCCATAATACTTTAATCCACACCTTGATCATAAACTCATACAAGGAATCCCTTTGGTGAAACCCAAAAAGAGTTACATAAATAATAAGAAACATTCTTTCCCAAGATCTATTTTTTTATTTTAATTATCCATCCCCCTAAATTAATCATATTCTATTAATGTATAAAAAAATTATCATAAATAAACTATTATGTTTTTATAAAAGGTTTTATATCTACACGTACACACACTTCCATCTAATATGTAATGAATATACTATTTATGTTTTTGGAAAACTACCGTCTCAAGAAATGATGATTGCACATTTTTCCTTTACCACATTTAATTGTAGAGAATTATAATTTAAAATATGACTCTATATGATATATATAATACATATTATTTCTTTAGTAATATTTAATTATTTTATAGAACAAATCTTTATACATTCCATTTTGTGTAAATACAACAATTTCGTTTGAGGGAGTGTGGACAACCGCCGCCTCAAAGCGATGTTATTCATTCACACACAACATGAAATGTATTAAAGATATGATTAGTGAAAAAATATAATGTATATAAAATTATAATTATACTTTAATAATACTATATATATATATATTATTTTCTTTATTTCTTTCATTCAATATGATAATAAAATGGAAACACTATTCATGTATAAGTACAACCAACCATCTCAATGAAAGGTGTATTCCATTTCAAATTTCTATATTCTAAATATTGATATGATACACATATAATGAATTTACATAATATTTATATCATGATTCAAATTCCAGAAATCAATATATATGTATAAGTAAATTAAAACACGTGTGAAAAACAAATCGATTATTTCCCAAAGCGTAACCTTAATATGAAATTATTAACAATTGGGTAATATAAAGTCATAATAAATAAAACATGTGGTTTTAGATGTAATAATATTGTTCTATTATAGATTTATAATAAAATTATATTTATTATACATGAGTTTTGAATGAGTATGACGATATTCAAGAAACAAGGTAAGAGAATTTCATCTCAATTTTAATTTCCATGAGATTCATATTTTATTCACCACCGATTTTTTTTGTGTGGTGTGTATACTTACCATGGATGTATTTTATAATTATTATAATTAAATTTATTAGTATTTAAATATTCATTTGATGATATTTATTTCATGGGGTCTATTTTACAAAACATACCAAATCAGTAAAGTACTTTTGTCTCAATTTTCCTTCTTGGAGGCACATTCCATTTTATGCATCTATATTTTTCCATGAGGTGTATATAATTCCATTGATATTTTATATCATTAATATATATATTTTCATGATATTTAGTGATTTATTTAATTTTATTTTCTTACATGTGGATTATGGTTCAAAGTTACCATGTGGTAAGTGTTTTTTGAAACAATCTCATAACTATTTGAGATTTTTTATGATTATGATTCCTTTGATGAAATATTTTGATCCATATCATAATAACCCTCATTAATTTTATTCTTCTCCTTTAATTCGTGATATATTTATCTATTAGTATCATTTTTCCAATATTTTCCACATAGGATATTTAAGAAAGTGCTTCTAAAAAATCCTTAATTTACCTCTCTCTTTGGTCAGAAAAATGTGTTTCTTCAAAACCATGTTTTCTAAAAAAAATTCAAAAAATTTTCAACTATTCTAAAATGATATTTAAAATAAATTGTTATCCATGTTTTAAAATTTAAAAATGGTTATAAAAAAATATTCATTTCTTTTTCCGATCAAGGTAATTTTTTAAACTTTTCGTGGTGTAAAAGGAATATCCATCATGTTAGAAGTTACCTGAAATCATTTTCTTGATGCTTCATTTACAAGATTACTATTTATTTAAAGAAAAAGTTTTCCAAAAGTTTTATAAATTATTATTTTTAAATGTTTTTAATGAAAAAGTTTTTAAAAAAGTTTTTATGTTTAAAAGGTGTTTTAAATTATTTTCAAATATTCTTTTTTTAGTTCTGAAAAGTTTGTTTTCAATGAAAATGATTAAAATTATTTGAAATATTCTTTTATAAGTTTTTGAATTATTTTAAAGTATAATTTTTTTTCAAGAAATCTTCAAGATTATTTTATAATTTTTTAAAGATAGTGGGTTTTAAAATGTTTTCACGATTTCCTTATAATTTTTCAAGTTTATTTCGAATAAAATTGTTTTCAATAGGTTTTATGTTTTAAAAATAATTTTTGATGAAAAAAGGATATTTTCATTAAGAAAATATTTTAAATGATATTTCAAAATTATTTCCCATATTAAATTTGATCTATTGATTATACTCATGCCTTTATAGGAAACGATCAAAAGGTTCCATTCATATTCTTTCTCTGAATGGTTTATTCTTGATTTTATGGTCTTTGTGAAACCCATTTATCTTTTACATGTTATATATTTATGAAACCCATTATATATTTATGAAGCCAATTTATCTTTCCCGGCTTTTTATTATGATGAAATTATTATTAAACCTATTTTTTCTACAGG
The DNA here is from genome assembly GCA_963277665.1 of Viscum album. Classification (NCBI taxonomy): domain Eukaryota; kingdom Viridiplantae; phylum Streptophyta; class Magnoliopsida; order Santalales; family Viscaceae; genus Viscum; species Viscum album. The sequence continues at coordinate 193,638,684 of OY728157.1, read as the reverse complement.
TTATGATATGATTACATGTTTACACTAGTGTAGAAAACGTTTTTTACGTCAGTTATTTTTCATTTTTTACGTCGGTTTCTAGCCGACATTAATACATGAAACGTTATAAATAAGGTTTTTGACGTCGTTTATTTAAAAACCGACGTCAGAAACATAAAATCACGATGATTATCACGTCGGTTATTTTAGAACTGACATGATAAAGAAAATGGGAACGGTTTATCATGTCGGTTATTTAACAACCGACGTGATAAAAGGCCTGGAAAATAGTTTATCACCTAGATTATTAAACAACCGACATGATAAATAGGTGTGAGGGGGGTTTATCACGTCGGTTCATAGATAACTGACGTGATAAACAGCGGTGAGCGTGGTTTACCATGTCGGTTCGTATAAAACCGACGTGAAAAACCGGGGGAGGGAGGTTTATCACGTCAGTTATTATATAACCGCCGTGATAAACCTGTGGGAGGCGGTTTATCACATCCGTTATTCAATAACCGACGTGATTAACCATTGCCCATGCCATTTATCACGTCGTTAATTCAATAACCGACGTGATAAACCATTCTCTAGGCCCTTTATCATGTCGGTTATTAAATAACTGACGTGATAAACCATTCTCCAGGCCTTTTATCACATAGGTTATTAAATAACCGACGTGATAAACCATTCTGCAGGCCTTTTATCACGTCGGTTATTAAATAACCGACGTGATATACTATTTTCCAGGCATTTTATCACGTCGGTTATTAAATAACCGATGTGATAAACTATTTTCCATGCATTTTATCACGTCGGTTATTTAATAACCGACGTGATAAACCTAATTTTTTTTAAACAGAATGCAGTCATCTTCTCTCCACCAGAATCAACCAGAAAAAAAATCAAGAAATCATACCACAAAAACAGAAGTACATAAAAATTAAGCATGTACATAGATAACATATAAAACATACCCCCTAGACAGCCCTCACCCTCATTTATACCCCATGGACAGCCCTCCCCCACCCCGTTGGAGCCCTCACCCCCATGTATACCCCCTGGACATCCCTCCCTCACCCCATTGGAGCTCCCACCCTCATGTATACCCCATGGACAACCCTCCCCCACCACATTGGAGCCCCCACCACACTCCTGGACTTCCCCCCGACCCCCGGACACCCCCAAACACCCCTCGACAACCCCCACCTGCCTGAACAACACCCCCTCACCCCCTCACCCCACTTGACAGCCCCCACCACACCCCTGGACAGCCCCAAACACCCCTGGACAACCCCCCACCCCTAGACAGCACTCCCACACCCCTGGACCGGCTTCCCACACCCCTGGACATCCCTGCCACCCCCCAGGACTGTCCCCCCACCCCACCGGACAACCCTCCCAGACCGCTGTACACCCCCCAACCCCACTGAACACACCCCCACACCCTTGGAACCCCTCCCCCACCGACGCAAATCCATACCAGAAAAACCATCAAAAGTAGACCAAAACAAGAAGTAGAGAAAAATTAAACATTCACTTATATAACATTCAAAACAAATAATGTCAACATCGAAAAAAACTAAATCCAACCTAAACAACTACCAAATACACAATTAAAACGACAATATTCAAAATTACATTTTACATTACAAACAACTAAAATTCAATCAAACCTGTAAAATATTTTGACCACTCCCCTTGAAAGTGTTTGATGTCTTCAACAGTATAGGGTTTAGGGTCATCAAAAATCTACAAATGAAAAAGAAGATAGTTAACGTGTATAATGAATAAATAAAATTGAAATATTATGGTAATGTTTAAGAGGAAATCATACCAGATCAAAATTCACAACTGTCCCAATTGTTATTATTTCATACATAAATCTTAACATATAATATCCGCATTCGATGAGGCCTTGTTGTTCATGAAAATTCTGTTTTGAATGAGTGTAAATTCAATATATTATTTTTATGTAATAAATAAAAAAGTACAAATTATAAATGGAAATTTACCTTCGCATTTACATATTTGATCTTTGCATTTATTTTCTTTGTGTTTTTTTGAAAGTAGACCCATGCACTGTTAGAAAATATTACGAATGGGGTAAATTTAAAATTCATTATAATATATAAAACTATTGAGAAATTGAAACTTACTTTTCCAATATATTCTTAAAACATTCCCACACATCACCATGAACAGAGCATATCCAATAAATAGCTTTCTCCCTTGGGAAAAAAATCCCTAACATCCAATGATCACTGATAAAAGGAAATTTAATGTTAGTGGTTTTTATGTTAATGGAAAATTAACTCTTTGAGAGAAATGTGTTTCATACCTCTCAAAAAAAGGCATCATCCAACATTTTCTGATTATATTCTTTTCAAATCATTCAGCAATATAAACCATTCTTTGTTCCTCAGTCAATCCACATGCTTCAGGAGAAATAAATTGCGGGTCCATGAATCTATATACTTCTATCAGCTCATTCCTTTCACAAATTTTATAAAGATACCTAATACAAAACATACATAAGTATACATTTTTAATAAATATAACGCAGGGAAAGTGTGTTAAGACTTACATGGAAAAAAATTTCACCACGTTGATTCCCAACATATCTCCAGCAACAAGCTCCATGATATCAGTTTTTGTAATCCCCACACTTATTTCACGTCCACAAACATGAGATTCCATTGGAAACTCATAAAAACCCAACAACAAATGTGAATATCTTGACAATCTGTAAGACCACTAGAATCTGTATCTGATGTCATAGCATGTTGTCTTTGTTGTTGTCTATACACTATTTCTTTACCTTTGAAGTATTCATGTGAAAAAAATTGAAAAATATAGTAGCTTTCAAATGATAAAACAACTTTAATAAACAAAAAAAATAAAAGATATAACATTCATACCTCTATGGTAATGAGTCGAAGAAGTCTGGATGGCCAAACTAAAAAATGGCCGGTACTCTGTCCAACTATCGCCACCTCATCTGTAGGTATTGGTACCCTAGCTGATCTATCTATAATATCCTGTACAGTGACCCTCTGATTCTCTACCTCTAATTGTTGATGATGAACTGTATCTCCTATACAATATACCAACCTGTATGCTACTATATTATCTTGAGAATCATAAACATACAACTCGCAATATGTAGGAATCTATGGCGGAGACATAGGATAAAAAATGGGGTCCGCAGGCTGAGGTGGGGGAGTGGGAGCTACTGGCGGAGGAGGAGGTTAAATAATGGGGTCTGTAGGGGGAGGTGGAGGAGTGGGAGCTGCAGTCTGAAATTGTCTATGCATTTCTGCAAACCTAGACTACACCGACTCTCAAATCTTGTCCTCCATCGTCGCATTAATATTCTGAACTTCAGCCTCCAAGGATTCTATTTTTTTATAAACCCCCTCAATGTTAGAAGTTGAAGAACGTGGAAACACTTTTCTTACCGATACACCTGCCGGATATCCTCTTACACGACCAGGATGTTCGGGCCTTCCCAATGCTGCAAATAAAATATCTTCCCTCCCAGTAGCTCTAAATGTCCCCTCTGGACTCTGCTCCTCAAGAGATTCATGTATTAATTAATTTAACATTTCTATAATGATTGAAACTTATATGAAGGAAAAGGTTAACTTAAATAAACTAAATAGATATCTTACAATCCTCTCAGCTACGATTCTTGATTCTTCCGAAAGATATTTCCCTTTTTTCCCTTCCGAGATCTCTTCCATTTTTCATTTCTAGATGGGGGGGATGGAGGGGACACCTCTCCAGAGATTGAAGACTCAGCTCTTAGTTGTTGAAATTTTTTCGCCATCATTTGTTCTTCCAATAATGCATACCCTCCCCGAGATAAAATATCAGGGTATACATTTTTAGATTGGATCTCCTGATGATCTTTCCTTATATGTTGTAATTCAAGAATAAGAAATCATTAACAAAACATTAATAAAATCATTTATATAAGAATGTTTATAAATTTTTACATTGCCCTTACCAGAATGGACTCTTTTTTTCTACTTTCAAAAAACTGTCTCCATGTGTCTTCATCTATAAAAGGATATATACGACATGGATTGTCGTGACTCCTATGACCATAAATGAAATCATATGAGAGGGTTGATTTGAAATACCACATCTTCTGGCAGCCAACGATAAGAATTTCTTCCTGACTCCTCCAGTGTCAGGAATATCAAATTTCATCTGATAAAGAAGATGTTAAACATATTATATATACTAGAAACATTAAAATAATGGTCAAACAATGACAAAAGATCTTACCAAAATCGTCTCCCACAACTGAGAGATAATCGCTTTATCCACACCTCTCCAATCATAATACAGAATGCTTACTTTGGTCTTTTCTTGAGTTGCAACAAAACTCTTAAAATCTTTGGCATTCGGACCTCTAAGAATATCATCATCATCAAACGCAACGACTATCCTCTGATCCTGCATACGGGCAAGTGATAATTTTGGTAAATGTGTGCACCCACGTTTACCAACCTTTGAACTCTTTGTCGTAATAGAAGCATGTGAATGTTCATCCCCAGAGGTATGACCAGCTATATGCTCCTCTCTAGAATCATGTGGTTGATCATCTGAATGATCTGTCATTATCCTTCAAATCAAAAACAAACAAACGTCAGTTCACAAATATACAAATTCAAATATTTTAATACTACTATAATCAGAAAATAGAAAAGTTTACTAAGTTACATAATAGTAAACATCGGTAATATGATAAGCATGTTAAACAATGTTAAAGATGAAAAAGATGGTCAAGATGGTCAAGATGGTAAAAATGGTAAAAATGGTAGACCTGGTAAACATTGTAAATATGGTAAAGTAATTGTACGTGAACGAAAATAAGCATTTTAAAATTCATGTAATGGTTATAAACATGATAATGTAAACTAAACAAACTTAAAACAAACAAAAACATATAATTATTTTATTTTAAAACATGTTTTAATAAATAAAAAACATACAATATCTAACATGTATAGAAAAAATAAATGTAAACAAGAAATAAAAATATGTTACCTGTAATTTTAGCAATGTACAAATGGGTTGTTTTCCCAAATTCCTTCGTCGTGATCATTCCATATGGCACAAACTATGTCTTCAACATGATCATCATTATGTTCTGTTAATATTTCCATGGAAGTAGGGATCTCACAAAAATCAGCATATTCATCAAGTTCATCCTCACCAACATATTGTTTTTTCCCTTGTAAAACAACACCCCACGGCATATTTGATTGATCTACTACATAGAAAATTTGTTTTTCATGTGTTTCCATTATAAAAGAATAAGCGGTGTCTTCCAATCTATTCAGATTAAAATTTTTCATTCCAAATTCATCGCGTCTGACACTGTTGTTACCGATAAACCATTTACAGTTAAAAATGTGAACTTTAATTTTATAGTAATCAACCTCCCATATGTCTTCAATCACTATATAATATTCACTTGATGCAGAAATTGGGTTTTTTTCCATATCACTCGAAATATTCAATGCTTCTGCAAACACCAATACACCACTATTCTAAACTGCACTTCTGTTGTCCTGAGCTTTTTTATGAAATGTATAACCATTAATGTCATAACCGGACCATGTTATCACATTTAAACATGGAGCACCCACTATCCATTTTAATGTCTCTGATACATCTGATCTACCAAGCAAAGTCTTTTTAATCCATGACAAAAAGTTTTGTTGTGCTCATTCAAAATCCACATTTCTTTTTTCTTTGGATGACATTGTTTCAACTCATTAATATGCAATGTGATATACGGTTGAGCATCAGCTATGTTATTCAAGATGTGTGATTCTAAATTCTTCATCTGTTCAGCTGAAAATGATTTGACTTTCAAGCCGCGAATCCCCTTTCCCTCATTATTAACTCGTTCATGGCGAGATGGAGGCAAGCCTATGTGTTGCGCCGCAGCCATGTAGCTCTTACAAAACTCTACTACCTCCTCAGAAATATACTTTTCAACAATGGTGGCTTTAGGTCGATATAGATTTTTAATATACCCCTTTAATATTTTCATATACCTTTCAAAAGGATGCATCCAATGAAGATATACAGGTCCACAAAGCTTTATTTCTCGAACCAGATGAATCATTAAATTCACCATTATATCAAAAAATGTTAGAGGAAAATACATTCCCAATTGACAAAGTATAAAAATTGCATCCTTTTCAAAAATGTTCAAAGCATTCACATCAATAGCCTTGTTACAAATTGAATTGAATAAATAACACAACTTCATTATAGTCTTTCTGACATGAATGGGTAATATTCCACATAATGCAACTGGTAGAATTTGTTCCATCATGACGAGACAATCATGTGATTTCATAAGTATCGACTTCAAGTCCTTCGATGAGACAAAATTTTTTACATTAGAAGAATAACCTTGAAGCACTTTAGTATCATGAAGACACTGAAAGAAGCTAATTTTCTCCCTTTTCGATAATGTATGACAAGCCGGGGGAAGAAATGTTCGTCTTCCTTTAGGAGTGGGTGCAAACTCCAAATGTATTCCCATTGATAGTAAGTTTAATCTTGCATTCAACCCATCTTTAGTCTTTCCTTTAATATCTAACAATATTCCAATCAAAGAATCACAGATATTTTCTCCACGTGCATGACATCAATATTATGTTTAACTTCATGATTCCTCCAATATGGTAGCTCAAAAAAATTGACCTTTTCTTCCAAATATTCCTATCATTACCAGATTTCTGTGTCTTTCCCAATGTCACGTCAAGGTTTTTCACCCTCTCAAAATAAAGATCAGGGGATAAAGTTTTTGGAGAAGTATCAAATTCTTGTGAGCCATTGAATTCCATTTTTAGTCTTCTATAAGGGTGTTCCATAGGCAAAAACTTTCAATGACCCATGTACAATGTTTTCCTCCAATGAAGAAATTGACAATATGATGTTTGTTGTTCGCAAATTGGACTTGCTTTATGCCCTTTAACACTGTATCCAGACAAATTTCCATACACAGGGAAGTCATTTATAGTGAACAGAAGCACTGCATGCAGTTGAAAATATTCTATTTTATAAGAATCATACACCCTAATACCATCATCCCATAACAGTTTCAAATCATCAATCAACGGTGACATGTAAACATCAATATCATTACCGAGTTGCTTTGGACCAGAGATCATTGTACTCAACAAGAAATATTTGCTCTTCATACAAACTTTAGGAGAGAGGTTGTAAATTACCAATAAAACAAGCCATGAACTATGTATGCTACTGAGTGTTCGATGTGGATTCATTCCATCTATGCACAACCCTAGTCTGAGATTTCTAATTTCATTTCCAAATGTAGAATATTGCGCATCAATTTTCTTCCATTGTGGACAATCAGCTGGATGACATATTTTTGCATCACATACCCGCACTTCAGCATGCCATCGTAACCTTTTTGCATCATGTGAATTAGCAAATAAACGTTTGAAACGATTAATTATAGGAAGATACCAAAATACCTTTGTAGGAAACTTTGCAATCTCGTCATCAGCCTGTGATATTTCTTTCACCTTATACCGTGATGTCCCACATTTAGGACACTGACAGAAATTCATATTCCTTCTTATATATAATGCAGTCATTCGGGCAGACATGTATTTTCTTGTATCTTAATCCCATCGGGCATAATATTTTCTTGGATTTGTAATGTGAATCTGGAAGATCGTTATCTTTTGGAAGAATGTCGTTCATCAATTGTAGCAGCTATGTAAAACTTATGTCACTCCATCCATGCTTCACCTTCAGGTTAATCAATCTTAACACTACCAACAAAACCGTAAAATCTGTACAACCAGGATATAATGGGTTTTCAGCATCACCATATAGACTCGTAACTGTCAGTTCTATCTCAATTTGTTCTGCTACAATATCGCAAATCATTTCTTCAATTCCATCAGGGCTACCATCTTGCGAATCATCATCATCAGTGACATTCCGTCCAGTTTCACCATGCCAAATCCAAGGGCTGTAACTCGGATTAAAACCATGAAAAATTAGATGATCTTTTATCTCTCTACTTTTCAACTTCTTCATATTCAAACATTTCAGGCATGGACAAAAAAAAATGCCACTACTTCGAACATTTCGTTTTTGAAAATTCCAAAAAGGCATCAACACCTTCCTCAAATTCATTGCTAATTCGATGTGCCATTATCCAACATAGACTCATTATTACCTATAACAAATATCAACAAAAAATATATATTTTTAAGATAAGTCAAATATATGTTTATATGAAAAAAATCATAATTTGAATGTAAAACAATTTAAAATATAAAACAAATCTATAGGTATATAAAAAAATATGCTTGAATATTATTTTTAAAACAAAATATAGTTAGATATAACAGTTTTAAATTTCATTGAATCAAAGAAAACCATGACGCCTACATAGTTTAATATTGATTGTGGTTTTGATGTTTTAATATATTAGATAAACAACCTATTTTAAATGGTGTGCAGACCTTGATATTGGTCTTCATCACCCTTCAGTGTGACTGGAAAAAAGAGGTCTACCATCATGTTATTATTTTATCAGCAATTCACTCATTCTAGTTTCTTATGATCGTTAATTGCATTGGCAGGCTGAGAGGGCCACCCAGTGCGTCCAACACTGGTCTTCTCAGAATAACAATAGTCCCACTGATTCGGTTTAATCCGTTATTTCTGCTTTTTAATCCCATTTAACATATCTTGTGGGGAATTGATTTTGTACTTGGCCTTCAGCTTTAAAGGTTATCAATCAAAATAAAACTCGACTAAAAACTCTGTTTCTTTTTAGTTTTCAAAATCAAAAAATGAAAACAAAACAACCATGGACAAAAACTGAATTCCTATTACAGGAAACATGTTCAGAAATTCTAAACACCAAGAATTAACAAATATCAACAACAATAGTGAACAGCCTGGAAATTACAAGACTAAATAGTTATTCAAACGCAAACTGATTATATTAATTCTCATAAAAACAGAAAACAAAAATCTGTAAAAAAACTAATTCAACCAAAACAGAACCAAAAAACATAAGAAATAATTTCCAGATTAAGCAACATTTATATCAGAACCATAAGCATGTTCTAGCACATAATGTAACCATAACAGTGAGCAATATTAAATAATGTCACCAACAATCAGCATCAATTTACATAAATGCAACATAGTCTGTTATATCAACAAAATACAAATAACCATTTTCAACAACAAAAAATTCCACGAGATTCTCAACATGATTAAATAAGAAAGCATATATGATGCAAACAAATTACATCAAGAATCGAAACAAAAAAGAACGAAATAAATTCATGGAAGGCTTACTTGAATGTTGCGAGATGAGATGATAGATCCAAGAGGAGTGAAGAATATAAACAATGAAGCCAAAATGAGTTTAACGCAGGTCAATCGACGAGATGATTAGGGTTTACCGCGTGAGAGAGACGAGCCGACTGACTGTCAATCAAAAAATCGTAAATGACAGTCCATGGACTTTAATTTATTTAAAAGTTTTATAATGTCGGTTATTATATAACCGATGTTATAAACTGTTTTTTTAATTTAAAACGTTGGTTATTTTAAAACCGACGTAAAAAAGCTCCCGCGCATTGGTTGTTTACATCGGTTATTTTATAACCAACCTAAAAAACGAGATATCTATGGGTATTTTATGTCGGTTATTTTATAAATGACGTAACCCTCCCCCCTGTGCTTTGGTTTTTTACGTCGGTTATTTTATAACCGACGTAAAAACCGAACAGGCGCGATTTGTAACGTCTGTTATTAAAATAACCGATGTTAAAAATCTACTCGCCGCATTTTTACGTCGGTTATATATAACCAACGTAAAAAATGGTGATGTAAAAAACGTTTTCTGCACTAGTGCTATGATACATATTTTATTTCATGGGTTACGATATGATTTTTAATGATTTTTTACATGTGTGTATGATTTAATTTTGATATGGGTGGGACCTATATATCTGTCCAATGTATTGGGGAAAGATTTATATCTCTTAATATAGACTAAGATGGTCTTGGGAGTGAACCTTGACTACTAATATGGCCATGGGAGTGAACCATGAATACCAAGATGGTATGAGGAATAAACTCATGCTTCTAAGATGGCCATGGGAGTGAACCATGACTACCAAGATGGTATGGGGAGTGAACCCATACTACTAAGATGGACTTGTTATTGAATTCATTTCTACTGTGGAAATCATATTATATGCTTATGTATTTTCCATAATCCCTTGTATTATTCCTATTTTATTATGTCATTGATAATGTTATTTATTTATTTTTTATTCTTATATTATGGACTTCAAAAATTTATTCCAAGATACATGTTTATGATCTTATAATATGAAGATTATGATCTTTTAATATTATAATTATGTTCTCATACCTCTGTGGTCATGTTAATTATTCAATTTCGTCCTTGTTTACCCTTACCGAGCATCTGAGCTCACCCATTTTTATGCTTTCTTCCCAAAGTTATGAAGACATTTATTATGTATGATGTTTATAAGAAGGGTTCTAGTCATGAATAAGCTAGTAGGAGAAAATGTAGCTCACTTATATATAACTTTTTATTCTTCCATGCTTCTAAAGTAACTATACTAATATGGTCGTTGGGAATCTATTTGTTTAATGTTTTATGTATTCCAAAAAAAATTATGTAATGTTAATATTTTAAAAGAGAGGGATTATATTTTAGTTAAACCTTACTAACCATTTGAGATAACATTTATCTTTTTATTTTCCCTAGGATATGAAGATGAATTCTCAGAATGATTTTCAATAATGTTGATCATTTTATTTTGTTATGTTTTATTTTCTCTTCCCAATGTAATATGGGTATCAAGTATGTAATCTGGTTTCCCAAAACTAAAAAACTATTCAGTCCATTGATATTTGAATCTTGTATCAATTCCTATGTAATAAAGTAATGTATAAACTCTGGGAAACTGGGGTTGGTGTCATTACAGTTGATATCAAAGGACTTTTAGTAGAAATAATGGAACTAGATTTAAAATATAATAGATTTGGGAACATAACCCTAAGATTGAAATTGAGGATTACTATAGACGAACATCATAATGTTTTGGTAATGTGGAGATTATGAGGGTCTTCCTAGAATTATATCCCACTCATGATACGACATGTGGATGTGGTTCAAGAACATATATTCCTAGGGGTAATAACTATGAAAAGGGTGCATCAGCCTTGACTCAATTGTATCACGGTATTTCCCAACGGTCCTTACTATGCACCTAGTTTGACACTCCAAGGGACTATCCTTAGGATAATTAAAAATTTCTTTACAAACAAATATGAATGATATAAAAGTAAATATATCCCAAAATAATCCAATTTTTATGATTATGAGATTAACAATGCATAAATTTTTAATTTATGTTTAGAGTTACACAATATTTGGAATTATTAATTATGATTCAGAAATCATAATTTTATGGGATAATTATGTATATTTCAATTTTTATAAATGTAATCTGGAAGGAAGACAAGTATCAATAATTATAGAAAATTTAGATATTTTTCTTCTGAGGAAACCAAAAAAATCGGTATTGGAATAGATCAAATTATGGATATATTTGGGAATCATAATCAGGTTATTAAAAATAACCTTTCCTAGATGGAGAAACCTATTACAATGTGAGATTATCCTATGCTAGATCACTTTATGAGATAGATGCCTCAATAATTTAGTGGTACTACTTTTCCAATTATATATGAGCAATGGATTTCGTCTCTAGAAAAGATATTTATGGATTTGTGATGCAGATAAAATGAAAATGTTATACTTTCCATGTATTATCTCAAAATAAATGTTGATCAATAGTGGTCATTGATCCCGAATACTAAGGAGGAAGAAGAAATTGAACTCAAGTAATTATGAAAAACACATAATCATATAATTTGATTTCCATATTAGTTAAGGTATCCCTGCCAGGTCCATCATGGAGTATCGGTTCACTCCCCATACCGTCTTGGTAGTCATGTTTCCCTCCCATGGCCATCTCAGTAGCATGAGTTTACTCCTCATATCATCTTTGTAGTCATGTTTCTCTCCCATGGTCGTCTTATTATTCAATTTTAAATCCCAATATCATCGTATTCTATCTCATGATTTATAAATATTTACCCAATTCATTGGAGGTAGCTACAGTTCCCATCCATATCATAATGAAATCATACATATATGACCCCAAAATCATAAACAATCATATCATGACCCATGAAATGAAATGGGTATCATAAACATGTAATCATATAATAACCTGTAAAGAAACATATATTTTTCATAATCATTTCATCAAAATTATAACCCTTTAAATAGAAATTGATTTTATAAACACATTACCCCTAAAATATATTTTGAGTATTTAAAGAGAGATTCTCTGAGAGATATGTCTAATTTCAGATAAATGAAAATTTCATATTTCATTAGTGGAGTATCTTTTGGCGAAACCACATATTTTCTTTTTTATTATACTTTGTTATTAATATAAATTTTTTTATAAGGGTGACTATGAAAACTAATTTATCATCAAGACCTTTCACAAGATGGTTTAAACATACAGGATAAAAACCCATATGATTTGGCCAACTGATTCATCTCATGAGTCTACCAATACATCAAGGTGATTACTTTAAACGGTCCCTAAAACATATCAAAATAGACCAAAAAATAATTCATATATCTAATAGTCTATTTATTTTATAAACAATGTTCTTTATAAAATATCTGTATTGAGTAAAGGGTACATATTTATCAATATTTACCTAATTAATTAAATTACCTTCAAAGTAAAAACCATATGTAAAAAATATTATATTGTTTAGTAAATAGTCATATCCATTACCAAAGAATATAGAAATTAAATTGGAATTTAATTTTCAATGAAAAGTTATTACATTAAAGTTATTTCTTCAAGAGAAAGTTAACAATCACAAAAAAAGTGATATTTCACAATAACTTTTATCACTTGGTAATTTTCAAACCAAATACCCTTGGATGAATTAATTAAAACTAAAACATATAATAACATGAATAATGAAGTGTTCAGGATATTAAATATCAAATGGGAAGTATAAAAACCTCATAATAGTGAATTGGTTTATAATAATAATTAAGTCTCAATGGGATGTAAATTGAGGTGAAATCTTTTACCTTACGCTTCATTTTGGTTGAACACTATCAAATATAATGTATAATGGTTTAATGCATGTTATTATGTTATACTGGAAACATATTTATATTTATAATATCATATAAAATCCTTTTATATTTTTTAATCTCCCATTTTTTAATAATGTTTTATTATTTTCATTTTTTGTGTGTTAATTATCTTGTTTTTTAATTATGTTTTGACTTAATAATTTTATTTCTCTTACTTTGATCATGATTTCATCATTTAAAGACTGTGAACCATGATTTAAGTATCATATATATTCAATGTATATATATATAGTAATATGTAAAATTTGGTTATAGGAAATGAAATACACTATTAATGGAGACAATATGGCATACATACCCTGAAAACATTGTTTCCCTTTTATAAGTATATTTAAAGAAAAAAGTAAATGTTATATATATATATGATTATAAAATTATCATTATTATTCCATATGTATGAAATATTTTTATCAAAAACATCTTTAATTCAACCCATGTAATGTGTGAATGAATCCCATTGCTTCGTGAGGCGGTAGTCCTCCGTACACACGAGCGACATTATCATATTACCAAAACAATTTATGCATAATGTTATTGTAGGATTGAAATGATACTGATTATAGTATCAGAATAATGATATACATGCTCATTATACTATGGGCGGGGGCGTGAATTGTATAATTTTAAAAAATTCCTTTGGAACTTTTAAAGATGGTAATGTTTCAAAAATTTAAACAAGGTAAATTCAGAAAACCATTTACTTCTACAAAAATGATTGATTCAAGATATTTGGTTCCAGAAATGAAAATAAAGAAATGTTTAAAAAGGTAAAGATTCAACCTTAAAGTGTATAGAATATCACTAATCATAGTACAAGTGTAAGAAAGTATAAGATAGGTATACTTTCCTCAACAACCAAAATGCAATGGAAAACATGAAACAATACAAGTAACAAGTAGTAAATCTTTTAACACAAAGATATGGGTGTCCAACAACTCTGGATAAAGGTCCCTTGATTTATACATTCAAAAAATTCGTTCTTAACCACACCAGGGTAAGACCTCGATACGAATATCAGAATCGGTTTTTCTATCCCCATAGGCCCTCAAACTTCAAGGTAGTCGATACCTCTGTCTTTCTATCCCCAGATGCCCTAGAATGTACTTAGAAACATTTAGAGTCGCACGAAGCAATTATGAACAAGATGTTCAGTACACACAATGAATTAAAGTCTCTCTCTAGAAATCACTTCAGTATCATGTAATCACTATATTGATCAACCTCCTTTAGCTCATTAAAATGAGTTTATATTTATAGGAACATCTTCAACGGTCATCTCCCTCCTCCAACGGTCATATTTTTCCTTGAATTTCTGGGGGACCTGTACACATGTTACTCAAACAACAGTTGGTTTGAAACAGAAATAATGACATCATTTTATAACTCAAACAAGAGTAAGAAAAAATATGGTTTCTTAACTAAAACATTTTTCAGAATGTAAGGAAAAATAAAAGTTCTTAGTCTAACCAAAAAACCATTCGGTGCCTATAATTCATGATTATTCAGATTCTGTCTTAAAAAAAATTCGAAACCTAAATTCTATAGAATTCTAGATTCTATGCTCAGAAATTTCGGAGACTGACTTCATAAGAATTTGGAATCTGAATTCATAAGATTCTGAGTCTAAACTCAGATTGTTTGTAGTTAGAATTCAAAGAATTCAGAGTTTGAACTCAGAATGTTCAGAGTCTAAATTCAGAGAATTCGGAGTCTGAAAATCAGAAAATTTAGAGTTTGAATTTAGAGAATTTGAAACCTGAATTTGGATCCTGAAAATAGTATGCTCTATTCCTAAGTATTTATTAGATTACATGGTTTTTGATATGAAACCAAATTTTATACTTAGAAATAAAATGAGTTAGGTTTAGAGAAATTATGCAATGAACAATGAAAACAAGGTAAGTATAAATTTACATGGGGATGTAAAATTTACCTTATGAAAGCAAAACTGGGTAAGGATATAATTTTCATGAAGACGGAAAATTTCCTCAAGGAAGGAAAATTTTCCATATCAAGATAAAACATAAGGAAAAAGAAACTTTCCTTAAGATAGAGTGTTTGTGATTTTTAAATCAATAGGTAATGGAAAATTTATAAAGAAAACTTATTGAGTCAACAATATCCCCCTTTTTGGAAAGCACAAACATCCTTACAAAAAAATAATATAAGAACTTAGAAAATATTTTTCTGGACTTTGAAAATAAAACTTATCTCCCATAACACATGGGCAAAGAATAATACAACTATCTCACCGTTAGGCTTTAGAAACACTAAGGATCATATTCTTGATTTCTGGATTGAGGCTAAGCATTTTATTGCATACGAAAATCTTCATGGATAAGAACTCCTCCTTAGATGAACTCCCCCTTACTTAAGAAAGTTTCTTCTTTTACTTTTTATTATTTTTTTATCATTCCTTTCTCCCCCTTTGTGATTTTCAAAAATTATTAAAGGGAATGGAAAAGGAAATATGGTACCAGAAATATTAGTACTAAACAACCAAAAATATAAAAGGGAAACCCAAAATTTCATTAGTATTGGAAAAATTTATACAAGGAAGAAATACAAAAAAGGATCGAAATTGAACAATATTTTCCTTCATTCTTCTTCGTCATCAACTTCTATATTATGGTTTTGAGATTCTTGAGTTCCTTGTGATACTTCTCTACAAGTTTGAGAAGCTGATCCCGATCTTCTATTTTCTTTTCAAGGGATTTTATTTCTTCTTTTTTAGCATTAAGAGATTCATCTTGCCCATTTATAACATCTTCTTGATTAGAAATTTTTTCCGAAGATCAATTCTATGATCTCTTTCCCTCTTCCAACTCTGATCGATAGAATACAACTTTCTATTCTGATCTCTCACTTCTTGTATATGAGAATTATGTTCTATAGTTATCATTTCCTCAAAACTATTTGTGAGATCCTTGATCATCACATCATCAGTGTGAAATGCGTCATTTAAACTTTCTTGGAACTCTTCAAGAATTCTCATGTATTCTATAGTTTTCTTTGACCAATTCGTCATTCTATTTCCAGATCGTATGTGGGATTCGTAGTTTACGAAAAAGGATTGGAAATCGGCCTCAAGTTTGATGCAGTTATCCATCACCATGGATACTAAATATGATTTCTGATTTAAGGATTTTTGAAGAATTTGGAATCTCAAGTCTATACTAGGAAATATTTGTATAGTCCCAACAAGATTATTTAAATAATGGAATATAAAATCATATCCACTTGAGGATGATTCTGAATCATATATTTTTCTTATTGAGGTTTCTTTTCCTAACCCAGCAGATTTCCACATTGAAGAACCACCAATATCTTTCTTCTTTTCCACAACCTTGGTAGGTGTGTCAACTACTATCTGATTTCCCTTATCATCCTTTATAATGGCTTCTTCTTGATCAATAGATTCATGTTCACTATTAGATATTTGAACGATTTTTTCTTCATCAAATTATTCCTTTTTGGCTCCTACCTCAGTATCCTATGGGTGAATAAAATCTTTATTGATTCTTTATTCTTTAGATGGTTTGTCTACTTCGTCTTCATCATTCTCTTCATAATTCCCTTGAGAAGCAAGCTTTAATGATTTAGCTTTAGAGGTTTGGAATGATAATTTCTCTGAAGGGATTTCCTTCCCATGAAAATACTAAACCTACTTTATAAGATCTTCAGTATAATTACTTCCTTCTTCTTCTTCTTCTAACACTACTTTTTCATGAACTTTTTTTTGAGTTTCAAAATTCATTCCTAGAGTATCTGGTAATGATTATATCAAGAAGTATTCTGGTACATGAATATTCTTGGATGATTTCTCTGCATCCTTCAGAAGGGATTACACTATTTCAAACTAAGACAACTTCTTCTTTTTCTTCTATTCTTCCTCTTGCATCTCAAGCTCTTCATCCACCGTTTCATTAAAATATTTTTCTTCAGTAGGGTCCAAGCCAAACTTAGGCTCCCCTTCTTTCTGATTTCTCTTGTCTTCTCTCCATTTAACCACAAACTCATCAAGATATGATTTTTTCTTCTTTGGCTTCAGTGGTGCAGATGGAGTTTTCATAGACATTGGTATTTTTTCAATCTCTTCCACATCCTTCAACTTCATCTTTCTTCCACCATTTTTAGAGGTCTCATCCACCTCATGTTTTTTTGAAACAACTTCAAATTCCTCTTTAGGAATGTCATATAATTCTTCGGATGATATGGAAAAGCTATCATTCATTCTTCTGAAACTGTCATCACCTAAAAACATAACTTTTCAATTCCTCAACATAGATCTGCAAGGAATTATTAAGAATTCTAGACACCAAACAATCCTCTCTGAAAGAATGGATGGATATATAATAATATAAGCCTTCAGATTCCCATTCTTTATGTTCTCAATTGTAACGAAGATATTCTTAACCAATTTTATCATCCATAGGTTTACCAAGAAATTCATAATGTACATATCACTTTTCATCAAAGTATCCTTGTCTCCTTTTCTCAGTATGATGAACCTTGAACACACAATTCATAAATCTGATAATTTGTAGTCAGGTGAAGAATATTAGGAGTCTTTTCTTCATAGAGACCAAGGAAAGTCATGGACATCACCTTACCAAAACATCCCAGAACATCAGGCATCTTTTGAGAACAAAACATAGCTTCCCCTTCATAAGGAATACCAACCAAACATGCAGCCTTGGTGTAAGAAAGTGAATATGTCATTCCATAACACTTGAAATAAATCATACTCCGCCCTTCTTCCTTGAAGAAAAATATTGCCTCATAGAATTATATTAACAAATCTGGATATACCAAATCATGAGATTTTGAATTTGAAAGGCAAACACTTTCCCACCCATTCAACCTTATATTCATAGAGATAATAGAATCCTAATTTTCGAAAAACATCGGATCAAATAACATTTCAATGTATATATTCCATTAAAATATTGGTTTGATAGTTGAAATATATTTTTGAGAGGGGACTTCAGATAACATTCAAAAGTAAGAAAGATCTGAGAAGTTCATATTGGGTTTATATAGGAGTAAATAACTTTAGAATGCGAATGATTGAGTTTCGATATAGGACAACCATCGAGGGGTACTTTATATAAGAAATTTAGGAAACAGTTCAACTCCCATACTAAATCCAATGGTCGAAAAACCTTCTGATCAGATTTGACAGTTGAGATGATAGTCGGAAGGAAATTTTGATAGAATCTAATCTTTTCAGGTTTTTATAAGAAAAACATTCAGTTTTACAGAAAAGTGAATACAAAAATTTTAAAACATATGAAAATACCAAAAAGTAAAAGATTATTACAAAAATTTAAGAATGGAAACATACCTTTCTGATTGTTTGGAAGATTATTCGTAATGAAGAAAAGTATTCTAGAATAACTTTAGAATCCGAACATTTTGATTAAAAAATTTTCAATACAAAAATAACCATTACGAAAATTTGAAGTACAAAAATATTCATTAAGAAAATTTTCTGTATGAAAATATTCATTCAAAAAAAATTAACTCTACAAAAAAAAGTAGACAACAAAAAAATCTAGACAACGAAATAAAATTTATTACCTAATAAGAAAATGTACTTTCCCTATGAAAAAAAAAGTTTTTTACTATAAGGAGATAGGATTAAATAGGTAGTTAACATAAAAGATTAACTTATGGTTTTCATTCCTAACTTCTATTTAATGTATTAAAATCTATTGGAGGGTAAGTATTTTTTGAAAATATCAACAAGTTGATCTTTTGTTCCAATAAATTGAAGAATGATATCTCATTTTTGGTGTGATACCTAAGAAAGTGATTCATAATATCTATGTGTTTTTCATGAGAGTGATGTGCAAGGTTTTTACTTACGGCAAAGGATTTAGTATTATCACACAAAATTTGTGTTTTGGTAAAACTCATATCATAGTCTGTGAGTGTGTGTTGAATCCACAACACTTGAGCACAACAACTTCCAGCTGCTACATACTTAGATTTAGCAGTGGAAAGTGCTACTGAGGGTTGCTTTTTTGAATGACCCAGAAACTAATGAATCTATTATGAAATGACAGGTTCCGGATGTACTTTTCTAATCCATTATACATCCACAAAAATCAATATCTGAAACACTTTTATTAAAAAGAGTATCTAGAAGTGTAAAATAGTCTGAGATCCATGGTTCCATTTAAGTAGGAAAAATCCATTTCACTGCCTTTAAATGAGATTCCTTATGATTGGAATGATATCATACACATAAACATACTAAAAACATTGATTTTGGACAACTAGCTATCAAGTAATGTAGACTACCTAACATTCCTCTAAATGATATTTGATCTACTGGTTTCCCGGCATCATTAGGATCAAGTGAATTTGAGGTACCAATGGGAGTACGTATACTCTTAGTGTTTTCAAATCCATACTTTTTATTAAGATCTTTAATATACTTATATTGGGATATATAGATTCCTTCTGATTTTTGAGAAATTTGAAAATCAATTAAAAATGTTAACTCACCCATCATACTCATTTCAAACTCATATTTCATTAGATCCACAAAGGAATCAGTTGAAGATTTCTGAGTTGAACTAAATATATTATCATCAACATAAATTTTACAATCAAAACATTTTTCTTATCTTTCTTAATAAAAAGGGTTGGATCAACATTTCTTTTAAAATAATTATCTTCAAGAAAAAATCATGTCAGTCTATCATACCATGCTCAAGGGGCTTGCTTAATTCCATACAAAGATTTGGTAAGATTGTAAACATGTTCAGGATGTTTTAAATCTTCAAAACTAGGAGTTTGTTCAACAAAAACATCCTCTTGTACAAAACCATTAAAGAAGGCACATTTAACATCCATTAGAAAAAGATTGAAATTTAGGAATACTAAAACGGAAATTAAAATACAAATAGATTCATATCTAGCTAATGGAGAATATGTTTCTTTATAGTCAATTACTTCATGTTTATTATAGCCTTTAGAAACCAATCTAGGTTTATTTCTTACTAGGATTCCATTTTGTTCACATTTATTTCTGAAGACCCATTTTACTCCAATAATAAAAGTTTCCTTAGGTCCTTTATCCATGGTCTAGACCATAATCTTTTCGAATTTATTTAGCTCATCTTGCATAGATTTTATCCAATAATCATCACCTAAAGCTTCATCAGTGCTTTTTGGTTCTAATTGGGAACGAAATTCTACATGTTCAACTTCATTTTTAAGGAACTTCTAGTCCTTACAGGTTGATTTACATCACCAATGATACTATCACTGGGATGATTCTTTAGAACAACTAATTTGGGTTTTGTAAAACCTTTTTATCAACATATGGTAGGAAGTCTTCTGGGGTAAATTCTTTAGAAATATTTTCTTTACCATTTTCCTTATCAGATGGATCTTCTAACAAAGGTTGATAATCATTTTTTGAAAAAACATCCGAAGATGTAGTTTGAGGTTGTTTAAAAACAAAAGAATCATTTTCCTCAAATTTTACATGTATTGTTTCATCAAAATCACAAGTGTTTTTATTGAAAACTATATAATCCTTATAAGTTGTGTAGTAGCCTAAGAATATCACTTCATTAGATTTTGGTGCGAATTCGTGTAGATTATCTTTAGTATTCATAATGAATTCCTTGCAAATAAAAACCTTGAAGTAAGAAAGTATAGGTTTTCTACCATTACATAACTCATAAGTACCTTTATTAAGAAAATGTCTAATAAAAACATGATTTATAGTACTACAAGAAATACATACAGCTTCATCCCAAAAATGTTTGGCTACCAAATATTCACTCAACATGGTTCTTGTTATCTCTTGAATATTTCTATTTCTTATTTCAACAACACCATTTTTTTGAGGTGTTTTGGGTGCTGAGAAGTTATAAGTAATGCATTTCCTACTACAAAAAGTTTCAAAATCATTATTTTGAAATTCTCCTCCATGGTAACTATGAATTTTTATCAAAGGAAGGTTTTTCTCATTTTTAACTTGGGCTCTAAAACTTTTAAAATAAGAAAAAGTTTCATTTTTATTTTCTTGATAATAGACCCATGTAAGTCTAGTGTAATCATCAACTAAGAAAAATACATAAAATTTGCCTCTATTGCTTCTAGTTTGTGTTGGACCAAAAAGATCCATATGCACCAACAGTAATGTATCAGTGGTTGAGACTTCACCAACTTATTTAAAACATGATTTATGTTGCTTTCCATATTTAAAAGGATCACAAACTTTTGAAGATTCAAATCTATGCTCTAGTATATCCTTAAATAGTATTTTATTAGAGAGTTTTCATAAGTTCATAGGGTTATAATGTCCTACACTTCTATACCACAACCATGAATGATCTTTCATTTCACTAAGGCAAGGTAGATCTTGGCTCCTATGGTCTTTTTTGTTTAGTGTGTAATCATTCTCTTACCTATAGGCAAAAAGAGTAAACTCTTCCTTGGAATTGTGTACCATGCACTTTTCATTCCTAAAAATAATAAGGTAACCTTCATCACAAAATTGAATTATGCTAATGAAGTTATTCTTGGGACACTTAAAAAATAAATATTTTGAAATCAATGTTTTTCCAAGAAGAACAATGTTACCTATAACAACAATTTCTACAATAGCATTATCTCATAAATTTAATTTTTCTCCATTCTTCTAGATTATCTTTTAAGAGAAGTTTCTATTACCAGCCATATGTCAAGAAAATCCACTCTATATGTACCATGTATTTCTGTTGGTATATTCTTTGTTTTCTTGAAAATTAGATTGTCAGACTTTCGAAACCCAAAATTTCTTGGATCCAGAAACATCATAATGTAAAATTTTGGGAATCCACAATTTCATTGAAAAATAAGCATTATGAAAACCAAAATTCTGATATTTCTTTATGGAATTTTGTTTCCCAATTCCCACCACACTGACACTTAGTACAGAATGGAGCACTTGGAGGAACAAAATAATTTTTACTAAAAATAGGTTTTGAACTATTATAGCCAAAACCAAAATTATTCCTTAGAGGTCGAATTTGGGAATAAATATTATCAAAGTATTCCTTCCCTATGGTAATGTTTGAAAAACACTTACTCAAGTAAAATATTTCAGACATTAGTCTAATAACTATGATCTTATCCTCAATAAAATATTTTTTAGAAGTAGAGTTAGGATTAAAAACATTTTTCATAGAAATTACATTTTCGAGATCCTTAAAAAGTTTATCCTTCTCAGAATTAACTTCATCAATGTTTTTTTTAAAAAAATTTCAAAATCAAGTGTTTTCTTATCAAGATCATTACAAAGATTTTATATTTTATTAGTATGAATAGAAATCCTTGAATTTTCCATATCAATCCTTTTCTTGATTTTAGAATTTTCATTCTCAAGAAGCTTAGAAAACCTGGAAACTTCTTCAAAGGTAAGTAAAGTATTATATTCACTATAAGAAGATTCATCATTTAAGGATTAATATTATTTAAAATAAATATAATTATAATTCAAGGATATATTGGTGATGGATTTAGCATTGTGTACCTTATCCATTAAACAACAATTTTTTATAGGTAGTCTGGCTATTAGATCATGATTCTTCTATCCATAAGATTTGTAATCTGAGGATTCATCAGAAGAGTCTCCACCACTGGCACTCCAAGTGTCATTAGATTTCAAAACATTCATATCTTTATCTTTGTTGTACTTCTTTCTATTCCTCTCAGAAATATTTTCCTTTCTATCTTTTCTCTTAAGCATAGGATAATCTAGCCTTATATGCCTGGATCTTTTGCATTCATAACATGTGACATCAGAGTATTTCTTATCCTTTATTTCTTTCTTCTTGTATCTATACTGAAAGTATTTCATCCCAACTATCTTGTTCATCCTTCGAGCAAGATTAGATAGTACATTATTAGAATGTTCAATTTCACATGATCCAGATAAAACAGTAACTATCTTAGACATAGATCTTGTAACTCTCTTATGGTTCGTGGCTTTCTTATGATTTGAAGTAGTTGTAAAAGAAACACTTTCATTCTCATTATTTTTCATAACATTTCCAGCATTTCTTTTCATTCTAGTATCATTTTAAAGAAGTGTTACAAAAATATCATCAAGAGTAATCTATGAGACTTTCCTATTCTCATCTATGTCTATTCTCTTGAATTTCCACTCATTAGGCATGATATCTATATTCATGTCTACAAGTGCATCATCGTCCAAACCGTTTTCACCTATGGATTTTAAATTGTTGAAAATAGTCATAAATCTCAAATATACCTTACATATAGGTTCTACATAGGGAAAGAAAAAACCATGGTACTCATATCTTAGCATAGATCTTCTAGTTTCAATAACCTTGGATGTTCGAAAATGAGTGACCTCCAATTTCTTCCAAATACATTTTCCAGCTTCATAAGAAGAAATATGGCTATATATATTTATGGAGAAGGATGCGTCTCTCGAATCGAGGCACTCAGAGGCTTGGATTTGGCGTTTGACGGCACTAAAACCCTAGATGGAGCGTCGGGATGATTTCCCTCCGCTTCCAAGAGTTGGACGGGAGGCGAAGAACAGGGCCTCACCACCTCCAGTGCCTTAGAAACTCTTCATCCCTTTCTCGAACCCCAACTATCTCCCGGATTTCCAGACGATCTCGATATGTCCGAAGGTTCCAGATCTTCATCAGGGGGCTCCTCAGCTCCCGATCTCTTCATCCGAATTTCTCGAAGCTTCGAGTCACCTAGATTTGACGCTGGTTGCTCGCTTCGATCACAGAAGTCCCTCGGTTGACGAGTTCGACCGTTTCATTTTCGGAAAATGGGATTTGCAGGAACGCGTTGTTGTTGGGATGCTAGACAGCAGACAATTCATGATCTGCTTCAACTCAGAGGAATATTTGATTCGCGCCTGGTCGAATGCGCCGCGGAGATGCAAAGGGTTCCGTTTCTTTCTCCTTCGATGGTCCTTTGATCTTCACATGAACCGCGATCCGTCAACCACTGCGACGTGGGTTAGTCTTCTGCAATTCCCACTCCCTTTTCAAAACCCTGCTATTCATCGTATGGTTGGTAATTTGGTGGGGTGATACCTCTGCTCGGATGTCCGCACATCCACTGTAAGTCATCCTGTGAATCCGCGGATCTGCGTGGAGGTGGACATGGCTCGGCCTGCTGTCAACTGGGTGTGGTTAACCGTTGGTGAGGAATTACATTGGAGGCAACCCGTGGCGTTCGAATCCTGGGATGGTTACTGTGACAATTGCCATCGGTTGGGGCTCCTTGTGTCGCGCTGTGGCTCTGAGATGCTGAACAGACGACCTCCGAGCCGGGAGGAGAGGTTGGTCGAGTCCCCTAGCCTGGGTGCTCTGCCTGATGGGAATGTTGCTTATGGTTCTGCGGATGATGTGAGGAAGCGGTCTGTTTTCCCTGCGGGGAGCGGTGCTGAGGCTTCTATTAATCCTGCTATGTCTGCTGTTCTCGGCAGGCTCAAACATGACTTACAGTTGGGTGAGCATGTGCGATGTGTTATTGCCAGCGAGGGCTGTGGCTTAGGCGAAGGAGGAGGTTCTGCTGGTGACCTCAGTGTGGTGAGGGACTCGCAGAATGGGGTGGGTATGTTGGCTCCTACTGGAATGGCTGAAAATGGGGGCAAAGAGGCAGGAATGGTGGAGAATGGAATACCGGATGAGATCAGAAGAGGCAGTGGCGGTTTAGAGAATGTTGTCTTTGAGAATGGGGTGCAAGGAAGGGCTGCAATGGATGGGCAGGTGGGCTTCACTGTGGCCACTGCAAATCGGTTTGAGGGGCTGGAAAATGAATCCAGAGAGGAGGACTCCTCCTTGGTTGTATTCCAACATGAGTCTGCTGTGCAGGAAGATGAAAATGGATCAACATAGGTGGCGCGGGGGGCTTCAATTACTCAGGAATATCCGGAACAGTCGAGATGTCTTGCGGTAATTGATGACAGTGGCCAATGTCAGCAGCCTAGTGGTGAGGATGGTATGCTTCAGCAAGTGTGTATCACTAGAAAGTGGGGATATTGCTACGACAACAATCAGGATTACTATGGTGACATGAGAAAACCCTCCTTCAGTGATGTGGTTCAAGGAGGGAAGACAAAGACGATTAAAGCTCCTGAAGTCTTAACTGCTCCACCACGGCGGAGGGCAAAGAAAGACTACTCATATCTTCCAAAGCCGTTGGCCACCAGATCCTCTGGGGGAAATTATGAGCTATTATCCTTGGAGCGTATGAATTTGCGAAGGAAATATGCCAAGGTTCTTAAGCGTTATGAAAGCTCGGAATGGGAAACAGCCACAGTGGAGGAAGAATATGGAGATGGGTATGGTGCTTGTGATATGTAACTTGCTTTCCATTTGGCTTTTGGTGCTTGTTTACTGTCATTTTCTTTTATTTTAATAAATGGTAAGGGAATTCTCCCTGGCTGAGCCTTCCTGGTATATTTATGGACATGAAAAAAAAACAAAGTAATTCATACCATATAGTTAATTTGATATTCTGACTTCTCTTTATTAGTAATGGTTTTGACTTCCTTGTCGCGAATCATGTAATCTCATGTAAGCATAACAAAGTTGTCCACTCCAGTGTTAATGAAAAAAAGTCTTTATACGATATCTCCAGTATTCGTAATCATTCCCATAAAAAATTGGTGGACTAGTAGGATTATGATTTTCAATTCAACCAAAATTCATTCCTTCAATCTCAAAGAAAAATTTTCCACTCAATATTTTCAGTAATAAAATATTTTAAACACGGATAAAAATAACCTAAGCAAGGAAAATATAGAACAATGAAAAACTTGTGAAAGAAAACTTATATGTGAAAATAAGTATTTCAGAATCCTCCCTCTGATACCAATTGTAGGATCAAAATGACACTAATTTTAGTATCAGAATAATGATTTAGATGATCATTATAAAACAGGGGGTGAATTTTATATTTAAAAAAAAATCTTTTGCATCTTTTAAATATGGTAATGTTTAACAATGTTAAACAAGGTAAATTCACAAAACCACTTAGTTATAAAAACTTTCTTGATTCTAGAAATGTGGTTCCATAAATGAAAATAAAGAAAAGTTCACAAAGATAAAGATTCTACCTTAAGGCATATATAATCTCAATAATTAGAGTAAAATTATAAGAAAGTATACGATAGTTATAATTTCCTCAACAAACAAAATGCAGCAGAAAACATGAAAAAATACAAGTAACAAGTAGTAAATTTTTTAACCCATAGAGAAGGGTATCCAACAACTTTGGATAAATGTCCCTTGAATTATACATTGAAGAAATCATGGCTTAACCACACCAGGGTAAGAACTCAATACGAATATCAGATTCTGTCTTGCTATCCCCACAAGCCCTCGAACTTCAAGGTAGTCGGTACCTCTGTCATCATGTCCCTAGAAAACCTAAAATGTATACAGAAACATTCATAGTCGCATGAAACAATTATGAAAAAGATGTTTAGTATGCACAAAGAATTAAAGTCTCTCTCTCTAGAAATCACTTCAGCATCATGTAATCACTAGTGTGATCAACATCCTCGATCTCGTTCAAATGAGATTCTATTTTTAGGCACATCTTCAGTGGTCAACTCCCTCCCCCAACGGTCATATTTTTCCTTGAATTATGGAGGGACCTATACACATGTTACTCAAACAATGATTGGTTAAAAACAGAAAGAACAGCATAATTTTATAACTCAAACAAGAGTAAGTAGAAATATGATAGCTTTACGAAAACCATTATTTAGAATGTAAGGAAAAAATAAAAGTTTGCAGTCTAACCAAAAAACCATTCGGTGTCTATGTTTCATGAATATTTGGATTTTGTCTTCAAATGAATTCGGAACCAAAATTCTATAGAATTATGGTGTATGAACTTAGGATGTTCAGAGTCTGAGTTCATAATAATTCAGAATCTGAATTCATATAATTTGGAGTCTGATCTCAGAATGTCTAAAGTCTGAATTCATAGAATTTAGAGTCTGATGTCAGAAAGATCGGAGTCTGAATTTAGAGATTTCAGAACCTGAATTCAGATCCAGAAAATAGAATGCTCTATGTCTAAGTATTTTTAAGATTTCATGTTTTTGGATATGAAACCAAATTTTATGCTTAGAAATGAAATGAGTTCAGTATATATAAATTATTCAATGAACAATAAAAACATGGTAAGGATAAATTTCCTTGGGGACCAAAAATCTTCCTTATGAAAGAAAAACGGGGTAAGGGTAAAATTTTCTTGAGGAAGGAAAATTTACTTAAGGAAGGAAAATTTTCCATATCAAGATAAAACATAGGGTAAACGAAATTTTCCATAAGATAGAGAGTTTGTTATTTTCAAAACATGAAGGAATGGGAAAGTTATAAGGAATTATTATTGACTCAAAATGTATGTGTAATATATTAATTAAAGAAGTAAAAAAATCATAAAAATCATATTTCTCATATATAAACAATAAATTCATTATTATTCAAAACCATAAAAGGTTGTAATAGAAAGATGAACAACATTGGTTCGTGAGGTTGTAGTTCATCATACACACGAACGAGATTTCATAACTCATTTGATGAAAGTGTGTGAAGTTGTAGGTCATACACATAGTATAAAAACATATCAATATATGAAATATACTGATGTCATTTTATAATAATGGTGTAAAATAAATTTATTAATGTGAAGAATGAAATAAAATAAAAATGCTTTTAGAAGAATATTACCTTTTTAGGTATCCTCCTTAGGTTTTCAATATTACATTCATAAGTTGAATTTCTACCTAAGATAAGGATCAAAAGATGAGATTAAATAATTTTTTAGTTATTTTTGATGTTATTGGACAATCCAAAGTGGTTTGAATGTGTGAAGTGGACAGTAGTGGGAAGTCCTTTTATAAGTGGGGTGAGTTATACACATGTAATTTTTTGAAAGAGTGAATTCCACCCACATTTTTTCATGTCAATATGCCGAAATAATAGGCCAATATTGATAATATATGGTATAAGGTATAAATATGTAATGTGTTTTCATATTTTTCTTTGGTCAATTATCTCTTTAATATTAAAGTTCAGATCCATGGTAAACTCATTTTTCTTATAATCACTGTAATTAATTTTAACTGCTTTATCTAATAATTTTATTAAATAATATTGTTGATATAATTATATATTATAAATTATTATTATTACAAATATTTAATACATCTTTCCAAATTCAAATATCATGAGTGACAAAAATTAATTTAAAATAAATCCCATAGATGGGATGAGAAATCGGTCTTTTAAAGTGAAAATGTTCAAAAGTATGATAAGCTTTTATGTCTATATTTAATATAAATGTTATTCAAGTGAACTGTATTGGATTAATATATGTACTTTTTTATCTATTTTGACATTAAAATTAATTCTAAATATAATTTATATTTATAATGTATGTAGACAAAATGGTAGTTTTCAATTAAAATCCAGTATTTTCCATATTCATCAAAAAATGAAACTTCTTAGAAAAATGGAAAAAATTATACCTAAGAAATTTTTTACATTAATATTTTAAAAATTATATTTATTTTTTCATATAAAATTTATATATGATTCAAAATTTAGTATTGAAATAAACACACCATTAAAAAGAAGGAAAACAACATTTGAAAAAATACAGGTATTTGTGTAAAATTGGATTTTTTTTCTTATCTAATACCTATCAAATATATCGGATGAATTTCAAAAAAATGGAATATATAAAATACAAATTTCATTAATAAAATTCACTAATAGTAATGAATCTAATTTATTAAGTTAAAAGTCCTTTGGCGCATAAAAATAGTTTTTTTATAATAAACGTTTATTTTATATTGAATTGGTTTTTTATTTCTTTCTAATTAAATTGTGATAAATTATTTAAACAATATATGTTCATAAGTTATTCAATCCAATTTATAACCACCAATTTAACTCCTTATATTAATAGTTTTTGGAAAAACTCAGTCTTGCGTGTAACACAATCCATTGAAGAAAGCCCTTGTTTCATGTAATGAAAGCTATAAACAAGATTAAATTTATTCTAAGAGGAAAATATTATAAATTATTTTGGTGTTAAAATTTAAGATTAATATCTCTCTTTAACTATTTTGTTTATTACTTTCTCTTGATTCCTCTAATTTTAGTTCTCTCTGGATTGGCTTTCTTAGATGATTTCACTAGAACATGGTGAAATCATCTCAAAATAATTGGGATTTAATGTGGATTATCTAGAGGAAATATATATTTGATTTATTCAAATTATCACAAACCGTGTTGGTAAGGGTAGGTGACTTTATGTAATTATTTTTTGTTTCTAGGATATCTTGATGAAATTGACTTTTAAATCAAGTAAATGAATTGGTACTTTTTCCTGTCTAAGGTTCAAGTGGATCTTGGGAGTGGACTGCACCCCATTACTTGAGGATTCGATGAAAGGTTGTGGGTCAATTATTTTTTAGGAATTATTTATTTTCATGCATAATTTAAAAATTAGTTTTCAATTTTTTATTCAGTTATAAATAATTATAATTAATTAATTTGGATGTTTCATCTTCGGTTAGGGCCTCGTAATGATGATAAATGGATGATTGACCTTGGATGAGACTAGTAAAGATCTATCATGTGGAAATTAAATGGGAATATAATTTATTTAAGTGGTCTTTATGAATTTCACTTATTTTATTATGCATGGCTTATGTGGAATGTGATATGTGCACTCTCACCACCAAGGGTGATCGACTTGTTAAAATTAAATAAATTTTTTATTAAAAAAAGTTAAATGTCTATAAATGGATTTTACAGAGTTCCAATACCTACTAAGAATCTGTGTTCATAGGCTTGATTCCTTATCCACTATTGGCCTTGTTAAGGACGATAAATATATTTCATCAAACAAAAAAAATCACGAATGGTGAGTTTTTAATGAATTAATTAAAATTATCATCCCTTTGTATAGGTGCCTTAGTAACCTCTTTGTAGAGGAAAGTGAAGGGTTAGAGTGTGTGTCTCTAGTAGGCCTTGATAAACCTTGATATTCATTATAACCTTTGGGATAGTTGAGATGGCCATGGGGTGAGTGTTCTTCTCCAAATGATATGTGAGTATCTTGGTGGGTGTTCCCTAGTTATACATTTGATGGGTTGGTTGTGTGGGGAATGGATAAT
This sequence comes from Viscum album, assembly GCA_963277665.1. Classification (NCBI taxonomy): domain Eukaryota; kingdom Viridiplantae; phylum Streptophyta; class Magnoliopsida; order Santalales; family Viscaceae; genus Viscum; species Viscum album. Next base: position 193,608,157 of record OY728157.1, on the reverse strand, counting down.
TTATGACTATGGATGGGAAAAAATCATGATCCATGTCTTGAGACTAATGCTAGTATGGATTGCCTTATAAAGCTTGTGAGGTTATGATGTGATGATGATGATGTGAGGGATGATATTCCCTCAAAGTGATGGGTGTTGTCCTAAGTAATGTGACAAATATTGAGGATCCCATGTGGTTGTAAGTGTTATGTTTTGACCTAAATGTCCTCAAAGAGTTCCCCAGTGATATAATCACTCTTAGAGGGTGCATGTGGGAATTGGTAGAGTTGATTGTGGGTGTTACCTTAGAACTTGAATGGATGATGCATATTGTATATGGCTATAAAAATGATTTTAAGTCATTTTCTTGAGTATCCAATCAGATTTATGTTATATGGGGTTGGGAATATATCCAACCTGTGTTTTCATTATTATTTTTAGATATCATGGGAGGATGGTACAAGCCCTCAGATTTGTCTATTATGTATGAGGTGACTGACTGATTGAATGGCCCGAAGGCCAAATTTTTTATTGATTTTGGATAAGCCCCCTTTTAAGGGTAAAGGGGGGAAATCCAAGACTTATGGATATTAAGACATTAAGAAAAATCGAAAAACAATAGGATTGCAACCCAGAACAAGACTACGTAGAAGTGCCTCCCCCAGCATCAACAACATTAAGGCACATTTCCACTAGAGCATGACTACTCAGCAGGTTGTCCCGTGAAAAAATGCACGGGTCTGGTACCGATGGCGATTCCATACCCTCTCAATCATCCAAATCTGAAGAGTCATGCACAGTGAAGATGACCAGCTCTATCCTCATATGAAGAAATTCCTTGTAGCATGCCTGAGTTCCTCAACAGTCGATCTCTTTCACCGCAATTAACCAATCAGAGAAAATCGCATGTCACCAATTTAAAACCCATATCTTACACCTCCAACAACAATTAACCAACTAGACTAACTCAAAGATCACCAGTTTCACGGCCCATCAAACATATCATGGACGTAAACAAAAAACACCTGCCAAATATCACAAAGAAAACCAGAATCAAGACCTCCCCCTCCAAACCATGAAAGATCTATCATCGAGCCGCACCAGAAGCATGTTGTAGGCGTAACATGGACGCGTCGGACCGAACCGCTAGATCCATGTTGTCACGACCAAGCCACATCAATCCACACTGGATGAACGAACGCACCGGGAAGCCAAACCAAGCCACAGCAAGAGAATAATGGCGAGACCAAGACGCTCAGGCCGAGCTGATATTCTGTCCACGGGAAGTCACAGTGATGCTGCAGGGTCGAGCCACTTCCTAGGGTCACCCACAAGGAGTTTAAATTGATTCCAGATATGATTGATCACCTAAGATTACCTCTTCAGGGTTAAGGATGATAGTGGATGATCATGGTAACCTAGTATCACCCTAAGGAGTTGGTGATGATTGTTTATTCTTATAAATACCTATGGTCGTCCCTATAAGTTTCTAATGATGCTTTATGTTGATTTATATCCTATGAAAACTGCCCAGATGATGCATTTATTCATTATGACTATTTTCTTTCCTAGGATTACCACCTAAGGGTTAAATTTATGCCTAATAATATTGACCTCCTATGATAAACCCATGGGGGTTGGCAGCTTACCAATTAGGTGTTTTCATGATTATTTGGTGATCTCAGAGATACTCTAGAACTAGAATAAGTAGGTATAGTCAATCCCAAGTGTCATGTTAGAACCGGAGGATCAAATATGGTTATTTTATTTATGATACTATACTGTATTTTATTTATTCAGCTGAGTATGTCACATACAAATATAATGTATTTATTTTTTATTTTGAGGCTGCATTAGCGGTTCCCTAACGAGTGGTACTGACATCCTTCTCGAGCGGTCATGGAACTAGGAACCTGAGTAGACCCCAATAATAACGGATTCAAGTTAGGTAGAGACTGGAAGTATCTTGATCGATCATGATAGCTCGTATAGGATTGGATATTGGGATGAGTCGAGGCTTTGAGATAATAGTATATACTCGGTGTATTTTATCCTTTTATTTATTATATATATGTGATGGGCCAAGTCTATGATCAATAAATGTATAATGGTATGATGAATATTTTTGAGGACTATTTTATTCCATATGAAATTTATTATTAATTATTCTTATTTATTTCTTCCATCTAATCTGATTTATTATTTTGGATGATGTTTAGTTTATTTCCACTATTAGTACACACAATAATATGATAGTATAGTCATTCCAAAATAATACCCTAGACCCTCATTTCTGATCAGTCACCTCTAGTGTATTATGATGCATACTCGAGGCTATGTGTTAACCTGATCAATTTACCATTCAAAGTGAGCTAGGATAGGGATATTAAAAATTATTATCAAAGATTATGTGAGTGATATAATAGAGTTTATTAGTATTTTTATTTATCATACTATTTGGGGTAATGGTAGAGAGGTAACATAAGGATATATCAGAGCTTGTGATGGATATCATACTTCTATGTAATGAACACCCTTCCTAATAAAAATTTGAGGTTACCAGGTATATTTTTCATGGTTTCTATTTGTATGGTTATTTAATTTCACCTAGTGTGACAAAATTTATTTTTTGGGTTTTTTGATTTATTGTGGTTTGTGAATATTGGTCCAATGGTAAGAGGCCATGTATATGCATCATATTTTAAATAAAGTATTCACATGAAATATGTATTCTAGTGTGTGATTGATATCACTAATTATGAGGGTTTATATTTTTAATGTGTAAATAAGAAATTATATGTAGGTTTCCAATATTACTTAGTGGTGACATTCTACTTACCTGTAAAATATTGTATTTTCCTTATGATAACATGTAATGTGAATTTATAAAGATATTATATTTTCTAGATATGCATCCACATAGAGTAAAAATGTATATTAAACCGAGTATTTTGGTAGGATAATTAGATTCCTTAGGGATGAACCCTTAGTTGGTGGTTTTGGTACTAGTTCCATAGAAATAGGTTCTGTTATTTAAAGAGTCAAACACAACCTATATAATGTATCCCCATATATCTTTTGAAGGAATTATACTAAACTAAACTATATGATCATGCTATTATAGATGTTTATCATGAAAAGGTGATGTCATTATATGTTTCTGTGTGCATATATGACATGGTAATCCCCTTAGGGGTGGCTATTGTATGTGGAGGCCAAATATGTGATAACTTGATAGCATGATTCTAAAAGGGGTAGTCTCTTATGAATATGTCCAATGATGGTGAGTTCCCTAGTAGGGTTTTAAATCAAAAAGTGATACTTGATATGAATATATATGTATGTGAGAAATCAAGAATGAGTGTCCAGGCAAGAGAGTTGCCTTATGAATGTAAGACAAGAACAGAGGTGTATCTCATGTGCTATGAAGCATGTGACAACTATAGTTTCTATACTGGGTGTGAGAGATTAGTTCCATTAAGATATGACATGGGATATTGGTTATCATAGTACTATGATTGATATGAGATGTGGTATGTGAGGGTAACCTGATATAGGGGTTAGCATAGGCTTGTGAATGCCTTTATAAATGGGAATCATGGGTTGGTGCTTTGGGTTGGGATTTATTCCTAAGATGTTCTTCTAGGTATATTTCATAGCCACATGGGATACCTTGGGTTTTTATATGAAAATAACCTTGAGTTATAGTGTTTTGTAATCAAGACTATATTCAAAGTGAACAATCAAAAGGATACATGACCCTATTGTTTGTGGATGAACTTTCATTAGTGTGGTGAGTGCATGGGTGGATTTATTTGGTTTTGAGACAACACCAGTTCATGGGTGGTAATGCAGTAGACTATGGAATACATGAAATGCTTGATTTTTAATAAGATCACTGAGGGTACTTCATGATATGTTATAGTGTCTGGCAGAGGAGCATGGTTATTGGTTTAGTCTAATGAGCTTGGATTTTATGACATGATAATTATGGTAGAATGATATTGTATGTGCTAATGGATTATATTAGAGTATATTTCCATTTAATTCTGATGAGTCTGAGGTGGTACACATGATGTTTATGCATGGTAAAAAAGTTTATGGATCAGTGAGTAGTTTTGTGTGAGTTAAGGACCCAAAAAAATAGTGAATCTTTATGAGCATGATTTCTTGATATTTTTGATTAAATGGTAAATTTTACCCTAGTCTAAAATTTTCTGTTTGATATGGACCTAGGTGTCAGGAGGTGGTCTACCCAAGGTTGTTACTTGTACCGAAACTTTAGGGGGGAATTATGAAGGAATTTATATAGGTTTGGTGACTATAAATTTTGATATTGATGAGAAGAAATTCCTATGTGATGATAATGACAATGTGAAAGGAGTGGTTTCAAGAGTTGATAGTGTTATGTGTGGCTCCTTAGTAGTGAAACATGTGTGATGAAGTAACCTGTTGTGGTTTTACATGAGGAGTGGTATAAGTAAATATATATTATGCAGAGTTCCCCATTGGTCATGGAGTGAGTGACCCTCATTATAGATGGTAATTTAGTGGCTATCGAAGATGACGTTCCTGGTGATTTAAAAACTAGTGGTGATTTATTTTTTTCATTGGAAATTTGGAATTAGTGGTATGATCATATTTAGTCATTACATATGGTAATGTATATAATGTGGTCGACGGATGTACAACCTCTTGTGGGTAGGGTCATGAGTGTGATGGGTCTAGTTTTTGGAAAATAAAGGTGGAACTAAACTTCTAGTATGAAGGTGGATTGGGGTTTATCTATTTTATTTATGAAAACTATATTTTAAATTCATATGTGATGTTGAATGGAGTCCTTGAATTGGAACCACACCCAAGATGATTTTGATGTGGTCTGAGCATGAATTAGATCGTTGGTTCACTAGTTATTTGGTTGAGATAAAAATAACCAGTTTGATTGGTTGGAGACCCAAATATGTAATTAAACTAAATATTGTGTTTAGAATTTAGTGGGGGAATTGAATGATCTTGAGATTCCTCTGAGGAGTTTATGCATCATGTTCAATAAGTAATGTGATAACTTCTTGGTGGATAAATCCCAACACCGTTGATAATAATCATCCAGAGGAGGTTTGATTGGTGAATTTTCCCTTAATTTAATATTGTGGTATGGAAATCATATCGATCATGTTTTAAAACCAGTACAAATGAATTTTTGATATGAAATTATAACGGTTTAGTGCATTGTGGCTTGGAATTATCTTTTATGAGCTGAGTCTTATGATGAGGAGAACTATAAGTTCAAGGGAAAACCGGTTGATGAAACTATAGAGTATTAGGATAGAATGGAATGGGTAAGCAGTATCTTCATTATCTAATGATTTTGATGAGTGATGGATTATTATTTAATAAATTATACACCTCATGTTTGGAGTTTTATAATTAAATTTCACTCAATGTTCCATAGTAAAACACAATAAATTCGATATGAATGGATGGATAGTGTAGTTTGACTATGTAGGTTGAAAGGATACAATGGATTCTTGGGGATGAGAAGTGATATTTTAGAGAGTTTTTAAGACCCCACTCCCAGTGAATTATAAAATTTATTATGAATTTGAATTTTGGGAATTTGGGGGAATGAGTCATTTTTTGATTGAGTCTCTGAAAAAAATTCTAAGAGTTGGAGAATATAAATGTCTTTTTTGGATATGTTTTGAGGGATGAAAGGGTTTCAGTGCTCAGGTTAGTCTTAGAAACATCAGGTTAAATTTTAGAACTTTTAGAGGATTTCAACCATGCCTTATATTTTGGTGTTCCCAGTTTTAGGGAAACTATGAAGCACCCTAAGCGGGTAGAGGTTTTCAATTCATTTTCTAAATCTCATGGTTCATTTCCATGGTAAGAACATGACTAATTGTTAACTGTATGTATTTCAAAGGAAACTACATGGCTTCTATTAGCCTATGGTGAGGCTTATAGATTCCTCAATATTACATAAAAACTATGTTGAATGTTATAGATCAGATTTCAGGGTTAGTGCATGTATTATGAAACCATACGACCCAACCGTGCGAGGGTAGTATCCGTGGATAGTGAAGGAAGCACGGTTGGTGCAGGGTTTGTCTAACCATGCATCCAAACTTTGCAACCCTTTAAAAGAGAATACATGAAAAAATTTCTATCATGAATTTTTAAGATGATTTCTTTTTTCTATCTCCATCACATGCATAAGGTCAAGATCACTACTGCAATCTTCCTCCTTCAATCCCCATTGGATCTAGGTTGATCCCTATGGAATTTTTTAATGATTTATGGAGAAGATCTCCCTCTGCTTCTTTGAACTCATAGTTTATCTTAATTCCAATGATTTCAGTTGTCTCATGTTAGGGTTTTAATAATTATTTTTACCAAATCTTGGTTAAATCATCTGAAAATGATGGGGATTTTTCTTGGATTAGCTTAAAAATGTCCTGATACAATGTTTTCACACTATTTCACATAGTTTCTGTTATGTTACGTCACTGTATGGAATTATTTTATGTTATTGGATAATTTTCCTGAAATTGACCACTGAATTAGGTAATTGAATTGGGTATTTTTCATGTATTAGTTTTGGGTGAGTGTTGGGAGTAGTGTGCACTCTGTTCCTTGAGGTTTCAGCGACCATTTATGGATTGATGAATTATAGGAAATATGCCATTTGAAATTAAATTTAATAACTAGTTTTAAATTGTTTAATTAATTATGATGGATTGTAATTAAATAATTTTGAAGTTTTCTCTTGATTTATCACTTCTTTATTATGGGAGATAGAAGGTTTAGCATGGATAAGCTTGTATGAGAGATATCAAGTGATGATTCAAAGGGAATAACTCCGCTGTTGAGGTAGGTGGTCCTTATGAATTCCCCCAATAGTATTGTGGATATTTTATATGGAATTTGATTTATGAGGTCTCACCACCATTGGTGACCAACCTGTAAAATTTATATAATTTATTTGATAAAAAAATAAATGTCTATGAATGGATTGCGCCAAGTGACATGGCCCACCAGGGACCCTTATGCATTGGATTGATGCCTTGACATGTGAGAGAAGAGACCTAGAAGATAAATTAATTCATTGAGATACACATACCTTGATGTGTGAGTTTTGAATGAATTATGTACGCACAGTGTCCCTTAGTATATGTGCCTTGGAAACCTCTGAGTAGAGGAATGTGATGGGTCAGAGTGAGTGGAAATAATAGGACTGAGTGAATCTTGATATGCCTTATAGACTTTGGGCTACTTGAGATGATTGTGGGAAGATTGTTCTTCCCCTTATGAGATGAGGGCACCTGTATGGGGTTTCCCTATATAAACTTTGGATTGGTTGGGTGCGTAATGAATGGCCTGTTGATGACTTTAGATGGGACATAAGATTTATTCATATCTTGATAATGATGCTAGTATGTCTCATCTTATGAGGCCAATGAGGTCGTGATGTGCTGACAATGATATTGAGGAATGAATTATCAATTGAGTGACAAGTAATTACTTGAGAGATGATTCTAATACTATGTAACCCATGTAGAAATTCACCCAAAATTTAAATTATCATGTGGATTGGATGAACAGTTGGTCAAACCATTCGCTATCCATGTGCTAGATGTTGTCTATGGACAATAAGACACATATTTTGGGAGAAAATTTTGTCTAACCATTCTTTGCTCATACGTCCCCCATTACCCAGGGATCACACCCTACATAGGCTATAGTGTAGAGTTACACAAATCGTGCAAATCCCATGTGTTTCTCTTTGAGGAGCCTTAGAATAGCCTGCATGGTTTATTTAACCATGCGAACTAGGTGTCACAATTTATACTAACTAGGAATCCATATTTATTTTGTTAATTTTTTAATAAACCATTCATATATGGTTTGAAGATATTTTTTCTATAATATATCATGTGTTTTTATTTTTATCTACATATGATCCCTCATTATCATTTAATTTTTCCTTCTATTATACTCATATAGTTTTGGAGGAAACTCCCTTTATGAATGGGAAAAAACTAATTCAATTAACAGTAATAGAGAAACGTTGGTGAATGCTTCTAACCGGTATATATCAAATGAATGGAAACAATAATATTGAATCATCAAAATAATTTTTTATTAGTCATATTAAAATGATTTCAATTGAATGGTAAATTTTAAAATAGGGTAATTCAGTCAGAAAATGGGATTCACGTCTTTGTAAATATTTCTATACCTGAAAATGGACAATAAGAAATTTAAATAATGCAGTTACAGTGTAAAACATTATGGCATAGATTATATGACACACATGGTATTTATAAAAAAGTAAAATAAAAAATAAATGAAGTTTTTTGGAAAAAACATACTCCATCTAAAAAGTATGCAATTTTTTCTTGCATCCAAAATTACACATATATCTAAAAGATTCTCTCTAAACAGTCAAAATCCATTGAACCACAAACTCAAAGGATTTTTCACCTTAATAAATTTTTTACACCCAAATGAATTTTCTCAATCACACCTGATCTCATCTACTACTAGGTTGGGTTAGGTCAAATTCTCACATTACAGCGTATAATCTCCCTTATGTGAGATACTTTGTACAGACATAGAGTCACCATGAAATGGGTTATATAAGGAACACCTTTATGGTTTTCCTTGGATAGACTCACTAGTACTGGATAGATCAGATACACTAATAGATACCCTTGGTATTGTCTATAGATCACATTGGATGGGCTTGGGACTCTAACTTTTGTTTTGAAGGACTGTTTGTTAGTTCATATGTGATGACTCTTATTTTTTTCACAAGCATGATTGAATGATGACATGGAAATTTAACTGCCAAGACAAAGCACATTCTTGGGTTATATCTACCTTGGTTGCTTAATTTATGAAGGCCTATGTATTTATCATATATCTCATACAACAACCACTGTAAATACATCGTGCTTATGCTAAAGTAGGTTATATTGTTTGGGAATCCATTTAGGAACACGGTCCGAAGTGTTTATTCTATTCATTAATTATTGCCCTACATTTATTTTATATGGAACACTGTTCACTTATCATTCACATGAAATGGATTGATCGGGACACTAAATGTGTTGGCCTAATGGGATTGTATCTCACACCCATCTTGGACCACCTTTGGTACCCAATAATAATTTATTATTGTATGTATTTACAATGGAAATAGTGCAGATTTTAGTGCATGATTATTCTTCTAGGTTGGAGTAAGGGGTAGAGGAATGAGCCTATGCTCAAGATTTTTTGTAGTAGCAGTATTTTCATTTTCATATATTTTTCAATCATTTAGTATATTCTTGTATCCCATTATTTTTTTATAGTTTCAAATTTTTTATAGAATCATGATATCATCACTATTTTATATCATATATTTATTTAGCTTCCTTGAGTTGTTTATTTATATTTTTTGGGTATACTTCCATTATTTTGGCTGCTTGTTACTTACTACTTGCAGTTGTGCTCAATCTCATATATGAGGGTATATTATCCATATGAAAAATTCATAGGCACTTTCTATTAGTTGGAAGCCTCTAGAATTTAGGGAGGTGCTCTTGAGATCTTATGGCCACCGTCTCAGGTCACCATTTAGTGCCACTTTAGGTGGGATGCAACAAAGTGTTATCTAGGAATTTTTTCCCTCTTTTGTCTTACATTATGGGGATAGAAAAGATACAAGGACACTCAAATTTGGTAATGATCCTTTTCCTATGTGTAAATAACCCACATATAGGGGAAACACCAATTTCTTATGATGGGTAAATCCTATTATGCTTGCGCTGTTAGAGTTTTATGGATTTCACCATTGGGTGACCCACTTGCTCCATTCCATTGATATTATTTATACAATTTTTAAACTTAGTAGATTTGTTTTACCATATCCAAATGATATGAAATAGTATCAATCATGCATCCTACTGGGCATAATAAAATTATAATTTCATGCATTATGCCATGCCCTATTTAATATTCAACATGAATTTCCAATGTTTCTTATGATTTCTTTTTGTAAATTGTTCTGATTTGATTATTATATATAGAAATGTTCTAATTCTTTTTGTAGGAAAGTGTTATGATTTGGATTATATGGAAACCCAAATTCAATTTATAAGTTGTATAGGACCTTATAAATTATAAAGCTGATCCACCTAATTCAATAATTTAAAGGGAATTTAAATACATAAGTGAATAAAAATTAATACCACATTTGAAATGAAATGGTCACCTTATATGAGGTAATTTGACACTTTGTCATGACCATATGCATTAGTGGGTAATTGGATATGACTCCAATGATCATTATTTGACCTTTTCTTATCACGTAGGGCTTTCCTTAGGAGCAGGTAGAGAGGTATGTTTCATTTTTTAAAAGGATTTTGTGTTTGTACTTTATTTACCTCCTTCCCCATCTATTATAAATCCTATATGATGACTGAGATTGGAATATTTTAGTGTTATTACACCACAATGACCTCATGATGTACACTAAGAGAGCAGTGATGAGAATAATACTAAGGTGGTGGGACCTGATCCACCTGTAGTACATCCTTTATTTCCACTTGAGGAACATCCTATTGATATTCCACTAGGTGATAATGCTCAGTTCCATGATAGTTTTCTTCAAATCATGTGCTTTATTAGGGGTGCTCCCTGGAATGCCCTTACTATGGAGAGATGAATCAAGACTTTTAGAATAAACATCCTCTGAACATCTTATGGGATGGAGGATCTCATGCTATTGATTACTGGATAGAGGACATGAGATCTATCTTTGACCATCTCAAGACAACTACGAGTGGATGGTTAAGCTCACTACCTACATGTTATGTGATTCCTCTAATCACTGATGGGACAACATCACTCATGTCAAGGGTCACCAGAGTATGGTATGAGTAGACTTTCAAATACCCATATATGATCAATTATTCCTACAGAATCTGGGGAAAAACTATTCCAGGGAGTTCATGCATCTTTATAAGGGAAATTTGACTCTGTTAGATTATTCATCTCATTACAGTGAACTCCAGTGTTTCACCCCATCTCTGAATGGTGATGAGTTGACAGTTGCGAGACATTTTGAGGATGGGTTTGGTTGTACTATCTTCTCAAATGTTAATGTCTTTCGATTGAATACCATTATAGATATAGTGAACTATACCCTAATTAATTAATGGAATCTAAGAGAGGATAGTAATGTAATCTAGGGCAATGCATTTCTAACACAGGGTGACAGTTATTCTAGAAACACGAAGTGCTATTTCAAGGGTGCACCTGAGGGCGGTTCCAGCTAGGTGACATGAAATAAAATCTCCACAGTGTGCCACCATTATGGAAGGTTAGTCCATAAGAATATTTAGTGCATGAGGAACACCAATGAATGCTAAGATTGTGGTATAATGGTTCACCTTCATCACTTCTTCCAGACTTTTACTCTAGCATTTAATGAGAGGAGATCTATACTGGCACCTCTATCATGTATAGGATCCATAAATCCAAATTAGGTTGCGATATTCTATTCTAAAAAACGGTGTCCTAGTGATATAACAACCCCTTAGAGGGTTCATGTATGAATGGGGCGATATGATTACGAGTGTCACATTGGAACCTGAATCAATGATGGAGGGGTTGTTCACCAGAGGAGAAAAATAAAGGTATATGAGTTAAATAGAAGGAAGGTAATAGTGGAAATTCATCCAAAATTTAAATTGTCATATGGTTTTGCTGCACGGTTAGTCAAACCATGAACCAACCATGTGTCATCTGTTGTCCAAAGATAATGGGACACATAGTTTGGGAGCACAAATTTTATAACCATGGTCTACCCATACGTCCACCTCTTCCTAGGGAACATAGCTTGAATAGTCTACAGTGCATAGTAACACAAATTGTGTGCATCGTATGCGATCCTCTCTAAGGATCCTTGCAGTACCCATAATCGTTTATTTAATTATGTAAACTAGGTGGAACAATTTATGCGAACCGTTCATCCAAGTTGCTTTAGTGAATATTTTTAATAGTCATTCCATATATGGTTTGAAGATATTTTTTCTATAATATATCATGTTTTTTTATTTCTATCTACATATGATCTCCCATTCTCATTTATGTTTCAATTCATTGGTACTCATAATGTTTTGGAGGAAACTCCCTTCTTGGTTTGGAAAAAATAGTTTTAATTAACCATAGTAGAGAGGGGTTGATAAATGCTTCTAAATGGTTTAGGTCAAATGCATGGAAAAAATACTACTTATTCATCAGAATATTTTATTAGCAGTTATATTAAAATAATTTCACTTGAATATTAAATATTAAAATAGGGTAATTCAATCTGAAAAAATATTTAATATTTTTGCTAAAATTTCTATACCAAAAAATAGATAATAAAAAATATAAATAATACAAGTATAGTGTAAAAATTTCATGGATTGTATTCTCCGATACAAATGATAGTTATAAAATTGTAAAATACAAAATAAAAGAAGTGGTTTGGATAAAACATACTCTATGAGATAAATATGCAATTTTTTCTTGGATCTAAAATTACACATATCTCTCAAATAATCTCTCCAAGCACTCAAAATCTCTTGCACCACACACACAAAGTATTTTTTTCATCATAATAAATTTTTTACATGCAAAGTAATTTTTTCAATCACCCATTATCTCATCCACTACTCGGTAGGGTTAGGTAAAGGTCTCAAATTACCACATAAAATATCCCCTATGTGAGATACTTCGTATAGACTCAAACTCACCATGAAATGAGTGATACAAGGAATGCCTTTATGGGTTTCAATGGATATACTCACTAGTATTAGTTAGATTAGATAAAATTATAGATACCCTTGGGATTATTTCTAAATCACTGTGGATGGGCTCGAGACTCCACCTATGGATTTGACGGATTGTTTATTTGTGTATATGTGATGCCTCTTATTTATGTTATGATAATGACTGAATGATGACATGGAAATTTGATTGCCAATAAAATGAGCATTCTTGGGGTCTATCTACCTTGGTTTCTTAATTTTTAAAGGCTTATGTATTTTTCATATATCTCATACAGGAACCATAGTTCAGACATTTGTCATTGGATAATGATGGTGGTATCGGTCAAACATCCATTTTGGAACCAGAGTCGAATTGTTTATTATCTACATTAATTATTTCCATAGATTTGTCATATATTTCACTCTATTCGCTTATATTTGGAATGAAATGGATTGATCTATACACTAAAAGTGTTGTCCTACTAATATTGTATCTCAAACCACACTTAGGCCACCCATTGTACACAAGCATACTTCCCGATTGTAGGTATTGAAAAAGGGATGTTTGTAGCTTTTGATGCTTGATTGTTTTTCTAAGTTGATGCATGGGGTAGAGGAACAATCCAATGCTGATTATTTTTCTACTAGTAGTTTTTTTTCATTTTTCTTTATTTTTCTGTCATTTAGTATATTTGTTTGTCCCACACTCCTCGTGAACTTTCATTTTTGTATAGAATCATGATATCATCATCATTTTATATCAAATATTTATTTAGATTCCTCTGGTTGTTTATTTATTTTTCTTGGGTTTATTTCCATTGTTTCTAATATGGGTTACTTAATATTTTTTATTGTTATCACTCTCATTTATGAGTTTATAGTCATCCCTTGGACACATCCAAGGTGCTCACATCTAGTTGGAGTACTCTAGTGTTTTGGGAGGTGCACTTGATGTTTTACGGTCACCGTCTCAGGGCACTGTTAAGTTCCACTCAGGACATGTAACACCCCAAGCTTCCATGGTAGGCTTTTCTTTAAATAATACAATAGCTTGCATTATACGCAACATCAAGATTCTAACACACCACAACCAATAAAACTAGCCGTTATGAAAAGTAATAGCTACTTTTTGAAATTTTATAAATTTTATCATTCAAAGTGGACTTTATTTTTGGATTCAGAATATCAAATTTAGCCTTGGGTGAAATTTTGGAACTTTTCAGATATCTTTTATATTTTGATGAGTAGTTAATATTACTAAATTTCAATTAAAAACAACTTTTTAATAAAAATAATTAATAGAGATAAATTATACTATGGAGTGGTTTTAATGTATAATTAGAATATAATTTTACCATTTTATCCAATGGTGGTCATTAGAATTAATTTACTTTGAGATTGGACATAAAAAATTGTCAATCATTTGATTGATATTGTTTCTTAAAAACACGCTATTTGTTTTGAAAAAAGAATTAATTATAAAATTATTTAATGAAACTTATATGTCTGGAATTTTGTAAAATATACATAATTTTTTTATTTGGAATACCAAATATAGCTTAGAGTTAATTTTTGTTATTTTTCTGAAAAACATCGATTTTTGATGAATAGTGAAACCACTAAGTTGCAGTTAAAAAAATGATTTCTAGTTTAAATGAAACATTACCGCTTCTAAAAATTGAATTTCAAAAATCAGACATACATGGTTGTAATTAGGAAGTAAAATGTGGTTCAATGGAATGAAAATAATTTTTGGTGAATAGTAACTTTTAAGTTTTTTTAATTGCGATTAAAGGTAATTTGTGTAATTTAAGGTAAATATAATGTTATAATAATATTAAATTGAATTTACACTTGTCCTACCCTTATTGGATGTGTCATGGCTGACCAAGATAATCCATGGGTCAACTTGAACACCCCATGGATCCACTTGTGTAAGAAAATGACATTAATAACTTTTTTTAAAGTAAAAATAAAATTGTACCAAACATGTATTGTTTTAGTAAAACAATTATTACATGGGGTTATATATGTTAACGATTAGACTATAAATATTCATTTTAAAGTTAGAAATATTTCATACATCATTATATTTATTTAAACATTAAATAAATTAAATTATTTATGACACCATGATGATGAAGCGCTTACCTCATTAATTAACGATAAAATGAAAAGATAATGTAAAATCTATGAAATACATTTGTCCAAAACCTATTGGATGATTAGATTTAGAACCCTTATCACCTTATCCACGAAATATATAATTTTGGGACCTTTAAATTCCGAAACTCATTATATAATAAAGTATCATTTCTTCATTTTCAAAGAGTTCCCATCCACTCCTCTTATAAAAAGCTCCCACCTCTACCACCTTATTCACACCATAAAGCCATTTGGCTCGGCCAACCTCTGCCAAAAAACTATCCAAACTTTCCTCTAGTACTCCTAGAAGCCTCATTTTTAGCAGAAGTCTTCCCAAGGAATCCTTTGGATCAATTAAAAAAGAGTTACCCGATTTTAAGGTAATGTTTTCTCTTATGTTCTTTTGTTTTATTATGCTTCTCCAACCCCTTAAACTCTTATAATTCCTTTCTATTGTAACAACACCAATATTTTCAATATACTAGGATGTTTTTATGAGAAGGATTTTATTTACACTTACACAGACATTCGTCAAATGGTTAAAGAACATACTGTTTCTATGGGTGGTGAATTACTGCCTCAGAAAACGATGATTCTTCATCCTTCTTTTAACACCTCTCATGGTGGCTATTAAGATGTAACTACATTTATATATGATATGTATTATGTTTATGTATTTCTTATGCTTCTTTATTTTTAATTTATGGCATACCTTTATGATTTCCATTATGGGTAAACGCGATAATTTCATTTTAGGAAGTGTGGACTACCGCCCCCTCAATGTGATTTGAATTGTTAATGACATATGTGGGATGTATAAAGGATGGAGTAAATGATAATATATATTATATTATACTGGAATTATAATATACCTTTATATCATTATGATTTCATTCCATTAAATACGAAATATAAATTAAAGTAGCGTTCATACGTACATACGGCTTACTGTCTTCATGAACGGTGCATTTCATTTCTCACCACTAAATGTTATGTAATATTATAAATGAATGTATATAATGGATATGTATGATATATAACATATCTACATCATGAATATAATAATAGGTATAATGGATATTTTACCACATGAACAACTTGTAATTATAATAAGTTTATTTTTGACTCAAGTACCAAAGATCGAAGAAATGACTATTATTAACTTAAATAATTACATAATGTTCATAACATGGTAATATGTGATATAAAAGGAATAATGAACTTGAAAAAGGTTATTATGGAAGTATAAATTAACTCTAGTTTATTTTTCATTAGGTTAAATAATGATCGAGTCAAGTCGGACACGAGGTAAGGGACTTCGTCTCAATCTCCTTTCATTGAGGCGTATTTTGTTTTATACACAACTTTCTTTTTTACAGTGTATAAACCCCTTTTAATTTTATTTTTATTCAAAACCAAACTTTTTTATACAAAGAGTTTTACTAGACGACAACAAGGAATATTTTTTTGACATACGTATGCGGCGACAACGACTTCTCCGCCGCCGTGACCATTATTTGAGTTTTGTCTTCCTCTACAAGCCATAACATTTTTCAAATGAAAAATAAATAACAAGTTTAATTTTCATTTATTTTGGTATTGGATTTTTTTTGATAATGTTTTTATTATGTCAATGTGTTGTATTGATATCTTGTGACTGAAATGTGGAAATGTTATGTTTCATTTCTTCATGGTTTATGTGATACGATTATGTTATGGTTTATGATATGTTTAAAAATTTTCATATAAGGAATGCATTGGACATAATATGTGATGGGTGGAGCCCGCTATATCTCCTCGATGCATCGGTAGGTCTCATGAGACAAACTAGTGTCTTGGAACGAGGCCTTGAAAAAATATTATTTGTTGTCTTGGAACGAGGCCTTGCAAACATGGTTATGATATTATGGCATTATGCATTCCATCATTATGAATGTGGTTATTGATATTTCATGTGATTATTCAACAAGTAGAATATCCATGTTAATATGTAAATGGCATTATTTCATTTTATTTTTTCCATATTATGCTGAAGTTCATGTTTAAAAGGATTTTGTTTTAGTTATACATTGCCATAAATGTTTATGTTTATTTATGAAAGTTTATGCTGTATGGTTATCCTTACTGAGCATCTGAGCTCACCCCATTCTATGTTTAATTTTCCTAGGATGTGAAGAAATAGTTTATGACTAACCTATAGGGATAGTCTGAAGGGGATAGAAGTGTGGACCATGGAGACTATGTAATTTTGATTTTTCACTTTACGATGTAATGTAACATTTATGAATGTATCTAGTGTTTCCACGGATACTAAACTAATTAGTCTTTTGAGACTTAATCTTTTGTGATCAAGCCAATGTTGCGCAATAATGCATCGACTCGGGGTAACTGGGCTCTAGGAGTTACAGTTGGTATCAGAGGAATTTTAACACTAACCATGGAAGCTAGATTTAAATAATCATTGATTAGTGAACATAGCCCTAAGATATTATTTGAGGATTAGTATAGAATAACTTCCTAGAATTTTGGTATTTCTGAGATTTTGAGAGTTTTCCGAGAAATACATCCATGTCTGGATTCGAGCAGGAAGAGGTGGCTCTGGAATATATGTACATATGGGTAAAACCCGAAAACACCTCTTTGATCTAGACTCAAATGGGAACTGGTGCACGACAATGGTCCTTGCTGCACTCTTGGTTATGACACTCCCGAGGGATATGCTTAGGATAATTATAATTTTCATTACAAACCATTATGATGGGTTTATGAGTATATACTTCCTCAATGAAAACATTTTTATGATTATGGATTATATCCATAAATAGTTCAATTTATGTTAAGTGTTTTTCGAGTTTGTAATTATGTATTTCGATTCATAAACTAATCTAGTTTGTGACATTGTTTAGAAATGGAACTTAGTGGAAAAAATGGAAACTGTATCAATGCACACACTCCATGTAGGAATTGCCCTCCTGCTCAAGATAATTTTAATGGAGTTGGTGATACAACTGGTTCTAATTATCTTATCACCATACTGGGGCAACTCACTCAGGTTATCAATAATAACCTTACTCTATGGATCACCCTGATCCGAAACGTGGAGGATCAATGTTAGATCGTTTTATGAGGCAAAAACCTCTAAAATTTAATGGGGGTACAAATCCATTAGTAGCTGAGCAATGAATAAACTCCTTAGAGAAAATATTTCATGCCTTGGGGAGTAGTGAAAGGGTGAATGTTGTCATGTATGTTTATCACTTCACTGGATATGCTGATCAATGGTGGTCGCTGATTCAAAACACAAAGGAATATGAAGAAGTATCAAGTATGGAATGGAGGGAGTTTAAGGAAATTTTGTTAGAAAAATACTTTCCACATGACTATCAAGCTTATATGGAAAGGAAATTTCTGTGTTTGAGGCAGAAGGAGGATGAGAAAGTCGCAATGTATGAGGATAAATTTACAAGGTTAGTGTGGCATGATGCAGATTATATAAGTAACCCAAGAAGTAATATTGATCCTTTATTTTATGGGTTAAAACCATTTCTCCATCGATCATTAGTCTCACAAACCTTCTGGTCATACGAAGATATTGTCTCGTGTGATATCAAGACGGAAAAAGAATTCTCTAAGTCTTATGACTTTAAAGAAAATAAAGAAAAGAAGAGATCTTCTGATCAATCAAGAAATGGAAATAAGGGGATGAAGGGAAATGTTGAATAGCATTCCTGCAGTAAATGTGGGAAGAAACAGCCCAGTACTTTCTTGAAGGGAATGGGAGTCTGTTACAAGTGTGGTGAAAAATGCCACCATGCTCATTATTGCAAGGGAAAGAGAGTTGATGTCAATTTGGAATTCAATAATTGTAGAGAAATGGTATATTATGCAAATTAATGTCATAAGCGTCTTGGGAACTTACCTCATAATAGGTCAAGGGATCAGGGCCATGTTTATGCTATCACTACTGCTGATGTTGAAGCTCTGAAAGACGTGGTGGAAGGTAATTTTATGGTTTCCTCAAGATTAGAAATTGCATTATTTGATTATGGATCATCACATTGTTTCATATCTTCCCAATTTGCTATGAAAATTAGATATTTCCAATTTTATTTAATAAAGGAGTTGTCAGTTAAAACTCCAAATGGAAGTATCATTGCATCAATGGTTTGTGAATCAGTCCCCATTAGAGAAAATAAATTTTCATTATCCACTGATCTCATTGTCGTACCTATGATCAAGTTTGATATAATCCTCAGAATGGATTGGATTTCTAAATATTATGTAGAGATTTATTTTAAGAAGAAGGAGGTTACGATTTTTTATGATGATGATAAGGAACACCTTATCTTTAGAGAAGAATCGTCACCACCTAATTTTTATAAAGATCCACCCCCAGTTGCTCAACTAAATTCAATTATTGGGGAGGAAGATAATGAAATGAATGAGGGAGAGGAAAGAAATTGTTCAAATAGAGGATGTACCTATTGTGAAAGAATATGTGGATGTGTTTCCGGATGATTTACATGGATATCCTTCAGAATGAGAAGTTGAGTTTTTGATTGATTTAATTCCTGGATCAAGGCCTATATCGAAGACCCCTTATAGAATGTCCACCATGGAATTAGTTGAATTAAAGAAACAACAAGAGAAATTGAGTAATAAGGGATTTATTTTCCCTAGTGTTTCTCCATGGGGAGCCCATGTCCTTTTTGTTAAGAAGAAAGATGGATCTATGAGGATGTCCATTGACTACATGGAGATCAATGTAATAATAATAAATAACAAGTATCCTCTACCTCAAATTGATGATTTATTTGATCGACTGCATGGAGCTCAATACTTTTCAAAGATTGACCTTCGATCTGGATACCATCAGTTGTGTGTAAAGAAGGAAGACATTCCGAAGACAACATTTCGAACAAGGTATGGGCATTACGAGTGTATAGTAATGCCTTTTGGATTTACTAATTCACCATTTGTATTCATGGATCTAATTAATAGATCTTTCATGGAATATAAGGATGATTTTTTGGTGGTATTTATTGATGATATCTTTGTATACTCTAAAATCTACGAAAATCATGAAAATCACATGCACATTATCTTGAAGACTCCTAGAATACATGAATTATATGGGATGTTTAGCATGTGTGAATTCTGGATTCCGGAGATTTATTTTCTTTTCCATATTGTCTCCAAATATAGAATATATGTTGATCCTTCTATGACCAAGGAAATCTAAGAATGGCCAGCACCGACGAGTATAACTAAGGTACGCAGTTTTATTGGTTTAGCAGGTTATTATGGACGTTACGCCCAGAATTTTTCCCGGTTGGCTAACCCATTAACAATGCCCACACGTAAAGGGGTTAAATTTGTTTGGAAAAATGATTGTGAATAATGTTTTGAATAACTGAAGAGAAGATTAGTCAATGCTCTTATATTGACTCTACCACCGGGGAATGAAGAGTTCGTTATTTATAGTGATGCATCAATGAAAGAACTTGGTTGTGTCCTTATGAAGAATGATATGGTTATTTCCTATGTATCATGACAGCTAAAATTTCATGAGCAGAACAATCCAACTCATGATCTAGAGTTATCTGTAGTAATTTTTTCTTTGATGTTATGGAGACATTTTCTCTATGGTGAAAAATGTGAGATATATACCGATCACAAGAGTTTGAAGTATATTTTCTCACAAAAATAACTCAACATGAGGCAAAGTTGATGGCTTGAAATACTCAAGGATTATAATTTCCTGATACACTACCACCCCGGGAAGGCAAATAAGGTTGCAGATTCATTGAGTGGAAAAGATCATGGAGTTTTGAACATGATGAGTGTGGAAAGGGATCCTATTTTCATGGATCTAGTAAAGATGGATATGGGAATCACCATGGAGGGTGAAACATCAAAAAAATTCAAATGATTTTCAAACCATCTTTACTAGAAAGGATAAAGAGTTCTCAGGCCAATGATGATGAGTTGAAAAAGAAGATTAAAGCTTTGAATGATGGGCGATTGAGTGACTTTGTGTATGAATATGGAATTTTGAAATTGGGGAGGAGACTTTGTGTTCCTGATATACCTGATTTAAATAGGGAATTTTTTGATGATGCCCATAGTTCTAATTTCTCTATACACCATGGGAGCACAAAAATGTATAGATATTTAAAGGGACATTTTTGGTGGGAAAACATGAAGAGGGAGATTGCTGATTTTCTGTCAAGATGTATTGTTTGTCAACAAGGGAAAGCTGGAAGGCAATAGCCTGGTGGAGTATTGCAACCTCTTCCCATACCTAAGTGGAAATGGGATAATATTAAAATGGAATTTTTCATGGGAATACCAAAGACTCCTAGAAGGAATGAAGAAATATGGGTCATTGTTGATCGTCTCATGAAATCATCACATTTTCTTTCTATAAGAGAAGATCTACCACTTGAACGTCTAGAAAGACTATTTATTAACGAAGTAATGAGACTTCATGGAGTACCCCTATCAATTGTCTCGGATCATGATCCCTTTTTTACATCCCTATTTTGGAAAAGTCTTCAGAAGGGCTTGGATACTAAAATTCTTCTGAGTACTTATTACCACCCTCAAACATATTGACAATCAGAACGAACTATTCAAACCTTAAAAGACATTATGAGATCATGGTCACTTGACTTTCAGGGTATGTGGGATTAATATTTACCTCTGGTAGAATTTTCCTATAACAACAACTTCCATTAAAGTATTCATATGGCACCATATGAAGCGTTATACAGAAAGATATGCCGCACACCAACCTGTTGGGATGACGTTGGTGAAATAAAACTTGTAGTCCCAGAACTGGTGGACGAAACGATGGAAAAGGGAAAGGTTATAAAAAACCACATCAAAGCAGGTCAAAGTAGGTAGAAGAGTTATACTGACAACCGAAAGAAGGATTTGGAATTTCATGTATGAGATCATGTTTTCATGAATTTATCTCCGTGGAAGAGAGTTATACATTTCGGTAAGAAGGGTAAATTGAGTCCTAGGTACATCAGACACTTTGAAATTCTAGAACGAATTGGGGTTGTACCTTACCGTTTGGCAATGCCGCCAAGTCTCTCCAAAGTTCACGATGTGTTCCAAATATCATTGTTGATAAAATACATGTCTGACGTAAAAAATCTACTCACCTATGAGGAATTAGAACTGGAACCTGATTTGTTGTTTTGCGAAGAGCCCGTCAGGATTCATGATACAAGAGAACAATTACTGAGAAACCGGACGACTCGTCTGGAAAAGTTCTATGGAGAAACCATAAGATGGAAGAGGCAACGTGGGAACCCGAGGAATTTATGATGAAGAATCACCTGAGTCATTATATATAGTTATATAATAAGAAATTTCGAGGATGAAATTATTTAAAGGAGGGGAGAATGAAACACCACAAGCTTCCACGTTACGCTTCTCTTCCAATAATACAATAGCTTTCATTGTACACAACTTCGAGATTTTAACACACCACAACCAATAAAACTAGCTGTTATAAATAGTAATACCTACTTTTTGAAATTTTATAAATTTTATCTTTCAAATGTTCTTTATTTTTGGATTTGGTATATTGAATTTATCCTAGGGTGAAATTTGGGAACTTTTCGGATAACTTTTATATTTTGATGAATAGTTAAAATTATTAAATTTTAATTAAAAACAACATTTTAATAAATATAATTAATAGTGATAAATTATACTATGTAGTTGTTTTAAAGTATAATTAGAATATAATTTTACCATTTTATCGAATGGTGTTCATTAAAATTAATTTCACTTTTAGATTGGACATAAACAATTGTCAATCATTTGATTGATATTATTTCTTAAAAACACGCTATTTTTTTTGAAAATGGGAATTAATTATAATATTAATTAATGAAACTTATATGTTTTTAATTTTGTAAAATAGACATCATTTTTAAAGTTGTAATATCAAATATAGCTTAGAGTTATTTTTTGGTATTTTTCTGAAAAACTTCGATTTTTTATGAATAGTGAAACCACTAAGTGGCAGTTAAAAAACTGATTTCTTATTTAAATGAAACTTTACCACTTCTACAAATTGAATTTCAAAAAATCTGACATACATGGTTGTAACTAGGAAGTAAAATTTTGTTCAATTGGATGAAAATAATTTTTGGTGAATAGTAACTTTTAAGTTTTATTAATCGCGATTAATGGTAATTAATGTAATTTAAGGTAAATATAATGTTATAATAATGTGAAATTACCTTTACACTTGTCCTACACTTTTTGGATGAGTCAGGGCTGACCAAGAAATTCAATGGGTCAACATGGGGACCCCATGCAACAACTTGTGTAAGAAAATGACATTAATAACTTTTTATTTAAAGTAAAATTAAAATTGTCACAAACATGTGTTGTTTTACTAAAATAATTATTACATGGAGTTATATAAGTTAACTTTTCAACTATAAATATTCATTGGGAAGCAAAAAACATTTCTTACATCATTATATTTGTTTACATATTAAATAAATTATATTTTTTATGACACCTTGATGATACAACGATTACCTCATTAATTAACGATAAAATGAAAAGATAATGTAAAATCTAGGACATAAACTTGTCAAAAAACTATTGGATGAGTATATTTATAACCCTTATCACCTTATCCTCGAAATATAAAATTTTGGTACCTTTAAAATCCGTAACTCATTATATAATAAAGTAACATTTCTTGACATTCCAGGAGTGCCCCTCCACTCCTTTTATAAAAGGCCCCCGACTCTACCACCTTATTCACACCGTCAAGCCATTTGTCTCGGCCAACCTCTGCCCAAAAACTGTGCCAAATTCCCTCTCTTACTCCTAGAAGCCTCACTTTGGGCAGAATTATTCCCAAGGATGCCTTTGGATCAAATCAAAAAGAGTTACCTGATTTTAAGGTAATGTCTTCTCTTATGTTCTTTTATTTTATTTTTCTTCTCCAACCCCTTAAACTCTTTTAATTACTTTCTTTTGTAACAACACCAATATCTTCAATATACTATAATGTTTTTATGAGAAGGATTTTATTTACACTTGCAGACACATTCATCTAATGGTTAAAGAACATACTGTTTCTGTGGGTGGCAAATTACTGCCTCACGAAACGATGATTGTTCATCCTTCTTTTAACACCTCTCTTGGTGGCCATTAAGATGTCACTATATTTATATATGATATATATTATGTTTATTTTTTTTCTTTATCCTTCTGTATTTTTCATTTATGGCATACCTTTATGATTTCCATTATGGGTAAACGCGATAATTTCATTTTAGGAAGTGCAGACTACCTCCCCCTAAAAGTGATTTGAATCGTTAATGCCATATGTGGGACGTATAAAGGATGGATTATAGATATTATATATGATATTATACTGGATTTATAATATTCCTTTATATCATTATGATTTAATTCTATTAAATACAAAATAGAAATGAATGTAGCGTTCATGCGTACGTACGGCTTACCATCTCCATGAATGACGCGTTTCATTTCCTACCACTAAATGTTATGTAATATTATAAATTAATGTATATAATAGATATGTATGATATATATGATATCTACATAATGAATATAATTTTGGATATAATGGATATTTCACCACATGAACAACATATAATTATAATAAGTTTATTTTTGACTCAAGTATCAAAGATCGACAAAACGACTGTTATTAACTTAAATAATTACATAATGTTCATAACATGGAAATAATTAATATAAAAGGAATAATTAACTTGAAAAGGTTCTTAAGAAAGTATAAATTTACTCTAGTTTATTATTCAAGAGGTTAAAGAACGATCAAGTCAATTCGGACATGAGGTAAGGGACTTCGTATCAATCTCCTTTCATTGAGACATATTTTGTTTTATACACAACATTTATTTATACAGTGTATAAAACCCTTTGACTTTTATGTTTATTCAAAAGGAATCTTTTTATACGAATCTTTTTAAGAGAAGACAAAAAGGAATGTTTTTTTGACGTACGTATGCGGCGACAACGACTTCTCCGCCATCGTGACCATTATTTGAGTTTCAGCTTCCTCTATAAGCCATATCCTTTTTTAAATGAAAAATAAATATCATGATTTTCTTTTATTTTATTTTGGTATTGAAAATGGTTTTGATAATTTTTGTTTATTATATCAATGTGTTGTATTGATAACTTGTGACTGAAATGTGGAAATAATATGATTCATTTATGCATGTTTTATGTGATATGATTATGTTATGTTTTATGATATGTTTAAAAATTTTCATATAAGGAATGGATTGGAGTTAATATGTGATGGGTGGAGCCCGCTATAGCTCCTTGATTCATCAGTAGGTCTCATGAGACAAACTAGTGTCTTGGCACGAGGCCTTGAAAAATATTATTTGTAGTATTGGCACGAGGCCTTGATACATGGTTATGATAGTCTGGAATTATGCATTCCATCATTATGAAAGTTGTTATTGATATTGCATGTGATTATTTGACTAGTATACTATCAATGTGAATAAGTAAATAGAATTATTTCATTTCATTTTTTCCATATTATGTTGATGTTCAAGTTTAAAAGGATTTTTTTAGTTATACATTTCCTTAAATGTTTATGCGTATTAATAAAAGTTTCTGTTGTATTGTTATCCTTACCGAGCATCTGAGATCACCCCTTTCTATGTTTTATTTTCCCACAATGTGAAGAAATATTTTATTACTGACCTACATGGATAGTCTGAAGGGGATATAAGTGTGGACTATGGAGACTATGTTATTGTGATTTTCACATTATGATGTAATGTAACATTTATTAGTGTATCTAGTGTTTCCAAGGCTACTAAACTAATCTGTCATTTGAGACATGATCTTTTTTTATCATGCCAATGTTATGCAATAAAGAACCGACTCTGGGTAACTAGTGTCGGGGTGTTACAGGACAGGATGATACAAAGTGGTATTGGGGATTTTTTTTCCTCTTTTTCTTACTTTATTGGGTCAATGAAGAGACCATGAAACTCAAATTTGGTAATGAGACTATGCCTAGGATTATCTCACCCACATACTGGGGAATCCAAAATTTCATTTTATTGGTAATAACTGTTATTCTTGAGTTGTTACAATTTTATGGATTTCACCATTGGGTGACCGACTTGCTTCATGCCATTAATATTATTTATAAAATTGTTAACCTTATGAAATTTCTTGTACCATTTACAAATTATATGAAATAGTATCAATCATGAATCATACTAGGCATAATAGTAGTATAATTTCATGAATTATGTTAATCCGTATTTACTATTCATCAGGAATTTTCTATGTTTCTTGTGATTTATATTTATGACTTGTTGTGATTTTTTTATTATATATAAAAATCTTCCAATTCTTCTTGTAGGAACGAGTTATGATTTGGATTATGTGGATTCCCAATTTCAAATTAAAAGGTGTATAAGAAATTATAAATTTGGATGTTGATCCCCCTAATTAATTCATTTAAAGGGAATTTAAATACATAAATGAATCAAAATTAATACCTCATTTGAAATGAAGCATTCACCTTATATGTGGTAATGTTATACTTGGTTCTAACTATACCTAGTAGTGGGTAGT
Organism: Viscum album; assembly: GCA_963277665.1. Lineage (NCBI taxonomy): Eukaryota > Viridiplantae > Streptophyta > Magnoliopsida > Santalales > Viscaceae > Viscum > Viscum album. The sequence goes on along the minus strand of OY728157.1, from coordinate 193,581,578 downwards.
AGGCTGTGATTCTAGTTAACTTAATGTGACCTTTTTTTACCACTGAGGGCTTTCCTTAAGAGCTGGTAGAGAGGTTTGTTTCATTTTTTAGAAGGTTTTTGTGTCTGCCATTTCTTTACCATTTCCCTTATCTGTTATAAATCAGGTATGAGTAGTGATCTTGGAAAATTATAGTGTAATTCCACTATGACAACTGCATGATGTAATCAAAGAGAGTGGTAATGAGCATACTCCTAAGGTGGTGGGACCTGAGACACATGTAGTACATCCTATAGTTTCACCTAAGGAACCTCTAATAGATCTTACATTGGGTGAAAATACTCAATTCCCTGATATATTTCTTCAGTTCATGTATTCAATTCAGGGTGCTCCTCGGCTTGCATATACTATGGAAGAGCTGACAAGGGGCTTTCAGTAGCAACATACTCTGACCTTCTCGGGGGATAATGGACCTCGTGTTATTGGTTCATGGATAGAGGACATGGGATCTATCTTATAACTTCTTGTGAAACCTACAAAGCAGAGGGTCAATCTTGCTACCTACATGATATGTGATCTGCTAAGTGCTGGTGTGATGACATCCCTCACGTTGAGAATCACTGGGGTGTAGTTTGAGTATACATTAAGAAAGACTTCAATGATAAATTATTCCTATAGACCCTGAGGGAAGATCATGCTTTCGATTTCATGAATCTTCATAAGGGAACTATTAATGTGCTAGTTTATTCTTCTTCTTACACTAAACTCCAGAGTTTTACCCCATCTCTGGACGATGATGAGTTGACAATTGCGAGATGTTTTGAGGACAGGTTTGGTTATGCTATTTGACTGTAGGTGGATTTATTTTAGTGGAATAACATTACAGATATAATGAACCAGGACCTAATAAATTAATACAATTTAAGAGAGGGTGGTCATGTGATCTAGGTTGTTTCAATTCTGAGGTAGGGTGATGGTTCTTCTAGCAGCAGGAAGTGCTATATCGAGGGAGTGTGTGAGGGTGGTTTCATCTAGGTGACATGAGCTGAAATATCCATAGTGTGTCACCATTGTGTAAGGCTAGGCCAAAATAATCCTCAGCGCATGAGGAACCTGATAAAATTACATGCTTGTGGAAGGATGGGTTACCTTCAACACTTCTACTAGACTTTTCCTCCAACATCTAGTGAGACAATTTCCATACCGACACATCTATCAATTATAGGATCCATAAATCCACATTATCCTAGGATTTTTTCTTCTAACAACTTATCAGACTGATGTGGTAGTGGGAGTGGCCAAGGTAGTCGATCCTAGAGCTTCAATGACAATAGGATGGATCTACTCAAGCTAGCGTGATAGTATCTTAGTGTCGTGGTTCATGCCATATTTATGCAGTGCAATCAGCACTTGAGGATCATAGTATAAGTACATCAACAGTAAGAGGCACTATTCTAGTATCCTATACTTTTCTTTATGGCCTTTTGAAATAGTTTCATCACAATCCTTTATATCTTATAGGGTTGTGGAAAGCTTCGGTCTTTTAATTTAGTACTTATCTGGTGTCATGTCTCTCAACAGACTTTTAGGAGTAAGGAATGAGAGTATACACCAGTGTCCAGAGTGCCCCCTTGAAATAGGTGGGTTCTTTTTCTTATGGATTTTCTTTTTTCCTTGAGATGATTGGATTCAATTTCATTCATGGTATGGAAGATATTTTGCCTTATAATTCCCAAGAAGATTTATATTACCACCAAGTGTCAATCACATAACCTAAGGGAATCATGTATATCCATAAGGGAGAATGGGACATCCAAGTGAGACAATATAGACCCAAGCATATATGGCTAGGTAGGGTGACAACCCAGATGGTGAGTCTCCTTATAACCGATCATAGATACAATTTGTATAATTCCCTCCAATAGTGGATTGTTTCAGGGATCTCTTTCATGATGATTTCTTTAGCTTACTTCAAAAGAGGGGGGTTGAGTTCACCATCAAGCTAGTTCTAGGTGTGGAACCATTTTCCATTATTTCTTATAGAAAGACACCTATATAACTCCATAAACTCAAGAAGGATCTTTAAGATCTTGAGGAAAAAGTTTTTATACAACCCAACACATCACCATTGGATTATTCTATCATTTTAACCAAAAAGTTAGATGGTACCCTTATATTATGCATAGATTACAGTCAATTGATCCAGATTATAGTGTATAACCGGTATCCATTGCCTCATATTTATGAACTCTTAAAATAGATCCAAGGATAAACCATTTTATCTATGTTCTATATGAGGCCAGGCTTCCATTAGGTGCATGTGAGACCATCAATCATACCACACACAAAATTCTTTAGTAGGTATGACTTGTATGATTACTTTATCATGCCTTCTATCATGATTAATGTGACTAAAGACATTATAGCTCTGATGAATTAGGGTTTCCACCCATATCTTGATTCATTTTTGATAGTCTTCATAGATGAAATATTAATGTGTTTTTTACCTAGACACAAACATGCTAATCATCTTGATATCATGATGAATACTTTGAATGAGAATCAAATATATACAAAGAACATTAAATTCCACATTTGGATCAATATGGTTTAATTCTTGGGATATATTATATATTAGGCAGGCATGGAAGTTGACCCCAAAAAGGTGAGCATCATTTTTTTTGGGAGCATCTCAGGAATGTGTTTGACATAAATTGCATCTTGGGGCTATCTGGCTATTACAAGAAATTCATCCAAGACTTCTCATGCCTAGAAGCATCGCTTAAAATCCTCACCAAGAAGGGTGTGAAGTTTGTTTGGTATGAATCCTTTGAGGCATATCTTCAAGAGTTAAATGGGGGACTCACTTCAACACATATCCTAATTCTTCTTAAGTCAGTAAGAGGCTATACTATATACTGTGATGCTTCCAGGATTGGAATGAGTGAAATTTTGATGTATGGTGATCAATTTGTGGCATATATGTCCTGCAAACTGAGGTCTCATTAATAGAATTACCCAATGCATGACCTCAAGCTATCATTGATGGTTCATTATCTAAACTATTGGAGGCACTACTTTTATGGAGGGAAATATTTTTTTTACACGGATCATAAAATTCTCAAATAAATCTATACATATTGAGATTTGAATCTCAGGCAGTGCAGGTGGGTGGAAAACCTACAATCATTTAATTTTGAGATTTATTACACACCTAGAAAGGGAAATGTCATAGATGATTCATTGATCTTGATGATGTAGAAGAAATCCATCAAGGGGGAATGTAGTGAGTGGAAGTTGATGGCTCTCTTCTCTGAGATGAATCTTGATGTTTAGGAAGAGGATGATAAATGAGTCTTAGTAGCTCTAGTAATTAAAAAACCCCTTCTAGAGTAGGTTTGGAGGAGGTATATATTATAATATAATAGACTCATATTGAGGGAGAGCATCATATGAGATAAGCACCATTTTGTTTTGGTTTTTGATAACATTGAATCCTTGATCTTCTATGGACACAAATGGGTGCCTACAGATATATGGGAAGAGATGGTGTGGGAATCAAATGCCTCTGTTTGGGTAGTTCATCCTAGTCTTACCATGATGTAAAAGGATATACATCTTCAGTATTGGTGTCTAGGTATGTAAAGTTAGATAACAGGTTTCATCACTCAATGCTCCACCTGGAAGTAGGTGATGGCAGAGAACCAGTGACCTACTAGACTCCTACAACCTCTCTCGATTCTTGAGTGAAAATGGAATTCCATCACCATGGATTTCATGATAGACATTATGAGATCCCCTTTGGCTATAAATTAAATATGGGTAATCATCAAAAGGTTGACCATGGTTTCACACTTCTTAACTATCTAGTAAACCTTCGTTGTTGATGAACTAGGACGGATTTACATCTGGGAGATGGTGCGAATACATAGTATACCTCGTTCTATCATTTTGAACTGATACATCTCTTTCACATCATAGTTCTAGAAAGGGCTATATAAGGAACTGGGTTCATAGGATCTCTTCAGTACAAAATTTCACCAACAAAATAATGGGAAGTCAAAGTAGACAATACAGATGTTAGAGGATATGAATCAAGCCTACATAATAGATTTTGGAGGTTCATGGGAAAAGAATATTCATCTGGCTTAGTTTACCTGCAACAACAGTTTCTGGAAATGATTCAGATGTCTTCATATGATTCCCTATAAGGAAGATTCTATTGTTCACCTTTATAATAGATTGAGGTTTGGGAGGTGGAAATACTTTGTCCTGGTCTCTTTTAGGAGACTTCAGAGAAAGTCCAGATGATTCAAAAGTATATGGCTACAATTCAATATAGGCATAAGGCTTATACCTATCATCATCATAGATCTTTTGAGTTTGAGCTGGGACATCAGGTACTTATACATGTATTACCTAGAATGGTTCATATATGAATTAGGAGATGGGGAAAGTTATCACATTCTTATTTTGGGCCTTTTGAGTTAGTGGAGAGAGTTGGGAAGGTAGCCTATCGGTTGATGTTACCTCATAGTTATCATGGAATGCATGATTTCTTTTATGTATCCCAGATTTGATAGTATCATCCGGACCTATCTCATTCGTTTTACAATGAGGATATTGAGATAGAAATGGATTTTTCCCTAGAGATCATCTAATACATATCATTTATCAGTGCACAAAGGCTCTCTAAGGTTGGTCAATTCCAATGGTTTAGGTGCTATGGTAGCGTAGATGCGTACAAGAAGAGACATAGGATTAGAATACCGACATTTGGTTAATGTGGCTAGAACATTTCCAAGATGAAATATTACCACCCTTGGAAGAAAAAATCATTAATGATTTCTCCTAATGAGGCAAGGTTGTGACATCCTGGAATTTATAAATGGTTCATACCATTCATTTGTTGTTCAATTTTCTTCGTTTAGCCTATATAATGATGACTAATGGATTCTAGGGGGTTCTATATGTGTCAAGGTCTCATTCGAAACATGGTTCCCCAAAAATTAAAGGGTCATACTGGGCCGCATGGCTAATAGAAATTATAATGCCTCTCCCTCATAGTTTCCCAAAATCATGTGGTTATAGAAAGTGGGGTGTTATGGGACCCATGATTTTTCTAAAAGTATACAATCATATGTGCATGGAAATGTGGCCAACTACTTGTTTTTGGATAGTGTCTTATTCATAGTTTTCACATAGTTAGACAAACTTCATGCCTAATGGTTTAGGATACCCCTTTTAAGTAGTGACTTGGTGCATGGTGGGTGCATAGTTTAGCCAACTGTGTGCGCAAACCATGCATAATTTTTTAGGGTGAAATACCCATTTTCCATTAACTAAGGTTTTAAAACGTCCTCTTCTTTATCCCTCTATTCTCTAGTAGTTGAACCCCCCTCCCTTACACATGAGATCCTCCTCCCTTCTTCATAGCATTTGTGATAACTCCTTCTACCATACTCAAAATATCTCAATATTGGAAGCATTTTCAATCCATAAAAAATATCTTCAATCCTATTATTTTATGTTTCAAGATTTCTCTATCCTCTATTACGCTATCAAAGAGTGAATATTTTCCTTATTTTCTAGTCGTTTGACGATTTATTCATTTTCACCCATTATATGTTAAATGAAGCCTCGAAATTGGATGAGTGTAGTGCTACTACACCATGTTAGGTGATCTAAGTATACACCGCTTTTTTAATTTCTTTAAAGTGGTTATGTTGTTGTGCTACTCATTAGAACCTTCTGAAGATGACTTATATTTGTTAAAAATAATTAATTGAATGTATTTTCATATTCGAAAATTTCTAAGTGAGTAGAGAATTAGAATCATGGGTGATCAATTTGATCGAATCCACCCAAACAGGTATACTTACCCTTTAGAGCCCTTATTCGCAAACCACAAATGTTCAAACACCTATTTATATGTAAATTAATTTTAAATAAAGATTTAAATGGAAAATTTAATTTAGATGTTAACCATTAGTGTGTGGGTGTGTGGTTTGTACCATTTTAAATGTCTTAATTTTTAAATATAATTGAGATTGAAATATGAACCATGGGTTAGTCCCTTTCTTGAAATTTTCTATATTCCATGATCATTGACAAGGCCTAATGATTTATGCATTATGACTTTTTTATGCTTTTTTCCATATATGCATGTTTTATAGCGTCAAATCATATGGTTATGTCATAAGATTAAGCTATGTTCCTCTTACCTTGAAATGTTTTCTTAATTACATGCACTTATTGCCTTATGTCATAATTTATTAGATTGAATTGGATATTATACTTGGATTGATTATTAGAATGTGATATTTACATGCCTTATTGATGACATGTGATTATATTTGTAATGTATTGTGAGTTTTTATTTGATTATTATGCCTCACCTTCTACGTGATAGGAGAGAACATGGGTCCCAATTTAACGACGTTGTGGATGGAATCACAATGTCCGGTTTGGATCAACATGACATGCTAGGAGTGATACATTGGATTTACATGTATGGGATCTCTAGGAGGATTACATATCCTCATGAGTAACACTGGTACCCTAGGGGAGAAACCATGTATGGAACTGTTGTCATGATGGAAATGGTGAGCCTCATGTGATGCTTAGTTCCCTGTATGAGATACATTGTATGGACTCAGAGTCACCATTCCATGGGTTATATATGGAATTCCTTTATGGATTTCCTTGGATAAACATAGTGGTATTGGATACATTGGAGGCACATTTATAGACCCTTGGGTTTCTTTATAGATCCCTAAAGAATAAGATTGGGTTTTATCTACCCTGGTTGATTCATTTATGATAGCCTATGTATTTATCATATATGTCATAAAGGTAACATGGTTCAGAAATTTGACATAGGCCAAAGAAGTTGGTATTGGTTGGTCATTCAATTAAGAATGCATACCAAATTGTTTAATATATTCTTTTTTATTTCTCTTCATTTATTATATATGGAACACTATTCACCTATCTTTCACACAAAATGTATTTATATAGACACCATTGGTAGTGGCCTACTGAGATTGTATCTCACACCCTGATTATGCAACCTCTGGTACCCATGAAAACTTCATGATTGTAGGTATTGATAAGGGGAAACCTGTAGCTTATAATTCTTGATTGTTCTTATAGGTTAGACCACGGGGTAGAGGACCAAGACTATGCTCTAAATTCATGTAGTTATAGTTTCTTCATCTTTTTATATTTTTATAACATTTAGTATATGCTTGTATCCCCTGCTCCCTGTGCACTTTCATTTCTGTATAGCATCATGATATCATCACCATTTTGAATCAATAATTTATTCAGTTTCTACTAGTTATTTATTTATATTGTTTGAGTTTACTTCCATTATTTTTTCTAATTATTACCTACTACTTGTGGTTTTTCTCAATATGATCTATGAGGGTATAGTCTCCCCATGAACACATCTTAGTCCCTCGATACTAGTCAATAACCTTTGGAATTAGGGGAGGCATGATTGAGGTCATTTGGCCACCTTCTTGAGTCATCGTTAAGTGGTACTCAAGGAAGGATTATTATTTACCATTGGTGGAGTTTTCTTATAACAATAGATTTCGTTCATGTATTCAAAAGGTGTCATATGAAAAATTATATGGTATGAGATGTCACAAAAAAACATGATGGGATAAATATGGTTAAAGGAAACTTATAGGCCCAGAACATATTGAAAATACAACAATGAAGGTAAAGGCTAATAAGAATCACATTAAAGAACCTAAAACTAGAAAAATGAGTTATGCTGATAATCGGAGCAAATATTTGGGAATCCATGTTGGTGATCAAGTTTTTCTGAAATTATATCCATGGAATGGTATTATATGTTTTGGTAAGAAATGGAAATTGAGCCCCAAGTACAATAAACCCTTTGATATTATTGAGTGAATTGGATTTGTCACTTACCATTTGAGAATGTTTCCGAACCTCCCAAAAGTAAAATATTTTTTCATATATATTTTCTAAGGAAGTACGTTCCAAACCCAACACATTTGATCACCTCTAACGAAATAGAGTTGGAACCTAAACTATCTTACTTTGAAGAACCCATCCAGATTATGTGAACACATAACGTAGAAACATTTTTAAAACCAATTTTAGGGAAATATTAATATATTATACCTTATATTATGAATACTGGAACATTATTTGTCCTAGGTGACATGAAAAAAACATCGAGTGAATTCACTATTTTAAAAAATTACAAGTGTGTCACTCACCCCACTTATAAAAGTGATTTTTATATCCTATCTATTTCAAACTGTAAAAAAACTTTTTGAGGTCAATAACTACAAATATGACTCCCCAAAATTACTCCCATAATCCTAGAATCCTTATCTTTGGTATAAATACAACTTAAGAAGGCATTAGTGTAAACCTAAGGAGGATACCCAAAAAAGAGGTAATGTTCTTCTTAAAGCATTTTTATTTTATTTCTTTCTACACATACTTCAATTTATATTATTCCATTATTATATAATAACACCATTATATTTTATCTACTGATATATTTTATGTTATGTTTATGACCTACAACTTTACACACTTCTATTAGATGGGTTAAAAAATCATCATTTGTGTGACTGGTAGGCTACAACATCGCGAACTGATGTCTTTTTTTTCCATTAACACCATTCATGGTTGGGAATAATTATAGATTTATGGTTTATATATGATATATATATTTATTATTTATGATGTTTTTATTCTTTTTTAATTATTATATTACACATACATTAATGCTTTCCATTTTTCGGTAATATCACAACATCGCTCGTGTGTACGACGGACTACCACCTCACAAAGTAATATAATTCAATCAAGCTTTACATGGAATATATTAAGATTGGTTTTAGAAAAACATATGTGATATATATGAAATAACAATTACACTATAATATATATATCTCATATAATTTTACTTCTTTCAATATGACAAGAAATTGAAACAATGATCACACATATGTATGACCTACCGTCTCTATGAATTGTGTATTTCATTTCCTATCACCAAATTTTATGGATTAATATAAATATATATAATGAATATATAAGAAATTTAAACAATTGTATAAATTATTTATATGATTAAATCATGACTGAATTAATAGGAACAGAAAATAACAAGTCGAATCATACTTGAAAACCAGACAATTATCCCCCAAAACAATGAAAATAATGAAAGATTATATACAAATGGGAGATAAAATGTTATAGAAGGATAATAAATGATATAATTATAATTAATTTGGTTATGGTATTATAACATAACATACATAAAACCATTATACATGTTTTTAAAATGTTTTTAACCAAAATGAAGTGTATCGTAAGATATTTCGTCTCAATTTACATTTCATTGTGACTTAATTTTTATTATAGACCAATTCACTTTTATAAGGTGTATATACTGAACCTTTGACATATAATATCATGAATAATTCATTATTAATGGTATTTTAAGTTTCAATTTGAGTTATTTTATTCAATGGGAATTGATTTAAAAATTACCAAGTGATAAATGTTATTGTGAAATCTCACTTTCTTTTGTGATTGTTAACTTTATCTTGAAATAAAAACTTTGTTGTAATCATTTTTTATTAGAAATTAAATTAATATTATATATCCATATTATTTTGTAGTTTATATGATTATTTATTAAACTATATACCATTTTTATATATGGTGTTTACTTTGAATGTTATTTGATTAACTAGGAAAATATTAATAAATATGTACCCTTTACTCAATACAGATATTTAATAAGGCACATTTTTTATGAATTAAATTGATTATTCAATATATTAATAACACAATGGAATTTTATGACTTGGGTTGGGGCCTATTTCAATTAATCCCCTTGATTCCTCGATAGTCTCGTGAGATGAATCAGTTGGCCAAATCAGATAGGGTTTTACGCAGTTTGTTTTAATAGTTTTATGAAAGGTCTTGACGATAAATGTTAAATGTTCTTAAGAAACATGTAATCAAATATATAAGAATTTAATTAATTTATAATTCAGTTTTTGTTATTTTAAATTATATTTTTTCTATGAAATTATCTATGGATTCATTTCATTCTCATTTTATTTATTAAATAACATGTATTTCAGTTATTTATCTTTCCATATTCGTTATGGCTTATGTAGATATTTATGTGGAATGTGTGTTAAGTTTTATACCATGGAATATTTATTATGATTATTTATTAGTTATATATTTCATTTTACATAACCCGTACTTATTATTTTAATATCACCCTTATTTTGATTCATTTTCTTCGGATATGAAGATGAATTCTTAGAATGATTTTGAAGGATGTCAAGATTTTACTTTTGTGATGTTTTATTTTCGTTCCCAATGTAATATGGGTATCATGTATATAATTTTGTTTTAAAAAATTGCTAAAAAAATTTGTCCTTTGAGATTTTAATCTTGTATTTATGCCAATTTAATAAAGTAAGGTACCAGCTCCAGGCTAATGAGGTTGGATTCGTTATAGTTGGTATCAAATGAATTTTTGTAGAATACATGGAACCTAGATTTAGGAAAACATATATTAGGGAAAAAATCTAAGATTTAATTTTATAATATGTATAGAATAACATCCTAATGTTTTGGTAAGGTAGATATTATGTGGGAATTCCTAGAAATACATCCGTATCTAGACACAAAAAGTGGACATGGTTCTGGAACTGATATACCAACGGGTAATAACATTGAAAATGGTTTTTTGGGCATGACTCGAGCATAATGTCGTACATGAAAATGGGCCTTAATTTTCACCTAGTTTGACACACCCATGGAATAATCTTAGTATAATTCACATTTTCTTTTCAAACCAATTTGAATGATTTAAAATAAAAATATCCCCAAATAAACCAATGTTTAAAATTCTGAGACTAATAGTGCATAAAATTTTAAGTTATGTTGAGAATTTAACCATATTTTTAATTATAAATTATTTTTTAAAATTTATAACTTCATAAGATAATTTAGTATATTTCATTTTTTAGAAATTTATTCTGGAAGGGAGAGTAACATCAATACCTAAAGACAATGTAGATATTTTCATACCGAGTAGACCAATACAGCTATCATTAGAATGGAGAAAATTATGTCTATATTAGGGTTTATTAATCAAGTTATGAAAAATAATCATCCCCTAATTGATCAATCTGTTCCACAATGAAATTCTCTAATTATGAATTTCTTTACATGATAGAAACTCCCATCATTTAGTGGTCCTACTAATCCAATTGTAGTTGAGAAATGGATTAAGTCTCTAGAGAAGATATTTATGGATTTGGGATGTGTAGAAAAAGAAAAAGGTTGCACTTTTCATGTATTTTCTCAAAATTGATGTTTAGTAATGGTGGTTTTTTATTAAGAATACTATGGTGGAAGAAGAAATAGAACTCATAGAATTTAATATTTTTAAGGATATGTTATTAAATAATTATTTCCCTCATGTGAAACAAATTAAGATTAATAGAATGTTCCCTATGTTAAATAAAAATGATAAATAAAGTGATCTGGATTATGAATATACCTTTACCTTGTTATATAGTTATTCCAAAAATAACATATGCAACATGGTGTGAAAGATCGACAATTTCTTTGATGGGTTTAAGTCAAGACTCTAAAGGGTGATGGTATGTAAAACCATTTTCTCAAATAATGAAATAGCTTTATGTGCCATAAAAATGGTTAATTAATTCCCTATATTCTAAATATTCAAGGGAAATCAAAAGAATAAGAGGTCATCTGAACAACATGAAAAATGAAATGCATCAAAAATGAAGAAATAGATGAATAGATTCCAAGTGTAAAAGAATTGTGGTTGGAATCACTCTAGGAAATGACTAATGGGAATACGAGTTTGTTATAAGTGTAGGATAAAAGGTTATAATGGTAAATATTTAAGGGGAAGGAGGAAAACACTAATATTCAATGTTTAAATGGAAATTAGAATTGGAATTATGAAAACAAATGACTTAAGTGTCAATAGAATCTTCTATAAAAGAGGCCAATGGGAGATGGACAAGATTATGTGGTCCACAAAACTGATGTAGAAGCACCCAATGATGTGTTTGGAGGTACATTAATCCTATATTACAATCTATCCAATGATTTATTTTATTTTGGATCATCGAACTCTTTTATATCTACCCAGTTTTTGGAAAAAAATTAGACATTCCATTTTTGATTAAATATGGGAATTGTCAGAAAACACTCAAAAGGTAATTCTCATTATAATAAATATGTGTTGGGTAGTCCATGTTATGACTCATAAAAATTATTTACTTTATGAAACTTTTATCATATATTTGGTTGAATTTGATGTAATACTCGATATGGACTAGATTTCAAAGTACAAAAAAAATTATTGTAAGAATATGGAAATTATGATTTTTGAGGAAGATGTATAATTCCTTATATTTAGATCAAAAAATTCATTATCTGATTCTTATCTAGATCCACCCCTAGTAGCTATTCTAAATGAAATTATTGTGATAGAAGAGAAAACAACATCATGGGATAAATAATTTAATCGTCAAATTGAGAATGTAGCAACTGTACATGAATATCATGATTTATTTCTCTAAGAATTACTTAGACATCCCCTAGAGAATGAAGTTGATTTTTCGATTGATTTAATATACTATGAAATACCAATATCAAAGAATCCCTATATGAGGGACACTGCAGAATTAGTGTAGATGGAGAAACAAATAGAGGATTTGTGTCATAATGGTTTTATTCACCCTAGTGTTTCTCCATGGGGAGAACCTATTCTATTCATTAAGAAGATGTTAGGATCCATGAGGTTGTGCACTGATTATAAAAAAATCCATGCTATTATGATAAAGAAAAAGTATCATCTACATTTTATTTATGACCTTTTTTATCAATTTCACAGAGCCTAATGTTTTTCAAATAATGATATTCATTCTAGTTGTCATAAATTTTTAGTAAATAAAGAATATATTCGTAGGAAATATTTTTAAACGAGGTATGGACATGACAAGAATATAGTAATGTCATTTGGATTAACTAATAAATCTACTATTTTTATGGATCTAATTTATAGATTATTTAAGAAATATCTTGATGATTTTTTTGGGTCATAATTAATGATATATTTGTGTATTATAAAATCTACGAGGACTATGAGAATAACTTTCTGATCATTCATGAGTCTCCTAGATGGAACGAGAAATATCGGAAATATAGTGAGCATAATTTTTGGTTTCAGATAGTTTATTTTCTTGACCATATTGTATCTAAAACTATAATCTCAATTGATCATGCAAGAAAAAGGCAGTCAGAGAATGGCCTACACCAACAAACATAATTGAGGCACATATTTTCATTGGTTTGGAAAGTTACTATTAGAGATTTATTCATAATTTTACCAAATTTTCTAACCACTTATCAAATATTAAATGTAAATGGGTTACGTTTTTTTGTATATAGGAAAGTCAAGAATGTTTTGATGAACTAAATATGAGATTGTTCAATGCTCTTATTTTGACTCTACCATCTAGAAGTGATGGGTTTGTGATATATAGTAATTCGTAAAAAAGAGACTTGGTTATGCGCTAATGCAAAATGATAAAGTTATTGCATATGAATCAAGGTAATTGATGATTGGAAGGCAGTCTCTTCCCTAAATTTGAAGAGTTATCTAGGACCTAATGGCTTCCTAGGATCCTTTTATGTGGTATCATGGATATAATTAAATATGAGACAGTGGGAATCATCAGAAATTTTATTAGGGGAGGTTTGTTTCCAAGTGTATCCATTATGACTAAAATGGTTCTTTTTCCAAAGGTGTGAGACCCTCTCCCAATTAGTCTGTATAGACACATAATACTGTGTAACTTCTTGTACAAGGTACTAGTCTTTATTCTCAACAGAAGTCTAGCACCTTATATCAAACATCTTGTTTCAGAGGAATAACATGGTTTTTTTCAAGGCAGGAACATCCAAGGTGCTCTCAGGATGGTTCAAGTGATGATTGGAGATATTAATGTTAAAACCCTGGGATCTAATATTGTCATCAAGGTAGACATAGACAAGGATTATAACCAAATGGAATGGTGTTTTATTATCAAGGTTCTAACTGATATGGGATTTTTGGTTGGTGATTCTTCTCCTCTTTATATGTTATAACTCCACCTGGTTTTCTATCACACTTATGGAAAAAATCTTTGGTTTTTTCAATGATGTCTAAGGTATTAGACAAGGGGACCCTTTATCTCCAGGTCTCTTCATATATTCCCATGATGCTCTTAATAGATCCTTGTCAAAGAACATTGCTGATGGATCCATTATCAACTATCATTATAGACCCAAAATTAATGGCATATCACATTTACTTATTACGGATGATGCCATGATATTTTCTAATGGGATTGGAAGGTGTATCTAAAATCTCAACAATGTTTTGGATGATTATAGTAATTGGATTGGGAAAAAAATCAATAATAATAAAAAAGTGGTGTCTTCATTGGAAATAATTTTCCATAAATAAGAAGTAAGACATTAAAAGATTTTCTCAAAATTGGAAGTAAGGACATTCCAATTATCTACTTGGGTGACCTTATTGCTCCGGGCCATATTCACATCCACTTTTTTTAGGGTCTGGAGGAAAAAATTGCTAGTTAGATCAAAAACTGGAAAAATAATTTTCTCTCGTAAGTATACATTAGTGATGGAATATCCCAATTATCATTTGATATGTTTATGGAAACGAATTTAGGGCCATACTCATGAGCTTCAATTAATTGCATGTTGGATTATAGGCTAAGGTATCACAAGCTATTGGAATCAAAACTGGGAATGATCAAAGATGGGATTTCTAGGGTGACATTCTCTATTAATATCATTTAAAAAATCCATCTGATACCATCTTATCATCTGATCCACCTTGAATTCTATGTAGAGATAAGTGTTTGAGAATATAATCCTGAATGAAGTTATGGAGAAGTTGGATTCCATGTTATCTCCTTCTTGTTTATTCCGCATCAAAGAGAACCGATCGATTCAGCGTGGTCCTTCTAATGGTAATATATAGGGTGTGATTCTCTATTGTTCTGAAATAACTTTAAAATTATATTTCATGGTATAACATATCAGAATTCATGATTTATCAATAGAAAAAGAGATTTGGCGGAAGGGTATACCTTTGGAATCTAAGTGTCCGCGTTGTGCCAAGCCAAATGAAGAACCAACTCACCACCTTTTTTTCCCATGGAGGATGGGAAAAGACAAACTGGGGGAGGCTTGGAGAATTTTTTGGCTTTTGAATCCATAATGACACAAGTTATGTTTTTCTTCTTAATTAGATTAACAGACCAGAAACTAAGAAATATGAGTGGATGAAAAGGTAGATTAAGTTAGATGTAGGGTGCTAGATTATTTGGGGGATGAAGAATAATCTTCAATATAATGTGAATTTTTATCTCTTTTATTTTTATGGAGGTAATATCATGGATTTTAGTGTTAGATATTGGCCTTCTATTTAATAAATGGGATAAACCACCATCTATGGGTTCTTTGATTGCTAGAAGGGTGCCTTATCTTTTTCCCCATAGGCCATATCATCAGGGGATTTGGGTCAAATGGAATATAATGAAGAGTTTTTTGAATCTAAAAACATAGGGAACCTATGTTAATGCTATAATTAGGGTAGGGTGTTTGGTTCGAGATGATAAGGAGTCGATTCAGTTTTCTTTCTCCAATGATTATGGCTATGGTGACACTGTAATGGCAGAATAAAAGGTGATTCCCAATGGTTTCAATCTATGTATGGAATGTAATGTTAATCTAGAAGTGTTGGAGATAGACTATTTGATCATTTTTAACTCCCTTCATTGGAATAAAACTATCCCTTGGAACATCACTTATGAAATAAGAAGTATCAATAATATTTTGAGTGACATGGTGCAGGTGAGTCACACATGGTGTGAACGAAACAAGATTGTGGATTTTCTGACCACTAGGTGTATATATCATGGATCCTCTATCCATTTTAATATTTTTTTTATTTGGGATCCCTTACCCTAGTGTGTGTAAAAATAGTGCAAGGGGATGCACTCGGCTTGCATTTTTTCACCCTCCCTGATGTTTTTTGTTATGTTTCTATCTCTTGAAATTAATAAATTACTACTTTCAGCCTATATGGAAATGGGATGACATTAATATGGACTCTTTCGTAGGACTACCAAATAATCATATAAATAATGATGAAATATGGGTTATCATTGATCACCTTACCAGCTATAAGAGAAGATATTCTTCTTGATCACCTTTCAAGGCTCTATATTAATGAATTTTTCAGACTTCATGGATCACCTCTATCAATTGTTTCCGATCGAGATCCCCATTTTACATAGAAATTATGGAAGATTCTTAAAATGGATGTTAATACTGAGCTTAATATGAGCATCTCTTACCATCCTCAAACTGATGGATAGTCTGAAAGGCAATATATGGAATATCATAAGCTATCTCCCCTAACTGGCGGTAGCCTAACCTCATTCAAATATTATAAATCTAATTGGATCCTCTCATATGATAAAAAATCATCAGAATGAGGAAGTGGATATACTGGTTATTAATTATCACCTAATTTTAACTCTATTTATCTATACATAATTACAAAGAGGCATTCACCTTCTTGAAAAAAATAGGATCACTCCTAGAGGATGTGCTCAGATGAATGAATCCGTTCGACTCAAAACCCTCTAACTGAGCCATGATCTCTCACTTGTTAGAAAGAACCATCCTATAAGATAGAATTAATAAGGGATTCATGCTAGCTATAAGATTAGTTATAATATCAATATCACACTTGGGTGGAAACCTATAAAAATAATCAATAAACACATCTTGGAACTAATTAATGTTGGGAGAAGACCTTGGCTTGAAAGTCTCCTAATATCATAAAGAAACACTAATTAAATGGTTTGTAATTTATCCTTAGCTATTTATTTACATGTCCCAAATAGCCTACGTGTAGATCCTAGTCTCTGACATAGGTATTATTGTCACCCTCTAAGGACATAAATGGTACTCATTGATGATAGTGGTTTATGTGTGCTCAATAACGAGTACACTAATCCATCTTGGGGATCATATAGAAATTATCCATATTTTACATGATGAATTCCCAGATGAATGTATTCTCATTGATCACAATTGTATACTATGGACACCTCTAGATATCCTATCATTTCCCCAATAAAGTCTATAAATAAAAAACACCCCATATATATATTATACTGGTAAGCCTAGATAAATAACCAAATTCTCAAATATAAAGTATTTTGATGAATATTTATTAAATAATGAAAAAACTAGGTTCGATTCCATAAGAATCAAACATCTTACTATAGATATATCATTTCACATAATGGAAGGAATATTCTCAATAGAATGAGGTTTGCCAAAACCCAATCTCTAATATCACATAACATGAATCGCATGAGATATCTTTCCTATTTTTCTATTTTTTAATGGTACTATGATCACATCCATGACCTAAATAGATGAATAAATTTCAATTTCCCAACTTTTATTTTTCCCTTGCACATCACTACTACAAATAATGGAATTAACAGCACTAAAAACGGGATTTAACAGCGCTAAAAAAGAACTGTAAAGATCGGCGCTGATAAAGGGGTACTTTATCAGTGCAAAAAAAGTGATGATAAAACAACCATTTATCAGTGCTAAACAAGCGCTGATAAAGGTAGACATTATCAGCGCTAAACGAGCGCTGAGAAAACGACCCTTTATCACCGCTAAATGAGCACTGATAAATGAGTGTTTTGTAAGTGATCCTTTAGCGCTGATAAACTCATCATTTATCAGCACTTTGTAGGACTGATAAAGGTGGAGTTTATCAGCGCTTTTTCAGCACTGATAAAAGCACGATTTATCAGTGCTAAAAGAGCACTGATAAATTCCCTCTCTACTACAACCATAAATCTGTAGCAGCACACCCGAACACCTACAAAAAAAATCAGCATCTCAATAAGATAATTAAAGCAAGTATACCTAAAGAAAATTAACTCATAAATCATAAGCTAATTAGACCAAGTATACCCATACAACAATTATACCCGTACACCATTAACACATAATTCATAAGTTAATTAAGTAAATAAAGAATTAAATTCAGAATTCATGGAGTTTGGGGGCTGTTCAAGGGTTTGGGGTGGCTGTCCACGGTGGGTATAGGCTATCCGGGGGGCATTCTAGGGGGGTGGGCTGGTGTCTAAGGTATCATGGGGGGGGGGGGGGGGTTTACAAGGTTGGGGGTGTCCAAGGGGTGGATTGGTTTCCAGGGGGGTGGATTGGTGTCCAAGGATACAATACATCCCAATTAGAGTGCACAATAAAAATAAAATGACCATTCATCATACACAATAGAGTAAAAAGAATAATTAATCTAAACATACTATAATTAAATGAAATTTCAGATACAAATCCAATGGTCATTCTATACACATCAATTGGACATCCACCGGGTCAAAAACACATACATGAATGAATAAAATAAATAAAAGTAAATTAGTACTAAAAAAATAAGATCTTTACAATATAACTATTCTCTAAAATCTTATAATCCTACTCCAGTTCAATCCTAAGGCTCCTCATGGTAGTTTTTTATCAGTACATAAATCTTTGGACATTTCTCTATCAATTATACATCATGTTCTCAACCTCAAAGATGTTATAAGTTTTGTACACACACTGAGGTTCACATACTTGGGGGGATGAATCTCATTAATAAACCCCAAATATTAAACCTGCAATAGGCTATTATAAGTGCATGATCAGGCAATATGCACATCCTAGTTGAGAAATATCTAGAATAGAACTAATAAAAAAACATCATTGATCCTCAAATCCATGACTATGATTTAACCAAAATTAATTTTCCAAGTTCTGGACTTTTACCCAGCATGTCACATGGATCATGTCGACATTATAAAAATATAGTTTGACCAAGTCCTACCCCATCTACATCAAGACACATTGATACTCAAGTATTAAAGCTTGATCAACCATACCTACTTCATCCAATGTTACGGTTTCTCTGAGTACATCATAGGAACCACACAAAACATATAATATACCATGGTCTCCCCACTATATAAATAATTATCAATGACCTCGAATATGTGAGTTTTATTTATACTCCATCATGGATGTCCACTTATGGGAGTTTTCTCATCCAGGGAATACCCTCAACAGTATCTCAGACCACCCATATGCGTTCTTCCAAATCCGAGGCATAAGACCTACAAGGATCTCATCCCTATACTATGGGAGTACCCTTATTTAGGTAATAGTACTAATAAGAATATATTATTTACCATATGGAAGTATTATCATCCAAATAATAATCCCTAGAAGCATATCAACCCTCCAATATGGGTGTATTCTCATTTGAGGCATAATCTATATAATCATCTCAGCCCTCCCCAATGGGATTATTTTCATTTAGTGAATATTCCCATTAAGAATCTCATCCCACTCCTATGGTTGTACTATCATCTGGGGAATAATACCTATATACATCTCATCCCTCCCCTAGGAGAGTATTCTCATTTAAGGAATAAGACCCATAAGCACATCCACTCTCCCATATGGGAGTATTTTCATCCAGATATAAGCCCATAAGTATCATAGACCCAAACACATGATCACCCAAGTATACCAAGACAACCATGACTTGATATATATGAGGCCCCTGATAGATCACCTGCCATGACCCCCAATTTAAATACCCTTTATATGATATCAAATAAAGAATCACTCTAAAAAACATGACTCAAACACATATAAACCGATCCAAAAATCACTAATAATCCATTAGAATTTCCATTAATTTATAAAAACTCATATCCATTACTATATAACAATCCTATATATATATATATATAAATTAGTATGAGTTTTCATATGAAAAATCCTCCCTGACAACATGGATAGACTCTCATGAGTGTGACCCATGTGGTTACAACCCTAACAAGCTCAACACATTGACTTTGGTACCTAATAAATACCAATAATTGAATTTACCCATTACCATGGATGCATTATCACAAGGGACAAAAAGTTATTATTGAACCTACTAGGGTCCCCTAAGTCATCATATAGCATGTCACCCCATTTTGGGTCCTTGATGTTAATAATAACCCTTGGGCCAACGTCAATATCTTAGTGGTAAAACATCCCACAGCCCAATCTATAATATATCCTACCCTCACAATCCAAATATGGATATTATCATAATGGATATGACCTCAAGTCCATTTCCTTCATAAGTTACTCTGGGTTGAATTGAACACCCAACATATCTACCTCCTCAAGTCCCAACCTAGTCCGTTTTTCTTGGGGTTGTCCCAAGATTCTCCATTAGAGGAACTTGGAAATCCCATTCCATTTCCACCAACCATTCTCATGACCCTCTTCTAGTTCTAATACCAAGTCTCAATCATAGGATACCATAATATTCAATTAACAGAGTAAAAAGGCTCAATCATAAATCGATGCCCTTGAATCACCTCTTAAAAGTACTAAAAAAATACTTTAACGATTACAACATCATGATCTACATAGATAAATACTAAATATGGACTCCAATTTTTCACAATTCTGAATCTAGGGTGAAAAATCACCCTAAATACTCAAAGGTGTAATAAGGGAATTGTATAGGACATGTACCTTGAGTAAACAGTGTATACTCCAAAATATCCAGCCAATATATATACTTTAAAATAACATATGTACAATAACATTCTATTCATGTACTACTACATGAACATGGTACAAAAATGGGGACTGACTATGTATTATTATATGGCCAGCACATATATTCTTTTTATAAACGATCAAGGTAATCCGAATGTGTTTAGTCGGATTTTTGTATGTCAATTGTTGTTTTCACTTAAAATCGTGTCCATTTTAAACAAAAGAGAGACTCTTTGAGTGTTACCAGCCACACCATGCCTCTTATTGAGGCGGGGATGACTTTTACACCTCACCAAGGACGCTTGGATCATTCTTATAAAAGATCAAGGAAATCTGAATGCGTTTGGTTGGATTTATGTAGGTCATTTGTTGTTTTCACTTAAAATTGTGTCCATTTTAAACAAAAGAGAGACCCTTTGAGTGTTACCGGCAACACAGTTCCTCGGATTGAGGCGGGGATGACTCTTACAAGTCACCAAGGACACTTGGATCGTTCTTATAAAAGATCAATGAAATATAAATGCGTTTGGTCGGATTTTCGTAGGTCAGTTGTTGTTTTCACTTAAAATCGTTTCCATTTTAAACAAAAGTGAGACCCTTTGAGTGATAGCAGTCACACCATGCCTTGTATTGAGGCGCAGTTGGCTCTTACAAGTCACCAAGGACCCTTGGATCGTTCTTATAAATGATCAAGGAAATCCGAATGCGTTTGGTCGGATTTCTGTTGGTCAGTTGTTGTTTTAACATAAAATCGTGTCCATTTTAATCAAAAGAGAGACCCTATGAGTGATATTGGACACACTGTGCATCGGATTGAAGTAAGGATGAATCTTACATGTCACCAAGGACCCTTGGATCATTCTTATAAATGATCAAGGCAATCAAAATGCGTTTGGCCAAATTTCTGTAGGTCAGTTGTGGTTATCACTTAAAATCGTGTCCATATTAAACAAAAGAGAGACCCTTTGAGTTTTACCAGCCACACAGAACCTCATATTGAAGCTTGTATGACTCATACATGACACCAAGGACCCTTTTATCATTATTATAAAAGATCAAATAAATCTGAATGCGTCTGTTCAGATTTCTATAGGTCAGTTGTTGTTTTCACTTAAAATCGTGTCCATTTTAAACAAAAGAGAGACCCTTTGAGTGATAGCGGTCACACC
The DNA here is from genome assembly GCA_963277665.1 of Viscum album. Classification (NCBI taxonomy): domain Eukaryota; kingdom Viridiplantae; phylum Streptophyta; class Magnoliopsida; order Santalales; family Viscaceae; genus Viscum; species Viscum album. The sequence goes on along the minus strand of OY728157.1, from coordinate 193,559,613 downwards.
GTGCCTCAGATTGAAGAGCGGTTGACTTTTACACATCACCAAGGATGATTGGATCATTATTATAAATGATCATGGAAATCCGAATGGATTTGGTTGGATTTCGTAGGTCAGTTGTTGTTTTAACTTAAAATCTTGTCCATTTAAAACAACAGAGAGACTCTTTGAGTTTTATCGGCCACATAGTGCCTCATATTGAGGCGGGGATGAGTCGTACAAATCCCCAAGGACCCATGGATCATTATTATAAATGGTCAAGGTAATCCGAATGCGTTTGGTCAGATTTCCAAAGGTCAGATGATGTTTTCACTTAAAATCATGTCCATTTTAAACAAAAGAGAGACCCATTTAGTGATAGCGGTCACACCGTGCCTCAGATTGAGGAACGGTTGACTCTTACACATCACCAAGGACCCTTGGATCGTTATTATAATATATTAAGGAAATATGACGGTGTTTGGTTGGATTTATTTAGGTCAATTTTTGTTTTCGCATAAAATCGTGTCCATTTTAAACAAAAGAGAGGCCCTTTGAGTGGTAATGGTCACATCATGCCTCGGATTGAGGCTCGATTGACTCGTAAACGTCACCAAGGACCCTTGTATCATTTTTATTAATGATGAAGGCAATATTAATGCGTTTGGTTGGATTTATGTTGGTCAGTTGTTGTTTTCACTTAAAATCGTGTCCATTTTAAAGAAAAGAGAGACCCTTTTAGTGGTAGCAGTCACACCATGCCTCATATTGAGGAGCAGTTTACTCATACATGTCACCAAGGAACCTCGAATAGTTCTAATAAATTATCAAGGTAATCCAAATGCGTTTGGTCATATTTCCGTAGGCCAGTTGTTGTTCTAACTTAAAATCTTGTCCATTTTAAACAAAAGAGAGACCCTTTTTTGTGATAGCGGTCACACTGTGCCTTGGATTGAGGTAGGTATGACTCATACACATCACCAAGGACCCTTGGATCTTTCTTATAAAATATCAAGGCAATAAAAATGCGTTTGGCCAGATTTCTATTGGTCCGCTGTTGTTTTCACTTAAAATCGTGTCCAATTTAACCAAAAGAGAGACCCTTTGAGTGTTACCGGCCACACAGTGGCTTGTATTGAGAAAGGGATGACTCATAAAAATCACAAAGGACCCTTGGATCTTTCTTATAAATGATCAAGGAAATCTGAACGCGTTTGGTCGTATTTCCGTAGGCGAATTGTTGTTTTCAGTTAAAATCGTGTCCATTTTAAACAAAAGAGAGACCCTTTGAGTGATAGCGGTCACACCATGACTTGGATTGAGGCTCAGTTGACTCATACTCGTCACCAAAGACCATTGTATCATTATTATAAAAGATAAAGGCAATATGAATGTGTTTTGTTGGATTTATTTAGGTCATTTGTTGTTTTCACTTAAAATCATGTCCATTTTAAACAAAAGAGAGACCCTTTGAGTGTAACCGGCCACACCATGCCCCGTATTGAGGTGGGGATGACTCATAAACATCTCCAAGAACCCTTGTATGGTTCTTATAAATGATCAAGGCAACATGAATGTGTTTGGTTGGATTTCCCAAGGTCAGTTGTTGTTTACACTTAAAATCCTGTCCATTTTAAACAAAAGAGATACCCTTTGAGTTATTACTGTCACACCATGCCTCGGATTGAGTCTAGGTTGACTCATACACGTCACCAAGGACCCTTGGATCCTTATAATAAAATATAAAGGAAATCTCAATGCATTTGGTTGGATTTCCGTATGTCAGTTGTTGTTTTCACTTAAAATCGTGTCCATTTTAAACAAAATAGAGACCCTTTGAGTGGTAACGGTCACACCGTGCATTGGATTGAGGCACAGGTTACTCGTACATGTCATTAGATACCCTTGGATCGTTCTTATAAAATATCAAGGCAATCCGAATGCGTTTGGTCGGATTTCCCTAGGCCAGTTGTTGTTTTCACTTAAAATTGTGTCCATTTTAAACAAAAGAGGGACCCTTTGAGTGTTACCGGCAACGCCGTGCCTCAGATTGATGTGGGGATGACTATTACATGTCACCAAGGACCCTTGGATCGTTCTTATAAATGATCGAGGCAATACTAATGTGTTTGGTCATATGTTCGTTGGTTAGTTGTTGTTTTAACTTAAAATCGTGTCCATTTTAAACAAAAGAGAGACCCTTTGAGTGATAGCGGTCACACCGTGCCTTAGATTGAGGGGGATGACATTTACATATCACCAAGGACCCTTCGATCATTCTTATAACATATCAAGGCAATCTGAATGCGTTTGGTCAGATTTCTGTAGGTCAATTGTTGTTTTAACTTATAATCGTGTCCATTTTAAACAAAGTTGAGACCCTTTGACTGATAGCGGTCACACCGTGCCTCGGATTTTGGTGGAGATGACTCGTACACATCACCAATGGCCCTTGGATCATTCTTATAAAATATCGAGGCATTCCAAATGCGTTTAGCCAAATTTCCGTTGGTCAGTTGTTGTTTTAACATAAAATCGTGTCAATTTTAATCAGAACAGAGACCCTCTGAGTGGTAGCGGTCACACCATGCCTCGGATTGAGGTGTGGTTTTCTCGTACACATCACCAAGGACACTTTTATCGTTATTATAATATATCAAGGCAATCCGAATGCATTTTCTCGGATTTCCATTGGTCAGATGTTGTTTTCACTTAAAATCGTGTCCATTTTAAACAAAAGAGAGACCCTTTGAGTGTTACCGGCCACACCGTGCCTTGGATTGAGGTGGGGATGACACATACACGTCACGAAGGAACCTTGGATCATTTTTAACAAACCATGCTTCCATGGTACGCTTCACTTTGAATAATAGAGCTGCGTGTGTTGTACGCGACCCAGAGTTCTAACACACCGCGACCAATAAAAGTAGCTGTTATAAATAGTAATACCCACTTTTTGAAATTATATAAATTTTATATTTTAAAATGGACTTCATTTTTTGATTCGTAATATCGAAATTATCCAAAGTTGAATTTTTTTAATTTTATGAGAACATCCAATTTTCTATGAATAGAAAAAATACTTAATTTTTTTAATCATAATAATTGATAATGATAAATTATACTATTGAGTGGTATTAAAATATAATTAGAATATATTTTTACCATTTTATATAATGGTGGTCATTATAATAAATTTCACTTTGAAATTGGACGTGAACGAGTGGCAATCTTTTGATATATGTTATTTCTGAAAAACATACCATTTGTTGTGACAACGAGAATTAATTATTAAATTAATTAATTCAACATATATGTTTTGAATTTTTTAAAATAGAAATCATTTTTGAATTAGGAAAATCAAATATAGCTTAGGGTTAATTTTTGGTATTTTTCTGAAAAACATCTATTTTTGATGAATAGTGAAACCACTAAGTGGTAGTTAAAAATCTAACATTTCGTTTAAATGAAATTTTACCACCTCTGTAATTTTAATTTCAAAAATCTGACATACATCATTGTAATTGGGAAGTAAAATGTGGTTCAATGGGATTAAAATAATTTTTGGTGAATCATTACTTTTATGTTTTATTAATCGCGATTAAAGATAATTACTGTAAGTTAAGGTAAATGTAATGTTACAATAAAATAAAATTACCTTTACACACATCCTACCCTCATTGGATTAGTCATGGCCGACCAAGACAATACATGGGTCAACTTGGGGACCCCATGGAGCCACTTGGGTAAGAAAATGACATTAATAACTTTTTATTTAAAGTAAAATTAAAAGTTTCCCAAACATGTCTTGTTTTACTAAAACAATTATTACATGGGGTTATATAAGTTAACATTTCGACTATAAATATTCATTGGAAATATAAATGTATTTCCTACCTCATGATATTTTTTTGATAATTTTTAGACCTTAAATAAATTAATGTTTTTTTCACACTATGATGATGCAATGATTACCTCATTAATTAACGATTTAAATAAAATGAAAAGATAATGTAAAATATAATAATTACACTTGTCAAAAAACTATTGGATGAGTATATTTATAACCCTTATCACCTTATCCTAGAAATATAATATTGTGTGACCTTTAAAATCCGAAAATCATTTCACAATAATGTAACATTTCATGAGTTCCCAATAGTGCCTCTCCTCTCCTCTTATAAAAGCCCCGGACCTCTACCACCTTATTCACACCTTCAAAGACATTTTTATCACCCATCCTCTACCAAAATACCCTCTCAACATTCCTCCCTTATTCCTAGAAGCCTTACCTTAGGCATAAAGCACTTCAAGAAACCATTTTGGTTCAAACTGAGGGGAGTTACCCGATTCAAAGGTAATGTCTTCTCTTATATTGTTTTGTTTTATTTTGCTTATCCAATCCCCTAAAATATTTTTATTATTTTATTTTGTAAAAATATAAGTTTCCGCAATGTATTTTGATGTTTTTATGAGAATTATTTTGTTTAACCATACACACAACTTTGTCTAATGGTTAAAAAACATACTGTTTCTGTGGGTGGCGAATTACTGCCTCACGAAACGATTATTGTTCAATCTTCTTTTAACACCTCTCATGGTAGCCATTATGATGAAACTATTTTTATATAAGATATATATTATGTTTATGTTTTCCTTATTCTTATTTATATTTCATTTATGGCATACCTTTAGGATTTCCATTACGGGTAAACGTGAAAATTTCATTTTAGGAAGTGCAAACTACCTTCCCCTCAAATTGATTTGAATCGTTAATGCCATATGTGGGATGAATAGAGGTTGTAGTAAATGATATTATATATGATATTATACTGGAATTATAATATACATTTATATAATTATGATTTTATTCCATTAAATACGAAATAGAAATGAAAGTAGCATTCATGCGTACGTACGGCTTATCGTCTCCATGAACGGTGCATTTCATTTCTTACCTCTAAAAGTTATGCAATATTATAAATGAATGTATATACTGTATATATAGAATATATATGATATCTAAATCATGAATATTGTTTTGGATGTAATTTATATTTTATCACATTACCATATTGTTATTATAAGATGTTTATTTTCGACTCAAGTACCAATGATCGACAAAACGACCGTTATTAACTTAAATAATTACATAATGTCAATAACATGGTAATAAGTGATATAAAAAATTTAATGAACTTGAAAAATTTTCTTAAGCAATTAGAGATTAACTCTAGTTTATTATTCAGGTGATTAAATAATGATCAAGTCAAGTCGGACACAAGGTAAGGGAACTTCTTAACCCAATTTCCGTTCTTTGGGTAAATCTCCTACTTTAAAATTATGTCATGATATTATTATATCCTATCTTGAATTTGTACTTTATTTATGTGTAGTTATAGTGAATATACATATATATATCTATTATATTTAAAAAATGATATTTTTAAGGGACTTCGTCTCAATCTCCTTTTATTGAGGCATATTTTGTTTTATACACGACTATCTTTTATACGGTGTATAAACCCTTTTGACTTTTACGTTTATTCAAATGGAATATTTTTTATATGAAGAATTTTACTAAATGACAGAAAGGAATGATTTTTTTGTCGTATGTATGCAGCAACAACGACTTCTCCGCTTCTGTGACCATTATTTTTGTTTCAGCTTCCTATACAAGACATAACTTTTTTTAAAATGAAAAATAAATACAAAATTTAAATTTTCTTTTATTTTGGTATTGAAAATGGTTTTGATAATTTTTTTATTATATCAATGTGTTGTATTGATATATTGTGATTGAAATGACGGATTTTTATGTTTCCTTTATGCATGTTTTATGGGATTAGATAATGGTATGATTTATAATATGTTTAAACCTATTCATAAGAGGAATGCATTGGACTTAATAAGTGACGGGTGGAGCCCGCTATAGCTTCTCGATGCATCGGTAGGTCTCATGAGGCAAACTAATGTCTTGGAACGAGCCCTTGACAAAATCTTATTTGTAGTCTTGGCATGAGGCCTTGGATATATGGTTATGATCATCTAGAATTATGCATTCCATCATTATGAATGTGGTTATTGATATTGCATGTGATTATTCGACAAGTATAATATCCATTTGAATAAGTAAATAGAATTATTTCTACTTTTTCAATATTATGCTGAAGTTCAAGTTTAAAAGTCTTTTGTTTATTTATAAATTTCCTTAAATTTTTATGTTTATTTATAAAGGCTTCCACTATATTGTTATCCGTACTGAGCATCTGAGCTCACCCATTTCTATGTTTATTTTTCCCAGGATGTGAAGGAATGTATTATGACTGGCCTGCAGGGATAGTCTGAAGGGGATATGAGTGTGGAATATGGAGAATATGTTATTGTAGTTTTTCACTTTATGATGTAATGTAACATTTATGATTGTATCTAGTGTTTTCAAGGCTAATAAACTAATTGGTCTTTCGATACAAGATCTTTTGTGATCATGCCAATGTTACGAAATAATGCACTGACTCTGCGTAACTGGGGTCGGGGCATTACAGTTGGTATTAGAGTAAGTTTAGTACTTACCATAGAAGCTATATTTAGAAAAAATCTGATTAGAGAACATAGACATAAGATAGACTTTGAGGATTAGTATAAAAGAACTTCCTAGAATTTTTTGGTTGTAGAGATTTTGTGAGTTTTCTGGGAAATAAATCCATGTCTCGATACAAGCAAGGAGATGTGGCTCTGGCACAGATGTACCTAGGGTAAAACCTGAAAACACAGCATTGAGCTTGACTCTAATGGGAATTGGTGCACAACAACGGGCCTTGCTTCACTCTTGGTTACGACACTCTCGGGAGATATGCTTAGGATAATTCTAATTTTTGTTACAAACCATTATGAAGGGTTTATGAGTATATACTTCCGCAAAGAAAACATTTTTATGATTATGGATTATATCCATAAACTATTCAATTTATGTTAAGTGTTTTACAAGTAGAGAATTATGTATTTTGATTCATAAACAGATCTTGTTTATGACATTGTTTAGAAATGGTGCCTACTGTAAGGAATGGAAACTGTATCAATGCACGCACTCCATGTAGGGATTTCCATCATGATCAAGATAATTATAGTGGAGTTGGTGATACAACTGGTGCTGATCAACTTATCACCACATTGGGAGAACTCACTCAGGTTATGAATAATAACCTTACTCGTATGGAGCACCATGATCCGCAACGTGGATGATAAATGTTATACCTTTTCATGAGGCAACAACCACCAAAATTCAATGGGATTACAAATCCCTAATAAGCTGATCAATGGATAAACTCCATAATTAAAATATTCCACAACTTAGGGAGTAGTGAAAGGGAGAATGTTTTCATGGTTGTTTACCGCCTCACTGGATATGCTGATCAATAGTGGTCGCTGATTCATAACACAAAGGAAGATGAAGAAGTATCAAGTATGGAATGTAAGGAGTTTAAGGAAATTTTCTTAGAAAAATACTTTCCACATTACCATCGAGCAGATATGGAGAGGCAATTTATGAGTCTGAGGCAGAAGGAGGAAGAGAATGTCACAAAGTATGAGGCTAACTTTACAAGGTTAGCGAGGCATGCTGCAGATTATATGGGTAACCCAAGAAGTAATATTGATGGTTTCTTTGATGGGTTAAAACCATTTCATCTTCGAGATTTAGTATCACAATCATTCTCATCGTATGAAGACATTGTCTCATGTGATATCAAGACAAAAAAGGAATTCTGTAACTCTTATGACAATAAAGTAAAGCAAGAGAAGAAGAGAACGGTGGAACAAGAGACTGATAAAGGGAAAAGGGTAAAGAAAGATTTTCCATTATGCGATAATTGTGGGATGAATCACCTTGGTACTTGCCTAAAAGGAATGGTAGTTTTTTATAAATGTGGAGAAAAAGGTCATCAGGCTCGTGATTTTCAAGGGAATGAAAGAGGCTATCAATGTTGAAAGCTACAATTGTAGAGAAATGGGGAATTATGAAAATGAATGTCCTATGATTTAGGGAAACTTACCTCAGAAAAGGACAAGGGATCAAGGACAAGCCTATTCTTTTACTGCAAATGAACTTGAATAATTATTGTATTTGTGTTTTTGGACTCAAGAACCATATTATGGATATAAGAATAATATGAAATATATATAAGGATTGTACTGAAGTACTTATTGTTTTCATTACGGTTTTAATTTGATTAAGGTAATCAAGTTTTTAGTATGTGAAAATAAGATAAACTTTACTTTATTCAGGGAATCTGATGTTACAATTGATTTTGGAATTTAGAGACCTTTTAGAGAATGTCTGGACAGATGTATTTTGGATAACTATAAAGGTTGAAATGGATTAAGTTGAACACTGGATAGTATTTTTTAAGGTTAAAACATTTCTGAAGATTTTTTTTGGAATATTATAATACTATAGTTTTAGGAAAAGGACAACCTGCAAGTCGGGGGATAACCCGCCGCATCGGAAAAATCTGCAGGAATCGAACCCACAACCATAGTGCGACATACCTTTATTAACGACCACTACCCTACAGGAAGTCCCTTTTTATTACAAAATAGTTTTTCGAATTTAAATGGTATGTGTTGATATTTGGAACCTTGTACGATTAGGATAAATATAATATTTTTCAGTTCTATTATCTTTTTGAGTGAAAGATGGGTTTGTTGTAAAAATTTATTAAAGAAAGAATGTCTACATGACAGGTATGTATCTTTCCTTACGTTCTTTGTAAATCTCCTAAATAAATTCCTCAACTGTATGAAAGGTATCTAAAAACAAAAATGTGGTCGGTTAACTTTTCCTACAGGGGAATCAATGATTGTTTAACCAATCACAAGTTTGTGATTTTTTTTAGTTAACTTTCTCCTAATCTTGTTTTTTAAAACTATCCATCAAACCTTGATGTTTTGTTTTTCCTCCATATCCATGTTTTCATAGAATCCTAGTATGGGCTATCTCGGGTGACCTTTATACTTCTCTTTCTTTCTTTTAAAGTTATATTTTTATTAACCCTATTTCCGATGTGGGGTTTCGACAAAGGTATTTTCTATATTCAACATTTTATTTTCAAAGAAAAATTTCATTCTGAGTGGAAAAAATTTGTTGAAGGAGGGGAAAATGTAACACCCCAAGCTTCTATGGTACGCTTCTCTTTGAATAATAGAGCAGTGTGTGTTGTACGCAACCTCAAGTTCTAACACACCGCGACCAATAAAAGTAGCTGTTGTGAATAGTAATACCATCTCATTTAAATTATATAAATTTTATATTTCAAAATGGACTTCATTTTTGGATTTGAAATATCCAAATTATCTTATGTTTAATTTTTTTTAATTTTCTGAGAAATTCCAATTTTCTATGAATAGAAAAAAATACGTAAAAACTACTTTTTTAATCAAAATAATTAATAGTGATAAATTATACTATTGAGTGGTTTTAAAATAGAAGTAGAATATATTTTTACCATTTTATCCAATGGTGGTCATTATAATTAATTTCACTTTGAAATTGGATGTGAACGAGTGTCAATCTTTTGATATATATTATTTCTTAAAAACACACTATTTGTTGTGACATCGGGAATTAATTATTAAATTAATTAATTCAACTTATATGTTTTGAATATTGTAAAATAGACATAATTTTTTATTTAGGAAAATCAAATATATCTTAGGGTTAATTTTTTGAATTTTTTTGAAAAACATCAATTTTTGATGAATAGTGAAACCACTATGTGGTAGTTAAAAAACTGATTTGTTGTGAAAATGAAATTTTACCACCTCTGTGATTTGAATTTCAAAAATCCAACATACATCCTTGTCATTAGGATTTAAAATGTGGCTCAATGGGATTAAAATAAATTTTGGTGAATAGTAACTGTTAAGATTTATTAATCGCGATTAAAGGTAATTAGTGTAATTTAAGGTAAATATAATGTTATAATAATATGAAATTACCATTAAAATTTTCCTACCCTTATTGGATAGTCATGGCCGACCAAGACAATCCATGGGTCAACTTGGGGACCCCATGGAGCCACTTGGGTATGAAAATGACATTAATAAATTTTTATTTAAAGTAAAAATAAAATTGTCACAAACATGTGTTTTTACTAAAAAAGATATTACCTGGGGTTATATAAGATAACATTTCTAAAATAAATACTCATTGGAAATCTAAAAATATTTCCTAAATCCTGATATTTATTTATAATTTCTCAACATTAAATAAATTAAATTTTTTATGACACCATGATGATGCAACGATTACCTCATTAATTAATGATTTAAATAAAATGAAATTATAATGTAAAATCTAAGCGTTAATTTGTCAAAAACCTATTGGATGAGTATATTTAAAACCCTTATCACCTTATCCTAGAAATATATCATTTTCAGACTTTTAAAATCCGAAAATCATTTCACAATAATGTAACATTTCATGACTTTCCAAGAGTACCCCTCTCTCCTCCTATAAAAGGCCCCCACCTATACCACCTTATTGACACCATCAAAGCCATTTGGCTCGCCCCAAATCTGCCCAAATACCCTATAAACATTCCTCCCTTCATCCTAGAAGCCTTTCCATAGGTAGAATGCTCTTTAAGAAACCATTTTGGTTTAAACTGACGGGAGTTACCTGATTTAAAGGTAATGTCTTCTCTTCTATTGTTTAGTTTAATTTTGCTTCTCCGACCCCCTAAAATATTTTTATTAATTTATTTCGTAACAACAACATTATCCTAAATATACTTGGATGTTGTTATGGGAAGTATTTTATTTACACTTACACACACCTTCATCTAATGGTTAAGGAACATACTATTTCTGTGGGTGGCGAATTACTGCCTCACGAAACGATGATTGTTCAATCATATTTTAACACATATCATGGTGGCCATTATGATGAAACTATTTTTATATATGATATATATTAGTTTTATGTTTTCCTTATGCTTTTGTATTTTTCATTTATGGCATACCTTTATGATTTCCATTATGGGTAAACGCGATAATTTCATTTTAGGAAGTGCGGACTACCGCCCCCTCAAAGTGATTTGAATCGTTAATGCCATATATGGGACATATAAATGATGCAGTAAATGATATTATATATGATATTATACTGGAAGTATAATATACCTTTATATCATTATTATTTTATACCATTAAATATGAAATATAAATGAAAGTGGCTTTCATGCATACGTACGACTTACCGTCTCCATGAACAGTGCATTTGATTTCTTACCTCGAAATGTTATGTATTATTATAAATGAATGTATATAATTGATATATATGATATATATGATATCTAAATCATCAATATAATTTTGTATATAATGGATATTTTACCACATAAACAACTTGTAATTATGAGATGTTTATTTTTGACTCAACTACCAATGATCGACAAAACGACCGTTATTAACTTAAATAATTAAATAATGTTAATAACATGGTAAGAAGTGATATAAAAGGAATAATGAACATGAAAATGGTTCTTAAGAAAGTAGAAATTAACTCTAGATTATTATTCTGGAGGATAGATAACAATCGAGTCAAGTCAGACACGAGGTAAGGGAACTTCTTAACCCAATTTCTGTTCTTTGGGTTAATCTCCTACTTTCAAATTATGTCATGATATTATTATGTCCTATATTTAAATTGTACATTCCTTATGTGTACATATATTGAATACACATATAGATCTATTTTATTTAAAAAATGATCTTTTTAAGGGACTTCGTCTCAATCTCCTTTCATTGAGGCATATTTTGTTCTATACACAACTATCTTTTATACGGTGTATAAACCACTTGAACTTTTACGTTTATTAAAAATTAATCTTTTTTATATGATGCGTTTTACTGAATGACAAAAAGTAATGTTTTTTTGTCGTACGTTTGCGGCGACAACGACTTCTCCACCGCCATGACCATTATTTGTGTTTCGGCTTCCTCTACAAGCCGTAACTTTTTTTTTAAAAATGAATAATAAATACAATGTTTTAATTTTCTTTCATTTTGGTATTGAAAATGGTTTTGATAATTTTTTTATTATATAAATTTTTTGTATAAATATCTTGTGATTGAAATGTGGAAATGTTATGTTGCCTTTATGCATGTTTTATGTGATACGATTATGTTATGGTTTATGATATGTTTAAACCTATTCATATGAGGAATGCATTGGACTTAATAAGTGACAGGTGGCGCCCTCTATAGATCCTCGATGCATCGGTTGGTCTCATGAGACAAACGTGTGTCTTGGCAGGAGGTCTTGACAAAATCTTATTTGTAGTCTTGCAACGAGGCCTTGGCTACGTGGTTATGATAGTCTGGCATTATGCATTCCATCATTATGGAAGTGGTTATTGATATTTCATGTGATTATTCGACCAATAGAATATCCATGTGAATAAGTAAATGACATTATTTATACATTTTTCATATTGTGCTGAATTTCATGTTTAAAATTATTTTTTTTAGTTATAAATTTCCTTAAATGTCTATGTTTATTTATGAAAGCTTCAGCTATATTGTTATCCTTACTGAGCATCTGAGCTCCCCCCTTTCTATGTTTTATTTTTCCAAGGATGTGAAGGAATATTTATGACTGACCTATATGGATATTCTGAAGGGGATATGAGTGTGGACTATGGAGACTATGTTATTGTAGTTTTTCACTTTATGATGTAAAGTAACATTTATGAATGCATCTAGTGTTTCTAAGGCTACTAAACTAATCGGTCTTTCGGGACTTGATCTTTTGTGATCATTCCAATGTTAAGAAATAATGCACCGACTCTAGGTAACTGGGGTTGGGGAGTTACATCGTTCTTATAAATGATCAATGCAATCCGAATTCATTTGGTCAGATTTCTGTAGGTCAGTTGTGGTTTTCACTTAAAACCGTGTCCATTTTAAACAAAAGAGAGACCCTTTGAGTGATAGCGGTCACACCGTGCCTCGATTTGATGCGTGGATGACTCTTACACGTCACAAAGGACCCTTGGATCGTTCTTATAGAATATCAAGGCAATCCGAATGCATTTGGCCAGATTTCCGTAGGTCAGTTGTAATTTTCACTTAAAACCGTGTCCATTTTAAACAAAAGAGAGACCCTTTCAGTGATAGCGGTCACACTATGCCTCATATTGAGGCAGGAATGACTCTTAAATGTCACTAAGGATCCTTGGATCGTTCTTATATAATATCAAGGAAATCCAAATGTGTTTGGTTGGATTTCCGTAGGATAGTTGTTGTTTTAACTTAAAATCGTGTCGATTTCAAACAAAAGAGAGACCTTTTGAGTGATAGTGGTCACACCGTGCCTCTTATTTAGGCGAGGATGACACGAAAACATCACCAGGGACCCTTGGATTGTTCTTATAAATGATCAAGGAAATCCGAATGCGTTTGGCCGGATTTCCATTGGTCGGTTTTTGTTTTATCTTAAAATCGTGTCCATTTTAAACAAAAGAGAGACCCTTTGAGTGGTAGCGGTCACACCGTGCCTCAGATTGAGGATAGTTTGACTCATAAACGTCACCAAGGACCCTTGGATCGTTCTTATAAAAGATAAAGGCAATCTGAATGTGTTTGGTCAGATTTCTATAGGTCAGTTGTTGTTTTCACTTAAAATCGTGTCCATTTTAAACAAAAGAGAGATCCTTTGAGTGTTACCAGCCACACTGTGCATCGGATTGAGGCGGGGATTACTCTTACACATCACCATGGACCCTTGTGTCGTTCTAATAAATGAACCAAGAAATCCGAATGCGTTTGGCAAGGTTTTCATAGGTCAGTTGTTGTTTTATCGTAAAATCTTGTCCATTTTAAACAAAAGAAAGACCCTTTGAGTGATAGTGGTCACTTCGTGCCTTTTATTGAGGCGGTAATGACTCTTACACATAACCAAGGACCCTTTTATCATTCGTATAAAAGACCAAGGAAATCCGAATTCATTTGGTTGGATTTCCGTAGGTCAGTTCTGGTTTTCACTTAAAATCGTTTCCATTTTAAACAAAAGAGAGACCCTTTTAGTGTTACCGTCCACACCATGCCTCGGATTGAGGCGGTGATGACTCATACACATCACCAAGGACCCTTGGATCGTTTTTATAAATGATCAATGCAATCCGAATGCGTTTGGTCAGATTTCTGCAGGATAGTTGTTGTTTTAACTTAAAATCGTGTCCATTTTAAACAAAAGGGAGACCCATTGAGTTATAGCGGTCACACCATACCTCTAATTGTGGTTGGGATGACTTTTACATGTCACCAAGGAGACTTGGATCATTATTGCAAAATATTATGGAAATCTGAATGCGTTTGGTCGGATTTCCGTAGGTCAGTTTTTGTTTTAACTTAAAATCGTGTCCATTTAAACCAAAAGAGAGACCCTTTGAGTGATAGAGGTCACACCGTGCCTCAGATTGAGGCGGGGATGACTCATACATGACACCAAGGACCCTTGGACCGTTCTTATAAATCATCAAGGCAATCTGAATGCATTTGGCAGGATTTTCGTTGGTCAGTTGTTGTTTTAACATAAAATCGTGTCCATTTGAAACAAAAGAGAGATCCTTTGAGTGGTAGTGGTCACACCGTGCCACAGATTGAAGCTCCGTTGACTTGTACACGTCACCAAGTACCCTTGGATCATTATTATAATAGATCAAGGATATCAGAATGTGTTTCATCAGATTTCTGTAGGTCTGTTGTTTTTTTCATTTAAAATCGTGTCCATTTTAAACAAAAGAGAGACCCTTTGAGCGTTACCGGCCACACCGTACCTCAGAAAGAGGCAAGGATGACTTTTAAACGTCACCAAGGACACTTTTATCGTTCTTATAAAATATAAAGGCAATATGAATGCGTTTGGTCAGATTTCATTATGTCAGTTGTTGTTTTCACATAAAATCATGTCCATTTTAAAAAAAGAGAGACCCTTTGAGAGATAGCGGTCACACCATGCCTCATATTGATGCAGGGATGACACTTTCACATCACCAAGGACCCTTGGATAGTTATTATAAAATATCAAGGCAATCAGAATCCGTTTGGCCATATTTTCATAGGTCAATTCTTGTTTTCACTTAAAATCATGTCCATTTTAAACAAAAGAGAGTCCCTTTGAGTGTTATCGGACACACAGTGCCTCAGATTGAGACAAGGGTGACTCTTAAACATCACCAAAGCCCCTTGGATCATTCTTATAAAATATCAGGGAAATCCGAATGCGTTTGGATGGATTTTCGTTGGTCAGTTGTTGTTTTCACTTAAAATCGTGTCCATTTTAAACAAAAGAGAGACCCTTTGAGTTATACCGGTCACACCATGCCTTGGATTGAGGTGCGGTTGACTCTCACATGTCACCAACGACCCTTGGATCATTCTTATAGATGATCAAGGCAATCTGAATGAGTTTGGACGGATTTCCGTAGGTTAGTTGTTGTTTTCACTTAAAATTGTGTCCGTTTTAAATAAAAGAGAGACCCTATGGTGTTACCGGCCACACCATTCCCTGGATTGAGGCGGGGATGACTCTTACATGTCACCAAGGACCCTTGTATCGTTCTTATAAATGATCAAGTCAAGCTGAATGCGTTTGGACAGATTTCCGTAGGACAATTGTTGTTTTAACTTAAAATCATGTCCATTTTAAAAAATAGAGACCCATTGAGTGATAGCGGTCACACCATGCCTCGTATTGAGACGGAGATGACTCGTACACGTTCCCAAGGACCCTTCAATCATTATTATAAATTATCAAGGCAATCCGAATGTGTTTTCCCAGATTTCTATAGGTCAGTTGTTATTTTAACATAAAATCGTGTCCATTTTAAACAAAAGAGAGACCCTTTAAGAGGTAGCAGTCACACCGTTCCTCGTATTGAGGCGTGTTTGCCTCGTACACGTCACCAAGGACCCTTGGATCAGTCTTATAAAATATTAAGACAATCCAAATGTGTTTGGTCGGATTTCCGTTGGTCAGTTGTTGTTTTCACTTAAAATCGTGACCATTTTAAACAAAAGAGAGACCTTTGAGTGATAGCAGTCACACCGTGCCACGGATTGAGGTACGGTTGACTCGTACACATCACCAAGGACCCTGGGACATTTCTTATAAAAGATCAAGGCAATCATAATGCATTTGGTCAGATTTTCGTTAGTCAGGTGTGTTTTCAATTAAAATTGTGTCCATTATAAACAAAAGAGAGACCCATTGAGTGGTTCAACATTCAAGCATGTTACTGGTGCATATCATATGTTAAAATGTGAAGATGACTCATTGGAGAAAGGATGTTTTATTTATTAACAATTACAATTTTCCTATGAACATTTACATACAACAATGTTTCATCTTTTGATCCCCTTAACCCCTCTAAAAATTGACCACCAATTGTATATGTCCACAAGTCAGATCTTCATTGTATTTGTGTACAATCTACTATCAGGTATGTGGCCCACTTGTTTCTCAAAACATCTATATCGTCTTGTGAGTATGAGGATTTTTTGAAATCAGAGTGGTACAACAAAATAAAAAAAATAAAGAATTAATAAATAACTTAAAAACAAACTAGTAGTGGTTTTTGAAAATACCTTTTAAGGGATGCTAGTTTGCTGATGAAAAACGATCTCTTTCATAAATTTACAAACATAATAACTGCAATCATTATCGTTTGTTTTTTTGGACACTGAAAAAAAAATTGATCATTGGGAGAATAACTAACCTGTGTTGAAATGTGTTTGGATAGTGAAATTTTATTATATATACCCTGATATTTGTCTATATATAGTACTTTCTCTCCTCCCTATGCTTAGCCCCTGTCCTCATTCCTTTTCTTAGATGATAATGATACCCCACACTATCATAACATAATCCTCAGTAAAAGATAATATAAATTATATTAATTGATGTTTAGACCTAAAACGTAAAATGTAGTGTCTTATAGATTCACAAAATCCATCATGTGTGGTCGGTTTGATGGATATCCGTGCTTTGAATCCCGAAGATAAATCTTCAGAATATCCAAGTTCACCACAATTAGCAACCAATGTTGCCTACAAACAAAAAAATTAATAAGTAATAAAAGAAGATAAAATATAATTGATATGCTTTAATCATAGGGTATTACCCCTACATGGTTGGTATTAGGAAAATTCTGTCATCTGTAATCTTTCATTCAAATGTTTTCAGAAAGTCGTTCACTATTGTATCCCTTTTTGATGGCTCTATTTTTGTTAGGTGTGTTGATGTGATATGAGGACTAACCAGTCCAAATATTGGATCATGGGAAAAATCCTCTAACTGTTTTTCATAAATGCATATGTCAACAATATTAAATGCATTTAGTCCTAATTTGCACATTGGATCAGGTTTTAGAAAATTAGTTCATGGAATCATACCTCATATATACATTTACAACTGTGACACCTAGCCATACGTTTTCAAGGATTTCATTTAAATTTTCAGCAGCAACGAAATCTTGACTTTCCTCTCCGTATATATTCTCTTTGAAAAACACTATATGACTATTACCATATTTTAGCTTCTTATCTACATGATTCTTCAATGCCAGTAAATGTGGATAGAGAATAAGTGGTGTCATTGTGCTTTCAGTATCTCATTGGGATCGGTTGGTTGATCATTTAGATGGTTTTGAGCCGATGTTTGTCACCCTCTTCCATTTCTCCGTCTATAACAACAATCATTGGTTCATTCCATTTTTCATTAATTGTTCATGGTTTAGCTTGAAAAGAAATGGAAATAAATACCTATGTGTCTTCATGTACTCTTACAAGTTGTGATGGCCATGCAGTGAATGTCCTAATAGCCTTTTCGACCGTATGAATATCATTATCATCAATTGGAATAGGTAGCTCTGCATTTGGTTCATGAGCTACACGAATCGTCACATTCAGATTATCTTTCGGAAGTGGTCTATTATGAAATATGGCATCTGGGATATTGAACATTGTATCCCTCGCTACAAGGTGATAGGTGGGTGTTGAAAGATATAAATCACAACCATTATCACCCTGTATAAGATCAGTACAGAATAAATTATCAGTGTTTTTCTGATTCATATTTCATGGTAACAATTATTAGAATATTAATTATCATAGCTATGAAAGTTATTTTAGGTGAATGCCTTGCCTCAAAGCTGGTGGGGGGTGGGGTGAGATGTTCATGCAGTGGTTGATCCTGAGTTGTATCTTCCCTTTGCTTACCACCCATAAAAGTTTCTAGAAACTCCCCCTTCCATTGCAATCTTTCTTCAAGGGTTTTATATTTTTTCGCTCATTTGTTCCAGTTTTTCATCTGTATCATCCATTTTCTTCTTCTTCTCAAAATATAATCAATGTGTCACCCCAAACCCTGCACCTCTGACACGACCATATTTTTATGGCTGCTTCAAATCCATCGATAATAGGTCTGTATTAGCTACATGAGTTTCTTTTTTCTTTGACTATCGAATATAATAAAATATCTAATTATTTTTATGTAATAGAAATTTTAAACCAATTTTTTTATCGTCATGTCATACTTACACATATTTCCCACACATTCTGTGTGCTTTCATCTACTAACATCCCTTCTTTGTTCACACATGCCTCATTCCATAGTAAATGATGTGGGATGGAAGTGGATTTTATTTTAGACTCATCAATCTACATATAAACATAGAATGAAAATTATGATGTTGTTTATTGGAACCTAACAATATTACTGTAAATTTAAAATACATGCCATTTTCTTTTCTAATGAAGCGTGCCCCATCCTTTCTTTATGATAGAGGTATGTTTGATTTGATGCACGTTCCTTATTTTTAGTACAGAGTTTCTATTTCATAAATGAAATATTCACAATAAAATTGATGAATACAAGTATCCTCAAAAAACGTACTATCACCCAAAATGTACACGAAACTTCTCATCCCCACTACGAACAATAAATACATCCCATGCTTCTTGAGATATCATGTGAGAGTAGACAATGGGTGGTTGCGGGTTTATTTTACCTTTAGAATCTTTAAGGTGGAATCTTGTTAAAATAGTGTGAAAACTTCGATGAATCCTTCCTGCAAGCCTTAGTACATAATCTTTGTGTGAATCATCTACTATAAATGTACTCTGCATGAGATTGAGAAGAGTAAGTCATTGTTTCATTATTTTATTTTCTAGTAAATTAATGAAATAAATTGAAAATGTTACCGTAATTTCTTCCCAGATCACAGCCTTCAGCCCAGACACAACATGGTGCCATGAATCTATGTCAATCGAAAGGCGTTACCTACTGACAACACCAATGTATCTGGTAAACATAGCCTTTTTGGGACTCACATGTTGTCCTCATACATTCCATCAGACTTCAAATTTTATGCCTTTGCTTTTCACCTTAAGAATTTTGGCAAACACATTCAAACTACGATGCACCTGTGTTTTCTGTGATGTCGGTCCATCATTCCCAACCATTTCATCGATATCAACATCATTTATATGTTCATATAGAATGGTATCAACGACATGTGATGATGGTTGTTGGACCTCAACACTAAGAGTAGTAGGAGCCGCAACAGCAGGAGTAGCAGGAGCAGCAGGAGCAGTAGGAGCCACAGTAGGAGCAGTAGGAGCAACAAGAGCTGTGGAAGGAGCAACAGTAGCAGCAGTATCTGTAGGAGCAGCTGGAGCAACAACAGCAGTAGCATGAGCTGCAGGAGCAGCAGGAGTAGTAGCAGCCATAGTAGCAGCTGCTTGAGAGACTCGTTTAGCCTCAAGGTGAGGAGCACCAGAATCTGTAGAAGTCATTATCTACAAAAGTGGTTGAACAGTTAATTCAGATTACATAAATTCAGTAATTATAAGATAATAACATGAGGTAAAAAGATCTATATTACAAACAAAATATAACATGTTTACTGAACATTATTTCTTTTTTTCAAAGGTTTAAGGGATTTGAAACCTCTATCGACTATCCAAATCCCCTCATTGTGGTCTCCTCTGACATACAAAACATCATCTGCATTGGGACCGCTCCTAAATTATTGCGACGTACCACTAAAAGTATCATCCTCAACTGAATTTTAATCAGAACCTTCAGTAGTTTTGGAAGATAACAGAACAATCGACCACTTTCGGTTTGCGGGATCTGGAACATAAAAAACTTGTACCGCTTGTGATTCAATTATAAACTTTTGGTCATTGTACCCTTCTTTACTAAAATCAAGTTTCACAAATCCCCATTCATCTATTTTATAAATACTATTGATATCCATCCATTTGCATTGAAAAATAGGAAATTGCAATGTCGTATAATCCAAATACCATATTAGTTTGATAATGCAAAAGTATGACATATTTGCATAAATTAGATTCCTATCCTTACTACCAGAAACATGCATCGCTTCAGCCACTAGTGTAACTCTAATATTTTGCATGGTAATATCATCATCATGTTCATCTGTATAGAATGTATAACTATTAATTACATAACCACAATAAGATAATACAGACACACATGGTCAAACGACTATCCATCGAAGTCGTTCTGATATTGAATTCGGATTTTCATCCAACTACATAAAAATATGTTACTGAAACCATCCTATAAACTGGTGATTATGTGTATCTGATAACCATTTTTCATCCCTCGATGGATCCAACTGCCTAAGAATTTTTTTGTGAGTTTCAATATATGGAGAAACCTCCCAACTGTTACGCAAAACATAATGATGATCCTGCTCCCGATCTGTAATACTGATTGTCACAACATCTCTTCCAGAAATTCCCTCACCCTCAATGCGTCCAGTGTGATGAGATTTCGGGAGACCAATTCTTTCCACATCAAATAGTTATTTAGTAAAAAACACAATGGCTTCCTCAAAAATATATCTCTCCACTATACAACCCTCTAGATGACTTCAATTTTGGACATACCCTTTCAATATCTTCACATACCATTCAATAGGATACATCCATCTATAGTGCACATGAAAACAAAGTCGAATCTCTCTCACCAAGTAAATCATCAAATGAACAATCATATCAAATAATGTTGGCAGAATGAAAATTTCTAATTAACATAATATGATGGAAATTTCTTTTTCCATAGCTGGAAATTTCCATGGGTCTAAAACCTTTCTACATAAAGCTATGAAAAAGAAACAATGTTTTGTTAACATATGATGAACATTCTTGGAAAAAATGAAACGTAAAGTTATAGGAATTAGATCTTGCATAAAAACATGGCAATAATGTGATTTAATACCTTTTAACTTCAAATAATTATTTGACTCAATGTTCTTGATATTTGATGAGTACCCCTATGGATCCTTTACATCATTGAATAAGGTTCAAAACTGATATCTCTTTACCCTAGAAAGAGTATAAGCAGCTGGAGGAAGAAACATTTGATTTTCACCCTTCACGGGAGCCAACTCTTCTCGTATTCCCATGTCAACCATGTCCAACCTTGGCGTAATTCCATCTTTGGTTTTTCCAGGGGAATTTAACAACGTTCCAATAACACTGTCACATACATTTTTTTCCACATGAATCACATCATGAAAATGTATGACGTACAATCAATTCCAGTATGGTAATTCAAAAAAAAACTGATCTCTTTTTCCAACAGATTTTCGTATGGTTTTTCGAAAATGGTTTACCAAAAACAGTGTTCAGATCTTTTACATTCTCAAACAGCTCATCATCTATTAGTGGATATGGTGTTGCGCGTTCTATTGAACTTCGATTGAATGATTTCGTCCAAGATCGGTACTTATGCCGACGAGGTAGAAATATACGATGTCCTAGAAACACAGATTTCGATGAATGATTCAACATAATTGATTTTGTATCTTCGTCGCACATGGTACACCCTTGAGTTCCTTTAGTTCTATAGCCTAACAAATTTTCATAAGCATGGAAATCATTTATTGTCCCATTCAAAATCGCTCTCAATGTGAAGTATTCAATTTTTTAAGCATCATACAACATTACACATGAGTCCCACAATAACTTCAAATCCTTGATCAAAGGAGACAGATAAACATCAATATCGTTACCTGGTTGTTTTGGTCCTTGTATAAGCATAGATAACATGATGAATTTCTGCTTCATGGATAACCAGGGTGGAAAGTTATAATTTACTACCGTAATAGGCCATGTACTATGAGTGCTGGTTTAAAAACGAAAAGGATTCACTCCATCTATAGATAATGCAAGATGAAGGTTTCTCGGCACTTTTCCAAATTCAGGATACTCATGATCAATTTTCTCCCATTGAGTAGAGTCGGCCAGATGATGTAATAACCCATATTTGTTTCATTTATCTGCATTCCATGACAATGGTCTTGCAGGTTATTCACATCCATATAGACGCCTAAACCTTGGAATGATTGGAAAGTACCATAAAACATTCATAGGATTGGATTTATATTTCTTGTATCGAGAAGCACCACACATTGGGAATTCAGTAAGTGATTTGTTCTCCTTGAGAAACAATATGAAGTCTTTCAGGAAGGAATGTTTTCTTTCAGAAATCATTCCCACCGAGTGAATCATTCGTCTAGCTTCATATGTCCAGCTTGGGAGCACATTATCTTCTAGGAGCATGTCATTCAAGAGAGCAAGTAGTTCCATAAAACTGACATCACTCAATCTGTTTCCTGCTTTCAATTTATAAAACTTTAGTACAGTTGACAATGTTGTATACTTAGTGCAAGAAGCATACAATGGCGTCTTTTCACAACACTTTAACATCTCAAATTATTTTGGGAAATCACAGAGTTCATATTGAGTTTTCTTTGTTATTTCCTCAATACGATCTTCAGCATAATTGATATCTATAATCACATCCTCCATACGATCTTCTTCATTATCCATATTTGTATTCATATCTGACGATCCATAAAACACAGTTTTATCCCACCCGGTAGCTATATTCGCCTTTTCTCTGTGTTTATTCCACCATTTATATCTCTGATCTATTCTATGGCATATCAAATGTTCATCCAACTCCTCTGGAGTAAGGAGTCTAGAATAAAAACAACGTAAACACAGACAAAGGATTTGAGAAGGATCCTTTGCGTGATCCTTTGCCGATGTGATGAACTATTTCACTCCGTTCTCGTACTCTGTTATTAAACAATTAGCATCCATCCAATATTTATTCATCTTCATCATATTTTAATCTCAAATATTAGTATTTATGGTTCAAGTACACAAAAAAAGACTTCCAAATACATTAGAAGAGAACCACTTCCTTATAATGAGATGAAGTAGTCTAACCTATAATCAAGATTTATAAAGAAGAATATTAGATTCACTAAAAATATGATGATCTATCACTCTATAAGGTGGATATAAGAGGACATAAAGGATTTCCAATCGATGAGAGATCCCCTTATCAGAGAGAAACCAAACGCATCCACTGGAGCTTCTATATGGGAAGAAGGGAGTTTGGAGAAGTTAAAATGACTCTTGTAATCCTTAAAGAATCAAGATTTCAACTGAGAGTTGTGTAGAAGAAAACTTAATATAAAATGGGGCTCATGTAATTTAAGACAATAAAAAAGGATACCACGTTGCAGCCTCTCATGCAAATGGTACAGAAAGGATATAGACAACCATACTATTGTGTATACTTCTTGTCATGAACTAGGCCAGGTTGCCATCGCTCTGGACATCTGACCCAACTCATGGGAAGGTCCAAAAGATATTACCAATCCCCATGGGTTGTAACTAGTGCCTTGGAATTGAGTAACACCGTTCAGAATGGTATTTTCATGTAAAAAACCACAAATATTTCAGAATAATCAAACACCATATCATAACCAAATTTCACAATATAATAGACCAAAAGATAACACTACAATAGGGGATAAACATTTAAAAATTTCAATCAAAACCAAAATAACAAAAAAACGTTAAGGGAACCAACAATACAACCATGCCTCCATGAAATATGAGGGTCAACATCCCCATTCCACAACCAATAACAGTCACCAAAAGGGGAACTACTGGCACATATATGCACCATCACCACCAAGGGAACCTTGCCTTTAACTGGGTAAAACAAAAGAAGGTCTACATAAACCTGACGGTGTATATATGGTGTGCGCCAACATACCTAGTTGGGCACAACAAAAATAGATTCAATGTAATGAAATTATGATAAACATTAACATGTTATTTTTTATGAAAAAGGAAGATACAATTTAAATAAAACATTCATTGAAATAAAAGAGATAGTAAATGTGACAAGATAATGGTAATAATAGTATGAGCACTATAGAAAATCTCTAAGGTATTAGGGTTACTAGGGTCCTAGGAACCTCGTACTCTTGGTGATCACATATCTTAGACATGAAGGTCCTATTTGAGCCTCTAATCCCTAGCACATGAATGTTTAGTTAGTGTTGTTATTTATATCCTTATTAAGAAGACCAATCATCGGCCTGACTAATTCACCTAATATACTAGACCTAGTCTACCCACCTAGTTAACTAGGATTCCATTGTGCTCAATTACACCACTATGTAAAATTATATCTATTATATACAATCACACTTCCAATAATAGAAATACAAATGACAAACAACCATTTACAATTGTCAAGTCATTATCAAACCCTTACGCACAACAAAAAAAATGGAAAACATGTTTCCCACAACCCAGACAATTTATAAAACCATTTTAGAACAAAATAAATCATATTAAACACCTATAACAATGTCAAATAATGGAAAAACCTACCATTTTCTTGATATCTTAACAAAATCAGAATGAAACCACCATCTAAACTAAGGAAAGGCCCTAATGATGAAATTAAACACCATAACCATAATAATTTAACCCAAATAAAATATTCAACCAACAAAAAGAAGAATATTAAAAAAATATTTGGAAAGCATGCCTTAATGGGAGGTCTGGGCGTTGCAGGCGGCGAAGGTCCGACAATTCGAAGAGGAAGTTGCGGGCAGCAGTGGTCCGTCAACGCGAACCAAGGGAGGCGGAGGTCCGACAAAAATAAGACGAGTGTTGCGGGCGGTGGAGGTCAGACAAACTGAAGGGGCGTGGCGGGAGGCGGAGGAACGACAAATCGAAGGGGCGTTGCATGCAGTGGAGGATCGGCAAAGAGAAGCGAGGGCAGCAGAGGTCCGACAACGAGAACTCAGTGGGCATCAGAGGGGAGTCGCAGGGTTCCAGTACTGCGAGAGCTTTAGGTCGCGAAAAAACGAGGGCATTGTGCGGACAAATTTATAAAAAATGGACTAACGTTTTATCAGCACTAAAAAAGTCGTCATAAAGACTACCTTTAGTAGCACTAGCATTTTAGCCCTGATAAAAGTTACCTTTATCAGCGCTAAAAATGCGCTGATAAATAATTCCTATATCAGTGCTAAAATTTCAGCACTGATACAGAGAGTCTTTATCAGTGCATTTCTAGTGCTGATAAAGGGTTGTTTTATCCGCGCTTATTTAGCATTGATAAAGGTTACCCTGTATCACTGCTAGAAAAGCACTGATAAAGAACACCTGTATTAGCGCTAAAATTTTATCACTGATACTGGGTAACCATTATCAGCAGTTTTTCATAGAGCTGATATAAGGGGGCGCTTCCCTTGCCCGTTTTTGTAGTAGTGCTTCCTCTAAACCCTCGGTCTAAATAGATTTGTAATTACCCTCTAGTATTAGTGAAATTCCATAAAACCTTTTCATGTTCTACAACTCCCCATCGTAGAAACAGTCATTTGAAGACATATTAAAAACCGGTTGATCAATCCCCTGGTGGTCGCATAGATAATACTCGACATTGACTCTCCCTCTTAGATGACGTGACAAACCACTTCTTTGGTTGATTTCAGTATCATCTCCCTAGTGAGAATACTGAAATCTATCTTTCAAATTCCTGTTGATCCATTCCCAATCACAAGAAAATGAATATTATTTCCTAGATGACCTACAATCATTCTTGTTCTACTATACAATTAAGGCATGATTCATGACTTCTTAAAAGGATGTTAGCATGAATTTTTTCAATTGAGAATGAATAGAGTGCCTTATGTCATCCTCGACATTATTGACTCTAATAGCCTCATAATCCACCAACATGGGTTTGAATAGTATAAAATCATTAAATCATGTGTTATAGTTCTTCACTGATTATCGCCTACACCAAAATCCTAAAATCCATATATAGGTTAGCCTTTAGAGTCTCTAGGTTGAAGTTCTCAAAGAAACAAGACCATAAATCCTTCCAAATCAGCCACACACTTTGTTATTTCTATACTAGAGTGTACCACTATTTCTTTGTTAGACCCCAAAGCATATAAGTAACATTCTTCCCCTTCCTTTCAAGGGGTGTCTTAAGGTGATAAAAAATTGGCTCCATAGACTCAATACAAAGCTCTATTTGTGGTCCACACTCACCCATAAAGAGTAGTGTATTTTACAACTGAAACACATGAGTCAAGTGTGACATGGTTGGACTTGCCCTCAGGGACCCAAGCCTCATGGATTACAATACCTATATAAGACTCCCTTTTAGATATTGTTCAATAGTGGGGATTTACATAATAGGTGACTATGGGTCTACTACTGGTGGGGTATTCTCATCCCTAAACTTTTAGAGATTAAGTGAAGGTCATCCTGGTGGAATATATCTAAAATGATAAAAACATGACTCATAATATATTTCCATAAACTTTATAATATCATAGTTTATTATAATAAATAATAGGAATATGTTACTCTACTCCAAACTCACCCCCCTATGATATAAGGATCTCACAAAATAAGGCTTAAGTATAGCATAAACTTCCCATTCTCAAATTAACTATGACCTCACAAGGATCCAATAACAGTCATAGCATATCAAATTAGAGGTCAATAATTATGCACTGACTAATTAGTGTTTGACTAAGAAGTTATATATAAAAATTCAATATATATTTTTGTTGAAACTTTATGTAACCAAACCCTATATATTAACTAGAATATCAATCACAAGAAATAATTACAATTTCATGTGAACCCTAAATTCCATGAATGATTCGTGAACACACTCGTGTTATCACCCTGGTATAAGATTAAAAATACATAAATCATAAAACAATATCTAAATGCATCAACTAGAAAATTAACCCAATAGTAAAATAAAAAACCAAGAATAACATTCTCATCCCTGGTAATAGGGACTTCCCTCATATGTGGGTAGGATAATCCAATGCACAAGATATATATTAGGTCCTTTCAACATATTATTAACTATATATAATATACCATACAGAAATATAAAAGGAAAATATTTCTCTAATACCAGTTGTAAAATACATGATCTGGTTCACCCATGTTGTGACCAAACCAGAGCACTATGTACCTTAGGTATTCCTATTAAGCTTTTAGAGGCTATAGAACAATGGATATGGTTGATATATGTCACATAGAGATACTATAACAACATATATATATATATATATCCACAAACACAATGGAAGAAATATCCTAAATTTTTCATCTCAACACAATGGAAGTAAATGGATATATATCATTGTTAAATGCTAGGATATATTAAAAATAAATACATTCTATATACCCATGGTTTGGATACACACATCAAGGATGAAAAATATATAAAATAACATATAAAAATAAAAATAAATGAGATGTATATATCAAATAACACTAGTTCAATGATCCATATCCTTCATAATCCAATAAGGAGAATGCTCCATCACCTAATCAGTATCGAAGTATAATATGACATCATCGGTGAATGAGGCATCATCAGTTATAGGTAGATGATACACTACCTTTTTCATATTTAGTTGTATGAGATACCACCATCTTATAGCTTGGGTGGATGAGTAATCACCAAACCATCACATCTGGGTGGATGATATATCATTGGTATCACTCTCAAAGTGGAAGATATACTATCATATAAGGTCCCAAAGCGGATGATGAACCATTTGTATTTTCCTTAGGTGGATTATGAAATAGTGGTATCACATCTCAAGTGGATGGTAAACCACTAGTATCAATTCATGGGGGGATTTAACACCACTGGAATAAGTCCCCAAGTGAATGATGTGCCATTATGAAAACGCTCATAAGGGGAAAAACCTCTATCATAGAAAGATGTAAACTAGTTGATATACCACTAATACATCATTATAAATTTCATGAGATACTAATATTTTATTATTCTCACAGTGAGTCATGGATCAAGAAAACTATTAAGGGGTGGATGGGAAATCACAAACCTACCTAAAGTCATTAGTATACCTCTAGTGGATCAAGGTTGATGAGATACCACCCCTAATTAACTTTAATTGGATCGATTCTACCTTATACAAATAGGCCCAAAAAATGTAATGATGCATTACTAAAATTCAAATCATGGAATTTATAAACATTAAACATATCAAAGGTTATGATCATTAATTTTTTACCCCTATAAATGTCTCTTAATTAGGTCATCCTACCTATATACTACCATATACTTAAGAAATTACTCACTAAGGAATACTCAAGGGGCCTACACTATGCCTCTATGCTTGGTTCCTAGTAAAAGAAACCCATCATGGGTTCAAAATCAAGGTTTCAAAGTAATTTCCATATATTAATTGGTCATTGGAGACCAATGGTGTTGATGAACGTCACTCAAATACAACACACATCCTTCTAGAGTTACATTAGATCCATTGAAATTTATGAAAACAAATTTAATTTAATTTTAGGGTGTACCCAACAAATAATCATTTCCTACATTTCATAAGATAAAGGCATGGTATAAAAAAATTGTCAGGTCACCAAGGGTGTGCCTACCTGGAACTAGTAGGGTCCAACTCTTGGAAAACCACCACTGGATTTGGTCTCAAATGAACATAACCAATAAACCTATAAAATTAAATTAAATTATTCATAATAATCAATGTATGGTTAAATAGCTACAAATACATAAAAATATACGGATTATGAGTCATATCCATACCATTTTCAACCTCATATGTTGAATGGATAATGAAACTGATGATGAACATATAGGATTACGCTCATAAAAGTAGATGAAAAAATAGAACAATGGGAGGAACCTTTGGTTGTACTAGAGGAAATAATAGTAAAATATCATTTTATTAAAATTAAAAAAAATATTTTTTTAGTTCAACATTTTAAAATAAAACTACAGGTATACGATGGGTACCTACTGGCCAGGCACAATGTAGTCGCCTTGGGGTCACCGGCCACCCAATGGGCCACATGGAGGATTTTCCTCTACTATTCCATCCACATAGTAATTAGAGGCATTTTTCAAGGGATATATGTCCCATAAACGTGCATATTTCTAGAAATGATACCACTTTAACTACTCAAACCATAATAAATACCTAAACTACATGAGGTCTGGTGAAATTGAAATTGAAATCACACCTCATATAAATGAGGAGTGCTATATATTGGATGGCCGCTCATCAATAAATGATTAATGGGATGATAATAACTTGTAATTATAACCCTGGAAATATATAATATAAGATTTAAAAAATTATACTAAAGAATTACATTTGGTGAATAAATGAAAATGATCAATAACCCTTAACTTAGTTAAGGATCATAGCTTAGAGTTATCCCTTAGAACCACAAAATACCATTAAAATAATAGTGATGAAAATTGTATAAAATATTTAATAAATATATAAGGAAATAACTTGAACTTTGTGTAATGATAAATGGTAAGTGGGGGTGAGTAGTTATAGGTCTGGTGAGTAGAATTCCTTGGAATAAAGAATAGATTTTTTTTCTATATCCCAATGCTCCACTACTCACCAAAGTGCCCAAATGCATCCCTTAATGATACACTATTATTTTTATTTCAAAAATTAGATAAAATCACAATCTTTGATGAATTTTGTCATGCCTAGATATATAAAATGTCATATTTATCATATTGCTCCATTTTTTATAGTATTTTACTTTTTCTAATAAAAAAATATCAAATTTCACCCCTTACCAAATATTTATGTCCGAAATAAATATATTTAATCTAAATTATTCCTCTAATTATGTCAAATTTTAATTTTAAATAAAGAAGATATATTTTATAAAAATGTAGTATCATTACCTGAATAGCCCAAATGCCATCTTTTTTTATTATTTTTGATAACCCCTCTTTCAAGGGATAAGGGTGAACCCTTACAAGGCCCATAGTCTTAGAGATTACATGACCCATATGTATTGGAAAAAATACATACTATACTTGGAACTGCTCCCCCTAGATTCTTCAATGTGATATTAGCTCCCCACTTTCACATGGCTTGTTCAGTTAGGGTTCATGTCCAAGCACAGGCTAGTTCCGATGGCAGTTCCATACCCTATCTTTCAAAAAAATCCTCTAAGATTTTGTGCTGGTAAATTTGCCTGCTCTGAATCCCCATCTAGAGTCTAATCCTTGTATAGTATTTCTCATCATTTAAGCATACTTTCAGGTGACCTGAAGTCCTTGAGGTTGCCCAATGACCTTTGAGGTGGCCTGAAATCCTTACTGGCCTGAAGGCCTTGGATAGCCCGAAGCCTTAAAGGACCCAATGCCCAAATCAGTGGGCTGAAAACCCAAATAGATGAATAGTTCATACTACTAAAGTACCGAATAGTGTCTGCTACATTTCCCACTACAGTATTACTACAGTGCCCGCTACAGTACTACTACAACACCTGGAAGTTATGTCTCTGCCCGATTTTGCACTTGGGCCTCTTGGATGCACTTGCTGAGTCCTCAACAACTAGGCTGAGGCTCTTGTGCATGTAGTATCATTGTAAAATTCATTTTATTAATAAAATAAATTTATCATTAATACCACATAACCCTTAGATACATATCTTCTTACTACATCACCATAAGTCTTAATGGTATGATGTTCAATAAGGTTACTTTCATGGGGTGGTTAAGACCACATTGATCTGGTCATAATTCTTATCAACATGATTATTTCATGTAGATTATTCCACTCAAATGTCAATGATTGATGTTCAACTTTTCCATGTTCTCTAGAAAACCCCTTTGATGTTACCTCCTTATAAATCTTTCTTAAATTTACATCATAAGGGATTTTTCTACTAGTCAAGTCCATGGTTTGTCCCATCACTATTAATTAAACCTATCCATTACCCTTCTTAATATTGACCAATTATAGAAATTACATTATACTGACTATATTTTTGTGTTTTTTTAATTTAAAATTTTAATGAGAAAGTTAGGGGGGATACCAGAGATTGAAAAATAATAAATGTGGGATGAATTTTAAAAAAAATGAGAGATATTTTTTTCTGTGAGAGAAATATATGGTTCTTATCAAAAGGATACCTTAGACTAGTACCAAGAGGGAATATAATAAGAGAGTTTTATCCAAGATTTAGTTTCCATAATAAAATAGGTAGGGGTTCCACCTTTGTAGTCGCACAAGTGTCGATAATGTTGAAACAATGTCATCTATGAAGAAATAATCATTGAAGATTCTATGGGAGAAGATCCATGATGTATGATTCCATGTATCTAAAGTATTTTTGATGAAATCAATTAGACAACATGTATTGGTAATAGAAATTATTAGTAAAAAAGATAGTGAGATCATGAGTGGGAGAGAAAATTCTTTCAAGTGTTAGAAATTTCTATGGGTGAGAGAAATTCCCATGGGTGAGTGATAAAATTCCTTCATGTGAAATAAATCCTTCAGTTTTGGGGTGTGATATATTCCTAGTGTTTATAGAGATTAATTATGAGAGATATTTGTAATTTTGTATATGATAATGAATTGTATATTTCTCTAGTGGAGTAATCTTTGTCCATACAATATTATTTCTAGTGTTTTTGGAGAACCTTCTGTTGCAATGACAATATATCCCCCAAAAACTTGTATCAATGTTCCATGGTTTCAACTTGAGACGATGTAGATAGATTCAGATTTAGGTACTCATTGGAGAACTATAGATATAGAATAGATAATGGGTGCAATGAATCTTATTAGTATAAACATGGAATATCTGATGTAGATAGAGATTCATTGAAGGTTGAGTTGTGACACTCCCAATTAATTAGATGATTTATTTAACATTTTTTTATTTTGAATCCATTATATTGTTACATCACTTTTCATAGTGTTTCATATAAAATGGATGTTTAGAAGGTAAAATGGGTGTGATGTATGATTTGTTTATGTATTCATCAACAAAATTAGGGAAAAACCCTCTGGCCATCCACCCATCACTGCTACTATAAATAATCTGGAGGATCTCTACTGGCATCCTGGCATAGGCCACAGAATTATTCCTGCCATCCAACATGCTGTAGGTGACCTAGCCCTTTACTCCACGAGACCTATCTGTCACCACCCCCTCTTCATTAACGCTATTATTTCCCAGTGCATTCTTCAACTCTAATATCCACCTCATGAACTATTCCACCATGTTCCTAAAAGAATGCACCATATCCCCTGCGTTCACATAAATAATCAATAAACATAAAAAAACAAAGCATCCCCACCAACAGAATGTAGATCAGGCTGTCACCGACCTTTCTAGATGTTGGGTCTTGGAGGTTGGGGTTGGTTCCACCCTAGCCGATGAGGCCGACATACGGAATGATGTAGGAGGTGATTAGGAAGTTCATGGAGTTAGTGTGAATTGTGATATTCATTTTTTTTCATATAGAAATATGTTTTTTAAAATTCTACCATTTCAATTCTTCATTGATGAAAAATTCTTATTGATTTGAATTATTTTTAAACACTCAAAAAATTTCTTTGGACCTGCTTCCACTTAGGCCACCTTAACTAATGGGATTCTTTATTCAGTCCCTTTCCTTTGACCAGACCATTTCACACATGATCCAATGACATGTTTTCTATATTCTTGTTGTTTGATCCTTAATCATTGATAATTCTTTCTTCCCGTTACATCATCACTATCAATTTGTCCCGGTTGATAAAAACATTGTTGTTTTGTTGGTTTAGTGACATGTGTGTGGGGGAATTGATTGGCCATTCTATTTTGAGGTACTGGCAATTTTAGGGGTAATTGATAACCTCATACACTGGTATGATCTCTTGTGATTCAATTTTGTTTTTTCTCTACCATTGGATATTTGATGATCTCATCTCTAGTCTCCAAACCCTATCTGAATTTTTTCTTCAATTCTCACTATGTCAGCCAAACATTGTGGTACGCTATGGTTGTACCACTCGTGGTGGAGATTCAAAGAAAACACTCTTGAACCAGGACAAGTGCCTAAATAATAAAATCCAATCCATTAAGGTTTCCAATTTTAGGGTGTATTTAGTGAAATTTGATTACTTAAAACAACCAAGTTAAGATAAGAAGTTATCAAGACAACCAAACCAGTTAGCATCTAAAATTGTAAGTTGTTTGTGATTTCATTCCTATATCTCATATGTAACAGTTGTATATTTTTTTGTTTCTATTGATTTTTTATTTGTATTTTCACTCTATATTTGTTATTTTTTTAATTAATAAATGTGTGTGTGGTCGGTTATGTTCTTGCAATGAACATAGGTCCCCACAGGACTGAAGCTTGTTTAATCTATGTGTTATTTAATCTTTCATTGAAATTTTAGTTTCTTGTGTTATTTTTGTATTAATTGGAAATATTAGTCTTCATTATTCAAAGAATTTATTTTAATCTATATCTTTTTGGGTTCTCTACCCCAATTTAGGTCACCACTCATCCTCAAAAAGGGGAATGAGAGACCTACCACCTTTCTCTATAAAATTCAATTTTTATTTCCAATTTTTTTTAACATTTTTAGTTTCTATTTTATTTTCTACATTTTAATCTCACTGTTAAAACTGCACTGCCTTTATTGATCGAAAATATTTAAATCCATAATACCTTTAAATGAAACATTGTTTACCTAAGTTATTGGATGGTTTTTAGGGGAATATTTTTTTACATTTTTCTCAAGAACATAGAATCTACTATATGGGTAAACATGTCAACAATGAGATATTAAATTGATAAATATGATTGAGAAAATGACTTTAATTTGTGGTTAATTAAGATGACATCCCATCATGTATTGATGGACCTCATTGATTCCCTTTGTGTTCCCATGATTCTTGTTATAAATGTAAATAAAATTGGAAAACCTCTTACAGAATATGTTGATGTTTCCCCTAATGTGTTAATTAACACACATAGCTCCCTTTTGTTTTATTTAGGTGATAATTTTCATAGATAAGTTTATTATGAGTCTAATACTACTGGAATTTTTATTAAACTTGAAAAAAATTACATGACAGCTTCATTAATAGGTAGGTTTTACAAAACATATCGTATGTTTACATTTAGAATGAAACCTAGTATTGCAATTAAAGCTCATCTGAGTCAATATAATTTCATGTTTTTATTTTAAATCATCCAAAAACTGAATGATTTATCTACTATTATATATTAATGACATTTTTATCATTTGAAAAAAATATAAACCTCATTTCTTTTTTTAAATCCCAATTGAAAGGTATGTTTGAAATGAAATACTTATGTGAAGCTAAGAAAATATTGGGAATTAAAATCAAATGGTATAGGCCAAATAAACGGTTATAGTTATCTCATCATGCTTATTTTTTAAAAATCCATTAATGATATATGTTTGAATCCCTCAAACCCGTAAATATACCTCTTCAACGGCATTTTAAAATATCTTTAATGCAAGAACCCAAAACTGCTGATGATATTCACTTTAGGTCTCAAATACCTTATTCTTGTATAGTAGGAAGTGTTATATAATATATGACCTACACTTGTCCATATGTTTCCAATTAAATCCTCACTTTATGTATATTCATGGCCACACTTGGGAAGCCACACTGGAATTCCCTTAAGTGTCTCTAAAGATACCTCTCTTGTAGCTCTAATATTGATTTGTGTTATGGTAAAGATGTAGACTCGTCTTAATTTATTATTAGATTTGTATATATTGATTACAAAAGTAATATTGATACCAGAAAACCCCTAATATATTATTGGTTCACTACCAATGGTAGCTTCATTTAATGGAAATGAGATATGAAATCTATGGTTCCACTATCAACCATGGAGTTCAAGTATATTTCTTTAACTGGAGTTGTGAAAGAGGCCTTTTGGATAAATGATTTTTCTTATGAAATATAGATGTACAATGAAGTTAATAATTTCTATTCTGGTAATCAATAAGCACATAATTTTTCTAATAATTAATTTTTCAATGGTAAATCAAATCACATAGATATTAGGTAGCATTTTATTAGATATATTGTGGAATCTGGAATCATGTGGTAAAAAACATACACACTGACATAAACCCAGCTGATATTTTGACTAAAGTTATTGTCATTTCTATGATCAAATTTTGTTTAGATAAATTTATTTTGGTTCAAATTCTGTTACCTTAGGTTCAATAACATCACCAATTTAAAATGAAAATTGTGGATATTTGGGAATTTTGATATTCATTAATTTGTTTTCATATTGAAAAAAATGTTGTAAATTCTCTCATTTCAATTCTTCATGCATGAGAAAATCATATCTATTTGAATTATTTTCAAATGATCAGAAAGTTTCTTTGGACCTACTTTCGACTCATTACCACAAAACTATATTTTCACAGCGCCACCCTTTATCAATGAAAAAAAATCATTGATAAAGGGGGTTCCATTATCAGTGCTAAACAAGCGCTGATTAAGGGGGCTTTATCAGTGATTTTTCCTAGTGTTGATTAAGATTATATTTAAAAAAATTATGAAAAATAATATATTATTATATATGTATATTTATATGGATATAAATATAATATATAATTTTTAAATATGTTTTAGATAAGTATAAAGAGACTATTACATTTAATATATATGAAATTTAGTGATAATGGCATTAAAATATTTTAAATAATATTATTAATTAATTATTTTATAATTATCATCGATTACTAATCATTCAATAGCAACATGAAGACACAAAAAATCAAAAAAAAAATAATAAAAGATCGAAAATAAGTTGAAAATGTAACACAAATTTCTAACGACAATAACTTTTGATCTGGGTATCCTTTTGAGCTCCACAATATATCAAATAGAAGATTATGATGAGCTCTATGCACTGGTTACCCAAGGAAACCATCTATCACATTTTTTGAGTCCCAAAAAATCTCATAAAGCCTCCAAAACTGAGTTTTTAATCGGGATACCCGGATATTTTAACATTCAAACAAGCATAACTTCTGATCCAGATGTCTGGTAGGCCTATACCACATATCATATTGAATAATGATTCATTTTCCTTGATTTTACTGGTAGTGGAGTTTAAATGGACTTCTGGATTAGAATTTATGGTTGTTTTACCTTTCTATGGATTTTCAAATACACCTATTTATGTATTTATTCGAATATATATGTGTGTCTGTGTTGAATATATGTATGTATTTATGTATTTATTTATTTATAAACACAAAAAAATATTTTATAAATTTATTTAAAAATAATCGTATAAATTTATATTAATATACAAATAAATATATGGATAAAAATTATAACTATATATATATATATATATTAATATAAATATAAATTAATATACAAATAAATACATATATACTAATATATGAATAAATATATATGTTTTAATATATCTAAATATATTTATATTAATATGAATCTATATTAATATACGAATATATATATATATATCTGAATATATGAATAATATATATGTATTAATATAACTAAATAGATTTATTTTAAAATGAATCTATATTAATATATGACTAAATATAAACATATATATATATATATTAATTGATATATCATTAAATAGAGAAAAAACAAAATATATTAGTGGTAAAGGTGTAGGCGCACAAGGGGGGAGGTCTCAAGTTCAAGTTTGAGTGGAAGTAGGGAAGCATGTTCGGGTTTGTGAGGGATGCGCGTGCAAGTGCAGTGTGTGGGAGAGTGGGATGGGGTCCTCCTAGAGCTGATTAAAGGGGTGTCAAGAACTGTTAAAGGATCAACCCCACATTATTTATTCTTTTTAACTTTTATTTAAATTTTTTATTGACTTTTATCAGTGCTTAAAAAATGAAATGATAAATGGTGTCTTTTATCATCACTAAAAAAACTGTTGATTATGGACAGTTTTATCAGTGATTTTTAGCACTGATAAAAGTCGCTGTTTATCAGAGCTTTTATTAGAACTGATAAAAGAATCCTTTATCAGCCCTTTTCCAAGTTCTAATTAAAGGGACCTAACCTTTTATCTTCACCTCAATTAATAGCAGTTTTCTAGCATAGTTAATTCCCTTTTTCTAGTACTGATAAAGTCTATATTTGTAGTAGTTCCTCGGCCTCCTTACCATGTGGACTTCTTTATTCGGGCCCTAGACATCAACTGAACCATTTTACATGTTCTCCTATGAAATGATGGTTATTTTATTTTCTTTTTGAACTTTTTTGATAATTCTCACTAACCATTTCATCATTACCATCCAGTATTTACGATGGATAATAGATTTTCAATTTCATCAGTTTTGAGGCATGTGCATAGCGGGCATTGGTTGGCCATTCTGTTTTGAGGCAATGATGGTGTCAGGGGGGATTGATCAATCCTTACACCAATCAGGTCTTCTGTAATTCACATTTTGTTTTTCTCTATAGGTAGTTCTTTGGTACTCCCAGCTTTAGTCTAAAAACCTTAGCCCAAATTCTTATTGTGATCTCTGATGTTGAACCTCTATGCATGCCAAACATAATGGTACACTGTTGGTGTACCACTCATTGTGGATATTTGAATACATCACTCTTTCACTAGGATGAGTATCCAAATAATAAAGTATAATGTATAGAGTTTGGCATGATTTTTGTGTATTTAGTGAACTTTGATGATTTAGAACAGCTTGGTGAAGACAAGATGAGATCAAGATAACCAAACTAGTTAGAATTTCACACTATAAGTTGTTCACATTTTCATTCCTATATCTCATTTTAAATAGTGGTATATTTTGTGTTTATTTAATATTTTATTCATCTTATCACTGTAAATCCTTTTCTATTTTTGATAATTAATATAACGGGAGCGGGAGTGGTGGTGTTCCCTCTGTGCATGGAGGTCCCCACGGGACCGAAGCACATTAAATCTACATGTTCTTTAATATTTCCTTATAATCTTTTGTTTCATGTGTTTTATTTTTGAAATATGTAATATTTGTCTTTATTTTGAAAATAATTAAGTTTGTTCTATGTGTTGTTTGGCGTTCTTCCCTGATTCAGGTCACCAATCTGCCTCACAGTTGGCATAGGGATTGAAGATCATCTACGACTTCCACCCCACTACGTGATCGACCACTGTAGCAAAAGACTTGGCGTTCAGATATTGAAACAGCCTCAGGAACCCCCACCATAATCACTTGAATAACTCTACACTCACAATATAATATATAATAAAATTATGGGAATCAAAGAGATAAGGAAGAATTGAGAGGTGGGAGGACCTCAGGTGGCTGAATTCTTGTTAGGAAAATTGGGTGATGATATCCCAAGTGAGGGTGTCAAGGTTGATTCACCAGATTCCAAGAGGATTGGGCCACCCTTAAAAAACATTGTTGTCAGGTGTTCCAACCCCTAGCCTAGAGCACCCGACGTGAAGAACTCTCCCTCTAGGTACTCTAATGTCAAGGGGAACTTTAACTAATTCTTATCAAGTGTCTGTCCAGAGTGGGTTCATGTCTGGATGAGGAGTTTGGTGAGGATATATATGATGGTAGAGAAAGAAGAGTAATAAATTTGAGGGTATTACACCACTAATGATTATGAATATGTTATTGGGATCCTATAATTTATACAAGACAGACATAGGAACATAAAGAACAACATCCAACCCCACTGAGCAAAGCATAGTAAAAAACATGATCAACCTTAATTCAACCAGAACTGGATACCATTGGAGAGACGTGTACATCTACCCAAATCCGAATGGCTTGAAGGCCTTTATTTTTATTTTTATTTGATAACCCCACTTTAAAGGGATAATTAAGAACCCACATAAGGCATATAGTCTTAGAGATTACATGACCCATAGGTTTAAGAGATTACATGACCCAAAGGTATTAGAAAATTCAACCATAATATAACTACAAGGTGCTAACCCTCCCTAGAATCTTCATCACAATGGTAGCTATCCACCTTTTCATGGTCATCCGACTAAGATTCCTGTGAAAGCACATGTTGGTCCTGATGGAATAGGCATACCCCTCATTCTTCTAAATCCATTATTTCTACTCTGGTGAGTGCGCCTGCTCTGAATCCTCCTTTCAGGATGCTCTTTTTGTAAAGTATATCTAGAGAAATTGCAATGATCATGTGTCCCAAATCCCTTAAAGGTGGCCCAAAATTCTTACTGACCCAAAGTTCTGGGTGTCCCGAAGGCCTAAAGGACTCCAAGCCCAAACTGGTGGATCAAAGTGAATTTTATTGGCTGCTATTGTACCGAATAGTACCTGCTATAGTCCCTACACAATACCTACAACAATACCCACATAGTACTGCTACAGTAACCCAAAATTATATATACTCCTTGTTTTGAACCTAGGTCTCGTGGATGCACTTAGAGAGACCTCACCAACTAGGTTGAGGTTCATGTGAAACACCTATACATATTTATGTTATTTTTTCAAATATTTGAAATCCTATTGTTGGATTGAATTACTCAGTTTTAATATTTACCATTAAATTGACATAATTTTAATATGACCACTAATATAGTATTTTGACGAATAAATAGTATGTTGTCTATGTTTTTGACCTATATAGTTATGAATCATGCACTGATCCTTCTCTATTATTGTAAATTGAAGCACTTTTTTCAAACCATGAATGTAATTTCCTCCAAAACATTATGATTACAATATAAGGGAATCCTAAATGAAAATGGGAGATCATATTTATATAGAAATAAAAAACATAATATATTATAGAAAAAAGAACATTGAACCATATATACAATGACTATTAAAAAAATTTCTGATACAACAGGGCTGAAAAAAATGCAAAAACATTTCCACCCAATTCACATGGTTAAATAAACTATGTGGGGTGTTGTAGGCATCCTCAGAGAGGAGAATACTGTCTATGCATAGTTTTCATAATTGTGGACTACATCCTTTGCAGGTTGTGTTCCCTAGGTATAGGGGTATGCACAATTGGAGCATGGTTAGACAAAATCTTCTCCCAAATCATACATCCCATTACCTTGGATAGTAGATGGTTCTTGGTTAGCACATGGTTTATCCAACCATGAGGCCAAAACATGGACCACATTAAATTTTGGGTGAATTTTCAATTTTTTCATACCTTATATTTAACTCCTCACCCTTTCTTTTTCTCTTCTAGAGAACAGACCCTCTAATATTGATTCATGTTCCAAGGTGACACTCGTAATCATATCTTCCCATTCCAACATGCAGCCTCTAAGGGGTCATTATATCACTAGGGACTCTTGGATCGACTAGGTCACAAAATAACACAAATGACCAAATGTGTGGCTCATTATTAGTATCGTATCTCAATTCAACACTTTTCACTCAAAGGGAAAAGCATCCCTCCGTATCATTTTCATCACATCACCACCTTGTAGGCCCCATATTCTAAGGTATAATGGAATTAGTCTCAAGATGTGGGTCAATTCTGTGGCAGATCAAAATTCATCACTATGCTAGTCATTACACACCCATGCCATAGAAATTCTTCCTAGGGAAAACACACCTATGTACTCACATCTCAGTAGGGGAAGAACACTCACCCCACAATCTTCTCAACTAGCCCAAACGCTATAAGGCATCTCAAATTCACTGAGGCCTACTATGTCAACTCACTCTAACCCATCACATTTCTCTACACATA
The DNA here is from genome assembly GCA_963277665.1 of Viscum album. Lineage (NCBI taxonomy): Eukaryota > Viridiplantae > Streptophyta > Magnoliopsida > Santalales > Viscaceae > Viscum > Viscum album. Next base: position 193,518,648 of record OY728157.1, on the reverse strand, counting down.
AGTCACTAAGGAACCTCTTCTAAGGGACACTAGGATTACATAATTCATTAAAATCACATCCCTAACATGTTTTGAATATCAAGGATTACATTTATCATCCAGGACTCTGCTATTAGAGGTCAAGTCATCGAGCTAACGCATAACAGTCCTTGGTGGACCCTTTTACATAGTGTAATCCATTCATAGACATTTAATTTTATATTAAATAATTTATATAATTTTAATAGGTTGATCACCCTTGGTGATGAGACGACACATATCACATTCCATATATAACATGCATAATTATATATTGTAAATTCATAAGTACCACCTACCTAAACCATGGATTTATTCCCTTTGAATCATCTAGCTCTCATAAATTCTTATCCATGATCATCCCTTTATCACCACTCATCCAGAGGTCATAACTCAAGAAAAATAATCCATGTAAATTAATTAAAATCCATCATAATTAATTAAACAATTTAAAACTAATTATTTAATTTAGTTTGTAACTTCATAATGCCTATAACTCTTAAATCCATAAACGATCATTGAAATCTCTGGAAATGGGGTGCAGTATACTCCCAACACTCACCCAAACCTAATCCATGAAAAAAATCACAGTTTAATTAACTAATTAAATGTTCAATATCATCCAAATTATCTAATAACCCCAAATAAATCCATACAGTGATGTAACTTAAATAAAAATTTGGGTAACAGTCTGCATACATTATATTGGGACATCCTCTAGACAAGCCATGAAAAAACCCCATTATTTTTAGATTATTTCACCATTATTCACTATAATAATTAATAAAACCCTATCATGCGACAACTAAAATCCCTGGAATCAAGATAAAGTAAGAGTGGAGATAATCTTAGAGATAGATTCATTATAAATAATTGAAAAATGCCACAAGGTTCTCCCCAAATCCTGATTCAATGAGGATGAGGGGAGGAGGCAACTAGACCATGTGCACTTGAGGGGAAAAGAAGAGGAGTTACCCTCTTAAAAATTGAGGAGATATGTTTGTGAATTTTAACTAATTTAAAGGGCCATATAGTTTGGATCATGGTTGGACAAATCATGAACCAAATGTGTATCCTTAGCTATCTACAACTACCACCTTTAGATGGCTGGGCTACATGGTTAGCCAAACCATGCAATAGGTATACAATATTATCTACAACATCCCACATAATTTTTTTTTGTAATCATGTAGTAATTATGCCCGTCACCCCTAGGCTATTCCAAACCTCATAGTTTTTTTTATTAAAATTTGCAATGTTAACCCTTATTCATGTACTACTCATGAAAAAAAACCATGATAATTATAATATGAATTGAAAACCTCTACATGATTAGGGTGATTCATAGTTTCTCCTATATTATTCACACCAAACTGTGCACAAGGGTAGATATCATCTAAAAATTATAAAATGTAACATGAAGTTCCTATGACTCACATGAGCACCCAAGAACATTCATCCCTCAAACCATATAAAAAACATTGAAATTCTCCAACTCTTTGAATTTCAATCTAAGACTCAATTTGAAAAATGACCCCAACTCCCAAATTCCCAAAATTCAACTTCCTTATAAAATATAAAACTCACAGGATTTGTGGTTTTATAAACTCTCTACCATATAATTTACCATTCCCAAGAATCCTTAGTGTCCTTTCAACCAACACATCCGACCTAACCTGTTAGTCCATTCATATCCAACTTGTTGCATTCAACTCTAGAACACTGAGTGACCTTAACTATGAAACACCAAAAAAGGGGTGAATAAATCATTAAATACTGAATCACAAATCATCACCATCATTGAAACATGAAGATAGTGCTTACCCATGCCCTTCTATCCCAAGAAATAATACTATCATCAACCAGTTAATTCTTGATATTATAGTGCTCCCCACCATAAAACGTTTCTTATAACGGATAATTCTGAGCCACAATGCACTAAAACATCAAAAAAACATTTCAAAAACTCATTTCTAGTGATTATAAGACCTGATCAGTATGATTTCCATATCTTCGTATCAAATTATATGGAAATGAACCAATAAAACATCCTCTAGATGAAAATTCTCAAAGGCTATTGGATTTATCCACAAGCATGTTATATCATTTCCACTTGAACATGATGCATCAATTACTCTGAGGAATCTAAAGATCACTCAGTTCCCCCACTAAAGTATAATCAGAATATTCAATGTAATTACATTGCTAGGTTGCTTAAAAATCAAACAAATTATCATTATCTCACCCTAGAAAAATGATTCACCATTGATCTGACTCATTATCAGACAACATAAAAATCATCATAAGCATAATTCCAATGCAATGAATCCATAAAACATTACATCTAAATTTCAAATCCATTGTTCATCAAGAAACCAAAAAAACACATTTCATCTACACACTATAACCCTAGATCCACCTTTACTGTCCAATGATTAGTCTCATCACACCCATGACCCTACCCACACAGGTTTGTACTTTATCACCCCATGTTTAATCCATTACTACATATATTGACTAGACATGATCATCCCAATAAATCATGAGTTATATTGTGAATCATCAATCAACACCGGTTCTTGAATCATCAGTAACATCATCCCCAACACCCTCTAAATGTCAATCTATAATGAGTTTCACTCCCTCCAGGACCAATGGTACACTCCCCACCATATATATTTATTTATAAAAATCCTCAATTGAAACCAAAATAGGATCCATCATGACACATGTGTCTCTCATCCAGAGCCACACGTACCACTATCAACTGTTTACACTACTCCATTCATGTTTTTATGATGGAATTTCCTCTCATCGATATCAAAATTTTAGGTCTCCAAACTTTTAATCATTCCATCATAATGCCTCTCTGAAAATATGGGCCATGGAACAACCTTGGTTCAACCCCATCATGACACCTAGACCCATATCCAACATCACCAATTACCTTAGGGGAAAATTTTCCATTTAATAAAAACTCTCAAGATATAATGCCCATAAATATTCATCATGTTTTTGTCCTCAACTCACACATGACTACTCACAAACCCATAAAAATTGTACCATGCATAAACAACATGTGTACCACCTCAGTCTCATCGGAATTCAATAGACATATACACCAATATAACCCAATCAGACATCTGGATTCATGATTCCATTAGTCGCATGTCATAAAATCCAATATCATTGGCTCAAACCACTAACCATGCTCCTCAACATGTCAATATCACCTATCTAGAAGCACCCTCAGTTCTCTTCTTCAAATTAGGGCATTTTACTTATGCCATATTCCACTGCAAAATAAACTACCAAGTGAAATTGTCTTAAAACCTAAAACATATACCTACACACTCACTACACCAATTAAATCACATCCATAACAAAATGGGTCAGGTATCCTACCGATCCTGCCCTCAGAATCTAGACTTGGTACTAAAACATTTCCACTCGTGGTTGTTTTTTAGGAAAACCCATGGAGTTCCATGTGCCTATAAAATATATCATGTATCAGATCTTAGGAATCAATCTCAACCCAATGCACTAACCCATCCTACAAATTTTTAAAGGTGATCAAAAGCCTAGGATATCACTAATATCATGTTACCCTCACATATCACATATCATCTAAAATATAGTACATAAATGACCTATATCCCATGTTGTGTCTCAATGGAATGAAGATCTCCCACCTAGAACATAAACCATAGTTCTCACATAGGTCATTTCACATTAGGTACATAGTTTCTCTTATCTTACTGTCATGAAGAAACTCACTGTCTAAAACACTCGTTCTAAGGTTCTCATAAAAATATATATACATATCAATCATCACATGATGAGTCATAAATATACTAGGGTACACATCGTCACTGGATATCCTCATATGAGACTACCCCCTCAATAATCATGATCAAATGTTGTCCCTCATTGGACATCCACAATAGTATCCACCCCCAATAGGATTAACATCTCATATATTCACATACATACATATAACGACATCACCCCACCCTAATACACATCAACTATACCAATATCATATGGTTTAGTTAAGTATAATTCCACCAAGAAGAAATATGTGAGCACATCATATAGGTTGTTATTGACTCTTTAAATAACATAACCTGTTTCCCTTGGAACTAGTACCAAAACCACCCACTAAGGGTACATCACTAAGTCATATAATTTTCATACCAAACTACTCGGTTCAATATACATCTCTTACTCTAAGGGTATGCATGTCTAGCAAGGATCATATCATCATAGATCCACATGACCTGTCATCATAAGGAAATTGCATTATGTCCTAGCAAAGTAGAGTTTCACCACCATGTAATATGGGAAACCTCCATATAATTTCTTATTCAAAGGCTAAACAAATAAACCATCATAATTAGTGATATCAATCACACACTAGAATACAATATTCAAATGAACCATTTATTCCAAATATGATGCATGTGCATGGCCTCTTACGATTGGGACAAGATACATAATACATAATAAATCATAAGATATAAAAAATCAATGGTGTTACACTAGGTGAAATCAAACTACCATAAAATGGAATCCATGAACAAAAATATCATATCCCCGGTAACCTATACTTCTTCATAGGAAGGTTTTTCATGACACAATAGTCTAATATCTATCAAAAGCATCGACATATTCTAATGATACCTCTCCACCATAACCCCAAATAGTAGGATAATAAACAATATAGATAACTATATGATATCAGTCACATATGCTTTGATACCACTTTGTAATGTCCCTACCCAAATTCACTCTGAACAGTTACCAGATTAGGTCAAAACATAGCCTTGAGTATGCCTCATCCTATACTAGAGGTGACTTAATGTCAATGAGGCTATATGATATTGTTATAGGGAGACTATACTCCCATATTAGATTGTGTAATAATAGTGTAAATAAACCAAAAAACGTCCATAAGAATAAATCAATGTAAATGGAAGAAATAAACACGAATAATCAATAATAAATTTTATTTAGAAGAAAATATCCATAAAAACGGAAGGTCATACCAACATATAGTGACTGATAATACACTAGGATGATAACATATATAGAATAAATAAAAGGACAAAAGACACTAAGGCTATTCTTTCATCCCCTCGCCTTGCCTCACCCCAATACCCAATCCCATCTGAGATGTCCTTCCTGATCAAGAAACTCCATGATTTTACCCAACATGAACCCACAATTACTAAGGAATACTCAAGTGCCCAATTACCCGATCTCTTAAGAACAGTGTGAGTACAACTTAGTCGGTCACCATTAATGAAATCTCATAAATTACTAATAAATTAAATATATAATTATGTGACATACCCACCTAAATAAATAAAATATATTGGAGTATCATAAATAAAATAACCATTGTATATCCTCAGGTTCTAACAAGACACCTAGAATTGTATATACCTACTTTATCTTGTTCAAGAGTATCTCTGAGAACACCATATAATCATGAAAACTCATAATAGGTGAAGATGCCAACCCCCAAGAGATTATCCTAGGTTGTCCACAGTATCAGTAATAAACCTAACACCTAGGTGTTAATACTTGGTAATATAGTAGTCATCATGAATAAATCCACCCCTGGGTGATAATTCTAGGAAATCAATAAATATCAGGCATCATTATAAATCATGGGGGTGACCCAAGGCTTTCATAAGAATCAATAATCATCTTCTAATCCTTTGGCGTGACCCGAGGTCATCATGGTCATCAGTAGTCATCTATGACCCCTAAGAGGTAATCTTAGGTGATCAATCATATCAGGAATAAATGTCAACTCCTTGGGTGTTGACCCTAGGTATTCCATATAACCTCAGGCATAAAAGAACAATCCTAGGAATCCATGTAATTTAATACATAATAGAGAACTCTGAGGGTTATTACATTTCTCCCATGATATCTCTAAATAATAATGAAGAAACATGTTAGCCATCATTCCAAACCTATCTAACATAAATGTGATTAGACATTGAATAACATGACTTGAAATCATAGATATATCCTTAAACATACATCATAAATTAATGTTCTAAGGTGACACCCTCAATCAACTCTACCAATTACCACAGGCACCCTATGAGGGTTCATTATATCCCTAGAGAACCCTTTGAGTTACTTTAGGTCACAACATAACACAAACACCCAAATAGAGTCCTCAATATCTGTCTGATATCTTAAGAAAACATTCAAAAATAAAAGGTAATACCATCCCTCAACATCATCATCATCATCTCATCATGAAATCACTGTCCTTATAAGATAATACACACTAGAATTAGTCTAAAGAGATGGATCAAGCATATCTACCATCTAGAGTAATAAATTTTCCATTCCTCACACAACTTACCCATCCAAAGTATACCTACGGTACACCCACCTAGATAATCACATCTCTTTTAGTGAAGAACACTAACCCCATGCTTATATAACATAGAATAAGGTTATAAGACATATAAGGTTTACTTAGGCCTACTTTGTACACTCTCTCTAACCCGTAACATTTTTCTACACAGAGGTTACTAAGGCACCTATATTAAGGGCCTCTACATTTATTTAATTCATTCAAAACTCACCACTTAATATTCATGAATCTTAATAAATATATTTATCAAAATGACCTAAACCATTAATGGATGAGGCATTAATCCAATAAACATTTGTTTTTTGTAGCCCTTGGCACTTTGTGCAATCCATTTAAAGATACTGATTTTTTATTAAACAATTTATATAATTTTAACAATTCGATTACCCTTGATGATTATAGAGAACATATAACATGACATATAAAACATTCATAATACCATTAGTGAAATTCACAAGGACCACATTACTCAAATATGGAGTTATTCCATTTTAATCAATACCATAGAGCTCTCTCCTAGGCCCATCCAAGATAAATCATCCACCTATCATCATTATGAGGCCCTAAATCAATCAGAAACATCAAAATCAATTAATTCTAATTATTTATAATTTATAAAACAATTTACATCAAATTAATAATATTATTATAATAATACATAATGACTAAAAAATCATTGAACCATAACCACTCGCTAAAACATCAAACAATGGGGTGCGTCCAACTCCCTACACGCACCTAAACCTAAGACATGAAAAATTTTCAATTCAATTACTAGATTTAACAGTCAATTTCCTCAAAAATTTCTATAAAACATAAATAATTACATACAATCTCATAAATAAAATGAAATGGTGTGTGAAAATGTGAATATGTCATCTCAGGATTCCCTCTAGCCAATCCACATTTGAGCACCATGATTTTCAGAAGATTTCACAATGTTCTGGTGAAATTTTATATTAAACCCTAGCTAAAGATAAGTAAAATTTGTAGAATTAAGATAAATTAAGAAAAAAAGAGGTAGAGGGGTAGATTAACCTGAATTTGTAACACCCCAACACTTTTCAATATTTTCCTATTAGAAAAAATAATTATTTTTGTTGATAGCTTGCATTACACGCAACAACGAATTTCCATTATTGCTTGTGTTACAAACAAGACCGAGTTTTATATAATATTATTAATCATAGTAGTAAAATTTTTATTTATAAATAGGATTAAATAAATAATGAAAATATATTTTTGAATTCATAAATTACAAATTAATTCTAAATAAATTTAAAAAACAATTGAATATAAAGAAAACATTTTTATACAAAACTATTTTTATGCACCAAAGGAATTTTTTCTTGATAAATAAAATTCATTCATATTAGTTCATGATATTAATGAAATATATATATAAAATATTCAATAATTTTTTTACACTGATTCAATATATTTTATAGGGATAAGATAAGAAAAAATCCAAATTTATGCAAAAAAAACTATATTTTTCTAAGCGCAATTTTACTGCCTTTTAATGGAGAATTACTGTTAAAACTACATTTTCACACTTTTATAAAGAAATATAATTGTTTTTAAAATATTAATGTGAAAAATATATTAGGTTTAATTTTTTTTGTTATATGAGAAGTTTCATTTTTTGAAGAATAGTGAAAATACTAGATTTTAATTGAAAACTACATTCTCACCAAAATGATTTATAATGAATAATTTTCATTGAATTTTTTTAAAGAAAAATAGATCATTTAAATACCTGTTAATCAAATTTAGTTCATTGGAATCATTTTTATATTGAATTTAGATATAAAAACTTACTAAACTTTTGAACATTTTAACTTAAAAAACCCTCTTTCTCATCCCATCTGTGGGAATATTTTTAAATTAATTTGGGTAAGATTTGTGATTTGAATCTTTATAAATATAATAAATATATGGAATAATTATAATTTATAATTTATAATAAGTTAAAATCCATTTTTTACAAAAAAAGTTTGTGAAATGTGTTGAAATTAATTACAACAATTTAGAAAAAAATTAGTTTACCAAGGGACTAGACTTTAATCTTAAGGGGATGAATGACATGGAAACCTATTAATAACCTATTTTTTAGACATATTTAGACCTTATAAAGGATATTATTTATATTTCTCCAATATTGGTGGATTTTTACATGAAAAAACATGGGTGGAATTCATTCATTAAAAAAATTACAAGTGTGCCACTCACCACTCTTATAAAAGTCCTTCCCATATTCTCTCCACATAACATCTTAAAACCACATTGGTTAAGACCAAAACTGACAAAAGTACTCCCCAAATTTTTTAATCCCATCATATAATCCGTATCATGGATATAAATCCAACATCGGGAGGCATTAGTGAAAACATAATGAGGATATCCAAAAAAAGAGGCAATGTTTTTCTAATAACATTTTTATTTTATTTCATTCTCCACCTCCTTAAAAATTGTTTATAAAATTATTATACAATAACATAATTATATTAAATATAATTATATATTTTTATGTTATGTCTAATACATAAAACCTCACATTCTTTCATCAAATTGGTTAGGAAATCATCATTCATGTGTACGACACACTACCGCCTCGTGAACCTATGACATTTTTTTCAATTACCACCTTTCATGGTTAGAAATAATAATGGATGTATAGTTTATATATGTTAAATATGATATTTAATATGTTCTTATTATTCTTTAATTAGTATATTACACATACCATTATGCTTAATTTTTTTTTGGAATATGATAATGTCACTCGTTCGTACGATGAAATACTGTATCGTGAAGCGATGTGAGTCGTTAACGCATTACATGGAATGTATTAATGACTTTTTTAATAAACCATTATGATATATGTGACATAATAATGATTCTATAATATATAAATATATAAAATTTAATTTTATTTCTTTAAATTCAATAAGAAAATTGAAATAATGTTCATATGAACGTACGACCTATCGCCTCCGTTAATAATGTATTTCATTTCCTATAACCAAATTTTATGGATTAATATAAATATATATATAATGAATATATATGATATTTTCATAATGGTATACATTCTGGAGATCATTAGATCATGATCATAGTAGGAGGAACAAAAAATAACAAGTCAAAACATACTTAAAAAACCTGCCAATTAACACCCAAAATAATGAAAATAATGAAAGATTATTAACTAATGAGTGATAAGATGTTCTAATAGGATCATATATGATATTAAAAATATTCCTTTTTTGTTTTATAAGATAATAACATACATAAAACCAATATACACGATTTTAATGAGTGTTCAACCGAAAGGAAGTGTAAGGTAAGTAGTTTCCTCTCAATTTAAAATCTATTGAAGCTTAATTGTTATTATGAACCAATTCACTTTTATGTGTTTTATATACTTACCATTTGGAATTTAATGTCAATAATACTTCATTATTTATGTTATTTTATGTTTTAATTTGAATTATTTCATCCAAGGGGGTTTTATTTGAAAATTACCAACAGATAAAAATTATTGTGAAATCTAACTATATTTTATGATTGTTAACATTATCTTGAAACAATCACTTTATTGATATCATTTTTCATTAAAAATTAAATTCCTATTAAATTTCCATATTATTATATAATGTATAATATTATTTCATAAACCTCATATAATTCTTATATACATTTTATACTTTGAATATTATTTGATGAATTGGGGAAATATTGATAAATCTATTTCCTATACTCAGTACAAATATTTAATAAGAAACATTATTTATGAATTAATTAATTAATTAATATATGAATAATTATTTTTACTGGTATGAATAATTATTTGGACCATTTAATGTAATACCCTAGATGATTGGTAGTCTTATGAGATGAATCATTTGGCCAAATCAGGTGGGTTTTTACCCAGTATGCTTATACCATATTGTGAAAGATGTTGATAGTAAAGGTTCCATGTGCTTGGAAAACATGATGTCCAGTATTTTACCATTTACTTCATGTAGAATTTAGTTTTTATAAATCTCCATTATATTTTTTCTATGAAATAATCTATTTATTCATTTCATTCTCAGTTTATTGATTAAATTAAATGTATTTTAGTTATTTATAATGTCATATTGATTATTCATTATCAAGATATTTTTGTGGAATGTGTGTTTAGTTATCTACCATTCCATTTTTATTATGATTATTTATCAATTATATCCACCATTCCATATAACCCTTTCTAATCATTTGACATCACCCTTATTTTGATTCCTTTCCCCAAGATTTGAAGATGAATTATAAGAATGAGTTTCATGTATACCAAGATTTTACTTTTGTTATGTTTTATATTCTCTTCACAATATAATATGGGTATCAAGAATGTAACATGGTTTTCAAAAGATGATAATTTTTTTTTGGTTATTTTGGATTTGAATCTTGTATCTATGCCAATGTAATAAAGTAAGGCACTGGATTTGAGCTACTAAGGTTAGGGCCATTACAATTGGTATCAGAGTATGTTTAGTAGAATACTTGGGAACTGGATTTATAAAAATATATATTTGGGAACATCACCCTATAATTTAATTTTAGGATAGGTATTGAAAAAAATCATATTGTTTTGGTATGGTTGATATTATATGGGTCTTCCTAGAAATACAACCCTATATAGATACTAAAAGTCGATGTGGTTCTACCGTAAATGTACCTAGGGATAACAACTCCAAAAAGGGTGTGTTGGGCTTGAATCAATTGTAACCTAGTACATGAAAATGGACCTTACTACGCACATGGTATGACACTCCCAGATGATATGCTTAGGATAATTCAAATTTCCTTTAAAAACCATTATAATGTATTTAAAAGTAAAAATATCCACAAAGAAACAAATTTATGATTCTGATATTAAAATTGCATAAATTTTTAATTTATATTTAGTAGTACACCATATTTCGAATTATAACTTATGATTTAAAATTAATGATTTTATGAGATAATTCAGTATGTTTCATTATTTAGAAATGTATTCTAGAAGGAAGAATGATATCAATACTTGTGGACAATGTAGAGATTCCCTATTCAAGAAACCTATATAGCTGGTACTAGAATGGTGAAAATTATGGCCAAATTAGTTAATATTAATCATATTATGATAAATAACCTTTTCTGGATGGAGGATACTATTCTATAGTGATATTATCTTGTATTGGATTTCATTATATTATTTAATCCCCCATAGTTTAGTGGGACTACTAATAAAATTATAGCTTAGCAATCGATTACATCTCTAGAGAAAATATTTATGGATTTGAGATGCAGTGAAAAGATAAATTTGACACTTTCAATGTGTTATATCAAAAGTTATTTTGATAAATGGTGTCTGTTGATTGACAATACCAAGGAGGAAGAAGAAATAAAAACTCATAGAATGGAAAATTTCAAGGATACATTATTCAATAAATATTTCTCTCATGAGAAAAAAATTGAGATAAACTGAATGTTCCTTAGATTAAATAACAATGAGGAAGAAAGTGTTACAAATTATGAAGCTACCTTTACAAGGTTAGCTAGGTAATCCATGTATTACATATGTGACTCAGTGTGTAAGACTGACTATTTATTTTAAGAGATTAAGACAATTCTCTAAAGGGCATTGGTCTCTCATAATTTTTTATATATTATGAAATATTTTAATGTTCCATAAAAGGGATAATTAATTATAAAGATACTATATATTTAAGGAAAACCAAGACAAAAAGAGGTCATATGAACACCATGAAAAGGTAAATGCATCAAATAAGAATAAAAGGATGAAGGGATTCCCATCATGTGAGAACATTGGAATGAATCACATAGGGAAATTCTTGAAGGGCATGGGAGTTTGTTGTATGTGTTGGTAAAAGTTTTATCATGTAAAATAATACAAGGGGATAAAGGAAAACACTTTTATTTAGTGTTAAAACTACCAGGAGAAGGAGAACTATAAAAATAAATACCCTAAGAATTAAGGGAATCTACTACATAAGAGTCCAATGTAATATAACCAATCTTTTTTTATCACTACAGTCGAGGTAGAAGTACCCAATGATTTGTTAAATGTTATATTAATACTATATTATAATTTATCAAATGCTTTATTTTATTCTAGATAATCACACTCTTTAATATCTACCCAGTTTTTTGAAGAAAATTAGACATTGACCTTTTGATTTTATATGGGGGTTGTTAGTTGACAATCCTAAGGGAAATCTCATTATAATAAAGACATGTTGGGAAGACCCCAACATGACACATAAAAAAGTTTTATATTATAAAATTATTATAATACCAATGTTTTAATTTGATATAATCCATGTTGTGGACAGGATTTCAAAATATGATGCAAAACATTATTACAAGAAGATGGGAATTATGATTTTTGAGGAAGATATAGAATTACATATCATTAGAGAAAAAACTTCATCATATGATTCTTATCTATATCAATTTCCAATAGATCTAATGAATAAAATTCTTAGGGAAGAAGGGAAAAAATCTAGGGAAGAAGAAGTTAATCTTTAAATTGAGGATGTTCTTATTATAAAGATATATATTTATGTATTTCCTAATGAATTACATAGACATTCCCCGGAGCATGAATTTGAGTTTTCCATTGATTTAATCCCTAATTCAAAACCAATAAAAAAAACTATATATATAATGAACAATATAGAATTATTGTATTTGAAAAAATAACTAGAAGATTAGGTTAATAAGGGACGTATTCTCCCAAGTGTTTCATCATGGGGAGCCCCTTTTCTCTTCATTAAAAATAAATATGGATCCACGTGGTTGTGCATTTATTATAGGGAAATAAATGCTATTAGGATAAATTACAAGTATCATATACCTCACATTGATAGCATATTTGATCAACTTAATGGAGCCCAATATTTTGCAATTATCGATCGTCATTCTTAGTATCATTAATTATGAGTAAAGAAGAAATACATTCCAAAAATAGATTTTTTAATGATGTATGGACATTAAATGTTTATTTTTATACCATTTGGATGGAATAATTCACCCTTTTTTCTTATGGATTTAATGTGCATATTATTCAAGGAATATGTTGATCATTTTTTTGTGGTCATAATTGAAGATATTTTTGTGTATTATAAAATATTTGGGGACTATGAAAATCACTTATAGATCATTCTCGAAACTCTTAGAAGGAATGGGTTATATGGTAAATTTATTGAGTGTGATTTCAGGATTCATGATGTTTTCTTCTTGTCCATATTGTCTCAAAAAATGGAATCTCATTTGGTCCTACAAAAAAATATTTCTATAAAATATCATACACCAATAAGAATAACTGAGGTATATAGTTTCATTATTTTGGAAGGTTACTATTGGAAATTCATTCATAAATTTACCCAATTGGATAACTCGTTAACCACACATACACATAAATGGTTTTAGTTTTTTTAACAGAGGAATGTGAATAATTTTTTTAGGTACTAAAGAGGAGATTGGTCAATGCTCCGATTTTGACTCGACCAACTAAAAGTGATGGGTTTCTGATATATAGTTATTAAAAAAAGAAGAGACTTGGATGTGTACTAATTAAAATTGATAATGTTGTTTCATATTTATCTGGTTAATTGAATATTAAGAAATATAACTACCCCACACATTATCTTGAGTTGGAATCAACGATATTTTCTTTGAAGATATGAACACATTATCTCCAAGGAGAAATTTGTGAGAGATACAAAGATAATAAAAGATTGAAATGAAAATTTTTATAGAAAGATATTAATATGAGAAAACGTTGATGGCACAAGCTACTCATGTATTATAATTGCTTAGTACACTAACACATAGGGAAATAAAATAATGTATTGGATGTGTTGATTAGGTATGATCATGGAATTATGATCTAAATTAGGATTGAGATGGATCTTATCTTCGTGGATATAGTAAATATGGACATGGGAATTAATAAGTAAAGGAAAAAATCAACAACATTTCAAATGATTTCGAAACCGTATTTATTAGAGATGATAAAGAATTCTCAATATGATGATAAAGAGTTTCAGACGAAAATTAAAGTAGTGAATGATAAGAAATTAGAAAACTAAATTTTAGAAGATGGTGTTCTAAAATTTGGAAAGATATTGTGTGATCTATATATACCTGATCAAAAAAGTTAATTTTTGGACAACACTCATGGATCAAATTTCTATATACACCTTGGCAGCACAAAATTATATAGTTATTTGAGGAAACATTTTTGTGGGATAACATGAAGCGGTAAAATACTGATTAAGTGTCTAGACATTTGGGTTTTCAAAAAGTGAATTCTATGATGAGGAAACCTAAAGTATTCATGCAACGTATTAATATTCATATGTGTAAATGGGATGACATTACTATTGACTTTATCATAGGACTTAAAAATACTCCTATAAAGAATGATGCAATATTGGTTATCCTTGATCGACTAACTAAATATGCACATTTCCTCACTATAAGAGAAGATTAAACTATTGATCATCTTGTAAGGCTCTATATTAATGATGTTTTAATACATAATGGTGCACCTCCATCAATTTTTTATAATATAGATCCCTATTTTACATAAACATTTTGAAAGATTATTCAAAAGTCTCTTGATACTATGATTTATTTGAGAACCTCATACCATCCTCAAACTGATGGATTGTATGTAAGGACTATTCAAGCAATAGAAGACTTGGTGAGGCTATTCTCACTCAACTTTCAAGGTAAATGGGATCAATTTTTACCTACGGTATATTTTTCTTATTATAATAGTTTTTATTCAAGTACTCCAATAGTGCCATATAAAGCATTATATGGAATGAGATGTCACACTCCAACTTTTCTCAATGTACTAGAAATTTTTTAAGAGATAACAGTGAAGGTAAAGGCTATTAAACCACACATTAAAGAATCTCAAAGTAGACATAATATTTTTTCCAATAATCAGGGGAATGATTTGGAAATCCACATGGGAGATCATTTTTCTCTTTGTTAGTCCATTATAATGTTGCCTAATGTAGTAAAGGGGTCTTGGGTGTGTTTGGGGATCATTCAGATCTCGAAGCCCTTAAAATTAAAGAGACGGATTGGGCTACATGGTAAGTAGAAACTGCAAAATTCTGCCCACACGGTTTCCCTAAACCATGTTGTTGCAGACAGTGGGGTGACGGGGACCGCATGGTTTTTCTGTAACTTTGTAACCCTATGAACATGCACATGTGGACAACTACACGTTTTTGGATGGTGCCATTTTCAATGTTTTTTCATCGTTATACGAATTGTGCACCTAACCATGTGGGGTTCCCCTTTGAATTAGTGGCTTGGTGTACAGTTTTTCCAACCATTTGGACAAATCGTGCACCCTTTTTTGAGGGTGTAATACCAATTTTTTCCTTAATACTTTTTTAAACCTTTCCCTTCTTTCTCCCTCTCTTCTCTGGTGGTGAAACCCTACTCCCTCATGTATGAGCTTCTCCTCCCCTCTTTGTATGGTTTTTGATAACTCATTCAATCAGACTCAAAATCTCTTATCATCAAAAGCATTGCAAATACCTCCATAATCTATTCAATCCTCACCATTATATTTCATGTTTCCTCTATCATCTGTTGATCAATCTAGTTGCGATCATTTTCACACTATTTTAGGGTGTTTGATTATTTATTCATTTTCTCCCATTATCTATTGAATCTAACCTTGAATATATAATATTTTAGTGATACTACATCAAGGTAGGTGGTCTAGGTCTTTCTCACTCTTTTCATTGTTTTAAAGTGGGCGTGTCATTGTTACTCTTATCAGAACCGTCTGACGGCAACTTAAATTTAAAAAATATAATTAATTAAATGTATTTTCTTTTCAGGAACCATCTGTGTGAGTAGAAAACCACTATCATGGTTGATCTATTTGACCTAATCCACCAAAATAGGTATTTTTTCCTCTTATTGTCCTTTTTCCCAAACCAAAAATGGTCAAATGCCTCTTTAGTTATAAATAACATTTAATGAAATCTTTAAAGGGAAAATTGAATTAATATTTTAACCACTAGTGTGTGAGTGTGGTTTGTACTATGTTAAATGACATGATTTATTAATTAATTTAATATTTCAAATTTGATCCATGGGTTATGACCCTTCTTAAAATGCCCTATATTCCTTGCTCACTGACAAGGCCAAGTGTTTTAGGCCTTATTCCATTGTTTATTCTTGTTTCCATATATTCATATTTTGTATCTTCAATGATTATGCTTATTTTATATGATTAAGATACGTTCCATATACTTTGATCTGGTTACATAATTCCATATACCTGTTGACTTATACCATAATTGATTGGATTGGATTGGATGTCATGATTTTCAATCTTGTTAGTATATGATATTTTCATTCCTTATTAAAGAAATATAATTATATATGTTATGTCTTGTGATTTGGGAAATAATTTCTATGCCTCACCTACTATGGGTTAGAAGAGAACATGGGTCCCATTTTAAGGTTGTTTGGGATGGATTCGACATGTATGGTTTGGATTTACTTGACTCTTGGACAGTGATACATTGGATTTATATGTACTGGATCTCCGGGAGGATTACAGATACTTTTGAGTGACAATGGTTCCCTAGTGAATCAACAATGGATGGTCACATAAGAAATATGCATATGCCAAGCCTTGGATGATACCTACTCTCTGATGTGAGATACATGGTATAGACTTAGAGTCACCAAGCCATGAATGATACAAGGAATGCCTTTATGGGTTTCCTTGGATGTACTCGGTTGTATCATTCCAGTTCCGGAAGAATCCTAGAGGTGCCCCATACCCGGTTGGTCACATGGCCTCATGCGCATTTCCCCAAATGCCAGAGGCTTCTAACTAGCAGTGAAGGCCATGGGTTTGATTGTGGGAAAACTATTCCCTTATTGTCAGAGTACACTGTGGAAGTAAAAAATACATACAATGGTGGAAGCTGTAAATATACAACAATAGTAAACAGCAGAATACTGGAATAATAAACAACTAGAGAACATATATATATGAAATGATGCATGATACATATGTCTTGGAAAGAAGCCAAACATGTCATGATACTGGAAATAAAAATAGTTCTAATCCAAAGTACAAAAGAAAGATAAATAACTCCTCAACATTGCATGCCATAGATTGGTCCCATTCTCTCCAGCTCCACAACAAGTCATGTACCTGAAGTAGAAGGGTGCTTTCCCTTATCTATACCAGCAACAATATAATCTATTTGGGACCAAAAGCATGACCCAAATAGGGTGTGAGAAAAAATCTTAGTAGGAAACCACCCGAAGACCTGTGCCTAATATCCAGTGATCATATAGCATACAGGCATGGTAGGAAAGCAATAGGGGTAAATTAGTAAACACGCAATACCCCGTTCAATGTTATTGGTGGAATTTTCACATAATACACAAATAATTCTAATAGAAAGGCACAAAACACCTACCTCGAGGTTAGGAGATAAATATACATGAACCTAGAATCTTGAATCACCTTGGTTCATCTTTGATATAAGAAAACGTCTAAAACATTCAACCCATGATAACATAGAAATGAAGTGAAATCAGGAGATGGTGCTCTAGGAGAAGAGAGAACTGACCTATGTGATTCCAACGCAATCAACGGTGTTCGAATCAGAAGGAGGACAGAGGTTTGGGGGCTCGTCGATGATCTGTGGCCGTACATACTCTCTCAGATGTATGAGACCTAGAAGATGTGTGTTCTGTCCGTTAGACACGAGCCCAGTGCATTTAATTTAAAAAAACAAAATACACGACGTGTAATTTTGGAGTAAACGAAATGTATTTGATTTTTCCATAATCTACATTAGGTGGTCTCCAAGTCACTCCCACATGGTTGTGTGTGTGGATACTACACAACCAGCACACATCCTGCAGCGGCAAGGATGTACAAGGCATGTACGTCAAAAATTTCCATAATTTCCACTTTTCTCAAAAACAACCAGAAAAGGAAAAAAATACATGAAAATAATTTCCACATTCTTACAAAATTCCCCCTTAAAGAAATTTTTCCCTGAATTTCCCTAGTGCGTTATAGAAGATGAATCCCTGAATAGTTAAAGCCACTATGCTCGTACATCATCCTCCCTCTCCCAAGTCTCATCCTGCACCCGCCCATGCGGCCAAAGCACTCATACCAGAGTAACAGACTGGACATAGAGAATCTTTTTACTATGATCCACTATCCAGATATGATGCTCTACAAATGACGCATACAATTTGAGATCAACCTACTTGGGTTATATAAAATGACACAGGTCTGAAAAGTAACGTTGAAGCTATGAAATGTGGAAGACGTTGTTCACAGACCACCACCTCTGAAGAAAATACAATCGATAGGCAACCAGCCCAACTCTCTCCAACACCTCAAATACCCTGACATACCTCAGTGAATTCTTACCCCGTCTCTTAATCCTCATGTGTCCCAAACCATGGTGAGACACACAGTAAAAACTGAACCCTGAGCTCGAACACCAGAGGTGGTCTCCACTGATCATCATAAGACTTCTGTCGAGACTATGTAGTAGCCATCCTTTTTCGAATCAACTCTATCTGCTCTGTGGTCTCCTGAACAAGACGAGGTCCCAGAAAAGCTGCCTCTCTTACCTCCATCCAACATAAGAGTGATCGGCATGGCCTACCATACAATTACTCATAAGGTTCTATTTGAATAGTTTCTTGAAAAATATTATTGTAGGAAAACTCCACAAGAGGTATATGCTTCTCCAAAGAACCTCCAAAATCTAGACTGCATGCTTGGAGCATGTCCTCAAGAACATAAATTGTATGCTCGGACAGGCCATCTGTCTGGGGGTGGTAAGCTGTACTCAAATGTAACTGTGTACCAAAATCCTTCTGAAGCCCCTGCCAGACCCGAGAAGTAAAACATGTATCCCTGTCTGAAAAAATGGTGTGTGGAACTCTATGTAGACGTACAATATCACAGATGTACGACCGTCCCAGATCATCAACACTGAAGGTCTCCTTGATCAGCAAGAAGTGAGAAACCTTTATGATTCTGTCAATGAAAACCCAAACTGTGTCATTCCCATGAGGCGACCTCAGAAAACCAGTCATGAAGTCCATTGAGACATCATTCCACTTCCTCTCGGGAATGGGTAATTACTGTAAAATTCCTGCTGGTCACGGGTGCTCCGTCTTCACCTGATGATAAGTGGAACACCTCAAGACAAAACCAACAACATCCCTCTTCATACTTGGCCACTAATACTGATGGTGTAGATCACGATACATATTGGTGACGCCAGGATGAAATGCCCAAACTGAAGAATGAAAATCCCACATCAACTCCTCACGTATGTATGATGGCACCAATACGCACCCCTGGAAATGCAAGCTCTCATCCTCTCCTGTGGTACATCACATAATAGGTTCCTCTCCTAAAACACTCTCCATTAGGACTAGGCCTTTAAAATATGATAGCTGCCTCATTCGAACATGTTCTATAAGAGTAGAGGTAATAGCATAATGAGAACGAAACGTCTTCCCCTAACTATCATGAACCTCCAAATGCATCTCATATAACAGACCCATAAGCTTCCACTCCCTGATGGCCTCCCGAACATCATGTATATATGTCATCCTGCTCAACACATCTGCCACTGTGTTGCCTTTCCCAGCCATATTGGCAAGCTCAATGTCGAAGGACTGTAGGTACTCAACCCACCTACACTGTCTCAAATTCAGATCACGCTGAGTGAAGATGTACTTGAGACTTTTGTGGTCAGTGAAAACCAAAAAATTCTCTCCCAATAGATAATGTCTCCAACAATGTAGGGAATGAACAATAGATACCAACTCCAAATCGTGCGTCGTGTAATTCCTCTCGTGTTTCTTCAACTGCCAAGATCCGTACACAACGACTCCATCTCCCTGCATAATCACAGCTCCCATCTTGATACTTGACACATGATAGTAAACATTATAGCTCTTTAACGAATCTGGAAGGACTATTAACGGTGCTGAATTCAACCTCCCTTTCATCTCTTGTATGGATGACTCAAAAGAATCAGACCATAAGAACTTTCCCCCCTTTTTGGTCAGACCTTTCATTGGGGCTAGTAAGGGTGAAAGGTCCTGTATGAAATTTCTATATTACCCATCCAACCCTAGAAAATTCTAAACCACAAATACGTTCTTCGGCTTCTCCTAGAAACTATATATCTCAATTTCAATGGATCTACTGATACTCTTACCTCTGAGATAACATGACCCAAGAAGTGAATCTGATCCATCCAAAAGTGGAACTTTGAGAGCATAGCATATAACTGATTCTCTCTTAGTGTACTCAAAACGATATCAAGATGGGTAGCACGGTCATGTAGAGTGTGAGAGTACACCAAGATATCATCCATGAATACCACCATGAAGCAGTCCAAGTATTGATGGAATACTCGGTTCTTCAGTGCCACAAAAACTGTAGGCGCATTCATGAGACCGAACAAAATAACCAAGTACTGGTATAGACCATACCAGTTACTAAAGGCTATAAGAGGTATATCTGAGGGTATAATGTACGACTAATGATAACTGGACCACAAGTAAATATTTTAGAACAATTGGGCTCCTCAAAGATGATCAAAGAGATCATAAATCCTTGGCAAGGGATATTTGTTCATAACCATCAACTGGTTCATCTTTTGATAGTCCACACAAAGCCTGAGGGTACCTTTTGCCTTCATCGCAAACAAGACAGCTGATCCCCAAGGAGAAGTACAGGGTCATATGAAACCCTTTGCATTAAAATCCTCAAAATGCTTCTTGAGCTCCTGTCACTCAGGTGTATCCATCCTATAAGGAGAAATGGACATCAGTGCCACTCTTGGCACAAGATCAATCGATAAGTCTACCTGACGCTCCGGAGGCAACCTGAAAAGTCCTCTGGAAAGACATATCTGAAACGATCCACCACTGGAGGAAGGTCCAACTATGAAGTCCCATTTTCATCTAGATATAGACTAGAAATCAAGGTTGTAACTCCTCCCAACCCATGATGCTCTAGACCCGCTCTACTCACATGTACATCCTACTCAACCCCATGAAGAATGTATCAACCCTCTGGTGATATAAAACTCAACCTACGATGATAACAGTCGACGAATACATGGAATGGAACTAACTAGTCTATCAAGAGAATGAAATCATAACATGTCATCTCTAGGACATAGAGGTCCCACAGAAAGTGACATCCACCAACCTGTAGGGGGAACTCTATGCACTGATGTACACTAGCCATTCTAGTCCCTCACAGAGTGTCTAGCATCAAGATATCAGTAGAAGAAAGGAGGAAAATCCCGAGGCTCTCCACGACAGCAACAGATATAAAGCTATGGGAATCCCCTGTATCGAAAATAGAATAAGATAAAACTAAGTCTACTTAGATAGTACCTCAAATGGTAGAAGGTCTGGGATCCTCCTCCTGCTAGGTCTGATCCACTGCGAATGTCTAGACTGTACCATGACTCTGTGACCCTGCCTGACCACTCTGAGCTGATCCTCCCTAATGTCACTGAAAACTGAGTGACTTTGTACCACAACAATGACCTCCACCTCGGCCCGAACGGTCAGAAGAACTCCAGTTCCCAGACAGGTGAAAAACTGGTGGCGCTGATCCTGAACAAGGAGTCATATAAAAACCCCTTTCATGAGCTTCCAGTGAGAAGAATTGAAAAACACTCAAAAGGTGATCAATGTTGCTGCAAGATTGACACCCCACTGGGTATCTCGGAAAACGTGGCATCATATTCTCACTTCTCCCACACTTGTATCACACCACCTGGCTACTGGAAGATGCATTCCACCTGTTCTGATCTCCTTGTGCATCCTCCCTGCGGCGCTTCCAGCTATCAGCTGGCGGAGCACTAAGTTTGGATGCCGAACCACCCTGAATCACAGCTCCAAAATCCTTTAGATTCTACTCTATGATCACCTCCTGGTTGATGATAGAACATATAAAAGTCAACCTGAATATGTTAATATATGACCGGATGTCGTACCTCAGACCATCCTCGAAATTCCGGACAAGGAACAACTAATCACCTCTTAGAATATTCATGAAACATGACATCTTTATGAAGAAATAGTAATACTTCATAATAGAAAGAGTACCCCACTCCAGTATCATAAACTACTAGGCTCGATTGGCCCTCAAAGTCTCCAGATAGAAGTAATCAAAGAAGATTCACTGAAACTCATCCCAAATCCATATTCTGCTGGCGTCCAGCCTGTGAGATCATATCCCACCACCTCTTGGTGGAGTCTCAGCGCATGTAGGTAGCGATATTCACCCTCTTTTCAGTAGGTATCCCTAGATGCTCTAAAATCATCTATGTGGCCTCTAGCCATGACTCTGTAGTCTGGGGTCCTCCATCCCCTAAGAACGTGGGATGATGTTGATGATGGAAGACCTACGTCAAAATAGTCATCGATGGGGCTGAAGGTAGCACTACCTGAAAGGTCTCATTCATCCTCATAAATCCCTCCCTGAACTGTGCATCAGCACCTATTTCAGGTTCAACAGCTGGTGCCAAGGCTGGCACAACGGGAGGATCTGGCGGTAGTTCCTGATTGGCCAAGTCCGGTGTCTGATCACCATCTAGAAACTGGCACTCATCCAGAGTATGTCTGGGTGGCATGACTCTGCATGGTCAAGTTGACACCATAGATCAAGATTATCAAGTAATGAAAACAAGGATTCTAAGAAGGGATCAATAGAAATAAAACATTCAAGTTTTACAAAACATGACTACATGATATGTACATTTCTGACACGACATGTTTCTAATGTAATTTACATGTGTGTGTAATCCTGCCTAAACTGATCATGTAACACCCCAAACACACGGCGTGTTGTCCTCACACACAGAGTGTTCTCTGAAGTCATCTACATGGGTGTGTAATCCTACTTAAACTAGTCAGGTAACACCCTAGACACACAACATGTTGTCTTGACACATGGTGTGTACTTGAATTCTCATTCCCTTCCCACGTCCTTATATAAAGTTAATCCACATGACTCTCCTAATGAAATACTACACGGCATGTAGAATTACTACACGACGTGTACTATACAAGCTTCACCTAGCCCGTGTTGTTAGTGACACGGCCTGACACATGGATCACACTACTCGGCATGTTCCAGAAAGATAGGGCGTGTATGAGAAAGGATAACACTAGACCGTGTTGTTTGTGACATGGGCGATTACCTAGGTCAGAGTACACGGCGTGTAGGTGAAAGGGTAACACCAACCCGTGTTGTTCGTGACACAACCAGGTACCTAGGTCAGACTATACGATGTATTTAGACAGAACACTATGTGTATTAGACACAACTCGGCCAACCTGTGTTGTTAGAGACATGGGTGGGCACTGGGTCGACACTACACAACGTGTTCGACGGGTACACAGAGTTTTCCCACCATACTTTTCCCATCTCGTGTCTCTACCCACACGGCCTATGACACAGATTAGAGACTACATGGAATGTACATAAAGTACACAGTTTGTACTTTAGAAAAATAGTTTCTTCCCGAAAAGAAGAACTCATCGCATGTACTTAACATTACACGGTGTGTATTCTGGGTTTTCCCAGATATTAAACCTAAAAAACAACTCCAGATCCTAGAAAACACTGAAAAAAACATTAAAAGTGCCAAATTTTGACCCGTGAGGGGCCATACTCACCATGAATCAATGTTTAGTATCTTATAAACATTATAACATGGTAAACAAGTCAATGATCCACTAAATTCTGGTCCATGAGGTCCCATAACACCTCAAAAACCAAATTTTGGCATTCATTGAAGAAAATTTCTACAAAAAGAAATACCCTATCGAACAACCTATATTTCTATCAAGGAAAGTATCACGATAACATGCATAATTTACACATCATCCATCACAATAACATGCAATCACTAATGCATCTTAGATGGCATAGAAGAAATGCATGAAATGTGATTTTTAGCCGGTGACTATATGATGCAAGAGGTGGCATACCCTCATCTTATCAGGTTGCAACAAAAATAGAACCTCACAAAATCAACAATAAATACCCAAATCATGTGAATCACTAAAGGAGAAATCAGATCGACTGTAATAATTATAAAACAAGAAAATTACAATTAAACAAGGTAGATTGTCTTTTCCCTATACATGGGTTAGCTACTCCTGGGCATAGCTTATTACCAAGTACCTATTCTGTGCAATCCTTGGATAAGGGTCTAAACCATAATTCAAGAGAAAATAAATCCTCTGATACCACGTTGTGACATCCCAGTTTTGATAGCCACCCAAAGGTTCCCCATACCCAGTTGGTCACATGGCCTCAAGCGCATTTCCCGGATTTCCAGAGGCAGCCGATTAGCAGCGAGGGCCTTGGGTGTGATATTGGGGAAACTATTCCCTCATTGGAAGAGTAAATAGTGGAAGTAAACAATACATACAATAGTGGAAGCAATAAATATCCAAAAATAGTAAATAGTGGAAGACATGAATAATAAACAACTGGAGCACACATATATATGAAATGATGCATGATACATAGTGGAAAACTCTCCTGAAAAATAATTTACCCTTGATTGATGGTTGTTTTGTTGGTGAAATAAGCAGAGCCACTGGATTATGATGTGCATTGTCAAACAAAGGTGTCTACAAGACACTGGCCTTCCATCTCCAATAGCCTAGTAGGATTTTCAACACTTTGAATTTATTTTGAATTTGGGAGCCACAGTGGGGGGCTGGTCTGAGTGATGGTGTCTGAAAATATTAGATTCATTCATATCAGCTTTGAGCAGGAAATTGTTCCCACATGGTTCTTACTTGCGTAAGAGAGAGTCGGGGAATGGTCAATTCTGTTAGAAGTATTTTTTATGTCATGGGAATTTGGAATGAGGATGGTATAAAAGTTTTCATCATGGAGTTTTCTATATCTATGGGTGTTACAGGTCATGAATGTCATTTGAGTGTATAGAAACTTGAAAGGACTCTTCTAAGAACAAAATTTCCTTTGATTGATAGTCATTTTATAGGAGGTATATGCAGAGCCTCGGGGGAATGTTATACATATTCCAGAAAGGTGTCTACAAGACACTAGCCTTCCATCTCTAATGGCTATGAAGGATTTTGGAGATGCGACCTTTCTGGCCACAGTATATGATCGTTGACAAGGGGTGCACCTGAACATGAAAAGGGACATTTGTTTTAACTGACCTACTCTTGGAAAATGATAAATGAGTGGGGGCATTTTTCATCTGTATTCAGATCAACATGACGCATATGGATGAGGTATCCTTATTTTATAGAAACCTCAAATGAAATCAAAGATGACTCAGGAATGTAAGTTATGATATATCTCGGACGTGGGTAAGGAGGAGAATGTAAACCATGACATTTAGGTCCCTTGAATCAATTGGGTTGTTATGGGGACTGAAATTCTAATAGTCGTACTGAGATAGGAGAGGACTCTCTTGGGGATGAATTTTCATTTGATTGACGGTAATTTTGTAGGAGATATATTCAAATCCCTAGGGGAATGATGTGCATATTCAAACAAAGGTGTCCGTGAGACAGTGGCCTTCCATCTCAGATGGCCATGGAAGATTTTTGGGATTCAATATCACTCATAGAATGGAGTCTGAGTTATGGTAGGAGTGTATCCAGATACATTAGAAACATTTTAGCTACAATTTACTCATGGAATCAGGTATCCCTTACGTAAAACTGACTCACATGTAGGGTGAGTCATTCATCCAATCTTTTGGGTACCCAATAATTTAACATCGTTTGTCTTGGATGTGGGATTCCTTACGGGGAAGGGAACCATGGCATGACTTTTATGTTAATGCTACTAGGTCCAAATTCCAAGACTATTTTCCAAAATTTCATGGTGGATATCTCACTAAGATCTATAAGCTCATGTGATCAATGCTTGATGTGAGAAACAAGGGATTACGCGGATTTTGGGTCACCCCCTAAGAATGGAAAAAATCAACATTAGATATTAATTTAGGATTAAACAAATGATATGTAGTTTAATGTCATGAATGAAGAAATATTATGGCCATAAATTTTAACATCATGTGGTCAGGACATGATGTTGTGAAGTTTGGAGTCATATAATGAGGATGATTCTGTTGCCACAAAGAACATCAATATCTTTGAGTTAATCAAGATCATGTTGTTATATAATTCCTTGGTCATGAGTGATGATAGAAGATGTAAAACATAGTTATGGGGGGAAACATGAATCAGGAGGGATGACATGGGGCTTGGAAGGCCATCTATTGTAGTAAAGTAGGAATGAACTCTCCTGGGGACGAATTTTCCTTTGAATGATGATTGTTTTGTTAGCGACATATGCAGAGCCACTATGGCATGATGTGCATAGTCAAACAAAAGTTTCCCCAAGACACTGGACTTTCATCTGATATAGACATGAATTTTAATGAGGATCCAAGTTTTCCCAGAGTATGGAGTTTGAAAAATGGGAATGATGTGTCTGAAAACTCATGAAATGCCCAAATCGTGATTAACTATGAACAACAGAAGATTCTATATAGATTTGACTAACATGTATAAGGGGAAGAGGGATCTTTTGACTACTTAAGAGTCGAGGGCATGTGTGGGATCTCATAATATTGAGAATAGGTCAATATGTGACACTTGAAGGATCTTACAGTTTACTGTCATGCGGTCATAAATTTTCATTCCCTCCCCTCCCAAGTTTATCTTATGCACGGGGAAGGGGAATTTTCGTTTTTTAATGGTGGTTGGGATGGGATACTAGATCCAGGCATCACTGTGTATCCTTCAAGGGTAGTAATCAAGCTATACGTAGTTCTAAATCTCCCATGTAATTATCAGGCTTGGACATAGGGGTAAGAGAATTTTTGTTTCATCGGCTACGGGTTTCGGGTATACCATATTTCAATATATTTTTTTGTATAAGGGAATACTTACCACTGATCATAAGATCACATTAGTTATAATCTATGTGAGAAACAAGGGGTGAGAAGGGTTTCCCTCACCAGTGTGGGGATATAAAGGACATGATAGAGGTTTTTTTATATGGTGGGGGCTAGTCCAAGATTTAGGATTAAGGTGTCATCGCATATCTTTCAAGGGCCTGAATCAAGCATAACATAGTTCTCTGAGCGATTTTATAGTTTATTGTCATGCAATTAAGATGCTTTTTGCTATTCAGTTTAACGTCTTGCATATTGGAAGCTATGATGTCATGTTTAACATCATGCAGTGAGGACATGCATCATATTTTAATGTCATGATTTTAGGACGAGTTCCTTATATCTTAACATCATGTGGATAAGACTATGACTCATAGTATAGGGTCATAGAGTTTGGACCATGAAATCACAGTACTAGAACTCATAGTTTAGGATCATAGTGTTTGGACCATGACATAACAGTATTACAACTCATAGTTTAGGGTCATAGAGTTTGGACCATAACTAGGAATTTCATTTAAGAAAAATACTTCTCCAAGAAACATTTCATTTGTGGGATACATTATGAGATATTCATCTATTAGTATCAAGAAATATGCTCAATTAGAATAGACCATATTTATGACATATGGTCCTTCCCACTTTGGTTCAATCTTTGAGGGATTCTTCCCAAGTATCATCAGGGATTTGGGACTAACAACATATCCACTTCAAGGAAGGATAGATGTAAATCCTTTTTGTTGAAGGCATCTGTGATCCGATTTTAATAGATTTCCAAATGGTGTAATGTGTACAGTATTTTCTCATCTAGCTTCCCCAACTCATCAAAATGTCATTAAAAATACTCATCCATGGATAGTTGATGGGAAATGGACACATTAAGTGATGGAACGTTAATTTCAAATGGAAAAACCACCTTTACCTCATGTACTAGTGAGTATAGGATCACCTGGGTGGCAGTGCAGGTCATGGCTTGGTAAGACCACAAAGCCTGATGGATCTTGTATGCCCATGATTTTGGATCGTTATCTACCATATTTTGTAGTATGTTGGGCAGAGTCGTGTTGAAAGCCTCTATCTATCCAATTTCCTCTGTGTAGTAGTGGGATGAATGGTTAGATTTGATTCTATACTCCTGGTATAAGTTGTCCAACTCAGTAGAGTAGAAGTTGGTGTTATTTTCTATTAGTATTATATAAGGGATGCTAAATATAGTAATGTTGTAGTCCATCACAAAGCTAATGATGTTTTTCACCTTGACCTCTTTAATGGGTATGGATTCGTCCCACTTGGAAAAGATAAAAGTTGTTGTGAGTATTAACATTAATTGTCTAGTTGTGGTTGGGTGATATAGTCCCACAATATCTATACCCTATGTGGACAATGTCCAGGAGTACTTAGTTGTATGAAGTAACTCTGGGGGTCGGTGGATAAAATAGGAATGAACTTGGCAGGAATGTCACTTCTTGGTGAATATGGCACAATCATGTATCATAGATGGCTAGCAATACCAATGACATTGGATTTGATGAGAGAGATTAGTCTCTCATTAGTGTGCTCTAGAAGCTCTAGCATGCAGTTCTTTCATGACGACAAGATTCTCATCTCCATCAATTCACCTGATAAAGACTCCCTCAAGGCCTCATTTTTAAAGAACCATTTCTTGGTTTTCCCCATTGTACAAGAAAAATTTGAATACCCATCATTGGACTTGTTCCCTTCCATCCCTGTCTGATGGGAGTTCCCCCTTCTAATGGTAATTTACAATGGTCATCATCCATCCGGTGGTGTGACCATAAGGCTCAGGTACAAAGCTAATTTTTTCGATTTCATCTATATTGTTTTAGATAAATGGAAATACCATCTAGAAATGGAAAATGATAATGAAATTTTCACCCCGTCCTGGATTAGCCAGGGGTGTGGCTGTATTTTAAAAAGCATCAGCTTTAGCATTTTGTGACCAGGGGATATAAGTCAACGTTGGATCTGATGAAAATTTTTCCATCAGTTATCGAACATAGCTCATCATGGGGGCCAATACTTCTTTCATAATGGAATAATCACCATTAACTTGTTTGATGACTAGATCTGAATCACCTTTTCTCTTTAGGAGTTTGGCTTGTACAAGAAGTTCCAGTTCTAGGCCTGCAATGACGACATGATATTCTGCTTCATTATTTATACACCCTTCTGAATTTAGTAAAGAGTAAGGTAGGATACCCTTTTGGGAGATACAAGTATAGCTCTTATACCTGCTTTTTAATGCTTGGGATCCTCCATCCTTTTTCTTTTTGGGCTTCGGTAATCACCATTGAAGTACATTTCTCAGGCCTGGGGTCCGCTTGGACGAAGAACACATCTTCATCCAAAAGTTTAGCATCCAATGGTGGTTTTTCTTCCAAGGGATGATCTTCCAGGAAGTCTGATAATTCCTAGCCATTGATGGACTTTTGGAGAATGTATTGTATGTGAAACTGTTGTAGGATGAATTCCCATTGTTATAGGCATCCGGTTAGCATAGGATGGTTGAGGATATATTTGAGCGGCTTTCTGTGGGAGACCAGGTGGACCTCAAGGTGCTGTAGGTAGTGGATGAGATTCTAAATCATGATGATTGGGTATAGGAAATTCTTCTCGACCCTTGAATACCATGTTTCAAAATCAATCATTGTTTGGCTGAGGTAGAAGATGTTTTTCTCGTTGATGGCATCATTCTTCTGTGTGAAGAAGGCACCTAATGACCTTTCCAAGGCTGCTACATAAAAAAAGAGTTGCCTCCCCTAAAATGGTGGAATTAGCACCTTTGGGCTTAGGATATATCATTTGAGACCATCAAAAACTTCTTGAAAATCATTATCTCGCTCATACGCAATCCCTTTCCTTATTAACATATTGAAAGGTAATCATTTATCTTCTAGGATGGATATGAAGTGCCAGATGTAGGTGAGGTGACACTAGAGACCTCTCCAGTTAGTGAGGTTGTGATGTGGGGACATTCCAATTATGGATTTTGTCTTCTCATGGTCTACATTGATGTTGCGATGGGTTCTGAATAAGCTGAAGAATTCTATAGAGGTAATGACAAATGCACACTTTAGCAGATTCATCTTTAAACTATGTTATCACAATTTGTTGAAAATAGTTTCATGATTAGCCTGGTGGTTTGAGAACCTTCATGATTTTACCACTATATCATCGACATAGCACTTGACGAATTTTCCCAGAAAGGGATTGAAAATGAGATGCATGGTGCACTGATATGTGGAACTGTCATTTTTTAGACCAAAGGGAATCACATTATAACAGAACACTCCATGAGGGCCCTAAAAGTAGTAAAATCTTCACCTCTATAGTCCATTCAGATCTGGTTGAATCTAGAATAGTCGTCCATAAAAGATAGGGCCTCATATCCAATGGTTTCATCGATCAACAATTATGTGACTGGAATGGGAAATCATCTTTCAGGAAGTGCTGGTTAAGGTCATTGAAGTCAATGCAGATTCTAATATGTTCATTCTTCTTATTGATTTGGACTATATTTTCCATATAGAACAGTTATTGGACTTCCCATATAAATATGGCTTTGATTATCTTGTCAACATCAGCCTATATTTTGGCAGAAGGTTTCGGTTGGGTCCTTTTGGATTCGTTCTTATAGCCCATATAATCTTCTGGAAAACCTAGATGATGAGTGGAGATCTCAAGAATGTGGCCTGCCATTTCTGTGTAATTTCAAGAAAACACATCTCAATTATTCTTTAGTTAGGAGGAATATTTATCCCCCTCCTTGGTAGGAATATCCACAAAGACCAGAGTGGGTTTTGTGTCCCCTTCAGTTCCTACTTTTATCACCCTATGTCCGTCGATTATGGTTGAGATTCCTTCTTCGAATGCGGGAGGGGAAAATTTGAGGCCTTCTTCCTCTTCTTATTCTTTTTAATCTTTTTATCAATGTATTCCTCTTTTGATTGGGATATTATTCTTGAGAATAAATCTCTAATGTTGGGAGATAAATCATATTTTACCTTAGTGAGTAAGGCGGGGGTAGTTTGAGGTCCCAAGGACAGGTCAGGAGAATGCTTGGTAGGGATATTCCTATCATTATATGATTCATTCTGTTCTTATGTTTCTTTGGACTTGGTTGTGGTGACAGAAATCATGCAGACAATTGAGTCTATTTCAGGTCATGAACTTATGAATTCAACTTGGTTGATGGGCAGTACATACTCTTCCCCAAGAAGTTGGAAGTGGTCGGTGAGATCCACTTCCAATCCAATTGAGGTAGTGATACAGTCAACGTCGTTGGCAAAAAACTTCCTCTATTTCATTTCATAGAACCCTATGTTGATGTAATGCGACTCACAATACTCAAACATAGATTTATCAGTGCGTAATGTCATTTTTTTTCCATTAGTTGAATATTTGATGCACTGATGGAATGATGGTGGAATTGTAGTGTGCTGATGCTTCCAGGACATCCCAAACAGGGCATTGAAGGCTGTAATTTGCTACACTACCAGAAACACAGAATCTAAAATAAGTTCTCCAAGACATGTTTTGATCTTGATTCATCCCAATGGATTAATTTCACTTTTTTCATATTCCAGCAGAGTTATGGTGTAGGGTGTTAAGTTGTCTTCATCATAGCCTAGCCGATGAAGTGTTCACAATGGGAGGAGGTTGACTCTAGAGCCGTTGTAAATGAAAATACATTGGACATCAATACCATATATCTTGTCAAACACATATAAGTATATTAAGATACCTTTCATGATGGTGTCCCCATCCGTGTCTATGAAGGAGATGATGACGTGATAATCTTCGAGATTAATCTTTATCTGATAGACTTCGCCCGCTGCTACTTCAGCCTCGAATTCCTGGGGTCTTATTAAGGCTTTGATAAGCGCCTACATAAGGTATGCGGATAGAATCAAAGAATCTAGGATTGGCATCCCTTCTGGTACTAAATCCAGAGGGAATATAATATCATATTTTTGATTTAAAGGTTGGATCTTCTCGGCTCAGGGTTTCTCTTTCATATACACTTTAGGGTCATGATCTTTGTACATATATGGTATGTCAACTTTGAAAGGAACTGGTGCCGCTACAGTCTTTTCTGGGTTTTTCCAGACTAGTTTTCCCATATTCCGTGAGAAATTTTATATTTTTCCTTCCTCAAACGGGTACTCTAAGATAACTATATTTAGAGTTTTTCTGGTGCGGGCAGAGGATCCTTCAGGTTCTCATTGTTTCTTCCAAAGGGTCCTCCTGTGAGTTTATGTGATATAAACAGTTTGAGTTGAAGTGTAGTCGATAATTTGACACTTTCCATGATCATGCATTCTAAGAAACACTTAGTCTCTATAGCCTCTTCCTCTGGCTCTCCAGTTGGGAATGGGTAATTCAGGTTCATGGAAATATTCTCCATCAGACATAGTGTCTATAAATTGAATGAAATTAATGGATACAAATATGATTTCTTGTTTTGATGCTGTTTCTCTCTGACTGCCTCCTTCGGATAGTGTTGTTTGGTGGGGCAGTTCCCATTGTACCATTTGGCGGGGTGGTTCCTATTGTACCAACTCTGTTGGTATAAATTATGAAATATTTTGGACTATCTCTATCTTTGATTATATATCATCTTCTTGATCCTTTTTTCATTCCCTCTTTCACTTAAAGGACTTCCGGGATATGGGTGATGATTGTGTTCCATCATGAGATTTTAGGGGCATGGAAGATAGTTTCAACTAAACCATGAGGATTCCATGAACTTAGTTGAAATTTTTCCAAGACATCCAATTGTATAATTTTTTCTCCCTCTTACTAGAAATTTTTTTTCATTTATCTTCATCTCCTGATTCAGAAGTGGAATCATACGCCACATGTGCTGGTGGCGGGCCTAGGTTTACTTTCCCGAAATCCACCATATTTCATTCACGTTCGCTGAAGAGGAATCATTGTTGGATGGTGTATCCTAGTATCTTGTGACATGGCTAATAATTTCGATGGTCCTCAACACCCACATCACCTGATCACTTTGGCTCTGGGAGCCAGAGAAAGTTGCAATTCATTGAGGCAATGAATTAATTGTTGACCTGGTCATCTCAGAACGTTTAGAATTTATTTCATCATTATTAGAACAAATTAATTTTAGCACCTCGTCGCTCATCTTTCCAGGGCAGGGGTAGTTGTTGGCATCCAGGGGGTGTTGTAATGTTTAGTAGAGGCCTCTCAATTACATCCGGTGTCGGGGGTGGATTAATCTTGAAGGAAGCTGCTTCAGCTTTCCCTAATCTTTTTCCTAGGGCTGATGGAGCCACTCAAGACATAATATTGGTCCATGGAAATGATACCTCTATCCTTTGGGAAATGGAATAGAAATCTCAGAACCCACTTGTGTACGTCACCAGGATGATAGGTGTTTGCAATTAATCATCAAGGTTATTGATTCATATGGAGATCATTTCATCATGGGGAAGCATCCAGTTCAGGGAATGAGTTAGGGATTTCCATATGGAAATGAATTCTGAAACTATTTCATTCTCTCATTGCATGCAGTTCATGAGATCACTGATAGTTGTATTAGGTAGGGTTGAACTGAATTGGAAGAGAAACTGTCATCATAGGTCCTCCCAGCCGGTGATTGAGTTATATGGAAAGATAGTATACCATATAAAGGTTGAGCCCTACAAGGTTCACACGAAGCATCTAATTTTTACATCTTGTTGTTCCCTAGAGTGACCATCATGGGGTCACAATAAAATTCATAGTACATTATATGTTTTCTTGGGTCCTTCTGAGTAATTGAATACTAGGAATACAGGGTTTCTGAAGTTTGGTGATAGTGGAACATTGCTCACCTAATCTGGTTTGGGTTTGCACTCTGGTTGTATCAGAGTGCATCACCCATCCATGGATTCTAGTTGAGCTATTAGTTGATTGATGATATGAAAGAGACCTTGATGTATATCCTATTGGGCTTTAGAATGGGCAGGTGCAGAAGTGGTGAAATTTAGGTGTTTCAGTGCTACTGGATTTTGGGGTGGGTACCCAATAGGGGGTACACAATTGGGGTTTACTTGATTATATATGGATACCTTTTCTATGGGGGGAATCCTTGATGTACTTTTAGGGCTATGTTTAAGTAGGATGACAGTCCCAGTGCCGGATTGGACGGGCCTCTAATCTTGACTTCATTTACTAGGATGAGTTCTTGTGGTATGGGATCCACTTCTGAGAGTCCATATTGACCTTCTGCAGGGGAACACATATAGCATGATATATCACTCGATGCACCTCAACAATAATTCACCTGACCTATTTTATTTCTTCTTATTTCTTGGTATATCATTCTTAAAAAGTGAGGGACATGTTTTTAGGGGGATGTAGAGGTAGGTCATAGACTTCATTTGATTTATTGTTCTCCTTTTTGGGATTTGGCATTGGAGGTAGCGACAGATTAACTGAGGGGGCTCCCAAATTTATGATCTCTCTCTAGTTATGGGTATGCACACCATCAGGCTCAGTGTGGGATACCTCTGGGTGGGAACCATATTCTCTTTAATCCTATCCCTCTATTTTATTTCCTTTTATATCCATGGGGTTGATGTTTACCACGTTCACTGATACAGACGACATTTGGGGCTGCGTACCCGCTGCAGAATGGTAGGAAGGCTTTCTATGTCCTTTGTTGAATTTTCTCCTTCCATTCTATAGAATTATTTGGGTTTCTTGGTGAATATTAACCCAAAGGAAGTATTGATTTTTCCTTGTAATGTGACTTCTTCTTAAAGGGTATAATCGACGAGAAGTGGTGGGATGGGTGATTTCTCTTCTCAACATTCTTTCTAAATAGGATAAGTTAGACGTCTGTTGTTTTGGGACTTGGGGTAACAATTCCCCCAACCCTATGGGCTGGATTTGTCCCCTTTTTTCATTGATGTGCTACTGCCAAGAGTTCTTAGTCATATGGGGGAATTTTGAATTAAAAATTCCCTCATCCCTGTGGGCTAGGGTTGTCCCCGCATTGTAGCGGTAGCCGCCACTATTGCCACCTTTCAAAAGTCTCATACTCTTGTGAGATTGCGATTCGAGTATGGCATTGCACATGCCCAAGGTCCATGGGATTTTGAAGACATGAGTAGTGCTTTCTAGTTGACTTCCCAAAAGTGGGAATCGTGATTGATGTTCTTGGTTTCCTTTCTCGGAAGCTTTTAGATGGATTGATCTATTTGGTCCTGATGCTTTTGAGACTTACTCCAAGACATTTTTTGTGGAGTACTCCATCTTTCGTGGGCTGGTATTTCATTTGAATGATTCCTTTTGGTAATGATGTTGCAAAATTTAATTTCCATGAGGTTTGCTGGATGAGATGCAGGGTAAAGTGTAGAGCTCCATGTTCTCCCCATCACAGAATATGAACTCTAGATGGGGAATTTCCAATGAGGAGATGCGGCTTGTGGAGTGCATGGAGGCAATATAGTTTATGGTTTTTCTTTCGCCTTTCGGATCGTGGTTATCGTGAAGATAGGAGGGCTTCCTATTTGGTTAGAGGGTGAAGCCCCCATATCATTTTGACATGATCATTACACCCTTTTTAGGAAATGAACATTTATTTTAGATGGCAATGTGTCATCTATATATTTAGGAGAATTTCATGCATATATTCCCCTGACAACTCCCCTGTTATGTCGAAGTGAGAAGTGGTTGTAGACCAATTCATCACTGGTATATCATTCTTAACTAGTTTTCTTATCATAAAAAAAATATCATGTTGTTGTTCTTCCAGGGGATCCTCTACTTTATATGCCAATCTTGACTACGTAATAATTTTTTTCCAAGTAGTCAGGCTAGTGGGAGCCTCATTGATATGTGAGTGGTGCATGGGTGGCTTTGAAGATGAGTGTGTCCCCAAACCATTCTACTGTTGAGAAAGGTCATAACTCATCATAGATGGAGTTCCAGATATGTCTGACTCTATATTTATGAGTACCTCAGTGTAGTAGGGATTTCTTACATTTTTTCCAGTAAGTGGAGGGCCTTCTTTCCAGTATAGATTTTGATTGTGGGGAGGACCTTTGCAATTGGTGATGCAATGGTGAATGCTACCATTGCAACATGATTCCCATTCATGGGGAGCGTCCCTATGGAATATACCCTAAGGAGGACCTTCAGGGTTGGATACAATGAGAGGAGGACCATCTTGCTGCTCGATGTCACTGAGGGGAGGACATTCTCGATGACTTCTATGATGGCAAGGACTACTCTCACATCTTGATTGGTGGCTGTAGGAAGAATTTTTGTAGTGTACATCTTGAGGAGGAACATCAGGATATACTGAAATGATGGGAGGAACTTCTCATTGATTGATGTTATAATGGTGAGGGCCTTCACAACAACCACCATTACGAGGAGGGCCTTTGCAAAAACTATCATCATTGTGAGGACTACAATCATGACTCATCGTCCGACTATAGGGAGAAGCATATCTACATCTTATACACTGGGGAAGACCATCATGGTTGATGATAGAAAAAGGATTACCTTTTTGATAGTTGATATTCTGGTCAAGTGGAGGGATACCCTTATTCACGTCCTAAGATAGGCTCTTTTGATTGATCGTTCCAGGTCTACGGAGTAAGCCTCTGTGGGTGCTCTGCTGAGGACCTTTGGAGCTGCTGGTAGCGAGATTGTAGGGAGGTCCTTCAAAAATGCTACTGAAACTTCCATAATTTGGTAATGGGCTAACATATTCTTAATCCCTTATTGATATATGTTCAAGGTTATCAATAAACCTAGCTTTTAACAGAGTAGGATCATGTATATGCTCTTCATTTTCCAGTTTCCATTAGTGCATTTTGTTTTTGAATGATCTCTTGTAGGTAACTGGGGATGCCTGTTGTTGTTAATGGCCTTGATATATGAGTCCATATCTTGTTGGGAATCATGATTCCACTAGGATACACCGACGAGAATCTTGAGTTTTGGGAGGGATATATGCCTACCCTGGAGTGGAAACCATATTGGACTAGCATCCCCTGTTTGGAAGGAGTATTTGTTCCTGATCTGGTCGTTCGTGTATCATAGAATATTACTGTCAGCCATCGTGGACTGGAGCAGAGATTCATAACTTCTCCAGAGTGACTGACCCATTTTGTGAGTAAGTCATTCCATTTGAGGAAAATAGGTCATGGTCCTAGTTTCTCGCCTTTTCTGATGATGCAATTATATCATGACATGTTTGGATGATATGTTATGGAATTTATGTTTGATTAACCATTATTTCTAGGATGTTCTAAGATACATCTTTGTCTAGAATGTGTGTGAAGTCCCATTCCGATTTTGGAGTAGGTGTTTGGTCCTGCTACGATCCTCCTTGGGTTTCCAGTAGATACTGGAATTTCTCCTTTACTGGGATATAGGAATTAGCCTGCAACTGGTTTTCTTATCTAGTAGCCACTGAATTTGACTAGTGGGATTCATATTCCTGAGTGAAGATTTTCATCTGCTCCCTTTCCACTGTATTTTTCTTATGGTATTTGTATGTATCCACAGTAATTTGACTCAACTCATATTTTCTTTACACCCTATTTGGATGGATGACTTGATATGCATCAACAATAATTTTTTCCTGCCTGTAGCTTGACGCTCTGTCTACATTACGTGACTGGTGAGCACTAGCAGGAACACGAACATGCTCGTATTATTCCACCCTATTTCATTGGTGGGATTGAGGGGAGGGGGAAGGGTTGTACATCTTCCATGGAATTTTATCGCATTTGTATGGTGGAGTTTATCCTTAGGAACTAAGGTAATAGTGTGTTCTTGATTATATATATTTCACCCTGGGCAGGTAGCCCAAGGGGATTGGGTCTCCTGGACTTCGGTAGCTTCCCTTGGAATAAGGCCCTCTTTAGCGTGAGGAGGCTTGGTCGCCCAGTGTCAGTGGCGATGCTCTCTAGAAGGGGCCTGTGAGTAAGACCCATGTGCAGTTGAGATGATGTTTTCAGCATTGAATTAATCTCCCTCCCATTGATAAGGAAGGTACTCATTGTCACGTTCTAGGGACAGTCTCCTGAAATGGTTTGAGACGACAACTGGGGCCGCCTAGTGGTGGGGTGTTAGCCGCAACTACAGAGGTTACTGGAGAACCTTCAGGGACTAGAGGTCTTGTCTCATGGCCCCCATTGTTTGGAGAGTTCCATTTCAGTGGTACCCTTTAATTATTGTGTTGGATGCCCATTCTTGAAGATGCTGGGTAGGCAAGGGGGTCCAGATCCCTACTCGGGCCCCGACTGCCTGCGGGATCACTGATGTGTGTGTCCTCATTAGTTTTCATGATTCCATTTATATTGAATGTTGCTCTGCAGGAAACTGCAATATTAATATATGACATATAGACCAAAAATCCCCATTAAAGTATCATTCTTTTAAATATATTCATATTTGACGATTCAGTGTGGTCTCCTCCCTCTTTTTTCGTTGTGAGGTGACGGGGATTGAGTGGGGTGAGACCGCCACCTTGGTTAATATTTCATTTTGGGTTCAACATTTTTGTTTTGCCTATGAGGTAATGTGTTTGGGTGATGACCAAATGTTTTGACAAGAATAATCACCTGTCTATTTTTATAATGATGGTTTCACTTTAAATTCACCATTTCTTTTGTTTCGACCCATTGACATAATTATCCTTTAAATGGGGGTTGGATTAACCCTATGGGGTTTAGGTGATTTTCCCCTTCTATATTGTGATGGAGATGCCACAATTAGATGGTCCCAAGAGGCAATTACCTGGGGTCAAGTACTTGTCCAATCGTTCATCCTAGGATATAACATCCTCATATGGTATCAAATGGGTTAATTCGTGGTTCCAGAAACACCAAACATCCCTGGTATCCATGATTCATGGACCTTCTTTTCAAAGGTAGGAACTCATTGGACAATGAATTGACCAACGACACTTAAGGAATCTATTGGTCGAGAGGATATAATGTTGGGCTCAACTAACCCCTATGGGGGGGAGTTATTTCCTATTATGGGACTCTCTTATAGATTAAAGTTGTGTGTATATGTTTGTGAATCCTTGGTTCATCCCCGAAGAGTGTTTCCTTGGGATGCCCCTAGTTTTTAGGATCTTCATAAGTATGAATAGATTTTATATTACAGAGGTAATGATGACTTAATCCATATAGTAAGTCTCTCTAGAGTTTACTGTCATCCAGGGGGACATATAGTGAGTTGATGTCGGTGATAGACCCATAAGATAGGCTTCCTATGTATCCTCAGAAGAAGAATCAGAAAACACATATTTTGATAAGGATAGGGCTTACGTATGTAACTTTCCCTCTTGAGAGGATAGAATTGGGTTGACCCTTTTGGAAGGGCACCCTTTTGAGCTCATGCCTTCAAGAAGGCATCCTACGCATCATTGTTTGATCAGAAATCAGAGTTTCATAGTTCATAATGACGTGGACATTGTAATCATAAAAAGTCTCTAATACCATGCATTTCATGATCAGTGTGAGAGACAACAGTGTGTGAGAGATCCAACCAACCACATACCTCCTCTTCTACTGATGAGAGTGGGTAGGCCTATGGAAGAAGAGGTCGGGAAAACCATGTGAGAGGGTGTAGAGTAATGAACCTTTTAATGTGGGGTGACATTTATGATCATGTAGCTTAGACTTCAGGGAGCTTGGGACTTTCCTCAGTGGTAGTGCCCCAAAACACATTCTAGGAATGGGGATGAGTGTCTTCCTCTTCATAAGAGGAAGTGAACACAACCCCCTTTAACTGATCACCATTCCTCATTTAATGGAAAATAATGTGATCTCTCTTAATCCCTAGAATGGGGAAGATCACATTAGCATCCCATGGTTGGACTCTAGGTAACCATGGGAATGTACACTTATAGACATCCCTGGGGTCCAAACCATTGTGGGGATTTCCCTCGTGACTCTACATAACATGATTATGTAGACTCAAAGGGGCACACTAATGCGCCCCATGATCTGATCATTCGGGTCTGGTGGCTTTGGAGGAGGCTTTGGCCTGATGCCAAGGGATTATTTTTTAGAGGGACTGTGGCGGACTAGACAGTAATGGAGGGTCAATATTGGAACTTAAAAACACCCCATTCCGCATACTGTTTTCTTATGTGGGATAGGGGAAGCTATGCATACCATAGTGGTATGCGTACAGAGGGGTCGTCTACGTACCAAAGTAGTACGTGGGCATGGGTATAGACCATAATGTACCAAAATAGTACATGGTCTTGTATGTGGTCTATCACGCAGCTTCGGGTTCCCTATACATACTGGTCCAGTATGTGGTGTCGGGTTGAATCTGCATAGTGATGCACTACGTGGAACATCATATCGAAGGATGGTCCTATGAACAATATCTCACAAGGAATTAATATGCAAGAAATATGTGGTTTGAGATTAATTCAATATGGTTTATGGTTCTCTTATTATTATTATGTTTCTTCGTTTTATGTTTCACGGCTGGTTATACCTAAGTAAGAAGTGGTTTTCAATTTTGGCTTCACCGATGATTCAAGACTGAAGCCGGAATCTTCTCTGAATTCTTTCTTCTTACCTATAGGTTCCCCTTTGAGCATTATTTGTCCTTACACTCTCAATTCCTTATATTCTCCTTTTATATAGAATTAGGTTAAATCATATCTATGGGAATGTGGAACCATTTTTGGAAGCATGTGAGGATATATCTTCACCCACAGAAGACTAGTTCAACCAGGGTTTGCAGAGGTTGCGGTTTGCGAGCCATGGTTTGCAGAACCCTGCCTAGTTTCTTCATCCGCGAACTACTATGTTTGTGGGATGGGATGTGAACAACCTTCACGCGCTTGATACATTCAGCAATGCAATTCGTGGTCATCTAGGTTCATTGGACATAACCCCATGGGACAGTTCCTCACGGGTCTCTCCACTTACTGGCGGGTCGTAGTTCACGCGGTCTACAAACCATTACCGGTGATGGTGCATGGGCGAATTAAAATATTTTTAAAACTTTAATTCATTCAGATTTCCTATAATGTTTTTAACTCAATATAGGTCCATTTTCTTTTCTAGATTTGTAGGAATTCTTGATTCCTTTTTCAAAGTGATCATTGGGGCATGTTCTTCCCTTTGTGAAATTTTTAGGACCCTACAACTGTATTATTTTTTTGTAATAAAACATTCATATTTATTATTAGAAATTTTCAATTATTGGTTGAAAATTCTATATTTAAATATTTTTGTGTATTTGATACACTCCTAGTAAAACATATGCTTTATTTAAAATAATTTTTATATTCGAATACCATTATAGTGTAACATCACTCGTAATAGTGTTTCATAAAAAGAGGAAGAGTGGCAGGTCATATGGTAGTGAGGTAAGATTTGGTGATGTAGATGATGGCCCCATTGGGGTAGAAACCTCCAGCCTACCCATCATCGCTACTTCCATAAATGATCCCAAGTCTCTCTACCAGCATACTACCATAAGAAAAAGTTCTTCAAACTATATACGTAATGAATATTAAAAAAAACTAACCCAAACTATTGTCCAATAATCACTACTATTGAACATGTTTATATCACCATGAAAATTTCATTTTATCACTACTCATAAAGAGTTTTTGATCCTGATGCTATTGTAGTTATGTTATTTTATCAATATTGATAAAAGTTTATTTTTATCAGTACTAGTTAAAGCACAGATAAAAACATTATTATATAAGAATGATTTTAATGATGGCAAAAATTTATTTTATGAGAATAGTTTCTAATGGGGATGTAAACAAGACACAACATATCATAATCAAATTTTCAATTAACATAATATGTAAATAAATCAAAAATAATAACTATTAAAATTCATTTAGTTAATATGATTCAATTTTCAATTAAAATAGTTTTCTTTATATTTTCATTTTCCATTAAAATCTAAATTTTTAAATTTTAAAATTTGAAATAGTTAAAATAATAATCATTTTTTATTTTATCATATCAATATACACATAGTATGAATATTTGGGAATTTTCCTAAAAAGGTTGATTTTTAGTCAAAAAATACGGTTTTCAAAAAACCAGTAATTAGTATGACCTTACCATTATATAAGAATGACCTAAAATTTTATAAACACTTTTAAGAAATAAAATATGAATTTTAAAAATAACATTATTCATTTTAAAATATTCTTTGAAATCATAAAAACACATGACAATTATTTTTATAACTAATTGCAATGTTACTTTAATATAAAAACAATTATATGTCTTTTATTTAAATCAATTAATTTTCAAAGGTGATTTGGTTTTTTTCCTCTCACAGAAAGCCCCATACCCTCTATTTGTTTTATAATAATTATATTTATTCTATTAAAATCAATATTCAAGAAAATTTTACATTATATATAAATTTAAATATTAAAAACCTCATTTTCCTAAAAATTATTTTTACACAATTAAGTGTATTTATTTTAAAATTAGGATTTCACACGTTTAAATATTTTATTTGAAAAAATGATTTTCAAATTTTAAATTACAAGTGTAAAGTTAGGTAAATGGGTATATCTTAATATTTTTTATGAAAATTAATTACTACTGATAGAAACTAATTACCAAGGTAAAAGTATGTTTGGGTAAAAGGAAAATAGTTATATCCAAAGGGATAAATAACACAAATTTGTCTTAAAATGGAGTGGTTGAGATGAGTTTCAACCCAAAGTAATTTTATAATTCTCTTTTTTCCTATTTTCTTCCTTTAATACTTGAATATTTTCCACACCCCAACCACAATTTCTCTTTTATTTTATTCTTTTCTTGGTGGTGATTCCTTTGGTTATGTTTTGTGTCAAGTTCCCAACATAAATTTTTGAGTTTTGGATGTTTTGGGTGAGTATTGGGCATGTACACGGTTTGATCCAAACTGTGTGAGGCCTATGGGAAATTTTGTAGATCCTAGTTGATGTTTAGGAAAAGGTTCACGGCTTGTGCACGGTTAGGAGAAACCGTATGGAAAGTGTGCAGGGGAGGAGCTTAATTTGATAGAAAGATTTGTCATAGTTGGAACATGTTTTCCAAAAAAAATTAGCCAGCCCATGTGTGTTCTCATTCTCTCTAGTTGGGTGCGAATGGTTGGCACATGGTTTATAAAACTATATGGCTTTCCCAGGTCATTAAAATCATGAATTTTGAAGTTTACCCTCCCATATTTTAAACCCATTTCAGGTTCCCTATGCCCTTGCTAGACCTAGGAACATTAGGGGGATTTCAAAACCCCCTCTCCTTGACCCCCTTTTACATGTATTATTCTATAATGTTCTATAGTGATTTTCTTTGATTTTTTTATAGGATTCAATGTCAGAGGTCAAATCTTCTACTTTATCACCCATATCATACAAGTCGCTTTATTTTACATGAGAAACTAAACTCCACCCATCATCCATGACATCTTACACATAATATACCATTTTATATTTTGATGATAAGATATATAGATCATGCCATTCACAATCACAAAAATCCATCAAGTGAGATAAGTTCACAAAAAATAAATTGAAAGGAATCTCTTTTAACCCCCGTGATAATATCGACTTAATTTCATTTGAATAAAACAACTGAATAATACCCATGGTAGTTTAATTAGATAATATAAATCAACATTACGTAGTATCCCACTTTGAAAAATGTAAATATAACAAAATTTTATGTTTTCAAACCCCTTCCTGATCAACTGTATGAAATTTAGAGGCACTCACATCGTAAGCATCAAACTATCAAGCTGCTTTTAAAGGACCTCGATCAAGAAACTTAAACTATTCTAACAACTCAACTTGTGAATCAGTATACATGATCTATAAAAAGTAATATACAATATTATATTTAATAATTATATGTGTCAACTTAATATCCTT
Source organism: Viscum album (assembly GCA_963277665.1). NCBI lineage: Eukaryota > Viridiplantae > Streptophyta > Magnoliopsida > Santalales > Viscaceae > Viscum > Viscum album. The sequence continues at coordinate 193,474,211 of OY728157.1, read as the reverse complement.
ATTGATTACAATATTTATGAACTTACAAATCGTGTAAACCATTCTACAGGCTCTTTATTAACAACTTTTTCTATATCTTTCACATTTCATGTTCTACCTCTCATTAATCTCTTGGTTTGTATCCTAAAATCTTCAATAAAATGATCACTAATTTCACTAGACAATATCACATATCTATGTTCCTTTAATAATTATATTTATTTCAATGTAACATTTGATCTCCTCCCAACTAATCGTCCAACAGCATGAAAGATTTTTTATTTCCCATGTAAATGGGATTTATTCGATGTGTTTTCAACAAGTATAACTCTCTATAATCTTGTCTCAATATCATCCAATTATCTAAAAAAAAGGTAAATAAACTCCTCTTCCAAAAATTCATTAGAAATAGAGCCTTCATTTTGAGCTATATATATTTCATTTATGATTTCAAACCCCTAGATATCTGTAAAATAAAATAGAAAACATAATTTTGTATTTAATGAAGTTCCAAGAATCTTTTATTTAAATTAAAAACATATAAATAAAGTAAATATAAATTTGAATCATTTATTGATAATGTATGAAGCCTCCTAATTTAGCTTCCTCAACCAAATGCATAGTTAAATTCATCATGACAGTAAAAAATGCAGAGGAAATATCATCTCCATTTCATAAATTGTCAACACCAATATCTCCTAATGGTTTTCATGATCAAATGGTAATAGAGTTTTGTCACACGGTTGTGTAAAGAATCTGAAAAATTGGAGTACAATAGTAGTATCCTTTTCATGTAATAATATACAAAATGCCAATAGTAGTAACTATTGTAACAAAATATGTGAATTGTGACTTTTCAATCCATTTAACCTATGATGGATTAAGTCTACACACTATGAGATGTTACTTGAATACCAATCAGTTACCTTCACATGTATTAAAATTCAACGGAATGTATCTTTATCCCTATCTTTTATTGCAAAAATTTATGAAGCATACTTTCCATTATCATCTAGCCATAGATCATGCTTTTTGTTCATTGTTTTTAAGTCTTTACAATAATTGTGATGTTCTTTCGATTTTACATTCTCATTAAGCAATGTGAAGATCAAATTTTCACATAAATTATTTTCAATATTCCTAACATCATGATTATTCCGCAAAAAATTAAATTCCCAACACATAACATTGAATATTATACTTTTTTTCTTCCATTTTTGCATTCTGATTTCACTTGATAATGCACTTTGAACACATTTCCCACTCTCATTCAAATGATGCAACTTCCCAAATTCTATTTCAACATTTCCATATTTTACAAATATTTATGAACCTGTTAACAACTTTGAAGGTGGTATATGATCAATAGAACCATTGAATTTTGACCTGTTAAACTGAAATCTGTGAGATGCATCGAGAAATATTCAATGACACAAGATGAACTATTTGTTATTGTGAGTTAATTATTCCAGATTAAAATAAAAGTTAAAAATAAGAAAAACCAAAATAGTATAAGTGTTCCAACAAGCTAAATTTCCAAGATCAGGGAAGTCAGTAATGGTCCACATTACTGTAGCTTGCATTTTGAAGACTATTCAAGAAGATGCTTCATATGTCTCAAAAATATTACTCCATAACTCCTGTAATTCATCAATTAGAGGTTGTAAATATATTTAAATATCATTTCTAGAGATATTTTTTCTTGGAATAATCATTAAAATGAAAAAATATGTTTTTTTCTTACACATTAACATAGGAAGATTGTATGAGATCAAAACTACTAGCCAAATGTTATAACTGGTTCTCAAATTCCAAATTGGGTTGAATTTATCAGTAACAAATCCTAATAGAACAATCCTTGGATCAGATAAGAAATATGGATGTAATGAATCAAATTTCGTCCATGATTTTGAATCTCTTAGATGTCGCATTAAACCATAATTTTAATTATCTATAGATAGTCACTTCATGTGTTTAGTGGTTTTTGATGACCTGAATAATATTTTCATTTGAGGATTTAAAGGAAACTAATTAAAACCATTTTAGACATGTTGCTTTTCTTCTTCATATTAGTATATTGATTCATACTTCTAACATCACCTATTTACTGCAATCTAGAATAAGAACATTTTTTTCAATCCTATCTCATTCAATCCTCTCCCCAATAAAGAATACAATAATTATGACATGCATGTATTTTTGTATAATTTAGACTGATATTGTTAACAAATTTTTTCATATCAAAAAAATACAAAGGGGTATTTTTTTCATGAAATGCCTCACCCAAAAATTCCAATATCATGTACATTTCTTTATTTGTAATTCCACATAGGAATTTGATATAGTAAAACTTTAGTAGAAAATAAATTTTTGAATATTTCAAAAAGAAACTATAAAACTCTTAATTTCAAACATCAACTAAACCATGAAACACATTTGTTTACTCAGTGATGTTTTCTCTAACATTAGCCTCTACAGAATCAAGATCATGATCCAATGATATATTATAATCTTGATTGGGTTATCCTATAGTCTAAAAAAATCAATTGCCATTTTTTTATTTTCAGTACCCTCAACTGGTTATTTTGATATGTTTTGATGTTGTTGTTGGTGTCTTGATATGTCGAATGTATCATTTTTGGGGTTTTTCATTTCATTTTCAGTTTTTTATGAAGTTGGTTGATCATTTTGTTGATTGAAATTATTTATCAAACATTATGTAATGTTCGATTCTACATCAAAAATCCAACAAAAATATTGAGTAGGGGATTTATTCAATATCAAGTGTTCTAAAACATAATATCTCTTAAACCATATTATAAATTTATATTTATGAAATGTACATCTTATTCTCCAATCAACAAATCAATGGGAAATTAAAAAATCTAAAAACTCTTCCAAAACCTTAATATAATTTTGTGTGTTTCTCTGTAATGTGTTCCATCTTTTATCCATATCAAAATGTGCCTACACTTTTTAAAAACAATTAAAACAAAAAATTATTACTAACAAGGAGAAGATATTCATATAAGTGAAAAAAACAACCCAATTAGTTATATGAAGAGTCATATAAGTACTAAAAAAGTCAAAGTAAAAATAAAGAAATCTATCATGGATAGTATTATGTAAAATAGAATCAAAAGAAAAATCCTAAATTCAATAATTTAAAATAGGAATTATGGTTGAAGCACCATAGAGACACTAAGTCTAGGTAAACCTAGTAATTCTCTATCACCATAGTGGTGTATTTGGTGTTCTAACACATATCTTCATAGATTGGGAACCACATAATTCTTAACTAGAATTTCTAATAGTGATATAAGTGATTCTATTGATGGTTTTCACATTCTATTTTTCAATATTTATAGATGGTACATGTCAAACCAATTATAGTGGTTTTATAATTACCTAATGGATCCACTACATTCTGAGATAGAGTATTTGAATATGTTTTATTTGGATTGAATAATTTTATCTTACTAACTGATTTGTATGTTTTAGTCATAGAGGAGGATATGACCTCTTCTTAGTCACATATCATCTTGGATAAACCTTTCCTATACATATAAAAAGAAATCATAAATGTCCATGAAGGTACTATAATAATGGAGTTTGGTTAAAATGATTTCCACTTTAATATTTTTGATTCCATAGTGTACCCATAATAAGATAACTCAATTTTTTTTTTCATTTTCACATTTTGATGAGAATAAACTATTTGGATTTTTTTTTGATATAATAATTTTTTCATTTGTGAAACAAATTAAGATCTAAGAATTTGAGCAATAAAAATTTGGAAAAACATAAATATTATATCCAACAATATGAATATGAAATAAATTTTTATTTATTTGTTGTATTTTACTATTTATTTAATAAGAATGTCTGTGATACTTCATCTTTAACATAGGAAGTGTAAACCAATGAGTTAATTAATCCAAATCTTTTTTATCATTATTCCAACCTCTTGATCTATAATTAAAACCCTTTCCTACTATTTTAATTTTTTTTTCAAATAGAGAGAAAAAAGACATCGATGATAATTTTAAGAAATTTTCTCTTAATAAAGAACCAAAACTGATAGATATTTTGAGAGAAAATGCACAAGTTATAGGATATAATTAAGGATACATTTTTGAAAAGTAGTGTATATGTTCCTAATATGAGTGTAACAAAAATGAGACTAGAATTCACTAGAGTGGGTTATTATATTATTTTATTACTACCTAAGCTATCAAGTGATATTGTTAACTACGTTCCTTATAAATATTTAAAACCCACCACAAATAAAATGAATATGAACTAAATAACTGAATAATACTCAGACTACACCTCTATAACACATCAGGAGTAACTTTTAATTGCCAATGGATGGTTAAATACAATGTATTGAGAAATAATGATGTAAGAGATATATTTCTCTCTTTTTAGTGTTAACTAAAATATTATAGGTTCATGAAAAAATTTCCACATGACCTTATCAGAAGTTGGAATTACTCACAAACATAACCTAGTCATTGGAAAGGGTGCATGTTAATCAGGGACACCAGGATGATAATAAATGAAAATAAATATATAAAAATGATATTCCACATGATCAAAATTCAAAATATCCATAAATTATATAAATTTCATAGAAGTAGGAAAATAACACTTATACACAAGTTAGGAAAATGAAACACATTATAAGTACTAAATATGGAGGTTTAATGAGTATGTTCTATTTAATGAATAATTTTGGACAACCCATGCATATATTATCCACTCATAAATTAAATGGTAAAAATGATCCATCTAAATTTAAAAACTCCAAATGGAACATAATATTTTTCTTTGACTCATTACTCTTACCTAGATCACATACAATAAGTTCTACATGCGTCTTATGTGAGACACATGCATGGAGTGAGCATAACATACTCAATAGGTGATCACCTCCCCATCCCCAATAACATTTCAAAACAAAAAGTGTTTGAATCAATAATAAAAATACAGAGGAGTAATAAATATATCAAACAATATAATTTAGTAAATGAATTTAACATATATTACAATGATAATGACAAACCCACTATATCATGAGGATCCATTCTTCATATACCTACTTCAGGACTCACTCAGGATCTGAAATAACTGATATAAAAGAATTAAGATGAAACAATAATCCTATTTCAGGAAAAAAGAACAATATATAATATAGTTGGGTAAATCTTGTATCTCATCCATTCACGAATAAGTGGAGGGGTATACTAGTATCAATGCATAGCGATCCCATCACCTACCATAATCCTACTCGCAAATAATTGATGTATCTGAGAAACATTTTCTATATAATCTTATAATATCCCTTTTTATCATGCTTCTTACTCTACTAAAATCAAATTTAACAATAATTATTACTTTTATTACAATTTAAATCATGCGAAGAAAGCAACAAGGAAGATCATAACACATTTTCTAACCTGAAAAGTATTCTAAACGATAGAGGGTGTTATCATGATATAAAGAATACAACAATTCCATTTTTTATCAACATCAATAAATTATCTAACATAAAATGAAAATGAAAAAACAAAATAAAGTCAAAAAAAATTTATTCTAGTGTATCAACATGATAATCATAAATGATTTTAAGTAAAACTACTTAAAAACATTGTAATTTTTTAAAAATAATTATTTGAAAAGTCCATATTTTTATTATTTCAACTTGGATGAAAACCATTTATAGCACAACAATTTATGAATATGATAGGAAGAAAGGGTCCTCCAATAATAATAAATATATAATTATATATTGAGGTCCATATAAAGATGATAGTCAATTAATAATTCAATTTGACAAGTATGAAGAAGATATCACACCCAATACAATGAATAAAAAATAAAAGAATCAAGGTTAGGGGAATACCACACCATTAAATTTCATAGGGAGCACTAGCAGTGACAATTTGTGGGATATAGGGGTTGGTGGATCGGGCTTGGACAGAGATAGAGGCATCAGCGGCTTAGTCTCAGGCTTGGGGAGCAGTTATAGTGACAGTTCGACGGAGTAGGGTGTGAAGGGGGATGAAGATAATGGATAAGGGGGAAGACAGTGAGAGGGATAAAGGGGTGACTGTGAGGTGGATAGGGTTTGAAGGGATTGGTGGAAGAAGGGGTGTAGATTTTTGGTTCTGGGGGAGAGGTGGGCAAGAAATGTGGTGTTAGATAAAACATTAAGCAGTGGTTATTTAAAAACAGACACTATATTTTTACAATTTTTTTAAAGGCGATTTCATAAGACACCACTAAAAACAATCAATAATTACAGAATTTGGTGTTGTGAGACTCCCCCCAATAACCCAAGACCTTTAATTCATCAAAACATATAATTAAATCACATTAAAATTATACAACTCATGGAATTTCAATCAAAGACTCAATTCAAATAATGACCCCTACTCCCTAATTCCCAAAATTCAAATTCCTTCTAAAATTTATAACTCAATAGGAATGTGTTTTGAAAAAATGTCTACCACATAACTTCTCATTACCAATAATCCTCTTCATTATTTCAATCAACATAGATGACCTACCTTGGTTTTCCATTTATATCCTACTTGTTCTATTCTACTGTGGAACATCGAGTGACATTCAATTACGCAACTCCAAACATGGGGTGAATAATTCATAAAATACAGATCCACCACTCCTAACCATCATTGAAACATGAATATAGTTCTTACCCATTCCCATCAATCCCAATACACTATATTTTCATCAAATAGTTCATCATTGAGCTTGTAGTGCTCCCCACCATAAGTCTTGGCTCATAAAGATTGATTCTAAGCCACGAAGCTCTAAACCAACAAAACCTCTTATCAAAAAACACATTTATAATTGTTAGAAGACATAGCCAATGTTATTTACATATCACCATGTCTAATTATATGAAAATTCAATAGTTAAAACCACTCTGGATGATAATTATCAAATAGTCTTGGCTTTAACCAATAACATGTTATCTCATTTCCACTCAAACATGATGTATCAACTCCTCAAAGGAATCTCAAGATCATTCAGTGGAACTACCAAATTCTAAACCTAATATTTAGTGTAATTACATAGTTGGGTCCCCAACCACTCAAACTAGTTGTTGTCCTCTCAACCTAAGAACATATACCCCATCAATATAACTCATTCTCGTACGACATCAAAATCCTCTTGGGGTAGGTTCCAATGTAAGGAATACATCCAACACCACCTAAAAATTTCAAATATCATGTTTATAATGAATCTAGATAAAACCCATTTCACCAGTACACCAGCACACTAGTTCCACCTTTACTATCCAACGACTAGACTCATCACACCCATGACCATACCCATGTGGGGTTGTACTTCCTCAGACCATATTCCATCCATTAATACTTTTAATGTCTGTAGATGATCATCCAACTCATGCATGCGTGCTAATGTGAAACATCAATCAACATCAGTTCTTGGATCATCAGGAACATCATACTTGGCACCCACTAAATTTCCATATATAAAGAGGTTCACCCCCTCTATGACCAATGGTAAACTACCCACATTATATATTTACTTATTAAAATCCTCAAATGTGACAATAATAGGTTTTATCATCATAATTGGGTAACTTCTCCAAAGACACACTTACCACCATCAACTCTTGACATCACACCATTCATGTTTTCATTATCATCACATAAGAATCACCTCTCATCAATATCAAAATTTCAGTTCACCAAACCTATAATAATCCCATCATGATGTCTCCCTTACAATATGGGAAAAGGAACAATGTTGGGTCAACCACATCATGACATATGAACCAATATCCAACATCACCTTTCACTATAGGGGAACATCTACAATTTAATAAAAACTCTTAGTAAATCATAATTGTAAAGATCCATCATGTTTTTTGGTCCTCAACTCACACATAGCCTCTCACTGAAAAATAAAAAATTGTATCATGCATAACCAGCATGTTTACCACCTCAGTCTAATTCGAATTAAATGGAAATATACTTCAACACAACCCAGTTACACATCCTAAATCATGCTCCAATGAGTGTCATGTCATAAAATCTATAACTCCCAGACCCTATATTCTCAGAGTTGGTGCATTATTTTAATACATTGGCATGATTACTAGGAATCAATTTCTGAAATACCGATCAGTTTAGAAGTCTTCAAAAATATATTACATCCATGAATGTTACATTACACTTTCTGACATACAACACAAAAAATAATCCTTTAATAATCCCATTGTTCCCTTAGCTTAAACCTACAACTCAAACATAAAACACATCATGGGATGTGGGGAAAATAAAACATAAGAAAGGGGTGTTCTCAAATGATCAGTAAGGTTAAATAATTTAGTAGAAGCTATAAAATTTTAATGAAAGATGCGTAATAAAAAACAATAGCCTTTTAAACATAATCATGGACATAATATGGAAAAAATAAATCAAACATTACTATAAAAACATGCACATGGATATTCTACTAGTAGAATAATCACATGTAATAACTAATTTCATAATGAGGGAATGTATTGTACCAGACTTTAATTTCATTATCAAGGCCTTGTGCCAGGACCTAGGGGATAACTATAACTGGACCCCAACCTGGAGAGCCTCTGTAACCGGACCCGAACCCAGAGAGCCTCTGTAACCTGAATCCAACCTAGAGTGCCTCTGTAATCGGACTCCAACTCGGAGGGTCTGCTATAACCGGACCCCAACCTGGAGGGATTACTTTTACCTTTCCCCAACCTCGAAACATACTAGTCCAATACATTCATCATAAAAATAGTTGAAATATAACACAATAATCTTTATTAAAACTAGAATACGAAATTTTAATAATTTATCCATAAACCATGAATGGTATAAAAATAACATATACATAGTCAAACATATCACAAAACATTCAATATAATATGGAATATTTTTATCATAATAAATCAACTTCAAATATCTTTAAAATCCATTAATGTATGTTGACATAGATGAAAATGATATGTAAAATGATTTGATAGAAATAACCATTTTTCATGAAATCATTTAAAATTCACACATTTTATAAAGGTATACATTTATAAAGTATTTTTTAATCAATGTGACACATACTACTTTGAAATGTTCTATAATAATTATCATTTCAGAATATTCATGTCTATATAAATAAATCCTTAAAACCATTTTAAAAACATGGACATTAATGAGAATGGTTTAGAAGAATAATTCTTTTAAAACATTTAAAATTATGTTTTAGTAAAAGAGTCCTTTAAAAATAATACATTTTAAAATTCTTCTGTGAAACATGGACTTGTATAATAAGTATGTCCCAGTAAAAACTTACACATAAACAATCTCGAATAATAATGAGATTGAGGAATTAACCCTTACTAATTTGGTAACATATGAAACATACTCCCCATGAAAGAAGTATCATAAAATGAATATGTAAATACACATAAATTAAATTTTATTACACAAATAATACAATTATGGGAAGAAAATACACCACAAAAAAGGAAATAGTGGCAATATAGCATGAATCTCACGGGAATAAGAAGTGAGATGAAAACCCCTTACCTTGCACTTTTATTTGGTCGAGGGTATGTTTAACCTCTGGTATAATGACCATTGTATGTTATTAGATTATAAAAGAACCATATTAATATTGATTTTATCATAAATGATTCATTTATTGACTTTATACTACCCATTTAATAATTATTTTCGCATTAAATTAACATGTTGGGTAATAATCGCTTTCTTTATCGTACTTTTTTAACTTGTTGTTCTTGACTGTAACATTTAGATAATGATTTAATACTTCCAAAATAGAAAACTAGATTCCCAAATCATATATATATAGAATATTAATATTTAAAATAGATATATATATGAAATGGAAAACACTGTTTATGGAGACGGTAGGTCGTATGTATGCATAAAAGATGTTTTTGTTTTCATATTGTATTGAATAGAAGTAAGTGAATAAGATATATGTAAGTAAATAAATACATACATAGATATATATATATATATCCAGTATAATTATTATTTCATATATTTCATACTTAATAGTAATGTACATTTTTATAATCATTGATGAATGGTGAACGTGGAAATGAATCTCATTGCATCATGGAGACGGTAATCCGTACGTACGCACGAGTGACAATATAATTTATTTAAAGGTGTGGAATTTGATGTTATATTAATTTTAAAGAGACATTATCTTGTTTATTTCTTTATTTATAAACATAATTTACTCATCATTAAATCAATCCAAATAACATAGTGTTGAATAACAAATTAAACCGCGGTGTGGAGACGGTAAGTCATATGTACACACGAATGGTGACGTTATCATTAATAAAATGGATAGAATAATTAATATGGTTGTTAAATATTTATAATAACATCACATTATATATAAGGGAGTGTATTTATTATTTTGGTAAGGAAATAACAAAGACAGAGTAAGTGGAAGAATAAAATAACTTGGAAGAGGGTGGTGAAATCATTACCTCTTCTTCAGGTTCTGTCTTTTTGATTTGATCAATATGGCACCATAGGCTAGCTTTATAACCAGAGGAATACCTCTAAGATGAATATAGGATAGTTGGGAGGATATTTGGGCTGGGGTTGTCTGATCCAAATGGCTTTTAATGTGAGAATTTGATAGAAGGGTAAGTGCCCAATTATAATAGGGGTGAGGGGAACCTTAGAAAAAACATAAAATATTGTTTTATAATAAATTCATTTTCAGTTTATAATGGCTCAAAAATGAATTATTTAAGGATAAGGTAAGTATGGGTTTAAAACCTCATAAATAAATAGGTTTTAGATAGGTTTGGGCAACTATATTTTCCTTTTCTTTTAGATTTAACTCTTAGTTAAATAGTTTGACATTTATCATGTATTTTTGTATTTTTATATTATAAGGTTAATAAACATACTATAAACTTCAGATAGAACCCCAAGTGGTTCATTAATTACATATATAATAGTATTTAGGACCTTTGGCTGAACCTTAGGTTTTTAAGAATAGAATAACAATTAAAAATATAATATTTGTTTTAAAAACTCTTTTATGTCAATTTTGAAACTATTTGGTATTTTGTTTTTTCTAAATTCATAAAAGCATTATTACTTCCAAAAAAATTCATTAAATCAACCCTAATATGTCATATTGACCTATAATATTAGTTTAATTCATAAAAAGTATAAAATTACATTTATTTGTGTATTTATAATAACAATTATTTTTATATTTCATTAATAAGGTAATTACTGCATCATCATTGTGTCATAAATAAATTAAATTATTTATTTTCTAAAAATTATAAAGAAAATACCATTATGTAGGAAATATTTTTATCATTCTAATGAATATTTACAGTCAAATGTTTTTATGTGTAACCCAATATTAAAAATGGTTTAGTTATTAAACTTTGATTTTATCACTTTTAACTCTTCTATGAATTAAATAATAATAAATGTCCTAATCTAATCCAAGTGGACCTAAAGGATCATATTTTATTCATAAGGTTTTTTTTGCCGAATTAAACTTATCCAATAGAATTATGATGTGTGTTATGGTAATAATAATATCATTTTTCCTTTTAATTACCCTATTTACTTTTAACCGTGGTAAATAAAAGTCAAAAGTTACTTTTCAAAAAAATTTATTTTTATATTATTGAACCACATTTACTTACTGATATCAACTGTGTCTCTCTGAATTTAGAAATTAAATTCCCAGAAGCGTTAAAATTTAGTTTTATGCAAATTTGTAAATGCTCCTAGGCGGTGGTTAAAAGACGGTAAAATTTCAATAAACTTTTTATATATCTAAACTTATTATAAAATGACACCAATGAATTATATTTAACTTATATAGGTATTATGTATCTATTTTTAACTAAAATAAATTTAAATGAAATAAATAATTATTTAAATGAAAAGTCAGTTTTAACAAATAACTCAGTGTTTTTCACTATTCATCAAAAATTGATTGTTTTCAGAAAAATAACAAAATTTCATTATAGGATAATTTTGATATTATGAATTCACAAATTTAGTCCACTTTACCAAATTAAAAACATATAAGTTGAATTTATTAATTTAATATTAATTCCTGTTGTCAAAACCAAAAAGCTTGTTTTTAAGAAATAATAACCATCAAAATATTGACACTTGTTTTTGTCCAATTTCAAAGTGAAATTACATAAAATGACCAGAATTGGATTAAATAGTAAAAATATAATCTATTTATACTTCAAAACAATTAAAATGTTTAATTTAACACTATAAATTATTTTGATTAAAAAGGTTGTTTTCAGTTAAAATATAGTATTTTTCACTACTCACCCAAATATGAATGTTATCAGAAAAACACCAAAATTAATTGAAACTAAATTATTATGTCCCGATTCTAAATAATAAGTTTATTTTGTCAAATTGAATATATAAAAGTTTCAAATATTGGATTTAAAAAGGGTTCTCCATTAAAAGGCGGTAAAATTTCATTTTTTAAAAAATACTTCTTTTATCTAAAAAATGAATTTGTTCATAAATTATGTCTAATAAATTGATAATATGGATTCTAACATTATAATTATTATATATAGTTCAAAATTAATTTAATACTATTCATAACCCTGTTTGGACGGCTAGTTTGGTAAGTCGTGGTGTGCTAAAACTCGGTGTTGCGTGTAGTTCGAGTTATTGGATTACTTTGAAAAAATAACCTACTATGAAATCATGGAGTGTTTCATTCTTACCTCATTCAATAAACTGTATCCTTTGAATTTGAAATAATTTTTGGAATATAAAAGGTTGAAAATAGAAAATGCCTTTGTGGGAAAACCCACATCAGAAATTTGGTTAATAAAATTTAGTCTTAATAAGAGGAAAAGGGAAATGAAAGGGTCACCCCCTATTATGATCTAGATTAAAAGAATATTGGTGGAAATCAGAGACACATAATTAGAGAAAAAAAATTAAATATTTATAGAGAATTATTGAGGTCATCAATCACAAACAATTGTAAAATTGTGTGCCTCAAATCCATCAATCTATGATGATTTAAAATACTATCGGTTGAACAAAACATAAGGTATTAGGATAAGAAATTTTTTTGTTTTAAGATCCCTTCCATAAAGTTTAAGAATTAATTTACCCTTAGAATAGGAGAAAAAATCATATATATATATATTTATATATATATTCATGAAAAGTAGAGTTTCATCCTTCAACTAATTCATACCACAAACTCATCTTTCACTCCATAAGATTTCAAAAAACATATTCTATTTATCCAAATAATATAGGGTTATAAAAAAATATTTGATTTTTAATTCACCTATAAGATCCTTTAAAAAAGAAAGATTATACAATCCAGGTACATCATGTAGTCCAGTGGTAGGCGATAAATCCCATTCACACTATGGTTGAGGGTTCTATTCCCACAGCTTTGTCTGATGCGACGGATTGTCACGCAGTCTGTGTGTTGTCTTTTTTATAACAATCCAAATATAACCATAAAAATAGTATCCAATTTCAAACTTCATCCATTCCAAACTATAGACTTATCCAAAATTCTTCTATCCAAACTCAGAGTCGAAAATCTATAAATAAGTTAAGCACAATTAAGATCTATTTTTCCATGTAATAACATGTGAAAACCTTCATCATGTAACACTATGGGTTACTATAAAAACATATTGATTTAATTCATTCTCCCTTATCCTTTATATAATACTGTATATAATCCTTATATCCAAAAATATTGAATATTACAACAATGATGAAATAAAAAAACATTTAATAATTTCAAAGGAAGTCAAGAATATCAACCATATTTTATCCAAATCAAACATCTCTTATTCCAAAATACCTACCTCATTATCAGAACCATATTAAGGATTAAATTTCCTTCATCCTTGTATTTTCCAAAAAATTGGTATGTCACTTTTCTTATAACCATATAATCTTAAATCCTCAATAAAATAGTAGGGAAGTACAATCCTTATTTATCTCCATAATTCATACTACCAGTATATTGTTAATACAACACTCAAATGAAATAATTATATCAGAACATCATAAGAACACTAATCATTCATCTTAATCTAAGTTAGTATCATAACTTTATTAGTATTCAATAGAATTATTTACGCTATACTCCGATGACTGTGACATTGATTCCCGTAGTGTCCCAATGCCTTGCAGAGGAAGCATTTTACATTTTAAACCTTTTTCTTACCCTTGTAATCACATAATTTTTGTCCTTTTTCTCCACACTTATAACAAACTCCCATTCCCTTCAAGAATTTACCATGGTTATTATTTTCACATTTATCACATATGGGAAAATCGTTCTTTCCCCTCTTCCCTTTATCTATTATTCTCTCTACCATCCTATTCTTCTCTTGATTTCCTTCAAAGACATATGAATCAAAAAAGTATTTACTTATCATATTATCACAAGATATTATTTCTTCATATGTTGAGAATACATCGGAGACTATTTCCCTTTCAAAATGTTGGCTTAATAATATGAATGATATGATCCTTATTACTTTTTGGATCAAACGTATTACTCGAGTTCTCATTCCTTCTACAGGGCGCCATTTCTATACAATGGAATACACTAGGTCAGTTTATGAATAGCAATGAATAATTCAAAACTTGTAACATACCTAACATAAATTGAAATGTATATGGATATAATCTGTAATCATAAAAATATTTTCTTTGAGAAGGTATATACTCATAAATCCTTCATTATGATTTGTAACGAAAATGAGAATTATCCTAATCATATCCCCCGGGAGTGTTGTAACCAAGATTACAGCAAGGAACATTTTTGTGTACCAGTTCCTGTTCGAGTCAAGATCAATGCGGTGTTTTTGGGTTTTACCCCTAGGTACATCGGTGCCAGAGCCGCCTCTAACTGCTCGTATCTAGACAGGGAAGTATTTTCTTCGAAAACTCAAACAATATCTACATTAAAAAAATTCTATGAAGTTATTATATACTAATCCTCAAATTTAATCTTAGGGTAATGTGCTATAATCAGAGTTTATCGAAAAATAGTTTCCAAGGTTATTGCTAAACTTCCTCTGATACAAACGGTAACGCCCCGACCCTATATTCCCAAAGTTGGTGAATTATTTTAATACATTGGCATTATTAGAAGGAATCATGTCCTAAAAGACCCATCGGTTTATCAGTCTTGGAAAATAGATTAAATGCATGAACGTTACATTACACTTTCTAACATACAACACAAAAAAATAATCCTTTGAGAAAGCCATTTTCCCATTAACTTAATCCTGCATATAAAACATAAAACACTTCATGGGATCATGAGAATATAATAAATAATAAAGGGGTGAGATCAAATTCTTAGTAAGGGTAAATAATTTAGCAAAAGTTTTAAACATTTAAGGAAATATGTGTAATAAAAATAACAATAGTCGTTTAAACAAAAACGTGAACATAAGAGGGAAAAAATAAATAAAAAATTATCATATAAACACACACATGGATATTCTAATAGTAGAATAATCACATGTAATAACTAATTTCATAATGAGGGAATGTATTGTACTGGACTTTAATTTCTGTGTCAAGGCCTTGTGCTAGGAACTAACGAATAACTGTAACCGGACCCCAATCCGAAGAGCGTCTGTAACCGGACTCCATCCCAAAGTACCTATGTAACCGGACTCCAACCCAGAGAGCCTCTGTAACCGGACTCCATCCCAGAGGGTCTTCTGTAACCGGACCCCAACCTAGAGGGCTTACATTTACTAGTCCCCAACCTGGAACATACTAGTCCAATACAGTCATCATAAGGAAAAGTTGAAATATAACATAAAAATTCGTATTAAAACTATAATTTGAAATGTCAATACATTATCCATAAACAATGAATGGTAGAAAAATAAAACAAATACAATAAAAAATATCACAAAAAATTCAATACAATATGGAAGATTTGTATCATAATAAATCAACTTCATACAGGTTTAAAATCCATTAAAGGATGTTGACATAGATGAAAATGATCAGTAAAATGCATTGAGAGAAATTCCCCATTTTCATGAAATCGTTTAAAATTCACACAATTTATAATGGAATTAATTTAAAAGGAATTTATGAATCAAAGTGTCTCATACCACTTTGAAACTATTTAAAATAATTATCATTTCAAAACATTCATGTCCATATAAATATATGCTTAAAGCCATTTTAAAAACATGGACATTAATGAGAAAGGTGTATAAGAATAAATCATTTAAAACATTTAAAATAATGTTTTAGTAAAATATACCTTTAAAAATAATCCTTTCGAAAATTATTTTATGAAACATGTTCATGTATAATAAATATTTCACAGAAAAAACTTTCACATAAACAATCTCGAATAATAATGAGATTGAGGAATTAACCCTTACCAATTTGGTAACTTATGAAACATAAACTGACATGAATGAAGTATCATACAATGAAGATGTAAATTCACATAAATTAAATTTTATTACACAAATAATACAATTATGGGAAGTACATACAACACACCAAATGGAATAGTGGCAATATAATATGAATCTCATGGGAATAAAGAGTGAGATGAAAACCCCTTACCTTGCACTTTCCTTTGGTCGAGGTTACGTTTAACCTCTGGTATAGTGACAATTGTATGTTATTATATTATACCAGAACCATATTCATATTTATGTTATCATACATGATTCATTTATGACTTTATGCTACAATTTTAATAATGATTTTCATGTTAAATTAACATTTTGGGTAATAATCGCTTTCTTTATCATACATTTTTTAACTTGTTTTTCTTGACCGTATCATTTAGATCATGATTTAAATACATCCAGAACAGAAAACATGATTCATAAATCATATATATATATAATATAAAAATTTATAATAGATAGATATATGAAATGGAAAACACTGTTTATGGAGACGGTAGGTCATATGTACGCATAAACGATGTTTCTGTTTTCATATCGTATTGAACAAAATTAAGTGAATAAGCTATATGTAAATACATAACTACATTCAAACACACAGATATATATATATATATATATCCAGTAGAATTATTATGTCATATATTACATATTTATTAGTAATATATATTTTTATAATCATCGATTAATGGTGAACGTGGAAATGAATCTCATCGCGTCGTGTAGACGGTAATCCATACGTACGCACGAGCGACAGTATCATTTATTTTTAGGTGTGGAATTTGATGGTATATTAATTTTACAAAGAAATTATCTTGTTATTGTCATTATTTATATACATATTTTACTCATAATTATATCCATCCAAATAACATAGTGTTTAATAACAAATTACAGCACGGCGTGGAGACGGTAAGTCGTACGTACGCACGCATGGTGACATTATCATTCATCGGATAGAGAGAATAATTAATATGTTTGTTCCATATTTATAATAAAATCATAGTATATATATGGTACTGGAGTATTTATTTTTGTATGGTATCAACAAAGAAAGAGTAAGTGGAAGAATAAAAGAACATGAAAGAGGGTGGTGAAATCATTACCTCTTCTTCGGGTTCCTACTTTTGATTTGATCAAAAGTGATCCTTAGGTTGTCTTTATGACCAATTAAATTCCTCTATAATTAATATAAGATAGTTTTGTGGATATTTGGGCAGGTTATGGACGATAAAAATTGATTTGAAGGTGTGAATTTGAGATAAGGGGAAGTGCCCTTTTATTAAAGGGGTGAGGGGCACCTTAGGAAAAACATAAAATATTATTTTATAATAAATTCATTTTTGATTTCTAATGGCTCCAAAAGGAATTATTTATAGTAAAAGGTGGGGATGGGTCTACATACACTCAAAAAATAGGTTTTAGAGAGGTTTGGGTTACTATAATACTCTTATCTTTAGATTTAACTCTTAGTAAAATAGTTTGACATTTACCATGTCTCTTTGTATTTTTATATTATATGGTTAATAACCATGATATAAACTTCCAAGAGAACACCAAGAGGTTAATTAATGAAATATATAATATTATTTAATCCCTTTGACCGAACCTTATATTTTTATGAATATAATACAAATTAATAATATAATATTTGTCTTAAAAACTCTTTTATGTCAATTTTGACACTATTTGGTACTTTGTTTTCTCTAAATTCATAAAAGCATTATTACTTCGGAAAAAATCCTTAAATCAACCCTAGTATGTCATATTAACCTATAAAATTATTTTAATTCATCTAATGTCTTAAATTACATATATTCGGGTATTTATAATATCAATTATTTTTATATTTCATTAATAAGGTAATTACTTCATCATCATTGTGTCATAAATAAGTTAAATTATATAATATCTAAAATTTTTAAATAAAATACAATTATGTAGGAAATATTTTTATCTTTCTTATAAATATTTATATTAGAATTTATCTTATGTCTACCACAATATAAAAAATGGTTTAGATATTAAACATCGAATATAACACTTTTAATTCTTCTATTAATTAAATAATAATAAATGTCCCAATCTAATCCATGTGGACCTAAAAGATCATATTTTATTCCTGTGGTTGTTTTTGGGTATAATTACAATTATAAAATAGAAGTAGGATGTGTACTAGAGTAATAATAATATCATTTTTACCATTATTTGCCCTATTTATTTTTAATTGTGGTAAATAAAGGTCAAAAGTTACTATTCACAAAAAAAATTATTTTTTTCTTATTGAATAACATTTTACTTACTGATATCAACCTTGAATCTTGGATTTTCAAAATTCACTTCACAGAAGCAGTAAAATTATGTTTCATGCAAATGTGCAAATGCTGCCAAATGTGGGCAAAAGATGGTAAAATTTCAATTAAATTTTTATATATCTAAACTTATTATAAAATGACACCAATGAATTTAATTGAACTTATATAGGTATTATGTATCTATTTTTACCAAAAATAAATTTAAATTAAATAAATAATTATTTCAATGAAAATTCGGTTTTAAACAATAACTCAGTGTTTTTCACTATTCATCTAAAATTGAATGTTTTTGAAAAATACCAAAATTTCACCCTAACCTAATTTTGATATTATGAATTCAAAACATAAATCTATTTTACAAAATGAAAAACATAGAAGTTTCATTGTTGAATTTTAAAATTAATTCCCATTGTAAAAACAAAAAAAAATCGTGTTTTTAAGAAATAATAACCATTAAAAGATTGACACTTGTTTATGTCCAATTTCAAAGTTTAATTACATACAATGACCAGAATTGGATTAAATGGTAAAAATATAACATTTTTATACTTACAAATAATTTAAATTTATCATTTAACTTGATAAATTATTTTGATTAAAAAATATGTTTTCAGTTAAAATATAGTATTTTCACTATTCACCTAAATATGAAAGTTATCAGAAAAACCCCCAAAAATTTATTGAAACTAAATTCTTATGTCCCTATTATAATGAAGAATTTTATTTTGTCAAATTTAATATATAAAAGTTTCAAATATTGAATTTCAAAAGTGTTCGCCGTTAAAAAGGCTGTAAACTAGCATTTTTTAAAAAATACATCTTTTTTCAGAGAAAAACTGAATTTGTTCTAACATTATGTCTAAGAAATTCATAATGTGGATTATTAAATTATAAGGATTATATAAAGTTCAAAATTCATTTAATACTATTCGTAAATTCTTTTGAACGACTAGTTTGGTAAGTCATGGTGCGCTAGAACTCAGTGTTGCGTGTAGTGCAAGTTACTGTATTACAATGAAGAAATTCCATACTATGAAATATTGGGGTGTTAAAAAATGCATGATCATTTTATTAAACCCCTAAACATGATCCTCAACAAGTAAATATCACCAATCTATAAGCACCATTGATGATATTCTTCAAAATCAGGCACTTCACTTATGCCATAGTCCACTACAAGATCAACCACCGACTGGAATTGTCTTAATACCTAAATAATCTACCAATGTATTCACTACACCAGTGAAAGCACAAAAAAAACCAATCTGGTCATGTATCTTATCGATCATACCCAAAAAATCTAGTATTGATACTAGAACACTACCACTCCTGGTGATTTTCTCAGGAAACCCCAAGGCATCCAATGTGACTATACAATATACCCAGTAGAAAATATGAGGAATCAATATCAACCCAAAGCACCAATCCATGATTCCCATCTCTAAAGGTTGTCACAATCCATAGTTAACACTTATCTTAGGTTACCCTCACATATCATATCTCATCTCAAACATAGTACTCAGATAATCAGTATCCCATGTCATATCTCAATGGAACTTAGCTCTCCCACATAGCACATAAACCATAGTTCTCACATAGGTCATGAATCATGAGGTACACCTCTACTCTCATCTTACCATCATAAGGAAACTCCCAGGTCTAAACTTTCATTCTTGGGTTATCACTAACATATATATACTTATCAAGCAACATGTGTCAGGTCATAAACTTACTAGGGAACTCATCCTCACTAGACATCCTTGTATGAGAATACCCCCTTGAGAATCAAGATCTAATGTTTTCCTTCATTGGGCCTCCACATAAGGTATCCACACACAATTTGATTACATTCTCATATATAAAAAT
Organism: Viscum album; assembly: GCA_963277665.1. Taxonomy (NCBI): domain Eukaryota; kingdom Viridiplantae; phylum Streptophyta; class Magnoliopsida; order Santalales; family Viscaceae; genus Viscum; species Viscum album. The sequence goes on along the minus strand of OY728157.1, from coordinate 193,453,514 downwards.
ACATGAATATAATTAAATCACCCTACCATGATTCACATCTATTATTCCATGAAAATATGATTTAGTTAAGTATATTTCCACCAAGAGGATATATAGGGTCAAATCATATAGGTTTTTGTTGACTCTTTATATAATCGAACATATTTATCTTGAAACTAGGTCCAAAACAACAATAAGGTTTCATAACTGAGGATTCTAATTCTCATACCAACATACTAGGGTCCATATTCATCCCTTACATTGAAGGGATTTGTATCTAGCAAGAAGCATCTCATTATAGATCCACATGACCTGTCAACATATGGAAAATACATTATGTACTAGATTAGTAGAATTTCAGCACCAAGTATTGTGGGAAACCTCCATATAATTACTTATTAACACTTTAAAAAATGAATTCTTATAATCAGTTATATAAATCACATTATAGCATACATATTTCATGTGAATCCATTATTCCAAATATGATTCATATACATGGCCTCTTACCATTGGTCAAAGAGATATAAACTATAATAAACCATAAAATCTCAAAAATCAAGTGCGTCAAACTTGGTGAAATTAAAAAACTATAAAAATGGAAACTAGGAAAAAAAATTAATATCCCTGGAAACATCGAATTCTAATCAGGAAGGGTGGTCATGACTCGCCAGTCTGATATCTATCACAAGCTTTGAAACATTCCTATGTTACCTCTCTACCATCACCCCAAATAGTAAGATAAACAAAAATCCGGATACCATATTTGATATTAGTCTAATAAACTTCAATACAACTTTTGTACTATCCCTATCCCATTTCACTCTAAATGGTAACAATACCAGGTCAATACGTGGCCCCGGGTATGCCTCATCATACACTAGAGGTGACTCACTAACAGTGGGGATTTAGGGTATTACAATGGGGATATTATACCCCCCATATTAGTGTGTAATTATAGTGGCAATACACTAAACAACATCCAAAATAATAAATCAAAGTACATGGAATAAATAAACTAGAACCATAAATAATAAATTTTATATGGCAGAAAATAGTTACACAAACTCATGGTCAAGCGAGTATAAAATTATTGATCATCCACTGGGCCAATCACATATTTAGAATAAATAAACGGATATAAGACATTGTGGCTCTAATTCCATCCTCAAGACTTACCTCATCCTAATCACCCATCCCATCTGAGTTATCCTGCTCGATCTAGCTACTCCATGCCTCTACCCAACTAGAACCCATTATTATTGAGGTCTAATCAGGTGCCCAGTTCCATGGCTGCTCGAAGATGGTGTGAGTACAACATAGTAGGGAAACTCTAATTTAGTCTCCTACATAGATAATAAATTAATTATATGTGTATGTGACATACTCATATGAATAAATAAAATATAGATTAGTATCGAAAATAAAATAACCACCATCAATCGCCAGGATCTAATGTGACAACTAGGATCGAATATACCTACTTAATCTAGTTGTGGAGTATCTTTGGGAACATCATATAATCATTCCAATTCATAATAGGTGAAACCGACAACCCCCATGAGGTTATCCTGTGATTTCTATAGTATAATGCATAAATCTATCCCCTAGGTGGTGATCTTAGGAAATAAAATTGTGATCATGCATAAATCTATCCCCTACGAGATAATCCTAGGAAATAAATCAACATCAGGCATCATTACTAACTCCTAGGGGTGACCCAAGGTAGTTATAAGAATAAAGAATCATCATCGACGCCTTAGGGGTGACCCTAGGTCCCCATGATTATCAGGAATCATTATTGACCCCTAATAGGTAATATTTGGTGATCAATCATATCTGGAACAAATGTCAAATCCTTAGGGGTGACCCTAGGAAATACATATAACATCAAAAATACAAGATGGATCCTAGGAATCTTAGACATATCATAAATAATTGGCACCTCTTTGGGGTTGTATGTTTCCATCATGATATATCATAATAATAATTAAAACATAAGATAACTATCTTCCCAAAACCATCTAACATAAATGTGATTGGACACTCAAGAACACGACTTGAAATCTTCCATATAACCATATACTACATACATCATATATCTATGTTCTAAGGTGACATGCACAATCAACTCTACAAATTCCCACATACACCCTTAAAGGGGTCATTATATCACTGGAGCACCCTCTAAGGTCCTCTAGGGCACACCATAACATGGAAACCCATATGGTAATGTATTGAAATGAAACATTTTTTATATCATGTAATAGAGATCCTCACATCTGGGGGGAATCATATTACCACTATGACATAAAATGGCTTTATGTTTATGTTATTAAACCTTAAAATACCATATAATTTAGAATCCATATTGAACATAGCATGTCATTCAATTATTAAATCCAAACTAATAAGGTTTACTTGATGTGATATTCTAAATGTGTAACGACAAAATACATGAAAAACAATTTTAATTTCCACAAAATATATTCTATTAAAACATATTTGTTAAATTTTCATCAATTGATGTCAATATTATATATTATCGAAATTATTTAAATCTAGTGGTATAAGATTTATTCTTGAATGATTGAAAATATTCTTTAAAATTTTAATAAAAGAAAACATTTCTCATAAAAAAAGTTAATTTTCAATGAAAATAACAAATTTAGAAAAATATTGATCAATACTAAAGGAGTGAGAAAAATAAATTCTATCAATAATGTACTATTCTTTTGCACTATGTAATGAAACAAATTTTTTTCTTAAAACACCATAATGTTGAGGTATTTTTTAGAAAATAACTCATTCTAGTTGTTTATTTTCTCAATATATTTAAAGAACCAAAATTAGGATATCAATTACATTTTATCTCAAAATAAATTTGTCCTCTATAATATAGTCAAAGGATTATAGAAAATTAAAAGTATTTAATTTTTCTTTTTAAATATTTTATATCATATTATTTAAATTCAAATTGAAATATTTCAAAAATAAAAGCTCAAAACATTATATTTTTTCAAGAAGTAGTTAAATAAATAAGACATAAAATGAAACATATAGAATGTCCATCCAAATGATTCACAACATAATATAAGACCCCAAAAATGTCAGATATTTCATCATCCAACTAATTTGCAATGTAATATTCCATGCCAATGACAACATTGACCACTATATGGATGAATTTATCCGATGTTGATGATTGAAAAGAGGTAGATGTCATAGAATATTGGTATGGGGAGCCTATTATTCCTCACAACAACATGACCTAACATTGGGTTTGATATATTTAATGTTTTATAGTACAAATGTTGTCCCAAAGAGACCCACATGATATTGAGGATGACAATACTTCAATATATCTAAAAAATAATTAATTTTGGGGTGTTTTATTATAGTAGTGTGCAACTAGACTTGTTTGGATACACCGATGTGTGATGAGAAGGTATTTTGGATAATTGTGGGAAATTAGAGATATTGAAAAACCTCGATTTTGTTTGAGTCGTGGTCGCGTTCAACCATTGAATCACTCGAGACTTGGATTTGAGCCTTGGAATAGATAGAGCCTTGAATATAGCATGGATTCGGTCATGGATTCAACAACAAGGACCATCGATGGTAGGTTGCTTCTGTGGAGAGGATTAAATAACGTGATATGTTTTGCGATGGTTAGGGTTCTTAAAATAGATCGTGACACTTTTTTAAGAGCTTCAAAAAAGTCCTGATAAAGATACCTATTATTTTCACTAATTTAATAAGTGCTGATAAAATTAATCTTTATCAGCGCTTTCATTAGTGCTGAAAAATTACTTTATTACTTTTTTAAAAAATTAATACTTTTATAAAAATTGTAATTATTATATATAACTATAATGGTTATAATAATAATTTTATAGTTATTTGAGTGTATAATTATTTATTTATAATTATATAAATACTTTTAAAACAAATATTAATTATTTATTTATAATTGTAAATGTATAAAAGTGGTATACATACATTTATAATTATAATTTTTTATAAATATTTTTTTACTAATGTATTTTTAAAATTATTAATGAATAATTAATCTGATGTTCATGCATGTTAAAAATGAGTAAATTTGATAAATTGAATGAGTAAATTATTGAAAAATTAGATAATTTTTATTAATATAAACAATAAAAACTAGATATATATTGAAATAAAGATGACTACATATATTGAAAATATTAAAACATAGTAATTAAATATATATAAAATAAATAATATAAATTAATTAAATTCTAAAAAAAATATTTGTTTATCTGTGTGTGTATGTATATAAAAATGAATTAACATATAGTGAAATCAATATAATATGTTTGATTATAACTTGAAAAATTAAACGATATTCAATTATATCTATTAGTTGAGGCAATTACTTAATATTTTTAATTCATATTAATTTTTAATTATAAACATCACAAAATATATTCTGATTAAATATAAAGAATAAATAATATTTTTTTATTACATAAATAATATTTATATACATTAATATATATCTATATATTTAGTATATAATATTTATTATCATTATCAATAATCATATAATTAATAAAATGTTTAATATTTTTCTCAATTTCATTAATTTTATTTTTAATTTGTTTAATTTTTATTTTATATATATTTATATATTTAATTCATACTATTTATTAGTGTTTATATTTTATATATGGTATAACAAATTTATTCATTTTTATCAATAATTATTTAATTAATAAAATTTGTAATATTTTTTCAATGAAATCATTTTTTATTTATTAAGTTGTTTCATTTTAGTTATTAATACATTTATCAAGGCTAAGAAGGAACTAATAAAAGATTACATAATGAGCACTAAGAATATAGCACTGATAAAGGGTTTCCTTTATGAGTGATAAAAATAAAGCACGATTAAAGGGTTAAATCTATCAGCACTTGCTTTAGCATTGATAAAGATGCCATTTATCATTGACTTTTTCTAATGTTGAAAAATATCAGAACTGTTAAATGCTAGTTTTATAGTTTTGATATTTGGAATAATAATAATTTCTAATTTATAACGAGTACAACTTGATTTTTTATCAAAATGATTAATAAAATAAAATAAAATTAATTATTACGATTAAGAATAAAATAAGTTTATTAAGTAACTAAAATTTAAATTTAAGATAAAAAATGACCTGGAAACTTGTCCAACACCCATTTTATGGAAATATTTTGACCATATACATTCTATGTTGAATATGGGTCTGTCATTGAGGCGTTCTGACATGAAAAAAAACATGGGTGCAATTCAATCTTTCAAAAAATTACAAGTGTGCCACTCACCCGACTTATAAATGGACTTCCCCTCTCCTCTCCAATTCACACATTCAAACCACTTTTGTTCAGACAAGAGATAACCAAATCACTCCCCAAATTCAATAATATCATCCTATAATCATTATATTGGTCATAAATCCAACTTAGGAAGGCATTAGTAAAAACCTAAAAAGGATACCCAAAAATATGTAATGTACTTCTAAAAGAATTTGTATTTTATTTTATTCTCCACCAACTTTATTTTATATTATAAAATGATTATATAAAAAACATGGTATCTTATATAAACTTATATTTTGTTATGTTAAGGGTACTACTTTCAACATCACACACTTCCATCAAATGGGTTACAAAATCATTATTCGTGTGTACGATGAACTAACGTCACACGAATCGATGTCATTCATTTTTTTCATTACCACCTTCCAAGGTTGGGAATAATGATGTATTTATAAATTATATATAATATATATGATATTTATTATTTTTTTCGTCTTATTTAATTATTATAGTATATTTACCTTTATGCTTTACATTTTTCGGGTATAAGATAACGTCACTCCTGTGTACGACAGACTACCGCCTCGCGAATAGATGTGATTCATCCACACTTTACATGGAATGAATTAAAGATGATATTTATAAAAATATTTCATATATAATAAATAATAATGATACATTAATAACACACACACATATATATTTATATATCATTTAATTTATTTTATTTTAATATGATAAAAAAATTGAAAAAATGTTCATGTGTACGTATGATATATAATCTCCATTAATACTGTATTTCCTTTCATGTCACAAAATTTTATAGATTACTCTAAATATATATATAATGAATGTATATGATATTTAAATCATGGTTTACATTCTAGATATTATTAAACAATGATCAAATTAAGAGAACCAATAAATAACGAGTCAAAACATACTAAAAAACCAAGGCAATTACCATCCAAAACAATGAAAATAATGAAAGATTATTAGAAAATGGGTGATAAGATGTTATAAAAGGATAAAATATGATATTATAAATATTAATATGGTTATTTTACAAGAAATAAAAATACTTAAAACCAATATACATGATTTCAAATAGTTATCAACCAAATGGACATGTAAGGTAAAAGATTTCATCTCAATTTACATTCCATTGAGATTTAATTGTTATTATGAACCAATTCACTATGAGGTGTATATACCGATCCTCTGAAATATATTATCATGAAAAATTCATTCTTCGTGATATTTTAATTTTTAATTTTAATTTTTTAATCCAAGGGGATTTGATTTGAAAATTACCAAATGATAAAAGTTATTGTAAAATTTTACTTTATTTTTTGATTGTTAACTTTCTCTTGAAAATATCATTTTATTTTGATTATTTTTTATTTAAAATTATATTAATTTTAAATATACATGTTCTTTTTTTAGTTTATATGTTAATTTATGAAATTATATTCCATTTTTAGATATTATTTTTACATTGAATGTTATTTGATTTATGGAGGAAATCTTTATAAATCAGTATCCATTACTCAATACAGATATTTAATAAAGAAAATTGTTTATAAATTCAATTTATTATTAAATATATTTATAATTATTTGGACTTGTATGAAATGGGTTGTGTATTACTTAATATAAACCCATCGATGTATTGTTAGTCTCATGAGATGAATCTTTTGGCCAAAGCATATGAGTTTTTACCCAGTAAGTTTAAACCGTCTTGTGAAAGGTCTTGATGGTAAAGCTTCCATGTACTTGGGAAAAATTAAGTCTAATATTTAATAATTTCCTTAATTTACAATTCAGTTTTTATTTTTTTCCATGATATTTTTTCTATTACATTATCTATGGATTAATTTCATGATTATTTTATTGGTTTAATGACATGTATTTCATTTATTTATGATCAATGTGTGTTTATTTATATACCATGAAATATTGATTATCATTATTGATTCTATATGGCTTACATATTACTTAACCCTTACTTAGAATTTTAGCTCACCATTATTTTGTTTTATTTCCCTAGTATATGAAGATGAATTATTAGAATGAGTTTTAGGATGTTGAGCTTTGAATTTTTTTATGTTTTTTTATCTTTACCCAATGTAATATGGATATAATGTATGTAATCAGGTTTTCCAAAAGTTCTAAACTATTTAGTCCTTTGGTATATGAATCTTTAATCTATTCTAATGTAATAAAGCAAGGAATCAACTCTGGGATACTGAGGTCGGGGTTGTTATAATTGGTATCAGGGGATGTTTAGTAGAATCCTTGAGAACTAGATTTTTGAAAACATAGATTAGGGAATATAAACCTAAGAATTAATTTTATTATAAGTAGAAAAGAACATCCTAAAATTTTGGTAAGATGTATATTATATAGGTCTTCCTAGAAATTCATCCCTATCTAGATACTACAAGTGGAAGTGGTTCTGAAACAGATGTACCTATGGGGTAACAACTCTAAAAAGTGTGTGTTGGGATTGAATTTATATTAAACTGGTACATGAAAATGGGCCTTAATATGCACCCAGTTTTATACTCTTGGGGGATACAGTTAGGATAATTCGTATTTTCTTTACAAACAATTATGAAAGATTGAAAAGTAAAAATATCCCGAAAGAAACCAAATATTAGGATTCTGAGATTAATAGTGCACAAATTTTTCGTTTGTGTTGAGAGTTAAACCAAATTGAGAATTTTACATTATGATTTAAAATAAATAACTTTAAGAGATAAGTCAGTATTAGTAATATTTTTAAATGGTGTCTAGAAGGAAGAATATTATCAATACTCATAGAGTATGTAGAGATTTCCATGCTGAGGAGACCAATACATCTAGTATTGGAATAGAGAAAATTATGTATATATTAGGGAAGCTTAATTAGTTTATGAAAAAAAACCTTTCCCAGATGTAGAATCCTATTCCATAGTGAAATAATCCCATTTTGGATTGTATTATGCGATACAAACCCCCATAATTTAGTGGGACTACTAATCAAATTATAGTAGAGAAATCTATTTAGTCTATGGAAAAGATATTTATGGATTTGTGATGAATTGAAAAGTAAAATGTTACAATTTAAATGTATTTTCTAAAAAATTATGTTTATCAATGGTGCTTTTTGATCCAAAATACTAGAGTCGAAGAATAAATAGAGCTCATAGATTTGAAAAGTTTTGAGGATACATTCTTTGATAAATATTTTCCTCACGAGTAACAAATTGAGATTTATAGAATGTTATTTAGCTTAAATCAAAATGATGAAGAATGTTTCACAGCTTATGAAGATAAATTTACAAGGTTATCTAGGTATTCCACAGATTATATATGCAACTCAGAGTGCAATATTGACCATTTCTTTTAAGGGATTAGGATAAATCTATCAAGGTCTATAGTATCTCAATTTTTTAATACAATGAAATAGTTTTATATACCATCAAAAAAGAGAATGATTTATCAAGATCCTAAATATTCAAGGTAAATAAAAATAATAATAGGTCATCTAAAAACTTTGAGAGATGAAATGAATCAAACAAGAAGAGGTAGATAGTGATATTACCATTTTTAGAGAACTGTAAAAGGAATCATCTTGGGAAATTCTTCAAAGGAATGAGAGTTTTTTTATAAGTGTGGGTAAAGGGGTTATCTTGTAAAAAATGAAGGGGAAGGAGTAAAATTCCACTATTCAGTTGTGAAACTCTAAGGAGAAGTGTAACTATGAAAATGTATTCTTCAATCATCAAGAGAATATATTATAGAAGAGGCTAATGAGAGATGGACAAGATTTTTAGATCACTATATATGAGGTAAAATTACCCAATCATTCTAGAGAATCTTAAAAGGTAATAGTTACATGATAAATTTAGTAAGTGTGATTTATGGATTTAGGAAGTTAATTTTCTTGACCATATTGTCTCTAAATTTTGAATCTCAATTTGTCCTTCCAAAACAAATGCATCTATTGAATTTCCTACACCAACAAACATTAATTAGGTATGTAGTTTCATTGGTTTGTTAGGTTACTATTGAAAATTCATTCATAATTTTAAATGATTGGATAACCCATTAACAAAGATTACATGTAAAGGGGTTTGGTTTGTTTGAAAAAATGAATGTGAATAATGGTCTGATGAACTAATGAGGAGATTGGTCAATAGTCTAATTTTGACTCTACTATATGGAAGTGATTGGTTTGTGATAAATAGTGATGCATCAAATAATGGACATGGTCATGTCCTAATGAAAAATGATAATTTAATTGCATATGAATCAAGTAAATTTAATATTAATGAATAAAAATACAAAACTCACGATCTTGAGGTGGAATATGTGATATTTTTTATGAAGATATGAATATTTTATCGCTATGGTGAAATATGTGAAATATACTAGGCTCATAAAAGCCTGAAACACATCTTTTCCCAAAAAGAGATCAATATGATAAGAATGTGATGGATCGAGCTACTCATGGATTATTATTTCTCAATACACTACAAAATAGGGAATGGAAATAAGGTAGTGTAATCATTGAGTAGGAAAGATCATGGAATTCTGACCCAAATGAGGATTGAGCTGGATTCTATGTTCATGGATCTAGTAAATATGGATATGGGAATTCTTACTAAGGGGAGACATCAATAATTTTTCAAATGATTGAAACTCCATATTTACTAGAGAATATAAATAATTCTCATTCTTATATTGTTAACTTTCAGAAGAAAATTAAATCATTGAATTATGGGAAATTAGTAGATTTCAATTGTGACGATGGTGTTATGAAATTTGGAAAGCGATTATGTGTTTCATCTACACCTGAGAAAAAAAAGTAAATTTTTGGACGATTCTCATAGCTCAAATTACACTATAGAATATAGTAGCACAAAAATGTATAGATATTTGAGGTAAATTTTTTGGTGAGATGACATGAAGCGGGAAATTGTTGATTATGTTTCTATATGTTTGGTTTTTCAAGAAGTGAAATCAATGAGACAACATCATAGAGGATTCATAAAACCTCTTCATATTACTATGTGGAAATGGGATGAAATTACTATGGTATTTTTCATAGTACTACTAAATACACATAGAAATAATGGTTCAATATGGGTTATCATTGATCACCTAACCAAATATGCACATTTACTCACTATAAGAAAAGATTTACCACTATAGAACCTTGAAAGGATATATATTATATATTTTTTAAGACATCATGGCATAAAAATATCAATTATTTTAAATTAATATTACTACTTTATGTCAAAATTCTAGAATATTTGTAAGAAAAGTCTTGATAATGAGCTTCATTTGAGCACCTCCTACCATCCTCAAACTGATGGACAATCCAAAAATGAAAATTCAAGCAATGGAAGACAGGATGAGGTTATTCTCAATCAACTTTCGAGGTATGTGGGATCAATATTTACCTTGGTAGAGTTTTATTATAACAATATTTTCCATTCAATTGTTGAAATGGCATCATCTGATACATTATATGGAAAGTGATGTCATGCTCAAACTTGCTGGGATGAAGTTGGGGAAAAGAAACTTGTAGTCTCAAATTCTTTTTAAGAGAACTAAATGAAGGTAAAGGCTATTTAGGATCACATTAAACCAAATCAAAGTAGATAAAAGAGTTATACCAATAATTATAAGAAAAATTTTGAATTCAATGTGGGAGATAATGTTTTCAAAAAATTTAATCCATAGAAGGGTATTGTATGGTTCAGTAAGAGAGGGAAACTGAGACCCATGTATATCAGACCCTTTGAAATTCTTGAGAGAATTAGAGTTGTGGTTTAGATTTTGAAATTATTTAAAAACCTATGAAAAGTGAATGATTAGTTCTTTTCTATGAAATTACATGCCAGACCCAATGCATGTGCTGATGTTTTATTAAATAGAGTTAGAGCCTGATATATCTTATTGTGAAGAACCCATCCAGATTATTAAAACTAGAGATCTAGTATTGTTAAATCAAATGACTCCTATAGTAAAGGTAATAAGGGGGAATCAAAAAAATGGATGAATAAATATGAAAACAAAATGATATTATAAATACTAATTACCCTCAAATTTTTGAATCTAATACCCCTCAAATTTTAGGATGGAATTTTTGAAGGAGGGAAGAATGTAACACCCTAATATTTATAATATTGTCATCTTAGAATAAATTTAATTTTATGTATATCTTTAATTTAATGATACAATGAATTAATAAAATTCATTTTTCAAAATCATGATTTCAATATTATCATTTGGGCGATTTTTTGGTATTTTCCTGAGAAATTTCATTTTTTGATGAATAGTCAAAATAATGGATATTAATTGAAAACTAATATTTTGTGTAAATAGTTTATAATGGTAAATTATATTTATAATTTTATTTAAAGTAAAAAATATATCAATTATACATCCATTAATACAATTTATTTCATTGTAATAATTTTTATACTAAATTTAAATTTAAAATCATAGAATGCTTTTGAATAATTTCACTTTAAAACCTTGCTTTGTCATACCGTCAATGGGGTTAATTTTAGATTAATTATTTTTACAATTCAGTGGTTTGAATTTGGAAAAATGGATTCCATATTTTAAATCATAATGATTAATAATTTATAACAATGCCAACTTAATTTTTGACCAAAATTATTAGTGAAAGTAGTTAAAATTAATTACAGTGATTAAGAGAAAAACATGTTTATCAAGGGGATAAAATGAAAACTTAAGAGCCCAATTTGATATATAAATATGTTAAAACCCAATTTTATGACAATATTTATACCTTATCCATTATATCCTTGATATTGGTACATTATTGGGCCCTAGTGACATGAAATAATGTGGGTAGAATTCAGTCTTTCAAAAAATTACAAGTGCGCCACTCACCCAACATATAAAAGATCTACCCCTATTATCTCTACATTACACCTTAAACCCACTTTGTTTAGTTAAATCCATACCCAAATCACTCCCCAAATTTCATCCCTTCATCCTAGAAGCCATATATTTGGTATAAATACAACTTATAAAGGCATTAGGGTAAATCTATGGGGGATACCTTAAAAAGAGGTAATGTTATTCTAAAATAATTTTTATTTTATTTCTTTCTTCAAATCCTTAAATTTATATTATACCAAGATTATATAGTAACCCATGTAGGATACCCAAAAAGGAGGTAATGTTCTTCTCAAAGAATTTTTATTTTATTTCATTCTCAAATTCCATTAATTTATATTATTCAATTATTATAAAATAACCTCAGAATATTTCATATACTAATACATTGTTATGTTAAGGGTGATACTTGAATCTTTAAAAACATTCATCAAATGAGTTATTAAATCATCATTCATGTGAATGGCGGACTATAGCCTCGTAAACTGATATTGTTCATTTTTTCATTAAAACCATTCAAGGTTGAAAATAATGATGGTTTTATAGTTTATATATTATAAATATGACATTTATGATGATTTTATGCTTCTATAATTAGTATATTACATATATCTTTATGATTTTGTTTTTGTAATTTGATAATGTCACTCATGTGTATGGTGGACTACCGTCTTGTGAAGCGATGTAACTTATTCACGTTTTACATGGAATATATTAAGGATGTTTTTAATAAAAACATGTGTTATATATGACATAATAGTGAAACTAGAATAATAATATATATATATATATAACATTTACTTTTCTTTCTATCAATTTGTAATGAAAATTGGAACAATGTTCATGCGTACGTACGACCGACCGTCTCCATTAATAGTGTATTTCATTACCTATAACCAAATTTTATGGATTACTCTATATATATATATATATATAATAAATATATATGATATTTACATTATGGTTTACATTCTAGAGATGATGAATTCATTATTGGAGTAAGAGAAACAAAAAATAACAATTCAGAAAATACTTAAAAAACAAGGTAATTAACACCCAAAACAATGAAAATACTGATATATTATTTACAAATGGGTGATAAGATGTTATAAAAGTATCATTTATTCTATAATAAATATTTATATTTTTATGTTATACGCTAATAAGATACCTAAAACCATTATACATGAGTTTAAATAGTGTTCAACCAAAAGGAATAATAAGTTAATGTATTTCTTCTCAATTTACATTCTATTGAGAGTTGGTTGTTATTACACAACAATTCATTTTATCAGGTGTATATACTTACCCTTTGGAATTTAATATAATTAATACTTCATTATGTATGGTATTTTAGTATTTTATTTTTATTATTTCATCTAAGGTGATTTGATTTCTAAAATTACAATGTGATAAAAGTTATTTTGAAATCTCACTTTCTTTTGCAATTGTTAACTATCTCTTGAAAAAATCACTTTATTGCAATAAATATTCATTGAAAATTAAATTATTATAAAATATCCACACTATTATGTAATAGATATTATAATTTCATTAAAAATATACGATTTTTACATATGTTTTTTAACTTTTAATGATATTTGATTAACTAGGGAAATATTCATAAATATGTATCCTTTACTCAATACGGATATTTAATCAGGGATATTGTTTTTGAATTTAATTTATTATTCGATATATGAATACTTATTTAGTCTTCTATTATATGGTTTGGGGACCATTTAACATAATCCCCTTGATGCATCGGTCGTCTTATGAGATGAATTAGATGTCCAAATCAGATGAGTTTTTACCAAATATGTTTAAACTGTCTTGTGAAAGTTCTTGACAGTAATGGGTACATGTGCCTACGAAACATGGAATCCAATATTTAAACATTTAATTCATTGAGAATTCATATATTAATATTATCCAACAAATTTCATTTGAATAAAACAACTGCAAAATACCCATGGTAGTTTAATTAGATAATATTAGTCAACATTCCATAGTATCCCACATTGAAAATTGTAAATATACCACAATTCTATGTTTTCAAACCCATTCATGATCAATTGAATGAAATTTATATCAACTCACATTGTATTCCTCAAACTATCTAGCCTCTTTTATAGGACCTTTATCAAGAAACTTCAAATCTTTTTAACAACTCAACTTGAGAATAAGTATTCATGATCTCGAAAAATTTAATATACATTATTATATTTTAAAACTATATGTTTCACCCTATTATCCTTATTGATTTCAATATTTATTAACTTACACATCATGCAAACCATTCTACAGTCTCTTTATTAAAAAAAATTCTATATCTTTCTCATTTCATGTTCGACCTCTCATTCATCTCCTTGTTTGTATCCTCAACTCTTTAATAAATGGATCTATAATTTAACTTTTTATGTAGCACATCTCCATATTCTTATAATAAATATATTTATGTCAATGTAACATTTGAGATCCTCCCAACTGATCGGCCAATATAAATAAAGGCTTTTGATTTCCCATGTAATTGAGATTGATTCTATGTGTTTTAAACACATATAACTCGGTTTAATCATGTCTCAATACCATCCAATTATCTAGAACAAAAGGTCAAAAAAATCCTCTTCCAAATATCCTTTAGAAATAGAGCCTTATATTTGAGCTTTGTTTTTTATTTATGATTTCAAATTCCCATGATATCTATTAAATAAAATAAAAAACCTAATTGTGTATTTAATGAAGTTCCTATAAGGGTTTATTTAAATTTAAAACCTGTAAATAAAATACTTATCAATTAGATACATCAATCAATAATGTATGGAGCCTCCTAATGTATCATCTTCAAAAAAATTCATAGTTAAATGCATGATGAAAGTAAAAAAATGAAAGAAAGAACTTCTCCATTTCATAGTGTCAATACAAATATCTCATAAAGGTTTTTGTGATCAAATTGTTGTAGAGTTTTCTCACATAGTAGTATGGAAAATGTGAAAAATTGGAGTAGAACAGTAGTATCATTTTTAGGTAATAATATATGCCATGACAGTGGTATCATTTTTAAGTACATGTTAACAACATTTAAGTACATGTTAACAACATTTAAGTACATGTTAACAACATTTAAGGTGGTATATGATCAATAGAACCCTTTAATTTTGACTTGTTAAACTGAAATCTATGAGGTGCATCGAGAAATATTTAATGACACAAGAAGAACTATTTTTATTGTGAGTTAGTTGTTCGGGCTCAAAATCAAAGTTACTAATAGGAAAAATAAAACCCGTATAATTGTTCCAACAAGATAAAGTCCCAATATCATGGAAGTCACTAATGGTTCACATTACAACAGCTTGAATTTTGAACACTGTTCTAGAAGATACATCATATGTCTCAAAAATATGACCCCATAACTCCTATAATTCTATAATTAGAGGTTGTAAGTATACATCAATATCATTTTTCGACATTTTTTTTCTAGGAATAATCATCAATATGATAAAATATGTTTTTTTCGTACACATTAATAGAGAAAGATTATATTAGATCAAAAAAAATATCCAAATGTTATAACTGGTGCTCAAATTCTCAAATGGGTTGAATCTATCAGTTAGAAATCCCAAGCGAACAATCCTAGGATCAGATGAGAAATATGTATGTAATGAATCAAATCTCATCCATTATTTTGAATCTCTTGGATATCCCATTAACCCATCATTGTTATTATCTATAGAATTTCACTTCATGTGTTTAGTGGATTTTGTTGACATGAATAATACTTGCAATTGAGCTTCTAAAGAAAAGTAATTCAAATCCTTTGCAGGAATGTTCCTTTTCTTCTTCATAGTAGTATGTTTATTCAGACTTATAACATCACCCGTTTACTACAATCTATAATAAGAACATTTTTTTCAATCCTCTCCCCAATAAAGCATACAATAATTGGGACACACATGTATTTTTTTTATAATTTAGACTGATATTGTTATCAAATTTTTTCATATCATAAAAGACTAATGGATATTTTCATCATAAAATGCCTCACACAGCAATTCCAATATCATGGAAATTTTCTTATTTTTAAATCCACCTAGGAATTTGATATAGTACAACTTCAGTAGAAAATAAATTTTTGAATATTTCAAAAATACACTATAGAACTCTTAATTTCCAATATCAACTAAACCATGAAACACATTTGTCTACTCAGTGAAGTTTTCTCTAACATTATCCTCTACAGAATCAAGAGTATGATCCAATAATATGTTATAATCATTATTGGGTTTTACTATAGTCTAAAAAACATCGCTTGTCAAGTTATTATTTGTAGAACCCTCAATTGGTTATTTTGATATGTTTTTATGTTGGTTTTGGTGTCTTGGAATGCTGAATACATCCTTTTCAGGTTTTTCATTTCATTTTCAATTTTTTATGAAGTTAGGAGATCATTTTGGGGATTGAAATCAGTGCTCCAAATTTTTGTAACGTTCGATTCTCCCTGCCAAATCCAACATAAATATTGAGCAGGGAATTGATTCAATAAAAAGTGTTCATATAATTCATATCTATTCAATAATATTCTATATTTATATTTAGGAAGAGGACATATAATTATCCCATCAACGAATCAATAGGAAATTACAAAATCTAAAAACTCCTCCAAACCCTTAACATAATCCGATGTGTTCCTTAGTAATTTGTTCCATATTTTATCCATATCACAATGATCATACACATTGTTAAAAAATTTAAAACACACAGGTATTACTTATAATTAAAATACATTAATGGAAGTGAAAAAAACAACCCAATTAGTTATAAGAAGAGTTATATAAGTACTAAAAAAGTAAATGTAAAAAATGGAAATCAATCATGGATAGTATTATGTAAAATAGAATCAAATGAAAAATCCTAAATTTATTAATTTAAAATATAGATGATTGGATAGAGACCATAGGGACACTAATTCTAGGTCAACCTAGTAATTCTCTATCACCATAGCGGTGGATTTAGAGTTCTAACACAAATCTTGATAGAGGGGGCGCCACATAAATCTTAACTAGCATGGCTAATTGTGATCTACATGATTTCATTTATGTATGTCACATTGTATTTTTCCTTATTTATGTATGGTATATCACAAACAAATTAGATTGTTTTTAAAATTACATAACAGTCCACCTACATTTCCAGAGTGGGTATTTGATGATGTTTTATTTAGAGTGAAAAATTGTATCTCACCTACTGATTGTTATGTTTTAATCATAGTGGAGGATATGACCTCTACTTAGTCACATATCATTTGGGATAAACCTTTCCTAGAAATATAAAATGAAATCATAAATGTCTATTAAGGTACTATAATAATGGATTTTGGTTAAAATGATTTCCACTTTAATATTTTGGATTCCATCATGTACCCATAATAAGATAAATCATTTTTTTACATTGTCACATTATTATGAGTATAATCCATGTGAAGAATGTTTTTTGATAAAATAAAATTTTCATTTGCGAAACAAATCCAGATCTGGGAATTTGACCAGTAAAATTTTGAAAAAACATAAATATTATACTAACCAATATGAAGTTGAAATAAATTTTTATTTATTTGATGAATTTTACTCTTTATTTAATAATAAAGTGTGTGATACTTCATCTCTAACATAAGAAGTGTAAATCATTTAGTTAAGTAACCAAAATATTTTTTATCTTTAGTCCAACCATTAGATCTAGAATTAAAACCCTTTCCTACTAATTTAAAAAATGTATTTCTAATATAGAGAAACAATACATAAATGATAATTTAAAAAAAGGTTTCGAAATAAAGAATAAAACATGATAGATATTTTGAGATAAAATTCAAAAGTTATAGGCTAGAATTAAGGAGACATTCCAAGAAAGTTGGGTAGATGATCGTAATATAAGTGTTACAATAAAAAACTAACCATCACTAGAGTTGATTCTTATTTTATGGTATTAATACCAAAACTATCAAGTGATATTTTCAACTACGTTCCTTATAATTATTTAAAAACCACCACAAATATACTGAATCTGAACTAAACAACTAAATAATACTCAGTCTATGCCTCTATAACACATCAGGTATAACTTTCAATTGAAAATGGATGGTAAAATACAAGGTATTGAGAAATAAAGATGTAAGATATATATTTCCCTTTTTTAGTGTTAACTAAAATATTATAGTTTCATGAAAAAAATTCAACATGACCTTATAAGAAGTTGGAATTACTCACAAACAAAATCCAGTTGTAGGAAATGGTACATGTTAATCAGGGACACCTGGTTGATAATAAATGAAAAATAAATATATAAAAATGATATTCCACATGATCAAAATTCAAAATATCCATAAATTATATAAATTTCATTAGGGTAGGAAAATACCACCTATAAACAAGTTAGGATAACCAAAAACATACTAAGTACTAAATATAGAGGTTTAATGAGTAGGATCTCTTGAATGAAATCTTTTGGAAAACCCATGTATATATTCTACACTCATCAATTAAATGGTAAAAATGTTCCAACTAATTTTCAAGACTCCAAATGGAACAAATTTTATTTTTTGACTCATTACCCTTACCAAGATCACATACAATAAGTTCTATATTTTTCCTAAGTGAGACACATGTATGGTGTGAGCATAACATACTCACTAGGTGATCACCTCCCCATCCCCAACATCCTTTAAAAATACAAAGTGTCTAAAACTGTAATAAAAATATATAGGAGTAAGAAATATAACAAACAATATACTTTAATAAAGGCATTTAACATATATTTCAATGATAATGACAAACCCACTCTATCAAGAGGTTCCACACTTGATATATTGGTGCATTTCATTTATTACCTCTAAATGTTACGTAATATTATGAATGAATGTATATACTAGATATATATGATATATATGATATCTACATCATGAATATAAGTCATTTAGTGTTAGATCTAGATTTCCTAATGAATATTCCCATTATTTACCTTTCATAAATGATTTTATAAATAATATCTTATGTGATTGAGAATAACCTGAAATTGAGTCATTTGTATTTAGATCTAGGGTAAGTAAAACTACTTAAAATCATTGTAAAATAATTTTTAAAAAAATTAGTTGAAAAATCATTATTTTAATTATATAAACTTGGTTGAAAAACATTTTTAGCCCAACCCATTATGAATAATATAGGAAAAAAGGGTCCTCCAATCCGAATAAATATATAATTCTACATTCAGGTCTATAGAAAGATGATAGGACATTGATAATTCAATTTGACAAGTATAAATAAGAGATAAAACCAAATACCCTGAATAAAAAGTAGAAGAAAAAATTTTATATGAATAACACACCCTTAAATTTATTAGGGATCACTGGAAGTGACAATTTTGGGGAGACATAGGTCGGTGGCTCGGTCATCGGCATAGATAGAGGGGTCGACGGCTCAGGATCAGGCTTGAAGAGCAATGACAGTGATAGTTCAGTGGAGTAGGGTGTGAAGGGGGCTGACGATGATAGATAAGGGGGTAGACGGTGAGGGGGATAATGGGGTCAATTGTGAAGAGGATAGGGTTTTATGTGATTTTTGGAAGAAGGGGTGTAGGTGTTTGGTTCAGGGGGTAGGTGGCGAAGAAATGTGGTGGGTAAAAAAAGTTTTAGCGGAGGGTTTTTAAAAACGGTCGCTATATTTTGAAAAAAAACTAGCAATTTCATAATCCCCCACTAAAAAACAATATATAATTACTGAATATGGTGTCGTGAGATTCCCCCAAAGACCTAAGACATTTCATTTATCAATACATATAAAGAAATCACATTTAAATTATGCAACTCTCAGAATTTCAATCCAAGAATCAATTCAAAAATTGACCCCTACTCCCAAATTCCAAAAATTCAAATTCTTTCAAAAATTTATAACTCAGTAGAAATGTGGATTGGAAAACTCTCTACCATAGCACTTCTCATTACCATGAATTCACATCATCGTTTCAACCAACACGGACGACCTACCTTAGTTATCTATTTATATCAAACTTTTTGTGTTCTACTATGGAACCCTGAGTAACTTTCAATTAAGAAACTCCAAAAATGGAGTGCATAATTAATTAAAGAAAAATACACCACTCATCACCATCATTGAAACATGAATTTAGTTCTTACCCATTCCCTTCTATCCCAAGACACTATAGTTTCAACAACTAGTTCATATTTGAGCTTATAGTGCTCCCCACTATAAGACTCGACTCATAAAGTTTGATTCTAAGCCACATTGCACTAAACCAAAAATATCACATATCCAAAACTCATTTATAGTGGTTATAAAACATAATCAATGTTATTTACATATCAGCATATCTAATTATATGAAAATTCACTAGTGAAAAATTCTCTGGATGATAATTCTCAAAGAATCATTACTTCAACCACTAACATGTTATCTCATTATCGATCAAACATGATGTATCAACTCCTCAATAGAATCTCAAGATCATTCAGTGCATCCACAAAATTATAAACCCAATATTCATTTTAATTACATAGTTAGGCCACCAACGACTCAAACTAGTTGTCGTTCTCTCACATTAAGAACATATTCCCCATCAATCTAACTCATGCTTGTACCACATTAAAATCCTCTTGAGACCTATTCCAATGTAAGGAATCAGTCCAACATCACATCAGAATTTCAAATCTAATGTTTATAATGAAACTAGATAAAACCCATTTCACCAGAACACAAGTAGACTAGTTACACCTTTACTATCCAACAACTAGTTTCATCACACCCATGACCATACCCACATGGGGTTGTACATACTCATCCCATATTCCATCCTTTACTACATGTAATGACTATAGATGTTCATCCCACTCATGCATGAGTGCTAATTTTAAACATCAATCACCGTCAGTTCTTGGATCATCAGGAACATCATACTTGGTACCCATTAATTTCCATATATAATGTGGGTCACCCCCTCAATGACCAATGGTGCACTCCCTACCACATATAGTTAATTATACCACACCTCAAATGCAACCAAAATAGGTTCTATCATCATACGTGTGTAACTTCTTCAAAGACACGCTTACTACCATCTATTCGGGACACCACTCCATTATTGTTGTCATTATCATCACATAGGCATCACTTCTCATCTATATCAAAATTTCAGGACACCAAACCTGTAATAATCCCATAAAAATGAATTAACATATATGTGAAATCAATATAATATGTTTGATTATAAATTGAAAAATTAAACGATATTGAATTATATCTATTAGTTGATGCAATTACTTAGTATTTTTAATTCATATTAATTTTTAGTTATAAACATCACAAAATATATTCCTATTAAATATAAAGAATAAATAATATTTTTTTATTATATATATAATATTCATATAAATTAATATATATCTATATATTTAGTATATAATGTTTATTATCATTATCAATAATCATCTAATTAATAAAATGTTTAATATTTTTCTCAATTTAATTAATTTTATTTTTAATTTGTTTAATTTTTATTTTATATATATTTATATATTTAATTCATACTATTTATAATATTTATAATTTATATATGGTATAACCAATTTATTCATTTTTATCAATAATTATTTAATTAATAAAATTTGTAATATTTTTTCAATGAAATCATTTTTTATTTATTAAATTGTTTCCTTTTAGTTATTCAGATCTTTATCAGTGCTAAAAAGGAACTTCTAAAAGATTACATAATGAGCACTAAAAATATAGCACTGATAAGGGGTTTCCTTTATCAGTGATAAAAATAAAGCACTATTAAAGGGTTAAATCTATCAGCACTTGCTTTAGCATTGATAAAGATGCCATTTATCATTGATTTTTTCTAATGTTGAAAAATACCAGAACTGTTAAATGATAGTTTTATAGTTGTGATATTTGGAATAATAATAATTTCTACTTTTTAACGAGTTCAACTTGATTTTTTATCAAAATGATTAATATAATAAAATAAAATTAATTATTGTGATTAAGAATAAAATGAGTTTATTAAGCAACTAAAATTTAAATTTAAGAGAAAAAATGACCTGGAAACTTGTCCAACACCCATTGTATGGAAATATTTCGACCATATGCATTCTATGTTGAATATGGGTCTGTCATTGGGGCCTTCTGACATGAAACAAACATGGGTGTAATTCAATCTTTCAAAACATTACAAGTGTGCCACTCACCTGACTTATAAATGGCCTTCCCCTCTCATCTCCAATTCACACATTCAAACCACTTCTGTTGAGACAAGAGATAACCAAATCACTCCCCAAATTCAATAATATCATCCTATAATCATTATATTGGGCATAAATCCAACTTAGGAAGGCATTAGTAAAAACCTAAAAAGGATACCCAAAAATATGTAATGTACTTCTAAATGAATTTTTATTTTATTTTATTCTCCACTTCCTTTATTCCCTATTATAAAATGATTATATAATAAACAGGGTGTCTTATATAAAATTATATTTTTTTATGTTAAGGGTACTACCTTCAACATCACACACTCCCATCAAATGGGTTACAAAATCACCATTCATGTGTACGATGAACTAACGTCACACAAATCGATGTCATTCATTTTTTTCATTACCACCTTCCAAGGATGGGAATAATGATGTATTTATAATTTATATATGATATATATGTTATTTATTATTTTTTCATCTTATTTAATTATGATAGTATATTTACCTTTATGCTTTACATTTTTCGGGAATAAGATAATGTCACTCTAGTGTACGACGGACTACCGCCTCGCGAATAGATGTGATTCATCCACTCTTTACATGGAATGAATTAAGGATGATATTTATAAAAAGATGTCATATATAAGACATAATAATGATACATTAATAACACACACATATATATATATTTATATATCATTTAATTTTATTTATTTTAATATGATAATAAAATTGAAAAAATGTTCATGTGTACATATGATATATAATCTCTATTAATGCTGTATTTCATTTCCTGTCACAAAATTTTATAGATTACTCTAAATATATATATAATGAATGTATATGATAGTTAAATAATGGTTTAAATTATATATATTATTAAACAATGATCAAATTAATAGAACCAATAAATAACGAGTCAAAACATTAAAAAAACAAGGCAATTACCATACAAAATAATGAAAATAATGGAACATTATTAGAAAATGGGTGATAAGATGTTATAAAAGGATAAAATATGATATTATAAATAATAATATGGTTATTTTACAAGAAATTAAAATACTTAAAACCATTATACATGATTTCAAACAGTTATCAACCAAATGGACATGTAAGGTAAAAGATTTCATCTCAATTTACATTCCATTGATATTTAATTGTTATTATGAACCAATTCACTATGAGGTGTATATACCAATCCTTTGAAATATATTATCATGAAAAATTCATTCTTCATGATATTTTAATTTTTAATTTTAAATTTTTAATCCAAGGGGATTTGATTTGTAAATTACCAAATGATAAAAGTTATTGTAAAATTTCACTTTATTTTGTGATTGTTAACTTTATCTGTAAAAAATCATTTTATTGTGATTATTATTCATTTAAAATTACATTACTATTAAATATACATGTTATTTTTTAGTTTATACGATAATTTATGAAATTATATTCCATTTTTTGATATTTTTTTACATTTAATGTTATTTGATTTATGGAGGAAATCTTTATAAATCAGTATCCTTTACTCAATACAGATATTTAATAAAGAACATTATTTATAAATTAAATCTATTATTAAATATATTTATAATTATTTGGACTTGTGTGAAATGGGTTGGGTATTACTAAAAGTAAAGCCATCGATGTATCGTTAGTCTCATGAGATGAATCTTTTGGCCAAATCATATGAGTTTTTACCCCGTATATTTAAACCGTCTTGTGAAAGGTCTTGATGGTAAAACTTCCATGTACTTGGGAAAAATTACGTCTAATATTTAATAATTTCATTAATTTACAATTCAGTTTTTATTTTTTTCCATGATATTTTTTCTATTACAATATCTATGGATTAATTTCATGATTATTTTATTGGTTAAATGACATGTATTTCATTTATTTATGATCAATGTGTGTTTATTTATATACCATGAAATATTGATTATCATTATTGATTCTAGATTGCTTACATATTACTTAACCCTTACTTAGAAATTTAGTTCACCATTATTTTGTTTTATTTCCCTAGGATATGAAGATGAATTATTAGAATGAGTTGTAGGATGTTGATATTTGATTTTTTTTATGTTTTGTTATCTTTACCCAATGTAATATGGATATAATGTATTTAATCAGGTTTTCCAAAAGTTATAAACTATTTAGCCCTTTGGTATCTGAATCTTTAATCTATGCTAATGTTATAAAGCAAGAAATCAACTCTGGGATACTGAGGTCGGGGTTGTTATAATTGGTATCAGGGGATGTTTAGTAGAGTCCATGAGAACTTGATTTAAGAAAACATAAATTAGGGAATATAAACCTATGATTTAATTTGATTATAATTAGAGAATAACATCCTAAAATTTTGGCGAGGTTTATATTATATAGGTCTTCCTAGAAATGCATCCCTATCTAGATACTACAAGTGGACGTGGTTCTGAAACAGATGTACCTATGGGGTAACAACTCTAAAAAGTGTGTGTTGGGATTGAATTTATATTAAACTGGTACATAAAAATGGGCCTTAATATGAACCCAGTTTTATACTCCTGGGGGATACAGTTAGGATAATTTGTATTTTCTTTACAAACCATTATGAAAGATTGAAAAGTAAAAATATCCCGAAAGAAACCAAATACTAGGATTCCGAGATTAATAGTGCACAAATTTTTCTTATGTGATGAGAGTTACACCAAATTGGGAATTATACTTTATGATTTAAAATACATAACTTTAAGAGATAAGTCAGTATTAGTCATTTTTTTAAATGGTGTCTAGAAGGAAGAATATTATCAATACTCATAGACTATGTAGAGTTTTCCATGATGAGGAGACCAATACATCTAGTATTGGAATAGAAACAATTATGGATATATTAGGGAAGAATAATTAGGTTATGAAAAATAACCTTTCCCAAATGGAGAAACTTGTTCCATAGTGAAATTATCCCATGTTGGATTGTTTTATATGATAGAAACCCATATAATTTAGTGGGACTACGAATCCAATTATAGTAGAGAAATGTATTTAGTATATGGGAAAGATATTTATAGATTTGTGATGAATTGAAAAGTAAAATGTTACACTTGTAAAGTATTTTCTAAAAAATTGTGTTTATCAATGGTGCTTTTTGATCCAAAATACTATAGTCGAAGAATAAATAAAGCTCATTGAATTGAAAAGTTTTAAGGATACATTCGTAGATAAATATTTTCCTCATGAGTAACAAATTGAGATTTATAGAATGTTCTTTAGATTAAATCAAAATGAAGAAGAAAGTGTCACAGATTATGAAGATATATTTACAAGGTCATCTAGGTATTCCATAGATTATATATGCAACGAAGAGTGCAAGATTGACCATTTCTTTTAAGGGATTAGGATAAATCTATCATGGTCTCTAGTATCTCAATTTTTTCATACAATGAAATAGTTTTATATACCATCAAAAAAGAGAATGATTTATCAAGATCCTAAATAATCAAGGTAAACAAAAATAATAATAGGTCATCTAAAAACAATGAGAGATGAAATGAATCAAACAAGAAGAAGAAGATAAAGATATTACCATATTGAGAGAACTGTAGAAGGATTCATCATGGGAAATGCTTGAAGGGAATGAGAGTTTTTTATAAGTGTGGGTAAAGGGGTTATCTTGTTAAAAAATGAAGGGGAAGGAGTAAAATTCCACTATTCAGTTGTGAAACTCTAAGGAGAAGTGTAACTATGAAAATTTATTCCTCAGTCATCAAGGGAATATATTATAGAAGAGGCTAATGAGAGATGGACAAGATTTTTATATCACTATATCTGTGGTAAAATTACTCAATCATTATAGAGAATCATAAAAGGTAATAGTTACATGATAAATTTAGTAAGTGTGATTTATGGATTTAGGATGTTCATTTTCTTAAACATATTGTCTCTAAATTTGGAATCTCAATTTATCCTTAAAAAACAAAGGCATCTATATAATTTCGTACACCAACAAACATTAATTAGGTATGTAGTTTCATTGGTTTGTTAGGTTACTATTGAAAATTAGTTCATAATTTTAACTGATTGGATAACCCATTAACCAATATTACATGTAAAGGGGTTAGGTTTGTTTGAAAAAATGAATGTGAATAATGTTCTTATGAACTAATGATGAGATTGGTCAATAGTCTAATTTTGACTCTACAATATGGAAGTGATTGGTTTGTGATATATAGTGATGCCTCAAATAATGGACATGGTCATGTCCTAATGAAAAATGATAATTTTATTGCATATGAATCAAGGGAATTTAATATTAATGAATAAAAATACCAAACTCATTATCTTGATTTGGAATATGTGATATTTTCTCTGAAGATATGAAGATTTTATCGCTATGGTAAAATATGTGAAATATACAAGGCTCATAAAAGCCTGAAACACATCTTTTCCCAAATAGAGATCAATATGAGAAGAATGTGATGGATCGAGCTACTCATGGATTATTATTTCTCAATACACTACAAAATAGGGAATGGAAATAAGGTAGAGTAATCATTTAGTAGGAAAGATCATGGAATTCTGACACAAATGAGGATTGAGCAGGATTCCATGTTCATTGATCTAGTAAATATGGATATGAGAATTACTAACTAAGGGGAGACATCAATAATTTTTCGAAGGATTGAAACCCAATATGTACTAGAGAATATAAATAATTCTCAATATTATGTTGTTATCTTTTAGAAGAAAATTAAATCATTGAATTATGGGAAATTAGCAGATTTCAATTGTGAAGATGGTGTTATGAAATTTGGAAAGAGATTATGTGTTTCATCTACACCTGAGAAAAAAAGTAATTTTTTGGACGATTCTCATAGCTCAAATTACACTATACAATATAGTAGCAAAAAAATGTATAGATATTTGAGGTAAATTTTTTGGTGAGATAACATGAAGCGGGAAATTGTTGATTATGTTTCTATATGTTTGGTTTTTCAAGAAGTGAAATCAATGAGACAACATCCTGGAGGATTCATAAAACCTCTTCATATTCTTATGTGGAAATGGGATGAAATTACTATGGTATTTTTCATTGTACTAATAAATACTCATAGAAATAATGGTTCAATATGGGTTATCATTGATCACCTAACCAAATATGCACATTTACTCACTATAAGAAATGATTTACCACTATAGAACCTTGAAAGGATCTATATTATTGAATTTTGAAGACATCATGGAATAAAAATATCAATTATTTTAAATTAATATTCCTACTTTATGTCAAAATTATAGAATATGTTTCATAAAAGTCTTGATAAGGAGATTCATTTGAGCACCTCCTACCATCCTCAAAATGATGGAAAATCCAAAATGAAAATTCAATCAATGGAAGACATGATGAGGTCATTATCAATCAACTTTCAAGGTATGTGGGATCAGTATTTACCTATCGTAGAGTTTTCTAATAATTATAGTTTCCATTCAATTATTGAAATTTCATCATCTGATACATTATATGGAAAGTGATGTCACGCTCAAACTTGCTAGGATGAAGTTGGGGAAAAGAAATTTGTAGTCCCAAATTTTTTTAAGAGACATCAATGAAGGTAAAGGCTATTTAGGCTCACATTATACCAAATCAAAGTAGATAAAAGAGTTATACCAATAATTATAAGAAAAATTTTGAATTCAATGTGGGAGATAATGTTTTCAAAAAATTTAATCCATAGAATGGTATTGTATGGTTTAGTAAGAGAGGGAAACTGAAACCCAGGTATATCAGACCCTTTGAAATTATTGAGAGAATTAGTGTTGTGGTTTACATTTGGAAAATATTTACAAACCTATGAAAAGTGAATGATTTGTTCTTTTCTATGAAATTACATGCCACACCCAATTCATGTGCTCAACTTTTATTAAATAGAGTTGGAGCCTGATATATCTTATTGTGAAGAACCCATCCAGATTCTTAAAACTAGAGATCTAGTATTGTTAAATAAAATGTCTCCTATAGTAAAGGTAACAAGGGGGAATCAAAAAATGGAAGAATAAATATGAAAAAAAATGATATTATAAATTATAAATACCCTCAAATTTTTGAATCTAATACCCCTAAAATTTTAGGATGGAATTTTTGAAGGAGGGAAGAATGTAACACCCTAATATTTATAATACTGTCCTCTTAGAATAAATTTAATTTTATAGATATCTTTAATTTCATGATACAATGAAATAATAAAATTCATTTTTCCAAATCATGATTTCAATATTATCATTAAGGTGAATTTTTGGTATTTTCCTGAGAAATTTCATTTTTTGATGAATAGTGACAACAATGGATATTAATTGAAAACTACTATTTTGTGTAAATAGTTTATATTGGTAAAATATATTTTTAATTTTATTTAAAGTAAAAAATATGTCAATTATACATCCATTAATACAAATTATTTCATTGTAATAATTTTTATACTAAATTTAAATATAAAATCATAGAATTCTTTTGAATAATTTCACATTAAAACCTTTCTTTGTCATACCGTCAATGGGGTTAATTTTAAATTATTTTTTTTCCACTTCAGTGGTTTGAATTTGGAAAAATGGATTCCATATTTTAAATAATAATTATTAATAATTTATAACAATTCCAACTTAATTTTTGACCGAAATTATTAGTGAAAGCAGTTAAAATTAATTACAGTGATTAAGAGAAAAACATGTTTATTAAGGGGATAAAATTAAAACTTAAGAGCCCAATTTGATATATAAACATGTTAAAACTCCATTTTATGACAATATTTATACCTTATCCATTATATCCTTGATATTGGTACATTACTGGGCCCTAGTGACATGAAAAAATGTGGGTAGAATTCAGTATTTCAAACAATTACAAGTACGCTACTCACCCAACATATAAAAGATCTACCCCTATTATCTCCAAATTACACCTTAAAACCACTTTGTTTAGTTCAATCCATACCCAAATCACTCCCCAAATTTCATCCCTTCATCCTAGATGACATATATTTGGTAGAAATACAACATATAAAGGCATTAGGGTAAACCTATGGGGGATACCTTAAAATGAGGTAATTTTATTCTAAAATAATTTTTATTTTATTTCTTTATTCAACTCCTTCAATTTTTATTATACCAAGATTATATAGTAACCTATGTAGGATACCCAAAAAGGAGGTAATGTTCTTCTCAATGAATTTTTATTTTATTTCATTCTCAAATTCCTTTAATTTATATTATTCAATTATTATATAATAACCTCAGAATCTTTCATATACTAATACATTGTTATGTTAAGGGTGATACTTGAAACTTTAAAAACATTCATCAAATGAGTTATTAAATCATCATTCATGTTAATGGCGGACTATAGCCTCCTAAACTGATATTGTTCATTTTTTCATTAAAACCATTCCAGGTTGAAAATAATGATGGTTTTATAGTTTATATATTATAAATATGATATTTATGATGATTTTATGCTTCTATAATTAGTATATTACACATATCTTTATGAATTTTTTTTTGTAATTTGATAATGTCACTCATGTGTATGGTGGACTACCGTCTTGTGAAGCGATGTAACTTATTCACGCTTTACATGGAATATATTAAGGATATTTTTAATTAAAATATGTGTTATATATGACATAATAGTGACACTCGAATAGTAATATATATATATATATAACATTTAACTTTCTTTCTTTCAATATGTAATGAAAATTGGAACAATGTTCATGCGTTCGTACGACCAACCGTCTCCATTAATAGTGTATTTCCGTACCTATAACCAAATTTTATGGATTACTCTAAATATATATATATATATATATAATAAATATATATGATATTTACATTATGTTTTACATTCTAGAGATGATGAATTCATTATTGGAGTAAGAGAAACAAAAAATAACAATTCAAAAAATACTTAAAAAACAAGGTAATTAACACCCAAAACAATGAAAATACTGATATATTATTAACAAATGCGTGATAAGATGTCATAAAAGGATCATGTATTCTATAATAAATATTTATATTTTTATGTTATACGCTAATAAGATACATAAAACCATTATACATGAGTTTAAATAGTGTTCAACAAAATGAAAAATAAGTTAATGTATTTCATCTCAATTTACATTCCATTGAGACTTGATTGTTATTACACAAAAATTCATTTTATGAGGTGTATATATTTACCCTTTGGAATTTAATATAATTAATACTTCATTATATATGGTATTTTAGTATTTAATTTTTATTATTTCATCCAAGGTGATTTGATTTCTAAAATTACAATGTGATAAAAGTTATTTTGAAATCTCACTTTCTTTTGAAATTGTTAGATTTCTCTTGAAAAAATCACTTTATTGTAATACATTTTCATTGAAAATTAAATTATTATTAAATATCCACACTATTATGTAATAGATACTATTATTTCATTAAACATATACGATTTTTACATATGTTTTTTTACTTGTAATAATATTTGATTAACTAGGGAAATATTCATAAATATGTATCCTTTACTCAATACGGATATTTAATCAGGAATATTGATTTTGAATTTAATTGATTAATCTATATATGAATAATTATTTAGTCTAGTATTACATTGGTTGAGGACCATTTATCATAATCCCCTTGATGCATCGGTAGTCTTATGAGATGAATTAGATGTCCAAATCAGATGTGTTTTTAGCAAATATGATTAAACTATCTTGTGAAAGTTCTTGACAGTAATGTGTTCATGTGCCTATGAAACATGGAATCCAATATTTAAACATTTAATTCATTTATAATTCATATATTAAAATTATCCACCTAATTTTATTTGAATAAAACAACTGAAAAATACCTATGGTAGTTTAATTAGATAATATTAGTCAACATTCCATAGTATCCCACATTGAAAATTGTAAATATACCACAATTCTAGGTTTTCAAACCCATTCCTGATGAACTGTATGAAATTTAGATCAACTCACATTGTATGCCTCAAACTATCTAGCCGCCTTTATAGGACCATGATCAAGAAACATCAAATCTTCTTAACAACTCAACATGAGAATAAGTATTCATGATCTAGAAAAAATTAATATACATTATTATATTTTAAAACTAAATTTTTCAACCTAATATCCTTATTGATTTCAATATTTATTAACTTACACATCGAGCAAACAATTCTACAGTCACTTTATTAAAAAAATCTATATCTTTCTCATTTCATGTTTGACCTCTCATTCATCTCCTGGTTTGTATCCTCAACTCTTTAATAAATGGATCTCTAATTTTACTTTTTATGTAGCACATCTCTATGTTCTTATAATAAATCTATTTATGTCAATGTAACATTTGAGATCCTCCCAACTGATCGGCCAATATAAATAATGGTTTTTGATTTCCCATGTAATTGAGATTGATTCGATGTGTTTTAAACACATCTAACTCGATTTAATCATGTCTCAATACCATCCAATTATCTAGAACAAAAGGTCAAAAAACTCCTCTTCCAAATATCCTTTATAAATAGAGCCTTCTATTTGAGCTTTGTTTTTTATTTATGATTTCAAATTCCCATGATATCTATTAAATAAAATAAAAAACATAATTGTGTATTTAATGAAGTGCTTATAAGTGTTTATTTAAATTTAAAACATGTAAATAAAATACATATCAATTAGATACATCAATCAATAATGTATGGAGCCTCCTAATATATCTTCTTCAAACAAATTCATAGTTAAATGCATGATGAAAGTAAAAAAATGAAAGAAAGAACTTCCCCATTTCATAGTGTCAATACAAATATCTCATAAAGGTTTCTGTGATCAAATAGTTGTAGAGGTTTCTCACATATTAGTATGAAAAATGTGAAAAATTGGAGTAGAATAGTAGTATCCTTTTTAGGTAATAATATATGACATGACAGTGGTGTTAACTACTGTAACAAAATATGTGAATCGTGACTTTTCAATCCATGAAAATTACGATGGTTTAAGTCTACACACTATGAGTTTTACTTGAATACCCATCAGAAACCATCACATGTTTTAAAATTCAGTGGAATGTATATTTATCCGTATATTTTATTCCAAAAATTTACGGATCATACTTTCAATTATCATCTAGCCATAGATCATGCTTCATGTTCATTTTTTATGTCTTTCTGAGCATTGAGATGATCCATTGATTTTCCATACTCCTTAAGCAAAGTGAAGATAAAATGTTCACATAAATTATTTTTAATATTCATAAAATCACGATTATGCACCAAAAAATTAATTTCCCAACCCATAAGTTTGAAGAATATACTTTTTTCTTCCATTGTTGGGTTCCGATTTCACTTGAAAATGCACTTCAAACACATTTCCCACTCTCATTCAAATTATGAACCTTCCCAACTTCTATTTCAACATTTCCAAGTTGTGAGTATATTTAAGTACATGTTAACAACATTTAAGGTGGTATATGATCAATATATCCCTTCAATGTTGACTTGTTAAACTGAAATCTATGAGGTGCACCATGAAATATTCAATGACACAAGAAGAATTATTTTTATTGTGAGTTAGTTGTTCGGGCTAAAAATCAAAGTTTCTAATAGGAAAAATAAAACCCTTATAATTGTTCCAACTAGATAAATTCCCAATCCCATGGAAGTCACTAATGGTTCACATTACAACATCTTGAATTTTGAACACTTTTCTAGAAGATACATCTTATGTCTCAAAAGTATTCCCCCATAACTCCTATAATTCTACAATTAGAGGTTGTAACTATACATCAATATAATTTTCCGACATTTTTTTTCTAGGAATAATCATCAAAATGATAAAATATGTTTGTTTCGTACACATTAATAAAGAAAGATTATATTAGATCAAAAAAACTAGCCAAATGTTATAACTGGTGCTCAAATTCTCAAATGGGTTGAATCTATCAGTTAGAAATCCCAATCGAACAATCCTAGGATCAGATGAGAAATATGGATGTAATGAATCAAATTTCATCCATGATTTTGAATCTATTGGATATCCCATTAACCCATCATTGTTATTATCTATAGAATTTCACGTCATGTGTTTAGTGGATTTTGATGACATGAATAATATTTTCAATCGAGCTTTTAAAGAAAAGTAATTCAAATCCTTTGCAGGAATGTTCCTTTTCTTCTTCATAGTAGTATGTTTATTTAGAAATCTAACATCACCCATTTTCTAAAATCTAGAATAAGAACATTTTTTTCAATACTATCTCCTTCAATCCTCTCCCCAATAAATCATACAATAATTGGGACACACATGTATTTTTTTTATAATTTAGACCGATATTGTTATCAAATTTTTTCTTATCATAAATGGCTAATGGATATTTTCATCATAAAATTCCTCACACAACAATTCCAATATCATGGACATTTTCTTATTTTTAATTCCACATATGAATTTGATATATTACAACTTCAATAGAAAATAGATTTTTGAATATTTCAAAACTACACTATAAAACTCTTAATTTCCAATATCAAATGAACCATGAAACACATTTGTCTACTCAGTGAAGTTTTCTCTAACATTATCCTCTACAGAATCAAGAGTAGGATCCAATAATATGTTATAATCATGATTGGGTTTTACTATAGTCTAAAAAACATCGCTTGTCAATTTTTTATTTGTAGAACCCTCAATTGGTTGTTTTGATATGTTTTGATGTTGGTTTTGGTGTCTTGCAATTCTGAATACATCCTTTTTAAGGTTTTTCATTTCATTTTCAATTTTTGATGAAGTTGGGAGATCATTTTGGTGACTGAAATCAGTGCTCAATATTTCTGTAACGTTCGATTCTCCCTGCCAAATCCAACATAAATATTGAGCAGGGAATTGATTCAATAAAAAGTGTTCATATAATTCATATCTATTCAATAATATTCTATATTTATATTTAGGAAGTGGACATATAATTATCCCATGAATGAATCAATAGGAAATTACAAAATCTAAAAACTCCTTTAATCCCTTAACATAATCTGGTGTGTTCCTCTGTAATTTGTACCATATTTTATCCATATCACAATGTTTCTACACATTGTTAAAAAAATTAAAACACACAGGTATTACTTATAATTAAAATATATTAATGGAAGTGAAATAAAAACCCAATTAGTTATAAGAAGAGTTATATAAGTACTAAAAAAGTAACATTAAAAAATGGAAATCAATCATGGATAGTATTATGTAAAATAGAATCACATGAAAAATCCTAAATTTATTAATTTAAAATATAGATCATTGGAGAGAGACCATAGGGACACTAATTCTAGGTGAACCTAGTAATTCTCTACCACCATAGCATTGGATTTAGAGTTCTAACACAAATCTTGAAAGAGGGGGCGCCACATAAATCATAACTAGCATTGCTAATGGTGATCTACATGATTTCATTTATGTATGTCACATTCTATTTTTCCTTATTTATATATGGTATATCACAAACCAATTAGATTGTTTTTAAAATTACCTAACAGTCCACCTACATTCCCAGAGTGAGTATTTGATGATGTTTTATTTAGAGTGAAAAATTCTATCTCACCTACTGATTGTTATGTTTTAATCATAGAGGAGGAAATGACCTCTGCTTAGTCACATATCATTTGGGATTAGCCTTTACTAGAAATATAAAATGAAATCATAAATGTCTATTAAGGTACTATAATAGTGGATTTTGGTTAAAATGATTTCCACTTCAATATTTTTGATTCCATCATGTACCCATAATAAGATAAATCAATTTTTTTACATTGTCACATTATTATGAGTATAATCCATGTGAAGAAAGTTTTTTGATAAAATAAAATTTTCATTTGTGAAACAAATCCAGATCTGGGAATTTGACCAGTAAAATTTTGAAAAAACATAAATATTATACTAAACAATATGAAGTTGAACTAAATTTTTATTTATTTGATGCATTTTACTATTTATTTAATAATAAATTGTGTGATACCTCATCTCTAACATAGGAAGTGTAAATCATTGAGTTAAGTAACCTAAATATTTTTTATCTTTAGTCCAACTATTAGATCTAGAATTAAAACCCTTTCCTTCTTATTTAAAAAATGTATTTCTAATATAGAGAAACAAGACATAAATGATAATTTTAAGAAAAATTTTTGAAATAAAGAAAAAAACATGATAGATATTTTGAGATATAATTCACAAGTTATAGGCTAGAATTATGGAGACATTCCAAGAAATTAGGGTATATGTTCCTAATATAAATTTTACAATAAAAAAACTAACCTTCACTAGAGTGGATTCTTATTTTAAGGTATTAATACCTAAACTATAAAGTGATATTGTCAACTAAGTTCCTTATAATTATTTAAAAACCACCACAAATATAATGAATCTAAACTAAACAACTGAATAATAATCAGACTATGCCTCAATAACACATCAGGTATAACTTTCAATTGCAAATGGATGGTGAAATACAAGGGATTGAGAAATAAAGATGTAAGATATATATTTACCTTTTTTTAGTGTTAACTAAAATATTAGAGGTTCATGATAAAATTCAACATGACCTTATAAGAAGTTGGAATTACTCACACAAAAAATCCAGTTGTTGGAAATGGTACATGTTAATCAGGGACACCTGGATGATAATAAATGAAAAATAAATATATAAAAATGATATTCCACATGATCAAAATTAAAAATATCCATACATTATATAAATTTCATTAGTGTAGGAAAATACCACCTATAAACAATTTAGGAAAACCAAAAACATTCTAAGTACTAAATATAGAGGTTTAATGAGTAGGATATCTTAAATGAAATCTTTTGGAAAACCCATGTATATATTCTACACTCATCAATTAAATGGTAAAAATGTTCCAACTAATATTGAAGACTCCAAATGGAACAAAATATTTTTTTTGACTCATTACCCTTACCAAGATCACATACATTAAGTTCTATATTTTTCCTAAGTGAGACACATGTAAGGTGTTAGCATAACATACTCACTAGGTGATCACCTCCCCATCCTCAACATTCTATAAAAATACGAAGTGTCTGAAACAGTAATAAAAATATATAGGAGTAAGAAATATAACAAACAATATACTTTAAGAAAGGCATTTAACATATATTTCAATGATAATGACAAACCCACTATATCAAGAGGATCCACACTTGATATATAGGTTCATTTCATTTCTTACCACTAAATGTTACGTACTATTATGAATGAATGTATATAGTAGATATATATGATATATATGATATCTAAATCATGAATATCAGTCATTTAGTGTTAGATCTATATTTCCTAATGAATATTCCCATTATTTACCATTCATAAATGATTTTATAAATAATATCTTTTGTGATTGAGAATAACCTGAAATTGAGTCATTTAAATTTAGATCTAGGGTAAGTAAAACTACTTAAAAGCATTGTAAAACAATTTGTAAAAAAATTCGTTGAAAAATCCTTATTTTAATTATTTCAACTTGGTTGAAAACCATTTTAGCCCAACCCATTATGGATAATATAGGAAAAAAGAGTCCTCCAATCTGAATAAATATATAATTCTACATTCAGGTCTATAGGAAGATGATAGGCCATTGATAATTCAATTTGACAATTATAAAGAAGTGATCAAACCCCATACCCTGAATAGAAAACAGAAGAAGCAATTTTAGAAGAATAACATACCATTAAATTTCTTATGGAGAACTGGAAGTGACAATTTTGGGGAGACAGGGGTTGGTGGCTCGGTCTTCGGCATAGATAGAGGGGCTGACGGCTCAGGATCAGGCTAGGGGAGCAATGACAGTGATAGTTCGTTGGAGTAGGGTGTGAAGGGGGTTGGCGATGATAGATAAGGGGGTAGATAGTGAGGGGGATAATGGGTTCAATTGTGACGAGGATAGGGTTTTATGTGATTTGTGGAAGAAGGGGCGTAGGTGTTTGGTTGAGGGAGTAGGTGGCGAAGAAATGTGGTGGGTAAAAAAATATTTAGAGGTGGTTTTTTAAAAACGGTCGCTATATTTTGAAAATAAAATTCAAGAAATTTCATAATCCCCCACTAAAAAACAATATATAATTTCTGAATATAGTGTAGTGAGAATCCCCCAACAATCCAAGACCATTCATCCATCAATACATATAAAGAAATCACATTTAAATTATGCAACTCTCAGAATTTCAATCGAAGACTAAATTCAAAAAGTGACCCCTACTCCCAAATTCAAAAAATTCAAATTCTTTCAAAAATTTATAACTCAGTAGGAATGTTGATTGGAAAACTCTCTGCCATGTCACTTATCATTACCATGAATCCACATCATCCTTTCAACAAACACAGATGACCTACCTTGGTTGCCTATTTATATCCAACTTGTTGTGTTCTACTATGGAACACTTAGTAACTTTCAATTAGAAAACTCCAAAAATGGAGTGCATAATTAATTAAAGACAAATACACCACTCATCACCATCATTGAAACATGGATTTAGTTCTTACCCCTTCCCTTCTATCCCAAGACACTATAGTTTCAACAACTAGTTCATCTTTGAGCTTATAATGCTCCCCACCATAAGACTCGGCTCATAAAGGTTTATTCTAATCCACAGTGCACTAAACCAAAAATATCGCTTTTCGAATACTCATTTATAGTGGTTAGAAAACATAATCTATGTTATTTACATATCAGCATATCTTTTTATATAAAAATTCACTAGTGAAAACTTCTCTGGATGATAATTCTCAAAAAATCATTGCATCAACCACTAACATGTTATCTCACTATCGATCAAACATGATGTATCAAATCCTCAATAGAATATCATGATCATTCAGTGCATCCACAAAATTATAAACCCAATATTCATTTTAATTACATAGTTGGGCCACCAACAACTCAAACTAGTTGTCGTTCTCTCACATTAACAACATATTCCCCATCAATCTAACTCATGCTTGTACCACATTAAAATCCTCTTGAGACCTATTCCAATGTAAGGAATCAGTCCAACATCACATCAGAATTTCAAATCTAATATTTATAATGAATCTAGATAAAACCCATTTAACCAGCACACAAGTAGACTAGTTAAACCTTTACTATCCAACAACTACTCTCATCACACCCATGGCCATACCCACATGGGGTTGTACTTACTCATCCCATATTACATCCTTTACTACATGTAATGACTATATATGTTCATCCCACTCATGCATGAGTGCTAATTTGAAACATCAATCACCATCAATTCTTGGATCATCAGGAACATCATAATTGGCAACCATTAATTTCCATATATAATGAGGGTCACCCCCTCCATGACCAATGGTGCACTACCTACAACATATATTTACTTATACCACTCCTCAAATGCAACTACAATATCTTCTATCATCATACGTGTGTAACTTCTTCAAAGACACACTTACAACCATCTATTTGGGACACCACTCCACTATTGTTGTCATTATCATCACATAGGCATCGCTTCTCATCTATATCGAAATTTCAGGTCACCAAACCAACAATAATCCCATAGTAATTCCTCCCTTACAATATAGGACAAAGCACAACCTTGGGTCAACCACATCACAACATCTGAACCCATATCCAACATCACCTTTCACAATAGAGGAACACTTCAAATTTAATCAACGATCTTAGTAAATCGTACTCGTAAAGATCCATCACGTTTTTTGGTCCTCAACTCACACACAACCGCTCACAGAAAAATAAAAAATTGTATCATGCATAACCAGCATGTTTACCACCTCAGTATCATTAGAATTCAATGGAAATATACTTCAACATAACCCAGTTACACATCCCGAATCATTCTCTCAGGAGTATCATGTCATAAAATCTAAACTAATTTGATTAAACAAATAAAAATGCTCCTCAACATGTCAATATCACCTATCTAGAAGCACCCTTGATGATCTTCTTCAAAATCGAGAATTTCACCTATGCCATAATCCACTACACAATCAACCACCAAATGGAATTGTGTTAATACCTAAAGAATATATCCATGCACTCACTACACCATTGAAAGCACTTCCAAAACCAACATGGTTAAGTATTCTATCGATCCTAACCTCATTATCAATTATTGATACTAAAACACTACTACTCAAGGTGATTTCGTAAGGAAACCCCAAGGCATCCCATATGACAATACAATAAACCCAGTAGAAAATCATAGGAATCAATCTCAACCCAAATAAGGTAGCCACGCACAATATGATTGCCATCTCATATATGCACAAATAGAAATATAATGAAATCACCCTACCATGATCCACATTGATTATACCATGATCATATGGTTTAGTTAACTAGAATTCCACCAAGAAGATATATAGGATCATATAATATAGGTATCTGTTGACTATTTAAATAACCGAACCTATACCTCTCAAAACTATTAAAAAAACCACACACTAAGGGTTCATCACTAGGAAATATAATTCCCATACCAACCTACTATGGTCAATATGATTCACTTACTTTTAAAGGATTCCTATCTAGAAAGGATTTTCTCATCATAGATCTACATGACCTATCATCATATATAAAATAAATTATGTACTAGATAATAGAATGTTAGCACCATGTAATATGGGAAATGATCATATACTTTCTTATTAACACTGTAAAAAATGAATCCTTCTAATCAGTGATATCAATCACATGCTAGCCTAAATATTTCAAGTGAATAATTTATACAAAATATGCCGCATGTATGTGGACACATACCATTGGTCCAAGAGACATAAAATATAATAAACCATACAATCTAAAAAACCATTTGTGTCCCACTAGGTGAAATTAAACAACTATAAAAATGGAAACCATGACAAAAATCTAATACCCTGGTAACATAGAATTCTAATCCAGAAGGGTGTTCATGACACACCAGTCTGATATCTATCACATCCTTTGACACATTCCTATGTTACCTCTCCACCATAACCCCAAATAAAAAGATAAACTAAAAACCCGATTCAATATTTGATATTAGTTACATAAACATTGATACCACTTTTGTAATATCCCTATCCCATTTCACTCTGAATGGTAACCATACTGGGTCGATATATGGCCTCGGGTATGCCTCCTCATACACTAGAGGTGACTGAATAGAAATTGGGGTTTAGGGTATTACTATAAGGATACTATAACCCCATATTATATTATTTAATAACAGTGTAAATAAACCGGACATCATCCATAATAATAAATCTGAGTATATGGAAAAAATAAACAAGAGTCATCAATAATGAATTTTATAAGGAAGCAAATTGTTAAACAAACTCATGGTCATGATTTTATAAAATGATTGATCATCCACTGGGCCAATCACATATATAGAATAAATAAAAGAATATAATACATTGTGGCTCTACTGCCATCCTCAAGCCATTCCTCATCCCAATCACCAATCCCATCCGAGCTATCCTACTCAATCAAGCTACTCCAAGTCTCTACCCAAATAAAACCCCTGATTATTGAGGTCTACTCAGGTGACCAGTGCCATGGCTGCCCAAAAATGATGTGAGTACAACTTAGTAGGGAACCAAAAATTTAGTCTCATACATAGACAATAAATTAATTATATGTGTCTGCGACATACTCATATGAATAAATAAAATATAGTTTAGTATTGAAAATAAAATAACCACCATCTATTTTAAGGTTCTAACGTGACAACTAGGATCAAATATACGAACTTAATCTAGTTGTGGA
This sequence comes from Viscum album, assembly GCA_963277665.1. Lineage (NCBI taxonomy): Eukaryota > Viridiplantae > Streptophyta > Magnoliopsida > Santalales > Viscaceae > Viscum > Viscum album. Next base: position 193,412,190 of record OY728157.1, on the reverse strand, counting down.
GTATCTTTGAGAACATCATATAGTCATTAAAACTCAAAATAGTTGAAACTGACAACCCCATGGGTTTATCCTATGAGTTCCATAGTATCTGGCATAAATCTAACCCCTAGGTGGTGATCTTAGGAAATAAAGTACCCATCATGCATAAATCTATCCCCTAGGAGATAATACAGGGAAATAAATCAACATCTGGAATCATTACTAACTCCTAGGGGATAACCAAGGTTGTTATAAGAATCAATAATCATCATTGACACCTTAGTGGTGAGCCCAGATCATCATGATCATCTAACATCATTGTTGACCCCTAAGAGGTAATCTTAGGTGATCAATAAAATGTGGAATAAATTTCAAATCCGTAGGGGTGACCCTATGAAATCCATATAACCTCAGGAATACAAGATGGATCCTAGGAATCATATACATCTCATAAATAATTGGAAACTCTTAGGGGTAGTATGTTTCCCCATTATATATTAAAATAATAATTTAAACACAGGTTAGCTATCTGCCCAAAACCATCTAACATAAATGTGATTGGACACTCAAGAACACGACTTGAAATCTTCTTTATATCCATATACAACATAAATCAGTTATACAAGTTCTAAAGTGACATGCACAATCAACTCTACCAATTCCCACATGCACCCTGAAAGGGGTCATTATATCATTAGGGCACCCTCTGAGGGCCAATAGGCCACAACATAACACAGAAACCCATGTGGTAATGTATTGTAATGAAAGATTTTTCATGTCAAGTAATTGAGATCATCACATCTGTGGGGAATCATATTTCCACTATGACATAAAAATTGGATTTATGTTTTTGTTAGTAAAATTTAAAATACAATAGAATTAAGAATCAATAGTGAACATAACATGTCATTAAATTATTAAACCCAAACTAATAAGGTTTAATTGAAGTGGGATTCTAAATGTGTAATGATTTTATCCATGAAAAATATTTTTTATATCAACAAAATAGATTCTATTAAAAATTATTTATGAAATTTACATCAATCAATATTAATATTTTATTTTATCAAAATTATTTAAATCTATTGGTATAAGACGTATTCTTGAATGATTGAAAATAATATTTTATATTTAAATAATAGAAAACTTTTTTAATTGAATAATTTTCTTTTCAATGAAAATATAAAATTTAGAAAAATCAAGATCAATAATAAATGAATGAGAATAATAAATTCTATCAGTAATGTACTATTCTTCAACACCACATAATGAAACAAAATTTTGATTCATAAAACACCATAATGTTGAGGTATTCCCTAGAAAAAAACTCATTATAATTTTTTATTTTCTAAATTTATTTCAATAACCAAAATCAAGATATCAATTACATTTTATCTGAAAATCAATTTTCCTCTATAATATTGTCAAAAGATTATATAACCTTAAACCTATTTTATTTTTCTTGTAATATCTTTTAGGTCATATTATTTAAATTCAAATTAAAATATTTCAAAAATAAAAGTTGAAAATATTATTTATTTGCATGAATTAGATAAATAAATATAGCAAAAAATAAAAAATATATAATGTTCGTCCAACTAATTCACAACATAATATAAGACCCCAACGATGTCAGATATTTCATCATCCAATTGATTTGGAATGTAATATTCCAAACCAATGATGACATTGACCGCTATATGGATGAATTTTTTAAAAGTTGATGATTGAAATGAGGTAGATGTTAGGGAATATAGGTATAGGGAGCCTATTATTTCTCACAACAACATGACTCAAAATTGTGTTTGATATATTTTAAGTTACACAGTACAAATGTTGTCCCATAGAGACCCATATGATATCAAGTATGACGATACTTAAATATATCTTTAAAATAATTAATTTTGGGTTGTTTCGTTATAGTATCGTGCGACTTGACTTTTTGGGATACACATATGTGGGATGAGAAGGTATTTTGGATAACGGTAGGAAATTAGAGATATCAAAAAACCTCAATTTAGTTTGAGTCATGGTCGCGTTCAACCCTTGAATCACTCCAGACTTGGATTCGAGCCTCGGAATTGTTGAAGCCTTGAATATAGCATAGATTCGATCTCATATTCAATAACAAGGATAATCGATGGTAAGTTGCTTCTGTGGAGAGGATTGAATATCACGATCTAGTTCGAGATCGTTAGGGTTCGTAAAATAGACTGTGACACTTTTTTATGCGCTTCAAAAAAAAGTCCTGATAAAGAAACCCTTTATTAGCAATAATTTAATAAGTGCTGATAAAATAAATCTTTTTCAACGCTTTCTTTAGTGCAGAAAATTAATTATATTACTTATTTAAAAAAAATTAATACTTTTAAAAAAATTATTGTTATTATATATAATTATAATTCTTATAATATTACTTTTATGAAATAATAATTTCATAAATATTAGAGTATATAAATAATTATTAATAATTTTATAAATTTTTTTTGAAGATATATTATATATTTATTATAATTATAAATGTATGTAAATAGTAAATGTACATTTCTAATTATATTTATTTATAAATACTTTTTTACAAATGAATTATTAACAATATTAATGAATATTTAATCTTAAGTTCATGCATGTTTAAAATGAGTAAGTTAGATAAATTATATTAGTAAAATATTGGAATCATAGATAAGTTTGACTAATATAAATCATAATAAAACAAATATATACTAAAATAAAGGTGAATATATATATTGAAATTATTAAAACATAGTAAATAAATATATATATATAATAAATAATATAAATTAATTAAATTCTAAAAAATTTATTTGTGTGTGTATGTATATAAAAATGTATTAATTTCATATATTTAAAATAAATATAATATATTTGATTATAAATTGAAAAATCAAATGATATTTTATTATATCCATTACTTGATGCAATTACAAAGTATTTTTAATTCATATTAATTTTTAATTATAAACATCCCAAAATATATTACCATTAAATATAAAGAATAAATAATATTTTTTTATTATATAAATCAAGTTTATATACATTAATATATATCTATATATTTAGTATATACTATTTATTAAAATTATCAATAATCATCTAATTAATAAAATGTTGAATATTTTTTTCAATTTAATTATTTATATTTTTTACTTTTTTTAATTGAAATTTTATATATATTTAAATAATTAATAAATACTATTTATTAGTATTTATAATTTATATATTGTATAATAAATTTATTTATTTTTATAAATAATTATTTAATTAATAAAATGTGTAATATTTTTTTCAATTAAATCATTTTTTATTTATTAAATTGTTTCATTTTATTTATTTAGAACCTTACCAGTGCTAAAAAGGAACTAATATAGGATTACATAATGAGAACTAAAAATAAGGCACTAATAAAGGGTTCCGTTTATCAGTGCTAAAAATAAAGCAGTAATAATGGGTTAAATTTATCAGCACTTTCTTTAGCATTGATAAAGATTCCATTTGTCGGTTATTTTCTCTAGTGTTGATAAATAACAGAACAGTTAAATTCTAGTTTTATAATTTTGATATTTTGAATAATAATAATTTCTAATTTCTAATGAGTTCAACTTGATTTTTGATCAAAATTATTAGTGAATGAAAATAAAATTAATTAGTTTGATTAAGAAAAAATGAGATTGTCAAGGGAGTAAAAATTAAATTTAAGGGAACAAAATGACCTGGAAAGTTGTCCATATCCCATTTTATGGACATATTTTGACCATATAGATTATATGGTCAATATTGGTATGTCATTGGGGCCTTGTGACATGAAAACAAACATGGGTGTAATTCAATCATTCACAAAAATTACAAGTCTGCCACTCACCACACTTATAAAAGGCCTTCCCCTGTCCTCTCCAATTCACACTTTCAAAACACTTTGGTTCAGCCAAGAACTAACCAAATAACTCACAAAAATCAATAATCACATCCTAGAAGCCTTGTATTTTGCATAAATCCATCATATGAATGCACTAGTTAAAACCTAAGGTGGATACCCAAAAAAATAGGTAATGTTCTTCTAAAAGAATTTTTAATTTATTTCATTCTCCACCTCCTTTATTTTCTATTATAAAATGATTATATAATATCTATGGTATCTTACATATACTTATATGTTTTCATATTAAAATTACTACCTTCAACATCACATAGTTCCATCAAATGGGTTACAAAATAATCATTCGTGTGTACGACTAACTAACGTCACACGAATCAATGTCGTTCATTTTTTTCATTACCACCTTCCAAGGTTGGGAATAATGATGGATTTATAGTTTTTATATTATATATATGATATTTTTTATTTTTTTATTCTTCTTTAATTAATATATTACACATACCTGTATGATTTACATTTTTTGGGAATATGATAATGTCTCTCATGTGTGTGACAGACTACCACCTCGCGAATTGATGTGATTCATTCACCATTTACGTGGAATGAATTAAGGATGAAGTAAATAAAAATATGTTATATATAATAAATAATAATGATACTTTAATTACATACATATATATATATATATATATCATTTAATTTTATTTCTTGAAATATGATAATAAAATGGAAACAATGTTCATGCGTATGTGTGACCTATAATCTCCATGGACGATGTATTTCATTTCCTGTCAAATATTTTTATTGATTACTATATATATATATATAATGAATATATATGATATTTACATCATGGTTTACAATCTAGAGATTATTAAAACACGATCAAAGTAAGACGAACAATAAATCATGAGTCAAAACATACTTAAAAAAGAAGACAACTAACACCCAAAACAATGAAAATAATGAATGATTGTTAGAAAATTGGTGATAAGATGTTATAAAAATATAATATATGATATTATAAATAATAATATGTCTATTTTAAAATAAATTAAAATCCTTAAAACCATTATACAATATTTCAAAAAGTGCTCAACCAAAAGGACATGTAAGGTAAAATATTTCATCTAAATTTACATTCCATGGAGACTTAATTTTTATTATGAACCAATTCACAATGAGGTGTATATACCGAACATTTCAAATATATTATCTTGAATAACTTATTCTTCAAAATATATTATGTTTTAATTTTAATTATTTAATCTAAGTGGATTTTATTTTAAAATTACCAAGTGATAAAAGTTATTGTGAAATTTTCCTTTATTTTCTGATTGTTAACTTCCTCTTGAAAAAATCACTTTATTATGATAATTTTTCATTAAAATTTACAATAATTTTAAATATCCATATTATTTTGGAGTATATATGATTATTTATTAAATCATATTCCATTTTTACATTTGTTGTTTACTTTGAATGGTATTTGATTTTCTAGGGAAATATTTATAAATCTGTTTCCTTTAATCAATACAGATATTTAATAAAGAACATTGTTTATAAATTAAATACATTATTAAATATATTGGTAATTATTTGGACTTGTATGAAATGGGTTGGGGACTATTTAAAGTAAACCCATCGATGTATCATTAGTCTCATGAAATTAATCAGTTGGCTAAATCCTATGATTTTTACCAATTATATTTAAACCATTTTGTGAAAGGTCTTGATGGTAAAGATTCTATGTGATTGGGAAAAATAAATTCTAATATTTAATAATTTCATTAATTTTAAATTATATTTTTATTATTTTCCAATATATTTTTTCTACTAAATTATCCATATATTCATTTCATGATTAGTTTATTGGTTAAATGACTTTTATTTCAATTATTTATCTTTCCTTATTGATTATACATTATCTATATATTTATGTTCACTGTGTGATTATTTATCTACCATGCAATATTTATTATCATTATTTATTCTTTATAGCTTCCATTTTACTTAACCCTTTCTTATAATTTCAGATCACCTTTATTTTGTTTTATTTCCCCTGGATATAAAGATGAATTCTTAGAATGAGTTTTAGGATGTTGAGCTTTTAATTTTTTTATTTTTTGTTATATTTTCCAAATGTTATATGTTTATCATGTATGTAATCAGGTTTTCCAAAAGTTCTAAACTATTTAGTCCTTTGGTATTTAAATCTTTCATCTATTCTAATGTAACGAAGTAAGGAATTTGCTCCAGGATACCACGGTTGGGGTTGTTATAATTGGTATCAGAGGATGTTTAGTAGAATCCTTGAGAAATATATTTAGGAAAACACAGATTAGGGAATATAACCATAATATATAATTTGATTGTAAGTAGGGAAGAACATCCTAAATTTTTGGTAATGTGTATATTATATAGTTCTTCCTAGAAATGCATCCCTTTCAAGATACTAAAAGTGGACGTGGTTCTGAAACAGATGTACCTACGGGGTAATTACACTAAAAAGGGTGTGTTGGTATTGAATTTATATTAACCTAGTACATGAAAATGATCCATAATATGCACCTAGATTGAATCTCTTGGGGGATACACTTAACATAATTTACATTTTATTTTCGAACCATTCTGATTGATTTAAAAGTAAGAATATCCTAAAAGAAATCAAAGTTTAGGATTTTGAAAATAATAGTGCATAAAATTTTCATTTGTGTTGAATGTTACACCAAATTTGGAATTATAAATTATGGTTTAAAATACATAACATTATGAGATAAGTCAGTATATGTCATTTTGTTTGAAATGGGGTCTAGAAATAAGAATAGCATCAATACTCATGGACAATGTAGATATTTCCATAGTAAGGAGTCCAATATAACTAGTATTGGAATGGAAGAAATTATGGATATATTAGGGATTCTTAATTAGGTTATGAAAAATAAACATTACCGGATAGAGAAACATGTTCCATAGTAAAATTATCCCATGTTGGATTATTTCTTTGTGATAGAAACCCACTTCTTTTAGTGGGACTACTAATCGAATAATGTTTGAGCAATGGGTTTAGTCTATGGGGAAGATATTTATGGATTTTTGATGCATTGAAAAAGTAAAAGTTTACACTTGTCATGTATTTCCTAAAAATTAATGTTTATTAGTGGTGTGTTTTTATCCAGAATACTAGAGACAAAGAAGAAATGGAACTCATGGAATGGAAAAGATTTAAGGATACATTATTAGATAAATATTTTCCTCATGAGCAAAAAATTGAGATTAAGAGAATGTTCCTTAGCTTAAATCAAAATGAAGAAGAAAGTGTTATAGATTATGAAGCTACCTTTACAAGGTTATATAGGTATGCCACAGATTATATATGAAACATAGAGTACAAGATTGACCATTTGTTTTAAGGTATTAAGATAAATCTATGAAGGGTTATAATATATAATTTTTTTTCACATAATGAAATTGTTTTATATACTATCAAAAAAGAGAATCAATTATCTGGATCCTATATATTGAAGGTAAATAAATAGAAGAATAGGACATCTGAACACTATGAAAAAAGAAATCAATCAAACAATAAGAAGATGATAAAGATATTTACATATTGAGAGAAGTAAAAAAGGAATCATCTTGGTAAATTCTTTAAGGGAATAGGAATTTTTTATAAGTGTGGAGAAAGGGGTTATCTTATTAATCAATGTATGTGTAAGGAGTCAAATTCCACTATTCAGTGTTAAAACTATAAGGAGAACTGGAACTATGAAGATGAATGCCTCAATCATCAAGGGAATATTTTATAGAAGAGGCTAATGAGAGATGGAAAAGCTTATTAGATAACTATAGTTGAGGTAGAATTACCCAATGGTGTGGTTGAATGTACGTTGATCTTAAATTTAAATTTATACGATGTATTATTTTATCCTATATCATCACAATCTTTTATATCTACCATGTTTTCCAAAAAAAATTGATATTGCACTTTTGATTTAATGAGGGAGTCATCAGTAGAAACTCTGATGGGAAGTCTCATTACAAAAAAGATGTGTCCTAAATTCCCCATTGTGACACATAAACATGATTTATTTTCTGACCTTATTATAATTCCTATAGTTAAATTCAATATAGTACTACATATGTACTAGATTTCAATGTATGATGAAAAAATTTATTGTAAGAAGAAGGAAATTATGATTTAGGTGGAATATGTTGAATTACATACCATTATATATGAAACATTATCATATAATTCATATCTAGATCCAACCTAATAGCTTTACTGAATGAAAATATTGGGGAATAATGGAAAAAATCATAGGATAAAGAAGTTAATATTCAAATTGAGGATGTACATATTATACATAAATACATTAATGTATTTCCCAAATAATAAATTGCACACCCCCCATAGCACGAAGTTGATTTTTCCATTGATTTAATCCCTAATGAAAACCCAATATCAACGACTACCTATAGAATGGATAGTATGGAATTATTGTATTTGAAGAAACTGCTAGAGCGTTTGGGTAATAAGGGATTTATTCAACCTTGTGTTCCACCATGGGGAGTCCATGTTCTCTTATTTAAGAAGAATGATGGATCCATGAGGTTGTGCAATGATTATAGAAAATTCAATATTATTATGATAATGAAAAAGTATCATATCCACACATTTATGACCTATTTGATCAAATACACAGAGGCCAATATTTTCCAAAGACTGATCATCATTCTTGGTATCATCAATTTTTAGTAAATAAGGAAGGCATTTTAAATACAACTTTTTAAATTAGGTATGGATATTACAAGTTTATAGTAATGTCATGTGGAATGACTAATGAAACCCTTATTGTTAATGATATAATGTATAGATTATTCAAGGAATATCTTTATGATTTTTTTGTGGTATTCATTGAGGATATTTTTGTGTATTCTTAATGCTATGGGGATTATGAGAATCCCCTGAGGATCATTATTGAGACTCATAAAAGGTAATAGTTACATGATAAATTTTCTTAAGTGTGATTTATGGATTTAGGAAGTTCATTTTTTGGCCATATTGTCTCTAAATATGGAATCTCAATTGATCCTACAAAAACAAAGGCATCCTGATAATCACCTACACCAACAAACATTACTGAGGTATGTAGTTTCATTGGTTTGGTAGGTTACTATTGAAAATTCAATCATAATTTTAACAGATTGGATAACCCATTGACCAAGATTACACGTAATGGGGAAAAGTTTGTTTGAAAAAATGAATGTGAATAAGTTTTTTCTGAACTAATGAGGATATTGGTTAATGGTCCAATTTTGACTCTACTATATGGAAGTGATGGGTTTGTGATATATAGTAATTCATGAAGGAATGTACTTGGTCATGTCTTAATGAAAAAATGATAATTTTATTTCATATGTATCAAGGAAATTGAATATTGATTAATAGAAATACAAAACACATGATATTGATTTGGAAGATGTGATATTTTCTCTGAAGATATAAAGATATTATCTCTATAGTGAAAGATGTGAAATATACAAGGATCATAAAATCCTGAAACAAATATTTTCCCAGAAAAAGATCAATATGATAAAAATGTGTTCACTCGAGCAACTCAAGGATTATGTTTGCTCAATACACTTCCATCTAGGGAATGAAAATAAGGTAGTGGATTCATTGAGTGGGGAAGATCGTGGAATTCTGACAAAAATGAGGATTGAGATGGATACTATGTTAATGGATCTAGTAAATATAGATATGGTAATTACTAACTAAGGGGAGACATCAATAATTTTTCAAATGATTGAAAACTCATATTTATTAGAGAAGGCAAATAATTCTCAATCTTATGTTGATAACTTTTAGATGAAAATTAAATCATTGAGTGATGGTAAATTAGAATATTTATTTTGTGAAGATGGTGTTATGAAATTTGGAAAGAGAATGTGTGTTCTATCTGCACCAGAGCTAAAAATAAAATTTTTGGACAATGATCATAGCTCAAATTTCTCTATACACTCTGGTAGCATAAAAATTAATAAATTTTTATGGTAAACTTTTTGGAGATATAACATGAAGCGGGGTATTATTGATTATGTGTCCAAATGTTTTATTAATGAAGAATTAAAATCTATGAGGCAACATCTTAAATTATTCATGTAACCTCTTCAAATTTATATGTGGACATGGGATGAAATTACTATGGTATTTTTCATAGGACTACTAATGACTCATATAAATAATAATTAAATATGGGTTATCATTGATCGCCTAACAAAATATACACATTTACTCACTATAAGAGAATATTTCCCTCTATAAAACCTTGAAAGGATCTATATTATTGAATTTTTAAGACTTCATGGCAAACAAATATCAATTATTTTAGATCAATATGCCCATTTTTTATCAAAATATTGGAATATTCTTCAGAAGAATCTTGATACTGATCATTATTTGAGCACCTCATAACATCCTCAAATTGATGGAGAGTACTAAAGGAAAATTCAAGAAATGGAAGACATGATGAGGTCATTCTCACTCAACATTAAAGTTATGTGGGATCAGTATTTACCTATGATAGATTTTTCCTATAACAATAGTTTCCATTAAATTATTCCAATGGAAACATATGATGAATTATATCGAAAGCGATGTCACACTCAAATATGTTGGGATGTTGTTGGTGAAAAGAAATTTGTAGACCCAAATTTGTTTAAGAGACATTAATGAAGGTAAAGACTATTCAGGCTCACATTAAACCAACTCAAAGTAGAGAAAAGAGTTATGTCGATAATCAGTTTAATTATTTAGAATTCCAAGTGGGAAATTTTGTTTTCCAAAAATTTACTCTATATAAAGTTATTGTATGGTTTGGTAAGATAGGGAAACTGAGCCCTAGGTATATCAGACCCTTTGAAATTCTTGTGAGAATTGGAGTTGTGGCTTACCTTTTGACAATGTCTCCAAACCTATGAAATGTGAATGATTTGTTCCATGTATCTTTTCTATGAATGTACATGCCAGACCAAATGCATGTTCTCACCTTTTATTAAATATAGTTGGAGACTAATCTATCTTATTGTGAAGAACCCATCATGATTATTAAAACAAGAGAGCAAGTAATATGGAATCCAAAAGACTCCTCCAGTAATGGTAATATGGGGGAATCAAAAAATCGAGGAAGAAATATGAAAACCAAATGATATTATAAATATTAAATACCCTCAAATTTTAGAATCTAATACCACTGAAATATTAGGATGGAATTTTTGAAGTAGGGAGGAATGAAACACCCTGATACTTTATAATATTTTACTCTTAGAATAAATTTGATTTTATGGATATATTTTATTTCACACAGTAATGAAATAATAAAAATCATTTTTAAAATCAAAATTTCAAAATTATCTTCCGGTTTTTTTTTGGTATTTTCCTAAGAAATTTTATTTTTTGAGAAATAGTGAAAATATTGGATTTTAAATGAAAACAACCATTTTTTGTAAATGGTTTATAATGGTAAAATATATTTTTAATTCTTTTTAAAGTAAAAAATATAACAATTATACATCCATTAATACAATTTAGTTCATTGGAATAATTTTTATACTAAATTTAAATATAAAAAATATAATTCTTTAGAACATTTTCTCTTTAAAACCCTGCTTTCACATCCCGCCAATAGGGGTAATTTTGAATTAATTTTTTTTCTACTTTAGTGGTTTGAATTTGGAAGAATGGATTCCATATTTTGAATCATAATGATTTATAATTTATAATACATCCAACTTAATTTTTGACCAAAATGATAACTAAAAGCTGTCAAAATTAATTAAAGTGATTAAGAGAAAAACCAGTTTATCAAGGGAATAAAATTTAAAATTAAGATCCCAATATGGTATATAATTTTTTTTAAAACGAATTGTATGACAATATTTATACTTTATCCATTATATCCATAATATTTGTTCATTATTGGGCCCTAATGACCTGAAAAATCATTGGTGGAATTCACTCTTTAAAAAAATTACAAGTACGCCACTCAACCCACTTATAAAATCTCTACCCATATTTTCTCTACATCACACCTTCAAACAAATTTGGTTAGTCCAAACCATACCCTAATCACTCCCCAAAAATCATCCCCTCATCCTAGAAGCCTAATATTTGGTTGAAATACAACTTATAAAATAATTAGTGTAAACCTATCAGGGATACTAGAAAATGAGGTAATGTTGTTCTAAATGAATTTTTATTTTATTTACTTCTCCAACAACTTCAATTTATATTATACCTTGCTTATATAATAACATAGGGAGGATACCCAAAAAGAGGTAATGTTCCTCTCAAAGAATTATTATTTTATTTCATTCTCCAAATCATTTAATTTATATTTTACAATTCTTATATAATAACCTCATAATATTTCATATACTAAGATGTTGTTATGTTAATTGTACTAAATTAAACATTAAAAAAACATCAAATTAGTTATGAAATCATCGTTTATGTGTATGGAATACTACAGCCTCCTCAACTGATATTGTTCATTTTTCCATTACTACCTTTCAAGGTTGGAAATAATAATGGATTTATAGTTTATATATAATAAATATGATATTTATGATGATTTTATGCTTATATATTTAGTATATTACACATACCTTTTTGATTTAAATTTATTTAGTAATTTGATAACGCCGCTCATGTGTACATTGGACTACCGTCTTGTAAAAAATGTAACTTATTCACGCTTTACATGAAATGTATTAAGTATTTTTTTAATGAACATTTTTATTATATATGAAATAATAGTCATACTAGAATAATAATATATATATAATTTAATTTTATTTCATTCAATATGTAAATAAAATGGAAACAATGTTCATGCATACGTACGACCAACCATCCCCATGAATAGTGTATTTCATTTCTTATAACCAAATTTTATGGATTAATCTAAATATATATGTGCTAAATATATATGATATTTAAATCATGGTTTACATTCTAGATATGATGAAATCATTATTAGAATAAGAGAAACAAAAAAATAACAATTCAAAACATACTTAAAAAAGAAAGTAATAAACACCCAAAAAAATGAAAAAAATGAAATATTATTAACTAATGGTGGTAAGATGTTATAAAAGGATCATGTATGATATTATAAATATTAATGTTTTTATGGTGTAAGATAATAACATACTTAAAACCACTATAAATGAGTTTAAATAGTGTTCAACAAAAAGTAATCACAAGTTAATAGATTTCATCTCAATTTACATTCCAATGAGACTCTATTGTTATTACGAAACAATTAATTTTAAGAGTTGTATATACTCACACTTTGTAATTTAATATAATTAATAATTCATTATTCATGGTATTTTAGGATTTAATATTTATTATTTTACCCAATAGGATTTGATTTCAAAAATTATTATGTGATAAATGTTATTATGAAATATCACTTTCTTTTGAAATTGTTAACTTTCTCTAAATAAATCACTTTACTATAATAAATTTTCAATGGAAATTAAATTATTATTAAATATACATACTATTGTGTAACAGATATTATAATTTCATAAATCATATACCATTTATATATATATATTTTACATTGAATGATATATGATTAACTAGGGAAATATTCATAAATATGTATCCTTTACCCAATACTGATATTTAATAAGGCATATTGTTTGTGAATTAAATTGATTATTATATATATGAAAAAGTAATTATTCTGGTATTACATGTGTTGGGGACCATTTAATGCAATCCCCTTGATGCATCAATAGTCACATGAGACGAATTAGATGTCCAAATCATATGGGTTTTTACCCAATATGTTTAAATTGTCCTGTGAATGGTCTTTACAGAAATGGTTACATGATCTTGGGAAACATGGAATCGAATATTTAAACATTTAATTTATTTATAATTCATATATTATTATTATACATGATATTTTTTCTATGATGTTATCTATTGATTCATTTCATTATTAGTTTATTGATTAAATGGAATGTGTTTCAGTTATTTATCTTTCTATTCTAATTGTTTCTTGTCCAGATATCTATGTGGCATGATTTTTAGTTATCTACCATTAAATATTGACTATTATTATTGATTTCTGATATCTTACATTTTATTAATCCTTACTGAACATTTTATCTCACACTTATTTTATTTCCTTTCCCCGAGATATTAAGATGAATTCTTGGAAGGAGTTTCAAGGATGCTGATATTTTAATTTTGTTATGATTTATTTTATTTTCCCTATATAATATGGGAATCATGTATTTAATCTAGTTTTCCAAAACTGCAAAAATATCTAGTCTATTGGGATTTTAATAAATTTTCTATTGCAATGTTATAAAGTAAGGCACTAGATCTGAGCCACTAGGGTCGGGTACATTACATAAATCATCAAAAATTGCCATAAGGATCTCCCTAATCCCAAGGGGGTAAAAGGAGGAAGAGGTTAATCGGTGGTTATCCCATGAAAATGTGAGGGAGGAAGATGAGGGGTATCCTATTAAAAATTTTAGAGGGAGAATCATTCATTTGCCATTTTTTAAAGGGTCACATAGTTTTCCAAACCAAGAACCAACCATACATCCTTCACTATATGAGGTAACCATACTCATAAAATTGTTTCATATAATTCGATAAACAATGTGCTAACTATTAAATCCAATCTACAACATCTCAAATGCTCTATCTACAACCATGTGGTGAATGTTAATCTCACCCCAAGCTAATACAAGCCACATTGTTTCCTATGAAATATATATGGTTAACTCTTAGTCTAGTTCTAACCCTAAAAACTAATTACAATATATTAAAAATAAACTAAAAACATCTTCACACTAAAGATTCTTATTGGTTTCCCCTAAATTATGCACACCAAACTATGCACTAGGTCACAAATCCTCTAAAAATCCAAAATTTCACCCAATGTTCCTGGTACTCACCCAATCACTAATGGAACATCTTGGACCTCAAAACATATAATAAATAATCACCTAATATTGATACAACTCTCATAATTTTAAAATTAATATTAATTATAAAAATGAATCATGTTTTTTAATTTCCAAAATAAAAATTTATTTTAAAATTTATATCTCACAATGAGAGAATTTTTCTAGAAAATTCCTCTATAATTTATTGAAATTTTGAAACCATGATTAAATAATCTGTGATAACCCATATCACATCAATAATATGATGAGATATGGGTAATCTTATCATGAATTTCACCATAAAATCATCCCACTTATATTTGATAATGGGTAATTTATAAGGAATACTTATTGGTCATTGATTTTCATCCATTATCTATAGATAGAAAAATTTTCATTATATAAACCACACTATGTCCTTCTTCTTCCTGAGTCACCATAATTTTCATTGAATATCATTATACATCTTGTTAAGCCCTAGGTGAACATCCCATCATGAAGCATGTGAATCCTGAATTAGGTTCTCACACATACTCATAGGTACTACCATAAAGTACTAATCATTTTTAACCTTATGGGATTATAGGGACCAATTAGGTGAAATATATATACCATATATGTTTTCTCTCATCAAGAAGCAATTCGATTCCAATAACTGGCTCTCCTTCACCCTCTCAACGAGTGTGGATGTAATAATTATGGACATCATGTTTAGACTACCATGAAATCCTAAACATAAATGTGCATATCAGTGAAGAGAATCATTATTTATCACTGACAAATATATATATATATATATATATATATATATATATATATATATATCAAATTACCATGTCTCTATGGACATTGTGTATGCACTGATGTAACCCTTCCCATGGTTATACACCATCAAAAATTCAAAATATTATATGTTTGACCCACCTCATCGGTCGAAGGTGTTGGTCCCTCAATAAAAATATACACATGAGACAATTATGGTCGGTGTATACCAAAAATAACTGACCCAAAAGATAATGAAGTAATAATATCAGCATGTTCATTACCAAATCCATCGCTTCATCAAATGTTAGGTAGTTTCTCTCATGTGGCATAAACTATTTGAATCCATAAGAGACCACTCACTCATCCTGAATCATAATTTCCTCAAACTCGACTCCTGATGAATAATAATACAATATATACTCCTTACTAGGCTATGTTAAGATTAGGATTGACACAAATTTAAATCCATAATTTAGCACCTAAAATTCTCTCTCACAAGAATCAAACTAGAGGAACTTCACATCATTTGTGGTCAAGTCCATCATCATCATGTCCAAATAAGATAAATCTTATATGAATCCTTAGTAGTAACTTATCAAGCCTGAGAAACTAAATATATTGAAGATTTTTTGGTTCATTAATAGGAAACCAAAGATTGAACCTTCTCTGGGTCAACTAATATACCCAAATCATATATCAAATTCCACCAAAAAGATCACCACACTGATCTAGAACTGAAACTTCATGACATTAGCATATAGTTGATGCTCCCTCAATATACTTATAATTATCTCTAAATGAAAAGTGCTCTAATACATTGACAAAGAGTACCACATTATATCATCAGTAAAAGTGACCATGAATGAGTCCAAATAAGAGTTTACGTCCCTATTAATTGAGTCTAAAAATAATATCAGTTTGTTCCCAACCCTAACAATATCATAAGATACTCATGTAGGTTGTACTTGATCCTAAAGGAAATACACAGAATTTAATAAGGCCTCACCCTAAACTGGTGGTAGCCTATCATTATACCAATATTAGAAAAGTAATTGGACTGTTTCATATAATAAAAAAGTCATCAATATGTGGAAAGGGATATAGAGTTTATTAATCATCACATAATTCCACCCATGTTAATCTTCACATAAACACAATGAGACATTTGACTTCTTGAAAATAAACAGGAGAACTCCAAGAGGATGTTCTCATAGGAATGAATCCCTTTGACTATAAACCTTCTATCTAATCCATGATCTCCCACTAATCTAGAAGAACCGTCTTATAATCTAGAATGGATATGGGCTTTGAACTAGATTGAAGATCAGTTATAAACTCAATATCACACTTGGGTGGAAACTAAGAAAAATAATCAAGAAGCACATCTTAGAACTAATGAATGGTGGGAGGAGACACTACCATGAATGTTACATCATATATTATATAAACACTAACCAGTTAGTTTATAATCTTCCTTAGCTATTGAATTCTAGGTCCCAAATGGGCTATATGAAGATCCCACTCTCTAACATAGGTTTAATTGTCAACCTCTACGCACATAAAAGGTACCCATCAATTATAGTGGTTGATGTGTGCTCAATGAAGAGTTAAATAATACATATTGGGGTCATATAGAAATTAACCATATCTAACATGAATAATTACCCGAGGAATGTATTCCCATTGATCACAACGGTATACTAAATAAACCACTATGTACCCAAGGATTACACTACTATGGTGTATCAATAAACAAAACCCCAGATATATATTGTATTTATAACACTATATTACTAAAAAACTACTTTAAAATAAAGAATTTTTGTTAAATAATATCAAATAAATAAAAAACTATGGTCGATTCCACAATAATCATACACTTAACTATAGATAGATCACTGCCCTGAATGGAAGGAATATTCTCGATGGAATGAGGTTGACTAGAACCCTATCTCTAGCTCCAATAACCTCACTTCCTTGTGGTACCTTTACATTTTTCACTACTACTACTATGTACTATGATCTGCCCTATGAATTGAATAGATGAAGGACTACCAATTTCCCAACTATTATTGTTCCCTTGGCCCTTCCCCTAAACCTTAGGTTTGAATAGATTCGTAATAGATCTTCAGTCATTGTGAAATGCGACAAAAGCTTTTCATGTTCTATACCTACATATAATATAAAACTTCCTTCGATAGGCAATAATAATATGGTTGATCATGCCCCTAGTGTTTCCACTGATAATACTCGTACTTGACTCTCCCTCTTAGAGGAAACAAAAAACTGCTTCTCAGGTTGTTTTTCCAATCATCACCCTAGTGAGACTACTGAAATAATAGATTCCTACTTCCTGATGATCATTCATGGGTCACAAGAAAAGAATATTTTTTCCTCAATGACATAGCCTTTTTCTGGTTTAGGTCAAAAATTAATGATTGATTCGTGACCTATAAAAAGGATGTTAGCATAAAATATTTTCAATTGGGAATGAAAAGAGTGCATTATGTCATCCTCAGAATTCTTGACTCTAGTAGCCTCATCATCCACCGAAAAGGGGAGAATATTATAATACCATTAAAGAGATAATTATATTTCATCACTAATAATCCCCCTATACCAAATTCATAAAATCCCTTGACATGTTAGAAGTTAATGTCTCTAGGTTGAGGTGCTCAAAGAAATAAGACAAAAAATACTTCCAAATGAGCCAAACATGTTGTTCTTCATATATCAGAATGTACCCGTACTGATTTTTTGGTCCCAAGTGAATATAAGTATCCAGATTCATCTACCTCTTAGGGGGTGTGTTGAGGTGATCAAAATTTGTATGCATAGAATTTATACAAAACTCAGCTATATGTGGTCCACCATCACCCACAAAAACTATTTTATTTTTCAATTCAAAACCATGAGTCATGTTTTTCATAGTTTTCCTAGACCTCAGTGACCCATGACTCAAATATTATAATACCTAGATAAGACTCTCTCTGAGATACTAATCCATAGTGGGGATTGGTTTAATAAGTGACCTCAGGTCTACTACTGGTGGGGCATGCTCATCCACACACTAGCTAAAGTGAATATCACCATAGTGGAATATCAATCTCTACAATATCAAGAAAATGACTAATAAAATATTTATATCATGGTAATAATATCATATTTTATTATAAGAAATAACAAGAATATGTCTCTCTACCCAAACTCACCCCATATGATATAAGGGTCTCATAGAATAAGTCTTGAGTCTAGTGTAACCTACTCATTCCTAATATAGCTATAACCTAACAGGGGTCCTATAAAAGTCATAGGATATCAAATTAGTGGTCAATAATTATACATTTATCGGTTTAAGTGTATCTATGAATTTATATATAAAAACTATATATAATCTTTGTTGACACTTTAAGTAACCCCACCCAATATATTATCCAGAATATCAATCACAGGAAAGAATTCAAATTTCACGTGAAACCTAAATTCCAAGAATGATTCTAGAACACACTCTTATTACAACCCCAGGCCAAGAATAAAAATCCATAAATCATAAATCAATATCAAAATGAATCAACTAGAAAAGAAACCCAATAGTAAAAGAAAAAACTAAGAATAATAGTCATATTCCTAGTAACATGGACATCCCTGATATGTGGGTTGGAGAATCATAGGAAAAGATCTATATTAAGCCCTTTTAACATCCTATAAAAAATCTATAATTTTCTAAATAGTAATAGAAAAGAAAAATAGTTCTCTAATACCACATTGTAATATACATGATTTAGTTCACCTTTATTGTGACTCAACTAGAAAAACAAGTACCTCAAGTTTGCCTCCTCATATGTGAGAGGCTATATAACAATTGAAACAGTTGATATATATCACATAGAGAAACTATAACCACATTTATATATAACCAGAAACATACAGGATGAAATATCATAAACTATTCATCCCAACTCAAAGGAATTAAAATGATAAATATCACTATTAAATTCCATAAAATTGTAAAAATCAATACATTTTATATACCAATAGTTTCAATACACACCTCAAAGATTAATTATATATCACTTATCATATAAAAATAAATTTAAATAATTTGTCTACATCAAACATCACTATTTTAATGATCGATATCTACCATAATTCAATAAGGTGAATGATCCATCACTTAAGAAGAATCGATGTAAAATAAGTCATCATCGGTGAACGAAGCATCATCAATCATATGTAAATGATACACTAACATTTTCATATTTAGTAGGATGATATACCACCATCTTATATCTTGGTTGGATGAGTAATCACTAAACCATCCCATCTAGGTTTATGATATATCATTGGTATCACACAAAAAGTGGAAGGCATACCACCATATCAAGTCCTAAATTGGACGGTACACCATTAGTATTTTTCTAAGGTGGATTATGAACAAGTGGTATCACATATCTAGTGGTATATAAACCACAAATATCAATTCTTTGGTAGACATCATATTGCTGGAATAATTTCCCATGTAGATGATGTACCATCTAGAAAACTCTTTTAATGGGACAAAGCTCTACAAGTGAAAATTCTCAAAGAGGATTATATACCACTAATACATCATTATAAATATCTTGATATGATAATATTTGATTATTATCTCAATGAATAATGCATCATTGACACTCTTTAGGGATGGATGAGAAACCAAAAACCTACCCGAAGACATTAGTATACCTATAGTTCACCAAGGTGGATGACATACCACCCCTAATTAACGTTAGGTGAAAGGATTACACCTTATACCAAGAATCCTAACAAATTTGAATAATAGTTGTGGTGTTTTGTTTAACAAAGTTTTGAATTTGTTGAAATCAAATATTTTTGTTGAAGAATTTTTTTTGAGTTATAGAAATTTGAAGTTGCTGGTTGCTGATGATTTCCATAAAGAAGATTATGTTGAAGAATAAGAAGTCAGATGTTTAGAAAGTTGCTAAAAAATTCTAAACCTAACCAAATGATGTTTTGATGAACTTAATGTTCCTCCAAAACATGAAAGGTTTCATGATAAAATATTTTAAAGAAATGTTGATGAGGATTGATGTTTTACACTATGAAAATTATGAGAAAATTCAGGACCAGTTTTCCTAAAGCAGTTTTGTTGAACCTGTTTTCCTAAACCTGTTTCCCTGAACCAGTTTTGCTGAACCAGTTTTCTTGTACCAGTTATATTGAACCTATTTTCCTAAACCTGTTTTCCTGAACCTGTTTTCCTGAACCTGTTTTCCTGAATCATGTTTCCTGAACCTATTTTCCTGAACCTATTTTCCTAAACCAGTTTTGCTGAACCTATTTTCTTAAACCAGTTTTCATGAACCAGTTTCCATGAACCACTTTTCCAGAACATGTTTTCTTGACCCAGTTTTGGAGACTACTTCCTAAACTAGAACTTTATAGTCTACTTCTTGAGCCAGAAATTCGGAGTCTTATTCTTGAAACTGACGTTCGGAGTCTACTTCCTGAGCCAGAAATTCGGAGTCTACTTCCTCAACTAAAAATTCGGAGTCTACCTTCTGAACCAGAAATTCGGAGTCTACTTCCTGAGCCAGAAATTCAGAGTCTACCTCTTGAACCAGATTTTTGGAGTCTACTTCCTGTTCCAGAAATTCAGAGTCTTCTTCATGAACCATAAATTCAGAGTCTACTTCCTGAGCCATAAATTCAGAGTCTACTTCCTAAGATAGAAATTCGAAGTCTACTTCTTGAGCCAGGAATTTGGACTATACTTCCTGAGCCCGAAATTTGGAGTCTACTTCCTGTGCTAGAAATTCATAGTTTACATCCTGAACCTGAAATTAAGAGTCTGTTTCATTAACCTAAAATTCGGAACCGATTTTCCTGAACCAGATTTTTAGAACCAGTTTTCCTGAACTTGTTTTCCTAAACTATTTTTCCTGAACCTATTTCTTGAAACTAAAATCAGAACCAAGATGCAGCCTTATCATTCTGAGGATGATATGAAGAGTTCAAGAAAACTGGAATTTCAACTTTGCATAAATCTTGGATAAATTTAAGGAGATTTGACGAAGTCAAATATTGAGGATTAAATGTGATATATTTGTGTAGTTTTCGAGATTGGATGAAGCGGGAAAGATTTTCAAGATTCATGCCCTTGTTTTTGAGCTTCCAATAAATATGTTCTCATATAACTATCTCATTTGATACTTTTACACATGCAGAAAAGGCGAAGCACTGTATAATTCTTAGTGAAAAATTCTTACCATCATGAAGACGTTTCCTTCAGTGTTTGAGAAGAGGAGAATCAGAATTATCTAATCTTGCTGAGAATATCGGTTTTATAAAATCAAATTCAAGAAATCAGATTGATGATTCAGAGTGAGAACTTGTGTGGAATCATCTTATCATGCTGAGAAGACAGATTTCAGAAAAATCGAATTCATGAAATCAGATTGAAGATTCAAAGTGATCTTTTTTGGAGCAGCTTAACATTGTTATTATTCATGTGTTTGGCTCATTTTTTCCTTAAATAATCATTGTAAATTGATAAGAGTCGGTATAATATTTCATAGAGAGAGATAGAAGGTGTCCAATGGGAGTTGATACAAGTTGTATTCAATTCTTAATTATAGTGGATTTACATAGACCCATGGGAGTGGCGTTGGAAAGGATGTAGGTTCTCTTATTGAGGTCGAACCTTGAAAATATTGTGTGCCTTTCTTGATTTACCTTACTTGCATGCTTGAGTTTCTTACTGAAGGTGGATAAGGAAATAAATATTAACAGGTTGCAAGGGTTATGTTTCTAAATATTTTGAAACATATAAAAGTTAAACAATTGATTCAACCCCCCTTCTCAGTTGTTATTCGATCCTTGGAACTTCATGTGGTATCAGAGGGAGGTTCCCTTGTTTAATCCTTATTATGGAGAATATCAATCCTGTCAATAGTAGAGGAATTCCTATATTCGATGGAAAGAATTATTATAGATGAAAAAATAGGATGATTCCTTATCTACTATCACTTTTCCTTGAAGTTTTTGATGCTACTACTATTGGCTTTCCACCTATTGAGAAAAATGATCCTATAATGTTTGCTGATAAAAGAAACATATAAGTTTATGGAAAGGCTAGAAATTATATTCTTATATCTCTATCAAAAAATGTTTATCAGAAATAGATGGGTCTCACAACATCATAAATCATGTGGGATAAGTTGAAAAGTGTATTTATAGGAAATACAAAAGTCAAGGAGGCTAAGCTACAAATCTGGCATAGTATGTTTGAAGACATCTGGATGAGAGATGATGAAACAATTGATGAATACCTCACTAGAGTTAATTAAATTGGGTGAAACATCAGAGGATTCAGAGAAGACTTGAAAATTCTACAATTGTGAAGAAACTTATGAGAAACATTCTAGAAAGGTTTGATTCTAAAATTTTGTCTTTAGATGATAAGGATTATTTATCTCTTGATGAACTGCATAAATGTGTTGTTTCTTATGAAATGAGGAAGGCTCCAATAATTAAGAAGAAGATAAAAGATTAAATGGATTTTGAAGCTATGAGAAAGATGAAAATACAAGATGATGATAAAGCTGATCCTTGTGAGTCTGATGATAAGGATGATAAAGAGTTGAATGAAAATATAATGTCTCTCATATCTGAGAACTATCGAAGTGGAAGAGGAAATTATGGAGGGAAACATCCTCTCAAATGTTTTGAGTGTGGCTAAATGAGACACTTTGCTATGAATTTCCCCAAGAAGAAAGTTTGATAATATCAAGATGTTTCTGATGAGAATCCTCGATTGATGATTTATAACTAGAATGAAAAAGAAGAGAAGACTTCTAAAAAAATCAAGAAGAAGTTTTCTGGTAAGAAAAGAAGTTTGTTGAGAAAGAATGTTAAATATGAATCATCTAAAAATGATTCCTCGGATGATGAAAGTAAAGGAAGATTCAAAACCTTCATTGCAAAAGTTGAGAAAACAAATGTTTCCTCAGAGAGTGAAGAAGGTGGTGAAGAATCTTACAGAGAATATCAGCTAAGATCTGAACTTCTTGCATGTCTGGAGCAAACCAAATATCTCAAAAAATAAATTCATATGATGAAGAAGAATCATGATGAAGTTTATGATGGAAGTAACGATTTCACCGAGAAGGAAGATGAATACATTCAAGAATTTTTTAATTACAAGCTTAGAATTTCTGAATAGGGGAAGATGATTGACGATCTTAGCAAGAAGATGGATGCTAAGGAATAAAAAGTAAACAAGGGGAAATAAAAACTACTTGGGTCCAAAAATACCCTAAGAAAGACGAATTAAATCTTCAACAAAGATACATAATTAAAAGCTGAGACCTCTAAAAATGAAGTGAAGGCTCATTATGAGAATCGGGTGAAATCATCTCTTACCAAAAATAATTTTGTATCTGATTCTTCTATCATTTCAGGTTATGGAAAAAGTATTAGTAATTCATGTGTGGATAAAGAATGTGATAAACCTATCAATCCAACAAAAATAGGAAACTCACTCAAAAGAAGAGATGTCCTGCATCTTGAGTTTTCTAGAGTTGAAAGAAGTTATCAACCTCAAAAATGTTTTTATAGAGAATGATCTTTCATGAATAGAAAACCAAAATTTGAGGGCTATTGCTGGTGCTGTGGAATATATGGGCATAGATTTTATAATTGTTGGAACAATTTTCTCTACCTAGAAAAAGGTTTGATGAATGTGGAAGAATGAGTAACTTTCCGTACTAACAGAAAGTTGAAACGGTGATTTCTCAAGATGATAGAAATATTCCAAAAAAGAATCAATTTGAATGTTTGGAAGAAGTTTGTGGAATATGTGATCAGTCTAGTCATCTTGTTGAATGATGTATGACACTTCTTCTAGAACAAGTATCTTGTGATAAGAATGAAAAGAACGATGAAAATAAGGAGGATGATGAAAGAGCTTTTATTGTTGAGACAACTTTGAAAGCAAGTAAAAGGACCAAACCATGGATACTTGATAGTGGTTGTTCTCCACACATGACAGGTGATATAAAAATCTTGGAACATGTTGAAAGTCATGATGGAGGAGCCGTTACTTTTGGAAATGATAGTTCCTTAAAAATTAAGGGAATAAGAACAGAAGAGACTGAAGCATAGAAACTTAAGTCTAAGG
Organism: Viscum album; assembly: GCA_963277665.1. Taxonomy (NCBI): domain Eukaryota; kingdom Viridiplantae; phylum Streptophyta; class Magnoliopsida; order Santalales; family Viscaceae; genus Viscum; species Viscum album. The sequence goes on along the minus strand of OY728157.1, from coordinate 193,387,384 downwards.
ATGTTTTTATTGTTGGTGGACTAAAAAATAACTTACTTAGTGTCTGTCAACATTGTGATAATGGAAATTAATTTATCTTCTGAAAGAATTATTGTATCATCAAAAGTGTGAAAATGGAAAAGTGATTACAAAAGGAGAATGAACCAGTGGGAATCTCTTTCATATTGTAGAATCCAACAACTCTTTCTATTTGAGTGAGGAAGATGAAAACAAGTTGTGGCACCAAATACATGGCCACCTTGGGCAGAAGAACATGAGTATTCTTTCTAAAGTTGTTGTTGTTTGGAATTTTCTAGAACTAAAACGAAGAGATCGAGATGTTTGTATTACTTTCAAAAAAGGAAAGATGACTAAAAAAAGTCATAAAAGAGTTGATATTCAATCTAACAAACCACTTGAGCTTATTCATTATGATATGTGTGGCCTGATGAGACATCAATCAACAAAAGAATAGTTTTAATTTATCACTTTTATAGATTATTTCACTAGGATTACAAACATCATGTTCATGAAGAATAAGTCAAAGTCTATTGAAATGTTTAAATTCTTCAAATGAGATGTTGAGAATGAATTGGGAGATTCCATAATGAAGTTGAGAATATACAATGGTACCGAATTCACAAGCAATGCTTTTGAAATGTATCTAAGGAAGCATGATATCAAACTTCAGTATAGTGCTCCTTATAATCCACAACAAAATGGACTAGTAGAAAGAATAAATATAAGCTTGGTGGAAATGGGAAAAAGTATGTGGTCAAAATACAAGCATTCAAAATTATTTTGGAGAGAAGCTGTTTTCACTACTGTGCATGTTCGAAATAGATGCTTGTTAAGACCGGAAACCAACACGACTCTTTATGAGATGTGGTATAAAAAACATTATTTTTATTACTTCATTGTTTTTGGAAGTCCATGCTTGCTCAAAACAAAAAATCCAGACTTAGGAAAGTTATAAGAGAAAGCTAATGAGGGAATATTAATGGGTTATTCACCCAATGGAAGAAGTTACAAATGATATAAAAAACGGTTACAGAAGTTGGTGGACTCATATGATGTAAAGGTAATTGAAAATCCAAGTTTCTTCACATAATCTGTTAAGAATACTAAGGAAGATAAATCAGAGAATTCCCACAATAGTGAAAGTGACCCAGACAAGTCACATGGGGAAGAAAGTGATGCTGGGAAAAGAAATGTGATTTTTCCTACAGTATAAAAACATGTTGAATTTGAAAATACTATTGGGGATCAGAAGGCTGAAGTTCAGATAAGAAGGAAGTTAATATTAGAAAATCAGACTTCCCTTATCTCAAAAGTTGATCAAGAATCAGTTTCAGAAGCTATTAAGCATAAAGAATGGGTGGATGCTATGAGTGAATAACTGGATCCGATGAAGATGAATGAAACATGGGAACTTGTTCCAAGGCTAGAAAATAAGAATGTTATCAGAACCAAGTGGGTTTACAGAAATAAATTGAATGAGCATGGAGAAGTTACAAGAAACCAGGCAAGTCTTCTGTGTAAAGGATATGCACAAGTGGAAGTTGTAGATTTGGATGAAACTTTTTTCCATGTTGCACAGTTGGAAACTCTTCGAATGTTTCTCACAATGGCTGCTCATCGTAAGTACAAGGTTTATCAGATGGATGTAAAGTCATATTTCATAAATGGCAAGATTGAGGAAGAAGTTTACATTGAACAACCTTGTGGTTTTTCACCTGATGAGGATGAAAACAATGTTTTCAAATTAAATAAACCCTTGTAGGGGATGAAACATGCTCCACATGCATGGAATTCAAAGCTTGAAAATTCTTTGAGAAAGATTAACGTTTCTAAAGGAACGGTTGATAAGAACTTTTATGTTAAAGATGTTGATTCTAGAAAATTAATTTTAATCATTTTTGTGGATGATATAATTTTTTGTGGAGACGATGAAAAGGTGTGTGAGGACTTTGCTGAAGAGATGATGAATTTTTTTGAAATTTCAATGTTGGGGGAATTAACTTTCTTCCTTGGATTAAAATTTAAACAACATGAAAACTACATCTTCTTATCCCAAGAAAAGTATGCCAAGGAACTGTTAAATATGTTTGGGATGGAAGAATCAAATAATGTTTCAACCCATATCTCAGTGAGCACAAATTTGAGAAAATATGAGTCTGGGAACTATGTGAATCCGAAAGACTTTTGAATGTTAATCGGAAGTATTCTTTATCATACAGCCTCAAGGCCTGATATTTCTTATGCAGTGACTCTGTTTTCCCGATATCAATGTAATCCAAAAGAATCACATATGTTGGTAGTTGTGAGGATTCTGAGATATGTTAAAGAAACAACTTCACATTAGTTATTATACAATAGGATCAATGAGATGATGTTTCATGGTTATACTGCTGCTGATTGGGCGGGTGATTGTAATGATAGAAAATTATGATTAGGAGGAACATTTTTCTTAGGGGAATGCTGTGTGAGTTGGCACATCAAGAAACAAAGTTCAGTAACTTTATGTATAGCTGAATCCGAATATGTTGAAGCTACTTAGGATTGTACTCAAATGATGTGGATGAAAGTTCAGTTGGAATATTTGAAAGTGACATTTTCTAAGACATTGAAAATACTCTTTGATAGTCAAAGTGCCATTGATCTTTCAATGAATCCTGTTCAACATTCAAGATCAAGGAATATTGATATAAATTATCACTTTTTAAAAGATAAAGCTGCTGCTGGAGATGTCTTGATGGAATATATTTCGAAAAAGTATCATATTTCCGATATTTTCACAAAACCAATGTCAAAGGAATGTTTTCTTGAACTGAGGCTGCAACTCCATGTTCAGACTCCACCCAATACTTCTTAAAACTCATAATAAAGAAACCCTCCCACCCACCGTGCATTGGATTATGTTGAAAAAAGGGGGAGATTAAGTTTTATTTTATGAATCTAAAGTTGTTGTTATCATATAATGGGGGTTAGAGAAAGAAAAATGATAGAGGAAAAAAGTGAGAAAAAGAAAAGTAAAAAGTTGAGGGGGATTTTGAGTAAGCTGAGTTTTATCGTTACATGGATGCAAAATTTTCTTGTCACCAAGGGATGGAAATCCTTCAAAAACATTACTTTATCTAGTAGTGGGGTTTCAGGACACTATTTTTAAGAAAGGATATGTTTTGGTAAAATTAAAGAACTTGAGATGTAAATTTTTTGAGAGGTGAAAATTTGTTAAAAAGGGTTCCCAAAAAATCCAAAGGGGGAGATTGATGAACCATTGTGGTGTTTTGTTTAACAATGTTTTGTATTTGTTGACAACTAATCTTTTTTTTTTTTGAAGAATGTTTTTGATTTATAGTTAGTTGAAGTTGCTGGTAGATGAATATTTCCTTAAAGAAGATTATGTTGAAGAATAAGAAATTAGAAGTTAAGAAAGTTTCTCAATCTTTCTAAAAATAATCAGACAATGCTTTGAGGATCATAAAGTTCTCAAAAATAATGAAAAGTTTCATGATAAAAGCTATTGAAGAAATGGTGAAGAGGATTGATGTTTTTCACTAAGAAAAATTCTATGAAAATTCAGAACCAGTTTTCTTGAACCTATATTACTAAACCAGTTTTCCTAATACTATTTCCCTGAACCAGTTTTGTTGAACCTGTTTTCCTGAACCTGTTTTCTTGAACCGGTTTTCCTGAACCAGTTTTCCTGAACCAGTTTTCTTGAACTAGTTTTCCTGAACCAGTTTTCCTGAACCAGTGTTTCTGAACCTATTTTCCTAAACCTATTTTCCTGAACCTGTTTCCCTAAACCTGTTTTCATGAACTTGTTATCTTGATCCATTTTTCGGATTCTACTTCCTGAACCAGAAATTCAGAGTCTACTTCCTGAGCTAGAAATTCGAAGACTACATCCTGAACCAGAAATTTGGAGCCTACCACTTGAGCCAAAAATTTGGATTCTACTTCCTATGATTGAAATTTAGAGTCTACCTCCTAAACTATAAATTCTGAGTCTACATCCTGAGCTAGAATATCATAGTCTACTCCATGAACTAGAAATTGGGAGTCTACATCATGAGCTGGAAATTCAGAGTCTACTTCCTGAGCAAGAAATTCGGAGTCTACTTCCCATGCCAGAAATTCAGACTCTACTTCCTGATCCATAAATTTAGATTCCACTTCCTGATCCAGAAATTAGGAGACTACTTCCTAAACCTGAAATTTAGAGTATGTTTTTTGAACCTAAAATTTGGAACCAGTTTTCCTGAACCAATTTTTTGGAACCAATTTTCCTGAACCTATTTTCCTAAACCAGTTTTCTTGAACCTCTTTCCAGAACCTAAAATCAGAACCAATATCCAGCCTTATCATTCTGAGGAAGATTTGAATATTTCAAGAAAACCCGAATTTCAACTTTGCATAAACCTCAGAGAAATTTAAGGAGATTTGAAAAAGTCAAATATTGAAGATTAAATGCGAGAGATTTGCAGAGTTTTTTAGATTTGAGGAAGCTGGAATGATTTTCAAGATTCCTACCTTTGTTTTCTAAGCTTCCTACAAATATGTGCTCCGATCATTCGCTCATTTTCAAATTTTACACATACGGAAAAGGCAGATAAATGGAGAATTCATAGTGAAAAATTCCTACCATCTTGAAGAAATTTCATTGAGTGTTTGAGAAGAAGAGAATCAAAATTTTCTTATCTTGCTGAGAAGATCGGTTTCAAAAAATCAAATTCAAGAAATCATATTGATGATTCAGAGTGATCGCTTGTGTGGAATCATATTATATTGCTGAGAAGACCGATTTACGAAAAATCAGATTCAAGAAATCGGATTGAAGATTCAGAGTGTGCTTTTGTGGAGCAGCTTAACAATGTTATTATTCTTGTGTTTGGCTCATTTGTTCCTTATAGAAACATTGTAAACTGACGAGAGTCAGTATAATCCTTCCTATCGGGAGATAGAAGGTGTCCAATGGGTGTTGACACAAGTTGTATTCACTTCTTCATAATAGTGGATTTCTATAGACCCACAGGAGTGGCTATGGCAAGGATGTTGGTTCTCTTATCTAGGTTGAACCTTGTAAATCTTGTGTTCCTTTCATGATTCACTTTACTTGCATTCTTGAGTTTTTCGCTAAAGGATGATAAGGAAATTAATCTTAACAGGTTCAAGGGATCTGTTTCATAATGTTTTGAAACTTATAAAAGATAAAAAACTGATTCAACCCCCATTCTCTGTTGTTATTCGATCCTTAGAACATCAAAATTAATGATACATCACTAAAATTAAAATCAAGTCATTTATAAAAATTAAACACATAAAAGGTTATGCTTATAATTTTTTAACCCCTGTCAACGTCTTGGGATTATGTCATCCAACCTCTATCCTAGCTCAAAATAAAGAAATTACTCACTAAGTAATACTCAAGGGGAATGAACTATGACTCTAGGGTTGATTCTTAGTCAAATAAACCCCTCATGGGTTCAAAATCATGGTTTCAAACTCATTTCCATATAAAAGTTGGTCATTGGAGACTAAAGGTGTTGATCCACACCACTCATAGACCATGCACAACCTTTTAGAGTTCCATTAGTGCCATTGAAATTTAAGAAAACCATATTAAATAAATTTTATAGTGTACAAAAAAATAACTTCTCACATTTTAGATGATGTATTCATGGTATAAAAATACCGTCAGGTAACTAAGGGATTTCCTACCTGGGACTAGTAGTTTCCAACTCTACAAAAACCACCCTCACTACTAATAATATGTCTTTAATAGATATATAAAAGAACGTTATCAGTGATAGAAAAGTTCTTACTACATATGCATGGTTAAAATCCCCATTATTTAATCAGCTCATATAAAGTGGTCCGTTATCAAATTTGAAAAAAGAACTGATAAATCGAGCCTTTATCAGCACTTTTAAAAGAACTGATAAAGGAACCATTTTTCAGAGCTTATAGAATCATTGATAAAGGTCCTTTTATTGGTGCTCATATAAGCACTTCTAAAGTATACATTTATCATCACTTTTAACAGTGCTGATAAATGTGGCCTTTATCAGTGCTTTTAAAGTGCTCATAAAGGTCCATAATATAGCGTGTTGTAAAAAAACACTACAACACCACTACAATGTGTTGTAACAGCACACCACAACACCATAAACACACCATATATAAATAAACAAGTCCAATAAAATATTTATATAATATGAAATTTACAATACAATCAAAAGAGAAAAAACTATAATATAGACATTTCATATAGTGGTTTATACAATTACAAAAAAATTATTACATACATTCAAAAAAATCAATGTTCCATTGTCTTTTAATCCTCCCTCGACTCTCGATATTTCAAAACAAGCCACCCCTGCTCACAAAAAATAATGCACCTATATAAGAAAAAAATTCTTATGTTAGTAATAATATAATAAAATAAATTAATAAGAACTGTTAATTTTACTAAAATGCGTGTAAATTTTAAATAAAATGATGTACATAGAGTCATACCGGTCACACCATGCATCAGATTGTGATGAGGATGATTCAAGCATGTCTTAAATGACATTTGGATCCTTTTCTTAAAGTATCAAAACAATCTGAATATGTTTGCTCAATTTTGATTACATCATTTTTCTTTTATACTAAAATGCCATTTTAATTTATAAACATGCACTTTTGAATCATTTTGAGAAAATATTTTATTGGTTTGACATGAAATTAAATCCTAAACATCACAAATAAATTATGAATAATTTTTACATAATTATATAGAATATATGAGTGGATTTGATTTATTTTCAATGATTGTCACTTTTTTAACTAAAATATTGATTTTAAACTGATAACGAATATTTTGAGTCATAACCGGAACATCATGTATCATATTGAAGTGTGTATGATTCCTAAATTTCAAAATTGACATATGGAATATTTTTCGAAAGTATAAAATTATTCTGAATGTCTTTTCTTAGTTTCGAGTAGGACAGTTGTCCATTATACTAAAAGTAATTCCAATTTAAAATAAAAAGGACACACATTGAGCCATACCGATCACACCATGAATCATATTGAGGTGACACTGATTCTTACACATTAAAAATCACTTATGAATCATTTTACTAAAGTATCAAAACATTCTGAATGTGTTTTCATTGTTTTGAGTAAGTCACCAGTCTTTTTTACTAAAATGTCATTTTAAACTAGAAACACACACTTTCGACTCATTGAGATTAAATCATGTATCGATTTGATGGGAAATAGATTCTTGCACATTAAAAATGACTTATGAATCATTTCACTAAATTATAAAAAAAATCTCATCGTGTTTGATCAGTTTTTAGGGAGTGACACTTTTTGAACTAGAATATCGATTTTAAACTATTAATGGACACTTTGAGTCATAATAGGAACATCGTGTATCATATTGATGTGATATAGATTCCTAAAAGTCAAAAATGATTGATGGATCATTTTTTTATTGTTTAAAAACAATTTGACTATTTTTTTATCGGTTTGGAGTATGATAGTTGTCCATTTTACTAAAATTGATGAACATTTTAAATAAAAAGATGCACTTTGAGACATACCAGTCACACCATGCATTATATTAAGTTGTGGATTATTAATAAACATCCCAAATTAAAAATGGATAATTTTCCTAAAATATCAAAACAATATGGCTGTGTTTTCTTGGTTTCGAGTAAGTCACTTTTTTTTAATAAAATGCCATTTTAAAATTGAAACACGCACATTGACTCATACTAATCACATTGTATATCAGATAGAGGTGTGGCTGATTCCTACACATAAAAATGACTTATGAAACATTTTAATAATGTATTTAAACAATTTTAATGCATTTTCTTAGTTTTGAGTAGGTCAGTTTTCCTTTCTACTAAAATTGATGTCAACATTAAATAAAAACATGCACTTAGAGTCATACCAGTCACACCGTGCATCGAATTGAGGTGCATATGATTCATGCACATCTCAAATCACTTATGTATCATTGTCTCAATGTATCAAAATAATATGAATAGTTTTTTTATTTTGGAATATGTTAGTTTGTTTTTAATAAAATTGATGTCAATTTTAAATAAAGACGCACTTAATGTTATACAAATCACAACGTGCATCAGATTGAGGTGAGGATGATTCCTATATGTTCCAAATTAGTTATGGATTATTGTCATAATATATCAAAACAATATGAATGTGTTTTCTCGGTTTTGAGTATGTCTCTTGTCTTTTTTACTAAAATTTCATTTCAAACATAAAACACACACTTTGACTCATATTGATCACATCATGTATCATTTTAACATGAGAAAATTTTTTACATGTAACACATTATTTATGAATTGAATCCTTAACTTATCAATAAAAAATTAGCTTTTTTTCTTGATTTTCAATGAGTGACACTTCTTAAAGTAAAATGATGATTTTAGACTGATAATAGACACATTGAGTCATATCAGGCACATCATGTATCAGATTTAGGTGAAGATAATTATTAAAAATCCAAAATGACCTATGGAGAATTATATTAATGTATCAAAACAATATAAATATTTTTTCTCATTTTTTAGTATGTCAGTAGTCATTTTTGTTAAAATTAATGTCAATTTTAAATAGAAAGAAGTACATAGAGTCATAACGATCACATCATTTGTCAGATTGAGGTGCGTATGATTCATACATGTCACAAAGTCTCAAAACAATCCTAAATCTCACGGTTACCTTGATTTCCATTGAATTTCTTTTTCAAACTGCCAACACTTCATTATTAGCTTTGAACAAACCACATCAACTCAAAAAAAGAGTCAAACTATATAAGAAAACAATTATTATGAGTAATATTAAAAAGAAATAAATTAAACATAAATATGTAATAATACCTTATTTCTATGGAAAATGATTTTACTTTGAAAAAATCAAGATTAAATATATGATTCATCATTGCAGGGAGCTTTAAAAAAAGTGATAAATTTCAACACTACAGGGGTGAAAGGCTTTGAGGGAGAATAATTCTTTGTAATTTTTGGTGCATAAAGGCATGGTAGATGGAAAAATCACCCAACTAAAAAAAATAATCCACCTACATAAGAAAAAAATTATTATTCAGGTAATACTAAAAAGAAATAAATTAGACATAAATATGAACCAATATACTTATTCTATAGATAGTGATTTTACTATGCACACATTAAGATTACCATTGCAAATGTGTAGAGGCGTCATCGTTTCTCTTCCTAGAAAGAAATTGGATATAACATGAAAGAAATTGATAAATGAAACAATACATGGGTGAAAAGGATTTGAGGGAGAATAATTATGTGAAATTATTGGTGTAGAAAGGCATAAAATATGGAAAAACCACCCCAACTCAAACAAAATAATCCCCATATAAAAGAAAACAATTATTATATGAGTTATACTAAAATTAAATAAATAAAACATAAATATGAAACAATAAATTAATTTTATGGACAATTATTTTACTATGAAAACATCAATCTTACCTCCAAAATTGAGTAGAGGTAGTATCGTTGCTCTTCCTGCAAAGGTAGTGGAGATAACTTGAAAGAAATTGATAAATGAAACATTACAGGGGTGAAAAGGTTTTGAGGGAGAAGAAGTTTTTGGATGTTTTAGTGGAAAAATCATAAAATATTGAAGTACCACCCCAACTCAAAAAAAATAATCCACCTATGTAAAAAATAATAATTTGGTGAGTAATACTAAAAATAAATCAATTAGAAATAAATATGAAATAATACATTAATTCTATAGAAAATGATTTTACTATGAAAATATCAAGATTATCTCTATGATTGAGTAGAGATAGTATCATTTCTCTTTTTGATGAGGCATGACACATGGATAGAAATATTCTAAAATAAATGAACTCTAAAAAGCATAATGAAAATAAAATTAATGTTTCATTATATAATTTTTTGGTCAAATAGAGAATGTATATAATAACATTACCTTTACATATTGACAATGGGTTTCCTTCAATATAGTTTGTTCTTCCAAGGGATTGGTAACAACAGCATGTGTAGAAGACATTGTATTCATTAGAATCCAAATATTTAATTTATATTATATTAATAAATTAGATAACATATAATATTACAAGGAAAAACATAACATATTAAAAATGATTTTAGCTTCTCATTGAACTATCATTATTTTTTAAAATGTTTCAAGGATTTGGTTCCACTATTTAGAATCAGAATCCCCTATTTATGGTCCCATCTAATGTTCAAGACATTTTCTACATTGGGACTGAAATGAACTAATTATTTTGTCCCATTGAAAGGGTCATCCTTAGTTGAATTTTCATATGACTCGTCATTTTTTTTAGTCCCTAGTAGGAAAATCGACCAATTTTGGTTTTTTGGATTATAGACATAAAATACTTTCACTACTTGTGATACAATTATGAACAGCTCATCTTTTCCCCCTTCCATACTAAAATTCACATTCATAAGACCATTTTATCAACTTTCACTCCATTGATATTATCAACACATTTGCAACGGAAAATCAACACTTGAAATTTTGTATAATACAACTCTTATATCTGTTGGGTAATGAAAAAATATGACCTATTTTCATAAATTGGATTTCTATCCTTAGAACTATTAATGTTAATAGCTTCATCAAAATCATTAGACCACTATTTTTCATAATACTGAAGTCATCATGTTCCTTTATATAGAACATATACCAATTTATTACAAAACCAATGTAGGATATAACGTTTTTATTTGGCCCTCTAGCTATCCATTTAAGTCGTTCAACAATTTAATTCATATTTTTAGATAACTCCTTATATTTTTGATATATGAACCATCCAATAAACTGTTGATTATGTGTATTTTATATCTATCCTTCAGACTTTGATGGATTCAAATATCTAAGAATTTATTTGTGTGATTCAATTTATAGATCAACATATTCACTATTATATAATATGTAATGGTTTTCTTTCCCCTGCTCTATTAAGGTAAGTATGACAACATCTCTTTTGGAAATCCATTCACTCATAAGGTGTTCATTTTGAAGAGACTTTGGGATATCAATGCTTTTAATATATGATAGGTAACCAGTTTATAATTCAATAACTTCTTTAACTATATATTGTTCTTCAACAAAACCTTATGGATGACTTTGATTCTTGACATACCCTTTCAAAATATACATATATCATTCAATGGGGTACATCCATCTGTAATGAATAGGATCACATATTTGAACTTCTCTAACAAAGTGAACTATCAGTAGACCATTATATCAAAGAATGATGGTGGGAATAAGATCTTTAATACAGATAATATGACATAAATTTCATTATTCATGATGGGAAACATCACAAGGTCAATAAAATTACTACAAATGGATTTGAAAAAGAAGAAAAGACTAGTTAATATATGTTGTACATTTTGAGTTATAATTCAATGGAATGTAACAGACATTAAATCTTCCATAAGAACATGACAATCATTTGATTTTAGTTCATGCAACTTTAAATTATTCATTTAAACAACAATATTGATATTTTATTAATACCCTTTTGGAACTTTTACATTAGTAAAGAAAAAAGAAAAATTGAAATTTTTCTTATATAGATAAAGTGTAAGATGTTGGAGGAATAAAAGTCCACATTTTTCCCTTCACTGGTTCCAACTCTTCCCTTATCCCCATTTCATAAATGTACAACCTCTCCTTGATTACATCTTTCTTTTTTCCAAGAAAAATTAGTAACATTCCTATAACACTATCAAATACATTTTTTCTACATGCATGACATCAAGAAAATGTATATCATTCAAACAATTCCAATATGGAAATTTAAAGAAAATTACTATCTTCTTCCAAACTAATTTTGTATGTTTTTTTTTCAAAAATGTTTTACTGAAAACAATTTCAATAATTTTTTACATTGATATAATGTTTATCGTTTGATACTAGAGATGGTGTTTTCCCTTGTTTGATATTCATATTAAATGTTGTCATCCACGATCGGAATTTATGTCGTCAAGGTAAAATTTTCTGATGTCCTAAAAACAAAATTTTCAAGGAATGTTTCATCCAAACCGAGTATGTGCATTTTTCACAAATGTGCCACCCCAACATTCCATTAATGTTATATCCTAATAAATTTCTATAAGAAGGGAAGTCATTTATCATTCCATACAACATGGAACTCAATGTGAATTCTTCACTTCTATGAGCATCATACATTGTAACACTGATATCCCACATCAATTTTAGATCTTCGATCAATAGATCCTAATAGACAACAATATCATTGATGGGTTTCCTGTGAAATTATTCATAAACTGTATTATCATCCCAATCAGGGTTCACATTCAGTTTTCCTTGTGTTTAGTCCAGCATTTATAGATTTGATATATTAAATTTTAAATAAAATGTTCTTCCATCTCATCTGGACTAATATATATTGTATAACAAAAACATAAACATAGATAGAGTATTTTAGAAGGTTCATCTGCAAGCTCTCTTACAAACATGATGAACTCCTTAACTCCATCTTCATACTCATTTTCCAAAAAATTAGCGTGTATCCATTTTTGATTCTTATCCATCCTATTGGGTTCATAAAATATTAATTTTGTTCAACATATATATAAATACACAAAAGATATTCACTATATAAGGTGAATCTTATAGACAATTCTAATAAAGAAAACTCAATATTTGATTGTTTCAAATAATTTCAATATATTGGAGAAAATGGGTAATTCGATCTAAGAAAAGAATCACTCTACTATGACAGGGGTTATCGATGAGTTCATTTAAAGGTAAAATTTATTGACCACTCATACTCAATTTCATTTTCATGATTCATAATCACCCTTAATATTTATAGGTAATGCAAAAAAACGTGTCTATTATTTCTTCAAATTGGATCCACATGAGATGTATATTTCATTATCACACATTAAGGAATAGGTATTTGAGAAAATTAAACTCCTTAATTATATACTAAATACACCACCACCCATTTAGAGAAACAAAAAAAATTATCCCTCAATATAAGCTACAAATGATCTTTATAATTTTTATCCATTACAGTTTTTAGAGGTATTAGTCTCAACAAGATGTTCTAAATAATTCAATATGAAGAAATATTTCAATAGAAGATATGATTTCATTTATGTAATTAACAATTAATTATATTTCTTTTCCATTTTCTTCGTCAAATACCTATTATTAATACTAATATACCAATTTAATAAAATCAAAATAAACTATTTATACTTATGTAATAAATATATTACAATAAAATTAACTTCATATTAATTCTCATCCATTTATTATTACATATTAGTTTTTTGGTTCAATTTAACCACCAACATGAAGGATGATATAAAATGATATCATAGATTGTTATGAAACCATAATTAATTTTTTTATCTGATATTTATAATGAATGTATTTTTTATGATTCTATAAAGGTAACATGGAAATTTAACTTATTCTTAATAAACAACCTTAATTTTTTAAAAAATTACTAAAACAATCATGTTATAGATTTCGTGATGCGTAACCATACCTAAAACATTTGCATAATGAAAATAGAACATATTAACTCACAATGGAACTATAATTATAATACCTTTAGTATTGATAAGAATATGAAATATTGAACAATTATCAATGACCATGATCGCTATATAGAAATAAATATGTAATAATTTGAACTATAATCAACCAGTGATCAATATAAATTAAAATCTAGGAATTAATCTTGCAGAGAAAGATGGGGTAAAAATGTAGATAGTGAAATGGTATACAAGGAACAGACCATAAATAAACCATGACATCATTAAACAAGAAATCAAAAATGAAAAGAAAAATACACTAAGAAAATCGCAAGGCATAAATTGCTAGGATGAAGAAAATATTCTTCAAAAGCCCTAACAAAAACCTAACATCGGATTTTTGATGATGTTCGAGAAACAAAAGGTAGTTGAGTGGTGTGATTAGAGTTTTTGTTAACCGAGGAGGAGCACCAGCAGTGGGTGGCTTCTCCAAAAAGATTCTGATATCACAATGGGTTCACAAATGGTTATGGTTTTTCAAATAGATCAAAACATTTTTATCAGCGCTTACAAATAAGTATTTATAAAGACTCCTTTTATCATCGCTTATGTGATAACCACTTATAAAAGGAATATTTATCAGTTATTTTTTAGTATCGATAAAGGTAGGTATTTATCATTGCTAAAAAAGAACTGCTAAAATCCATATTTATCAGTGCTTTTTTAGCACTAATACAGACCTGCCTATATCACTACATATTACATAAGCACTGATAAATATTTATATTTATATCTATAAATAAATTACAAATTAATATATATAAAAATAAATATATTAAATATATTCATTTTAAAATATATTTATTATAATTTTATAATTATGTATTTATAATTATAGAAATATTTTTGAAAAATAATAAATATATTTATTTTGAATTTCATGCATATGGATATATGTTAAAAATTGGTGAAAATTTAAAAATTTAAAATAAGTACACATTAACAATATTGAAAAAATTGATAAGTTTTTTGTGTGTTTATTGTATATAAAAATAAATTAATTATGTATATTTGAAATCAATATAACACACATTTTATATAAGATAAATTGAAAAATCAAACGACACATTCAATTATATTTCTATTACACTATGCAATTAGTTAGTATTTTTAATTAATATTAATTTTTAATTTTAAACCATTATTCAATTAATATATAAAAATTTAATGTAAATCATATTAATATATTGTAATATATAAATCATATTTATATACATTAATATGTATCTATATATTTAATATATACAATTTATTAACATTAATTATCATAATTTTCTAATTAATAAAATGTTTAATATTTAACAATGTATAATCAACATATTCATTTTTATCAATAGTTATTTAATTGATAAAATTTGTAATATTTTTTAAATAAAACATTATTTGTTTTTTATTTATTTCATTATTAAATATTATTTATTCAGACCTTTATTAGTGCTAAAAATGTGTAGATAATATATATATTTATCAGCACAAAAAATGAATCGCTGATAAAGGGTACCCTTTATTAGTACTAACAAAAAAGAGAAGATAAAAGGTACCATTTATCAGTGCTAAAAATAATGTGTTGATAAAGGTTCAATTTTTCATTGCTAAAAAAAGTGCCGATAAAAGGTTAAATTTATCAACGTTATCTTTGGTGCTGATAAATATTCCATTTAGCAGTGCTTTTTTGTAGCACTAATAAATATTAGTGTTGTTAAATGCTGGTTTTGTAGTACTGCCCATAATTTGGAGTTAAATGAACATAATCAAGAAACATAGAAAATTTCATAAAACTAGTAATAATCATCAATGTATAGTTAAATAGTGATAAAAATAAAGAATATTGGGATTATGAGTCATAACCTTACGAGTTTCAACCTCTTATGTTGAATGTATCGTGAAACCAATGATGAATAAATAGGATTCCCCTCCAAAATAAAGATAGAATAAAAAGAAAAAATGGGAGGAACATTTGGTTGTAGTAGATGAAATGAGAGTGAAATATCCTTTTATAAAAGTTAAACAATTTATTTATTTATTTTAACATTTTATAGAAACTATAGGTATACAATGAGTACCTATTGGCCTAGAACAAGGTACTCGCCCAGGGGTCACCGGCCACCTGACAGGCCACCTGGAGGATTCTACTCTAATGCCCCATCCATTGAGTACCTAGTGGTATCTATTAAGGGATATATGTCCTAGAACCTAGTTTTTTTCGTGAAATTATACAACTATAACTACTCAAAAAAAAATTCCCAAAATAAATGAGGATTGGTGAAATTGAAATTAAAATCATACCTCATATGAATTTGGAGTGTTATAGATTAGATAGTCACTCATTGATAAAAGATTAAAGGGATTATAATTTCATATAATTATAAGAATGGAAACATATAATATAGTATTTAAACGAAATTTATAGTAAATAATTATACTTGGAGAAGAAAGTAAAATGATTCAGAACCCTTAACTCAATTAAGGTTCATAACATAGAGTCGGCCCTTGGAACCTAAAAAAATCTTCAACATCTAGAAGCTTAAAATAAGATAAAATCCATAATAAATATATAATTAAACAATATGAACTAGTTTTAAATATAAATGGTAAGTTGGGCTGAGTATTCATAGGTCTAGTGAGTGGAATCCCTTGGAGTAAAGTACTGATTATTATTTGTCTTTATCCCAAGTTCTCTATTACTTGCTAAATTTTTCCATTGTCTCCATTAATTCTCCACTATAATGGTTAGTGAATTTTTTTGATAAAATCAGTATCTTGGATGCATTTTTTCATCCTATATATATATGATGTCATATTTACCGTATTCCACCATTTTTTATAGTATTTTACTTTTTCTATGAAAAATTATCAAATTTCACCCCTTACATAATATCGATGCCCAAATTCAAAATATTTAATCTATTTTTTTCAAATTAATCCTCTAATTATGTCAAATTTAACTTTTAAATAACCGTTATTTATTTCAAAAAAATAGTCTCATATTAAAATTCACTTAATTAATAAAATAATTTGAATGTTAATACCACTTAACCGCTAGATACATAACTCTTTACTACATATCCATAAGCCATAATGTTAAAGTATTCAAGAAGGTTACATTCATGGGTTGGTTCAATCAACGTTGATCTGGTAATAATTTCCTTTAACATGAATATTTCTTACAGATAATTCCCCTCAAACATAAATTGTTTAAGTTCAAGATATTCCTAGTCTTGGGAAAACCCTTGTGATGTTACCTCCTTTCAAATCATTGACAAATTTACTTCATAAGGGATGTGTCTACTAGTCATGTCCACGATTTATCCCATCATCACTAATTAACTCTTATCATTTTCCTTTTTAATATTGACCAATTATAAAAATATCATTATAATGACTATATTGCTGGGTTTTTTGAATTTAAAATTTCAATGAGAGGGAGGGATAAAAGAGTTTGAAAAAAATGTGGTATGGATTTAGAAAAATAATGAGAGATATTTATTTTCCAAGAGATCCATGTATGGTTCATATAAAAAGGATACCTCATAACACTAACAAGGGGGAAGTTGTGAAGATAGTTTTATCCAAGATTTAGCTACCAATATTGAATAGGTAATGGTGTCTCCATTATGGTAACACAAGTGTCAATGACATTGAATGGTGTTTTAAAAATTAGGAATATATCACTAAAGATAGTGTGATAAGAGATCAATTATATATGATTCCAATTATTGAAAGTATTATTAATGATATCAATTAGGAAGCATGTCTTAGTAATGAAAATTAGTAGTACAAAAAATAGTGAGATCATGGGTGAGAGAAAAAATTCCTTCATGTATTAGAAAATCCTATGAGTGAGAGAAATTTCTATGAGTGAGTAATAAAATTCTTTTAAGTTAAATAAATCATTCAGGAGTGGGGTGAGAGTGATTTTGAGTGTTTAGAGAGCTGATCATTGAGATATATTAGTAATTTTGGATATGATAATAAATTATAGATTTCTCTTGTGGATTAATCTTTAGCAAAACCACATTATTTTTGGGTCTTTTGTGAGTGATTTCTGTTGCGACAACAATATGTCCCCCAACAAATGGTATCAAAGCTTCATGGTTTCTACTTGAGATGATGGAGATAGAGTTACATCAAGGTTTTCATTGGGTATTTATAGATATGACACCAATAATGTGAGTAATTAATCATTTTATTATTGACATGGATGATCCGATGCAGATAGATATCCATTGATGGTGGAGTTGATAATAATGAAGCTGATTATGGTGGATTTGATAGTGATGGATCCAATGATCATCGATACCATAATGATGGAGTTAATTATAGATGTACATTCAAATTTTATATCAAAGTGGATATTTTTTAATTTTTTTCATTTAAAATTTGAAAAATATAGAGATAGAGAAAAATAGATTATAGACTTAGAAAAAATTAGAAACATGGGACGGAGTTTGAAAAAAAAGAAGAGATTTATTCTTTAGAGAGAGCCATGTGTGACTCTAATAAATAGGCTGCATCAGACTACTACCAAGGGAGAAAATAAGAAGATATTTTTACCAAATATGTATTTACATAGATTGATCGGGTATGGGGTGCTATGATTGTAATATCTAAAGTTTCGATGATGGTGAATGAAGCATTGAAAAATCAGAAAGAAGCATCAATTTTGTCTTCTGAAGAGATCCTTGATGTGTGGTTCCTTGTATGAAAATTACTCCTTGTGGAGGCAATCAGAAAGCTCATCTTAGTAATGAAAATAGGTTGTACACAAGATGATGAGATCAGGGGTGAGTGGGAAAATTTCTTTTTGTTTAAAAATTTTCTTTGGGTGAGAAAAATCCTTTGGGTGTGTGGTGAAAGATATTTTAAGTGTTTAGATTGATAATCTCTAAGATATATGTGATATTTTCGATATAATTAAAAATTGGGGGAGTGATTTTTGGCGAAAAATGTCATTCCTTTTATATTGTACTTTTTTAAAACCATCATGTGTATTAGAGAATCCAAGCCATGAAGGTTTTACATTTTACTTTAATTATTTATATTTGTTTTTTGTTCATTTTTGGGTATAATATTCTTAAAAATTATATATATTTGGTTTATATTGTATCATTTTTTTAATAATAAAACATACATATTTATTATTATAAATTTTCAAGTATTCCATGAAAATTTATCTATTTCCATCTATGTTTGTATTTGTGTGTTTATTAGTGTGACTTAAAGAGAATAATACGTTGATTTTTGACACTCCAAATTAATCAAAGTCGTTAGATAATATTTTGTTTGTATTTGAAAACCATTATATCATAACATTACTCATCATAGAGTTTCATAAGAAGAAGAAGTGTGGAGGGTCACATGAGTGTGATGTATGATTTGGTGATGTGGTCGTCAGACCCCTTGGGGTAGAACCCTCTAGCCTGCCAATCATTGCTGATACTATAAATGATCAAGAGAATCTTCATCGATGTCTTTTTGTAGGCCACTAAATTCTTATTTCCATACAACACATTTCCAATGACCGGAACCTCAACACACCAGGACCTATCCACCACCATCCCCTCATCCTTGATTCAACCATTTCCTAGTGCATTCCTCGACTCTGATGTCCACCTCATGAACTCTGCCACCATGTTCTCATGAAGATGCACCCTATCCCCATAAGAAAAAACAACAATGCATGAATCACCGCATCATACTCATATTACCCTCATATAAACCCAAACACCATGTGTGATAAAGAACCATTAAACACACTAAAATAGAGCATCCACACCAACAAAAATAGAGAAGGTTGTCATATAACTTTCTAGTGGTTGGGGTTAGATCTGACATTGCCAGTGAGGACAATATAGGGAATGATGTAGGAGGTTATTAGGTAGTAGATAGAGTTGGTGTTAATTGTGATATTCATTTATTTGTTTTCATATTGAAATAAAAAGTTTAAAATTCTCTCATTCCAATTCTGAATGCATGAAAAAATAATTTTTATTCGAATTATTTTTAAATGCTCAAATATTTTCTTTGGACCTACTTCCATATGGGACTACATACTGTATAAACTTCTTTATTTGGGCCATGTCCATTAGACAACCTATTTCCCACATGCTCCTATGACATGTTGGAAATCTTCTTGTGGTTCGATACATAGTAATTGATAATTCCCCCCACCCATTACATCATCACCATCCATTTTCCTAATGGATAATATCCTTTTTGTTTCATCGATTCGGTGGAATGTGTGTGGTAGGAATTGGTTGGTCATTATATTTTAAGGAACTAACGGTTCCTGGGGTAATTGGTAACCACATGTTCCAGTTTTATCTCTTGTGATTCATCTTTGGATTAACCCCTCTGCTGATACTAGGGTGCTCTCGTATCTGGTCTCCAAACCATATCTGGATGTTTTCTTTTGATCTCTAGTGGTGAACCTCAGTGTCTGCTGAACTCCATGGTACACTATTGGTGTACACCTCCTAGTGGATATTATAAGATAGAAGTTTTGTTCTAGATTGATTACCTAAAGAAAAAAGATCAAATCCCAGGAGGTTTTTGAGTTTTGAGGGTATTCAGTGAACTTTGATAATTTGGAAAAGCTTAGTAAATAAAATTAGAGATCAGGATGGCCAGACAGTTTAGCATCTAACACTATAAGTTACTCTCATTTTTATTCAAATATCTCATTTGTAAACGGTGCATATTCTATGCTACTATTGATGTTTTCTTCTTCTTTTCACTGTAAATATGTTTATGTTTTTGAGAATTAATAAAACACATGTGTGGGTGGTGGTGTTCTTTACATGCATATAGGTCCCCACGGGACTGCATCATGTTTAATATCTAATTTATTTACTCTTTCTTTGAAATAATTTGTTTCTTGTGTTCTATTTGAACGGATTTATAATATTATTCTTTGTTATGAAATTAATTTATTTTGGTTCTTGGGTTGTTTGGGGTTCTGCCCTGATTTTGGTCACTAAACATCCTTATAATGTGGTATCAAAGACCTATTTATTTTTTTACTATCGAATTCAATTGTTTTTTCATGTTTTATTTATTTACAGTTCTGGTTTCTTTTTGATTTTTTTAACTTTAGTATACCTCTTAAATCGTCACTTCCACTATTGATTGAAATTATTCAAATGTGTTATCCCTCTGAATAATGCACTATTTACCAGAGATATTGGTTGGTTATTGGGGGTGTATGCTTACCTTTTTACACAAGAAATCTAGATATACATTATGGGTAAACATGAAAATGATGAGATATGAAACTGATAAATATGATAGTGATAATGAATTTAATTTCTGTAGAATTAAGATGATATCACTTCTTGTATAGCAGGGCCTCATTAATTCCGTTTATGTGACAATAAAGAT
Source organism: Viscum album (assembly GCA_963277665.1). NCBI lineage: Eukaryota > Viridiplantae > Streptophyta > Magnoliopsida > Santalales > Viscaceae > Viscum > Viscum album. The sequence continues at coordinate 193,366,370 of OY728157.1, read as the reverse complement.
TGTTATAACTATAAATAAAACAAGATATCCTGTTACATAATATGTTGATTGTTTCCCTGATGTGTTAGCTAAGGTACATAGCCCCCTTTTATTTTCATTAGGTTATCAAGTCTTTAGAGAAATTTATTATGATTATACTTATGTTGGAATTTGTCTTAAGCATGAAAAAAACTTTACATTACTGCTTCTTTAGTAGGTACTATTTACAAAAAACATCTTTTGTTTACATTTAAAATGAAACTTGGTAATTCAATTAAAGATCATATAGATAAATTTAATAAATTCATGTTATACCTAGCCAACATTAATGTTTCTGTTGATGATGAGGATCAATCAGTGATCATCTTAATCTCATAAAATAATTCATGCATCGCCCTAGTAGAGACTATGATATCTGGTTGAGACTCTACAACCCTAGAAGAGGGTAAATAAGCCCTTATTTCTTAGGAAATAAATTCTAAACCTAGAATCAAATGTGAGGTCAAGAGCTTATTCTCTAAGGGTAGACTTGAAACTAAATCAATGAAGAATCAATTTAATAAAGATAGGAACAAGATAAATAAATAGACCAAAACAAGGAATAATTCTTGGGATAGATTGGTTGCCTATTTTTATTATGAAAATCAGGGCACATTAAATCCTTTTGTAAAGAACTCAAGAATGAGTTGGAGTCTAAAACAACCACTGATATATCCCTTCTTATAGACTCTATTTATGAAACTACCTTGGTCCTTAATGTCTCCACCCATGAACTCAATCAAGAGTGGTTACTTGAATTAGGTTTCTCTTTCTATAAGTTCAATTTTAGAGAGTCATTTCTATAGTTGGTTGAGATGGTAGAAAGAGATTTCCTCTTAGGTAACAACAAGAGGTGTATGGTTGAGGGTGTAGGTTTTATTTTTTTAGAACATTATGACCATACCTACTTTTTTTATGCTTGGTGTATTCAAACCCTCTAAATAAACCTTATTTTATTAAGATTCCTAGACCAAAATATGTTCACCTTTAGTTCAAAAATAGGTTTTCATAGAATCTCTAGTGGATAAAGAACCATTATAGAGGGATCTTTAATAAATGGACTATAGGTATTGAATAGAATGGCCTGTTAATGGTATTTGGGTAGTGTTTATTTAACTAATACTAGTAATACTATGATTTGGTATAGGATATTGGGGCATGTTAGCTCCAAAGGCTTGAGGAACTCAACAAGCAAGGGATGTTGAGTAACATCACACCAAGAAATTTTTCATTTTGTTATGATTGTGTGATGGAAATTCTACGAGGGTTATGTTCATAGGACTGGCATCAAAGCCACCAACCCCTTAGAATTTCTCCACTCTGATATATGGGTTACATATAGGACATTATCCCATGTTAGAGGTTTCTATTTTGTTATCATCATAGATGAATTTTCTAGGAATGTGTGGATTTACATTCTTAAAAAAATCTATTGTTTTACAAACATTAAAAACCTGGAAAAAATTATTTGAAAATTAGAATGGGAAGAAACATAAAACTCTAAGAACACACAATCGGCTTGAATACCTATCCACTAAGTTTATACAATATTATGAATATCAAGGTGTTAAAAGACATATAATAGTTATGGGAACTCTCTAATAAATTATTTTAGAAAAATGAGTGAAAGGGGCTATCCTAGAAAGATTATTTAACATGATTACATGCTCATAACTCCCCTAAATACTTTTGGATAGAGGCTTCTAACACTATTATCCATGTAATTAATAGTTGTCCCTCTTCATCTAATTATTTTAAAACACTTGAAGAATTGTGGACTGGTAATCCCCATTCTTATTCCTACTTAAGAGTCTTTGGTTGTATAACTTATTCTCATGTTAAGAATAAAATATTAGAACCAAGAGTTCTGAAGTGTATCTTATTTGGGTATTCAAAGGGAGTTAAGGGTTATAAAATTTTGGTAGATAAACCAGGTTAAAAAAAATTAAATTGTATGTAGAGATGTTGTCTTTAATGAGTATTACTCTACTAAAACCAAGGATTCCACACTTGGAAACAATGGACCAGCCCCTGGAAAGGAAGATGAAATTGAGAACACAACCTAATATGAGGTTCATGTCCAGCCTGCTCCACCTCCTCCTCATCCCACTACTGAGGCTGGTTTTGAGTCTTCTTTTGATTCAGATTTGGATTCAGAACCTATTTCCCCTATTATGGATTACCAACTAACCTAAGACAGATAATGGAGGGTCTTAAGACCCTATAATAAGTTTACTTAATATGATATGGCATATTATGCCTTCTATATCGACCAGTGACTTGTTGATGATGATCCTAAAACCTATTGGCAAGATTTAAATGAAAAAAGTCAAACTAGTGGGTCTTTTCCATGAATGAAGAAATGAAATCATTAAAAAAGAACCACACTTCAACTATTATGAACAAAAAAACAAATGAAAAAATAATTGCTTCCCAGTGGATCTTTAAAATAAAATAAGATAACACATAATGAAATAAAATCAACTATAAAGAATGATTAGTTGCAAATGTTTTCCTCCAAATAGTGGGAATTTATTACTCTAAATATTTTTCCCTGTTGTTTATCATTCTTCCATTAGGCTCTTATGTTCTTTTATTTCCTATAATGATCCATTAATTGAATAGTAAGATTTTAAAACCCCCTTTTCTCATGGTGATTTTAATGAGAATATTTATAGGAAACATCTTGACGGTTATCCTAATGAATTCAAAGTAAATCAAATATACCTTTTAAATATTTTTTTAATGGCATGACACAAGTCACTATGTAGTGGTAATTAAAATTTTATTCATTAATGTTAGATAAAAAATCCATTAGGAGTCAATATGATACATGTGTTTATTCTAAAACATCCATAACTATATGATTTATCTGTTATTATATATTGATGACATTTTTATCATTTGAAAAAAAAAATGAGCATCATTTCTTATATTAAATCCCAATTAAAATTTAAGTATGAAATAAATGGTTTAGGTTTCTCTAAGAAAATATTGTGCATTGAAATCATATGGGATTGAGTAAATAAATTGTTATACTTATCTCAGAAATCTTATTTTTAAAAAATCCATAAGAGATATATGTTTGAATCTCTCAAACTAGAAAATATACCTCTTAGAAATAATTTTAAAATATAATTAACATAAGAACCCATATATACTATTTATATTAAATATATATCTCAAATACCTTATTCTATTATAGTACGTGGTGTTATATATTGTATGATCTGCCCTCGGCTAGATATTCCCTATGCAATCTTCACTTTAAAGAGATTCACTTCCACAATCGGGAAACCAAAACTAGAATTACCTTAAGTGGCTCCAAATATACCTCTTTATAGATATAATATTTCTTTCTGTTATGGTAAAGATTTGGACTCTTTTAAATTTATTACAGGATATGTAGATGTTGATTTTGCAGGTAACCTTGATACTAGAAAATTCCTCACTGGTAATTTGTTCAGTACCTATAGTGTCTATATTTCACGGAAATTCAACATTCTATCCATTGTTACACTATCAACCATGGAGTCCAAGTATATTTCCGTGAATGAATATGTGAAATATTCTTTCTGGTGGAAGGTTTTGTCATTTTTACTACACATGTACATTGTTGTTACTAATTTTTATTCTGATGGTCAATAAACACTTCATTAATATAGAAATTTACATTTCCCTAATAAATAAAATCACATAGATATTATGATTCATTTTTTAAGAGATATTGTTGAATATGGAACCATGTGTGTCAAAAAGATACACACTGATATAAACCCGATATATAGTTTGACTAAAGCCATGGTCTTATCTACGTTCAAATTTTTATTTGATATATTGAATTTGGTTCCAATTCCATAAACATAGGTGCAAGAACATCACCAATTTCAAATGAAATTTTTGGAGATTTGTGAATTGTGATATTCATTTCATTGTTTTCATATTGAAATAAAATGATTTAAATTATCCCATTTCAATTGATCATGTATGAAAAAATCATATTGATTTGAATTATTTTGAAATGCCCAAAAAAATTCTTTGGACCTATTTTCGCCTTACACACCATACCGTATGGGATTTCTTATTTGGGCCCGGGCCTTTTCCCATCCCATTTCCCACATGATCAAGTGGAATTATAGATATATAATTGTTGTTTTATCTATATCTGTTGATAATTCTCATAGTCCATTGCATTATCACCATTCATTTGTCCTGATGGATAAAAACTTTGTTATATCATCAGTTTAGCGGTGTGTGTGTAGCGAGACTTGGTTGGCCATTCTGTTTCTAGGAACTGAAGGTGTCATGTAGAATTGATCACAACCAATGTCAGTCTGATCTTTTGAGATTCACATTTTTTTCCACTATTGTTGGTTCTCTAGTGTTCACATCTCCAGTCTCCAAACCCTATCCAAATGTTTTCATCCGATCTCTGGTGGTGATCCTCTGTGAATACAAAACTCCACAGTACATTACTAGTGTACCTCTCTTACGGGAGCTTCAAATAATGTGGTCTTGAATAAAGAATATTACACAATGAATAATATCCAATCCATGTCGCCCAGTCTGCATGATTAAATAAACTATGCAGGGTGTTGCAGGGCTCCTCAGAGAAGAGCGCATGGATTATTGACAATTTTTTTAACTGTGAACTGAATCATGCATGGGGTGTCTTCCCTAGGTATAATGGGATACACAGTTACAACATGTATAGAAAAAACATTCTCCTGAATTGTGTATCCCACTATACATGCAAAGTATGAGTCGCATGGTTAATGCACAGTTTTTTTAACTCTGTGACCAAACCTGGAACCACATTAAATTTTGGTTGATTGTCATTTTACCTTCCTTATATTTAACTCCTATCCCTTTATTTTTCAAATCCAGTGAAAATCCCCTCTATAATTGATTCAGGTGCCAAGGTGACACTCATACTCATCTCAACCAATTCCTAAATGCACCCTCTAAGGGGTCATTATATCACGAGGGGATCTAGAGTTCCCTAGGTCACAATATAGACAAAAGCCCACATGGGTGCCTCAGTATTAAAATAATTTCTTGAGTTAACCCTTGTCAAAAAAAGGGTATAGCATCTCTCAATATCATTTTCATCACAATACAACCTTATTAGCCCTATATGATAAGTCATACTCACATCATTCTCAAGATATGGGTCAAGCCTATCACCCATCAAAAGTCATCACTGGGATAGTCATTACACACCCAACCCATCCATATTCTACCAATGGGAAAACCACCCAGGTACTCACATCTCAACAGGGGAATAACCTACACTCCATGATCATCTTAACTAGACCAAAGGCTATAAGGCATATCATGATTCACTGAGGCCTACTAGGCCCACTCACTCCAACAAATCACATTTCTCTAAACAGAGGTCTCCAAGTTACCTATACTAAGGGCCACCAGGATTTCTTAATTAATTAGAAACCCACCCATCATAGTCATTGTATCTTAAGTAATAAATTTATCATCTAGGACTCTACTATTAGAGGTCAATGCATTGTGCCAATGTATATGGTTCCTTGGTGGACCTTGGCACTTGGTGCAATCCATTCATATAAATTTATTTTTTTATTAAATAATTTATATAATTTTAAAAGTTTGATCACCCTTAGTGGTTATGCCACACATATCATATTTCATATAAAACATGCATTATAGTATATGGGAAATGCATAAGGACCACCTACGTAATCCATGAAGTTATTCCCTTTTAATCATCACCTGGTAGCTCTCATATAGGCTTATCCAAGATCAAACCTATATCTACCCTCATTAAGAGGTCCTAACTCAAAAACATCATCTAAATTAATTAATTATAATCCATCATAATTAATTAAATAATTCCAAACTAATTACTCAATTTAGTATTAAAGGTCATAATCTCTATAACTCATCAATCCATAACTAAACACGAAAACCCCAAGGAACGGGGTGCTATCTACACCCAATACCCACCCAAACATAATCCATAAAAAATTCACATTTCAATTACCTAATTAAAAGTAAAATTTCATTCAAATTAACCAATAAACCCAAATAATGCTATAAAGTGACATAATATAATTGAAACTATGTGCAACGGTGTGCGGACATTGTATTGGGGCGTCTTTTATACAAGCCATGAAAAATCCCCATCATTTACAAATGATTTCACCATGATTTGATAAAATAATTAATTAAACCATAGGATGATAAAATTGAAATAAGTTTAATCAAGATAAACTAAGGGTGGAGGGAAGAAGAGGGAATGATTCACCATAAATCATTGAAAATTTCAACATTGATCACCTCAAATATAATGGGGATTGAAGGAGGATGAGGGGAGGATTCCTTTGGCCCCTATGTATGTGAGGAGGAAATAATAGGGGATAAACACTTATAAATTCATAAGATAAGTTTCATAATTTTCTATATTTTATAGGGTCTCATAGATGGATGAGTAGTTAGGATACATGGTATGCCAACCCATGCACTAACCGTGCAATATGATCTATAACATCCCACATAGTTTTTCTGTAATCATGAATTAACTATTTTCATCACCCTTAATCTAATCCAAGACACATATTTTCCTTTTAAAATCACAAAGTTAACCCTTCTAACCAGAAAAACCAACAATGAAATATTATAAAATTAATTGTAAACCTCTATATGTTTAGGGTGATCGGTTGTTTCCCTAAAATATTCACACCAAACTATGAACCAAATAATAAATAATCAAAAACTTTTAAAATTTAACCACATAAACCTAAGAATCACCCTATCTCCCAAGACCATTCATCCCTCAAACCATATAAAAACAAATTGAAATTCTCCAACTCATTGAATTTCAATCCAATACTGAATTCGAAAAATGAACCCTACTTCAAAATTAGAAAAATTATAATTCCTTATAAAATTTATAACTCACTTGGTGTGTTGTTTTAATAACTCTATACCATTTCACTTATCTTTCCCAATAATCCTTTGTGTCCTTTATACTAACAATGCTGGCCTACTCTACTTGTTCGTTCATATTCATCTTTTTGTGTTCAACTATGGAACACCGAGTGAACTTCAACTATGAAACTCCTAACACGAGGTGAATAACACATTAACTATTGATTCACCACTCATCACCATCATAGAAACATGAATATAGTTCTTACTCATTCCTTTCTATCCAAATACACTATACTATCATCAACCAGTTCATTATTGATCTTATAGTGCTCTCCACAATAAGATTTGGAACATAAAGGTTGATTCTGAGCCATGGTGCTCTAAACCATAAGAATAACTTTTCAAAACACATTTATAATGATTATATGACATGCTCAATAAGATATCCATATCACCATATCAAACAAAATGAATTTTGACGAATCAAAACTACTCTAAGTGACAATTCTCAAAGGTTATTGGCTTCATACACCAACATGTAATCTCATTACCACTCAAACATGATGCATCAACACCTCATAGACATCTCAAGATCGTTAAATTCCCCCACAAAATTATAAACCCTATATTAAGTGTAATTACATAGTTAAGTCACCAACCAATCAAACCGGTTTTGTTCTCTCATCCGGATAACTAATGCACCATTAATCTGACTCACGCTCAGACCATATCAAAATCATCTAGAGCCTCGTTACAATTCTAGGACTCTTTCCAACATCAAATCTGAATGTGAAATACAGTTTCCATTAAGAAAATAGATAAAACACATTTCACATGCACAACAACACCCTAGATCTACTTTTATTATCCAATTACTAGGTTCATCACAATCAAAACCATACCCACACAGGGTTTTACTTCATCATCCTAGTTTCAATCCATTACTCTGTGTAATGACAAGACATGGTCATCCCACTCAAGCTTGAGTGACAATAAAAAACATCTGTCACCATCAGTTATTGGCTCATTAGGAACACCATCCTCAACACCTTCTAAATTTATATCTATAATGAGTGTCACCCCCTCTGTGACCAATGGTACACTCCCCACCATATGTATTTACTTATACCACTCCTCAAGTACAACCACAATAGGTTCCATCATCACATGTGTGATTCTACTCTAGAGACATAGCTACCACTATAAACTCTTTACACTAGTCCATTCATGATGTCATTATCATTACATATACATCTCCACTCATCTAAAACAAAATATCTAGTCACTAAACATTAATCATTCCGTCATAATACCTAACTCATAATACGGGCATGGCATAACCTTAGGTCAAGAACATCACCGAACCCAAAACCCTATCCAACATCCCCTTTCACCACATGGAAAAATATACAATTTAATAAAAACTCTTATAAAACCATGATTGTAAATATTCATCATGTTTTGTGGTCCATAACTCACACACAGTCTAATAATGCCACATAAAAAATTTTACCATGCAAAATGAGAAAGTGTTACACCTCAGTATCATCCAAATTCAATGGTCATATACTCTAATAAAACCCATTCAGACATTTTGAATCATTATCCCATGCGTCCCATGTCATAAAATCCAAGCTCATTTGCTTAAACCACTAACCATGCTCCTCAGTATGTCATTATAACCTACCTAGAATCCCCCTGAGTGATCATATTCAATATTGGGCATTACACCTATGCCATATTCCACTGCACGATCAACCACCAACTGGAATTGTCTCAAAACCTGAATCATATACCCACACACTAACCACACTAATGAAAGCACATCCAAAACCAACATGTTCAAGAATCATACCAATCTAACCCTTAAAATCTATTCCTGACACCAAAACATTACCACTCAAGGTGGTTTTATCTGGAAAACACAAGGCATCCCATGTGACTTCAAAATATACCTGGTAGAAAAAAATAGGAGTCAATCTCAATCCAAAGAACAAACCCATGATTCACATATCTAAAGTCACTCACATTCCTGATATAACCCCTATCATAGGTTACCCTCACATATCAAATATCATCTAAAATATAGTACTCGGATAATCAATATCCCATGTTTTATCTCAATTGAACTATGATCTCCCACCTAGAACAAAAACCATAGTTCTCAAACAATTCAAAGCTCATGAGGTACACCTATGATATTTTCTTACCATTATAAGAAAAATCACTAGCCTAAACACTCATTCCTGGGTTCTCACAAACATATATATACATATTAAGCATCACATGTCGAGTCATAAACCTACTAGGGGAAAATCCTCACTGGACATCCTTATACGAGACTACCCCCTCAAGAATCATGATCTAATTTTTTCCTCATTGGGCCTCCACAATGGTAGACACACCCATTATAATTACCATAACATATATGCACATACGTACAAATAAGGACATCACCCTACCATGATCCATATAGAGTAAACCATCGTCATATGGTTTATTTAAGTAGAATGATGCCAAGAAGATATATTGGAGCACATCATATAGGTTTTTGTTGAGTATTTAAATAACCGAACCTATTTATTTTAGTATTAGTACCAAAACCTCCCACTAAGGGCTCATCAGTATGGAATCTAATTATCATACCAACCTACTAGGGTTAATATAAATCCATTTTTTCTAGGGGTATGCATATCTAGAAAGGATCACCTCATTATAGATGTAAATGATCTGTCATCATAAAGAAAATACATTATGTACTAGATTAATATAATTACACCACCAAGTAATATGGGAAAACTTTATATAATTTCTTATAGATTGTTTAAAATAATAAACCATCATAATTAGTGATACCAATTACACTCTAGAATACAAATTTAATGTGAATCCATTATTTAAAAATATTATGCATTTACATGGATTCTTACCATTGGGGCAGGAGACATAAACCACAACAAATCATAAAATCTAAAAAATAAATTATGATGCACTAGGTGAAATAAAACAAACATAATCCTAGACTTATTATTAGGAAGGGTGTACATGAAACACCAGTATGATATCTATCACATGTTCCAACACATTTCTATGTTACCTATATACCACAAACCCAAATAATAAGATAAAAAAAATCTAGATAACTCTATGATATCAATTACACAAGATTTGATACCACTTTGTAATATCACTATCCCAGTACACTCTGAATGGTAACCAGAATGGGTCAGCATGTGGCCTTGGGTATGCCTCATCATTCACAAGAGGTGACTGACTACAAATGGGGGTCACTACTTGAAAATAACCCTATACCCATAGTATTTATTAAAACTATGGGTATTGGGGTGTCCTATATCCACAGTTTTGGAAAAACATCGGTAAAGTTATAGTATTGGGATCTATTACCATGGTTTATAAAAACCATTGGTATAGGTCACCTATACCCACCGTTTGGGGTGACACCGTGGATATAGATTTTCTTTGCGGACTGATACTCGTAGTTTTCCAAAACTATTGGTATAGGTGTTTCTTTCATGGCCTATAACCACGGTTTTAGTAAAAAAGTTGGAATATGGTATTTTTCGAAGACCTATACACATGGTTTTGTAAAACCGTAGATATAAATTTGGTGGGGAAAAAATCTGTGGGAAACAAAAAATTTTGGTGGGAAAACATATACCCATGGTTTTCATTCCTATACCCACGATGTTAATTAATATATTTAAATAGATAAAAATATCTAGACAAATACACTACCAGCATAGTTGGTGAGGTTCTCAATCTTGCTTCAGCCGGTCTTGTGTTCAAATCACGTGGGATTTTTTTATGATACAATGTGGTCTAATAATATATTTGATTATGTGTGGATATAATAAACAATAAGCTGCATAGACTGGTTGGTTCTCCACGGTTGATCACGATGGAAGGACATGGGATCGAAACCTGCCACCAACATTTTATCCAAAATTAATACAGATTAATATATTTAGAAAAATATTGATATATATAATCTTAATTGATTTAGCATAGTGGTAAGATGGTTTGGCTGAAACGTGTAGCATTTGGAGGTCACGATTTCAACTCTCCCTACTTTAGTTTTCTGTAAAATTAATACCCAAGGTTTTAAAAATGTGGGTAAAATCCATTAACATTGTGAACAAGGGTGCATGAGGATTAGACAGCGTAGGAAAAAAAGCTATACCCACGGTTTGACAAACCTTGGGTATAGGCTGGGGATCTATCCCGACACATCGGTTGCTCACAGTTCCCAAAACCATGGGTATAGGCTATACCCACAGTTCTGGGGGCAGTACACATGGTTTAAAACCATGGGTATATGTCATTTTTCCAGTAGTGGGTCTAGGGTATTAATGTTGGGAGACTATACACCCATATTAGAATGTGTAATAATTTTGGAAATAAACCATACATTATCCACAATAATAAATCAAAGTACATGGAAGAAATAAACAAGAATAATCAATAATAAATGTCATATGAAGTAAACACTCTTACAAACTAATTTTCATTCCTCCATAAAATGATTCATCATCCATTGGGCCGATCACATATATTGAATAAATAATAAGATAAAAGATATTAAGGCTCTACTAACATCCTTGAACCTCTCCTCATCATAATATCCAACCCCATCTGAGATATCCTACTTGATCAAGTAAATCCAAGTCTATACCCAACATGAAGCCATGATTATTGAGGTATACTCAAGTTCCATGTGGCATGACTTCCTAAGAAATGTGTGTGTACAAATCAGTCACGAACCAGTAATGTAGTCTCATATATAAATAATAAATACATTATTTGTGTGTTTGGCATACTCAACTGAATAAATAAAATATAGTGTATTATCATAAATACAATAATCATTGTCAATACTCAAGTTCTAACATGAAACCTAGGATCCAATATACCTATATTTTAGTGTTTTCTAGTAACTCTTAGAATACAACATAATCATTACAACTAATAATTGGTGAAACCGTCATCACCCATGTGTTTATCCTTGGAGGTCTATAGTATCAGTTGTATGTCTAACCCCCTAGGTGGTAATCTTATGAAATCTAGTAGTCATAATGCATAAATCCATCCCCTAGGAGATAATCCTAAGAAATAATTCAACATCAGGAATCGTTACGGACACCTAGGTGTGACCAAAGGCTGTCATAAGAATCTGGAATCATAAAAAACTCCTTTTGGGTGACCCTTGGACATCATGATCATCAGGCGTCACCACTTTCCCAAGGATGTAATCTTAGGTGATTGATTATATCATGAATAAATTTCAACTCTTTAAAGGTTACCCTAGGAAATCCATATAACCTCAGTCATAAAATCCAAATCCTAGGAATCCTAGGTATATCATACAAAATAGAAAACTCTAAGGGTTAGTACATTCCTCCCATGATATCTCAAAATAATAATGAAAATACATGTTGGCCATCTTCTCAATCCTATCTAACATAAATGTTATTGTACACTGTAGAAAGTTACTTTAAATCATCCCTATAGCCATATAAAACACACATAATCTCTTCAAGTTCTTAGGTGACACCCACAATAAACTATAATAATTCCCACATGCACCTCATATAGAGGAATTATATCATTAGGGAATCCTTTGAGGTCATTTTGGTCACAAAATAACACAAACACCCATATGGGATCCTCAATCTCAGTCTCATATCTTAGGCCAACACCCATCACTCAGAGGGAATATCATCACTCTGCATCATAATCATCAAATCATGGTCTAACTAACCTTACAAGACAAGCCATACTATAATTAGTCTCTAGATATGGATCAAGATTTTCTCCCATCAAGAGTCAAAAATTAGCCATTCCTCACCAAACTAACCCATCGAAATTATTCCTAGGGCACACCCACCTAGATGATCAAATCTCAGTTAGAGAAGAATACTGAACCCATTTCCAGCTCAACATGACTAAAGGTTATGAGGACTCTCAATTTTCATTGAGGTCTAATAGGGAAACTCACTCTAACTTCTCACATTCTTCTCCTTATAGGTTTCTAAGGAACATATACAAAGGGACACTACTTTTACTTAATTCATTCAAAATTCACCCCCGAATATTCAGGTATCTTAAGAAATGAATTTTTTATCCTGACCTCATCCATCACTTGATGAGTAATCAATCCATCGCACAAGGGTTCTTAGTATCTCTTGGCATTTTTTGAAATGCATTCATAAACATTGAATTTATTTATTAAAAAAATACATAATTTGAACAAGTCAATCAACCATGGTGGTTAGAGTGCACATATCACATTCCATATAAATCATTCATAATACCATTACAGAAATTGATAACTACCACTTTACTAAACTATAGAGTTATTCCCTTTGAATCACCACTTGAGATCTCTCTTATAGGCTCATCCAATCTTAATCATTCATTTATCATCATTTATAGGACCCAACACAATACAAGAAATTAAAACTAATTAATTATAATTATTTATAATTTATTAAACAATTTAAAACTAATTATTTAATTTATTACGAAAATACATGATGCCTAAAAATTCATTGATCCATAACCTCTCAATAAAGCCTCAAGCAATGGGGTGCAACCCACTCACGACACGCACTTAAACCAATGACATGCTAAAGGCCCAACCCAATTACCTGATTTAATAGTCAATTTCATAAAACATTTATATAAACCCAAAATAATTACATATATTTACATACCTAAACTAAAATGGTGTGTCAAAATGTGAATACATCATCTTTGGATGTCCTATAATAACTCCAAATGAAAGCCCCATGATTTTTAGAAAATTTCACCATGTTCTGGTGAAATCTCCATTGAAACCCTAGATAGAGAAAATTGATATTTTTGGAATCAATAGAATGTATGATAAAAAATAGGTAGATGGAGATAATTACTTAAAATTGTAATACCCCTATAATTTAAAAAAAATCCTATTAGAATAAACTTAATTTTTTTGATATCTTTCATTACACACAACAACATCTTTCTTTGACCGCTTCTGTTACATGCAAGACTATGTTTTATTGAATATTATTAATATTAGTAGTTAAATTGGAATTTATAAATAGGATTAAATATCTTATGAAAATATACAGTTTAATACATTGGTAACCGATTAATTAGAAATAAATATAAAAAATGAATATAAAAACAATTTTATAAGAAATATATTTATGCGCTGAAGGCATTTTATATTGATGAATTAATATCATTAATATTAGTGAGTGATATTAATGAAATTTTTATATTATATATTTTATAATTTTTTTGGCTTTCTTTCTATATATTTTATAGGCATAATATAAGAACAAATCTAAATTTATGTATAAAAAGATATATTTTTTGTAAAGGTTGTTTTGTTGCCTTTTAGTGGCTCATTTGTTTTAAAAATAAATTTTGAAACTTCTATAAATATTATTTTTAAAAAATAATTTTTAAAATAGTAATATAAAAAATTATCTTTGGGTAAATTTTTGGTATTTTTTGAGAAGTTTTATTTTTTGATGAATAATGAAAATACTTGATTTTAAATGAAAACTACCTTTTCATCTAAATAATTTATAATGATAAATTTTAATTTTAATTGATCTTAATATTAAAATAGATAAATTTTTGATATATTAATCTAATTAATTTCATTTAAATCATTTTTATATTGAATTTAGATATAAAAACTTACGAAACCTTTGAACATTTTCACTTTAAAAACTCGCTTTCTCATTCTGTCTGTGGTATTAATTTTAATTTTTTTTTCAATTTTGTGATTTTAATATGGATAAATGTATTTATTATTTTAATTAATAATAATTTATAATTTATAATATGTTCAACTTAATATATTACCAAAATGATTAGTTAAACTAGTTAAAATTAACTACAATGATTAAGAGAAAATGAGTTTACTAGGGGACTAAAATTTAAACAAAAGGGGGAAAATGACCAAGAAACACGTCCAAAACACATTTGATATAAATATTTAGAGCTTATACCTTATAGTATCTATATTGGCTTATAATTGGGTCCTAGTGACATGAAAAAATCATTGGTGGAATTAACTCTTTCAAAAAGATACAAGTGTGCCACTCACACTACTTATAGATGGCCTTCCCATATCCTCTTCACTTTTCAACATCAATCCAATTTGGTTCAGACAATAAATTCCAATACAACTCTTAATATTTCATTAATATTATCCTAGAATACTTATATTTTTCATAAATGAAACATAATAAGGCACTAGTGAAAACCTAAGAAGGATACCCGAAAAAGATGTAATGTTCTTTTATAAGAATATTTATTTTATTTCATTATACACCTCCTTAAATTTCATTTATACCATGATTATATAATATAATTATTATCATAAATATACTGATATGTTGTTATGTTATGGTTACTACATTAAACATCACACAATTTCATTAAATGGGTTACGAAATCATCATTTGTGTGTACGATGGACGACAGCCTTGCAAACCGAGGTCGTTCATTATTCCATTACCACCTTTAAAGGATGGAAAAATTGATGGATTTAAAGTTAATATATAATAAATATGATGCTTATGATGTTTTTAACCTTCTATAATTATTTCATTATACATTCCTTTATTCTTTAAATTTTTTATGAATATGATAACATCGCTCATGTTTACAGCGGACTACCGTCTCTCGAAGCGATGTGAAAAGTTCACGCTTTACATGGAATATATAAAAGATGTATTTAATAATAAAATATGATATGTATGAAATAATAGTGTTATTTTAATACTATATATATATCATTTTATTTTATTTTTTTAATACGACATGAAAATGGAAACAACTTTCATGCGTATATACGACCTACCATCTCTATTAATGGTGTATTTAATTTCATATCACCAAAATTTATGGAATTATATAAATATATATATAATAATTAGATAATCTATTTAAATCATGTTTTATATTATGGATATTATGAAATCATGATCATTGTAAGAGGAACAAAAAATAAAATGTAAAAATATACTTGAAAAACAAAGCAATTAACCCCCAAAAGAATGAAAATAAAGAATGGTTATTAAAAAATGGGTGATATGATCTTATAAAAAGATATTATAAGATATTATAAATATTAATATGTTCATTTTATAATCTAATATTTTACATAAAAACATTATACATTAGGTTAATGATTGTTCAACCAAAAGGAAGCATGAGGTAAGATATTTCATCTCAATTTACATTCTATTGAGATTTAATTGTTATTATGAACCAATTTGGTTTTATAAAGTTTATATACATAACATTTAAAATTTAATATCATTGATAATTCTTTATTCATGGTATTTTTTATTTTAATTTTAATTATTTCATCGAATGTGATTTCATTTGAAAATTACCAAGTGATAAAATTTATTGTGAAATATCACTTTCTTTTGGGATTGTAAACATTATCTTGAAATAATAACTTTATTATAATAAATTTTCTTCGGAAATTAAATTATTTTTAAATATATATATTCATTTTTAATTTATAACATTATTTCCTAAAACTTATACCCTTTATACATACGTTTTTTCTTTGAAAGTTATTTGATTAACTGAGGAAATATTGATAAATTTGTATCCATAAATCATTGAAGATATTTAATAAAGAACATATTTTAAGAATTAAATTTATTAATAAATATATGAATAATACCTCAGACTTATATTACATGGGTTGAGGACCATTTAAAGTAATCCCCCTGATGCATCAACAGTCTCATGAAATGAATCAGTTGGCCAAATCCGATGGGTCTTTACGGAGTATGTTTAAACTGTCTTGAGAAATGTCTTAATTGTAAATCTTGAATGTTCCTAGGTAACACGATGTACAATATTTAATAAATTTTTTCATTTATAATTCAGTTTTTATTATTTTCCATGATATCTTTTCCTTTGAAATTATCTATGGATGCATTTCATTATCATTTTATTGATTAAATGTCATGTACTTAAGTTATTTATCTGGTAATATTGATTATTTCTTATACAGATATTTATGTGGAATATGTGTTTTGTTATCTACCATTCCATATTTATTATTATTATTGATTAATTGTAGACCCATTGAACATAACTTCTACTGATCATTTTAGATCACTCTTATTTATTTCTTTTCCATGGATATAAAGATGAATTCTCATAATGAGTTTCAAGGATCTAGAGATTTAAATATTATTATCTTTTATTTTCTCTTCCCAAGGCAATAAATTAAGGCACTAGCTCTAAGATACTGGAGTCTAGGTCATTATTGTTGGTATTAGAATATGGTGAGTATAATACATGAGAAATATATTTAGGAAAACATATATTAGGGAACATAACCCTACGATTGAATTTAAGGATAAGCATATAATAAAATCATACTGTTTTGGTAAGGTGTTGATTATACGGGTCTTACTAGAGATACATCTATGTCTAGATACTATAATTGGATTTTGTTCTGGTATAAATTTACCTATTGGTAATAAATATGAAAAGGGTGTGTCGGTTTTGACTCAACATTAAACAGGTACATAACGACATACCATACTGTGCACTTGGTTTGACAATCCTAGGGGACATTCATTGGATAATTTACATTTTCTTTGAAAACCATTATGAATTATTTTAAATTAAAAATATCCCAAAAGAATCCAAAGTATACGATTTGGATATTAACAATGCTTAAATTTTTAATATCTGTAGACCATTACACAGTTTTTGGAATTATAAATTATGATTTAAAATTCATTTTTTATGAGATAATTTAGTATATGTAATTGGATAAAAAGGTCATCTAGATGGGATAATGTTATAAATTATCATGGACAATGTAGAGATTTCCCTACTGAGGAAACCAATATAGCTAGTATTATAATTAATAAAATCATTTCTATATTAGGTAAGATTAATCAGGTTATGAAAAATAAACTTTCCCAGATGGAGAAACATATTCCACAGTGATATTCTCCAATGTTGGATCACATTATGTGATAAAATCCCGTATCATTTAATGGTAATACTAATTAAATTGTATTTTAAATATGGATAGTATATATGGATAATATGTTTATGGATTTTGTATGTGGTGAAAAGGAAATGGTTAAACTTTACATGTATTTTCACAAAAGTGATGTTTATCAATGGTGCTCATCGTTCTTGAATACTATAGAGGAGGAAGAAATATAAATCCTAGAATGGAAAACATTAAAGGATACATTCATTAATAAATATTTTCATCATGAGAAAAAAATTGTGATAAATATAATGTTCCTTATAATAACAAAAAATTATAAAGAAAGTTTCATAGATTATGAAGTTACCTTAACAAGGCCATCCAGTTATGCCACAAATTACATATGTGACATAGAGTGCAAGATTAACCATTTTATTGAAAAGCTCATGCCAATTCTATGAAGGCCATTGGTCTCTCATTTTTTTCATATGATTAAATAATTTTTTATACCATCAAAAAGGAGAACATATTCTCTAGATCCTACATATTCAAGGGAAACCAAAATAATAACATGTCATTTGAATATCAAGAAAAAGGAAATTCATAAAAACAGAATAAGGAGATGAAGGTATTCGCATATTGTGAAAAATATGGAAGGAATCACCCGGGGAAATTCTTGAGGGGCATGAGATTTTTTTATAATTATGGTAAAATGGTTATCATGTTAAATAATTTAAGGGGAAGAAGGAAAACATTACTATTCAGTGTTACAACTACAAGGAGAAGGGGAACTATGAAAACAAATTCTCTAAGTGTTTAGGGAATATACTATAGAAGAGGACAATGGGAGATGACCAAGATTATGTGATCACTATAATCGATGAAGAAGTACACAATGATGTGTTTAAGGGAAATTAATCATATCTTTAATTTTATAAAATTCAATATTTGATTTTGTATCATCACACTTTTTTATATCTACCAAGTTTTCCATGAAAATCAAGGATTTCCCTTTTGATTTAATATTTTAATTATTAGTAGAAACTCCTTAGTGAAGTCTCCTTGTAACAAAGATGTGTCAAGAATTCCCCATTATGAAACATAAATGTGGTTTATTTGTTGGCCTTACTTTCAAACAAATGATGGACTTTGATATAATTCTTGTTATGGACTGAATTTCAAAATATGATGCAAAAATTTGTTGTAAAAAGCATGAAATAATGATTTTTGAGGAATATATGAAACTCCATATCTTTAGAGAAGAAACTTTATCATATTATTATTATCGAGATCCACCCCCAGCAGATATGTGGAATAAAATTATTAGGGAAGAAGAGAAAACAACATCTACGGATGAATAATTTAATCCTAAAATTAAGGATTTCCGTGTTATAAAGGGATACATTGATGTATTTCCTAACTAATTTCCAAGAAATCCCCTAGATCATGAAGTTGAGTTTTCCATTTTTTTAATCCCTAATGAAATATCAATACCATATACTCCCTATAGAATGAACAATATGTAATTAGTGTAGATGAAGAAACAACTAGTGGATTTGGTTAATAAGACATTTATCCAGCCTAGTGTTTTTATGTGGTGTGCACCTAATATCATTATTAATAATAAATATGGATCCATGAGGCTGTACATTGATTATAAGGAAATCAATTCTATTATAATAAATAACACATATCTTCTACCTCTCATTGACTACCAATTTAATCTAATTCATAAAGCCCAATATTTTTTAAAGATTGATCATTATTCTAGGTATCATCAATTGTGATTAAATAAATAATATATTCCAAATATATCATTAAAAATGACGTATGAACATTATAAGATTACATTTATGTCATTTGGATTGACTAATGAACCGACTTTTTTAGGGATATAATGTATATATTATTCAAAGAATATCTTGATGATTTTTTTGCAGTATTTATTGGTGGTATTTTAGTTTATTCTAAAATTTTGGGGACTATGAGAATCACTTAAAGATCATTCTTTAGACTCTTATAAGGAATGAGTAATATGGGAAATTTAGTATGTGTGATTTTTTAATTTAGGATGTTTCTTTTATTGTATATATTGTATCCAAAAAGGGAATCTATGTTAATCCTACAAAAATAAAGGAATTTATAGAATGGCCTACACCAATGAATATAATTAAGGTATGTAGTTTCATTGGTTTGGCAGGTTAATATTGGAGAAGTGTTCATAATTTTACCTGATTGGCTAACCCATTAACTAAGATTACACATAAAGGGGACGAGTTTTTTTGGAAAAATGAATGTGAATAATTTATTAATGAACTAAAGAGTAGATAGGTCAATACACTAATTTTGAATCTACCATATATAAGTGATGGGTTTGTGATTTATAGTGATGCATCCAATAAGAGACATGGTTGTGATTTAATAAAAAATGATAATTTTATTTCATATGTATCAAACAAAATTGAATATTCATGAATTGAACTAGACAACTCACGATCTTGAGTCGGTAGCTGTGATATTTTCTTTGAAGATGTTTAGACATTATCTCTATGGTGGAAGATGTGAGATATAAAAGGATCCTAAAATATTAAAATACATATTTTCATAGAAAGAGATCAATATGAGACAAAGATGATGGCTTGAACTATATATGTATTATGAATTTTCAAAACACTACCACCTAGGTAAATAAAATAAGGTACTAGTTTCAATGAGTTGGAAATATCATGGAATTCTCACCCAAATGAGGATTGATATGGATCCTACATTCATGGATCTAGTAAATATAGAAATGGGAAATACTAAAAAAGGGTATACATCATTAATATTTCAAATTAATGAAAACAAAATTATTAGAGAATATAAATAATTATCAATATGTTAATGAGAACATCTAGATGAAAATTAATGAAATGAATGATGGGAAATTTGAAAACTTTAGCTGTGAAGATAGTGTTTTGAAAATTGGAAAGAGATTATGTGTTCCATCTATACCTAAGATGCAAACAGAATTGTTGGATGATTCTCATCGATCAAATTTCTCTACATAACCTAGTAGCACAAAAATGTATAGGTATTTGAGAGAACATTTTTTGCAGGATAACATGAAGAGCGAAATTGTAAATTAAGTGCCTAGATGTTTGGTTTTTTTAATAGTGAAATCCATGGGATGGAAACCTAAAGGTTTCATGATACCTCTTTATATTCCTATATGTAAATGGGATGAAATTACTATGAACTTTATCATATTACTAGCAAAAGATCATAGAGAGAATGATGAAATATGGACTATCATTGATGGACTAACCGAATATGAATAGAACCTTACTATAAAAGACGATTTACCTCTTCAGCACCTTCGAATGATCTATATTAATAAAGTTGTAATACGTCATGAAACACCTCTATCAATTATTTCTAATCAAGATCCCTATTTTATGTTATAATTCTAGAAGTTTATTTATAAGGATATTGATACTGAGCTTTATTTGAGCACCTCTTACCATCCTCAAACTGAGGGACAATAAGAAAGGACCATTCACGAAATGGAAGAAATGATGAGGTCATTCTCACTCAAATTTAATGGTATGTGGGATCAATATTTACCTCTTATAATTTTTTTTATAAAAATAGTTTCTATTCATATATTCTAATGGTTCCATATGAAGCATTATATGGAAAGAGATGTCACACTAAAACGTTTTTGGATGAATTTGGTGAAAAGAAACTCATAGTACTAGAACATGTTAAATAATGAACACTGAAGGTAAAGGTTATTCAATCTCACATTAAAGAATCTCAAAGATGAAAAAATATTGATGACAATAATAAGAGGAAGGATTTTTAATTACTTGTGGGAGATCATGATTTTTGGTAAGTATATCAATGGAAGGGTATTATAAGGTTTGGAAAGAAATGGAAATTGAGCCCCAGGTACATTGGGTGCTTTGAAATTCTTGATAGAATCGGAGTTTTCACTAACAGTTTGGAAAAGTCTCCAAACCTCTCAAAAGTACATGATTTTTTCATATATATTTTCTAAGGAAGTACATGTCTAACCCAACTCATGTGATCACCTCTCATGAAATTGGGTTGGAACTCAATCTATCTTACTTGAAGAAACCATCCAAATTCTTGAAACTAGAGAGAAATTATTGAGGAATAAAACAAATTTTCTGGTAACGGTACACTGAAGGAATCAAAAAATAGAGGAAGCAATGTGGGAACTAGAAAATATTATGAAGCATAAATTGTAACATCATATATTTTATCAAAGGTACAAACTATTCAGTTTTGGTTCAATTTCCTTTATTTGGATCTTATAATGATGCCTAATGGATTCAAGGGGGTATCAGGTGTGTTCAAGGCTCATTCAGAGCCTATATACCAAAAAATTAAAGGGCTATATTGGGCCATATGGTTTATAAAAAACACACAGCCCAGACTTCATGGTTTCCCAAAACTGTGTCGTTGTATATAGTGGGGTGTTGTGGCACACACAGTTTTTCTACAATCAAGCGACCCCAAGAGCATGCCCATGTAGCATAATACATGTTTTTTACAGTGGATGTTTCATTTTTTTCACATGGTTAGACAAACAATGTTCCTAACCATGTGGGGTGCCCCTTTGAAGTAGTGGATTGGCGCATAATTGGCACACAGTTTGGACAATCATTCAGTGAAACCAATTTCCCTTGTTTTGATAGTGAAATATATATTTTTTCCGTAATAAATGTTTTAAACCTTCCTATTCTTTCTCCCTCTCTTCTCTAGTGGTGAAACCACCCTCCTTCATTCACTAGCTCTGCCTCCCCTGTTTACAGGAGTTGTGATAACCCATTCAATCAGACTCTAAATGTCTCACTGTCAGTAGTGTTGGGAAGCACTCAATAATATCTTTTGTCCCATCCTTTATATATCACGTTTCCTCCATCCTCTATTGTGCAATATAGGTACGACCATTTTCACATTATTTTCAAGGAATTTTATGTTTTCTTAATTTTATCCCATTTATGTTGAATCAAGACTCGACAATGGATGAGTGTATTGATACTACATATAGGTGGTTGGTCTAGGTCATTCTCTATCTTTTTATTACTTTAAAGTGGGTATGTCATTGTGAATCTTGTCAGAACCTTCTAGTGGAACCATAAATTTAATAAATATAGTGAATTGATCATATTTCAATTTCTATTACCATTCGTGTGAGTAGAGAATCACCATCATGGGTGATCAATTTTATTGAAGCCACCCTAACAGGCATGTTTCACCTCTTAGAGTCTTTTTCACAACCCAGAAATTATAAATGTAACGCCCCAACCCTAGTTACCTAGAGTCGGTGCATTATTACATAACATTGGA
The DNA here is from genome assembly GCA_963277665.1 of Viscum album. Classification (NCBI taxonomy): domain Eukaryota; kingdom Viridiplantae; phylum Streptophyta; class Magnoliopsida; order Santalales; family Viscaceae; genus Viscum; species Viscum album. Next base: position 193,343,077 of record OY728157.1, on the reverse strand, counting down.
ATGATCACAAGAAAGATCAAATCTCGAAAGATCGATTGGTTTAATAGCCTTGGAAACACTAGATATATTCATAAGATTTATATTACATCATAAATTGAAAAACTACTACAAAAACATATTGTCTCCATAATCCACGCTCATATCCCCACATAAAATCCCTGCAGGTCATTCATAATTTACTTCTTCACTTCCTGGGAAAAATAAATCATAAAAAAGAGGTGAGCTCAAATGCCCAGTAAGGATAACAATATAGCGGAAACTTTCATAAATAATAATAAACATTTAAGGCAATGTATTACTAAAACAAAAGCCTTTCAAACTTGAACATTCGACATAGTATGGCATAAATAAAATGAAATAATGCCATTTACTTATTCACATGGATATTCTACTAATCGAATAATCACATTCAAAAATCAATAACCACTTTCATAATGTTGGAATGCATAATGCTAAACTTTAATTTCTTTGTCAAGGCCTCGTCCCAAGACCTTGGGGCTAACTGTAACCGGAACCCAACCCGAAGTGCCTCTAATAACCGGACACCAACCCAGAGTGCCTCTAATAACCGGACACTAACCCGGAGTTCCTTTAATAACCGGAGACCAAACCGGAGTCCCTCTAATAACCGGAGACCAAACCGGAGGGCTTACTTTTACCGGTCCCCAACCCGGAATATACTTGTCTAACTCATTCATCTGAATGAAAGATTGAAATATAACATAAACATTTGGATTAAAAATAACTTATCCAAAGTCAAAAATATCATAAAACCTTCAATAAAAAAGGAATGTTTTGTATCATAATAAATCAACTTCAAATAAGCTTAAAATCAATCAAAGGATGTTGACATAGATGAAATAAAAATTCTTTTTAAAGAAATATCTCCTTTTATTTTGAAATCATTTAAGATCCATATAAAATAAAACATTTTCTTTGAAAATATTCTTATAATCTTGTAAGGAAAACATTGAAGATTTTATAACGGCGGAAAATAACCGCACCCACCGTATAAGTTTAAAAAAACATTCTTACCTTAATTCTGTCGAAAAGGTTAAAAAGGACCTTGTTTTGAAAACGACGGAAAGATTACTCTTATAAAAATTCAAAAAAGGGTATAAATGACTTTAACCCATATTCTAATAAAAATGTTTTGAAATACATTTTGAAGAAACATGGATGTGGATGATAAAGAGATCCCAGTAGATTATTACATATAAACAACCTCGGATAATGAAGAGATTGTGAAATAAACCTTACCAATTTGGTAACTTATGAAACATACAACCCATGAAAGTGGTATAATACAATGAATATGTAAATACACATAAATTAGAGTGTATTACACAAAGAATATAATTATGGGCAGTACATACACCACGCAAAAGGTAATGGTGGCAATATGGCATGAATCTCAAGGGAATAAGGAGTGAGATGAAAACCCCTTACCACGTTAATCAACTGAGTCGTATGGACAAAAGTTAATAACCACCAAATTATATCCAGTATAAAATGAATATAAAGAGAATCATGATAATATATATCAAATGGCAGTACACAATACACCACTTTTAATAATTTAGTGTCGAACAATGGAAATCTCACGGAATTGAAAGTGAGATAAGAAAATACCTTACCTTGTACTTTTCCTTGGTTGGGGTAGGTTAACCTCCTGTATAATGGTGAAATAACTTTTATTAAATTATACAATAATCATATACATTAATATGATATCATATATGATCTTTTAATATTGATTTGATAACAATATCTTAGTATTATCGTTGTTTCAGGTGTTAACTTACTTGTTTTCTTTTATATGTTTTGTTACGTAAGAAATGCTTGTAAAGGATAGGTTTTATATTATTCATATCCAGAATGATATCAAGTCCTTAAAAATAATTTTTTAAATCATCAAATGATAATTAAACTCGAATGGATACGATGGAGAATGAATCTCATCGCGTTCGTGGAGACGTTAGTCCGTACGTACACACGAGCGACAATATCATTCTTTTGATATTAAAATAATATATAAATGGATGGTATATCATATATACAGAATCATTAACATGTTATATTTATTATTTACATGAGTTACACATCATTATTATACCCATCCAAATAATATTATATTGAATAACAATTACACCACGACGTGGAGACGGTAAGCCGTACGTACGCACGTATGGTGACATGTTATTCAAAGGGTGGATAGAATAATGAATATGGTTGTACCATATTTATAATAACATCACAGTATATATATTATACTGGATTTATTATTTTAGAATGGTGACAACAAGGGAAGAAGAAGTGGAAGAAGAAATGAACTTAGAAAAGGGTGGTGAAATCATTACCTCTTCTTTGGGTTCTTCCTTTTGATTTGATCATAAGGGCTCCTTAGGTTGTCTTTATGATCAAACTAAGGCCCCTAGGTTGTATTGAGGGAAGTTGGGAGAGTATTTTGGCAGAGTTTGGCCGAACCAAATGGCTTTGAAGGTGTGAATAAATGAGAAGGAGGAGTGCCCTTTTATAAGAGGGGTGAGGGGCACCTTTGAAAAAGCTAAAAATATTAATTTATAATAAATTCATATTCGGGTTTCAATGGCTCCAAAGTTGACTATTCAAAGGTTAAGGTGGGGATGGGTCGAAAAAAACTCAACCAATAGAATTTAGACAGGTTTGGGTACTTATATTAACCTTATCTTTAAGTATTAACTCTAAGTTAATTAGTTTCACTTTTACAATGTCTCTTTGTATTTTTATATAATATTGTTAATAAACATAATATATACATCCAAGAGACCCCCAAGTGGTCCATTAATTATGCACCTATCATGATATAAGTCTCTTGGCCGAACCTTAGATTTTTATGAATTTAATATCAATTAATAATATAATATTTGTTTTAAGAACTCTTTTATGTCAATTTTGACAGTATTCAATAGTTGATTTTTGTTAAACTCATAACAGATTGATTACTTCGAAAAAAGTCAATTAAATCAATCCTAATATATCATATTATCCTAGAAAATTAGTTTAATTCATTAAAAGTTTCATATTATATTTATTTGGGTATTTATAATATCAATTATTTTAAATTTTCACTATTATAGTAATTACTTCATCGTCATTGTGTCATAAATAAAATACATTATTTTATGTCTAAAAATTATAAATAAAATATAATTATGTATGAAATCTTTTTATCTTTCTAATGAATATTTATAATCTAAATTCCAACATATATAACCCTATATAACAATTGTTTTTCTAAAAGATATATGCTTCTGTCATTTTTGTATTCATTTTAACTTAATTAAAATAAAGTGTCATTATCACTTACAAGTGGATTCATGGGGTCCCAAAATCAACCCAAAGATGCACATGGTCGACCATGTATCAACCAATAGGGTTAAGACACGTTTTAGGGTAATTTAGTATTATTATAATATTATTTTTTAACCCTTATTTACCGGATTTACCCTTAACCATAGTAAATAAAATATTTACCGCAGTAATTATTCAAAATGTCTAAAAATAAAAGTTAACTATTTACACAATTTGAACATCCTGATTCCAAATATGGAATCCATTTTTCTAAATTCAAAACACAGAAGTGGCAGAAATTAATTTAAAATTAATTCCCGTTGTCAAAACAAAAAGCGTGTTTTTAAGAGATAATAACTATCAAAAGATTGACACTTGTTTATGTCCGGTTTAATTGTAAAATTATGTCCAATGACCAAAATTATATTAAATGGTAAAAATATATTCTAAATATACTTTAAAACCACTCAAATTCATAATTTATCACTATTAATTATTTTGATTAAAAAAGTTGTTTTTAATTAAATTTTAGTAATTTTCACTATTCATCAAAATATGAAAGTTATCCGAAATGTACCAAAATTTCACCTTAGGATAAATTCAATATTCTGAATCCAGAAATGAAGTCCATTTTAAAATATAAAATATATATAATTTCGAAAAGTAGGTATTACTATTCATAACAGTTTGTTTGATTGGTTGTGGTGTGTGTTAAAACTCAAGGTTGTGTACAACACACGCTACTGTATTATTCAAAGAAAGCATACCGTGGAAGCTTGGGATGTTTCATTTTAAATTTTTGAGGTCCCCATTTAATCAAAAAATTTAAAATATTGTATTTAAAAAGGGTTCACTATTAAAAGTTGATAAAATTGCAATACTGAAAATGAATTTGTTCTTCCATTATATCTAAGAAACTCATAATATGGATTCTAAAATTATAAGGATTATATAAAGTTTAAAATTTAGATAATACTATTCATAACCTCTTTTGAATGGCTTTTTTTTGTAAGTCATGGTGTGATTGAACTCGGTGTTGCGTGTAGTGCAAGTTATTAAATTATTTTGAAGAAATAACACACTATGAAATCTTGGGGTGTTACATTCTCCCCTCCTTCAATAAATTGCGTCCTTGCAATTTGAAATTGTTCTTCGAAAATAAAAGGTTGAAAATAGAAAATATATTTGGGGGAAAACCCACATCGGAAATTGGGTTACGAAAATTTAGTCTTAATATGAATAAAAGAGAAATGAAAGGGTCACCACCAAATTATGATCTCGATTAGGAGAACATTGGTGGCAATTAGAGACATATAATTGGAGGAAAAACGTAAATATTTCTAGGTAGTGATTGATGTCATCAATCACAAACAAGTATAAAATTGAGGTCCTTAAATTCATCAATCTATGATGATTTGAAATACCACCGGTTCAACAAAACATAGGGTATTATGATAACACATTTTTGACGTTTCAAAATATCTTAGTTGAAATCCCACATCGAAAAATGAATTAATGAGGCCTCTATTTAAAATAAAGAGTCGATAGTATGAAGATTACCGAAAATAACACATACTATGGTTCCATGTAAGAAAATATGGATATGGAAGAAAAATCTAACCATCAATTATCTGATGGAGAGTGGTAGAGAACATGGCTATGAAAGGGCCAACAATCCCAAAGCCATAAATTAGTGATGATTTAAGTACCATCTAGGAAAACATTTTTGTTCTAAGTTGCTTTTCTTAATATTGAGGAATTTATTTATGAGATTGTCTAAGATCATAAGGATATATACTTACTTTATAATTAGAGTTTTATCCATTAATAAATTTCTACCACAAACTCATCTTTCACTCTAAAAGATAATAGAATGTAAAAGAATTCTATTTACACTATTCGTATAGGGTTCCAAAATAAACGAATTTATAATTCATCTATAAGCCCTTTTAATAAAAACTACATTATTTAATCCAGGACATCTCATGGGCTAGTGGTAGGTGATACACCCTTGTCGCCCTTCGGTTGCGGGTTCAAGTCTCGCAGCCTTGCCGGACGCGACGGGTTGCCGCCCGACCTCCGGGTTGTCCTTTTATGGCAATCCAAAATAATCCAAACTAGAACTATCCAAAATACATCTGTCCAAACTCACAGTCCAACATTTATAAGGAAGGTAAACATAATATAGATCCTTTTTACCCCGTAATAGCATATGAATACCTTCATCATGTATTACCATATTCCTTATTGATTATATTCATGATCCCTTATTCCATATAGAATGCTGGATATACTTCATTAATCCAAAAATGTTTTAAAGCCCAACAATTATGGAATATACAAATCATTAATCAGTTCCAAGGTAGTCAAGAATATCCAATATAATTTATCCAAAACAATCACATATTATTCCAAAATCACTACCTCAGTATCAGAACTATATTATGATTTATCATTCTCTCAACCATATATTTTCCAAAAAATTATCCTGCTATTGAGTCACTTTTCTTTGTTCCACACAATCTCAAGTCCTTAATGAAATAGTACTGCAGTACAATCCTTATATACTCCATAATTATTATAACAAGTACATTGTTGATACAACACTCAATTGACATAACCAACATAAGAAATCTAATCATTCCTCTTCATCTGTGGTAGTATCATAACTTGATTATTATCCAATAACATCATTTGCGGCATAGTCTGATGACTGGGACATAGGTTCGCGTAGTGTCCAAACTCCTTGAAAATGAAGCATTGAACATTTAAAACCATTTTCTTACCCTTGCAGTCACGTACTTTGTGCCCTTTTCCTCCACACTTATAACAAACTCCCATTTTTTTCAGGCAAGTTCCAGGGTGTTTCTTTCCACAGTTACCACATATGGGAAAATTCTTCTTTTCCCTCTTCCCTTTATCCATCTTTCTCTCTTCCATCCTTTTCTTCTCTTGCTTCCCTTCAAAGCCTTAGGACTCAGTAAACTCTTTACTTATCTTATCAACACATGATATTATTTCTTCATATGATGATAATACATGGGTGACTATTTCTCTTATAAATTCTAGCTTAAGACCATGAAAGATATGATCCTTCCTTCTCTATGGATCATGTGCATTTCTGGAGTTCTCATTCCTTCTACTGGGCGCCATTTCTAAACAATGGCATACACTAGATCAGTTTATGAATCAAAATACATAATCCCATACTTATAAAACACTTAACATAAATTGAACTATTTATGGATATAATCTATAATCATAAGAATGTTTTCATTGGGGAAGTATATACTCATAATCCCTTCAAAATGATTTGTAATGAAAAATTAGTGTTATCCTAAGAATATCCGCTGGGAGTGTCATAACCAAGAGTGCAGCAAGGCCCGTTGTCGTGCACCAGTTCCCGTTCGAGTCTAGCTCAAAGCGGTGTTTTCGGGTTTTACCCCTAGGTACATATGTGCCAGAGCCACCTCTTCCTGCTCGTATCCAGACAGGGATGTATTACTCGGAAAACTCACAAAATCTCTACAATACCAAAATTCTAGGAAGTTCTTCTATACTAATCATCAAAGTTCATCTTAGGTCTACATGCTCTAATCAGAGTTTATCTAAATCTAGTTTCCAAGGTTTGTACTAAACTTCCTCTGATACCAACTGTAACGCCACGCCCCTAGTTACCTAGAGTCGGTGCATTATTACATAACATTGGCATGATCACAAGAAAGATCAAATCTCGAAAGATCGATTGGTTTAGTAGCCTTGGAAACACTAGATATATTCATAAGTTTTACATTACATCATAAAATGAAAAACTAATACAAAAACATATTGTCTCCATAATCCACACTCATATCCCCACATAAAATCCCTAAAGGTCATTCATAATTTACTTCTTCACTTCCTGGGAAAAATAAAACATTGAAAAGGGGTGAGCTCAAATGCCCAGTAAGGATAACAATATAGCGGAAACTTTCATAAATAAGAATAAACATTTAAAACAATGTATAACTAAAACAAAAGCCTTTAAAACTTGAACATTCAACATAGTATGGCATAAATAAAATGAAATAATTCCATTTACTTATTCACATGGATATTCTACTAATCGAATAATCACATGCAAAAATCAATAACCACACTCATAATGTTGGAATGCATAATGCTAAAATTTAATTTCTTTGTCAAAGGCCTCGTCCCAAGACCTTGGGGCTAACTGTAACCGGAACCCAACCCGGAGTGCCTCTAATAACCGGACACCAACCCGGAGTGCCTCTAATAACCGGACACCAACCCGGAGTTCATCTAATATCCGGAGACCAAACCTGAGTCCCTCTAATAACCGGAGACCAAACCGGAGTGCTTACTTTTACCGGTCCCCAACTCGGAACATACTTGTCTAACACATTCATCTGAATGAAAGATTGAAATATAACATAAACATTTGGATTAAAAATAACTTATCCATAGTCAAAAATATCATAAAACCTTCAATAAAATAGGAATTTTTTGTATCATAATAAATCAACTTCAAATAAGCTTAAAATCAATCAAAGGATGTTGACATAGATGAAATCAAAATTCTTTTTAAAGAAATATCTCCTTTTATTTTGAAATCATTTAAGATCCATATAAAATAAAAAAAAATTTTGAAAATATTCTTATAAGCTTGTAAGGAAAACTTTTAACATTTTATAACGGCGGAAAATAACTGCACCCGCCGTATAAGTTTAAAAAAAACATTCTTACCTTAATTCTGTCGAAATAGTTAAAAAGGTCCTTGTTTTGAAAACGAGGGAAAGATTCCTCTTATAAAAAGTCAAACAAGGGTATAAATGACTTTAACCCATATTCTAATAAAAATGTTTTGAAATACATTTTGAAGAAACATGTATGTGGATGATAAAGAGATCCCAGTAGATTATTACATATAAACAACCTCGGATAATGAAGATATTGTGAAATAACCCTTACCAATTTGGTAACTTATGAAACATACAACCCATGAAAGAGGTATCATACAATGAATATGTAAATACACATAAATTAGAGTGTATTACACAAAGAATATAATTATGGGCAGTACATACACCACACAAAAGGTAATGGTGGCAATATGGCATGAATCTCACGGGAATAAGGAGTGAGATGAAAACCCCTTACCACGTTAATCAACTGAGTCGTATGGACAAAAGTTAATAACCACCAAATAATTTCCAGAATAAAATTAATATAAAGAGAATCATGATAATATATATCAAATGGAAGTACACAATACACCACTTTTAATAATTTAGTGGCGAACAATGGAAATATCACGGAATTGAAAGTGAGATAAGAAAATCCCTTACCTTGTACTTTTCCTTGGTTGGGGTAGGTTAACCTCCTGTATAATGGTGAAATAACTGTTATTAAATTATACAATAATCATATACATTAATATGATATCATATATGATCTTTTAATATTGATTTGATAATAATATCGTAGTATTATCGTTGTTTTGGGTGTTAACTTACTTGTTTTCTTTTATATGTTTTGTTACGTAAGACATGTTTGTAAAGGATAGGTTTTATATTATTCATATCTAGAATGATATCAAGTCCTTAAAAATCATTTTTTAAATCATCAAATGATAATTATACTCGAATGGATACGATGGAGAATGAATCTCATCGCATTCGTGGAGACGGTAGTCCGTACGTACGCACGAGCGACAATATTATTCTTTTGATATTAAAATAATATATAAATGGATGGTATATCATATATACAGAATCATTAACATGTTATATTTATTATTTACATGAGTTACACATCATTATTATACCCATCCAAATAATATTATATTGAATAACAATTACACCACGACGTGGAGACGGTAAGCCGTACGTACGCACGTATGGTGACATGTTATTCAAAGGGTGGATAGAATAATGAATATGGTTGTACCATATTTATAATAACATCACAGTATATATATGATACTGGATTTATTATTTTAGAATGGTAACAACAAGGGAAGAAGATGTGGAAGAAGAAATGAACTTAGAAAAGGGTGGTGAAATCATTACCTCTTCTTCGGGTTCTTCATTTTGATTTGATCAAAAGGGCTCCTTAGGTTGGCTTTATGATCCATCTAAGGCCCCTAGGTTGTAGTGAGGGAAGTTGGGAGAGTATTTGGGCAGAGTTTGGCCGAACCAAAAGGCTTTGAAGGTGTGAAGAAATGAGAAGGAGGAGTGCCCTTTTATAAGAGGGGTGAGGGGCACCTTTGGAAAAGCTAGAAATATTAATTTATAATAAATTCATATTCGGTTTTCAATGGCTAAAAAGTTGACTATTCAAAGGTTAAGGTGGGGATGGGTCGAAAACAACTCAACCAATAGAATTTAAATAGGTTTGGGTACTTATATTAACCTTATCTTTAAGTATTAACTCTAAGTTAATTAGTTTCACTTTTACAATGTCTCTTTGTATTTTTATATAATATGTTTAATAAACCTACTATATACATCCAAGAGACCCCCAAGTGGTCCATTAATGATGAACCTATCATGATATAAGTCTCTTGGCCGAACCGTAGATTTTTAGGAATTTAATATCAATTAATAATATAATATTTGTTTTAAGAACTCTTTTATGTCAATTTTGACACTATTCAATAGTTGATTTTTGTGAAACTCATAACAGATTCATTACTTCGAAAAAAGTCAATTAAATCAATCCTAATATATCATATTATCCTAAAAAATTTGTTTAATTCATTAAAAGTTTCATATTATATTTATTTGGGTATTTATAATATCAATTATTTTAATTTTTCACTATTATAGTAATTACTGCATCATCATTGTGTCATAAATAAAATATATTATTTTATGTCTAAAAATTATAAATAAAATATTTTTATGTAGTAAATATTTTTATCTTTCTAATGAATATTTATAATATAAATTCCAACATATATAACCCTATATAAAAATTGTTTTTCTAAAAGATATATGCTTGTGTCATTTTTGTATTCATTTTAACTTAATTAAAATAAAGTGTCATTATCACTTACAAGTGGATCCCTAGGGTCCCAAAATAGACCCAAAGATGCACATGGTCGACCATGTATCAACCAATAGGGTTAAGACACGTTTTAGGGTAATTTAGTATTATTATAATATTATTTTTTTAACCCTTATTTACCGGATTTACCCTTAACCATAGTAAATAAAATATTTACCGCAGTAATTATTCAAAATTTCTAAAAATAAAAGTTTCCTATTTACACAATTTCAACATCCTGATTCCAAATATGGAATCCATTTTTCTAAATTCAAAACACAGAAGTGGCAGAAATTAATTTAAAATTAATTCCCATTGTCAAAACAAAAAGCGTGTTTTTAAGAGATAATAACTATCAAAAGATTGACATTTGTTTATGTCCGGTTTAATTGTAAAATTATGTCCAATAACCAAAATTATATTAAATGGTAAAAATATATTCTAAATATACTTTAAAACCACTCAAATTCATAATTTATCACTATTAATTATTTTGATTAAAAAAGTTGTTTTTAATTAAATTTTAGTAATTTTCACTATTCATCAAAATATGAAAGTTATCCGAAATGTACCAAAATTTCACCTTACGCTAAATTCGATATTCTGAATCCAGAAATGAAGTCCATTTTAAAATATAAAATATATATAATTTCGAAAAGTAGGTATTACTATTCATAACAGTTTGTTTGATTGGTTGTGGTGTGTGTTAAAACTCAAGGTTGCGTACAAGACACGCTACTGTATTATTCAAAGAAAGTGTACCGTGGAAGCTTGGGATGTTTAATTTTAAATTTTTTATGTCCCCATTTAGTCAAAAATTTTAAAATATTGTATTTAAAAAGGGTTCACTATTAAAAGTTGATAAAAGTGCAATACTGAAAATGAATTTGTTCTTGCATTATATCTAAGAAACTCATAATATGGATTCTAAAATTATAAGGATTATATAAAGTTTAGAATTTATATAATACTATTCATAACCTCTTTTGAATGGATTTTTTTTTGTAATTCATGGTGTGATTGAACTCGGTGTTGCGTGTAGTGCAAGTTATTGAATTATTTTGAAGAAATAACACACTATGAAATCTTGGGGTGTTACATTCTCCCCTCCTTCAATAAATTGCGTCCTCGCAATTTGAAATTGTTCTTAGAAAATAAAAGGTTGAAAATAGAAAATATATTTGTGGGAAAACCCACATCGGAAATTGGGTTACTAAAATTTAGTCTTAATATGAGGAAAAGAGAAATGAAAGAGTCACCACCAAATTATGTTCTCGATTATGAGAACATTGGTGGCAATTAGAGACATATAATTGGAGGAAAAACGTAATTATTTATAGGTAGTGATTGAGGTCATCAATCACAAACAAGTATAAAATTGAGGTCCTTAAACTCATCAATCTATGATGATTTGAAATACCACCGGTTCAACAAAACATAGGGTATTATGATAACACATTTTTGACGTTTCAAAATATCTTAGTTGAAATCCCACATTGAAAAATGAATTAATGAGGCCTCTATTTAAAATAAAGAGTCGAAAGTATGAAGATTACCGAAAATAACACATACTAGGGTTCCATGTAGGAAAATATGGATATGGAAGAAAAATCTAACCATCAATTATCTGATGGAGAGTGGTATAGAACATGGCTAGGAAAGGGCCAACAATCCCAAAGCCAAAAATTAGTGATGATTTAAGGTACCATCTTGGAAAACATTTTTGTTCTAAGTTGCTTTTCTTAATATTGGGGAATTTATTTATGAGATTGGCTAATATCATAAGGAGATATACTTACTTTATAATTAGAGTTTTATCTATTAATAAATTTCTACCACAAACTCATCTTTCACTCTAAAAGATAATAGAATGTAAAAGAATTCTATTTACACTATTCGTATAGGGTTCCAAAATAAACGAATTTATAATTCATCTATAAGATCTTTTAATAAAAACTACATTATTTAATCCAGGACATCTCGTGGGCTAGTGGTAGGTGATACACCCTTGTCGCCCTTCGGTTGCGGGTTCAAGTCTCGCAGCCTTGCCGGACGCGACGGGTTGCCGCCCGACCTCCGGGTTGTCCTTTTATGGCAATCCAAAATAATCCAAACTAGAACTATCCAAAATACATCTGTCCAAACTCACAGTCCAACATTTATAAGGAAGGTAAACATAATATAGATCCTTTTTACCCCGTAATAGCATATGAATACCTTCATCATGTATTACCATATTCCTTATTGATTATATTCATGATCCCTTATTCCATATAGAATGCTGGATATACTTCATTAATCCAAAAATGTTTTAAACCCCAACAATGATGGAATATACAAATCATTAATCAGTTCCAAGGTAGTCAAGAATATCCAATATAATTTATCCAAAACAATCACATATTATTCCAAAATCACTACCTCAGTATCAGAACTATATTATGATTTATCATTCTCTCAACCATATATTTTCCAAAAATTTATCCAGCTATTGAGTCACTTTTCTTTGTTCCACACAATCTCAAGTCCTTAATTAAATAATACTGCAGTACAATCCTTATATACTCCATAATTATTATAACAAGTACATTGTTGATACAACACTCAATTGACATAACCAACATAAGAACTCTAATCATTCCTCTTCATCTGTGGTAGTATCATAACTTGATTATTATCCAATAACATCATTTGCGGCATAGTCTGATGACTGGGACATAGGTTCGCGTAGTGTCCAAACTCCTTGCAAATGAAGCATTGAACATTTAAAACCATTTTCTTACCCTTGCAGTCACGTACTTTGTGCCCTTTTCCTCCACACTTATAACAAACTCCCATTCCTTTCAGGCAAGTTCCAGGGTGATTCTTTCCACAGTTACCACATATGGGAAAATTCTTCTTTTCCCTCTTCCCTTTATCCATCTTTCTCTCTTCCATCCTTTTCTTCTCTTGCTTCCCTTCAAAGCCATAGGACTCAGTAAACTCTTTACTTATCTTATCAACACATGATATTATTTCTTCATATGATGATAATACATGGGAGACTATTTCTCTTATAAATTCTAGCTTAAGACCATGAAAGATATGATCCTTCCTTCTCTTTGGATCATGTGCATTTCTGGAGTTCTCATTCCTTCTACTGGGCGCCATTTCTAAACAATGGCATACACTAGATCAGTTTATGAATCAAAATACATAATCCCATACTTATAAAACACTTAACATAAATTTAACTATTTATGGATATAATCTATAATCATAAGAATGTTTTCTTTGGGGAAGTATATACTCATAATCCCTTCAAAATGATTTGTAATGAAAAATTAGATTTATCCTAAGAATATCCGTTGGGAGTGTCGTAACCAAGAGTGCAGAAAGGCCCGTTGTCGTGCACCAGTTCCCGTTCGAGTCTAGCTCAAAGCGGTGTTTTCGGGTTTTACCCCTAGGTACATCTGTGTCAGAGCCGCCTCTACCTGCTCGTATCCAGACAGGGATGTATTGCTCGGAAAACTCACAAAATCTCTACAATACCAAAATTCTAGGAAGTTCTCCTATACTAATCTTCAAAGTACATCTTAGGTCTACGTGCTCTAATCAGAGTTTATCTAAATCTAGTTTCCAAGGTTTGTACTAAACTTCCTCTGATACCGACTGTAACGCCTCGACCCTAGTTACCCAGAGTCGGTGCATTATTACATAACATTGGCATGATCACAAGAAAGATCAAATCTCGAAAGATCGATTGGTTTAGTAGCCTTGGAAACACTAGATATATTCATAAGTTTTACATTACATCATAAAATGAAAAACTACTACAAAAACATATTGTCTCCATAATCCACACTCATATCCCCACATAAAATCCCTGCAGGTCATTCATAATTTACTTCTTCACTTCCTGGGAAAAATAAAACATAGAAAAGGGGTGAGCTCAAATGCCCAGTAAGGATGACAATATAGCAAAAACTTTCATAAATAAGAATAAACATTTAAGGTAATGTATAACTAAAACAAAAGCCTTTCAAAATTGAACATTCAACATAGTATGTCATAAATAAAATTAAATAATGCCATTTAATTATTCACATGGATATTCTATTAATCGAATAATCACATGCAAAAATCAATAACCACTTTCATTATGTTGGAATGCATAATGCTAAACTTTAATTTCTTTGTCAAAGGCCTCGTCCCAAGACCTTGGGGTTAACTGTAACCGGAACCCAACCCGGAGTGCCTCTAATAACCGGACACCAACCCGGAGTGCATCTAATAACCGGACACCAACCCGGAGTTCCTCTAATAACCGGAGACCAAACCTGAGTCCCTCTAATAACCGGAGACCAAACCGGAGGGCTTACTTTTACCGGTCCCCAACCCGGAACATACTTGTCTAACACATTCATCTGAATGAAAGATTGAAATATAACATAAAAATTTGTATTAAAAATAACTTATCCATAGTCAAAAATATCATAAAACCTTCAATAAAATAGGAATGTTTTGTATCATAATAAATCAACTTCAAATAAGCTTAAAATCAATCAAAGGATGTTGACATAGATGAAATCAAAATTCTTTTTAAAGAAATATCTCCTTTTATTTTTAAATCATTTAAGATCCATATAAAATAAAACATTTTCTTTGAAAATATTCATATAAGCTTGTAAGGAAAACTTTTAAGACTTTATAACGGCGGAAAATAACCGCACCCGCCGTATAAGTTTAAAAAAAACATTCTTACCTTAATTCTGTCGAAATGGTTAAAAAGGACCTTGTTTTGAAAACGACGGAAGGATTCCTCTTATAAAAAGTCAAACAAGGGTATAAATGACTTTAACACATATTCTAATAAAAATGTTTTGAAATACATTTTGATGAAACATGGATGTGGATGATAAAGAGATCGCAGTAGATTATTACATATAAACAACCTCGGATAATGAAGAGATTGTGAAATAACCCTTACCAATTTGGTAACTTATGAAACATACAACCCATGAAAGAGGTATCATACAATGAATATGTAAATACACATAAATTAGAGTGTATTACACAAAGAATATAATTATGGGCAGTACATACACCACACAAAAGGTAATGGTGGCAATATGGCATGAATCTCACGGGAATAAGGAGTGAGATGAAAACCCCTTACCACGTTAATCAACTGAGTCGTATGGACAAAAGTTAATAAACACCAAATTATTTCCAGAATAAAATGAATATAAAGAGAATCATGATAATATATATCAAATGGCAGTACACAATACACCACTTTTAATAATTTAGTGGCGAACAATGGAAATCTCACGGAATTGAAAGTGAGATAAGAAAATCTCTTACCTTGTACTCTTCCTTGGTTGGGGTAGGTTAACCTCCTGTATAATGGTGAAATAATTTTTATTAAATTATTCAATAATCATATACATTAATATGATATCATATATGATCTTTTAATATTGATTTGATAATAATATCTTAGTATTATCGTTGTTTCGGGTGTTAACTTACTTGTTTTCTTTTATATGTTTTGTTACGTAAGACATGTTTATAAAGGATAGGTTTTATATTATTCATATCCAGAATGATATCAAGTCCTTAAACATCATTTTTTAAATCATCAAATGATAATTATACTCGAATGGATACGATGGAGAATGAATCTCATCGCGTTCGTGGAGACGGTAGTCCGTACGTACGCACGAGCGACAATATCATTCTTTTGATATTAAAATAATATATAAATGGATGGTATATCATATATACAGAATCATTAACATGTTATATTTATTATTTACATGAGTTACACATCATTATTATACCCATCCAAATAATATTATATTGAATAACAATTACACCACGACGTGGAGACGGTAAGCCGTACGTACGCACGTATGGTGACATGTTATTCAAAGGGTGGATAGAATAATGAATATGGTTGTACCATATTTATAATAACATCACAGTATATATATGATACTGGATTTATTATTTTAGAATGGTAACAACAAGGGAAGAAGAAGTGGAAGAAGAAATGAACTTAGAAAAGGGTGGTGAAATCATTACCTCTTCTTCGGGTTCTTCCTTTTTATTTGATCCAAAGGGCTCCTTAGGTTGGTTTTCTGATCAAACTAAGGCCCCTAGGTTGTAGTGAGGGAAGTTGGGAGAGTATTTGGGCAGAGTTTGGCCGATCCAAAAGGCTTTGAAGGTGTGATGAAATGAGAAAGAGGAGTGCCCTTTTATAAGAGGGGTGAGAGGCACCTTTGGAAAAGCTAGAAATATTAATTTATAATAAATTCATATTCGGTTTCCAATGGCTCCAAAGTTGACCATTCAAAGTTTAAGGTGGGGATGGGTCGAAAACAACTCAACCAATAAAATTTAGACAGGTTTGGGTACTTATATTAACCTTATCATTAAGTATTAACTCTAAGTTAATTAGTTTCACTTTTACAATGTCTCTTTGTATTTTTATATAATATGGTTAATAAACATACTATATACATCCAAGCGACCCCCAAGTGGTCCATTAATGATGAACCTATCATGATATAAGTCTCTTGGCCGATCCTTAGATTTTTAGGAATTTAATATCAATTAATAATATAATATTTGTTTTAAGAACTCTTTTTTGTCAATTTTGACACTATTCAATAGTTGATTTTTGTGAAACTCATAACAGATTGATTACTTCGAAAAAAGTCAATTAAATAAATACTAATATATCATAGTATCCTATAAAATTAGTTTAAATCATTAAAAGTTTCATATTATATTTATTTGGGTATTTATAATATCAATTATTTTAATTTTTCACTATTATAGTAATTAATTCATCATCATTTTGTCATAACTAAAATACATTATTTTATGTCTAAAAATTATAAATAAAATATCATTATGTAGGAAATCTTTTTATCTTTCTAATGAATATTTATTATATAAATTCCAACATATATAACCCTATATAACATTGGTTTTCTAAAAGATATATTCTTGTGTCATTTTTGTATTCATTTTAACTTAATTAAAATAAAGTGTCATTATCACTTACAAGTGGATCCATGGGGTCCCAAAATCGACCCAAAGATGCCCATGGTCGACCATGTATCAACCAATAGGGTTAAGACACGTTTTAGGGTAATTTAGTATTAAAATATTATAATAACATTTTTTTAACCCTTATTTACCGGATTTACCCTTAACCATGGTAAATAAAATATTTACCGAAGTAATTATTCAAAATGTCTATAAATAAAAGTTACCTATTGACACAATTTGAACATCCTGATACCAAATATGGAATCCATTTTTCTAAATTCAAAACACATAAGTGGCAGAAATTAATTTAAAAGTAATTCCCGCTGTCAAAACAAAAAGCGTGTTTTTAAGAGATAATAACTATCAAAAGATTGACACTTGTTTATGTCCGGTTTAATTGTAAAATTATGTCAAATGACCAAAATTATATTAAATGGTAAAAATATATTCTAAATATACTTTAAAACCACTCAAATTCATAATTTATCACTATTAATTATTTTGATTAAAAAAGTTGTTTTTAATTAAATTTTAGTAATTTTCACTATTCATCAAAATATGAAAGTTATCCGAAATGTACCAAAATTTCACCTTTGGCTAAATTCGATATTATGAATCCAGAAATGAAGTCCATTTTAAAATATAAAATATATATAATTTCGAAAAGTCGGTATTACTATTCATAACGGCTTGTTTGATTGGTTGTGGTGTGTGTTAAAACTCAAGGTTGCGTACAACACACGCTAGTGTATTATTCAAAGAAAACGTACCGTGGAAGCTTGGGATGTTTCATTTTAATTTTTTGATGTCCCAATTTAGTCAAAAATTTTAAAATATTGTATTTAAAAAGGGTTCACTATTAAAAGTTGATAAAAGTGCAATACTGAAAATGAATTTGTTCTTGCATTATATCTAAGAAACTCATAATATGGATTCTAAAATTATAAGGTTTATATAAAGTTTAAAATTTAGATAATACTATTCATAACCTCTTTTGAATGGCTTTTTTTTGTAAGTCATGGTGTGATTGAACTCGGTGTTGCGTGTAGTGCAAGTTATTGAATTATTTTGAAGAAATAACACACTATGAAATCTTGGGGTGTTACAATAAAACACATCATTAGGGGTAAAAGACTTTTAATTAAAGATTTAAAGGGAATAATTGAATTAATATATCAACAAACAGTGTGTGTGTGGGTTTTACCATGTTAAAATCCATAATTTATAAATTATTTTGAGATTGAAATATGAGCCATGAGTTTGAAACCTTCTTGATATGCATTATATTCCATGCCCATTGACTAGGCCAATTATATTATGACTTATTCCATTATTAATTCTTATTTATATATATTCATTCCATGTACCTTCAATTATTATTCTTGTTTTATATTATTAAGCTATGCGTCTTATACCATGAGCTTGTTGCTTAATTCCATGTACAGATTACATTATGGAAAAAATGATTGTATTTATTTGGATGTTATGATTCGCTAGCCTGTTTTTATGTGATATTTCCAAGACATATTGATTATATGTAATTATATATGTTATGTATTGTGAGTTGTAACATGATTTCTATGCCTCACAATATATGGGATGAGAGAGAATGTAATGCTCTGACTCCAGTTACCCAGAATCGGTGCATTATTACACAACATTAGAATGATACAAGGAATAATGTCTCGAAATACCGATCAGTTTAGTATCCTTAGAAGTACTAGATATATACATATGTATTACATTACATCCTGAATTAAAAAAACATTGTGTCCACTTTGAACACTCTTATATCCATTAGTATATTCTTGTCGGTTAATCATAATTTACTTCTTTGCATCCAGGGAAAAATAAAACATAAGAAATTGGTGATCTCTGATTCCCATTAAGGATAAAAATATATCAGAAACTTTCATAAATAAGAACAGACATTTATGTAAATGTATAAGACTAGAAAAGAATCCTTTTAAAATTAATGTTCAACATAATATGTCAATGATAAATCAAATAATTCCATTTACTTATTCACATGGATATTCTACTAGTTGAATAATCAGCTGTAATATCAATAGCCAATTTCCTAATTATGGAATTCATAATACGAGGCTTCATAACCACATAGTCAAGGCCATGTTCCAAGAAAACAAATAAGATTTTGTCAAGGACTTGTTCCAAGACACTAGTTTGTCTCATGAAACCTACTGATTCATCAAGGAGTTATAGCGAGCTCCACCTATCACTGACTAAGTCCAATGCATCCATTATATGAAAGGATGAAACATAATCTAAACATTCGTATTGAAACTAGCATACAAAATTTCAATACATTAACCATATACCATGAATGGTATAAAAATAGCACATCCACAGTCAAACATAACTCATTCAATACAATATGTAAGATTTTATTATAATAAATTAACCCCTACTGATTATAATGAAGGATATTGAAAAATATGAAAATAATCGTCAAAACTATTTGAGAGAAATGCCCCCCTTTTTCTAGAAAACATTTAAAAGTATCAAAATTTATCCAGAAGCTATTTAAAATAGTTTTTTTAATCAAGGTGTTTTATTCCACTTTGAAAATATTAAAAGGAATTTTAATTTTAAAACATTTATTTCCATAAAAATAAATCCTAAAAACCATTTTTAAAAAAGGACATTATTGAGAATGATTTAGAAGGATAAATTTTTAAAACATTTAAAATGATATTCTAGTTAGAGATCCTAACCAAATGAGATACGCTTGAAGAAAAATAATTGAGGTAATAAAAACTAAATAATATCATGAGAATAACGGGATTCATGATATATTATGTCAATGTACAGAATATACACTAAATAAATGTGAATTGGAGCATAACAACAAAGAAGTCTCAATGGAATGTATGTTGAGATGAAATCCCTTATAACGACTATACCATTAGGTTAAGGATAAATCAATGACAGAATTATGTGTGAAAAATATAAATACACTAAATATGATTGGATATTCAGTGTAAAACAATCATAAGAAATTCACGCATATTCTTGTAACAACAACACCAATGACTTGTATGTTTAACTCAATGAATGAAAATTTAGTTAAGATTACCCTTAAAAGTTCATATCAATAGAATGGGAATTTTTCAATTGAGTGATTAAGTGTATCAAAGGATTATACAAAGAATGGGGAGTGTAAATTACTACATAAATAATAAATAGTTATTCCACGCATAATCTTGGATTAGAATAATCAATGAAATATGTGTAATGCCCAATGAGTGGAAATTGAAATTTGAAAATCTCTAACCGATTTGGTAACTGACGAAACATACATCCCATGAAAGAAGTATCATACAATGAAGATTTAAATACCCATAAATTAAATTATATTACACAAATAATACAATCATGGTCATTACATAAACCACAAAAAGGAAATAGTGGTAATATAGAATGAATCTCACAGGAATAAGAAGTGAGATGAAAACCCCTTACCATGTTGTAATCAATCGAGTCGTATTTACAAAAGTTAATAACCACCAAATTAATCACATAATAACCTGAATATAAATATTATCATGATAATATATATCGAATGGCAGTTTACAATACACCACATGTAATAAATAAGTGGCGAACAATGGAAATCTCACGGAATTAAATGTGAGATAAGAAACCCCTTAAATTGTAAGTTTCCTTAGTATAGTGTAGTTTAGCCTCATGTATAATGGTGAAATCATTATTAAAAAATTATAAAATAACAAAATACATAAATATGATATCATATATGTTCTTCTAATATTTCATTGTTAATAATATTTCAGTAGTATCATCGTTTTAGGTGTTAACTGATTTGTTTTCCTTTATATGCTTGGTTACATAAGACATGTTTGTTATGGATATGATAAATTTGATTCATATAAAGAATAATATTATGTTCATAAACATTAATTTTAATCATAAAATGAAAATTATTCTTGAATGATTATAGCGGTGAATGAATATCATCACGTTCGTGGAGTTGGTAATCCGTACGTACGCACAAGCGACAATATCATTATATTGATGGTGAAATCGTATGAAATTTAATGGTATATCATATATAACAAATCATTATCATGTTATATTTATTAGTTACATCATTTATACTCATTATTATACCCATCCAAATAATTAAGTGTTTGAATAACAAACTAGACCATGATGTGGAGACGGTAAGTCGTACGTACACACGTGTGGTGACTTTTTTATTTATATGATCGATAGAATAACGAATATGGTTGTATCATATTTATAATTACATTAAAATATTTATTAGGTACTATAGTTATTATTATTTATGTAAAAAAATAAAGAAGAAGTGGAAGAAGAAAAGAACATGAAAGAGGGTGGTGAAATTATTACCTCTTCCTCAAGTGTTTCCATTTGAGTTGATCCAAATGGCTCCTTAGGTTGGCATTATGATAAAATTAATAACACTAGTTTGATGTGAGGGAATTTAGAGGTATATTTTTACAGGGTTTGTCCGATCCAAAGAGCTTTGGAGGTGTGAAATTAAGAGAAGGGGAAGTAACCCTTTATAAGTGAGCTGAGGGTCACTTTAGGAAAACCTTGAAATATTATTTTATAATAAAATAATTTTCATTTTTCAATGGCCCCTAATTGAATTATATCGAATATAAAGTGGTTATGGGTCGAAAACCTCTCAACCAATAGGTTTTATACAATTTTATTTTACTATTTTAACCTCATCATTTAGATTAAACTCTTAGTTAAATAGTTTAACTTTTACCATGTCTTCTTGTATTCTTACACTATATGGTTAATAAATTAATTATAAACATTCCAGAGAAACTCAAGTGGTTCATTAAGTACATATATAATATAATTTATTCCCTTTGGTCTAACCTTATATTATTAGTAATATTATATCAACCAATAATATAGTATTTTTTTAAAGACCCTATTATGTCAATTTTGACATTATTTAGTATTTGATTTTTGTGAAAATCATAACAGCATGATAATTTCAAAAAAAATATTTAATTAAACCTAAAATGTCTTATTAACCATGTAAATTTGTTTAATTTCACAAAAGTCTCAAATTAAATTTATTTGGATATTTATATTATAAATTATTTTAATCATTCATTAATAAGGAAATTACTGCATCATCATTTTGTCATAAGTAAATTTAACAATATAATTTATAAAAATTATAAATAAAATACTATTAAATAGGAAATATATTTATATTACTAATGAATATTTATAGTCTAATTTATCTTATGTATATCCTTATATTAAAAATGTTTTATTTATTAAACATTGAATGTAACTATTTTAACTCTTCTTTAAATAAAATAATAACAAATTTCCTTATCTAGTCAAAGTGGAAAAAAGAGGATCATGGTTTATTAATATGGTCTTTTATGGTATAATTAAACATATCCAATTGAATTGGGACATGTTTTAGTGTAATTATGATATCATTTTTACCCTTAATTACCCTATTTACTTTTAATTGTGATAAATAAAAGTCAAAAGTTACTTTTCAGCAAAAATTATTTTCATCTTATTGAACCACATTATACTTACTGATGTCAACCGTATCTCTCAGATTTTTTAAATTCATCTCACAGAAGTGGTAAAATTATGTTTTATGTGAATTTATAAATGATCCGAGAAGATGGGTAAAAGACGGTAAAAAGTTCAATAAAATTTTATACATATAATTTTATTATAAAATGAATCCAATGAATTACATTGAAATTATATAGGTATTTTATATCTATTTTTAATTTAATTAAATATAAATAAAACAAATAATTATTTAAATAAAAAGTCGATATTAAACTATAACGTAGTGTTTTTCACTTTTCATCAAAATTTGAATGTTTTCAGAATAATACCAAAATTTCACAATATGGTAATTTTGATTTTATTAATTAAAAAATGAATTCTATTTTAACAAATTTAAAATATAGAAGTTGAATTAATTAATTTAAAATTAATTACCATTGTCGAAACTGAAAAGAGGTTTTTTAAAAAGTAAAAACTATCAAAATATTGACAAGTGTTTATGTGAAATTTAATTTTGAAATTACATATAATGACATAAATTGTATTAAATGATAAAAATATAGTCTAATTATACTTCCAAAACATTCAAATTAATAATTTAACCCTATAAATTATTTTTATTAAAAATTTTGTTTTCAATTAAAATTTAATATTTTTCAGCATTCATCAAAATACTAAAGTTATCAAAAAAGTACTATAAATTTATTCAAAATAAATTATTATGTCCCAATTTTAACGAAGAATTTATGTTTATTAAATTTATTATATACAAGTGTCAAATATTTTTTTAAATAATGGGTTTTCCATTAGAAGGTGGTAAAATTGTATTTTTTGAAAAATAATTAGTTTATCTAAAAAAATGAATTTGTTCTTATATTATGTCTAAGAAACACAAAATATTGATTATAAAATTATATGGAGCATATAAAATTCACAATTCAGTTAATACTATTCTTAACCACTTTTGAACGACTAGTTTGGTAAGTTGTGGCGTGCTCAAACTGGATGTTGTGTGTAGCGCAAGCTATTGAATTATTTTAAAGAAAATAACTTACTATGAAATCTTGGGGTGTTAAATTCTTCCCCCGTTTTGGAAATTTCATCCTCTAAATTTTAAAACTGGGCTTGGGAGCTTCATTGAAATCTCACATTGAAAAAAGAGTCAATAAAACTATCACTTTAAAAGAATGAAGGATAAGTACAAAGGTCACCCGAGATAACCCATATTATGATTCCATGTAAGAAAACATGGATTTAGAAGATAAACTAGGTGTTATGTTCTTATGGAGAGTGATATAAATCATGATCACGAGAAAGTTAATAATAAGAATACCACAAACTTGTTATGGGATAAACGGTCATTAGTATCCCAGTAGGAAATGGAAATGGACAATGTTTTTTTTTGTTTTAAGTTACATTTAATAAATATGAGGAATTTATTTATGAGATTGACTAAGAAAATAAAGAGATATACTTACTTTTTATGTATAGTTTTATCCTTTAATAAATTTATACCACTAACTCATCTTTTTTTCAAATGATGAGTATTCAAGATGACTTGGTCACACCAGAAGCGCTAGAATCAACTTCTAGAGAATGACATGATCTAGAAAGGAAAATATATATATTTACTTTGTATTTAGAGATTAAACAAAACCAAAATGGATAGTACAAGATCAGATGATCCCCAAAAGTATAATCCTTTAGAGAAGGAAATACTAATATTAATTTCTAAAATTAAACCAACAATACCCAAAGTTAAATAAATATCATTTAATAAACAATTGTCCTTAAAATCCTTCAATATAATACAAACTAATATTGAAACCCAAAAGTTAGAATAATGTGATTTACGTAGTCTACTACGTTAAATTGTATCTCCAAATAAAATTTAATAATCTTAAAGTAACATAATTAAAGTAATTAACCTAATCACATAATCTCTATGATAGGTTAATCATTTCTATGAATAACCTAAATATCTATAAATCCACAATAAAAACATAGATAAAAATCCACCATTACTCCTCAAATGAAATCTCATAATATTCAATTTTCCATAGGCATATAGTGTTCCCAATAGAGCGAACGTCTTCCAAAATAAAACTTATCACTTAATCACAAAATCATTTTCCTATACTAGGGATATCAATATGATAATACATAAGATCCCAAATAAACTTATTATTGATCAAGGAAATTATTTAACTAAAAATACATAGTCACACTAACCAGGGAATTCATGTTGTCCAGTGGTAGGCGATAAATCCCAATCGCACTCTGGTTGTGGGTTCGATTCCTACAGCTTTATATGACATGATTGGTTTTCAAACGGTATACCTATTTTCCTTTTTCAAAAATTATATTTTATAACATTCTCAAAATGATAAAAATTATTCAAAATAACCATAACATAATTTCACTACAAATATTATCTCATACCTTGCATTTTCATCCCAAAATTTAATAACTTGTAATTTCTTCAAAATCAAGGATCATAAAAACCCAAATGGTTATTTATAATTGTAATAGAAATGATAATTCTTCCTAAAATATAATTTTCACATAACAAACTACAGGGTTACACATATAAGATAATAGTATTCCAAAGTAATCACATCAACAAAGAGTACTAATACTCTTTAAAATTTTGACATCTATTTATTTATACACAGGTTCTTCCGTTACCAATAGGTTATCCTAAAGAATAAGTCATTCAATTAGGTAATTCCCAGGTCCCATACATTTATAGAAAATTACTATAAATGTATTCTTGGGATTATTTTTTCTTTCTTCCATAGTACTCTTCATTTTTTCTCAGCAATTCTTTACATTATGTCCTTATTTCCCACACAAAAAGTATTTCATTGTTCCATTGAGACACTTTCCTATGTGTCTCCTTCCCCATTTCCTGAATGATGGAAATTGAGCTTTCTTTTCTCCATGGTCTCCACTGTTGGAGCTCTAATCATTCATCACATTTCACTTCTTTTTTGAGTCTGGTATTTGGTTAATATATATGTTGTTGATCATATTATTGAAAAAATGATTCAGCATGAACATGATATCTTTTACTTCTATCAACAATCCATTTTGTTTCTCATTTCCACCAATGTTCCCACCTTATACATCATGTTCAATGTTACTATTACTTCTTTTTAATCTATCTATTGACTAACTTAAGAAAGCATAATGTGAGTCATAAAATCATTTACAGTCTATCATAACACCTTATTTTCAATCTAAAACACATTAGGAATAACCAAGTTTAATTATTCTCATATTATATAAAAATCCTTCAAATAGGATTTTAAATAAAATTTGAATTATCCTAAGAATATCCCCCAGGAGTGTCATAACCAAGAGTGAAGCAAGGCACGTTGTCATGTACCAGGATACATCGGGTCAAGCCCAAAACTCCTTGTCGGATTTCTCACAACTAGGTACATCTATGCCAGAGCTGCATCTACCTTATCATATCCATATAGGGATGTATTTCTTGGATAACCAACATAATATTTACAATACCAAACATTTTGGATGTTCTTATATATAAATATTCAATGTCTATCTTAGGGTATTGTTTCCTAATTGAAGTTTTTTTTATAAATCTAGCTTCCAAAGTTTCTACTAAACTAAATCTGATACCAACTATAATACCCTAACCCTATTTACCCATAATCGGTGCATTATAACATTGCATTGTCATGATTCAGGAAATCATGTCCCGAAAAACCAATTACATTAGTATCCTTGGATGTATGAGATACATACAGAATTTTTACATTACATCATGATATAAAATAACAACATTATGTACCCTTTGAACACTCTTATATCCCTTGGAATATTCTTACTGGTTAATCATAATATACTTCATTGCATTCTGGGAAAAATAAAACATAAGAAAGGGGTGAGCTCAGATGCTCAGTAAGGATAATAATATAGCGGAAATGGTCATAAATAAGAACAAACATTTTAGGCAATGTATAAGACTTAAACACAAGACTTTTAAACATAAACATCAACATAATATGGAAAAGATAAATCAAATAATTCAATTTACTTATTCACATAGATATTATACTATTCTAATAATCACATGTAATATCAAAATCATGTTTCATAATGATGTAATACAAAATGCTAAACTTCGTAACTATATAGACAAGGTCTTGTGCTAAGACTACAAAACAGATTTTGTCAAGGTATTGTTCCAACACACTAGTTTGTCTCATGAGACATACCAATGCATGAGGGAGATATATAGGGTTCTACCTGTCACTTACGAAGTCCAATTAATTCCTCATATGAAAGGGAGAAACATAATCTAAAAATTTATATTAAAACTAGCATATGAAATGTCAATAATTTAACTATAAACAATGAATGGTATAAAAATAGAACATCCACATTCAAAAATTACTCATTAAATACAATATAGAAGATTTTATAACAATAAATTAACCTCAATTTATAATAATGAAGGATATTGAATTAGATGAAAATAATCATCAAAACTATTTGAGGGAAATATCCCCCTTTTTCTTGAAAACATTTAAAAGTATCACAATTTATAAAGAATATATTTAAAATATATTCTTGAATAAAAGTATCCCATACAAATTTGAAACTTTTAAAAGATATTTTATTTTTAAAACATTAATTTCTGTATAAATAAATCCTTAAAATCATTTTTAAAACATGGACATTAATGAGATATATTTAGAAGAATAAATATTTAAAACATTTAAAATGATATTTTAGTTAGAGTTCCTAAAAAAATGAGAGAAGTAGTAATAAAAATAATTTAGGTAATCAAAACATAATAATATAATGATAATAAAGGTATTCATGATATATTATGTCAATGTACAGTATATATATCAAATAAAAGTGAATAGGCTCATAACAACAAAAAAGTCTCAATGGAATGTAAGTTGAGATGAAATCCCTTATAAAGACACTATCCTTATGTTAAGGATAAATCAATGGCATAATTATGTGTAAAAAATATAAATACACTAAATATGATTGGATATTAAGTTTAAAACAATCATAGGATATTCACACATATTCTTGTAACAACAACACCAATGACTTGGATGTTTAAATCAAAGAATAAAAATTGAGTTATGATTACCCTTAAAAGATCACATCAATGGAATTTGAATTTATCAATGGTGTTATTATGTGTATAAAATTTATATCCATAGCAAAGAGAGTGGAAATTAGTACATAAATTTTAAATAGTGATTCCACACATATTCTTTGAGTAAAATAATCAATGAAGTATGCGTAAAACTCAATGAGTGAAAATTGAAATTTGAAATTCCCTTACTGATTTGGTAACTTACAAAACATACACCCCCTAAAGATATTATCATAAAATTAATATGTAAATACCCATAAATTAAATTATATTACACAAATAATACAATCCTGGGTAGTACATACACCATACAAAAGAAAATAGTGGTAATATAGCATGAATCTCACGGGAATTAGAAGTGATATGAAAACTCCTTACCATGTAGTAATCAATCGAGTATTATGAAAAAAATGTTAATAAACACAAAATAAATCATATAATACCATGAATATAAATATAATCATGATAATATATATCAAATGGAAGTACACAATACACCATATGCAATGAATAAGTGGAAAATAATGGAAATCTCACAGAATTAAAAGTGAGATAAGAAACCCATTAACTTGTAATTTTATATAGTATAGGGTAGGTTAAACTCTTAAATAATGGTGGAATAATTGTTATTAAATTATAAAATAATCAAATACATAAAAATGATATCATATATGATCATCTAATTTTTCATTGTTAATAATATTTCAGTAGTATCATCATTTTGGGTGTTAACTAATTCGTTTTCATTTATATGTTTGGATATGTATGCCATGTTTTCTATTGATATAATGTATTTGATTCCTATACAGAATTATATTACATTCATAAAAATTATTTTTAACCATAAAATGAAAAATATTTTTTAATAATTACGATGGGGAATGAATCTCATCGCGTTCGTGGACATAGTAATATGTACATACGCACGAGAGACAATATCATTATATTGATGGTGAAACCATATAATATTGGATAGTATATCATATATATAGAATCATTAATACATTATATTTATTATTTGCATCAGTTATACTCATTATTACACCCATCCAAATAATGAAGTGTTTTAATTACAAAGTACACCACAACGTGGAGACGGTAAGTCGTACGTACGCTGGTGACTCTGTTATTTATAGCATGGATAGAATAATGAATATGGTTGTACCATATACATAATAACATCACATTATTTAGAAGGTACTGGAGATAATATTTTATTACGGAAACAAAAAATAAATAGTAATTGGAAGAAGAAAAGAACTTGAAAGAGGGTGGTGAGATTATTACCTCTTCCTCGGGTGTTTTCTTTTGAGTTGATCATTTGGGATCCTTAGGTTCTTTTTCTGATCAAAGTAAGAACTCTAGGTTGATCTAATGGAATTTTTAGGATATATGGGAATGGTTTGGCCGATCCAAATGACTTTGGAGGTGTGAAATTATGATAAGGGGAAGTACCCTTTTATAAGAGAGGTGAGGGTCACTTTAGGAAAACCTTGAAATATTACTTTATAATAAAATAATTTTCAGTTTATAATGGCTCCAAAATGATTTATTTAGAATCTATGGTGTTTATGGGTCTAAAAAATCTCGTCCAATAGGTTTTAGACAAGTTTATGTAACCATTTTGACATTATCTTCTCGATTAGACTTTTCGTTAAATAGTTTAACTTTTATCGTGTCTTCTTGTATTCTTACACTATATGGTAATAAATTTACTCTAAACATCAAAGTGAAACTCATGTGGTTATTTAAGGATGTATATAATATTATTTAATCCCTTTTTCCATACCTTATATTTTTATGAATATTATATCAACCAATAATATAGTATTTGTTTTAAAAACTCATTTATGTCAATTTTGAAATTATTTAGTATTTGGTTTCTGTGAAAATCATAACAGCATGATTAGTTCAAAAAAATTTATTTAATCAACCCTAATATGTCATATTAACTTATAAAATATGTGTAATTCATAAAAAGTCTTAAATTTTATTTATTTGGATATTTATAATATCAATTATTTTAATATTTCATTAATAAGGTAATTACTACATCATCATTGTGTCATAAATAAATTTAAAGATTTAATGTCTAAAAATTATAAATAAAATATCATTATGTAGGAAACAGTTTTATATTTCTAATGAATATTTATATTCTTATTTATCCTATGTATAAACCTATATTAAAAATGTTTTAGTTATTAAACTCTGAATTTAACTCTTCTAACTCTTTTTTAAATAAAATAATAATGAATGTCCTAATCTAAATCAAGTGGAACAAGAAGAATTATATTTTATTACTAAGTTTTTTTTGGGTCAAATTATACTTATAAAATAGAATTAAGATATGTTTTAGGGTAATTATATTATCATTTTTACCCTTAATTACCCAATTGTATTTTAACCGAGGTAAATAAAAGTCAAAAATTACTATTCACAAAAAATTATTTCCATATTATTGAACAACTTTATACTTACTAATTTCAACTGTGTCTCCTGGATTTTTAAAATTTAACTCATAGAAGCGGTAAAATTATGTTTTATGCAAATTTTCAAATGCTCCAAGAAGGTGGGTAAATGACGGTAAAGAGTTCAATATAATTTTATACATCTAATTTTATTATAAAATGACACCAATTAATTACATTGAACTTATATAGGTATTATATATCTATTTTTATTTAAAATAAATTTATATAAAATAATTAATTATTAAAATAAAAAGTCGATTTTAAACTCTAATGCAGTGTATTTCACTATTCATCTAAAATTGAATGTTTTCAGAAAAATACCAAAAATTCACAGGAAGATAATTTTGATATTAAAAATAAAAAAAAAGAATTATATTTTTCAAAATTAGAAGCATAGAAGTTGCATTAATTAATTTAAAATTAATTCCCATTGTCAAAACCAAAAAACGTGTTTTTAAAAAGTAAAAACTATCAAAAGATTGACATGTGTTTATGTCAAATTTAAATTTGAAATTAATTATACCGACTTAAATTTTATTAAATGATAAAAATATAATCTAATTATACTTCAAACCCATTCAAATTCATAATTTATCCTAATAATTTATTTTGATAAAAAAATTCAATAAAAATTTAGTATTTCTCTGTATTCATCAAAATATGAAAGTTATCAGAAAAGCAAAAAAATATTGTTCAAAATAAAATTTTATGTCCCGATTCTAAAGAAGAAATTAATTTTACTAAATTGAATATATGAAAGTGTCATGTATTTGTTTTAAAATGGGTTTGTCATTAGTAAGTGGTAAAATTTCATTTTTTTAAATACTTCTTTTATCTAAAAAATGAATTTGTTCTTATATTATGTGTAAGAAACACATAATATGGATTCTTAAATTAT
The DNA here is from genome assembly GCA_963277665.1 of Viscum album. Taxonomy (NCBI): domain Eukaryota; kingdom Viridiplantae; phylum Streptophyta; class Magnoliopsida; order Santalales; family Viscaceae; genus Viscum; species Viscum album. The sequence continues at coordinate 193,311,555 of OY728157.1, read as the reverse complement.
ATGGAGTATATAAAATTCAAAATATAGTTATTACTATTCATAACCACTTTTGAACGACTAGTTTGGTAAGTCGTGGTGCACTCAAACTTGGTGTTGCGTGTAGAGCAAGCTACTGAATTACTTTAAAGAAAACAACTTACTATGAAATCATGGGGTGTTATATAGAAGAAGGGTCTTGTTTTAAGGACACTGTAGATGGAATCATTGTGTTTGGTTTGGATCTACTTGACGATCTGAGTGTGATAAATTGGATTTCCATGTATGGGATCTCCAGGTGAATTACACATACTTATAAGCGACACAGATTCCTTAGGGGAGAAATTGTGGATGGACCTATGCTATGACTTGTGTGATACTTGGTCCATATGTGAGATACTTTCTATGCACTCAGATTCACCATGCCATTAGTGATACATGGAATAGATTTATGGTTTACCTTGGATGGACTCAGTGGTATTATTTAGTTTAGATTCTCCTGTAGAAACCCATGGTATTGTTTATAGACTTTTTTGGATGGCCTCAAGACTCAACCTTGGGATTTGATGGATTTTTTGCGGGTGCAAATGTGATGCCTCTTATTTATGTTATGATCATGTTTGACTGATGACCTAAAAATTTGACTACCAAACAAATCACAAGCTTGGAGTCTATCTACCTTGGTTACTTCATTTATGATGGATTATGTATCTACAATATATCTAATACAAGTACCATGGTTCAAGAATCCATCTTAGGCTGATGTAGGTGGTATCGGTTGGGAATCCATTTACAAACCTGATTTGAATTTTTTATTCTTTTCTTTAATTATTTCCCTATAGTTTTTAAATATGGTACATTGTTCACCTTTCTTTCACACATAATGGATTTATCTAGATACCATTGGTGGTCCCCTAATGAGAATTTATCTCACACCAAACTTGTGTTGCCTCTGGTACCCAAGCATACTTCATGATTGTAGGTATTGACAAAGGGATGCATGAAAATTCTGATGCTTGATTGTTTTTCTAGGTTGATGAATAGGTTAGAGGACTGATTCTATGCTCGAGATGCTTTTAGTAACAATTTTTTCCATTTTCTATATTTTTACATCATAAATTACTATATCCCCTACTCCTCATGCACTTTCATTTTTTATAGCATCATGTTATCATCACCATTTTGAATGAAATGTTTATTCATCTTCTTCTAGTTGTTTATGTATATTGTTTTGGATTATTTCCATTATTTTAACTACTTGTTACTTACTTCATTTTGTTGTTATCACTCTGATCTGTGAGGGATTAGTCTCCCCACAGACACATACTAGGACCTTACTTTTAGTCAACATCCCCTGGTGTTTGGGGAGGTGTGATTGAGGCCTTGGGGCCCCATCTTGGGGAATCATTAGGTGGAACTCGGAGCGGGACACAAAAAAGTGGAAGAAATGAATTTTTTTATTTTCTTCATATTCTTTTGTGTTATATAGAAGACTAGGATACTGGAATTTGGAAATGATCCTATTCCTAGGTGTAGTTAAACAACTTACAGTAGAAACCCAAATTTCCTAAGGTGAAAAAATGTCGTTATGCTTGTACTGTTACAGTTTTATGGATTTCACTTTTGGGTGATGCAATTTCATTGTGAAGTTAATGTTATTTATAAAATTGTTAACCTTACGGTATTTTTTTACCATATCATGATGGTATGAAGCTGTATGAAGCATGTAACATACTAGGAACAGTATGATTAAAATTTTATGCATTATTTTGTGCCATATTTACTATTCATCTTTCATTGCTTATGTTTCATGTAATTGTTGTTTTTTCCTTATTCTTCTTTGATTATTAAATATAGAAATGTTCTAATTATTCATTAAAGAATGTTTTATCATTTGGATTATGTGGATTCACAATTTCAGTTTATAATGTTTATGGGCCCTTATAAATTGGAATGGTGATCCACCTATTTCAACCATTTAAAAGGAATTGAAATACATAAATGAATGAAAATTAATATGACCATTAAAATGAAATTTTCACCTTATATGTGGTAATTAGAGACTTTTACTTCACCCGAATTATTAGTTTACAGTAGGTCATGACTTTAGTGATCTTTCTGTAACTTTTTCTTTTTTACCTAGGCCATCCTTTAAGAGAAGGAAGAGAGGTTTATTTAATTTATATAAGGGAATTGTTTCTTTCCTTTCTTTACCAATTTCACTATATGTTATGAATCCTATCTTAAGAGTTTGGTTCAAAAATTATAGATTTATTCCACCACGATGGACTCTCAATGTGCTCCAAGAGTGTGGCGATGAGCATACTCCAAAGGTGGTGGGACCTAATCCAACTATAATAATTCCTGTAGTTCCACCTAAGGAACCTCCTACTAATATTCAACTGTATGCCAATGTTTAGTTCCAGGATAGTTTTCTTTAGCTCTTGAAATCCATCCAGGGTGCTCCCCGACCTTCCCCGATTATGTCAGAGCTTACTCAAGATTTTCAGCAGTAGAATCCACCCACCTCTTTAGGGAAAGGTAGACCTTAGGCGTCTAATTCATAGATAGAGGCCAAGTTATCTATCATTGACCATATTGAGATGCCTTCAGATCAAAGGGTCAAGATCTCTACCTACAAGTTATGTGATTCCTGCAATCATAGGTGGGACATCATATCTCACGACGATTATCATCAAGGTATGGTCTAGGATGAATTTTAGATAGCCTTATACAACCACTTATTCTAATATAATATAAGGTAGGACTATTCCAGGGATTTCATACATCTTCCAAAGTTAAATATGACTATGCTAGTGTAATCTTCTCATTTCACCATACTCTTGTGTTTTACCCAATCTCTGACCGGTGATGAGTTGATAGCTATGAGGCATTTTAAGGATGGGATTGGTTATTCTATTTACTCATAGGTGAATGTATTTTGGTTTAAAACCATTATAGAGATAGTGAACTAGGACCTAATTAATGAATGGAATCTATGTGTGGCTAGAAATGTGATCCTATGTGGATCAGTTTTGAGGCAGGGCAGAGTTTCTCCTAGTATCATAAAGATCAATTTTGAGGGTCCACATGTGGTTGGTGCATACTAGGTGACACATGCTGACAGATCAATAGTTTGTCGCCAGTGTGGTAGGGTAGGCCATAAGAATCCTCAGTGCATGAGGAACCTGACTGAATGTTGAGTTTTTAGTAGGAAGGGTCACCCTAAGCACTTCTTTCGATCATTTGGAATCCTACCAAAACCTCTATTATGTATAAGATATACGATTCTACGTCAGGCAGAGAGTTTGTCTTCTATGGTACAATCATGCCGAGGTGACAGTGTCTGTGGATGATGTAGTCAAGTCCTAGAGATTTTGTGACAGTAGTTTGGATCTACACAAGCTAGTTTGTAATAATCTCATTTCCACTATTCAGTAAATATTTTTGCACAGATGTTAGTTTACTAAGGAGAAGAGTCCAAGTAAATCTATGGTTAGAGGTATTATTCTTGTACCCTCTACTTGAGTATTTGGATTTTTTTTAAAATATGTGCCTCAAACTCCTTTATATCTTCCATGGTATTGGGATCCTTGGGTAATTAAATTATGTAATTATGTGTAATTATGTCTATTAATAGTCAGAATAGAGGTTATATACTAGTACCATGAGTTCCAACATAAAATATTTGAGTGTCATTTATTATGGAGTTTCTTCTTCCTCGAGATGACTGGATTGGATGTCGTTCTTGGTATTGAATGGCCTGTGCCTTATTATTCAAAAGTGGATATATATCACCACCGAGTGTCCTTCACATCACCTTATGGAAACATGTATATCCATAAGAGTTTTTGGGAATGCCAAGAAAGTCAATATGGACCCAATCATAGAGGGATAGGTGGGGTGACATCTCAGATGGAGAGTCTCCTTATGAGCAATCGGGGGATTTAGTTCGTAGAATTCCCTCCAATTGTGGATAATTTCAAGGATGTTTTCCATAACAATTTATAAATATTGACTCTTTAGAGATAGTTTAATTTCACCATATTGGTACATCCAGGTGTGGAACTAGTTTCCATTTCTCCCTATAGGATGACATCTACATAGCTCTAAGAACTCAAGAAGCATCTTGATGTTTTATTAGAAGCATGTTTTATCTGACCCATCACATCATCATGGGGTATCCTATCCATTATTCTAAGAAGGTGGATAGTACCAAAAGATTTTGAATGGATTACCTCTGACTGAACCATATTGTGGTAAAAAACTTTTATCCACTATCTTCTATCGATGACATTATGAACCAGCTCTAAGGGGAAAATGTTTTCTCTAAGATCAATTTGAGGTCGGTCAACTATTTGGTGCGTGTGAGACTATCATACATACCATGTACAACATTTTTGAGTACGTATAGCTTGTAAAGATAATTGGTTATGCCTTTCACCTTGATGAATGCACTATCAGTCATTATGGCTCTGATGAATTGGGTTTTCCACCAATATCTTGATTCCTTTGTGGTAGTCTTCATAGAAGACATCTTACTGTATTCAATCTCTAGACATGACCATACTAATCATCTTTATATCATGATGATTACACTAAGAGAGCACCAAATATATTTGAAGCTCATCACATTACACTTTTGGATCAGCAAGGTTCACTTCTTAGGTCGTATCATATTGGAGGAAGGCATGTCAGTTTACCCAGACAAGGTGAGAGCCCTGGTTTAAAAGGATAATTCCATGAATGTGTTTGACATAAAAAAATTCTTGGGGATAACTGGATATTATAAGAAATTCATCCATGAATACTCATGCCTAGTAGTGTTGCTCATGCGATTGACCATGAAAGGTGTGAAGTTCATCTGGTCTAAATCGTGTGAGATAGCTTTTCAAGAGTTAAAGGGGAGACTAACATCAATGCTGATCCTAATTCTACATGATCTGGGAAGATTCTATAGTTTCTACTATAATTCTTCAGGCATATGACTGTGAACATTTATGATTTAAGGTAATCAATTCACTACATAGAGTTCCTGCCAACTGAGGTCTCATAAGAATAATTACCCTACACATGACCTCGATATATCCCCAGTGGTACACTCTCTATGTTGTTGGAGGAACTAATTTTTAGGAGAGAGATTAAGTCTTTAAATGGATCATAAAAATCACAAATACATATCCAGATATTGATTTTTGAATCTCAGGTACTGAAGGTGGGTGGAATACTTGTAATCGTTTGATTTTGAGCTTTCTTGAACATGGAAAAAGAGAAATTTTATAGCTGATGCCTTGAGATGGGAGATGCATGCTTTCTAGGAGGCCAGTAGTGAGTGGCATTTTATGGATCTATTCACTAAGATATATCTTTAGGTTTAGGAGAAACATGGTAAACCAGTCTTAGCATATCTAGTAGTGATATCCTTCCTTCTAGACTAGGACTGGATGTGGCAGTTATCTAATTCTTAGGGCCTCATATTGAGGGAGTATGCCACAGGAGAGAGCCTAAATTCTGGTTGGGATATTTATGGTAGTGAAATCCTACTCTTTCATGTTCGTGTGTGGTTACCTATTTATATATAGGAATTACTAATAAGGGGATCACATGATACTATTTTTGAATTTCATCCTAGACTTTCCAAGATGTGTAGAGATATTTATCATCTGTGTTGGTGGATAAGTATGAAAATGTATATATCAGGTTACATCACTCAGTGCTCTACTTCTCTTCCGGTGAAGCCAGAGTACCAGTGACCTGATAGACTTTTAGAGACTCTCTATATTCTTTAGTGGAAGTGGAATGATGTCACCATGGATATCATGACAGGATTTTCATGATCCCCTTAGGGATGTGATGTAATATGGGTGATCATAGACATTTTGACCAAGGTTTAACAATTCTTACCTATCTAGGAAACCTTCTATTTTGATGAGCTATGAAGTCTTTACATCTAAGAGATAGTGTCACTTCATGGTCTACCCCATTCTATCATTTTAGAACGATATTCCCCTTTCAAATCATGGTTATAGCAAGGGTTTCATAAGGCACTGGGTTTCCAGTTTCTCTGGAGTACAACATATCACCCTTAGACTGACAAGCAGTTGAGCAGAAAATGAGAGTATTAGAGGATATGATTTAGGCTAGCAGACTTGATTTTGGATGTTTATTGGAATATTATTTTCCTTTGGTTTTTTCCTACAACAATAGTTTTCAAGAAATAATTTATATGGATTCATATGAGTCCCTATATGTAGATCATCCCATTCACCTTTATACTATCATGAGGAAGGTGAGGAAGCTCTACTGGTTCATCATCTCATTTAGGAGACTACAGAGTAAGTTGAGCTAATTTAAAAGAATATGTATATAGATCAGTCTATGAAGAGGTATTATACTGATCATCATCATTGACCTCTAGAGTTAGAGGTGATACATCAGGAATTTCTACGTGTATCAACTACATTGGGTTATATATGAATTAGGAGATAGAGAAAGTTATTTCCTTGTTTCATTGGTCCAGTAACCAATCGTTTTTTGTTACCTCATAGGTACCATTCCATGCATTATATCATCCATATATCTCATATTTGATAGTATCATACTAACCTATATTATTTTTTTGACACCAAGGATATTTAGTTTGATGTGGATGTGACCTTTGAGAATCATTTGATACTTATCATTGATCAGAGTATGAATGCTCTCTGAGGCATGTCAATTCCTCTGGTTCAGGTGTTATGGTAGCATAGACATGTATAGGATGAGACCTGGGAACGAGAGGTTTATGTATGTGTGAGGTGTCCGGAACATTTTCAAGATGATGTCTTACCACCCTTAGGAGAGAAACTCCGGGACATGTTGTCTTAATGAGGTGGTCTTATAACATCACAACTTTTCTCAAAGGTACAAACTGTTTTTTTTTGTTCAATTTCCATTTTATCCCTTATAAGGATTCATAATGGAGTCAAGGGGGTATCAGGTGTGTCTGAGGATTGTTTGGATCCTAGATCCTTGGAAATTAAAGAGGTAGATTAGGTCACATGGTTAGTAGAAACCGTGCCACCTAGGCTTCATGGTTTCCCTAAACTGTGCAGTTGTTGACAGTGGGGTGTTGGGGACCACATGGTTTGACTGAAACCATGCGACGACAAGTGAAAACCCATGAGACAAACTATATGTTTTTAGAAAGTGCATTTTTCAATATTTTCACACAATTAGTCAAAATTATAATCCTAAATGTGTTGGTTTCCCCTTTAAAGTAGTGGTATGGTGCATGGTTGGTGCCTGATTTAGCCAACCATGTTGATAAACCTTGTTCCCTTATGTTGAGGTTGAAATACCCATTTTCCCTTAATGAATATTATAATCCTTCTTATTCGTTCTCCCTCAATTCTCCAGTGGTGTAGTCCTCCTCCCCCACATATGAGCTCCTCCTTTCCTCTTCATAGGGTTTGTGATAATTCCTTCATTGAGACTTTAAATCTCCCACTATCAGAATCATTGAAAACCCTTCATTAATATCTTCGATCTTATCCTTTGTATTTAAATTTTCCTCCATCCTTTGTTTCACTTTCTAGGATCCACCATTTTCACCCTCATGTATAGATAACCATAAACATAGTAGAAGAAATAACATAAACGATTCATCACAACACAAAATAAGTAAATGGATAGACATTACTATTAAATGCCATAAAATAATAAAAAATAACACATTGAATATACCAATGGTTTTAATACACCTCAAGGATGAATAATATATCACTTCTTGTATAAAAATAAAATAACTTGAGTTTTCTGCATCAAATATCACAAGTTTAATGATCCATCACCATCAAAATCCATTTAGGTGAATGATCTATCACCTATATAGTATCAAAGTAAAAAAACTCATCATCAGTGAACTATGAATTATCAATCAAAGGTAAATGATACACTACCATTTTGATATTTATGTGGAAGATATACCACTATCTTATAGCTTGGGTGGATGAGGATTCAAGAAACCATCCCATCTGGGTGGAAGATATATCAGTGGTATCACTATCAAAGTGGAAGAAATACTACCATATCATGTCCCAAAGTGGATGATGCAACATATGTATTGTCCTTTGGTGGATAATGAACTAGTGGTATCACATCTCAAGTGGTTGGTACACCACCAGTATAAATAATTGGAAAGACCTCATACAACGGGAATAAGACCCCAAGTGGATGTTTTTCCATCGAGAAAAATCTCATAAGGGGACAAAGCTCCACCAATAAAAGTTCTCAAGATGTTGATATACCACAAATACATCCTTCAAAAGTTCATGAGATGATAATATTTTATTACTTTCTTAATGAATTATGGATTAATGTCACTCTTTAGGGATGGATGAGAAACCACCAACCTCCCCAAAGTCATTAGTATACCTCTAGTGCACCAAGGTGGATGAGATTCTACCCCAATTAACATTTGTTGGATGGACACCAACTTATACCAAGAATCTCACAAAATTAATGATACATCAATAAAATTAAATTAATGGTATTTATAAAAATTTAACATATTAATGGATCTACTCATAAGTTGTTAACCCTTGTCAAATTCCCAAGATTTGGTCATCCTACTGATATCATAGCTCATACTCAAGAAATTATTTCACAAGGAAAACTCAATGGTCATGTTCTAGGCCACTAGGGTTGGTTATTAGTCAAATAAACCCATAATGGGTTCAAAATCATGGTTTTGATCTCATTTTCATATTAATTTTTTTCATTGGAGACCAAAGGTTTTGATGCACGACACTCGTAGTCTATAAACAACATTTTAAGGTTCTATCAGTTCCATTGAAATTTAAAAAAACCAACTTAATAAAATTTTCGGTTGAATGAAAAAAATAAGCATTTCCCACATTTTATATGATGTATATATGGTATAAAAATATTTTCTAGTAACCTAGGGACTTCCTACCTACGACTAGTGTTGTATAACTCTATGAAAACCACCGCTTGATCAAGAATCAAATGAACATAATCAAGAAACCTAGAAAATTCATATAATTAGTAATAATCATCTAAGAATGAACAAGTAGTAAAAATAAATAAATAATATATAGAATATGAGTTATAGACTTACAGGTCTCATACTCCAACATTGAATGGATTGTGAAACCAATGATTAAAAGATATGATTTCACTCCTAAAAGAAGATGGAACAAATAAGAACAATAGAAGGAACCATTGATTATACTGGAAGAAATGATAGTGAAATCTCATTTAATCAAAATTAAAAAAAAATATTTATTTATTTAGTTTAACATTTTAAAAAGAAAACTACAGGTATACAATGGGTACCTACTAGCCAGGCACAAGGTAGTCGCCTAGGGGTCATCGGCCACCATATGGGACACCTAGAGGCTTTTCCATCATTGTCCAATCCACTGAGTACTTGGTGAAATTTTCAAGGGATATATGTCCCAAAAAATTAATTTTTTTCTAGAAATGACCCCACCTTAACTACTGAACCCATAATAAATACCAAAAATACAAGAGGTTTGGTGAAATTGAAATTGAAATCATACCTTGTATGAATGTGGAGTGTTATAGATTGGTTGTTCACTCATGGATAAAATATTAAAGGGATGATAATAACATATAATTATAACCATGAAATCATATAATATAGTATTTAAAAAAATTATACTAAATAATTACATATGGATAATAAATGAAAATTATTTGGATCCCCTAATTTAGTAAAGGTTATTAGCTTAGAGTCATTCCTTAGAACCAAAAAATATCTTCAACATAAAAGATATGATAACTGTAGAAACTCTTTAATAAATATATAAATAATGAATATGAACTCGCTTTAATGATAAATTGGAAGTGCGGGTGAGTAGTTATAGGTCTGGGGAGTGGAATTCCTTGGAATAAAGTATTGATTATTTTTTCTTTATCACAAGTGGGCCACTACTCACCAAAGTGCCTCATTGCCTCCCTTAATTCTCAACAATAATTTTTAGTGAAAAAATTAGATAAAATCATCATATTGGATTAATTTGGTCATACCTACATATATAAGATGTCATATTTACTTTATTCCACAATTTTTTATAGTAGTTTACTTCTTCGATAAAAAATTATCAAATTTCACCCGTCACTCAATTTTGATGTCCGGATTAAAAATATTTAATATTTTTTTTACAAATTAATCCTCCAATTATGTAAAATTCACCTTTTAAATAAAGATGACTTATTTTGTTAAAATTTCATATCATAGTAAAATTCATCTTATTACTAAAACAAATTTCACATTAATACCACTTAATGCCTAGATACATAACTCCTTGATACATCACCATAGGCATTAATGGTAAGGTGTTCAATAAGGGTACTTTTATGGGGTTGTTCAAAAAACATTGATCTAGTAATTATTTCCATTAACATGAATTTTTCATGTAGATAAATCCCCTTAATTTTTAATTGTTAAAGGTAAAATTTGTCTTGGTCGCAGGAAAACCCTTATGATGATACCTCCTTCCAAATATCTGATAAATTCAATACATATGGGATGTTTCTACTAATTGAGTACATGGTTTCTCCCATCACCACTAATTAACTCTTGTCATTTTCCTTCTTAATATACACCAATTATAACAGTTACTTTATAATGAATATATTTTTGGGTTTCTTGAATTTAAAAAGTGAATAAAGTGTAAAGGAGGGATAAAAGAGTTTGAATAAAAATCTGGGATGGTTTTCTAAAAAAATTGGAGATATTTATTTTCTGAGAGATCCATGTATGGATCTTATAAAAAGTATACCTTGGATCACTACCAAGGGGGGAGAGAAGAATATATTATTATCCAAGATATAGCTTCCAAGATAGAACAGGTACGGGTTCCACCTTTGCAGTAGCGCAAGTGTCAATTATGTCAAATGAAGTGTTGATAATGAAAAATGAATCGTTGATGATAGCGTGGGAAGAGATCCATGATTTATGGTTCCATGTATCAAAAGTATTCATAATGACAATAATTAGGCATCTTGTCTTAGTAATGAAAATCAGTAGTAAAAAATATGGTGTGATCATGTGTGTGAGAGAGAATTCTTCAATGTGTTAGAAATTTTTATGGGTTATATAAATTCCGATGAGTGGGTGATAAAAATATTTCAAGTGAATGAAATCCTTCATGTGTCGGGCATGAGAGATTATCATTGAATAAAGAGATTATCTATGAGATATATTTTTAAATTTGTATACAATAATTAAACAATGAGAATTGAGGATATATGGAAGGTTTGTAATGTTGGAGGACATGAGGTGGCTGATTTCTTGGTAGTAAAACTAGATAATGACATCCCTTGTGAGGTTGTCAAGGTTGGAATTCCGGAAACTGAGTGGTGTGGGGCCTCCTCTGGACAGCATTAGTGTTAGGTGGTCCTTCCCTTGACCTAGAGAACCCCATGTGAAGAACTCTACCTCCATGTATTATAGATTCTGGGTGAACTCAGACAGGTCCTCATGAATCGTCTATCCATAGTGGGCACATGTTGGGAGGAGGAGTATGGTGAGGACAGAAATATGATTGCAGATAAAAAAGAGTGAGAAAGAGGAGGGGATGATTCCATGGATAATTTTCTATGTGTTACGGGGAAAAATCAATTTATATAACATATATAGTGAGAGAGATACAAATATCCAACCCAACAGAGAAAATCGTGGTCAAAGACATGGCTGATTTTAATGCAACCAGAATAGGGTACCATTGGTGACACCTATTCATTTAGATGTTCCATTTTAAATGTTCTGAAATCCGTTTTTCTGATTGAATTACTGGGTTTTAATATTTACTCTTCAATTGACATCATTTTTATAAGACTACTAATAGAATATTTTGATGAATGAATGGTATTTTGTATATGCATTTGACCTATTCTACACCCATCGTTCTCTACTATTGTTAATTGAAAAAATTTCCAATCCATGAAAATGGTTTCCTCCAAAACATTATAATTACAAAATAAGGGAAACATAAATCATAATGAAAGATCATATATATATAGAAATTAATAAAACATGATATATTATGGAAAAAAGAGAGCTTTAAACTAAATATGGAATGACTATTAATACATTTAACTGAAACAAATGGGCCACATAGTTATCATAAACTATGGTTCCCAGTTCATATGGTTAAATAAACCATGTTTCCCCATCCACATGGTGAAATAATATATGTGGGGTGTTGCAGGGCTCCTCAGAGAGGAGCAAATGAGATGTGCACAATTTTTTTAACTGTGCATTATAGCCTGTGAAAGGTGTGTTCCTTGGTTAGATACGGATTCATGGGTAGATAACGATTAGTAAAAAATTTCTCCCAAACCATGCGACCCACTATACTTATATAGTAGACGGTTCGTGGTTATCCTATTGTTTGGATAAGCATTCATCCAAACCGTGCACCACTTTAAAATTTGGATGAATTTCTATTTTCCCTTCCATCTATTTTACTCCTCTATGTTTCTTTTTTTCCTCTAGTAAATAAACCCTCTATCATTGATTCAATTTCCAAGGTGACAGTCACAATCACCTCTTCCCATTCCTACATGCACCCTCTAAGGAGTCATTATTTCAGTAGGTCACCCTCTACGGTACCCTAGATCACATCATAACACAAATGACTACATGGTTGCCTTAGTATTAGAATTTTATATCAATTCAACACTTGTTAGTAAAATTGAATAGAATCCCTCTGTATCACTATCATCACATTATGACCTAATGGGCCCTATATGAAAAGGAATACTAGCATCCATTTCAAGATATGTCTCAAGCTTTTTCCGCTTCTAAATTCATCACTAGGCCAGTCATTACACACCCAACCCATCCACAGTCTACTAAGGGAAAACTCGCCTAGGTAATCACATCTTATTAGGGGAAGAACAGTCAACCCATTGTTAATCTCAACCAGCCCAAAGGCTATAATACATCTCAACATTCACTATGGCCCACAAGATCCACTCACTCTATCCCATCACAATATTATACTCATAGGTATCTAATAAACCTATACTAAGGGCCACTACACTTTCTTAATTCATTCAAAAACTCACCCCTCACAACCTGTGTATCTCAAGGAATACATCTATCATCAAGACCTCTACTACCAGTGGTCAAGGCATCGATCCAATGCACAAGTATAGTAATCTGACAACAGAAATCCTAGAACCACTATTATGATTCCATTACATTGGCATAATATATAGAAAATCATATACCAAAATACTGAATGATTTATTTTCCTTGGTAAACTAGATACATTCATGAACCATTTATTTCAAATAAATACAAAAACTACAAGATAATTCTTTGTGAGGATAAAAACATTATTCTATCTAGAAAATCTTTTCATGTCTCTTTTAGTGCACTTTGGAAAATATTGAGGAAAGGAATAATAATATGGGTGAGCTCAAATGCTCTATAAGGGTAAGTACAATTGTAGAAATAATAAATCAATTAGAATAATCATTGTGACAGTGGTAAATATCTGAACACACATTCCATGCATTCAATAAACTTAGAAGTAAGTCCATACACAATATGGAAAGGTAAATAATTGAAAATACATTCTATTTTAATAACTGAAGAGCGAAAAATAAATATGGAATGGTTAGAAAATGAAAACACATTTCATTTAATTAATAAATTAATAATGAAATGCATCGATAAAGTTTTTCATAGTGAAAATATAATGGGTAATAAATACTAAATAAAAAAAAGTCAATGATTAATTATTGTATGTCATGTCTGAGGCACATGGAAGCCTATATCGTCAAGACCTTTCCCAAGATAGTTTAAATCTATCTGTAGAAACCTATTTAATTTTATCAAATAATTTTTCTCATGAGAATATGTTTATGAGTTTAGGGGATAAATAATGACTGATCCCCTCCCTCTACTACCTATCCAATTTATTCCTCATATCAAATAATCAATTTAATTAATAAAAAATATGCCTTATCAAATGTCTATATTGATTAAAGAATGTCAATTTTTGAATATTTCCTCAGATAATCAAATAAAATTTTTTGTATACACCATATAAAAAAAAGATATATGGTTTAGTCAATAAAACTATCCATGATACATGATATGGATAATTAGGGTAAATTCAATGTCTAATGATCATAAAAAGTTGAATATTTCATGGGGACTACAAAATAAATAAAGTGAATGTAAATACCATCTTTGGCCAAATCAATCATAAAGCATCTTGAGGAATAATAAGGATCATATCAATAGAACATATCCAAAGTGGAGTAAAAATAATGGGTTGTTTTCCTTGATGAATGGATATACTATAAAAATATCTAATAAAAACATTCTCAAGGAAAATATAATTATCCTTTAGGAATTTTTTTAAAATACTTTTCTTGGAAAATCACTTTTAAAAATTCATTAACAGGAAACCTTTTAGACATGAAAATGAAACTTTGAAGAAATGATGGAAAGTTAATATATACATGCCATACAATTAAAAAATACATTCATTTTACATGGTAAAATGGTTTAAAAAATTCCTTGTTCGGAAAGATATAAGAAGATTATTTTGAAAACAATTTCAAAATAAAAAAGCGTAAAAATTTATTTAATAAAAAATTTAAAAAAATATATGAAAAAATAGAAAACAAGGTTTTTAGAAGAATATCGTTTCTCTGACTAAAGAGATTAATGACGTAGGTTTTTCTTAAAAATATTGTATAAAAAATTTTAAGATAAAAATAGTGAAAATTGTACTATTACATGAAAAGGTCATAAATAACTAGTGGAGAAGAAAAATAAAGGGTTTATTTAACAATGATCAAATAATTTCCTCAAATGGATGTTGAAGTACAAATAATGTCGAATAAAATTAGATTATGAAGTAAACCCTTGAAAAGATTATAACATTGATGTGATAAGAAATCAATGAATATATTATGTGTATCACCATAAAATACATATAAAACAATTTTAAATAAAAAAATATATATTAAAATTTTATTAATCATATAGTATTAAAATATTAATGAAAATGAGGAAGTAATATAACCCAATGAAAAGGAATCGGGTTATGAAATTCTTTACCACTTGGTCAGTTTTAATAAAAATAACATTATAAGAAATAATTACAATTTAATGTAAAAAAACATGAATATAAAATAATTCATGATATAATATATCAAATTTTTTAGTTGATACTCCACAAAAAATAAGTAATTGGTGAATATGAAATTTATCTCAAAGATGTAAAAAGTGAGATGAAAATCTTGTACCTTGCATTTCCTTTTTTGTGAATGTCCTTAAACATCCTTTATAATGGATTTAAATAAGTAAATAAATTTTAAAAGAAATATATTTATATTTATAATATCATATATTATGTTTTTCTAATATCTTATTACCCGTTTCATAATTATCATTCATTACTTTCCCTATTTCATGTGTTAATTGCCTAGTTTTTCGAGTATGTTTTGACTTGTTACTTTTTATTCCTATTAATTGGATAATTATTTCATCATATATATAATATAATATATATTTAGTATATATTTATATATAATAATCCATAATATTTCGATAGAGGAAATGAAATGCACTGTTCATGGAAAAGGTAGGTCGTATGTTCGCATGAACAATACTTTCATTTCTTTACCGTATTGAAAGAATGAAAAGAAAGTGATATATATATGTATATATGTATATATTTATATTATAATTTCATTATCATATAAATTTCATATAATTAAAATATTTTTATTAATACCATCCTTTATACGTTCCATGTATAATGTGAACAAGCCACATCGCTTTGAAGAGGCGGTAGTCTACACGTCCACAAATGATGTTATCGTATAACTATAAAATTGAAATCATGAATTTTTGAGTTCTGTAAGAATTATATAATACTAAATACAATATAAATATCATATATATCATATAAAAACATCACTTATATAATAATTTCCAACCATGGGAGGTGGGAAGGAAAAATGAATGATATCATTTCATGAGGATGTAGTTCGTTGTACATGAAAGGTAAGTTCATTCCCATTTGAGGGAAGTGTGTTTAGATTTATAAAGGACTATTACAATACAACTTATTATATTTATGATAGTAATATTATTATATAATAAGGAAATAAGTATAATTTATGGAGTCGAGAAAGAAATAAACTAATGTGATCGTTGAAGAAGGTTACCTCTTATTCAGGTAGCTCCTTTTGGATTATACCAAAAGAATTCCTTGGTTGGATTTTTGACCAATGTGAGTCCTCTAGGATTAGTTATTGAATGTAGGATATTATTTGAGTAGTGTTTTTGTGATCCAAATTTCATTAGAGGTGTGAATAAGTGGGAGGGGTGAGTGCCTTTTATAGTGGAGGAGGAGTTACATTCAAGAAAGGTTTTTAAAAAGGAATTCCACCCACGTTTTTCCCATGAAAAGTGGATATAATAAGGGTCCAAATTAAATATAAGGTATTATATGGTCTAAATATGAACATAAAATGGTTTTTGGAAAAGTTTCTAGGTAATTTTTTCCCTTAAGATTAATGTTTAATCCCTTGTTAAGCTTATTTTTCAATTAATTACCGTAATTAATTTTAATCACGTCCACTAATATTTTTTGTAAAAAACTATGTTGACCATATTAGTTATTATAAATTTTTATTATTAAAAACATTGAATTAATTTTTCCAAATTCCAATCACAGAAGTGGCCGAAATCAATTTAAATTTAATCAGGTAGACAAGATGATAAAGCATTTTTTAAAGTAAAAATGTTCAAATGTTTTAAATGTTTTATATACAATTTCACTATGAAATTGATTATAATTAACTAAATTGAATTTATTAATATAAAATTTATCTAATTAGACTTTAAAAACAATAAAAAAAATAAAATTTTTACTTTCAAATAAATTAGATGAAAAATCAATTTTGAATTAAAATTCAGAATTTTTCACTATTCATCAAAATGAAATATTTTATAAAAATAAAAAAGATAACTCTAAATTTATTTTGACATTATTATTTAAAAAAATTAATTTTATTACATATAATATTTATAAAAGTTCCAAAAAATAGATTTAAAATAGGATCGGCATTAAAAGGTGTTTAAAGTGCCTTTATACCAATATAGGATTTTATGCTTAAAATTGATTTTGTTCTCATCTTATATCTATAAAATCAATTTTATGAATATAAAAAATATTTCATTGAATAAAAAAAATATATATTTCATTAATATCATTCAATAATTATAATTAATTAAATTTATTAAGAAAAAATTATTTTGGGAGCATAAAAATAAAAATATATCATTTATATTCAATTATTTTATATTTTTGATTCTAATTAATAGGTAACCTATGAATTAATATTATATTTTTTTAAACTATATATTTTAATAATTCAGTTAATATTATTCATAACTACTAATTTAATAGCTAGGTTATATATTATAATAATATTTTAATAATATATTGTTGTTTGGTAAAACTCGATCTTGTGCATAGCACAAGCTTTCGAATAAAGTATTTGTTCTGTGTGATGAAATCTAACATAGTATTATGTGAATCGAAAGATATATAATATATTAATTTTATATAAAATATTAAATATATCATAAAGTCTTGAGTGGTTATATTCTTTTCAACATTTGGTGTTTTGTGTCATACATGCTATCAAATAAATGTTACTATTATAGAATTTTTGTGGTTGTTATAATAAGGGTCCTTAGTGGACCTTGGCACTTGGTGAAATCCATTCATAAAAATTTAATATTTTTATTTAATGATTTATATAATTTTAACAGGATGATCACCCTCGGTGGATAGACCACAGAAATCACATTCCATAAAAAACATGAAGAATACTATAGGGGAAACACATAAGTACCACCTAACTCAACCATTGAGTTATTCCCAATCAATCATTACTCGGTAGCTCTCATACAAGATAATATACGATAAAAACTCTATCAAACCTCATCAAGAAGACTTAAATCAAGACCAAGAATGCAAATCAATTAATTATAATCCATCATAATGATTAAATAATTCGCAACTAATTATTCAATTTATTTTGAAAAGGATTAATCCCTATAAATGATTAATCCATAACCAACCACAAAAACCTCAAGGAATGCGGTGTAGTATACTCTCGACACTCACTCAAACCTAAGCCATGAAACATCCCCAATTCAATTACCTAATTTAATGGTAAATTCCATCCAAATTATCTAATAACCCCAAATAATTTCAAATAGTGATGTTACTTAACACAAACTATGTGGAACAGTGTGAATACATTGTATCAATACATCCTATAGACAGGACATTAAAAATGACCATCAATTTCAGATGATTTCTCCAATCTATGGTGAAATCATTACTAAAACCCTAGTGTGATACAACTCAAATCATTGTATTTAATATAAACTAATATTAGAGAAAACAATGGTGAAGATATTCACCTTAAATAATTGAAAAATGCCACAAAGATCACCCCGAGTCAATGGGTATTGATGGAGGGAGATGGGAGGAGGAATCTAGACCTTGTTCATGTGGGGGAGAAAGAAGAGGGTCTACCATATTACTAATTCAAGAGAGAATTTTGGTAATTTTTCCACTTTTAAAGGGACACATAGTTTGGATTCAAAATTCTCCTAACTTTGCACCAACATTGAATACTTCACTATCCACAAATACCACCCTCACATGGTTGGGACACATGGTTATCCAAAACATGCACTAACCATGAAACCTAATCTTCAATAACGCACATAGTTTTTCTATAATCATGGAGTAACTATGTTCCTCACCCCTAGGATAATCCAAGACACATAGTTTCCCTTGAAATTAAAATAGTTAATCCTTAGTCATGTTCTAATCATTAAAACCAACCATGAGATTTAGAAAATGAATTGAAAACCTCTACACACACTTAGGGTGCTTCATAGTTTCCCATAAAATGCGCCCAAAAACTGTTATCCAGGGAATAAATCCTCTAAAACTACTAAAATTTAACATAATGTGCCCAATAATTTCCTAATAACCCAATACCTTTCACCTCTTGAACCATATAAATAAAACACAATGAAATTCTCTAACTCTATTAATTTCAATTTGAGTCTCAATTCCAAAAAAAGACCCCTACTTCCAAGTTACCAAAATTAAAATTCCTTCTAAAATTTATAAATCATTAGTAGTTTGTTTTTACAAAATCTATACCTTAGAAATTATAATTCACAACAATCATTGGTTTCCTTTCAACCAACACATCCAACCTACCCTAGTCTTTCTTTTATATCCTACTTTTTGTATTCCACTCTGGAACATCGAGTGACATTCAACTCTACAACTCCAAACATTGGGTGTATAATTCATCAAAGACTAATACACTACTATTCAACATCATTGAAAAATGAATATTGTTCTTTCACATTCCCTTATATACCAATACAATATAGTGTCATCAACATGTTCATCCTTGATCTTATAGTGCTCCCCGCCATAAGACTCTGCTCAAAAAGGCTTATTTTGAGCCATGGATCTCTAAACCATCGAAATTCCTTATCAAAAACTCATGTCAAGTGGTTATTAGACATCACTGATATGATTTAAATACCACCATATCTAATTATATTCAAATTCACCATTATATAATCCTCTGGATGGCAATTCACAAAGGTGATTCTCTTCATCCACCAACATGTTATCTCATTACCACTAGAACATAATGCATCAACTCACCATAGGCGTCTCAAGATCATTCACTGCCCCCAATAAATTCAAAACCCAATATTTAGTGTAATTAAATAGTTTTTATATTAAGGTCACTACCTAAAACATAACACACATTGATCAAATGGGTTATGAAATAATCGTTCTTGTAAACGATAGACTATCGTCTTGCAAACCGATGTCGTTCATTTTTCCATTACCATATTTCAAGGTTGGAAATAATGATGGGTTTATAGTACATATATGATAAATATGATAAATATGATTTTTTATGCTTCTAAAATTAGTATATTAAAAAATCCTTTATTCTTTAAAATTTGATGGAATACGATAATGCCGCTCATGTGTATAGTTGACTATTGTCTCGTGGAGCAATGTGACTCATTCACGCTTTACAAAAAATGTATTAAGGGTGATTTAATAAAAATATGTGATATATATAAAATAATAATGATAATATAATAATATATAAATAACATTTAATTCTCTTTCTTTCAATATGATAAGAAAATGGAAACAACGTCCAAGCGTATGTACAGCCTACCGTCTCCACGAACGGTGTATCTCATTTCCTATTGAAAAAATTAATGGATTTATCTAAATATATATATAATGAATATATACGATCATTACATCATGGATTAAATTATATTTATTATGAAATAATTATATGTTTAATAGGAATATAAAATAATAAGTCCAAACATACTTAAAATTAAAGAAATTAACACCCAAAACAATGAAAATAATGAATGATTGTTAACAAATAAGTGATAATATTTTATAAAATGATCATGTATGATATTGAAAATATTAATATTTTTATTTTATATGATAGTAAAATAATTTAAACCATTATAAATGAGTTTAAATAGTGCGCAACCAAAATGAATCAAAAGGTAAGAGTTTTCATCTCAATTAACATTATTTTGAGACTTAATTGTAATTATGTGATAATTCAATTATATGGGGAGTATATACATACCATTTGGAATTTAATATCCTGAATACTTAATTATTCAAGGTATTTTATGATTTAATTGGAATTATTTCATCTAACGAGATTTGATTTTAAAATTACTAATTGATAAATGTTATTGTGAAATCTCACTTTCTTATTCGATTGTTAACTTTATCTTGAAACAATCACTTTATTGTAATAATTTTTCATTGGACATTAAATTATTGTTAAATATCAATATTATTGTGTAGTAAATATGATTATTTCATAAAATATATATCATTTTTTACATACATTGTTTACATTGAAATATTTTTTTGACTTGGGAAATATTGAAAAATCGGTATCCTTTACTCAATATGTATATTTAATAAGGCACATTGTTTATGAATTAAATTGATTATTATATATAAGAATAATTCTTTAGAATATTATCACATGGTTTGGGGACCTTTTAAATTAATCCCCTCGATGCCTCGATAGTGCCATGAGATGAATCAGTTGGCCAAATTAGATGGTCTTTTATCCAGTATGTTTAAACCGCCTTGTGAAAGGTCTCGATGATAATGGTTCCATGTTCTTGGGAAACATGGAACTAAATATTTAATCATTTAATTCATTCATAATTCTGATATTATTATTTTCCATGTTATTTTTTCTATTTATTTATATATTTATATGTTTCATTATTAGTTTATTGATTAAATGTCATGTGTTTCTACTATTAATCTTGCCATATTGATTATTCCTTATCTAGATAATTATGTGGCATGTTTTTTAGACATCTACCATTCCATATTGAATATGATTATTGTTTTATGATATCTTACATTGTACTTAAATGTTACTGGTCATTTGTTCTCACCCTTATTTTTTTCATTCCCTTAGGATTTGAAGATTAATTATTAGAATAAGTTTCATGTTTGTTGAGATTTTAATTTTGTTATACATTATTTTATTTTCCAAACATAATATTGGAATCATGTATGCTATCTTGTTTTCCAACACTACTAAACTATCTAGTCCTTTTGGATTTGAATCTTTTTATTAATGGTAATTTCTTGGTCAAAGGCCAAGACACAAAATTATTATTAAAAGGGGGGAGGAAATTTACAAGAGTCTGAAGGAGGAATTTTTTTCAAAATCCTTTTCATGGAATAGAAGGAGATCAATTGGTGAAGTATCACTCCACGTAATGGCCTAGTTGATCCCTTCGTTTGCAAGCCCATCCGCCACGTTGTTTACTTCCATGTAGGTATTGGTGGAAATGTATCTGATCTCTTGGAGCGAGCTAAGGAAAATTTTCCAAATCCCTGTGAGACGCCAAGCAAGGTGAACCACACCATTCCAAATGGCTTGGATGATGGTGGTGGACTCACATTCAATCCAAATATTGTCCCAACCTTTTAACTTGATAATGTTGACCGCATGTATCACCGCCAACATCTCCGCCTCCAGGGCAGAGGCAGAACCACATCCACCAAAGAAGCATCCATGGAACTGACCAAGATAGTCTCTGGAGATGTCTCCACAGCCCGCAGGTCCAGGGATTCCTTTCGAGGGACCATCTACGTTGATCATTATCCAGCCAGGGATTGAAGGCTTCCCGAACACTTCGAAGAGACACTTCGGCTGATTGTAGATCCCTTTAATTTCGAGCCGACGGAGAATTCCAAAGTCACCAACCGAGTTAGCGTAGGTGGCATTCTGAAGAGTGTACGCATGTCTAATAGCAATCCGAATTCTTGAGAGACCTGCATTAAGATTTAATGAGACACCATTGTGGATAATATCATTTATATCTTGCTAGATAATGTGGATGAGCTATGCAATAGTGCAAGAAAGAGATTTTTAATCTGCGGCGAAAGATCCATCTCCACACAGCATTTGAGGAAAGAGCAGATAGAATCAGCAATTAACCATCTGCAATCAAAAATGTCAGTAACAAAATTTCAAAGAGAAGATCCCATATCATAGGAAAAAAATAATTTATTGATTTCTCCATTTATTGATTACAAAGAGGACATCTATAGTTGAGTTGAACCCCAAAATATTGAAGTCAACCCTTTGTGGGAAGGTGCTTGTGTGAAATATTCCAGACAAGATTAAATCTTGAAGGCTTTATCCAGGGTTTATCAAAAGGCTTCAACCAAGAGAAATTGGACTCAGAGTGAGAGATGAGATTCATTTAATAGGCTTTCGAGTCCAAGATCCCATTATGAGCTGGTTCCCAAATAAGATTGTCTTCATCTATCGAGAAGGTGTAGTCATCAACCACAGTTTTGATATGATTAGGGAGATCTTAGAAGGGGGTGTAAATTAAATCCTTTATGATGGAGTTTATAGAATCTGGAACATCGTTAGATGAAACCATCGAATTAAGGGGAATACCAGTCCAGTTGTCAAGCTAGAATTTCATAGTAGAATCAGAAGAAACCATCCATCTAGAGTTGTGCATGATATTGATAAAAGAATTTCTAATGGATGGCCAGAGGAAAGAGCTATCATATCTCAAGATGCAGTATTTGAGAATATCTAGGAAATGATTTTTGAGGTTGTAAATGGAGTTAGAATTGCTGTTAATTAAGTTCCAAGTGAGTCTGTCTTGGAGGGATTCATTAAAGAACTTGAGATTTTTAATTCCATGCCCTCCCTTTTCGATAGGTTTACAACAGGTAGACCAGGGGACAGTAACAAGTTTCATATCTATAATAATCCCCTCCCCAAAAAAATTCTTAATATAGGTATTAATTTTCTTAAGGAAACCAACATGACATCTGTAAATCTTCAATGAATAAACCATTTTGGAGACAATAAATGCTTTAACCAGGCAGATCCTACCAGCCATAAAAATATATTTTCCTTTCCAAAAAGAAAGTTGATTAATGAGTTGGTCTTCTAGATCATTAAAATATGAGGGCCGAGGTCGATGCCAAAAGATATGGAAACCCAGATATGTAAATGGAAAGTACCCTTCTTTGATACCGAGACTCTCAATGATGTGACTTTTTCTAGGAGCTCGGAAAGATTTACTAATGAAAATAAAAGATTTTCTTCAACTGATGGATTGACCCAAGATCACTTCATAATGAAATAGGGCAGAATTGAGAGGGGTGATGTTGTTCTTTCCACCATTAAGGAAAAGAATAATGTCATCCGCAAAAAGGACATGGTTTGGGACATTTAGGCTTCTGGCGGCCTGGATGGACATAATCATGATTGAAAGAACCAAATAATTGAGGAGAAGACTAATGTAATCCTCCACAATGGAAAAAATAATGGAAAAGAGAGGATCACAATATCATAATCCTTTAAAACATTTGAAATAACCCATAGGAGAGTCATTAATGAGGATAGAGATAGAAGATGAGTTGACTAGAGAGTTGATCCTCCTAATAAAGGTATGATTGAATCTAAAATCCTGTAGAACCTTGAAAATGAAACCCCAATCAATAGTATCGAAGGCTTTCCGAATGACATGATTGATAGAAATATTTCCTCCTATAGAGATTTTATTTAGGGCATTGGTGGATTCAGAAGCAAGGAAAATGCAATCCTGAATAGACCTCCCATTGATTAAACCAAACTGATTCCAAGATTCAATTTTATTGCACAAGGCAGAGAGCCTATTAGCTATAATCTTTGTGATAGTTTTTTAGATGGATTTGATGAGAGCAATAGGCCGAAACAGGTGAATTTCAGAGGCATTGGGCACTTTAGGTATTAAGGTAAGGAATTGAGCATTGATACCATGGAGAAGGAACACAATAGAGAAAAAATTCCTAACAAGATTGCAAACATCCTTTTGAATAACATCCCAATGGTACTGAAAGAACCCATTATTGAGTCCGCCAGGTCCTGGAGCGCTGTCATGGTTTAGGAAAAAAATGTATCCTTGATTTCATGATCAAGAAGAATGCCCAGGAGAAAATCATTTTCTTTTTCCAGGACATAAGAAGAGATGACTTCAGGAAGAAGGTCCTTGTTAATACAAGCCCCATTGAAAATATTCTCAAAATAAGAAACAAAATGATTGGAAATGGAGGCCTCAGAGTCAAAAAGGGTGTCACTATCTTTTATAAAAGAGAGCGAACGACGGACCTTCCTAACCCTTTGAAGAGCATTGTATAATTTAGTGTTGCATCCACCATCAGAGAGCCATTTAGTTTTGAAGACTAGTTTTCGGATGTTATCCTTGAGAGTAAGCAACGAATTCAGTTTCGTTGAAATATTGATCTCCTGCTGAGGGTCCGAGGAGAAATCAGTATAGGTGGTGTTATTTTGTATTTGATTGAGATCAGTATCAAGTGTGACTATGTCTCTATCAACATGCTTCGATTTATCCGTGCACCATCCCTTGAGACATAGTTTTAGATGTTTCAGCTTTCTGATACAAGAAAAGGCATCTGAGTAATGATTCATCGAGTTCCAGCAATTTTGAATAATCATAGAACACTCTACATCACCAAATCAATCATTGTTGAATTTAAATGGAATACTCAACTTGAAATGTTTGGAGTGTAAGCTATCCAACATAGGGTGATTGTTAGATTAGAGTTTATGTATGTTGATTCTAAGGACCATGTAACACGCATAGAGAGCTGTGAGATTCACTAGGGCCCTATCTAGTTTACTAGAAACCATCCAATTATAGTGTCATCTATACCAAGTGAACTTAGAACCTGTGATATTAGCCTCAACTAGATTACAGTCTTCAATTGAGGATCTATACTCTCTTGATGAGATTTGAGAATGAGAAGGCCCAAAATTTTCACAAGGGGAAATAATGTCATTAAAATCCCCAAGAACTAACCAGGGGTCAGAGAAATTACCAGCTAAATGTAACAGGTCATCCCAAAGAGGCTTGTGATCCTGGTATCGGTTTTTATCATAAATAAAAGTGTAGTACATATGGAGATTATTAAAAACATAATCAAAAGTAAGAATTTGATCAGTGAAATTGGGAATTTTAACACCTTTCAGAGAGGCATGATACAAAGTCCAAAGGGAATCAACCATACTACTATTAGTGCAGGAACCTAAAAAATTATAATCAGAGGAAGAAAGATGCATAAATTTTAAAGAGAAATTCACATTTGGTTCAGCAGGGGAAAAAAGTATTGGTTTGTGAGTCAAAATGGATCTTTTAAGAGCAGTAATAGTTCCAGAGTTAGAGATACCCTCATAATTCCAAAAGATGACATCCATTTATACCTGTGTTTGGAGCCATTGCCCCCTTTTTTCTTGTATCCACTCGAGCTTTTTTTCCTCTTTGATCTCCTAAGATTGGAAGAAGAGGCCAGAGTAGTATTCAAATCCTATTTTCTCAATGTGGAATCAGGCAAGAGGTTAGCAGCATCTGAGATAGGACATTCATTTATTTTAGTGGGAGTCATTGTATCATTGGCAGTGAACATTGTAGTGCCCACATTCTCAAGAGGGTCACTTGAATGAGGAACAATAGACTAGACAGAAGTGGCATGCATGCCTATTGCCCCTGTCAATTGAAAAGCTACATCCTTATCAATATGAACAGTCGATTTAGAGCCCAAGGATGTGATATGAGAGTCCGAACATTTATAAGTTATAAGTATTCTAGAATCTAGAACATCCAAAATAGTAATACCTTGAGAGGCATCATGAACATCAAGCTTGGAAGGACCATTAGCAGGATAAACTATCTTTGATTATGGCACTTTTAAAACAAAGTTAATAGAGGCTTCTTGTGGTGATATCGCAGCGATACCAGCTACAGGCACCACTGCCTTTAATGGTAAATCCTCTAAAGTAGCACAATAAGTCATGGATGGTGTCGCCTATGGGGTTCCATCGATCACAAAAATTAGAAGAGTTTTTTTCCCATGAAACAGCGAGCCAGTGGCAATCTGAAGCTCACATTCATTCATCACCATTTTCATTAAATCTTCCAAGATTTCAAGTTCTAATTCAGCATCTTCTTTAGCTTTGACTTTCTCTGCCAAGGTAACACCTGATCTCTCACCTGGATAATTTCCTCTCTTGAGCCAGACCTACGCATGCTTTTTTTCTTGAGGAGCTGGCATCAAGGACTTATTTTTCTTCTTGAAATTCACTTGTGTCCAACCATCCTCGATGGGCTGAACCACTTGGCTCTGAGCCACCCGGCTTTGAACCACCCTACATTTTTAGATGGAATGTCCAAAAATCTTACAGAATTCACACTATGGCAGCATACGCTCCATTTCAACATGAATCTATGTTTTGAATTAATTTTCAGTGAAATTAATGACCTCCAGAACATTGGACGAGATATCTACCTCAACCATTACCCTTACATAGAGGCCAATATCTGCGTTCAAAGTGCGTTGATCTATTTTCATAGGCGTACCTATGCACGACGCAATATCGTTGAAGATTTTGGGGTTCCAAAAATACCAGCTTATCCTGTGGATTCTTACCCAAATATGCACCATAGAATTTCTTGAACTGTATGGTTTGAAGGTGTAGTCCCAATTAGAGATGCAAAGAACCCCGGGTTTAAGTTGCAGGTTGTCGGACCTCCATATGCGATCCGGTGCTTCTTGCGATTTCAACAGCAAATGGAAATACCCTTTGCTGATGGGGACCACATTCCAAACCGCAAAACCCAAAATGTGTGAAATTATGGATTTGAGCTCCATATTAGACCATGTTTTATCTCCTTTGAGGTTCAAGATGCGACCCGTTATTAAAAACTTACACATTTGCGAGCATTGTAGTAGAGCTTCGGGGTTGTCCACCACCACAAATTTTCCATTATCGAGCTTTCTACAGAGAGGGGTACCTACAGCCGAGGCATTGGTAACCCTATATAAATAAACAAATGCTCAAATATAAATTATTTTGATGTACAAATATCAAATAATGCAAAAAATAGGGTCGATGCCAGAAGTTTCATACATCTAATTGTTGATTTATCACTACACTACATTGAAGGAATCTTCTCAATAGAATGATGTTAGTCGAGACCCTATCCCTAATCATCCATAAATTGACTCCCCTGAGGTGCATTTCCCCTTTTTCACTATTTTTTTTATTTACTATGATAACATCTATGACCTGAATAGCTAAAGGAATTCCAATTTCCCAACTGCTATTATGCCCCTATCCCTTCCTCTAAACCCTAGGTCTGAATATATTTGTAATCACTCTCCAGTCATAGTGAAATTTCACAAAACCTTTTCATGTTCTAAAACTCTCCATGATATAAAAACTCCAAAAAACCTATAAAAATATGGCTGATCATTCCCCAATTCTCTGCATAGATAATACTTGTCATTGAATATCCCTCTAAGAGTAAGTGACAAACCACTTCTCTGGTTGATTTTCCAATTATAACCCTAGTGAGAATACTAAAATCATAGCTTCTTACATCTCTATGATCCACTCCTGATCACAAAAAAATTATCTTATTTCCTAGATGACCTACCCACATTCTGGTTATACTCAACAATTATGTCTTTATTCTTGACCTCTAAATAGAATGTTAGCATGAATATTTTCAATTGGGAATGAATAGAGTGCCTTATGTCATCCTCAAAATTATTGACTCAAATTGCCTCATCATTCACCAACATGGGTTTGAAGAGTATAAAATAATTAAATAATGTGATATAGTTCATCATTGATTACCCCCTATACCAAATTCATAAAATTATAATATATATTATCATTTAGAGTCTCTAGGTTGAATTTCTCAAATAAATAAGACCATAAATCCTTCCAAATTAGCCACACATATTTTTCTTCTTAGACCAGAATGTACAAATAGTACTTTCTTGGTCCCAAAAAAATATTAGTATCAAACATCACCTGCCTCTCATGGGGTGTCTTAAGGTGATCAAAAATTGGATACATAGACTCGATACCAAACTTAGCTATCTATGTTCCACCCATCACCCATACAAAGTAGTGTATTTTACAATTGAAAAACATAAATCAAGTATGAAATGGATGGACTAGCTCTCAATGACCCATGCCTCATTGATTTCAATAACTATAGAATACTCCTTCTATGCTACTAATCAATATTGGGGATTGGCATAATAGGTGACCTTGGGTCTACTACTAATGGGGCATCCTCATCCCTATCATTTAGAGATTAATGAAGGTCATCCTAGTATCATATATCTAAAATTATAATAAAATGACTCATAATATATTTATATCATTAGTATAATATCATAGCTTATTATAATAAATAATAGTAATATGTCATTCTACACCAAACTCACCCCATATGATATAAGTGTCTCGTAGAATAATGTTTATGTCCAGTGTAACCTACCCATTCTTGAGTCCTCTATAACCTCATAATTGTCCTATAATAGTCATATCATATTGAATTATAGGTCAATAATTATGCATTGATCAATTAGTGTTTCACTTAGAAGTTATATATGAAAACTCTATAAAAGTTTTTGTTGACACATTAAGTAACCTAACCCAATATATTAACCAAAATATAAATTGCATGAAAGAATTATTATTTACTGTGAACCCTAAATTCTTATAATGATTCTTGAACACAGTCCTCTATCACCCTAGGATAAGATTAAAAACCCATAAATCATTCAATATCAAAATTCATCAACTATATAATTAACCCAAAAGTAAAAGAAAAAAACAATAATAACAGTCCCATCCCGAGTAACTTAGACTTCCCTCATATATGGTAGGATAATACTATGAAGAGGACATATATCATGACCTATCAAAATCCTATAATCTATATATCATATACCAAATATAAATATAAAATAAAATTATTTTTCTAAAACCACTTGTGATATACATGATCTGGTTCACCTTCATTGTGACCGAACCAAAGAACCATGTACCTCAGGTATTATTCCTCATATGCTAGAGGATATAGACCAATTGAAATAGTTTATGAATTTCACATATAGAAACTATAACCACATGTATATATATAGACAAACATAGTGGAAGAAATATCATAAACTATTCATCACAATACATAGGAAGTAAATGGATATATATCACTGTTAAATTCCAAAAAATAGTAAAAATCAATACATTCTATATACTCATGGTTTAAATAGACACCTAAAAGAAGAACAATATATCAATTTTCATATAAAAATAAAATTAAATGAGTTTTCTATATCAAATATCACTAGTTCAATGATCCATCACCATAATAATTCAATAAGGTGAATGATAAATCACCTAAATAGTATTGATGTAAAATATGTCATCATCGATGCATGAGGCATCATCAGTCATAGGTAAATGAAAAACTACAATTTTCATATTTATTTTGATGATATACCACTATCTTATAGCTTGGGTGGATTATGAATCACCAAACCATCCCCTATGGGTGGATGATATATTACTAGTATTACTCTCAATGTGTAAGCACCATATAATGCACCAAAGTGGAGGAAGAACCATTAGTATTTTCCGTAGGTGGATTATGAACTAGTAGTATCACATATCAAGTGGTTGGTACACCAACAGTATCAATTCTTGGGTTGATGTCATACTGCTGGAATAAGTCCCCAAGTGGATGATGTACAATCAGGAAAACTCTCATAAGGGGATAAAGGTCTACCAATGAAAATTCTCAACTCGTTGATATACCACTAATATATCATTCTAAAGTCATTGAGATGTTAATATTTTATTATTCATTCATTGAATAACGTATCAAAAAAACTATTTAGGGGTGGATGAGAATCCACAAACTTTCCCAAAGTCATTAGTATACCTCTAGTGCACCAAGGTGGGTGAGATACCACCCCTGATTAACTTTAGTTGGATGGACGCCACCTTACACAAAGAATCCAAAAAATGAATGATGCATCACTAAAATTTAACTCATGTAATTTATAAACAATAAACATATCAATTTTTATGGTCATAAGTTTTTAACCCTTGTCAATGTCTTAAAATTAGGCCATCCTACCTCTATCCTAGCTCATACTTCAGAAAATACTAAATAAGGAATACTCAAGGGGCCTTTAATAAGCCTCTATGGTTTGTTATTGATAAACTAAACCCATCACAAGTTCAGAATTAAGGTTTCAAACTCATTTAAATATATAATTTTGTCATTGAAGACCAAAATTATTGATGCACGTCACTCATATACCACACACAGCCTTCCAGAGTTCCATTAGTGTCATTAAAATTGATGAAACCCCATCTTATTAAATTTTTATGTGTACCCAACAAATAATCATTTCCCACATTTCATATGATGTAAGAGTGGTATAAAAACTATCATGTCACTAAGGGACTTCCAACCTAGGACTAGTAGGGTCTAACTCTTCTAAACCCACCCCTTGATTTGGACTCAAATGAACATAATCAAAAATCCTATAACATTCTATAAAATAATTCATAATCATTGATTTGTGGTTAAATAGTGACAGAAACAATGATTATATGGATTATGAGTCATATCCTTACCATTTCCAACATCCTATGTTGAATCGATCATGAAAGAGATGATGAAAAGATAAGATTCCACTCCTAAAAGAAGATGTAATAATGTAGAACAATGGGATGAACCATTGGTTGTACTCAAGGAAAGGAGACTAAAATATCATTTTATAAAAATTAAACAATTTATGTATTTATTTAGTTTAAAATTTTAAAATAAAACTATAGGTATACAATGAGTACCTAAAGTCCAGGCACAAGCTAGTCGCCTAGGGGTCACCGGCCACATGATGGGCCACCTGGAGGATTTTCCTCCACTGCCCCATCCACAAAGTACATGGTGGAATATATCCAGAGATATATGTCCCATCACCTTTATTATCTTCAAGAAATGATACAACTTTAACTACTAAAAAAATACCAAAAACACAACAGTTTTGGTGAAATTAAAATTGAAATTGCACCTCATCTAGATGTAGAGTGTTTTAGATTGTATGGTCACAGATGGATAAAAGATTAAAGGGATGATAATACCATATAATTATAACCATGGAAATATATAATATAGGATTTAAAAAAAATAAACTTATTAATTACATTTGGAGAATAAAATAAAATGATTTGTAACCCTTAACTATGTTAAGGTTCTTTTCTTAGAGTCGACACTTAGAAACACCAAAAATATTCATCATTAAATAGACAAAAATTAGATAAACTCTTTAATTAATATATAGGCAAAGAACGTTAACATGGTGTAAAGATAAATGGAAAGTGGGGTGAGTATTTATAGGTCCGGTGAGTGGAGTTCTTTAGAATAAAGTATTGATTATTTTTTTTCTTTATCCCAAGCACTTCACTACTCACTGAAGTGCCTCATTACCTCCATTAATGCTCTAATGTAATGTTTAGAGAAAAAATTAGATAAAATATCCATCATTGTTTATGTTTTTCATTCCTATATATATTAGATGTCATATTTACCATATTCCACCATTTTTTATAGTATTTTACTTTTTATTTAAAAAATTATCAAATTTATCCCATTACCAAATATCAGTGTCCCAATTCAAAATATTTAATGTATTTTGTCAAATAAATCTTATAATTTTTTGAAATTTTAATTTTAAATAAATAATATATATGTTATAAAAATATTGAATCATTGTAAAATTATTTTTATTACAAAAATTAATTTAAAATTAACATCACTTAACCATTAGATGCATAACTCCTTTCTACATCATTATAAGTATTAATGGTAAGGTTTTAAAAAAGGTTACTTTCATGGGGTGGTTTAAATAACATTTATCTTGTCATAATTTCCTTTTTCATGACTATTTATTATAGATAATTCCCCTCAAACATCAATTATTGAAGTTCAACTTTTTCCTGGTATCATAAAAACTCTAGTGATTTTATCTCCTTCCAAATATTTGATAAATGTACTTCATAAGGGATGCTTCTACTAGCCATGTCCATGATTTATCCCATCACCCATAATTAACTCTTTCCATTACCCTTCTTAATATATTACAATTATAACAATTAAATTATAATGACTACATTATTGGGTTTTTTGACTTTAAAATTTTAATGATATAGAGAGGGGTATAAAAGAGATTGAAAAAAATAAATGTGGGATTTTTAAAAAAAATGAGATATATTAATATTCTAAGATACCCATGTATGGTTCTTATAAAAATGATATGTTAGATCAATACCAAGGGTGGAGAGAATAAGGGTGTTTTATCCAATATGTATCTGCCAAGATAGAATAGGTTGGTGTGTCTCCTTTTTAGTAGAACAATTTTTGATGATCTTGAATGACGTTTCATCAATGTTGAAAGAATCATTGAAGGTAGCATGGGATGAGATATATGATTTATGATTCCATTTATTGAAATTATTTTTAATGACATAAATTAGGAAACATGTCTCTGTAATGAAAATCAGTAGTATTAAATATTGTGAGATCATGGGTGGGAGAGAAAATTACTTCAACTGTTAGAAATTACAATGGGTGAGAGAAATTCCCATGAGTGAGTGATATAATTCCATCATGTGAAAGAAATAAATAAGGTATGGTGTGTGATATATTTTTAGTGTTTAGAGAGATGACCACTAATAGATATTTTTAATTTCTTATATGATAATAAATTATAGATTTCTCTGGTGGAGTATGCGTTGGAGAAACCATGTTATTTCTGGTGTTTTACTAGTGCCTTCCATTGCGATGGAAATATATCCCCTTACAACTTGTATCAAATATTCATGTTTTCAACTTGAGATGATGGTTATAGACTCATATTTAGGTGTTATTTGGAGAACTATATAGATTATTCCAATAATGGGTGCAATGAATCTTGTCAGTATCAACATGTAAGATCTATTATAGATAGAGATCCATTAATGGTGGAGTTGATAATGATGAATCCAATTATGGTGGAGTCAATGATTATTTATCCAATTATCATAGATACTTTTATTTTGGAGTTTTAAATGGATAAACATTAAAATTTTAAATCTAGGTGGAGATTGCTGGATTTTTTAAATTTAAAATTTTTATAAGATAGATAGAGAAAAAATGGATGAGGGAGTTGGAAAAAATAAGATGGGTGTTGTAGAGATTGAAAAAAAAGAGTTTTATTTTTTTGAGAGATCCATGTATGAATCTTATAAAAATGATGCATCAGACTTCTAATAAGGAAGAAAATAGGAAGAGATAGTTAGCTAACATAAATCCTCTAAGATCAACCGGGTAGGGGGTGTTGTGTTTGCAATAGATCAATTTTCAACAATGGTGAATGAAGCATCAACAATGAAAAACAAATCATCAATGATGTCATGTGAAGAGATCCATAATTTTTAGTGCCATGTATCAACTTTATTTCTAATAAAGCCAATCATAAATCATTATTTAATAATGATAATAAGTGGTACACAAGATGATGAGATCACGGGTGAGTGACATAATTCCATTACATTTAAAAACATTCTTCAAATGAATAAAATCCTTTGAGTGTGTGGTGCAATAGATTATGAGTGTTTTGGGAGAGAATATTTATGAGTAATGTGAAATTATGGTTATGAGAAAAAATTAGCAGGGTACATTTTTTCTAAAAAATATCATTTATATTATATTGTACTTTGTTACAATTTTCATGTTTATCAAAGAATTAAAGTCATTAAGGTTTTTACACTATAATTGAATTATTTATACTTTTTATTGTTTATTGTTGGGTATATAATTATTAAAAAATCTATATATTTGATTTTTAATGTATCATTTTTTAAAAATTAAACATTCATATTTATTATTATAATTTATCAAGTATTCTCTGACATTTTCTATATTTCAAACTGTAACACCCCAAGAATTCATAATGTGTTATTTCTTCAAAATAATTCAATAACTTTCACTACACGCAACACCAAATTCAATTGCACCATGACTTACCAAAAATCCATTCAAAAGAGGTTATGAATAGTATTAACTAAATTTTAAACTTTATATAATCCTTATAATTTTAGAATCCATATTATGAGCTTCTTAGATATAATGCAAGAACAAATTCATTTTCAGTATTGCACTTTTATCAACTTTTAATAGTGAACCCTTTTTAAATACAATATTTTAAACTTTTTGAATAAATGGGGACATCAAAAAATTTAAAATGAAACATCCCAAGCTTCCACGGTACGCTTTCCTTTGAATAATACAATAGCGTGTGTTGTACGCAACTTCGAGTTTTAACACACACCACAACCGATCAAACTAGCCGTTATGAATAGTAATACCAACTTTTTGAAATTATATATATTTTATATTTTAAAATTGACTTCATTTTTGGATTCGTAGTGTCGAATTTACCCTAAGGTGAAATTTTGGTACTTTTCGGATAACTTTCATATTTTGATGAATAGTGAAAATTACTAAATTTTAATTAAAAACAACTTTTTTAATCAAAATAATTAATAGTGATAAATTATGAATTTGAGTGGTTTTAAAGTATATTTAGAATATATTATTACCATTTAATTTAATGTTTGTCATTGGACATAATTTCACAATTAAACCAGACATAAACAAGTGTCAATCTTTTGATAGTTATTATCACTTAAAAACACGCTTTTTATTTTAACAACGGGAATTAATGTTAAATTAATTTCTGCCACTTCTGTGTTTTGAATTTGGAAAAATGGATTACATATTTGGAATCAGGATGTTCAAATTATGTAAATAGGTAACTTTTATTTTTACACATTTTGAATAATTACTGCGGTAAATATTTTATTTACCATGGATAAAGGGTAAATCCGGTAAATAAGGGTTAAAAAATAATATTCTAATAATACAAAATTACCCTAAAACGTGTCCTAACCTTATTGGTGGACACATAACCGACCATGGGAATCCTTGGGTCTATTTGGGGACCCCTTAGAGCCACTTGTATGTGGTAGGGACACATTATATTAATAAAGTTAAAATAAAAAAAATTGGCATAAGCTTACATCGTTTAGAAGAACAATTTTTACCTAAGGTTATACATGTTGGATTTTCGATTATAAATATTCATTAGAAAGCTAACACGATTTACTACATAATTATATTTTATTTATAATTTTTAGACATCAAATAATTTAAATTAGTAATGACATAATAATGATGCAATGTTTACCTCATTAATAAATCAGTTAAATAAATAAGATTATAATGATTAAACTATTATCTAAAACCTGTACAATTCTTATTTGTTGATGTTATTTAGAATATGAGTCATCTTATCTTCGACCTCAATGATTTTTGGACCATTATAAACCGAATATAATTATATTATAAAGTACTACTTTCACTCTTTCCTAAAGAGACCCTCCTCTCCCTTATAAAAGGAGACCACTTCTACTCATTCCTCACACCTCTCAAGACACTTGGCTCGCCCAAACCCTGCCCAAATACTCTCCCAAATTCCCTAACTACAACCTAGAGGCCTTAGTTTGATCAGAAAGGCATCCTAAGGAGCCCTTTTGATCAAATCAAATGGAAGAACCCGAAGAAGAGGTAATGTTTTCACCACCCCTTTTCAAGTTCCTTTCTTCTTACACTTCTTCTTTATTTGTTCTTACCATTCTAAAATAATAACTCCAGTATCTCACATATAATGTGATGTTATTATAAATATGGTACAACCATATTCAGTATTCTATCCACCCTTTGAATAACATGTCACCATACGTGCGTACGTACGGCTTACCGTCTCCACGTCGTGGTGTAATTGTTATTCAATATATTATTATTTGGATGGGTATAATAATGATGTCTAACTCATGTAAATAATAAATATAACATGTTAAGGATTCTGTATATATGATATACCATCCATTTATATATTATTTTAATATCAAAATAATGATATTGTCGCTCGTGCATACGTACGGATTACCGTCTCCACGAACGCGATGAAATTCATTCTCCATCGTATCCATTCAAGTATAATTATCATTTGATGATTTAAAAAATGATGTTTAAGGACTTTATATCATTCTGGATATGAATAATATAAAACCTATCCTTTACAAACATGTCTTACGTAACAAAACATATAAAATAAAACAAGTAAGTTAACACCCGAAACAACGATAATACTAAGATATTATTATCAAATCAATATTAAAAGATCATATATGATATCATATTACTGTATATGATTCTTTTATAATTTAATAACAATTATTTAACCATTATACAGGAGGTTAACCTACCCCAACCAAGGAAAAGTACAAGGTAAGGGGTTTTCATCTCACTCCTTATTCCCGTGAGATTCATGTCATATTGCCACCATCACCTTTTGTGTGGTGTATGTACTGCCCATAATTATATTCTTTGTGTAATACACTCTAATTTATGTGTATTTACATATTCAATGTATGATACCTCTTTCATGGGTTGTATGTTTCATAAGTTACCAAATTGGTAAGGGTTATTTCACAATCTCTTCATTATCCGAGGTTGTTTATACGTAATAATCTACCGGGATCTCGTTATCATCCACATCCATGTTTCTTCAAAATGTATTTCAAAACATTTTTAATATTTAAAAGAATATGGGTTAAAGTCATTTATACCCTTGTTTGACTTTTTATAAGAGGTTTATAAGGGAACCTTTCCGTCGTTTTCCAAACAAGGTGCTTTTTAACCTTTTCGACAGAATTAAGATAAGAATGTTTTTTTTACTTATACGGCGGGTGTGGTTATTTTCCGCCGTTATAAAATCGTCAATGCTTCCCTTACAATCTTATAAGAATATTTTCAAAGAAAATGTTTTATTTTATAAATATATTTCTCTTAAATGATTTCAAAATAGAAAGAGATATTTCATTAAAAAGAGTTTTGATTTCATCTATGTCAACATCCTTTAATGGATTTTACACTTATTTGAGGATGATATATTATGATACAAAACTTTTATATTGTATTGAATGTTTTGGGATATGTTTGACTGTGGATGTGCTATTTTTTTATATACCATTCATGGTTTGTGGTGAAAGTATTGACATTTCGTATGCTAGTTTTAATACGAATGTTTATGTTATGTTTAAACCTTTTAATATGGGAATGCATGGGACTTAATATGTGACGGGTGGAGCCCACTATAGTTCCTCGATGCATCGGTAGGTCTCATGAGACAAACTAGTGTCTTGGCACAAGGCCTTGACAAAATCTTATTTGTAGTCTTGGCACGAGGCCTTGACTATGTGGTTATGATAGTCTGGCATTATGCATTCTAACATTATGAAAGTGGTTATTGATTTTTGCATGTGATTATTCGATTAGTAGAATATCCATGTGAATAAGTAAATGGCATTATTTCATTTTATTTATGCCATACCATGTTGAATGTTCATGTTTGAAAGGCTTTTTTTTAGTTATACATTGCCTTAAATGTTTATTCTTATTTATGAAAGTTTCCGCTATATTGTTATCCTTACTGGGCATTTGAGCTCACCCCTTTTCTATGTTTTATTTTTCCCAGGAAGTGAAGAAGTAAATTATGAATGACCTGCAGGGATGTTATGTGGGGATATGAGTGTGGATTATGGAGACATTATGTTGTTGTAGTAGTTTTTCATTTTATGATGTAATGTAAAACTTATGAATATATCTAGTGTTTCCAAGGCTACTAAACCAATCAGTCTTTTGAGATTTGATCTTTCTTGTGATCATGCCAATGTTATGTAATAATGCACCGACTCTAGGTAACTAGGGTCGGGGCGTTACAGTTGGTATCAGAGGATGTTTAGTACAAACCTTAGAAGCTAGATTTAGATAAACTCTGATTAGAGAACGTAGACCTAAGATGAACTTTGAGGATTAGTGTAGAAGAACTTCCTAGAATTTTGGTATTGTAGAGATTTTGTGAGTTTTCCGAGCAATACATCCCTGTCTGGATACGAGCAGGTAGAGGCGGCTCTGGCACAGATGTACCTAGGGGTAAAACCTGAAAACACCGCTTTGAGCTAGACTCGAACGGGAACTGGTGCACGACAACGGTCCTTGCTGCACTCTTGGTTACGACACTCCCGGGGGATATGCTTAGGATAATTCTCATTTTCTTTACAAACCATTATGAAGGGTTTATGAGTATATACATCCTCAAAGGAGACATTTTTATGATTATGGATTATATCCATAAATAGTTCAATTTATTTTAAGTGTATTATAAGTATGGGATTATGTATTTTGATTCATAAATTGATCTAGTGTATGCCATTGTTTAGAAATGGCGCCCAGTAGACGGAATGAGAACTCCAGAA
Organism: Viscum album; assembly: GCA_963277665.1. Lineage (NCBI taxonomy): Eukaryota > Viridiplantae > Streptophyta > Magnoliopsida > Santalales > Viscaceae > Viscum > Viscum album. The sequence continues at coordinate 193,272,597 of OY728157.1, read as the reverse complement.
ATGCACATGATCCAAAGAGAAGGAAGGATCATATCTTGCATGGTCTTAAGCTAGAATTTATAAGAGAAATAGTCTCCCATGTATTATCATCATATGAAGAAATAATATCATGTGTTGATAAGATAAGTAAAGAGTTTACTGAGTCCTATGGCTTTGAAGGGAAGCAAGAGAAGAAAAGGATGGAAGAGAGAAAGATGGATAAAAGGAATAGGGAAAAGAAGAATTTTCTCATATGTGGTAACTGTGGAAAGAATCACCCTGGAACTTTCCTGAAAGGAATGGGAGTTTGTTATAAGTGTGGATGAAAAGGGCACAAAGTACGTGACTACAAGGGTAAGAAAATGGTTTCAAATGTACAATGCTTTATTTGTAAGGAGTTTGGACACTACGTGAACCTATGTCCCAGTCATCAGACTATGCCGCAAATGATGTTATTGGATAATAATCAAGTTATGATACTACCACAGATGAAGAGGAATGATTAGAGTTCTTATGTTGGTTATGTCAATTGAGTGTTGTATCAACAATGTACTTGTTATAATAATTATGGAGTATATAAGGATTGTACTGCAGTACTATTTCATTAAGGACTTGAGATTGTGTGGAACAAAGAAAAGTGACTCAATAGCAGGATAATTTTTTGGAAAATATATGGTTGAGAGAATGATAAATCATAATATAGTTATGATACTGAGGTAGTGATTTTGGAATAATATGTGATTGTTTTGGATAAATTATATTGGATATTCTTGACTAACTTGGAACTGATTAATGATTTGTATATTCCATCATTGTTGGGGTTTAAAACATTTTTGGATTAATGAAGTATATCCAGCATTCTATATGGAATAAGGGAGCATGAATGTAATCAATAAGGAATGTGGTATTACATGATGAAGGTATTCATATGCTATTACGGGGTAAAAAGGATCTATATTATGTTTACCTTCCTTATGAATGTTGTACTGTGAGTTTGGACAGAAGTATTTTGGATAGTTCTAGTTTGGATTATTTTGGATTTCCATAAAAGGACAACCCGGAGGTCGGGCGGCAACCCGTCGCGTCCGGCAAGGCTGCGAGACTTGAACCCGCAACCGAATGGCGACAAGGGTGTATCACCTACCACTGGCCCACGAGATGTCCTGGATTAAATAATGTAGTTTTTATTAAAAGATCTTGTAGATGAATTATAAATTTGTTTATTTTGGAACCTTATACAAATAGTGTAAATAGAATTTTTTACATTCTATTATCTTTTAGAGTGAAAGATGAGTTTGTGGTAGAAATTTATTAATGGATAAAACTCTAATTATAAAGTAAGTATATCTCCTTATGATCTTATCCAATCTCATAAATAAATTCCTCAATATTAAGAAAAGCAACTTAGAACAAAAATGTTTTCCTAGATGGTACCTTAAATCATCACTAATTTATGGCTTTGGGATTGTTGGCCTTTTCGTAGCCATGTTCTCTACCACTCTCCATCAGATAATTGATGGTTAGATTTTTCTTCCATATCCATATTTTCCTACATGGAACCCTAGTATGTGTTATTTTCGGTAATATTCATACTTTCGACTCTTTATTTTAAATAGAGGCCTCATTAATTCATTTTTCGATGTGGGATTTCAACTAAGATATTTTGAAACGTCAAAAATGTGTTATCCTAATACCATATGTTTTGTTGAACCAATGGTATTTCAAATCAACAAAGATTGATGAATTTAAGGACCTCAATTTTATACTTGTTTGTGATTGATTTCCTCAATCACTACCTATAAATATTTACGTTTTTCCTCCAATTATATGTCTCTAATTGCCACCAATGTTCTCCTAATCGAGATCATAATTTTGTGGTGACCCTTTGATTTCTCTTTTCCTCATATTAAGACTAAATTTTAGTATCCCAATTTCTGATGTGGGTTTTCCCACAAATATATTTTCTACTTTCAACCTTTTATTTTCGAAGAAAAATTTCTCATTGCGAGGATGAAATTTATTGAAGGAGGGGAGAATGTAACACCCCAAGAATTCATAATGTGTTATTTCTTCAAAATAATTCAATAACTTGCACTACACGCAACACCGAATTCAATTGCACCATGACTTACCAAAAAGCCATTCAAAAGAGGTTATGAATAGTATTAACTAAATTTTAAACTTTATATAATCCTTATAATTTTAGAATCCACATTATGAGTTTCTTAGATATAATGCAAGAACAAATTCATTTTCAGTATTGCACTTTTATCAACTTTTAATAGTGAACCCTTTTTAAATACAATATTTTTAACTTTTTGACTAAATGGGGACATCAAAAAATTTAAAATGAAACATCCCAAGCTTCCATGGTACGCTTTCCTTTGAATAATATAGTACCGTGTGTTGTACGCAACTTCGAGTTTTAACACACACCACAACCGATCAAACTAGCCGTTATGAATAGTAATACCTACTTTTTGAAATTATATATATTTTATATTTCAAAATTGACTTCATTTTTGGATTCGTAGTGTCGAATTTACCCTAAGGTGAAATTTTGGTACTTTTCGGATAACTTTCATATTTTGATGAATAGTGAAAATTACTAAATTTTAATTAAAAACAACTTTTTTAATCAAAATAATTAATATTGATAAATTATGAATTTGAGTGGTTTTAAAGTATATTTAGATTATATTTTTACCATTTAATTTAATTTTTGTCATTGGACATAATTTCACAATTAAACCAGACATAAACAAGTGTCAATCTTTTGATAGTTATTATCTCTTAAAAACACGCTTTTTATTTTAACAACGGGAATTAATTTTAAATTAATTTCTGCCACTTTTGTGTTTTGAATTTGGAAAAATGGATTACATATTTGGAATCAGGATGTCCAAATTATGTAAATAGGTAACTTTTTTTTACACATTTTGAATAATTACTGCGGTAAATATTTTATTTACCATGGATAAAGGGTAAATCCGGTAAATAAGGGTTAAAAAATAATATTATAATAATACAAAATTACCCTAAAACGTGTACTAACCTTATTGGTGGACACATACCCGACCATGGGCATCCTTGGGTCGATTTGGGGACCCCTTAGAGCCACTTGTATGTGGTAGGGACACATTATATTAATAAAGTTAAAATAAAAATAAAAATGGCATAAGCTTACATCTTTTAGAAGAACAATTTTTACATAGGGTTATACATGTTGGATTTTCGATTATAAATATTCATTAGAAAGCTAAAACGATTTCCTACCTAATGATATTTTATTTTTAATTTTTATACATCAAATAATTTAAATTATTAATGACACGATAATGATGCAATGTTTACCTCATTAATAAATCATTTAAATAAATAAGATTATAATGATTAAAATATTATCTAAAACCTATCCAATTCTTATTGGTTGATGTTATTTAGAATATGCGTCATCTTATATTAGACCTCAATTATTTTTGGACCATTATAAACCGAATATAATTATATTATAAAGTAATACTTTCACTCTTTCCTAAAAAGCCCCTCCTCTCCCTTATAAAAGGAGACCACTTCTACTCATTCCTCACACCTCTCAAGCCACATGGCTCGTCCAAACCCTGCCCAAATACTCTACCAACTTCACTAAATACAACCTAGAGGCCTTAGTTTGATCAGAAAGCCAACCTAAGGAGCTCTTTTGATCAAATCAAAAGGAAGAACCCGAAGAAGATGTAATGTTTTCACCACCCCTTTTCAAGTTCCATTCTCCTTCCACTTATTCTTTCTTTGTTCTTACCATTCTAAAATAATAACTCCAGTATCTCACATATACTGTGATGTTATTATAAATATGGTACAACCATATTCAGTATTCTATCCACCCTTTGAATAACATGTCACCATACGTGCGTACGTACGGATTACCGTCTCCACGTCGTGGTGTAATTGTTATTCAATATATTATTATTTGGATGGGTATAATAATGATGTGTAACTCATGTAAATAATAAATATAACATGTTAAGGATTCTGTATATATGATATACCATCCATTTATATATTATTTTAATATCAAAAGAATGATATTGTCGCTCGTGCGTACGTACGGACTACCGTCTCCACGAACGCGATGAGATTCATTCTCCATCGTATCCATTCAAGTATAATTATCATTTGATGATTTAAAAAATGATGTTTAAGGACTTGATATCATTCTAGATATGAATAATATAAAACCTATCGTTTACAAACATGTCTTACGTAACAAAACATATAAAATAAAACAAGTAAGTTAACACCCGAAACAACGATAATACTAAGATATTATTATAAAATCAATATTAAAAGATCATATATGATATCATATTAATGTATATGATTATTTTATAATTTAATAACAATTATTTCACCATTATACAGGAGGTTAACCTACCCCAACCAAGGAAAAGTACAAGGTAAGGGGTTTTCATCTCACTCCTTATTCCCGTGAGATTCATGTCATATTGCCACCATCACATTTTGTGTGGTGTATGTACTGCCCATAATTATATTCTTTATGTAATACACTCTAATTTATGTGTATTTACATATTCATTGTATGATACCTCTTTCATGGGTTGTATGTTTCATAAGTTACCAAATTGGTAAGGGTTATTTCACAATCTCTTCATTATCCCAGGTTGTTTATACGTAATAATCTACTGGGATCTCGTTATCATCCACATCCATGTTTCTTCAAAATGTATTTCAAAACATTTTAATATTTAAAAGAATATGGGTTAAAGTCATTTATACCCTTTTTTGACTTTTTATAAGAGGTTTATAAGGGAATCTTTCCGTCGTTTTCCAAACAAGGTGCTTTTTAACCTTTTCGATTGAATTAAGATAAGAATGTTTTTTTTACTTATACGGCGGGTGCGGTTATTTTCCGCCGTTATAAAATCGTCAAAGCTTCCCTTACAAGCTTATAAGAATATTTTCAAAGAAAATGTTTTATTTTATAAATATATGTCTCTTAAATGATTTCAAAATAGAAATAGATATTTCTTTAAAAAGAGTTTGGATTTCATCTTTGTCAACATCCTTTAATGGATTTTACGCTTATTTGAGGATGATATATTATGATACAAAACTTTTATATTGTATTGAAGGTTTTGTGATATGTTTGACTGTGGATGTGATATTTTTTTTATATACCATTCATGGTTTATGGTGAAAGTATTGAAATTTCGTATGCTAGTTTTAATACGAATGTTTATGTTATGTTTAAACCTTTTCATATGGGAATGCATTGGACTTAATATGTGACGGGTGGAGCCCGCTATATCTCCTCGATGTATCGGTAGGTCTCATGAGACAAACTAGTGTCTTGGCACAAGGCCTTGACAAAATCTTATTTGTAGTCTTGGCACGAGGCCTTGACTATGTGGTTATGATAGTCTGGCATTATGCATTCCAACATTATGAAAGTGGTTATTGATTTTTGCATGTGATTATTCGATTAGTAGAATATCCATGTGAATAAGTAAATGGCATTATTTCATTTTATTTATGCCATACCATGTTGAAAGTTCATGTTTGAAAGGCTTTTGTTTTAGTTATACATTGCCTTAAATGTTTATTCTTATTTATGAAAGTTTCTGCTATATTGTTATCCTTAATGGGCATTTGAGCTCACCCCTTTTCTATGTTTTATTTTTCCCAGGAAGTGAAGAAGTAAATTATGAATGACCTGCAGGGATGTTATGTGGGGATATGAGTGTGGATTATGGAGACATTATGTTGTTGTAGTAGTTTTTCATTTTATGATGTAATGTAAAACTTATGAATATATCTAGTGTTTCCAAGGCTACTAAACCAATCGGTCTTTCGAGATTTGATCATTCTTGTGATCATGCCAATGTTATGTAATAATGCACCGACTCTAGGTAACTAGGGTCGGGGCGTTACACAAACTATGTTTGTATTTAATTGTTTGTTAGTGAGAGTCAAAGAAAATAATAAGTAGAGTTGTGACACTCCCGGTTAATAAAAGGATTTAGTAAAAAATTTCTTATATTTTAGAACCATTATACTATAGCATCACTCATCCTAGTGTTTCATAAGAAGTGAATGTTGGTCAAGACATATGGGTGTATGGCAAGATTTGGTGATGTGGTTTTCAACCCAATTGGGGTAGAACCCTTTGAACTTCCACTCATCACTTCTACCATAAATGATCCAGAGGATCTACACTGGTGTCCTACCATAGGCCACCAAATTCATGTCTCCATCCAACATATTGTTGATGACCTAGCCCTCGACACCTTGGAACCTATCCACCACCACCCCATCATCTTTGACACCATTTCCCCCAGTGTGTTCCTAAACTCCGATAATGACCTCGTGAACTATTACACCTTGTTCCCATAAGGATGCACCCTATCCCATGTGTGCTCATAAAACAACAACCAGATCCTCACAACTTTCTCAGAATCCAATCATAGTAAACCCACCACCAGCTGTGATAAATAATCAATATAAATGAAAAAAATAGTGCATCCCTACCAATAAAAAGTAGATCAGGTTGTCATACACCTTTCTGGATATAGGGTAATGGATGTTGGGGTTGGATCTAATGTAGATGGTGAGGCTGATGTTGGGAATGATATATGAGGTGATTGTGAAGTTTATCAAGTTGGTGTGAATTGTGATATTCATTTCTTTGTTTTTATATAAAAATAAAATGTTTTAAATTTTCCCATTTCAATTATTCATGTATGTCAAATTCATTTTTATTTGAATTATTTTTAAATTATCAAACATTTTCTTTGGACCTTCTTCTGCCTATGCATCTTTACCTAATGGGATTCATTATTCGTGCCCTATCCTTCAACCAGACTGTTTCCTGCTTGCTGTTATGACATGTTTTGTATCTTCTTGTTGTTTGATCCTAAGTCATTGATAATTATTTCTTCCCATTACATCATCCCTATCCATTTTTTTCAATGGATAATTAATTTTTTTATCCATTTCAACGACATGTGTGTGGTGTGCATTGGCTAGCTGTTCTATTTTGAGGCACTGAAAATGTTTGGGATAATTGATCACCCCTACCCCGGTATTATCTCTTGTGATTCAATTTTGGTTTTTCACCACCACTATTTCTTTAGTGATCCCATATTTGGTCTCCTAACCCTAGATGGATTTTTTTTCTGCTCTCTGGTGTTGAAACTCTATGCCATCCAAACTATAAGGCACACTGTGGTTATACCACATTTTGTGGATATTCTAAGAAAACACTCTTGAGATAGGCCAAGTACCTAAAGAAGAAAATCCAATCCATGGATTTTTTCATGTTTTTGGGGTATTCAGTGAAATTTGACAACTAGAAATAACCCAGTGAAGAAAAGAAGTGATCAGGGTAGCTTGACCATTTGATGTCTAACACTATAAGTTATTAATGCTTTCATTCCTATATCTCATTTGTAATAGTCATATCTTTTGTGTTGTTGTTGGTGTTTTCATTGTCTTTTCACTATAAATTTTTTATCATTAATAATCATGTGAATGGTTTTTAGTGTTCATTCCATACATTTAGGTCCCCACATGATTGAAGCATGTTAATTCTATGTGTTAATTACTATTTCCATTCAATTTTTATTTCTTGTGTTATTTTTGTGATAATTTTTAATATTAGTCGTCATTATACAAATAATTTAGTTCTCCCCTTGTTTTGTTTGGTGTTCTTCCCCAATTTGGTTCACCACTAAACCTCACAATGTGGTCTGAGAGCCCTATTGATTTATTTCTGTCAAATTCAAATGCGATTTCTTATTTTATTTATTTACTGCTCAGGTTTCTTTTTGATATTATGCATTTTAATCTCACTCTTAAATCTCCACAACCTTTATTAATTCTAATTATTTAATCCACTATCACTTTGAATGAAATGTATTTTTCCTAAGATATTGGTCGGTTTTTGGGGCTGTATGCTTAACCTTTTTTTCAATAACTTAGTATCTACTCTATGGGTAAACATTTCAACAATGAGATACGTAATCGATAAATTGGATTATGACAATGACTTTAATTTTTGGTGAATTAATATGATATACCATCATGTACAATAGGGACTCATTAATACCCTTTTTGTACCAAATAATCCTATCATAACTATAAATGAAATTGGATAACTTGTTACAAAATATGTTGATGTTTCCCCTCATGTGTTAGTATAGGCACATATCTACCTTTTTTTTCTTTAGGTGATAATGTCCTTAGATAATTTTATTATGAGTCTAATACTACTATAATTTTTCTTAAATATGAAAAACATCACATGAATCCTTCATTCGTAGATAGTATTTCCATAAAAATATCATATGTTTTCATTTAAAATGAATCATAGTACTTCAAGTAATGCTCATCTAGATGAATTTAATAAATTCATGTTAGTCTTAGACAATATTAATGTTTTTGTAAATTATGAGGATCATGAAATTTCTCTCTTAATATCTTTAGATAATTCCTACAACACCCTAGTAGATACTGTGATGTATGTTTTCTACTTTTTAAACCTTGAAGAGGTTAAATCAGCCCTTATTTCTAATGAGACACATTCTATTCTTGAAATCAATGATGAGGCTGAGAGCTTGTTCAATAAGGGTAGAACTAAAACTGAAACCAAGAAGAAATAGTTTAATAAAGATAATAATAAATTAAATAAATAACCCAAACCTAGGACTAATTATAGGGATATAAAGGTCACCAATTTTCATTATGGTAAACTATGGAACATTAAACCCAAGTGTAGGAAACTAACGCATGAGTTAGAGTCTAAATAACCCCTAGTCAATCCCTTCTTATAGAATCTGGTGATGAAACTATCAAAGTCCTTAATGTGACCACCCATGCACTCGATCAAGGGTGGGTCCTTAATTCAGGGTTCTCTGTCCATATGTTTTGTTTTAGAGATTCCTTTTGATAGTTGGTTGAGAGGGTAGAAGGAGATTTCCTCTTAGGTAATAAAAAGAGGTGTAAGGTTGAGGGTAGAGATTCGGGTTTTTTAGATTTTGATGACCATACTATCATTACATTAGTTGATGTTAGGTGGGTTCCAAACATCCAAATAAACCATATTTTTTTGGAGTCCAAGAACAAAATGGGTTCAAATTTAGGTATGAAATATATTGTCTTAGAATCTCCAAAGGCTCTAGAACCATTCTTAAGGGATCTTTAATCAATGGGCTATATGTATTGACTGGAAAGACCCATTCAACGTAGTTTTTTCGTGTATATTTAACTAATACTGATTATACTATTCTTTGGCATTAGATTTTGGGGGCATGTTAGGTTCAAAGGACTTGAGGAACTAAAAAAGAAAGGCTTGTTGAGTGACATCACACCAAGAAATTGTCCATTTTTTTTGGATTGTGTGATAGAAATTCCAAGATGGTTAGATTTGGTAGGTCTAGTTTCAAATCCACCATCCACTTAGAATATGTTCCCTATGATATATGGGTTCTATCTAGGACTTACTCTCGTGGTATAGGTTTCTATTTTTTTATCTTCATATATCAATTTTCTAAGAATGTGTGGATTTACATTCTTATAAAATATATAATATTTTTCAAACATTTAAAACCCGTAAAAAATTAGTTGAAAATCATATTGGGAAGAAATTTAAAACTCTAAGAACACATAATGATCTTAAATTACTATCCGCTGAGTTCATATAGTTTTGGGAATCTGAAGGTGTTAAAATACATAGAATAGTTATGGAAAATACCCAAAAAAATGGATTTTTGGAAAGGATGAATATGGATATACTAGAAAGAGTTTGAAGCACGATTTCATGCTCAGCCCCCCCCCCCCAAATACTTTTGTGAAAAGGTTTTTTACACTATTTTACACCTATTTAATATGTGTACCTCTTCATATAATTAGTTTATAATACCTAAATAATTTTGGACTATCAATCCCCCTTATTATACATTCCTAATATTATCTATTTTTACAGCTTATACTAATTTTCCAACTGAAAAATTAGAACCAAGACCTCTAAAGAGTAACTTTTTTGGGGATCTAGAGGTTTTTAAGGTGTATGATCTTTAGAATGATAAAACAGGTTTTCCAAATTGCATTGTAAGTAGATTTGATGTCTTTCAATAGTCTTCATCTCCTAAAACCAAGGTTTCCACACTTGGAAGTAGTGGTCCAACCCCTAAAAGGATGATTAAACTGAGGCCCCATCCAAGTTTGAGGCTATTTTTTAGCCTAATTGGCCTACTACTCAACCCACTACTGGGGCAGATTCTAATTCTTATTCTGATTTAGATTTTGAATCAGAACCCATTGCCCCAAGTACGTATTACCAACTAACCGAAGACAAATAAAAGAAGGTTACAAGACCCCCTACATGGTTTAGTCTATCTGATATGGAATCTTAAGCCTTTTATATTGCTCAAGATCTTATTAATGATTATCCTCCAACCTATTGTCAATATTTAAATGATAATGACTCAAACCAGTGGTCCTTTTACAGTAATGAATAATTGAAATATTTATAATAGAACCACATTTGGACTATTGTAAACAATCCATTTAATGAAAAAATAATTGGTTTCAAATAAATATTTAAAATAAAAGAAGATAATATTGAGGGAAATAAAATAAATTATAAATAAATATTAGTTAAAAAAGGTTTCTTCCATATATAGGGAATTTTTTACATTGAAAAAATTTCCCCTATTGTTAATCATTCTTCCATTAAGCTCTTACATGACTTTATTTCCAATAATGATCTACACATTAAATATTTAGATGTTAAAACTTCTTTTTTTCATGGTAATTTGAATGTGAAAATTTATATGAAACCTCCATATGGTTATCCTAATAAATTCAATGTAAATGAAGTATACCTTTTAAATAAATATTTCTATGGCTTGAAACAACCCTCTACTTTAGTTAAAGGTACTAAAAATTTGATTCATTCATGTTAAATAACCAATTCATTACGACTCAATATAATATAAGTATTTATTTTAAATCAAATAAAAATAGCATGATTTATCTACAGTTATATATTAATAACATTCTTTTCATTTGAAATAATATGAACCTCATTACTTCGATTAAATCCAAATTTAATGGTATGTTTGAAATTAAAGACTTAGGTAACGCTAAGAAAATTTTAGGCATTGAAATAATAATGGAATGAATAAATAAACTATTATATTTATCTCATCAATATTGTGTTTCAAAAATCCTTAAGAGTTATATGTTAGAATCTCTAAAAGTTGTAAATATACCTCTTGGGAAACATTTTAAACTATCTTTAATGTAATAACCCAGAACATGTGATGATATTCACTTTATGTCTCAAATACATTATACTAGTTAGTAGGCAGTGTTATATACTATATGATCTACACAAGGCCATATGATGCCAATGAAATCTATACTTTATATATATTCATGGCCACACTTGTGAATCCACACTAGCATTCCCTTAAGTGGATCCTAAGATACTTCCCTTATAGCTATAATATTGCTCTGTGTTATGGTAAAGATATAGACTCTTCTAAATTTATTACTGGTTATGTAGATGTTTATAACATAGGTGACATTGATTCAAAAAAATAACTCATAGGTTCTGTGTTCACTAAGAATGTAGGCTTCATTTCATGGAAATGAAATATGCAATCCATGGTTCCACTATCAACCATGGTGTCTGAGTATATTTCTATGACTAAAGAAGTGATATAGGCCTTTTTGATAAAGGGTTTGTCTTCTAAACTGCACCTATACAATGCAGTTACTAATGTCTATTCTGAAATTCAATCAACACTTAATTTATCTAAAAATATAGTTTTCCATGGTATATCAAATCACATAAATATTAGGTTTCATTTTATTAGATATATTTTGAAATCTGGAATCGTGTGGTGAAAATGATACACACTGAAATAAACCTTATTGATAGTTTTACTATAGTTTTGGTCATTTATACGTTGGAATTTTGTTTAGATATATTGAATTTGGTTCTAATTCCATAACCTTGGGTGCAATAACATCACCAATTTCAAATGAAAATTGTGGTGGTTTTTTAATTTTGATATTCATTAAATTTTTTTCAAATTGAAATTAAATGTTGCAAATTATTCCATTTCAATTCATCATTCATGAAAAAATCATATCGATTTGAATTATTTTAAAATGCTCAATCCTTTTCTATAGACCTTTTTCCTGGGCCTCTTTACCATGTGTTCTTCCTTATTCGGGCCCTATACTTTAGAAAACCCATTAACCTTGTTCTCTTATAACATGATGGATATTATCTTGTATTTTTATCCTTAGTTTTTGATAATTCTAACCGACCATTGAATCATCACTATCCATTTGTCCTGATAGATAATAGCTTTGCAGTTTAATTGGTTCTATGGAATGTGCTCATCGGGCCTTGGTTGGCCATTCTATTTTGATGAACTAATGGTGTCAGGGGGTATTGATCACTCCGTACACCAATCTAATTGCATGTGATTCAATTTTAGATTTCCCCATAACTGGTTCTCTAGTTCTACTATCTCTAGTCTAAAAAATCTTGCTCAATGTCTTCTTCTAATCTCTGGCGGTGAACCTCTATGCTTACTGAACTCTACGGTACACTACTAGTGTACCTATCCTGGTGGATATTTTAAGACAAAACTCTTATTATAGGATAATTAACTGATCAAAAAAATAAAATCCATGGAGGTTTGTTTAGTTTTGGGGGTATTCAGTGAACGTTAATGATTTGAAATAGCTTGGTGAAGACAAGAGGAGATCCGGATGTCTGAACTATTTAGTATTTGGCACTGTAATTTGTTCACATTTTCATTCCTATATCTTGTTTGTAATAGTTTTATATTATGTGCAATTTTTTATTTTTTATTCATCGTTTCACTGTAATTCCATTTCATTTTTTATAATTTATAAAATTTATTCCTGAGTGGTGTTGTTCTTTCTGTGCACGTAGGTCCCAATGGGACCGAAGCATGTTTAATCCTTATATTATTTACTCTTTCCTTATAATCTTTTATTTCATGTGTTTTTTGTATAGATATGTAATATTAGTTATTATTTTTCATATAATTTAGTTAGTTCTTTGTGTAGTTTGGTTTTCTACCCAGATTTGGGTCACAATATGCCACACAGTTGGCATAGGGGTCGAAGGTTGGCTTCAGATTCCACCCCATAGCATGGTCGACCACCTTCATGAATGACTTCACACTTAGATCTAGCAGCAGCCTCAAGAACCCAGCCATGACACCTCGAATCACTGTACACACACAATATAGTTGATAATGAAATGTGAATGAAAGATATAGGAAATATTTGAGATGTGGGAGGACCTTAGGTGGCTGAATTCTTGGCAAGAAAACCATGATATGATATCCCTACTAAGGGTGTTGAGGTTGGCACACTAGATATCGAGCAGACTTGGGAAACCCTTGGCTAGCTCCATTTCCAGCTGTTCTAGCCCCTAACCTAGAGCACCCCATTAGATGAAATATCCCTTTAGGTACTCTATATTCAGGTGTAACTTCAGCTTGTCCTTGTCATGTGTTGGTCCAGAGTGGGTTCTTGTTTGTAAGAGGAGTTCAGTGTGGATATATATGATGGTGGAGAAAAAAGAGTTAGAAATAGGATGGGACAACACCATGAATGATTGTGTTTATGTTATGGGTCACCCATAATTTATATAAGAGGGATAAAGACATATAAAGAAAAATATCCAACCCCACTGAGAAAATAATGGTCAAAAACATGATCGATCTTAATGAAATAGGAATAGGGAACCATTTGTGACACCTGAACATCTAGATGTTCCATTTTAAAAGTTTTGAAATCCTACTGTCAAATTTAATTACTCAGTTTTAACATTTACCATTAAATTGGAATCATTTTAATATGTCCACTAATACAATATTTTTATGAATAAATAGTATTTTGTCTATGTGTTTGACCAATACCATTTAGAAGCATGCACCGATACTTCTCTACTATTGTAAATTGAAACAATTCTTTTAAACCAAGAATGGAATTTTCTACAAAACATTATGTGTAAAAATAAGGGAAATATAAAATAGAATGGGATATCATATACAAATATAAATAAAAAACGATATATTATAGAAAAAAATATCTTCAAACCATATATGGAATGACTATATAAAATAGATGAAACAACTAGGCTGCACAATTAGCATAAACTGTGCCACCTAGTTCACATGGTTAAATAAACGGTGTGGAGTGTTCCAGGCCTCCTCAGAGAGGAGTGCATAGGTTCTACACAGTTTTTTTAACCGTGCACTATAGCCTGTGCAGGGTGTGTTCCCTAGGTATAGGGGGACGCATGGGTGGATCATGGTTAAACAACATTTGCTCCCAAATCTTGTGTCCCACTATCCTTAAATAGCATCTGTTGCATTTTTGTCTCACGGTTTGGCCAACCATGATGCCAAACCGTGTGACACTTTGAATTTTGTGGTAAATTTTCGTTTTTCCCTGCCTTATATTTAACTCCTCTACCATTATTTTTCTCTTCCAATGAACAAACCCTCTATCATTGATTCATTTTCCAATGTGACACTCGTAATTATCTCCTCCAATTCATACATTCACCCTCTAAGGGGTCAATATATCACTTGGGCCTCTAGGATCTACTATTTCACAATATAACACAAATTACCACATGGGTGACTTAGTATTAGAATCATCTCTCAAGTCAACACTTTTCACTAAAAGGGAATAGCATCCCTCAGTAACATTTCCATCACATCACCACCTCGGTGCCCCCATAATATAAGTCATACTAGAATTGGTCTCAAGATATGGGTCAATTCTGTCACACATTTAAAGTAATCACTATGCTAGTAATTAAACACCCTATCCATAAAAATGAATACCTAGGGAAACCCACCTAGGTACTCACATATCAGTAGGGGAATAACACTCACCCAATAGTCGTCTAAACATTCCCCAGTGATATAAGGCGTCTTAGATTCACTGAGGCCTTATAGGTCCACTCACTCTAACCCATCACATTCCATTACACATATATCACTAAGGAACCAATCCTAAGGTCCACTATGATTAATTAATTCATTAAAAACTCACCCCTCAAATGTTTCGTATCTAAAGGAATACATTTATCATCCATGACTCAACTATCATTATTCAGGGCATCAAGTCAATGCATAAGGGTCCTTGGTGGACTCTATCACTTGGTGCAATCCATTCATAGAAATTTAATTTTTTATTAAATTATTTTTTTAATTTTAATAGGCTGATCACCCATTGTGATGAGACCACACATATAACATGTCATATAAAAGATGCATAATACTAGAGTAGAAATTCATAAGGACCACCTACCTAAACCATGCAGTTATTCCCTTTGAATCATCACCTGGTAGCTCTAATATAGGCTTATCCAATATCAACCCTCTATTATCCCTCATCTAGAGTTCCTAACTCAAGAAAAATCATCAAAATTAATTAATAAAAATCCATCATAATAAATTAAACAATTTACAACTAATTATCTAATTTAGTTTGAAAAGGAATAATGCCTATAACTTGTAATGTCATAACCAATCACTGAAACCTCAAGGAATGGGGTGCAATATACTCCCAACACTCACCCAATACTATTCCATGAAAAATAACCAATTAAATTACCTAATTCAATGGTTCATTTAATCCAAATTATCCAATAAACCCAAATAATTTCATACAGCAATGTAACTAAAATAAAACTACGTGAAACATTGTGCATACATTGTATTGGTACATCCTCTAGACAAGCCATGCAAAATCCCCATAATTTTTAGATGATTTCAATATGTTTCACTAAAATAATTAATAAAATCCTAGCATGGTACAACTAAAATCACTAGAATCAATATAATGTAAGAGTTGAGAGAATTAGGGAGACATATTTACTATAAATCATTGTAAAATGCCACAAGGATCACCCCAAATCTAATGGGGATTCAAGGAGGATAAGGGGATAAGAAAAATATCCCTTGTGCATTTAAGGGATCAATAATAGGGGTTACCCTCTTAAAAATTGAGGTGATAAGTTTGGTCATTTTACTACTTTTAAAGGGTCTCCAATTTTGGATGGACGATTGTCCAAACAATGCACCAACTGTGTATACATAACTATCCATGGTTACCGCCCTTAGTTGGTTTGGCCACATTGTTAGACAACCATGCACTCACCATGAAATATTATATATAACCTCCCGTATAGTTTTTAATCACATATTTGTTATGTGTATCACCCCTAGGCTAATAAAAACAACATAGTTTCTTTTTAAATTCACAAAGTTAACCCTTATTTATGTACTAACCATGAAACCCAACCGTTAGATTTAAAAAATTAATTGAAAACCTCTACATTATTAGGGTGCTTCATAGTTTCCCCTAAATAATGCACACCAAACTATGCACCAAGGAAGATATCCTCTAAAAAATATAAAATTTACATGATGTGACTAAAACTTACCTGATAATCCAAGACCTTTCATCCCTCAAACCATATAAAAAACATATAAATTCTCCAACTATTTGAATTTCAATCTGAGACTCAATTCGCAAAAATGAACACTACTCCCGAATTCCCAAAATTTAAATTCCTTTTAAAATTTATAACTCACATAGAGTGTGGTTTTATAAAATCTCTAACATATAACTTCTCATTCCCAAGAATCCTTGGTGTCATTTCAACCAACATAGCCGACCTACCTTGGTCGTCTGTTCATATCCAACTTGTTGCATTTAACTCTAGAGCACCGAGTGACCTTAAGTATGAAACTCCAAACATGGGGTGAATTATTAATTAATTACTTAGCCACCACTCATCACCATCATTGAAACAACTATATTGTTCGTTCTCATTCCCTTATATCATAAGAAAGTATAGTGTCATCAACCAGTTAATTCTTGATATTATAGTGCTCCCCGCTGTAAGACTTGGCTAATAAAGGCTAATTCCGATCCATAATTCTCTAAACCATCGGAATCACTTTTCAAAAACTCATTTATTGTTGTTAGAAGACCTTATTGATAGAATTTCCATATCACCATATTGAATTATATGAAAATGAACCAATCAAAAATCCTCTACATGACATTCTCACAGGCGCTTGGCTTCATCCACCAACATTTATCTCATTACAGCTCAAACATGATGCATCAAATCCTCAGAGGCATCTTAAGATCATTCAGTTCCCCCACTATTGAATAATCCTAATATTTGGTGTAATTACATAGTTTTTTCACCAACCAATCAAACAAATTTTCATTCTATCACCCCGAGAACTAATGCCCCATCAATCTGGCTCATAATCGAACCATATCAAAATCACCTTGAGCCTCATTACAATGCAAGGAATCCATCCAACATCACATCCGAATTTAAAATCCATTGTTCATCAAGAAACTAGATAAAACCCATTTCACCTACACACCAACACCTTATATCCACCTTTATTTTCTAAGTATTAGTCTCGTCACATCAATGCCCCTACCCACAAGAGGTTGTACTTCATCATCCAATGTTCAATCCACTAACGCATGTAATTACTAGACTTGATCATCCCAATAATTCCAATGTGCTAATGTGAAACATAAAACACCATCATTTCTTGTCTACTCAAGAACATCATCACTAACACCCTCTAAATTTCCATCAATAATAAGGTTCACCCCTTCCATGACTAATGGTGTACTCCCCACTGTATGTATTTATTTATACCAATCCTCAATTGCAACCATAATAGGTTCCATCATCACACTTGTGTCACTCCTCCATATCCACACATACTATTATCAACTATTAACACCCCTCCATACTGGTTTTCATTATTATCACATAGGATTCACTCTCATCTATATCAAGATTTTAGGTTGCCAAACCTATAATAATTATCATAATGCCTCCATTAAAAAACAAGCCAAGGAACAACGTTGGGTCAACCACATCATGACACTTGGGAACATATACAACATCACCTTTAAAAACTAGTAAAAATTTCCCATTTAATCAAATCTATTAAGAACTCGGTCCCGTAAATATATATCATGTTTTTTGGTCCTCAAATCACACACAACCACTCACAAACCCATAAAAATTGTATCGTGCATAACTAGAATGTGTACCACCTCAATATCAACCTAACTCAATGGAAATATAATTCTATATAACCCAGTCACACATCCCGAATCATGATTCCTTGAGTCGCATGTCCTAAAATCCTTGATCATTGGCTTAAACCACAAACCATTCTCCTCAAAATGTCAATATCGCCTATTTAGAAGCACCCTTGGTACTCTTCTTAAAAATAGGGCATTTTAGTTATTCCATAGTCCAATGAAAGATCATCCAGCAATTGGAATTGTTAAAAAACCTGAATCATATACCAACACACTCACCACACCATTGAAGTCACATCCAATACCAATAGGGTCAGGTATCCTAACGATCATGACCTCAGAATAGAGTCTTGATACCAAAATTCTACCACTCAAAATGGTTTTTTCAGGAAAACACAAGGCATCCCATGTGCCTATACAATATACCTAGTAGCTCATCTTAAGAATCAATCTCAACCCAATGAACTGACCAATGCTTCCAATCTCTAAAGGTGATCACAAGCCCACGATAACCCCAATCTCAGGATACCCACGTATATCACATCTCATCCAAAATAAAGTACTCAGATGACCAATATCCCAAGTTATATCTCAATAGAATGAAGATCTCCCACCTAGAACATAAACAATAGTTCCCACATTATTCATAGCTCATTAGGTACACCTATGCTCTTGTATTACCATCATAAGAAAACTCACAGTCCTAAACACTCATTCATGGGTTCTCACAAAAATATATATACATATCAAGCATCCAATTCTGTGTCATAAATCTATCGGTGGACTCATCCACACTAGACATCCTTATACGACACTACCCTTTCATGAATCATGATCTAATGTTCTCCCCCATTGGGCCTCTATAATAGTAGACACCCCAATAGTGTTACTATCTCATACATTCACATACATACATATAAATACATAATCCTACCATGACCCACATCATCTATTCCAAGATCTTATGGTTTAGTTAAGTAGAATTACACCAGGAAGATATATGGGAGAACATCATTTATGTTGTTGTTTAATATTTAAATAACTGAACCTATTTCTCTCAGAACTAGTACCAAAACCACCAACTAAGGGTTCATCACTAATGAATATAAATCTCATACCATCAAAATAGGTTCAATATACAACCCTTACTCTCAGGGTATACATATCTAACAAGGAGAAAATCATAATAGATCCACATGACCTGTCATCATAAGGAAAATACATTCTGTTCTAGCTATGTAGAATTTCACCACCAATTAATATGGGAAACTTCCATATAATTTATTATTCAAACATTAAACAAATAAAGAATCATAATCACTGATATCAATCATGCACTAGAATACAAATTTCAAGCGAACCATTTATTCCAAATATGATGCATGTACATGGCCTCTTACCATTGGTCCAAGATCCATAAACCACAATAAATCAAAAAAAAACTGTGTCACACTCGGTGAAATCAAATAACCATAAAAATGGAATCCAAGATCAAAAATATTGTATCCCTGGTAACCTATACATCTTATTAGGATGGTTGTCCATGACACACCACTCTGATATATATCACAAGCTCTGACACATTCATATGTTAACTCTCTACCATAACCCCAAATAGTATGATAATAAAAAATCTAGATAACTCTATGATATAAGTCACATAAGATTTGATACCAATTTGTAATATCCCAATCCCAATTCACTCTGAACAATAACCATACTGGGTCAACACTTGACCTTGTTTATGCCTCATCATACACTAGAGGTGACCGACTAGAAATCGGGGTCCAGGGCATTACTATGGGGAGATTATACCCCCATATTAGAGTGTTTAATAAAAGTGGAAATAAACCAAACATCATCCACAATAATAAAGCAAAGTATATAGAATAAATTTACAAGAATCGTCAATAATAAAATTCATCTAAAAGAAAATAATCCGACAAACTCATGGTTATGCCAACATACAGTGATTGATCATCCACTAGGCCAATAACATATATAGAATAAATAAAAGGATAAAAGAAAATGAGGCTCTACTACCATCCTTGAGACTCTCCTTATCCCAATATCCAATCCCATCTAAGATATCAAGATCGATCAAGCTACTCTAGGTCTATACCCAACATGAACCCATAATTATTGAGGTCTACTCAGGTGCCCAGTGCCCTGACCACATGGGAATAGTGTTAGTAAAAATTATTAGGTCACCACTAATGCAATCTCATACATGATAAATAAATAAATTATATGTGTATGTGACACACTTACCTAAATAAATAAAAGACAATGTAGACTCATAAATAAAATCACCATTGTCGATCCTCAGGTTCAAACATGACACCTAGAATCAACTATACCTACTTTTTCTAGTTATGTAGTATCTCTAATAACACAATATAATCAGGCCAAATAATAATAGGTGAAGTTTCCAACCCCCATGAGTTTATCATGGTTGGTCCATAGTATTAGTCATGAATCTAACCCCTAGGTATTAATACTAGGTATCTAGTAGTCATTGTGAATAAATCCATCCCCTGGGGGATAATACTAGGAAATTAATCAATATCAAGCATCATTACTGACTCTTGGTGGTGACACAAGGCTTCTATAAGAACCAAGAATCATCTTTGACTCTTTTTGGGTGAACCTAGGTCATCATGATCACCATCCATCATCTTTGACCCCTTTGAGGAAATCTTAGGTGATAAATAATATCATAAATAAATTTCAACTCCTTAGGGGCGACCCTAGGAAATCTATATAACCTTAGGAATATAAGAAAAATCCTAGAAATCCTAGGAATTTCATATATAATAGAAAACAATGAGGGGTATTAAATTCCTCCCATGATATCTCAAAATAATAATGAAAAAACATTTTGTCCATCTATCCATGCCAATCTAAATTAAATGTGATTGGACACTAGAGAACATGACTTGAAATCATCCCTATATACATATAAAAAATATTTAAACTATTCAAGTTCTATGTTGAGACCCACAATCAACTCTACCAATTACCACATGCACCTTATAAAGGGGTCATTATATCACTCAGGCACCCATTAAGGAACTTCAGGTCACAACATAACACAGAAACCCACATGGAATCATCAATCTCAGTCTCATATCTTAGGAAAACTACCAAAAATAAGAGGGAATATCATCCCTAAACATCATCACCATCACATCATAGCCTCATTGGCATTATAAAAAAACACATACTAGCATTAGTCTAATGATATGGATCAAGCCTATCTCCCATTCAAAGTCATAAATTAGATATTCCTCCCACAACTGACATGTAAAATGTATACCAAGGGAACACCCACCTAGATAATCACTTATCACTTGGAGAAGAAAACACACCCCATGGTTATCTCAAATATTCCAATGGTTATAAAGAAAATCAAGGTTCACATAGTCCTACTATGGGCACTCACTCTAACCCATCACATTCGTCTACTCAAGGGTTTCTAAGGCTCATATACTAAGGGCCACATCTTTAACTTAATTCATTAAAAACTCACCCCTAAATATTTGTGTATCTATATAAATATATTTATCACCCTAACCTCAACCATTAGTGTTTGACGAATTATGATAGTACACATGGGTTACTAGTATCCATTGGCACTTTGTGGAATCCATTTATAGATATTGAATTTTTTTTATTAAAAAATTTATGTAATTTTAATGAGTCGATCACCTTTTTTGGTTCGAGATCACATATCACATGACATATAAAACATGAATAATACCATAAGTGAAATTAAAAAGGACCGCATTACTCAACTATGGAGTTATTCACTTTGAATCACCACCCTAGAGCTCTCACATAGGCTCATCAAAGCTTAATCATCCATCTATCATCATTATGAGGCCCTAATTCAATTTAAAACATCAAAATTATTTAATAATAATTTTTCTTAATTTGTTAAACAATTTAAAAATAATTATTAAATTTATTATAAAAATCCATAATTCCTAAAAACTCATTGAGCCATAACCACTTGTTGGAACCTCAGGCAATGGGGTGAAACCCTCTCCCAACACGCACCTAAACCCAAGACATGAAAAATTCCCAATTCAATTACCATATTTAATAGTAAATTTCATCCAAATTTTCCATAAACCCAAAATAATTAAATATAATAACATACTAAAATTGAAACGGTGAAGGAAAATTTGAATGCATCATCTCAGGATTTCCTTTATCCAATCCACATGAAATCCCCATGATTTTTAGATGATTTCACCATGTTTTGGTGAAATCATCAATATAACCCTAGTTGGAGACAACAAAAAATTTTAGAATAAAGATAAAATAAGAAAAAAAGAGGCAGAGGGAGAGATTCACCTGAAATTGTAACACCCCAATAATTTACAATATTATCCATCCATAATAAATTTAATTTTGGTGATAGCTTTCATTACACGCAACAATGACTTTCTTTGCTGTATTGCGTTACACACAAGACTGAGTTTTTCAGAATACTATTAATATTTATAGTTAAATTTTTAATTATAAATATGATTATAAATCTTATAAAAATATTGTGTTGAATTCATTGGTTAGAAATTAATTTGAAATAATTATAAAAAAATAATTGAATATAAAGGAAACATTTTTATAGAAATCAATTTTTATGTGCCAAAGGAAATGAATCATGATTAATTAAATTCATTAATATTAGTGCATGTTCTTAATTAAATTTATTTATTAAATTTTCAATAAATTTTTTAACAGTCATAAATTATTTTTTATAGGTCTAAGATAATAACAAATCCAAATTTATGCATAAAAACATTATTTTTTTTAAGGCAGTTGTGCAGCCTTTGAATGGGGAATTTTTATAAAAAACAAATACTAGCACTTTTATAAAATTTATTTGAAAAATACGCATCATTTTTCAAATATTAAGGTCAAAATTATCTTAGGGACAATTTTTGTTAGTATCTAAGAAGTTTCATTTTTTTGATGAATAGTTAATATTCTAGATTTTAATTGAAAACTACTTTTTATCTAAAAAATTTAGAATGATTAGTTGTATTTTGGGTTGGTTTTAAATATAAAATAGGCTAATGAAACATATATTAATCTAATTCAGTTCATTGGAATCGTTTTTATAATGAATTTAGATATAAAAACATACAAATCTTTTGAATATTTTCACTTAAAAAACCGGCTTTCTCATCCTGTCTGTGGGATAAATTTTAATTTAATTTTTTTTAAAATTTTGTGATTTGAATTTATAAAAATGTTTTAAATATTTGTAATAATAAAAATTTATAATTTATAAAAAGTTAAACATAATATTTTACCGAAATTATTAGTGAAATCTGTAGAAATTAATTACAACGAATAAGAGAAAAAGGAGTATAACAAAGGACAAAATTTAATCTTAAAGGGAAGAATGACCTAGAAACATGTGAAGAACACGTTTTATAGAAATATTTATACCTTATCCCTGATATTATCTATATTTTTCCATTATTGGGGCCTATTTACATGAAAAAAACACAGCTGGAATTCACTCATTAATAAAATTTCAAGTGTGCTACTCACCCCAATTATAAAATCCCTTCCCATCTTCTCTCCACTTAAACAATGAAAACCACTTTGGTTAAGAAAATAACTACCAAAATTACTCCCAAAAATCCTTAATTCCATCCCATAATCCTTATCATGGGCATAAATCTAACATAGGAAGGCATTAGTGAAATCCTAAGGGGGCTACCCAAAAAAGAGAAAATACACTTCTAAAAGAATTTTATTTTATTTCATTCTCCACCTCCTTCAATTCTATTATAACATTATTATATAATAACGTAATTATTCTAAATATACTGATATTTTTTAATTTAATAATAATACCTCAAACTTTAAAAACTTTTATCAAATGGGTTACAAAATCATCATTCATGTGTACGACGGACTGCCGCCTTGCGAACAGATGGCATTCATTTTTCCATTAGCACCATTCAATGTTGGAAATAATGATGTATTTATAGTTTATATATGATAAATATAATTTTTATGATGTTTTAATTCTTCTAGAATTCGTATATTACACAAACAATTATGCTTTAATTTTTTTAGGAATATGATAATGTCTCTCATGTGTACGGAAGACTATAGTCACGTAAAGCGATGTGACTCATTCACACTTTACATGGAATGTATTAAGGATATTTTTAATAAAAATATATGATATCTAATAAATAAAATGGATTTTGGAATATTATATATACATATATAACATTTAATTTTCATTCTTTCAATAGGATAAAAAAATGGAAACAACATCCATACGAATGTATGACCTACCGTCTCCATAAATGGTGTATTTAATTTCCTATCACCAAATTTTATGTATTAATATATATATATATATATATATAATAAATATATATGATATTTATATAGTGGTTCAAAGTTTTTATATGATTAAATCATGATCACAGTAAAAGGAACAAAAAATAACAAGTCAAAACATACTTAAAAACAAGCCAATTTACACACAAAACAATGAAAATAATGAAAGATTATTAACAAATGGGTGATAAAATGCAATAATAAAATAAAATATGATATAAAAAATATTAATATGTATATTTTATAACATAATAAAATATATAAAACCATTATTCATGAGTTTCAAGAGTGTTCAACCGAAAGGGGGCGTAAGGTAATAGATTTCTTCTCAATTTACATTCTATTGAAACTTAATTGTTATTATGCACCAATTAACTTTTATGATTTGTATATACTTACCATTTTAAATTTGATGCCATTAATACATCATTATTCATGGTATTTTATGTTTTAATTTTATTTATTTCATCGAAGGGGATTTGATTTGAAAATTACCATGTGATAAAATTTATTGTGAAATTTCACTCTCTTTTGTGATTATTAACATTCTCTTGAAAAAATCACTTTATTATTATAATTTTTCATTAGAAATTATATTCCTATCTAATGTCCGTATTCTTGTTTAATTGATTTTATTATTTCCTAAACATTATACCATTTTTATATACATTGTTTACATTAATAGTTATTTGATGAACTTGGGAAATATTGATAAATATGTTTCATATACTCAATATAGATATTTAATAAGAAAAATTATTGATGAATTAAATAAATTATTTAATATATTAATAATTATTTTTATTGTTTTGAATAACTCTCTGGACCATTTAATGTAATCCCCTAAATACATCGGTTGTCTTATGAGATGAATTAGTTGGTTAAATCAGGTGGGTTTTTACCCAGTATGTTTAAACCATCTTGTGAAAGGACTTGATAGTAAATGTTCCATGTTCCTGGGAAACATGATTTACAGTATTTAGGAATTTCATTCATTGATAATTTATTTATTATTATTCTCCATGATATTTTTTTCTATGAAATTATCTATGGATTCATTTCATTCTCAATTTATTGATTAAATTACATGTATTTCAGTTATTTATCTTGTCATATTGATTATTACTTATCAAGATATTTATATGGAATGTGTGTCAAGTTATCTACCATTCCAGTTTGATTATTATTATTTATTCATGATATATTCCATTGAACATAACACTTAATAATCATTTGAGATCACCCTTATTTTTTTCCTTTCCCCGAGATTTGAAGATGAATTCTCAGAATGAGTTTCAAGGATACCAAGATTTTAATTTTTCTATGTTTTATGTTCTCCTACCAATTTAGTATAGGTATCAAGTATGTAATATGGTTTTCCAAAACGGGTAAATTTTTTGGTACTTTGGGATTTTAATATTGTATCTATGCCAATGTAATAAATTAAGGCATCAACATTGGGATACTGGGGTCAGTATCACTATAATTTGTATCAGAGGAAGTTTAGTAGAATACTTGGGAACTGGATTTATAAAAAAATAGATTACGAAATGTTACCCTCTTATTGAATTTGAGGATAAGTATAGAAAAACATCTAATGTTTTGGTATGGTGGTTATTATATGGTGATTCCTTGAAATAAAACCCTATCTAGATACTACAAGTGGATGTGGTTCTTGCATAAATATACCTATGGGTAATAACTCCAATAAGGATGTATCAGGATTGAATTAAGTGTAACCTGGTACATGAAAATGGGTTTTACTATGAACCTGGATTGACACTCCTAGGGTTTATTCTTAGCATAATTCACATTTTCTTTACAAACTATTATGAAGTATTTAAAAGTAAAAATATCCCCAAAGAAAACAAAATTTATGATTCTGAGATTAAAAATGAATAAATTATTAATTTATGTTGAGCATTACACCATATTTTTAATTATAACATATGATTTAAAATTCATTATTTTATTATATAATTCATTATAATCCATTGTTTAGAAATGTCTTATGTAAAGAATAATGGTCTCAATGCTCATGGACAATGTGGATATTTCTATGTGGAGGAAACCAATACAGCTAGTATTGGAACGGTGGATATTATGGATATATTAGGTAATCTTGATAAGATTATGAAAAATAACCTTTCCCAGATGGACCAACCTATTATACAGTGATATTCTAGTATGTTGGATCACTTTATACGATATAATACCCCATTGATTAGTGGGAATCTAATCTAATTTTAGCTTAGAAATGGATTACATCTCTAGAGAATATATTTATGGCTTTGGGATGTAGTAAAATGTAAAATGTTACTATTTCCATGTATTATATAAAAATTGATGTTGATCAATGGTGGTTTATGATCTAGAATACAAAGGATGGATGATAAATAAAACTCATGGAATATAAAACTTTTTTGGAGACATTATTTGATAAATATTTTCCACTTGAGAAAAAAATTGAGATAAATTAAATATTCCTTAGATTAAATAAAGTTGATGAATAAATTTTCATGGATTATGAAGCTACCTTTACAAGGTTATCTAGGAATACCAAATATTACATATGGGACACATAGTACAAGGTTGACTGTTTCTTTTAAGGTATTAATACAAAACTCTAATGGGGGTTGGGCTCTCAAACATTTTTTTCATATCATGAAATAGTTTTATGTTCCATCAAAAGGGAGAAGTAATTCTCTATATCCTATATATTCAAGGGAAACCAAGAGATGAATACATCATTTAAATAGAAAGAAAAATTAAATGCATCAAACAAGAAGATGATAGTGAAGGGATTCCCATCATTGAGAATTGTGGAAGGACTCACCCTGGGAAATTCCTTAAGGGCATGTGAGTTTATTATAAGTGTGAGTAAAAGGGTTATCATGTTAAATAATGTAATGGGAATAAGTAAAACACTTATATTCAGTGTTACAACTGTCAAGATAAGGGGAACTAAAAAAATAAATTTCACAAGCATCAATGGAATCTACTGTAGTAGAGGCCAATGGGAGATAAATAAGATAATTTGATCACTAAAGTCGAGGTAGAAGTACCCAATGATGTGTTTGAAGTTACATTAATCCTATATTCAAATTTATCCAATTATTTAATTGATTCTATATCTTTACACTCTTTAATATTTACCGAGTTTTCAAATAAAATTAGACATTTCCTTTTTGATTTTATAACGGAGTTTTTAGTATTAAATCATAAGGGAAGCCTCATGACAATAAATATGTGTCGAGCAGTCCCCTTTATGACATATAAACATGTTTTATTTTATAAAAATAATATCATACTTATTTTTGACTTTTATATAATCCTTGGTACTGACCGGATTTCAAAATATGATGCAAAAATATATTATAAGAAGAATGAAATTACGATTTGTGAGGATGATGTATAATTACTTATCTTTAGAGAAGGAACTTCATCTTCTAATTCTTATCTAGATTCACCCCCCCATAGCTCTATTGAATAAAATTATTATGGAAGAAGATAAAACAATATCTATGGTTCAAGAATCTAATCATAAAATTGAGTATGTACCTATTGTAAGGTAATATATTGATGTATTTCTTAAATAATTACCTCGAAATCATTAGTAGCATGAATTTGAGTTTTCCATTGATTTAATCTCTGATGAAAAACCAATATAAAAGATTCCATATATACCAATATATAATTATTAGATTTAATGAAACAAAAATAATATTTGGGTAATAAAAGATTTATTCTCCTTAGTATTTCATCAAGGCGATCCCCTTTTATCTTCATTAAGAATAAAGATGGATCCTTGAGGCTATGCATTGATTATAAGGAAATAAATGCTATTATGATAAATCACAAGTATCATCTACCTCGCATTGATGGCCTATTTGATCAATTTCATGGAGCCCAGTATTTTTAAAAGATCTATCTTCATTCTAGGTATCATCAATTATGTGTTATGATGGAATACATTCAAAAGGCAGCTTTTTGAATGACGTATAGATATTAAAAGTTAACAGTTATGTCATTTTTATTGACTAATGAACCTTAATTTTTTTATGGATCCAATTAATATATTATTCATGGAATACCTTGATGATTTTGTGGTGATATTCAATGATTATATTTTGGTGTATTCTAAAATCATTGGGGACTACGAGAATCACTTTTAAATCATTCTTGAGACTCTTATAAGGAAAGAGTTATTTGGGAAATTTAGTATGCGTGATTTTTCGATTTAGGAAGTCTCTTTTATTTTCCATATTGTCTCTAAAAATAGAATCCTAGATGAACATGTAAAAAAATATATCCATATAATATCCTACACTAATTAATATAATTGATTTACATAGTTTAATTGGTTTATAAGGTTACTATTAGCGATTCGTTCATAATTTTTCCTAATTGGATAACCTGTTAATCAAACCTTACAAATAAATTTGTTGAGTTGAATTTTGAGAAAGGAATGTGAAGAATGATTTGATTAACTAAAGAGGAGATTTTTTAATGCTATTATTTTGAATCATCCATCTGAATGTGATGGTTTTGTGATATATAGTGATTCATCAAACAAAGGACTAAGTTGTTTCCTAATGAAAATTGATAAAGTTATTGTATATGCATTAGATAAATTTATGATTTAAAAATAGAACTACCTAACTCATGATCTTGAATTGGAAGCTATGATATTTTCTTTGAAGACGTGTAGAAATTAATTCTATGGGGAAAGATGTGAGATATAGAAGGATGATAAAAGCATGAAATAAATTTTTTTATAGAAAGAGATCAATATGAGAAAAATTTGATGGGCCAAGCTAATCAAGGATTATTATTTATTGGTGCACTACCACCCAAGGAAATAAAATAAGATAGTGGATGCATTGAGTAGGAAAGATAACTAAATCATGACCCAAATGAGGATTGACATGGATCATATGTTCAGGGATATGGTAAATATGGACATGGAAATTACTAAGTAAGGCGAGACATAAATAATTTTTCAAATGATTTTAAATCAATATTTATTATAGATGATAATGAATTCTCAATATGATGATGAGAACATTCAAGAGAATATTAAAGCTATGAATGATTGGAAATTAGCAGACTTAATTTGTAAAGATGGTGTTCTAAAATATGGAATGAGATTATGTGTTCCATCTATACCTTATATGAAAGGGAATTTGTGTACAATTCTTATAGCACAAAATTTTTAATACACCATCCACTACTGGAAAACCAGGTATTTGCGACGGGCTATTTGCGACGGGATCCCGTCGCAAATAGCCATTTGCGACGGGGTCCCGTCGCAAATAGCCCGTTGCGGAAAACGCCGTCGCAACTAAACTTATTTGCGACGGGACCGTCGCTAAAGCCCTTTTTTGCGACGGGCATTCTCCCCGTCGCAAATAGTATTCCGTTTTTTGTAAAAAACTTTTTAAACAGTTATTGCGACGGGCCCGTCGCAAATACCTTTTGCGACGGTTCCCGTCGCAAATTGTTTTTGCGACGGGCCCGTCGCAATAACATTTTTTTTTAAAAAATAAAAAAAATAATAATACTAGTATTTGCGACGGGAACCGGGTCCCGTCGCAATTACTATGAATAGTATTTGCGACGGGACCCGTCGCAAATACTCTTTTTAAAAAAAAATAAAAAAATATTAATAATACTAGTATTTGCGACGGGCATAGTATCCCGTCGCAAACGTTCTCAATGCACATTTTCTGCAAGGGCATTTTATCTTTCCTTCTGAAACAAATTCTGAATTTGATGCCGCAAATGATAAAAAAATCTCCACACCCTCTATATATACTGGATTTAAACCAGAACCATTTGGATTTCTGCGTTGATTTATCCATATGCGGTCATCTAATAATGACTGTTGACGACCTCGCTGTTCCATATTTTTCTATAAAATATAAAAGCATTACTGGTTTTGAATAATTTGTTAGAAAAAACACTCAAGCAAGGATTACTAATTATTACAATTTATTACTAATTATTACAATTTATTGCTAATTATTACTATTTATTACTAATTTAGCAATACTTAGCAATACTTAGCAAAAGGAAAACTGCTTGAATAATGAAAGGAAATTTGATAATCATCGTTGTGGAGATGGTTATAAATTTTCCCTTCATTATCCAAGCAGATTTCGTTTACTAATTATTAGTAATAAAAAAAATATTATCAATATTTACGAAAAAACAATATTAATATTATTAAAATAATAAAAAAAATTAAAAAATATTAAAATTATCAATATTCAGAACAAACTTTGTTCTATTATTAACATGTTCAAATCTTAAAGGGTCGTCAATTGTCAATTTTTTGCTAAGTGTTCTTGAGTATTCCTGAGTATTCCTGAGTATTCCTGATTATTTGTGAGTATTCCTGATTATTTGTGAGTATTCGTGAGTATTCGTGATTATTCGTGAGTATTCGTGATTATACGTGAGTATTCGTGAGTATTCGTGAGTATTCGTGAGTATTCCTGAGTATTCCTGATTATTCCTAATTATTCCTAATTTTTTGCAATTATTCCTAATTATTTGCAATTATTGGTAATTATTGGCAATTATTGGTCATTATTGGCAATTATTACTAATTATTCCTAATTAATCCTAATTATTCCTAATTAATCCTACTTATTCCTAATTAATCCTACTTATTCCTAATTATTCCTAATTATTACTAATTATTCCTAATTATTGCTAATTATTACTAATTATTGCTAATTATTTCTAATTATTGCTAATTATTTCTAATTATTGCTAATTATTTCTAATTATTGCTAATTATTTCAAATTATTGCTAATTATTGCTAATTATTGCTAATTATTGGTAATTATTTCTAATTATTTCTAATTATTTCTAATTATTCGTAATTATTACTAATTATTAGTAATTAATACTAATTATTGGTAATTATTGCTAATTATTGGTAATTATTGCTAATTATTGGTAATTATTGCTAATTATTGGTAATTAATACTAATTATTGGTAATTATTACTAATTATTGTTAATTATTACTAATTATTGGTAATTATTACTAATTATTGGTAATTATTACTAATTATTGGTAATTATTACTAATTATTCGTAATTAATACTAATTATTCCTAATTAATACTAATTATTCCTAATTAATACTAATTATTCCTAATTATTGTTAATTAGTCCTAATTATTACTAATTATTGTTAATTATTCCTAATTATTACTAATTATTGTTAATTATTCCTAATTATTACTAATTATTGGTAATTAATACTAATTATTGGTAATTATTACTAATTATTCCTAATTAATACTAATTATTGGTAATTATTACTAATTATTCCTAATTAATACTAATTATTACTAATTATTGTTAATTATTCCTAATTAATACTAATTATTACTAATTATTGTTAATTATTCCTAATTATTACTAATTATTGTTAATTATTCCTAGTTATTACTAATTATTGTTAATTATTCCTAATTAATACTAATTATTGGTAATTATTACTAATTATTGGTAATTATTACTAATTATTGGTAATTATTACTAATTATTCCTAATTAATACTAATTATTCCTAATTATTGTTAATTAGTCCTAATTATTACTAATTATTGTTAATTATTCCTAATTATTACTAATTATTGTTAATTATTCCTAATTATTACTAATTATTGGTAATTAATACTAATTATTGGTAATTAATACTAATTATTGGTAATTATTACTAATTATTCCTAATTAATACTAATTATTCGTAATTATTCCTACTTATTGTTAATTATTCCTAATTATTACTAATTATTGTTAATTATTCCTAATTATTACTAATTATTGGTAATTAATACTAATTATTGGTAATTAATACTAATTATTGGTAATTAATACTAATTATTGGTAATTAATACTAATTATTGGTAATTAATACTAATTATTCCTAATTAATACTAATTATTTGTAATTAATACGAATTATTTGTAATTAAAACTAATTATTGGTAATTATTACTAATTATTGGTAATTAATACTAATTATTGGTAATTAATACTAATTATTCCTAATTAATACTAATTATTCCTAATTATTCCTAATTATTACTAATTATTCCTAATTATTACTAATTATTCCTAATTATTACTAATTATTCCTAATTATTACTAATTATTCCTAATTATTCCTAATTATTACTAATTATTCCTAATTATTGTTAATTATTCCTAATTATTACTAATTATTGTTAATTATTCCTAATTATTACGAATTATTGGTAATTAATACTAATTATTACGAATTATTGGTAATTAATACTAATTATTGGTAATTAATACTACTTATTGGTAATTAAGACTAATTATTTGTAATTAATACTAATTATTCCTAATTAATACTAATTATTTGTAATTAATACTAATTATTCCTAATTATTCCTAATTATTGGTAATTATTACTAATTATTCCTAATTAATACTAATTATTCCTAATTATTCTTAATTATTACTAATTATTCCTAATTATTCCTAATTATTACTAATTATTCCTAATTATTACTAATTATTGTTAATTATTCGTAATTATTGTTAATTATTCCTAATTATTAGTAATTATTGTTAATTATTCCTAATTATTACGAATTATTGGTAATTAATACTAATTATTGGTAATTAATACTAATTAATGGTAATTAATACTAATTATAGGTAATTAATACTAATTATTGTTAATTATTGGTAATTATTACTAATTATTCTTAATTATTGATAATTATTAGTAATAAAATGAATAATTATCAATAATTAGAAATAATTACCAATAATTACAAATAATAACATTATTAATATATTTTATTATTAATATTAAAATAATATAATTTTCTAATTTATATACAGTTCTTTTTTCATCTGTGCGTTTTCTATCTCCACATACAAATAATACATGTGAAGACAGCAAACACACAGATGAAAAAAGAACTGTATATATATAAAAAATTATATTATTTTAATATTAATAATAAAATAAACTAATAATGTAATAATGTTCTTATTCCTAATTATTGGTATTTATTACTAGTTATTAATATTTATTCTTAATTATTAAAAATTATTACTAATTATTCCTAATTACCATATAAACAATACTAATAATTTAAATTTATTAAGTAATAAAACAATGTAAACAAAATTAAATTACAACTAATTAATAATAATAAAAACTAATAAAAAATTAAAAATAAATAAAAAATTAAAATGAAGATAAATACCTTGAAAATTGATCTGTTCTGATCGTTCTTCAAAACTTTAATATCAGCTCCGGAGAAAAAACTTAAACTGGAGAAAAACTAAACTCTAGAAATATGATTCTGAGAGAGAGAGAAGATAAAGAATGAGAATGAAATGAAAAAAACGGATGGGGGTATTTATAGGTTAGATTAGTTGCGACGGGTCCATTTGCGACGGGATTCCCGTCGCAAATAGTATTATTTGCGACGGGTCCCGTCGCAAATACCTTCGCCAACATTTATTACGGTCAACCGGTAAATAGTTATTTGCGACGGGTCCCGTCGCAAATAACCCTCTGCCGACATAGTATTTGCGACGGGGGAATATTCCCGTCGCAAATACCATTTACCGCCGCCGGCTATTTGCGACGGGAATATTTCCCCGTCGCAAATACGTTTCCCGCGATTTGGCGCGCATCGCGGGAAAACTATTTGCGACGGGGAAAGCAATCCCGTCGCAAATGCCTCATTATTTGCGACGGGGATGTACCCCCGTCGCAAATACTTTTTTAACATGACTATTTGCGACGGGATTTAATCCCGTCGCAAATAACCCGTCGCAATTGCTCATTTTTCCCGTAGTGATCGTAGCAAAAATTTGTATATGGACTTGAGGGGACATTTTTTGTGGGATAACATGAAGTAAGAAATTACTGATTATGTGTCTAAATATTTGGTTTTTCAACAAGAGAAATTTGTGAGGGGTAGTTTCATGTTGTCAGTATGATTTTTCTATATTTTTCCTTCGAGTCAAGGTTAGTTTTATGACCATGAAGTATTTTGGGTTTTCCTCTTCTTCCCTTAAAAGGGGGTTTATTTATAAGAAAATTTGAAGGCCTTTGGTCCATTGGATGGATTAAAATCCATGAGATGGAAACATAAAGGATTCATGAATCCTTCTCATATTATTATGTGTAAATGGGAAGACATTACTATGGAATTTATCACAGGACTTCCAAAGTCTCCTAGAAAGAATGATGCGATTTGGGATATCCTTGATCGCCTAACCAAACATGCACATTTTCTCACTATAAGAGAATATTTACATATTGATCACCTTGAAAGGATCTATATTAATAATTTTGTAAAACATATAAGTGAACCTCTATCAATTTTTTCTAATCTATATCCCAATTTTATGTCGAAATTTTGGAAGATTCTTCAAAAGGATCTTGATACTAAGCTTCATTTGAGCACCTCCTACCATCCTCAAACTGATAGATAGTATAAAAGTTCTATTCAAGCAATGGAAGACATGATGTGTCCATTATCACTCAACTTTCAAGGTATATGGTATCAGTATATACCTTTGATATATTTTTCATATAAGAATAGTTTTCATTCAAGTATTCAAATTGTACCATATGAAGCATTATATGGAAAGAGATTTCTCACTTCAACTTTTTGTGATGAAATTGGTTAA
The DNA here is from genome assembly GCA_963277665.1 of Viscum album. Taxonomy (NCBI): domain Eukaryota; kingdom Viridiplantae; phylum Streptophyta; class Magnoliopsida; order Santalales; family Viscaceae; genus Viscum; species Viscum album. The sequence goes on along the minus strand of OY728157.1, from coordinate 193,237,337 downwards.
AGGAAACTCAAAGGCCTAGAACATGTTTAACAAACAACAATAAGGGTAAAGGCTATTCAAGATCACATTTAAGAATCTCAAAGTAGAAAAAAGTATGCCAATAATCGGAGGAATGATTTGGAATTCCATGTGGCAGATCATGTTTTCCAAAAATTATATCCATTTAAGGGTATTATAAGGTTCAGTAAGAAAGGGAAAGTGAGCACCAGGTATATAAGACCCTTCGAAATTCTTATTATAATTGGTGTTTTCACTTACCAATTGGAAATTCCACTGAACCTTTAAAATGTACATGATTTGTTCCATATATCTTATCTATAGAAGTAAATGTCACACCCAATGCATGTGCTCACCTCTCACGTAATAGAGTCGAAACATGATCTATCTTAATATAAATAACCCATATATATTCTTGAAATTAGAGAGAAAGTAATGAGGAATAAAATGAGTTATCTATAAAGAAAATATAGAGGAATCAGGAAATAGAGGAAGAAACACAGGAACCAGACGATACTATAAAGAAGAAAATGTAATATCCTATATCTTATTAGAGGTATGAACCATTCGGTTATGGTTCAATTTCCTTTTCTTCTGATCTTATAATGATTTCCAATGGATTAATGGGGGCCTTGGTTTGTTTCGGGCTCATTTTGATCCCAGAGCCCTAAAAATTAAAGAGACAGATTTGGTTGTATGGTTAGTGGAAACTGCATAGCATTGCCCACAAGGTTTCCCTAAATCATGTGGTTACTGAGAGTGGGGTGATGGGGGCCACATGGTTTCTCTATCACCATGCAACCCCAAGCCCACATCCATGTGGCCAACTAAAAGTTTCTGGATAGTTTCATTTTCCTAGTTTTTTAATAGTTAGACATACTGTGAACCTATCCATGTGGGTTGCCACTTTAAATTATTGTCTTTGGTACACGGTTTGGACAACTGTGCAGAAAAATCATGCACCATTTTTTAGGGTGAAATACCCATTTATTCCATAATGAATTTTTTAAACCTTCAAATACTTATCCCTCTTTTCTCTAGTGGTGTATCCCTCCTCCCTCATGCATGATCTCCTCCTAACCACTTCATATGGTTTTTGATAAATCCTTCAATCCAACTCAATATCTATTATCATCAAAAACGTTGGAAATACCTCATTAATATATTTGATCCTCTCCTTTCTATTTCAAGTTACAACTATCCTCTATTGTAGTATCAAGGTGTGACCAATTTCACCCTATTTTTAGGGTGTTTGATTATTTTTTAATTTTATTACATTCTAGGTCGAATCAAACCTTTAAAAAAGATGATTGTAGTGATACTACATCAAGGTAGGTGGTCTAGGTCTTCCTCACTCTGTTAGTTGTTTTAAAGGGGGTTCTTCATTGTTCCTCTTGTAGAAACATTTTGATGATGCCTTAAATTTAATAAATATAATGAATTTAAAAAATTTCCATTTCTAGAACCATCCGTGTGAGTAAAATATCACAATGATGTGTAATCTCTTTGACTAAATCCACCTAAATGGGTATGTTTTTTTATTTTTTAGGACTTTTTTCCAAACCAAAAATGGTCTAATGCAACTTTAGGTGTAAATCACTTTTAATAAAAGATATAAATGGAATAGTTGAATTAATATTTTAGCCACCAGTGTGTGTATTGGTTTCACTATGGTAAATGACATTATTTATAAATTAATTTTAGATTGAAATGTGAGTCATGGGTTAGTACCCATCTTGAAATGCCCTATATTCCATTATCATTGACGAGGCCTAATATTTAATGACTTATTCGATTGTTTATACTTGTTTCTATATATGCATGTTGTGTTGATTAAATTATTATTCATATTTATTATCATTAATCTATGTTCCTTATACATTGATATTTTTGCTTAATGTCGTGTACTCATTTCATTATGCCATAATTTATTGAATTGGATTGGATGTCATGATTCACTAGCATGTTAGCATATGACATTTTATTACCTTATTGATGGCATGTGATTATATATGTTTTGTCTTTTGATTTGTGCAATTATTTCTATGCCTCAACTACTATAGGACAGGAGAGAACATGGGTACCATTTTAATGATGTTATAGATGGACTCGTCATGTTTGGTTTGTATCTACTTGATGTTCCATGAGTGATACATTAGATTTCTATGTATGAGATATCTCATCAGATTACACATATTTGTGAGTGAAATTGGTTCCCTTGGGGATAAAAAGTGGATGGTCCCACTAAAAGATGAATATGCCAAGCATTTGGTGATACATTGTCCATTATGTTAGATACTTGGTACGGACTCGGAGTTACCATGTAATGAGTAATACAAGGAATGCCTTTATGGGTTTCCTTGGATGGACTCAATGGTATTGATAAGATTATATAAACCAGTGACGAACCTTGGGATTACATATAGATCGCTTTGGATGGGATCAGGTCTCCATCTTTGGATTTGATGGATTGTTTTGTGATGTAAATGTGATTCCTCTTATTTATGTTATGAGAATTCAAGACTGATGGCATGGAAATGTGACCACCAAGCCAAAGAACAAGCTAGGGGACTATCTACTTTGGTTTATTCATTTATTATGGCCTATGTATCAAGAATATATCTCATATAGGTACCATGGTTCAAACATCCATCTTAGTCTAAAGTATGTGATATTGGTCGGGCATCTATTAGTAACTCGGGTTGAATTGTTTATTATTTTATTTAATTATTTCCTAGTATTTATTAAATATGGAACACTATTCACCTATATCTCACATGTAATATATTGATAATAGAATCATTGGTGGTGTCCTACTAAGACTGTATCTCCCAACCTTCTTGGGTCATCTCTGGTACCCATGAAAACATCATTATAATAGGTATTGATAAGGGGAATCATGTAGCTTCTGATACATGATTATTCTTCTATGTTGAAGTAGAGGGCAGAGGATTGAGCCTATTCTTGAGATTCTTGTAGTGACAGTTTTTTCTTTTTCAATATTTTTCAGCTTGTATGATATGCATGTATTCCTTTGTCCCCATGCATTGTCATTTTTGTATAGCATCATGATATCATAAAAAATTTTGTATCAAATATTTATTCAACTTCTTCTAGTTCTTTATTTATATTATTTGTGATTATTTCTATTATTTTTCTTTCTTATTACTACTTTTTGTTGTACTCATGTTAATCTATGAGGGAACAGTATCCCCATAGATACATACTATACCCTTACTATTAGTCGATAGCCTATGGAATTTGGGGAGACGTGCATGAAGTCTTTTAGACACCGTCTCTGGGCACCGTTATGTGTCACTCAGGGAGGGATGCTACAAGTAGAATCGGATCATTTTTTCCTTTATTTTCTTGCTTTTGGGGTTATATTGGAGACTATGATACTAGAATTCGGTAATGAGCCTAGTCCTAGGAATAGATAACCCACATACAGAGGAAACCCAAATTTCATGGGATGGGTAAATGCTGTTATTCTTTCACTGTTATAGTTTTATAAATTCCTTTGTTGGGTGAGGAAATTTTTTATGATGTTAATTTTATTTATAAATTATTAACCTTATTATATTTGTTTTACTATATCCTGATGATACGAAGGTGTATCAAGAATGCATCATACTAGGAATAATAGGATTAAAATTCCATGAATTATTCCATGCCATATTTACTATTCAAAATGCATTGCCTATGTTGCTTGTGATTTATATTTGTGCCTTTTTTTGATTTGATTCTTATATATATAATTGTTCCAATTATTCTTGCAAGAATTTGTTATGATTTGGTCTAAGTGGATGCCCAATTTCAATTTATAAGGATTAAAGACCCTTATATATTAGAATCGTGATCCACCTAATTCAACCATTTAAATGGAATTGAAATACATGAATGGATAATAATTAATACTGTGTTTTAAATGAAATGGTCACCTTATTTGTGGTAACATAATACTTTTACCATACCTAACCTAGTAGTGTACAGTGTGTTGGGACTACAGTTATCTTTTTGTATCCTTTTCTAACTACCAAGGCCTTGCCTTAAGAGTTGGTATAGAGTTGTGTTTCATTTTTAGAAGGGTGTTGTTTCTATCCTTTATTTACCACTTTCTTGATATACTATAAATCCTTTATGAGGATTTAATTTGGAAAATTATAAAGTTTTTCCACCATGACGACCTTTTGATGTACACCAAGAGAGTAGAGATTAGAATAATCTTGAGTTTGTGGGCACTAAGACACCTGTAGTACTTTCTTTAGTGCCACTTGAGGAACCTACTACTGATATTACACTGGTAATCGATGCTTATTTCTATAAAAGTTTTCTTCAATTCATGCAGTCTATTCAGGGTGCTCCCCTGCCCACCCCCACTATGGAAGAGCTTACTCGAGACTTTCAACAGTATCATCCTCCCACCTTCTCATGGGATGAAAAACCTCACACTGTTGAGTCATATATAGAGGTAATTTTACCTATCTTTAACCATATCAAGATTCCTCTAGAGTATAGGTTCAAGATATCTACCGAATTATTATGTGATTCCGCCAAGAACTGATGGGATGTCGGGTATTTGGATAAACATCATCAGGATATAGTCTGGGAAAAATTTTAGATGACCTTATATAACCACTTATTCTCACAACCTCTGAGGGAGGACTGCACTAGGGAGTTAATGCATCTTTAGAAGGGAAATATGACTATTATAGAGTATTACTCTCTTTTCACTGAACTTTATTGTTTCACCTTGTCTATGTTCGGTGACAAGTTAAAGAATGTGTGGAATTTTCAGGATGGGCTGGTTATGTTGTTCTCTCATATGTGAACATATTTTGGTTTAATACTATTATATAGATAGTAAACCAAGACCTAATTACTGAATAGAATCTAAGAGAGGATGACATTGTGATCCAGGTTGATTCAGTTCCAAGGAATGATGACAGTTTTTCTAACAGTAGGAAGCACCATTTCAACGGTAAACCTAGGGGCAGTGGTAACCAGGTGACATGCACTGACATCTTTATAGTGTTTCAGTAGTGTGGTAGACCAAGCCATAAGAACCATTTAGTGTATGAGGAACCTAATTTAATTTTGATCTTGTGGTAGGATGGGTCACATTCAGTGCTTCTTCTAGTCTTTTCATACAACATCTAGTGAGATGGGAATCATATTGACACCTCTATAAAATACAAGATCTGTGAATCCAAATTAGGATGGGAGTTGTCCTTCTACCCATAGATTAGTATGAAGTGGTAGTGCCTGTGGATGATGTAGTCAAGCTCTAGATCTTTGTAAATGGTAGGATACATCTGCTCAGGCTAGTTAGGTAGCATCTTTGGGCTTCCATTCAGGCCATATTTATGCAATGTAGTCAGCACATAAGTAGTTGAATCCAGTGCCATCTACTGGTAGGGGTACTATTCTAGTATCCTCTACATTAGTTTGTGGACACCTTGATATAGGTAAATCACACTCCTTTATATCTTACAGGGTTTTGGAAAGGTTGGGTATTTCAATTTAGTACTTATATGGATTCATGTCTCTTGACACACCATTAAGAGTTAGAATAGAGGTTATATACCAGTTCTTTGAGTGACCCCTTAAAATAGGTGGGTTTCATTTCTTTTTGAGTTTATTAATCCTCAATATGATTAGCTTTGACATAATTATATGTATGGACTCTCTCATGACTTATCATAACCAAGTGGACTTTTTTCACCACTGAGTGTCCTTTATATCACCCAAGAGAAACATGTGTATCCATAATGGTGAATGGGACATCCAGGTGATTCGAAATTGACCCAAGTATACAGGGCTGGGTAGGGAGACATATCAAATGGAAAGTCTCCTTATGAGTGATTAGGGGATATAGTTATTAGAATTCAATTCTATATAAGATCATTTTAGGGCCATCTTCTATGAATATTTCTACAACTTACCTCTTAAGATAGATGTTGAGTTCACCAAAGAGGTAGTGTTAGGTAAGACATTAGCTTTCATTCCTCCCTATATGATAAAACCTTTAGAGCTCTAAGATCTCAATAAGTAGCTTAAATATCAAGAGGAAAAGAGTTTTATATGACCCACCACATCCCCATGGGGTTTTCCTATCCTTTTCAATAAAAAGGTAGATATTAACCTTAAATTATGCATAAATTACCACTGACTAAACCATCTTATGGTGAAGAACCGGCATCAACTGCCTTTTATCGATGATAACATTGACCAGCTCTATGGAAAAACTATTTTCTCTTATATCGATTTGATTTTGGGCTACCATTTGGTTTATGTGAGACCATTATATATACCACATACAATGTTTCAAAGAAGGTATAGATTGTACAAGTACATGGTTATGTCGTTCGTATTGATGAATTTTCCATAAGTCTTTATGACTCTTATGAATCGGGTTTTCTACCCTTATATTGATTCCTTTATGGTAGTAATCATAGACAAAATGTTAGTGTATTCATGATCTAGACATGAACAGGTTAATCATCTTTAGATTTTCATGAAACACTAAGAGAGAACCAACTATATGTGAAGCTCATAAAATTACACTTTAGTATCAGCAATGTTCACTTCCTGGTTTATATCATATCTATGGAAGACATGTCGATCGGCACACAAAAGGTGAGATTTTTTTTTACAAGGAGCATCCCAAGAATGTGTTTTACATATGTAGCTTCTTTGGGATAGCTGGTTATTATAGGAAATTCATTTAGGACTTCTCCTGCCTCGTAGCGCCAATCACGGGCTTGAACAAGAAGGGTGAATGTTTTTCTAGATTGAAGCTTGTGATATAGCTTTTCAAGAGTTAAATGGGAGACTCACTTCATAACTAATCCTGATTATTCCTAATTATAGAAGAGGCTATAATTTCTAATATGATGCTTTGTGGATCGGGTTGGGTGTAGTTCTGATGTAAGGTGATCGAGTCGTGGAATATGAGTCCCAGTAGATAAGGTCTCATGATTTCAATTACCCACCACACGACCTTAATATTGTAGTTGTGGTTTATAATCTATGTTTTTGGAGGAACTACTTGTTATAAGAGTGACTCATTTTTTAAATGGATTATAAAAGCCTCAAATACATCTCCACATAGAGAGATTTGAATCTCAAATGGTACATGTCAGTGGAATACATGCAATCATTCAATTTTGATCATGATTACACAGCCAGAAAAGGAAATTCCATAATTAATGCCTTGAGCTGGGTGACACATATGCAAGCCATTAAGAAAGCTTGTAGTGAGTGGTAGTTGATGGCTCAATTATCTATGATAAACCATAGGGTTTAGGAATAGCATTGAAAACTAGTATTATCAGCTCTAGCAATGACATCCTACCATTTGGAGTGTGTCCATATGAGGAAGCTGTCTAATTCTGAGGGCCTCATCTTAAAGGAGTGTGTTTAATGAGATAACCCACCTTCTAGTTGGGTTGATTATAGTAGTGAAATGCTACTCTTCTTTGGCCATGTATGGGTTCCTAAAGATATACAAGAAGAAAATATAATAAAATCACATGCCTCTATTTGGGATGTTCATCCTGGGATTACCAAGAAGTATAGATATATATATCATCAATATTGGTGGTTGGGTAAGAAAAGGCATATAAAAGGGTTCATCACTTAGTTCTCCACCTTTCAGTAGGTGAAGGAAGATTACTAGTGACCTACTAGACTTCTACAACCTCTCTCCATTCCTAATTGGAAATGGAATGTTTTCACTATGGATTTCATGACAAGATTTACAAGATCCACTTGGGGAAATGATGTCATATATGTGATCATCAACAGGTTAACCAATGTTTCATTTTTATTAACTATCTATAAAACCTTATCGATTAATGAGATAAGAAGGAGATCCATATGGGATATAGTGTGACTTCATGGTCTTCCCCATTCTATCATTTCGGACTGAGACCCATGTTTCACATCACAGTCCTTGCAAGGGTTTCATAAGACACTGGGTTCATAGGCACTCTTGTGTATAAGATATCACCCTCATATTTATTGTTAGTTAGTGAAAACAATAAGGGTGTTAGAGGATATGATTTTGGCCTACATTTATTTATTTTGGGGTTTAATAGGAAAAGAATATTCCTATGGGTATGTTTTCCTACAACAACGGTATTTCATAAATTATTCAGATGGATCCGTACGAGGCCCTCTATATTATACTGTTCTGTTCACCATTATACTAGCTTGAGGTAGGTGCGGAAACTCTATTATGACCTCATATAATTCAGGAGACTTCCTTGAAAGTCTAGATCATTCAAAATCAAATGGCTACAGCTCAGTCTAGGAAAAAGTCTAATACTATTTTCCATCATAGAACTCTAGATATCGAGGTGGGATATCAATTATTTCTTCTTGTATCACCTAGATTGGGTCATAGATGAATTAGGAAATAGGTCAAGTTATCACCTTGTAATGTCAGGCCTTTTGAGATAGTGGAGATGGTCAGGTCGGTAGCCTATCAGTCGTTGTTACCTCATAGTTACCATTCCATGACTGACGTCTTACACATATCTCATATTCGATAATACCACCCTAACCTATCTCATTAATTTGAAGCCAATGAAAACGATCTTGATGAGGATGCATGATACGAGGATAATTTGATATATATCATCGATTGAAGTACAACGGCTATCTAAGGTTGGTTATTTCTTCTGGTCTAAGTGTTATGGTTGCACAGATGACTATAGGATGATACCTAGGAGTGATAGGCTGATGTACATGCACAGTGGTTGGAAATTTTCCCAAACAATATCTTACAACCCTCAGAAGGGATATTCGAGGACGAGTTGTCTTAAAGAGGGGAGATGGTAACGTCCTGTCTTTTCTAAAAGGTACATATCATTCATTTTTTGTTCAATTACCTTTTATATCCATAACAGTGATTCCTAATGGAGTCAAGGGGGTCTCGAGTGTGTCTAGGTATTTTTTAGATCTTGGAGCTCTGAAACGTAAAGATGTAGATTGGGCCATATAGTTAGTAGAAACTATTCCACCCATCCCACATTATTTCCTTAAAACATGCAGTTGCATACAGTGGGGTACTGGGGCCACATAGTTTGTCTGCAACCATGTGACCAAATACAGGTTTTTGGATAGTGGATTACTCATGGTTTGCACATGGTTAGAAAAAATGTGGGCCTAAACATGTGGGGTTCCCTTTTGAAGTAGTGGTTTGTCACACAGTTGGCACATGGTTTAACCAACCTTGTTGAAAAACCGTGATCCATTATTTTGAGGGTGAAATACCCATTTTTTCATTAATTAAATTTTTAAACAATATTATTATTTCTCCCTCTCTTCTACAATGATGTATCTACCCTACCTCATGCACAATCTCGTCCTCCCATCTTCATAGGGTTTGTGATAACTCCTTCAATCAGACTCCAAATCTCTCAACATGGGAAACATTGGAAAGCCCTCAGTAATCACCTCTATTTTATCTTTTATATTTCATGTTTCCTCCATAATCTATTGTGTAACATCCCATTTCTATTTCAGGTATTCCTTAACAATATTTTGTTAAATTATTATTATGTTAAATGGGAAAATGGTTTATTGGAAGAAAGTCATGTTTTTGTTAAACATGCCACGGATTGGTAAACAACCCAATTAACAGTCCATAATATTATATTAAATATTTTTGGAGTTAAAAACTGAGTATGTATGCGTTTTTGAGCCCCACAAAGGGTCGGAGAAGATGGAATAAAATTATTAAATAGAATATATTAATTGTTCACTTTTTATTTAAAATATTTGAATAACACTGAAACAATGCGTCGTTTGAGATATATGAGACCAATTTTATGTTTAGAATATGGTGTTTACCCTAGGAGGGGTATAACATTCAAAGGCGCTAGATATTTGGATGTCTCGTTCGTGAGATAATGTTCTAAAAAACATTTAATATATTTTTATTAATAAATAAATAAATATATCTCAAACGGTGTGTCATATAAGAAATATGAGACCACTGTTGGTTCCAAAATGTAGGGTTTACCCTAGGCGAGTTATAACTCTTGTTCACATCGGGTGTTTGGATGGATCTCTCGAAAAAATAAGACTTTTTATTTTAATTAAATATTTATTCTGATTTTTCATTAATAAATTATTAATATCTCTTAAACCATTCATTGTTTCATAAATCCGAGACCACCGTTGGGTCCGGAACAGGGTGTTTACTCTATAAAGAGTTTAACATTTTTTCACAATTGGGTTTTGGTATCATTTAACTTTTGTTAAATTATTAAATACATTAAAAGAATTTAAAATATGAATTTATTGTTCAATCATCTCCCAAAACGCCATTTCCTCCATTTTAACTCTCAGATGAAACCAAAATCTTTTAAATCATTATTTTTTTAGGATTTAAAAACATAAATGACATAATGAAATGATTGTATTAACTCATTAATAAATTTTCCAATTCAGTTTTGGATTTAATGTGTGTTTAAAGGAGGAGTTATAAATCCTATGATTTTAGGGTTATAAATAGCCGAAACTTTTTGTTGAAACTCTTTGTTGATGTGGATGAGTTTGATAAACTCTAGGAGTCCCCTACGCTCGACTTGTGAAGCTCCTTTGACTCGATCAGTTTTTTTTCATTCTTCCTTTGCGCCTCCTTCCAGTTTTGGTGCTGCGCATAAGGTGACTTGCTGTATTTTTTTTAATTATTCAATTACTCTATTATCTTGTTCCTTTGCTAAAATAAGGTATTATTAAAAAAAATTAATTTAATATTTAAAATAATAAATCTAAATAAAATAATGGTGGTTTTTAAAAAAAATTATAAAGACCTAAATTATCAAATGATAATCATAAAATTATCAAATGATAATTTAAATTGGCTTTGGATTATCAAAATATATATATATATATATATATTGATAAATGAACTTGGTTTAAACAAGGTTTAATTAAATGAAATTGGAAAATGATAATTTCAATGATATATCGAAGAATAATTATTTAGTTTATCAATGGATAATTATAAAGGACTACCACATGTTTTCTTGTTTTAATTTAAAATTATTCCAATATCAAATTTGGTTTATAATAATTCTGAGGATTATATTGGGAACATATGTGCTGACATAAAATGTTAATTAGGAATTTTATTGTGTATAATGGAAGTATCATCGCATGTGATAATTAAAATGATAATTTGAGAAATATCCAGGAGAGAGAAAATGTAATCACATGTGATATATTATTTTCTTATCAAATAAAATATAGGGTAATGATTATTTAATGAGGTTTATAAATATTCTTATGTACTTTTATTATGATTTCATGCATTAACATAATATGATAATCTAGAGATTTCTTGGAGAGAGAAAATGTAATCGGATGTAATAGTTTATTCCTTCTGAAATAAAATAGATGTTTTGGTTCTAGGATCACTTGATGAACATCGACAATCAATGTGTTGAAACTTATTATAAAAAGGTATTTAAGAGGTTTATTTAACCACACATGTTGTTTTATCATTACTGCTGACATCAAGGACCATGAGGTAGGTGGTTCCGTCCTGACTTGCCAAATTGATTATCCTTGTATTGCTTAATTTATTACATTTTTTTATTTAAATTAAATTGCTCAAATATTCATTCAATTAAATTGAAAAAAACTCGATTCCAGTGAATTGAGATACTTGAAATAGTTTATCAATAGAAATTTAGAAAACCCATGATTCCATTGAATTGGTTGTTTTTATGGAAATTGGCTGAATTAAATTTTTTAATTTAAATTATGAATTTGATTGAAATGATTTCAATTAAATTGGCGAATTTAATTGTGAAAATAAATTGTGTAATGATGGAATTGGTTTTGAATGGTTTTACACTGGTGAAAATGTAATAAAATGATTTAATATAAACCTAGTGGTTTTATCTTATGAAAAAGGAATGTTTTTGAATAAAACATGTTTGGTTTTGAATTGAAAGAAATTGGAAATTTTGTAATAGAAAAATGGGATTGATCATATTTTTATGAAGCCTTAAAATAGTTAACTCATAATGTAAGAGAATATGAAAGCCTTAGGTAGTTAGTGAGTAATTTGGATACACTATACGCTATGAAAAAATTTGAAAACATACTTGAGGAGAGTCACATCCTCAATGGGTTTGTGACGATTCTCCTTTGGCCAGTGTCATAGCGACGTATGTATACACATTTTGTTGTGTTCACATAGAGAGTGTGGAATCCTATCATTGGTAAATACTATCGTACCTTTTGGAAGATGACCATGTTCCTCGTTCGTTTATTTATATTTGAGATATAATTTTATGCCAATGGTTTTTAACTACATTACATGCCTGCTTAATTTATATAAATTGTTCTATATAAATGTTTTATTTAAGACATTTTTATAGAAATATTCTATTATTGTAATTCGTTTGCTTAATATATTTGTCCTATATTTTTAAAATTTATAGCATGTTTTGTTTAAATATTCATTTGAATTTCTAAACCTATTTACTTTAAAATTGTAATCTTTTCTTTGGATAATCTATATTTTCCATGTGTTATGGAATATTTGGTTGTACCCTTCTGGGCTTAGGTTTACATCGTACTTTTTCTTTCGGGTGTTTGTAGAATTTCTTCTTCCAGGGTTGAGTAAAGGTAAGGGATCTATTGGATGTGGATCCAATTTTTGAGCTTTGGTCTTGGTGAGTTGTGTCCTTAGGGACCTTGGAGTCGTTTTCCCCTTTTTAGTACTTGGTTTGTAGTACTTTGGGATTTTTATGCCATGTTGTATTCTGGTACATAACTCCCACTAGAGTTTCTTTTGTTATGCATAGTTCTTTGTTTTCTTTTTCTTCCACATTCGTATAGAAAAATTGTTCCCACTTCTATGTTATACGATTCTTGGTGCTAGTCTTCAACCCGTGGTGATCAGGAATGCCCTTCAGGCTATGTCAGGGCCGGCTTGATTATCGGGTTACTAGTGTACCTGGGTTGGTTCGTGACATGTTGTGAAATATAGGTGTGAATTTCTTCAGCATATTTTCAGTGTTTTTAATGATTTATTCATTTCTCCAATTCTAGGTCGAATCAAACCTTGAAAAAGGATGACTGTCGTGATGTTATATCGAGGTGGTTGTTTAGGTATTTCTTATTTTTATGGTGTCTATAAAGTGGGTGGGTCATTTTTTCGTTCGTCAAAACCTTTTGATGACACATTAAATTTGATATATATAATGAATTGAAGTTATTTTCATGTCTGAAACCATTTTTGTGAATAGATAATCTCCATCATGGATGATCTCTTAGACCAAACCTACCCAAATAGGTATGTTTCCCCTCATAGAGGCCTTTTTCCCAATCCAAAAATGGTCAAACACATCTTTAGGTGTAAATCACTTTTAATAAATGATTTGAAGGGAATAATTGAATTAAGATATTAACAACCATTTTGTGTGTGGGTTGCACCATGTTATATGCCAAAATTTATAAATTGATTTGATATTGAAATGTGAGTCATGGATTAGGCGTCTTCATTAAATTCCATATATTCCATGCCCATTGACTAGGTCTAACGCTTTATGCCTTTTGACATTTTTATGCTTATTGCATATGTGCATGTTGTATATTTTCAATAATTATTCTTATTTCATATGACTAATACATGCTCCTTATACCATGATCTTGTTGCTTAATTCCATGTAATCATTTCCTTATTCCTTAATTGATTGGCTTCAATTGGGTGTTATGATTGTCTAGATTGTTATCATGTGATATTTCCATTCCTTATTACTGACATGTGATTATACATTATATTTTTATTAAATATCCATATTCTTTTGTAATGGATATGATAATTTCCAAAACCATATACATTTTTTTACCTATGGTGTTTACTTTGAAATTTATTTCATTAACTAGGGATATATTGATAAATATGTATCCTTTAATCAATAAAGATATTTGATAAGGCACATTGTTATGAGTTAAATAGATTATTTGATATATTAGAAATGATTTGGACCTATATGACACATGTTAGAGACTATTTACAGTAAGGACCTAAATACATTGGAAGTCTCGTGAGATGAATTTGTTGGCAAAATCAGATGGATTTTTACACAGTATGTTTAAAATGTCATGTGGAAGGTCTTGATGGTAAAGGTTCTATGTGTATGGGAAACATGGCATCCAATATTTAAACATTTCAATCATTTATAATTCAGTTATTATTATTATCCTGGATATTTTTTCTATTACATTATCTATGGATGAATTTCATTCTCAGTTTACTGAATAAATAGGATGTGTTTTAGTTATTTATCTTGCCATATTGATTATGTCTTATCCAGATATTTATGTGGAACGTGTGTTTAGTTGTCTACCTTGACATATTGATTATGATTATTGATTCATGATAGATTCTATTTTACCTAACCCTTACTAATCATTGGATCTCACCCTTATTTTTCTTCCTTTCCCCATGATATGGAGATGAATTCTTGGAATGTGTTTTAGGGATGTTGATATCTTAATTTTTTAGGCATTATTTTCTTTTCCCAGTATAATATGGGCCTTGTGTATGTAATATAGTTTTCCAAAACTATTAAACTATTTAGTCCTTTTGGATTTGAATCATATATCTATGCCAATTTAATAAAGTAAGACACCAGTTCTAGGCCACTAGGGTTGGGTTCGTTATATAAATCATCAGAAAATTCCATAAGGATCACCCAAAATCTAAGGGGGTTAAAGGAGGAAGAGGGGGGGGGAGGTGGTTGGCCTTTGCATTGGTGAGGTAGGAAGACAAGGGGATATCCTCTTAAAAATATGCAAGGTAAAATCATTATTTTTCCATATTTTAAGGGTTCAAATGGTTATCCAAACCATGAACCAACCATGAATCCTTCATTGTCCAAGGTGACCACCCTCATATGATTGTTTCATATAGCTAGATAAATCATGCGCTAAATGTGAAACCCAGTCTGCAAAATTTCAAATGGTCTTTATGCACCTATATGGTGAATGTTCATCTCACCCCAAGCCAATCAAAGCCACATGGTTTACTCTAAAATCTGAATGGTTAAAATTTTATCATGTTCTAACCATAAAAATAAATGTTCTCTTCATATAATGAACTAAAAACCTATGCACAATCTGGGCGCTTCATGGTTTCCCATAAATCGTGCACACCAAACTACGTACCAGGTCGTAAACCCTCCAAAACATCCAAAATTTCACCCAATGTTCCTAATACTTACCCAATCACTCAAGTCACATCTCCGGCCTCAAACCATATAAAAAATAATCAACTCAAAATGATCCAAATCTGATAATTTAAAACTAAATATCAATTAAAAAATGTCCCATGTTCTATATTTTCCAAAATTCAAATTTTTTTTAAAATTTATATCACATAAGGCGTGAGGTTTTACTAAATAGTTCTCTTGAATATATCAAAATTGTAAAAAATTCATTAACTGATCCATGATAACCCAAATCTCTTCACTGACATGATGTGATCTCATTAATCTTTTCTTGAACTTCATCATCACATCATCCCACTACCATTCGGGATTGGGTAATGTCAGAAGAATACTTTTTGGTCATCGATGCTTGTCCTTAACCAAAATATATGTAAATTATCATGAAACAATCCCCATTATGTCCTCATTCTTCCTGAGCTAGAATAACTATCCATGAATATTGTTATACATCTTGGTAATCCCTGGGTGAACATCCCATCTTGAAGCATGTGAATCCCACATCAGATCCTCACACATACTCATAGGTACTACTATAAAACCCTAAACATATATAACCTCATTGGAATATAGGGACTAATTAGTGGGAATGTCTATGAAATATATAATTTTCATCATTAAGAAGAAATATGATTTATATAACTAACTCTCCTTCACCCTCTCAAGGAGTGTGAATGCAATAGTTATGGACATCAAGTTTGGTATACTAAGAACTTAGGAACATCAACGTGAATATCATTGAATAGAATTATCATTTATCACTCACTATTAGATATTTGAATCACTTATTCCTAAGTCTCTATGCACAATGAATCAGTCATTATGTTCCCCTTCCCATGGTTATATTCCATCATAAATTTAAATGATTATATCTTCACGTCGCCTCATCTTCCGAAGGAGAAGGTCCCTCTGTAAAAATATATACATGAGGCTCTTATGGTTAGTGTATACCAAAAATCCCTCACCCAAAATATATTGAAGTTATCATCTCAAAATTTAAATTACCGCATTCAACTCTAGATAATGTGTAATATAGTTTCCCTCTTTTGGTTTAAGCTATTTGGACCCAAAAGTGACCACTTGCTCATCCTATATAAGAATTTACCGAAGACCAGATCCTAAATAATCACAATAAAATGTATACTTATAACTAGTATATGGTAAGATCAGGATTGACCTAGAATTAAATCAATCATATAGAACCTGAAATTATCTCTTTCAAGAATAAAACAAGAGGACCTTCACTTATTTTTTGGTCAAGGCCAATATTCAGTACTACCGAACAGGATAAATCCTAGATTAATCATTAATAGTCACCTATCAAGCCGATAAAATTTATATATTGAATATGTTTTGGGTAATTACCAAGAAAACATAGCCTCATCCTTCTCTATTCCAACTAATATTCCAACCTTATATATCATGATCCCCAAAAAAACACACCACACTGACCTAGAACTAAAACATTAAGAGATTTGCATATAGTTGATGATTTCTAGATGTACTTATAATTCTATATAAATGAAAATTTTTCTCCTTTATTGGCTAATTGTACCCCATAATATTATGAATAAATGTGACCATGAATGATTCAAAATAATTGTATAAGTAACTATTAATCGAGTTCATAAATACTATTATTGTGTTCCCATCCTGAACAACATCATAAGATAGTCACATAGATTATACTTGATCCGGAAGGTAATACATGGAATATCAGAAGGTCTCACCCTCAACTGGTGGTATCCTAACCTCATAAAAATCTTATAAAACTAATTATATCATCTCATGTGATCAAACAAGTAAACGATATGTGGAATGGGATATACTGGTTATTAATCATCCCCTAATTATACCTCTATTAATCTACATATGAATACAACAAGACATTTGCCTTCTTGGTAAAAAAAAATAGAAGCACTCTACAAGGATGTGCTCATATGAATAAATACCTTCGACTCAAAACCCTCTAGCTAAGCCATAATCTCTTAATTCTGTACAGGAACCATCCTATAAGCTAGAATGGATATGGAATTCATTCTATATCTATGAATAGTTATAAACTCAATGTCACACTTGAGTGGAAACCGTGAAAAATAATCAATAAATGCATATTTGAACAAAATAATTATGGTAGGAGATACTACCTCACATGTCACCTCTATCTTAAAGAAACACTAACCACCTGGTCTGTAATCTTCCTTAGTTGTTGAATTTTAGGTCCCAAATGGCCTATATGTAGATCCCACAATTTATCATATGTATAATTGTTGCCCACTAAGGATGTAAAAGGTACTCATCAATAATAGTTATTGATGTGTGCTCAATAATGAATTAAAAAAAATCCATATTTGGGATCATATAGTTATTATCCATCTCTATCATGAATAATTTTTAGAGTAATTTATTCCCATTGATGACAATGGTGTACTTAGGAATCCACTAGATACCCTATGATTTCACCCGTAAGGTGTATAATAAAATATCATCCCATATAGATAATGTATTGGTAACCCTAGATCACAAAAAAAATATCTAATATAAAGGATTTTGATTCAGCCGTATCAAATAAGGATGAAAAGAGGGTTGATGACACAACAATCATGCATCTAACTATAGATAGCACAATTCCCTACACTGAAGGAATCTTCTCAATGGAATGAAGTTGGATAGAACCCTATCCCTAAGCTCCCTTAACATGACTCCCCTAAGGCACCTTTTAATTTTTTTAGTACTACTAATAAGTACTATTATCACCTCCATAACCTGAATAGATGAAGTAATACCAATTTCCTAACTTCTATTGTTCCCTTATCCCTTAACCTAAACCCTAGGTATGAATAGACTAGTAATAGCTTTCCATTCAAGTTGAAATGACACAAAACCATTTCATGTTCTATAAAACCCCTCATGAGAATCACCTATTCCAAAACTTTCAAAATCTAGTTAAGCATGCCCATGGCGGCCACACTGATAATACTCAAATTCAAATCTCCCTCTTGGTGGAAGAAAATAAACAAATTCTTTGGTTACTCTTCCTATCATCACTCGATTGAGACTACTCAAATCATCAATTCCAAATTTCTAATTACCTACTCCCAATCCCAACAAACTAATCTTTTTTCCTATATGACCTCACCTCATTCTAGTTTTTCTCAACAATTAAGGCTTGATTCATGTCCTCTAAAAAGGATGTTACCATGAACATTTTCAGTTAGGAATGAATGGAGTGCCTTATTTCATCCTCAAAATTCTTGACACTAGTAGCCTCATCATCCACCAGCATAGCTGTGAATAGTAGCTTATTAGTAAAGATATTGGTATATTTCATCATTGATAATCCCCCTATACAAAATTCATAAAACCTCTATATATGTTAGCCTTTAGAGTATCTAGGTTTATGATTTCAAAGAAACAAGACCGAAAATCCTTCCAAATCATCCACACATGATGTTATTCCTAGACCATAATGTACCACTATGACTTTTTTTGCCCCCAAATAATATAAGGATCAAGCTTCACCTACCTCTTAGGGTTTTTCTTAATGTGATATAAAATTGGCTACATAAACTCGATTAAAAACTCAACTATCACCCTCACCCATATAGAGTGGTGAATTTTACATCTAAAACAAACGAGTCAAGTATAAAATGGATGTCCTAGACCTCAGTGACCCATGCCTCATATATTGAAATATGTAGATAATACTCAATATAAGCTTCTAATCAATAGAGTGTATTGGCATAATAGATGACTCTGGGTTTACTACTAGTGGGGCATGCTTATCCCCACACTTCTAGTGATCTAGTGAAGGTCACTCTGATGGAATATATCTACAATGAAAAAAAACATGACTCAAAATATATTTTTATCATAGTTACAATATCACAATTTATAACAACAAATAATAGGAATATGTCGCTCTACCCTATAAGCACCATATATGATATAAGGGTCTCACAGAATAAGTCTTGAGTCTAGCATAACCTACCCATTCTTGAGACAGGTATGACCTCAAAAGTGTCCTATAATAGTCATAGCATATAAAATTAGTGGACAATAATTATGGGTTGATCGATTAGAGTTTAACTAAGAATTTGAATATAAAAACTCTATATAAGTTTTTGCTAACACTTTAAGTAACCCAACACTATATATTAACCAGAATATCAATCACATGAAAGAATTTAAATTTCATGTGAACCCTAAATTACAAGAATGATTCATGAACACATAACAACTGTCACCCCAAGATAATATTAAAAACCCCTAAATCATAAATTAATATCAATATTCATCAACTAGAAAAGAATCAAAATAGTAAAAGAAAAAACCAATAATAACAGTTTCATCCTTGGTGACTTGGACTTCCCTCATATGTGGGTTGGATAATCTTATAAAAAACATCAATATCAAGCCATATCAACATCCTATCAACTATATATCATATCCCAAATAGTAATATAAAAGAAAAATAGTTCTATAATACCACTTTTTAATATACATGATCTAATTCACTTTAATTGTGATCGAACCGGAGCACCATGTACCTCAGGTATGCCTCCTAATTTTCCAGAGACTACAGAACAATGCAAACGGTTGATATATATGACATGGAGAGACTATACACTCATTTATTGTTTACCATAAACATAGTGGAAGAAATATCATAAACTATTCATCACAACAAAAAGGAACTGAATGGATAGATATCATTGATAAATGCCGGAAAATAGTAAAAAACAACACATTCTATATACCCATGGTTTGAATACACACCTCAAGGATGAACAATATATCACTCCTCATATAACAATCAAATTAAATGAGTTATCTACATCAAATATCACTAGTTTAATGACCCATCGTCATTATAATCCAATAATTTGAATGATCCATCACCTAACCAGTATCGAAGTAAAATAATTCATCATTGGTGAACTAGTCTTCATCAATCAAAGGTAGATGGTACACTACCATTTTAATATTTAGGTGGATGATATACCACGATATTATAGATTGGGTGTATTAGGAATCACCAAATCATCCCATATGGGTGGATGATATATAACTAGTATCACTCTCAATGTAGAATACATACTTCCTTGTCATGTCCCAAAGTGGACGATGAACCATTAGTACAATCCTTAGTTGGATGATTAACTAGTGGTAACAAATCTCAATTGGTTGGTACCCCACCATTATAAATTCTTGGGTGGACATCATATTGTTTGAATAAGTCCCCTAGTGGATGATGTACTATCAGGAAAACTCTCATAAGTGGATAAAGCTCCATGAGTGCATGTTCTCAAGTGGTTGATATACCACTAATACATCAATATAATGTTCTTGTGCTGATATTATTTTATTATTCCCCCAGATAATTATGGATCACATTCACTCTTTAAGGGTGAATGAGAAACCATCAACCAGCCCAAATTCCTTATTGTACATCTAGTGCACCAAGGTGGATGAGATACCACCCCTGATTTACATTAGTTGTAAGGATGCCACATTATACCAAGAATCCTACAAAATGAATGATAAACCACTAAAATTCATCTCAAGTCATTTATAAACATTAAACGTATCAAATGTCTTTCTCATAAGTTGTTAAACCTTGTCAGGGTCTCAATATTCGGTCATCCTACCTCTAACTTAGCACGTACTCAAGAAATTCTGCATCAAAGAATACTCAAGGGGCCTGCACTATGCCTCTAGGGTTGGTTCATAGTTAAATAAACCCAATAATGGGTTCAAAATCATGGTTTCAAACTCATTTCCATATAAACTTTTCCCATTGGAGCATAAAGGTGTTGATGCACGACACTCCTAGACCATGCACAACCTACCAGGGTTCCATTTGTGCAATTGAAATTTAAGAAAACTAATTTAATTAAAATTTAGGGTGTATTCAAAAAAGTAGAATTTACTAAATTACATATGATGTAATCATGGTATAAAAATATTTTCAGGTAACCAAGGGACTACCAACCTAGGTTTAGTAGGGTCCAACTCCTCAAAAACTACCCCTTGAACAGGATTCAAACGAACGTAATCAAGCAACCTATAAAATTACATAGAATTATTTATAATCATTGACACAAGGATAAATAGGTACAAAAAAATAATATAGGGAATATGATTAATATACATAAAATTTTCAAACTCCTATGTTGAATGGATCGTGAAACCGATGATGAATAGATAGGATTACACTCCTAAAAGAAGATGGAATAAAGCATAACAATGGGAGGAACCATCGGTTTTACTGGAAGAAATGAGAGTAAAATTAAATTTTATAAAAATTCAACAGTTTATTTATGTATTTAGTTTAACATTTTTAAAATAAAACTACATATATACAATGGGTATATGCTAACCAGGTTCAAGGTACTCACCTCGGGGTCACCGGCCACCAGATGGGACTCTTGGAGGCTATTCCTCCACTAACCCATCCATTGAGTACCAATTGGAACCTATCAATGGATATAGGTCCCATCACCTGGCTTTTTTTCCTGAAATGATCCCACTTTAACTACTTAAACAATAATAAATACCCAAAATACTTGAGGTTTTGTGAAATTGAAATTGAAATCATACGTCGTATGAATGTGGCATGTTATAGATTTGATATTTGCTCATGGAAAAAAGATTAAAGGGATGATAACACCATATAATTATAACCACAGAAATATATAATATATGATTTAAAAAAATTATGATAAAGAAATACATTTGGAGAATAATGGAAAATGATTCGGAACCCTTAACTTAGTTAAGGTTCTTATCTTAGATTCTGCCCTTAGTTGCACCAAAAATCTTAAACATTGAAGATATAGAAATCGGATGAACTCATTAATAAATATATAAGGAAATATGTTGACCTTGGTGTAAAGATAAATGGGAAGTGGGTTGAGTAATTATAGGTGTGCTGAGTGGAATCCCTTGGAATAATGTATTGATTATTATTTTTCATTATCCCAAGTGATCCACTACTCACCAATGTTCCCCATTACCTTCCTTAATGCTCCACTATAATTTTTTGTGACATAATTAGATAAAAGAACCTTCTTGGATGAATTTTGTCATGCCTACATATATATGATGTCATATTTACCATATACCACTATTTTATTACAATATGTTACTTCTATAAATAATTATCAAATTTCAACCCTGCCTAATATCAATGTATTAATTAAAAATATTTAATCTAATTTTTCAAATTGATCCTCTAATTATGTGAAATTTATCTTTTAAATAAATATGATATATTTTATAAAAATGTAGTATCATAGTAAAATTAATTTTATTACTAAAATAAATTGCACATTAATACCACTTAACCCCTATATACATAACTCATTTCTACATCACCATAATCCATATTGGTAAGGAGTTCAGTTAGGGTACTTTCAGGGGGTGGTTCATTCATCATTGATCTGGTAATATTTTCCATTAAATTGAATGTTTCTTGCAAATGATTCCCCTCAAACATCAATTATTGAAGTTAACCTTTGGCTTGGTCTTGGGAAAACCCTTGTGATGTTACCTCCTTCCAAATCATTGATAAATTTAATTCATAAGGGATTTTCTACTGGTCAAATCCATTGTTTCCTCCATCACCACAAATTCATCAGAATGGCACGAAGGCCTTCATTTTTTTATTATTTTTGATAATCCTCATTTAAAAGGGTAAGGTGGACCCCTTACATATCCCAATGTCTTAGAGATAATTACATGACCTATTGGTCTTAGAGGAAATCACCTAGAAAAGACAACTTGGAACTGCTCCTCCCAAGTATATGTCATATTATCAGCACTCCACCATCAGTGGGATTGTCGGATATCTATCATATGCAATGTTCCATAGGCTTGGTACCGATGGAATAGTCATACCCTCTTCTTCTTCTAATTCTGGTTAGCTCTGCTCTAGTGAATGTGCCTGCCCTGATCCTCATCTGAAGCCTTGTCCCTTGTAGTCTGACTGGTACATCTGCATCATGTGGACTGAAGGCCTTGGGGTGGCCCAAAGGCCTTAAGGTGGCATGAAGGCCTTGGGTGGACGGAAAGCCTTACTGGACCCAAGGACCAAACCGGTGGCCCAGAGGCCCAAATGGATGAATAGTTCCAACTGCTATAGTACAGAACAGTTCCTGCTACAGTACTGCTATAGTAACCCCTATAAATTTGTCTCCACTGGATTTGATCCCGGGTCACTTGGATGCACTTGTCGTGTCCACACCAACCGGGCTGAGGCTCATGTGCACCACTAATTAACACTTCCAAATTCCCTTCTTAATATACAGCAATTATAATATTTACTTTATAATTAAGACTTACTTGGGTTTCTTGAATTTAAAATTTAAATTAGATAGAGAGTGGGGGGGGGGATAAAAAAAGTTTTAAAACAAAATAAATATGGGATGGATATTGAAAAAAATGAGAGATATTAATTTTATGAGAGAGACATGTGTGTATCTTATAAAAAGGCTAACTCGGACCACTACAAAGGGAGAAGATAAGAAGATAGAGTTTTCCAAGGTGTATCTACAATGATAAAAGAGGTAGGGGTGTCACCTTTTCATTAGCCCATGTGTTGATGATGTCAAATGAAGTGTCAACAAGACGAACAAAGAATTGACGATAGTGTGGGAAGAGATCCATGATGTATGGTTCCATGTATCGAAAGTCTTCTTAATGAAATCAATCAGGCAGTATGTCATGGTAATGAAAATCAGCAGTACAAAATATGGTGAGATCATGGGTGAGGGATAAAATTCCTTCATGTGTCAAAAATTCCTATTGGTGAGATTAATTCCCACAAGTGAGTTATAAAATTTCATCAAGTGAAATAAATACCTCAGGTGTGGGCTTGAGAGATTCTACATGTTTAGATATATTATATCTAATAGATATTTTTAATTTTGGATATGATAATAAATTGTATATTTCCATGGTGGAGTAATCTTTATCCAAATGATGTTATTTATGGTGTTTTATGATTTATTTTATTTGTGACAAAAATCCACCCTCGAAAACTAGTATCAATGCTTCAGAGTTTCAACCTAAGATGATGTAGATAGATCCACATCGAGGTGTTCATTGGAGATTTATAGAGATGACACCAATAATGGGTGTAATGAATCATGTCAATATCAACAAGGATGATCTGATGTCGATGGAGATCCATTGATGGTGGAGTCGATAATGATAAATCCAAAAATAGTGGAGTTGGTGGTGATGGAGCCAATGATCATGGAGACAATGATGATGGAATTGATGATGGATTAACATTTAAAATTTAAATAAAGGTGGAGATTTTTGTATTCTTTGAATTTAAAATTTTGAATAAGACTGAGAGTGAAAAAAGGGACGAGGGAATTTGAAAAAAGAATGAATGTGGTATGGAGTTTGAAAAAAAATTATAGATTTATTTTTTTGAGAGTGACATATAAGACTCTTATAAAATGGCTGCATTAGACTGATGGAAGGTAAGAAAAGATGATGTGAGAGTTGTCCAAGATGTAGTTGTAATGTACCATCCTGACTGACCACTAAACCGGTTGTCGAAGCGATCACCACATGACCTCAAGCACATATCCTTGTATACTAGAGGATGTCGACTAGAAGCAATGGTGCCAAGGTAGTTAGCCGGAAGACTATACCCTCATTGTCAGAGTGTGTAGCAGTAATTGATAGAAAAACTCAAACAATATTGGAAGTAGTATAAATAATGAATTAAAACAACGAAAGACAATTGTAATATAAACAAAATATAGAAATATGGAAAATTCCAATTTATTCAATTCATTCATGCCCATAATTATACATAATTCGAAAACAATAAATAGTATAACATGATTTAAATTTCATTACAAGAATTAATAAAACACAGCAAATACCAAAGGCAATCACCACGAGCTTCCTGATCTCCTGTTAGGTACTTTTCTCTTAACTCCTAGGTATAAGTGAAAACCACACAAGAATAGATCCATAGCCCTACAAACAAGAAGAGTCTACTTGGGAACCAATTGTACCCGAGCAGGGTATGAGATAACATCTCAATAGGTCGGCACACAAGGCGTCACGACCAAAGAAATATGTGCAATATGTAAATAGGTAGTGTGTAGGTAAACACTAATGAATTAAATATGAATAAATAATTCCCAAGGTATGTAACCACTAATATTGATACCCAAATAGCTCCTCAAGGTTCCCTGCACAAGTTAGTCAGGTTCTGACAACAAGGCACCTAGAAGTAATGCAGAACTAAATAACACGACCTTGTTGTTCGTCCAAACATGTCATACCATCATTGTCTATATTTTTAACCACATATCACAATTTACCACATCCAATCCATATATTCTAGTGTATCACATACCTCACGGTCATACCATAAAAAATAAATATAGACCACGAAGGGCCAGATCCAAGGAACTCGTCCAAGGCATCCACATCGAGTCCCATGGGTATCCCAGTGGAAACATAGTCTAAGAATTGGTTGGAGTCATAGGAGGATGTCTACAAACATGTCCTACGCGGGTCCAAAAAAGCCGAATCCATAGGGTTTCATGGCTCGAGGCATCCCACGAAATCAAGACTCATGGGGCATGATCAGCCTAAGGCATCCACTACCACATTCTGAATCCATCGAGAGCAGTCCAAGGCATCTATCAAACTATTCATTCATTTCAAACCATTTATCAAATTCAATCACATGAGTATACCCACTCATATAATTCACTGCATTATAATTCATTGGTTTACCCACCCACTCTTCCCTATTCAACACAAGTCTTAACATAAGCATGTAGGTATACCCACCCACATAACCATAACATTTCATTTAGTGAGTATAATCACCCACTACATTACCCATAACATGAGTATACCAACTCACATGTCCATTTCCTTTTATTCAAGACATATGGGTATACCCACCCATATATCACCATTTTATAATTAACTACATCACAAGTCAACCAATGAGAATACCGTCTAACCATGACAATTCATATATAAATACATCCTACGATTTTACCCTCTCGTTTATCTATTTCCCATTTAAGGCATATAATGAGCATTCACACGCACTATCCATCAGTTGCATCAAATGCATCCGATTCATAACAAGGAATTTACCTGATCATTAATCCCCATTTGAAACCCATGAAACCAAAGAGTATACCCACTAGTTGTTACAGTTCAAATTCATTCATATCACATGGCATAACCACCCATTTAATACCATTTACACTTAATCATTTCACATGGGTTTACCACCCATTTTATCTCACTGTAAACCATTATGAGCATTTAACCTAGGTGAATTAATAACCAAAGGAGGCAACACATATCCTATCTATGAAAACCATGTTACTTTAATTAGTCAAGATTCCACTTACTTGGAAAGCATAGGAAAATTGAATAACATCATGCTAAGAAACATTAATAGCCTACTCACTCTGTTTTTTTCTTGAAGGCAACAGAACTCGATTGAGGGTTTTTATTACAAAAACACAATTTTGTATTCAAACAAATCACTAACACAAAATATGAAATTCATTACAAAATTGCAGTTCAAATTATCAAATGCAGTAAATAAAGAGCACTGCACTTTTAAATTAATGCAAGGTCGAGAACCTTACATCAAAAGATGAACCACCCAAGCATTCTAGCTCAAGCAGCAGCTTCCTCGCACGTGTGCACTTCTATATATATATATATATATCCTTCAACTGATGCACACAAAAAATGAAGATATATATATCTATATATATTCATACTTGGTGAAAATGTGTGTGTGCACTTGAAATATGATCGCAACACCCAAAAAAAATATCCATGCGTCGCATAAACATCACTAAATACTAAATAGAGGGTGAAAAACAAATTAGTGGTTTAAACACATTCGTCAAATTTTTGGAGGCGGACCGAATGATCCTAAAAAATCTCACCTTTGGTGGTTGTTTCCAGAAGATAGACCCAGGGGCCCCAAAATAGTCTTTGCACATCCTAGAACTGGAAGACTACCAAAAATCGAATTGAACCCCAACCCTAGGGTTTCGTCAAAACACTGTTGGGCGACAAAGAGTCTGAGAAATCGCTGAAAACAAGGATAGGATGAGAGGAGGGAATATACCTTGTATAATTGAACCAAGATCTGGTGGAAATCAAAGAGAAATCAGAGCTGAAGAGGTGGTCGGAGGAGGGGAGGGTCGTGCATCGAAGTGAACCCCCTTGGGTGTGTGTCGAACGGTTATGAAGAGAGGGGTGAGATTTTCATGTCTTATTTTAATTTTATTATAATTAAAATTAATTTAATTCATTAAATAGAAAAGACTTCTTGGTTCGGGAAACTTTGTGGACCCCCATGTCTGTGAAACTCCCCTCACATAATCTGTCCCGCATGGGTAGCATAACTGTTCATAGACCGTACGAAACCCTTTATCCCCCAGAAATAAGCCGCATGGTTACCTCCTATGAGCCACACATATTGGAAGACCGTGCGCCAACCGTGTTCCCTCTGCACATTCTTAAAAACCTGTCTTTTTTGGTCCAATGCTCCCCAAAATACTTGAGCTTTCCAGGAAGATCCTCGGGCCCATAACCAAGTCTAAAAACGTTGATTTTAAATATCACATCTTTCAGAATTCTGTTCCAGTGTTCCGTTCTAAAAATAACCAGCTAAGTAATTAGCAAAAATTCAAATTCCCTCAAAATTTCATTCGATTATAAAATACAGGTTCTTATAGTGGTCGTCGATATCTAGTGGGTAGAGAGTGTTGTGTTTTGAATTTCTAAAGTGTCGATGAGGGGGAATGAGAATTGAAAATTAAAAATGAAGCATCAATGATGTCGTGTGAAGAGATTTATGATGGGTGGTGTCATGTGTCAAAATTCCTCATGATGGAGGCATTAGGGCGGCTAACTTGATAATGAAAATTTGTGGAACACAAGATGAAAAGATCATGGAAGAGTGAGACAATTCTTTCACATGTATGAAATTTTATCAGTGAGTGGAATTCCCACTTGTTCTAGATAAAATTTCTTGAAAGTATTTAGTTAAGATATTGTTTATATAGGAAATCCAATATCGTGTAACATCACTAGTGGTAGTGTTTCATCAGAAGTGGAAGAGCGATGGGTCATATGGGTCTGAGGTAGGATTGGGCGATGTGTTCGTCGTCCCCATTGGGGTAGAACCCTCCAACCTTCCCCATGTAACCGCTTCCGTAAATGATCCGGATGATCTCCACCAACGTCCTGCCGTAGGGGGAACTCCAGCAGGTAGGAGAATTCTTGGTAGGTGTACTGGATGATGACATCACTGGTGAGGTTGTCGAGGATGGAGCGACTGACGCCGAGATGGTCGAGGCCTCCCTTGGTCAGGTCTGGTGCCATCTGGTCTAGCCCCTATCCCAGATCACCCCACGCAAAGAACACTGCCTCCAGACACTCTAGATTCAGGGGAACTCCAACAGGTCTGTGTCATTCGTCAGTCCAGAGCGGGCGCATGTTGGGAGGAGGAGTATGGTGAGGAGGACATATATGATGGAGAATAATGAAGAGCAAGATAGAGGAGGAGGGGAAGACACGATTGCTGATTGCGTCTGTGTTATGCGGCTTCTTCCATTTATACAAGATAGAGAGGGACAGAAGCATGCACTATTCCTTCTCTACTATTCTTATTTGAAACACTTTTTTCCAAACCATCATGGGGGTTTCCTCCAAAACATTATGAGGATAATATAAGTGCCAAATAAATTAGAATGAGAGATCATATGTAGATAGAAATTAAAAAATAATGATATATTATAGGAAAAAGAGATTCAAACCATATATTGAGTGACTATTAAAAAAAACTAACCCAAGTTGTAACACCCCAAGATTTTAGGAAAAATATTCATTTTAGTTTTATTAATGTATTGTGTTGTACGCTACACCAAAAGGAGATTGCACAACATGCATCCTTGACTTGCCTTTCATTACAAGCAATCACGACCTTCTTCGATAGTGTGTGTAGTACGCAATACCGAGTTTCACTAAACAACGATATGTTATTAAAATATTATTAAAACTAGCCATTATAAATAGTAATAACCGCTTTTTAAAATTTTGTAAATTTTATTTTTCAAAATGGATTTCATTTTTGGATTTGGAATATCGAAATTAGATTAGGGTGAAATTTTGGTACTTTTCGGATAACTTTCATTTTCTGATAAATACTGAAAATTACTAAATTTTAATTAAAAACAACATTTTTAATCGAAATAATTAATAGTGATAAGTTATTAATTTGAGTGGTTTTAAAGTATATTTAGAATATATTTTTAAAATTTAATACAATGTTGGTCAATGGATGTAATTTCACATTTAAACCAGACATAAACAAGTGTCAATCTTTTGATAGTTATTATCTCTTAAGAACACGCTATTTGTTTTGAAGACCGGAATTAATTTTTAAATTAATTAATGAAAATGATATGTTTTTAATTTGTTAAAATAGACATCATTTTTGAGTTCATAATATCAAATATAGCTTAGGCCTAATTTTTGGTATTTTTCTGGAAACTTTCATTTTTTGATGAATAGTGAAACCACTAAGTGGTAGTTAAAAAATTGAATTTTTCATAAAAAATAATTTTACCATTTTTTTGAGTGGATTTTTTAAAATCTTAGATACACGGTTAATATCAAAGAATAAAATGTGGTTCAATGAGATGAAAATAATTTTTGATGAATAGTAACTTTTTACTTTTATTTACCACAGTTAAAAGTAAATAGGATAATATAGGGTAAAAATATTAATATTATTACCCTAACACATGTACTAATTATATTGGATAAGTTTAATTTGACCAAAAACAACCTTATGAATAAAATATGACCATTTAGGCCCACTTGGATTCGATTTGGACATCTATTATTAATTTATTTAAAGAAGGGTTAAAATAGTTAAAATCAAAGTTAATAAGTATATAATTTTTAATATAGGTTTATACATAAGATAAATTTGACTATAAATATTCATTAGAAATCTAAAAATATTTCCTACATAATGGTATTTTATTTGTAATTTTTAGACATTAAATAATTTAATTTATTGATGAAACAACGATGATGCAGTAATTATCTTATTAATGAAATATTGACATAATTGATGTTATAAATACCCAAATAAATGTAATTTGAGACATTTTATGAATTAAACTGATTTTATAGGTTAATATGACATGTTAGAATTGATTTAAGTAACTTTTTTCGAACTAATCATTCTGTTATGATTTTAACAAAAATCAATTACTAAATAGTGTAAAATTGACATAAAATAGTTTTTAAAACAAATATTATATTATTAATTGTTATTTTATTTCTAAAATATAAGGATCGGCAAAATAACTTAGATAAGGATATATATATTAATAATAAACAACTTGGGGTTCGTTTGGCTTGTTATAGTAAGTTTATTAACCTTATAGTGTAACAATAAAAAAAGACACGGTAAAAGTAAAATAATCTAACTTAAAGTTAAAACTAAATTATAAGGTTAAAATAGTAAATTAACATGTAAAAATTCTATTGGATGAGATTATTTCAACCCATCCCCACCTTAGCTTAGAAATAAATCAATTTTGAGCTATTTAAAACCGAATATGTCTTTATAATAAAATAATATTTTCAGTTTTTCCAAAGGTGCCCCTCTCCTCCCTTAAAAAAGGGCACTCCTCCCTCTCTTCCTCACACCACTTTGAGCCTTCAATATCGGCCAAAACCTGCCAAATTATCTTCTCCCCTTCCCTAGAAACATCCTATAGGTCCTGGTCTTCTTCAAAGACTAATTTTAGTTCCCTAAGAGTAGGACTCAAAGAGGCGCTTCAAAGAAGAGGTAATGTCCCTTACCGATTCTTTCAACTTTATTTCTTCTTCCACTTCTTCTTCTTAGGTAGTATCATTATGAAGTAATAACATCAGTATCACTCATATACTGATATGTTATTAGAAGTATGAAACAACCCTATTTCACCATCTATCCATCCTACGGAAAATGAAATCACCACGCGTGCGTATGTACGGAATACCGTTTCCACGCTTTGGTGTAATCTATTTTCCACCACCACCTTACATGGATGGGTATAATAGTTCAAATAAATAACTATATATGATTATTGTAAATTTATATTGATTCTTAAATAGTATACATACACTCCAATACAATTCCACGATCTTGGGAATGATATCATCGCCCGTGCATACGTACGGACTACCGTCTCCACGACGCGATGAGATTCACTCTCCATGTTAACCATTCATGAATGATTATAAAGTATATATAATGAATAATAATGAAATATATGAAATAATAATGATACGGGATTTATGTATATATATATATGTATGTCATTTACTTAATTCCATTCAATTCAAAAGGGAAACAAAAACAGCGTTCATGCGTACGTACGACCTACCGTCTCCATGAATGGTGTATTTCATTACTTTTATCAATCTATAATATATACGTATAGGATGAATATATATTATATATAAATCATGTTTTACATTCTGTAATTATGTAAATCAGGATATAAGTAATAATATCAAGAACGACAAGTCGAAACAACATACAATAAATAAAATGATTTTACCCAAAATGATGCTTTAACATGGAATTTACAAAAGAACGGGTAATATAATGCCATATGTGAAACATATATGATATCATAACAATGAATATGATTGTGTAATAATTCAATCACATTATTTAAATCATTATACAGAAGGTTCGGATATGTACGAAGCATATCAGACCTAAGGTAAGAGATAATTTTGCAAATCTCATTTATATCCAAGATTGCTTATTCGTAAGTATTAACTGGGGTTATTTATATCATCCATGTCAATGTTTCCTAAAAATGGATTCATATATGTTTAATGTCCTTTTTACCCATTTTTGACTTTTACTACACGGTATGTATGGAATCTTTCTTTTATGAGGTACTTTTTGACTTTCAGGCAAAAGTACGAGAAGAATGTTTTTTTAACTTATACTGCATGAACGGATTTTTATGGATTTATAAAGCCTTATTTTTATGAAGCTTACTCCAAAATATTTCATGAATATTTTCAAAAAAATCCTTTTCTTTTATAATTTCATGACATTTTGTGAAAATAAAATGATTTTGAAGAAGAAAGGATATTTTCCTCAAAAATTCATTTCAAGTGTTTTATCAAAACCATTTTCCATCTAAGATGGCATTACTTCATATGAGTATGTTTCATGTATATTGTCTCTATTATTTACATGTTTTCACTTTTCTTATGATGAAATATCCATTTTTTATATGGATTATGTGATGATGGGATGATGTTTATGAAACTCATTTTACTCGTTGGGTTATTATGAATGATTTATGTTTATTTTTGTGGAAAAAGTAAGAATGATTTAATTATGAGATGGGTGGGACCTATATCTCCCTCCAATGCATTGGGTAAAGATTTTATATCTAATGAGATAGACATGGATGGAATAGTAAGTTAATCTGGTTCAGTGTTACAGGACTGAAACGAGGATTGAACTCGATTCGGAATGGGACTTTGTCCACTAAGATGGTCTTGGTAGCAATGCCTTGGATAATATGAAAATCATTACATGTGATTAATGGATGCCACAATTACATGTTGTATTCCCATGCTATTTTATCATGGTTTATGTTCTATTATGATCTATACCTTATGTACTTCCATGTTTTATGTCGTTGCTCAAGATTTTGATGTTTCAACACTATGTTCATGTTTTTAAGTTCAAATGTATATGGTGTGTTTTATTTTATCCATGCTTACCCTTACTGAGCATTTGAGATCACCCTTTTAATTTTTTATTTTCTCCCAGGATCAAAAGAAAAGTTTTAGGTAAGGAAAAAAAGTGTATGATCTTTATGGGAGATGTTGAAGATCTTTCACCATGATTAGTAGATTACGTTCCAAGATTCCAATGACACTAAACTATTACAGTCCTTGTGTGTCTGTTTTTGTTATGAATTATGTATTCTGCAAAAGTAATGTATTGTCCATGTACGTCAGGCTTCGGGTCTCTATAGTTGGTATCAGAGGAAAGGTTTAGTCAACCTTTGGAAACTAGGATGCGAGAAAATTAGTGGGATTCCTATAGATATTTCTAAGGTATGTCTAGGGATGTCCTTAAGGTTAATTATATGTATAGGTTATAGTCGTGGAATTGCGCTAATGATCTTAGAATTAAACCTAAGATGATAGATATTGAAGGTAATCTCCCTTTATTATGTTGTTTTCCCTAGCAGGATTTTTTCCTCTCACACTATTCTTTTTGGGTTTTAGGCGATGACTGGAACCCGAAGGAACCGTGTTGATCAATGTAATGGACAATGCAATGATTGTCCTCCTGAACAAACAAATGTTATGGGAGATGGAGTGAAAAATCTTATTTCTATACTTACACAAGATATGAATCATTCTGGACGTCCAAATGAGCAGAAAAGGGAACAATATTCTATTGAGTCCTTCATGAGGCAACATCCACCTTCTTTCAGTGGGTCTTCTGATACACTTGTTTCTGAACAATGGATCAGTACAACTGAAATGATATTTTCAGTTCATCAATGTTCTGAACATGATAAAGTCATCTTAGCAGTGTATCGTTTCGAAGGTGATGCTGATCAATGGTGGAATCTTATCAAGAATATGAGGCCAAGAGATGAAATTGAGTCCATGGAATGGGACGAGTTCAAGAACTTATTTTTCAATAAGTACTTCCCTCGTATTCTTCGAACAAAGACGGAGAAGGAATTTCTTGAAATAAAGCAAAAGGATGATGAATCTGTAGGTATATATGAAGAGAATTTTACAAGGCTTGCAAGGTATGCATCTGGATTTATCATCCAACCCGAAAGTAAAGTTGATCGATTCTTCAGTGGCTTAAAACCAAATCTTTGAAGGGAATTAGCTATAAGAGACATCAGTAGCTATGAAGAAATTGTGCGTTGTGCTATCAAGGTAGAAATGGAAGTTGGTGTTACTTATCCATCTCATATTTTGGACAAGAAACGAAAGATGGAGTTCAAGGAGAAATCTCAGAGTAATGGTGAAAAGAAGATGAATGTTTCCTTATGCTCAAAGTGTGGAAAGAAGCATGGTGGAGATTGTCATAAAGGGACTAGATATTGTTTTAAGGGTGGAAAAGAAGGTCATCGAGAAGCTGAGTGTTGAAGTAATGGAAAAAGGATTTCTAATGATGTGAATAAAGAAAAGAATGTAGAGAACGCACCACCAACACTTCAATGATTCAAGTGCAAGGAAATGGGGCATTATGCTAATAAATGCCCTAATCCAAGGGTAAGTGATGATAGAAATGATCAACCACATAAGGCAAAGGACAAAGGGATGTCACATGTGATCACTATTGGCGATGTTGAATATGACAACGATGTAGTGGAATGATTAAGTGTTTATGTAATGGGATTCCAAAATAATGTTGCATATAGTATCGAGGAATATTGGAATATTTATGTATTGGTCTATTGTGGGTTTTGAAAGAAAAGATGATATGCACATAGTGAAGGGAAAATGAGAAAATGAAATGTTTGCCAGTAATCATGAGCTCATGATTGATACAAGGACTTAGTGATATCATGGTTTGAGTATATAGAATTTTGAGGATTTTGGTATGTGGAAAGAGTTAACTTTTAACAACATTCATGTTTTCAATAAGGTTCAATGGGTATTCATTTTTTTTCAAGATAATACATGATTAAGGACTTAGAATGTTTGGAGTGAGACCAACAAGACATATCTCATGATATATGGGGATCAACAAAGGTATTAACATGCTAGTTGTATGAACTCTTTGGTAATCGTTTTCACAATATTATGAGATTAGACAATATTATTTTGGATAAGCCTAAAGATTGGAATAGATTATGTTGGACATAAGTTTGTATTGTTTAAGGATATATGTTTTCCCGATATTATTTATGGGAAGTTATAGTAATGTAGTTTTAGAAAAAGGACAACCTGCAGGATGGTAGACAGCCCATCGCGTCGAACAAGGCTGTGGGAATCGAACCCACAACCGAAGTGCGACTGGCCTTTATCGCCTACCACTTCCCTACAAGAAGTCCATGTTTAGTAGAAACTAGTTTTATTATATTAAGAAATATGACATAAGAAGTATAAGTCCATTTTAGGAACCATATATGATTAATCTCACTATAGATGGACTTATGTATTTTTTGATAACATTTCTATCCTTTTGATTGAGACAGATGGAATGACCCATCATTCTATCACATGATCTGCTAACACTTCACGAATGAAAAATTCATATTCATTTCTTTAAGAGATAAATTGGAAATTGTCCAAAGAACGACCAACGATGAGACTATACCAAAATCACGAAATTATTTCTTCTAATTCCAATTTTATCAACTTTAGGGAAATGATCTTTAAAACCAGAAATGTTGTCCTAGTGATCTTATATCTGATGAATCAGATGGTACCTTAGATAATCACAAATCTATGGCTTTGTGATTGTTGGCTTTTCCATAGCCATGTTCTCTACCAATCTCCATCAGAACATGATGGTTATATTTCTCTTCCATATCCATATTTTCACCTATGTTGAAACCCAGTGATTATTTTATTTGGGTAACAGTTACGTTTCATACTTTTGTTTTTAAATATTGGTTTTGGTATTCCTTTTTATGATGTGGGTTTCTATTAAAGAAACTTTCAAGTAGTAAACCAATTAGAACCCCAACGAATTTCGAGGGAGAAATTCATTTTAAGGGGGGTAGAATGTAACACCCCGAGATTTTATGAAAAATATTCTTTTTTAATTTCATTAAGGTCTTGTGTTGTACGCTACATCAAAAGGAGCTTTCACAACACGCATCCTTGACTTGCCTTGCATTACAAGCAATCACGACCTTACTCGATAGCGTGTGTAGTACGCAATACCGTGTTTCACTAAACAACGATATGTTATTAAAATATTATTAAAACTAGCCCTTATGAATAGTAATAACCACTTTTTGAAATTTTGTGAATTTTATTTTTCAAAATGGACTTCATTTTTGGATTCGTAATATCGAAATTAGATTAGGGTGAAATTTTGGTACTTTTTGGATAACTTTCATTTTCAGATGAATATTGAAAATTAAAAATTTTAATTAAAAACAACCTTTTTAATCGAAATAATTAATAGTGATAAATTATTAATTTGAGTGGTTTTAAAGTATATTTAGAATATATTTTTAAAATTTAATACAATGTTGGTCATTGGATGTAATTTCACATTTAAACCAGACATAAACAAGTGTCAATCTTTTGATCGTTAATATCTCTTAAGAACACGCTATTTGTTTTGACGACGGTAATTATTTTTTAAATTAATTAATGAAACTGATATGTTTTGAATTTGGTAAAATAGACATCATTTTTTAGTTCATAATATCAAATATAGCTCAGGCCTAATTTTTGGTATTTTTCTGGAAACTTTTAATTTTTGATGAATAGTGAAACCACTAAGTGGTAGTTAAAAAATTGAATTTTTCATAAAACATAATTATACTGCTTCTGTGAGTTGAATTTTGAAAATCTGAGAGACACGGTTAATATCAACGACTAAAATGTGGTTCAATGAGATGAAAATAATTTTTGGTGAATAGTAACTTTTTACTTTTTTTTACCACAGTAAAAAGTAAATTGGATAATTAAGGGTAAAAATGATATTATTATTACCCTAACACGTGTCCTAATTCTATTGGATAAGTGTAATTCGAACAAAAACAACCTTAGGAATAAAATATGACCATTTAGGCCCACGTGTATTAGATTAGGACATTTATTATTAATTTATTTAAAAAAGGGTTATAATAGTTAAAATCAATGTTTAATAAGTATATAATTTTTAATATAGGGTTATACATAAGATAAATTCGACTATAAATATTCATTAGAAAGCTAATAATATTTCCTACATAATCGTATTTTATTTATAATTTTTAGACATTAAATAATTTAATTTATTTTTTGACAAAACGATGGTGCAATAATTATCTTATTAATGAAATATTGACATAATTGATGTTATAAATACGCAAATAAATGTAATTTGAGACTTTTTATGAATTACACTAATTTTATTGGTTAATATGACATGTTAGTATTTATTGAAGTAACTTTTTTCGAACTAATCATTCTGTTATGATTTTCACAAAAATCAATTAATAAATAGTTTCAAAATTGACATAAAATAGTATTTTTAAAAAATATTATATTATTAATTGTTATTTTATTCCTAAAAATCTAAGGGTCAGCCAAATGACTTAGATAAGGTTATATATATTAATAATAAAGTACTTGGGGTTCGTTTGGCTTGTTATAGTATGTTTATTAACCTTATAGTGTAAGAACACAAAAAGACAAGGTAAAAGTAAAATTATCTAACTTAATGTTAAAACTAAATGATAAGGTTACAATAGTAAACTAAACTTGTCCAAATTATATTTTATGAGAGTATTTAGACCCATCACCACATTATCTTAGAAATAAATCAATTTGGAGCTATTTAAAACCGAATATGGCTTTATAATAAAATAGTATTTTTTGTTTTTCCAAAGGTGCACATCTCATCCCTTATAAAATGGCACCTCCTCCCTCTCTTCCTCACACCACTTTGAGCCTTCAATCTCGGCCATACCCTGCCAACTTTTCTCCTAACATTCCCTATCAACATACTATAGGTCCTGGTCTTCTTCAAAGACCAATTTTTGTTCCCTAAGATGAGGACTCAAATAGGCGTTTCAAAGAAGAGGTAATGTCCGTTACAGATTCTTTCAACTTTATTTCTTCTTAAACTTATTATTCTTAGGTTGTTTCATTATGAGGTAATAAAATCTGTATCACACATATAATGATATGTTATTTTAAGTATGAACCAACCCTATTTCACCATCTATCCATCCTGCGTAAAATAAAATCACCACGCGTGCGTACGTACGGAATACCGTCTCCACGCCGTGGTGTAATCTATTTTCCATCACCACCTTACTTGGATGGGTATAATAGTTCAAATAAATAACTATATATGATTATTGTAAAGTGATATTGATTATTAAATTGTATACATACACTCCAATACAATTCCATGATCTTGGGAATGATATCATCGCTCGTGCATACGTACGGACTACCGTCTCCACGACGCGATGAGATTCACTCTCCATGTTAACCATTCATGAATGATTATAAAGTATATATAATGGATAATAATGAAATATAAGACATAATAATGATACTGGATTTATGTATATATATATGTATGTCATTTACTTAATTCCATTCAATTCAAGAGGGAAACGAAAACCGCGTTCATGTGTACGTACGGCCTACCGTCTCCATGAACGGTGTATTTCGTTCCTTTTATCGAACTATAATATATATGTGTATGATAAATATATATTATATATAAATCATGTTTTACATTCTGGAATTATGTAAATCAGGATATAAGTAATAATATCAAGAACGACAAGTCGAAACAACATACGATAAATAAAATGATTTTACCCAAAACGCTGCTTTAACATGGAATTTACAAAAGAATGGGTAATATAAAGTCATAAGTGAAACTGATATGATATCATAACAATGAATATGATTCTGTAATAAGTCAATGACATTATTTAAATCATTATACAGGAGGTTCGGATACGTATGAAGCATATCAGACCTAAGGTAAGGGATAATTTTTCAAATCTCATTTTTATCCGAGATTGCTTATTCGTAAGTATTTACTGGGTTTATTTCTATCATCCATGTCCAAGTTTCCTAAAAATGGTTTCATGTATTTTTAATGTCCTTTTTACCCATTTTTTACTTTTACTACATGGTATGTATGGAATCTTTCTTTTACGAGGTACTTTTTGACTTTTCCGATAAAAGTACGAGAAGAATATTTTTTATAACTTATACTGCATGAACGGATTTTTATGGTTTTATGAAGCTTTATTTTCATGAAGCTTACTCAAAAATATTTCGTGAATATTTTCAACAAAATCCTTTTCTTTTATAATATCACGACATTTTGTGAAAATAAAATGATTTTGAAGAAGAAAGGATATTTTCCTCAAGAATTTATTTCAATTGTTTTATCAAAACCATTTTCCATCTATGATGGAATTCCTTCATATGTGTATGTTTCATGTATAGTGTCTCTATTATTTACATGGTTTCACTTTTTTTATGATGAAATATCCATTTTTTTATATGGATTATGTGATGATGGGATGATTCTTATGAAACCCATTTTATTCATTGGGTTATTATGAATGATTTATGTTTATTTTTGTGGCACAAGTAAGAATGATTTAATTATGAGATGGGTGGGACCTATATCTCCCTCCAATGAATTGGGTAAAGATTTTCTATCTCATGAGATAGACATGGATGGAACGGTAAGTTAATCTAGTTCAGTGTTACAGGATTGAAACGAGGAGTGAACTCGATTCAGAATGGGACTTTGTCCACTAAGATGGTCTTGGTAGTAATGCCTTGGATACTATGGAAATCATTACATGTGCTTAATGGATGCCACAATTACATGTTTTATTCCCATGCTATTTTATCATGGTTTATGTTCTATTATGATCTATACCTTTTGTACTTCCATGTTTTATGTCGTTGCTCAAGATTTTGATGTTTAAACACTATGTTCATGTTTTTAAGTTCAAATGTATATGGTATGTTTTATTTTATCCATGCTTACCCTTACTGAGCATTTAAGCTCACCCTTTTTATGTTTTATTTTCCCTCAGGATCAAAAGAAAGGTTTTAGGTAAGGAAACAAAAAGTGGAAAATCTTTATGGGAGATGTTGAAGATCTTTCACCACGATTGGAAGAGTACGTTCCATGTTTCCAAAGATACTAAACTATTACGGTCCTTGTGTGTTTGTTATTGTTATATATTATGTATTCCGAAAAAGTAATGTAATGTCCATGTACGTCAGACTTCGGGTCTCTACACAAGTCCCATAATCACAACAATAGATCATGTTTATATAACCATGAAAATTGACTTTTTATGACTATTCATAAAGTGTTGTTGATGCTGGTGCTATTGTAGGCCTTTGATTTTATCAATTTTGATATGGTTTATTTTTATTGGTACTTGTTCAAGCGTCGATAAAAACTGTATTTTATAAGCATGATTTTTAATGATGATTAAAAATGAATTTTTGTATATGGTTTTTAATGATGATGTAAATAAGTCATAACATATTATAATAACCTTATCAATTACCCTAATATGGTAATCAATCAAAAATAATTACCCTTAAAAGACAGATAAATAATATGAGCCAATTTTCAATTAAAACAGTTTTCTATATATTTCCATTTTCCATTAAAATATAATTTTAAATTTTAGAATTTTACTAAGCATTATTAATCCACATTTTTTTCTCATATCAAAAATCACTTCGAACAAATTTTTGGACATTTTCCTAAAAATGGTGATTTTTAGTAAACAAAAATACGGTTTTCACGAAACTTGTAATTTGTATGAACATACCATTATATAAGAATGACCTAGAAATTTATAAACCCTTTTAGGTAATCAAATATGAAAATGGATAATAACATTATTCATTTTAAAATATTCTTTGATCTTAGAAAAACACATGACAAAGGTGCTTCCCCTGCCCCTCCTGGACAGTTTCTTCCACTTATCCTGGTTTGAACGATTTGGACTCCGACAAAGGTGCTTCCACAGTTCAAAATTGACTAGATCTATTTCTAGAGTGCTGTTTCTTGGTCAGATCATCCCGGATATCCCCTTAAGAAATTCTACCTCAGTGCGGTGTTGGGCCATCTTGTATTGGGTGACAGTGGTTCAATGTTGTGATCCTTAGTAATCCTTCCTCTTCGGGTTGTTTTTGTGGAAGTGATGTTGGAGGACGTCTCATGGATGGTGGGGGGGTTTATTTTGGATTTAGCTCCAACAACCGGGATACTGTCATCGATGGAGGAGCTTCGTGATGGGAAGAAGAATATTTTGAGCCGGTCATTGTTGGCGTTGAAATCTGAACGATAGAGGATGGAATCTTGTTTGTTTTCATTCATTTTTGGAGTTTGATTTTGAGTAAGAGAAGAAGAAGGCAGAGGATGAAGAAATCAATGTTATTCTAATCAGTTATCTGGCTTGGTAAAGGATGAATGGTCTGTGAATTGTTTTTGTGCTTTTGTTTTTGTGATGGTGTGTTTTCTTTTTGGCACTCGGTCTCGATTTATGGGACAATGCAACTAGTTCATCTTCAAGGGACTGCTCTTAAAGAGGTTCAAAGTAGGGAGTTTTCCCCAATCCATTGCTATCAAGAAAGAATAGACATGGTATGAAAATTTACATCAGTATGAGGCATGTGCATTCTTCCATGAGATAGCAAGCTGAGTAGTGATGAGATGGTGGAAACTGATCTTAACGTTATTGATGCTGGGGAGGGAATTTTTTTTGTATATTTGATTTGGGTTGTTTTTTTCTTAGAGATTTTGGACAGTGGGGCTTGGTTGTTGTTTTTAGTCTTTGATATCATGTTGGGTTCCCCCTAAACCCTTAAAAGGGGGTTTAATAAAAAATAAATTTTCAGTTTGGGATAAGGCGCATGACTTGTGCATGGTTAGGAGAAACTTTGCAGCCCGCATGTGGGGAGGCTCTGTAATTTGACAAAAAAAATTCATATAGTTGGCTCATGGTTTCCCAAACCATTCATGCGGCCCATGCATCTTCCCCTACTCTCCTATAGGTTGCACATGCTAGGCCCACGGTTTGACAAACAGTGCGGCTTTTTCAGGTTATTAAATCCTTTAATTTTTAAGTTTACCCTCCCCTCTTTTTTACCCATTTTGGGTTCCCTCTCCCCTTGACTGACCTATCACACCAGGGGGATCCCGAAACCACTTTTCCTTAGCACCCCCTCTTCCATGGATTCTTCTATAAGGTTCTAATATGAGTTTCTTTGAGTTTTGGGCCATTTTTCTCCTTCTCTCTTCTTCTTCCTCTTGTTTCTTGGTTCTTCTTGGGTGGGTTATCTATTGGCTGACCCCAAGAGAATATGATTGATGTGTGGCCTGTGTTTCATTGATGTTAGGGTGTGTGGATCATTCCCCTGTCATAGTTCTTCCTTCCCTAAGGGTTTCATTGTGTGCACACATCGATTTTGAGTATGTCGCATGTCTTTGTTACTAAAATTTAATTTTAAAATGGAAACATGAACATTTACTCATAACAATCCTATAATGTATCAGTTTTACATGATACAAATTCCTAAAAATCTCAAATGACTTATGAATCATTATAGTAAGTTATCAAGAAAATCTGAGCATGTTTGATCAGTATTTAGCGAGTGACATTTTTTGAACTAAAAGGTTGATTTTAAACTCAAAACGAACATATTGAGTCATATCAGACACATAGTGTATCATATTGAGGTGAAGATAACTCATACACTTATGGATCATTTTAATATAGCATCAAAACAATCTAAATTCGTTTTCTTAGTTTTGAGAAGGTTAGTTGTCCGTTTTAAAAAAATTGATGTCATTTTTCAATAAAAACACACACTTAGAGTCATTCTAGTCACACGGTGCATAATAATGATTTAAAACGGTTACGACATGTCAAAAATAACTTATTTATCATTTTAATAATGTATCCAAACAATATGAATGTGTTTTCTCGATCTTGAGTAGGTCAATTTTCCTTTTTATTAATATTGATGCAATTTTTAAATAAAAAGATGCATTATGAGTCATACCAGTGACATCGTGCATTGGATTGTGGTTTAAATAATTAATACACATATCAAATGACTTGTAGATCATTTTCTTAAAGTATTACAATTGTTTTAATGTTGTTTCCCTATTTTGAGTAGGTCAGTTTTCCTTTTTATTAAATTTGATGTAATTTTTAAATAAAAAGATGCACATGGAGTCATAATGGTCACACTATGCTTTATAATATGGTAAGGATAATTCATACATTTCAAAATGACTTATTTATCGTCTCCCTAAAGTATCAAAAAAAATATTAATGCTTTTTATCAGTTTTGAGTAAGTTAGTTGTACTTGTTTATGAAAATTGATGTCATTTTTAAATAAAAAAGCATACTTGGAGTCATACCGATCACAATGTGCATCAGATTAAGGTATAACTGATTCATACACATCAAAAATTACTTGTGGGTCATTTTATTAATGTTTCATAAATATATGAATGTGTTTGATTAGTTTTGAGTACATCACATGTTTTTCTACTAAAATGACATTTTAAATTGGAAACACACAATTTGACCTATACTGATATCATAGTGTATCATTTTTATGTGATAATGATTCCTACATGACAAAAATGAATTATGAATTTATTTCCTAAATTATGAAGAAAATATGAGTGCATTTTATTCATTTTCATAGAGAAACATTTTTTGAACTAAATTGTCCATTTTAAAATGATAATAGACACATTGAGTCATAGTAGTCACACCATGCGTTGAATTGAGGTGAGAATAATTCATTTTATCTAAAATGACATATGGATCATTTAACTAAAGTATCAAAACAATTAGAATATATTTTATCAGTTTTGATTCTGTTAGTTGTCATTTTTACTATAATTAATGTCAATTTAAAATAAAAAGAATCACTTGGAGTCATACCTATCACACTGTGTGTCAGATTTAGGTGTGGATGATTCATAAACCTCCCAAAGTCTAATGAAAATACTAACTTCCAATGTCACCAAAATTCCATTTTCTTTCTTTTTACAACATCCAACACTTTTTAATAATTCTATATTCGTAGTGAAAAATATTTTTTCATTGTTGAAAGTCAGAAGGGAAGAGGCTTTCAAAAATAAGAAAGGTCTTTTGAATAAGAAAATAAAATCAATATGATGTGTTGGAAGATCAAAAAAATACAATTAAAATATAAATCATGATAACATTAGAATGAATAATCAATTTATCTATGTTTTGTCTTGTTTTATATAATTGAATGAAAAATATGACTTCCTAAATGATCTATGAGAAAAAACTAGATAAATGTTATATAAAAATGATAAAGAAATTAACATTAAAATACTAGATAAAATTATTAACACATTAATTAAATAAGTAGTAGGAATTTACCTTTTCCTAATAGTAGTACGAATTCTTGATGTATTTCCTTGTTGTTATTATCTCAACTAATGGATCAAATGAAATAATCCACATGTACAAGAAAACAATTATTTTATTAGTAATAATTAAAAGAAATAATTTAAACATAAATATGAAATAATAAATTAATTCGTTTGATAATGATTTTACTATGAAATCATTTTTTATAATAGGGATATGCTGATTGTAAAGAAAGAATGATGACAAAAAAAACTCAAATAGATCTCTCCAAACAATCAATCAATGAGTGAGGAGGATGAGTAGAAAATAAGATACATTGGATTGAGGCTTTGAATCATCTGAGAGAAATTAAAGATATCCTATTTGGTTCATAAAATATTCATGTTTTATAATACATAAATAATTACTAACAATATATTCATTATCAACGGTGAATGTATCCAATTTTTTAGTATTAAAAT
The DNA here is from genome assembly GCA_963277665.1 of Viscum album. NCBI lineage: Eukaryota > Viridiplantae > Streptophyta > Magnoliopsida > Santalales > Viscaceae > Viscum > Viscum album. The sequence goes on along the minus strand of OY728157.1, from coordinate 193,192,399 downwards.
TATGGAAATTAGTGATTCCTAAGGGTGGAACTAAAAATAAATTTTAATGAATGATATGTTCTTAGATGGATTAAATTTAAAAATATATATTTTTTATTAGAGATGCTATAAAATAAATGAATTGATTTTTAAGAAGTACTAATGAGTGTGTTATCATTTCAAAGATGGATATATTTTTATCAACTCCAAGAAATACAAATTAGGATGAAATCAATGTATAAAATTTCATCGGTGATTAGAAAGTTTCTGTAAAAACTCCAAGGAGTAAGACTCAACGAAAAACCTCATTTTTTCCCAATTAGAGCCTAAATAATTTTGAGAGACTAACAAGGATGATTATTAGATCAAATATTTCATGAGGAGGTTGATCTGAATAAGAACAATGTGACATAAGGAGGATGATCCAAATAATAATAATGGAGGCTTCTTGTGGATATTTTTTTGTAGATATTGTTCAAAAAAATGTCCATTAGTTTAAAAATTATTTATTTTTTAGTTATTTTTTTTCCTAATTTTGTAAAACTCCTAACATAAAAGTTCATGGTAATGTATTATAATGAAAATATTTTTATGCCATGTAATTGAGATGGCCACATCTATGGAGAATCATATTACCACCATGACATAAAAATTGGATTTCAGTTTATGTTAGTAAACCATAAAATTATATATAATTAAGAATCCATAGTGAACATATCATGTCATTAAATTATTAAATCTAAACTGATAATGTTTACATGAAGTGGGATTCTAAAGGTGAAATGATTTTATCTACGAAAAATAATTTTTATTTTAACAAAATAGATTCTATTAAAACTTATTTATTAAATTTACATCAATACATGTTAATGTTTTATTTTATAAAAATTAGTCAAATCTAGTGGTATAATATTTATTCTTGAATGATTGAAAATATTATTTAAAATTTAAATAACTGAAAAAATTTCTCATTAAATAATTTTATTTTGAAAGAAAATATCAAATTTAAAAAAATCATGATCAATCGTAAAGGATTGAGAATAATAAATTATATTAACAGTGTACTCTTCTTTTTCACTACATAATGAAATAATATTTAGCTTTTAAACACACCATTATGTTGAGGTATTTCATAGAAAACATCTCATTATAATTGTTTATTTTATGACTATATTCCAACAACCAAAATAAAAATATCAATTAAATTTTATCTCAAAATCATTTTTCCTCTATAATATTGTCCAATTATTATAGAAACTTAATCATATTTTATTGTTTCTTTTTTATATCATTTATTTCAGATTATTTAAATTCAAACTGAAATATTTCAAAAATAAAAAGCGAAAACATTATATTTTTTCCAAAAGTAGATAAATAAATAAGACAAAAAATAAAACATATATAATGTTCATACAATTAATGCACAACACAATATAAGACCCCAAAGTTGTTAGATATTTCATCAACTAAATGATTTGAAATGCAATATTCGAAACCAATGACAACACCAACCACTATATAGATTAGTTTTTCAAAATTTGACGACTGTAAAGAGGTAGATGTCAGGGAATATAGGTATTGGGATCCCATAGTACCTCAAAATAACATGATGCAACATGGGGTTTGATATATTTCAAGTTTGACAACCCAAATATTGTTCCAATGAGACCCACATGATATCGGAGATGACAATACTTAATATATCTAAAAAATAACGATTTTTGGGTTGTTTTATTATATTATATTGCAACCAGATTTGTTAGTATACACAGATGTGTGTTGCGAAGGTATTTTGGATAAATGAGGTAAATTAGAGATATTGAAAAACCTTGAATTTATTCATTTCATGGTTTTGTTCAACCCTTGAATCTCCCGAGACTTGGATTTGAGCCTTGGAATAGTTGGAGCCTTGAATCTAGCATAGATTCAAATGTGGATTCGACAACGAGGAGCATCTTTATTAGGTCGCTTCCATAGAGAGGTTTTAATATCACGATCTAGTTTATGATGGTTTGGGTTTCTAAAATAAATTGTGACACTTTTATCAGAGATTCAAAAAAATACTATTAATGAAACTTTTTATGAGCGCTGAAAAAATTAATCTTTATCAGTGCTTTATTTAGCACTGATAAATACTTATAATAATTTTTTTTAAAAAATTATCACTTTTAAAGAAATGTATAATTATTACATGTATTTATAAAACATTTAATAATACTTTTATAAAATTATAATTTTATAAATTTTTGAATATATAATTATATATTTATAATTATATGAATACATTTTAAACAAAAAATATTTATTTATTTAAAATTATATATGTATAAAAATAGTAAATATACATTTATAATTATATTTATTTAAAAATATTTTTTTACCAATGTATTTTTAACATTATTAATGAATGTTTAATCTTATGTTCACGCATATTAAAAATGAGTAAAATTGATTAATTAAATGAGTAAAATAGTGAAAACATAGATAAGTTTTATTAATATAAATCATAAAAAATGGATATATATTGATATAAATAAGAATACATATATTAAAAATAATAAAACAAATTAAATAAATAAATATAAAATAAATAGTATAAATTGATTAAATTATAAAAAAAATTATTTGTGTGTGTGCGTATGTATATAAAAATGAATTAATTATGTATATGTTAAATCAATATAATACTTCTGATTATAAATTGAAAAACTAAATGACCTTCAATTACATCTATTACTCGATGCAATAAGTTAGGATTTTTAATTCATATTAACTTTTAATTATAAACTTTAATATATATATTAATATTTAATGTAAAACATAAAAAATATTTTTTATTATATAAATCTGGTTTATATACATTAATATATATCTATATATATATAGTATATACTTTTAATTAACATTATCAACAATGATCTAATTAATAAAATGTTTAATATTTTTCTCAACTTAATTATTTTTATTTCTAATTTGTTTAATTTTAATTTTACATATATTTATATATTTAACACATACTATTTATTAGTATTTAATATATATATATATATATATGGTAAAATAAATTTATTCATTTTTATCTACAATTATATATTTAATAAAAAAATTAATATTTTTTTCAAGACACTACTTTTTTATTTAGTGAATTGTTTCATTTAATCTATTCAGGCCATTACCAGTGATAAAAAATCACTAAAAAATGATTAATTTATGAGCACTAAAAATATATCCTAGATAAAAGGTACCCTTTATTAGTGCTAAAAATAAAGCACTGATAAAGGGTTAAATTTATTAGCACTTACTTTTTCATTGATAAAGATGCTATTTATCAACACTTTTTTCTAGCCCTGATAAATACCATTGTAGTTATGATGTTAGTTTTATAGTAGTGATATTTTGAATAATAATAATATATATATTTTAATAATTTAAACTTGATATATGATCAAAATGTTTATTGAAATCAGTTAAAATTAATTATCATGATTAAGAAAAAAATGAGTTTACCAAGGGACTAAAATTTAAGTTTAAGGAAAAAATGACTTTGATACTTGCACAAAACATCTTGGATAGACCTATTTCAACCGTATACCTTATAGGATCTAGATTAATCCATCATCAGGGCCTTGTAACGTGAAAAAAACATTGGTGGAATTCACTCTTTCAAAAAAGTACAAGTGTGCCACTCACCCCACTTATAAAGGGCCTTCCCCTCTCCTCTAAAATTCACACCTTCAAACCACATTGGATTGGACAAGACCTTACCAAATCACCCCCAACTACAATACTCTCATATTAGAAGCCTTATATTTTGAATAAATCCAACTTATTAAGGAATTAGTGAAAACATAAGGAGGATACCCAAATTAGTGGTAATGTTCTTCTAAAAGCAGTTTTATTTTATTTCATTCTCCACCTCCTTAATTTTCTATTATATCATGCTTATATAATAACCTCATTATCTTAAATATACTTATATGTTGTTATTTTAATGTTACTACCTTTAACTTTATACACTTACATCAAATGAGTTACAAAATCATCATTCGTGTGTACGATGAACTACCACCAAATGAATCTATGTCGTTCGTTTTTTCATAACACCCATCAGGTTTGGAAATAATGATGGACTTATAGTTTATATATAATATATATGATACTTATTATTATTTTACTCTTCTTTAATTATTATATTACACATAACATTATGATTTACATTTTGGGGGAATATGATAACGTCGCTCATGTGTATGATGGACTACCACCTCGCAAAGTGATGTGATCAATTTTCTCATTACATGGAATGTATTAATGATGATTTTAATAAAAATATATGATATATATTAAACAATAATGATAATTTAATAATATATATATGTCATTTAATTTTATTTCTATCAATACAATAAGAAAATGGAAACAACATTCATGCGTATGTACAACCTACCATCTCCATGAACGGTGTATTTGATTTCATATCGCCAAATTTTATGGATTTATATATATATTTATATATAACTAATCTATTTTATATTTAAATCATGGTTTATGTTCTAGAGGTGATTAAATCAGGATCTAAGTAAGAGGAACAACAAATAAAAACTAAAAACATAATTAATAACAAATGGGTGATAAGATGTTATAAAAGGATCATATATAATATTATAAATATTAATATGGTTCTTTTATAAAAAAAATAACATACTTAAAACCATTATACATGATGTTAAATAGTTCTCAACCAATAGGAATTTTATGGTAAAATATTTCATCCCAATTTACATTCCATTGAGTCTTAATTGTTATTATGGACCATTTAACTATGAGGTGTATATACCAAAACTTTGACATATAATTTCTTGAATAATTAATTATTCATGATAATTTATGTTTTAATTTTTATTATTTCATATGAGTTAATTTTATTTGAAAATTACCTAGTGATAAAACTTAATGTTAAATTTCACAATATTTAGTGATTATTATCTTTACCTTGAAAAAATAACTTTATTAAATCCATTTTTAATTGAAAATTACATTAATATTATATATTCATATTCTTGTATAGTTTTTATGATTATTTCCTAAATCGTATTCCATTTTTAGATATGGGGTTTACATTGAATGTTATTTGATTAACTGGGGGAACATTGATAAATCTGACACGTTTAATAAATACCTATATTTAATAAGGAACATATTTTATGAATTAAATATATTACTAAATATATTAATAATTAGTTTTAATTGTATTAAATGTCTTGGGAATATTTAAATTAAACCCCTCGATGCATCGTTAGTCTCATGAGATGAATCAGTTGGCCAAATCATATGAGTTTTTACCAAGTATGTTTAAAAATTCGTGTGAAAGGTCTTGAAGGTAAAGTTTCCATGTGCTTGGAAAAAAATGACGACTAATATTTAATACATTCATTAATTTATCATTCATTTTTTATTATTTTCCATGGTATTTTTTCTCTGAAATTATCTATGGATGAATTTCATTCTCAGATTATTGGTTAAATTACAAGTATTTCAATTATTTATCATTCCATATTGATTACTCATTTTCCATATATTTATCTTCCATGTAAGTTTAGTTATATACAATTAAATATTTATATTGATTACTGATTCATTATAGCTTCCATTTTACATAACCCTTACTTAGAATTTTAACTCAGCCTTATTTTGTTTCATTTCCACATGATATAAAAAGGAATTCTTAGAATGAGTTTTAGGATGTTGAGATTTTACTAATTTTATGTTTTATTATCTTTTATCAATGTAATATGGGTATCATGTATGTAATCAAGTTTTCTAAAACTGCAAAACTATTCAGTCCTTTGGGATTTGAATCTTATGTCTATTCCAACATAATAAAGTAAGGAATCAGCTCTGGGATATTGGGGTCAGGGTTATTATAGTTGGTATTAGAGTAAGTTTAGTAGAATACTTGGGAAATAGATTTAAGAAAATATATATTATGGAACATAAACGTATTATTAATCTTGACTATAAGTATATAAGAACGTCGTAAATTTTGTGTAAGGTATATATTATATGGGTATTCCTAGAAATATATCTCTATCAAGATATTACAAGTGTATGTGGTTCTGAAACATACGTATCTATGGGGTAATAAATCTAAAAAGGGTGTGTTTTGATTGAATTAATAATAACCTGGTACCTGAATATGGTCCTTACTATGCACCTGGTTTGACACTCTCAAGGGATACACTTAGTATAATTCATATTTTCTTTGCAACTCATAATGAATGATTTAAATACAAAAATATCCCTAAATAAACCAATGTTTATGGTTTTGAGATTAATAGTGCATAAAATTTTAATTTATGTTGAGTGTTACACCATATTTGGAGTTATACATTATGAATTTTAATTCATAACTTTATGAGATAAGTAATTATATGTCATTCTTTAGAAATGTTGTTAGGAAAGAAGAATAGTATCAATACTCATGGATAATGTATATATTTACATGCTGAGGAGACCAATACAACTGGTATTAGAATGGATAAAATTTTGGCTATATTAGGGAAGCGTAATTTGGTTATAAAAAATAACCTTTTCTAGATAGATAAAAATGTTCCACAGTGAAATAAACCCATGTAATATTTCTATATTTGATAGAATCCCCTATCTTTTAGTGGGACTACTAATCCAATTATAGATGAGAAATGGATGAAGTCTATAGATAAGATATTTATGGATTTTTGATGCATTGAAAAGTAAAATGTTACACTTGTCATGTATTTTGTCAAAATTGATGTTTATCAATGGTGGTTTTTGATCTATAATACTAGGGAGAAAGACAAAATAGAACTCATAAAATAGAAAAATCTTACGTAGAAATTCTTAGATAAATATTTTCCTCATGAGAAATAAATTGAATGTTCCTTAGATTAAATGAGAATGATGAATAATGTGTAATTGATTATGAATATACCTTTACATGGTTATCAAGGTATTCCACATATTATATATGCAATACCGCGTGCAATATTGACCATTTCATTGAAGGGATTAAAATAATTCTATGAAAGGTGATGGTATCTCAATTTTTTCCCATACCATGAAATAGTTTTATGTACCATAAAAAAGATATCGAATTATCTAGATCATAAATATTAAAGGGAAATCAATAGAAGAATAGGTCATCTGAATACCATGAAAAATGAAATTTTTAAAACAAGAGTTAGATGATGAATATAATCCTACAATGAGGGAACTATGGAAGGAATCACACTGGGAAATGATTGAAAGGAATAAAAGTTTTTTATAAGTGTTGTAAAAGGGTTATCTTGTTAAATAATGTAAGGGGAAGTAATAAAACATTTCTATTAATTTTTAAAACTACAAGGATAAGTGGAACTATGAAACTGAATGCCCTAATCATTATGGTAATCTTTTACATAAGAGTACAATGAGAAATGGCCAAGATTATAAGATCACTATAGGTGTCGTTGAAGTACCAAATTATGTGGTGTAAGGTATATAAATCCTATCATTAAATTTATCCAATGATTTATTTTATCCTAGATCGCCAAACTCTTTTATATCAACATATTTTTCTTAACAAATTAGACATTTAAATTTTGATTTAATGAGGGAGTTGTCAGTATAAAATCCTAAGGGAAATCCCATTTCAAAAAAGATGGGTCAAGAATTCCCCATTATGACAAATAATAATGATTTATTTTATAACTTTATTATCATACCTATGGTTAAATTTTATGTAATACTTGATATGGATTTTATTTCAATATAGGATGTTGAAATTTATTTTCAGAACAAAGAAATTATGATTTGTGAGGAATATGTACAATTCCTTACCTTTATATCTGGAACATCACCATATTATTCTTATCTAGATCCACCCACACTAGATCTACTGAATAAAATTCTTGTGGAAGAAGAGAAGGAAAAATCATAGGATGAATTAGTTAATATTCAAATTGAGGATGTACCTATTGCACCTGAATACATTGATATATTTCCCAAATAATTACTTGGTAATCCCCCAGAGCATGAAGTTGAGTTTTCCATTGACTTAGTCCTTGATGCAAGACAAATATAAAAGAGTACCTATCGAATGGAAACTATGGTATTCGTGGATTGTAATAAACAACTAGAGGATTTGGGTAATGAGGGATTTATTCACCCTAATGTTACAACATGGGGATCTGTTGTTCTCTTCATTATGAAGAATGATGGATCCATGAGGCTGTGTGTCAACTATAGAGAAATCAATGCTATTATGATAAATAAATAGAATCATATTGCTCACATTTATTACCTATTTTATAAACTTCACATAGCCCAATATTTTTCAAAGACTGATCATCGTTCAGGGTATCATAAATTGTGAGTAAATAAGGAAAACACCATAAAGAAATATTTTCAAAAGAGATATAGATATTACCAGTTTACAGTAATTTCATTTGGATTGAATAATTATCCCTCTATTTTTATGTGTATAATGTATAGATTATTCAATTAATATATTTATAATTTTGTTTTTGTATTCATTGATGATATTTTTGTGTATTCTAAAATCTATGGGGACTATGAGAATCACTTTAGGATCATTATTGATACACTTAAAATGAAAGGGTTATATTGTAAATAAAGTAAGCATGATTTTTGGATTTAAGAAGTTTTTTTCTTGGACAAATTGTCTCTAAATATGGACTCTCAATTAATCCTGACATAATAGAGGCATCTATAGAGTGGAGTACACCAAAATAATAACAAAGGTATATATTTTCATTGGTTTGGTAGGTTACTATTGGGAATTCATTCATAATTTCATCCAATTGGATAAACCATTTACCAAGATTACACATAAAGGGGTTGATTTTGTTTGGAAGAAGGAATCTGAATAATGTTTTGATGAATTAACGAACATATTGGTCAATGCTCTGATTTTGACTCTACCGTCTAGATGTGAAGGGTCTGTGATATATAGTGATACATTAAAGAATTGACATTCCAATTTCCTAATGAAAAATGATAATGTTATTGCATATATATCAAGGAAATTTAATATTCATGAATAAAAATACCGAACTCATGATCTTGACTCGAAAGATGTGATATTATATTTGAATATATGGATACATTATATATATGGTGAAAGATGTGAGATATAAAAGGACCATAAAATTTTAAAATAAATATTTTCAGAAATGTATATCAATATGATAATAATAATATGGCTCAAGCTACTCAATGATTAGTATTTCTCAGTACACTACCACCTAGGGAAGGAAAATAATGTAGTGGATTCATTGAGCAGGAAAGATCATTGAATTCTAACCCAAACGAGGGTTGAGTTTGACCCTATGTTCATGGATCTAGTAAATACTGATATAGGAATTACTAAGTAAGGGGATAAATCAACCATTTTTTAAATTATTAAAAATCCATATTTATAAGAGAAGATAAAGAATTCTACATCTGATGTTATGAAATTTCAGAAGAAAATTAAATCCTTGAATGATGGGAAATTAGCATATTTTATTTGCGAAGATGGTGTTCTAAAATTTCGAAAGAGATTATGTGTTCCATCTACACTTGTGATAAAAATGGAATTGTTTGATGATGATCATAACTAAAATTTCTCTATAAACCCTGGTAAGAAAACAATATATAAGTATTTGAGGGAACATTTTTGGTGAGGTAACCTGAAGTAGGAAATTGTTAATTATGTGTCCAGAAGATTGATTTTTTTAGAAGTGAAATCTATGAGACAACATCCTAAATGATTCATGAAACCTCTTCAGTTTATTGATTAAATGAAATGTTTTTTAGTTATTTATATCTCCATATTTATTAGGTCTTATTTAGATATTTATGTGGATTTTTTAGTTATCTACCTTGCTATGCTGACTATGATTACTGATCCATGATATCTTCCATTGTACTTATTCCTTACTGAGCATTTGATCTCACCATTATTTTATTTGCATTACCCATGATATGAAGAAGAATTATTGAAATGATTTTCAAGGTTGTAGATATTTTAATTTTTTTATGCTTTATTTTTTTTCAATATAATATGGGCAACATGTATGGAATATGGTTTTCCAAAACTGCAAAACTAACCAATCCTTTGTGATTTTAATCTTTTAACTATGACAATGTAATAAAGTAAGTCACTGAATCCAGGCCATTGGTGTTGGGTTCATTACATAAATCATCAAAAAACACAATAAGGATCTCCAAAATTTCATGGGGATAAAGGAGGAATTGGATAGAAGGTGGTTGGTCCATGCACTGGCGAGGGAGGAAGATGAGTGGATATCTTTTTAAAAATTTGGAAGGAAAATCATTCATTTTCCATATATTAATTGGTCACATGGTTATCCAAACAAATAAACAACCATGTATCCTTAACTATACAAGTTGGAAACTCTCACAAAATTGGTTCATATAGTTAGATAAATCATGTTCTAACTATGCAATCCAATATGAAATATCTCACATGGTATGTCTACAATCATTTGGTGAACATGAATCTAACCCCAAGCAAATACAAGACACATGGTTTCCTCAAAAATATATATGGTTAATTTTTAGTCATGTGATAACCATAAAAAATAATTACACTCTTTATAAAATGAACTAAAAAAATCTTCAAACTCAAGGTGCATCATCGTTTCCCCTAAACTGTGCACATAAAACTATGCACCATGTCACAAATCCTTTAAAATTACAAAATTTAACCAAAAGTTCCTAATACTCACCCAATCACTCAAGGAACATCTCAGGACTCAAACCATATAAAAAATAATCACCTTATAATGAAACAAATCTCATAATTTTAAACTGAATATCAATTCTAAAAATGAACCATGTTCTAGAATTTCCAAAATTAAAATTTATTTTAAAATTTATAAGCCACAATGAGAGGGGTTTTATAGAACATGTCTCTAGAATTTTTCAAAAATTATGAAACCTTGGTTAATTGATCCATGATAACCCATATCACATCACTACCACAATGTAATCTTGTTAATCTTCTCATGATGTTCATCATCAAATCATCCCACTTCCATTTGATAATGGTAATTTATATAGAAGACTTTTTGGTGATTGAATATCATACTTCAAAAATATATATATAAATTTTCACTAAATTAACCACATTATGTCCTTATTCATCATGATCCACCATAATTTTCAGTGAATATCAATGTCAATCATGTTATTATTTAGGTGAACATCCAATCATGAAGAATGTGAATCCCAAATTAGGTCCTCATGCATTATCATATGAACTACCATAAAACACTAATCATATAGATCCTCTTTGTATTATAGGGACAAAATAGGTTAAATATCTCTACCATATATATTTTCCCTCATAAATAAGAAATTTTTTTTAGATAACTGGCTCCCCTTCACCCTCTCAAGGAGTGTGGATGTAATAATTATTGAAATCAAGTTTGGTATACCATGAACTCCTAAACATAAATGTTAATATCAGTTAAGAGACTCATCATTTGTCACATCATACTATTTATATACACCTTTTATTATTAAGTATCTATAACCAATGCCTCATCCCTACTTCTCTCTTTCCCTTGGTTATACGCTATCAAAAATTCAAAAGTTTATAAGTTCTACCCACCTCATCTGCCAAAGGTGAAGGTCCCTATATAAAAATATATACATGAGGCTCTTATGGTTGTCGTATAACACAAATATCTCACCAAAAAGATTATGAAGTAATCATCTCAACATGTGCATTACTTCATCCAAATCCTGATCATGTTCCAGGTACTTTTTCTCACGTGGATTAAACTATTTGGATCCATAAGCGACCACTCACACATCTTGAATAAAACCTTTCCCAAGCCCGACTCCCAAATAATAACAATAAAATATATACTACTTACTATGATTAGGTAAGATTAGGATTGAAACAAAATTCAATATCCCACTTAGAACCTAAAATTATATCTCACATGAATAAAACTAGATGAACTTCACCTCTTTTCTGTTCAAGGCCATCATCATCCCTTCCAAAAAGGAGAAATCCTAGATTATTTGTTAGTAGTAACTTATCAATCCTGAGAAATTGAATATATTGAAGAAGGTTTTGGTTCATTAACAAGAAAAAATATCTTGAACCTTCTCTGGGTCAACTAATATACCCAACTCATATATTACGTTCCGTAAAAATATCATCACACTAATCTAGAACTTAAACTTCAAGATATTACCATATCGATGATGGAACCTCAATGTACTTATAATTCTATCTAAATGAAAAGTGTTCTCCTCCATTGACTAATAGTACCCCATAATATCATCAAAAAAGTTACCATGAATGATTCCAAATAAGAGTATAAGTTTCTATTAATTAAGGCTAAAAGTACTATCATTGTTTTCCCAGCCCGAACAAAATCAAAAGATACTCATATTGGTTATAATTGATCCCAAACAAAATACATGGAATTTCATAAGGCCTTACCCTCAACTGGTGGTAGCCTAACCTCATACCAATATAAGAAAACAAATTATATACTCTCATATAATCAAAAAATTCATCAATATATGGAAGGGTATATACTTGTTATTAATCATCACCTAATTCCACCTTTATTAATCTTCACATAAATACAATGAGACATTTACCTTCTTGAAAAAAAGAGGACCCGCCAAGAGGATGTGCTTAGAAGAATGAATCCCTTGGAATCCAGAACATCTAACTTATTCATGATCTCTCAATTCTGTACAAGAACCATCCTATACGCTAGAATGTATATGGGCTTCATACTAGACATTAGATTAGTTATAAAATCAATCTCACACATGGGTGTAAAATAAGAAAAATAATCAAAAAACACATCTCAGAACTAATGATTGGTGGGAGGAGAAGCTACATTGAAATTCACCCCATATCATAGATAAACACTAAACAATTGGTTTTTAATCGTCCTTAGCTATTGATTTCTAGGTCCCAAATGGCCTAAATGTAGAACCAAATCTCTAAAATAGGTATAATTTTCACCCTCTAAGGACAAAAAAAGTAGTCATTGATGATAGTGGTTAATGTGTTCCCAATAAAGAGTTAAATAATCCATCGTGGAGATTGTACATAAATTATCCATATCTAACATGAAGAACTTCCAGAGGAATGTATGCCCATTGATCACAATGGTATACTCTAGACATCTCTTGATACCCTATGATTGCACCACTAAGCTATATCAATAATCAAACCTCCCCCCCCCCCCACATATATATATATATATATATATATATTTGATTAAAAACCCTATATCACTACAAAAATACTTGAATATAAAGTATTTTTATGCACGGATATTAAATAAAGAAAAAAATATGTTAATTCTACAAGAATCATACATCTAACTATATATAGCTCAATTCCCTACATGGAAGTAAGATTCACAATGGAATGAAGTTGTCTAGAACCCTATCCCCGAGATCCCATAACCTTACTCGCCTGAGATACCTTTCCCTTTTTTCAATACTTTTTCTATTTAATATGATCACCTCCATTACTTGAATAGCTGAAAGACTGCAAATTTCCCAACTGATATTATGCCTTTATCCCTTCCCCTTAACCCTAGGTTTGAATAGATTCACAATCGATATTCATTAATTGTGAAATTACACAAAACCTTTTCATGTTCTATAAATTCCCATAGTAGAAACACTTCTTCGATAGGAAATAATAATCTGTTTGGGCATACCCTTGGTGGCCACACTGATAATACTTAAATTTGACTCTCCCTCTTAGAGGAAATGACAAACCACTTCTCTGGTTTCTTTTCCTATAATCACCCAAGAGAGACTACTCAAATCACAACTTCCTACTTCCTGATGATATAATCTTCGTCACAAAAAAATAATCATGTTTCCTAGATGGCCTACCAATTTTTTAGTTATTCTCAACAATTAAGGCTTGATTCATGACCTCTAAAAGTAAATTATCATGAATATTATAAATTGTGAAAGAATTGAGTTCCTTATGTTATCCTCAAAATTCTTGACTCTAGTATCATCATCATCCACCAACAGAGGTGTGAATAGTAGAATATCGTTAAAGAGAGAAGTATATCTCATCACTGACAATCCCCCTATACCAAATGCATAAAATCCCTTGATATGAAATCCTTAAGAGTCTCTAGGTTGAAGTGATCAAAGAAATAAGAGTGCAAATCCTTCCAAATCATCCACACGTGATTATCTTCCGAGACCAGAATGTACCACTAGTGATTTTTTCCCCCTGAATCATAGAAGTAGCAAGATTCAACTAACTCTTAGTGGGTGTCTTGTGGTGATTAAAATTATCTGTATCGAATCAATACAAAACTCATATATCTATGGTCCACCCACATCCATAAAAATTAGTGTATTGTATAGTTTAAAACCATGATTCTAGTATGTCATGGCTGGCCTAGCCCTTAGTGACCCATGCCTCATAGATTTTAATACCAAGAGAAGACTCCCTCTGAGATACTAATCAATATTGGGGATTGGTGTAATAAGTGTCTCCAAGTCTACTACAGGTGGGGCATGCTCATCCACAAAATAGTTAAAATGAAGGTCATCCTAGTGGCATATCGATCTCTAAAATTCCAAGAACATGAATCATAATATATTTCTATCATAGCTATAATATCATATTTTATTACAATAAATAACATGAATATGTAGATCTACCCCTAACGCACACCATATGATATAAGGGTCTCCTAGAATAAGGTTTGAGTCTAGTGTAACCTACCCATTCGAAAGCCATTTATGGCCTCAAAAGTTTCATATAACAGTAATAAAATATCAAATTAGCATTGAATAATTACATTTTTATCAAGTCTATTTTCACTAATAAGTTTTATATAAAAATATATATAAGTTTTTATTGTCACTTTAAGTAACCCAACTCTATATATAAACGAAAATATCAATCATAGGAAAGAATTAAAATTTAATGAAAACCAAAAATTCCAAGAATGATTCATTAAAACTCTCCTCTTACCATCATAGGCCAAGAGTAAAAACCTATAAATCATAAATGAATATCAAAATGCATCAACTATAAATGTTACCCAATAGTTAATGAAAAAACCAAGAATAACACTCTAATCCCAGGTAACATGGACTTCCCTCATATGTGGGTGGGATAATATGATGAAAGGTTATTTACAATGTCCTATAAATATCCTATCAACTATCTATCATTTACCAAATAGTAAGATAATAGAAAAATAGTTCTCTAATACCACTTTGTAATATACATGATTTAGTTCACCTTTATTGTGACCTAACCAGATCACTAAGTACCTTAGGTATGCCTGTACAAATGTTATAGGATATAGAACAATTTAAATGGTTGATATATATCACATGGATAGATTATAACCACATGTATAGATAACAAAAAAAATAGTGGAAGAAATATCATAAACTATTCATCCCAACACAAAGGAAGTAAAATGATAGATATCACTCTTAAATGCCATAAAATAGAAAAAAAATACATTCTATATCCACATGGTTTGAATACACACCTCAAGAAAGAACAATATATCACTTATCATATAAAAATAAATTTAAATGAGTTCTCTGCATCAAATATCACTAGTTTAATGATTGATTTCCATCATAATCCATTAAGCTAATGATCCATAAACTAACTAGTATCGAAATAAAATAATTCATCATTAGTGAACAAGGAATCATCAATCACAAGAAGATGATACACTATCATTTTCATAATTAGAAGGATGATATACCACCAAATTACAGATTAGGTGGATGATGAATCACTAAACCATCCCATATGGGTGGTTGATATATCACTGGTACCACTCTAAAAGTGGAATACATACCACCATATCAAGTCCCAAAGTGGGCGGTGCCATTAGTATTTTCCTTAGGTGGATTATGAACTAGTGGTATCATATATCAAGTGGTTTATACACCACCAGTATCAATTCTACGGTGGAAATCATACCATAGAATAAGTCCTCAATTGGATGATGTACCATCAGGGAAACTCTCTAAAGGGGACAAATCAATACCAATGAAAGTACTCAAGTGGTTTATATACCACTAATAAATCATTATAAAGTTCTTGAGATGCTAATATTTTATTATTCTCTAAGTGAATCAGGGATCACTAACACTCTTTAGGGATGGAAGTGAAACCACAAACCAGCCCAAAGTCATGAGTATACCTCTAGTGGACCAAGGTGGATGAGATACAACCCCTCATTAAATTTAATTGTAAGGATTCAACATTATACCAGGAATCCAAAAAAATGAATGATACATCACTAAAATTAAACTTAAGTAATTAATTAACATTAAACATATCAAAGGTTGTCCTCATATGTGTTTAACCCTTTTCAAATTCTCACGATTAGGCCATCCTACCTATATCCTAGCTCATACTCAATAAATTACTCACTAAGGAATACTCAAGGGGGCTGGAAAACACCTCTAAGGCTGTTTATTAGAAAAAGATACCCATCATGGGATTAATATAAAGGTTTAAAACTCATTTACATATAAAAGTTGGTCGTTAGAGACCAAAGGTGTTGATGCATGACACTCATAGACCACACACAACCTTATAGAGTTCCATTAGTTCTGTTGAAATTTAAGAAATCCAATTTAATTAAATTTTAGGGTGTATGAAACAAAGAATATTTTCCCAAATTTCATATGTTGTATGCATAGTATAAATATACTATCAAGTAACCAAGAGACTTCCTACCTTAGACTAGTAGTGTCCAACGGTTCGAAAATCACCCCCACTACTAAAAAAGAGGTCTTTAATAGTGCTAGAAATGGCCTTTATTAGGGATAGAAAATTACTGACTACATGAGAACGGTTAAAATCCCTAGTCTATAATCAAATCTAATAAAGGGGTCCTTTATTGATGCTAAAAAGAACTGATAAATTGATCCACTATCAACACTTTAAAAGATCTGAAAAAGGACCATTTATCAGTGCCTATAGATTCAATGATAAATGACCTTTTATAAATTCTCATAGAAGCGCTGATAAATTATACATTTATCATCACGTTTAATAGTATTGATAATTGTGGCCTTTATCAGTTCTTTTATAAGCACTAATAAATGTCCAAACTACGGTGTGTTGTAACAACACACTGCTGCACCACTACACAATGTTGTCACAACACATAGTGATGCCTGAATCACACCATATAAAAAACATGCCCCGATAAAAGATTTAAATAAAATGAAATTTTTACCATAATCACAAGAGAAAAACACTATATTATACACATTTAAAACATTGGTTTATAGAATTACCTAAATACAAATTATTAAATACATTCAAAAACATCAATGTTCCTTTAACTTTTAATCCTAACATGACTCATGATATTTCCAAAAAACCCACCCCTTCTGAAGAAAAAGAATGCCCCGATATTAGAAAAAAATTCTTATGTTAGTAATAATATAAAGAAATAAATTAACAAAATGTGTTAATTTTACTAAAATTGAAGGATTTTTTAAATATAAACATGCATTTGGAGTCATACCAGTCACAATGTTCAATAGATTATGGTCAAGATGATTCCTACCTTCCTACAATGACTTGTGGCTCATTTTCCTATAGTATAAAAATAATATGAATGTGTTCGATCAATTTTGAGTACATCATATGTCTTTTTTACTAAAACGTCATTTTAAACAGGAAACGTGCACTTTTGACGCATTTCAATCACATCTTGTATCAGTTTGATGTAAGGAGAATTAATTCACATCAAAAATCAATTATGAATTATTTTAAAAAATTATAAATAAAATCTGAGTTTGTTTTATTGGTTTTCAATGAGTGACACAATTTGAACAAAAATATCGATTTTAAACTCATAATGGAATCTTTGAGTCATACTGGGAGCATCGTGTATCAGATTGAGGTGTGGATGATTCCTAAATGTCAAAAATTACTTATAAATCATTTTAGTAAAGTATAAAAACAATCCAAGTCTGTTTTGTTGGTTTTGAGTAGGACAATAGTCTATTTTACTAAAATAAATGACAATTTTAAATAAAAAGGACATACATTGAGCCATACCCATCACACCATGCATCTGATTGAGGTGAGATTGATTCGAACACTTGTCATATGACTTATGGATCATTATAATTAAGTATCAAAGAAATATGAATTTGTTTTATCCATTTTGATTTATCCATTTTTTTACTAAAATGTCATTTCAAACTAGAAACACACACATTCGACTCATTTCGATCACATCATTTTATAGGTTGTATGTGAAATGAATTCCTACAAATCAAAAATGACTTATGAATAATTTTCCTAAATTATAAAAAAAATATATGCATGTTTGATTGGATTTTGTGAGTGACACTTTTTGAAGAAAAATACCAATTTTAAACTGATGAAGGACATATTGGGTCATACTAGGCATATCGTGTATTAGATTGAGGTGTGGCTGATTCATTCACACTGAAAATTACTTATAGATAATTATTATAATGTATAAAAACAATGTGAATATTTTTTATTAGTTTTGATTAGGACTATTGTCCATTTTACTTAAATTGATGACAATTTTAAATAAAGATATTCACTCTGGGTCATACTGGTCACACCTTGCATCATATTGAGGTGATGATGATTCTTACACATCCCAAATGACTTATGAATTGTTTTACTAAATTTTAAAAACAATTTGAATGTGTTTTCTTGGTTTTCAGTACGTCACTTATCTTTTTTACTAAAATGCCTTATAATAATTGAAACACGCACTTAGACTCATACCGATCACATTATGTATCGTATTGAGGTGTGTCTGATTCCTACACATAAAAAATGACCTATTGATCATTTTTCTAATGTATTTAAACAATTTGAAAGTGTTTTGATAGTTTTGAGTAGGTCAGTTGGTCTTTTTACTAAAATTGATGTTAATTTTAAATAAAAACACACACTTTGAGTCATACCAGTCACACCATGCATTGGATTGGGGTGAAGCTGATTCGTGCACATCTAAAATAACTAATGGATCATTTTACTAAATTATAAAAACAATTTGAATTTGTTTTTTCATTTTTAGTAGGTCATTTTTTTACTAAAATTACTGTTAATGTTAATGAAAGACGCGCTTAGAGTCATACCAATAACACCTTGCATCAGATTGAGGTGAGACTAATTCTTACATGTTCCATATTACTTATGGATTATTGTCCTATTTTATCAAAAAAATATGAATTTATTTTATCATTTTTGAGTACGCCACTACTATTTTTTACTTAAATATCATTTAAAACATTAAACAAACACTTTGAATCATATAGATTAAATCGTGTATCGGTTTGACATGAGATCTATTTATACATGTTAAAAATGATTTATGAATCAATACCCTAAATTATCAAGAAAATCTGAGATTGTTTGCTTAGTTTTTAAAGAGTGACACTTTCTAAATTCAAATATCTATTTTAAACATATAAAAGACACATTGAGTCATATCGACCACATAATGTATCAAATTGGGGTGCGACTAATTATTACACATCAGAAATGACTTATGGGTAATTATCTAGAAGTATAAAGATAATATAAATATGTTTTCTCAATTTTGAGTACGTCAGAAGCCGTTTGTACTAAAATTAATTTGAATTTTAAATTTATATAAGTAAATGGATTCATACCGGCCACATCGTGTGTTTTATTGAGGTGTGTATGATTCATACATGTCAAAATGTCTCAAAAAAATCCTAACTATAAATTTTACCATGATTTCCATTGGCTTTATTTGTCGAACAACCAAAACTACATGAACAACTTTAAACAAATCACATTAACTTGAAAAAAAGAGTCCAACCATATAAGAAAACAATTTTTATGATTAATAAAAAAATAAATTAATTAAACATAAATATGAAATAATTCAATAATTAAATAAATAATGATTTTAATGTGAAAATATCAAGATTAACTCTATGATTGAGTAGTGTAGGGAACTTTAAGAAACATGATAAATGTAAAAACTGTAGGGGTGGAAGTTTTTTATAGAGAAGATGTCTATGGGAGTTTTTGTGTAGAAAGACAAGATAGATTGACAAATCACCCCAACTTGAAAAAAAATCCACCCGTATAAGAAAAAAATTATTATTATGGGTAATAATAAAAATAAATAAAGTAAACATTAATATAAAATAATATATTAATTCTATAGACAATGATTTTACATTTCACAC
Source organism: Viscum album (assembly GCA_963277665.1). Lineage (NCBI taxonomy): Eukaryota > Viridiplantae > Streptophyta > Magnoliopsida > Santalales > Viscaceae > Viscum > Viscum album. Next base: position 193,172,143 of record OY728157.1, on the reverse strand, counting down.
ATTAAGATTAAATTTGTAAATGAGCAGAGGTAACATTACTTATCTTTTTATAAAGGAAGTGGAGATAACTTGAAATAAAGTGATAAATGAAACACTAAAGGGGTGAAAGGGATTTGAGGGAGATTAAGTTTGCAAATGTTTTGATCTAGAAAGGCATAAAATACGGGAAGACCGCCCCAAATCGAAAAAATAAATCCACTTATATAAGAAAAAAATTATTATGTGAGTAATAATAAAAATAAATAAATTAAACATAAATATGAAACAATTCATTAATTCTATGGAGAATGATTTTATTATGAAAATGTCAAGATTATTGTAACAACTTGGTCCCCATGATAGCATAGAAACCCCACCTTTATCATGTTAGTTGGGTTCTGGCTCACCAGGTACCACCAGTTGCCCCACAGAAATGTGGTCCCCACCTTGGGGCCCACTCACATTTCTGAATGGTTCATCTAACTAATGACTATCCCCACAGTCCAACGCATGTCCTTTTTAGTGTGTGTTTTCCCCACTCACAAAAACCCTAGTAATCTTCCCAGAAGGTCAACCTGGGGCCCACTCACATGCCTGAATGGGACATCTAACTAATGAATGTCCCCAAAGGCCAACACATGTCCTTTCCAGTGTGCTTTTTCCCCACTCACACACACACTAGAAATATTCCCAGAATGTCACCCATCTTGATCACTACTCCAAGCCATGAACAATTAACTATGGAGTTCTAATCATGCAGGCTCCCAAAAAGGAAGGTTCACCTTGTTTAGATGATTCCTATCATTAATCAATTTAACCCTTTATCATTTTGGGGTGTTAAAATTTCCTCTGTAATTGATTAGAGGCATCATCTTTGCTCTTCCTATAAAGGCTGTGTAGATAACTTGAACGAAATTAAAAAATGCAACATTACAGGGGTGAAATGGTTTTGAGTGAGAAGAAGTCTATGGATGTTTTGGTGCGTAAAGTCATAAAACATGGTCATACCACCACAAGTCGAACAAAATAATCCACCTTTATAGGAAAAAAATTATTACCTAAGTAATACTACAAAGAAATAAATTAATCATAAATATAAAACAAGACATTAATTCTATGGACAATGATTTTACTATGAAAACATAAAGATTAACTCTATGATTGAGTATGGATAATATAATTTCTCTTCTTAAATATGCATCAAACATGGATAGAAATATTCTAAAATAAATGAAATGTACACAATAAAATGAAAATTAAATCAACATTTTATTATATAATTTTTCAGTAAAATAGAGAATGTATATCGTAACATTACCTTTACATATTTTCAAAGGGTTTCCTTCATTATAGTTTTTTCTTGTGAGGTATTGTTAACATCATCATGTGTAGACGGCATTGTATGCACAAGTAGTCAAACATTTAATTTAGAATATGTTAATTCAACATAGAACATATAATATTATTAAGAAAAAAATTATATATTAAAAAAACCATTACCTTTTCATTGAACTTACTTTCTTTTTTTAAAGTTTTCAATGATTTGGTTCCTCAATCAAGAATCTAAATCTTCTCTTTGTGGTCCCCTCTAACGCACAATCCATTGTCCACATTGGGACCGATATGAACTAATTGTGATGACCCAATGAAAGGGTCATCCTCGATTGAATTTTCATATGAATCGACATTTGTTTTAGTCACTAGAATGACAATTGAAAAATTATTGTTTTTTGATCAATGACATAAAATACATTCCCTACTGGTGATGAAATTATGAACGGCTCATCTTTTTCGCCTTACACACTAAAATTCACCATCACAAATCCCATTTCATCCACTTTCACTCCATTGATATTTTCAACACATTTTCAATAGAAAATATGCACTTAAAATGTTTTATAATCCAACTCAAATATCTATTGTATAATGAAAAAGTATTCCATTTTTTCATAAATTAGATTTCAATCCTTGGAACCAGATATGTGAATCACATAATCCAGAAGCATAACACCACTATTTTGCATCATACTGATGTTATCATGTTCCTTTATATAGAACATATAACCATTTATTACAAAAAAAGGTTAAGATATAATAGTTTTATTTGGTCCTCCAGCTATCCATTGAAGTTGTTCGGTAATTGAATTTATATTTTCAGATAAATCATTTTATATTTGATCTCTAAACCATTCTATAATATATTGATTATGTGTATTGATACCCATCCTTTAACCTTTGATGGATTCAAATATCTAAGAATTTATTTTCAGGATTCAATGTATGTATCAAAATATTCAATATTATGTAATATGTAAAGGTTCCCTTTCTTCTACTCTATCATGGTAATTGTAACAAAATATCTTATGTAAATGCCTTTGATTATATGTGTTTGTTGTGATGAGACTTTGGGAGACCAATGCTTTAATCATCTGATAGGTAATCAGTATAGAATTATATATCTTATTTTAAATATATATAATTTTGAAATACAACCTTATGTTTGACATTGATTCTTGACACACCCTTTCAAATTATTCATATACTGTTCAATGGGGTACATCCATTTGTAATGGAAAAGATCACATAGTTGAACCTATCTGACCAAGTGAACTATTAGTGGACCATTATATCACAGAATGATGGTGGGAAGAACATGTATAATTTATATAATATGGATAAAATATCTTTATTCATGATGGAAAACTTTTCTAGGTCTACAACATTACATCATATGGAATTGAAAAAGAAGCAGTGTCTAGATAATGTATATTGTACATAGTGAGGTAGAATGTAATGGAACGTAACCAACATTAAATCTTCTATAAAAACATGATAGTCATGAGATTTATTACTTGTAAATTCAAAATTACTCATTGAAATTTCATTATTAATATTTTATTAAAACCCTTGTAGAAATTTCACACTAGTAAGGAAAAAAGAAAAAATTGAAATTTTTCAGGTCTGGATAGAGTGTAAGATGTTGGAGGAAGAAAAGTCCAACTATTACCCTTCACTGGTGCCAAATCATCCCTTATCCCATTTAACTCATGTCCAACCTTTCCGTGATGCCATCATTCATTTTTTTAAATAACATTTAGTAACATGAATTAACACTATCAAATACATTTTTTCTACATGCGTGACATTAAGAAAATGTATGACATACAAACAATTCCAATATGGTAATTCAAATAAAATTGATCTATTCTTCCAACCTAATTTTGTATGGTTTTTTGAAAATGGTTTACCAAAATTGGTGTCAGTATTTTTTACTTTATTCCATGGATGATCGCTCGTTATAAGAGATGGTGTTTTAACTTTTTTTATATTCCCTTTTAATGATGTCATCTAGGATTGGTATTTATGTCATCGAGGTAAAACATTATAATTTCCTAAAAACAAAGTCATCAAGGAATGTTTAAACCAAACTGAGTATGAATGTTTTCCACAAATGGGACACACCGGCATTCCTTTAATGATATAGGATGATAGATTTCTATAATTAGGTAAGTCATTTATCATTCCATACAACATGGAACTCAATGTTGATTCTTCACTTCTATGAGAATCATACATTATAACACATGAATTTCACATAAATTTTATATCTTCGATAATTAGATCCAAATAGACATCAATATCATTACCAGGTATCTTTGGTCCATATATAAGATGAGACAACATAATGTATTTGCACTTCATTCATAACCATGGAATAAAGTTATAATTTACCAATATGAAGGGTCGTGTAATATGAGCACTAATTTTTACACAAAAAGGATTTATTCCATCTATATAAAACGCGAGACACAAGCTTCTTGGATTATTTACAAATTCAGAAAACTCGTAATCAATTTTACTCCACTATGAAGAATCTACTAGATGTCATAGGTTCCCATATTTAATTCATGTATCTACATGCCATGTTAATTGTATAGTGGTTTCCTGACATCCATGCAGTCTTCTAATATATGGAATGGTAGAAAGGATATATAAAAAAAGTTAAGAACATCATTCATTTTTTATTATCGATCTACACCACACATAGGGCATTTTGTGAGAGATTCATGGTCCTTGGAAAATAATATGAATCATTTAGACAATCATGTATATTTTAGAGATAATTTTCATTGAACATAACATTTTTTAGCATCATGTGTTCATCATGGTAGTTCATTTTCTTCTAGTAGCATATCATTCAAGAGACCAAGTAGTTCTGTAATGCAGTTGTCACTCCATCCACTGCCAGCTTTCAAATTACATAACATCAATACAACTGAAAATGTTTTCTATTTAGTACATCCAGTATATAATAGGTTCTTATATCATCTATTTAACCCCTAAAACATCTTTGTAAAATCTTTAAATCCTTCTTCAATTTCGATTATCATATCTTCCATGTGATCTCCATCATTATTTTCAAAGGTATTCATATGAATGGATTCATAAATTATAGTATCATCCCAATCATTGTCCACATTCATTTTTCACTATGTTTTTTCCAACATTTATAACTTTGATCCATTAATTGAAAAATTAAATGTTCTTCCAACTCTTCCAGACTAACTTTTCTTGAATAACAACAACGTAAACATGGGCATAGTATTTTAGCAGGTTCGTCTATATGATCTATTGAAAACATGATGAACTCTTTAACTCCATATTCATACTTGTTTGTAAAAAAATTAGCATGCATCCATTTTTGATTCATATCCATCCTATTGGGTTAATGAATGATTAATTTTATACAATATATAAATAAATACATATAATATATTCATTATAAATGGTGAAATTTATAAATAATTTTAATAAGGGAAACTCAACATTTTATTGTTTCAAATAATTTCAGTATTTTGAAAAAATGGGTAATTGGATTTAAGAAAAGAATTACTACACTATGGAAGGTGTTATCCTATAAATTCGTTCAAAAGTAAAAGTTATAGACAACTCATCCTCATTTAATTTTCTATGATGCATTCCCACCCTTAATATTTATAGGAAATTCACAAAACATATCTACTATTTCATCACATTGGATCCACATGAGATGTATATTTTTATTTATCACACATTAAGGAATGGGTATTTGTGAAAATAAAACTCCTCAATTATATAATAACCCATCCACCACCCATTCAGAACAAAAAATGAAATTATGATTCCTCAAAATAAGCTAAAAATAATATTTATAATTTTCATCCATTACACTTTTTAGAGGTCTTATTCTAAATAAGATGTCCTAAATTATTCAATAAAAAGAAATATTTCAATAAAAGGTATGATTTGATTTATGTAATTAAAAATTTATTATTTTTATTTTCCATTTATATTCTTCAAATACCTATTCTCGATACTGATTTATCACTTTAATAAAATAAAAAATAATCATCATTCTTCTGTTATAAATATATTACAATAAAATGAACTTCATATTAATTCTCATCCATTGATTATTACATTTTTTCAGTCAAATTAACCACCAACATGAAGAATGATATAAAATGTTATCAAGGATTTTTATGAAAAAAAAATAAATTTTTACTTGATATTTATAATGAAATGATATTTTATGTTTCTATAAAGTTAACATAACAATTTATCCCATTCCTAATAAACAACTTTATGTTTTTCAAAAATTACTAAAAAAAGTATGTTATAGATTGGAACCATACCTAAATCATTCATGGAATGAAAATGGAACATATTAAATCAAAATAGAACTATAATAATAATACATTTAGTATTGAAAAGAAGATGAAATTTTGAACAATAATCAATAAACATGATCACTATATAGAAATAAATAAGGAATATTGGGAACTATAATCAACAAATGATAAATATAAATTATAAACTATGAATTAATCTTGTAGAGAGAGATGAGGTACAGATGTAGATAGTGAAATGGTATACAAGGACCGAACTATAAATAACTCATGACATCGTTGATCTGGAAATAAATAAATGAAAAAAACAAACAAACAATAAAAATCACAAAGAATACCTTGCTAGGTTGAAGAAAATACGCTTTAGAAACCCTAACTACAACCAAACACCAGTGTTATGATGATGTTCAACCAAATGGAAGCAGTTTATTAGTGTGATTCATGTTTCGATTAACTGAGGAGGTGCACCGATGGTGGTTGGCTTCCCCTGAAAGCTTCTGATATCACAAAGAGATTGTAAATGTGTAGGGTTTTTAAATAGATCAGGACCCTTTTATCAGTGCTTACAAATAAGCAGTGATAAAGAGTTTGTTTATCAATGCATAAGTGATAAGCACTGATAAAAGGAATATTTATCAGTGATTTTTTAGCATCGATAAAGGTAGTTCTTTATCAATGCTAAAAAAGTGCTGCTAAAATCTTTATTTATCAGCGCTTTTTTTAGCACTGATGAACACCCACCTTTATTAGTGATTATTACTTAAGAATTGATAAAGGATTTATAATTACAATTATAAATAAAAAATAGTAAATAAATATATATAATAAATAAATATGTATAAATATAAATATATTAAATATATTCTTTTTTTAATATATTTATTATAATTTTATAATGATTTATTTCTAATTATATAAATATTTTTGAAATATAATATTAATATCTAATTTTAAGTGCATTCATATGCATGTATTTTAAAAATGGGGGAAATTGAATAAATTAAAAATAAGTACACATTAACAATATTGAAAATATGGATATGTTTTGTGTGTGTGCATTTCATATAAAAATGAATTAATTACATATATGTGAAATCAATATAAAACAAATTTGTTCTATATTAAATTGAAAAATAAAATGACACATTCAATTATATGTCCATTACACAATGCAATTAGTTAGTATTTTTAATTCATATTAATATTTAATTATAAACAACTATTCACTAAATATATGAATATTTAATGTAAATCACATATATATATTGTAATATATAATAAATATTTATATATATTAATATATATCTACATATTTAATATATACAGTGTTGGTCCTTAGGAGATTGTTGGCCCCTCACTCATTTTAATAATAACAAATCATGTCAAATCATGTTAAAGCATTTCAATCATGTTTATTTAAGTTAAAATATATTTAGTTATGATTATTTATGATCAAATACATATTTAACCCATTCTATGTCTATTCATGTTATATGTAAATTAAAATAGAAAAATTGGCTATGTATGAGTCACTAAGACTTACATAACAAGTGTGACACCGACAGTACAAACTAACTCACTGATACTGACAGAGTAAATGTCTCACTGATAGTTCAAATGAGACACTGATAGAAGGAATATCTCACCAATATAAGGAATGTCTCACTGATAGAAGGATTGTCTCACCGACAGTACAAACTTACTCACTGATAGATGACTCACTGACAGTACAAATGAGACACCGACAAAAGGAATGACTCGCTGATATAAAAAAATGAGTCACCAACACATTGAGTCATTGACACATGGAGATCATGAAAGAATAAATCACCAATAGAATGAGTTAGTGATATCAACATAAGGACTCATTGATATAAGGATTCACTGAAAGAATGACTCACTCATAGAGTCGTCACTGACAAACTGTTTAAATTTTCTTTTATTTAAAATTTTCTCTAATGGTCATATTTAATTGTTTTAATGATACTGATTAAATTAATTATTTTTAGAAACAATATTAATTATGATTTTATAATTATGAGGTGCACAACCTACCCCAATCATTCTTATTGTCAGGTTGCATGATATAAAATAGAAAAGCATGCTAACTGAAAGACATACTTGTAGACATACAGCAGAGGAATTGCCTAAGAACTCATGCTGAACCTACAAATAAAATGAGTAAGAAAACATGAGGCTTTCTCATTCATACTGATTGAACACAAAGGAGAAATTACTGTGAACCCATGTTCCAACACCACTATAGCAAACAATATAGAACTGAAGGAATAGAACTTCATCTTCATAGAAAACCATATCAAAATTCTTCACAACAATTTTTTAGTGTCTTTTTTTAGAATATGACTTAGTCTTAACATATGATACATCCAAAGAGTCCAAAGCTTCATTTCACAACACTAAAAGCCTTCACAACTCCATCTCCTTATTTCTGACTATGTTGTGTGCATTTTTACTAAATTTCAAGAAGTGTGTGTATCTATATGTTAAAAACACACAATATCCTACACTGAACTAAAGGTTATAAGATATCCTCACACAAAGATATTTTTACACCTATTATATCCCATGTATAACTATGGTAGAGTTTCTGTGTGACCCGGCTTTTTTAGTTCCCACATAGAACTGTGGTAGAGGTCTTTTGACCTAGATTTTTTGTGTATTCTTGTGTAAACCTCAATCTAGGGTGTGGATCATATATATATATATATATATATTGGTGGCAGGTGATCACCAAGGGGAGAGGACTGAGTCTCATCTTGATACTGAACCTATTATTTTAATCCACTGTGTTTTCAAATTCAGTTCACTCTATTCTAACTAATATTTCAGAAAATAATGTTTCACTTTGATAGTTAGTCTTGTATAGTATTTATAACTATTTTGGCTTAGTAGATTATATTCAAAAGTTATATCAATATCTCATATTTTTATTACTCATAAATAATCAATCATTTGAGAAGTTAATTGAACAATCATACTATTATAAATTTACAACTTTGATTAACTGGGTTGTATTGTTTTTAAATTGGGGGATTCATTCAATTAAGGTTTTTAATATAAATTTTTATAGGAACTAAATTTACCCCTATTTAGTGTCTTACACTGACCAACATTTGGTATCAAAGTTTATTTAAAATATTTTTCAAATCTTTTCAACTGTGATTTTAGATTTATTTTAATGATCTCTAAATTTTTTTTAGTTATAAATTTTTACCTCTTTAAAAATAAATTATTTATTATTAAATATATATAATAGACAACAAGGTTCTACTACCAACATACCTACCTACTTTAATGGAACTAATTATTACAAGTGAAAAATAAATATTAAAACGCACTTACAAAGAATGGGGTTTGATATTTGGACTGTAATAGAAGATAAATATGATATACCAGACATTCCAAGAACTACATGGAGTGATTCAAAAAAAAACAACTTACTATAATAATTATAAATATGTAAATTCTTTGTTTTGTGCATTAGGGGATGGAAAATTTTATAGAATATCTACATGTAAATCTACCTATGAAATTTGGGATACCTTAGCTATTTCAAATGAAGGAACCACTAATGTCAAAGACATGAGACTTAATACATATACTATTAAGTATTATAATTTCAAGATGAAGCCTGATGAACCCATTTTTGATATGTATCTTAGGTTCTATGAGATAGTCAATACAATGAGTACTCTTGAAAATCTAGTGGATTCCAATGAACAAATAATTTGGATACATAGATGTATACTTCAATTGTAGATAATAACCTCAATATCAATTAGATAATCTTGTGATATCTTTAAGTTTATAGTCAAGGAGTTGATAGGTATGTTGATGATGTGTGAGGAAGAATTAAAAGTCGACAAAGAAGAGTAGGATGAACCAAAGAGACTGTTAGTGGATTTCAAAACCAGTACTTCCAAACATAATGAAAAAGAAAGGATTTAAACTACTTATGACAGTATAAGTGATGAAGATTCACCAACAGATAATGATGAGGAAATGGATCAATTAGCCAGAAGGTATAAAAAGTTTTTTAGAAAGAAGTTTTTTAGGAATCCAAGCTAAAAAGCTAAATATGATAATAATGGAAAATATAAAAAGGATTCAAAAAGGAATGATAACTCAAATGAAATAGTTTTTCATTAATGTAGAAGAATTGGAAATGTAATGGCTAATTTTCCTAAGTTAAAATATAAGAAGAAATATGTGGAAAAAGATAAAAGATACAAGAAGGAAATGAAGGATATCTAGAGTTATTCTAAGGATAGCTCTAGTGAGTCAGAATCATCAAATGATCAGAAAGGTGACAAGGAAAACTTATGTTTCATGACCAACACATCTGGGGTAACCCTTGAGTATCATGTACAAAATTATTATTATTCTGATGATTAATATGTTTCTAAAAATATGACTAATCAAGAAATGTTTGAATACTGAAAAATAATTGAAGATACATGAAATTAATTTACAGATAAATATAAAATTTTGAAGAAAAAACACTCTCTCACCTCTACTATCAAATCTAAGCTTATTATAGATAAAGAAAAGAGTTCTCAATTTCTTTAAGAATATAATGTATTTAAGTTGTCAAATGAGAAATTGAAAAAGGACTCAGAGAAGTTTACCAATTGTAAAAATACTCTTACACAAATTCTTATTAAAGAAGTATCTCATAGGTATACTACTAGTATAGGATTCCAACCTGGATAGAGGAACATAGATAAAAAGAATTTTGTAACTAAATATTGAAAAATTATTTTTATGTACATAACTGAAAATTTTTCTGCAAGTTCTAAAACAGTAAAACCTTCTACTACTTATTGTTTTTTCTGGACCAAATAATTTTTATTTTTAAAATACATTACAAAATTATTATATAAGACCTATGAAAAAATTATGGGTTCCAAAAGCACTTATTACTAATGCTAATGGACCCAAACAAATTTGGGTGCCAAAATATTCTATTGTTTGATCGTTTTGTCGGGAAACATTATGAAGATCTCCTATATAGGACTATGGTACTTGGAAAATGGATGTTCAAGATACATGATAGGACATTATTCATGCTTTAAAAATCTAATAATGGTTGATGGAGGGCATGTCACTTTTTGTGGCATTGCTAAAGGAAAAATAACTGGCCTTGGCCAAATTGGTAACTCTAATTCAGTTTTAATTTACAAAGTACTTTTTTATCATGGATTAATTTACAATATTCATAGTATCTATCAGTTGTGTGATGATGGTTTTAATTTTAAATTTGAAAATGATTAATGAACTCTTTTCAATTCTAAAAATGAATTAATATTTACTACCTTTGGGAATGAAAATGTGTATGTTGTAAACATAGATTCCTTAGTGTCTCAAAATGTTTACTGCTTATGTTACTTTGACAAAGAGTATTGTCTCTAGAATATAAGATTAGAACATTGTAATATTCATTCTCTTATAAATATTACTAGGAAATGACTAGTTAATTATCTAACAAAACATGAGGTTACAAATGAAAATTTATGTAATCCTTGTCAAAAGGGTAAACAATATAAAATATATTTCAATACAAAGAATGATGTTTCATCTTCTCAAACTTTTTATTTGGTTCACATGGATTTTGTTGGACCATCTAGAGTTCATGTCTAAATGGGAAGCATTATGTCTATGTTCTAGTAGATGAGTTCTCTATATACACATGGACATTCATTCTTTCTCACAAAATTGAATCTTACTGTTACCTCAGTAAGTATGATAAAATAGTAGAGAACCTAATTGTACATATAATTATAACCATTAGAAGTGACCACGGTCCTAAGTTTGAAAACCAAGATTTTGAATATTTCTCCTCAAACAGTGGATATATTCACAACTTCTATAATCGTAGGAAACCAAAATAGAATGGTGTTGAAGAAAGAAGAAATAGAACATTACAAGAGATAGGACAGACTATTCTTAATGAATATGTTTTACCTATCTCTTTTTTGGGAATAAGTTTTCAATATAGTTTGTTATATAATTAATAGATTCTTAATCAAACCAATGCTTAAGAGAACCCCATATAAGCTATGGTATAGTAGGAAACCAAATGTTATTTGTTTCAATGTTTTTGGTTTCAAAGATTATATCCTTAAAACTAATGAATATCTAGAAAAATTTTCATCCAAAAGTGATGAAGGAATATTTCTAGGCTATTTAATCTCTAGTAAAGCCTATAGAGTATTTAATAAAATAACTAAGTTTGTGGAAGAATCTATACATGTTAAATTTGATGAAACAAAACCACATGAACTCAAGACCTCTCTAAAAAATATTGAAGATGATTTTTCCAATCTAGACATAAATATAAAATCATCTAACCATTTTGTGAATAAACTAGTTAAATCATCCAGTTCTGGAAATTATCCAAACTCTAGTCACGATGAACCGAAACTACTAATGAACCTTAAATAACTATCAATTGTTTTTCTAGACCCACAAGGATCCTTAAGACCCATTATTTATACAATGTTTTGGGGACCAAAATAAATGGACATAGACTAGAACTTCTCTGAGAAACCAGGTTGAGCATCAATCATTTTTTTCATAGCTTAAACCTAAAATCAATAATGATTCAATCAATGATTAATTTTGGGTAATGGATATGCAAGAAGAACTGAATCAGTTTGAAAGAAATAATGTTTGGAAACTAGTGAAAAAACCTAAATACATCTTGAACATAGGCACTAAATGGGTCTTTAGAAACAAAGTAGATGAAGTTGGAAATACTGTAAGAAATAAAGCTAGATTGGTTGCACAAGGTTATAGTCAAGAAGAAGGGAATGACTGTGATGAATATTTTTACTAGTTTCTAGACATGAGGCCATTAGAATGTTGCTTGCATACATAGCACTTGTTAATTTCAAACTATATCAAATGTATGTTAAGAGTGAATTCATAAATGGATATATATTTGATGATGTTTTTGTTGAACATCCCATGGTTTTACAAATCCTCAATTTCCAGATCATATTTTTTAATTAACAAAGTTTTATATGGTTTAATGTAAGCTTCAAGAGCTTGGTATGATACACTACGTAATGTTCTTATTTCAAAAGGTTTTACAAAAGGTATAGCTGATCCAAATCTCTTTATAAAAAGAATTTATAAAGTTGTTATAGTAGTTCAAATCTATGTTGGTTATATTATTTTTGGATCATCGAAAAATTCAGTATGTATTTATTTTTAAAAAATGTTAAAATTGAATTTGAAATGAGTTTAATGGGGGAACAAAAATTATTTCTTGGATTTCAAATCATTAAAAATAAAGAAGGTATTTTTCTAAATAAGTGTTAATATACTAAATATCTTTTAAAAGGTTTGGATTTGATGGTACAAAAAATTTTGATACTCCAATGAGTACCACTTGTAAGTTATATCTTGATGAAAATGGTAAACATGTTGATCAAACCACTTATAGGGGAATGATTGGGAATTTATTCTTCATAAACTCTGGTAGGGATGACATTATGTTTAGTGTGAATATGTATGCCCATTTTCAAGATAACCCTAAATAATATCATCTAAATTTTGTTCAATGAATTTTGAAATATCTCAAACCAACTTAGGCTTGTTATATCCTTTAGAACTACCTTTTGATTTAGTGAGTTATTATTGTGCTGATTTTGGTGGTTGTATGTTAGATAGAAAGAGAACGTCTGGAACATGTCACTTTTTGGTAAAGTCTATAGTTTTGATGGTGTAGTAAAAATCAAAATTGTGTTTCAATATCTACCACGGAAGATGAATACATAGATACTGGTAGTTTTTGTGCTCATATTTTTTGGATGAAACACACTTTACTAGACTATGGATATAAATTCAGACATGTCCCTATAAACTGTGAAAATAAAAGTGCTATTAACATCTCTATAAATCTTATTTTTTAGTCTAGAACAAAAAACTATTGAAGTTCAAAATCACGTATTAAGAGATCATTATCAAATAGGTGATATAACACTAGAGTTATTGGAACTGAACATCATATTTTTGACATATTCACAAAGCCATTGAAATTTGAATGAATGACTTAAATAAAACATGAATTAGGGATGATCAATTTATAAAGTCCCTATGTTGATAACTCTGTGAAAAATTAGTGTAGATGTCATTACGACTCTGACAATGTCATGTAGAAAACGTCATGATGACACTAAATTGTTTTCATGCCAACACTTGGTCATGCTGACACTGAAACATTGTCATGTCAACTCTAATAGTGTCATGCTAATACTGTCAGGGAGACACTGATAAAACCCATTGTTTTATCCATTTTATGTTTTAACCAAAAAGACACTGTTTCATTTAAATCATTGAACTCAATTTATGAATTTTTGATCTCTACGCCCTAAATGATATAAATTCATGTTGATCCACTCTACTAATAACCCTTTATTTTAACCCTTATACTCTCCTACTGTTTCTCTTTAACCTCAAAATTTCACCTACCATCATTCAAATAGATCTGATATAAGGGTGAGTGTGAAGCGCACACTCAAAGGAGGACCTGGAGATGAATCACAACCTACAAAAAGGCAGAATGGAGAGTTGAGAAGATCTCAGCCTGTCAATAAAACTCTTGAGAATCAGGTAGTAACCCCCAAAAAGGAATTTATTGCTGAATATCTATTGAAAGGTAAGTCTTTTTTGTTAAGGGTATTGCATAACCAAGGATGTATAAATTGGTTTTTAGATAATTATAGGCCTTATTACCCAAATATTTTCCAATGATTTTATATAAATGCAGAGTTTCTTCTAGAATGAAGTGAGGTATTCTAGGTAAAGTCAATTGTAAAAGGAAAAATAATTTCATTTTCTTCTAGGAATTAGGAAGATTCCCTAAGGTACTTAATGATGGAATATATGATGACTACCAAGGAAATAATACGCTTATAAGTTATTTTTTCTTCTATGAGATAGATCTGAAAAGATTACTAGAAATGAAGATCACATGATGCCTATATCTACTAAACTATATGGTGAAAGTAGGTTGTTGTTTACATTTATTCAGCATCGAATTTGTCCCAGGAAATGGGAATTTGCTTCATTGATGTATCAACACATGTATTTGGTGCATTTGTTAAATAAAGGAGTTAAAGTTAACCTGTGTAGATATATTGTAGTATATATTAGTGAAATGATCAAGACTTATTGAAAGACAGGTAATATTTTCTACCAAAGGATGATATCTTCCATGTTCAAACTGAAAGGTTGTGTGAGTGAAGATGAGGATAAAATTTGTCCCTATACTGTAATCTTGTTGAGAAAATAAATATGTAAAACGGTGAAAATTCATTATAACCCCGAGAAAAATAAATTGGTTAGAGATGAGGAAAATCTTTAAGAGAAATTCAACTTTGTTGACCATCCAACTAGGCCAAAATATATAGTGGACCTGGGTCAAAGAACAGAAGATGATGAAACTACCTATTTGGATGAAGAAGAAGATGCTACTTTTGATAGGGAATACCGGTCTCCTTTTGATGATAGGAGTGACCTAGACATTGCTGAAAGCCCAAGAAGAATGACCTATAGACCACCAAGTCCACCTCTTTTCCTACCATCAAAAGAACCAATTTTAGGTGATGATGATGAAACTGGAGAATCTGGTAGTGCTGAGTATGTGAGAAGATAAAATGGGTTAGATGAGGATTCTATAGAAGAATAAGAAGATAGAGTAGGAGAAGATAATGGAATTTGGTATGATCGTATCTAATAGGAAGAATGAGAAGAATATGAGAATGTAAATGATAGATATTATAATAATGATCAAGGGAGTGGATGTGATAGTGGCTCTGATCCACCTGATGATGATCAAGGTGATAATACTGAGCATGCTCATAATGTGGATCAAGAGAAGATTGTAGATTCTCATGATCAAGTAGAAGCTACTACTCCAGATGAATAAAAAATAGTTCAATTGGGGGATTCAATGGGAGATCAGGTAGTCCAAGTACCATAGTTGGTTTATATAGAAGAAGATATTAAGTTGAGGGGGTGAAAAAGTAAGAGGAGATCCAGTTTAGGGGGAGCTTCAAGATAAAAGATCTCAAGTTAAGGGTGAAACTCTAACTGAATGATTAACAGTTAACAAACTCACTCTTTTGGAATACTTTGTGTTGTTTGAATAGAAAAAAAATCATGGATATGGTGTCCTTATCTTGGAATATTATGATTCAAATGTTGAAGATGATAGAGTAGTTCTAATGAAACTAGTGGTGGAGGATCTTGTACACTCTGAGAAACATCCAACAGGTGCATCGTCTTCTACTCCTGCACCTTTAGTAGTTGAAATTCCAAGTGACTATGTCACTAGAGATGATTTTAATAGTTTCATGGAAGAAATTATCTCCACCGTTAGAAGTTTTTTCTTTTCCTATTCCCACGTTGAGATTGAGTGAAAGTGATGAAAATCTATTCTATGGAAATATTATTGCTCAAGTGAATTCCAAACTAATGGAACTCATTGACGCTATTGTGACAGACAGTCAGAAGCCAAGAAATGAGTCGACTGCATTGGTTTCTAATATCAATAGTTTGAACTCTGGGTATAGGAAATCCATTTCAAGAATCATTAAAGGTCTGGAGGATATTATGTTAGGCGAAAGAAGTAAGGGAAGTGATGGCAATAGGGGGGTGAATTACCTTTTAAAAATTAATTAACAAATTAAAATTCAAAGTTAAAGTGCAGTGGAAATAAAGAGGCAAGACACAAAATTGATAACGGAGTTCGGCCAAAAACCCGGCCTACGTCTCCGCTCCCAAATAAACCGTTGAGATATTCTACCGCTTTCTTTTCAATGGTTTTAGCAAGAAACCCACTAGGATTTGAGGTAGCACTAGAACCTATTACAGCTTGCTTTTGGTGGTTAAGCAAGAACCCACTTGCTTTTAATGGTTGAGCAAGAACCCACTAGCCTTCTTACAGGTGAAGGCTAGCTCACCTATGACACAATCCTTTTAAAAGGAAAGGCTTGAAGAAACCTCTTCACACCTTAGTGGTGATGTGAAACCCAAAAGAAAGAGGGATGAGAAAAGGTGTTGGGGTTTGTAGGCACAAACCCAAATTTAAAGCTCAAAATAAATATACAATAAAAACCGTATATGAGAAGAAGCCTTGGGAGCCTTTGAATGATTGGAGATGTTGAAGGCCGCTTCCAAGCTTCTTTGGTGGAGCTCCTTGGATGTGGAAGTTGTTGGAGCACTTGGGGTTCCTTTGAAGGAAGTCGCCGGAGGTTGGCCAATTGATACAAAATATGTATGTTGGCTTCGTATATGATCTGGTATGTGTCCGGGGCTTCCTTGGCCTTTATTTATAGGCATGGAACCCTTGGGGAGTCTTCGGAGCCGTTGGAGAGGGCCTCGGAGCCGTTGGAGGCCAAATGGGAGTTGACTGGTCAAAGCCAATGGTTAGTTTGACTGGCTCCACCGGCTGACCGGTACAAGGCCACCGGTTGGCCGGTGTGTGAAAAATTGAGGAGGATTTCTGTCCAGGGGCCACCGGCTGGCCGGTGAGGAGGCCACCGGTTGGCCGGTGCCTTGGCAGTAGCTCTGCCTTCTGTGCAGGTGCCACCGGCTGGCCGGTACTGAGGCCACCGGTTGGCCGGTGAGAAGGCAGTAGCAAACACTATTTGGAGAGGGTGCCACCGGCTGGCCGCTGGTGTGGCACCGGTTGGCCGGTGGTCTGGACAGAAGGATGCCTTCTGTCCAGGCTCCATCGGCCGGCCGGTGGTGAAGCCACCGGTTGGCCGGTGGACTGATTTCAGTCCAGTTGTGCCTTCTTGCTTTCTTGGCCCAATACCTTGGCCACCTGAAATCATGCCTATCAACCAAAAACACTTAAAACAATATTAGATAAATAATTGAGTGATTGTGATCATGAAAATAAAACCTTGAGGGGTACGAGAGGTACAACAATCTCCCCCTATTTTGATGATCACAATCACCGAAATAAACAATGTAAAAGTGAAATTGAAAGGAATGCTTTAAAATATTTTTCCCCCAATCAATCAATAATTTCTCCCCCTTTGTGATTATCAAAATAGCACGGGGCATAAAACTTGATTGAGGGAAGCGATGAAAAATGAGATTTTAAATCAATTGAAAATGATACCAATTGTTGAAAATTTTGAAATGAAAAATGAATAACAGTTTGAATTGAATGTTTTGAATGAAAATTGAAATGAAAAATAAACTGAATTGAATATTTCTAAATGAAAATTTTGATACCAAGAGTTGAAAAAGAAGGTTTGAATTGAAAGTAAAAAGTGTAAAAGGGATTTTTCAATCCATACCAATTTTCGTAATTGAAAGTTTGAATAGAAAGTTTTGAATAAAACAAAAAATCTTAAACAAACCTAACTCCCCCTAAATAAAACAAAAAATCACCGGGGAGAAGATTATCAAATCGAGACAAATTTTGGCCCGGAGAGACTCGCTAGAAGGGCTTTTTCAATCCATACTTGCCTAGTGGCGGGTCTTCTCCTATAAAATTCATCATTTAAGAAAATCGTTTTGGGCCTACCATACCGGGCATTTTTACAATTGCACTCATAGATTAAGTGCCCGGGTTTTTTTCAATAATTACAAATTTTAAATTGGGAGCTCCCCCTTACAAAAATAGTTGGAGAATGGGAGGAGGAAGCTTTCTTGGAATAGCCAAGCCCTTGGGTGGTTCTAGCTACGCGTTGGGAACCAAGAAAATTGTTCAAATTTTGTTCCCCTTGGGTGAACTTGGCTAAGGATTCCCTTAAATTTTTGATTGTTGATTCCATGGAATCAATATCGGGAAGATTTTGGATTTTGAGGGTCAACTCTTCCTTCTCTTTAAGAAGTTGTTCTTTTTCGGAAGAGAGTTTTTTGAAATTCTTTTTTAAAGCAACAAATTTGGAAGAAAGTTCGTGAAAACCTTCCTCTAATTGATCTCGCGCATGTTGGAGATCCTCATAAGACATGTGATTAAAAGAATTTGAATTTGAAGAACAAGAGGAAGAGGAGTCGGAAGATGTTACCTCATGGAATTCCATTAGGCATTTGTTACCGTTGTCGCTTGAGGAGGAGGAGGAGGATGATGTGGAGCTATCACTCCATGTGGCTTTGAAAGCCTTCTTCTTCTCCTTTTTCTTGGCCTTTTTCTTGCGGGATGGGCAAGCGGGCTGGTCATTGCCTTTAGTACCTTCATCGGTTACTTCTAAAAGTTTCCAAATATCATAAGAAGATGAGCAACTAGAAATGCGATTAAATTCATTACGGTCTAACCCATAATGAAGAGCATTCATGGCTTTGCCATCAAGCTCAAAATTTGCAATGTCTTCGGGGGTCCATTTGGATTCATCGGGAGAGGAAAAAGAATAACCATGCATGACAATTTTATAAATGGGATAACCTATACTTCTAAGAAAAGCGGTCATGCGGGTTTTCCAATAAGTATAGTCGGTTCCATCAAAAAATGGAGCACAACCCAAAGAATAGCCTTCGGGGGCGAAAGCGGTGGATGCCATCACAATGGATCATTGATTTGAAACCGGTTAAGGTATTACTCAAATTTTGCCTCTGATAACAATTGTTAGGCGGAAGAAGCAAGGGAAGTGATGGCAAGAGGGGGGGTGAATTGCCTTTTAAAAATTAATTAACAAATTAATAATCAAAGTTAAAGTGCAGCGGAAATAAAGAGGCAAGACACAAAATTGATAACGGAGTTCGGCCAAAAACCCGGCCTACGTCTCCTCTCCCAACTAAACCGTTGAGAGATTCTACCGCTTGCTTTTCAATGGTTTTAGCAAGAAACCCACTAGGCTTTGAGGTAGCACTAGAACCTATTACAGCTTGCTTTTGGTGGTTAAGCAAGAACCCACTTGCTTTTAATGGTTGAGCAAGAACCCACTAGCCTTCTTACAGGTGAAGGCTAGCTCACCTATGACACAAGCCTTTTAAAAGGAAAGGCTTGAAGAAACCTCTTCACACCTTAGTGGTGATGTGAAACCCAAAAGAAAGAGGGATGAGAAAAGGTGTTGGGGTTTGTAGGCACAAACCCAAATTTAAAGCTCAAAATAAATATAAAATAAAAACCATATATGAGAAGAAGCCTTGGGCGCCTTTGAATGATTGGAGATGTTGAAGGCCGCTTCCAAGCTTCTTTGGTGGAGCTCCTTGGATGTGGAAGTTGTTGGAGCACTTGGGGTTCCTTTGAAGGAAGTCGCCGGAGGTTGGCCAATTGATACAAAATATGTCTGTTGGCTTCGTATATGATCCGGTATTTGTCCGGGGCTTCCTTGGCCTTTATTTATAGGCATGGAACCCTTGGGGAGTCTTCGGAGCCGTTGGAGAGGGCCTCGGAGCCGTTGGAGGCCAAATGGGAGTTGACTGGTCAAAGCCAACGGCTAGTTTGACTGGATCCACCGGCTGACCGGTACAAGGCCACCGGTTGGCCGGTGTGTGCAAAATGGAGGAGGATTTCTGTCCAGGGGCCACCGGCTGGCTGGTGAGGAGGCCACCGGTTGGCCGGTGCCTTGGCAGTAGATCTGCCTTTTGTGCAGGTGCCACCGGCTGGCCGGTACTGAGGCCACTGGTTGGCCGGTGAGAAGGCAGTAGCAAACACTATTTGGATAGGGTGCCACCGGCTGGCCGCTGGTGTGGCACCGGTTGGCCGGTGGTCTGGACAGAAGGATGCCTTCTGTCCAGGCTCCACCGGCCGGCCGGTGGTGAAGCCACCGATTGGCCGGTGGACTGATTTCAGTCCAGTTGTGCCTTCTTTATTTCTTGGCCCAATACCTTGGCCACCTAAAATCATGCCTATCAACCAAAAACACTTAACACAATATTAGATAAATAATTGAGTGATTGTGATCATGAAAATAAAACCTTGAGGGGTACGAGAGGTACAACATATTATTTCCCACATTCAAGTTCCTGATTTTACCGAATTCATA
The DNA here is from genome assembly GCA_963277665.1 of Viscum album. Classification (NCBI taxonomy): domain Eukaryota; kingdom Viridiplantae; phylum Streptophyta; class Magnoliopsida; order Santalales; family Viscaceae; genus Viscum; species Viscum album. The sequence goes on along the minus strand of OY728157.1, from coordinate 193,151,517 downwards.
TAGGATGTTTGAGACAGTGTGAAAGGGGAATCTAGATAAGAATCTCTTGTTTCTCACCCTCCATACACAGAAATGGTTAGAAAAATTATTAGATAAGAGCATCAGGCCTAGTTTGGTGCCTCTAGTTTAGAAAGTATTTCCAAAATTGTATAGAACACTTATCATGTTCATGATATGGTCATAATATTACCTAAGAGTGATGAAACTACTGATTATAATATCATAGATAAAGTGTACTATTACTTCGAGATGATTTATAAAAAAATCATCTGAAAAGAAATTTTAATTATTTGGTAAAGAATTTGAAGTTTCCCTTAGTGAAAAGATCTTTTGAGGATAAAGTTCAAAAATTGAAGGACTTCACACATATTCTTGTAAAGTTATTGGAGAATAAGGATGATTTTAAAAAGGAAATGAAATATGGGGGGAGAGATAATCATATATATCATCAATATGTGGAAGCCCTATCTTCAGGTTTAGAGTGAATCCATATTGGTTCCGGCTACTACACCTCTTATACAGACTACATCTCTTTCTACATCAATTCACCCTCCTCCAAAATCTATGTTAGTTGCTCAGGCTTTGAGCCAGATCTATCCTATAATCACAGAGTAGATCCATCCTCATGTTTCAACCAATCCTACCCCTGCTCCTTCTATTCCTAAAGCCATTTTACTTTCTCCCTTTATAATTCATTCAGATTCTCCAATCTCTCAGCCTCCATCCACTGAACCTACTATTGATCCTTTTGATAAAGGAATGGATAAACTAGATCCCCAGACATAGTGTGGATAAATTTTTGATAGGGCTGAGTATTTGTAATCTTTTTTATATTTCACTTATATTTTTTACTTACACTATACTATGTACTTTTGTTATCATTGAAATTTAGAGAACATGCATTTAATCTCTTTGATACATATTTTCATTATTGTTTTTCTTCTTGAATATTTTTTTAGTCTTTTTGATAATCCCAAAAGTGGGATAACACCAGCAATGATATTATCTTTTCTAAATCTCATTAAGATAAATGTGGAGAAAAGATAAAGGTGGAGAACATGAAGAATTATTTCTTTTACCTCTGAACCTTGTCTCTATTTTCAGAAATTTTATTTTTTCATAAAATAATTGATGGGAAATAGAAAGTGTAATGATTATATTAATCATAAATTAATTATACTTTATAATTCTATTATTTTTTATCATTAAAAGGGGGTGATTTTAGGCCCATAGAAAATTTTTATCCCCCCTATGGTTTTAATAATCACAAATCATGTCCAATCATGTCCAATCATTTCAGTCATGTTTATTTAATTTTAAATATGTTTAATTGTGATCATCTATGAAATAATATGTATTTAACACATTCTATCTACATTCATGTTATAAGACTATTAAAATAGAAAAATTGGCTAAGTATGTGCATCTAACACTGATAAGACAAGTGTGACACCAACCACACAAACTGAATCACCAATAATGATAGAGTAAATGCCTCAACAACAGTTCAAATGAGACATTGATAAAAGGAATGTCTCACTGATAGAAGGAATGTCTCATCGAAAGAAGAAATTTTTCACCGACAATACAAACTGACTCACTAATAGATGACTCAACGGCAATACAAATAATACACCAACAGAGGGAATGGCTCTCCGACAAAACAGAATGAGCCACTAATACATATAGTCACTGATTCATGGAGATACTGATAGAATGTATCACTGATAGAATGATTCAATGATACTAATAGAAGGACTCATTGATTGAAGGAGTCACTAACAGAATGACTCACCAACAGACTATTTAAAATTTCATTAATTAAAAATTATCTCTAACAATCATAGTTGAGTGTTTTAACACTAATGATTAAATTGATGCCTTTTATAGATAATATTAATTGGGATTTCATAAGTACTAGGTACAAAACCTACCCCAATCATGCATATTTTTTGGTTGTAGAATATAAAAGAGAAAAGCATGCGAGCTGAAAGACATACACAAAGACTTATAGTAGAGGACTCACAGGAGCACCCATACCAAACCTATGAAAAAAAGGAATAACACGTTAGGTATTATCATTTTTCCTGAATAAACACAAAGGAGAACATGATGTGAACCAGTGTTCTAAAACTTCTATAACAAAAAAATAGAACCAAAAGAATAGAACTTCACCTTTCCAGAAAACCATAGCACAAATCTTTATGACACTATATTTTCAGTGTTTTTTTCTAGAAGAGGTCTTTAGATTCACATCTACAACATCCAAAATGTCAAGAGCTACATTTCACAACACAAAGAGCCTTATAACCTCTATTTCATTATCTCCGGCTATGATGTGTGCCTTTTTAATACATTACATTATGTGTGTGCATTTTTCTATTAAACATACACTGTCTCCTACACTAAAATAAAGGATACAAGATATCCTCACACAAACATATTTTTAAACCTATTATATCCCATTTATAACTATGGTAGAGGTGCTATGTGAACTTTCTATTTTAGTTCCCATGTAGAAATGTGGTAGAGGTCTTGTGACTTGGACAGTTTGTATATAGCTATGTAAACCCTAATCTAGGGTTTGGATCAAAGATATATATATATCGTGGTGGTAGGTGATCACCAAGTGGAGATTACTAAGCATCATTTTGATACTGAACCTATTGTTTTAATCCGTCATGTTTTCAAATTTAGTTTACTCTATTTTATATCTTATTTCAAAAAACTACGTTTCATTTTGATAGTTAGACTTGGATAGTATTTATAACAATTTTTTTTAGTAAATTAGTTTCAAAATTTATATCAGTATCTCATATTGTTATAACAGAGATGTTGTACCATCTATGATAATGTAGTTTTCATAATCACTAATAATTTCAATATAATGATTATACTCTTTCATGCAATTTTAATATGTCGATGTGAATCAATTATGTCATATAGAACCATATACTTTAATAAGTCAATAGCATATATTCATGAATAAATATGTTTACAAATGTATTTATACATAAAATTTTTCATAACACTTAGTCCGGTAAGACAGACACTTCACAATCTTTCTAGATCCCCCGAAACTGATGGTATGTTCGACACACTAAAGTCGACATACCAAAGTAGACATACCGAAGTTTGACAATCTGAAGTTCGATTGACCGAATTCGACTGACCGACGTTCGACAGACTGAAGTTCGACACAAGGAAGTTGAAACACCAATGTCGGCAGACCGAAGTTTGACAGACTGAAGTTTGAAAGACCGAAGTCGAAATACTGAAGTTCGACAGAGAAAAGTTATACAGACTAATTTTTGATAGACAGATGTTGACACACCGAAGTTGACAGACCGAAGTTCGATAGAACGAAGTCGACAGACCATTATTTGATAGACTAATGTTTGACAGACTGAAGTTCGACACACCGAAGTCGACACACCCAAGTCGACACACCGAAGTCGACACACCCAAGTCGACACACTGAAGTCGATGGACCAAAATTTAAAAATCCGAAGAATGAAACACCAAAGTTGACACACTGAAGATGAAAAACCAATGTTACCAAACCCAATACAATATACTGAATATGTATCACTGATATTCATAAATAACTATTTAAATTTCATTAATTCAAATTTATTTCTAACGGTCATATTTAGAAAAATTAATGTTTCTGACATTATTTAATTTTTTCTATAGGTCTATCCCTAGATAGTATTAGGTACATGCACGTGCAAGGATCTTAATATCTAGAGGATTATAGAGTTTAAAAGGTCCTCCTATTTCATGTTAATGTAGTAGTATTACACGCTGAGACACAGACTTCAAAAATACAAAAAAAAAGAGGAACTAAGCGCTTGATATTACAAGAATATTGTAACAACAAACTTTATCCAAAAATCATAGTGTTCATCGAGACATTAAAGTGCTGAACCTTTTAACTCCAAGAAGTGGGATTACAAGAAACTATGATACTCTATTCTGATGAAAACTTCCAGAAGAAGACTCAAATACCATTTTCTCAACATCCATTGAGTCTAGAGCATTACATCACAACACACAAAAAATGCATAACTCTATTCTCTTTCTTAACACTATTGTGTCTTATCTTCACTAATTAAGAAGTGTGTATATTTTTCCTGTATAAAACACACTATCTCTGGAGAATAACATGAGGATATAAAACTATCCATATACTCAATTTCATCTTACACTTGTATCCCACATAGAAATGTGGACGAGATTTCTTGTGATCTATTTATTTTTATTTACCACGAATAATTGTGGTAAAGGTCAAGTGTGACATGGATAGTCGAGTGTGCTGTTGTGACCCCGATCGAGGGTGTGGATCAAAATATTATTAATAAAGAAAGTTTGGTGGCAGGTGATCACAAAGTGGAGAGGACTAAGTCTCAGCTTGAGACTGAACCTATTGTTTTTATCTGTTGTGTTGAATAACTTATAGTTCTTATGTTATATGTATTTCCTGCATTAAGATAACCTAAACATTGATAGTTAGTTTTGAAAGTGTTTACATCTGTTTTGAATCAATATGTTTGCTTTGAATGTTTTTTTAATCAGTAGGATAGTTAAACTGAGAACTAATCAATCTTATGAGAATCAAATTGAACCTTCATGGCTTTTATAATTTCACTACAAACTGAATTTGTGTTAAATTTTTTAGGGGGATATTATTTTTAAAAGAACCACTTTAACAGAAATTTTTATAGAGACTCAATTCACCCCCCCCCCCTCTTGAGTTATATACTCTGGCCAATATTTGGTATCAAAGGCTTATTTATTTTCATGTTTTTCAAATTATTTTCAACTGTGATTATAGTTGTATCTTAAGGATCCTAAAATTTCTGTCATATCTAAATTTTCAGTTCTATAAATTCTAAGTAATAATGGACACTAGAGTTGAAGGTGCTGCTACTAACATGCCACCTTTCATTAGTGGTAATAACTATGCTCAGGGGAAATTAAAAATTAAAATGTTTCTAGGGAGCATGCGACTTGAAATTTGGGAAACAATTGAAGAACAACATGTATTACTTCCTACTGCTAGGGAGACATGGTCTCAGTTGAATAAATCTACATATAATAATAACTATAAAGCAATGAATGCCTTGTACTATTCTCCAGGTGATGATTAATTCAATAAAATATCTTCTTGTAAAACTGCATATGAAATTTGGAATACTTTAGATGTTTCTCATGAAGGAACAACTAATGTTAAAGAAATGAGACTAAATTCATACACTATTAAATATGATAATTTTTAAATGAAGCCTGATGAACCTATCTCTGAAATGTATCTTAGGTTCAAAGAAATAGTTAACACTATGTGTCTTCTTGGAAAACCAGGGGACAACAAGGACCAAATCATGAGACCGCTTCAATTCTTACCAGACAGATGGAGGTGAACTTCTATTTCTATCTGAGAATCTTGTGACATAACCAAGATACTAGTAAAGGAACTAATTGGAAAGTTTATGATGTATGAATAAGAGCTTAAGGGGAATCAATATGTAGATGAAGAACCAAAAAAATTAGTAGCATTCAAGACTACTACCTCAAAGATAAAAGACAAGGAAAAAGCTCAATCCCTTATAGATACTTCCACAAGTGAAGACTCATACTATAATAGTGATGAGGAGATGGCTCATCCTGCAAGAAGATTCAAAAGGTTCAACCTAAAGAAGAAATTTTTCAGAAGTTCAAACTACAAGGGAAAGTATGATAATAAGGGACACTGGATAAAAGATAGAAAATAGAATGACAACTCAAATGAGATAATCTTCTATGAGTGAAAACAAAAAGGTCATGTGAAGGATGATTTTCCCAAGCTTAAATTTAAGAAGAAATATGAAGAAAATGGAAAAGGATATAAAATGGCTATGAATGCTACCCAGAGTGATTTAGAAGACAGCTCAAGTGGATCTAATGCTTCTGATAGTGAAAAAAACCATCATGAGAACTTATGTTTCATGAAAGAAACATCTAAGTTAACACTTAACTCTCCTATACAGAATGCCTATTATTCTGGGAATAAGAGTGTGTCACATAATGAGGATGATATTACTAAGAATGAACTATTTGAATATTTTGAAATGCTAGAAGATACCTTTAATGCACTCAAGGAAAAATATAAATCATTAAAGAGACAGCATGATTTAAATGCAAATTATAAGTCAAATGTAGATATTGAAAAAGAAAAATTCTCCCATATATTAAAAAAAACCCTAAACATAAATTATACAATGAACAATTAAAAATAGATCTTGAGATGATTATTGTAGGTAGAGATTCCTTGACTTAGTTGCTAGGAAAATATATTGAACCAAAATATAAAACTGGTCTAGGATATCAACTAGGATAGAGAAGGATCATTAAAACTAAATTTCTTCCAAAATCTGGACAATTAATAGCTAGTTCATGTTCTGAACTATTTCGTGAAAAAACATATTCTAAAGGACCAAACAAAGTGTTTATGTCTCAAAATATATCTGCTGATTATAGGAAATTTGTGAGACAATTATGGGTTACCAATGTTTTACTTTCTATCCTTTGAGGACCCAAGAAAATATGGGTACCAATGTTACCCCATGTCTAATCTGTTTTGTAGGTGTGATTCCTAAAGAGTTTTTATAAGACTATATGGTACATGGACAAGGGATATTCAATACATATGACAGGATATTAATCTTTCTTCAAGAGCCTAATCAATTTTGATGGTGGACACATAACTTTTGGTGTCAATGCAAAGGGAAAAATCATCAGCTTAGGCCAGATTGGTAACCCTAATACAGTGTTAATTTCCAATGAAATTTTTATTGATGGATTAAAGTACAATTTTCTTACCATCTCATTGTTGTGTGATGATGGTTTCAATGTCAAATTTGAAAATGATGCATGTAATATTTTTAATTCCAAAAATGATTTAATATTTATTGCATTAAAAACCGAAAATTTATAAGATGTTGATTTAGATTCTTTAGCTAATAAAATTTTTCTTTCTTAAATGCTTTTCATAAGGTATGTTGGCTATGGAACATAAGATTAGGACAATACAATGTGAACTCACTTTGGAAACTGACTAGGAAAGGTTTAGTTAGAGATCTACTTGAACTAGAATTCCCTCTTAACAAAGTGTGCAATCCTTGTCAAAAGGGAAAGAAACATATATTTTCTTTCAAACCAAAGAGAGAAGATTCTACTTCTCAACTGCTTGAGTTGGTTCACATGTATTTTTTTGGACCATCAAGAGTTTCATGTTTAAATGGGAATCACTGTTTTTATGTTCCTGTTGATTATTTTTCTAGGTCCACATTGGTACATTTTCTGGCTCACAAAATTGAATATTGTTCTAATTTTATTAAATACTCCAAGTCTGTGGAAAATTTTATTGCACTTAGAATTAATACCTTGAGAAGTGATCATGTCCGTGAATTTAAAAATCAGGAGTTTGAATCTTATTGCTCACACAATGGCTATAGTCACAATTTCTCTGCTCCTAGAACACCTCAACAAAATGGGGTCCTGGAAAGAAGAAACATGACCCTTAAAAAGATTACTCGAACTATGATTAGTGAGTATAATCTACCTTTTTAATTTGGGCTGAAGCTTTATATACAACTTTTAATACCATTAATAGAGTCTTGATTAGACCTGTTCTTAAGAAGACCCCCAATGAATTTTGGAACAATAGGAAGCCTAAGGTTAACTAATTTAGAGTTTTTGGTTGCAAATCCTTTATCTGTAACACTAAGGAAGATCTTGAAAAGTTTTCCTCCAAAAGTGATGAAGGAATTTTCCGAGGTTACTCAATCTCAATTAAACCCTATAGAGTATTCAATAGGAAAACCAAATGTGTGAAAGAGTTGGTTCATGTAAAATTTGATGAGAGTGATCCTCATGAACCCAAAACCTCTCTTGAGTATCTTGAGGAAAATATGTCAATTCTTGACCTTAATGATAATGATAGTAAATCCCCTATAAAAGTAACCAATTTAGGTAATCATCCATAATCTACACTTGTTGAGTCTAAACTAATAAAAAATCCTAAGGAGTCTAGTTTAAATCTCTCTAAAGGTATTATAACTCTCAATAATAATCCTTTAGATGCTGTAGTATGTGATTTAAATCGAGGGAAAAAAACTAGAGCTTCTCTACGAAACTAGGTTGAAAATCATGCTTTTCCTTCATATCATGAACCCAAAAATATTAATGATGATATCAATGAAGAATTTTTGGTGATGGATATGCCAGAAGAATTAAATCAATTAGAAAGAAACAAAGTCTAGGAACTAGTTGCATGACCTAAAGACACCTTGAAAATAGGCACTAAATGGGTTTATAGGATCAAAGTTGATTAGTCTGGAAATATAGTTAGTAACAAAGATAGGTTAGTTGCACACAGTCATTGTCAAGAGGACGTAATATACTATGAGGAGACCATTGAACCTATTGCTAGGTTAGAGGACATTATGATACTACCGTCTTATGTAGCTCATATGAATTTTAAACTTTATCGAAGGGATGTTAAAAGTTATTTTCTAAATGGTTATATAGTTGAGTATATGTTTTTTGAACAACCCCTGGTTTTAAATATCCTAATTTTTTAAACCATCTTTCTAAAAATTCTAAAGCTTTATATGGTTTAAAGCAAGCTCCAAGAGCATGGTATGATTGACTTAGTTCCTTTCTTATTTCAAAAAGTTTTACTAAAGTAATAATAGATCCTACTTGGTTTATTAAAAGGATTTCCAAAGATGATTTGATAGTACAAATTTATGTAGATGATATAATTTTTGGATCTACTAAAAATTCTTTATGTACTAATTTTTTAAAAAATAATACAAAATGAATTTGAAATGAATTTAATGGGAGAAATTAAATATTCCCTTGGATTTCATATTTTTCAAAATAAATATGGTATTATTCTAAATCAATGTAAATATACTAATGATCTTATAGAACGTTTGGGTTTGGATGGTAGGAAAGGTAGTGATACACTTATGATTACCACTTGTAAGTTAGAAGCTGATGAAGCTAAAGAACCAGTGAATGAAACCAACTACTGAGGTATGATAGGGAGTCTGCTCTACCATACTGCTAGTAGAACAGATATTATGTTTAGTTTAGGCATGTGTTCTCGCTTTCAAGATAATCCAAAATAATCTCATTTAAATGTTGTTAAAATTATTTTCAAATATCTCAAATATACTCCCAACATAGGACTATTTTATATAAGAGGAAAACTGCTTGATTTAATATGTTATTCAGAACTGTCTTTGCTGGTTGTAAGTTAGATAGAAAAGAAACCTTTGGAACATGTCACATCATAGGCAAGTCACTAGTATCATGGTGAAGTATAAAATTGAATTCATTTTCATTTTCAACTGGTGAAGCAGAATACATTGCTGCTGGTAGTTATTGTGCACAAATTTTGTGGATGAAACACACTTTACTAGACTATGGATATCAATTCAAACATGGCGCTATAAACTGTGACAACACAAGTGTTATTAAAATTTCTAGAAATCCAAAATATAATTGTAAAACAAAGCATATTGATGTATGAAATCACTTTTTGAGAGATCATTATAAAAAAGTGATATAACTCTTGAGTTTATTGGGGATGAACATCGGCTTGCTGATATATTCACTAAACCCTTAAATTCCGAGAGAATGAATTACATCAGACATGAATTAGGAATGATAAATCAGTAACCGATCTCCTTGAAACTGATCCTGTCAAACCAATCTTCTTAAAACTGATCCTGTCAAACCGATCTTCTTGAAACTGATCATGTCAAACCGATCTTCTTGAAACCTATCCTATCAAACGGGTCTTCTTTAAACCGATCTTGGTGAAACCAATCTCCTGTGAAACCAATCATCTTGAAAAAAATTCTTTGACACCGATATATTTATTGACTATTTTTATGTTTTATTTTCTTTAAATAAAATGACAATGTTTTGTATTCTTCCTTTTATCATGTTTAAATTCGTATGTTTTACGATTTAAATCCCTAAATTATATATTAAGTCCAATCCATCCCGAACTTTCACCTTCTCTACTACCATAAAGACTCATACCTTTTGTCACACTGTCTCTCGACACTCAACCTCCAAACACAATTGGAATCTGAAGCTTCTTCATGGAAAGGACTAAACGCGCAATAGGAGAACCTAGAAAATATCCTTCAACTAAGCATCAAAAAGGTGATTCCAGTGGGACTGAGAAACCATGCTTATAAACTCGAGTAGTTATAGCTGAAAAGGAGGTGTCTATTGAGTGGCTTCTATTAAGAAATTATTTTTTGTTAAAAGAGCTGGAATCTCAAGGATGGATCAGTTGGTTCCCCATTAATGAAAGACCCTATTATCCCCAGCTAGTGCATGAATTCTATCATCATTTGAGTATATCACAGGATGAATCTGAGGAAGCAATGATTAAATCTATGGTAAAGGGAAAGGAAGTGGTTTTCTCATCTAAGTAATGGGATTAATTCTTAGAGGTTCCTCATGAAGGTGTCTATGCTGATTATCCTGGTAATATTCCACCTTTTTCAAATTTGGTTTCCTATGAAGATGCTCTGAAGGACCTGAATGGAAATGAAGAATATAGGAGGAATATTACAAATGAATTAGAAGGAGAAGTAATACTTGTTTATAAGTTCATACAACATAAAATCTTCTCAAGGATGGGATATTTATCTGATGTGAAATATCAGGATGTTTTCTTGATATTTTTGTTGAAACATGGAATAAAAGTGAATTAATTTTGATATCTTATGGTGAATATCTCTTATTTGATTAATCCATACAATAATCCATCCTTTTTATGTTATCCGAAAATGATTTATGCCATGTTGAAAAAATTATATTGTGTAAAAGATGGAGATGAAGTGATAAGTTCATGTAATGGATTTTATCTTCAGAAAGAAATTTGTAAGAGGATGAAAATCTTTTGGAACCCATGGAAGAGATGTTTGGTAGGAGATGAGGAAAGGTTGTATAAGGATTTCAATCCAGTTGACCATCCTTCTAGACCAAATGACCAAGTTGATCGAGGTCTCAAACTAGGAAAAGTTCCAGTTTATTCTGATGAGGAAGATAAGGCTGAAGTTCCTAGGAAAAAAGGCTCTCATTTTGATGATAGGAGTGATCTTGATATTACTAAAAGTCCCAAGGATATGACATATGGACCAGCTAGTCCACCTATGCAATTTCCTTAAAGAGAATCCTTATTAGGTGATGAAAATGAGGAAGAAACTAACGATATTGGAATTCATGGTGATGTTAGCAAACCAGATGAGGAATATGATGATGATGATGATGATGATGATGATGATGATGATGATGATGATAGTTATGATGGTGAGGATGGAGGAAGTGTTGAGCATGTGAGTGACTCTCTAAAAGTGGAACAATAGGTGATTTATGGATCCAGTGAGGAATCTATACATGGAGCTTGTGATGGTGTTGATCATGTTGATCAATAGGATGATGGTCATGGAGATGCTAAACATGAGGACATACCACTCCATCCTAATTCTGAAAGACAAGTGATCATTCAGGAATTGAATGATCTTATGGCAGCTAGACAAGAGGAAGAAGATTTAGTCCGAGTGCCTCAAATTGAGGAAGTACCTGGTGAAGCTGAAGTAGCTGGAGCTCAGGAAGAACTTGAAGTTCGGTTGGTTCTTGTTCCAAGAAAAGTTGTTATGGCCATAGACCAGGATGATGTAGTTGATGATATTGATTTTATTTCTGATCCTCATGGAAGAACGGTAAGAATTGATGTTGTTGATCCAAGAGAATGGACCTGTACTAGAGAGTGGAATAGTGATCCATGATATATTCTTTTTTGTTTGGAATATGTATCAGATGAATAAAGGGTGTATTCTCCTCCTACTCCATATGTCCGAGCTGACCCAGAACCTACTATACCTGTTACACAAGTTGCATCTCCAACAGTAGACCCAGTAGCTCAGGTAGTGCCTAGTAACCAGGTCACTAAGGCTGATTTGGAACAATTCAAAATTGATATTTTTTAGTCTGTTAAATCCTTAGTTGGATCCTAGAGTAAGGACTCCACCTCCATAAGTATCTCAGATGTTGATGCCGTAAAGATTACAAGAATATGGATTCGGGAGATTCAACTGAATCTTATTACTACAACAGAAACCATTATTAGACACACCACCTTGCTGAGAGAAGAAGTAAGAATGATGATAAATGAGTTGAATTCCTTAACCTCTAACTTAAAGACCTCCTTTAGTGGTGTTATTGCTGTAATTAGGAAATTGTTAACTCATCTACTCAGTGTAGATCTAAAAACGTTGAAATAAGAGCTTGAAAAAATGTGGACTGGACCATCCAGTTCCTGGAGTGGGACAAGTGTTGTTGCTGATTTGCAGTCTTTCAAGGTTATGATGAGAGAGGAATTTCAAAAACATCAGAGTGCTTCATACAAATAAAATCTTGAAAAAGTTCATTGAAATACAGATCTTCTGTACAATATGGTCAGACAGTGCACAAATGAAGCCACTGTAGCTCAGAAAGAGATTCTGGAAAAGGTGGATATGTATTTCACTAATATATACACCATGTATGATCTCATCAATAGCTTTATGTTTCTCGCAGAATATATTACAATTCCTCCAGTCACAGAAGCATTCAAAAAGAAAGTTCTCCAATTGAAAGAGTTTACCCATTTTCTGAGTAAATTAATGGAAAATAAGGATGACATTGAGAAAACCATGCAATATGGTGGTTAAATCATTAATGACTTTATCAACATGCTCAAACATTATCTGCATGTTTAGGTTGAGGCTATTATGGTCCCTCCAGCTACTTCACTTGGTAATGCCTCTCAGCCTCCTTCTCAAATGACTGTATCTCATGCTCTTAATCAGACTCAACCAATCCTTATAGAGCACACTCCAAGTCGGGAGTTGTATGAAAGGCGGACTACCCTTGCTGAAACTATTTCTACAGGTGTTTCTTTGCCTGGTGTTATCTTCAGACCACCTCTACCCTTTGCCACTCCCAAACCCTCTCTTTATCCATTGGATCCTTCATACAAAGTAAAATCTCCTCATCATGCAAACCCTTAATTATGGATTGTATCTTTTGAAAGGGATTTTATCTTTTTGTTATCCTTTTACAATTCTGCATTTAAATAAAAATCCTTATGGTGTTGTTTTTCCTTTTTCTCTCTTCCGTTTTTGCTAATCCCAAAAAGGGGGAGAAAAAATAAGAGGTATAAATTATATTTAAAGATAACTTAATTATCTGAGGGGGAGTTTTTCTGGTTTAGGACACATGGAATATACTCACCATAATCCATTTAGTGAGGGGGAGCTTTGTTTATACAATTTCAAAAACGGAAGGACATTAGTCATATTGGGAACTCTCACATTCGACTCTCACTTTCGGTGTCGTATGATATGTTGAGATATCTTTATTCTATATATTTTCATGTATTCCATAATTTGTGATTATCAAAAAGGGGGAGATTGTTGGACCCTCTATGATAATGTAGTTTTCATAATCACAAATAATTTCAATATACAGATTCTACTCTTTCATGAAATTTTAATATCTCTATGTGAATCAATTATGTCGTACAGAACCATATACATTAATAATTCAATAGCTTATATTCATGAATAAATTTGTTTAAAAATGTATTTATACATAACCTTTTGCATTACACATAGTCTTGTATGACAGACACTTTGCTATCTTTCAAGATTCCCTGGCACTGATTGTATGTTCGACACACCGAAGTCAACAGATCAAAGTTTGACAGACCGATGTTTGACAGACCGTAGTCGACAGACTGAAGTTCGATAGACCGAAGTTTGATAGACTACCATTCGACACACATAAGTCGACACACTGAAGTCGACAGATCGAAGTTTGATAGACTGATGTTTGAGAGACCGAAGTCGACAGACCAATGTTCGAGTGACCAATGTTTTACAGACCGAATTTCGACACACCGAAGTCAACAAACCAAAGTCAACAGACCGAAGTTCGACAGACCGAAGTTTGACAGACCGAATTCGACAGACCGAAGTTCGACAGACCAAAGCTCGATAGGCTGAAGTTCGACACACCGAAGTCGACACACGGAAGTCGACACACTGAAGTCGACACACCAAAGTCAACAGACCAAAGTTCGACAGACCGAAGAATGACACACCAAAGTTAACAGACCAAAGATGACACACCGATGATACCAAACCAGAGACAACATACAGAATATGACTCACCGATAGTCATAAATAACCATTTCCATTTCATTAATTCAAATTTATTTCTAACAGTCATATTTAGACAAATTAATGTTTTTCAAATTATTTAATGTTGTATGTAAAACTATCCGTAAACAGTACTAGGTACATTCATGTGCAAAGATCTTCATTTCTGGATGATCCTGGAGTATAAAAGGACCTCATCATTCATGTCAAAGTTGTAGTAGTACACGAAGAGACACAGACTGCATGAATACGAAAAAATAGGAACTAAGTGCTTGAGATTACAAGAATATTATAATAAGAAACATTCTCCAAAAATCTCATTGTACATTTATTCATTAAAGAGATGAACCTTTTCACTCCTCAATTCTGGATTATAGAAACTGCGATACTCTATTCTACAGACAACTTCTAGACAGTAGTGCAAAAAACGTTTTTCACATCACCATTTTTTACGTTGGTTATATATAACTGACGTGAAAATATGTGATATGTGGTTTTTTACGTCAGTTATTTTATAACCGCCGTAAAAAATACTAAGAGTAAATTTTTGACGTTGGTTATTTTAATAACCGACATAAAAATTCATACGTGTTGTTTTTTTACGTTGGTTATTCTATAACCGATGTAAAAAATGAGGCATCTAACAAATTTTTTACGTCGGTTGTAGAATACCCGACGTAAAAAAGATGGCATTTGAGGCCTTGTTAACGTCAGTTATTTGATAAATGACGTAAAAACCCAAACTGCCGAATTTATTATGTCAGTTATAATATAACCGATGTAAAAAAACAACACACGGCTGTTTTTACATCGGTTATAAAATAACCGACGTAAAAACTGTGGTTTCTGATGTTTTTTTTTTCGTCGTTTATAGAATAACCGACGTAAAAACCCAACACGCGGTTTTTTTTACGTCGGTTATAAAATAACCGATGTAAAAAATGCGTTATTTGATACATTTAAAATGTCGTTTATTATAATAACTGACAATATAAATGTTATAAAAATAGTTTATAATGTCGTTTTTTAAATAACCGACATTATAAAACATTTAAAAAATTTATCATGCTCTGTGGATTGTCATTTCTGATTTTTCAATCGACAGACCTGCGACTCGTCTCTCTCAAACAGAAGACCTAGAATCGACTCTTCGATCTCATTTCATTAAACTGATTTGGCCATCATCATTTATCATGTTTACTCTCCTCAGATCTATCATCTCCACTCGCAACACTCAGGTGAGCCTCCCACGGCTTTATTTCGTTTATTTTTTTTTTCCGGATAGTCTATATTTAAGTTTTGTGATTTTTTTTGTTTAATCTAGGTAAGATTATTCGATTTTGAATCATCTTAGCTCGTTTTTCCATCATCATATTATTTATTATCACCAGATCTATTATATCGACTCACAATATTCAATTAAGCATCACCTCTTTCTATTTCATTTTTTTTGTTTCACGGATGCCCTATATTTATGGTAATATTTGTAGTCATTGACAACTAATTATTTTATTCCCCTATATTTATGTAAATTATATCTAAACCATTGTGATACACCAATTCTGCGTACCCGTGTGATTTATTTTATAAGTATATATGGTTTCTCATGGTGGAATGTTTGTTTTCGATCC
The DNA here is from genome assembly GCA_963277665.1 of Viscum album. Lineage (NCBI taxonomy): Eukaryota > Viridiplantae > Streptophyta > Magnoliopsida > Santalales > Viscaceae > Viscum > Viscum album. Next base: position 193,135,607 of record OY728157.1, on the reverse strand, counting down.
ATGGTTGTTTCTATTTTGGGTATCACTTTTTTTGTTCCATAAGCTATTTACGTCGCTTATTTTCGTAGACTATTATAATTCTTCATGTTCTATTGAAACCCGATTCATTGAACAATAGATCATTTTAGACTTATATGAGATATTGTTCACGGTTCTCATTTTGAATAATGGCATGATACCAAAACTAGTATCTTGACGTTAAAATCCATATATATGCCAAAACTAGTAGCTTGAGGATAAAATCCCATGGTTATGGGGGACTATCTAGAGGGTTGGGGGCTTTCTAGGGTGTCCATGGAAGTGGGGGGGGGGGGGGGCAGTCTACTTGTGTCTGTGGGTGGGGGGGTCCAAGGGGGTGAGGGTGTCGAATGGGGTGGGGGTGTCGAAGGGGGTGGGGGGACTGTCCACGAGGGTGGGTGGGGGCCTCTGGGGGGTTTTCAGGGGGGGTGTCCAAGGAGGTAGGGGTGGGGGTGGTGTCTAGGAGGGGTGGGGGTACTGTCTAGAGGGGTAGGGGTTGTCCAGGGGGTGGGGGGGCTATCCAGAGGGGTGGGGGCTATACAAGGCGGTGGTGGTGTCCAGGGGGTGTCCACGGGGGTGGGGTGGGGTCCGATGGGTTTGGGGGGCTGTCTAGATGGTTGGGGGTTGTCCAGGGTGTCCATATAGGTGGGGGTAGTCCAGGGGGTGTGGGGGTCCAAGGGGGTGGGGGTGTCTAAGGGGATGGGGGTAGTCCATGGGGGTGGGGCCCTATCTAGAGAGTTTGGGGGTTGTCTGGGGGGGCTGTCCAGAGGGTTGGGGTGTCCAAGGGGGTAGTATGTGGGTGGTGGTGTCCAGGTGGGGTGGGGGTGTCCAGGATGGGTGGGGGTGTCCAAGGGGGTGGGGGTGATCAGGGGGTGAGGGTGGTGTCCTGAGGAGTGGTGGGGGTGGGGGATATCCAAGGTTGTTGTGGTGTCCAGGGGTGTCCAAGGGGGTGGTGTCAAGAGGGTTCAGGGGGTTTTCCAAAGGGTTTGTGGTGTCCAGGGTGTCCATGGATGTGGGGGTGGGGGGCTCTAGGGGTGTATGTGATGGGGGGTCCAAGGGGGTGGGGGTGTCTAAGGGGGTGGGGTTGTCCAAGGGGTTGGAGGCCTGTCCATACAGTTTGGGGGTTGTTCGGGGGGGGGGGGGGCTGTTTAGAGGGTTGGGGGTGTCCATGGGGGTAGGAGTTGGGTGGTTTTGTCCAAGAGGGGTGGGGTGTCCAATGGGGTGGGGGTGTCCAAGGGTGTGGTGGTGTCCAGGGGGTGTCCAAGGGGGTGGGGGTGGTGTCTAGGGGGTGGGGGGTGTCCATGGGGTGGTGGTGTCCAATGGGTGTCCATGGGTGTGGGGGTGGTGTCCAGGGGTTGGGGCTGTTCAAGGGGGGTGGTGGTGTCTAGGGGGTGTCCAAGGGAGTGGGGGATAAGTGTCAGTTGGGATTGAATATTGCATCGTGGTTTGTGAGATTATGACATTATGATTGTATTGTTTCATGGATATTAGTGTTTCAATATGATTATATTTGTTTATATATATTTTTACCAGTCATCGACTATGTGAAAATTATTGGTCATGGGGGACACCATGTCATGGTTTTCAAATATGCGTAGTTATCCTGACCCCATTGTGCTGTGATGATTGGCTTTACAATGTGATTTTCTTCATCCGAGTTTTTATTTTAAATTTGATTTGATTCTCAGGTTTACTCTATTTTCCCCAATTTTCTATCAACCATTGGAGTCCCTATGGTTTTCTTGGATTCCATGGAATTTAAAACTGTTATATCTAACTATATTTTTTTTAAAATCATATTCAAGCATATTTTTTTAAATACGCATAGATTTGTTTTATATTTCAAAATGCCTTTACATTAAAATTATGATTTTTGTCATATAAACATATATTTGTCTTATCAAAAAAGATGTATAATTTTGATATTTGTTATAGGTAATAATGAGTCGATGTTGAATTACAGCACATCAAATGAGAAATGAATATAAGGAAGGTGTTGATGCCTTTTTGGAATTTTCTAAATGAAATGTTCCAATTAGTGACATTTTTTCTATCCATGCCTAAAATGTTTTAATAGGAAGAAGTTGAAAAGTATTGAGGTAAATGATCATCTAATTTTTCATGGTTTTTATCTGAGTTACAGCCCTGGGATTTGTCCTGGTGAAACTTGATAGAATGTCACTGACGATGATGATTTGCAAGATGGTGACTCCGATGGAATTGAAGAAATGATTCGCTATATTGCAGCAGAACAAATTGAGATAGAACCGACAGTTGCGCGTCTATATGGTGATGGTGAAAAACCATTATATCCTGGTTGTAAATATTTTATAGTTATTTCTGTGGTGTTAAGATTTATTAACCTAAAAGAGAAACATGGATGGTGTGATAGATGTTTTATAGAGCTGCTGCAATTAATGAAAGTCATTCTTCCAAAAGATAATGATCTTACAGATTCACATTATAATTCTAGGAAAATATTATTCCATATGGGATTGGGATACAATAAAATACATGCATGTACGAATGGATGTATGATATATAGAACATAATATGAATTTCTGTCAGAGTGTCCAAAATGTGGGACATCACGGTATAAGGTGAAAGAAAAGTCACAGGATGATGTAGAGATTACAAATATCCCTTCAAATTTATTTTGGTATCTTCCTATAATTCATCATTTAAAACGTTTATTTTCTAATTCACATGATGAAAAATGGTTAAGATGGCATGCTGATGAGTGTTTATGTGATGGAAAAGTACGTCATCCAGCTGATTGTCCACAATGGAAGAACATTGATGAGCAGTATCCTACATTTGGAAATGAAATTAGAAATCTCATACTACATTTGTGCATAGATGGAATGAATCCATATCAGACCCTCAGTAGCACACAAATTTCATGGCCTGTTTTATTGGTAATTTACAGCCTCCCTCTTGAAGTTTGTATGAAGCGCCAATATTTCTTGTTGAGTATAATAATCTATGGTCCAAAGAAACCCATCAATGATATTGATGTTTTCTTGTCACCGTTGATTGATGATTTGAAACTTTTATTGGAGGATGGTATTAGGGTGAATGATTCTTATAAAATGGAATATTTTCAACTACATGAAGTGAATTTGTTCACTATAAATGACTTCACAGCTTATTGAAATTTGTCTGGATATAGTGTTAAAGGGAATAAAGCATGTCCAATTTGCGAACAACAGACTTCATATTGTCAATTTCATCATGGGAGGAAAACAGTGTACACGAGTCATCAGAAGTTTTTTCCTAGGGATCACACTTATAGAAGATTAATAAAGGAAATCAATTGCTCACAATAATTTGATATTTCTCCAAAAGCTTTATCCCATGATCTGTAATTTGAGAGGGTAAAAAACCTTGATGTGAAATTGGGAAAGACACAGAAATCTGGAAATGATAGACATATTTGGACGAAAAGGTCAATATTTTCTGAGCTACCCTATTAGAGATATCATGAAGTTAAACATAATATTTATTTCATGCATGTGGAGAATAATATCTATGATAGTTTTATTATAACATTGTTCGATATTAAAGGAATGAAAAAAAGATGGGTTGAAAGCAATATTAGACTTACTATCAATGCGAATACATTTGCAGTTAGCTCCGACTACCAATGGAAGATGAACATTTCTTCCCCCAGATAGTCATACATTATCAAAGAGGGAGAAAATGAGCTTTTTTCAGTGTCTTCATGATATAAATGTGCCTCAATATTATTCTTCAAAAGTAAAAAAAATTCTCTCATTGAAGGACTTGAAGTTGATTGGTATGAAACCTCATGATTGTCACGTCATGATGCAACAACTTCTACCAGTTGCATTTCATGAAATATTTCACATCCGTGTCAGAAAGACTATAATTAAGTTGTGTTATTTTTTCAATTCAATTTGTAATAAGGAGATTGATGTGAATTCTTTGAACAGTTTGGAAAAGGATGCAATCTTTATACATTGTCAATTGGAAATGTATTTTCCACCAACTTTTTTGATATAATGGTGCATTTAATGAATCATCTAGTTTGAGAAATAAAGCTTTGTGGATTTTTATATCTTCGTTGGATGTATTCTTTTGAAAGGTATATGAATATATTAAAGGGGTATGTTAAGAATCCTTATCGACCTGAAGCCTCCATTATTGAAAACTATATTTCTGAGTAGGTTGTAGAGTTTTGTACGAGCTACATAGTTGTAGCGCAACACATAGGTTTTCCTCCATCTCTCCATAAATGAGTTAATAATGAGGGAAAGGGGATTCGTGTCTTAAAATTCAAATCGTTGTCAGATAAACAGATGAAGAAGTTAGAATTATACATGTGGAATAACATATCTGATGCTCAACAGTATATCCCATTGCATATTAATATGTTGAAAAAATGTCATCCGAAGAAGAACGAAATGAGGATTTTGAATGAGCACAAGAAAACATTTTTGTCATGGTTTAAAAAGACATTTCCTAGTAGATCATATGTATCTGATACATTAAAATGGATAGTGGGTGGCACATGTTTAAATGTGATTACATGGTCTGGTTATGACATTAATGGATATAAATTTTATATGAAAGATCATGACAACAGAAGTACAGTTCAGAATAGTAGTGTATTGTTGTTTGCCGAAGCAATGCATTTTTCGAGTGCTAAGGACAAAAACCCAATTTCTACATCAAGTGCATATTATGGAGTGATTGAAGACATATGGGAGGTGGATATTTTAAACTTAAAGTTCTTGTTTTTAACTATGAATGGTTTATCAGTAACAATAGTATCAGATACGATGAATTTGGAATGACAATTGTTAATCTGAATAGATTGGAAGACACAACTGATTATTTTATAATGACAACACATGAGAAAAAAATTTCTATGTAGTAGATAAATCAGATATGCAGTGGGATGTTGTTTTACAAGGGAAAAACAATATGTCAGTGAGGATGAACTTGATGATGATGATAATTTATGTAATATCTCTACTTCAATGGAATGATTAAAATAACATAAGGATGAGCATGATGAAGACATGGTTTCTTCCATAATGAACGATCACGATAAAGGAATTTGGGAAAACAATCCATTTGAACATTCCTAAAATTACAGGTAACATTTGTTTATTTCTTGTTTACATTTTTTGATTTCATAAAATGGTAAATATTGTATGTTTTTTCTTTATTAAAACATGTATTAAAACAAAATAAGTATAGTTTTTTTTTGTTTTATTTTTGATTAGTTTACTTTATCATTTTTACCATTAAATTAATTATATATCTATTTTTTTGTTTAGTGAAAATTAATTTACCATGTTTACCATGATTACCAGGTTTACCATGTTTTAATTTTTTTTTGTTTACTTTATCAGGTTTACCATTACATAAATTATATGTCTATTATTTTTTAGTGATAATTACTTTACCATGTTTACCATGCTTACCAGGTTTACTAGGATTACCATGTTTACCATGTTTACCATCTTGAATATCATTACCATCTTTTCCTTTGTTTAACATGCTTACCATATTGACCATGTTTAATATTACGTAACCTAGAAAAATTTTCTATTTTCTGATTATAGTAGTATTAAAATATTTCAATTTGTATATTTTTGAACTAATGTTTGTTTTTTTGATTGAAGGATAGCGACAGATCAATCAGTTGATCAACCACATGATTTGGGAGATGACCATATTGGTCATACCTATGGGGATGAACATTCAAATGCTCTTCTTGATGTTCCCTGATATTCCTAATGTGCTCCGATTACTACGAAGAGTTCTAGAGTTGGTTAACGTGGGTGCACACGTTTACCAAAATTATCACTTGACTGTACACAGGATCAGTGGATACTCATTGAGTTTGATGAGGATGATATTTCTAAAGGTCCAAATGAAAAAGATTTTAAGAGGTTTGTATCCACTCAAGGTAAGAGCAAAGTAAGCATTTTGTATGATGACTGGAGAAGTGTGGACAAATAGATAATCTCTCAATTGTGGGATATTATTTTGGTAAGATCTTTCATTATTGTTTTCCTATTCTTTAATTGTTTCTAGTATATATAATATGTTTATCCTCTTCTTTATGAGATGACATTTGACATTCCTGAAACTAGAGGAGTTAGGAAGAAATGATTATCAATGGCTGCCAGGAGATGGAGGGATTTCAAATCAACCCTCACATCTGATTTCATTTTTTTCATTGGAGTCATGACAATCCATGTCGTATATATCCTTTCATAGATGAAGAAACAAGGAGACAATTTGTTGAAAGTAGAAGAAAAGAATCATTTTTGGTAAGGGAAATGTAATCATTTAAAATCATTCTTATATAAATAATCTTATTACTGGATTTGTTAATGATTTATTATTCTCAGTTTTTAGAAAAAAATTAAATATCATAAGGAGATCCAATCTAAAAATGTATACCCTCATAGTTTATCTCGGGGAGGGTATACATTATTGGAAGAACAAATGAAGGCGGAAAAATTTAAAAAACTAACAGTTGAGTCTTGAAGCTCTGGATAGGTGGCCCTTCCATCCCGTCCATCTAGACATGAAAAATGGAAGTGATCTTGGATGGTAAAAAAAGGGAAATATCTTTCAAAGGATTCAATAATCGTAAATGAGAGGATTGTAAGATATCTATTTTATTTATTAAAGTTAACTATTTTGTTCATATAATTTCAGTCAGTACAGAAATGTTCAGTAATTTAATACTGGATTCTCTTGAGGAGTAGAGCTCACAAGGGATATTTATAGCTGCTGGGAGGCATTATATTTTTTCTGAAGCTTTGGAAAATCACGAACATCCTAGTCGTGTACGACGATATCTGGCAGGTGTATCGGCGAGAAAAGTTTTTCCACGTTCCTCAACTACTTACATTGAGAGTGTTTATAAAAAAATAGAATCCTCAGAGGCTGAAGTTCATAATATTAATGCGATGATGGAGGAAAAGATTAGATTGTCAGTATAGTCTATGTTTGCATACACGCAAAGACAATATCAGACTGCAACTCCCACTCCTCCACCACCCCTTGCAGACCCTATTATTTATCCTCCTCCTCGGCCAGTAGCTCCCACTCCCACACCTCAGCCCGTAGACCCCATTTTTTATCCTACTCCTCTGCTGCATCTTGTTACTTATTGCGAGTTGTATTTTTATGATCCTCAACATCATATAGTTTCATATGGGATGGAATATTGTATAGGAGATACAGTTTATCATCAATAATTAGAGGTAGAGAATCAGAGGGTCACTGTACAGGATATTATAGATAGATCATCTCGAGTACTATTACCTACAGATGAGGTGATGATAGTTGGACAAAGCATATGCCATTTTTTAATTTGGCCATCCTGAATTCTTCGACTCATTACCATAGATGTATGTATGTTATATCATCTATTATTTTATTAAATTCATTTTGTCATTTGAAAAATAATATATTTTTCTATTTATTTTTATAGGAATATTTCAAAGATAAAGAAATAGAGTGTAGAAGACAACAAAGAAAAATGTCTATGACATCATATATAGATTCTAGTCGTCTTGAAGTATTGTCAAGATATTCAAATTTTTCGGCAGATCATTATGATTTTCCAATAGAGGCTTATGTTTGTGGATGTTCAATAACGGTGTGGATTATGAAAGATGATATCGTGGGTCTTTTTACTGGAGATAATTTGGGCATCAAAGTGGTGCATATTTTTTCCATTTAAGTCTTAACACCTTTTACCTGCGTTATATTTATTAAAAATTTATACTTATGTATGTTTTGTATTAGGTATATTTATAAAAATTTTGAGAAGATTGAGTGGATATATGTATATGGGATCATGGATCCACATTTTATTTCCCCTGAAGCATGTGCATTGGATGAGGAATAAAGAATGATTTATATTACTGAAAGACATTAACAGAATATAGTCACACAATGTTGGATGATGCCTTTTTGTGAGAGGTATGAAACCCATATCTCTCAAAGAGTTCATTATCATTTAACATAAAAACCCACTAAACATAATGTTTTTATCAGTGATCATTGGAGGTTAGGGGTTTTTTCCCAAGGGAGAAGACACATTATTGGATATGCTTTATCCAGGGTGATGTGCGGGAATGTTTTATGAAAATTTTGGAAAATTATGTTACAATTTCTCAATTGATTTCTATATTATAATAAATTTTAAATTTATCTCAATCGTATTATTTTGTAACAGGGGATGGGTCTACTTTCGAAAAAACACAAAGAAAAGGAGTGCGAAGATAGAATATGTAAATGTAAAGGTAAATATCCATTTATAGTTTGTACTATTTGATTTATTACATAAAAATAATATATTGAATTTACACTCATTCAAACAGAATTTTCATGAACAACAAGGCATCATTGAATAAGGATATTATAAGTTATGGTTTATGTATGAAATAATAAAAACTAGGACCGTTGTGAACTTTGACCGGGTAATATTTCCTTTTAAACATTGCCATAATATTTCATTTGATTTATTCATTATACACGTTAACTTATATCATTTTAATTTTAGCTATTTGATGACCCTAAACCCTATAGTGATGATTAAGTCAAACACTTACAAGTGGAATGGTCAAATTATTTTACAGGTTTGATTGATTTTTAGTTGATTGTGGTGTAAAATGTATTTTTGAATACTGTCATTGTAATTGTGTATTATGTAGTCGTTTAGGTTGGATTTTGTTTTTTTAATTTTAAATTGTATGTTTTGAATGTTATATATGTGAATGTTTAATATTTATCTACTTCTTGTTTTGGTCTACTTATGATGGTTTTTCTGGAATGGATTATGTTCTGGTGGGAGGGGTTTCAAGGGTGTGGGGGGTGTGTTTAATGGGGTGGGGGTATCTAGGTGTGTGGGAGGGTTTTCCGGTTGGGAGGGGGTATCCTGGGTGTCCATGAGAGTGGGGGAAGTCCAGGGGGTGGGATCATTTTCAGGAGGGTGGAAGGGTTGTCCAGGGGTGTGGGAGGCTGTCCAGGGGGTTTCCAGGGCTGTGGGGGTGTCCTGTGTGGTGAGGGGGTTTCTAGGGGTGTGGGAGGGCTGTCCATTAGGGTGGGGGTGGGTGGGTCCATGGTGTCCAAGGGGATGGGGGGGAGTCCAGGGGGCTGGGAGAGGAGGCGCCACCATCCCTCGGGGGGCTAAATGCCGTTGGAAGGTTTTCATCACTCCCACTTATGAATCATTTTGAGATATTAATATTCGCATGTGTAATTGATGACTACCTTCCAGCGTCATGCCCCCTGAGGGATGGAAGCCCCTCCTCTCCCAACACCAGCTGTCCAGGGGCTGTCGAGGGACTATCCATGTGGTGGGGGTAGTCCAGGGGTGTGGGGGTTGTCCAAGGGTGGTGGGGAAGTTCAGGGGTGTGGGGGTGTCCAAGAGTTTGGGGGTTTTCCGGGGGTGTTGGGGGCTATCCAGGGGGGAGTCCAGGGGTGTGGGGGCACGGTGGGGGATGTCCAGTGGGGTGAGGGGGTTCTAGACTATTTTTGGTAAAATTTTTGTATGTTTCAGGGGTGTCTGATGGATTTCCTTGGGTGTGGGAGTGTTGTCCAGGGGGTGGGGGTATACAGGGGGTGTGGGATGTCCAGGTGGTGGTGGTGGTGTCCAGGGGTGTGGGGGGTGTCCACGGGTGTGGTGGGGGCAGTCCAGTGGGGTGAGGGGGTTTGGTATATTTTTGGTAACTTTTTGGTCCTGTTTCAGGGGTGTGGGAGGGCTGTCCAGGGGTGTTGTAGTGTTGTCCAGGGGGTGGGGGTATACATGAGGTTGGGGGGTTGTCCAAGGGTGTGGGGGGATAACCAGGGGTTGGTGGGGATTTCCAGGGATGTTTTGGGTTTTCCAGGGGGTCGGGGGGTAGTCCAGGGGTGTGGGGTTGTCCAGGGGTGTGGCAGAGGCTTTATAGGGGTGTTTGGGGCTGTCAAGCGGGTGGGGGGGAAGTCCAGGGGCGTGGGAAGTGTGGTGGGGGTGTTACAGTAGGGTGAGGGGGTTTTGGTCTATTTTTGGTAACTTTTTGGTCTGTTTTAGGGGTATGGGAGGGCTGTCCAGGGGTGTGAGCGTGTTGTCCAGGGGGTGGGGGTATACAGGGGAGTGGGGGTATGTCCAGGGGGTGGTGGTGATGTCTAGGGGTGTGGGGGTGGCTAGGAGTGTGGTGGGGGAAGTCCAGTGGGGTGAGGGGGTTCTGGTGTGTTGTTGGTAACTTTTTGGCCATGTTTTAGTGGCGTGGGAGGGTTTTCCAGGGGTGTGTGAGTGTAGTCCTGGGGGGTATACATGAGGGTGGATGGGTTTTCCAGGGGTGTGAGTGGTTTTCAGGGGGTGGTGGGGATGTACAGGGGTGTTTGGGGCAGTCTCAGGGGTCTAGGGCAGTCCAGGGGTGTGGGGGTGTCCAGGGGTGTGGTGGGGGTTGTCCGGTGGGGTGAGGGGGCTACCCAGGGGGTCGTGGGGGGCTGTCCAGTGGGGTAAGTTTTAAATGTTATAAATGTAAATGATTAATTTTTCTTTGGTTCTTATTTTGGTCTACTTCTTTTTTTCTGGTATGAACTCTCTGTTTGGTTTCTAGGGAGAGCAGAGGAATGCATTCTATTAAAAAAATTGTTTTTTTACATCGGTTATTTAATTAGAGATGTGATAAAAAAAGAGGAAATGGTTTCTCAAGGGGGTTATTATATAACCAATGTGATAAACCATTTTCTAGGGGTTTATCACATCAGTTATTAAATAACCGACGTGAAAGACACCCCCCCCCCCCGTACTGATTTATCATGTTGGTTATTAAATAACTGACGTGATAAATCCTCCCCTTGGTTTATCACATCCTTTATTTAATAACTAACCTATTAAATGCCTGTGAAATGGTTTATGACATCGATTATTAAATAACCAACGTGATAACCCATTTTCTAGGTGTTTAGCACGTCTGTTATTTAATAATCGAGGTGATAAACACACCCTCAATGGTTTATCACATCAGTTAATAAATAAACGACGTGATAAACCCTCCCCCTAGATTTTTCTCGTCGGTTATTTAATAACCTCCGTGATGAAAGCCTGGGAAATGGGTTATCACGTCGGTTATTAAATAACCGATGTGATAAACACCACAATGTTATGTTTTTTTACATTTTTTTTAAATAACCGACGTAAAAAATAATATTTATAACATTGTCCATATTAACGTCGGCTAAAAATCGACGTAAAAAACGTTTTTTTTTTCACCAGTGAGAAGAGGACTCAAATACCATTTTCTCAACATCCAATGAGTCTAGAGAATTACTTCAAAAATCACAAGTAATTCTTAACTCTATTATCTTTATTAACTCTGTTGTGTCTTATCTTCACTAATTGAGCAATGTGTATATTTATTTGTATCACAAACACTGTCTCATGTGGATAACTGAAGGATATCAAACTATCCTCATACTCAATCGCTTCTTACACTTGTATCCCACGTAGAATTGTTGAAGAGATTCCTTGTGATAAGTTTTTTTATTTCCCACGAATAACTGCGTTAGAGGTCAAGTGAGACCTGAACAAACAGGTGTGCTGTTGTAACCCTGATTCAGGGTGTGGATAAATTTTTTATTAATATAGTAATCTTGGTGGCAGGAGATCACCAAGTGGAGAGTACTAAGTCTCATCTTGAGACTGAACCTTTTTTTTATCTGTTGTGTTGATTATCTTATAGTTCTTATGTGATATGTATTTCCTACATTATGATAACCTAAACATTGATAGTTAGTTTAGTAAGTGCTTACATCTATTTTGAATCAGTATGTTTTCTTCGAATGTTTTTCGAATCAATAGGATAGTAAATCTGAGAACTAATCAATCTTCTTAGAATCAAATTGAACCTTCAAGACTTATAAATTCACTACAAATTGACAGTGTGTTTAATTTTATAGGGGGATATTATTTTGTAAATAACCACATTAACAAAAAAAATTAGAGAGTCAATTCAACTCCTCTTGAGTTATCTACTCCGACCAACCTGAGAAATAGTCAATCATCTAAGAAATTAATTAAATTGTTAAAATATTATAAATTTATTAATTTGATCAATTGGGTTTTCTTTATTTTTTTAAAAAAATTGGGGGATTCCATCAAATAAATTTTTTAACAATTTTTTTATAGGAACTCATTTCACCTCCCTCTTGAGAGTCCTACTCCGAACCAACATAAAATATATTGAAATTAATAATCCTAATTATCTAATTAATAAAATGTTTAATATTTAATAATGTAAAATCAATTTATTCATTTTTATCAATAATTATTTAATTGATAAAATCTGTAATATTTTTTTTAAATAAATCGTTATTTAATTTTTTATTTATTTAATTATTTCATTTTATTTATTTGGACCTTTATCAATGCAAAAAAATAAAGCACTGATAAAGGGTACACTTTATGCGTGCTAAAAATACGGGATGATAAAAGGTACCATTCATCAGTGCTAAAAATAAAGTGTCGATAAAGGATCAATTTATTATTCCTAAAGAAAGTGATGATAAAAGGATTAATTTAATTGTGTTTTCTATAATGCTAATAAAAATTCCATTTATTAATTATTTTTTAGCACTGATTAATACCATCACTATTAATGCCAGTTCTGTAGTAGTTCCCTTAATTGGTAATAAAATTAAAATAATCAAGAAACCTAGAAAATTACATAAAATTTCTCATAATCATAAATGTACGGTTAAGTAGTTATATAAACATATAATATAGGGATTATGAGTCAAAAACTTACCAATTTAAACCTCTTATGTTGAATGGATTGTGAAACCGATGATGAACAAATAGGATTCCACTCCTTAAAGAAGATGGAATAAAAAAGAACAATGAATGGTACCTTTGGTTGAACAGGAGGAAATGAGAGGGAAATATTATTTTATAAAAATTAAACAATTTATTTTTTTAACACTATAAAATAAAACTATAGGTATACAATGGGTACCATCTGGTTAGGCATAGGGTGCTCGCCCAAGGGTCACCGGCCACCTGATGGGCGACATGGAGGCTTCTACTCCAACACCCCATCCACTAAGTACCTAGTTGAATCTGTAAAGGGATATATGTCCTAAAACTTATCTTGTTTTTCAAAAATGATACCATTTTAACTACTCGAACAAAAATAAATACCAAAAATACTTGAGGTTTTGTGAAATTGAAACTAAAATCATTCATTATTTGAATATGGAGTGTTACAGATTGGATAGTCACTCATGGATAAAAGATAAAATGTATGATAATTCCATATAATTATAACTATGGATACATATAAAATAGAATTTAAAATAAATTTATACTAAATAATTATATTTGGATAAGAAAGGAAAATGATTCAGAACCCTTAACTCAGTTATGGTTATTAGCTTAGATTTTTCCCTAAGAACCAAAAATATATATTAAACATCAAAGAGATTAAAATGGGAGAAGATCTATAATAAATATATAAGTAAATAACATGAAATTTTTTTAATGGTAATTGGGATGTGGGAGTGAGTATTCATATGGATGGTGAGTTGAATCCCATGGAATGAAGTATTGTTTATTATTTTTCTATATCCTAAGTGCTATACTACTGACTAAAGTTTTCTATTGTATCCCTTAATTCTTGACTATAATGGTTGGGGAAAAAATTATACAAAAGCAGCATCTTGGATTAATTTGGCTATCATACATATATATGATTTCATATTTACCATATTCTACCATTTTTTACAGTATTTTACTTTTTCTAGAAAAATTATCCAATTTCACAATTTACCTAATATCAATGTCCTGATTAAAAATATTTAATCTATTTTTTCAAATTAATACTCTATTTATGAAAAATATAACATTTAAATAAATATGATATATTTCATAAAAATGTAGTATCATAATATAATTATTTTTATTACTAAAATAAATTTCACATTAAACCCACTTAACCCATAGATACATAACTCATTGATACATCTCCACAAGATTTAATGGTAAGGTGTTTAATAAGGTTACTTTCATAAGCTGGTCAAACGACTTTGATCTAGTAATAATTTCCATTAACTATAATATTTCTTGCAGATAATTCTTTTAAAACTTCAATTGTTTATATTCATGCTTTTTATAGACTTGGGAAAACCCTTGTAATGTTAACTCCTTCCAAAACATTGATAAATGTTCTTCATAAGGAATCTTTCTAATAGTAGAGTCCATGGTTTATCCCATCATCACTAATTAACTCTTGTCCTTTCTCTTATTAATATAGATCAATTATAATAGTTACATTATAATTAATATATTAATGGGGTTTTTAAATTTAAAATTTGAATGAGGGGGGTGTAAAATATTTTGAAAAAAATGTAGGAGATGGATTTTAAAAAAAATGAGAGTTATTTATTTTTTGAGAGATCCATGTATAGATTTTATGAAAAGGATACCTCAGAGCACAACCAAGGGGGAATATAAGAAGATATTCTTAGAAAAGATATAGTTGCAAAGTCAGAATAGGTAGGTGTGTCACCTTTATTGTAGAATAAGTGTCGATGATGTTGAATGATGTGTCAAAAATGATGAATAGAGAATTTAAGATAGTGTGGGAAGATATCTATGATGTATGAGTCCATGTATTGAAAGTATTATTAATGAAATAAATTAGGTATCATGCCTTAGTAATGAAAATCAGTAGTATAAATGATGGTCAGATCATGGGTGAGAGATAAAATTCATTCATGTGTCAGAAATTCCTATGAGTATGTGAAATTCCCTTGAGTGAGTTATAAAATTTGTTCAAGTGAAATAAATCCTTCAGGTGTGAGGTGTGAGTGATTTTGAGTGTTTAGAGAGATTATCTTTGAGATATATTTATAATTTTGGATATTATAATAAAATTTTAGATTTCTCTTGTGGAGTAATCTTCAACCAAACCATGTTATTTATAGTTTTTTTATGAGTGATTACCATTACAATGACAATATGTCCCCCAAAAAATGGTACCAAAGCTTCATAGTTTCAACTTGAGATGATGGAGAAAGAGTCACATCAAGGTGCTCATTGTAGATATATAGAGATGATACCAATAATGTGAGAAAGGATTCATTTTTTTATTTACATGGAATATAAAAAGCAAATAGAGCTCCATTGAAGATGGAGTTGATAATGATGAAGTCAATTATAGTGGATTGAATGGAGATGGAGGAAATGATCATAGAGACAATGATGATGGTTTTGATGATAGATGGACATTCAAATTTTGAATAATGGTGGATATTGTTAGATTTTTCAAATTTATAATTTGAATAAGATAATGATATAAAAAATCGATTAGTGACTTTGAAAAAATAGGAAATGTGGGATGGAGTTTGAAAAAAGGAGAGAATTACTTTTTTGGGACATCCTTGTATGAATCTTATAAAAAGGATGAATCAAACTACTTCCAAGGGAGAAAATAAGAAGATAGTGTTATCCAAGATGTATCAACTGAGATTGAGTGGGTAGGGGCTGTTGGGTTTGTAATATACCATTTTTAGACGAGGGTGAATGAAGCATAAACTATTAACAAAGACGCATAGATGGTGTCATGTGAAGAGATCCATGATGTGTGGTTCCATGTATGAAAGTTATTATCGATGGAAGAAATCTAGCAGCTCGTCTTAGTAATTAAAATAGGTGGTACACAAGATGATGAGAACATGGGTGAGTGAGAAAATTACATTGCATTTAAAAATTTTATTCTAGTGAAAAAATCCTTAGAGTGTGTGGTGAAAGTGATTTTAAGTGCTTAGAAAGAGTATCTCTAAGAGATATGTGAAATTATAGAAACAAGAAAAAATCAGTGGAGTATGTTTTGGCCAATCAATGTCATTTATTTTCCATTTTACTTTCTTAAAACTGTTATGTGTATCAATGAATCTAATCCACAGAGGTTTTATATTGTACTATAATTATTTATATTTGTTTATTTTTCATTGCTGGTTATAAAATTCTTAACAAATATATATATTTTATTTTTACTCTATCATATTTTTGTAATAATAAAACATTCATATTTATTATTATGAATTTTCATGTACTCATTAAGATTTTCTCTATTTCCATATATGTTTGTATTTGAGTTTTTTTAGTGTGATTAAAAGGCAATAATAAATCGTGTTGTGACACTTCCAGTTAATCCAAGGCTTCAGATAATATATTTTTATATTTTAAATCCATTATATTACAACAAAACTCATCATAGAGATTCATAAGAAGCAGAAGTGTGGAGGTTCATATGAGTGTGATGTAAGATTTGGTGATGTGGCCATCAGACCTATTAGGGTAGAACCCTCTGGCCTTCCAATAATCGCCTCTACCATAAATTATTCAGAGGATCTTCACTGATGTCCTGCCATTGGCCAACAATTTCTTATGACCATAAAAAAAATTTGGTGACCTAGACCATGACACCCAAAGACATATCCACCACCATCTTGTTATCCTTGATGTCACCATTGCCTAGTGTGTTCCTTAGCTCCAATGTCCACCTTGTGAACTCTTCCACCATGTTACCATGATGATGAACCCTATCCCCCATGTGCTCATATAGCATCACCGGAATCAACGCATCATGTTCGGAATCCACTCCCATAAAACCTGACACTGAATGTGATAAAGAACCATTAAACATGATAAAACAGATCATCTTTTCCCACAAAAAAATAGAGAAGGTTTTTATCTCCCTTTCTAGAGGTTGGGGTTGGCTCCAACATTGTTACTGAGGCTAATGTAGGGAATGATGTAGGATGTGATTAGGTAGTTGACGGAGTTGGTGTGAATTGTGATATTCATTTATTTGTTTTCATATTGAAATAAAATTTTGTAAATAATCCAATTACAATTCTACATGAATGAAAAAATCATATTTATTTCAATGATTTTTATATAGTCAAACATTTTCATTGGGCCTACTCCCTCTTGGGACTCCATACTATACGGGCTTCCTTATTCAGGCCCTAGCCTTCAGACAACCTATTTCCCACATGCACTCCTGACATGATCGATATTCTATTGTTGTTCTATCATTATCCATTGATAATTCTCACCACTGAATACATCATCACCATCCATTTTGCCGATGGATAGTACCTCTGTTATTTCGTTGGCTTGGTGGCATGTGTGTGGAAGGCGTTGTTTGTTCATTTTATTTCGAGGCACTAATAGTGTCTAGGGGAATTAGTCACCCATGTGCTCATTTGATCTATTGTGATTCAATTTTTGTTTTTCCCCGCCACTTGTTCTATGGTGATACCATATTTGGTCTCCAAAACCTAACTAGATGTCTTATTCTATTATCTAGTGGTGAACCTATGTGTCTACAAAACTCTATGGTACACTACTGGTGTACTGCTCACAGGTGAGCTTCAAAGACAAAACTCTTTCACCAGGTTGAATACCTGAAGAAGAAGATCTAATCCATGGAGGTTTGTGAATTTTGAGGGTATTCAGTGAAATTTGAAAATTTCGAATAGTCTAATGAAGATAAGAAGAGACCAGCATGGCCAAACCGGTTAGCATCCAATGCTATATGTTGTTCTCATTTTCCTTCTTATATCTCATTTTTAAAAGTTACATCTTCTGTGCTATTGATGATGTTTTATTCTTCTATTAAATATATTTTTTTCTATTTTTTAGCAATAATAAAATGCATGTGTGGTTTCGGGTGTTCATTCCATGCACATAGGTCACTATGTGAATGAATCATGTTTAATATTTGTGTTCTTTACTCTTTACTTGCAATATTTAGTTTCTTGTGTTCAGTTTATACCGACCTATAATATTATTCTTTGTTATGAAAATAATTTAGTCTGGTTCCTGTGTTGTTTGGTGGTCTGTCCTAATTTGGGTCTCTACTCAGCCTCAAAATGTGGTATAAGATCCCTAGTTCATTCTTTACTATCAAATTCAACTGTTGTTTCTTATTTTATTTATTTATAGTATTGATTTCTTTTTTATTTTCTGCATTTTAATCTCACTCTTAAATTGCCACTACCAATATTGATAGTAATTATTTAAATATGTTTTCCCATTAAATGAAACATAGTCTACCAAAGAGAATGGTCAGTTTTTGGGGGTGTATGCTTAATTGTTTCCATAAGAACTCTACATATACTCTATAGGTAAACATTAAAACAATGAGATATGATATTGATAAATTTGATATTGATAATGAATTTAATTTGTAGAGAATTAAGATTAGATCCCTTCTTGTACAGCATGACATCATTGATTCCCTTTATGGTCCCAAGAAGATTATTATAACTATAAATGATACTAGATATCCTATTAAATAATATGTTCACATTTCCCCAGATGTTTTAGTTATGGTACATATCCCCCTTTTGTTTTCTTTAGGTGATAAAGTACATTTAGAATTTTATTATGAGTTTTATTCTATTATAATTTGGATTTAAATTTAAAAAAATTACTTGACTATTTCATTAGTAGGTATTATTTACAAACAACATAATATGTTTACATTTAAATTGAAACCTGGTACTTCAATTAAATCTCATCTAGGAGAATTTAATAAAGTTATGTTAGACATATCCAACATTAATGTTTCTATTGATTATGAGTATCATGTGGTGATCCTATTAATCTCTCTAGATAATTCCTACAACACCCTAGTATAGACTATGATTTATGGTTGACACACTTTAACTCTGGGAGAGGTGAAATCATCTTTTCATTCTAAGGAACTATATTTTAAACCTAGATTCAAAGGTGAGGCTGAGATCTTGTTCTCCAAGAGTAGACCTAAAAATAAAACCAAGATGAAACATTTTAAAAAAGATATGAAAAAAATAAATAAATAGCCTAAACCCATGACTAATTATAGGGATATAAGGTCACATATTTTTATTGTGAAAATCATGGAACATTAAATGATTTTTTAGAAAACAAAATCTTGAGTTAGAGTCTAAAAAACCCACTGATCAGTCGCCTCTTAAAGACTTTTGTTATGAAATTACTGAGGTCCTTAGTGTGTCCACCAATGAACTCAATCAAGACTGGGTCCTTCAATCAGGTTTATCATTCCATATTTTCCCTATTAGGTTGTCCTTTATAGAGTTGGTTGATCCGGTAGAAGAAGATTCCCTCTTAGGTAATAACAAGTTTTGTAGGTTTTAGGGTATAGGTTTTGTTTTTCTATAACTTTAGGACGATACTATCATTAGTTTTGTTTATTATAGGTGGGTTTTCAACCTGCAAAGAAACCTTACTTCCTTAGGATTCCTAGACCACAAGTTGTACTCCTTTAGGTCTGAAAGCAGTTGTCTTAGAATCCCTAAAGGATCTAGAACCAATCTTGAAGGATCTATAATCAATGGGCTATATGTATTGAATGGAAAGGCCCATTCAAGGTAGTTGGGTTGTGTATATTCAACTAATACTAATAATACTAAGCTTTGGCATAGGACATTGGGGCATGTTAGTTCCAATGGCCATGAGGAACTCAACAAGAAAGGGTTCTTGAGTGACATCACACCAAAAAATATTCCATTTGGTTACGATTGTGTGATGGAAATTCTAAGAGGGTTAGCTTTGGTAGTCTTTGTTTCTAATCCACCATCCCCTTATAATATGTCCACTCTGATATAAGGGATCCAACTAGGACTTCCTCCCATGGTGGATGTTTCTATTTTGTTACCTTTATAGATGAATTTTCTAGGAAACTGTGGATTTAAATTCATAAAAACAAATCTGATTTTTTCCAAAAATTTAAAACCTGGAAAACATTAGTTGAAAATCAGACTAGGAAGAAATTTAAAACTCTAAGAACACACAATTGTGTTGAATATCTATCCACTGAGTTAATAAAATTTTGTGTATACTAATGTGTTAAAAGACATAGAATATTTATATAAACTCCCCAATATAATGGTTTAGAGGAAGGGATGAATATGACTATGATAGAAAGATTATGCATTATGATTAAATGTTTAGGCCTCCCCAAATAATTTTGGACAGAGGCTTCTAATACTACTATCTAGTAATTAATAGGTGTCCCTATTCTTCTAATCAGTTTAAAACACCTGGAGAATTTTGGATTGGTAACCCCCCTTCTAATTCCTACTTAATATTCCTTGGTTGTACATCCTATGCTCATGTTATGAATGAGAAATTAGAACCAAGAGATCTAAAGTTTATCTTTTTTGGTATCCTGAGGGTGTTAAGGTGTATAAAATTTGGGGAGATAAAATAAAGTTATCAAAACTGCATTTTAAGTAGATATATTATCTTTTATGAGTCTTCTACTACCAACACTAAGGATGACACACATAGAAACTATGGTCCAGCCACTGAAAAGGCAGATGAAACTATGATCCTAGTCCAATTTGAGGTTCCTATCCAGCTTGCTCCACTTTCTCCTCTTCCCACTACTGAGGTTGATTTTGAGACATTTATTTATCCATATTTTTAATCAGAACCTACTACCCCTATTATGGATTACCAACTAACCCGAGAGAGAGAAAGGAGGGTTCCAAGAACCCATAATAATTTTACACAATATGATATGGAAACTTATGACTTACATGTTTCCCAAGACCATGTTGATGATGATCCTAGAACCTATAGGCAATAAATAAATGAAAAAATATTCAAACTAGTAGGTCTTTTCGATGAATGGAAAAAATGAAATCTTTAAAAAAGAATCACACTTTGACTGTTATGAACAAACCAACTAATGAAAAAATAATTGGTTCCATGTTGATCACTAATAGAAAAGAAGATAACACTGAGGGAAATAAAATCAAGTATAAAGATAGATCAGTTGAAAACTTTTTCCTCTAGAGAGAGGGAATTTATTACTATGATGTTATTCCTCCTATTGTTAATCATTCTTCCATTTGGCTCTTACATTAATTTTTTCACATATAATGATCCACACATTGAATAGTTCGATGTTAAAATTTCCTTTATAATAGTGATTTGAATGAGAATATTTATACAAAACCTTTTTATGATTATCCTAACTAATTAAAATTGAATCAAGTATATATTTTAAATAAATTTCTGTTTGACCTAAAACAATCCTCTAGGTAGTGGTAATTAAAATTTTATTCATTCATTTTAGCTAAAAACATCATTAGGAGTAAATATGAATCCTGTGATTATTTTAAGTCATCCAAAAACTACATGATTTATCTACAATTATATGTTGATGACATGATTATCCATTTTACAAAATATAAACATCATTTCTATTGTTAAATCCAATATAAATGGTATGCTTAAAATAAAACACTTAAGTTCATATAAGAAAATATTAGGCATTGAACTCATATGGGATATACCAAATAAACTATTATAGTTATCTTAGAATTATTATGTTTTAAAAATACCTTATAGATATATGTTTGACTCTCTCAAACCAATAAATATACCTCTTCAAAAACATTTTAAAATATCTTAAACACAAGAACACATAGTTGCTAATGATATTCACTTTATGTCTCAAATACCTTATTCTAGTACAATAGGTTGTTTTATATACTGTATGATCTGCACTCGGCCTGATATTTCATATAAAAAATGAACTCTAAGGAGAATCATGGCCATACTTGGTAATCCAAACTAGAATTCCCTTAAGATGATCCTAATATACCTCTCTTATTGCTCTAATATTTTTTTTTGTGTTATGGTAAATATGTAGACACTTCGAAATTTATAACTGGATATGTAAATACTGATTATGCAGGTAAAATTGATAATAGAAAATCCCTCACTGGTCATTTTTTCACTACCAATAGTAGCTCTATTTCATGGAAATTCAATATGAAACTCATGGTTCCTCATTCAACCATGGAGTCCAAGTATATTTCCTTGAATGAAGTAGAGAAAAAGGATTTATGTTTGAAGGGTTTGTCTTCTGAACTGCACCTATACAATGTTGTTACTAATATTTATTCTGATAGTCAACCAACACTTCATTTATATAGAAATTTAGTTTTCCATAATAAATGAAAGAACATATATATCAGGTTGAATTTTATTAGAGATATTTTGGAATCTAGAACCATGTGTGTTAAAAACATACACATTTATATAAACCCGACTGATAGTTTGACTAAATCCATGGTCCTATATTAGTTAAAATTTTGTTTAGATAGATTGAATTTGGTCCCAATTCCATAATATTAGGTTCAAGAACATCACCAATTTCAAATGAAAATTGTGGAGATTTGTTAATTGTGATATTCATATCATTGTTTTTATATTGAAATACAATGTTTCAAATTATTCTATTTCATTTCTTCATGCATGAAAAATTCACATTGATTTGAATTATTTCCAAATTCTCATACATTTTCTTTGGACCCGATTCTTCCTGGGACTCCTTACCATGTGGGCTTCCTTATTTGGGCTCTAGCCTTTGTCTGGGCTATTTACCATGCACTCATATTACATGATGGATAAATAATATTTGTTTTATTCATATTTTTTAATAATTCCCATAGCCCATTTCATCATCACCATCCATTTGTCCCGATGGATAACAGCTTTGAAATTTCATCAGTTTAGTGGTGTGTTTGTGGAAAGCCTTAGTTGGAAATTATATTTCAAGGCACTAAATGTTTCATGGGGAATTTATCACTACCTATTCAAGCCTGATCTCTTGATATTCACTTTTTACTTTTTACTATTTCTAATTATCTAGTTCTACTATATCTTGTCTCCAAACACTTGCCAGATGTTTGATTCCAATCTCTTTTTGGTAACCTCAATGCTTTCCAAACTACGCAATACACTGATTGTGTACTTCTCTTGGAAGAGCTTCAAAGACTGCGCTCTTGCACCAATTATATCACTCAAATAATTAGATCGAATTCATTGATTTTTTATAGTTTAGGGGGTATTTAGAAATCCTTGATGATTCAGAATATCCCGGTGAAGACAAGAAGAGATTAGGATGGCTAGACCAGTTTGAATATTGTACTATAAGATATTTTCATATTCTTTTATATAAATCATTTTTAATAGTTGTATCTTATATGATTATCTTGATGTTTTATTCATATTTTCACTGTAAATCCATTTATGTTTTTGAGCATTAATAAAATTCACTTGTGAGTGGTGGGGTTCTTTCCGTACACGTCATTCCCCATGGGACAAAAGTACCTTAAATACCTCTATTAATTACTCTGTTCTAATAATAATTTGTTTTTTATATTCTATTTGTATAGATTTTTAATATTAATCATTATCCTATAATGAATTTTGTTCTGTCCTTATGTTGTTTGGTGTTTTTCCCTGATTCAGGTCACCTATCTGCCTCACAGTTTGCATAAGGATCAAAGGTAGGATCCAAATTCTTCCCCATATCATAGTTTACCATTTTCACAAATGACATCGATTTTAGATCCATAAGTGGCCTCAGGAACCCCTCCAAAAACCCCTAAATAACTTTGTTACCATAATATAATCGATAATAAAATGATGGAAATCATGGAGATAAGGAATCTTTTAGATGTGGGAGGACCTCATGTCGCAGAATTCCCAGTAGGCGAACTGGGTGATGACATCCCTGGTGAGGGTATCGAGGATGGAGCGTCGGACACCAAGTGGCCAGGGGACACCCTTGTCTAGCTCTGGTGCTATCGTGTCCAACTACTATCCTATAGAACCCCACATGAAGAACTCTACCTCCAAATACTCCGAATTCTAGCGGAACTCTAGTAGGTCCTCTTTAAGTGTCGATCCAGAGATGGAACATGTTGGGATGAGGATTATGATGAGTACATATATGATGGAAGAGAAAGAAGAATAATAAAGAGGAGGAGGGTATGACACCATGGCTGATTGTTTCTATTTTATGGGGATCCCACCATTTATACAAGAGTGAAAAATACATATAATGATAAAGATCCAACCCCACAGAGCAGAGCATGGTCAAAGACATGACCAATTTTAATGTAACCAGAATAGGGTACCATTGGCGACACATGTATATTTAGATGTAAAATTTTTAAAGATATGAAATCTTGTTGTTGGATTGCATTACACAATTTTAATATTTACCATTAAATTGGCATAATTTTCTTATGACCACTATTACAATCTTCTAATGACTAAATAGTATTTTTTACTATGTTTTTTACCTATAATTTTTAGAATCATGAACCAATCCTTTTCTACTATTGTAAATTGAAACAATTTTTTCCTAAATAGGAAGGGGGTTTCCTCTAAAACATTATGAGTACAAAATAAGGGAAACATAAATTATAATGGGATATCATATATATATAGAAATAAAAAAACATGATATATTATAGAAAAAGATCTTCAAACCACATATGGAATGACTATTAAAAAAATTATCCAAAACAACTAGGACACATGGTTAGAATAAACCATGCCACAAAGTCTGCATTGTTATATAAACTATATAGGGTGCTGTATGGATCTTCAGAGAAGAGTACATGGGTTGTGCATAGTTTGTTTAACTGTGAACTGAATCCTATGTGGGGTATGTTCTCTGATCATAAGGGACACACATATAGAGAATGGTTAGAAAAAAATTCCTCTGAATCGTGTGGCCCACTATCCTTGGACAGCAACTAGCACATGATTGATGCATGTTATTTTCCAACTGTGTAACAAAATAGTGAACTAGTTTAAATTCTGGGTGAATTATCATTTTATCTTCCTCCTATTTAATTAATCTTCCTTTATTTTCCTCGTCCAGTGAAAAGGCCATCTATCATTGATTTATATTCTAAGGTGACACTCCAAATCATAACTACCCATTCCTACATGCACCCTCTAATGGTTCATTATATCACAAGGGTCTCTAGAGTCACCTAGGTTACAATATAACACAAATGACCACATGGGGCCCTCAGTATTAAAATCATCTCTCAATTTAACACTTGTGACAAAAAGGGTATATAATCCCTTAATATCCTTTTAATCACATCATAACCTTAGTGGACATATAATATAAGTCATGCTCACATCATTCTCAAGATATGGGACAATCCTATCACCCATATAAAGTCATTACTAGGGTAGCCATTACACCCCCATCCAATACAATGTCTACTTATGGAAAACCACCCAAGTACTCACATATCAACAAGGGAATAACACTCACCCCATGATCATCTCAACCATCCCAAAGGCTATATGTAACCTCAAGATTCACTGAGGGATAATATGCCCACTCAATCTAACCCATCACATCCCTCTACACAAAGGTATCCATGTTACCAATAATAAGGGCCACTAGGATTTCTTAATGAATTAAAAACTCACCCCTCACAGTCTTTGTATCATAAGAAATACATATATCATCCAGGACTCTACTATTAGTGCTTATGGGATTATGCCAATATATAAGGGTCCTTTGTGGACCTTGGCACTTGGTGCTATCCATTTATAGAAATTTGATTTTTTATTAAAAAAATTATATAATTTTAAAAGGTTGATCAACCATGGTGGTGATTGCACACATATCACATGCCATATTAAACCTTCATAATACTATATGGTAAATGCATACGAGCCACCTACCTAAACCATGAAGTTTTTCCCTTTTAATCATCACCTGGTAGCTCTCATATAGGATTATCCAAGATCAAACCTCTATCTCCCCTCATCAAGAGGCCCTAAATAATAGAAAATCATCAAAATTAAATAATTATAATCCATCTTATTAACTAAATAACTAAAAACTAATTATTATATTTAGTTTAAAAAGTTATATTGCCTATAACTCAACAAAACATAACCAATCACTGAAACCTCATGGAATAGGGTGCAGTCTACACCCAACACTCACCCAAACCTAATACATTGAAAATAAAGAAATAAATTACTTAATTAAGTGGTAAATTTCAGCCAAATTATACAATAATCCCATATAATTCCATACAGTGAAATAACTTAATAGAAACTATGTGAAATGGTGTGCATACATTATATTAGGACATATTCTAGAAAATCCATGAAAAGGTGCCATCATTTTCATATGATTTTCCCATTATTTACGAAAATAATTAATAAAACCCTAGCATTAGAAAATTGAAATAATTGGAATGAAGATAAACTAAATTTATAAGGAAGAAAAGGGAGTGATTCACCATAAATCAATGAAAAAATTCACAAGGATCACCCAAAATATAATGGGGATTGAAGACGGATAAGGGGAGGAGGTAGATGGACATTGTGCATGTGAGGGGGAAAGGAGTGGGGATAATATCTTATAAATCTAGGGGAATAGTTTGGTTTGTTTTTAACTTTTAAAGGGTTCATAGTTTGATGAATGTTTGGGCCACATGGTTATCCAAACCATGCACTAACAATACAATCTGATCTATAACATCCCACATCATTTTTATGTAATCATGCATTAACTATTCACCTCACCCCTAGGATAATACCAGACACACTATTTCTTTTTAAATTCACAAAGTTAACCATTAGTCACATTATAACCATGAAAAACAACATTAAGATTTGTAAAATGAATTATAAAATTCTACAAGCTCAGGTTGATTCATAGTTTTTCCAAAACTGTTCACACAAAACTGTGCATTGAGGAATGAATCCTCTAATTTTTTCTAAAATTTAACCTGAAGAGCCTAATATCACCTAATCACCCAAGACCTTTCAGCCTCAAACCAAATAAAAACACATTTAAATTATCCAGCTCTTTTAATTTCAATCCAGGACTGAATATAAAAAATGAACCCTACTCCCGAATTCCAAAAATTCAATTTCCTTTTAAAATTTATGACTTGTGAGGTGTATAGTTTTAAAAACTATATACCATATCACTTATCTTTCCAAATAATACTTGTTTTCCTTTCAACCAACACAGTTGACCCAACCTGGCAGTCCGTTCATATCCAACTTATTGCATTCAACTTTGGAACACCGAGTGACCTTCAACTATGAAACTGAAACCATGAGGTGAATAATTCATTAAATACTAATCCACTGCTCATCACCATTATTGAAACATGAATATAGTTATTAACCATTAAATTCTATAAAAATACACTATAGTGTATCAAATGGTTCATTATTGAGCATACAGTGCTCCCCGCCATAAAACTTGGCTCATATAGGTTGATTTTGATCCATGGTTCTCTAAACCATTAGAATCACTTAATAAAAAATCATTTATTGTGGTTATAAGAAATGATAAATATTATATCCATATCACCATATCAAATTATATGAAAATTAATTAATCAAACCTAATCTAGATGACAATTCTCAATGGCTATTGGCTTCATCCACCAACATGTTATGTCATTACCACTTGAACATGTTGGGTCAACTCCTCAAAGGAATCTCAAGATAATTAAATGCCCACACTAATGTATAAACCCAATATTAAGTGTAATTACATAGTTATTTCACAAACCCATAAAACCAGTTGTCATTCTCTCACCCCTATAACTAATTCATCATCGATCTAACCCATGCTTGGACCATATAAAAATCATCTTGAGCCTGGTTCCAATGATAGGAATCCATCCAACATCAGATCTGAATTTCAAATATATTGGTCATCAAGAAAATATATAAAACCCATTTCACATGAACACCATAACCCTAGATCAACCTTTAATATCCAATGAATACTCTCATCACACCCATGACCCTAACCGAATGGGGTTGTACTTCATCATCCCATGTTCTATCCATTACCTAGTGTAATGACTAGACATGATCATCCCACTCAAGCCTGAGTGAAAATGAAAAATATCAATCACCATATTTTATTGGCTCATTAGGAACATCATCCTCGACACCCTATTAATTTCCATCTATAATGAGGGTCACCCCCTCCATGACCAGTGGTGCATTCCCCCACGATATGTATTTACTTATACCACTCCTCAAGTGCAACAATAATAGGTTCAATCATCACATGGGTGTTTCTCTTCTAGAGACACACATACCGCTATCTACTCATAACACTACTCCATTAATATTGTAATTATCATCAAATAAGAATAAACACTCATCTATATCTAAATTTATTGTTACCAAACTTTATGAATTTCATAATAATGCCTCATGAACAATACGGACCAAAGCACAACCTTGGGTGAAGAAAATCACGGAACCCCAAACAATATCCAAAATCACCATTAACCACATGGTAAACTTTACCATTTAATAAAAACTCTTATGAAACAATGAATGTAATGATTCATCAAGTTTTTTGGTCCTCAACTCACACTAGACCACACATTGACCCATAAATTATTGTACCATCCATAACCAACATGTGTACCACCTCCGACTCTTCCAAATTCAATGGACATATACTCCAATATAACCCAGTCACACATCCTGAATCATGATCCCATGAGTCACATGTTATAAAATCCAAGCTCAATGGCTTAGACCACCAACCATGTTCCTCAACATGTCAATATCACTTATCTAGAATCACCCTCAGTGCTCTTCCTCAAAATTATTCATTTCACATATACCATTGTCCATTACATGATCAACCACCAACTGTAATTGTCTCAAAACCTAAATCATAAACCCACACACACAACACACTAATGAAATCATATCCAAAACCAAAATAGTCAAGTATCCTACCAATCTTACCCTCATAATCTAGTCTTGACAGCAAAACATTACTACTCAAGGAGGTTTTCATAATAAAACCCAAGGAATCCCAAGCACCTATAAAATATAACCAATAAAACCTATTAAGAATCAATATCAACCGAAAGAACCAACCCATGCTTCCCATCTCTAAATTTTATCACAATCCTGAGATAACCCCTATATCAGGTTACCCTCACATATCACACATCATCTAAAATATAGTAATTGGATATCCAATATCCCATGTTGTATCTCAAAAGAACTATGCTCTCCCACCTATCATATAAACCATAATTCTCACACAGTTCATATCTCATGAGGTACACCTATGATCTTGTATTACCTTTATAAGGAAACTCACTAACCTAAACACTCATTATTGGGTTCTCAAGAACATATATATACATATCAAGCATCACATGTTGAGTCATAAACCTACTAGAGGGGTCATCCCCAATGGAAATCCTCATACGAGACTACCACTCAAGAATCATGATATAAATCTATCCCTCCATGGGCCTCCAAAATGGTCCCCCCAATATGATTACCATCTCATATATGCACATACGTACTTATAATGACATCTCCAAACCATGATACACATCGAGTAAAACATGATCATATGGTATAGTTAAGTAGAATGATGGCAAGAAGATATATGGGAGCACATCAGATTGGTTATTGTTAACTCATTAAATAACCAAACCTATTACACTTAGTATTAGTACTAAAACCACACACTAAGGGTTCATCACTAAAGAATCCAATTCACATACCAACCTACTAGGGTAAATATAAATCACTTAATTTGAGGGTATGAATATCTAGCAAGGATCATCTCATCATATATCTACATGAACTGCAATCATAAGGAAAATACATTATGTTCTAGATATGTATAATGTCACCCTAAGTAATATGGTAAAACTCTATATAATTTCTTATTGACACATTAAAAGAAATAATCCATCATAATCAGTGATATCAACCACACTATAGAATACACATTTTAAGTGAACCCTTTATGCCAAATATGATTCATGTACATGGACTCTTTCCATTGTTCCAAAATCCATAAAACAGAATAAATCATAAAATCTAAAAAATAATGTGTGTCAAAAAAGGTTAAATCAAGAAACCATATACCCTGAATTCTTATCAGCAATGGTGTATATGACACCCTAGTATGATATCTATCACAATCTCCATCACATTCCTATGTTACCTATCTTCCTATGTTACCTATCTTCCATAACCCCAAATAGTATGATAAAAAAATCTAGATAACTCTATGATAGAAGTCACACATGATTTGATACCACTTGGTAATATCTCTGTCCTAGTTCACTATGAATAGTAACTAGAATGGGTCAACACGTGGCCTCAGGTATGCCTCAACATTCATTAGAGGTGGCTAACTAGCAATGAGGGTCTCAGATATTACTGTGGGGAGACTATACCGCCATATTAGAGTGCTTAATAATTGTGGAAATAAACCAAAAATCATCCACACTAATAAATAAAATTACATGGATGAAATAAACAAGAATAATCAATAAAAAATGTCATATGAATAAAATTTTCATACAAACTCATTGTCATTCCTATATAAAATGATTGATCATCCACTGGTCTGATCACATATATTGAATAAATAACAGGATAAAAGACATTAAGGCACTAATTCCATCCCTAATCCTTACATAATCCGAATATCCAATACCATTCGAGCTATCCTACTTAATCAACATACTCAAAGTCTCTACCCAACATGAAGCCATGATTATTGAGGTATACTATGGTTCCTTAAGCCATGGTCGTCTGAGAATGGTGTGTGTACCGCTAATTTAGGAACCACTAATGTAGTCTCATACATAACTAATAAATTCATTATATGTGTATCTGACATAATCATATTAATAAATAAAATATAGTGTAGTAGCATAAATAAAATAACCATAGTCGATCCTTAAGTTCTAATATAACACCTAGGATCCACTATAACTACTTTTTCTAGTTTTGTACTATCTTTGAGAACATGAGAAAATAATTCCAACTCATAATAGGTGATACTATCAACCCCCTTGGGTTTATCCAGGGAGGTCCATAGCATTATGCATAAATCTAACCCCTAGGTTGTAATGCTATGAAATCCAGTAGTTATCATTCATAAATCCATCCCCTATGATATAATCCTTGGAAATCAATCCAAATCAAGCATCATTACTGACTCCTAAGGGTGACCCAAGGATATCATTATAATATAGAATCATAATTAACTCCTTTTGGGTGCCCCTAGGACATTTGACCATTAAGAATCATCATTGACCCTAGGAGGTAATCTTAGGTGATCATTCATATCAAGAATAAATGTCAACTCCTTGGGAGTGAACCTAGGAAATCCATATAACACACATTCATACAATATGGATCCTAGGAATACTAGGTATCTCATACATAATAGAAAAGTATGAGGGGTATTATGTCTCTCCCATGATAACTTAAAATAATAATGAAAATACATGTTATCCATATTCCCAAACCCATCTAACATAAATGTTGTTGTACAATAAATTATATGACTTTAAATCATCCCTATATCCATATACAACATACATCATCTATTACAGTTTTAAGTTGACACCCATAATAAACTATAACAACTCATGCATGCACCCTCTAATGGTTCATTATATAACCAGGGCAACCATTGTGGTCCTTTTGGTCACAACATAACACAGACACCCACAGGGGATCCTCAATCTCAGTATCATCTCTTAGGATAACACCCATAAATCATAGGGAATATCACCCTCAACATCACCATCATCACATAACAGCCTCACTAGAATTATAATATAAGCCATACTAGCATTAGTCTCGTGAAATGGATCAAACCTATCTCCCATCAATAGTCATAAATTAACAATTCCTTACAAAACTAACCCATCCAAAGTATACATAGGGAACACCCACCAAGATAATCACATATTAGTTAGAGAATAATACTCACCCCATTATCATCTCAACGAGACTAAAGTTTATAAGGCATATTAAGGTTCATTAAGGCCTACTAGGGATAGTCACTCTAACTCATCACATTCCTCTTTTGATAGGTTTCTATGGAACCTATACAAAAGGCCACTATTTTTACTTAATTCATTCAAAACTGACCCCTCAATATTCATGTATGTTAGTAAATGTATTTATCATCCTTAACTCAACCATATATGGTTGATGCATCAAGCCAGTGAAAATGGTTTCTTAGTATCCCTTGTCACTTTTCAAAATCCATTTATAGATATTGAATTTTTTTATTAAAAATGTTATATAATTTTAACAAGTTGATCACCCTTGGTTGTGAGAGTGAACACATCGCATGCCATATAAAAATTCATAACACTATAAGTTAAATTAATAACTTCCACTTTACCCAACTATGGAGTTATTCCCTTTAGATCACAACTCGAGAACTCTTTCCTAGGCTCATCCAAGTTCAATCATCCATCATCATCACTGTGAGGCCCTAACTCAATCCAAAAATTCCAAATTAATTAAATTTAAATATTTATAGTTTATTAAACAATTTAAAACTAATTATTAAATTTATTACGAAGATATATAATACCTAAAAACAAATTGATCCATAAAC
Organism: Viscum album; assembly: GCA_963277665.1. Taxonomy (NCBI): domain Eukaryota; kingdom Viridiplantae; phylum Streptophyta; class Magnoliopsida; order Santalales; family Viscaceae; genus Viscum; species Viscum album. Next base: position 193,103,280 of record OY728157.1, on the reverse strand, counting down.
TCTCACTGAAACCTTACGCAATGGGGTGCATCCCACTCCCAACACACACTTGAACTAGAGACATGCAATTGTCCCTATCCAATTACCTGTATTAACAGTCAATTTTATCCAAATATTTCATAAACCTAAAATATTTATGTATAGTCACATCACTAAACTTAAATGATGTGTGAAAATGAGAATACATAATCTCGAGATTTCCTCAAAAAAAATCCAAATGAAATCCCCTTGATTTTCAGATGATTGCACTATGTTTTGGTGAAATCATCACTGAAACCCTAGCCAAAGAAAATTATAATTTTTGTAATCAAGATATTGTAAGAAAAAAATTGGTAGATGGAGAGATTTACCTTAAATTGTAACACCTCAATACTTTATAACATTTTACTATTAGAATAAATTTATTTTTTTGTTAGCTTTCATTACATGCAAGAATAACATTATTTCATGGGATAAATTACATGAAAGTCTGTGTTTTATTGAATACTATTAATGTTAGTAGTTAAATTGAAGGTTATGAATAGGATTAAATAAATTATGAAAATATTAGTTTGAATTCAGTGGTTACCAAATAATTTGAAATATATATATATATACAATTAAAAAAAATATTTTTTATAAAAAAAATTATGTGCCCAAGTCATTTTATATTGACAAATTGAATTCATTAATATTAATGCATGATCTTAATAAATAAAATATTATTAAATTTTTTTTAATTTTTTTGACATTCATCCAATATATTTTATAGGCATAACATAAGAACTAGTCTAAATTTCTGTATAAAAGCTATATATTTCTAAAAGCAGTATTCCCCCTTTTAAGGGGTTATTTGTTTTAAAAAAATTATTGAAAATTTAATAAATTTTATTTAAAATAAATAATTCATTTTTAAAATAGGAATTTAAAAATTATCTTAGGGTAAATTTTTTATATTTTTTAGAAGTTTAATTTTTATATGTATAGGGAAAATACTGGATTTTAATTGAAAACTACATTTTAATCTATATAATTTATAATGATAAATTATATTTCAAATTGATTTTAAAGTTAAAATAGATCAATGAGAGATATATTTAACCAATTATGTTATTTTCCATCATTTTTATATAGAATTTAGATATAAAAACTTACTAAAATTTTGAACATTTTCACTTTAAAAACCAACTTTCTTATCCCATTTTTGGGATTTATTTTAAATTAATTCTTTTCAATTATGTGATTTGAATTTCGAAAAATTTATTCAATATTAAGAATAATACTAATTTATAATTTATAATAATTTAAAATTAATTTTTTACCAAAATTATTTGCTAATTTTGATAAAATTAATTACAACGATTAAGAGAAAAATGAGTTTACCAAGAGACTAAACTTTAAACTTAAGGGGATAAATGACCAAGAAACTCATCATACACAAATTGGATAGAAATATTTCGACCTTATACCTTATATTATCTATATATTTCCATTATTGGGGCTTGGTGACATGAAAAAAATGTGGGTGGAATTCACTCTTTCAAAAAATTACAAGTGTGCCCCTCACACACCTTATAGAAGGTCTTCCCCTCTCCTATCCACTTCACACCTTAAAACAAATTTAGTTTAACCAATAATTTCAATATAACTCATATAATTATTTAATATTATCCTATAATCCTTATCTTTTTTATAATTACAACTTGTAAAGGCATTAGTGAAAACCTAATAAGGACACCCGAAAAATATAAAATGTTTTCTAAAAGAAATTTTATTTTATTTCATTCTCCACATCCATAAATTTATATTATAAAATGATTATATAAAAAAAATCTTATCTTAAATATACAGATATGTTTTTATGTTATGTTTACCACCTCAAAATTCACACACTTTCATCGAATTGGTTACAAAATCATCGTTTGTGTGTATGACGGACGACATCATTGCGAATTGATGTCATTCATTTTTCAATTACAACCTTTCAAGGTTTGAAATAATGATGGATTAATAATTTATACATGATAAATATGATATTTATCATGTTTTTATTCATATATAATTTTTTTATTATACATCCCTTTATTCTTTAAATTGTGTAAGAATATGGTAATGTCACTCGTGTGCACATCGGACTACCGTCTCTCGAAGTGATGTGACAAGGTCATGCTTTACATAGAATTTAATTAAGGATGTTTTTAATAAAAAATATGATATATATGACATAATAATGATTTTTTAATAATTATATATATGTATATATTCTTATTTTATTTCATTTCTTTCAATACGATAAGAAAATGGAACAACATTCATGCGTACGTGCGGCCTACCGTCTCCACGAATGATATATTTCATTTCATATAACAAAATTTTATGGATTTATATATATATATATACTGAATATATAATATATTTAAATCATGTTTTACATTATGGAAATGATTAAATCATGATCTTAGTATGAGGAATAAAAAATAACAAGTCAAAAAATACTGAAACAACAAGGCAATTAACCCCCAAAGTAATGAAAATAATGAAATATTACCAACAAATGGGTGATAAGATGTTATAAAAGGATAATATTTGATAATAAAAATATTAATATATTTATGGAATAATCTAATAAAATACATAAAACCATTATACATTGTGTTAGGAGTGTTCAACCAAAAGGAAACCTAATGTAGGAGACTTCATCTCAATTTACATTCCATTGAGACTTAAATGTTATTATGAACCAATTCAGTTTTATGAGTTGTGTATAATTTAACATTGACATTTAATATCCTGATTATTTAATTATTCATGGTATTTAATGTTTTAATAATAATTATTTCTTCCAAGGGTATCTAATTTAAAAATTTCCATGTGATAAAAGTTATTGTGAAATCTCACTTTATTTTGTGATTGTTAACTTTTTCTTCAAATAATCACTTTATTGTAATAATTTTTCATTGAAAATTAAATTATTGTTAAATATATATGTTCATTTGTAATTTATATGATTATTTCCTGAACTGTATACTATTTATATAGGCATTGATTACTTTGAATGTTATTTGATTAACTGAGGAAATATTGATAAATTTGTATCCTTAAATAATTAAGGATATTTAATAGGGTACATTGTTTATGAATTAAATTGATTATTAAATATATGAATAATGCTTTGGAATAATATGACGCGGGTTGAGGACCATTTAATGTAATCCCCTTGATGCATCATTAGTCTCATGAGATGAATTTGTTGACCAAATCAGATGGGTTTTTACCCAGTATGTTTAAACTGCTATGTGAAATGAATTGACAGTAAAGGTTCCATGTGTCTAGGAAACTTGCTGTCCAATATTTAAGCATTTCTTCTTTCAGAATTCAATTTTTATTATTTTTCCATGATATATTTCTCTATGACATTATCTATAGATGCATTTTATTATTAGTTTATTGATTAAATGACATGTATTTTAGTTATTTATCTAATAATATTTATTATTCCTTAACCATATATTTTTTTGGAATGTGGGTTTCATTATCTACCATACCATATTGATTATTATTATTATTGATTCATGGTATCTTCCATTGTACTTAACCCTTACTGATCATTTGAGATCACTCTTATTTTGTTTCCATTCCCCAGGATATGAAGATGAGTTCTCATAATGAGTTTCAAGGATGTTGATCTTTTAATTTTGTTATCTTTTATTTTCTCTTACTAATTTAATAAAGTAAGGAACTAGGTCTAGGATACTAGGTTCAAGGTCCTTATAGATAGTATCTGAAAAAGTTTAGTAGAATACTTGGGAACTAGATTTAGGAAAACATATATTAGGGAACATATCTCTAAGATTGAATTTGAGGATAATCAGAGATGAACATCCTAAATTTTTTGTATGGTGGATATTATCTGGGTCTTCCAATAAATACATCTATTTCTTGATACTATTAGTGTATGTGGTTCTGGCACAAATTTACCTCGGTGTAATAACTCTGAAAAGGGTGTGTTAGGCATGAATCAAGTAAAAATTGGTACATCACAATGGACTATACTACGCACGTGGTCTAGCACTCCCACAGGATGAACTTAGGATAATTTAAATTTTCATGAAAAACGTTATGAAGTATTTTAAATAAAAAATATCTCCAAGGAATCCAGAGTTTATGAAATTGATATTAACAATGAATAAAATTTTAATTTATGTTGAGCATTACACTATATTTGGAATTATAAATTATGATTTAAAATCAATATTATTTATGAGATAATTTATTTTATGTAATTGGTTAGAAATGTCATCTGGAGGGAACAATGGTGTCAATAATCCTGGAAAATGTAGAGATTTCTCTACTAAGGAATCCAATACATCTGGTATTAGAATATAGAAAATCATTTCTTTATTATGGAAGATTAATCATATTATAACAAATAACCTTTATTTGATTGATTAATTTATTCCATAGTGATATTATCCTATTTTTTATCACTTTATGTGATTGAATCCCCATAATTTAATGGGAATACTAAAACAATTGTAGTTTACAAATGGATTAAATATCTTGAGAAGATATTTATTTATTTGGTATGTGGTGAAAGGGAAAAGGTTTAACATTCCATGTATTGTCTCAAAATTGATATTAATCAATGGTGGTCATTAATCAATAATACTAGGGAGGAAGAAGAAATAAAACTCATGGAATTGAAAAATTTTAAGGAGTCAATCTTTTATAAATATTTCCCTCATGAGAAAAAAATTGAGATAAATTAAATGTTCCTTATATTAAAGAAAAATTATAAATAAAGTGTTAAAGATTATGAATAAACATTAACAAGGTTAGCCAGGTATTACATGAATTACATATGTTACCCAGAGTGAAAGATTGACCATTTAATTAAAGGGATTAATCTAATTCTCTAAAACCCACTGGTCTCTCAGATTATTTTCGTACGATGAAATAGAATTATATACCATGGAAAAAAAGAATTGATTCTATAGATCCTATATTTTCAAGGGAAACCAATAGAATATGATGTAATTTTAACACCATGAAAATAGAAATGTATAAAACAAGATGAATAAGATGAAGGGATTCCCATCACGTGAGAACTATTGACAAAATCACCCTAGGAAACTCCTAAAGGTAATGAGAGTATTTTGTAAGTGTGGTAAAAGGTTTATCATGTTAAATAATTCAAGGGGAAGAAGGAAAACACAGTTATTTAGTGTTACAACTACAAGGAGAAGGGGTACTATGAGAAAAATTCCCTAAGTGTTAAGATAATATACTATAGAAGAGTCCAATGAGAGATGACCAATATTATGTGATCACTACAACCGAGGTAATAGTACCCAATGATGTGGTGGTAGGTACATTAATCCTATATTCAAAGTTTTCCAATGGAATATTTGATTTTGGATCATCACACTCTTTTATATCTACCTAGTTTTCTATGAAAATCAGGCATTTCCCTTTTGAATTAATAAGGGAGTTGTTAGTAGAAAATCCTAAGGGAAGAATCATTGTAACAAAGATGTGTTGGAAAGTCCCCATTATGAAAAATAAAAATGGTTTATTTTCTAACGTTATTATCACACCTATGATTGAAATCTATATAATAATTTTTATCAACTGGATTTCAAAATATGATGCAAAAATGTATTGTAAGGAAGAAATTATGATTTGTAGAAAGATATAGAATTTCTTATCTTTAGATAAGAATATTCATCATCTGATTATTTTCTAGATCCACCCCCAGTAGCTAAACTAAAAAAAATTCTTGTGGAAGAAGAGAAATCAACATATAGGGATGAATAAGTTAATCTTCAAATTCAGGATTTACCAATTGTAAATGAATGCATTGATGTATTTCCTAAATAATTACCTAAACATCCCCCATAGAATAATGTTGATTTTTCCATTTATTTAATCCCTAATTAAAGATCAATACCAAATAATCCATATAGAATGAACAATGTGGTATTTTTGGAGTTGAAGAAACTACTAGAGGATTTGGGTAATAAATAATTTATTCACCCTAGTGTTTCATCATGGGATTCCTCTGTTACATTAGTTAAAAAGAAATATGGATCCCTGGGGATGAACATTTATTATAGGGACGTCAATAATATCATGACAAAGCATGAGTATCCTCTACCTTACATTGACGACCTATTGTATCGACATCACGAAGCCCAACATTTTTAAAAGATTGATATTTATTCTAGGTATCATAAATTTTGAGTAAAGAAATAAGACAGAAAAGATAGCATTTAGAACGATGTATGGATATTACAAGTTTACAGTTATGTCATTTGTGTTGACTAATTAACCCCTTTTTATGGATATAATGTATATATTATTCGAGGAATATCATGATAATTGTTTTTCAGTATTCATTAATGATATTTTTGTGTATTCTAAAAGATTTTGGGACTTTGAGAGTCACATGTAGATCATTCTTGAGACTCATAAAAATAATGAGTTAAATGTTATATTTAGTAAGTGAAATTTCTGATTTTAGGAAGTTTATTTTCTTTTTCATATTGTCTCAAAAAATGGAATCTCAGTTGATCCTGTAAAAATAAAGGCAGTCTTATAATGGCTTACACCAATGAACATAACTGAGGTATGTAGATTTCTTGGTTTGGATAGTTACTATTAGATATTTGATTATAATTTTACCCTATTGTCTAATCCTTTAATCAATATTACACCTAAATTGATTTAGTTTATTTGATAATGGAATGTGAAGAATGTTTTGACGATCTAAAGAGGATATTGGTCAATGCTATAATTTTGACTCTACCATATAGAGGTGATGGGTTTGTGATATATAGTGATGCATAAAATAATGGACTTAGTTGTTTCCTAATGAAAAATGATAAATTTATTTCAGATGTATCAAAGAAATTTATGATTAAAGAATAGAACTATCCAACTCATGATCTTGAGTTGGAAACTTGGATATTTTCATTGAAGTTATCTCGACATTATTTGTATGTAGAAATATGTGAGATATACATGGATCCTAAAATATTGAAATAAAAATTTTCATAGAAAGATATCAATATGAGACAAAGGTTATGGGTTGAGTTACTCAAAGATTATGATTTATCAATACACTACCACCTAGGGATATAAAATATGGTAGTAGATGCATTGAGTAGGAAAGATCATTGAATTATAATCCAAATGAGGATTGATATGGATCATATGTTAATGGATCTAGTAAATAAGGACATGGGAGCTACTAAAAAAAAGAGATACATCATTAATTTTTCAAATTATTGAAAAAAAATCATTATTAGAGATGATAAATAATTCTCAATTAGTTGATGAGAACATTCAAAATAAAATTAATGATGTGAACGATGGGAAATTAGAAGACTTCTTTTGTGAAGATAATGTTCTAAAATTTGGAAAGAGATTATGCATTCCATATATACCTAATCTAAAAATGGAATTGTTGGATTCCACTCATATCTCACATTTCTCGATATACCCTGATAACACAAAAATTTATAGGGATTTGAGGGACCATTTTTTGTGGGATAACCTGAAGTGGGAAATTTCTGATTTTCTGTCCAGAAGATTGGTTTTTTAATAAGTGAAAATTTTGAGATCGAAACCTAAAGGTTTCATGCAACATGTTTATATTCTTAAATGAAAATTGGATGATATTACTATGTAATTTATCATAGTACCACCAATGAATCCTAGAAATAATGATGCAATATGGTTCATCATTGATCTCCTAACAAAATATGCACATTTCCTCACTACAAGAGAAGATTTACCTCTTGAGAGACTTGCAATGATATATATTAATAAAGTTGTAATAATTCATGGAACACCTCTATCAATTATTTCTAATATAGATCCTTATTTTATGTTGAAATTATAGGGGATTCTTCAGAAGGATCTAGATACTGAGCTTCATTTGAGCAACTCTAACCGTCCTCAAACTGATAAACAATATTAAAGGAATATTTAAGTAATGGGAGACATGATGAGGTCATTATAACTCAACTATAAAGGTTTGTGGGATCAATATTTACCTATAATAATTTTTTCTTATAATGATAGTTTCCATTCAAGTATTCAAATGGTGACACATGAAGCATTGTTTGGAAATAGATGTCTCACTCCAAATTTTTTGGAATGAAGTTGGTGAAAGGAAATACATAGGCCAAGAACATATTGAAAAAATAACACTGAAGGTAAATTATATTCAATATCACATTAAATAATATGAATGTTGAAAAAATATTTATGCCAATAATAAAATAAAATATTTGTAATTCTAATTGGGTGATCATGCTTTCCTAAAAGTATATGAATGAAAGGGGATTATAAGGTTTGGTAATAAAGGAAAACTAAGCCCCAAGTACATTGGATGCTTTTAAATTATTGAGACAATTTCTGTTTTCACTTAATGTTTGGATATGCTACCAAACTTCTCAAAAGTACATTAATTTTACATATATATTTTCTAAGGAAGTACACACAAGACCAAATGCATGTTCTCACATCCCATGAAATATTGTTCGAACCTAATCTATCTTACCTTAATAACCCACCAAAATTCTTGAAACTAGAGAATGTATTGTAGAATCAAACAAATAGTTTGGTAAATGTACTATGATGGAATGAAAAAATAGAGTAATAAATGAGGGAAGCAGACGATATTATAAAGAAGAAATGATATCATCTTAGATTTTATCAAAGGTACAAATTATTTGGTTTTTATTTAATTTTATTTATTTGGACCTTATAATAATGCTTAATGGATTCAAGGGGGTCTCAAGTGTGTTCAAGGCTCATCCAAAGCCTAGATCATTAAAAATTAAAGAAGTGGATTAGGTGTCATTGTTTGTAGAAACCGCATAGCCCCGCCTTTATTGTTCCCCTAAATCGTGAATTTGTATATTGTGGGGTGTTATGGGCCACAATGTTTGTCTACAATCATGCAACCCCAAGAGCATTCCCATGCATCCAACTACATGTTTTTGGACAGTGTATTTTTCATAGTTTGCACACAGTTAGACAAACCATGTACCTAAGCATGCAGGGGACCATTTGAAGTAGGCGATTGATGCACAATTAGCTCATAGTTTATCCCACCATCCAGCCAAACATTACACCCTTGTTTTGAGAGTTAAATAGACATTTTCCCTCAATGAATGTTTAATAGTTCTTCTTCTTTCACCCTTTCTTCTCTAATGTTTCAACACTACTCCCACATTCATGAGCTCCACCTTCACTTTGTATAAGGGTTGTGATAAATCTTACAAGCAGACTCCAAATATCTCACTATTAGTAGCGTTGTAAAGCGCTCAATAATCTCTTCAACCCCATCCTTTCTATTTCAAGTTTCATCCATCCATTATTTTTCTATATAGGTGCGACAATGTTCACCCTATTTTCAAGTCATTTGATGATTTCTTCATTTTATCCCATTATAGATCGAATCATGACTTGAAAATAGATGAGTGTAGTGATACTAAATAGAATTAGTTGCTATATGTATTTCTCTCTCTTTTCTTTGCTTTAATGTGGGTACGTCGTTGTACCTCTTATCAGAACCATCTGGTAAAATACCTATTTTAATAAATATATTGAATGAACATATCTCATATCTAATACCATTAATGTGGGTGGATAATCACCATCGTGGGTCACCAATTTGATCAAATCCACCCAAACAAGAATGTTTCCCCTCTTGGAGGCATTTTTCACAAAACAAATATTTCAAAACACCTCTTTAGGTTCAAATAACTTTTAATGAATAATTTAAAGGGAATAATTGAATTAATATGTTAACCACTTGTGTGTGTGTGTGGGTTTTACCATGTTAAATTCCTTGATTTATAAATTAATTTGAGATTGAAATGTGATCCATGGGGTTGTGCCCTTCCTGAAATGCCTAATGTTCCTTTCCCATTGACTAGGCCTATTTCATTATGCCTTATGCCATTGTTTATACATGTTTATATATATGCATGCCTTATAGATTCAATACTTATGATTATTTCATATGATTAAGGTATGAGACTCATACCATGATCTTGTTTCTTAATTCCATGTACTCATTTCATTATACCATAATTGATTTTCTTGAATTGGATGTTATGATTCACTAGCTTGTTAACATGTGATATTTCCATGACTTATTTCTGTCATGTGATTATATATGTTATGTATTGTGATTTGTTATATGATTTCTATTCCTCAACTTATATGGGATGAGAGAGACCATGGATCCCATTTTAAGGACACTATGGATGGGTTCACTATGTTTGGTTTGGATCTACTTGACACTCCAAGAGTGATATATTGCCTTGCCATGTGCATGATCTCTAGGGGGATTACACATGCTTATGAGAGACACTGATTCCCTAGGGATAAATAAAGGATGGAAACATTGGAAATATGTATATTCTAAGCCTTGTGTGATACTTGGTCCGCTATGTGTGATCCTTAGTATTGACTCAGAGTCACCATTCCATGACTGACATAAGGAATGGATTTATGGGTTACCTTCGATGGACTCAATGGTAATAGTTAGATTAGATTCACCTATAGCGAACCAAGGATTTTTTATAGATTTATTTGGATGGTCTCTGGTCTCCACCTTTGGATTTTATGGATTATTTGTTGGAGTATATGTGATGCATCTTATTTATGTTATGAGCATGTTTGACGGATGAAATTGATATTTGACCACCAAACCAAATCACAATATTGGGGTCTATCTACTTTGGTTACTTACTTTATGATATCCTATGTATCTATCATATATCTCATACAAGTACCACGGTTTAGGAATCTTTCTACGGCCGAAGTAGGTAATATCGGTTGGTCATCCATTTAGGAACATGAGCTGAAGTGTTTATTCTTTTATTTAATTATTTCCTTGAATTTTTTAAATATGCAACAATCTTGACCAATCTTTTACATGTAATGGATTGATCAAAGCACAGTTTGTGGTACCCTACATAGATTGTATCTCACACCCAACTTGGGCCGCATCTGGTACCCAAGTATACTTCATGATTATTGGTATTGATAAAGGGAAGCATGCAAGTTCTAATTATTGATTGTTTTTATAATTTGGGGCATAGGTCAGAGGACTGAGTCTATACTCCATGATGCTAGTAGTAATATTTATTTCCTTTTTATATATTTTTACAGCATGTATTATATACTCGTATCCCTTTCTCCCTATGAAGATTCAATTTTTTATAGTATCATGATATCATCACCATTTTGAATCAAATGTTTATTAATATTATTCCAGTTTTTTATTTATATTGTTTGGGTTTATTTCCATTAATTTTATTACTTATTACTTACTTCTTGTTATTGTGATAACTCTGATATATGATGGATTATTATCCCCACAAACACATCCTAGGACATTTTTGATAGTCTATATATGCTATTGTTTGGGGAGGCATGTTTGATGTCTTTTGGCCACTATTTTGGGGAACCATTATGTGGCACTTGGGAAATGATGCTACAAAGTGGGATAAGAATATTTTTTTCATTTTTTTCTTATGCATTTGGGTTATACAGAAGACTAGTATTATGTAATTTGGTAATGAACCTATTACTAAGTGTAGATAACCCACATACAGTGGAAACCCAAATTTCCTGAGATGGGTAAATTCTTTTTTTATTTCAATGTTATAGTTTTATATATTTCACCATTGGGTGTTGCACTTTATTTGTGATGATAATATTATTTATAATTTTTTAAACATTATGGTATTTATTTTACCATATCCCAATGATATCAAGGCATATCAAGAATGTATCATACTAGGCAGAATATAATTAAAATTTAATGAATCATTCCATTCCATATTTACTATTCATCTCACATTGCCTAGGTTTCATATAATTGTTTTTGTGCCTTCTTGTAATTTTATTATTATATATAGAAATTATCTAATTATTATTCTAAGAAGATGTTATGATTTGGATTAACTGGATGCCCAATATCAATTTATAAGGTGTGTGGGCCCTTATAAATTGGAATAGTGATCCACATAATTCAACCATTTTAAAGGAATTGAAATACATAAATGAATGATAATGAATTCCACCTTTAAAATGAAATGGTCATCATATATGTAGTAATGTGAGAATTTGACCTAACCTGGATTATTAGTGGATAGTAGGTTATGAATCCAGTGATCTTTTTGAAAAATTATATTTCTACCTTGGTCTTGACTTAGTAGCAGTCTGAGAATTGTATTTTGTTTTTAAAAAGGCATTGTATATTTCCTTTATTTTTGGCATTCGCTATCTGTTATAAATCATGTCTGAAAAAGTGGTCTTGGGAAATTATAGAGTTATGCCACCACGAAGACCTCTTGATTTATTCCAAGAGAGTGGTGATGAGAAAACATCTAAGGTGGTCATCCCTAATAAACCTATAGTACTTACAATAGTGTCACCTGAGGCACCTCATTCTGATATTCAACTAGGAACCAATTCTTAGTTCCATGACAATTTTCTTCAGTTCATCCAATTTGTTTAGGGTACTCCCCGACCTTCCCCAATTATGCAAAAGAAGACTCAGGACTTTCAATAGTAGAATCTTCCCACCTTCTCAGAGGATTGAGGACCTTACTCTGTTGAGTCATGGATAGAGTGCATGGTATTTTCCTTCGACCATCTTGAGATGCCTCCACATTGGAGGGTTAGTCTTTCTACCTACATGTTACATGATTTTTCCAATCATTGGTGGGACTCCATCTCTCGGGATGAGCATCATCAGGGTATGGTCTAGGTAGACTTTTAGATATCCTTCTATGAACACTTATTCTCATATACTCCATGGGAGGAATGCTCCAGGGAGATCATGCATCTTCAAAAGGGAGAATGACTATGCTAGTGCACTCTTCTCATTTCACCAAACACCAGTGTTTCACCCCATCTCTGACCGGTGATGAGTTTACGACTGTGAGGCATTTTTAGGATGGGATAAGTTATTCTGTTTTCTCATAGGTCAATGTTTTTTTTTTAATACCATTATAGGTAACATGAATCGAGACCTAATTAATGAATAGAATCTAGGTGAGGCTGGCAATGTGTACCTGCCTAGTTTAGTTCTGAGGAAGGGTAGAGGTTCTTCTGGTAGTAGAAAGTGCCATTTTGAGGGTGAATTTGCGAATGATGCCTTCCATGTGACACACAATACAATATCTATAGTGTGTCCGTAATTTGGTAGGCCATGCCATAAGAAACCTCAGTGCATGAGAAACCCAATTGAATATTGAGCTTCTGGAAGGATGGGTCACCTTTAGAACTTCTTCTGGTCTTGGGTGATACTATTGACACTTCTATCAGGTGAAGGATATGTAACTACACATTAGGCTATAATTCAGTCTTCTACTAGCCAATTATGATGAGGTGGTAGTGGTCATGTTCGAGGAAGTAGAATCCTTGAGATTCATCGAATGGAGGGAGGATTTTCTTAGGCAAGTTTGGAAGCATCTTAGGTCCATGGTCTATGCCATATTTATGCACTAATGATAGTTATTGAGGAGTAGATTCCAAGTCCTTCTATAGTTAGAGGAACAATTTTAGTACCCTCTATTTTAGTTTTGGGTTTTTTAATATAGGTTCGTCACACTCCTTTATGTCTGTCGTAGATGTGGAAATCTTTCATCTTGAAATTTAGTGCTTTTGTCGAATTATGTCTCTTGACACACCATTAAGAGTTATAATAGAGGTTATATTATAGTTATGTTAGTTTCCCCTTAAAATATTTATGTTTCATTTATTATGTAGTTTCTTCTTCCCTGAGATGACCGACTTTGAAATTGTTCTTATTATGGGCTAGCTTGTGCCTTATTATGACCAAGTAGATTTATATCATCTAAAAGTGTCCTTCACAACACCTAAGGGAAATATTTATATCCATAAAGGTGAATGGTACTTCCAAGTTAGTCGATATGGACCTAATAATTCTAGGTGGGTGGGGTGACAACTCAGATGGAGAGTCTTCTCATGAGGAATCACAGGATGCGGTTACTAGAATTGCCTCCAATAGTGGATAATTTCATGGATGTATTTTCTGATGATTTCTAAATATTACCTTCTTAGAGAGTGGTTGAGTTCCCGATATAGGTAGTTATTGGTGTGGATCAAGTGTCCATTTCTCCCAATAGGATTACAACTAGAGGGCTTCAAGAACTCAAGAAGTAGCTTCAAGATATAGAGAAAATCTTTTTTATCTAACCCAAAACATCACCATGGGTTCTGCATTTCCATTTTTCTAAGAAGGAAAATGGTACCCTTAAATTGTAAATGGATTACTTGTAATTTAGCCATATTATGGTAATGATCATATATCCACTACCTCGTATCGATGACATCTTCAACCATCTCTAAGGAGAAACTATTTCTATGAGATAAATTTCAGGTTGGTCAACATTATTTTCATGTGAGAACATAATACATACCATTTATAATGTTATATAGTAGGTATGTCTTGTATAAGTACTTAGTTATACCATTCATCTTGATGAACACACAATCAATATTAATGGATATGATGGATTAAGTTTTCCACCCATATCTTGATTTCTTTGTGGTAGTGTTTGTAGACGACATCTTAGTGTATTCACGCTATTGACATAACCATGCTAGTCATACATAGATCATGCTGAATACACTAAGTGAACATAAACTATATGTGAATCTCAACACATGCCACTTTTGGATCATCATGGTTCACTTCTTGGGTCATATAAAATCTGAGGAAGGCATGCCAGTTTAACCAGAAAAGTTGAGAGAAATGGTTTCTTGGGAGAAACCCAAGAATGTGTTTGACATACACAAATTCATATGGGTATATGGATTTTATAGAACATTCATATAGGACTTCTCACATCTAGAAGTGATGCTGATCAGATTGACCAAGAAGGGTGTGAAGTTAGTCTAGTCTGAATCTTGTGAGACAACTTTTCATGAGTTAAAGGAGAGACTCACTTAAACAATGATATTGATTCTTCATGATCTGGGAAGAAGCTATACTTTCTACTGTGATGCTTCAGGGATCCGATTGGGTGAAGTTATGATGTAAGGCTATCGATTCATGGCATAGGGGTCCCTCCAGCCAAGGTCTCATGATTTGAATTACCCTACACACGACCTTGATTTATCCCTAGTGGTTCATGCTCTACAAAGTTGGGGGAACTAAATTTTAGGAGAGATATGAATTATTTACATGGATCATATAAGTCTCAAATACATATTTATACAATGATATTTGAATATTAGGTAGTGAATTTGGGTGGAATACCATCATTCATTTTATATTGATCTTACTTGAACACCAAGAAATGGAAATTCCATAGATGATTCCTTGAGTTGGGAGTCAAAGACACAAGCTATCAAGGAGGCCAACAATGATTGGTAGTTAATGGATCTACTATCTAAGATACTTATTGAGGTTCATTAACAATATGGGAAAACTCTCTTTATATCTATAATAGTGACATCCTCCCTTCTTTTGCGGGTTTGGATGAGGCAGTTATCTAATTCCGAGGGCTTCATCTTGAGTGAGTGTGTCACAGGAGAGAACCTGTGTTCTGGTTGGGTTGTTGATGGCAGTGAAACCCTACTCTTTCATGGCCATGTGTGGGTGCCTATGGAAATACAAGAAGAGATGATTAGGGAATCACAAAATTATATTTGGAAAGTTCAACCTAGGATTACGCATATTTATAGAGATATACATCATTAGTATTGGTGTCCAGGTATGAAATGATAGATATTAGGTTTCATCACTCAGTGCTCCACTTATCAGCAGTTGAAGCCAGAGTACCATTGACCTGATGGACTTCTATATACTCTCTCAATTCCTGAGTGGAAATGTAATGATGTTGCCATGGATTTCTTGACATGCTTTCCAAGATCCCCTTAGGGAAGTGATGCAATATGGGTGATCATTGACATTTTTACCAAGGTTTCACACTTCTTAACTATCTAATAAATCTTCTCTTTTGATAATCCAGGAAATATTTACATCCAAGGAAAAGTGTGACTTCATGGATTACTCTATTCTAGCATTTCGGACTCAGTTTCCCCTTTCACATCACGGTTCTAGTAAGGGTTTCATAAGGCACTAGATTCGTAGGATCTCTTGAGTATAGAATATCACCTTTAGACGAATGAGAAATCGGAGCAGACAATAAAAGTATTATAGGATATGATTTAGGCTGGAATACTTGATTTTGGAGGTATATTTGAAAATATTACTCCTTTGGTTGAGTTTTCTTACAATAACAGTTTTCATGAAACAATTATGTCGGATTCGTATGAGGCCCTATATGATAGATCATTATGTTCACCTTTATAATGGCTTGAGGTAGGTGATGCAGCTCTACTGGGTCCTCATCTCGTTCAGGAGACTTCAGAGAAAGTCAAGATGATTCAAAAGAATATGGCTATAGATCATTCTATGAAGGAGTCTTATAGAGATATTCATCATATACATCTGGAGTTCAAGGCAGTACATCTGTTCTTTCTATGTGTATCACATAGATTGAGTCAAATAATAATTTGGAGACAGTGAATTTTATCACCTAGCAATGTTGGATGAGTAACCTCTCGGTTGCTATAACCTCATAGGCACCATTACATGAATGATATCTTCCACATATATCATTTTCAAAAATATCATCCTAACCCATCCTATTCATTTTACCCCAAGGATATTGATCATTAAGTGTATGTTTCCTTTGAGGATCATGTGATACATATCATTGATCAGAGTATAAAGTCTCTCTGAGGCATGTCAGTTCCTCTGATCCAAGAGTTATGGAAGCACAGATGCATACAGGATGAGACCTAGGACTGGGAGGTTTATGTATGTGTACAGTGGTCATAAATTTTCCATGTTAGGTCTTACCACCCTTAAAAGGGAAGCTCGAGGATGAGTTATCTTAAGGAGTTGAGGTTGTAACGTTTCGTATTTTCACAAAGGTACCAATGATTTTTTTGTTCAGTTTATTTTTTTATCCATTATAATGATTTATAATGGATTAGAGGGGGTCTTAAGTATGTTTGGGGATAGTTTGGAGCCAAGATCCCAAAAAAATAAAGAGGTAGACTATGCGATACAATTTGTAGAAACTGTGTTGCATAGGCCGCATGGTTTCTCTAAACCATGCAGTTGAATACAGTGGGGTGTTGGGGGCCACATTGTTTTTCTGAAACTGTGCGGCAATAGGTTCACACCCATGAGACCAACTATTGGTTTTTGGAAAGTGGTTTTTTCATGGTTTGCTCATAGTTATAAAAACTATGTGACTAACTATGCAGGGTACTCTTTTGACGTAGTGGCTTGGTGAATGGTTGGTGTATGGTTTATCCAACCATGTGGAAAATCCATGTGCCCTTATTTTGAGGATGAATAAACCATTTTCCACTTAATAAATGTTTTAAACATCCTCTTCATTCTCCATCTCTTCTCTAGTGGTGCAACCCTCCTCCCTCTTGTATGAGCTCATCCTCTCCTCTTCATAGGTTTTGTGATAACTCATTCAATATGACTCCAAATATCTCACCATCAAAAGCATTGGAAAGCCCTTAAAAATATATTATATCCTATCATTTCTATTTCAAGTTTCTTCAAACCTCTTTTGCGCTGTCTAGAGGAAACCATTTTCACCCTCATGTATAGTTAACCATAAACATAGTGGATGAAATATCATAAATTGTTCATCATAATACAATGGATATAAATGGATATATATCACAATTAAATGCCATAAAATAGTAAAAATCAACACATTCTATATACCCCTGGTTTTAATACACACCTTAAGGATAAAAAATATGTAACTGCATATATAAAAATCAAATTAAATGTTTTTTCTACATGAAATATCACAATTTAAATGATCCATCACCATAATAATTCGTTAAGGTGAATGATATATCCCCTAACCAGTATCAAAGTAAAATAAGTCATCCTAAATGAACATGTCATCATAAATCACAGGTAAATGATACACTACCATTTTCATATTTATGTGTAAGATATACCACCATCTTATAGTTTGGGTGGATGAGGAATAGGCAAACCATCTCATTTGGGTGGATGATATATCACTGGTATCACTCTCAAAGTAGGAGAAATACTACCATATGAAGTCCCAAAGTGGACTATTCACCATGAGTACTATCCTTAGGTGGATAATGAACTAGTCGTATCACATATTAAGTGGTTGGTACACCACCAGTATCAATTCTAGGGTGGAAAACATACCACTAGAATATGTCCCCAGGTGGATGATGTACTATCAAGAAAACTCTTAGGAGGGGTCAAAGCTCCACCAGTGAAAGTTCTCAAGTGGTTGATATAACACTGATACATCATTCAAAAGTTCATGAGAGGCTAATAAATTATTATCATTTCAGTGAATTGAGGATCAATGGAACTCTTTAGGAGTGGATGAGAAACCACCAACCTTACCAAAGTGACTATTATACCTATAGTGAACTAGGGTGGATGAGATGGCACCCCCAATTAACATCATTTGGACGAACCACAACTTATACCAATAATACCACAAAATGAATGACACATCAATAAAAAAAATATTCTAGTCATTTATAAAAATGAAACACATCAATGGTTTTTCTCATAATTTGTAAACCCTTGTAGAAGTCTCAATATTAGGCCTTCTAACTGATAACATATCTCATACTCAATAAATTCCTCATACAGGAATACTCAATGGGAGTTACCTATGACCCTCATGTTGGTTCTTAGTCAAATAAACCCATAATGAGTTCAAAATAATGGGTTTAATCTCATTTCAATATTAAATATGGTCATTTTGTTCCAAAGGTGTTGATGCATGACACTCGTAGACCATGCACAACCTTATACGGTTCCATTAGTGCCATTAAAATTTAAGAAAACCAATTTAATTAAATTTTATGGTGTATGAACAAAAGAGTATTTCCCAAATATCATTTGATGTATGCATGGTATAAAAATATTGTTAGCTAACAAAGGGACTTCCTATCAAGGACTAGTGTGGTCCAACTCTCGGAAAACCACCCCTTGATCAGGACTCAAATGAACATAATCAAGAAACCCATAAAATTCCATAAACGTTGTCATAATCATCGAAGAATGGATAAATAGTGACTAAAAATAAATAATATATATAATATGAGTTATAGAATTACTAGTTTCGAACTCCTATGTTGAATAGATCATGAAACCGATGATGAACATATATAATTCCACTCATGAAAGAAGATGCAATAAAGCAGAACAATAGGAGGAACCTTTGGTTGTACTAGAGGAAATGAGAGTGAAATCTAATTTATATAAAAATTAAAAAAAATTAGTTATTTGTTTAAAATTTTAATATAAAACTATAGGTATGCAATGGGTACATACTGTCCAGGCATAGGGTACTCACCCAGGGATCACTGGCCACCCGATGGGCCAGTTAGAAGCTTTTCCTCCACTTCCCCATCCACTGAGTAACAAATGAAATCTGTAAAGGGATAAATGTCCAAACTCATGGCTTGTTTTCCAGAAAATATCCCACTTTTACTACTCAAACAATTATATATACCCAAAATACACGAGGCTTGGTGAAATTGAAATTTAAATCATACCTCGTCTGAACGTGTCATGTTATCGATTGCATAGACTCTCATGGATAAAATATTAAAGTGATTATAATAACTTATAATTATAACCATGGAAACATAAAATATAATATTCAAAATAAATTTATAATAAATAATTACATTTCTGTAAGAAAAGAAAATGATTTGGAACCCTTAACTTAGTTACGGTTCTTAGCTTAAATCCGGACCTTATAAACAGAAAAAATATTCAATATAAAAGATACAGAAATGTGGGAAAATCCTTAATAAATATATAAAGAATGAACATGAACTTGCTATAAAGAGAAATGGGAAGTGGGGTGAGTATTTATAGGTGTGGTGACTAGAATCCCTTTGAATAAAGTATTGATTATTATTTTTCTTCATCCCAATTGCTCCGCTACTCACCAAAGTGACCCATTACATTCCTTAATGCCCCACTATAGTGTTTTGTGCCAAAATTAGATAAAATAACCATCTTGTATGAATTTGGTCATGACTACAAATATATTACGTCATATTTATCATGATAAACAATTTTTTATAGTATAATACTTTTTCTATAAAAAAATTATCAAATTTCACCCCTCACCTAATATCGATGTCCTGATTCCAAATATTTTATATATTTCTCCAAATTAATCTTCTAATTATATGAAATTTAACTTTTAAATAAATATGACAAATGTTATAAAAATCTTGTATCATGGTAAAATTAATTTTCTTACTAAAATAAATTTCACATTAACACTTCTTAATTCCTAGATAAATAACTCCATGGTACATCACCATAATCCTTAATGGTAAGGTGTTAAATAAGGGTACATTCATGGGGTGGTTCAGCCAAAATTGATCGAGTTATGATTTACATTAACTTGAATGTTTCTTTTTGATAATTTCCCTCAATATTCAATTACTGAGGTTCAAATTTAGCCTGGTCTTGGGAAAACCCTTATGATGTTTCCTCCTTCCAAATAATTGATAAATACATTTCCTAAGTGATGATTCTACTAATTAAGTCCATGGTTTCTACCATCACCACTAATTAACTCTTGTTATTACATTTTTTAATATACCCCAATTATAATATTTACTTTATAATGAATATATTATTGTGTTTCTTGAATTTAAAAAGTGAATGAGATATATAGGGGATATAAAAGAGTTTGAAAAAAGTGAAATGTGGGATGGTATTTGAAAAAACTGATGCGTATTTATTTTCTGATAGATCCATGTATAGATATTATAAAAAGGCTACCTTGGACCACTAAAAATGGGGATGAGAAAAGGATAATGTTATCCAACATATAGCTTCCAAGATAGAATAGTTATGGGGTGCTTCCTTTGCGGTAGCACATGTGTCAATTATATCGAATGAAGTGTTGAAAATGATGAATGGATCATTGACAATATCATGGGAAGAGATCCATGATGTATGGTTCCATGTATAAAAAGTATTCTTAATGACATCAATTAGGCAGCATATCTTGGTAGTGAAAATTAGTTGTAAAAATATGGTGAGATCATGGGTGAGAGATAAAATTCTTTAATGTTTCAGAAATTCCTATGGGTGAGAGAAATTCCCAAAAGTGAGTGATAAAATTCCTTCAAGTGAAAGTAATCCTTTAGGTGTGGGGTGTGAAAGATTATGAGTGTTTATAGAGTTGATCTTTGAGAGATATTTTTAATTTTGGATATGATAATCAAACAATGGGAATCAATGAGATATGGAAGATTTGTAATGTGGGAGGACGTGGGGTGGTAGAATTCCTCATAGTCGAACTAGATGATGACATCCCTTGTGAGGTTGTCTGAGGTGGGAACTCCTAAAACTGAGTGGCCTGGGGAATCCCATGTCCATCATCAGCACTATTTGGTCCATCCCCTGACCCATATCACCCCATGAAAATAACTCTACCTCCATGTAGTCTAGATTTAGGGTGAACACTAGAAGGTCCTCAACAAGTGTCAGTTTGGAGCGGGAACATGTCGGGAGGAGGATTACGATGAGGAAATATATGATTGTGGAGAAAGAAGAGTAATAAATATGGGGTGGGGATGATTCTATGGATTATTTCATCTATTTTATGGGGATCCCTCTATTTAGAAAAGATTGAGATAGAGACAGAGTGATCCAACCCCACAGAGAATAACGTGGTCAAAGACATGGATGATTTTAATGAAATCGGACTAGGGTACCATTGGTGACACTTTTACATATAGATGATCCATTTTAAATGTTTTCAAATTCATTTTTCTGATTTAATTACCCAATTTTAATATTGACCCTTCAATTGAAATCATTTTAATATGACTACAAATATAATCTTCTGATGAACGAATAGTATTATTTCCATGAATTTGACCTATACCGAACCCATCCTTCTCTATTATTGTTATTTGAAACAAATTTTCCAAACCATGAAAGGGATTTCCTCCAAATCATTATGACTAAAAAAATAAGGGAAAATTAAATGATAATGGGAGATCATATGTAG
Organism: Viscum album; assembly: GCA_963277665.1. Taxonomy (NCBI): domain Eukaryota; kingdom Viridiplantae; phylum Streptophyta; class Magnoliopsida; order Santalales; family Viscaceae; genus Viscum; species Viscum album. The sequence continues at coordinate 193,081,141 of OY728157.1, read as the reverse complement.
ATATAAATTAATAAAAATTTATATATTATGGAAAAAAAGGGATTCAAACCATATATGGAATAAAAATTTAAAATTTTTACTGAAACAACTGGGCCACATAGTTAACATAAACTGTGTTGACAAATCCATACGATTAAATAAATCATATTACCCCATTTTCATGGTTAAATAAACCATATGGAGTGTTTGAGGGATCCTCAGGGAGGAGTGAATGGGTTGTGCATGGTCTGTTTAACTGTTCACTGTATCATGAGTGAGGTGTGTTCTCTGGGTAGAAAGGGATGCATGGGTAAATCACGGTTAGAGAAAATGTGATCCTAAACCATGAGACCCACTATCATGGGACAACATCTGGTGGATGGTTATCCCATAGTTTGGCCTATCGTGTAGGAAAACCATGTTCCATTTTAAAATTTGGGTGAATTGCTATTTTTACCTTACTTATATTTTACTCCTCTCCCTTTTTTCTCCTCTAGTGAACAACCCCTCTATCACTGATTCAGGTTCCAAGGTGACATTCATAATCATCTCTTCCCATTCTTACATACACCCTCTAAGGAGTCATTATATCACTAGGGAACCCTCTTGGGTCCCCTAGGTCACAATATAACACAAATCACGACATGGTTTCCTCAGTATTAGAACCGTTTATTAAGTCAACACATGTCAGTCAGAGGGAATAACATCCCTCAGTATCATTGTCATCACATAACGACTGCATTTTCCCCATAAGACAAGGCATTCTAGCATCAGTCTCATGATATGGATCATGCCTGTCACCCATCTAAAGTCATCACTAAGCCATTAATTACACACCCAACCCATCCAATGTCTACCAATGGAAAACTAACCTAGGTACTCACATATCAGTAGGGGAAGAACACTAACCCCACGACAATCTCAACCAGCCCAATGGCTATAAAACATATTAAGACTCATTGAGGCCTACAAGGTCTACTCAATCTAACCCATCATAATACTCTACTAAAAGGGAAAAAATACACCTATACTAAGGGCCACTATGCTTATATAATTCATTCAAAAACTCACCCCTCATGACCCGTGTATATCAAGGAATATATTTATCATTAAGGTCTCTACTAACAGAGGTCAAAGAATCTAGCCAATGCATAAGTGTAGTGAACTGATCACAGAAAGCCCTGAACTACAGTTGTGTTTCCATTACATTGGCACAAGATATAATAAAGTGTACCAAAAGACTGAATGATTTAGTAGTATCGGTAAACTAGATACGTACATGAACCTTGTATTATAAATGACTACACAAATTCTAACATAATATTTTCATATATTTTTTAGTACACTTCAAAATATATTGAGGAATGTAAACATAATATGGGTAATCTCAAAATCTTGGTATTGGTAAGTACAACAGTAGAAATATTTAATTATTGAGAATAATAATTATGACATGTTAAATAACTGAACATACATTCCATTTAATCAATAAACTAATAAGGAAGTGCATAAAAAATGTGGAAAGGAAAAAAACTGAAAACACACTCCATTTAAATAACAGAAATGGAAAAAATCAATATGGAATGGCAAGAAATTGAAAAAACATTCCATTTAATTAATAAACATTGAATAAAATGTATTTATAAAGTTTTTCATAGTGAAAATATGATGGATAATAAATATTAAATTAAAATGAAGTCAATGATTAATTATTGGATGTCATGTCTGAGGCATACGAAAAACTATATCATCACGACACTTTATAATACATTTTAAAACTATAGGTAGAATCCTATTAAATTTTATCAACTAATTTTTCTCATGAGAATCTATTGATGCACCGAGGGGCTAAATAAAGATCACTCCCCACCTGCTATAGAATATAAAAATCATTACTCATATCAAATACTATATTTAATTACTATCCAAAATGAATTATAAAATATTTATATTGAATAAATAAATAAAAATTATCAATATTTCCCAAAACAATCAAATAACTATCAAATTAAAAATTTTACGAAAAAATGATATATGGTTTAGGCAATAAACCAATCCATGTTACAAGATATGTATAATTAGGGTAAATTCAATTCATAATGATCCTAGAAAATTGAATATTTCATGGGGAATATAAAATAAATCAAAGAAGTGAATTTTAATAGCATCCTTGGAAAAATTAATCAAAAAAATCCAAAGATTAAGGATGGTATCTGTAAAATTTATCCCAAGTAGATTTAAAATAACATGTAGTTTTTCTTGATTAATGGAAATACTATAAATATATATTATAAAAAAATTATTGCGAAAATTATCCTTTTTATTTGTATTTTTTTGAAAATAATTTTCTTTGAAAATCACTTCTCAAAAAATTTCATAAAAAATAAAACATTTAAACATGACACTGAAGCTTCGAAAAAATGATGGAGGGTAAATCTATACATGTCGTACAACGAAAAAATAACATTCCTTTTGTATGGTAAATAGGTTAGAAAAATTCCTTTTTCGGAAAGAGACAAGAATATTTCTTTGAAAAAATTTGTTAAAGAAAAAAGGGTAAAAATTTATTTAATAATTCATTTCTAAAATATTATGAAACATTTTTTCTCTGTCTAAAGTGAGAAATGAAGTAGGTTTTTCTTAAAAACTTTTTAAAAAACATATTGAGTACCCAAGATTGAAAAACTGGTTCTATTACTTGAAAAAGGTCGTAAATAACTTGAGTATAAGAAAATTAAAGATTATATTTAAAAATTATCAAACAATTTCCTCAAATGGATATTGAATTACAAATAATCTCGAATAAAATTATATTTTGAAGTTAACCCTTTAAAAGATTAAAAAATTAGTGACGATAAATCAATGAATATATTATGTGTATCAACAGTAAATAAACATAAAACAATTGTAAACAAAAAAAATATATAATAAATTTTTATTATAAATTTTGTTTTAAAATATTTACGACAATGAAGAATTAATATAACCCAATGTAAAATAATCAGGTAACAAAATTCTTTACCACTCAGTAACTTTAAATTAAAATACCCTTATAAAAATAAATTCAAATTTAAACACAAAATAACATGAATATAAAATATTTAATGATATAATATATCAAAATGTTCAGTATATACACCACCCAAAATAATTATGTGGTGAAAATGAAATTTATCTCACAGATGTAAAAAGTGAGATGAAAATCCTTTACCTTGCATTTAATTTTGGGTGAACATCATTTAAAATAATATATAATGGGTTTAGTCATTACAATAACTTATAAAATAACTATAATAATATTTATAATATCATATATTATCTTCTTATAGTATCTTATTACCAGTTTGATAACAATCTTTCATTACTTTCCCTATTTCAGGTGCTAATTGCCCAGTTTTTTAGTATGTTTTTTTCTTGTTACTTGTTTTTTCTATTAATTAGATCATGATTTAAAAATATAAAAAATATAATATTTATTTAGTATATATGTATATAGAATAATCCATAATATTTAGAGATAGGAAATGAAATTCACTATTCATAGAGACAGTTGGTCATACGTACGCTTAAACACTACCTTTATTTATTTACTGTATTAAATGAAGTAAAATAAATTAAATATATATTTATATTATAATTTAATTATAATATATATTTTATATAATTAAAATAGGTTTATTAAAACCATCTTTTATATGTTCTATATATAGTGTGAATGAGTCACATCGCTTTGAGGAGGTGGTAGTCCACACGTCCACAAATGATGTTATCGTATAACCATAAAATTGAAGTCAAGAAGGCATGAGTTATATAATAATTAAATAAAAATAGATTCAACTAAAATAATTTTTAATAAAATCATTTAAATAATAATTCCCAACCATGGGAGGCGGTAAGGGAAAAATGAACGATATCATTTTGTGAGGTTGTAGTTTGTCGTACATAAAGGGTATACTTGTTTCACAAATGATGGAAGTGTGTGTAGGTGTATATAAAAATATTAGAAGAAAAATCTTGGTATATTGAGTATACAGATATTATTATATAATCATTTAATAAGGATAATTTATGGAGTGAATAAAGAAATAATAATAAAGTGATCGTTGAAAATGGTTACCTCTTATTTGGGGAACTCCTTTTGGTTTATACCAAAAGACTTCCTTGTTAGGATTTTTGACCAAAGTGTGTCTTCTAGTATTAGAGGAGGTAATTTGAGAGATTATTTGATCCAAGTTTTTGTGATCCAAATTTCCTTAGAGGTGTTAATAAGTGGGAGGGGAGAGTGCATTTTTATAGTGGAGGAGGAGTGACATTCTTGTATGTTTTTGAAAAAGGAATCCCACTGACGCTTTTCCCATGTCGAGTTGATAAAATAATGGAAAAAATTATATGTAAGGGAGTATATGGTTAGAATATTAACATAAAATGGTTTTTGGAAAATTTTATATGTAATTTTTTCCCTTAATGTTTTATTTTTAATCCCTTGTTAAGATAAATTTTCAGTTAATTGCTATAATTAATTTTAATCACTTTCACTAATATTTTTTTAAAAAAAAAATTGAACTTATTATATAATAAAATTTATTATAATTAAAGATATGGAACCAAATTTTCCAAATTCTTATCACATAAGTGGTGTAAATTAGTTTAAATTTTGTCCTGTAGACGGGATGACAAAGCTGGTTTCTTGAGTAAAAATATTCAAATCTTTAAAATGTTGTTATATAAACATTCATAATGAAACTGATTCCATTGACCAAAATTGAATTAATTAATATAAAATTTACCTAATTAAAATTTAAAAAAAATAAAAAAATATAAGTTAACCCTATAAATAAATTTGATGAAAATGTGGGTTTGAATTAAAATTCAGTATTTTCACTATTCATCAAAAAAGTAATATTTCAGAAAAATAAAAAAAATAACTCTTACTTAATTTTTACCATCCTATTTAATAAATTAATTTTCTTTCTATGTATAAATTTTATAAAAGTTCTAAAAATTTGATTTAAAATATGTTGGGCCTAAAATGGTGGTTAAAGTTCCTTCAAAAAAATATTGGATTTTATGCGTAAAATTGAGTTTGTTCTCATCTTATGCCTATAAAATCAATTGGATGAATATAAAAAATATTTTATTTAATACATAAAATATTTATTTTATTAATATAATTCAATAATTATAATTAATTTTATTTATTTATAAAAAATTCCTTCAGAATAATATAATTAAAAATATATCATTTATATTTAATGGGTTTTTATTTTTGTTTCTAATTAATTGGTGACATATAAATTAAATTAATATTTTTATAAACCATATATTTTAATATGTTAGTTAATATTCTTCATAACTAGTAATTTAACAGGTAGGTTATATCTTATAATAATATTATAATAATATATCGTTGTTTGGTAAAACATGATCTAGTGCATAGCACACGCTATCAAAGAAGGTTTTTATTGTGTGTGATGCAATATAACACCGTATTGTGTGAATTGAAAGATATATAATATATTAATTTTATTTATAATATTAAATATATTATAAATTCTTGAGTAGTTATATTCATGTCTACATTTGGTGTTTTTTATTGTAAATGATTTCAAATAAAAGTTACTCTTTTAGAATATTTGGGGGGGTTATATTAAGGGTCCTTGGCGGACCTTGGAACTTAGTGAAATATATTCATAGAAGTTTTATTTTTTTCAAACTAATTTATATAATCGTAATAAGATTATCACCTGTTATGGTGAGACCATACATATCTCATTCCATATTAAACATGCATTGTACTATAGGGGAAATGCATAAGGACCACCAAACACCACCATGAAGTTATTCCTAATGAATCATCACTCGGTAGCTCTCATACAAGATTATACAAGATCAACCATCTATATACCATCATCAGGAAGTCTTAACTCAAGAAAAATCATCCAAATTAATTAATTATCATCCATCATAATTTAATAAACAATTCACAACTAATTATTAAATTTAGTTTGAAAAGGAATAATTCCTATAACTCACCAAGCCATAACCAATGAAAAATACCTCATGGAATGGGTTGAATTCTACTCTCAACACTCACCCAAACCTATGCCATGTAAAATAACCAATAGAATTACCTTTTTTAATGGTAAATTCCATCCAAATTATCCAAAAACCCCAAATAATTCCATATTGTAATGTAACATAACACAGCATAAATTAAAAGGTGTGTAGAAATTGTATCGGGAGATCCTCTATCCCAGACATGCAAAATCCCCATCATTTTTAGATGATTTCACCATGCTTCGGTAAAATTGTTACTAAAACCCTAGTGTGAGACATCCCAAATCAAATGGAATCGAGATAAACTAAGAGAGGAGAGAAACATAGGGAGATATTCACCATAAATCATTGGAAAATTCCCCAAGGATCAACACAAATATAATTAGGATTGATGGAGGGAGTTTGGAAGAGGAATCTAGACCTTGTGCATGTGAGGGAGAAAGAAGAGGGTCTACCATCTTAAAAATTCAGTGGAGATGTTTTTCCATTTTACCTCTTTTAAAGGGCTTCATAGTTTGGATTCATGATTCTATAAACAATGCACCAATTGTGAAGCCTTCACTATCCATAACTTCCACCCCACTTGGTTGGACTCTATGTTCAGCCAAACCATGCACTAACTGTGCAATCTAATCTACAACACCCCACATAGTTTATTTCTAATCATTTAAAAATTATGTGCCTCACCCCTAGACTAACCCAAGACACACATTTTCCTTTAAAATTAAAATATTTAACCCTTATTCATGTAATAATCATGAAAATTAACCACGAGATTTAGAAAATAAAATGAAAACCTCTACACACTCAGAGTGCTTCACAATATCACCTAAACTGTGCACACGAGACTGTGCACCGGGGCAGAAATCCTCTAAAACCTCTAAAATTGAACTTGAAGTGCCTGAAAAATTCCCAAACACCAATACCTTTCATACATTGAAACATATAAATAAAACACACTAAAATTGTCCAACTATTTGAATTTCAATTCGAGTCTCAATATGAAAAAGACCAATGCTCCCGAATTTGCAAAATTCAAATTCCTTCTAAAATTTATAACTCATTAGTAGTTTGGTTTTAAAAACTCTATATCATATCAATTATAATTATCATGAATCCATGGTGTCCTTTTAAACAACACAAATGAGATACCTTGGTTGACTGTTTATATGCATCTTATTGGGTTCTACTCTGGAACATCGAGTGACCTTCAACTCTGCAACTCCAAACATGGGGTGAATAATTCATCAAATAATGATCCACCACTTTTAAACATCATTGAAACATGAATATTGTTCATACCCATTACCTTCTATCCCAAGACACTATTGTGTCATCAACGAGTTCATCATTGAGCTTATAGTGCTCCCCGCTATAAGGCTCTGCTCATAAAGGCTGATTTTGATCCATGATGCTCTAAACAATCAGAATCACTTATGAAAAACACATTTCTAGTGGTTATAAGACATTATAGATATGATTTCCATATATACACATCTAATTATATTCAAATTCACCAGTCAAGATTCCTCTGGATGACAATTTTCAAAGGTGATTGTCTTTATCCACCAATAAGTTATCTCATTACCATTGGAACATGAAGCATGAACTCCCCATAGGTGTCTCAAGATCATTAAACACCCCTACTGAATTCTAAACCCAATATTTTGTGTAATTACATGGTTGGGTCACCAAATACTCAAACCAATTATCATTCTCTCACCCCATGAACAGTTTCACCATCAATCTAACTCATGCTCAGACCATATCAAAATCTTCATATTATTGATTCCAATACAATTACTTCATACAACATAACATATGTATTTTATATCTAATGTTCACCAAGAAACTAGATAAAATCCATTTCACCAGAACACCAGCATAGTAGTTCTACATTTACTCTCCAAATACTAGTCGCATCACGCCTGAAACCCTACCCACATGGAGTTGTACTCCCTCATCCCACATTCCATCCATTACAACATGTAATGACTATATATGATCATCCCATTCATTCCTGAGAACCTGTGTGAAAAGTGAATCACCGTTAGTTCATAGATCATCAAGAACATTATCCTTAGAACCCATTAATGTCACATCTATAATGAGGGTCACCCCCTCTATGACCAATGGTGCACTCCCCACCATATTTATTTAATTATAAAACTCATAAAGTGGAACCACAATAGGTTCCAAAATCACACATGCATCGCTCATCTAGAGACACACTTACCACCATCAACACTTGATGCCACTTCATTAATTTTTTCATTATCATCCTATAGGAGTCACCTCTCATCCATATCAAAATTTATAGTTTCCAAACCTGTAATAATTCCTTCATAATTCCTTTTGAAAATATGATCCAAGGAAAAACCTTGGGTCCACCACATCACGACACCTAAATACAAATCCAACATCATCTTTCACCAGAGGGGAACATTTCTAATTTAATAAAAACTCATATAAAGTCATTCCCATAAAATTTCATCTTATTTTTTGGTCCTCAACTCACACATTACCACTCACTGACCGATACTAAATTGTATCGTGCATAACCAATATATGTACTACCATAGTCTAATTCGAATTTAATGGGAATATACTCTATTTTAACCCATTTATACATCCCGAATCATGCTCCCATGATTCTCATGTCATAAAATCCAATATCACTGGATTAGACCACTGTCCAAGATCCTTAACATGTCAATATCACCTATCTATAAGTTCCCTTAGTGATATTTTTCAAAATAAGGCATTTCACCTATTCCATAGCCCACTGCACGATCTTCCACCAATTATAATTTTCTCAAAACCTATAGCATCTACCCATGCACTCACCACACCAATGAAACCTCATCAAAAACCTATAAGGCTAGGGATCCTATCGACCCTTCCCTTAGAATCTAGTCTTTATACCAAAACAATACAACTGAGGGTAATTTTATCAGGAAGAACCAAGGCATCCAATGTGCCTATACAATATACCTGATATCACATCGTAGGAATCAATCATAGCCCAAAGATACAAACCATGATTTCCATATCTAAAGGAGATCACAAGCCCGGGATAACCCCTATTTCAGGTTACCCTCACGTATCATATGTCATCGCAAACATAGTACCCAGATCACCAATATCCCAAGTCATATCTTAATGAAACTAATCTTTTCCACCTAGCACATAAACCGTAGATCTCACATATGTCACAGATCATGATGTCCACCTCTTCTCTTATCATACCATCATAAGGAATCACACTGGTCTAAACACTCATTATTGGGTTCTCACATACATATACATAAATATCAAGAAACATATGTCGATTCATAAACCTACTAGGGAACTCATCCTCAGTGGACATCCTCATATGAGACTAGCCCCTAAAGAATCATGATCTAATGTTATCCCTTATTGGGACTCCACATACGGTAGCCACCCCTAATATGATTACCATCTCATATATTCACATAAATAAATATAATAAATAAACCTACCATGATACACATTGAGAATAACATGATCATATGGTTTAGTTAAGAAGAATTATATAAAGAAGATATACTGGAGCACATCACACATGTTGTTGTTGACTTTTTAAATAACTTATCCTATTTCTCCGAGAACTAGTACCCAAACTACCCACTAAGGATTCATTGGTAAGGAATATAATTCCCGTACCAACCTACTAAGGACAATATACATCCCTCCTCTGAGGGGGTTCATATCTAGTGAGGATAATCTCATCATAGATCCACATGACCTGTCATCATAAGGAAAATACATTTTGATCTAGCTAATTAAAATTTCACCACCAAGTAATATGGGAAACCTCCATATAATTTATTTTTGACACTATAAAAAAAATGAACCCCCATAATTAGTGATATTGATTACATTCAACCATACTTATTTAAAGTGAATCATTTATTCCAAATATGATGCTTGTACATGGTTTCTTGTCATTGGTCTAAGATCCATAAACTAAAATAAATCTTAAAATCTTAAAAATCAACTGTGTTACACTTGGTGAAATAAAAAAACCATAAAAATGGATACTAAGAACATAAATATAATATCCATTGTATCTTAGACTTCTAATCAGAAATGGTGTTCATGACACACTAGTCTGATATCCATCACATGATCTAAAACATTCCTATGTTACCTCTCTACCATCACACCAAATAGTAAGAAAAAAACATATATAATCTATGATATCATTCACATAATATTTGACACTAGTTTTAAATATCCCTATCCTAGTTCAATTATAAAGGTAACCAGGCTGGTTCAACACATGGCCTCAAGTATTCCTCATCATACACTAGAGGTGACCAACTTGCATTGGGGGACTAGGGTATTACTGTGGGGAGACAATACCCCCATATTAGAGTGTGTAATAAATGTGAAAATAAACCAAACATCATCCACAATAATAAATTATAGTAAATGGAATAAATAAATAATAATCATAAATAACAAATTTCATATTGAAGCAAAGAGTCATACAGACTAATGGTCATTCCAGTATATAATGATTGATCATGCACCGGGCTGATCAAATATATAGAATAAATAAAAGGATAAAAGACACAGAGGATCCACTACAATCCTCGAGCCTTGAATCATCCCAATATCCAATCCCATGCAATATATCCTTAACGATAAAGCTAATACATGTCTCAACCCAACTTGAACCCAGGATTATTGATGTCTACACAGGTTCCTAGTTCCATGGTCTCCTGAGAAATCTGTAAGTACAACATATTAGGGAACCCCTAAGGTAGTCTCATACATAAGAAATATATTAATTATATGTGTATTTGACATAATTTTCTAAATATATAAAATATATTGTAGTATCATAAATAAAATAACCATCATCGAACCCCAGGTTCTAACATGACACCTGGGATCGTGTATACCAACTTTGTCTTGTTCTTTAGAATCTCTAAGAACATCAAATAATTATGCCAACTCATAATAGGTGAAACCACCAACCCCATGAGTTTATCCAGGCGGTACAAAGTATTAGGATTAAATATAACCCCTAGTTGGTAATCCTAGGCAATCTAGAAGTTATCATGCATAAATCCATCCCTTAGGAGATAATCTTAAGAAATCAACCAACATCAGGCATCATTACCAACTTCTATGGGTGAACCAAGGCTTTCATAAGAATCTAGAATCATAATCAACTCCTTTTTAGTGACCCTAGGACATCATGATCATCAGGTATCATCATTGACCTCAATATGTGATCTTAGGTGATCAATTGTATCCAGAATAAATGTCAACTCTTTGGGGGTGACCCTAGTAAATCCATATAACCTCTGTCATACAAGATGGATACTAAGAATAACAAGTATCTCATACATAATTTACAACTCTTAGGGGTATTATGTTCCTCCCATGATATGTCAAAATAATAACAAAAATACATGTTAGTCATATTCCTAAACCCATCTATCATAAATGTGATTGTACACTAATGAAAATGACTTTGAATGAACCCTATAGCCATATAAAACATAGATCATCTATTCATGTTCTATGATAGTAGACAAAATAAACTATACCAATTTCTGCATGCACCCTCTAATGGGTCATTATATCACCGAGGTAGCCTTTGAGGTCCTTTTGGTCATAACTATAGCATCCCGCCATTTTATAACATAAACTTTCATTACATTACACACAACTGAGGATCTTTAAGGTTTAGTGTCTTGGAAACCAGGAACATAATACATGAAAACAACATAAAGCATTCTTCTTAAACACTTGAAAGGCTTATCCTTAAGTTCATCCTAGGTTCATTACTTCATCTCATAACCTGGGGACATACATCAAAAGAAAGGGTGAGCAGAAGGCCCAGTAAGGGAAAACAAGAAGAACATTTTACATGTGAACTTGATATACTTCAATAAGGACATGAAAAGAACTTTAAGGTATGAGAAAGAAAATCATGAGGCATTTCATAATAAAAACAACATTTTCCATAACTTGAAGATGTGGCTACATCATTTAACATAGACAATCATGAACATATCACCAAGGTCCATCCCCAAGGTGTCATTTGAAAATTACCAAGGTTATTCACCAAGGTATCATGAAAATTGTAATCTCTAGTGGTTACATCATTACCCAATGAATTGGAGCGCTATCAGGGCGCACCCTTAAATTTGCCTTTATTATCATGTGAGCCACATATATCATCATCAAACATTTCATAAATAACCCATATAACATAAAATAAATGGGTTTCATTTCATAATCATAACGTTTTAAAACTGCTTTAAAGACATGATCTTTACGTCACTTTAAACCCACGGAAGGGGAGAGCGGGTTTCATGTATGTAATTCCCAGAATTTGAAATAAAACATTTTGATATATATGTGAATACCCTTGTTGAAATAAGAGATTTGTGTATTCACTTTATAACATAAAATAATTTTGAGAAAAGAGAGAGAGGCATTTTGAGACGAAAATTCTGCAGCATAACGGCTATGTTTCGGGGTTTTAGAAAACATTGAAAAGAGAGGGGACATGGGTCACCCACTCATAAATGATCCATAAAACAGTAGGGAAACGGAATAAGAAGGATATATGGACCTGGAAATGAGATTTGGAGGACATACCATTTGAAAAGAAAAACATGGAAGGAAGACAAAAATTAGATTTCTCTTATGAAAATTCGGCAGCCTAACGGCGTCACTTAAACTTCAATAAAAATGAATTTGCAAGATCTAATAGGGTCTCTCATCATATGATCATAAGAGATCAGTATGATAGATATAGAGATCATACCCCAACATAAAAAAAATAACTTGAAAGACTTGACATTAAAATCGAACTTGAAAAATGAGAAGGGTGAAAGAATCCCTTAAAAATTCGGCAGCCTAACGGCGTCACTTAAACATTCATAAAACGAAATGATGAGAGTAAGAGGGGATATATAATCATATAAACATTAAAGGGCTGTAAGAGGAATAAAAAAGAACATCCTCTCACATATAAACATGGAGCATAATAGGAATGACATAAAAGAGATTACATGAAAAGAAAGAGAGGGGTCGGATCCCTTACCTTAAAACGTGACTCTTGAAACTCAAAGGATTGGACCATGAGGGCTTGGGGGAACCTTGGGAGGACTCCTTGGAAGGTAATAAGACCAGAACTTCGTTGGGGGAGAGTTGGGAGTGAAAACTAAATGAGGAAAGGGTGGGTATTTATAGGGAAAGTGAGGGGACAAAGCATTAATGGCCAAGGGACACCTCACTAGTGGTTTTGGCAAAACCATGGGCTTGCCCATGGTATTTGCCCATGGTATTGGCCACTTGGGACACCTCACACCTTATCTTACTATTCATAATTCGACCATATTGAATATATACTTAATACATCATTTAATGATGTCATTAAACAGCCGTATCTTAAAAACTATACTTTCACTATTCACCGAAAATTCAACTTTCTCAGAATAATCCCAAAATTTCACCTTAACCAAATATCAATGCTATGATTTCAAAAATGAACTCTGTTTTATAAAAATAATTTTCTAAATATTTTTATTTTTATTTTTAAATAAATACACTATTCATCGAAAATTCATTTTTTCAGAAAAATCCCCAAAAATTACCATAACATAATATCGATGCTCTGAGTTCAAAAATAAAGTCATTTTTATAAAAATAATTTTCTAATTATTTTTAATTAAATTTTTAATTAAAAAACACTATTCATCCGAAAAAACTAATACTTGAATAATAATTTATGAAACCGTTATTTACCCATTTTATTGAATCATATTACTTGATCAAGGTGCCTAGATTATTTTAAAACTTTCTTTAAGTGAGATTACTAATCCATTTGGTCACATTACTAATCCTAAGCGTAAAATCACTATTCACTATTTATTATTCATCAAAAATTAAGTTGATCTTATTAGACTCCAAATTCCTTAATGAACACTTTTGTAGAAGACCATTTTTTGAAAATCATTACACATCATTAGTTATTTAGGGTTTACATAAATATTTCAAAATATCCCTTTTTCAAAATTCATCAATAAAATACATTCTAAAATTATCCGGACATTTGAAATTTCACAAACATCACTAAAGGAAGAAATCTCAATTTATTCACCCGAAAGGACTACAAAAGGAAGCTAGGGTCTTGTCACATAGCCCCTTATAACACCGGCATAAGACCTGAGTGTAAGGTGTGCTATGGTGAGAGAATCTGAGGGAGGCTCAGATAACATTGCCCTAGTAGTAATCTCTACTAACTTGAACTTCTCTCGTAGGCATTTCCATTCAAGCTTGACACGCTGGAGCTCGGCTTGGGCTTGGTCCAAAGCGAAGCCCACATATGCTACCTCCTTCCCAAGCTCTGATAAGTGGGCTTCATAAGGGTTGAGTCTACTGGATGAAGCCATCGACTCCACTTTCTGCATTAACCATTAACATCTTATTAAATCAATAAGAGTAAGTTAATATACTACTCAAAAAGATTGGGTCGTTACATTCTTCCCCCCTTAAGAAATTTCGTCCCTGAAATTTATACTTGAGGCATAGTCGAAAAGGTGAGGGTACTTTTGCTTCATCATTTCCTCAGGCTCCCAAGTCGCTTCTTCATACTTATGATTCCTCCACAACACTTTCACAAGGTGGTTAGTCTTGTTTCGTAGAACCTTGTCTCTACGGTCCAAGATCTCCACTGGATGCTCCTCATAAGAGAGGTCATGTTCAAGTTGTACCACCTCTGGGTTCAGTACATGCGAAGGGTCGGGTATGTACTTCCTCAAGAGAGATACATGGAAGACATCATGAACTTGATCTAGGTTCGGTGGAAGTGCCAGACGATAGGCCACTGCTCCTATGCGATCAAGGATTTCATAGGGGCCAATGTACCTAGGACTGAGCTTCCCTTTCTTCCCAAACCGCATGACTCTCTTCCATGGAGAAATTCGAAGGAAGACTTTGTCACCAACACCAAACTCCAAGTCCCTTCGACGATTGTCAGCATAGCTCTTCTGCCGACTCTAAGCAGCCTTTATGTGTTGTTGGATGGCATGAACTTGTTCTGTCATTTCTTGCACAAGATCAGGCCCAAGAAGCTTCCTCTCACCAGTTTCATCCCAACAAGTAGGAGTTCTACACCGCTTTCCATACAAAGCTTCATAGGGTGCCATCTGAATACTCGCATGGAAGCTGTTGTTATAGGAGAACTCCACTAATGGGAGGTGTTGATCCCATCCACCCTTAAATTCCATTGAGCATAATCTCAACATGTCTTCGAGTGTCTGAATAGTCCTTTCAGATTGGCCATCAGTTTGAGGATGATAGGTCGTACTAAAATTCAATTCAGTATTCAGAGCATGCTGAAGACTTCTCCAGAATTTTGATGTGAATCTTGGGTCACAATCAGATACGATCGATAGTGGTACCCCATGCAGCCTTACCACTTCCTTCACATATATCTTGGCAAGCTGATCCAGAGAGAAATCTTCCCGAATAGAGATAAAATGGGTTGTCTTGGTGAGACGGTCCACAATAACCCATATCGCATTGTTTCCTTTGGATGTTTTTGGGAGACCAGTTACAATGTCCATGGTGATATTATCCCACTTCCATACTGGTATGGGTAGCGGTTGTAATACCCCCTTAGGAAGTTGTCGTTCTGCCTTTACTTGCTGACACACCTGGCACCTTGTAGTGTAATCGGCAATCTCCCTCTTCATGTTATCCCACCAATAATGATCACGAAGGTCTCTATACATCTTAGTGCTTCCCGGATGTATAGAGAAAGTAGAGCTATGAGTTTCATCCATCAGTTCTTTCTTTATCTCCGGAATAGATGGAACACATAGTCTTGTTTGAAATTTCAATACACCTTCTTGATCAATATTGAAATCAGGGAACTTCCCATTCTTTACAGCCTCGAACTTCTCCTGCAGCAAAGGATCTTCTTTTTGAGCCTTCTTGATCTTCTCTAGTAATGAAGGTTGAGAAATCATTTGGTATAGGGTTGATGATGTCCCTTTCCTTATAATTCCCATGTCCAGTTTTACTAGATCTTTAATCAAGGGATCTCCCAGGATCCTCATTGTTTCCAAAACAACAGGATCATTCCTGCTTAATGCATCCGCAGCTTTGTTTTCTCTTCCAGGGTGATAATGAATTGAACAATCATAGTCTTTAATAAGCTCCAACCATCTCCTTTGTCTCATGTTCAATTCTTTCTGAGTGAAAATATACTTTAGACTTTGGTGGTCAGTGTATATATCACATTTCTCCCCATAAATATAGTGCCTCCATATCTTTAGAGCAAAAACAACTGCCGCCAGCTCTAGATCATGCGTAGGATAATTCTGCTCATGAATCTTCAACTGTCGAGATGCATAATCAATTACTTTGTCATTTTGCATGAGGACGCACCCAAGCCCTTTCAGAGATGCATCGCTAAAAATAACGAATCCTTCTCCGATAGAGGGTAGTGTTAACACAGGTGCAGTAACCAATCTCTTCTTCAGCTCTTGGAAACATTCCTCGCATTCCTTTGTCCAGATGAACTTAACCCCTTTTTGAGTCAACTTGGTTAGTGGATTAGAAAGCCGTGAAAAGTTTTTCACAAACCTCCTATAATATCCCGCTAAACCAAGGAAACTATGAATCTCAGTTACTGTTGTGGGTTGAGGCCACTCCTCCACAACCATTGTCTTTGCAGGGTCAACCGAGATTCCTTCATTGGTTACGATGTGCCCCAGGAAAGCCACTTGTTGTAACCAAAACTCACACTTGCTGAACTTCCCAAAGAGCCTCTCCTTCCGTAGAGTTTTCAAAATAACCCTCATATGATCTTCATGCTCCTCGTGACTTTTTGAATATATCAAAATATCATCAATAAAAACTACCACAAAGTTATCAAGGTAGTCCTTAAAGACTCTATTCATAAAATCCATGAAAATAGCAGGAGCATTAGTCAAGCCGAAGGGCATAACAGTAAACTCATAATGCCCATATCTTGATCGGAAGGCAGTCTTTGGAATATCTTCCTTCTTCACCCTCAGTTGATGATAACCAGATCGAAGGTCAATCTTAGAGAAGAATTGAGCCCCACGAAGTTGGTCAAATAAATCATCAATTCTTGGAAGAGGGTATCTGTTCTTCACTGTGATCCCGTTCAGTTCTCTATAATCAATGCATAGCCGCATTGATCCATCCTTCTTCTTCACAAAGAGAACTGGTGCTCCCCAAGGAGACACACTCGGTCGGATAAACCCCTTCTCCAACAAGTCTTGGAGTTGTTTCTTTAGCTCCTCTAGCTCCACATTTGCCATTCTATACGGAGTATTTGATATCGGTTGGTACCCAGGTACAAGTTCAATGGAGAACTCTACCACTCTCTCTGGGGGAGGTCCAGGTAACTCCTCAGGAAATACATCCATGTATTCCTAAACAATCGGAACATCTTCTATTTGTATGCTCCCTTTTCTTTCTTCATCATCACCGATTAACTCCCTAAAGAAAGCTATAGGAGGTGCTTCTAGATAGGGATCAGTTCGGGATATCTCTCCTTGGAAGATAACTGTAGGTCGTTCTTTCAAGACTACTGAGATTTCCTTACTTCTGCATTTGATCTTAGCATTATACTTTGAGAGCCAGTCCATCCCTAGTATAATGTCAAATTCCATCATGGGAATGACTACTGGATTTGCGATAAGATTGTGCTCACCAAAGTAAACACTAGAGTCTCTAAATACTGTTGATGCAAGGATAATCCCCCTTGGAGTCTTGACTGACAACTCTACCTCTAGCAGTTCGGGGATTGATTCTATTTTCCTTGCAAACTTGGATGAAATAAAGGAATGCGTAGAACCAGAATCAAATAAAGTACTTGCTAGCTTTGAGAGGACAACAAGAGTACCTGCTACCACATCGTTCGGGACTTCAACTTCAGCTGTTGTGATAGCGAAAGCACGACCTTGCTCCCTTGGCCTCTGCTGAGGTTGATGGTGATTCCCCCCCACCGCCCTCGGATTTGGACATTGATTAGCAAAGTGACCAAGTTGTCCACACTTGAAGCATGTGACTTCGGGTGGGGCCAGAACCATCTTTCCTCTGTCGTTAGTGTTGGGAAGTTGAAGCTTCACATCACTACGACAATTCCGAGAAATATGGCCTTCTTTTCCACACCTATAGCACTTACCACTTCCGATCAAGCAGTTCCCCGAATGATTCTTCCCAGATTTATTGCATGTGGGATGTTGCATAAGCTTTCCACCTCTTTCCTGATCAAAACTTATTCCCATGCTCGGTTCTAGAGTTCTCTTCTTCTCATTAGATTTGTGAGACCATTGTGTCTCCCCAAACTCTAGTTCAACTTTCATGGCACTTCGAACTATTTCTTCATAGCTATCATAGTCCCTGTTGGCTAGATTCTTCCACAGATGAGGTCGTAGTCCACCAAAGAATCTATCAACCTTCCCATTAGGGTCCATGACGAAGCTTGAGGTATAACGGGAAAGCCTTGTGAAGTTCATCTCATAGCTTCCGACAGATTCGTTCTCCTTCTGCTTCAGCTCGAGAAACTCTTTCTCCATTTTCGTTCTCATGGAACGGGGGAAATACTTGTTAAAGAAAATCCCCCGAAGTTCTTCCCAATCCATAGCTTCCATCTCTCCTCGTGGCTTCGTGTTTTTGATCAGTGACCACCACTGATCGGCTTCTCCCTCTAGGCGGTAGACAGCAAGGGTGACTTTTTCTTGTTCCGAACAATGAAGTACAGAAAAGATCTTTTCAATGGAGCTTATCCATTGTTCCGCAACCAATGGGTCAGTAGATCCACTGAATGTTGGCGGTCGTTGACGCATGAAGGACTCAACAGAAAGTTGTTCCCTTCGTGGTGAGGTTGGCCACTCAGCTTGATTCAAGTTATTACTCATAACTTGAGTCAGTTGGTTCATCATTCGCATGAATGTTTCCATTCCGGCTTCCATCGGAGGGCCGTCAGCACATGGTGCATTGCGGTCACCATCGGCACGGTTCCTCCTATTGCCCGCCATCTTCTAAAAGAATAAAAACTTAGTGAGAAACTTATTTCATTTATGAATCTTTTAACTAAGACTTCATGCTTAAACAATTATACTTCTCTATAATTCCTTCATAATGATTCATAAAAAGCTTGCGATTAACCAAACATATCCCCCGGGAGTGTCGTAACCAAGAGTGCAGCAAGGCCCGTTATCGTGCACCAGTTCCCGTTCGAGTCTAGCTCAAAGTGGTGTTTTCGGGTTTTACCCCTATGTACATCTGTGCCAGAGCCGCCTCTACCTGCTCGTATCCAGACAGGGATGTATTTGTTTGATAAACCACTTACTCAATACTTACAAAAATACCAGGAAGTTTTCCTATACTTAAACTTTTCTATAGGGTTCTTCCTAAAGTTTTTTTTATATCCTAATTTCCACAAATAACTAAACCTCCCTCTGATACCAACTATAGCATCCCGCCATTTTATAACATAAACTTTCATTACATTACACACAACTGAGGATCCTTAAGGTTTAGTGTCTTGGAAACCAGAAACATAATACATGAAAACAACATAAAGCATTCTTCTTAAACACTTGAAAGGCTTCTCCTTAAGTTCATCCTAGGTTCATTACTGCATCTCATAACCTGGGGACATACATCAAAAGAAAGGGTGAGCAGAAGGCCCAGTAAGGGAAAACAAGAGGAACATTTTACATGTGAACTTGATATACTTCAATAAGGACATGAAAAGAACTTTAAGGTATGAGAAAGAAAATCATGAGGCATTTCATAATAAAATCAAAATTTTCCATAACTTGAATATGTGGCTACATCATTTAACATAGACAATCATGAACATATCACCAAGGTCCATCCCCAAGGTTTCATTTGAAAATTACCAAGGTTATTCACCAAGGTATCATGAAAATTGTAATCTCTAGTGGTTACATCATTACCCAATGCATTGGAGCGCTATCAGGGCGCACCCTTAAATTTGCCTTTATTATCATGTGAGCCACATATATCATCATCAAACAATTCATAAATAACCCATATAAAATAAAATAAATGGGTTTCATTTCATAATCACAACGTTTTAAAAACTGCTTTAAAGACATGATCTTTACGTCACTTTAAACCCACGGAAGGGGAGAGCGGGTT
Organism: Viscum album; assembly: GCA_963277665.1. Classification (NCBI taxonomy): domain Eukaryota; kingdom Viridiplantae; phylum Streptophyta; class Magnoliopsida; order Santalales; family Viscaceae; genus Viscum; species Viscum album. Next base: position 193,060,897 of record OY728157.1, on the reverse strand, counting down.
TCATGTATGTAATTCCCAGAATTTGAAATAAAACATTTTGATATATATGTGAATACCCTTGTAGAAATAAGAGATTTGTGTATTCACTTTATAACATAAAATAATTTTGAGAAAAGAGAGAGAGGCATTTTGAGACGAAAATTCTGCAGCATAACGGCTATGTTTCGGGGTTTTAGAAAACATTGAAAAGAGAGGGGACATGGGTCACCCACTCATAAATGATCCATAAAACAGTAGGGGGACGGAATAAGAAGGATATATGGACCTGGAAATTAAATTTGGAGGACATACCATTTGAAAAGAAAAACATGGAAGGAAGACAAAAATTAGATTTCTCTTATGAAAATTCGGCAGCCTAACGGCGTCACTTAAACTTCAATAAAAATGAATTTGCAAGATCTAATAGGGTCTCTCATCATATGATCATAAGATATCAGTATGATAGATATAGAGATCATACCCCAACATAAAAAAAACTTGAAAGACTTGACATGAAAATCGAACTTGAAAAATGAGAAGGGTGAAAGAATCCCTTAAAAATTCGGCAGCCTAACGGCATCACTTAAACTTTCATAAAACGAAACGATGAGAGTAAGAGGGGATCTCTCGTCATATAAACATGAAAGGGCAGTAAGAGGAATAAAAAAGAACATCCTCTCACATATAAACATGGAGCATAATAGGAATGACATAAAAGAGATTACATGAAAAGAAAGAGAGGGGTCGGATCCCTTACCTTAAAACGTGACTCTTGAAACTCAATGGATTGGACCTTGAGGGCTTGGGGGCACCTTGGGAGGACTCCTTGGAAGGTAAGAAGACCATAACTTTGTTGGGGGAGAGTTGGGAGTGAAAACTAAATGAGGAAAGGGTGGGTATTTATAGGGAATGTGAGGGGACAAAGCATTAATGGCCAAGGGACACCTCACTAGTGGTTTTGGCAAAACCATGGGCTTGCCCATGCTATTTGCCCACGGTATTGGCCACTTGGGACACCTCACACCTTATATTACTATTCATAATTCGACCATATTGAATATATACTTAATACATCATTTAATGATGTCATTAAACACCCGTAACTTAAAAACTATACTTTCACTATTCACCGAAAATTCAACTTTCTCAGAATAATCCCAAAATTTCACCTTAACCAAATATCAATGCTATGATTTCAAAAATGAACTCTGTTTTATAAAAATAATTTTCCAAATATTTTTAATTTTATTTTTAAATAAATACACTATTCATCGAAAATTCATTTTTTCAGAAAAATCCCCAAAAATTTCCATAACATAATATCGATGCTCTGAGTTCAAAAATAAAGTCATTTTTATAAAAATAATTTTCTAATTATTTTTAATTAAATTTTTAATTAAAAAACACTATTCATCCGAAAAAACTAATACTTGAATAATAATTTATGAAACCGTTATTTACCCATTTTATTGAATCATATTACTTGATCAAGGTGCCTAGATTATTTTAAAACTTTCTTTAAGTGAGATTACTAATCCATTTGGTCACATTACTAATCCTAAGCGTAAAATCACTATTCACTATTTACTATTCATCAAAAATTATGTTGATCTTATTAGACTCCAAATTCCTTAATGAACACTTTTGTAGAAGACCATTTTTTGAAAATCATTACACATCATTAGTTATTTAGGGTTTACATAAATATTTCAAAATATCCCTTTATCAAAATTCATCAATAAAATACATTCTAAAATTATCCGGACATTTGAAATTTCACAAACATCACTAAAGGAAGAAATCTCAATTTATTCACCCGAAAGGACTACACAAGGAACCTAGGGTCTCGTCACATAGCCCCTTATAACACCGGCATAAGACCTGAGTGTAAGGTGTGCTATGTTGAGAGAATCTGAGGGAGGCTCAGATAACATTGCCCTAGTAGTAATCTCTACTAACTTGAACTTCTCCCATAGGCGTTTCCGTTCAAGCTTGACACGCTGGAGCTCGGCTTGGGCTTGGTCCAAAGCGAAGCCCACAGATGCTACCTCCTTCCCAAGCTCTGATAAGTGGGCTTCATAAGGGTTGAGTCTACTGGATGAAGCCATCGAATCCTCTTTCTGCATTAACCATTAACATCTTATTAAATCAATAAGAGTAAGTTAATATACTACTCAAAAAGATTGGGTCGTTTCAATAACAGAACATGAACACCCACATGGGATCATCAATCTCAGTCTAGTATCTTAGGAAAACACCCATTAATCATAGGGAATATCATCCATAAACATCATAATCATTGCATCACAGCCTCACTGTCCTTATAAGATAATCCATATGATCATTATTCTCTAGAGATGGATTATGCTTGTCTCCCATCAATAGTCATAAATTATCCATTCCTCACAAAAATAACCCATACAATGTATACCTAGGGCACATCCACGAAGATAATCACATATAAGTTAGAGAAGAATACTCAACCAATTAACATATCAACTATACTAATTTTTATAAAGAATATTAAGGTTCACTAATACCTACAAGGGATACTCACTCTACTCGCCACATTCCTCTGCTCAGAGGTTGCTAAGGAACCTATACAAAGGGACACTATTTTTACTTAATTAATTCAGAACTCACCCATCAATATTCGTGTATCTTAACAAATGAATTTATCATCCTAACTTCAATAATAGGTGGATGAGGCACAATCCTGTGAACAAGGGGTCTTAGTATCCCTTGAAACTTTGTTCAATCCATTTATAGACATTTATTTTTCTTACTAATAAAATTATATATTTTTAACAAGTCGGCAACCCATGGTGGTGAGAGTTCACATATCACATGTCATATAAAACATTCATAATACCATATATGAAAATAATAACTACAAATTTACTCAACTATGGAGTTATTCCCATTGAATCACCAATCGAGATATCTCGACTAGGCTCATCCCAGCAAAATCTTCTATCTATCATCACTGTGAGGCCCTAACTCAATCCAAAAAATCCAAATTAATTAATTATCAATTTTTATAATTTTTTAAAAAATTTAAAACTAATTATGGGAAACCTCTATATAATTTCTTTTTGAATCTTTAATCAAATTAACCCTCATAATCAGTGATATCAATTACATGATAGCCTACATATTTCAAGGGAATTAATTATTCCAAATATGGTGCTGGTACATGGTGTCTTACCATTGGTCTAAGATTCATAAACTACAATAAATCATAAAATATAACAAATCAAGTGAGTTACACTAGGTGAAATCATACAACCATAAAAATGGAAACCAAGAACAATAATATCATATCTCTGGTAAACTAGACATATAATAAGGAAGGGTGTTCATGACACACCCATACGATATCTATCACATGATCTGAAACATTCCTATGTTACCTCTCTACCATAACGCAAAATAGTAAGATAAACAAAAATATAGATTCACTCTATGATATTAGTAATAAAATCATTGGAAACACTTTGTAATATCCATGAACCAATTCACTCTAAGCAATAACCAGATCGGGCCAACACATGGCCTCAAGTATGACTCATGATACACTAGAGTTGACCAACTATAAATGGGGGTCTAGTGAATTACTATGGGGAGACTATACCCCCATATTTGAGTGTGAAATAATAGTTAAAATAATCCAAATATCATCCAAAATAATAAATTATAGTACATTCAATTTGTAAAAAACAATAATCAATAATAAATTTCATAAGGAAGAAAATAGTCAAACAAACTCTTGGTCATTCCCACCAACAATGATTGATCACGCACCAGCTCAATCACATATATAGAATAAATAAAAGGATAAAAGAAATGGAGGTTTTACTAAAATACCTGAGCCTTTAATCATCCCAATTTTCAATCCCATCCAAGCCCTCCTTCTCAATCAAGCTAATACAACTCTCTACTCAACTTGAACCCATTATTATTGAGGTCTATTTTGGTTCATAGTGCCATGGTAACCTGAGAAATGTGTATATAAAATTTAGTAGGGAACCAATAAGGTAGTCTCATACATGAAAAATATATTATTTATATGTTCATGTGACATACTCAGTTGAATATATAAAATATATTTTAGTAGCATAAATAAAATAACCATTGTCGATCCTCAGGTTCTAACATGACACCTGGGATCGAGTATACCTACTTCATCTAGTTCTAGAGTATCTCTAAGAATGTTATATAATCATTCCAAAACATAATAAGTGAAAACACCAACCCCCATGAGTTTATCCTGGGAGGTCCATAGTATTAGGCATAAATCTAACACCTAGGAGGCAATCCAAGGCAATCCAGTAGTCATTGTGCATAAATTCATTCCCTAGAAGACAATCCTATGGAATCAATCAACACTAGGCATAATTACCGACACCTAGGGAGTGCCCAAGGCTATCATAAGAATTAAGAATCATCATATAATCCTTAGGGGAGACCATTGGTAATCATTATCATCATACATCATCTTTAACCCCTAGGAGGTAATATTTTTTGATCGATCACATTAAGAATATATGTCAAATCCTTATGGGTGGACCTAGGAAATCCATATAACCTCAAGAATACAAGATAGATCCTATGAATCCTAGGAGTATCATAAATAATAGAAAAATATAAGGTTTATTACATTACTCCCATGATATATTCTAAATAATAATGAAAAAATAGGTTTTCTGTCTGCCCAAAATCATCTAATATAAATATGAATGGACACTGAAGAAAATAACTTGAAATCATCACTATACCAGTATACATCATAAATCATCTATCTGATTTCTAAGGTGAAACCCACAATAAACTCTACCAATTCCCACATGCACCCTCTGAGGGGGCATTATATCAATAGGGAACCCTTTAAGGTCCTTTAGGTCACTACATAACAAAGACACCCACATGGGATCCTCAATCTTAGTCTCATGTCTTAGAGAAACACACATCACTCAGAGGGAATATCATCTCTCGACATCATCACATCCTGACCTCCCTAGAATTATAAGATAATCCATACTAGCATTAGTCTCAAGGGATGGATCAATACCATATCCCATCCAGAGTCATAAATTAGCCATTCGAAACACAACCAACCCATAAAAAGTATACATATAAAACACCCACCTATATAATTACATATTAATGGGATAAGAACACCCACCCCATGTTCATCTCAACTAGCCAAAAGTTTACAAGGCATCCATCATCTTTTAGAAGGAAATACCCCTAGAGTTTTCAGGATTAAATTTTTGAAGGAGGTAATAATGTGACACCCTGATACATTACAATATTTCCTCTAAAATTAAATTTAATTTTATATATATCTTCCATTAAACGTAACGAAAACTTTATTAGATTGATTGAGTTACACGCAATAACGAGTTTTACCAAATATTATTATTATTATCCCTTAAAAAAGTGGTTATAAATAGGATTAACAAAACTGTGAATATATATTTTTGAATTCATTGGTTAGAAATTAATTACAAATGATAATAAAAACCAATTGAATACAAAGAATTTTTTTTACAAAAAACTATTTTTATGAAGCAAAGGAAATTTATCTTAATAAATCAAATTAATTAATATTTGTTGATGATATTATTGAAATTTATATATTATATATTAAAAAAAATTTACATTCATCCAATATATTTAAAAGTCATAAGATATGAAACAAAGTCAAATTTTACCAATAAAATTGTGCATTTTTTTAAATGTAGTTTTTTCAGTATTTTAATGACGAACTTGTTTTAAAACTAAATGTTAAATTTTTTGTAAATTTTATATTAAAAATTAAATTTTAATTTTAAAATCCTAATTTTAAAAATATATTATGGTGATTTTTTTGTATTTTTTTGAAATGTTTCATTTTTCGATGAATTGCGAAAATAATGGATTTTAATTGAAAACTAAATTTTCATATAAATAAATTAAAATGATAAATTATATATTTAATGGGGTTTAATGTAAAAATAAATCAATTATACATCCATTAATTCAATTTAGCTAATTTTAAACTTTTTTATTTTGAATTTAGAAATAAAAACATAATAAACATTGGAACATTTTCACTTTAAAACCCAGATTTCTCATCCCATATGTGGGTTTAATTTTAAATTAATCATTACCAATTATGTGGTTTGAATTTGAGAAATTAATTCCATATCTAGAATCATAATGATTTATAGTTTCTAATAATCCCAACTTATTTTTTGACCAAAATGATTGTTGAAATCAGTTAAAATTAATTACCACAGTTAAGAGAAACAAAGGTTTATCAAGGGGATAAACATTAATTTTAAGGGAAAAATGACATATAAACTTGTTAAAAACCTATTTTATTACCATAATTATACTTTATCCATTCTATTCTCTATATTGGTTCATTATTGGGACTTGGTGACATGAATTGAACATGGGTGGGATTCTCTCTTTCAAAAAATTAAAAGTTCACCACTCACCCTACTTATAAAAGGCCTCCCCCAATTCTCTATACTTAACACATTTAAACCAATTTGGTTAGTATGATACCTACCCAAATCATTCCCCAAATTTCATCCCCTAATCCACGAAGCCTTATTTTAGGTACAAATACAACATAGGATGGAATTTTTTGTAAACCTATAATGATACCAAATAAGAGGTAATGATCTTATAAAATCATTTTTATTTTATTTCCATATCCACCTCCTTTAATTTATATTATACCATGATTTTATCATAATCTATGTAGAATAATCTAAAAGGTTGTTATGTTCTTCTCAAAGTGTATTTATTTTATTTTATTCTCCACCTCCTTCAATTTCTCTTATAACATGATTATAAAATAACTTTAGAATCTTTCATATATTGATACTTTTTTTATTAATGTTAATACCGAAAATTTCAAACAATCTCATTAAATGGGTTATGAAATCATTGTTTGTGTGTATGAAGAACTACCGCCTCACGAATCGATGTCATTAATTTTTTCCATTACCACCTTTAATGGTTGTAAAAAATTATGGATTTATAGTTTATATATTATAAATATGAAATTTTTAATGATTTAATAATTATAGAATTAGTATATTATGCACACCTTTGTATTTAGTTTTTTGTGGAATATGATAATGCCCCTTCATGTGTATGGCGAACTGCCTTCCCAAGAAGCAATGTGAATAGTTCATCCTTTACATAAAACTTATTAAGGATGTTTTTAATAAACATAAGTGATATATATAACATAATATTGATAGAAGAATAATATATATATATATATATATATATTATTTTTCTTTCTTTCAACGTGACAAGAAAATGGAAACAACGTTCGTGTGTACGTATGACCTACCATCTCCATGAATGGTGTATTTTATTTCCTATCACCAAATTTAATGGATTACTATATATATATATATACTAGAATATATTTCATATTTACATCATGGTTTAAATTTTGGAGATGATGAAATCATGATCGGAGTAAGATGAACAAAAGATAACATGGGAAAAAATACATAAAAAACAATGAAATTAACACACAAAGCAATGAAAATAATGAAATATTATTAACAAATAGGTTATAAGATTTTATAAAAGTATAATATATGATATTATAGATAATTGTTTTATTGTATAAGCTAATATCTTTCTTCAAACCATTATACATGAGGTTAATGATTGTTCAACAAAAAGGAAGCATAAGGTATGATATTTCACCTCAATTTACATTCTATTGTGACATAATAGTTATTATAAACCTATTAAATTTTATAAGGTGTATATACTTACCCATTGACATTTAATGTCATGGAAAATTCACTATTAATGGTATTTTATCATTTAATTTGAATTATTTCATCCAAGGGGTTTTGATTTGGAAATTACCATGTGATAAATGTTTTGGGAAATCGTACTTTCTTTTGTGATTATTAACATTATCTTGAAACTATCACATTATTTTAATCATTTTTCATTGGACATTAAGTTAATTTTAAATATCTATATTTTTGTGTAATGGATATTATTATTTCTTAAACAATATACCATTTTTAAATATGTTTTTTTACTTTGAATGTTATTTGATTAACTAGGGAAATATTGATAAATTTTTCTATCCTTCACTCAATAGAGATATTTAATAAGGAACATTATTTATGAATTAAATCGATTATTTGATATATTTATAATGATTTTGATTTTTTTATATGGGTTGGGGACCATTTAAAGTAAGATCCTAAATGAATCAATAGTCTCATGAGATGAATTAGTTGGCCAAATCAGATTTTTTTACCCTGTATTTTTAAACCCTCTTGTGAAAGGCTCGATGGTACTAGTTCCATGTGCCTGGGAAACATGGAATCTAATATTTTAGTGTTTTTTAAATTAATAATTTAGATATTATTATTTTACATGATATTTTTTTCTATAAAATTATTTATTGATGTATTTCAATATCATTTTATTGATTAAATAACATTTGTTTTAGTTATTTATCATTCCATATATATTATTCTTTATCCAAATATTTATGTGGAATGTTTTTTTAGTTATATACCTTTCAATATTGATTATGAATATTAATTTATATATATTTCATTGTACTTAACCCTTATTGAGCATTTGATCTCGCCCATATTTTGTTTCCATTCCCCCAGTATATGATGATGAATTCGTGGAATGATTTTCAAGGATGCTAATATTATAATTTTGTTATGATTTATTTTATTTTTCCAATATAATATGGGAATAATCTATGTAATTTGGTTTTCCAAAAATTCTAAAATATATAGTCCTTTGGGATTTTAATAATGATATATTTTCTAATTTAATAAAGTAAGGCACTGGTACAGGGCCAACGGGGTCAAGGTTGTTACATAAATAATTGGAAAATGCTATAAGGATCTCCCCAAACACAAGGGGTTAATGGAGAAAGAGGGTATGAGGTGGTCGGCCCATGTTTAGGTGAGGGAAGAAGATTATGGGCTATCCTCTTAAAAATTTGGGTGGGAAAATCAGTAATTTAAAATATTTTAAAGGGTAACATGGTCTTCTAATCCAAGAACCAACCATGAATCCTTCACTTTATAAGGTGACCACCCTCACATGATTGGTTAATATGGTTAGATAAACCATGATCTAACTATGCAATCCGGTATGAAAAATATCATATAGTCTATCTGCTATCGTGTAGTGAATGTGAATCTCACCCCAAGCCAATTAAGCTTCCTGGTTTCCTATCAAATCTATATGGTTAACACTTAGTCATGTTATAACCAGTAAATCTATTTGTGATATATATAAAATGAACTAAAAACATCTGAACACTCAGGGTGTTTTGTGGTCTCCCCTAAACTGTGCACAATAAATTTTTCACCATGTCATAGATCCTCCAAAACATCCCAAATTTCACCCAAAGTTCCCTATACTCACCCAATCACTCAATCCACATCTCAGGACTCAAACCATATAAAAAATAATAACATTAGAATGATAAAACTCCTAGAATTTTAAACTGAATATCAATTCTAAAAATGAACCACATTCTATAATTTGTAAAATTAAAATTTATTTTATAATTTATTACTCGCAAGGAGAGAGGTTTTAAAGAATAGGTCTATATAATCTTTTGAAATTTTGAAACATTTATTAACTGATCCTTGATAACCCATATCATGTCACTTCCATGATAAGATCTCAGTAATATTTTCATAATGTTCATCATCACATCATCCCACTTCCATTTGGGAATGGGTAATGCCTAAAACTACTTGTTGGTCATTGATGCTTATCGTTTACCTGTAGATAGTAAATGTATCATTAAATAAATCCAATTTTTCCCTTCTTCACCCCAAAATTCTATAATTTTATCCAAACATAATTATACATCCTGTTAAGCATCAAGTGAACATCCCGTCATGAATTATGTGAATCCCACATCAAGTCCTCACACATACTCATATGTACTACCATAAACCACTAAGAATATAAAACATCATTGGCACATAGGGACCAATTAGGTTAAATATCCATCCTATTAATATTTTCAATCTTAAAGAAGTAATTTTATTCATGTAACTGACTCTCCTTCACCCTCTAAAGGTGTGTGGCTGTAATAGTTATGGACATCATGTTTGGTCTACCATGAACTCATAAATTGAAATTCACATATCAGTGAAGAGAATCATCATTTATCACTAACTATTAGATATCTACATCGTATATGCCTAAGTCTCAATGACCAATGAATCAACCATGATACACACCTTCCCATGGTTATACTTCATCAAAAATTCAAATTATTATATGTTAAACCCACATCATCTACCGAAGGTGCAGGTTCCTCTGTAAAAATATATACAAGAGTATCTAATGATCAATGTATTCCAAAAATTTCTCACCCAAAAGATAATAAATTTGTCATCTCTATGATTTAATTACCACATCCAACTCTTGATCATGTGTCAGATAGTTTCTCTCATGTGGCTTAAACTATTTTGACCCTTAAGTGACCACACATTCATTGTGCATTAGAATTTATACAAGCCCAACTCCTAAAGAATAACAATACAGTGTATATTCCTTAATGAGATTAAATAAGTCTAGAATTAACACAAAATTCAGTCTATCATTTGGAACAAAAAATTATCTCTCAAAAAAATGAAAATAGAGTAACTTCGCCTGCTTTTTGTTCAAGGACATCATCATCACTTCCAAATAAGATAAATCATAGATTAATGGTTAGTAGTAAACTATCAAGCCCCAAAACTGAATATATTGAAGATGTTTTTGGGTGATTAACAAAAAACCATAGCCTTAACCTTCTATGAGTCCACTAATATTTCTACCTCATATATCATGTTCCCTAAAAATATAACCACACTGATCTAGAAATGAAGATTCAAGTGATTAGAATATAACTAATTCTCCCTCAATGTACTTATAATTATCCATAAATAAAAAGTGTTATCCTCCATAGAATAATAGTGCACCATAATATCATAAAAAAAGTGACCATGACAGAGTGAAAATAAGTGTATAAGTCCATATTAATTGAGGATATGAATACTATCAGTGTGTTCCCATCCCTATCAACATCATAAGATACTCATATTGGCTAAACATGATCCTAAAGGAAATACATGGAATATCATAAGTCCTCTCCCTCAATTGGTGGTTGAATAAACTCGTACCAATGTTAGAAAAATAATTGGATACTCTCATATGATTGAACAAGTCATTAATATGGGGAAGAAGATATATTGGTTATCAATCATCACCAAATTCTATCTCTATTAATCTTTACATTAATACAATGAGAAATTCTCCTTCTTGTAAAAGATAGAAGTAATCTAAGAGGATGTTATCAGATGAATGAATCACTTTGACTCCAAACCCTCCAACTGAGCCATGATATCTCACCGATCTAGAAGAACCATCCTATAATCTGGAATGGAAATGGGATTCATACAAGACATAAGATCAGCTATAAACTCAATCTCAAACATTGGTGGATACCCAGAAAAATAATTAATAAACGCATCTTGGAACTAATGAATGGTGGGAGGATACACTACTTTTCAAGTCACCTATTATCTTAAATAAACACTAACCAAATGGTTTGTAATCATAATTTGATATTGATTTCTATGTCCCAAATGGCCTACATGTAGATCCCACTCTCAAAAATAGGTATCATTCTTACCTTCTAAGGACATAAAATATACTCATCGGTGATAATGGTTGATGTGTTCTCAATAACGAGTTAAATAATCCATCTTAGGGATCATATAGAAATTATCCATTTCTAACATGATGATTTACTAGAGGAATGTATGCCCATTGTTCATAATGGTATACTATGGACACCTCTATATACCCTATGATTGCACCACTATGGTGAATCAAAAAACAAAACCCCATATATATATATATATTATTGGAAACCCTAGATCACTAACAAACTCCTAAAATGTAAATTATTTTGATGCACACGTATCAAATAAATCAAAAAATAGAGTCAATGCCACAAGAATCATACATCTAACTATAGATAGATCACTTCCCTACATGGAAGAGATATTCTCAATAGAATGAGGTTGGCAAGAATCATATCCCTAAGCTCCCATGACCTGAATCCCATGAGGTAACTTTACCTTCATTCATTCCTAGTATTAAGTATGAGGATCACCTCCATGACCAGAACAGCTGATGGACTACAAATTTCACAACTTCCATTGTACCCTAAGAAATTCCCTTAAACTCTAGGTCATAATTGATTCAAAATTTCTCTCCAATATTGGTAAAATTCCTCAAAATATTTTCATGTTCTACAACTCTCAATGGGAGAAACAATCCTTTGATGACCTATAAAAATATAGTTGAACATGCCCCATGTGGACATACTAATAATACTCAAATTCACCTCTCCCTCTTGGAGGAAGTGACAAACAACTTTTCTATTTTCCTTTACTATCATCACCGTAGTTATACTACTCAAATAACATATTCTTAATTCCCAATGATCTTCTCCAAATCACAACAAAAGAATCCCACTACCAATATTACCTAACCTTGTTATAGTTTTTCTCTACATTTAAGGCTTGATTCCTGAACTTTTAAAATGATGTTAGCATGAATATTTTCAACTGGTAACAAATAGAGTACCTTATGTAATCCTCAAAATTCTTGAATCTAGTAGCATCATCATCCAAAAACATAGGTATAAATAGTATCATATCATTTAAGTGAGTAGTATAGTTCATCACTGATAATCCCCCTATACCAAATGCATAAACGCCATAGATATGTTATCCATTAGAGTATCTAGGATGAAGTACTAAAAAATGACCACAAATCCTTCCAAATCAGCCACACATGTTGTTCTTCCAAGAACAGAATGTACCACTAGTGCTTTTTTGTCCCCAAATCATATAATTATCATGATTCATCTACCTCTCATAGGTTTTATTAAGGTGATAAAAAATTGGTTGCATAGACTAGTAACAAAAAAACATCACTCTATGGTCCACCCTCACCAATATAGAGTAGTGTATTTTAAAAATGAAACACATGAGTCAAGTATGACCTGTTTGACCTAGCCTTCCATGGCCCATGCCTCATATATTGCAATACTTAGATAAAACTCCCTCTGAGCTACTAATCAATAGTTGGTATTGGCATAATAGGTGAATCTGGGTCTACTATCGGTGGGTTATGCTCATCCTCACACATCTTGAGCTTAAGTAAAGGTCTTCCTGGTGGAATATATATAAAATTCCAAGAACATGACTCAAAATATATTTCTATCGTATTTATAATATCATATTTTATTATAATAAATAATATTAATATTCCATTCGACCCCAAACACACCACCTTCGATATAAGGCGCTCATAGAATAAGACTCATGTCGAGCATAACCTACCAATTATAGAGTATTATATGACCTCATAAGGGTCCTATAATATTAACAGTATTTCAATTTATAGGTTTATAATTATGAATTGATCATGTAAAGTTTCACTAAAAAGTTATTTACAAAAACACTATATATGTTTTTGTAAACACTTTATGTAAATAAACCATATATATATTAACCATAATATCAATCACAGGCAAGAATTAAAATTTTAAGTGAACCCTAACTTCCCAGAATGATTCATAAAGACACTCCTCTTGTCAACCCAACATAAGAGTAAAACCCCATAAATCATAAATCAATATCAAAATGCATCAACTAGAAATGTAACCCATATGTGGGTTAGATAACACTATGCACAAGATCTATATCAGGCCCTGTCAACATCCTATCAACTATGTATCATTTACCAAATAGTAAGACAAAATAAAAATAGTTCTCTAATACCACCTTTTAATATACATGATCTTGTTCAATTTTATTATGACCGAACTGAATAACAATATACCTCAGGTATGCCTCATCATATGCCAGAGGCTACAGAACAATGGAAACAATTGATATATATCACTTAGAGATAATATAAACACATCTGTAGATAATCAAAAACATAGTGAATGAAATATAATAAATTGTTCATCACAACAAAAAGGATGTAAAAGGATATATATCGCTATTAAATGCCAATAAATAGTACAAATCAATACATTCTATATACCCATGGTTTGAATACACACCACATGGAAGAAAAATATCACTTATCATATAAAAATAAAACGAAATGAGGTATCTATATCATATATCACTAGTTAAATGATCCATAACCATCATAATAGTTGATTGATACATCACATGACTAGTTCTGATGTAAAATAATTCATCATTGTTGAACGAGGAATCATTAATCATAGGTAGAGGATACAATACCATTATCATATTTATGTGGATTATATACCACTGTCTTATAGCTTGGGTGGATGAGGAATCACCAAACCATCCATTGTTGGTGGATGATATATCACTGGTATCACTCTCAAAGTGGTATACATACCACCATATCATGTCCCAAAGTGGACAGTGCACCATTATTATTTTCTATAGGAAGATAATGAAGTAGTGTTATCACATATTAATTGGTTGGTACACTACTCGTATCAATTCTTCGGTGGACATCATACTACTAGAATAAGTCTCCAAGTGGATGATGTACCATTGGGAATACTCTCTTAATGGGACAAATCTATACCAATTAAAGTTCTCAAGTTGTTAATATAACAATAATGAATCATTCTAAAGTTCTTGATATGATAATATTTTATTATTATATCAGTGAATCATGAATCAATGACACTCTTTATGGGTGGATGAGAAACCAAAAATCTTCCAGATGTCATTAGTATACCTCTAGTGCACCAAGGTGGATGAGATACCACCCCTGATTAACTTTAGTTGGATGGATGCCACCTTATACCAAGAATCCTGAAAAATAAATGATACATCAATAAAATTCAACTCAAGGAATTTATAAACATTAAAAATATCAAAGATTATTATCATATGTTTTTAACCCTTTCAATGTATCAATATTGAGTCATCCTAAATCTTTCCTAGATTATACTCAAGAAATTACTCACTAAGGTATACTCAAGGGGCCAACACAGTGCTTATAGTGTTGTTTATTTGTCAAAGAAACCCATCGCTGGTTCTAAATCAAGGCATGAAACTCGTTTTCATATAAAAATATTTACATGGAGACCAAAGGTGTTTATGAACACCACTTGTAGACAACACACAACCTTCCAAAGTTTCATTACTTCCATTGAAATTTAATAAAACCAAATTAATTAAATTTTAGGGTGTACACAAAAATTAATCATTTCCCACATATACAATGATGTATGCATGGTATAAAAATACTACCAAGTAACCAAGGGACTGCCTACCTGGAACTAGTAGTGTCCAACTCTATGAAAACCACCCATTGATTTGGAATCAAATGAACACAATCATATAACCTATTAAATTCTATAAAATTAGTCATAATCATCGATGTATGGTTAAATAGTGACAAAAATATATAATATAGGTATTACGAGTCATATCCATACCAGTTTCAACCTCCTATGATGAGTGGATCCTCAAACCGATGATGAACATATAGGATTACACTCTTGAAAGAAGATGTAATAAAGCATAACAATGGAAGGAACCGTTGGTTGTACTGAAATAATTGACAGTGAAATATCTTTTATAAAAATTAACAATTTATTTATTTATTTAGTTTAACATTTTAAAATAAAACTATAGGTATATAGTGATTACCTACTGGAAGGGAACATGGTACCCTACCAGGGGTGATTGGCCATCTGATGGGCCACTTGGAGGCTTTTCCACCACTACACCATCCACTAAGTACCATGTGGAATCTATCAAGGGATATATGTTTGAGCACCTGGCTTTTTTTCCTGATAATATACCACTTTTACTACTAAAAAATAATAAATACCCAAAATAGATGAGGTTTGGTGAAATTGAAATGGAAATCGTACCTCGTACTTATGTGGAGTGTTATATATTGGATAGTCACTCATGGATAAAAGATTAAAGGGATGATAATAATATGTAAATATAACTACATAAACATATAATATTGAATTTAAAAAAAATATACTAAATATTTACATTTGGAGAATTATGGAAAAGGATATGGAACCCATACCTTAGTTAAGGTTATTAGCTTAGAGTCGGCCCATAGAACCACCAAAAATATTCAACATAGAAGAGATGAAAATGGGAGAAACTCCTTAATAAATATATAAGAAAAAACATGAACTTGGTGTAATGATAAATGGCATGTGGGGTGATTATTCATAGTTATGGTGAGTGGTTTCTCTTGGAATAAAGTATTGATAATTTCTTTCCTTTATCACAAGTGCTCCACTACTCACCAAAGTGCCCCATTTCCTCCCTTAATGATCCAAAATAATGGTTAGTGTAAAAATTATATAAAATAACCATCATATATGAATTTAGTCATTCATACATTTAAATGAAGTCATATTTACCATATTCCACCATCTTTTATAGTATTTTACCTTTTTTATAAATTTTTTCACATTTAACCCCTTACCTAATAACACTGTCCTTATTCAAAATATTTAATCTATTTTGTCAAAATAATCCTCTAATTATGTGAAATTTAACTTTTAAATAAATATGATATACTTTATAAACAATTGGTATCATAGTAATATTTATTTTATTAATAAATGAAATTTTACATTAATACCACTTAAACCTTAGATACATAACTCATTGGTACATCACTATTATCCTTAATGGTACGGTGTTCAATAATGGTACATTCATGGGGTGGTTCATAGAACATTAATCGGGAAATAATTTCCATTAAAATGAATATTTCTTCTAGATAATTCCACTCATCCGTCAATTGTTGAATTTCAACATTGTCCCAGTCTCAGGAAAACCCTTGTGATGTTACCTACCTTAAAATATTTGATAAATTTACATTATGAGGGTTGTTTCAACTAGTCGAGTTCGTGGTTTCTACCATCACCGCTAATTAACTCTTATAATTTTCCCAATTAATATAGAACAATTAAAATATTTACTTTATAACGACTATATTTTTGGGTTTTTTGAATTTAAAATTTTAATGAGATAGAGAGGGGGGATACAAGAGTTTGAAAAAAATAAATGTGGGATGGATTTTGAAAGAAATGAGAGATATTTAATTTTTTGAGAGAGCAATGTATTGTTATTATAAAAATCATACAGTATACCACTATCAAGAGTGAATATAAGAAGATAGTGTTAACCAATAAATATCTTCCATGATAGAAGAGGTAGTGGTTCCGCCTTTGAAGAAAAGAAAGGGTCGATGAAGTTGAATCAAGTGTTAAAAATGATGAACTAAGCATTGAAGATAGCATGGGAAGAGATCCATGATGCATGATTCCATACATTAAAATTATTCTTAATGAAATCAATTAGTCAACATGTATTGGAAATGAAAATCAGTAGTTCAAAAGATTGCGAGATCATGGGTGAGAGATAAAATTCTTTTATGTGTCAGAAATTACTACATGTGAGAGAAATTTCCATTTGTGAGTGATAAAATTAGTTCAAGTGAATTAAAACCATAAAGTGTGGGGTGGGAGTGATTCTATTTGTTTATAGATATGATATATGAGCTATATTTATAATTTTAGATATGGTAATAAATTGTATATTTCTCTGGTGGAGTAATCTTTGGCCAAACTATGCTATTTCTCGTGTTTTATGAGTTCTTTCTGTTGAGACAACATTATGTCCCCTAACAACTAGTATCAAAGCTACATGGTTTCTACTTGAGATGATGGAGATAGAGTCACATAAAGTTATTCATTGTATATCTTTAATGATGAAACTAATAAAGGGTGCAATGAATCCTGTCAGCATTTCAATGGAATATTTTTTGCAAATGGAGATCCATAGAAGGTAGAGATGATAATGATGAAGCCGATTATAGTGGAGTCGATGGTGATGGAGCCAATGATGATAGATTACATTATGATGGTGTTTATGATAGATGGAAATTCAAATTTTATATCAAGGTGGAGAATTTTTCATTTATTTAATTTAAAATTTGAATAAGATAGAGAGAGAGAAAAAGTTACTAGAGTGTTTGATAAAATAAAAATTGTGGTAAGAAGTTTGAAAAAAAAGAGATATATTTTTGAGTGATCCATGTATGAATCTTATAAAAAGGATGCATAAGACTATTTAGAAGGGAGAAAATAATAAGAGAGAGTTGGAAAAGAAGTATCTGCTGAGATCGAGCAGGTAGGGGGTTCTGTGTTTGCAACAGCTCATTGGTAGACGATAGAGAATGAAGCATCAACAATAAAAATCGAAGCATCGTTGATGTTGTGTGAAGAGATCCATGACGTGTGGTTCCATGTATCAAAATTATTCCTGATGGAAATAATTAAATTAGGTGGTACACAAGATGATGAGACCATGGGTGAGTAAGAAAATTCCTTTGTGTTTAAAATTTGTTTTTAGGTGAAAAATTCCTTTGTGTGTGTGGTGAAATATATTTTGAGTGTTTTGGTAGGGAATCGCTAATAGATATGTCCAATTTTTGATACGATAAAAAAATTGTATTATGTTTTGGCCAAATAATGTCTTTTTTTAATATTTCACTTTGATAGAATCGTTATTTGTATCTTAGAATCCAAACTATGGAGGTTTTATATTATACTTGAATTATTTATATTTGATTATTTTCTATTTTTGGGTATATAATTATTATCAAATAAATATATTTTATTTTTAATATATAATTATGTAATTATAAAACTTTCATATTTATTATTATAATTTTTCAAGTATTCCATGACATTTTCTCTATTTCCATCTATGTTTCTATTTGCGTGTTTGTTAGTGTCACTCAAAGAGAATAATATGTTGAGTTGTGACACTACCAATTAATCAAAGTATTTATTTAATAATTTTTATACATTTTAGAACCACTATACTGTAACATCACATGTCGTAGTGTTTCATAAGAATAAGAATTGTGGAATGGCATATGGGTGTGATGTAATATTTGGAGATTTGTTCATCATCCCTATTATGGTAAAAACCTTTAACCTTCACTCATCTCTACTATAATAAATGATTCAAAGGTTATCCACTGGTTTTGTACCATATAATATCAAATTCTTGCCTCCATCAAACATGTTGTCGGTGACCCGACCCTCGATACCCTGAGACCTATCCACCATCATCACCTCATACTTGATGTTGTCATTGCCCACCACATTCCTTATCTATGATATCTACCTTTTTAACTCTTCCCACATGTTCCTATATGGATGGACCCTATCCCTCAAAATTCTTATACAATAGTGTTTAGATCACCTTATCATACTCAGACTCCACTCGCAGCATCCCCACCATCATCTGTGACAAATAATAATTAAACATGCAAAAATAGAGCATCCTTTCCAACAAAAAATAGAGCAGTTTTTAATCTTTATTTTTGGATATAGGGGCTTGGAGGTTGGATTTGGATCTAATTTAGCCGGTGAGGCAGACATTTGGAATAATGTAAGAGGTAATTAGGTAGCTTATGTAGTTGCATTGAATTTTAATTTTCATTTATTTGTTTTTATATTGAAATAAAATGTTGTAAATTCTCCCATTTCAGTTAAGCATGCATAAAAAATTCATATTTGTTTTATTATTTTTAAATGATCTAGAATTTTCTTTAGACCTGCTTCCTCCAGGACCTCCTTACCACATGGGTTTCCTTATTCAGGCCATGGCCTTTGGCCGAACTATTTCCTACATTCTTCTATGACATGATGGTTATCCCCTTGTTGTTTGATCCTTATCCATTGATAATTATCACCTCCCATTACATCATCACCATATATTTGTCCTGATGGATAGTAGATATACTCTTTTTTCAATTCCAAAGTGTGGGAATAATAGGAATTGGTTGGTCATTCTATTTCAAGGCACTAATTGTGTCAGGGATAATTGATCACCAGCCACATTAGTCTAATCTATTGTGATTCAATTTCTGTTTTTCCCCACTATTGGTTCTCTGGTGCTCCCATCCTGGGTGTCCAAACCCTATCTGGATGTTTTCTTATAATCATTGGTGGTGTCCCCATGATCTTTCCAAACTTTATGATACACTGCTAGTGTACCGCTCCAGGTGATGCTTTGAAGATAGAACTCTTAGGTCGAGTACCTGAAGAAGTAGATCCAATACATGGATGATTGCATGTTGGGGGGGTATTCAGTGAACATTGATGATTCAAAATACCTTAGTGAAGACAATAAGAGATCAGGGTGTCCATATTAGTTAGTGTATGGCACTATAAGTTGTTCACATTTTTATTCTTGTATCTTTTTTGTAAAATTTATATCTTCTATGTTGATTTTGATCTTTTCTTTATCATTTCACTATAAATTGTCTTATGTTTTTTAGCATTAATAAAAATCATGTGTGGTCGGTGGTGTTCTTGCCATGTATTTATGTCCCCATGGAACCGAAGCATATTTAATATCAATGTTATTTAATATTTATATACAATATATCTAATCATTTTTTCTATTTTATTGATCTATAATATTAGTCTTTGTTCTGTTAATAATTCAGTTTGGTCCTTGTGTTGTTTGGTGACCTGCCCTAATTTGGGTAACCACTCGACCTCACAAAGTGGTATCAGATTTCTGATTCTTTTCTTCTATTGAATTCAATAGCTGTTTCCTTTTTACTTTATTTACAATTCTAGTTTCTGATTTATTTTTCATAGTTTAATCTCACTCTTTTTCACCTTTTCCTTTATTTATTTCAATTATTTAATGTTGTCATCCTTTTGAATGAAAAATAGTTTACCCAAGAGATTGGTCGGTTTTCATGGGTGAATGCTTAATTTTGTCCACAAGAACTTGAAATATAATCTATGGGTAAAAATGTCAACAATGAGCTATTAAATAGAGAAATTTTATGGTGAAAATGAATTTAATTTGTGTTGAATTAATATGAGTGGCCTTCTTGTGCAGTACGGCCTCATTAATGCCCATTATGGACCCAAGAATCCTATTATAAATGTTAATGAAACCGGAAATCCTATTACATAATATTTTGACGATGACATTGATTTTTTAGTTAAGCCATATAGATCTATTTTGTTTTCTATAGGTGATAAAGTCTTTAGACAAGTTGATTATGAGTCTACTACTGCTATAATTTGATTTAAACTTGAAAAACTCTACATGAATACTTCATTAGTACACAATCATTACAAAAAACAATGTATATTTACATTTAAATTAAAATTTGGTACTTTAATTAAAGCTTATATAGAAGAATTTAATAAATTCAGGTTATATTATCCATCATTAATGTTTTTATTGATTATGAGGATCAATCAATGATCAACTTAACATCTTTAGAAAATTCCTAAAACACCCTAGTATAGACTATGATTTATGGTTGATATTATTTAGCCCCAGAAGTGGTTAAATCATCCCTTTCCCAAAGTATCTACATTCTAAACATATAATAAAAGGTGATTATAATATCTTGTTCTCGAAGTGTAGACCTCAAACTAAAACCACGAAGAAATAGTTTAATAAATATAAGAATAAAATAAATAAAGAACCCAAAACCATGCCTAATTCTTGGGATATAAAGGTCACCTATTTTCATTAAAGAAAACTAGGGCACATTAAACCCAAGTATAGGAAACACAGTCATGAGTTAGAGCTTAAAAACCCTTTGATCATTCCCTTCTTGTAGAATCTGTCCATGAATCAGTCGAGGTCCTTAATGTGACCACCCATGCACTCAATCAAGAGTGGGACTCTAATTTAGTTTTCTCATTCCATATGTTTCCTTTTTTAGAGTCCTTTCACGAGATGGATAAGAGGGTAAAAGGTTATGTCCTCTTAGGTAATAATAAAAGGTGTAAGGTTGAGTGTAGAAGTTATGATTTTTTAGATCTTGATGACCAGACTATCATTAATTTAGTTGTTTTTTGGTGGTTTTACAATCACCAAAGAAACCTTATTTTCATGGAGTCCTAGACTAAATTTTCGTCACCTTTAGGTCTGAAACAAATTGGATTAGAATCAATAAAGTATCTAGAACCATTCTTAATGGATATTTAATTAATGGGATATATTTATTGAATGGAAATACCCATTCAAGGTAGTTGGGTAGTTTATATTCAACTAATACTGATAATAATACTCTTTGACATAGGATATTTGGCCATTTTATCTCTAAAGGCCTTGAGTAACTGAAAATTCAAGGTGTTTTGAGTGACATCACACCAATAAACCTTTAATTTTGTGAATATTGTGGGATTGAAATTCAAAGAGGGTTGGCTTTGGCAGGTCTAGTTTCAAATCCAAAATCCCCTTAGAATATGCCGACTCTAATCTATGGGGTCTATCTAGGACTTCCTACCATGGTGGTGGTTTCTATTTTGTTACCATCATATAAGAATTTTCTAAGAAAGTGTGGATTTATATTCTTAAAAAAAGTATAATTTTTTCTAATAATTTTAATCTTAGAAAACTTTAGTTTAAAATTAGATTGGGAATAAACTTGAAACATTAATAATACACAATGGGATTGAATACCTATCCACTGGGATCAAACATTTTTTAGAATATGAAGGTGTAAAAAGGCATAGAATAGTTTTGGAAACTCTTAAAGAAAAATTCTTAGATGATAGGATTATTATGACTATCCAAGAAAGTGTCTGGAGCATGATTTCATAATAAGACCTCCCCAAATCCTCTTGGTAAGATGCTTCCAGCACTGCTATCCACATAATTAATAGGTTTCCCTCTTCTTCTAATCACCTTAATACACTTAAAGAATTTTGTACTGGTAATCCCCCTTCTTATTCCTACTTAAGATTCATTATTTGTATAACTTATGCTAATGTTAAGACTAAAAAATTACAACCAAGAGATATGAAGTGTATATTTTTTTGGGTATCTTGTGAGTGTTAAGGGGTATGAACATTGGGGAGATAAACTGGGTTATCAAAAGTGCATTGTAAGTAGATATTCTTTCTTTCATGAGTCTTCGTTTTTTAAAAACAAGGATGCCACACTTGGAAAATATTTTCCAGCCCCTCAAAAGGTATATGAAACAAAGACCCCAACCCAGTTTGGGGACCTTATCCATTTTTCTCAACCCTCTCCTCCACCCACCACTGGTTCTGATTCTGTGACTTCTTCAAATTTATATTTTGAATCAAAACATGCTACCCCTAGAATGGATTACCAACTGACCCAAGATAAAGAAAGGAGGGTTACAAGACCCCCTAATATGTTTAGTTAGTATGATATGAAATCTTATGCCTTCCATTTATCCTAGGATCTTGTTGATGATGATCCTCAAAGCTATTATCAAGATTTAAATGACAAAGACTGAAACTAGTGGGTCTTTTCCATGAATGAAGAAATGAAATCTTTAAAAAGTTTCCATACTTTGAATGTTGTGAAAATACCAAATAATGAAAAAATTAATTGGTTTAATGTGGAACATTAAAAGAAAATAAAATAACACCAAGGAAAATAAAATCAAGAATAAAGCAAGATTAGTGGAAAAATGTTTCCTCTAAAGAGATGTAATTTATTACTATGAAATTTTGTCCCCTATTGTTAATAATTATTCCATTAGGCACTTAATTAAATTTTCTTCCTATAATGATCCTCAAATTAAATAGTTATATATTAAAACTAACTTTTTCATAGTGATTTTAATGATAAAATTAATATGAAACCTCCAAATTGTTATCCTAATTAACTCAAATTAAATCAAGTATTCATTTTAATAAAATATTTGTATGGCCAGAAAAAATCCTCTTGGTAGTGTTGCTTAATCTTTTATTCATTCATGTTAGCTAACCAATTCATTATAAGTCAATATAATGCTTCTGTTTATTTTAAATCAATAAAAAACTGCATGATTTATATGATGTTATATTTTGATAACATGATTATCATTTGAAAAAATATATGTACCTCTTTTCTACTATTATTTCCCAATTAAAAGGTAAGTTTGAAATGAAATACATAGGTGAATCTAAGAAAATATTGGTCATTTAAATAAAAAGGGATAGACCAAATAAAATTTTATACGTATTTCATCATGTTTATGTTTTAAAAATCCTTTAGAGACCTATGTTTGAATCTATCAAACCAGTAAATATACCTCTAGGATGAAATTTTAAACTATATTTAACCCAAGAACCTAATGGTGTTGATGATATTCACTTTATGCCTTAAATAACATATTTTAGTATAATAGGTAGTGTAATATACTATATGATCTACACTCATCTAGATATTTCATATGCAATATTAATTTTAAATAGATTCGTTGACACACATGGGAAGCCACACTGGCATTCCCTTAAGTGGGTCCTAAGATACCTCCCTTATAACTCTATTATGGATTTGTGTTATGGTAAATATGTACAATCTTCTAAATTTATTACTGGATATGTATATGTGGATTACATAGGTAACATTGATATCATAAAATACCTCACTGGTTATGTGATCACTTCCAATGGTGGCTCCATTTCATGAAAATTTAATATGAAATAAATTGTTCCATTGTAAACTATGGAGTACGTGGATATTTCATTGACCTATGTAGTGAAACATACATTATAGATGATAGGGTTTTCTTCTAAATTTCACTTGTACAATGTTGTTAATAATTTCTATTCTAATCGGAAATCAACACTTTATTTATCTATAGATATATTTTTCCATGATAAATAAAAGAAAATAGATATTAGGTTGCATTTTATTAGAGATATTTTGGAATCTCGTATAGTGTGTGTCAAAAATATTCACAATTACATAAACCTGGATGATAGTTTGACTATATCTATGATCCTTTTCTAAGTTCAAATTTTGTTTAGAAAAATTGAATTTGGTTCCAATTCCATAAACTTAGGTACAAGAAGATCTCTATTTTCAAATAAAAATTGTAGAGAATTTTGAGTTGTGATATTCATTTCTTTGTTTTCATATTGGAATAAAATATTGTAATTTCTCCAATTTCAATTCTCCATGAATGAAATATTCATATTTATTAGATTTATTTTCAAATTTTCAAACATTTTCTTTGGCCCTACATCCACATGGGCCTCCTTACATTTTGTGATTCCATATTTTGTCCATGGCCTTTAGCCGACCCCTTTCCCATGTAATCTTATGACATGATGGCTATCCTATTATTTTTTGATCCTTAGTTTTTGATAATTCTCACTAACCATAGAATCATATCTATCCATTTATATCAATGGATAATAGCTTTGTTGTTTCAATGGTTCGACAATGTATGCTTGAAGGGACTTGGTTGGCAATTCTGTTTTGAGGAAATGAAGATGTCACGGGGAATTAATCACTCCCTACACTGGTATGATCTCTTGTGATTCACTTTCGGTTTTTCCTCACAACTAGTTATCTGATGCTACCACCACTATTCGACAAACCCTAGACAAATGTTTTCATCCGATTTCCAGTGGTGAAACTTTGCACTTTCCAAACTCCATGGTACAATTCTAGTGTACCACTCATGGTGGACCTTCGAATACAATTCTATTTTGCCAAGCTGAGTACCCAATGAGGAAGATCTGATCCTTGGAGGTTTGTGAGTTTTGGGGGTATTCAAAAAACTTTGATAATTCAGAACATCCTTGGGAAGAAAAGATGATATCAGGATGACCATACCATTTCAAATCTAGCAATGTAAGTTGTTCGTGTTTTCGTTACTGCATCTCATTTTTAATAGTTGTATCATCTATGCTGCTATTTATGTTTTCTTCATCTTTTTGCAATAAATACATTTCTGTTTTTGAGCATTAATAAAGTGATTTTGTGAGGGTTTGTGTTCTTTCCATGCATGTAGGTCCCCATGAGACTGAAGCACGTTAAATCTCTATGTTCTTTAATATTTCCATATAATCTTCTGTTTATTGTGTTCTATTTGTATAGATATATAATATTAGTCTTAGTTTTGCAATTAAATAATTTCCTTCCTTGTGATTTTTAGTGTTCTTCCCTGATTTGGGTCACCAATCAGCCACTAAATTGGAATAGGTATTGAAGGTTGACTCCATATTCCTCCGCATAGAATAGTCGACCGTTTTCGAGAATGACATAGTACTCAAACATAGCAGTAGCATTGGGAACCCCACCATGCTCCCCTAAATCACTCTGCTCCCAACATATAATAAATAATCAAATTATGGGAATCAAGTAGGTAGGGAATCATTGAGATGTGAGAGGACCTCAGGTGTATGAATTTATTGTAGAAAAACGGTTGATGACATACCTGGTGAGGGTTTCAAGGTTGTCACACTAGACGCCAAGCGACCTGGGGCCACCCTTGGACAGCTCTGAAACTAATTAGTCCATACCCTAACCTAGAAACCCCCATTTGAAGAACTCTCCATCCAGGTACTCCAAATTCAGTGGGAAATCCAACATGTCCGTATCAAGAATCAGTCCCAATCTGGTGTATATTGGGATGAGGAGCATCAGTATGACATATATGATGGTAGAGAAAGAAGAATAAGTAATAGGACGAGGGTACGACACAATAGATGATTGTGTCTATGTTATGGGGCTTCAATAATTTATAAAATAGAGACAAAGACATTGAAAGAACAATATCCAACCCCACAGAGTATAGAATAGTCAAAGGCATGACTGATTTTAATGAAACCATAACATGGTACCAGTGGTGAAACCTTCACATCTAGATGTTCCATTTCCAAAGATGTGAAATCCTATTGTCAGATTGAATTACACAGTTTTAATATTTACCATTAAAATAAAATCATTTTAATATAACCACTAAAACAATATTTTGATGATAAATAAAATTTTGTTCATGTGTTTGACCTATACCTTTTAGAAGCATGCACCAATCCTTCAATACTATTGTTAATTGAAACACTTTTTTCCAAACCATGAAGTGGGTTTCCTCTTAATCATTATGAGTATAAAATAAGGGAAATAGAAATGATAATTGGAGATCAAATATAGATAAAAATAAAAAAACGTGATATATTATAGAGAAAATAGCTTCAAAATATATATGGAATTAATAATAATAAAATTAATTGAATCAACTAGATATTATGGTTAACATAAATCATGATGCCTTATCCATATTATTAAATTAATTTTGTGAGGTATTGTAGATAACCTCTGAGAGGAGTACATTAGATGCACATAGTTTGTTTAACCATGCAATGCAACCTATGTGGTGTGTGTTCCCTAAGGAAAGGGGTATGTATGGGTATAGCATGTTTATAAGAAACATTATCTTAAATTGTGCTTCCCACTATCCTTGGATTGAATCTAGCACATGGTTGACTTATGGTTTGGCCAACCATGTTTCCAAACCATGCACCACTTTATATTTTGGGGGAATTTTCAATTCCTCCATTAATTCTATTTAACTCCTCTCTATTTATTTTTATCCTCCTATGAAAAAACCCTCTATCTTTGATTCAAGTTCCAAGGTGACACTCATAATCATCTATTCACATTATTACATGCACCCTGCAAGGGGTTTTTATATCACTAGGGGCTCTAGATTCTACTAGGACACAATATAACAAAAATAACCACATGGGTTTCTTAGTATTAGAATATTTTCTCAAGTAAAATTTTTTCATTCAAATGGAATAACATCCCTCGGTATAATTTTTATCACATCATGACCTCATTGGCCCCATAAGATATGGAATATTGTTTTCAGTCTCATGTTATGGGTCATTCCCATCACCCATCTAAATTCATCACTAAGCTAGTCATTACACACCCAACCCAACTAAATTCTACCTAGGGAAAAACCACCAAAGCACTCACATCTCATAAGGGAAGAACACTCACCCATATGTCATCTCAACTAGACTAAAGGCTATAAGGCATTTCAATATTCACTAAGGCCTACTAGGTCCACTCACTATAACCTATCACATTCCTCTACATAGAGGTCATGATGAAACCTATACTAAGGGACACTAGGCCTACTTAATCCATTAAAAACTCACCCCTCATAATATGTTCATCTCAATGAATACATTAATCATCTATGACTCTACTATTAGAGGTAATGGAATCTATTTAAGTAATAAGGGTCTTTGGTGGACCTTATAACTTAGTGAGATCCATTCATAGACATTTAATTTCTTATCATATAATTTATATAATTTTAAAAGGTTGATAAACCTCAGTGGTGAGACTACACATATCACATGCCATATAAAACTTTCATAATACAATATATGAAATACATAAAGACCACCTACCTAAACCATAGATTTATTCCCTTTGAATCATCACCTGGTAGATCTCATACAAGCTTATCCTAGCTCAACCCTATATCTCCCCTCATAAAGAGGTCCTAACTCAAGACAAATCATCAAAATTAATTAATCAGGATCCATCACAATTAATTAAACAAATTAATACTAATTATATATTTTAGTTTGAAAATTCGTAATCCCTATAACTCATCGAGCCTTAACTGATCATCAAAACCTCAAGGATCGAGGTGCATCTACTCCCAACACACACTAAAACTGAATCCATCAAAAATCCCAGTTTATTTAACTAATTCAATGGTCAATTTTATCCAAATTATCCAATAACCCAAATAATTTCATAAATTTATGTAACATAACCGAAACTATGTGAAACAGTGTGAATAAAATATATTGGGAAGTATTCTATACAATCCATCATAAAGCCTCATTATTTTCAAATAATTTCACAATGATGTGTTAAAATCATTAATGAAACCCTAGAATAAGACAATTTAAATTATTGGAATCATGATAAACTAATCGTGGAGAGAAGTAAAGGGTTATATTCACAATAAATAATTGAAAAATGAAACAATTATCACCTTAAATTCAACAGGGATTGAAGGAGGATAAGTGGAGGAGGCATATGGATCTTATGCATGTGAAGGGAAAATAAGAGGGGATTCCCTCTTAAAATTTTTGAATATATGTTTGGTCATTTTCTCTCTTGTAAATGGTCTCATGGTTTGGATTCATTATTGACCAAACTGTGCACAAAATGTGTGTCCTTAAATGTATATAGCTACCACCATTAGATTGTTAGACAACATGTTTAGCCAAACCATGAACTAACCATGCGATCTGAGATATAACATTCCATATAGTTTTTCTATAATCATTAATTAAATATATGCATCACCCCTAAGCTAATTAAATCCACATAGTTTCCATTGAAATTCAAAAAGTTATCCCTCAGTCATGTGGTAACCATTAAAACCAACCATGATATTTAGAAAATGAATAGAAAACCTCTAAACGCTGAGGTGCTTCATAGATTCCCCTAAATTGTGAACACCAAACTGTGCAATAGGGATGAAATCCTCTAAAAATTATAAAATTTAACCTGAAGTTCCTAAGACTCACCCAATAACCCAATACCGTTGAGACCTCAAACCATATAAAAAACATTGAAATTATATAACTCTTTCAATTTCAATCCAAGATTCAATTTGATCAATGAACCCAACTTCTAAATTCCCAAAATTCAAATTCCTTATTAAATTTAAAACTCTCTAAGAGTGTTGTTTTATGAAATCTCTACAATAACACTTCTCATTACCAAAAATACTTGGTGTCCTTTAAAGTAAAAAAATTGACCTACCCTGGTCCTCTATTCATATATAACATGTTGCATTTAACTCTTGAACACTGAGTGACCTTCAACTATGCAACTCTAGACATGGGGTTCGTAATTCATTAAAGACTGGTCCACCACTCTGCACCATACTTTAAACATCAAAATAGTTCATACCCATTCTCTTATATCCCAATACACTATATTTTCATTGAATAGTTCATTCTTGATCTTATAGTGTTCCCGGCCATAAAATGGGCTCATAAAGGCTGATTCCATGCCATGGTGATCTTAACCATTAGATTCAATTATAAAAAACTCATTTCTAGTGGTTATAAGACATTATCTATATGGTTTCCATATCGCCATATCGAATTACATGAAAATTCACAAATTAAACCTCCTCTAGATGACTATTTTCTAAGGCATTTGTCTTCATCCACTAACATGTTATCTCATTACCACTCAAACCCATTTCATTGACTACATAAATACATCTAAAGATCATTCAATGACCCACAAAATTATAAAACTAGTATTCTTTGTAATTACATATTTGGTTCACCAACCAATCAAACTGGTTGTTGTTCTCTCACGTGGAGAACTAATGCACCATTGATCTTACTCATGTTCACACCATATCAAAACCATCTTGAGCCTCATTCCAATTCAAGGAATCCATCCAACATCAGGTCATTATTTAAAATCTATTTATCATCATGAAACTACATAAAACCCATTTCACCGACACACTAACACCCTAGATCAACCTTTACTGTCCAATGACTAGTCTCATCACACCCACGACCCTACCCACATAGTTTTGTACATCATACTACCACGTTCTACCTGTTACCAAATGCAATGAATAGACACGATCATACAACTCAATCCTAATAACCAATGTAAAACATCAATCACCATCGGTTCTTGGTTCATCAGGAACATCATCCTTAACACCCACTAAATTTCCATCTATAATGAGGGTCACCCCCTTCATTATCAATGGTTCACTCCCTACCATATTTATTTACTTATACTACTCCTCATGTGAAATGATAATAGGTTCCATCATCACATGTTTGTCACTCCTCTATATCCACACTTACCACTACCAACTCTTGACACAACACCACTCTTTTTTCCATTATCCTCACATAGGAATTGAATCTCATGTATATCAAAATTTATGTTATCCAAACCTATAATAATTCCATCATATTGCCTCCCTGACAATGTGGGCCAAGTACCAACCATGGGTCAACCACATCAAGACACCCAAACCCATATCCAACATCACTTTTAACTATAGATAAAAATTTACCAATTAATCAAAAAAATCTCAAGAAATATACCCATAACAATTCATCATGTTTTTAGGTCCTTAAATCACACATGTTCGCTCAATGAAATATAAAAAATAGTACCATGCATAACATTCATGTGTACCACCATAGACTCATCTAAATACAATGGACATATACTCTAATATAACCCGATCACAAATCCTTAATCATGATCCCATGGGTCACATGTCTGAAAATCCAAGATCATTGTCTTACACCATTAACCATGCTCCTAAGCATGTCAATGTCACCTATATAGAAGCACCCTCAGTGATCATCTTCAAAACCATGAATTTCACCTATGCCATAGTCCAAAGCACAATCAACCACCAAATGGAATTGTCTCAAAACATTAATCATATACCAATACACTCACCACACCAATGAAATAAAATCCAAAACCAACAAGGTCAGGTATCCTACTGATCCTACCCTCTATATCTAGTCTTGATTCCAAAACATTTCCACTCAAGGTGGTATTATCAAGAAAAATCAAGGCATACCATGTGTCTATTCAATATATCTAGTATCAAATATTAGGAATAAATCATAACCCAAAGAACTATCCCATAATTCCTATATCTAAAGGCACTCATAAGCTCAGGATAACCACAATCTTAGGTTACCCTCACATATCAAATCTCATCAAAAATATAGTACTAAAATCACTAATATCCCAAGTCATATCTAAATCTAAATAAGATCTCCCACCGTGAACATAAACCATAGTCCTCACATAGGTCATAGCTCACGAGGTACACCTATGCTCTAATCTTACCATCATAAATAAAAATCAGTGGCCTAAAAACTTATTCTTGGGTTCTCACATAGATAGATATACATATCAAGAAACACATGTTTAGTCATAAACCTACTAGGGGACTCGACATCACTAGCCATCCTCATATGAGATTAACCCCTCAAGAATCGTGATTTAAAGTTATCCCTCATTGGGAATCCATATAATTTCTTATTGAAACTTTAATCAAATAAACAATCATAATCAGTTATATCAATCACACACTAGAATATTGAAGGGTATTCATGAAACACTAGTATGATATCTATCACAAGATATAACACATTGATATGTTGCCTCTATTTGATAACCCCAAATAGTATGATAAAAAATACAGAAAACTCTATGTCATTGTCCCAAAATCTTTGATACCACTTTATAATATCCACATCCCAGTTCACTTTGAATGATAATCAAATAGGGTCAACACATGGCCTCAGGTATGCCTTATCAGACACTATAGGTTACTGACAAGAAATGGGGGTCTAGGGTATTAATGTGGGGAGACAATACCACCATATTAGAGTGTGTAATAATAGTGGAAATAAATCAAAGTACATGGATGAAATAAACAATAACCATCAATAATAAATGTCATATGGAATAATATTAATATAAACTCATGTTCATGACACCATAAAATTAATGATCACATACTAGGATATTCATATATATAGAATAAATAAAAGGAAAGTAGACAATGAGGATCTACTACCATCCCTGAGCCTCGATTCATCCAAATATCTGATCCCATTCAAGCTATCCTAAATGATAAAGCTACTCCAGGTCTCACCCAAACTTGAAACCATATTTATTATGGTATACTCAGGTGCCTAGTTCCATGACCTTCCACGAAGGTTGTGAGTACAACGTAGTTGGGAACAACTAATGCAGTCTCATACATAACCAATAACTGGATTTTCTGTGTATGTGACATACTCAGATGAATAAATAAAATACAATGTAGTAACATATATAATGTAACCATAATCAATCCTCAGGTTCTAAAATATAACCTAGGATTGAATATTCCTACTTCGTCTAGTTATGAAGTATCTCGGATAACACCATATAATCATGCCATCTCAAAATAGGTAAAACTACCAACCCACATTAGTTTATCCTGGGAGGTCCATAATATCTTCCATAAGTCTAACCCCTAGTTGGTAATACTTGGGAATCTATTATTAATGATTCATAAATCGACCCCCTGGTAGATAATACTAGGCAATCAATCAATATCAGGAATCCGTACTGACTCTAAGGGGGGACCCATAGCTATTATAAGAATAAAAAATCATCATCAAATCCTTTGGGGTGACCCTATGTCATCATGATCATCAGGCATCATCATTGACCCCTAGTAGGTAATATTACGTGATCAATCATATAAAGAATAAATTTAAACTCCTCATGGATGACACAAAGCAATCCATATAACCTCACGCATACAATCTGGATCTTAGGAATCCTAGTTGTCTAACAAATGGTAGAAAAATCTGAGGGGTAGTATGTTCCTCCCATGATATCTGAGAATAATAAAGAATTTTTTTTTTAGAAATCTTCCCAAACCCATATAACATAAATTTGATTTTACACTGAATAACATGAATTGAAATCATCCCTATATCCATATATAATATACCTAATCTTTTCAATTTCTAATGTGAAACCCACAATCAACTCTTCCAATTCCCACATGCACACTCTAAGGGGTCATTTTATCACTGGGTCACTCTTTGAGGTCCATTAGGTCAGAACATAACAAGAACACCCCATGGGATCCCCCATCTTAGTCTCAATTTTTGGGAGACACCAATCACTAAGAGGCCATATCATCCATAAACATCATCATCCTCACATCACGACCTCCCTGAACTTATACGATAAGTCATACTAGAATTATTCTCAAGAGAGGGATCAAAACATTCTTATATCCAATGTCATAAATTAGAAATTCCTCACAGAGTCAATATATTCAAATCGTACCTAAGGCACACCCACCTAGACAATCACATCTCAAAAAGAGAAGAACACTCACCCTGTGGTCATATCAATTAGCCGAAAGGTTATAAGGCGTCTCAAGGTTTACTGAGGCATACTACGGACCCTCACTCTAACCCATCTCATTCGACTACTAAGAGGTTTCTAAGTCTATGTTCCCAGTCAAGGAATTGGATCACTGATAACGGGAGGTGTTGAATCAGTGATAACCTCTTTATTTTATGATTATTTTCTATTGAAACAACCTTCATCTCCAATTAAAGATTCAATTTCCTACTGAAAAAAATCAAGCACACAACCATCAGAACACAAATATTTACAAGGATCAATATTCAATAATAATAGTTATGTCCTTGGTATGGTTTAGAAATGATCTAATACCATAAAACCCAAATGAAAAAAAAAATACTAGATTGCAATGAGTAAGATATGCCCTTACAATCATGTATCACTATGAAACAATCCCACTAGTGTGGGTGCACCGTCTTAGCATAATATGGAAATAATACCTCTATATAACAACTTATGTAACCTACAATTATTTTCAATCCAACAAATGTATTCAATTGAAATACAATTATTCAATTCCTCACTTAGAAGAAGGGTAAGAACCATATATACTTTGTTGCTTAAAAGCCAGTCCAATTTTTTTCGGGTCTGATTCTCTCAGTCCGATTACTCCGAATATGATTCTTCCAAAACAATTCTTGAATTCCGATTTTCTGATATAATACAATAGAAATGAATCAAAACTAATTCAATAAATGAGCACAATAAAACATAATACAATTTTTCCTCAGTCCAGAAATATTCTATAAGGAAATACCCACTACGTAAAATCCTTTTTTGATTAATTCATCCTGATATCAACATTATTCGAAAAAAAATTTACAAGATGTATACGATGATCTGCTGACTGCGAAAAATTATGAGTACAATGATTAGGTGAATACAATCCTCAAAATCATGTCTCTTCTCTTTCGCTTCTCTGTCATAATGTCTTCAATACAAGATCAATATGAAGACTTTCTATTCTCTCTAGAATCTAAGAGATTCTCTCTCTACTACGGTGAATATTAATTCATCATCAGTCATGTATAATGGACTTTTTTTCTTTTATAGGTGACCCACGACTGTTTTTCCAAAAAATCATTCCCACTCACACAAATTCACTCAAAATGTAATTTCCCCTGAAACCTTGGAATGCATTTTGACCTCATCAACTCTACTCAACTCCTCTTGAAAAATCAACAATATTCACCTCTTATTCTCTAGACTCCCATTTCAATTGTTAGTCTGATTTCCATTGCTATGTATGATTCTATCATGTTTATTTCGTCAAAATAATTATCTAAAACAATTTAATGTTCACTACTGGAAATTAGATCTTTCCCAACGCTTCTATACCAACGGTTTTCAAAAACCGTTGGTATAGGTCCCCTTTCCCAACGGTTTGTCCAAACCATTGGGAAAGGCCCCCAAATTGGACACCTTTCCCAACGGATTGGCCAAACCGTTGGGAAAGGTAGACCTATCCCAACGGTTTGGCCAAACCGTTGGGAAAGGCCCCGAAATATGCCACCTTTCCCAACGGTTTGGCGAAACCGTTGGGAAAAGTGGCCCAAAATTCAACATACTACACAGAATAAAAATCTCAACCAAAGACCTATACCAACGGTTGTTAAAACCGTTGGTATAGACATATACCAACGATTTTAACAACCTTTGGTATAGGTACTTTCATTTTTTATCATACCTTCATACCGAGAACATTATATAAATCAAAATTTAAAATATTTATGAGAATACATATATATATTTATGTAATTATGATCACAAAAGTCATGTTAGGTTAGTGGTTGATTCGTTCAATGATAAACGAGGGGTCCTGGGATCAAATCCTAGCAGATGTTTTATTTTTGGAATTTATATACCAACGGTTCCATTACCGTTGGTATAGATTTCATATTATCTATACCAACGGTTTCCAAAACCGTCGGCATAGGTCTATACCAACGGTTTTTGGAAAACCGTTGGTATAGACCTATCCCAATGGCTTACTTGGCTACGGTTCTCCAAACCATTGGTAAAGGTTAGTTTTCTGGTAGTGGTTATTTAAGAAATAAACTTCTCCACTTGAGATATAATAATTGTTTTGAATGAAAGGCTCCCCCTTGAAGAGCTCCCCCTTGAAAATTCAATCATCAATCTCCAATTTTCTTCAGCACCTTATCCAAACAAAGAAACTCAACCCTTTTTAAATGGTTTACTACATTGTTTATCTTCCTCTTCATATCTTCTCTCAACACAACTGAAAACATCACATATTTATAAACATGGTCTTTTATTATGACTAACTTCATGACATTGAATTCACTGAGAAAAAACATTAGCATCATCTGACTTAATTTGGAATGTATTGTAACTTTCCATTCATTACGGCTTTATTCTTTTCATATCAAACTATGTAAGATGTTTTATGAATAAAATCGGTCCAGATACGATCATCAAGGATATGATAATTTTGGTTACGATCATTTTGATATTGATCTTTTCCTTCCTATTCCTGACATCAATTATTCTGATTTTGATCATTTTTATATTTATAATTCTTATATTGTCCATTTTGATATCAATCATTCTGAGATTGATCATTCTAAGATTAATCATTCTGAGATTGATCATTCTGATATTGATCATTCTGGGTAGGAAATGTTTATGGAATATCTAATGAAAAACAAGATGCTATAGTAAATTAGTACCACCTTTTCAATTCGCACCTCCTTTTAAATAAATACCACCTTTTCAATCAATACCACATTTTCGAACAATACCACTTTTTCAATCAAGTCTACATTTTTGATCAATATGGATATCATTATCCTGATGCTGATCTTTAAGTATGGGGTTGATGGAAAAATGCTATAGTAAATCGACATCACTATTTCAATTGGCATACCCTTTTATTTTTTTCACTCGGGTCCGATTGTTTTGAAAAAAAAATTGGTATCACTTCTTTATCTCCGCCACCCTGATACGATATATCTGGATACAATATTTTTCAGATAGGTAGAATCTCTTTCTGTCTCCCATTCATTGATCAAGCTTGAATCACAAGTTCTCCATTCAACTCATGATTTATGTGAAATAAAAATCATCAAAGGATCATCACATTTAAAATATCCTTTTCATACTAACCCTGATTCTCTAGAAAAACCAACACTTCTTTCAAAACAGCTTCTTCTCATTATGAAGGACTATCATAGTGAGTCTGATTCTTTAAAAAACATGATGAGTCTCATTTTTATCAGTCCCACAGTGAGTCTTATTTTTATCAATACCACAGTGAGTCTACTTTTTATCAATCCAACAATGAGTCTGATTATTATTAATCCTAACCCCAAACAACATCTTTCTCAACAATCGTTCTTCATTTCATGATACTGATTGATTAAAAAAATACAACCAAAACACAACTCTGGCCTAAAAATCTCCCCTTTTTAATTTTTTTTCAATACCTACTTCAAACACTTCAATATTCATAAAAAGCATGAGTTAAAATGTTTCCTTTTTATCCCCCTATTTCTTTCTTGTCTCCCACTTTATCTTATCTCTCCCGCTTATTGAAAATCAAATTCAAAGTGGAAATCATGATATGTTTCTATCATATTGGAAAATGATCTCTATTTCTTGAGGATGATACTTTTAAATTACATGGGTATCACATGATTTTCATTAAAATTAACCTTTAACTAAACAACTCTATGTCTACGTGGGATAACCTAGTGTAGAAAACAAGAGTGTATAATCAAGGAGATCAATGTTGTCCATAACACAACTTTCATGTAATACCTTTTATACCCTTCTCCAAACATTCTAATGACTAGGGGAAAACCTTGAATGAATTTGTTTTGGATAAGAGTAACCTACATCCATCTCAACAAACACATCAGAACGTTCATGTGTATAAAAAAAACTGTTCAAACCAAAATTTTCATATACACATTACTTTTTTTTAAAGTAGGAGAATAATTAATTCCATCTTCTTTATTTATAACCCTTCAGTTCCCCATATGTTAGAACAAGTATACAAATATATTGGGAGTTATGAGGAACCTCTGTTGTTCCTTATAGACAACAATCGGACTAAGAGTCCTCTCTTAGACTTCCCTTTTTTTCTTATTATTTTATTTTTCATTGTATGTTCGTTCTTACTTTTATTCATCCTTCTCATATTTTGTAACATATTCTTTGTTATCTGTATAATATTTTGATAAGGATTTATAATTTTCTTCATCTTTAGAAACATATTTGTTACAATCTATTTATAATTTTTTTCTCGTGTCTATCTTTTCTTCTAGAAGGATAGTTCAATAGATTTCGTTATTATTCATCACTTTATCTTATTCAAAATCTATTGATATCTTTTTTTTACATCTATCATATCATCAGAAGTCTTCTTCCTCTTCTCTTATTTCAGTTTCTTTTGTACATCCTACAATATCCTAGCCAATTCAATGTGTTCTGGCCAGAAATCTAAGCACTATTTATTTTTGAAACTTAGCATATTTGTAAGCACTATTTTTATGGTAAAAAAACAAGACATCCTTTTTTATGGTGTGAAGGTTTCTCACACCTTTCACTAGTAGTTTCCAATGCTTTGAACCTATTTTCAATTGTTACATCATTATTCTTATATTTCTTCATCACAACCCTCTCAATCTTCTTCTTTTGAGAGAATTGAGTCTCCCTGAAACCTTGCCTTCCATATACAATAGAATAATAGTAGTGTTTTTTGTTAAACTAACACATATTCTCTATATGTCCAAATCCACAAAAATAATAGCAATATCCATAAAATGGGTATTTTTCTTTGAAACTTCCATATTGAATGGAACTGTGAACATATTTCTCAGCAAAATTTTTATCATTATTTTATAATCCACCAAGATTTTTGTTATCAATCAGATTAATACTTTTCATTTCTGTATTATCCAAACTAGAAGTATTGGACACCTATCCAGGTTAAGAATTTTTTAAAACATTTTTGCACATAGGGTTCATTGTGACTTCTAAATTCCCAACCTTATTGGTCTTAGAATCATACATAACTTTCCCACCTTTCTTCTTTTAAAAAAAATTCCATTATTCTTCTCACCCTTTGAAGGTATCTTTATTTACCCTTAATAGGTTTCTTATTCCAAGAGAATTCATCAATTTCAGTGACATACTTTTGGACTTTTTTATTTCTTAATTTAGCTTCAGATAACTTTTTTTGGGATGAGTTACAACTCTTATTCCATATTTTCAGCTTAAATTCTTGATGCTCATTATGATTATTTTATTCTTCAAGATATTTCTTAAAATCTTCAATCGATTTCTCCATATTCTCTTTTGCATCAACAAAGAATCTTGTATTTCTTGTTGAGTAACATTAATCTTATAACTTTTGGTTTTGTTTTTCAAGCCGTCTAATCTTTCTAATGTATTAATTAAACTATTCTTTAAAATGAATACCAATTTGAGTATCTTCTCCACTAGAACAGATAATTTGTTATTATTCATCATTCATTTGTGTAATAAAAGTGTTATCCCCCAACATGATCAATTGAATTTTCAGATCCATATTCACTTTATTCTTCTCCTTTAGAACAACTACATTCATTTCTAGAATAACTTTCCTCATTAACTATGGTAATAAACATGTTTTATTCACCATCATTTGTAATATCCTCACTATAATAATTCTTAGACAAAAATATTCTCCTTTTTAATTTTGAGAACTTCTTATCTTCCTTTGTGGAATATAATTTTTCTTTATCACCATTTTTACTCCATGATCTTCTGGGCCTTCTTTATTCTTCTTTACTTTATTCTTCATCACTTTATTCTTAATTACGTTTTTGTGGAAAATTAGAAACAAAATGCCTAATGTCTCCACAACCAATTTTGTTTCTATCCTAATAGTGTTCTCTCATCTCATTGCATATTCTTTTTCTTTTATGTTTCTTTAATATTGAAACAACCTTCACCTCCTATTAAATATTAAATTCCCCAATGATAAAAAAATAAAACTAACATCCATAAGAACATTGGTATTTACAAGGTTCACTATTCAATAAGAATAGGTACGTCCTTGTTATGGTTTGGAAATGATACAATATCAAAAAATCCAGTAGAAAAAAATACATGGATTACAAAAAGTAGGATATACCCTTACTTTCATGTAGAACTATGAAACAATCCCACTAGTTCATGTTCACCCTTTTAACAAAATAGAGAAATGAAACCTTTATGTAACAACTCATGTTACCTATGCTTATTTTCAATTCAACAGATGTATTTAATTGAAATAAAATTCTTCAGTTCCTTACCTAGAAGAAAGGTAAGAACAACCTAGACTTTTTTTCATAAACTGAGTCTGATTTTTCTAGGTCCGATTCTCCCAGTCTGATTCCTCCAAGTATGATTTTTCCAAAAAAAATCTTCAAGACCGATTTTCTGATATAATACAATAGAAATTAATCAGAACCACTTCAATACCTGAGCATGATTAAACCCAGTACGATTCTTCATCAGTCATGAAATATTTAATATGGAAATACCCTGCACATAAAATACCATTCTGATTAATTCAACCTGATGCCAACATCAAGAGAATACAATTGAAAATCTAAATATGATGATCCACTGAGTTTGATAAATTCTGAGTACAATGATCAGACAAATAAAATCATCACAATCTTGTATCTTCTTTTTCATGTCTCCATTAGAACATCTTCAATACAAGATAAATATGAAGAATTATTATTCTCTCTATAAACATAGAGCTTCTCTCTCAACTACGGTGAACTGTAATTCATCGTCAATCAGGTACAGTGTACGTTTTCCTTTTATAGGTTCCTCATGAGTGTTTTTGCGAGAATCCCAAAAAATCATCCCTTTTCTCACAAATTCACTCAAAATGTAATTTCCCATGAAATATTTGAATGCATTTTGACTTTATCAACTCTTATAGATTCCTCACAAAACGCCTATAGTCTTCACCTCTTCCTCTCCAAACTCCCATTTCAGTTGTTAGTCTGATTTCAATTACGGAGTTTAATTCTCTCATGCTGATTTCTTAAAAACAAAGCTATTTACCAATTGAATGTGATTGGATAAATACACTTCTCCTGTTGAGAAAAAAATCTTTATTTTGAATCAAATATTCCCCTTGACAAGCTCCCCCTTGAAAATTCATTAATCAATCTCAACTTTCTTCAGCACCTCATCCAATCAATGTAACTCAACCCTTTTAAAATGGTTTACTACATTTTTTATCACCATCTTCACATATTATCTAAAAATAATTGAAAACAACACATTATTTATAAACTTGTTCTTATTTCATGATTAAATTCATGACTTTTAATTCATTAAGAAGCAACATTAGAATCATCTAATTTTAATCAGAATGTATTGCAACTTTATATTCATTCATGCTTCTTTATTTTCATCTCAACACAAGTACATCCTTTTATGAATACAAATGGTCTTGATATGATCATCCTAGGTATGATCAATTTGGGTATGATCATTTTGATATTGATATTTTCCAACCTGAGCTTGAAATCAATCATTCTGATAATGATCATTCTAATATTGATCATTCTGATATTGATCATTCTGATATTGATCATTCTATGATTGATCGTTCTGAGATTGACAATTCTAAGTTTGATAATTCTGAGATTTATCATTTTGATATGATCATTTAAGGTATGAATTTTTTTGTCTTATATGATGGAAAACAAGATGATACATTAAATTGGTTCCACCTTTTCAGTCAGTACCTCATTTTCAATCAATACCATCTTTTCAATCAATGTCACCTTTTCGATCAATAACACATTTTCGATCAATACCACATTTTCAATCAATACTACATTTTTTTAACAATATGGGTATGATTATTCTGATGTTGATATTTAACTAAGGGGTTGATGGAAAACAATATGCTATAGTAAATCAACATAACAATTTCCATCAGCATCACCTTTATTTTTCTTTCACCCAGATACGATTGTTTTTAAAAACAATCATTATCACATCTTTCTATCTACCACCCAAATACAATAAATATAGATATTATATTTTTTGTCTTGGTAGAAACTCTTTCACTCTCCCATTCTTCCATCAAGCTTGCAACCAAAGTTCTCTATTAAAATCATGATATATGTGAAGTACAGACCAGAAAAGCATCGTAACATTTAATTCATCATAGTCAAGCTGACCCCAATTCTCTT
This sequence comes from Viscum album, assembly GCA_963277665.1. Taxonomy (NCBI): domain Eukaryota; kingdom Viridiplantae; phylum Streptophyta; class Magnoliopsida; order Santalales; family Viscaceae; genus Viscum; species Viscum album. The sequence goes on along the minus strand of OY728157.1, from coordinate 193,018,809 downwards.
GAAAAACCAACACATCCTTTAAAACAACATCTTCTCATTGGGATTTACTATCATAGTGAGTCAGATTGTTTACAAAATATGATGAGTCTGGTTTTTATCAATCCCATAGTGAGTTCGATTTTTTTCAATCCAATAGTGAGTAGGTTTTTTTCAATCCCATAGTGGGTATGGTTTTTATAAATCCCTCACTAAAATATTATATTTCTCAATATACTTTATTCCTTTTAGGATAATGATATACTGACAATAAATACAACCAAAACGCAACTTGGGCCTTCCACTATGGAACCTATTCTAAGAGACACTACTTTAAATTAATTTATTCATAACTCACCCTCAAAGATTCATGTATCTCAAGAAATATATTCATTATCCTTAACTCATCCATAGGTGGATGAGGCATCAAGACAGTGCACAAGGGTTCCTAGTAGCCTATTGAACTTTATGCAATCCATTTATAGAAAATAATTTTTTATTAAACAATTTTTATAATTTTAACAAGATGATCACCCTTGGTGGTGAGAGTGCACATATCACATTCAATATAAAACATTCATAATACCATAAGTAAAATGAATAAGTACCACTACTTAACTATGTAGTTATTCCCTTTGAATCACCACTTGATATCTCTCGCCATGGCTTATCTAAGCTCAATCATCCATCTATCATCATTATGAGGCCCTAAATTAATCCAAAACATCCTAATTAATTAATTATAATTATTTATAATATATTAAAAAATTTAAAACCAATTATTCAATTTAATATGAAAAGACATAACTCTTAAAAACTAATTGAGTCATAAAAACCAACGAAACCTCAAAAAATGGGGTGCAACCCACTCCCAACACACTGCTGAACCTACGACATGCAATAGTCCCAATTAAATTACCTAATTTAATAGTCAATTTCATCCAAAATTTGCATAAACACAAAATATTTACATATTGTAAAATGACTAAAGTGGAACAATGTGAAACAATATGAATACATCATATCAAGATTTCTTCTATCCTATCCACATGAAATCCTCATTATTTTTAGATGATTTTACCATGTTCTGGTGAAATCATCACTGAAACCTTAACCAGAGATGACTGAAATATGTGGAACAGAGAAACTAAGAACAAAAAGAGGTAGAGGGAGAGATTCACCTTTGATTTTAGCAACAAAATATTTTACAATATTTTCATATTATAATCAATTTAATTTTTAAGATAGCTTTCATTACATTTAACAGTGACTTTCATTGATGGCTTGCGTTACAAGAAAGATTATGTTTTAGTGAATATAACTAATAATATTAGTTAAATTGGTAGTTATAAATAGGATTAACTAACTTATAAAAATAAACAGTTTAATTCATTGGTTCCCAATTAATTAGAAATAAATATATAAAAAATTAATATCAAGGAAACTTTTTTTATAAAAAAACTCATTCTATGCGCTAAAGGCATTTTACTGTGACAAATTAAATTCATTACAATTAGTGAATGATCTAAATGTGATTTATATATTATAAATTCAATAATTTTTTTACATTCATACAATATTATTTGAAGGCATATGATAATAATAAATCCAAATTTATGCATAAAAGACTATATTTTTCTAAAGGTAGTTTTTCTGCCTTTAAATATTGAATTTGTTTTAAAACTAAATTTTTAAACTTTTATAAATTTTATTGAACAAATAAAATTTATTTTTAAAATAATAATATCAAAATTATCTTAGTGTGTGTTTTAAATTTTTTTTGAGAAGTTTCATTTTTGGTGAATAGTGAAAACATGAGATTTTAATTAAAAAATACCTTTTCGTCTAAAAAATTTATAATGATGAATTGTATTTTGAATATTTTTAAAGTTAAAATATATCAATTACACATATATTAATCTAATTCAATTCATTGAATCATTTTTATATTTAATTTATATATAAAAACATACTAAACTTTTAAACATTTTTAATTTAAAACGCGCTTTCTCGTCTCATTTCTGGGATTAATTTTAAATTAATTTTTGTCACTTATGTGATTTTAATTTCAAAAAAAATTATATTTTTTTAATAGTCATAATTTATAATTTCTATCAATTTAAATTAATTTTTTACAAAAATTAGTTCTGAAATTAGTTAAAATTAATTGGAAAAAATGAACCAGAAAATTTTCCAAAACCCATTGGATTGTAACGACTCGGCCCTGTTTAACCATAATCGTTGAATTATTTCATAAAATTGGAATTATTAAACGATATAATGTCCCAAATGATTGATTAGTTTAGAATCATTGTAAGTACTATATACATAAAAATGTTTTACATTACATTATGAAATGGAAAAACAAAAACATTGTGTCCCCATTGAACACACTCATATCTCTTTTCATATTCCTAAAAGGTTAATATTAATATACTTCTACGCATCCTGGAAAAAAATAAACATAAAAAATGGGTGATCGCAGATTCTCAGTAAGGATAATAATATAGCAGAAACTATCATAAATAAGCATAAACACTTAAGGAAATGTATAAGAATAAAAAATCCTTTTAAGCATAAAATTCTGCATAATATGGAAAATATAAATCAAATAATTTCATTTAATTATTAACATGGATATTCTACTAGTATAATAATCACATTTAATATCAATTTCTAATTTCATAGTGATGGAATGCATAATGTCGGACATCATAACCACATTGTCAAGGCCTCGTGCCAAGACATCAAATAATTTTTTTTAAGTACTTGTTACAAGACACTAATATATCTCATGAGACATATGGATGCATCGAATGGCTATAGAAGGCCACACCCATAAATTATTAATTCCAATGAATTCCTCATATGAAAAGGGTGAAACATAATATAAACACTCGTATTAAAACTAGCATTTGAAATGTCAATACTTTAACCGCAAACCATGAATGGTAAAAAAATAGCACATCCACAGTCAAACATGTCTCATTCAATAAAATATGGATGATTTTATTATAATAAATCAACCTCCATAAATAATAAAATACAATTTTGGATATTTACATAGATGAAAATAATCAGTAAAACTCTTTCATAGAAGTATCCAACTTTTCTTGAAAAAATTTAAAAGTCACACTATTTATCAAAGAAGTCGTTTAAAAAAGATTTTTTAGTCAAAATGTCTCATAGTGCTTTGAAATTTTTGAAAGAAATTTTAATTTCAAAATATTAATGTCCATATAAATAAGTACTTAAAATATTTTTTAAAACATGGACATTAATGAGAAATATTTATAAGAATAAATATTCAAAAAGAAATTGTAGTTAAAGTGTTCCTAACCAATTGAGAGATGATTGGATACAAATAATTGATGAATAAAATTAATCAAAACATTATAATATCATGGTAATAATGTTATTAGTGATATAATATGTCAAGTGATAGTATATAAACTATATAAAAGTTAATTGACACATAACAACAAAGAAGTCCCAGTAGAATGTTAATTGAGATGAAATCCATTATAAAGGTTGTATCATTATATAAAGGAAAACTAAATGATATAATGATATTTGAAAAATATAAATATACTAAATATTATTGGGTATTCATTGTTAATCAATTAGAGTACATTCACACATATTCTTGTGGAAACAATACCAATGACATGGATGTTTAACACAATGAATGGAAATTGAGTTAAGATTACCCTTATCAAGTTAATATTAATGACATGAGAATTTATCAATGGTGTTATTATATGTATAAAAAGTATATAAATACAAAGGGGAGAGTAAATTATTACATTAATAAATAAATAGTGATTCCACACATAATCATGGAGTAAAATAATCACAGAAGTCTGTGTAAAACCCAATGAATGGAAATTTGGATTTTGGAATTACCTTACCGATTTGGTAACATATGAAAAATACACCCTGGGACAGAAGGATCATAAAATTAAGATGTCAATACAAATAAATTAAATTATATTACACAAATAATACAATCATGGGTAGTACATACACCACACAAAAGAATATAGTGGCAATTATAGCATGAATCACACAGGATAAAGAGTGAGATGAAAACCCCTTACCTTGTACTTTACCTTAGTAGAGGGTATGTTAACCTATTGTATAATGGTTAAATAAGTTATATTAAATTATTAAATAACCACAAACATAAATATGATATCATATATGATCCTCTAATATTTTTTTGTTAATAATATTTCTGTATTATCATTGTTTCAAGTGTTAACTAATTCATTTTACATTATATTTTGTTTACCCAATTCATGTTTGTTATCGATAGGATGTATTTTATTAATATACAAAATTATATTATGTTCTTAAATATATTTTTAATCATCAAATTAAAATTATTCTTGAAGGGTTTTGATGGGGGACAGAATTTCATCGCGTCATGGAGACGGGAAGCTGTGCATATGCACGAGCGACAATTTCTTTCTATTGATGGTGAAATTATTTGTAATAGGATGGTTTATTATATATAAATAATAATTAACATGTTATATTTATTATTGAAATAAATTATATTCATTATTATACCCATCCAAATAATGAAGTGTTGAATAACAAACAACACCTCGACGTGGAGAAAGTAAGTCGTACATTCACAATTATGGTGAATTTGTCATTCATATGATGGATTGAATAATAAATATGGTTTTACTTTATTTATAATAAAATAAAAATATTTATAAGGTACTAGAGTTTTTATTTTTTTTATGGAATAAACAAATAAAGAGGAAGTGGAAGAAGAAAAGAACTTTGAAATATGTGAGGAAATGATTACCTCTTCTTTGGGTTCTTCCTTTTGATTTGAACAAAAAGGCTCCGTAGATTGACTTTATAATCAAATTAAGGAATCTAGCTTGATCTTAGGGTCATTGGAAGGAGATTTTAGTAGGGTTTTTCTGAGGCAAATGGCTTTGGAGGTGTGAATTTAAGAGAAGGGGAAGTATCCTTTTATAAGAGATGTGACTTTAGGAAAAGCTTGAAATATTAATTTATTCTAAACTCATTTTTGGTTTATAATATCTCCAAATAGATTTATTTCGTGTATAAGGTGGTTATGGGTTTAAATCCATTAAAAAAAATAGGTTTTAGGGATGTTTAGGTCACCATATTAACCCCATATTTTAGATTTAACTATTAATTAAATAGTTTAACATTTACCAAGTCTTCTAGTAGTTTTATATTACATGGTTAATAAAATTAAAATAAAATTCCAATAGAACCAAAAGTGGTTCATTAAAAATATATATAACATTATGTACTTAATTTTTCAAAATCATAGATTTTTAATAATATTATTTCATTTAATAATATTGAAATTGTTTTTAAATACTTATTTATGTCAATTTTGACACTATTTAGTATTTGGTTTTATTCAAAGTCATAAAACTTGATTAATTTTAAAACAATACATTGAATCATTCCTAACATTACATATTAACCTAGAAAATTCGTGGATAGAATCAAAAGTTTTAATTTACATTTATTTTAATATTTATAATATCAATTATTTTAATCATTCATTAATAAGGTAATTGCTGTATCTTCATTATGTTATATATAAATTTAATTATTTAATGTATAAAAATTATAAATAAAATAAAATTATGTAAGAAATATTTTTTAATTTCTAATGAATATTTATAGACAAATTTATCTTCTGTGTAACCATATATTAAAAATGGTTTAGATATTAAACATTGAATTTAACACTTTTAACTCTTCTTTTAATAAAATATAATAAATGTCCAAATCTAATTCAAGAGGATCAAAAAGGATCATATTTTTGTTCTATGATTGATTTTGGTTGATATGCACATATCCAAGATAATTAAGAAATGTTTTGGGGAAATTATAATTTCATTTTTACCTTTAATTACCCTATTTACTTTTAACCATGGTAAATGAAATTTAAAAGTTACTATTCACCAAAAATTATATTGACCATGTATAAGCACATTTTACTTACTTATGTAAACCATGTTTCTAATATTCTTGAAATTCAATTCATAGAATCCGTAAAATTATGTTTTATGCAAATTTACAAATGTGCCTATGAGGTCGGTAAAAGACGTTTAAAATTTCAAAAAAAAATACATATCTAATCCCATTATAAAATGAATCCAATGATTTAAACTGGATTAATATAGGTATTATTTATCTATTTTGAATTTAAAATACATATAAATTTAAAAATAAAAATTTAAATAAAAATTTGCTTTTAAACAATAACGTAGTGCTTTTCACTATTCATAAAAAATTTAATGTTTTCAGAAAAATACCAAAAATTAACCCTTAGCTAATTTTTATATTAAGAATCAAAAAATGAATTCCATTTTGAAAAATAAAATTTATAAAATTTCAAAAAGTGTTTATTACTATTCATAACTACTTTTTAAGCAGCTAGTTTGATTGGTCATGTTGTGCTAGAACTCAGTGATGCGTACATCGCAAGCTATTGCATTATTCAAAGAGAAATGTACCATGGAAGCTTATGGTGTTACATTATACACTAATTCAATAAATTTTATCCTCTCAATTTATTCTCTGGATTGAAAACTAGGGGTTTGACATTTCAAAATATCATAGTTGAAATCCCACATCAAAAAATTGATTAATTGGGCCTCTATTTTAAAATAAACAAAGGTAAGTAAGGGGGCTAGTATAAATAACACATACTAGCGATCCATGTAAGAAAACATGGATATGGAAGAGAAATTTAACCATCATGTCCTAATGGAGAGTGATATAATATATTATTTGGTGAAAGTTAACTATCTGAAATCCATATTCTTTTGTTGGGTTAAATGGTCTTTAATTACCGAGTAGGAAGAGTAAACGTAAAACTAATTTTTTTTAAGTTCCTTTTAATAATTTTGAGTAATTTATTTATGATATTGATTAAGAATATAAGGATATATACTTACTTTACAAGTAGAGTTTCATCCTTTAATAAATTTCTACATCAAACTCATATATTCTCCAAACTATGAGTATTCAAGAAGACTTGGTCACACCTAAAGTGCTAGAATAAACATATAGAAAATAAAATAATACAAAAAATTGAACTATATATTTACCATGTCTTTAGACATTAACCAAAACCAAAATGGTTCGTACAAGATCAGATAATCCCAAAAAAGATAATCCTTTAGAGAAATAAATACAACTCTAAATCTAAAAAAATAAACAAACTATAGCCAAAGTTTAACCAAGACCATTCAATAAAAAGAATCATTAAAATTATTCAAAAATACACAAACTATGTTTGAAACCCAAAATTCAGAATGATTTTATTATGTAGTATTCCATGATAAATTGTATCCCCAAATAACATAAACTACTCTTAAAGTATCATACTTAAAAATAATTAATCTAATCACATATTCTCTATGATTGGTTATTCATTTCCCTAAATAAACCAAATCATAATAAGTATAAAATAAGAACATAGATTCTTCCAAAAAAAATATCCACCATTACTCTTCAAATGATATCCCATATTATACTATTTTTTGGGCATATAGTGTTCCCAAAAGAGAGAATGTCTTCCAAAATAACATTTATCAATTAATCACCAAATCATTTTCATATACTAAGGATATTCATTTGATAAATCATAAGTTCTCAAAATCAACATATTATTTATCAATAAAATCATTTATCAGAAAAGAATTAGTTATACTAACCAGGGACATCACATAGTCTGGTGGTATGAAATAAATCACAATCGCACTTTGGTTGTGGGTTCAATTTTGACAGCTTTGTCTGATGTAACTAGTTGTCACAAGGTCTGGGTGTTATCCTTTTTTCAAAAACTATATAATTTTATAACATTCCAGAAAATGAGATAAATTCCTAAAAAAAATAACCATAATATATTTTAACCATAAATGTTTTCTCATACATCACATTTCATCCAAAGAGTAATAACTTGTAATTGCCTCAAATTCAAGGACCATATATACCCATATTGTTCTTTATACTTATATCCACAAAATAAAAGATAACTCTTCCTCAAATAGAATTTTCATAAAAGAAACTACAGGGATACACACTCAAGAGAAAAGTCTTCCAAAGTCATACCATCAACAAAGAGAACAAATATTTTAATACATTTTGCGATCCATTTTTTTCAACATAGGTTCTTCCTTGACCAAAAGGTTATCCTATAGAATAGGGAACTGACTCGGGTAATTCGCAAGACCCACACATTTACGGTAAATGAATGTAAATGGATTCTAGGGATCATTTTTATTTTCATCCAAAATACTCTTCATTTTTTCTCAGAAATTATTTACTTTATGTCCTTCATTACCACACATGAAGAATTAATTTGTTCTATTGAGTAACATTCTTTGGTGTCTCCTTCCACATTCCCAGTGTGATGGAAATTGAGATTTCTTTTCTCTTTGGTCTCCACTTCTGGAGCTCTTATCATTCACCAACTTTCTCTTATTTTTTGAGTTTGGAAGTTGGATAATGTATATTTTGGTTATCATATTTTGTGAAAATTTATTCGGCATGAACAAGATGTCTTTTATGCCCATCTAAATTCCATTTTTTTTCTCATTTCCACCACTGTTCCAACCTATTACATCAAGTTCAATATTACTATGACTTCCTTGGAATCCATCCATTGAATAAAACTATAAAGCATTGTGTGAGTAACAATAGTCATAAAATCATTTATAGAATATACTGACATCTTATTTTCAATATAAAACAACTTAGTATTTAACAACGGTTATTTATTCTTATCTTATAATAAAATCCTTCAAATCATTTTTCAAAAAAAATGTGAATTGTCTTAAGCATATCCCCCAAGAGTGTCAAACAAGGTGTGGAGTAAGGAACGTTGTCATATACAAGGATACCCCAGGTCAGGTCCAAAACTCCTTGTCATATTTTTCACTTCTAGGTATATCTATTCTAGAACCACGTCCACTTATAGTGTCCAGACAAGAATGTTTTTCTTGGAAAAATCAAAAAATCTCTAAATTACCATAATTCTAGGAAGTTCTTCTATATTAATCCTTAATGTCTATCATAGTGTAGTGTTATCTAATCAGAGATATTATAAATCTAGTTTCCAAGGTTTGTACTAAACTTCCTCTGATACCAACTGTAACGCCCCGACCCCACTTACCCAGAGTCGGTGCATTATCACATAACATTGGCATGATTACAAGAGATGAAGTCCCAAAAGACCAATCAGTTCAGTATCCTTGTAAGTAATAGATACATATATAAGTTTTACATTACATTATGAAATAGAAAAACAAAAATATTTTTTCCCCTTTGAACACACTCATATCCCATAGCCTATTCCTATAGGTTAATCGTAATATACTTATTTTCATCTTGGGAAAAATAAAACATAAGAAAGGGGTGATCTCAGATGCTCAGTAGGGATAAAAATATATAATAAAGTATCACAAATAATCATTAAAATTTAAATAAATTTATAAGATTAAAACACAAGCCTTTTAAACAAAAAACATCAAAATAATATAGAAAAGGTAAATCAAATAATTCCATTTACTTATTCACATGAATATTCTAATAGTCGAATAATCACATGTAATATAAATAGATAATTTCATAGTGGTATAATGCATATTGCATGACATCATAACCACATAGTCAAGGCCTCGAGCCAATACTACAAATTAAAAATTAGTCAAGGCCTTGTGCCAAGACACTAATTTGTCTCATTGGACCTACAGACACATCAAGGGTCCATAACGTGTCTCACCCATCACTTACTAAGTCCAATTAATTCCTCATATGAAAAGGTGAAACATAATCTAAACATTCTTATTAAAACTATCATATGAAATGTCAATACTTTAACCACAAACCATGAATGGTATAAATATAGCATATCCACAATCAAACATGACTCATTCAATACAATATGGAATATTTTATTATAATAAATCTACCTATATAAATAATAAAATACAATGAATGATATTGAGAAAGATTAAAATAATCGAAAAAACAATTTGATAGAAATATCCTCTTTTTCTTGAAAAATTTTAAAAGTTGAACTATTTATGAAATAAGTAATTTAAAAGAGATTTTTAAATCAAAGTATCGCATACCACATTGAAACATTTGAAAGAAATTTTAATTTAAAAATATTCATGTCCATATAAATAGATCCTTGAATTCATTTTTAAAACATGGATATTATTGAGAAAGATTTTGAAGAATAAGTATTTGTAACGATATTTTAGTTAAAGAGTTCTTAACCAAATGAGAGATGATTAAATACAAATAATTGAGGAATAACATTAATAAAATCTTTATAATACCTTGAAAATAAATGTTTTCATGATATAATATGTCCAAGGATAGTATATACACCACCTAAAATTGAATTGGCACATAACAACAAAGAAGTCTCAATGGAATGTAAATTGAGACGAAATCCATTATAAAGACCATGTACGTAGATTAAGGAAAAATAAATGACATAATTTTGAGTGAAAAATAAAAATACACTCAATATTATTTGATATTCATGTTAAATTAATAAGAGTACATTCACAAATATTCTTTTTAAAACAAAACCAATTACTTGGATGTTTAACTCAATGAATAGAAATTAAGTTAAGATTACCCTTATTAAGTTCATATCAATGAATTTAGAATTTATCAATGGAGTGATTATGTATTTAAAAATAATTTACACACAATTTCTTGTGGAAATTACAACATAAATAAATATTTATTTATTCCACACATAATCTTAGAGTAAAATAATCAAGGAATTATGCATAAATCCCAATGAGTAGAAATTTGAAATTTGGAATTCCCTTACCAATTTGGTAACATACGAAACATACACCCCATGAGAGAAGTATCATATAATGAATATGTAAATACACATAAATTAATGTATATTACAGAAATAATACAACCATGTGCAGTATATACACCACACAAAATGAAATAATGGCAATTATAACATGAATCTCACGTGATAACAAGTGAGATGAAAACCCCTTAGGTTGTACTTTAACATAGTCAATGGTTTGTTAACCTACTTTATAATGGTTAAATAATTGTTATTAAATTTTAAAAGAACCACATACATAAATATGATATCATATATGATCCTTTAATATTTCATTGTTAATAATATTTCAGTAGTATCATTGTTTCAGGTGTTAACTGATTCATTTTCCATTATATGTTTTGTTACGTAATTCATGTTTGTTATGGATGGGATATATTTAATTAATATAAATAATGATATTAAGTTCTTATATATCATTTTCAATCATCAAATGAAAACTATTCTTGAATGGTTATGATGGGGGATGAAATCTCATCTCGTCATGGAGATGGTAAGCCATACATACGCACCAGCGACAATATCATTCTATTGATGGTGAAATAGTATGTAATTGGATGGAATATTATATATAAAGAATAATTAACATGATATATTTATTATTTACATCAATTATACTCGTTATTATACCCATACAAATAATTAAGTGTTGAATAACAAACTACACCATAACGTGGAGATTGTAAGCCGTGCATACACACGTATGGTTATTTGGCATTCATAGGATGAATAAAATAATGAATAAGGTCAAACCATATTTATAATAAAATCACAGTTTGTAGAAGTTAAAAGATTTATTATTTTGGAATGGAAACAACAAAGAAATGGGAAGGTGAAGAAAAAAGAACTTTGAAAGAGGTGATGAAATAATTACCTCTTCTTTGTGTTCTTCCTTTTGATTTGAAAAAAAGGGCTCCTTAAGTTGACTTTATGATCAATGTAAAGAATCTAAGTACAATTGAGGATAGTTTTTAAGAGATTTAAGTAGGTATTTTCCATGAAAAATGGATTTGGAGGTGTGAATTTAAGAGAAGGGGAGGTATCCTTTTATAAGAGAGGTGAGGGGAAGTTTAGGGAAAGCTTTAAATATTAATTTATTTTAAAATAATTTTCGGTTTCTAATAGATCAAAATAGATTTATATATATGATAAGGTGGGGATGAGTCTAAATATTTTCAACCAATGGGTTTTAGACACGTTTAGGTCACCATATTGGCCTTACTTTGTATATTTAACTCTTAGTTAAATAGTTTAACATTTATCAAGTCTTCTTGTATTTTTATATCACATAGTTAATAAACAAACGATAAAATTCCAAGAGAACCTCAAGTGGTTAATTAATTATATATATAACCTTATCTATGTCCTTTGTCCAAATATTATATTTTTAGAAATATTATGTCATTTAATAATATAGTATTTTAAAAAAAACTTATTTATGTCCATTTTGACACTATTTATTATTTGTTTTTTGTGAAATTCACAAAAACATGATTGATTCGAAAAAAATATTGAATCATTCCTACCTTTACATATTCACCTAAAAAATTCGTGGATGGTATCCAAAGTTTCAATTTAAATTTATGTTAATATTTGAAAAATCAATTATTTTAATCATTCATTAATAAGGTAATTACTATATCATCATTGTGTCATATATAAATTTAATTATATAATTTATAAAAATTATAAATAAAATACCATGATTTAGGAAATATTTTTATATTTCTAATGAATATTTATATACGAATTTATCTTATGTGTATCTTTATATTAGAAATGGTTTAGTTATTAATCTTTGAATATTACACTTTTAACTCTTCTTAAAATAAAATATAATAAATTTCTTAATCTAATCCAAGTGGATCAAAAAGGATCATATTTTTTTCAAAAGGTTGATTTTTCTTGAAATAAATTTATCCAATAGAATTAATACATGTGCTGGGGTAATTATAATTTTATTTTTACCTTTAATTACCCTATTTACTTTTAACTGTGGTAAAAAAAATTAAAAAATTACTATTCACCAAAAAATATTTGCATCCTATTGAACCAAATTTTACTTACTCATGAAAATTGTGTTACATAGATTTTTGAAATTTAATTCATAGAAGCGATAAAATTATGTTTTATGAAAATTTGCTAATGTTCCTATAATGTGGGTAAAAGACATTAAAAAGTTCAATAAAAATCTATATATCTAATTTAATTATAAAATGACTCCAATGAATTAAATTGGATTAATATGGGTTTTATTTATCTATTTTGACATTAAAATAAATTTAAATTTAAAAATATTTATTCAAATAAAATGTTGGTTTTAAAGAATAACAAAGTGTTATCACTATTCATCAAAAATTGCATGTTTTTAGAAAAATACCACAAATTCACCCTAAGCTAATTTTGATATTCTGAACCCAAAATGAAGTAAATTTTAACTAATTAAATTTAATAAATTTTATAAAGTGGGTATTACTATTCATAAATGATTTATAAGTGGCTAGTTTGATTGGTCATGCTGTGTTAGAACTCAGAGATGCGTACATCGCAGGCTATTGAATTATTCAAAGAGAATCATACCATGAAAGATTGGGGTGTTACAGGATATACATATTTAGACATTATCCATTATATTCTCTATATTGGTCCATTATTGGGAGTCGGTTACCAGAAAAAAAATTTGTTGGAATTCAATCTGTCAAACTATTACAAGTGTGTCACTCACCCCACTAATAAAAGGCCTTCCCATCTTCTCTCCACTTCACGCCTTCAAACCACTATTACAAGTTTGTCGCTCACCCTACTAAAAAAAGTCCATCACATGATTGGAATGTGACAAACTAAAACTGCTTTGTGATATTTTTGGAATCAGTGTTAAGATAATTTTTTGACATTCTTTCTAATGTTTTGGATTTTGATATTTTATATGGGTTATAAGGATAACCATTCATGAAAATATTATGTTAAAATTTTGAGGAAGTATTTATGTATTGAGATTGAATTAATGATTTTAGTTAAAAAGCTATTTAGTGATTAACCTTATTTCAAGGATGTCCATCATATTTGTTTTGGAAATTATAATAGTGTGGTTCTTGAAAAGAAAATCATGCACTTTAGCTGAAAAATAATCAAGTTTGAGAATTGTATCCAAGACTCAATGACGATAAGGGTTTCATTCCTACCACTGACATACGTGAAATCCTGGTTAATGTATAATTATTTTTGATGAATAAAATTTAATGATGGAAAAATAATGTTAGTTTTTATGTTTAGAGATTAATATATTAACTATATTAATTTTTTTATAACAGTTATATACAAGTATTTATAATTTCCATTATTTTATTGGCCTTCATATCTTATGAAAGTGTATTTTAGTTCTCCAGGCATCAACGTTAATTTCTTGACATTCATTTCTTATTTTAATGGATGAATTATAAATAGATAACAACACAACCAAATAATGAAATATTTTTACATAAATATATCAATTATATATATTTACTTATATTATTGGTCAATAAAATTATTACTCAATAATAGGATAATGATAAAAAAGGCATTGTCCAAATACCTTAATTTTTTTTAAAGTAATGGCCTTTTAAATCATTGAATATTTATGTCCTTGAGGCCCTAAAATTTTCTTTATATACCTACTAGTCATTGATGAACTAAATCAATCCCTATTAATATTTATCCTTTTCCTCCTTTTCTAATCTGTACTACCAACCTATGTTCTCCTTTGTGAAAACCTAGTTATATGTTACTTTGGGTAATCATTATGGTTCAAACATTCCCTTTTTAAGGGAAGTTTTAGTATTAAATTTATTTCAGTGTGTATCTATGAATGAAACATTAAATTATTAAACCATTTATTGTGTATATTAATTTATATTTTTGGAATAGTCTTGATGATATTATAACAGTGGTTCAAAATGCTAATGTTCTGCAAGGTGGCCATTGTAGTAGCTCTGTCTGGGACTTCATGGTGTTCAGACGCTTTAACATTCCATGAAACATTCATCATAATACTAGAATGAGTTAAGTCTTATGTATTACTCCATTTAATGGATAAATCCAGTGAAACTCTATTAGGTCTTCAAAATAATATACTGGACCAGTAGGATATGGAGTTTTTTAGAGATTAAAATGGTGATATAGTTGAATGTATACATAGAACATGTGGTTTATACAATGCATTGGAAGTGTAAATGAGGGGTATTATCACTACTGTAAAAATGGAATTTCAAAGGAATTAGCACAATATCTGGTTTAAATTCATTTCCACCATAATTGTGCAGGCTATTAGAACTTGACAAATTCACCTCTCATGGAAGTTGAGGGTGAGATGGTCTAACCTCCCTGACAAGCTTTCCTATTTTAACTTCATTATCACTCATGTTTTTCATGAAGCAAAATATATTGATTATTTCATTGAAAAAAGGGGAGAATTATGAATTTTACTATTCTAACACTCTCCCGACTGAATTAATCCCCCTCATGGAGAAGGGAAAATGTAAAATGCCATTCTTCATACTATTGTAGCTTTCATTACATATTGTGAGAGCCACCGTAGTCATTTTTTCCAAAACAACATAGTCATTAAATTATTTTTTGTGAATATTATTAACTAATTTATGAAAATATATGGTTTAATGAAATATAAGATGAATTCATAATTAGAAATAAAAATATAAAAATCTATTGAATTTAAAGGATATATTTTTATTTTTATACTCCCAAAGGTGTTTTGTCTTGATAAATTAAACCAATTTAAATTATTGAGTGATATTAATGTAATGTACATGTTATATATTCAATAAAATGTTTTTATATTCTTAAAATGGATTTTATGAACATAAGATAAGAACAAACCCTATATTATACATAAAAACTATATATTTTTGTAAAGGCATTTTTTCTTCTTTTTAGCAGGGACCCCATTTTAAATCCAATTTCTGTAAATTTTATATATTTAAAATGTAAAAAACATAATATCTGAAATAAAAATACAAAAATTAGGTTAGGATGATTTTTTTTTATTTTTCTGTAAGGATTCATTTTTTAATGAATCGTTAAAAATAATGAATTTTAATTCAAACTTTCATTTTCAACTAATTTATTTTTGATGTTAAAATAAATATTAAATTAATTTTAAGGATTAATCATATTTTTTTATTAATTAATACAATTTATATCATTGTAATATATTTCACTTTGAAATTGAATATAAAAAAATAGCAAACTTTTGAATGTTTTTTCATTAAAAACATGTTTTTTCATCTCGTCTGTGGGATTAAATTCAAATTAATTTCTTCCAATTATTTGATTTTAATTATAAATTATGGATTAAATATTTTTAATAAGAATAAATTATAATTACTTATAAGTTAAACTTAGTTTTGATGAAAAATATTAGTGAAAATAATTAAAATTAATTACAACAATTAAGGTAAAATTAAGCATAATAAGAGACTAAACCTAAATATTAATGGCATAAATGACCTAGGAACTTTTCCAAGAGGAATTTTAAATCCATGTTGAGACCCTATCCTCCATTTTAATTAATATATCTCATTAATGGATGCAACTTCCATGGGGAAAATTTGTGTGCAAATCCCATTCCTTAAATTTATATGAGTGTCACTCCTCTTCTACTATAAAAGGCCTCCTCTCCTCCCACTTTCTCACACATATCATGCCACTTTTTCTATAGAAATATCCATAAAAATATAACCTAAAAAACCCTTCATAATCTATTATTACTCATCTTAATCATAAATTCTTCCAAGTAGTCCCTTTGGTGAAAACCAAAAGGAGTTACCTAAAGGAGAGGTAACATCCTTCCTCAAGCTCTGTTTTTTTATTTTCATTATACACCCCCTAAACACTTCATATTCAATGATTTTATAAAAAAACAAGTATCATCAATATAATATAATGTTTTATATGATTTTTTATACCTAAAATTACACACACTTCCAACTAATGGATAACGAACAAACTATTTATGTTTGTGGTGAACTACCATCTCACGAAATGATGATTGTTCGTTTTTCCATTACAAAATTTAATATTTTATAATTATATTTTAAACAATAATAATATATGATATAAATTATACATATTTATTATTTAAGATTCTTTAATTATTTTACAGAACATATCTTTATACTTTCCATTTTGTGTTAATATGATAATTTCGTTTCACAGAGTGTGGACTATTACCCCCTCAAAGCGATGTGATTCTTTCACACACTACATGAAATGTATTATGGATATGTTTAGTAATACTATATGATATATATGAAATAGTCATCATAATTCAATGATATTATATACATACATTTTATTTTATTTCTTTCTTTCATTCAATACATTAATAAAATTGAAACATTGTTCATGCATACGTACAACGAACCATCTCGAAGAAATGTGTATTACATTTATAATTTCTATACTCTATAGATTATTATATACACATATAATTAATTTAAATTATATATATATATATCATGTTTTAAATTATGTAAATCAAGATATATGTATAAGGATAGTAATGCACGTATGAAAAACAAAATGAATATTACCCAAAGTGTAACCATAACGTGAAATTGATAACAAGCAGGTAACATAAAGTCATAATTAAACAACATATGGTATTATAGGTAAGAATATGTTTCTATGATATATTTATAAAAAAATTATATTTATTATACAAGTGGTTTGAATGTGTATGATGAGAGTCAAGAAACAAAGTAATGGAATTTCATCTCACTTTTAATTTCTATGAGATTCATGCTTTATTAACCACCCATTCCTTTTGTGTGGTGTGTATACTGACCATGGATGTATTATATTATTACAATAAATAAAATTTATTGGTTTTTAAATATCCATTTTATGATATTTATTTCCTGGGGTCTATTTTTAAAAACTTTCCAAATCAGTAAACCAATTTTGTCTCAATTTTCTTTCATTGAGATGCATACCATGTTATGCATTAATATTTTTCCATGAGGTGTATATACTTACTTTGAAATTATATATAATTTATATCGTTAATTTCATGATATTTAAAGCTTTATTTAGTTTAATTTTATTATATTGGGATTATCGTTCAAATTTACCAAGTGGTAAGAGTTTATTGAAGCAATCAAATCACTTTATGAGATTGTTTATGATTATTCTTCCTTTGATGAAATATTTTGATCCATATATTTGGAAACCTCATGAATTTTATTATTATATTTTTAGTAATGATATATTTATGTATTAGTACCATTTTCCAATATTTTTTACATAATATATTTAAGAAAGTGTTTTTAATAAATCCCTACTTCTCCCCTCTCTTCAGTCAGAAACATGTGTTTCTTTAAAACAATGTTTTCTAAAAAGAAGTATCTAAAAATTTTATATTATTCTCCAATGATATTTAATATAACTTTTTTCTCATGTTTTAACATTAATATAAAAGGCTATAAAAAATGAATCTTCTTGTTGTTTTCCGGTCGATGCACTTTTTTAAACTTTTTATGGTGAAAAAGGAATCTTTGAATTGTACAAAGTTACCCCCAATAATTTTCTTGAAGCTTCATTTACAGGATTACAATTTTTTTAATGAAAATGTTTTCTTGTTGTTCTGTAAATTCTGTTTTCAAAAAGGTTTTCAATGAAAAAGGTTTTTAAAAATTTATTATGTTTAAAAAGTATTTTAAATTATTTTCAAACCTTTTTTATTTTCTTAAATGGTTGTTTTCAATGAAAATGAATTTAATGATTTGAAATATTATTTTATAATTTTTTATAATATTTTAAAGTAGAATTTTTTTAAATATATTTCCAAGATTTTTTTATAAGTTTTTAAGGATAATGGTTTTCAAAATGTTTTCAAACATTTCCTTTAATTTTTCATGTTTATTTTGAATAAAAATTTTTAAATTGGTTTTATGTTTTAAAAATACAATTTTATAGAAGAAAGGATACTTTAATTAATATTTTTTTTGAGATATATTTCAAAATTATTTTCTATCTAAGATGACATCCTTTGATGTTACTCATTCATATTTATAAAATGATATAATGGTTCAATAAATATTATTTATTTGAATGATTTATTCAGGATTTCATGGTCTTTATGAAACCCATTTATCTATTATGGGTTATTTATTAATAAAACCCGTTATATTTTTATGAAATCCATTTCTCATTGTCTGGTTTTGATTTTGATGAAATTATTATGAAGCCTATATTTTTTCTACATGTTGTGATATAATTACATATTTATGATACCCATTTAATTTTAGGGGTTATGAGATGATTTTTTTATAATTTTGTGGAACATGTATGTACGATTTCATTATGAGATGTGTGGGACCTATATATCCATCCAATGTATTGGAGAAAGATTTATATCTCTTAAGATATACTATGATGGTCTTGAGAGTGAACCTTGACTCATAATATGGCAATAAGAGTGAACCATGACTACCATGATAGTATGAGGAGTAAACTCATGCTTCTAATATGGAAATGGGAGTGAACCATGACTACCAATATGGTATAGAGAGTGAAACCATACTACAAAGATGGCCTTGGTAGTGATACATTTACTACTATGGAAATAATATTATATGCTTTTGTTTTTTCTAAAATTCCTTGTATTATTTCTATGTTATTATTTCACAGATAATGTTATTTATTTATATTTTATTATTATCCTATGGGATTCCAAGATTTATGCCATGATACATTCTTATGATCTTATTATATGAAGATTATGATCTTATAATGTTATGATCAAGTTCTCATACCCCTATGCTCATGTTAATTCTTACATTTATCTATTTTTTTCCTTACTTAGCATCTGTGATCACCCATTTTATGTTTCCTTCCCTAAGTTATTAATATATTTATTAATTATTATTTTTATAACAACGTTTCTAGACATGAAGAAGCTAGTGAGAGATAATGTAGCTCACTTATATATAAGTGTCTATGCTTCTATGCTTCCAAATCAACTAGACAAATATGGTCTTTGGGAATCTGTTTGTTTAATGATTTATGTATTCCAAAAAAGATATATAATGATAATGTTTTAAAAGTGAGGGTCACTATATTATTTAACCATTACTGATAATTTGATATCACTCTTATTTTTTCCTTTCCCTAGCATATGGAGAAAAATCTCATAATGTGTTTTGAGGATGTTGAGATTTTACTTTTGTTATGTTTTATTTTCTCTTCCCGTTATAATATAGGTATCAAGTATGTAATCTAGTTTCCCAAAACTAATGAACTATTTGGTCCTTTGAGATTTTAATCTTTTAACTATTACAATTTAATAAAGTATTGAATGAACTCAAGGCTACTGGGTTTGGGGTCATTACAGTTGCTATCAGAGAAAGTTTATTATAATACATGGAAAATATATTTAGGATAACAGGGATTAGGGAACATATCACTAACATTGAATTTGAGGATAATTATAGCATAAAATCTTAATGTTTTCTTAATGTGGAGATTATAAGGGTCTTCCTAGAATTAAATCCAATTCATGATACTAAATGTGGATGTGGTTATAGAACATATTTTCCTAGGGTTAATAACTTTTGAAAAGGGTTCATCGGTCTTGACTCGGTCGTAACCTGGTATATGACAACAGTTCTTACTGTGACCCTGTTTGATAATACTAGGGGATATCATTAGAAGAAATAACATTTTCTTTACAAACAATTATAAAGGACATAAAAGTAAAAATATCCAAAAAGAATCTGATGTTTGTGATTATGAGATTAAAAATGCATAAATTTGTAATTTATGTTGAGCATTACACTATATTTGAAATTATGCATTATGATTTAAAATTCATAATTTTATGGGATAACTTTGTATATGTGATTGTTTATAAATGGAATCTGGGAGGAAGATCACTACCAATAATATAGACAATGTAGAGATTTCCCTACTAAGGAAACCAATTCAACTAGTATAGGAACTAATCAAATTATGGCTATATTAGGTAATTTTAATTAGGTTATGACAAATAACCATTACCAGATGGAGAAACCTATTCCATAGTGATATTCTCCTATACTAGATCAATTTATGCGATATAAGCCCTAATCGTTTAGCGGGACTAAATATCCAATTGTAGATGAGAATTTTATTACATATCTGGAGAATATATTTATAGATTTGGGATGTAGTTAAAAGTAAAAGGTTATACTTTCCATGTATTGTCTCAACAACGATGTTGGTCAGTAGTGGTTATTGATCCAGATTACTAAGGAGGAAAAACAAATTGAACTCAAGGAATTATGGAAAACACATAATCATATAATATTATTTCCATAGTATTCAAGACATCCCTACCAAGGCCATCTTGGTAGTATGGGTTCACTCCCCATACCATTTTGGTTGTCATGTTTCACTCCCATGGCCATATTTGTAGCATGAGTTTACTCCTCATACTATCTTCGTAGACATGGTTCACTCGCATGGTCATATTAGTATTCATGGATAAATACCAATATTATCATAGTCTATTTCATGAGATATACATATTTACCCAATTCATTTGAGGGAGATATTGGTCCCACCAAAATCATAATGAAATCATACATACATGTGCCCCAAAATAAAAAAAACAATCATATAATAACCCACGAAATGAAATGGGTATCATAATCATGTAATCATATCAAAATATGTGGAAAAGATATAGGTTTTAAAATCATTTCATCAAAATCATTACTTTTGGAAGAGAAATTAATTTCATAAACACATAACCCTTGAAAAATATTTTGATATTTTAGAGAGAGAATCTCTAAGAGATATGTGTAATTTTGGATACAAGAAAAAACTATAGATTTCTCTAGTAGGGTATGTTTTTTCCAAACCACATAATTTATTTTTTATTATACTTTGTTATAACTATAATGTGTATTAACTAAGGGGATATATTCAAACTAATTTATCATCAATACCTTTCACAAGATGGTTTAATCATACTGGATATAAACCCATCTGATTTGGGGAAATGATTCATCTCATGAGACTACTAATCCATCGGGGGGATTACTTTAAACAGTCCATATACCATGTCATACCAGTCCAAAGAATTATTCAAATATATAATTGTCGATTTAAATCATAAACAATTTTCCTTATTAATTATTCGTATAGAGTAAAGGATACAGATTTATCAATATTTACCCAGTTAATCAAATAACATTCAAAGTAAACACCATTTGTAAAAATGGTATATGGTTTAGGAAATAATAACCTCCATTACACAAGAATATTGATATTTAATAGGAATTTTATTTCCATGGAAAAATGATTACAACAATTTTATTGTTTCCTGATAAATTTAACAATCACCAAAGAATGTGAGATTTCACAATATCTTTTATCACTTGGTAATTTTCAAATAAAATACCCTTGAATGACATAATTCAAATTAAAAAATAAAATACCATGAATAAATATTTATTCATGATATTAAATTCCCAAAGGGAATTATATACACCTCATAAAATTGAATTGGTTCATAATAAAAATTACGTCCCAAAGGAATTTAAATTGAGACGAAATCTATTACTTTACGCTTCGTTTTGGTTGAAAAATATTCAACCTAATGTATAATGGTTTTAAGTACGTTATTATATTATTATAGAAACATATTAATATTTATAATATTTTATACTATCATTTTATACTATCTTATCACCCATTTGTTAATAATATTTCATTATTTTCATTGTTTTGGGTGTTAATTATCTTGCTTTTTAAGTATGATTTGACTTGTTATTTTTTGTTCCTCTTTCATTGATCATGATTTAATCATATAAATGATGTAAAACATGATTTAAATATCATATATATTCATTATATATATATATATATAGTAATCCATGAAATTTGGTTATAGGAAATTAAATACACCGTTCATGGAGATAATAGGCCATACGTACGCTTGAACGTTGTTTCCAATTTCGTATTATCTTGAAAGGAAAAAAGTAAATGTTATATATATATCATTATAAAATTATTATTATTATTCCATATTTATGAAATATTTTTATTAGAAACATCATTAATACAATCCATGTAAAGTGTGAATGAATCACATCGCTTCATGAGGCGGTTATCCGTCAAACACATATGTGACATTATCGTATTAACAAAAAATTTAATGCATAATGGTATGTGTTTTATACAAATTAAAGAAGCATAAAAAATCAAAAATATCACATTTATCATATATAAACTATAAATTCATCATTATTCATAACCATGAAAGGTGGTAATGGAAAAACAAACAACATTGGTTTGTGAGGTGGTAGTCTGTGATACATACAAATGATGATTTCATCACTCATTTGATGAAAGTGTGTGAAGTTTGAAGTTATAAACATAACATAAAAACATCTCAATAAATAGAATATATTGTGTTTATTATATAATCATGGTGTAATATAAATTTAATAAGGTGAAGAATGAAATAATAAAAAATTATTTTAGAAGAACATTACATTTTTTCGGTATCCTCCTTAGATTTTCATTAATGCCATCCTAAGTCAGATTTTTGACAAACCTAGAAAAAAAAAAGAGGAGTTTAAATAATTTCTGGATTTATTTTGGATGTTCTTGGACAAAACAAAGTGGTTTTAATGTGTGATGTGGAGAGAAGATGGGAAGTCATTTTATAAGTGGTGTGAGTGGTACACTTGTAATTTTTTGAAAGATATAATTCCACCCACATTTTTTTCTTATCAGCAGGCCCCAATAATTGACCAATATAGATAATATATGGTATAAGGAATAAATATGTAATGATTTATGGACATTTTTCTAGTTCATTTGTCTCCTAAAGATTAATGTTTAGTCCCTTGGTAAACTCATTTTTCTCTTAATCGTTGTAATTAGTTTTAACTGCTTTAACTAATAATTTTGGTCAATAATTAAGTAGAACATATTAAAAATTATAAATTATGACTATTAAAATTCTGGAATAAATTTTTTAATATTCATATCACATGAGTGATAAAAATTAATTTAAAATTAATCCTACAAATGGGATCAGAAAGAATTCCTTTAAAGTGAAAATGTTCAAAGGTTTTTTAAGTTTTTATATATATATTTAATATAAATATGATTGAAATGAAATTAATTTGATTAATATATTTAAAATTTATTTATTTTTACATTAAAACTAATCAAAATACAATTTATAATTAACAATTATCTTGACAGAGAGGTAGTTTTCAATTAAAATATAGTATTTTATCTACTCATCAAAAAATGAAACTTCTTAGAAAAATAAAAAATTTAAATGTAAGATAATTTTTACATTAATATTTTAAAAATTATGTTTATTTTTTAAAATAAAAATTATAAATGCGTCAAAATTTATTTTTAAAATAAATGCACCATTAAAAAGCAGCAAAATTTCCTTTAAAAAAATACAGTTTTTGTGGGTGTAAAATTTGATTTGTTCTTATCTTATACATATAAAATATATTGGATGAATTTTAAAAAAAATTAATGAATATATAATATAAAAATTAAATTATTATTATCCCCTAATAGTAATGAATTTAATTTATTAATATAAAATGCCTTTTGGTGAATAAAAATAGATATATTTATAAAAACATTCCCTTTATATTCAATTGTTTTATTTATTTATTTATAATTAATTGGTAACCAATAGATTCAATAGTATATTTTCATAAGTTATTTAATGGAATTTATAACCACAAATTTAATTGGTAATATTAATAGTATTCAGTAAAACATGATCTTGTGTGTAACACAATCTATTGAAGAAAGCCCATGTTGCATGCAATAAAAGCTATGAACAATATTAAATTTATTTTAAGAGAAAAATATTCTAAAGTAATGTGGTGTTACAATTTATTTTTAATATATCTCTCAAAATCTTTTCATTATTAGTTTGTCTTGATTCCACTAATTTCCGTTTTCTCGGGCTAGGGTTTCTGTGATGATTTCACTAGAAAATGGTGAAATCATCTGCAAATCATGGGGATTTTATGTGGACTAAATATATTACATCCAAATATGAGTTATTCACATTATCACAGACTATTTTGATTAAGGTATTTGAATATATGTAGTTATTTTTTGTTTTTAGAAAATTTGGATGAAATTGAATTTTAAATCAAGTAATTGAATTGGGACTTTTGCATGTCCTAGGTTCAAGTGCATCTTGGGAGTGGGACACACCCCATTAATTGAGATTTTGATGATTGGTTATGGATCAATGATTTTTTAGTCATTATTAATTTTCATACTAAATTTAAATATTATTTTTAAATTTTTTAATTGGTTATAATGAAATATAATTTATTAATTTTAATGTTTGGGATTCAGTTAGGGTCTCATAAGGATAATAGATAGATTATTTATCTTTTAAGAGCCTAGGAGATAGCTCTCATGTGGTGATTCAAAGGGAATAACGCCATAATTTATTTAAGTGGTTTTTATGAATTTAAAATATGGAATTATGCATGTTTTTGTGGAATTTGATATGTTTACTCTCACTACTAAGGGTGGTCAACTTGTTACAATTATATAAATTCTTTAATAAAAAAGTTAAATGTATATGAATGAATTGTACAAAGTGGGAATGGATAATAATAATCCAAGTGCATAGGCTCGATGCCTCCACCACTAATGGTCAAGGAAATGATGATAAATATATTTCTTAAGATACAAAAATCATTAGGGGTGAGTTTATAATTAATTAATTAAAATTATCATCCCTTATTATAGGTTCCTTAGAAACCTCTAAGTAGAGGGATGCGACTGGTTAGAGTGAGTGTCCCTAATAGGCCTCGATGAACCTCTAGATGTCGTATAACCTTTAGGATAGTTGATATGACCATGGGTAATGTGTTATTTTCATGTAGATATGTGATTATATAGGTGGGTGTTCTCTAATAATACTTTGGACTGGTTGGTTTTATAAGGAATGGATACTTTATGACTATGGATGAGAGAATTTATTGATCCATAACACGTGACTAATTCTAGAATGGATTATCTTATAAAGCTAGTGAGGTCATGAAGTGATGATGATCATGTGAGGGATGATATTCTCTCTGAGTGATGGGTGTTGGCCTAAGCGATGAGACTAAGATTGAGGTTCCCATGTAGGTGTTTGTGTTATGTTGTGACCTATATGTCCTCAAAGGTGTCCACAAAGATATAATGACCCCTTAAAGGGTGAGTGTGAGAATTAGTAGAGTTGATTGTGGGTGTCACCTTATAAATTGAATAGATTATGCATATTTTATATGGCTATAGGGATGATTTTAAGTCATATTCTAGTGCTAATAAAATTTATGTTAGATGATGTTAGGCATATAGACAACCTACGTTTTCATTATTATTTTTAGATATAATCTGAGGAACTTACTACCCCTCATATTTGTCTATTATGTATGAGGTGACTCAGATTCCTGAGATCCTACTTGTATGCTTGAGGTTATATGGATTGCCTAGGGTCACCCCTAAGGTGTTTAAATTTATTCCTGATATGATTGATCACATAAGATTACCTCTTAGGGAAAAATGATGATACCAAATGATCATGATGACCTAGGTTCACCCCTAAAGACTTGGTGATGATTGTTGATTCTTATGACTGCCTAGGGTCACCCTTAGGAGTTTCTAATGATGCTTGATGTTAGTTTATTTCCTATCATGATTTCCTAGGTGATTTATTCATGTATGATGACTATTTTATTCGATATGATTACCACCTAGGGGTTATATTTCTACCTAATAATATGGACCTCCTAGGATAAACCAATAGGGGTTTGCAGTTCATCAATTATGAGTTTTTATGTTTATCTGGTGTTCTCAGAGATACTCCTGAACTAGAAGAAGTAGGTATTGTCAATCCTAAGTGTCATGTTAGAACATGAGGATAAAATATGGTTATTTTATCTATGAAATAGTATTGTATTTTATTTATTCATCTGAATATGTCACATACATGTATAATGAATTTATTTGTTATTTTTTAGACTGCATTAGTGGATCCCTACTGAGTGGTACACATATACTTCTCTAGTGGCCATGGCACTCGGAACCTGAGTAGACCCCAATAATCATGGGTTTAAGTTGGTTAGAGACTTCCAGTAGCTTGATCGAGTAGGATAGCTTATATAGGATTGGATATTAGGATGAGGTGAGGCTTAGGGATAACAGTATATCCCCAAAGCCTTTTATCATTTTATTTATTATATATATGTGAAGGGCCCAGTCATTGATCAATCAATGTATAATGGTATTACCATGAGTTTTTATGACTATTTGCTTCTATATGAATTTCATTATTGATGATTCTTGTTTATTTCTTCCATATAATATGATTTATTATTTTGGGCGTGGTTTGGTTTATTTCCACTATTATTACACACTCTAATATGGAGGTATAGTCTTCCCAAAATAAAACTCTAGACCCCCATTGCATATTGGTCACCTATATTTTATTATGAGGCATACCCAAGGCAATGTGTTCACCTAATCTAGTTAACATTAAAAGTGAGATAGGATAGGTATATTACAAATTTGTATGAAATCTTATGTTACTGATATCATAGAGGGTATCTGGATTTTTTTATCTTATTATTTTGGTTTATAGTAGAGAGGTAACATAAAAATATATCAGAGCTTGTGATAGATATCTGGTTGGTGTGTCATGAACACCCTTCCTGATAAGAATTCTAGTTTACAAGGGATATTTTATTTTATTTCTTGGTTTCTATT
This sequence comes from Viscum album, assembly GCA_963277665.1. Lineage (NCBI taxonomy): Eukaryota > Viridiplantae > Streptophyta > Magnoliopsida > Santalales > Viscaceae > Viscum > Viscum album. The sequence continues at coordinate 192,991,115 of OY728157.1, read as the reverse complement.
TTGTTGTATTTTTTATTTCACCTAGTGTGAAATACTTGATTATTTATATTTTATGATTTATTCTGGTTTATGAATATTGGCCCAATGGTAAGATTCCATGTATAGGAATCATATTTGGCATGAATTATTTACATGAAATATGTATTCTAGTGTGTTATTGATATCACTGATTATGAGGGTTCATTTGTTTATAGTGTAAATAATAAATTATATAGAGGTTTCCCATATTACTTACTGTAGATATTCTACTTATCTTTAAAACTGTGTATTTTTATCATGATGACATGTTATGTGTATTTATTAAGAGATTTTACTTTCTAGATATGCATCCCCTTATAGTAAGGAATGTATATTTAACCTAATAGGTTGGTCAAAGAATTAGATGCCTTAGGGATGAACCCTTAGTGGGTGGTTTTGGTACTAGTTCCAAGAGAAAAAGGTTTTGTTATTTAATGATTCGAATGAAACCTATATAATGTGTCCCCATATATATTCTGGGAGGAATTTTACTTAACTAAACCATATGATCATGCTATAATCTATGTGGATCATGGAAGGGTCATTTAATTATATGTATGTATGTTCATATATGACATGGTAATCCTCTAAGGGGTGGCTATCGTATATGGAGGCCTAATATGGGATAACTTTATGTCATTATTCTCTAGGGGGTAATATCATATGAGGATATCCAATGAGGATGAGTTCCCTAGTAGTTTTTTAACTCAAAACTTGATACATGATATATATATGTATGTGGGAACTCAAGAATTGGTGTTTTGGCCAATAAGTTTCCTTATAAAGGTAAGACGAGAACAGAGGTGCACTTCATGACCTATGAACCATGTGATAACTATAGTTAGCATACTATGTGGGAGATATTAGTTCCATTGAGATATGACTTGGGATATTGGTGATTAGAGTACTATGTATAAGATGAGATTTGGTATCTGAAGGTAACCTGAGATATGGGTTAGACCAGGCTTGTGCGTTCCTCTAGAAATGGGAATCATGGGTTGGTGTTTTGGGTTGAGATTTACTCCTAAGATGTGATTATAGGTATATTGATTAGCCACATGGGATACCTTGGGTTTTTTATGAAAATAACCTTGAGTGGTAGTGTTTTTTTATCGAAACTATATTCAATGTGAACGATCAATATGATACTTGACCCTATTGGTTTTGGATCAACATTCATTGTTGTGGTGTGTGCATGGGTGGATGATTTAGACTCTCAGACAACCCCAGTTCATTGGTGGTTGTGTAGTGGACTATTGAATAGGTGAAATGCATTATTTTGATGTAGATAACTGAGGTTGATCCTAGATTTGTGTTATTGACATGCATAAGATCATGGTTAATGGTTTAGGCGAATGAACATGGATTTAATGACATGATACTCATGGGAGAATGATATTTTTTTTGTGAATGGGTTATATTGGAGTATATTTACATTGAATTTGGATGAGTATGAGGTGGTACACAGGATGGTTATGCTTTTTACAAAAACTTTTATGGTTTATTGAGTGGTTTTGTGTGATTTTAGGACAAAAAAAATGATGAATCTTTACGAGAATTATTTCCTAAAATTATTGATAAAATGGGAAATTTTTCCCTATGGTGAAATTTGATGTTGGATATGGATACAGGTGTTAAGATGTGGCTGACCCAAGGTTGTTACTTGTCCTAAATTGTTAGGGAGAAATTATGATGGAATTCATACAGGTTTGACGAGTTGAAATTTTTATACGGATGAGAGGAAATTCCTAAGTTATTATAATGACAACATAAATGGAGTGGTTTCAAGAGTTGATAGTGGTAAGTGCAGCTCCTTATAAGTTACACATGTGTGATAATGGAACCTATTTTAGTTTCACATGAGGAGTGGTATAAGTAAATACATATGGTGGAGAGTGCATCATTGGTCAGGGAGCGAGTGACCCTCATTATAGATGGGAATTTAGTGGGTGCTGAAGATGATGTTCCAGATGAATTAAAAACCAGTACTGAATGTTTTTTTGCATTGGTAATCAAACATTAGTGTTATTATATTCATTAAATAAGGTAATGGATGTAATATGGGTTGATTAAGTACAACCTCATTTGGTTAGGGTTGTGGGTGTGATGAGACTAGTCATTAGACAATAAGGTGGAACTAAGGTTCTGATGTGGAGGCGAAATGGGTTTTATCTGGTTTCATTATGAATCCTAGATTAAAAATTCAGATGTGATTTTGTATGGAGTTCTTGCATTGGAACTAGACCCAAGATGAATTTGATATGGTCTGAGCATGAATCAGATCAATGGGGCATCAGTTCTTAAGGTGAGAGAACAAAAACTGGTTTGATTGGTTGGACACCCAACTAGGTTATTATACGGAATGTTGGGTTTAGACATTAGTGGTGGAGTCTAATGATTTTGAGATTCCTATTAGGAGTTGATACATCATGTTTGACAAGTAATGTGATAACTTTTTAGTGGATGAAGCCAAGCGCCTTTGAGATTATCAACCAGAGGAGGTTTGATTGGTGAATTTACAATTAATTCAATATAGTGATATGGAAATCATATCAATCATGTTTTATAACCACTATAAATGAGTTTTTATAATAAATTATAATGGTTTAGTGTACCATGTCTTGGAATTAGCCTTTATGAGTTGATTCTTATGGCGAGGAGCACTATAAGTTCAAGGAAGAACTAGTTGATGAAACTATAGAGTCTTGGGATAGAGTGAAATGGTTAAGAAATATCATCATGCTTCAATGATGGTGATGAGTGGGGGATTATTATTTAAAAAATTATGAACCTCATGTTTGGAGTTTCATTGTTGAAGGACACTCAATTTTCCTGAGTAACACACTATATGTTGGATATGAATGGATGGCTAGTGTAGGTCCATTGTGTTAGTTTAATGGATATTATGGATTCCTAGGAATTAGAAGTGATATGGTTGAGAGTTTGTAAGACCCCATTCCCAGTGAGTTATAAAATTTGTAATGATTTTTTATTTTGGAAATTTTTGGGCGTGAGTCAATTTTTTATTGAGACTTAGTTTTAAATTCCTATAGTTGGATAATATAAATTTGATTTTTTGGATATGGTTTGAGGGATGAATGGTTTTTAATGCTAGGGTGATTCTCATGAACTTCAGGTTAAATTTTATAAGTTTTAGAGGATTTCTACCGTGGTTTATAGTTTGGGGTGCCCAGTTTTAGGGAAACTATGATGCACCTAGAGCGTGTTGTGGTTTTCAATTAATTTTCTAAATCTCATGGTTGGTTTCCATAGTAATCACATGAATATGTTTTAACTATGTGAATATTAAAGGAAACAATGTGGATTAAATTATCTTAGGGGTGTGGCTTATAGATGAATCATTATTTTATAAAAACTATGTGGGATGTTATAGATCAGATTGCATTGTTAATGCATGGTTTTGAATAACCATGCATCCCAACCGTGCAAGGGTATTAGTCGTAGAAAGTAAAGGATGCACGGTTGGTGCATGGTTTGGCCAACCGTGAATCCAAACAATGAAACCCTTTAAAATAAGAAAAATAACAAAATTTTTCTGATGATTTTTAAGAGGGAAGCCCGTTTTCTTTCTCTATCACATGCATAAGGTGTATATGACTATTTATATCTTCCACATTAAATCCCCATTGGATATGGGTTGATCCCTACGGAATTTTTAATGATTTATGGAGAATATCTCCCTCTACTTCTCTGCAATATTTTCTTCTCATAATTCCAATGATTTCATTTGTCTCATTATAGGATATTAATAATTATTTTACTAATTAATGGTGAAATCATCTAAAAATGATGAGGATTTTTCATGGTTTAGCACAAGGATGTCCCAATACAATGTATGTATAGCGTTGCACATATTTTCGGTTATGTTACGTCACTGCATTGAATTATTTGATGTTATTGGATAATTTCAATGACATTGACCACTGAATTAGGTAATTGAATTTGGTATTTTTTATGGCTTCAGTTTGGGTGAGTGTTGGGAGTAGATTGTACCATGTTCCTTGAGGTTTTAGTGATCATTTGTGGATTGATGAGTTATAGTAAATATGACATTTAAAACATATATTAATAATTAGTTATAAATTGTTTAATTAATTATGATGGATTCTAATTAATTAATTTGAATTTTTTGTATTGATTTATCACCTATTGATGTTGGGAGATAAAAAAGTTGATCTTGGATAAGCCTTTATGGGAGCTTCTGAGTGATGATTCAATGTGAATAACTCAATGGTTGAGGTAAGGGGTTCTTATGAATTTCCCCTATAGTATTATGGATATTTTATATGGCATGTGATATATGTAGTATCACCACCTAGGGTGAAAAAACTATTACAATTATATAATTTATTTGATAAAATATTAAATTTCTTTGAATGGATTTCACCAAGTGACAAGGTCTACTAAGGACTCTTATGCATTGGATCGATTCCTTGACAAGTGATAGCAGATACCTGGATGATAAATGAATTACTTGAGACAGAAAGACCGTGATGGATGAGAATTGAATTAATTAAGTAAGAACAATGTCTCTTAGTATCTGTGCCTTTGTAACCCTTGAGTAGAGGAATGTGATGGGTTAGAGTGAGTGGACCTAGTAGGCCCCAGTGAATCATGATATTCCTTATAAACTATCGGCTAGTTGAGATGAATGTGGGGTCGGTGTTCTTACCCTTATGATATGAGAGTACCTGGATGAAGCTTCCCTAAGTAGACTTTGTACTGGTTGAGTGTGTAACGACTGACTTAGAGATGAATTTAGATGGGTGACTGGCTTGATCAATATCTTGAGACTGATACTAGTATGAATCATCTTATAGGGCCAATGAGGTTGTGATGTGATTACAATGTTACTGAGGGATGTTATTTTATTTGAGTGACAAGTGCTGACTTGAGATACTATTCTAATATTAAGGCACACATGTGGTCATTTGTTTTATATTGTAACCTAGGGGACCCCAAAGGGTTTCCTAGTGATATAACGACCCCTTAGTGGGTGCATGTAGGAATGAGAAGTGATGATTATGTGAGTCTCCTTGGAACCTAAATCTACGATGGAGGGGTTGTTCACTAGAGGAAAAAAAGAAAGGGAGATGATTTTAATAGAAGGAAGGGAAAAGTGTAAATTCACCCAAAATTTAATGTGGTGTACGGTCTGGTTGTACGGTTGGTCAAACCTTGTTCCAACCATATGATAGCCATTTTCTATGGATAATGGGCCAATTGGTTTGGGAGAACATTTTTCTAACCTTCCTCTACTCATACATCCCCCTTTACCCAGGGAACACACCCTACATAGAGTGTATTGCATAGCTACACAAATAGTGCAAAGCCCATGCACTCCTCTCTAATGAGCCTTAAAACACCCAACATGGATTATTTAAATATGTGGGCTAGGTGGAAAAATTTATGATGACCATGCGGCCCAATTTATTCAGTTAATTTTTTAATAGTCATTCCATATATGTTTTAAATCTCTTTTTTCTTAAACATATCATTTTTTTATATTTCTATCTATATATAACATTGAATTCTCATTTATTTTTTCCTTCTTTTTTATACTTAATTTTTTGGAGGAATCTCTCTTCATGGTTTGGAAAAAAATATTTCAATTAAAAATAATAGAGAGGGTTGGTGAATGCTTTTAAAGGGTATAGGTCAAATGCATGGGAAAAATATTATTTATTCATCCGAATATTTTATTAGTAGTCATATTAAAACGATTTCAATTTAATGGTAAATATTAAAACTGGGTGATTTAATCTGACAACAATATTTAATGTCGTTCCCAAATTTCTATACCCAATAATGGATAATAAGGAATAAAAATAATGAATATACAATTTAAAACTTTCATGGAATGGATTATCCAATACACATGGTAGTTATAGAAAAGTAAAATACAAAACAAATAATGTGGTTTGGAGAAAACATAGTCTATACGGGAAATATAGAATTTTTTCTTGGACCCAAAATTACACATATATCTCAAAGATTCTCTCTAAACACTCAAAATCCCTTACACGACACACTCAAAGGATTTTTTTCACTTCAATAATTTTTTTACACGCAAAGGAATTTTCTCACTCACTCATGATCTCATCCACTATTAGGTTGGGTTAGGTCAAAGTCTCCCATTACCATATATCATATCCCCCATGTGAGATAACTTTTATGGACTCAGAGTCACCATGAATTGAGTGATATAAGGAACTCCTTTATGGGTTTCCTTGGACATAATCACTTGTTTTGGTTAAATCAGATACAACTATAGATACCATTTGTATTATTTATAGATCAATTTGGATGGTCTTGGACACTAAATTTGGATTTGATGTATTGTTTTTGGTTCATATGTGATGCCTTTTTTCTTTGTTATGAGAATGATTGTATGATGACAATGAAATTTTGCCGCTAAGAAAAAGCACATGATTGGTGTCTGTCTACCTTAGTTTATTCATTTATAAAGACCTATATATTTATCATATATCTCATGCAGGAACCATTGTTCAGACATATGGCTTAGGATAAAGTAGGTTGTACCATTTGGGCATCCATTTAGGAACCTGGTCCGAAGTGTTTATTCTATTCATTAATTTATTCACTAAATTTCTTATATATGGTGCATTGTTCACTTCTCTTTCACATTAAATGGATTGATCGAGACACTAAAAGTGTTGGCCTATTGAGACCGTATCTCACACCCTTCTTGGGACACCTATGGTACACAAGCATACTTCATGATTATAAGTATTGATAAAGGGAAGTGTGAAACTTTTGATGCATGATTATTTTTCTTGGTTGGAGAATGGGGTAGAGGAATGAGCCTATTCTAAAGATTTTTTAGTAGCAGTTTTTTCATTTTTATATATTTTTCCATCATTTAGTATATCTTTGTATCCCATGCTTCCTAAGAAATTTAATTTTTGTATATAATTATGATATCATCCCCATTTTATATCTAATGTTTATTTAGCTTCCTCCAATTGTTTATTTATATTTTTTGGGTTTATTTCCATTATTTTTTCTACTTTTTAATTTCTACTTGCTGTTGTCATCACTATTATCTATGAGGGTATAGTCTCCCCAAGGAAAAATCCTAGGCACTTGCTACTATTTAAAAGAATCCAGTGTTTAGGGAGGTTCACTTGAGATCTTGTCGCCACCATCTCATGGAAACACTATGTTCCACTCGGGGAAGGATGCTACAAAGTGGTATCTGAGAATTTTTTCATTTTTTGTCTTACTTTTTGGGGTTTCATAGGAGATAAGGAAACTCAAATTTGGTAATGAGAATGTGCCTATGAGTAGCTAACCCACGTATAGGGGAATGAAAATTTCCTATGATGGTAAATTCTTTCATGATTGCACTGTTATAGTATTATGGATTTCACCATTGGGTGACCCACTTGCTTTGTTCCATTAATATTATTTATAAAATTGTTAACCTTACTAGATTTATTTAACCATTTTCCAATGAGATGAAATAGTATCAATAATGCATCATACTAGGCATAATAAAATTATAATTTCAGGCATTATGACATGTCATATCTACTATTCAACATGAATTGCCTATGTTTCTTGTGATTTCATTTTGTGAATTGTTATGATTTGATTATTATATATAGAAATGTTCTAATTCTTATTGTTGGAATGTGTTATGATTTGGATTAAGTGGACACCCAATTTCAATTTATAAGGTGTATATGAACTTATAAATTAGAATGGTGATCCACCTAATTCAATCAATTAGAGGGAATTTAAATACATAACTGATTCAAAATTAATACCACATTTGAAATAGAATGGTCACCTTATATATGGTAATGTGATAATTTTTCCTAACCAAATCTAGTACTGGGTAGTAGGATATGACTCCAGTGATCTTTATGTGACCTTTTTTTTACCACAAATGGCTTTCCTTTGGAGAAGTTAGAGAGTTGTGTTTCATTTTTTAGAAGTGTTTTATGATTTTCCCTTCTTTAACTCCTTCCATGGCTGTTATAAGTACTATATGAGGTGTGTGATTGGAATATTTTAGTACTATACCACTATGATGACCTCACGATATACACTAAGAGAGTGTTGATGAGGATACTCCAAATGTGGTGGGACCTGAACCACCCGTATTACTTCCTATATTACCAGATGAGGCACCTCTTGTTGATCATCCACTAAGTTCCAATGTTTAGTTCCACAATAGTTTTCTCCAGTTCATGTAGTCTATTCAGGTTGGTCCATGTCCTGCCCCTACCATGGCAGAGCTAACTTGGGACTTTTAGAAGCATCATCCTCATACCTTCTTAGGGGATGAAAGACCTCATGCTATTGAGTCATGGATAGAGGACATGGGATCTATATTTTACTATCTCATGACACCTACAAAAAAAGAGGGTCAAGCTCGCTACCTTCATGTTACCCGATTCTGCTAACTGCTAGTGGGATGACATCACTCAGGTCATGCGTCACCAGGGTATGGTATGAGTAGAATTTCAGATAGACTTTTATGATCAATTCATCATAAAGACTCTAATGTATGACCATTCCAGGGGGTTCATGCATCTTCATAATGGAACTATGGCTGTTCTAGATTAAAATTCTCATTACACCGAACTCTAGGGTTTCACATAATCTATGAACGGCGATGAGTTGACCATTGCAAGGCATTTTGAGGATGTGTTTGGTTATTCTATCAGCTCATAGGTGAATGTATTTTGGTTGAATAACATTATAGATATAGTGAAACATGTGCTAATTTCTTAGTAGAATCTATGAGAGGATTGTAATGTAATCTAGGGAAGTTTTGTTCTATGTCACGGTGACAGTTCTTCTGCCAACAGGAAGAACCATTTCGAGGGTGCATGTGAGGGTGTTTCCAGCTATGTGACATGAACTGAAGGCTCCCCAATTTGTCACCATTCTGGAAGATCAGTCCATAAGAATCCTCAGTGCATGATTAACACGATTTAATTTCAATCTTGTCGTAGGATGGGTCACCATCAACACTTCTTCCAGACTTTTCCTCCAGCATCAAATGAGATGATATCCATACCAACACCACTATCAGGTATTTGATCCGCGAATCCACATAAGGTTGGGATTTTCTATTCTACCAAAGGGTACCCATGTGATATAATTACCCCTTAGAGGTTGCATGTAGAAATGGGTAGTGATGATTACGAGTGTCACCATGGAACCTGAATCGATGATAAAGGTATTATTCACCTGAGGAGAAAAAGAAAGGTTGTTGAGTTAAATAGAAGGAAGGGAAAAGTGGAAATTCACCCAAAATTTAATGTGGCATATGGTTTGGCCACACGGTTAGTCAAACCACGCACCAACCATATGCCAAACTTTGTCTAAGGATAATGGGCCACATAGTTTGGGGGCACATTTTTTTCTAATCATTCTCTACCCATTCACCCAATTTACCCAGGGAACACACCCTACATAGCCTAAAATTCATAATTACAAAAATTGCGTGTAGCCTATGCGCTCATCTTTGAGCATCCTTTAATCACCTAGCATGGTTTATTGAACCATGCGGACTGGGTGGCACAATTCATACTAACCGTGCAGCCCAGTTTCTCAGTTAATATTATAAATTGTCATTCCATATATGGTTTAAAGCTATTTTTCTATAATATATCATGTTTTTATATGCCTATCTACATATGATCTCCCATTATCATTTATGTTTCCCTTCTTTTGTGTTCATAACTTTTTATAGGAAACTCACTTCATGGTTTGGAAAAAACTGTTTCAATTAATAATAGTAGGGAAGGGTTGGTGAATTCTTCTAAATGGTATAGGTAAAATATAACTCACCGAACCCAGTTACCCAGAATTGGTTCATTATTACATAAAATATGCATGTTACGAGAAATCATGTCCCAAAATAATGATCAGTTTAGTAGCCTTGGGATTACTAGATACATACATAAGTTTTACAGTACATCACGAAATAAGAAAAAAAATTCTCCCCTTTTAACACTCTTATATCCCTTATCCAATTTCTGCATGTTAATCATAATATACATCTTTTCATCTTGGAAAAATTAAATCATAAGAAAGGGGTGAGCTCAGATTGTTTGTAAGAATAACAATATAGTGGGAACTGTCATAAATAAGAACAAACATTTAAGGAAATGTATTAGACTTGAACACATTCCTTTTAAACATAAACTTCAACATTATATGGAAAGATAAATCAAATAATTCCATTTAATTATTCACATGGATATTATACTAGTCTAATAATCACATGTAATATCAATAGACAATTTCATAATGATGGAATGCATAATACCAAACTTCATAACCACATAGTCAAGGCCTTGTGCCAAGACTACAAATAAGAGTTTCTCAAGGCCCTGTGCCAAGACACTAGCTTGTCTCATGAGACCTACCGATGCATCGAGGACCTATAGAGGGCTCCACTCGTCACTTACTAAGTCCAGTTAATTCCTCATATGAAAGGGTGAATCATAATCTAAACATTCGTATTAAAACTAGAATAAAAAATGTCAATTCTTTAACTATAAACCATGAATGGTATAAAAGTATCACATCCACAGTCAAACACAACTCATTCAATACAATATAGAATATTGTATTATAATAAATTAATCTCGATCAAGAATAATGAAGTATATTGACATAGATGAAAATAATCATCATAACTATTTGAGATAAATATCCCCCTTTTTCTTGAAGACATTTAAAAGTAACACTATTTATCAAGAAGATGTTTTAAATAGATTTTTGAATCAATCTGTCCCATACCACATTGAAACTTTTAAAAATAATTTTAAATTTTAAAACATTAATGTCCATATAAATAAATCCTTAAACCCATGTTTAAAACATGGACATTAATGAGAAATATTTAGAAGAATAAATTTTTTAAACATTTAAAATGATATTTTAGTTAGAGTTCATAACCAAATGAGAGATGCTTGAATACAAATAATTGTGGTAATAAAAACTTAATAATATCATTAGAATAAACGGATTCATGATATATTATGTCAAATAATAGTATATACACCAAATAAAAGTGAATTTCCACATAACAATAAATAAGTCTAAATGGAATGTAAGTCGAGATGAAATTCCTTATAAATACCATATACTTAGGTTAAGGACAAATAAATAACATAATTATGTGTGAAAAATATAAATTCACTAAATATTATTGGATATTTAGTGTAAAACAATCATAGGACATTCACACATATTCTTGTAAAAACAACACCAATAACTTGGATGTTTAACTCAATGAATGAAAATTGAGTTAGGATTACCCTTAAAAGTTCATATCTATGGAATGTGAATTAATAAATGGAATGATTATGTGTATAAAAGGTATATCCAAAAAACAGGGAGTGGAAATTACTATATAAATAATAAATATTGATTCCACACATAATCTTGGAGTAAAATAATCAATGAAGTATACATAATTCCCAATGAGTGGAAATTGAAATTTGAAATTCACTTACCAATTTGGTAACATTCGAACATACACCCAATGAAGGTTGAATCATAAAATTAGAATGTAAATACCCACAAATTAATGTATATTACAGAAATAATAAAATTATGGGTAGTACATACACCACATAAAAGGAAATAGTGGTAATATAGCATGAATATCACGAGAATAAGAAATGAGATGAAAACCCATTACCATGTTGTAGTCAATTGAATCATATTACCAATAGTTAATATCCACCAAATTAATCACATACTACCATGAATATAATGAGAATATTTATAATATATATCAAATGATAGTACACAATACACCACATGCAATAAATAAGTGGCGAACAATGGAAATCACATGGAATTAAAAGTGAGATAAGAAACCCCTTACCTTGTAATTTCCCTTAGTATAGGGTAGTTTAACCACTTTTATAATGGTTAAATAATTTTTATTAAATTATAAAAGAACCTAATACATAAATATTATATCATATATGATCTTCTAATATTTCTCTGTTAATAATATTTCAGTAGTATCATCGTTTTGGTGTTAACTGGTTCGTTTTTATTTATATGCTTGGTTACGTAAGCCATGTTTGTTATGGATATGATGTATTTGATTCACATAAAGAATTAAATTATGCTCAGAAACATTATTTTTAATCATAAAATGAAAATTATTCTTGAATGATTATAATGGGGGAATGAATCTCATCGCGTTCGTAGAGATGGTAATCCGTACGTACACACGATTGACAATATAATTATATTGATGGTGAAATCGTATGAAATTGGATGTTATATCATATATAATGAATCATTATAATGATATGTTTATTATTTACATTAGTTATAATCTTTATTATTCCCATCAAAAATAATGAAGTGTTTGAATAACAAACTACACCACGACGTGGAGACGGTAAGTCGTACGTACACATGTATGGTGGCTTTGTTATTTATATTATGGATAGAATAACTAATATGATTATACCATATTTATAATAACATAAAAGTATGTAGAATTTAATGGATTTATTATTTTGGTATTGAAACAAAAAAGAAAGAGGAAGTGGAAGAATAAAGGATCATGACAGAGGGTGGGGAAATTATTACCTCTTCCTTGGGTGTTTCCTTTTGAGTTGATCAGAAGGGCTCCTTAGTTTAGTTTCTGATCAAAGTAAGGACTGAAGGTTGATTTGAGAGAAGTTGGGAGGATATTAGGGTAGGATTTGGCAGATCCAAATAGATTTGGAGGTGTGAAATTAAGAGAAGGAGAAGTACACATTTATAATAGAGGTGAGGGTCACTTTAGGAAAAACTTGAAATATTATTTTATAATAAATTCATTTTCAGTTTCTAATGGCACCAAAATGTTTTATTTCTATGATAAGGTGAGTATGGGACAAAACACTCTCAACTAATTTTTTTGACAAGTTTAGGTTACCATTTTAACATTATCATTTAGATTTAACTCTTAGTTAAATAGTTTAACTTTTATCATGTCTTCTTGTATTCTTACACTATATAGTTAATAAAATTTCTCTAAACTATAAATAGAACTTAAAGTGGTTAATTAATGAAATAAGAAATATTATTTATGCCCTTTGGATGAACCTTAGATTTTTATGAATTTTATATCAGTAAATAATATAGCATTTGTTTTAAGAACTCGTTTATGTCAATTTTGACATTATTCAGTATTTGGTTTTTGTGAAAATCATAAAAACATGATTACTTCAAAAAAAATATTTAATAAACCATAAAAAGTCATATTAACCTATAAAATTAGTGGAATTCCTCAAAAGACTCCATTTAAATTTATTTGGTTATTTATAATATCAATTATTATAATCTTTCATTAATAAGGTAATTACTGTATCATCATTGTGTCATAAATAAATTTAATTATCTAATGTCTAAAAATTATAAATAAAATACCATTATATTGGAAATATTTCTAGATTTATAGTTGAATTTATCTTATGTACAACCCTATATTAGTAATGGTTTATTTATTAAACATTGAAATTGACTCTTTTAACTCTTCTTTAAATAAAATAATAATAAATGTTCTAATCTAATACCATTGGACCAAATAAGAGCATATTTTATTCCTAATGTTATTTTTGGTCTAATTAAACTTATCCAATAGAATTAGGACATGTTTTAGGATAATTACAATATCAATTTTTACCCTTAATTACCCTATTTACTTTTAATCGCGATAAATAAAAGTCAAAAGTTAATGTTAACCTAAAATTATTTTCACCTTATTGAACAACATTATACATACTGATGTCTACCGGGTCTCTTGGATTTTTGAAATTCAATTCAAAGAAGCGGTAAAATTATGTTTTATGAAAATTTGTAAATGCTCCTAGAAGATGGGTAAAAGACGGTAAAAAGTTCAATAAAATATTATAGATCCAATTTTATTGTAAAATGACTCCAATGAGTTAAATTGAACTTATATAAGTATTAATTATCTATTTTGACTTAATTAATTTAAATATAATAAAAATTTATATAAATAAAAAGTCATTTTTAAACTATAACGAAGTTTTTTCACTATTCATCTAAAATTGAATGTTTTTAGGAAAATACCAAAAATTCACCCTAAGATAATTATGATATTCTGAGTTAAAAAATGAATTATATTTTACCAAATTCAAAACATTTATGTTTCATTAATTAATTTAAAATTAATTCTTATTGTCAAAAATTTAAAGAAGGTTTTCAAAAAGTAAAAACTATAAAAATATTGAAAAGTTTTTATGTAAAATTTAAATGTGAAATTAATTATAATGACCAAAATTCTATTAAATGATAAAAATATAATATAAATATAATTCTGGACCATTAAAATTTATAAATTATCCCCATAAATTATTTCAATTAAAAATGTTTTTTTCAATAACAATTTTGTATTTTTCAGTACTCATCAAAGATTAAATGTTATCAGAAAAGTACCAAAAATTTATTCAAAATAAATTTTTATGTCCTGATTCAAAAGAAGAATTTAATTTTATTAAATTTAGTATATTAAATTGTCAAATATTGGTTTCAAAAAATGTTTTCCATTAAAAGGTTGTAAATTTGCATTCTTTGAAAAATACTTATTTTATCTGAAAAAATGAATTTGTTCTTATATTATGTCTATGAAACACATAATATGGATTCTAAAATTATATGGAGTATATAAAATTCAAAATTCAGCTAACACTATTCATAACCACTTTTGAACGATGAGTGTGGTAAGTTGTGGTGTGCTCAAACTAGGTGTTGCGTGTAGCATATGCTATTGAATTATTTTAAAGAAAATAACATACTATGAAATATTGGGGTGTTACATCAAATCCATGGACAAAATATTATTTATTCATCAGAATATTTTATTATTATTCATATTAAATTGATATCAATTGAATGATAAATATTAAAACTAGGTAATTCAATCTCAAAACAGTATTTCACGCCTTTGCAATGATTGATATACCAGAAAATGGAAAATAAAAAAATTTAAATGATTCATGTACAGTGTAAAAATTTCATGGATTGGATTCTTTGATACACATGATAGTTATAAAGTAGTTCAATACAAATGAAATGAAGTGGTTTGGCCAAAACATACTCCACCAGAGAAATATTCCATTTTTTCTTTGATCCAAAGGTACAAATATCTCTCAAAGATTGTCTCTAAATAATAAAAATCTATTACACTGTAAAGACCCAGAAATTTCGAGGAATTTTTTTTAATGCTTGAAATTTTACGAGTCTGTGGCTTCTAACGACGCTTGATTCCGAGGCTCGGCGTGCCCAGAATCAATTTCTGAAGTTTAGCTCGGGTACGTTCAGTAAATGAACAAGTGGTTTTTTCTATCTCTTGAACCAGTACTCGGAATTAAAATCCGAGGGCACCGATGAACTCAAAATGCCGGTAATTTCTTAACGTGATCCTTACCATAGTTGTGTTCTAAATGGAGGAGAATTTAATTATTGGGGGTTTATTTAAGAAGTAAATAAAAATTGTCAGAACAATTTTTATTTTATAAACAGGTCATTCCCTCTCATGGGTAGTTAAGGTTGGGGCCCACAGCCACCTAAATACTCAAGTTTGGATGTTAGTGAGGTGGGGCCCACACAAGCCCCAACTATTAAATTTCCCCTAAACTCATTAAAATCCCTTATTAAATTGGAACCCCCCCATTAAATGAAAATACCTCCACCTCACTCCATTAATTCTTGTCAACCCATATTTCAATGAGGATCCTTTTTCATTCCCCCCTTTTTTATTTAATTTCCAACATGTTTAATAAATGGGGACCTTCCCTCTGCCTTCCTTAATTGATTGTCAACACGTTTAATTTAATGTGATGATTTAATTTTGGGAGAGTAGATTCGCGTGTGTAACAAAATAATAGGAGGAGCCTATTATTTTACTAAGGGGGAGAACTTCTGTCATGCGAGAAAGATCAAGAGAACTCTTGAGGTTTTGGAAGAACATCAGCCTCCGACGAAGAACGACGAAGAATGCTGATTCCACGAAGAACAACGACGCACCACCAATCCTCTTCTCCACGACCATAGAGGAGACACTGCTTCCTCCTCGGCGCACTCCGACGATGCCTACGAACCCTTTCCTCGCGACGTCGTCTACCGTGACACCGACGTTCGCCTTCAATTGTTGAGGTAGGGGAATTTTTATATTTCATTATGTGATCTATACCCTCATCTTGGCATGTAATTGTTGGGTGATGTTTTAAAACACTAAAATGGTGGGTACGGACTAATGAACAAGTAAGAACCCACCGCTATTATTATTCTTCATGCGCGGAATATTTGGAGAAAACGAAGCAGGACCACATGGCGATTGGAGGCCTTCACGGTGATGTATGGGTCCCGAGATGACCGCAGCCGCAGATGGGACTAAAATCGAACCACCGGAATGAATAGGTTGGCCCGCGGAAGCCCCCGGCGCGACCATAGGTGCACCGGCGCACCGCCGGCAGAAGCCCGCCATGGCTGCGAGGGTGGGATCCCGCGACCCCGTGGGATCCAGGGGAACCAGCAGCACCACCCTGGCACCGTGTCCGCAGAAAGCGGGGGTTGTGCCCCCCTCTCAGCTCGCTGGTCAAGCCAGCGCACCCCCCCCCCCCCCCCCCCGACCGGGCCAAGGTGGGTCGCGCGGACCGGGCCGCGGCCAGCCGGGCCAGACCCGGACACTATTCGGGCCGACCCATGGGGGCTTGGGTCGGGTCGGGTCGGGCCCAGACCCCCCACTTCGGACCGTTTTCGGTCTTTTTCCCATAACTTGAGCTACGGACCTCTGATCGACACACCGTAAATTTAGTAGGAATCCTTGGATCAAGAAAATCATTTCAGTATATTACACTCGAGGATTCAGAAAAGTTTGTGTATGGTTGAGTTGGTTCGAACCCGACACTAACCGGGCCCTTGGAGCGGAAACACTTATAACTTAAGGACCGGACGTGTGTTTGATGTTTCGTCAACTGCGTTGAATTCCTCTTGATGAGACGGTCCTTTTGGCTTACTCTTATTGGTGTTTGGATGCAGCTGGAGTATGGTCGCGTTGGATTTAGTTTAAAAACCAACCGGGTCCCTGGGACGGAAAAGCCAATAACTCTCAGACCGGGCACCCGATTGACGCACCTTCTGTCATGTTGGATTTATTTTGATGAGATAGAACTTTGGGATCTGTCAACTCTGGACTTCATGAAATTTGACGTATCGACTCTTTTTTTCGAGGAGTGGACCCTCCCGGAATCGAGCATTTTGTTTGCGGGAACCCTAGAGCTGGCTGCGACTGCATCAACTACTATACTGGAATCCTCTATGGGTTCGACAGCGACCACTACCATACTGGGATCCTCCGTGGTTTCGACAGTGATGACTACTGTTCTTGTATCCTGTGTGGGTCTGGCAGTATTGACCTCTGTACTTGTATCCTATGTGGGTCCCGCAGAGTAGTTGGTCTTGTATCGTGTGTGTGTCCAACAACTTAGCTGGACTTATATCATTTGTGGGTACGACAGATTAGATGAACCAGTAGATACATCTGATCATCTCTATCGCTATATAAAAAATGTTTACCTGTGCGAGCTAAGTCTTGACTTCAATCATTATCATCGATGTGACTGACTTTCTTTCCTGTGTGAACTGGGTTGTGTTTTCATGTGTGGATTGGGTTGTGTTTTCCTGTGTGGACTGAGTTGTGCTTTCCTTTGTGGACTGGGTTGTGCATGGGCATGAGAGTTGGAGCCGATTTGTAAATGATGACTTAGGTATATGTATGGTCATATACCTAAGTGTAGTCAGTTGATACTTCGTGATTGTATCTTTCCTTTGTGGTTTATCCTTCGTGGATTCTAAGAGACCTTCAGGGGTCTTGGGGTCCCTACTGAGTATCGTATACTCACCCCTCCACATGCTATGCCCACACTACGTTGTATTGGATACAGACGACGGACAACACTGATAATGGTGGAGTCTTGTGAAGCTGGACGGTACCCAGAGGTGGACCACCTGGAGAGACGTACATGGAGCGGACGGCCGAACCCGAGGAGTTGAGAAGACTATTTGTACCCACCCTTCAGGTGGGATTTCCGGAGGATGGCTCGGTGCAACCATTTTACATACAGTTGTTGTACATTCCTTTCAGTTTTACTTTACTTTGAGTTGGGTTTGTATACTCTCCCATTTACTTTTCATCACTTACCTTGTACCCATTTCTACTTAGTGCTTACTTCACTTGCGTACTCTGTTGTGTTTTTGTTTACTTTATAAAAAAGGAAATTCCTTCCCTTTTTCGGGATTTACGCTTTGGTTCTAGTCGCTAGCCCCTGGCCTCTTGAAGGTGGGCTTGAGGTACTCACGACACATGCCCCGAGGATGGGTTGTGACAAATTGGTATCAGAGAAGTCGGTTCTACCATAGAACTCATGACTCTGATCTTTCCTTTCTATGAAGAAATATTTTTAAGAGTATTTAGTGTGGTTTTTAGTCCAGGGAGTCCAGTGTTGGTGCAGCGGGCGATGTATCCATACACCAGGACCCTGATCTCTGATTTCCGACTCAGTGCACGAAAAAAATTATTGCATGTGTGTTTCCTTTCAAAAATTTTCTTTCTGATTACTTTGTGTCAGCCCACCATGTATACTGTTTGACCGTGGCACACCTGTTTCTTTTCAGTATGGCCCCACAAAGGCAGCCATCTAGGGTTCCTAGTTACGTGCGTGATAGTAGCCCACCGAGCGATGAGGCCTTTGTGTAGGTCCCAATTATAGTGGAGGCACCAGCGGTACCTCTACCCACTGAGCCACCAATGCTACCAGCCCCAGCGATGGAGAGCGCTCACCACCTAAGCGTGTTGCATGAGTTTCAGAGGCAAAGGCTGCCCAGGTTCCATGGAGAGGATTGGTTGGAGGCTATCGTTAGAGTCTTCATATTGGTTGGGACACCAGCATACATTATGGTGATCCTTGTCGCGAGTCTCCAGCACGCAGAAATAGGTAGATTGTGGAGCCTGATGCTTTAGGTTCACGACAAGGAATCACTACTATGGATGGACTTCGAGAGCCTCTTCCGCTCGGAGCTTGTTCCAGCCACCCTCCATGTGGTCCGCATCTAAGAGTTACTACATATGTGACATGGTAGCTTGATAGTAGCCCAGTACTCGGCAATATTTACCGACCTCTCGTGCTACTCCACGGAGATGGTTCTGGACCCATTATTCTAGGCCTGGACCTTTGACCAGGGAATGAGGCATGAGATTAGAGCTTCGACAATTCCCCTCAGCATGCCGACGTAGGCGGGGGTGCTGGAGCGAGCCCTGTTAGTGGAGAGATTTCTCACCGAGCATCCACCAGAAGCGAGACCCACCACAGGACGGCACAGAGCGGACTCTTCTGCAGCTGGCAGTCGACAAATATCGCAGGGGTCCATGCGGACCAAGCTGTCAGGTGGGCGACCTCAGGATACAGGTTCAGTTGTGCAGGACACACGACGCATAGCCAGCCTTACGACGAGCAGACAGTGATATGCATGCGGCGAGCAGGGCCACATGGCTCGTGACTGCCCAACATGCCAGGAAGATGAGCAGAAGACAGTGGAGGGACCTCCCAGGCAGAGGCAGAGGTTCAACCATGGTGGTCCGTAGGGAGAAGGAGGAAGAGGTAGAGGAGATGGCCGAGTAGTGAGTGGTGGACGACGCTTCAAGGATCTACCACCACCACCCCCAGGAGGTCAACCCTGTCCACAGGGAGCTGGCGGGAAGAGGCAGGCTCTGCTCCAGGTATTGGAGGCTTAATACCAAGGTGCACCTGAGATGATTCAAGGTACTATCTCTGTCTAATCCACCCTTGCTGCAGTTATTATAGACATAAGTTCTAGTCATTATTTTGTTTTCGTTGCCCTTGTTTGGAGCTCATAGATTCCGATGGAGTCGTTGGCTCGATCTTTACAGCTAGTGACTCTTACGAGAGTAGACTCGATGATTATGCACTGGTTTTGGTAGTGTGAGCTCACTCTAGGAGGCGAGAGCTTTGGCTGGGATCTTCTTGTAGCAGCGTCGAGGCCTTACGACGTCGTCTTGGGTATGGAATGGTTATCTACAGTCCATGCTCAGATTGACTATATTAGGCACAAGGTGCGGTGTGTTCGCATGGATGGGACAAGGTTCACCTTCACCAGCGATAAGGGAACCTTCGTAGCACAGGATGGACTCACGCAAAGGATAGGGCAGCCGACCACACATTAGTTGGCTAGTCTCATCCTCAGAGAGGTTGATGTGCAGAGTCTAAGTTTTCCAGTTCTGGTGGATCAGTATGAGGACATTTTCCCCAAAGATGTTCCAGGACTACCTCCTCACAGGGAGGTAGATTTCTACATAGACCTGTACCCCGGGACATCACCGATATCTACTCCGGCATATCGGATGGCTCCTGCCGAGCTTCGTGAGTTGTGGGTACAGCTGGAGGACTTACAGGGGGAAGGTTTCATCCGACCGAGTGTTTCACCCTAGACATCTCTAATTCTATTCGCCAAGAAGGCGGATGGGGGATTGTTACTGTGTTTCGACTACCGTCTCCTTAACCAGGTGACCGTGAGGAACATGTATCCGATTCTGAGTATTGATGACCTCTTTGATCAGCTCAAGGGGGCACGGTTGTTCTCAAAGATAGACCTCAGGTCGGGAAATCATCATCTCTGAGTTCGGGATGAGGATGTGCAAAAGACGGCCTTCAGCTGTCGGTATGGACACTACGAGTTCGTGGTCATGCCCTTTGGTGTGACCAATGCTCCAACAGTGTTCATGAGTCTAATGAACAAGATCTTCCATCCCTACCTCGATCTATTTGTCATAGTCTTCATTGACGACATACATATTTAATCGACTACCGAGGAGGTGCACGCCTACCAGTTACGGGTTGTACTGGATACACTCCAAGAGAACCAGATTTATGGTAACCTCTAGAAGTTCCAGTTCTGGCATCAAGTGGTTCACTTCTTGGGGAACGTCATCTTAGAGGCGGGATTTGTAGTGGATCTCGTGAAGATCGAGACAGTACTTTCTTGGGAGCCACCCTGGAGCGTGACGGAGGAGAAGAGTTTCCTGGGTCTGGCTGGGTACTATCGGAGATTTGTACCAGACTTCTCCAGAGTTACAGCACCACTTACAGCTTTGATGAAGAAGGGGAAACCCTTCGTGTGGTCAGACAGGTGTCAATAGAGATTTTAGTAGCTGAGGTGGATATTGACCAGTGAACCCATCTTGAGGCTGCCGGAGGAGGGTGCAGGGTAGGTATTTTACTATGACACATCAGGGACCGGACTCGGGTGTGTCCTGATGCAGGAGCGAGCAGTGATCTCTTATGGTACACGGCAGTTGAGGCAGCATGAGCAGAACTGCACTACCAATGACCTGGAGTTAGTAGTAGTGGTCTTCTCCTTGATGATGTGGAAACACTATCTGATGGGCAAGCACTTTACAGTATACTCTGACCACCAGAGTCTTAGGTACATTTTCTCACAGAAGGACCTGATCCTGAGACAATAGCGATGGCTCGAGTTCCTCCAGGATTATGAATTTCATATTGTCTATACTCCTGGGAAGGGAACATTGTGGCTAATGCTCTCAGCAAAAGATTGGGAATTCAGTTACTTGGAGAGGCAACAGAGCAGTTAGCCTCTTTTCAGATATCCTTCATGGATAGAGATGAGGCAGTCTACCGACAGTCCCTCACAGTCACTCCTCCACTACTTCAACGGGTCAGAGAGGAACATCATGGGGACGTTGACTGTGAGATGTGACGTGCTCATGTTCCCACAGGAAAGACTCCTTATGTATTTTCTGATGGGGGATAGCAGGTCATCCTCTTCAGGGGACTTACCATGGTACCAGTTGCATAGAAGGGGGAAGTGGTGAGGGAGATTCACACTAACCCACTAGTGGTACAACCTGGAGTAGCGAAGATGTACTAGGACCTCAGACGAAAGTACTAGTGGCCTGGTATGAAGATGCATGTAGCAGTGTTCGTTTCACGATGTCTCACATTCCTGCAAGTGAAGGCGGAGCATCAGGTACCAGCTGGCTTGGTACAACCCTTAGAGGTTCCGGAGTGGATGTGGGATGGGATATCCATGGATTTTGTGACGAAGCTCCCACATACTTCAAGAGGACACGACACCATTTGGGTGATCGTAGATTGACTCACATAGTCGTCCCACTTCCTACCAATCAGATAGTAGGTCTCAGTATAGATCTTAGGATGCCTCTACATTCAATATAGCATACGGCTTCATGGTGTGCCATCAACTATCATCTATGATTGAGATTATCACTTTACTTCCCGACATAGGAAGGTTTTGTAGGTGGCTTTTGGGATGCAGCTATGCCTGAGCACTGCCTTTCACCCTCAGACGGATGGCCAGATCGACTGGACCATTCAGACACTCGAGGACATGCTCTGGGCATGTTTCCTTGATGTTGGTCACAACTGGGAGGATCACCTACCCTTGGTGGAGTTTTCATACAACAACAGCTACCACTCCACCATCGGGATGGCACCATACGAGGAACTGTACGACCGACCTTGCAGATCACCTCTATGTTGGACTGACCCGGGGGAGTCAACACTCGTAGGACCATAGATGGTTCTGGCTATGACGGAGAAGGTGTAGTTTATCCAGGAGCAGATGAGGACTGCATAGAGCGGACATAAGACACTGGAGTTCGAGGATGGCTTCCATGTTTTCTTACTGGTCTCACCTCGATGTGGATTACAAAGATTTGGTCGGGGAGGCAAGTTATCTCCACGCTTTATTGGATCATTCCATGTCCAAAGCAGGGTAGGTGAGGTGGCTTACCACCATGACATTCCACCTCAGTTGCACCGGGTGCACGAAGTCATCCACGTATCTCAGCTGAGGAGATATGTGCAGGACCCGACGCATATCATTGACCACGGGGATCTGGGCATCGATGGCGGGGAGACTTTTGCGGAGGTCCCGGTGGATATTGAGGATCCACAGAATCGGGTCCTACATGGATGGTCGATTCCTCTAGTGCGCATTTGTTGGCAGCACGGGAACGTCCAGGAGAGCACATGGGAGCGGGAGGCTCAGATTCATGCTCAATACCCTCATTTTTTCTCTAGTTTATGATGTAGCATTATGATGAAGTAAAGATTTGAGGTGGGAGAAATGTAAAGAACCAGAAATTTCAAGGATTTGTTTTTAAAATTCTTGGAATTTTACGAGTCTGTGTCTTCTAACGGCGCTTGATTCCGAGGCCCAGAGTGCCCGGAATCAATTTCTGAAGTTCACCTCGAGTACGTTCAGTAAACGTAGGAGCGGGGTTTTCAATATTTTGAATCATTACTCGGAATTAAAATCCGAGAGAACAGATGAACTCACAACACCGGTAATTGCTTAACGTGATCCTTACTGTAGTTGCATTCTCAATGGAGGAGAAGTTAATTATTGGGGGTTTATTTAAGAAGTAAATAAAAATTTTCGGAACAATTTTTATTTTATAACAAGGTCATTACCTCCCATGGGTAGTTACGGGTGGGGCCCATAGCAACCTAACTACCCAAGTGTGGATGCTAGAGAGGTGGGGCTCACACAAGCCCCAATAATTTAACTTCCCCTAAACTCATTAAAACCCCTTATTAAAATGGCAACCCCCCCATTAAATGCCAATCTCTCCACCTCACTCCATTAATTCTTTTCAACCCATATTTTAATGAGGATCCTTCCTCTTTCCCCCATTTTTTATTTAATTTCCAATGCGTTTAATGAATGGGGACCTCCACTCTCCCTTTCTTAATTGATTGTCAACACGTTTTCTTTAATGTGGTGATTTAATTTTAGTAGAGTGTCTTTGCGTGTGTAAAAAAATAATATGAGGATCCTATTATTTTATTAAGAGGGAGAGCATTCAATGTGTGAAGAAGATCAAGAGAACTTTTGAGGTTTTGGAAGAAAGTCGGCCTCCGAAGAAGAATGACGAAGAATGTGGATTCCTCAAAGAACAATTATGCGCCACCAATCCTCTTCTCCGCAACAAGAGAGGAGACACCTCTTCCTCCTTGGTTCACTCCAACGACACCTACGAACCCCTTGTCGTGACATCGTCTACCTCGACACCGATGTTCATCTTCAATTTTTGAGGTTGGAGAATATTTATATTTCATCAAGTTATCTATTCCCTCGGTGAGGCGCGTAATTGTCGGGTGATGTTTTGAACCACTAACGTGGTGGGTGTGGACTAACAAACAAGTCCGAACACACCGCTATTTTTGTTCTTGATATGCAGAATATTTAGAGACAATGAAGCGGGACTTCAATGGAGATTGGAGGCCTTCGTAGTGATGTACGGGTCCTGAGATGATTGCAGGCGCAGACAGGAGTAAAATCGGACCACCAGAATGACTCTAGTGGCCTGCAGAAGCCCCCGGCGGCACGGGTCACCGACGGCCGGAGTCGGCGGTCGGCAACGGCGGGCAGCCTGGAGGCGGCGGCGCCCCGGCGCACCGCTAGAAGAATCCCACTGCGGATGAAGCCGCGGTGGTGAGGGTGGGATCCCACGGCCGCTCGGGATCCAGGGGAGCCAGCGGCGCCACCCAGGCACCGCGTCCGCGGAAAGCGGGGGCCGCACCCCCCGCTCGGCTCGTTGGCCAAGCCACCGCACCCCTCTGGCCGGGCTGGGGTGGGTCGCACGGATTGGGCCGCACCCCACTGGGCCATCCCGCGCCCTATCGGGCCGGGTCACACCCTCCTGGGCCATACCCGGTTCAGGCCGACCAAGGGGGTTGGGGCAGGTTGGGCCGGGCCCAGACCCCCCCCCCACTTCATACCGTTTTCGGTCTTTTTCCCATAACATGAGCTAAGGACCTCCAATCGATGCACCGTTAGTTGCGCTGAAATCCTTGGATAAATAAGATCATTTAGGTATATTACACTCAATGTTTCGACAATTTTTGGGTATGGCCGGGTTGGTTCGAACCCAAAACCAGCTGGGCCCTTGGAGTGAAAATGCTTATAACTTAAGGATCAGACGTCTGTTTGGCGTGCCGTCAACTGCGTTGAATTACACATGATGAGATAGTCCTTTTGGATTACTCCACTTGAGGTTTGGATGCATTTGGAGTACATTTGGGTTGGTTTTAGTTTAAAAATCAACCAGGCCCCTGGAAAGAAAAAGCCAATAACTCTCAGACCGGGCGTCTGATTGACACATCGACTATCACGTTGGGTTTCTTTTGACAAGACAAGAACTTTGGGATACATAAACTCTGGAATTCATGACAGTTGATGTATCGAATCTTTTTCTCGAGGAGCGGACCCTCCCTGAATTGATCATGCTGTGTTCCAGAACCCTAGAGCTGGCTGCGACTGCATCGACTACTGTACTTGAATCCTCTGGGGGTTCGACAACAATGAATAATGTACTGGGATCCTCTGTGGGTTCGACAGCGATGACTACTGTTCTTGTATCCTTTGTGGGTCCGACGGTATTGACCTTTGTACTTGTATCCTATGTGGGTCTGGCAGAGTAGCTGGTCTTGTATCCTGTGTGGGTCTGACAGCTTAGCTGGATTTGTATCCTGTGTGGGTAGGGCAGCATAGATGAATCAGTGGCTACATCTGATGATCTCTATATCTATACGAAATATGTATACTTGTGTGAGCTGAGCCTTGACTTCAATCATTATCATCGATGTGACTGACTTTCTTTCCTATGTGGACTCGGTTGTGTTTTCCTGTGTGGACTAGGTTGTTCTTTCCTTTGTGGACTGGGTTGTGCTTGGGCTCGAGAGTTGGAGCCGATTTGTAAATGATGGCTTAGGTATATGTATGGGTATATACCTAAGTAGAGTCGGTTGATACTTCATGATTGTATCTTTACTTTTTGGTTTAACCTTCATGGATTCTGAGAGACCTTCGGGGGTCTCGGGGTCCCTACTGAGTATCGTATACTCACCCTTGCACAGGCTATGCCCGCACTACATTGTGTTGGATGCAGACGAAGGACATCACTAGTCGAGGTGGAGGCTTGTGGAGCTAAACGGTACTCGGAGGTGGACCACCTGGCGGGACGTACACGGAGCGGACGGCCAGACCCGAGGAGCTGAAGAGACTATCTGTACCCACCCTTCAGGTGGGATGTCTGGAGAACAACTCGGTGCTACAATTTTACATTCTACTGTTGTACTTTCCTTTTAGTTGTATTGTACTTTAAGTTGTGTTTGTATACTGGCCCCTTTACTTTTCAGCACTTACCATGTACCCGGTTTTACTAAGTGCTTACTTCATAAGCGTACTCTATTGTGTTTTTGTTTACTTTATAAAAAATACAATGCCTTCCCTTTTTTGGGATTTACGCCTTGGGTGCTAGTCACCATCCCCTGGCCTATGGAAGGCAGGCTTGGGATCGTCACGACACGGGCCCTGACGATGGGTCGTGACATACACAACACACCCAAATTATTTTTTCACCTTAATAAATTTTTTATATGAAAAGTAATTTTCTCACTCGCCAATGATCTCATCCACTACTAGGCTGGTTTAGGTCAAAGTCTCACATTCCATCATATAATATCCCTTTATGTGAGATACTTGGTATGGACTCAGAGTCACCATGAAATGAGTGATACATGGAATTCCATTATGGGTTGCCTTGGATAGACTCACTAGTTCTGGTTAGATTAAATACACATATAGATACCCTTGGGATTATTTATAAATTTCATTATATGGGATTTAGAATTCACCTTTGTATTTAAGAAATTGTTTGTTGGTGAATATGTGATGCCTCTTATTTATTTTATGAGCATGATTGAATGATGACATTGAAATTTGACTGCCAAGCCAATGCACATGCTTGGGTTCTATTTACCTTGGTTGATTCATTCATTAAGGCTTATGTGTTTACCATATATCTCATACAGGAACCTCGGTTTAGACATCCGGCTTAGGCTAAAGCTAGCGGTATCAGTCAGGTATCCATTTAGGAACTCAGGCCAAAGTATTTATTCAATTATTTAATTATTTCCCTAAATTTATTATATATAGTGCACTGTTAATCTATTGTTCACATAAAATTGATTGATCTAGACACTAAAAGTGGTGGCCTACTGAGATTGTATCTCACACCCTGATTTGGCCACCTATGTCACCCAAGAAGAATTCAGGATTGTAGGTATTAGTAATGGGAAGTGTGTCTGTTTCGATGCTTGATTGTTCTTCTAAGTTGGAGCATGAGGTAGAGGAACGATCCTATGCTCATGATTTTTGTAGTAGTAATTTTTTCATTTTTTTATATTTTTGCATCATTTAGTATATGATTTTATCCAATTATTTTCGTTCACTTTCATTTTTTTTATATAATCATGATATCATCACCATTTTGTATCAAATTTTTATTTAGCTTCCTATAGTTATTTATTTATATTGTTTGTGTTTATTTAAATTATTTCTACTACTAGTTACTTACTACTTTTTTTGCTTACTCTAATTTATGAGGGTATAGTCTCCCCATGTACACATCCTAGGTGATCACATCTAGTTAGTGGATTCTGGTGTTTGGGGAGGTGCACTTGAGGTTTTATGTCCACCGTCTGAGGGTACTGTTATGTGCCACTCATGGAAGGATCCAACAAAGTTGTATCAGGGCATTTTTTCCTATTTTTTTGTCTTACTATTTGGGGTTAGAGAAGTGACTAGGACACTCACATTTGGTAATGATCCTATTCCTAGGATTATCCTACCCACGTATAGGGGAAACCAAAATTTCTTATGATGGGTAAAATCTGTTATGCTTGTGCTATTACAATTCTATGGATTTTACAATTGGGGGACTCACTTTCTTTGGGCCATTAATATTATTTAAAAAAAATTAACCATATGATATTTCTTTTACCATTTTCCAATCATATGAAAGTGTATTAATCATGAATCATACTAGGCCTAATAAGAATATAATTTCATGCATTATGGCATGCCATATTTACTATTCAACACAAATTTCCTATGTTTCATGTGATTTCTTTTTGTGACTTATTTTTCATTTATTATTACATATAGAAAATTTAAAATTCATCATGTAGGAACGTGTTATGACCTTGATTGAGTGTATTCACAATTTCAATTTAAAAGGTTTATAGGCCCTTATAAAGTGGAATGGTGATCCACCTAATTAAATCATTTAAAGAGAATTTAAATACATAAATTAATCAAAATTAATACCACTTTTGTAATGAATTTTTTACCTTATATGTGGTAATGTGACACTTTGTCCTTACCAGACGTAGTAGCGGGTAGTGGGATGTGATTCCAGTGAAATTTCTGGGAGATTTTCTTACCACCTAGGGCTTCCCTTGGGAGCAAGTAGAGAGGTATGTATCATTTTTATAAGGTTGTCATGTATGTAATTTATTTAACAATTTCCTTATCAATTATAAATACTATATAAGGAGTGTGTTTGTAAAATTTTAGTGTTATTCCACCATGATGACATCGCAATGTATTATCCGAGAGTGGTGATGAGGATTATCCTATGGTGGTGGGACCTGCAACACTTGTATAACATCCTATAGTTCCACTTGAGGCACCTTATATTGATCTTCCACTAAGTGAAAATGATCAATTCCATGGATGATTTCTTTAGTTCATCCAGTCTGTTCAGGGTGCTCCTCGGCCTGTCTCTTCTATGGCAGAGCTTACTCGGGGCTTTTAGTAACAACATCCTCTGACCTTTTCGGGGGATGATGTACCTCATGCTATCGAATAATTTCTATGAGACATGGTATCTATCATCGACAATCTATAGACACCTATAAAGAGGAGGGTCAATCTCACTACCTACATGATATGTGATTACTCTATGCACTGGTATGATGATATCACTCAGGCCAAGCATCACTAGGGTATGGTCTGAGCAGACTTTCATAAATCCTTTCATTATCAATTATTCCTACAGATTCTATGTGAAGACCATGATAGAGAGTTCATTCATCTTCATAAGGGAACTATGAAGGTGCTAGATTATTCTTCTCGTTACACCGAACTCTAGTGTTTTACCCCATCTCTAGCCGATGATGAGCTTACTATTGCAAGGTGTTTTGAGGATGGGTTTGGTTATGATATTTGATCATAAGGGATTTTATTTTGGTTGAATACCATTAAATATATAATAAACAATGACCAAATTACTTAGCAAAATATAAGATAGGATGGTAAAGTGATCTAGGTTGTTTCAGTTCTAAAGTAGGGAAATAGTTTTTCTGGTAGTAGGATGTTCCATTAGAGGGTCCGCGTGAGGACAGTTCCATCTAGGGTACATGAATTGAAAGTTCCATATAGTGTCACCATTGTTGAAGGCAAGGTCATAAATATCCTTAGTACATGATGAATCTAATCGAATTCCAAACTTGTGGAAGGATGGCTCACCTTCATCACTTCTACCAGACTTTCCCTCCAGCATCTAGTGAATGAAGATCCATACCAGCACCTCTATCAAGTACATGATCCAAAAATTCACATCAGGCAGGGATTATGACTTCTAGAAGCTTATCATAATGATTTGGTAACGGGTGTGTCCAAGGTAGTCAAGCCCTATTGCTTTAGTGACAACATGGTGGATCTACTCAGGTTAGCAAGAGAGCATCACAGAAGCATGGTTCAAGAAATATTTATGCAGTGCAACAATTTCATTAGGAACATAATTCAAGTAAATCAATGGTTAGAGGTACTATTCTAGTATCCTATACTTTAGTTTCTAGCCTTTTGATATAGGTGCATCACCCTCCTTTATATCTTCTTCGGTTGTGGAAAGCTTGGTTCTTTTAATTGAGTACTTATATGGTGCCATGTCTCTCGACACACTGTTAGGAGTCAGAAAATAGGGTATACACCAGTGCCCAAAGTGCCCCTTGAAATAGGTGGGTTCTATTTCTTATGGATTTTCTTCTTCCTCGATATGACTAGCTTTGATGTCACTCTCGGTATGGATCATCTTATGCCTTATCATGACCATGTAGATTTATATTGCCACCAAGTGTCCTTCACATCACTCGAGGGAAACATGTATATCCATAAGGGAGTATGAGACATCCAGGTAAGTCAAGATAGACCCAATCATATAGGTCTAGACAGGGTGATAACTTAGATGGTGAGTCTCCTTATGAGAGATCAAAGATAAAATTACTATAATTCCCTCCTATAGTTGATTGTTTCAGGGATGTCTCCCATGACGATTTCTTCAGATTATCTCATGAGTGGGAGGTTGAGTTCACCATAGAGCTAGTTTTAGGTGTTGAACCATTGTCCATTCCTCTCTATATAATGACACCTATATAGCTCCAAGAACTCAAGAATGAGATTGAATATATAGAGGAAAAAAGGGTTTTATACACACCAACATATCACCATGTGGTTATTATATCCTTTAAACCTATAAGGAAGACGGTACCCTTATATTGTGCATGGATTACCGCCAACTGAACCAGCTTATAGTGAAGAACTTGTATCCATTGACTAATATAGATGAATTATTTCAATAGATCCAAGGAGAAACTATTTTATCTATGATTTATTTGAGGTCGGGCTACCACCAGGTTCATGTGATACCATCATACATACCACGCACAACATTCTGGAGTAGGTACGACTTGTATGATTACATTATTATGTTTTCTATCTTGATGAATGTGATGATAGTCTTTATAGATTTGATGAATTAGGTTTTATACCCATATCATGATTCATTTTTGATATTCATAGTAGATGACATCTTAATATAGTTGTTATCTAGAAAATTACATGATAATCATATTGAGATCACAATGAATAAATTTAGAGAGCATCCGCTATATGCAAATCATAGCAAATTTATCATTTGGATCAGTAA
This sequence comes from Viscum album, assembly GCA_963277665.1. NCBI lineage: Eukaryota > Viridiplantae > Streptophyta > Magnoliopsida > Santalales > Viscaceae > Viscum > Viscum album. Next base: position 192,960,148 of record OY728157.1, on the reverse strand, counting down.
GGTTTAATTCAATGGTCATATTATATCTGAGGTGGGCGTGTCATTTGACCTATAAAAGGTGAGAGTCGTTGTTTTCTAGGAGAATCCCAATAATGTGTTTGACATATACTATTTCTTGGGGATACCTGGCTATTAAAGAAAATTCATCCAAGACTTCTCATTACTAAATGCATCGCTTATAGGCCTGACCAAGAAGGTTGTGAAGATTGTTTTGTCTGAAACTTATGAGACATATTTTCAAGAGTTAAATGGGGTACTCCCTTCCACACTAATAATAATTATCCTTGAGTTAGGAAGAGAGTATACTTTCTACTGTGATGATTTAGGGATCATTATGAGTGTAGTTATGATGTGAGGTGATCAATTTTTGGCATATAATTCTGGTAAACTGTGGTCTTATAAATATAATTACCCTACACATGACCTCTAAATAGAAGTTATGGTTCATGCTCTATGCTATTTGAGGCACTACTTTTTATGATGGAAATTTTTTGTTTACATAGATCATAAAAATCTAAATTAAATCTCCACACATTGATATTTGAATCTTTGGTAGCACAGGTGAGTGAAAAACCTACAGTCATTTAATTTTGAGCTTTATTACACACCCATAAAGGGAAATTCCATAGCATATGCCTTGATCTTGGTGACATTGATGAAATACATCAAGGTGGAAATAACTGAGTGGATGATGATGGTATATTCTTTTAGATGCATCTTGATGTTTAGGAACAAGATAAGAAACAAGTCTTAGTAGCTCTAGTTTTGATAGCATCCCTTCTAGATTAGGTCAGGATGAGGTATTTGTTAGATTTTGAGAGCCTCATATGAGTGGATACCATCTTAGAAGACAACCCCCATTTTTGTTGGGTTTTTCAAAATAGTGAATCTCTGATCTTCCGTGGACACATTTGGGTTCTTATAGATATTGGGGAAGAGATGATGTGGGAATCACATGCCTTTGTTTGGGAAGTTCATCTTGGGATTACCATGTTGCAAAGAGATATACATCATTAGCATTGGTGTCAATGTATGAAAAGTTAGATAGTAGGTTTCATCACTCAATGATTCACCAGTCAGCAAGTGAAGGCAGAGCACCAGTGAACTGTTAGACTTCTACAACCCCTCTCCATTCCTAAGTGAAAATGGAATTTTATCATCATAGATTTAATGGAAGGCTGCTGATATCCCCTTAGGCTAGAAATGAAATATGGGTGATTATCAAATGTTTGACCAAGGTTTCACACTTATTAAATATCTAGTAAACCTTCTCTATGGATGATCTATGAAAGATTTACTTTTGGGAGATGGTGCAACTACATAGTATCCATCGTTCTATCATTTTGGACCAAGAAATTTGTTTCACATCACTGTTCTAGAAAGGACTGTATAAGGAATTTTATTAAAATGTTATCTTTAGTACAAAATATCGTCCTCAACCCGATGGGATGTCTGAGCAGAAAATACATATGTTAGAGGATATGATTCGTGCCTACATCCATGATTTTAGAGGTTCATGGGAAATGAATATTCATCTGGTTGAGTTTACCTACAACAACAGTTCCAGGCAATGACATAGATGTCTTCATATGAGTACCTCTAAGGAAGACTTTGTTTCTAACCTTTATACTCGATTGAGGTATGTGAGGTGGCACTACAGTGGCTCATATCATTTAGGATACTTTATAGCATGTCCAGTTAATTCAAATGTATATGGATATAGGTTAATCTAGAAAAAAGTCTTATAACGATCATCATCATATACATTTGGAGTTTGAGGTGGGACATTGGGTAATTCTACATGTATTACCAAGAATGTTTTGTAGATGAATTAGGAGGTTGGGAAATTTATCACCGTGTTATTTCAGGCCTTTTGAGTTAGTGGAGAGAGTTGGGATGGTAGCCTATCGATTGCTTTTACCTTGTAGGTATCATGCCATGCATGATTTCTTCTATGTCTGTCATATTTTATAGTATCATCTTGAACTTTCTCATTCATTTGAGAATTAGTATATTGATATGGAAATGGATGCGTGATTAGTGAATTATCTGATATGTTTCCTTGATCAGAGCATAGAGGCTCTCTATGGAAAGTTAGTTCCTACAGCCTAGCTACTATGGTAGAACAGATGCATATAGGAATAGACCATGGAGCATGAGGATGATGTACAAGCATAGTGGTTGGATATTTTCATAGATGACATCTTACCACCCGTAGAAGGTAAAATCCGAAATGAGTTGTCCTAAGGAGTTGAGGTTGTTACATCTTGGATTTTCTCAATGGTACATACCATTTGTTTTTTGTTCAATTCCCACTGTTTAGTCCACATAATGATGTCAAATAGATTATAGGGGTCCCAGGTGTGTCCATCTCTCATTCAGATCCTAGATCTCCAAAAATTAAAGTGGCTTATTGGGCCAAAATGGATAATAGAAATTATTCTACCCAACCCTCAAATTTTCCCTAAATCATGCGATTGTAGATAGTTTGGTGTTGTAGGCCCGATGATTTTATTAAAACAATGCAACCCGAGAAGCATGGCCATGCGGCCAACTACTTTTTTTTGGATAGTGTATTCATCACATTTTTCACACATGTAGATAAAAAAATGCACAGTTCCTAAAAGGGGGTATTTTCGGAAAAAGCGACGGCATATTTCGACTCGGTGATTTATTCTGGGAGGGCCGAAAAGGCAGCGTGAAAAGTCCTGGAGGTGTGTGAAAAAACTTCTATCTCAAGCTGAAAACTATAGGATCCAAGAGATATTTCTGCGCTGGCACACAATATTTTGTTCCACCGACCCAGAAATGCAATCTTTCGCACCGGTGACTCTGGTGCACATTCTTTCATGCCACCGACCCAGGTGTGAAATCTTTCGCGCGGCTAACTCGGGCGTGCAATATTTCACACTAGCTGACTTCCACGTGGACACAAGGACCCCAAACACCTATAAAAAGAAGGGTTCCCCTTCAGCTTATCACAGATAAAGAATCCAAACTACCTCTACTTTGAAAAATAAACCTCTTCAACACAAAATAAAATGGATTTCATGTATGGTACTTTTTGCAACAGGTCTCCCAGGGGTCTGCCTTCACGCAAGTCCACTCATGCAAAACCCTCGTCCAAATCCCATTATGTCCCATCCCTTGCACACTATACCCTTCCCTTGCATGAAATCCATTGCACACAATTAATTTCCCTTTCACACAATTTATTTTCATTGCGTGAAAACATTGACCAGTTCTTGCATGCAACTGCTTTGACTTGCATGCCCAACCTTGCGCACAATCCCTTTAGTTTGCACTCAACTCCTCGACTCCCCTTCACGTACAAATCTCTCTGATTGCTTGCACACCCACTCCCTTTCTCACAATTGTTCCAATTTCACACCAATTGCGCACAACCCTCTCCAATTGCGTGAAAACCTCCAGGACCACTCACCCATCCATATCTGCACAAGTCCTCCATTTGCGCGCTAGCCTCCCTTCTTGCACATACCTTATTTTGCATGTGTTCGATGTCCCTATTCTAGACATCATCTTCGGGTGCCTCATGAACCCAAAAGATCTACACCACACCCCTTTTTCTAGTGAGACCATATAGATTTTCATGAAGAAATTTCAAAGTCCCTTGGATGATACTACCTGTTGCATTGCTTCCCCTCATGCTTCTTCGTATAGTCACGCTAACAGCTATTTCTTCTTGGCATAGCAACGCTAAGGTGGACCCCAAATGGATAACTCCATAAACCCCATTTCCACGACATTACTGATGCCATGATTCCCCCAATGGTGGTTAATATCGATTATATATGTCCTAGGGGTGTGGAGAAAACCCACTTCATTTGGGCTGCAGGACGTTAAACTGCCAGGTAACATCGTCCTCAACACATGGAGTTAAACTATGACCATGCCCTATGAATCAGATACGGGGTTCCCCCACCTTGTAAATTCTCCACGCCCACTGGACTCCATGGGATTTTGATCATTCTTCACATGGAATGATATCCTCTTTATTGGAGCGGGGTCTGTCCATGGGGAAGGGGAAACCACCATGGTGTAAGCCCCTAGATTTTCCTACAGGAGGTAGCACCCTTGTTTCTCCTCTCTTCCTGTGTGCCAAATCCCTATCCTATTGTGCATTGTCCCCACACGGCCCTCTATCCTGCAGTAAGTCCCAATCTCCACCTTCCTGGGTTGTTAACTACGCATAACCCCCTGTTTCCTCTTTCGGCTGCAGACAACACATAAGCCCGTGTTTTGTTTTGGATGCTAACTACACGTTAGCCCCACTCTACTTCCCAAAAATACACATTCTACAACGTAATCGTTAGGAATTTTCGGACTCTTGTTTCTCACACTGAGCATGACTCACGTGAGCTTAGATCAAGCATTGACCATGAAATCCTGTCTGGGTAGCCTAGAGTATAAGCCCCATAACCCATCCTGAAATATGAGGACTTTGATCTCTGCCAAGGCAATGTACGTAGGAAGCCTTCCTGAGGTTCTAGCGCAACAACCATTGGTCCAGAACATATTCACATTGGTTCACCAAACCCATCCCGAACTACGAGGAATTTGATCCCTGGTAAGGCATGGTACGTAGGAAGCCTCCCTCAGGTTTAAGCCTAAAAACCATTGGTCCCGAACATCTTCACATCAGTTCACCAAACCCATCCCGAACTACGTGGACTTTGATATTTTCTATGGAAAGGTACATAGGAAGCGTCCCACAGGTTCAAGACCAACACTCAATTAGTTACGACCCCCCTTCATGTCAGACCACCTTTGTCCTGTAGGACATCAAACTTCATGCCCGCTTTTCATCCTACACAATGTTAAATTGCGTCCACCATTCAAAACTACGTTGGATTAGATCTTTGTCTCCTATATAAAGTTTGTAGGAATCCTCCATGAGGATCAACCTAATCTAGAATTAAGTCATTGTGACCCCATCCAGTAGTAATCCGTTGTAACCCCATCCAACGGGAAGATATTGTGACCCCATCCAGCAGTAATCCATTATGACCCCATCCACCAGCAAGCTGTTATGACCCCATCCAGCGGTAAGACATTGAGACCCCATCCAGCGGTATGTTGTTGCGACCCCATCCAGCAGTAAGCCTTGCGATCCCATCCAGTGGTAACCAATTGCGACCCCATCCAGTGATAATCCACTGTGACCCCATCCAACGGTAAGCTATTGTGACCCCATCCAGTGGTAAGCTATTATCGAACCCATTTAGCGGTAAGCTGTTGAAGTCCCAAATCTATGGTAATCTATTGTCAGGTGAACTACGAGTACTTTGATTCACTGCCATAGGGATACATATGGGGTCTCTTCGAGACTCAATCCCAACATCATCGTCGTCCTCGATTCAACTCCATCTCATTCTTCATCCAATTCAATTAACCATTCATCATTCATTTTGGTTCTTACCCTGGATACCACATTCTAATGGGGTCATGCCACCCCATTCCCCATCCCCTTTAACAACAATCAGGCAGCTAACCACATGTTAGCCCCAACATCAGTGTTCCCTCTAGGGGATTCACCCACCTGATCCACTCTAGTTAGTGTACCAATCAGTCTGTTCCATCTCCACTAGATGTTAAACTCATGGAATACCCTGTGTTAAACATAAGAAGATGAGAAAAACCTTAGATACATGTCTATGTCATATAATTCAGCATGTTCGATGTGGAATACCTAGATCTTCCACACCCTTGAGAAGCCATATAATTAAGAGAGGAAACCCAGACGTGCTAGTGTTCCAGCGTCTAGACAAACCAGGTATGTACAACATGACTACACCCCTGACCGAAGGATGATGCCCTGACTGGAACCCTTGGAATATCCCAAAAAAATAATTGTAATAAACTGGTGTCCATGTAGATATGGAACAAGAAAGAGTTTCACAAACAACACCTTAAATATGTAATGGAGACTCGGACCAGGTGACGAGTTTCAAGGTGGAATCCGCGGAAGGAATAACTGATATTCCATCATCCTATTTTGACCAAGGATCAAACATCCTTGAACAAAGAACAGATGCCTCCCACCTTTGCAAAGTGGGAATGTGGGGTAACAAACATTTCATCAATCCTTAAACAAAACGAATGAGCGCACCCCAGTGAAATCATAAAAAATAGAAATGGTGAACCTAACGTGAAAGACTTCTCCTCAATATAGAGATTTGTAGAATTCAAGACATTAGTGGAATAGCGTGCCATCGGATCTAGTCATCTGGTGTCGAGTCCCACCATGAAAATAGTGGGCCTGACATGAAACTCACCAGAAGATGGGGCAATTAAAATTTTGGATACATTGGACTGCGACGTTGTCAATGTGGATCCATCTAACCATCCATGGAATAAAGAATGGAATTGTGGCACTAGTCATCAATTCCTTTCCATTCTTCACTAATGTGTCAATCTCCCTAATTTTCAAGAATCAAGCTATTACAGAAATTTGCTCACTGCCCGCCCACCAACACAGGGGCAGGGGCAATGCCAACATGGAAGTCCCATGAAACTCCATCGCTTAGGCCATAATCACCACACCTACAAATGTTGGGCGCCCACACTCTATCTCCCCATATGAATTCATCCAATGGAGTGTGATAAACGATCTCGTATTCCGGTATGAGATGGAGGGGATTATCCCGACCCAGGATGTGGCCCGCCAGGATCTAGAGGAATCTGCACCTCGCCACCATAGCTGCCCCATGGTCCATGTATGGAGCCACACCTACCAACACCAACTTACAATTTTTTCCGGAGATTCTCCCCAGAATGCCTCAATGACTCTCTATCCTATGCCGAAGAGGTAGGAGATGTATAGGACAACCCTATTGGGATCCCATTTCCGGGGCCCCCAAGGAGGGATCCCACTAGGCTGCTCCAGCACCACCGTCTGGTCCCACAAGTCGAGGAGCAGGTAAGCCATGAGCCAGCACCGTTGGCCCTAGTTCGGTTGAACCGACGCCAGAATCGGGCACATGCCAAGGAGGATGCACGCCAAGGGGCATCAACATTAGCATCTATTGTGGATCAGTCCACCACCAACATATATCATCAATCCATTGTGTATGCTGATTATGGGAACTTGTATACCCAGCCTGGATCGAGGCCCCAACCGCCCCACGGGTAGGCTAGGTTGACTCTCTCGACCACCAGTGTAGGTAACAGCCACCGCCAGTACGGATGCCCTCCCTGTACCACCACCATGGAGAACATAGGTCCTCCTTGCTTCTAGTATTGGCATGGAGGTTCCACTCGTGCTACCCTCATTCCAAATGAGGGACCTCCCCACGATGGTGACACCCAGCATGGAAGCCTCTCCCATGCTCACTACATCGGTTATGGAGTCATCCAACCGGCCACAGACCTCCTGTGTGTGGACGTTTCACATCTAGTCAATCTTCAGCATGGGGTCCCTACTCATGTTCTTACAACTACTGAAAAAGGTCATCCTCACCTCAGAAACCAGAGGGGTGAAGGCCAGCCTTGCTTCAGCAGCACCCAGCTAGGAGGCCCTACATGTGTTCAGCTTGACCAGTATAAGGACCTTCCTCGCAGTGATGTTGCTAGGGGAAAAAAGCATGGGGGTCCCACCTATGCTCCAATGGGCTCGAGTGAAGGTCCTACCTACTCCAAAACATCCCACATATGTCCTAACCATATCCCTTTTGATATTATTCTTGGTGCTCCTCGTACCCCGACTTACTCAGGCGGAAGTCCTCTCTGCCCTATCACCAGTACGGTCGAAGTTCCTCCTAATATCGGAAATCTTCCCTGCCCTGAAGAACCATCCCGGGGTAGGAAGACGGGTCGTCTCCACCATAAAAGGATCATTGAGAAGATTCAGACAGATATTAAACTGGTTTTCTTCTTATATTCTGAATCCTAATACGACTCAATGTTGGAACCCTTTCCTAGGTCCTTTGTGTCAAGGGCCAGGACAAAAACAAGGCGCATTATACTAGTACTCCCAGAATGCGAGGACCATCAGATTCCCATGTTCAACTATAGGTAAATCAAAGAGGAAGAAAATTTAGAATCTCCGTTGGTTATGTCCGTAAAATCGCCACCTTCATCGCCAGAAGCACTCTCTACCTTGACTAGAGATCACATAAGGCTATCCTGGGGACCAATGGTAGACGAGCAATAGCGTGGTCCACCACCAAAAGCCTTGGTACCCACACTGGGAACAATGGTAGTCATCCCGTCTAAATGTGATGTCGTGGCTATGTAACTTAACTATTAGGAGGGTAGCCCGAGATGCGGCAGTTTATCTCCTTGCTCACCGTATTCTCTACCATCCAGCATGTCTTCCCAATGATTTTATTTGGTACTACTACCCATTCCCCAACTACCTATGGTTGATGAGTGGGACAATGAAGAGCCATAACCTGAATCTGAATCTAGGAGTTTGTTGAATATCCTCAGAGAAGACCTCTTCCCTGAGATGTTTTGGTCGGTCGCAGTATGAAATTTCTGTGCACTGGAATATCTTACCCAAGGGGAGTGGAATTTTTCCACTAGACCCTCTGGGCGACTCATTTCTATCTTCTTCATCAGTGAGTAGCTTACCCGAAGAGCCTATGGCATTTCTAAGATATTTGAGAGCAATGCCATCTGGTTGATCTGTCCGCACTACCTGTGGCTCAACGCCCTGAGTCACTAGGTCACTATAGGACCCTCTAGAAATGGTGCATTCAAAGCTTCAGGGTACTCCAAAAGATTATCAAAGAGGCTTCCCCCCATGTGTATATTAGTGGTTGAGGGAAATATGAAACCCTCCTCTTTAGTACTATCTGGAGGCACCTCTACTTTCCAGGTGATATTGAGAACATGCCCCTTGGTAGATCCACGGTCAACATGGACAACCTATCGGAAGAGGAGAATGAGCTAGAGATCCCTGACGGGAACCTCCCCCTAAAGGCGTGCCACAACTATTGGATACATTGGGGTGGGTTATTTTCTAACAGAGGAGCCTAATGGGTCTCCCCACGTGCATTGAGGCATTAGTCCTTAGCCAGAATCATGGTAATAGAAAGGAACTACATGGAGCTCTCAAGCCCTCCGACCTGTCTGGCTCAGTGCAGAAGGCAGAGGATGACCTTGAGAAATCCGCATTGCTTCAGCAACTCGCCGAACAGAAGAAGGTAGTCTACAACCTCATTGCACAATGTGTTACAGTGCGACGACCGATATACTGTGATCCTAGGCTGGGGCATTAGGTGAAGGAACAACTCCCTCTTAGATAATTGCCTCACAGTGACCCTGACCATCCTACCCATGCAGATAGGGTTGAGGATGGAACTTATAGAAATAGGGCACGGTAAGTCTCTCCCATTCCACTTGAACGGCATGAAAATCCTCTAGATCCAGCTCGGATTCCCCCAACTGCTCCACAGATCATTCCACCAGCCACTCTATGAGCCACTACGCCACCTTATCCTGTTGAAGAACTCGCCAATGCATTGGTAGTTAGGGATCCTCGTCAAGACAGGAACTCTCACACCGATGATCAAATAGCGGCACTCATTGCCCTTCTCGAGGCATTAGAGACGCGATAGGTGGCGCTCTCATCCGATGGAAAGCCTTATCTGCCACGGATAGATGATATTCCAGCACCTTTGGATTTCGGGAATCCCACCTTTTCCACCATCAAGGGGATAGGGGAACCGCCATAGCACCTAGCCCATTTTACCTCAAGGTGTGGCCCCATGTTGGGAACTCCAGCGCATCAGGAGGCCTCCAAGCTCCGATGTTTTGTACAGACATTAGAAGGGCTTGCATTGGTCTGGTACAACCAGTTCCCCATCAGATTAGTAACCGGTTAGGAGGTCCTCCATAGAAAATTATTTTACTAGTTAAGTCTCACCATGTGGAATGTGAGTATCACAGACCTCTTCAAGTGCAAGCAGAGGCTTGATGAGTGTGTCACCAACTTTGTCACCTGGTAGAAAGGACTCGCGTATTCCATTGACATGCCACTATCTCAGGATAAATAGCTGACGATGTCCATAAGGAATTTCAAGATAGATCTAGTCTCCTATATGATCACCCAGAACTATCCTAGGGGATTTCGAGACTTCTCTGATAAGGCCCAATGCCTAAAGCAAGCCTTACAACAAGCCAAGCAGGCACGTCTGTTGCCACCTGCGATCCCCGCGAGAATGGACTCCAGGGCCGAGCCGGCCATAGTGGCCAAAATAGAGGCCCACAGGTAACTATATTTGTGGCTATTAGAGCCTCCTCCAGAGCCTCAATGATGCCCACTACCAAAGGCACTGCCACCGGCCCAGGAGTTCCCACCTCAGAATCAGCAGGTTCCCCCACAAAATTTGCCACCATCGCCCAGAATAAATAACAAAGATCTGTATCCTCGGCAGGCTCTTCCAGCCCCTCATCATGTTAAATATTCAAGGAACCCATTTCTAGAAATGATAAACCATAACTACTCATTCAATGAGGCACATGTCCCTAGTTACTTCTATTGTGCCTTGGAGCAGGGGATTATACATTTTCTATAGTGTAGAAGGCCGGAAGAGGAAAATCTCTCTGATCACCCTAATTACAGCCCCTACCACAGAATCATGTGGCACACCCTCAATAATTTCTATGAGTTCAAATAATTGATTCAAGACAAGTTAGATAACAACATAGTATATTTAGGCCCAGCTCCGACATAGGTTTCATGCGTCTTCGTGAGGCCAGACAGTAGTAGGGACAACGAGGGAAAGTGGCATTAGATTTCCAGTAATGGATCTAGAAATATGATTACTGTATGGATTAAAAAATAGTCTCCTATTCCCATGGTGTCATCTGAGCCTGCCTAAATTGGCCTGAGCCTTTAGAAGCTACATCCACCACTTCTGCATCGTCGTCTCATTCATCCTCTTCCCATAGGAGAAAACAATGGTAGCATAAGAGAAAACAATGTCTCCCACTGATGTCATCATCATCCCATACTCTTGGTGAATTCATTCCCTCAAATATGGAAATCCATCCTAGATTTCATCAAATATTTGACGAATCTACGAGTGACAATCAAGGGTATGCCTTGGTTAACACTGTAGAGCTGGTAAATCCCTACATGATTCCTGATAATGAAGGGTTCCAGGAACATCCTACCAATTTCCCCATCAGTTGATAGTGTGGATAGAGCCGTGGTTATATGTTCCATCAAAGTACTTTGGTTATAAAATCTAAATAGGATATGCATGCTATTGAAACTAGGTAGTTGGCTCAGTGCAGAACTTAGCAAACACAGCCTTCTCATCTAGTGACATTAGGTCCGCCCTCACTTCCATTCATGCTACTGGATCAGGTAGAGCCGACCAGACCTCATTATGACCAGACACACCCTACTACAGGCCAGTCTTAGTCATTTTCCCCTCCTTTGGTAGTCACTCAGTAGGCTTTGACTAGTTATTAGTGTGATATTCCTCGCACTAGCCAACTTCTGGTCCAGTAAAAAAGGCCCATCATACCTCCAGTCATAGAGTGTCCTCCTGTAAACAGAAGTTCACACCTAGAATGGAAGAATGATGTTCTCAAAAATCTTTCCAACATTCCAATAGGGCTCTCCATCAATGAGGCTATTCGCTTGTCGTCAGACATGCGTGAGGATCTCACAGAGGCATTAAAGAGCCCCCTCCAGTTTGAGATGAAAGTAGCAGCCGTAGAAACCTTCCATGCTGAGGAAATCAAGAATTCTGAATGACATTACATCTTCTTGTTCTCTAGAGAAGATGAAGGCTCTCCTGTACTAGGGAACATTCACCCATTGTACATTAATGGCCAGTTCAATGGAATAGAGGTTATCTACAATCTCATCAACATGGGCTTAGGAATCAACCAAATCTAACTCATACATCACAAAAAATGGGGTTTTCTAAAGATGATCTGATCCCCTCTAACCTATGAATCCAATGTTATGATAGGACGTAATAGACAGCAGTCAACAAGATCTACCTGAAGACCATGTTTGGTGGCCTAGTCGCCAGCACCGAATTTATGGTTGTCTCCCAGGACACAGTCAACAACGCATTTATGGGCAGGCCATGGCTCTACTTGCATATGGTGGTTCCCTCATTATATCACCAGTGCCTCAAATACTACCTCAATGGTCATGTGGGAGTGCTTCTAGGTGACACATATCCCTTCAATTCTTTTGAGGCCCACTATCTAGATGTCGAATACTACAAGAGCAAGTACAAGCAGATTTAAACCAACAAGGTCAAGCATGCCACAACTGCGACCGACTCGTGGAGAGATCTAGATGATTCCAATGTCTTTCCAATCCGTCGATTGGAGGCTAAAACCCCAGACATGGGACAATGCTTTGTTGTGTCTAGAATGATGGGGGAATACATTCCCAGGCCTAATCAATGCCAGAAGATCACCTCGTACTTCTATACAAATCAGGATCAGGTGATCCTATAGCCTCCTACTCCCATAAGGTATTGGGATGTCCACCCCATGGCCATGAAAATAAGCCATACTTTTTTATTCTACTGGGATGTAATTAATCGGCAAAAGCTGACGCGCCACTATTTCTTCGATATCATCAAGCGTGACCCCGTGGGACAAAGAAATTATGAGATTGGATCAATATCTTTCATCGTTATGTTCGTGGCTGCACATGATTTCCTTGATACAGTGTCCACTGCCACTCAGGCTGGTACCAGCCTCCTGTCAGGATCTGCCGACTCAGAATCAATTCCTCCAACCGAGGATTCCCCCGCTATAAGTGGGGAAGAGAATTTGAAGGATTCTCCTCCCGCCTTTGAAGAGGGTGTCTCTGCCACAAAATATGAGTTGGTACAATTGAACCTCGGTAGCAAGGCAGACCCAAAACCCACATTGATTAGTGCTTCCATGCCCCTTGAGGAGCAATGGAAGTACATAGACTTTCGGAAAAAATACTATGATGTATTCTCTTGATGTTATGATGAGATTCTATGACTAGATCCTCTTGTAGACATCCTCCACCTCGGTCTCCCGGAAAATCATCATTGGTCCAAGAAGCCTCTCAGAATGTTGCACCCTTATCACGGTGTCATGGTAGAGGTGGAAGTTAATAAGATCATCAGGTCTAATTTCATCAAGGAGGTCTAGTACCGCAAAGGGATAGCCAACATTGTGTTAGTCAAGAAGAAGAATGAAAAAATCAGGGTCTGCATTGACTTCCAAGATTTCAACCTTCACTGTCCGATGGATGATTTTCCCCTTCCTGTGACAGAGTTGTTGATTGAGGCTATAGCTGGATTTCAATCCCTCTCCTTCTTGGATGGGTACTCTAGGTACAACCAGATTTGAATGGCCCCCGAGGACAATAGGTTCACAGCCTTTAGGGCACCGTAAGGTACTTTCTATGAACATGTCATTCCCTTTGGTTTAAATAATGTGGATGCCACCTATCAGTGGGCTATGCATCGCATATTTAATCCAATCCATGGAAAGTTGGTGGAATGATATGTGGATGATATAGTGTTCAAATCTCGCCAGCGTCAGGACCATCTCAAATACCTTGAGAAAGTGTTTAGCATCCTCTATTCCCATCACTTAAAGATGAACCCATTGAAGCATACCTTCGGGGTCACCTCTAGAAATTTTTTCGGATTCTTCGTTAGATACATGGGTATTGATATCGACCTAGAGAAGTTCAAGGCCATTATCCAAATATCTCTTCTAAGAAACATTCGAGAGCATTGAGGTTTTCAAGGCCACTTGGCCTATATATGCCGATTCATTGCAAATCTGGCCGGCAAGTGTAAGCCATTTTCTTGAATCATGATGAAGAGATCCATATATGAGTGGGATGAAGAGTGTTAGATTGCTTTTGAGGATATCAAGTAGTATCTTCTCCAGCATTCGGTCTTCATGCCACCTGTCTCTAGAAAGCCATTTGTCCTTTATGTGACCACCATGGAATGATCTCTTGGTGACATTTTCACCCATAAGAACAATGAGGGGATGAAGAACAACAACAATAACTCAGTCGTATGCTCCTTGATATGGAGACTAAATACTTTCCCATCGAAAGGAGATGTCGTGCACTGGTATTCATAGTACATAAATTGATACATTAATTGTAGCACCATGAGGTACAACTAGTGTCTCGTGTATACCCATTGATGTACATCATGAACCGCCCCATGTTTACAGGTCTTCTAGCACGATGGGTAGTGATTTTCTAGTAGTTCGATATCAAGTATGTCCCATAGAAAGATATTAAGGGTAATGAAATGGCTGAATTCCTTGCTTCCCATCCAGAGCCTACTGACCAGTCCTTGGATCTCGATTTCCCCAATGAGGTGATCCTTCTGGTAGACCATGCCATGTAATGCTGTGAAATGCACTTAGATGGTGTTTCCTAAAGCCCCACCGGAAGGAGGATCAATGATCCTAGACACCAAAAAATTAGGTATGTGTATCATCTTTATTACCCCATCACAATCAATTCTTCCATACTCATTCTGGTTGTCATAAGGATACACCAAAAATGAGGTAGAGTATCAGGCTCTCATCACCAGCCTTGAGCTGGACCTTGAGATTGATGTGCCCCATTTTCATGTGAAAGGGGATTCCAAACTAGTCATCAAGTAGATCAATGGTGACTACATCGTTAGAAATCTAGAGCGCATACCATTGTTGGAGCACACTCTCCAGCTAATAGACCAGTTCCCATCTCGACCAAAAGTAACTCGTGTCCCTGGATCTTAGAACGATCTAGCTGACACCTTGGAAAACCCGGCTAAATCACTTGAGGAAGCCGAGAAGGATGATCTGATTATCCATGTGGCACATTATAGAGTCATTTCTCATGTCACCACTGATGACAATGATGACCTAAATGTGAGCCATCTTACTGTCGAAGCCTCCATGCCAGGACCCCCATATGTAGTGTTTTAAGTGACACCCAACTGGAGATCCTGCATTTTCGAGTATCTCCAAAATGGTTACCTCCCGGCTGATCAGGTCGAGCGCAAGAGAATCCAACTCCACGCATTTTAGTTCACCCTCTAGAACGGCCCTAGCCATGGGAATATTCTCTAAAAGCGAGGGTTTGATGGGGTTCTCCTCCATTGAATTCAAGGATTCGATATTTCTTAGGCCATACCAGAGGTTCATACCTATTTTTTTGGGGCTCATCAAACCATGCCAAATCTATATCACTAGATCCAGAGATTGGGGTAATTTTTTCCCTCTAAGATCCATGACTGCATCGAGTTCACCAAGAGATTCCAGGCATTCGAAATCCATACTAACTTTATGAATCAACTGCCAGAGCATCTCCACTCCAAAAAATACTCTTGGCCATTTACGGTGTGGGGACTCAATGTCATGCGACCATATCCACCGATGATAGCTCGCTAGTGTGGATTCATCATGATGGCTATAGATGTCCCTTCCATGTGGGAAGAGGCAGTTCCACTCAAGTAGGTCAAAGACCATTCCATCATTGAATTTGTGAATTCCAACATCATCTATCGATTTAGAGTCCCTCACGCCGTCCTCACAGATAACAACACAAACTTTCAAGAATGTGAGCTAAAGAAACTGTACGCTAAGTACAACATCCTTTCTAACTATACCTCTCACTATCATGGACAAGAAAATGGACAGATTGAGGTGTTCAACATGATAATCTCTAACATTATCCAGAAAATGGTTAGTCGGAATAAGAAGACTTGGTCAGACAAGCTCCCCAATTCCCTCTGTGCTTATTGGATAATGACTCGTAATTCCACCCATGAGACCCCAAATTCCTTGGTGTATGGGATGGAGGCCATCCTACCCATAGAGATTCAATTTCCCTCATTGCGCATAGATTTCTATGATCAGAAAGCACTAGATAAAGTAGAAAAAATCCATCTGGATGAGTTGGAAGCGCTCGACGAGAACATGCTTCGTGCCCTACATAATTTGAAAAGTCATCAGAACAAGATAGATGGAACTTTAAAAATGATATTTTTCCTATATTTCCTCTTTCAAGGTGACTTGATATTGGACATGAGGGAACCAATGATACCTGGTAGGAAACAACCCAAGTTAGGGCCCAAATGGGAAGGACCTTACATCATTTACAAGGTTTACTCCAATGGCGCATACTAACTGGTTACCATGAATGGTGAGCGTATAACTCCGCCCACCAAAGCCAAGTTCCTTAAGAAATACATTTCTTGATCCATCGGGTCTCACATGACCATAAACTATACAGTCCCACATGACCATAAACTGCACGGTCCCACATGACCATAAACTTTACGGTCCTACATGACCATAAACTATGCATAATTCTACATGAAGTTAAACTGCATCTTAAGAACTACGTATGGATTGATTCCCATTCTAATGGGATATGTAGGAATTCTCAGATGCCTCATCTTGAGTTTAGCCCCAGTTTTCTCTTCGAGTATCCCCTCCTAGGCATAGTTCTTTTGGATGATCCCACATGGAATCGAATAGGCTTCTTTGTCCCCACCCATGTCAGGGTTACAATGATTTCACCATGTTCCCCCCTTCATTATTCTAATCCTCCCACATCCTTACCATATGACGCTAAACTACATTGACCTTTTAGAACTATGTATGGATTGATTCCCATCCTTATGGGATACGTACGACCACCCGGACGTTTCATCCATAGGTCCAGACCCAAACATCGGGACCTCCCATTTGGATGAAACACATGGTGTGGTGTGGGATTTCTCCATCATCTACGTTAATTTAATCATGACCGTACCGTTTATCCCTCTCCCCTGAATATCTATATCACTTCTGATGTCTAACTTGATGTGATATTGCATGGGTGCATTTATTCTACATCACCCCATCATTTGGGTTCCCATTGTCTTTCACATTTGAAGGGGCCCTCAAGCGATAAGGATACTTAGCCTAAGGGCTCTCCTATCATTTCAAGTCAACACCCTCAAGTGTTTTAGACAACAAATAGATACAAGTCCAGCATTGCAAATATGGTTAGCAGTCGAAGATCATTTGTTGTTCCCCTTTTGAGAAACACGATATAGATGATGTGTTTCAAATCTGGTCAATAGTTACCTTTTGTCATTGTCACCACCCCCACATATCCCAAGCATCGAGTGTAGTGGTTCATTCAGCCTCTCCATCTCTCCAAATCTCGGTCTACATCGAGCAGGAGGGTGATTCCAGTTGTCAGAACCATATGTGATAAGGAGAGGGTAATCCAACTCCTTGTTTCCCACACTGATAATTAATCATGTGGGATTTTGAGTTTTGAAGGAAATGCCTGAATGAGAGGTACTCTGGTTAGAATTGGTCGGGATGCTCAGCCTCAGGTCCTTCGACCCCTTCGGTCCCCTGGCCCAAGTTCTCATTTAGGATTGTGTCATGCGGTATGGACTCACAACCTTATTAGCATTGTGCTATTTTACCATGCCACACATATCCCCTTGAGGCATCCCTACCATTATTTATCATCACTCCCATGATCACAGGCCATGCCATGCTTCGTGAGTCCCATAATTCGGGCTTCTATCACCCTCTAAATCCAAATGTTCCCCCAAATGGCATGGATTCTTGGCCGAATGGCTCTCTTACCTTTATGGTTTAATGCCCTCGAGGATTTCAAGAAAAAAATTGATATAATTCCCATGTTGAAAATACAGTCAATGTTCGATGCTCATTTATTCTCTACCCTTCTGGTCACACAAGAATGGATACTGTGTTGTGATCCTAGTCAACAATTTTCCTCTATCATTGTTTCCACATTATGGTCTTCCATAATCACGATGATTCGACCTCTCTGTCCCATGCATATGACATTAAACTAGGCATATACATTCCAAGTTCAATTTCCCTAAACAAATATCATCGTTGTCCTCACTACAAGACATTAAATTGAAAACTAGCCTGGACTTTCTGTCTGAGGCCCAGCCTCAGGCCCCTTGGCCTTCTCGGGCAACTGGCCCATGATCTCACAGAGGGTTGTACAGTGTGGTGTGGGAGTATGTACTCATTCACATCGGGTTACTCATTTTTTTTGTACACATCCATGGAAGAGATACCTTACCCCTACCTTCATTCTCACTGCATGACGTTAAACTGAAAGTTGGCCATGACATTTTTTCCATGGCCTAGCCTAAGGCCTCTATGTCTTTTTGGCCCCCTGGCCCAAGTTCTCACATAGGGTTGTACGGTATGAAAACATGTCCTTAATCACGTTAGGTTACTCACTATGTCGTACACGCCCCTAATTGGGGTATTTGTCCTTTATTTGTTTTGTCCCTTTCCCAGAACTATGTGTGGCTTGATTACCACCCTCATGGGATATGTAGGAGCGCTCAAGTGTCTAGTCTTCATGTCCAGCCCCATCTCTTAGTAACCTCCCTATCATTTTGTCCCCTTATCCCGCATTCTTTTAGAAGAGGGGTATACATTGTGGTATGGGATTATGCCCCCATTCATATCTGGTTTATAATAACAACGCCACATAACTCCCCCTCCTGAGTGTCCTTTTCTCTATTTCCCATCTTTCATCTCTATGAGTCGGCTGCCCTTAAGTCGGGTCACTCTACCCTCTTCAGTGACTCACCAATTGGCCCATGAGTAATCTGGTCTAGAACATAGAGTGTCAGATTCTACAAGGACAAGTTTTCACCCATTTTTCAGGCTTCGGGTTCCCCTTCTTTTGGGATTCCATTATCTTTCACATCTGAAGGGAACCCCAAATGGCATGGATTCTAGGACTAATGGATCTCTTGCCATTTTGGGACAACGTCCTTGAGGGTTTTAGACAACTAATAGATACATGTCCTACACTTAGAATATTTTCAGTGGTCGATGCTCATTTGTTGTTCCCATTTCAGGCCACACGATATGGATGATGTGTTTCAAACACCGTCAATAGTTATCATCCATCGTCATGCCGAACCCATAAAGCCTTGAATGTTGGTTACATGATTCACATTATTTTCCACCTCAGCAGGTCCAAATAAAATTTCGAAAATCCTAGCTCTATCCTTAAGTGGCCATTGGCATGTTTGGAGGAAAAAGCCACAGTAAAGGAATCATTCAAGGATCCTCACCTACTTCCCTCTAGCATTCTTTCTGGGTATGGTAAAAAACCTCTTCTGCCCTTGTTTCCCACAACTATTTTGACTCACGCGGGATTAGGGATCGGGTTAAGGTCCGCACTTACATGGAAGGATTATGCTACTCCATGGACCATTCTCTAAGAACTCAAACTAAGGCCTCCTTAAATAACTACGTATGGATTGATTCCCATCCTCATGGGATATATAGGAATTCCTAGACGTCTCGTCTTTGGGTCCAGCTCAAGTTCCACTAATTTATCTCATATCTTCCTCCTTATGAGCTCTAACTCTTATGGGAACTCATGGCATGGTATGGGATTATGTTCTCATTCACTTCGTATTTTCATTAATCGTACCACGTATACCCCCTTTAAGGAGTCAGACCCCCTACTTCCTATACCATATGATATTAAACTATATCTTGTCCCGCAATACGTTAAAACAAATCTTCAAGAACTACGTGTGGCTTGATTCCTATCTTCATGGGAAATAAAGGAACACCTGGACATCTCTTCCTCAGGTCCATCTCAGTAAGGGACTAGCCTCTCATGTCCCATTTCCTTTATCCTTTTCTGGCCCCTCTTCCTGAGGTTTCCTCCTCAAAATGGCACACGGTGTGATGTGAAAGTCAACCTCAATCACGTCAGGTATGCTTTATCACGCCATGCACATTCCCTATGGAACCTCATCTATCATGTATATGTCTGATCCATATGACATTAAACTATGAATCCTAGTACCAAATTACTTTAAACTATTATGTCTGTACAACATGAAATTAAAGTGCATGGTTGATCCTCTCGCATGACCCTAAACTTTGACATAATCATCCTGGTCGCATGATGAAAAATGACATTGTTCCCTGATATCCTCTCTCGAGGGGGACACATGTTTTGTATTGGTCATACAATGTACCATTTGTCAATGGCTCATATGAATTAATTCCAGTGGAGATTCCTGGAATTTCTATCCTAGGTCCATCGCTTAAAAAAATCACACACTCATCCTAAATGACAAATAATATCTATCAAATACAGCTTATTTCGGTGCAAGGTCCATTCCCACACAACCTCATTATCTCTGACACTATTATCATAATGTGTCTCTTGTAGAACAACATGTGGCATGATTCCCAACCTTATTGGATACGTAAGAACACGCGTGCACTTTGCCTTAGGCCCAGCCTAACTTTCATTTTCAACCCCTCGACCTAAAACTTCCCCAAGGAACAAAGGGTGATCTAGACTCTAGGTCATCATTCATTTCAAGTTTTATAATTACCTCATCATGTGTCTCCCGCGTTCCCTACCATCTATGGTCTGAGCTCTATGATCATAATCTAAGATCACTCTCCATCCTTACCACAAGATGTTAAACTACACGACTTCTTCTAGAATTACGTATAGCTTGATTCCCATCCTCATGAGATACATATGAACGCCTGGACATCCTGTCTCTGGGTCCACCCCATGACTCTAAACTCATGTCCTCTCTCTTTCATCCCCTCGTCCCAAACTCTTTTGGGACTGTGTGGTGTGGTGAATATCTCATGGATCACCATTCACATCAGGTTTTAACAATTCCGCACCATGTGCCTACCTCATCTTTCCCTCACTTGGTCTGATTTTTGTGACCCTAAATGAGGATCTCTCTATGGGAACTCCACATCATGTTTCTCTATTCTACCACCCAGTACATAGTCCATTAAATCAATTACCCCCATTAATGGTCCACCCTAGGAACATAAGTTGGAAGCGTGCAACCCCTGGTCCCTTGTCCCTAGGAAGGGACTTGACACCCTCTATCTGATACGTCTTATTTTCATACTCAGATGCATTTTGACAAAGACCCCTAAGTGTGGAGTTTTTCGGGGATGTTCCCCTTGTTCCATGTCTTAAGCTTTGTGAGCCCGTTATATTGATCTGTATCCTATTCCTCATCTGAAGTGACCCCCTTCATGGCCAGGTCTCATGCTACCTTATCTCACCTACCGTCTCAGGCCAACACCCCTAAAGACCCTGGATGACATTTGTGACAGGTCCCATGTTTCGAACATGGTCAACAGTCGACCCTCATTTGTATGTCCCCATTATAGGCTAACACAATTTGGGATTCGAACACGGTCAACAATTATCCCCTATAGTCACACCACCATCATTGTGGTCCTGATCTCGTGCATCATGATTCACATATTTCCACTTTTTTATGTTCAAGTGGAAATATGACATACTCGGCTTTAATTATTCGTGCATCTAGGTGCGTCACATGGGTGGGTTAGAATCATTGGGAAGATGTTCACTGAGTGTCCCCTCACCTCTAACATGTTCATTACTTTTTCAGGAAATTCCCACCACTAATCCTTGTTTCCCACATCAAGCATGACTCACGTGGGCTTAGTAGTTTTGGTAGGATTTGTACTAGCGCAGTCATGCCATACATGACCTTCAACTTCCTGTATGATGTTAAACTATGCTCTCAGAACTATGTTTGGCTTGATTATCATCTTTATTGGATATGTAGTGATGCCCAGGAATCTTGCCTTGGGCCCAGCCTCAGGGTCATTGACCCTCATGGCCCCTTGGGCCCCATCTTGGTCCAGGTAGTATGACCTTTAAACTCTGTGCACCGTCTATACCATATGACGGAAATCTACAGGTCCTTCCAGGTCCTTACTAGAGAATTCCTATTCGTAGGAATGTTTGATCCCTGATCGGATAGATACACCCACCAAATGTGTTTCCACCGTAGTGGAATAATGTCAAGAGTGTTGGGTTTTGTTCGAACAAACCACCACTCCACACTCCATTCTTTGTGTGCCCTTTATTTGGACCCTTGTCCCCTTTCATGTCTAAAAAACACCTAGAAGTATGGATGTTTGGCCTATGGATCACCTACTATTTTGTGCCAATGTTTTGGAACACTAATGGATGACATTATGAGTCAGGCCCCATGTTTTGAACTTGGTGAGCAGTCGGCCCTCATTTGTTATCAATGTTTCAGGCTAATGCAATACAGACATTGTGTTTAAAACATGTTCATTATGTATCCTTTATTGTCATGCCACCCCCATAGTGTTTCAAGTCTGGGGTATCATGATTCAAAATTTACACTCACCTATTTCCGGAACAATTCTAACGCCTCGAGCATTACCCTACTTTTGCGCTAGAGAACATTGGAGGGACAACATGTTGACTATTCTGTGGTCCTCGTCCTTCAATCGGTCCTCTCACAATTCATCCTAGAAATCTGAGTTGGTTTTTCAAAACTCAGATGCCCAAATCTTGGTTGTCACTCCTATATTCAAATGAAGTAATAGTGCAACCATCCCTTGTTTCTCACATTGGGCATGACCCACGTGATCTTAGGAATGGATTACTATTTATTTCACGATTGTGGTTGAAATGAATTTAACCGAATGAACAAGTAAGCAAATCTATTAATTAATGCAGTTCAGAACAAGAGGTAGTAAAAAGAAATGTGTTTATGAGTTCGATCAAAACAGGGCCCTTAAGGATCACCATCATGGATAGATCGCTCTAGCACCAATACCTTGTGTCTTGTGGCCTCCAAGATTGCATCATGCCCTTGGAGAACCCTCTCTTCATCAGCGGTTGTATAGTGATATTCAATGACCCTAGAATTTGATTACTCATATTCATTTTGATGTCCATTCATTTGGTGACCCGCTTCCACTAGCAACTCTTGGTCGTCTACCAGTTGGGCCCTAAATTTCTCAACAATCACATAATAGTTTGCAATGAATACCTCCTTTTCTATCACATATTCTTCAAGGAGTCGAACCTCTTGGTCCACCTTCAGGAATTCTTGGGTACTCCCTCAGTATTTCTAACACCGGGAAACTTCAGAGCATCAGATTACCTCACACAGATTCTTGTCTATGTAGTCATGGACTGTCGAATTAAGACGTAGAGAATCCAACCCACTTGCATAGAGAAAGCGCATCTAGGTGTGGAGTGATACCATCCGTTTTAGCCATTCTGTCTGAGGCTGATGAAAAAGTGCTTTATACACTTCCACACTTTTCACTAGGTCATACGGCTCTCATTAGCTGCTTCCAAATCAGAATCATCTATCTCCTCAGGATCTTCAGGCCGATAGTTGGGGAAAGAAGCCAAGAGATCAGCTACATGGTCTTCTTTGGGTATTCCTCCCAAGGGGTTAGGCTCTTCAACACCTGGGAAACCTTCCTCTCTTTCCTTGGTCTCAAAAAATTGTTCTCAAATATCAGTACCCTCCCTAGAATTAATGCCTATAATATTCATATCTCATTTCATACCATGTTCCTAGGCCAGCTCGATTTGGGAAGTGTGATCTGAATGGACCGAAACATTTACCATAGAATCACTCGCGAATGGTCTGCATTCGGCTGCCTAACAAGCATCCAATGCCATGATTACTTCACAAAAAATTAAATCCTTGATCAACTAGGTTGTCTAATAGCCAATAAAAGCATTCAAGTTATAAAACATACCATAACTCAGTGCATCTGCCTTTGGCATTCCCACCGCCGTAGGAGCTGTCACGGTGGGGGATCCCTCAGCACTCGTTAGCTAAATAATGGGCGTCGGCTCCCCACCTTTTTTGTCGGTAAATCCTCCCCCCTTCAGATAAATCTTCTTGTTTGGCTCTAATACGCACCTGAGCAGGATAAATAAATCTGATTGAAATTACAAAAAAAAGGAGAAGAAGAAAAGGGGAGGGTAATAAGGATAAGGAATGTGGCATACCTCAAGTAGCTTAGTTATATCCGCATCAGAGACAACAATATCACCACTCTCTCAAAGGATCCCTTGGTGGGATATCCCTTAAGACCCTCCACCTCAAAGATCCTCTTTAGCTTCCCCCACATATTCACCCTCTCCTTATTCCCCCTCCTCTTCTGACTCACTACCATGTAGCTCTTCATCACTGTCGTCATCCTCAGACAACATTTTTATGGATCATGATCCCGACCAAGAATTACCTTCACCAAGAAATGTGGTTCCTCATGCGGACTCTGTTGATGTTCATATGCATCCATGGCCATCAGGAACATCTGTTGTTAATGTAAGTTCACCCTATCATCATCTCCGATGAGTCTGACCTATGGAAGCTGGATTCCATCTCATACTATCTTTTTCCAGAGGTCTTTGATGCCCATCGACTACCGTAACGTCAACCAGGACGACCATAGGGTAGGGAAGATTGCATCATTGGAGTGTTTATGAAGATAACTTATTTGCTTCCTAGGAAGCTCCCTGAACGCTCCGTGATCCCCTTTTCTACAAGGTGATGAGGTCACAGCCACGCCGTGCGATGTTCCCACTAATATAGTCCCAACCTGTGCATGCCCTATTGCCTGACTTGCTTCAGGTCATTCCTCCCCAAAATCACCCTATCTGTTATCTCACCACCCAGGTTCTACACTAGATACCTTGAGCTTCCAAACCCTCTTCCGCAAAATCCCCTTTGGGTATGCTATGACCCAATGTTCGGCATATTCTGTCGATTGGTTAACATCAACTCTAGTGGAGGTAAGGGTAATGATGTCACCAGAGCCATGAGTTGTGAACATTTTCCACATTTGGTTAAGAATACAAGGGTGCCTCTCCTCCCAGACATCTTTATGCAATTTATTCGGCATCTGCTGGAGGTATCCAAACTTCCTGATAAATCATGACGGCATGTAGGTCTCACAAAGTATCTTCCCATCAACCAGGGCCACAAGCACCCCACATTTGATGCTCCAGAAGTTTTTCATTTGCTCTAGTGATCCTAGATCATTGACTATAATTTGGCCAATTGGAGTGGGGAACATACTAAATGTAAAGTTGGCATAGTTGAAGATTCTGATCCTCACCCCCTACTCGTTGAGCGTCAACAAAATGACCCTGGATTTATTCATCAAGGAAGTTTGTAGGCCGTTACCCAGAGGGCGTATGGTGTTTGGAATGGTATATCCACCACAATGAGCCGTGATCCAGCCAAAAAGGATCTGGAAGGGGCCATAGATACTCCTCTATGATCCCCCTCTCTAAATGTTCCCCAGAATGGTGTAAAAACAGGCTAACATGGGGACTCCCATATTGAACCTCTATTTAGCAGCCACGATGCCAGCCATCACCAATGTCACTGGAAAAACTCCAATACTTATTTCCCTCCCTGGTAAGAGCCACCAACATAGGAAGGTTTCAAGAAATATGACATATCGTACGGTTGGTTCTCGAAACTCATTTACATTAAATCCCCATGATTTATATTCCCCCGCCTCCATGAGCCTCCTATACAATACGCTTTTGCTCCTCTGTGCCACGGTCATACACTATCTTCCTCTCCCTAACATCTTGACTTTCAGATCTCTTTCTAGTAATAAACTAAACTATTTTTTTAGGTGATGTCCTTCAAAATGTCCTTGACCCCCCATCCTCTCCTTAGCTAGCTCCAACAGATGCCATGTTAGGAAGGGGGTTTATGATCTCTCTGCCAAGATGTACTCATCCGAAGGAATTCATTATACTGGTGCCCATCCAAAGAGATACCCCCGATGCAATGAATGTACCAAAGGCTGATTCCAATATCCCCATGGTGAAGATGGAAGGTATTGGTATCTAGGGACGATTGGGTAAACATCTCGGGCCCGAGTTCATGATAATGGTAAAAATGAAATTGCAACATCCACTCCGCCTCGAACCATCTGATGTGCTATAGTTTGTCCCCAAATTGGTCACAAATCTGGAATACCCAATACACCATGTCCCATTCACTTGTGAAATTGTCTCCAGACTATAGGTACCAATCCTTCATACAACTTTTCCTTTCGTTAGTGACACTCTATCGGAAAGTACTTGTGTAATGGGCCGGAGAATCCTCTACGACTGGGTCACTTCCTTAAATAGTTCTAGTCATGGGGTTCAAGACATAAACACCCATATATCTAGTTTATCTATTAGTATGGCCAATTTTAGTGATATTATACTGAGGAAGGTCGTCCTTGTGGGTCACCCATGACCGCGGTGTGTCGACTTGAAATCTTGGCATGGGTACCTCCTCCAAAATACAAAAGTCCCATATTATTAA
The DNA here is from genome assembly GCA_963277665.1 of Viscum album. Classification (NCBI taxonomy): domain Eukaryota; kingdom Viridiplantae; phylum Streptophyta; class Magnoliopsida; order Santalales; family Viscaceae; genus Viscum; species Viscum album. The sequence goes on along the minus strand of OY728157.1, from coordinate 192,933,974 downwards.
GTTTTCAGACAATGCATACTCCTTCTGGGCTGGGGTCAACATGTTAAAGAAAGTTTGGTTGCTGGATAAAATATTTTGGGCACTATAAACTTCAGGATTGGAAACCATCTCGGCCCTTTGAGTGGAGAACACAACTTCTCACTCAGCGTCAGCACGACTAACATCCATCTTCATCGAACAAAGTCCAAAAGAGTTGGTGTGAAATGAAGGCTATGGTGTGAGAAAAATTATGGGGTGGCGTGAAAAATCAGAGGGTGGTGAGAAAAAATATGGCAGTGGCATGAAAAACCCTGGTCCTGCGCATAAAACAAACGACCAAACTTGAAGAATTATGTGACATGAAAGTGTTTTTCTTGCAAGGCAAGGAAGTTTTTCATGCACAAGAGCTCATGAATTATTGTGCGAGAAACATATGTACGGGATGAGGGACCCAAAAGGATTTTTTAACGTGCGTAGTAGAGTTTTCACACACACGAAAACCATTTTCAAGAACACAAAAAATGGTTTTCACTCTATTTCAATCTTTTATGCACCGAGGCTTTTTTGGTAAACACCGACCCCTGGAGGATGTGCATGTTAGAGTTTCCCATGGAATCTGACCTTTGTGTATCCTTGCTGACCTGATTCTGAGAGGGGCATATATAGACGCCGAAAAATGATCTAGTCCTAGAAAAGGGGTCTTTTTATAAAAAAGTGAAGGAATATTTTGACTTGGTGATTTATTCTTGGAGGGCCGAAAGGGACGAGTGAAAAATCCAAGAGGTGCACGAAAAAAATTATACCTCATGCAGAAAACGATGGGATCTAAGGGATACATCCCTGTCAGTGCACAATCTTTCACACTGCTAACCGGGGCACACAATATTTCGCACCGCCGACCTAGGCGCACAGTCTTTTGCATTGGCCGGCTTCAGTGCGGACGCAATGACCCTGATCACCTATAAATTGATAGTACCACTTCAAATTTATGCATAAAATGTATCTAATCTACTTCCCATCGTGAAATCAACATCTTCATCCTGAAAAACAATGTATTTCAGGTATGGGACTTTTCGTGACATGTCTCCTAGGGGTCTGTCGTCACGCAGGACCACTCGGGCAGAACCCTCGCCCAAATCCATTTAAGTCATGGACCTTGCGCGCAATCCCCTTCCCTTGCGTGAAATCCATTGCGCACAATTCCTTTCCCTTTAATGCAATATATTTCCATTGAACTCAAACATTGATCAGTTCTTAAACACAACTACTTTGACTTGCATGCCCAACCTTGCACGCAATCCCTTTAGTTTGCGCAGAAAACCTCAGCTCCCCTTCACATTCAAATATCTCTGATTGCATGCACACCTAGTCACATTCATGCAACTATTGTAATTTTACATAAATTGTGTCAAACCCTCTTCAATTGTGCGCAAACCTCCGGGCCCACTCACCGGTCCATTTCAGTGCAAGTGCTCCATTTGCATGCTAGCCTCCCTCTTTGTGCGTACCTAATTTTTCACTTGTTCAATGTACCTCTTCCGGACATCATCTATGAGCGCCTCTTCACCCAAAAGATCTACACCACATCCCCTTTTCTTTTGAGACATTATATATTTTCACGAAGCAATTTCAATGTCCCTTGGATGATACTGCTGGTTGTGTTGCTTCGCCTCATTATTCTTCACATAGGCACGCTAATGACTATTTATTCATCACATAGCCATCCTAACATGGACCCCCAAAGGATCTATCTATAACACCCATTCAACATGGAATTACGGATTCCTTCCATCCCTCAAGGGAGGAACGTATCGGTTATGTAAGTCATAGGGGTGTGCAGAAAACCCCCTTTGTCGGAGTTGTAGGACGTTAAACTACCAAGCGCCATTGTCCACAACACATGAAGATAAACTGTGACCATGCCCTGTGCATCGGACATTGGGTTCCTCCACCGTGGACATTATGTACACCCAATGGTCTCCACGGGAGTGAGATCATTCCTCACATTGAATGAGATCCTCTTTATTGGAGCGACGTCTGTCCATGAGGAAAGGGCAACCACCTTGGTGTAAGCCCCTAGATTTTCTTCCAAAAGGTATCACCCATGTTCCTCCACTCTTCTTGGGTGCCAAATACCTCTCCCATTGGGCTTTGTCCCAACCCGGTCCTCCATCTTAATGAAAGTCCCAATCTCCACCTCCTTGGGCTATTAACAATGTTTAATCCCATGTTTCCTCTTTGGGTTGCGGACCACGCATAAGCCCCTGTTTCCTTTTTGGGCCACTAACTACACATCAGCCCCACTCTAGTTTCTAAGGATGCACCTTCCGTGATGTGATTGTTAGGTCTTTTCTGCCTCTTGTTTCTCACACCGAGATTGACTCATGTTGGCCTAGAGCAAGCATCTACCATGAAATCCTTTCTGGAAATCCTAGAGTGTAAGCCCCATAACCCTTCCCGAACTACAAGGACTTTGATCCCTTCCAAGGCAAGGTACGTAGGAAGACTCCTAGAGGTTCACACCCAACAACAATTGTTCCCTATAATCTTCTTTTCGGTTCACCAAACCCATCCTGAACTACGAGGACTATGATTATTTTCAGTCAAGGTACATAGGAATCCTCCTTGTGGTTCAAGTCCAACAAAAATTGCCCATGACCATCTTCACATCGGTTCACCAAACCCATAACGAACTACATGGGATTTGATCTTTTATAGGGAAAGATGAATAGGAAGCCTCCGTCAAGTTCAAGCGCAATATCCTATTGGTTCTGACCCCCCCCCCCCCCTTCACGTCGAACCACCATCGTCCTGCATGGCATGAAACTGCATTCCCCCTTTTCATCCTGCATGATGTTAAAATACATCCAACATTCCGAACTACATGGAATTTGATCCTTGTCTCCAGAATAAGGTACGTAGGAAGCCTCCCTGAGGTTAAAAATCATCCAGTGGTAATCCATTGTGACCCCATCCTGTAGTAAACTGTTGTGACCCCATCTAGCGGCAAGCTGTTGTGACCCCGTCCCACGGAAAGCCGTTGTCACCCCATCTAGAGGAAATCTGTTGTTACCCCATCCAACAGTAATCCATTACGACCCCATATAGCGGTAATTTGTTGCAATCCTATCCAACGATAATCGATTGTGACACCATTGAGTGGTAAGTCGTTGCGACCCCATCTGGTATTAAGCAGTTGGGACACCATCCTGTGGTAAGCCATTGTGACCCCAACTAGTGGTAATCCGTTGTCAACCCCATTTGGCGGTAATCCATTGAAGTCCCCAATCGACAATAAATAGTTGTAAGGTGAACTATGAAGATAATAAATCCCTGCCGTAGGGATACGTAGGAGGTCTCTTCGAGACTTAAGCCCAACATCATCGTCATCCTCGAGTTGAATCCATCTCATTCTCCACCCACCTCACATAACCACCCATCATCAATTTGGGTTCTTACCCGGACCTCCACATCCCGGTGGGGTCATGTCACCTCATTCCCCATCCCATTTAACAACAACCTGGTAGCTAACCATGCGTTATCCCCAAAATTAGTGTTCTCTCCTAGGGTTGCATCCACCTGATCCACTCTAGTAAATGTTCTAATTAGTCTGATCCATCACTTCTAGGTGTTTAACTAGCGAAATAGCTATGTTAAACATATTAAGCTGAGAAAACCATTAGATACATGCCTATGGCATAAAATTCCCCATGTCCGACGTGGGATGCCATAGGATTCTGTTCCCTTGAGAAGCCCTATAATAAAGAGAAAAAACCCATACGTTCTAGTGTTCCAGTGTCCAGACATGCCTGTGATGTCCAGAATTTCTACTCCCTTGACAAAAGGTTGCTGGCCTGACCAGACCCCATGTAATGTCCCGAAAGAAGAAGTGTAATTAACTGGTGTCAATGAAGATATGGCACTGGGAAGAGTTTCATGAACAACGTGTTAAATCTATAAGGGAGACCCAGACCAGGTGACAAGTTCTGAGGAGGAATCTGTGGATAGAATAACAGACATCCCTTCATCCAATTTTGACCAAAGAGAAAACATCTCTGGACAAGGAACAAATTCTGCCCGCCTTTGGAAGGCGGGAATGTGGGGATAAAACAACGTCACCGTCCTCAATCATGATTGATGTGTGTGACCTGGTGAAAGCTTCAGAAACAACATAGTTATAAAAACTGTGTTCCTAATAATATAGGGTACCCCTATGAAGTAGCGGATTGGTGCATGGTTGGTTCATAGTTTATCCAACAGTGTTCCCAAACCGTACATAGTTTTTTTAGGGTGAAATACCCATTTTTCCTTAATGATGGTTTTAAACCTTCCTCTTCTTTCTCCCTCTCTTCTCTAGTAGTGCATCCATCCCCCCTCACACACGATCTCATCCTCCATTCTTCATAGGGTTTGTGTTAACTCTTTTTATTAGACTCCAAATATCTCACTATTAGAATCATTAGAAAGCCCTCAAAAATCTCTTCGATCCTCTTCTTTATATTTCATGTTTCCCTTATCCTCCATTGTGTTATCTATGTGTTAATTTTTTTCACTTATTTTATAGTTTTTTGACAATTTTGTCATTTTCACTCATTATAGGATCAATGAAGCCTAGAAAATGGATGAGTGTAGTGCTACTACCCCAAGGAAGGTGTTCCATGTATTTACCACTCTTTTAATTCATTTAATGTGGGTGCATCGTTGTGATGCTCATTAGAACCTTCCAGAGATGGAATAAATTTGTTAAATATAATTAATTGATTGTATTTTAATATCTGACACCATCTCTGTGAGTAGAGAATCAACATCATGGGTGATAAATTTGATAGAATGCACCCAAATAGGTATGTATACCCTTTAGAGGTCTTATTCCCAAACCAAAAATGGTTAAACATCTATTTATGTGTAAATAAATTTTAATTAAATATTCAAACAGAAAATTGAATTAATATGTTAACCACTAGTGTGTGAATGTGTGGGTTGTACTATGTTAAATTCCTCAATTTATAAATTATTTTGAGATTGAAATGTGAGCCATGGGCTAGTCCCCTTCTTGAAATTTCCTATACACTATGATCATTTACTAGGACTAATGATTTATGCCTTTTGACATTTTTTATGCTGGTTTCAATATATGCATGTTTTATATCTTCAATTCATATGATTATTTCATAAGATTAATATAAATTCCTTTTACATTGAGATTTTTTTCTTAATTCCTTGAACTCATTTCCTAATGTCATAATTGATTGGATTGAATTTTAATGTTATTCTTGGCTAGCTTGTTACCATGTGATATTTCAATACCTTATTTAATACATGTGATTATATATGTTATGTATTGTGATTTTTTATGTGATTATTATGCCTCCCCTGCTACGTGAGGTGAGGGAACACAGGTCTTGTTTTAAGGACATCATGGATGGACTCATCGTGTTCAGTTTGGATCTACTTGATAATCTTGGAGTGATACATTGGCTTTTCATTCATGGGATCTCCGAAAGGATTACACATCCTCATGAGTGACACTATTTCCCTAGGATAGAAACCATTTATGGAACCATTGGAATGATGGATATGCCAATCCTCTTTTGATACTTGGTCTCTTATATGGGATACTTGGTACGGACTCAGAGTCACCATACCATTAGTGATACAAGGAATGCCTTTATGGGTTTCCTTGGATGAACTCAGTGGTATTGGTTACATAGGAGACACCTTTAGTGACCCTTTGGATTTTTTAAATATCTCCATGGATTGTCTTAGGACTCCACCTTTAGATTTAAAAGATTATTTATCAGTTCATATGTGATGCCTTTTATTTATGCTATGAGCATGCCTGACTGATGACATGGAAATGTGACCACCATGCCAAAGAATAATCTTGGAGTTTATCTACCTTAGTTGATTAGTTTCTTATGGCTTATGTATTTATCATATATCTCATCAAGGTACCATGTATAAGACATATGACATTGTCCAAGGCCGATTATCCATTTAAGAACCTGGAACAAATTTTTTATTGCTTTCTTTAATTATTTCCCTTCATTTATTATATATAGAACACTATTAACTTATATTTCACACAAAATGTATTGATCTAGACACTTTTGGTGGTGTCCTGCTAATATTATATCTCAGACACTAATTGGGCCACCTCTGGTACCCAAGAAAGATTAATGATTGTAGGAATTGATAAGGGGAATCGTATAGCTTCTAATACTTGATTATTTTTCTAGGTTGGAGCTTCAGGTAGAGGACCAAGCCTATGCTCTAGATTCTTGTAGTAATAGTTTATTAATTTTTTTATATATGTCAAGAATGTAGTATATGATTGTATCCCTTTCTCCCCATGCACATTCATTTTTTATAGAATCATGATATAGCACCATTTTGTATCACACATTTATTCAGTTGCTGCTAGTTATTTAGTTATATTGTATGGGTTTATTTCCATTATTTTTTCTATTTGTTACTTACTGATTACTGTTGTGATCACTCTAATATATTAAAGTCTAGTCTCCCAAAAACCACATCTTAATCCCTCGCCACTAGTCGGTATCCTATGGAATTTGGGGAGGCATGATTGAGGTCTTGTGGCCACCTTCTTGGAGCCCCATTATGTGGTACTCAAGAAAGGATTAGTATTTACCTTTGGTGGAGTTTCCTTATAATAATACATTCCATTAATTTAATAAAATGGAATCATATGAAGCTTTATATGGAAAGAGGTGTCACACAAAATCTTGATGGGATAACTATGTTTAAAGAAAGATTTTAGTCCCTAAACATTATGAATAGACAACAGTTAAGGTAAAGGATATTCAGACTCTCATTAATGTTGCTCAAAGTAGAAAAAAGAGTTATGCTAATAAGATGAAGAAAAGTTTGGAATTACATGTGGGAGATCATGTTTTAATGAATTTATATCCATGTAAGGTTATTATAAGGTTCGGTAAGAATGGGAAATGGAGCCCCAAGTACATTAGAACCTTTGAATTTTTTTTATCAAATTGGAGTTGTTACTTACCATTTGACAATGCCACCAAACCTATCAAAAGTAAATGATTTGTTCCATATATCTTTTCTAAGGAATTACATGCCAAACCCAACTCATGTACTCACCTATAATGAAATATATTTGGATCCTATTCTATATTACTATGATAAACCCATCTACATTATTTAAAATCGAGAGAAACTATTCAGAATTCAAATGACTCGTCCGATAAAGGTACTTTGGGTGAATCAAAAAACGGATGAAGTAATGTGGGAACCATAAGATATTATAAAGAAGAAATACCCTCATATTTTAGAAGGTAATACCCCTAAAATTTTAAGGTTGAAATTTTTTAAGGAGGGAAGAATTTAACACACTAAGACTTTGTAATATTTTCCTCATAGAATGAATTTAATTTCATGGATAGCTTGTTTTACATGATACAGAGCCTTTCTTCGATGAATTGCATTACATGCAAGAAATAGTGTTACAAAATACTATAAATATTAGCTATTATATGTGTGGTTAAAAATATTATTATATAACTTATGAAAAAATATGGCTTAAATAATTTGTTATCGATTAATTATAAATGAATATAAAAACCAATTAAATATAATTGATTTTTTTTTAAAAACTATTTTTATGAACTAAAGGCATTTTATTTTAATAAATTAAATTAATAAATATTATAAGATGATCTTATTTAAATAAATTTATTATATATTCAATAAAATGTTTTAACAGTAATCTAATATAATTTATAAGAATAAGATAATATTAAATCTAATTTTATGCAAATCAGCTACATTTTTCTAAAGGCAGTTTTGATGGCTTCTAATGGTGCATTTATTTTAAAACTAAATTTTGACACTTTTATAAATTATATTCGAAAAAAATAAACATAATCTTTAAAATAGTAATTTAAAAACTATCTTAGTGGCATTTTTTTATTTTTCTAAGTAGTTTCATTTTTTGATGAATAAGCAAAATAATAGATTTTAATTGAAAAATAGATTTTTATTAATAATTTATAATGTTAAATAATATTTTTAATTTGTTTTGAATTAAAAATAGATCAATTATAAATCTATTAATCTCATTTAGGTCACTAGAATCATTTTTATATATAATTTAGATATAAAAACTTAGTAAACTTTTGGATATTTTCTCTTTAAAAACCTGCTTTCTCATTTCATCTGCATGATTAATTTTAAATGAATTATTGTCACTTATATGGTTTGAATTTAAAAAATGGATTAAATATTTGGAATAATAATAATTTATAATTTTCTATAAGGTAAAATTAATTTTTTTACCAAAAATATTAGTGAATGTAGTAAAAATTAATTAGCGTGATTAAGAGAAAAACGTGTTTATCGAGGGACTAAACTTTAAACTTAAGGGACAAAATAACCTAGAAACTTGTTTAAAACCTATTTTAAGAAAATATTTATATTTCATACATTATATTATAAATATAAGAACATTATTTGGACCAGGCGACATGAAAAAACATGGGTTCAATTCACTCTATTAGAAACATTGAAGTGTGTTACTCACCCCACTTATAAAAGGCCATCCCATATCCTCTATATTTCAAAAATAAAACCACTTTTTCTAGGACAATAACTAAAAATATCACTCCAAATATTTCCTCCCCTAAAATAATAATCCTTATATTTTGTATAAATCCAACTTAGAAAGTTATTAGTGTAAACCTAATAAGGATACCAAAAAAGAGGTAATGTTCTTCTAAAAGCAGTTTTATTTTATTTCCTTCTACACATACTTCAATTTATATTATTATATTCTTATATAATAACCCCATAATATTAAATATTCTTATAGTTTTTTATGTTAAGGTTATTACCTACAATATCATACAGTTCCATCAAATGGGTTACAAAATCATCCTTTGTGTGTATGGTGGACTACTGCCTCGTGAACCGATGTCATTCATTTTCCATTAACACCATTCAAGGTTGGGAATAATTTTTTATAGATTATAATATATATATATATATATATATATATTATTTATTATGTTTTTATTCTTTTATAATTATTATATTACACATACATTCATGCTTTCTATTTTTGGGTAATATCATAACATCGCTCGTGTGTATGACAGACTACCACCTCATGAAGCAATATGATTTATTCTTGCTTTACATGGAATGTTTTAAGAATGTTTTTTTAAAAAATATTATATATAGATGAAATTATAATTAAACTATAATATATATATATATATATAAATTGTAATTTTATTTCTTTTAAAATGACAATAAAATGAAAACATTTTTCATACATATGTATGGCCTACTATTTCCATGAATGGTGTATTTAATTTACTATCAACAAATTTCATGGATTAATATAAATATATATACTGAATATATATGATATTTTAATAAATTTTAAATAATTTATATGATTAAATCGTGATTTAATTATTATTAATAAAAAAATAACAAGTCAAAACATACTTTAAAAATAAGGCAATTATCACCCAAAACTATGAAAATAAATAATAATTATTAACAAAAGGGTGATAAGATGTTATAAAATGATATTATATGATATTATAAAAATTTATATGGTTCAAGTATAAGAAAATAACATACTTAACACCATTATACATGTGTTTAAAGAGTGTTTATACAAAATGAAGCGTAAGGTAAAAGATTTCATCTCAATTTACATTTCAATGAGACTTAATTTGTATTATACACCATTTCACTTTTATAAGGTATATATACTGACCCTTTGAAATATAATATCATCAATAATTAATTATTCATGGTTTAAGTTTCAATTTGAGTTATTTCATACAATGGGATTTGATTTGAAAATTACCAAGTGATAAAACTTATTGTGAAATCTCACATTATTTTGTGATTATTAACTTTATTTTAAAACGATCACTTTATTGTAATAATTTTTCGTTGGAAATTACATTACTATTAAATATCCATATTATTGTGTAGTTTATATGATTATTTATTAAACTATATACCATATTTACATATGGTGTTTACTTTTAATGTTATTTGATTAACTATAGAAATATTAATAAATATGTATCCTTTACTCAATATAGATATTAAATAAGGAATGTATTTTAGAAATTAAATCAATTATTCAATATATGGATAAATCTATAGAATTTTATGACATGGGTTGCGGCCCATTTAATGCAATCTCATTAATGAATTTATAGTCTCATGAGATGAATCAGTTGGCCAAATCATATAGGGTTTTACCCAGTATGTTTAAACTGTCTTATGAAAGGTCTTAAAGGTAAAGGTTCCATGTTCTTGGGAAACATTACATCCAATATTATAGAATTTCTTTCATTCAAAAATTTATTTTTATTATTTTAAATTATATTTTTTCCTTGAAATTATCTATGGATTCAATTCATTTCCATTTTATTGATTAAAAGACATGTATTTCAGTTATTTATCTTACCATATTGATTATGACTTATCTTGATATTTATGTAGCTTGGGTGTTAAATTTTAGACCATGAAATATTAATCATGATTATTTATTAATGATAGATTCCATTGTACTTAACCATTTCTTATCATTTAATCTCTCCCTTAATTTTGTTCCTTTTCATTAGGATATGAAGGTGAATTCTTAGAATGAGTTTTAAGGATGTCGTGCTTTTAAATTTGTAATGTTTTATTATCATTTCCCAATGTTGTCACGACCCGTCCTCAGGGCTCGTTCCGTGACTATCCCAAGCCCGACTTCCATAGGCCAAGGGCTGGCGACTAGCACCAATGGCGTAAATCCTGATAAATGAGAATTAATTGCCTTTACAAAAGTAAATAAAACACCACAGAGTACAATAGGAAGTAAACACTAAGAACAAAATAAGTGCCGAAAAGGAAAAGGGCCAGAATACAAACCCAACTGAAAAGTACAGCTACAACTGAACGGAAGTACAAAAAAAAGACAAACAACTGGAAGAATAGAAATATCTCATGGGTCGTCCACCTCGGATCCTACCTGAATGGTAGGTACAGATAGCGCAGCTCCTGGATCATCCACCACGGATCCTACCTGAAGGGTAGGTACATATAGCGCAACTTTTGGATCGTCCACCATGGATCCTACCTGAAGGGTAGGTACAGATAGCCTTCACAACGCCCTCGCCTGTCAACCTCTTCCGAGTGTTGTCTTGTCATGAAATCCACCTCTGGATACTGACTCGTTGTGAGACCCACCTCCGGGTACCATCAAGTCCTAAAACACTCGGCCTCTGTCAGCGCTGCTCGTCGTCTGCAGCCAACACAACGAGGTTCAGGCATAGCCCGTGCAGGGGTGAGTATAACGATACTCAGTAGGGACCCCAACACCCTCAAGGTCTCACTAAATCCAACAAGGATAACCACAAAGAATGATCCCAACAGATAACCCCAACATAGGTATATACCCATACATATACCTAAGTTATCACGTAACCAATCTCAATCATGAGGAAACACAAAGATTATGAAATCAACGGATATCCACTACCTAGGTATATGCCCATACATATACCTAAGTTATCAAGTGACCCATCTCAATCATGAGGTAAACACAAGATCATAGACTCATCTCAAACCAGGATTTTCATTATCGAAACCGTAACTGCGGAAGAGCCCCGTCTCTGAATTGTAAAATGGTCCTGTCACGACTCCGAGGTACTGCTCACTAACCTAAGACTGATGAGGTACTCCTCCTGTTGAGTATCGCGGGTCATCCACCCAAACACACTAGTGCTTCCCGCCGGGGTATGCCACCCAAACACACTAGTGCTTCCCGCCGGGGTATGCCACCCAAACACAGTAGTGCACACCCCCTAATAGTCTGCAGAGGTACTCTCCGGACGAGTACCGTGGGTCTGCATTGTCCCACAGTAGTGCTCCGTCCTCCATTCTCCTGCACCCAAACAAAGTAGTGCTCCGTCCACGGGGCTAGTTGACTCACTCCAAGTCGAGTCGGTCAAGCAGTCGTCAGGTCTCAGCCGGCTACACGGTCTCCGTACTAAGTATGCTCGTCTCCGGGAGGGTCCTCTCCATGAGCTACAGGTTGATACTCCAAGTATCTCAATGTCCCATAGAGATGTATCTCAAACGACTGCCTCGTCATAGGGGTGTCAATGAAACAGACGACGTGTCAATCGGACGCCCGGTCTGTGAGTTATTAGCCTTTTCGTCTCAGGGGACCGATTGGTTTCGTGTCCGATCCAACCCGGTCGTATCTCAACTTTACCCCGAACTCTCATAGGGTATACTCATAGGAACAATTTCTCAATGTGATCACCAACACCACTAACCATTCGTCAAACAGACGTCCAATCTGAATGTTATCAACTTTTCCGTTCCGGGGGCCCGGTTGGATTTCGGGTACAATCCAACCCGGCCACTATCCAACTACAACAAAAAATCAGGAAAAGTATGCCAATAGTTCTGTCTCATCAAGAGGAATCCAACAAACTCGATGGAACGTCAATCGGACGTCCTGAGCTCAAGATATAAGTGTTTCCGCACCGAGGGCCCGGTTGGTTTCGGGTTCGAACCAACCCGTCTGTACTTCAAATGACACTGGATAATTAAACTGATCACACCATTGCGATCCATACGGAAAACACACGAGCTAGACTAACCATTGGTCCAAAACGGATAGCCCGTGAAAAAGTTGACTTTCACCGCAACACGCGTGAACCGGGCCTCATGGGGCCTGCATCTTGACCTTGACTTAAATATTGAAAATTTGTCTTGAAACATCCATCTTAATTCCAGGGTCGCAACCTCGCAGACGATTCGACATTCTGACACCGTATGAGAGAGATATGTCCGATACAAGATCTCGTAATAATAATAATATTTTTATTCGGTGTTTCGTGGGCTCGAGCCATGAACCCGAATTTAGTATTCAACATTAGACTTGAATCGACCATATTGATGTCAGGATTACATTGCCACTGACGGGAAGCCAATCAGACGTCGCACGCATGAGTTATGGTGGGTCAAAGATTTAATAATAATAATAAATCTATTATTTTCCGAGTGCTTGGGGTACCCGATCCAAAAACCCGAAAAAGACATCCAATATTGGACTCATAAATTCCATCTCGAAGTCAGGGTCACACTGCCGCAGACGGTTCATGAAACCGAGGTCGCACGAAGAAGTTACGGCATAAAAAGTGTTTTATCAAAAAAAGTAATAATAACAATATTTTATTATTATTATTACTTATTTATTTGTTTTTCCTTAACTCAACATTCAATCAACGCATGAGCATTCATTTTCTAGATGCGACTTCCACGTGGGAATTCGTTTTCCATTTATTTTGTTTTTTATTTTATATCCTTTCAATTCCATCTTCTCTCTCCAATCATATAGCTTATTCATTCACGATTTCACGCCCCCTCTCCTGCGAACCCCAGCGGCCCCCACCTCTCGCACCCGCTGCTTTCGCCAGAACCGTCACGGCTGCCATCAGCCTACCGCGCCACTGCTGTCTTCACCGTAAAACCCTGATGCACCCGCTCCTTTATCACCTGCTTCCTCACACGACTTCTCCCCACGACCTGCACCAGCGTCCTCCGCCTTCCACACTCCATTTCGACTTCAATTTAACTCAGAAAAAAGATACGAATCCATATTCATGATCCTCAGGACGAGATCTACGCGTTCGTATGCCACGCTCAAGGAAACATTGAGTTTCCAGCGCACTTAATTATTTGGGGATGAAGAACACGTGAAGAATGAGCGGACAATAAATAAGGAAAGATCACGGTCAAAGTGCGTATCGATAGCCGTGTTAGTTTGGCCATAGTTTTTGAGAATCATGAACTTGGGGAATTGAAAATTAAATATTTATCATGGTTCAAGAATTTCAAATTCAAGATAAACACGAAGAAAATTAATTCAATCAATTGTTTATCGATCCGTGAATTAATTTATTTAATTCGCGTTCATCAGGAGAACTTTTAATCGGGATAAGGAATCCATTAAAATTGAACATAACCCTTACCTTGCAAAGATGTCGCACGTCGTTAAACCGCAGAAGAATCACGTCGCGGTGGTCGGACGTCGCAGAAGAATGGTGTCAATTCTGATGACGTTGGAGGATGATCCGTTGTCGTTGGTGATGTTCCCCGCAGTGGTGTCTCCTCCCTTAACGTAGAGGAAAAAGAAGGTTGGAGAAAGAAATGCTTTCGGTTCTTTGAGTCATCGAGTTTTCTTCGCGTTCTTCGTGGAAGAACTCTCCCATTCAATATCTCCAACGTGCTCCCAACACCGCAAGTTCCAAAACTAAATAATAGCCTAAGATATTATTTTATTCTCCCATGATATAACATTTCTATCAAATTCAAATTAATTCAAAAATACTATTGAATGAATTATGGCATTTCAGTTGGCAACTTTAATGGAAGGGAGATGAAAAAGCTCCACATAATTAATGGGAGGTGTTGTCAAAATAAATAAAGGGAGTGTTAAAGGGGGGTTTAATGGAGGTGAAGGGTTAGGCCTCATGTGGGTCCCAACTCACAAATATCCTCCCATGGGTGGTTATGTGGGGTGTGGGCCCCACCCCTAACTTCCTCTTTGAGGATATAACCACCCAAATAAATAAAATGGTGCACAACAATTTTATTTATTTATTTTTACAAATCCCTAAAAATTAACTTTCATCCCACATAAAATGCAACTGCAGTAAAGGTCCCCTTAAGTGAATATCGGCGCTGCGAGTTCATCGGTGTCCTCAGATTTCAATTCCGAGCACCGGTTCAAAAGTTATAAAATTCCGAACGTACGTTTACTGAACGTACCTGAAAAAATGTTTGGAAAATTAATATCAATCACCCAACACCCATTGCGGTCAAGGTTAGGCTCTTCCTAGGTGAAACACGCCCCAATGAACCCAACCGTACTCTCGGATTTTCAATCCGAGTTATCGTTTATCAGTTATGAATTTTACAATAAAATAATTGTCATTTAATTATTTTATTTGCGGCCAAAAACTAACTTTTTCTGGTGGCTCACGGTGGCCAAAGTTAGTATCTTCTTAAATAAAGCATGCCCTCACTAGTTCAGCGGTGGTCTCGGATTTTTAATCCGAGATACCGTTTGTGAGTTATAAGCTTTTGAAAAATAAAATAATTTATCTAATTATTTTATTTACGGTTAAGCCATTTTTGGGATTTCTCATAGGAGGCCCGCGCTGACTAATCTTAAGTCGTGCATAGGGTAATCCCACCATCCTGAGCATAACGATTCCCTCGTATTTCTGATCCGAGCAACCATTCAAGAGTTATTCCACTTTTTTAAGAAAACTTCTTACGCGCGTGAATTTAAGCTTAACAAAACATCGGAAAATTATTCCGGGCACACCGGGCCTCAGAATCAGGTACCGTCTAAAACCGTGCACTCACAAAATTCCAAAGCAATTAAGAAAAAACATTCCTTGAAATTTTTGGGTGTTTACAAATGTAAAATGGGTAGCATGTATATAATATAGTTTTCCAAAACTGCTAAAATATTTGGTTCTTTGGGATTTGAATCGTTTATTTATGCCAATTTTATAAAGTAGGGAACCATCTCCTGGCTACTGGGGTTAGGGTCATTACAGTTGGTATTCGAGGAAGTTTAGTAGAATACTTGGGAACTAGATTTAGGAAAACATTGATTAGTGAACATAACTCTAAGATTAAATTTGAGAATAAGTATAGAAGAACATCCTAATGTTTTGGCTGGGTAGAGATTATGTGGGTCTTCTTAGAAATACATCTCTATCAAGAAACTACATGTGGACATGGTTCTGGCACAGATATACCTAGGGGTAATAACTTTTAAAATGGTGTTTCGGGCATGAGTCACGATTAGACTAGTACAGAAAATGGTCCTTAATATGCACCTGGTTTGACACTCCCATGGGACACACTTAGTATAATTTTCATTTTCTTTTAAAACCATTATGAATGATTTACAAGTAAAATTATCCCCAAGGAAACCGAAGATTATAATTATGAGATTAATAATGAATAAAATTTCAATTTATGTTGAGAATTACACCATATTTTGAATTATATATTATGTTTTAAAATATATAACTTCATGAGATAATGCAGAATATGCCATTGTTTATAAATGGATTCTGGAAGGTAGAATACTATCAATACCTGTGGAAAATGTAGATATTTCCATGCCAAGCAGACCAATACACCTGGTATTGGAATGGAGAAAATTATTTCTATATTCGGATTGATTAATCAATTTATGAAAAATAACCTTACCCTAATTGATCAACCCATTCTATAGTGAAGTTATCTAATGCTGGATTGCATTATGTGATAGAAACCCCCATCGTTTAGTGGGACTACTAATCCAATTGTAGATGAGTAATGGATTAAGTCTCTGGAGAATATATTTATGTATTTGGGATACATTGAAAAGGAAAAGGCTACAATTTTCATGTATTTTCTAAAAATTTATGTTTATCAATTGTGTCCTTTCATCCAGATTGATCGGGAGGAAGAATAAATATAAATTATGGAATGGAAATTTTCAAAAGAGATGTTATTTAATAATATTCCTCCTCATGTGAAACAAATTGAGATTAATATAATATTCATTATCTTAAATAAAAATGATAAATAAAGTTTTATGGAATATTAATCTACCTTTATCAAGTTATATAGTTATTCCATGAATTATATATGCAACACGGAGTGCATGACTGACCATTTATTTGAAGGGTTTAAGCCATGTCTCTGAAGGGTACTGGTATCCCAATTTTTTTTTCATATAATGAAATAGTTTTATGTAACATAAAAAATGGATAACTAATTCCATAGATCCTAAAAATTCAATGGAATTCATGAGAATAAGAGGTCATCTAACCACCATGAAAAATGAAATGGCTAAAAAATGAAGAATAAGATGAATAGTTTCTCACAGTGAGAGAATTGTAGAAGGTATCACTCTGGGAAATGCTTGGAGGGCATGGGTGTTTGTTATAAGTGTGTGGAATGGGTTATCATGTTATATAATGTAAGGAGAAGGGGGAAAATAATATTCAAGGTTAAAACTGCAAGTAGAAGTGGAATTATGAAAATAATTGACAGAAGTGTCAATGGAATCTTCTACAGAAGAGGCAAATGGGATATGGAAAAGCTTATGCGGTCACTACATGTAACAGCCCAAGATTTTATGAAAAATATTCTTTTTAATTTTATTAATGTCTTTTGTTGTACGCTACACCAAAAGGAGCTTGCACAACACGCATCTTTGACTTGCCTTGCATTACACGCAATCGCAACCTTCCTCGATAGCGTGTGTAGTACGTAATACTGAGTTTCACGAAACAACGATATGCTATTAAAATATTATTAAAACTAGCCGTTATGAATAGTAATAACCACCTTTTAAAATTTTAGAAATTTTATCTCTCAAAATGGACTTCATTTTTGGATTCGGAGTATCGAATTTAGCCTAAGTAGAAATTTTGGTACTTTTCGGATAACTTTCATATTCTGATGAATAGTGAAAATTACTAAATTATAATTAAAAACAACTTTTTTAATCAAAATAATTAATAGTGATAAATTATTAATTTGAGTGGTTTTAAAGTATATTTAGAATATATTTTTACAATTTAATACAATGTTGGTCATTGGATGTAATTTCACATTTAAACCAGACATAAACAAGTGTCAATCTTTTGATAGATACTGTTTCTTAAAAACAGGCTATTTGTTTTAACAGCGGGATTTAATTATAAAATTAATTAATGCAACTTCTATGTTATGAATTTGGTAAAATAGACTTCATTTTTGAATTTGGAATATGAAATATAGCTTAGGATGAAATTTTGGCATTGTTCTGAAAAACATCAATTTTTGATGAATAGTGAAACAACTAAGTGGTAGTTAAAAAAAACTGAATTTTTTTAATAAAACTTAATTTTACCGCTTCTGTGAATGGAATTTCAAAAATCCGAGAGACACGGTTGATGTTAGTAAATAAAATGTGGTTCAATGAGATGAAAATAATTTTTGGTGAATAGTAACTTTTTACTTTTTTTTTACCGCGGTTAATATTAAATAGGGTAACTAAGGGTAAATATGATATTACTATTACCCTAACACATGTCCTAATTCTATTGGATAAGTGTAATTCGACCAAAAACCACCTTATGAATATAATATGACCATTTAGGTCCACTTGGATTAGATTATGACATTTAATATTATTTTATTTAATGAATAGTTAAAATAGTTAAAATCAAAGTTTAATAACTAAAAAAATTTTAATATGAGTTTATACATAAGATAAATTAGATTATAAATATTCATTAGAAAGATAAAACGATTTCCTACATAATTATATTTTATTTATAATTTTTAGACTTTAAATAAATTAATTTATTTATGACACAATGATGATGCAGTAATTACCCTTTTAAGGAAATGTTAACATAATTGATGTTATAAATGCCCAAATAAATGTAATTTGAGACTTTTTATGAATTACACTAATTTTCATGGTTACTATGATATATTAGTGTTTCTTTAATCAACTTGGTTCGAACATATAATTCTGTTATGACTTTCAAAAAAATCATATATCAAATAGTGTCAAAATTGACACAAAATAGTTTTTAAATCAAATATTATATTATTAATTGTTATTTTATTCTTAAAAATCTAAAGTTCGGCCAAATGACTTAGATAAGGATATATATATTAATAATAAATAATTTGGGGTTCTTTTGGCATGTTATAGTAAGTGTATTAATCATATAGTGTAAGAAAACAAAAAGACACGGTAAAAGTTAAATTATTTAACTTAGAGTTAAATCTAATTGATAAGGTTAAAATAATAACCTAAACTTGTCTAAATCCTATTGGTTGATAGGATTTCAACCCATCCCCACTTTAGCTTCGAAATAAGACCCTTTGGAACCATTATAAATCGATTTTGACTTTAATATAAAATAATATTTTGAGATATTTCTAAGGTGCCCCTCTCCTCCCTTAAAAAAGGACACCTCCTCCCCCTCCTCCTCACACCAATTTGAGCACTCAAGCTCGGCCAAACCCTACCAAAATCCCTTATCCACTTCCCTAGAATAATCTTAGAGGTCCTGGTCCTCTTCAAAGACCAATCTTAGTTCCCTAAGTGGAGGATTCAAAGAGGCGTTTCAAAGAAGAGGTAATATCCATTACCGATCTTTTCAATTTCTTTCTTCTTCAACTTCTTCTTCTTTAGTTGTTTCATGACAAAGTAATAACATCAGTATTAATTAAATACTGATATGTTATTATAAATATGAAACAAACCTAATTAACCTTATATCCATCCTACGGAAAAATGAAATCACTGCGCGTGCGTACGTACGGAATATCGTCTCCACGCCGTGGTGTAATCTATTTTACACCACCACCTTAATAGGATGGGTATAATGGTGTAATGAGTAACTATATATGATTATTATAAAGTGATATTGATACTGAAATAGTCTACATAAACTTCAACACAATTCCACGACCATGTGAACGATATCATCGCTCGTGCGTACGTACAGACTACCGTCTCCACGACGCGATGAGATTCATTCTCAATGATTAACCATTCATGAATGATTATAAAGTATATATAATAAGAACTAATGAAATATATGACATAATAATGATACTTTATTTATGTAAATTTATATGTATGTCATCTACTTAATTCCATTCACTTCAATAAGGAAACGAAAACAGCGTTCATGCGTACGTACGGACTACCGTCTCCATGAACGGTGTATTTCATTCCATTTATTGATATTATATATATATATATATATATTCTGAATATATATTATATATAAATCATGTTTTACATTCTGGATATAAGTAATCATGATCCAAGTAATCATATTAATAATTACAAGTTAAAAACACGAACGACAAATGAGACGATTTTACCCAAAACGCTACTTTAACATGAATTTACAAAAGAACAGGTAATATAAAGTCCTAAGTGGACCATATATGATATAATAACAATGAATATGATTCTGGAATAAGTCAATAACATGATTTAAATCATTATACAAGATGTTCGGACAATTACAAATCTAGTCGGACCTAAGGTTAGGGAAATATCACAATCTCACTTTTATCCGAGATTGTTTTTACATTGGTAATTACTGGGGTGAATTTTATCATCCACATCCATGTTTCCTCAATATTTAATATTATTTACATCCACCTACAATTGTTTAAATCCAATTTTACTCTTCGGTGAGTTTTTAGTAAAAGATATGAAAAAAATCTTTTGTCGTTTTTCGTACGAGGTACTTTTTTGACTTTTCCGACAAAAGTACGAGAAGAATGTTTTTTTAACTTATACGGCATGAATGAATTTTTAAAACATTATTTCCAAGAAGCTTCCTTTAGAATTTTTCAAGTTTATTTTTAATCAACTTATTTTAGTTTAAAGTTCTATGACATGTTAAGAAAGGAAAAATATATTTGAAGAAGAAAGGATATTTTCCTCAATAATGGAGTTCAAGTGTTTTATCAAAATTATTTTCCATCTAAGATAATAAAGGGTTCTGTTTTTATCCCTATTACTACATTGATTTGATTATGTTGTGATGGAATTATTTTTATGAATTCCTTTATCTTATATGAATTGTTTTATGATGTCACGATGTTTAAGAATCCCATTTTTATTACATGGGTTATGAAATGATGTATGATTTATGATTTTGTGGAACACATAAGAATGGTATCATTATGAGATTGGTGGGACCTATATCTCCCTCCAATTCATTGGGTAAAGATTTTATATCTCATGAGATAGACATGGCTGGAATGGTAGGTTATACCGGTTCAGTGAAACATGACTGAAACGAGGGTTACTCGATTCAGAAAGGGACTTTGTCCACTAAGATAGTCTTGGAAATGAGTCTTGAATAACAAGAAATGATTCTCTATGATTATGTGTGAATGCCACAAAGTTTCATGTTTTATGTTGTGATTATTGTGATTACATTTCACTGCCATGATTTATTCCATGTTATGAAATTATGTTCTCTTTTGCAGGTTAAGATTTCCAAAATGTTATGTTCTTATGAATATGATGTGATTGATATTTCTTTTTTTACCCTTACTGAGCATTTGATCTCACACTATTATGTTTTCTTTTCCCCAGGATATAAAGAAAGGTTTTAGGTATAAAAAAGAAGATCTTTATGGGAGATGTTGAAGATCTTTCACCACGATTAGAAGATTATATTCCGAGTTTCCAAAGACACTAAACTATTACGGTCCTTGTGTGTGTGTTTTTGTAATGTACTAAGTATTCCGAAAAATTCATGTAATGTACATGTACGTTAGGCTCCGGGTCTCTACAGTTGGTATCAGAGGAAAGGTTTAGTCAACCTTTGGAAACTAGGAAATGGGAACTTTAGTGAGATCCCTAGAGATATTTCTAAGGTGTGTCTAGGGATGTCTCTAAGGTTAAGTATACGTATAGGTTATAGTACTATAATTACGCTAACGATTATATAATTAAACCTAAGATGTTAGATATTGAAGGTACTCCCCCTTTATTATGTTGTTTTCCCTAGCATGATTTTTGCCTCTCACACTATTCTTTTTGGG
This sequence comes from Viscum album, assembly GCA_963277665.1. NCBI lineage: Eukaryota > Viridiplantae > Streptophyta > Magnoliopsida > Santalales > Viscaceae > Viscum > Viscum album. The sequence goes on along the minus strand of OY728157.1, from coordinate 192,912,323 downwards.
TTTTAGACGATGGCTGGAACCCGAAGGAACCGTGTTGATCAATGCAATGGACAATGCAATGATTGCCCTCCGGAACAAACAAATGTTATGGTAGATGGAGTGCAAAATCTTATTACTATACTTACACAAGCTATAAATCATTCTGGACTTCCAAATGATGAGAGAAGGGAACAATATTCTATTGAGTCCTTCATGAGGCAACGTCCGCCTTCTTTCAGTGGGTCTTCTGATCCACTTGTTGCTGAACAATGGATAAGTACCACTAAAAAGATATTTTCAGTTCTTCAATGTTCTGAACATGATAAAGTCATCTTAGCAGTATATCGTTTGGAAGGTGAAGCTGATCAATGGTGGAATCTTATCAAGAATACGAGGCAAAGAGATGAAATTGAGTCCATGGAATGGGACGAGTTCAAGAACTTTTTTTTCAGTAAGTACTTCCCTCGTATTCTTCGAACAAAGATGGAGAAGGAGTTTCTTGAACTAAAGCAAAAGGATGATGAATCTGTTGGTATATACGAAGCAAATTTTACAAGACTTGCAATGTATGCATCTGGCATTATCATCCAACCTGAAAGTAAAGTTGATCGATTTTTCAGTGGCTTAAAACCAATTCTTCGAAGGGCATTATCTATAAGAGACTTTAGTAGCTATGAAGAAATTGTGCGTTGTGCTATCAAGGTAGAAATGGAAGTTGGTGTTACATATCCATCTCATGGTTTTGACAAGAAACGAAAGATGGAGTTCAAGGAGAAATCTCAGAATAATGGTGAAAAGAATATGAATGTTTCCTTATGCACAAAGTGTGGAAAGAAGCATGGTGGAGATTGTCTTAAAAGGACTAGAAAATGTTTTAAGTGTGGAAAAGAAGGTCATCGAGCAGCTGAGTGTCAAAGTAATGGAAAAAAGGGATTCTAATGATGTGAATAAAGTAAACACTGCAGAGAACGCACCACGAACACTTCAATGCTTCAAGTGCAAGGAAATGGGGCATTCTGCTAATAAATGCCCTAATCGAAGGGTTAGTGATGACCGACATGAGCAACCGCTTAAGGAAAAGGAAAAAGGGAAGTCACATGCGATCACCATTGGCGATGTTGAATATGATAACAATGTGGTGGAATGATTAAGTGTTTATGTAATGGGATTCCAAAATAATGTTGTATCATGGAGTATTGGAATATTTTTGTATTGGTCTAATGTGGTATTCAAAGTGATTGAGATATTTTTGGAAATAAGACGATATGCGCATAATGAAGGGAAAATGAGAAAATGAAATGTTTAACAGTATTCATGAGCTCATGATTGATATAAGGACTAAGTGATATCATTATAAATTTTTTTGAGGATTTTGGTATGTGGAAAGTGTTAACGTTTAACTGCATTCATGTTTTCACTAAGGTTCAATGGGTATTCAAGAGAATACATGATTAAGGACTTTTAATGTTTAGAATGTGACCAACAAGACATATCTTATGATATATGGGGATCAATGATGGTATTAAATCTCAGGTAATCGTTTTCACTATGTTATGAGAGTGGACTGCAGTATTATGGATAAGCCTAAAGATTGGAATGGATTATGTTGGACATAAGTTAGTATTATTTAAGGATAGAAGTTTTCTCGATATTATTGATGGGATGTTATAGTAATATAGTTTTAGAAAAAGGACAACCTACAGGATGGGCGACAGCCCATCGCGTCGGACAAGGCTGTGGAAATCGAACCCACAACCGAAGTGCGACTGGCCTTTATCGCCTACCACTGGCCAACAGGAAGTCCCTGTTTAGTAGAAACTAGTTTTATTATATTAAGCTGTATGACATATGATGTATAAGTCCATTTTAGGAACCATATATGATTAATCTCACTATAGATCGACTTATGTATATAATTTTTTTCTAACCTTTTGTTTGAGACAGATGGAATGACCCGTCATTCTATCACATGATCTGCTAACACTTCACGAATAACAAATTCAACATCATTTATTTAAGAGATGAAGTGGAAATTGTTAAAGGCACGAACAACAGTGAGATTGTACCAAAATAAAGTAAGTATTTATTCTAATTCAAATTCTTTAATTTTAGGGAAACAATCTTGAAAACCAAAAATGTTGTCCTAGTGATCTTATATCTGATGAATCAGATGGTACCTTAGATCGTCACAAATTTATGGCTTTATGATTGCTGGCTTTTCCATATCCATGTTCTCTACCACTCTCCATCAGAACATGATGGTTAGATTTCTCTTCCATATCCATATTTTCACCTATGTGGAAACCCAGTGATTAGTTTATTTGGGTAACCGTTACGTTTCATACTTTTGTTTTTAAAGATTGGTTTTGGTATTCCTTTTCACGATGTGGGTTCCTATTAAAGAAACTTTCTAATAGTAAACCATTTATAACCCCGACGAATTTTGAGGGCGAAATTCATTTTAAGGGGGGTAGAATGTAACAGCCCGAGATTTTATGAAAAATATTCTTTTTAATTTTATTAATGTCTTGTGTTGTACGCTACACCAAAAGGATCTTTCACAACACGCATCTTTGACTTGCCTTGCATTACACGCAATTGCAACCTTCCTCGATAGCGTGTGTAGTACGCAATACTGAGTTTCACGAAACAACGATATGCTATTAAAATATTATTAAAACTAGCCGTTATGAATAGTAATAACCACCTTTTAAAATTATAGAAATTTTATCTCTCAAAATGGACTTCATTTTTGGATTCGGAGTATCTAATTTAGCCTAAGGTGAAATTTTGGTACTTTTCGGATAACTTTCATATTCTGATGAATAGTGAAAATTACTAAATTATAATTAAAAACAACTTTTTTAATCGAAATAATTAATAGTGATAAATTATTAATTTGAGTGGTTTTAAAGTATATTTAGAATATATTTATACAATTTAATACAATTTTGGTCATTGGATGTAATTTCACATTTAAACCAGACATAAACAAGTGTCAATCTTTTGATAGATATTGTTTCTTAAAAACACGCTATTTGTTTTAACAGCGGGATTTAATTATAAAATTAATTAATGCAACTTCTATGTTATGAATTTGGTAAAATAGACTTCATTTTTGAATTCGGAATATGAAATATACCTTAGGATGAAATTTTGGCATTGTTCTGAAAAACATCAATTTTTGATGAATAGTGAAACTACTAAGTGGTAGTTAAAAAAACTAAATTTTTCATAAAACTTAATTTTACTGCTTCTGTGAATGGAATTTAAAAAATCCGAGAGACACGGTTGATGTCAATAAGTAAAATGTGGTTCAATGAGATGAAAATAATTTTTGGTGAATAGTAACTTTTTACTTTTTTTTACCGCGGTTAATATTAAATAGGGTAACTAAGGGTAAATATGTTATTACTATTACCCTAACACATGTCCTAATTCTATTGGATAAGTGTAATTCGACCAAAAACAACCTTATGAATATAATATGACCATTTAGGTCCACTTGGATTAGATTATGACATTTAATATTATTTTATTTAATGAATAGTTAAAATAGTTAAAATCAAAGTTTAATGACTAAAAAAATTTAATATGGGTTTATACATAAGATAAATTCGATTATAAATATTCATAATAAATATAAAAAGATTTCCTTCATAATGATATTTTATTTATAATTTTTAGACTTTAAATAAATTAATTTATTTATGACACAATGATGATGCAGTAATTACCCTTTTAAGGAAATGTTAACATAATTGATGTTATAAATGCCCAAATAAATGTAATTTGAGACTTTTTATGAATTTCAATAATTTTCTAGGTTACTATGATATATTAGTGTTGATTTAATCAACTTGGTTCGAAAATATAATTCTGTTATGACTTTCACAAAAATCATATATCAAATAGTGTCAAAATTGACACAAAATAGTTTTTAAAACAAATATTATATTATTAATTGTTATTTTATTCTTAAAAATATAATGGTCGGCCAAATGACTTAGATAAGGATATATATATTGATAATAAATAATTTGGGGTTCGTTTGGAATGTTATAGTAAGTGTATTAACCATATAGTGTAAGAAAAAAAAAGACACGGTAAAAGTTAAATTATTTAACTTAGAGTTAAATCTAATTGATAAGGTTAAAATAATAACCTAAACTTGTCTAAATCCTATTGGTTTATAGGATTTAGACCCATCCCCACTTTAGCTTCGAAATAAGACCCTTTGGAACCATTATAAACCGATTTTTACTTTAATATAAAATAATATTTTGAGATATTCCTAAGCTGCCCCTCTCCTCCCTTATAAAAGGACACCTCCTCCCCCTCCTCCTCACACCAATTTGAGCACTCAAGCTCGGCAAACCCCTGCCAAAATCCCTTCTCCACTTCCCTAGAATAATCCTAGAGGTCCTGGTCTTCTTCAAAGACCAATCTTAGTTCCCTAAGTGGAGGATTCAAAGAGACGTTTCAAAGAAGAGGTAATATCCATTACCGATCTTTTCAATTTCTTTCTTCTTCAACATATTCTTCTTTAGTTGTTTCATGACAAAGTAATAACATCAGTATTACTTACATACTGATATGTTATTATAAATATGAAACAAACCTAATTCACCTTCTATCCATCCTACGGAAAAATGAAATCACTGCGCGTGCGTACGTACAGAATATCGTCTCCACGCCGTGGTGTAATCTATTTTCCACCACCACCTTAATAGGATGGGTATAATGGTGTAATGGGTAACTATATATTATTATTATAAATTGATATTGATACTGAAATAGTCTACATACACTTCAACACAATTCCACGACCATGGGAATGATATCATCGCGCGTGCGTACGTACGGACTACCGTCTCCACGACGCGATGAGATTCATTCTCAATGATTAACCATTCATGAATGATTATAAAGTATATATAATAAGTACTAATGAAATATATGACATAATAATGATACTGGATTTATGTAAATTTATATGTATGTCATCTACTTAATTCCATTCACTGCAATAAGGAAACGAAAACAGCGTTCATGCGTACGTACGGACTACCGTCTCCATGAACGGTGTATTTCATTCCATTTATCGATATTATATATATATATTCTGAATATATATTATATATAAATCATGTTTTACATTCTGGATATAAGTAATCATGATCCAAGTAATCATATTAATAATTACAAGTTAAAAACACGAACGACAAATGAGATGATTTTTCCCAAAACACTACTTTAACATTAATTTACAAAAGAACAGGTAATATAAAGTCATAAGTGGACCATATATGATATAATAACAATGAATATGATTCTGTAATAAGTCAATAACATTATTTACATCATTATACAGGAGGTTCGGACACTTACAAAGCAAGTTGGACCTAAGGTAAGGGAAATATCACAATCTCACTTTTATCCGAGATTGTTTTTACTTTGGTAATTACTGGGGTGAATTTTTTCATCCACATCCATGTTTCCTCAATATGTAATATTATTTCCATCCACATACAATTGTTTAAATCCAATTTTAGCCTTCGGTGAGTTTTTAGTAAAAGATATGAAAGGAATCTTTTGTCGTTTTTCGTACGAGGTACTTTTTTGACTTTTCCGACAAAAGTACGAGAAGAATGTTTTTTTAACTTATAAGGCATGAATGGATTTTTAAAACATTATTTCCAAGAATCTTCATTTACAATTTTTCAAGTTTATTTTTAATCAACTTCTTTTAGTTTAAAGTTGTATGACATGTTAAGAAAGGAAAAATATTTTTGAAGAAGAAAGGATATTTTCCTTAAGAATGGAGTTCAAGTGTTTTATCAAAATTATTTTCCATCTAAGATAATAAAGGGTTCTGTTTTTATCCCTATTATTACATTGATTTGATTTTGTTGTGATGGAATTATTTTTATGAATTCCTTTATCTTATATGAATTGTTTTATGATGTCACGATGTTTAAGAATCCCATTTTTACTACATGGGTTATGAAATGATGTATGATTTATGATTTTGTGGCACACATAAGAATGGTATAATTATGAGATGGGTGGGACCTATATCTCCCTCCAATGCATTGGGTAAAGATTTTATATCTCATGAGATAGACATGGCTGGAATGGTAGGTTATACCGGTTCAGTGAAACAGGACTGAAACGAGGGTTACTCGATTCAGAAAGGGACTTTGTCCACTAAGATAGTCTTGGCAATGAGTCTTGACTAATAAGAAATGATTCTCTATGATTATGTGTGAATGACACAAAGTTTCATATTTTAAGTTATGATTATTGTGATTACATTTCACTGCCATGATTTATTCCATTTTATGAAATTATGTTCTCTTTTGCAGATTAAGATTTCCAAAATGTTATGTTCTTATGAATATGATGTGATTGATATTTCTTTTTTTTACCTTTACTGAGCATTTGAGCTCACCCTTTTATGTTTTCTTTTCCGCAGGATATAAAAAAAGGTTTTAGGTATAAAAAAAGAAGATCTTTATGGGAGATGTTGAAGATCTTTCACCACGATTAGAAGATTATATTCCGAGTTTCCAAAGACACTAAACTATTACGGTTCTTGTGTGTGTGTTTTTGTAATGTACTAAGTATTCGGCAAAATTAATGTAATGTACATGTACGTCAGGCTTCGGGTCTCTACAGTTGGTATCAGAGGAAAGGTTTAGTCAACCTTTGGAAACTAGGATGCGAGAACTTTAGTGAGATCCCTAGAGATATTTCTAAGGTGTGTCTAGGGATGTCTCTATGGTTAAGTATACGTATAAGTTATAGTACTATAATTACGCTAACGATTATAGAATTAAACCTAAGATGTTAGATATTGAAGGTACTCCCCCTTTATTATGTTGTTTTCCCTAGCATGATTTTTTCCTCTCACACTATTCTTTTTGGGTTTTAGACGATGGCTGGAACCCGAAGGAACCGTGTTGATCAATGCAATGGACAATGCAATGATTTCCCTCCTGAACAAACAAATGTTATGGGAGATGGAGTGAAAAATCTTATTGCTATACTTACACAAGCTATGAATCATTCTGGACTTCCAAATGAGCAGAGAAGGGAACAATATTCTATTGAGTCCTTCATGAGGCAACATCCGCCTTCTTTCAGTGGGTCTTCTGATCCACTTGTTGCTGAACAATGGATCAGTACCACTGAAAAGATATTTTAAGTTCTTCAATGTTCTGAACATGATAAAGTCATCTTAGCAGTATATCGTTTGGATGGTGAAGGTGATCAATGGTGGAATCTTATCAAGAATACGAGGCAAAGAGATGAAATTGAGTCCATGGAATGGGACGACTTCAAGAACTTGTTTTTCAGTAAGTACTTCCCTCGTATTCTTCGAACAAAGATGGAGAAGGAGTTTCTTGAACTAAAGCAAAAGGATGATGAATCTGTTGGTATATACGAAGTAAATTTTACAAGACTTGCAAGGTATGAATCTGGCATTATCATCCAACCTGAAAGTAAAGATGATCAATTTTTCAGTGGCTTAAAACCAAGTCTTTGAAGGGCATTAGCAATAAGATACTTTAGTAGCTATGAAGAAATTGTGTGTTGTGCTATCAAGGTAGAAATGGAAGTTGGTGTTACATATCCATCTCATGGTTTTGACAAGAAACGAAAGATGGAGTTCAAGGGGAAATCTCAGAATAATGGTGAAAAGAATATGAATGTTTCCTTATGCACAAAGTGTGGAAAGAAGCATGGTGGAGATTGTCTTAATGGGACTAGAAAATGTTTTAAGTGTGGAAAAGAAGGTCATCGAGTAGTTGAGTGTCAAAGTAATGGAAAAAGGGATTCTAATGATGTGAATAAAGCAAACACTGCAGAGAACGCACCACCAACACTTCAATGCTTCAAGTGCAAGGAAATGGGGCATTATGCTAATAAATGCCCTAATCAAAGGGTTAGTGATGATCGACATGAGAAACCGCTTAAGGCAAAGGACAAAAGGAAGTCACATGCGATCACCATTGGCGATGTTGAATATGATAACGATGTGGTGGAATGATTAAGTGTTTATGTAATGGGATTCCAAAATAATGTTGTATCATGGAGTATTGGAATATTTATGTATTTGTCTAATGTGGTATTCAAAGTGATTGAGATATTTTTGGAAATAAGAAGATATGCGCATAATGAAGGGAAAATGAGAAAATGAAATGTTTAACAGTATTCATGAGCTCATGATTGATATAAGGACTAAGTGATATCATTATAAAGAATTTTGAGGATTTTGGTATGTGGAAATTGTTAACGTTTAACTGCATTCATGTTTTCACTAAGGTTCAATGGGTATTCAAGAGAATGCATGGTTAAGGACTTTGAATGTTTATAATGTGACCAACAAGACATATCTTATGATATATGGGGATCAATGATGGTATTAAATCTCTGGTAATCGTTTTCACTATGTTATGAGAATGGACTGTAGTATTATGGATAAGCCTAAAGATTGGAATGGATTATGTTGGACATAAGTTAGTATTGTTTAAGGATAGAAGTTTTCTCGATATTATTGATGGGATGTTATAGTAATATAGTTTTAGAAAAAGGACAACCAGCAGGCCGGGCGACAGCCCATCGCGTCGGACAAGGCTGTGGAAATCGAACCCACAACCGAAGTGCGACTGGCATTTATCGCCTACCACGGGCCTACAGGAAGACCCTGTTTAGTAGAAACTAGTTTTATTATATTAAGCTGTATGACATATGATGTATAAGTCCATTTTAGGAACCATATATGATTAATCTCACTATAGATCGACTTATGTATATAATTTTTTGCTAACCTTTTGTTTGAGACAGATGGAATGACCCGTCATTCTATCACATGATCTGCTAACACTTCACGAATGACAAATTCAACTTCATTTATTTAAGAGATGAAGTGTAAATTTTTAAAGGCATGAACAACAGTGAGATTGTACCAAAATAACGTAAGTATTTATTCTAAATCAAATTCTTTAACTTTAGGGAAATGATCTTGAAAACCAAAAATGTTTTCCTAGTGATCTTATATCTGATGAATCAGATGGTACCTTAGATCGTCACAAATTTATGGCTTTATGATTGCTGGCTTTTCCATATCCATGTTCTCTACCACTCTCCATCAGAACATGATGGTTAGATTTCTCTTCCATATCCATATTTTCACCTATGTGGAAACCCAGGGATTAGTTTATTTGGGTAACTGTTACATTTCATACTTTTGTTTTTAAAGATTGGTTTTGGTATTCCTTTTCACGATGTGGGTTCCTATTAAAGAAACTTTCGAATAGTAAACCATTTATAACCCCGACGAATTTTGAGGACGAAATTCATTTTAAGGGGGGTAGAATGTAACAGCCTGAGATTTTAGGAAAAATATTATTTTTAATTTTATTAATGTCTTGTGTTGTACGCTACACCAAAAGGAGCTTGCACAACATGCATCTTTGACTTGCCTTGCATTACATGCAATCGCAACCTTCCTCGATAGCGTGTGTAGTACGCAATACTGAGTTTCACGAAACAACGATATGCTATTAAAATATTATTAAAACTAGCTGTTATGAATAGTAATAACCACCTTTTAAAATTTTAGAAATTTTATCCATCAAAATGGACTTTATTTTTGGATTCAGAGTATCGAATTTAGCCTAAGGTGAAATTTTGGTACTTTTCGGATAACTTTCATATTCTGATGAATAGTGAAAATTACTAAATTATAATTAAAAACAACTTTTTTAATCGAAATAATTAATAGTGATAAATTATTAATTTGAGTGGTTTTAAAGTATATTTAGAATATATTTTTACAATTTAATACAATGTTGGTCATTGGATGTAATTTCACATTTAAACCAGACATAAATAAGTGTCAATCTTTTGATAGATACTGTTTCTTAAAAACACGCTATTTGTTTTAACAGCAGGATTTAATTATAAAATTAATTAATGCGACTTCTATGTAATGAATTTGGAAAAATAGACTTCATTTTTGAATTTGGAATATGAAATATAGCTTAGGATGAAATTTTGGCATTGTTCTGAAAAACATCAATTTTTGATGAATAGTGAAACTACTAAGTGGTAGTTAAAAAAAACTGAATTTTTCATAAAACATAATTTTACCGCTTCTGTGAATGGAATTTCAAAAATCCGAGAGACACGGTTGATGTCAGTAAGTAAAATGTGGTTCAATGAGATGAAAATAATTTTTGGTGAATAGTAACTTTTTACTTTTTTTTAACCGCGGTTAATATTAAATAGGGTAACTAAGGGTAAATATGATATTACTATTACCCTAACACATGTCCTAACTCTATTGGATAAGTGTAATTCGACCAAAAACAACCTTATGAATATAATATGATCATTTAGGTCTACTTGGATTAGATTATGACATTTAATATTATTTTATTTAACGAATAGTTAAAATAGTTAAAATCAAAGTTTAATAACTAAAACATTTTTAATATGGATTTATACATAAGATAAATTCGATTATAAATATTCATTAGAAAGATAAAAATATTTCCTACATAATTATATTTTATTTATAATTTTTAGACTTTAAGTAAATTAATTTATTTATGACACAATGATGATGCAGTAATTACCCTTTTAAAGAAATGTTAACATAAATGATGTTATAAATGCCCAAATAAATGTAATTTGAGACTTTTTATGAATTCCACTAATTTTCTAGGTTACTATGATATATTAGTGTTGATTTAAACAACTTGGTTCGAACATATAATTCTGTTATGACTTTCACAAAAATCATATATCAAATAGTGTCAAAATTGACACAAAATAGTTTTTAAATCAAATATTATATTATTAATTGTTATTTTATTCATAAAAATCTAAGGTTCGTCCAAATGACTTAGATAAGGATATATATATTAATAATAAATAAATTTGGGTTCGTTTGGCATGTTATAGTAAGTTTATTAACCATATAGTGTAAGAAAACCAAAAGACACGGTAAAAGTTAAATTATTTTACTTAGAGTTGAATCTAATTGATAAGGTTACAATAATAACCTAAACTTGTCTAAATCCTATTGGTTGATAGGATTTTGACCCATCCCCACTTTAGATTCTAAATAAGACCCTTTGGAACCATTATAAACCGATTTTGACTTTAATATAAAATAATATTTTGAGATATTCCTAAGGTGCCCCTCTCCTCCCTTATGAAAGGACACCTCCTCCCCCTCCTCCTCACACCAATTTGAGCACTCAAGCTCGTCCAAACCCTGAAAAAATCTTTTCTCCACTTCCCTAGAATAATCCTATAGGTCCTGGTCTTCTTCAAAGACCAATCTTAGTTCCCTAAGTGGAGGATTCAAAGAGGCGTTTCAAAGAAGAGGTAATATCCATTACCGATCTTTTCAATTTCTTTCTTCTTCAACTTCTTCTTCTTTAGTTGTTTCATGACAAAGTAATAACATCAGTATTACTTACATACTGATATGTTATTATAAATATGAAACAAACCTAATTCACCTTCTATCCATCCTACGGAAAAATGAAATCACTGCGCGTGCGTACGTACGGAATATCGTCTCCACGTCGTGGTGTGATCTATTTTCCACCACCACCTTAATAGGATGGGTATAATGGTGTAATGAGTAACTATATATGATTATTATAAATTTATATTGATACTGAAATAGTCTACATACACTTCAACACAATTCCACGGCCATGGGAACGATATCATCGCTCGTGCGTACGTACGGACTACCGTCTCCACGACGCGATGAGATTCATTATCAATGATTAACCATTCATGAATGATTATAAAGTATATATAATAAGTACTAATTAAATATATGACATAATAATGATACTGTATTTATGTAAATTTATATGTATGTCATCTACTTAATTCCATTCACTTCAATAAGGAAATGAAAACTGCGTTCATGCGTACGTACGGACTACCGTCTCCATGAACGGTGTATTTCATTCCATTTATCGATATTATATATATATATATATATTCTGAATATATATTATATATAAATCATGTTTTACATTCTAGATATAAGTAATCATGATCCAAGTAATCATATTAATAATTACAAGTTACAAACATGAACGACAAATGAGACGATTTTACCCAAAACGCTACTTTAACATGAATTTACAAAAGAACAGGTAATATAAAGTCATAAGTGGACCATATATGATATAATAACAATGAATATGATTCTGGAATAAGTCAATAACACGATTTAAATCATTATACAGGAGTTTCGGACACTTACAAACAAGTCGGACCTAAGGTAAGGGAAGTATCACAATCTCACTTTTATCCGAGATTGTTTTTACTTTGGTAATTACTGGGGTGAATTTTATCATCCACATCCATGTTTCCTCAATATGTAATATTATTTCCATCCACCTAAAATTGTTTAAATCCAATTTTACCCTTCGGTGAGTTTTTAGTAAATGATATGAAGGGAATCTTTTGTCGTTTTTCGTACGAGGTACTTTTTTGACTTTTCCGACAAAAGTACGAGAAGAATGTTTTTTTAACTTATACAGCATGAATGGATTTTTAAAACATTATTTCCAAGAAGATTCCTTTACAATTTTTCAAGTTTATTTTTAATCAACTTCTTTTAGTTTAAAGTTGTATGACATGTTAAGAAAGGAAAAATATTTTTGAAGAAGAAAGGATATTTTCCTCAAGAATGGAGTTCAAGTGTTTTATCAAAATTATTTTCCATCTAAGATAATAAAGGGTTCTGTTTTTATCCCTATTATTACATTGATTTTATTATGTTGTGATGGAATTATTTTTATGAATTCCTTTATCTTATATGAATTGTTTTATGATGTCACGATGTTTAAGAATCCCATTTTTACTACATGGGTTATGAAATGATGTATGATTTATGATTTTGTGGCACACATAAGAATGGTATCATTATGAGATGGGTGGGACCTATATCTCCCTCCAATGCATTGGGTAAAGATTTTATATCTCATGAGATAGACATGGCTGGAATGGTAGGTTATACCGGTTCAGTGAAACAGGACTGAAACGAGGGTTACTCGATTCAGAAAGGGACTTTGTCCACTAAGAGAGTCTTGGAAATGAGTCTTGACTAACAAGAAATGATTCTCTATGATTATGTGTGAATGTAACCAAGTTTCATGTTTTAAGTTATGATTATTGTGATTACATTTCACTGCCATGATTTATTCCATGTTATGAAATTATGTTCTCTTTTGCAGGTTAAGATCTCCAAAATGTTATGTTCTTATGAATATTATGTGATTGATATTTCTTTTGTTTACCATTACTGAGCATTTGAGCTCACCTTTTTATGTTTTCTTTTCCCCAGGATATAAAGAAAGGTTTTAGGTATAAAAAAAAAGAAGATCTTTATAGGAGATGTTGAAGATCTTTCACCACGATTAGAAGATTATATTCCGAGTTTCCAAAGACACTAAACTATTACGGTAATTGTGTGTGTGTTTTTTGTAATGTAATTAGTATTCCGCAAAATTAATGTAATGTGCATGTACGTCAGGCTCCAGGTCTCTACACTACAACTAAGGTACAAGTACCAATTGATATGGCGGGAGGTACATTAATCCTATATTTCAATTTATCCAATGATTTATTTTATTCTGTATCATCACACTCTTTTATATCTACCCAATTTTCAAATAAAATAAGACATTCCACTTATCATTTAATAAGGGAGTTGTCAGTAAAATATCCCAATGGAAGTATCATTACAATAAATATGTGTTGGGTAGTCCCCATTACATATCATAACCATGATTTATTTTGTGACCTTAATATCATATCTATGGTTGAATTAGATTTAATACTTGATATGGATTGGATTTCAAAGTATGATGAAAAAATTTATTGTAAGATGAAAGAAATTATGATTTCTGAGGAAGATGTAGAATTCCTTATATTTAGATCGGAAACATTATCATCTGATTCTTATCTAGATCTACCCCTAGAATATCTACTAAATGGAATTATTGTAAATGAAGAGAGATCAACATCATGGGATAATTAATTTAATCCTCAAATTGAGGATGTACCTACTGTATAGGAATACCATGATGTATTTCTCGATGAATTACTTTGACATCCCCCAGGTCATGAAGTTGAGTTTTCCATTGATTTAATCCCTGATTCAAGACCAATATCAAAGATTCCCTTTATTATGGAAACTATAAAAATAATGGAGTTGAAGAAAAAAATAGAGGATTTGGGTAAAAAGGGATCTATTCACAATAGTGTTTCCCTATGGGGAGCCCATGTTCTCTTTGATAAGAAGAAATATGAATCTATGAGGTTTTTCACTGATTATAGGGAAATCCATACTATTATGAAAATGAAAAAGCATCATATTCCTCGTATTGATGATATATTTGATCAAATTCACAGAGCCTAATATTTTTCAATGAATGATATTCATTCTAGTTACTATCAATTCTGTTTAAATAAGAAGGATATTCTAAAGACATATTTTCAAATGAGGTATGTAAATAACATATTTTCAGAAATTTCATTTGTATTGACTAATGCACGATTTATTTTTTTGGTTCTAATTTACAAATTACTCAAGGAATATCTTGATGGTTTTGTTGTGGAATTAATTGATGATATTTTGGTGTATTCTAAAATCTAATAGGACTATCAGAATTACTTTTAGATCATTTTTGATACTCTTATAAGGAAAGAGTTATATGTGAAATTTAGTAATCATGATTTCTGTCTTCAGGATGATTATTTTCTTGGCCTTATTTTCTCTAAAAATGTAATCTCAATTGATCCCATAAAAAAGGCTGTCTGAGAATGACCTACACCAATGAACATAACTGAGGTACATATTTTCATTGGTTTGGAAGGTTACTATTAGAGATTTAATCATAATTTTACCAAATTTGATAATCCATTATCCAATCTTATATGTAAATGGGTTAAGATTTTTTATATAACGGAATGTCAATAAGGTTTTGATGAACTAAAGAGGATATTGTTCAATGCTATGATTTTGACTCTACTATATAAAAGTGATTGTGTTTTTATATATAGTAATTCATAAAATAAGGGACATGGTTATGTTCTAATTCAGAATTATAATGTTATTTCATACGAATCAAGTTAATTAAATATTGGGAGGCGGTCTCTTCCCTCAATCCAAAGAGTGATCTAGGGCGCAATGGCATCCCAAGATCCTTTTATGTGGCATCTTGGAGTATAATAAAAGATGAGATGTGGGGAATCATCCCATATTTTTTAGGGGTGGTGGGTTTCCAAGGGTAGACTGTGTGAATACAACGTTTGTTATTCCAAAGGTGAGAGACCATATCTCTATTAGTCTTTATAGACCCATAAGAATGTGTAACATCTCCTATAAGGTACTAGCCTATATTCTCCACATATAGCTTGAACCTTATACCAACAATCTTGTTTTAGAGGAAACACACTGTATTATTAAAGGAAGGAACATCCAGAGTGCTCTCAAGATGGATCAAGATATGATTAGACATAGTAATGTTAAAACCTCAGGTTATAATATTGCCATCAAGGTAGACAAGGAAAAGTCTTATGTTGAAATGGAATGATGTTTTATTCCCAATGTTCTGACTGCTATGGGATTTTTTATGTGGGTGATCTTCCTCCTCTTTAGATGTTACAAATCCATATAGTTTCCTTTCACTCTTATGAGTAAATATGTGGTTTTTTCAATGAATATTGAGGTCCAAGACAAGGGGACCCTTCATCTCCTAGTCTCTTTATCTTGGCCCATGAATCTCATAGTAGATCCATCTCTAGGAACATTGCTGATGGAGCCATTATCCCCTATCATTACAAACAAAACATTAATTTCATATATCATTTACACTTTGAGGATGATGACTGGATTTTCTATAATGGTAGTGTAAGGTC
This sequence comes from Viscum album, assembly GCA_963277665.1. Lineage (NCBI taxonomy): Eukaryota > Viridiplantae > Streptophyta > Magnoliopsida > Santalales > Viscaceae > Viscum > Viscum album. Next base: position 192,896,369 of record OY728157.1, on the reverse strand, counting down.
ATTATTCAATCTCAATAATGTAATGGATGATTATATTAAGTGGAGTGAGGAATGTATCAATAAGAAAAAAGGTATTGTCTTCATTGGAAATAATTTTCCAAAAAAATGAAGCAAGACAATCTATACGGTTCTAGATATTGGAAGGAATGACTTTTCCATTATCTACTTGGGTTCCCTATTTCTTCAGGGCATATACACAACCAATTTTTTTGTGGGGATACAAGAGAAAATTTCTAGTCGAATAAAAAATCGGAAAAATCTTTTTTTCTTGTTTGGGGGTTCCATTACTTTGATTAATTTCATCATTTCTTCCATTCCAATACATATTATGTCTTTTCTGCAAGTCCTCAAAATAGTTTTAATAATAATGGAGAATATATTTTTCAAGTTCCTTTTGGAATAAAATGATGATGGGATATTTCACTGGGTTTCGTGGGGAATGATGGCTAAATAAGTAGATAATGGTGGTATTAATATAATGGATGTAGGGGAAAATATGAATTTCATGCAAGATCGTCTTGTCTGAGATGTGATGGAGGGTCAATACTTGTGCGGTAATTTCATCTCTCATAATTATGGATTGGTGATGGAAGATCCCAATTATCATTTCAAAGGTGTATAGAAAGGTATTCAGGGCCATACTTAGGAGCTTCAATTACATGAACGTTGGATTGTAGTTTGAGGTAACACAAGAAATTGTAATCAAAACTAGGAAGGATCTATGATGGGATTTCTAGGGTGCCTTTCTCCTTTAATATTATTTAAAAAATCAACTAATACCCTCTTCTCATCCAATCCACCTTGAATTCTTAGCAACAAGAAGTGATTGATAATATAATCCTGAATGAGGAGATAGACGTGTTGGTTTTCATGTGATCTCATATAGGTTTATTCAGCATCATGGAGTATTGATTGATTTGGCATGGTCCTGCTGAAATTGATATGTAGGGTGTCATTATCTATTGTTCCAAAATACCTTTAAAATTATACTTTGTGCTATGGCATATTAAAATTTGTTCTTTATCCATAGACAATGAGATTCAGCGGAAGGGAATCCATTTGGAATCAAAATATATGTGTTGTGCCATTCCTAATCAAGAATCAACTCACCACCTTTTTTCCACGGAGGCTATGAAAAGAAAACTTGGGAGATGCTTGGAGACTTTTTCATCTTTCGTATCCATAATGAAATATGTGATTCCTTTCTTCTAAATTGGTTTAACAGGCTGAATACTAATAAATATGAGAATAAAGAAAGGTAGATTATGTTATATATATGGTTTTAGAAAATTGGAGGGAAAGGGATAATATTTAACATAAGAAAATATATAGATATTAGCTTTCTATTGAGGTAATATCAGGGAATTTAGTGGTAGATATTGGCCTTCTCTTGAATAAATGGGACAAATCATCATTTATGAGTTCCTTTCTTGCTAGAAGGGTGCATTCTCTTTCTCCCAATAGGCTATATCATTAGAGGATTAGGGTCAAATGAAATCTAATGATGAATGGTTTGAAACTCAACACTAATGGCTCATATTCTAATGGTATAATTAGAGGAGGGTGTGTGGTTCATGATGAAAAGGTTTCAGTGGTGTTTTCCATCTCCAATGATTATGGCTATAGTGACTCTCTTATGGAAGAAGCAAATGCGCTACTCAATGGTTCAAATATATGTTTGGACCATAATGTTAACCTATAAGTGATGGATATGGACTATTTGATCATATTTAAATCCCTTCATAGGAATACAACTATCCCTTGGAACATAAATTATGAAATCATAAGAATCAAAAATCTGCTGAGTGACATGGTGCAAGTGAGTCACACATGGTGTGAATGAAACAAGGATGAGAATTATCTAGCCTCTAGGTGTAAGCATCATGGATCCTCTATTATTTGTACTCTTTTCTCTCATTTGGGATCCCTTACCTTGGTGTGTGTAAAAATAGTGAGAGGGGATGCTCTCAGCTTACATTTTTTCACCCTACCTTATGTTTTTTGTTATGTTTATATCACATTAAATTAATAAATTAATAATTTTAGCGTATTTGGAAAAGGGATGAAATTAATATGGAATTTTTAATAGGACTACCAAATACTCCTATAATTAATGATGGAATATGGGTTATCATTGATCACCTAACAAACTATGAGTGAATATTTACCTCCTGAGAACCGTGAAAGGATCTAAATTAATGAATTTGTTAGACTTCATGGTGCACCTATATCAATTATTTCAGATCAAGATCCCAATTAAACATTGAAATATGGAATATTCATTAAAATTATCTTGATACTAAGCTTCATTTTAGCACCTCCTTCCATCCTCAAACTGATTGATAGTCTGAAAGGAAATATATGAAATATCAGAAGCCCTTGACCTCAAATGGTGGTAGCCTAACCTCATACCAGTATTAGAAAACTAATTGGATCCTTCCATATTATCAAAAAATTAATCAACATGTGGAAGGGGATATACTGGTTATTAATCATCACCAAACTTCCCCTCTATTTATCTACACATAAATACAATGAGACATTCAACTTATTGGAAATAAATAGGATCACTCCAAGAGGATGTGCTCAGATGAATGAATATGTTCGACTCTAAACCCTCCAACTATGTCATGATCTATCACTTCTTAGAAAGAACCAACCTATAATCTATAATGGATATGGGCTTCATACTAGACATAAGATCTGTTATAGAGTCAATATCACATTTGAGAGGAAACCCAGAAAAATAATCAAGAAACACATCTTGGAATTAATGAATTGTGGGTGGAGACACTGCCTTTCAAGTATCCTCATATATTAAAGAAACACTAACCAAATGGATTATAATTCACTTAGATTTTTATTTACATATGCCAAATAGCCTACATATAGATCCCACTCTCTGACATAGGTATTATTGTCTTCCTCTAAGGGCATAAAAGGTACTCATTGATGATAGTGGTTTTTGTGTGCTCAATAATGTGTACACAAATCCATCTTGGGGATACTTTTGAAATTATCCAAATCTAACATGAATAATTACCAGATTAATCTATTCCCATTGATCACATTGGTATACTATGGTCACCTCTAGATACCCTATGATTTCCCCAATAATTTGTATAATAAAAAACACCCCATATGTATATTATATTGGTAACCCTAGATAAATAACCAAATGCTCAAATATAAATTATTTTGATGAATTTGTATCAAATAAATAAAAAAATTGTGTCGATTACAAAAGAATCATACATCTAACTGTAGACAGCTCAATGAACAACATGGAGGGAATCTTCTCAATAGAATGAAGTTGGCCATAACCCTATCCCTAATCTCCCACAACATGACTCCACTAAGGTTCCTTTCCCCCTTTTCACTATTTTTTCTATGTACTATGATCACATCCATGAAATGACTAGCTAATGGACTTCTAATTTCTCAAATAATATTATACCATTATCCTTTCCTCTAAACCCTATGTCTAAATATATTTGTAATCAATCTCTAGTCATAGTGAAATTACATAAATCATTTTCATGTTCTAGAACTCCCCAAGTTTGAAACAATCCTTTGAAAAGCTATAAAAATATACTTGATCCTTCCCCTGGTGGCTTCATAGATAATACTTGACGTAGAATCTCCATCTTAGAGGAAGTGAAAAACAACTTCTGAGTTTCATTTTCCTGTCATCACCCTGGTGAGACTTCTCAAATCATAGCTTCCTACTATCCGTTGATCCACCCCCAATCACAAAAAAATAATATTATTACCTAGATGACCTAAACTCAATCAGGTTTACTCCACAATTAAGGCATGATTCATGACCTCTAAAAAGGATGTTAGCATGAATAATTTCAATTCGAAATGAATATAGTGCCTTATTTCATCATCAAAATTATTTACTATAATAGCCTCATCATCCACCAACATGTCTGTGAATAGTACAAACCATTAAATCAAGTTGTATAGTTCATCAATTATTATCCCCCTATACCAAATTCATAAAATCCCAAGATATGTTTTCCTTTAGAGTCTCTAGGTTGAAGTTATCAAAGAAACAAGACCATAAATCCTTCCAAATCTACCACACATGTTATTCTTCCTATTATAGAATGTAACACTAGTTATTTGTTTGTCCGAAAATAATATAAGTATCAAGACTCACCTGCCTCTCATGGGGTGTCTTAAGGTGATAAAAAATTAACTGTATAGACTCAATAAAAAACTCATTATGTGGTCCACACTCACCCATATAGAGTAATGTATTCTACAACTGAAACACACGAGTCAAGTATGACAATGTTGGACTAGACCTAAATGACCCATGCCTCATAGATTACAATACCTATATAAGACTCTATCTAATCTAATAATAAATGGTAGAGATTGGCATAATATGTGACTCTTTTTCTACTACTGGTGGGGTATTCTCATCCTCACACTTTTTAGAGCTTAAGTGAAGGTCATCCTGGTGGAATATATCTAAAATTATAAGAACATGAAATATAATATATTTCTATCATCAGTATAATATCATATTTTATTATAATAAATAGTTGGAATATGTTTCTCTACCCCAAACTCACCCCCTATGATGTAAGGGTCTCACAGAATAAGGCTTATGTCTAGTATAAACTAAACATTCTCAAGGTAGCTATGACCTCACATGGGTCCTATAGCAGTAGTAGAATGTCAAATTAGATGTCAATAATTATGAATTGATCAATTAGTGTTTCCCCGAGAAGTTATATATAAAAACACAATATATGTTTTTATTAACACTTTATGTAACCCAACCCTATATATTATCCAAAATATCAATCACAGGAAAGAATTCAAATTTCCCATGAACCCTTAATTAAAATAATGGTTCATGAACACACTCTTGTTAGCACCCTCGAATAAGAGTAAACACACATAAATCATAAATAAATATCAAAATGCATCAACTAGATAATTAACCCAATATTAAAATAAAAAATCATGAATAACAGCACCATCCATTGTAACATGGACTTCTATCATATGTGGGTAGGATAATACAATGCACAAGATCTATATTAGGCACTTTCAACATCTTATCAACTATATATAATATACCAACTAGAAATAGAAAATAGAAATAGTTCTCTAATACAACTTGTAATATACATGATCTAGTTCACCTTTGTTGTGACCAAGCCAGAGCACCATGTACCTCAGGTATTCCTCCTCATATTCTAGAGGCAATTGACCAATGGAAATAGTTGATATATGTCACAAAGAGAGACTATGACCACATGTATATATATATCCACAAACATAATGGATGAAATATCATAAACTGTTCATCATAACACAAAAGAACTAAAATGATAGATATCATTGGTAAATGCTAAAAAATAGTAAAAATCAATACATTATATATACCCATGGGTTGGATACACACTTCAATGATGAACAATATATCACTTATCATATAAAAATTAAATTAAATGAGTTATCTTTATCAAATATCACTATTTAAATTATCCATATCAATCATAATCCATTAAATTGAATGATCCATCACTTGATCAGTATCAAAGTAAAATATGTCATCATCAGTGAATGAGAAATCGTCAGTCATAGGTCGATGATACACTAACATTTTCATATTTAGTTGGATGGGGTACCACCATATTATAACTTGGGTGGATGAGGAATCACCATACTATCCCATATGGGTGGATGATATATCACTGGTATCACTCTCAAAGTGGAAGATATACTATCATATAAGTTCTAAAAGTGGAGGATGTACCATTAGTATTTTATTTAGGTGGATTATGAACAAGTGGTATCACATCTCTAGTGGTTGATACCCAACCAATATTAATTATTGGGTGTATGTAATACAACTAGAATAAGTCCCAATGTAGATGATGTACCATCAGGAAAACTCTCCTAAGGGAAAAAATCTCTACCACTGCAAGTTCTCAATTGGTTGATATACCACTAATACATATTTTTGAATTTTTTGAGATGATAATATTTTATTATTCTCTTAGTTAATCATGGATCAATAAAACTATTTAGGGATCGATGAAAAACCACAAACCTACCCGAAGTCATTAGGATACCTTTAGTGCACCAAGGTGGATGAGATACCACCCCCAATTTATAGTAGTTGGATGGATTCCTCCTTATACAATTAAGCCCAAAAAAATGAATGATTAATCACTAAAATTCAAACCATGGAATTTATAAACATTAAACATATCAAAGGTTATTCTCATAACTATTTAACCCTTATCAATGTCTCGGGATTAGGTTATCGTACCTCTATACTAGCTTATACTCAAGAAATTACTCACTAAGGAATACTCAAGGGGCCTTCACTATGACTCTACAGTTTATTTTTAGTAAAACAAACCCATAATATGTTCATAGTCAACATTTAAAACTCATTTCCATATAAAAGATGGTCATTAGTGACCAATGGTTTTGATGCACATCACTCATATACCACAAACAACCTTCCAGAGTTCCATTAGCTCAATTGAAAACTAAGAAAACCAATTTAATTAAATTTTATGATGTAACCAAAAAATAATCATTTCCCACATTTCATAAGATGTATGAACAGTATAAAAAACTATATGGTCACCAAGGGGCTACCTACCTAGAACAAGTAGGGTCCATCTCTTTGAAAACCACCCCTTGATTTGGTCTCAAATGAACATAATCAAGAAACCTATAAAATTATATACAGTTAATTATAATCATCAATATATGGTTAAATAGTGAAAAAAACAAAAAGAATATAAGGATTACGAGTCATATCCATACCATTTTCAACCTCCTATGATGAATAGATCATGAAACCGATGATGAACAAATAAGATTCCTCTCGTGAGAGAAGATGGAAACAAATAGAACAATGGGAGGAAACATCGGTTGTACTATAGTAAATGATAGTGAAATATCATTTTATAAAAATAAAAAAAATTATTTATTTAGTTTAACATCCTAAAATAAAACTACAGGTATACAACAAGTACCTACTGGCCAGGCACAGGGTAGTTTCCTAGGGGTCATCGACCACTCGATAGGCCACTTGGAGGCTTTTCCTCCACTATCCAATCCACTGAATACTTGGTGGATTTTTTCAAGGGATATATGTCCCATAAACTTGATTATTTTATAAATTATTCCACTTTAACTAATCAAACAACAATAAATACTAAAAATACAAGAGGTTTGGTGAAATTGAAATTAAAATCATACATCGTATAAATGTGGAGTGTTATAGATTGAATGGTCACTCAAGGATAAAAGATTAAAGGGATAATAATAACATTTAATTATAACCATGTAACCATATAGTATGAGATTTAAAAAAATTATATTAAATAATTACATTTGTAGAATAATGGAGAATGATTCTGAGCCCTTAACTTAGTTAAGGTTATTAGCATAGAGTCAGCCCTTAGAACCAGCAAATATATTCAACATAAAAGAGATGAAAATTGTATAAATTCATTAGTAAATATATAATAAAATAAATTGGATTTGGAGTAAAGGTAAATGGTAAGTGGGGGTGAGTATTTATAGGTCTGGTGAGTGGAATTCCTTGGAATAATGTATTGATTTTTTTTTTCTTTATCCCAATGCTCCACTACTCACCAAAGTAACCCATTGCCTCATTTAATTCTCAACAAAAAATTTTAGTAAAACAATTATACAAAATCACCATCTTGGATGAATTTGGTCATGAAAAGTTATATAAATGTCATATTTATCGTACTTCACCATTTTTTTTACAATAGTATACATTTTCCATAAAAAATTATCAATTTTCACCTTTTACCAAGTATTTATGTCCTAATTCAAAATATTTAATCTATTTTGTCAAATTAATCATCTAATTATGTGAAATTAAAATTTTAAATAAATAATTTATATTTTATAAAAATTTATTATCATTGTAAAACCCATTATATTACTAAAATAAATTTATAATTAATACAACTTAACCCTTAGACACATAACTCTTTTCCAAATCACCATAGGTATTAATGGTAAGGTTTTAAATAAGGTGAATTTCATGGGGTGGTTCATAAAATATTGATCTGGTTATAATTTATGTTATCTTGATGAATTTTTTACAGACTATTCACCTCAAACTTCAATTGTTGAAGTTCAACATTGTCTTGTTCTCAAGAAAACTCTTGTGATGTTACCTCCTACTAAATATTTTATAAATGTACTTCATAAGGGATGTTTCTGATAGTCGAGTCCATGGTTTCTCCCATCAACAGTAATTAACTCTTTCCATTTCGCTTATTAATATAGACCAATTATAACAATTACTTTATAATGACTATATCATTGGGTTTTTTGAATTTAAATTTCAAAGAGATAGAGAGGGAGGATAAAATAGTTTCACAAAAATAACGTGGGATGGATTTTGAAAAAATGTGAGAGAAATTTATTTTTTGTGAAAGAAATATATAGTTGGTATAAAAACGATACCTCAATCCACTACCAAAGGGGAAGAGAAGAAGAGTGTGTTATCTAAGATGTTGTTGTTGGGATTGAATAGGTTGGGTTTCCACCTTTGTAGTAGAACAAGTGTCGATGATGTTGAATGAAGTGTCATCAATGATGAATGAAGTATAGAAGATAGCATGGGAAGAGATCCATAATGTATGATTATATGTATCAAAAGTATTCTTAATGACATCAATTAGAAAAAAATGTCTTGGTAATGAAAATAAGCAGTACAATAGATGGTGAGATCAAGGGTGGGAGAGAAAATTCATTCATGTGTCAAAAATTGCTATGGGTGGGAGAAATTCCCTAGAGTTAGTGATAAAATTCCTTCATGAGAATTAAATCCTTCAGGTGTGGGGTGTGAGATTTTTTGAATGTTTATAGAGATGACCTATGAGAGATATAGGTAATTTTTTATATGATAATAAATTGTATATTTCTCTAGTGGAGTAAGATTTGTCCAAACCATGTTATTTCTAGTGTTTTATGAGTGTCATCTATTGAGATGATAATATATTCCGCAAAAAAATGATTTCAATATCCATGGTTTCAACATGAGATTATGGAGATATAGTCACATTTAGGTGGTCATTGGAGATCTATAGATATGACACCAACAATGGGGGAAATGAATCAGGTCAGTATCGACATGGATGATCTGATGTAGATAGAGATTCATTGATGGTGGAGTTGATAATGATGATTCCAATTATAGTGGATTAAATGCTGATGGAGACAATGATCATAGATAACATGATGATGGAGATGAAAATGAGTGAACATTCAAAAACATAGCATCCCTGCCAACAAAAATTAGATCAGGCTGTCATCTACCTTTCTAGATATAGGGGCTTGGAGGTTTGGCTTGGCTCCAACTTATCCGGTGTGGATAACGTAGGGATATATGCAGGAGATGATTTGGAAGTTGATAGAGTTGGTTTGAATTGTGATATTGATTTCATTGTTTTCATATTGAAGTAAAATGTTATAAATTATCCCATTTAAATTCTTCACACATGAAAATTTTATATTTATTTGAATTATTTTTAAATTATCAAACATTTTATTTTGACCTACTTCTTCATAGGGCTCCTTACCTAATGAGATTCCTTATTTGGGCCCTTTTTTTTTACTATACCATTCCACGCATGATCCTATGACATTTTTTCTATCTTATTAATGTTTGATACTTAGTCTCTGATAATTCTGGCTTCCCATTACATCATCACTGTCTATTTTTCCTGATGGATAATACATTTTTGTTTTGTCAGTTTAGGGACATGTGCACGGTGGGCATTGGCTGGCCATTCAATTTTGAGGCACTGACAATGTTAAGGTAAATTGATCACCCCTACACCAGTATGATCTATTGTGATTCAATTTTGGTTTATCACTGTCACTGGTTCTTTGGTGCTCCCATCTCTAGTCTCCAAACCCTAGATGAATGTTTCCTTCTAATCTCTGGTGTTGAACCTATATACCAGAAAAAATCTATGGTACACTATGGTTTTACCACTCTTGGTGGAGCTTCAAAGAAAACTATTTTGAGCTAGGCCAAATTCCTAATGAATAAAATCCAATCCATGGAGGATTGAATGATTTGGGGTATTTAGTGAACTTTGATGATTTGAAACAACCGAGTGAATACAATAAGAGATTAGGACAACCAAACCAGTTAGCATCTTACATTGTAAATTGTTTGTGCTTTCATTCTTATATCTCATTTTTAACAATTGTATCTTCTTTATTTATATTGATGTTTTATTTTTTATTTTCACTATAAATTTGATTTTTTTTAGAATTAATATAGATGTGTGTGGTTGGTAGTGTTATTTACATTCACGTAGGTCCTTACATGACTAAATCACGTTTAATCTAGGTCTTATTTAATATTTTTTTAAATTTCGGTTTCTTTTTTTATTTTTGTATCAATCAGAAATATTAGTATTTTTTCTGAAAAGAATTATTTTCTCTCCATGTGTTGTTTGGTGATCTTCCCCAATTTGGGTCACTACTCTGCCTCGCAAAGTGGTATGAGATCCCTACTGCTTTTTTTCTAACAAATTTAATTTCTATTTCCTATTTTATTTATTTTCAGTTCCAGTTTTTGTTTTATTTTCTGCATTTTAATCACACTCTCAGAACGCCACAATCTTTATTGATTTAAATTATTTAAATATTAAATCATTTTGAATGATACATAGTTTACCTATGATATTGGTTGGTTGTTGGGGGCGTATGCTAAACATTTTCCTTGAGAACTTGGAATCTACTCTATGGGTAAACATGTCAATAATGAGATATGATATCGATAAATTTGATTATAAAACTGACTTTAATTTTTGGTAAATGAATATGAGATCCCTTCTTGTATAGTAGGGCCTAATTTATGCCCTTTTTATTCCCATGAATCTAGTTATTATTTTAAATGAAATTAGACAACCTAATACAGAATATGTTTATGTTTCCTCTAACGTGTTAGTTAAGGCACATAGTTCCATTTTGTTTTCTTTAGGTGATAAAGTCCTTAGAGAAGTTTATTATGAGTCTAATACTACTATAATTTTGATTAAATTTGAAAAACATTACATTACAACTTCATTAGTAAGTAGGATTTACAAAAAAATGTCATATTTTTACATTTAAAATGAAACATAGTACTTCAATTAAAGCGCATCCAGATGAATTTAATAAATTCATGTTATACTTACCCATCATTAATGTTTTTTTATGATGAGGATCAATAAATTATCCCATTAATATCTTTAGATAATTCCTAAAACACCCTAGTAGATGCTACAATGTATGGTTGAGGCTTTTTAACCCTAGAAGAGGTAAAATCAACCCTTATTTCTAAGGAGATACATTCTAAACATAGAATAAAAGGTGAGGCTAAGTTCTTTTACTCAAAGGGGGACCTCAAACTAAAACCAAGAATAAATAGTTTAATAATGATATGAACAAAATCATAAAATAACCCAAACCTACGCCTAATTCTAGGGATAGATAGGTATCTTATTTTCATTGTGAAAGAACATGGCACATTAAACCCAAGTGTAGGAAACTCAAGCATGAGTTAGAGTCTAAAAATCCCATGATCTATCCCTTCTTGTAAAACCTGGTTATGAAACTATCAAGGTCCTTAATGTGTCCACCCCTACACATGATCAATAGTTGGTCCTTGATTTAGGTGGCTCTACCCATATTTTTTTAGAGTTTCCTTTTAAGAGTTTGTTGAGAGCGTAGAAGGAGATATTGTAACGCCCCGAGATTTTATGAAAAAATATTCTTTTAATTTCATTGATGTCTTGTTCTCTAAGCTACAACAAGATTACCTTTCTCTATATGCAACACCGTATGAGCTTGCAGTATACACAACACTATTCTTGGATCATGTTACACAAATTTTGATTGTTGTTATTTTACGAAACATTGAGTGTGTGTATATATATATATATTCACTGTATAAATGAAATATGGTTGGATTCTATTATACGAAACAATGGAAGGGTCTTGCACAACAAGCAAACCTGACTTGGCTTGCATTACATGCAATTGCGACCTTCCTCGATAGCGTGTGTTGTACGCAATACCGGGTTTTACTAAACAACGATATATTATTATAATATTATTATGAACTAGCCGTTATGAATATTAATAACTAAATTTTGAATTTTATAAAATTATTATTCATCTTACATATTTTATATAACATGGTATAAGAACAAAATATGTTTTTCGGGTAAAATGAGAATTTTTCAAAAATGCAGTTTTGCCGCCTTTTAATGGCGCACCCACTTTAAATATAGTTTTTGACATGTTTATAAGTTCAATTTTACAAAATTAAATTATTATTTGGAATCAGGATATTAAATTTTACCTTGGATAATTTTTTCATATTATTCTGATAACTTTAGTATTTTAATGAATAGTAAAAACACGCTATATTTTAATTAAAAACAACTTTTTTCATCGTAATAACTTATGTGATTAAATTATAATATTTAATGGTTCAAAATTATAAATAGAATATATTTTTACCATTTAATATAATGTATGTCATTAGCCTTGATTTTACATTGAATTCGTTGGTTAAAAAAATTCAATCTTTTGCAATGTTTTAAACAAAAACCAGTTTTCTTTCGACAACGAGATTAATTTTAATTTAATTTCTGAAACTTATGTGTATTGAATTTGGAAAAATGGATTCCATATTTGGAATCAGTGGGTCCAAATTATATTAAAATACTAATTATTTTTGGGCATTATGAATAGTAACTACGGTAAATTTTATTTACCACAGTTAAAGGTAAATTGGGTAATTAAGGGTAAATATAAGATTATAAAATTACCCTAACACCTTCAAAAATACTATTGGATGACTAAAGGTCGACCCATATCACCTAAGGGTTGGATTAGAATCATATAATGGACTTTTTTCCATGAAAATAACTTAATTATTATTAAAACCAACGAAAGTGACAACATGTCACTCTCTTATATCTTATAAGTATATTAATTTATATTTAGTGATAAACTTCATGATACTTAGAAAATGAATAGTATACAGAAATATAATGCAATTATCTACATCATATGAATTTATTTATAATTTTTAGGGATTAAATAATTATCATTTCTTGTGACACAATAGTGATGCAGAAATTGTTTATCAAGTGAAAAATCAAGAATATAGTTTATATTAAACAAATAGTGACCATAAAAGGCACAAACCCCTGACCAAAACTTATTGGTCATGTACATTTAAACCATAATCATCCAATGGTCGAATATTTGACCATTTGGAGCCTTATAAAAACGATTATGACACTTATATTATTTTATTTTAAATGATGCCAAAGTTGTCACCTTCATAATTTAATAAATATAACAATTTAAATATTGTGAATTTAAAATGATAAATTCGAGTAAAAGTATTATTGTGAACTTTAATATATTTATCTTCATCATAGGATTTTATTTTTAATTTTTATGCAACAAATATGTATATTAAATAATTATACAAAAATTATGTAGTAATTATTTTATTAAGAGATAAACCAAATAAATGGTTTTAAAAATAATAAAATTAATATTATATGAACTATTTAATGTGCTCCACTAATTTTTTAGACACATTTGACCTTTTATTAATCTATTAATGCTTTTAGATCGAGCATATATTCTGTATATATTTTATTTAAATTCAAATAAATGAATAGTGCCAAAATTGACACTATTGTTATTTTATAAAAATAACATATTATAAAATTGTTTAGAAATAACAAAAATATTTAAAAATTATAAATTTATATTTATATTGTATAAAATGTTATAAAGTATCCAATTATGGTCAATTCACAACAAATAAGTAATTATTTGTTATAATTTAAAATTTAGAATTTTATTACCACAAATTAAATTAAATTGATTAAATAAGGATAAATCAAGTTGATAATGTTGAAAATAAATTCCTAACATGTCTAAATTTTATTTTTTGATGATATTACATCCCTATCTCATCTAATATTCGAATATGAGTCATTTTGGGAGGTTTTTAAGTGGGGTTAGATTTATTATAAATTAATATTTTTAAGATTTCCAAAGGTTCCCCTCTCCTCCCTTATAAAAGAGAACCTTCTCCATCTCTTCCTCACACCAATTTGAGCCTTTAAGCTCGGAAAAACCCTGCCCATTTCCCTTATCAACTTCCCTAGAAACATCCTAGAGGTCCTGGTATTCTTCAAAGACTAATTTTAGTACCCTAAGAGGAGGATTCAAAGAGGCGTGTCAAAGAAGAGGTAATATCCGTTACCGATTCTTTCAATTTTCTTTCTTCTTCAACATATTCTTATTTAGTTGTTTAATTATGAAGTAATAAAATCAGTATCCCTAATATACTGATATGTTATTATAAATATGAAACAACCCTATTTCACCTTCTATCCGTCCTACGGAAAACAAAATCACCGCGTGTGCGTATGTACGGAATACTGTCTCCACGCCGTGGTGCAATCTGTTTTTTCCACCAACACCTTACATGGATGGGTATAATGGTGTAAAGAATAACTATATATGGATATTATAACATCATACTGATTTTGATATATTATACCATCCCCTAAAATTCTATAATTATGGGAACAATATCATCGGTCGTGCGTACGTACGGACTACCGTCTCCACAACGCGATGAGATTCATTCTCCATGATTAACCATACAAGAATGATCATAAAGTTTATATAATTAATAATAATGAAATATGTGAAATAATAATTCTACTGGATTTATGTATATATATATGTATTTCATCTATTTAGTTTCATTCAATTCAATAAGGAAACGAAAACTGAATTCATGCGTACATACGGCCTACCGTCTTCATGAACGATGTATTTCATTCCTTTTATCGATCTATAATATATATGTATATTATGAATATATATTATATATAAATCATGTTTTACATTATGGAATTATGTAAATCAGTATATAAGAAATAATATCAAGAAATGACAAGTCGAAACACATACGATAAATGAAATGATTTTACCCAAAACGCTACTTTAACATGGAATTTACAAAATAACGGGTAATATAAAGTCATAAGTGAAACATATATGATATCATAACAATGAATATGATCATGTAATAAGTCAATGAAATTATTTAAATCATTATACAGGAGGTTAAAAACCATACGAAGCATATCATACCTATGGTAAGGGATAACTTTTCCAATCTCGTTTTTATCCGAGATTGTTTATTCGTAAGTATTTACTGGGGTTATTTCTATCATCCATTTCCATGTTTTATAAAAGGGTTTTCATGTATGTTTAAAGTCATTTTTACCTATTTTTGACTTTTACTACATGGTATTTAAGGAATCTTTCTTTTGTTTACGTTATGAGGTACTTTTTTGACTTTTCCGACAAAAGTACGAGGAGAATGTTATTTTTAACTTATACGGCGTGAACGGATTTTTATGGTTTTATAAAGCCTTATTTTCATGAATCTTCCTACAAATTATCTCATGAATATTTTCAAAAAAAACCTTTTCTTCTAAAATTTCATAACATTTTGTGAAAAGAAAACGATTTTCAAGAAAAAGGATATTTTCCTCAAGAATTCATTTCACGTGTTTTATCAAAACCATTTTCATCTAAGATGACATTATTTTACATGTGTATGTTTCAAGTATAATGTTTCTATGATTTACATGGTTTCACATTTCTTATTATGAAATTATATACATTTCTTTTGTATGGATTATGTAATGATGGGATGATGTTTATGAAACCCATTTTTTTATTGGGTTATTATGAATGAAGTATGTTTATTTTGTGGCACAAGTAAGAATGATTTCATTTGAGATGGGTGTGACCTATATCTCCCTCCAATTCATTGGGTAATGATTTATATCTCATTAGATAGACATGGATGGAATGAAAAGTTAAACCGGTTCAGTAATACATGACTAGAACAAGGATTGAACTCGATTCAGAAAGGGACTTTGTCCACTAAGATGGTTTTGGAAGCAATGTCTTGGCTACTATGGAAATCATATCATGTGCTTAATAGTTTCAATAATTTCATGGTTTGTTCCCATGATATTTTATCATGATTGATTTTCCCTTATGACATATGCCTTACATACTTCCATGATTCATGTCATTGCTCAAGATTTTGATGTTTAGATTTTATGTTCAAGTTTTTGCATTGAAATGTTTATGGATTGTTTTATGTTCTCTATGTTTACCCTTACTGGGCATTTGAGCTCACCCCATTGATGTTTTCTTTTCCCCAGGATATAAACAAAGGTTTTAGGTAAGAAAAAAAGGGGAATATCTTTATTGGGAGATGTTAAAGATCTTTCACCACGATTAGAAGATTTTATTCTGATTTTCCAAAGACACTAAACTATTAAGGTCCTTGTGTGTCTGTTTTTGTTATGTATTAAGTATTCTGCAAAATTAATGTAATGTCCATGTACGTCAAGCTTTGAGCCTCTACAGATGTGATCTTAGGTAATAACAAGATGTGTAAGGTTGAGGTTAGAGCTTCTGTTTTTATAAATTGATGACCATACTATAATTACTTTAGTTAATTCTAGTTGGATTCCCAACCTCCAAATAAACCTTATATTCTTAAGATTCCTGGACCAAAAGGGGTCCACCTTTGGGTCTGAAACAGGTTGTCTTAGAATCTCCAAACACTCTAGAAACATTCTTAAGGGATCTTAAACCAATGGGAAATAAGTATTGAATGGATAAACCCATTCAGAGAGAGTTGAGTTGTGTATATTTAACTGACACTAATAATATCATGCTTTGGAATATGATTTTGGGGCATGTTAGCTTCAAATTCCTTGAATAACTCAAAAATAAAGGGATGTTGAGTGACATCACACCAACCAATCTTCCATTTTTTAAATATTGTGTGATGGAAATTCAAGAGGGTTAGATTTTTTATGTCTAGTTTCAAATCCTCCAGACCCTTAGAATATTTCCACTTTAATATATTGGGTCCAAATAGAACTTCCTCCCATGGTGGGAGTTTCTATTTTGTTACCTTCATCGATCAATTTTCTAGGAAATTGTGGATTTAAATTCATAAAATCAAATCTTATTTTTTTCAAAACATTTAAAACTTGTAAAACATTAGTTGAAAATCATATTGGAAAGAAACTAAAACTCAAGGAACATATAATGGTCATGAATAACTACCCCTTGAGTTCATACAGTTTTATGAATATGAAGGTGTTAAAATACATATAATAGTTATGGAAAATCCCCCAAGAAATGGATTAGTGGAAGTGAGGAATAAGACAACCCTAGAAATAGTATGAAGCATGATTTAATGCTTAGGCCTCCCCAAATCCTTTTTGGGAAATGGTTTCTAGCACGTTGGTAAACCTAATTAATACGTGTCCCTATTCTTCTAATCAGATTAAAATACATGAATAATTGTGTACTGGTAATCCCCATCTTATTCATTATTTATATTATTTGTTGTAAAAATTATGATAATGTTAATACTAAAAAATTGAAACCAAGTTCTATAAAGTGTATGTTTTTTTGGAAATACTGAGGGTGTTAAGGGGTATAAAATTTAGGGAGATAAATCATGTTATCAAAAGTGAATTGTAAGTAGAGATGTTGTATTTCATGAGTCTTCCTCTCCCAAAAACCAAGGATTCCACACGTATAAATCGTGGTACAACCCTTGAAAAGGCTTATGAAACTGAGGCCCCATCCATGATGGAGGATATTGTCAAGCCTACTCCACCAGCTACTCATCCCAATGTTGGGACTGATTTTGATTCTTCTTCTGACTTAGATTTTGATCCAAGACCTTCTACCCCATGTAGGGATTACCAACTAACTCAAGATAGATAATTTAGGGCTCCAAGACCCCCTAAATGGTATAGTAAGTATGATACTAAATCTTATGAATTCCATATAGCTCAAGATGTTATTGGTGATGATCCTAAAACCTATATGAAATTTTTAAATGATAAATACTCAAAATAGTTAGCCTTTTCCATGAATGAATAAATGAGATCTTTAAAAAAGAACCACCATTGGATTATTGTGAACAAACCAACTAATAAAAAATTAATTGGTTCCAAGTGGATCTTTAATATAAAATTAGACAATATATAGGGAAATTAAATCAATTATAATGAAATATTAGTTGCAAAAGGTTTACTCCAATGAGATGGAATTTATTACTCTGAATATTTTTCCATATTGTTAATAATTCTTCCATTAGGATCTTACTTTCCTTTGTTTCCTATAATGATCTACACATTAGACAGTTTGATGTTAAAACATCCTTTTTTTCTTAGTGATTTTAATGAGAAATTTTATATGAAACCTTCTTATGTTTATCCTAATAAATTCAAATTAAATCAATTCTAGCTTTTAAATAAATATTTTTGTGGCTGAAAACAAGCCTCTAGGCAGTGGTACATAAAATTTGATTCTTTCATGTTAGATAACCAATTCATTATGAGTTAATATAATGTATGTGTTTATTATAAATCAACAAAAAAATGTATGATTTATCTAATATTATATATTGATGACATTCTTATCATTTAAAAAAACATTGATCCTCATTTCTTCTGTTAAATCACAATTTAAAGGTATGTTTGAAATGAAATAATTAGGTCAATATATTAAAATTTCAGGCATTGAAATTATAAGGTATAGACCAAATAAACTATTATACTTATCTCATCATGATTATGTTTTTAAAATACTTAATAGAAATATGTTTGAATCTATTAAAGCAATAAATATACCTCTTGGGATGCATTTTAAAATATATTTAATGAAATAACCCACAACTTCTGATGATATTCAATTTATATCTGAAATACATTATTATAGAATAGTACGTAGTTTTATATACTATATGATCTACATTCATCCATATATTTCCAAGGAAATATTCACTTTATATAGATTCACGGACACACCTAGGAAGCCACACTCGAATTCCCTTATGTGGATCCTAAAATACATCTCTTGAATCTATAATATTGATTTTTGTTATGGTAACGATGTAGAATATTCAGAATTTATTACTAGATATGTAGATATTGATTACACAGGTAATATTGATACTAGAAAATCCTTAATAGGTTATGGGTTCACTACCAATGGTGGCTCCATTTTAGGGAAATGAAATATGAAATCCATGGTTCCACTATTAACCATGGAGTCTGTGTATATTTTCTTGATATAAGTAAAGAAGGAGGCCTTGTAGATAAAGGATTTTTATTATGAACCGCACCTGTAAAATGTAGTTACTAATGTCTATTATTATATTCAATTAGCACTTCATTTATGTAAATATTTTATTTTCCATGGTAAATCAAATCACTTAGATATTAGGTTTAATTTTATTAGAGATATTTTGGAATCTGGAATCTTGTGGTGAAAAAGATACACACTGACATAAAACCACCTGATTGTTTGACTAAATTTGTGGTCATTTATAGGATCAAATTTTGTTTAGATAGATTGGATTTGGTACCAATTCCATAACCTTATGTTCCAGAACATCACCAATTTCAAATGAAAATTGTGGAGATTTTTTAATTTTGATATTCATTTATTTGTTTTGATATTGAAATAAAACGTTGTAAATTATCCAATTTCAATTCTTGATGCATGAAAAATTCATATTGATTTGAATTATTTTCAAATGATCAAACATTTTCTTTGGACCTACTTTCTCCTAGGCCTCCTTACCATGTGGAATTCCATATTCGGGACCTAGACTTCAAACGAACCATTTTCTATGTTCTCCTATGAAATTATGGTTATCTAATTGTTGTTTGATCATTGGATTTTGATTATTCTCACCAACCAATGCAGCATAACCATCTATTTGTCCCGATGGATTATAGCTTTGCAATTTCATCAGTTTGGTGGCATGTTAATAGAGGGCATTTGTTGGAAATTATATTTCGAGGCGCTGGTGGTGTTCATGGGGATTGATCACTCCTTACACCAATTTGATCTCATGTGATTCACTTTTGGGTTTTCCCCATAGATGGTTCTCTAGTGCTCCTGTATATAGTCTAAATAACCTATCCCAGTGTTATCTTCTGATCTCCTATGGTGAACAGCTACACATGGAGAACTCCATGGTACACTATTGTTGTACCAATACTAGTGGATATTTAAAGACAACCCTCTTGTGTTTTGATGATTAACCAATTATTAAACTACAATCCATAGAGTTATTCAGGTTTTTGGGGTATTTAGTGAACTTTGATGACTCAGAACAACTTTGTAAAGACAAGAAGACATCCGGATGACCAAACAAGTTAGCATTTGGAATTGAAATATATTCACATTTTCATTCCTATATCTCATTTGTAATAATTGTATATTTTTCGGTACTATTTCTATTTTATTCATCTTTTCACTGTAAATCCATTTTTGGTTTTGAGAATCAATAAAATGCGTGTGTGAGTGGTTGTGTTCTGTCTGAGCAGGTAGGTCCCCACGGAAATGAAGAACATTAAATATCTATGTTCATTAATATTTATTAATAATAATTTGTTTCAAGTTTTATATTTTTATAAATATGTAATATTAGTATTTAATTTTCAAAGTATTCAGTTCGTTCTTTGTGTTGTTCAGTGTTCTTCCCTGATTCGGGTCACCAATCTGCCTCATAATTGGCATAGGTATTGATGGTAAGCTCCGGCTTCCAACCCGTTACGCGATCGACCACCGTCACGAATTACAAAGTACTCCGACCTAGAAAAAATATCAGAAAAACCTCAGTGATCCCTTTAATCACTCTACAATAACAATATAATCGATAATAAAATGATGGGAATCAAGGAGATATTGAATCTTGGAGAGGTGGGAGGACCTCAGGTGGTTGAATTCTTGGTAGGCAAGCCGGTTGATGATATCCATGGTGAGGGTGTCGAGGTTAGTGCACCATATTCAAAGAGGACTGGGGCCACCCTTGGCTAACTCTGTTTCCATCTGTTCTAGCCCCAAAACCAGAGCACCCCACGTGAAGAACTCTTTCTCCAGGTACGCTAAATTCAGGGGGAACTCTAGCTAGTCCTTGTGAAGTGTCGGTCTAGAGTGGGTTCATGTTTGGATGGGGAGTTTAGTGAGGATATTCATTATGGTGGAGAAAAAAGATTAAGAAATATGGGATGAACCCACTACTGATTATGGTTGTGTTATAGGGTTCCCATCATTTATACAAGAGAGACAGAGACATATACATAACATGATCCAAACCAAAGGAGCAAAGCATGGTAAAAAACATGATCAATCTTAATTCAACTAGAACATGGTACCATTGGCGACAACTGTACATCTAGATGTTCTATTTTCAATGATGTGAAATCCTACTGTTGGATTGAATTATTTGGTTTTAGTATTTACCATTAAATTGGAATCACTTTTATATGACCACTAATAAAATATTTTGATGAATAAATAGTATTTTGTTTATGTAGTTGACCTATACCATTTTGAAGCATACACAAATCCATCCCTATTATTGTAAATTGAAACACTTTTTTCAAAAAATTAATGTAATTTCCTCCGAAACATTATGAGTACGAGATAAGGGAATCATAAATGAGAATGGGAGATCATATTTATATTGAAATAACAAAACATACTATATTATAGAAAAAAGTGCTCCAAACCATATATGGAATGACTATTAAAAAAAATGAAACAATTGGGATTCACAATTAGCATATACATTTCCACCCAATTAACATGGTAAAATAAACTATATAGGGTGTTTTATGGTTCCTCATAGAGGAGCGTTCCAGCTATACACAGTATTTTTATCCATGTACTTTAGCCTCTACAGGGTGTGTTCCCTAGGTATTGGGGGACGCACATTTGGAGCATGGTGAGACAAAATGTTCTCCCAAATCATTCATCCCAATATCATTTGATGTCATCTAGTGCATGGTTAGCACATGGTTTATCCAACCATGAGACCAAACTATGCGCCACTTTAATGTTTGGGTAATTTTTTATTTTTTCCTTCCATATATTCATCTCCTCTCCCTTTATTTTTCTATTCGAGTGAATGCACCTACTATCATTGAATTAGATTCCACGGTGACACTTGTAATCATCTCTTCTAGTTCCTACATTCACCCACTAAGGGGTTGCTATATCACTAGGGAATCTAGGATCCACTAGGTCACAATATAACAAAATGACCACATGGGTGCCTCAGTATTAGAATCGTATCTCAATTCAACAGTTTTCACTAAAAGGGAAAAGCATCACTAAGTATCATTTTCATCACATCACCACCTTGTTGGCCTTATAAGATAAGTTATATTGGCATCAGTCTCAAGATATGGGTCAATTCAGTCACACATCTAATATCATCACTATGCTAGTCATTACACACCCAACCCATACAAATTCTACCAATCGAAAACCCACCCAATTAATCACATATCTGTAGGGGAAGAACACTCAACCCACAATCATCTCAACTATACCAAAGGCTATAAATAATCTCGTATTCATTAATTCCTATGAGGTATACTCACTATAACCCATCACATTCTTCTACACATAGGAAAAGGCATCGAACCAATGCATAAGTGTCCTTTGTGGACCCTCGAACTTGGTACAATCCATTCATACACGTTTAATTTTATATTAAATTATATATAGAATTTTAACAGGTTGATCACCTTCAATGATGAGACCACACATATCATATATCATATAAAACATGCATAATACTATAGTGGAATTTCATAAGGACCGCCTACCTAAACCATAGAGTTATTACCATTGAATCATCATCTTGTAGCTCTCATACATGCTTATCCATGATCAAACCTTTATCACCCCTCATCCAAAGGTCCTAACTCAAGAAAAATAATCCAAATTAATTAATTACAATCCATCATAATTAATTAAGAAACTTACAACTAATTATTTAATATAGTGTTTAAAGGAATAATGCCTATAACTCATAAATCCCTGAACGATCACTGAAACCTCAAGGAACGGGGTTCATTATAATCCCAAAACTCACCCAAACCAAATCCATGAAAACCCCCAATTAAATTACCTAATTCAATGGTCAATTTCATCCAAATTATCCAATAACATGAATTAATTCCATACAGTGATGTAGCTTAATTGAAAATGTTTGCAAAGGTGTTCATAAATTGTATTGGGAGATCCTCTAGACACTCCATGCAAAATCCCTATTATTTTCAGATGATTTCAGCATGATACACTAAAATAACTGACACAACCCTAGCACAAGGAAACTAAAATCCCTATAGTCAAGATAACATAAGAGTGGATAGAAACAGAGAGATAGATTCATTATAAATAATTGAAAAATACCACAATGATCACCCCAAATCCAATGGGGATTCAAGGCGGATGAGGGGAAGAGGAAACTGGACCTTGTGCATGTGAGGGAGAAAAATAGGGGTTACCCTATTAAAAATTGAGGAGATTAGTATGGTCATTTTACCTCTTTTAAAGGGTCACATAGTTTGGAGAACAGTTGTCCAAACCATGCACCAACTTTGTATCCTTATCTATCCACGACTACCACCCTTAGATGGTTGGGCCTCATGGTTAGACAAACCATGATATAACAAAACAATATTATCTATAACACCCCACATATATTTTTTGTAATCAGGCAGTAACTATGCGCTTTACCCATATGCTAATCCAAACCAAATTGGTTTTTTAAATTCATAATGTTAACCCTTATTCCTGTACTATCCATGAAAACCAACCATGTGATTTAAAAAAAGAATTGAAAACCTCAACATGATTAGTATTCATCATAGTTTCCCCTAAATTATGCACACAAAACTATGCATTGTGGAAGATATCATCTAAAAATTCTAAAATTTAACATTAAGTGCCTAAGACTCACATGAGAACTAATGACCTTTATCCCTTGAACCATATAAAAGACATTGAAATTCTCCAAATCTTTGTATTTCAATCTGAGACTCAAATAAAAAAATGAACCCTAATCCTGAATTCCAAAAATTCAAATTCCTTATAAAATTTATAATTCACTATGATTTTTTTTATAAATTCTATACCATATAATTTCTCATTCCCATGAATCCTTGGTGTCTTTCAACTAACACAACCAACCTACCATGGTCGTCCATTCATATACAACTTGTTGCATTAAACTCTAGAACATCAAGTGACCTTAACTATGAAACTCCAAAAATGGGTTACATAATTCATTAAAGACTAAACAACCACTCAGGGCCATCATTGAGACAAGAATATAGTGCTTACCCATTCCCTTCTATACCATAAAATTATATTGTCATAAACTAGTTAATTTCTGATATTATAGTGCTCCCCACTATAAAACTCGGTTCATACAGTCTAATTCTGAACCACAATGCTCTAAACCATCAAAATTACCATTCAAAAACTCATTTCTTGTGGTTATAAGACATGGTCAACATTATTTTCATATCACCATATAAAATTATATGAAAATTAACCAATAAAACATATTCTAGATGATAATTCACAAAGTCTATTGGCTTTATCCACCAACATGTTATCTCATTACCACTAGAACATGATGTATAAACTCCTCATAGTAACATCAAGATCATTTAGTACCCCCACTAAAGTATAGTTCCAATATTCAGTGTAGTTACATTGTTGGGTCACCAACAAATCAAACAAATTATTGTTCTCCCACCCAGAGAACGGATGCACCATCGATTAGACTCATTCTCAGACCACAACATAATCATCATAGGTATCATTCAAATGCAATAACTCAAGACAAAATCGCATCTAAATTTCAAATCCATTGTTCATCAAGAAACCAGATAAAACCTATTTCCCTTACACACTAGCACCCTAGATCCACCTTAACATTCTAATGATTTGTCTTATCACACCAACAATTTTACCCACATATAGTTGTACTTCATCGTAAAATGTTTAATCCATTACTACATGTAAGGACTAGACATGATCATCCCACTAAAGCCCGAGCACTAATGTAAAACATCAATCACCACTGGTTCTTGGCTGATCAGTAACATCATCCCCGACACCCTCTAAATTTCCATCTATAATGAGGTTCACCCCCTCCATGACCAATAGTTCACTCCCCAGCGTATATATTTATTTATACCAATACTCAATTGCAACAAAAATTGGATCCATCATCACACATGTGTCTCCCCTCTAGAGCTACAATTAGCACTATCAACTATTGAAACCACTCCAGTAATGTTGTCATTAAAAAATCACCACTCATACATATCCAAATTCCAGGTCTCCAAACCTATAAGCATTCCATCATAATTCCTCCCTAAAAATTTGGGTCCAAGGAAAACCTTGGGTCAACCACATAACGACACCTGGAACCATATCCAACATCACCTTTCATATTAGGGGAAATTTTTACCTTTAATCAACACTCTTAGAAAATCATGACCATAAATATTCATCATGTTTTTTGGTCCTCTACTCACACATCACCACTCAAAAACCCACAACAATTTAAACGTGCATATGTAGCATGTGTACCACATATGCCTCATCTGAAATAAATGTAAATATAACCTAATATTACTCGATCACACATCTCGAATCATGATCCCATGAGTAGCATGTCAGAAAATCCAATCTCATCGGATTAAAACACTAACCATGATACTCAGCATGTCAATTTCACATATCTAGAAGTACCCTCAGTGGTATTCTTTAAAATAGGGAATTTCACTTATGCCATAGTACACTATATGATCAAACACCAACTATATTTGTCTTAAATCCTAAATCATATACCCACACACTCACCACACCAATGAAATCACCTCCAAAACCAATAAGGTTATGTATCCTAATGATCCTGCCCTCAAAATCTAGTTTGGATACCAAAACACTACCACTCACATTGGGGTTTTTTAGGAAAACCAAAGGCATCCCATGTTCCTATACAATATACATATCAGCACATATTAGGAATTAATATCAACCCAAAGCACTAACCCATGCTTCCAACCTCTAAAAGTGATCACAAGCATGGGAAAAACACAATATCATGTTACCCTCAAATATCAAATCCCATCTAAAATATAGTACTTAGATGACCAATATCCCATGTTCTATTTCAATGGAATGAATATCTCCCACCTAGAACATAAATCATTGTTCTCACATAGTTTATATCTCATTAGGTACACATTTTCTCTTATCTTACCATCATAAGGAAACTCACTGGCCTAAACAATCATTCTAGCATTCTCACAAAAATATATATACATATCAAGCATCACATAATGAGTCACAAACATACTTCGAGACTCATCCTCACTGGACATCCTCATACAAGACTACCCTCTTAAGAATCATGATTTAATGTTATCCGTCATTGGGCCTCCACAATAGTAGCAAATCCCAATAGGATTACCATCTCATATATTCACTTACATACATATAATGACATCACCCTACCATGATCCACATCACGTATACAAAGATCATATGGTTTAGTTTTGTATAATTCCACTAAGAATATATATGGGATCACATCATATAGGTTGTTGTTGACTCTTTAAATAATCTAACATATTTCTCATGGAACTAGTACCAAAACCACCCACAAAGGGTTTATCACAAAGTCATACAATTCTCGTACTAACCTAATCGGTTCAATATACGTCCCATACTCTAAGGGTTTGCATATCAATCAAGGATAATATCATCATAGATTCACATGACCTGTCATCATAATAAAAATACATTATGTTCTAGATAAGTAGAATTTCAGCTGCATGTAATATGGGAAACCTCTATATAATTTATGATTCGAACATTAAACAAATAAACCATCATATTCGGTGATATCAATCACAGACTATAATACACATTTCAAGTGATCCCTTTATTCAAAATATGTTGCATGTACACGACCTCTTACAATTGGGGCAAGAGCCATAAACCAAAATAAATAATAAAATCTCAAAAAACAAAGTGTGTCACACTAGGTGAAACCAAACAACCATAAAAATGGAAACCAAGAAAAAAAATATTGTATCCCTGTTAACCTAGAATTCTTATCCAGAATGGTGTCCATGAAACACCACACTGATATCTATCAAATGATCCAACAAATTCTTATGTTACCCCTCTATCATAGCCCCAAAAAGCATGATAATAAAAAATCTAGATATCTCTATGATATCAGTCAAATAATATTTGATACCACTTTTTAATATCCCTATCCGAATTTACTCTGAACGGTAACCAAACAGAGTCAAAACTTGGCCTCAGGTTTGCATCATAATAAAATAGATGTAACTGAAAAGAAAGGGGGGTCTATGGTATTACAGTGGGGAGACAATACCCCCATATTAGAGTGTGTAATAATAGAAGAAATAAACCAAAAATCACCCACAATAAAAAATCAAAGTAAATGGAATAAATGACCAAGAATAATTAATAATAAATTTCATAGAGTTGAAAATAGTCATACAAACTCATGGTCAGGCCAACTTAAAATTATTGATCATACACCGGACCGATAACATATATAGAATATATAAAAGGATAAATGAAATTGTGGATCTACTTCCATCCCTGAGCCTTTCCTTTGAGAAATATCCAATACCATCTAAGATGTAATTCCTGATCTAGAAACTCCATGACTTTACCCAAATTTAACCAACAATTATTGATGCCTACTCAGTTTCCTAGAGCCATGATCTCCTAATAACAGTGTGAGTACAACATAGTCGGTCACCACTAATGCAATCTCATACATGACCAATGAATGAATTATATATGTATGTGACATACTCACCAAAATAAATAAAATACATTGCAACATCATAAATAAAATAACCATTTTCTATCCTCATGTTCAAACATGACCCCCAGAATTGACTATACCTACTTTGTCTAGTTCAGGAGTCACTAGTTTATAAATTGTTTTCCACGTTGACATTTTTTACGTCAATTATATATAATCGATGTGAAAATCTATAAAAGAAAATTCATCACATCGGTTATTTTTCAACTGATGTCATAAATGTTGTTAATAAATTTATAACGTCAGTTATTTTATTACTGATGTAAAAAATACTAAGAGTTTATTTATCACGTCGGTTATTTTATAACAGGCATAAAAGATCGATTCTCGGAGCTTTATCACGTCAGTTATAAAATAACCAACCTGATAAATCAAATCATGGAGATTTATCATGTTAGTTATAAAATAATTGACCTGATAAATCAAATTATGGTGATTTACCACGTCGGTTATAAAATAACGGACGTGGTAAATCGAATCTCAGTGATTTGTCACATCTGTTATAAAATAACCAATGAGATAAATCAAATATCAGAGATTCATCACATTGGTTATGAAATAATTGACATGTTAAACATACAAAAAATATTATATCACGTTGGTTATTAAATAAATGAATGATAAATGTTTTAAATGATTTATCGGGCCCTATATTTTGTCGTTCTGTTTTCCTCGATCGAGCACTTTGCAACTCATCTCTCTCCCAGTGAAAACCTAAATACAATTATTTGAAGTCATTCCTTCCAATATCATTTTTACAACTCCATTCATCATTTTTATTATCACCAGATCTATCAGGTCGACTCGCAACACACATGTAAGCCTCGCACGCCTCAGTTTCATTATTTATTTTTTGTGATGCCCTAAATTTATGTTTTGAGATATTATTTTTCTATAATTTTTATTGCTATCATGGTAAGTTTCATAGTGTTATTTTATATCATGATAAGTTATTTTTATGGTAAAATAAACCACGAGAGTGATATCAATCATGTTCTACGATTTTTGTTACTACCAAGCGTGTTCTATCATGTGTGCCTGTGTGTACTTCCATGTCTATGCTACCATGAAATCATTATCATGAAAGTTATTCCCTTTTATCATATAGCCAAGGAAGTTATTCAATGAATTTTGTATTTACCATAAATAATTGTGTCATTCTTTAATTCTCAATTTTTGTAATATATTCAAATTAAAATTTCTTTCATATTCAATATTTTATTTTTCATTATATGATAAAACTCCTTAATAAGTGAATGAATATAAACTAACTTACTCTACCATTATATTTAAAAATAAACATAGTTGGAAACAAGACATATAAGGGTTAATATTGTCATCATATTGAGCAATGTGATATTCTATTGTTGTATCTAGGTGTTATTGAATAAAATTATATTGAAGATAAAAAATTGTAAATATTGCTTATGTGGGTAGTAATTCAATGATAAGGATAGGTATATATATATATATATCTAATAATGATATCGCATTCAATCCTAGATTATTTTTTACTTCTATTGAAAAGTTGAATGTGAGTTTAGAGAAATGAACAACTTTAATAATTTATTTTTTATATATAAGAGATCATAATATCATCGAATGAATGGGTTTTGTGATTTTAAATTCCTCATTAAGAAGAATATAACAATTTACATGGTTATTTCCTTAATATAGGTACTAGGATTCTTATTGAGGAAGCTCTTCGAGAGGTCACTAGAGATGTTAACCCTTAAACAAATGTTTCTTTAGATCAAGATGGGGAATGCGTACATATATTAATATTTATATTTAATAATTCTTGTTTATAGAAGGGTGAATTTGGTATCTAGTTACACCATGATGTATTATTTGTGTACCTTATGAATAAAGGATCCAAGATGAATTTATACTGTTATATCACAATTCATATGGGAGAGATATGTAATCCTAAAATGATTTTTGTATTATCCCTCCAAAAATTGATCTATTCAAGAGAATATTCAAATTTAACAAGAAGGTTTACACTTCCATCAACATCACTGATTTCAAAATTAATTTCTTGAAGGTTTTTTTTGTATATGATAGAGATAATAAATTATTACCAAAAGTCTTTATAGTTTTCAAATTACTCCACATCAACTTATTAGGAGATAACATCTTCTTCGAAATGAAATTTATTCTTTCTAAATGATTTCCATTCAAAATTAAACTTTCTATTCACACCCATTGGCATTTTTTCTTGGGTTTTTTATCAACATCATATAATAATTTAATTGGACACTTCTATAAGATGACTAACTATTTGATATCAATAGAAATAAAGTAAAATCATTCCATTTAAATTCCCCAATCCCTGATTACTAATATATTTATTCCCAATTATTTCTTCAAAATTGTTTTACATTAAAATTATTTTATTTTTAATATAAATATAAAACTGTTATATCTAGATATATTTTATTTTTAAAATTATTTCCATGAATATCTTTTTTAAATACTCATATATTTGTTTTATATTTCAAAATTGTTTTACATTAAAATTATGATATTTTTCTTAAAAATATAAATTTGGATTATCATAAAAAGATGTATAATTTTGATATTTGTCATTTGTAAAAATGAGTCGAAGTTGGATTATGGAACATCAAATGAGTATTCAATATGAGGTAGGTGTTGATTCCTTTTTGGAATTTTCTGAATTTTTTTTCCGAACAACGACATTTTTTTCTGTCCATGATTGAAATGTTTGAATATGGAGAAATTGAAAAGTAGCGAGATCAAAGATAATATGATTTTCATGGTTTTAATATGAGTTATAACACTTGAATTTGACTGCATGAAACTAGACAGAATGTAAGATCTGTTGATGATGATGATTTACAAGATGGTAACTTCGATGGAATTGACGAAATGATTCGCGATATTGCAACATAATAATTGAGATAGAACTGAGAGTTGCATGTCTATATGGTGATGTTGAAAAACCATTGTATCCTAGTTGTATGGATTTTTCAGTTTTTTTAGTGATGTTAAGATTGATTAACCTTAATGAGAAACATGGATGGAGTGATAAACTTTTTATAGATATGCTACAATTGTTGAAATACATTCTTCTAAAAGACAATGATTTTCCACATTCACATTATTAGGCCAAGAAAATATTATGCCTGATGGTATTGGGATACAAGAAAATGAATTCTTTTTTGAAAAAATGTATGATATATAAGATGTAATATGAATTTTTGGCAGATTATCCTAAATGTGGGACATCACGGTATAAGTTGAATGAAAAACCACAGGTTGATATAGGGAATACCGAGATCCCTACCAAGGTATTTTGGTATCTTCCTATAATTCCTCATTTGAAACATTTATTTTCTAATTCACATGATGAAAAAAGGTTAAGATCTCATTCTGATGAGTGAACATGTGATGTAATGATAGTTCATCTAGCTGATTGTTCACAATGGAAGAAAATTTATGAGTAGTATCCTACATTCGAAAATGTAATTAGAAATCTCAAAATTTGGTTGTGAAAAGATGGAATGAATCCATATCGAAGCCTCAGTAGCACAAATAGTTCATTTCCTGTTTTAGTGGTAATTTACAACCACTCTCCTCAAGTTTTTATGAAGAACAAATATGACATGTGGAGTATAATGATCTCTATTCTAAAGCAATGTGAAAATTATATTGATGTTTTCTTGTCACCATTGATTGATGATTTGAAACTTTTATGTGAGGATAGTATTAGGGAGCATGATTATTATAAAATGGAATATTTTCAAATGCATGTAGTTCTTATGTTCACTATATATGACTTCCCATCATAGGAAAATTTTTCTGGAAACAGTGTTAAGGGGCGTAAAGCATGTCTAATTTGTGAAAAAACAGACTTCATATTGTAAATTGAATCATGGGTGGAAAAATAATATACATGGTTCATTGAATGTTTTTTCCTATGGATCACACTTATAGATGACTAAAAAAGGAATTCAATGGCTCACAAGAATTTAATATTTCTCCAAATCCTTTATCCCATGATGTGTATTTTGATAGGTTGAAAAACCTTGATGTGACATTGAGAAAGATACATAAATTTGGTAATGATAGATATATTTGGATGAAAAGGTTAATATTTTTTGAGCTACCATATTGAAGATATCATGAATTGAGACATAATATTGATGTCATGCATGTGGAGAAGATTATCTGCGACAATTTTATTGGAACATTGTTAAATATTAAATAAAATACTAAAGATGGATTGAATGCAAGATTAGACTTACTACCAATGTGAATACGTTTTAATTTACATCCCACTCTTAATGGATGACGTACATTTCCTCCCCCATCTTTTCATACATTATCCTAGAGAGAGAAAATTATATTTTTTCAGTGACTTCATGATATCAAAGTTCCTCATGTTTATTCTTCAAATGTTAAAATTTTTGTCTCTTTGAAGGATTTGAAGTTGATAGGTATGAAATCTAATGATTTTTATGTCATGATGCAACAACTTCTACCAGTTTCATTGCATGGAATATTACCCATCCATATAATAAAGACTATAATGAAGGTGTTTTATTTTTTAAATTCAATTTCTAATAAGGTGATTGATGTGAAATATTTGAAAATTTTGGAAAAGGATGGAATTTCTATACCTTTTCAATTGGAAATGTATTTTACTCCATATTTTCTTTGATATAATGGTGCATTTAATAGTTTATATGGTTTGAGAAATAATTTTTTGTGCACCTGTATATCATCTTTGGATGTATCTTTTTGAAAGGTATATGAAAATATTAAAGGGGTATGTTATGATTCCAAATTGACCTGAAGTCTCTATTATTGAGAAGTATATTTCTGAGGAGGTTGCAGAGTTTTGTACGAGTTAATTGGTTACGGCAGAGAAGATAGGTTTTCCTCCATCTCGCCACGAACGAGTTAATAATGTGGGAATGGGGATTCTTGGCTTGAAAGTTGAATAATTTTCAGCTGAACAGATGATGAAGGTACATTTATACATCTTTAAAATCATAGCTGATGATCAATTGTATATCACATGGAATATTAATGAGTTGAACAATTTCATCCAATGAAGAAATAAATGTGGATTTTTAATGAGCACACCAAAACATTTTTTCTATGGTTTAAAATTCCCTTTCTTGGTAGATCATATATATTAGGGACATTACGATGGTTAGTGGGTGGTCCATGTTTAAATGTGATAACATGGTCTGGGTATGACATTAATGGATATACATTTCATACGAAAGCTCCGAACAACAAAAGTGAAGTTCAGAATATTGGTGTATTGTTGTTTGTAGAGACAATGCATTTTTCGAGTTCTAAATACAAAAACCCAGTTTCTCCATCATGTGCGAATTATGGAGTCCCTGAAGAAATATGGGAGCTTGATGACATTAAAATTAATGTTCCTATTTTTAACTGCAAATGGTTTATCAGTAACAACAGTGTCAGACACATTGAATTTGGAATGATATTTGTTATTATGAATAAATTAGAAGACACAAGAAATTATTTTATAATGGAAACATAAGAAAAATCGATTTTATATGTTGTTGATCTATTAGATATACAGTGTTATACTGTTTTAAAAAGGGAAAATAATATTTTGGTGAGGATAAACTTGATGATGATGCGGATTTATATGAGATACCTACTTCCATGGAAATATTAGCAGAAAATAATGAGGAGCATGTTGAAGGCTTGGTTTTTTCCATAAGTAATGTTCATGACAAAGAAATTTTAAAAAACAATCGATTTGTACACTCTTAATATTATAGATAACATATGTTTATTTCCTATTTACATTTATTAATTTCATATAATGTTAGATATTTTAATTTCATTCTTTATTAAAATGTATTTTAAAAAAATAAGTAGAAATGTTTGTTTATTTTAATTTTGTTTAGTTTTGTTTGTCATGTTTACCATTATGTAACTTATATATCTAATGATTTTGTTGAATGACAATTATTTTACCATGTTTACCATGTTTACAATGTTTACCATGTTTACCATAATTTACCATAGTTTACCATAGTTTACCTTTATGTAACATATATATTTATTGATTTTGTTGAATGAAAATTACACTACCATGTTTACCATATTTAACATTGTTTGACATGATTACCATATTTACCATGATTACTATTACGTAACATAGTTCAGTTTTTTATTTTTTGTTTACATTATTATTGTAATATATGAATGTTTATATTTGTGAACTATTGTTTTCTTTTATGATTTGAAGGATAATGACAAATAAATCAGTTGATCGTCCACACGATTCTGGAGATGAGCATCAGGATCATACCTCTGGGGAGGAACATTCTCATGCTCCTCTTGATGTTCCCCAATATTCCTTATGTGCTCTCATAACAACAATGAAGAGTTCAAGAGTTAGTAAATATGGCTGCATACATTTACAAAAATTATCACTTTCCTGTATCCAGGACCAAAGGATAATCATTGAGTTTGATGAGAATGATATTCCTAGAGGTCGAAATGAAAAATATTTTAATATTTTTTTATCAACTCGTGGTAAAATAAAATTAATAATTTTGTATAATTATTGGAGAAGTGTAGAAAAAGTGATACTATCTCAGTTGTGGGAGACAATTTTGGTAAGATATTTTTCTATTATATGATTAATTTTTAAATATTTATTGTATAATATGTTTTGACTTATCTTTATCAGATGATATTTGATATTCCTAACACTGGAAGAGTCATGATGAAATTTTTATTAATGGATACTAATAGATGGAGGGATATAAAATCAACCCCCACATATGATTTCATTTTTGGTCATAGGCAATAGGACTATCCACATCATATATATCATTTCATAGGTAAAGATACATGGAATCAAATTGTTGAAAGTAGAAGAAAAGAATAATTTTTGGTAAGGGAAATGTAAACTTTTATAAGATTAATTATAGAAATGATCTTATTAATAGTTGGTTAATGATTTCTTATTCTTAATATACAGCAAACAATGAAATATTATCTAGAGATCCAATCTAAAAATCTATACCTTTATAGTTTATCTTGGGGAGGGTATAGTTTATTATAAGAACAAATGGTGGCTGAAAATTTACAAAATCCTAGAGGTGAGTCTTCAATCACTAGAGAGGTTTCCCCTCCATCCCCTCCATCTATCCATGAATAATGGAGGCGAACTCAGATAAGAAAAAAGAATAAATACCTTTCAATAGAATAGAAAATCATTGCTGAGAGGATTGTTAAAAAATTATTTTATTTATTTAAGTTACTGTTATTATTTATATACTTTGAATCATTATAGAAATTATCAACTAATTAATAAAAGATTATCTTGAGGAGTAGATCACGCAGGGGGTATTTATAGCTACCAGAAGGCAAGATATTTTATCTGCAGCATTGGGAATGACCGAACACCCCAGTCATGTATGAGGATACCCGATGGGTGTATCAGTAAGAAACGTGTTTCCACA
This sequence comes from Viscum album, assembly GCA_963277665.1. Classification (NCBI taxonomy): domain Eukaryota; kingdom Viridiplantae; phylum Streptophyta; class Magnoliopsida; order Santalales; family Viscaceae; genus Viscum; species Viscum album. The sequence continues at coordinate 192,860,978 of OY728157.1, read as the reverse complement.
TTATTAAAATTATTCCATTGAAGGTGTTTATAATAAAATAGCATCCTTATAGGTTTAAGTTCATAATATTAATGCGAATATGGAGGAAAATATTAGAGCATCGGTACAGTCTATGTATGTTGACATGCAAAGACAAATTCAGACTACAACTCCCACTCTGCCACCTCCCACTACAGACCCCATTATTTATCCTCCACCTCCTATAGAAGCTCCCACTCCCCCACATATAGACCAAATTATTTATCCTCCACCTTAGCCTACAGATCCCATTGTTTATCCTCCTCCTCTTACATAGCTTCCTACTTATTGTGAGTTATATATTGACGATCCTCGCCATCATATAGTTGCATATGTGCTGGTATATTGTATATGAGACAAAGTTCATCATCAACAATTAGAGGTAGGGAATCATAGTGTCATTGTACATGATATTATAGATAGATAACCTCAAGTACCATTACCTAAATATGATGTAATGATAGTTGGACATAGTATCAGCCACTTTTAAGTTTGGGCATCCATATATCTACGACTCATTACTATAGAGGTATGTATGTTTTATCTTTTATTTTATTTTTTAATAAAGTTTTTTAAAATTTTTAAACTAATATATTTTTGTATTTATTTTCATGAATACATAAATGGTAAAGAAATACTTTATAGACCACAAGAAAGACAAATAGATATAAAATCAGATATAGATTCTATTAGTCTTGACAGATTGTCAAGATATTCAAATTTTTTGGTGGATCAGTATTTGTTTCCAATGGAATCCCATGTTTGTGGATATGCAATAAATGTGGGGATTGTGAAATATTATATCATGGATCTTGTTACTAGAGATAATTTGGGCATCAAAATGGTGCATATTGTTTCCATGTACGTCTTAACACCTTTCCCTATGTAATATTTATTAAAATGTATACTTATATCTATTTTGTATTATGTTTATTTGTAAAATGATTGAGAAGAATGAGAAGACATATGTATATATATTCATGGACATGCATATGATTTCCCCTGAAGCACATGCATTATATGAGGAACAAAGAACACTTTATATTACTGAATGATTTAAACATAATATAATCACGTAGTGTTGAATAATGCCTTTTTGTGAGAGGTATGAAACATATATCTAGAAAATTGTTCTTTATCTTTTAATATAATTGACCACTAACCTTAAAGTTTCCTTCATATTAGTTATCATTGGATGTTAGGTGTTTTTGGACCATGGGAGAAAACACTTTATTGGATATGCTCTGTCAATAGTGATATGTGGGGTTGTTTTAAGAATATTTTGGAAAAGTATGTGTGAATTTTTTATAGCTGTTTATATTATAATGAAATTCAAATTTATCCTATTCATATTATTTTCTAACAGGGGATGGGAATACTTTTTAAAAATGAAAAATAACAAGAGTTCCAAGATCAAATATGTATAAGAAAAGGTAAATATCCATTTGTAATTTGTACTCTTTTAGGTATTCCATAAAAATAATATTTTAAATTAACACTCAGTTAAATAAAATTGTCAAAAAAAATAAGGTGTCATTGAATGTAGATATTTTATGTTAAAGTTTATATATTAAATAATTACAGCTAGAAAACTTTTAAAGTTTGACCAAGTTAGATTTCCTTATAAAATTTTCCATAATATTTCATTTGATTTATTCATTATACATGTTAATTACTTTCCTTTTAATTCGTTTCTATTTGATGACCCTCAACCCTATATTTCTCAAGAGGTCAAACACTTACAAGTGGAATGGTCAAATTATTTTACAATTTTGATTGGATTTTAGTTTGTTTGTTGTGTAATATGTAATTTTTAATTTTGTAATTGTAATTGTGTATTTGGTAGTTTTTTTTGGATTTAGATATTTTTAGTTGAAATTGTACGTTTTAAATATTATAAATGTGAATGTTTAATTTCGATTTGGTTCTTCTTGTTTTATTCTAGTTCAGATGTTTTTTTGGTATGGATTTTGGTCTGATTTTGGTCTTCTTTTGGTCTAGTTTCTGCTTGTTTAAGGTCTACTTTGCCAGATCATAGTAATATTTTCACAGTTTTAATAATGAAAATTTGTTTTTACGTCTGTTATAAAGTAGCCGACGTAATAAATGTCTGGTTAATGATTCTTTATGTCGTTTATTTAATAACTGATGTAATAAAGTCATGGGGAATGGTTTTTTACATTGTTTATTTAATAATCGACATCGTATATCATTTTTCACAACACTTATACAATAACTAATGTGAAAAACACATCAGATACTGGTTTTTACATCGGTTATTTTATAACCGACCTAATAAATTCTTGGGGGATGGGTTATTAGGTCGTTTATTATATAACCGATGTAGTAAATTCCATGGGATTGGTTTATTACATTGGTTATTTAATAAATGATACCATATATATAATAACTAACATCGTATATTATTTTTCATGTCGGTTATTGTTTAACCGATGTGAAAAACTCTTCATAGGCACGATATATTATGTTAGTTATTACATAAATGATTTAATAAACTATATAGAACTCCATTTATTTAATAACCATCGTAATAAATCGAGCCTCCAATTCATTTTTCACATCAGTTATTTAATAACCAATGTGAAAATGATTTGGATTTAGTCTTTTAACATTGAATTTTAAATAACCGACCTAAAAAAATATTTATAACATCGAATTTAATAACATTATTTTAAAACCGACCTAAAATATAAAAAATAGCTGACATAAAAAACATTTTCTGCACTAGTGAGTATCTCTCAGAACACCAGATAATCATGCCAACTCATAATAAGTGAGCCTACAAACCCCAATGAGTTTATCCTGCGATGTCCATAGTATCAACCATAAATCTAACCCCTAGGTGTTAATACTAGGAAATCCAGTAGTCAGCATGAATAAATCCATCCCCTGGGTGATAATACTAGGACATCAATCAATACCACACATCGTCACTCACTCTTGGGGGTGGCCCAAGACTATCATAAGAATCAATAATAATCTTCAACTGTATTGGGGTGACCCTAGTTCATCATGATCATAAGAAATCATCTTTGAACCCTAGGAGGTAATCTTAAGTGATCAATCATATCAGTAATAAATGTCAAGTCCTTGGGGTTGACCCTAAGAAATCCATATAACCATATGCAATCAAGAATAATCCTAGGAATAAATTGCATTTCATACATAATTGAAAACTCTGAGTGGTATTACATTCCTCCCATTATATATCAAAGTAATAATGAAAAACCATAGTGGACATATTTGCAAACCCATATAACATAAATGTGATTCGACACTGAAGAACATGAACTGAAATAATACTAATATCCATATAAAACATACATTACCTATTAATGTTATAAGGAGACACCCTCAATCAACACTATTAATTCCCAAATTCACCCTTTAAGGGGTCATTATATCACTTGGAAACCCTTTGATGTAATTTAGATCAAAACATAATGTAGAAATCCACATGGAATCATCAATATCTGTCTCATATCTTAGGAAAGCACCCTAAAATAAGAGGGAATATCATCCATCAACATCATCATCATTTCATAAAGGCCTCACTGTCCTTATAAGATAATCCATACTTGCATTAGTATCAATATTTGTATGAAGCTTATCTCTTATCTAGGGTTGATAAATGAGCCATCCCTTGCACAACTTACCCATCAAATGTATTACCAGGTCACACCCCCTAGATAATCACATATCATTTGGAGAGGAACACTCAAACCATGGTCATCTCAATTAGCCTAAAGGTTATAAAGAATATCAAGGTTCACATAGGCCTACTAGGGACACTCAATCTAACCTATCACATTCCTCTACACAGAGGTTTCTAAGGCACCTATACTAAGGTACAATACATTTACTTAATTCATTATAAAATCACTCCTCAAGTTTTATTTTATTTCATGAAATATATCTATCATCATGAACTCAACCATCAATGGATGAGACATTAATCCAGTGCACATGTGTACTTAGTAGCCCTTGGCACTTTGGGAAATCCATTTATAGATATTGAATTTTTTTACTAAATAATTTGTATAATTTTAGCAAGTCGATAACCCTTTATGGATAAAGACATTATATCACATGCCATATAAAACAAGCATAATAACTTATGTGAAATTCATAGGTACCACTTTACTAAACTATGGAGTTACTCCCATTGAATCACCACCTGAGAGCTCTCTCCTAGGATCATCCAAGCTTAATCGTCCATCTATCATCATTATGGGCCCCTAAATAAATCCAAAACATTCAAATTAATTAATTAGAATTCATTATAATTTATTAATCAATTTAAAACTAAATATTCAATTTATTATAAAAATGCATAATGCTCAAAAACTCCTTGATCCATAATAGCTCACTGAAACATCATGCAATGGGGTGCGGCCCACTCCCAACACACACCAAAACATAAGTCATGAAAAAATTCCCATTTCAATTATGAGTTTTAATAGTCAATTTAATCCAAATTTCCCATAAACCCAAAATAATTACATACAATAACATACCTAAACTAAAATGGTGTGAGATAATTTGAATACATCAACTTAGTATTTCCTCTATCCAATCCACATTAAATCCCCATGCATTTCAGATGATTTCACTATGTTATGGGGAAATCATCACTAAAAACCCATCTAGAGAAAACAAAAAAATTTAGAATAAAGAGAAACTAAGAAAAAAAGAGGTATAGTATGAGATTCATCAGAATTTGTAATTCACCAAGACTTTACAATATTTTTCTATTAGAAACAATTTAATTTTGTTGATAGCTTGCATTACACACAATAACGACTTTCTTTGATGGCTTGCATTAAACACAAGACTGAGTTTTATAGAATAATAATAATCATAGTTGTAAAATTGGTAGTTATAAATAGCATTAAACAACTTATGAATATATATGGTTGAATTCATTGGTTACAAATTAATTAGAAATAAATATAAAAACAATTTAATATAAAGGAAACATTTTTATAAAAAACTATTTTTATGAACCAAAGGAATTTTTGCATGATAAAATAAATTCAATAATATTCGTGCATGATATTAATTAAATATAAATATTAAATATTAAATATTTCTTTTACAATCATCAAATATATTTTATAAGCATAATATAAGAACAAATCCAAATTTATGCATTAAAACTGTATTTTTCTAAAGGCAGTTTTTGTGCCTTTTAATGCAGGATTTGTTTTAAAACTATATTTTCTCTATTTTATAAAATTTATTTGAAAGAAAAATTTATTTTTAAAATATTAATGTGAAAATTATATTAGGTTTAATTTTTTCTATTATATGAGAAGTTTCATTTTTGATGAATAGTGAAAATACTGGATTTTAATTGAAAACTACATTTTCATCTAAATAATTTATAATGAATAATTATTTTTGAATTAGTTTTAAAGAAAAAATAGATCAATTAAATATCAATTAATCCAATTAATTTCATTGGAATCGTTTTTATTTTTAATTTAGATATAAAAACTTACGAAACTTTTGAACATGTTTACTTTAAAAACCCACTTTCTCGTCCCGTCTGCGGGATTAATTTTAAATTAATTTTAGTCAATTGAGTGGTTTTAATTTTTAAAAATTTACTAAATATATGGAATAATAAAAATTTATAATTTATAATAATATAAACTTAATTTTTTACCCAAATAGTTAGTGAAATCTGTTAAAATTAATTATAACAAATAAGAGAAAAATGACTTTACCAAGGGACTAGACTTTAAACTTAATGGGACAAATGACCTGGAAACATGTTAAAAACCCATTTTATAGACATATTTATACTTTATACCATATATTATATATATTTTTCAATTATTGGGGTCTTTTTACATGAAAAAAACATGGGTGTAATTCATTCTTTTAAAAAATTACAAGTGTACCACTGACCCAACTTATAAAAGTCCTTCCCCTATTCTCTCTAGTTAACATCTTCAAACTGCTTTGGTTAAGCAAAAAACTGAAAAAATTACTCCCTAAATTTCTTAATACCATCCTATAATTTTTATCATGGTCATTAATCAACATCTAATGGCAACAGTGAAAACTTAAAGAGGGTACCCAAAAAAAAGTAATGTTCTTGTAAAAGATTTTTTATTTTATTTCATTCTCCACATCCTTCATTTTTTATTATACAATGATTATATAATAAAATAATTATATTAAATATAATTATATTATTTATGTTAAAGATAATAAATGAAACTGCACACATTTTCATCAAATGGGTCACCAAATCATCGTTCATGTGTATGACGGACTACCGCCTCGCGAACTGATGACGTTTGTTTTTCCATTACCACCTTTAAAGGTTGGAAATAATGATGGATTTATAATTCATATATAATAAATATAATATTTAATATGTTTTTATGATTCTTTAATTAGTATTACACATACCATTATGCATTATTTTTTTGGGAATATGATAACGTCCCTCGTATGTACGATGGACTACCGTCTCGTGAAGTGAGGTGACTCATTAAAGCTTTACATGGAATTTATTAAGGATGTTTTTAATAAAAATATATGATATATATGTCAGAATAATTATTATGGAATTATATATATATATATAATTTACATTTCTTTCTTTCAATATGATAAGAAAATGGAAACAATGTTCATACAAACGTATAACCTACCGTCTCCATAAATAATGTATTTCATTTCCTATCACCAAGTTTTATTGGTTAATAAATATATATATATATAATGAATATATATGATATTTTAATTATTTTTTACATTATATAGATCATGAAATCATGATAATAGTAGGAGGAAAAGACAATAACAAGTCAAAACATTATTACAAAACTATCCAATTAACACCCAAAACAATGAAAATAATGAAATATTAATAAAAATGGGTGATAAGATGTTATAATAGGATCATATATGGTATTAAAAATATTAAAATTTTATTTTATAAGATAATAAATTACTTAAAATTGTTATAAATGATGTTAAATAGTGTTCAACCAGAAGGAAGTGTAAGGTAAGTGATTTCATCACAATTTACATTCCATTGGGACTTAATTGTTATTATGCACCAATTAACTCTTATGAGATGAATATAATTACCCTTTGGAACTTAATTTCATTAATACTTCATTATTCAGGGTTTTTTATTTTTTAATTTTAAATATTTCATCCAAGGGGATTTGATTTGAAAATTACTAAATGATAAAAATTATTGTGAAATATCACTTTCTTTTGTGATTGTTAAATTTATCTCGAAACAATCACATTATCGTAATAATTTTTAATTGGACATTAAATTAATATTATATATAAATATTATTGGGTAATTGATATGATTATTTCCTAAACCACATATAATTTTTACAAATATTGTTTGCTTTGAATGTTATTTGATGAACTGGGGAAATGTTGATAAATCTGTTTCCTTTACTCAATATAGATATTTAACAAGACACATCATTTATGAATTAAATTAATTACTAAATATATTTATAATTATTTTTAATGATATGAATAATTATTTTGACCATTTAATGTAATACCCTAGTTTCATTTGTAGTCTTATGAGATGAACCAGTTAGCTAAATCAGGTGGGTTTTTACCTAGTATGTTTAAAACATCTTTTGAATGGACTGGAAGGAAAAGGTCCCATATGCCTAGAAAACATGATGCCTTGTATTTAAGAATTTCCTTCATTGAGAATTTATTTTTTATTATTCTCCATGATATTTTTTCTATGACATTATCTTTGGATTTATTTCATTCTTAGTTTATTGATTAAATTAAATGTATTTCAGTTATTTATCATTTCATATTGATTATTCCTTATCAAGATATTTATGTGGAGTGTGTGTTCAGTTATATACCATTACATTTTGATTATGATAATTTATTCATGATATCATACATGGAACTTGACCCCTACTATTCATTTCAGATCGCCCTAATTTTGTTTCCATTCCCCATGACATGAAGATGAATTCGGAGAATGAGTTTCAAGGATACCAAGATTTTACTTTTTTATGTTTTATTTTCTCTTCATAATGTAATATAGGCATCAAGTATGTAATATGGTTTTCCAAAACTGATAAATTATTCAATCTATTGTGATTTGAATTTTGTATCTATGCCAATGTAATAAAGTAAGGCACCATCGTTGGGCTGTTGGGGTCAGGGTTATTATAATTGGTATCAAAGTATGTTTAGTATATTACTTGGTAACTAGATTTATATAAACATAGAATAGAGAACATAATCTTATGATAGAATTTGAGGATAAGTTTAGAAAAAACCTAATGTTTTTGTAAGGTGGGTATTATATGGGTCTTCCTAGAAATACAACCCTATCAAGATACTATAAGTGGATGTGGTTCTAGTATAAATGTACCTAGGGGTAATAACTCTGAAAAGGATGTGTCGGGCTTGAATCAAGTGTAACCTGGTACATGACACTAGGTCTTACTATGCACTTGGTTTGACACTCCTAGAAGATATTCTTAGGATAACTCTCATTTTCTATACAAACCATTATGATGTATTTAAAACTAAAATTGTCCCCAATAAAACAAAATTTATTATTCTAAGATAAAAAATCCACATATTTTTAATTTATGTTGAGAGTTACACAATATTTGAAATTATAACTTATGATTTAAAAATCAAGATTTTATGTGAAAATTATGTATATTTCATTATTTAGAAATGTCGTCAGGAAGGAAGAATGGTATTAATACTCATGGAAAATGTAGAGATTTCTCTATTGAGGATACCAATATAGCTGGTATTAGAATTGTGAAAATTATGCCTATATTAGGTAAGATTATTTAAGATTATGAAAAATAACCTTTCTTGGATGGAGGAACATATTCCACAATGATATTCTTCTATTTTGGATCGCTTTATATGATATAATCCCCCATCGTTTAGTTGGAATACTAATATAATTATAGCTTAGCAATGGATTACATCACTAGATAAGATATTTATGAATTTGAGATGTAGTGAAAAGAAAAATGTTACACATTCCATGTATTATATCAAAAGTGATGTTGATCAATGGTGGTTGTTGATCCAAAATAATAAGGAGGAAGAAAAAATAAAACTCATCGAATAGAATAATTTTAAGGATACATTATTCGATAAATAATTCCCAGATGAGAAAAAAATATAGATAAATTGAATGTTCCTTAGAATAAATAAAAATGATAAAGAAAGTGTCATTGATTATGAAGCTACCTTTACAAGGTTATCTAGGTAGGCCACAGTTTACATATGTGACTCAGAGTGTAATATTGACTTATTCTTTGAATGGATTAAGATAACTCTCTAAAGGGATCTGATCACTCATAAATTTTTTTCATATTATGAAACAATTTTATGTCACATCAAAAGGGATAATTAATAATCCAGATCCTACATATTCAATGGAAACCCAGAGAATAATAGTTTATATAAACACCATGAAAAAGTAAAGGCATCAGATAAGAAGAAAAAAATGAAGGGATTCCCATCATGTGAGAACTGTGGAATGAGTAACCCTAGGAAATGCCTATAGGAATGAGAGTTTTTTATACCTGTGTGTAAGAGGTTTATCATGTTAAATAATTAATGGGGACGAATTAAAACACTTATATTTAGTATTAAAACTGCAAGGACAAGGGGAACTATAAAAATTCATTCCCCAAGTATCAAGGGAATCTACTACAGAAGTGGCCAATGCGAGAAAACCAAGCTTATGTGATCACTAAAACCGAGGTAGAAGTACCCAAGGATTTGGGAAAAGATACATTAATCCTATATTAAAATTTATCCAATGATTTATTTGATTATATATCATCAAAATCATTAATATCTACCTATTTATTGATGAAAATTAGATATTTCCTTTTTTATTTGATAAGGGAGTTGTATGTAGAAAATCCTAAGGGATGTATCATTATAATAAAGACATGTCGGGTAGTCCCCATTATGACACATTAACATGTTTTATTTTTTTAAATTATTATAACTACTATGGTTGAATTAAATGTAATATTTGGTGTGGACTGAATTTTAAAATACAATGAAAAAAAATTTACAAGAAGAAGGAAATTACGATTTGTGAGGGAAATGTATAATTACATATCTTTAGAAAAAAACATCATCATATGATTCTTATCTATATCCACCCACAATATCTCTACTGAATAAAATTCATAGTGTAGAAGAGAAACAACAACTACGGAATAATATGTTATTATTCAAATTGAGTATGTACCTATTATAAAGGAATATATTGATGTTTTTCGTAATGAATTTCCTAGACATCCCTCGAGCATGAAGTTGATTTTTTCATTGATTTAATCCCTAATGAAAGAACAATATAAAAGACTCCCTATAGAATGATAGGTATAGAATTCTTGGATTTGATGAAACAACAAGAGGATTTTGGTAATAAGGGATTTATTCTCCCAAGTGTTTCATGATGGGGATCCCCTTTTACCTTCATTAAAAATAAAGATGGATCCCTAAGACTATTCCATTATTATTTGGAAATAAATGCTATTAAAATAAAGAACAAGTATCATCAACCTCACATTGATGGCCTATTTGGTCAACTTCATGGTGCCCAATATTTTTTAATTATCAATATTTATTCTGGGTATCATTAATTATGAGTAAAGAATCAATAAATTCCAAATATAGATTTTCAAATGACGTATAGACATTTCAAGTTTGTAGTTATGTCCTTTGGATTGACTAATGAACCCTCTTTTTTATGGATCTAATGTACATATTATACAAGGAATATCTTGATGATTTTTTGTTGTATTCATTGAGGATATTTTGGTGTATTCTGAAATATTTTGGGACTATGAAAATCACTTGAAAATAATTATTGAGACTCTATGAAGGAATGGTTTATTTGGTAAATTTTTTAAGTGTGATTTTTGGATTCCTGAATTTGTTTTTCTTGTCCATATTGTCTCCAAAAATGGAATCTCAATTGGTCCTGCAGAAAAAATATCCATAAAATATCCTACACCAATGAACATAACTGAGGTATATATTTTCATTTGTTTATAAGGTTACTATTGGATATTCATTCATAATTTTACTGATTAGATAACCTGTTAACCAAGCTTACATGTAAATGGGTTGAGTCTTTTTGAAAAAGGAATTTGGATAATTTTTTGTTTAACTAATGAAGATATTGGTCAATGCTTCGATTTTGTCTTGGCCATATGGAAGTCATGGTTTTGTAATATATAGTGATTCCAAAAAGAAGGTAATTTGATGTTTCCTTATCAAAATTGATAAATTTGTTGCATATATATCAAGTTAATTGAATATTCACGAATAGAACTACCCATCTCATTATCTTGAGTTGGAAGAAATGGTATTTTCTTTGAATATATGGATACATTATCTCTATGTTGAAAGATATGATATATATAAGGATGATAAAAGAATGAATTGTATATTTTTATAGAAAGAGATAAATTTGAGACAAATTTCATGGCACAAGAAATATAAGGATTATGATTTCTTAGTTCACTACCACATATGGAAATAAAATAATGTAGTGGATGCACATAGTAGAAAAGATCATGGAATTATTACCTAAATGAGTATTGAGATGGATGCTATGTTCATGGATATAGTAAATATGGACATGGGAATTACTAGTTAAGGAAACACATCAATAATTTTTCAAATTATTTCCAAACCATTTTTATTAGAGAAGATAAAGAATTCTCAATAGGATGATAAGAACTTTCCGATGAAAATTAAATTTGTGAATAGTAGGAAATTAGAAGACTTCAATTGTGAAGATTGTGTTCTAAAATTTGGAGAGAGATTATGTGTTACAACTATACCTGAGATAAGAAGGGAAATTATGTACAACACTCATATCTCAAATTTCTCTAATCACCTTGGTAGCACAAAATTATATAGGGATTTAAGGAAATTTTTTTGTGGGATAACATGAAGCGGGAAATTACAGATTAAATTTATAGATATTGGGTTTTCAAAAAGTAAAATTCTTGGGATGTAAACCTAAAGGATTCATGCAACTTATTCTTATTTTTCTATGTAAATGAAATGAATTTACTATGTAATTTATCATAGGACATTCAAATAATCCTAGAAGGAATGATGAAAAATGGGTTATCCTTGATTTCCTAACCAAATATGCACGTTTACTCACTATAAGAGAATATTTACCTATTGATCACCTGGTAATGATCTATATTAATGAATTTTTAAGACATCATGGTTCACCTCTGTCAATTGTTTCTAATCTAGATCCTTATTTTATGTCAAAATTTTGGATGACACTTCAAAAGGATCTTGATACTAAGATTTATTTGAGCACCCCCTACCATCCACAACGTAATGGATAGTATGTAACAACTATTCAAGCAATATAAGACATGGTGAGGTATTTATCCCTCAAATTTCAAGGTATGTGGGATCAGTATTTACCTCTTGTAGATTTTTCTTATAAAAATAGTTTCTATCTGAGTATTCCAATGGTTCCATATTTAGAATTATATTTAAAGAGATGTCACAATCCATCTTTTTTGGATGAAATTGGTTAAAGAAAACTCGAAGTCCTAGAACTAGTTTATGAGAAAACAACAATGGTAAAAGATATTCAAGCTCACATTAAAGAACATCAAAGTAGAAAAAATATTTATGAAAATAATTTGAGGAAATATTTGGAAATCCGTATGGGAGATCATGTTTTACTTTTTTGACCCTTATAATGATGCCTAATGGAGTAAAGGGGGTATTGGGTGTGTTTGGAGATTGTTTGGATATTAGAGCCCTTAAAATTAAAGAGACATATTGGCCTGTATGGTTAGTAGGAACCACAGAATCCATCCCACACAGTTTCCCTAAACCATGTGGTTGCAGATAGTGGGATGCTGGGGGTCGTATGGTTTTTCCAAAACTGTGTGACCCCAAGCACATGCCCATGTGTCCAACTATAGTTTTTGGACAGTGGCATTTTATGGTTTTGAACAATTATACAAATTGTGCACCTAACCATGTGGGGTTCCCCTTGGATGTAGTGTCTTGGTGTACGGTTTGGCCAACCATGCAGAAAAATTGTGTGACCTTTTTTAGGGTGAAATACCCACTTTTCAATAATGAATTTTTTAAAACTTTCTCTTCTTTCTCCCTCTTTTATCTAGTGGTGAAACCCTCCTCCCTCATGTGTGAGATCCTCATCCCCCTCTTCATATGGTTTGCGATAAATCCTTCAATCAGATGAAAAATCTCTTATCCTCAAATGCATTGGAAATACTTTGGTTATTTATTCTATCATATCCATTCAATTTCAAGTTCCTCTATCATCTATTGAACTATCTTGGTGTGAAAAGTTTTATGATATTTTTATGGTGTTAGATGAGTTATTAATTTTCACTCATTCTATGCCGAATCAAACCTTGAATACAGATGAGTGTAGTGATATTACATCAAGGTAGGTGGTCTAGGTATTTCTCACTCTTTTTGTTGTTTTAAAGTGGGTGCGTCATTGATTCTCTTGTCAAAACCTTCCGGTGACACCTTAAAATTAATAAATATAAAGAATTTAAAGTATTTCCATTTTAGGAACCATCTTTCTGAGTAGAAAATCACCATCATGGTTGAACTCTTTGACCAAATCCACCCAAATAAGTATGTTTTCACTTTTAGAGTACTTTTTCCTGAAACAAAAATGGTCAAATACCTCTTTTGTTGTAAATCACATTTAATGAAAGCTTTAATGGGAAAAATTGAATTAAAATATGTACCACAAGTGCCTATGTGTGGGTTGTAGAAGTTTAAATGAAATAATTTATAAATTATTTTAAGATTGAAATGTGAGCCATGGGTTAGGACCCTTCTTGAAATGCCCTATATTCCATGATCGTTGACTAGGACAAATGTTTTTTCCTTATGACATTGTTTAAGATTATATTAATATATGCATATTCTGTAGCTTAAATTCTTATTCTTATTTCATATGATTGAGCTATGTTCCTTATACCATGATCTTGTTGCTTAATTCGATGTACTCATTGCCTTATACCATAATTGATTGGATTGTAATGGATGTCAGGATTTTCTATCTTATTGGCATATGATATTCTCATGCCTTATGGATGAAATTTAATTATATATGTTATGTATTCTGATTTGTGAAATTATTTTTTATGCCTCATCTGATATGGGTCATAAGAGAACATGGGTTCTGTTTTAATGATGTTTTGGATGGACTCATCATGTTTGGTTTGGATATACTTGACGCTCTGAGAGTGATACATTGGATTTCCATGTACAAGATCTATGGGTAGATTACACATACTTTTAAGTGACAATGGTTCCCTAAATGAGATAAAAAGGATGGTACCACTGGAAAGATGGATATGCTAATCCTTGGGAGATACCTACTCCCCTATGTGAGATACATTTTATAGACTCAGAGTCACCAATCCATGATTGATAAAAGGAATGCCTTTACGGGCTTCATTAGACAGACTCAGTGGTATTGATAAGATCAGATACTCTAGTAATGACCCTTGGGATTATTTATATATTTCTTTGGATGTCATCATGACTCCATCTTTTAATTTTTTGGAATTTTTGTTGGTGAAAATGTGATGCCTCTTATTTATTTTATCAGCATGCTTGGCTGATGACATGGAAATGTGACCGCCTTGCCAAAAAACAAGGTTGGGGTATATTGTCCTTGGTTGATTCGTTTATGATGGCCTATGTATCTATCATATATCTCATATAGGTACTATGGTTCAGACATCTAGTTTAGGCCTAAGTAGGTGGTATTATTCGGGCATACATTTAGGAACCCAAGCAGAACTGTTTAGTATTTTCATTAATTATTGCCCAGTATTTTTTAAGTATGGAACAATATTAACTGATTTTTATCACATAATATATTTATCTCAACACCGTTGGTTTTGGGATACTAAGATGGTATCTCCCACCCTTATTTGGTTGTCTCTGGTAACCAAGCATACTTCATTGTTGATGGTATTGTTTAAGGGAAGCATGTAGCATCTGATACATGATTATTCATCTAGGTTGGAGAATAGGGAAGAGGATTGATCCTATGCTTGAGATTCTTGTAGTAATAGTTTTTTAATTTGTCTATATTTTTTTAGAATTTATTATATCCCTATATCCCCTACTCCTTATAAACATTCATTTTTTATAGCATCATGATATCATCACCATTTTGTATCAAATGTTTATTCAGCTTATTCCAGTTGATTATTTATATTTTTTGGATATTTCTCCATTATTTTGTATACTTCTTACTTATTAATTATTATTGTAAACACTTTGATCAATGAGGGAATAATCTCCCAACTAACACATAATAGGCCCTTACTTCTAGTTGATAGCCTATATAATTTGGGGAGAAACACTTGGGGCCTTGTAAATATAGTATCAGGGCACCATTAGGTAGAAAATAGGGGGGGTTCTACAAAGTGGTATCAGAGAATTTTTTTCTTTCTTGTATTAATTTTTAGGGTTAGATAGGAGACTAAGATATTGGAATTTGGTAATGATCCTGTTCATGGGTGTAGCTAACCCACATACTGGGGAAACTAAAATTTCCTAGGTTGGGTAAATGTTGTTATGCTTAAACTGTTATTGTTTTATAAAATTCATTGTTGTGTGATGCACTTTCATTTTGACATCATGATTATTTATAATTTTTAACCTTATGTTATTTCTATTACTATAGCCGAAGGATATAATTTTTTATCAATAATGAATCATACTATGAATAATAGGAATAAAATTTCATGCATTATACCATTCCATATTTACTATTTAACATGTATTTCTTATATTTCATGTGATTTTTATTTGTGCCTTGTTGTGCATTTATTTATATATATATAAATTTTCCAATTATTCTTGCAATAACGGGTAATGATTGGGAATAAGTGGATGCCCAATTTTAATTTTTATGGTTTAAATGCCCTTATAAATTAGAATAGTGATCCAACGAAATCAACCATTTAAAGGGAATTGAAAAACATGAATGTATAGAAATGAATACCAAGTTTAAGTGAAATGGTAACCTTATATGTGGTAATGTGAGACATTTACCTAACCTGACCTTCTTATGGAAAGTAGGTTGTGACACCAATGATCTTTCTTTGACATTTTCTTACTACCTATGTCTTTTTATAGGAGTAGGCAAAGAGTTTTGTTTTATTTTTAAAAGGGTGTTGTGCCTGTCCTTTCATTACCATGTTCCCTATCTATTATAAATATTTTATGTGGAGTGTTCTTGGTAAATTTTATAGTGATACCACTGTGATGACCTCATGATGTATGTCAAGAGAGTGAATATGAGAATAGTCATGAGGTGGTGGGCCTTGGTCCACCCACAATACTTCCTATAGTGCCACCTGAGGAACATCCTACTTGTATTCCATCGAGAATCGATGCTTAGTTCTAAAAAATCTTTCTTAAATTCATGCATTTTGTTCAGGGTGCTCCCAGGCCCACCCCTACTATGGTAGAGCTGACTCATGACTTTTAATAGTAATATCCTACCACCTTTTTATGGGATGAAAAACCTCACGCTGGTGAGTCATGGATAGAGGCCATGGTATCTACCATCAACCATCTCTAGATGTCTATAGAGAAGAGGTTCATTTCCATTACATACTTGTTACATGATACTGCTAAGCACCAGTGGGACATCTTGTCTCGGGCTAAGCATCTTCAGGATATAGTTTAGAAATATTTTCAAACAGACTACTACTACAACTTCTTCTCACATACAATATGGGAGTTCATGCATCTTCATAAGGGAAATATTACTATGATAGAGTATTCTTCTCTTTTTACCTAAGTCTAGTCTTTCAACTTATCTATGACCAATGATGTGTTAATGACTGCAAGGCATTTTCAGCAAAGGCTTGGTTATTTTGTTTTCTCATAGGTGAAAATATCTTTGATGAATACAATTATAGATATAGTAAACCAATCCCTAATTACTGAACAAAATCAAAAAGAGTTTGGAATTTTTATTCAAGTTGGTTCAGTTCTGAGGCAGGGCGATGGTTTTTCTAGCAGTAGGAAGCACCATTTCGAGGGTTCATATTGGGGAAGTGCCAACCAAGTGACAAACACTAATAGATTTATAGTGTTTCACTAGTGTGTTAGTCCAAGATATTATAATATTCAGTTCATGAGGAACCTTATTGAATCTAGATCTTGTTGCAGGATGGGTCACCTTCAGTTCTTCTTTCAGTATTTTCCTCCAGCATCTAGTGAGAGGGGATCCATATCAACACCTCTATCAAGTATAGGATCTGTGAATCCATGTTAGGATTATAATTTTTCCTTCTACCAATATATTAAACTAAGGTGGTAGTGGATGTGTACAATGCAGTCAAGCCCTAGAGCATTAGCAATAGTAGGGCGCATCTGCTCAGGCTAGTTATGTAGCATCTCATGGCCTCCAATCATGGCATATGTATGCAGTGTATCCAGTTCTTGAGTAGCATAATCTAGTTCCATATATATGTAGTGGTTTTACTCTAGTATCCTCTAATTTAGTTTATGGACTTGTTGATATAGTTTCATCACACTCAGATATATCTTCCCAATTTTTGGAAAGCTTGGGTATTGAAATTGAGTACTTATGTGGAGTCATGTATCATAACATAACAATAAGTGTCAGAATAGAGGGTATATACTTTTTTCTGGAGTGGCCCCTTAAAATAGGTGGGTTTCATTTCAGTTGTATTTTATTCTTCTTCAAGATAATAAGCTTCGATTTCATTCTTAGTACGAACTAGCTTGTTTCTAATCATAACCAGTTGAATTGTTATCACCATCGAGTGTCCATTACATCACCCAAGGGAAACATGTACATATAGAAGGGTGAATAGGATATCCAAGTGAGTCAAGATGGACCCAATCATACAGGGCTATGTGGTGTGACATCTTAGATAGTGAGTCTCCTTATGAGTGATCAGGGGATAGAGTTATTATAATTCCCTCATATAGAAGATTGTTTCAAGGATGTCTTCTTTGAAGATTTATCTAGCTTACATCTTAAGTGATAGGTTGAGTTCACCAAATAGGTAGTGTCAGGTGCATCATTAGTGTCCATTACTCTCTATATGATGAAACCTATAGAGATATAAGAACTCTAGAAGTATCTTGAAGATATAGAGGAAAATGGTTTTATCTTAGCCAACACATCACCATGGGTTTCATATGTCCTTTTAAATAAGAGGGTAGATAATACCCTTGGATTGTGAATAGAATAACACTAACTGAACCATCTTACAGTGAATAAATGGTATCCATTGCCTCATATTGATGACCTATTTG
This sequence comes from Viscum album, assembly GCA_963277665.1. Classification (NCBI taxonomy): domain Eukaryota; kingdom Viridiplantae; phylum Streptophyta; class Magnoliopsida; order Santalales; family Viscaceae; genus Viscum; species Viscum album. The sequence goes on along the minus strand of OY728157.1, from coordinate 192,842,558 downwards.
ACTAGATCTAAACAGAAAATATTTTCTCTATGATCGATTTGAGATTTGGATACCATTAGGATCATGTGAGACCATCATACATACCACATAAAACGTTTCATTGAAGTTACAGATCATAAAAGTACTTTGTTATGTCGATCGGCTTGATGAACCTTCCAAAATTCATTATGGATTTAACGAATTGGGTATTCCACCCATATCATGGTTAATTTACGGTATTCTTCATAGACGACATCTTAGTGTATTCACAGTCTATAAACGACCATTCTAATCATCTTGAGATCATGATGAATACACTAAGAGAACACCATCTATATGTGAAGCTCACAAAATTCCAATTTTGGAATAGCAAGGCTATCTTCTAGGTTAATATTTGAGTTAGACATGTCGGTTGACACGAAAAAGGTGAGCATCGTGGTTTCCTATGAGGAAACCAAGAATGTGTTTTACATATGAAACTTCTTGGGGCTAGTAGGCTATCATAATAAATTCATATAGGACTTCTTACACCATGTAGTGCCAGTCATGGGATTGAACAATAAGGGTGTAAGATCATCAGGTTTGAATCCTGTGAGATATATTTTCAAGATTTAAATGGGAGACTCACTTAAACACTAATCCAGATTCTTCTTAATTAGAGAAGAGGTTATAATTTTTACTAGGATGCTTTATGGATCAGGTTGGGTGTAGTTCTGATGTAAGGTGATTGAGTCATCGAATATGGGTCCCACTAGATGAGTAATCATGAGTTTAATTACCCTACACATGGCCTTGATATTGTAGTTTTGGTTCATGATCTATGTTGTTGGAGGAACTACATGTTAGGAGAGTTATTTATTTTTTACATGGATCATAAAAGTATCAAATAAATATCCACGCAGTGAGATTTGATTATCAAATGGTGCAGGTGGGTGGAATACCTACAATCATTAAATTTTGATCTTTATTACACACTCAGAAAGGGAAATTTCGTAACTGATTCCTTGATCATGGATATGTAGACACGTGCCTTCAAGGGGGCTAGTAGTGAGTGGTAGTTGCTGGATATATTCTTTGTGATACATCTAGAGGATCATGAATAGCATGGGAAAATAGTCTTAGCAGCTCTATCATGATATCCTTCCTTCTATAGTGGGTCTAGATGGGGATTCTATATGATTATAAGGGACTCATCTTGAGGGAGTGTGTCACATGAGAGAACCAAAATTCTTTTTGGGTTGTTGAAGGTAGTAAAATCCAACTCTTTTGTGGCCATTTATGGGTGCCTATAGATATATGAGAAGAGAATATAAGGGAATAAAATGACTCTTTTTGGGATGTTCATTCCGGGCTTACCAAGATGTACAAATATATACATCATCAATATGGGTTTCTAGGTATGAAATGTTGATTACTGGTTTCATCACTCAGTGCTCCACCTATTAGTAGGTGAAGGCAGTTTACCAACAACCTACTAGACTTCTACATCCTCTGTCCATTCTGACATGGAAATGTAATGATTTCACCATGGATTTTGTGGAAATATTTCTAGATTCCCTTGGAGAAACAGTGTATTATGGGTGATCATCAACAGGTTGACCAAGGTTACACACTTCATACCTATACAGTACACCTGCTCTTTTGATTAACTGAGAAAGGCTTCACATACCGAAGATAGTGCCACTTTGTGTTTTACCCCATTCTATCATTTTAGACCGAGATGCAAGTTTCAAATCACGGTTCAATCAAGGGTTTCATAAGGCACTAAGTTCAAAAGTGCTCTCGAGTACAACATATCACCATAAAACTGATGGTCAGTTCGAGCAAACAATAGGGTTTTATAGGATATTATTTAGTCTTGAATCCTTGATTTTGGAGGTTAATAAGAAAATAAGATTCCTATGGTTATGTTTTACTACAACAAAATTTTTCAGTAATTGATTCAGATGATTCCATACGAGGCCCTCTATGGTTGATTATACTATTCTCAACTTTGTTGGCCTGAAGTAGGTGGGGAAGCTTTATTGGGCCCTCGTCTCATTCAAGAGAATTCATAGAAGTTATAGCTCATTCAAAAAAATATGGATAGAGTTCAGTCTATGAAGAATTCATATACAATTCACCGTCATAGACCTCTGGAGTCTGAGGTGGGATATCAAGTCTTTATACATGTATCCCCTAGATTGGTTCATAGATGAATTAGGAAAAAGATAATGTTATCACCTTGTTATGTCGGACCTTTTGAGATAGTGGGGAGAGTCGGTTCGATAGCCTATCCATTGTTGTTACCTCATATATACCATGCCATGAACAATGTATTATACATATCTCATATTAAATAATATCACCCTAACTTGCCTTATTCATTTGAACCCAAGCATATTGAGCAAAAAGAGGATGCATCGTACAAGGAGAATCTGATATGTATCACTGATCAAAGAACAAAGGCTCTTTGAGGTAGGTTAGTTCTTCTAGTCCATGTGTTATGGTACAACAAACGCCTATAGAACGAGACCTAGGAGTGTGTGGCTGAGGTACATGCATAGTGGATGGATCTTTTACAAGACAATGTCTTACCCACATCAAAAAGAAAATTCAGGGATGTGTTGTCTTGAGGAGGGGTGGTGGTAACATTATGGATTTTATCAATGGTATGAACCATTCATTTTATGTTCAGTTTCCTTTATTAATCCTAAATAATGATTAATATTTGAGGCAAGGGGGTATTAGGTGTGTTTGACTCTTGTATGATTCTTAGATATATGAAAATTAAAGATGAATATGGGGCCACACAGTTAGTATAAACTATTCCACCCAACCCACAATGTTTCCCTAAAACATGTGGTTGCATATTGTGGGGTGCTAGGGGCCGCACAGTTTTTCTGCAACTAGGAGACCAACTATATATTTTTGGATAGTATATTTTTCACAGTTTTCTCATGGTAGGAAAAATTGTGTGCCTAACCATGTGGGGTGCCCCTGTAGAAAAACCGTGAGCCATTTTTTGAGGGTGAAATACCCATTTCCCTTAATTAATTGTTTGAACCTCATTCTTATTTCTCCCTCCCTTCTCTAGCGGTGTATCTCTCCTCCCTCACACATATTCTCCTCCACCCCTCTTCATAGGGTTGGTGATAACACCTTCAATCAAAATCAAAATCCATCTCCATTAGAAAAATTGGAATTCCCTCAATAATCTCTTCGATCATATCCTTTATACTTCATGTTTCCTCCATCCTCTGTTGTGCTGTCTAGGTGTGATCTTTTTCAGCCTATTTTCAAGGCGTTTGATTATTTATTCATTTCTACCATTATAGGTCAAATCAATAATTGAAAAAGTATTAGTGTTGTGATGATACATTGAGGTTGGTGGTTTAGGTATTTCAATCTTATTTGGTTTCTTTAAAGTGGGTGTGTCGATGTGTCGTTCATCGAAACATTCCGATGTCATGTTAAACTTCAAAAATATAATGAATTGAATGTATTTCCATGTCTAAAAACATCCATGTGAGTAGACATTCACCATAACGGGTGATCTATTTGACCAAATCCACCAAAATAGGTAAGTTTCCCTTCTTAGATGCCTTTTTTCCAAACTAAAAAATGGTCAAACACCTCTTTAGTAACAAAGCACATTTAATGAATGCTTTAAAGGGAAAATGGAATTTAGATGTAAAACCCCAGTGTGTGTGTGTGTAGGTTGCACAATGTTATATGCCATAATTTATAAATTGATATGTGATTGAAATGTGATCCATGTGTTAGGACTCTTTTTAAAACTCCCTATATTCCATGAGCATTGACTACGTCTAATGCTTTATTCCTTATGCAATTTATTTGTCTTGTTTCCATATGTTCATGTTGTGTAGCTTCAATAATTATTCTTATTTCATATGACTAATCTATGTTCCTTATAACTTGATCTTGTTGCTTAATTCCTAGTACTCATTTCATTATGCCATAATATATTGGCTTGAATTAGGTGTTTTTCTTGGCTAGCTTGTTAGCATGTGATATTACAATTCCTTATTTCTGACATGTGATTAGACATTACATTCATATTAAATATCCAAATTCTTGTTTAATGGATATGATTATTTCCAAAAAAATATAGCATTTTTATGTATGGTGTTACTTTTAAAGTTATTTGATTAACTAGGGAAATTTTGATAAATATGTATCCTTTAATCAATAAAGATATTAGATAAGACACATTGTTTATGAGTTAAATAGATTATAAAATACATTAGAAATAATTTAGACTTATAACACATAGGTTAGAGACTATTTAATTTAAGGCCCTTGATGTGTTGGTAGTCTCATGAGATGATTTATCTGGACAAATCAGATGGTTTTTTACCCAGTACGTTTAAATTGTCAGGTGAAAGGTCTTAACAGTTAAGGTTCTCTATGACTAGAAAATATGGTGTCCAATATTTTAACATTTCCTTCATTGAGAATTGCATTAATATTTTTTTCCATGATTTTTATTTCAATTACATTATCTATGGATTCATTTCATTCTTAGTTTACATATTAAATAACATGTGTTTCAGTTATTTATCCTTCCATGTTGATTATTTATTATCCAATATATATGTGGAATGTGTGTTCAGTTATCTACCTTGACATATTGAATATAATTATTGATTAATGATAGATTCTATTGTACCTAACCCTTACTGAGCATTGGGGATCAACCTTATTTTGTTTCCTTTCACCTAGATGTGAAGATGAATTCTATGAATAAGTTTCAGGGATGTTGAGATTTTAATTTTGGTATTCTTTATTATCCTTTCCCCAATATAATATGAGAATCCTGTATCAAATCAAGTTTTCCAAAACTGATAATCTATTCAGTCATTTTGGATTTGAATTTTCTATCTATGCGCATTTAATAAAGTAAGACACCAGTTCTGTGCCACTAGGGTTGGGTTCATTACATAAATCATCAAAAAAATTCCATAAGGATCAACACAAATCCAAGGGGTTAAAAAAGGAAGAGGGGAGGAGGTGGTTGGCCCACACGTAAGTGAGGGAGGAATATGAGTGGCTATACTTTTAAAATGTTTGCAGAGAAAATCATTTATTTTCCATATTTTAATTTTTCAAATGGTTATCCAAACCATGAACCAACCATGCGTCCTTCACTATCCAAGGTGACCACTCTCGTATGATTGGTTTATATGTTAAGATAAACCATGTGCTAATTGTACAACCCAATCTACAACATTTCAAATGGTCTTTTTATAACTATGTGGTGAATGTGCATCTCACCCCATGCCAATACAAGACAGATGATTTCCTATAAAATCTGAATGGTTAACATTTCAACATGATCTAACTATAAAAACTAATTGTGCTCTTCATATAAAGAAAAAAAAACTTATTCACACTCCATGTTCTTTGTTGTTTCTCCTAAACCGTTCATCAAAAAACTACATACAAGGTCATAAATCCTCCAAAACATCTGAAATTTCACCCAAAAACCTAATAAATACCTAATAACTCAAGTCAGATCTTGGGTCTCAAACCATATAAAAACTCATCACCTCAAAATTATCCAACTCTCAAAATTTCCAACTAAATATCAATTAAAAATTGACCCATGTTCTAGAAATTCCGAAATTTAAATTTATTTTAAAATTTATATCACATAATGAGTGAGGTTTTATAGAATAGGTCTCTTGAATATATAAAATTGTGAAAAATTCATCAATTGATCCATGATAACCCACATCGCATCACAAACACGATGTGATCTCAGTAATCTTTTCACGATGTTCATCATCACATCATCCCACTTCCATTAGAGAATGGGTAATTTATCAAGAAGACTTTTTGGTCATCGATGCTTGTTAATTACCAACATGAAGGTAAATTATCATGAAACAAACCCCATTATGTCCTTCTTCATCCTGATCTGCCATAACAGTCTATGAATATTTTTATACATCTTGGTAATCCCTCAGTGAACATCCCATATTGAAGCATGTGAATCCCACATTAGATCCTCACACATACTCATAGTTACTACCATAAAACCCGATACATATTGTACCTCACTAGAATATAGGGTCTAATTAAGTGGAATATCTCTTCCATATATATTTTACCTCATGAATAAGTAATATGATTTAGAGATATTCCAACTAATTAGACGGTGAAAAACAAATCACTAGTTTAAAAACCTATATTGAAAAGTGAAAACAAATCAGTGGTTTAAACCCTTACCTCAAATTGATGTCTATTGACTGAATTGTTCTAAACCAACTTTTCTTCAGCGGCGGTTTCCAGAACATGGACTAACAGGTCCCAATACACCCTTTGCACAACCTAGAACTAGAAGAATACCAAAAGTTAGATTAAACCCCAACACTAGGGTTTTAGATGAACAATGTAGGGAGACAGAGAGACTGAGAAATCACCGAAAACAAGTATAAGAGGAGAGTAGGAACTCTAACTTGGATAATTGAACAATGATCTGGTGTAAATCCAAGTGAAATTGGATCTTAAGAGGAGGCCGTAAGAGGAAAGGGTCATGCATTAAAGGGGGAACCCCCCTTGGGTGTGCGTCGATTAGTTACGAGCAGAGGGGTGAGGGTTTTGTGTCTTATTTTAATTTTATAAAAATTGTAATTAATTTAATTCATTAAAAAGACATGTTCACATAGTTTGAAAAACTGTGCGCCAAACGCGAGAAACCCTCTGTCTAAGAAACTATCCTCACACGGTCTATTCCACACAGTTTGCCTAATCATGTGCATACGATGGGAAACCATTTACCCCTGGAAATAAGCTACATGGTTACCTTCTATTGCCCATATGGTTTGGAAAACCATGTGCCAACTGTGTTCCCTCTGCACATTATTAAAAACCTGTCTTTTTCTGCTAGGCACTCCCAAACTCCTTTAGATTCTCGGAAAGGTCCTAGGGCCCCTACCCAAGTTTAAAAATATCACTTTTAAACATACCAAGTTTTGGAATTATGTTCCAAAGTTACATTTTAAAAATGAACCGCTCAGTAATTACTAAAAATTCAAATTCCATCAGAATTTCATCCACTTTAAAAATGCAGGTTCTTACAGTAGCCATCAAGATATAGTGGTTAGTGGATGTTGTGATTACAATATCTCAAGTGTTGTTTATGGTTAATGAATGTAGACAATGATAAAAAAAAATTGTTGATGATGTCGTGTGAAGAGATCCATGATGTTTTGTTCCATGTATCAAAATTATTCATGATAGAGGAAATCAGACAGTGTGTCTTAATAATAAAAATTGGCGAAACACGATATTAAGAGACCACCAGTGAGTTAGAAAATTCCTTTTCATGTAATAAATTTTTATGAGTGAGTAAAATTCAAACATGCGAGACTTAAAATTTATTTGGGTGAAAAAAAATCTTTGGGGTCGGGTGCAAGAGATTATTTTTCTTTGGAAATAGAATGTTTGAGGGATATGTTTAATTTTGGATATGAGAAAAAATGGTATATTTTTCTACTGGGGTATATTTTTTCGCTATAAAATGTCATTTCTTTTGAATTTTAATTTTTTATAACAGTAACGTGTATTGAAGAAAAAAATCCATAAATGTTTTACATTGCACTTGTACTATTTATATTTGTTCATTTTCCATTTTTTGCTATAACAATCTAAGAAAAAATTTATATTTGATTTGAACTATTGTTTCACCTCCAAGGTGATGCGTTGGGGTGATGACCAAATGGTTTTATGAGAATCATCACTCATATATTTTTATAAAGACGTTTTCATGTCAAATTCACCATTTATTTAGTTTCAATTCAATCTGCATCATTATCCTTTAAAGGAGGGTTGGATTAACCCATGAGGACTGGGTGATTTTCCTCTTCTGTATTGCGAAGGAGATTCCACAGTTAAATGGTCCTAGTGGGTGATTATGTGGGGTCAAGTACTTGTGAAATCCATCCTCTTAGGATATAACTTCCTCATATGGTCTCCAACGGTTTTATTAATGGACCCAAAAACAACCAACAACCACGGAATCAATGATTCATAGACCTGCTCTCTAAAGGAAGGTTCTCGTTGGAAAATGAGTTGGCCAACGACACTTAAGGACTCTATTGGTAAGAAGGATGGGATGTTGGGCTCACCTCACCCACTTGGGGGATATTTCATATTATGGTATTGTCTTATAAATTTAAGTCATGTTAATATGTTCATGAATCCTTGGTTCATTCCCGAAGAGTGTGTCCATGAGCTACGCCTGGAATGCAGGATCATCGTAGGTATGGATGGATTTGATGCTATAGAGGAAGTACTGACTTAATCCATATAGTATGGTGCTATGGATTTTAACATCATTGAAGGGGGGTGGAAGGTGACTTGATATCGGGGTTCAACCCATAAGATGTGATTCTTACATATTCTTGGGAGAGGAATCATAGACCACATAGTTCAAAATTTATGGGGATTACGTATGGAAGCTACTGGCTTGAGAGGTTAGGATTGGGTGGAAAATTTTAGAAGGGAACCCTTTTATGGTCAGGCCTTCAAGAAGTCATTTTGTGTATCCTGGTTTGATCTAGAATCAGTGTCCTCATAGTTCAGAATGGCATCGACATTGTAATCATCACAAATCGCAAACCCATGCGAGTTATTCTCGGTGTGAGAAAGTAGAGGATGTGAGAGATCCAACCAACCACATAACTCCTATACTTATGATTGGAGAGGTAATGCCTATAGTGGAAGAGGCCAGGGTGACCGTGGAAGTGGGATCATATATTTGAACCTTTTAATGTGGGATGACCTTAATAGTCATGAGGCTTAGCCTTTATGGGTTTGGGGACTTAACGTGGTGGGAGTTCCTCAGAACGCATTCTAGAAAAGGTGAAGAGTGTCATCCTCATCATAAGGGGAAGAGAACATAACCGCTTCAGCTGATCACCATTCCTCATTGAATGGAAAAAAAGTGATCACCCTTAATCCCTAAAACAGTTATGTTCATGTTAGTATTCCATGGTTGGACTTCGAGTTACAATGGGAATTTAGACTTACAGAAATACTTGGAGTCTAAAACAATATGGGGATATCCTTTGTGACTCTGCTTACCATGGGTATGTAGACTCAAAGGGGTACACTGATGCGCCCGATGATCTGATCATATGGGTCTGGTGGCATTGGAATAGGTTTTGGCCTAATTCTGGGGCACAGTTTCATGGAGGAATGCATGCTTCCCTTTTCAAAATATTGTGGGAACATTTTCATCTATCGGAGAAATTTTTAAGACCCTACAAATGCCCCCCATCGGTTTGGGGTCTATTTAGAACGAAGAGAAGACTATTTGAATGTAGAAGCAGTCCTAAAATAAAGTGGTTCGTGGTAGAAAAAATAGGTCTGATGGGAGGGGAAATCACCTATTTATAGAATCCCATTTAATTTTTCTTTTACCATTATTCACGTTGAAAAGTGCTCTTGACCCTCCCTAGGCTTCCTCTACTTTCACGTACCATTTATTTTTTTAATACCCCGCTCTAGAACTGCTTCGTATGTGCCATGAATCGAATTTTTTGCAATTTATATTCCTGTGAACCGAATTTTAGATTTTTTAATGGACATTGTGGAATTTAAAAAATTAATTTGGATTTACACATAGAATACCTCTATGTAGCTAGTGTGTCCACAAACCGATCTAGAACTAGTGAACCGAACTATAAGACTTAATAATCTGAACCTAATCATTTAATCTACAATCATTGAAAGTTAACAAGATGAGGCATTGGTATGTGGAATCCACCTACCACAAACCGTTCTATTCACTGGCCAACACTCCGTGGGCCAGCTCCTCATAGATGCTTCACATACCACGGCTATACGCAGTGATACACATTGATATACCATAGCAGTATGCATCAGTTTATTCCACACATCATGCAGTATGTGGGATATACCTACCACGTACCGTTTTTGGGAACAATATGTGGATCCCTATACAGACTTATTTTTTAATTCATTTATCCATTTTCTATATCCATTATCCAGAAACTTTTATTGGTCAAAATATTTGTTATATTTTGGATCTTCCTATATAGGCTAAAATGGCTCTTTCACCGGTTTCCACTGACATCACTTCTTCTTTTGAGTCTACATGTACTACCCCTCTTTTTGCTGCTAATGAATGATTGAAGAACATGGAGGCTTTGACTGACGAAAAAATTTTGGTCATTCTATTAAACCAATCTATGAATATATAGATTACAACGAGTCAAAGGATGTACCTTGCTTCAGACATGATTCCTTCTTATGGGATTGGTCTATTGTCTAATAAAATGAACCCAGTGCCAAATCTGAATGATCATCCTACTTCCTAGATAATTAACACCTCTATCCCAAAGGCATTTATTTATTTCATGGGGAGGTACCTTCAGAGGGATATTTCCTGTGGGTCCATGCTGAACTACGCACATTGAACATTAGAGTAAGTGTAGTGAAAGCCCGACCAGAAGGCCCACTACTACTAGAGCATTTCATGGAATGCTATAGTGAATGAGCAGATTGTTTGGTTATCCTAGTGGGATCTTTTCTCTGGAGGCTCATTTGGCTTAGACTGGGGGTGGCCCTTTAGGGTTCTCAAGAGCTGCAAAGAATTTCAAACCGAGCTGCAGATCATGAGACTATACAAGGCTTCTTGGGTTTCTCATACATAGACACACCATCCCATTCCTCTTATCTCACAACTACTAAGATGGTGGAGCCCATAAATCAATACCATTAATTTAACCCATGATGAAGTCATCATCTGTATTTGGGACATCTGGATAATCTCAAGAATCCCTATCATCGAGGACATTTATGGTAAATTCATACCCACTCCTATATTTGGTATTTTGAGGAAAGGACCCCTCCTTTGGCCAGAAAACTCATCATTCAAGAAAATAAGTTTTGAAGGATATTGATCCTTGTCCAAAGAAGGATGTTCCTTTTGATTAGTGGTTTGGGGATTTTGTTCAGAAAATTAGTCTAGAGACTAATCTGTAGAGACCCAGGGCCTTCCATACCAAAACTACTCCGAGGAAAGTGGGTACCTACTGGTCCACACTAGAAGAAATTAATTTTAATAAGTGAGGATAGGGGCTCATCCCTAATGTTGATACATTATTTCTACTAGTAGAATTCTTGGCCATGTTTCTGAGTGGGTGGCTCTTACTTGTCCGGGAATCTATTGGTGTAAGAGCCTCAAATTTTATCATGGTCCCTTAGTTGGGCACCATAAGATGTATCAATTTATTTATCCCAGTGTTGGACAAGATTTACCACATACTAGGTCGAATTAGCAAGGGGGGACACCTTACTTGATGACTGGGACTTTCCAAATTAGTTGGGATTGGATGAGAGACCACATTGGAGGTTATTATTTCATCAATTATTTACCAATTCCACATTCCAACCTCCGAATGTATCTTCCGAGTACCAGAGGGGTCATGCTAGCAGCTTGGGCTCCACATGATAAGCGACAGGATCAAAATGAAAAGAACAAGAAAGACTTAATGACTTATCTCAACATTTAAAAACATTTACCTTATCACCCTTATGACTCCCTTATTGGTACTATTAAAAATAATTCATCTAAATAAATTGTCAATAAGGGTTACTTATTATCATTTATAGAATTAACCATGGTTGTTTGTATTAGAGGGGAGATTATTTGCAAGGGATATGCTCCATACAGATTTAGTTGTCAATTTAACTGTGTTTAGAAGTTGTTCCCTCCTTCTCTCAACATTAATCGTCAATAGAATCATATGATGATATCCCTTAAACTATAAATAATGTTCACCAAGGAGGACACCTAGTTCTAGGCTATACTCTTGGATCCTAGGGATTCTATGCCCTTCCTTACCAAAAACTCTGCAGATTCCTTATCCCGATGGACAATAACCCAACCTGGTTCCTATCGTGACACCTTCCAAGGAATATAGGGAAATGGGAAAGGGGAAACAAAATGTATTTTTTGAACAATATCGACTAGTAATATTCATTAAAAGTTCTCTTGGATCCCCCATAAAGAAAATTGTGAAAGATGAGGTTGTGACCTCACGGGTGGCCGAACGACCTGTTGAAGCTAATGTCAGGAGTCCACCATCAATTCCCCCTAAGGATGATTTTTCAGTGTCCTGGAGGCAATGAGAACTTTTGAAATGCCATCGATCTACTCGTGACTCGTCCCCTCATGACTTATGGAATTTCCACAAAACTATGGAAATTACTCTTACTAGAATTGTCTATGTGTCAGTAGCCACTGACGTTTCTTTTGACGAGGATCCAGAGAGGGTTGGTTGTTACCTTGAGGACCTTGAGACCCTCAACTATTCCCGAAGTGGTCACCACAAATACTTTAATCAGGTAATTCCCATTTTGCGATCGATGAAGGATGATGAGGGTGATGGTGTTGTTGGCTGACCTATTGCGGTTTCCATGATAAATGATTCTTTACTTGCTCCCAATGCTCGTAAAAATTCATCTTTTCAATGTAATGAGTTTTTAGGGACTTTCGGGAAAAAAATTAAATTATCAAAACCTTCTCCACTCCCCTACACCAACCTTCCAATGTTTTCCATATTATTTATATCTTCCTTTCCAGATTCTTGGATAGTCTCGGATAAAATGAGGATGAACGCTTCAAACGAAGACATATGGAGGCTTATTGAGGGGGGGGGGGGGATTTTGACCTTTTGTTTTTGAGGGGAGCCATTGATCCTACCAGTATTTAGGCTGATGAAGAGCTTGAGTAGGTGGTTTCCTACTTGAATGAAATGGACAAGATTCAGCACGCTCTTACAGATGGGCCTTACTGTTCAGACCGCGTGGCATTGATGGTAGTACTCTTGTGGCTGACAGGAGAGGTTGTTTTATCTACAACCTATGACATTAAATTATTTTGATGCAAAGATACTAAAGTTTCCCCCCTCCCCTTTTTATTTTTATGGGGCATGTAGGGTCATCAAAAATGGCTCTTTCCTCGATTTATTCTTCTGGTCTTACTATAGGTGGGGAGTGCGCCCTATCAATGGTAGGGGTACTGCGGAAGGATCCTCAAGATCCCAAGAACACATGGAATTGGTCATTATAGACCCTTACAGGGAATATCCACCTCCATCTTATCTTGGTTCACTTATTCAGAATCCATCCCCCAACAAACAAAGAAATGCAAGAAAACCTCCCAATTGTCAAAGCGCATTAGGAGGGGAATGAAAAGTAATCATCTTTTCACCTGGTGAATAAACTGAGTACCCTTTTCTTTTTGACTTGTTGTTACATGTATGTATTTTGATGCTGGTCCTATTGGTAACATGATGACAACTTCTCATTCATCTATAGCTCTTATCCCCTTTAGGGAAGAAGAAGGGTCACCATCTATTGTGGCTAACTGAATCTGGGAAACAGGGCCAGCTGAAGAGACCAGATGTACTGATGACCCATTAGATGTGCCTACTCTCACTCGAACAATATCTAACCCAATAATAGAAGGACCTATATAAGTTTATGTCTCACTTGACCATGTTTATCTAACTCTCACAGAGAGAGATAGGGTTTTTTATAGTAGGGTTTGAGTCCAGTGGGGAGCCCCAATCCCTACTGGATTTTGGAGGGGCTTCAAATCTTGGTGAGATAATCAATATTGATCTAATATACTTTGTCCCTATAGAGGGAGTCACTTCATAGATTGATATTCTTCTTACTAATGGTGGCTCTGGAGAAGTCAAAATTAGGGAGGCTGATGTTCTAACCCCTAAAAATTTGGAGAGGGCTATTATGACCTTTTTCCAATTCAGAGAGAAGTTCTGCTTTCAACCCCCTGGATCTTGAGACTAGTACCCGTATATAGATTGATTATTCCTATAGGCATTATATCAATAATAAACCTTTTTATGGTTTCCTTGGGGGTTACTGTTTTGGCCGAGTATAGCCTAGGAGGCCGAGACTTCAGATTTATTTAAGCTTGACCAAGACATTTGGGAGCCGCATCAATCGTTGATGCAACTCAGTGACTCAGCTGAACATCTATTATAAAGAACGTTTCTTGCATATGTGGAGAAGCTATGGGGTGTGGATGCCCACCATATATTTTTATGAAATATGATGGAACCAATTTTCATTCGAAAGGTTCTTTGTTTCCATTCCCTTTCATGTCAATTAATCACAACAAACCATATAAATATCATTTTGATCATGTATTAATTTTAAACCATGATTTTAAACTAGTAAATTGAAATGATTGAAAAGGGATCTAATTTTATTCTTGAGTCCCGGGACTCAGAGATCATAGTTTAACTATCTTAAAGGTTTTATGGAAAACCACACAAACATTTCTGTCTTTTTCATTATTACCCCTAACTTTTTCTTAATCTTTCTTGACATGGGCTTAGTGAGTATACCTTAGATTTATCTTAGGCCACCCTCTACGGGTTTTCAATCTAGCTAGTTTCATGCATCTTTTAATATATCGACAAACATATTTTTTCTTTTAAATCATGCAAGGTATATATATGATAAACTAATACTCTACTTTTATCTAGAGGTTCCATTTTCATATTTTCACTCTGGAAATTATGGCGTCTTTTGTGCTGGTATTTCACAATCTTTCCAATAAAACTTATTAATAAATTTTTAGGTCGAACATATTTTACCAAACATACTAGGGCAAGGGCCCCAATTTAGGATATATCTGCCGAGAATTTTCAAATATCCTTCAAACATGGGTTGGAGCTTTTTATTAATCCTAAATTTGTGAATTTTTGACATACATGAGGCTTGATGGCTGTTTTAGGTGTAAATTGGTAGGAGAGGACTATCATGATGAGAGAATTTCCATTGATTGATAGCTTTTTTGTAGTTGACATATGCAAAGCCACCGGGGCATGAAGTTCATAGTCCAACAAAGGTGTTCGTCAGACACTGGCCTTCCATCCCTGATGTCCTGGTAAGATGTGAAACATATTGAATTTATTTGGACATTGGGAGCCATAGTGGGTGTCCAGTATGAGTGATGGTGTCTAAAAATATTAGAGACATTCATATATTCTTTGAGCAGGAAACTATTCCCACATGATTCATACATGAATAACGGAGGGCCTATGAATGGTCAGTTCAGTTAGAAATATTTTTTATGTCAGGGTCATTTGGAATGAGGAATGTATATAAGCCATTATCCAGGGGTTTTCTAAACCTAGGGGTGTTATTGGAAAGTAATTCCTTCAGAGCCTATGGAAACTGGAAATGACTCTCCTAATAAAGAATTTTTATTTGATTGAAATCTATTTTGTAGGAGGTATATGAAGAGATTCCATTGATTGATATTCATAGTTAGAAAATGGTGTCTAAAGGAAATTGTCATTCCACCTATGATGGCTATGAAGTATTATGAATATGAGACCTTTTTGAACACGGTATATAATCTTCGATAAGAGGTTCCCCTGAACATAAAAAGGGACATTTCTTTCAACTGAACATCTGTGGGAAACCCAGAAATGAGTTGGGGCCATTTTCTTTTTATGTGTATAACCATTATGCATATGGATGGGTATCTTTATTTTACAGAAACTTGAATAGAAACCAGAAATGATTTGGGCCAGCATATTCTGATATATCCAAGACATGGGAAAGGATGAGAATGTAAACTATGACATTGAGGGACCTTGAATCAAGAGAGATGTTACGGGGTATAGAAGCCTATTGGGATTACAATGATAGGAGAGGACTCTCCTGGGGATGAATTTTCCTTTGATTGAAAATCATTCTGTAGGATACATATTCATATCCACTAGGGCATGATGTGCATAGTCAAATAAAGGAGTCTGCAGGACACTGGCCTTCCATCATAGATGGCCATGAATGATTATGGGTATTCAATATCTCTCAAATCACGAAGTTTGAGGTATGGAATGAGTGTATCCAGCTACATTAGAGACATTAGGGATTTAATTTACTCATGGAATCAGGTATCACTTACGTATATTTGACTCACACTTAGGGTGATGCATTCATACCATCATTGGGGTACCCTATCATTTAACATCGTATGGCTAGGATGTGGGTTTCCTTATGGGGAAGAGAACCGGGATATGCCTTTTAGTGTTGTTCTGTGTGGACCAAATTCTTGGACATTTTTCCATAATTTCTTAGTGGATATCTCTCTAAGATCTCTATTATCACGTGCACTATGCTCGATGTGAGAAATAAAAAATTACGAGGATTCTGGGTCACCCCCTAAGAATATAAAAATAATTATCAAAGAGTACTTTAGAATTAAACCAATTCTATTCAGCATAATTTCAAGCAAGAAGGATGATTTTGGCCTTTCAGTTTAACATCATGTGGTGAGGACCTGATTGAGTCCAGTTTAGAGTCATGCTTCTAGAACTATTCTGCTATCACAGAGATCATTAATAGCTTTGAGTTAATAACGATTGGGGTTTTTTGGAATTCTGTAGGCATGAGTGATGATAGAATATGTAAACCATATTTATGAGGGGAAAATTAAATCAGTAGGGATGACATGGGGTTCGGAAGACATCAGGCGTACTGAGGTATAAACAGACTCTCCTGGGGACAAATTTTCCACTGATTGACATCCTTTTTGTTGAAAACATATACAGAGCCATCAGGGAATGATGATTATAGTCAAACAAAATTGGTCATAGGACATTGTCCTTTCATCTAATATGGCCATGTATTTTTATGGGGATCTATGTTTTAATATAGTATGGAGTTTGACAAACGGGAAGGATGTGTTTCAGAATTTATGAAATACCCATACCATTATTAGATGTGAACTATAAGAGCTTCTATATAGATTTGAATCATATGTATAAGGGAAAACATGATCTTTTGACTTCTTATGAGTGGGGGAATGTGTGGGATCTCATAATATTGAGAATCGGGCCAACATGACTAATGAAGAATCTCACAGTTTACTATATTGTGGCCAGGACCTTTCATGGACTCCCCGTACAAGTCTGGATTATGCACGTGGGAAGGGAATTTTTTTTTATGGTTTTTAGGCTAGGATACTAGATCCAGGCATCGATACGTATCCTTTAAGGGTATGAATCCAGCCGTACGTAGTACTGAATGTCCCCTGTAAAGATCTGGCTCAGATATAGGGGTGGGAGCATTTTTGTTTCATCCACTACTGGTGTCATGTCTACC
Organism: Viscum album; assembly: GCA_963277665.1. Taxonomy (NCBI): domain Eukaryota; kingdom Viridiplantae; phylum Streptophyta; class Magnoliopsida; order Santalales; family Viscaceae; genus Viscum; species Viscum album. The sequence goes on along the minus strand of OY728157.1, from coordinate 192,825,389 downwards.
ATATTTATCTATAGTTAGTTTGTGTAATGGAATCCTTACCAGTAATCCTAACCTCATGGGAGTTATACTTGATTTGAGAAACAAGGAGTGAAAAGGGTTTCCCTCACCAGTGTGGGGAGATAATGGATATGATAGATTTATTTTTTATATGGTGGGGACTGATCCATGATCAAGGATTGAGGCATCTCTAAGTATCCTGCAAGGGAAGGAATCATTCCATACATATTTCTCTGAGAGATCATGTTGTTTTTCATCCAGATATTAGGATGCTTTGTTCTATACAGTTTAACGTCTTGTAGCTTAGATGCTATTCTGTGCAGTTTGGCGTCATTCATTGAGGACATGATTCACAGTTTAATGTCTTGTTTTAGGGACATGTTTCTTATAGTATAACATCATGTGGATATGAATATTACTCTTAGTTTAGGGTCATAGAGTTTGTACCATGACATCACAGTACAACAACTCATAGTTTAGGGTCATAGAGTTTGGACAAGGACATCACAGTACTATAAATCATAGTTTAGGGTCATAGTTTTTGGACCATGATTGGTATTTTCTATTATACAAAATACTTCATGAGAAACATAACATTTGTGGGAGCTGTAATGAGTTTTATGACAATTGATATCAGGGTATATCCTTCATTGGAATAGACCCTATGTATGACATATTGTCCTTCCCTATTTGGTTCATGATTTTGGGGCTTATTCCCAAATATCATCGGTGTTCTGAGGACTAACACCATCTCTCCTTCAAGGAAAGATCGAAGGAGAACCTTTTTTTCAAAGATAGTGCGATCTGATTTTGATAGATTTACAAATTGTTTAAAGTATGAATAATTTTCTAATCTCGCTACTCTAACTCAACAAACAGTCTTTGGGATTTCTCTTCCATGAACAATTGATCTCAAATGGCCACACAAAGTGATGGCACTTGAATTTAAATAGACAAAACTACCTCTACCCTGTATAATAGTTAGTATTATGTCGCCTAGGTGGTAGTGCAGGTCATGGTCTAGTATGTCCAGAAATTATGAAGGATCTTGTCTGGCCACAATTTCTTATCCTTACCTACAATATTTATTGTATGTTGGACATAGTCTTGTTTTAAGGATCTATCCTTCCATTAGCCAATGCATGGTATCAAGACGAATGGTTGGATTTGATTCCATATTCCTGGTTTAACTTTTCCAACTCAGAAGAGAATAAGTTAGTGCCATTGTCCTTCAGTATTGTATGAAGGACACCAAATCTAGTAAGGATGTTGGCCTTCACAAATCTATTGATGCCTTTAACCCCGACCTATTTATGGGGTATGGCTTCGGACCACATGGAAAAGAAGTCGGTTTATATGAGAATTAACTTTAATTGGTTGGCTGTGTATGGGGGATATCGTCCCACAACATCCATACCCCAAGTAGAAAATGGTCAGGAGTACTTAGCTGTATGAAGTAACTCCAGGGTTTGGTGGGTAAAATTGGGATGAACATGGCAGAAATGGAGCTTCTAGGAAAATATGGTACAATCTCGTATCATAGTGGGCCAGTAATACCCAAACCACCATATTTGATGAGAGATCTTAGTTACTAATTGGTGCACTCCACATGCTCTGACATGCACTTCTTTAATGATGACAACCATCTATTTTCTATCAATGCTCCTGAGAAGGACTTTGTTAAGACCTCATTTGTAGAGAACCTTATTTTGGTTTACCCCATTATACAAGAAAATTTTGACTATCATCCTTATACTTATTACATTCCATCCCTATCCTGTGGGACTTACCCCTTACAAAGGTAACTTACAATGGGAATCATCCATCCAGTGGGGTGACCATAAGGCTCATGAGGAGGACTAATTTCGTCAATTTCCTCTGTATTTTTTCTGTAAAATTAAATTGTCCATCTGATGATGGGAAATGATAATGACAGTTTAACCCCAATTTGGATCGGACGAGGTTGTGGATACATTTCTCAAAGCATCGTCTTGATAATATTGTGACTCGGGGACATAGGTCAACATTGGTTCGAATGGGAATTATACCATTCGTTCTCGAACAGGGTTCATTTAGGGGGTCAATAATTTTTTCTTAATGGAATAGTCACCATTGACATGTTTGATGACTAGATATGAATCATATTTTATCATTAGGTGTTTGGCATGTACATGAAGTGCTAGTTCTAGGCCTATAATGAGAGTATGATATTCTTCTTCATTATTTGTACACCCTTTAGAAAGAAGAAAAGAGTAAGGCAGGACAACCTTTTCATGGGATACGAGTATAAATCCCATCCCTACTTTATTGATCTTATGATCCTCCATCATTTTCCCTAATGGGATTCTAGAACCACCATAGAAGTACATTTACCATGCTTGGGAGTCCCTTGGATGGAGAACACCTATTCATCAGATGTTCATCATCCAACAGTGTTGTTTCTTCTGAGGGGTTCTCTACTTGGAAGTCTGCTAACACATGGACTTTTATGGCCTTCGGGGCATGTATTGTTTGTAAAAATGTTATAGGATGACTTCCCATTGTGATAAGAATTCAGTTAGCGTGGGACAATTGAAGATATTTTTGAGCGGGTTGTAGTGGGATACCCGGAGAACCTCTTGGCGCTACAGGTAATGCAAGAGTTTCTGAACCATGATGATTCGGGAATGGTAGATTATTTCGATCCTTGAATACAGTGTTTCATCATCAATCATTGTTCGGATGAGGTAGTAGAGGTTGTTCTCACAGTCGTCATCATTCTTCTAAACAACGAAGGAACCTAATGACTGTTCCAAGATGTTCAAGTACAAAATGAGTGGCCTCCCAACAACTGGTAGCATTAAAACCAGTGGGCTCAGGATATATCTTTTGAGATCATCGAATGATTCTTGAAAGTCATTATCCCACTCATAAATCCCCCATTCCATTATTAACCTGGTGAAAGGTAAACATTTACCAACTAGGTTAGCTATGAAATACCGGATGTAGGATAGGTTCCCCTGGATACCTCTCAATTCAGTGAGGTTGTGAGTCGGGGATATTCCAAGGATGGATTTTGTCTTCTCAGGGTCGAATTCAATGTCGTGATAGAGTACGCCGAAGTCAATGAATTTCCCATAGGTAATTATATAGGCACACCTTAGGGGATTTAACTTTAAATTGTGGTGTCACAATTTGTTGAAAACTGTTTCAATATTGTCCAGGTGGTTTGATCACTATAGTGATTTAACCACTAGATCGTTGACTTAGAACTCGAAAAATTTTCCAAGGAAGGGCTTGAAAATACAATGAATGGCACATTGATCTGTGGTGCCAACATTTTTGAGACCAAAGGGAATCACCTTATAATAGAGAACTACCTAAGGGGCCCTAAAAGTAGTGAATTTTTCATCTCCCTAGTCCATTCATATCTAGTTGTATGCAGAATAACTTTCGATGATAGAGAGGGCCTCCTATTTGGAAGTTTCATCAGTCAAATATTTTGTGATCGGGGTCTAAAAATCATCTTTAGGTAGTTTTAGTTAAGATCCCTGAAGTGGATAAGAATTTTAATATTTCTATTTTTCATTTTGACAGAGACTATTGATTCCATCATGATTGGATATTGGACTTTCCGTATAAATTTTTCTTTGATTAGCATGGAAACTTTCGCCTCTATTTTGGCGGCATGTGTCGGGTGGGTCTTTCTGGCTGCATTCTTATAGACCCAGTGATCTTTTAGAAAACCCAAATAATGAGTGGAGTCCAAAGTATCGAGGCCTAGAATTTCTATGTAATTCTATGAAAAAAATGTCGATTCATTTTTAAGAAGGTTGTATATGTCTCCCACTCCTAGGCAGGCATAGCCACACTAACAACTGTGGGTCATGGGTCGCCTTTGTTGCCCAGGTTTATCGTCCTAAGTTCATCAATTGTGTTGGAGATGCCTTCTTTGAATTAGGGAGGGGAATAATTGAGATCATATTCTTCTACTACTTCTTTTTCATCATCTTTATCATTTTCTTCCTCTTCTGATGGAGAGAGGATTCTACAGATGAACTCTCCAATGTTCTAAGAGAAATCATGTTTTACCTTAGTGAGTAAGGAAGGGGAAATTTGAGGTCCTGACGATGGGTTGGGAAGATCAATGGAATGGATTTTTCTATCATTATAATAGTCAGCTCGTTATTCTGTGTCGTTGGACTTGGTGGTCATAACAGAAATCGTGCATAAAATTTAGTCTGTTTGCGATCTTGAACTTATGCATTCAACTTGGTTTATGGGTAGTACATACTATTCACCATGATTTTGGAGGGGATTATTGGGAGCTATTTCCAATCAATTCAGGGCAGTGACCCATTCATCATCATCAGCCAAGTCTGACTCTCTTCCAATTCATAGAATGCTACATCGATGTAATGCAACTCACAGGACTCAAACTAGAATTTATCAGCATTTAATGTCCCATTTTTTCCATTTGTTCTATATTTTATGAAATGATGGTACGATTACGGAATTTTAGTGTGATCATGTATCCAGGGACTCCCTAATAGGATGTTTAAGGTCGTACTTTTCCACAATACTAGGAACTCAGAATTTTACACAAGGTCTCTAAGATATGTTTTGAGCTTGATTCATTCTAAAAAATTATGTTCACTTTTTTCATATCCCAGCAGAGTTGTTGTAACGGCCCAACATAATTTAAATAGTAATTAATTTTTTAATAATTGTTTAATAATTAAAACTAACTAAAATAACCAAAATATGTATTGAATCAAAATAAAACTTAAAACATTGTTTTCCAAGAAGCAGTATTTCATTTAATATATATATATATATATATTATAATTCACATAAATTTATTTCAAGAATATATATGTATATGAGTAATTTTCTTTAGAAATACATATTATGAAATTATGAATTATAAAAAATATGACTTTTTTATTAAAGAAGTTAAAATGATAATCAAATTATTAAAATAAAATAAATTATATACTTATAAAATGAATAAAAGGAATGATCTAAAAAAATTTAAAAATCGAGTATTTAGGGATTCGGGTTTTCAAGATTTTGGGATTTTTTGGTGAGTTGAATCGAATCTTAACCGAGCTCCAAGAGTCCAGGATTGGTACAGTTAAACCCTAGAGAAATCTGAAGTGTCTTCGATGAGGTCACGTTTGGCCACCAGCGAGGGAATTTAGACGGAGTCGGAGGCGATGGTGAGGGCTTGCCCATGTCTTCAAGAGTTGAGGCCGATGATGAGTCGCGACCGATGAAGGATAGTTTTTCGCCTTCAGATATGAAGTTGATAGGGGAGTGTGAGATCGATTGTAGCCAAGGGCTTCAAATCGTACAAGGAGCTTGGAATCGATGTTAGAATCCGAGCAGTGTGATTCGGATCATAATGCGAGTCGAAGCCAAGTGAGGTATGTAAATTTTAATCTAAATCGTGTGGATTGAGATTTGGGAAAATATTTGTTCGTTTATTTTGTAATCTTCTTTGTGTCATTTAGATTTTCAGGTATGTGTAGTTTATTCAACTTTTTGGTATCGACGTATGATTTTTATACTCGTTTGCAGTGTATTAACTCACTTTTTCATCGTTATCCATTGATTATTTCTTCACTGGATGTCGACAGATTACTATTACCTATATTTGTATGGGTTTTCTTAATATAAATTTATCTTCTGTATTAATCTTGAAGAACATTTTTGTCACATTTCCATCAATTTCGATCCATCTATCTTTATTTTAGCTGCCATGGTGCGTAACCAGTTTGATCACATCCTCATATTAATTTGAAATCAAACTAAAAGAAAGATATCATTTATTGTTCATGTTTCCATACACGGAACTCAGTTCCAAATATCATTTTCTGATCAGTTTCATGGATAACCATTTTCCAGCCACTCAAATGTTTGTTTTGAAACATTAATTCCTCTTTTTATTTACTTTTGATATATTATCTTGCTCAGCAAGCGTGGGATTTAAACCACACAATTTTTTATTATTTATTATAAAAAATGTTTATATAGCTATGAAAAAGCTATATAAAGTCTCATCTTCCCATTCTATGGACTCACACATAATTTAGAGAGATGAAAGGATGGTGAGATAAAAAAACTTTTGAGCAAGGAAGTAGGAAAAACCATGTCTACTTCTTTTCGTTGAGCATGAGGATCTATGTTTTGGTTCTCTTGAGAAGAAATCATAAGGTTTCCCCTGAACAGGTTTTGGTAAGGGATATTTATATTTATTCTGTCAATTTGTTTTCTTCGAAAATTATATTTATGCAAGTGAAATTTATTTCTTCTAGGGATTTTTCAATTGAAAATCAACATGTTTTTTTCTTTCGAAATTTTTTTATATTATAGTAGGGGATTACTTATTTTACTCATTAAATTCCATTTGATTTTTGAAAGGGATAATTGTATTTGATCTTTTGAATTTCTCTATTTCAAAAAAAATAGCAAGAGATACGTAGTTTATTAATTTCAGAATATATGATTTTAATTTTCTAGTTTTGAATAATGAAGATATTTCTATTCTTTGTTTCATAATTATGTTTCATAATTCTTGAATTAGTGAGATTTTTTTATCAATTTTCAAGAAAAATTTGATGCAAGTGAAATTATTTCTGAATAAAAAGTGTTTTATTTCATTTTGTATTAAAAAACTATTAATATTAGAATCATTTTAATTATATGAGATGGATATATCTATTTTTATATCAAATTTATATTTTCATTTTGTTTCATGTTAGTCTTTCTATGGGTTGTTTATATTTATCAAAACTTTATTCAAACATGAACTCATTATATATGACACATATTTATTCATTTTTATAACTTTTATGTTAATAAGTATTTTAAATAAATTATAATAGAAGTTAAGAATATCATAATTTTATTATGTCACATACAAGTCATATAAAAATCAAGGTTATGACCATATATCGATGATAGTTTATGAAACATAATTCATGCATATGAATATATAGTTATATACACATACTAATGAACATTGGATAAACACTACAAAGAAATGAATTTTAATGGAATTGGATGAAATATTTATACCCATGTTATAATTGTAAGTTTTCTTGTACATGTTTATATTTATAATTTTACTCTTGAATAAAATGTAGATTTTAAAAATATATCAATTATAATATTCGGTGCATGCTCATTATTATTTTATGATTTTTAATTAAAATAATGGTTTAAGTCATTTAGCCATGAAAACAAATCATTGATATTTCTTTTATTATTTATCAATGGAAGATCAGTTATGTTGGTGTTTATGTACATTCCAAGCGATGAGAGGTTTTGGGAATCAATACTCACAAGTGTTTTTCAAAAAAAAATCACATTTATATATATTTATATATAGTTACATATGGATATTAGTGGAAATGATTATTTAAATGCATTGATATGGTTAAAGGTAAAAACTCCAGTGAGCAATACTAGTATATATATATATATATATGAAGAAAACTTTAAACATTTTCAAAAGATACATGCACTTGTTCATTGTAAAATTATAATTTTATTAGGGAGTGAACCCATCCTTGGCTAAGTGGGTAGGCCCGAGACAGCCTTCGACGAATTAAGTTTCCTCAAACTAATGTTTTGTTTTCATGAAGTTTGCTTAATATTTTCCAAATAAAACCACTGGATTAGTTTAAAAGTGTTTTCAATGTATAATTATTTTTCAAAAGCAATACATTATTTTGTAATGGTTGTGTTACAAATGTATTTACAATTGAATTTTTAAAATGTATTATCGAAATGATATTTAAAAAAAATTATCAAAGGTTTTCAAAACACCTTACTGGGCATATTTTTTCTCACCCTACATTTTTGAAATGTTTTTCCTAGGTATCTTAGGAGATTATCATAGATTTTGTCACTTATGAAGTTAGTGCACATGGAACCATAGTGGAAAATTTTATTATTTTTGTTCAACTTTGATAATGTATGGTGTTTTCTAATTTTCCAGAACCTAGACTAGTAAAAGATCCTCATTTTGTTAAATTGTTGTATAATTGTTTAATCACTTTTATAAAAATAATTTACACATCATATTTTTAAGCACTGAGTCCCAAAGAGCGGGCTCAGGGAATTATAGTTGTGTTGTATAGTTTCAAGCTATCTTGGTCATATACATGATGATAAAGTGTTCGCAGTGGGAGGATATTGACTCCAGAGCCATTGTTGATGAAAATCCTTTGGACATAAAGACCATTTATCTAGCTGGACACATATACGGGTTTTATATTCCTTTTCATGAAGGATTACTCATCCCTATCTATGAAAAAGATGACGACCTGACAATATTCATGATTAATCTCCATTTAATAGACTTCGGATACTGTTACTTTGGCCTAGAATTAGTGGGGGCTCAGTATGGTTTTTATGAGGGCCTCTTTAAGGTCTGCAGATAGACTCAAAGCATCCAGGATTTACATCTTTTCCAATACTGAAGCTAGCTGATTTAGAATATCATATATCTTCTCTAAAGTTTAGTGCTTCTTGGATTGGGGTTTCACATTCATTGAATCTTTAGGGTCCTGAGCATTGGATGTATATGGTCCAACCTCTGTGGTAGGAGCTGGTTGCACTACGGTATTTTCCATGTTTGGGCTGACTGGTTCGCACACATGCATGGGAAATTTGATATTTTTCCTTCCTCTAAAGGTTACTCTAGGATAACAGGACTCAAATTTCTTCCAGTGGGGGTAGAGGATCCTTCTGGTTCTTATTTTGTCTATGGGAGGGTCCTCCCCTAATTTTCCATGATGTTAATGGTTTGATTTGATGTCTGTTCGGGAATTTGACTCTTTCCATGATCGTGCATTCCATGAAACCCTCGACCTCTGTGACCTCTTCCTCTAGCACTCTGGTTGGGAATGGGGAATTTGGTTTCTTGGACATAGTCTTCATCATTGAATGGGGCCATCAAGTGAATGAAATTAATGGAGCTAAATATCAGTTCTTGTTCCGACGATGTTTCTGTCTAACTTCTTCCTTCTGATTGTGTCATTTGGTGGGGTGGTTCCCATTGTACTATTTCATTTGGTGGTACCCATTGTACCATTTGGAGGGGTGGCTTCCACTGTTCCAAGTCTATTGGTATGTATTCCTAAAGTTCCAGGAATGAATTTGGATTTGGTGCCAGCTCATGTTCTTACTCCTACTTGGAGGATTCCGTGAACTCAATTGACTATTTTCTAGGTCATCAAATTTTCTAATTTTTTCTTCTTCTTACTAGAAACTATTTTCTATTCCTCTTCCTCTCTTGAGTCTGAAGTGGAAACATACACCACTTGTGTTGGCGGCGGGCCTAGATTGACCTACCCATAATCCATTGTCTTTTAAAAGAGGTCCATGAAGAATAATAATTCTTGGATGGTGTATCCCAATTTTTGATGATAGGGAAAATAATTTGGATGGTCGTCGAGTCCCACTTCATTAGCTCTCTTTGGCTCTGGTAACTAGAGCAAGATTCAATTCATAGAAACTATGAAGTAACTGCAGACCTAGTCATATCGAAATGAGTATAAATTATTTCTCCATTATTCAAAATGATTTCTTTTATCACCCCATCACATATCATTCCGAGTAAGGGGTTGATGTTAGCATCCAGGGGTCCCACACAGTTCAGTGGAGGCCACACAACTGGTGCATGTGTCGGGGTTGTCATAAGCGTGACAAAATCCACTTCAGCACTCCATGATTTTTTTCTTGGGGATAATGGGGCTACTCGAGACTTAATATTAGACCACTGTAATGAGTCCTATATCCTTTGGGAACTAACAATGAAATCTCAGAATCCACATGTGTGCTTCACCAGGATGAGTGGTGTTCACAATTCCTCATTGATGTTATTGATGCACCTGGTGAGAATTTCATATTGGGGAAGTGGCTAGTTTTTGGAATAAGTCCTGAATTTCCATCATGGTGTGTTTTTCTGTTTCATTCTCCTCTAGAGTTCCCATCATGGGGTCATAGTAAGAGTCATGGTTCATTAAATGATATTTCTAGTCCCCCGAGAAATTAAATACTGGGAATATGAGGTTTCTAAAGTTTGATGGTGGAAGAACATTTCCCACCCAATCCAGGTAGGTTTTATGCTCTGGTTGTATTAGAGAGCGCCACCCCTCTATGGCGTCTATTTGAGCAGTTAGTTGATCGATGGTATTCCATATCCCTTGATGCATATGATACTGGGATTTATCTTAGGCTAGTGCGATATCGGCCAAATATGGTTTTGTCGGTGATGCTAGAATTTGGTGTGGGTACCCAGTAGGGGGTATCCTTTCTGGGTTTACCTAAATATATTCTGGCTTTATTCCTAGAAGGGGTATGTCTTGATGTTTTTCAGGGTTTTTTAAGTAAATTTCTGGTCCAGGTGCCGGATTGGATGGGTCTCCAATCTTGACTTCATTTACTAGGTTGAGTTCATGTGAAAAGGGTACCTCTTCTAAGAGTTTTTGTTTGTGTTATATAGGAAGAACTCAATTCATAATGATATCTCCCTTGATGTAGTTCATCATTAATATGCCTAATATCATTCATTTCTTCTTCCTGCATGGCATATATTTCCTTGAGTGTGAGGGAGACGTTCTTAGTGGGAGGAGGAGGTGAGTCAAAGAAAACCATGGATTTATTATTCTCTTTGTGGGGGTTTTGTGTGATAGGTAAGGAAGGATTAACTAAGGGGGTTCCCAAATTTAGGACTTCTCTCTAGTTCTGGGTATGCACACCATCAGGCTTGGTGAGGGATACCTATGGGAGAGATCCATCTTCCCTTACATCCTCTCCCTCTGTGTTATTTCCTATGAGATCCATGGGGTTGAAATTTACCATGTTAACTAATGCATACCGCATTGAGGGTGGCATACCCGGTGCCAAATGGAAATAAGTCTTTTTGTGTCCATTGTTAGATTTTCTCCTACCATTATGCGGTATTCTTCTAGTATCTAGGTAATGACTAACCCGAAGGGAGTCTTGATCTGTCCATGTAACACGCCTTCTTCTCGGAGGGTATAAGTCATGAGACGAGGTAGAAAGGTGAATCCTCTTCTCAACATTCTTATTAAATAGGAGAATAAATATGTCTGCTGTGTGGGATCTTGGAGTAAAAATACCCTCAACCGAGAGGGCTGGGGTTGTCCCCATTTTTTCATTGATGCTCTTCAGCCTAGATTTTTTGGTCCTACAGGGGGGATTTTGAATTAAAAATCCCCCATCCCTACGGGCTGAGGTTGTTCCCAAACTATGGAAATAACCACCTCCATTTCCACCTTTTTGATTTCACACACTTCTATGTGGTTGTGAGCTGAGTATGAAATTGCACCTGCATAGGGTCCATGGTATTTTGAAGACCTGAGCACTATTTTTCTATTGACTTCCCTTAGGGGGGGAATACTGGTGTATGTTCTTGGTTTTCAGGATCAGAATATTTTCGATGGCTTCATCTCTTTGGTCGTGATGATATTGAGACTAACTCTAGTCTTATTTATGTGGAGTATTCCATCTTTCCTGAGCTGGGATTTTATTTGACTGTTGCCTTTAGTTAATGATGTTGCAAGACTTCATTTCCAATGAGGTCTACTGTATGAGAAGCAGGATGAAGTGAAGAGATCCTTATTCTCCCTATCCCGAAATATGAACTCCAATAAGGGCGTCACCAATGAAGAAACGCGACTTGTGTAGTGCATGGAGGCAATCTATTTCATCATTTTTCTTTCATCCTACTTATCATATATGCTGCAATGAAGGGAGGGATTCTAGGTCGACTAGATGGTGAGGCAACCCTAACATGTTGACATGATCTGCATACCCTTGGTAGGGCAGAAACATTCCTTTTAGATGGAAAAGGGTTGTCCATATATTGAGTCAAATGTTATGCATACATTCCCATGACAAATCCCATGGAATGTTGAAGTGAGAAGTTGTTGTAGTCCAATAAAACACTTATATTATCCCTATCTAGTGTTCTTCTCAAAAGTAACATATCCTGCAGTTGTTCTTCCAAGGGTTCCTCTACTTGATGTTCCCAGCTTGACTGCTTATTAATAATTTCGTTCCAAGCTGTCGGGCTGGTGGCAACCTCATTGATATGTGAACGACCCAAGGTGGATTTGAAGTTGAGTGTGGCACAGACCATTAATTGGTTGAGAAAGGACATCACTCATTATAGATGGAGTTCCTAATATTTCTGACTCCATATTTCTGAGCACCTCAGCGTAGGAAGGCTTTCTCACATTTGTCCTGGCAATGGGAGGGCCTTCTTACCAGTATGAAATTTTATTGTGGGATCGGGCCTTCGTAATTGGTTCTTCCATGGTGAGGGATACCATTGTAACTTGATGCCCATCCACAATGAGTGTCCCTATGGGGTATAACCTAGGTAGGACCTTCAAGGTAGGCTATAGTGATTGGAGGACCTTCTTGCTGCTTGATGTCCCTAAGGGGAGGACCTTTTTGATGACTGCAATGATGGAATGGACAACAATCACAACTTGATACTTGGAAACATGGAGAATATTTTTAGTGTAGATCATGGGGAGGGCCTTCAAGATATACTACAACGAGGGGATGAACTTCTCGTTGATAGAAGTAAATATGGGGAGGGACTTCAAAACAATATCCCTTTCAGGGATGGACTTCGCAGTGACGGTCATCATCGTGAGGAATATGATCATGACTCTTTGTCCGACTGTAGGAAGAAGCATATCTACAACGTATACCCTGGGCAGGACCATCAGAGCAGATAAAAATAAGGGGAGGAACTTCCTGTTGTCTAATCTTCACGTCAAGGGGAGGGCTACCTTGATGCGTATCAGTAGATAGGCTCTCATGATTGATCATTGTTGGTCTATGGGGTAAGCCTCCATGGGTGCTTTGGGGAGGACCTTCAGAGCTGCTGGTAGAGACATTGTGGGGGGGAACCACAACGACTACATTCACTTATATAATTTAGTAATTGATGTACAGAGCCTTAATCCATTATTGATATATGTTCAATGGAATTAAGAACCCCAGCTTCTAGCAGAGCTGGATCTTGTATATGTTCTTCATTTTCTGGTTTACTTTGGCGCATTTTATTTTTTAACTCTCTCTGGTGGGAAATCAGGGATGATTGTTGTTGGTAATGACCTTAATATATGGTTCCCTATCTTATTGGGTCCCATGATGTCGCCGGGATACACCGGCATACATCTTGAAATTTGGCAGGGATATATACCCACCCTGGAGCAGCCACCACATTAGACTGACCTCCCCTAGTTGGAATGGGTATTGGTTCCCAATCCGGTTTTCCATGTATCATGAAATATTTTCATCAAAACTACCAGACTAGAGCTAGGATGCATAACTACTCTGGAGTGACTGGCCCATTTTGTGAACAAGTCATTTTGTTTGAGGAAACCAGGTCGTGGTCCTGGTTTCTCACCTTTACCGATGATGCAATTATATATTGACATGTTTGGATGATATGTCCTTGATTAGACATATTATCTTCCACCATATGTAGGATTTTATATGATACATCTTTGGATAGAAAGGGTATGAATTCCCATTCTCATATCGGAGCAGATGTTTTTGCCTGGTTCGATTGTCCTTTGGTTGCCAGTAGATACTGGCAGATCTCCTGTGTCGAGACAGAGGAACGAGTCTTCTGCCATTTTTCTTGTCTAGTTTCCACCATACTTGACTAGTGGGATTCATATTTATGATCAAAGATTTTCATATTCTCTCATTACATAGTATTTTTATCACGAGCTTTGTATGCATCAACATGAATTTGACTCTACTCATATTTTTTTCCTGCCCTATTTGGATGGTGGGCTTGATATTCATCAACAGGTATTTGTGCCCGCATGTAGCTTGCTTCTTTTTTTGCATGGTAGGATAAGATAGCACTAGCAGGAATGTGAATGTGTTTGTATTGTTCTATCATATTTCTGTGGTAGGCATGAGTGGAGGGTACATAGTTATTGAATTTCACTTTGAATGTCGTCGTGTTTATACGGTGGAGTTTCTTTTCAGGAACCAGGGTAATAATGTCTTCCTGATTATATATTTTCCATCATGGGCGGGTAGACTGAGGGTTCCAAGTCTCCTATACTTCATAAGGTTCCCTCGATATAAGGTTATCTTCAACGCGTGGAGTCTTGGTCACCCAGTGTCAGTGGAGATGATCTCTAGCAGGGGCCTCTGAGTAAGAACCCTGTGCAGTTGAGATGAAGTTGTCAGCATTGACTTCATCCACCTTTCTAAGATAAGGGAGGTACTCATTGTCACATTTTGGGGACAAGCTCCCAAAATGGTTTGAGACGACCACCAGAGAAGGCCTGTGCTAGGGTGCCAGCCACGGCTATATAGGCAACTAGAAAAACATCACAGACTGGAGGGCTTGTCATGCAGCCTCCACCATGGGGAGAGTGACATTTTAGTGGTACTCTTTGATTAGAGTTTTGGATAAACAGCGTTGAAGAGGCTGGGTAAGAGAGGGGTCATGCTCTCTACTATGTTAATATTCACCTATGGGATTGTTGATGCATGTTTCCTCTTTGGTTGTCAAGATTCCATTTGGATCAATGGTTGCACTGCGAGAACCTTCATTATGCATATACGACATATAGACCACAAAAACACTTCAAATTATCATTCATTTAAACATATTCATATTTTAAAATTCAGTGAGGCCTCCAAACACTTTTTTTTATTATGAGGTGAAGGGGATTGAGTGGGGTGACACCACCACCTTGGTTAAGGATTCATGACAGGTTCAACTTTTTTGTTTCACCTCCGAAGTGACGAATTTGGGGTGATGACCAATTTGTTAGATGAGAATCATCACCCATCTCATTTTATAAAGACAGTTTCACATCAAATTCACCATTTCATTTATTTTTACCCATTATGTATCATTATCCTATAGGTTTGGGTTAATCTTGAGAGGACTGGGTGATTTTTCCCTTCTGTATTTCGAAGGAGATTCCACATTCTGATGGTCATAGCTGGTGATTGTGTGGGGTCAAGTACTTGTGAAATCGATCCTCTTAGGATATAAATTCCTCATATGGTCTCCAATAGGTTTATTTGTGGAGGTAGAAACACCCAACAACCCTGGTATCCATGATTCATGGACCTTCTTTCCAAAGTTAAGAACTCGTTATAAAAAGAATTGACAAAAAACGTAAGGAATTAATTGGTCGATAAGATGAGATGTTGGGCTCACCACACCCCTTTTGTGGGGGGGGATTATTTCATATTCCATGAATCTCTTATAGATTTAATTTGTGTTCATATGTTTTTGAATCCTTGGTTCATTCATAAAGAGTGTGTCCATGGGCTACCCATGGTTTTCAAGAACATCATAGGTATGCATGCATTCGATGCTATGAAGGTAATGCTGACTTAATCCATACACTAAGGCACTCTTGAGTTTAAAGTCATCCAAGGGGGGTGGAAGGTGACTTGATTTCCGGGACATACCCATAATATGGGATTCCTACTTATCCTCGGGAGAGGAATCAAAGCCTACATAGTTAGAAATGGTTGGGGATTATTCATGGATGATGCTCTCTTGAGAGGATAATATTGGGTGGGCCCTTTTGGAAGGGAACACTTTTGAGATCGGGCCTTCAATCAGGCATCCTATCTGTCCTTGTTTGATTAGGAATCAGATTTATCTTGTTCATAATGGTGTGTACATTGTAATCATCACAAATCTCTAATTCCATGTGAGACATGGTTAGTGTGAGAAATAATAGGATATAAGAGATTCAACCAACCACATACCTCGTATCCTTCTGATGGGAGAGGTAAAGCCTATGACGGAAGAGGAAGGGGTGACTATGGGTGAGGGTGTGGAGCGATGAACCTTTTAATGTGATATTACATTAAAGTTCATGTGTCTTGGCCTTCAGGGTATTGGGGAGTTACCTCATTGGGAGTGTCGCGAAACATGTTCTATGAAAGGGGAGGAGTGTTTTCCTCATCATAAGGGGATGCAAACACAACCCCTTCAAATTATCACCATTACTCATTGAATGGAAAAATATGTGATCACCCTTAATCCCTAGAATAAGTAATTTCTTGTAAGAATCTAAATATTGGACTTTGGATTACCATGGGAATGTATAAATAAAGACATCTCTATAGTCTGAACCAATATGGGGAGAGCCTTCATGAATCCACTTACCATGGGTATACAGACTCAAAGAGGCACGCTGATTCACTCCATGATCTGATCATATGGGTCTAATAGATTTGGAGGAGGCATTGGCCTGATGTCGAGGGACTGGTTCTGAGAGGGACTATGGTGGATTAGATGGTAATAGAGGGGAATGATTAGAACCCGAGGGAATAACACTTGAAAACCCCCCATTTTGCTTAATATTTTCTTATGTAGGATATAGGAAACTCCGCATACCATATTGGTATACGGCCTGAGGGGTTTTTTGAGTACCGAAGTAGTACGTGGGTAATGGTATGGACCAACACACAACACAATGGTATGTGGTCATGGATGCGCTCTGTCACACTACATTAGGTTCTCCCTACATACCAGTCCACTACGTAGCGCCTGGTTGAATCCGCATAGTGATTCACTACGTGGAACACCATATTGATGGAGGGTCATGTTGACTATCTCTCATGGGAAATTCATATACGAGAAATATTTGGTTATGGGTTACACCAATTAGGTTCTTGGTTCTATTATTAATATTATATTCATTCGTTTTATGGTTCAAGGATGGTTATACCTGCCGAAGATATGGTTTTCAATTTGTGCTTCGCTGATGATTCATGAATGAAGATGGAATCATCTCTGAATTATTTTTTCCAAACTCTATGGTCCTTTTAGAGATTTCTTTGTCCGTTCCCTCTCAATTATTTTTTCACTACTTTTATAGGTCATTGGGGGAAATTATATCTATGGTAATGAGGCACCATTTGTGGAAGCCCATGAAGAGATATCTTGACCCTAGGAAGACTCGGTCCACCAGGGTTTGCAGAGGCTGCAGTTCATGAGTCATAGTTTTCAGAATACTACCTATTTACTTAATTCATGAAATGATGATATAACGTGATGGTACATAGACAACCTTCTCACGCTTCATTCCTTCATCCATGTGGTTCATGTTAATTTGGGTTCGTTGGCCATCGCTCCATGGGCCAGCACCTCGTAGGTCTCTCTGCATACCAGTGTGTCGAAATTCATGAGGTCTTCGAACCCTTAAAAGTGATGGTACACATGCTAGTTAAAATATTTTGAAAACATGATTTAATTCAATTTTATTCTGAATTTTTAACTAATTTATATCCATTTGCATTAATGTACTTCCATGAATTCTTTCTTCCTACTGCAAAGTGATCATGGCAAATTTTTTCCCCTGGATATATTTTCAGAACTCCTCAACTATATCATTTTTTAATAATAAAACATTCATATTTATTATTATAAATTTTCAATTATTTGTTGATAATTCTATATTTCTATCTTTGATTGTATTTGAGACATTCATAGTTAATCAGAGGCTTTATTTAAGATATTGTTCATATATGAAAACCATTATACTGGAAAATCACTCATGGTAGTGTTTCATAAGAAGAGGATGAGCAGCATGTCATATGGGAGTGAGGTAATATTTGGAGATGTGGATATCTGCCCCATTGGGGTAGAACCCTCCAACCATCCCATCATCTCTGATGTCTTAAACGATCCCAAGGATCTATTTCGACATCCTACCAAAGTAAAAAGAGCTTCAAACCATATATGTAAATACTATTAAAAAAACTAACCCAAACCATTGTCCAATAATCACACTATAGAACATGTTTATATCACCATGAAAATTGAATTTTTATAACTACTCTTAAAGATTTGTTGATTTGGGAGCTATTGTAGGAATGTCATTTTATCAATGTTGATAAAGTTTATTTTTATCGGTACTAGTTCAAGCATTGATGAAATCTATATTTTATAAGAATGATTTATAATGATGATAAAAAATTCCTTTTATGAGCGTAGTTTAATTGGTGATTTAAGTGAGACACATCATATTAGAATAGCATTATAAATTACCCTAATATGTTAATAAATCAATAATCATAACCATTAAATGTCATATAGTTAATCTAAGTGAATTTTGAATTAAAATAATTTTTTATATATGTTGATTTTCCATTAAAATCTAAAATTTAAAATTGTATAATTTTAATAAGATAAAATAAGCACCATTTTTTATTTTCTCATATAAAAATTCACTTTTTATGAATATTGTGTAATTTTCCTAAAAAAACTTATTTTTAGTTAATAAATACAATTTTCATGAAACCTGTAATTTGTATGACGTTACCATTATATAAGAATGAACTAGAAATTTATAAATCCATTTAAGTAATCAAACATCAGTTTTAGAATTAACATTATTCATTTTAAAATATTCTTTGAACTCATAAAAATACATGAAAATCATTATTATAACTAATTTAATTTTTGCCTTAATATAAAAAATATTTTCAGTATTTTCTTTAAATCAAGTGTTTTTTAAAGGAGATCATGGTTTTCCTTGCATTAAAATCCTCATATCATTTATTTGTTATTTAAAATTTCAATTTTTCTATTAAAAATCAATATTCAAGATAATTTTACCTTATATATAAATTTAAATATTAAAAACAGAATTTTCCTAAAAACTATTTTTACGTGATTATGTTTATTTATTTTAAAATTATATTTTCCCTCCATTAAAAATTTTATTTGAAAAATGATTTTCAAATTTAAAATTACAAGTTTCATGTTAGGTAAAAAGGTATATCTTTATATTTTTCATTAAAATTAATTTATGTGGTTAGAAAATAATTACCAAGGTAAAAGTAAGCTTGGGTAAAAGGAAAAGAGTTATAACTAAAGCCATAAATCATACAAATTTTTCTCAAAAAGGAGTGGTTGAGATGAGTTTCAACCCAATTTTATTTTATTATATTCTTTTGTCTTATTTGTGGACTTTAATACTTGAATATTTTTTACACCCCTACCATAGTTTCTCTTTTAGTTTATTCTTTTCTTGGTGGTTATTTTTATGGTTAAGGATTGGGTCAAGTTCCCAGATTGAATTTTTGAGTTTTGGAGGTTTCGGGTGAGTCCTGGCCTGGTGTACAGTTTGAGAAAAACCATGTGAGGCCTATGGAAAATTTTATGTCTCCTAGCTGATTTCTGGGGCACGACACATGACTTGAACATAGTTGGGATAAACTGTACGACAAACTTGCTTGGGAGGCTCTTAGTTGGATTAAAACATTCAGCACAATTGGAACATGTTTTCCCAACCTGTGCAGCCAACCCATGTGTGTTTCAATTCACTCTAGTAGGGTGCGCATGGTTGGAACATGGTTTAGAAAAGATCATGACTTTATTGGGTCATTAAAAACTAGAATTTTTATGTTTACCCTCCCATCTATTAAAACCATTTTGGGTTCCCTCGCCCCTTTCTCGTCCTAGGCACACCACGGGGATTTCAAAACCCTCTCTCCTTTCCCCCCTCCTCCATGTATTCTTCTATAAGGTTATAAGGAGAGTTTCTTTGATTTTTTGATAGGATTCAATGTCAGATGTCAAATATTATACTTCATCACCCATATCAGACAAGTCTCTTTGCTTAACATGAGAAACCACACTCCACCCATCATCCATGAAATCTTACACATAATATACCATTTTATCATGTGATGATAAGATATACGGATCATGTAATTCAAGGTCACTAACACCCATCATGTGAGACAAGTTCATAAAATTAAGTTTCAAGGAATTTCTTTTAACACCCCTGATAATATCGACCCAATTTTATTTGAATGAAACTAAAAAAACACCAATGGTAATTTAATTCGATAACATCAGTCAAATTTCCTTTGTATCCCATATTGAATAATGTAAATAGAAAACTATTATCTGTTTTCAAACCCCTTCTTGGTCGACTATATGAAATTTAAAGCTGGTCACATTGTAAGCATCGAACTTTTTAGACCCTCTTAGAGGACATCGATCAAGAAACATCAAATCATCTGAAAAATCATCTTGAGTATTAGTATTCATGATCTAAAAAAATTAATATAAATTATTAGATTTACAAAATATATGTTTCAAACAAATATTATTATTTATATCAATATTTATGAACTTACGCGCCTTCCAAACCATTCTACAAGCTCATTATTAACAAATTTTGCTGTGTATTTCTCATTTCTTATTCATCTTCACATTCATCTCTTGGTTTGTATCCTCAAAACATTAATAAATGGATCTCTAATTTTACTATTCAACATCACATATCTATCTTCCTGTAATAATTCTATTTTTCTAAATGTAATATTTGAGCTCCTCCCAACTGATCAGTCAATAGCTAGAATGGTTTTTGATTTCTCATGTAATTGATATTGATTTGATGTATTGTCAACACATCCAAATCGATTAAATCCTGTCTCAATATCATCAATGTATCTAGAACAAGAGGTAAAAAATACCTCTACCAAATATCCTTTAAAAATATATCCTTCAGTTTAAGCTTTATTTTTCACGTATGATTTCAAATGCCCAAGATATCTGGGAAATAAACAAACAGAATAGTGTCTTTAATGGAGTGACAAGAATTGTTTATTTAAATAAAAAACATATAAATTAAGTACCTATCAATTAGATACATCCATAAATAATATATAGGGTCGCCTGATTTTTCTTCCTCAACCAAATGCATAGTTAAATGCATCATGGTAGTATCAAACAGTGGTGGAAATCTCATCTCCATTGCATATAGTGTCAATAAAAATATCTCTTAAAGGTTCTCAAGATAAAATGGTTGTATAGTTTTCTCACATAGTTGTATAAATAATTTAATAAATTTGATTACAAATGTAGTATCCTTTTTAGGTAATAATATATGCAATGCCAATGGTAGTAACTATTGTAACAAAATATGTGAATCTTGACTTTTCAATCCATGTAACCTACAATGATTTAAGTCAACACACCTTGAGATTTTACTTGAATACCTATTAGAAACATTAAAAAAAATTTAAAATTCAAAGGAATATAATTTTATCCCTATATTTTATTGAAACAATAAGTAGTTCATACTTTCAATTCTTATCTAGCCAGAGATCTTGCTTTATGTTCATTATTTTTAATTCTTTCTGAGCATTGATATGAACCTTAGATTTTACATGATTATTAAGAACTGTGAAGATTAAATTTACACAGATATTCATCTAAATATTTATAACATCAATATTATTCCTCAATAAATAAAATTCTCAACAGAGAATATTGATGAATATAATTTTGTTCTTCCATTATTGAATTCCGATTTCACTTTACAATGCACTTTAAACTCATTTCCCACTCTCATTCAAATGATGCTCATTCCAAAATTATATTTCAACATATCCACGTTGTGATAATATTTAATAACCAGTTAAAAACTTTAAAGGTAGTCTTTGGTCAATAGAACCATTTAATTTTGACTTGTAAAACCGAAATCTTCGAGATGCATCGAGAAATCTTCAATGTCACAAGAGGAACCATTTTTTATTGTGAGTTAGTTATTTAGGCTCAAAATAAAATTTACAAATAGGAAAATACAAAACAATATAAGTGTTCCTACTAGCTAAATTTCCTAGCTTAGGGAAGTCACTAATGGTCCACATTACAACAACTTGAATTTTGAACATTGTTCTAGAAGATGCATCATATGTCTCAAAACTGATGCTCCATAACTCTTATAATTCTTCAATTAGAGGTTGTAAGTATACATAAATATCATAATCAAAAAAAATCCAGGAATAATCATCAAAATAATAAAAGATGTTTTTTTCATACAAACCAACAGAGGAAGAATGTAAGGGATCAAAAAACTAGCTAAATGCTATAATCGGTGCTCAAATACCCAAATGGGTTGAATCTTTCAGCAACTAATCCCAATCAAACACTCCTTGGATCATATGAGAAATATGTATGTAATGAATCAAATTTATTGCAAGATTTTGAATCTCTTGGATGTCTCATTAACCCATAATTGTTATTATTTATAGAATTCCATTTCATGTGTTCAGTGGTTTTTCATGCATGAATAATATTTTCAATTGAGGCTTTAAAATAATGTAATTCAAAACCTTTGTAGGCATGTTCCTTTTATTCTTCGTAGAAGTATGTTGATTCTGACTTCTGAAATCAACCATTGACTTCCATCTAGATGAAGAACATTTTTTTAAATCATATATCCTTGAATACTCTCCCTAATAAAGCATAAAATCATTGGGACACATGTATTTTTTTTTATAATTTTGACCAAGATTGTAAACAGCATTTTTCATATCATAAAAATACTAAGGGATCTTTTCTTCAGGCAATGAATCACCCAAAAAATCCAATATCATGGGTATTGACTTATTTGTAATTCCACTTAGGCATTTGTTATGGTAGAACTTCAGTTGGAAAGAATGTTTTGAATATTTCAAAAATACACTATAAAAATCTTAATTTCCAATATCAAATAAACCATTAAACACATTTTTCTACTCAATGATGTTTTCTCTGACATTAGTCTCCATAGAATCAAGAGTAGGATACAATGATATGTTGTAATCCTGATTGGGTTTTTCTATAGTCTTAAAAACATCACTTCTCAAGTAGTTACATATAGCTCTCTCAACTGGTTATTTTGATATGTTTTAATGTTGATTTCAGTATTTTTCAATGAATAATGCATCATTTTTATGGTTTTTCATTTAATTTTCTATTTTTGATGAAGTAGGTAGATCATTTTTTGGATTGACATCAGTGCTCAAAATTTCTATAACGTTTGATTCTCTATGCCAAATACAACATAGATATTCAGTAGGGAATTTCTTCAATATCATGTCTTTATAAACATCATATCTATTCAACCATCTTCTAAATTTATATTTAATAAATGGTCATCTTATTCCCCCATCAATGAATCAATTGAAAATATAAAAATATAAAAACGTCTCTAAACCCTTAACATAATGATGTGTATCCCTCAGTAATGTGTTATAGCTTTTTTCCATATCATAGTGTTCATACACTTTATTAAAAAAATAAAACAGATAATTATTAATATGTTGGAAAAGATATTAATGGAAGTGAAAAAACCATATCCCAATTAGTTATAAGACGATTCATATAATACTAAAAAATTCAAAGTAAAAAAAGTAAATGAATCGTGGATAATATTAGGTAAAATTGAAGCAGAAGAAAAATCATATACACATTAATTTAAAATAGGCATCATGGGAGAGACACTATAAGGACACAATGTCTAGATGAACCAAGTAATTATCCATCACCACAGTAGTGTATTTATAGTTCTAACACATCTCCAGATTTTAGGGGGTGCCACATAATGCTTCACTAGCATTGATAATGGTGATCTAAGAGATTCTATTTATTTATTTAATATTCTGTTTTTAATT
Organism: Viscum album; assembly: GCA_963277665.1. NCBI lineage: Eukaryota > Viridiplantae > Streptophyta > Magnoliopsida > Santalales > Viscaceae > Viscum > Viscum album. The sequence goes on along the minus strand of OY728157.1, from coordinate 192,801,893 downwards.
ATTTATAAATGGTACATCTCAAATTAATTATAGTGGTTTTAAAATTACCTTACAGATCCACTACATTCCAAGAGATAGTATTTGAAGATGTTTTATTTAGAGTGAATAATTTTATCTTCCCAACTGATTTTTATTTTTTAATGATATAGGAGGACAAGACCTCTGCTTATTCACTTTTCATATAGGATAAATCTTTCCTAGAAATATAAAATTAAATCATAAATTTCCATGAAGTTACATTAATAATGGAGTCTGGTTAAAATTATTTCCACTTTAATATTTTTAATTCCATCAAGTACCCATAATAAGATAATTAAATTTTTTTACATTTCCATATTCTGATGAGTATAATCCATGTAAAGATAGTTCTTCCATATAATAAATTTTTCATTTGGGAAGGAAATAATTATCTGAGAATTTGATCAAAAACAATTATGAAAAACATAAATATTCTATCCAACCATATGAAGATGAAATAAATTTTTATTTATTTGATGGATTTTACAATCTATTCAATGAAAATATGTTTGATACATCATATCAAGCATAGGAAGTTTCAACCATTGAGTTAAGTAACCCAAATATTTTTTATATTCAGTCGATCCTAAAGATCTAGAATTAAAACACTTTCCTACTAATTTAACATATGTATTTATAATAAAGGGAAACCAGAAACCAAGGGTAATTTCAAGAAAAATTTCCCTTAATAAAAAAAATTTGATAGATATTTTGAGAGAAAATTCACGAGATACAAGCTGGAATTAAGGAGACATTCTTGGAATGTATTGTAAATGTTCCTAATATATGTGTAACAATAAAGAAACTAGCCTTCAATATAGTGGATTCTCATTATATGTTATTAATACCTAAACTATCAAGTGATATTGTTAAGTACATTCCTTATAATTATTTAACAACCACCACAAATATAATTACCATGAAACAAATAACTGGATAACACTCAGACTATGCATCTATAACACATCAGGTGTAACATTCGATTGCCAATGGATGGTGAAATACAAGGTATTTAGAAATAAATATGTAAGAGATTCATTTCTCTCTTTTTATTATTAACTATAATATTAAAGGTTCATGAAAAAATTTCAACATGACCTTATCAGAAGTAGGAATTACTCACACACATAACCCAGTTGTTGGAAAGGGTACATGTTAATCAGGGACACCTGGATGATAATAAATAAAAATAACTATACAAATATGATATTCCACATGACCACAATTCAAAATATACATAAATTATATGAATTTCACGAAAGTATGAAAATACCACTTATAATCCAGTTTGGAAAACCAAACACATACAAAGTACCTAAAATGGATGTTTAATTAGTAGGATCTATTGAATTAAAAAAATTTTAAAACCCCTACATGTCTTATCCACTCATCAATTAAATGGTAAAAATGATCCATCTAATTTTCAAGACTCCAAATGGAACAAAAAAAAATTTTGATTCATTACCCATACCTGGATCACATACAAAAAGTTGTACATGCATCCTAAGAAAGACACATGTAAGGTGTGAGCATAACATACTCAATAGGAGATCAACTCCCCATCCCCAATAGCCTTTCATAATACAAAGTTTATGAAACAAAAATAGAAACATAGAGGAATACGAAATATAATAATCAATATACTTTATGAAAGGAATTTAAAACAGATTTCAATTATAATGTCAAACCCACTATATCGAGAGGATCTATATTTGATATACCTACTTTAGGAAAAACTCAGGATCTGATATAACTGATATAAAATAATTAAGGTGAAACACTCATCCAATTTCAGGGAAAATGAATCTTATATAATAGAGTTACGTAAATCTTTTATCCCATCCAGTCAGTAATAAGGGGAGGGTAAACTATTGTCAACGCATAGAGATCCAATCACATACCATCAACCTACCCATCAATAATGGGTGTCTTCGAGAAACCTTTTCTATATAATCATATTATATCCCTTTCTATCATGATTCATACACTACTGAAATAAAATTTAACAACAATTACAACTTGTATTAAATTTAAATCATGATAATAAATAGTCAATCAAGATCATAACACTTTTTATAACCTGAAAATTATTCTTAATCATGGAGGGTGTCATCATGACATAAAGAATACTTCAATTCCATTTTTTATTGACATTAATAACTAATTTAACATGCAATGAAAATGACCCAACAAAGAGAAAGTCAATAGATTTTTAGTCTAGTCTATCAACATGAAAAGCATAAGCCGTGGTAAGTTAAACTACTTCAAGACATTTTAAAACAATTTGTAAAAACAATTAGTTGAAAAATATCTATTTTAATTATTTCCACTTGGATGAAAACTATTTCTAGACCAACCCTTTAAGAATATGATAGGAATAAAGGGTTAACTAAAAAAACAATGATAATTACTAAATTTGGTGTTGTGAGACTCCCCCAATAACTCAATACCTTTCATCCCAAGAACCATATAAAGAAATCACATTGAAATTATACAACTCTTGGAATTCCAATCCGAGACTCAATTCAAAAAATTACCACTACTCACAAATTCCAAAAATTCAAATTCCTTCTAAAATTTATAACTCACTAGGAATGTGGTTTAAAAAAATATCTACCATAGCACTTATCATTCCCAAGAATCCTCCTCATCCTTTCAACTAACACAGATGACCTACCTTGTTCATCTGATTATATCCAACATGTTGTCTTTTACTATGGAACATTGAGTAACCTTCAATTATGAAAATCCAAACATTGGGTGTGTAATTCATTAATGACAGAGCCACCACTCATCATCATCATTAAAACATTATTATAGTTCTTACCCATTCCCTTTTATCCAATGACACTATATTTACATCAACCGATTCATCCTTGAGATTATAGTGCTCTTGACCATAAAACTCGGTTGGTAAAGGCTGGTTTTGGGCCATGATGCTCTAAACCAACAGAATTTCAAATCAAAAACTCATATATAGTGGTTAGAAGACATGATCTATATGATTTACATATCACTATATCAAATTATATGCAAATTCACTAGTCAAAACTCTTCTAGATGATAATTCTCAAAGTATATTGGCTTCAACCACTAACATGTTTTGTCATTACTGCTCAAACATGATGTATCAACTCCTTGATGGAATCTCAAGATCCATTAGTGCAACCACCAAATTTTAAACTCAATATTCATTGTAATTACTTAGTTGGTTCAACAAGCACTCAAACTAGTTGTCGTTCGCTCACCCTAAGAACAAATGCCGCATAAATCTGACTCATGCTTACACCACATAAAAATCATCTTGCTGCTGGTTCTCATGTAAGGAATCCATCCAACATCACATCAGAATTTTATAACTACTGTTTATAAAGAAACTAGATAAAACCAATTTCACCAGCACACCAACACACTAGTTCCACATTTACTCTCAAATAACTTGTCTCATCACACACATGACCATACCCACATGGGGTTGTTCTTTGTAAGAACACATTCCATCCATTACTACCTGTAATGACTTGAGATGATCATCCCACTCATGTCTGAGTGGTAATGTGAAAAATCAGTCACCATCAGTTCTTGTATCATCAATAACATCATCCTTGGCACCCATGATATTTCCATATATTATGAGGTTCACCCCCTCCATGACCAATGGTAAAATCCCCACCACATATATTTACTCATAGAAATCCTCAAATGCAACCACAAAAGGTTCTATCATCATATGTGTGTCACATATATAAATCCACACTTACCACCATCAACTATTGACACCACTCCATTCATGTTTTCATTATCATTACATATGAATCACCTCTCATCTATTTCAAAATTTCAGGTTGCCAAACTTGTAAGACTCCCATCATAATGCCTCCCTTACAATAGAGGAAGAGTCATAACCTTGGGTCAACCACATCATGAAATCAAAACCCATATCCAACATCACCATTCACCATAGGGGAACATTTCCAATTTAATCAAAACTCTTATTAAATCATGCTCGTAAAAATTCATCATGTTTTTTCTCTTCAACTCACAGACAACCGCTCACTGTCCAATCCAAAATTGAATCGTGTAAAACAAGCATGTGTACCCCCTTAATCCCATCTGAATTCAATGGAAATGTACTCCAATATAACCTAATTACACATCCCAAATCATTCTTTCATGATTACCATGTCCTAAAATCCTTGTTCATTGGATTATACCACTAACGATGCTCCTCAACATGTAAATATTGTTGAGTAAAAAGTGCTCTTTTGACTTTCATGTCTTGTTTTGGAAATCACAAAACTATTCATATAGGTTTTTCATAATGACATTGTTTATTGTACTGACTTTTTCAATCGTATTGACTATGTCAATCATACTGACCCTGTCAATCGTTCTAACTCTATCAATCTTACTGACTCTGTCAATCATACTGACTCTGTCAATTGTACTGAATGTGTCAATCGTACTGACTTTTTTGCATCATACTCACTTTGTATCATTTCATTACATTGCACTAAGTAATACTTATTATACTCAAGTTTTTATCATTTTATTGTTTTTATCCTTTATCAAAAATTGTCAATCAAACTCATGTTTATCATCTTCATATATCTTTTGTTTTAATAAAAACAATTTCATGTAGTTAGTTATAAACTAATTAAAATGATGTCATGTTTTCTATTTCAATATGACTGTTGTAATTCCAGGTGTCCAAGTCCCTCCGAGTTTTTGAAGAAATATCACAGCTAGAGGAAATATGACCATTGGAACATGAGGCCAATAAATAGTAGGTCATTCGAAGCTGAGAAGAACAACTGAGAGACTTTGATCATTCTTTTTTACTATCAAGTTCTAGAGAGAGATGCTGTGAATTCTCTCTTGCTTTGTGCGAAATCCATGAGATTACAAAATGGGAACGTCTCATTATTAGTTTTTGTATTTCATTAAGTTCTTTATTTTTCTTTGTGCGACCAACCAGGTGATAATGATCGAGGGCTGCAGAGGATAGGCATAAGGTGGTAACGGTCATCGTATCAAGGGATTTCAAGTATTTTAAAGATAGAGGTGTTGATTACCTACAAAATTGAGGGCTTGTGGGGATAACAAGACAGACATACTGATCATCGTATCGAGACCTTGCAGGGATAGCAAGACAGACATATCGATCATCATATCGAGGGCTTACCAAGGTCATGGTAAGACATACCTCTTATCCTAGGTGAAAGGTTAACACTTCTCTTTAGGATAAAATAATTTTAATATTTTTACATTTCCACTGTTGTTTGTTTTAGAAAGGGAATTTTTTTGTTTCCATTCTTCATTTCATATAAATTTGTAATTTTTTCAATTACAATCATAATATTACATATTGTATCGATATATTCTATACACTCTATGGTAGAAACTTTCAATATTGTATTACTCTGATTATTGTATTCATTTGAATACAATTGATTTACTTATCTTAGAGTATTACATTGTATCATATATTTTATATCCAAGTCATTTGTGGTTATTTGTATTTGTTGTGAATTTTATTAGTTTTAGATCATTTAAACTAATTTCTTATGTGTTTAAACACACAGTTTTTAAACCTACAATTCACCCCCTCTTATGTTGTTCCATCTAATATACATATACATATATACATCAATCCAATAATTGGTATCAGAGAAGGTTTCCAATGAATTGTGTTTCTATTACAATTTTCTGTTTCAACTATATACTACACTAACGTGTGAAGTGGAAAAGATTTTTTTTATTAGATGGCAGGGATGAATATTGGATAAATTGACAATCTAAATCCAACTAGACCACCAATATTTTATGGGAATTATTATGTGTACCGGAGAGATCGAATGAAGATATTTGTTATAACACTAGTGTAGAATATTTTATTATGCTTACTAGAGGTTATAAAATTCCTGACAAAGAAGTCAGTACCTTCACCAATCAAGAGAAGAAATAATATCAACAGAATTACAAGGTACGCAATACTAATTTTATATGAATGGAAAATGACCAAACAAATAATAAGTCAATATCACTTTAGTCTAGTCTATCAACATGAAAAGCATAAACTTTGCTAAGTAAAACTACTTAAAAACATTGTAAAAAAATTGTAAAAACAATTAGTTGAAAAATACCTATTTTAATTATTTCTACTTGGATGAAAAGTATTTCTAAACATACCCTTAAATAATATGATATGAATAAATGGTTCACTAAAAAACCGACGATAATTACTGAATTTGGTGTTGTGAGACTCCCCCAATAACTTAATAACTTTCTTCCCTAAAACCATATAAATAAATCACATTGAAATTATACAACTCTTGGAATTCCAATTTGAGACTCATTTCATAAAATGACCACTACTCACAAATTCCAAAAATTCAAATTCCATCTAAAATTTATAACTCACTAGGAATGTGGTTTAAAAAAATCTCTACCATAGCACTTATCATTCCCAATAATCCTCCTCATCCTTTCAACTAACACAGATGACCTACCTTGGTCATCTGATTATATCCAACTTGTTGTGTTTTACTATGGAACACTCAGTAACCTTCAATTATGAAAATCCAAACATTGGGTGTGTAATTCATTAAGGACAGAGCCACCACTCATCATCATCATTGAAAAATTATTATAGTTCTTACCCATTCCCTTTTATCCAAAGACACTATATTTACATCAACCGATTCATCCTTGAGATTATAGTGCTCTTGACCATAAAACTCGGTTGGTAAAAGCTGATTTTGGGCCACGATGCTCTAAAACAACAGAATTGCAAATCAAAAACTCATATATAGTGGTTATAAGGCATGATCTATATGATTTACATATCACTATATCGAATTATATGCAAATTCACTAGTCAAAACTCTTCTAGATGATAATTCTCAAAGTATCTTGGCTTCAACCACTGACATGTTATGTCATTACTGCTCAAAAATGATGTATCAACTCCTCAAAGGCATCTTAAGATCCTTTAGTGAGACCACTAAATTTTATACTCAATATTAAGTGTAATTACATAGTTGGTTCACCAACCACACAAACTAGTTGTCGTTCTCTCACCCTAAGAACTGATGCCCCATAAATCTGACTCATTCTCAGACCACATCAAAATCATCTTGAGGATGGTTCCAATTTAAGGAATCCATCCAACATCACATCAGAATTTTATATCTAGTGTTTATAAAGAAACTAGATAGAACCCATTTCACCAGCACACCAACACACTAGTTCCACCTTTACTCTCCAATAACTATTCTCATCACACCCATGACCATACCCACATGGGGTTGTTCTTCCTCAACACACATTCCATCATTTACTTCCTGTAATGTCTGGAGAAGATCATCCCACTCATTCCTGAGTGCTAATGTGAAAAATCAGTCCCTATAAGTTTTGTACCATCAAGAACAACATCCTTGGAACCCACTAAATTTCTATATATAATGAGGTTCACCCCCTCCATAAGCAATGGTGCACTCCCCACCACATATATTTACTTATAGAAAACCTTAAGTGCAACCACCAAATGTTATATCATCATATGTGTGTCACCTACCGAAATCCACACTTACCACCATAAACTCTTGACACCACTCCATTCATGTTTTCATTATCATCACATAGGCATAACCTCTCATCTATATCAAAATTTCTGGTTTAAAAACCATTAATAATCCCATCATAATTCCTCCCTTACAATAGAGGATAAGGCACAACCTTGGGTCAACCACATCATAAAATCCAAACTCATATCCAACATCACCTTTCACCATAGGGGAAAATTTCCAATTTAATAAAAACTCTTATTAAATCATTCTTGTAAATATTTATCGTGTATTTTCTCCGAAACTCATAGACAACCTCTCACTGACCAATAAAAAATTGTATCGTGTATTACCCGCATGTGTACCACCTCAATCTCATCTGAATTCTATGGATGTATACTCCAATATTACCCAATTACACATCCTGAATCATTCTTCCATGAGTATCAGGTCTTAAAATCCATGTTCATTGGATTATACCACTAACCATGCTCATTAACATGTCAATATCACCTACCTAAAAGCACCCTTGCTGATAATCTTCAAAATAGGGCATTTCACATATGCCATAATCCACTACATGATCCACCACCCACTAGAATTTTCTTAATACCTAAATCATCTACCCACACATTCAGAACTCCAATGAAGGCGCATACCAAACCAATAGGGTCAATTATCCTTCCAATTCTACCATCAAAATATATTATTAATACTAAAACACTACTATCGAGGTTATTTTATTAGGAATCCCGAAGGAATTATATGTGACTATACAATATACCATGTAGAATATCCTATGAATCAATCTCAACCCAAAGTACCAACACTTGATTCCCAACTCTAAAGGTAATCACAAGTCTGGGGTAACCCCTATCTCAGGTTACCCTCATATATCATATCTCATCTCAAACATAGTACTCAGATCACTAGCATCCCAAGTAATATCTCAATGGAACTAAGCTCTCCCACCTATCACATGAATCATAGTTCACACATAGGTCATAGCTCATGAGGTACACCTATGATCTCATCTTACCTTCATTAGGAAACTCACAGAACTAAACACTCATTCTTGTGTTATCACATACTTATATATACATATCAAGCAATACATTTCAGTTTATAAAACTACTAGGGGACTCATCCTCACTAGGAATCCTCATATAAGACTACCCCCTCAAGAATCATGATCTAAGGTTATCCTTCATTGGGAATCCACATAAGGTATCCACCAACAATTTGATTTCCATCTCATATATGAACATATATACATATAATGACATCACTCTACCATGATCCACATCGATTATACCATGATCATATGATTTAGTTAAGTAGAATTCCACTAATAAGATATATAAGATCATATCATATAGGTTTTTGTTGAATCATTAAATAACCGAACCTATTTCTCTCAAAACTAGTACCAAAACAACACACTAAGGGTTCATAATTGAGGAATATAATTCATGTACCAACCTACTAGGGTCCATATACATCCCTTAAATAGAGGGGATTCATATCTAGAAAGGAGGATCTCATCATAGTTCCACATGACCTATCATCATATGAAAAATACTATATGTACTAGATAATTAGAATGTCAGCACCATGTAATATGGGAAACCTCCATATAATTTCTTATTAACACTATAAACAAATGAACCCTTATAATCAGCGATATCAATCAGATGATTTCATACATATTTCATGTAAATCATTTATTCTAAATATGATTCATGAACATGGCCTCTTACAATTGGTCCAAGAGCCATAAACTATAATAAATCATAACATCTCAAATATAAAGTGCGTCACAGTAGGTGAAATTAAACAACTGAAAAAATGGAAACCTAGAAAAAATTTCTAATATCCCTGGTAACATATAATTGTAATCCAGGATGGTGATCATGAAACACCAGTCTGATATCTATTAGAAGCTTCAACACATTCCTATATTACTTCTTTATCATCAACCCAAATATTAAGATAACAAAATCTAGATAAAATCTTTGATATTAGTAACATAAAATTTGATACCACTTTTTTAATATCCTTGTCCCAGTTCTCTCTGAATAGTAACTATACTGGGTCAATACGTGGCCTTGGGTATTCCTCATCATAAACAAGACATGGATGACTAACAAAGGGGGATTTAGGGTATTACTATGGGTATACTATACCCACATATTAGAGTGTGCAATAGTAGTGGAAATATACCAAACAACACAAACAATAATAAATCATAGTATATGGAATAAATAAACAAGAATCGTCAATAAAAAATTGATATGGAAGAAAATAGTCAAAAAAACCCATGGTCATGCTAGTATAAAATGGCTAATCATCCACTAGGCTGATCACATATATAGAATAAATAAAACTATAGAATACACTAAGGCTCTACTACCGTCCACAGGACATACCTCATCCTAATCACCAATCTCATTCGAGATATCCTCTTCAATTGAGTTATTTCAAGTGTCCGGCCAATTAGAACCCACGATTATTGAGGTCTACTCAGGTACCCTGTGCCATGGCCGCCCAAAAATGATGTGAGTACAAATTGTTAGGGAACCAATAATGTAGTCTAACACATAGACAATGAATTAATTATATGTGTATGTGACATAATCTTATAAATAAATAAAATATAGTTCAATAGTGAAAATAAAATAACCATCGTTAATCGTCATGTTCTAACGTGACAAATAGGATCAAATATACCTGATGCATCTAGTTTTGGAGTATCTTTGAGAATATCAAATAATCATTCCAACTCATAATAGTTGAAAACACTAACCTCTATGAATTTATTCTATGAGGTACATAGTATCAGGAATAAATCTAACCAATAAGTGGTGATATTATTAAATACAGTAGTCCTAATGCATAAATCCATCCCCTAGAAGATAATCCTAGGAAATCAATCAAGACAGTTTATCATTACTAGCTACTAAGGGTGACCCAAGACAGTTATAAAAATCAAGAATCATCATTCAAATCTTAGGGGGGGCCCTAGATCATCATGATCATCTAGAATCATTGTTCACCACTAAGAGTTAATCATAAGAGATCAATCATATTAGGAATAAATGTGAAATCCTTAGGGGTGACACTAGGAAATGCATATAACCAAAATTATACAAGATGGGTCCTAGTAATCCTAGAAATATCATAAATAATGGAAAACTCTTAGGGGTGGTATGTTCCCCCCATGATAAATCAAAATAATAATTATAAAATGGGTTTGCTACTTGCCTAAAACCATCTAACATAAATGTGATTGGACACTCTAGAATGCAACTTGAAATCATCCCCATGGCCATATATAACATACATCATCTATCAAAGTTCTAAGGTGACATGAACAATCAACTCTACAAATTCCCACATGCACCCTCTTAGGGGTCAATATATCACTAGGGCACCCTATGAGGTCCTTTAGGCCACAATATTAATTGGGCACCCACATAGTAATGTATTGTAATGAAACTTTTTTTTTCATGTAATTGGGATGGTCACATATTTGGGGAATCATATTACAACTATGAAATAAAAAATGTATTTATGTTTATGTTAGTAAATATTAAAATTCAATAGAATTATGAATCCATAGCAAACAGAGAATGTCATTAAATTAATAAATCCAAATTAGTAATGTTTACCTAAAGTGAGATTTTAAAGGTTTAATGATTTTATCCATGAAAAATAATTTTTATTTCAATAAAATAGATTCTATTAAAACTTATTTATTAAATTAACATCAATCAATGTAAATATTTTATTTCATAAATATTAGTTAAATCAAACAGTATAAGATATATTCTTGAATGATTGAAAATATTCTTTAAAATTTAAATAATAGAAAACATTTCCCATTAAATAAGTTACATTTCAATGAAGAGATAAAATTTAGAAAAATCTGAATCAATCCTAAATGATTGAGAATAATAAATTCTATCAATAATGTATTCTTCTGCACCACATAATGAAACCAAATTTTTTCTTAAAACACCATAATGTTGAGGTATTTCCTAGAAAATTATTGATTATAAATGTTTATTTCTTAACTATATTACAACAACCAAAATCAATATATCATTTAAATTTTATCACAAAAAATCAATTTTTCCTCTAAAATATATTCAAAGGATTATATAACCTTAAACCTATTTTATTTATCTCTTTATATAATTTAAGCCATATTATTTAAATACAAATTTAAATATTTACAAAATAAAAACTGAAAACATTATACATATTTTAAGAATTATTTAAATAGATTAGAAAAAAATCAAATATATATAATGTTCATCACATTGATTCACAACATAATATAATACTCCAACGATGTCAAATATTTTATCATCCAACTGATTTGCAATGTAATATTCCAAAACAATGAAAACACCAATAGCTATATGGATGAATTTTTCCGATGATGATGATTAAAAAGAGGTGTATGTCATTAAATATAGGTATGGTGAGACTATTATACCTCATAGAAACATGAACCAACATTGGGATTGATATATTGCAGGTCACACAATACAAATGAGGTCCTAAGGAGACCCACATGATATCAGGGAAAATGATACTTAAATATATCTTAAAAACAATGAATTTCGGGTTGTTTTATTATTGTATAGTGGAACTAGAATTTTTGGTATACACAGATGTGGGATGAGAAGGTATTTTGGATAACTGAGGGAAATCAGAGACAATAAAAAACCTCGATTTCAATTTAGCCATGGTTGAATTCTAACCTTGAATCGCTTGAGACTTGGATTCGAGCCTTGGAATTGTTAGAGCATTGAATATAGCATAGATTTAATCTTGGATTCACCAATAAAAAACACCAGTGGTAGGTCACATCAATGGAGAGGTTTGAATATCGTGATATTGTTTGTGATGGTTAGGGTTCTTAAAACAGATCATGACACTTTTATAAGGGCTTCAAAAAAAGTCCTAATAAAGATATCTTTTTTAGCACTAATTTAATAAGTGATGATAAAATTAATCTTTATCAGTGAATTCTTTAGTGATGTAAAATAATTATAATATTTTATTAAAAAAATTAAATCTTTTAAAAAAATGTATAATTATTATATATAATTATAACACTTATTACAATACTTTTATGAAAAAATAATTTTATAATTATTTGAATATATGATTATTTATTTATAATTATATAAAAAATTTATAATCAAATAATATGTATTTATTTATAATTATAAATGTATAATAATAGTAAATATAGATTTATAATTTAATTTTTTTATAAATATTTTTTTACAAATGTATTTTTAACATTATTAAGGAATATTAAATCTTAAGTTCATTCATGTTAAAAATGAGTAAAATAAATTAATTAAATGAGTACAATATTAAAAACTAAGATATATTTTATTAACATAAATCTTAAAAAATTAGATACATATTTAAATAAATATTAATGCATATATTGAAAATATTAAAACATATTAAATAAATATATATAAATTAAATAATATAAATTAAATAATATAAATTAATTAAATTCTAAAAAAATTATATGTGTGTGTGTATGTATATAAAAATTCTTTAATTACATATATGTAAAATCAATATAGTATGTTTGATTATAAATTTAAAAAAAATCGATATTCAATTATATCCCTTACTCAGTGCAATTACTTAGTATTTTTAATTCATATTAATTTTTAATTATAAACATCACAATATATTTTAATATTTAGCACAAATCAGAAATAATATTTTGTATTATATTAATGATATTTATATACATTAATATATATCTATATATTTAGTATATACTATTTATTAGCATTATCAATAATCATTAAATTAATAAAATGTTTAATATTTTTCTCAATTTAATTATTTTTATTATTATTTTCATTAATTTTCTTTATATATATATATATAATTATATATTAAATTCATAATATTTATTATTATTTATAATTTATATATGGTATAATCATTTATTCATCTTTATCAATAATTATTTAATTAATATAATTTGTAATTTCTTTTCAATAAACTCATTTTTTATTTAATAAATTGTTTCATTTTATTTATTCAGTACGTTGTCAGTGCTAAAAAATAAATAATAAAGGATTATGTTATGAGCATTAAATATATAGTTTTGATAAATGGTACCTTTTATCAGTGCTAAAAACAAAGACCAGATAAAGGGTTCAATTTATCAGCACTAGCTTTAGCATTTATAATGATGACATTTATTAGTGCTTTTTTCAAATACTGGTGAATACCAACACTATTAAATTATAGTTTTATAATTTTCATATTTGGAATAAAAATTATTTCTAGTTTATTCTAATTTGAACTTTATTTTTAATGAAAATTATTAATCAAAGAAGTTAGAATAAATTATAGCGATTAAGAAAAAAATGAGTTTACAAAGTGACTAAAATTCATATTTAAGAAAAAAATGACCAAGTAACTTGTACAACACCCATTGGATGTACATATTTAGACCATATACCATTTATTGTAAACATTGATTCATCATTGGGGCCTTTTGACATGAAAAAAACAAGGGTGTAATTCAATCTTTCAAAAAATTATAAGTGTGCCACTCACCCCACTTATAAAAGGATTTTCTCTATAATCTCTAATTCACACATTCAAACCAATTTGTATCATCCAATAACTAACCAAAATACTCCCCATTTTCAATAATCTCATCCTATCTGCCTTATTTTGCGAATAAATACTACTTAGTAAGGCATTGGCAAAAACCTAAGGAGGATACCCAAAAATAGGTAATGTTCTTATAAAAGAAGATTTCTTTTATTCCATTCTCCTCCTACTTTATTTTATATTATAAAATTATTATATAATAACCTCAATATCTTAAATATACATATATGGTGTTATATTAAGGTTAATACCTACAACATCAGACACTTTCATCAAATGGTTACAGAATCATCATTCGTGTGTACGAGGAACTACCGCCACAGGAATCGATGTCGTTCATTTTTTCAATACCATCATTCAAGGTTGGGAATAATTATGGATTTATAGTTTATATAAGATATATAAGATATATATATATACATATATATATATTTCTTGAATGAGTATATTAGGTATACCTTTGTGATTTTCATTTTGTGGGAATATGATAACATTGCTCGTGTGTACGATGGAATATGGCCTCATGAAGTGATGAGATTCATTCACTCGTTACATGGAATGCATTAAGGATGATATAAATAAAAATATGTGATATAAATGAAATAATAATGATACTTTAATAACATATATATATATATATATCATTTAATTTTATTTCTATGAATATGGTAAGAAAATGGAAACAATGTTCATGCGTACGTATGACCTACTATCTCCATAAATGATGTATTTTATTTCCAATCACCAAATTTAATTGATTAATATATATATACATATGATAGATAAATCATTGTTTAAATTTTTATATGAATGAACCATTATCAAAGTAAGAGGAATAATAAATAACGAGTAAAAACATACTTAAAAACAAGGCAATTAACCCCCAAAACAATGAAAATAATGAATGATTATTTATAAATAGGTGAAAAGATGTTATAAATAGATAATATATGACATTATAAATATTAATATGTTCTTTTATAAGAAATTAAAATACTTAAAACCATTATACATGACGTGAAAGAGTGCTCAACCAAAAATTTGCGTAAGGAAAAATATTTCATCTCAATTTACATTCTATTGAGACTTAATTATTATTATGAACCAATTCACTATGAGGTAAACATACCGATCCTTTGAAATATATTGTCATGAATAATTCATTCTTCATAATATTTTATGTTTTAATTTTAATTATTTAATCCAATGGTATTTGATTTGAAAATTACTAAGTGATAAAAGTTATTGTGAAATTTAACTTTCTTTTCTGATCATCAACATTTTCTTGAAAAAATAACTTTATTATAATAATTGTACATTTAAAATTAAATTTTTATTAAATATAAATATTCTTGTGTAGTTTATATGATTATTTAGTAAATCATATTCCATTTTTAGATACATTTTTTACATTAAAAGTTATTTGATTAATTGGGGAAAATTGATAAATTCGTTTCCTGTACTCAATTCAGTTATTTAATAAGAAAAATTATTTATAAATAAAATCTATTAGTATATATATTTATAATTCTTTGTACTTGTATGAAATGGGTTGGGGACTATTTAAATTAAACCCATCGATTCATTATTATTCTCATTAGATGAATTTGTTGGCCAAATCATTTGAGTTTTTACCTAGTATTTTTAAGACATATTGTGAAAGGTCTTGATGGTAAAGGATTCATGTGCTTGGGAAAAATGAAGTCCAATATTTTAGAATTTCATTAATTGATTATTCAGTTTTTATTTTTTTCCATGATATTTTTTCTACGACATTATCTATTGATTCATTTCATGATTATTTTTTTAGTTAAATGACTTATATTACAATTATTTATAATTCCATATTGATTATTTCTTATCCATATATTTATGCTAAATGTCTGTTCAGTTATCTACCATGAAATATTGATTATGATTATTGATTAATGATATCGTTCATTTTAATTAACTCTTATTTAGAATTTTATCTCACCCTTATTTTATTTCATTTCCCCAAGACATGAAGATGAATTCTCAAAATGAGTTCTAGGATGTTGAGCTTTTACTTTTTTTATGTTTTGGTATATTTTCCAAATGTAATATGTGTATCATGTATGTAATATGGTTTTACAAAAGTTCAAAACTATTCATTATTTTACTATATGAATCTTTTATCTATACTTACGTAATAAAGTAAGAAATCAACTCTGGGATATTGGTGTCGGAGTTAGTTGGTATCATAGGAAGTTTAGTAGAATCCTAGACAACTATATTTAGTAAATCAATGATTAGAGAACATAACCCAAATATTAAATTTAATTATAAGTATAGGAGATCATACTAAATGTTTGGTAAGTTATATATTATATAGGTATTATTTGAAATACATCCCCATCTTGATACTACATGTGGATGTGGTTCTGACACAAATGTACCTATAGTGTAATAAATCTAAAAAGGGTATGTTGGGATTGAATTGATATTAAACTGGTACATGAAAATGGGACTTACTATACACCTTGTTGGAAATTATTGAAGGATACACTTAGGATAATTTACATTTTCTTTAAAAACAATTATGAGGAATTTACAAGTAAAAATATCCCTAAAGAAACCAATGTTTAGGATTCTAAGATTAATAGTGCATAAATTTTTCATTTGTGTTGATACTTACACCATATTTGGAATTATACATTATGATTTAAAATTAATAACATTATGATATATGTTAGTATATGTAGTTGTTTTGAAATGGTGTTTGTAAGGAAGAATTGTATCAATACACATGGACAATGTAGAGATTTCCCTGTTCAGGAGAACTATATAGCTAGTAATGGAATGGAGAAAATTAGGTCTATATTATGGAAGCTTAATGAGGTTATGAAAAATAACTTTTTTAGATGGACCAAAGTATTCCATAGTGGAATTCTACCATGTTGGATTTCTATATGCGATAGAAACCCCCATATTTTAGTGGGACAACTAATCCAATTAAAGGTAAGAAAGAGATTTAGTCTATGGAGAATATATTTATAGATTTGTGATGCATTGAAAAAGAAAAGGTTACACTTATCACGTATTTTATAAAAAGTTATGTTTATCAATGGTATTTTTTGATCCAAAATACTAGATATGAAGAAGAAATATAACTCATGGAATGGAAAATTTTTTAGGATACATTCTTAGATTAAAATTTTCTTCATGATAAACAAATTTAGATTAAAAGAATGTTCTTTAGATTAAATAAAATTGATCAAAAAAGTTTCACTAATTATGAAGATACATTTACAAGTTTATATCGGTATTCCACATATTACATATGAAATAGAGAGTACAGGATTGAACATTTTATTGGAGGGATTTAGAAAAGCCTCTGAAGGGTGATGGTATCTCAATTTTTTCATACAATGATATAGTTTTATGTACCATAAAAAATAGAATGAATTATCTAGATCCTAAATGTTCAAGGGAAATCAATAGAAAAGAGGTCATCTGAGCACTTTGAAAAATGAAATGCATCAAATAAGAAGAAGAAGAAGAAATTCCCAAAGTGAGAAAACTGTATAAAGAATCACCCTAGAAAATTATTAAAGAGTATAAGAGTTTGATATATGTGTGGGGAAAATGGTTATAATGTTAAATAATTTAAGCGGAAGGAGTAAAACACCACTATATAGTGTTAAAACTATAAGGGGAAGTGGGGATATGAAAATGAATTCCTCAGTCATCAAGGGAATATTTTATAGAAGAGGCCAATGAGAGATGAAAAAGCTTATGGGATCACTATAGCTAAGGTATAAGTACCCAATGATGTGGTGGAATGTACATTAATCCTATACATAAATTTACCCAATGCTTTATTTTATCCAATATCATCACACTCTTATATATATACCCAGTTTTCAAAAAAAAAGACATTTCACTTTTGATTTAATGACGGAGATTTCAATAGAAACTCCTAAGGGGAGTCTCAATGAAAAAAAGATGGGTTGGGAATTCCCCATTGTTACACATAAACATGAATTATTTTATGACCTTATTATCATACCTATGGTGGAATTCAATATAATACTCGATATGGACTTAATTTTAATGTATTATGCAAATATTTATGGCAAGAAGAAGGAAATCATGATTTGTGAGGAATATATAGAATTAATTACCATTATATCTGAAACGTCATCATCAGATTTTTATGTTGATCCAACCCTAGTAGATCTACAGAATGAAAATCTTGGGGAATAAGAGAAAACAAAATATTAGGAAGAAGAGTTTAATATTCAAATTGATTATGTACCTATAATATATGAATATATTTATGTATTTCCCAACTAATTACGTAGACATCCCCAGGATAATGAAGTTATGTTTTCCATTAATTTAATACCTAATGAAAAACCAATATCAAATACTACCTATAGAAAGGATAGTACAGAATTAGTGTATTTGAAGAAAAAACTAGAGGATTTCAATAATAAGGGATTTATTCACCCTAGTGTTTCACCACGGGGAGCCCATGTTCTCATCATTAATAAGAATGATGGATCCAGATTTTGTGTAATGATTATAGAAAATTCAGTGCTATTATGAAAAATAAAAAGTATCATATGCCTCACATTTATGATCTATTTTATCAAACTGCAATGATCCCAATATTTTCTAAAGATAGATCATCATTCTGGGAATCATCAATTGTGAGTAAATAAGGATGAAATTATGAATACAACATTTCAAATGAGGTATAGATATTAAAAGTTTATAGTAATCTCATTTTACTTGACTAATGAACCCTCTATTTTTATGGATCTAATGTATTGATTATTCAAGGAATATATTTTTTATTTTTTTTGTGGTATTAATTGACTATATTTTGGTTTATTCTAAAAGCTATGGGGACTATGATAATCACTTGTGGATCATTCTTGATATTATTAAAAGGAAATAGTTATATGATAAATTTAGTAATTGTGATTTATGGATTCAGTAAGTTCATTTTCTTGGATAATGTTTCTATAAATATAGAATCAAAATTGATCATGAAAGAACAAAGGAATCTAGAGAATGGTCTACACCAATAAACATTTTTGAGGTATGTAGTTTCATTGGTTTTTTAGGTCACTATTGGAAATTTTTTCATAATTTTAACCTATTAGATAACCCATTAACCAAAATTACAATGAAAGGGGATATTTTTGTTTGAAAAAATGATTGTGAATAATGTTTTGATGAACTAATGAGGATATTGGTCAATAGTCCAATTTTTACGATACCATCTTGAAGTGATGGGTTTGTGAAATATAGTGATGCATCAAAGAATAGACTTGGCCATGTCCTAAACAAAAATAATAATTTTATTAAATATGCATCAAGAAAATTAAATATTCTTGAGTAGAAATACCAAACTCATGATCTTATGTTTGAAGATGTGATATTTTCTTTGAAGACATGGAGACATTATATCTATAGTGAATGATGTGAGATATACAAGGATCATAAAATCTTGAAACACATCTTTTCACAAAAAGTGATCAATATGATAAAAAGGTGATGACTCGAGCTACTCAAGGATTATGATTTCTAAATAAACTACCAACCAGGGAATGAAAATAAGGTAGTGGATTCCTTGAGTAGGAAAGATCATGAAATTACGACCCAAAGAGGATTGAGCTGGATCCTATGTTCTTGGATCTAGTAAATATGGATATGGGAATTACTGAGTAAGGTGAGACATCAATCATTTTTTAAATGATTGAAAACCCATATTTATTAGATAAGATATTGAATTCTCAATCTAATGTTGAGAAAATTCTGAATAAAGTTTAATCATTGAATGATAGAGAGTTAGTAGATTTAATTTTTGAGGATGGTGTTCTGAAATTTGGAAGGAGATTATGAGTTCCTTCTAAACCTGAGCTAAAAAGGCAATTTTTGGATGATGCTCATATGTCAAATTTCTCTATACACTCTAGTAGCACAAAAATGGGTAGGGAGTTTAGGTAACAATTTTGGTGAGATAATATGAAGTGGGAAAATGTAGATTATGTGTCCAGAGGTTTGATTTTTTAATAAGTGAAATCTATGAGACAAAATTCTAAAGGATTCATGCAACCTCTTCATATTCATATATAGAAATAGTATGAAATTACTATGTAATTTTTCTTAGGACTACTAAAGACCCATAGAAATAATGATGCAATATGGGTTATCATTGATCACCTAACCATATATTCACATTTCCTAACTATAAGATAAGATTTACCTCATGAGAACCCAGACAAGATCTATATTATTGAGTTTTTTTAGAATTCATGGTGTAAAAATATCAATTATTACATATCAAGATTCCAATTCTATGTCAAAATTCTATAATATTCTTTATAAGACTCTTGATACTGAGCTTCATTTGAGCACCTACTTTCGTCCTCAAACTGATGGAGAGTCCAAAAGTAAAATTCGAGCAATTGAAGACCTGATAAGTTCCTTTTCATTCGACTTTCAAGGTATATGGGATCTGGATTTACCTATAGTCGAGTTTTTCTATAACAATAGTTTCCATTCAATCATTCAATTGGAACAATATGAAGCATTATATGGAAATTGATGTCACACTCAAACTAGTTAGGATGAAGTTGGGGAAAAGAAACTTATAGGCCCAATTTTTTTTAGATATAACAATGTAGGTAAAGGCTATTTAGGATCACATTAAACCATCACAAAGTAGAAAAAAGAGTTAGGATGATAATCGGAGGAAATATTTGGCATTACAAGTGAGAGATCATGTTTTCCTAAAATTATCTCCAAATAATGGTATATTAAGGTTCAGTAAGAAAAGGGAATTGAGCCTCAGATATATCAAACCCTTTGAAATTTTTCAGAGAATTAGAGTTATGGATTACCTTTTGACAATGTCGTTGAACCTATGAAAGGTGCACAATTTTTTCCATATATATTTTAAAATAAATTAAATTCCAGTCCTAATGCATGTGATCACCTCTGATTACATTGAGTTGGAGCCTAATATATCTTATTGTGAAGAACCCATCTAGATTCTTAAAAATAGAGAGAAAGTATCGAGGAATGAAATGATTCATATAGGAAAGGTAATCCAGGGGAATCAAAAACTGGAGGATGAAACATGGAAACCAAATGATATTATAAATAATAAATTCCCTAAAATTTTAGAAGGTGATGCCCCTGAAATTTTTAAGTTGAAATATTTGGAGGGAAGAATGTAACACCCTAATACTTTTCATTTTTTTCCTCTTATAATATATTTAATTTTATTGATAAAATTCATTACATGGTACAATTAAATAATTAACTTCATTTTTAAAATCATAATTTCAAATTTATCTTAGGGTGAATTTTTTGAATTTTTTCAAGAAGTGTCATTTTTTGATGAATAGTGAATATAATAGATTTT
The DNA here is from genome assembly GCA_963277665.1 of Viscum album. NCBI lineage: Eukaryota > Viridiplantae > Streptophyta > Magnoliopsida > Santalales > Viscaceae > Viscum > Viscum album. The sequence continues at coordinate 192,780,224 of OY728157.1, read as the reverse complement.
AATTGAAAACATCAATTTTTTGTAAAAAAATTATAATGTTAAAATATATTTTTAATTAGTGTTAAATGAAAAATAGATCAATTATACATCCATAAATACCATTTAGGTCATTGTAATCAAATTATACTGAATTTTAATATAAAAACATAGTAAACTTTTGAACATTTTCACATTAAAAATCCATTTTCTCATCCCGTCAATGTGATTAATTTTAAATTATTTATTTTCCACTTCAGTGGTTTGAATTTGGAAAAATGGATACCATATTTTGAATCTTCATTATTTATAATTTTGAATAACGTGAACTTAATTTTTGACCAAAATGATTAGTGAAGGAAGTTACAATTAATTACAATGATAAAATGAAAAACGAGTTTATCAAGGGAATAAAATTTAAACTTAAGAGCCCAATTTTATATATAAAAATTTTCAAAACCCATTTTATGACAATATTTTTACCTTATCCACTATATCCTCGATATTGGTACATATAGGGCCCTAGAGACATGAAAAAACGTGGGTGGAATTCACTCTTTCAAAAAATTACATGTGTGACGCTCACCCCACTTATAAAAGGCCTACACCCATTCTCTCAACATCGCACCTTAAAAAACAATTTTTAGTCCAATCCACACCCAAATAACTTTCCTAGTTTTATCCTCTCATCCAAGAAGCCTTATATTGGGTAGAAATACAACTCATAAAGCCATTTGTGTAAACCTATGGGGGATACCCAAAAATGAGGTAATGTTACTCTAAAAGATTTTTTATTTTATTTTCTTCTAAAACTCATTAAAATTATATTATACCATTATTATATAATAACCTAAGGCGAATACCTAAAAAAGAGGTAATTTTATTCTCAAATCATTTTTTATTTTATTTCATTATCTAATTCCTTCATTTTCTCTTATAAAAATCTTATATAATTACCTCAGTATCTTTATTATACTTAGATATTGTATTGTTTAGTGTTCTAATTGAATCTTTAAAAACTTTAATCAGATTAATTATGAAATAACTATTCTTGTGTATGGAGGACTACCGCCTCTTAAATAAATGTTGTTCATTTTTCAATTACCACCTTTCAAGGTTGGAATAACGATGTATTTTTAGTTTATATATGATAAATAAGATATTTATGATGATTTTATGCTTCTAGAATTAGTATATTATACATAACTTTATTATTTATATTTATTTATAAATATGATAATGTCTATCTTGTGTACAGTGGACTACCGTCTTATGAAGTGATGTGACTGATTCATGATTTACATGGAATTTATTAAGGGTGTTTTTAATTAAAATATGTGTTATATATGACATAATAGAGATACTAGAATAATAAAAATAATAAAAATATATATATAATTTAATTTTCATTCATTCAATATAGAAATAAAATGGAAATAATGTTCATGCATACGTTCGACCTACCTTCTCCATGAACAGTGTATTTCATTTCATATCCCCACATTTTATGGATTACAATATATATAAATATAATGAATATATATTATATTTATATCATGTTTTAAATTATATATATTATGAAATCATTAGTTGATTAAGATAAAAAAAATAACAATTCAAACATACTTAAAAAACAAGGTAATTAACACCCAAAACAATGAAAATAATGAAATATTATTAAAAAATGGGTTATAATATGTTATAAAAAGAACATGTATGATATTATAAATGTTAATATATTTATTTTATGAGATAATAACATACTTAAAACCATTATACATTATTTTAAAGAGTTTTCAACCAAAAGGAATTAAAATATAAGTTATTTCATCTCAATTTACATTACATTGAGACTTGATTGTTATTATGCAACAATTCAATTTTATGAGGTATATATACTCACCATTTGATACTTAATATCAATAATAATTCATTATTCATGGTTGATATGATTTAATATGAATTATTTCACACAATGGGATTTTATTTTAAAAATTAATATGTGATAAAAGTTATTATGAAATCTCACTTTCTATGGTGATTGTTAACTTTATTTTGAAAAAATCACTTTATTGCAACAAATTTTCATTGGATATTAAATTCCTGTTAAATATACATACTATTTTTTAATAGGTAAAATTATTTTATAAACCACATAACATTTTTACATATATTGTTTACATTGAATGTTATTTGTTTAATTTTAGAAATATTCATAAATATGTAACCCATACTCTATACGGATATTTAAAAAGGGATATTGTTTATGAATTAAATATATTATTTTATATATGAATAATTATTTATACTATCATGACATGGGTTGGGGACCATTAAGATTAATCTCCTTGATTCATCAGTAGTCTCATGATATGAATCAGTTATCGAAATCAGATGGTTTTTTACCCGGTATGTTCAAACTGTCTTGTGAAAGGTCTTGGTGGTAATAGTTACATGTTCCTGATAAACATTTAATCTAATAATTAATCATTTACTAAATTGATATTTCATATATTATTATACTACATTATATGGTTTCTATGATATTAACTATTTATGCATTTCATTATCAGTTTATTGATTAAATGGAATGTGTTTTAGTTATTTATCTTTCTATACTGATGGTGTCTTATCCAGGTATTTATGTGGAATTTTTTATGTTATCAACATAACCATATTGACTATTATTATTGATTTATTATACCTTACATTTTACTTATCTACTACTGTCCATTTTGTCTAACCCTTATTTTTTCCCTTCCTTGGGATATGTAGATGAATTCTTTGGAATGAGTTTCAACGATTTTGTTATTTTAATTTTTGTTATAATTTATTTTATTTTCCCAATATAATATAGGAATCATGTATTTAATTTGGTTTTCCAAAATGGAAAAACTTTCCACTCCACTAGAATTTGAATCTTGTATCTATGCTAATGTGATAATGTAAGGCACCAGATTCGGGCCACTGGTGTTGTGTTCACTACATAAATCATCAAAAAAATTCATAAGGATCTCCTTAATTCCATGGGTATTAAATGAGGAAGAGGTTAAGAGGAGGTTATCCCATGCATAGGTGAGGGAGGAAGATGATGGGATATCCTAATATAATTTTGGGATGTAAAATCATTCATATTCCATATTTTAAAGGGTCACATGGTTATCCAAACCAAGAAAAAACCATGTATACATTACTTTATGAGGTGAACAACCTCATAAGATTGGTTTATATAGTTAGATAAACCTGGATCTAACTATGAAATTCATTCTGAAACTTCTCACATGTTATTTCTACAACCATTTGGTGAATGTGCATCACACCCCATGCCAATCCAAACCCCATGGTTTCCTATGAAATCTATATGGTTAACTCTTATTCATGTTCTATCCATAAAAACTATTTACTCTCTTTAAAGAATAAACTAAAAACATCATCAAACTCAAGGTGATTCACGGTTTCCCCTAAACTGTGCACACCAAACTGTGCACCAGGTCACAAATCCTCTAAAATCATTAATTTCACATAAAGTTCCTAATATTCACCCAATCACTCAAGGAACATCTTGGGCCTCAAACCTTATAAAAATAAATTTACTTATAATGATCCAACACTCATAATTTTAAACTTCATATAAATTTTAAAAATGAATCATGTTTTTTAATTTCCAAAATTTAAATTTATTTTAAAATTTATAACTCACAATGAGAGAGGTTTTATAGAACATGTCTTTAAAATTTATTGAAATTGTGAAAAATGCATTAACTGATCTGTGATAACCCGTATCACATTAATATAATGATGCAATATTGGTAATCTTATCATGAATTTCATCATCAAATCATACCACTTCTATTTGAGAATGGGTAATTTATAAAGAATACATTTTGGACATTGATGCTCATCCTTTATCTATAGATAGTCAGATTTTCATTAAATAAACCCCATTATGTCCTTCTTCATCCTGATCCACCATATATATCTCTGAATATCATTATACATCTTGTTAAGACCTGGGTGAACATCCCATCATGAAGCATGTGAATCCCAAATCATGTTCTCACACATACTCATAGGTAATATAATAAAACAATAATCATTTATAACCTCATTAGATTATAGGTACCAATTATGTGAAATATCTCTACTATATATATTGTCCCACATCAAGAAGCAATTTGATTTAGATAAAAAACTCTCCTTAACCCTCTTATGGATTGTGGATGTAATAATTATACACATCAAGTTTAGTCTACCATGAACTCCTAAACATACTTGTGCATATCAATGAAGAGACACATAATTTATCACTCACTACTAGATATATACATATCATATGCCTATGTACCTATGGCTAATGTATTATCCCTGATTTTCCCCATTCCATGGTTATACACCATCAAAAATTCTAATGATTATAAGTTTGACACACCCCATCGGATGAAGGTGCATGTCCCTCTGTAAAAATATACACATGAGACTCTTATGGCCGGCGTATACCAAAAATCTCTCACCCAAAAGATAATGAATTAATCATCTAAAAATGTGGATTACCACATCCATAAATTGATCATTTATTAGGTAGTTTATCTCATGTGGATTAAACTATTTTGGTCCATAAGTGACCACTTGTTCATCTTGAATTAGAATTTCCTCAAGCCCGACTCCTAAATCATAACAATAAAATATATAATCCTTATAAAGCTTAGGTAAGATTAGTATTGACACAAAATTCAATCTCCCATTTAGCACCTAAAATTATCTCTCACAAGAATCAAACTAGAGGAACTTCACCTCATTTCTACTCAAGTCCATCATCATCAATTTAAAATAGGAGAAGTACTATATGAATCATCAGAAGTAACATATCAAGCCTAAGAAACTGAATATATTGATGATTTGTTTTGGTCATTAACAAGAAACAATAGCTTTATCCTTATCTGGTACAACTATTATACCCACTTCATATATCACATGATCAAAATAGATCACCTCAATGATCTAGAATTGAAACTTCAAGAGATTAGCATATAGATGATGCTCCCTTAATGTACTTATAATTATCTCTAAATGAAAAGTTTTCTTCTCAATTGAATAAGAGTACCAAATTATATCTTCAAAAAAAGTGACCATGAATGAGTCCATATAAGAGTATAAGTCCCCATTAATATAGGCTAAAAATACTATTAGTATGTTCCCAACCTGAACAATATCATAAGATACTCATGTAGGTTATACTTGATCCTAAAGGCAATACATGGAATTTTAGAAGGCCTCGCCCTCAACTGGTGGTAGCCTAACCTCATACCAATATTAGAAAATTATTTGGATCCGGTCATATTATCAAACAATTCTTCAATATGTGGAAGGGGATATATGAGTTATTAACCATAACATAATTCCACCTATGTTAGTCTTCACATAAATACAATGAGACATTCACTTTATTGAAAAAAAATATGAGCACTCCAAGAGGATGTTCTTAGATGAATAAATCCCTTTGTGTATAAACCCTCTAGTTGAGCTATGTTCTCTCACATAACTACAAGAGTCATCCTTGAAGATGGAATGGATTTGGGCTTTGTACTAGATAGAAGATCAGTTATAAACTCAATATCACACTTGGTTGGAAACCAAGAAAAATAATCAAGAAGCATATACTGGAAATATTGAATGGTTAGAGGAGATGCTGCCTTGAAAGTCACATCATATATTAGAGAAACACTAACCAATTAATTTTTAATCATCCTTAGCTACTGATTTCAAGGTCCCAAATGGACTACTTATAGATCCCACACTCTTACATGGGTATAATTGTCACCGTATAAGCACAAAAAAGGTACTCATAGATGATAGTGGTTGATGTGTTCTCAATAAAGAGCTAAATAATCCATCTTGGGAATCATATAGAAATTGTCCATATCTAACATGAAGAATTCCTAGAGGAATGTACGCTCATTGATCACAATGGAATACTCTAGAAACCTCTATATACCCTAGGATTCGACCACTAAGGTGTATCAATAAACAAAACCCAATTTATATATTGTATTTATAACACTATATCACTAAACAACTACTTGAATATAAAGTATTTTTATGAAAAAATATCAAATAAAGCAAAATAGGGGGTCTATTCCATAAGAATAATATATCTACCTATATATTTTTCACTTCCCTACATAGAAGGAATCTTCTCGATGAAATGAGATTGTCAATTAACCTATCCCTATGGTCCCATAACTTGAATCCCTTGAGGTACCATTACCATTTTTCACAACTACTGCTATGTACTATGATCACCTCTAAGTCTAGAACACCTAAAGGACTACCAATTTTCCAACTGTTATTGTTCCCTTAGCCCTTCCCCTAAATCCTAGGTCAGAATAGATTCAAAATCGATCTTCAATCACTATGAAATGACACAAAACCTTTTCATGTTCTATAACTACCCACGGTAGAAACACTCCTTCGATAGTTAATAATAATCTAGTTGAGCATGCCCCTAGTGTTTGCACTAATAATACTTGACTTTGAATCTCCCAATTAGAGTAAACGACAAACCGCTTCTCTTGTTGCTTTTTCTATCATCACCCTAGTGAGACTACTCAAATCACAGCTTCTTAATTCTTGATGATCTTCTTCAGGTCACAATAAAAGAAGTTTTTTTCCTAGATGACCTACCTTTTTTCTAGTTCTACTCAACAAATATGGTTTGATTCATGACCTCTAAAAGCATGTTAGCATGAATATTTTCAATTGGGAAAGAATAGATTACCTTATGTCATACACCAAATTCTTGACTCTAGTATCCTCATCATCCACCAACATGGGTGTGAATAGTATAATATCATTGAATAGAGTAGTATATTTCATCACAAACAAGCACCCTATACCAAATGTAGAAAATCCCATGATATGCTAGCCTTTATAGTCTCTAGGTTGAAATTCTCGATGAAATAAGACCACAAATCCTTCCAAATCCGCCACACATGTTTTTCTTCCTAGACCAAAATGTACCACTTGTGCTTTTTTGGACCCCAATGAGTATATGTATCAAGCTTAATCTACATCTCGGGGGGTGTCTTAAGGTAATCAAATTTTGGCTGCTTATAATCGATACAAAACTTAGGCATCTGTTGTCCACCCTCACCCATAGAAACTATTGTATTATACAATTCAAAACCATGAGTCAAGTTTTTCATGGTTGTACTATCCCTTAGTGACCCATTCTTCATAGATTGTAATCGATAGAGAAGACTCTCTCTGAGATACTAATCAATAGTTTGGATTGGTGTAAAATGTGACTCCATGTCTACTATTGGTGGGGCATGCTCATCTACACACTAGCTAAAGTGAAGCTCATCCTAGTGGCATATCAATCTATACACTGTCATGAAAATGAATCATAATATATTTATATCATATGTATAATATCATATTTTATTTTATGAAATAACATGAATATGTCTCTCTACCCCAAACACACCCCCTATGATAAAAGGGTCTTATAGAATAAGGCTTGAGTCTAGTGTAACCAACCCATTCCCTTGTCAGGTATGACCTAACAAGGGTCCTATAAAAGTCACAGGATATCAAATTAGTGGTCAATAATTAAATTTTTATCATGTATATTTTAACCATGAAGTTATATATAAAAACTATATATATGTTTTTGTTGACACTTTATGTAACCCAACCCTATATATTAACCACAATATCAATCACGGGAAAGAATTAAAATATAATTTAAAACCTAAATTCCAACAATGATTCATGAACACACTCCTCTTACCACACCAGACCATAAGTAAAAACCCATAAATCATAAATCAATATCAAAATGCATCAACTAGAAAATAAAACCAATAGTAAAATAAAGAACTAATAATAATAGTCCTATCCCAGAAAACTTGTACTTCCCACATATGTGTGTTGGATAATCCTATAATAAGATCAATATAAAGTCTTGTCAATATACTATCAACAATATGTCATTTAATAAATATTATGTGAAAATAAAAATAGTACTCTAATACCACTTTGTAATATACTTAATCTGGTTCACGTTCATTGTGACCGAACCAGAGCACCATGTTCCTCGAGAAAACCTCCTTGTATGTGAGAGGCTATAGACCAATAGAAATGGTTGATATATATCACATGGAGAGAATATAACCACATGTGTAGATAAAAAAAACATAGTTAAAGAAATATCATAAATTGTTCATCCCAACACAAAGGAAGTAAAGGGATAGATATCATAGTTAAATGCCATAAAATTTTAATAAATCAATACATTATATATACCCATAGATTGAATACACACCCAAGGATGAACAATATATCACTTCTCATATAAAAATAAATTTAAATGAGTTTTCTACATTAAATATAACTAGTTTAATGATCGATCACCATGCTAATCCATTAAGGTTAATTATCCATCACCAAACCAGTATGAATGTAAAATAAGTCATCATTGTTGAAGGAGGTATCATCAATAATAGGTAGATGATACACTTCCATTTTCATATTTAGGAGGATGATATACCACCATCTTATAATTTGGGTGGATGTTGAATAACTAAATCATCCCATCTTGGAGGATGATATATCACTGGTATCACTCTCAAAGTGGAAGGCATACCAGCATATCAAGTCCCAAAGTGGAAGGTGCACCATTAGTATTTTCCTGAGGTGGATTATGAACTAGTGGTATCACATATCAAGTTGTCCGTACACCACCAAAATAGATTCTTAGGTGGAAATCATAATACTGTAATAATTTCCCAAGTGGATGATTTACCATCGGGAAAACTCTCTTAAGTGGACAAAACAATACCAGTGAATGTTCTAAAAGTGGTGTATATACCATTAGTACATCATTATAAAGTTATTGAGATGCTAATATTTTGTTATTATATCAATGAATCATTGATCATTGACACTCTTTGGAGATGTATGAGAAACCCAAAACATGCTCGAAGTCATTAGTATACCTATATTGTACCATGGTGGGTGAGATACCACCCCTGACTAAATTTAGTGGATAAGATTCCTCCTTATAGAAATATTCCCAAAAAATGAATGATACATCAATAAAATTAAACTCAAGGCATTAATAAAAATGAAACAGATCAAAGTTTATGCAGAAATGTTTTTAACCCCTATCAATGTCTTAGTATTAGGCCATCCGACCTCTAGCCTAGCTCATACATAAGAAATTTCTCACTAAGGAATACTCACGGGGACAATACTATGCCTCTAGGTTTGTTTCCTAGTCAAAGAAACCCATCATGGGTTCAAAATAAATGTTTCAAACTTACTTCCATATAAAATATGGTCATTGGAGACCAATTGTGTTGATCCACACCACTCATAGACCACAAAAATCCTTCTGAAGTTCCATTAGTGACATTGAAATTTACGAAAACCAATTTAATTAAATTTTAAGGTGTACACAACAAAGAATAATTACCCACATTTCATACAATTTATGAATGGTATAAAAATTCATTCAGGTGACCAATGTATTTCCTACATAGGACTAGTAGTGTCCAACCCTTCGAAAATCACCCCCTCTACTAAAAAATAGGTCTTTAATATTGATATAAATGTATTTTATTAGTGAAAGAAAAGTACTGACTACATGAGCATAGTTAAAATACCTAGTTTGTAATCATCACTGATAAAGGGGTCCTTTATTGGTGTTAAAAAATAACTGATAAATGGATCCTTTATCATCTCTTTTAAAAGCACTGATAAAGGAACCATTTATCAGCGCTTATAGAAGAACTGATAAAGGACATTTTATTAGTGATCATAGAAGCACAAATAAAGTAGGCATTTATCATCACTTTTAATAGTGCTGATATATGTGGCATTTACCAGTGCTTTTAAAAGTGCTCATAAAGCTCCATACTATAGTGTGCTCTAACAACACACTGCAACACCACTACAATGTGCTGTAACAGCACACCCCAACACCATACACACACCATAAATAAAAAAATTCTGAATTCAATATTTAAAACAAATGAAACATACAACACAAACATAAAAGAAAAAAACTATATTATATACATTTCAAACATTGTCTTATTAAATTAAATAAATATAAATTGTTACATACATTTGAAAAATTTAATGTTTCTTTATATTTTAATCATATCCAAACTAATTCTATTTTGAACAGACCACCCCTGCTCATGAAAAAGAAGGCTCTTATATAAGAAAAATATTCTTATGTTAGTAATAATATAATGAAAAAATTAATAGAATCTCTTAATTTTACTAAAATGGATGTCAAATATAAATAAAAAGATGCGCTTGGAGTCATACCGACCACACCATGCATTAGATTGAGGTGAGTATGATTCTAACATGTCTTAAATGACTTGTGGATCATTTTCATAAATTATAAAAACAATATTAACATGTTTTCTAAATTTTGAGTACGTCATTTTTCTTTTTTACTAAAATTTCCTTTTAAATTAGAAACATACATATTTGACTCATTTTGATAACATCTTTTTTCAGTTTTGTGTGAAAATTGTTTTACACATCACAAATGAATTATGAATAATTTTCCAAAATTATATAGAAAATATGAGTGCATTTGATCTGCTTTCAGTGAGTGACACATTTTGAACAAAACTATAGGTTTTAAATAGATAACGGAATCTTTGAGTCATACCGGGCATATCGTGTATCAAATTGAGGTTTGGATGATTCAAAAATGTAAAAAATGACATATTGATTATTTCACTAAAGTATCAAAACAATATGAAAGTATTTTCTTGGTTTTGAGTAGAACAATTGTCCATTATACTGAAATTGATGTCAATTAAAAAAAGGATACACTTTGAGTCATACCAATTACATTGTGCATTAGATTGAGGTGACAATAATTCCTACACATAAAAAATGACTTATCGATCATTTTGCTAAAGTATCAAATCAATCTGAATTTGTTTTATTAGTTTTGAGTTATTCACCTTTCTTTTTTACTATAATTTCATTTTAAACTGGAAACACACACATTCAACTCATTCTGGTCACATCATGTGTAGATTTGATGGGAGATGAATTCATACACTTCCAAAATGAATTATGAATTTTTTAATAAATTATAAATAAATTCTAGTCATGTTTGATCAAGATTTAGTGAGTGACACTTGTTGATCTAAAATATCAATTTTAAACTGGTAACATACACTTTGTGTCATACCTGGGAAATCCTATATCATATTGAGGTTAGATAGATTCCTACATTTCATACATGATTGATGGGTCATTTTTATAAAGTACCATAACAATATAAATGTTTTTGTATGTTTTTTAGTAGGATAGTTGTCCGTTTTACTTAAATTTATGACAAATTTAAATAAAAAGATGCACTTTGAGTCATATCAGTAACACTGTGCATCAGATTAAGGTTTGGATGATTAACACACATCCCAAATGATTTATACATCATTTTCCTAGAATATCAAAACAATATGAATGTGTGTTTCTTGGTTTTGATTACGTCGCTTTTTTTCTAAAATGACATTTTAAAATTGAAACACGCACATTGATTCATACTGATCACATTGTGTATCAGATTGAGGTGTGGATGATTTATACACATCAAAGATTAGTTATTGATAATTTTAATAAATTATTTAATTAATTTTAATTCATTTTATCAGTTTTTAGTAGGCCAATTGGCATTTCTACTAAAATTGATGTCAATTTTAAATAAAATCATGCACTTAGGGTCATACTGGTCACACAGTGTGTCAAATTGATATGAGGATGATTCATGCATGTCTCAAATAACTTATGGATCATTGTACTAAAGTATTAAAATAATTTTATTGTTTTTTTTAATTTTTTATTAGGTTTGTTTGTTTTTTTTAAAAAAATTGATGTCAATTTTTAATAAAGACACACTTAGAGTCATAACAATCACACTGTGCATCAGATTGAGGTGATAATGATTCCTACACATTCCAAATCAATTATGGATTATTTTACTAATGTATCAAAAAAAAATATGTGTGTTTTATCATTATTTTAGTATGCAACATGTCTATTTTACTAAAATGTCATTTTAAACTTAAAACATGCACTTTGACTCATATGGATTTTATTATGTATCGGATTAACATGATAATGATTCTTATAGTTCATAAATTCTTTATGAATAAATACAAAAAATTTATTAAGAAAATATGATCATGTCTTCTTGGTTTTCAATGAGTGGTACTTTTTAAAGTCAAATGTCGATTTTAAACTGATAATAGACACATTGAGTCTTGTCGGGAACATTGTGTATTAGATTGAGGTGTGGATAATTATTAAAAATCACAAATGACTTATGTATAATTATATTATAGTTTCAAAACAATATAAATATGTTATCTCGGTTTTGAGTTTGTCAGTAGTCATTTTTACTAAAATTAATGTCAATTTTAAATAGAAAGAAGTAATTGGAGTCATACTGATCGCATCATCTATCGAATTGAGGTGAAAATGATTCATACATGTCACAATGTCTCAAAACAATCCTAAATTTCAAGGTTACCATGTTTTCCATTTACTTTCTTTATAGAAATTCCAACACTTCATGATAATCTATGAACAAACGGCATAAACTTGAAAAAATGAGTCCACCTATATAAGAAAACGATTATTATGACAAATACTAAAAAGAAATAAATTATACATAAATATGAAATAATATATTAATTATATTGAAAATGATTTTACTGTGAAAATATCAAGATTAAATCTATGATTGAGCAGTAGAGGGAACTTTAAGGAAAATGATAAATTTCAACACTATAGGGGTGAAAGGTTTTGAGGTGGAATAAGTATGTAGAAGTTTTGTTATCGGAAAACATGATAGATGGAAAAATAACCCCAACTCAAACAATAAAATCCATTAGTATGTGAAAAAAATTATTATGTGAGTAATATTAAAAATAAATAAATTAATCATCAATATGAAACCATACATTAATTCTGTAGACAATGATTTTACTGTTCACATACTGAGATTACCTTTGTAAATGAGCAAAGGCAACTTCCTTTATCTTCCAACAAATGTAGTGGAGATATCTTGAAATAAAGTGAAAAATAAAACACTATAGGGGTGAAAAGGTTTTGTGGGAGAAGAAGTCTATGGATGTTTTGTTGCAGAAAGGCATAAAATATGGAAAAACCACCCCAACTCAAACAAAAGAATCCACCTATATAGGAAAACAATTATTATATGATTAATACAAATATTATATGAATTAAACCTAAATATAAAACAATACATTAATTGAATGGAAAATGTTTTTACTATGAAAACATCAAGATCACCTCTTTAATTGAGTAGAGGTAGAATCATTTCTCTTTCTTTAAATGGAGTGGTGATAACTTTAAATAAAGTGGTAAATGCAATACTATTGAGGTGAAATAGTTTTGGGGGAGAAGAATTTTGTGGATGTTTTGGTGAAAAAAGGCATAAAATATGGACATACCACCAAAATCAAACAAAATTATCCAAATATATAATAAAACTATTATTATGTGAGCAATACTAAAAAGAAATGAATAAAACATAAATGTGAAATAATAAATTAATTCTATGGACAAGGATTTTAATATACAAACATCAAGACTATCTCTTTGATTGAGTAGAGACAATATCATTTATCTTCTTGTAGAGGCATGACACATGGATAGAAATATTCTAAAATAAATGAACTCTACAAGGAAAAATGAAAATAAAATGAACTTTTAATTATATAATTTTTTGGTAAAATAGAGAAAGTATATCGTGACATTAACTTTACATATTTCCCAAGTGTTTACTTCACTATAGTGTGTTCTTACAAGGGATTGGTAACAACATCATGTGTAGAAGACATTGTCTACATGATTAGTCAAAATTTTAATTTATATTTTGTTAATAAAGTAGAGAATATATAATATTACAAATAGAAACATAATATATTAAAAAACACTTTTACCTTATCATTGAACTCTCTTTATGTTTTAAAGGATTCAAGGATTGGGTTCCTCTATAGAGAATCAAAATACACTATTTGTGGTCCCCTATAATTTACAAGACATTATCTACATTGGTACTGACATGAACTAGTTACGATGTCCTAATGAAAGGGTCATCCTCGATTGAATTTTCATATGACTCAACATTTGATTATCTCTAGTAGGAAAATCGACCAATTCTTGTTTTCTGGATTAGAAAAATAAAATAATTTCACTAATTGTGATGCAATTATGAATGGATCATCTTTTATCCCTTCCACAATGAAATTCACCTTAATATGCCCATTTCATCAACTTTCACTCCATTGATATTGTCAACACATTTGAAACGGATAAGTATCACTTCAAATGTTATATAATCCAACTTTTATATCTCTTAGATAATGAAAAAATATAACATATTTTCATAAATTCGATTTTTATCCTTGGAACCAGATATGTGAATCGATTCATCCAAAATAATAAGACCAATATTGTGTATCATACTGAAGTCATCGTGTTCCTTTGTACAGAACATATAACCATGCATTACAAAACCAGTGTAAGATATAACATTTTTATTTGTCCCTCTATCTATTCATTGATGTCATTCAACAATTGAATTCATATTTTCATATAACTACTTATAAATTTGATATCTGAACCATCCTATAAATTGTTGATTATGTGTATATTATATCCCTCCTTCAAATATTGATGAATTAAAATCTCTAAGAATTTATTTGTGGGATTTAATGTATAGATCAACATCTTCACTATTATATAATCTATATAGGAATGCTTGCTCCCACTCTGTCAGGGTAATTGTAACAACATCTCTTCTAGAAGTACATTGACTCATAAGGTGTTAGCTATAATGAGACATTGTGAGACCAATTATTTCAACATATGATAGGTAATCAGCATGAAATTAAATATATTTTTCAACTATATATCATTATGCAATAGAAACTTTTGACTAACTATGATTCTTGACCTACCCTTTTAAAATCTTCATAAATCATTCAATAGGGTACATCCATATCTAATAAACCGGATGACATAGTTAAACTTCTCTAACCAAGTGAACTATCAGGTGGACATTATATCAAATAATTATGGTGGGAAGAACATCTATAATTCATATAATATGACTAAAATCTCTTTATTCATGATGAGAAACATCACTAGGTCTACAAATTTACTACAAATGGATTTGAAATATAAGTAGAGTATATTTAATATATGTCATAAATTTTGAGGTAAAATGCTTTGGAAAGTAAAAAAAAATCCTCCATCAAAACAAGATAGTCCTGTGATTTTAGTCCTCGTAACTAAAACTTATTCATTGAAATGATGTTATTGATAATTGAGTAATACTTGGAGGGAAAAGTCCACCTTTTACCCTTCAATTTTTCTAACTATTCCCTTATACCCATTTCAATCGAGTCCAATCTATCCTTGATTCCATATTTTTTTTCAAGAACATTTAGTAACATGATATAACACTATCAAATACCATTTTTTCTACATGAATGACATCAAGAAAATGTATATCATAAAAACAATTCTATTAAGGTAATTCAAAGAAAATTGGTCACTTCTTCCAAACTGATTTTGTATGGTTTTTCATAAATGGTTTACCAAAAATAGTGTCAATATTTTTTACTTTATTATACAGTTTATATATCGTTACTAGAGATAGTGTTATACCTTGTTTGATATTCCCATTTAAGGTTTTCATCCATGATCCGAATTTACATCATCAAGGTAAAAATTTCTAATGTCTTAAAGTCATATTTTTCAAGGAATGTTTCAACCAAACCGAGTTTGTGCATTTTTCACAAATGGGAAACCCCAACATTCCTTTAAAGCTATAGCCTGATAAATTTACATAAGGAGGGAAGTAAGTTATCATTCCATAAAACATGGAACTCAATGTGAATTATTCACTTCTATGAGAATCATACATTTTAACACTTGTATCCCGCTTTAATTTCAAATCATCGATCAAAATAGCCAAATAGACATCAATATCAATACCGGGTTTCTTTGGTCCAGTTATACGCAGAGACAACAAAATTTATTTGTTCTTCTTGCATAACCATGGAATAAAGTTATAATTTACCAACATGATGGGCTATGTACTATGAGTACTACTATGTATAGTAAAATTATTTATTAAATTTATAGATAATGCAAGACACAAGCTTCTGGGATCATTTCAAAATTCAAGAAACTTGTAATCAATTTTCTCCCACTAATGAGAATTTTATGGATGATGTAGGTTACCATATTTAATTCTTGTATATGCATGACACATTAATTGTCTTGTGGTTTTTTGATATCCATATAGTCTTACAAACTATGTAATGACAGGAAAGTGCTATACAAATTATGAAAGACATGATTTATTTTTCTTGTATCATTATGATTCAATGTTAGGGAGTTTTATGAGTGATTCATGGTCCCTGAAAAAAATTTGAAATCATCTAGAAAAGCAAGTATTTTTTTAGATATCATGCCCATTGAAATTAACATTTTTTATCACAATATATTTGGCATGGTAGTTTATTTTCATCTGGTAGAATATCATTCAGGAGACCAAGTTGTTTTGAAATGTTGTTGTCACTCCATCCATTTCTATCCTTAAAATTATATAACTTCAATAGAGATGACAATATTGTGTATTTACTACAATTGGTATATAATTGTTTCTTGGATCATCTATTTAACTCCTCAAACAAATTTGGAAAATCATGAAGGTTATATTCAATTTCCATTATCATTTCTTCCATGTGATCTACAACATCACATACAAAGGTATTCATATGAAATGATTAATAAACCATAATATCATCCCAATAAATGTCCACATTCAGATTTTCCCCATGTTTAGTATCGAATTTATATATTAGATCTATTCTGTTACAATTCAAATGTTCTTCCCACTCTTCTAGAAAAATATGTATTAAATAACAACAACATAAACATGGACAAAGGATTTTAGAATGTTCTTATGCATGATATTTTAAAAAATTGATGAACTCTTTAACTCTATCTTCATACTCATTTGACAAAAAATTAGCATGCATCCATTTCTGATTAATATCCATCCTATTGTGTTCATAAAATATTAATTGTGTACAATATATAAATAAAAAAAAAATATATTCATTATAAAAGGTGAAAGTTATAGATAATTGTAAAAAGTAAAACACAACCTTTTATTGTTTTTAAAAAAATTCTATGTTGAAGAAAATCGGTAATTGGATTTAAGAAAAGAATTACTCCATTATGGAAGGTTTTATCATATCAATTAATTTAAAGGTGAAAGTTATAGTCAACTCAACCTCATTTCATATTCCATGATCTATACCCACCCTTAATATTTTTTGGATGTTCAAAAAACATATCTATTATTTCTTCAAATTGGAGACACATGATATGTATATTTATTTATCACACATTAAGGAATGGGTAGTGGAGAAAATGACACTACTAAATTATATAAGAGCCCCTCCAAGACACTTTTATAAAAAAAATGATCACTACTACAAATATGGATTTTATTAGAACTAGAAAAGTCAATTAACACCACTAATGAAATCGTTGTTAATAAAGGGGGAGATAAAGGAGGGTCCCTTTTTTCAGTACTCAGAGAAGCGCTGATAAAGGCCCATTTTATCATATCTTTTATAAAGGTCTGATAAATGTTGAAAACATATTAAAAAAAATAAATATATGTATATATATATAATTTTTTTCAATTCTGGGGGGCTTCAATAGTGATTGAATCCCCCCTTTAACAGCGCCCACCACCCATGGTAGCCCACGCACACCCCAGGCCAGCTCTACCCAACCCCACCCCCTTTAACAGTGCTAGGCTCCCAGCCCCACCCCCTTTAAAGGCACTAGGTAATTCCCCACACCTGCACACACGACCTGCCTCCCCCAGGATTCGAACTCGAGACCTCTTGCCTGCATGCTTAAGCCTTTACCACTCCACCGTATTTCTTTTCTTTTAATTTGTTAATATTTCTATTTATATATATATATATATTTAGTTATATTTACTCATATATTAATATATATATATATATATTTGGTTATATTAATATATATATCTGTATATTAATATATATATCCATATATTAATATATATATATATATATTAATATATATATATATATTAACATATATAATATATATAAATATATATTTACACATATTAATATTTACATATATATTTAGTCAGATTAATATATACATATATTTAATTATATTAATATATATGTATCCTTATATTAATATATATTTATATCTATTTATATATGTATATTTAGTTATAATTTTTTATCTGTATATTTATTTGTATATTAATATATATTAATAAGATTAGTTTTAAATAAATTTATAAAATATTTCTTCTTATGTGTGTTTTTAAAAATAAATATATATATATAAATATATAAATATATACATACAACACACACACACAGAGAGATATATTATATGTATATTTGTAGGTAAAATTATACATATTTATATATATTTACAAATATTATATATTAATATGTACAATCAAAATTGCAAGAAATGGGGTCTCGAAAAACCTAACAAATCGGAGAGTCACTAAAAAAGGCATAACATCTATTCTGGGTGTTTGTTTCTGCTCTAGGAATATTCAATCCAAATATCATGGAATGAACTATGATAAAACAGGCATCGGAGGCCGAAAAGACACAAATATCAGATGTTATGCCCATTTTAAGAAAACTTTGACAGGGGTTTGGACATAGAAACTGAGTTTTGGAGGCCTTCTAGTTGTTTTTTGAGATTTAAGTGTCTTGTACATGAATCAAACTTTGTTCCAGTCATCCTTTTGAATAGATCTCTTCACTTCCTTTTATTTTATATGTGGTAGAGCCCAAACGGACACCCAAATCAAAAGTTATGGTCGTTTGAAGTTAGACTTTTTTTAGAGTTTTATAACTGATATATCTTTTTTTCCTATGATCTTCTAATGGTTTCGACTAGATGTTCCTATCATTTGTTTCACGAGATTTGATTTGACTAGTCACAACACTCAAATGGACAACCATAGAAATTTTATGCCTGTTTTAGTGAGTTGCTGGTTTCTTAGGTTTTTAGGAGATACAAGAGTTGTAAAATTTCATACGACAATAACTTCTACTCAGAGTGTTCCATTCGGCTCTACCACATGTAAAATCGAAGCTTGCAGAAAGTTACACACTCTAGTAATCACCAAAACCCTTTCTAGAATTCTTTGAGGTTCAGAAAGGACAAAACCCCCTCTGAATGGTCAAAAGTTTGGCTCCGGGGGTCTATTTTTCCATAACTTTTGCTGCAGTTATCCGCTTTGCCTCAACCACATATCAAATCAAATCTTAGAACCAGAACTACACTATGATGACCATTGTAACACCTTCTCTTATTCTTGAAGGTACAAATGTTTCTTAATCCCTACAAATGGCCATAATTGCTGCTCTAGAGTGTCCATTTTGGGTCTATGACATATCAAATTGATATAAATCATATTTAAAAAAATATTTATTATATTTATAACAATATAAATATAATTATATATCGATATATTGTTTTTTATGATTTTTTTTCAATATAAATATTTATCAGCGCTATGAAAATGCATGTTGATAAAACCTCCCTTTATCAGCGCTACTAAAAAAGCGTTGATATCATGGGGCCCTTTATCAGTGCTAAAAAAATCCCTCATAAAGGGTTAATTTTAACAGTGATAAAAAAAAGAACTGTTAAAAGTGACCCTTTATCATTTCTTTTTAAAGCGTTGATAAAGGCTCCCCTTTTCCAGCTCTTTATAGTGCTGATAAAGGGTGGTGCTGTAGAAACCCAGTTTGGGGTAGTGATATCCCTCAATATAAGCTAAAAATAATATTTATAATTTTTATCCATTATGCTTTTTATATGACTTAGTCTCAATAGGTTTTCCTATATTATTCAATTAGAATAAATATATCAATACAAGATACGATTTTATTTATTAAATTAACATTTTCATATATTTATTTTCCATTTAGATTCTTCAACTACCATTTCTAAATACTAATTTTCTAAATTAATAAAATAAAAATAAAATAATTATACTTATGTAATAAATATATTATAAAAAAATTAACTTCATATTAATTTTCATCCATTGATTATTACATGTTATTTTTTTGGGTCAATTTAACCAACAACATGAACGATGATATAAAATGATATCATGGATTATTATGAAAACATAATTAATTTTTTATTTGATATTTATAATGAAATTATTTTTTTATGGTTCTATAAATATAACATGAAAATTTAACCCACTCTTAATAATCCACCTTATTTTTTTCAAAAATTACCAAAACTAGCATGTTATAGATTCCGTGTTGGGGAACCATACCTAAAACATCCACAGAATGAACATGGAACATATTAAATCACAATGGAACTATAATTATAATACCTTTAGTATTGTGAAGAAGATGAAACCGTGAATAATGATGAATGACCGTGATCACTATATAGAAATAGATATGGAATAATTGGAACTGTAATAAACCAATGATCAATATAAATTAAAAATTAATAATTATGCTTTCATAGAATGATAAGGTATAGATGTATATTGTGAAATGATATACAATGATCGAACCATAAATTACTAATGTCATCATCGTACAAGAAATAAAAATTGAACAGAAAAATACACAAAAAAATAATCAGAAGGCATACATTGATAGGTTGACGAAAATATGCTTCAAAACCCCTAACTACAATAGAACATCAGATGTATGATGATTTTCGTGATACTGGAGCTAGTTGTTCGGTGTGATTCTAGTTTTGATTAAATGAGGCGGAGCAGCAGTAGTTGGTCGATTCCATAGAAAATATACAAATATTAGAACAAGTTCGCAAATGGTTATGGTTTTTTAAATATATTGAGACACTTTTATAAGCAGTTAAAAATATTAACATATAAATTGTCCATTTATCATCACATACGTTCTAACCATTGATAAAAGGAATATTTATTAGTGCATTATTAGCAATGCAAAAAGTAGGTCTTTATCAATGCTAAAAAAGCGCTACTAAAATCCATATATGTCAGCACTTTTTCAGCATTGATAAAGACCTAACTTTATCACCTCTTATTACTTAAGCACTGATAAGGATATATAATTATAATTATAAAAAAAATTGTGTTTATATATATATATATTTAATAATTATATATGAATATAAATATTGTAAATATATTCCTTTTTAAATATAATTATTATAATTTTATAATTATAGAAATATTTTTGAAAAATAATATTTATATCAAATTTTAAGTGCATGAATATGCATATATGTTAAAAATGGGTGAAATTGAATAAATTAAAAATAAGTACACATTAACAATATTGGAAAATGAGTAAGTTGTTTTTGTGTGCATTATATATAAAAATTCATTAACTATGTATATGTGAAACCAATATAAGACACATTTGATCTATGAAAAATTGAAAAAAAAACAACCCATTCAATTATATTTCCATTACACTACACAATTAGTTAGTATTTTTAATTCATATTAATTTTTAATCATAAACCATTATTCACTAAATATATGACAATTTAATTTAAAGCACATATATATATTCTAATATATAAATCATATTTATATACATTAATATATATATCTATATATTTAATATATACAATTTATGAACATTAATTATCCTAATTATCCAATTAATAAAAGGTTTAAAATTTAATAATGTAGAATAAACTTAATCATTTTTATCAATCATTTTTTAATTGATAAAATTTCTAATATTTTTTAATAAATTAATTTTTTATTTTTTATTTATTTAGTAACATTATTTAATTTATCTGGATCTTTATTAGTGCTAATAACGTGAAAATAAAATATAAATTTATCAGTGCTAAAAATAAAGTTATGATAAAGGGTTCCCTTTATCAGTACTAACAAAAAAGAATAGATAAATGGTACCATTTATCAGTTCTAAAAATAAAGTGTTGATAAAGGTTAAATTTATCAATGCTAAAATAAGTGGTGATAAAATGTTAAATTTATCAACATTAGCTTTAGCTCTGATAAATATTCCATGTATTAGCGCTTTTTGTAGTGCTAATAAATATCAGTGCTATTAAACGCCGGTTTTGTAGTAGTGCCCTAGATTAGGCTCAAATGAACATAATTAGGAAACCTAGAAAATTTCATGAAATTATTCATAATCATTAATTTATGGTTAAATAGTGATAAAAACAATGAATATAGGGATTATGAGTCAAAACCATACCTATTACAACCTCTTATGTTTAATGGATTGTGAAACTAATGATGGAAAAATATGATTCCATTCATGAAAGTAGATGTAATAAAAAAAGAACAATGGTAGGAACCTTTGGGTGTACTTGAAGAAATGAGAGTGAAATATCATTATATAAAAGTTAATTTTTTTTATTTATATATTTTAACATTTTAAAATAAAAAAATATGTATAGAATGAGTACTTGTTGGTCGGGAACAAGGTACTCGTCTAGGGGTCACCGGCCACCCGATGGGCAACCTGGGGGCTTCTACTCTAATTCCCCATCCACTGTGTTCCTATTGGAATCTCTTAAGAAATATATTCCCTATAACCTAGCTTTTTTTCTTGAAATATTACCACTTTAACTACTCAAACAATAATACATACCCAAAATAAATGAGGTTTGGTGAAATTGAAATTGAAATCATACCTCATGTGAATATGGAGCGTTATAGATTGAATAGTCACACATGGATAAAAGATTAAAGGGATGATAATTCTATATAATTATAACCATGTAAATATATGATATAGTATTAATAAAAAAATATACTAATGAATTACATTTGGAGATGAAATGAAAATGATTCGGATCCCTTAACTCAGATAAGGTTCTTAACATAGAGTTGGCCATTAGAACCACAAAAAATCTTCAACATTGAAGAGATTAAAATGGGTAAAAGTTTATAATAAATATATAAGTAAATAACTTTAACTTGTTGTTAATAGAAATGGGAAGTTGGGGTGAGTATTCATAGGTCTGGTGAGTGGAATACCTTGTAGTAAAGTATTGATTATTATTTTTCTTTATCCCAAGTGCTCTATTACTCACTAAAGATTTCCATTATCTTCCTTAATTATCCACTATAATGGTTAGTGAAATTTTATGATAAAATTACTTTATTGGATGAATTTGGCCATCCTGCATATATATGATGTCATATTTACCGTATTCCATTATTTTTTACAGTATTTTACTTTTTCTATAAAATATTATCAAATTTCACCCCTTACCTAATATCGATGCCCTAATTCAAAATATTTGATCTATTGTTTTTAAAATTATTCCTTTAATTATGTAAAATATATTTTTTTAATAAATATGATTTATTTCATAAAAATGTAGTATCATAGTTAAATTTATTTAATTACCTTAATAAATTAAACATTAATACCACTTAACACCTAGATACATAACTCCTTACTATATATCCACAAGCATTAATGGTAAGGTATTCAATAAGGTTACATTCATGGGGTGGTTCAGACAACCTTGATCTGGTAGTAATTTCTTTTAAATTGAATATTTCTTACAGATAATTCCTCTCAAACATCAATTGTGGAAGTTCAATTTTTTCCTAGTCTTGGGAAATCCCTTGTGATGTTACCTCCTTCCAAATCCTGGATAAATGTACTTCATAAGGGATGATTCTACAAGTCGAGTCAATGGTTTATTACATCATCAGTAATTAAATCTTATCATTTCCTTTCTTAATATTGACCAATTATAATAGTTAATTTATAATGACTATATTTCTAGGTTTTTTTATTTTAAAATTTTAATTAGAGGGGGGGATAAAAGAGTTTGAAAAAAAATGTGGAATGGATTTTAAAAAATAATGAGAGATATTTATTTCCTTAGAGAGCCATGTGTTGTCATTATAAAAAGGATACCTCAGACCACTACCTACAGGGAATATAAGATGATATTTTTAACCAATATTTAGCTGCAAAGATAGAATGTGTAGGGGTGTCACAGTTACAGTAGATCAAGTTTCAATGATGTTGAATGAAGTGTCGAAAATTATGAATAGATCATTGAAGATAGTGTGCGAATAAATCCATGTTGTATGATTCCATGAATTGAATTTATTCTTAATAACATCAATTAGGAAGAATGTCTAGGTAATTATGATCAACAGTACAAAAGAAGGTGATATCATGGTTGAGTGATAAAATTCTTCCATGTGTTAGAAATTCTTATGAGTGAGAGAAATTTCCATGATTGAGTAATAAAATTCCTTCAAGAGAAATAAATCCTTCAGGTGTGGGGTGCGAGTGATTATGAGTGTTTAGATAGATGATCTTTGACATATATTTTTAATTTTGGATATAATAATAAATTGTATATTTCCCTTTTGGAGTAATATTCATAAAAACCATGATATTTTTGGTGTTTTACAAGTGATTTCCATTGTGATGAAAATATTTCCCCCAAAAAATGGTAACAAATATTCATGGTTTCTACTTGAGTTTATGGAGATAGAGTTACATCAAAGTGTTCATCGGATATCTATTGATATGAAACCAATAACGTGTCAAATGAATTATTTTAGTATTGACATAGAAAAACTGAGGAAGATATATATCCATTGAAGGTGGAGTTGTTAATGATGAAACTGATTATGGTGGATTCGATGATGATGGAGTTGATGACAAATGTACATTTAAATTTAAAATAAATGTGGATATTTTCAGATTTTTGGAATTTAAAATTTGAATAATATAGAGAGAGAAAAAAGGGATTATAGACATTGAAAAAATAAGAAATGTGGGATTGAGTTTGAAAAAAGGGAGATAATTATTTTTTATAGAGAGCAATGTATGAATCTTATAAAAAGGCTGAATCTGACTACTACTAAGGGAGAAAATATGATGATAGATTTACCCAAGATGTAACTACTGATATTGAGAGGGTAGGGGTGTGGGGTTTGTTATATCTCAAATATTGACAATAGTGAATGAAGCATTGACAATAAATAAGGAAGCATCGATGGTGCCATGGGAAGATATCTGTGATGTGTGGTTCCATGTTTGAAAATATTTCCTCATTGAGGAAATCAGGCAGCTCATCTCTGTAATGAAAATAGGTGGTACACAAGATGACAAGATCATGGGTGAGTGAGAAAATTATTTTCTGTTTAAAAATATTCTACTGGTGAAAAAATACATTGCGTGTGCAGTGAACGATATTTTAAGTTTTAAGAGAGAGAATCTCTAACAGATATGTGAAATTTTTGATATAAGAAAAAATTGGGAAGTATGTTTTGGACAAAAAATGTCATTTATTTTGCATTTTACTTTGTTACAACCATCATGTGCGTCGGAGAATCCAATCCATGAAGGTTTTACATTGTACATAAATTATTTATATTTTTTTATTATCAATTGTTGTGTCTAAAATTCATAGCAAATATATATATTGGATTTGTATTGTATCATTTTTTGTAATAATTAAATACTCATATTTATTATTATAAATATTAAATTATTCCATGAAATTTTCTCTATTTCCATCAATGTTAGTATTTTTTTTATTTTTTTACTGTGACTCAAAGAGAATAATAAATCAAGTTGTGATACTCCCAATTAATAAAAGTCTTTAGGTAATATTTTGCTTATATTTGAAAACCATTATATCATGCCATCACTCATCATAGTGTTTCATAAGAATAAAAAGTGTGGATGGTCATATGAGGGTGATGTAAGATTTGGTGATGTGACCATCAGACCCATTATGGAAGAACCTTATAGCCTTCAAATCGTTGCTACTACCATAAATGATCTAGAGGATCTTCGTTGGAATCCTTCCATAGGCCACCAAATTCTTATTGTTATCCAAAAAATTGTTGTTGAACTGGACCTCAACACCCCAAGACATGTCCACCCTCATCCCCTCTTCCATTACAACACCACTGCCTAGTAAATTCCTCATCTATGATTTCCACCTCGTGAAATCTTCCACTGTGTTCCTGTGAAGATGCACTCTATCCCCCATGAGCTCGTACAACAATTCCCAAATCATCACATCACACCCAGACTCCACTGCATGAATCGCTGACACCATGTGTGATAAAGAAAAATTAAACACACTATAATTGAGCATCCCCACTAACAAAAAATAGAGAAATATTCTCATCTACCTTTCCAGAGGATGGGGTTGGCTCTGAAGTAGTCAGTGAGGCCAATGTAGGGAATGATGTAGGAGGCGATTAGGTAGTTGATAGAGTTAGTGTGAACTGTGATATTAATTTACTAGTTTTCAAATTGAAATAAAATATTATAAATTCTCCCATTTCAACTCTGCATGCATGAAAAATTATTATTTATTTGAATTACATTTAAATGATTAAACATTTTCTTTGGACCTGCTTCCACCTAGGACTCTATACTATATAGACATCCTTATTTGGGCCCTATACTTTACCCAACTTATTTCATGCATGATCCTATGACATGATGTCTATCCTCTTGTTGTTTTATCCTTAGCTGTTGATAATTCTTACAACCCATTACATCATCACCATCCATTTTCTTGATTGATAATAGCTTTGTTGTTTCATCTGTTTGACATCATGTGTGTGGTAGGCATTGGTTGGTCGTTCTATTTAAAGTAACTAATAGTGTCTAGAATAATTGGTCACCCCTTATGCTGGTCTAATCTCTTGCAATTCAACTTTGATTTTCCCCGCTGCTGATTCTATGGTGCTCCCATCTCTGGTCTCTAAACCTAAGTAGGATGTTTTCTTCTGATCTCCAGTGGTGAACATATGTGTCTTCCGAACTCCGTGAAACACTTTTGGTGTACCACTTCTAGTGGAGATTTAAAGACAACACTCTTTTTCCAGATTGAGTACCTAAAGAATAAGATCCAATCTAGGGAGGTTTGTGAGTTTTGAGAGTATTCTGTGAACATTGACAATTCAAAACAGCCTAGTGAAAACAAGAAGCGATCAGGATGTCCATACAATTTATCATCGAACACTATATGTTGTTCTCATTTTCATTCATATATCTCATTTTTAAAATTTTTATCTTCTATTTTACTATTGATGTTTTCTTCTTCTTTTCACTGTAAAATTGTTTATGTTTTTGAGAATTAATAAAAGGAGTGTGTGGGTGATTGTGTTCTTTATATGAATATAGGTCCCCATAGGAATAAATCAGGTTTAATATATATGTTCTTTATTCTCTATTTGTAATATTTTGTTTCTTGTGTTCTTTTTGTACCAATCTACAAAATTATTCCTTTTTCTAAAAATAATTTAGTTTGGTTCTTCTGTTTTGTAGTGTTCTGCCCTAATTTTGGTCGCTATACATGATCAAAATGTGGTATCAGAGCCCTATTAAATTTTTTACTATCAAATTAAATTGTTTTTTCCTATTTTATTTATATATAGTTCTGGATTCTTTTTGAATTTTTTTACTTTAGTCTCACTCTTAAATAGCCACTAAAATTATTGATTTCAATTATTTAAATTTGTTATACCTGTAATTGAAACATTTTTTTCCAAATAGATTGGTCAGTAGTTGGTGGAGTATGCTTAACATTGTCCAAAAAGACTCTACACAGACTCTATGGGTAAACATGCCAATGCTGATATATGAAATTGATAACTTTTATCATGATAATGAATTTAATTTGTGGATAATTAATATGATAGCCCTTCTTGTAAAGCAGTTCACCATTGATGCCCTTTATGGGCCCAAGAATATTTTTATAACTATAAATGAAACTATATATCTTGTTACATAATATGTTTATGTTTTCTCTGAAGTGTTAGTTAAGGTACATATCCCCCCTTTTGTTTTACTTAGGCAATAATATCCTTAGAAAAGTTTATAATGAGTATACTTCTGTTAGAATTTGTCTTAAACATGAAAAAAACTTTACCTAACAGCTTCAATAATAGGTAGAATTTACAAAAAACATAATATGTTTACTTTTAAAATGAAACATGGTACTTCAATTAAATCTCATATAGATGAATTTAACAAAGTCATGTTATACTTATCCAACATTAATTTTTATTTTGATGATAAGGTTCAATCATTGATCCTCTTAATCTCTTTAGATAATTCCTAAATAACCCTAATAGTTACTATGATGTATGGTGGAGACTCTTTAATAATGTAATAGGTTAAATTATACCTTCTTTCTAAGGAACTACATTCTAAACCTATAATCAAATGTGAGTCTGAGAGATTATTCTCTAAGGGTAGACCACAAACTAAAACCAATAAGAAAAAATTTAATATTTATAAGAAAAAAATCAATAAATATCCCAAACCTAGGCATAATTCTATGGATAAACTGATCACCTATTTTTATTGTGAAAAATAGGGCACATTCAACCCTTGTGTAGAATACTCAAGCATGAGATATAGTCCAAAAGACCCACTGATCAGTCCCTTCTTGTAAACACTATTTATGATACTACTAAGGTCCTTTATGTGTCCACTCATGAACTCAATCAAGTGTGGGTCCTTGATTCTAGTTTCTCTTTCCATGTGTTCTCTTTTATAGAGTCCTTTCTAGAGTTGGTTGAGAGAGTAGAAGGAGATGTCCTCTTAGGTAATAAAATGATGTGTAAGGATGAGGGTATAGGTTCTATTTTGTTATAATTTATAACCATACTATCATTACTTTTATTGATGTTAGGAGGGTTCCCAACCTCCAAAGAAACCTTATTTCCATAAGAGTCCTAGAACAAAAGATATTCACCTTTAGTTCTAAAATAGGTTGTCTATTAATCTCGAAATTATGTTGAACCATTATAGAGGGATCACTAATCAATGTTCTATATGTATTGAATGGAAACTCCCATTAAACATAGTTCGGTAGTTTATATTCAACTAATACTAAAAATTCTATGTTTTGGCCAAGGATATTAGGGAATGTTAACTCTAAAGGACATGATGAACTCAATAATAAATGGATACTGAGTTTCATAACACTAATAAATATTCCATTTTGTTATGATTGTGTTATGGAAATTCTATGATGGTTAGCTCTGGTAGGACTAGTTTCCAAGCCACAAACCCCTAAGAATATGTCCACTCTAATATACGAGGTTTATCAATGACTTCCTCCCACGGTGGAAGTTTCTATTTTGTTACCCTCATATATGATTTTTCTAGGAATATGTGGATTTACATTCTTAAAAACAAATATGATATTTTCCAAACATTTAGAAACTGATAAAAATTAGTTGAAAATCAGAATGGGAAGAATCTTAAAACTCTATTAATAGACAATAGTCTTGAAAACCTATCAACCGAGTTCATCAAATTTTGTGAATAAGAAGGTGTTAAAATATTTATAATAGTTATGGAAACACCATATTAAATTTTTTTAGAGGAAGTGATGAATATGACTATCCTAAATAGATTCTGTATAATGATTACTTGCTCACACCTGCCCATATACTATTGGATAAAGGCTTCCAACACTACTATCCACATAATTAATAGGTTTCCCTCTTATTCTAATAATTTTAAAAACCTTTTTAATTGTGGACGTTTAATCCCTATTATTATTACTACTAAATATTCTTTGGTTGTACAACTTATGCTCATGTTAAAAATGAAAAATTAGAACCAAGAGGTCTAAAGTTTATCTTTTTGGGTATACTAAGGGTGGTAAGGGGTATAAACTTTGGGGAGATAAAAGAGGTTAGAAAATGTGCATTGTAAGTTGAGATGTTGTCTTTCATGAGTATTCCTCTACCAAAACCAAGGGTTCCACACTTGGAAACAATGGTACAACCCTTGAAAAGGTAGATAAAACTGAGAGCCCAGCCTAATTTGAGGATCATGTCTAGCCTTCTCCACCTGCTCCTTAGCCCGCAGCTGGGGCTGATTTTGAGTCTTCTTTTGATTTAGATTTTGAATCCAAACCTACTACCCCTATTATGGATTACCAACTAACCCGAGACAATGAAATGAGGGTTCCAAGACCCCCTACTATGTTTAGTCAGTATGATATGGCATATTATGAATTTTATATAGCCCATGTCGTTGTTGATGATGATCCTCAAACCTCTAAGCATGCATTAAATGAAAAAGACTCAAACTGGTGGGTATTTTCGATTAATAATGAAATTAAATCATTAAAAAAGAACCACATGTCAAATTTTGGGAACAAACAAAACTAATGAAAAAATAATTGGTTCTCAGTGGATCTTTAAAATAAAAGAAGATAGCACTTATGCAAATAAAATCAAGTATAAAGAAAGATTATTTGAAAAACATTTCCTCCAAAGAGAGGGAATTTGTTTCTATGAATTTGTTCCCCTACTGTTAAGTATTCTTCTATTAGTATCATACTTTCCTTTATTTCCTCTAATGATCCGTACAATGAATAGTTATATGTTAAAACTGGCTTTTTTACATGGATATTTGAATGAGAATATTTATATGAAACCTCTTGATGGTTATCCAGATGAATTAAAAGAAAGTATACATTTTAAATAACTTTTTTTATATCCTGAAAGAAGCCACTAGGTAGTGGTAATTAAAATTGTTTTCATTCATGTTAGCTAAAAATTTCATTAGGAATCAATATGATGAACGTGTTTATTTTAAATCAACCAAAAACCATATGATTTTTCTGTTATTTTAGATTGATGACAGGCTTATAATTTGAAAAAAAATATGCACATCATTTCTTCTATTAAATCCCAATTAAAATGTAAGTTTGTAATAAAATACTTAGGTTCATCTAAAAAAAATATTGGGCATTGAAATCATATTTGATAGACCAAATAAACTATTTTACTTATCTTAGAATGCTTATTTTTATTAAATACCTAATAGATATATGTTTGAATCTCTCAAACTTGTAATTATACCTCTTGGACAAATTTTTAAAATATATTTAACATAAGAATACATTGGTACTAAGGATATTCAATTTATGTATCAATAACCTTATGCTAGAGTAGTATGCAGTGTCATATACCATATGATCGGCACTCGGCCAGATATTTCCTATGAAATAGGCACATTAAAGAGATTCATAGCCACACTCGGGAGGCCAAAATTGCATTCCCTTAAGCATCTTCTAAGATAAATCTCTTATAGATCTAATATTTATTTTTGTTATGGTAAAGATGTAGACTCTTCTGAATTTATTACTGGATATATAGATGCTAATTACGTAGGTAATATTGATACCATAAAATCCCTCATTGTCCATGTTTTCACTACCAATAGTAGCTCCATTTCATGGAAATGAAATATTCTATCCATGGTTCCACTTTCAACAATGAAGTCCATGTATATTTCCTTGAATGAAGCAGTGAAATAGGCCTTATGTTTCAAGGTTTTGTCTTCTGAACTACACTTGTACACTGTTGTTACTAATTTTTATTCTGATAGTCAATCAATACTTCATTTATATAGAAATTTACTTTCCCATAATAAATCAAAGAACAATGATATTAGGGTTCATTTTTAGAGATATTATGGAATCTGTAACCATGTGTGTCAAAAATATACACACTGATATAAACCCAGCTGATAGTTTGACTAATGACATCGTCTTATCTATGTTCAAATTTTGTTTAGATTGATTGAATTTGGTTCCAATTCCATTAACATAGGTGTATGAAGATCACCAATTTCAAATGATAATTGTGGAGATGTGTGAAATGTGATATCCATTTAATTGTATTCATATTGAAATACAATGTTATAAATTCACCAATTTCAATTATTAATGTATGGAAAATTCATATTTAATTGAATTATTTTTAAATTATCAAAAAATTTCATTGCACCTTCTCTCGCCTCAGACACCATACCGCGTGGGATTTATTATTTGGGCCATATCCTTTGTTCAGCCAATTTCAAATGATCTCTTGTGACAGGATGGATATAGACTTGTTTTTTATCCATATTTTTTCATAATTCTCATATACCATTGCATCATAACCATTCATTTGTACGGACAGATAAAAATATTTCAGTTTCATCGATTCAGCAGCGTGTGTGTGGAGAGTCGTGGTTGGAAATTATATTTCTAGAAACTAAAGGTGTTAGGGGGAAATGATGACTACCTATGCTGGTCTGATCTCTTGAGATTCACATTTTTCCCCTATTTCTAGTTCTCTAGTGCTCCCATCTCTAGTCTCCAAAACCTTGTTAGATATTTTCTTCCGATCTCCGGTGGTGAAGCTCTGCGCCTACAAAACTCCACAGTACATTTCTAGTGTACTGCTTCTAGTGGAGCTTCAAATTTTGGGCTCTTGCACTATGAATAGTTCTTGATGAATAATATCCAATACATGACACCCAGTCCACATGGCTAAATAAACCATGTGGGGTGCTATAAGGCTCCTCAGAGAAGAGCACATGGGTTGTGCACAATTTGTTTAACTGTGAACTAAATCCTGTGTGGGGTGTGTTCCCTAGGCATAGGGGGAAACATAGGTATAGAATGGTTAGGCAAATTTTTCTCCCAAATCGACTGTCCCACTATCATTGGAATGAAACTGGCGCATGCTTAATGCATGGTTTTTCTATCGGTGTGACCAAACCATGAACCACATTAAATTTTCAGTGAATTTTAATTTTACCTTCCTTCTATTTAACTCCTATGCCTTTATTTTTCTAATCTCATGAAACTCCCATATATCCATGATTCAAGTTCTAATGTGACACTCATAATCATCTCTACCCATTCCTAAATGCACCTTCTTTGGGGTCATTATATCATTACGGGCTCTAGAGTTCCCTAGGTCACAATATAAACAAATAATCACAAGGGTGCCTTAGTATTAAAATCATTTCTCAAGTCATCACATGTTTTAAAAAGCATATAGAATCACTCAATATCATTTTCATCATAGTACAGCCACATTTTCCATATAAGATAAGGTATACTCGCATCATTCTCAAGATATGGGTCAAGCCTATCACCCATCTATAGTCATCACTAGTCATGTCAATACATAAAAAACCCATTAAAATTCTACCTAAGAAAAACCACCCAGGTACTCACATCTCAGTATGGGAAGAATAGTCACCCCACAATCATCTTAACTAGCCTAGAGGATATAAGGTATCTCAAGATTCACTAAGTCCAACAAGGTTCAATCACTCTAACCCATCACATTCCCTACATATAGGTCTCCAAGTTACCTATACCAAGGGTCATTAGTCTTGATAAATTCATTAAAAAATCACCCCTCATAGTCTTGGTATCATAAGGAATAGATTTATCATTCAAGACTCTACTATCAGAGGCCAAAGCATTGATCCAATATATAAGGGTCCTTGGTGGACGTTGGCACTTGGTGCAATCCATTCATAGAAATTTATTTTTTTATTAAATAATTTATATAATTTTAAAGGGTTTATCACCCTTGGTGGTGATTCCACACATATCTCATTCCATATAAAACATGTATAATACTATATGGGAAATTCATAAGGACCACCTACCTAAACCATGAATTTATTCCCTTTTAATCATCACCTGGTAGCTCTCATACAGGCTTATCCAAGTTCAAACCTCTATCTTCCTTAATAAATCATTCCTAAATCAAGACAAATCATCTAAATTAATTAATTATAATCCATAATAATTATTAAATAATTCACAAATAATTATTCAATTTAGTTTTAAAATTCATAATGCCTATAACTCATTAATCCATAACTGATCACTAAAACCTCAATAAACGGGGTACAGTCTACACCCAACACTCACCCAAACATAATCCTTGAAAAATACCCAATTCTATTTCCTAATTCAAGGTTAAATTTCATACAAATTATCCAATAAACCAAAATAATTCCATATATTGACATAACTAAATCCAAACTATGTGAAACGGTTTGCGGACATTGTATTAGAAAATCTTCTAGACAAGCCAGGATAAATCCCCATCATTTTAAAATGATTTCACCATGATTTGAAAAAATAACTAATAAAAACCAAGCATGAGAAAACTGAAAAAAAGTGGAATAAAGATGAACTAATGTTGGAGGGAAGAAGAGGGACAGATTCACAATAAATTATTTAAATTTTCCATAAGGATCACCCCAAATGTAATGGGGATTTAATGAGGATGAGGGGAGGAGGCTTTCGGTATTTATGCATGTTAGGGGAAAAGAATAGGGAATACCAACTTGTAAATTTAGGAGATAATTTACATAATTTTCTCTATTTTAATGTGTCTCATAGTTGGATGAACGATTAGGTTTCATGGTTAGCCAAACTTTGCACTAACCATGTAATATGATCTATAACATCCCACAACGTTTTTCTGTAATCATGGATTTACTATTTTACTCACCCCAAGCATAACCCAAGACACATAGTTTCCATTTAAATTCACAGTGTGAACCCTTAGTCATGTTCTAACCATGAAAACCAACCATGAGATTTATAAAATGAATTGTAAACCTCTACATGATCAGGGTGATTCATTGTTTCCCCTAAACTGTTCACACCAAACTATGAACAAAGGAAAAAATACTCTAATTTTTTTAAATTTAACCTTAAGAACACGAGACTCGTTCAACCACCCAAGACCTTTCAGCCTTAAAACTATATAAAAACTATTTGAAATTCTCTAACTCTTTGAATTTCAAACCAAGACTGAATACCAAAAATGAACCCTCCTTTAAAATTCCAAAAATTCAAATTACTTATAATATTTATAACTTGCTGGGTGTGTAGTTATAAAAACTCTTTACCATATCACTTCTCATTCCGATGAATCCTTGGTGTCCTTTCAACCAACATAGCTGGCCTACTCTGGTTTTCCGTTCATATCTAACTTGTTGTGTTCAACTTTGGAACACCGAGTGAACATTAACTATGAAACTCCCAACACAATGTGAATAATTCATTAAATATTAATCCACCACTCACCACCATCATTTAAACATGAATATAGTTATTACTCATTCACTTATATCCAAATACAATATAGTGTCATGAAATAGTTCATTCATGAGCTTATAGTTGTCCCTGCCATAAGATTTGGCGCATAAAGGTTGATTCTGAGCCACTGTGCTCTAAACCATCATAATAAATTATAAATAAATAATTTCTAAAGGTTATAAGACAATAACAATATGATATCAACGTCACCATATCAAAATATAAAAAAAATCACTAATCAAACCTACACTAGGTGACAATTCTCAAAGGTGCATGGATTCATCCACCAACATGTTATCTCATTACCGCTCAAACATGATTCATGAACTCCTCAGAGGCATCTCAATGTAATTCAATTCCCCCACTAAAGTATAAACTGAATATTTAGTGTAATTACATAGTTAGGCCACCAAATAATCAATCCAGTTGGTTTTCTCTCACCCTGATAACTAAGGTACCATCGATCTGACTCATGCTCGGTCTATATCAAAATCATCTTGAGCCTGGTTTCAATGATAGGACTCCACCCAAAATCACATATGAATTTGAAATATATTGTTCATCAAGAATATAGATTAGTCCCATTTCACATGCACACCATTACCCTAGATCCACTTTTATTATCCAAAGATTAGTCTCAACACACCCATGAACCTTGCCATATGGGGTTATACTTCATCATCCCACATTATATCCATTAATGTGTGTAATTACTTGACATGATCATCCCAGTCAAGCCTGAGTTCCAATGAAAAACATCAAACACCATCAGTTATTGTCTCATTATAAACATCATCCTAGACACCATTTAAATTTCTATCTATAATGACGGTCACTGTAACACCCCGAGATTTTATGAAAAATATTCCTTTTAATTTCATTAATGTCTTGTGTTGTACGCTACACCAAAAGGTGCTTGTACAACATGTATCCTTGACTTGCCTTTCATTACACGTAGTCGCGACCTTCCTTGATAGCATGTGTAGTACGCAATACCGAGTTTCACTAAACAATGATATGCTATTAAAATATTATTAAAACTAGCCGTTATGAATAGTAATTACCACTTTTTGAAATTTTGTAAATTTTATTTTTCAAAATGGACTTCATTTTTGGATTCGGAATATCGAAATTAGTTTAGGGTGAAATTTTGGTAATTTTCGGATAACTTTCATATTTTGATGAATAGTTGAAATTACTACATTTTAATTAAAAACAACTTTTTCAATAGAAATAATTAATAGTGATAAATTATTAATTTTAGTGGTTTTCAAGTATATTTAGAATATATTTTTACTATTTAATACAATTTTGGTCATTGGATGTAAGTTCACATTTAAACCAGACATAAACAAGTGTCAATCTTTTGATAGTTATTATCTCTAAAGAACACGCTATTTGTTTTGACGACGGGAATTAATTTTTAAATTAATTAATGCAACTGATATGTTTTGAATTTGGTAAAATAGAAATCATTTTTGTGTTCATAATATCAAATATATCTTAGGCCTAATTTTTGCTATTTTTCTGAAAACTTTCAATTTTTGATGAATAGTGAAACCACTAAGTGGTAGTTAAAAAAACTGAATTCTTCATAAAACTTAATTTTACCGCTTCTGTGAGTGGAATTTCAAAAATCCGAGAGACACGGTTGATGTCAGTAAGTAAAATGCGGTTCAATGAGATGAAAATAATTTTTTGGTGAATAGTAACTTTTTACTTTTTTTACCACGGTTAAAAGTAAATAAGGTAATTAAGGGTAAATATGATATTATTATTACCCTAACACATGTCCTAATTCTATTGGACAAGTGTAATTCGACCAAAAACAAACTTAGGAATAAAATATGACCATTTAGGCCCACTTGGATTAGATTAGGACATTTATTATTAATTTATTTAAAGAAGGGTTAAAAGAGTTAAAATCAAAGTTTATTTACTAAAACATTTTTACTATAGGGTTATTCATAAGATAAATTCGATTTTAAATATTAATTAGAAATATAAAAAGATTTCCTACGTAATGGTATTTTATTTTTAATTTTTAGACATTAAATAATTTAATTTATTTATGACACAATGATGATGCAGTAATTATCTTATTAATGAAATATTGACATAATTGATGTTATAAACACCAAAATAAATGAAATATGAGAATTTTTATGAATCCCACTAATTTTATAGGTTAATAGGACATGTTAGTATTGATTTAATTAACTTGGTTCGAACTAATAATTCTGTTATGATTTTCACAAAAATCAATTACTAAATAGTGTCAAAATTGACATAAAATAGTTTTTAAAACAAATATTATATTGGTAATTGTTATTTTATTCCTAAAAATCTAAGGTTAGTCCAAATGACTTATATAAGGTTATATATATTAATAATATACAACTTGGGGTCCGTTTGGCTGCTTATAGTAAGTTTATGAACCTTATAGTATAAGAACACAAGAAGACATGGTAAAAGTAAAATTATTTAACTTAATGTTAAATCTAAATGATAAGGTTATAATAGGAACCTAAACTTGTCTAAATTCTATTGGATGAGATGATTTCGACCCATACCCACCTTATCTTCGAAATATATCAATTTTGAGCTATTTAAAGCCGAACTTGACTTTATAATAAAATAATAGTTTTAGTTATTCCAAAGGTGCCCCTCTCCTCCCTTATAAATGGACACCTCCTCCCCCTCTTCCTCACACCACTTTGAGCCTTCATGCTTGGCCAACCCCTGCCACGTTCTCCTCTCCACTTCCCTAGAGACATCCTATAGGTCCTGGTCTTCTTCAAAGTCCAATTTTAGTGCTCTAAAAGAAGGTCTCAAAGAAGCACTTCAAAGAAGAGGTAATGTCTGTTACCAATTTTTTCATCTTTATTTCTTCTTCCACTTTTTCTTCTTTAGTTGTTTCTTTATGAAGTAATAACATCAGTATCACTAATATACTGATATGTTATTATAAGTATGAAACAACCCTATTTCACCATCTATCCATCCTACGGAAAAAGAAATCATCGCGCGTGCGTACGTACGGAATACCATCTCCACGCCGTGGTGTAATCTATTTTCCACAACCTCCTTACTTGGATGGGTATAATGGTGTAAATAATAACTATATATTATTATTTTAAAGTGATATTGATTCTGAAATAGTATACATACACTCCAATATAGTCCCACGATCATGAGAACGATATCATCGCTCGTGCGTACGTACGGACTACCGTCTCCACGACGCGATGAAATTCATTCTCCACTTTAACCATTCATGAATGATTATAAAGTATATATAATAAGTAATCATGAAATATATGACATAATAATGATACTGGATTTATGTGTATATATATGTATGTCATCCACTTAATTCCGCTCTACTCAATAAGGAAACGAAAACAGCGTTCATGCATACGTACGGCCTACCGTCTCCATGAACGGTGTATTTCTTTCCATTTACTGATTTATTATATATATGTATATTCTAAATATATATATATAAATCATGTTTTATATTCTGGAATTATTTAATCATGATCTAAGTAATCACATGAATAATTACAAGTCAAAACACGGATGACAAATGAAACAATTTTACACAAAACGCTTTTTAACATGGAATTTACAAAAGAACGGGTAATATAAAGTCATAAGTGAACCATATATGATATTATATGATTCTGTAATAAGTAAATGACATTATTTAAATCATTATACAGGAGTTTCAGACACTTACAAATCAAATCGGACCAAAGGTAAGGGGAATATCACAATCTCATTTTTATCTGAGATTGTTTATACTTTGGTATTTACTGGGGTGTATTTCATCATCCACATCCATGTTTCATCAATATGTAATATTATTTCCATCCACCTACAATTTTTTAAATCCATTTTTACCCTTCGGTGAGTTTTTAGTAAAAGAAATGAAAGGAATCTTTTGTCATTTTTCGTACGAGGTACTTTTTGACTTTTCTGACAAAGGTACGAAGAATGTTTTTTTTAACTTATATGGCATGATTGGATTTTTAAAACATTCTTTCCGAGAAGCTTCCTTTACAAGTTTTCAAGTTTATTTTTAATCAACTTATTTTAGTTTAGAAATGTATGACATGTTAAGAAAGGAAATGTATTTTTGAAGTAGAAAGGATATTTTCCTCAAGAATGGAGTTCAAGTGTTTTATCAAAATTATTTTCCATCTAAGATAATATAGGGTTCTGTTTCTATCCCTATTATTACATTGTTTTGATTATGTTGGGATGGAAATATTTTTTATGAAATCCTTTATCTTATATGAATTGTTTTATGATGTCATGTTGTTTAAGAATCCCATTTTTATTATATGGGTTATGCCATGATGTATGGTTTATGATTTTGTGGCACACATAAGAATGGTATAATTAAGAGATGGGTGGGACCTATATCTCCCTCTAATTCATTGGGTAAAGATTTATCTCATGAGACAGACATGGCTGGAACGGTAGGTTATACCGGTTCAGTAAAGCAGGACAAAAACGAGGGTAACTCGGTTCAGAAAGGGACTTTGTCCACTAAGATAGTCTTGGCAATGAGTCTTGACTAACAAGAAATGATTCTCTATGATTATGTGTGTATGCCACAAAGTTTCATGTTTTATGTTATAATTATTGTGATTACATTTCACTGCCATGATTTATCCCATGTTATGAAATTATGATCTCTTTTGCAGGTTAATATTTCCAAAAGTTATGTGCTTGTGTATACGATGTGATTGATATTTATTTTGTTTACCCTTACTGAGCATTTTAGCTCACCCTTTTATGTTTACTTTTCCCCAAGATATAAAGAAAGGTTTTAGGTATTAAAAAAAGGAAGAACATTATGGGAGATGTTGAAGATCTTTCACCAGGATTAGAAGATTATATTCAGAGTTTCCAAAGACACTAAACAATTACGATCCTTGTGTGTGTGTTTTTGTTATGTACTAAGTATTCCGCAAAAGTAATGTATTGTCCATGTACGTCAGGCTTAGGGTCTCTACAGTTGGTATCAGAGGAAAGTTTTAGTCATCCTTTGGAAACTTAGATGCGAAAGCGTTAGTGAGATCCCTAGAGATATTTCTAAGGTATGTCTAGGGATGTCCCTAAGGATAATTATACGTATAATATACAGTCCTAGAACTACGGTAACGATCATAGAATTTAACCTATGAAGTCAGATATTGAGGATACTCCCCCTTTATAATGTTGTTTTCCCTAGTATGATTTTTTTTGCCTCTCACACTATTCTTTTTGGGTTTTAGACGATGGCTGGAACCCAAAGGAACCGTGTTGATCAATGCAATGGACAATGCAATGATTGTCCTCCTAAATAAAAAAAATGTTATGGGAGATGGAGTGAAAAATCTTATTTCTATACTTACACAAGCTATGAATCATTCTGGACTTCCAAATGAGCAGAGAAGGGCACAATATTCTATTGAGTCCTTCATGAGGCAACGTCCACATTCTTTTAGTGGGTCTTCTGATCCACTTGTTTCTGAACAATGGATCAGTACCACTGAAAAGATATTTTCTGTTCTTCAATGTTCTGAACATGATAAAGTCATCTTAGCAGTATATCATCTGGAAGGTGAAGCTGATCAATGGTGGAATATTATCAAGAATGCGAGGCCAAGAGATGAAATTGAGTCCAT
The DNA here is from genome assembly GCA_963277665.1 of Viscum album. NCBI lineage: Eukaryota > Viridiplantae > Streptophyta > Magnoliopsida > Santalales > Viscaceae > Viscum > Viscum album. The sequence continues at coordinate 192,739,497 of OY728157.1, read as the reverse complement.
GGAATGGGACGAGTTCAAGAACTTGTTTTTCAGTAAGTACATCCCTCGTATTCTTCGAACAAAGATGGAAAAGGAGTTTCTTAAGCTGAAGCAGAAGGATGATGAATCTGTTGGTATATACGAAGCGAATTTTACAAGACTTGCAAGGTATGCATCTGGCATTATCATTCAACCTGAAAGTAAGGTAGATCGATTTTTCAGTGGCTTAAAACCAAGTATTCGAAGGAAATTAGCTATAAGAGACTTCAGTAGCTATGAAGAAATTGTGCGTTGTGCTATCAAGGTAGAAATGGAAGTTGGTGTTACATATCCATCTCATGGTTTTGACAAGAAACGGAAGATGGAGTTCAAGGAGAAATCTCAGAATAATGGTTAAAAGAAGATGAATGTTTCCTTATGCACAAAGTGTGGAAAGAAGCATGGTGGAGATTGTCTTAAAGGGACTAGAAAATGTTTTAAGTGTGGAAAAGAAGGTCATCGAGCAGTTGCGTGTCAAAGTAATGGAAAAAGGGTTTCTAATGATGTGAATAAAGCAAACACTCTAGAGAACGCACCACCAACACTTCAATGCTTCAAGTGAAAGGAAATGGGTCATTATGAAAATAAATGCCCTAATCCAAGGGATAGTGATGATTGACATGAGCAACCGCTTAAGGAAAAGGACAAATGGAAGTCACATGCAATCACTATTCGCGATGTTGAATATGACAACGATGTGGTGGAATGATTAAGTGTTTATGTAATGGGATTCCAAAATAATGTTGTATCATGGAGTATTGGAATATTTATGTATTGGTCTAATGTGGTATTCAAAGTGATTGAGATATTTTTGAAAATAAGATGATATGCGCATAATGAAGGGAAAACGAGAAAATGAAATGTTTAACAATATTCATGAGCTCATGATTGATATAAGGACTAAGTGATATCATGGTTTGAGTATATAGAATTTTGAGGATTTTGGTATGTGGAAAGTGTTAACTTTTAACTGCATTCATGTTTTCACTAAGGTTCAATGGGTATTCACTCTTCAAGAGAATACATGATTAAGGTATTCACATGTTTGTAATTTGACCAGCAAGATATATCTTATGATATATGGGGGATAAATGATGGCATTCACGTGATTGTTCTGTGACATTTCAAGTAACCATTTTTTTTATACTATGAGCTTCGACCGAAGTATTTTAGATAAGCTTAGAATGGATTATGTTGGACATAAGTTAGGATAAAACGTTTTTCGATATTATTGATGGGATGTTATAGTAATATAGCTTTAGAAAAAAACAACCTGCAGGATGGGCGACAACCCATCGCGTCGGACAAGGCTGTGGGAATCGAACCCACAACCGAAGTGCGACTGGCCTTTATCTCCTACCACTGGCCTACAGGAAGTCCCTGTTTAGTAGAAACTAGTTTTATTATATTAAGCAGTATGATATATGAAGTATAAGTCCATTTTAGGAACCATATATGATTAATCTCACTATAGATCAACTTATGTATATTTAATAACTTTTGCTAACCTTTTGTTTGAGATAGATGGAATGACCCGTCATTCTATCACACGATCTGCTAACACTTCACGAATAACAAATTCAACTTCATTTATTTAAGAGATGAAGTGGAAATTGTTCAAGGCACAAACAACAGTGAGATTGTATGAAAATAAAGTAAGTATTTATTCTAATTCAAATTCTTCAACTTTAGGGAAATGATCTTGAAAACCAAAAATGTTGTCCAAGTACCCTTATATCCGATGAATCAGATGGTACCTTAGATCGTCACAAATTTATGGCTTTGTAATTTCTAGCTTTTCCATAGCCATGTTCTCTACCACTCTCCATCAGAACATGATGGTTAAATTTCTCTTCCATATCCATATTTTCACCTATGTGGAAACCCAGTGATTAGTTTATTTGGGTAACTGTTACGTTTCATACTTTTGTTTTTAAAGATTGGTTTTGGTATTCCTTTTTACGATGTGGGTTTCGATTAAAGAAACTTTCAAATAGTAAACCATTTATAACCCCGACGAATTTCGAGGGCGAAATTCATTTTAAGGGGGGTAGAATGTAACAACCCGAGATTTTATGAAAAATATTCTTTTTAATTTCATTAATGTCTTTTGTTGTACGCTACACCAAAAGAAGCTTGAACAACGCGTATCCTTGACTTTCCTTTCATTACACGCAATCGCGACCTTCCTTGATAGCGTGTGTAGTACGCAATACCGAGTTTCACTAAACAACGATATGCTATTAAAATATTATTAAAACTAGCTGTTATGAATAGTAATAACCACTTTTTGAAATTTTTTAAATTTTATTTTTCAAAATGGACTTCATTTTTGGATTCGGAATATCGAAATTAGTTTAGGGTGAAATTTTTGTAATTTTCGGATAACTTTCATATTTTGATGAATAGTGGAAATTACTAAATTTTAATTAAAAACAACTTTTTCAATAAAAATAATTAATAGTGATAAATTATTAATTTTAGTGGTTTTAAAGTATATTTAGAATATATTTTTACAATTTAATACAATTTTGGTCATTGGATGTAATTTCACATTTAAACCAGACATAAACAAGTGTCAATCTTTTGATAGTTATTATCTCTTAAGAACACGCTATTTGTTTTGACGACAGGAATTAATTTTTAAATTAATTAATGCAACTGATATGTTTTGAATTTGGTAAAATACAAATCATTTTTGAGTTCATAATATCAAATATAGCTTAGGCCTAATTTTTGGTATTTTTCTAAAAACTTTCAATTTTTGATGAATAGTGAAACCACTAAGTGGTAGTTAAAAAAACTGAATTTTTCATAAAACTTAATTATACCGCTTCTGTGAGTGGAATTTCAAAAATCCAAGAGACACAGTTGATTTCAGTAATTAAAATTTGGTTCAATGAGATGAAAATAATTTTTTTGTGAATAGTAACTTTTTACTTTTTTTTAACCACGGTTAAAAGTAAATAAGGTAATTAAGGGTAAAGATGATATTATTATTACCCTAACACATGTCCTAATTCTATTGGACAAGTTTAATTCGACCAAAAACAAACTTAGGAATAAAATATGACCATTTAGGCCCACTTGGATTAGATTAGGACATTTATTATTAATTTATTTAAAGAAGGGTTAAAAGAGTTAAAATCAATGTTTATTTACTAAAACATTTTTAATATAGGGTTATACATAAGATAAATTCGATTGTAAATATTAATTAGAAATATAAAAAGATTTACTACATAATGGTATTTTATTTGTAATTTTTAGACATTAAATAATTTAATTTATTAATGAAACAATGATGATGCAGTAATTATCTTATTAATGAAATATTGACATAATTGATGTTATAAACACCAAAATAAATGAAATATGAGACTTTTTATGAATCCCACTAATTTTCTAGGTTAATATGACATGTTAGTATTGATTTAATTAACTTGGTTCGAACTAATAATTCTGTTATGATTTTCACAAAAATCAATTACTAAATAGTGTCAAAATTGACATAAAATAGTTTTTAAAACAAATATTATATTGGTAATTGTTATTTTATTCCTTAAAATCTAAGGTACGGCCAAATGACTTAGATAAGGTTATATATATTAATAATAAACAACTTGGGGTTCGTCTGGCTGCTTATAGTAAGTTTATTAACCTTATAGTTTAAGAACACAAGAATACATGGTAAAAGTAAAATTATTTAACTTAATGTTAAATCTAAATGATAAGGTTAAAATAGGAACCTAAACTTGTCTAAATTATATTGGATGAGATGATTTCGACCCATAACCACCTTATCTTCGAAATATAACAATTTTGAGCTATTTAAAACCGAACATGACTTTATTATAAAATAATAGTTTTAGTTATTCCAAAGGTGCCCCTCTCCTCCCTTATAAAAGGACACCTCCTCCCCCTCTTACTCACACCACATTGAGCCTTCAAGATCGGCCAACCCCTGCCACTTTCTCCTCTCCACTTCCCTAGAGACATCCTAGAGGTCCTGTTATTCTTCAAATACAAATTTTAGTGCCCTAAAACAAGGTCTCAAAGAAGCACTTCAAAGAAGAGGTAATGTCTGTTACCGATTCTTTCATCTTTATTTCTTCTTCCACTTTTTCTTCTTTAGTTGTTTAATTATGAAGTAATAACATAAGTATCACTCATATACGTATATGTTATTATAAGTATGAAACAACCCTATTTCACCATCTATCCATCCTACGGAAAAAGAAATCACCGCGCGTGCGTACGTACGGAATACCGTCTCCACGCCGTGGTGTAATCTATTTTCCACCACCTCCTTACTTGGATGGGTATAATGGTGTAAATAATAAATATATATTATTATTTTAAAGTGATATTTATTCTGAAATAGTATACATACACTCCAATACAGTCCCACGATCATGAGAACGGTATCATCGCTCGTGCGTACGTACGGACTACCGTCTCCACGACGCGATGAGATTCATTCTCCACTTTAACCATTCATGAATGATTATAAAGTATATATAATAAGTAATCATGAAATATATGACTTAATAATTATACTGGATTTATGTGTATATATATGTTTGTCATCCACTTAATTCCGCTCAACTCAATAAGGAAACGAAAACAGCGTTCATGCGTACGTACGGCCTACCGTCTCCATGAACGGTGTATTTCTTTCCATTTACTGATTTATTATATATATTTATATTCTGAATATATATATATATATCATGTTTTATATTCTGTAATTAAGTAATCATGATCTATGTAATCACATGAATAATTACAAGTCAAAACACGGATGACAAATAAAACAATTTTACCCAAAACGCTCTTTAACATGGAATTTACAAAAGAACGGGTAATATAAAGTCATAAGTGAACCATATATGATATTATATGATTCTTTAATAAGTAAATGACATTATTTAAATCATTATACAGGAGGTTCGGACACTTACGAAGCAAATCGGACCTAAGGTAAGGGGAATATAACAATCTCATTTTTATCAGATATTGTTTATACTTTGGTATTTACTGGGGTGTATTTTATCATCCACATCCATGTTTCATAAATATGTAATATTATTTCCGTCCACCTACAATTTTTTAAATCCATTTTTACCTTTCGGTGAGTTTTTAGTAAAAGAAATGAAAGGAATCTTTTGTCGTTTTTCGTACGAGGTACTTTTTGACTTTTCCGACAAAAGTACGAAGAATGTTTTTTTTAACATATACAGAATGAATGGATTTTTAAAAAATTATTTCCAAGAAGCTTCCTTTACAAGTTTTAAAGGTTATTTTTAATCAACTTCTTTTAGTTTAGAAATGTATGACATGTAAAGAAAGGAAAAGTATTTTTGAAGTAGAAAGGATATTTTCCTCAAGAATGGAGTTCAAGTGTTTTATCAAAATTATTTTCCATCTAAGATAATATAGGGTTCTGTTTCTATCTCTATTATTACATTGATTTGATTATGTTGTGATGGAATTATTTTTTATGAAATCCTTTATCTTATATGAATTGTTTTATGATGTCATGTTGTTTAAGAATCCCATTTTTATTATATGGGTTATGTCATGATGTATGGTTTATGATTTTGTGGCACACATAAGAATGGTATCATTAAGAGATGCGTGGGACCTATATCTCCTCCCAATGCATTGGGTAAAGATTTTATATCTCATGAGATAGACATGGCTAGAACGGTGGGTTATACCGGTTCAGTGAAGCAGGACTGAAACGAGGGTAACTCGGTTCAGAAAGGGACTTTGTCCACTAAGATAGTCTTGGCAATGAGTCTTGACTAACAAGAAATGATTCTCTATGATTATGTGTGTATGCCAAAAAGTTTCATGTTTTAAGTTATTATTATTGTGATTACATTTCACTGCCATGATTTATCACATGTTATGAAATTATGATCTCTTTTGCAGGTTAAGATTTCCAAAAGTTATGTGCTTGTGTATACGATGTGATTGATATTTCTTTTGTTTACCCTTAATGATCATTTGAGCTCACCCTTTTATGTTTACTTTTCCCCAGGATATAAATAAAGGTTTTAGGTATTAAAAAAAGGAAGATCTTTATGGGAGATGTTGAAGATCTTTCACCAGGATTAGAAGATTATATTCCGAGTTTCCAAAGACACTAAACTATTACGATCCTTGTGTGTGTGTTTTTGTTATGTAATAAGTATTCCGAAAAAGTAATGTATTGTCCATGTATGTCAGGCTTAGGGTATCTACAGTTACCCCCTCCATGACCAGTGGTGCACTCCCCACCATATGTTTTACTTATACCACTCACCAAGTACAACCAAAATAGGTTCCATCATCACTTGTGTGTTTCTCCTCTAGAGACACTTAACACTATCACCTCTTGACCATAAACCATTCATGTTGTCATTGTCATCACATACGCATCTACACTCATCAATATCAAAATTTATGGTCACCAAAATTTAAGAATTTTGTCATAATACCTCCCTCACAATACATGTAACACCCCAAGCTTCCACTGTATGCTTCTATTCGAATAATAGAATAGTGTGCGATGTACGCAACAAAGAGTTCAAGTGCACCACGACCTATCAAACTAGCCGTTTAAAAAGTGGTTATGAATATTAATAACCACATTTTTTATTTTATATATATACCATATAATTTTAACATTCATATTTTGGGTTTCTTAGACATAATATAAGGACAAATTCAATTTTTCTTATAAAAGAAGTATTTTTAAAAAAATGTAGTTTTTTCACCTTTTAATGGAGAACCCTATATAATTCAATATTTGACACTTTTATATATCAAATTTGATGAAAATAAATCATTCCTTATAATTGGGACAAAAAACTTTAGTTGGGATAAATTTTTGGTGTTTTTCTGATAGCTTTCATATTTTGATAAATAGTGAACGATACTAAATTTTAATTGAAAAAAACTTTTTTAATAAAAATAATTTATAGTGTTAAATTATAAATTTTAATGGATTTTAAGTATAATTAGATTATATTTGTATCATTTAATCCAATTTTGGTCATTGGAAGTAATTTCACTTTTAAATTGGACATAAACATATACCAATCTTTAGATAGTTCTTACTTCTCAAAAAACCACTTTCTAGTTTTGACAACGAGAGTTAATTTTAAATTAATTAATGAAACTTCTATTTTTTAATTTTGAAAAATAGAGATCCTTTTTGGATTCAGAATATCAAAATTATCTTAAGGTAAATTTTTGGATTTGTTCTGAAAAATTTCAATTTTTGATAAATACTGAAAACACTGCGTTATTGTTTAAAAACCGACTTTTTATTTAAATAATTATTTATTTTATTTAAAATAATTTTTAATAAAAATAGATACATAATACTTATATTAGTTCAATTTAATTCATTGGAGTCATTTTATAACAAAAATAGATGTTTGAAAGTTTATTGATTTTTTTAACGTTTTTTACCCACCTTATAGGCACGTTAACAAATTTTCATAAAACATAATTTTACCGCTTTTGTGAATTGAATTTAAAAAATCTGAGATACATGGTTGAAATTATTAAGTAAAATGTGGTTCAATAGAATAGAAATAATTTTTGGTGAATATAAACTTTTGACTTTTATTTACCACGGTTAAAAGTAAATAGGGTAATTAAAGGTAAAAATGATATTATAATTACCCTAAACCATGTCCTAATTCTATTGGATAATATTTTTCGAACAAATCAACCTTAGGAATAAAACTATTTGGTCCACTTGTATTTGATTATAACATTTATTATTATTTTATTTAAAGAATATTTAAAAGTGTTAAATTCATGTTTCCATAACTAAAATATTTTTAATATAGTGTTATACATAAGATAAATTCGACTATAAATATTAATTAGAAATATAAATATATTTCATAAATAATGGTATTTTATTTATAATTTTTAGATATTAAATAATTTTATTAATTTATGAAACAATGAGGATGCAGTAATTACCTTATTAATGAAAGATTTAAATAATTGATATTATAAATATCAAAATAAATGTTAATTGATACTTTTGATGCATGAATTTTTTTTATAGATTAACATGACATGTTAGGGTTGATTCAATGAATTTTTTCGAAGTAATCATGCTATTATGACTTTCACAAAAACCAAATACTAAATAGTGTCAAAATTGACAAAATGATTTTTTGAAACAAATATTATATTATTAAATTATATAATATTCCTAAAAATATAAGGTTCATCCAAAGGAAATATATAATGAGAGCTATATAATTAATGAAACACTTGAGGTACTCTTGGTAGTTTATAGAATGTTTATTAACCATATGGTGTACGAATACTAAAAGACATGGTAAAAGTTAAACTAATTAACTAAGAGTTAAATCTAAACGATAAGGTTAATATGGTGACCTAAACTTGTATAATACGTATTGGTTCAACGAATTTATACCCATCCTCACATTATCATCTAATTAAAACGATTATATAATAAAATAATATTTCAACCTTTTCCTAAAGTGACCCTCACCTCTCATATAAAAGGGGACTTCAACTTCTCTTAATTTCACACCTCCTAAGACATTTAACTCGGCTAAAAACTAATAAAATATCCTCAAAACTACCCTAAATTAAACCTATAGGCCTTACTTTGATAATAAATCCAACCTATGGATCTCTTTTGACCAAATAAAAAAGAAACACCAGAAGAAGAGTTAATGATTTCACCACCTCTTTCAAAGTTCTTTTCTTCTTCCACTTTATCTTTCTTTGTTGATTCCAAACCAAAATAATAACTACAGAACCTTCTAAATACTGTAATGTTAATATAAAAATCGTAAAACCATATTCATTATTCTTTCCATTCTACGAATAACAACGTCACCATACGTGGGTACGTACGGCTTACCATCTCCACATCGTGGTGTTGTTTGTTATTCAACACTTCATTATTTGGATGGGTATTATAATGAGTAAATTTTTTGTAAATAATAAATAAAACATGTTAGTTATTTTTTATAAATGATATAACATCCAATTAAATATTATTTTACCATCAATTGAATTATATTATCACTCGTGCGTACGTACGGATTACCGTCTCCACAATCGTGATAAATTTCATTCCCCATCATAACCATTCAAGAAAAATTTTAATTTTATGATTTTAAAAAATCTTTAAGAACAAAATATCATTTTATATATGAATAATATACATCTTATAAATAAAAAACATGACATACATAATAAAACTGATAATGGAAAATGAATCATTTAACACACAAAACAATGATACTACTGTAAGGGTTGGTGTCCTGAGAACCAACTGTTTTGTACTTTGATTACATGAATGTTCACTTATTATATATTGTTCATTGTTCTGCATGACTATAATATAATAATGTCCTGGAATATTTTTTGCATTAATAAGGTCATAGCAGATCCCCGCTATGATGAGAACCTTGAAATGCTATGACAATATTCTTAAATAAAGTTCTGCGGTTGGATGACATACTATGATAGGACACATAGTATATAGACTGTCATGTGCGAGTACTCATGAGAAGAAGAGACTCTCTCTCATGGATTTCACACTTGGTAATCTCCTAGATGGGAGATTATTAGAACATACCCACCAGTAGTAATTTTTCATGTCTTGGTGTCATCAGATATTGCTATCTGTGAGCGTGTGTAATGGTCCTTAGACTGGAAGATTATCACTAACTCATGTCATGACTCACGCACTTAGATTTACTGACGAAAACCGTCACACAGATAGTTGGCTGGAAGTAGGGTATGTTGGCTGTGTCATGAGTGACATGTTGTTAATGGATAATTCGAGGAAGGATTTGTCCCTTCCATTTATGGAAGTTGATATCTCGGCCCTTTGATTGAAATAGAACTATCGCATTAAATTCCATGGCCATGGTGTAAACGATGAGTTTATTTCAGGTAGTCAAAGAACGACGGATCAATCATATAGGTTTATGAAACTTCCATGAAACCTACTTGATGAGATATCGAGACAAAGAGATTAAATTACACAGTAAGCGTTCGTATGAGGTGATACGTCAATGTGGCGTCAACTTCTTTCTCTTGGGTGCCTTGACCCGTTGCTAGACAGTAATCTTGGACTTTAGGCAAGCCCGCCTAATGCCAACGAGAAAGAGGCCTAGAGGGTCACACACTAAGTGTATCCAAGTATCTCAAGTTGAATAAATATTATTCCCGTATGTGGTTTAATAATTATTCAAGGAAGCCTAAGTTGTTTTAAATGATGGAAGAAAAATAAAATAAAACAAGTACACGCCGTGTATTTATTATTACATGCCGTGTAGTTTTATTTTGGAAAGGAAATGAATAAATGAAAACAAGATATACACGCCGTGTACATTTAATGTACACGTTGTGTAGTTTTCAATGAAAAAAAGTACAGGTCGTGTATTTATTATTACACGATTTTTAGTTTTTCCAGTTGGGATTTTGAGGACATAATATTGTTTTAAATGATATTTATTATAATCAGCGTGGGCGCATGTCAAGTAATTATTTTTTCGACATGGGGGTTTTAAATAAAGAGTCAATGAAATAAATAAATCGCGTAACGCATTTATTTATTGTCATAACTCTATAACCCCACACACCCGATTATAAATATCCTCACAACCCCAACTCTTTTCCAACATACAAGAGAATCGTTGTGCACAACATCTCTGGAGAATTATTTCAAGGCCGAAAGAACCTCTTCCTCCAAGAGCGCTCTCAAGAACGAGAGAGATCCTCTTCCATCGGATCAAGACGATCTAAGGTGGAAAACGCAAGCAAAGTCTTCTCCACGCTATCGCCCGAAAATCCTTTGGCGACGTCCAGAGATATGAGGTACACATGTGGATCACCGCTAGAGGGAGTCTACACTTGGCTTCTACGACGCAACGACGGATCACATCGACAACGTGATCGAGAACATCAACGAAGAAAGAACACCCAAAAGGTATTTCTTTATAATTAATTAAATTAACTATAATCAACATATAATGATCCTTGTTTGTGGTTCTAGGACAAACCATCTTCTTTGTCTTTTTCTGTGATTCGATCCATGGAGATTGGCGTTTATCGTCGTATTGATCCCGGATTGATCATTACTAATGAAAAAAATCCAAGTGGGAACATCCACCCACGAGCTTCCGCTATGCCCGGAACCTTCAAATGGTATCAGAGGGAGGTTACAACGTTGATTATAGTTATTTAATTTTCGTTGATAATTTACGCATTCATATTTGATTCAATTTGAAATAAATCATTATATAAATCTTAATTAATGAGATCTATTCTTCCTCCTTCGTTTCTCGATTCATATCACAGAAACAACCTTTTAATTTTAATTTTTATTAAAATAAAAACGAGGAACTCATCCGGAGGAGCCGCTCTTTCTATCTGTACAACACGAGATTACACGGCGTGTAATTAAAAATACATGCTGTGTACTTAGGTTCAAAGAACCGGCACTTTTCCGCCAAACTACGCCATGTGAATTGATTATACCTATGTTTTAATCATTCCATGTTGACCAGAATAGAATGGCGTGTGGAAACCAGAATACACGGCGTGTATGTTGGAACAACACGTCATGTAGTCCATTCTGACCCAGGTGAAACCGTGTACAAAGATAATCCGTGTACCGCGTACACGAGATTGCTAGGCTGGTTACCGCGTAACAAGGAAGTACATTCCATGTATGATTCATCTACACGCCGTGTACTCTAAAATTTCCAAAGTACAAAAAACACGCTAAAGCCCCGATGTGTACATTGGATAAAGGGTGAAAAGAAAAATACACGCCGTGTAATTATAAATTACATGCCGTGTACTTTCCAAAAATGGAATTTCACCAGCTTTCCTCCAATGTACAAAGACCCGTACAAGGAATATGGATGAGAAGAATCTCAAGGAAATTCAGAAAGGAATTTAAGATAAAGAATTGATTAATTATAAGGTCATAATTAATTGAATTCGAGCGCGTCTTATCTTAGATAACAGAACGATTAAAAGAATTTGAATTCTAAATATGCGTAAATGTCGTTGCATACTATGGATGATCATGAGCTAGACCAAAGACCCTTTTTATGTGAATGGTTTCACTTAAATTTATTTAATTTAAATTTGTTGGCCTGCGAGCCTTCTTCCAATTTAATGTAGGGCCTGCGTGCCCATGGTTTCTTTAATGTAAACCCATGTAATGGAGGATATCCCAAGCCAGAGGAGATGGTTCAAATACCGAATCCAAGGTGAAACCGACACAAGAAGATACAAAGGTGGACAGGTGGGAGCTGCAAAACACGAACCATCGGGTTCAAGGTGTTTTCCCTAGGTCGGTGTTAGCTTATCAAAACCGCTAGATAAGCTAACCAAATAGAAGCTCATGATCATGCCATATTATTTTATTTCTGTCTGATTGCATGGTTTATTTATTATGTATGTGTTGTCGCGATCACATAATTAATAAAATGAATAAGCATGCAAAGATAGAATAAAATAAAAACCGAACTATGCGTAAACATTATCGGAACATGGTTAATAACTTAAGCAAGCACCACTTAATATTAACAAGAATGTGATAATGAAAAGATATTCATAAAGAATAAAATCCCTCAAATACCATATTAAGTCATACCAAGCCTTCCATTACATGATTAAGGGAAAGACTCAATAAAACTATGTGTTTGACCAACCCTTGTTGGGAAACTTACTTTTATAAAGGAAGCCCATATGAAAGGTTTCAGGTTGACTTAACCATATTACATCAATTGAAGTAGCCCTTGCTAGACTTGATGTAATATTGGAGGTAAGAGTTTAGTAAATCCAAGTCAAGATTTCAGGATTGGGGAGTCCACTCAACAGATCAAGGAACTGTAAGCTCACAGTTGGCAAAGACCTGCCTACCTAAATACCTTCAAATATCTTGACCAACCCTTTTGGGGGTTATGGGAAGGGGAATATGGATCCATGCCACTATAATGTCAAAGAAACTGGACATTCTGAGTTCAATGGTGAGGGCCATTGGGACTTGATAAAATAGTGGGAGACTTAATTAATTTATTATTATTTCTCATAAAAATGTAATCAAGAAAGTACTAATAAATCTGCTCTTTTAAAATTGTAGAATCTAGATGAAAAACTTGTCAACCACATTTTCTCTATGATCAATACTGGATAAAGACAATATCCTCACCGACATTAACTTTCAGGAATGGTTTAGGCAGCCTCGGGTTATCCTACGCCATGAACGGATGTTTTACGTGCTGGAGTCCTCACTTCCTGATTCTCCTGCCCCAGGGGCGAGTGATGAAGATTTCCTGGTCTATGATCAACATTTGAACGATGCTCTCGATGTACAATGTTTGATGATGTCATCTATGTCTAGTGAGATCATTAAGTCTCATGAAGACATGTATGCCTATAGCATGCTCGAGCATCTCCGTGGTCTAAACAAGGAGAGAGAAATACATGAAAGGATTGAGATCTCCAAGGATCTATTTCAGAGCATTCTTGGAGAAGGAGCCCCATCCGGGCATCATGTCATCATGCTCATTGGCTATATTGAGCACTTGGAGGTTCTAAGGTTTAAACTCCCCAAAAAACTGGGCACCGATCTCATTCTTTCATCACTCCCCCAGAGCTTCTCGATCTTTGTTGTGAGCTTCAACATGAACAACATTGAGAAGTCTTTGTCTGATCTTCTTATCCTTATTCTCCAAGTGGAAAATGACATGAAGCGTGAAAATCCTTTTGTCCTCATGTTGAATAAAAGGAAAGGGAAGGCGATGATCTTTAAGCCCAAATCTTCTTCAAGGCCTTCCAAGAAAATGAAGATCAATGGGGAGGAAAAGGAACATGATGTTGTTTGTTTCGCATGTGGAAAGAAGGGCCACTGAAAGAAAAACTGCACCCATCCAAGGAAGCAAGGGGAAGATTTAGGTGCATTTGTTATCGAATGAAATCTATCTGTTTCTACTAATTGGGTATTAGATACTGCTTTTGGTGCTCACATCTGTATCCAAATACTGGAACCAAGTAGATTCAAGAAGATTGATCGAGGGGAGGTAGATCTACGAGCAGCCAACGGAGCCAGACTTGTTGTTATTGCTGTCGAGGACTACCACCTCACATTTCCAACTTGAATGATCTTGGTGTTAAAGGGTTGTTATTATGTGCCTTCTATTTCTAAAAACACTATTTCGGTATCCAGATTAGATACTGATGGATTCATCTTCATGTTTGGAAGTGGATGTTGCTATTTTTATAAAGATAACATTTGTTTTGGTAGGGCACATTTATATAACGGCCTTTATGTTTTAGACTACACAAACCAAGTAATGGAAATCAATAACAAAGTTAAATCACTTGACTCATACCACACCAAACATTGGCATCATCGGCTAGGTCATGTCAATGAGAATCGTTTGACAAAATTACATCAAGATGGGTATTTAGATTCTTTGGAACTAAAACCACTTGGTGTATGTCATGCGTGTCTACAAGGAAAAATGACCAAAGACCCATTTAGTGGGAAAGGTGAAAGAGCTAAAGAGCTTCTATAATTAATTCACACAGATGTGTGTGGAGCATTTCCAATTGAAGCAAGGGGTGGGTTCTCGTACTTCATATCCTTTACTGATGATTTTAGTAGATATGGATATATCTTTTAATGATGTATAAGTTTGATTCTTTTGATCGGTTCAAAGAATACAAGAATGAAGTTGAGAACCAGCTTGGTAAGAAGATTAAGAAACTCCACTCAGACAGAGGAGGAGAATATCTTAATCAAAACTTCATTGATTTCTTACGGTAGTTTGGGATTCTATCTCAACTCACTCCTCCTTACACACCGCAGTGGAATGGTGTAAGTGAAAGGAGGAACCGCACCCTGTTGGACATGGTGAGATCAATGATGAGTCATGCGAGTCTTCCATTATCCATTTGGGGATATGCATTACAAACAGCAGCGCACATACTAAACCAAGTACCAAGTAAATCGATAAATGGTATTCCATATGATTAATGGAGTGGACGCAAAGCCATGTTATCGAATTTACATGTGTGGGGTAGTGAAGGATTTGTTAAGGCCTCTTCAGGTAACAAAATTGCACCCTGAGGCACAAAGTGTATCTTTATAGGATATCCCAAGGAAACAAGGGGGTATTACCTATACAACCCCTCAGACAAAAAGTTTACAGTGGCAAGACACGCCATATTCCTTGAGAGGGAGCACATCTCCAAAAGTGATAGTGGGAGCGAGATAGACTTCGATGAAGTCGAGGCTCAAGATACACATGAGTTGGTACAAGAACAGATTACAAAAATCCCCGTGGAAGAAAAATCTGTTCCAGAGACACAAGAACTGCGTAGGAGCATGGGAGAGTTGAGATAACCAGAACGATATGGTTTTCTTGTCACCGAGGATAGTGACTCATTATTGGTTGACAATTATGAACCTCTTACCTAAAGTAAGCAGTTGAAGCCACAGACGTTGCCAAGTGGCAAGAAGCCTTGAATTCTGAAATGGATTCCATGTACCAAAACAAAATCTGGATTTTGGTAGATCCTCCAGTTGATGTAATGCTTATTGGTAATAAATGGGTATTCAAGAAGAAACTGGACATGGAGGAGCAAGTCAGCACCTACAAGGCACGACTGGTTGCAAAAGGTTTTAGACAGCGTCAATGAATTGACTATGATGAAACCTTTTCCCTCATTGCTATGTTGAAGTCCATCAGAATCCTATTGGCCATTGCTGCTTACCATGACTATGAAATTTGAAAAATGGATGTCAAAACAGCTTTCCTTAACGGGAACCTCCAGGAAGATGTCTACATGACACAACCTGAAGGGTTTGTGACTCCAAAGGATTCCAACAAGGTATACAAGTTGCAGAAATCCATTTATGGATTAATGCAAGCATCAAGGTCATGGAACATTCGTTTTGATGAAGCTGTTACAGAATTTGGCTTTGTTAAGAATGAATGTGAGCCTTATCTAAAAAAAGGTTTAGTGTAAGTACAGTCGTTTTCCTAATAGTATATGTTGATGACATATTTCTAATAGGAAACGAAGTACCTGTCTTACAGTCAGTTATGGCATGGTTTCATAAATGCTTCTCCATGAAAGACTTGGGCGAGGCGGCATATATTCTTGGGATCATGATCCATCGTGATAGATCCAAGAGAATGTTGGGACTGAGTCAAAGTACATACATTGACAATATACTGAAGAGATTCAGTATGGAACAGTCCAAGAGAGGATTGTTGCCAGTGTCACATGGCATTCATCTTTCCAAGAAAATGTGTCCTCAGACACATTAAGAAAGAAAGAGAATGGAAAGGATCCCTTTTGCATCCGCGATTTGGTCAGTCATGTATGCTATGCTATGTTTGAGGCTAGATGTTGCTTACGCATTAAGTGCGGTAGGAAGATATCAAGATGATCCTAGAGACCGCCATTAGATGGAAGTCAAGACTATCCTTAAGTATCTGAGGCGTACTAAGGATATGTTCCTAGTTTATGGAGGAGATGAGGAACTAGTCATCAGAGGACATGTAGATGCTAGTTTCCAGACTGATCAAGATGAAATGAAGTCGCATACTGGATACATCATCAGTTTGAATGGAGGTGCAGTGAGCTGGAAGAGCTCAAAACAAAGTGTGGTGGCAGATTCTACAGCGGAGTCCGAGTATATCGTAGCTTCTGAGGTAGCTAAAGAAGCAGTATGGATGCAAAGCTTCGTCCAAGAGATGGATGTTGTACCGAGCAGTAAATATCATATCACTCTCTATTGTGATAATACTGCAGTAGTGGAACTTGCAAAAGAGCCAAGGTCACATTAGCGGACAAAGCACATGCTTTGGAAGTATCATCTCTTGAGGTATTTTTCTTATAGAGGTGAAGTTGCAGTGATCAGTATTTCCACATAAAACAACGTGGCGGACACATTGACTAAAGCCTTGACTCAGCAGAAACATGATCATCATTTGAGGCCTATCGGACTAAATGTTGTAGGCAGTTGGCTCTAGTCCAAGTGGGAGTTTGTAAGGGTTGTTGTCCTGAGAACCAACTGTTTTGTACTTTGATTACGTGAATGTTCAATTATTATATATTGTTCATTGTTCTACATGACTATAATATAATAATGTCCTGGAATATTTGTGGCATTAATAAGGTCATAGCAGATCCCAACTATGATGAGAACCGTGAAATTATATAACAATATTCTTAAATAATGTTCTGCGGTTGGATGACATACTATGATAGGACACACAGTATAAAGACCGTCATGTGCAAGTACTCATAAGAAGACGAGACTCTCTCTCATGGAGTTCGCACTTGGTAATCTCCAAGATGGGAGATTATGAGAACAGACCCACCAGTAGTATTTCCGCATGTCTTGGTGTCATCAGATATTGCTATCTGCGAGCATGTGTAATGGTCCTTAGACTGGAATATTTTCATTAACTCGTGTCATGACTCGCACACTTAGACTTACTGACGAAAATTGTCATGCAGACAGTTGGCGGGAAGTAGGGTACGTTGGGTGCGTCACGAGTTACATGTTGTTAATGGATAAGTCGAGGAAGGATTTGTCCCTTCCATTTATGGAAGTTGATATCTCGACGCTTTGATTTAAATAGATCTGTCGCATTAAATTCCATGGCCATGGTGTAAATGAAGATTTTATTTCAGGTAGTCAAAGAACGAAAGATCAAGCATATAGGTTTATGAAACTTCCATGAAACCTGCTTGATGAGATATCGAGACAAAGGGATTGAATTACACAGTAAGCATTCGTATGAGGTGATACGTCAATGCGGCATCAACTTCTTTCTCTTGGGTTCCTTGACCCATTGCGAGACAGTAATCTTTCACTTTAGGCAAGCCCGCCTAATGCCAATGAGAAAGAGTCCTAGAGGGTCACACACTAAGTGTATCCAAGTATCTCAAGTTGAATAAAGATTATTCTTGTACGTGGTTTAATAATTATTCAAGGAAACCTAAGTTGTTTTAAATGATAGAAGAAAAATAAAATAAAACAAGTACATGCCGTGTATTTATTATTACACGCCGTGTAGTTTTATTTTGGAAAGGAAATGAATAAATGAAAACAAGATATACATGTCGTGTACATTTAATGTACATGCCGTGTAGTTTTCAATGAAAGACAAGTACACACCGTTTATTTATTAGTACACGCCGTGTAGTTTTTCCAGTTGGTATTTTGAGTATATAATATTGTTTTAAATGATATTTATTATAATCAGCATGGGAGCATGTCAAGGAATTATTTATTCTACATGGGGGTTTTATATAAAGAGTCAATGAAATAAATAAAACGTGTAACGAGTTTATTTATTGTCATAACTCTATAACCCCACACACCCGATTATAAATATCCCACAACCCCAACTCTTTTCCAACATACAAGAGAATTGTTGTGCACAACATCTTTGGAGAATTATTTCAAGGACGAAAGAACCTCTTCCTCCAAGAACTCTCTCAAGACCGAGAGAGATCCTCTTCCATCGGATCAAGACGATCTAATGCGGACAACGCAAGAAAAGGCTTCTCCACGCTAGCACCCGTAGAATCCTTTGGCGACGTCCAGAGATACGAGGTACACATGTGGATCACCGCTAGAGGAAGTCTACGCTTGGATTCTGCAACACAACGACGGATCACATTGACAACGTGATCGAGAACATCAACGAAGAAAGAACACCCAAAAAGTATTTCTTTATAATTAATTAAATTAACTATAATCAACCTGTAACGATCCTTGTTTGTGGTTCTAGGACAAACCATCTTCTTTGTCTTTTTCTATGATGTAATCTGTGGAAACTGGCATTTATTTTCGTATTGATCCTGGATTGATCATTGCTAATGACAAAAAAGACAAGTGGGCACATCCACCCACGCGCTTCCGCTGCGCCCGGAACCTTCAAGTACTAAAATATCATTAATAATGAAATATTAGAAGATCATATATGATATAATATTTACATATTTGGTTATTTCATAATTTAATAACAATTATTTCACCATTATACATGAGGTTAACTTACCCTATAATACAGAAAAGTAAAAGTTAAGGGGTTTTCATCTAACTTTTATTTCCATGAGATTCATGCTATATTTTCCACAATTACCTTTTCTGTGGTCTATGTACTTCCAATGATTGTATTATTTGTGTAATATATATTAATTTATGGGCATTTAAATCATCCTTTTATGATCCTTATTTCATGGTGTGTATGTTTCGTAATTTACCAAATCGGTAAGAGAATTTCAAATTTCAATTTCCACTCATTCAGTTTTATGAAACCTTCATTGATTATTTTACTCCAAGATTATGTGTGAAATAACTACTTATTTACTTCTGTAATAATTTCCACTCCCCTTTTTGTGGATATAATTTTGATACACATAATAACTCCATTGATAAATTCTCATGTCACTAGTATAAACTTGATAAGAGTAATTTTAACTCAATTTATATTCATTGAGTTAAACATAAAAGTCATTGGTGTTATTTTTACAAGAATCTGTTTGAATTTACTCTAATTGATTTACATTGAATATCCAATAATATTGAGTGTATTTATATTTTTCACACATAATTATGTCATTGATTTACCCTTAACCTAAGGATACAGTCTTTATAAGGGATTTCATATCTAAATACATTCCCCTGATACTTTTTTGTTGTTTTGCGCCAATTCACTTTTATATGGTGTGTATATTGTACTTTGACATTGTATATCATAAATCCCTTTATTCTCATGATACTATAATTTTGTTATTATCTCAATTAGTGGTATTCAAGTATTTATCATTTGGTTAGGAACTCTAACTAAAATCTCATTTTAAATGTTTTAAGGATTTATTCTAAATATTTCACATTAATGTCCATGTTTAAAAATAGTATTAAGGAATTAGTTATATGGAAATTAATGTTTTAAAATTAAAATTCCTTTAAAATGTTTCAAAGTGGAATGGGATAATTTTATTCCAAAATCTATTTTAAACTACTTCTTGATAAATAGTTATACTTTTAAATGTTTTGAAGAAAAAGGGAGATATTTATCTCAAATTGTATTTATGATTATTTTCATCTATGTCAATATAATTTGTTATTCTTTATTGAGGATAATTTATTATAATACAATCTTCTATATTTTATTGAATGATTAATGATTGAATGTGCATGTGTTATTTTTATACCATTCATGGTTTGTGTTTAAAATATTGACATATCATATTCTAGTTTTAATATGAATGTTTAGATTATGTTTCCATATTTTCATATGGGGAATGCATTGGACTTGTTAAGTGATGGGTGGAGCCCGTTATAGCTTCTTGATGCATCGGTAGGTATCATGAGAAAAACTAGTGTCTTGGCGCAAGGCCTTGAAAAAATCTTATTTATAGTCTGGGAACAAGGCCTTGAGTATGTGGTTATGATTTACGGAATTATGCATTCCATCCTTATGAAAATTGATATTGATATCTCATGAAATTATTCAACTAGTATAATATCCATTTGAATAATAAAATGGAATTATTCTATTTATCTTTTCATATTATGCTGAAGTTTATGTTTAAAAGGCTTGTGTTTAAGTCTTATATAATGCCTTAAATGTTTATGATTATTTATGATAGTTCTCGCAATATTGTTATCCATACTACGCATCTGAGCTCACCACATTCTTATGTTTTCCTTTCCCTGGATGTGAAGAAGTATATTATCTTTAACCTGCAGGGATAGAACAATGGATATCTGTGTGTTCAAAGGGGGTAAAATGTTGTTTTTATTTATTTCAAGATGTAATGTAAAATTTAGGTATGTATCTATTACTTTCAAGGATACTAAACTAATCGGTCGTTTGAGACTTGATCTCTTGAAATCATGACAATTTTATGTAATAATTCACCGACTATGGGTAACTAGGGTCGGGGTATTACAGTTGGTATCATAGGAAGTTTAGTACAAACCTTGGAAACATGATTTATAAAAACTCTAATTAGATAACATTACCCTAATATATACATTGGGGATTAGTATAGAATAACATCCAAAAAATATTTTAATGTAAATATTATGTAGGTTTTCTAAGAAATGCATCGATGTCTAGATACAAGTAGATAGAGGCGTCTCTGGCACAGATGTACCTAGGGGTAAACCTCAAAACTCCACTTTCAGATATACTCGAACGAGAATAGGTTCACGACAACGGGCCTTGTGACACTCTTGGTCACAACACTCCCTAGGGATATGCTTAAGATAATTCAAATTTTCGTTACAAATAAAATCGAAAGATATTAATATAATATGAGAATAAATAACCTTGGTTAATCCTACAGTGTTTTAGATTAAAAATAATATATCATGATAATTTCTAAATGATTTTATGACTATTGTGACTCACACAAATTCGTTCTAGTTTTAGTCAATGGCTAGAATCCAAGGAAGTCATAGTAATATTGAACATGATGTACAAGGTGGGAACAGTGGTGGAAATTAGCAATGAAATGGAATTTTTAAAGGTGTAAAAGATGTTGAGTTCATGCAGAATTAGTTTTCCAAAAGTTTGATCAACAAAATATACATTAACCAACACCCAGACTCAATAAATAAGAGAAAGGATATGAATGATAATATCTCCAAGATTGGAGACCATGGAGAGGATAAAGCTAAATTTCCATTATGCAGGAAATGTGGAAGGAGACACCTAGGAAAGTGTCTCAATGGAACAAATAAATTCTTTATGTGTGGGTAATAAGGACATAAAGAAAATAATTTCCGTGAAAACATTTGGAGTAATATGGAATAAAATAAATATGATCCCAAGAATACATTTATAGTTATTTTCCATAAATGTAGGGGACCTGGGCATTACCCGAGTGAATTCCCTATTCTATAGGATATACTCTTGGTCAAGGAAGAACCTATGTGGAAATAAATGGATGGAGAAATGTTTAAAAGTATTAGTGATCTTTGTTGATGGGATTACTTTGGAAGACATTTCTCTTGTATGTGTAACCCTTCAATTTTTAATGTGAAAATACTATTTGAGGAAGAATTATCTTTTCTAATGTGGATATAGTTATAAATAACCATATGGGTTTATGTGATCCTTGAATTTTAGGAAATTACAAGTTATTAAATTTTGGGATGAAAATCTGAGGTATGATAAAACATTTTTGGTAAAATTATGTAATGGTTACTTTGAGTAATTTATCTAATTTTGATAATGCTATAAAATATAGTTTTTTAAAAAAGGAAAATACACAGACTATGTGACAACCCTTCGTGTCGGAAAAAGCTGCGGGAATTGAACCAATAACCAATGTGCGATTGGGATTTATCTCATACCACTAGACTACGTGAAGTCCCTAGTTAGGGTGAGTAATTATTTTAAGTTAAATGATTTTATTGATAAATAATAAGTTGATTTGGGTGCTTATGATTATAAAATGTAAATCCTTATTATCGGAAAATGATTTGGTTTATTAAGTGATAAATGTCATTTTGGAAGACATTCTCTCTATTGGGAACACTATATGCCTAAGGAAAATAGAATACTATGGGATCTCATTTTAGGAGTAATGGTGGATTTTTATCAACGTTTTTATTGTGTAATTATAGTGAATTACATTATTTATTTATGTTATTAACCTATCATAGATAATATGTGATCATGTTAATTACTTTTAAGTGTGTGATGTTAAGAGTAATTGATGTTATTTGGAGATATATTTGACATAGAAGACTATGTAATCAAATTATTATAAGATTGGGGTTTCAATATTTGTTTGGAATATATCGACGGATTTTAAGGAAATTTTTTTATTGAGTGGTATTTATTGAACTTTGGGTATTGTTGGATTAATTTTAGAAATTAATATTAGTATTTATTTCTCTAAAGGATTATCCTTTTTGGACATCATCTGATCTTTTACTAACCATTTTGGGTTTTCTTCATCTCTAAAGATAGAGGAAATATATAGTTCATCCTTTGTGGATTATTTTATTCATGGTATGTTGATTATAGTACTTCAGGAGTGACTAAGTCATCTTGAATACTCATCGTTTGGAGTGAATGATGAGTTTGTGGTAGAAATTAGTTAAAGGGTGGAACTCTACTTATCAAGTATTTTTTTCTTATTCTATGAATATATTAATTATAAAACTTTAGGGAGAGAATCTTAAATCCAAAAATGTGTTATCCTAATACCTTACGTTATTTATTATAGATTTTTGACTTTGAGGACCCCAATTTTCAATTCAATTTTTTTTTGTGATTGATGAGATCAATCACTTCTTATAAATATTTACGTTTTCCCTCCAATTATAATTTCCACCAATATTATCCTATTCAAAATCCTAACATGGTGGTGACTTTTTCATTTCCCTTTCCCTCTTATTAAGACTAAAATTTGTTAACCCTATATTCGATGTGGGTTTTCCACAAAAGTGTTTTCTATTTTTTACATTTTATTTCAAAAGAACATTTTTAAATTGTTAGGATGCAATTTATTGAAGGTGGGAAGAATGTATCACCCCAATCTTCCATGGTACGCTTCTCTTTGAATAATATAACAATGTGATTTAAGAAACACTGAGTTCAAGCACACCACGACTTATCAAACATTCCATTTAAAAAGTGGTTATGAATAGTAATAACCAAAATTTTAATTCTATATATATCACATATAATTTTAACATTCATCTTTGGTGTTTCTATGACATAATATAAGGATAAATTCAATTTTTCAGATAAAATAAGTATTTTTCAAAAAATGAAGTTTTTCCGCCTTTTAATGGAGAACACTTTATAAAACAATATTTGAAACTTGTATATATTAAATTCTATGAAATTATATTCATCATTATAAATAAGACAAAAAATATAGTTTGGATAATTTTTTGTTGTTTTTCTGATAACTGTAATATTCTGATGAATAGTGAAAGATACTAAATTTTAACTGAAAACTACTTTTTTAATCCAAATAATTAATAGTGTTAAATAATAAATTTGAATGGTTTTGAAGTATAAATATATTATTTTTTTATAATTTAATCCAATTTTGGTCATTGGATGTAATTTTAGTTTTAAATTGGACAAAAACACATATCAATCTTTTGATAGTTTTTACTTCTTAAAAACCAACTTTATTGTTTTGACAACATGAATTAATTTTAAATTAATTAATGAAACTTATAGGTTTTGAATTTGGTAATATAGACATCATTTTTGGCTGCTTAATATCAAAATTAGCTTAGGGTGAATTTTTGGTATTTTTCTGAAAACTTTGAATTTTTTATGAACAACGAAAAACACTGCGTTTTTATTTAAAATACGACTTTTTTTAAATAATTATTTATTTTATTTAAATAAATTTTATATAAACAGGTACAAAATACCTATATTAGTTCAATATAATTTATTGGAGTTATTTTATAATAAAATTATATGTATTAAATTTTATTGAATGTTTTTAATGTTTTTACCCACCTTCTAGGCACATTTGAAAATTTTCATAAAAAGTAATTTTAACTCTCAAGTGAATTGAATTTCAAAAATCTAAGAAACACGGTGGAAATAATCTGGTAAAATTGCATTCAATAAGATGAAAATAATTTTTGGTGAATAATAATTTTTTACTTTTATTTACCACGGTTAAAAGTAAATGGAGTAATTAATTGTAAAAATGATATTATAATTACCCTAACACATGTTCTAATTCTATTGGATAAGATTTTTTCTACCAAAATCAAACTTACGAATAAAATATGATCCTCATTGGTCAACTTGGATTAGATTAGAACATTTGTTATTATTTTATTTATAGAAGAGTTAAAAGTGTTAATTTGAAATTTTCATAACTAAAACATTTTTAATGTTGGGTTATACATATGATAAATTAGACTATAAATATTAATTGTAAATATAAATTTTTTCCTACATCATAGTTTTTTATTTATTATTTTTAGACAACAAATAATTAAATTTATTTATGACACAATGATGACGTAGTAATTACCTTATTAATGAAAGATTAAATTAATTGATATTATAAATATAAAAATAAAATTAAATTGATACTTTTGATGCATTACACTTATTTTACAGATTAATATGACATATTAGAGTTGATTAAAGAATTTCTTTTCAAATTAATCATGTTTTTCTGAATTTCACAAAAACCAAATACTAAATAGTGGCTAA
Organism: Viscum album; assembly: GCA_963277665.1. Classification (NCBI taxonomy): domain Eukaryota; kingdom Viridiplantae; phylum Streptophyta; class Magnoliopsida; order Santalales; family Viscaceae; genus Viscum; species Viscum album. The sequence goes on along the minus strand of OY728157.1, from coordinate 192,714,196 downwards.
ATTCACATAAATTAGTTGTTAAAACAAATAATATATTATTAAATTATATAATATTACAAAAAATATAATGTTTATAAAAAGGGATTATATAATGAAAGATATATCATTAATTAACCAATTGAGGTTTTCTTGGCATTTTAGAGTAATTTTATTAACCATAAAGTGTAAGAATACAAGAAGACATGGTAAAAGTCAAACTAATTAACTAAGAGTTAAATCTAAAAGATAAGGTCAACATGGTGACCTAAAATCGTCTAAAACCTACTGGATGAAGGTATTTCGACCCATCCCCACCTTACCCTAGATATTAATCCATTTGGAGCCATTATAAACTAAAAATTAATATATAATAAAATAATATTTCAAGCTTTTCCTAAAGTTACCCTCACCTATCTTATAAAAGGGTACTTATCCTTCTCTTAATTTCACGTCTCTGAATCCATTTGGCTTGGCCAAACCCTACTCAAATATCCTCCCAACTACCCTAAATTTAACTTAGAGGCCTTAATTTTATCATAAAGCCGACCTAAAGATCCTTTTTGAGCATATAAAAAGGACGTAACCGAAGAAGAGGTAATAATTTAACAACCTCATTCAAAGTTCTTTTATTCTTATACTTCCTATTTCTTTGTTGTTTCCAAACCAAAATAATAAATCCATTACCTTCTACATACTGTAATGTTATTATAAATATGGTAAACCCAAATTCATTATTCTATCAATCCTACGATTGACAAAGTCACTATACGTGCGTACGTACGACATACCATCTCTACATCTTGGTGTAGTTTGTTATTCAACACTTAATTATATGGATGGGTATAGTAATAAGTACAATTGATCTAAGTAATAAATAAAACATGATAATTATTCTGTATATATTATATACCATCCAATTACCTAGGATTTTACCATCAATTGAATGATATTGTCGCTCGTGCGTACAAAAAAATTATCGTCTCCACAAATGCGATAAGATTCATTCCACATCGTAACCTATTTAGAATAATGTTCGTTTTATGATTTTAAACAAAATAAAGAACACAATATCATTTTTTGATATAAATCAAATACATCCTATACATACAAAAATTACTTACGTAACAAAACATATAAAGGAAAATAGATAAGTTAACACCCAAAACAATGATTCTACTAAAATATCATTAACAAAGCAATATTAGAAGATCATATATGATATCATATTTATGTATTTTTTTCTTGTATAATTTAATGAAAAAATTTTCACCATTATAAAGGAGGTTATCCTACCCTATACTATGGAAAAGTATAAGGTAAGGGGTTTTCATCTCATTTTTATTCTCGTGAGATTCATGCTATATTTTCCCCTATTACCTTTTGTGTGGGGTATATACTGACCATGATTGTATTATTTGTGTAATATATTTTAATATAAGTGTATTTACATCATAATTTTATGATCCTTATTTCATGGGGTGTATGTTTCGTATGTTACCAAATTGGTAAGGGAATTTCAAATTTCAATTTCCCCTCATTCGGTTTTATGCAAACTTCATTGATTTTTTTACTCCAGGATTATGTGTGAAATAACTATTTATTTACTTATGTAGTAATTTACACTCCCCTATGTTTTTATATAATTTTAAAACACATAATCAATCCATTGATAAATTCTCAAGTCATCGCTTTGAACTTGATAAGAGTAATTTTAACTCAATTTCTATTCATTGAGTTAAACTTACAAGCCATTTGTGTTGTTTTTACAAGAATATGTGTGAATGTACTATGATTTATTTACACTGAATATCCAATCATATTGATATTATGTATATTTTTCACACATAATTATGAAATTTAATTATCTTTTACCTAAGGATACGGTCTTTATAAGGTATTTTGTTTCAACTTACATTCCATTGGGACTTTTTTGTTGTTATGGACCAATTCACTTTTATATGGTGTATATACTATACTTAGACATAGTATATCATGAATCCCTTTATTATCATGATATTATAATGTTTTTATTGCCTCAATTATTTTTATTAATGTGTCTCTCATTTGGTTAGGAACTCTAACTAAAATATCATTTTAAATGTATTAAAGATTTATTCTAAATCTTTCTCATTAATGTCCATTTTTTAAAATGTTTTTAAGGAATTATTTATATGGACATTAATGTTTTAAAATTAAAATTCATTTTAAAAGTATAAAAGTGGAATGGGACACTTTTATTCAAAAATATATTTCAAACAACTTCTTGATAAATAGTAATACTTTTAAATATTTTCATAAAAAAGGGGGATATTTCTCTCAAATAGTTTTGATGATTATTTTCATCTATGTCAATATCCTTCATTATTCTTGACTGAAGTTAATTTATTATAATCCAATCTTCTATATTGTATCGAATGAGTTATGATTGATTTTTCATGTGCTATTTTTATACCATTCATGGTTTGTGGTTAAAATATTGACATTTTTTATGTTAGTTTTACTACGAACGTTTAGATTATGTTTCAAACTTTTTCATATGAGGAATGAATTGGACTTAGTAAGTAACGGGTGGATCCTACTATAGCTCCTCGATGCATCGATAGATCTCATGAGACAATCTAGTGTCTTGGTACAAGGCCTTGACATAATCTTACTTGTAGTCTTGAAACGAGTCCTTGAGTATGTGGGTATTATGTCTGCAATTATGCATTCCATCATTATGAAATTGGCTATTGATATTTCATTTGATTATTTGACTAGTAAGAATATCCATGTGAATATTTAAATGGAATTATTCGATTTATATTTTCTATATTATGCTGAATTTTATGTTTATAAAGCTTTTGTTTTAGTCTTATATATTTCCTTAAATGTTTACGATTATTTATGATAGTTAATGCTATATTTTTATCCCTACTGATAATCTAAGCTCACCCCTTTCTTATGATTTCTTTTTCCAGGATGTGAAGAAGTATATTATGTTTAACCTACAGAGATAGGCCAGTAGATATGAGTGTGTTTAAAGGGGGGTTTTTTTATTTATTTCATGATGTAAAGTAAAATTTATGTATGTATATATTACTTCCATGTATACTATATTAATTGGTATTTTGATACTTGATCTCTTGAGATCATTCCAATGTAATGTAATAACTCATCGACTCTGGGTAACCTAGGTTGGGGCGTTACAAAAAGGGACAAGGCACAACCTTGTGTCAAAAACATCATGGAACCCGAAACCATATCCCCCATCACCTTTCACCAAATGGGAAAATTCACCATTTAATAAAAACGATTATGAAATCTTGCTCATAAATATTCATCATGTTTTTTGGTCCTCAACTCCCACATGTTCCCTTATTGGCCAATAAAATATTGTACAATGCATAACCTGCATGTGTTTCACCATAGTATCGTCCAAATTCAATGAACATATACTCCAATATAACCATTTTAGACAACTTGAATCATGATCCCATGAGTCCCATTGAATAAAATCCAGACTCATTGGATTAAACCACTAAAAAATCTCCTTATTGTCTCAATATCACCTATCTTGAAGCACCCTCAGTGCCATTCTTTAAAATTGGGAATTTCACCTATGCCATAGTCCACTGCATAATCAACCAACACCTAGAATTGTATCCAAACCAAAAGCATATATGCACACACTCACCACAATAATTAAAGAACATCCAAAACCATCAAGGTCAAGTATCCTACAGATCCTACCCTTAGAATCTAGTATTAGCACAAAAACATTACCACTTAAGGTGATTTTCTTAGGAAAACCCAAGGCATCCCATGTGTCTATACAATATACCTGGTAGCACATAATAGGAATCAATCTCGACACATAGTACCAACCCATGATTCCCATCTCTAATGGTGATCACAAGTCCAAGATAACCCCTATCTCGGGTTCCCCTTACATATCACATATCATCAAAAATATAGTACTTAGATAACCAATATCCCATGTTGTATCTCAATGAAACTAATCTCTCCCACCTAGCATATAAAACATAGTTCTAACAAAATTCATAGCTCATGAGGTACACCTATGATCTTGTCTCACCATCATAAGGAAACTCATTAGCCTAAACACTTATTCATGGGATCTCACAAACATATATATGCATATTTAGCATCCCATGTAGAGCCATAAACCTAATAGGGGATAATACTTATTGTAAAACCTTACATGAGACTACCCCTTCAAGAATAACGATCTAATGTTATCCCTAATTGGGACTACAAAATGGTAGCCACACCCAATAAGATTACCATCTCATATATTTACATACGTACATAAAAGGACATCACCCTACCATGATCCACATCGAGTGACCTTGATCATATGGTTTGTTTAAATAGAATGATGCCATTAAGAAAAATGTGAGAACATCATATAGGTTGTTGTAGACTCTTTAAATAACCGATCCTATTTCTCCCAGTACTAGTTTCAATACCACCCACTAAGGGTTCATCAGTATGGAATCAGATTCTTATACCAACCTACTAGGTTCAATAGAAATCTATAACTCATTGGTTATGCATATCTAGAAAGGAGAATCTCATCATAGACTTAAATGACCTATCATAATAAGGAAAATACATTATGTTCTAGATAAGTATAATGCCACCACCAAGTAATATGGGAATCCTTAATATAATTTCCTATTGACACTTTTAAAAAAATAATCCATCATAATCAAAGATATCAATCACACTCAAGAATAAATATTTAAACTGAACCCTCTATTCCTAATATGATGCATGTACATGGACTCTTACCAATGGGCTAGGAGCTATAAACAATAATAAATCATAAAATCTTAAAAATAACGTGTGACATAGTAGTTGAAATAAAGAAACCATATGTCTGAACATCTTATCAGGAAGGGTGTACATAACACACCAGTATGATATCTTTCACAAGATCTGACACATTCTTATGTTACTTATATAACACGACCCCAAATTTTAAAATTAAAAAATCTAGATAAATCTATGATATCAGTCCTACAAGATTTGATACCACTTTGTAACATCCCTATCCCATTTCACTCAATATGGTAATCAGACTGGGTCAGCATGTGGCCTCTATTTTACCTCATCATTCACTAGAGGTGACCGACTAGCAATGGGGGTCTAGGGATTTATTGTGGGGAGACTATACCCCCATATTAGAGTGTGTAATAATTGTTTTAATTACCAAACATCATCCCCAATAATAAATCAAATAACATGGAATAAATAAACAAGAATCATTAATAATAAATGTCATTAGAAGTAAATAGTCATACACAATCATTTTCATTTCTCCATAAAATGATTGACCATCCAATGGATTTATCATATATATAGAATAAATAAAAGGATAAATGAAATTTTGGATCAAATAACATCCCTAAACCACTCCAAATCCTAATATCCAATACCATTTCGTCTATCCTACTTGATCAATCTACTCCATGTATTTACCCAAAATGAGGTCACAATTTTTTAGGTTTACTCAGGTGCCCGGTTCCATGACCGCCCAAGAAGGGTGTGTGTATTACTTAGTCAGGAACCACTAATGTAGTCTCAAGCATAAAAAACAAATGCATTAAATGTGTATGTGACATAATCAGATGAATAAATAAAAGATAGTGTATTAGCATTAATAAAATAACCATCGTCGATCCTCAAGTTCTAACATGACACCTAGGATCTAATATACCTACATTTTCATGTTTTGTAGTATCTCTGAGAACACAAGATAATCATTCCAACTGATAATAGTTGAAACTGTTAACCCCCGTGACTGAATATATCGCATTCCATATAAAACATTCAAATACCATAAGTGAAATTAATAACTACCACATTAATCAACTATGGAGTGAATCCCTTGGAATCACCACCCGAGAGACCTCGCCTAGTCTCATCCAAGCTTAATCATCCATCTACAATCATTGTGAGCCCCTAACTCAATCAAAAATCCAAATTAATTAATTATAATATTTATAATTTATTAAAAAATTTAAAACCAATTATTAAATTTATTATAAAAATAAATAACTCCTAAAAAATCATTGTGTCGTAACCTCTCACTGAAACCTCCATCAATACGGTGTGGCCCGCTCACAACACGTTCTTGAACCTAAAACATGAAAAAGTCCCAATCCAATTACCTGATTTAACAGTCAATTTCATCAAAATTTTACATAAAAACAAAATAATTACATATAGTCAAATACCTAAAATAAATTGTGTGTGAAAATCTTAATACATCATCTCAAGATGTCCTTTAACAAATCCAAATGAAAGCCCCGTGATTTTTAGATAATTTCACCTTGTTCTGGTGAAATCATCACAGAAACCCTAGCTAGATAAAATTTAATTATTTATAATCAAGAGAATGTAAGATCAAAAATACGTAGAGGGAGAAATTCACCTAAAATTTTAACAACAAAACACTATACAAAATTTTCTTATCACAATAAATTTAATTTTTTTGATATCTTTCATTACACAAAACAACAACATTCTTTGATGGCTTGCCTTACATGATAGAATAAGTTTTGTTGAATACTATTAATATTAGTAGTTAAATTGGTAGTTATAAATAGGATTAAATAACTTATAAAAAAATATGGTTGACTTCATTAGTTATAGATTAATTTGAAATAAATATAAAAAAATGAATATAAAGGAAACATTTTTATAAAAAAATATTTTTATGTGCCCAAGGAATTTTATATTGATAAATTGAATTAATTACTATTAGTAAATTATCATAATAAAATTTTAATTTTATATATTTTATAATTTTTCCATTCATCCAATATATTTTACAGTCATAAGATAAGAACAAATCTAATTTTATGTATAAAAATCTGTATTTTTATGAAAGGAATTTTTCTACCTTTTAATGGAAAATTTGTTTTAAAAATAAATTTTGAAACTTTAATAATATTTTATAAAATAAAAGTCATTCTTAAAATAGAAATGTAAAAATTATATTAGGGTAAATATTTTGTATTTTCTAAGAAGTTTTATTTTTTGATGAATAGTGAAAATACTAGATTTTAAATGAAAACTAGCTTTTCATCTAAATAATTTATAATGATAAATTATATTTTGAATTTATTTCAAAGTTAAAATAGATATATTCGTGATATATTAATCCAATTAAGTTTATTTTAATAATTTTTATATTGAATTTAGATATAAGAACATACTAAACTTTTGAACATTTTCACATTAAAAACTCACTTTCTCATCCTGTCTGTGGGATTAATTTTAAATTAATTATTTCCAATTTTTTGATTTTAAATTAGATTAATGTATTAAATATTTGGAAATATAATAATTTATAATTTATAATAATTTTAACTTAATTTTTTACCAAATTTATTATTCCAAATTGTTAAAATTAAATACAATGATTAAGAGAAAAATGTGTTTACCATTGGACTAAAATTTAAACTTAAGTGGAAAATGACCAATAAAAGCATCTAAAACACATTTGATATAAATATTTGGACCTTATACCTTATATAATCTCTATTGGTCCATAATTGGGTCATGGTGACCTGAAAAAAACCTGGGTGGAATTCACACTATCAAAAACATACAAGTGTGCCACTCACATTAATAATTTTTCAAATGATTAAAAAAAAATTTAGAGAACATAAATAATTATCAATCTGTTGATGAGAACATTTAGAGGAAAATTAATGTTGTGAATGATGGTAAATTAGCAGACATCAGTTGTGAAGATAGTGTTTTGAAATTTGGAAAAGATTATGTGTTCCATATATACCTAAGTTGAAAAGTGATTTTTTGGACAACTCTCAATGCTCAAATTTCTTTATATACCCTAGTAGCACACAATTATATTTTGATTTTAGAGTACATTTTTTTTGGGATAACAGGAAGTGGAAAATTTTTGATTATGTGTCTGGATTTTTGGTTTGTCAACAAGTGAAATCCATGAGATGAAAACCTAAAGGTTTCATGAATCCTCTATATATTTCTATAAGTAAATGTGATGACATTACTATGAAATTTATTATAGGACTACCAATGTATCCTTGAAACAATGATACAATATGGGTTATCAATGATGGCCTAACCAAATATGCATATTTCTTCACTATAAGAGAAAATTTACCTCTTGAGCACCTTGAAAGTCTCTATATTAATAATGTTTTAATACTTAATGGAACACCTCTACCAATTATATCTAATAGAGATCCCTTATTTATGTTAAAATTATGGAAGTGTGTTCATAAGGCTCTTGATACTGAGATTTATTTGAGCACCTCCTACCATCCTCAAACTGATGGACAATATGAAAGGACCATTAAAGAAATTGAAGAAATGATGAGGTCATTCTTAATCATATTTAACGTTATGTGGATCATTATTTACCTCTTGTATATTTTTCTTATAATAATAGTTTCCATTCAAGTATTCAAATGTTGCCATATAAAGCATTATATGGAAATAGGTGTCGCACTCCAAACTTTTGGGATGAAGTTGGTGAAAGGAAACTCGTATTACTAGAACATGTTGACCAATGATCATTGATGGTAAAGGCTATTAAATATCACATTAAAGAATCTCAAATCTGATAAAATATTTTTTCCAATTATAAGAGGAAGGATTTGGAATTCCTAGTGGGGGGTCATGTTTTCCTAAAATTATATCAATGGAATGGTATTATAAGGTTTGGTAAGAAAGGGAAACTAATCCCTAGGAACATCGGGTGCTATGAAATTCTTGAGATAACTAGATTTTTCACATACTATTTGGAAATGCCACCCAAAATTTCAAAATTAAATGATTTTTTCACATATATTTTATAAGGATGTACACGTCTGACCAAACACTTGTTCTCAACTATCCTAAAATAGAATTTGAACCTAATTTATCTTACTTGAAGAACCCATCCATGTTCTTGAAACCAGAGATAATGTATTTAGTAGTAAAATGAATTGTCTGGTAAAGGTACACTAAAGGAATCATAAAATGGAGGAAGTAATGTGGGAACCAGACAATAATATAAAGAAGAAATTGTAACATCCTATATATTATCAAATGTACGAACTATTTAGTTTTGGTTCAATATTAATTATTTGGACATTACAAATATGCCTAATGGATTCAAGGGGGGGTCTCAGGTGTGTTCAAGAATCATTCATAGCCTAAATCGAAAAAAATTGAATAGGTATATTGGGCCACATGGTTAGTATAAATCACATAGCTCAACCATCATGGTTTCCCTAAACAAAGTGGTTACATATACTAGGGTTTTGTGGGCCACATAGTTTTTCTATAATCATGATACCCCAAGAGCATACCCATGAAGCCTACTATAGGTTTTTGGACAGTGGATTTTTTATAGATTTCAACTGGTTAAACAATCCATGTGCTTAACCATGTGGAGTTCCCCATTAAAGTAGTGTCTTGGGGCACAGTTGGCGCACAATTTTTCCAACCATCCAACCAAACCATAAGCCATTTTTAGGGTGAAATATCCATTTTTTCATTAATTAATGTTTTGAACCATCCCACTCTTTCTCCCTCTCTTCTCCTGTGGTAAAACCCTCCTCCCTCATACACAATCTCTACCTCCCCCTTTTATAAGGGGTTGTGTCAACTATTCCAATCAGACTCCAAATCTATCACCGTCAGTAGTTTTAGAAAGCTCTCAATAATCTCATCAATCATATACTTTTTATTTAATGTTTCCTACAACCTCTATTGTGTTATATAGGTGAAAACTTTATCACCCTGTTTTCAAGTAATTTGATGATTTCTTCATTTTATCCCATTATAGGTCGAATCAAAACTCAACAATGGATGAGTGTAGTGATACTACATAGAGGTTGAAGGTCTAGGGCATTCTCTCACTTTTTGTAGATTTAAAGTGGGTGCGTTGATGTGTCTCTTGTTAGAGCCGTTTGGTGGAACAATAAACATTATAAAGACAATGAATTGAACACATTTAAATGTCTATTACCATCCATGTGAGTAGAGAATCACCTTCATGGGTGATCAATTTGATCTAAGCCACTGAAACATGCATGTTTCCCCTCTTAGAGGATTTTTCACAACTCAAAAATTATAAAATAGCGCTTTAGGTGTAAATCACTTTTAATGAAAGCCTTAAAGAGAATAATTTAATTTATATGTTAACTAACAGTGTGTGTGGTTGGGTTTTACCATGTTAAATTCCACAATTTATAATTTAATTTGATATTGAAATGTGATCCATGGGTTTGGACCCTTCTAGAAATGCCCTATATTCCATGCCCATTGACCAGGACTATTTCATTATGCCTTATGCCATTATTTATTATTGTTTCCATATATCCATTTCATGTAGATTCAATTATTATTATTTCATATGATTAAGATAAGTGATTTATACGTTGATCATGTTGCTTAATGGAATGCACACATTTCATTATTACATAATTGATTGTCTTGAATTGGATGTTATGATTCGCTATCCTGTTAGCGTGTGAAATTTCCATGCCATATTGATGACATGTGATTATATATGTTATGTATTGTGAGTTGTTCTATGATTGATATAACTCACATTATATGGGATGGGAGAGAACATGGGTCCTGTTATAAGGACACTATGGATGGACTCACAATGTTTGGTTGTGATCTACAAGATGCTCTAAGAGTTATACATTGGATTTCCATGTACGGTATCTCCAGGTGGATTACACATACTTGGGAGTGACATCTATTACCTAGGGGAGGAATCAAGGATGGACCTATGCTATGCCTTGGGTGATACCTCGTCCCCTATGTGCGATACATGGAATGGACTCAGAGTCACCATGTCATGAGTGATACAAGTAATGGATTTATAGGTTACCTAGGATGGAACCATTGGTATTATTTAGATTAGATTCACCTGTAGCAACCCTTGGTATTATATATAGATTTCTTTTTATGGGATCAGGACTCCACCTTTGGATTTTTTGGAATTTTTATGCATATTTGATGCCTCTTATATATGTTATGAGCATGCTTGACTGATGACATGCAAATTTGACCTTCAAACCAAATAACAAGATTAGGGTCTATCTACCTTGGTTAATTCATTTATTATTTCCTATGTATCTATCATATATCTCATACAAGTACCGTGGTTCAGGAATCCATCATATGTCTAAGTAGGTGGTATTGGTTCAGAATCCCTTTATGAACCCAATTCGAATTGTTCATTATTTTAATTAAGTATTTCCCTATATTATTTAAATATGGTACATTGTTTACCTATCTTTCACTCATAAGGAATTGATCTATACTCCATTTTGGTACCTTAATGAGTCTATATCTGACACCCTAGTTGGGATGCCTCTTTTACCCAAGCAGACTTCCTGATTGTAGGTATTGATAAAGGGAAGCGTGCAGATTCTGATGCTTGATTGTTCATCTAGGATGGAGCATAGGGTAGAGGATAGAGGTTGTGATCAAGAAACATATAGTAACAACTTATCCCTTTTTTATATTTTTATAGCATGTGTTATATGCTTATATACTCTACACCCAATGCACTTTCATTTTTTTATAGAATCGTGATATCCTCACGATTTTGTATCAAATGTTTATTCATCTTCTTCCAATTTTTTATTTATATTGTTTGGGTTTATTTCCATAACATTCACAACTTGTTACTTACTTCTTGTTATTGTGATTACTCTGATATATGAGGTATTAGTCTCCCCACAAACCCATCAAAGGCCTTTACTGCTAGTAAAATCCCATGGGGTTTGGGTAGGCGTGCTTGAGGTATTGTGGCCACCGTCTCGGGGAACCGCTACAGTACTGCTACAGTACCCTACGCCCAATGTGGTAATGAGAGTCTTTGACATGACCCAAATTATTAGTGGATAATAGTTTATGACTTTATTAATTTTTATGTAACCATTTCTTTTTTACCTAGGCATTTCATTAGGATAAGGAAGAGTGGTGTATTTCATTTTTCGAATGTCATTGTGTCTTTCCTTTCTTTACCGCTTTCCCTATCTTTTATGAATCATATATGAGGAGTATTCTTGTAAAATTGTAGATTTATACCACCGCGATGACCTCTCGATGTACTCCAAGAGTTTGGTGATGAGCATACTCCTATGGTGGTGGGCCCTAATACACCTTTAGTACATCCTATAGTTCCACCTGAGGAACATCCTACTTATATTCAACTGGGCACCATTACTTAGTTCTAGGACAGTTTTCTTCAGTTCATGTAATCTCTTCAGGGTGCACCCCAACCCGTCCCTATTATGCCAGAGTTCACTCAAGACTTTTAGTTGTAGAATCTTCCCACCTTATATATGGATGGTAGAACTTAGTCTAATGAGTCATGGATAGAGGCCATGGTATCTATCTTTGACCATCTTGAGCTGCCTCTATAGAAGAGGGTTAAGCTCGCTACCAACATGTTACACGATTCCACCAGGATTTATTGGGAAATCATCTCTCAATATGATTATGATCAGGGTATGGTATAGGAAGAATTTCAAATAGACATATACAAAAAATTATTCTCATATAATCCAAGGGAGTACTATGCCAAGGATTTCATGAATCTTCGGAAGGTAAATGTGACTATGCTACAGTATTCTTCCCATTTCACCAAATTACGGTGTTTCACTCCGTCTATGACCGGTGATGAGTTGATGACTATGAGGTATTCTTAGGATAGTATTGGTTATTCTATTTTATCATAGGTAAATTTATTTTGGTTTAATACCATTATAGAGATAGTGAACGAGGACCTAATTAATGAAGGGAATCTAAGTGAGGTTGCAAATGTGAGCCTGGGTGGTTTAGTTCTGAGTCAGGGAAGAGTTTCCTATTGTATCAAAATGTTCAATTTTGTGGGTGCACATATGGGTGGTCCCTACTAGGTGACAAACATTGATATAACCATAGTGTTTCACTGGTGTGGCAGGCCAGTCCATAAGAATCCTTAGTTCATGAGGAACCTAATTGAATGTCGAGCTTGTGGAAGGAAGGGTCACCTTTAGCACTTCTTCTGATCTTTTGGGATCCTATCCACACCTCTATTAGGTAGATGATCTATGAATCCACATCAGACTGGGATTTGGTCCTCTATGGGCCAATCATTCTAAGGTGGTAGTGTTGATGGATGAGGTAGTCAAGTACTAGAGATTCGGTGACAACAGGGTGGATCTACTCAAGCTAGTTTGTAATCATCATAGGGACATTATTCTGGACATATTTATGCACTAAATATTGTTCCTGACGATCAGAGTTCAAGGAAATATATGGTTAGAGGTAATATTATTATATCATCTACATTAGTTTTTTTATTTTTTGATATTGGTGCATCACACTCCTTTATATATACAATATTTTTGCAATGATTGGGTTTTTAAATTGATTACTTCTAAGGAATTGTGTATCTGGACACACCATTAAGTGTTAGAGTAGAGGGTATATACCAAAACTAGGAGTCCCCACTTAGAATATTTGGGTGTCATTAATTATGGTGTTTCGTCTTCCTTGAGACGACCAGCTTCGATTTCGTTCTTGGTTTGGACTGGACTGTTCCTTATTATGCCCAAGTGGATTTATATCACCACTGAGTTTTCTTTACATCACCTGAGGGAAACATTTATATCCATAAGGGTGAATGGGACTTCCACAAAATTCAATATGGACAAAATAATATGGGTTTAGGTGGAGTGACAACTCAGATGGAGTGTCTTCTTATGACCGATCAGGGGATGCAGTTAATAGAATTCCCTCCAATAATGAATAATTTCAGGGATGTTTTCCCAAATAATTTATAAATCTTACCTCCTTAGAGATATTTTGAGTTCACTATATAGGTATTTCTAGGTGTGAAACTATTGTCCATTTTTTCATGTAGGATGCCACCTACAGAGCTCTGAGAACTCAAGAAGCATCATGAAGTTCTAGAGGAAACATGTTTAATCTGACCCAACACATCACCATGGGGTTCGCCGTTCCTTTTTTCTAAGAAGGTGGATGGTACCCTTATATTGTTAATGGATTACCTCTGACTAAACCATATTACGGTGAAGAACTCATATCCACTACCTTGTATCGATGACATCATAAAACAGCTCTAAGGAGAAACTATTTTCTCAAAGATCAATTTGAAGTCGACCAACTATCAGGTGCGTTCGATTCCATTAGACATACCATGTACAATGTTCTAGAGTAGGTATTTCTTATACATGTACTTGGTTATGACTTTAAACTTAAAGAAAGTTCCATTAGTCTTTATGGATCTTATGAATTGTGTTTTCCACCCACACCTTGATTCCTTTGTGGTAGTCTTAATAGAAGTCATATTAGTGTATTCATGGTACATACATGACCATACTAATAATATTTAGATCATGATGAATACAAAAAGATAGAATAAAATATATGTGAAGCTCATTACATGACACTTTTGAATCAGCAAGGTTCACTTCTTAGGTCATATCATATTTGAGGAAGGCTTAGCAGTTTACCCGTAAATGGTGAGAGGTGTGCTTTCCTTGGAGAATCCCAAGAATGTGTTTGACATATACAAATTCTATGGAGGTAACTGGATATTATAGGATATTCATCCAAGAATTATCATGCATCACAGTGATTCTCATGGTATTGACCAACAAGGGTGTGTAGTTCATCTGGTCTAAAGCTTGCTAGATAGCTTTTCAAGAGTTAAAGGGGAGACTCACTTCAATGTTTACCCTAATTCGTCATGATCTGGGAAGAGTCTACACATTCTACAATGATGATTCAGGGATCTGGCTAGGCACATTTATGATGTTAGGTGATCAATTCATGGCATAAAGGACCAACCAACTGAGGTCTCATTAACAGAATTACCCTAAACGCGACCTCGATCTAGAACCAGTGGTACATGATCTATGCTATTGGAGGTACTACTTTTTAAGAGAGAGATTAATTATATAAATGGATCATAAAATTATGAAATACATATCTAAATACTGGTATTTGAATCTCAGGTAGTGAAGGTTGGTGGAATACATGCAATAATTTTATTTTGATCTTTCTTTAACACTCGAAAGGGGAAATTCCATAGCCAATTACTTAATATGGGAGTTGCAAACACAAGATTTCAAGGAGGTTGTAGTAAGTGGAATTTTATGGCTCTATTATCTAAGATATATCTTGTGGTTTTGGAAAAGAATGTGAAACTAGTTTTTGCAGCTCTAGTGGTGAAATCCTCCCTCTTAAAGTGGGTTTGGATGATGCAATTATCTAATTATAAGAGCCTCATCAGGAGGTAGTGTGTCATAGGAGAGATCATTCCTTCTGGATGGGATATTGATGGAAATAAAAAACCCTACTTTTTAATGTCCATTTGTGGGTGCCTATGGATATACAAGAAAAGATGATAATGGAATCACATGATTATATTTGGGAAGCTCACCCTCGGCTTTCCAAGATGTGTAGATATGTACGTCATCAGTATTGGTGTATAGGTATGAAACGTTAGATATCAATTGTCATCACTTAGTTCTCTATTTTTCAGTAGGTGAAGCCAGAGTACCTGTAACCTAATGGACATCTAGAGAATCTCTCCATTCTTGAGCGGAACTAAAATGGTGTCACCATGAATTTCATGACAGGCTTCCAAAGATCCCTTAGGGAATTTATGATCTATGGGTGATCATAGAAATGCTTACAAAGGTTTTACACTTCTTACATATCTAGGAAACCATCTATTTTTATGATCTAGGAAATATTTACATCCCGAAGATAGTGTGACTTCATGGCCTACACCGTTCTATCATTTCAGACTGAGATTCCCATTTCACATCACTGTTCTAGCAAGAGTTTCATAAGGAAATGGGTTCATATGTTCTCTTGAGTACAACATATCACCCTTAGACTAACGATCAATTCAAATGGACAATACAGGTATTTAGGATATGATTTAGGATAAAATACATGCTTTTGGAGGTTTATAGGAAAATCATATTCCTTTGGTTCAGTTTGCCTATAGAAATACCTTTTAGGAAATGATTCATATGGATTCATATGAGGCCCTATATGGTAGACTATTCCATTCACCTTTATACTAGCTTGAGGTAGGTGAGGAAGCTCTACTAGGTCCTCATCTCATTTATGAGACTACAGAGCCTGTGGTGTTGATTCAATAGAATATGTCTATAGATTAGTCTATGAAGAAGTCTTATATCTATCTTCATCATAGACCGCTGGTGTTAGAGGTGGTACGTTGGGTCTTTTAATGTGTATTTCCTAGATTGGTTCGTAGACGAATTAAGAGATATATAAAACCATTTCCTTGTTATGTTGGTCTAGTAACATATCAGTTGTTGTTACCTCATACGTACCATTCCGTGCACGATATCTTACACATATCTCATATTCGACTGTATCATCCTAACCTATATTATTTTTCTGACCCCTAGGATATTGAGTTTTATGTGGATGTGTCCGTTGAGGAGAATTTGATATTTATCATTTATTAGGGGATTAAGTCTCTCTGAAGCATGTAAAATTCTCTATTTTAGGTGTTATGGTAGAACTGACGCATACACGATGAGACCTAGGATTGGGAGGTTGATGTATGTGTGCAGTGTCCGGAACTTTTCCAAATCAATGTCTTACCACCATTATATGGGAAACTTAGCGATGAGTTGTCCTAAGAAGGTGAGGTTAAAAAGCCCCGGGTTCTCTCAAAGGTACAAACCTTTTTATTTTTTTCAATTTCCTTTTTTAGCCCTTGTAATTATTCATAATGGATTCAAGGGGGTCTCGGGTGTGTTTAGGTTTTTTTAGAGCCGAGATCCATGAAATTTAATGAAGCATATTGGGCCACATAGTTAGTAAAAATTGTGTTGCCCAGGCTGCATTGTTTCCCTAAACCATACAGTTGAAGAAAATGGGGTGTTGGGGGACACATGGTTGGTCTACAACCATGAGACCTCAGGTGGACACCCATGAAACCAACTACAGGTTTTTGGAATGTGCATTTTTCATGGTTTCCACATAGTTAGACAAACTTTGTGCCTAACCATGCAGGGTGACCTTTTGATGCAGTGGTTTAGTGCATGGTTGGTGTATGATTTGGACAACCATATGGACAAACCATGAACCCTTATTTTGAGGTTGAAAAACCCATTTTACCTTAATGAATGTTTTAAACCATTCTTTTATTTCTCCCTCTCTTCTCCAAAAGTGCACCCCTTCTCCCTCACATATGACCTCCAAATCCCCTCTTCATAGGCTTTGTGATAATTCCTTCAATCAGACTCCAAATCTCCCACCATAAAAATCATAGGAAAGAACTCAATAATCTCTCCAATCTTATACTTTCTATTTAATTTTTTCACTATCCTTGGTTGCACTATATAAGAGCCACAATTTTTTCCCTCATGTTTATATAACCATAAAAAAAGTGGAGGAAATATCATATACTATATATCACAACACAAATAAAGTAAGTGGATAGATATCACTATTAAATGCTAGAAAATAGTAAAAATCAACACATTTTATATACCCATGCATTGAACATAAACCTCAAGGATTAAAAGTATATCACTCCGCATATAAAAATCAAATTAAATGAGTTGTATACATAAAATATTACAAGTTCAATGATCCATCACCACCATAATCAATTAAGGTGAATGATCTACCACCTTACTAGTATCAAAGTAAAATAAGTCATCATCAGTAAACGAGGCATCATCAATCACAGGTAAATGATACACTACCATTTTCATATTTATGTGGAAGATATAACACCATATTATAGCTTGTGGGGATGAGGAATCAAAAAACCATCACATCTTGGTGGAAGATATATCACCAGTATCACTCTCAAAGTGGAAGAAAACCTACCATATCAAGACCCAAAGTGGGTGATGCAACATTAGTAGTTTACTTAGGTGGATAATTAACTAGTGGTATCACATCTCTAGTGGTCGGTACACAATCAGTACCAATTCTTCTGTGGACCTTATATTACTATAATAAGTCCCCAAGTGGATGTTGTGCCGTTGAGAAAACTCTCATAAGGGGACAAATCTTAACCACTGAACGTTCTCAAGTGCTTGATATACCACTAATACATCATTCAAAAGTTCCCAAGATACTAATATTTTATTATTTTGTTACTAAATTATGGATCAATGGGACTCTTTAGGGGTGTATGAGAAACCACCAACCCTCCCAATGTCATTAGTATACCTCTAGTGCACCAAGGTGTATGAGATGACACCCTGATTAACGTTATTCAGGTGAACACAAACTTATAACATGAATCCCACAAAATGAATGACACATCACTAAAATTAAATTCAAGGCATTTATATACATTAAATATATCAATGGTTCTGCTCATAATTTTTTAACCCTTGTCAAAGTCTCAAAATTATGTCATTCTACTAATAGCATAGCATATACTCAAAAACATTTTCACCAAGGAATACTCAAGGGGCCTGATCTATGCCACTATGGTTGGTTATTAGAAAATTAAACCCATAATGGGTTCAAAATCATGATTTTAAACACATTTCCATATTATGTTTGGTTATTGGAGAGAAAAGGTATTGATGTAAGACCCTCGTAATCCATGCATAACCATCCAAGGTTCCATTAGTTCAATTGAAATTTAATAAAACCAATTTTATTAAATTTTATGGATTATGAAACAAAGAATCATTTCCCACATTTCATATGATGTATACATGGTATAAAAATACTATCAGGTAACCAAGGGACTTCTAACCTAGGACTAGTGTGGTCCAACTCTTTGAAAACCACCCCTTGATCTGGAAAAAAATGAACATAATCAAGAAACCTAAAAAATTCCATAATATTAGTCATAATCATTTAATAATGTCTAAGTAGTGACAAAAAATAAGTAATATAGAAAATGTGAGTTAAAAATCACTAGTTTCAAACTCCTATATTGAATGGATTATGAAACCAATGATGAATAGATTGGATTACACCCCTAAAAGAAGATGGAACAAAGAAGAACAATGGGAGGCACCATTGGTTATACCAGTGGATGTGAGACCGAAATATAATTTTATAAGAAATAAAAAATTTATTAATTTATTTAGTTTACATTTTGAAATAAAACTATAGGTATTCACTGTGTACCTGCTGGCTAGGCATAGGGTTGTCGCCCATGGGTCACCGGCCACCTGATGGGCCACCTGAAGAATTTTCCTCCACTTTTCCATCAACTGAGTACTTGGAGTCATCTTTCAAGGGATATATTTCCAGGAACCATGCTTTTATTCTAGAAATTATACCCCCTTAACTACTCAAACCATAATAAATACCAAAAATACAAGGGGTTTGGTGAAATTAAAAATGAAATCACACCTTGTATGAATGTGGAATGTTATAGATTGGATGGTCTCTCATGGATAAAATATTGAAGGGTTGAAAATAACATATAATTATTACCAAAAAACATATAATATAGGATTTAAAAAAATTATACTAAATAATAACATTTGGAGAATAAAGTAAAATGATTCATAACCCTTAACTTAGTTATGTTTCTTATCTTAGATTCATCCCTTATAACCACCAAATATCTTCAAAATAAAAGAGATGAAAATTGTCGAAACTCTTTAATAAATATATAAGGAATGAACATGAACATAGTGTAAAGATAAATGGGAAGTGTGGGTTATTATTTAGAGGTTTGGTGAGTGGAATTTCTAGGAATAATGTATTGATTATTTTTTTTCTTTATTCCATGTGCTCCACTACTCACAAAAGTGCACCATTGCCTCCCTTAATTCTACACTATAAATTTTAGCGAAAAAATTAGATAAACTCACCATTGTGGAAGAATTTGGTCACACCTACATATATAAGATGTATTATTTACCGTTTTCCACCATTTTATATAGTATTTTACTTTTTCTCTAAAAAATTGTCAAATTTCACACATCACTTACTATTGATGTCCTCATTCAAAAAAATTAATATATTTTTTTCAAATTAATCCTCTATGCATGTGAAATTTAACTTTTAAATAAAGATTATATATTTTATAAATATTTAGTATCATAGTAAAATTATACTTATTACTAAAAGAAATTTCGCATTAATACCACTTAACCCCTAGATACATAACTCTTTAAAACATCACCAAAGGTATTAATGGTAAGGTGTTAAATAAGGGTACATTCATGGGGTGGTTCATCCAACATTGATCTAGTAATGATTTACATTAACTTGAATGTTTCTTGTAGATAATTCCCTTTAATCATCAATTATTGATGATCAAATTTGGCATGGCCTCTGAAAACCCTTATGTTGTTCCCTCCTTCCAAATCATTGATAAATTCACTTCATATGGGATGTCTCTACTAATTGATTCCATGGTTTCTCCCATCACTACTAATTAACTCTATTCATTTACCTTCTTAATATACACCAATTACAACAGTTACATTATAATGACCATATTGTTGGGTTTCTTGAATTTAAAAAGTGAATGAGATAGATAGGGGGATAAAAGAGTTTCAAAAATATGTGGGATGGATTTAAAAAAATGAGAGATATTTATTTTCTGGGAGATCCATGTATGGATCTTATAAAAAGGACACCATGGACCACTAATAAGGTGGAAGAGAAGAAGATTTTGTTATCCAAGATATAGCTTCCAAGATAGAACATGTTGGGGGTGACACCATTGTAGTAGCGCATGTGTCAATTATATCAAATGAAGTTTTGACAATGATGAATGAATCACTGATGATAGCATGGGAAGAGATCTATGATGAATGATTCCATGTATTGAAAGTATTCTTAATGAAAATAATTAGGCAGCATGTCTTGGTAATGAAGATCAGTTGTACAAAATATGGTGAGATTATTGGTGAGAGAGAAAATTCTTTAATGTGTTAGAAATTTCTATGGGTGATATAAATTCCAATGAATGGGTGATAAAAATATTCTATGTGAATGAAATTCATCAGGTGTGGGGAATGAGAAATTCTGAGTGTATAGAGAGATTATCAATGAGAGATATTTTAATTTTGGATATGATATTGTATCAATGGAAATTGAGTTTATATGGAATCTTTGTAATGTGGGAGGACCTGAGGAGTATAATTAATGGTATTTGAAATTGATGTTGACATCACTTGTGAGGTTTAGAGGTTGGAATTGCTGACAATGAGTGGATTGGGGCCTCCCCTAGCCTTCTTCGGTGCGATCTCGTCTGAAACCCTAACCTAGAGCACCCCACACAAATAAATCTACCTCCAAGTAGTCTAGATTCTAGGAGAACTCGGGTAGGTCCTCGTCAAGCATCGGTCCCGATCGAGCACATGTCAGGAGGATTATGGTGAGGAAATATATGATGGAAGAGAAAGAAGAGTAAAAAAGAGTTGGAGGGGATGATTATATTCCTCATTGGGTATGTTTTATGAGGAAACTTCTATTTATACAAGGTATTTTTAGAGAGACAAAGATATAGAAATTAAAAAAACATGATATATTATGGGAAATCAAGCTGTTGGATTGAATTACATGGTTTTAATATTTACCCTTCAATTGAGATCATTTTAATATGACTACAAATATAATCTTCTTATGAATGAATAGTATTTTTTCATGAATTTGACATATATTGAACCCATATTTCTCTACTTTTGTTAATTAAAACAGTTTTTTTCAATCCATAAAGGGGGTTTCCTCCAAACAATTATGAGTACAAAATAAGGGAAACATAAATGGGAATGGGATATCACATGTAGATAGAAATTAAAAAAAACATGATATATTATGGGAAAAAGGATCTTCAAACCATATATGAAATGACTGTTAAAAATGTTAACAAAAAAATGGGACACACAGTTAGAATAAATTTTTCTCACAGTTTTCAAGGTTAAATAAAACATGTTTCCCCATCTTCACGGTTAAATAATCCATGTGTGGTGCTAGAGGGATCCTTAGAGAGAAGCAAATGAGATGTGCACAGTTTTTTAAATATGCATTGTTGCTTTTGCGAGGTGTGTTACTTGGGTAGAGGGGGTGCATGGGTATATAATGGTTAAAAGAATTTTTCTCCTTAGCAATGTCACCCACTTTCCTTGGACATTTGTTGGTGCATGGTTAGCTAATAGTTTGGCCAAGCGTGCATCCAAATCGTGCACTACTTTTAATTTTTGGTGAATTTATATTTTCCCTCCTATTTTTCTTCATTACATTTATTTTCCTCCTATAGTGAAAAACCCCAATATCATTGATTCGGGTTCTAAGGTGATAGTCATATTCATCTCTTCTCATTCCTACATGCACCCTATAAGGAGTTGTTATATCACTAGGCCATCCTCTAAGGTCCCCTAGGTCACAATAGGACACAAATGACCACATGATTACCTCAGTATTAGAATTTTATATCTATTCAAAACATTTTAGTCAAAGGGAATAACATCGCTTAGTATCATTATCATAACATCAAGACCTCATTGGCCCCATATGATAAGGTGTATTGGCATTGGTCTCAACATATGGCTCAAGCCTATCACCCATCTAAAGTCATCACTAGGCTAGTCATTACACACCCAACATATCGAAAGTCTACTAAGGGAAAACTAACCTATGTAATCAGAACTTAGTAGGGGAAGAACACTCATCCATAATAAACTCAACCAGAATAAAGGCGATAAGAAATCTCAATATTCAGTGAGGCATACTAGGTCCACTCACTCTAAACCATCACAATCCTCTACCCAGAAGTCTCCAATACACCTATACTAAGGGACACTACTCTTTCTTAATTAATTCAAAAATCACCCCTCAGGACCTGTGTATCTCAACGAATACATTTATAATTAAGTCCTCTACCAAAAGAGGTCAAGCCATCAAGCCAACGCATAAGTGTAGTAATCCAACCTAGAAATCCCATTATTGTTATTGTGATGCCATTAAATTGGAATTATATATAGTAAATCATGTACCAAAATACATAACGATTTAGTTTTCTTAGTAAATTAGATACAAACACGAACCCTGTATTACAAATGGCTACACAAATCACAACATAATTTTTTTGTCAGGATAACAATTTATTCTATGTAGATTATATTTTCATTTCATTTTTAGTAAACATAAGAAAATCATGAGAAAAGGAAACATAAAAAAGGTGAGCTAAAATGTTCGGTAAGGGTAATTATAGCAGTAGAAAAAATGAATCTATGAGAATAATCATTATGAAATCTTAAATAACTGAACATACATACCATGTAATCAATAAACTAATAAGGAAGTGCATACACAATATAGAAATTTAAATAACTGAAAACAAATTACATTTAAATAACTTCATAGGGAAAAATCATTATGGAATGGAAATAAACTGAAAAAACATTCCTTTTAATCAATTGACTAAGAATGAAATGAATACATAAATTTTTTCATAGTGAAAATATCATGGATAATAAATCATATATAAAAATGAAGTCAATGCTTAATTATTGGATTTAATGTTTGAGGCACATGAAAACCTATATCATCAAGGCCTTTCAAGAGATAGTTTAAAACTGCAGGAAGAAACCTATTTAATTTTCCAACAAATTTGTCTCAAGAGAATATTTTGATACATCTAGAGGGAAAATAATTACAGCTCCCCACCCTACACTACCTATCCAAATCATTCCTCATATCAAATAATATATTTAATTAATAATAAATATTCCTTAAAAATATCTATATTGATTAAAGAATATCAATTTACCAATATTTCCCTAGATAATAAAATAATTTTCAAAGTAAACACCATGTGTAGAAATGATATATGGTTTAGTAAATCAACCTATCCATGATATATGATATGAATAATGAGGGTAAATTCAATGTCTAATTACCATATAAAATTGAATATTACAAGGGGACTAGAAAAGAAATCAAATAAGTGAATTTCAATACCATCCTAGACCAAATCAATCATAAAACATCTTGTGGAATAATAAGGATGGTATCAATACAACATATACTAAGTGGAGTAAAAATAAAGGGTTGTATTCCTTGATTAATTCAAATACTATAAAAACATCCTTTAAATACATTCATGAAGAAAATATCCTTTCGATTTGGATTTTTTTAAATAATTTTCTTTGAAAATCACATTTAAAAAAAATATAAAATAAACCTCTTAAACTTGACAGTGAGTCATCTAATAAATGATGGTGTGTAAATATATACATTCTATACAATGAAAAAAAGAACATTCCTTTTGCACAGGTTAAATGTTAGAAAAAGGACTTCTTCGGAAAGAGACAAGAAGATTAATTTGAATTTTTTTTAAGAAATAAAAGTTACATTTTTTTAGTAAATCATTTTTATAAGTTAAAAAAAAACTTTTTGAAAACATTTTTATAAAACGATGTTTTTAGAAGAAAACGGGTTCTCTAACTAAAGAGAGAAATGACGTATGTTTTTTTTTAAACATTCTAAAAACATTTTAAGTACCAAAGAGTGACAAAAATTGTACTATTACATGAAAAATGTCATAAATAACTAATGGAGAAGAAAATGAAAGGGTTTATTTAAAAATTATCAAATAATTTCCTCAAGTTTATGTTCAAGTATAAATAATCAGGAATAAAATTTGATCTTGAAATAAACCCCTGAACAGATTATAATGTTGAAGTGATAATAAATAAATTAATATGTTATTAGTATCAACTGAAAATACAAATAAAAAAATTGTAAAACAAAAATATATAGTAAAATGTTATTTCTCATATAATATTAAAATATTAATGACAATGAGGAAGTAATATAACCCAATGAAATGGAATCGAGTTATGATATTCTTTACAACATGGTATCTTTTAATTAACTTAACATTATAAGAAATAATTCAAATTGAAACTCAATATAACATGAATATAAAATAGTTCATGATATAATATATCAAAATAGGAAGTAGATACCCCACACAAAATAAGTTGTAAATATGACATTTATCTCACAAATATAAAAAGTGAGATGAAAATCCATTACCTTGCATTTCATTTTCTGTGAACGTCCTTTAACATCCTTAATAAAGGTTTTAAACAAGTACTTAAATTATAAAATAACCATAATAATATTTATAATATCATATATTGTCTTCTTAGAATATCTTTTTACTATTTTGATAACGATCTTTCATTACTTTCCCTATTTCGGGTGTTAATTGCCTAGTTTTTCAAGTATGTTTTGAATTGTTACTTATTATTCCTATTAATTAGATCATGATTTAATAATCTAAAGAATATAATATATATTTATTATATATTTATATAGAATAATCTTTAATATTTTGAAACAGAAAATGAAATGCACTGTTGATGGAGAAGGTATGTCGTACGTACGCATGAACTCTACGTTCATTTCATTACCAAATTAAAAGAATGAAAAAAATGATATATATATATATATGTATATGTATATTATAATTTTATAATAATATTTAGTTCCTATAATTCAAATAGTTTAATAAAAATCATCCATTATGTGTTCCATGTATAGTGTGAATGAGTCACATCGCTTTGAGGAGGCGGTAGTCCACACGTCCACAAACGATGTTATCATATAACCATAAAATTGAAATAATGAATGCATGAATTATATAATATTTAAATAGGAATAAATAAAACTTTAATATAATATATATCATATAAAAAATAATTTAAATCATAATTTCCAACCATGGGAGGTGGTGAAGGAAAATGAACAATATCATTTCATGAGGTTGTCATTCTCCGTACAAGAATGGTAAGTTCATCACCAATTTGATGGAAGTGTGTGTAGATATATATATATATATATATATTACTATGAGAAAAAAAACTTATTATATTTATTATAATTATATTTTTATATAATCATGTAATAAGGATAATTTATGGAGTGGATAAAAAATAAAACTAAAGTGATCGTTGAAGAAGGTTACCTCTTTTTCGAGTATCTCCTTTTGGTTTATACCAAAAGAATTCCTTGGTTGGATTTTTGACCAAATTTACTCATCTAGGAGTGGGTATGTAAGTTGGTAGAATATTTGAGTATAGTTTATGTGATACAAATTTTGATAGAGTTGTGAATAAGTGGGAGAGGTGAGTTTCTTTTATAGTGGAGGATGAGTGACATTCTGGTAAATTTTTTAAAAGGGAATTCCACCGACATTTTTCCCATTCCAAGTGGATACAATAATGGTAAAAATTATATATAATGTATTATATAGTCTAAATATGAACATAAAATGGTTTTTGGGAAAGGTTATCGATAATTTTGGCCCTTAAGGTTAATGATTAATCCCTTGTTAAGCTATTTTTTCACATAATTTCCGTAATTAATTTTAATCACATTCTCTAATATTTGTGGTAAAAAAACAATGTTGAAATTATTAGTTATTATATATTACTATTATTACAAAAATGGAATCCATTTTTCCTAATTTCAAACATATAAGTGGAAAAAATCAATTTAAATTTAATCTTGTAGACATGACGACAAAGCATGTTTTTAAAGTAAAAATGTTCAAATGTTTTAAATGTTTTTATATAAAATTTCACTATGAAATTGGTTAAAATTACCTAAATTTAATTAATTAATATAAAATTGGCCTTATTAAACATTAAAACCAATAAAAAATATAATTTTACCTTATAAATAAATCATATAAAAAAGCGATTTTAAAATAAAATTCATTATTTTTCACTATTCATCAAAAATGAAATATTTTAGAAAGAAATAAATATAACTTACTTTTTACATTATTATTTATAAAATGAAGTATATTTTTTCATATAAAATTTATAAAAGTTCCTAAATTTGGATTTAAAAGGAGACCGGCATTAAAACGTGGTTAAAGTGCCTTTATAAAAAAATAAGATTTTTTGCTTAAAATTGAGTTTGTTATCATCTTACGCCTATAAAAAATGGATGAATATAAAATATATATTTCATTAATATTATTAAATAATTATAAGTAGTTAAATTTATTAATAAAATAATCCTTTGGGAGAATAAAAATAAAATTTTATCATTTATTTTCAATTGTTTTATATTTTTGTTTCTAATTAATTGGTAACCTTAGAATGAATTTAATATTTTTATAAATCATATATTTTTATAAGTTGGTTAATATTATTTAGAAATTCTAATATAACTGGTAGGTTATGTCTTATAATAATATATTAATAATATATCATTGTTTGGTAAAAGTAGATCTTGTGTATAGAGTAAGCTATCAAAGAAAGTATTTGTTGTGTGTGATGTAAGATAACCTAGTATTATGTGAATTGAAAGATATATAATATATTGATTTTATTTAAAATATTAAATATATCATAAAGTATTGAGTTCTTATATTCCTTTCTATATTTTTTGTTTTGTGTCATACATGTTATCATATAAAAGATACTCATTTAGAATTTTTGGGGGTGTTATAATAACGGTCCTTGGTGGACCTTGGCACATGGTGAAATCCATTCATTTAAATTTTATTTTTTAATTATATAATTTATATAATTTTTACAGGTTGATCACCCTCAATGGTGAGACCACACATATCACATGCCATGTTAACCATGCATAATAATATTGGGGAAATGCATTAGTACCACCTAACTCAACCATAGAGTTATTCACATTAAATAATCACCCAGTAGCTCTCATAAAAGCTTATAAAAGATCAACCCTCTATCTACCCTCATCAAGAGGTCTTAACTCAAGCCAAATCATCTGAATTAATTAATTATAATCCATCATAATTATTTAAATAAGTCAAAACTAATTATTCATTTTAGTTTAAAAAGGAATAATGCCCATAACTAACCAAGGTATAAACAACCACAATAACCTCAAGGAATGGGGTGCAGTCTACTCTCAACAGTCACCCAAACCTATTCCTTGAAAAATCCCCAATTAAATTACATAATTTGATGGCAAATTCCATCCAAATTATCAAATAACCCCAACTAATTCCAAACAGGGATGTAACTTAACCCAAACTACATGCAACGATGTGAATACATTGTATCGGGACACCTCTAGCCAAGACCTACAAAAGTCCCATCATTTTTAGATGATTTCACCATTCTTTGGTAAAGTAATTATTAAAAACCTTGTGTGAGACAACTTAAATTAGTGTAATTGAGATAAAATATAAGTGGAGAGATTCATATGAATATATTCGCATTAAATCATTGAAAATTTCCACAAGGATCACACCAAATCCAATGGGGATTGATAGAGGGAGAGGGGAGGAGGAAGCTGGCCCTTGTACAAGTGAGGGAGAAAGAAGAGATTCTACCCTCTTAAAAATTTATGAGATAATTTTGGTCATTTTCACTCTTTTAAAGGGCCATATAGTTTGGATTCATGATTCTCAAACCCATGCACTAACATTTCATCCTTCACTATCCACATCTTCCACCATCACATGGTTGAGCTGCATGGTTTTCCAAACTATACACTAACCATGAAATCTAATCTACACCACCCATATAGTTTTTCTATAATTTTGTAGTAACAATGTTCCTCACCCCTAGGATAATCCAAGACACACAATTATCTTTTTGAAATTAAAATACTTAACCCTTATTCATGTGATAATCATGAAAACCAACTATGATATTTAGAAAAATAATTGAAAAACCTCTACACTCTTAGGGTGCTTCATAGTTTCCCCTAAATTGTGCACAAAAAAAATTACACCAGGGTAGAAATACTCTAATACTTCTAAAATTTAGCCTAAATTGACCAAGAATTTCCCAAGAACTCAATACCTTTCATCCGATGAACCATATAAATAGAACTCACTGAAATTATCCAACTCTTTGAATTTCAATCCGAGCCTCAATTCAAAAAAAAATGACCCCCTATCACAAATTCCCAAAATTAAAATTCCTCCTAAAATTTAGAACTCCATAGTAGTTTGGTTTTAAAAAATCTATAATATAGTGCATATAATTATGAATAATCCTTGTTTTCCTTTTAACCAAAACAGTCAACCTACCCTGGTTGATTATTTATAACCACCTTGTTACGTTTTACTCTGGAACATCGAGTGACCTTCAACTCTACAACACAAAACATGGGGTGAATAATTAATCAAAGACTGATCCACCAATAATTAACATCATTGAAATGTGAATATTGTTCTTACCTATTCCATTCTATCCCAATACACTATAGTTTCATCAACCCTTTCATCCTTGAGCTTATAGTGCTCCCCGCCATAAGACTCTGCCCACAAAGGCTAATTTTGAGCCATGGATCTCTAAACCATAAAAATAACTTATCAAAAACTCATTTATAGTGGTTAGAAGACATTATAGATATGATTTCCATATCAACATATTGAAGTATATTCCAATTCACCAGTTAATATTCATCTGGATGGAAATTCTCAGTGGTGATTGTCTTCATCCACTAACATGTTTTCTCATTACCACTGGAACATGATGCATCAACACCCCATAGGAATAAAAATATCATTCAGTGCCCCCATTAAATTATAAACCCAATTTTTAGTGTAATAAAATAGTTTTTATGTTAATATAACTACCTAAAACATCACACATATTCATCAAATGGGTTACAAAATCATCTTTCGTGTAAACGACAGACTACCGCCTTACAAACCGATGTCATTCATTTTTCCATTGGCACCTTTCAAGGATGGAAATAATGATGGATTTATATTATATAAATATGATAAATATTATATTTATGATGTTTTTATTCATCTAAAATTAGTATATTACACAATCCCCTATGCATTAAATTTTGAGGGAATATGATAATGTTGCTCATGTGTATAGTGGATTACCATCTTGAGAAGCAATGTAACTCATTCATGCTTTACACAAGATGTATTAAGGATATTTTAAATAAAGATATGTGATATATATGACATAATAATGATACTAGAATGATATATATATATATATATAATTTACATTTCTTACTTTTAATACGACAAAAAATGGAATCAATGTTCAAGTGTACGTACAACCAACTGTCTCCATGAATGGTGTATTTCATTTCCTATCACAAAATTTTATGTATTAATATATATATATATATTGAATATATATGATATTTACATCATGTTTTACATTTTAGATGATGAAATCATGATCTGAGTAAGAGGAACAAAAAATAATAAGTCCAAACATACGTAAAATAAAGGAAATTAACACCCAAAACAATGAAAAAAATGTAAGATTGTAAAGAAGTGGGTGATAATATTTTATAAAAGGATCATATATGATATTATAAATATTAATATGTTTCATTTAAAAGACAGTAAAATACTTAAATCTATTATACATGAGTTTAAATAGTGTTTAAACAAAGGAATCATAAGTTAAGAGATTTCATATCAATTTACATTCCATTGAGACTTAATTGTTATTATGCGCTGATTCAATTTTATGAGGAGTATATACATAATATTTAGAATTTAATATCATGAATAATTCATTATTCAAGTTATTTTATGTTTTAATTTGAATTATTTCATCCAATGTGATTTGATTTTAAAATTACTAATTGATAAAATTTATTTTGAAATCTCAATTTCTTTTGTGATTGTTAAATTTATCATGAAAAAATCACTTTATTGTAATAATTTTCATTGGAAATTAAATTATTATTAAATATATATATTATTGTTTAATGGATATGATTATTTACAAAACCATATACCATTTTTAAGTAAATTGTTTACTTTGAAATTTATTTTATTAAGTGGTGAAATATTGGTAAATCTATATCATTTACTCAACACAAATATTTAATAAAGGACGTTGTTTATCAATTAAATCGATTATTTGATATAAGAATAATTATTTTTACTAGTATGAAATGGTTTTAGGACCTTTTAAATTAATCCCCTTGATGCATCAGTAGTCTAATGAGACGAACCAGTTGGCCAAATCAGATGGGATTTTACCCAATATGTTTAAACCGCCATGTGAAAGGCCTCAAGGATAATAGTTCCATGTTACTGGGAAATTTGGAACTCAATATTTAAGAATTTACTTCATTGATAATTTTGTTATTATTATTTCCCATGATGTTTTTGGATTTAATCATCTATTTATGAATTTCAATATTAGTTTATTGATTAAATGACATGCTTTTCTGGTATTTATCTTCCCATATTGATTATTCCTCATCCATATATTTACGTGTCATGTTTTTTAGTCATATACCACTCTATATTGACTATGATTATTGATTCATGATGTATTCCATTGTACTTAACCCTTACTAAACTTTTGATCTCGCCATTATTTTGTTTTATTTCCCTCGTAATTGAAGATGAATTCTTGGAATGAGTTTCATGGATGCTGTGATTTTAATTTTGTAATAATTTATTTTATTTTCCAAACATAACATATGAATCTTGTATGTTATATGGTTGTCCAAAAATACTAATCCATCCAGTCCTTTAGGTTTTGAATCTTGTATCAATGCTAATGTAATAAAGTAAAGAACGGGCTCTGGGCCTCTAGGGTCAGGTTATTTGCATAAATCATTTGGAAAAGTCCATAAGGATCACCCAGAATACAAGGGAGTTAAAGGACGGAGAGGGAGGGAGGTTTTTGGACCATGAACATGTGAGGGAGGATGACGAGTGGCTATCCCTTTAAAAATTTGGGAAGTAAAATCCATAATTTTGAATATTTTAAAGGATTGAATGGTTATCCAAAAACTGAACCAACTTTGAATCCTTCACTATAAAAGGTAACCACAATCACATGACTGGTAAATATAGTTAGATAAACCATGTGATAACTATGCAATCTGGTCTGCAACATCTCACATGATCTATCTTCAACCATGCGGTGAACGCACATCTCTGCCCAAACCAATCAAAGCCACAAATATTCAAATAAAATTTGTATGGTTAACACTTAGTCATGTTTTAGCAATAAAAAATAATTATTCTCTTTAGAAAATTAACTAAAAACCACTACACACTCAGGATGCATTGTGGATTCACCTAAACCATGCACACCAAACTGTGCACCAAGTCAATAATCCTCCAAAACATCCAAAATTTCATCAAAATTTCCCAATACTCACCCAATAATTGATGGCACATCTTATTCCTCAAGACATATAAAAAATAATCACCATATAATGATGCAACTGTCAAAATTTAAAAATAAATATCAATTATAAAAATTAACCATGTTCTATAATTTCAAACAATCAAATTTATTTTAAAATTTATAAATCAAAAGGGGTGATGTTTTATAGAATATGTCATTTAAATCTATCAATATTGTGAAACCATTATTAAAAAATCATTAATAACCCATATGGTAACACTACCATGATGTGATATTGGTGATCTTGACATGATGTTCATCATCACATCATCCCACATCTATTCGGGAAAACTTAATTTCTAAGGAAGACTTGTGGGTCATTGATGCTCATATTTTACCTGTAGATTATTAAATTATCATTAAATAAAACCCATTATGTGATTCTTCATCTTGAGCCACCATAATTGTCTTTAAATATCATTATACATCTTATTAATCTCTTGGTGAACATCCCTTCATGAATGATGTTAATTCCACATTAGGTCCTCACGCATACTCATAGGTACTACCCTTACACCCGAACCATATAAAACATCATTGGAATATGGGGACAAAATAAGTAAAATATCACTACCTTATATTTTGTACCTCATCAAGATGAAATTGGATTTAGATAACTCACACTCATTTACCCTCTCAATGGGTGTGGATGTAATAATTATGGACATCATTTTTGGTCTACCATGAACTCCAAATCATAAATGTGCATATCAGGGAAGAGACTCATCATTTATCACTCACTACTAGATATCTACATCTCTTATTCCTATGTCTCTATACCCAATTCATCATCCATGATGTTCTCCTTCCCATGGTTATACGCCATCAAAAAATCAAATGATTACAAGTTCAACCAACCTCATCTTCAAAAAGAGAAGGTCCCTCAATAAAAATATATATATGAGGATCTTATGGTCAGTTTATACCACAAAGCTCTCACCCAAATGATAATGAAGTAATCAACTCATAATGTGCATTACTGCATCCAACTCTTGATTATGTGTCAGTTAGTTTCTCTCATGTAGCTTAAAATATTGGGAACCATAAGTGAACACCCACTCATCCTGTAACAGAATTTCCCAAAGCCCAACTCCTAAAGCATAACAATAAAATATATACTCCTTACTAGTCTTAGGTAAGGTCAGTATCGACATAGAATTAAATCTATCAGTTAGCACCTAAAACTCTATCATAAGAATCAAACTAGAGGAACATCAACTCCATTGTGGTCAAGTCCTTCATCATCACTACCAAATAGGAGAAATCCTAGATGAATCTTTAGTAGTAACTGATATATCCCAAGAAAATGAATATCATGAAGATGTTTTTGTGTAATTAATATGAAACCACAGCCTGAACCATCTCTGGGTTGACTAATATACCTACCTCATATATCATGTGCCCCAAAAATATCATCATATTGATCTAGAACAAAAACTTCAAGAGATTAGCATATAGTTGATGCTCCCTCAATATACATATAATTCTCTCGAAATTAAAAGTGTTCTCCTCCATTAACTAAGAGTACCCTCATAATATCATTAATCAATTTACCATGAACAATCGAAATAAGAGTATAAGACCCTATTAATCAAGGCTATAAATACTATCAGTGTGTTACCAACCAGAGAAACATCATAAGATACTCATATATGTTATACTTGATCCTAATGAAAATATACGGAATATCAGAATCCCTCTCCATAAACTGGTGGTAGCCTAGCCTCGTACCAATATTAGAAAACTAATTGGATCCTCTCATATTATAAATAAATTCATTAATATGTGGAAGGGGATATGTTGTTTATTAATCATCACCTAATTATAACTATGTTAATATAAACATAAATATAATGAGCCATTCACCTTCCTGAAAAAATAGGGTCACTCCAAGAGGATGTTATCATATGAATGAATTTGTTCAACTCCAAACCCTCCAACTAATCTGTGATCTCTCACTTCTCAGCAAGAACCATCCTAAAAGCAGAAATGGGTATGGGATTCATACTAGACATATGATCATTGATGTGGCCATATTTTATGGAGTTTTTCCACATCATTTTGTTTAATTTTTAATGATTTAATTAACTATATTTACATTTTTTAATAAATAATAGCATTTTTGTATTTTTATTTTTAAATTTATTATTTAATCAATTTTTATAATTAAAATTGTATTTTTAGTCTTTAAATAGTCTATTTATTACTTTATTTATTTTTATAGTCTAATGACTTTTTATTTAGTTTGGTGTTTTTATTTTTATATTTAATGATTTAACATTTACTAGTTAATTAATTAATCCCGCTTCTACACATAAATAATGTAGTTATTAATTTAACATTTCATGTATTAAAACATAGTTAATCTAAAATAACATAATCTAATTATTTTTTGTACTTTAAAAAATTCATTACCTATAAAATTATAATTATAAACTTATATCTGTAATTAAATCTTTTTATTTAAATTTCATATATCAACTCAATTATTCGATAAATAAATAATTAACTGCCTACTTTAATAAATTTAATTTGTTTTAAGTAGACTAATTTAAGTAACTTATCTTTGTAATATAAATGTTTCAATTTTATATTAAATTTTAATAATTTGGTTTCTTTTAAAATTTAATTTTAGTTTAGTTCCAATTTAAGTTTTATAATTAACAAAAATATATTTTCTGTTCTAATTTTTTCATAATATTGTTTAATTTAAATGAGTTATTTAATTTTAATTTGATTTTATTAATTATTAATTTTCAATTAATTTTTATTTTTTACTTTATTTATTATCTTAATCTGCTTTCTTTATTTATTTTGAGGTATTGCAGTGTGGAATTGTAAATCTTTAAATCTTGGCACTGTTTTAATTTTTTACAGTGCCAGCGTAACCCAACATTACCGATGTGATCGTCTCTTTTACGGTGCCACCAGTTTACTCCTCAGTTGTAGCATCGTATTTCCCTTCTATCGGTTCTCACCCTCTCCAGAAGCCCTTTCTATTCTGCCACACTATTTCAACCTTGTCGTGGTGCAACCTCAAATTCATGCACCGTATCCTCTACCAGCACATCTTCTTCTCCTGCTGCCACCAGTTCTTCCATTCTTCATCTCTTCCATTATAATACCACAAACATGGCCAGAATAAGACTCGAACTAAATCAAAATCACACCATTGATCTGATTGCACCATTCAATACCATTATCACACTTGTGCCTCTGCAACCAGCATCCCATACCCTCACTGCTCGGAGTCATACCGTCGTTAGCAGAGAAACCCGCGGGCCTGCGCTGCCACTATGAGGCAAAACCGAAGCTGAACTGGGCGAAACTTGTCCCAGATTTGGAGTCGCAGGCTATAGCTGAGATGAAGGCACGCCGCAAGAAGATGAAGAGGTCACATTTCTAGAACCGAACCACCACATGCCACTGGTCGGTGTCGTTTCAATCTGGAAGCTGTCGAAGCCTCACACCACCACATCTGAATCCATTGAGAGCTTAATTGGAGAAATAAGTCATAACTGCATGGAGAGGAGTTCAATGTTGAGGATGATTTGAGCTGGAGGAAAGGCCTAGCCAGGAGGAACAATCGCACTGTCTGAAATCGGAGTCATCAAGCCACCGCGTGTAACGTTGCCCCAGAGTCGAACTAGAAGGGGAGTTGTTGCCTTGATGTACCCTTGATGTGCTATCGATCTACTCACCGCCTTGGTTGATGTCGATGGTTCCTATACCATAGCTGAACCAAGACCCGAGAATGGAATAGGAACCCTGCTATCAAGGTGATCGTCCGGGAAGGAGGAGTCCACTTGTTGGCTATACAAGCCGTGGGGCAAAAAAAAGGAGGAAGAAAAATATGGGACAACAAACACCACAAGGCTTTCAAGCTTTCATATATTTCAACTGATTACATTTGAACCATATTTATAGGCTATTAAAAAAAACACCAAAAAGGACAGCACAATACATTTAATGAAGGACCAAAATACAAAGCAAACAATATTAAATGACTTGCTTGGTAGAAGCGGATGCATGGGGAAATGAGGAGACACATGGGAAAGTGGCGCTGCATGGGGAAGATACACTGCATGGGCTGCTTTGGAAAACCAATGGATTGGTTTGCAATTTCCAACACTCCCCTTCAAACCAAAACCGACTTCATCCCGAGCATCGTTCTTAATCTTTTGAATGCATCCGACGGTAATGCCTTTGTGAAAATATCCGTCACCTGTTCCGAAGTATGGCAATATTCCAATTTAATCGTTTTTTGTTTCACATGATCCCTGAGGAAATGAAAACGAGTATCAATGTGTTTGCTTCTCCCATGCTGCACCGGATTTTTGGCTAGTTCAATAGCCGACTTGTTATCCACATATATCACCGTAGATCCATCCTGTGGATGCTTCATTTCCTTCAAAAAATTTCTCAGCCATATTCCCTCACAAACAGTAGAGGATGCTGCCACATACTCTGCTTCACATGTGGATAAAGCAACCACACTTTGCTTTCTTGAATTCCATGTAAAAGCAGTCGATCCAAGAAAAAATACGTACCCAGTAGTGTTTTTTCTTTCATCTTGGTCACCTCCCCAATCACTGTCTGAGTATCCATACAGCTCTGCTTCTTCGTTGTATGGATAAAAGAGACCAAAATCTACCGTTCCTTTAATGTACCTGAGGATACGTTTTGCAGCTAGCCAGTGTGACTCTTTCGGTGTCTCCATATACCTGCTTAGAAGTCCAACACAATAGACAATATCTGGCCTTGTGATTGTGAGATACCTAAGGCTTCCAATCAGACTCTTGAACAGAGTCGAGTCAACGCTTCTTCCTTCTCCATCTTTTGTCAGTTTCAAGCTCGTTGCAACTGGTGTGTTTACAGCATTACAATCGGCCATCTTGAATTTTTCAAGCAACTCCTTGGCATATCTCTTCTGAGATATATAAATGCCGCCATGTTGTTGCTTCACTTCTATGCCCAGAAAGAAGGACATGAGACCCCCATCGGTCATCTCGAACTCTTTGAACATGGACTCCTTGAAATCATCGAACATTGGTCGACAATTCCCTGTAAACAACAAATCATCAACATACAAGCATGCAATAAGAATATCGCCCCGATCATTCTGCTTGATGTAAACCGCATGCTCATATGGACATTGGGCGAAACCATTCTCTCGGAGATAACTGTCAATGCGTGCATTCCATGCGCGAGGAGCCTGCTTCAACCCATAAAGTGCTTTCTTCAATCGATACACTTTGTTT
Source organism: Viscum album (assembly GCA_963277665.1). Taxonomy (NCBI): domain Eukaryota; kingdom Viridiplantae; phylum Streptophyta; class Magnoliopsida; order Santalales; family Viscaceae; genus Viscum; species Viscum album. Next base: position 192,676,785 of record OY728157.1, on the reverse strand, counting down.
TCCTCCCCTTGCATGACAAAGCCTTCAGGCTGATCAACATAGACCTCTTCTTCCAAAAATCCATTTAGGAACGCAGACTTTACATCTAGTTGGTAGATCATCCAACTGTGATGGACACCAAGGGATATAATCATTCTTACAGTGTCAAGGCGAGCAACAGGAGCAAAGACTTCTTCGTAGTCCACCCCGTATTTCTGTTTGTACCCCTTTGCTACAAGCCTTGCCTTGTATCGATCGATCTCGCCATCAGCATTTCTCTTTATTTTGTACACCCATTTGACACTAATGCTCTTCTGTCTTTTTGGGAGTTTAGTCAACTCCCACGTGTCATTTCTCTCTATGGCACGAATTTCTTCTTCCATAGCCATTCTCCAGCTTTCTTCCCTCATGGCTTCCTGAAAGGTCAAAGGCTCATGATCTGCATACAAGCAAAAAAGATTTACCTCTTTAGTCTGCTCATAAATGTCACTCAAATTTTTCATCTTCATAGGAGCCATAGGCGAGGATGAGCTGGCCGAATTTTGATTTGATGGAGTCCTTTGAGGAGTGAGGAAATGTACTCCTGGACTTCTTCCAACTGATGATGCACCCGAGGAAGGTGTTGTGGGCGTCTGCTCCTGATGATCATGTCTTTCTTCAAAATCTCCAGTTTCGACTACAACATCCTTGTTTGGTTCTTCATCATCCCATTTCCACGCTTCTTCCTCACTAAAGACCACATCTCTACTAACCACTAATTTATTGGTTAGTGGATTGTAAAGCTTATAGGCTTTAGAGGCTTCACAATATCCGATGAAAATGCATTTCTCGCCACAATCATCCAGCTTCCTTCTTCTTGCTTCTGGAACTTGAGCATAGGCGACACACCCGAAGATTCTTAGGTGCGCCACGCTCGGTTTGTAGCCGCTCCACGCCTCTTGTGGTGTAAAGTTCCTGACGCTCTTCGTTGGACACCGATTGAGCAAGTAGGCAGTACACGCCACTGCCTCTGCCCAAAAACTCTTTGGTAGCCCTTTCTCCTTCAGCATGGTCCTCGTCATGTCGAGGATGGTGCGGTTCTTCCTTTATGCAATGCCATTCTGTTGTGGGGTGTAAGCAGCAGTGTATTGCTGCTTGATGCCATGCTCCCTACAAAAGTCTTGAAATGCATTTGAGGTGTATTCTCCACCTCTGTCAGATCTCAGCACTTTGATTTTGTGACCACTCTCAGCTTCAACACGAGCTTTGAAAGTTTTAAAGATAGAAAAGGCGGAAGATTTCTCCTTGATGCAATACACCCACAGTCTTCTACTGAAATCATCAATAAGGGTAATGAAGTACCTATTACCTCCAAGTGAGGGTGTTTCAAGTGGTCCGCATATGTCAGTGTGAACCAACTGAAGTGGTTCTGTTGCTCTCCTAGACACTCCACTTGGGAAGGAGTTCCTTTGTTGTTTGCCGAGTGTACATGTCTCACACACATGATTTGTTGATTCAATCGTCGGCAAGCCACGCACCATTCTTGAGGAGGATAGAAGTTTAAGCCCGCTAAAATGGAGATGCCCAAAACGCAGATGCCATCTCCACGAATCATTCTTCATGAGCCCAAATAGGCACTCCTCGGCCTTTGTTTTGATGTGCAGTGGAAACATGCGATTCTTCGCCATTTGGACTTGAGCAATCAACCTCCTGTGAGCATCTCTTACTGACAAAGAAGAGTTCTCTAAGTGTATAACATACCCCTTTTCAAGGAGTTGGCCGAGACTTATGATGTTGTTTTTCATACTAGGTACGTAATACACATTGGAAATGTAATTCGACTCACCATTCTTCAGATAGATTTTGATTTTACCTTTGCCAATCACGGGTACCTTCGATGAATCGCCGAAGGTCACATCGCCATGAACTTCTTCAGTTAGTTCTTCAAAAACTTCTTTGTTTCCACTCATGTGGTTGCTCGCACCCGTGTCAAGACACCATACATCGGGGCGTTCAGATGCCTTTTCTTGTGCGAGGAGGAGTGTCGTACCTTCTTCTTCATGGCGTGACGCTTCAGCATAGTTGGATTGCGCATCATGATCCACTTTGCTCCAACAATTAGAGGCATAGTGGCCGAATTTTTTACAGTTATGGCATTGAACATTTTTTGCATTTCCACGACCACGCGTGAATCGGCCTCCACCGTATCCTCTTCCACGGAAGCTACTGATGTTTTGTTGATTTTGCTGATAGATTGGATGGTATCCACGTCCTCTACCTCTTGCACGATAACCGCCCCGTTGTGCTTGGCCATTCTTGGGTTCTTGCAGAGTCAGCTTGGACTCTAAGGCATGCTCTATTGTTGAACCCGCATTTTTCTGCATTCGCTGCTCATGTACTTGCAACAACCCCATCAACTCTTCAATAGATAATTTTTCCAAATCTTTTGATTCTTCGATTGCCACAACCACATGCTTGAACTTGGTTGTGAGCGATCGAAGTGCTTTCTCAATAACTCGAATATCCTCCATTTTTTCACCATTTCTTTTCAAATTGTTAATAATGAGAATTAGGCGTGAGAAGTAATCCGAGATACTCTCACCTTCCTTCATTCGCGCCGCTTCGAACTCCGCTCGTAATGTTTGAAGACAGACCTGCTTCACACGATCAACTCCATTGAAAATGGTGGCAAGTGTATCCCAAGCTTGCTTGCTCGATGTTGCTTCGGCAATTTTTTCGAATGTCGATTCATCCAACCCTTGATAGAGAAGGAACAATGCCTTGTTGTCTTTCTTCCTTTGATTTTTGACGGTCGTCTTTTCTTCATTCGTGAAGGCCGCTTCTTCCTCCGCAGTGGGTACTACATACCCGTCGGTGATGATTTCCCATAATTCTTGTGACCCGAACAATGCCTTCATTTGAATGCACCACCTCTCATAGTTGTCTTTAGACAAGGTCGGAACTTGCGGCTGGATCGCGGTGGCCATCTTCGGAATTTGGAGGATGCCTTCGAACAGCCTCTGATACCAGTTTGTTGGATATACAAGCCGTGGGGAAAAAAAAGGAGGAAGAAAAATATGGGACAACAAACACCACAAGGCTTTCAAGCTTTCATATATTTCAACTGATTACATTTGAACCATATTTATAGGCTATTAAAAAAACACCAAAAAGGACAGCACAATACATTTAATGAAGGACCAAAATACAAAGCAAACAATATTAAATGACTCGCTTGGGAGAAGCGGATGCATGGGGAAATGAGGAGACACATGGGAAAGTGGCGCTGCATGGGGAAGATACGCTGCATGGGCTGCTTTGGAAAACCAATGGATTGGTTTGCAATTTCCAACACCACTGTGGGAGCTTGGGGAGCGCCGTATCACTGGAGGATTTGCAGGGTGCTGGTGGAGGCTTCCTTTGGAAGCAACTCTAAACCCCTTCCCACTATGTGATGAGATTGGGGTGTAGAGAAGTAAATGAATAAAAAAAATAAACAAATAATAGTTAAAGATAAAATTTAAAATAATTTATTATTAAATTAGAAAATTAAATATAATATAATATATACAAATTTTAACAACTATAATATTATTAAATAAATAAGTTATTAAATAAAATATAAGATAAATTAATAAGATTTATAAAAACTAAAATAACAATCTATAAATAAAATTAATTATTAACTAAAATAAATATATTAACACATTAATTAAATAATAATTTTAAATGAATAAATATAATAAATTAATTAATAATGTAATTGATTTTAATCTAATTTTAAAATTTAATAATGTTATTTCAACTAAATGTTAATAATAATATAATTAATTAAATTAATAAAATAAATAATATTAAATTAAAAATTAAATAATATAATAATACATTAATAACTATAATAATAATATTAAATTGATATTTCTATCAATTAATACATTTATTAGTTAAATTTAGTTAACTTTTTAATAAGTATTATCATATTCGACATTAAAAAATAACTGTTATTTAAATTTCACCATGTTTCAACATTTTTATTTTTTTAGCTGTGTGGGTTCATAATGGAGTCAAAAACATGTGGAGGTTCACACGAAAGCCTAAAAAAGGTCCTTGTTCACAAAACTAACTGCATGGGAGTTAGTTACGAGGGAAAAACAAATGTGAAGTGTGGTTCGCGAAAAAACACACGTGTACAGTGCAATAGTAAAAGGCAAGTTTAATTTTGTGAAAATAGGGAGGTTTCATGCAGAAGAAGATGTTTCTTTAAAAATAGAGTAGAAATAGAAAAGTGATGCTCAGATTCAGATTCCATGCCTCACAATTTGAGAGCGGAACTCCCGAGAGACACCAAGAATGCTACCGATGACTTGGAGTTAGAGGAGCAGGGCAGAAGTTCATGATTTTCATTTGAAGAGGGAGTATTATACTACCTCTGTCCTATCATTTTTACATTGTATTTTCTGATTTTGATTGAAGATTATCTTAGATTAATTTTGTAACGCCCCTGATCCAAAATCCGCCCCAGAGGTGCCCCGTACTCAGTTGGTCACATTGCCTCAAGCGCATTTCCCCGAATGCTAGTGGTTGCTGACTAGAAGAGAGGGACTTGGGTGTGATAGGGGGAAAACTATGCCCTCATTGGCAGTGTGACACAGCAGAAGTAAAACTAATATACAATAGTGGAAGCAATAAATATACCAACAATAGTAAACAACGAAAGACTGATGAAAGAAACAGCTGGAGAACATATATATATATATATATATATATATATATATATATATATATAAATGATGCGTGATACATATGTCTAGGAGAGAAGCTAAACAAATCACATTGCTAGAATACAAAACAGTACTAAACCAATGTAAAAAATTAAACAGATAAACAACTCCTCAGCATCGCAAGCCTCGTATTGGTCCTATGCTCTCCACTGCAACAACAAATCTTGTACCTGAAGTAGAAGGGCGCTTTACCTTATATACACCTGCAACAATATAATCTGTTTGGTCCCAAAATTATGCCCCAAACATGGTGTGAGACTAAATCCCAGCAGGCAACCACCACAAGATATGTGTCTAACACTCTGTGAATTAATGGCAGGTAATGAGTAAAAGGAAGCTGTGAATAAGACAGTACAAACCAATAAACAATCCACAGTTTCAATGCATTCAATTCCATATATCAATCAACAACTAACCAAATAAGGTATACAAAAATAGATAACCCTCTGGGAAGTACTCCCAACCCATACCCTCTGGTCCTACCAAACAACACAAGAAAGAAGCTAAACACAAAAGGTAACCCACTGAGAAGTACTCACAGCCTATCCCCTCTAGTCCTACCTAGAAACACAAGCAAGTAGCTAAACACAAAAGTTAATTATAACGACCCAATGTTTTTCAATGGAAATTCCCCTCTTCTATTTATAACATAAAATCTAAGTGATAAGTGACCTTTAAACATAAGTCTGTCACTTCTGTGTTTTGAATTTCGAAAATATGACATACACGGTTGTGTTCAAGATGATTTTTGGAGTCTAATGAAACAAAAATAATTTTTGTTGAATAGTCACATACCCTTATGAATAGTAACATACCCTTATGAATAGTAATATGACCCTTATGAACAGTAAATCATCCAACATAAGAGTAACATTATCTATGAATAATTTAAAAAAATAGACATCATATAAAATAACAATTTGACCTTAGTAAACGTTTTGGTATTTTGTAAGTCATAAATAATTAATTATAATTAATTAATAAATTTAAAAGAATATTTATTTCCTTAAAATGTATTGAATCAATGTCTTATTGTTTTTAGATAATTTTATAAGACCCTAAGTAATTTTTGAAACAACTATAAATCAGTTTTAATATTAAAAACTATTCTTTAAGCAAATTATGATTTTAATAAAATATTAAATTATTAGTATTTAAAAAATTATTTTTGAGAAATTGACGTCATTTATGGATTCTACACGTCAAAAATGGTTGGGGTAAATTTTTGGGATTTTTCTGAGATACTTGAATTTTTGATGAATAATGAAATACCGTAATTTACAAAATAAGCTAAATAAGCTAATTATAGGGTCATATGTGATGTTTTGATGATGTAAGCCCACTTTTTTCGGGATTACATTATAAAAATACTATTATTGGTCGTTCAAGACTCACTATTCTTTGTATTATGGGAAATTAATAAACTAAAAAATTTTATATTAAGGAAACACCTCTCCCCTCCACTATAAAAGCCACCCTTCACACCCTCATTTCCTCACACCTCTCAAGCTCCATGCCTTCTCTAAAATCATCCAAAACATGTTCATTATCCCCTTCCCCAGGTCCAAGAGTTGATGGTCTCATCAAAAGACCAAACATATTCCCTTAATGAGGTTCTCAAGAGGAGGATTCTAGAGGTAATTTCCCTCCCTCTTCTCCTTTAATTTCCTTTCAAGTTCAAGTTCATTTCTTGATCTATCCCCACCTATCTTCATCCAAATTGTATTGTAACTCCAGTATTATAAACATAATGTAATTTTATGTTTCTAATGTTATATTATATCATCCAACCCACTATCCCTTTTCATTTTATTTTATTAAAGAAAACGTTGTTCGTGTGGTGTTAATTTATCACCCTCAAGAACGACATGCTTTCTTCTTCCATTTCTACCTTCATATATAGTCATTAAACAATTTTTAGGGTTGAACCAAAATAATTTATATGTATTATGTTATATTTAATGTTCGGGAAATAAATTATGGCCATATTTCTAAGTGATAAGTTAAAACAACTTCGTTGTGATCCAAAAACCGCCCAAATTGACCCAAATAACCATCATTTAATTATTATCGAATGATTCATCCCCATGGATCTAATGTAATTAATTATAAGATCATTAAAAATCCTATAATATAATTAATAACATGTAATATCAGTTATGGATGTTTACCCATGTTCTAACCGAACTTCAAATTAAGAATACAAGTGAACCACTCACGAAAACAATAAAAACAAACATTCCCAAATAATGTTTTTAAACACTATAACTCATCCAAAGGAACATCAATTCACTTAAAAAAACCATAATGAACTATATTAATGTAAAAATGGTTCTGGATTTCTAATTAATGAATATAATGTCATTATACATGACATTAAAGAGAATGAAGTATTTGGGTACAAGGTAAGGGGAAATTCTCGAACCCAACTTTCATCCTTCGGGTTCTAACTATTCCACTCTATTTTTGATGTGGTCACTGCTTAAAGATAATTTTTTTCATCATTGTATTTCCTTTTCTGGGATATACATGATTTTAATAAATTTTATGTCAATCCAAATGTTTTTCGAAAGAACTCTTCTCTTAAGAACTCATCTTTTACCTCTCATTCATGGTTGATGGTTCTTGTATCAAGTATGTTGTTCCCTCTTTCTTTTGGGAACCCAAAGTTTATGAATGTGTTCTTATGAGAAGAAACCCATAACTTTTCAAGGGTTATTTATGTTCATTTATGTTATATGATCATTGTGGAATGCATGATAAATGATAATGTTATGATGTGCCGGGTGCGCCCGGAATTATATAGCACAATACCCAAAATTATATAGAACACCAATGCATTGGGTAATGTGATGAATCTCATGATTAAATATGAAATGATTTGTGAACAATATTCTAGCTTGGTTCACAAGTATGCGGGGTAGTTAACCACTAATACATGATGTTTCATTTTTATGCATTGCCACATTTCAAGTCTTGTATTTATGATTCCTCTCATGTTCATGATCTTTTTCCCATGTTATGATTATGCTCACCCCATGTTATATTGTTCTTATCTATCCTCTTAGTGGGCTTCTATATCACCCCTTTTGATGTATATCCTCAGGTGGCTACATGTACTAAGGAGAGGAAATGTGCTAATAGAAATCTATAGAAGAAGGAATTAAATAAATGTTTATTCTTGATGTTGTATTTGTTATGTATGGTCCTAGTTTTCCAAAGAAAATAAACCTTTCGAGCCTCTAGTGTAATACTATGATGTTTTTTATCTTTAAAATGATGTAATAGTAATGTAATAAATGACTCAGGTTGCTATAGTTGGTATTAGAGGCAAGGTTTAGTTAATGTGGGATTTTGGATTTGTGAACCCTAGAGAAAACCTCTAGTATGAGACTAAGTAAAAATATGAACACAAGAATATTTACCTAGGGATCCAATATGTTATGTTTCTGGTATAATTTTTTAAATGAATAAGTTATTCATGAATTGTTTAGTTATGTTTTGTTCTATCCTTTTCTATTTTTGAAAATGATGGGAACCAGGAGAAATCAAGCCAACAACTCGTGCGAGGGCCAAAGCAGCGATTGATTGAATGAAATCCCTAATGATCTTGGAGGTGGAGTTCAAAAAATCATGGCGATGCTTACCCAAATATTTCAGGTTATAAATAATATCCATAATAATGGAGAATTTCCTCCTTCACCAAAGAGGGAAAAAATGGCTATTGAATGTTTTATGCGGCAACGACCATCGATGTTTTATGAATCCTATGATCCACTAGTTGCGGAACAGTGGGTCAACTCCATGGAGAAGATCTTTTTTTGCTTCATTGTTCTGAGACGGAGAATTTTACTCTAGCCATTTATCGTCTTGATGGAGAAACTGATCAATGGTGGGATTTTATTAAGAACACAAACCCAAGGGAGGAAATTGAAGAGATGGAATGGGAAGACTTTAAGATAATTTTTTTAATAAGTATTTCCCATGAACTCTTTGCATGAAGATGGAGAGAGAGTTCAAAGAGCTCAAGAAAAAACAAGCAAAATCTGTCACAACCTATTATGTGAATTTCACAAGGCTCTCAAAGTATGATACGGGTTTTTGTATCAACAATGATAAAAAAATTGATAGATTCTTTAGTGGATTATAACAACACCTTCCAAAGGCTCTTGAAATTTGAGACATTGAGAGTTATGAAGAAGTTATTCGGAGTTCTCTCAAAGTGGATATGGAGTTTGGAGAATGGTCCCATGGATATGGGTATAAGAAACGAAAGATAGAGTTTCAAGCCGGTGGATATAGTGACAAAGGTGGGAAGAAAAATCAATCACCCACATGCCAAAAATGTTGGAAGTTTCACAATGGGAACTAACTCAAAGGGACGAGGAAATGCTTCAAGTATGGGAAATATGGACACCATGCTCAAGAGTGTCGAAAAGATACGAAAAGGAAGGAGAATGTAGATGATGAAAGGAGAGAACTACTCATGGTTCAATGCTATAATTGTAGGGAGCAAGGGCACTATGCAAACCAGTGCAGTAAACATTGAGTTCTCGAGGGTAATCAGCGTCAGCAACCACCAAAGCCAAAGGAATAAGGGAAGGTGTATGACATCATTACTGCGAAGGTGGAGCATGATAATGAAGTCGTACAAGGTACAGTTACTATTCACTCAAGAATTGAAAATGTCTTATTTGATTCTGGTTCTACACATTCTTTTATATCTTGCATGTTTTCTAGAACTATAGAATCGAAGCCCCGAAACCTTGAAGTAGAGATATCTGTAAAAACACCAAGTGGTGAAATCATTGCAACCCAAGTGTTTGACTTTTCTCCTGTTGGCGTATGTGGGAAGATTCTTCCTGAAAATCTCGTAATACTTCCCTTGGTGGAATTCGATGCTGTAATGGGAATGGATTGGCTCTTGTTATATAGAGCACATATCAACTGTCAGGAAAATGAAATATATTTTTATATTCCGAACCATCCCATGATCCTCTACAAATGAAAGGATGATAATGAATCTCCTTTGAAAAATCCTTCAATGGTGTCGGTGTTGATTCTCTATGAAGAATCATACCTCTCCCAAATGGTTGAGTCGAAGGAAAGTTCCAACCTTGAGGAAATGACCATAGTGAGGGAATATGGCAATGTATTTACCGAAGAATTACCTGGAATTCCCCCAGATTGTGAGGTAGAGTTCTCAATTGAACTCATACACAGAACTACTCCTATCTAGAAGTGCCCCTATAGGATGGCTCCTATCGAACTGGAAGAGTTAAAGAAGTAGCTGCAAGATAATCTGGACAAAGTGTTCATATGCCCTAGTGCATCTCCTTGGGGTGCGCAAGTGCTCTTTGTGAAGAAGAAGGATGGAACAATGAGGTTGTGTATCAATTATTAGAAACTCAACAAGATCACCATTAAGAAAAGTATCCTCTCCCAATGATTTATGACATGTTAGACCAGTTAAGAGGAGCTCAATACTTCTCAAAGGTGGATCTTCGTTCATGATATCATCAGGTAATGGTGAACAAGGAAGATATTCAGAAGACTGCCTTCTGTTCAAGGTATGGGCACTATATGTTTTTGGTGATGCCCTTTGGACTTACTAATGACCCTGTAGTCTTCATATATTTGATTAATATAGTCTTTAGACAATACCTAGACAAATTTTTTGTAGTGTTTATCGATAATATTATCATATACTCCAACAACAAGGAGGAACATGAAGAACATCTAAGACTTGTGTTGGAGACATTGAGAAAGGAGAATTTGTACTCCAAGTTCAGAAAGTGTGACTTTTGGATGAATCAAGTCACTATCTTGGGACATGTGATCACAAGTGAGGGAATTTCTATGGATCCTTCAAAGATAAAGGCGATTGAGGAGTGGCCCAGGCCATCTAGTGTCATAGAAATCCATATTATTCAAGGATTAGATGGGTACTACCGACATTTTATGAGAAACTTCTCACGATTTTCAAGCCCACTAACTAAGTTAACAAGGAAAGGGGTAAAGTATGTCTGGACTGAAGAATGTGAGGTAACCTTCAAGGAGCTAAAGAGAAGGCTGATCACTACACATGTACTCACACTACTAAAAAGTGGATAATGTTTTTTGATATATAGTGATGCTTCAATGAATTTCATGGGTTGTGTACTCATGAAAAATGATAATTTGATAGCCTACGCCTCACGACAGTTGAGGATCCATGAGCAGAAATACCCGACGCATGATCTAGAGCTGGAAGCCGTGTTTTTTGCATTGAAAATCTTGGGGCAGAACCTATATGGCGGGAAGTGTGACATATACACCGACCATAATAGCCTAAAGTATATCTTCATACAAAAGGATATCAACGTGTGTAAAAGGAGATGTTTAGAGCTAATCAAGGATTACACTTTCTCTATTTACTATCATGCTGGAAGGGCGAACAAGGTAGCTGATGCACTAAGTAGAAAAGAATCTTCTACTCTATCCATGATGCGTATTGAGAAAGACACTATCTTATTGGATATGCAATGAATGGATTTGGAAATCATAAGGGCAGGGGATACATCCTACCTTTCCCAAATTACTGTGCATCCATCCATCCAGGAGAAGAATACGGAAGCACACAGGGATGATATAGAGATACAAAAGAGGGTGAATGCAGTAAAGGAAGGGAAGCTGTAATAGTTCAATATTGACGATGAAGGTTTTATTCGGTCTGGAATCCGGCTTTGTGTGACCTTATGAATAGTAAATCATCCAAAATAATAGTAACATTACCTATGAATAATTAAATAAAATTTAGACATCATAGAAAGTGACAATTTGACCTTAGTAAATGTCTTGGTATTTTGTAAGTCATAAATATTAAATTTTAATTAAGTAATTAATCTAAAAGAATACTTATTTCCCTAAAATGTATTGAATAAATGTCTTATAGTTTTTAGATAATTTTATAAGACCCTATGTAATTTTTGAATGCACTATAAATCAGTTTTAATCATAAAAACTGTTTTTTAAGTAAATTATGATTTTAATTAAATATTAAATTAATAGTATTTAGAAAATTATTTTTGAGAAATGGACATAATTTTTGGATTCTACACATCGAAAAATGGCAGGGGTAAATATTTGGGATTTTTCTGAGATACTTGATTTTTTTATGAATAGTGAAATACCGTAATTTACAAAATAAGCTAAATAAGCTAATTATATGGTCATATGTGATGTTCTGCTGATGTAATCACACTTGGTTCGGGATTAAATTATAAAATTAATATTATTGGTCGTTCAAGACTCACTATTCCTTGTCTTAGAGAAATTAATAAACTAAGGAATTTTATATTAAGGAAACCCCTCTCGCCTCCACTATAAAAGCCACCCTTCACACCCTCATTTCATCACCCATCTAAAGCTTCAATCATTCACTAAAATATGCCCAAACACCTTCCCTAGACCCTCCCCCACGTCCAAGATCTTCTAGTCTCATCAAAAGACCATTCTTAGGCCCTTAAGGTGGTTCTCAAGAGGAGGATTATATAGGTAATTTCCCTCCCTCTTCTCCTTTAATTTCCTTTCAAGTTCAAGTTCATTTCTTGATCTATCCCCACCTATATTCATCCAAATTGTATTTCAACTCAAGTATTATAAACATAATTTAATTTTATGATTATTATGTTATACTATATCATCCAAACTCCATTCCCTTTTCCTTTAATTTTATTAAAGAGAATGGTGTCCGTGTGGTGTTAATTTATCACCTTTAAGAACGACATGCTTGCTTCTTCCATTTATACCTTCGGATCTGGTCATGAAACCATTTTTATGGGTGAACCAGAATATTTTATAGGTATTATGTTCTATTTAAATTTAGGTAAATAACCTATGGCCATATTACTAAGTGATAAGTTAAAACAAGTTCGTTGTGATCCAAAAAACCGACCAAATTGACCCAAATAACAATCATTTAATTATTATCTAATGATTCTTCCACATGGATATAATATAATTCATTATAAGATCATTAAAACTCCTGTAATATCATTAATAACATGTAATATCAATTCTTTATGTTTACCCATGTTCTACCCAAACATCAATTTAAGAATACAAGTGAACCACTCACGAAAACCATAAAAACAAACATTACCAAATAATCTTTTTAAACGCTATAACTCATAAAAAGGCACATTAATTCACTTAAAGAAACCATAATGAACCATATTAATTTACACAAGGTTCTTGATTTCTTATTAATGCATATAATTTCATTATACAGGTCATTAAAGAGAAGGAAGCATTCGGGTACAAGGTAAGGGGAAATTCCCAAACCCAACTTTCATCCTTCGAGTTCTACCTCTTTCACTCCATTTTTGTTATGGTCACTACTTAATGATCATTTTTTCATCATTTTATTTCCTTTTCTTGGATATACATGTTTTTTATGAAGTTTATGTTAATCCAAATGATTTCCGAAAGAACTATTCTCTTAAGAACTCAACTTTTACCTCTTATTCAAGGTTGATGGTTCTTGTATGAAGTATGTTGTTCCCTATTTCCTTTGGGAACCCAAAGTTTATGAATGTTTTATTATGAGATGAAACCAATTCTTTTTCATGGGTTAGTTATGTTCATTTATGTTACATGTTCATTGTGACATGCATGGTAAATGATAATGTTATGATGTGACGGGTGTATCCGGAATTATATAGCGCAATATGAATGTTTAAATGTGACGGGTGCGCCCATAATTATATAACGCTCCAATGAATTGGGTAAAGTGATGAATCTCATTAGTAAATTTGAAATGATGTGTGAACAAGATTCTAGATTTTTTTCACAAGTATGTGTGGAAGTTAACCACTAAAACATGATGTATCATTTTTATGCATTCCCACATTTCAAGTCTTGTATTTATGATTCCTCTCATGTTCATGATCTTTTTCCCATGTTATGATTATGCTCACCCCATGCTATATTGTTCTTATCTATCCTCTTACTTGGATTCTTTCTCACCCCTTTTGATGTATATCCTCAGGTGGCTACAAGTACTAAGGATAGGACAAGTGCTAATAGAAATCTAGAGAATAAGGAATTAAATAAATGTTTATGATTGATGTTGTATTTGTTATGTATGGTCATAGTTTTCCCAAGACACTAAACCTTTGGATCCTCTAAGTGTAATACTATTATGTTCTTTATCATTATAATGATGTAATAGTAAAGTAAGAAATGGTTCGGGTGGCTATATTAACCCTCTTGGAAGTACTCACAGCCTATCCCCTATGAACCTACTTAGAAAAACAAACAAAACTCTAGGCAGTACACTCAGTATAACCCCTATGGTTCAGCTCAAACATAAACTCACTAGGGAAGCACTCACCGTAAATTCCTCTTATAGTATTGTATCAATAACTAAAGGTGCTCTGGGGAAGCACTTACGTCACATTCCACCTATGTCCAGCATCTCGGAACTACAGACACTTTGAGGAAGCACTTACGTCAATTCCCTCTGGTGGTCTAGCTCCGTAAGAAGAAAACAAACACTCTAGAGATGCCCTTTCATCCATTCCCCCTATGGTCTACTACCCTAAGTTATCACAAACCTGTGTAATTCAAGTAAGCATAGAAGTGTGAATCACCCAAAGTAAACCTCATGAAATACTTGGCTAGACAGTCTACAACACAACATAATTTCAGAACAACAATCACTTCATCCTACAACACTAGGCTCTGAAAAACAAGGGATCCTAACAGGATAAATAGTACCAAAAGGTTATAACCAAAAAATGCATGGGAAAATACCTCCAAATCATAGAAATTTACCCTATTAAAATTCAATTAACCTCTTCTCAAGCAGACAATAATGTCATGCATTTAAGAGGACTAAAACAGTAAACACGCAATACCCTGTTGAAGGATATTGTACACATTTGCACATATAACTTAATGGATATCAATAGAAAGGCACAAACCACCTACCTCGGTGTTGGGATATCACTATATGTGAACCTCGAGCCTTGAATCTCCCATGAACAATATAGATATACAAAAACATCTAAAACTCTCATCCTTGGATAACTTGAGAAATAAGAGGAATCATGAAATGAAGCTCTAGAATAAGGAAGAGATTACCGAGGTGATCCCAATGCAATTGACGACAACCGATTTGGAGAACGGGTACTCAATCAAGGTCATGGGGATGATCTGCTCCATACAGATGCTCTTGGCCGAGTTCGGCAGAGAAGAAGACGTTTATATTGATAGGACACGAGCCCGATGTCTTTAATTAAAAAAAGTACACGACATGTAATTTATA
The DNA here is from genome assembly GCA_963277665.1 of Viscum album. Lineage (NCBI taxonomy): Eukaryota > Viridiplantae > Streptophyta > Magnoliopsida > Santalales > Viscaceae > Viscum > Viscum album. The sequence goes on along the minus strand of OY728157.1, from coordinate 192,661,734 downwards.
AGTACACAGTGTGTAAATTCCATCACCAGCCCCTACATTAGGAGGTCTCTAGGTCACCACACATGATTGTCTACAGGGCTGCTACACGGCCAACACCCGGCTGCCCGCAGTAATTGAGTACACGACGTGTACTAATAAAGTACACGACGTGTACATCAAAAATTTCCAGAAATTTATTTTTTCTCAAAAATGAACAGAAAAGAAAAGGCATACCTGAAAGAAGATCTGGGTTCTTACAAACATCCCCCCTTAAAAGAAAAATTTCCCCAAATTTACCCAAAAAGGCGGCGTAGAATAAGAAACCTTGAACATCTCCGGCCACAACGATCGTATGTCTGCCTCCCTCTCCCAAGTCTCATCCCGTACTCACCCGTGTTTCCATATCACTCGTACCATAGGAACATTCTATCCATATAGAACCTTCATACTTCGATTGAAATTCCATATTGGATGCTCCTCAAAAAATGCATCCACTTCCAACTCAACCTCCTCGGGTTGGAAGATATGAGACGGGATCGAGAAGCAACGTCAAAGTTGAGAAACATGGAAGACATCGTGTATATCTTGGTACATCTAAGGTTACTAAAACTGATAGGAAACCGACCCAACTCTATCCAACACCTCAAATGGCCCGTCATGCCTTAGAAAAAGCTTACCCTGTCTCTTAATAATTTTGATCCCCTACCTCGATGTGACATGCAGGAAACCTGATCCCCGACCTCGAATTCTAGAGGTCATCTCCACTGATCAGCATAAGAATTCTATCGAGACTGTTCACTATCCATCCTCTTATGAATCAACTCTATTTACTATATGGTCTCATGAACAATATGAGGTCCAAGTATAGCTTCCTCTCCTACCTCTATACAACATAAAGTTGATCGGAATGGATTACCATAAAAAGCCTAATAAGGTTCCATCTGAATAGTCTCTTGAAAACTATTATTATAGGAAGCTCCACAAGAGGTATATGCTTCTCCCATGAACCTCCAAAATCCAGGATCCTTTCATGAAGAATTTCCTCATGTACGTGAATCGTACACTTAGACTGGCCATCTTTCTTGGGGTGGAAAGTTGTACTCAGAAAGAACTGTGTTCCCAATTCGTTCTGAAGCCCCAGCCAAACCCAAGAAGTAAAACATGCATCCCAATCTAAAACGATGGAGTGTGGAACCCCATGTAGATGTAAAATCTCTCAGATTTACAACCTTCCCAGCTCATCAACACTGATGGTCTCCTTGATCAGAAAGATGTAAGCTACCTTCATGAGTCTGCCAATGATAACCCAAACTACCTGATTCCCTCAAGGTGACTTTGGAATACCTGTCACGAAATCCATCACGACACCATTCCACTTCCACTCGAGAATGGGAAACTGCTACAAAATCCCTGCTAGTCTCTGATTCTCCTCCTTCACCTACTCACAGGATGAACACTTCATGACAAATCTAGCAACATCCCTCTTCATACCTGGACACCAATACTGGTGGTGTAGATCATGATATATCTTGGTAATTGCAGGATGAACTGCCCAAACTATGGAATGAAATTCCCACATAATCTCCTCACATATTTCTACTGAAAATAATATGTGCCCCTAGAGACGCAAGTTGTCATCCTCACCTATGGTCCATCCAATAATATGGTCCTTTCCTAACACGCTTTACCGTAGGACTAGGATTTCAAAAACTAATAGCTGCCTCAATCGCACTCGATCAAGAAGAGTAGAGGTAACATCCATAGAAGAAAGAAAAGTCTTCCCCTTTTTGTCGTGCACCTCCAAATACATCTCAGATAATAGATCCATAAGATTACACTCACTATTGGCCTCATGAACTGCCTATATCTGAGTCCTCCTGCTCAACGCATCAGCCACTGCGTTGCCTTTCCCAGGAGTATATGCAGGTTCAATGTCAAACGAATGAAGCTACTCAACCCACCTTCACTGTCTCAAATTCAAGTCACGCAGAGTCATGAGACTCGTGTGATCCGTGAAAACCACAAAACGATCTCCCAAAAGATAATGTCCCCAATATTTCAAGGAATGGACAACAACAGCTAACTCAAAATTGTGCGCCAGGTAATTCCTCTCATGTGGCCTCAACTGTTGGGAACTGTACGTGACGAATCCTTCTCCCTACATAATCAAAGCTCCAAACCTGATAGCTGAAGCATCACAGTAAACATTATAATTATTTCATAGCTCTGTAAAAACTAGTATCAGGGCTGAAGTCAACCTCCCTTTCAGCTCATGAAAGGCTGACCCACAAGAGTCTGACCACAAGAACTTTGCACCCTTTTTAGTCAGTCCCTTTAGTGGGGCTTCTAAGCATGAAAAGTCCTATATGAAATGTATGTAGTATCCATCTATCCCTAGAAAACTCTATAACTCAAATACATTCTTTGGATGATCCTAGTAAACTACTTCTCTCACTTTCTCTGGGTCTACTAATACTCCTGTCTCTGAGATAACATTACCCAAGAAATGAATCCGGTCGATCCAAAAGTGGCATTTTGAGAGCTTAGCATATAACTGATGCTCTCTCAGTGTACTCAAAATGACCTCAAGATAGGTATTATGATCATGTAGAGTGTCAGAGTACACAAATTTATTGTCCAAAAAGACCACCATGAAATAATCCAATTATGGATGGAACACTCGGTTCATCAGTGCCCTAAAAACTACAGACGTGTTCATGAGACTGAACGACATAACCACATACTCGAAGAGACCATACCAACTCCTGAAGGCTGTAATAGGTATATCAAATGGTATAACATGAAAATGATGATAACCAAACCTCAATAAAATCTTCGAGAACACCCGGGATCCTCAAAGTGGATCAAAGACACCATTAATCCTCAGAGGGGATATCGGTTCTTGATCATCATCTGGTTCAACTTCTGATAATCCACACAAAGTCTGATGGTACCATCTTCCATCTTCGAAAATAGGACAGGTGAACCCCGAGGAGAAGTAATGGGATGAATAAAGCCCTTTTCTTTATACTCCTCCAACTACTTCTTGAGCTCCTGTAACTCTCATGTAGCCATCCTATAAGGAGTAATGGACACCGTTGTCGCTCCTGGAACGAGCTCAATAGAAAATTATACCTCTCACTCTAGAGGAAAACCTGAAAATTCCTCAGGAAAGGCATCCTTAAAAAGATCCACCATTATAAGAAAGTATAACTATGATGTCCCCGGTCATCCAGATATAGAATAACAACCTGGGTAGTAACTCCTCCCCACCCATGATGCTCGGGTCCTACTCTGCTTGCCTGTACATCTCATTCACCCTTATGAATAAATTATCTGCCTACTGGTGATGTGATACTCACCCTACAATGGTAGAAATCGACAAATACCTAGAAGAGAACAAACTAGTCCATTCTGAGAATGGCATCATAGCCTGTCATCTCTAGGACATAGAGCTCCCAAAAGAAGTGACACCCACCAACCTCTAAATGGCACACCTTACACTAATGCACAATAGCCATTCTAGTCCCCAATGGAGTGTCCAATGTTAAGATATCTATAGAAGACAAGATACAGAACCCAAGGCCCTCCACAATAGAAATAGATATAAAGCTATGGGAAGCAATTGTATAGAAAAGTGAGTAAACTAAAACTGAGGAAACTAAGATTGTACCTTGAAGTGAAGAAGTTCCGAGATCCTGCTCTATCTGGGTCTTCTACACTGCAAAATTATGGCATGTACCACGACCATGTGACCCTGCCTGACCACTTTGATATGATCCACCCTGATGTCACTGAAAACCAGGCGACTGGCTACCTTTCCCATGACCTCTACCTCGGCCTGAATGGTAGGAAGAACCACCCTGTTTTGGAAGCCACCCAGAGATGCCATGTACACGGTTGGTCACATAGCCTTAAGCGCATTTCCCCGAATCCTAGAGGATGCCGACTAGAAGTGAGGTCCTTGGGTGTGATAATGGGGAAACTATTCCCTCATTGGCAGAGTAACATAGTGGAAGTAAAACTGATATATAATAGCAGAAGCAGTAAATATACCAACAACAGTAAACAGTGGAAGGCTGATGAAAGAAACAACTGGAGAGCATATATATAAATGACGCATGATACATATGTCTAGGAATGCAGCCAAACATATCGCAATGCTGTAATACAAAACAGTACTATGACAAAGTACAAAAGAAAATAGATAAACAACTCCTCACCATTGCAAGCCTCATCATGGCCCCGTGTTCTCCAGATCTATAGCAAATCATGTACCTAAAGTAAAAGGGTTCTTTCACTTATCTATACCTACAACAATATAATCTATTTCGGCCCAAAATCATGGCCCAAATAGGGTGTATTGGCCAAATTAAACCTCAAGAACTACTTGGCTTGATTGTCTACAACATAACAGCATGTCAAAACAACAGTCATTCCATCCTACAATACTAGGAATGGGGAAACAACGCAACCGAATAGGATAAAAAGTTCCAAAAGGTTATAACCAAAATATTCATGGGAAAACACCTCCAAAGAATAGAAATTTACCCAATTCACATTCAATTAACGTCTAATCAAGCACACAATCATGGGAGTCAATTAACAGAGCTAAAATAGTAAACATGCAATACCCCATTCAAGGGTATTGGACACATTTTCACATATAACATGAATAATTTCATCATAATGTCACAAACCACCTACCTCAGTGTTGGGAGATCGCTAGACGTGAACCGTGAGCCTTTAATTTCCAAAGAAAAACATAGATCTAAAAAATGTCTAAAAATCTCAACTGAGGAAAGCTTGAGAAAGAATATGAATCATGAAATTAAGATATAGAAGAAGGAAGAGCTTACCGAGGTGATTCCAACAAAATCGACATTGGTCAATTTGGAGAAAGGGTTCTCGATCGGGGGCTCGGGAATGATTTGTGTCGTACAGACGCTCTTGGTTGAGTTCGGTAGAGAAGAATATGTTTTTGTCGATAAGACACGACCCTGGTGCATTTAATGAATAAAATAACGAACATGGAGTGTAATAAATAAGTACATGACATTTACTTTCGTTCACTATCCCCCACATTAGGCATTCTCGAGGTCAGCACACACGACCGTGTACATGGATTCTATATGGCCAGCACCCCGCTGCCCGTGGTAACTGAGTACATGATGTGTACTCATAAAGTACATGGATTGTTCTTCAAAAATTTCCAAAAATTCCTCTTTTTCAAAAAAATGGTCAGAAACGGAAAACATACCTGAAAAGAAGATATGGGTTCTTAAAAATTTCTTATTTAGGAAATTTGAATTAATATTGGTTCATACATTCTTCTATTCACTATAACTATTTCAAAAAAGAATCATATTCTTATGGCGAGATTGATTCTGGTTCTCAACTTAAATACAATTTTCACCAGAATGAATCTAATTTCAACATCAATTTTCTTTCGGTGAGATTGATCATTGATGTTTTTCTTTTAACACTGAAAATTCAAACTACATAAAATATCAGTGAGATAGATTTCTATTTACATCTTCAAATCAAATTGTTTTATGTGGTTTTTAAAGTGGAAAAACTCAAGAACTATAATATAGAGTGTTTATTATTCTATCATGGAAGGATTAACAACTTATTTTTGAGATGTGGATTTAATCACTAGAAGAGTCATTCGTTTTACCAATAGATTTCATATTTTTCGATCTCATTCTGTGATCAATTCTCATCACTACTGTTTATATTTTCTATTACCTTTAGTCTATACTATTACTTTTAGCTGTTTCATTTTTGAATTAAGTAAATAGTAGATTTAAAAAATTAGTGACCTTTTTTCGCTTCATCATATATAGAATATAAAATAAAATAAAAAAGTTGAAAAATAAAAAAGGTTCCCCCTTTACTATCAATAGTGGTGGTTGTAAAAAAACCTTAGAGCACTAACCTACCTTCTCTATAGATCGACCCTCCACCACTATGCCAATGTAGGTTAATAAATAATATTTGGAGGGTCGTCACGACCTCTGACCACATCAATCATTTATAAAGTAAATCTCACACTTGGGTGGAAACCCATAAAAATAATCAAGAAACACATCTTGGAACAAATGAATGCTCTGTGGAGACACTACCTTGAAATTCACATCATATCTTAAAGAAAAACTACGCAAATGGTTTTTAATTTTCCATAACTATTGATTTCCAGGTCCCAAATTTCCTACATGTAGATTCCACTCTATAAAATGGGTATTGATGTACCCCTCTAAGGGTATAAAAGGTACTCATTAATGATAGTGTTTGATGTGTGCTCAATAACAATTAAACTAATCCATCTTGGGTGTCATATAGAAATTATCCATATCTAACATGAATAATTCCCAGATGAATGTATTTCCATTGATGAAAATGGTACACTATGGACACCTATAGGTACCCAATGATTTCCACAATAAGGCATAAAAATAAAAAAACCGCACATATATATATATTTTATTGGTAACCCAATATAAATATCCAAATGCTCAAATATATATTATTTTTATGAATTCATATCAAATAAATAATGAAATAGGGTCTATGCCACAAGAATCGTACATCTGACTATAGATTGCTCACTACACTACATGGAAGGAATATTCTCAATTGCATGAGGTTGTCCAGAACGCTATCCCTTATCTTCCATAACTTGACTCCCCTGATGTAACATTCCCTTTTTTCACTATCTATTTTAAGTAATATGATTACCTCCATGACCTGAAAAATGAAGGAATTCAAATTTCCAAACTCTTATTGAGACCTTATCCCTTCCTCTAAACCCTAGGCCTGAATAGATTTATAATCACTCTACATCATAGTGAAATTCCACAAACCTTTTCATGTTCTAAAATTCCCCATGGTATAAATACTCCTTTCAAAACCTATAAAAATTTCATTGATAATTACCCTATTGGTTGCATAGATAATACTCGACTTTGACTCTCCATCTAAGAAGATGCGAAAAACCAAATCTTTAGTTTATTTTCCTGTTATCACCCTAGTGAGACTACTCTAATCGTAGCTTCATACTTCATCATGATCCGCTCCCGGTCAAAAAAAGAATTTAAATTCCTAGATGACCTACCCTCATTCTGGTTCTGCTAAAAAAATAAGGATTGATTCATGACCTTTGAAAATGATATTAGCATGAATATTTTATATTGGGAATGAATAGAGTTCCTTATGTCATCCCCAAAATTCCTGACTCTAATATCCTAGTTATCCACCAACAAGGGCTTTAATAGAAGAAAATAATTACAACAACTAGTATAGTTCATAAGGGATTATCCCCTATACCAAAGGGATAAAATCCCAAGATATTTTATACATTAGAGTATCTAGGTTGATGTTTTCAATGAAACCATACCATAAATCCTTCCAAATCAGCCACACATGTTATTATTATTAGATAAGAATGTACCAATAGTTATTTATTGGTCCCAAAATAATATAACTATCATGAATCACATGCCTCTCATGGGGAGTCTTAATGTGATAAAAAATTTTCTACATAGACTTGATATAAAACTTATCTATCTGTAGTCCACGATCACCCATACAGAGTAGTGAATTTTACAACTGAAAAATATGAGTCAATTATGACATGGATGGACTATCCCTCAGTTATTCATGCCTAATATATTTAAATTTTTATATAATACTCTCTATGAGCCACTAATCAATAGTGGGGATTGGAAAAATACGTGACTTTGGGTCTACTATCTGTGGGGCATGCTCATCCCCATGATTTTAGAGCATAAGTGAAGGTAATCATAGTGTCATATATCTAAAATGATAATAAAATGACTCATAATAAATTTATATGATCGGTATAATATCATACTTTATTATAATAAATAATAGGAATATTTCGTTCTACCCCAAACTCACCCCCTATGATATAAGGGTCTCCTAGAATAATTCTTATGTTTAGTGTAACCTACCCATTCATTAATTAGATATAACCTAAAAATGGTCCTATAATAGTCATATCATATCAAATTAGAGGTAAATAATTATGAATTGATCAGTTAATGTTTCACTAAGATGTTTAATATAAAAACTCTATATCATTTTTTGACACTTTACGAAACCCAACCCTATATTTAACCAGAATATCAATCATAAGAAAGAAGTCCAATTTCATGTAAACCGTAAATTATAATAAATATTCTTGAAAACACTCCACTTATCACCTTGAGATAAGATTAAAAACCCATAAATGATAAATCAATATCAAAATTTTTCAACTAGAAAATTAACCCAAGAGTAAAAAAAACCCAAGAATAACAGTCCCATCCCTGGTAACATGGACTTCCCTTATATATGGGTAGGATAATCCTATGCACAAGATCAATATCATGCCCTTTAAATATCCTATCTACTATATATCATATACAAAATAGAAATAGTAAATAAAAATAGTTCTGTAATACCACTTGTAATATACATGATGTGGTTCACCTTCTTTGTCATCGAACCAAAGAACCTTGTACCTTAGGTATTCCTCCTTGTATGGAAGCGGATAAAAACCAATGGAAATGGTTGATATATGTCACATGGTGAGAATATAACCACATTTATATATATCCACAAACTTTGTGGAAGAAATATCCTAAATTGTTCATCACAACACAAAGTTAGTAAATGGATTAATATAACTGTTAAATTCCAATAAAATTTAATAAATGATACATTCGATGTACCCATAGTTCGAATACACACCTCAAGGATGAAAAATATATCACAGCTCGTATAAAAATAAAATTAAATGATTTTTATATATCAAATTTCACTAGTTAAATGATTCATCTCAATCATAATCCATTAAGGTGAATGAGGCATCATCTCACTAGTACTGAAGTAAAATATGTCATCATTGGTGAATGAGGCATCAAAAATCATAGTTAAATGATACAATACCATTTTCATATTTAGATCGATGATATACCACCATATTATAGATTGGGTGGATGAGGAATCACCGAACCATTCCATATGGGTGGATGATATATCACTAGTATCACTCTCAAAGTGGAATACACACCACCATATAAATTCCCAAAGTGGAGGATGCACCATTAGTATTTTCCATTGGTGGATTATGAACTAGTGGTATCACATCTCAAGTGGTTGGTACACCTATAGTATCAATTCTAGGGTGGATGTCATACCACTGTAATAAGTGCCCTTGTGTATGATAAACCATCAAGAAAACTCTCATAAGGGGACAAAGGTCTAACAATACAAGTTCTAAACCTGTTGATATACAACTAATACATCATTATAAATTTCACGAGATGCTAATTTTTTATTATTCTATCATCGAATCATGGATCAATAAAACTTTTTAGGGGTGGATGAGAATCCAAAAACATGCCCAATGTCATTAGTATACCTCTGGTGCAGAATGGTGGGTGAGATACCACCCATGATTAACTTTATTTTGATGAACGCCGCATTAAATAAAGAATCCAAAACAATGAATGATGAATCACTAAAATTCAATTCTAGGCATTTATAAAAATTAAACATATCAAAGGTTATGCTCATATTTTTTTAACCCTTGTTATTGTCTTAGGATTAGGTCATCCTACCTCTATCCTAGCTCATACTCCTGAAATTACTCAATAAATAATACACAAGGGGCCTTCACAATGCCTCTATGTTTAGATCTTAGTAAAATAATGCCATCAAAAGATTAAAATAAATGAATAAAACTAATTTCCATATAAAATTTGTTCATTGGAGATCAAAGGTGTTGATGCACATCACCTATAGACCATGAACAGCTTTCCAGAGTTCCATTAGTGCAGTTGAAATTTAAGAAAACCAATTTAATTAAATTTTATGGTTTACAAAACAAATAATAATTTACAATATTTTATATTATGTATGAGTGGTATAAAAAACAACAAGGTCGCCAAAAGACATCCTACCTAGGACTATTACGGTCTACCTCTTTGAAAAGAACAACTTGATTTGGACTCAAATGATCATAATAAAAAAACCTTAAAAATATATAAAATTAACCAAAATATTATATTTATAGTTAAATAGTTACAAAAAAATAATATAGGGATTATTATTCATATCCATACCATTTTAAACCATCAATGTTTAATGGATTCTGAAAGATATGATGAAAAGATTGTATTTTACTCATGAAAGAAGATGGAAAAATGTAGAAAAATGGGATGAACCTTTGGTTTTACTTGAGGAAATGACAGTGAAATCTCATTTTCTAAAAAATAACAAATTTATTTATTTACTTAATTTAACATTTTAAAATAAAACTACATGTATACAATGAGTACATATTGTCCAGGCATAGGGTAGTCTCCCAGGGGTAATCGGCCACCTTATGGGCCACCTAAAGGCTTTTCCTCCACTCCCACATCCACTAAGTACATGGTGGCATCTGTAAAGGGATATATGTCCCATCAAAATTATTGTTTTCTAGAAAGGATACCACTTTAACTACTCAAACAATAATAAATACCTAAAACACAAGAGGTTTGGTGAAATTGAAATTGAAAGCGCACCTCGTCTCAATGTGGAGTGTTATATATTAGACGCTCACACCTGGATAAATGATTAAAGGGATGATAATACCATATAATTATAACCATGTAAACATATAATATAGGATTAAAAAATAAACAAAATAATTACATTTGGAGAATAAAGGAAAATGATTTGAAACCCTTAACTTATTTGAGGTTCTTAAGATAGAGTGATCCTTTAGAACCACCAAATATCTTCAACATAAAAGATAAAACAATTGTATAAAATCTTTAATAAATATATAAGGAAATAACATGAACTTGGTGTAATGATAATTGGGAAGATGAGGTGAGTATTTATAGGTCTGGTGAGTGGAATTCCTCGGAATAAACTATTGATTATGTTTTTTCTTCATCCTAAGCACTCCACTACTAACTAAAATTCCCTATTGCCTCCCTAAATGATCCACTATAATGTTTATTTAAAAGTTAGGTAAAATCACCATATTTTTTGAATTTGGTCATTCCTATATATACAAGATGTCATATTTACCATATTCCTCCATTTTTATCGTATATTACTTTTTCTATAGAAAATTATCAGATTTACCCCTTTACTAAATATCAATGTCTAGATTAAAAATATTTAATATATTTTTCCAAATTAATCCTCTAATTATTTGATATTTTAATTTTAAATAAATAATATATATTTTATAAATAATTAGTATCATTATAAATTTCATTTTATTACAAAAATAAATTTAACATTAATACCACGTAACCCTTAGATACATAACTTCTTTATACATCACCATAAGTTTTAATGGTAAGGTTTTAAATAAGGTTACTTTCATGGTGTGGATCAAAAAACATTGATCTGTTCATAATTTACATTAACTTGATTATTTCTTGCAGATGATTCTAATCAACATCAATTATTGTAGTTCAACCTTGTCCTGGTCTCATGAAAATCCATGTGATGTTACCTCCTTTTAAATCATTGATAAATTTAATTCATAAGGGATGTTTCTACTTGTAAAGTCTATGTTTTATTCCATCAAAACTAATTAACACTTTCCATTACCCTTCTTAATATATTCTAATTATCATAATTACTTTATAATGACTATATTTTTGGTTTTCTTGAATTTAAAATTTGAATGAGATCGAGAGGGGGGATAAAAAAGATTGAAAAACAAATGTGGGATGGATTTAAAAAAAAGAGTGATATTTAAATTATAAGAGATCCATGTATTGTTATTATAAAAAGAATACCTTATATCACTACCAAGTGGGGATATAAAAATATTGTTTTATCCAAGATGTTGTTGCCATGATATAATAGTTTGGGGTGACGCCTTTGTAGTAGCCCAAGTGTTGACGATGTTGAATAAAGTTTCATCAAATGATGACCGAAGCATTGAAGATAACATTGTAAGAGATCCATGATGTATGATTCCATGTATTTAAAGTATTATTAATGAAATAAATTAGGAAGCATGTCTTGTTAATGTAAACCAACAATATAAAATTTGGTGAGATCGTGGGTGTGAGAGAAAATTCCTTCATGTGTCAGAAATTCCAAAAGAGTGATAGAAATTCCCAAGAGTGGGTGATAAAATTCCTTCAAGTGAAAGAAATACTTCAGGTTTTGGGTGTGATATATTTTGAGTGTTTATATATTTGACCTCTAATATATATTTGTAATTTTTTATATGATAATAAATTGTAGATTTTTCTAGTGTAGTAAGCTTCATCCAAACAATGTTATTTATGGTGTTTTTTGAGCGCCTTCCTTTGCGATGAAAATATATCCCCTAACAACATGTATCAAAGCTTCATGGTTTCATCTTTATATTATGTATATATATTCAAATTTAGGTTTTCATTAGATATCTATATAGATGACACCAATAATGGGTGTAATGAATCATGTTAGTATCGACATGGATGATTTGACGTATATATAGATCCATTAATGGTGGAGTTGATAACGATGAAGCCAATTACGGTGGAGTTACTGGAGATTAAGACAATGATCATAGATACAATGATTATGGAGTTGAAAATTGATGAACATTCAAATTTTAAATCAATTTGGAGATTGTGTGATTTTTTGAATTTAAAATTTGAATAATATTGAGAGAGAAAAAAAGGAAGAGAGAGTTTGAATAAATTATAAATGTAGTACGTTGTTTGAAAAAAGGAGAGATTTATTTTCTGAGAGAGACAAGTATGAATATAATAAAAAATTTTCATTAGACTGCTGATAAGGGAGAAAATAAGAATATAGATATTGCAATGATATAGCCTCTGAGATAAATTCGGCTGGGGGTGTTGTGCATGAAATAGCTCAAGTGTCAACAATGGTGAATGAAGCATTGACAATTACAAATTAATCATCTATGATTTCATGTGAAGAGATCCATGACTTGTAGTTCCATGTATCAAATTTATTCCTAATAAAGGCAATTAGTCAATATTCCTTAATAATGAAAATAAGTGGTAAAAAGCATGATGATATCACAGGTGAGTGAGAAAATTCAATTGTTTTTAAAAAAATTCTTCCGATGAATACAATTCTTTGACTATTTGGTGCAAGAGATTCTGAGTGTTTAGATATATAATCTTGTACACATATGTGAAATTTTGGATATAAGAAAAAAATTACGGGGTATGTTTTTTCCAAAAAATATCATTTATTTTATTTTGTACTTTTTTACAACCATCATGTGAATCAGAGAGTCCAATCCATGAATATTTTACATTATACTTGAATTATTTAAATTTTTTATTGTCCATTATTGGGTATATAATTCTTAAAATGATTTTATATTTGATTTGTACTGTATCATTTTTAATAATACTGCATTCATATTTATTTTTATAATTTTCAAGTATAATGCGATATTTTCTCTATTTCTAACTATGGTTGTATTTGATTGTTCGTTAGTGTGACTCAAAAAGAATAATAAGTTGATTTGTGACACTCTAAGTTAATAGTAGGATTCAGGTAACATTTGTTATATCTTTTAAAACCATTATTCTGTAACATCACTTCTCCTTGTGTTTTATAAGAAGTAAATGTTTGGAAGGTCATATGGGTGTGATGTAAGATTTGGTGATGTGACCATCAATAGAATTGGGGTAGAACCCTCAATCCATTCACTCATCACTTCTACCATAAATGATATAGAGGATCTCCAATGGTATCATCCCATAGAAAATTGAATTATTTTCCCCATCCAACATGTTTCCGATGACCTAGAACTCAATTCCCCAAGAACTATCCACCACGACCCCATCTTCTTTGATGATATTTTTCCTAGTGTGTTCCTCAACTGTGATATGCACCTCATGAACTATTCCACCAAGTTCCTGTAAAGATGCACCTTATCCCCTACGTACTCATACAAAAGTTCCGAGATCATTGCATCTTTCCCAGACTCCTCTCTCAGCAACCTAGCTACCAGTTATGATAAAGAATCACTAAAAATGAAAAAACATTGCATCCCCACCAACAAAAAAGTACATCATGTTTTCATCTACCATTCTAGATACAGGGGCTTAGAGGTTGGGGTTGGCTCCAATGTAGACAGTGAAGATGACATTGTGAATGATATATGAAGTGATTAAGAAGTTGATGGAGTTAATATGAATTGTGATATTAATTTCATTGTTTTTGTATTGAAATAAAATGTTCTATATTATCCCATTTAAATTCTTCATTCATGAAAAATTTAAATTAATTTAAATTATTTTTAAATTATAAAACATTTTCATTAGATCTGATTCTCCCTAGGCCTCCTTACCAAATTGGATTTATTATTCATGCCCTATCCTTCAACCACACTATTTTCTTCTTGCTATTATGACATGTTTTCTGTGTTATTGTTTTTTGATCCTTAATCATTGATAATTGATTCTTCCTATTACAACATCACTATCCATTTTTCTCGATGGATAATAACATTTTTGTTTCTTTGGTTCAGCGACATGTGTGTGGTAGGAATTGGATTTTTGTTCTATTTTGAGGCACTGAAAATGTTATAGAGAATTGAACATCCCTACACTGATATGATCTATTGTGATTCAAATTTGGGTTTTCTCCACCACTAGTTCTTCAGTGCTCCCATATCTAGTCTCCAAACACTCGATGTATGTTTTCTTCTGATCGATATAGTTAAACTTTTGTGCTAGCCAAACAATGCGATACCCTGCGGTTGTACCACTCTTGGTGGAGCTTTAAAGACAACACAATTGATCTAGGCCACATACCTAAAGAAGAAAATCCAATCCATAGAGGTTTTCATGTTATGGGGGTATTCTATTAACTTTGATGATTCGAAACAACCTAGTGATGATAAGAAGAGATCAGGACAACCATACCAATTAGCATCTAACAAACTAAGTTGTTCATGTTTTCATTCCTGTATCTCGTTTGTAACAGTTTTATCTTACATGTTTTTGTTGAGGTTTTCTTTTTCTTTTCACCATATTTTTTAGCATTAATAAATGTTTCTGTGGTTGGTGGTGTTATTTCCCTGAATATTGGTCCCCAAATAATAGGAAGCATGTTAAATCTATCTGTTATTTACTCTTTCCTTGATATTTTTGTTTCTAATGTTATTTTTGTATAAATATAAAATATTAGTATTATTTATGAAAATAATTTAGTTATCTCATTTATCTTGTTTGGTGTTCTTCCCCGATTCAGGTCATCACTCAGACTCACAAAGTGGTATGAGATCTATACTTATTTTTTCTTTCAAATTAAATTTCTATTTCATATTTTATTTATTTAGATTCTGGTTTCTATTTGATTTTCCACATTTCAATCTCACTGTTAAATTTACACTACATTTATTAACTGAAATTATATAAAGACACTATCCCTTTGAATTAAATATATTTTACCCAAGATATTGGTCGATTTTTGGGGGTGTACGCTTAATATATTCTCCAAGAACACAACCTATACTATATGGGAAAACATGTCAACAATGATATATGAAATCAACAAATGTTATTCTGAAAAATGGCTTTAATTTTTGGTGAATTAATATGATATCACTTATTATACAACATTACCTCATTAATTCCCTTTGTGTCCCCAGTAATCCTATTATAACTATAAATGAAATTGGACAACTTATTAAATAATATGTTAATGTTTCCCCTGATGTGTTAGTTAAGGAACATATCTCCCTTTTGTTTTGATTAGGTGATGAAGTCCTTAGAGAAATTGATTATGAGTATAATACTACTATAATTTTTCATCAACATGAAAAAAATTACATGACTCCTTCAATGGTAGGTAGGATTTACAAAAAATATAAAATTTTTACATTTAAAATGAAACATAGTACTTTAATTAATGCTCACCTTGATGAATTTAATAGTCATGTTAGAATTAAACAATATTAATGTTTTTTTTCATTATGATCCTCCAGAAAAATCCCACTAAATATCTTTAGATAATTCCTATAACACCCTAGTATAGACTATGATGTATGGTTGAGACTCTTTAACCCTAGAAGAGGTTAGATCTTCCCTTATTTCTAAGGATATACATTCTAAACATAGAATCAAAGGTGAGTCTAAGATCTTGTTCTGTTTGGGTAGACCTCAAACTAAAACCAATAAGAAATAGTTTAATAAATATAAAAAAATCAAAAAATAACCCAATCCTAGACCTAATTATATGGATAGAAAGGTCACCTATTTTCAATGTGGAAAACCAGGTCGCATTAAATCCCTATATAGGAAACTCAAGCATGAGTTAGAGTCTAAACAACCCACTAATCAATCCTTACTCGTCATGTATGGTTATGAAAATTTGAATGTTCTTAATGTGTCCACCCATGAACTCGTTCAAGAGTGAATCCTTGATTTAGGTTTCACTATCCATATGTTTCATTTTAATAAGTCCTTTTGATAGTTCGTTGATATGGTAGAAGGATATGTCCTCATAGGTAATAACAAGAGTTGTAAGGTTGAGGGTATATATTATGTTATTTTAGAACATGATGACCATACTATCATTACATTAGTTGATGTTAGGTGGGTTCCCAACTTACGAATAAACCTTATTTCCTTTGGATTTATAGAGAAAAAGGGGTTCACCTTTAGGTCTGAAATAGGTTTTCTTAGAATCTCCAAAGGCTCTAGAACCATTCTTAAGGGATATTTAGTCAAAGGGATATATAAATTTAATGGAAAGACCCATTCATGGAAGTTGGGTACTGTATATTTAACTATTGCTGATAATACTATTTTTTGGCATAGGATTTTGGGGTATGTTTTCTCTAATGTACTTGAGGAACTCAACAAGAAAGGTTGGTTGAGTAAAATCATGCCGAGAAACCTTTTATTTTTGGAGGATTTTGTGATGGAAATTCTAAGAGGGTCAGATTTGTTAGGTCTATTTTTAAAATCCACTATCCACATAGAATATGTAGATTGTGATATAAGGGGTCCATCTAGGACATCCTCCCATCATACAAGTTTTGTTTACCATCATAGATCAATTTTCTAGGAACGTGTGGATTTACATTCATAAAAAAATATGAAATTTTCTAATCATTTAAAACATGTAAAACATTATATTAAAATAATTTTGGGAAGAAATATATAACTCTAACAAAAGATAATAGGATTGAATGGCTATCCCTTGAGTTCATAAATTTTTTTGAATCTGAACGTGTAAAAAGACATTGAATAGTTATAGAAACCCCTCAAAAAATGGCTTAGTATAAAAGATGAGTAAAACTATCCTAGAAATAGGTTAAATCATGATTTAATGGCCAGTCCTCCCCAAATACTTTTTGTAAAAGGTTGATAACCCTATTTTCCACCTAATTAATATGTTTCCATCTTCTACTAATTAGGTTAAAACACCTACTTTTTTTACAAGTAATCCCCCTTCTTATTCCTTATTATGATTATTTGGTTGTACACAATATTCTAATGTTAAGACTGAAAAATAAGAACCAATATCCCTAAATTGTATATTTTTTGGGGATCCTGATGGTGTTAAGTGGTATAATCATTAGGAAGATAAACCTAGTTATCCAAAGTTCATTGTAAGTAAAGATGTTTCCTTTCATGCATCTTCCTCTTCCAAAAACAAGGATGCCACACCTAGAAACAGTGGTCCAACCCCTGAAAAGGAAGATGAAACTGAGGCCCCATCCATGTTTGAGGCTATTGTATAGACTACTCCACCTACTCCTCAACCAACAGCTAGGGCATATTATAATTCTTCTTCTAATTCATATTTTTAATCAGAACCCACTTCCCCTAGTATGGATTACCAACTAACCCGAGGCAAATAAATGAGGGTTCAATGAAACCCAACATGGTTTATTTAGACTAATATGGTCTCTTATTCCTTCCATATAGCTCAAGAGAATATTAATGATGATCCTCAAACCTATAAGAAAGATTTAAATGATAAAGACTTAAACCATTGGTCCCTTTCTATGAATGAATAATTGAAATCTATAAAAAGAACCACACTTGAATTATTGTGAACAAACCAACTGATGAAAAAAATTTTGGTTCCAAGTGGATATTTAAAAGAAAAGTAGATTACATCGAGGGAAATAAAATCAAGTATACATAAATATTAGATGCAAAAGTTTTACCCCAAAGGGAGGTAATTTATTACCTTGAAAATTCTTTCTATTGTTAAGAAATCTTCCATTAGGATCTTACTTGCCTTTCTTTCCTATAATAATCTACACTTTAAATAGTTTGATGTTAAAACATCCATTTTTCATCATGATTTGAAGGAAAAAATTAATTTAAAACCAACTTATATTTATCATAATAAATTAAACGTAAATAAATTATACCTTTTAAATAAATATTTCTTTGGCATGAAACAAGCCTCTAGGTAGTGGTACTAAAAAGTTTATTCATTCATGATAGCTAACCATTTCATTATGAGTCAATATAATGTATGCATTTTTTTTAAAATCGACCAAAAACTGCATGAATTCCTTACTGTTATATATTGATGGAATTATTATCATTTGAAAAAATATGAACCTCATTATTCTGTTAAATTCCAATTGAATGGTATGTTTGAAATGAATGACTTAGTTATAACAGAGAAAATATTTTTCATCAAAATCATAAGTTATAGACAAAATTAACTATTATACTTATCTCATCATTCTTAGTTTTTAAAAATCCTTAAGAGATATATGTATGAATCTCTCAAACCAGTAAATATTCCTCTTGGTCAAAATTTTAAAACAACTTTAATGCAAGACCCCACAACTGCTAATGATATTACTTTATGTCACAAAAACATTATGCTACTATAGTATGCAGTGTTATATACATTTATGCTTTATGTTTTTTGGGAATATTATAACTTTGCTCGTGTATACAGCGGACTAACGTCTCCTGAAGCGATGTGACTCATTCACACTTTACATGGAATGTATTAAATATGTTTTTAATAAAAATATATGATAGTATTGAAATAATAGTGATTTTGGAATAATATATAAATATATATATATAACACTTACTTTTAATTCTTTCAATATGATAAGAAAATTGAAATAACATTCAAATAAACGTACGACCTACCATCTCCATAAATGGTGTATTTCATTTACTATCACCAGATTTTATGGATTAATGTAAATATATATAAAATTAATATATGTGATATTTTAATAATGGTTTAAATAATGGGAATTATGAAATCACGATCATTTTAGGAGGAACAAAAAATAACAAGTCAACACCTACCTAAAAAACAAGACGATTAACACCAAAACCTATGAAAATAACAAATGATTATTAACAAATGGGTTATAAGATGATATAATATAATAATATATGATATTAAAATTACTAATATGTTTGTGATATAAAATAATAAAATATATGAAATCATTATTCATTAGGTGACAGAGTGTTCAACCGAAAGAAAGCGTAAGGTAGTATATTTCATCTCAATTTACCTTTGATTTAGACTTAATAGTTATTATGCATCAATTAACTTTTAGGAGTTGTATATAATTACCCATTTACATTTAATTTCTTGAACACATAATTATTCATGATATTTTATGTTTTAATTTGAATTTTTTCTTCCAAGGGGATTTTATTTGAAAATTACAAAGTGATAAAAGTTATTGTGAAATCTCAATCTCTTTTGTGATTATTAACTTTCTCTTGAAACAATCACTTTATTATAATAAATTTTCATTGGAAATTAAATTATTATTAAATATAAATATTCTTGTGTAATTTATATGACCATTTCCTAAATATTATACCATTTTTACACAAATTGTTTTCTTCAAAGGTTATTTGTTGAACCGGGGAAATATAGATAAACCTATTTCCATTACTCAATATATATATTTAATAAGACACATTATTTTTGAATTAGATAATTTTTTATATATATTAATAATTATTTTTACTCATATAAATTATTCTTTGGACCATTTAAAGTAATCCCCTAGATTCATCGGTGTCTTATGAGATGAATCAGTTGGCTGAAATAGGTGGGTGTTTACCCATTATGTTTAAAACATCTTGTGAAAGGTCTTGATAGTAAATGTTATTTGTGGCTAAAAAACATGATTTACAATATTTAATAATTTCCTTCACTGATAATTTAGTAGTTATTATTCTACATAATTTTTTTTCTATGATATTATTTATGGATTCATTTCATTCTCAGTTTATTGATTAATCTACATGTATTTCAGTTATTTATCCTGTCATATTGAGTATTCCTTATCAAAATTTTTATGTGTAATGTTTGTTTATTTATATACCATTACATTTTGATTATGATTATTTATTCATGATATCTTCAATTGAAATTAACCCTTACTAATCATTTGAGATCACTGTTATTTTGTTTACATTCCGTAGGATATGAAGATGAATTCTGAGAATGAGTTTCAAGCATACCAATATTTTACTTTTTTTATGTTTTATCTTTTATTCCAAATGTAGTATAGGTATCAAATATGTAAAATTTTTCTTTGCGATTTCAAACTTTTATCTATGACAATGTAATAATGTAAGGCATCAGCTTAAATCTACTAGGGTCAGGGTCATAACAATTGGTATTAGAATAAGTTTATAAGAATACATGGGAAATGGATTTATAAAAACATTAATTACTGAACATAACCCTATGATATAAATTTAGGATAAGTATATAATAAAATCATAATGTTTTGGTTAGGTGGATATTATATGGTCCATCCTAGAAATACAAAACTATCTAGATACTACATGTGGATGTGGTTCTACCATAAATGTACCTAGGGGTAATAAATCGGAAAAGGGTGTTTCGAGCTTGAATTAAGTGTAAAATGGTACATGAAAATGGTACATACTATTCACATGGTTTGACACTACTAGGGGATACTCTAAGTATAATTAAAATTTACTTTTAAACCTATTTTTAAGTATCTAAAGTAAAAATATCCCTAAAGAAAACAAAATTTATGATTATATGATTAAAAATGAATACACTTTTAATATGTGTTGAGCATGACACAATATTTGGAATTATAACTTATGATTTAAAATCTATGATTTTATGATATAATTTAGTATATTTCATTTTTAAAAATGCTGTCCAGAGGGTAGAATGGTATCAATTCTCATAGAAAATGTGGTTATTTCCATGTTGAGGAAACCAATACAGTTGGAATTATTATTGGGAAAATTATTGCTATATTAGGTAAGCTTGATCATATTAAGAAAAATAACCATTCTCAGATGGACCAAACTATTATACAGTGATATTCTCTTATGCTGGATAACATTATATGATTGAATACCCCATCATTTATTGGGAAAAATAATCTAATTGTAGCATACAAATGGATTACATATCTAGAGTAGATATTTATAGCTTTGGGATGTAGTGAATAAGAAAATGTTACACTTTCCATATATTCTTTCAAAAGTGATGTGGATCGATGGAGGTTTTTGATCCATAATACTAAGGAGGAAGAAGAAATAAAACTCATGGAATGGAAAACTTTTAAAGAGACATTCTTCGATAAATATTTCCCTCATGAGAATAAAATTGAGATAAATTTAATGTTCCTTAGATTAAATAAAAATTATGAATAAAGTGTCATGTATTATGAAGTTACCTTTACATGGTTATCTAGGTATACCACAAATTACATATGTGACACAAAGTGCAAGTTTGACTATTTCTTTGAAGGGATTAAGCCAAGTCTCAAAAGGGTGCTGGTCTCTTATAATTTTTTTTTTCATATAATGAAATAGATTCATGTTCCATAAAAAGGGAGAAGTAATTATCTATATCCTATATATTCAATGGAAACTAAGAGAATAAGATGTCATTTTAGCACCATTAAAAAGGAAATGCATCAAACAAGAATAATAATATGAAGGGATTCCCATCATGTTAGAAATGTCGATGGACTCACCCTGGGAAATGCCTGAAAAGAATGGGAGTTTATTGTAAGTTTTTTAAAAGGTTTATCATGTTAAATAATGTAAGGGGAAGAAGGAAAAAACATCTATTCAGTGTTAAAACTACAAGGATAATGAGAAATATACAAATAATTTCCCTAAGAAACAATGAAATATACCATAATAGAGGCCATTGAGAGATAACCAATCTAATTTGATCACTACAGTCGAGGTAGAAGTACCCAATAATGTGTCTGATGTTACATTAATCTTATATTAAAATTTATCCAATTATTTATTTGATTCTAGATCATCACACTCTTTAATATATACCCAGTTTTCAAAGGAAATTAGACATTTCCCTTTTGATTTGATAATGGAGTTTTCAGAATAAAATCATAAGAGAAGTGTCATTACAATAAATATGTGTTGGGTAGTCCCCGTTATGACACAAAAAAAATGTTTTATTTTCCAAACCTATTATCATACCTATGTTTTAATTTGATATAATCCTTGGTATAGATTGGATTTCTTAATATAATGCAAAATTTTATTATAAGAAAAAAAACTTATGATTTGTGAGGAAGATGTAGAATTACATATCTTTAGAGAAGAAACTTCATCATCCGGTTCTTATCTAGATCCACCCCAATAGATCTAATGAATAAAATTATTAGGGAAAAAGATAAAAAAACATCTTGGGATGAAGAAGTAGATATTAAAATTGAGCATGTACCTATTGTAAAGGATTATATTGATGTATTTCTTAAAGAATTAACTCGACATCCCCCATAGTGTGAAGTTGAGTTTCCTATTGAATTAATATCTGATGAAAAACAAATATCAGAGAATCCATATAGAATAAAAAATATACAATTATTGTATTTGGATAAACATATAATGGATTTGGGTAATAATGTATTTATTCTCCCTAGTGTTTTATCCTGGGGAGCCCCTTTTATCATCATAAAGAATAAATATGGATCCACAAGGATATGCATTGATTAGAGGTAAATTAATGCTATTAGGATAAAGAACAAGTATCATCTACCTTGCATTGATGGCCTATTTGATGAACTTCATGGAGCCCAATATTTTTCAAAGATTGATCTTAATTCTAGGTATCATCAATTAAAAGTTAAGAAGAAATAAATTCTAATGATAGTTTTTGGAATGACTTATAGACATTACAATTTTACAATTATGTCATTTGGATTGGCTAATACATCCCCTTTTTTATGGATATAATGTGTATAATGTTTAAGGAATATCTTGATGATTTATTTGTATTCATTGATGATATTTTAGTGTATTCTTAAATATTTGGGGACTACGAGAATAACTTACAGATCATTCTTAAGACTCTTATAAGTAAAGAGTTATTTGGAAAAGTTAGTAAGTGTTATTTTTGGATTTAGGATGTCTCTTTCCTTGACTATATTGTCTCTAAAACTATAATCTTAGTTGATCATGAAAAAATAGCCATAGAATATCCTACACCAATGAACATAACTAAGGTACATAGTTACATTAAATTCGAAGGATACTATTGGAGATTCATTCAAAATTTTACCTAATTGGATAAACTATTATCCAAGAACACACATAAATGGTTGAGTTTTTTTTAAAAGGAATGTGAAGAATGATTTAATGAACTAAAGAGGATATTGGTCAATTCTCCAATTTTGAATTATGTATCTTGATGTGATGGGTTTGTGATATATAGTTATTCATCTAAGAAATTACTAGGTTATGTCATAATAAAAATTGATAAATTTATTTCATTTGCATTAGGTCAATTGATGAATCATAAATAGAACTACCCCACTCATGATATTAAGTTTGAATCTATGATATTTTCTTTGAAGATATGGACACATTATCTCTATAGTGAAAGATGTGATATATAAAAGGATGAAAAAAGCATTAAATTGATATATTTATAGAAATAGATCAATATGAGTCAATATTTATTGGTCAATATACTCAATTATTATGATTTCTTGGTACAATTCCAGCCAAGGGAATAAAACAATGCAGTAGATGCATTGTGTAGGAAAGATCATGGAATTCTGACCCAAATGAGGATTGAGATGGATCCTATGTTCATGGATATGGTAAATATGGTTATAGAAATTTCTATGTAAGGGGAGACATGAATAATTTTTCAAATTATTTCAAAACCATATTTATTAGAGAAGATAAAGAATTCTCAATCTAATGAAGAGAACATTCAAAAAAAAATTAATGTTGTGAATGATAAGAAATTAGTAGACATAACTTCTGAATATGGTGTTCTAAAATTTGGAAAGAGATTATGTGTTCCATCTATACCTAACCTAAAAGGTAATTTATGGAAAATGATCGTATCTCAAATTTATATATACAACCTAGTAGCACAAAATTATATAGGTATTTTAGCGAACATTTTTGGGGGATAGAATGAAGGAAGAAATTAAAAATTATGTGTAGAGATATTTTGTTTATCAACAAGTGAAACCTATGATAAAGAAACCTAAAGGATTCATGAAACCTCTTCATATTACTATATGTTAATGGGATGACATTACTTTGGAATTATTAATATGAATTATAAACACTCCTAGAAATAATGATGCCATATGTGTTATCCTTGACTGCCTATGAAAATATGCGCATTTACTCACTATAAGAGAAGATTTACCTATTTATAACCTTAAAAGAATATATATTAATGAAGTTTGAAGACTTATTAGTGCACCCCTATCAATGTTTTATAATATTGATCACTATTTTAGGTCGAAATTTTGGAAGATTCGTGAAAAGGCTCTTGATACTGAGCTTTATTTGAGCACCTCCTACCATCCTCAAGCTGATAGATAGTATGAAAAGACTATTCAAGAAATGGAAGAAATTATGAGTAAATTATCACTCAAATTTCATGGTATAGGGTATTTGTGTTTACCTTTGGAATATTTTTATTATAATAATAGTTTCCATTCGAGTATTCAAGTGGTACCATATAAATCATTATATGGAAAGAGATGTCACACTCCATCTTTTTGGGATGAAATTAGTGAAGGGAAACTCAAAGGCCTAGAACTTTTTTAGTAGAAAAAAGTGAAGGTAAAGGATATTCAAGATCACATTAAAGAAGATCATAGTAGACAAAATATGTATGCCAATAATCAGAGGAAAGATTTAAAATTCCAAGAGGGAGATCATGTTTTCCTAAAAGTATATCTATGTTAGGGTATAATAAGGTTCAATAAGAAAGGGATAATGATCCCTAGGTACATCAGAACCTTCAAAAATTTTAAGAGACTTGGTGTTTTCACTTACCCTTTTGAAACTCCTATGAACCTCTCAAATGTACATGATTTGTTCCATATATCTTTTCAAAGGAAGTAAATGTCAGACCCAATTCATGTGAAAACCACTCACGAAATAGAGTTAGAACATGACATATCTTACTATAAAGAACCCATCTATATTATTGAAACTAGAGAGAAAGTATTAAGGAATCAAATAAATCATCTTTAATGGAAATCTAAAGGAATCAAAAAATAGAGGAAGCAACATGGGAACCAGATGATATTATAACCAATAAATTGTAATATCTTGTTTTTTCTTAGAGGTATGAACCATTCGGGTTTTGTTAATTTTTTTGGACCTTATAATGAATCCTAATAAAGTAAAAGGGACCTCAGGTGTGTCTGGGGCTCGTTTGGAGCCCAGATCCTTAAAAATTAATGATACCTATTTGGCTGCATGGTTAGTAGAAACTACAAGCCTAGCACACAAATTTTACCTAAACCATGCGGTTATAGACAATGGGGTGATGGGGGCCGTAGGGTTTGTCTGTTACCATGAAACCAAAAGAACAAGCCCATGTGGCCAACTATAGGTTTTTGTATAGTGTAATTTTCATTATTTTATCACAATTAGATAAACGGTGCACCTAACCATGTGGGGGTCCCCATTAATGTAGTGTCTTGGAGCATGGTTTTTCCAACTGTGCGGAAAAATAGTGCACCCTTTTTTAAGAGTGAAATACCTTTTTTCCTTAATGAATTTTTTAAACCTTCCTATTATTTCTCCTTCCCTTCTCCAGTGATGTAGCCCCCATCCCTCATGCATGAGATCCTCCTCCCCTCTTATTAGGGTCTGGGATATGTCCTTCAATCAAACTCAAAATATCTTATCATCGAAAATTTTGGAAATACCCCAGTAATCTATTCAATCCTCCCTTATCTATTTTAGGTTTCCTCTATCTTCTATTGAGCTATCTAGGTGTGACCATTTTCATCCTATATTTTGGTTTTTTTATGATCTCTTAATTTTCTCCAATTCTATGTCGAATAAAACCATTAAAATAGATGAGTGTTGTGATTCTACATCGAGGAAGGTGGTCAAGGACTTCCCCACTCTTATAGTTGTTTTAAAGTGGGTGCATCATTGTTCCTCTTCACTAAACCTTTTGACAACACCTTAAATTTAATAAATATAAATAATAAACCAAATTTCCATTCCTAGAACCATCCTTATGTGTAAAATATCACCATCCTGTGGAATATCATTGATTGAATCCACCTAAATAGGTATATTTTCGCTTTTAGAGGCCTTTTCCAAAACCCAAAATGGTAAAATACCTCTTTTGGTGTAATTCACATTTAATGAAATCTATAAAGGGAAGAATATAATTAATATGTTAACCACTAGTGTGTGTGTATGGGTTTCACTAAGTTAAATTATAAAATTATAAATTAATTTATGTTTGAAATGTCAACCATGGGTTAGGACCATTATTGAAATGCACTATATTACATGTTCATTAACTAAGCCTAGTATTTTATGCCTTATGCCAATTTTTATGCTCGTTTCCATAAATTCAGGTTGTGTAACCTCAATGGCTATGATTATTTCATATGATTAATCTCTGTTCCTTATACCATGAGCTTCTTTCTCAATTCCATGTACTCATTTCCTTATGCCATAATTGATTGGATTGGATTGGATGCCATGATTCACTAGCTTGTTAAAATATGATATGTCCATGCCATATTGATGAAATTTGATTATATATGTCAAGTGTTGTGATTTGTGAAATGATTTTTATGCATCAACAACTATAGGTTAGGAGAGAACATGGGTCCCATTTTAAGGACGTTGTGGATGGACTCATCATGTTTGGTTTGGATCTACTTCATACTCCATGAGTGATACATTGGATTTCCATGTACGAGATCTCTGGTCGGATTACACATAATTTTCAGTGACATCGGTTCAGTAGGGGTGAAAATGAGGATGCTCCCACTGGAATGATGGTTATGCCAATCATTCTGTGATACATGTTCCCCTATGCGAGATACATGGTGCGGACTCAGAGTCACAATGCCATGAGGGGTACAAGGAACGCCTTTATGGGTTCCCTTTGATGGACTCAATGGTATTGATAAGATCATATGCACCAATAAAGACCCTTGGGATTATTTATAGATCACTTTGGATGGGATCGGGTCTCCACCTTTGAATTTGATGGATTATTTTCTGGTGAAAATGTGATGCCTCTTATTTATCTTATGAGCATGCTTGACTGATGACATTGAAATGTGACCGCCAAGCAAAAGCAGAAGCTTGGGGTCTATCTACATTAATTGATTAATTTATGATGGACTATGTATCTATCATATATCTCTTATAGGTGCCATGGTTTATACGTTTATCTTAGGCGAATTAGGTGGTATCATTCAGGAATCCATTTAGGAATTGGGGATGAAGTGCTTATTATTTACATTAATTATTTCCCTGAATTAAATATGTATGGCACACTATTAACCTAGATTTCACATGTAATAGATTGATATCAACACCGTTTATGGGGGCCTACTATGATTGTCTCTCCCACATTTCTTGGGTCATCTCTAGCACCCAATTAGCCTTCATAATTTCATGTATTGATAAAGGGAAGCATGTAGCTTCTGATACATGATTATTATTCTAGGTTGGGGCATAGGGCGGAG
Source organism: Viscum album (assembly GCA_963277665.1). NCBI lineage: Eukaryota > Viridiplantae > Streptophyta > Magnoliopsida > Santalales > Viscaceae > Viscum > Viscum album. The sequence continues at coordinate 192,633,764 of OY728157.1, read as the reverse complement.
TATTGAGCCTATGATTGAGATACTTTTAGTAACAAAATTTTCCTTTTTATATACTTTTCTAGCTTGTATTATATTCATGTATCCCCATCTCCCCACACAATTTAATTTTTTATAGCGTCATGATATCATCAAAATTTTGTATCAAATGTTTATTCATCTTCTATCAGTTGTTTATTTATATTATTTGGGTTTATTTACATTATTTTATTGTCTTGTTACTTAATACTTCTTGTTGTACTCACATTGATCTATGAGGGAATAGTATCCCCACAGGTACATACTAGGACCTTACTGCTACTCGTTAGCCTATGACATTTGGGGAGATGTTCTTGAAGTATTTAGGTAACATCTCAGGGCAATGTTATGTGGAACTTAAGGATGAATTCTTCAAAGTGGTATCCGAGAATATTTTTCCATTTATTTTTTTTGGGTTTGACAAGAGACTAGGATACTAGAATTTGGTAATGAGCCTATTTTTAGGAGTAATTAATCCACATATAGGGGAAAACCAAATTTCAAGGGATGGGTAAATGCTATTATTCTTTCACTGTTATAGTTTTATAAATTTTACAATTGGATTACACACATTCATTAATATGTTAATATTATATAAAAATTGTTAAAATTATGGGATTTATTTTACTATAGCCTGATGATATGAAGGTGTATCAAGAATGCATCATAATAGGCATAATAGGATTAAAATTTCATGCATTATGTCATGCCATGTTTATAATTAAAAATTCATTGCTTTTGTTGCATGTCATTTCTATTTGTGCCTTGTTGTGCTTTGATTATTATATATAGAAATGTTCCAATTCTTCTTTCATGAACGTGTTATGATTTGGATTAAATGTATGCCCAATTTAAAATTTTAAGGTGTATGGGCCCTTATAAATTAGAATGTTGATTCACCTAATTAATCCATTTGAAGGTAATTGGAATACATGAATTGATATAAATGAATAGGACATTTTAAATGAAATGGACACCTTATATATGGCAATGTGAGACTTTGACCTGTCCTAGACTAGTAGTGGACAGTAGGTTGTGACTCTAGTGATCTTTCTGGGACCTTTCTTTACTACCCAGGCATTTTCATTATGAGTAGGAAGAGTTGTGTCTATCATTTTTAGAAGGGCATTGTTTCTATCCTTTTCCTACCAATTTCCTTATATATTATAAATATATTATGAGGAGTGACTTTGGAAAATATTATTTTTATTCCACCCCAATGACCTTTTGATGTATGCCAAGAGAGTGGAGATTAGAATAATCTTGAGGTTGTGGGCCCTTATCCACCAATATTACTTCCATTAGTGACACATGAGTCACCTCCTACTGATATTCCACTAGGAATCGATGCTTAGTTCTAAAAAATATTTCTTCAATTAATGTTGTCTATTCCGGGTGCTCCCCAGCTTGCCCCTACTATGGAATATCCTACTCATGACTTTCAACAATAGCATCCTCCCACCTTCTCAGGGGATGACAAAACTCATGCTATTGAATCATGGATAGATTCCATGTAATCTATATTCATCCATCTCTATATTCCTTTATAGTGGAAGGTAAATCTCGCTACCTACATATTATGTGATTCTGCCAAGCACCGATGGGGATGTCATCTCTCAAGCTAAGTATCATCAGGACATGGTCTAGGAAAACTTTTAGACAACCTTTTATAACAACTTCTTCTCATATACTCTGATAGAGGACTTTACTTGGGAGTTCTTGTATCTTCATAAGGGAAATATGACTATGATAGAGTATTCTTCTATTTTCACTGAACTCTAGTGTTTCAACTTGTCTCTAACCCGTGATGAGTTAAGGAATGTGATGTATTTTTAATAATATCTTGGTTGTGTTGTTTTTTCATAGGTGAACATATTTTGGTTGAATATAAATAGTGAACCAATCACTAATTACTGAACAAAATCTATGGGAGGCTGGCATTATGATCCAGGTTGGGTCAGTTCCAAGGAAAGGAAAAACATCTAATAGAAGGAAGCATCATTTTAAGGGTGCACGCCGGGGTAGTTCTAGCATGGTGACACACACTAACATCTCAATAGTGTTTCACTAGGGAGGAAGGTCAGGCCAAAATAATTTTAGTTCATGAGGAACTTGATTGAATTTTGATCTTTTGGAAGGATGGGTCACCTTCAGTGATTCTTTCTGACATTTCCTCTTGCATCTACTTAGATGGGATCTGTATTGAACCCATTATCAAGTACAGGATCCATGAATCAAAATTATGATGGGAGTTGGACTTCTACCAATAGATCAGGATGAAGTGGTAGTGGATGTAGATGAGGCAGTCAATCCGTGATGCTTAAATAATGGTAGGATGCATCTATTCGGGCTAGTTGGGTAGAATCTTAGGGCGGCCATTCAGTCCATATTTATAAAATGTAGCCAACTCCTAGGTAGAAAAATCCAGGTCCATCTATGGGTAGAGGTATTATTCGAGTATCCTCTACTTGAGTTTATGGACTTTTTGATATAGGTTAATCACACTCTATTATATCTTCCTTGATTGTTGAAATTATGGGTCTTTAAATTGAGTACTTATGTGGCTTTATTTCTCTCGACATGCCATTAAGAGTCATAATAGAGTTATAGATCAGTTCATGGAGTTCCCCTTTAAAATAGGTTGGTTTCATTTCTTCTAGAGTTTATTCATCCTCAATATGATATGCTTCAAAATATTTCTCAGTATGGAATAGCTTGTGCATTATCATACCCATGTGGATTTTTATCACAACCGGGTGTCCTTTACATCACCCAAGGGAAACATTTATATCAATAAGGTTGAATAGGACATCCAGGTGATGTGATATGAACCAAAGAATACAGGGCTTGGTGGGGTGACATCTCAGATGGAGAGTCTCCTTATGGTTGATCAAGGGATGTAGATATTAGAATTCCCTATTATAGAGGATCTTTGTAGGGACATATTATCCAAAACTTTCTCTAACCTACCTCTTAATAGAGAGGTCCAGTTCATCAAAGAGGTAGTGTTAGGCGAGACATTAGTTTCCAATCCTCCCTATATGATAGATCCTATAGAGCTCTAAGAAATCAAAAAGTCACATGGAGATCTAGATGAAAATGGTTCTATCTGACCTAAAACATCACTATGGGGTTATCCTGTCCCTTTCACTATGAAGGTAGATAGTACCCTTTGATTATGAATTGATTACCACTAACTGAACCATCTTACAGTGAAGAATCGGAATCCACTTCCTTGTATCGATGACCTCTTCGACCAACTCTAAGGAGATACATTTTTATTTAATATTGATTTGAGTTCGGGATACCATCAGGTTCTTGTGAGACAATTATATGTACAACATATAGTGTTTCAGAGAGGTTACATATTGTACAAGTAATTTTTTATGTTGTTCATCTTGATGAACCTTCTACAAGACATTATGACTTTGATGAATCAGGTTTTCCACCCGTATCATGATACCATTATGGTAGTATTCCTTGAAAAAATCTTAGTGTATTCACACTCTATACACGACCATGATAATATTCTTTACACTATGATGAATACCCTCAGAGAGAACCTACTAATGTGAAACACATAAAATGCCACTTTTGGATGAGCTAGGTTCACTTCTGGGATCATATTTTATTGAAGGAATACATGTTGACTAGCACAAAAAAGGTGACTATTGTGGTTTACTAAGAGAATCCCAAGAATATTTTTGACATAAGAAGCTTCTTGGGGCTAGCTGGATATTATATGAAATTCATACAGGACATCTCATGACTCATATCACCAATCATGGGATTGAACAAGAAGGTTGGATGTTTTTTTGGTTTGAATCTTGTGAGATAGCTTATCAAGAGTTATAGGGAAGTCTCACTTCAACACTGGTCTTGATTCTACATGATTTGAGAAGATTCTATAATTCCTACTGTGATTCTTCAAGGATCGGGTTGGGTGTAGTTCTGATGTAAGTTGATTGAGTCATGGAATATGGGTCGTTCTAGCTGAGGTCTCATGAGTGGAATTACCCTCCACACAACCTTGATTTTCCAGTTGTGGTTCATGATCTATGTTGATGGAGGCCCTACTTGTTAAGAGATTGATTCATTGTTTACATTGATTATAAAAGTCTCAAATACATCTCCACACAGTGATATTTGAATAATAAATGGTCTAAGTGGGTTTAATTCCTACAATCATTCAATTTTGATCTTTCTTACACACCCGAAAAGGGAAATTACATAACTGATGCCTTGAGCTGGGAGACAAAGATTGTAAGAAACCGGGTTTTTGGAACGGGTCAAAATCCCAACCCTATTTGAATTTTTGACTGGTTTCTGAGGAAACTAGAGGAAATGAGAAATTTCTAGAAATTTCCATACTACAGGACATGTACCTTTAAGTACATGCTATGTATATGTTAAGTGAGTGACTGGCCGTGTGCTCACCAAGTGCATGTCGTGTGATGAACATGTAGAAATTTCTTCTAACATGGCGTGTATTTTTTAACACGCCGTGTATCCCCGACAGTGTGGTGTCCATACAGGGCGTGTAGGCCGGTTGGCCAGGTAGAACTAGGTACACTCCATGTTCCCCTTGGACATGCCATGTAGTCTAACCGTGTATAAGGGATATACATGGCTTGTGGGTAAGTTGCTGAGGGAGAAGAGAAACCGCGTACATGTTGTGTACTCATGTCGGAAGGTCTAGAAAGTAAGGTGGAAGAATTCGGCCTACTTATGAATAGTTAAATGACCTACATGGCATGTATTCATGAAGTACACGCCGTGTACTTTATTTTTTCGTTAAAATGGGTAGCATCCTCATAATGAGGAAAAACCTCAATTTTGTCACCCGGTTTCACGAACTAAGCCTTCCGTATCTATTTTCTTCTACCGATCATCCATCCGAGACCCAATTCAAACTCCAATTGATGCATTGGAACCCCCTCTATAAGGCCTTGATTCCACATGGTCCATTTTGTTTCATTTTCATTCTATAACGAGTTATATGGGTTTGAGTGGTTTTGAATCTTTTGTAGATTTACCGCGTTTTAGATAGAATTGGCAGTTGTTACCGGAGGAGTAGCATCGTACGAGTCTCAGGTAGGTGGTGCATACCTCATTTTGTGTTTTTGTGGTTGTTTGGGTGACGCGGCCTTCTGCGTGTTTTCGGGTATTTTGAACGAGACCCATTTAATCTGTTGTTTCATATTGAATTGCTTGTTGGACCTATGGGATGCCTTTGGGTAAGCCATATTACCAGTTTACATGAGCGGGGCCAGGCGAGGGGTCGTTTCTCATCAGGGCATTTTGGTCGGGGAATTCCAAAATTTTTTTAATTAAAATATTAATGTGTTAAACTATTGAGTTTAATTTATTAATCCTGCTATAAGTTGTTAGAGGCATTGAAGACCTATGTGTTATTGTTCTATAGCCGTTGGGCTGGGGAAATTTGACTGTTTAAATTGTTTTTCCTGTTATGAGTTTTGTTGAATTTGATATTTATGAAATTGCTGAATTGCGCATGTTGGACCCTTTGGGTTTTGTTGGGATTGGCCCAGTTATGCTTGAGTGATGCTGATCATAGGTTGGGCTTGGCCCGGGTTACATTGGGTGGTTTTGACCACGGGATTGGGCGTCATGGACGTCATCTTGAGGAATTACAACTGTCAGGTTGGGCATGGCCCGGGTTACTAGGATGGTGATGCCATCATACTTTAGTGGCATGGTCGCAGGGACACGAGGTGTCAGATGTGTTGGTAGCTTAGGTGCTATTTGGTTATTAACGTTCACCCAAGACTTTGAGTAGTTTTCACACATAGATACTTCGTGATGAGGCGGTTTTGACCACTCGTGTGGGTAGATGCCCCTATAGTTGCGGTTAGGTACATAGTTTGGGGGTTATTGCTGTAGAAATGTGAGGAGCCTTCACGGGATAGAATTGAGACTATTAGGTTGGGGGATGAGGCACGCCGTGATTGTAGGGAAGACATCGTTGTTCCTATGGGTTATTCTTGGGCGTTCCTTCGTGACGTCTTTACTTGAGGCACGAGGTGTCAAGAGGCACAAGGTGCCAGGTTACTATTATTGGATGTGTCTTCGGGACGTCGGTACTTGAAGCATGAGGTGTTAGGATGCACAAGGTGTCAGGTTACTATTCTTGGGCGTGCCTTCGGGATGACGGTACTTCAGGCACGAGGTGTCAGGAGGCACAAGGTGCCGGGTTACTATTCTCGGGCGTGCCTTCGAAATGTCGGTACATGAGACACATAGTTTCAGGTGGCACGTGGTTCTGAGTTACAGATAGATATTCCGGCATTGGAAGAAGCTGGTGACACTCCGTGGTGGCTGTTGAGCAGTAGTGGAGTTAGTGTTTATTTGTGTATTGTACTGTTTACTGATTTCCTTATAAATTCATGACTTCTTAAACACTTATATTAGGTACACACCATTGGGTGGTATCCTACTGAGATTTGTCTCACACCCTGCACGGGCCATTCGGGACGTGTGCAGACATTATGGATTTACGTGTAGGAAATAGGCCATCTTCAGGAACTGGGCTGCGTTAGCTGTTGCATGGAGATGGTATGGACCTTGAGGTCATACCTAGCTAGGGTTACTTGGTTTTGTTTTCCATTATTTATAGACTTTATTATTTTATTATGGAGCAACTGTTGGGTATCCATTGGTGCCATTTTGTGTATGACTTTCTATGGATGCATGTTTGATTGTTTATAGACGGAGTTTCTTGTGATATTCAGCATGTTGTCGTTTATATTTTACTACTTTCGCTGTTTATCTATATTGATTATGCTTCCTCTCGGTGGGTCTGGTTCGAGTCTGCTGAGTCTTTTATTCCACTGAATCTTTATTTTTTTTATACGCAGACCAGTATCCTTATTATTACCCTCCAAGAGGGTATAACCTCTCCACTATACCTATAAGAACCTCGTTGATAGTCGGCAACCTTTGGTGTTTGGGGAGGTGCGCCTAAGGTCGTAACAACCGACCCCTTTGGCACTGTTCGGGTGGCGGGCTGGGATCGGGTCCTTAAAATGTGGAATCAAAGGAGTTCTTGACAGGGATTTAGTAGTAGAGTTATGTTGGCTACAAATAAGATTGAGACTTCTCTTTTTATTTCTGGCAGTCTTAATATTTGGGATATGGTAGACTGGAGATAATTTGTTACTGGAACTAGGTTTCTAGCTTGTTCTTGGGTGCCTGCAGCCCTAGGTACAAGGGATGGACCTAGTTTCCATGGGTGGGAATTGATGTTTGATTTTAACTCAGATTACAGTTTTTATGATTTACACCTCGGTGGATCACTTGGTGTGTGATTTTGTTGATTGTGATAAGTGACCCTTGACCCAGTGCGGTAAGTGAGAGTTGGACTATGGATCGGTATGGAAAGGCTGGGTTATATGGCTTTCGATAGGCACATTTTAGGGTATTTCAATTTCATAATTGCACATATACTTTGTGAAGTGATAATGCCATGTGAAGGAAATGTCAATTTTCATGCTTAATATTCTTTTGAAATGAGAATAGGTGAAATTCCTGAGAGAATTTCTTGTATATTGAAATGTGTTATTCCATGGTTTGTATGTATTGTAAAATGCATGTGGCAGGGTATTTGGGTCTGTATTTTATGAGAGAAGGAAGGGAATATGGCTGAGATAGTGTAACTATCAGGATTGGGCGACCCAGTCGCCAGTTTGAGGAAATGTTGGTTGTTGGGACGGGAATGGCCCGAGGTAATTTGTGATACTTGTCCCTGATAGGGGCGTTTAAGGTGTCCATGAGGTAGGGATGCCGTGGGGCATCGGGGATGTGGGTTACTTGAGGTGCTAGGCACCAGGACCTCGTGGAGGCGGACACCGATACAGTGTGGGATACAATGGGTGTTGGTGATGACTCAATAGCACCAATAACGTGCATGGGTGACGATGCGTCACGGAAGGACTATGTATCTAGAAAACAGGTTAGTAAACCCTTGTTTGTTTTAAGTTTTGTTGGGTTGGGACTAGGTTAAGCGATTCCTAAGGTGGGGAGACCCTATGAGGAATTTAGTTGGGACCTTTAAGACTGGGGACTTCTGGGTTACGTTGAACAGGGTATTAATTTTGGTCCAATCTCCGGGTTTCGTTTGATAGCTCAGGAACGAGCTATGTTAAGTTGGGGAGTTTGTAAGAGCCCGTGTTTTTGGAACGGGTCAAAATCACGACCCTATTTGAATTTTTTACTGGTTTTTGGGGAAACAGGAGGAAATGAGACATTTCTGGAAATTTCCAAACTACACGCCATGTAACTTTAAGTACACATCGTGTATATGTTAAGAGAGTTACTAGCCGTGTGCTCACCAAGTACATGTCGTGTGATGACCATGTAGAAATTTCTTCCTACACGGCGTGATATTTTTAACACGTCGTGTATCCACGACCGTGTGGTGGCCATACATGGCGTGTAGGCCAGTCAGCCGGGTAGAACCAGGTACAATCCATGTTCCCGTTGGACATGCCATGTAGTCTATCCGTGTATAAGGGAAATACATCGCGTGTGGGGAAGTTGGAATGGGATAGAAGAGAAACCAAGTACACGCTATGTACCCATAGGTACACACTGTATACTCATGTCGGTAGGTCTAGAAAGTATGGTGGCAGAATTCATCCATCTTATGAATAGTTAAATGACCTATACGGCGTGTATTCATGAATTAAACGCCGTGTACTTTCTTTTTTTTCGTTAAAATGGGATGTAGCCTCGAATTAAAGCAGAACCTCAATTTTGTCACTCGGTTTCATGATCCAAGCCTATCAAATCCCTTTTCATCTCCAGATCGTCAGTTCATGACCCAATTTGAACTCCGATTGATGTGTTGGAACCCCATCGGTAAGGCCTCAATTCCACATGGGACGTTTTGTTTGATTTTCGTTCTAGAATGAGTTATAGGGGTTTGAACAGTTTTGAATATTTTTTAGATTTACCACATTTTAGACCAAATTGGAAGCTATTACCAGAGGAGTATCATCGAATGAGTCTCAGGCAGGTGGTGCATACCTCATTTTGTGTTTCCGTGGTTGTTTAGGTGACGCGTCCTTCGACACGTTTTCAAGAATTTTGATCGGGACCCATTTTATCTGCTATTTCATATTTAATTTCTTTTTGGACCAATGGGATGCCTTTGGGTATGCCATGTTACCAGTTTGCATGAGTGGGGTCGGGTGAGGGGTTGTTGCTAATCAGGGAATTTTGGCCAAGGAATGCCAAAATGATTTTAATTGAAATATTAATGTGGTAAACTATTGTGTTTAATTTATTAATCATGTTATAAGTTTTTCATGGCATTCAAGACCTTAATGATATTGTTAGATAGCAGTTGGGATGGGGTAATTCGATTGTTTAAATTTTTTTCCTGTTATGAGTTCTGCAGAATTTGATATATATGCAATTGATGAATTGTGCATTCTGGACCCTTGGGGTTGTGTTGGGCTTGGGCCGGTTACGCTTGAGTGATGCTGATCACAGGTTGGTCTTGGACCGGGTTACTTTGGGTGGTTTTGACCATGGGATTTTGTGTTATAGACATCGTCTTGAGGCAGTACAACTGTCAGGTTGGGCATGGCCAGGGTTACTAGGATGGTGATGCCATCAGACTTGAGCAGCATGGTCACAGGGACATAAGGTGTCAGATGTGTTGGTGGTTTAGGTGCTATTTGGTGGTTACCGCTCACCCTGGACTTTGAGTAGTGTGCACACAGAGATACTTCATGATGAGGTGGTTTTGACCACTCATGTGGGTAGAGGCCCCCATAGTTGCGGTTAGGTATTTTGGTTGGGGTGCTTGCCATAAAAATCCAAGTGGGAAGTGATGAACCTTTGGGGATAGCATTGAGAATATCAGGTCAGGGGCTGAGGCTCATCATTATTGGAGGAAAGACATCGATGTTCCATCGAGTTATTCTTGGGCATGCCTTTGAGACGTCGGTACTTGAGGCACGAGGTGTCAGGAGGCACAAAGTGCCGAGTTAATATCCTTGGGCGTGCCTTCGAGACGTCAATACTTGAGGCACGAGGTGTCAGGAGGCACAAGGTGCTCGGTTACTATTCTTGGGTATGCCTTCGGGACGTCCGTACTTGAGGCATGTAGTGTCAGGAGTCACAAGGTTCCGGGTTTCTGTTCTTGGGGATGCCTTCGAAATATCGGTACTTGAGACACATGGTGTAAAGTGACATGTGGTTCCAGGTTACAGACAGAGATTTCGTTGTTGGTCTAAGTAGATGACACTCTGTGGTGGCTGCTAATCACCAGTGGATTTAATGTTTATCTGGGTATTGTACTATTTACTAATTTCCTTATAAATGCATGACTGGTAAAACACTCATATTAGGTACACACCATTGGGTGGTATCCTTATGAGATTTGTCTCTCACCCAGTACGGGCCCTTCAGGATGCGTGTAGACATTATAGATTTACATGCAGGAAAGAGGCCAGCTTCAGGAGCTAGGCTGCGTTAGATGTTGCATGGAGATGGTATGGACCTTCAGGTTATACCTAGTAGGGGTTACCTGGTTTTGTTTTCCTTTCTTTATCGGCATGATTAATTTATTATGAAGCAACTGTTGGTTATCCATTGGCACCAATTTGTGTATGACTTGATATGGATTCATGTTTGTTTGTTTATAGCCGTTTTTTCTTGTGATATTCAGCATGTTGTTGTGTTTACTTTCCTTTACTATTGTTTATATTTTACTCCTTCTATTTATCTATATTTATTATGATTCCGCTCTACGGGTCTAGTTTGAGTCTGCTGAGTCATTTATTCTACTAAATCAATATTTTTTTTACGCAGATCCGTACCCTTATTATTATCCTCCAAGAGGGTATAACCTCCCCACTATACCTATAAGACCCTCGCTGCTAGTCGGCGGCCTTTGGCATTCGGGGAGGTGCACCTAAGGTAGTAACACCCACCCGTTTGGCACTATTCGGGTGGCTGGCTGGGTCCGGGTTGTTACAAAGATGTAGTCCATCAGGGAGGTCAGTAGTGAGTGGTAGATTATGGATATATTCTCTATGATACATCCTGAGGTTCAGGACTAGCATGGGAAACCAGTCTTAGCAGATCTAGCAATGATATCCTCCCTTTTGGAGTGCGTCTATATGAGGTAGTTATGTGATACTGAGGGCCTCATCTTGAGGGAGTGTGTTACATGAGAGAACTCGCATTCTGGTTGGGTTGTTGATGGTAGTGAAACCCTACTCTATTGTGGCCATCTATGGATGCCTACAAATATATGAGAAGAGAATATAAGGGAATCAAATTCCTCTGTTTGGGATGTTCATCCTAGGCTTATGATGATTTATAGAGATATATATCATCTTCATTGGTGGCTAGGTAAGAAAAGGAGTATAGAAGATTTTATCACTTAGTTATCCACCTATTAGTAGGTGAAGCTATAGTACCAGTGACCTACTAGAATTCTATAGCCTCTATACTTTCCTAAGTGGGAATGCAATGTTGTCACTATAGATTTTGTGACAAGCCTTCCGAGATCCACTTGGGGAAATGATGTCATATGGGTGATCATCGACTAGTTCGACAGGGTTGAATACTTCTTACCTATCCATAAAACCTTATCAATTGATGACATAAGAATGATTTACATATGATAGATGGTGCGACTTCATGGTCTACCCCATTCTATCATTTTAAACTGAGACGCATATTTCACATCATTGTTCTAGAAAGGTTTTCATAAGGAACTGGGTTCATAGGTGATATTTTTTACAACATATCACCCTCAGACCAATGTTTAGTTTGAGAAAACAATAAGGGTGTTAGAGGATATGATTAAGGCTTACATCCTTGATTTGAGAGGTTAATAGGAAAAACATATTTCTATGGTGATGTTTTCCTACAACAACAGTTTTCAAAAAATGATTTAGATGGATCCGTACGCGGACCACTATAGTTTACTGTTCTATTCACCATTATGCTGGCTTGAGGTTGGTGTGGTAGATGAACTAGGCCCTCATCTCTTTTAGGATTCTTTATAGCATGTCTAGGTCATTCAAAAGCATATGGATACTTCTCAGTCTTGGGAAAAGTATAATATTGTTCACCATCATAGACATCTGGAGTTCAAGGCTGGATATCAATTCATTATGCTTGTATCACATATATTGGGTCATATATGAATTAGGAAATATGGAAAGTTATCACCTATATATGTCGGGCCTTTTGATATAGTTGAGAGAGTCGGGTCAGTAGCCTATTGGTTGTTGTTTCCTCATAGGTACAATGCCATGAATGATTTCATACACATATATCATATTGTAAAATGTCACCGGAACCTATCTCATTCATCTAAACCCAAGGATATTGACCTAGAAGAGGATTCATCATATGAGGATAACCTGATATGTAAATTCTATTTAAGTACCAAGGCTCTCCGAGGAAGATCAGTTCTTCTGGTCCAAGTGTTATGGTAGTGCAAACACCTATAGGATGAGACCTAGGAGTGAGAGCATGATGTATGTGCGTAGTGTTTGGAACTTTTCCAAGGCAACAACTTACGACCCTCATAAGGGAGACTCAGGGAAGAGTTGTAATAATGATGGGATGTGGTAGCATCCTATCTTTTCTAAAAGTTATGTACCATTCAATTTTTGTCCAATTTTCTTTGTTTAGCTCTAATAACGATTCATAATGTAGTAAGGGGGTATCTTGTGTGTCTGGGGCATGTTCGGATCCTAGATCTCTGGAAATTAAAGAGGTAGATTGGGCAGAACCATCAGTAGAAACTGTTCCACCCATCCCACATTGTTTCCCTAAAATGTTCATTTAGAGACAGTGGGGTGCAGGGGACCATACAGTTTTTCTGCAACCATGCATCCAGATATAGATTTTTGGATTGTGGATTTTGGATGGTTTTCACATGTATAAAAAAACTATGTGCCTAACCATGTGGGGTGACCCTTTAAAGTAGTGGTTTGTCACACGGTTGGGGCATGGTTTAACCAACCCTATAGAAAAACCATGAGCCCTTTTTTTGAGGGTATAATACCAATTTTTTCTATAATTAAAATTTTAAACCTTATTCTTATCTGTCTCTCTCTTCTATAGTGGTGTAACCCTCCTACCTCATGCATGAGATCCTCAACCCCTCTTCATAGGGTTGGTGATAACTCCTTCAATTAGACTCCAAATCTCTTACCATTAGATGCATTTAAAATCCCACAGTCATCTCTTTAATCTTATCCTTTATATTTTTTGTTTCCTCTATCATTTCTTGCTCTATCTAGGTGTGACTGTTTTTAGCCTCTTTTTAGGGTGTTTCATGATTTCTTCAATTCTCTCATTCTAGGTCGAATCAAACCTTGAAAAATGACAAGTGTATTGATGTTACATTGAGGTAGGTGGTTTAGGTATTTCTTGATCTTTTGGTTTCTTTAATGTGGGTGTGTCATTGTGTCATTCAACAGAACCTTCTGATGACACATTAAATTTGATAAATATAATGAATTGAATATATATCCATGTTTGAAACCATATTTGTGAGTAAAGAATCACTTTTATGGGTGATCTCTTTGACCAAATCCACCCAAACGTGTATGTTTCCCCTTATAGAGGCCTTTTTCCCAAACCAAAAATGGTCAAACACCTCTTTAGGCATAAATAAATTTTATTAAATGATTTAAAAAGAAGAATTGAATTAAGATGTTAACTACCAGTTGGTGTGTGGGTTGAACCATGTTATATGCGATAATTTATAAATTTATTTGAGATTGAAATTTGAGCCATGGGTTTGGCATCCTCTTGAAATTTCATATATTCCATGCCAACTGACTAGGTCTAAATCTTTATGCCTTATACCATTTTTATGCTTATTTCTATATGTTCATGTTTTATAACATCAAAACATAGTAATATTTCATATGACTTATATATATTCCTTATACCTTGATCTTGTTTCTTAATTCTATGTACTCATTTCCTTATGCCATAATTTATTGGCTTGAATTGGGCGTAATGATTGGCTAGCTTGTTAGCATGTGATATTCCCATTCCTTATTACTGAAATGTGATTAGTAATTAGATTCTTATTAAATATCCATATTATTTTTTAATGGATATTATTATTTCCTAAACTATATACCATTTTTACCTATAATGTTTACTTTGAAATTTATTTGATTCACTAGGGAAATATTGATAAATATGTATCCTTTACACAATAAGGTTATTTGTTAAGGCACATTATTTATGTGCTAAATAGATTATTCGATATATTAGAAATGATTTCGATCTATATGAAATAGGTCGTAGACTATATATAGTAAGGACATCAATGCAATGGTTGTCTCATGAGATGAATTAGTTGTCCAAATCAGATGTATTTTTACCCATTATGTTTAAACTATCATGCGAAATGTCTTGATGGTCAAGGTTACATGTGTAAGGGAAACATAGATTCTAATAATTAAACATTTAATTCATTGATAATTTAGTTATTATTATTTTCCATGATATTTTGTCTATTAAATTATCTATGGATTCATTTCAATCTCAGTTTATTGATTAAATGGAATGTGTTTCTGTTATTTATCTTTCCATATTGATTATGTCTTATTTAGATATTTATGTGGCATGTGTGTTTAGTTATCTAACTTGAAATATTGATTATAATTATTCATTTATGATAGATTCTATCATACCTAACCCTTAATGAGAATTGTATCTCACCCTTATCCGGTTTCCGTTCCCTAGGATATGAAGATGAATTCTTGGAATGAGTTTTAGGGATGTTGAAATTTTATTTTTTTACCCTTAATTTTAATTTCCCTATATAATATGGTCATCATGAATGTAATCTACTTTTCCAAATTTTATAAAATATTTAGTCTTTTGGGATTTGAGTCATATTTCTATGCCACTTTAATAAATTAAGACAGTGGTTCTAGGCCACTGGGGTTGGGTTCGTAACATAAATCATCAAATAATGCAATAAGAATCACCCCAAATACAAGGGGGTTAAAAGAGGAAGAGGGGAGAGGTGGTTGGCCCATGGGTAGGTGAGGGATGAAGGTAACGGGTTATGCTCTTAAATATTTGGGAAGGAAAATCATTCATTTTCCTTATTTTAAGGGTTCAAATGGTTATTCAAACGATGAACCAACCATGCTTCCTTCAATGTCCAAGTTGACCACCCACTCATGATTAGTTCATATGGTTAGTTTAACCATGTGCTAATTTTGAAACTCGGTCTGCAACATTTCAAATGGTCTTTCTATAACTATGTGGTCAATGTGCATTTCACCCCAAGCCAATCCATGCCACATGGTTGTGACAAAAATCGGAATGGATAACATTTCATCATGTTCTAACCATAAAAACTAACCACGCTCTTCATATAATGAACTATAAACCTATGAAAACTCTTGGCGCTTTGTGGTTTCCCCTAAACCATGAACACCAAAATGCATACCAAGTCATAAATCCTCCAAAAAATCCAAAATTTTACCAAAATATCCTATTACTTACCCAATCACTCAAGTCACATCTCGAGCCTCAAACCATCTAAAAATCATCACCTCAAAATATTCCAACTCTCATAATTTCAAAAAAATATCAATTAAAAAAATGACCAATTTTCCAGAATTTTAAAAATTCAAATTTCATAAAAAATTTATACCTCTTAGGTCACAAGGTTTTATAGAATAGTTTTATTGAATCTTTCAAAATTGTGAAAACTTCATTAACGGATCGATGATAATCCACATCAAATCACTTCCATAATGTGATCTCGATAATCATTTCATGAAGATCATCATCACAACCTCCCACTTCCATTCGAGAAATTACTAATTTTAGGAAAATAAGTTTTGGTCATTGATTCTTTTCCTTTACCAAAATAGTGATAAATTATCATTAAACAAGCCCCATTAGGTCCTTCTTCATCTTAAGCTACCATAACTATCACTGGATATGATTATACATATTAGTAAGCCATGGGTGAACGTCTCATCTTATAGCATGTGAATCCCGCATCATATCCTCACACATACTCTTAAGTACTACCATAAAATCCTGAACATATAGAACCTCATTGGAATATAGGGAAAACTTAGGTGGAATATCTCTGCCATATTTATTTTCCATCATCAAGAAGCAATATGATTTAGAGAACTGACTCTCCTTCACCCTCTCAAGGAGTGTGTATGCAATATTTATGGACATCCAGTTTGGTATACCAAGAATTCCTGAGCATCTACGTTCATATCATTGAAGAGAATCATCATGTATCACTCACTATTATATATCTACAACACTTATTCCTAAATATCTATGAACAATGCATCAATAATTATATTCCCCTTCCCATGGTTATACGCCATCATATATTTAAATGATTATATGTTTAACTAACCTCATCTTCCAAAGGTGAAGGTCCATATGTAAAAATATATACATGAAGATGTTATGGTCGGTTTATACCAAAAATATCTCACCCTAAATATAATGATGTAATCATCTCAACATTTCCATTACCACATCCAACTCAAGAACATATGTCAAGTAGTTTCCCCCATGCAATTAAATCTATTTGGACCCAAAAGTGACCACTATCTCTTCCTATATCAATATTTACCCAATCCCAAATACAAAAGTTTCATAATACAATGTACACATATGACTAGAATTATGTAAGGTAATGATTGACATAGAATTCAATCTGTCATATAGAACCTAAAAGCCACTCTTACAAGAATGAAACTAGATGAACTTCAGTTCTTTTTCATCGAGGCCAACAATCAGTATTTCCAAATAGGATAAATCCAAGATTAATCATCAATAGTAACCTATCATTCCCAATAAAATTTATATATTGAAGATGTTTTGGGTCATTACAAAGAAAACATAGCCTAAACCTTCTCTCTGTCCACCAATATGCCTACCTAATATATCATGAACCCCAAAAAACTCACCACACTGATCTAGAATTAAAACTTCATGATATTAGAATATAGATGATTCTACCTCAATGTACTTATAATTCTATCAAAATGTAAAGTGTTCTCCTCTATTAAATAAAATCACCCCATAATATTATCAATAAAAGTGACCATGAATGCGTCTAAATAATAATATAAGTCCCTATAAATCATGTATATTAATATTATCAGCGTGTTCCTAGCTCGAGCAACATCACAAGATTGTAACATAGGTTATGGATGATCCTAAAGGCAATACATGAAATATGAGAATGTGTCACTCTCTACTGGTGGTATCCTAACCTCAAACCAATCCTATAAAACTAATTATATCATATCATATGATTAAAAAAGTAATAAATATGTGGAAGGGGATATACTGGTTATTAATCATCACCTAATTATACCTCTGTTAATCTACATATGAATACAAGAGACATTAACCATTCGTGGTAAAAAAGTAGGAGCGATCCAATAGGATGTTATCATATGAATAAATCCATTCAACTCCAAACCCTCTAGCCGAGCCATGATCTATCACTTCACTACAGTAACCATCCTATATGCTAGAATGGGTATGTAACTCAAACTATACACAAGATCAGTTATAAAATCAATATCAAACTTGGGTAAAAACTCATAATAATAATCAATAAATTCATATTGGAACAAATGAATGATTGTAGGAGATACTGCTTCACAAGTCACCTCATATATTAAAGAAACACTGAATAACTGGTTTGTAATTGTCCTTATTAGTTGAATTTTTGGTCCCAAATGGACTACATATAGATCCCACTCTCTAACATATGTATAATTTTCACCCTCTAAGGATGTAAAAGGTACTCATCAATGATAGTGTTTGGTTTCTGATCAATAACTAGTTAAATAATACATCTTGGGGATTATATAGAAATTATCCATCTTTAACATGAATAATTTCCAGAGAAATGTATGCCCATTGTTGACAATGGTGTACTTAGGAAACCTCTAGATACCCTATGATTTCACCTATATGGTGTATCAAAAAAACATCACCCCATATAGTTATTGTATTGGTAAACCTATATCACTATAAAAATACTCTAATATAATTGGATATTGATGAAAACATATCATATAATGCAGAAAATAGGGTCGATGCCACGAGAATCATACATATAAATATAGATAGCTCAATTACCTACATTGAAAGAATCTTCTCAATGGAATGAAGTTGTCCAGAATCTTATCCCTGATCCCCCATAACATGACTCCCCTGAGGAACCTTTTCTTTATTTAGTATTGCAGCTAAGTACCATGATCACCTCCATGACCTGAATAGATGAAGTACTACCAATTTCATAACATTTTTTGTGCCTTTATCCCATGCCCTAAGCCCTAGGCCTGAATATATTTTTAATGTCTCTCCATTCATGGTGAAATTACACAAAATTATTCCATGTTATACAACTCCCCACATGAGAAAAAATTCTTCAAAAAAATATCAAAATATCGTTAATCATGCCCATGGTGTCCGCACAGATAATGCTCAACTTCAACTCTCCCACTTGATGGAAGCAACAAAATTATTCTTCAGTTTCTCTAACCATCATCACATTATTGATACTACTCAAATCATAGCTTCTTACTTCCTGATAACCAGCTCCCAATACCAAAAAAATAATCATGTTTCCTAGATGACCTAACCTCATTTTGGTTATTCTCAACAATTACGGCCTGATTCATGTCCTCTAAAAAGGATGTCAGCATGAATAATTTTAGTTGGGAATGAATGGATTTCCTTATGTAATCCTCAAATTCTTGACTCTAGCATCCCTAGAATCCACCATCATAGATTTGAATAGTATCATATTGTTAAATTGAATGGTATATTTCATCACTGATAATCCCCTATAGAAAATGTGTAAAATCCCAAGATACATTATCCATTAGAGTCTCTAGGCTGAAGTGCTAAAAGAAACAGGACTGAAAATCCTTCCAAATCAGCGACACATGTTGTTCTTCCTAGGCCAGAATGTACCAATAGTAATTTTTTGGTCCCCAAATCATATTAGTATCAAGATTCAACTACCTATTAGGGTGTATCTGAAGGTGATCAAAAAATTGGATGCATAGACTTGATACAAAAGATAATTGTCACCCTCACCCATATAGAGTATTTTATTTTACATATGAAACACAAGAGTCAAGTCTAAAATGGTTGGATTAGACATAATTGACTCATGCCTCATAGATTTAAATACCTATAGAATATCCCTCTGAGTTACTAATCAATATATTTGATAGGCATAATAGATGACTTGGGGTTTACTATGGGTGGGGCATGCCCATCCCGACACTTATAGAGATCAATTTAAGGTCATCCTAGTGGAATATATCTATAATTTCAAGAACATGGATCATAATATATTTATAACACAGGTATAATATCACCGTTTTAATATGAAATAATATAAATATGTGACTCTACCCAAAACACCCCCTTTATGATATAAGGTTCCCACAGAATAAGTCATGATTCTAGCATGACCTACACATTCTTGAGTCAAGTATGACCGTAAAAGTGTCATATACCAGTCATATCATATCAAATTATTGGTAAATAATTATGGTTTGACCAATTATAGTTTCTCTAGGTATTTAAATATAAAAACTCTATATAAGTTTTTTCTGACACTTTAAGTAACCCAACACTATATATTAACTAGAATATCAATCACATAAAATTATTCAAAATTCACGTGAACCCTTAATGACGGGAATGATTCACGAACACACACCTCTTATCACCCCAGGATAATACTAAAAACCCATAAATCCTAAATCAATATCAATATGCATCAACTGTAAAAGTTATCCAACAGTAAAAGAAAAAACTAATAATAGAAGTTCCATCCCAGGTGACTTGGACCTCCCTCATATGTGGGTTGGATAATCCAACAAAAAGATATATATCAAGCCCTTTCAAAATCATATCAACTATATATCATATCCCAAATAGTAATATAAAAGTAAATAGTTATCTAATACAACTTTTTAAAATACATGATCTCTTTCACCTGTGTTGTGATCAAACCAAATGACCATGTACCAGAGGTATGCCTCCTCATATTCTAAAGGCTACAGACCAATGGAAATGGTTGATATATATCATATGGAGAGACTATACCCTCATGTATATATAACCAGAAACATAGTAGAATAAATATCATACACTATTCATCGTTAAAAAGGAAGTAAAAGGATAGATATCACTGTTAAATGCCAGAAAATAGTAAAAATCAACACATTCTATATACCAATGGATTTAATAGACCCCTCAAGGGTGAACAATATATCACTTATCATATTAAAATCAATGTAAATGATTTATCTAAATCGAATTTCACTAGTTCAATGATCCATCACCATCATAATCCATTACGGTGAATGATCTATTACCTAACCTGTATCGAAGTAAAATAAGTTATCATCGTTGAACTATCCATCGTCAATCACAGGTTGATGATACACAACCATTTTCATATTTAGGTTGACTATATACCACCATATTATAGCTTGGGTGTATGAGTAATCACAAAAGCATCCCATCTGGGTGGATGATATATGACTATTATCACTCTTAATGTGGAAGAAATACTGCCATTTCAAGTCCCAAAGTGGACGATGAACCATTAGTACTATATTTAGGTGCATGATGAACTAGTGTTAACCAATCTCAAGTGGTCGGTACACCACCAGTATCAATTCATGGGTGGACATCATACCATTGGAAGAAGTCCCCTAGTAGATGATGTACTATAAGTAAAACACTCATAATGGGATAAATCTCCATGAGTGAGAGTTCTCAAGTGGTTGATATACCACTAATACACCATTCTAATGCTCTTGTGATGCTAATATTTTATTATATTTTCAGAAAATTATGGATCCATGACACTCTTTATCGGTGAATGAAACACCCCAAACCTCCCAATGTCATTAGTATACATCTAGTGCACCAAGGTGGATGAGATTCCACCCCCAATTTAAATTATAATTAGGGATTCCACATTATACCAAAAATCCCAAAAAATGAATGATACATCACTAAAATTTATCTCAAGAAATTTATAAACATTAAACATATCAAAGGTTATGCTCATAAGTTTCTAACCCTTTTCAGAGTCTCAATATTGGGTCATCCTACCTCTTACCTAGCTCATACTCAGGAAATTCCTCACCAAAGAATACTCAAGGGGCCGACACTATGCCAATATGGTTGGTTCTTAGTCATAGAAACCCATAATGGGTTCAAAATCATGGTTTCAAAATCATTTCCATATAAAAGAAGGTAATTGGTGACCGAAGGTAATGAAACATGAAACTCGTAGACCACACACAACCTACCAGAGTTCTATTATTGACATTGAAATTTAAGAAAATAAGTTTAATTTAATTTTAGGGTGAATGAAACAAATAAAAATTTTCAAAATTACATATGATGTATGGATGGTATAAAAATACTTTAGGTATCAAAGGGACTACCTACCTGGGACTAGTACGGTCCAACTCTTGGAAAACCACCCCTTGATCTCGACTCAAACGAATGTAATCAAGAAACCTATAAAATTACATATAATTATTCGTAATCATTAATTCATTGATCAATTGAGACAAAAATAAATAATATAGCGAATAATATTCATATCCATACCATTTTCAAACTCCTATGTTGAATGGATCGTCAAACCTATGATGAATAAATAGGATTCCACTCTTGAAAGAATATGGAATAAAGCAGAATAATGTGAGGAACCATTAGTTTTAATAGAGGAAATGAGAGTGAAAACATGTTTTAAAAAAATTAATCATTTTATTTATTTATTTAGTTTAAATTTTTTAAAATAAAACTACTGGTATACAATGGGTACCAACTTTCCAGGGTTAGGGCACTTGGCCAGGGGTCACCGGCCACTAGATGGGACTCTTTGAGGCTTTTCCTACACGGACCAACCATGATGTACCTATTGGAATCTATCAATGAATATAGGTCCCATTACCTAGATTAGTTTCTTGAAATGATCCTAATTTAACTGCTCAAACGATAATGAATACCCAAAATACGTGAGTTTTGGTGAAATTGAAATTGAATTCATACCTCATATGAATGTGGAATGTTATAGATTGGATAGTCACTCATGGATAAAATATTAATGTGATGATAATAAAATATAATTATAACCATAGAAACATATAATATAGGAATGTAAAGAAATTTTTACTAAAGAATTACATTTTTATAAAAAATAAAAATGATTTGAAATCCTTAACTTAGTTAAGGTTCTTAGCTTAGAGTCATCACTTAGTGCCACAAAAAATCTTTAACATCAAAGATATAGAAATGGGAGAAACAAATTAATAAATATATAATGAAATATCTCGAACATGGTGTAAAGAGAAATGGGAAGCGGGGGTGAGTATTTATAGGTGGGTTGAGTGGAATCCCTTGGAATAATGTATTGATTATTATTTTTATTTATCCCAAGTGATCCACTACTCACCGAAGTTCCCCATTACCTTTTTTAATGCTTCACTATAAAGGTAAATTCCATAACTAGATAAAAGAACCATATTGGATGAATTTGGTCATGCCTACATATATATGATGTCACATTTACAGTATTCCACTATTTTTTATAGTATTTTACTTTTTCTATAAATAATTATCAAATTTCACCCCTTACCTAATATAGATGTCCTAATTTAATATATTTAATATATTTTTTCAAATTAATCCTCTAATTATTTGAAACAAAACTTTTATGTAAATATGATATATTTTATAAAAATTTATTATCATAGTAAAATTCATTTTATTACTAAAAGAAACTTCAAATTAATACCACTTAACCCCTAGATACATAACTCATTATTGCATCACCATAAGCCTTAATGGTAAGGGGTTCAATAAGGGTACTTTATTGAGATGGTTTATCCAACATTGATCTAGTAATAATTTCCATTAACATGAATATTTATTGCATATGATTCCCCTCAAACTTCAATTGTTGAAGTTTAACATTGACTTGGTATCGAGAAAACCCTTATGATGTTTACTCCTTACAAATAATTGATAAATTTACTTCATAAGGGATCTTACTACTAGTCAAATCCATTGTTTCTCCCATAACCTCTAATTAGCTCTTATTATTTCCCTTCTTAATATACCCCAATTATAACAGTTACATTATAACGATGACAGAGTTGGGTTTTTTGAATGTAAAATTTGAATGAGATAGATAAAGGTGGGATAAAAGAGTTTGAAAATTAAATATATATATGGGATGAATATTGAAAAAAAGGAGAGATATTAATTTTATAAGAGATCCATGTATGGATCTTATAAAAAGGCTACCTCGAACCACTACCAAGGGAGAAGAGAAGAAGATTGAGTTAGATAAGATGTAGCTACCAATATAGAAGATTTAGGGGTGTCACCTTTTCATTATCCCAAGTGTTGATGACATCGATTGAAGTGTCGAAAAGACGAAAAAAGAATTGATGATAGTTTGGGAAGAGATCCATGACGTATGGTGCCATGTCTCGAAAGTCTTCTTAATGATATTAATTAGGTAGCATGTCTTGGTAATGAAAATCAAAATTACAAAATATGGTGAGATCATAGGTGAGAGATAAAATTCCTTCATGTATTAGAAATTGCTATGTATGAGAGTAATTCCCACAAGCGTGTAATAAAATTCCTTCAAGTGAAAAAAATTCTTCAGGTATTGGTGTGATTGATTTTGGGTGTTTGGAGAGATGATCTATATAAGATATTTTTAATTTTTGATGTGATAATAAATTGTAGATTTATTTAGTGGAGTAAGCTTCAGCCAAACCATGTTATTTATGGTGTTTTCTGATTTATTTTCATTATGAAAAAAATATAACCCCCAAAACTAGCATCAATTCACCTTGGTGTCAACCTGAGATGATGGAGATAGAGCCTCATCGAGGTGTTAATTAGAGGTCTATAGAGATGACACCAATAATGGGTGTAATGAATCATTTTATTATCGACATGGAAGATCCGATGCAGATAGAGATCCATTGAAGGTGGAGTCAATAACAATGAAGCCTATAATGGTGGAGTCAAGGGTGATAGAGCCAATGATCATGGATACCATGATGATTTAGTTGACAATAGATGAACATTCAAATTTTAAATCAAGGTGGAGATTGATGGATTTTTTTTAATTTAAAATTTGAATTAGATCGAGAGAGAAAAAAGAGATGAGGGAATTTGAAAAAAAATAAGAAATGCGGGATGAAGTTTGAAAAAAAAGGATAGATTTATTTTTTTGAGAGAGACATGTATGACTCTTATAAAATTGATGCATTAGACTGCTGGTAAAAAAGAAAAAAATAGGTGAGGGTTGGCCAAGATGTAGTTGTAATGTCTCGGCCCGACTCACTACTAAATCGGCAGCCAGAATGGTCGCCACATGACCTCAAGCATGTCTCCCCATACGCCATAGTATGCCGACAAGTAGAAAGGGTATAAAGGTAGTCTGTGGGGAGACTATATCCTCTTTATCAGCGTGTGCAATTGTAATAGATAGAAAAACTCAAAAAATAGTGGATGGAGTATAAATAAATAATTAAAATAACAGAATATAATTTTAATTTCAACTAAATATAGAATTATGGATAATTATAATTTATACAATGCATTCTTAATGATGATGATACATATTTAAAAAACTGTAAACAATACAACATTCCTTACATTTCAATATTATAATAAATAAAATATAGTAAATCCCAAAGATTATAACCATGAGCATCCCGAGCTCTAGGTCGGTCCTTTTCTCCTAACTCTCAGGTACAAATAAAAACCACACAACCATAGATCCATAGCCCTACAAATAAGAAGAGTCTACTCAGACACCAATTGTACCCAAGTATGGAATGAGATAACATCTTTGTAGGATGGCTCCCAAGGAATCATGGCCAAAACAATATGTTCAATATGTAAATAGAAAGTGTGCATGTAAACACTAATGCAGAAAAATGAATAAAAAATTCCCATGGAATGTAACCACTAATTGTGATGCCAAAATATCCCATCAAGGTTCCCTGTACAATTTAGTAAATCTCCAACAACATGGAAACTATAAGTAATGAAAAAATAAATAACATGACGTTGTCATTCATCCAAACATGTCATACCATAATGGTATTTTCATATAACCACATATCACAATTTACCACAGCCAATCCATATATTCTTTCGTATCACATACCTCACATCCATACCGCATAAAGAAACACAGACCACGAAGGGCTGGATGCAAGGAACTCATCCAAAACATCCATATCAAGTCCCATGGCCATACCAGTGGAAATTCAGTATAGGCACTAGTTTGAGTCCAAGGAGCATGTCTTCCAACATGTCCTACGTGAGTCTAAGCAAGCCAGATCCATGGGGTAGCATGGCCTAAGCCATCCCACAGAGTCATGTCCCTAGGGGCATGATCAGGCCAAGGAATCCACTACCGCATTCTAGATCCATGGAGATCAGTCCAAGGCATCTATCAAACCATTAATTAATTTCAAACCATTTATAAAATAAAATCATATGAGTATACCCACTCATATAAACCATTCCATTACAATCCATGGGTTTACCCACCCACTCATCCTAATTCAATACAAGGATTAACACAAGCCCATGGGTATACCCACGCACACAAACATAAAATTTCATTTAGTAAGTATACATACTCACTACATCACCCATAACATGAGTGTACCCACTCATGTGTCTATTTCCCTTTATTCAAGTCATATGGGTATACCCACCCATATATCACCATTTCATTATTAATGATATCACAAGTCAACTAATGAGAATACCCTCTGACATTGGAAGGTCATATTTAAATACATCCTATGAGTTTACCCTTTCGTTTATACATTTCTCATTTATGGAATATAATGAGCATACCAACCCACAATCAATCACTTTCATCAAAAGTATTATATTCATTATAATGAATTTACCCAATCATTAATCCCCATTCAAAACCAATGAAACCAAGTGGTATACACACTTGTTGTTACCATTCAAATTCATTCATATCATGTGACATACCCACTCATTTAATACCATTTACACTTAATCATTTCACATGTGTTTACCCACCTATTTAATCTCACTCTAAACTATTAGAATCATTTAACCCAGGAACGTCAATAAGCAAAGGAAGCAACACATATATTATCTAAGCAAACCATATTCCATTAATTAATCAAGATTCCTATAAATAAGAAATCCTAGAAAAAATAAAATAACATCAAGATAAGAAACATAAACAGTATACTCACTATTTTTTAGCTTGAAGATAGTGCAACTTGATTGAAGGGAAGGGGGAGAATACTAGAAGTGATGATTTGAAAGATGGTTGTGAGGATGAGAAGGATCTTTTAGGGTATTATGTTTCCTTCTTTACATAATCTAAAAAACAATGTGAAGTTTTCTGTATTCTAACAAATCATTGAAACAAAATAGGTAGCTCAATAGAGAATTACAGTTCAAATTATTCAACGTAGTAAATAAATACCCACTGCAGTTTTAAAATAAAGCAAGGTAAAGAGACCTACATCAATAGATTGCCCAAATAAAAATTTTAACTCAAGCAGAAGCCTAGTCGCACACTTGCACATCCATATATATATATATATATATATCCATAAATTGATGCATGTGTTCCCCACCCCATGAGGGAACATACACATGGAAGATATATATATCAATATATATTCATAACTGGGAAAAATGTGTGCGTGCACATGGAAAATCATCGCAACACCCAACAAAAATTTTCTCGACTCTCATAAACACCGCTAAACCCTAAACATAGGATGAAAAACAAATAATTTGTTTAATCCCTTTCCTCAAATTCTCTATGGAGGACTGAATTGACCTAAACTACCTTGCCTTTGGCAGAAGATTCCACAACATGGACCAATGTGTCCTAAGAAACTCATGGAAAAACCTAGAACAAGAAGAAAACAAAAAATCGGATTAAAACCCAACCCAAGGGTTTCATCCAAACACTGTAGGGTGATAGAGAGGCCTATAAATCAACAGAAATATGGATAGAATGAGAGGAAGGAATCTACCTTGAAGAATTGATCCAAGATCTGGTGGAAATCCACGAGAAATTGAATCCAAAGAGGAGTTCTTAGGAGGGGGTGCATCAAAGGGGAACCCCCTTGGGTGTGTTTTGATTGGTTAGGAGGAGAGGGGTGAAGTTTGCATTTCTTATTTTAATTTTTTTCTAATTAAAATTAATATAATTAATTAAACAGACATGTCCCCATGGTTTGGAAAACTGTGTGCCAACTGTGAAGAAACCTATGTCTAAGAAAATCACATCACTTGTTCTATCCCATACGGTTAGTCTAACTATGCACAAACCGTGTGAAACTCTTTTCACCCTCCAAAAATACGCCCCACATTTACGTGCTATAGGTCACACAGTTTTCCATACAATGAGCCAACCATGTTCCCTCTGCACTTTTTTTAAAACATGTCTCTTTCGGTCCGTCACACCCAAAACTCCTAGAGCTACTCGAGGAGGTCCTCGAGACCTTACCTATATCTAAAAATATCACTTTTAAACATCCTAACTTTCAGTAATATGTTCCAAGGTTCTGTTCTAGAAATATCCTTCTCAGTAATTATTGAAAATTGAAATTCAATTAGAATTTTATATGGTTTAAAAATATGAGTTCTTATAGTAGCCGTCTAGATTTAGTGGGTAGAGGGTGTTGTGTTTGCAATAGCTCAGGTGTCGACGATGGTGAATGAGCGTTGTCATTGATAAACGAAGGGTCAATGATTTTGTGTGAAGAGATCCATGATGTGTGGTTCCATGTATCAAAATTCATCTTGATAGAGGCTGTGAAGTGATCCATGATGTGGGGATAAAATATTTTTTTTTGAAAAACATGATATATTATAGTAAAAACAGATTCAGACCATATATGGAATGACTATTAAAAAAACTAACCCAAACTATTGTCCAATAATCAGTACTTCAGGACAAGTATATATCACTAAGCAGATTTAATTTTTATAAATACTCTTAAATCATTGTTGATGTGGACTCTATTATAGGCCGTTTAATTTATCAATGTTGATAATGTTTATTTTTAGTAGTACAAGTTCAAGCACTGATAAAAACTATCAATTATAATCCTGATTTTTAATGATGATAAAAATTTCTTTTGTGAGCATGGTTTTCTATGTTGATGAGAAAAAGCCGCAACATATTAGAATAACTGTATAAATTTCCTTAATATGTTAATCAATCAAAAATCATTACCATTAAAAGAAATATAGTTAATATGAGTAAATTTTTAATTAAAATTATTATCTTTATATTTTCTTTTTCCACTAAAATCTAAATTTTAGAATTTTAGAATTTTAATTAGATAAAATAAACATCATTATTTATTTTCTCATATCAAAATTCACTTAATATATTTTTTTGGGAATTCTCCTAAAAAGGCTATTTTTTAGTGAAAAAATATGATTTTCATGAAACCTTTAATTTGGATGACCATTCCATTTTATTAGAATGACCTAAAATTTTCAAATTCCTTTTATGTAATCAAATAGGTATTTGATTAATAACATTATTCATTTTAAAATATTCTTTTAACTTATAAAAACACATGACAATGGTGCTTCCACTTCCCCTTCATGATGGTTTCTTCCACTTCCCATGGTTTGCATGATTTGTACTTTGGAAACGGTGCTTTCCCGGTTTAGATATGATCATATCCATGCACAGAGTGGAATTTCTAGGTCATATTGGCCTGAATAATCTCTTTGGTTATGCTACCTTAGTGAGGTATTGGGCCATCTAGTCCTGGGTGATGGTGGTTTGATGACACAATCCTTGGTATTCCTTCCTATTTGGGTTGCTTCCACGGCTTCAATGATAGAGGAGGTCTCATGGATAGTGGTGGGGTTTCTTCCGACATTTTCTCTAGAAACCGGTATGCTATCATTGACAGAGAAGAAGAAGCAGGAGGAAGCATCAATTGATGTTCTTATATTTGGTTCTCTATATTGGTGATGGATTAATGGTCTGTAATTTTTTCATGGTTTGATTTTTGTGATTGTGAGACTTATTTTTGGCACTCAGTCTATGGTTTATGGGATAATGCAACTAGTTCATATTCAAGTGACTACTCCACAATAGGTTCAAAGTAATGTGTTTTCACCAATCCATTGTTATCTGAAGAGTTTTGAGTGGGTATGAAAATTTTCTTCAGTACCATGCATCTGAATTCCTTCATGGGACAGAAAGCCATGCAACAATGAGATGGTGGAAACTGATCTTAACATTATTGATGTCGGGAATGAATTTTCATTGAAGATACGAATTGAGTTATTTCTGGACTTGGGATTTTGGACCGTGGGACTTGGTTATTGATTTTATTCTTTGATATCATGTAAGGTTCTCCCTCATCCCTTAAAATGGGGTTTAATAAAAATTTATTTTTTAGTCTGGGATTAGGTGCACGACTTGCACATGGTTAAGAGAAACTGTGTTGCAAGCATGTGGGGAAGATCTGTAATTTGAAAAAACATTTTTTACAGTTGTCACACTATTTCCCAAACCATGCGGCCATCCCATGCATGTTCTCCTTCTCTCCAGTAGGGTATATACAATAGGTACACGGTTTTCCAAACCATGTGGCTTTTCCAGGTCATTAAATACATGAATTTCAATGTTTACCCTCCCCTCTCATTAACCCATTTTGGTTTCCCTCTCCCCTTGCTCGACCTAGCATACCAGGGCTCCCAGAACCCCCTCTCCTTGGCTTCCCTTCCTCCATGGATGCTCTTATAAGGTTCTATGGTGAGTTTCTTTGAGTTTTTGGCCATTTTACTACTTATCTTTTCTTCTTCCTCTTTGTTCTATGTTCTTAATGGGCGTTTTATCTCTTTTCCAAACCCAATAGGATATAGTTGATGTGTGGATTGTGTTTCCTAGATTTTAGGGTGTAAGGATCTTTCCTCAGGTTTAGTTCTTCCTTCTCTGAGGATTTCGTTGTGTGCACACATCATTTAGGTAGGTTTTTTCACCCATTTTCTTTCCATCACATTCCATTTGTTGCATGAGCTTTCCTAAATGATTTCTAAATGAGATGATCTTACTTGTGATGTGCTAGTAAAAAACAATTTGTATTTATTTGATGACAATTTTTTGGGAAACAGTTTTCAAAATGGTTTTCTATGGTTTTGCTTATATTTGTATGTATGGAAAGTGTTTGATAAAATACCAATTTCCCATTAAAGGTGATATTGGATGTGTTTGTGATGTGTTTGTATTTGGTATGGTCTTTTTAATTATTTTTTCAATATTAATTTTAATTTGTGTGTGAATTAGGTGACTTATTTTGGATTTATTCTTGTGTCTAAACCATTTTAAATGTTTTTTAGGATCCTTAGGTTTCATCAATTAGAACTCTTGTGTATTTGATGACTTAAAATTGATAATCCTTTGAATGTGGGGGTATCCATAGTTTTATGGGGTGAAACTATGGATTTTAACAAAATTATAATTTCCTTTTAACATGATATTCACCTTAAACCCCAACTTTCCAAGCACTTTCCCAATACCTCCTTCTTATCCTTGCCCTCATCCATTTTTAATTGGTTCATATAAAAACCCCATAGCTCTTAAATGTTTTCATAGTGGATCCTTGGTTTTATAATTATTCATGTGTGGTTTCAAAATAGGTTTCCTAACTCTAAGACCATTTTTCATTTTGAGGTGTGGTTTGGTTTCTAAATGACTTAAATGGACATTTGGAACCTTTGGTGTATGTTGTGTTTTTCTTAAATTTGTTTGGGAAATGGTCTTGGAAATTTACATATTAAGTCTTGGTTAGCACTTTTTGTAACTTTGAAAGCGGATTTGAAACTCATGTGATGTGATATCCTGATTTTCACTTGTGTATGGTGTGATGTGTGTCAGGAACCTCTATGTTAGTCCCTATGTGGAATGGGTAATCACATAGGTGGTGTCAGTTTTTGGGATGGGAAATCATAGAGGAATCTATGGTTTATTATTTTATTCCATGTGTGTGAGGACCTCTATAACATCCCAACATGGGATCCACTTAACCCATGTCCTTAGCTGGTGGGTCACATGGCATCAAGCATGCCTCCCCATTCGCCATAGATTGTCGACTGGTAGCAAGGGTGTAAAGGTGGTATAATGGGGAGATTATACCATCATATCAGTGGTAAAAAACATATATATTAGATAATAGACAACAAAAAAATAATATATAAGAAAAAACTAAAATGTAACTATCCTAGTAACCTACTACAGTGGAAAGAAGAACAGAATAGATATAGTAAAAATGTTTGGAAATTTAAATAACTAAGAAACTAAATAATAATAATATCAAAATCCCCAAAAAAGCGTCATATATATAATTAAGTTGTGGTATACTAATATTCAAAATGGGAATAGGGGAAAGACATATGCAACATGAAATTCAAAACTATAAAATTCCTAAATAACTCTCCACTAACATCTTAAGCATATGCTCAGTCCTCTACTCCCATGCTCCATAATATTAGTAAAGAATGTCAAATATCTGTTGTGGGGTGATTTACCTTATCCATACCTATATAAAAGTAATCTACTCAGGTACCAAATTTGGCCCATGTAAAGTGTAAGATAAAATATCGGTAGTCCCCCACCAATGGTGTCTATATATAATCCAAGTGGTGTGCATAGCTAACACATTGTGTAGGTATAATAAATATTAAAAAATGATGAATAAATAAATATCATCAAACTCGGGTGCCTAAAGGACACCTGGTGGCTCCACCGGCATTGGATTAGACCAAAATGAATGTCTAATTAGTAACCATGTATATTTTAATAATATATATATAGTATAGTGATATATTGTATCCATTTATATGCACTAGTTATGTGAGGATGTAAGTAGCCTTATATCAAGATATTAGGAGTTGGCGAGACTAGGGTGTAACATAGTTATCCATAACAAGTCTAAACTAGCTTATAAACTCAAGAAAGGGTACAATCCCTACATCTCATGATGAATGAGAGATTTCATGCTCGTTACTCGAGATGGTGGTTGAGTGATCATGTTAACACCTAAAACAAGGGACGTGGTGTGTGAGGCCCACCGTCAAAATAGTGTCGATTGTGTGAGACATCATTCTCAACACCCGATGTAATGGAGAGTGAAGCATCATGCCCAAAAGTCCCTTAACGATCATTATATGAACTATATTAAAGGCATAATCATAATTATTCATAAACCCCATTCATTAAAAACAGTAAAGATGTTTTTCATGTGTTGTGCAGACCACCACATCCATGATGTGATGTGCTTCATTTTCCTTCACTTATTTACAAGGATAAATATAAAGATGGTATTAAATGATAAATATGATGTTTATGATATCATTAAGGTTCTACAATAAAAAATTAGAGAACCTGTTAACGATATGATAAATAAATGATTATCATTAATTCAGTCATTTATAATGAGCGAATTAAGAGGAAAATGATCTCTTTTTCTAGGTAATGAATTTATAAAAAATATCTTCTCTTTGTTTTACCATCTCATGCTATTGCCAACTTGTGTTATTGTTGATCTTTTCTTCCATCAGAGTGCTCCAATGTCATCTTTTCCACCATTTATTTTCTTCTACAACATTTGAAATAAATGCTCCCAATGTCTAGTTTTTTGGATTTAATGCTGTAGATTTTTTAATGATTATTACAAACCCATTACATGGATTTATTGAAGGCATATGCATAGTTAAGCATGGGTATCTAGAAAATATTAATAATTATTCATAAATGGGTATTCAAACCTGCAATGGTTTTACATTTCTCTAGGACTTTCTCATGTTTGCAAGTTGCGAGTTGCAGAATACTAAAAGAGAGAGGACATACACACTGATATATTTAACACTGAAAGAGTGAAGTACATAGAAGATAGAGGTCCTTTCATATATATAGAAAATTGAACTTCATGACTCTATTTTTCCACAATTTTCATTGAAATTGTTCGAGGTCCTCACTAAGACAAACTCGATGACTCACAAGCATCTGGAGCATTACAAATAGAGCAACAATTAATTTCTTTATCCCTATTATTTTGATCTTTTTCTTTACTTTTGATAACTGTGTTGTATTTCTTAGTATATATGCACACACAAACTCCTTCACTTGAACTGGAGAATACTGGATATTGTGTTCTATATTTTTTCCACAACTTACCCATGATTATTGTAACGCCCCATGACTTTGAAAATAAATTTAATATTGAATTCATGAAACACTAAGTCTCTAAAAAACACCACTTTGTTATAACCTAGCCGGTAAACCTAGTTTTACCATCAGTGTGATTGGAATTTCGAAAAAATGATATACATTGTTGCGTTGTATATGATACTTAGAGTATGATAAAATCAAATTAGTTTTTCATGAATAGTAAAATACCCTTATGAAATGTAATTAATAGTAAAAGAGCCAAAAAATAGAAACTTCACCAATGAATGAATAAATTCAATTTAGACATCTTACAAGTGAAACAAACGATCAAAGTATAAGTATTGGTATTTATCTATGTCATAAATAATTTAATTATAATTTTATGATTTATTTATTAATTTAAAATAGATATTTATTTTCATAAAATGTAATAATAAGTTTTAATTTTTTTGTATTAGGGTTGTAAGATAATTTTGTGGGAACTTGATTAATTTTTCAAGGCGTTACAAAATGAGTTATAGTTTAAATGTATTTTTCTAATAAATTATATATTTATTTAAAAATTAAATTAAAAATATTTGGATTTTTTTTTCGAAAAATGGAGTTCATTTTTTAATTCTACACATAAAAAATTGGATAGGGTGATTTTTTGGGATTTTTATTAAATACTTGAATTTTTGGTGAATAGTCATATTCGATAATTTATACTATATGCTAAATAAGTAAATTTTGGTATCATGCATGATTCATGGATGATGTGAATGACCATTGGTTGGATATCACATGCACTTATTACTATTTTTGGTCACAAGCATCATCACTATTGGCTGTCTTTAGAAAAATACAAAAATAATGGGAAAACACTTCTCCCCTCTACTATAACCCCCCTCACTCCCTCTTCTATTATATACTCTCAAGCCCTGTACCAATTATAAATTATGCTCAAATATCCTCCCATGGTCCTCCCCCATGTTCACCATCCTTTTGTCTCATAAAAAGACCAAAACCTATTCCCTAAAGATACCCTCAAAGAAGATTACGTCAAGTAGTAAATTCATCTTTTCATTTATTTTATTTCAAGTTAATATATTTTCTTTTTCATTCCACACCTCCCTTCATCCAAGTTTTTTGATGAATCCAGTACATTACATGTAATGTAATTTTTTTATTATAAGTAAGAATTATTCATTATCGTTCATTTCCCATTCTTTTATACTATAAAGGAAAACACTATCTGATATGTGTTAATTTTTCACATTCAAGGACTACGGGTTTTAAATTTGAATTACTTTCTATAATTCTGGACATTAAATCATTTTAATTGTTGAAAAAAAATTAATATATGTATTACAACCTATGTAAGGTTCTAGAATCCTTTTTTACACATGATATTAATTTATAAATCAAAATGAGTTAGTTGTGATTGGGAATCACCAATTTACCAAAACAAATGTCATTAATGTTTCATAGGGATATCTCCATTTATAAAAGAGAGAGAGAGAGATAGAAAAATATCCAATCCCATAGAGCATAACATGGCCAAATACATGACCAATTTTAATGCAACTAGAACAGTGTACCATTGGGGACACATCTACATCAAGACGTTCCATTTTCAATGATGTGATATCCTATTGTTATATTGAATTACCCAATTTTCATATTTTCCATTCCATTGAAATAATTTTAATATGACACAAAATACAATCTTCTCAATAATAAATAGTATTTTTTCCATAGAGTTGACCCAAACTGTTTAAAATCATGAAATTATCCTTTTATGTAATTCTTAATCGAAACACTTTTTTTCCAAACAATAATGGGGGTTTCCTCCAAAACATTATGAGTATAAAATAAGGGTATCATAAATTAGTGTGGGAGATCATGTGTAGATTTTTTTAAAAAAATATGACATATTATAGGAAAAAGGGCTTCGAACCATATATGGAATGACTATTAAAAAAACTATCCCAAACTATTTTTCAATAATCACTACTACAGAACATATATATATCACCATGGATATTGAATTTTTATAACTAATCATAAAGTGTTGTTGATGTGGGTGCTATTATAGGCGTTTGATTTTATCAATGTTGATAAAGATTTTTTTTAGTAGTATTAGTTCAACCACTGATAAAAACTGTATTTTATAAGCATGATTTTTAATGATGATAAAAAATGTCTTTTATGAGTACGGTTATTTAATGATAACATAAAAAGGATAAAACATGTTATAATAACATTATCAATTACCCAAATATGTTAATCAATCAAAAATAATTTCCATTAAAAGGAAGATAGTTATTATGGGTCTATATTCAATTAAAACAATTTTCTTTATATTTTAATTTTCCATGAAAATATAAATTTTAAAATTTTAGAATAATAATTAGCTAAAATAAACCTTATTTTTAAATTTCTCATATCAAAATTATCTTAGTATTAATTTTTTTACATTTTTCAAAAAGGGTTGATTTTTAATCAAAAAATATGTTTCTCATGAAACCTATAATTTGTATGAATTTACCATAATATAAGAATTACCTAAATATTTAAAAATTATTTTACGTAGTCAAATATGAATTTGATGAATATCATTATTCAATTTAGAATATTTTTTGAAATTATAAAAACATATGAAAATCATTTTTATAACTAATTTAAACATCCCTTAAATATTTTTTTTTATTTTCATTAAATCAAGTGTTTTCAAGGGATATTTGGTTTTAGCTTCAATTGAAAGCCTTATTTCATTTATTTGTTTTATAATAATTCAAATAATTCTATTAAAAATTTATATTCAGATAATTTAGCCAAATATATAAATTTAAATCTTAAAAACATCATTTTCCTAAAAACTGTTTTTACGTGATTAAGTGTATTTAATTTAAAATTAGGATATCACACGATTACAAATTTTGTTTGATAAAATGATTTTTAAAATTTTAAATTAAAAGTGTAAAATTATGTAAAATGGTAGATTATAATATTTTTATTTAAATTAATTACTATAGTTAGAAATTAATTACCAAGGTAAAAGTATGTTTGGGTAAAATGAAAAGTGTAAGAACCAAATCCATAATTCATAAAAATTAATGTAAAAAGGAGTGGTTGAGATGAGTTTCATCTCACAATCATTAAATTATCCTTCACTGTCCATTTTTTGGCCTTTAACACTTGAATAATTTCAACAAAATGACAACAATATCCCTTTTATTTTATTCTTTTATTGGCGGTGATGACTTTAATTAAGTTTTGGGTTATGTTTCGAGCATGAATTTTTGAGATTTGGAGGTTTGGGGGGGAGTCATGGCCCTATGCATTGTTTTAACTAAACCATGAAAGGCCTAGGGTAAACCGTGTGACTCCTAGTTGATGTTTGGTACAATGTGCATGACTTGCACACAGTTAAGAGAAACCATGTAGCAAGCATACGGGGGAGGCACAATAATTTGATAGAAACAGTTCACACAGTTGTCACATGGTTTCACAAACAATGTCACCAAACCATGTTTGTGACCCTTCTCTCCAATAGGGTGCGCACGGTTTGACCAACCATGCAACTTTCTCAGATCCTTAAAAACACGAATTTCAAAGTTTATGGTCCCCTCTTTTTAACACATTTGGGTTCCCTCTCCCCTTTCTCGAACTAGGCATACCATGGGGCTCTAGAAACCTCTCTCTTTATCCCCCCTCCTCCATGGATGCCTCTATAATGTTTTAAAGTGAGTTTTTTTTTTAATTTTTGGACATTTTCTTCTCTTGTCTCCCTTTTCCTCCTGTTTCTTGGTTGTTTTTCGGTCGATTATCACTTGGATAAACCCAAGAGGCTTGGCTTGATGTTTTGATTGTGTTTCCTTGATGTTAGGCTATGTAGATTGTTCCCCAGGATTAGTTCTTCATTCCTTGAGGGTTTCCTTTTGTACACATATTTTTGAGGTAGGTTTTTTCATCCATTTCCTTTCTTACACATTCCATTTTATTCTTGATCTTTCTTAAATTATTTATAAATTTGATTCCCCTACTTGTGATGTGTTAGTATAATTTTTTTTGGTATTTATTTGCTGAAACTTTTGTGTAAACGGGATTCAAAGTGATTTCTATGGATTTTCTAATATATGTATGTACGTAAAGTCTTTGATAAAATGTCAATTTACCATTAAATATGAAATTGGTTGTGTTTGGGATTTTTTTGGATATGGTTGGGTCTTATTAATTAGTTTTTAATTATGAATTGTACCTGGTGTGTGACTTGGGTGCCTTGTTATGGATTGATTCTTGTGTGTAAATGCTTGTAAATGATTTTTGAGGCTCCTTGTGTTTCATCAATTTCAAACTCTTGGCTCTTTGATGAGTTACGATTTATAATCCATTAGATGTAGGAGTATCCATAGGTGAATGGGGTGCATCTATGTATTTGAACACAAATGAGAATGGACTTTTTACAGGATATTCACCTCAAACCCCGACTTTTAAAGAACATTTTATCCACCTCCTTCCCATCATTTCCTTCCACCCTTTTTAATCGGTTCATCTAAAACCCTAGTGGCTCTTAAATGTTTTCCAAGTAATTAGTTGGTTTTAAATGAATCAAGTGTGTTTTCTAAATATGTTCCTAAATATAGGCCCATTTTTTAGTTTGAGGTGTGGTTTGGTTTCTAAGTGGCATAAAGGGCCATTAAGAACCTTTTATGTATGTTGTGTGTCTTTACATGTGTGTGAGGACCTCTATAACGTCCTAAAATTGGATCCACTTAACCTATGTCCTTAGTTGGTGGGTCACATGGCCTCAAGGATGCCTCCCCGTACGCCAGAGGCTGTAGACTTGTAGCAAGGGTGTAAAGGTGGTCCAATGGAAAGTTTATACCCTTATATAAGAGGGTAAAAAGTATATAATAGATAATAGCCAACAACACAAGAATATATAAGAATAAAATAAAATGATACTAGCCCTGTAAACTATTGTAGTGGAAAGAAAAATTTAACTGATATAGTAAACAAGTGCAGTAATGTAAATAACTAAGAAACTGAATAATAATAATATCAAAATCCACTAGGTGGAGTCATATACATAATGAGGTCATTGGATGCTAATATAAAAATGGGGAATAGGGGAAAGACATATACAATCTGAAAAATAAAAACAATAAATGTACAAAATACTGATCCACTATCATCTCAATTATATTCTGGGTCCTCTGCTCTAATGATCTATACTATAAGTAAAGAATGTCAAAAATATGTTTCAATGTTTTTTCCCTTATCCATACATGCAGAAACATAAACTACACAGGTACCAAAGGTGGCCTAAGTATGTTGTAAGATAAAATCCCAGTATGCCACCACCAATGGTGTCTAGATATAATCTAACTAGTGTGAATTGATAACCTAATGTGTAGGTATAAAAAATATTAAACGTTGAGGAATAAATAAATACCAAACTAATCGGGTTCTAAAAGGACACCTGGTGGCTCTACCTTATTCATTTCGTATTAAAATGAATGTCTAATAAGTAACCATATAAATATAGTAATAATATATATAGTATAGTGATATTATGTATCCACCTATATGCACCGGTTATATGAGGATATAAGCAGCCTTATATCTGGATACTAGGTGCTGGCCGAACTAGGGTGAAACTTACTGATCCATAACCAGTTTAAATGACACTATAAACTCATTCAAGTTTACAATCCCTAGATCTCATTATGAATGTGAGATTTCATGCTCGTCACTCAAAATGGTTGGTGAGTTATCATGTCAACACCCAAAACAAGTGATTTGGTGCATCAAACACACCATCCAAATAGTTTAAATGGTGTGAGAAATCATGATCAACCCCCGATATAAGGCGAGTGAAGCTTCATTCCCAAAAAGTCCATTAACCATCATTCCATGACCTATATTAATGGTTTAATCATTATTATTCATATTCCCCATACATAAAAAAGTAAAACTGTTGTTCATGTGTTGTGTAGACTATCATCTCCATGATGTAATGTTCTTTATTTTCCTTCACCTCCTTAAAAGGATAGATCTAAGGATGGTATTAATGGATAAATATTATGTTTATGATATAATTAAGGTTCAAGTATGAAAAATTAGAGAACCTATTAATGATATGATCAACAAATTGTTATCATTAATTTAATCGTTTAGAACGAGTGAAATAAGAGGAAAATGATCTATTATTCTATGTAATGAATCTATAAAAATTATATTCTCTTTCTACTACCAACTCATGTTACTGCCAACATTTCATATTGATGATATTTTCTACCATAGAGAGTCCCACCACTACCTTTTCCTCCATTTATATTCTTCTAACACATTTTAATTAAATGCTCTCAAATGACTGGTTTGTGGAAGTTAATGAAATACATTATTTAATAATTATTAAAAACCAATTAAATAGTTTAATTAAAGTCATACTCAGATTTCGACACAAGGATATAGAAAATATTAATGGTTATTCATCAATGAATATTCCCAACAATAATAGTTTTATATTTCCATAGGACTTCCTTATGCGTGCAAGTACGGAGTTGCTGAATACTAGAGGAGAGAGAACTATCAAACTGATATATTCAACACTGAAATAGTGAATTACATAGAAGAACTAAATCCTTTCATATATATGGAAAATATAACTTCATGATACGATTTTTCTACATTTTTTGGAGAAACAGTTCGAGCTCCTCACCAAGACAAACCCAATGACTCACGAGCATCCCAAGCATTACAAATAAAAAAATAATTAATTTCTTCATCCCTATTCATTTGATTATTTTTTTACTTTACATTTGAGAAGTGTGTTGTACTTATTTGTATATATGCACACACTATCTCCTACACTTGAACTGGAGAATACTGGATATTCTATTCTATATTTTTTCTTCTACTTACCCATGGTTATTGTGGAAGAGGTATCTGTGTGGCCGGTTATTTCTTTATTCCCATGTATAACTATGAAAGAGGATTTCACCCTAGAAATATCGCGAGTTATTTATTGTATTCCTTATCTAGGTTGTGGAACCGATTATGGTTATATAATCTACTTGGAAAGGAATGATTTCCAATTGGAGGGGATTAGGTCTCAAATTGAGATTAAACCCCTCATTTATTCTGTTGTGTGTTTTTATTTTTAATCCTTCATTTTAAAATCTAAAATTTCATTTGTTTTCAATCAGAAAAAAACACGTACTGTGATTGTTAGTTTTAACTAGTGTTAATATATGGATTTTTTATGTAAATAAATTTCAAATTTCAAATTAATTTTAAGTATTTTTTTAACTGATCCGTAATCACACTTTGATAAATATTTTAAAATATAAAACTTATATAAAAATATTTTTGGGATTTACTGGGAGAATTTTTTAATTGTGGGATTTCATTTGAACTTTTTTTTAATTGAAATTATATTGTGTACTCAATTCCCCCCTCCTCTTGAGTTACTCACTCTTACCAATATTTAGTATAAAAGGATTGTTAAATATCTTTTCGACAGTGATTTAGTTGTGTTTTTAAAGATATAAAATTTATATTATTTCTAAATTTAGTTATTTATGGATAATATAAAAGAGGTATCTTCTACCAACATACCTCTTTTCTTAATGGATCTTATTATGCTCAGTGGAAACTCAAGATGAAAATGAATATTGAGAGCATGAGCTTTCTAATCTGGACTACTATAGCATACAAATATAGAATACATAAAATTTATAGAAATACATGGGATGATCATACCAAATATGCATATGATAACAAATATAAATCTATAAATGCCTTGAATTGTGATTTGGGTGATTAGAAATCTAATAGATTATCTGCATGTACAACTACTTTTAAAATTTGGGATACATTAACTATTTATCAAAAGAGAACATCTAATGTTAAATAAATTCACTGAAATTCATATACTATTAAATATTATTCTTTTAAAATGATAATTTATGAGCCTATTTCTGACATGTATCTATAGATCAATAAGATAATGAAAACAATACAATAATTGGGGTAAACTATTTCGGATAAAGACCATGTGATAAGCCTATTGAGGTTTCTGCTAGAAAGATGAAGATGAGCCTCATTTTCATTCATAGAATCTTGTGATGTTAGAAAGTTACCTATAAAGTAGATTATTGGAAAATTGATTATGTATGAGGAAGAACACAAAGTCAACATAGAAGTGGAGGATGGACCAAAAAAATCTATAACCTTCAAATCCATTACTTCAATAATGAAGGGGAAAATCAAATATGACAGTTCAAGTGATGAAGAATCAACTGTTGGTAGTGATGAAGAGATGGACCATCTAACTAGAAGATTTAAAAAGTTTTATAAGAAAAATTAATTATTTAGGAAAGTAATTTATAAATATAAATATTATAATAGATCAAATGGAGGAAGGACTTGAAGAAATATGATAAGATAAATGAATTAATTTCTTATGAGTGTATAAATAAAGGGAATGTAAAATCTATCTATCATGTGATGAAATATAAAAAGAAATATGATGACAAGGCCATGAGATACAGGAAATCAAAGAAACAAACTTGCAGTTCTTCTAAAGACTACACGAGTGATTCAAAAACCTCCCAAGAGGATAAAAATGATAGAGCTAACATGTGTTTTATGATAATCACCTATGAGGTTCTCAATGT
Source organism: Viscum album (assembly GCA_963277665.1). Taxonomy (NCBI): domain Eukaryota; kingdom Viridiplantae; phylum Streptophyta; class Magnoliopsida; order Santalales; family Viscaceae; genus Viscum; species Viscum album. The sequence goes on along the minus strand of OY728157.1, from coordinate 192,591,749 downwards.
TTTTCATGCTTCTCCTATACAGGTTTCAAATCATTATAAATATGAAAATAAATACGATGATATGTTTGATTACTGTAACATGCATCAAGATACATTTATTATGCTTAAAGGGAAAATTAAAATTCTAAAGAAACAACTTGTTTTGACTGTTAGGTTAAAATTTGATCTTAGTATTGAAAACTAGAAAAAAAGATCAACTATATAAGAAGAAAAATAAATTAAATTTTTCTAATGAGAAATTAAAGAAATATCTAAAAGGATTCACCAATAGTATAAATAATCTTACCCAGATGCTTGAAAAAAAATACCTAAATACATAAGTGGTATAGGGTATCATCTTAGACATATAAGGATTGTTAATAATATATTTCTTTCTAATTCTGGTTATGGTAATTGTTTTTACTCTTATGGGACTAACAAAATATTCATTTCTAAAAGTTCAAAAAAATGATTATAGGAAACCAACTAGGAAAATATGGGTTTTTAATGCCTTAATTACTAGTATTTTTTGTAACTAATAAGAATTTGGTACCAAAATAATTTTGGGTGTAAATGTTTTTTTGTAATAGAAATTCACGAAGATATATAGTAATAACATATGCTTCCTAGACAGTGGGTGTTCTTGAAAAAATACTAGAGATTATTCATGTTTCAAGAATTTGATAAAATTGGATGACGAACATTTCACTTTTATTGATAGTACCAAAGGTAAAATTATTAGCCTTTTCCAAATTGTTAATTATAATACTATTTTGATTTCTAATGTTTTATTTATAGATGTTTTAAATTACAATCAGCTTAGCATCTCATAGTTATGTGATGACAGTTTTCATGTGAAGTCTGAAAATAATGCCTGAAATGTTTTTGATTATAAAAATTATATAATTTATACTACCTTGAGAATTTATAATGTTTATTCCATTAATTTAGATTCTATATTTTCTGAAAATATTTCCTATATAATGATTTTTTTACAATGAATATTGAATTTGGAATTGGATACTAGACCATTGTAATATTCACTCACTTATAAAGCTAACTAGAAAAGGTTTAGTCAATGATCTACCTATACTAGAATTTCTAAATGATAAATTTTCTAATACATGTAAAAAGGGGGAACACAAAAATATATGTTTCTATTCAATGAATGAATTTTCAACTCCTCAACCCCTAGAGTTTGTTACATTGATTTTTTTGGACCTTCATGTGTTTATAGTTAAAATGGAAAAATATGTTCATGTTCTTATAGATTACTTTTCTAAGTATACATGGGTATTATTTGTAGCTCACAAAATTGAAGAACACTCTTATTTTACCATGTATGATAAATATATAGAAAATATTAGTTGACATAAGATTAAGACCTTAAGTAGAGACCAAGGCTGTGAGTTTGAAAATCAAGACTTTGAATCTTTTTTCCCACAAAATGGCTATAATGATAACTTTTATTCTCCCAGGACCCCATAATAGAATGGTGTTCAAAAAATTATAAATAAAACACTTCAATAAAGATACATAACTACGAAAAATGAGTATTACCTTCCTATTTTTTGGGAAGAGAATGTGAATATATATTCTAATATAATTAATAGAGTTTTTATTTGACCAATATTATAAAAAACCATATGAATTATAGAATACTAGAAAAAAAATGGTTAATTACATTAGATTTTTAGGTTGAAAATACTTTATTATTAACAATATAGAAAGTATGGAAAAAAATAATTCTAAGGGGGATTAAGGAATATTCCTTGGTTATTCAACTTATAGAAAATCATATAGAGTGTTTAATAAAAGATCTAATACTTTGGAGGAATTTGTTCATGTAAAATTTGAAAAAAAAGATCCCGAGGAGCCTAAAACCCATTTATAAAACCTTTAGGATGATCTATCAATTCTGAATATCAATGCTAAACATTCTCACAATTTTTTAAAATAAGAATAAAAATCATCCAGTTCTAAGGAACAACCTGAACCTGAATATGTAGATGCCCATTTGTTTTCTAGACCTTTTCCCTAGATCTATTAGGACTCATAAATACCATTCTCTAGATGATATAGTTGGATGCCTATATAGAGGTAAAAAACTAGATATTCTCTTAAACTCTTAGAAAGAATGATGACATTATTATGGATTTGGTCCCGAGATTACCAAAGACTCTTTGAAAGAGTGACACAATACGGGTTATCATTGACCACCTAACAAAATATGCACATTTCCATACAATAAGAGACGAATTACCTATTAGTAACCTCACAAGGCTCTATTTTAATTAATTTGTAATACTTTATAGTGAAACTCTATAAATTTGTTTGATCAAGATGCATGGTTTACAATGAAATTCTGGAACATTCATCAAAAGGCTCTTGATACTGATCTTCATTTGAGCACCGCCTACCATCCTCAAATTGATGGATATTCATAAAGGACTATTCAAATAATAGAAGAAACTTTGAGTTAATTCTCACTCGACTTTCAAGGTATATGGGTGCAGTATTTACCTATGTTAGAGTTTGCCTATAACAATAGTTTTTATTCAAGAATTAAAATTGCATCGTATGAAGAATTATATGTAGAGATATTTCACACTCCAACTTATTGGGATAAAGTAGGTTAAAGGAATATTTTATATCTGATACATTTTTAAGAGAAAAATATAGTGGTAAATGGTATTGAGCCTCACATTAATACAGCTCAAAGTAGATAAAAGAGTTATGCTGATAATTAGAGGAAAGATTTGAAATTCAAAGTCGGAGATAATGTTTTCCTAAAGGTTTCTCAATGGATTGTTACTATAAGGTTTTATATGAAAGGGATATTGATCTCCAAGTACATCATACTCTTTGAAATTTAAAATAGAATTTTATTTTTCACTTACCATTTGGAAATTCTACTAAACCTCTCAAAAATACATGACTTGTTCTATATATCATTGCTATAGAAATACATGACATACCCAATACATGTTATCACCTTTGAAAAAAATAGATTTGGACCAAGAAATATCTTACTAAGAAAAACCCATCCATATTATTGATACTATAGAGCAAGTATTTATGAATTAGATGACTCATCTGGTAAATGTACTTAGGGGGAATCACAAAATGGAGGAAGTAGTGTGTTACCATAGGATATTATAAAAAATAGATACCCCCATATTTCATAAGGTAATAAAACATGAATTTTTAGGATGAAATATTTGAATGAGTGAATAATTTAACACTCTAATATTTTACAATATTTTCCTCTTATAATAAATTTAATTTTGTTAATTTCTTGCATTACATGCAATAATGACTTTTTTAATGGTTTATGTTACATGCAAGATTGAGTTTTATCAAATAATATTAATATTATCCATTAAATTGGTGTTTATAAATATTATTAAAATAAATTATAAAAATATATTGTTTAATTCATTGATTAACAATTAATTATAAATGAATATAAAAACCAAGTAAATATAAAGGAAATGTTTTTATAAAAAACTATTTTTATGCACCTAAGGTGTTTTATCTTAATAAACTAAATTAATTACTCTTATTGGATGATATTAATGATATTTATATATTATATATTCAATTAAAATGTTTTTATATTCATCCAATATATTTTATAGACATAACATAAGAAAAAAAATCTATTTTTATGCATAAAAAGTTATATTTTTCTAAAGACATTCATTTTTTATTCCTTTTAAGGATGAATTTTTAAAAATTATATTTTTAAAATTTTAGAAATTTAATTTGAAATAATAAACATAATTTTTAAAATATAAATTTAAAAATTATCTTAGGGTGAATGTTTGGTATTTTTCGAAGAAGATTCATTTTTTGATGAATAGTGAAAATATAGGATTTTAATAGAAAACAACCTCTTTGTTGAAATGATTTATTTTTTTAAATTATTTTTAATAGGATTTAACTTCAAAATAGATGTATTATAAATATATTAATCCAATTTAGTTCATTTTATTCATTTTTTATTTAATTTAGAATAATAACATAGTAAACTTTGGAATATTTCCCTTTATAATTATGGTTTCTCATTCTATCTGTGAGATTAGTTTTAAATTAATTTTTCCACCTATATGTTTCAAATTAGAATAAATGTATTTCATATTTGGAATGATAAAAATTTATAACTTTTAATATTTTCAACATAATTTTTGACCAAAATTATTAGTGAATATAGTTAAAATTAATTACAACGATTAAGAGTAAAACGAGTTTACTAAGGGACTAAACTATTAAATTAAGGGGGGAAATGACCTATAAACTTGTACAAAACCCAATTTAAAGAAATATTTAAACCCTACACCTTATATTATCAATATTAATATATTATTAGTCCCGATTAACATGAAAAAAAATGTGATTAGAACTCACACATCAAAATAATTACAAGTTTCCCACTCACCCAACTTATAAAAGGCCTCCCCGTCTCCTCTCCACTTCAAACCTCCGAAAAAATTTGTTGAATCAATGAAATAAAAAATACCTATCAAAATACCCTCGAATCATATTATAATCCATATCTTTTGGAGAAATCTAACATAGTAATGCATTAGTGAAAACCTAAGGAGGGTACCTGAAAAGATATAATGTTCTTTGAGAAGAATTTTTATTTATTTTCCTTCTACACTTAATTAAATTTATATTATAACATGATTATAAAATAACATAATTAAATTTAACATGATGATAACTTTATATTTCAATTATTTAACCTAAATATTTACACATTTCCATCAAATGGGTTACGAAATTATCGTTCGTTTGTGCGGTGGACTACAGTCTCATGAACCGATGTCGTTTTTTCTCCATTACCACCATTCAAGGTTGAAAATAATGTTGATTTTATAGTTTATATATGATATATATGATATTTATGGTGATTTTATTCTTCTGAATTATTATATTACACATAATTTAAATCTTTCCATTTTTTGAGAATATGATAACGTCCCTCGTGTGTATGGTGGACTACCGCCTCGCAAAGAGACGTGATTCGTTCGAGATTTACGTGGAATGTATTAAGGATTGTTTCAATAAACATATATGATTCGTATTAAATAATAATAATACTATAATATATATATATATATATCATTTACTTTTATTTCATTAAATATGATAAGAAAATCGAAATAGTGTTTATGTGTACGTACGACCCACCATATCCATCAATAGTGTATTCCATTTCCTATCAAAAAATATTATGGATTGCGATATATATATATATATATATTATGAATATATATGATAATTAAGTCATGTTTTAAATTTTGGAGATGATTAAATCATGATTTAATTAAGGGGAACAAAAAATAATAGTGAAAACATTCTTGAAAAACAAGGCAACTAACACCGAAAACATTGAAAATAATGAAATATTATTAAAAAATAGGTGATGAGATTTTATAAAAGGATAATATATGATTTATAAATATTAATATTTTTGTTTTAAAAGCTTATAAAATTCATAAAACCATTATTCATGTGGTTAAAGTACATTCAATGAAAATGAAATGTAAGGTAAGGGATTTTGTCTTAATTTACTTTCCATTGAGACTTAATTATTATTATGAACCAATTAACTTTTATGAAGTGTATATACTTCCATTTTGACATTTAATACCATGAATAATTCATTATTCATTGTATTTTAAGTTTCAATTTGAATTATTTTAGCCAATGGAATTTGATTTGAAAATTACTATGTGAAAAATGTTATTGCAAAATATCACTTTATTTTATAATTATTAACATTAACGTGAAACAATCACTTTTTTGTAATAAATTTTCATTGGAAATTTAATCCATATTAAATATACATATTATTTGGTAAGGGATATGATTATTCCCTAATCTATATACTATTATTACATACGGTGTTTACTTTGAAAGTTATTTGATTAACTAGGGAAATATTGATAAATATATATCCTTTACTCAATAAAGATATTTTATAAGGTGTATTATTTATTAATTAAAATGATTATTCTATATATGAGGAATTCTTTGGACTAGTATGAAATGGGTTGGAGACTATTTAAATTAATCCCCTTGATTCATCGGTAGGCTCATGAGATGAATAAATTGGCCAAATCAAATCGGTTTTTCCCAGTATGTTTAAACTATCTTGTGAAAGGTATTAATTGAAAAGGTTCCATGTTCTAGGAAAATTGTGTTCAATATTTAAGTATTTCATTCATTAATAATTGAATTATTATTATTTTCCAAGAAATTTTTTCTACGACATTATATATGGCTGCATTCCATTCTTAGTTTATTAATTAAATTGAACGTGTTTCAGTTATTTATCTTGACATATTGATTTTGCCTTATCAAGATATTAATGTGGCTTTTGTGTTCAATTATATACCTTTCTATATCGATTATGATTATTGATTAAAGTTAGATTCCAACATAATTAACCCATAATAATCATTTGAGGTCACCCTTATTTTGTTTCATTTTCCAAGGATATCAACATGAATTCATGGATTGGGTTCCAAGGTTGTAGATATTTTACTTTTATTATGCTAGATTTTATTTTCCCAATGTAATATGGGTATCATATATTTAATCTAGTTTTCTGAAACTACAATACTATTTGGTACTTTTGGATTTTGATATTGTATCTATTTCAATGTAATAAATTAAAGCACTAGCTCTGGGCTCTAGGATACTAGGTTCGTTATATAAATCATCAGATAACGCCATAAGGATCTCCCCAAATTCAAGGGGGTTAAAGGAGGAAGAGGGGAGGAGGTTGTTAGCCTATGTACATGTGAGGGAGGAAGATGAGTGGATGTCATCTAAAATGTTTGGGAGGGAAAATCAATCATTTTATATATTTTAAATGTTCTCATGGTTATCCCAACCAAGACACGACCACATATATTTCACTATCCAAGGTGACCATATTTAAATGATTGGTTCATAAAACTAGATAAACCTTGTGCTAATTGTTGAATCCGGTCTAAAACATCTCACATGGTCTGTTCGTGACTGTGTGGTGAACGTGTATCTCACCCCAAAAAATTCCAAGCCCCATGGTTTCCTCTGAAATCATTATGGTTAATACATAGTCATGTGATAACCATGTAGACTAATTCAAATCTTCATAAAATGAATTAAAAACCATGGCACACTCATGGTTCTTCATGGGTTCCCCTAAATCATACACACCAAACTATGCACTAGGTCACAAATCCTAAAACGCATCCAAAATTTCACTGAAATTTCATGAGACTCACCTGAGGAACATCACAAGCCTTAAAACATATAAAAACTAATCAATTTAGAATGATCCACCTTTTGAAAATTCAAACTGAATATAAATTAAAAAGTGACCCATGTTCTATAATTTCAAAATTTTAAATTTATTTTAAAATTTATAACTCACATGGAGATAGGTTTTATAAAATAGGTCTCTTGAATCTATCATAATTGTGAAACCATTATTATCAAATCCATGATAACCCATATAACATCACTTCCTTGATGATATCTTAGTAATAATTACTTGAAAATGGACTCATACCCATATTTATGGAAAAAATCATGGGTATAGAGATTTTTTCAACACATATACCCACATTTCTTGAAAAACTATGGGTATAGGCCCCACTATACCCACAGTTTTGGAAAATTGTGGGTTGAGGGTTAGGTTCAAGACCAATACCCAAGATTATCAAAATAACCATGGGTAGAGGTCAAACCTATCCCTATAGTTTTCCCAAAACCATGGGGATAGTTCTAGGATAAAAACCTATACCCACAGTTCTAACAAACTACGTGTTTAGCTTTCCCACATGAGTTTGGGAGAAAATTTTTAACAGGAACAGATTCTTTTTTGGTTGGAACACCTTTTCCCCTGGTTTTTCTATCTATGTCTACTGTTTATATAAATGTATTTATGTAAATATATATATATATATATAGACACACTTAAGTGATGATGGGGTAGTGGTTAGGCATAGAGTTTGTGATGAGTAGGTCATGGGATCGAAACCTGTGACCAACTATTTTTTAAAACCAATACCCAAGGTTTAAAACCAAGGGTATAGGGTTATGAAATAGTGGAGAATACCTATACCCACGATTTTAGAACTGTGGGTATAGAATTTTCAAACTGTGGGTATATGATAGAACTATACTGATGGATCGGTTTCCCACAATTCCCAACACCATGGTTAGAGCCTATGCCCATGGTTTTGGGGGTATACCCACCATTTTTAACATTGGGTATATGGTCATTTTCTAGTAGTGAATATTTTCATGAATTTCATCATCACATCATAACACTTATATTCAGGAATGTGTTATGTGTAAAGAAGACTTATTGGTCATTTAAGCTCATTAGTTACCTATAGATAGGTAAATTATCATGAAACAAACCCCATTATTTCATTCTTCATCATAGGACACCATAACTATCACTGAATATCTTTATACATCTTGGTATGCCCACTGTGAACATCCCATCTTGAAGCATGTGAATCCCATATCAGATACCCACACATACTCATATATAATACCAAAAAACCCTAAACATATTGATCCTCATTGTAATATAGGGACCAATTATTTTTCATATCTTTCCATATATATTTCTTTCATCGGTAAGTAATTTGAGTTAGATAACAGACTCTCCTTCACCCTCTTAAGGTGTGTGGATGCAATAGTTATGGACACCATTTTTGGTCTACCATGAATTCTAAAATGTCAACGAACATGTTAGTGAAGAGAATCATCATTTATCACTCACTAATAGATATATACATCTCATATTCCTAAGTCTCTATGCCCAGTGATTGATCCATGATGTTTCCCTTCCCCTGTTTATACTCCATTGAAACATAAAATTATTATAAGTACTTGTACCAACTCATCCACCAAAGTTGTAGTCTTCTCTATAAAAATGTATACATGGGGATCTTATGATCAGTGTAGAACACAAATATCTCACCCAAAAGATACTAATGTAATCATATCATTGTGTGCATTACCACATCCATCTCTAGATCATGTGTCAATTAGCTTCTTTCATGTGTATTAAACCATTTGGACCCATAAGAAACCAGTCGCTCATCCTATTTCATAATTTCCCCACGCCTAACTCCAAATGAATCACAATAAAATGTGTACTCCTTAATATTATCATTTATGGTCATAATTGACACAAAATTCAATCTCCCTTTTAGAACATGAATGCCTCTCTCATGAGAATCAAACTAGAGTAAATTCACATTCTTTATGGTCTAAGCCATCATCAACACTTCCAAACAGAATAATTCCTAGGTGAATCACTAGTAGTAACCTATAAAGCCCATAAAACTTCATACCATGAAGGATTTGTGTGGTAATTAGCAAGAAAAAATCCTAAACCTTATATGGTTCCACTAATATACATTCTTTAGATATTGCATTCCCTAAGAACATTACCACACTAACCCAAAACGAAAACTTCAATATATTATCATATAACTGATGATCCCTTGATGTACTAATAATTATCTATAAATGAAAAGTGTTGTCCTCTTTCTACTAGGACTATACCTTAATATCATCAACAAACATGACCATGAATGAGGCCAAATAAGAGTAGAAGACCCTATTAATCAATGCGACAAATACTATCATTGTTTTCCCAACCCAAAAAAATTAAAAAGAAACTCATATAGGTCATACATGATCCTAAAGGAAATACATGGAATACTAGAAGGCCTCTTCCTCTATTGGTAGTATCATAAACTCATACCAATCATAGAAAACTAATTGGATCCTCTCATATGATCAAAAAATTCATCGATATGTGGAAGGGAAACTACTGATCAATACACATCACCTAATTCTACCTTTGGTAATCTGCACATGTATATAATGAGAAAATCTCCTTTAAAAAAAGGAACAATACAATAGGATGTGATTAGAAAAATAAATACCTTTGACTCTAAACCCACCAGTTGAGCCATTATCTATCACTTCTCTATAGGATACATCTTATAAGCTCAGATGGATATGTGATTCATGCTATATATACGATCAGTTGTAATCTCAATATCACACCTGGGTGGAAACATAGAAAGATTCTCAAGAAATACATCGTGGAACCAATGAAATATAGGAGGAGATACTTCCTTGAAATTCACCTCATATATTAAAGGAACACTAACTGAATGGTCTGTAATGGTCCTTATCTATTGATTTTCAGGTCCCAAATTCCCTAAATACAGATCCCAGTCTCTGATATAGGTATAATTTTTACCCTATAAGGATATGAGAGATACTCATTGATGATAATGGTTGATGTGTTCTCAATAACATGTTAAATAATACATATTGGGGATCATATAGAAACTATCCATTTCTAACATGATGAATTCTTAAAGGAATGTATACCCATTGATCATAATGGTTTACTCAGGACACATCTAGATACCAAATGATTACACCACTAATTTTTATCTATAAATAACACCACATATAATTATTATATTGGTAACCCTATATCAATAACCATATTTTATATTATAAAGGATTTTGATGAAATAATATCAATTAAAGTAGAAAATAGGGTTGATTCAACAAGAATCATACATATAAATATACATTGATCACCACCCCATATGGAAGGAATCTTCTCAATGTCCTAGTGTTGGAAAAAACAAAACCCCTAATCTCCCATCAGTTTAATCCTCTGAGGGACCTTACCCTTTTTTTACTACTTCTTCTAAGTACCATCATAACCTCTGTGACCTGAATATCTGAAGGAAAACCAAATTACCAACTAATATTATGGCCTTAGACCTTACCCTAAACCCTAGGCCAAAATAGATTCGTAATCTCTCTCAAGTCATGGTGAAAATCCATATAACTTTATCATGTTACACAACTACCAGCAGGAGAAACACTCTTTTGATATCCAATCAAAATATTCATGAACATTCCCATGGAAGACATATTTATAATAATCGACTACGACTCTCCCTCTTGGAGGAAGTGAGAAACCACTTTTATTGTTTATCATCCTATCTTCACCCTAGTGAGAATACTCAAATCATAGTTTCTAACTTACTGATGATCAAATCTTGGTCCCAACAAAAGAATATTATTTCTTAGATGAATTGACCCCATTATGGTTATGGTCAAAAATTAAGGCTCAATTCATGACCTCTAAAAATATTTTTTTCCAGAATATTTTCAATGGAAATGAATAGTGTGCCTTATATCATCCTAATTTTTTTTGACTCTAATATCCTAATCATCGACTAGCATAGGTGTGAATTATAGTAGATTGGTAAAGTGTGTGTCATATTTCATCACTGATAAGACCCCTATATGAAATGAATAAAATCCCTAGATATATTAGCCGTTAGAGTCTCTATGTTTAAGTTCTCAAGGAATCTAGACCCTAAATCCTTACACATCAACCACACATGATGTTCTTCCTATACCATAATATCCCACTAGTGATTCATTGTTCCCAAAATCTTATAAGTAGAAAAATTCACTTGCCTATTATGGGTGTCTTAAGATGATAAAAAATAGGCTGCATAGACTCGATACGAAACTCAGTTACCTGTGGAAAACCCTCACCCAAATAGATTAGTGGATTTTAATATTGAAACATATGATTCATGTTTGACTTGGTTGTCCTAACCCTCAATGACTCATGCCCCATAAATTTTAATACCTATAGCAGACTTTATATGAGCTCATAATCAATATTGTATATTGTCATAATAGGTGACTCCAGGTCCACTACTAATTGGGCATGCCCATCCCCACACTTATAGAGATCAAGTGAAGGTCATACTGGTGGAATATCTATAAAATTCTAACTAAATGACTCATAATATATTTCTATCACTTGTATAATATCACAATTTATTATAACAAATAATAAAAATATGTTTCTCTACCCTAAATTCACATCTTATGATATTAGGGCCTCATAGATTAAGGCCCAAGCCTAGTGTAAGATAATCATTCTTGAGTCAGGTATGACCACAAAAGGGTCCTATAATAAAAATAGCATATCAAATTAGTGTTCAAAAATTATGGGTTCATCAATTATATTTTCACCAGTATGTTATATATATAAACTCTATATAAGTTTTTGATGATACTTTAAGTAACCCAACCTTATATATTATCCAGAATATCTATCATAGGTAAGAATTAAAATTTCTTATGAAACTTAAATTCGAAGAATGACTCATGAACACACACCTCTTACCATCCTAGACTAATAGTAAAAACCCATAAATCATAAATAAATATCAAAATACATCAACCTGAAAAGTTACCCCACAATAAAAGAAAAAACCAAGAATAACAGCACCAACCCTGGTAACATGGATTTCTATCATATGTGGGTTAGATACTCCTAAGAACAAGATCTATATCAGGCCCTATAAACATCCTATAAACTATCTATCATATTCAAAATTGTATGAAAAAATATAAATACTTCCCTAATACCACTTTTTAATATACATGATCTTGTTCACCATTGTTGTACCGAACCGAAGCACCATGTACCTCAGGTATGCCTCCACATATGATAGAGGCTTCAAACCTACAAAAATGGTTTATATATATCACATGGAGAGAATATAACCTCATATATATATATATAAATATAAACATAGTGGAATAAATATCATAAATTGTTCACCACAACACAGAGGAAGTAAAAGGATAGATATCATTGTTAAATGCAAAAAAAAGTAAACATAAATATATTGGAAAACATAAAGAACCATTGTGAATGTCATAAAATTCATTCAAGAATAACCAGGATCCTTAATGTGTGGATAATATAAAACTGGGCCTAAAAAGAAAGAAAAAAAGAAAAAAAAGACATCCATATCTAGTCTTGAGTCCCAGATTTGTTTTGTTTATTCACTCCCACCAAGATCCCTCAGCACAACCATCGACTATATTAGGGCACATTCCCTTCTTCAAAACCTGAAGCATGATGTCTTCTGAGGTACCAGGTCACCTGAGAAGGGTGTGAGTAAAACTCAAAAGGAAACAACAAATGGTTTCCCTAGAAATTCCAGTAAATATAGGTGTGTGATCGATATGAAAATCTAGTAAAGTAAAAAATAATAATTAATTAACTTGTAACCTCATGGAGTGATTCCTCCAAACAATGGTTGGACATTACTTCCTTGGATAGTGATAGAATGGGATGATATACCCATGGTTTGAATAGACACCTCATGGATTAACATTATATCCCTCCTCATATGAAAATCAATGTAACCAAGTTGTCTATATCAAATACCACTAGTTCAATGACCAATTGCCATCATAATCCACTAAGGTCAATGATCCGTCACCTAACCAGTATCAAAGGAAAATAATTCATCATCAGGGAATGATGAATCAACAATCACATATAGATGATAGCCTACTATTCTAATATTTGGGTGTATGACATACCACCATAGTATTGCTTTGTTGAATGAGGAATCACCAAACCAACACGTCTGGGTTGATGATATATCATTGGTATCCCTCTCAACATGGAAGACATACTACAATATCAAGTCCTAAAGTGGATCATGCACCATTATTAATAATATTTGGTGGATGATTAACTAGTCGTATCACATCTCAAGTGGTCAGTTCACCACTAGTATCAATTCTTGGGTGGACATCATACTGTGGGAATGAGTCCCTGTGTTGATGATATACCAATGGAAAAACTCTCATAAGGGGAAAATCTACCAGTGCAAGTTCTCAAGTGGTTGATATACCACTAATACATCATTTTAAATTTCTTGAGATGCCAATATTTTATTACTATCGTAGTTCATTATGGATCACAAACACTATCTAGGGGTGGATGAGAAACCAATGTCTTTTCCAAAGGCATTGGTATACCTCTATTACACCAAGGTGGATGAGATACCACCCCCAATTGACTATAGCTGGACAGATGCCACCTTTTACCAAGAAGACCAAAAAATTAATGATACATCACCATAAATCAACTCAATGCACTTATAAACATTAAACATATCTCAGGTTACGATCATAAGTTTTTAATCCTTGTAAATATTTCAATATTGGGTCATCCTACCTCTATGCTTGGTCATAATCAAGAAGTTAATCACTGTGGAATAATTAAGGGTACTATACAATTTCTTTAGGGTTGGTTCTTAGCCAATGAAACCCATCATGGGTTCAAAATAAAGGTTTCCATCTCATTTCCATATAAAATTTGGCCAATGAGGACCAAAGGTGTAGATGAACACCACTCATCATCCATGCACAACATTCAAAAGTTCAATTAGTGCCATTTAAATTTAGGAAAACCAATTTAATTAAATTTTATGGTGTACACAACATAGATGAATTTCCCACATTCCATATGATGTATAAAAAATATAAAAATACTACCTAGTAACCAAGTGACAATGTACCAAGGACTAGTAGGGTTCAACACATCGAAAACCACGCCTAATTCAGACTCAAACAAACAAAATCATGAAACCTATTAAATTACTTATAATTATGAATAATCATCGATGCATGGATAAATATTGACCAAAACATAGAATATATGGAGTATGTGTCATAGACTTACCAGTATTTACCTCCTTTGTGGAATGGCTCCTGAAACCGATGATGAAAAAATAGGATTCCCCTCCCAAAAGAAGATTGAATAAACCTGAATAATTGGTGGAACATTTAGTTGAATTAGGAAAAATGGGAGAAAAGTATCGTTTTATTGAAATTAATGATTTATTTATTTATTTTGTTTAAATTTTTAAAATCAAACTACATGTATACAATGGGTACCTACTGGCCAGGTATAGAGTACACACCCAGGGGTCACCGGCCACCCAATTGGCTACCTACAGAATTTAAATCCACTGCCCATCCACTGAGTATTTGGTCAAATCTATCAAGGGACATTTGTCCTAGCACCTAGTTTGTTTTCCTAAAATTATTCAACTTCAACTTCTCAAAAAATAATAAATACCCAAAATACCCAAGGTTTGGTGAAACTGAAATTGAAATTGTACCTCATATGAATTGGAGGGTTGATGATTGAATAATCACTCGTGGACAAGAAATTAAAGGAATTATAATACCATAGAATTATAAACATGGAATAATATAATATAGGATTTCAAGTAAATGTATACTAATGAATTATGTTTAGAAAGAAAATGAAAATGATTGAGAACCCATAACTTAGTCAAGATTCTTGTCTTAGAGTTATCTAATAGAACCACCAAAAAACCATCAACATAAAAGAGATATAAATGGGATAAAATACTTAATAAATATATAATAAAAGGAAATGAATGTGGTATAAATAAAAATGGGATGTGGGATGAGTATTTATATGTGTGGTGAGTTGAATCCCATGGAAAATTGTATTGTTTTTTTTCTTTATCCCAAGTGCTCCACTGCACACTAATATATCCCATTACCTCCCTTAATGATCCACTATAATGGTTAGTGCCAAAATTAGACAAAAATAACTATCTTGTATGAAAGGTTTTAGGACTATATATATATATGATTTAATATTAATCATATTCCACCATTTGTTTTACTATATTTTACTTTTTCTATAAAAAAATATAAAATTCTACCCTAACCTAATATATATATCCAGATTCAAAATATTTAATATAATTTTTCTAATTATTCCTCTAATTATGTGAAATATAACTTTTAATCAAATCTGATATATTTTATCAAAATGTAGTATCATAGGAGCGGTTATGACCACACATAATTATTTTTAAATAAATCCTCCTATGTAAACATCCCATAATTCTCCCCACATGCATGGTTGATAATCATGGAAGTGATGGCCCGACAAACCCCCCCCATCCCTGCCTACAACTATTTTCATGATCACCGACACCCTTAACCCTGACACACTGACCCCCACCCGAAAATTGCATAGACACCCCCTGACTAACATGAACCCACACTTACACCCCATGACATCCTGACCCAACACATGTGGAGGTGCACAATGACACACCCCTAGAGGAGCTGACATCGAAGATGACACCCCATGGCCAAGCAGACCAACCCACCCCTCCTTTAAAAATCCTAAATGGGTACAGAGTCGAACCCTCAATCAGGTGATTGTAATGCTGGCACACCAACCACTCGACCTATATTAAATTGTAGTGTTATTTATATATATTTTATTGTTAATTAAAATAAAAACTAATTTCTTAATATATTTAAATATATATTATATTATAGAAATATAATATTTACATTTTATATAAACATATATATAGATGTATTATATTATATATTTTTATATATTATACAAATATACCATATATTATTAATTATATTATTTGATTGATATATTTTAAAAAACTATTATATTATATAAATACACCACATATATATTATATTTATTAATTATAATTATAAGCATACAAATATATATTATATTTGATATGTTTATATATTTTTTTAGTACGTTAAGGGTCAAGTTACCTATATTAATAACAAAAATAAGATTACCTCTTTTGATAAATGGGGGAAGTGGGAAACCATAACCGAAATAATGAAAAAAATTCCAATATAACAAAACATGAAGGAAAAGAAGTGGTCCTGAGTGTCCAATGAGAATCAAACATCAAGATATGAAAAAAAATTCATCTCCTCATAAAATATAATGAAATAGTGAATTCAATTAATGAAAATGCATCACCCATGTCATGAAGATATGTTATGATAGAAACAGAATGAGGAAAAACATCCCTCCAACACTGAAAAGTGAAGGAGGGACTGGATGATAGGAACTGGAACACCTCTCTATATATTGAGGTGTCCACTTGACGAAGCTTGTGAGATACTCACAACAATTCAACCAGGTGATATAAAATTCATGACCAAAAGAACTATTAAAAATAAAGTTAGAGTGCACATCTATCCAACAAGGAGAGCAAATGGATGAATGATTGGTGTCAGCACACCCATCCCTCTTTTGAGGACACCCACCCAACAGTACCTGTAAGAAGATATTCTGCTATCAAAATGCAGTGAAACTGGATCCAAATCCCATAGATACATCTGCTACATCATCAGACAACAGATCCCAAATAATGCCGACAATCTAAAAAACATGAAACCACCATAGCATACCATCATCATCGAAGAAAAACACTGAAAAAAACCATCTCAGAATCCATAACCGACCAAAGAAAATTGACATTTTTTACCCACATCAAACGAACCCTTGAACCCCACTATCGACCATCAAACTCTCTGTAATGAGCCTCAATTAAGACCAGATCTTTCACCGATCCATCCACCACCAGACCATTATATTTCTCTACCCAAGAGAAGTTAATCCATTTCCTGACCATCAATCCTCGCCTGCCAAAAAAATTCCAGATAGTCACAAGTAACAACCACCCAAACACAGAACTGCATCCACTATAGACCATAAAAAATATGTTGATACAATCTGGGAGAGCCCATATTTTAACCAGATATTGGGATGAGCATTGCTAGGTAGGATGCACAAAAAAGGCAAAACCTGACAACGCTGTCAAACGATTCATGTATTTATGAATATGTATAGTTATATTATTTATTAAAATATATTTTTATTATAATAAGTTATATACTTATCCATATAATAATACTATTATATATCTATATATATCTTTATAATACAACATAATATAATATTATAAATTTATTTAGATACATATTTGTTTACATATATATAGATACACTTATTTAATGTATTTATATAATATGTTTATAAAATATATTTATAATTTGTTTAAATATATCTATATAATGTATTTATATAATTTATATACATACATACTTAAATATATATATTATAAAAGTTGATATTAAAATTTTTTAAAATTTAGTGGGGGTTAAAACCCCCTCTAATAATTTTTTTTATATATTGGAGAAGGTTTTAATTGTATATATGATATACATAAAAATTTATTGGTGATTAAAATCCCCACTAATCTGATATTTTAGTGGTGGAAAAAACTATAGTTAATTTATTAAATGAAATTTATTTAGAGGGGTTAAACCCCCCCCCCCTAATCTGAGAGATTAGTGGTGGTTTTAACCTCCACTAAATTGTTATATGAAAATTTTATTTATTGGTAGTTTCAAATACTGCTAATATCATAGATTAGTGGGGGTTTCGACCCCCTATAAATTAAATTTACATATAATAAATTATTGGTGATTTTTCCCACTCCTAAAATATAGACAGATTTAGCGAGGGTTAAAACCCCATCCAAAAATATTATCATATAAATTAGAAGTGGTTTTACATAAACATTGTTAATATACCATATTATAGGGGGTTTAACCCCCTGTAAATTCAATTTTCATTTAATTTAAACCACCGCAAAAATATATATAATTTTGAAGGGGTTAAAACACCATATAAATTAAATTATCAAATAAATTAGAAGTGGTTTTATATAACCACCACTAAAATATAAATAATTTATTTTAGTGGGGGATTTAATCCACTATAAATTAAATTTTCATATAATAAATTAGTAGTGGTTTTCAACAACCCCCACTAAAAATTCGCTGCTAAATACATTTTTTATAGCGAGGTGTTCAATAAGATTACATTAATGGGGTGGTTCAGCAAACATTGATTTGGTAAGTATTTCCATTAAATTGAATATGTATTAAAAATGAGTCCCCTCAAATAAAAATTTTTTGGTGTTAAAATATTTCTTGGTCATAGGAAAACCCTTAGGATGTTATCACCTTCTAAATTTTTGAAAAATGTACTTCATAAGGGATGTTTCTATTAGTCAAATCCATGGTTTTCACATCACCACTAATTAAACTTTTTTCATCACCATTCTTAATATACACTAATTATTATAGTTACTTTATAATAACTATATTTTTGGGTTCCTTGAATTTATAATTTTAATGAGAGAGAGAGAAGAGATAAAATAGCTTGAATTTAAAAGAACCATGGGATGGATTTTGAAAAGAGAGAGAGAAGTATTTATTTTCTTAGAGAGATGTTAGGGGATACCATACAAGGAATTCCCTATTCAATATCCCAAGGAGACATATGAATCTAATTAAGCTTCCAAAAATTACGAATGGAAATATAAAATATGTTTAAATTAATTATGAAAATTGTGGGCAATAGAAAAAATACATGAATAGTAAAAAACCATTATTGAATTATCAATAGTGGAAGCCAAAAAAAAATGATTCCAACCAATAATAATCAAAGGAATAAGGGAATCCTAGACACCTTATTCATGATAATATATTTACAACAGCTTAAAAACTGAAGGCATAAGCATGAAACAATCGAAATTGATTAACTAAAATCAATTCTAAACATCATATTAAATGGCACCGTACAACAACATCAAGAGGTCATCAAAAGAAATATTGAAATAATGAAAAGAATAACATTATTTTTACATGATTCGGAAAATTGGACAATGTTCACAGGACAAAAGAACTTGGGTTCCACTATAGAAAAAGGGAGGTACAACTGATATAATAACTAGTAAAATAATTCGTACTGACAAACCATGGAAACTATCCAATCAAAGAGTTATTGTCCCTTTAGGAACCCATTGTCAAATTGGGGTCAATATTGGTAACATACTCAGAAGTTGGACAAATACACTCAACACACATGAAAAACAATAAACCATATGAAAAACAAAAATAACCCTGAAAAATTAAAAGTGTCAATACCTAGATGAATCACATTACAATGGTTTTGTAGATTCTTGATTTAGTCAAATACTTCATGGCTTTAGGTGAGAGAATTCAGTGGTGTGATCATTATTCTTAACAGGTCATCCTCTATAAATAGGTCACACACACCACAAGAACTTTATGATTTTGGTGAAGCTTCATTCTTATAGAACTATGGAGTTTGGATATAGACTCTCCATCAGTTCTCCTTTATTTTTTCTTCATTGGAAAAACCAAAAAAATTCATTAGTTTTAATCCTTTCATCTTCTCCCCTGCCTATCGGAGAATATAGAACCCTAAATACAGGACCTCCCTGCCCCGAAAAATGAATCACCCCTGAAATTGGAGCAGTAAAAACCCAAAACTAAAAAGCGGTGTAGAGGAATAATAATTGAGAAGATATATTCCTGCATCCCAAAAATGACGCCACCCCTAGAAGAAATTAATGTGAAACATTTTGTGGAAGGTTATCAGGAAACATGGATGGTGGGTAAGAGTTTGAGCTTAACTATTGAACAATATAGGGGAACCTCCAACTGAAATCCCTACACACAATATGAAAAATATCCACCATTTTTTTATTTAACTAAAAGATAAATGTAATTTATAAATTCCATTTTTTTAAAAGCACAGTGATATATTTTTAAAAAATATCCACCTTGAAAGTAAAATTCATATGACAAACCCCCCCCCGGTGTCCCTACATCACTTAATCTATCACATTGACTCAGGTGAATATACAATAATACTAAAAAATTCTAAAAATAAATTAGTGTGTCCTCTATGTGAATTTCAATGACACACAATTTGCTGAATGTAATGACCTCTAAATCTAACTGCTAAAACATTCTTAGAATAACATGCTAAACTATGATACAACATTAAATGAACTTCCGTGATATATCCATTATCACATGTCTGATCTCATATTGAACTCATTCCACCAGAGGTTTGGAAAGATCACTTGAACATGCAAGAACCCAATAGAAAATAGAAGAGCCATTATTCGAATAGAAAAAACATAGAAAAAAATACAAGGTATAAACAAGCTCAGAAAAATGAAACAATTACAATGAAATAACAACAACAAAAGAAAACATGGCCCTGTAATAGACCAACCCGATCCAACCAGACCAGTCACATGAGCCATCCCATTGTAGGGTGGGGTAAAATATAGATAATGAAAAAGTCTTGAATATAATAAAAACAGCATTTTCAACTAGAGTATTATGATGAAACAAATTAAAGGTACAACTAAGACAAACTGACTAAACCAAAATACACAACAAGTCTCCATGTGTCTAAGAGTCACCTCCAAAATATCCCAAAACAAAATAGTAATATAAATTGAAGTCTTCATGCTACATAAAGCTCTTCCCTTTACCTATATCCTACAAAACAAAGTCTGAAACTACCCAAATGAAGAAGTATGGTGTAACCAAAAAATCCAGATAGGATACCACCAAAAGCATTATAAATGACATAATAATAATAATTCACATTACCAATCTTTAAAAAATAGATAGTTTTATATGTAATTTTATAAACAAATAAATTTTAAATCCCATTTTCCAAAAATTATTTAGTTTTTAAAAAATTTCATGCTATAACTGTTAAATGTCGAAACAATTCTGATCAAGATACTAAAACCTAAAAATACATGTAAGACAACATCCAAGAAATGAACTATAATGCAATAAATAACCAGAAACAACAACTTACCTACAATCTAGGATCTATCCTATGGAAATATACGTGCCAGACACTCACAATACCAAACAAGGAATAACATTGGATCCAAAGTAACATCAATGCCTATCATAGACTATCTACATATAAGAGTTTACCTCATAGTGGAGTCACACACACTAAGGGTACCCATGTCTCTATCTCGATGTACCCAGGGTTCCTGCTCTGAAATGTTTGTAAATTTCTATTTTAAGAACCAAGATCATATTTTCATAAAATAATTTCAATACCAATCCAATCTTCATCAAGGTTTGAAAATATTTTTTACATTTCAAATAAAATAAAATTACATTTTCTAGGGAAAACCCACTTTAAAACACAAACCCATGCCCCTTTAAATTTCAATGCCTGAAATTACATTTCAAATCACAATAAAAAATATGAATGAGAATAAATTTAGGAAATTAGAATAATTAAATAAATCCACCTAACTCAAGAGCATAGAAAACCTAACAGACATTGACAAAGGGGACTAAAACCCAAAAGATCTACCTTTGAATGATATGGTGTGACCAAATAATGAAAAGGATTTATAGTAAACACAATTCAATATTCAATTCCTACAACAAATGGTGTTGATACCACAAATGAGGGAGAAATTGAGAGGAAGTATTACCCAGAGATATGAAGTGCCTAATCGTTTTGATAAATCAATGAATGAATTGATCTGGATAGAAGGTAGAAACCCAAAATCAGAAAGGTCCTGAGCTCTGGTTGAGTGGGGAAGGATGAAAAAAATGAGCCCTAAATCATTATCCTGACACCCTAAAAACTAGAACATGGTTAATTACATGGAGTGTAATTGTTTACACTTGATGAATACCTCTAATTTTCATTTTTGTCAAAAAACATGAATCCTTTTAATTAAAAACCATTTATTCACTTTACATGATGTGTAACCCTTACACGATTTGTAAAAACTCATGTTGTGAATTCTACCCATGGGATGAGTCCATACAGTATTACACATTGTGAAACCCAACTACACATCATGTATCTTACCAATGGAAAAAACCACTCAGGTCATGTCATCATTCCTAGAATACAATTATAACAGCCCCACCACCAACTGCGATAAAGAACCACATAAAACAAGAAAAACAGGGCATCTCAACCATAAAAAATAGAGCAGGCTGTCATATACATTTGTAGATTTAAGGGATTCATGGTCTAGGATGAATTCGACATATCTGGTAAGTTTGAAGTAGGGCGCGAAGTAGGAAGTGATGAGGTAGTAGATGGAGTTGGTGTAGGGATAATATAAGGGCTTCAGCTTCCACCCCATATCCTAGTTTACCACCATCACAAATGAATCGGTTCTCTGATCTAGTAGGGGCCTCGAGAACCCCTTTATGCTCCCCTAAATCTCTTTTCGTCCACAATATAATTGATAATAAAATGAAGGGAATCAAGGAGATAGGGAATCATTGAGATTATATAGGACCTCAGGTGGTTTAATTCCTAGTAGGTGAATTGGATGATGAAATCCTTGGTGAGGTTGCCGAGGATGGCACGACTGATGCTGAGCGACCTGGGGTGTCCTTTAGTCAGCTTCGGTGCCAGCTGGTCCAACCGTGATCATAGATAACCCAACGTGATGAACTCTACCTCCAGGCACTCTAGATTTAGGGGGAACTCTAGCAGGTTCATTTTAGACATTGGTCCGGAGTGGGTGCATGTCGGGAGGAGGAGTACGGTGAAGAGGACTTATATGATGGCAGAGAAAGAAGAGTATGTGAGAGGAGGAGGGGATGATTCCATAGATTATTGTGTCTATATTATGGGTCTCCCTCCATTTATACATGATAGATAAAGATATATAGAAACATATCCAAGACTGCGGAGCAGAGCATAGTCAAAGACATAACCTATTTTAACACAACTAGAATATAGTGCCATTGGTGAAACCTCTACATCTAGATGTTCCATTTTAAAAATGTGAAATCCTATTTTCAGATTGAATTACCCAATTTTCATATTTACCATTCCATTTACATAATTTTAATATGACTCATAATAGAATCTTCTAATGAATAAATAGTATTTTGTCCACGGATTTGACCTATACCATTTAGAAGCATGCACCGATCCTTCCCTACTATTCTAAATTGATTTTTTTCTTCTTAATTGTGAAGGGGGTTTCCTCCAAAACATTATGAGTACAAAATAAGGGAAACATTAATGAGAATGAGATATCATATTTAAAATAGAATTAAAAAAAATTGATTTATTATAGGCAAAATATCTTCAAACCATATATGGAATGACTTTTAAAAAAACTAACCAAAACGACTGTCCAATAATCACTATTATAGAACATGTATATATCACCATGAATATTTAATTTTTATAACTACTCATAAATCATGGTTTATTATGGCGCTATTGTAGGCGTGTGATTTTACCAATGTTGATAATGTTTATTTTTATCGGTACTGGTTCATGCGCCGATAAAAACTATATTTTATAAGCATGATATTTAATGATGATAAAAAATTTCTTTTATGATCCTTCTTTTTAATGACGATGTAAAAGAGACAAAAATATTATAATAAAATTATCAATTACCCTAATATGTTAATCAATAAAAAATCATTACCATTAAAAGGAAGATCCTTAATATGAGTCAATATTCAATTAAAACAATTTTCTTTATATTTTCATTTTCCTTTAAAATCTAAATTTTAAAATTTTAGAATTTAAATTAGCTAAATATACCTAATTTTTTACTATCTCTTATCAAAATTACTTTAGTATGAATTTTTTGACATTTTAAAAAAAATTGATTTTTAGTAAAAAAATATGGTTTTCACAAAACCTATAATTTTTATAACCTTAACATTATATAAGAATGACCAAGATATTTATAAATCCTTTTAGGTAACCAAATATGAATTTTAGGAATACCATTATTCATTTTAAAATATTATTTTATCTTATAAAAACACATGAGGGTCATTTTTATAACTAATTGAAATGTTAATTTAATATAAATTTTTTTTCAATATTTTCATTAAACAAGTGTTTTTCAAGGTGGATTAGTTTTTTACTTGCATTAAAAGCCTCAAAGTATTTATTTATTTTAAAATAATTTAATTTATTTGATCTTAAATCAATATTCAAGATAATTTTACCTTATACATAAATTTAAATATTAAAAAATTCATTTTGCTAAAAATTATTTTTATGTGACTAAGTGTATTTGTTATAAATTAGGTTTTCAAAACTAATATGAAATTAAAAGTGTCAAAATATGTAAAAGGTAGATAATAATATTTTTCATTAAAATTAATAACTATAGTTATAAATTAACTACTAAGGTAAAATTGAGTTTGGGTAAATGGATTAAAGATAGATCCAAATACATAAATCACACAAATTTGTCTAAAATGAGATTCCTTGAGATGAGTGTCAGCCCACAATAATTTTATATTCCTATTTTTTAAATTTTTGGACTTTATCACATGAATAATTTCCACACCCTGATAATTGTTTTTCTATTATTTTATTCTTTTCTTGGCAGCGATTCTTTTTGTTAAGGTTATGGTGAGGTTCTCTGCTTGAATTTTTGAGTTTTTGATGTTTCGGATGAGTCCTAGCCTAGTGAAATATTTTAGCCAAACTGTGTGAGGCCTAAGGTAAAATATGTGGCTTCTAGTATATTTCTAGGATAAGGGTAACAACATGCACACAGTTAGGAGAAACCATGTGGCAAGCATGTAAGGGAGGCTCTGAAATTCGATAGAAATTTTTTTCATCATTGGCATATGGTTTCCCAAACTGTGTGTCCATCCCATGTGTGTGACCCTTATCTATAATATGGTGTGCATGGTTTGTTAATGGTTTTGAAAACCATTCAGATTTCCTAGGTAATTAGAATATTGATTTTTGATGTTTACCCACACCTATTTTTAAACAATTTTTGATTCCCTCTCCCCTTTCTCAAGCTAGGAACACCAAGGGACTTATGAAACCCCATATCCTTGCCCACACTCCTCCATAAACGCTTCTATATAGTTATAAGGTGAGTTTATTTGTGTTTTTTATGGGATTCAATGTCATAGGTCAAATCCCCTACTTCATCACCCATATCGTACAAGTATCTTTGTTTTACATGAGAAACTACACTCCAACCGTCATCCCTGACATCATAAACATAATATACAATTTTCGCTTCTGATGATAATATATACAGATAATTTAATTCACAGTCACCAACATACATCATGTGAGGGAAGTGCACAAAAGTAAATTTCAAGTAATCTCTTTTAACACCCCAGATAATATCGATACAATTACATTTGAATAAAAAAACTAAAAAATACCCATGGTAGTTTAATTTGATAACATCAATCAACATTCCACAGTATCCCAATTTGAAAAACAAAAATATACCACTATTACATGATTTAAATTCCCATTCATGATCAACTGTAGGAAATTTAAATACATTCACATTTTAATCATTGAAAATTCTAGTCTCTTTTAGAGGACCTCAAGAAAGAAACTTCTAATCTTCTAACAACATATATTGACTATTAGTATTTAGGATCTAAAAAAAGTAGTATAAATTATTATATTTACAAAATATATTTGTCAACCTAACATCCATATTGATTTTAATATTTATGCACTTACATGTCCTGCAAACCATTCTACAATCAAATTATTAACACCTTTTTTTATATCTTTCTCATTTCAGGTTCGACCTATTATTCATCTATTTGTTTGTATCCTCAACACATCAATAAATGGATATATAATTTCACTATTCAGTAGCACATTTCTAATTTCCTATAGTAATTATATTTTTTTCAATGTAACATTTGAGCTTCTCCCAATTGATAGGCCAATAACATGAAATATTTTTAATTTCCCATGTCGTGGATGTTGATTTGATTTGTTGTCAACATTCCAAATCGATTGAATCTTGTCTTAATATCATAAAAGTGTCTCGAAGAAAAGGTAATACACTCCTCTTCCAAATATCATTTAGAAATAAAGCCTTCAGTTTGAGATTTATATTTCATGTTTGATTTCAAATTCCCCAGATATCTGTGAAATAAAATAAAAATATATGATTGTTTATTTAATAAAATGCTAAGAATTGTTTGTTAAAATGAATAAACATATAATGAAATTACCTATCAATTGGTTACATTAATCAATAATGTATGGGGAATCCTAATTTAGCCTCCTCAACAAAATGCATAGTTAAATTCATCATTACAGAAAAAAATGGTGGAGGAATGATCATCTCAATGAATAAAGATTGAATAAAAATATATCTTGAAGGTTGTAAAGATCAAATGATTATAGTGTTTTCTCATATAGTTTCCTAAAAAATATGATAAATTTTTGTAAAATAAAATATTTTCAGGTAATAATATAAACAATTCCAATGGTAGTAACTGCTGTAACAAAATATGAGAATTGTGACTTTTAAATCTATGCATCTTATGATGGTTTAAGTAAACACCCCATAATATTTTACTTGAATTTCCATTAGATACCATTATATGTTTTAAAATTCAAATGAATGTATCTTTATCCCTATTTTTCATTTAAAAAATTTCCAGAGCGTACTTCATGTTCTCATAATGCTAGATATCACACTTTATGTTCATTGTCTGTATGTCTTTTTGAGCATTGAGATGTTCCTTTGATTTTTCCTGCTCATTATGATATATGAAGATCAAATTGTGACAACCATTCTTATCAATTTTAATAACATCAATATTATTATGAAACAAATTAAATACCCAATATTTAAGTTAAAGAATATACATTTTTCTTCCATTGTTGTGTTATGATTTCACTTGACGATTCACTTAGAAATCATTTACCACCCTCATTCAAATGATGCACCTTCCCAAATTCTATTTCAACATTTCCAAGTTGTGACAATGTTTAAGAACCTATTAAAAACTATGGAGGTGGTCTATGAAAAATAGAACAATTTAATTTTTACTTGTAAAACGAAAATCTATTGGATGCATCATGAAATCTTCTATGACACTAGAAAAACCATTTTTGACTATGTGTTATTCATTCGGGCTCAAAATAAACATTATAAACAAGACAAGCCAAAACTGTGTAACTGTTCCAACCATCTAAATTCACAATCCTAGGGAAGTCACTAAGGGTCCACCTTAGGGCATCTTACATTATGAACCCCATTCAAGAAGATGCATAATTTGTCTAAAAAATTGTTCTCCATAACATCTGTAATTATATAATTAGAGTTTTTAAGTATACATAAATATCATTTCTAGAAATTTTTTCCACGAATAATCATCAAAATGATCAAAGATGTTAGTTTCATACACATCAACAGAGTAAGATTGTAAGGGATCAAAACATCTATCCAAATACTATAATAAGTGATCAAAATCCCAAAATGGGTTGAATCCATCAAAAACCAATCCCAATCGAAGACTCCTAGGACCAGATGAGATATATGGATCTATTGAATCAAATTTATTCCATGATTGTCAATCTCTTGGATGTCGCATTAACCTATAATTTTTATTATCTAAAGAATTCTACTTCATGTATTAAATAGTTTTTTATGTCATCAATAATATTTTAAATCGAGTATTTAAATAAAAGTAATGAAAAACCTTTGTAGGCACGCTCGTTTTCTTATTCTTCATAGTAGTATGTTGATTCATACTTCCAACATCACCCATTGGCTTCCATCTAAAAGAAGAACATTTTTCAACCATATCTTCTTGAATCCTCTCTCCAATAAAGCATACAATCAATGAGAAACACACATATTTTTGTATAATTTAGACCATGATTGTTAACAACTTTTTCCATATCAGAAAAAGACTAATGGATATAATATTTAAGATATGAATTATGAAACAATTCCAATATCATGGACATTTTCTTATTTTTAATTCTACACAGACAATCGATATGGTCCAAATCCAGCAGAAAATAATCTTTTGATTATTTCAAAAATCCTCTATACCACTATTAATTTCCATCATCAACTAAACCATGAAACACATTTTTCTGTTCAATGATGTTTTCTATAACATTATACTCCATAAAATCAAGAGGACGATACAATGATATATTATAATATTGATCGAGTTGTCTTATAGTCTAAAAAACATCACTTGTTATGTTGTAATTTATAGCACCCTCAATGGTTATTCTGATATGTTTTGATGATGATGATGATGGTGTCTTGAAATATAAAATTCATCATTTTTCAGGTTTTTAATTTCATTTTCCATCATTAATGGGTGTATCTAATAAAACTTATCTATATAATAATATAATATCCCTTTCAATAATGCTTAATACTATCAAAATATCAAATTTAACAACAATTATTACTTTTATTACAATTTTAATCATTATAGGAAAGAAATAAGAAATCTCATAACTCATTTTATAACCTGAAAATAATTCTAGATCATGGAGGGAGTCATCATGAAATAAAAAATAAATAAATTCCATTTTTTATCAACATTAACAAATTTTATTACAATAAATTAAAATAATCACACAAAAAAAATCAATAGCTTTGTAGTCTAGTCTATAAACATGATAATCATAAACTATAGTAAGTAAAACAACTTAAAAAATTATAAAACAATTTGTAAAAATAAAATCAGTTGAAATATATCTATTTCAATTATTTATAATTTGTATAAAACCATTTCTATCCCAACCCTTTAAGAACAAGATAAGAATGATGTTTCCTAAAATCAAAATAAATATATAATTCTATATTGAGGTCCATAGGAAAATTATTGGCCATTTACAATTAAATTTGACAAGTATAAAGAAGAGATCACACCCAATACCATGAATAAAAAATAGTATAAGTAAGGTTAGAGGAATGACACACCATTAACATGATTTGGGAGCACTAGAAGTGATGGTTAAGGGGAGAGAGGGGTTGGTGTTTAGTGCTCAATCTTAGAGAGAGGGGATGGAGGCTTGAGATAGTGCATGGGGTGCAACGATAGTGACAGTTCGGTAGAGTAGGGAGTGAAGGGGGCTGGTGATGATGGATAAGGGTAAAGACGGTGATGGGGAGAACGGGGCCGATGGTGAGGGACTAAGGTTCGATGGGTTTAGGGGAATAGGGGATGTAGGTGTTAGGATCAGGGGGCGGGGGAAGAAGTGTTGTGGGAAAAAAAGTTTTAGTTGTGGTTTTTTAAAAACCGATGATATATTTTGAAAATGTTTTAGCAGTTATTTCTTAAACTGCCACTAAAAAACCACAGAAAATAAATGAATGTGATGTAGTGAGACTCACCCAATAATACAAGACCATTATCCCTTCAAACCATATAAATAAATCACATTGAAATTATTTAACTCTTGTAATTTCAATCAAAGACTCAATATTAAAAATGGCCCCTACTCCCAAATTCCAAAAATTCAAATTCCATATAAAATTTATAAGTCACTAGAATATGTTTTTGAAAACTCTAAATCATAGAACTTATCATTCCCAATAATCATAATCATCCTTTCAACCAACACCTATGACCTACCTTGCTCATCCGTTCATATCAAAATTGTTACTATGGAACACTGAGTGACCATTAACTATTAAACACCAAACATGGGTTGCCTAATTCATTAATGACATATCCACCACTCATCCCCATAATTAAAACATGAATATAGATCTAATCCATTCACTTTTATCCAAAAACACTATAGTGTCATCAATTGGTTCATCTTTGAGTTCATAGTGATCACTGCTATAAGACTCATCTCATAAAGGATGATTCGAAACCACAGTGCTCTAAACCATCATAATCTCTTATCAAAAACTCATTTATAGTGGTTAGAATACTTTATCTATATTATTTATATATCACAATATTGGATTATTGGAAAATTTACATGTACAAACTCCTATAGATGATAATTTTCATAGGATATTGGACTAAACTACCAATATGTTATCTCATTGCAAGACAAACATATTACATCAACTCCTCAAATGAATATCATGATCATTCGATTCCCCTACTAAAGTATAAACCCAATATTCAGTGCAATTACATTGTTGGGTCACCAACCACGCAAATAAGTTATCGTTTTCTCACCCATAGAACTAATTCCCCATAAATCTGACTCATGCTCAGTCCAAATCAAAATCATCTTGAGGCTGGTTCCAATGTAAGGAATCCATCCAAAATCACAAAAAAAATCAAATATGGTGTTCATAAAGAAACTAGAAAAAACCTATTTCACAAGCACACCAGCACACTAGATCTACCTTCATTATCCTTCATCTAGTCTCATCACACCCAGGACCCTTCCCATACAGGGTTTTACTTACTCATCATGCATTCCATCCATTACTGCATGTAATGAGTAGAGATGATCATCCCACTCATGCCTGAGTGCTAATTTGAAACATCAATCACCATTAGATAATGGATCATCAGTAACATCATTCTTGTAACCCACTAATGTTACATATATAATGAGAGTCATCCCCTCCATGACCATTGGTGCACTCCCCACCATATTTATTTACTTATACCACTCCTCATGTGCAACCACAATCGGTTCCATCATCATACTTGTTTAACTTATTAAAAACCACACTTACCACAATCAACTCTTGACACCAATCCATTAATGTTTTCATTATCATCACATATGCATCACCTCTCATAAATACCAATATTTCATGTTGCTAAAATTTTATGAACCCGAATCATCATTTCATTTATGTTTTTCCTTTTCTGGTCATTTTTTAAGAAAAGAGGAAAATCTAGAAATTTTCTAAATACACGCCCTGTACATTATCAGTACACGCCGTGTACTTTATATGTACATGCCATGTACTTTGATCCCATGCAAGTCCATGTGCTGGCTGTGTCTGGGCCACACACACGGTGTGTAGGGGTGATGTGGAGGCCTCTTAATGCGGTGTATGGAAAAGGCAAGTACACTCCATGTACTTTTTTTTATTTCATTAAACTGACCGGGGTCACGTCTAATCTCTATTTTAGTATTATTATTTTCCTAATTATTTTTATGGCGTCTGAGGAGGCCGAATATTCTCCTAGCCTCTGATCCGACACCAGTTATCCAAATCGAACGCCGTCTGTTGCAATAGAATCGCAGCGGTGAGTTCTTGGTTCTTCCTTGGCCACGTTTCCTGATTATTTCTCTTATGAGATTTATCTAAGGTTGAATTTTTTATATGGTTTTGCAGATCTTCTCCGTTCTAGGCTGATTTACAGGCCTAGGTTCAACTATATGGATCTCCAAGGATCAAGGTAGGTGTTTTTTCCCAACGTTGAATGTCTTTGATTTTTTGTGAAAAAAGTTCCGGATTCTTATGTGTCTGGTATCTCGGGTTATGTTTTTGAACCTGTATTATTTTCTTCCTTAGATTTATTGTATTCCTGAAGTTATTAGATTATTAATGATTTCTTGTTAGCATGTTTGAGAATCACCCTTGGGTGTTTCCCTTGTTTTGGCTGTTTACCGCCGTTTGTCTTAGGTTTCCTGTGAGGCATACCTTGTTGCATTGATTTCCTCACTTGAGATATTTAATTGAATATATTTCCTACTGTTTATAATCTTTTGATGAATTGTAGCTATTATCCAAGTAGTTTTTGAACTTACTCAGGGCTGCTGACAGTCTATTATGCACGAATAGACTACTTAGGGTTGTGTGAACCTGGTGCAGTAGACTAAATAGGGAATTGATGATTAAGGGATTCCCTAGAGAGTGTGTTATAAATTAGTATCATTCGCTAGACCTATAGTAATTGGAATTTTCACTTACTCAGAGTGTCCTTAGTTGCATATCGAGATTATAGGGGGAATTATATGTAAGTGCTTCCTCAGAGAGTTTGTACCTATCATTGCAATACCACAGGGGAATTGACGGTGAGTGCTTCCCAGAGTGTCTGTTCCTTTGTATGATTACTTGACTATAAGGGTCTGCCATTATGATACACCTAGAGAGTTAGTGTGATTTTTTTTGTTGGTTGTGACGAGTCCACCAAGACAATGAACAAGCTTGTGTTTTGTACTAATTTTAGTTTAGGTAGTATGCTGAGATACATTTTGTCTTACTTTCTATGCTTTAGGAATATAGATTTATTGCTAGATTCCTTGGGTGATAAATAAATTACTGAATTAAATAACTAAATAAATGTGAATGGAAATTTTTAGGATTGTTTACTTAGTTTACTCATGTTTCTCTACTGCATTTATTTCATTTACTTTAGATATATTGCTCGCTGACAGTAGGGCATAGATCATATGGTGATTACCAACTGGGATTAGTATCACAACCTTTTTGGGTCCTAATATTTGTCCCAAACAAGTTATATGGATGTAGTTGTGGATAGGTATTGTGTCCCTTATACTTCAGGTACATTATTGTTGGGCTGAGCTGGAGAGCATAAGACCAAGCCAAGGCTTGCGATGCTGCTGGAGTTGCTGTTTACTTTTAGTAATTTGTTTATAGTTTTTTTTCAAAACATTGTTGTGTTGTAGATTTCCTTAGATACTTATACCTGCTGCATCATTTTCATCATTATTATATTATACATTGCTTCCACTGTTTAGTTTCAGATATTTTATGTTGTTTACTACTTCCACTATTGACTGTTAGTTCCTTTTCTTTGTATACCTTACCAAATGGGGGAATAGTTTCCCTAATGACTCACCAAGGCCCTCGTTGCTAGTCTGTAGCCTCTGGAATTTGGGGAAATGCACTTCAGTTCATGTGGCGAACCGTGTACGGGGCACCAATTGAGTGGCTCTGGATTCGGGTCGTTACAAAGAGGCATCCGAGGAGTTCTTTACTTTTATATTGACTTAATGTTTCGCGAAATTATACATGGATATGACAGAATATGTAAATTATAAATAGATGTGCCCCATAGTTCTAGAACCTGTGTACAAGGAAAAATCCATATTACCTCAAATTTTGCAATTTTTGAGTTTTTCATATGTTACAGTTTACTTGATTTCACCGTTGGATGGTGAACTTGTTTTGTGTTGTTACAGTTTATATGATTGTGGTTATATTTTGTTGAAACACGATGAGATGAGGGTATTCCATTTCATGAATCATATAGGCACTTGTTAGAAAATCACCTGTCATGAATTTTTTCATGCCATCTAGGTTGCATTAGAATTTTCATGCTGTTGTGATAGAATTTGTGATAGACGATACTTGTTGTCATGATAGATGATGTGATAGAATACCTGTCATGTTGATATGGTATCATTTGTTTAGAGGTTTCTTATCATGGATTCCTAGCTTTGGTCTTAGAGGTGTTAGGGGCCCTCTAGAATTATAATTCGGTGGATAGTGGGGTTTTTTATACTACTTACTTGTTATATGCATTGTTATGATGCCATGTTTTCATTCGCGGGGAGTATGGGGCCCCACAGATCATAATTTGGCACCTTAACGCTTGTTTTTTTGTGTTTTCTGGGCTCCATTAATGTTTTGAGGCTACTATCGTGAAAAACCGAGAATACATGACATGTACATCATGAATAAATGCCATGTAGTTTTTAGTCGTGTCATTGGCAGTGGGGACAGGTACATGGGGTTGTGAAAGTTCTTGTAGGAACACTTTCTGTACTAGTTTAGCATGCCGTGTAGTATGAATTGGGTATCTGGCCGTGTCACGAACAACATGGGAGAGGGGTTTCCTTCAAGTAGATGTCGTGTCTGTTTGGAACATGCCGTGTAGGGTCGGTCGTGTGTCAAGCCGTGCCGCTAACAACACAGGCCAAGTAAGGCATGTCTAGTACACGTCATGTCTCCTATGAACATGCCATGTAGTTTTGTTATAGGGGAGCTTTGTGGCCACACAGTGTAGATGAATACATGGGTTGGGAAAATCCACAGGGAAACATGCCATGTACCATGTGGACACGCCATGTAGTAGTGGTATGTGTACCAGTCCATGTAACTAATGACACAGACAAGGGAAAAATCTTAAGGAAACACCGTGTAGTGGAAAAACACGTCGTGTAGTGTCCTGCTGGGACAGACCGTGTTCTTAGCTATATAGGAGTGATTGGGCTTGGAGAAAAATGTTTAGTACATGCCGTGTAGTTTGAGAACACGCTGTGTTTCTAGGTGTTTTACACAACCATGTATGGACAAGGTACACACCCAGGATTAAATTTACGAAAAACACACCATGTAGTGTTACTAACACACCATATAGTCATGTATTTCTAGAATTTTAATGTTTTTCCCTCTTGTTACATATTACTCTCTTATGTTGTATTGTGTTCGTCATTAAAGAAGCTGTGATTTTGACTTTTCAGAGCTATGGTACCAAGATGTCCTCCCATTGCACGTCAGGGCCCAGGTAGTGACCATATATGCCTGATACGACAGATCAGGGACTACCTATAGTTTCGTCTATCATTCCGGATATGGAACCTATAGTGATTCCATATACTGGTGTCGATGCTTAGTTCAGAGAGGGTTTCATGAGATTCATGCAGACCTTCTAGGGAGCTCATCATCCTACCTCGTCTATGGCAGAGCTGATGCGGGTTTTTCATCAACAACATCTTCTCACGTTCACAGGGGAGGGAGGACCGCATGCTACGGAGTCATGGCTAGAATCCATGCAATCCATCTTCAAGCACCTGGAGACACCTCTAGACAAGAGTGTGAAGATCGTGACTTATATGCTGCGAGATTCCGCCAACGGGTTGTGGGATGTGGTTTCGCAGGCAGGGCGCCAAGAGGTTATGGCTTGGGATGAGTTTCAGCATACGTTCTACGACTACTTCTACTCGGCGACGCTGAGGGCTGACAGAGCCAAAGAGTTCCTGAACCTGCAATAGGTTACTCTCACAGTTATGGAGTATTCCTCTCGCTTCATAGAGTTACAGAGTTTCACTCTCTTTCTGGGGAATGGCGGGCTATTTTTAGCAAGGAAGTCTTAGGAAGGCCTATGATCGGACATCAAATTATAGGTGAACGTCCTCTAGTTGACTTCTATTACTCTGATAGTCAACCAGGAGATTATCACGGAGAGAAACCTGAGGGAGACTGGAGCTGTGGACCAGGGCAGTTCAGCTTCGAGGGCTGAATCTTTTCTGGTAGATGGCAAGAAGTGCCAGCGAGAGTCTACACGAGGTTACTCGGGGAAGCGAGGAATTCATTCCGGTATACAAGATATTTCTTCTGGAAACCAAGTGGTGTGCTATTAGTGTGGATAAAATGGGAATAAGAAGCCTCAGTTACTGAGAGACCCAGTGGAGTGCTGATCATGTGGAAAGATGAGTCATCTACAGTGTTTCTTCAAGGATCTTCTTCTAGCGACTAATGAAGGATTATCAGTTTCGACTCCATGCACAGGAGCAGTATTACTAGTTCCATAGCAGATTTGGGGCTAGATTTATTCATGTCATTCAGGTCAGGGTAGAGGACATGGATGCAGTGGTCAGGCCTAGGGAGGGTATACTAAGGGATCTCAGGCTGCTACACAGGGCTACGGTGCAGGCCAGACTTTTGCGGTAGAGCTGATTTATCAGGAGAAAGATCTTGGATCTTCCAAAGTTTGAGGTATGATTTTAGTAGACTCATTTTTATCCTCTTTACTTTTTTGATACAGGTTCTTCTCATAGCTTTATTTCTGTGCATACTGTGGAAATCCGTAGACTTACTATTTATACTTTTGAGGATATGATAATGCTAGACACTCCCTAGGGAATTAGAACTGCTAGCATGAGTCTGTGCTTAGACTACCACCTTGAGGTTGGTGGGTGTCATTTTTCATAGATTCTCAATGTTTTGGAGATGACATGCTTGGATGTCATTCTTGAGATGGACTGGTTAGTTCCCTTTCAGGCATTTGTCGATTGCTATCGTCGTTGGGTGAGTTTCACATCACCGGAGGGAAGATCTTTTCTTCACAATGGGGAATGGGATGTCCATGTGAGCAGAGCGGGACCAAAGCATCATGTGTTGGGTAGTGTTATGTACCTGATTTCTAGCTTATATTTGTATGACCATGGGACTTCTCAGATAGATTTTCCTCTAGTGGTTAATCACTTTCCAAATGTCTTTCCAGAAGGCTTTTTAGATTTTCCTCTGGAGCGAGAGGTAGATTTTTCTATCGAGATTGTTCTAGGAGTGGCACCAATGTCCATTCCTCCTTATAGGATGGATACACCTGAGTTGCAGGAGCTCAAGAAGCAGTTACAGGAGGTGTAGGAAAGGGGTTTCATCTACCCTAGTAATTTTCCATGGGGTTCACCTATCCTGTTTGCAATGAAGTCATATGGAACCCTTAGGCATTGTGTGGATTATTGGATGCTGAACTAGTTTATAGTTATGAAAAAACATCCATTTCCACGGATAGATGATCTCTTTGATCAGCTTTGAGGAGCCAGAGTGTTCTCGAAGATCAACGTGAGATCCATCAACCATCAGTTGCGTGTCAGACCATCTGATATACCTCTTATAGCCTTCCGAAACAGTCATGGTCTATATGAGTATTTTTTTATGCCGTTTGGTCTCATGATCATGCTCAAAGTTTTCATGGAACTTATGAATAGAGTTTTCCATCCTAACTTGGATTCTTTCGTGGTGGTTTTAGTGGATGATATCTTGGTGTACTATCACACTCGACATGACCATGCTACCTATATTGAGATCGCTCTTTGTACGCTGAGGGAGCATCAGTTATATGCTAAGCTCTCAAAGTGCCACTTTTGGATGGACGAGATTCAATTCTAGGGTCATTTAATCTCAGAGACAGGAGTATCAATAGACCCAGAGAAGGTGAGATCATTAGTTTCCTGGGATCAGATGAAGAATGTATTTTAGGTACGAAGTTTCGTACGGATGGATAGATACTACATGTAGTTTATACAGGACTTCTTACCCTTAGAAGTGCCACTGACGAGCTTGACTAAGAAGGGGGTGAAGTATGTTTTTACATAAACCTATGATTCAGAATATCAAGAGTTGAAGGGGAGATTGACTTCAGCACTGATCCTAGTTTTTCTGGAGCTAGGAAAGAGTTATACAGTTTTCTGTGATTCATCTGTCATCAGGCTTGGATAAGTGCTTATATAGGAGGATCATTTTATTGCATATGGATCTCGGTAGTTGAGGAAACATGAGAGGAGCTATCCAACGCACGACCTCAAGTTGGCTGCAGTTGTTCATGTTTTATGTTTTTTGAGAAATTATATTCTAGGAGAGCATTTTGTTGTATATACAGACCAAAAGAGCCTCAAGTATATCTTCACACAGGGTGACTTGAATCTGAGACAACTGAGGTGGGTTGAGTACCTACAGCCTTTCGATTTCATGCTTTCTTATACGCCTGGGAAAGGCAATGTTGTGGCAGACACACTAAGTAGGTGGACGTAGATACAAGCAGTTCAAGAAGCCAGTAGCGAGTGGAAGCTTATGGCTCCGTTCTCTGAAATGTATCTGGAGGTGCATGATAGACAGGGTCTGACTTTTCATTCTTCTATAGCTGTTTCCTCTACCCTTCTAGACCGAGTTTTAATGAGGTAGCTGTCAGATTCTGAAGGCATGGTCCTATGGGAAAACGTGACAGGAGAGGACCCTCTTCCCAGATGGACCATAGGCGAGGATGAGATCTTGCGTTTCCAAGGACGTGAATGGTTTCTGGAAGATATACGCGAGAAGAGGATGCAAGACATTCATTCCACAGTTTGGGCAGTTCATCCTGGTGTGACCAAGATGTATCGTGATATGCTCCGCCAGTATTGGTGGAAGGGTATGAAGAGTGGTGTTCCTGGGTTTTTCATGAGATGTTCCACCTGTCATTAGGTGAAGGCAGAGCATCGGCGATCAGTAGGGATTTTACTGTAGTTACCCATTCTCGATTGGAAGTGAATGATGTCGTGATGGACTTCGTGACAGGGATACTGATATCGCCTCGAGGGAATGACGCGGTATGGGTTGTCATTGACAGGCTCATGAAGGTTTATCACTTATTACAGATCAAATATACCTTCATTGTTGATGAGCTTGGATAGTTGAACGTCCGGGAGATTGTACGCTTTCATGGGGTTCCGAGTACTATCATTTCAAATAGGGACACCTGATTTACATCACATTTCTGGCAAGGGATACAGAGATACTTGGGTACATAGGTACTTCTGAGTACAAATTACCATCCTCCAACAAATGGCTAGTCAGAGCACACGATACAGGTGCCAGAGGACATGCTATGAGCATGCGTCCTTGATTTTGGAGGTATCAGGGAGAAACATATACCTCTAGTGGAGTTTGCCAACAATAATAGTTTTCATGCAACTATTAAGATGACACTTTATGAGGCTTTGTATGGTAGGTTGTGTCGATCACCCTTTTATTGGCTGGAGGCAGGAGAAGCAGCTATGCCTGGACCACGTCTTGTTAAGGAGACCACAGAACAGGTGGAGTTGATTCAGAAAAGGATGGCTACTGACAGTCTCGGCAGAAATCTTATGCTGATCAGCGGAGACGAACTTTAGAGTTCAAGGTCGTAGATCAGGTTTTCCTACGTGTTACCCCATTGTTGGGACTTAATAGGATCAAGAGACATGGTAAGCTTTCAACGAGATACGTCAGGTCGTTTGAGGTTCTGGAGAGATTCAGGTTGGTTGCTTATAGGTTGCAGTTACCCTAGAGGTACCTGGAAATGCATGACGTCTTCCATGATTCACAGCTTCAACACTATTTGTCAGACCCGTCTCATGTTTTTCAACACAATGAGGTTGAGTTGGAGACAGATTCATCTTTCGAGGAGCATCCTATCAGTATAGTTGATCTTAGTGAAAAGGTACTCTGTGGCCAATCTGTTCCTCAGGTATGGGTGCTATAGAAGCACCGTCGTGTGTAGGATGAGACTTGGGAGAGGGAGGCCAATATGCGATCATAGTGGCCAGAGTTGTTCAAGGTTTCTTCTTCTCCTCCTTGTTAGGAAAATTCGGTGACAAATTTCATTAAGTGGGGAAGTTTGTAAGAACCCGGATCTTAATTTAAGTTATGTTGTTCCTTTTTTGGTTGTTTTTTAATAAAAGAGGAAAACCTATACCATGTCTAGGCCACACACACGGTGTGTAGGGGTGATGTGGACTTCGATTAATGTGGTGTACCGAAAATGTGAGTACACATCGTGTACTTGCCTTTTTTATTTAATTAAATGGACCGAGGTCGCGTCTAATCTCTATTTCCGTTTTCTTCTTATCCTAATTACGTCCTGGGTGTTCGAGGAGGCAAAATATTCTCTGATCCACTGATCCGTCACCAGTTATCTGAATCAAACATCGTCGGTTTCAATAGAATCACAGCGGTGAGTTCTTGGTTCTTCCTTGGACACATTTCCTTATTCATTCTCTTATGAAAGTTATCTAAGGTTGAGCATTTTAGATGTTTTTTTAGATCTTCTCTATTCTAGGCCAATTCACAGGCCGAGGTTCAACTATAACAATCTTCTAGGATCAAGGTAGGTGGTTTGTTTCCCTACGATGAATGTCTTTGATTTTTTGTGAAAAAAGTGTCGGATTCCCATGTATCAGGTATCTCGGGATATGGTTTTGAACCTGTATTATTGTCTGCCATAGATTTATTATATTTTTGAGGTTGTTATATGATTAATGATTTCTTTTTAGAATGTTTGAGGATAACCCAAGGGTGTTTCCCTTGTTTTGGTTGTTTACCGCCGTTTGGATTAGGTTTCCTGTGAGGCATACCTTGTTGCATTTATTTCCTGCCTTGAGATATTTGATTGCATGTATTTCCTTCTATTTATATTATTTTGATGAATTGTAGCTATTGTCCAAGTAGTTGTTGAACTAACTCAGGGCTTCTGACAGTTTATTACATTCGACAAGACTTCTCATGGCTGTGTGAACCTGGTATGGTAGACTAAAGACGGAATTAATGATTTAGGGCTTTTCTAGAGATTCTGTTATAAATTAGTATTGTTCGTAGGAGATATAGGAATTTTACTTTGTGCTTCCTCAAAGTTTCCTTAGTAATGTATCGAGACTATAGGGGGAATTATACGTAAGTGATTCCCTAGAGAGTCTAAACCTATCGTTGCAAGACCACATGGGAATTGACGGTGAGTGCTTCCCAGAGTGGTTGTGCCTTTGTATGATTAGTTGACTATAGGGGTCTGCCGGTATGAGCCACCCAGAGAGTCAGTGGGAATTTTGTTAGGTTGGTTTTGACGAGTCCACCAAGCCAAAGAACAAGCTTGTGTTTTGTACTACTTGTAGTTTTGGTAGTCTGTTAAGATACCTGTTGTGTTACTTTCATTGATTTGGGAATATAGAGTTGTTTCTAGATTTGTTGGGTGATAATTATGTGACTGAATTAAATTACTAAATAAATGTGAATGGAGATTTGTAGGATTTTTTACTTAGTGTACTTTTGACTCTATGCTGCATTTATTTCATTTACTTTTGATATATTTCTCACTGACAGTAGGGCACAGATCTTGTGGTGATTTCATACTTGTATAAGTCTCACACCCTGTTTGGGTCATGATTTTTGGCTCAAACAGGTTATATGGTCGCAGGTGTGGATAATGATTATGGACCTTCTACTTTAGGTACATGATTACTGATGGAGCTGGAGAGCATAGGACCGAGGCGAGGCTTTTGATGCTACTAGAGTTGTTGTTTACTTTTAGTACTTTGTTATCAATTGTGTTTCATCACATGGTTGTCTTGCTGATTTCGTTAGATACTTTTACTTT
Source organism: Viscum album (assembly GCA_963277665.1). Classification (NCBI taxonomy): domain Eukaryota; kingdom Viridiplantae; phylum Streptophyta; class Magnoliopsida; order Santalales; family Viscaceae; genus Viscum; species Viscum album. Next base: position 192,550,502 of record OY728157.1, on the reverse strand, counting down.
CTACATCATTTTCATCATTATTATATTATACATTGATTTCGATGTTTAGTTTCAGTTATTGTATGTTTTTTACTGCTTCCGCTATTGACTATTATTTCCTTTTATTTGTATACCTTACCAAATGATGGTATAGTTTCCCCAATGACTCACCAAGGCCCTGGATTCTAGTTTACAGCCTCTGTCGTTTGGGGAAACGCACTTGAGGTCATGTGGTGAACCGGGTATGGGGCACCAGTTGAGTGGCTCCGGATTCGGGTCGTTAAAAAACCTATAATAATTCCATCATAATTCCTCTCTTACAATATGGGCCAAGGCACAACCTTAGGTCAACCACATCATGATATCTGAACCCATATCCAATATCACCTTTCCCCACAGGGTAACATTTCCCATTTAATAAAAACACTAAGTAAATCATGTTTACAAAGATTCATCTGGTTGTTTGGTCATCAAATCACACACAACCGGTCACTGACAAATAAAAAAATGTATCATGCATTACCAACATGAGTACCACCTCAGTCTCATCTGAATTCAATGGAAATATACTCCAATATCCTAGTTACACATCTCAAATCCTGATCCCATGAGTCTCATATAATTAAATCCATGATCATTGGATTAGAACACTATCCATGCTCCTCATCATGTCAATATCACCTATCTAGAAGCACACTTGATGATATTCTTCAAAATTGGGCATTTCACCTATACCAAAGTTCACTACCTGATCAACCACCAACTAGAATTGTCTTAATACCTAAGGCATATACCCAGGCACTCACCACACCAATGAAAGAACATCCAAAACCATCAGGGTCAAGTATCCTCCAAATAATACCCTTAGAATCTAGTATTGATACTAAAACACTACCACTAAAGGTGATTTTCTCAAGAAACCCCAAGTAATATCATGTGACCATAAAATATACCCACCAGAACATCATATAAATTAATATCAATCCAATGAACCAACCCATGTTTCACATCTCTTTTGGTGCTCACAATCCCGGGATAACCCCTATCTCAGGTTACCCTCACATATCACATCTCATCTTAATCATTGTACTTAGATAAATTCTATCACAATTCATATCTCAATGGAACTAAGCTTTCCCACCTAGCACATATACCATAGTTCTCACATAGATCATGGCTCATGTGGGACACCTCTACTCACATCATACATTTATAAGGAAAGTCATGACTAAACCATAATTATTGGGTTCTCACATACATATATATATACACATCAAGAAACACATGTCATTTCATAAACCTACAAGGGGACTCATCCTCAATGGACATGATCATACAAGATTACCCTCTTGAGAATCATTATCTAAAGTTATCCTTCATTGGGCCTCCACATATGGTAGCCACCCACAATATGATTACCATATCATATATGAACATACATACATATAATGACATCACCCTTCCATGATCCACATTGATTATACCATGATCATAGTGTTTATTTTATTATAATTCCACCAAGAAGATATATTGGATCATATCATATAGGTTATTGTTGACTTTATAAATAACTAAACCTATTTCTCTTGGAACTAGTACCGAAACCACTCACTAAGGGTTCATCACTGAGGAATCTTATTCTCAAACCAACCTACTATTGTTAATATACCTCCCTTTATCTAAGGGGATTCATTTATATCAAGGAGTATCTCATCATTGATCCACATGACCTGTCATCATAAGGAATATATGTTATATACTAGATAAGTAGAATGTTAGCACCATGTAATATGGAAAACCTCTATATAATTTCTTATTAACACTGTAAAAAAATGAGCCCTTATAATTTGTTATATCAATCACATACTAGTATACATATTTCAAGTGAATCCATAATGCAAATGATGATGCAAGTACATTACCTCTTACCATTGGGAAAAGATCCATAAATTATAATAAATCATAAAATTTCACATTTCATGTTCTTAATAGTAGGTGAAATTAAAGAATCGTAAAAATGGAAACCTAAGAAAAAAATATAATATCTCTGATAACTTATAATTCTAATCAGGAAGGGTGTTATTAACACACCAGTATGATATCTATCACAAGTTATGAAACATTTCTATGTTACATCTCTACCATCAACCAAAATAGTAAGATGAACAAAAATCTAGATACACTCTATGATATCAGTCACATAATATTTGATGCCTCTTTTGTAATATCCTTTTCCCAGTTCACTCTGAACAGCAACCATACAAGTTCAACATGTGTCCAAGGGTATGACTCATAATACACAAGAGGTGAATGACATACAATTGGGGTTTAGGGTATTACTATAGGGACACTATACCCCCATATTAGAGTGTGTAATAATAGTGGAAATAATCCGAACAAAATCCAAAATAATAAATCTGATTACAAGGAATAAATAAACAACAACAATAAATAATAAATGTTATATCAATGAAAATAGTAAAAATAACTCCTGGTCATGCTAGTATACAATGATTGATCATCCATTGGGCCGATCACATATATATAATAAATAAAAGTATAGAAGACACTGAGGATCTACTACCATCCTTGATCCTTACCTCATCCAAATCACCAATCCCATCCATGTTATCCTACTCGATCAATGTACTCCAAGCCTCTACCCAACTAGAACCCCTGAATACTGATGTCTACCCAGGTGCCCAATGCCATGGCCTCCCGAAAAGGGTGTGAGTATAACTCATTAGTGAACCACTAATGTAGTCTCATACATATCAAATAAATGAATTATATGTTTATATGATATACTCACCTGAATAAATAAATACACTTCAATAACATAAAAAAATAACCATCCTCGATCATTAGTTTCTAACGTGACACCTAGGATCAACTATACCTACTCCATCTAGTTCTATAGTATCTTTAAGAACGTCATATAATCATTAAATCTCTTAATATGTGAAAATGACAACCCCATTGTGTTTATCATGTAAGGTCCATAGTATCAAGCCTAAATATAACCCCTAGGTGGTTATATTAGGTAATATAGTAGTCATCATGTCTAAATCCATCCTCCGAGAGATAATCCTTGGAAATCAATCAACATCAAGAATCATTACCAACTCCTAAGGGTGACCCAAGGTGGTTATAAGAATCAAGAATCATCATCAACACCTTATGGGTGAACATAGTTAATCATGATTATTATGTATCATTGTTGACCCCTGTGAGGTAATCTTTAGTGCTCAATCAAATCCAAAATACATGTCAAATCTTAAAGGGTGACCCTAGAAAATCTATTTAACCTAAGGAATACAATATTGATCATTGGAATTCTAGGAATCTAAAAAATAGAGAAATTTTAGGGGTAGTATTCCCCCCCCATGATATATCAAAATAATAATGAAAACACAAGTTGGATATATGCCCAAAAAAATCTAATATAAATTTTATTGGACACTCAAGAACACGACTCAAAGTCATCCCTATATCCATATACAACATAAATCATCGATTAGAGTACTATGGTGGCATGAAAAATCAACTCTACCAATTCCCACATGCACCCTATAAGGGGTCATTATATCACTAGGGATCCCTCTTAGGTCCTTTAGGCTATAACATAACATGGACACCCATATGGGATCTTCAACCGTAGTCTTATATCTGATGCCAAAACCCAGCACACAGAAATCATAAAATCCCTTGACATCATCATCATAAAATAATTACCTCAAAGAACTTATAAGATAATTCATACTATCATTAGTCTCAAGAAATGGATCAAGCTTGTCCCCCATCCAGAGACCTAAATTATCCATTCCTCACAAAACTAGCCCATACCAAGTATACACAGTGAAACCAGCCTACATAATCACATTTTAGTGGGAGAAGAACACTCACCCAATGGTCAACTAAACTAGAACAATGTTTAATGAATATCAAGGTTCACTGAGGCCTATTAGGGAAACTCAATCTAACCCGTCACATTCCTCTCATTAGATATTTCTACAGAACCAATACTAAGGGACACAACATTTACTTAATTCATTAAAACTCACCCCAAAAGATTCATGTATCTCATGATATATATTTATCATCCTCGCCTTGACCATCAGTGGTCAAGGAATCATGCTAGTGGACAAGGGTTATTTGTATCCCTTAGAACTTTCTGAAATCTATTTATAAACAATTAATTTTATTATTAATCAATTTATATAATTTTAACAAGTCGACCACCCTTTATGGTGAGAGTGCATATATAACATGCCATATCAAACATGAATAATACCATAAGTGATATAAAAAAAGACCACTTTACTCAACTATGGAGTTAATCCCTTTCAATTACCACCTCATAGCTCTCACCTGGACTGATCGAAGCTCAATCATCCATCTATCGTCATAATAAGGCCCTAACTCAATCCAAAACATCCAAATTAACTAATTATAATTATTTAAAATTTATTAAACAATTTAATCATAATTATTAAATTTATTATGAGAACACATAATTAATAAAAAATCATTTGTCTATAATTGATAACCTAATCCTGAAGAAACGAGGTGTGGCCCACTCCCAACACACACTTGAACCTAAGACATGAAAAAGTCCCAATTGAATTACCTAATTTAATTGTCAATTTCGTCCAAAGTTTCCATAAATTGTAGAAATTACATAAATTTACATTCCAAAATAACAATAGTGTGTGCCAATGTAAACATATCATCTTAGGATGTCCTATATCCAATCTACACAAAATCCCAATGATTTTCAGATGATTTCACCATGTTTTGGTGAAATCATCATTGAAGCCCTAGCGAGAGGCAACTGAAATTTGTGGAATGAAGAGAAAATAAGAAAAAAACAGGTAGAGGGAGAGATTCAAATAAAATTGTAACACCCTAATACATAACAATATTTTCCTCTCATTATAAATTTAATTTTTTTTGATATCTTTCATTACACACATCAATGACTTTCATTGATGGCTTGTATTACACACAAGACTGAGTTTTAATAAATAATATTAATATTAGTAGTTAAATTGGCAGTTAGAAATATGATTAACTAAATTAAGAAAATATATGGTATAATTCATTGGTTACTAGTTAATTAAAAATAAATATAAAAACCAATTGAATATAAAGGAAAAGTTTTTATAAAAAAAATTATGCGCTAAAAATATTTAATATTAATAACTTAAATTCATTACTATTAGTTGATAATATTATTAAAATTTATATATTATATATTCAAATTTTTTAATTTCATCCAATAGATTTTATAGACATAAGACAAGAATAAATCCATTATATCCATCAAATGAAATAATTTTCTAAATGTAGTTTTGCCGCCTTTTAGTGAGGCATTTATTTAAAACTAAAATTTGACACTTTTATAAATTTTATTTGAAAAAATAAGCTTAATATTTAAAATAGGAATGTAAAAATTATTTGAGGGTGAATTTTTGCTATTATTCTGAGAGGTTTTATATTTTGATGAATAGTGAAAATACTGGATTTTAATTGAAAACTAAATTTTTGTATAAATAATTTATATCGATGAATTGTATTTTTAATTAATTTTAAAGTATAAATTGACTAATTATATATCTATTAATCCAATTAAGTTCATTGAAATCTATTTTATGTTTAATTTAGATTTAAAAACATACTAAACTTCTAAACATTTTCAAGTTAAAATCCTGATTTCTCCTCCCATCCGTAGGATTAATTTTAATTTTAATTTTTTTTCACTTTTGTGATTTGAATTTTTAAAAATTTATTCCTTACACTAATATAAAATTTTCCTTTAAGAGAAAAACAAATTTCCTTTATGAGTACTAGAGAATCACTAACTACTCGAGTGAGATTAAAAGCCCTATTCTTTTATCAGTTCTTTTATAAGAGCTAATAAATGATCCCTTTATCAGTACATTTTAAAGTGTTGATAAAGTGAAATACTATAGTGTGTTGTAACAACACACTGCAAAACTGGTGTAGTGTTCTGTAACAGGAAACCAAAACACCAAAAACACCACTAAATAATCAAAATGAAGAACAAAGACATAATTTAAATGAAGAGAAAACAATATAGGCTCGTTTGCTCTATTTTGGTGATGTGATGTGCATTTTAAACAAAACTGATACTTACATATTGAAAAAAACAAATTTTAGTAACAATGGTCACACATTGCATCAGATTGAGGTGTGGATGATTCTTACATATCTAAAATGACTTGTGGATCATTTTCCTAATATATCAAAATAAATTTAATGTGTTTTCTTGGTTTTGTGTATGCCACTTGTCTTTTTTACTATAAATTCATTTTAAATGGGAAACACTCATATTTACTCATACCAGTCACATCACATATCAGTTTTACATGATACCTATTCCTAAACATCAAAAATGACTTATGAATCATTATCCTAAATTATCAATAAAAACCAAGCGCATTTGATCGGTATTCAGTGAGTGAGACGTTTTGAACTAAAATGTTGATTTTAAATTGATAACTGGCATATTGATTAATTCTAGACACATGAATGTGGTTGCTCAATTTAGAGTATGTCAGTTGTCCTTTTTATTAAAATTGGTGTCATTTTTAAATAAAAAGATGCATTGTGTGTCGTACCAGTCACACAATGCATCAGATTAAGGATTGGATAATTACAAAACGTCTAAAATTACTTATTGATCATTTTACTAAAGTATCAAAATTATCTAAATGTGTTTTATCAATTTTGAATAGGTCAATTGTCCTTTTTATTAAATTTGAGACATTTTTTAAGTAAAAAGATGCACTTGGATTCATAACAGTCACAGCATGCATCAAGTTGTGTTATAGTTGATTCCAACATGTACCAAATGATTAAGGGATTGTTTACCTAAATTATCAAAACAATATAAATGTTTTTTATCGGTTTTGAGTAGGTTAGTTTTTCTTTTTATTAAAATTAATGTCATTTTAAAATAAAAACGCATACATTGAGTCATACTGATCACATTGTGTGTTAGATTAATGTAATGTTAATTCAAACACATCAAAAAATGAAAAATGGATCATTTTCCAAACTTATCAAAAAATAGAATTTTTTTTCTTAGTTTTGAGTACATCACTTGTTTTTGTTTTTAAAATGACATTTTAAATAGGAAACACACAATTTGACCTATGCTAATCACATCGTGTCTCATTTCGATGTGAGAACAATTAAAAAATGCTGAAAATGACTTATGATTTGATTTCCAAAATTATCAATAAAATCCAAGAACATTTTATTTATTTTTAGTGAGTGATATTTTTTGAACTAAATTATCAATTTTAAATAGATAACAGACACATTGAGCCATAACAGTAACACCGTGCATTGAATTGAGGTGAGACTAAATCCTACACACCTCAAATAACTTATGGACCATTTCCCTGAAGTATCAAAATAATTAGAATATAATTTATCAGTCATACTTATCACACTATGTGTCGGATTGAGGTTTGGATGATTCATACACATCCCAAAGTCTCAAAACAATCTTAACTTCCAATGTTACCACGTTTCCATATTCTTTCTACGTCTAACTTTCAATAATTCATCTCTATTGTATGTTCTTAACAGAAAAACCATTCTCATTGTTGAAATTCAGAAGACTAGAGGCTTTCAAAAAAGAGAATGGTTTTTCAACTATGAATATAAAATCAATATGCAGTGTTGGAATATCGACCACCAAAGTCAATGAAAATATAAATCATCATAACATTGGAAGAAAGAATCATCTCATCTCTTTTGTGTCTTGTTTTATATAGTTTTAAGAAAAATATGACGTTACAAAAGATCTATGAAAAAATATAAATAATTATGAGATAAAAATGATAATGAAATTAACTTTAAAATAGTAGGTAAAATTTTGGAAAAATTAATTAAATAAGTAAGTATAATTTACCTTTTCCAGATATTTGTATGAATTTTTGACGCATTTACTTTTCCTCATTATCATAATTGTAGGCTCAATTAAAAGAATCCACTTGTACAAGAAAACAATTATTATATGAGTAATAATGAAAGGAAATAAATTAATCATATATATGAAATAATAAATTAATTATATGGATAATTATTTTACTATGAAAACATTTTTGACAATAGGGTGGTGCTGATGGTAAAGTAATAATGATGATAAAAAAATTAGATCTCCCCAAACAATCAATCAATGATTGAGGAGGATGAAGATAAAATAAGACACATTGGATTGATGCATTGAATAATATGAGATAAATTAATTATATCATATTAGGTTCATAAAATATTAATTTTTTATAATAAATAAAAAACTTCGAATAAGATATTCATTATCAATGGTGAATGTCTCCCATTTGTGAGAATTATATTGATGGAAATCAGAGATTCCGATGGGTGGAAGTAAAAAAAATGTTAAAGAATGAAATGTTTTTACATGGATTAAAATAACAGATATATAGTTTTTATTATACATGTGATGAAAGAAATGAAGTAATTTGTAAGAAGTATTAATGAGTGGGTTATCATTTCATAGATGGATATATTTTTATCAACTCCAAGAAATAAAAGAAATGATGAAATAAATGAATAAAATGACATTGGTGATCATATTTTTTTGGTGAAAACTCGAAGGAGTAAGTCTCTACAAAGAACCAGATTGTTTCCCAAGTAGAGCCTAAATAATCTGGAGAGACTGCCAATGATGATAATTAGATCAAATCTTTCATGAATAGATTTATCCGAAAAAAAACAATGTGACATGAGGAGATTGATCTGAATAAGAAAAATGATTTATTCTTACAGATTATGTTGTTGTAGATGTTGTGGAAATAAATGTCCATTAGTTTAAAAATAAATTATTTTTTAGATAAATTTTTGTCATAATTTTTTAAAACTGTTAACAAAAAGTTTGTGGCAATGTATTTTAATGAAACATTTTTTTATGTCATGTAATTGAGATGGTCACGTCTTTGAGAAATAAAATTACCACTAGGACATAAAAAATGGTTTTATTATTATGTTATTAAACCATAAAATTCATTAGAATTATGAATCCACAATGAAAATAGCATGTAATTAAATTATTAAATCCAAATTAATAAATCTTACTTAATGTGGGATTCAAATGGTGTAATGATTTTATCCATGAAAAATAACTTGTATTTCAAAAAATACATTATATTAAAATTTATTAATTATATTTACATCAATTAGTGTTAAAATTATATTTTTTTTGAAAATTAGTTAAATCTAGTTGTATATGATTTTTTATTGAATGATTGAAAATATTATTTAAAATTTTAATAATAGTAAACATTTCCCATTAAATAAGTTACTTTTCAATGAAAATATCAAATTTAGAAAAATATTGATCAATCCTAAAGTATTAAGAATAATAAATTATATCAACAATGTACTCTTCTTATACACCATGTAATGAAACAATATTTTGTTTCTTAAAAGACCATGATGTTGAGGTATTTCTTAGAAAATAAATCATTCTAATTGTTTATTTTATTACTATATTTACACAATCAAAATCAAAATATTAATTACGTTTTATCTCAAAATCATTTTTATCTCTATAATATTGTCCTTGGATTGTAGAATCTTACACCTATTTCATTTTTTCTTTTTATTTAATTTAAGTCAAATTATTTAAATTCAAATTGAAATATTTCAAAAATAAAAACTGAAAACATTATATTTTTTCCAGAAGTAGTTAAATAAATAATTCAAAAAATAAAACATATATAATGTTCATAAAATTGATTCACAACATAATATAAGACCCCAAATATGTAAGATATTTCATCATCCAACTAATTGGAAATGCTATATTCCAAACCAATGTCAACACTAACCACTATATGGAAGAAATTTTCAAAATTTGATGATTAAAAAGATGTAGATGTCATGGAATATAGGTATTATAAGACTATTATACCTCACAACAACATGACCCAACATTCGGTTTGATATATTTCGAGTCTCACATTACAAATTTTTTCCCAATGAGACCCACATGATATCGAAGATGACGATACTTCAATATATCTAAAAAAATGAATTTTGAGTTATATTATTATATTACAGTGCAACTAGACAAGTTGGGATTCACAGATGTGCATTGAGAAGGTATTGTGGATAAACGGGGAAAATTAGAGATATTGAAAAACCTCAATTTTGTTAGAGTTATGGTTATGTCCAACCCTTTAATCACTCAAGACTTGGACTCAAGACTTGGAATAGTTGGAGCCTTGAATCTAGCTTAGATTTGAGCTTGGGTTCAACAACAATGAGCACCAATAGTCGGTCGCTTCCATGGAGTGTTTTGAATATCACAATCTAGTTCGTGAGGGTAGGGTTCTTAAAATATGTAGTGACACTTTTATCAGTGCTTCAAAAAAAGGGCTGAAAAAGAGACCTTTTATTAGCGCTAATTTAATAAGTGCTAATAAAATTAATGATTATCAGTGCTTTATTTTACACTGAAAAACACGTAAAATACATATTTTAAAAAATAATAATTTAAAAAAAATGTATAATTATTATATATAAATATAATACTTATAATAATACTTTTCTAAAATAATAATTTTCTAATTTTTTGAATATATAATTATTTATTTATAATTATATAAATACATTTATACAAATATTATTTATATATTTATAATTATAAATGTATAACATCAATATATATACATTTATAAATATTTTTTTAAAAATGTATTTTTAACATTATTAATGAATATTTAATATTAAGTTCACGCATATTGAAAATGAGTAAAATTGATTTATTAAATAAGTAAAATATTGATAAATTAGATAATATTGATTAATATCTATCATAAATATTTGATATATATTTAAATAAAGTTGAATATATATATTAAAAAAATAAAACATAGAAAATAAATATATATAAGATAAATAATATAAATTGATTAAATTCTAAAATAAATATTTGTGTGTGTGCGTATGTATATAGAAATGAATTAATTATGTATATTTGAAATCAATATAATACGTTTTATTATAAATTAAAAAATTAAATGACCTTAATTTATGTATGTTACTCGATGGAATTAGTAAATATTTATAATTCATATTAAAATTTAATTATAAACTTCACTAAATATATTAATATTTAATATAAAGCATAAATATTATTATTTAGTATATAAATCATATTTATATACATTAATATATATCTATAAATTTATTATATTATTTTTATTAACATTATCAATAATAATCTCATTAATTAAATGTTTAATATTTTTCTCAATTTAATTATTTTTATTTTTAATTTGTTTAAATTTTATTTTACATATATTTATATATTTAACATATATTATTTATTAGTATTTATAATTTATATATGGTATAATAAATTTATAAATTTTTATCAATAATTATTTAATTAATAAAATTTGTAATATTATTTTCAAGAAACTAATTTTTTATTAAATTATTTCATTTTATTTATTCAGAACTTTATCAATGATAAAAAATCACCAATAAATGATTACATTAGAATCACTAAAAATATAGTGCTAATAAAGGGTACCCTTTATCAATGCTAAAAATAAAACACCGATAAAGGTTTGAATTTATCATCACTTGCTTTATCATTGATAAAGATGTCATTTATCATCACTTTTTTCTAACACTGATAAATAACAGTGCTAATGACTGTCAGTTTTATAATAGTGATATTTGGAATAATAATAAATTATAATTTTGAATATGTTTAAAATTATTTTTTCTCAAAAGGATCAGTGAAACAGTTAATATTAACTATCATGATTAAGAAAAAGATGAGTTTACAAAGGGAGTAAAATTTAAATTTAAAGGAAAAAATGACTTGGAAACTTATACAACACCCATTGTCTAGAAATATATCAACCTTATACCTTCTAGGTTCTAGATTAGTCCATCATTGGGGCCTTGTGACCTGAAAAAATAATGTGTGTCATTCCCTCTTTAATGAAATTACAAGTGTGCCACTCACCCCACTTATAAAAGGCCTACCACTCTCTTCTCCAAGTCACACCTTCAAACCACTTTGGTTCGTCAAAGACCTATAAAAATAACTCTCCAACTTCAATACTCTCATTCTAGAAGACATATATTTAGAATAAATCCAATTTATGTGGTAATTAGTGAAAACCAATGGAGGATACCCAAAGAAGAGGTAATGTTCATCTAAAAGCATTTTTATTTTATTTCATCCTCAACCTCCTTAGTTTTATATTATACCATGATTATATATTAACCTTATTATCTTACATGTACATATATGTTTTTATTTTAATTGTACTAACTTCAAATTCATACACGTCCATCAAATGGGTTGCAAAATCATTATTCGTGTGTACGATGGACTACCACCAAACGAATCGACGTCGTTCGTTTTTTCATTACCACATTTCAAGTATGGGAATAATGATAGATTTATAGTTTCTATATGATATATATGATATTTATTATTATTTTTATTCTTCTTTAATTAGTATATTATACATACTTTTTTCTTTAAAATTTGTTTGAATATGATAATGTCGCTTGTGTGTACGACGGACTACCGCCTCACGAAATGATGTGATTCATTCACTATTTACATGGAATGTTTAAAGGATGATGAAAATAAATATATGTTATATATATGAAATAATAATTACCCTTTGAATATATATATGTAATTTAATATTATTTCTTTCAATGCGATAAGAAAATGGAATCAATGTTCATGCATACATATGACCTACCATCTCAATGAACGATGTATTTCATTTCCTACCACAAAATTATATAGACTACTATAAATATATATATATATATATATATATGTAATAAATATATTTGATATTTAAATCATGGTTTACATTCTTCAGGTGATTAAATAATGATCTAAGTAATAGTAATAATAAATAAAAAGTCAAAACATATTTAAAAAGCAAGACAATTAACACCCAAAACAATGAAAATAATGAAAGATTATTAAAAAATGGGTGATAAGATGTTATAAGAGGATCATATATGATATTGTAATTGTTAATGTGGTTATTTTATCATAAAATAAAATAATTCAAACCATTATACATGATTTTAAAGGGTTCTCAACCAATATGAATCATAAGGAAAAAGATTTCATCTCAATTTACATTACATTAAGAATTAATTGTTATTATGAACCAATTAACTATGAGGTGTATATACTGAAAATTTGACAAATAATATCATGACTAATTTATTATTCATGATATTTTTTGTTTTAATTTTTATTATTTATTCCAAGGGAATTTTATTTAAAAATTACTAAGTGATAATAGTTTTTGTGAAATTTCACTTTATTTTATGATTATTAAATTTCTCTTTAAACAATCACATTACTGTAGCCATTTTTAACTGAAAATTAAATTAATATTAAATATAAATTTTCCTGTACAGTTTATATTATTATTTCCTGAATCTTATTCAGTTTTTAGATATTGGGTTTACTTTGAATATTATTTGATTAACTGGGGAAATATTGATAGATTTTTATCCTTTACAAAATATAGATATATAACAAGGAAAATTGATTATGAATTAAAAATATTATTAACTATATTAATAATTATTTGGACATGTATTAAATGGTTTGGGTACTATATAAATTAAAACCATCGGTTCATCGTTAGTCTCATGAGATGAATCAGTTGGAAAAATCATATGAGTTTTTACCCACTATGGTAAAACCATCTTGTGAAAGGTCTTGACATTAAAGGTTCTATGTGCTTGAAAAAAATGATTTCTAATATTTAATAATTTCATTAATTGTGAATTCAATTATTATTATTTTCCCTGATTTTTTTCTATGACATTATCTATAGATGCATTTCATTCTTAGTTTTTTGGTTAAATTACATGTATTTCAATTATTTATTTTTTGATATTGATTATGACTTTTCCATTTATTTATGCTCTATGTCTGTTTAGTTTCCTACCAAGAAATATTGATTATGATTATTGATTCATTATAGATTCTTTTTTACTTAACCCTTTACTTATAATTTGATCTCTCCCTTATTTTGTTTCATTTCCCCATGATATAAAGATGAATTCTCAAAATGAGTTTCAGGTTGTTGTGCTATTACTTTTGTTATGTTTTATTATAATTTCTCAATGTCATATGGGTATCATGTATGTATTCTAGTTTTCCAAAAATATTAAACTATTCTATCCTTTGGGATTTTAATCTTCTATCTATGTGAATGTAATAATGTAAGGAATTATCTTCTGGATACTGGGATTGGGGTTGTTATAGTTGGTATTAAAAGAATTTTAGTTGAATCCATGGGAACTATATTTAGGAAAACATATATTAGGTAACATAACCCTAATATTTAATATGATTTTATGTATTCAAGAACATCCAAAATTTTTGGTAAGGTATATATTATATGGGTCTTACTAGAAATAGATCCATATCTAGATATTACAAGTGGATGTGGTTCTGACACAAATGTATCTATAGGGTAATAACTCTGAAAATGGTGTGTGAGGATTAAATTAATATTAATAAAGTACATGAAAATGGGTCTTACTATGAAAATGGTTTAACAAACTCAAAGGATACACTTAGGATAATTTATATTTTCATTAAAACCCATTATGGAGTATTTAAAAGTAAAAATATCCCTAAAGAAACCAAAGATTATGATTCTGAGATTAATAGTGCATAAATTTTAATTTAGGTTGAGTGTTACACCATATTTGGAATTATACATTATGATTTAAAATTCACAACTTTATGAGATAAATCAGTATATATCATTATATAGAAAAAATGTATGGAAGGAAGAATAGTATCAATACTCATGGACAATGTATAGATTTATATGCTTATGAGACCAATAAAATTGGTATTGGAATAGAGAAAATTATGGCTATATTAGGGACGATTATTTAGGTTATAAAAAATAACCTTTCCTAGATAGAGAAACTTGTTCCATAGTGAAATTTTCCCTAGTTGGACTTCTTTATGTTATACAAACCCCCATCTTTTATTAGCACTTCTAATCCAATTATACCTGAGAAATGGATTAAGACTATAGAGAATATATTTTTGGATTTCTGATGCATTAAAAAGGAAAAAATTATACTTGTCATTTATGCTCTCAAAAGTGTTGTTTACCAATAGTGGTTTGTCATCCAGAATACATGGGAGGAGAAAAAATATAACTCATACAATGGAAAATTTTTTAGGAGAAATTCATAAATAAATATTTTCCCCATGAGAAATAAATTGAGATTAAGAGAATTTTATTTATCTTAAATAAAAATGATGAAGGAATTTTCATTGATTATGAATATAACTTAAAAGGGTTATCTAGGTATTCCACATACTACATATTCAACAGAGAGTGTAATATTGATCCTATTTTAAGGGATTAAGACAAGTCTCTAAAGGGCGTTAATACCTCAATTTTTTCATACAATTAAATATTTTTTTTGTACCAACATTAGAGATAATTATTTATCAAGATCCTATATATTAAAGAGAAATAAATATAAGAATAAGTCATCCGAACACCATGAAAAATGAAATTCATCAAATAAGAAGATAATGATGACGATTTTCCTACAGTGAGAGAATTGTGGAAGGAATCACCCTGGGAAATGATTTAAGGGCATGGGAGTTTGTTAAAAGTGTGGGGAAAAGGATTATCATGTTAAATAATGTAATTTTAAGGATTAAAACCTTTATATTAAGTGATAAAACTGAAAGCAGAATCCTAACTATGAAAATTAATTCCCCAATCATCAAGGGGATCTTTTACAGAAGAGACCAATGAGAGATGGAAAAGATTATGATATCACTATAGCTAAGGTATAAGTATCCAATGATGTAGTATAAGGTACATTAATATGATATTTTAAATTAATACAATGATTTATTTTATCCTAGATCACCACACTCTTATATCTACCTAGTTTTCCAAATAAAAATATATATTTCACTTTTGATTTAATGAGGGAGTTGTCAGCAGAAAATCCTATGGGAAAACTCTTAGGAAATAAATATGTGTTGGAAATTCCCTATTATGACACATAAACATGCTTTATTTTTTATTCTTATTTTCATACCTATGATTAAATTTGATATAATACTCGATATGGATTGTATTTCAAAGTACGATTCCAAAATTTAGAGCAAGAAGAAAGAAAATATGATTTGTGAGGAATATGTAGAATTCATTACCTTTATAAATGAAACATCATAAAATTATTCTTATCTATATCCACCCCACTTGATCTACTAAATGAAATTATTATGGATTAATTGGACAAAAAATATAAAGATGAATAATTTAACATTCAAATTGAGGATGTACCTATTTTACATGAATACTTTGACGTATTCCCCAAATAATTACTTGGACATACCCCAAAGCATGAATATGAGTTTTACATTAATTTAATCTCTTACCCAAGACCAATATCAAAGACTACCTATATAATTGACACTATGTAATTTGTGGATTATAAGAAACAACTAAAGGATTTGGGTAATGAGGGATTTATTCACCATAATGTTACAACATGGGGATCCCATGTTCGCTTTGTTAAGATGAAAGATGGATCCATGAGGTTGTGTATTTATTATAGAGAAATCAATGATATTATGATAAATAAAAATCATCCTCTACCTCACATTTATTACATATTTTTCTGGGTATCATCAATTGGGAGTAAAGAAGGATGTTCATTTTGTTGGAAAAATTGTCTCTAAATACGGAATCTCTATTGATATATTAATAAAAAGGAAACTAGGGAATGGACTACACCAACAAACATAACAGGTATATAGTTTCATTGGTTTGGTAAGTTACTATTAGAAATTCATTCATAATTTTATCTGATTGGATAACCTATTAAAAAAGATTCCCCATAAAGGGGTTAAGTTTTTTGGAAAAAGGAATCTGAATTTTTTTTGATGAACTAAAGAGGATATTGGTCAATGCTCCAATTTTGACTCTACCATCTGGAAGGTATGGGTTTGTGATATATAGTGATACATCAAAGAATGGAATTACTAATTTCCTAATGAAAAAGGTTAATGTTATTTCTAATGTATCAAGGCAATTGAATATTCATGAATAGAAATAAAAAACTCATGATATTGAGTTGAAAGATGTGATATTTTATTTGAAGATATGGTGACATTTTATATATGGTGAAAGATATGAGATATACATGGATTATAAAATCCTTAAATACATATTTTCATGGAAATATATCAATATGAAAAAAAGGAGATGGCTCGAGCTACTCAAGGATTGTGATTTCTCAATACACTACCACCCAGGGAATGAAAATATGGTAGTGGATTCATTGAGTAGGAAAGATCATGGAATTCTGACTCAAATGAGTAATGGGTTGGATCATAGGTTCACAGATCTATTAAATATTGATATGGGAATTAATAAGTAAGGGGAGACATAAATCATTTTTTAAATTATTGAAGAACCATATTTATTAGAGAATAAAAAGGATTATCAATCTGATATTGAGAACTTTCAGAAGAAAATTAAATCATCGAATAATGGGAAATTAGTAGATTTCATTTATGAAGATAGTGTTCCAGAATTTGGAAAGAGATTCTGTGTTCCATCAACACCTGATATAAAAAGGGAATTGTTGGGCAATGCTCATAGCTAAAATTTTCTCTATACACCCTGGTAGCACAAAAATGTATAAGGATTTGGGGGAACATTTTTGGTGAGATAACATGACGTAGAAAATTGTTGATTATGTGTCCAGAAGTTTTACTATTTAAGAAATGAAATATTTGAAAAAAAATCATAAATTATTCATGAAACCTCATCATATTCTTATGTGTAAATAGGATTAAATTGCTATGAACTTTTTCCTAAGACTAGTAAATACTTTTATAAATAATAATTCAATATGGGTTATCATTGATCACCTAACCAAATATTCACATTTCATTATAATAAGATATTATATACCTCTTTAAAACCATGAAAGGATATATATTATTTAATTTTTAAGACATCATTGTTCTCATATATCAATTTTTTCTAATCAAGATTCCAATTTTATATTGAAAATTTGGAAGAGACTTCAAAAGACTCTCGATACTGAACTTCATTTCAGAACCTCCTACCATCCTCAAACTGATGGGGAGTCTAAAATAACTCTTAAAGGAATGGAAGGCGTGATGACGTCATTCCCACTTGACATTAATGGTATGTGGGATCTTTATTTACCAATGGTAGAGTTTTCCTATGACAATAGTTTCCATTAAAGTATTCAAATGGAACCGTATATAGCATTATATATAAAGAGTTGTTACACAAAAACTTATTTGGATGAAGTTTATGAAGTAAAACTTGTAGGCCAATTATTTTTTAACATAATACAATGAAGGTAAAATATATTCAAGATCACATAAATGAAACTCAAAGTAAACAACGGATTTAAGCCAATAATAAGTGGAAATATTTCTAATTCCAAGATAGAGATCATGTTTTCCTAAAATTATATTCATATAAGGGTATTATATGTTTTTTTAATAAAGGGAAACTGAGACCCGTATATATCAAACCCATTGAAATTTTTAAGAAAATTGGAGTTTTGGCTTACCATTCAAAAATGTTGTTGAACCTATAGAATGTACATGATTTGTTAAATATATCTTTTCTAATAAATTACATGCTAGACCCAACACATGGTCTCACCTCTTATTAAATTAAGTTAGAGCATGATCTATCTTATTGTGAAGAAACCATATGGATTATTAAAACTAGAGTGAAAGTATTGAGGAATAAAATGACTCATCTAGGAAAGGTAATCATGGGGAGTCAAAAAATGGGGGAAATAACATATAAAACAAATTATATTATAAAGAATAAATAACCTCAACTTTTAGAAGCTAATAGCCTGGAAATTTTTAGGTTGAAATTTTTGAAGGAGGGAAGAATGTAACACCCTAATAATTTAAAATATATTTTTCTTATAATAAATTTAATTTCATGTATAACTTTAATTACATGAAATAATGAAATAATAAACATCATTTTTAAAATCATAATTTCTAAATTATATTCCTGTAAATTTTTGTTTGTTTTTTGAGAAATTTCATTTTTTGATGAATAGTGAAAATAATGGATTTGAAATATAAACTGCCATTTTGGGTAAATAATTTATAATATAAAATTATATTTTTAATTGGTTTTAAAGTAAAAATTGGTAAATAATACATCCATTAATAAAATTTAGGTCATTGGAATTATTGGGAATTCATATATTATTATTATACATGAGATTTTTTCTATGATATTATCTATTGATGCATTTCTTTATTAGTTTATTGATTAAATGGAATGTGTTTTAGTTATTTATCATCCCATTTTTATTATTCATTATCTACATTATTTGTGATATGATTTTTTAGCTATCTACTTTTCCATATTGATTATTATTATTGATTCATGATATCTTCCATTGTACTTAACCCTTATTGGGCATTTGATCTCACCCTTATTTTATTTCCTTTCCCCAAGATATAAAGATGAATTTTTTGAATGATTTTCAAGGATGCTGATATTTTTTAAATTTTTATGCATTATTTTATTTTCCCAATATAATATTGGCATCATGTATATAATTTGGTTTTCCAAAATTGCAAAACTATCTAGTACTTTGTGATTTGAAGATTTTATAGATGCCAATGTAATAATGTAAGGCACTGAATCCAGGATACTGGGTTGTGTTCATTACATAAATCATTAAAAACAAAATAAGGTTCTCCCCAATTCCAAGGGAATTAAAAGAGGAAGTGGGTAAGAGGTGTTTGGCCCATGCATATGTGAGGGAGGAAGATGATGGTATATCCTATTAAACAATTGGGAGGGAAAATAATTCATTTTCAAAATTTTAGAGGGTCACATGGTTATCCAAACCAAGAACCAACCATGAATCCTTTACTATACAAGGTTTCCACCCTCATTAAATTGGTTCATATAAGTGGTGAACGTTTATCTAACCCCAATCCAATACAAGACACATGGTTTCTTATAAAATATATATGGTTAACTCTTAGTCGTGTCCTAACCATAAATTATAATTATGATCTTTAGAAAATTTACTAAAAACATCATCACATATAATGTGCTTCATGGTTTCCCCTAAACCATGCACAAAAAACTATGCACCAGGTCACAAATCATCGAAAAATCCAAAATTTCACCCAAATATCCTGATACTCATCCAATCACTCAAGGAATATCTCATTCCTCAAAATCTATAAAAAGGAATCAACATATAATGACACAAATCACATAACTTTAAACTGAATATCAATTCTAAAAATTGACCATGCTTTATAATTTCCAAAATTAAAATTTATTTTAAAATTTATAACTCACAATGAGATAGGTTTTATAGAACATGTATAATGAATTTATCAAAAATTGTGAAACCTCCATTAACTAATCCATGATATCCCATATCACATCACCACCAATATGAGATCTTGGTAATCTTATCATGAATTTCATTATCAAATCATCCCACTTCTATTTGAGAATGGGTAATTTATAACGTAAACTTTTTGGTGTCCGATTCTCATCCTTTACCTGTATAAAATTAAATTTTAATTAAATAAACCCCATTATGTTCTTATTCATCCTAATCGACCATAATTTCATTTTAATATCAGTATACATATTATTAATCCCTAGGTGAACATCCCATCATGAAGCATGTCAATCCTAAATTACATCCTCATGTATTCTCAAAGGTATTACCAGAAAACACTAAGCATATAGAACCTCATTGGATTATAGGGACCAATTAGGTGAAATAACCTTGTGATATATATTTCCCTCATCAATAAGCAATTTTATTTATATAACTGACTCTCATTCACTATATCAGGAGAGTGGATGTAATAATTATGGACATCATGTTTGGTCTACCATGAACTCCTAAGAATAAATGCACATATCAGTGAAGAGACTCATCATTTATCACTCACTAATAGATATATACATCTCCTATGCCTAAGTCTCTATGACCAATTCGTCATACCTGATATTCCCCTTCCCATGGTTATACGCTATCAAAAATTCAAATGATTATAACTTTGACACACCTCATATACTAAAGGTGAAGATCCCTCTATAAAAATATATAATTGGGGCTTTTATGGTTGGTTTATACCATAAATATCTCACTGAAAAGATAATTAAGTTTTCATCTCATCATGTGAAATAAGGAATCCAACTCTAGATCATGTGTGAGTTAGTTTTTCTCATGTGGCTTAAACTATTTGGATCATTAAGTGACCACTCACTTATCTTGAATCACAATTTCACCAAGACTAACTCTTAAAGGACAAAAATACATTATATACACGTTATTAGGATTATGTAAGATCAGGATCAACACAAAATTCAATCTCTCACTTAGCACCTAAAAGTATCTCTCACAAGAATCAAACTAGAGGAACTTCACCTCCTTTGTGGTCAAGGCCATCATCATCACTTACAAATATGATAAATCCTAGATGAGTTGTTAGTAGTAACTTATCAAGCCTAAGAAAATTAATATCTTAAAGATTTTTTTTGGTCATTAACAGGAAACCATATCTTGAACCTTCGCTATGTCAAATAATATATCCACCTCATATATCACATTCCCTAAAAATATTACCACACTTATCTAGAACTTATGCTTCAAGATATTAGCATATAACTGATTCACCCTCAATTTACATAAAATTTTATATAAAGTAAAAGTTTTCATCTCCATTTACTAAGAGTAACCCATAAGATCATAAATAAGTGACCATCAACGAGTCCAAATAATAGTATAAGTCCTTATTAATCGAGGATAGAATTACTATCAGTGTGTTCCCAGCTCGAGAAACCTCATAATATACCCATATAGGTTATAAATGGTCCTAAATTAAATACATGTAATTTTAGAAGGCCTCTCCCACAACTACTGGTAGCCTAACCTCATAGAAATATTATAAAACTAATTGGATCCTCTCATATAATAAAACAAGTCATAAATATTTAAAAGGGGATATATTGGTTATTAATCAGCACCTAATTCCACCTCTATTAATCTTCATATAAATAAAATGATACATTCTCATTCTTGAAAAAATAGGAGAAATCCAAGAGGATGTGCTCGTATAAATGAATCCCTTAAACTCCAAACCAACTAGCGGTTCCATGATCTCTCACTGCTCTAAAAGAACAATCCAATAATCTAGAATGGATATGGTCATTGTACTAAACATAAGATCAGTTATGAAATCCATCTCACACTTGGTTGTAAAAATAGAAAAATAATCAAGAAACATATCTCAGAACTAATGAATAGTAGTAGAAGACACTACATTGAAATTCACCTCATATCTTTGATAAACACTAACAAACTGGTTTGTAATCATCCTTAGATATTGATTTCTAGGTCCCAAATGGCCTATAGGAAGATCCCACTCTCTAATATAGGTATAATTTTTATCCTCTAAGGACATAAAAGTTACTCATATAAGATAGTGGTTTATGTGAGCTCAATAAATATTTAAATAATCCATCTTTGTGATCATATAGGAATTATTCATATCAAACATAAATAATTCACAGAGTAATGTATGCCAATTGATCACAATGGTATACTCTAGACACCTCTAGACACCCTATGATTGCACCACTAAGGTGTGTCAATAAACCAAACCCTATATATATATTGTATAAATAACCCTATATCACTATAAAAATACTTGAATATAATGTATTTTTATGCATTCATATCAAATAAAGCAAAAACATGGGTCGGTTCCACAAGAATCATACATCTAATTATAGATAGAACACTTCCCTTCGTAGAATTAAGATTCTCAATGAAATGAAGTTGGCTAGAACCCTATCCCTAAGATCCCATAACCTAACTTCCCTGAGGTACATTTCCTTTTTTTTCACTACTGCTGCTATGTAATATGATAACCAACATGACTTGAATAGCTAAAGGACTACAAATTTTTCAGATATTATTTCCCTTTAGTCCTTCCCCTAAACCATAGGTTTGAATAGATTCACAATCGATATTCAGTCATTGTGAAATTTAACAAAACCGTTTCATGTTCTATAACTCCCCATGGTAGAAAAACTCCTTCGACAGGCAATAACAATCAGTTTGAGCATACCCATGGTGTCTGCACTGAAAATACCAGAATACGACTCTCCCTATTAGAGGAAAGGACAAACCAGTTCTCTGGTTTCTTTTCTTGTCATCACCCTAGTGAGACTACTCAAATCATAGCTTCTTACTTCTTGATGATCTGATCTTGGTCACAACAAAAGAATATTGTTTCATAGTTGAGAAATCCTTGATCCGGCTCTTCTCAACAATTAAGTCTTGATTCATGACCTCTAAAAGGAATGTTAGCCGGAATATTTTAAATTGGGAAAGAATAGAGTTCCTTATGTGATCCCAAAAATTATTTACTCTAGTAGCCTCATCATCAACCAACATAGGTGTGAATAGTAGAATATCATTTAATAGAGAAGTATGTTTCATCACTGGCATTCCCCCTATACAAAATTCATAAAATCCCTTGATATGTTAACCTTTAGAGTCTCTTGGTTGAAGTGCTCCTTGAAATAATACTGAAAATCCTTCCGAATCCACCACACATGTTTTTCTTCCTAGACCAGAATGTATCACAAGTGTTTTTTTGGTGCCCAAATCATATATGTATCATGATACACCTACCTCTCAGGGTATTTTTTAAGGGAATAAAAAATTGGCTACATAGAATCAACACAAAACTCAGCTATTTATGGTCCACCATCACCCAATAAGAGTAGTATATTTTATAGTTCAAACCCATGATTCAAGTATGTCATGGTTGGCCTATCCCTCAGTAAACAATGCCTCATAGACTTTAATACGAAGAGAATAATCCCTCTGAGATACTAATAAATAGTGGGGATTGGTGTAATAGGTGACTCTTGGCCTACTACAGGTGGGGCATACTCATCCACACACTAGCTAAAGTGAAGGTCATCCTAGTGGAATATGGATCCATATAATTACACGAACATGACTCATAATATATTTATATCATAGATATAATATCATAGTTTGTTATAATAAATAATAGTAATATGTCACTCTACCCCCAAACGCACTCCCAATGATATAAGGGTCTCCAAGAATAAGGCATCAGTCTAGTCTAACCTACGCATTCCCGAGCCAGCTATGGCCTCACAAGGGTCCTATAACAGTCATATAATTTCAAATTATCATTTAATAATTATATGTTCATCAAGTATATATTCACTAATAAGTTATATATAAAAACTATATATAAGTTTTTATTCACACTTTAAGTAACTGAAAACTAAATATTAACCAAAATATAAATCACAGAAAAGAAATAAAATTTCATCCAAACCCTAAATTCCATGAATGATACATGAACACACTCCTCTTACAACCCTACACCAAGAGTAAAAACCCATAAATAATAAATCTATAACAAAATTAATCAACTAGAAAATTAACCCAATAGTAAAATAAAAAACCAGGAATAATATTCTCATCCCTGGTAACTTGGGATTCTCTCATATGTGGGTTTGATAATCCTATAAAAATATATTTACCAAGTCCTATAAACATACTATCAACTATCTATCATTTACAAGATAGTAATATAAAAGAAAAATATTTCTCTAATACCACTTTGTAATATACATTATCTGGTTCACCTTCATTGTGACCATACCAGAGTAGTATGTACCTCAGGTATGCCTCCAAATATGTCAGAGGCTATAGGCCAATGGAAATGGTTGATATATATCACATGGAGAGACTACAACCACAGGTTTAGATAACCACAAACACAATGGAAGAAATATCATTAACTATTCATCCGAACAAAAGGGAATTAAAATGATAGATATCCCTGTTAAATGCCATTAAATAGTAAAAAATAATACATTCTATATACCCATGGTTTGAATACACACCTCAAGGATGAACAAAATATCAATTCATATATATAAATAAATTTAAATTAGTTGGCTACATCAAATATCACTAGTTTAATGATTGATTACCATAATAATTCATTAAGGTAAATGATCCATAACCTAACCTGTATCGAAGTAATATAAGTCATAATTGGTGAACAAGGCATCGTCAATCACAGGAAGATGATAAATTACCATTTTCAAATTTAAGAGGATGATATACCACCACCTTATAGCTTGGGTGGATGAGTAATCACTAAACCATCCCATCTGGGTGGATGATATATCACTGGTATCACCCTCAAAGTGAAAGACATACCCCAATATCAAGTCCAAAATTAGAGGGATCACGATTAGTATTTTCTTTAGGTTGATTATGATCTAGTGGAATCACATATCAAGTGTTCTTTACACCACCAGTATTAACTCTAAGGTGTACATCATACCACTAGAATAAGTCCCCAAGTGGAGGATGTACCATAAGGAAAACTCTCTTAATAGGAAAAATATCTACAAATGAAAGTTCTCAAGGGGTTTATATATCACTAATACATTATTCAAAAGTTATTTAGATTCTAATATTTTATTATTATCTCAATGAATCATAGATCACTAACACTCTTTAGGGACTGATGAGAATCCACAAACCTGCCTGAAGTCATTAGTATACCTCTGGTGCACCAAGGTGGATATGATGCCACCACTAATTAACTTTAGTTGGATGGATTCCACCTTATAACAAGAATCCCCAAAAAATTAATTATACATCACTAAAATTCAACTAAATATATTTATAAGCATTAATCAAATCAATGGTTATGCTAATAAGTTTTTAACCCTTGACAAAGTCTTGGTATTTGTTCATCCTAACTATAGAGTAGTTCATAATCAATAAATTACTCACTAAGGAATACTCAAGGGGGATGAACTATGCCTCTAGGGTTGTTTATTAGTCAAATAAACCCATCATGTTTTCAAAATCAAGGTTTCAAACTCATTTCCATATAAAATTTTGTCATTAGAGAGCAAAGTTGTTGGTGCATGCCACTCATAGACCACACACAACCTTATAGAGTTCCATTAGTTCCATTAAAATTTAATAAAACCAATTTAATTAAATTTTAGGGTGTATACAAAAAAGAATAATCTCCCATGTTTCTTATGATGTACGCATGTTATAAAAATTTTATCAAGTAACCAAGAGACTTCCTACCTGGGACTAGTAGTGTCTAACTCTTCCAAAACCACACCCACTACTAAAAAATAGGTCATTAACAATTCTAGAAGTGTCATTTATCTGTTATAGTAATGTGATGACTACATGAGGAAGGTTAAAAGCTCTGGTCTATAATCAATGCTGATAAAGGGGTCCTTTATTGGTGCTAAAAAGCACTGATAAATAGATCCACTATCAGCGCTTTTAAAAGTGATGAAAAAGTTACCATTTATCAGTGCTTATAGAAGTGTTGAAAATTGACCTTTTATCAATTCCTATATAAGCATTGATAAAGTATACATTTATTATAACTTTTAATAGAAATGATAAATGTGTTCTTTATCATTGCTTTTAAAAAGGGATAATAAAGGTCCATACTACAGTGTTTTGTAACAACACAATGTAGCACCAGTACAATGTGTTCTAACAGCACACAGCGATGACAGAAACACACCATATGAAAAAAACAAGTCCCAACACAATATTTTTAAAAAATGAAATTTATAACACAATAAAAATAGAGAAACTCTATATTAAATACATTTCAAACATTTTTTTATACAATTACAGAAATACAGATTATTACATACATTCAAAAACATCAATGTTTCATTGTATTTTAATCCTAACCTGACTCATGTTATTTCCAACAAAACACCCCTGATCAAGAAAAATAATTCACTTGTATAAGAAAAAAATTCTTATGTTAGTAATAATATAATGATATAAATTAAGAGAATGTGTTAATTTTACTAATATTGATATATTTTTTTTATTAAAAAAGACACAATTGGAGTCATACCGATTACACCGTGCATCAGATTATGGTGTAGATGATTCCAAAATGTCTAAAATGACTTCTGGATAACATTCCAAAATTATCAAATTAATCTAAATGTGTTTTCTCAATTTTGAGTACGTCATTTTTTTTACTAAAATGTCATTTTAAACTGAAAACATGCACTTTTGACTCATTTAAATCAAATATTATATTTTTTTGATGTGAAATGAATTAATACACATCAAAAATGACTTATGAATCATTTTCCCAAATTATAATGAAAATCTGAGTGGGTTTGATCAGTTTTCAATGAGTGACACTTTTTGAACTAAAATATCAATTTTAAACTCATAATAAAAACTTTGAGTCATACTGGGATCATTGTGTATCAGATTGAGGTGTGGATGATTCCTAAATTTCAAAAATTACTTATGGATCATTTTTGTAAAGTATAAAAAATATATGATTGTGTTGTATTGGTTTTGAGTAGGGTAGTTTTCCCTTTTACTAAAATTGATGACACTTTTATATAAAAAGGATGCACTTTGAGTCATACTAGTTACACCATGAATCATATTGAAGTGATAATGATTTATACACATCCCAAATGACTTACAGATCATTTTCATTTTTTATCAAAGCATTATGAATGTTTTTTTTCAGTTTGAGTAAGTCAATTGTATTTTTTACTAAAATGTCATTTTAAAGTAGAAACATGAACTTTTGACTCATTCTGATCACATAATGTATTGGTTTGATGTGAAATAGATTAATGCACCCAAATATGACTTCTGAATCATTTTCCCAAATTATAAACAAAATATAATCATGTTTTACTGGTTTCTAGTAAGTGTCACTTTTTGAACTAAAATATCATTTTTAAACTGATAACTGACACTTTGGGTCATACTGGGCACATCGTGTATCATATTTAGGTGAAGTTGATTAATAAAAATAAAAAATTAATTATGGATATTTTTCATAAATTATCAAAACAATTTGAATGTTTTTTCTTAGTTTTTATTAGGATTTTTGTCTATTTTACTAAATTTGATGAAACTTTTAATAAAAATGCATGTTGAGTCATACTGGTCACACAATGCATTAGATTATGGTGAAGATGATTCTTACACATCCCAAATGACTTATTGATCATTTCCCTAATGTATCAAAACAAACAACATGTGTTTTCATGGTTTTGTGTACCTCAATGGTCTTTTTTACTAAAATGCCATTTTAAAATTGAAACGTCCACTTTGACTCATATTGATCACATTATGTATCAAATTGAGGTGTGGAAAATATCTACTCATCAAAAATGACATATGGATCATCTTACAAAAGTATTTAAACAATTTTAATGTATTTTCTCAGTTTTGGGTAGGTTAGTTGGCCTTTTTACTAAAATTGATGTCAATTTTAAATAAAAAACATGCACTTAGAGTCATACCGGTCACATCGTGCATCAAAATTAGGTGATGCTAATTGATTCACATCTAAAATCACATATGGATCATTTTACTAAAGTATCAAAACAATTTTAATGTGCCTTTTAATTTTTGAGTAGTTCGGTTTTTTTATAAAAATTGAAATCAAATTTAAAAAAAGATGCACTTAGAGTCATATCGATCACACCATGCATCAGAATGAGGTGAGACTGATTTATGTATTTTCCAAATGAGTTATAGATTATTTTTCAAATGTATCAAAACAATATGAATGTGTTTTATCAGTTATGAGTATGTCACTTCTATTTAGTTACTAAAATGTCATTTAAAACCTAAAACATGCAATTTGACTCATATATATCACAACTTGTAAAAATTTAACATGAGACAGATTCCTACATGTTAAAAATGATTTATGAATCAATACCATAAATTATCAAGCCAATATGAGCGTGTTTGCTTAGTTTTCAATGAGTGACACTTTTAAAATTTAAATATTGATTTTATGTTGTTAGTAGACACATTGAGTCATATCAAGAACCTCTTGTATCAGATTGAGGTGTTTCTAATTATTACACTTCAAAAATTAATTATGGATCATTATAATAATGTTTAAAAATGATCTAAATATTTTTTTCATAGTTTTGAGTATGTCAGGAGTCCTTTTTTCTAAAATCAATGTCATTTTTAAATTAAAATTAGTACTTTGAATCATAACGGTCACATCCTGTGTTGTATTGAGGTTTGGATGATTAATACATGTCACAAAGTCTCAAAAAATAATAATTTTCAATGTTACCATGATTTACATAGAAATTAATTTTCGAACTGCCAGCACTGCATGAGCATCTTTGAACAAACCACATCAACTTGAAAACAAGAGTCCACCAATATAAGAAAAAAATTATCATGGTTAATAATAAAAATAAATAAATAAAACATTTATATGAAATAATAAAATAATTATATGAACAATGATTTTACTTAAAATATCAATATTAACTCTATGATTGAGTAGTGTAGGGAAATTTATGGAATGTGATAAATGTCAACACTGTAGGGGTGAACGGTTTTGAGGGGGAAGAAGTCTGTGGATGTTTTGGTGCAGAAGGACAAGATAGATGAAAAAACCACCCCATGTCGAACAAAATAATCCAGCCGTATAATAAAAATATTATGATGTGAGTAATAATAAAAACAAATAAATGAAACATAACTATGAAATAATAGATTAATTCTATAAAAAATGATTTTATTAAGAACGCATCAATATTACCTTTCTAAATGAGCATAGGCAACATTATTTATCTTCCAACAAAGGTAGTAGGGATAACCTGAAAGAATGTGATATATGAAGCACTATAGGGGTGAAACGTTTTTGAGGGAGAATAATTATATGGAAGTTATGATCTAGAAAGGCTCAAAATATGGGCATAACTCCCCAACATACACAAAATAATCCATCTATATAATAAAACAATTATTATGTGAGTAATACAAAAAAATAAATTAAACATCAATATGAAACAATAAATTAATTACATGGACAATGATTTTACTCTAAAAACATTAAGATTAACTATGTAATTGAGAAGAGGTGGCATCGTTTCTCTTACAGCAATGCCAGTGGAGAAAATATTAAATAATGTGACAAATGAAACATTGTAGGGGTGAAAAGGTTTTTAAGAAGAATAATTATATGGATGTTTTGGTTCATAAAGGCATCAAATATAGACATACCACCCCAAATCGAACTAAATAATCCACCTGTATAAGATAAAAATTAATACGTGATTAATACTAAAAAGAAATAAATTATTCATGAATATAAAACAATACAATAATTCTATAGACAATGATTTAACTATGAAAACATCAAGATTACCTCAATGATTGAGTAGATACAGTATCATTGATCTTCTTGAAGATGCATGAATATGGATAGAAATATTCTAAAATAAATGAACTTTATAAGGAATAATGAAAAACTAAATCAACATTTCATTATATAATTTTTCAATAAAATAGGGAAAGTATATCATAACATTTCATTTACATATTTCCAAAGGGTTTCCTTCATAGTTGTTTGTTCTTCCACGATATTGGTAACATAATCATGTGTAGAAGACATTTTATTCATGAGTAGTAATACATTTAATTTAGATTATTTTAAGGCAACAAAGAACAAATAATATTTTGAGGAAAAACATAATATATTAAAAAACACATTTACCTTATCATTGAACTGTCTTTATTTTTTTAAAGGTTTTGAGGATTCGATTCCTCTATAAAGAATCCAAATATACACTTTGTTGTCCCCTCTAACATATAAGACATTATCTACATTGGGACTAACATAAAATAACTGTTATTTCCAAATAAAAGGGTCATCCTCGATTGAATTTTTATATTACTTGACATTTGTTTTAGTATCTACTAGGACAATTGACTAATTGTTTTTTTCAGATCAGATACATAAAATACATGTAGTAATGGTGATGCAATTATGAAGGGCTCATCTTTTTCCCCTTCCACACAAAACTTCACCTTCACAAATCCCATTCCATCAACATTCACTCCATTTATATTGTCAACACATTTGCAACATAAAATACTCACTTAAAATGTTGTATAATCCAACTCGTATATCTATTGGATAATGAAAAAATACGAAATATTTTCATAAATTGGATTTCTATCCTTGGAACCAGATATCTAAATCGCTTCATCCAAAAGCATAACACCATTTTTTTGAATCATACTGAAGTCATTGTGTTCCTTTGTATTGAACATATGACCATTGATTACAAAACCAGTGTAAGATATAACATTTTTATTTTGTCCTCTGGCTATCCATTGAAGTCATTCGGTAATTGAATTCATATTTTTAGAAAACTCCTTATAAATTTGATCTCTGAACCATCCTATAAACTATATATTATGTGTATTTGATATCCATCCATCAGCCATTAATGGATTCATATCTATAAGATTTTATTTGTCGGATTCAATGTATGGGTCAACATCTTAACTATTATGTAATATTTAAAGGTGCACTTTCTCCCACTCTGTCAAGGTAATTGTAACAAAATCTCTTCCGGAAATCCCTTTGCTCATAAAGAATTCATTGTGATGAGACTTTGGGAGGCCAATGACTTCAACATCTGAAAGGTAATTAGTATAAAATTCAATATATTTTTTAACTATGTATCATTTTGTAATACAACCTTATGTCTGACATTGATTCTTGATATACCCTTTCTAAATCTTCATATATCGTTCAATGGGTTACATCCATCTGTAATGGGTAGGATCACATATTTGAACCTCTGTAACCAAGTTTACTATCAAGTGGACCCTTATATCAAAAAATGATGGTGGTAATAACATATCTAACTAAAATAATATAACTAAAATATCCTTATTAATGATGGAAAACATTTCTGGGTCTACAACTTTAGTGCATATGTCTTTAAAAAAGAAGAAAAGTTATGTTGTACATTTTGAGGTAGAATGCAATGGAAATTAAAAAACATTAAATCTTTCAACAAAACATTATATTCTTGTTATTTTAATCCTTTTAACTTCAAATTATTCATCTAAATGACATTATTGATATTTTATTAATACCCTTTTTGAACTTTTACACTTGTATGTAAAAGGAAAAATTGAATTATTTTTATGGATAGAGTGTAAGTTGTTCTAGGGAGAAAATTCCACCTTTTACTCTTCACTGGTACCAACTATTACCATTTCCCCATTTCAATCATGTCCAACCAAGCCTTGATTCCATCAATTATTTTTAAAATAACATTTAGTAACATTCTAATAACCCTATCAAATAATTTTTTTTATCTACATGCATGACATTAAGAAAATGTCTGACATACAAACAATTCCAATACAATAATTCAAATAAAATTGATCTATTCTTCCAACCATTTGTACAGTTTTCTGAAAATGGTTTACCAAAAATAGTTTCAATGTTTTTTACATTATTCTAAAGATTATTACTCATTACTAGAGACAATGTTTTATCTTGTTTGATATTCCAATTGAATTTTGTCGTCTTGGATTGGTATTTATGGAATCCAGGTAGAAATTTCTAATGTACTAAAAACAAATTCTTCAAGTAATGTTTCAAAAAAACCGAGTATGTGCATTTTTCACAAACGGGACACATAATCATTCTTTTATTGCTATATCTTACTAAATTTTCATAAGTGGGGAAGTCATTTATCATTCCCTAAAACATGGAACTCAATGTGAATTGTTCAATTCTATGAGAATCATACATTATAACACATATACCCCACATCAATTTTATATCTTAGATCAATAGATACAAATAGGCATCAATATTATTACAAGATTTCTTTGGTCCCGATATTAGAATATACATCATAATGTATTTGCAATACATGCATAACCATTGAAAAAAATTATAATTTACCAACATGACAGGCCACGTACTATGAGTACTACTCTATACACCAAGAGAATTTTTTCCATCTATAGAAAACACTAGAAAAAATCTATTTAGTTCATTTCCAAATTTATGAAACTCATAATCAATTTTCTTCTGCTAAGGAGAATCTTTTGAATTTTATAGGTTCCAAAAACTAATTGTTGTATCTTCATGACATGTTAATTGTCTTGTGGTTTATTGACATCTATATAGTCTTCTAAAAAAATGTAATGATAGGGAATCTCTATAAAAATTTTGACGGACTTGATTAATTTTTATTGTATTTATCTACACCACACTTAGGGAATTTTATGAGTGATTCATGGTCCTTGAAAAATAATAAGCAATAATCTAAACAAGTATTTATTTTTTGGAGAATATTCCCATTGAACATAAAATTTGTATAGAATCATATCTTCATCATGGTTGTTCATTTTCTTATGGTATAATATCATTCAAGAGACCAAGTAGTCATGTAATGCCGGTGTCACTCCATCCACTTCTAGCTTTAAAATTATATAACTTCAACATAGCTGACAATGTTGTGTATTTAGTATAACCCATATATAATTGTTTCTTAGATCATATATTTAACTCCACAAATAACTTTACAAAATCACGAAGTTCATCTTCAATTTCCATTATCGTTTATTCCACATGATCTCCATCATCATTTTCAATTTTATTCATATGAAATGATTCATAAATCGTAGATTTATCCCAATTTGTGTCCACATTAATTTTTTCACTATGTTTCATCCAACATTTATTGCTTTGATCTATTCCATGAAAAATCAAATCTTCTTCCAACCCTTATGAACTAATTTGTCTTGAATAACAACAATGTAAACACTGATAGAGGATTTTAGAAGGTTTGTCTGCATTCTCTCTTGAAAACATGATGAACTCTTTCACTCCATCTTCATACACGTTTGTCAAAAAATTAGCGTGCATCCATTTCTGATTCATATATATCCTATTAGGTTTATAAAATAATAATTTTGTAAAATATATAAATAAATTAACATAATGTATTTATTATAAAAGGTGAATGTTATAAAAAATTATAATAAGGGAAACCAAGCATTTGATTATTTCAAATAATTTCCGTATGTTGAAGAAAATGGGTAACTGGGATTAGGAAAATAATTACTTTACTATATCAGGTGTTATCCTATGAGTTTATTCAAAGGTGAAAGTTATATACAACTCATCCTCATTTTAATTTCCATGATGTATACCCACCCTTTATATTTATAGGTAATTCCAAAAAAATATCTACTATTTCTTCAAATTTGATCCACATGAGATGTATATTTTTATTTATCACACATTAAAGAATTGATATTTGAGAAAATGAATCTTTTCAATTATACAAGAACCACTCCACAACCCTTAGAGAAAAACAACTAAAATTATGATCTATCAATATAATCTTCTAATAATCATTATAATTTTCATCCATTACACTTTTTAGAGGTCTTAGTATCAATATGATGTCCTAAATTAGTCAATACGAAGAAATATTTCAATAGAATATATGATTTCATTTATGTAATTAATAATTTATTATATTTATTTTCCATTTAGATACTTCAACTACCTATTCCTAATACTAATTTACCACTTTAATAAAATAAAAATAAAATAATTATACTTCTGTAATAAATATGTTACAATAAAATTAACATCATGCTAATTATCATCCATTGATTATTACATGTTATTTTTTAGGTCAATTTAACCACCAACATGAAGGATGATATAAAATGATATCATGTGTTTTTTGGAGAACATAATTAATTTTTTATTTTATATTTTAAATGAATGTATTTTTATGGTTCTATAAAGGTATTCTGGCAATTTATCCTATTCTTAATAAACCACCTTATGTTTTTAAAAAATTACTAAAAAATTCATGATATAGATTGGGACCATACTTATAACATCTGTGGGAGGAACATGGAACATATTAACTCACTATGGAACTATAATTTTGATACCTTTAGTATTGAGTATGATATGAAATCTAGATTAACGATAAATGACCTAGATCACTATATAAAAATACCTAAGGAATAATTGGAACTATAATCAACAAATTATCAATATAAATTAAATACTATGAATAAATATTGAAGAGAAGGTTGTGGTACAGATTTTGACAGTGAAATGGTATACAAGGACTAGACCATAAATAACTCATGACCTCATTTAATAAGAAATAAAAATGAAACAAATACACAAAGACAATAACATGTAATACCTTGCTTGGTTGAAGAAAATACACTTTAGATTCCCTAACAGTAATTGAACTCAAGATGTTCGATGATGTTTGAGAAACTTGAGGCTATCAAGTTGTGTGGATTGAGTTTCTATTAACCAAGGAGGAGCACTGGTATTAGGTTACTTCCATAGAAGGCTTCTGATATCGTAATGGGTTATCAAATGGTTTGGGTTTATTAAATAGACTATGACACTTTTACCAGTGCTTAAAAATAATCACAAATAAAGTGTATGTTTATTAGTAATTAAGTGATAAGCACTAATAAAAGGAATATTTATCAGTACTTTTATAGCGCTGATAAAGGTAGGACATTATCAGTGCTAAAACATCACTGCTAAAATCCATACTTTTTAGTGATTTTCTAGAAATGATAAAGACCTCACTTTATCAGCGCTTATTACTTAAGAACTGATAAAGGATTTATTATTATAATTACAAATAAAAAAATTGTAAATATATATATACTTAACAAATATATATAAATATAATTATAGAAAATATATTCTTTTTAAAATATATTTATTATAATTTTATAATTATTTATTTATAATTATATAAATATTTTTGAAAAAAATTAATATCTAATTTTAAGTGAATGGATATGAATATATGTTAAAAATGGGTGAAATTGAATTAATTAAAAATAAGTACACATTAAAAATATTAAAAAGATGGATAAGTTTGGGTGTGTGCATTGTATATAAAAACTCATTAAGTACATATATGTGAAATCAATATAAAACACATTTGATCTATGTTAAATTAAAAAATCAAATGACACATTCAATTATATATCCATTACACTATAAAATTATTTAATATTGTAAATTAATATTAATATTTAATTATAAAACATTATTTACTAAATATAAGAAAATTTAATGTAAAGAACCAAAATATATTGTAATATATAAATTATATTTATATACATTAATATATATCTATATATTTAATATATACAATGTTAGTCTAGAAGATTTGTTGGCCCCTCTCTGGTTTTAATTATCACAAATGATATCAAATATAGACCAATCATTTCAATCATGTTTGTTTATGTTTAGATTTGTTTAATTATGATTATATTTGATCAACCATGTTTTTAAAAAATTATTAGTATATTGATGTTTTAAGATAGTTAAAACAGAAAAATTGGCTAAGAATGAGTTAATGAAACTGACAAAACAATTGTGACACCAACAACACAAACTGACTCACCGATACTGATAGAGTAAATGTCTCACTGATAGTTCAAATGAGACATAGACAGAAGGAATATCTCACCCATATAAATAATGTCTCGCCAACAGTACAAACTAACTCACTGATAGATGACTCACCAACCGTACAAATGAGACACCGACAGAAGGAATGGGTCACCGATAGAACAAAATGAGTCACCAATGCATAGAGATACTGAATGAATGACTCTATAATAAAATGATTCATTGATACAAGTAGGAATGACTCATAGATAGGATTATTCACTAACAAAATGACTCACTAATAGAGGAGTCACTGACAGACTGTTTAAATTTTCATTTCTTTAATATTATCTCAAATAGTCATATTTAAGTGTTTTAAGGATACTGATTAAATTAATGCTTTTTTACAGACAAAAGTAATAATTATTTCAGAAATATGATGTACAGAACCTACCCCAATCATGCTTAATGTCGGGCTATAGAATATAAAAGTGAAAATCATGTGAACTAAAAGGCATACACATAGACATATATTAGAGGACTTGCGAAAGCACCCTTAATAAACCTAAAAACAAAACGAAGAAGAAAACATGAGGTATTCTCATTCTTACTGACTGAACAAAAAATAAAAACATTATGTGCACCAAAGATCTAACACCTCTTCAGTAAACAAAACAAAACTGAAGGAATAGAATTTCATCTTCCTAGAAAACCAGGACACAAAGCTTCACAACACTCTATTTTTAGTGTCTCTTTCTGGAATAGTAATCAGGATTAACATATTTTGTATAAAAAGAGTCCATAACTGCATTTCACAGCCCATAGATCCTTCAGAACTATATCTATTTATTTATTATTTAGTTATGTGCATTATTACTACATTTGAAGCAGTGTGTGCATCTGTCTGTTAAACACACACTATCTTCTAAACTGACCAAAAGGAAATAATAAATCCCCAAACAAACATCTTTTTACACCTACTATATCCAACATAGACATGTGGTTGAGTTTCTATGTGACCTAGCTATTTTTGTTCCCATGAATAACTGTGGTAGATGTCTTGTGACATGGATAGTTTGTATACTATTGTGTAAACCCCAATCCAGGGTGTCAGTCAAATATATATATATATATATATATATATATATCTTAGTGTTAGGTGATCACCAGGTATATATGAGTAAGTCTCGGATTGATATTGAACCTCTTGTTTTAATCCACCGTGTTTTCAATTTTAGTTTACTCTATTTTAACTAATATTTCAGAAAACTATGTTTCAGTTTTGTAGTTAGTCTAGGATAGTATTTATAACTATTTTGGTTTATTAAATTATTTTCATAAGTTAAATCAATGTATCATATTGTTATAACTATGAAATAATCAATATTTTGAGAAATTAATTGAACAATCATACTATTATAAATTTACTACAATGATTATATGGGTTGTCTTGTTTATAAATTGGCAGATTCTTTCAAATAATGTTTTTAATAGAAATATTTATAGGAAATCAATTCACCCCCCCCCCCTCTTGAGTTCTCTACTCCGACCAACATTTTGTATCAATTGTTGTTTAATAGATTATTCAAATCTTTTCAACTGTGATTTTAGTTATGTTTTAATGATCTCTAAATTTCTATTAGTTCTATATTTTTATCTCTTTAAAAATCTATTCATTATTAATTAATATGAATAATAGACAGGAATGCGGTTCTACCAGCATACCTCCCTACAAAAATGGTATAATTTATTCCCAGTGGAAAATAAATATGAAAATGCACTTAGAAAGCATGGGGGTTGATATTTTGACTGTAATAGAAGATAAATATTATATAACAGAAACTCCTAGAACTCCATCAAGTGATTCCACAAAAACATCTTATAATAATAATTATGATGCTATAAATTCCTTGTTTTGTTCTTTAGGGGATGAATAATTTTATAGTATTTTTGCATGTAAATATGCATATGAAGTTTGGCATACCTTATCTAGTTTACATGAAGAAACCACTAATGTCAAAGAAATTAGAATGAATGCATATAATATTGAGTATGATAATTTCTAGATAAATCCTGATGAACCCATTTCTGATATGTATCTCAAGCTCAACGAGATTCTCAATACAATGAGTACACTTGGAATGCTAATGGATGGAAAAGAACAAATCATGTGGATACTTTGATGTCTACTTGAAAGCTGGAGAGGAACCTCAGTATCAATTAGAGAATCTTTGGATATTAGTAAGTTTACAGTCAAGGAGATGATAGGTAAGTTGATG
This sequence comes from Viscum album, assembly GCA_963277665.1. NCBI lineage: Eukaryota > Viridiplantae > Streptophyta > Magnoliopsida > Santalales > Viscaceae > Viscum > Viscum album. Next base: position 192,511,745 of record OY728157.1, on the reverse strand, counting down.
ATGTATAAGGAAGAATTAAAAGTCAACTAGTAAGAGAAGATAAACCAATGAAAATCTAGTGCCTTTCAAAACCACTACTTCCAAACATTATGAAAATTAATGGACTCAAAATCATTCTGACAATACAAGTTATGAAGATTCACCATCAGAAAGTGATGAGGAAATGGCCCAATTAGCTGTAAGTTTTAAAAAGTTTTATAGAAAGAATTTTCTCATGAATCCCATCTAAAAAGGTAAACATGATAATAAGGGAAACTATAAAAAACATTGTAAAAATAATTATAACTTGAATGAAATAGTTTTTTGTGAATGTAAGAGAATATGAAATATAATGATTTTTTGTACTAAGTTAAAATATATAATGAAATATGAGGACAATGATAAAAGATACAAGAAGGAAATGATGTCCATATAGAGCGCTTTTGAGGATAGCTCTAGTGGGTCAGAATCATCACACGATGAGAAATGTGATAAGGAAAATATATGTTTCCTGAAAAACACATCAGAGGTTACCCTTGAGTCTCCTATAAAAAATTCTTATTATTTTGAAGAATGAATTTGGTTTAAAAAATGTGAATAATCAACAAAATATTTTAATACTACTAAATGATTGATGATACATGAAATTCATTTAGAGATAAATATAAAAATTTTAATATAAAAAATACGCTCACTTCTACTATCAAATATGTGCTTATTATATAGAAAGAAAATAATGCTCAATTTCTTAAATAAAATAATGATCTTCAGTTATCGAATGAGAAATTTAAAAATCAATTAGTGAAATTTACCAATTGTCAAAATACTCTTACAAAAATTCATTGTAAACAAGTATCTCTTATGTATACTACTAGTATAGGATACCAATGTGGATAGAGGAACATAGCTAAAAAAAATTTGTTACCAATTATGGAATAACAATTTTTATTTATAGAAGTGAAAGTTTTTCTGTGAGTTTTAAAACAGGAAAAACATCTAAAACTTGTATTTTTTCTGGACCAAATAAAGTTTATTTTTCAAATACATTACAAATGGATTATAAGAGACCCATAAAGATAGTATGGGTTCAAAAAGCAATGATTACAAATATTACAGGACCCAAACAATTATGGGTAACAAAATCTTATATTGTTTGATAGTTTTGTAGGGAAACTATATGAAGAGATCTTATATAAGTCTGTGGTACGTGGACGGTGGATGTTAAAGACCCATGAAAAGAAATTATTCATGCTTCATGACTCTAATAAAGATTTATGGTGGGCATTTCACTTTTGGTGATAATGCTAATGAAAAAATAATAGGCCATGGCCAGATTAGTTACTCTAATTCAGTTTTAATTTCCAATGTATTTTCTGTTGAAGGATTAATGTACAATCTACTTAGTATCTATTAGTTTTGTGATGATGGTTTTAATTTTAATTTTTTAATTTATGAATGTAATATTTTTAATTCTAAAAATGAATTACTATTTACTGGCTTTAGAAATGAAAATAAGTATTCTGTAAATGTTGATTCATTAGTGTCTCAAAATTTTGCATGCTTGTGTTCCTTTGAAAAAGATTCTTGGATCTAGTATAGGAGATTAAAACATTGAAATATTCATTCTCTTAAAATATTACTAGGAAATTACTAGTTAAGGATCTACCCAAATGTGAGTTTCCAAATGAATTTTTTTGTAATCCTTGTCAAAAGGGTAAACAACAGAAAATATCTTTCAAACAAAAAAAAGGAGTTTCAACTTCTCAACTTATTTTGTTAGTTCACATAGATTTTATTGGACCATCAATAGTTTCTTGTCAAAATGGGAATATGTATGTCTATGTTCTAGTAGATGAACTCTCTAGATACACTCGAACTTTTTTTGTTGCTCACAGAAGTGAATTTTTCTCTTACTTCATTAAGTATGCTAAAATAGTAGAGAACCTAAGTGGACATAGAATTAAACCCATAAGAAGTGACTGTAACCTTGAGTTTCAAAACCAGGATTTTGAATCTTTCTACTCACACAGCGGCAATAGTCACTACTTCTCTACTCCTAGGACACCATAAAATAATGGTGTTGTGTAAATAATAAATAGAACCTTACAATAGATATCCCATACTATAGTTAATGAATATTACTTTCCTGTCTCTTTTTGGAAAAAATCTATCAACATAGCTTGTTATATAATTAACAGAGTCTTAAAATGAACAATTCGTAAGAGAACCCCATATGAACTACGGAATAGTAGGAAACCCAAAATTAGTTACATCAAAAAATTTAGATTCAAAGATTATATGATTAATACAATGGAAAATATTGAGAAATATTCATCCAAAAGCGATGAAGGAATATTTCTAGGTTATTAATTATTTAGTAAATCCTATAGAGTATTTAATAAAATAAATAAGTTGGTAGATGAAATTTTATATGTCAAATTTTATGAAATAGACCCACATGAACCCAAGAACTCTCTAGAAAATATTGAGGATGATATGTCCAATCTAGACATAAATAAAAAATCATCCAACCCTACTGTGAAGCAACCTGTTAAATCATCCATTTTAAGAAATTCTCCCAACTCTAGTCATAATGAACCTGAACTTACTAATGAACCTGAAATAACAATCCTTCATTTTCTAGACCCACATGAATCCTTAAGAAATATCATTTAGATGTTGTAGTAGAGACCTAGATAAATGGACACATACTAGAGCTTCTTTGAGAAACTAGGTTGAACATCAAGCCTTTTTTCATAGCATAAACCTAAAAGCATTAATGATGAAATAAATGATGAATTTTGGGTAATGTCTATGGAAGATGAACTGAATCAGTTTGAAATAAATAACATTTGGAAACTAGTGGAATGACCTAAATTCACCTTGAACAAAAGCACTAAATGGGTCTTTAGAAACAATGTAGATGAAGTTGTTAATATTTTAATAAATAATGATAGAGTGGTTCCATAAGGTTATTGTCAAGAAGAAGGGACTTACTATGAAGAAACATTTTCACTGGTTTCTAGACATGATGCCATTAAAATATTTATTTCATATTTATCACATCTTAATTTCAAACTATATAAAATGGATGTTAAGAGTGCATTCTTAAATCAATATATAGTCGAGTATGTTTTTGTTGAACAACCCCCTAGTATTGCGAATACTCATGTTCCAAATCATGTTTTTAAATTAATTAAATCTTCATATGGTTTAAAGTAAGCTCAAAGAGCTTGGTATGATAAAATATCTACTTTTATTATTTCAAAAGGTTTTACAGAAGGTGTAGTTGATCCTACTCTCTTTATAAATAGAATTTATAAATATTTTCTAGTAGTTCAAATCTATATTGATGATATTATTTTCGGACCTTTAAAGAATTATTTATGTATTGATGTTTCAAAAATTATGTAATGTGAATTTGAAATGAGTTTAACGAGGGAACTCAAATTCTGTCTTGTATTTCAAATATTTGAAATTAAAGAAGGTATTATTTTAAATCAATGAAAATATAATAAATATATTTTAAAAAGGTTAGTATTTTATGGTACAAAAAGTAGTGGTACTCCAATGAGTACCTCATGTATGTTGGATCTTGATGAAAATGGTAAATGTTTTGGTCAAACCATTTATAGGGGATTGATTGGGTGTATATTCTACTTACCACTAGTAGTCCTGACATTATGTTTAGTGTGTGTATCTGTTCCTGTATTCAAGCTAACCCTAACAAATATTATCTAAATATTGTTAAATGAATTTTAAAATACCTCAAATATACTACCAACATAGTATTGTTCTATCCTAAAGTACAAAATTTTTATCTAGTTTTTTATTCTAATGCTGATTTTGGTTGTTGGAAGTTAGATAGAAAGAGAATCTCTGGAACATGTCACTTCTTAGGAAAGTCTCTAGTTTCATGGTGTAGTAAGAAGAATATTTTTTTTGCATTATCTACTTACAAAGATGAATACATAGATACTGGTATTTTTTGTGCTCATATTTTTTAGATGAAACACACATTACTAGACTACAGATATAAATTCAGACATGTCCCTATAAACTGTGAAAATACAAGTGCTATTAACATCTCTAAGAATCTTGTTTCCCATTCTAGAACAAATCTTATTGATGTAAGAAATTACATTTTTAGATATCATTATAAAAAAAGTTATATAACACTAGGTTATGTTTAAACTAAACATCCTCTTACTGACATATTCAAAAATCCATTAAACTCTGAATGAATGAATTACATCAAACATGAATTAGGGATGATTCATTTATAAGGACATCATATTGATAACTCTTTGTGAAAAATGAGTATAGATGTCATGCAGAAACTGAAAATGTCATGTAGATAATGTCATGAAGACACAGACACATTTTTCCTATCAACACATGGTCATACTGACACTGACACTCTGTCATGCCAACACTGACAGTTTCATGTCGATACAGTCATGACAACACCAATAAAACCCAATGTTTTATCTATATTATGTTTTAACCAAAATGATATTGTATCATTAATATCATTGAACTCGGATTATGAATTTTTGATCTCTAAGAACTTAATGATATAAATTCTAGTTGATCCACTATACTACTCACCCTTGCATTTAACCCTTATACTCTCCTGTAATTTCCCATTATCCTCAACCTTTCACCTCCCAACCTTCAAAATGATCCGTTTGAATGGTGAGAGTGAAGTGCACACTCGAAGGAGGACCTGAAGACAAATAAAAACCCAAAAAAATCAGAAAAGAGAGTTGAGAAGATCTGAGCCTGTCAATCCAGCTCTTGTGAATCATGTAGTAACACCAAAAAAGATTTTTATTGATGAATGGCTGTTGAAAAATATGTCTTTTTTTCTTAAGGTAATTTCAGAACCAAGGATGGATACATTGGTTTTTATATAATGAGAGTCCTTATTACCCAAAGATTTTCCAAGAGTTTTATATGAATGTAGAGTTTCATCTAGAAGGAATTGAGGTATTCCAGGTTATTTCAGCTTTAAAAGGCAAAAAAATTTCATTTTATTCAAGGCATTGGGAAGAATTACCTATGTATGACAACCCTACTTTTTATTACACACTTAAACCCAATTTATTACATAAAATATTGACCTAATACAACACATAAGATTGAGAGGTCTAGTGTAATTGGGGATTTGGATAATTTAACAACAAATTAAAACCTAAAAAACCACATCTTTATGGAAAACATCCTTTACATGACCACTACATTCCCTCGTACTTATCATTGTATGGCGTATCCTGAGGACATGTATAGAAAAAGGGTGAGCTATAAATCTCATTAAGGGATTAATAATGGAATAAAACGAGGAATAAAATAAATGTTAGACAATAGTAACATCAATAGAAAAAAAGGGAAGTAAAAACATAAATGCATGATAAAGAATGATAATCATAACAGGGAAATGTGGAAACAACACTTAACATGGAATTAGCATGATCCAAGGCTCATTGCACATGGAGCATGAGTAAATCCTAATTTCACATGAAACATGAGTAAAACCTCATTGAACTTGAATTATAATGAGTGAACACCGATTGAAAATGACATATCATGATACTATACATTACCCAATGCATTAGAGTGCTATCAGGGTGCACCATTCTTAAACATTTCATTTCACGCATAAGTGTGCCACATGAATCATAAAACATTTAATCACTCAACATAATAATTTATTCCATGATAAAAAAATGTGGAATACATACATAAAACTCATTAAACAATAAGTAAATTTTGATAATGTTTAATACCCTTGATAGAGAAATGGTCATGGTATTCACTAAACAATGACTTTGGCTTGGAAAAGCGTGTTGTAATTTCGGCAGCATAACAGCGTGACATAAGAACTCATAAAAATGGTTGATGAGAGAGAAATGGGTGTATCATAATATTTAAATGACATGGACAGTAATGGGTTCATATAGATACATTTCCAAACAAATGAAATGTAATTTAAATTCATGATACAAAATAATTGCTTGAATGTAAATGAGGAGAGAGAGAAATTCCTTACGAAATGTCATCATAGTAACGGGAGTACATGGGAGGAATTTACTAAGAGAGAAAGGGCTATCCCATCATTCAAACATAAATATGGAAGTATGGGATAGGTGTGAAACCATACCCCCACATTTATAATTTATATTAAAAGGGAATAACAACTTAAATAATATTGGACAAAAATGAGAATGGAAGAAAAACCCTTACTTGGAAGTGTGCTTCCAAAGGCTTGAGAGAGGCATGACAGAGGCATCTTGGGATCTTGAGGAACCTTGGGAGGATTATAGAGAGAGTATGGCAGAGGTTTTATGAACTCCAAAGGCTTTGAGTAAGGAGTAAGTGGGAGCTTGGGTGGGTTTATATTGGAAAGGTGAGAGAATGCTTTGTTATTTAGGTTTGGGACACCTCACATTAAACTAATCCAAACCAAAAACTATCCCATGGTTTTGCCCTTGGTTTTTGGAAAAGGGATGTGTAAAACAATATTTTATAATTCCAAAGTCTGAACTTCTTAAAATAATGGGGTTGCTTATGTGGAGGTGAGTCACACTCTCAAGGAAAACAATTTAAAAATACAAAATGTATTATAAGTCTTGAAAGGTCCACTAAAGATTTGTAAAGTAAATCAAACAAACCCAAAATCATATTATTTTAATGGTAAAACATATATTGGCAGAACTTAATGTATATTGTATTTTATTACATCACTATTGGGTCATTATGATTTTATAAAACACATTTTATATTTAAATGGTATTTAATTTTTACCCAAAATTTTGACTGCCTTCGAAAATTATGAAGAATACACCATTGGATAATTTTCACATCATGATTCCAGAAATAATATTTTTTTTATCTAAATAATTTTCTAAATATGTTAATTTTCACTATTAAAATAATAACCGGCATTTATCGAAAATTCATGGGTTTTGAGAAAAATGGATTTCAAACCTAAATAAAAATTTCAATTTCATTCATAAAATTATATGATCATTTATATTTAATAAAAATTAATTTAATAACAATAAAAATATTTTTATTAAAATATTATTTAATTCAAAAATTCATTAATGCATCAAAATAGATTTCTTAGTTGAACATTAACTGATAATACTATTTGTTCTTTAAAAACTATTCACAAGGTAACAATAATATATTCATTATTATATAAAAAAATAATTTACCTAACCATAGTACTAGGGTATTGTTAAATAACCCTTTAAAACAACCACATAAGGCCGAAGGGTGAGGTGTTCGATGGTGACAAACTATTCGGGTGGCTCAGATAACATCGCTCGGGTGGTAATCTCTATCAACTTCCAATTTTCCCATAGGCGGTTCTGCTCTAGATTAACGTGTTCAAGATTAACTTGATCTTGGTCAAGAGAGAAGCCCGATAATGATAACTCCTTTCCGAGATATGACAAATGGGATTCATATGGGGAAAGTCTACTGGACGAGGCCATCGCTTCTTTTGTCTAATTAAATTGGATTTGTTAAAGCCAATATTTATACTTATCATTTGATCACTGTTAACAACTACAATAGAAAGAGTCACAATTATTAATTGTATTTTAAAATCCAAAAACATAAAACGAAATTAGTGTATATGTTGTATAACAATTTCACATATTAATATATTAAATTACATCAAGAGGGATTTTCATTAACACAAGTTTGGGTCATTACACTACGGTACCTCATGAGGTAATCTATGAAGACTAACAAGGAACTTATACACCTATAAGTGATTTTTTCTACTATGAGATAGCTCTGAACGAGCTGACTGGAAATGAAGAGCACATGATGCCTATAGCTACTGAACTAGTTGGTAAAAGTAGGTTGCTATTTAAGTTTAGTCAGCATCAGATTTTTCCGTGGAAAGGGGACATTGATTCATTGAAGTATTATGACATGTATTTTTTTTTTGTGTTTCTTAAAGAAAGTAGTTAAAGTGAACCGGTCTAGATATATGATAGTGCATATCAGTGAAATGATCTATCCTTATTGCAAAACCAATTCTCCTTTCTTCGCAATGAAGATATCTTTCATGCTGCAAGTGAAAGGTTGTTTGAGTGAAGATGAGGAGACTATTTCTTCTTATAATGGAATATTTTTTAGCAAAGAAAAATGTAAAAGGATGAAAATTCGTTGGAACCCCTAGAAAAAGGAATGGGTTAGATATTAGGAGAAGCATTATGAGAAATTAAACCCTGTTGACCATCCAACTAGGCCATAAGACATATTGGACCCTGGTCTAGGAACAGATGATGATGAACCAATCTATTAGGATGAAGAAAAATCTTCTACTCAAGATATGGAAGAATGGTATCCTATTGATCATAAGAGTGACCAAAAAATTTCTCATATCCCAAGAAGAATGGCCTTTAGGACACCTAGTCCACCTCTTACTCTTCCTTCAAAAGAGACAATTTTGGATGATGAAGAAGAAATTGAATAATCTGGCAGTTTTGATTATGTGATCAAATCAAGTGGCTTAGATGAGGATTCTATAAAAGAAGAAGAAGATATATAAGGAGAAGATAATGGATGTGGGTCCGACAGTAGAAAAGAGTATTAAGGAGGATAAAATTAGAATGGAAATGATATAGATGATAAGAATAAATAATGGAGTGGATGTGATAGTGGCTCTGATCCTCTTAATGATGATCAAGGTGAAAATAGAGAGCTTGATGATAATGTAGATCAAGAGAAGATTGTAGAATCTTTTGATGATGTAGAAGCTTCTACCAGAGAAGAAGAAGAAATATTTGAAGTGGATGATGCAATGGGAACTCAGATAGTCCTTATCCCATAGTTGCTTTATCTTAGAAGATGATTTCAAGATGAGGGGGAACAAAAAGTAAGAGGATATCCTATTGAGGGGGAGCTTCGAGATAAAAGATTTCAATTTGAGGGGGAACCTCTAACTGGAAGAGTGACTGTTAACACACTCACTCATTTGGAAGACATTGTGTTTTTTGAATGGAAATGGAATGCTAGATATGGTGTCCTTAACATGGAATATTCTTTTTCTGATGTTGAAGCTGATAGAGTAGTTCCAATGAGACGAGTGGTGGAGGAGCATGTACAGTATGAGGCACATCCTGGAGGTGCATCTACTTCTTCTCCTGCACATTGAATCATTCAATTTTCAGGTTACTATGTCACTGGAGATGATTTTGACGGTTTCAAGTAAGAACTTTTATCCACCATTATGATTTTTTCCTCACCTATTTACATGTTGAGATTGAGTGAAAGTGATGCAAATTTACTCTTTGGCACAATTAATGTTCAAGTGGAAGCCAGACTAATGGAACTCACTGGAGCTATTGTGACAGATAATCATAAGCTGAGAAATGAGCTGATTTCATTTTTTTCTACTATCAATAGTTTGACCTCTATGTATAGGAAAACCATGGAAATAATCATGAAAGGGATTGAGGATATTATCTCCCACTTTAAAGTTCCAAATTTTACCCAATTAATATAGGATGATAGAAACATTGTGAAAGGGTCATCTAGACTAGTATCTCATGTTTCTCACCCTCCAAACATAGACATGGTCAGGAATGTTATTATAGAGGAGCTTCAATCATTGTTTGGTTCCTCTGGTTTACAAATTCTTTATAAAATTGTGCATAACACTGATCTTATGCATGATATGGTCATGATATTATCCAAATGTAATGAAACTACTAATGCTCAGATCACAGAGAAAGTGTACTATTACTTCAAGATGATTTAAACATAACAGCAGCAAGCAAGTCATTTTAAATATTTGTTAGAGAATTTTATATTTCCCATGGTGATAAGAGATTTTAAGGATCATGTTAAAAAATTGAAGGACATCACACCTATTCTGGAGATGTTCATAGAGAGTAAGGTTGATTTTGAAAAGTTAGTGAAATATGGTGGGGAGATAATCAAAGATGTCATCAATATGTGGATGACCATTCTACATGTTTAGAGTGAATCCATAGTAGTTCCATCTATTGCACCTATCAGACCAGCTACCTCTCCTGCTACATCAATTCCTCCTCCTCCACACTATATGTTAATTTCTCAGGCATTGAGCTATATTCATCCTATAATCATAGAGAAGGTCGAGCCTCATGCTTCAACCAAACCTACCCCTTCCCATTCTATTCCTGAATCCATTATACTTCCTCCCCTGAGAATTCATTCACATATTCTAGTCACTTAGCTTTCATCCACAAAAAATACTTTTGAACATTATAATTAATAAAAGGACGAGATAGATCCCCATATGTATAGTGGATAACTTTTTGATAGGGCTGAGTGTTTGTAATATTTGTTTTTTTCACTTATATTTTTCACTTCCAATATACTGTGTAATTTTGTTATCTTGGAAATTAATTAATCTTTCATTTCATCCCTTTGATACCTATATTCATTCTTGTTTTTATTCATCAATATTTTTTGGTCTTTTTGATAATCCCAAAAGGGGGAGAACACCAAGAATGGAATTAACATTTTTAAATCTCATTAAGATAATAGGGGAGAAAAGATAAAGGGGGAGAACATTGGGAATTATTTATTTTACCTCTGAACCTTATATATATTTTGAGAAATTTAATTTTTTATGAAAACATGTAATGGGATATAGTAAGTGTAATGATTATATTGATAATAAAATAATTGTACTTTACAATTCCATGATTTGTGATCCTCAAAAGGGAGAGATTATTGGCCCATATCAGATTGCTGGCCCCTCTTTGGTTTTAATAATCACAAATCAATTCAAATCATTACAATCATGTGTATTTATGTTTAAAAATGTTTAATTATGATTATATATGATCAAATATGTATTGAACAAATTCTATGTATATTCATGTTAAAAGATAGTTAAAACAAAAAATTTGGATAAGTATGAGTCACTGCCACAGACAGGAGAAGTTTAACACTAACAACACAAACTGAATCACCGATACTGATAGAGTAAATGCCTCACCAAAAATTAAAATGAGAAATTGAAAAAAGTAATGTCTCACTAATAGAAGTAATATATCACCCAAATAAGTAATGTCTCACCAATAGTACAAACAAACTCACCGATATATGACTCACCAACAATAAAAATGAGACACTGATAAAAGAAATGACTCATTGATAGAACAAAATGAGTCAATGACACATTGAGTCACCAACACCAGGAGATACCTATAGAATGACTCTCTGATAGAATAATTAAACAATACTAACATAAGGACTCACTAATTGAATGAGTCACTGAAAGAATGACTCGCAAATAGAGGAGTCACCAACAGACTGTTTAAATTTTCTTTTATTTTAAATTATCTCTAACGATCATATTTGAGTGTTTTAATTATAATGATTTAATTAATGATTTTTGAAGACAATATTAATTGGGATTTCATAATTATGAGGTAAAAACCTACCCCAATCATTCTTATTGTCGGGCTATATAATATAAAATAGAAAAGCTTGAGGGCTGAAATACACACATGTATACACACATTAGAAGACTCACACGAGAACCCATACCAAACCTATGAAAAAAATGAAGAGAAATGATTGAGTTTTTCAAATTCTTACTGACTGAACAAAAAAATATAACTTGATTTGAACCAATGTTCCAAAACTTCTACACCAAAAAAAACAAACCAAATGAATAGAACTTTATCTTCTTGGAAAACCATAACACAAAGCTTTAATGCACTATGTTTTCAGTGTTTGTTTCTAGAAGTGAACTATGGATTCACATCTACTACATCCAAATAGTCAAAATCATCATTTCAAAACACACAGATCAATCTAAACTCTATCTCTTTATTTCCAACTATGTTGTGTGAATTTTTATTACATTTCATGTGGTGTGTGCATCTTCTTGTTAAACACACACTATCTCCTACACTGAACTAATGGATTCAAGATATCCCCATACAATAAATTTTTTAAACCTATTATATCACTTGTAGACCTATGGTAGAGGTCCTATGTGACCTAGATATTTTAGATCCCGTGTAGAAATGTTGTAAAGGTCATGTAACCTAGATAGTTTGTATATTGTTGTGTAAACCCTAATCCAGGATGTGGATCAAATATATATATATATATATATATATATATATCTTGGTGGTAAGGGATAAATAACTAGAGAGGACTAAGTCTTAGCTTGAGACTAAACCTCTTATTTTAATCCATTGTGTTTTCAAATTTAGTTTACTCTATTTTAACTGATATTTCGGAAAATAATGTTTCAATTTGATAGTTAGTCTTGGATAGTATTTTTAACTATTTTGTTTTTGTAAATTCGTTTAAAAATATATATTAATATCTCATATTGTTATAATTGAGAGATAGTCAATCTTCTGTGAAATTAATTGAAAAATTAGACTATTTTAAGTTTAAAAATTTGAATAACTGGGTTGTCTTTTTCTTTAATTGAGGGATTCATTAAAATAAAGTTTTTTTGAAAAAATTTATAGGAACCCAATTCACCCCACTCTTGACTGGCCTACTCTGACCAACATACAATTTATTAAAATTAATTATCATAGTTATCTAATTAAAAAACTATTTTATATTTAATAATGAAAATTCAATTTATTCATTTTAATTAATAATTATTTAATTGATAAAATTTGTAATATTTTTTAATAAAATAAATTTTTATTTTCTATTTATTTAATTATTTTGTTTTATTTATTCGGCCATTTATTAGTGCTAAAAATAAAGCACTGCTAAAGGGTACCATTTATCAGTGCTAAAAATAAAGTTCTAATAAAGGATCAATTTATCAGCACTAAAAAAAGTGCTGATAAAAGGTTAAATTTATCATCTATTTCTTTAACACTGATAAAGAGGCCATTTTATGTGATTGTTTGTAGCACTGATGAATACCAACACTGTTAAATGCTGGTTTTCTAGTAGATCCCTTGATTTGGACTCAAATGAACATAATCAAGAAACCTAGAATATTCCATAAAACTAGTCATAATCATCAGTGTATGGTTAAATAATTAAAAAAACATACAATATATATATTATGAGTCATAATCTTATCAATATTAACCTCTTATGTTGAACGGATCGTCAAACTGAGAATGAACAAATAGGATTCCACTACTGAAAGAAGAAGGAATAAAAAATAATAATGGGAGGAACCTTTGGTTCTACTGGATGAAATGAGAATGAAATATCATTTTATAAAAATTAAATATTTTATTTATTGATTTATTTTAACATTTCAAAATACAACTATAGGTATAAAATGGGTACATGTTGGCCAGGAATAGGGTGCATGGCCAAGGGTCACCCGCCACCAGATGGGCCACCTAGAGGCTTCTAGTCCAGCGCCCCATCCACTGAGTACCTAGTGTCATATTTAAAGAGATATATTTCAAAGATCCATGTTTTTTTTCCAGAAATTATACCACTTTAACTACTCATACAATAATAAATACCCAAAACACATGAGGTTTGGTGACATTGAAATTGAAATCATACCTCATACGAATATGGAGTGTTATAAATTATATAGTCACTCATGGATAAAAAGATTAAAGGGATGATAATACCATATAATTATAACAATTGATACATATAATATAGGATTTATAAGAAATTTATAATAAATAATTACATTTGTATATGAATGGAAAATGATTCGGAACCCTTAACTCAGTTAAGGTTCTTAACTTAATGTTGTCCCTAAGAACCGTAAAAAAAATCATCAACATCAAAGTGATTAAAATGGGATAACCTTTTGAATAAATATATAAATAAGTAAAATGAACTTGGTGTAAAGGTAATTGGGGAGTGGGGGTTAGTATTCATAGGTCTGGTGAGTGTAATCCTATAGAATAAAGTATTGATTATTATTTTCCTTTATCCAGAGTGTTATACTACACACTAAAGTTTTCCATTGTCTCCCTTAATTCTCCAATATAATGGTTATTGAAAAAATTAGATAAGATTACCATATTGGATTAATTTGGACATCCTACCTATATATGATTTCATATTTACTTTATTCCACCATTTTTATAGTATTTTACTTTTTCTATAAAAAATTATCAAATTTCACCCTTTACCTAATACCGATGTATTGATTTATAATAATTAATATATATTTTTTCAAATCAATCACCTAATTATGAGAAATTTAAATACTAAATAATGATTTTATATTTCATAAAAATTTAGTGTAATTGTAAAATTTAATTTATTACTAAAATAAATTGCACAGTAATACCACATAATCTCTAGATACATAACTCCTTGATACAGATTCATAAGCTTTAATGGTAAGGTGTTCAATAAGGTTACTTTCATGGGGTGTTCAAACAACCTTGATGTGGTAATAATTTCCTTTAACTTGAATATTTCTTGTAGATAATTCCCCTCAAACTTCTATTGTTTAAGTTCATGTTTTTTTTAGACTTGGGAATACACTTGTGATGTTACCTCCTTCCAAATTTTTGAAAAATGTACTTCATAAGGTATGTTTCTACTAGTAGATTAGAAGATTTATCACATCATCACTAATTAAATCTTTTCGTTTTCTTTCTTAATATATTCCAATTTAATATTTTACTTCATAACGACTATATTTTTGGATTTTCTGAAATTAAAATATTATTTAGTGGGGGGTATAAAAGAGTTTGAAAAAAAATGGGGGATGGATTTTAAAAAAAATGAGAGATATTTATTTTTTGAGAGATTCATGTATGGTTCTAATGAAAATAATTCCTCATGCCAGTACAAATGGGGAATATAAAAAGATAGTTTTATCCAATATATAGCTACCAAGATAGAATATGTAGGTATGTCACATTATTGTAGTTCAAGTGTTGATGATGTTGAATGATGTGTCGAAAAGTATGAATATATCATTTAGGATTGTGTGGGAAGAGATCTATGATGTATGATTCTATGTATTTAAAGTATTCTTAATGTCCGAAATTATGTAGCATGCCTTGGTAATGAATATTATTGGTATAAAAGTTGGTGAGATCATGGGTGAGAGAGAAAACTCTTTTATGTGTCATAAATTCCTACGAGTGACATAAATTCCCATGAGTGAGTAATAAAATTCCTTTAAGTGAAATAAATCCTTCAGGTCTGGGATGTGCATGATTTTGAGTGTTTAGAGAGATTATATTTGGGAGATATTATTAATTTTTGATATGATAATAAATTTTATATTTCTATTTTGGAGTAATATTCAACTAAACCACATTATTTCTAGTGTTTTATTAGTGATTTCTATTACGATGACAATATGTCCCCGAAAAAATTGTATCAAAGCTTCATGGTTTCAACTTGAGAAGATGGAGATAAATTCACATCAAGGTGTTAATTGGATATCTAAAGATATGATACCAATAATTTGTGCAATGAATCATTTTAGTATTGAATTGGAAAATTTGATGTAGATGGAGATCCATTAAAGATGGAGTTGATAATGATGAAGATGATTATGGTGGATTCAAGGGCGATGGAGACAATGAACCTTGAGACCATTATTATGGGGTTGATGATGGATGGAAAATCAATTTTTAAATCAAGGTGGAAATTGTTGGATTTTTTGAATTTAAAATTTTAATAAGACATTGGGAAAAAAGGGATTAAAGACATTGACAAAATAAGAAATGTGGGATGGAGTTTGAAAACAAGGAGAGTATTATTTTTTTGAGGGATCCATGTATTACTCTTATAAAAAGGTTTCATAAATATACTACTAAGGGATAAAATAATAAGATAGAGTTATCCAAGATGTAGTTTCTGAGATTGAGTTGGTAGGGGGTGTTGTGTTTGTAATATCTCATGTTTCGACGATAGTGAATGAAGCATCAAAAAATAAGAATGAATTATTGATGGTGTCATGTGAAGAGATCCATGATGTGGGTTCCATGTTTGAAAATTATTCCGAGTGGAAGAAATCATGAATATTGTCTTAGTAATTAAAATAGGTGGTATGGAAGATGATGATATCATAGGTGAGTGAGAAAATTCTTTTGTGTTTAAAATTTTTCTTCTTTTGAAAAAATCCTTTGAGTGTGTGGTGCAAGAGATTTTAAGTGTTTATAGAGAGAATCTATAAGATATATATGAAATTGAGGATACATGAAAATATTGGTGGAGTATGTTTTGGGAAAACAATTCCATTTATTTTTTATTGTACTTTGTTACAACCGTTATGTGTATATGAGAATCCAATCCAGGAATGTTTTACATTGTAATTTAGTTATTAATATTTTTTATTGTCCATTTTTTGGTATAAAATTCTTGTCAAATATATATATTTGTTGTTACAATATCATTTTTTTAATAATAAAACATTCACAATTATTAATATAAATTTCAAGTATCCAATGACATTTTCTCTATTTCTATCTAGGTCTGTATTTGAGTGTTTATTAGTATAAATCAAAGAGAATAATAAGTTGGGTTGTGACACTCCTACTTAATCAAAGTCTTTAGATAATATTTTTTTATATATTTGAAAACCATGATATCACAACATTACTAATCATAGAATTTCATGAGAATTAGAAGTGTAGAGGGACATATGAGTGTGATGTAGTATTTGAGGATGTAAATATCAGCCCCATTGGGGTAGAACCATATATCATTTCATTCATTGCCACTTCCACAAATAATCCCAAGGATCTTCACTGATGTCCTTCCATTGGCCACCAAATTATTATCATCATCCAACACATTTCTGGTGACCTGGACCTCAACGCCCTAGCATGTATCCACCATCACCCCCTCTTCCAAGATGCCATCATTTCCCAGTGTGTTCCTTAGCTCTGATGTCCACCTTGTGAACTCTTCCACCGTGTTCTTGTGAAGACGCACCCTATCCCCTGTGTACTCATACAAAAATTCCTGAATCATTTCACCCAACTATAAATCCAATACCAGAAACCCTGACACCAGATGTGATAGAGAACAATTAAAAATTATAAAACAAAGCATATTAACCAACAAAAAATAGAGAATGTTTCCGTCTACCTTTCTGAAAGTTGGTGTTGGCTCTAACGTAGATAGTGAGGCTAATGTAGGTAATGATGTAGGAGGAGATTAGGTTGTTAATGAAGTTAGTGTGAATTGTGATATTCATTTATTTGTTTTCAAATTGAAATAAAATGTTGTAAACTCTCCATTTTCAATTCTACATTCATGAAAAATACATATTTATTTGAATTTTTTTTAAACACTCAAAAATTTTATTTGGGTCTACTCCTAACTGGGAATTCGTACCATATGGGATTCCATATATAGTCCCCAAACATCAGATAACTTATTTCCTGCATGATCTTTTTACATACCAAATATCGTGTTTTTTAATCCTAATCCATTAATAATTATCACCACCCAATACATCATCAAAATCGATTTTTCTAAGGGATAATATATTTTTAGTTTTGTCGGTTTGGCGGCATGTGTGTGGAAGGTGTTCGTTGGTCATTCTATTTCAAGGAACTAATTGTTTCTAGGGGAATTGGACACCCCATGTTCTAGTTTGATCTCTAGTGATTCGATTTTGGGTTTTCCCTATCACTGGTTCTATGGTGCTCTCATATCTGGTCTCCAAACCCTAACTGGATGTTTTCTTATGATCTCAAGTAGTGAACCTATATATCTTCCAAAATATATGGTACACTACTGGTGTACCACTCGTAGTGTATCTTTAAAGACAACACTCCTTCACTAGGATAAGTACCTAGAAAAGAAGATATAATCCAGGTATTTTTGTGAGTTTTGAGGGTATTCAATAATCATTTACAATTTAAAACATCCCAGGGAAGACAAGAAGAGATCAGGATGGCCAAACTGGTTAGCATCCAATGATGCAAGTTGTTATCATTTTCATTCCTATATTTTATTTTTAAACACTTCATCTTATTTTTTACTAATGATGTTTTATTCTTCTTTACACAGTAAATTTGTTTCTATTTTTGAGTATTAATAAAATTTTGGGGGGCATTGTTCTTTCCATGCATGTAAGTCCCCAAGGGAATGAATCAAGTTTAATATCTATGTTATTTAATCAATCCTTGAAATATTTTATTTCTTGTGTTCTGTTTATACTGATATGTAATATTATTCTTTTTTCAGAAAATAATTTTGTTTGGATCTTGTGTGGTTTTGTGTTCTACCCTGATTTTGGTCTCTACTCATTCCCACAATGTGGTATCAAAACCCTATTTCTTTTTTTTACTATAAAATTAAATTGTTGTTTCCTATTTTATTTATGTATATTTTTTGTTTCTTTTTGATTTTATGCATTTAAATATCACTCTTAAATCTCCACTTCCATTATTGATTGAAATTATTTAAATATGTTATCCCTTTTAATGAAACATAGTTTACCAAAGAGATTGGTCAGTTGTTGGGGTTGTATTCTTATCATTTTCCACATGAACTCTACATATACTCAATGGGTAAACATGTCAATGATTATATATGATATCGATAAATATTATAGTGACAATGACTTAAATTTATGGAGAATTAAGATGAGATTCCATCTTGAACAGTAGGTCTTCATTGAGGCTCTTTGTGTGCCCAAGAAGCCTTTTATAACTGTAAATGAAATTAGACAACCTGTTATAGAATATGTTGATGTTTCCCATAATGTGTTAGTTAAGGAACAAAGCTCCCTTTTGTTTTCTTTAGGTGATAAAGTCCTTAGAGAAGTTTATAATGATTCTACTTCTGTGGAATTTGGCTTAAACATGAAAATATTTACATGACTGCTACATTAGTAGGTAGTATTTACAAAAAACATCATTTGTTTACATATAAAAAGAAACCTGGTACTTCAATTAAATCTCATCTATATGAATTTAATAATTTCATGTTAGAAATATCCAACATTAATGTTTCTGTTGATGATGAGGATCAAGTAGTTATCCTCTTAATCTCTTTAGATAATTCATAAAACACCCTAGTAGAGACTATGATGTATTGTCGATACTCTTTAACCCTGTAAGAGGTTAAATAATACCTTTTATCAAAAGAACTACATTTTAAACCTACAATCAAAGGTGAGGTAGAGTGCTTTTTCCCTAAGGGTATACCTCAAACTAAAACAAAAAATAAAGAGTTTAATAAAAATATGAACAAAGGAAATAAAGAGCCTAAACCCTGTTTTAATTATATGGATAGAAAGTTCACCTATTTATATTGGGAAAATAGGGTAACATTAAACGCTTGTGTATAAATCTCAATATTGAGTTAAAGTCTAAAACACCCACTGATTTATCCCTTATTGTATACTTTTTTTATGAAACTACTGATTTCCTTAATGTGTCCACCCATAAACTCAATCTAGAGTGGGTTCTTGATTTAGGTTTCTCTTTCAATATGTTCCCTTTTAGAGAGTCCTTTCTATAGTTAGTTGAGAGGGTAGAAGGAGATGTCATCTTAGGTAAAAAAGGGTGTAAGGTTGAGGGTAGAGGTTCTGTTTTGTTAGAACATGATGACCATACTATCAGTTCATTTTTTGATGTTAGGTGGGTTACCAACTTCAGAAGTTACCATTGTTACTTAGGAGTCCTAGACCAAAAGGCATCCACATTTAGGTCTAAAACCAGTTTTCATAGAATCCCTAAAAAATCTATAATCGTTTTGGAGGGATCTTTAATAAATGGGATATATGTATTGAATGTAAAATCCCATTCATGGTATTTGGGTAGTTTATATTCAACTAATATTGATAATACTATGATTTGGCATAGGGTATTGGGGCATGTTAGCTACAAAGGACTTATGGAACTCAACACTGAAGGGCTGTTGAGTGACATCACACCAAGAAATCCTCCATTTTATTAAGATAGTGTAATAGAAATTCTAAGAGGGTTAGCTTTGGTAGGCCTAGTTTCAAATCCACCATTCCCTTAAAATATGTCCACTCAAATATATGGGATACATCATTGACTTCCTCTCATGATGGAAGTTTCTATTTTTTTACGTTCATAGATGAATTTTCGAGGAAAGCGTGGATTTACATTCTTAAAAAGAACTTTGATATTTTACAAACATTTAAAAACAAGAAAACTTTAGTTGAAAATCAAACTGGGAATAAACATAAAACTATAATAACACACAATGGACTTGAATACATATCCACTAACTTCATTCATTTTTTTGAATATTAAGGTGTTGAAATACATAGAATAGTTATGGAAACTCACTAATAAATTGGTTTGGAGGAAGGGATGAATATGACTATGCTGGAAAGATTTTGTTGTATTATTACATGCTCAGGACTCCCCAAATAATTTTGGATATAGACTTATAGAACTTCTATACACATAATTAATATGTGTCCCTATTCTTCTAATCAGTTTAAAACACCTGAATAATTGGGTACTTGTAGTCCCCCTTCCTATTCATACATAAGAGTCTTTGGTTGTACTTCTTATGCTCATGTAAAGATTGAGGAATTAGAACCAAGATATCTAAAGGGTATCTTTTTTGGGTACCCTGAGGGTATTAAGGGGGATAAACATTGGGGAGATAAACTATGTTATCAAAAGTGCAGTGTAAGTAGAGATGTTATCTTTCACAAGTCTTCCTCTACCAAAATAAATGATGCCACACTTTTAAACTATTGTCTAACCCATGAAAAGGAAGGTGAAACTAAGACCCCATCCCAATTTGAGATTCTTATCCAGCCTATTGCACCTACTCCTCTACCCATTATTAGGGATGATTTTGAGTATACTTTTGATCCATATTTTGAATCAGAACATGCTACCCCTATTATGGATTACCAAATAACCCCCGATATATAGAATGTAGGGTTCCAATACCCCATACTAAAACCTATAGGTAAGATTTTAATGAAAAATATTCTAACCGGTGGCTATTTTCCATGAATGAAGAAATGAAATCTTTAAAAAATAACCATACTTCAACTGTTGTGAAAAAGCCAACTAATGAAAAAATAATTGGTTCCAAGTGGATTATTAAAAGAAAAGAAGATAAAACTGGGGGGGAAATCAAGTATAAAACAATATTAGTTGAAAAACGTTTCCTCCAAAGAGAGGGAATTTATTACTATGATGTTCTTCCCCATATTGTAAATAATTCTTCTATTAGGCTCTTACTTTCCTTTAATGCCTATAATGATCCACACAATGAACTGTTGGATGTTAAAAATTCCTTTTTTTCATGGTGATTGGAATGAAATTTTTTATATTAATACTCGTTATGGTTATCCTAATTAATTCAATGTAAATCAATTATACCTTTTAAATAAATTTTTATATGGCCAGAAACAAGCCAGTAGGTAGTGGTAATGAAAATTTTATTCATTCATCTTAGCTAAAAAATTCATTATGTGTCAATATAACGCATGTGTTTAATTTAAATCAACCAAAAACTGCATGATTTATCTATTATTATATTTTGATGACATGATTATCATTTGAAAAAAATATAAACATCCATTCTACTGTTAAATACCAATTAAAAGGTAAGTTTTAAATAAAAGTCATAGGTTCATATAAAAAAATATCAAGAATTTCAATCATATGGGAAAGGCCAAATAAACTGTTATACTTATCTCTGAATTCTTATGTTTTAAAAATCCCTAAGAAATATATGTTTGAATCTCTAAAAGAATTAAAGATATCTCTTAAACAAATTTTAAAATATCTTTAAAAAAACAACCCATGTCTGATAACGATATTCAATTTATGTATCAAATACCTTATTCTAGTATAATAGGTTGTTTTATATACTGTTTGGTCTTCACTTGGCCTTATATTTTCTATACAACCTGCACTTTAAAGAGTTTCATGGCCACACATGGGAAGCCACACTGGAATTCCTTTAAGTGTCTCCCAATATTACACTCTTATAGGTATAATATTTCTTTTTGTTGTAGTAAAGATGTAGAATCTTCCAAATTTATTAATGGATTTTTAGATGCTGATTACATAGGTAAAATTGATACTAAAAAATTCCTCATAGGTCTTGTGTTCAGTACCAATAGTAGCTCCATTTCTTGGAAATTAAATATAAAATCCATGTTTCCACTTTCAACAATGGAGTCCATGTACATTTCCTTGAATTAAATAGTTATAATGGCCTTATGGTTGAAGGGTTTGTCTTCTGAACTGAACCTTTACAATATTGTCACTAATTTTAATTCTAATAGTCAATCAACACTTCACTTATCTAGAAATTTAGTTTTCCATAATTAATCAAATCACATATATATTAGGTTGAATTTTAATAGAGATATTGTATAATCTAGTACCATCGGTGTGAAAAACATACACAGTAATATAAACCTGGCTGATATGTTGACAAAAGACATAGTCTGGTATATGTTCAAAATTTTTGTAGATAGATTGAATTTTCTTTCAATTCCATAATTTTACGTTCAAGAACATCACCAATTTCAAATGAATATTGAGATTATTTTTGAATTGTGGTATTCATTTTGTTATTTTAATATTGAAATAGAATATTGTAAATTCCGCAATTTCAATTTGTCATACATGAAATATTCATATTGATTTGAATTATTTTCAAATCCTCAAACATTTTTTTTGGACCTGATTCTGCCTGGAACTCCTTACTGTGTGGGCTTACTTATTTGTGCCCTTGCCTTAATCCAGATTATTTCCCATGTGCTCATATGACATTATGGGTATCTATTTGTTGGTTGATCCTTAGTTGTTGATAATTCTAATATCCCATTTCATCATCACCATCCATTTTGTACAGATGGATCACAACTTTGTTGTTTCATCGGTTCAGCGGTGTGTGTGTGGCAAGCCTTGGTCGACCATTCTATTTCAAGGAACTAAAGGTGTCTTGTGGAATTGAGCACTACCTATTTTGGTCTTATCTCTTACGATTCACTTTTTGTTTTCCCCTATTTCTGGTTCTCTGGTGCTCACATCTCTAGCTCCAAACCCTAGCCAGATTTTTTCTTCCAATCTATGGTGGTGTACCTCTATGCTTTCCAAACTCCAAGATACACTTCTACTGTACTACTCCTAGTTGAGCTTCAATGATTGTGATCATTCACTAAGAGGATAACTAAAATAATAAGATCTAATCCATGGGTTTTTACAAGTTTTGGGGGTATTCTATGAACTTTGATGACTTAGAATAGCCCGGAGAAGATAAGAAGAGATTCAGACGACTAGACCGGTTAGTATATGGTACTATAAGTTGATCACAATTTCATTCTTGTATCTCATTAGTATTAATTATATATTATATGATGTTCTTGATTTTTTATTCATATTTTCACTATAAATCCATTTACTTTTTTGATCATTAATAAAATTCATGTATGAGTGGTGGTGTTCTTACCGTACACGTAGTTCCCAATGGGACCTAAGTACATTAAATATCTATTTTATTTACTCTTTCCAAATAATATTTTGTTTCTTGTGTTCTATTTGTATAGATTTTTAATATTATTCTATGTCCTACAATGAATTTAGATCTGTCCTTGTGTTTTTTGGTGTTATTCCCTGATTCGGGTCACCAATCAACCTCACAGTTGGCATATGGACCGAAGATAGGATCCGACTACTACCCCATAGCATGGTTGACCATTATCGAAAATGACTTATAACTCATATCTAGAAGTATCATCAGGAACCCCTCTATGTTCCCTTAAATTAATTTTTTTCTACAATATAATCAATAATAAAATGATGGGAATCAAGGAGATAAGGAATATTTGAGATGTGGGAGGACCTTAGGTGGCCAAATTCTTAATAGGCAAACTGGGGGATGATATCCCTAGTGAGGGTGTCGAGGTCAGCGCATTAGATGAAAAGTGGCTTGGGGACACCCTTGTCTAGCACTGGTGCTAGATAGTCCAGACCCTTTCTCAGAGCACACCACATGAAGAACTCTACCACCAGATACTCCAAATTTATGGGGAACTCTAGCAGGTCCTCTTCATGTGTCGGTCCAGAGTGGGCACACGGCGGGATGAAAATTATGGTAAGAACATATATAATGGAAGAGAAAGAATAATAAGAAATATTATGAGGGGATGAAACCATGGATGATTGTTTCTATGTTATGGAGATCCTGCCATTTATAAAATAGATACAAAGACATATAAGGAACAATATCCAACCCCATGGAGTAGATCTGTTCAAAGAAATGATCTATTTTAATGAAACAATAAAAATGTACCATTGGAGACACCTGTACATCTAGATGTACCATTTTCAAAGATATGAAATCCTATTTTCAGATTGAATTACTCAGTTTTAATATTTACCATTAAATTAAAATTATTTTTATATGACCACTAATACAATATTTTGATAAAAAATAGTATTTTTTTTCTATGCATTTGACCAATACCGTTTAGAATCATGAACCAATCCTTCTCTACTATTGTTAATAGAAATACATTTTTTCAAACTAGGTATGGGGTTTCCTCCAAAACATTATGAGTACAAAATAATGGAAACATAAATGATAATGGGAGATCATATTGTGATATAAATAAAAAAAGATGATATATTATAAAAGAATAGCTTCAAAGCATATATAGAATGACTATTAAAAAAATTAACTAAAACATATGTGATGCATGGTTAGCATAATTTATTTCGTTCAGTCTACATGGTTAAATAAACCATATGGGGTGCTGTAGAGATCTTCATATAAGAGTGTATAGTTTGTGCATAGTTTGTTTAACTATTAACTGAATCGTGTGTGGGGTGTGTTCCTTGGGCATAATGGGGAACAAAGGTAGAGAATGTTTAGAAAAAACATTCTCTTAAATCGTTTGACCCAATATCATTGGACAACAGCTGGTGCATGGTTGATGCACGGTTTTTCCAACTGTGGGACCAAACTATGTGCCACTTTAAATTTTGGGTGAATAATCATTTTTCCTTCCTTCTATTTGACACCTATCCCTTTATTTTTCTCATCCAGTGAAAATACCCTCTATTATTGATTCAAGTTCCAAGGTGACACTCATAATCATCTCTACCCATTACTCTATGTACCCTCTAATGGGCCATTATATCACAAGCATCTCTAGAGTCCCCTATGTCACAATATAACATTAATGACCAAATGGGTGCTTCAGTATTAAAATCATCTCTCAAGTTAACACTTATCACAAAAAGGGTATATCATTCCCCAATATCATTTTGGTCAGATCACAACCTCAGTGGCCCTATAAGATAAGTCATACTTGCATCATTCTCAAGATATGGGTCAAGAGTATTTACCTTGTAAATTCATCACTAGTGTAGTCATTACACACCCAAAACATACAATGTATATTTAGGGAAAACCACCCAAGTACTCACATCTTAGCAGGGGAAGAATACTCACCCAATGATCATCCCAACCATCTGAAAAGCTATAAGGAATCTCAAGATTCACCGAGGGCTATCAGGTCCACTCACTCTAACCCATCACATTAAACTTCACAGAGGTCTCCATGTTTTCAATATTATGTTCCACAAGGATTTCTTAAATCAATAAGAACACACCCCTCATAGTTTGTGTATCTTAAGGAATACATTTATCATCTAGGACTCAATTATCAAAGGTCTTAGTATTTAGCCAATATATTAAGTTCCTTGGTGGACCCTGGCACTTGGTGCAATCAATTTATAGAAATTTACTTTTTTATTAAATAATTTATATAATTTTAAAAGCTTTACCACCCTTGGTGGTTATTACACACATATCACATTCCATATAAAACATGCATAATACTATATGGGAACTGCATAAGGAATTCCTACCAAAACCAAGAAGTTTTTCTCTTCTAATCATCACCTAGTAGATCTCATATAGGCTTATCCAAGATCAAACCTCTATTTCCCTCATAAAGAGGTCCTAAATTAATCCAAATAATGTAAATAAATTAATCATAATCCATCATAATTAATTAAAGAATTCACAAATATTTATTCAATTTAGTTTTAAAAGTCATAATGCCTATAACTCAACAAGCCATAACCAATCATCCAAACCTCAAGGAATGGAGTGCAGTCTTCACACAAAACTCTCCCAAGCCTAATACATGTAAAAAAACAAATTAAATTTCCTAATTCAATGGTAAATTTAACCCAAATTATTCAATAAACCCAAATAATTCCATACAGTAACATAACTTAACCGAAACTATGTACAACGGTGTGCAGACATTGTATTGGGTTGTCTTCTAGAATAGCCATGAAAAAGCCACATTATTTTTAAATGATTTTACTATGCTTCAATAAAATAATAAATAAAACCCTTTCATGAGAAAAATTAAATTAGTTTAATCAGGATAAACTAAGGATATAGGGAAGAAGGGTGAGAGATTCTCCATAAATCATTGAAAAATTCCACATGTATCACCCCAAATCTAATAGGTATTAAAGGAGGATGAGGGGAGGAGGCAGATGGCCCTTGTGCATGTGAGGGGGAAAGAATATGGTATAAAATCTTATAAATATAGAAGAGAATTTTGGTAATTGTTTCTCATTTAAATGGTCTCATAGTTGCATGAATGGTTTGGCCACAAGGAGAGCCAAACCATGCACTAACTGTGAAATATGATATATAATATCCCACATATTTTTTTTGCAACCTGGAATTAACTATTCACCTCACCCTTAGTCAAACAAAAAAAATCTATTTTCTTTTTAAATTCACAATGTTAACAATTTTTCTTGTTTAAACCATTAAAACTAATCATGCGATTTATAAAATGAATTGTAAACCTCTACAAGCTCAGGGTGATTCATAGTTTCCCCTAAATTTTGCACACCAAACTGGGCACCGAGGAATATATCCTCTAAAAATTTTAAACTTTAACCTGAAGATCCTAAGATCACCCAATCACCCAAGACCTTTTAGCTTAAAAAAAATAAAAACACCTTGAAATTCTCTAACTCTTTGAATTTCAATCCAAGACTGAATTCAAAAAATGAACCGTACTCCCAAATTCCAAAAATTCAAAATCCTTATAAAATTTATAACATGATAGGTGTGTATTTTTAATAACTCTCTACCATATCACTTCTCATTCCCAATAATCCTTGGCATCCTTTCAACCAACACAACTGACCTACCCTAGTTGTTCGTTCATATCCAACTTGTTGCGTTCAACTTTGGAACACCAAGTAACCTTAAACTCTAAAACTACAAACACGAGGTGAATAATTCATTAAATAATGATCCACCACTCATCACCATCATCGAAACATGAATACAGTTCTTACCCATTCCTTTATATCTAAATCCACTATAGTGTCATCAACCAATTCATTCTTTATCAAATAGTTCTTCCTCCTATAAGACATGTCTTATAAATGTTGATTCTGATACATGGTTCTCTAAACCATTCGAATCACTTATAAAAAATAATTTATAGTGGTTATAAGATATTATTAATATTATATTCATATCACCATATCAAATTATATGAAAATTTACTAATCAAACCTACACTAGATGAAAAATCTCAAAGGTGCTTAGCTTCATCCACACATATGTTATCTCATTACCACTCGAACATGATGCATCAACTGTGACATCCCAAGTATTTAAAGTGTAATATATTTTCATATCTGTGTCTATTTATTAATTAGATAGTGTTTTAGAGTCATAAAATGGGAATAAATCCAATCTTAATCATAGAATACACTAATATTTTTAAAATATTATTTTACTGCCTTTTGATGGAAAACCAATTTTAAATGTAAATATTGACAATTTTATAATCTCTATTTTTAAAAATAAACATATTCTTTATAATTGGGACATTTAAATTTACTTCGGATAATTTTTTTTTATTTTTCTGATAATGTTCATTTTTTAACGAATAGTGAAAAATGTTGTATTTTAATTCAAAACCTCATTTCAATATAATTTATTTATATGGTTAGATTATCTTTTTAATTGGTTTTAAAGTTAAATTAGAATATTTTTTTACCATTTAATCTATTGGTGGAAATTAGAAATAGTTTAACTTTGCAGTTGGACATAAACAACTGTCAATCTTTTGATATGTATTGTTTCTTAAAAACACGTTATTTGTTTTGACAGTGAGAATTAATTATAAAATTAATTAATGGAAATTTTATGTTTTTAATTTGTTAAAATGAACATAATTTTTGAATTTGGAATATCAAATATATCTTTGGGTAAATTTTTGGTATTGTTCTAAAAAACTTCAAATTTTTATGAATAGTGAAACCACAAAGTGGTAGTTAAAAAAACTGATTTTTTGTTTAAATGAAATTTTACCACTTCTGTGAATTTAATTTCAAAGATGTGACATAAATGTTTGTTATTAGGAATTAAAATGTGGATCAATGAGATGAAAATAATTTTGATGAATAGTAACTTTTGAGTTTTATTGACCGCGATTAGAGGTAATTAGGGTAATTTATGGTAAAAATAATGTTATAATAATATTAAACTACATTGACACATGTCCTACACTTATTGGATGAGTCATGGCAGACCAAGAAAATCCATGGGTCAATTATTGGGACCCCATGGAGCCACGTGTGTAAGATAATGACATTAATACCTTTTATTTAAAGTAAAAATAAAAATATCACAAACAAGTTTTGTTTTACTAAAAGAACTTTTATAAGGGGTTATACAAGTTATCCATTCGACTATAAATATTCATTAGAAATCTAAAAAGATTTAATACAACATGGAAATTTTAATCTAATTTTTAGACATCAAATAAATAAAATTATTTATGACACAATGATGATGCAGTGTTTACGTCATTAATAAATGATTTAAATAAATAAGAAGATAATGTTTAAAATAATATCCAAAACTTGTACAATTCTTATTGAATGATTTTATTTCGAAAATGGGCCACCTTATATATTACTATAATTATTTTGAGACCTATAGAAACCGAAAAGCATAATATAATAAAATAATGGTTCCATGCATTCTAAAAGAGCCCCTCCTCTCACATATAAAAAGACCCCACTTCCAACCCATATCTCACACTTCTCGAGCCCCTTGGCTCGTCCAAAATATACTAAAATAAGCTCCCAAGATCCCTCTCTTCATCCTAGAAGCCTTAAATTAGGCAGAAAGCTCTTCAAGAAAGCTTTTTGCTTCAAACCAAGAGGAGTTACCCGATTTAAATGTAATGTCTTCTCTTATGTTCGTTTGTATTATTTTGTTTCTCCAACCACCTAACCTCTTTTTATTCATTTATTTTGTAACAACACCAGTATCTTCAATATACTAGTATGTTCTTATGAAAATTATTCTAGCTATACTTACAAACACCTCCATCGAATGGTTAAAGAACATACAATTTCAATGGGTGGCGAATTACTACCTCACGAAATGATGATTGTTCAATAGTCTTTTAACAACTTTCATGACGGCCATTAAGATGTAGCTGTATTTTTATAGGATATATTTTATTTTTATTTTTTTCCTTATGCTTCTGTATTTTTCATTTATGGAATACCTTTATGGTTTCCATAATGGATAAACGTGATAATTTCATTTTAGGAAGTGCGGACTACCGCCCCCTCAATGAGATTTGAATATTTAATGCCATATGTGGGATGTATAAAGGATGGAGTTAATGATATTATAATATAATTATAATATACCTTTATATCATTATGAATTCATTATATTAAATATGAAATAGAAATGAATGTAGTGTTCATGCGTACGTACGTCTGACCGTCTCCATGAACGGTGCATTTCATTTCTTACCTCTAAATGTTATGTAATAATATAAATGCATGAATATAATGGATATACATGATATATATGATATCTACATCATCAATATAATTCTGGAGATAAAGGATATTTTACCACATGAACAACTTGTGATTATTAGAAGTTTATTTTTGACTCAATTACCAATGACCGACAAAATGACCGTTATTAACTTAAATGATTAAATAAAGTTCCTAATATGGTAATAAGTGATATTAAAGGAATAATGAACTTGAAAAATCTTCTTAAGAAAGTATAAATTAACTATAGTTTATAATTCAGGAGATTAAAGAACGATCGAGTCAAGTCGGACACGAGGTAAGGGACTTCATATCAATCTCCTTTTGTTGAGGCACATATCAATTTATATATGAACATATTTTATTAGTTTTATAATAAACCCTTTTGACTTTTAGTTCAAACGGAAAATTTTTACACAAAGCGTTTTACTAAATGGAAAAAGGGAATGTTATTGTCTTACGTATGCGGTGACAACGACTTCTCCGACGCTGTGACCATTATTTGAGTTCTGGCTTCCTCTACAAGCCATAACTTTTTTTAAATGAAAAATAAATACCATGTTTTAATTTTATTTTATTTTTGTATTGAAAATTTGTTTTGATAATGTTTTTATTATTTGTATTTTTTATATCTTGTGATTGAAATTTGGAAATTTTATGTTTCTTTTATACTTGTTTTATGTGATACGATTATGTCATGGTTCCTAGGCATTGTTTATGAAGACGGGTGGTTCTATGATAAACTAACGGCGGGTGAGCCCGAGATAGCTCCCCAATTCATTGGGTAATGAGAAGGTGGTAAACTCTATGGTTTCTCCGATGGCATTTTGGGAATATACTGTAATGGGTATTCCAAACATAACCATGAGGGTTAATCCATATGTAAGAATGTTATGAATGCCTCAAGTTACCTTTATGTATTATTTTATCTATGAGTTATTCATAAATATTATGATTTCATGAGGTATTATAAAGTGATTATATTTTATGAATAATGTTTTATATCATTGATTCCTATGTATACAAGAACTAATGTTTACTTTCTGTACTTTTATATCCCTTTTTGAGCTTTTTATGCTCATCCCATGTTTTTGAAATGTTTTTCACAGGTCAAGGGAAAGGTACATGATGTGATGATAGTGTCGAGGAAGTGTCAAGAAAGAATCCATATTTTATTTTAAATATCTTCCATTTGATGAAAAAAATGAATACTATCTTTGATGTAACCACCTTGTTTAAATGTGGAATGTAATGCATGATTTTGGATATAATTCTATAAAACTCTAAACCTAAAAGACCCTCAATGTGTATTCTTGAAATAACTCAATATTATGCAATGTTTAAGGATGGGGCCTTATAGTTGGTATCAAAGGTTGGTTTAGATAACATAAGGAGTTGGAATTCTATTAAACGATTATCCAAAAATATTTTTTATGGTAAAATTAAAAATGATATTGAATTTGAAGATTAACATGTTGCTTCATCTAAGAAATTTTTGTTCAGAATGGTTTTCTGCAGAGGAAACAGGGAAGCAGTGCTTGGAAGGCATACAAGAGGAAATGACCATCCGGATCAACATATTGAGATGTTCGTTATTGGAACTAAACAATATGTTTCAGTAATGAAATAGTTGATTCAAGCGATAAATGGTGGTGGTATCCATGCACGAGATCATCCAGATCAACCGCAGAAGAACAAGTCAGCGGTGGAACATTTCATGAGGCAACATCCCCCATCATTCATATGATCATCGGACCCTGTTCCAGCTGAAGGGTGGATTAAATCACTAGAGAAGATTTTCGATGTCATGGGGTGTTCATACAATCAAAAGGATAGCCTTGTTGTTTACTAATTGGAGGGTGAAGCAGATAAGTGGTGGTCGATGGTTAAAAATATCAGGGACACTGATGAGACTGATGATCTTGATTGGGATATATTCAAAGGTATGTTTCTTGAGAAATATTTTCCTAAGGCTGTTCGACTCAGTATGGAAAAACAATTCTTGGAATTGAGTGATGTGGACAACTCAGTAGCTGCTTATGATGAATGGTTCGCTCCATGGGCAAGGTATGCTCCAAATTTTCTCCAAGACCTTGATAGTAAAATCAATCATTTTTACTCAGGATTAAAGCCAAAATATCGAAGGGCATTTGCTTCTCATGAGTTCAAAAGTTATGAAAAGCTTTTTCGATGTGCTAACAAGGTGGAAATAGAGTTTTCTGATGATCAAGTGTTCTATGAAAACCAAAAAAATAAGAGATCTAGGTTGTAGGAGAAAGGTAAGAATCCTTAAAAAAGGTTTGAGGGTAAGAATACTAAGTTTGCAGTTTGTGATAAATGTGGTAAAAAGCTTGCTGGGGAATTTCTTTTTAATTCTGGAAAGTGCTACTGATGTGGTGAGATGGGACATAAGGCACATGATTTCACTAGAAAAGAGCATGGTGATGGTAAGACCAAATTTGATTTACAGTTAGTAAAATTTTTCAAGTGCAATGATATGGGTCATTATTCAAACGAGTGTCCAACAAAGAGCTTGAATGATGGGAAGTAGTCAGACTACAAGAAGAAGGGTGCGGTGAAATCCTTTGCAACTAATTCAGCAGATGTTGGGCCATCAAATGAAGTGGTATCAGGTAATTTGTTTATTTTTTATGATTATGCCAATGTGTTTTCTGATTCATATTCTACACATTATTTCATCTCTAAAAAATTTTCTAGTAAATTTGGAATACCATCTCCAGAAATTACTCCGGAACTTGTGGTAAAAACACATGAGGGAAATGTTGATGCAAAAAGAATTTATAAGAATATTTATATCCTTATCCATGGAAAGAACCAACTTTCAAACCTTATTGTTTTACCTCTATTAAGGTTTTATGTTATCCTGGGTATGGATTGGATCTCTGTTTACCATGCTAAAATTAATTGTAGAGCTAAAGAAGTTTATTTTCAGAAAGACTTTCAGTTTGTGTACAAGAATGAACCCTTACTATTGATAACATATCAAGAGGCTGAGAAACTTGTAAAATATGGAAATGAATGTTACCTTGAACATATTGTTGAAAACAAAGGAACCGTTCAGATTAATGATGTTCCAGTGGTAAATG
This sequence comes from Viscum album, assembly GCA_963277665.1. Lineage (NCBI taxonomy): Eukaryota > Viridiplantae > Streptophyta > Magnoliopsida > Santalales > Viscaceae > Viscum > Viscum album. Next base: position 192,478,858 of record OY728157.1, on the reverse strand, counting down.
AGTATCCTGATGATTTTCTTGACGATTTTCCTGGAATAAAACCAGATCGGGAAGTTGAATTTACTGTTGACTTAGTCTCTGATGCTAACACAATTTAAAAACCCCCTTATCGAATGGCTCAAATTTAACTTTTAGAGTTGAAGAGCAATTGTAAGATTTATTAGAGAAAGGTTTCATTCGACCTAGCATATCACCATGGGGTGCTCCTGTCTTATTTGTTGAAAAGAAATATTGTTTAAGGAGACTTTTCATTGATTATAGACCCTTGAATAACATCACTATTATGAACAAATAAGATTTTCCTCATATCTATGATTTGTTTGATCAGATCCAGGGAGATAAATATTTTTTAAATATTGACCTGAGATCGGGGTACCATCAGTTGATGGTAAAGGAAGAATATATTCCAAAGACCGCGTTTCGTACAAGATATGGCCATTATGAATTTTTTTATGCCTTTTCGGTTAACCAATGCACCTGTTGTATTCGTGGACCTTATGAATAGAATTTTCCATGAGTTCTTGGATAAGTTTGTGGTTGTTTTCTTTGATGATATTTTGGGGTTTTATCAAAGTAAATAGGAGCATGAAAGTCATTTAAGGGTTATTTTTCAAACCTTAAAAGAAAAGAAATTGTATGGGAAATTCAGCAAGTGTGAATTTTGGTTGCACCAAATTTCTTTCCTTGGTCACATTTTTTCTAAATATGGAATAATTTTTTATCCTGTAAAAACAAATGTTGTGGAAGAATGGAAAAGTCCCAAAAATGTAACCAATATTCATAGTTTTCTTGGTTTGGTAGGCTATTACCGAAGGTTTGTTAATAATTTTTCGCAATTTTCCAGCCCATTGACTAAGCTAACTAGGAAGGGTGTTAAGTTTATTTGTACAAAATAATGTGATGATTGTTTTCAAGAATTGAAAAGAAGATTGGTGAATGCCCCAATTTTGGCACTACCTTCTAGGAATGCTGAGTTTGTTATCTAAAGTGATGCTTCATTAAAAGGACTTGGTTGCATCCTAATTCTGAATGATCACGTAATTTCTTTTGCTTCACGTCAGTTGAAAAATCATGAGATAAATTACCCTACACATGATTTGGAAGTAGCGTCTGTGGTTTTCGCATTAAAATTTTAGAGGAATAATTTGTATGGTTTAAAGTGTGAAATATATAAAAATCACAATGTTTAAATTATATATTCACTCAAAAATAATTGAACATGAGACAGAGGAGATGGCTGGAATTAATCAAGGATTATGATTGTAAAATTAATTACCATCCGGGAAAAGAAAATAAAGTGGCTGATGCTTTTTGTTGAAAAAGTAATGCTTCATTTACCATGATACGTTTGGAACATGATCCTTTGGTTAAGGATTTGATGAACTTTGGCATAAATTTTTTCGGTGCAGGATGTTCTTCTGTTTTGTTTCAGGTATCAGTGAAATCGTCTCTAACAGAAAGAATTAAGCAAGATCAGAAGCAAGATAGTGAGTTGCAAAAAAGGTAGAGTTGGTTTAGAAGGGTATGTTACATAAATTCAACATTGATAATGATTGTGTTTAGAGATTTGGGAAGAGATTGTGTGTGCCTTTTCATTCACAGTTTATGATAGAGCTGTTATGTGAAGCTCATAGTCCTCCATTTTCAGTTCATCCGGGTAGTACAAAAATGTATAGAGATCTTCGGGAGTATTACTGGTGGGGTGGAATGAAAAGAGATATTGCTTATTTTACTATGAAGTGTTTGACTTGTCAACTGGTTAAAGCAGAGTGGCAGTTACCGAAAGGGATGCTTCAGCCTTTACCAGTGCCAGAGTGGAAGTTGGAAAATATATCCATGGACATTGTTGTGGGATTTCTGAAGACACCTTGAGGAAATAATGAAATCCAGGTTGTTGTTGATCGCATGACTAAATTTGCTCATTTCCTATCTATACGAGATACTTTTTACCAAGATCAACTTTCTCGTTTGTTTCTTAAAGGGATAGTCAGGTTAGATGGAGTTCCCCTCTCCATTGTATCTGATCGTGATCCCAGGATTACTTTTAACTTTTGGAAAGGCCTTAAGAAGTTGTTTGGTATAGATCAAAATTTTAGTATAACTTTTAATCCTCAATTAGATGGGCAGTTAGAACGAACAATTCAGAAATTAGAGGATATGCTATGTTCTTATTCGATGGATTATCAGGGAAGTTTGGACCAACATCTTTCATTGGTTGAATTTTCTTATAATAAAAGTTTTCATTCTAGTATATAGATGGAACCATTTGAGGCATTATATGGGAAGCAGTGTCGAACTCCAGCTTTTTGGGGTGATGTGGGTGAAAGGAAGTTGATGGGACCAAAATTGGTAGAATATTTGGCAGAAAAAGATCATATGATACAGAAACACATGAGAATAGCTCAGAGAAGGCATGAAAGTTATGCGGACAACTAGAGGAAGGAACTCTCTTTTGAGGTAGGTGATCATGTCTTCCTCAATGTTTCACCATGGAAAAGTGTGATGAGATTTAGTAAGAAAGGAAAGCTGAGTCCAACGTTCATTGGACCATATAAAATTCTGGAGAGAGTTGGATCAGTGGAATACTGAGTGGCTTTACCTCGGAATTTATCTCAAGTACACAATATTTTTCATGTTTCAATGTTAAGGAAGTACATGCAGGATCTATCTCATGTTTTGAGTCTATAGGTAGTTCAGCTGAAAGAGAATCTATCTTATGAGGAAAAACTTGTCCAGATTCATAACCATAGGGATAAATTGTTGCGGAATAAGGTGATTCGTCAATTAAAGTTTTTGTGCAAAACCCACATGATTGAAGAGGCAGCACGAGAATCTGAAAAAGCAATGAGGGATAAATACCCCCACTTATTCGATAAGTAAATAAATTTTGGGAATCCAATTTTCTAAAGGGGGGAAGGATGTAACATCCCATGTAAGTAAAGAGTAATATATTTTCATATATATGTCTATTTATGAATTAAATAGTGTTTGAGGGGCTTAAAATGAGAATAAATACAATCTTAAGCATAGAATACACTAATATTTCTAAAAGATTGTTTTACTGCCTTTTGATGGAAAACCATTTTTAAATCTAACTATTTACAATATTATAATCGCTATTTGTCAAAATAAACTTATTCTTTAGAATTGCGACATTGAAATTTACTTTGGATAAATTTTTGGTATTTTTTCTGATAATGTTCATTTTTTAACGAATAGTGAAAAATGTTGTATTTTAATTCAAATCCTCATTTTAATCTAATTTATTTAAATGGTTATATTAGCTTTTTAATTGGTTTTAAATTTCACTTAGAATATTATTTTACCATTTAATCTAGTGGTGGACATTATAATTTATTTAACTTTGAAATTGGAAATAAACAATTGTAGATCTTTTGAAAGGTATTATTTCATAAAAACACGTTTTTTGTTTTGAAAACTGGAATTAATTATAAAATAAATTAATGAAACTTCATGTTTTGAATTTGGTAAAATGAACATCATTTTTTAATTTTTAATATCAAATATAGATTAGGGTAAATTTTTGGTATTGTTCTGAAAAAATTCAATTTTTTATGAATAGTGAAACCACTAAGTGGTAGCTAAAAAAAGTGATTTTTCATTTAAATGAAATTTTACCGCTTCTGTAAATTTAATTTAAAAAATCCTACATACATGGTTGTCATTAGGAAGTAAAATTTTGTTCAATGGGATGAAAATAATTTTTAGTGAATAGTAACTTTTGAGTTTTATTAACAGTGATTAGAGGTAATTAGGGTAATTTAAGGTAAAAATAATGTTATAATAAAATGAAATTACATTAACACATGTCCAACTCATATTGGATGAGTCATGTATGACCAATAAAATCCATGGGTCATTTTTTGGGACCGCATGGAGCCACTTGTGTACGATAATGACATTAAAACCTTTTATATAAAGTAAAAATAAAAATATCACTAACATGTTTTGTTTTACTAAAAGAATTTTAAAAGGGGTTATACAAGTTATCTTTTCGACTATAAATATTCATTAGATAGATAAAAAGATTTCCTACAACATGGTAATTTTAATATAATTTTTAGACATCAAATAAATAAAATTATTTATGACACAATGATGATGCAGTGTTTACGTCATTAATAAATGATTTAAATAAATAAGAAGTTAATATTTAAAATAATATCCAACACCTGTCCAATTCTTACTGGATTATTTTATTTATAACATGGGCCACCTTATCTTTCACTTTATGATTTTTGGACCTTTAAAAACCGAAAATAATTATATAATAAAATAATGGTTTCATGCTTTCCAAAAGATCCCCTCCTCTCCCTTATAAAAAGACCCCACATCCTACCCATCTCTCACACTTCTCAATCCCTTTGTCTCATCCAAACTCTACTCAAATAAGATCCCATGATCCTTATCTTCATCCTAGAAGACTTACCTTAGGCGGAAAGCTCTTTAAGAATCCCTTTTGGTTCAAACCAAGGGGAGTTACCAGATTTAAAGATAATGTCTTCTGTTATATTCATTGGTTTTATTTTGCTTCTCCAACCACCTAAATTCTTTTTATTAAATTATTTTGTAACAACACCATTATCTTCAAAATAATAGGATTTTTTATGATAATTATTTGAGATACACTTACACACACCTCCACCTAATGGTTAAAAAACATACTGTTTCTGTGGGTGGCGAATTACTGCCTCACGAAATGATGATTGTTCAATATTCTTTTAACACCTTTCATGGTGACCATTATGAAGTCAATATATTTATATATGATATATATATATATATATTATGTTTATGTTTTCCTTATGCTCTTATATTTTTCATTTATGGAATACCTTTATTGTTTCCATAATGGATAAACACGATAATTCCATTTTAGAAAGTGCGGATGACGGCCCCCTCAAAGTGATTTGAATCGTTAATTACATATGTGGGATGTATAAAGGATGGAGTTAATGATATTATATATGATATTATACTGGAATTATAATATACCTTTATATAATTATTATTTCATTCCATTAAATACAAAATAGAAATTAAAGTAGCGTTCATGCGTACGTACAACTTACCGTCTCCATGAACGGTGCATTTCATTTCTTACCTCTAAATGTTATATATTGTTATAAATGAATGTATATACTGGATATAAATGATTTATATGATATTTACATCATGAATATAATTCTAGAGATAATGGATATTTTACGACATGAACAACTTGTGATTATTAGAAGATTATTTTTACTGAAGTACCAAAGACCGACAAAATGACCGTTGTCAACTTAAATGATTAAATAATGTTCCTAACATTGTAATAAGTGATATAAAATGATTAATTAACCTGAAAAATGTTCTTAAAGAAGTATAAATTAACTCTAGTTTATTATTCCAAATATTAAAGAACGATTGAGTCAAGTCGGACACAATGTAAGTGATTTCGTCTCAATTTCCTTTCGTTGAGGCAATCTTCAATTTATATAAGGCATTATTTTATTACTTTTATAATAAACCCATTTGATTTTTAATTCAAAAAGAATATTTTTACACTAAGAATTTTACTAAACAAAAAAAGGAATATTTTTGTCTTACGTATGTGGAAACAACGACTTCTCCGACGCCATGACCACTATTTGAGTTTCGACTTTCTCTACAAGCCATAACTTTTTTAAAATGAAAAATAAATACCATGTTTTAATTTTCATTTATTTTGGTATTAAAAATGGTTTTTATAATGTTTTTATTATATGTGTTTTTGATATCTTCTGATTGAAATGTCAAAATTTTATGTTTCCTTTATGCATGTTTTATGTGATACGATTATGTTATGTTTCTTGGGCATTGTTTATGAAGACGGATGGTTCCGTGATAAACTAAGGGTGGGTTAGCCTGAGATAGCTTTTTAATGCATTGGGTAACTCAAAGGGGTTAAAATATAAGGTTTATCTGAATATATTTAGGGAATATATAGTAATGGGTATTCCAAACGTAACCATGAGGGTTACTACCTACGTTTAATTTTATGAATGCATCCAGTTACCTTTATGTCGTATGTTTTCTATGAGTTATTCATAAATCTTATGATTTCATAAAGTATGTTAAAGTGCTTATATTTTATGAATGAAGTATGATTTCATTGATTCTTATGTATACATGGACTAATGTTTTCTTTTCGTACTTTTATATCCCTTACTGAGCTTTTAATGCTCATCCCATGTTTTGGAAATGTTTTTCATAGGTCAAGGGAAAGGTACATGATGTGATGATAGTGTTGAGGAAGTGTCAAGAAAGAATCCATGTTTTTTTTAAATTTGTTTCCTTTGATGAAAAAAATGAATATTGTCTTTTATATAACCACATTGTTTAAATGTGGAATGTAATGCATGATTTTTTATCTAATTCTATAAAACTCTAAACCTAAAAATATCCTCAATATGTATTCTTGAAATAACTCAAGATTAATTAAGGATTAAATCTGGGGCCTTATATCAACTCCTCATAGGCATCTCAAGATCATTCAATGTCTGCACTAAAGTATAAACCCAATATCTAGTGTAATTATATATTTATGTCACCAACCAATAAACCCGATTTTCATTTTCTCACCCTTATAACTAATGCACGATCGACATGACTCGTGACCAGACCATATCAAAATCATCTTGAGCCTGGTTCCAAATCTAGGTCTCCATCCAAGATAACATCTAAACTTAAAATCTAATTTTCATCAATAAAATATATAAAACCCATTTCACATAAACACCATCACACTAAATCCCCCTTTACTATCCAATTACCACTCTCATCACTCCAATGACGCTACCCACATGGGGTTATACATCATCATCCCATGTTATATCCATTACCTTGTGTAATGAATAGACATGATCATCCCACTCAATCCTGAGTGACAATGTAAAACATTAGTCACCATTAGTAATTGGCTAATTAGGAACATCATCCTAGACACCCTCTAAATTTCCATCTATAATGGGGTCACCCCCTCCGTGACCAATGGTGGACTCCCCACCATATGTATTTACTTATACCACTCCTCAAGTACAACCACAATAGGTTCCATCATCACATGTGTGTTTCCCCTCTAGATCCTCACTTACCACTATCAACTCCTAACACTACTCAATTAATGTTTTCATTATCATCAAATGCGCATCACCACTCATCCATATCAAAATTTATGGTCACCAAAATTTAAGAATTCCCTCATAATGCTTCCCTGACAATACGGTCCAAGGCATAACCTTGGGTCAGGAACATCACGGAACCCAGAACTATATCTAACATCACCTTTAACCACATGGAAAAATTTACCATTTAATAAAAACTCTTATGAAATCATGATTTAATGATTCATCATGTTTTTCAATCCTCAACTCAAACATGTCCACTCATTGACCCATAAAAAATTATACCGCAAAAAACCAGTATGTGTACCACCTCAGTCTCATCCAAATTCAATGGATATATACTCTAATATAACCCAGTCACACATCCTAATTCATTATATCATGAGTCACATGTCATAAAATCCAAGATCATTGTCTTAGACCACTATCCATGCTCCTAAGTATGTCAATATCAACTACCTAGAATCACCCTCTGTGCTCTTCATCAAAATTCGGCATTTCACTTATTCCATAGTCCTCTGCATGATAAAACACCAACTGGAATTGTCTCCAAACCTAAATCATATACCCACACACTCAACACACTAATGAAAGCACATCCAAAACCAACATGGAAAGTATCCGACTAATACTACCCTCAGAATCTCTTCATAACATCAAAACATTACCACTGAAGGTGGTTTTATCAGGAAACCCCAAGGCATACCCTGAGCCTATACAATATACTCGATAAAAAATATTAGGAATCAATGTCAACCCAATGAACCAACACATGATTCCCATATCTAAAGGTTCTCACAATTCTATGATAAATCTTATCTCAGGTTACCCTCACATATCACATCTCATAAAAAAAAGTACTCGGATAACCAATATCCCATGTTGTATCAAAATTGATATAATCTCTTCCACCTAGAACATAAAACATAGTTCTAACATAGTTCATAGTTCATTAGGTACACCTTGATCTTATCTTTCCATCATAAAGAAACTCACTTCCCTAAACACCAATTCATGGGTTCTCACAATATATATATATATATTTCAAGCATCACATGTCACGATATAAACCTATAAGGGGGGTCATCCTCACTAAACAACCTCATACGAGACTACCCCCTCAAGAATCAGGATATAAATTTATCCCTTATTGGGCCTCCACAATGGTAGCCAACCCCAATAGGATTACTATATTATATTTGCACATACATACATCTAAGGACATCACCCTACCATGATCCACATTGATTAAACCATTTTTATATGGTTTATTTAAGTAGAATGACACCAAGAATATATACGGGAGCACATCATATAGGTTGTTGTTGACTCTTTGAATAATCGAAACTATATCTCTTAGTACTAGTACCAAAACCACCCACTAAGGGTTCATCACTAAGGAATCGAATTATCATACCGACCAACTAGGTTAAATATAAATCCCTTGCTCTGAGGGTTTTCATATCTAGTAAGGAGAATCTCATCATAGATCCACATGACCTACCATCATATGTAAAATGCATTATCTTCTAGATAAGTAGAATGTAACCACCATGTAATATAGGAAACCTCTATTTAATTTTATATTAACACCTTAAAAAAATAAACCAACATAATCAGTGATATCAATCACACTCTAGAATACAAATTTAATGTGAAACCTTTTTTCCAAATATGATGCATGTACATGGACTCTTACCATTGGTCCAAGAGACATAAACAACAATATATCAGAAAATATAAAAAATAAATTGTGTCACACTAGGTGAAATCAAACAACCATATACCCTGACATCTTACTAGGAAGGGTGTAAATGAAACACTAGTCTAATATATATCACAATCTCTAGCACATTACTATGTTACCTATCTTCCATAACCCCAAATAGTAAGACAAACAAAAACCCATATAACTATATGATATGTCACGACCCGTCCTCGAGACCCGTGCCGTGACTACCCCAAGCCCGCCTTCCATAGGCCAGAGGCTGGCGACTAGCACCAAAGGCGTAAATCCCAAAAAAATTCAAGGCATTTCCTTTATAAAAGTAAACAACACAAGAGAGTACAAGAGGACGCTAATACTAAGTAAAGCAGTAAACAAGCGTGCTGAAAGTACAAGGTGCTGGAAACACAAGTCAAAAAGAAAGTTACATCTACAACTGAAAGTAAAGTACAAATAAAGGACAACATCTGATAGGCGACAAGCAGATCATGGATCATCCTCCGTCTTCCTACCTGAAGGGTTGGTACAGATGTCTTCCTCAGCACTCCACATCCGTCTGTCTCCTCCGGGTACCGACTCGTCGTGAAATCCTCCTCCGGGTATCGTCCAACTCTGCAAGCCTTAACCACGATCAGTGATGTCCGTCATCTGCAACCAACACAACGAGGTGTGGGCAAAGCCCGTGCATGGGTGATTATATGATACTCAGTAGGGACCCCGAGACCCTCAAGGTCTCACTAAATCCAACAAGGATAATCACAAATAATGTTCTCAACAGATAATCCTTACTTAGGTATAAGCCCATACTTATAACTAAGTTACCAAGTAACCCATCTTATTCACGATGTATCACACAGATATGAAGTCGACGGATAACCACTACTTAGGTATATTCCCATATATATATACGTAAGTTATCTAGTAACCAATCTCAATCATTAGGAAAACACAAAGGTTATTGAAACAGGTCAAACCAGGATTTTCATTAACGAAACCGTAACTGCTGAAGAGCTCCGACTCTGACGAGTACAGTGATCATGTCACGACTCCGAGGTACTGCTGGGGTACTCCTCCTGTCGAGTACCGAGGGTCTTCCACCTCACAAAGTAGTGCTCCTCCGCCATGGTTCTCCCACCACACACAGTAGTTCTCCCCCTCATAGCCTATAGAGGTACTCCTCCTGTCATGTACCGCAGTTCTGCCACCTCACAAAGTAGTGCTCCTCCTCCATGGGTCTACCACCTCACAAAGTAGTGCTCCCCACTAGGCTATTCAAGTCACTCCGAATCAATCGGACAAATAGTCTTTATGTCTCAGCCATCTACACGGTCTCCGTACTCCGTATGCTCATCTCCGGGAGGGTCCGCTCCACGAGCTACAGGTCGATACTCCAAGTATCATAAAGTCCCACGAAGAAGTAACTCAAAGGACCGCCTCATTATAGGGGTCTCAACGCAACAGACGGCGCATCAATTGGACGCCCGGTCTGTGAGTTATTAGCCTTTTCATCCCAGGGGCCCGGTTGGTTTCGTGTACGATCCAACCTGACCATAACACAACTATACCACCAACTCACATAGCGTATACTCATAGGGACCGTTTCTCAACGTGATCACCAACGCCGCTGACGGTTCGTGAAACCGAGATCGCACGAAGAATTTACAGTTGAATTATGGTTTTGACAACCATAAATAATAATAATAATATATTATTATTATATCATTTGATTGGAAATTATCTCTCCAGCATCATTTGAAATTCACGCTAAAGGTTTTGGTGCATGTGGGTAATGCCTCCCTTTATACATATCTTTTTCCTTCTCTTTTTATTTTACTTTTAATTTATTTCTCTAATGTTCTATCCTCTCCAATCTTATTTCATTCATCTCGATTCCTCACACTCAAAAATAAATAAATAAAACTCCTTCCCCAAAATCACGCCTCCTCAACCCAAATATTCAGTCGTGGATGAAACCCAACTCGCCAGGGGTCTTGTGCACCCGCCGCATCCGGAAAGATGTGCCTCATGTCTGCTCAATCTTATCTCTAGACTGTCGTACTGGCCGCCAACCGGTGATGTCCTGCTCATGGAGTTATCCTGGCATAGCCCTCGCATCGGCCGCCCCGACTTCGCACACAAACAAACAACCAGCGGAGGGTCATCGGACCGTGTTTTTTCGGCCCGTGATCTCCGTGTTAGGCGTTATCAATTGGAAATAATCAAACACTTTCTTTCAACTATGAAAAGGGTATAATTTATTCAAGAATAAATTATACAAACATCATATAAATAAATGCTCATGATTGTGAGATAAAACCACCTAAATGTGAAAAAAACAATATTCCCCTACCTCGATAATTGTCGTCACATGTCGGGCATCGCGGAGATCGGACATCAATTCCGTGGACGTCGGGGTGCATCCAAGGAGGAATCGGCGATGGTGACTTCACGTTCTTCGAATCGCAGAGTGTTCTCCGTCGAGGTAGAAATCTGTTCTTCATTGAAGAGAGGAACAATTTTATCTCCTTCTCAAGAGCTCTCTCCCAAATCTTCTTAACACAATGAATGTCTCAAACTAAAATAATAGACTATGGACATTATTTTATTAACCCATGTAATTCAAAATTCAAACCACTCTAATTAAATAAAGTGTTGGCATAATTAATGGGAGTGGGGAATGTGAAGAGATCTCTTAATTAGGGGGGAGTTGTAACATTTAAATGCAAGAGAGTGTTAAAGGGGCGGTTTAAGGGAGGTGGAGAGTTAGGCCTCATGTGGGCCCCACCTCAAAAAATATCCTCCAATGGGAGGTTATGTGGGGTGTGGGACCCACCCCTAACTTCCTCTTAGAGGATGTAACCACCCAAATAAATAAAATGGTGTACAACCATTTTAATTTTTTTTACAAATACCCAAAAATTAACTTCCAACCAGCATAAAACGCAACTGCGGTAAAGGTCCCCTTAAGAGAATATCAGTGCTGTGAGTTCCTCAGTTTCCTCGGATTTCATTTCCGTGCACCGGTTCAAAAGTTATAAAATTCCAAACGTACATTTACTGAACATACCCGAAAAGAATGTTTGGAAAATTATTATCAGTCACCCTCGACCCGCACCAGTAGAGGTTAGGCTCTGCCTTGGTAAAACACGCCTCAACGAACCCAACGGTACTCTCTGATTTTCAATATGAGTTACCGTTTAGAAGTTATGAATTTTACAATAAAATAATTTCCATTTAATTATTTTATTTGCGGCCAAAAACTAACGTTTTCTGGTGGCCCGCACCGGCCAAAGTTAGTATCTGCTTAAATAAATCATGCCCTCATGAGTTCAGCAGTGGTCTTAGATTTTTAATCTGAGCTACAGTTTGTGAGTTATAAGCATTTGAAAAATAAAATAATTTATTTAATTGTTTTATTTACGGTTAAGCCATTTTTGAGATTTCTCATAGGAGGCCCGCGCCGACTAAAATTAAGTCACGCCTAGGGTAATCCTGCATTCCTGAGCGCAACGGTGCACTGGGATTTTTGATCTGAGCAACCGTTCAAGAGTTATTCCACTTTTTCAGGAAAACTCCTCATGCGCGTTAATTTATGTTTAACAAAACTTCGACGGATCATTTCGGGCACTCCGGGCCTCAGAATCAGGCGCCGTCAAAAACCGAAGACTCGTAAAATTCCAAAGTATTTAAGAAAAAAAATTTATTTGAAATTTTTGGGTTTTTACATTACTCACATCTCAGGGCTTTGCGTCCCCGTAAAGCTTCAGCACATACTAGGGAAACCCAAGGGGTACTGAGTACGCATCTAAGCCTTCCACCCCCATGTGCTCTCCTTGTGGTTATTGTGCTGCCTGGGGGTTCCTTTTCACCAACCAAGGAAAACCCATCCCATCATTGTAAGTTAACCACAACCTTTTTTCCTAATACCGTCAATCCGTGTATGAACTGTGGTTTCCCACTCCATACACAAATTAACTTCGTAAGGCCTCGACGCTGCAACCAATAGGTTCAACTGAAACTCTTGCATCAAGGGTTAGATCACACCTGTCGACGTAAGTGTGTTTATCGATTCTCCTCTCAAAGGTATCTCCAGACATGAGGGTCAATTCAACGGTTTTAGCCGGAAACTCTAGGTCTGGGACAAGATTCGTGGAAGGGAGGAATGATTGGTACCTATTTATATTGTTATGGAATCTTGTAGTAGACACAGACCATACCTAAAATCATTTTTAAAGCCCTTGGGTCACACTCTGTGACCGCATGAATCTATTCTCTTCCCCTGCCATTCAGCTCCCTGAGCCTGGTGGGGACTACAAAGGCGGGTGGTTGTAACATGTTGAAATGTACACCACCTCATGCTTCTCTCCAAGCTCTGCTTCCATGTCTTCTGCTCTGCAGATTCATCTGTCCATAACACTTCCTCTTCTTGAAACACTTTACAGGCCCAAGTCTCTGAGACTAGCGCTAGTTCGCATCTTCCCACTACTGACATTCACTAGCTATAACCGATCATCCAAACAACATTCAACCACAAAGGTTCTCTCTAGAACCCTAACATAAGTAGGAATGCATAGAGGAAAGAGTGCTTACTCAGATATCCTTAAACACACCTCGCTCAGAGGTTCGAACTCTATAGCACATGTCATATCGTAGTCATCAAGTACCAAGAACAATCTGTACACCCCGATGAATACTCAGTTATTGACATATCATCCTGCCGAAGTTGTATAAGCTCTAGAAAACTCTCAGCCACCTCCTCAGGCTAGTCCTCAGCCGCCTGTGAGTCGGGCACACCTTAGAACCTGAGGGATATCTGATGTTGCAACACGTGTAAGGCACTAATCCTACATGTGTCATCTACCGGTACTGTCGGTTGTAACTGGTGTTCAACAGGTAGTGATATAGCTGGAACACTACCTGAAGGTACTTTCTCATGCATCAGTCCATGTACCAAAGCCTTATCACTATGCAGACCAGCCTTATGTTCACTCACTAGGAAAAACTAGTAGATAAGATCTCCATCTTCCCTACTAGTGTCTAAACTAGGTGTAGAACTCTAGATATCGCCTCCTGTCAGTCCACTGCTGCCTGGGAATCTGTCTCGCCTCGTAACCTCAGAGGCCTCTACTACGAGAACTCGTGCAACATGCTCTGTCAGTGTGCACCATCTGCTAGTATGGATGGTGGCATCTGATGCCAAATGGGCGGTGTTGCTATGGGTACACCACCCGAATGTGCCATCATAGTAAGAGAGCCCTGCACCGAAGTCTCGTCGCTCGGTGGGCCGTCATTGAGTACCCCCTCGAACCTCCAACAGACTGTCTACATGGAGACATTCTGAACAGATGTGACATGGTCAACAATTTATACCTGGTGATCTGACCTAGTTTGAGTTGACTTTAAAACGTTTTGGAATCACACACGCAATTAGTGTTTTCGTGCACTATGTTGGAAATCAGTAGTCAGGGTCCTGGTGTTTGGATACGTCAGCCGCCGCACCAACACTAGACTCCCTGAACTAAAGACCACACTCGGTACCCTTAAAACTATTGCTTCACAGAAAAGAAATATCGGAGTTATGAGTTTTGCAGTAGAAACGACTCCTCTGATACCAATTTGTCACGACCCGTCCTCGGGACCCGTGCCGTGACTACCCCAATCCCGCCTTCCATAGGCCAGGTTCTGGCGACTAGCAACAAAGGCGTAAATCCAAAAAAAGGGAAGGCATTGCCTTTATAAAAGTAAAAAACACAACAGAGTACAAGAGGAATCTAACACTAAGTAAAGCAGTAAAGAAGCGTGCTGAAAGTACAAGGGGCTGGAAATACAATCTCAAAATAAAGGTACATCTACAACTAAAAGTAAAGTACAACTCAAGGACAACAGCTGAAAGGCGACAAGCAGCTCTTGGATCGTCCTCCGGGTTCCTACCTGAAGGGTAGTTACAGATGTCTTCCTTAGCACTCCACGTCTATTCATCTCCTCCGGGTACCGACTCGTCGTGAAATCCTCCTTCAGGTATTGTCCAGCTCTGCAAGCCTCAACCACGATCAGTGATGTCCATCGTCTGCAACCAACACAATGAGGTGCAGGCAAAGCCCATGCAAGGGTGAGTATACGATACTCATTAGGGACCAGCGTCGTGGAATAATGGTGTCATCACATCAACATTGGAGGAAGAGTTTTTGACCTAACCGATGCTTTATCACGGTGGTGTCTCCTCTCTTAACGCGGAGGAGGAAGAAGGTTGGAGAAAGAAATGATTTATAAGATAATAGTGGGGATAAAATCAAAAGAGAAATAAATGATAAATGAGGGCCTTGGGGTCCCTACGGAGTATCGTATACTCACCCCTGCATGGGGTCGGCCCGCACCTCGTTGTGTTGGTTGAAGACGACGGACATCACTGATCGTTGTTGAGGCTTGCCGAGATGGACGATACCTGGAGGAGGGTTTCATGATGAGTCAGTACCTGGAGGAGACAGACGAATGTGGAGTGCTGAGGAAGACATATTAACCTACCCTTCATGTAGGAACCCGGAGGACGATCTAGGAGCTGCTTGTCACCTTTCAGATGTTGTCCTTGAGTTGTACTTTACTTTCAGTTGTAGATGTACCTTTCTTTTGGTCTTGTATTTCCGGTCCCTTTGTATTTCAAGAACACTTGTTTACTACTTTACTTAGTGTTAGCTTCCGCTTGTAATCTGTTGTGTTTTTTACTTTTATAAATTCAATGCCTTCCCTTTTTATAGGTATTTATGCCTTTGTTGCTAGTCGCCAGCCCCTGGCCTATGGAAGGCGGGCATGAGGTAGTCACAACACGAGCCCTGAGGACAGGTCGTGACAAGATATCAGTCACATGATCATTGATACCACTTTGTAATATCTATGTCCTAGTTCACTCTGAATGGTAACCAGACAGGGTCCACATGTGGCCTTGGGTATGCCTCAACATGCACTAGTGGATACTAACTAGAAATGGGGGTCTAGGATATTATTGTGCGGATACTATACCGCCATATTAGTGTGTGTAATAATTCGTTTAATGAAAAAACATCATCCACAATAATAAATCAAAGTACATGGAATAAATAAACAAGAATCATTAATAATAAATTTAATATGAAAAAAATATTCATACAAACTCATTTTAATTCCTCTATAAAATGATTGATCATCCACAGGTCTAATCACATATGTTGAATAAATAAAAAGATAAAAGACAATGAGGCTCTAC
Source organism: Viscum album (assembly GCA_963277665.1). Taxonomy (NCBI): domain Eukaryota; kingdom Viridiplantae; phylum Streptophyta; class Magnoliopsida; order Santalales; family Viscaceae; genus Viscum; species Viscum album. The sequence continues at coordinate 192,462,726 of OY728157.1, read as the reverse complement.
TTCCATCCCTGAACCTCACGTCACCTAATCATTAATCTCATTCGAGCTATCCTACTTTATCAATCTACTCTGAGTCTCTACCCAACATGAATCCATGATTATTGAGGTCTACTAAGTTTCCATATTCCATGATCACATAAGAATGGAGTGTATACAATTCTGTTAGGAACCAATAATTTATTCTCATACATAACCAATAAATTCGTTATATGTGTATGTGACATACATAGATATATAAATAGAATATTTTATAGTATCATAAATAAAATAAACATCTTTGATTCTCAAGTTCTTACATGAAACCTAGTATCCACTATAACTACTTTTACTAGTTTCAGAGTATCTCTAAGAACACGAGTAAATCATGTCGACTCATAATATGTGAAACGGTCAACCCCCTTGAGTTTATCATGGGAGGTCTATAGTATTAGGAATAAATCTAAATCCTAGGTTTTAATCCTAGGCAATCCTGTAGTAATCATGCATAAATCCATCCTGTAGGATATAATCCTAGGAAATAAATCAAAATTAGGCATCATTACCGACTCTTATGGGTGAACCAAGGCTATCATAGGAATCTGTAATCATAATAAACTCCATTTGGGTGACCCTAGTGCTTCATTATCATCAGGAATTATCACTAACCCTAGGAGGAAATCTTAAGTGATCATTCATATCAATAATAAATGTCATCTCCTTGGGGGTGACCCTAGAAAATCCATATAACCTCATTCCTAAAAGATGTATCCAAGGAATACTAGGTATCTCATACATAATATAAAACTCTGAGGGGTAGTATGTTCCTCCCATGAAATCTCAAAATAATATTGAAAATACATGTTAGCCAAATTCACAAACCCATCCAATATAAATGTGGTTGTACACTGAAGAAAATGAATTTAAAACCTCCCAATATCCATATACTACATACATCATCTATTAAAGTTCTAAGGTGACAACCATAATCAACTATAACAATTCCCACATGCACCCTCTAATGGTTAATTATATCACTGGGGAATCCTTTGAGGTCCTTTCGGTCACAACATAACATGAACACCCACACGGAATCCTCAATCTCAATCTCATCTCTTAGGTAAACACCCATCAATAATAGGGAATACCATCCCTCAACATCATCATCATCACAACACAGCCTCACTGACCTTATAATATAAGCTATACTAGCTTTAGTCTCTAGAAATAGATCAAGCTTTTCCCTCATCAATAGTCAAAAATTAGTTATTCCTCACAAAACTAACCCATGAAAAGTATACCTAGGGAAAACCCACCTAGATAATCACATATCAGTTAGAGAAGAATACTCATCCCATTGTCATACCATCTAGACTAAAGGTTATTATGCTTCTTATGGTTCATTGAGGCCTACTAGGGACACTCACTCTAACTTGTCACATTCCTCTGCTCAGAGGTTGCAAGGATCCTATACAAAGGTCCACTATTTTTACATAATTCGTTCCAAACTCACCCCTCAATATACGTGTATCTAAATAATTGTATTTATCATCCTAACCACACCCATAAATGTATGAGGAATCAAGAATGGCCATAAGGGTTCTTTGTAGCCCTTGTCACTTTGTTCAATCCACTTATATACATTGACTTTTCTCATTAAAAAATTTATATAGTTTTAATAAGTTGATCTGCCTTAGTGGTGAGAGTGAACATATCACATTCCATATAAAAAAATTATAACATCATATTTGAAATTAATAACTACCAATTTACTAAACTATGGAGTTATTCCCTTTAGATCACCAATCGAGAGCTCTCACCTAGGCTCATCCATGCTCAATCATACATCTATCATCACTGTGAGGCCCTAACTCAATCCAAAAAATAAAAATTAATTAATTATATTTAATTATAATTTAATAAATGATTTGAAAATAATTATTAAATTTATTATGAAAATTTATAACGCCTAAAAAACTCATTGATCCATAGCCTCTCGCTAAAATCTCAAGCAATGGGGTATAACCCACTCCCAACAAGCACTTAAACCTAAGACATGAAAAAGTCCTAATCCAATTACCTAATTTAATTGTCAATTTATTCCAAATTTTCCATAAACCCAATATAATTAAATATATTCACATACCTAAACTAAAACAGTGTGTGAAAATGCAGATACATCATCCCAGAATGTCCTCTAACAAATCCAAATTAAATTACCATAATTTTTAGATGATTTCACAATGTTCTGATGAAATCATGACTAAAACCCTAGCCAATGAAAATTGATATTTTTGGAATCATGAGAATTTTAGGAAAAAAAATAGGTAGAGGGAGAGATTTACCATAAATTTTAACGCCACAATACTTTTCAACATTTTACTATTAGAATAAATATATTTATTTTTTGATAGCTTGCATTACATGCAACAACAATATTTTATGATGGCATGTGTTACATGAAAGACTGGGTTTTGTTGAATACTTTTAATGTTAGTAGTTAAATTTATGGTTATAAATAGGATTAAATAACATATGAAAATATTTGATTGAATTCAATGGTTACTAATTAATTACAAATAAATATAAAAAACAATTTAATATAAAGGAATCATTTTTATAGAAAAATATTTTTATGCATGCAAAGAATATTATATTGATAAATAAAATTCATTACTATAAGTGTGATTAATAACCTTTAAAGAATGGAGTAACATATTTTATAGTGATATTATCCTATGTTGGGTCACATTATGCGATATAATCCCCCATCGTTTAATGGGTACACTAATCCAATTATAGATGAGAAATGGATTACATATCTGGAGAAGATATTTATGGATTTGGTATGTGGTGAAAAGGAAAAGGTCACAATTTCCATGTATTGTCTAAAAAGTGATGTTGATCAATGGTGTTCTTTGATCTAGAATACTAGTGAGGAAGAATAAATATAACTCATAGAATGGATAATTTTTAAGGAGACATTCTTTTATAAATATTTCCCTCATTGAAAAAAAATTGAGATAAATAGAATATTCCTTATCTAAAAAAATGATAAAGAAAGTGTCACAGATTATGAAGAAAACTTTACAAGGTTATCCACGTATGCCATGAAGTACATATGTCACAGAGAGTGTAATATTTACCATTTCATTAATGGTATAAAGCTAAGTCTCTATAGGCCACTGGTCTCTCAGTTTTTTTTTCATATGATGAATAAGTTTTATGCACCATAAAAAGGGAAAAATAATTCTCTATATCCTATATATTCAAGATAAACCAAGAGAATAATATGTCATTTTAACACCATGAAAATAGAAATTCATAAAACAAGAAGAATATGATTAAGGGATTCCCATAACATGATAACTATGGATGGAATCACCCTTGGAAATGGGTGAAGGTCATGAGAGTTTTTTAAAAGTGTGTTAAAAGGGTTATCATGTCAAATAATTCAAGGGGAAGAAGGAAAAAACTATTATCTAGTGCTTCAAATGAAAAGAGAAGGGTCACTATGAAAAACAACAAGTGTCAAGGGAATATACTATAGGAGAGGCCAATGGGAGATGACCAAGAATATGTAATCACTAAAACTGAGGTACAAGACTCAATGATGTGGTGGAAGGTAAATTAATCATATCGTAAATCTTTTTTAATGAAATATTTGGTTTTATATCATTACACTCTTTTATATCTACCTAGTTTTCCAAGAAAATATGGCATTTACCTATTCATTTAATAATGGAGTAGTTAGTAGAATCTTATAAGGGAAGTCTCATTGTAAAAAAGATGTTTCGGGAAGTCCCCATTATGAAAAAAACATGGTTTATTTAATAACCTTATTATCACACCTATGATTGAGTTCTATATAATCCTTTTTATAGACTGGATTTCAATATAAGATGCAAAACATTATTTTAAGTAGGAGGAAATTACGATTTGTGAGGAAGATATAGAATTTATTATCTTTAGATAAGAAACTTCCCCATATAATTATTATCTATATCCACCCATAGTAGCTATGCTGAATAAACTTATTGGGAAAGAAGATAAAACAACATTTAGGGATGAAGATGATAATCTACAAATTGAGGATTTCCCAATTTTAAAAGAATACATTGATGTATTTCTTGAGTAATTACCTATACATCCCCTAGAATATGAAGTTGAGTTTTACATTGATTTAATTCATAATGAGAGATCAATACAAAATAATTTGTATAGAATGAACACTATGGAATTAGTGGTGTTGAAGAAACAACTTGAGGATTTTTGTAATAAAGAATTTATTCACCCTAGTGTTTCATCATGGGAAGCCCATGTTATCTTCATTAAGAATAAAGATGGCTCTTTGAGGTTGTACATTGACTATAGGGAAGTCAATACTATTATGAAAAAGAACATGTATCCTCTACCTTACATTGAATACTTGTCTGGTCGACTTCACAGAGCCCAATATTTTCAAAATATTAATCTTTATTCTATGTATCATCAATTGTGAGTAAAAAAAGAAGACACAAAAGATAATATTTCAAACGACGTATGGATATTACAAGTTTACAGTTATGTCATTTGGATTGACTAATTAACATTATTTTTATGGATATAATGTATATATTATTCAAGGAATATCTTGGTTATATTTTCGGTATTTTTTGATGATATTTTTGTGTATTATAAAAGATTTGGGGACTATGATAATAACTTTTAGATCATTCCTGAGACTATTAGAAGAAATGAGTTATATGGGAAATTTAGTAAGTGTGATATCTGACCTTAGGAACTTTCTTTTCATGTCCATATTGTCTCCAAAAATGTAATCTCAGTTGATCCTACAAAAATAAAGGTAGTCATATAAGGCCTTACACCAACGAGCAGAACTCAGGTATATAGTTTTATTATTTTGGTAGGTTACTATTAGAGATCTATTTATAATTTTACCCAATTTTCTAACCCTTTAACCAAGATTACACATAAAGGGGTTGAGTTTTTTTGGAAAAGGAATGTGAAGAATGTTTTGATGATCTAAAGGGGACATTTGTCAATGCTCTAATTTTGACTCTACCATATGGAATTTATCGGTATGTGATATATAGTGATTCGTCAAATAAGGAAATTGGTTGTGTCCTAATGAAAAATAATAATGGTATTGAATATTTATAAATTAAATTTAATATTCAAGAATAGAACTACCCAAATCCTGATTTTGAGTTGGAAACTATGTTATTTTCTTTTAAGATATATATGCATTATCTCTGTGGTGAAATATGTGAGATATACAAGGATCCTAAAATTTGGAAATACATATTTTATAGAAAGAGATCAATATGAGACAAATTTGATGGCTCGATATATTCAAGGATTATGATTTATCAATACACTACCACCTAAGGAAATCAAATAAGGTAGTGGATGCATTGGTAGAGAAAGATCATGGAATTATGACCGAAATGAGGATTTATATGGATCTTATATTAAAAGATATAGTAAATATAGACATGAGAACTACATAAAAAGGAGACAAATAATTAATTTTTCAAATTATTGAAAAAAAATATTTACTATGGATGATAAAGAATTATCAATTAGTTCATGAGAACTTTTAGAAGAAAATTAATATTGTGAACAATGGTAAATTGGCAGACATCATTTGTGAAGATAGTTTTTTTTAAATTTGGAATGAAATTATGTGTTCCATATATACCTAATCTGAAAAGTGAATTGTTGGAGGATGCTCATATCTTAAATTTCTCTATATACCAAAGTATCACAAAAATTTAATGTGATTTGAGGTAACATTTTTTGTGGGATAACATTATGTGGGGAATTGTTGATTATGTGTCTAGATATTTGGATGTCAAAAAGTGAAAGCTGTGAGATGTAAACCTAAAGGTTCTATGAAACCTCTTTATATTTCTATATGTATATGCGATGACATTATTGTGGACTTTATTATAGTACTTCCAAAGTGTCCTAGAAATAATGATGAAAAATGGGTTATCATTGACCACCTAACCAAATAGGCACATTTTTCACTATAAGAGATGATTTACCTCTTGAGAGCCTCACAAGGATCTATATTAATAAAGTTGTAAGACTTAATGGAACACGTATATCAATTATTTCTAATTGAGATCCGTATTTTATGTCAAAAATCTAGAAGAGTCTTTATAAGGCTCTTGATAGTGAACTTCATTTGAGCACCTCCTACCATCCTCAAACGGATGGACAATATAGAAGGACTATTTAGTAATATAAGACATGATGAGGTCATTATCGCTCAAAATTAAAGGAATGTTGGATCAATATTTTTCTCTAGTATATTTTCATATACATATATTTTCCATTCAAGTATTTAAATGGTGACATATAAAGCATTATAAGGAATGAGATGTCTCACTACATGTTTTTTTGGATGACGTTTTTGAAAGGAAACACGTAGGCCTATAACTTGTTGAAAAAACAACAAAAAAGAAAAATTATATTCAATATCACATTAAATTTTTTCATGGTTGAAAAAATATTTAAGCCAATAAATAGATTAAAGAGTTGGAATTCCAAGTGGGAGATCATCTTTTCCTGAAAGTATATCAATGGAAGGGTATTATTTGGTTTGGTAAGAAAGGGAAATTGAGCCCCAGGTACACCAGATGATTTGAAATTATTAATACAATTGGTTTTTTCACTTACTCTTTGTAAATTTTACCAAATATCTCAAATGTACCAGATTTGTACATTTATTTTTTCTAAGGAAGTACATTTCAGACCCAACACATGTGCTCAACTCTCATGAAATAGTGTTGGAACCTAATCTATCTTACATAGAGAACCCATATAGATTTTTGAAACAATATAGAAAGTATTGAAGAATCAAAAAATCCGTTTGGAAAAAGTACTATGAAGGAATCACAAAATGGGGGAAGCAATGTGGGGACAAGATGATATTATAAAGAAGAAATGGTAACATCCTAGAATTTTTCAAAGGTAAAAACTATTTTGTTTTGGTTTAATTTTCATTATTTGGACCTTAAAATGAATCTTTGTGGAATCACGGCAGTCTCGGGTCTGTTCAAGGCTCGTTCAAAGCCTAGATCATAAAAAATTAAAGAGGTATATTTGGCCTCATGGTTTTTAGAAACCGCAAAGCCCAACCTGTAGGGTTTCTCTAAGTCGTGCAGTTACAAATAGTGGGTTGATGTGGGCAACATAGTTTTTCTAAAATAATGTGGCCCCAAGAGCATGACCATTCATACAACTATAGGTTTTTGTACAGATGAGTTTTTATATTTTTAGCATAGTTACACAAATATTGCACCTAACTATTCTGAGGGGCCTTTGATGTTGTGTCTTGGTGCATAGCTAGCACACAGTTTGGCCAACCATCCAGCCAAACCATAGACCCTTGTTTTGAGGTTGAAATATCATTTTTTTCCTTAATGAATGTTTTAATCCTTCCACTTCTTTCTCCCTCTCTTCTCCAGTGGTTCAATCCTCATCCCTCATGCACAAGCTTCACCTCCCCTCTTCATAGGGGTTGTGATAACTCTTGTAAGCAGAATCCAAATATCTCACTGTCAGTACCATTAGAAATCACTCAATAATCTCTTCAATCACATCATTTATATTTTATGTTTTCTCCATCCTTTATTGTGCTATATAGGTGATACCATTTTTACCCTATTTTCATGGTGTTTGATGATTTCATCATTTTATCTCATTCTAGATGGAATCAAGAATTGAAAATACCGAGTGTAACAATACTACATAAAGGTAGTTAGTCAAGGTATTTCTCTCTCTTTTCATTCATTTAATGTGGGTACTCTATTGTGCCTCTTGTCAGAACCTTTTTGTGACACCGTAAATTTAATAAATATAATGAATTGAACATATTTCGTAGGTCTAGTACCATCCATGTGAGTAGATAATCACCATCATGGGTGATCAATTTGATCAAATCCACCCAAATAGGCATGTTTCCCCTATTAGAGGCCTTTTTTGCAAACCAAAAATTATAAAAGACCTCTTTCGGTGTAAATAAATTTTAATTAAAGATTTAAAGGGAATAATTTAATTAAGATGTTAACCACCAATGTGTGTGTGGGTTTTATGTTTTAAAATTCCGTAATGTATAAATTAATTTTGGATTGGAATGCGAGCCATGGGTTTGGACCCTTATTGAAATTCCTTATATTCCATGACCTTGGACTAGGACTATTAATTTTTTCATTATGCCATTGTTTATTCTTGTTTCCTTATATTTAATCATTGCAGATTCAATGCGTATGATTATTTCATAGGATTAATCTATCTACATTATACCTTGATCTTGTTTCTTAATTACATGTACTCAATGCATTATACCATAACTTATTATCTTGAATTATGTTATGATTATCTAGCTTGTTAGCATGTGATATTTCCATGCCTTATTAATGACATGTGATTATATATGTTATGTATTGTGAGTTGTGTTATGATTTCTATGACTCACCTTATATGGGACAAGAGAGAACATTAGTCCTCTTTTAGGGACATTATGGATGGGCTCACTGTGTTTGGTTTGGATCTACTTGATGCTCTAAGAGTGATACATTGTCTTTCCATGTAAAGGATATCCATGGGGATTACACATACTTTTTAGAGAAACTGATTCCCTTGGGGAAAAATAAATTATAGACCCGTTGGAAAGATGGATATGCTAAGCATTGGGTGATACATGGTCCCCTATGTGTGATACTTAGTACGGACATAGAGTCACCATGCCATGAGTGATACAAGGAATGGATATTCTATGCCTCTTATTAATGTTATGAGCATTCTAGATTGATGATATTAAAATTTGACCACCAAAACAAGAACAAGATTGGAGTCTATCTACCATGGTTACTTTATTTATGATGGACTATGTATCTACCATATATCTCATACAAGTACCAGGCATCAGGTATATAGCTTTGGCCAATGTAGGTGGTATCGGTAGGGCATCCATTTAGTAACACAAGATGAAGTGTTTATTCAAATATTTAATTATTTCTTTGCATGTTTTAAAAATGGAACAATGTTCACCTATCTTTTACCTGTAATGGATTGATCTAGGCATCGTTAGTGGTACCCCGCTGAGATTGTATCTCACACCTTACTTGGTCCGCCTCTGGTACCAAAGAAGACATGATGACTGTAGGTATTAATAAAGGGACAAATGCAGATTTGGATGCTTGATTGTTTTTATAAGATGGATCATAGGGAAAAGGACTAAGGCTATGCTCAATATTCTTGTAGTAAAAGTTTTTTCCTTTTTATATATTTTTACAACAATTATTATATGCATGTATCTTCTACTCCCCATATATTTTCATTTTTCTATAGCATCGTGATACCATCCCCATTTTGAATCAAATTTTTATTAATATTATTTCAGTTGTTTATTTTTATTCTTTGGGTTTATTTACATTATTTTTACTAGTAGTTACTTAATTTTTTTTATTGTGATCACTCGGATCAATGAGTTTTAGTCTCCCCACAGACACATTCTAGTCCCTTAATGCTAATCAATGGTCACTATTGTTAGGGGAGGCGTGCTTGAGGTCTTTTGTCCACCGTCTTGGGGAACCGTTATGTAGAACCTTGGGTGGGATGCTACAAAGTAAAATTAGGGCACTTTTTTCATTTTTTTCCTACTATTTTCGGGTCATAAAAAAGACTAGGATACAAGAATTTGGTAATGAGACTATTCCTAGGTGTATCTAACCAACATATAGTGGAAACCCAAATTTCTTGAGATGGGTAAATGATGTTATTCTTTCACTGTAACAGTTTTATTGATTTCAGTGTTGGGTGATGCAGTTTATTTGTGACATTAATATAAATTATAAATGTTTTGACATTATGGTATTTCTTTTACCATATCCTAATGATATGAATTTGTATCAAGAATGTATCATACTAGGCATGATATGATTAACATTTCATTCATTATTCCACACCATATTTACTATTCAAATTCCATTGCCTATGTTGCATATAATTGTTGTTTGGGCCATATTGTGCTTTAATTATTGTATATAGAAATTTTCCAATTATTCTTTCAAGAACGTGTATTATTTGGATTAATTGGATTCCCAATTTCAATTTATAAGGTGTATAGGTCCCTTATAAATTGGAATGGTGATTCACTTAATTCAACCATTTAAAAGGAATTGAAATACATAAATTAATGAAAATGAATACCACCTTTAAAATTAATTGGTCACCATATATGTGGTAATGAGAGACTTTAACCTAACCCAAATTTTTAGTGGACAGTATGTTATGACTCCAGTGATCTTTCTGTAACCTTTTATTTCTACCTAGGCCTCGCATTAGGATAAGGCGTAGAGGTTTATTTCATTTTTGTAAGGGCATTGTGTCTTTCCATTCTCTAACGCATTCTCTATCTGTTGTAAATCCTGCCTGAAAAAGAGTTTTTGGAAAATTATAGAGTTATTCCACCGTGAAGACCTATCGATGTATTCTAATAGAGTGGTGATGAGAATACTCCTAAGGTGGTGGTCCCTAAGCCACATATAGTACTTCTAATAGTTCCACCTGAGTCACATCTTACTGAATTCAGCTGGGATCCAATTCTTAGTTCAAAGACAATTTTCTTTAGTTCATGCAATCTATTTAGGGTGATCCCTGACCAACCCATATTATGACAAAGCTGACTTGGAACTTTAAATAGTAGCATCCTCCCACCTTCTTAGGGGAGAGAAGATCTTATGCTGCTGAGTCATGGATAGAGGTCATGGTATCTGTCTTCGACCATCTTGATATGCCTCTTGAGTGGAGGTTCAATCTTTCTACCAACATGTTACATGATTCTGCCAAGGGCTAATGGGACGTCATCTCTCAGGATGAGCATCATAAGGGTATGGTCTGGGCAGACTTTTATATATCCTTCTATGAAAACTTATTCTCATATACTCTAAGAGAGGACTACACCATGCATTTCATGAATCTTTATAAGGTAAAATTACAATGCTAGAGTATTCTTCTTATTTCACCCATCTTTAGTGTTTCACCCCTTCTACAAAAACTTATTCCACATATATCATATTTTACATTATAATTCTAACTTATCTTATTCATTTGAACCCGTGGATATTGAGAATTAAGTGTATGCATCCTTTGAGGACCATTTAATATATATCATTGATCAAAGTATAAAGGCTCTCTAAGGCATGTCGATTCCTATGGTCTAGGTGTTATGGTAGCACAAAAGCATACAGGATAAGACCTAGGAGTGAGAGGATGATGTATGTGGGTAGTAATCATAAATTTTCCTAGATGAAGTCTTACGACCCTTAAAATGGAAACTCGTGGATGAGTTATCACAAGAAGGTGAGGTTGTAATGTCTCGGCTTTTCTCAAAGTTAAAAACTGTTTCTTTTGTGTTAAATTTACTTTTTATCACTTATAATGATTCCTAATGGAGTCAAAGTGGTCTCAAGTGTGTCAGATGCATGTTTAGAGCCTAGATACCCAAAAATTAAAGGGGCGGACTAGGCGACACACTTAGTACAAATTGTACTGCATAGGCCGTACGGTTTCTCTAAACCATGAAGTTGCAGGCATTGGTGTGTTGGGGGTCATATGGTTTTTCTGCAACCGTGCGACCATAGGTACACACCCATGAGACCAACGATAGGTTTTTGGGAAGTGGTTGTTTCATGGTTTTCTCACAGTTAGAAAAACAATGTGCCTAACCGTGTGGGGTTCCCCTTTGAAGTAGTGTCTTGGTGCATGGTTTTTGTAAGGTTTATCCAACCATGTAGAATTACCATGTTCCCCTATTTTGAGGTTGAATTATCCATTTTTTACCTTGAAAAATATTTTTAAAATTCCTCTTCTTTCTCCCTCTCTCCTCTAGCAGTGCAGCCCTCCTACCTCATGTCTGAGCTTCTCCTCCCTTCCTTATAGGGTTTTTGATAACTCCTTCAACCAGACTCCAAATCACTTTCCCTCAAAATCATTTTAAATCCCTCGGTAATCTCTTTGATCATATCTTTCCTATTTCATGTTTCCCCTATCCTATGTTGTGCTCTCTAGAAGAAACCATTTTAACCCACATGTATAGATAAACTTAAACATAGTTGATGAAATATCATAAACTGTTCATCATAACACAAAGTAAATGGATAGATATCACTATTAAATTCCATAAAAAAGTAAAAATCAACACATGCTATATACCCATGGTTTCAATACATTTCTCAAGGATGAAAAATATGTCACCCCTAATATTAAAATCAAATTAAATGATTTTTATGCATCAAACATCACTTGTTCAATGATCTATCCTCATAATAATCCATTAAGGTGAATGATCTATCACCTAACCAGTATCATAGTAAAAAAAGCCATCATTAGTGAACAAGGCATCATAAATTACAGGTAAATGATACACGACCATTTTCATATTTATGTGGAAAATATTCCACCATGTAATATCTTGGGTGGATTAGTAATCAAAAAAACATCCCATTTGTGTGGATGATATATCACTATTATCACTCTAAATGTGGAAACAATACTACCATATCAAGTCCAAAAGTGGAAGATACACCATTTTAACTATCCTTTTGTGGATAATGAACCGGTGGTATCACATCTTTCATGGTCGGTACACCACATGTATCAATTCATGGGTGGACATCATACCATTAAAATAAGTCCCCAAGTGGATGATGTACCATCGAGAGAACTCTCATAAGGGTACAAAGCTCCACTAGTGAAAGTTCTCAAGTGGTTGATAGTCTACTAATACATCATTCAAAAGTTCATGATGTGCTAGTATTTTATTATTTTCATAGTGAATTATGGTTCAATGGAACTCTTTAGGGGTGGATGAGAAACTATCAACCTGTCCAAAGTCATTAGTATACCTCTAGTGAACTATGGTGGATGAGATGCCACCCCTAATTAACTATTGCTGGACGAACCCAAATTTATACCAATAATCCCAAAAAATGATTTATACATCACTAAAATTAAATTAAAGGAATTTACAAACATTAAACATATAAAAGGTTTTTCTCATTAGTTGTTAACCCCTGTCTAATTATCAAGATTAGGAAATCTTACCGATATCCTAGCTCATACACAATAAATTCCTCACCAAGGAAACTCAAGGGACATTATCTATGACACTAGGGTTGGTTCTTAGTCAAATAAACCCATAATGGGTTCAAAATCATGCTTTTAAACACATTTCAATATTAAATTTTTTTCATTGGAGACCAAACGTTTTGATGAATGACACTCGTAGACAATGCACAACCTTACAAGGTTCTATTAGTTCCATAGAAATTTAAGAAAACCAATTTAATTAAATTTTTTGGTGTATTCAACAAAGAATAATTTCTGAAATTTAATATGATGTATTCTTGGTATAAAAACACTATCAGGTAACCGAGGGACTTCCTACTTAGGACATGTGTGGTCCAACTCTTCGAAAACCACCCCCTGATCAGGACTCAAATGAACATAATTATGAATCCTATAAAATTCCATAGAATTATTAGTAATCATTGATGAATGGATAAAAAGGGACAAAATATAATTACTACTGATAATACGAGTTATATCCTTACCAATTTCAAACTACAATGTTGAATGGATCTTGAAACCGATGATGAACATATAGGATTTAACTCCTAAAAGAAGATGGAAGAAGGAAAAAAATGTAACCTTTGGTTATACTAGAAGAAATGGGAGAAATCTCATTTATATTAAAATTTTAAAAAATATTTGTTTATTTTTACATTTTAAAATAAAGCTATTGGTATACAATGGGTACCTAATTTCCAGTCATAAGGTACTCAACCAGGGGTCACCAGCCACCCGATGGGCCACCTAGTGGCTTTTCCTCCACTGCCCCATCCACTAAGTACCTAATGGAATCTGTCAATGGATATATGTCCCAAAACCAGATTTTTCCCTAAAAAGATCTAACATTTACTACTCAAACAATAATAAATACCCAATATACATGAGGTTTGGTGAAATTTTAATTGAAATGATACCTCGTAAAATTATGGAATGTTATAGATTGGATAGTCTCTCATGGATAAAATACTAAAGCAATGATAATACCATTTAATTATAACCATGAAAACATATAATATAGTATTCAAAATAAATTTATAATTATTAATTAAAATTTGATATAAAATTAAAATAATTTATAACCCTTAACTTAGTTATGGATCACATATTAGAGTTGGACCTTAAAACAAAATAAATATTCAACATCAAAGAGAGGGAAATAGGGGAAAATCCTTAATACATTTATAAGGAAAGAACATGAACTTGATGTAAATTGAAATGGGAAGTTTGGGTGATTATTTATAGGTGTGGTTACTAGAATCCCTTGTAATAAAGTATTGATTATTATTTTTCTTTTTACCAAGTGCTCCACTACTCACCAAAGTGACCCATTATCTCCCTTAATGCTCTACTATAATGGTTAGTGCCAAAATTAGATAAAATATCCATCTTGGATGAATTTGATCATGCCGGCATATATATTATGTTATATTTACTATATTCAACCGTGTTTTAAATAGAATATTACTTTTTCTATAAAAAAATTATCAAATTCCACACCTCACCCAATATCGATGTCTAAATTCAAAATATTTCATATATTTTTCTAAATTAATCATCTAATTATGTGAAATTTATCTTTTAAATAAATATGATAAATTTAATAAAAATGTAGTACCATAGTAAAAAAATATTTCATTACAAAAATAAATTTCACATTAACCACACTTAACACCTAGATACATAACTCGATGATACATCACCATAAGCCTTAATGGTAAGGTGTTAAATAATGATACACTTATGGGTTGGTTCATCCAACATTGATATAGTAATGATTTACATTAACTTGAATGTTTCTTTTAAGTAATTTCCCCGTAATCTATAACTTTTCAGGTTCAAATTTAGCCTGGTCTCGGGAAAACCCTTCTTAGATTACCTCCTTCCAAAATAGTTGATAAATAAACCTCATAGGGGATGTTTCTACTAATTGGGTCCATGTTTTGTCCCATAACCACTAATTAACCCCTGTTATTACCCTTATTAATATACCAAAATTATAATAGTTACTTTATAATGACTATATTATTGGGTTTCATGAATTTAAAAAGTGAATGAGATAGATAGGGGGTATAAAAGATTTAGAAAAAAAGATATGTGGGATGGATTTTCAAAAAAAAATGAGAGGTAATTTTTTTGAGAGAGACATGTATAGATCTTATAAAAAGGCTACATTAGACAAAAACCAAGGGAGAAGAGAAGAATATGGTTTTGGCCAAGATATATATTATATGATAGAATAGGTAAGGGTGCTGATTTTTTGGTAGCACATGTGTCAACTATATCAAATAAAGTGTCTACAATGATGAATGTAGCATTGACAATATCATAGTAAGATATCCATGATGTATGGTGCCATGTTTCAAAAGTATTTTCAATGATAAAAATTAGGTAGCATGTATTGGTAAAGAAAATTATTAGTAAAAAATATGGTGAGATCATGGGTGAGAGAGAAAATTCTATAATGTGTCATAAATTATTATGGGTGCGAGAAATACCCATAAGTGAGTGATAAAATTACTTCAAGTGAAAGAAATCATTTAGGTGTGGGTCATAACAGATTCTGAGTGTTTTGAGTGTTGATCTCTGAGAGATATTTGTATTTTTTGATATGATAATCAAATAATGGTAATTGAGGAGATATGAAAGCTTTGTAATGTGGGAGGTCTTGATGTGGATGAATTCCTGGCATTCGAACTAGATGATGACCACCCTTGTGATGTTTTTGAGGTGGGAACGCCTAACACTGAGTGTCCTGTGGCCTCCCCTAGCTATCTTAGAGCTAATTGGTCCATACCGTAACCCAAATCACCCCATGAAAAGAACACCGCCTCCAAGTAGTCTAGATTAATGAAGAACCCTAGCAGGTCCTTATCAAGCGTCGGTTTAGAGCGGGAACATGTTGGGAGGAGGAGTATGGTGAGGACATATATGAGGGCAAAGAAAGAAGATTAATAAATAAGAGGGGGATGATTACATGGATTATTTAATCTATGTTATGGGGATCCCACTATTTATACAAGATAGAGATAGAGATAAAGCAATATCCAACCCCACAGAGTAGAGCATGGTCAAAGACATGGATGATTTTAACGCAATAGAAATAGGATACCATTGGTGACACATGTACATCTAGGTTTTCCATTTTCAAAGTTATGAAATCTAGTTTATTAATTGTATTACCCATTTATAATATTTATCTTTCAATTGAAATCATTTTAGTATGACTATGAATATAATCTTCCGAGGAATTAATAGTTTTTTTCCATGCATTTTACCTATAACGTACCCATCCTTCTCTACTATTTTTAATTGAAACACCTCTTCCAAACCCTAATAGGGGTTTCCTACAAAACAATATCATTAAAAAATAAGGGAAACACAAATGAGAATGGGATAACATATGTAGATATAAATTAATAAAAAATAATATATTATGGAAAAAAGATCTTCAAACCATACAAGGAATGAAAATTAAAAAATTTAACTGAAATAACTAGGCCACACAGTTAGTATAAATTGTTTCGACAAGTCTGTATAGTTAAATAAACACTATTACCCTATTCACATGGTTAAATAAACCATGGGGGTGTTTTGGGGATCCCCATAGAGGAGAGAATGTGTTTTGTGAGGTTTTTATAACTGTGCATCGTAGCATACATGATGTGTGTTCCTTGGGTAGAGGGAAATGTGTGGGTAGATCACATTTAGAAAAAATGTGCTCTTAAAACATGCGACAATCTATCCTTAGATAGAAGCTGGTGCATGGTTATCCCATAGTTTGTCCAATCGTGCGGCCAATCCATGCGCCACTTTAAATTTTGGTTGAATTTCTATTTTTCCTTCCTTATATTTTACTCCTCTCCCTTATTTTTCTCCTATTGTGAACAACCCCTCTATCATTGATTCATGTTTCAACGTGACAGTCATAATCATCTCTTCCCATTCCTACATGCATCCTCTTAGGAGTAATTATATCACTAGGGAACCCTCTGGGGTCCCATTGGTCAAAATATAACACAAATGACAAATTGGTTTCCCCCGTATTCGAACCATCTATCAAGTAAAAACTTTTCACTCAAAGGGTATAGCATCCCTCAGTATCATTGTCATCACATAATGACCGCATTGGCCTCATAAGATAAGGCATACTTTCATCGGTCTCAAGATAAGGATCAATCCTTTCACCCATCTAAAGTAATCACTAATCCATTCATTACACACCCAACCCATCCAAAGTCTACCAAGGGAAAACTAACCTAGGTACTTACATATCAAAAGGGGATGAACTCTCACCCCACAAAAATATCAACCAGCCCAAAGGCTATAAGACTTATCAGGATACACTGACGCCTACTAGGTCTACTCAATATAACCCATCACAATACTCTACTCAATGGTCTCAAATACACCTATACTAAGAGCCACTATTCTCACTTAATTCATTCAAAAACTCACCCCTCACGACCTGTGTATCTTAAGGAATACATTTATCATCAAGGAATCTACAACTCGAGGTCAATTCATTGATAAAATGTATAAGTGTAGTTATCCAACCCCATAATTCCTTGAACTAATGTTATGATGCCATTACATTGGAATAAGATACATTAAATCGTGTACAAAAATACTGAAGGATTTAGAGTCCAGGTAAACTAGATACATAAATGAACAATTTATTACAAAAAATTACAGAAATTACAACATAATTTTTTAAGAGGATAAAAACATTATTATATCTTGAATATCATTCCATATCATTTTTAGTACAATTTAAAAAATATTGAGGAAATGAATCATAATAATGGTGACCTCAAATTCTCGTAAAGCTAATTACAATAGTTGAAATAATGAATGAATGAGAATAATAATTATAACATTGTAAATATATGAACATACATTCTATTTAACTAATAAACTGAGAAGGAAGTGAATAAACAGTATGGAAAGGTAAATAACTTAAAACACATTTCATTTAAATAATTGGATAAGGAAAATCAATATGGAATGTTAAGAAAATGAAAAAACATTACATCTAATAAATAAATTGAGAATGAAATGAATCAATACTGTTTTTTCATAGTGGAAGTCTAATTTTTATTAAATACTAAATTAAAATGTATTCAATGCTTAATTATTTGATGTCATGTATGAGGCACATGAAAACCTAAATCATCCAGAACTGTCACAAGACATTTTAAAACTACAGGTAGAAACCTATTTAGTTTTCTCATCTAATTTGCCTCATGAGAATCTATTGATGCATTGAGGGTCTAAATAAAGACCGCTCCCCACCTGACACTGCTTATCAAAATCATTACTCATATCAAATAATCGATTTAATTATTAATCAATATGTATTATCAAATATCTATATTGATTAATGATGATAAATTTGCTAATATTTCCCCAGAGAATTAAATAACTGTAAAAGTTAACAGGGTATGTAAAAATGATATATAGTTTATGAAATAAACCTATACATGATACATGATATGTATAATTAGGGTAAACTCATTTTCTAATGATCATATACAATTGAATATTTCAAGGGGACTAGAAAAGAAATCAAGGAAGTTAATGTCCACACAATCCTTGTCCAAATCAATAATAAAAAAATATACGAAGAATAAGGATGGTATTTAAACAATATTTCCCAAGTGTCTTAAAAATAAAGGGTCTTTTTCTTGATGAATTTAAATACTATAAAAATATCTTTTAAAAAAATTCTTGAGGAAATTATTCTTTTTATTTGGAATTTTTTTCTTCAAATACTTTTCTTTGAAAATAAATTTAAAAAAATCTTTAAAAATCCAAATTTTAAAATTTAAAATGATGCTTTGATGAAATGATGTTAGGTAGATTTGTACATGTCATGAAATGAAAAAAGAACATTAATTTTTCATGGAAAAAAGGTTTGAAAATTTCTTATTTTGCAAAGAGACAAGAAGATAACTTTGAAAAAAAATTGTAAAAGGAAAAAAGGTAAAAATGTAGTTAATAAATCATTTTCAAATGTTTAAGAAACATTTTTTAAAACGTATTTAGAAAAAAAGGTTTTTAGAAGAAAACAGGTTCTCTAACTAAAGAGTGAAATGAAGTAGGTTTTTATTAGAAACATTTTATAAAACATTTTGAGTACCAAAGTGTGATAAAACGACACTATTACATTAAAAAGAAAATAAAGATCTAGAGGATAATAAAATTAAATGTTTTTATTAAAAATGATCAAATAATTTCTTCAAATGGATATTGAAGTTCAAATAATCCCAACTAAAATAATATTTTTAAGTAAACCCTATAAAATATTATAATATTAGTGATGATGAATCATTGAATATATTATGTGTATCTTCATTAAAAACACAGAAAACACATGTAAATACGAAAATATATAATAAAATGTTATTATACATATTTTATTAAAATATTATTGACAATGAAGAATTAATATAACCCAATGAAAAGGAATAGTGTTAAGAAATTATTTACCACATGTTAACTTTTAATTAAAAAATCCTTTTAAGAAGTAATTCAAATTTAAACTCAAAATTCCATGAAGATAAAATAATTCATGATATATTATATCAAAATATGCAGTAAAAACACCACATAAAAGATATAAGTGGTTAATATGGCATTTATCTTACAGATGTAAAAAGTGAGATAAAAATCCCTTACCTTGCATTTATTTTCAGGTAAAAATCCTTTAAAATTTATTATAATGGTTTTAAACATGTCACTAATTTATTAAATAACCATAATAATATTTATAATATCATATATTATCTTTTTATAATATCTTATTACCCGTTTGATAACAATCTTTCATTACATTCCCTATTTCAGATGTTAATTACATAGTTTTTTGAGTATGTTTTTGAGTTGTTACATGTTGTTCCATTTAATTATATCATGATTTAAAAATATAGAGAATATAATATATATTTATTATATATTTATATAAAATAATACAAAATATTTAGATATAGTAAATGAAATGCACAGTTCATGAAGACAGTAGGTCTTACGTACGCATAAATGCTACTTTCATTTCATTACTGTATTAAAAAAATGAAAAGAAAATGATATATATATATATAGGTATATTATAATTTCATTTTTATATATATTTCATATAATTTACATTGTTTTTTTAATCTATCATTTATACCTTCCATTTATAGTGTGAATGAGTCACATCACTTTGAGGAGGCAGTAGTCAACACGTCCACAAATGATATTATTGTATAACTATAAAATGGAAAGAATGAAGGTATTAGTTATATAAGAATTTAATAATAATAAATACCACATAAATATCTTATATATATAAAATAAAAACGTCATTTACATAATATTTCCCAACCATGGGAGGTGGTCAAGGAAAAATGAACGATATCATTTCATGGGGTTATAGTTTGTCGTACATGATGGGTATGTTCTTTGCCCATTTGATGGAAGTGTGTGCTGGTGTATATAGAAATATGAGAAGAAAAATATTTTTATATTTTTGATACTAATGTTATTATATAATCATGGAATAAGGATAATTTATTGAGTGAATAAAGAAATAAAACTACAGCGATCGTTGAAGAAGGTTACCTCTTATTCGGGAAACTCCTTTTGGTTTATAAAAAATGATTTCCTTGGTTAGATTTTTTACCGAAGTGAGTCTTAGTGGATTAGGGGACAGATTTTGGGATATTATTTGAGTACAGTTTTTGTGATCCAAAATTCCTCAGATTTGTGAATAAGTGGGAGGGGTGAGGGCCTTTTTATAGTGGAGAAGATGTTACATTCTAGGAAATATTTGAAAAGCGAATTCCACCCATGTTTTTACCTTTCAAAGTAGATAAAATAATATTAGAAATTAGATATAATAGGGGATATGGTCGTAATATGAACATAAAATGGTTTTTGGACAAGTTTCTAGCTAAATTTGGCCCATAAGTGTGACGTTTAATCCCTTTTTAATCTAATTTTTCACTTAATTGTTATAATTAAATTTATTCACTTTCACTAATATTTTTGGTAACAACTATGTTGAACTTATTAGATATTATAAATTATTATTATTCAAAATATAGAATAATTTTTTTCAAATTCTAATCACATATGTGGCAGAAATCAGTTTAAATTTAATCCTATAGACGGGACGACAAAGCGGGTTTTTTGAGTAAAAATATTCAAAAGATTGAAATGTTTTTATATAAAATATCACTGTGAAATAGATTCCATTGACCAAAATTGAATTAATTGATATAAAATTAACCTAATTAAACTTTAAAATCAATAAAAATAAAATTTTACTTTATAAATAAATTAGATGAAAAAGTTGTTTTGAATTAAAATTCAGTATTTTTTACTATTCATTAAAAATGAAATATTTCAAAAAATAAAAAAAATATCTATAACTTAATTTTTAAATTACTATTCAAAAATTTATGTTTATTTTTACACATAAAATTTATAAAATTTCCAAAAATTGGATTTAGAATAGGTTCGATGTTAAAAGGTGGTTAAACTGCCTTTCTAAAAATATTGGATTTTATGCATAAAATTGAGTTTGTTCTCATCTTATTCTTATAAAATCAATTGGATGAATATAAAAAATATTTTATTGAATATTTAAAATATATATTTCATTAATATCATTCAATAATTATAATTAATTTTATTTATTTAGAAAAATTCATTTGAGAGCATAAAAATAAAATAAATAACATTTATATTCATTGCGTTTATATTTTTGTTTCTAATTAATTAGTAACATTTGAATTAAATTAATATTTTATAAATAAAATATTTTAATAATTTATTTAATATTTTACATAAATTCTAATTTAACAAATAGGTTATATCTTATAATAATATTTTAATAATATATCGTTGTTTGGTAAAACTCGGTCTTGTGCGTAGCACATGATATCGAAGAAAGTCTTGGTTGTGTCTGATGCAAGATAACTCTGTATTTTGTGAATTGAAAGATATATAATACATTAATTTTATTTATAATATTAAATATATTATAAATTCTTCAGTGCTTATATTCTTAACTAAATTTGGTTTTTCGTGTCGTACATGCTATCGAATAAAAGTTACACTATTAGGAATTTTTGGGGGTGTTATATTAAGGTTCCTTAGTGGATCTTGGAACTTAGTGAAATCCAATCAAAGTCATTTAATTTTTTTTAAATAATTTATATAATTTTAATAGTTTTATCACCCTTGGTGGTGATACCGCACATATCACATTCTATATAAAACATGTATAATACTATAGGGGAAAATTCATAAGGACCACCAAACTCAACCATGGTGTTATTCCCATTGAATCATCACCAGGTAGCTCCCATACAAGCTTATAAAAGCTCAAACCTCTATCTAACCTCATGAAGAGGTATTAACTCAAGACAAAGAATCCAAATTAATTAATTATAATCCATCACAATTAATTAAACAATTCACAATTAATTATTCAATTTAGTTTGAAAAGACATAATTCCTATAACTCATCAAGCCAAAACCAACCAAAAAACCACAAGGAACGGGGTGTAGTCTACTCTCAACACTCACCCAAGCCTAATACATGAAAAATACCCAATTAAATATCCTAATTTTAATGGTAAATTCCTTCCAAATTATCCAATAACCCAAAATAATTCCATATAGTGTTGTAACTTTACCCAAACTATGTGGAACACTATGCAGACATGTATTAGGACAACCTCTATCCAAGACATGAAAAATACGCATCATTTTCAAATTATTTTACCCGGTTTCATTAAATCATTACTAAAACCCTAGCATGAGGCAACTCAAATCAATGGAATCGAGATAAACTAGGAGTTGAGATAAATTTAGGGAGAGATTAACCATAAATCATTGAAAAAATCCACAATGATCACACCAAATGAAATGGGAATTGATGAAGGGATAGGGGAGGAGGAAGCTATAACGTGTTCATGTGAGGGAGAAAGAAGAGGGTCTACCCTCTTAAAAATTGAGGAGATATGTTTGGTCATTTTCGATCATTTAAAGGGATACATAGTTTTGATGCATGATTCTTCAAACCATGCACCAATTTCGAATCATTCATTATCCATAGATACCACCCTCACATGGTTGGGTTTCATGGTTATCCGAACAATGCACTGACCATGAAATCTAATCTATAACACCCCATATAGTTTTTCTATAATCATGCAGTAACTATGTGCCTCATCCTAGGCTAATCCAAGACACACAGTTTCCTTTGAAATTCAAATAGTTAAACCTTAGTCATGTCTTAATCATGAAAACCAACCATTATATTTAGAAAATGAATTGAAAACCTCAACACACTCATGGTGCTTCACAGTTTCCGCTAAACTGTGCGCACCAAAATGTGCACCAATAATAAATCCTCAAAAACATCTAAAATTTTCCTTGAAGTTCCCAAGACTTTCCCAGGCACCAAATACCTTTCCTATCTTAAGCCATATAAATAAAACCCATTTAAATTCCCCAACTATTTTAATTTCAATCTGAGACTCAATTTGAAAAAAGACCAACTGAACCTGAATTCCCAAAATGAAAATTCTTAATAAAACTTATAACTCATTAGAAGTTTGGTATTAGAACTCTATACCATATCACTTCTAATTAACAAGAATCCTTTGTTTCCTTTATACCAACATAGCTAAGATACCTTGGTCATCCGTTTATATCCAACTTGTTGTGTTCTACTCTGGAACATCGAGTGACCTTCAACTCTACAACTCCAAACATGGGGTGCATAATTCATCAAAGACTGATCCACCAATAATATACCTAATTGAAACATAAATATTTTTCTTACCCATTCTCTTATATCCCAAGGAACTATAGTTTCATCCAATAGTTCATCCTTAATCTTATAGTGCTCCACGCTATAAAACACTGCTCATAGAGGTTGACTTCTAGCCATGGTTCTCTAAACCCTCATAATAACTTCACTAAAACCCATTTCCAGTGGATAGAAGACATGATCGATATGATTTCCATATCACTGTATTGAATTATATTCAATTTCACTAGTTCATATTCCTCTAGATGATAATTTTCAAAGGTGATTGTCTTCATCCACCAACATGTCATCTCATTACCACTGTAACACAATGTATCAATTTCCCACAGGTGAATCACAATCATTCAGTGTCCCCACGAAATTGTAAAAACAATATTTAGTGTAATGGCATAGATGGGTCACCAAATACTCAATCTAGTTATCATTATCTCACCCTAAGAACTAATGCACCCTTAATCTAACTTATGCTAGAACCATATCAAATTCATCTTAAGATTGGTTCTAATACAGGGACTCCATACAACATCACATATGAATTTCACATATAGTGTTCATTAGGAAACCATTTAAAATCAATTTCAACAGAACACCGTCATAGTAGTTCCACCTTTACTATCTAAAGACCAGTCTCATCAGACCCACAACCCTACCCACATAGGGTTGTACTTCCTCAACCCACATTCCATCCATTACCACATGTAATTACTAGAGATGATCATCCCACTCATTCCTAAGATCCAATATGAAAAATGAATCATCTTTGGTTCTTGGATCATCAGGAATATCATCCTTTTAACCCACTAAAGTTTCATCTATAATGAGATTCACCCCCTCCATGACCAATGGTGCCCTCCCCACAATATTTATTTACTTATACCACTCCTCAAGTGAAACCACAACAGGTTCCATCATGACACATTCATTACTCTTATAGATCCCCACATACCACCATCAACTCTTGATGCCACTCCATTAATGTTTTCATTATCAACATATAGGAATCACCCCTCTTCTATATAAACTTTTCAGATTTCCAAACCTATAATAATTCCATAATAATGCCTCCTGAAAATACAATCCAAGGAACAACCTTGGGTTAACCACATCACGACACCTAGACACATATCCAACATCACCTTTCACCACAGGGGAACCTTTCCAATTTAGTAAAAACTCTTAGAAATCCATTCTCAAAAATTTTCATCATGTTATTTGGTTCTCAAATCACACATGACCGTTCACTGACCCATACAAAATTGTATCATGCATAACCAACATGTGTACCACCTCAATCTCATCTGAATTCAATGGGAATATACTTCAATTTATCCCATTTAGACAACCTGAATCATACTCCCATGATTCTTATGTCATAAAATCCAATCTCATTGGATTAGACCACTAAACATGCTCCTCAACATGTCAATATCACCTATCTATAACCACCCTTGGTTCTCTTCTACAAAATTGGGCATTTAACGTATGCCATAGTCCACCTCACGATCTCCTAGAAACTGGAATTTTCTCAAAACTTGTAGCATCTACCCATGCACTCACCACACCAATGAGAGTTCATCCAAAACCAACAGGTTTAGGCATCCAATCGATGCTTACCTCAGAATCTATTCTTGATTCCAAAACATTACAACTCAAGTTAAATTTATTAGGAAGACCCAAGGAATCCCATGTGTCTATACAATATACATGGTAGCACATATTAGGAATAAATCTTTTCCAAAATCACCATACCGTGATTTCTATATCTAAAGGATATAACATGCCTAGGATAACCCATATTTCCGGTTAACCTCACATATCATATGTCATGTCAAACATAGTACCCAGATCACCAATATCCCAAGTCATATCTCAATGAAACTAAGCTTTCCCACCTAGCACAGAAACCATAGTTCTCATAGAGGTCATAGATCATTATGTACACCTCTTCTCTAATCTTACTATCATAAGGAAACCAACTATCCTAAACACTCATTCTTGGGTTCTCACATACATATATATAAATATCAAGAAACATATGCTAAGTTATAAACATAATAGGGGACACATCCTCATACAAGACTAGCCCCTCAATAATCGTGATCTAATGTTATCCCTCCTTGGGCCTCAACATACGGTAGCCAACCTAATTATATTACCATCTAGTATATTCACATACATAAATATAACAACATCACCCTACCATGATTCAAAATGAGTATACCATGATCATATGGTTTAGTTAAGTAGACTTCCTCCATGAAGATATATGGGAGTACATCATATAGGTTGTTGTTGACACATAAATAACCTAACTTCTTCCTCTCAGAACTGGTACCAAAACTACCAACTAAGTGTTCATCAATAAAGAGTATAATTCTTGTACCAACCTACTATAGTCAATATTAATAACTCATTTGAGGGGATTCATATCTAGTAAATAGAATCTCATCATAGATCCACATGACCTTTCCTGCAAAGGAAAATGCATTATATTCTAGCAATGTAGAATGTCATCACCAAGTAATATGGTAAACCTCCTAATAATTTATTTTTGACACTTCAAACAAATGAACCCTCATAATCAATGATATAAATTACATGAAACCATATATATTTCATGTTAATCCATTATGAAAAATATGATGCTTGTACATGGAATCATACCATTTCTCTAAGATCCATAAACAACAATAAATCATAAAATCTCAAAAATCATGTGGGTTACACTAGGTGAAATCAAACAACCATAAAAATGGAAACCAAGAACAAAAATATAATATACCTGGTAACCTAAAATTCTATCCAAAAGGGTGTTCATGACACACCAGTCTAATATCAATCACATGATCTAACACATTCTTATGTTACATCTCTACCATCATGCTATATAGTAAGATAAATAGAAATATAGATACAATATTTGATAATAGTCATGTAATATTTGACACCACTTTTTAATATCCCTGTCCGGGTTCAATTTGAATGGTAACCAGGCTGGGTCAACACGTCACCCCGAGAATGCCTTATCATACACTAGAGGTGACCAACTAGAAATGGGGTTTTAGGGTATTACTATGGGGATACTATACCCCAATATTAGAGTGTGTAATAATAGTTAAAATAATCCAATCACCATCCACAATAATAAATTATATTATGTGGAATAAATAAACAATAATCATCAACAATGAATGTCATGTGCAAGCAATTATTTATTCAAACTCATGGTCATGCAATCATACAATGATTGACCATGAACCAAGTCGATAACATATATATAATATATAAAAGAATAAAATACATGGAGGCTCTACTACCATCCCTGATCCTAGAATCATACCAATATCCAATCCCATTTGATATATCCTTATTGGTAATGCTAATCTAGGTCTCTACCCAACTTCAACCCATTATTATTGATGTCTACTTAGGTGCCCAGTTCCATGGTCACATGAGAAATTTGTAAGTACAACTAAGTAGGGAACTGCTAAGGTAGTATCATACATAACCAATATATTGTTTATATGTGTATGTGACATTCAAATCAGAATATATAAGATATATTGTTTTAGAATAAGTAAAATAACCGTAATTGATCATCAGGTTCTAACATGACACCTGCGATCGACCATACCTACTTCGTCTAGTTCTTGAGTATCTCTAAGAACGTCAGATAATCATGAAAACTCATGATAGTTGAAACTGCCAACCCCCATGAGTTTATCCTAGTTGGTCCATAGTATCATGTGTAATTCTGACCCCTAGGTGGTAATGGTAGGGAATCCAGTATTTATCATGCATAAATCCATCCATGAGGAGATAATCCAAGGAAATCAATCAACATCAGGCATCATTACTAACTCCTATGGGTGACCCAAGGATATCATAATAATATGTAATCATAATCATCTCCTTTTGGGAGACCATAGGTCATCGTCATCATCAAGAATCATCATTGACCCTAGGAGGTAATATTAGGTGATAAATCATATCCATAATAAATTTCAACTCCTTGGGAGTGACCCTAGTTAATCCATGAAACCTCATTCATAAAATATGGACCCTAGAAATCCTAGGTATCTCATAGATAATAGAAAACAATGAGTGGTAGTATGTTCCTCCCATGATATCTCAAAATAATAACATAAATACATGTCATCCATATTCCCAAACCCATCTAACATAAATGTGATTGTACACTACGGAAAATGACTTCAAATAATTTCTATAGCCATATAAAACATAGATCATATATTCAAGTTCTAAGGTAAAACCCACACTAAACTATACCAAATACTGCATCCACCCTATAATGGGTCATTATATCACCGGGGCATCCTTTGAGGTACTTTTGGTCACAAAATAACATGAACAACCACATGGGACCCCCACTATCCGTCTCATCTCATATACCAACACCCATAAATCATAGGAAATATCATCCCTCAACATCATCATCACCATCATCATCACATCACAACCTCACTGGTTGTATAAGATAATCCATACTAGCATTACTCTCTAGAGATGGATCAATCCTATCTCCCATAAATAGTAATATATTATCCATTCCTCAGAAAACAAACCCAATCAAAGTATTCATAGGGCACACCCACCAATATAATAATATATCAGTTGGATAAAAATATTCACCCCATTTTCATCTCAACAAGACTAAAGGTTATAATGCATATTAAGGTTCAATAAGGCCTACTAGGGACACTCACTGTAACTCTCTACATTCCTCTACTCAGAGGTTTCTAAGGAACCTATAAAAAGAGACTATTTTTACTTAATTCATCCAAAACTCCCCCATAAAAATTTTTGTATCAAAATAAATGTATTTATCATCCCGACCTCAACAATTGGTGGATGATGCATAAATCTAGTGCCCAAGGGTTCTTTTTATCCCTTCGAACTTCGTTCAATCCATTTATAGAAATTTGATTTTTTATTAAAAAAATAATATAATTTTAACAAGTCGATCACCCTTGGTGGTGAGAGTTCACATATCACATTCCATATAAAACATTCAAAGTACTATAAGTGAAATTAATAACTACCACTTTACTCAACTATGGAGTTGTTTCTTTGGAATCACCACATGAGATATCTCGACTAGGCTCATCCATGCACAATCATATATCTATCATCACTGTAAGGCCCTAACTCAATCCAAAAAATCCTAACTAATTAATTATAATTATTTATAATTTATTAAGAAATTTAAAACAAATTATGGGAATCCTCCATATAATTTCTTTTTGAAACTGTAAACAAATTAACCTTCATAATCAGTTATATCAATTACATGTTATCATACATATTTCAAGTGAATTATTCATACCAAATATGATTCATGTATATGGTGTCTTACCATTGGTATAAGATCCATAAACTACAATAAATCATAAACCCTCAAAAATCAATTGTGTTACAAAAAATGAAATAAAAAAACAATAAAAAAGAAAACCCATAACAAAAATATCATATCCCTGGTAACCTAGACTTATAATCTGAAAGGGTGTTTAGGAGACACTAGTCTAATATCTATCAAAATATCTGACACATTCGTATGTTACCTCTCTACCATCATTCCATATAATAAGATAAACAAAAATAAAGATACACACTATGATATTAGTCACATAATCTTTGACACCACTCTATAATATCCCAATCCCAGTTCACTCTGAATGATAACCATATCAGGTAAACACATGGTCTTGAGTATGCCTCATCATACACTAGAGTTGACCAACAATAAATGGGTGTCTAGGGTATTACTATGGGGAGAATATACACCCATATTAGAGTTTGTAATAATAGTGAAAAATAATCTAAACATTATCTACAATAATAAATGAGATTACATGGAATAAATAAAAAATAATCATCAATAATAAATTTCATATAGAAGAAAAGAGTCATACAAACTCGTGGTCATACCAACATACAAAGATTTATCATGAACCATGACAATCACATATACAGAAAAACTAAAATGATAAAAGAAACAGAGGATCTACTACCATCCCTGAGCCTTGAATCATCCCAATCTTCATTCCCATCCAATTTATCCTTGTATATCAAGCTAATCCTAGTCTCTAACCCACTTGAAACAATGAATATTATGGTTTTCTTTGGTGCAATGTTCTATGGTTTCCTGAGAAATGTGTAATTACAACTCAGTAGGTAACTAATAATGTTGTCTCAGACATAAAGAATATATTAATTATATGTGTCTCTGACATACTCAGTTGAAAATATAAAATATAGTGTAGTAGAATAACTAAAATAACCATCATCGGTCCTTAGGTTCTAACATGACTCCTCAGATTCACTATACCTACTTCATCTAGTTCTATAGTATCTCTATGAATGTTAGATAATCATGCCAACTAATAATAAGTAAAGCCACCAACCCCCATGAGTTTATCCTGGGTCGTCCATAGTATCAGGCATATATATAACCCTTAAGAGGTAATCTAAGTGAATCCATTAGACAATGTGCATAAATCTAATCCCTGAGAGATAATCCAAGGAAATCAATCAACATCATGCATCATTACCAACTCCTAGGGCTAACCCAATGCTATCATAATAATCGAGAATCATTATAGAATCCTTAGGGTTGACTGATGGTCATCATGATCACTAGAAATCATCATTGACCTCGAGGAGGTAATAATAGGTGATCAATCATATAAGAAATAAATTTAAAATCCTTAAGGTTGGACCTAGGAAATCCATATAACTTCAATAATAAAATATGGCTCCTAGGAATCCTAGGAGTATCATATATAATAGGAAAATATGAGTTTTAGTATGTTCCACCCATGATATCTCAAAATAAAAATGATGAAATATAGGTTGTTGGTCTTCCCAAACCCATCTAACATAAATATGAATGGACACTCAAGAACCTGACATGAAATCATCACTATTACCATATACAACATAATTCAATTATCCAAGTTCTACGTTGACACCCAAAATCAACTCTACCAATTCCCACATGCACCCTCTAAGGGATCATTATATCATGAGGGCACCCTTTGAGGTCCATTAGTTCACTACATAACACATACACCCACATGGTATCCTCAATATCAGTCTCATGTCTAAGGACAACACCCATCTTTCATATGGAATATCGTCCCTTAACATCATCATCATCATCACATCCCGACCTCCCTAGAATTATAAGATAATCCATACTAGCATTAGACTTAAGAGACATATTAAGCCCTTCTCCCATCTTGAGTTATAAATATGCCATTTTTAATACAACTAACCCATAAAAAGTATACCTATGGAACATCCAACTAGATAATCACATCCTAATTGGATATGAACACCCACCCCATGATCATCTCACCTAGCACAAATTAAAAATGTTATACGTCATATTTTAGAAAGAAATACCCCTAAAAATTGACTATGGAATTTTTGAAGGAGGGAAGAATGTAACACCCAAATACATTACAACATTTCCCCTTAAAATTAATTTCATTTTATGTATATCTTGTATTAAACGTAACAATGACTTTCTTTGATGGATTTTGTTACACACAATACCAAATTTTACCAAATACTATTATTATTATCTATTAAATTATTGTTTACAAAGAGGATTAACTAATATATGAAAATATATTTTTTATTAACTAGTTACAAATTAATTAAAAATGAATATAATAACTAATTGAATACAAAGTAAAAGTTTTTTATAAAAAACTAATTTTATGAACCAAAGGTATTTTATCTTAATAAATCAAATTAATTACTATTAATGGATGATATTAATGAAATTAATATATTATATATTCAAATTTTTTTATTTTCATCCAATATATTTAATTGGAAAAAGATAACAAGAAAATAATATTTTTCGTATAAAATACATCATTTTTTTAATGGCAGATTTTTTGATCTTTTAAAGACAAACTTGTTTTAAAATTAATGTTTAAAATTTAATAAATTTTGTTTTAAAAAATAAAATTTAATTTTAAA
Organism: Viscum album; assembly: GCA_963277665.1. Classification (NCBI taxonomy): domain Eukaryota; kingdom Viridiplantae; phylum Streptophyta; class Magnoliopsida; order Santalales; family Viscaceae; genus Viscum; species Viscum album. The sequence goes on along the minus strand of OY728157.1, from coordinate 192,430,757 downwards.
ATAATTATTTTAAAAATATATTATGGTAAAGTTTATGTCATTTTTTGAGATGTTTCATTTTTTGATGAATTCTAAAAATAATAGATTTTAATTGAAAACTACATTTTCATGTAATTAATTTAACTTGATAAATTATATTGTTAATTGGGTTTAAAGTAAAAATAAAAAAAATTATAAATCAATTAGTCCAATTTAGGTCATTTTAATCATTTTTAATTTAAATTTAGATATAAAAATTTAGTAAACTTGTGAACATTTTCACATTAAAATCACGCTTTCTCATCCCGTTTGTGGGATTAATTTAAATTACTTTTTACCATGTATGTTGTTTGAATTTGTAAAAATGGATTCCATATATTTAATAATTATTATTTAGAGTGTCTAATAAGGCCAACTTTATTTTTTACTAATAATGATTATTGAAAACATTTAAAATTAATTACGGTAGTTAAGAGAAAAATGAGTTTATCAAGGGAATAAACATTAAACATAAGGGAGGAAATGACATAGAATATTATTAAAATCCTATTTTATGACCATATTTATACTTTATGCCTTCTATTCTCGATATTGGTTCATTATTGGGCCCTGTTGACATGGAAAAACGTGGGTGGAATTCACTATTTCAGTAAATTACAAGTGGGCCACTCACCCCACTTATAAAAGGACTCCATCTATTCTCTCCACTTAACACATTAAAACGAATTTGTTTAGGATGAAACCTACCCAAATCAGTCCCCAAATTTCATCCCCTCAACCAAGAACCATTATATTTGGAAGAAATACAACTTATGAAGGCAATAGTGTAAACATATAGAGGATACCAGAAAAGTGGTAATGTTATTAGAAAATCATTTTTATTTTATTTACCTCTCTACCTCCTTCAATTTATATTATACAATTATTATATAATAACCTAAGTATTATAATCTAAAAAGTGGTTATGTTCTTGTCAAAGAATTTTTATTTTATTTCATTTTCTAACTCCTTTAATTTCTATTATTCCATGATATTATAATAACTTCAGTATCATTCAAATGTTGATATTTTGTTATATTAAATGTACTACCTGAAAAATCACACAATTTCATCAAATTGGTTATGAAATCATTGTTCTTGGGTATGATGGATTAACACCTCATGAATCGATGTTATTCATTTTCCATTACCACCTTTAAAGGATGGAAATAAATATGGATTTATTGTTTATATATGATAAATATGATTTTTATCATGTTTTTATGATTCTTTAATTTGTATATAACACATAACATTATTCCTTAAAGATTTTGGGAATATGATAATTCCCCTCATTTGTACGATGGATTACCATCCTGAGAAGTGATGTGAATTTTTCATGGTTTGGATAGAATTTATTAAGGATGTTTTTCATAAACATATGTGATATATATAACATAATAATGATACTATAATATATATATATAATATAAATTTATTTCATTAAATGTGATAAGAAGATGGATACAACGATCATGCGTATGTTTGACCTACCATCTCCATGAATGGTGTATTTCATTTCCCATCACCAAATTTAATAGATTGATGTAAATATATATATATATAATAAATATATATAATATTTAATCATGGTTAAAATATTGGAGATGATGAAATCTTCATTGGAGTAAGAGGAACAAAAAATAACAATGCAAAAAATACTTAAGAACAAGGAAATTAACACCCAAAGAAATGAAAATAATGAATAATTATTAACAAATTGGAAGTAAGATGTTATAAAAGGATCATTAATGATATTATAAATTTAAATATGTTTATTGTAGAAGGTATTAACATACATAAAACCATTATACATGAGGATAAATAGTTTTCAATAAAAAGGAAGTGTAATGTATGAGATTTAACCTCAATTTACATTCCACTGAGAATTAATTGTTATTATACACAAATTCAATTTTATGAGCTATATATACTTTCTCTTTGAAATTTAGTATCATTAATAATTCACTATTCATGTTACTTCATGTTCTAATTTTAATTATTTCATCCAATGAGTTTTGATTTGAAAATTTCCAAGTGATAAAAGTTATTGAGAAATCTCACTTTCTTTTGTTGTTTGTTAACATTCTCTTAAAAAATCACTTTATTATAATAATTTTTCATTTTAAATTATGTTAAATTTAAATATCTATATTATTTTGTAATGTATACAATTATTTCCTAAACTATATACAAATTTTACATAGGTTTTTTTACTTTTAAAGTTACTTGATTAACAAGGAAAATATTGATAAATTTTTATCCTTTACTCAATAGAGATATATAATGAGGCACATTGTTTGTGAATTAGATCATTTATTTGATATATTAATAATTATTATTACTGGTATGAAATGGGTTGGGAACCATTTAAAGTAATCCCCACAATTCATTGTTAGTCTCGTGGGATAAATCAGTTGGCCAAATTAGATGGTTTTTTACCTAGTATGTTTAAACCCTCTTGTGAAAGGTCTTGATTGTAATGTTTACATGTTCCTAGGAAATATGTCATCCAATATTTTAGAATTTCCTTCATTGAGAATTTATATGTTATTATTTTCCATGAGATTTCTATGAAATTATCTATTGATGTATTTTATTAACATTTTGTTGATTAAATGGCATGTGTTTCAGTTATTTATCATTCCATATTTATTATTCATTATCCAAATATTTTAGTGGATTTTTTTCGTTATCTACCTTTAAATATTGATTATGATTATTAAATTATATATATTCCATTATACATAACCCTTATTGACCATTTTATCTGACCCTTATTTAGTTTCATTTCCCCGATATATGAAGATTAATTCTTAGAATGAGTTTCAAGGATTATAATATTTTATTTTATTTATGCTTCATTTTATTTTCCAAATATTATTTGGGAATCATGTATGTAATTTTATTTTCCGAAACTGCTAAACAATCTAGAAATTTGGGATTTTAATCTGGTATCTATGCTAATTTAATAAAGTTAAGCACTGGTACATGGCCATTGGGGTCGGGGTCGTTACATAAATAATAGGAAAACTCCATAAAGATATCCCCAAATACAAGGTAATAAAGGAGGAAGATAGGATGAGGTGGTTGGCCCATGAACAGGTGAGGGAGGAAGATGATGGGATATCCTCTTAAATATTTGGGTGGAAAAATCATTCATTTTAAATATTTTAAAGGGTCACATGTTCTTCCAAACTACGACACAATCATGAATCCTTCACTAAAAAGGTGACCACCCTCACATTATTGTTTTATAGGGTTATATAAACCATATGTTAACTATGAAATCCTATATGCAACATCTCACATGGTTTGTTTACAACTGTGTGGTGAACGTGAAACTCACCTCAAGCCAATAAAGCTGCATGGTTTCCTCTCAAATATATATGGTTAACACTTAGTCATGTTATAAGAATTAATAATAATTGTGATATTTATAAAATGAACTAAAAAAATCTAAACACTCAGGGTGCTTCTTGGTCTCCCCTAAATTGTGCACACCAAACTATGCACCATGTCACAGATCCTCCAAAACATCCAAAATTTCACGCAAAGTTCCCTATGTTCACTAAATCACTCAAGGTACATCTTAGGACTCAAACCATATATAAAATAATCACATTTTAGTGATAATGAAATCATAATTTCAAATTGAATATCAATTCTAAAAATGAACAATGTTCTTGAATTTCCAAATTTCAAATTTATGTTAAAATTTATAACTCACAAGGAGAGAGGTTTTATAGAAGAGGTCTCTCAAATATGTTAAAATTTTGAAACTTTAATTAACTGATCCATGATAACCCATATCATTTCACTACCATTATGAGATTTCAGTATTCTTGTCATGAATTTCATCATCACATCATCCCACCTCCATTTGGGAGTGGGTAATGCTGAAAGAATACATGTTGGTCATTGATGCCCATCCTCTACTTGTAGATAGTTAAATTATCATTAAATAAAGATAATTATGTCCTTCTTCATCCTGAGCTACAATAATTTTTCCTAAATGTCGTTATACATCTTGCTATCCCCTGAGTGAACATCCCATCATGAAGTATGTGAATCCCACATCAGGTCCTCATGCATACACATAGGTACTACTATAAAACACAAAGCATATAGAAAATCATTGGAATATAGGGACCAATTATATGAAATATGTATTCTATATATATTTTCCCTCTTCAAGAAGTAATCTAGTTCAGACACTTGACTCTCCCTTACCCTCTCAAGGTGTGTGGATATAATAGTTATAGACATTATGTTTGGTTTACCATGAACTCCAAAACAGAAATGCACATATTAGTGAAGAGATATGCCTAATTATTTATGACTAATGATTAAACCATGATATCCCCCTTCCCATGGTTATAATCCATCAAAAATTCAAATGATTATAAGTTTATCCCACTTCATCCACCAAAGGGGTAGGTACCTCTGTGAAAATATATACCTGAGGCTCTAATAGTTAGTGTATACCAAAAATTACTCACCCAAAAGATAATAACATAATCATCTCTATGTGTGAATTAACACATCCAACTATTGATCACGTGTTAGGTAGTTTCTCTCATGTGGAATAAACTATTTGGACTCATTATTGACCACTCTCTCATCCTGCATTATAATTTCCTTGTGCCCAACTCATAAATCATAACAATACACTGTATATTCCTTATTGGTATTACGTAAGGAAAATATTGACACAAAATTTAATATCACATTTAGTGCCTAAAATTATCTCTCAAATAATAAAACTATAGCAACTTCACCTCCTTTGTGGTCATGTCCATCATCATCACTGCCAAACAAGATAGATCCTAGTTGAATCATCAGTAGTAACCAATCAAGACCTTGAAACATAATATATTGAAGATGTTTTTGGGTCATTAACATGAAAATATAACCTTAACCTTCTCTAAGTACACTAATATATCTACCTTATATATCACGTTCCCTAAAAAGATCATCAAACTAATATACAAATGAAATTTCAAAATATTATCATATAACTGATGCTCCCTCAATGTAATTATAAATCCCTATAAATGAAAAGTGTTATCCTACACTGACTAAGAGTACCCCATAAAACCATCAATAAAAGTAACCATGAGAGATTCCAAAAAGAGTATAAATCTCTATTAACTGAGGCTATAAATACTATTAGTGTGTTTTAAGCCTGAAAAACATAATAAGATACTCAAAATGGTTGTACTTGATCCTAAAGTCAATACATGGAATATTAGAAGGCCTCTCCCTCAACTGGTGGTATTATAACCTCATACCAATGTTAAAAATAATAATTAGATCCTGTTATATGATTGAATAATTAATTAATATTTGGAATGGGATATATTAGTTAATAATCATCACCATATTCTATCTCTATTAATCCGCGAAAAAATACAATGAGAAATTCACCTTCTTGGAAACAATTGGAGTACACTAAGAGGATGTGCTATGATTAATGAACCTCTTTGACTCCAAACCATCTAGCCGAGCCATGATATCTCAAATATCTAGAAGAAACATACTATAAGTTGGAATACAAATGGGATTCTTACTAGATATAATATTAGTTATAAACTATATCTCAAAATTTGGTGGAATCACATAAAAATAATCAATAAATGCATCGTGGAACTAATAAATGGTGGTAGGAGGCACTGCATTGCAAGTAACCTCATATCATAAAGAATCTCTAACTAAATGGTTTTTAATAATCCATTGATATTGATTTCTAGGTCCCAAATGGACTACATGTTGATCACAATCTCAGAAATAGGTCTAATTGTAACCCTCTACGGACAAAAAATATACCCATCAATGATAGTGGATGATTTGTTCTCAATAACGAGTTAAATAATCCATATTGGGGATCATATAGAAATTATCCATATCTAACATTATGAATTATCAGAGGAATGTATGCCCATTGATCAAAATGATATACTCTGGAAACCTCTTGATACCCTATGATTTCACCACTATAGGGCATTAATAAACAAAACCCCATATGTATATATTGTATTGGTAACCCAAGGTCACTAACCAACTGCTCTAATATAAAGTATTTTGATGCAAGCAAATCAAATAAAGCAAAAACTAGGGTCAATTCCATTAGAATAATACATCTAATTGGAGATAGATCACTACCCTACATGGAATAATTCTTCTCAATGGAATGAGGTTGGACGAAACCGTATCCCGGAGCTCTTATAACCTGACTCCCCTAGGCTAACATTACCTTTTTTTCATTACTACTGCTAAGTACTAGGATCACGTCCAAAAACTGAACAACTGAAGGACTACCAATTTCCCAACTTCAATTGTACCCTAAGACCTTCCCATAAACCCTAGGTCAGAATAGAATCAAAATCATTCTCCAGTCATGGTGAAATTCCATAAAACCTTTTCATATTCTACAACTCCCCATAGGAGAAATAGTCCTTAGAAGACATATAATGATCTGGTTGAGCATTCCCCATGTGGTTGAACTGATAATACTCGACTTTGACTATCCCTCTTTGTGGAAGTGACAAACATCTTCTTTGGTTTCATTTACTATCATCATCCTAGTGATACTACACAAATCACAGCTTCCTGCTTCCCAATGATCTTCTCCCAATCATACAAAAGGAATTTTCTTCCAAGATGACATACCCTCATTCTAGTTCCTCTCAACAGTTAAGTCTGTATTCATGACCTCTAAAAATGATGTTAGTATGAATGTTTTCAATTGGGAATGAATATAGTAACTTATGTCATCCCCGAAATTCTTGATTCTAGTAGCCTCATCATTCAGTAGAATAGGTATAAATAGTAGCATGTCATTAAAGAGAGTAGTATAGTTCATCAATGACAAGACAACTATACGAAATTCATAATCTCCCAAGACATGGTAGCTTTTAGAGTCTCTAGGATGAAGCACTCAATGAAAAAACAACCACAAATCCTTCCAAATCAGCCCCACATGTTGTTCTTCCTAGAACATAATGTACCACTAGTTCTTTGTTGGTCCCAAAATCATATAAGTAGCAACATTTTCCTGCCTTTCGAGGGGTTTCTTAAGGTGATAAAAAATGTCTGCATAGACTAGATACAAAAAACATCTCTCAATGGTCCACTCCCACCCATACAGAGTAGTGTATTTTATAGATGAAACACATGAGTCAAGTATGAAATGGTTGGACTAGCCTTCTGTGACCCATGCCTCATATATTTTAATACATAGAGAATACTCCATCTCATATATTATTCAATAGTGGATATTGGTGTAATAGGTGACTCTTGGTCTACTATCGGTGGGGTATTCTCATCCCCACACATCTAGATCATAAGTGACCATCTTCCTTCTATAATATCTCTAAAATTACAACCACATGACTCAAAATATATTTCTAACATAGGTATAATATCATATTTTATTATAAGAAATAATATGGATATGTCGTTCGACCCCAAAAACACCCCTATTATATAAGGGTCTTACAGAATAAGGCTCATGTCTAGCATAACCTTCCAATTCTCGAGTCATCTATGACCTCATAAGGGTCCTATAATAGTAATAGAATATCAAATTAGTGCTAAATAATTATTCATTTATCATGTATAGTTTCACCAAGAAGTTTTATATAATAACACTATATAAGTTTTTGTTGATACGTTATGTAACCCAACACTTTATATTTACGAGAACATCAATCATAGGCAATAATTAAAATTTCATTTGAACCCTAAATTCCAAGAATGATTCACAAAGACACTCATCTTATCACCCGAGGATAAGAGTAAAAAACTATAAGTCATAAATCAATATCAAAATGCATCAACCAGTAAAGTAACCCAGTAGTAAAATAAAAATAAAATAATAACAGTAAGATCCCTATAAATTTGAACTTCCCTCAAATGTTGGTTGGATAAAAATATGCACAAGATCTATACCAGGACCTATCAACATCCTATCAACTATCTATCATATACCAAATAGTATGAAAAAATAAAAATATTTCTCAAATACCACATTGTAATATATATGATCTGGTTCACCTTCATTGTGATCATACTGAAACACAATGTACCTCAGGTATGCCTCCTCATATTCCAGAGGATATAGAACAGTGGAAACAGTTGATATATATCACATGGAGAGACTATAAACCCTTGTATAGATAACCACAAACATAGTCTACGAAATATCCTAAACTGTTCATCACAACACAAAGGAAGTTAAAGGATAGATATCTCTATCAAATGCCAGAAAATAGAAAAAAATAAATACATTCTATATACCCATGGTTTGAATACACAGCTCTAGGAATAACAATATATCAACACTCATAAAAAATAAAACTTCATCAGTCATCTACATCATATATCACTAGTTAAATGATCCATCACCATCATAATCCTTTAAGGTGAATGATATAACACCTGACTAGTACCGAAATAATATAATTCATCATTGGTGAACAAGGAATCATCAATCATAGGTAGAGGATACAATACCATTTTAATATTTAAATGAATTATATACCACCATATTTTATATTTGGTGGATGAGGAATCACCAAACCATCAAATATTGGTGGATGATATATCACTGGTACCAAACTCATTGTGGTAGACATACAACCATATCAGGTCCTAAAGTGTAAAATGCACCATTCCTATTTTCTGTAGTTGGATAATAAATTAGTCGTATCACATCTCAAGTGGTTGGTACACCACCATTATTAATTCTTGGGGGACATCATACTTCTGGTATAAGTCCCCAAGAGTATGATGCACTATCGGACAAACTTCCATAAGGGGACAAAGTTATACCAGTGAATGTTATCAAGTGGTTGATATACCCCTAATAAATCATTCTAAATTTCTTGAGATAATAATATTTTATTATTCTCTCAGGGAATCATGAATCACTGACACTCTTTATTGGTGGATGAGAAACCAAAACCTTTCCTGAAGCCATTAGTATACCTTAATTTCACTAAGGTGAATGGGATACCTCCGTTGATTAACTTTAGTTGGATGGATTCCACATTATACCAAGAATACCAAAAAATTAATGATACATCACTAAAATTCAAATCAGGGAATTTATAAACATTAAAAATATCAAAGGCTCTGCACATGATTTTTTAACCCTTTTCAAAGTCTCATGATTAGGTCATCCTACCTCTATCCCAGCACATACTTATGAAATTACTCACTATGGAATACTCAAGGGGCCTACATTATTCTTATAGTGTTGTTTTTTGCCAAATAAACCCATCGCATGTTCAAAATAAACGTTTCAGACTCATTTACATATAAAATTTTGTTCTTAGAGACCAAAGGTGTTGATGCACGCCACTCGTAGACAACACACAACCTTCCAATGTTCCATGAATGCCATTGAAAATTAATAAAACCAATTTAATTATATTTTTGCATTTACTTAAAAAAGAATCATTTACCACATTTACTATGATGTATGCATGGTATAAAAATACTACCAAGTAACCAAGGGACTACCTACCTAGGACTAGCAGTGTCTAACTCTTCTAAAACTACCCATTGATTTGAACTAAAATGAACATAATCAGGGAACCTATTAAATTCCATAAAATTAGTCATAATCATTGATTTATGCCTAAATAGTGAAAAAATATAGAATATAAGGATTGTGAGTCATAGCCTTACCAGTTTCAACCTCCTAGGTTGAATTAATCCTGAAACTAATCATGAGAATATAAGATTACACTTCTGAAAGAAGATGTAATAAAGCAGATCAATGGGATGAACCTTAGGTTGTAATGGAACAAATAAGAGTGAAATCGCATTTTAAAAAAATTATACAATTTATTTATTTTAGAATTTTAAAATAAAACTACTTGTATACAGTGATTACCTTCTGGTCGGGTACAGGGTACTAGACTAGGGGTCATTGGCCACCTGATGGGCCACTTAGAGGCTTTGCCTCCACTGCCCCATCCACTGAGTACCTGGTGGAATCTATCGATGGATATATGTCCAAGAGACTAGATTGTTTAACTGAAAATATACCACTTTAACTAATAAAACTATAATAAATACCTAAAATACATGAGGATTGGTGAAATTCAAATTTAAATCATACCTCGTATGAATGTGGAGTGTTATAGATTAGATAGTCACTCATAGATAAAATATTAAAGTGATGATAATACTATATAATTATAACCACAGGAACATATAATATAGGATTTAAAATAAATGTATACTAAATAATTACATTTTGGGAAGAAAGGTAAATGATTCTAAACCCACAATTTAGTTAAGTTTCTTTGCTTAGAGTCTGCCCTTAGAACCACAAAAAATATTCAACATCAAATAGATGAAAATGGGAGACACTCCTTAATAAATATATAAGGAAAAAACATGAACTTGGTGTGAATATAAATGGTATGTTGGGTGATTATTCATTGGTCTGGTGAGTGGGATCCCTTGGAATAAAGTATTGATTATTTTTTATTATCCCATGTGCCCCACTACTCACCAAAGTGTCACATTTCCTCCCTTAATGATCCACTATATAGGCCAGTGAAAAAATTAGATAAAATCACTTTATTAGATGAATTTGGTCATCCAAACATATAAATGATGTCATACTTACCATATTCCACCATTTTTTATCATATTTTACATTTTCTATAAAAAATTATCACATTTAACCCCTTACCGAATATCAATGTCTTGATTCAAAATATTTAATCTATTTTGTCAAATTAATCATCTAATTATAAAAAATTTAATATTAAAATAAATATAATATATTCTATAAAAATTTAGTATCATAGTAAAATTCATTTTATTACTAAATGAGATTGCACAATAATGCCACTTAACCTTTAGATATATAACACCTTGTTACATCGCGATAATCCTTAATGGAAAGGTTTTCAATAATGGTACTTTCATGGGGTTGTTCAAAAAACATTAATCTGGTAATAAATTAAATTAACTTGAATATTCCTTCCAGATAATTCCCCTAAAACTTCAATTGTTGAATTTCATCTTTGTCCCGGTCTTAGGGAAACCCTTATGATGTAACCTCCTTCGAAATCATTGATAAATGTACTTTATAAGGGATGCTTCTACTAGACGAGTCCATGGTTTCTCCCATCACCACTTATTAACTCTTATCTTTTCCCTTCTTAATATAGAACAACTATAATAGTTACTTTTTAAAAACTATATTATTTTGTTTTTTGTATTTAAAATTTTAATGATATAGAGAGGGGGATACAAATGTATGAAAAAAAAATAAATGTGGGATGGATTTTGAAAAAGAGAGAGATATATTTAGTTTTTAGATACCGATGTATAGTTATTATAAAAATCATAAATTGGACCACTACCAAGGGTTAATATATGAAGATAGTGTTAACCAAGATATAGCTGGCAAGATAGAATAGGTAATGGATTCCGCCTTTGTAGTAACGCAGGTGTCGATGAAGTTGAATGAAGTATCTAAAAGGAAGAACAAAGCAGTGGAGTTATCATGGGAAGAGATCCATGATGTATTATTACTTGTATCGAAAGTATTATTAATAACATTAATTAGGCATCATGTCTTGGAAATGAAAATCAGTAGTGAAAAATATTGTGAGATCATGGGTGAGAGATAAAATTTATTCATGTGTAAAAAATTACCATGGCTGAGAGAACATTCCATGAGTGAGTGATAAAATTCCTTCAAATAAAATAAAACCATCAATTGTGGCGTGATAGTGATTCTGAGTGTTTATATAGATGATATCTAAGATATATTTGTAATTTTAGATATGATTAAAAATTATAGATTTCTCTAGTGCAGTAATCTTCAGCCAACCTACATTATTTCTGGTGTATTATGAGCTCTTTCTGTTGAGTCAACATTCTGTTCCCTAACAACTAGTATCAAAGATTCATGGTTTCTACATGAGATGATGGAGATAGTGTCACATTGAGTTTTTCAGTGTATTTCAATAGATATGACACTAATAATGGGTTCAATGAATCATTTCAGTATTGACAGGGAAGATTTTATGAAAATGGAGATCAATTGAAGGTATATATGAAAATTATGGATCTGATTACAGTGGAGTAAATGGTGATGAAGCCAATGATCATAGAGACCATGATTATGTAGTTGATGATAGATGAAAATTTAAATTTTAAATGAAGGTGGGTAATATTAAATTTTTTTAATTTTAAATTTGAATAAGAGAGAGAGAGAAGAGGTATGAGAGAGTTTGATAAAATAATAAATGTGGGATGAAATTTTAAAAAAAGGAGAGATTTTTTATTGAGTGAACCATGTATGAATATTATAAAAACAATGAATAAGACTACTTCTAAGTGAGAAAATAACAGAGAGAGCTAGATAAGATGTAGCTTATGAGATCGATCGGGTAGGGGGTTCTGTGTTTGCAATAACTCAAGTGTCGACGATAGTGAATGAAGCATCAACAATGAAAACAGAATCATCGATGATGTTGTGTGAAGAGATCCATGGTGTGTGGTTCCATGTATCAAAATTATTCTGCATGGTTGCAATAAATAAATGTGTCTTTGTAATTAAATTATGTGGTACACAAGATTATGAGACGTTGGGTGAGTAAGAAAATTCAATCGTGTTTAAAAAAAATCCGGTGAAAAAAGTCCTTTGAGTGTGCAGTGCAAGAGATTTTAAGTGTTTAGAGAGGGAATATCTAAGAGATATGTGAAATTTTGGATAAGATAAAAAAATTTGTGGATTATGTTTCGTCTAAATAATTTCATTTTTTTATTTGTTACTTTTTTAAAATCGTCATGTGTATCTTTGAATCCAGGCTCTGAAGGTTTTATATTGTATTTGGATTATTTATATTTGTATATTATCTATTTTTGGGTATATAATTCTTATTAATTCTATATATTTTATTTGTACTGTATTATTTTGTAATTATAAAACATTCATATATATTATTATAATTTTTCGAGTATTCCAAGGCTTTTTCTCTATTTCCATCTATGTTTGTATTTGAGTGTTTGTTATTGGGACTCAAAGTGAATAATAAGTCGAGTGGTGACACTAACAATTAATAAAAGTCTTTAGTTAATATTTTGTATATATTTGAAATCCATTATACTGTAACGTCAGTCTTCATAGTGTTTCATAATAATAATAAGTGTGGAGGGTCATATGGGTTTGACGTAAGATTTGGAGATGTGGTCATCATCTCCATTAGGGTAGAACCCCATAACATTCGGCTCATCTCCGCTATAGTAAATGATTTAGAGGATCTCCACTAGTTTCCTAACATAGGATACAAAATTCTTGTCTCTTACCAACATGTTTTTGATGACCCAACCCCCGACACCGTAATACCTATCCACCACCACCCCCACATCCTTGATATTGTTGTTGCCCAGTGCGTTCCTTGGAACAGATATCTACCTATTGAACTAATCCATTGTGTTCCAATAAGGATGCAACCTATCCCTTTAAATGCTCGTACAATAGTTCTCAAACCACCACATCCTTCTCAGACTCCACTCCTAGCAACCCCACCACTAGCTGTGATAAATAACCATTAAACATTCCAAAAGAGAGAATCCTTGCAAAAAAAGAGTAGGTTTTCATCTAGTTTATTGGATGTAGGGTCTAGGACGTCGGGTTTTTCTCTAATATATCTTGTGAGGCTGACATTGGGAATGATGTAGGAGGTAATTTGGTACTGGATGTAGTTAGTGTGAATTTTGATATTTATTTCTTTGTTTTTATATTGAAATAATTTTTTTAAATTCTCCCATTTCAATTCTGCAGGCATAAAATATTCATATTTATTTTAATTATTTTTAAATGATCAATCATTTTATTTATACCTTCTTCCTCGTGGTCCTCCATACCACATGGGCTTCTTTATTTGGGACCTAGACATTGGCCGACGTATTTCCCACATTCTCCTATGACATATTGGCTATCTGCGGGTTATTTTATCCTTATCCATTAATAATTATCACCACCCATTAAATTATCACTATCTATTTGTTTTGATGAATAATAGATTTGTAGTTTTGTTAGTTTTGTGGTGTGTTCATGGTGGGTATTGGTTGGTCACTCTATTTCGAGGAACTGATGGTGTTAGGGAGAATTGATCACCCCATATGCTGGTCTGATCTATTACGATTCAATTTTGGTTTTCCCCCACCATTGGTTCTCTGGTTATCCCATATATGGTGTCCAAACCCAAGCTGGTTTTTTTCTTATAGTCATTGGTGGTGAACCTATGAGCTTTCCAAACTCTATGGTACACTACTAGTGTACCTCTCCTAGTGTAGCATTGAATATAGCTCTCTTAGGATGAGTACATGAAGAAGAACATCCAATCCATGGATAATTGCATGGTTTGGGGGTTATTCAATGAACTTTGATTATTCAGAATAGCTCAGTGAAGACAAGAAGAGATCAGGGTGGCCTAATCGGCTAGTTTCGGCACTATATGTTGTTCATGGTTTCATTCATGTATCTTGTTTGTAATAGTTTTATCTTCTATGTTGGTGATGATGTTTTCTTAATCATTTCATTGTAAATATTTTATGTTTTTAGCATTAATAAAAATCGTGTGTGGCTGGTGGTGTTATTTCCATGCATTTAGGTCCCCATGGGACTGAAGCACCTTTAATATTTGTTTTATTTTCTATTTTCATGAAATTTTTCCTTTTATGTGTTATATTTGTAATGATATGTAATATTAGTCTTCATTCTGTAAATAATTCAGTTTGGTCCTTGTGTTTTCTTGTGATATACCATGATTCGGGTCACTACTCATCCTCACAAAGTGGTATCAGATCACTACTTTTTTAACTATTTAATTCAATAGTTGTTTCCTTTCTTCATTATTTACAGATATGGTTTCTATTTTATTTTCCACATTTTAATCTCACTCTTTTTCAACTTTTACTTTATATATTTTAATTATTTAAAGTTGTTATCCCATTGAATGAAAAATAGTTTACCCCTGAGATTGGTCTGCTGTCAGGGGTAAATGCTTAAATTTTTCCACAAGAACTCGACATCTACTCTATGGGTAACCATTTCAATAATGATATATAAAATTGAGAAATTTTATGGTGAAAATGACATTAATTTTTTTTGAATTAAGATGACAGACCTTCTTGTGTAGTAGGGCCTCATTGATTCCCTTTATGGACCAAATAATGCTATTATAAATGTAAATGGAACTGGATATCCTGTTACATAATATATTGACGTTTCCATTAATTTTTTTAATTATGTCACATAGTTCTCTTTTGTTTTATATAGGTAATAATGTCCTTAGAGAAATTTATTATGAGTCTACTACTATTGGAATTTGGTTTAAAATTTAGAATTTAAAATGAATTATTCATTACTACACATTCTTTACAAAAAACAACATAAGTTTACATTTAATATGAAACCTGGTAATTTAATTAAAGAATATTTATATGAATTTAATAAATTCATGTTAAAATTATCCAAAATTAATGTTTCTATTAATGATGATGATCAATCAATGGTCCTCTTAATATCTTTATATAATTCATACAACACCATAGTATAGACTATGATGTATGGTTGAGACTCTTTAACCCTGGAAGAGGTTAAATCATCCCTTTTTCTAAGGATCTATATTCTAAACCTATAATAAAAGGTGAGTCTGATATCCTGTTCTCTAAGGGTATACCTCAAACTAAAACCAAGAATAAATAGTTTAATAAATATAAGAATAACAGAAATAATGAACTCGAACCTAGTACAAATTATAGGGACAGAAAGGTCACCTATTTTTATTGTATAAAACTAGGGAACATTAAACCCATGTGTAGGAAACTCAGTCATGAGTTAGAGTATAAAACCCCCATTGATCAGTCCCTTCTTGTAGAATTTGGTCATGAAACAACTTATCTCTTTAATGTGACCACCCATGAACTCAATCAAGATTGGGTCCTTGATTTAGGTTTCTCTTTCCATATGTTTCCTTTTAGAGAGTCCTTTCTAGAGTTGTCTAACAGGGTAAAATGATATGTCCACTTAGGTAATAACAATAGGTGTAAGGTTGAGGGTAGAAGTTTTTCTTTTTTAGAACTTGATGACCATAATATCATTACCTTAGTTGATTTTTGGTGTGTTCCCAAAATCTAAAGAAACCTTATTTCCATAGGAGTCCTAGACCAAAAGGGGTTACCTTTTTGTCTGAAATAGGTTTTCTTAGAGTCTCTAAATGATCTAGAACAATTATTAATAAATATTTAATCAATGGTCTATATGTATTGAATGTAAAGCCCATTAAGGTTAGTTGGGTAGTGTATGTTAAACTAATACTGATAAGACTATTCTTTGTCATTGGATACCAGAGCATTTAAGTTATGAAGGCCTTGAGGAACTCAACAATCAAGGGGTTTTTAGTGGCATCACTCCATTAAATATTTCATTCTGTGAATATTGTGTGATTAAAATTCAAAGAGGGTTGCCTTTGGTAGGTCTAGTTTTGAATCCACCATCCCCTTAGAATATGTCCACTCTGATCTATGGGGTCCATCGAGGACTTCCTCCCATGGTGGAGGTTTCTATTTTGTTACCTAAATAGATGAATTTTCTAGGAAATTTTGGATTTATATTCTTAAAAAATATATTATGTTTTCTAAACATTTAAAACCTGGAAAACTTTAGTTTAAAATTATATTGGGATGAAACATAAAACTCAAATAACGCATAATGGGATTGAATACCTATCCACTAAGTTCAAACATTTTTTGAATCTAAAGGTTTTGAAAGACATAATATAGTATAGAAACTATCCAAAAAAATTCTTTGATGAATGGATTAATATGACTATCCTAAATAGAGTCTGGAGCATGATTTCAAGATAAGACCTCCCCAAAACATTTTAGAAAGAGGCTACCATCACTGTTGTCCACCTGATTAAAAGTTTTACCTCTTCTTCTAATCAGTTTAAAACACATGAATAATTTTGGATTGGTAATCCACCTTCTTATTCCTACTTAAGAGTCTTTGTTTGTACAACTTATTCTCATGTCAAGACTAAAAAATTAGAACCAAGAGCACTGAAATGTATGTTTTATGGGTATCTTGAGGGTGTTAAGGGGTATGAACTTTGGGGAGATAAACTAGTTTATCAAAAGTTCATTATAAGTTGATATATTATCTTTCAGGAGTCTTCCTCTCACAAAAACTATATGCCACACTTGGAAACTGTGGTCCAACCCATGAAGAGGTAGAAAAAACTAAGTCCCCCACCTAGTTTGAGGCTCATGTCTAGTTTTCTCATCCCGCTCCTCATCCCACTACTGGGACTGATTATAGGACTACTTCTAATTCAGATTTTTAATCAAAACCTGCTACCCTAGAATAGATTACCAACTAACCCAATATAGGTAAAAGAGGGTTCCATGATCCCATAATCTGTTTAGTCAATATAACATGGCTTCTTATTCCATTGATATTCCCTAACATCTTGTTAATGATAATCCTCAAACATATTGGCAGGCTTTAAATTATAAGTAATCAAACTTGTGGGTCTTTTCCATTAAGGAAGAAATGAAATCTTTAAAAAAGAACCACACTTGTACTATTTTGAACAAACCAATTAATGAAAAAATAATTGTTTTGAAGTGAATCTTTAAAAGAAAAGAAAAATAACACCAAGGAAAATAAAATCAAGTGTAAAGAAATATTAGTGGAAAAGGTTTCTTCTAAAGAGAGGTAATTTATTGCTATGAAATTTTACCTTTATTGTTACGAATTATTCCATTAGGATATTACTTGACTTTTCTTCCTATAATGATCTACACATTTAATAGTTAGATGTTAAAACTAACTTTTTCATGGTGATTTGGATGATAAAATTTATATGAAAACTCTTGACTATTATTCTAATGAATTCAATGTAAATAAATTATTCCTATTAAATAAATATTTTTATGGCCTAAAATATGCCTCTAGGTAGTGTTACATAAAATTTATTCATTAATGTTAGCTAACCAATTCATTAAAATTCAATATGATGCTTGTATTTGTTTTAAATCAATAAAAAACTGCATGATTTATATAATGTTATATGTGGATGACATGACTATCATTTGAAAAAATTATGAACCTAATTTATGCTATTAAATACCAATTAAAATGTAACATTGAAATTAAATACTTAAGTGAAACTAAGAATAAATTGTGAATTGAAATCATAAGGGATAGACCAAATAAAATTTTATACTCATCTCAACATGCTTATTTTTTTAAAAACCTTAAGATACATATGTTTGAATCTCTCAAACCAGTAAATAGACCTCTTAGATGACATTTTAACATATATTTAACACAAGAACCCAGAGGTGATGATGATATTTACAATATGTTTTAAATAAATTATTTTATTATAATAGCTAGTGTTATATACTATATGATCTTTACTCATCTAGATATTTCTTATTCAATCTTCACATTAAAATAATTCATGGCCATGCCTGGGAAGCCACATTGTCCTTCCCTTAAGTGTCTCTTAAGATACCTCCCTTGTATCTCTAATATGGATTTGTGTTATGGTAAAGAAGTAGAGTCTTCTAAATATATTACCGGATATGTATATGTGGATTACATAGGTTGAGTTGATATCATAAAATACCTCATTGGTTATGTGTTCACTACCAATGGTGGCTCCATTTCATGGAAATTTAATATAAAATAAATTGTTCCACTATCAGCCAGGGAGTTCGAGTTTGTTTCCTTGACCTAATTAGTGAAACATTCCTTATATATGAATGGTGTTTCTTCTAAATTTTACTTGTACAATGTTGTTACTAATGTATCTTCTGATAGTCATTCAAGAATTCATTTATATATAAATTCAGTTTTCTATGGTAAATAAAATAAAATATATATTAGGTTTCATTTTATTAGAGATATTTTGGAATCTTGAGTCATGTTTGTCAAAAATATTCACAATTACATAAACCTAGGTTATAGTTTGACTAAATACATGTTATTTTCTAAGATTAATTTTTTTTGATTAATTGAATTTTGATCCAATCCCATAAATTTCGGTGCAATAAAATCACCAATTTCAAATGAAAATTGTGGAGAATTGTGAATTTTGATATTCATTTCGTTTTTTTCATATTAGAATAAAATATTGTAAATTATCCCATTTAAATTCTTCATGCATGAAAAATTCAAATTGAATTGATTTATATTCAAATATTCAAACATTTTCATTAGCCCTGCTTCCACCTGGGTCTCCTTACCTTGTGAGATTCCTTATTCAGGCCCTAGACTTTGGCCAAACCATTTCCCATGTTCTCTTATGACATGATGGATATCATATTATTGTTTTATCCTTAGTTTTTTATAATTCTTACTACCAATAACATCATCTCCATCCATTTATCTCAACGGATAATAGATTTCTTGTTTCATTGGTTTGGTAGTGTACACATAAATGGCCTTGGTTGGCCATTTTTTTCGAGGAACTAAAGGTGTCATGGGGAATTAATCACTCCCTACGCAGGTATGATCTATTGAAACTCACGTTTTTTCCCCGCCACTAGATCTCTGATGCTCTTGCCTCTATTCTCCAAACCATAGATAGATGTTTTCTTTCGATCTCCGATGGTGAACCATTCCACTTTACAAACTCCATGGAATAATTCTAGTTTACCTCTCCGAGTGGAAAATCGAATACAATGCTCTTATGTCAGTCTGAGTACCAGAAGAAGAAGATTTGATCCATGGAGGTTTGTGAGTTTTGGGGATTTTCAGCAAACTTTGAAAATTTAGAACATCACGGTGAAGACAATAAGATATCAGGGCTGCCAAACTAGTTAAAATCCGGCACTATAAGTTGATTGTGTTTTCATTCCTACATATAATTTGTTATAGTTGTATCATATATGATTATATTGATGTTTTTTCATCTTTTCACTATAAATCCATTTTTGTTTTTCAGCATTAATAAAATGCTTGTGTGAGTGGTTGGGTTATTTCCATGCACATAGGTCCCTATGGGACTGAATAACTTTAAATATTTGTGTTCTTTACTCTTTCCTTATATTATTTTTTTATTTTGTTATATTTGTATACATATGTAATATTATTCTTAGTTCTGCAAAAAATTAATTTTGTTCCTTGGGTTTTTTGGTGTTCTTCCCTGATTTGGGACACCTATCTAACTCACAATTGATATAGGGATTGAAGGATGACTCTAGATTCCTTCGAATAACATGGTCAACCATTTTAGAGGATGACTTAGTTCTCAAATATATCATCATCCTTGGGAACCCCACTGTGATCCCTTGAATCACTCTGCACCCAACATTTAATCAATAATCAAATGATGGTAATTGAGGTAGGGAAGAATTGAGATGTGAGAGGACCTCAGGTGGCTGAATTTATGGAAGGAGAACAAGGATATGACATAACTAATGAGTGTTTCAAGGTTGGAATGTTGGATTCCAAGTAGCCTGGGTCCACCCTTGGCCATCTTTGATACTAATTGGTCCATCCCTTGACCTAGAGAACCCTAAGGGAAGAACTCTCCATCCAAGTACTCCAGATTCAGGGGGAACTCCAGTAAGTCCTTATCGAACATCGTTCCAGAGTAGGTGCATGTCGAGATGAGGAATGTGGGGATGATATATATGTTAGAAGAGATAGAAGAGTAAGAAAGAGGGGGAGGGGATGACAACATAGTTGATTGTTTCTATGTTATGGGGCTCCCATAATTTATACAAGAGATACATATACATAGAAAGAACAATATCCAACCCCACGGAGTATATCATGGTCAAATACATTAATGATTTTAATGAAATTGGAATAGGGTACCATTGGAAAAACATTCACATCATGATGTTCCATTTTCAAAGCTGTGAAATGCTATTATTAGATTGAATTGCACAGTTTTAATAATTACCATTAAATTAAAATAATTTTAATATGACCACTAAAATAATATTTTAATGAATAAATAGTATTTTGTCTATGTGTTTGACCTATACCATTTAGAATTTTTCACCAATGCTTCTCTACTATTGTTAATTGAAACACTTTTTTTCCAATCAATACAGGGGGTTTCCTCTAAAACATTATGAGTAAAAAATAAAGGAAACATAAGTAAGAATGGGATATAATATATATATATAGAAATGACAAAACAAGATATATTATATAAAAAAGATATTCAATATATATATGGAATGACTATTAAAAAATTCACTGAAAAAATTGGGTATCATGTTAGCATAAACTGTGATGTCCAATACAGAATGTTAAATAAACCGTGTGAGGTGCTGCAGGGCTCCTCTAAGAGAAGTAAATTCGATGAACATTTTTTTTAACCATGAAATGTAGCCTATGCAGTGTGAGTTCCCTAAGAATATGGGGATGCATTGGTAGAGCATGATTAGAAAAAACATTCTCTTAAATCATGCATCCCACTATCTTTAGAATGTAGTTAGAGCATGGTTGGCTTATGGTTTGGCCAATAGTGAGGCCAAACCATGCACCACTTTAAAATTTGGGTGAATTTTAATTTTTTCCATTAATTATATTTAACTCATAAACATTTATTTTCCTCCTCCTACGAAAAACCCCTCTCATTGATTCAAGTTCCAAGGTGACACTCATGATCATTTCTTCACATTGCTACATTAACCCTTCAAGGGGTTGTTATATCACTAGGGGCTCTAGAGTCCCCTAGGATGAAATATTAAAAAAACAACCACATGGTTTCCTTAGTATTAGAATCTTGTCTCAAGTCAACACTTGTCACTAAATGAGAATAACATCCCTTAGTATCATTTTCACCACATCATGACCTCATTGGCCCCATAATATAGGGAATACATGCATCAGTCTCAAGATATGGGTCAAGCCCATCACCCAACTAAATTCATCACTAATCTAGTCATTACACGCCCAACTCAACTAAATTCTACCTATGGAAAACCCCCAAAGTAATCACATATTAGAAACAGGAGAACACTCACCCCTTGGTCATCTCAACTAGCCCAAAAGCTATAAGGCCTTTCAATATTCACTAAGGCCTACTAGGTCCACACACTATAACCTATCACATTCCTCTACAAAGAGGTCACCAAGGCACCTATAAAATGGGCCACTAGGCTCACTGAATTCATTAGAAACTCACCCTTCATAGTATGTGTATCTCAGGGCATACATTTACCATCTAGGTCTCTACTATCAGTGGTTAATACATTGATCTAATGAATAATGGCCCTTGGTGGACCTCGACACCTGGTGCAATCAATTCACAGAAATTTAATTTTTTATTAAATAATTTATTTAATTTTAAAATGTTGATCACCCTCATTGTGAGACCACACATATCACATTCCATATAAAACATGCATAATACTATAGAAGAAATACATAAGGACCACCTACCTAAACTATGGAGTTATTCCCTTTAAATCATCACCCAATAGATCTCATAAAGGCTAATCCAAGATCAACCCTATATCTCCCCTCATTAAGTGGTAATAACTCAAAAAAATCATCAAAACTAATAAATTAGGATCCATAAAAATAAATTAGAAAATTTGAAACTAATTATTTAATTTAGTTTGAAAATTTATATTGCTTATAACTCATTAATCTGTAAATGATCACTGAAACCTCAAGGAAGTAGGAGCAGCTGTAACACCCCAAGATTCCATGGTACGCTTCTCTTTTAATAATGTAGTAGCATGTGTTTTACGCAACTTCGAGTTCTAACACACACCACAACCAATCAAACTAGACGTCATGAATAGTAATTCCCACTTTTGAAATATTATACATTTTATCTTTCAAAATGGACTTCATTTTTGGATTCAGAATATTGAAATTATCTTAAGGTGAATTTTTGGTACTTTTTGGATAACTTTCATATTTTGATGAATAGTGAAAATTACTAAATTTTAATTAAAAACTTTTTTAATCTAAATAATTAATAGTGATAAATTTTGAATTTGAGTGATTTTAGAGTATAAATAGATTATATTTTTACCATTTAATCCAATATTGGTCATTGGGCACAATTTCACTTTTAAACTGGACATAAACAAGTGTCAATCATTTGATAGTTATCATCTCTTGAAAAACACACTTTTTGTTTTAACAATGGGAATTAATTTTAAATTAATATCTGCCACTTCTGTGTTTTTAATTTAGAAAAATGGATTCCATATTTATAGTCAGGTGTTACAAATTGTTTAAATAGGTAACCTTTATTTTTAGACATTTTGAATAATTACGTCGGTAAATATTTTATTTACCATGGTTAAAAGGTAAATCCGGTAAATAAGGGTAAAAAAATAATATTATAATAAAAATAAATTACTCTAAAACGTTTCCTAACCCTATTTTTTGATACATTTCCGACCATGGACATATTGGGGGCGATTTTGGGACTCCATACATCCACTTGTAAGTGATAATGACACTTTATATTAATAAAGTTAAAGTAAATACAAAAATGACATAAGCATATATCTTTTAGAAAAAAAATTTACATAGGATTATTTATGATATATTTTCGACTATAAATATTAATTAGAAAGATAAAAATATTTCCTAAATAATGGTATTTTGATTATAATTTTTAGACATTGAATAATTAAAATTATTTATGACACAATAATGATGCAGTATTTTCCTTATTAATTAAAGAATCAAATAATTAGTATTATAAATGTTAAAATAAATATAATTTCAAAGTTTTGATGACATCCACGAATTTTATTGGTTAATATGACATGTTATTATTTCTTAAATAAATATTTTTCCAATTAATAAAAATTTAATGACTTTATTAAAAATCAATTATTAAATATTGTCAAAATTGACATAAATGAGTTTTTTAAAACATTATTATATTATTAATTGATATTATATTCATAGAAATATAAGGCTAGGTCAAAAGACTTATATAATGATAGGTGTATCATTAATGGACAACTTGGGGGTCTCTTGAGTGTATATAGTAAGTTTATTAACAATATAATATAGAAATACAATGTGACATGGTAAATGTCAAACTATTTTACTAAGAGTTAAATATAAATGATAAGGTTAATATAGCAACCCAAATATATATAAAATGTATTAGATGAAATTATTTCGACCCATAACCACCATATACATTGAATAATATAATTTGGAGCCATTAGAAACCGAATATGAATTTATTATAAATTAATTCATTACGTTTTTTCTAAAGAGCCCCTCCTCCCCCTTATAAAAGGACACCACTTCTAACCGATTATTAATACCTTAAAAGCCTTTTGGTTCGGCCAAACCATGGCCAATTATCCTCTCAACTTCCATCAATTAAACCTAGAGGCATTCCTTTAGTCAGAAATCCATCCTAAGGAGCCTTTTTGATCAAATCAAAAGAAAGAACCCAAAGAAGAGGTAATGTTTTCACCATCCTCTTTCTAGTTCTTTTCTTCTTCAACTTCTTTTTAATTGTTATTTACATTATAAAATAATATCTTCAGTATCAAATATATAATTTTATTTTATTATAAATATTTTACAACCATATTCAGTATTCTATCCATCCATTGAATGACATGTCACCATACGTGCGTACGTACGGCTTACCGTCTCTACGTCGTGGTGTAATTTTTATTCAAAACATTATAATTTATATGGGTATGATAATGATTTATAATTGAAGTAAATAATAAATATAACATTATAATGATTCTGTATATATGATATACCATCCAATTATATATTATTTTAATATCAAAGGAATGATATTGTCGCTCGTACGCAGGTACGGACTACCGTCTCCATGAACGCGATGAGATTCATTCCCCATCGTATCCATTCAAGTATAATTCACATTTGATGATTACAAATAATGTTTAATGACTTGATATAATTATGGATATGAATAAGATACAACCTATCTATAAGAAACAAGGCTTATGTAACAAAACATATAAAAGAAAACGAGTAAGTTAACACCCAAAACAAAGATAATACTAAGATATTATTAACAAAGCAATGTTAAAATAAAATATATGATATCATATTAATGTGTATTATTCTAGTATAATTTAATAACGATTATTTCACCATTATACAATAGGTTAAACTTACCCTCGATAAAAGAAAGCGCAAGGTAAGGGGTTTTTATCTCACTCCTTATTCCCGTGAGATTCATGCCATATAGCCACTATTACCTTTTGTGTGGTGTATATACTGCCCGTAATTGTATTCTTTGTGTAATACACATTAATTTATGTGTATTTACATATTCATTATATGATACCTCTTTCATGGGATGTATGTTTCATAAGTTACCAAATTGGTAAGGGTTTATTTCACAATCTCTTCATTATCTGATGTTGTTTATACATAATTATCTACTAGGACCTCTTTATTATCCACATCCATGTTTCTTAAAAATGTATTTCAAATCATTCTTACAACTTTATAGACTATGGTTTAATGTCATTTATACCTTTTTTGACTTTTTATAATATGTTTATAAAATAATATTTCCTTCATTTTCCAAACATAGTCCTTTTTAACCTTTTCGACAGAATGATGGTAAGAATGTCTTCTTTAACCTATATGGTGGGTGAATCTATCTTCCACCATTAAAAATTTTTCAAAGAATCCCTTACAATATTATAATAATTTTTTCAAAGTAAATGTTTTATTTTATAATTATATGGCTTTAAAATGATTTCAAATTGAATATTTTAAGAATTTGTGAAAGGTACTCCTTATCAAGATCAGATTTTTAAATGTTTCAATGAATTATCTTTCTAAATATTTTAAATTAATGTCCATATTTTCAGAATTATGTTAAGGATTTATTTATATGGACATGAATGTTTAGATATGATATTTTTTTTAATGTTTCAAAGTGGTATGGGACACTTAGATTCAAAAATCTCTTTTAAATTACTTCCTTTATAAATGTGTGACTTTTTAATGCTTTCAAAAAAGAGATATTTCTCTCAAATAGTTTTGATTTCATCTATTTCAGCATCCTTTGATAGATTTTAATCTTATTTAAAGTTGATTTATTATGATACAAAACTACCATATTGTATTGAAGGTTTTGTGATATGTTTGATTTTGGATGTGTTATTTTTATACAATTCATGGTTTATAGGGAAAGTATTGACATTTTGTATTATAGTTTTAATATGAATTCTTATGTTATGTTTAAACCTATTCATATGAGGAATGAATTAGACTTAATAATTGAACGGTGGAGCCTGCTATAGCTTCTTGATGCATCTATAGGTCTCATGAGACAAACTAGTGTCTTGGAACAAGGCCTGGAAAAAACCTTATTTGTAGTCTTAGAACAAGGCCTTGATAATGTGGTGATGATAGTCTGGCATTACATATTCCATCACTATGAAAGTGGTTAGTGATATTGCTTGTGATTATTCGACTAGTAGAATATCCATGTGGATAAGTAAATGTCATTACTTCATTTTATTTTTTCCATATTATGTTGAAGTTCAAGTTTAAAAGGATTTTGTTTTAGTTATAGATTGCCTTAAATGTTTATGCTTATTTATGAAAGTGTTCACTGTATTGTTATCCTTACTGAGCATCCGAACCCACCCCTTCAATGCTTTATTTTTTCCAGTATTCTAAGAAGTGTTTTGTGATTGATGTGTAGGGTTAAGCCAAGGGAATAATGGAATTTGTGAAGGATTATTTATGTTGTTTTGTATGTTAAGAAGTTTAATGTAACATTCTTGTATGTAATCTATTTTCCAGGACTGCTAAACCGATCGGTCCTTCGGGACTTGATTCTTTGTAATCAAGAAAATTTATTAAAATAATGCATCGACTCTGGGTAACTAGGGTCAGGTCGTTACAGTTGGTATCAGAGGATATATAGAAATAACCTTTGAAGATAGATTTATATAAGCTCTGATTAGATAACATATACATAAAATAGACTTTGAATATTATTATAGAAGAAATTCCTAGAATTTTGGTAATGTAGAGATTTTGTGAGTTTTCCAAGAAAATACATCCCTGTATGGATACGAGCGGGTAGAGGCGGCTCTGGAACAGATGTACCTAGGGGTAAAACCCAAAAACACCGCTTTGAGATAGACTCGAACGAGAACTGGTGCATGAAAATGGGACTTGCTGCACTCTTGGTTACGACACTCTCGGGGGATTTTCTTAGGATAATTCTCATTTTCTTTAAAAATCATTATGAAGGGTTTATGATTATATACTTCCTCAATGAAAAAATCTTTATGATTATGGATTATATCCAGAAACCGTTCAATTTATGTTAGGTATTTTACAAATTTGGAATTATTCATTGCAATTCATAAACTGACCTAGTTTATTCCATTGTATAGAAATGGAGCCCAGTAGAATGAATGTGAACTCCAGCAATATGAATGATCCAAATAGTAAGAAGGATGATATCTTTCATGGTATTAAGACAATAGTTATAAGAGAAATTAGTCTCCCATGTATTCTCAACATATGAAGAAATAGTATCATATGTTAATAAGATAAGTAAAAAATTATCTGAGTCTTATGGATTTGATGGGAAGCAAGAAAAGAAAAGGATGGAAGAGAGATAGATGGATAAAGGGAAGAGGGAAAAGAAGAATTTTCCCATATGTGATTATT
The DNA here is from genome assembly GCA_963277665.1 of Viscum album. Classification (NCBI taxonomy): domain Eukaryota; kingdom Viridiplantae; phylum Streptophyta; class Magnoliopsida; order Santalales; family Viscaceae; genus Viscum; species Viscum album. The sequence goes on along the minus strand of OY728157.1, from coordinate 192,403,033 downwards.
ATGGGAAGAAACACCTTGGAACTTGCCTGAAGGGAAAGAGAGTTTGTTATAAGTGTAGATAAAAAGGACACCATGTACGTGAATTCAAGGGTAAGAAAAAGGTTTCCAATGTACAATGCTTCATCTGCATGGATTTGGGACACTACGCGAACCAATGTCCAAATCAATAGAGTATGCCCCAAATGATGCTATCTGATAATAATCATGTTATGATACTACAACAGATGAGGAGGAATGATTATAGTTCTTATGTTGTTATTAGAGAATTATGTCATTTGAGAGTTGTATCAACAATGTACTAGTTATAATAATTATGGAGTATATAAGGTTTGTACTATAGTACTATTTAATTGAGGACTTGGGATTGTGTTGAACCAGGAAAGTTACTCAATAGTAGGTTAAATTTTTGGAAAATATATGGTTCAGAGAAAGATAAACCATAATATGGTTTTGATACCGAGGTAGTGATTTTGGAATAATAAATGATTGATTTGGATAAATTATATTGGATATTCATGACTACCTTGAAACTGATTAATGATTTTTTATTCCATAATTATGGGAGTTTACAACATTTTTTTATAGAAGGAGTATATCTAGTATTCTATAAGTAATAAGGGATCATGAATATAATCAATAAGGTTTTATGGTAATTCAGGATGATGCAGTCTTTTAAAAGAATACACGATGAAGGTCTTCACATGTTATTAAGTGGCAAAAAGGATATTCATTCTGTTTACCTTCCTAATAAATTTTGGACTGTGAGTTTTGACAGAAGTATTTTGGATAATTCTTGTTTGATATTATTTTTAGATTGCCATAAAAGGACAACCCGGAGGTCGGGCAGCAACCCATCACGTCCGGAAAGGCCGTGAGACTTGAACCCGCAACCGAAGGATGAGAAGTGTGTATCACCTACCACTGGCCCATGTGATTTCCTAGATTGAATAATGTAGTCATTTTATAAAAAATTCTGGTAGATGAATTATAAATTCATTTTTTTGAACCCTGTATGAATATGATAAATAGAATATTATCTTTTAGAGTGAAATATGAGTTTCTGGTAGAAATTAGTTAAAGAATGGGACTCTACTTGTCAAGTATATATTTTTCTTATTCTATTATTCTATGAATAAATTAATTCTTATATTTTAGTAAAGGTATCTTAAAACCAAAAATATGTTATCCTAATACCATATGTTTTGTTGAACCGATGGTATTTTATATCATCGTAGATTGATGAATTTAAGGCCCTCAATTTTACACTAGTTTGTGATTAATGACCTCAATCAATACCTATAAATAATTAATTTTTTCCTCCAATTGTGTCCTTAATTTCCACCAATGTTCTCCTAAACGAGATCATAATTTTTTGGTGACCCTTTCATTTTCCTTTTCCTCTTATTAAGACTAAATTTTATTAACCTAATTTCCAATGTGGGTTTTCCCAAAGGTATTTTCAATATTACACCATTTATTTTGGGAAAATAATTTCATATTGCAAGGACAAAATTTATTGAATGAGGGGAGAATGTAACACCCCAAGTTTCCATGGTATGCTTCTCTCTGAATAATGCATTAGCGTGTGTTGTACGTAACATCGAGTTCTAACACACACCACAACCAAGCAAACTAGCCGTTATGAATAGTACTACATGCTTTTTGAGATTTTATACATTTTATCTTTCAAAATGGACTTCATTTTTGGATTCAGAATATCTAAATTAGCTTAGGGTGAATATTTGGTACTTTTCGGATAACTTTCATATTTTGATGAATAGTGAAATTTACTAAATTTTAATTAAAAACCACTTTTTTAATCGAAATAATTAATATTTATAAAGTATGAATTTGAGTGATTTAAGAGTATAAATTCATTATATTTTTACCATTTAATCCAATGTTGGTCATTGGACACAATTTCACATTTAAACTAGACATATGAAAGTGTCAATCTTTTGATAGTTATTATCTCTTAAAAACACGCTTTCTGTTTTAACAACGGGAAATAATTTTAAATTAATTTCTACCACTTCTAGGTTTTGAATTTAGAAAAATGAATTCCATATTTATAATCAGGAGTCCCAAATTGTGTAAATAGGTAATTTTTATTTTTAGACATTTTGAATAATTACTTTGGTAAATATTTTATTTACCGTGGTTAAAGGATAAATCCAATAAATAAGGGTAAAAAAATAATATTATAATAATAATAAATTACCCTAAAACGTGTCGTAACCCTATTGTTTGATACATTTCCAACCATGGGAATTTTTTGGTTGATTTCGGGACCCCATGGATCAACTTGTAAGTGATAATGTCACTTTATATTGATAAAGTTAAATTAAATACAAAAATGACATAATCATATATCTTTTAGAAAAAGAATTTTTACATAAGGTTATATATGTTATATTTTAGACAATAAATATTAATTAGAAATCTAAAAATATTTCCTAAATAATGGTATTTTTTTTATACATTGAATAATTATATTTATTTATGACACAATAATGATGCATTATTTTGCTTATTAATTAATGAATCAAATAATTAGTATTACAGTTGTTAAAATAAATAAAATTTGAATGTTTTGATTCCATATACGAATTTTATTTGTTAATATGACATGTTAAAATTGACTAAATAAATTTGGTTCATATTAATAATGTTTTTAAGACTTAAAAAAAATCAATTATAAAATATTGTCAAAATTGACATAAATGAGTTTTTTTAAAATATATTATATTATTAATTGATATTTTATTCCTAAAAATATAAGGTTCGTCCAATGGACTAATATAATGATATGTGTATCATTTCTAGACTACTTGGGGGTATCTTGCCAATATATAGTATGTTTTTTAAACATATAATTAAAAAATACAAAGTGACATGGTAAATGTCAAACTATTTAACTAAGAGTTAAATATAAATGATATGGTTAATATAGTCACCCAAACCTGTCTAAAATCTATTGGATGAAGGGATTTAGACCCATCCCAACCATATAATATGAATAATCCACTTTGGAGAGATTAGAAACCGAATATTAATTTATTATAAATTAATACTTTAAGTTTTTCCTGAAGGGCCCCTCCTCCCCCTTATAAAAGGACACAACTTATAACCAATTCTTTATACTTTCAAATCCTTTTTATTCGGCATAACCCTAGCCAATTATCCTCTAAACTTCCCTAAATTCAACCTAGAGGAATTCCTTTAGTAAAAATCCAACATAAGGAGCCCTTTTGATCAAATCAAATGGAAGAACCCGAAAAAGAGGTAATGTTTTCACCACCCCTTTTCAAGTTCCTTTCTTCATCAACATCTTCTTTCTTTGTTATTTACAATATAAAATAATAACATCAGTATATTATATATAATGTGATGTTATTATAAATATGTTACAACCATATTCAATATTCTATCCATCCTTGGAATGACATGTCACCATACGTGCACACGTATGGATTACCGTCTCCACGTCGTGGTGTAACTGTTATTCAAATCATTTTTATTTGGATGGGTATGATAATGATTTTTTATTGAATTAAATAATAAATATAATATTATAATGATTCTGTATATATGATATACCATCCAATTGTATATTATTTTAATATCAAAATAATGATTTTGTCGCTCGTGCGCACGTATGGACTACCGTCTCCACGAACGCGATGAGATTCATTCCACATCGTACCATTCAAGTATAATTATCATTTTATGATTAAAAATAATTTTTAAGGACTTTATATCATTCTGTATATGAATAAGATACAACCTATCCATAACAAACAAGTCTTATGTAACAAAACATATAAAAGAAAACGAGCAAGTTATCACCCGAAACGACGATAATACTAAGATATTATTAAAAAAGAAATGTTAAATGAAAATATACAATATCATATTAATGTACATGATTCTTTTATAATCTAATAAAAATTATTTCCACATTATATGAGGTTAAACTTACCCTCGACTAGAGGAATGTGCAAGGTAAGGGTTTTTCATCTCACTCCTTATTCCCGTGAGATTAATGCCATATTGCCACTACTACCTTTTGTGTGGTGTATGTACTACTCATGATTGTATTCTTTGTGTAATGAACTTTAATTTATGTGTATTTACATATTAATTGTATGATACCTCTTTCATGGGGTGTATGTTTCATAATTTACCAAATTGGTAAGGGTTTATTTCACAATAACTTCATTATCCGAGGTTGTTTATACATAATTATCTACTGGGACCTCTCTATCATCCACATCCATGTTTCTTAAAAATGTGTTTCAGATCATTCTAACTATTTTATAGATTATGGGTTAATGTCATCTATACCATTGTTAATTTTTTTTTTATTATGTTTATGAAGTAATATTTCCGTCATTTTCCAAATAAGGTCCTTTTTAACCTTTTCCATAGAATAAAGGTAAGAATGTCTTTTTTAACTTATATTGCGGGTGCGGATATTTTCTGCCATTATAAAATCATCAAAGCTTCCCTTACAAGTTTATAAGAATATTTTCAATGTAAATGTTTTATTTTATAATTTTTTGACTTTTAAATGTTTTCAAAATGAATATTTTAAGAATTTGTGAAAGGTACTCTTTATCAAGATCAGAATTTTAAATGTTTTAAAGATTTATCTTTCTAAATACTTATAATTAATGTCCATGTTTTCAAAATGATTTTAAGGATTTATTTATATGGACAAGAATCTTTTGAAATGATATTTCTTTTCAAAATTATAAAATTGGTATGGGAAACTTTGATTTAAAAATATATTTTAAATTACTTCTTTTATAAATGTGTGACTTTTCAATGATTTCAAAAAAGTGATATTTCTCTCAAATAGTTTTTATTTCACCTATGCCTACATCATTTGATGGATTTTAAGATTATTTGAAGTTGATTTATTATGATACAAACCTTCCACATTGTATTGAATGTTTTGTGATATGTTTAACTATGGATGTGTTATTTTTATACCATTCATGGTTTATAGAGAAACTATTGACATTTCGTATGCTAGTTTTAATACAAATGCTTATGTTTTGTTTAAACCTTTTCATTTGAGGAATTCATTGGACTTAATAAGTGACGGGTGGAGCCCACTATAGCTCCTCCATGTATCAGTAGGTCTCATGAGATAAACTAGTGTCTTGGCACAAGGACTTGACATAATCTTATTTGTATTCTTTGCACAAGGCCTTGACTATGTGGTTATGATAGTCTGGCATTATGAATTACATCATTATGAAAGTGGTTAGTGATATTGAATGTGATTATTAGAGTAGTAGAATATACATGTGGATTAGTAAATGTAATTACTTCATTTTATTTTTTCCATATTATACTGAAGTTCTTGTTTAAAATTCATTTGTTTTAGTTATATATTTCCTTAATTGTTTATACTTATTTATGAATGTTTTTGTTGTATTGTTATGCTTACTGAGCGTCTAAGATCACCCTGTTATATGTTTTATTTTTCCCAAGATTCCATGAAGTGTAATGTGATTGATATGTAGGGGTATGTCAAGGGAATAAGGGCGTTCGTGAAGGATTATTTATGTTATTTTGTATGTTAAGAAGTGTAATGTAACATTCATGTATGTAATCTATTTTCCAAGACTACTAAACTGATCGGTCCTTCGGGACTTGATTCCTTTTAATAATGAGAATGTATTAGAATAATGCACCGACTCTTGGTAACTAGGGTGGGGGCATTACAGTTGCCCACTCCCAACACACACTAAAAACTAATCCATGAAAAATCCCTAGTTCAATAAACAAATTCAATGGTCAATTTCATCCAAATTATCTAATAACGCTCAATAATTCCATAAAGTTATGGAACATAACCGAAACTATTTAAAATGGTGTGTAGACATTGTCTCGGGACATTCTCTAGACAAGCCATGCAAAAGACTCATCATTTTTAGATGATTTCACCATTATTTGATGAAACCATTAATAAAACCCTAGAATGAGACAATTGAAATTAGTGGAATCATGATAAACTAAGAGTAGAGAAAATAGAGGGATATATTCAACAGGAATCATTGAGAAATGGCACAGGGATCAACCTAAATCTAATAGGGATTCAAAAAGGATAAGGGGAGGAGGAAACTGGCCCTTATTCATTTGAGGTAGAAAGAAGAGGGGATTCCCTCTAAAAAAACTGGGATGGACTTTTGGTCATTTTATCTCTTATAAAAGGTCTCATAGTTTGGATTCATGGTTCTCCCAACCATGCAAAAACTGTGTATCCTTAAATGTCCACAGCTACCACCTTTAGATGGTTGGATAGTATGGTTAACCGAACCATGAACTAGCCATGTGATCTGATCTATAACATCCCATATAGTTTTTCTATAATCATGAATAAAATATGTGCCTCATATCTAAGATAATTCAATCCAAACAATTTTCTTTTTAAATTCACAAAGTTATCCCTTAGTCATGTGGTAACCATTAAAACCAACCATTAAATTTATAAAATGAAATGAAAAACTCTAAATTCTGAGGATGAATCATAGTTTTCCCTAAATTGTGCATACCAAACTGTGCCCCAGGAAGTAATCCTCTAAAAAATCTAAATTTTAACCTGTAGTTCCTGAGACTCACCTGAGCACCCAATGCCTTTCAGACTTCAAACCAAAAAAAATTGAAATTCTATAACTATTTGAATTTCAATATGAGACTCAATTTGAAAAATGACCCCAACTAAATAATTCTCAAAATTAAAATTATTTTTTAAATTTATAAATCTCTAAGAGTGTGGATTTACAAACACTCTACCATAACACTACTCATTCCCAATAATCCTAAGTGTCCTTTCAACTAACACAACTGACCTACCCTGGTCATCTATTCATATATAATGTGTTGCGTTAAAATATAGAACACTAAGTGGACTTAAACTATGCAACTCTAAACATGGGGTTCTTGATTCCTTAAATACTGAGCCACCACTAAACACCATAATTGAAACATGAGGATACTTCTTACCCATTCCCTTATATCCCATGACATTATAATGTCATCAACTAGTTCATTCTTGATCTTATAGTGCTCCACGACATAAAACTAGGCTTATAAAGGCTTATTTTGAGCCATAATGATCTAAACCATTATAATAACATATCATGAACTCATTTCTAGTGGTTAAAAGGCATTCTCTATACGGTTTCCATATCACCATATCGAATTATATGAAAATTCACAAATCAAGCATCCTCTAGATGACAATTCTAAAAGGAATTTGGCTTCATACACAAACATGTTATCTCATTACACCAATAAAATGTTGCATTAAATAGTTAGAGGCATCTCAAGATCATTTAATGACCCACTAAATTTTAAACCCAGTATTCAGTTTTATTACATAGTTGGTTCACCAACCAATCAAACCGGTTGTCATTCTCTGACCTAGAGAACTGATGCACCATTGATTTGACTCATGTTTGGACTATATCAAATAATATTGAGCCTTTTTTCAATTCAAGTACATCATCCAACATCATGTCTTAAATTCAAATCTAGTGTTCGTCAAGAAACTAGATAAAACCATTTTCACCTGCACACCAACACCCTAGAACCACCTTTACTATCCAATGACTAGTCTCATCACACCCATGACCCTACCCGCATGGAGTTGTACTTAATAATCCTACATTATATCCATTAATGCATGCAATGAATATACATGATCATACCAATCAAGCATGAGCACCAATGTAAAACATCAATCACCATCAGTTCTTGGTTCATCAGGAACATCATCCTTGACACCCAATAAATTTCCATCTATAATTATGGTCACCCCCTCTATGACCAATGGTGCACTCCCCACCATATGTATTTACATATACTACTCCTCATGTGAAATGAAAATAGGTTCCATCATCACATGTGTTCACTCTTCCAGAGCCACACTTACCACTAACAACTCATGACACCACTCCATTCATGTTTCCATTATCCTCACATAGGAATTGAATCTCATCCATATCAAAATTTCTAGTATCCAGTCCTACAAGAATTATATCGTATTGCCTCTCGGATAATGAGGGACAAGGCACAACCTTAGGTCAACCACATCACGACACTCGATCTCATATCCAACATCAATTTCCACCATAGAGAAAATTTACCATTTAATCAAAATGCCTAGGAAATATTTCAATAATGATTAATCTTGTTTTTTGGTCCTCAACTCACACACATCCTCTCACTGAACCACAAAAAATAGTAACATGAATAACCATCATGTATACAACCTCAGTCTCATCTAAATTCAATGGAAATATACTACAATATAACTGAATCACAAATGATTAATCCTGATTCCATGAGTCGAATGTCATAAAATCCAAGATCATTAACTTAGACAACTAACCATGCTCCTCATCATGTCAATGTCACCTATATAGAAGCACCCTTGGTGCTCTATTTCTAAAATGAGAAATTCACATATGCCATAGTCCAATGTATGATAAAACCCAAATGGAATTGTCTCAAAACCTAAATCATATTCCAACACACTCACCACACCAGTGAAATCACATCCCAAACCAAAAGGGTCAGGTATCCTACCAATATTACCCTCGAAATCTAGTCTTGATACCAAAAATTTACCACTTAAGGTGGTCTTATCAGGAAAACCCAAGGCATCCCATGAGCCTATAAAATATACCCATTAGCACATATTATGAATCAATATTAACCCAAAGCACCAACCCATATTTCCTATCTCTAAAGGCACTCATAATCTCAGACTAACCCCAATTGAAGTTTACCCTCACATATCATATTTCTTCTAAAATTTAGTACTTGGATCACCAATATCCCAAGTCACATCTCAATGAAACTAAGATCTCCCACCTAGAACATAAACCATATTCCTCACATAGGTCATAGATCATGAGGTACACCTATGCTCTCATTTTACCGTCATAATGAAACTCTCGGACCTAAAAACTCATTCTTGGATTCTCACATACATACATATACATATCAAGCATCACATGTCAAGTAATATACCAACTAGGAGACTCATCCTCACTATAAATCCTCATACAAGACTACCCCCTCAAGAATCATGATCCAAATTTATCCGTCATTCGACATCCATATAATTTTTTATTGAGACTTTAAACAAATAAACCATCATAATCAGCTATATCAATAACACACTAGAATACACATTAAAACTGAAACTTTTATAAAATATATGATTCATGTACATGGCCTCTTATCATTGGCAAGATATCTGTAAGCCAACATAGATCATAAAATCTAAAAAATCAAGTGTGTCACTCTAGGTGAAGTCAAACAATCATAAAAATGGAAACCAAGAAAAAAATCTCACATCTCTGGTAACGTAGATTTATTATCAAGAAGGTTGTTCATGACACACAAGTATGGCATCTATCAGAAGCAATGACAAATTCATATGTAACCTCTATATGATAACCCCAAACAGTACAATAAAAAATACAGACAACTCTATGTCACAGTCACATAATCTTTGATACCAATTTGTAATATCCTCATCCTAGTTCACACTGAATGATAATCAAATTGGGTCAACACATGGCCACAGGTATGCATCATCATACACTAGAGGTGACTTACTATAAATGGGGGACTAGGGTATTAATGTGGAGAGGATATAACCCCATAATAGAGTGTGTAATAATAGTGTTAATAAATCAAAAAAACATACAATAATAAATCAATGTACATGAAGGAAATAAACAAGAATCATCAACAATAAATGTCATATGGAATCATATTCATATATACTCATGTTCATTCCACCATAAAATGATTGATCACACTTTAGGATAATCAAATATATAGAATAAATAAATGGATAAAATAAAATGAGGATCTAATCCCATCTATGATCCTCGAATCATCCAAATATCCAATACCATTTGAGCTATCTTGCTAGATCAAGCTACTCGAGGTCTCTACCAAACATGAAACCATGATTGTTGAGGTATAATCAGGTGCCTAGTTCCATGACCTCCTGATAATGGTGTGACTACAACTCAGTTGGGTACCACTAATGCAGTCTCATACAAAACCAATAAATGCATTATATGTGTATGTGACATACTCTGCTGAATAAATAAAATAGAATGTAGTAGAACATGTAATGTAACCATCGTTGATCCTCATGTTCTAACAGGACATCTAGGATCAACTATACCTACTTCGTCTAGTTATGGAGTATCTTTGAGAACACCATATAATAATGTCAACTAAAAATAGGTAAAACTACTAACCCCCAAAATTTTATCCTTGTAGGTTCATAGTATTAGGCATAAATATAACCCCAAGTCGGTAATCCTTGAAAATACAGTAGTCATGGTGCATAAATCCATCACCTAAGTGATAATCCTAGAAAATCAATTAATATCAGGCATCATTTCCATCTCCTCATGGGGTAACCATGGTTTTCATACGAATTGAAAATCATCATTGAATCCATTGGGGTGACCCAATGTCATCATGCTCATCAGGAATCATTGTTGACCCCTAGGAGGTAATATTATGTGATCAATCATTTTAGGAATAAATTTCAACTCCCTGTGGGTGACCCTAAGAAAACAATATAACCTTGCTCATATAATCCGTATCTTAGGAATCCTAGGCGTCTTACACATAGTTGAAAAATCTGTGGGGTAGTATGTTCCTTCAATGATATCTAAAAATAATAATGAAAACACATGTTAGACATCCTCCCAACCCCATCTAACATAAAAGTGATTGGAAACTGAATGACATTAATTTAAATCATCCCTATATCAAAATATAATCTATATATAATCTATTCAATGACTATGGTGACACCCACAGTCAACTCTACCAACTCCCACATGCACCCTCTAAGGGGTCATTATATGACTAGAGAACCCTTAAGGTCATTTAGGTCAGATCATTACACAGAAACCCCCATGGGATCCTGAATATTAGTGTAATTTCTTATCCCAACACCCAACACTCATAGGTCATATCATCCATAAAAATCATCATCCATACTTCATAACCTCACTAAAATTATAAGATAATTCATACTAGAATTATTCTCAAGATATGGAACAAAAATTTCTCCCATATAGGGTCATAAATTAGACATTACTAACACATCCAATATATCCAAAGTATACCTCAGGTACACTATTTCATCAGGAAATGGGAATGACCTCATTGATTTAAGGTTCAAACATTCCAAGAGGTTTCTAACGGGTTTGTTTGTAAAACAAGAAACATCCAATGATTCCATATCCATTTGGACCTACATTCTAAAGGTATTTACTCATTAGTTATGAACCAAAGAGGCTTAAGAATTTTCATTGGTCGATAGGATGGGAGGTCGGACTCATCACACCTTTTTTAGGGGAATTATTATCTACTCTGGGACTCTCTTTATAGATTTAAGTTATGTTCGTGAATCCTTATTAAATTACCATGTATGAAAATGAGCTTTCCTTTAGATGTGACAATCAAATATAAATATGTATGAGATTTAGAGAATCTTTCATATGTATTCGAGGTTCATCATTGACAGAGTATCATCTGTATTTGATAGATATTCTTAGTCAATGGTATCCTTCGACCCATTATATAGAAACCTCTTGGTCATTATGATAACCATAGTGGTTTTAATTCCACTTAGCGGGGCACTTAATGTTAATTTTCATTCAGAAGGACATAGATGATTTCAGAATTGGGATCGTACATGCAGATGGGCTACATATGTATCATTTGTTTTAGAAAAGTAATAATAACCCATGTAGTTTGAGTAAAGAAGTATGAGGTTTATGCATGATTTTTGGCTCAATGAAAGATTTCATAATTACTTTTACACTCTAAGCTCACGTGAGTCATGCTCGGTGGGAGAAATAAGAGGTATTGGTAACACCAGACAATTGTTCCATGAAAGATGCAATTATAAGAAATTATGTGGGGATTATGTATGTATGGATTCCCAGATATATGAGGATTAGGATTTACTTCAGGGAAGAAACCCGAGAACATGGTCCATAAAACTATATGTTCATTAGGTAGATTTAGATACTTAACTTAGGACTTAATCCAAACAAGGATACCCAAATTAGAGAGGACTTATGATTGGTTTTTACTCCTAAAAAGGAAGCCCAAATCAAAATCAAATTAAGACTGGTTAAGATAAATAATGACTGGGGATTACTATTAAAGAAGAGGCCCAGGTTAAAGGGAATTATGACTGGGTGTTATTCCTGAAAAGGAATCCCAGGATAAGGGAATTTGGATTTTGGGAAGATGGGGATTACCCCCGAGGAGGATGCCCAAAATTAAGGGGACTTGGAGACTAGGTATTACTTCTGAAAAGGATTCCCAGGTTAGGGGACTTGAAGACTATGGCTTACTCTTGAAAAGGAGGCCCATGTTAGGGGACTTGATGACTGGGGCTTACTCTAGAAAAGGAGGCCCAGGTTAGGGGAATTGAAGACTGGGGAATACTCTTGAAAAGGAGACCTAGGTTAGGGGACTTGGGGCTTACTCCTATGGAGGATGCCCAAAATTGGGATTTTGAGATTGGGACTTACTCTTGAGAAGGAGGCCCAGATTAAGATCCTATCATCATAAAAGGATGAGGTTGAATTAATGAAATCTCTAACCTTAGTGACATAAAGATATGTAAATCACTAGGTTTTGAGAAATGTTCCGCAGAATTCCTTTCAGATAAGGAATCAAATAAAAGATCTATTCCATAAAAGGATTGGAAGAGGGTTCTAAGGGATAAATTTTGAAGAGGAGAGGTGGATTTGAAGAAAACAATTGAATAAGTAGGAGGTGCACCCAAAAAAAGGCGTCTAAGTCATGCGTGGGCGCGCAAGTTCTGGTCGCGCAAATATACTTACTTGACACATGGATACTTGCGTGACGGAAAACCATTAGGGTAATACTTGGGTGAGACATGGCTCAATCCCTTAGTATTATCCCTAATGGCTTCCAAAAGAGTGGTGTGCATGTTTTATTGAAGGGATAAGGCGGCGTATAAGTGTGGCTATTTCAGTTAAGGGTTGTCCAATTAGGCGCGCAAGTGTTGATGAGTTTCAACACAAAGGCCTTGTTTCCTATGTTTAGACCTTCCATTCTAGTTAAGTAATTACCTTAGAAGTGTTCGAAAGGCTTTAAGAAGAGACTAGGGCGCCGAGAGCTCGAATCTGAGTTTTGGAATTTTTCCGTCATGAAATGGGGGGTCCACAAGGGATATTTATAGGCCAGGGAAGACCCTGGGCGAAACTCAAAGAGGGCGTGCAAGTTACCTACATGACCACTATACGATGTGCAAGTATACTTGCACGACCATGATGAAACTTGCGTGACCCAAGTGGGAAGAAATCCTTCTTCATGCCTTTGTCAATTTTTGATGTTTCTTAAAAGGATGAATCACTTTGGACTAAGGTATTTCCCTTTTTAAGTCGTTAGAATTTGTGATGGAAAGGAGCATCAAAAAAAGTCCCCCATCAGAGTTGGATCTAAAATAAATGAGGATGTGACTATAAGGTAAAGAAGAAAACCAAGGAACATGTGGCACGCAAGTATAGAGCGCACAAATGGCGCCGCACAATGGTGAGCCACGCAGGCTTTGACATGCAAGTGTGCGGCCTTGGCTATCTATAGGCTGTCATTCCTCATGAAAAGAAACCGGTTTCAAAGATTACCTCTCTCACCGCGCAAGTTTCCTTCGTCATGCAAGTGTCCTTTTTTCCACTAGTTCTTTGTGCCGCGCTGTTGTAGAGGTATTTGGACTTACACAGTGATACTTGTGCGCTAAAACTTGCACGATGCAATTATACTTTTGCGCTAACTTTGGGACTTGCGTTCCTTAATGCCTTATCCATTTTTTCACTTTTCTTCACAAATTTATGAAAAATCAACTTACTTACTTAAAAGTTAATTATTCGACCTTTGTGCTGAATAAATGGATCGCAGGAGAATCAGAATGGCTGATGAACTGGATAGAAAGAGAATTGATGATATGATGAGCATCATTGGCCATGATTATTATACTATTTATGAGAGCACTCTCCTAGATTTGGCCAAGTACTTGAAGAAGTATCATCTTAATTTTCCACAGAGCATCTACTTGCCACTGTATGGCCATGGTCATCACCAAGGATTCAATGTTCCAGATGAAATGAATTATATTCCTGAGATACAGCTGCCCTGTTACTGCTCTCTTTCGGTTATGTTGTGCATTATGCGGAGCAAAAATGGTGTGATGTTTCAAATTTTTCCTTCATTCCATTTCCTTGTAGATATGAAAATGGCAAACCATGAGCTGATATGTTTTCCACTGCCTGTTGATGGAGAAAAGACTGTCATGACATTTGAAACAATATCTGATAAGTGTACTCTCTCTAAAAGTCTCTTTACTTCCAATGCTCCATTCTCAAATCCATATATAAATCTTCCATGTCACTTAGACAGAAATAGAGTCAATATTTGATCAGCAAATTTTTTTCTCAAACTACACTCAAGAACATTCTTTTACAATTGTTCCAATAAAAGATGGTATCACTGCATCTCTTATTGTATTCAGTAGAATGAAATAATTCCAGGTGGTTGCTGATGAGGCTGTAGATGCCGTAAATCAAATGAAGTATGACAACCCTGCTTTTTTATTACAACTTAAACATGATTTATTACATAAAAATTCACTTGATACAATGAAGAATATCGAGAGGTTTAGTGTCTTTGGGGATTAGGATCATTAAATAAAAACCAAGAACAACAAATACAACATCTTTAATGAAAACATCCTCTACATGACCACTACATTCCCTCGTACTTAGCATTGCATGGGATAACCTGAGGACATCCATAACAAAAGGGTGAGCAATAAAGCCCAGTAAGGGAGTACACATGAAATAACATGAGGAGTAAAATACATGTTAGAAAATAAGCATATCAATAGAGAATATAAGAAACATGAACATAAAGGAATGATAAACCATGATAATCATAACATGGAAATGTGGCAACAACACTTAACATGGAATTAGCATGAGCCAAGGCTCATTGCACATAAAGCATGAGTAAACCCTCATTTAACATGAAGCACGAGTAAACCCTCGTTGCACTTGAATTAGCATGAGTCAACACTCATTTCACATGACGTATCATGATACTATAATTTAATCAATGCATTGGAGTGCTATAAAGGCGTACCCTTCTTAAAACATTTCATTTCATGCATAAGTGTGCCACATGGATCATAAAACATGGATTCAAAAAACATAATCATTTATTACACGATAAAGGAATGTGGAATTAATACATGAAACTTTTTAATCAATAAGTAATGTTGCATAAAGGTGGATACCCTTGATGGAGAAATGGGCATGGTATCTACTACACAATGACATTGTCTTAGAAAATCGGTGCGATTTCGGCAGCGTAACAACGTGACATAAGAATTCATAAAAAATGATTGATGATAGAGAAAGAGGTTCCTCATCATATTTACATGTAATGGAAAGTAAGGAGGTCATATATATACAAGTCCCAACAATTGTAATGGAATTTAGTTTCATGATACAAAATTATTGCTTGAATGTAAAAGATGAGAGAGAAGTTCCATTCGGAATTTTGGAATTGTAACGGGTGTACATGGGAGGCATTTAATAAGAAAGAAATGGGTCTCCCATCATTAAAACAATAATAGGGTAGTATGGGGGAGGTGCAAAACCATACCCCAACATTCATATTTGAAATTAAAAGGGAAATACAACTTAAAGAAAATTGACAAAAATGAGAAAGGAAGAAAAAAACCCTTACTTGGAAGTGTGCTTCCAAAGGCTAGAGAGAGGCTTGTGAAAGCCTTCTTGGGAGCTTGGGGATCCATGGAGGGATTCTACAGAGAGTAGGGTAGAGGTTGGACGAACTCCACGGGATTTTAGTGAGGATAAATTGGGAGCTTGGGTGGGTTTATATAGGAAAGGTGAGGGAATTCTTTATTATTTAGGTTTGGGTCCCCTTACATTAAATTAATCCAAAACACAAACCATACCATTGTTTTTGCCCATGGTTTTTGGAAAATGGAAGAGGAACAAAATATTTTATAAGGCCCAAGTCCGAACTTCTTAAAATAATAAGGTTTCTTATGTGGAGGTGAGTCACACTCCCATGGAAATTAATTTAAAAAGTCAAAGTGTTTAATATGTTTTGAGGGGTCCATTAATGCTTTGAAAATTAAGTCAAACAAACCCAAAATCACATTATTTTAATTATAAAACATATATTGGCTGAACCTAAGGATTATGGTATTTTATTATATCACCATTGGGTCATTATGATGTCATAAAACACATTATATATTTAAATGGTATTTAATTTTTTCCCAAAAATTTGACTCTCTCAGAAAATTATGAAAAAATCACCGTTGGATAATTTCGACGTCCGGATTCCAGAAATGAAATTTATTTTATATAAAAAAAATTATAAATATGTTAATTTTCACTTTTAAAATAAAAACCAACATTTATCGAAAATTCATGGGTTTTGACAGAAATGGCTTTCAAAACTTAAAATAAAATTTTAATTGCATTCATAAAATTATAAGATAATTTATTTAATAAAAATTAATTTATTAATATTGTTATTATTTTATTAAAATATTATTTAATTCAAAAATCCCTTAATTTAAAAAAATATATTTGTTAATTAAATAATAACTAAAAACACCATTTGTACCATAAAAACTATTTACAATGTATGAAAAATGACTAGATATTATATTCATTATTATATACAAAAATAATGTACATGAACATAGTACTAATTATTTGTTACATAACCCCTTAAAACAGCCGCATAAGACCTAAGGGTAAGGTGTGCGATGGTGACAGCATCTTGGGGTGGCTTGGATAAAATCACTCGAGTGGTAATCTCTATCAACTTCCACTTTTCCCGTAGACGGTCCTATTCGAGCTTGACATGGTGAAGTTCAGCTTGGGCTTGGTCCAGGGCGAAGCCCAAGGATGCCACCTCTTTTCGAAACTCAAAAAATGGGCATTGTATGGGGAAATTCTACTGGATGAGGCCATCGCTTCTTTTGTCTGAGTAAATTGGATTTGCTAAGGTCCTATATTTATACTAATCATGTGATCACTGTTCAACGGCTATATTAACAACGGTCAAAATTATTAACATAAAACCAAAGAATTTAACATCTTATAAAAACATTTTTCATAAAGAGACTTTTAACTGGATCAAGAGGGATTTTCCATTAATGAAACTTTGGATCGTTACAATATTCCCCCCTTAAGAAATTTCACCCTCGAATTTTTCCTTTTCCCACACTAAAACAAATGTGGGTAACTCAGCTTCAACATATCCTCTGATTCCCAAGTCGCTTCTTCAAACATGTGGTTTCTCCAAAACACCTTGATGAGGGTCATTGTCTTATTTCATAGAAATTTTTCTCTACGATCTAAGATCTTCACTGGTTACTCCTCATAAGAAAGATCTTCTTAAAATTGTACCACCTCAGAAGAGAGTTCATGTGAAGGGTCCGGTATGTACTTCCTTAAGAGGTATACATGAAAGACATCATGTACTTTGGCCATAGTAGGTGGAAATTCCAGTCGATAGGCCACAACCCCAACATGATCAAGAACCTCGAAGGGGCCGATGTACCTTGAACTTAACTTCCCTTTCTTTCCAAACCTCATGACCTTTTTCCACGAAGATACGCGTAGAGACACCATGTCTCCAACATTAAACTCATGTTCTCGTCGAAGATTATCTGCATAAATCTTCTATCATCTCTAGGCTGCCTTGATATGTTGCTAAATGTTTTTCACCTTCTCCACCATTTCATCGACCATTTCTGGTCCAAGAAGCTTACGTTCACTGACCTCATCCCAACATGCCAGCGTTCTGTACCTTTTCCCATACAGGGCTTCATATGGTGCCATTTGGATGCTCGAATGGAAACTATTATTATAAGAGAACTCAACCAGAGGAAGATGTTGATCCCATCCTCCTTTAATGTCCATTGAGCACGCTCTCAACATATCCTCTAGTGTTTGGATAGTCCGCTCGGATTGGCCATTAGTTTGAGGATGATAGGTCGTACTGATGTTCAATTTAGTATTCAGAGCATGTTGAAGACTCTTCCAAAACATAGAGGTGAATCTTGGATCTCGGTCAGACACAATAGATAGTGGTGCTCCATGCAACCTTACCACTTCCCTGATATATATCTGTGAAATTTGATCCAATGAGAAATCCTACCGAATAGCAATGAAGTGTGCAGTCTTTGTTAGACGATCCACAATAACCCAGATTGCATTGTTACCTTTGGATTTCCTTGCATGTATGGTTACAAAGTTCATGGTGATGTTCTCCTATTTCCATTCTGGTATGGGAAATGGTTGCATCATCCCCTTAGACTTTTGCCTCTCTGCCTTCACTTGCTGACACACCAGGCACTTTGATGTATATTCAGCGATATCCTTCTTCATATTATCCCACCAAAAGTTTTCTCGGAGATCTAGATACATCTTTGTGCTCCCTGGGTGAATAGAGAAATTTGAACTATGTGCATCATCTAAAAGTTCTGTATTCAGCTCCGGACTTGATGGAACACATAGTCTTTTCCCAATCCTCACAATTCCTTCTTTATTAACATTAAAATACGAGGATTTCCCCTTTTTGATAGCTTCCAATTTTTCTTGAATTCCCACATCATCCTTTTAAGAATCCTTTAACCTTGCCAAAAGAGATGGTTGAGCAATAATTTGTGAAAGGATTGATTATGTTCCCTTATTTATGATTCCCACGTCCATCTTCATCATGTCTAAGAAGATTGGATCCTTCTCAATTCTCATCATTGATAGAATCACTGGATCCTTTCTACTAAGGGCATCTGCCACCATGTTCTCTTTCCTAGGGTGGTAATGTATTGAACAGTCATAATCCTTTATAAGCTCTATCCATCTTCTCTGGCGAATATTAAGCTCTTTCTGTGTGAATATATATTTAAGACTATTGTGGTCAGTATATATCTCACATTTCTCTCCACAGAGATAATGCCGCCAGATTTTCAAGGCAAAGATCACAACCGCCAACTCCAGATCATGCGTTGGGTAGTTTTTCTCATGTATTTTCAACTGTCTTGAGGCATAGGATATCACTTTATCATTCTGCATCAGCACACATCCAAATCCCTTATTCGAAACATCACTGAATACCACAAAAAGCACCCCACTTGTGGGTAAAGTGAGCACGGGTGCAGTGATAAGCCTCTTTTTCAACTCCTTGAATCTTTCTTCACATTCATAACTCCAAGAAAACTTTACTCCCTTTCAATCTAGCTTGGTAAGAGGTATGTACAATCGTGATAAATTTCTCACAAATCATCGATAATATCCAGCTAACCCCACGAAGCTACGGATATCCATTACCGATGTTGGCCCGGCCATCCCTCAATTGCATCTGTTTTGGATGGGTCCATAGATATCCCATTTCTTGTGATGATATGGCCCAAGAATGAGACCTCCTTCAACCAGAACTGACACTTATTGTACTTTTCATAGAGCTTCTCCCAGTGAAAAGTCTATAGTACAGTTTTTAAATGCTTCCCATGATCCTCCATGGTTTTGGAGTATATTAGAATATCATCTATAATGACTACCACAAATTTGTCAAGGTAATATCTAAAGACTCTATTCATCAAGTCCATGAATATTTTTGGAGAATTTGTGAGTCTAAAAGGCATTACTATGAATTCATAGTGCCCATACCTTGTACGAAAAGTAGTCCTGGGGACATCTTTCTTCTTCACCCTTACTTGATAATATCCCGACCGAAAATCCACATTGGAGAAGTATTGTGCTCCACGCAGCTGATCAAACAAGACATCGATTCTTGGGAGAGGATACTTTTTCTTTATCGTGATTTTGTTAAGTTCATGATAATATATGCAAAGCCGCATTGACCCATCCTTCTTCTTGACGAAGAGGACTGATGCACCCCATGGTGAAGCACTTGGACGTATAAACCCTTTATCCAGATTCTCCTGTAGTTGTTTCTTCAGCTCTTCAAGCTCTACAACAACCATTATATATGGAGTCTTGGATATTTGTAGCGCCCCTGGAATAAGTTCAATTGATAAGTCAACATCTCTTCTTGGAGTAAGACCAGGCAGTTCCTCGGGAAACACTTCAGCGAATTCCCTCATAATAGGCATTTCTTCAATGATGGTTTATTCCTTAGACTCAATCATCTGAGCCATATATTCATGCTCATAAGGCAGCAATATCCATGCTTGAGATGATGGAGCTAAAGGAGATTCATCTTCCTCCTGAAACTTGTAAAGAATCGGGGGTCGATTCTCCATATGGAGTGTGATTTCCCTCTCCCGACAATTTATATTGGCTATATATAAGGAAAGCCAATCCATTCCAAGAATTGCATCAAATTCCACCAGAGGGAGTATGACGAGGTTTTCCAGGAAATTCAATCCACAGATTATAATAGGGGTGGACTTATATTCATGGGATGCAATGATTGCCCCATTTTCCGTACTCACCGACATCTTTACTTCCATGATTTGTGGTGGTTTTGGGATTGTTCTACTAAACTTTTGAGATATAAAAGAATGCGTAGAACCTGAATCAAAAAGTACGTTCTCTATTCTTGAATGAATAACTAGCGTACCTATCACCACTACGTTTTCGGGGTTCACTTCAGCAGAAGTGATGGAAAAAGCTCTTCCTTGCTGTCCTGGAGGTTGTTGGTTGCCTCCGATAACACTTGGATTAGGGCACTGATTTTCAAAATGACCTGGTTCTTTGCATTTGTAGAATTGAACAACATGTTGAGGTTCGAACAGAGCGTTCCTCTCCTCTGTCGCAGCCGCGGGTCCTTCATTCTGACAGTTAACAGCTAGGTGCCCTTCTCTTCCACACCTGAAGCATTTTCTCGTCCCCTTAAGGCAATTTCCAGGGTGCTTCTTTTCAAACTTTTGGAAAGTGGGGTGCTGGATCTCCTTAGCACCGTTGGATTTATCCATCAGACCACCAGCATTGAAGTCCACCTTACGCTTCTTGAACCATGATACCCCTGTGATTCCCCGATCTCCATTTCGACCTTGAGGGAACATCGGAAAATTTCTTCATAGCTATTGAAGTCACAGATTGCTAATGTTTTCTTCAAGCTAGGATTCATCCCACCAAGGAAGTGGTCGACCTTGCATTCGGGGGTAACTACAAAGCTGGAAGTGTATCGTGCAAGCCTTGTGAAGTTTGCCTCGTATGCTCCAACAAATTCTTCATCTTTTTTCTTGAAGGAAAGGAAGTCCCTTTCTATCTTATGCCCGAGGGTGCACGGAAAATATTTATCAAAAAACATCTTTCGGAAATCCTTCCATTCCAACACCTCTATATCCTCCTCAGGCTTCATATTTTTTATCAACGTCCACCATCGATCAGCTTCACCCTCCATACAATAAGCCGCCAAGATAACCTTATCTTGGTTAGAACATTGGAGGATGGAGAATATCATTTCAATGGAGTTGATCCATTGTTCAGAGATCGTGGGATCTGATGATCCACTAAAAGTAGGAGGCCTTTGTCTCATGAAGCTATCGATAACGACTTGTTCTTTCTCAGGGGGGGGGGGTTGAACATTCCTCTTGACCCTTGTTTCTATACAAACCATGAGTTATCTGAGAGAGAAGCATGACAAAGTTTGCGATTCCCGCTCCCATTGGATTTGGAATCTCATTATTACAGTCATTACACTGATCTTCACAACGGTTCTTAGCCCGAGTCCTCATATTACCGACCATTGGCTGGAATAAAAGGAAAGTTAGGGGTAATGCATAAAGGGTAATCCAAAGAAAAAATTTTATGACTCAAAAATAAACTTTTATTTCCTTAACTCATGAGTCTATAGGCTTTAATCTAGGCTTTTCAAGATCTACTTTCTAACATATATTCTTAGGGGCATTTTTCGCTTAATAAGGGTTCATACTAAAATTGTGAATTTATCAAAACATATCCCCCGAGAGTGTCGTAACCAAGAGTGCAGCAAGGCCCACTGTTGTGCACCAGTTCTCGTTCAAGTCTAGATCAAAGCGGTGTATTCAGGTTTTACCCCTAGGATACATCTGTGCTAGAGCAGCCTCTACCTGCTCGTATCCAGACAGGGATGTATTTGTTTGATAAATCACTTACTTAAAATTTACCAAAACTTAGGGATGTTTTTATTATACATAGTCTTGTATCTAAGGATTTAATAGGGTTTCCTAATCCCAAAAATAACTAAACCTACCCTATGATACCAACTATGACAACCCTTCTTTTTCATTACAACTTAAACATGATTTATTACATAAAAATCCACTTGATACAACAAAGAAGATCGAGAGGTTTAGGGTCTTTGGGGATTAGGACCATTACATAAAAACTTAAAACAAGAAATACAAAATATTTTTTGAAAACATCCTTTACATGACCACTACATTCCCTCTTACTTATCATTGCATGGGATAACCTGAGGACATGCATAAGAAAAGGGTGAGCTATAAAGCCCAATAAGGGGGTACACATGGAATAACATGAGGAGTACAATACATGTTATACAATAGGCATATGAATAGATAATAAAAGAAATATTAACATAAAGGCATGACAAAGAATGATAATCATAACATGGAAATGTGGCAATAACACTTAACATGGAATTAGCATGAGCCAAGGCTCGTTGCACATAAAGTATGAGTAAACCCTCATTGCACATGAAGCAGGAGTAAACCCTCGTTGCACTTGAATTAGCATGAGTGAACACTCATTGAACATGAAATATCATGATACTATACATTACCCAATGCATTGAAGCGCTATATGGGCGCACCCTTCTTAAAACATTTCATTTCATGCATAAGTGTGCCACATGGATCATAAAACATGGATTCATAAAACATAATAATTTATTCCACGATAATGGAATGTGGAATTAATACATGAAACTTTGTAATCAATAATTAACGGTGCATAAAGGTGGATACCCTTGATGGAGAAATGGGCATGGTATCCACTACACAATGGCATTCACTTATAAAATCGGTGCGATTTCGGCAGCGTAACGACGTGACATAAGAATTCCTAAAAAATGGTTGATGAGATAGAAATGGGTTCCTCATCATATTTACATGTAATGGACAATTAGGTGGTCATATAGATACATTTCCCAACAATTTTAATGGAATTTAGATTCATGATACAAAATTATATCTTGAATGTAAAAGAAGAGAGAGAAGTTCCTTTCGGAATTTCGGCATAGTATCAGGTGTACATGGGAGGCATTTAATTAGAGAGAAAGGTGTCTCCCATCATTCAAACAATAAGAGGGAAGTATGGGGGAGGTGATAAACCATACCCCAACATTCATAATTGAAATTAAAAGGGCAATAGATCTTAATGAAAATTGACAAAAATGAGAAAGGAAGAAAAAACCCTTACTTGGAAGTGTGCTTCCAAAGGCTAGAGAGTGGCTTGTGAAAGGCTTCTTGGGAGCTTAGGGCACCTTGGGGGGATTCTACAGAGAGTAGGGAAAAGTTTGGACGAACTCCAAGGGATTTTAGTGAGGAGGAATTGGGATATTGAGTAGGTTTATATAGGAAAGGTGAGGGAATTCTTTATTATTTAGGTTTGGGTCCCCTTAAATTAAATTAATCCAAACCACAAACCATCCCTTGATTTTTGCCGATGGTTTTTGGAAAATGGAAGAGGAAAACAGTATTTTATAAGGCCCAAGTCCGAAATTCTTAAAATAATAAGGTTGCTTATGTGGAGGTGAGTCACACTCCCATGGAAATTAATTTAAAAAGGCAAAGTGTTAAATATGTCTTGAGAGGTCCATTAATGCTTTGAGAAGTAAGTCAAAAAAACCCAAAATCACATTATTTTAATGATAGAGAATATATTGTCCGAACATAAGAATTATGGTAATTTATTACATCACCATTGGGTCATTATGAAGTCATAAAACACATTATATATTTAAACGGTAATAAATTTTTACCCAAAAATTTGACTGTATCAGGAAATTATGAAAAATTCACCGTTTGATAATTTCATCATCCTGATTCCAGAAATGAAATTTATTTTATCTAAAAAAATTTCTAAATATGTTAATTTTCACTTTTAAAATAAAAACCAATATTTATTAAAAATTCACGGGTTTTGACAGAATTGGCTTTCGAACCTTAATATAAAATTTTAATTGCATTCATAAAATTATAAGATAATTTATTTAATAAAAATTAATTTAATAATAATATTATTATTTTATTAAAATATTACTTAATTCAAAAATACCTTAATTTAATAAAATATATTTCTTAATTATATAATAACTAAAAACACCATTTGTACTTAAAAAACTATTTACAATGTATCAAAAATGACTAGAAATTATATTAATTATTATATACAAAAATAATGTACATGAACATAGTACTACTTATTTGTTACATAACCCCTTAAAACATCTGTATAAGACCTAAGGGTAAGGTGTGTGATGGTGACAGACTCTTGGGGTGGCTCGGATAACATCGCCCGAGTGGTAATCTCTATCAACTTCCACTTTTCCCGTAGACGGTCCCGTTCGAGCTTGACATGGTGAAGTTCAGCTTGGGCTTGGTCAAGGGAGAAGCCCAATGATGCCACCTCTTTTCCATTCTCTTACAAATGGGCTTTGTATGTGGAAATTCTACTGGATGAGGCCATCACTTCTTTTGTCTGAGTAAATTGGATTTGTTAAGGTCCTATATTTATACTAATCATGTGATCAATATTCAACGGATATATTAACAACGGTCAAAATTCTTAACATAAAACCAAAGAAGTTGATATCTTATAAAAACATTTTTCATAAAGAGACATTTAACTGGATCAAGAGGGATTTTCCATTAATTAAACTTTGAGTCATTACAATATTCCCCCCTTAAGAAATTTCTCCCTCGAAACTTTCCTTTTCCCACATGAAAACAAATGTGGCTAACTCAGCTTCATCATATCCTCCGATTCCCAAGTCTCTTCATCAAACCTGTGGTTTCTCCACAACTCCTTAATGAGGTTAATTGTCTTATTTCGTTGAAATATTTCTCTACGATCTAAGATCTTCACTGGTTTCTCCTCATAAGAAAGATCGTCTTCCAATTGTACCACCTCAGAAGAGAGTACATGTGAAGGGTCCGATATGTACTTCCTTAAGAGGGATACAAGAAATACATCATGTACTTTGGCCATAGTAGGTGGAACTGCTAGTCGATAGGCCACAACCCCAACATGATCAAGAACCTCGAAGGGGCCGATGTACCTTGGACTTAACTTCCCTTTCTTTCCAAACCTCATGGCCTTTTTCCATGGAGATATGCGGAGAAACACCATGTATCCAACTTTAAACTCAAGGTCTTGTCGACGATTATCTGCATAACTCTTCTGTCGACTATGGGCTACCTTGATTTGCTGCTGAATGATTTTCACCTTCTCCACAATTTATTCGACCATTTCTGGTCCAAGGAGCTTACGTTCACTGACCTCATCCCAACATGCTGGTGTTCTAAAACTTTTCCCATACAGGGCTTCATATTGTTCCATTTGGATGCTCGAGTGGAAACTGTTATTATAATTGAACTCAAACAGAGGAAGATGTTGATCCCATCTTCCTTTAAATTCCATTGAGCACGCTCTCAACATATCCTCAAGTGTTTGGATAGTCTGCTCGGATTGGCCATAATTTTGAGGATGATAGCCCGTACTGAAGTTCAGTTCAGTATTCAGAGCATGTTGAAGACTCTTCCAAAACATAGAGGTGAATCTTGGATCTCGGTCAGACACAATAGATAGTGGTACTCCATGAAACCTTACCACTTCCCTGATATATATCCGTGCCAGTTGATCCAATGAGAAATCCCCCCGAATAGCAATGATGTGTGCAGTCTTTGTTAGAAGATGCACAACAACCCATATTGCATTGTTGCCTTTGGATGTCCTCAGAAGTCCGGTGACAAATTCCATGGTGATGTTCTCCCATTTCCATTCTGGTATGGGAAATGGTTGCATCATCCCCTTAGACTTCTACCTCTCTACCTTCACTTGCTGACACACCAGGCACTTTGATGTATATTAAGCGATTTCCTTCTTCATATTATCCCACCAAAAGTTTTCTCGGAGATCTCGATACATGTTAGTGCTTCGTGGGTGAATAGAGAAATTTGAACTATGTGCATCATCTAAAAGTTCCTTCTTCAACTCCGGACTTGATGGAACACATAGTCTTTTCCCAAACCACACAATTCCTTCTTCGTTAACATTAAACTCTGAGGATTACCCCTTTTTGATAGCTTCCACTTTTTCTTGAATTCCCACATCCTCCTTTTGAGCATCCTTTAACCTTTTACAAAGAGATGGTTGAGAAATAATTTGTCAAAGGATTGATGATGTTCCCTTCTTTATGATTCCCACGTCCATCTTCATCAAGTCTAAGAAGAGTGGATCCTTCTCAATTCTCATCATTGATAGAATCGCCGGATCCTTTCTACTTAGGGCATCTTCCACCTTGTTCGCTTTCCTGGGGTGGTAATGTATTGAACAGTCTTAATCCTTGATGAGATCTACCCATCTTCTCTAGCGCATATTAAGATCTTTCTGTGTGAATATATATTTAAGACTCTTGTGGTCAGTATATATCTCACATTTATCTCCATAGAGATAATTTTGCCAGATTTTCAAGGAAAATATCATAGCCGCCACCTCCAGATCATGCGTTGGATAGTTTTGCTCATGGTTTTTCAACTGCCTTGAGGCATAGGATACCACTTTATCATTATACATCCACACACATCCTAAGCCCTTCTTCGAAACATCACTGAATACCACAAAAATCTCCCCACTTGTGGGTAAAGTGAGCACAGGTGCTGTGATAAGCCTCCTTTTCAACTCCTTGAAGCTTTCTTCGCATTCATCACTCCAAGAAAACATTACTCCCTTTCAAGTTATCTTGGTAAGAGGGTTGGACAATCGTGAGAAATTTCTCACAAATCGTCGATAATATCCAGCTAACCCCAAGAAGGAATGGATATCAATTACCGATGTTGGACTTGGCCATCCCTCAATTAAATCTATTTTGGCGGGGTCCACAGATATCTCATTGCTTTTGATGATATGGACCAAGAATGAGACCTCCTTCAACAAGAACACACACTTTTTATACTTTGCATAGAGCTTCTCCTTGCGCAAAGTCTCTAGTACAGTTTTTAAATGCTCCTCATGATCCTCCTTGGTTTTAGAGTATATTAGAATATCATCTATAAATACTACCACAAATTTGTCAAGGTAATATCTAAAGACTCTATTTATCAAGTCCATTATTATTTCTAGAGAATTGGTGAGTCCGAAAGGAATTACTTTGAATTCATAGTGCTCGTACGTTGTATGAAAAGAAGTCTTGGGGACATATTCCTTCTTCACCCTTACTTGATAATATCCCGACCGCAAATCCCCCTTGGAGAAGTATTGTGCTCCACGCAGCTGATCAAACAAGTCATCGATTCTTGGGAGAGGATACTTGTTCTTTATCGTTATTTTGTTAAGTTCACGATAATCGATTCAAAGTCGCATTGACCCATCCTTCTTCTTGACGAAGAGGACTGGTGCACCCCATGGTGAAGCACTTGGGCGTATAAACCATTTATCCATATTCTCCTGTAGTTGTTTCTTCAGCTCTTGAAGCTCTACACCAGCCATTCTATAAGGTGTCTTGGGTATTGGTAGCGCCCCTGGTATAAGTTCAATTGAGAATTCAACATCACTTCTTGGAGGAAGACCAGACAGTTCCTCGGGAAACACTTCAGCGAATTCCCTCACAATAAGAATTTCATCAAGGATGGTTTCTTCCATGGACTCAATCATCTGAGCCAGATATGCCTGCTCATAAGGCAGTAATATCCCTGCTTGAGATAATGGAGCTAAAGTAGATTCATCTTCCTCCTAACAATTGTAATGAATCAGGGGTCGATTCTCCATATGGAGTGTGATTTCCCTCTCCTGAAAATTTATGTTGGCTCTATATAAGGAAAGCTAATCCATGCCAAGAATTGCATCAAATTCCACCAGAGGGAGTATGACGAGGTTTTCTGGGAAATTCAATCCACAGATTATAATAGGGGAGGACTTATATTCATGGGATGCAATGATTGCCCCATTTTCCATAATCACTGACATCTTTACTTCCATGATTTGTGGTGGTGCTGGGATTATTCTACTAAACTTTCGAGATATAAAAGAATGCATAGAACTTGAATCAAAAAGTACGTTTGCTATTCTTGAATCAATAACTAGCATATCTGTCACCACTTCGTTGTCGGGATTCACTTTGGATGAAGTGATGGATAAATATCTTCCTTTCTGTCTTGGAGGTTGTTGGTTGCCTCCGATAACCCTTGGATTTGGGCACTGATTTGCAAAACGACCCAGTTCTTTGAATTTTTTGTATTGAACAACACGTTGAGGTTAGAATGGAGCATTCCTCTCCTCTGTCGCAGCTGCGGGTCCTTCTTGCCGACAGTCAACAGCTACGTGCCCTTCTCTTCCACACCTGAAGCATTTTCTCGTCCCCTTAAGGAGATTTCTAGGGTGCTTCTTTCCACACTTTTGGAATGTGGGGTGCTGGATCTTCTTAGCACCGTTTGATTTATCCATCGGACCACCAACATTGAAGTCCACCTTACGCTTCTTGTCCCCATGATACCCCTGTGATTCCCCGATCTCTATTTCGACCTTGAGGGCACATCGGAAAATTTCTTCATAGCTGTCGAAGTAACAGATCACTAATACTTTCTGCAAGCTAGGATTCATCCCAGCAAAGAAGCGGTCAACCTTGCATTTGGGGGTAACGACAAAGATGGAAGTGTATCGTGCAAGCCTTGTGAAGTTTTCCTCGTACGCACCAACAGATTCTTTATCTTTTTTCTTGAGGGAAAGGAAGTCCCTTTCCATCTTAAGCCGGGGGGTGCGCGGAAAATATTTATCAAAAAACATCTTCCGGAAATCCTTCCATTCCAACGCCTCGATCTCCTCCTCAGGCTTCGTATTTTTGATCAATGTCCACCATTGATCAGCTTCACCCACCATACGATAAGCTGCCGTAGAACCTTCTCTTGTTCAGAACATTGGAGGATGGAGAATATCTTTTCAATGGAGTTGATCCATTGTTCAGCAATCGTGGGATCAGATGATCCACTAAAAGTATGAGTCATTTGTCTCATAATTCTCTCGATAGTGACTTGTTCATTTTTTGGGGGGTTTGAACGTTCCTCTTGACCCGTGTTTCTATTCAAAACATGAGTTAGCTGAGAGAGAAGTGTGACAAAGTTCGTGATTCCCGATCTCATTGGATTTGGAATCTCATTAGTACAGTCACCACACTGATCTTCACAACGGTTGTCAGCCCGAGTCCTTCTATTACCGGCCATTGGCTGGAATAGAAGGATAGTTATGGGTAACACATAAAGGGTAATCCAAATACAAAAGTTGATGACTCAAAAATAAACTTTTATTTCCTTAACTCGTGAGTCTATAGGCTTCAATCTAGGCTTTTCATGATCTACTTTCTAACATATATTCTTAGGGACATTTTTTCCTTAATAAGGGTTCATAATATGATAGTGAAGTTATCAAAACATATCCCCCGGGAGTGTCATAACAAAAAGTACATCAAGGCCCGTTGTCATGCACCAGTTCCCGTTCGAGTCTCGCTCAAAGAGGTGTTTTCGGGTTTTACCCCTAGGATAAATCTGTGCCAGAGACGCCTCTACCTGCTCGTATCCAAAGAGAGATGTATTTGTTTGATAAGACACTTAAATAGTATTTAACAAAACTTATGGATGTTTTTATTATACTTAGTATTGTATCTAAGGCTCTACTAGGGTTTCCTAATCCCAAAAATAACTAAACCTATCCTCTGATACCAACTATGACAACCCTGCTTTTTTATTACAACTTAAACATGATATATTACATAAAACTTCACTTGATACAACAAAGAAGATGAAGAGGTTTAGTGTCTTTGGGGATTAGGATCATTACATAAAAAAAATAAAAATAAATACAACATCTTTATTGAAAACATCCTTTACATGACCACTACATTCCCTCGTAATTAGCATTGCATGGGACAACCTGAGGACATGCATAAGAAAAGGGTGAGCTATAAATCATAGTAAGGGAGTACACATGGAATAACATGAGGATTAAAATACATGTTATACAATAGGAATATGAATATATCATAAAAGAAACATGAACATAATGGCATGATAATGAATGATAATCATAACATGGAAATGTGACAACAACACTTAACATGGAATTAGCATGAGCCAAGGCTCATTGCACATAAAGCATGAGTAAACCCTCATTGCACATGAAGCACGAGTAAATCATCGTTGCACTTGAATTAGAATGTGTCAAAACTCATTGCATATGACGTATCATGCTACTATACTTTACCTAATGCATTGGAGCGCTATAAGGGTGCACCCATCTTAAAACATTTCATTTCATGCATAAGTGTGCCACATGGATCATAAAACATGGATTCATAAAACATAATCATTTATTCAACGATAAAGGAATGTGGAATTAATACATGAAGCTTTGTAATCAATAAGTAATAGTGCATAAAGGTGGATACCCTTGATGGAGAAATGGGAATGGTATCCACTACACAATGGCATTGGCTTAGAAAATCGGTGCAATTTCACCAGCGTAACGGGGTGAAATAAGAATTCATAAAAAATTGTTGATGAGAGAGAAAGGGGTTCCTCATTATATTTACATGTAATGGACAGTAAGGAGGTCATATATATATTTTTCCCAACAATTTTAATGGAATTTAGATTCATGATACAAAATTATTGCTTGAATGTAAACTAAGAGAGAGAAGTTCCTTTCGGAATTTCGGCATAGTAACGGGTGTACATAGGAGGCATTTAATGAGAGAGAAAGGGGTATCCCATCATTCAAAAAAATAATAGGGCAGTATGGGGGAGGTGTGAAACCATACTCCAATATTAATAATTGAAATTAAAAGGGCAATACAACTTAAAGAAAATTGATAAAAATGAGAAAGGAAGGAAAAAACCCTTACTTGGAAGTGTGCTTCCAAAGGATAGAGAGAGGCTTGTGAGAGGCTTCTTGGGAGCTTGGGGCACCTTTGGAGGATTCTAGAGAGAGTAGGGCAGAAGTTGGACGAACTTCAAGGGATTTTAGTGAGGAGGAAGTGGGAGCTTCGGTGGGTTTATATAGGAAAGGTGAGGGAATTCTTTATTATTTAGGTTTGGGTCCCCTTATATTAAATTAATCCAAACCACAATCCATCCCATGGTTTTTGCCCATGGTTTTTGGAAAAGGGAAGCGGAAAAAAATATTTTATAAGGCCCATGTCCGAGCTTCTTAAAATAATAAGGTTGCTTATGTGAAGGTGAGTCACACTCCCATGGAAATTAATTTAAAAAGGAAAAGTGTTGAATATGTCTTGAGGGGTCCATTAATGATTTTAAAAGTAAGTAAAAAAAACCCAATATCAGATTATTTTAATGATAAATCATATATTGGCCGAAAATAAGGATTATGTTATTTTATTACATCACCATTGGGTCATTATGATGTCATAAAAAACACTATATATTTAAATGGTATTTAATTTTTACCCAAAAATTTGACTGCCTTGGAAAATTATGAAAAATTCACCATTGGATAATTTCGACATCCTGATTCTAGAAATGACATTTAATTTATCTAAAAGAAATTCTAACTATGGTAATTTTCACTTTTAAAATAAAAACCAAAATTTATCAAAAATTCACGGGTGTTGACAGAAATGGCTGTCAAACCTTAATATAAAATTTTAATTGCATTCATAAAATTATAAGATCATTTATTTAATAAAACTTAATTTAATAATAATATTATTATTTTATTAAAATATTATTTAATTCAAAAATCCCTTAATTAAATAAAATAGATTTCTTAATTAAATAATAACTAAAACACCATTTGTACTTTAAAAACTATTTACAATGTATAAAAAATGACTAGAAATTATATTCATTATTATATACAAAAATAATGTACATGAACATAGTACTACTTATTTGTTACATAACCCCTTAAAACAGCCGCATAAGACCTAAGGGTAAGGTGTGCGATGGTGACAGACTCTTGGGGTGGCTCCGATAACATCGCTCGAGTGGTAATCTCTATCAACTTCCACTTTTCCCGTAGACGGTCCCATTCGAGCTTCACATGGTGAAGCTCATCTTGGGCTTGGTTAAGGGTGAAGCCCAAGGATGCCACCTCTTTTCCGAGCTCTGAAAAATGGTCTTTGTATGGGGCAATTCTACTGGATGGGGCCATCGCTTCTTCTGTCTAAGTAAATTGGATTTGTAAAGGTCCTATATTTATATTAATCATGCAATCACTATTCAATGGCTATATTAACAATGGTCAAAATTCTTATCATAAAACCAAAGAAGATGACATCTTATAAAAACATTTTTCATAAAGAGACATTTAACTGGATCAAGATGGATTTTCCATTAATGAAACTTTGGGCCGTTACATGAAGAGTTATGTTGAAAGCCTATTTTAATTCATGAAAAGGAGAAGAGACTCCAATATGTGGATGTCCTTCTATCTTTTATACATCAATGAAAAACACTTTCATCTTCAATCATTTGTGTATGCCTTCTTTTTCTACATCCTTTAAATTTTACCTAAGCCAATGGGCCTATTAAGCGTAGTTTGATTTTTTTTCTAGGATTATAAAAATAACCCTAAAAACATTGAATCTTTTAATTTCTCAATATTACCTAAAATCATACAAAATGTATGTTTAGTGAGTTGGGACATTACTTTTATTCAGATTTCCCTTTTCTTTTGTGGGCAGCTTAAAGTCATGCACGTCAGACATAAAAAGGCTAATGTTCAAGGTTGAAATAGCTTTGACCGAATGTATTAACATTGACTTAATTCCTTGATAATTTATATGAAAACATATTACCATGTTCAAGTATGACAGAAAATATGTAAACGATGACTTAATAAACTTTGAATCTTAGGAATGATATGAAAAGTGGATAAAAAGGAATTAGAAGAAGTAGTTCCCAAGAATGAAGTTACTACTATTTAACAAACCTGTTAGGGGGTTGAATTATGTAGGGATACCTAAGGGAATTGGATGCATAGTCAAATAATAGCATCTTTTGGTTGATAGGTCTGTTATGTAGAATACTTATGCAAGGCCGCCTAAGGGCACGTGCTATATATTCAGGAAAAATAACTCTCAGAAATTTACTTTTCTACTGCTAAAAATCTAGTAGAAGTTTATGGGGATTCAAATTTTCCAAATCATGGAGTTTGCTATATGGAGAGAGGTACTTGAATATGGAGAAGATATTTCCAAACAAGATTGTCTAAGAACTAGATGAATGTCACTCCTATGAAGGTCTGACCCAAACGTAGAGAAGGGGATTATAAACCATAGACTTGTATACTTTTAGATCATGAAAAAGAGTATGGGACAAGAATGTTAAGGATGGCTATTTTTGCAGATCCTTACATATTTTCTTTAAGACCAATAAGGACAAAAGAGGTTTTTCTCCCAAGACTGAAGTTACCATTTTTTTAAAAAACGATTAGGGGGTTGAATTATGCAGGGCCATCTAAGGGAATTGGCTTCATAGTCAAATAATAGTATCTTTTGGCTGAAAGGTCTGTTATGTAGACTATTTATGCAAGGCCACCTAAGGGCACATGCTGCATAGTTAGGAAAAAGAACTCTCAAGTATCAAACCTTTTGTGACCAGAAGTCAAGAAAAGGGTTATGTAGATCTATAGGTATTTAAGATTAGAAGTATGAGACATGAAAATGGGTATTGACCAATGCATGTAGAGATACAAAGACCAATTCCATCCATAATCATGTAGTGGCTGGGTGCTGAATTAAAATGTTGGACTTCACTACGTATCCCATAAGGATAGGAATCATGCCATACATAGTTATTGAAATATAGTTTAATGTCATGTGGGAAGAGAGTATATGAAATCTTAGTTTATGTTCATAGAGCTCGGACCAAAATAATGAATATATTGTGTCTGTTTTCACATGGACTTTTAGCCAGGGGACTGAAAGTAGACTTTGGGGTTAGGCCCAAATACTTGGGGCTAGATTCGAGGGATGCTCGGACGTTCCTACGTATCCCATAAGGATTGGAATCAAGCTGCACGTAGTTATTGAAATACCCTTTTTACAGATTTGGTTCGTACATATGAAGGTTGAATAGAGACTTTAGTGCAATGATTGTTTGACCCAAGATAAAAGGTTCGGGCATTTTCATGTATACACATAGTCTTTAGAAGATAAATTGATCAGATATCAATGTAAATAATGATTCCCTCTTAGGTGAGAGTGCAAAAGAATGTTTTATTTATTTGTCATACAAGAAAAAAGTGTGAATAGTTTAACGTCACATAGCAAGGATGATGGTGAACCAATGTAAAAAGTATTGGTTCTGGGGCTACTTCATAGATCAACATCATATGAGATGGAGGTGAACCAATGTGAAGAGATTACTTTTGGGATTGAACCTCAGGAGGTTGCCTACATACCTAGCCTAGATGGAAAGGATCAAAGTCCGTGTAGTTCAATTAAAGAATGAATTGGTGATCAAGTTGTTTTTGAGGGAAACGACCTCAAAAATGGTGTCGGGACTTACACATGGTTTGTGGCCCAAAGAGGGTGGTATGGATGGAGTTTACTCTAAGCTCACATGAGTCATAATCAGTGTGAGAAACAATAGGTTGCAACAACCTTAACGATGCATAGTTTAATGTCATGTAGGACGTATTTAAGGGACTTTTCCAGTTTTACGTCATGTAGGATGAATGGGTAGTACAGTTTAACGTCATGTAAGACAAATATAGGGACACAGTTTAACATCATGTTGGACAATAAGGGTGTTGTACAGTTTAGCGACCTATAGCTAAGACGATGGAGACAATATAGTTTAGCATCATGTTAGACAAAAAGGGGACTATGCAGTTTAATGTCAGGTAGTGGGGAAAAAAGGACACAGTTTAATGTCATGTTGGATGTATTATGGACTTTTTCACAGTTTAATGTCATGTTTCACGATGGCACAGTTTAACGTTATGTTGGAAAATGGTGTGAATAGTTTAAGGTCATATGCATGGATCGTATATTATGAAGTTTAACGTCTTGCAGGACGTAAGGGACTTCTGTATAGTTTAGCTTCATATAGCTAGGACATCACAGTGTAATGTCGTGTTGGATGTAAGTGCAAATAGTTTAAGGTCATATTCATGGACCAT
The DNA here is from genome assembly GCA_963277665.1 of Viscum album. Taxonomy (NCBI): domain Eukaryota; kingdom Viridiplantae; phylum Streptophyta; class Magnoliopsida; order Santalales; family Viscaceae; genus Viscum; species Viscum album. The sequence continues at coordinate 192,367,547 of OY728157.1, read as the reverse complement.
GGATGATGCAGTTTACCGTCTTGCTAGACGATATGGATGCAAATAGTTTAAGGTCATATGCATGGACCAGGGATAGTGCAGTTTAATGTCTTGCTGGACAATATGGATGCAAATAGTTTAAGGTCATATGCATGGAAAGTAGATTATATTTGTATTATACGAAATAATTCTTCAGAAATATGGAATTGGTTGGAGTAGTGATGAGTTCTCCATCCATTGAGATTAAAGAATAAGATCCATTTGAGTAGACCTTATGTTTTGAATAAGGTCCTTCCTCTAATTCTCTTGTTTGATACAGGGAACTCAGGATCATCAAGATCGAAGATGTGACTCAAATAAGGATCCGTTAAATGAATCATATTAATATAACCAAAGATAAATTTTTCATTTAATGAAGATTCTGCCTAATTAGCATGTTTGGGATGTGCCGTTTGGCGGGGCGGTGCCCGTATCTTTGAAGTAGATGGCATAAAATCTGACATATTAAAATACAATTTGGGCTTTGACACAATCTCATATTCTTCTGATTTCTCTTCGTTCTTTGAATTATGTCATTTCTTTGAGGATTTTCCCTCTGATGAAGAGGGTTTTGCTGTAGAATTCATGGAAGAAGACACAATTGGTTTATTCAATTGTGTTTGCAAAATGGCATGAGTTCGGTTGATCATTTTTCTGACCATCCAATCATCATATTTTTTTTCTCATTTTTGTTCATGAATTCTTGCCACTCACCTTATTCCTCGAGATATTTAGCAGTAACACATTCTACCTGAGCTAAAAAACCTTTCAGTTTTTCTTTTCCCGAGTCCACCATATTTTGCAGAAGGTCTTTGATGACCAAACACTCTTGAATGGGATGCCCCAACATCTGATGAAATGGGAAATAATTGGGACGGTCTTCATATCCTTCCTTGTTCGGCCTTTTGGGCCTTGGCAATTGAACCAAATTATTTTCCAGAGCTGAAATGAAGTAACCAGGAACTTGTTCATTTTGGAAAGAGTAAACTTTTCTCTTTAAATCCTCAAATTGTTTTCGTCTTTGGTCTATTTGATCATCTTGACAAAATGGCCTATGTTTTTGTTGATCAGAAGGTGGATCCCTTCGAGAAGATAATGGCCCTAAAGTAGAAGCAGGTACAGGTTCTTGTTTAAGCATAATTGTAGCAGTCTTTTCTTTACCCATTATCCTTCCTGGAGCTGATGGAATTACCATAGATTTATCATTAGTATTTATCAGATAACATTCAATCTGTTGAGCGATTGATGTAAGGTCTTGAAACCCTCCTGTGTATTTCACACGGATCAATGGTGTGCGCAACTCATCACACAAATTGGCAACAATTCATCTTGAGGGAGTGCTAAACTCAAGGAATATGAAAATGCCTTCCAGCAAGAAAAGAAATCTGAAACGCTTTCATTCTCCCTTGGCATAAAATTTGGAAGATAAAAAATTATTGTCTTTGGAAAAGTTGAGCTGAATTGAAGAAGGAATTGTAGACGAAGATCCTCCCACCTGGTAATTGTCTGGGATTGCAAGCTTGTATACCAGACAAAAGTAGGCCCTTGTAATGACTGTACAAAACACATGAGCTTAACTACTTCTTGTTTCTGAGGGGTTCCCATCATAGGATTGCAACGAGAAACAAAATGTGTTAAGTGTTTCTCTGGTTATCCCGAACCATTAACGATTCAGAATGTGGTGCTTGAAAAATTTGATAGGGGAGGAATTAAGTCTACCCATTCAGGGTATGCTCTCTTCTCCAGTTGAACCGGTGCATGATTTCATTCCATAGCTTCCAACCAAGATGTTAATGACTCAATGGTAGTAATTAACTTTTTAGAAACATTCTGTTGAGCTTGGACCTCTGCAGGTGCAATAACTAGAGATTGGATAGGTGTGGCGACTAGGACTACCATTGATGGTATAATTGCCAGTTGTTGCGTATAACCCATATGATTAGACCTATGAGGGTTTATTGGTAAAAGAGTATACTCTTGATCCATATCAATAGCCACAAAAAATTCCATTGGCTGACTGACTCGAGCACGCTTCGGAGGAAGAATACTTTGATGTAGTTCTACATTCAACCTCCTTAATTCCATCATCTCTTCCTCTTGTTGTATGAATATTTTATCTAGTGAGAGTGATTGACCTTCTCCATAGGAAAGGTTTGTAACCTGATTCTCCCTTTTCCTTTTTTGGACGCCTTTCGGAGAGGCGAAATTTGGTTATTTGAAGGAATACCTAGATTCTGGGTGAGCCTTTGATTTCTTGTACGCACACCTTCTTCATTTGTGTCTGTGTGTACAACTTTGTGAGCAGAAAATTACTCATCTAATTCCTTTGAGTGAGCCTCATCTGGGGTATCAGCAACAATATAATTGATGACATTAATTGATGCATAAGGCATTGCATCTCTTTTATTGGTATTTCTGTGATATTGTCTTTTTCCATGTCCATGTTGAGACATTTCCTTTTTCTGATTTGATCCCTCAGGAATTTCTTGTAGAACCATAATTTGGAGGGAATATCCTGATAATGTTTATCATCATTCCTCTTGGGGATTCTTACCTAATTGAGTGAATAATTACTTTCTCTGAGGAAGAGATTGGGGATTTGAAAAATTCCCCAGTTCGGTGGACTGGGGCTGTTCCTATTGTTCCTGCTCAACTCCTCGAATCCTATTTGTTGATTATGAGGTTTGGGTTAAAAGTGTCCCCAGTCTGGAAAGCTTGGGTGGTTCTTGAGTTTTTATATCTGAAACCTTCTTAAAATCTCTCGTGATCTTATGGACTTTAGTCCAGAAAATGGCTGGATGCATTAACCTGCATCCACTCTAATCACCCAGCTCAAAATACCGTTGGATGATTTCTGACACATCTTTAACTTGTTGATGTACATGATCCAAATAAGAAGAATGTTCAATGTTCTTGTATACCTAATGAAAAATTAATTCAACAACTTGTTCTCTGTATTTCTGATTCTTGGAAGAACTATTTGAGGCCTGTTCTTGAGCAAGCATTTGATTACAAACAAAGACAATTGGTTGTGGCCGACCATTGGCAATAACATTACATGAAACCATTTTCAGCGGGCTTTGCTAAATGGAGTGTATATTGAAATTTAGTTCTCCATGGACACTCCATCCCCTGATAGGAATACCAGATGGGGAATTGGAAATTAACTGGAACAATCTTCTTAGTGTGCCAAGGCTTGAATGCTGAAGGGCTCTCTACTACTTTTCAACCATCAGATATCGAGAAACAGAGAGAGATGCCAAGTAAAATTGTCGTTGTAACCCTTCTATTATCATTACATGATTTTAATATTCATCATAAAATAATATTTTCTTTTTCAATTGAAAATGTTTTTTCCACATGTGGAGACTAATATCTTGAATACAATCTTCCGTCAACATCTTTGGAATGTCATACTGAGAGTCAGCCAAAGGCCTAATCATAACTGGCACTTCAACTTTCACCAGTTGTTTTCTCATATTCATTACTTCCTCCTTATTATTTGATGATGATTATTCTACACGTTTTGACCAAAGCTGGTGCTTATTTGTTTCTTTATTATATTCATCAAGATCTGTAGATAATTCACTTATCATTCTAGAAGATGCATGACTCAGGGGTGGTTCGGAGAATGACATACACCCCGGGCTATCTTCTGATTGAGAATGTATTTTACCTGCTATTGGAAAAGCATCAGTCATGATTGGCTTCACATTTGGAAGTGCATCATGATAAGAGGTCTTTCTCATCACTACATTTTCCATTGGAGCAGTTTCCTGGAAATGCGAATTACTACTATGGAGATGACTTTTGTAGCTAAATTCATTATCATGTAGAGGACCGCCATGGTGGGTTACAGAAAAAGATAAAACATTTTTCTTCTTGATCTTTTGGACATGTAGAGGGATATCGTGACTCTCATCTGAAGATGATACTTCAAGATAAACCCAACTTTCATGAAGCAAGCCTTCATGAGGAGGTGTCTAGTGTAGACCTTCTGAATTAATGTTCCCACTACTGGTAACTAAGAGAGAGTATAATATTGAGTTGCAACAGATAATTTTATGAGTGCATCAAGAACTCCAGCAGAAAGAAATGCCTTGTTAAAGATTGGAACATTATTTCTTGACTGTGTTGGACGGGTCTTTTTCTTATATTCCTTCTTACTCACTTTGGGAACCACTTTTTGAAGAAAGTGGTTATTATGGGCAGGTGTATGTGCCTAATCAAGAGAAATGATCAGGTTAGGCTGATTATTTCCACTCAAATGAGGTGTATGTGCCTGACTTGGTTGTTCGTATGATATGGGGGAGTATGCCCCACAACCCTCTTGGACTAGAATAGAGGTGTGTGGCTATTAGGGAGTGAACTATTGATGCGTCACTCCACTGGTAGGGATATATTTTCATTTCTTTCCTTGTGATGCTGCTGACGCTTTTATAATATCCTAGAAGGTATCCAGAATATGAGTAGAGATTTGCTTCTGCTCTTTCATCATCGTCATAATGTGTTTGGTGACATCAGCTGTTGAAACGGGGATATACATCCATTATGTGCTTGGATTAGGTGTGTGTTTTTGCTCTCGTCCTCCATTTCCTTTCAGTGAATTCTGAATGTACTCAAGTGTGGGGGCAGAGAGTTGAGTCTGCTTCCTATTTGTCATCGGAGCTTTCCGAGTGACTTCTCTGGGTGCTACCAAACAAGACTATTGGAAGGCTTGATCAATACTATCAGGTGTATATGCATACTTATTGCACTCTGTCGAATGTGGTTGACGACCTTCCTTCAATACTACTAGACGAGACTGCTGAAAAAATTCATGAGTGTAAGCAGGTGTATGTGCCTGTTTACCAGTTTTCAACACATTAGGATGGCGGGCATCGACGTATGTGTTTAAAAGAGCCTGCTGACTAGCTGATGACTTATAAACATGTGTATGTTCCTGTCTATAGTACTCTGCCGGAATTTCCTGGCGGGATTGGCGTGTTGCTGCTAGACGAGTCTGCTGAGAAGCAGAATTAAAATGGACGGGTGTGTGTGCCCACTCGTTGCTTGCCACCAAATTAGGTTGGTGGACTTTCCAGAGATGGTAGAGATAATAACCTGCTCACTGTTGACTGGTAGTCGCCTCTAGTGGGTCGTCTGGCCTACTCGAGTTCGAGGAACCTGAGCCGAATGTCTCTTTATGAATCCCTCATCATGTTGAGGGCACACTATTGCACGAGTCTAGCGACGATTGTTGGTGGGAGCCCTCGAGAAGGACTCATGTTTCCTTGAATTAAGTCCTTGAGTGACCTTCTCATTCACCTCCTCAGAATATGGGAGGGAATAGTGATTGTGTTCCAGGGATAATGACCCAAAACTGTTGGATACAGTGGTTAGCACCACCTGCTTCTTAATCGCTGGTTGTCGCTGTCCGGATGACCAGAGTGAATTATTAACTTGGAGGGATTGTCTAGCGGCTTCCAGAGTCGTAATAGCACCAATTTGATGGCATTCCTTAACTAGCGGATTTGATACCCAACGTTGAAGACGCTATGTATGTGATGTCGTCCTCAGAGCGGATGACAATCCCACAGGAGTAGCAGTAGAAGAATTCACATCAGAGGTATTCACAGGCGTGAACTTAAGAGAAGCCATTTCTGTAATGCAGATGATCTTATAAAAGAGTTCATATTTTATATAACAGAAAAAATCAAGATATGTTCGACTAGAACATCTTTTGGATGAGCACATATGTTATTGATTGTTCTTTTGGTCCTCTCATTGTGTTTAAACAGGGGCCTAACAAAAAAGTGAAACATCATTTTATCTTGGTTAAGGATTCATGTCGGGTTCACCATTTTTTTTCCTCAGAAAATGGGAATGACCTCATTGATTTATGGTTCAAACATTACAAGCGGTTTCTAATGGGTTTGTTCATAGAACCAGAAACATCCAATGATTCCATATACATTTGGACCTACTTTCCAAAGGTATGTTCTCATTAGTTATGAACCAATGAGGTTTAAGAATTTGCATTGGTCCAGAGGATGGTAGGTCGGACTCATCACACCTTTTTGAAGGGAATTATATTCTACTCTAGGACTCTCTTTATAGATTTAAGTTATGTTCGTGAAACTTTATTAAATTAACAAGTATGAAAATGAGCTTTCCTTTAGATCTGACAATCAATGATTAATATGTATGAGATTTAGAGAATCTTTTATATGTATTCGAGGTTCTTCATCAATAGAGAATAATCTTTATTTGTTGGAGATTCTTATTCAATGGTATCCTTTGACACATTATATAGAAATATCCTTGTCATTATGATAACCGTACTGGTTTTAAAGCCACTCAACGAGGCACTTGAATTTTATTCTTATTCAGAAGGACATAGATTATTTCAGAATTGGGATCATACCCGCAGATGGGCTACCTACATATCCTTTGTTTTAGAAAAGGAATCAGAACATATGTAGTTCGAGTAAAGAAGTATGAGGTTTATGTATGATTGATGGCTCAAATAAATATGCCATAATTACTTTTAAACTCCAAGCTCACGTGAGTCATGCTCGGTGTGAGAAACAAGAGGTATTGGTAAAACCAGATAATTGTGCCATGAAAGATGCAATTATAAGAAATGATGTGGGGTTTATGTATGTATGACTTCCCAGATAGTTGAAGATTAGGATTTATGTCAGGGAAGAAACCCGAGAACAAGGTCCATAAAGGTATATTCACTTTATGGAGATTTAGATACTTAACATAGAACTTAATCATAATAAGGATGCCCAAATTAGAGAGGACTTATGATTGGGTTTTACTCCTAAAAATGAAGCCCAAATCAAAAGTAAATTACGACTGGTTAAGAGAAATTATTACTAGGGCTTACTCTTAAAGAAGAGGACCATGTTAAAGGGAATTATGACTGCGGATTACTCCTGAAAAGGAAGCCCAAGTTAATGGAATTTGAATTTTGGGAACTTAGGGCTTACTCCTGAGGAGGATGCCCAAAATTAACAGTACTTGAAGACTACAGCTTACTTCTAAAAAGGAGGCCCAGGTTAGGGGACTTGATGACTTAGGCTTACTCATGAAAAGGAGGCCCAGGTTAGGGGACTTGAAGACTGGGGCTTACTTCTGAAAAGAAGGCCCAAGTTAGGGTACTTGATGACTGGGGCTTACTCCTAAAAAGGAGGCCCATGTTAGGGGACTTGGGGCTTACTCCTAAGGAGGATGCCCAAATTTTTGATTTTCAGATTGGGACTTACTCTTAAGAAGGAGGCCCATATTAAGATCCTCTCATCTTTATAGGATGAGGTTGAATGAACGAAATCTCTAACCTTAGTGACATAAAGATATGTAAATCACTAGGTTTTGAGAAATTTTCCATAGAATTCCTTTCAGATAAGGAATCCAATAAAATAACCATGCCATAAATGGATTTAAAGAGGGTTTTGAGGGCTAAATTTTGAAGAGGAGAGGTGTTTTTGAAGAAAGCAAGTGAATAAGCAGTAGGGGCACCCAAAAAGTGAGAGGCGCACAAGTCCTCTGTGGGAGCGCAAGTCCTGGTTGTGAAAATATTCTTGCGCGACACATGGGTACTTGCGCGATAGTCAAGCCTTAGGGTAATACATGGGCAAGACTTGGATCAATCCCTTAGTATTATCACTAAAGGCTTCCAAAAGAGTGGTGCACAAGTTTTATTGAAGAGATAAGACGGCGCGCAAGTGTGGCCATTTCCCTTAAGGGTTGGCCAATTAGGCACGTAAGTGTTGATGAGTTTCAACACCTAGGCCTTTTCCCCCTGATTAGACCTTCTATTCTAGGTATGAAAATACCTTAGAAGTGTTCGGAAGGCTTTGAGAAGAGACTAGGGAGAGATGAGTTCGAATATGTGTTTTGGAATTTTTCTGTCCAGAAATGGGGGGCCCTCAATGTGTATTTATAGGCCAGGGAAGACCCTGGAAAAAAATCAAAGAGGGCACGCAAGTCACCTGCGCGACCACTATGAGGCACGAAAGTATACATGCATGACCATGATGAAACTTGCGTGACCCAAGTGAGAAGAATTCCTTCTTCATGACTTCATCGATTTTTTATGTTTCTTCAAAGGATGAATCAATTTGGATTAAGGTATTTTCCTTTCTCAGTCGTTAGACAATGTGACAGAAATGAGCGTCAACAAAAGTCCCCCCCTCAGAGTTGGATCCGAATGACATGAGGATGTGACTCTGAGGCAAAGAAGAAAACCAAGGAACATGCGGTACGCAAGTGTTGAGCGCACAAATGGCGGTGAGAAAAGTTGAGATGCACAGGCTTCGGCGCGCAAGTGTGCGGCCTTTCCTACCTATAGGTGGTCATTCCTCGCAAAAAGAAACTAGTTTCAAAGATTCCAGCTCTCGCCACTGAAGTTTCCTTCATCGCGCAAGTTTCTTGTTTTCTGTTGGTTCTTTGTGTCGCGCTGCTGCAAAGGTATTTGGACTGGCACGATGATACTTGCACACCAAAACATGCACGATGCAATTATGCTTGCACGCCAACATTTGTACTTGTGTGCCTCAATGCCTTAGCCATTTTTTCACTTTTCTTCACAAATTTATGAATAATCAACTTACTTACATAAAAGTTAATTATTCGAACTTTGTGTAGATTAAATGGATACCAAGAGAATCAAAATGGTTGATGAACTGGATAACAAGTGAATTGACGATATGATGAGAATAATTGGCCATGATTATTATACTATCTGCGATATCACTCTCCCAGATTTGGCCAAGTACTTGATAAAGTATCATCTTAATTTTCAACAGAGCATCTACTTGCCTCTGTGTGGCCATAGTCATCTACAAGGATTCAACATTCCAGATGCAAAGAATTATATGCCCGAGATACAGTCGCACTGTTACTCCTCTATTTCGATTATGCTATGCATTAAGAGTAGCAACAATGGTGTGAACATTCAAATTTTTCGATCATGCCATTTCCTTGCAGATATGAAAATGGCAACCCATGGGCTGATATGTTTTCCGCTTCCAGTTGATGGAGAGAAGACTATCATGACATTAGAAACAATATCTGAAAAGAGTAATCTCTCTAAATGGCTATTTTATTCTAATGCTCCATTCTCAAATCCATGTATACATTTTCCACGTGTCTTGGATAGAAACAGAGTCACTGTTTGATCAGAAGAAAATTTTCTCAAACATCACTCAAGAACATTCTTTTACAATTGTTCCAATAAAAGCTGGTATCACTGCATCTCTTATTGTATCCAGTTGAATGATTGAATTCTAGGTGGTTGCTGATGAAGCTTGAGATGCTGTAAATCAAATCAAGTGTTATGTTGAATGCCTCTTGTAATTCATGAAAAATGGAAGATACTCTAGTATGTGGATGTTCATCTAGCATTTATACATCAATGAAAAACACTTTCATCTTAAATCATTTGTGCATGCCTTGTTTTACTACCTGCTTTAAATTTCACCAAAGCCAATGGGCCTAGTAAGCCTAGTTTTAATTTTTTACTAGGATTTTCAAATAACCCTACAAACTTTGAATCTTTTAATCTCTCAATATTACCGAAAATCATACAAAATATATGTTTAGTGAGCTGGGACTTGACTTTTATTCAGTGTTCCATGGTCTATTGTGGGAAGTTTAATGTCATGCACGTAAGATATAAAAAGGATATTGTTTAAGGTCGAAATAGCTTTGACCGAAAGGATTAACATTGACTTAATTCCTTGATAATTTATCTGAAAACATATTACCATGATCAAGTATGAGGGAAAATATGTAAACGATTAATTAAGAAATTTTGAATCTGAGGAATGATATGATAAATGGCTAAAAAGGCACTAGAAAAAGTAGTTCCCATGAATGAAGTTAACACTATTTAACAAACCCGTTAGGGGGTTGAATTATGCAGGTCCACCTAAGGGCATTGGATGCATAGTCAAATAATTGCATCTTTTGGTTGAAAGGTCTGTTATGTAGACTACTTATGCAAGGCTGCCTAAGGGCATATGCTGCATAGTCCAGAAATAGAACTCTCAGAAATTTACTTTTCTACTGCTAAAAAGCCTGTGGAAGTTTATGGGGATTCAAAATTTCCAAAGCATAGATTTTTATGAATGGAGAGAGGTACTTGAATATGGAGAAGATATTTCCCAACAAGATCGTCTAATAACTGGACGATTGTCACTCCTATGAATGTCTTACCAAAATGTCGGAAAGGGAAATATAAACCATAGATTTGAATACTTTGATATCATGAAAAAGTGTATGGGACAAATATGTTAAGGATGTCTATTTTTGCGGATCCCTACATATTTTAGTTAAGACCAATAAGGACAAAAGAGGTTTTTCTCCCAAGAATGAAGTTACCAATATTTGACAAACCCGTTAAAGGATTGAATTATGTAGGGCCACCCAAGGTCATTGGCTTCATAGTCAAACAATAGTATCTTTTGGCTGAAATGTCTGTTATGTAGACTGTTTATACAAGGCCGCCTAAGTGCACATGCTGCATAGTCAGGAAATAGAGCTCTCAAGTATCTATGATTTTGCTACCAGAAGTCAGGAAAAGGGTTATGGAGATCTGGAAGTATTTATGGTTAGGAGTATGACACATGAAAATGGGTATTTTCCAATTCATGTAGAGATACATAGATGAATGTTAACCTTAATCATGTTGTGGCTGGGTCCTGAATTAAAATGTTGGACCTCACTACGTATCCCATAAGGATTGGAATCAAGCCATACATAGTTCTTAAATTATAGTTTAACGTTATGTGGGACGAGAGTTGAAGAAATCTTAGTTTAGGGTCATAGAGCTTGAACCATAATTATGAATACATCGTGTGTGTTTTCATAAGGACTATTCATCCAGGGGACTGAAAGTAGAATTTGGGGTTAGTCCCAAAGACTTGGGGATGGATTTGAGGGATTCTTGAACGTTTCTACGAATCCCATAGTGATGGGAATCAAGCCACACATAGTTCTTTAAATACCCTATGTACATGTTTGGTTCGTACATATGAAGGGTGAAAAGGGACATTAGTGAAATTATGGTTCGACCCAAGATAAAAGGAATTGGCATTTCCTTGTATGCACGTAGTCTTTAGAAGATAACATGATCAGAGATCAATGTAAATAATGATTACCTCTTAGGTGAGAGTGAAAAATAATGTTGTAGTTTATTGTCATACAGGACAAAAAATTGCGAATAGTTTAACATCATATAGAAAGGACGATGGTGAACCAATGTAAAAAGTATTGGTTCTAGGGATTCTTTACAGATCAACATCATATGAGATGAAGGTGAACTGATGTGAAGAGATTAATTTTGGTCTTGAACCTTAGGAGGTTGCCCACGTTCCCAGTATAGAAGGCAAGGATCAAAGTCCGAATAGTTAAATTAAATAATGAAATGGTGATAATGTTGTTTTTTAGGACAACGACCTAAAAATGGTTTTGGGACTTACACATGGTTTGTGGCCTAGAGAGGGTTCTATGGTTGGAGTTTACTCTAAGATCATGTGAGTCATAATCGGTGTGAGAAACAAGAGGTAGCCGCAACCTTAACGATGCATAGTTTAATGTCATATACGACGTATTCAAGGGACTTTGTCAGTTTTACGTCATATAGGACGAATGAGCAGTACAGTTTAATGTCATGTAGGACAAATATAGGGACACAGTTTAATGTCATGTTGGACAATAAGGGTGTTGTACAGTTTATCGTCTTGTAGTTAAGACGATGGGGACAATACAGTTTAACGTCATGTTGGACGAAAAGGGGTCTGTGCAGTTTAATTTCATGCAATGAGGACAAAAAGGACACATTTAAATGTCATGTTGGACGTAATATGGACTTTCTAATAGTTTAACATCACGTTGGATGATGGAACAATTTAATGCCATGTTGGACAATGGTGCGAACAGTTTAAGGTCATATGCACGGACTGTAGATTATGTACTTTAACTTCTTGCTAGACGTCTGGGACTTATGTATAGTTTAGCGTCACGTAGCTAGGACATCACAGTTTAACGTCATGTTAGACGTATGTGAAAATAGTTTAAGGTCATATGCATGGATCATGGATGATGTAATTTACCATCTTACTGGATGATATGGATGCAAATAGTTTAAGGTCATATGCATGGACTGGGGATGGTGCAATTTAACGCCTTAATAGATGATATGGATGCAAATAGTTTAAGGTCATATGCATGGACTGTGGATTATATTTTTATTATAAAAAATACTTCTTCAGAAATCTGGCATTGTTTGGATTAGTGATGAGCTCTCCATCCATTGAGATTAAAGAATAAGCTCCATCGGAGTAGACCTTATGTATTGAATATGGTCCTTCAACTAATTCATCTATTTGATACAGGGAACTCAGGCTCATCAAGTTCGAAGCTGTGACTGGCATAAGGATCTATTAAATGAATCATATTAATAGAACCAAAGAACAATTCTTCATCTGAGGAAGATTCTACCTAATTAGCCTGTTTAGGCTGTTCCATTTAGCGGGGCGGTGCCCGTAGCATTGAAGTAGATGTAAAATGATTTGTCAGAGTCAAATAAAATTTGGTCTTTGACACGATCACATATTCTTCTGATCTCTCTTCTTTCTTTGAATTATGTCATTTCTTTGAGGATTTTCCCTCTGATGGAGAGGTTTTTGCTGTGGTATTCATGGCAAAAGACACAATTGGTTTCTTCAATTGTGTTCGCAAAATGGCATGAGTTCAGTTGATCGTTTTTCTAACCATCCAATCATCATATTTTTGCACATTTTTGTTATTGACTTCTTGCCAATTGCCTTCTTCCTATAGATTTGTACAGTAGCACATGCTACTTGAGTTGAATAACCTTTCAGATTGACTTGTCCCGAGTCCACCATTATTTGTAGGAGGTCATTAAAGACAAAACACTCTTGAATGGGATGCCCCAACATCTGATGAAATGGGAAATAATTGGGACAATCTTCATCTCCTTCCTTGTTTGGCATTTTGGGCCTTGGAAATTGAACCAAATTAGTTTTCAGAGCCGAAATGAAGAAACCAGGAACTTGTTCATTTCAGAAAGAGTAAAGTTTGTTCTTCAAATCCTATTTTTTTCCTTTCATCTCTTTGATCATCTTGAAGAAATGGACTCTATTGTTGATGATCAGGAGGTGGATCCCTTCGAGAAGATGAAGGCCTTGAAGTAGAAGCAGGTACATGTGCCTATTTAATCATAAATATAGCAGTCTCTGCTTTACCCATTCTCCTTCCTGGAGCTGATGGAAATACACGAGCTTTATCCTTAGTCTTTATAAGAGAGTCCTCAATCAGTTGAGTGATTGAAGTAAGGTCTCTAAACCCTCCTGTGTATTTCATAGGGATGAATGGTGTTCGCAACTCATCATGCAAATTTGCCACACAAATTGGCAACAATTCATCTTGAGGGAGTGCTAAACTCAAGGAATATGTTAATATATTCCAGCGAGCAATGAAATATGAAACCCTTTCATTATCCCTTTTCTTACAATTTTTAAGATAAAAAACAGTTGTCTTTGGAAATGTTCAGCTGAATTGAAGAAGGAATTGTTGACGAATATCCTCACACCTAGAAATTGATCTGGATTGCAAGCTTTTATACCAGGGAAAAGCAGGCCCTTGTAATGAATGTAAAAAACACCTGAGATTAACTACTTCTTGTTGTTGATGGGTTCCCATCATAGGATCACAACGAGAAACAAAATGTGTTAAGTGTTGCTCTGGGTCTCTCGAACCATTAATGATTGGGAATGTGGTACTTCCAAAATTTGATGGGGGAGGAATTGCGTCTACCCATTCAGGGTAAGCTCTCTTCTCCGGTTGAACCGATGCACACTTTCCTTCCATAGCTTCCAACCAATATTTTAATAACTCAATGGTAGTCATTAAATTTTGAGAAACATATGGTTGATCTTGGACATGTGCATGTGAAATAACTGGAGCATGGATAGGTGTGGCGACTGGGACTGCCACTGATGGTAGTATTGCGGGTTTCTATTGCGTATAACCCATAGGATTATACCTCTGGGGGTGTACTGGTAAAGGAGGATACTCATGATCCATCTTAGTAGCCGCAACAAATTCGCTTGGCTGACTGACACCAGCACGCTTATAAGGAAGACTACTTTGAAGTAGTTATGCATTCTACATCCTTAATTCCTCCATCTATTAGTCTTGTTGTGAGAATATTTTCTCTAATGAGAGTGATTGTCCTTCTCCAGAGGAAGGGTCTGTAATCTGATTCTTCCATTTTACTTTTTTGGATGCCTTTAGGAGAGGGTGAAGATGGTTATTTGAAGGAATACCTAGATTCTGGATGAGCCTTTAATTTCTTGTACGCACACCTTCTTCATTTGGGTCTGTGTGTACAACTTCTTGAGAAATAACTTCCTCATATGATCCCTCTGAGTGATCCTCATCTGGGGGATCATCAACAACGGAATTGATGACATTAATAGATGCATAGCATTTCATCTTATTTATCAGCATTTCTGCGATATTGTCTTTTTTCATTCCTTGTTGAGACACTACCTTTTGCTGATTTTATCCCCCAGGTACTTCTTGACGTACCATAATTTGGAGGGAATATCCTGATAATTTGGCTCTCCGTTCCTCTTGGGAATTCTCCCCTAATCGAGAGAAGACTGACATTATTTGTTGAAGAGATTTGGGATTTGAAAAATTATCCAGTCCGGTGGACTGGGGTTGTTCCTGTTGTTCCTGCTCAACTACTCGATTCCTATTTGTTGATTCTGAGGTTTGGGTTAAAAGAGTCCCCAATCTGGCAAGATAGGGTGGTTCATGAGTTTCTATATATGAGAACTTCTTAAATTCTTTCCTGATCTTATGGACATTAGTCTGTAAATTGGCTGGATGCATTAGCCTACATCCACTCTTATCACCCGGATCAAAAGACCGTTGGATGATTTTTGACACTACTGTCACTTGATGATATGCAGGCTCCAAACGAGAATCATGTTCAAAGTTCTCGTTTTCCTGATACAAAATTAATTCAACAACTTCTTCTCTGTATTCTTGATTCTGCGATGAACTGGTCGAGTCATGTTCTTGAGCAAGCCTTTGATTACAAACAAAGCCAATTGGTTGTGGTCGACCACGGGCAATGACATTGCATGAAACCATTTTCAGCAGGCTTTGCTGACTGTAGAGTACCATGAAATATAGTTCTCCATGGATGCCCAATCCCTTGATATTAATACCAGATGGGGCATTGGCAATTAACCGGCACAATCTTCTTAGTGCTCCAAGGCATGAACACTGAAGGGCTCTCTGCTGCTTTTCAACCATTGGATATCGAGAAACTTAGAGAGATGCCATGTCAATTTGTCATTGTAACCCTTATATTATCTTTACATGATATTGATATTCATCATAAGATAATATTTTCTTTTTCAATTAACAAAGAGTTTTACACATGTTGAGACTAATATCTTGAATACAATCTTTCATCAACATCTTTGGAATGTCATATTGAGAGTCATCCAAAGGCCAAAACATAACTGGAACTTCACATTTCGCCAGATTGTTTCTCATATTCAGTACTTCCTCCTTATCATTTGATGAAGATTATTATACCAGTTTAGACCAAAGCTGGTGCTTCTTTGTTGCATTATCGGATTCAACAAGATCAGTAGATAATTCACTTATCAAACTAAAATATGCATGACTCAGGGGTGGTTCGTAGAATTACCTACACCCCCGGCTATCTTCTGATTGAGAAAGTATTTCACCTGCTATTGGTAAATCATCAGACATGATTGGCTTCACATTTGAAAGTTCCTCAAGATAAGAGGTCTTTCTTATCACTACATTGTCCATTCAAGCAATTTCCAGGAAATGCGAATTACTACTACGTATAAGACTTTTGCAGCTAAATTCATCATCATGGGGAGGACCACCATGGTGAGTTATAGAAAAAGATGAAGCATTTTTTCCAAGATCTTCTGTCCATGAAGAGGGTTATCATGAATCTCATCTAAAAGTGACACTTCAGGATCGACCGAACTATCATGAAGCAAGCCTTCATGAGGAAGTGTCTGATGCAGACCATCAGAATTAATGTTCCTACTATTGGGAACTGAGAGAGTAGAATCTTGAGTTGCAATAGATAATTTTCTGAGCACATCAAGAACTCCAGCATCGAGCATGGCCTTGCTAAAAATTGGCCCTTGATTTCTTGACTGTGCTGGATAGGTCTTTTTCATAGATGCCTTCTTACTCACATTGGGAACAACTTGTTGAAGAAAGTGGATATTATGGTTAGATGTATGTGACTGCTCAGGATAAAGGATCAGGTTATGATGATTATCTCCACTCAAATCAGGTGTATGTGCCTGACATGGTTGATTGTATGATATGGGGGAGTATTTCCCACAACCCTCTTGGATTGGAACAGAGGTGTGTGTCTATTCCGGAGTGAACTGTTGATAATTCACTCCGCTGGTAGGGATAGATTTTCATTTCTTTCCCTATGATGCTTCTGAAGCTGTTATAATATCCTGGATGGAATCCAGAATATGATTAGGGATTTGCGTCTGCTCTTTCACCATCGTCAGAATGTGTTTGGTGATTTCAGCTGTCAGAACATGGATATACATCCATTCCATGCTTGGAGTAGGTGTGTGTTCCTTCTACTATCCTCCTTTTCCTGTCAGTGAATTCTGACAGTACTCAAGTGTGGGGGCAGATAGTTGAGTCTGCCTCATGTTTATCACCATAGCTTTCCATCTGACTTCTCTGGGTGCTACCAATCGAGGCTATTGGTAGGCTTGACCAATACTGGAAGTTGTATGTGCCTGCTGATTGCACTCTGCCGATTGTGGTTGACGATATTCCTTCAATACTGGCAGATGAGACTGTTGGCAGGATTGATTAGTGTAAGCAGGTGTATGTGCATGTTCACTAGTTTTCAACACATTGGGTTGGCGGGCTTCATCGTATATAGTCAGAAGAGCCTGATGACTAGCTTATGACTTATAAACAGGTGTATGTTCATGTCTATAGTACTCTAATAGAATTTCCTGGTGGGATTGGCATGTTACTACCAGATGAGTCTGCTGGGTAGCGGAATTAAAACGGACAGGTGTGTGTGCCCGCTCGTTTCTTACCACCAAGTTAGGTTGGTGGACTCCTCCGGAGATGGCATAGATAAGAACCTGCTCTCTGTTGACCGGTCGTCACCTCTGGTGTTTCATCTTTCTTGCTCTGGATTGGGGAACCTGAGTCGAATGCCTGGAGATGACACCCTCATCATGTTGAGAGCGCACTGTGGCACGAGTCTGGCATCGATTGTTGGTGGGAACCCTCGGGAAGGACTCATGTTTCCTTGAATTAAGCCTTGAGTTACCTTCTCATTCACCTCCCCAGAATATGGGTGGGAATGGTGATTGTGTTCCGGGGATAACGACCCGAAATGGTTGGAGACGTTGGTTACCAATGCCTTCTTCTTAATCGATGGCCATCTGTGTCCGGATGACCAGGGTGAATTATTGACTTGGAGGGCTTGTCTAGTGGCCTCCAGAGTTGCAATAGTACCATTTTGATAGTATTCCTTGACCAGCGCATTTGATACCCAGCGTTGAAGACACTGAGTTTGTGATGTCATCCTCAGAGCAGACGACGATCCAGCAGGAGTAACAGTAGAAGCATTCACAACAGAGGTATTCAAAGGTGTAACATAAGAGAATCCATTTCTTTAATGCATAAGATCTTGGAAAAGAGTGCATGTTTTATATAAAAGACTTAATCAAGATATGTTCGGCTACTACTTCTTTTGGATGAGCTCATATGATATTGATTGTTTTGTTGGCCCTCTCATTGAGTTTAAATAGGGGTCTAACAAATAAGAGAAACATCATTTTAACTTGGTTATGGATTCACATCGTGTTCACCATTTTTTGTTTCCTCTAGAAATGGGAATGAACTCATTGATCTTATGTTCAAAAATTTCAAGTGATTTCAAATGGGTTTGTTCGTAGAAACGGAATCATCCAATGATTCCATATCCATTTGGACCTACTTATCTAAGGTAGGTGATCATTAGTTATGAACCAATGAGGCTTAAGAATTTGCATTGGTCGAGAGGATGGGAGGTCAGACTCATTACAGCTTTTTTAGGGGAATTATTGTCTACTCCAGGACTGTATTTATAGATTTATGTTATGTTCATGAATCCTTATTAAATTACCAATTATGAAAATGAGCTTTCCTTTAGATCTGACAATCGATGATTAATATGTATGAGATTTAGATATTCTTTTATATTTATTCAAGGTTCTTCATCAATAAAGAATCATCTATATTTGTTAAGGATTCTTAGTGAATCGTATTCTTCGACACATTATATAGAAATCTCTTTGTCATTATGATAGTCATACTAGTTTTAAAGCCACTCAGCGGGGCACTTGAAGTTTATTGTCATTCAGAAGGACATAGATTATTTCAGAATTGTGCTCGTACCTGAAGGTGGGATACCTACGTAACCATTGTTTTATAAAAGGAATTCGAAACCATGTAGATCGAGTAAAGAAGTATCTGGTTTATGCATGATTGATGGCTCAAAAAAAGATGTCATAATTACTTTAACACTCTAAGCTCACGTGAGTCATGCTCGGTGTGAGAAACAAGAGGTATTGGTAAAACATGACAATATTTCCTTGAAGGATGAAATTATAAGAAATGATGTGAGGCTTATGTATGTATGAGTGCCCAGCTCGATGAATATTAGGATTTACATCAGGGAAGAAACCCGAGAACACGGTCCATAAAGGTAAATGTGCTTTATGGAAATTTAGATAATTAACTTAGGACTTAATCCTAAGAAGGATGCCCAAATTAGAGAGGACTTATGATTGGGTTTCACTCCTGAAAAGGATTCCCATATCAAATGTAAATTATGAGTAGATATGATAAATTATGACTAGATATGATAAATTATGACTGGAGCTTACTCTTAAAGAAGAGGCGAAGGTTAAAGGGAATTATGACTAGGGCTTACTCTTGAAAAGGAATCCCAGGTTAAGGGAATTTGGATTTTGGGAACCTAGGGCTTACTCCTGAGGAGGATTCCCATACTTAAGGGGACTTGAAGACTGTAGCTTACTCTTGAAAAGGTGGCCCATGTTAGGGGACTTGAATACTGGGGCTTTCTCTTGAAAAGGAGGCCCATGTTAGTGGACTTGAAGACTAGGGATTACTCATGAAAATGAGGCCGAGGTTAGGGGACTTGAAGACTGGGGCATACTCTTGAAAAAGAGGCCCAGGTTAGGGGACTTGTGGCTTACGCCTAATGAGGATCCCCAAAATTGGTATTTTGAGATTGGGACTTACCCTTGAGAAGGAGGCCCAGATTAATATCCTCTCATCTTTAAAGGATGAAGTTGAATGAATTAAATATCTAGCCTTAGTGACATAAAGAAATGTAAATCACTAGGTTTGGGGAAATTTTCCACATAATTCCTTTCAGATAAGCAACCCAATAAAAGAACCATTCCATAAATGTCTTTGAAGAGGGTTCTGAGGGCTAAATTTTGAAAACGGCAGGTGGATTTGAATAAATCAAGTGAATAGGAGGGAGGGGAACCCAAAAAGAGAGGGGTGTGCAAGTCCTGCATGGAAGCTCAAGTCCTGGTCGCACAAATATACTTGCACGACACATGGGTACTTGCGCGATGGTCAACCCTTAGGGTAATACTTGGGTGAGACTTGGCTCATGCCCTTAGTATTATCCCTAAAGGCTTCCAAAAGTGTGGCGTGCAAGTTTTATTGAAGGGATAAGGCGACGCGCAAGTGTGGAAATTTCCCTTAAGGGCTGTCCACTTAGGTGCACAAGTGTTGATGAGTTTCAACACTTAGGCCTTGTTTCCCCTGTTTAAACATCCATTCTAGGTAAGAAATTACATTAGAAGTGTTCGGAAGGAATTGAGAAGAGACTAGGATGCTGAGAGCTCGAATCTGAGTTTTAGAATTTTTTCATCCTAAAATGGGGGGCCCACAAGGGGTATTTATAGGCCAAGGAAGACCATGGGCGAAATTCAAAGAGGGAATCATGCAAGTATACTTGCGCGACCATGGTGAAACTTTTGTGACCCAAGTGGGAAGAAATCCCTCTTCATGCCTTTGTCGATTTTTGATGTTTTTTCAAAGTATGAATCACTTTAGACTAAGGTATTTCCCTTTTTCAGTCGTTAGACTTTCTGACAGAAAGGAGCGTCAACATACACACACGTAGATAATCAAATCTCATATAGAGAAGAACACTCACCCCATAGTCATATCAACCAGACCAATGGTTATAAGACATGTCAAGGTTTACTGAGGCATACTAGGGATCCTCACTCTTACCAGTCACATTCCACTACTCAAAGGTTGCTAATTCTAAGTACCAAGTAAATTTATTGCATCCCTGAGAGGGGTAGGGTTGAATTAGTGATACACTTTTTGTTCTATGTTTCTTTTCTATTGAAACAACCTTCGCCTCCAGTTAAAGATTCAGTTTCCTGCTGATAAAAAAGTCAAACACACATCCACATGAACCTAGATGTTTATAAGGTTCACTATTAAATAATAATATATATGTTCATGGTATGGTTTGGAAATGATCCAATACTATAAAATCCACTTGAAAATAATCCTTAAATTACAATGAGTAGGATGTACCCTTACACTCGTGTAGCACTATGAAACAATCCCACTAGTGCGTGTACACCCTCTTAGAAAAATAGGGAAATACAACCTCTATGTACCAAATAATATTACCTATGCTTCTTTTCTGTTGAAAAAATGTATTCAATTAAAATAAAATTATTCAATTCCTTATCTAGAAGAAAGGTAAGAACCACATATACTTTGTTTCATAAAACTCAGTCTGATTTTTTGGGTACTGATTCTCCCAGTCGGATTCCTCTGTGTATGATTCATCCAAAAAATTCCTCAAGTATGATTTTCTAATAGAAAACAGTAGAAATTAATTAGAACCACATTAATACTTGAGCATGATAAAACCCAATATGATTCTTCCTTAGTCCAGAAATATTCAATAAGGAAATATCCATTACATAAAATACTATTTCAATTAATTCATCCTACTACCAAAATCATCTAAATATAATTGACAAGATGAATATGATGATATGATAAGTATGAAAAATTCAAATTACAAAGATCATCTAAATAAAATGATCACAATATTGTATCTTCTCTTTCGATTTCTCTATCAGAACATCTTTAGTACAAGATCAATACGAAGACTTCCTCTTCTCTCCAGAAATGCAGAGCTTCTCTCTCCACTATGGTTAATATTAATTTGTAATTAGTCAAGTATAATGT
Source organism: Viscum album (assembly GCA_963277665.1). Taxonomy (NCBI): domain Eukaryota; kingdom Viridiplantae; phylum Streptophyta; class Magnoliopsida; order Santalales; family Viscaceae; genus Viscum; species Viscum album. The sequence continues at coordinate 192,346,142 of OY728157.1, read as the reverse complement.
AATTTTTTCCTTTTATAGCTAACCCACAACTGTTTTTTTTGGGAATCACAAAAATCATTCCCTCTCGCACAAATTCACTCAAAATTTAATTTCCCCTAAAATTTCAGAATTAATTTTGACTTCATCAACTATTCTCAATTATTCTTGAAACTTATACAATCTTCATATATTCTTATATAGAATCCAATTTCAATTGTCAGTATAATTTCAATTGCTGAGTCAGATTATATCCTTATGATTTCTACAAAACAATGCTATGTTCCAATTGAATGTGATTGAATAAATAAAATTATCCTCTTGAGATATAATATTTCATTTGAATTACAGGTCCCCCCTTGAAAATTCAATCGTCAATCTCCACTTTCTTTAGCACCTCATTCAAACAATGTAACTCAACCTTTTTGAAATGTTTTACTACATTATTGATCATCCTCTTCACATATTCTCTTGACACAATTGAAAACATAAATTCATTTATAAACCTATTCTTTTATTATGATTGACTTCATGACATTGAATTTTTTGAGAAATAGATTTAGCATCATATAATTTTATTTGGAAATTATTGTAACTTTCCATTCAATCCGGATTATTTTTTTCATCTCAACCCAAGTATGATATTTTCTGAATACAACCGGTCCAGATACGATCATCAAGGATATGATCATTTTGGGTGCGATAATTTTGATATTGATCTATTCCTTCATGAGCCTTACATCAATCTTTCTGATATTGATCATTCTGATATTGATCATTTCAAGATTAGTCATTTTGAGATTGATCATTATAAGATTAGAGATTCTAATAATGATCATTATGGGTAGGAAATGTTCATGTCCTATCTGATGGAAAACAAGATTCTATAGTAAATCAGAAACACCTTTTCAATCAATACCTCCTTTTAAATCAATACCACATTTTCCATTAATACCACCATTTCAATCAATTCCACCTTTTTGAACAATACCACCTTTTTTATCAATACATACTTTTCGATCAATATCGATAAAATTACTTTATTTTCGATCATTAAGTAAGGGGGTGATGGAAAAAAATGCTATAGTAAATCGACATCACTATTTCAATCAGCATCCCCTTTTATTTTCTTCCACCAGGATCCGGTTGTTTTGAAAATCTGTTGGTATCACTTCTTTCTATCTTCCACCTAGATACAATAAATCAGGATATGATGTTTTTTAGATTTGAAACATCTATTTCACAATCCAATTCTTTCATCAAGCCTTCATCACAATTTCCCCATTCAACACAAGATTTATGTAAAATAAGAATCATAATAGTAGTGTCACATTTAAAACATCATATCCATACTGACCCTGATTCTCTTGAAATACCAATACTTCTTTCAAAACACCTTATTCTCATTACGATGGACTGTTATAGTGAGGATGATTCTTTACAAAACATGATGAGTCTTATTTTTATCAATCCCATAGTGAGTTTGATTTTTACCAATCCCACGGTGAGTTGATGTTTTACAAATCCCACAATGAATCTGATTTTTATCAATCCTACAGTGATTAAAATTTTTATCAATCCCACAGTGATTCCTATTTTTATCAATACAATAGTGAGTTTGATTATTTTCAGTACCAAACCCAAACATCATCTTTCTCAACATTGTTTCTTCCTTTCGGGATACTGATAGATTGACAACAAATAAAACCAAAGCACATCTTGGTCCTAACAATATCCCCCTTTGTATTTTTGTCAATACCTACTTCAAACACTTTAATATTCATAAAAATCATGAGTGGTATAGTTTCTTTTCTTTCTCCCCATATTTCTTTCATATCTTACACTTTACTTTATCTCTCCCCCTTATTGAAAATCAAATTCATGAGGAAATCATGATAAGTTTCTCCCTTACTGTAAAATGGTCTCCATTTATTGAGGTTGTGACTTTTATTCAACATGGGTATCACATGATTCTCTTAACAAAAAACCTTTAACTAAACAACTCTATGTCTACGTGGGTTATCCCGGTGTAGAAAATAAGAGTTTATAATCAAGGTGATCAATGTTTTCCATAACACAAAATTCATGTAATAACATTTCCAACCTTCTTCTAAAATTCTCATGACTAGGGGAAAACCTTGAAAGAATTTGTTTCAGATAAAAGTAACTTTCACCCATCTCAAAAAACACGTCATAAAGTTCATGTGTATAAAAACAAAACTTTTCAAAACAAAATTTTGGAACCTAATTACTTTCTTTTTCACGAATATTAGAAGACTCATTAATTACATGTTTCTTATTTACACTCCTTAAATTCATTATAAGTTAGAAAACGTATACAAAGATATTGGGAATAAGGAGGAACCTCTATTGTTCCATAGAAACAAAAAACGGACTGAGAGTCCTCTCTCAATTTTTATTTTTTCTTCTGGTTCCAGACATTTTATTACACATGATTTATTCCTTCTATTCATCCTTCTCAAATTTTGTAACATCTTATTTTTCATCTGTAGAATATTTTGATGAGGATGTAGAATATTCTTAATCATTAGAGAAATATTTTTTTCAATCTATATATAATGTTTTACTCATGTCTATCTTTTATTATGGAAAGATAGTTGAATAGATTTTGATATCATGCCTCACATTCTCATATTCACAATCTATTGATACTGTTATGTTAACATTTCTCATATCTTCATAAGTCTTCTTCTTAATCTCTTCTTTTAGTTTCTTTCGTACATCCTCTAATTTCCTGTCCAAGTCAATGTGTTCTGGCCAGAAAACTAAGTACTATATCTTTTGAAACTTAGCAGTTCTGTCTTTAATAACATCCAAAACATCTGGATTTTTTGAATTGATAAGAATATTTTGTTGTTATGTTAAGAAAACAATAAATCCTTTCTCAAGGTCTCTATGTTTCCCACACCTTTCACAAATTGTTTCCAATGACTTGATCAAATTTTCAATCTATAGATGATTATTCTTAGATTTCTTCAACACAACCTTCTTAGTATTCTTCTATTGAGAGAATTGACTCCCCCTCAAACATTTCCTTCCATATCATGTAGAATAATAGTAGTGTTTTTGGTTGAACCAACAAGTATTCTATGTATTTCCAAATCCACCACAATAACATAAATATCCATAAAATTAGTATTTTCCTCTGAAACTTCCTTATTGACTAGAACTATGAATACATTTCTCAGAAACATTATTATCTTTCTTTTCATAGCCACAACCTTTTTGTTATCAATCAAATTCTTCATTTTCTTTTCTATATTATCCAAACTATAAGTATTAGAATCCTCTATGAGTTAAGAATGTTTTAAATGTTTTTTGGACATAGGGTTATTTGTGACTTCTAAATTCCCCACCTTGTTGGTCTTGGCCATATTCATAACTTTCCCATATTTCTTCTTTTCAAAAACAATTCCATTCTTATTGTAACCCTATGAAGGAAGCTTTTGTTTATCCCTGATATGTTTCTCATTCTAGTAAAATTCTCTAACTTTAGTGATGGTGTTTTGGACACTTGTATTTCTCAATTCATCTTCAGATAACATTTTTTTGACAAGTCCAAACTCTTATTCCTTTTCCTTCAGATTAACTTCCCAATGATAATTATGATTATTTTCTTCTTCAATATATTTCTTCAAATAGTCAATATCATTCTATATATTCAATTTATCATCTACAAAACATCTTGGAAATATTGTTGAAGAACATTAATCTTCCAAATTTTTGTTTTGTTTTTCAAGCATTCTGATCTTTCTTAAGAATTATTTCAACTCTTCTTTCAAATGCATCTCAATTTGAGTATCTTCTTCATCAAAACTGTTGATTCCGAATTCTTCATCATTCATGGTTTCAATAAATGAATTTTCCCCCACATGCCCAATTGAGTTTTTAGATCCATATTTACATTATTCTTCTTCTTCAGAACAAATACTTTCATTGCTAGAATAACATTCCTCATTAAATATTTCAATAAACACGTTTTATTCACCTTCATTTGTAACAACCTCACTATAATATTCCTTGTATAAAAAGTCAGGGCTTTTGATTTTGGAAAACGTCTTATCTTCCCTCATGGAATAGAATTTTTCTGTATCACCCTTTTTCCTCCAAGATCTTATAGTCCTTCTTTATTCTTCTTCACTTTATTATTCATAACTTTCTTCTTCGTTACCACTTTTTCAACAATTGGAAACAAAATTCCAAATGGATCCATAACCAAAAAATTTAAAGGGATGTTTTCTTTTATACCTTCTGGTACCTGTTTTCTCATTTTTAGAAAGCAACAATAAAATATCATTATGATTTTTACATACCTCATTTTTAGAGTTATAATCACAATCTTCTTATTCAAAAATAATCTTCTTTGACTTTTCAATCTTCATAGCCTTGAAATACATTTCTCTATCAACTTTTTCCCCCTCTTTGTAGTCTTCTCTCTTCTCGTTTCCCATTTAATAAGATAAATATGAAAATAATCAAGATATAATGTTTCAAGATCATTATCTTCCTATGAATAAACTTTTGCATTGAATTTTTCATGTAGGATTATCAAGATCTTTTCAACCATAGTAGAAGAATCCATATTTTCACCAAGACATCGGAGATTATTCAATGTGTCATTAACATTATTAAAGAATTACCCAATAGGTTCATGCTCATCTATGTTGAGATCTTCATACTTAAATCTCCATATTTGTAACTTTTCCATCTTCACATTTTTATTTCATTCATATCTATTTTTCAATTTATCCAATATACCTTTGGTTCTGGAAACAACGTTGACTCTTAAGAATTCACTTTCATAAAGTGATGAAAATATAACATTCTTCTCCCTTCCATCATTCTCAAGATGATTCTTATCAACAGGTGTAAGTGGAGAATTATCCTCAATGGGTGGAAACCCAACTATTACAACTTCAAGAACCTCATAACTAATAGACATAATATAAGGTAGTATTCTATCCTTATAGATATCATAATTATTTCAATAAAAGATCATAATCCAATTATTGTTCACACAACTCAGATTATCCATCATAACTTCTTCTTCAAATACTACAACAAAGAATAAGCGAAGGGAACCAACCCTTTGATACTAATTGTAAGTTCCCAGTCAATGTATTGTATCACTTATAGGGGGAGTGGGTGAATTATTGATATTATTTTTCTTTTATGTTTATTTTCTATTTAAACAACCTTATCTTCCTATTAAAGATTCAATTATCTACTGAAACACAAATCAAACACACATCCATAGTAACATAGGAATTTACAAGGTTCACTATTAAAAAATAATAGCTATATCTTTTGTATGGTTTGGAAATAATCCAATACCATATAATCCACTTGAAAGAAATCCTTGGATTACTATGAGTAGGATAAACCCTTGCACTCGTGTATCATTATGAAACAGTCCCAATAGTGCATGTGTACCCTCTTAGAACAATAGGACAATACAACCTCTATGTAACTACTCATGTTACCTGTGCTTCTTTTCAATTCAACAAATTTATTTAATTGAAATAAAATTCTTAAATTATTTACCTAGAAGAAAGGTAAGAACCACCTAGACTTTGTTACAGAAAACCCAGTCTGATTTTTCTGTGTCTGATTCCTTCGAGTATGATTTTTCCAAAACAATTCTTCAAGTTTGATTTTCTGATAGAATACAATAGAAATGAATCAGCACATCTTCAATATCTGAGCACGATAAAACCTAGTATAATTCTTCCTCAGTATATAAATATTCATTATAAAGATACCCATTATGGAAATTCTCATTCCAATTAATTCATCATGATACCAACATCATCCGAATACAATTAATAAGATAAATATGATGATCCTGTGAGTTTGATAAATTCTGAGTACAATGATTATTCAAATACAATCGTCACAATCTTGTCTCTTCTATTTTACTTCTCCATTGGTACATCTTCAATACAAGATCTATATGAAGACTTTCTACTCTCTCAAGAAACTTAGAGCTTCTCTCTCTACTGCGGTGAACTCCACTTCATTGTCATTCAAGTAAAATGTACTTTTTTCTTTTTATAGGTGACCCAAGATTGTTTTGGTAGGAATCCAAAAAATAATTCATGCTCACAAAAATTCACTCTAAATTATATTTCCCTTGAAATATACGAATTTATTTTGAATTTATCAACTCTTATCGATTATTCTATAAACCTCTAAAATCTTCACCTCTTCTTCTCCAAACTCCCATTTCAATTACCATCTTGATTTCAATTGCTGAGTTAAATTATCTCATGTTTATTTCTTCAAAACAAAGATATGTAAAACTTGACTATGATTGAATAAATACACTCCTCCACATGAGATACAATCATTCTTTTGATTGAAAGGTTCCCCCTTGACAAGATCCCCCATTACAATTCATTCATTAATCTTTAATTTCTTTAGAACCTCATCCAAACAGAGTAACTAAACCCTTTTGAAATGATTTACCACATTTTTATCATCCTCTTCACATCTTCTCTTGAAAAAATCGAAAACATCACTTAATTTATACGCTTTTTCTTTTATCATGATTAAATTCATGACTTTGAATTCATTCAGAAACACCTTTAGCATCATCTGATTTTAATTAGATAGTATTGTAAATTTCCATTCATTCATGCTTCTTTCTTTTCATCTCAATCCAAGTATAACCTTTTCTGGATAAAAATACTATAGAAATGATCATCTTGGGTATGATCAATTTGGGTATGATCATTTTGATGTTAATATTTTCCTTCATGGGATTGATATCAATCATTATAATATTGATCATTCTAATATTGATCATTTTGATATTGATAATTCTAAGATTGATCATTCTTGAGATTGATCATTATGGGGTTGATCATTATGATATTGATCATTCTAGGTATGAAACGTTTATGGCCTATCTGATGGAAAACAAGATGCTACAGCAAATCCGTACCACGTTTTCATTCAATACCGCCTTTTCAATCAATACCACATTTTCAATCAATACCACTATTTCAATCAATACCAACTTTTCGATCAATACCACATTTTTTATTAATACTACCTTTTAGATCAATATAAATATGATTATCCTGATGTTGATCTTTAAATAAAGGGTTGATGGATAAAAAATGTTATAGTAAATAGTTATAACTATTTTAATTGGAATCACCTTTATTTTTTGTTAACCCGGATACGATTGTTTTGAAAAGAAATCAGTATGACTTCTTTGTCTTTACAAACAAGATACGATAAATCTGGATATGATCTATTTGTCTTTGTAGTTTCTCTTTTACTCTCCCTTTATTCCATCAATCTTGCATAACATGTTCTCTATTCAAATCATGATTTATATGAAATACAAACCAGAAAAGCATCGTAACATTTAATACATCATAGTCCTGATGACCTTGATTCTCTAGAAAAACCAACACTTCTTTCAAAACAACAACTTCTCATTATGATGGACTATCATAGTGATTCTGATTCTTTACAAAATATGATGATTCTGATTTTTATCAATCATAAAGTGATTCCCATTTTTATCAATCCTACTGTGTGTCTGATTTTTATCAATCCCACAGTGAGTCTGATTTTTATCAATCCCATACCTAAACATCATCTTTATCAACATACATTATTCCTTTTAGGATACTGATCAATTGAAAAAAATACAACCAAAACACAAATTGGTCCTAACATTAGGCACCTATACTCAAAGACACTACATTTACGTAATTCACTCATAACTTTCCCCTTAAGATTCACGTATCTCAAGAAATATATTTATCATCCTGAACTCAACCATCGGTGGATGAGGCATCAAGCCACTGTAAAAGAGTTCTTAGTAGCCCTTATCACTTTATGCAGTCCATTTGTAGAAATTGAATTTTTTATTAAACAATTTATATAATTTTAACAATATGATCACCCTTAGTGGTGAGATCACACATATGACATGCCATATAAAACATGAATAGTACCATAATTGAAATAAATAAGGACCAAATTACTCAACTATGATGTTATTCCCTTTGAATCACCACTCTAGATCACTCAATTAGGTTCATCTAATCTCAATCATCTATCAATCATCATTACAAGGCCCTAAATCAATCCAAAACATCCAAATTAATTAATTATAATTATTTATAATTTATTAAACAGTCAAAAACTAATTATTCAATTTAGTACGAAAATCTATAAATCATAAAAACTAATTGGGGCATAAAAACTCTCTGAAACTTCAAGCAATGGGGTATGACCCCCTTCTAACATGCTCTAGAACATAAAAAATGAAAAATTCCCAATTCAACTACTTGATTTAACATTCAATTTCATCCAAATTTTCCATAAACCCAAAATATTTACGTATTTTCAAATTCATGAAGTGGAACTGCATTCCACAATATCAATAAATCATCTCAAAATTTCTTCAATATGATCCACATAAAATCCCTATTATTTTTGCTGAAATCTTCACTAAATCCCTAGCTAGAGATGACTGAAATTTGTAGAATCAAGAGAAATCAAGAACAAAAAGAGGTAGAAAAATATATTCAACATTGATTGTAGCACCCAAATACTTTACAATATTTTCCTATTATGATAAATTTAATTTTTTTAATATCTTTCATTACACGCTACAATTACATTCTTTGATGGCTTGCGTTACACGCAACACTATATTTTATTGAATATAATTAATATTAGCAGTTAAATTTTTAATTATAAATAAGATTAACTAACATCTTAAAATAAATGGTTTATTTAATTTTTTACCAATTAATTAGAAATAAATATAAAAAACAATTGAATATTAAGTAACTGTTATTATAAAATACACTTTTTATGCACTAAAGGTGTTTTATCATCATATATTAAATTCATTACTATTAGTGAATGATCTAAATTAAATTTATATATTATATATTCAATTAATTTTTTTGACATTCATAAAATTTATTTTGTAGAAATAAGATAATAACCAATCCAAATTTATGCATAAAAGGCTATGTATTTCAAAAGGTAGTTTTACTGCCTTAAAATAGTGAATTTGTTTTAAAAGTAAATTTTAACAATTTTAAAAATATTTTTGAAAAAATAAAATTTATTTTTAAAATAAAATTTTCATATTTATTTTAGAGTAAATGTTAAATATTTTTTTTGAGAAGTTTCATTTTTTGATGAATAGTGAAAACATGGAATTTTAACTGAAAACTACATTTTCGTCTAAATAATTTATAATGATAGATTGTATTTTGAATTTTTTTTAAAGTGAAAATAGATCAATTACACATATATTAATACAATTCAGTTCATTTCAATCATTTTTATTTTGAATTTATATATATAAACTTACTAAACATTTGAATATTTTCACTTTAAAAACTAGTTTTGTCGTCCCATCTCCAGGATTAATTTTAAATTAATTTTTGTCACCTATGTGATTTTAATTTTGATAAAATTATTATATATTTTTAATAATCATAATTTATAAATTATAATAAGTTCAAATTAATTTTGGGCCAAAATGAATAAGGAAATCAATTAAAATTAATTACCGTGATTAAGAGAAAAATGAGTTTACCAAGGGACTAAACTTTAAACTAAAGAGAAAAAATGACCCAGAAATTTGTCCAAACCACATTGTATAGACATATTTTTACATTATAACTTGTATTATATATATTTATCTATTATTGGGTATTGGTTACATATATTATATGTTGGTGGAATTCAATCTTTCAATCAATTACAAGTGTTCCACTCGCCCCACTTAAAAAAGGTCTTCCCATATTCGCTCCACTTTACACCATAAAAATACATAAGTTCATAAAATAACTACCCAAATAACTCCACATATTCATTAATATAATCATATAATCATTATCTTGTGTATAAATACAAATTATTATTGGATTAGTGAAAACTTAAGGAGGATACTCAAAAACAAGGTAATGTTCTTCTAAACACATTTTTATTTTATTTCATTCTCCACCTCCTTAAATTTATATTATAACATGATTAAATAGAAAACTATGTATATTATATATAATGATATGTTTTTTTGTCATGTTTTCTACATATAAATTCACACACTTTCAAAAAATTGGTTAAAAAATCATCTTTCGTGTGTACGACGAACTACAGTCTCATGAACCGATGTCATTCATTTTTCCATTTACTCCATTCATGGTTGGAAATAATTATGGATTTATAGTTTATATATGATAAATATTATATTTATGATGTTTTATTTTTTTTAATTATTATATTACATATAACATTATGCTTTAATTTTGGTGGGAATGTGATAACATCACTCATGTGTACGGTGGACTGTCATCTCGTGATGTGATACGACTCATTCATTATATATATAGAATATATTTAGGATTTTTTAATAAGAATATATGATATATATGATATAATAATGATACTGGAGTAATATATATATATAACATTTACTTTTCTTTCATTAAATATGATAAGAAAATGGAAGGATCATTCATGTGTACGTACGGCCCACCATCTCTATGAATGATGTATTTCATTTCATATCCACAATTTTCATGGATTACTTGAAATATATATATATATATATATATACTCAATATATATTATATTTAAATCATGGTGTAAATTCAAAAGAAGGTGAAATCATGATCAGAGTAAGAGGAAAAAAATAACAAGCCAAAACATACTTAATAACAAGGCAATTAATACCTGAAACAATGAAAACAATGAATGATTATTAACAAATGGGTGATAATATTTTATAAAAGGGTCATATATGATATTATAAATATTGTTTTTATTTTATAAACTAATAACATACTTAAAATGACTACACATGTGGTTAATGATTGTTCAGCCAAAAGGAAGCGTAAGGTAAGAGATTTCATCTCAATTTACATTCCATTAATACTTAATTTTTATTATAAACCAGTTACATTTTATGAGGTGAATACATCATTATTAATTTTATTTTATGTTATATTTTGAATTATTTTATCCTAGGGGATTTTATTTTAAAATTACCAACCGTTAAAAGTTATTTTGAAATCTCACTTTCTTTTGTTATTGTTAACTTTATCTTGAAACAATCACTTTACTGTAATATTTTTTCATTATAAGTTACAAATATTAAATATATATGTTATTTTGTAATGGATATGACTATTTAATGAATCATATACAATTTTTAAATATTTTTTTAACATTGAAAATTATTTGATTAACTGGGAAAATATTGATAAAATTGTATCCATTACTTAATAAATATTTAATAAGGAACCTTTTTTATGAATTAAATAAATTATTTGATATATTAATAATTATTTGAACTAGTATCACATGGTTTCAAGATAATTTAAATTAATCTCCTTGATGGATGATGGGATGTATGTTGGGTGTCACTCCTCCTCCACTATAAAAGGCCCACTCACCTCCCACTTCCTAACACCTCTCAAGCCACTTTGGATCAACAAATATCTCCCTGAATAAATCCTCAACATCCATCCCCTCATTATTGATTCCTACCCTTAGATATAAATTCATACAAGGAATAAATTTTGTAAATACCCAAAAGAGTTACCCAAATAATAGGTAACATCCACCCTCAAGTTCTTTTCTTTTATTTTCATTCTCCACCCCTCCATTTTTTTTATTCCATGCTTGTATAACAACACCAGTATCCTAATAATACTAGTATTTTATTATACAAAGGTTTTTAACTACACATGCATTCACTTAAATCTAATGGGTAACAAACATACTATTTATGTGGTGAACTACGATCTCACAAAACAAGGATTGTTCATTTTTTCCTTTACCACCATTAATGGGTTATTATTTTGATTAAATGATTATGAAACCAATATATTTTTGCATAGGTTGTGATATGATTATATGTTTATGATACCCATTTCATTTCATGGGTTTTGATATTATTGTTTGATATTTTTTGGCACATATATGTATGATTTTATTATGAAATGGGTGGGACCTATATCCCCCTCCAATGATTTGGGTAAAGACTTATATCTTATGAGATAGACTAAGATGGTCTTTTGAGTGATCCTTGGCCACTAAGATGGTCATGGGAGTAAACCATGACTACCAATATGGTATGAGAAGTGAACTCATGCTACTAATATGGTCATGGGAGTGAACCATGACTACCAAGATAGTATGGGGTGTGAACCCATACTACCAAGATGGACTTGTAAGCAATTCCTTAACATCTAGGAAAATAATATTATATGATCATGCATTCTCTAAAATTCTATATATTATTCCTGTGTTATTCATTCATGTATTATGTACATTATTTATTTATGATTCATGTCTTATGTACTTCCAAGCCTAATACCATTATTCATGTTTATGATCATATGATATGGAGGGTATGATCTTATATGTTATGATCATGTTATCATACCCATATTCTTGTGTTTATTTTTACATGTCTCCCTTGGTTACCCTTACTCTACATATAATCGCACCCCTTTTTATGTTTCCTTCCCAAGTTATGAAGTTATGTATTAAGTATGATGTTTCTAAGAAGGGTTATAATTATGAAGAACCCGGTGGGAGATAATGTATCTTACTTATGTGCTAGTGTTTATGTTTACTTGTTTCTAAATGAACTAGACTAATATTGTCTTTAGGAATCTGTTTGTTTAATGTTTTAAGTATTCTACCAAAATTTTCTAATGATAATGTTTGAAAAGTGAGTAATGGTTACATTACTAATGATGATGAGACTACAGATGAAATTTGAATGGAAAAAGATATTATGTAATACGATGTGGTAGCCTTGTTAATGGATTAAGTATTAAGTGTAACAGTTAAATTTTTAATGTATTTGGATTCAAGAATTTTTTTTAAATATATAAGTATTTTTCAGTTTAGTTTTTATTATTTTTATTTACAACAACACATTGAAAGGTTCCGGAGGAATAAGAAAAAATTTTAATGGAAAGGTTATGTTCATGTAAACTAAATTATTAAGGGTAAGATAACCCTTAATATGTTTCTTATTTTAAGATAATTTTTCAGGGATAAATATATGTGGGATGCGAATAAGTAAACTAGACAATACTGATTACCTTGGAACTAGTTAAGGACTTATGGACATGTGGTTTATTCTATCATTTATGAATCTTACAAAATTTTTGAATATAAGGAATTGATCCAAAATACTTTGGAATAAGGAAACATTCATTCTTTCAATAAGGAGTTATGGTAATTCAGGTCATTACCATGTTTCAAGAGAATACTTGATGAAGGTATGCACTTGTTTGGAATGTAAAAATCGAGAGGGACTTTGTGGTATTTTTTGGAATCAATGTTAATATGGTTTTTTGAATTTATTTCTAATGTTTTGTATTTTAATATTTCATAAGGGTTATATGGTTAACCATTTGTGAAATTTTTATGTTAAATTTTCGAGGAATTATTTATGTATTGATAATGAATTAAAAACATTAGTTAAAAGGATATTTAGTGATTAACCTTATTCCAAGAATGTCCATAATATTTATTTTGGAAATTATATTACTGTGTTTTTAAAAAATAAAATCATGTATGTCAGGTGAAAACAAATCATGTCCAAAAATGGTTTCCATGTCTGAAGGACGTTAAGGGTTTCATGCCTACCACTAGCCTATATGATGTCCTTAGTTAATGTTTAATTATTTTTTATGAATAAATTTTTATGATGAAACAATATTGTTAGTTATTATTTGTATAGATTAATATATTAAATATATTAATTCTTTATAATATTTAGACACAATTTGTTATAATTTTCATTATTTCATGGCCCTTAAGATCATATAAACGTGTATTTTAGTACTTTAGGCATTAACATTAATTTCTGGACATCCATTTCTTATAGTAATGGATGAATTAGAATGAGATAACAACACAACCTAATAATGAAATTTTTTATTGAAATATATCAAGTAAGTATGTTTCCTTATATTATTGGTCAATAAAATAATTACACATATATAGGATAATGACAAAAAATGAATTGTCAAAAAGCCTTAATTTCTGTTGAATTAATTGCCTTTTAAATCATCCATAATTTATGACATTGAGGGCCTCAAATTTTCTTTATTTACTTGTTTTTTATTGATTACATAAATCAATCCCTATTAATATTTATCCTTTTCATTCATGTCTAATAGTTACTACCAACCTATGTTCTTCTTTGTGGAAACCTAGTTATATGTTACATTGGGTAATCATTATGGTTCCAACATTCCCTTTTTAAGAGAAGTTTTAGTATTCATATTTATGATGTTGTTTCTATGAATAAAAATTTAATTTATTAAACCATTGATTACCTAGATGAATTTCAATCCGTGAACAAGTCTTTCTGATATTATTACATTTTTTCAAAATGCTAATGTTCTGGAAGGTGGGAATTGTAGTAGCTCTATCTGAGACTTCATGGTACTGAGATGCTTCAAAATTACAAGAATCATTCTTAATAAAACTGTAATTTTTGAAGCCTTATGGATTACTCCATTTAATGGATAAATCAAGAGAAATTCTGAGAGGGCATCAAAAATAAATCCTAGACCAGCAGGATATAGAGTTTTTTTAGAGATCAAAATAGTGATATAGTTGAATGTATACATGGACCATGTGGTTTCTCCACTAAATTGGAAGTGTAAATTATGGGGATTATCACTACAGTAAAAATGGAATTTCAAGGGTATTAGAACAATATCTGGTTCGAATGAAATTCCACCACTATTGTGCAGACTATTAGAACATTACAAATTCACCTCCCATGGAATTTGAGGGTGATATAGTCTAACCGCCTTCACAATTTTACATATTTCAACTACATTACAAATCATGTTTATCAGGAATCCAATTATATTAATGATATCCTTGAATAAAAGGGGGAATAAGATGAATTGTACTACTCTAACATTCACCCTACTAATTTAATGCCCCTCATGCAAAATGGAAAATGTAAAATGCCTTTTTTCAAACTATTGTATCTTTACTTATATATTATGAGAGCCATCGTGCTCATTTTTCTCAAAAAACCCCTGTAATTAAATTATTTGTTATGAATATTACTCTATAACTTATGAAAATATATTGTTTAAACAAATATAAGATGATTTGATAATTATAAATGAAAATATAAGAACCTATTGAATATAAATGATATTTTTTTATTTTTATTCTCCCAAAGGTGGTTTGTCTTAAAAAAATAAATTAATTGCAATTATTTAGTTATATTAATGTAATATATATTTTATATATCCAATAAAATATTTTTTATATTCTATCTATTGATTTATAGACATAAGATAAGAACAAAACCAATATATGCATTAAAATATATATTACAATATAGGCATTTTTTCTTTATTATATTGGGGAAACCATTTTAAATCCAATTTTGGGAAATTTTATAGATTCAATATGTAAAAATAAACATAATAGGTTAAATAAAAACATAAAAATTAATTTATAATGATTTTTATTTATTTTTCTATAAGGATAAATTATTTAATGAATATTTAAAAAATACTAAATTATAATTCAAAATTTATTTTTCATCTAGTTTATTTTTTATTTTAAATTAAATAATACATAAATTTTAAAGATTAATCAGAAAAATGTTTTATCAATTAATCCAATGTAGGTCATTGGAATAAATTTCACTTTGAAGTTGAATAAAAAAACATAGCAATCTTTGGAATGTTTTTTCTTTAAAAACATTTATTGTCACATCATCTGTGGGATTGAATTTAAATTTATATCTACAACTTATATGAATGGAATTTGAAAATATTGATTCCATATTTTGATTTAGTGTAAATTATAATTCCTTATAATTTAAACATAATTGTTTACCAAAAATATTAGTGACAATAATTAAAATTAATTACAACAATTAAGGTAAAATTAAGCATGATAATGGACTAAACATTAATCATAAGGGCCTAAATGACCTTGGCACAGCTCCAAGAGACATTTTATGTCCATATTGAGACCATATCCTCAATTTTATATAATATTTTTTATGGGGTCCCATTTTCATGGGGAAAATGTTGGGGGAATTCCCTTTCCCTAAATTTAGAAGAGTGTAACTCCTCCTCTGCTATAAAAAGGCCTCCTCTTCTCCCACTTACTCACACCTCTCATGCCATTTTTTCTATAAAAATATCTGTAAAAATTTCTCCTTAAAATACCTACCATAATCTTTTAAGACTCACCTTGATCATAAATTCATACAAGGAAGACCTTTGGTGAAAACCAAAAGGAGTTACCTAAAGAAGAGGTAACATCATTCCTTTAGCTCTGTTTTTTTATTTTCATTATCCACCCCTAAAGTCATAGTATTCAATTATTGTATAAAATAAGTATCATAAATATACTAGTATGTTTTTATACAATGTTTTATACCTACACTTACACACACTTCCATCTAATGGGTTATGAATATACTATTTATGTTTGCTGCGAACTACCATCTCAAGAAATAATGATTACACATTTTTCCTTTACCACATTTAATGGATGAGAATTATGATTTGAAATATGTCTCTATATGATATATATGATACATAATATTTATTTATGATTATTTAATTATTATATATAAAATATCTTTATACATTCCATTTTGTGTAAATAAATCAATTTCATTTGAGGGAGTGTGGACAAATGTCCCCTCAAAGCGATGTGATTCGTTCACACACTACATGAATTGTATTAAAGATATGTTTACTGAAACTATATGATATATATGAATTAATAATTATATTTTAATAATATTATATATATACATTATTTTCTTTCTTTCTTTCATTCAATATGACATTAAAATAGAAACATTGGTCATGCATACATACAACCAACCATATCCAAGAAAGGTGTATTCCATTTCAAATTTATATATTATAAATATTGATATAAAACACATATAATGAATTTACATTATATTTATATCATGTTTTAAATTATTTAAATCAATATATATGTATAAGGAAATTATGATGCGTACGAAAAAAAGTGAATATTACCCAAAGCGTAACATTAACATGAAATTGTTAACAAGTGGGTAATATATAGTCATAATCAAAAAACATGTGGTATTAGATGTAATAATATTGTCATATAATAGATTTATAATAATATTATATTTATTATACATGAGTTTTGAATGATTATGAAGATATTAAATACACGAGGTAATATAATTTCACCTCACTTTTAATTTCCATGAGATTCAAATTTTATTCACCACCAATTTATTTTGTGTGGTGTGTATACTGACCATGGATGCATTTTAAAATTATTATAATTACATTTATTAGTATTTATTTAATCATTTGATGATATTTATTTCATGGGGTCTATTTTTTAAAAGTTACTAAATCTGTAAAGTACTTTTGGCTCAATTTTCCTTCTTTTAGACACATGCCATTTTATGCATCTATATTTTTCCATGAGGTGTATATAATTCTTTTGATATTTTATATCATGAATATCTCTATATTAATGATATTTAATGATTTATTTAATTTTATTTTCTTACATGTAGAGTATGGTTCAAAGTGACTAAGTGGTAAGAGTTTTTTGAAACAATCTCATCACTATTTGAGATTGTTTATTATTATGCTTCCTTTGATGAAATATTTTGATCCATATCATAATAAACCTCATCAATTTTATTTTTATAATTTAATTCGTTATATATTTATGTATTAGTACCATTTTTCCAATATTTTACACATAAGATATTTCAGAAAGTGATTATAAAAAATCATTACTTTACCTCTCTCTTTGGTCGGAAACATGTGTTTCTTCAAAACCATGTTTTCTAAAAAATGTTTCCAAAAAATTTAAAATATTATCCAATTATATTTAAAAGACATTTTTACCCATGTTTTAAATTTTAAAAAATTTGTTATAAAAATTAATCTTCTTTTTGTTTTCTGATCAAGGCACTTTTGTAAACTTTTTATGGTGCAAAAGGAATTTCTAGCATGTAAGAAGTTACCTGTAATGATTTTCTTGATGCTTCATTTACAAGATAACAATTGTTTTGAAGAAAACGTTTTCCTAATGTTTTCTTAATTATTAATTTTAAATGTTTTTAATGAGAAAGTTTTTTAAATAAAATTTATGTTTAAAAAGTGTTTTAAATTATTTTTAAATATTCCTTTATAGGTTTTCAAAATATTGTTTTAAAAGAAAAGTATTTAAATGATTTTAAAGATTCTTTTATATGTTTTTGAATTATTTTAAAATATAGTTGTTTTCAATATATCTTCAAGATTATTTTATATTTTTTTAAAGATAGTGGTTTTCAAAAAAAAATTCACGATTTCCTTATAATTTTTCAATTTTATTTCGAATTACATAGTTTCCAATAGGTTTTATGTTTTAAAAAGTATTTTATGAAGTAGACATGATATTTTCATTAAGAAAATATTTTAAAAGATATTTAAAAATTATTTCCAGTCTTAAATGTGATCTGTTTATTTTACTCATGCTTTTCTAGGA
The DNA here is from genome assembly GCA_963277665.1 of Viscum album. NCBI lineage: Eukaryota > Viridiplantae > Streptophyta > Magnoliopsida > Santalales > Viscaceae > Viscum > Viscum album. Next base: position 192,327,596 of record OY728157.1, on the reverse strand, counting down.
AATGATCTAAAGGTTTCATTCATATTCTTTCTCTGAAATTTTTATGCTTGATTTCAAGGTCTTTGTGAAACATATTTATCTTTCACAGGTTATATATTTATGAAACCTGTTATATATTTATTAAATCAATTTCTCTTTCCTGGGATATGATTTTGATGAAATTATTATTAAACAATTTTTTTAAACAGGTTATGATATGATTACTTGTTTATGATACTTATTTTATTTCATGGGTTATGATATGATTTTTAATGATTTTTTTGCACATGTGTGTATGATTTCATTTTGAGATGGGTGGGAACTATATATCCCTCTAATGTATTGGAGAAAGATTTATATCTCTTAAGATAGACTAAGATGGTCTTGGGAGTGAACCTTGACTACTAATATGTCCATGGGAGTGAACCATGACTACCAAGATAGTATGAGGAATAAAATCATGCTTCTATGATGGCCATGGGAGTGAACCATGACTACCAAGATGGTATGGGGAGTGAACCCATACTACTAAGATGTACTTGGTAGTGATTTATTAACTACTATAGAAATCATATTATATGCTTCTGTATTTTCCACAATCCCATGTATTATTCCTATATTATAATTTCATGGATAATGTTATTTATTTCTATTTTATTCTTATCTTATGGACTTCAAAGATTTATTCCATGATACATGTTTATGGTCTTGGGATATGAAGAGTATGATATTTTAATGTTATTATCATGTTCTCATAGCCATGTTCTCATGTTAATTCTTACATTTCTCCCTTGTTTACCATTACTGAGCTTCAAAGATCACTCTTTTTTATGCTTTCTTCCCTAGGTTATGAAGATATTTATTCTGTATAATGTTTATAAGAAGGGTTCTAGTCGTGAAGAAGCATGTGAGAGAAAATGTAGCTCACTTAAATATAAGTATTTATTCTTCCACGCTTATAAAGGAACTATACTAATATTGTATTTGGGAATCTGTTTGTTTAATGTTTTAAGTATTCCACAAAATATATGTAATTTTATTGTTTTAAAAGCAAGGGTTGCTATTTTAATTAAACCTTATTGGCCATTTGAGATAATAAATATCTTTTTTTTCTTTTCCCTGGGATATGAAGATGAATTATCAGAATGATTTTCAAGAATGTTGATCATTTTCTTCTGTTATGTTTTAGTTTCTCTTCCCAGTGTAATATGGGTATCATGTATGTAATATGTTATCCCAAAACTACAAAACTATTCGGTCCTTTGAGATTTGAATCTTGTATCAATTCCAATTTAATAATGTAATGCATCATCTTTGGGATACTGGGTTTGGTGTCATTATAGTTGGTATCATAGGATATTTAGTAGAATATATGGGAACTCGATTTAAAATAACATAGATTAGGGAACATAACCCTAAGATTGAATTTGAGGATAATTATAGAAGAACATCCTAATGTTTTGGTAATTTGGAGATTATGAGGGTCTTCCTAGAATTATATCCCAGTAAAGATACTACATGTTGATGTGGTTCTAGAACATATATTCCTAGGGGTAATAACTCTGAAAAGTGTGCATCGGCCTTGATTCAATTATAACCAGGTATATCACAATGATCCTTACTGTGCACCTAGTTTGACACTCCACGAGAATATCCTTAGGATAATTAACATTTTAAACAAACCAATATGAAGGATAAAAAATTAAAAATATCCAAAAGGAAACCAAAGTTTATCATTATGAGATTAACACTGCATAAATTTGTAACTTATGTTGAGAGTTACACAATATTTGGAATTATAAATTATGATTAAAAATTCATAATTTTATGGGATAATTATCTATATGTCATTTTTTATAAATGTAATCTGGAAGGAAGACCTGTATAAATAATTATAGACAATGTAGATAATTCTCTTCTAAGGAAACCAATAAAACTGGTATTGGAATAGATCAAATTATGGATATATTTGGGAATCTTAATCAGGTGATTAAAAATAACCTTTCCTAGATGGAGAAACCTATTACATAGTGAGATTCTCCTATGCTAGATCACTTTATGATATAGAAGCCTCAATTGTTTAGTGGGACTACTAATCCAATTGTAGACGAGCAATGGATTTCTTCTCTAGGGAAGATATTTATGGATTTGGGATGAGGAGAAAATGAAAAGGTTTTACTTTCTATGTATTGTCTCAAAAGAAATGTTGATCAATTGTGTTCATTGATCCAGAATACTAAAGAGTAAGAAGACCTTGAACTCAAGGAATTATAAAAAACACATAATCATATAATATGATTTCCATATTAGTCAAGGTATCCCTGCTAAGTCCCTCCTGGTAGTATGGGTTCACTCGCCATACCATATTATTAGTCAAGTTTCCCTCCCATGGCCATCTTAGTAGTGAGTTTACTTTTCCTATCATCTTGGTAGTCATGTTTCTCTCTCATGGCCATCTTATTATTCAAGGTTCAATCCCAATATCATCTTAGTATATCTCATGATGTATAAATATTTACCCAATGCATTGTATGGAGATATAGGTACCATCAAAATCATAATAAAATCATACATACATGGCCCCAAAATCATAAAAAATCGTATCATAACCCATGAAATGAAATGGGTATCATAAAAATGTAATCATATCATAACCTATTGAAAAAGATATATTCTTCATAATCATTTATCAAAATTATAACCTATTAAAGAGAAATTTATTTCATAAACACATAACCCCTAAAATATATTTTGAGTATTTAAAGATAGATTCTCTTAGAGATATGTGTAATTTCATATACATAAATAATATCTGATCTCTCTAGTGGAGTATGTTTTTTCCAAACCATATAACTTCTTTTGTATTATAATTTTTTATAAATATAATAAGTTTTAGATAAGGGTAACTATGGAAACTAATTTATCATCAAGACCTTTCTCAATATAGTTTAAATGTATAGGATAAAAACCCATCTGATTTGGAAAACTGATTCATCTCATGAGACTATCGATGCATCGATGTGATTACTTTAAATGGTCCCTAAACTATGTCATAATAGTCCAAAAAAATAATCATATATCTAATAGTCTATTTAATTCATAAACAATGTGCCTTATTAATTATCTATATTGAGTAAAGGATAAATATTTATCAATATTTACCTAGTTACTCAAATAACTTTCAAAGTAAACACCATATGTAAAAAATGGTATATAGTTTAGGAAATAATCATATACATCACAAAAGAATATAGATATTTAATGGGAATTTAATTTTCAATGAAAATTTATTAAAATAAAGCTATTTTTTCAAGAGAAAGTTAACAATCACAAAAGAAAGTGATATTTCACAATAACTTTTATCACATGGTAATTTGCAAATCAAATACCCTTGGATCAATTAACTCAAACTAAAACATAAAATACCATGGATAATGATGTATTCATGATATGAAATTTCATAAAGTAACCATAAACACCTCATAAAAGTGAATTGGTTTATAATAACAATTAAGTATCGATGAGATGTAAATTGAGATGAAATCTATTACCTTACGCTACATTTTGGTTGAACACTCTTCAAACTAATGTACAACGGTTTTAAGTGTGTTATTATCTTATACTGGAAACATATTTATATTTATAATATCATATACAATCCTTTTATATTGTATTATCTCCCATTTTTTAATAATATTTTATTATTTTCATTTTTTTGGGTGTTAATTATCTTGTTTTTTAAGTATTTTTTGACTTATTAATTTTTTTCCTCTTTCTTTGATCATGATTTCATCATATAAAGAATGTGAACCATTATTTAAATATCATATATATTCAAAATATATATATTTATATAGTAATATGTAAAATTTGGTTATAGGAAATGAAATACAACGTTAATGGAGACAGTAGGCCATACGTACGCTTGAACGTTGTTTCCATTTTCAAATTATATTGAAAGAAAGAACGTAAATGTTATATATATATATATATATATATCATTATTAAATTATCATTATTATTCCATATGTATGAAACATTTTTATAAAAATATATTTAATACAATCCATGTAAAGTGTCAATGAATCTCATTTCTTCGTGAGGCGGTAGTCCTCCGTACACACGAGAGACATTATCATATTACAAAAAAATAAAGCATAATGGTATTGTAAGATCGAAATTATACTGATTTTATTATCATAATAATGATGTATATTATCAATATACAAGAGGGGGATGAATTTTATACGTATAAAAACTTCATTTTGATCTTTTAAAGATGGCAATGTTTAACAAAGTTCAAGAAGGTAAGTTCACAAAACCTCTTAGTTCTACAAACTTGCTTGATTCTAGATATGTGGATTCAGAAATGAAAATAAATAAATGTTTACAAAGATAAATATTCTACCTTAAAGTGTATAGAATCTCACTAATCAGAGTACAAGTATAATAAAGTATAAGATAGTTATAATTTCCTTAACTACCAAAATGCAGGGAGAAACTTGAACCAATAGAAGTAACAAGTAGTAAATATTTTAACCCAAAGAGAATAGTATCCAACAACCTTGGATAAAGATCCCTTGATTTATACTTTCAAGAAATTCTATCTTAACCACACCAGGTTAAGCCCCCGATATGAATAGAAAATTCTATCTTGTTATCCCTGCAAGCCCTCGAACCTCAAAGTAGTCTGTACCTCTTGCTTTCTATCCCCAGTAGCCCTCAAATGTACACAACAACATTTAGAGTCGCACAATGCAATTCTGAACAAGATGTTCAGTATACAGAAAGTATTAAAGTTGCTCTCTCTCTATAAATCACAATAGTCGTATGTAATCTTTAGATTGATCAGCCTCCTTGATCTCATTCAAATGAGCTTCTATTTATAGTCATATCTACAGCGGTCGGCTCCCTCCTCCAACGGTCATATTTTTCCATGCATTTTAGAGGGACCTATACACATGTTACTCAAAAAACGTTTGGTTAGAAACAGAAAGAATGACATCATTTTATAACTCAAACAATAGTAAGGAAAAATATGATTGCTTAAATAATACCATTTTTCGAAATGTAAGGAAAAATAAAAGTTCTGATTCTAACCAAAAAACCATTCAGTGTATATAATTCAATAATATTCAGATTTTTTCTTCAGAAAAATTTGGAACCAAAATTCTATATAATTTTAGAGTCTAAACATAGAAAGTTTAGAGTCTAAATTCATAAGAATATGGAATGTGAATTCATAGAATTTGGAGTCTAAACTCAGAATGTTCAGAGTCTGAATTCAGAAAATTCGGAGTCTGAACTCAGAAAGTTAAGAGTCTGAATTCAAAGAATTTAGAGTCTAAATTCAGAAGGTTCGGAGTCAGAATTCAGAGAATTTGGAAACTGAATTCGGATCTTGAAAACAGAATGCTCTATGTCTATGTATTTATAAGATTATGAGGTTTTAGATATGTAACTGAATTTTATACTTAGAAATAAAATGAGTTATGTTTAGATAAATTATTCCATGAATAATTAAAACAAGGTAAGGATAAATTTCCTTGGGGAAGGAAAATTTCCCTTATGAAAGAAAAACTGGGTAAGGATACAATTTTCTTAAGGATGGAAAATTTCTTTAAGGAAAATTTTCGTTTTCAAGATAAAACATAGGGGAAAAAATTCTTTATGATAGAGTGTTTGTGATTTTCAAAACAACAAGTAATGGAAAAGTTATAAGGATACCTTATTGACTCAACAATATCCCCCTTTTTGGAAAGCAAAAATATCCTTACGAAAAAGAATATAAGGACTTAGAAAATATTTTTTTGGACTTTGAAAATAAAACTTATCTCCCTTAACACAAGGGAAAATATGAATATGACTATCGCCTCCTTAGGATTTGGAAACACTATGGATATTATTCTTGATTTATAGATTTAGATTTATCATTTTATTGAATACAAAAATCGTCTTGGATATGATCTCCCGCTTATATGAACTCCCCCTTACTTAGGAAAGTTTCTTCTTTTACTTTGTATTTTTTTATCATTCCTTTCTCCCCCTTTGTGATTTTCAAAAAGGATTAAAGGTAATGGAAAATGAAATATGGTACCTAAAATATTAGTACTAAAGAACCAAAAATATAAAGAGCAACACAAAATTTCATTAGGATTGGAAAATTTTATACAAGGAAGAAATAAAAAAAAATATCAGAATTGAACAATATTATCCTTCCTTCTCCTTCAGAATCAACTTATTTACTATGTTTTTGAGATTCTTGAGTTCTTTATGATCCTCCTCTTCACGTTTGATAAGCTGATCCTGATCTTCTGTTTTTTTCTAAGGATTTTATTTTTTCTTCTTGATCCTAAAGAGACTCCACTTTCCCCTTTATAACTTCTTCAGGAATAGAAATTGTTTTCGCAAGTTCGATTATAAGATCTCTTTCCCTCTTCCAACTATGAGAAACTTAATACAACTTCCCATTTAGATATTTTACTTATTGTATTCGATAATTATGTTCTACAGTTAGATTTTCTTCAAAACTATTTGTGAGATCCTTGGTCTTCACATATTTGGTGTCAAGTGAATCCTTGACATTTTCATGGAACTCATCAAGAATTCTCATGTCTTCTATAATTTTCTTTGACCAGATGGTCATTTTTTTGAAAGATTATTTTTGGTCTTCATAGTTTATGAAAAACGTTTTGAAATCAGCCTGAAGTTTGATGCACTTATCCATCACCATGGATACTGAATCTGATTTTTGATTTAAAGAGTGTTGAAGTATTTGGCATCTCGAGTCTATTCTGGGAAATATTTTTATAGTCCCAATAGGTTTCTTTAAAGACTGGACTAAAAAATCATGTCCAAGGGAGTATGATTCTGAATCAGAGATTTTTCTTGGTGAGGTTTCTTTTTCTAACTCAGTAGTTTTCCTCTTTGAAGAACCACCAACATCTTTCTTATTTACCATAGCCTTGGTAGGTTTATCAACTACTACCTATTTTCCCTTATCAACATTTGTAATGGATTCTTCTTGAATAAGAGATTAATGTTCACTATTATATAGCTGAATAATTTTGTCTTCATAAAATTCTTCCTTTTCGGCTCCTTCCTCAGCATCCTATGGGTGAATAAAATATTATTGATCCTTTCTTCTTAAGATGGTGTGTCTAATTCGTCTCCAGCCTTCTCTTCATGCTTCCTAGGAGTAGTAATCTTTGATAATTCATCTTGAGAGGTTTGGAATGATAGTTTCTCATAAGGTATTTACTTCTCATGAAAATACTCAACTTGATTTATCAGATCTTTGGTATAACCACTCCTTTCATCATCATCTTCTTCTTCCACTAATTTTTCATGAACTTTTTATGGAGTTAAAAACTTCTTTCCCGGAGTCATTAGAAATGATTCTATCAAGAAGGATTCTAGGACCGAAATAATCACAGATGCTTTCTCAGCAGCCTTCAGAAGGGATTGCATTATTTCATCCTCAGAAAAATTCTTTTTTTTTATTTTTTTCTCTTGATTCTCAACCTCTTTAGCTACATTTTCTTTCAAATATTTTTATTCATCAGGGTCCAAGCCATAATTAGTCTCCACTTATTTCTGATTTCTCTTTTCTTCTCTTCACTTAGCCACAACGTCATCAGGATAGGATTCTTTATTCTCTATCTTTGGTGGACCAGATTGGGTTTTCTTAGCCATTGGTTTTTTTTCCTTTTCTTCCACATCCTTAAACTTTCTCTTTCTTCCACCCTTTTTAGAGGTCTTATCTGCCTCCTGTTTCTTTGATATATCTTCAAATTCATCTTCAGTCAAGTCATATAATTCTTCAGATTCTATGGAAAAGACAAATTTCATTCTTCTCCAAGTGTCATTACTTAACAACATAACATTTCAATTCCTCGACTTATATCAGCAATGAATTTTTATGAATTCATGACACTAAACAATAATCTCTGAAAGAATGGTTGGATACATAACAAGCTAAGCCTTCATATTTCCATTTTTATTGTTCTCAATCGTAACCAAGATATTCTTAACCAAGTTTATCTTCCTTAGGTTTACCAAGAAATTTAGAATGTAAATATCACTTTCTTCAAAGTATCCTTGTCTTCTTTTCTCGGTATGATGAATCCTTGAACCCACAATTTATAAATCCGATAATTTGTAGTCAGGTGAAGAATATTCGGAGTCTATAGTTCTAAGAAACGAAGGAAATCCATGTCCTTCACCTTATCAAAACTTCCTTGAATATCAGGCAGCTGATGAGAACAAAACTCACCTTCTCCTTCCTAAGGAATACCAACCAATCTTACACCTGTGGTGTAATAAAGTGAATATGTCTTTCCATAATAGTTGAATGAAAACTTACTCCTCCCTTCTTCCTTGAAAAAAATTACTGACTCATAGAATTATATTTAGAAATTCTAATATAAAAAATCCTGAGCTCTTGGATTTGAAAGGTAAACACTTTCCCACCCATTCACCTTTATATTCATAAAGATAATAGAATCATAATTTGTAAAAAACATCAGATCAAATAATCTTTCTCTGTATATATGACATTCATAGATTAGTTTGATAGTTGACATATCTTTCTGAGAGGATACTTCTACTGACATTCGTAAGTATGAAATATGTGGGAAGTTCAAAACGGGTTTTTGTTGGAGTGTAGAGCTTCATCACACGAATTCTTGATTTTCGATGGGGGACAACCTTCGGGGGTCCATTATATAGGAAATTGAGGTGATGTTTCAACTTCCATACTCAATACAATGGTTGAAAAACCATCTGATCAGATCTGATGGTTAAGATGATAGCCAGAAAGAAATTTTGATAGAATCTGATCTCTTGAGGTTTTTTTAGGAAAAAAATTCGGATTTAAGAAAAAGTGAATACGAAAATTTAAAAACATATGACAATCCCAACAAGTAAAAGATGATTACGAATATTTAAGAAAGGAAACATAACTTTCGGATTTCTAGGATGATTATTCGTAACGAGGAAAATTATTCTTGAATAACTTTAGATTCTGAAAATTTTGATTACCAAAAGTTTCAATACGAAAATCTCCATTACGAAAATTTTAAGTAAAAAAATATTCATTATTAAAATTTTAAGTACGAAAATCATCATTACAAAAATTTTAAAAATACGAAAAAAATTTAGACTATGAAAAAAATTTATAATATGAAAAAAAAATATTACCTAATAAGAAAATGTACTTATCCTATGAAAAGGAGTTTGTTACTGTAAGGAGATAGGTTTCAATAGGTAGTTAACATGGAATATTACTTTATGGTTATCATTACTATCTTCTGTTTAATGTATTCAAATCTATTGGAGGGTAAGGATTTTGTGAAAGTATCATCAATATGATATTGTGTTCCAATAAATTGAAGAATGATATCTCCTTTTTGTGTCTGATCCCTAAGAAATTAATCCCTAGTATCTATGTGTTTTTCATGAGAGTGATGTGCAGGGTTTTTACATAAGGTAATGACACTAGTATTATCACACAAAATTTGTGTTTTGGTAAAACTCATACCATAGTCTGTGAGTGTGTGTTCATCCACAACACTTGAGAACAACAACTTCCAAATGCTACATATTTAGCTTCAATAGTGGAAATTTCTACTAAGGGTTTCTTTTTTCATGACCATGAAACTAATAAATCTCTTAAAAAATGACATGTTTCATATTTACTTTTATTATCCATTCTACATCCACCAAAACAAGCATCCAAAAAACTTTTTAAAACAAAATAATTTCTAGAACTGTAAAGGAATCCTAGAACCATGGTTCCCTTTAATTAGCGAGAAATCCTTTTCACTGACATTAAATGAGATTCCTTAGGATTGGATTGATATCTCGCACATAAGCATACTGAAAACATTACGTCTGGATGACTAGCTATCAAGAAAATTAGACTTCCAATCATTCCTCTAAAAGATGTTTGATCTAAAGGTTTCCCAGCCTCATCAAGATCAATTGAATTATAGGTACTAATGGGTGTACTTATACTCTTAGTGTTGTCATATACATAATTATTAAAATGATATTTTATATAATTATATTGGGATATATAGATTCCTTCTGATTTTTGAGAAAATTGAAAACCAAGGAAAAATTTTAACTCACCCATCATACTCATTTCAAAATAAGATTTCATTAGATCCAAAAAAGAACCAGTTAAAGAACGATTAGTTGAACCAAATATAATGTCATTAATATAAATTTTAATAATCAATACATTTTTCTTATCTTTCTTTACAAAAAGGGTTGTATCATCATTTCCATTAACATAATTATTTTGAATCAAAAATCATGTAATTCAATCACACTAATATTGAGGGTCTTTCTTAAGTCCATACAAATCTTTGGTAAGATTGTAAACATGTTCAGGATGTTTTGATTCTTCAAAACTAGGTGGTTGTTCAACAAAAACTTCTTCTTGTACAAAACCATAAAGGAAGTCACATTTAACATCCATTTGAAAAAGTTTGAAATTGAGGAATGCTGCAAAGGCAACTGAATATGAATATATTCAAGTCTAGCCACTGGATCATAGGTTTATTCATAGTCTACTCCTTCTATTTTATTATAGCCTTTAAAAAACAATCTAGATTTATTTCTTACTATTATTCCATTTTCATCACATTTATTTCTCAAGCCCCATTTTACTCGAATAACAAATGTTTCCTTAAGTCTTTCTATCAAGGTCCAGAATTTATTCTTTTCGAATTCATTTAGCTCATCTTGTATAGATTTTATCCAATCATCATCGCCTAAAGCATCATCAGTGATTTTTTGTTATAAATGAGAAATGAATGCTATATGTTAAACATCATTTCTTAAGGAACTTCTAGTCTTTATAGGTTGATTTACATCACCAATGATAATATCAATGGGATGATTATTTAGAAACAACTGATTTGGGTTTTGTAAAACCTATTTATTAACGTATGGTAGGATTTATTCTGTGGTAAATGCTTCAGAAATATTTTATTGGACATTTTCCTTATCAGAAGGATCTTCTAAAAAAGGTTGATAATCACTTTTTGAAAACACATCTGAAGATGTAGGTTGAGGTTTTTTAAAAGAAAAAGGATCATTTTCATCAAATTTTACATGTATTGTTTCATCAATAGTACAAGTGTTTATATTGAAAACTCCATAAGCCTTATAAGTTTTGTAGTATCCTAAGAAAATTACTTCATTAGATTTTGGTGCGCATTTATGTATATTATCTTTAGTATTCAAAACAAATACCTTGCAGCTAAAAATCATGAAGTTGGAAAGTCTAGGTTTTCTACCATTCCAAATCTCATAAAGAGTTTTATTAAGAAAAGGTCTAAACAAAACAGGGTTTATAGTATAACAAGAAATACTTACAGCTTCATCCCAAAAAAATATTTCTACCAAATATTCACTCAACATGGTTCTTGTTATCTCTTTAAAATTATATTTCTTCTTTAAACAACACCATTTTTTTGAGGTTTTCTAGGTGCTTAGAAGTTATGAGTAATGCCTTTCCTACAACAAAAAGTTTCATAATAGGAATTTTGAAATTCTCCTCCATGGTCACTATAAATAGTTATCAATGGAAGGTTTTTCTCATTTTTAACTTGGGCTCTAAAACATTTAAAATAAGCTAATGCTTTAGATTTCATTACTAGAAAATAGACCCATGTAAATCTAGTGTAATCAACAACTAAGACAACTACATGATATTTGGCTCTAATGCTTCCAGTTTGTGTTGGACCAAAAATATCTATATGCACTAATTGTAATGCATCATTGGTTGATACTTAACCATCTAATTTAAAACATGATTTATGTTTCTTTCTATATTGACAAGGATAAAAAACTTTTGAAGAATCAAATCTAAGCTCCAGTAGATCCTTAAATAGTCTTTTACTAGAGAGTTTTCATAGGTTCCAAAGGTTATAGTGTCCTAACCATCTATGCCACAACCAATATTGATCTTCTTTTGAACTAAGTCATGGTAGATCTTGGCTCCTATGGTCTTTTAATTTTAGTGTGTAAAAATTATATTATCTATGGGTAGAAAGAATAAACATTTCCTTATAATTGTGTACCAAGAACTTGTTATTCATAATATTCAGAAGCAAACCTTCATCACATAATTGACTTATGATAATGTGGTTTTTCTTGAATCCCTTAACAAATAAAACATTTTAAATCAACGTTTTTTCAAGAAAAAAATGTTACCTATACCAACAATTTCTACATTAGAATTATCTATGGAAGTTACTTTTCCTCCTTTAATCATGATAATCATCTCAAATATGTTTTTGTTACCAGTAATATGTCGGAAACATCCACTATCCATTTACCAAGTATTGCAGTTGGTACTTTCTTTGTTTTCCTGAAAATAAGAGTGTTAGACTTTTGGAACCCAAACATTCTTCGATCCAGAAACATTAGAAAGAAAAATTTTCTAAATCCATATTTTCTTTGAAAAATAAGCTTTATAAAAACCTAATGACTGTGTTTAGTTTAAGGAACAATTTTTTCCCAATGCCCACCACACTGACACTTAGTGAAGGATGGAGCACTTTGATGAAAAAAATAATTGTTTCTAAAAATTCGTTTTGAACTAGTATAACCAAAACCAGAATTATTATTTAGAGGTCGAATTTGGGAATACATGTTATCAAAGTTTTCCATCCCTATGGTAAAGTTTGAAAAACACTTCCTCAAAGAAAATATTTTTTACTTTAGCCTAAAAACTAAGTTATTATCCTCAAAAACATCAGTTTTAGTACTATAGTTAGGATTGAAAACATTTTTCTTATAAATTAATTTTTCTATATCCTTAGAAAGTTTATCCTTCTCAGAATTAACTTCCTCAAGGTTTTTTGAAATACTTTAAAAATAAAGAGTTTTATTATTATGATATTTAGAAAGATCTTATATTTCCTTAGTAAGAATAGAAATCCTAGAATTTTCTTTATCAATCCTTTTCTTGGTTTTAGAATTTTCATTCTCAAGAAGCTTAGAAAACCTTGAAACTTCTTCATAGGTAGGTAAAGTATTATCTTCATCAGAAGAAGATTCTTCATCTATGGATTCATAGTATTTACTATCACAATAATTATAATTCAAGGATACATTAGTGATGGATTCATCATTTTGTACCTTATCCATTAAAAAATTATTCTCAATAGGTAGTCTGGCTATTAGACTAAGATTCTTCTATCTAGAAGATTTGTAATCCTAGGATTCATCATAAGAGTCTCCACCACTGGCACTCCAAGTGTCATAGCTTTCAAAAAATTATTATCTTTAACTTTGTATTACTTCTTTCTATTCCTCTCAGAATGATTTTCCTTTCTATCTTTTCTCTTAAGCATAGGACAATCTGGCCTTATATTCCCAGCTATTTTTCATTCATTACAAGTGACTTTAGAATCTTTCTTATCCTTTCTATCTTTATTCTTGTATCTATACTTGAAGTATTTCTTCCCAAATATCTTGTTTATATTTCAAGAATGATTATCTATTACATTCTCAGAATGTTCACTTCCACTTGATTCAGATAAAACAGTAACCTACTTAGACTTAGATCTTGTAACTATCTTAGGAGTCATGGATTACATATGATTTGAAGTAGTTGTAAAATCAACACTTCCATTATCATTATCTTTCTAAACATTGTCAGCATCTCTCTTCATTCTAGTCTCATGTTTAAGAAGAGTTCCAAAAAGCTCATCAAGATTAATCTGTGAGACTTTCCTATTCTCATCTACAGTTGTTCTCTTGGATTCCAACTCATTAGGAATGATGTCTATAATCTTGTCTAACAGTGCCTCATAATCCAAACCTGATTCACCCATGGATTGTAATATACTGACATTAGTCATAAATCTATATTGTACCTTACATATAGGTTCTCCATAAGGAAAGAAAAAACCATGGTACTCATCTCTAATCATAGCTCTTCTAGTTTCAATAACAATGGAAGTTCCAAAATGAGTGACCCCCGATTTCATCCAAATAAAATTTGTAGATTCACAAGAAGAAATATGGTTATATATATTACTGGTCATGGAACAAAACAACGTATTTCATAACTTATAGTTAAGTTGATATTCTGACTTCTCGTGATTAGTAAAGGTTGTTACATCCTTGTGAGGAATCTTGTATTCTCCAGTATGCATAATAAATTTTTCCACTGCAGTGTTAATGACAAATGTCTTCATACAATATCTCCAATATTTGTAATCATTCCAATAAAAAATAGGTGGTCTAGTAGGATTAAGATTGTCAATTGAACCAATATTCATTCCTATCATCTCAAAAAAAATATATCCACACAAACTTGTCAGTAATACATGTTTTTAAACAAGGATATAATTATACTAAGAAAGGAAAATATAGAACAATGAAAAATATGAGCAAGAAAACTTATATGGGAAAATAAGTATTTCAAAAACCTCCCTCTGATACTAATTGTAGGATCAAAATAATACTGATTGTAGTATCGGAATAATGATGTAGATTCTTAATATACAAGAGGGGCTGAATTGTATTCTTTAAAAAAATTCCTTTGGAACTTTTAAAGATGGTAATGTTTAACAAAGTTAAACAAAGTAAATTAAAAAAACCTCTTACTTTAATAAAATTTCTTGATTCTGGAAATGTGGTTAAAGAAATTAAACTAAAGAAAAGTTTACAAAGATAAATATTCTACCTTAAAGTTTATAAAATCTCACTTATCAGAGTACAAGTATAAGAAAGTATAAGATATTTATACTTTTCTCAACAACCAAAATGCAGCAGAAAGCTTGAAGCAATACAAGTAACAAGTAGTAAATATTTTAACCCAAAGAGGAGGGTATCCAACAACCTTGGATAAAGGTCCCTTTATTTATACTTTGAAGAAAGTCTACCTTAACCACACTAGGGTAAGCCCTCGATACGAATGTCAGAGTATATCTTTCTATCCCCATAAGCCCTCGACCATCAAGGTAGTTAGTACCTATATCTTTTTATCACCAAAAGACCTCAAATGTACATAGAAACATTCAGAGTCGCATGAAACAATTCCGAACAAGATGTTTAGTACACATGAAGCATTAAAGTATCTGTCTCTAGAAATCACCTCAGCAGCATGTATTATCTAGATTGTTCAACCTCCTCGATCTTGTTCAAATGAGCTTCTATTTATAGGCACATCTTCAACAGTCAACTCCCTCCCCCAACAGTTATATTTTTCATTCAATTTCAGAGGGAAATGTACACATGTTACTCAAACAATGATTGGTTAGAAACAAAAATCATAACATCGTTTTATAACTCAAACAAGAGTAAGTATAAATATGGTTGCTTAACCAAAACCATTTTTTCGAAATGTAAGGGAAAAAAAGTTTGAAGTCTAGAAAAAAACCATTCAGTTTATATAATTCATTAATATTAGGATTCTGTCTTAAAAATAATTCAGAACTTAAATTCTTTAGAATTCCGGAGTCCGAACTCAGAAAGTTCAGAGTCCGAATTCAGAAAAATTCAGAGTCTTAATTCATAGAATTTGGAGTCTGAATTCAGAGAATTCAGAGTCCGAACTCAGAAAGTTCGGAGTCTCAATATATAATGTTCAGAGTCTGAATTCAGAGATTTCGGAACCTAAATTAATTCTTGAAAACATAATTCTCTATGTCTATTTATTTATAATATTCAGAGTTTTTATATATGAAACCAAATTTTATGCTTAGAATGAAAATGAGTTAGGTATAGAGAAATTATTCCATGAACAATAAAAACAAGGTAAGGATAAATTTCCTTGGGGAAGAAAAATTTCCCTTATGAAAGTAAAACTGGGTAAGGATAAAATTTTCTTATGGAAAATTTCTTTATGGAACGAAAATTTTCCTTATCAATATAAAACATAGGGGAAAAGAAAATTTCCTTAAGATAGAGTGTTTGTGATTTTCAGAACATGAAGGAATGGAAAAGTTATAAGGAAACCTTATTCACTCAACAGGTATGTATAATATACTAATTAAAGAAGCATAAAAAATCATAAATATCCCATTTCTTATATATAAATAATAAATTCATTATTATTCATAACCATGAAATGTTTTAATAGAAAAATGAACAACATCAGTTCGTGAGGTTGTAGTTCATCATACACACGAACATGATTTCATAACTCATTTGATGAAAGTGTGTGATGTTTTAGGTCATACAATTAATATAAAAACATATTAATATATGAAATATAATGAGGTGATTATATAATCTTGGTGTAATATATATTTAAGAATGTGAAGAATGAAATAAAATAAAAATTATTTTAGAAGAACAATACCTTTTTTTAGGTATCCTCCTTAGGTTATCAATATTGCCTTCCTATGTTGGACTTATGCCAAAGATAAGGCTCAAAAGATGATATTAAATAATTTTTGTAGTTATTTTGGATGTTATTGTCCAATCCAAAGTGGTTTGAAAGTTTAAAGTGCAGAGAAGGGGGAAGGCCTTTTATTAGGGGGTGAGTTGTACACTTGTAATTTTTTGAAAGAGTGAATTCCACCAACATTTTTTCATGCCAACATGCCCAAATAATAGGCCAATATTGATAATATAAGGTATAAGGTATAAATATGTAATGTTTTTGAACATTTTTCCAATTAATTTATCTCCTTATGATTAATGTTTAGTCCCTTGGTAAACTGATTTTTCACTTAGTCACTATAATTAATTTTAACTGATTTATGTAATAATTTTCCAACATATTTAAGTTGATATTATTATAAATTATAAATTTTGATTATTAAAAATTTGGAATAAATCTTTCTAAATTCATATCACATGAGTTACAAACATTAATTTTAAATTATTCCTGCAGACAGGATGAGAAAGCGGCCTTTTAAAGTGAAAATGTTCAAAAGTTTGATAATTTTTTATATCTATATTAAATATAAATGTTATTAAAATGAACTGGATTGGATTAATATATGAATTATTTATCTATTTTGACTTTAAAACTAATTCAAAATATAATTTATATTTATAAATATTCTAGACAAAAAGGTATTTTTTAATTAAAATCGAGTATTTTCTCTATTCATCAAAAAAATGAAACTTCTTAGAAAAATGGAAAAAATTAAACATAAGACATTTTTTAAATTAATATTTTAAAAATTATGTTTATTTTTTCATATAAAATTTATATATGTTTCAAAATTTAGTATTAAAATAAATTTACCATTAAAAAGAAGAAAAAATGATTTTAAAAAAATACAGGTTTTTGTGTAAAATTGGATTTTTTCTTATCTAATACCTATCCAATATATTGGATTAATTTCAAAAAAACATATTGAAAATATAATATAAAAATTTCATTAATAACATCCACTAATAGTAATGATTTAAATTTACTATGATAAAATTCCTCTGGCACATAAACATAATTTTTTTATAAAAACGTTTTTTTATATTGAATTGTTGTTTTTATTTATTTCTAATTAATTGGTAATAAATTAATTAAAAAATATATTTTCATAAGTTAGTCAATCGAATTTATAACCACCAATTTAACTTCTTATATTAAAGGTATTCAGAAAAACTTGGTCTTGCGTGTAACACAAGCCATTGAAGAAAGCCCTTGTTTCATATAATGAAAGCTATAAACAAGATTAAATTTATTCTAAGAAGAAAATATTATAAATTATTTTGTGGTTAAAATTTATGATTAATATCTCTCTATAACTATTTTCATTATTAGTTTCTCTTCATTCCACTAATTTTAGTTCTCTCTGGCTAGGATTTCTGGGATGATTTCACTAGAACATAGTGAAATCATCTGAAAATCACAGGGATTTCATGTAGATTAGCTAGAGGACATATAGAGATGATTTATTCACATTATCGCACACCATTTTGGTTGAGGTATGTGACTTCATGTAATTATTTTCTGTTTCTATAAAATCTGGATGAAATTGACTTTTAAATCAAGTAATTGAATTGGGACTTTTCCCTGTCTTAGGTTCAAGTGCATCTAGGGAGTGGACCACACCCCATTTATTTAGGATTCTATGAGAGGTTATGGCTCAATTATTTTTTAGGAATTATTTATTTTCATACTTAATTTAGTAATTAGTTTTAAAAATTTTAATTTGTTATAAAGAATTATAATTAATTAATCTGGATGTTTCGGCTTGGGTTCGAACCTCATAATGATTATTAATGGATGATTGATCTTGGATGATACTAGGAAAGATATCTCATGTGGTGATTCAAAGGTAATAACTGAATAATTTATTTAAGTGGTCTTTATGAATTTTAATTATTTTTTTATTCATGTTTTATGTGGCATGTGATATGTGCACTCTCAGCACCAAGGGTGATCGACTTGTTAAAAATAAATAAAATTTTCAATTAGAAAATTAATGTGTCTATAAATGGATTGTACATAGTTCCAACAGCTACTATGAATCTGTGTTCCTAGGATTGATTCCTCATCCACTGATGGTCTTGTTAAGGATGATAAATATATTTCTTAAAACACACAAATCATGAGGGGTGAGTTTTTAATGAATTAATTAAAATTTCCATCCCTTAGTATAGGTGCCTTAGTAACCTATAAGTAGAAGAATGTGACGGGTTAGAGTGAATGTCCCTAATAGGCCTCGATGAACATTGAGATTCCTTATAACCATTGGGAGAGTTGAGATGACCATAGGGTGACTTTTCTTCTCCAAATGAGATGCGAGTATCTTGGTGGGTGTTCCCATGTTATAATTTTGATGGGTTGTTTGTGTGGGGAATGGGTAATTTATGACTATGGATGGGAAAAAGTCTTGATCCATGTCTTGAGACTAATGATAGTATGGATTATCTTATAAATCTAGTGATTTCGTGATTTGATGATGATGATGTGAGGGATGATATACCCTCTGAGTGATGGGTGTTGGCCTAAGTAATGATATTGAGATTGAGGATCTTATGTGGGTGTATGTGTTATGATGTGACCTAATGATACTCAAAGGGTTGCCCAATTATATAATGACCCTTAGAGGGTGCATGTGGGAATTGGTAGAGTTGATTGTGGGTGTTACCTTTGAACATGAATAGATTATGCATATTTTATATGGCTATAAGAATTTTTTTAAGTCATGTTCTTGAGTATCTAATCAAATTTATGTTAGATGTGGTTGGGCATATGGCCAACCTGTGTTTTCATTATTATTTTTAGATATCACGGGAGGAAATTACAAGCCCTAAGATTTTTCTATTATGTAATAGGTTACTGGGATTATTGGGATCCTACTTGTATTCTTGAGGTTCTTTGTACCACCTAGGGTCACCCCTAATGAGTTTAAATTTATTCCGGATATGATTGGTCACCTAAGATTACCTCTTCGGGGTCAATGATGATACTGGAAAATCATGGTAACCTAGGATCACCCTAAGGATTTGTTGATGATTATTGATTCTTATGACTGCCTAGGGTCATCCCTAAGAGTTTCTAATGATTCTCAATGTTGATTTATATACTATGATAATTTCCCAGGTGATGGATTTATGCATGATGACAATTTTATTTCCTAGGATTACCACCTGGGGGTTAGAGTAATGCCTAATAATATTGACCTCCTAGGATAAACACATGTGTGTTGGCATTTCTCCTGTTATGAGTTTGCATGATTATCTGGTGTTCTCAGAGATACTCTAGAACTAGAATAATTAGGTATAGTCAATCCCAAGTGTCATGTTAGAACCTGAGGATCAAAGATGGTTATTTTATTTATGACACTATAATGTATTTTATTTATTCAGATGAGTATGTCATATACACATAAAATGTATTTATTTTTTATTTTTGAGACTGCATTAGTGGTTCCCTAAAGAGTGGTACTGACATCCTTCTCAAGCGGTCATGGCACTAGGAACCTGAGTATACCTTAATAATCACGGGTTGAAGTTGGGTAGAGACCTAAAGTATCTTGATCGAGCATGATATCTCGTATAGGATTGGATATTGGGATGAGGTGAGGCTTAGGGATAACAGTATATCCTCAGTGTATTTTATCCTTTTTTTTATTCTATATATGTGATGGGCCAAGTCTATGATCAATCAATGTATAATGGTAGGAACAAGAGTTTTGATGACTATTTTCTTCTATATGACATTTATTATTAATGATTCTTATTTATTTATTCCATTTAATCTAATTTATTATTGTGGGTGATGTTTAGTTTATTTTCACTATTATTACACACTCTAATATGGAGGTACAGTCTTTCCAAAATAATACCCTAGACCCTCATTTCTTATCGGTCACCTCTACTGTATTATGATGCATAGTTGAGGATATGTGTTAACCTAATCAATTTACCACTGAAATTGTCCTAGGATAGGGAATTTACAAATTAGTATCAAAGATAATGTGAGTGATATCATAGAGTTTATTTGGATTTTTATTTATCTTACTATTTGGGGTGATGGTAGAGAGGTAATGTAAGAATATATCAGATCTTGTGATGGATATAGGACTTGTGTGTCATGAACACCCTTGCTGATAAAAATTACAGGTCACCGGGTATATTTTATTTTTTGTTCTTGGTCTCTATTTTTATGGTTTTTTGATTTCACCAAGTGTGACATAATTTATTTTTTAGGTTTTATGATTTATTGTGGTTTATGAATATTATCCCAATGGTAAGAGGCCATGTACATGAATCATATTTGGAATAAATTATTCACATGAAATATGTATGATAGTTAGTGATTGATATCACTAATTATGAGGGTTTATTTTTTTAATGTGTAAATAAGAAATCATATGTAGGTTTCCCATATTACTTAGTGGCGACATTCTACAAACCTTTAAAATAATGTATTTTCTTTATGATAATAGGGCATGTGGTTTTATAAATAGATTATTATTTCTAGATATGCATCCCCTTAAAGTAAGGATGTATATTGAACCGAGTATGTTGGTAGGAGAATTAGATTCCTTAGGGATGAACCCTTAGTTGGTGGTTTTGGTACCAGTTTCAAGAGAAATAGGTTCAGTTATTTAAAGAGTCAAACACAACCTATATAATGTGTCCCTATATATCTTTTTGGAGGAATTATACTTAAATAAACCATATTATCATGCTATAATAGATTGGGATCATGGAAAGGTTCTGTCATTATATGTATGTATGTGCATATATGACATGGTAATCCTCTTAGGTGTGGCTATCGTATGTGGAGGCCAAATATGTGATAACATGAGATCTTGATTCTCAAGGGGTAGTCTCTTATAAAGATTTCCAATGATGAAGAGTTTCCTAGTAGATTTTTAACTCAAAATGTGATACTTTTATGTATATATATGTATGTGAGAACTCAAGAATGAGTGTTTAGGATAGAGAGTGTACTTATAAATGTAAGACAAGAACAGAGGTGTATCGCATGAGCTATGAATCATGCGAAAACTATAGTTTATATACTGGGTGGGAGAGATTAGTTCCATTAATATATGACATGGGATATTGGTTATCATAGTACTATGTTTGGGATGAGATGTGGTATGTGAGGGTAACCTGAGATAGGGGTTAACACAGGCTTGTGAGTGCCTTTATAAATGGGAATCATGGGTTGGTGCTTTGGGTTGAGATTTATTCCATAGATTTTCTTATAGGTATATTTCATAGCCACATGGGATACCTAGGGGTTTTATATGAAAATAACCTTGAGTTATACTGTTTTGGAAACAAGAATATATTCAGAGTGAACAATCAAAATGATACTTGACCCTGTTGGTTTTGGATGAACTTTCATTAGTGTGGTGAGTGTATGGGTGGATGCATTTGGTTTTGAGACAAAACCAGTTCATGGGTGGTCATGCAGTAGACTATGGCATAGTAGAAATGCTTGATTTTTAAGATGATCACTGAGGTTACTTCAAGATATGTGATATTTTTAGGTGGAGGAGCATGGTTATTTGTTTATTCTAATGAGCTTGGATTTTATGACTTGATAATCATGGGAGAATGATTTTGTTTGTGTTAATGGATTATATTAGAGTATATTTCCATTGAATTCGGATGATTCTAAGGTGGTAAACATGATTTTTATGCATTGTAAATTTTTTTATGGTTTAGTGAGCTGTTTTGTGTGAGTTAAGGACGAAAAAACATAGTGAATCTTTATGAGCATGATTTCCTAAAATTTTATATTAAATGGTAAATTTTCCTCTATGGTGAAATTTGATGTTGGATATGGATCCAGGTGTTAGGATGTGGTTGACCAAAGATTATTCCTTATACCAAATTATTAGGGAGGAATTATGATGAAATTCATATAGGTTTGGCGACCATAAATTTTGATATGGATGAGATGAAATTCCTATATGATGATAATGACAATGTGAAAGGAGTGGTTTCAGGAGTTTATAGTGGTATGTGTGGCTCCTTAAGAGTGAAACATGTGTGATGATGGAACCTTTTGTGGTTTCACATGAGTAGTGGTATAAGTAAACACATGTTGTGGAGAGTTCACCATTGGTCATGGAGTGAGTGACCCTCATTATAGATGGTAATTTAGTTGGTGTCTCAGATGTTGTTCCTGATGAATTAAAAACTAGTGGGGATTAATTTTTTTCATTGTAAATTAGGAATAAGTGGGATGATCATCATTATTCATTACATATGGTAATGTAGAGAATGTGGGATAAAGAAGCACAACCTCATGTGGGTAGGGTCATGGTTGTGATGAGACTAGTTGTTGGAAAATAAAGGTGGAACTAAGGTTCTAGTGTGGAGGTGAATTGGGTTTTATCTATTTTATTTATGAAACCTATATTTCAAATTCAGATGTAATGTTGAATGGATTCCTTTCATTGGAACCAGACCCAAGATGATTTTGATGGGGTCTTAGCATGAATCATATCGATGGTGCATCAGTTCTTAGGGTGAGGGAAAAACAACCGGTTAGATTGGTTTAAGAACCAACTATGTAATTAAAATAAATGTTGGGTTTAGACTTTCTTGGGGGAATTTAATGATCTTGAGATGACTCTGAGGAGTTTATAAATCATGTTCAATATGTAATGTGATAACTTCTTGGTGGATAAAGCCTAGTGCCATTGATAATAATCATCCATAGAAGGTTGGATTGGTGAAATTACCATTAATTTAATATGGTGATATTTAAATCATATCGATCATGTTTTATAACCACTAGAAATGATTTTCTAATAAAATATTCTAATGGTTTATTGCATTGTGGCTTTGAATTATCATTTATGAGATGAGTCTTATGACGAGGAGAACTATATGTTCAAAGAATAACCAGTTGATGAAACTATATAGTCTTAGGATATAATGGAATGGGTAAGCACTGTTTTCATTATCTAATGAGGGTGGTGAGTGGTGGATTATTATTTAATAAATTCTACACCTTATATTTGGAGTTTCATAATTAAATGTCACTCAATGTTCCATAGTAAAACACAATAAGTTGGATATGAATGGATGGATAGTATAGTTTGACTGTGTTGGTTGAAAGGATACTATGGATTCATGCGAATGAGAGGTGAGAGGTGATATTGTAGAGAGTTTGTAACATCCTACTCCCAGTGAGTTATACAATTTATTATGAATTTTAATTTTGGTAATTTGGGGGAATGGATCATTTTTTGACTGATTCTCAGATCTAAATTCTAAGAGTTGGAGAATTTAAATATGTTTTTTGGATATGGTTTGAGGGATGAAAGGTTTTCAGTGCTTCGGTGAGTCTCAGGAACATCAGGTTAAATTTTAGAACATTTAGAGGATTTCAACCATGCCTTATATTTTTGTGTTCCCATTTTTTAGGGAAACTACGAATCCCCCTAAGCATGTAGATGTTTTCAATTCATTTTATAAATCTCATGGTTGGTTTCAATGGTAATCACATGACTAAGTGTTAACTATGTGAATTTCAAAGGAAACTACATGGCTTGTATTAGCCTAGGGTGAGTCTTATAGATGCCTCAATATTACATATGTGAAATGTTATAGACCAGATTGCATGGTTAGTGCATGGTTTGACTAAACACACTGCCCAATTGTGCGAGGGTAGTATTCGTGGATAGGGAAGGATGCATGGTTGGTTCATGGTTTTTCCAACCGTGCATCCAAACTATTCAGCCCATTAAAAGAGGAAAATTGAAAAAAAATTCTCTCACGAATTTTTAAGACGATATATCTTTTCTTTCTCCATCACAAGAATAAGGGCCAGATCACTACTTCCCTCTTCTTCCTTTAATCCCCATTGGATCTACATTTATCCATATGGAATTTTTTAATGATTTATGTAGAATATCTCTCTCTGCTTCTCTCCACTCTTAGTTTATCTTAATTCCAATGATTTTAGTTGTCTCATGCTGCGGTTTTAATAATTATTTTACCAAATCATGGTTAAATCATCTGAAAATGATGGGGATTTTTCTTTGATTAGCTTAAGGATGTCTCGATACAATGTTTTCACACTGTTTCACATAGTTTTTTTTATGTTACGCCACAATATGGAATTATTTGATGTTATTAGATAATTTGGATGATATTGACCATTGAATTAGGTAATTTAATTTGGTATTTTTCATGGCATAGGTTTGGGTGAGTGTTGGGAGTAGTGTGCACTCTGTTCCTTGAGGTTTCTGCGATCACTTATGGATTGATGACTTATAGGAAATATTCAATTTAAAAAAAATTAATAATTACTTTTAAATTTTTTAATTAATTATGATGGATTATAATTAATTATTTTTTATGTTTTCTCTTGATTTGTCACCTCTTGATAAGGGGATATAGATGTTTGATCTTGGATAAGCCTATACGAGAGCTACTGAGTGATGATTCAAAGGTAATACCTCAATAGTTGAGGTAGGTGGTCCTTATGAATTTCCCATACAGTAATATAGATATTTTATATGGCATTTGATATATACGGTCTCACCACCTAGGGTGACCAACCTGTAAAAATTATATAATTTATTTGATAAAAAATTAAATTTCTATGAATGGATTGCACCAAGTGACAAAGTCCACCAGGGGCCCTTGTGCATTGGATCGATGCCTTGACATGTGAGATCAGAGACCTAGAAGATAAATTAATTCCTTTATATACACAGACCTTGATGTGTGAGTTTTGGATGAACTAAGTAACCACAGTGTCCCTTAGTATATGTGCCTTGTAAACCTCTGAGTAGAGGAATGTTATGGGTTAGAGTGAGTAAACATAATAGGACTTAGTGAATCTTGATATTCCTTATAGACTTTGGGATAGTTGAGATGAATTTGGGGAGATTTTTCTTCCCCTAATGAGATGAGGGTACCTAGATAGGGTTTCCCTGTATAGACTTTGGACTAGATGGGTGTGTAATGATTGACCTGGTGATGACTTTAGATGGGAGATAAGCTTGAATCATATCTTGAGATTTATTCTAGTATGTCTCATCTTATGGGGCCAATGAAGTCGTGATGTGAGGAAAATGATATTGAGGAATGTTGTTATATTTGAGTGAAAAGTGCTGACTTGAGATATGATTCTAATACTATGGAACCCATGTGCAAATTCACCCAAAATTTAAAGTGGTATGCGGTTTGGCCGCACGGTTTGTCAAACCAATCGCCAACCATGTGCTAGATGTTGTTTATGTACAATGAGCCACATATTTTTGGAGAAACTTTTGTCTAAATGTTCTCTACTCATACATCCCCCATTACCCAGGGAACACACCCTGTATAGACTATGGTGCATAGTTACACAAATCATGAAAAGCCCATGCATTGCTCTTTGAGGAGCCTTACATCATCCTGCATGGTTTATTTAACCATGCGGACTAGGTGTCACAATTTATACTAACCAGGAGTCCCAATTTCTTTAGTTAATTTTTTAATAGACCTTTCGTATATGGTTTGAAGATATTTTTTCTATAATATGTCATTTTTTTCTATCTAGATATGATCCCTCATTCTCATTTATGTTTTTCTTCTTTTGTACTCATAATGTTTTAGAGCAAACTCCCATCATGGTTGGGAAAAAACTATTTCAATTAACAATAATAGATAAGGGTTAGTGAATGCTTCTAAATGGTATACGTCAAATGAATGGAAAAATACTATTTATTCATCAAAATATTTTACTTGTATTCATATTAAAATGATTTCAATTGAATGGTAAATGTTAAAACTGGGTAATTCAATCCGAAAATGGGATTTCATGTCTTGGTAAATATTTCTAAACTTGAAAATGGACAATAAGAAGTATAAATAATGCAGGTACATTGTAAAACTTTCATGGTATGGATTCAATGATATACATGGTAGTTATAAAAAAGTAAAATAAAAAGTAAATGAAGTGTTTTTGAAAAAAAAATACTCAATCTGAAAAATATGCAATTTTTTCTTGGATCCAAAATTACACATATATCTCAAAGATTCCCTCTAAACACTCAAAATCCCTTTAACCACAAACTAAAAAAGATTTTTTCACCTTTATAATTTTTTTACACGCAAAGGAATTTTCTCACTCACTCATGATCTCATCTACTACTCGGTTGGGTTAGGTCAAATTCGCACATTACCACGTATAATCTTCCTTATGTTTGATACTTTGTACAGACTTAGAGTCACGATAAAATGAGGGGTATAAGGAACACCTTTATGGTTTTCCTTGGACAGACTCACTAGTATTGGATAGATCAGAGACACCAATAGATACCCTTGGTATTATCTATAGATCACTTTGGATGGGCTTGGGACTCTACCTTTGGATTTGAAGGACTGTTTGTTAGTTCATATGTGATTCCTCTTATCTATGTCACAAGTGTGATTGAATGATGACTTAGAAATTTGACTACCAAGCCAAAGAACATTCTTGGGTTCTATCTACCTTGGTTTCTTAATTTATGAAAGCATGTGTATTTGTCATATATCTCATACAAGAACCACTGTTTAGACATCTAGATTAGGCTAATGTAGGTGGTATTATGTGGGCATCCATTTGGGAACCTGGGACGAAGTTTTTATTCTAATCATTAATTATTTCCCAAAATTTATTATATATGGAACACTGTTCACTTATAATTTTCATGAAATTGATTGATCGAGACACTAAATGTGTTGGCCTACTGAGATTGTATCTCACACACATCTTGGGCCACCTATGGTACCCAATAATAATTCATGATTTTAGGTATTTACAAAGGAAAGTGTGCAGATTTCAGTTCTTGATTATTCTACTAGGATAGAGCAAGGGGTAGAGGAATGAGCATATGCTCAAGATTTTTTGTAGTATCAGTTATTTAATTTTTCTATGTTTTTCTTTCATTTAGTATATGCTTGTATCCCATTATTTTTGTGCAGTTCAATTTTTTTATAGAATCATGATATCATCACTATTTTATATCATATTTTTATTTAGCTTCCTCGAGTTGTTTATTTATATTTTTTCTATATATTTACATTATTTTTGCTGTATGTTACTTACAACTTGTTTTTGTGCTCACTCTCATCTATGAGGTTATAGTCTTCACATGGAAAAATTCTAGGTTCTTGCTATTAGTTGTAAGCCTCTAGAATTTATGGTGGTGCTCTTGAGATCTTCTGGCCACCATCTCAGGTCGCCATTAAGTTCCACTCAAGGTGGGATGCTGCAAAGTGGTATATGGGCATTTTTTCACACTTTTGTCTTACTGTTTGGGGTTATACAAGAGACTAGCACACACAAATTTTTCAATGAGCCTTTTACTAGGAGTAACCTACCCACATATAGGGGAAACCGAAATTTCCTATGATTAGTAAATTCTGTTATGTTTGTGCTGTTACAGATTTATGGATTTCACAATTGGGTGACCCACTTTCTTCGTTCAAATGATATTATTTATAAAATTTTTAAACTTACCATATTTGTTTTACCATAGCCCAATCATATGAAGTAGTATCAATCAGGTATCCTACTAGGAAAAATAAAATTATAATTGCACGCATTATGCCATGCCATATTTACTATTCAGCAGGAATTTCTAATGTTTCTTCTGATATCTTTTTGTGACTTGTTCGAGTTTAATTAATATATATAGAAATGTTCTAATTCTTCTTGTGGGAACGTGTTATGATTTGTATATTCAGACACCCAAATTCAATTTATAAGGGGTATAGGACCTTATAAATTAGAAAGTTGATCCACCTAATTTATTCATTTAAAGGGAATTTAAATACATAACTAAATCAAAATTAATACCACATTTGAAATGAAATGATCACCTTATATGTGGTAATTTAATAATTTTCCCTAGCCATATGTATTAGTGGGTAATAGGCTATGAATCCAATGATCTTTATGTGACCTTTTCTTAGCACATAGGGCTTGCCTTAGGAGCAGGTAGAGAGGTATGTTTCATTTTTTAAAAGGGTTTTGTGTTTTTAATATATTTACCTCCTTCCCTATCTATTATAAATCCTCTTTGAGGAGTGGGATTGGAATATTTTAGTGATATTCCACCATGATTACCTCACGATATACACTAAGAGAGAGGTGATGAGAATACTCCTAAGTTGGTGGGACCAGATCCACTCGTAGAACTTCCTTTAGTGCCACACCAAGCACCTCTTATTGATCTTCCACTGGGTGCTAATGCTCAGTTCAACAATAGTTTTCATCAAATAATGTAGTTTATTCAGGGTTCTTATCGACCTTCCCCTACTATGGCATAACTGAATTAAGACTTTTAGAAGCAACATCCTCTGAACATATCAGAGTATGGAGGACCTCATGCTATTGATTCATGGATAGAGGACATGGGATCTATCTTCGAACATCTCAAGACACCTACAAAGTGGAGGGTTAAGCTCGCTACCTACATTTTATGTGATTCCTCTAATCACTGATGGGATGACATCACTCAATTCGATCGTCACTGGGGGTATGGTCGGAGTAGACTTTCAGATAGTCATCTATGATCAATTCTTCCTATAGAATCTGGGGGAAAACCATTACAGGGAGTTCATGCATCTTCATAAGGGATCTATGATTGTGATATATTATTCTTCTCATTACATTGAACTCCATTGTTTCACCCCATCTCTTAATGGTGATGAGTTGACAATTGCGAGGAATATTTAGGATGGGTTTGGTTGTGCTATCTTCTCACATGTGAATGTATTTCGATTGAATACCATTATAGATATAGTGAACTAGGCCCCAATTACTTATCGTAATCTAAGAGAGGATGGTAATGTAATCTAGGGAAGTGCATTTCTAAGGCAAGGTGATGGTTATTCTAGAAACAAGAAGCACCATTTAAAGGGTGCACAAGAGGGCGATGCCAGCTAGGTGACATGAACTGAAATCTCCATAGTGTGTCACCATTATGGAATGTTAGGCCATAAGAATCCTCAGTGAACGAGTAACACCACCGAATTCTAAGATTGTGGTAGGATGGTTCACCTTCAGCACTTCTTCTAGACTTTTACTCTAGCATTTAATAAGAGGATATCTAGACTGAAACCTCTATTAGGTACGGGATCCATAAATCCACATTAGTCTGGGATTTTTTATTCTAAGAAAGGGAGCCCTAGTGATATAACAACCCCTTAGAGGGTGCATGTAATAATGGGAAGAGATGATTATGAGGGTCACATTAGAACCTGAATCAATGAGGGAGGTGTTGTTCACCTAAGGATGAAAAGAAAGGAATATGTGTTAAATAGAAGGAAGGTAAAAGTGGAAATTCCCACAAAATTTAAAGTTGAATATGGTTTGTCCACACAGTTAGTCAAACCATGCACCAACCATGAGCCATCATTTTTCTAAGGATAATGGGACACAATGTTTGGGAGCACATTTTTTTTAACCATGCTCTACCCGTACGTCCCCTCTTCCCAGGGAACATAGCTTGCATAGTCTACAGTGCACAGTTACAAAAATTTTGTGAATCCTATGCACTCCTCTCTAAAGAGCATTGCAGTACCCATCATCATTTATTTAACCATGTGTACTAGGTGGCACAATTTATGCTAATCGTTCAGCCAAGTTGCTTCAGTGAATATTTTTAATAGTCATTACATATACAGTTTGAAGCTCTTTTTTCTATAATATATCATGTTTTTATTTCTATATATATATGATCTCCCACTCTCATTTATTTTTCCATTATTTTGTACTCATAATGTTTTGGAGGAAACTCCCTTCATGGTCTGAAAAAAACAGTTTCAATTAACCATAGTAGAGAAGGGCTGATAAATGCTTCAAAATAGTATATGTCAAATGCATGGAAAAAATACTATTTATTCATCATAATATTTTATTAGTAGTTATATTATAATAAAGTCAATTGAATAGTAAATATTAAAATAGGGTAATTCAATCTGACAAAAGGATTTAACGTCTTTGCAAAAATTTATATACCAAAAATGGACAATAAAAAATTTAAATAATGAAAGTACATTGTAAAAATATTAGGGATTGGAATATCTGATACAAATTAAAGTAATAAAATTGTAAATTAAAAAATAAATGAATTGGTTTGGCTAAAACATACTCTACCAGTGAAATATGCAATTTTTCCTTAGATCTAAAATTACAAATATCTCTTAAAGATTCTCTCTAAACAGTCAATATCTCTTAAACCACACACTCAAATAATTTTTTTCACCTTAATAAATTTTTTACACGCAATTTAATTTTCTCAATCACCCATGATCTCATCCACTACTAGGTCGGGTTAGGTCAAGGTATCACATTATCACATAAAATCTCCCCTATGTGAGATACTTAATGTAGACTCAGACTCACCATGAAATGAGTGATATAAGGAACACCTTTATGGATTTCCTTGGATAGGCTCACTAGTATTAGTTAGATTATATACACATATAGATACCCTTGGGATTATTTATAAATCACTTTAGATGGTCTCGAGACTCCACCTATGGATATGACGGATTGTTTATCGGTGCATATGTGATGCCTCTTATTTATGTTAGGAGAATGACTGAATTATGACATGGAAATTTGACTTCCAAGAAAATGAACATGCTTGGGGTCTATCTACCTTGGATTCTTCATTTATGAAGGCCTATTTATTTTTCAAATATCTCATAAAGGAACCATAGTTCAGACATTCGTCTTAGGATAAAGCTGGTGGTATCGGTCAGACATCCATTTTGGAACCCGAGTCGAAGTGTTTATTATCTACTTTAATTAGTTCCATATATTAATTATATATTTCACTCTATTAACCTACATTTATCATGAAATGGGTTGATATAGACACTAAAAGTGTTTTCCTATCAATATTTTATCTCACACCCTGCTTGGGCCACCCATGGTATCCAAGAATACTTTCTGATTGTAGGTATTGATAATGGAAGTTTGCAGCTTTAAATGATTTATTGTTCTTCTAAGTTGAAGCATGGGGTAGATGAACGAGATTATGCTCAATATTTTTGTAGTATCAGTTTTTTCATTTTTCTATTTTTTTCCATCATTTAGTATATGCTTTTTTCCCATACTTCTCATGAACTTTCATTTTTTTATATAATCATGATATCATCTTCATTTTATATCAACTGTTTATTTATATTCCTCCAGTTGTTTATTTATATTGTTTGGGTTTATTTTTGTTGTTTCTTATATCTGTTACTTACTTATTTTTATTGTGATCACTCTCATTTATGAGTGTATAATCTCTCCATGGACACATCCAAGGTGCTCACTTCTAGTTGGAGTCCTTTGGTGTTTGGGGAGGAGTGCTTGATGATTTATGGACACCATCTCAGGGCACTATTAAGTTCCACTTAGGGTAGGATGCTACAAAGTGGTTTTAGAGAATTATTTCCTTTTTTTCTTACATTTTTGGGTCAAATAAGAGACCATGACACTCTAATTTGGTAATGGGACTGTGCCTAGGATTATCTCACCCACATAATAGGGAATCCAAAATTTCCTTGTATGGGTAAGTGTTGTTATGTTAGTGTTGTTACAATTTTATAGATTTCAGCATTTGGTGACCCACTTGCTTTATGAGACTAATATTATTTATAAAATTGTTATCCTTATGAAATTTCTTTTACTATTTACCAATGATATGAAAGAGGATCAATCACGCATTGTACTAGACCTAATAAGATTATAATTTCAAGCATTATGTTATTCCATTTTTACTATTCATCATGAATTTTCTATGTTTCTTGTGATTTATTTTTGTGACTTGTTGTGATTTTATTATTATATATAAAAATTGTCCAATTATTCTTCTTGGAACGGGTTATGATTTGGATTAAGTGGATTCCCAATTTAAATTTACAAGGTGTATAAGACATTATAAATTAGGATGGTGATACACCTAATTCAATCATTTAAAGGGAATTTAAATACATAAATGAATAAAAATTAATACCACATTTGAAATGAAATGGTCGCCATATATGTGGTAATGTGATACTTTTTCCAAACCAGACCTAGTAGTGGGTAGTAGGCTGTGATTCCAGTGAACTTTATGTGACCTTTTTTTACCAGTTAGGG
Source organism: Viscum album (assembly GCA_963277665.1). Lineage (NCBI taxonomy): Eukaryota > Viridiplantae > Streptophyta > Magnoliopsida > Santalales > Viscaceae > Viscum > Viscum album. The sequence continues at coordinate 192,295,087 of OY728157.1, read as the reverse complement.
CTTGATTTAAGGGCAGGTAGAGACGTTTATTTCATTTTTTATAAGGTTGTTGTGTCTGCCATTTCTTTAACATTTTCCTTATCTGTTATAAATCATGTCTTATGATTGCTCGTGGAAAATTTTAGTGTTATTCCACCATGATGACTTCACGATGTAATCAAAGTGACTGGTGATGAGCATACTCATAAGGTGGTGGGACCTGAGACACCTGTAGTACATCCTTTAGATTCACCTGAGGCACCTCCTATTGATATTCCATTTGGTGAAAATTCTCAATTCCATGGTATCTTTCTTTAGTTCATGTAGTCTATTCAGGGTGCTCCTCGGTTTTCCTCTACTATGGCAGAGCCGACTAGGGGATTTCAGAAGCAACATCCTCCGACCTTCTTGGGGGATGATGGACCTCATGTTATTGATTCATGGATAGAGGACATGTGATCTATCTTCGAACTTCTTGAGAAACCTAAAAAAGAGGAGGGTCAAGCTCGCTACCTACATGATATGTGATTCTGCTAAGCGCTGGTGGGATGACATCCCTCAGGTTTAGAATCGCTGGGGTATAGTTTGAGCAGAATTTCAGAAAGGATTCTACGATCAATTATTCTTATAGACTCTGAGGGAAGACCATGCTAGGGATTTCATGAATCTTTATTAGGGAACTATGAATTTTCCAAATTATTCTTCTTGTTACACCAAACTCTAGCATTTTACCCCGTCTCTGTCCGGTGATGAGTTGACAATTGCGAGGTGTTTTGAGGACATGTTTGGTTATGCTATTTGACTACAGGTGAATGTATTTTAGTTGAATAACATTATAGATATAATGAACTAGACCCTAATTACTTAATAGAATCTAAGATAGGATGGTAATGTGATCTGGGTTGATTCAGTTCTAAGGTAGGGTGATGGTTCTTCTAGCATCAAGAAGTGCCATATCGAGGGAGTGTGTGAGGGTGGTGCCATCTAGGTGACATTAACTGAAATATTCATAGTGTTTCACCATTATGGAAGGCCAGGCCAAAATAATCCTCGGTGCATGAGGAACCTGATAAAATTACAAGCTTCTTGAAGGATGGGTCACCTTCAATACTTATGCTATACTTTTCCTCCAACATCTAGTGAGGCGATATCCATACCGACACCTCTATCAGGTATAGGATCCATGAATCCACATTAAGCTATGATTTTTTCTTCTACTAACGGATTAGACTGATGTGGTAGTGGGAATGGCCAAGGCAGTCAATCCCTAGAACATCAACAACAATAGGATGGATCTACTCAGGCTAGCGAGATAGTATCTTAGTATCATGGTTTGAGCCATATTTTTGCAGTGTAGTCAGCACTTGAGGATCATAGTCCAAGTATATCAATCGTTAGAGGTACTATTCTAGTACCTTAAACTTTGTTTTATGTCCGTTTGATATTGTTTCATCATAATTATTTATATCTAATACGGTTGTGGAAAGAATGGGTATTTTAATTTAGTACATTTTTGGTGTCATGTCTCTCAGCAGACTTTTAGGAGTAAGGAAAGAGGGTATACACTAGTGCTCAGAGTTCCCCGTTACAATATGTGGGTTTTGTTTCTTATGGATTTTCTTCTTCCATGATATAACTGGCTTCTATGTCATTCTTGGTATGGAAGATCTTATTCCTTATAATTCCCAAGTAGATTTATATTTCCACAAAGTGTCCATCACATCACCTAAGGGAGACATGTATATCCATAAGGGATAATGGGACATCTAGGTGAGACAAGATAGTCCCAATCATATAGGGCTAGGCAGGGTGACAGCTCAGATGGTGAGTCTCCTTATAAGCGATCATAGATACAATTAGTAAAGTTCCCTCCTGTAGTGGATCATTTCAGGGATGTCTTCCGTGATGATTTGTTTAGATTACCTCATAATAGTGGAGTTGAATTCACCATCATGCTAGTTCTAGGTGTGGAACCATTTTCCATTCTTCCATATAGAATGACACCTATAGAACTCCATAAACTCAAGAAGGATCTTGAAGATCTAGAGGCAAAACGTTTTATAAAACCCAACACATCACCATGGTATTATTATATCCTTTTAACCAAAAAAGGCAGATGGTACCCATATATTATGCATAGAGTACGGTCAGTTGAACTATCTTATAGTGAATAACCAGTATCCATTTCCTCATATTGATGACCTCTTTAAATAGATCCAAGGAGAAACTATTTTATCTAAGTTATATTTGAGACCAGACTACCGTTAGGTGTATGTGAGACCTTCATACATACCACGTACAAAATTTTGGAGTAGGTATGACTTGTATGATTACTTTATCATGTCTCCTATCATGATGAATTTGACGACAAACATTATAGCTCTAATGAATTACGTTTTCCAACCATATCTTGATTCATTTTTCATAGTCTTCATAGATGATATCTTAATGTATTTTTTATCTATACACAAACAAGATTATCATCTTGAGATCATGATGAATACATTGAACCAGCAACAACTATATGCAAAGAACATTAAATTCCAAATTTGGATCATTAAGGTTTAATTCTTGGGTTATATTATATATGAGTTAGGCATGTCAGTTGACACTAAAAAGGTGAGCATCATAGTTTTTTGGGAGCATCCTAGGAATGTGTTTGACATAAACTGGTTCTTGGGGCTATCTAGCTATTGCAAGAAATTCATCCAAGACTTCTCAGTCCTAGAAGCATCGCTTAAAATCCAAACCAAGAAGGGTGTGATGTTTGTTTGGTCTAAAACTTCTAAGGCATATTTTCAAGATTTAAAGGGGGGACTCACTTCAGCACCGATCCTAATTCTTCTTGAGTCAGGAAGAGGCTATACTGTCTACTGTGAGGCTTTAGGGATTGGAATGGGTGAAATTATGATGTAAGGTGACCGATTTGTGGCTTATATGTTCTACAAACCGAGGTCTCATAAATAGAATTACCCATTGCATGACCTCGAGCTAGAATTTATGGTTCATTATCTAAATTATTGAAGGCACTACTTGTTAGGAGGGAAATTTTTTGTTTACACGGATCATAAAATTCTCAAATAAATCTATACATATTGAGATTTGAATCTCAGGCAGTGCATCTGGGTGGAAAACCTGCAATAATTTATTTTTATGATTTATTACACACCCATAAAGGGAAATTCCATATTTGTTTCCTTGATCATGTTGTTGTAGATGCAATCCATCATGGAAAAAAGTAGTGAGTGGAAGTTGATGGCTCTATTATTTGATATGCATCTTGATGTTTAGGAACAGGATGGGAAACGAGTCTTAGTAGCTCTAGTACTGAAATCGTCCCTTTTATAGTATTTTTAAATGAGATAGCAATTATATTATAAGAGCCTCATCATGAGGGAAACCGTCATATGAGATAAGCACCATTTTGTTTGGATTTTTGATAATAGTGAATCCTTGCTCTTCTATGGACACATATGGGTAACTATATATATATACGGAGAGAGATGATGTGGGAATCACATGCCTCTATTTGGGTAGTTCATCCTGGTCCTACCAAGATGTAAAAACGTATACATCATCAGTATTGGTTTCTAGGTATGTAAAGGTAGATATTAGGCTTAATCACTCAATGCTCCACCTATCAGTAGGTGAAGGCAGAGAACCAGTGAATTGCTAGACTTCTACAACCTCTCTCTATTCTTGAGTGAAAATGGAATTCCATCACCATGGATTTAATGAAAGACTTTCTGATATACACATTCTCTAGAAATTCAATATGGGTGATCATCGACAGGTTGAACATGGTTTCACACGTCTTAACTATCTAGTAAACCTTCCCTATTGATGAACATAGAAGGATTTACATCTGGGAGATGGTGCGACTACATAGTATTACTCATTCTATCATTTTGAACCGAGACATCTCTTTCACATCACAGTTCTATAAAAGGATATATAAGTCACTGGGTTCATAGGTTCTATTTAGTACAAAATATCACCCTCAAACTGATGGAAAGTCTAATTAGACAATACAGATGTTAGAGGATATGAATCAAGCCTACTTCCTTGATTTTGGAGGTTCATGGGAAAAGAATATTCCGCTGGTTGAGTTTCCCTGCAACAACAGTTTTAGGAAATAATTTATATGTCTTCATATGATTCCATATAAAGAAGATTCTATTGTTCACCATTATAATGGATTGAGGTATGTGAGGTGGATATACTATGTCCTCATGTTATTTAGGAGACTTTAGAGAATGTCCGGACGATTCAAAAGTATATGGCTACAGCTCAATCTAGGAATAAGTCTTATACCTATCATCATCATAGACCTTTTGAGTTTGAGGTGGTACATTAGGTATTTCTACATGTATTACCTATAATGTTTCATAGATGAATTAGGATATGGGGAAATTTATCACCTTCTTATGTTGGGACTTTTGAGTTAGTGGAGAGAGTCGGGAAAGTAGCCTATTAGTTGTTGTTACCTCACAGTTATCATGGCATGCATGATTTCTTCTCTGTGTCTCATATTTGATAGTATCATCGTGACATGTCTCATTGGTTTTACAATGATGATATTGAGATAGAAATATTTGTGTCCTTAGAGATCATCTAATATGTATCGCTGATCAGAGCATGAAGTCTCTCTAAGGTAGATCAATTCTTTTGGATTAGGTGCTATGGTAGCGTAGATGCGTACAAGAAGAGACCTAGGAGTAGGAGGCCAACATTTTATCACTGTGGATAGAACTTTTCCAAGATGAAATATTACCACCCTTAGAAGGGAAACTCGTTAATGATTTTTACTAAGGAGGTGAGGTTGTGACATCCTAGATTTTCTCAATGGTACATACCTTTCAATTTTTTTTTCAATTTCCATTGTTTAGCCTGTATAATGATGCCTAATGGATTATAGGGGGTCCTGGATGTGTCAAGGTCTCATTTGGATCATGGATACCTAAAAATTAAACAGTCATACTGGGATACATGGCTAATAAAAATTATACTGCCCATCCCTCATAGTTTCCCAAAATCATGCGGTTGTAGAAAGTGGGGTGTTGTGGGCCCCATGATTTTTCTGAAACTATGAAACCCTAGGCACATGGCAATGCGTCTAGATAATGGGTTTTTGATAGTGTTTTATTCATAGTTTTCACATAGTTATAAAAACTTCATGCCTAATCAAGTAGGCTACCCCTTTTAAGTAGCGATTTCACGCTTGGTGGGTGCATAGTTTAGAGAACTGTGTGCCCAAACCATGCACACTTTTTTAGGGTGAAATACCATTTCCCTTAATTATGGTTTTAAACCTTCATCTTCTTTCTCCCTCTCTTCTCCAATAGTGCAACCCTACTCCCTTACACACGAGCTCCTCCCCCCTTCTTCATAGGGTTTGTGATAGCTCCTTCTATCATACTCAAAATATATCACTATTAGAAGCATATTAAATCCCTCAAAAATATATTTAATACTATTCTTTATGTTTCAAGATTCCTCTTTCCTCTATTACGCTATCAAAGTGTGACTATTTTTCCCAATTTTATAGTTGTTTGATGGTTTCTTCATTTTCACCCATTATAGGTTAAATGAAGCCTCGAAAATGGATGAGTGTGGTTCTACTACACCATGTTAGGTGATCTAAGTATTTACCACTCCTTTAATTTCATTAATGTTGGTTTATAATTTTGATACTCCTTAGAACCTTCTTAAGATGAATTAAATTTGATAAACATTATTAATTGAATGTATTTTCATATTCGAAAACTTCCAAGTGGGTAGAGAATCAGAATCATGGGTGATCAATTTGATGGAATCCACCCAAATAGGTATTCTTCCCCTTTAGAGGCCTTATTCCCAAACAAAAAATGGTAAAACACCTATTTATATGTAAATTACATTTAATGAACTATTTAAAGGGAAAATTTAATTAAGATGTTAACCACTAGTGTGTGTGTGTGTGTGTGTGGTTTGTACCATTTTAAATGCCTCAATTTATAAATTGATTTGAGATTGAAATATGAACCATGGGTTAGTCCATTTGTTGAAATTTCCTATATTCCATGCTCATTGACTTGGCCTAATGATTTATGCATTATTAATTTTTTTGCTTGTTTCCATAAATGAATGTTTTGTAGCTTCAAATTATATGATTATTTCATAAGATTACGATATGTGCCTTTTACCTTGAGATTTATTCTTAACTCCGTGCACTTATTCCCTTATGTCATAATTTATTATCTTGAATTAGATTTTATGCTTGGATATCCTATTATCATGTGATATTTCCATGCCTTATTGATGAAATGTGATTATATATGTTATTTATTGTGAGTTTTTTATTTTATTATTATGCCTCACTTTCTACGTGACAAGAGAGAACATGGGTCCCATTTTAAGGACATTGTGGATGGACTCATCGTGTTTGGTTTGGATCTACTTGACATGATGGGAGTGATACATTGTCTTTCCATGTATGGGATCTTTGGGAATATTACACATCCTAATGAGTAACACTGGTACCCTAGGGGAGAAACCATGTATGGAACCATTGGAAAGATGGAAATGATGAGCCTCTTGTGATACTTAGTCCCATGTATGAGATACATGGTATGGAGTCAGAGTCACCATGCCATGGGTGATATAAGGAATTCCTTTATGGGTTTCCTTAGATGAACTTAGTGGCATTGGTTACATTGGATTCACCTTTAGTGGCCCTTGGTATTCTTTATAGATCTCTAAAGAATAATCTTAGGGTTTATCTACCTTGGTTTATTCATTTATGATGGCCTATGTATTTATCATATATCTCTTAAAGGTACCATGGTTCAAACATATGACTTTGGCCAAAGATGTTGGTATTGGTTGGTCATTCATTTAAGAATGCAGAATTAAGTGTTTACTATTGTGTTTAATTATTTCCCTTCATTTATTATATATGTAACATTGTTCACCTATCTTTCACACAAAGTGTATTGATATAGACACCGATGGTAGTGGCCTACTGAGATTGTATCTCACTCCCTGCTTGGGCCACCTCTAGTACCAAAGAAGACTTCATGATTGTAGGTATTGATAAGGGGAAGCGTGTAGCATATAATTCATGATTGTTCTTCTAGGTTGGAGCACGAGGTAGAGGATGAAGCCTATGCTCTAGATTCATGTAGTAATAGTTTCTTCCTTTTTGTATATTTTTATACCATTTAATATATAATTGTACCTCTTTCTCCTTGTGCACTTTCATTTTTGTATACCATAAAGATATCACCACCATTGTGTATCAAACATTTATTCAGCTTCTACTAGTTATTTGTTTATATTGTTTGAGTTTAATTCCATTATTTTTTATAATTTTTACTTACTACATATTGATTTGATCACTCAGATCAATGAGGGTATAGTCTCCCCATGAACACATCTTAGGCCCTCACTACTATTCAATAGCCTTTGGAATTTGGGGAGGCATGATTGTGGTATTATGGTCACATTCTTGAGGCATCGTTAAGTAGTATTCAAGGAATGATTTTTATTTACCTTTGGTTGAGTTTTATTATAACAATAGTTTCCATTCAAGTATTCAAAATGTTTCGTATGAAGAATTATATGGAAAGAGATGTCACACAAAAACTTGATGGGATATATATAGTGTAAGTAAACTTATAGGCCCAAAACTTGTTGAAAATACCACAATGAAGGTAAAGGCTATTCAGACTCACATTAAAGTACCTCAAACTAGACAAAAGAGTTATGCTGATAATTGGATGAAATATTTGGGATTCGAAGTGGGAGATCATGTTTATCTGAAATTATATTCATGTGAGGGTATTATAAGGTTTGGTAAGAAAGAAAAATTGATCCCCAACTACATTAAACCCTTTGAAATTATTGAGTGAATTGGATTTGTCACTTACCATTTAAAAATGGTGTTGAACCTCCCAAAAGTAAATGATTTGTTCCATATATATATTTTCTAAGGAAGTAAATTCCAAGCCTAACACATTTTATCACCTCTAAAGAAATATAGTTGGAACCTAATCTATCTTACTATGAACAACCCATCCAGATTATGTGGATAAATAATGTAGAAACTTTTTTAAAACCTATTTTAGGGAAATATTTATATATTATACCTTATATTATCAATATTGGAACAGTATTTGTCTTATATGACAAGGAAAAAAGATTGGTGGAATTCACTCTTTCAAAAAATTACAAGTGTGTCACTCACCCCACTTATAAAAGGGATTATTATATCTTCTCTATTTCAAACCATAAAACCACTTTTTCAGGTAAATTACTACAAATATAACTCCCCAACTTTCCTCCCATAATCCTATAATCCTTATCTTTGGTATAGATCCAACTTAGGAAGGCATTAGCGTAAACCTAACGAGGATACCCAAAAAAGAGGTAATGTTCTTCTAAAATCATTTTTATTTTATTTATTTCTACACATAATTCAATTTCTATTATTCCATTATTATATAATAACACCATTATATTAAATCTAATGATATTTGTTATGTCAATTATATGACCTACAACTTCATACACTTCCATCAAATGGGTTACAAAATCATTATTTGTGTGTATGGTAGACTACGGCCTTGCGAACCGATGTCGTCTTTTTTTTCAATTAACACTTTTCAAGGTTGGGAATAGTTCTAGATTTATAGTTTATATATGATATATATATATATATATATTATTTATGATGTTTTTATTATTTTTTAATTATTATATTACACATACCTTAATGCATTCCATTTTTTCCGTAATATCATAACATCGCTCGTGTATACGGCGGACTACCACCTCCCAAAGCAATATAATTCAATCATTCTTTACATGGAATATATTAAGAATGGTTTTAAAAAACATATGTGATATTTATTAAATAATAATTACACTATAATATATATATATATATCATGTAATTTTATTTCTTTCAATACGACAAGAAAATGAAAACGATGTTCATACATATGTACGACATACCATCTCTATGAATGGTGTATTTCATTTCCTATCACAAATTTTTATTGAATAATATAAATATATATAATGAATATATATGATATTTAAAAAATTATATAGATTACTTATATGATTAAATAATGATTGAATAATAGTATCAAAAAATAACAAGTCAAAACATACTAAAAAAGCAGACAATTATCACCCAAAACAATGAAAATAATGAAAGATTATTCACAAATGGGCGATAAAATGTTATAAAAGGATAATATATGATATTATAATAATTATTTTGGTTATGGTATAAGAATATAACATACTTAAAACCATTATACATGTTTTTAAAGAGTTTTTAACCAAAATGAAGCGTAAGGTAAGAGATTTTGTCTCAATTTACATTTCATTGACACTTAATTTATATTATACACCAATTCACTTTTATAAGGTGTATATACGAACCCTTTAACATATTATATCATTAATAGTTCATTATTAGTGGTATTTTAAGTTCTAATTTGTTTTACTTAATTCAATGGGATTTGATTTGAAAATTACCAAGTGATAAAAGTTATTGTGAAATCTCACTTTCTTTTGTGATTTTTAACTTTCTCTTGAAATAATCACTTTATTATAATAATATTTCATTGGAAATTAAATTATTAATAAATATCCATATTATTGTTCAGTTTATATGATTATTTATTAAACTATATACCATTTTTATATATGGTGTTTACTTTTAATGTTATTTGATTAACTGGGGAAATATTAATATATATGTATCCTTTACTCAAAAAAGATATTTAATAAGGAACATTTTTTATGAATTAAATTGATTATTCAATATATGAATAACTCTATGGAGTTTTATGACTTTTTTTGGGGCCTATTTAATGTATTCCCCATGATGCATCGATAGTCTCATGATATGAATCAGTTGGCCAAATCAGATGGGGTTTTACGTAATTTGTTTAAACCGACTTATGAAATGTCTTGACGGTAACTATTCAATGTTATTGGGAAACATGTAATATAATATATAATAATTTAATTCATTTAGAATTCATTTTTTTATTTATAATTATATTTTTTCAATGACATTATCTATGGATTCATTTCATTATCATTTTATTGATTAAATAACATGTATTTCAATTATTTCTCTTTACATATTGATTATGACTTGTCTAGATATTTATGTGGAATGTGTGTTCAATTATACACCATGAAATATATATTATGATTATTTATTAGAGATTGATTCCATTTTACTTAACCCTTACTTATAATTTAATCTCACCATTATTTTTTTCATTTTCTTAGGATATGAAGATGAATTATAAGAATGAGTTTCTAGGATATCGAGCTTTTAATTTTGGTATGTTTTATTTTCTTTTCCCAATGTAATATGGGTATAATGTATATAATTTAGTTTTAAAAAACTACTAAATTTTTTTTAATCTAGTATTTATGCCAATTTAATAATGTAAGGTACCAGCTCCAGGCTACTGAGGTTGGATTCGTTACTGTTGGTATCAGATTAATTTTTGTAGAATACATGGGAACTATATATAGGAAAACATATATTAGGGAACAAAACTCTAAGATTTAATTTTATAATAAGTATATAATAACATCCTAATGTTTTGTTAAGGTTGATATTATGTGGGTATTCCTATAAATACATCACTATCTAGACACAACAAGAAGACATGGTTCTGGAACAGATATACCTAGGGGTAATAACTTTGAAAATCATGTTTTGGGCTTGACTGGAGTATAAAGTATTACATGAAAATGGGCCTTAATATGAACCTAGTTTTACACTCCCATTGAATACTCTTAGTATAATTCACATTTTCTTTTCAAACCATTATGAATGATTTAAAATAAAAATATCCCCAAATAAACAAACGTTTATATTTCTAAGATTAATAGTGCATAAATTTTTAATTTATTTTGATAATTAAACCATATTTTTAATTATAAATTATGATTTAAAATTCATCACATCATGAGATAATTTAGAATATGTCATTTTTTATAAATGGCTTCTGGAAGGGAGAAGAATAGAAATACCTATAGACAATGTAGAGATTTTCATGCAGAGGAGACCAATACAGATGGGATTGGAATGGAAAAAATTATGTCTATATTAGGGTTGCTTAATTAGGTTATTAAAAATAAACATCCCCTAATTGATCAACCTGTTCCATAATGAAATTCTCTAATTATGAATTGCTTTAGGTGATAGAAACTCCCATCTTTTAGTGGGTCTACTAACCCAATTGTAGATGACCAATGGATTAAGTCTCTAGAGAAGATATTTATGGAATTTGGATGCGTAAAAAAGGAAAGGGTTTCACTTGTCATGTATTTTCTCAAAATTTATGTTCATCAATGGTTGTTTTTTATGAATAATAATAGGTAGGAAGAATAAGTAGAACTCATAGAATTGAAAAAAATTTAAGGATATGTTATTTAATACTTATTTCCCCCATGTCAAACAAATTAATATTAATAGAATGTTCCCTATCTTAAATAAAAATGATAAATAAAGTGTCATGGATTATGATTATACCTTTACCTGGTTATATAGTTATTCCAAAAATAACATATGCAATATGGCGTGCAAGATCGACCATTTCTTTGAAGAGTTTATGTCCAGTATCTAAAGGGTGATGGTATCTAAAACCTTTTTTTAATAATGAAATAGTTTTATGTACCATCAAAATGGAGAATTAATTCCCTAGATTCTACATATTCAATTGAAATCAAGAGAATAAGAGGTCATCTGAACAACATGAAAAATAAATCACATCAAAAATTAAGAAGAAGATGAATAGATTCCCACAGTGAAAGAATTGTGGAAGGAATCACACTGGGAAATTCCTAAAGGGAATAAGAGTTTGTTATAAGTGTATTGAAAAGGTTATAATGTTAAATAATGTAAGGGGTAGTAGAAGAACACTAATATTCAATGTTAAAACAGCAAGTAGAAGTGGAATTGTCAAAACAAATGACATAAGTGTAATAGAATCTTCTATAGAAGACGCCAATGGGAGATGGACAAAATTATGTGGTCACAAAAACTTAGGTAGAAGTACCCAATTATTTGTTTGGAGGTACATTAATCCTATATTAAAATTTATCCAATGCTTTATTTTATTCTGGATCATCACACTCTTCTATATCTACCCATTTTTTGAAGAAAATTGGACATTCCCTTTTTGATTAAATAAGGGAATTATTAGAAAAAATTCCTAAGGGAAGTATCATTATAATAAATATGTGTTGGGTAGTCCCTATTATGACTCATAAACATGATTTACATTATGAACATATTATCATATCTATGGTTGACTATGATATAATACTCGATATGGACTAGATTTAAAAGTACGATAAAAAAAAGTATTGTAAGATTATGGAAATTACGATCTGTGAGGAAGATATAGAATTCCATATATTTAGATCAAAAAATTCATTATTTGATTCTTATCTAGATCCACCCCTAGTAGCTCTAATAAATGAAATTCTTGTGAAATAAAAGAAAACAACATCATGGGATAAATAATTTGATCTTCAAATCAAGGATATACCTACTGTACATGAATACCATGATTTATTTCTCTTAGAATTACTTAGAAATCCACTAGATCATGAAGTTGATTTTTCTATTGATTTAATCTCGGATACAATACCAATATCAAAGAATCCCTAAATAAGGGACACTGTAGAATTAGTGGAGTTGGAGAAACAAATAGAGGATTTGGGTAATAACTGATGTATTCACCCTAGTGTTTCTCCATGTGGAGCCCTAATTATCCTCATTAAGAAGAAATATGGATCCATGAGGTTGTGAACTGATTATAAAGAAATACATGCTATTGTGATAAATAAAAATAATCATCTACAATGTAATTATGAATTATTTGATTAATTTAACAAATACTAATATTTTTCAAATAATGATCTTCATTCTAGTTATCATAAATTATGATTAAATAAGGAATATATTCTGAAGACATCTTTTCAAACGAGGTATGGACATTAAAAGCTTATATTAATGTCATTTGGATTAACTAATAAATCCTCTATTTTTATGGATCCCATTTATAGATTATTTAATGAATATCTTGATGATTAGATTTGGTAATCATTAATGATATTTTGTTGTATTCTAAAATCTATGAGGACTATGAGAATCACCTTTTGATCATTCATGAGTCTCTTAGAAAGAAAGAGTAATATGGGAAATTTAAAGAGCATGATTTTTGGCTTCAAAAAGTTTATTTTATTGGCCATATTGTCTCTAAAAATAGAATTTCAATTGATCTTGCAAGAAAAATTCAGTCAGAGAATGGCCTACACAAACAAACATAATTGAGGTACATATTTTCATTGGTTTGTCATGTTACTATTAGATATTTATTCATAATTTTACCGAATTTTCTAACCTATTGTCCAATATTATTTGTGAATGGGTTACGTTTTTTGTATAATGTAATGTCAAGAATGTTTTGATAAACTAAAGAGGAGATTGTTCAATGCTCTTATTTTGAATCTACCATCTGGAAGTGATGGTTTGTGATATATAATAATGCATCAAAAAAGGGACTTGGTTATGTGCTAATGCAAAATGATAAAGTTATTGAATATAAATCAAGGTAATTGAAGATTGGAAGGTGGTCTCTTCCCTCAATCTGAAGAGTTCTCTAGGACCCAATGGCTTACTATGATCCTTTTAAGTGGTAGCTTGGATATAATTAAATATGAGATGGTGGGCATCACCACAGAGTTTTTTAGGGGAGGTGGGTTTCCAAGTGTAGCCTCTGTGACTACAATGGATCTTATTCTAAATGTGTGAGACCCTATCCCTATTACTCAGTATAGACCCATAATAATTTGTAACTTCATTTAAAAGGTACTGGTCTGTATTCTCAATATAATTGTAGCACCTTATATCAAAAATCTTGTTTCATAGGAATAACATGGTTTTATTCAAGGCAAGTACAACCAAGTTTCTATCATGATGGTTCAAGGGATGATTGGAGATATTAATGTTAAAACCCCAGGCTCTAATATTGTCATCAAGGTAGACATGGACAAGGCTTATGACCGAATGTAATGGTGTTTTATTATCAAGGTTATAAGTGTTATGAGATTTTGTGTTGGTGATTCTCCTCCTGATTATATGTTATAACTCCACCTGGTTTTCTATCACTCTTATTGAAAAAATATGTGGTTTTTTCAGAGAAGTCTAAGGTATTAGAGAAGGGGACCCTTTATCTCCATGTCTCTTCATCTTAGACCATGATTCTCTTAATAGATCTGTGTCAAGGAACATTACTGATGGAGCCATTATCCACTATCAATATAGACCCAAAATTAATGGCATATATCATTTACTCATTTTGGATGATGCAATGATTTTTTCTAATGGGAGTGGAAGGTGTATCGGCAATCTCAACAGTGTTTTGGATGATTATAGTAAGTGGAGTGGGAAACGTATCAATAATAACAAAAAATTAGTGTCTTAATTGGAAATCATTTTCCTAATATAAAATGTAATACAATCAAGGAGGTTCTCAAAATAGGAAGGAAGGACTTTCCAATAATGTACTTGGGTGCCTCTATTTCTCCGGGCCATATTCACTTCCACTTTTTTGAGGGGATGCAGGAAAAAATTCCTAGTCAGATCAAAAACTGAAAAAATCATTTTCTCATGTAAGTATGGATCAGGGATGGGAGATCCCAATTATAATTTAATAGTTTTATGGAAACAAATTCAGGGCCATACTCATGAAATTCAATTAATTGAATGCTAGATTGAATGCTAAGGTATCACAAGCTATTGGAACCACACCTGAGAAGGTTGAAAGCTTGGATTTATAGAGTGTCTTTAACTATTAATATCATTTAACAAATCCATATGACACCCTCTTCTCATCCAATCCACCATGAATTTTCAGTATAGATAAGTGTTTGAGAATATAATCATGAATGAAGATAAAGAAAAGTTGGTTTCCATGTGATCTCCTTCCTGTTTATTCAGAATCAAAGAGTATCAATAGATTCAGCGGGGTCCTGCTAATGGTGATATATAGGGTGGTATTATCTTTTGTTCAGAAATAACATTAAAATTATATTTCATGGTATGAAATATCAGAATTCATGCATTATCAACAGAAAAATAGATTCACCATATGGGTGTCCCTTTGGATTCTAAGTGTCCATGTTCCACCAAGCCAAATGAAGAACCAACTCACTACCTTTTTTCCCATGAAGGATGGGAAAAGAAAAACTGGGAGAGGCTTGGAGAATTTTTTTGCTTTTGTATCCCTAATGACACAAGTGATTCCTTTCTTCTTAATTAGATTAATAGACCGGAAACTAATAAATATGAGTGGAAGGAAAGGTCGATTATGTTAGATGCAGGGTGCGGAACTATTTGGGGGATGAGGAATAATCTTCAATGTAAAAGAAATTTTTAACTCTTAAATTTTTATGGAGGTAATATCATAGATTTTAGTGTTAGATATTGGAATTATATTGAATAAATGGGATAAACCACCTTCTATGGCTGCCTTGCTCGCTAGAAGGGTGCCTTCTCTTTTTCCCCATAGGCCATATCATCAGGCGATTTGGGTCAAATGGAATATAATGAAGAATAGTTTGAATCTAAACACTTATGGATCCTATTTTAATGGTATAATTAGGGGAGGTGTGTGGTTCGAGATGATAAGGGGTCGATTGTGTTTTCCTTCTCAAATGATTATGGCTATGGTGGCTCTCTTATGGAAGAAGCAAAGGCGGTGCACAATGGTTTCAAGCCATGATTGGAATGTAATGTTAATCTAGAAGTGGTGGAGAGGGACTATTTGATCATATTTAAGTACCTTATTAGGAACAAAACTATCCCTTGGAACATCACTTATGAAATCAGAAGGATCAATAATATGTTGAGTGACATGGTGCAGGTGAGTCACACATGGTGTGAACAAAACAAGGTTGTGGATTTTCTGGCCTTTAGGATTATATATCATGGATCCTCTACTCTTTTTAATCTTTTTCCCCATTTGGGATTCCTTACCTTGGTGTGTGTAAAAATAGTGAGAGGGGATGCTCTCATCTTGCATTTTTTCACCCTCCTTGATGTTTTTTGTTCTGTTTCTATCTCTTGAAATTAATCAATTACTACTTTCAGCCTATATGAAAATGGGATGACATTAATATGGATTTTTTCGTAGGACTTCCAAATACTCTTGTAAATAATGATGCAATATGGGTTATCATTGATCACCTAACCAACTATAAGATAAAATTAACCTCTTGATCACCTTTCAAGGCTCTATACTAATGAATTTGTAAGACCTCATGGTGCACCTCTATCAATTGTCTCTGATAGAGATCCCCATTTTAAATAGAAATTATGGAAGTTTATTAAAAATAATTTTAATATTGAGCTTAATTTTAGGATCTCTTACCATCCTCAAGCTGATGGATAGCCTAAAAGGCAATATATGGAATATCATTAGCGCTCGCCGCTAAATGGTGGTATCCTAACCTCATTCCAATATTATAAAACTAATTGGACCCTCTCATATAATCAAAAAATCATCAACATGTGGAAGTGGATATGCTGGTTATTAATCATCACCTAATTCTACCTCTATTTATCAACACATAAATACAAAGATGCATTCACCTTCTTGAAAAAAATAGGATCACACCAAGAGGATGTGCTCAGATGAATGAATCTGTTCGACTCCAAACCCTCCAAGTGAGGCATGATCTCTAACTTCTTAGCAAGAACCATCCGATAAGCTGGAATGGATATGGGAATCATACTTGACATAAGATTAGTTATAATATCAATATCACACTTGGGAGGAAACCCATAAAAATAATCAATAAACACATCTTAGAACTAATTAATGGTGGAAGAAGACACTGGCTTGAAAGTCACCTAATATCTTAAAGCAACACCAATCAAATGCTTTGTAATTTTTCCTTAGTTGTTGATTTACATGTCCAAAATAGCCTACATGTAGATTCCAGTCTCTCATATATGTATTATCGTCGCCCTCTAAGGACATAAAAGGTACTCGTTGATGATAGTGGTTGATGTGTGCTCATTAAAGAGTAAACGAATACATCTTGGGGATCATATAGAAATTATCAATATCTTACATGAAGAATTCCCAAATTAATGTATTCTCATTGATTATAATGGTATACTATGGACACCTCTAGATACCCTATGATTTCACAAATAAGGAGTGTAAATAAAAAACACCCCATATATATATTATATTGGTAACCCTATATAAATAACCAAATGCTCAAATATAAAGTATTTTTGATGAATTTTTATCAAATAACGAAAAAACTAGGGTCTATTCAATAATAATAATGCATATTACTATAGATAGATCACTGCACTACATGGGAGGAATCATCTCAATAGAATGAGGCTGGCCAGAACCCAATCTCTAATATCACATAACTTGACTCCCCTGAGGTACCTTTCCCATTTTCACAATTTTTTCAAAGTACTATGACCACATAAATGACCTGAATAGTTGAAGGACATCCAATATATCAACTGTTATTTTTCCCTTGTCCCTTCCACTAACTCTAGGTCTGAATAGATTTGTAATCAATCTCTAGTCATTGTGAAATTCCACATAACCTTTTCATGTTCTACAAATACCCATGTTAGATACACTCCTTTCAAAACTTATTAAAAACTGGTTAATCATTCCCATATTGGCCGTTGTAACATACCAAGCTTTCATGGAATGCTTCTCTTTGAATAATACAGTATCATGTGTTGTACACAACTTTTAGTTCTAACACACACCACAACCAATCAAACTATCTGTTATGGATAGTAATACCCACTTTTTGAAATTTTATACATTTCATATTTCAAAATGGACTTCATTTTTGGATTCTAAATATTGAAATTATCTTAGGGTGAATTTTATGTACTTTTATGATAACTTTCATATTTTGATGAATAGTGAAAATTACTAAATTTTAATTAAAAACAACTGTTTTAATCGAAATAATTAATAGTGATAAATTTTGAATTTGATTGGTTTTAATATATATTTATAATATATTTTTACCATTTAATCCAATGTGGTTCATTGTACATAATTTCACATTTAAACCAAACATAAACAAGTGTCAATCTTCTGATAGTTATTGTTTCTTAAAAACACGCTTTTTTGTTTTGACAGTGGGATTTAATTTTAAATTAATTTATGCCACTTTTTTGTTTTGAATTTTGAAAAATGTATTCCATATATGGAATCAGGATTCCCAAATTGGGTAAATAGATAACTCTTATTTTTAGACATTTTGAATAATTACTTCAGTAAATATTTTATTTACCATGGTTAATGGGGAAATCCGGTAAATAAGGGTAAAAAATAATATTATAATAATATTAAATTACTCTAAAACCTGTCCTAACCCTATTGGTTAATACATTTTAGACCATGGGAATATTTGGGTCGATTTTGGGACCCCATGGATCCAATTGTATGTGTTAATGACACTTTATATTAATAAAGTTAAAGTAAATACAAAAATGACATAAGCATATATATTTTAGAAAAAAAATTTACATAGGGTTATATATGTTATATTTTTGAATATAAATTATCATTATAAAGATAAAAATATTTCCTACATAATGGTATTTTACTTATAATTTTTAGAAATTGAATAATTAAATTTATTTATGACATAATAATGATGCAATATTTTCTTTATTATTGAAAGAATAAAATACTTAGTATTATTAATGTTAAAATAAATATAACTTCACTGTCTTGATGTCATCCTAGAATTTTATTGGTCTATATTATATTTTAGGATTGTGTAAATTAATTTGTTCTGAATTCATAATGTTTTTAAGACTTTAACAAAAATATATTATTAAATAGTGTCAAAATTGACATAAAAGAGTTTTTAAAACAAATATTATATTATTAATTCATATTATATTCTTAAAAATATTTGGTTCAGCCAAAGTACTTATATAATGATACGTGTATCATTAATGGACCACTTTTGGATCTCATGGAAGTATATAGTATGTTTATTAACCATATAATACAAAAATAGAAAGTGGCATGGTAAATGTCAAACTAATTAACTAAGAGTTAAAAAAAATATAAGGTTATTAATATGACCCAAACCAGTATAAAACCTATTGGTTGAGTTTTTTTCAACCTATACCCACTTTAAACGTTTAATAATTTACTTTGGAGTCATTATAAACCAAATATGAATTTATTATAAAATAATACTTTATGTTTTTTCTAAAGAGCCCCTCCTCCCCCTTATAAAAGGACACCACTTCTAATGAATTCTTCATACCTTAAAAGCCTTTTGGTTCAGCCAATACCTGCCAAAATATCCTCTCAAATTTCCTCACATCAATCTAGAGGCATTAATTTGATCATAAATCCAACCTATGGAGCCTTTTTGGATCAAATTAAAAGGAAGAACCCGAAGAAGAGATAATGTTTTCACCACCGTCATTCAAGTTCCTTTCTTCTTCAACTTATTTTTTTTGTTATTTCCTTTATAAAACAATAAATCCAGTATCTTCTATATAAAATTATGTTATTATAAATATGGTAAAACCATATTCAGTATTCTATCCATCCTTTGAATGAAATGTCACCATACGTGCGTACGCACGACTTACCGTCTCCACGTCGGGTGTAATTGTTATTCAAAACATTATTATTTGGATGGGTATGATATTGATATGTAATTTAAGTAAATAATAAATATAAAATTATAATTATTCTGTATATATGATATATCATCCAATTATATATTATTTTAATATCAAAAAAATGATATTGTCGCTCGTGCATACGTGCGGACTACCGTCTACACGAACGCAATGAGTTTCATTCCACATCATATCCATTAAAATATAATTCTCATTTGATGATTAAAAATAATGTTTATTCAATTTATATAATTCTGGATATTAATAATATACAACCTATCCATGATAAACAATGCTTATGTAACAAAACATATTAAAGAAAATGAGTAAGTTAACACCCAAAACGACACTAATACTAAGATATTACTAAAAAAGAAATGTTAAAAGATCATATATGATATAATAATTATGTATATGGTTCCTTAATATGTTAATAAAAATGTTTTAACTATTATACAGGAGGATAACATACCATCGACTAAGGAAAAGTACAAGGTAAGGGTTTACTTCACACTGTCTTCATTATCCGAGGTTGTTTATATGTAATTATCTAGTAAAACCTCTTTATCATCCACATCCATGATTCTTAAAAATGTATTTCAAATCATTCTTAATATTTTACAGAATATGGGTTAAAGTAATTTATACCCTTGTTTGACCTTTTATAAGATGTTTATAAAGGAATCTCTCTGTCGATTTCCAAACAAGGTCCTTTTTAACCATTTCGAAAAAATTAAGATAAGAATGTCTTTTTTTAACTTATATGGTGGGTGTGGCTATTTTCAGCCATTATAAAATAGTTGATTCATCCCTTAAAAGATTATAAGAATATTTTCAATGGAAATGTTTTCTTTTATAATTATGTGACTTTTATATGATTTGAAAAAAGAGATATTTCTCTCAAATAGTTTTGATTTCATCTATGTCAACATAATTTTAAATTTTTTAAATATTTATTCTTCTAAACCATTCTCATTAATGTCCATGTTTTAAAAATGGTTTTAAGGATTTATTTAAATTTACATGAATGTTTTAAAATTTTAATTACTTTAAAATGTTTCAAAGGGGTATGGGACACTTTGATTCAAAAATGCCTTTAAATATCTTCCAAAATTGTGTGACTTTTAAATGTATTCATGAAAAGGGATATTTCAATCAAAGAGTTTTACATATAATTTCCATCTATGTAAAATCCTTTAATGGATTTTAAACTTGTTTTGAAGTTGATTTATTATGATACAAAACATCCATATTGTATTGAAGGTTTTGTGATTTGTTTGACCGTGGATGTGTTATTTTTATACCATTCATGGTTTATGGTTAAAGTATTGACATTTCGTATCATAGTTCTGATATGAATGATCATGTTATGTTTCAACCTTTTCATATGAGGAATGTATTTCACATAGTAAGTGATGGGTGGAGCCCGCTATAGCTCCTCGATGCATCGGTAGGTCCCATGAGACAACTAATCGTGGAATTGGATGAGGCCTTTCCCAATTTGAGATATGGTTTTGGCCAAAGATTTAATCATTTTTAGACATCTTGGATAAGGCCTTGATAAAATGTTTCAGAATGTCTGACATTATACATTCTCTCATTATGAAAATAATATCTATGGTTCATGCGGTCATTATACTTGTAGAATACCCATGATTTTGTTTTATTATGACATTATTTACACATCTCATATTCCTGCCGTAAAAGTATTCATTTTTATCATTGGTAAAGGGATGTGGTTTTAATTATACACCATTCTTAATATTTATGTTATCTTCCACTATATTTCGTACCCTTACTGAGCATTTGATCTCACCCCTTTCTATGTTTCATTTTTTCCAGGATTCCAAGAAGTGTATTATGATTGATATGCAGGGTTAAGATAAAGGGAATAATAGAATTCTCAATGAATGTTTTTTTGTATTGTATGTTAGAAAGTGTAATGTAATGTTCATGTATGCAATCTATTTTCCAAGACTGCTAAACTGATCAGTCTTTCGGGACATGATTCCATGTAATCATGCGAGTGTATTTAAATAATGCACAGACTCTGGGAATCTAGGGATGGGGTGTTACAGTTGGTATCAGAGGGAGGTTTATCAATATCCTTGGAAGATGTATTTAGATAAACTCTAATTTGAGCACATATACCTAAGATGGACTTTGAGGATTAGTATAGAAGAACATCCTAGAATTTTGGTAATGTAGATATTTTTTGAGTTTTTCAAGAAAATACATCCCTATATGGATACAAGGAAGTAGAGGCAGCTCTGACATAGATGTACCTAAGGTTAAAACCCAAAACACTGCTTTAAGCTAGACTCGAATGGAAACTATTTCCTGACAACGAGCCTTGATGCACTCTTAGTTAAGACAGACCTGGGGGATACGCTTAGGATAATTCTCATTTTCATTACAAATCATTATGAAGGGTTTAGGAGTATATACATCCTTAATGAAAACATCTTTATGATTATGGATTATATCCATAAACCTTTCAATTTACGTTAGGTATTTTACAAGTTTGGAATTATTCATTGCAATTCATAAACTGACCTAGTTTATGCTATTGTATAGAAATGGCACCTTATAGAAGCAATGTGAACTCCAACAATACGTATGATCCAAATAGTAAGAAGGATCATATATTTCATGGTATTAATCCAACAATTATAATGGAAATAGTCTCCCATGTATTCTCAACATATGAAGAAATAGTATCATGTGTTAATAAGATAAGTAGAGAATTCTTTGATTCCTTTGGCTTCGAAGGGAAGCAAAAAAGAAAAGGATGGAAGAGACAATGATGGATAAAGGGAAGAGGGAAAAGAAGAATTTTCTTATATGTGATAACTGTGGGAAGAATCACCCTAGAACTTGCCTGAAGGGAATGGGAGTTTCTTATAAGTGTGTAGAAAAAGGACATCATGTAGGTGACTGCAAGGGTATAAAAAAGGTTTCAAATGTACAATGCTTCTTCTGCAAGGATTTGGGACACTACGCGAACCAATGTCCAAATCGTCAGAGTATTCCCCAAATGATGTTATTGGATAGTAATCCAGTTATGATACTGCCGCAGATGAGGATGAATGATTAGTGTTCTTATGTTGTTATTATAGAATTATGTCATTTGAGTGTTGTATCATCAATGTATTGGTTATAATAATTATAGAGAATATAAGGATTGTACTGCAATACTATTTCATTAAGGACTTGAGATTTTTTGGAACCAAGAAAAGTGACTCAATAGCAGGTTAAATTTTTGGAAAATATATGGTTGAGAGAAAGATAAACCCTAATATGGTTCTGATACCGAGGTAGTTATTTTGGAATAATACATGATTGATTCGGATAAATTATATTGGATATTCTTGACTACCTTGAAACTGATTAATGATTTGTATATTCCATCATTGTTGGAGTTTAAAAAAAAATTGATAGAAGGAGTATATACAGTTTTCTATAAGAAATAAGGGATCATGAATGTAATCAATAAGGTTTTATGGTAATTCAGGTTGTTGCAGTGTTTTAAAAGAATACATGATGAAGGTGTTCACATTTTATTAAGCGGAAAAATGGATATCCATTGTGTTTACCTTCCTTATAAATTTTGGACTGTGAGTATGGACAGAATTATTTTGGATAATTATAGTTTGAGAATATTTTTGGATTGATATAAAAGGACAACCCGGAGGTTGGACGACAACCCATCGCCTCCGGCAAGGACACGAAACATAAACACGCATCCGAAGGGCGACCATTGTGTATCACCTACCACTATCCCACGTGATGTCCTGGATTGAATAATGTAGTGTTTTTAAAAAAATCTGCTAGATGAATTATAAATTCATTTTTTTGAACCCTATACTAATAGAATAAATACAATATTATTTTTAAGTTCTATTGTATTTTAGTGTGAATTATGGGATTGTGGTAGAAATTAGTTAAATGATGGGACTCTACGTGTCAAGTATATATTTTTTTCTTCTATTATTCTATGAAGAAATTAATTCTTATAAATTAGTGAAGGGATCTTAAAACCAAAAATATGTTATCCTTATACAATATGTTTTGTTTAACCGATGGTATTTTGAATCATTATAGATTGATGAATTTAAGGCCCTCAATTTTACACATGTTTGTGATTGATGACCTCAATCACTACCTATAAATATTTATGTTTTTCCTCAAATTATATATCTCTAATTTCCACCAATTTTCTTATAATCGATATCATAATTTGTTGGTGACCCTTTAATTTCCATTTTCCTCTTATCAAGACTAAATTTTATTATCCTAATTTATGATGTGGGTTTTTTAATGCCCTGACCCCAGCTACCCAGAGTCAGTGCATTATTGTGTAACATTGGCATGATCACAAAAGATCAAGTCTTGAAAGACCGATTAGTTTAGTAGACTTGGAAACACTAGATACATTTATAAATGTTACATTACATCACACAGTGAAAAACTACAATAACAAAGTCTCCATAGTCCACACTCATATCCTCTTCTGACTATCCCTACAGGTCATTCATAAAATACTTCTTCATATCCTGGAAAATATTAAAACATTGAAAGGGGTGAGCTTAGATGCTCAGTGAGGATAACAATATTCCGGAAGCTTTCATAAATAATCATTATCATTTAAGGCAATGTATAACTAAAAAAAAAGCCTTTTTAAACTTGAACTTCAGTATGATATGGAAAAAATAAAATTAAATAATTCCATTTACTTACTCACATGGATATTCTACTAGTAGAACAATCACATGAAATAACAATAACAACTTTCATAATGATGGAATTCATAATGCCAGACTATCATAACCACGTAGTCATGGCCTCATGCCAAGACCACAAATAAGATTCTGTCAAGGCCTCATGCCAATACACTAGTTTGTCTCATGAGACCTACTGATGCATCAAGGAGCTATAGTGGGCTCCACCGATCACTTATTAAGTCCAATGCATTCCTCATATGAATAGGTTTAAACATATCATAAACCATAACATAATCGTATCACATACCACATGCATAAAGGAAACATATAATTTCCACATTTCAATCACAAGATATCAATACAACACATTGATATAATAAAAATACTTTCAAAACCATTTTCAATACCAAAATAAAAGAAAGATAAAACTTTGTATTTATTTTTCATTAAAAAAAGTTATGGCTTGTAGAGGAAGCCGAAACTCAAATAATGGTCACGACGGCGGATAAGTCGTTGTCGCCGCATATGTGAAGCAAGAAAAACATTCCCTTTTTGTCATTTATTAAAACTCTTTGTATAAGAAAATATTCCTTTTCAATAAACGTAAAAGTCAAAGGGGTTTATACACCGTATAAAAGAAAGTTGTGTATAAAACAAAATATGCCTCAATGAAAGGAGATTGAGACGAAGACCCTTACAAAGATCATTTTTTAAAATAAAGTAGGTCTATTATCTGTATTCACTATAAGTACACATAAATAATGTACAAATATTAGATAGGACATAATAATATCATGACATAATTTGAAAGTAGGAGATTAACCCAAAGAATAGAAATTGGGTTAAGAAGTTCCCTTACCTCGTGTCCGAATTCACTCGACCGTTCTTTGATCTCCTGAATAATAAAATAGAGTTAATATCTACCTTCTTACGAACCTTTTTCAAGTAATTTATTCCATTTATATCACTTATTACCATTTCATGAACATTATGTAATTATTTATGTTAATAACGGTCGTTTCATCGATCGTTGGTACTTGAGTCAAAAATAATCTTCTTATAATTACAAGTTGTTCATGTGGTGAAATATCCATTATATCCAGAATTATATTCATGATGTGGATATCTTATATCTCATATATATCCAGTATATACATGCATTTATTATATTCCATAACGTTTAGTGGTAAGAAATGAAATGCACCGTTCATGGAGACGGTAAGCCCTACGTACACATTAACGCTACTTTCATTTCTATTTCATATTTAATTAAATCATAATGATATAAAGGTATATTATAATTCAAGTATAATATCATATATAATATCATTTACTCCATCCTTTATACAACCCACATATGGCATTAACGATTCAAATCACTTTGAGGGGGCGGTAGTCCGCACTTCATAAAATGAAAATATCCGTTTTACCATAATGGAAACAATAATGGTATTCCATAAATGAAAAATACAGAACCTTAAGTAAAACATAAACATATTATATATAATATATATAAATATAGTGACATATTAATGGCCACCGTTGAAGGTGTTATATGAGTGTTGAACAATCATCGTTTCGTGAGGCGGAAATTCGCCATCCACAGAAACAGTATGTTCTTTAACCATTAGATGTAGGTGTGTGTAAGTGTAGCTCGGATCATTCTTATTAAAACATCCTATTATTGAGGATAATTTTTTTGTTACAAATGAAATTAATAAAAAGAGATTATGGGGTTGGATAAGCAAAATAAAACAGAATAACATAAGAGAAGACATTACCTTTAAATTGTGTAACTCAATTGATTTGAGCCAATGGCTTCCTTGGGAATAATTCTGCCCAAATTGAGGCTTCTAGGAGTAAGGAAGGGAAGTTGGGAGAGTATTCGGGTAGAGGTTGGCTGAGTCAAACGGCTTTGAATGTGTGAGTAAGGTGGTAGTGGTGGGGGCCTTTTATAAGTGGAGAGGAGGGGCACTTTTGGAAAGTAATGAAATGTTACTTTATTATATAACGATTTTCGGATTTTAAAGGTCTTAAACTTATATAATTCGATGATAAGTTGATAAGGGTTCGAAATACACTCATAAAATAGGTTTTTGACAAGTGTATGCCTTGGATTTTACATTATCTCTTCATTTTATTTAAATTGTTAATTAATGAGGTAATCGTTTCATAATCATGGTGTCATAAATAATTTAATTTATTTAATGTCTAAAAATTATAAAAAAAAATATCATGATGTAGGAAATATTTTTAGATTTCTATGGAATATTTATAGTCAAAAATATGACTTGTATAACCCCATTTAAAAATTGTTTTAGTAAAACAACTTATGTTTGTGACTTTTTTATTTTAACTTTAAATAAAAGTAATTTATGTCATTTTCCTACCAAAGTGGCTCCATGGGGTCCCCAAGTTGACCCATGTATTTTCTTGGTTGGCCATGACTCATCCAATAGTTTTAGGAAAAGTGTAAAGGTATTTTCATATTTTTATAATATCATTTTTACCTTAAATTTCACTAATTACCTTTAATCGTGATTAATTAAACGTAAAAGTTACTATTCACCAAAAAAATATTTTAATCCCATTGAACCACATTTTACTTCTTAATTAAAACCATGTATGTAATATTTTTTGAAAATCCAATCACAGAAGTGGTAATATTTCATTTAAACGAAAAATCAGTTATTTAACTACCACTTAGTGGTTTCACTATTCATCAAAAATTGAAGTTTTTCAGAATAATGCCAAAATTTCACCCTAAGCTATAATTAATATTAAGAATTAAAAAATGATGCCTATTTTATAAAATTACAAACATATAAGTTGCATTAATTAATTTTATAATTAATTCCCGCTGTCACAACAAATAGCGTGTTTTTTAGAAACAATATATATCAAAAAATTGACAATTGTTTATGTCCAATATCAAAGTGAAATTAATTATAATGACCACCATTGGATATAAAGGTAAAAATATATTCTAATTATACTTTCAAACCAATCAATATTATAATTTATCACTATAAATTATTTTGATTAAAAAAAGTTGTTTTTAAGTATTTTTCACTATTCATAAAAAATTGAAAGTTCTCAGAAAATTGCAAAAAATTCAACTTAGGATAATTTCAATATTACGAATACAAAAATGAAGTCCATTTTGAAATATAAAATTTCTATAATTTTAAAAAGTGGTTATTACTATTCATAACGGCTACTTTGATTAGTCGCGGTGTTTTAGAACTCGAACTTGCGTACAATGCAAGCTATTGCATTATTGAAAGAGAGGCTTATCGTGGAAGATCGGGGTGTTACATTATACCCTCCTTCAATAAATTGAGTCCTCGCAATTTGAAATTTTTCTTTGAAAATAAATGGTTGAAAATAGAAAATACCTTTGTAGAAAACCTGCATCGGAAATCAGGTTAATAAAATTTATCCTTAATAAGAGGGAATGGGAAATGGAAAAGTCACCACCCAATTATGATCTCGATTAGGAGAACATTGGTGGAAATTATAGACATATAATTGGAAGAAAAACCTAAATATTTGTAGGGAGTGATTGAGGTCATCAATCACAAACAAGTGTCAAATTGAGGGCCTCAAAGCCTTCAATCTATGTTGATATAAAATATCATTAGTTCAACAAGACATAAGGTATTAGGATAACACATTTTTGTGTTTTAATATCCCTTTACTAAAGTTTAGTAATTAATTTATTCATAGAATAAGATATAGGTATATATATATATATATTTATGCTTGACAAGTAGAGTTTCAACCTTCAACTAATTTCTACCACAAACTCATCTTTCACTCAAAAAGATAATAGAACTCAAAAATATTCTATTTATCTTAATTGTATAAGGTTACAAATATTAACACATACCACTTAGATTAGTAAAACAATTTTTTAATAACCAAGGACTTCCTGTAGGCTAGTGGTATGTAATAAAGGCCTGTTGCACTATGGTTGTGGGTTCGATTCCTGCAGCTTTGTCCGACGCGACGGGTTATTCCCCACCCTGCAGGTTGTCCTTTTCCTAAAAATATAGTATTATAATATTCCAAAAATACTCTTCAGAAATGTTTTAACCTTAAACAATACTATCCAAAGATCAACGTAATCCATTCCAACCTTTATAGTTATCCAAAATACCTCTATCTAGACTTTTTCTAAAAGGTCTTTAAAATCCAAAATCAATTGTAACATCAGATTCCCCAAACAAAGTAAAGTTTCTCTTGTTGTCACATAGTAAAAATATGATTACCTTCATCATATTAAATCTTTAATGAAAACAAAAAGTACTTCAGTACAATCCTTAAATATATATCACATTATTCTAATAACCAGAATATAATCCAAGAGTCCAAAAGCACCAATACATTAATTATTCCGCCTCAACTGTAGTCACAGCATAAGATTGGCCTTGATCCCTTGGCCTTTTCCGAGGTAATCTTCCTTGACTCTTAGGACATTCATTTGCATAATTCCCCATTTCTCTACAATTGTAGCATTCAACATTAATAGCCTCTTTCTTTCCCTTGCAATCACGCACCTGGTGACCTTTTTCTCCACATTTATAACAAACTCCCATTCCTTTTAGGCAAGTACCAGGTTGATTCTTCCCACAATTATCACATAATGAAAAATCCTTCTTTCCCTCTATCCCTTTATCTGTCTCTTGTTCCACAGTTCTCTTCTTCTCTTGCTTTACTTTATTGTGATAAGATTTAGAGAATTCCTTTTCTGTCTTAATAGCACATGAGACAATATCTTCATACGACGAGATGGTTTGTGAGACTAATTCTCGATGAAGAAATGGTTTTAACCCATTAAATTAACGATCAATATTACTTCTTGGGTTACGTATACAATCTGCAGCATGCCTTGCTAACCTTGTAAAGTTGGCCTCATACATTGCGACATTCTCATCCTCCTTCTGCCTCAGACTCAGAAATTGTCTTTCCATATCTGGTCGATGGTCATGCGGAGAGTATATTTCTAAGAAAATCTCTTTGAAGTCCCTCCATTCCATATTTGATGCCTCATCATCTTCCTTTGTGTTTTGAATCAATGACCACCACGGATCATCATCTCCAGTGAGGCGGTAAACTTCCATGAAAACCTTCTCCCTTTCGCTACTCCCCAAGGCGTGAAATATTTTCTCAAAGGAGTTTATCCATTGCACAACTACTAATGGAATTGTACCCCCATTAAATGTTGGCGGTTGTTGCCTCATAAAGCAGTCTAACATTGATCCTCCATGTTGCGGATGAGGGTGCTCCATACGAGTAAGGTTATTATTCATAACCTGAGTGAGTTGTCCCAGTATGGTAATAAGTTGATCATCACCAGTTGTATCTCCAGATCCAAAATAATTATCTTTAGCAGGAGGGAAATCCCTACACGGAGTGCGTGTATTTATACAGTTCCATTCCTTCCACTATGCTCTATTTCTAAACAATGGCATAAACTATATTAGTTTATGAACCAAAATACATAATTCCGTACTGTAAAATACTTAACATAAATTGAACTATTTATGGATAAAATACATAACCATAAAAATGTTTTTTTTTGAGGAAGTATATACTCATAACCCTTCATAGTGGGTTGTTAAGAAAATGAGAATTATCCAAAGCATATCACCCAGGAGTGTCGTAACCAAGAGTGCAGAAAGGCCTGTTGTTGTGCACCAGTTCCCGTTCATGTCTAGATCAAAGCGATGTTTTCAGGTTTTACCCCTAGGTACATCTGTTCCAGAGCCACCTCTACCTGCTCATATCTAGACAGGGATGTATTGCTTAGAAAACTCACAAAATCTCTATAATACCAAAATTCTAGGAAGTTCTTATATACTAATCCTTAAATTCTATCTTCGGGCTATGTGCTCTAATCAGAGTTTATCTAAATCTAGCTTACAAGGTTAGTACTAAGCTGCCTCTGATACCAACTATAACGCCCCGACCCCAGCTACCTAGAGTCGGTGCATTATTGCGTAACATTGGCAAGATCACAAAAGATCAAGTCTTGAAAGACTGATTAGTTTAGTAGCCTTGGAAACAATAGATACATTCATAAATGTTACATTACATCATAAAGGAAAAAACTACAATAACAAAGTCTCCATAGTCCACACTCATATCCTCTTCTGACTATCCCTGTAGGTCATTCATAAAATACGTCTTCACATCCTGGAAAATATTAAAACATTGAAAGGGGTGAGCTCAGATTCTCAGTAAGGATAACAATATTGCAGAAGTTTTCATAAATAAACATTAACATTTAAGGCAATGTATAACTAAAACAAAAGCCTTTTTAAACTTGAACTTCAGCATGATATGGAAAAAATAAAATTAAATAATGCCATTTACTTACTCACATGGATATTCTACTAGTCGAATAATCACAAGAAATATCAATAACCACTTTCATAATGATGGAATGCATAATGCCAGACTATCATAACCACGTAGTCAAGTCCTCGTGCCAAGAACACAAATAAGATTTTGTCAATGCCTCATGCCAAGACACTAGTTTGTCTCATGAGGCCTACCGATGCATCGATGAGCTATAGCGGGCTCCACCCGTCACTAATTAAGTCCAATGCATTCCTCATATGAATAGGTTTAAACATATCATAAACCATAACATAATCGTATCACATAAAACATGCATAAAGGAAACATAAAATTTCTACATTTCAATCACAAGATATCAATACAACACATTGATTTAATAAAAACACTTTAAAACCCATTTTCAATACCAAAATAAAAGAAAGTTAAAACTTTTTATTTATTTTTCATTATAAAATGTTATGGCTTGTAGAGGAAGCCGAAACTCAAATAATGGTCACGGCGGCGGATAAATCGTTGTCGCCGCATATGTACGGCAAGAAAAACATTCCATTTTTGTCGTTTAGTAAAACACTTCATATAAAAAAATATTCCTTTTGAATAAATGTTAAAGTCAAAGGGGTTTATACACTGTATAAAAGAAAGTTGTGTATAAAACAAAATATACCTCAATGAAAGGAGATTGAGACGAAAACCCTTAAAAAGATAATTTTTTTAAATAAAGTAGTTCTATTATGTGTATTCACTATAAGTACACATAAATAAAGTACAAATAAAATATAGGAAATAAGAATATCTTGACATAATTTGAAAGTAGGAGATTAACCCGAAGAATAGAAATTGGGTTAAGAGGTTCCCTTACCTCGTGTCTGAATTCACTCGACCGTTCTTTGATCTCCTGAATAATAAACTAGAGTTAATATCTACCTTCTTAAGAACCTTTTTCATGTTCATTATTATGTTTATATCACTTATTACCATGTCATGAACATTATGTAATTATTTAAGTTTATAATGGTCGTTTCGTAGATCGTTGGTACTTGAGTCAAAAATAAACTTCTTATAATTACAAGTTGATCATGTGGTGAAATATCCATTATATCCAGAATTATATTCATGATATAGATATCATATATCTCATATATATCCAGTATATACATGCATTTATAATATTCCATAACGTTTAGAGATAAGAAATGAAATGCACCGTTCATGGAGACGGTAAGCCGTACGTACGCATGAATGCTTCTTTCATTTCTATTTCGTATTTAATGAAATAATAATGATAAAAAGTTATATTATAATTCCAGTATAATATCATATATAATATCATTTACTCCATCATTTATACATCCCACATATGGCTTTAACGATTCAAATCACTTTGAGGGGGCGGTAGTCCGCACTTCCTAAAATGAAAATATCTCGTTTACCCATAATGGAAACAATAAAGGTATTCCATAAATGAAAAATACAGAACCTTAATTAAAACATAAACATATTATATATCATATATATAAATATAGTGACATCTTAATGGCCACCTTTGAAGTTGTTTTATGAGTGTTGAACAATCATCGTTTCGTGAGGCAGAAATTCACCATCCACAGAAACAGTATGTTCTTTAACCATTAGATTTAGGTGTGTGTAAGTGTATCTCGAATACTTATTATAAAAACATCCTAGTATATTGAGTATACAGGTTTTGTTACAAATGAAATTAATAAAATGAGTTTAGGGTGTTGTATAAGCAAAATAAAACAAAATAACATAAGAGAAGACATTACCTTAAAATTGGGTAACTCTTTTGATTTAAGCCAAAGGCTTACATGGGAAGAATTATGCCCAAAGTGAGGATTCTAGGAGTAAGGGTGGGAAGTTGGAAGAGTATTTGGGCAGAGGATGGCCAAGCCAAAAGGCTTTGAAAATGTGAGTAAGGTGGTAGTGTTGGGGGCCTTTTATAAGTGGAGAAGAGGGGCACTTTTGGAATGTAATAAAATGTTACTTTATTATATAATGATTTTCGTATTTTAAAGGTCCCACACTTATATAATTCGAGGATAAGGTGATAAAGGTTCTAAATCCACTCATCCAATAGGTTTTTGACTAGTATAAGCCTTGGATTTTACATTATCGTTTCATTTTATTTAAATCGTTAATTAATGAGGTAATCGCTGCATCATCATGGTGTCATAAATAATTTAATTTATTTAATGTCTAAAAATTTTAAAAAAAATATCATGATGTAGGAAATCTTCTTATATTTCTAATTAATATTTATAGTCAAAAAAATTACTTCTATAACCCCATTTAAAAATTCTTTTAGTAAAACAACTTATGTTTGTGACATTTTTATTTTAACTTTAAATAAAAGTTATTTATGTCATTTTCCTACCAAAGTGGCTCCATTGGGTCCCCATGTTGACCCATGTATTTCCCTGGTCGGCCATGACTCATCAAAGAGGTGTAGGACAAGTGTTAAGGTATTTCCATAATTTTATAATATCATTTTTACCTTAAATTTCACTAATTACCTTTATTCGCGATTAATTAAACTTAAAAGTTACTATTCACTAAAAAATTATTTTAATCCCATTGAACCACATTTTACTTCCTAATGACTACCATGTATGTCAGATTTTTTAAAATCAAATTACAGAAGTGGTAATATTTCATTTAAACGAAAAATCAGTTATTTAACTACCACTTAGTGGTTTCACTATTCATCAAAAATTGATGTTTTTCAGAACAATGCCAAAATTTCACCCTAAGCTATAATTGATATTCTGAATTCAAAAATGATGTCTATTTTACAAAATTCCAAACATATAAGTTGCATTAATGAATTTTATAATTAATTCCCGCTGTCACAACAAATAGTGTGTTTTTTAGAAACAATATATATCAAAAGATTGACAATTGTTTATGTCCAATTTCAAAGTGAAATTAATTCTAATGACCACCATTGGATATAACGGTAAAAATATATTCTAATTATACTTTAAAACCACTCAATAGTATAATTTATCACTATAAATTATTTTGATTAAAAAAATTGTTTTTAAGTATTTTTCACTATTCATAAAAAATTGAAAGTTCTCAGAAAATTACAAAAAATTCAACTTAGGATAATTTTGATATTACGAATACAAAAATGACATCCATTTTGGAATATAAAATTTCTATAATTTCAAAAGGTGGTAATTACTATTCATAACGGTTACTTTGATTAGTCGCTGTGTTTTAGGACTCAAACTTGCGTACAATGCAAGCTATTGCATTATTGAAAGAGAGGCGTATCGTGGAAGCTCGTGGTGTTACAGGTTTTTCCAAAGGTAATTTCTATTTTCAACCATTTATTTTTGAAAAATAATTTTAAATTGCAAGGACACAAATTATTGAAGTATGAGAGAATGTAACACCCCAAGATTCCACGTTACGCTTCATTTTGAATAATACAGTAGTGTGTGTTGTACACAACATCGAGTTCTAACACACACCACAACCAATCAAACTAGCCGTTATGGATAGTAATACCCACTTTTTGAAATTTTATACATTTTATCATTCAAAATGGGCTTCAATTTTTCATTAGGAATATCGAAATTAGCTTAGGGTGAATTTTTTGTACTTTTCTGATAACATTCATATTTTGATGAATATTGAGAATTACTTAATTTTATTTAAAAACTACTTTTTTAATTGAAATAATTAATCATGATAAATTTTTAATTTGAGTTGTTTTAAAGTATATTTAGAATATATTTTTACCATTTAATCTAATGTTGGTCATTGGACATAATTTCACATTTAACCCGGACATAAACAAGTGTCAATCTTTTGATAGTTATTGTTTCTTAAAAACACGCTTTTTGTTTTCACAGCGGGTATTAATTTTAATTTTATTTCTGCCACTTCTGTGTTTTGTATTTGGAAAAATGGATTTCATATTTGGAATCAGGATTCCCAAATTTTGTAAATAGTTAACTCTTATTTTTAGACATTTTGAATAATTACTTCGGTAAATATTTTATTTACCATGGTTAAAGGGTAAATCCGGTATATAAGGGTAAAAAATAATATTATAATAATATTAAATTACCTTAAAACGTGTCCTAACTCTATTGTTTGATACATGTCCGACCATGGGCATCTTTGGGTAGATTTTGGGACCCCATGGAGCCACTTGTAAGTGATAATTACACATTATAATAATAATGTAAAAGTAAATGCAAAAATGACATAAGCATATATCTTTTAGAAAAACAATTTTTATATAAGGTTATATATGTTATATTTTCGTCTATAAATATTCATTAAAAAGATAAAAAAATTTCCTACATAATTGTATTTTATTTATAATTTTTAGAGCTTGAATAATTAAATTTATTTACGACTCAATAATGATGCAGTGTTTTCCTTATTAATGAAAGAATCAAATAAATAGTATTATAAATGTTAAAATAAAAATAATTTGGAAGTTTTTATTCCATAAACGAATTTTATTGGTTAATAATTTTTTTTAGGATTGATTAAATGAATTTTTTTTTAATTAATAATGTTTTTAGGACTTTAATAAAAAACAATTATTAAATAGTGTCAAAATTGACATAATTGATTTTTTTTAAAAAACTATTATATTATTATTCATATTATATTCCTAAAAATCTATGGTTCAGCCAAATTACTTATATCCTGATAGGTGTATCATTAATGGACCACTTGGGGGACTCTTGGAAGTATATAGTAAATTTATTAACCATGTAATATATAAATACAAAGTGGCATCGTAAATGTCAAACTAATAAACTAAGAGTTAAAACTAAATGATAAGGTTAATAAAGTGACCCAAACCTGTATAAAACCTCTTGGATGAATTTTTTCAACCTATAACAACCTTATATGTTCAATAATCTACTTTTAGCCATTATAAACCGAATATGAATTTATTATAAAATTATACTTGATGTTTTTCCTAATGAGCCCCTCCTCCCCCTTATAAAAGGACGCCACTTATAACCAATTCTTCTTACCTTCAGAGCCTTTTGTATTGTCCAAAACCTGCCCAGATATCCTCTCAACATCCCTAAATTAAACCTATAGGCCTTATTTTTGATCATAAATCTAACCTATGGAGCCCTTATTGATCAAATCAAAAGAAAGAACCCGAAAAAGAGGTAATGTTTTCACCACCCTCTTTCAGTTTCCTTTCTTCTTCAACTTATTATTTCTTTGTTATTTCCATTATAAAAAAATTTCTCCAGTATCATCTATATAATGTGATATTATTATAAATATGGAACAACCATATTCAATATTCTATCCATCCTTTGAATGACATTTCTCCATATGTGCATATGTGCATACGTATGGCTTACCGTCTCCACGTCGTGGTGTAATTGTTATTCAAAAAATTATTATTTGGATGGGTATGATATTTATGTGTAATTGAAGTAAATAATAAATATAAAATTATAATTATTCTGTATATATATTATATACCATCCAATTATATATTATTTTAGTATCAAAATAATGATGTTGTCGCTCGTGCGTACGTACAGATTACCGTCTCCACGAACGCGATGAAATTCATTCTCCATCTTATCTATTCAAGTCTAATTATTATTTGATGATTAAAGATAACGTTTAAGGACTTGATATCATTCTAGGTACAAATAATATAAAACCTATCCATAACAAACATGGATTATGTAACAAAAAATATTAAAGAAAACGAGTAAGTTGACACCCGAAACAACCGTAATACTAAGATATTATTAAAAATAACACTGTTAAAAGATCATATATGATATCATAATTATGTATATGGTTCATGTATAATTTAATGATAATGTTTTAACTATTATACCGGAGGTTAACATACCATCAACTTAGGAAAAGTACAAGGTAAGGGTTTACTTCACAATCTCTTCATTATCCGAGGTTGTTTATACGTAATTATCTAATGGACCCTCTTTATCATCCACATCAATGAATCTTAAAAATGAATTTCCAATAATTCATACTATTTTACAGAATATGGGTTAATTTCATTGATACCCTTTTTTGACCTTTTATAAGATGTTTATAAAGTAATATTTTCTTCATTTTCCAAACAAGGTCCTTTTTATCCTTTTCGACAAAATTAATGTAAGAATGTAATTTTTTAACTTATACGGTGGGTGCGGATATTTTCTGCTGTTATAAAATAGTCTAAGCTTCCCTTACAATCTTATAATAATATTTTCAAATTAAATTTTTTCTTTTATAATTATCTGACTTTTAAATGATTTCAAAAAAGATATATTTCTCTCAAAAAGTTTTGATTTCATCTATATCAACATTATTTTAAATTTTTTAAAGATTTATTATTTGTAACCATTATCATTAATGTCCATGTTTGAAAAATGGTTTTATGGATTTATTTAAAATGAAATTAATGTTTTAAAATGTTAACTCCTATAAAAAGATTCAATGTGTAATGGGACACATTGATTCAAAAATGTCTTTAAATATCTTCCTAAATTCTGTGACTTTTAAATGGTTTCATGAAAAGGGATATTTCAGTCAAAGAGTTTTACAAATCATTTCCATCTATGTCAAAACCTTTAAAGTATTTTAAACTTTTTTTGAAGTTTATTTTTTATGATACAAAACTTCCATATTGTATTGAAGGTTTTGTGATATTTTTTTACTGTGGATGTGTTATTTCTATACCATTCATGGTTTATGGTTAAAGTATTGACATTTCGTATCCTAGTTATTATACAAATGTTTATGTTATGTTTCAACATTTTCATATGAGGAATGTATTGGACATATTAAGTGACGAGTGTAGCCCTCTATAACTCCTCGATGCATCGGTAGGTCTCATGAGACAACTAAACGTGGAATTGGTCGAGGCCTTTCCCAATTTGAGATATGGTTTTGGCCGAGACATTATTCATTTTTAGACATCTTGTCCAAGGCCTTGAAAAAATGTTTCATAATGTCCGACATTATACATTCCCTCATTATGAAAATAATATTGATGGTTCATGTGGTCATTAGACTAGTATAATATCTATGATTTTGTTTTATTATGGCATTATTTACTCATCTCATATTCCTTCCATAAAAGTATTCATGTTTATTGTTGGTAAAGTCATCTGGTTTCAATTATTCACCATGCTCAATATTTATGTTATCTCCCACAGTATTGCTTACCCTTACTGAGCGCTTACGCTCACCCCTTTCTATGTTTCATTTTCCCAGTATTCCAAGAAGGGTATTATGATTGATATGCAGGGTTAAGCTAAAAGGAATAATGGAGTTCTCAAAGAAATTTTTTTTGTATTGTATGTTAGAAAGTGTAATGTAATATTCATGTATGAAATCTATTTTCCAAGACTTCTAAACTGATCGGTCTTTCTGGACTTGATTCCATGTAATCATGCCAATGTCTTAAAATAATGCACTTACTTTGGGAATATCGGGTTGGGGCGTTACATCTGCATAGATAAAACTCGACTTTGAATCTCCCTCTTAGATGACGTGACAAACCACTTCTTTGGTTGATTTTCCTATCGTCACCCTAGTGAGACTAGTCAAATCTATCTTTCTACTTCCCGATGATCCATTCCCAATCACAAAAAATGGAATCTTATTCCCTAGATGATCTACTATCATTCTTGTTCTACTCTAAAATTAAGGCATGATTCATGACTTCTAAAAATTATGTTAGTATGAATATATTCAATTGGGAATGAATGGAGTTCCTTATTTCATCCTCAAAATTATTGACTCTAATAGACTTATCATCCCCCAACATGGTTGTGAATAGTATAAAATCATTAAATAAACTGGTATAGTTCATCACTGATTATCCCCTACACCAAAAGCACAAAATTCCAAGATATGTTATCCTTTAGAGTCTCTAGGTTGAAGTTCTCAAAGAAACAATAACATAAATCCTTCCAAATCAGCCGCACATGTTGTTATTTCTATACTAGACTATACCACTAGTTCTTTGTTAGCCCCCAAATCATATAATTAGCAGTGTTCACATGCCTCTCATGGGGTATCTTAATGTTATAAAAAATTGGCTGCATAGACTCAATACAAAACTCTATTTTTGGTCCACACTCACCCATAAATATTAGTGTATTTTACAACTGAAACACATGAGTCATGTATAACATGGTTGGACTAGACTTCAGGGGCCCATGCCTCATGGATTACAATACCTATAGAGGACACCCTCAGTGCTACTGGTCAATAGTGGGGATTGACATAATATGTGACTATGGGTCTACTACTGGTGTGGTATCCTCATCCCCACAATTTTAGAGATTAATTAAAGGTCATCTGAGTGGCATATATCTAAAATGATAAAAACATGACTCATAATATATTTTTATCATTAGTATAATATCATTGATTATTATAATAAATAATATGAAAATGTTAATCTACCCCAAACTCACCCCCTGTGATATAAGGATCTCACAGAATAAGGCTTAAGTCTAGCATAAACTACCCATTCTCAAAATATCTCTGACCTCACAAGGGTCCTATAACAGTCATAGCATAACAAATTAGATTTCAATAATTTTGCACTGATCAATTAGTGTTTCACCAAGAAGTTATATATAAAAAATATATATAAGTTTTTGTTGACACTTTATGTAACCCAACCCTATATATAAACAAGAATATCAACCACAAGAAAGAATTCCAATTTCATGTGAACCCTAAATTCCAAGAATGATTCATGAACACACTCATGTTATCATCCTAGGATAAGATTAAAAACACATAATTCATAAATCAATATCAAAATGCATCAACTAGAAAATTAACCCAGTAGTAAAATAAAAAACCAAGAATAACAGTATCTTCCCTTGTAATAGGGGCTTCCCTCTTACGTGGGTAGGATAATCCTATGAACAAGATATATATTAGGCCCTATAAACATATTATCAACTATTTATCATATTCCAAATAGAAATAGAAATGAAAATTATTTCTCGAACACCACTTGTAAAATACATGATCTGGTTCACCTATGTTGTGACCAAACCAGAGCACCATATACCTCAGGTATTCTTCTTTAGATTTTAGAGGCTATATACTAATGGAAATGGTTGATATATGTCACATAGAGAGACTATAACCACATGTATATATATCCACAAACACAATGGAAGAAATATCATAAATTTTTCATCACAACACAAAGGATGTAAATGGATATATATCATTGTCAAATTCTAGAAAATAGTAAAAAATCAATACATTCTATATACCCATGGTTTGGATACACACATCAAGGATGAAAAATATATAACTTCTCAAATTAAAATAAAAATAAATGATTTTTCTATATTTACTATCACTAGTTCAATGATCCATCTCCATCAAAATCCATTAAAGTGAATGATCCATCACCTAATCAGTATCGAAGTAAAATATGTCATCATCGGTGAATGAGGCATCATCAGTTTTATGTAGATGATACACTACCATTTTTATATTTATCTGGATGAGAGACTACCGTCTTATAGCATGGGTGGATGAGTAATCACCAAACCATCACATCTGGGTGGATGGTATATCATTGGTATCATTCTCAAAGTGGAAGACATTCTATCATATAAGATCTCAAAGTGGAGGATGAACCATTAGTATTTTCCTTATGTAGATTATGAACTAGTGGTATTACATCACAAGTGGTTGGTACACCACCAGTATCAATTCATGGGGGGATGTAACAACACTGGAATAAGTCCCCAAGTGAATTATGTACCATTACGAAAACTCTCATAAGGGAAAAAACCTCTATCAGTGAATGTTTTAAACTAGTTGATATACCACTAATACATCATTATAAATTTCTTGAGATGTTAATATTCTATAATTATCATAGCGAATCATGGATCCCTAAAACTATTTAGGGGTGGATGAGAAATCAAAAACCTACATGAAGTCATTAGTATACCTCTAGTGCGCCAACGTTGATGATATACCACCCTAATTAACTTTAATTGGATGGATTCCACCTTATACAAATAGGCCTAAAAAAATTAATGATTCATCACTAAGATTCAAATCAAGGAATTTATAACCATTAAACATATCAAAGGTTATGATCATAACTTTTTGACCCTTGTCAATATCTCAGGATTAGGTCATCTTACCTATAGCCTGTCTTATACATAAGAAATTACTCACAATGTAATACTCAAGGGGCATGAACTATGCCTCTGTGGTTGGTTCCTAGTAAAAGAAACCCATCATGGGTTCAAAATCAAGGTTTCAAACTCATTTTCATATAAAATTTGGTCAATGGAGACCAATGGTGTTGATGAACGTCACTCATAGACCACGCACATCCTTCTAGAGTTCCACTAGTTCCATTGAAATTTATGAAAACCAATTTAATTAAATTTTAGGGTGTACACAACAAAGAATCATTTCCCACATTTCATAATATGTATGAATGTTCTAAAAAAAATTGTCAGGTCACCAAGGTTCTACCTAACAAGAACTATTAGGGTCCAACTCATTGAAAACCACCCCTTGATTTGGACTCAAATGAACATAACCAAGAAACCTATAAAATTTTATTAAATTAGTCATAATCCTTGATGTATCGTTAAATAGCGACAAAAACAAATAAAATGGATTATGAGTCATATCAATACCATTTTCAACCTCCTATGTTCAATGGATCATGAAACTCATGATGAACATATACGATTCCACTCGTAAAAGTAGATGGAAAATAGAAAAATAGGAGGGAACATTGGTTTTACTAGAGGAAATGAGATTAAAATATCATTTTATAAAAATTACAAAATTTATTTATTTAGTTTAACATTTTAAAATAAAACTATAGGTATTCGACGGGTACCTCCTGGCCAGACACATGGTAGTCGCCTAGGGTTCACCGGCCACCTAATGGGCCACCTGGAAGATTTTCCTCCACTATCCCATCCACAGAGTACTTGGAGGCCTTTTTCAAGGGATATGTGTCCCATAAACTTTCTTTTTTCTATAAATGATACCACTTTAACGAATAAAACCATAATAAATTCCTAAAATACAAGAGGCCTGGTGAAATTGAAATTGAAATCACACCTCATATAAACGTGGAGTGTTATATATTGGATGGTAT
Organism: Viscum album; assembly: GCA_963277665.1. Taxonomy (NCBI): domain Eukaryota; kingdom Viridiplantae; phylum Streptophyta; class Magnoliopsida; order Santalales; family Viscaceae; genus Viscum; species Viscum album. The sequence continues at coordinate 192,253,113 of OY728157.1, read as the reverse complement.
CCCATCGATAAAAGATTAAAGGGATGAAAATAACATATAATTATAACCATGGAAACATATAATATAGGATTTAAAAAATTTATACTAAAGAATTACATTTGGTGAATAAAGTAAAATGACGCATAACCCTTTACTTAGTTAAGGTTCTTAGCTTAGAGTTACCCCTTAGAACCACAAAATATCTTTAACCTAAAAGTGATGAAAATTGAAGAAACTCATTAATAAATATATAAGTAAATAACATTAACTTTGTGTAATGATAAATGGTAAGTGGGGTGAGTATTTATAGGTCTGGTGAGTAGAATTCATTGGAATAAAATATTGATTTTTTTATCCCAATGCTCTACTACTCACCAAAGTTCCCCATTGCCCCCCTTAATGCTACACTATTATTTTTAGTGACAAAATAAGATAAAATCACCATATTTTATGAATTTGGTCATGCCTACATATATAAGATGTCATATTTATCATATTGCACCATTTTTTATAGTATTTTACTTTTTCTATAAAAAAATATAAAATTTTACCCCTTACAAAATATTTATGTCCTAACTCAAAATATTTAATCTATTTTGTCAAATTATGTCAAATATTAATTTTAAATAAAGATGATATATTTTATAAAAATGTAGTATCATTACCTAAATAGCCCAAATGCCTTATTTTTTTTTATTTTTGATAACCCCCCTTTCAAGGGATAAGGGGGAACCCTTACAAGGCCCATAGACTTAGAGATTACATAACCCGTAGGTATTAGAAAATATAAAGAATATACTTGGAACTTCTCCCCCCTAGCGTCCTCATCGTGATATCATCTCTCCACCTTCACATGGCTTGTTCGGCTAGGCTTCCTATACAAGCATAGGCTAGTTCTGATGGCAGTGTCATACCCTCTCTTTCAGAAAAATCCTCTCAGCTTCTGCTCTGGTGAATGTTCCTTCTCAGAATCCTCATATGGAATCTTCTCCTTTTACAGTATGTCTCATCATTTAAGAATACTTTCAGGTGGACCTAAGGCATTGAGGTGGCCCAAAGGCCTTTAATGTGGCCCAAAAGCCTTATTGGCCTGAGTTCCTTGGATGGACTCAAGGCCTTAAAGGACCCAAGGCCCAAATCTGTGGCCCGAAATCCCAAACAGATGAATAGTTCCTATTGCTAAAGTACTAAACAGTGTTTGCTGCATTTCCCACTACAATACTACTACAATGCCTGATACAGTATTGCTATAGCACCTGGAAATTATGTCTCTTCTCATTTTAGAACTCGGGCCTCTTGGATGCACGTGCTATGTCCTCACCAACTGGGTTCAGGCTCTTGTGCATGTAGTATCATTGTAAAATTCATTTTATTACTAAAATAAATTTATCATTAATACCACATAACGCTTAGATACATAACACTTTTCCACATCACCATAAGTCTTAATAGTAAGGTGTTCAATAATGTTACTTTCATGGGGTGGTTTAGAAAACATTGATTTGGTCATAATTCCCATCAACTTGATAATTTCATGCATATTATTCCCCTCAAACTTTTATTTTTGAAGTTCAACTTTTCCATGTTCTCTAGAAAACCCTTGTGATGTTACGTCCTTCTAAATATTTCATAAATTTACATCATAAGGGATGTTTCTAATATTAAAGTCATTGGTTTCTCCCATCACCAGAAATTAACTCTATCCATACCCCTTATTAATATATACCAATTATAATTATTACATTATAATGATTGTATTTTTGGGTTCTTTGAATTTAAAATTGAATGAGATAGAGAGGGGAGATACAAGAGTTTGAAAAAAAAATTGTGGGATGAATTTTTAAAAAAAATTAGAGATATTTATTTTCTGTGAGATAAATATATGGTTATTATAAAAAGGATACCTCAAAACAGTACCAAGGGAGAAGAAAATAAGATAGTTTTATCCATGATTTAGTTTCCAGGATAGAATAGGTAGGGGTTCCACCTTTGTAGTAGCACAACTGTCGATAATGTTGAATAAATTGTCATCAATGATGAATGAATCATTGAAGATAGCATGGGAAGAGACCCATGATGTATAATTCCATGTATCAAAAGTATTCTTCATGATATCAATTAGGCTAAATGTCTTCTTAATGGAAATTAGTGGTAAAAAATATAGTGAGATCATGATTGGGAGAGAAAATTCCTTCATGTGTCAGAAATTCCTTCGACTGAGAGAAAATCCCATGAGTGAGTGATAAAATTCCTTTATGTAAAATAAATCATTCATGTGTGGGGTGTGAGATATTTTGAGTGTTTAGAGAGATGAATTCTGATAGATATTTGTAATTTTTTAAATGATAATAAATTGTAGATTTCTTTGGTGGAGTATGCTTTGGCCAAACAATATTATTTCTAGTGTTTTACGAGAACTTTCTGTTGCGATGACAATATATCCCCCAAAAAATTGTATCAGTGTTCCATGGTTTCAACTTGAGATAATGGAGATAGAATCACATTTAGGCAATCATTGGATAACTATAGATATGGCATAGATAATGGGTGAAATAAATCATGTCAGTATAAACATGGAAGATCTGATGTAGATATATATCAATTTAAGGTCGAGTTGTGACACTCCCAATTAATTAGAGGATTTATTTAACATTTTTCTATTTTGAAACCATTATAATGTAACATAACACGTCATAGTGTTTCATAAGAAGAGGAATTTTGGAAGGTCATATGGGTGTGATGTAAGATTTGTTTATATAGTCATCAACCTAATTAGGGAAAAACCCTCTGGCCATCCACTCGTCACTGCTACCGTAAATAATCTCGAGGGTCTCTACTGGAATCATGGAATATGCTACAGAATTATTCACGCCATCCAACACGTTTTAGGTGACCTATCCCTCGACTCCCTAGGACCTATCCACTATCACCCCCTCTTCTTTGAAGCTATTGCTCCCAGTGCATTCCTCAACTTAGACATCCACCTCATGAACTATTCCACCTTGTTCTTATAAGGATGCACCATATCCCTTGCGTTCTAATAAATAATCAATAAACATGAAAAAAAATCATCCCAAACAACAAAAAGTTGATCAGGCTGTAACCTACCTTTTTCGATGTTGGGGCTTGGAGGTTGGGGTTGGTTCCAACCTAGCAGATGAGGCTGACATGGGGAATTATGTAGGAGGTGATTAGGAAGTTGATGGAGTTGGTTTGAATTGTGTTATTCATTTCTATATTTACATATTGAAATAAAATGTTATAAATTCTCCCATTTCAATTATTCATTCATGAAAAATTCATATTGATTTGAATTATTTTTAAATTCTCAAACATTTTCTTTGAACCTACTTCCACCTTGGACTCCTTACCTAATGGGATTATTTATTCAGTCCCTTTCCATTGACCAAACCATTTCACGCATGATCCTAGGTCATGTTTTCTATATTATTTTTTTTGATCCGTAGTCATTGATAAATTTTTCTTCCCATTACATCATCACTGTCCTTTTGTCCTAATGGATAAAAACATTGTTTTTTATTGGTTTAGTGACATGAGTGTGGGGGAATTGGTTGTTCGTTCTAATTTGAGTTACTATCAATTTTAGGGGTAATTGATCACCTCCTACGCTGGTATGATCTCTTGCGATTCAATTTTGGTTTATCTCTACCACTATTTATTTGTTGCTCCTATCTCTAGTCTCCAAAACCTAGCTGAATTTTTTCTTATATTCTCTCTATGTCAGCCAAACTCTGTAGTACGCTATAGTTGTACCACTCATGGTGGAGATTCAAAGACAACACTATTGATCCAGGACAAGTTCCTAAATAATAAAACTTTATCCATGAAGGTTTGAAATTTTTGGGTGTATTTAGTGAACTTTGATGATTCAAAACAACCCTGTGAAGATAAGAAGTGATTAAGACAACCAAACAAGTTAGTATCTAACATTCTAAGTTTTTTGTGCTTTCATTCCTATATCTCATATATAATAGTTTTATCATATTTGTTTCTATTGATTTTTTATTTTTCCTTTCACTGTATATTTTTTTTGGGTTTTGATCAATAATAAATGTGTGTGTTGTTGGTGGTGTTCTTGCAAAGCACCTAGGTCCCCACAAGACTAAATTATTTTTAATCTATGTATTATTTAATATTTCCTTGAAATTTTTGTTTCTTGTGTTATTTTTGTATTAATTGGTAGTATCATTCTTCATTATGGAAATAATTTAGTTCTCTCCTTATGTTATTTGATGCTCTACCCCAATTTGGGTCACCACTCATCCTCTCAAAGGGGTACGAGATCCCTACTTCTTTTTTTCTATAAAATTCAATTCCTATTTCCTATTTTATTTATTTAAAGTTACAGTTTATATTTAATTTTCTACATTTTAATCTCACTATTAAAATTGCACTGCCTTTATTGATTGAAATTTTTTAATGCCATAATACCTTTTAATGAAACATAGTTTACTAAAAATATTGGATGGTTTTTAGGGGCATATTTTTTAAAAAAAATTCAAGAACATAGCATCTACTATATGGGTAAACATGTCAACAATGAGATATTAAATTGATAAATTTGATTGTGATAATGAATTTAAATTGTGGTGAATTAAAATGATACCCCTTCATGTATTGAAAGGCCTCATTGATTCCCTTTGTGTGCCCAAGAAGCTTGTTATAAATGTAAATAAAATTGTACAACCTCTTACAGAATATGTTGATGTTTCCCCTAATGTGTTAGTTGAAGCACATAGTTCCCTTTTGTTTTATTTAGGTGATAATGTCCATAGAGAAGTTTATTATGACTCTAATACTGCTGGAATTTTGATTAAACTTGAAAAAGATTACATGAAAGCTTCATTAATCGGTAGTATTTACAAAAAATATCCTATGTTTACATTTAGAATGAAACATGGTACTACAATTAAAGATCATCCAGATGAATTTAATAAAATCAAGTCAGAATTACCCAACATTATTGTTTTTATGATGAGGATAATGAAATTATCCTCTTAATATCTTTTGATAATTCCTACAACACCCTAGTATAGAATATGATTTATCGTTGAGACTCTTTAACCCTATAAGAGGTTAAATCAGCCCTTATTTCAAAGGAGACACATTCTAAACTTAGAATCAAAGGTGTGGCTGAGAGCTTGTTCTCTAATGGTAGACCTCAAACTAAAACCAATAAGAAATAGTTTAATAAATACAAGAACATAATAAATAAATAACCCAAACCTATTCCTAATTATAGGGATATAAAGGTCACTTATTTTCAATGTAGAAAACCATGGAACATTAAACCCATGGGTAGGAAAATTAAACATGAGTTAGAGTCTAAACAACCCACTGATCAGTCCCTTCTTGTAGAATCTGGTTATTAAACAATCGAGGTCCTTAATGTGTCCACCCATGCACTTGATAAAGAGTGGGTACTTGATTCAAGTTGCTCTATCCATATGTTTACTTTTAGATAGTCCTTTCATGATTTGGTTGAGAGGGTAGAAGGAGATGTTATCTTTGGTAATAATAAGAGGTGTATGATTGAGGGTAGAGATTCTATTTTGTTAGTACTTGATGATTACACTATCATTACTTTTTTTTAATATAGGTGGGTTCCTAACCTACAAATAAATCTTATTTCCTTAGGAGTTCTAGACTAAAAGGGATTCACCTTTAGGTCTGAAATTGGTTGTCTTAGAATCTTCAAAGGCACTAGAACCATTCTTAAGGGATCTTTAATCAATGGGATATATGTATTGAAAAGAAATAACCGTTAAAGGTAGTTGGGTAGTGTATAGTTTACTAATAGTGACAATATCATGCTTTTTCATAGGATTTTGGGGCATGTTAACTCCAATGGCCTTAAGGAACTCAACAAGAACGGGTTGTTGAGTGACATCACACCAACCAATCTTACATTTTTTAAATATTTTATGATGGGAATTCCAAGAGGTTTAGATTTGGTGGGTCTAGTTTCAAATCCCCCAGACCCTTAGAATATGTCCACTATGATATATGTGGTCCATCTAGGACTTCTTCCCATGGTGGAAGTTTCTATTTTTTTTCCTTCATTGATCAATTTTCTAGGAAAATATGGATTTACATTCTTAAAAACAGTGATGATATTTCACAATTTTTTAAAACATGTACAACATTAGTTGATGATCATATTGGGAAGAAACTTAAAACTATAAGAACACATAATTGGCTTGAATTCCAATCCCCTGAGTTCATACAATTTTTTGAATCTAAAGGTGTTAAAAGTCATTGAATAGTTATAGAAAATCCCCCAAAATGTATTAATTGAAGTATGTATATGACTATCCTTGAAAGAGTCAAAATAATTCTTTTATTCTTAGGTCTCCCCAAATCATTTTGGAAAAAAGGTTTCCAGAACTATTGTCCACCTAATTTATTGGTGTCCCTCTTCTTCTTATCAGTTTAAAACACATGAATAATTGTGGACTGGTAATCTCCTATCTTATTCCTTCTTTCGATTATTTGGTTGTACAGCTTATTTTAATGTTAAGATAGACAAATTAGACCTAAGTTCTCTAAAGTGTACGTTTTTTTGGGATCTCGACTGTTTTAAGGGGTATAAAATTTAGGTAGATAAACTAGGTTATCAAAAGTGAATTGTAAGCAGATATGTTTTCTTTCATGAGTATTAATCTCCCAAAGATGAGGATTCCACACCAAGAAATAGTGGTCCTACCCTAGAAAAGGCTGATGAAATTGAGGCCACATCTAAGTATGAGGCTATTTTCTAGCCTACTCCACCTAATCCTCAACCCACTGCTAGGGATAATTCTGATTCTTCTTCTGATTCATATTTTGAATCAGAACCTACTACCCCTATTATGGATTACCAAATAACCTGAGATAGATAAATGAGGGTTCCAAGACCCCCTACTTTGTTTATTCAGTTTAATATGGCATCTTATGACTTACATATAGCTCAATATTTTATTGATGATGATCCTCAAACCTATGGGAAGGATTTAAATGATAAAGACTCAAACCAGTGGTCCTTTTTCCTTGAATGAAGAAATGAGATCCTTAAAAAAGAACCACACTTAGAAAATTATGAACAAACAAACTAATAAAAAATTAGTTTCTTCCAAGTGGATCTTTAAATTAAAATAAGATAACATTGAGGGAAATAAAATTTAGTATAAAGAAATATTGTTTGCAAAAGTTTTACTCAAAAGATAGGGGATTTGTAACTCGAATTTTTTTCCCTTATTGTTAAATAAATATTTTTGTGGCTTGAAAAAAGCCTCATGGTAGTGGTAGCTAAAATTTGATTCATTCATGTTATCTAACCAATTCATTATGAGTCAATATAATTTATGTGTTTATTTTAAATAAACCAAAAAATATATGATTCATCTAATATTATATATTAATTACATTCTTATCATTTGAAAAAAAATATAAACCTCATTTCTTCTGTTAAATCCCAATTGAAGGGTAAGTTTGAAACGAAAGACTTAGGTGAAGCTAAGAAAATATTGGGAATTGACATCATAAGGTATAGACCAAATAAATGGTTGTAGTTATCTCATCATGCTTATGTTTTATAAATCCATAAAATATATATATTTGAATCCCTCAAACCAGCAAATATACCTCTAGAGCAACATTTTAAACTATCTTTCATGCAAGAACCCAAAACTGCTAATGAAATTCACTTTAGGTCTCAAATACCTTATTCTAGTATAGTAGGAAGTGTTATATAATATATGATCTATACTCGTCTATATGTTTCCAATGAAATCTTCACATTATGTAAATTCATGGCCACACCTGGGAAGCCACACTATAATTACCTTATGTGGCTCTAAAGATACCTCTCTTGTAGCTCTAATATTTATTTGTGTTATGGTAAAGTTGTAGAATCTTCATAATTTATTACTAGATATATAGATATTGATTACAATAGTAATATTAATACTAGAAAATATCTAATATATTAAGGGTTCACTACCAATGGTAGCTCCATTTCAGGGAAATAAAATATTAAATTAATGGTTCCACTATCAACCATGGATTTCAAGTATATTTCCTTAACTGCAGTAGTGAAAGAGGCCTTTTGGAAAAATGATTTTTCTTATGAACTACACATGTACGATGTAGTTACTAATTTCTATTCTGATAATCAATCAGCAATTCAATTATATAATAATGTATTTTTCCATTGTAAATCAAATCAAATAGATATTAGGTTTCATTTTATTAGAGATATTGTGGAATCTAGAATCATGTGGTGAAAAAGATACACAATAACATAATCCCAGCTTATAGTTTTACTCAAGTCATAGTAATTTCTAAGTTCAAATTTTTTATAGATAGATTGAATTTGGATCCAATTATATAACCTTAGGTGCAATAACATCACCAATTTTAGATGAAAATTATAGAGATTTGGGAATTTTGATCTTCATTAATTTGTTTTCATATTGAAACAATATGTAGTAAATTATCTCATTTTAATTCTTCATGAATGAGAAAATAATATCTATTTGAATTATTTTCAAATGATCAAACATTTTCTTTGGACCTGCTTTTTCCTCATTACCATAAAACCGGGTTTCCACAGAGCCACCCGTTATCAGCGCAAAAAGAAAGCGCTGATAAAGGGGGTTCCATTATTAGTGCTTAAAAAAGCACTGATAAAGGGGGATTTATCAGTGCTTTTTCCTAGTTCTTATAACGGTTATATTTAGAAAAATCATGAAAAATAATATATTTTTATATAAGTATATTTATATTGATATAAATATAATATATATTTTTTAAATATGTTTTAGATAAGTATAAATGGACTATTAAATTTAATATATATGAAATTTAGTGAAAATGGCTTTAAAATATTTACAAAAATATTATTAATTAATAATTATCTAATTATCATAGATTAATAATAATTTAATAACAACTTTAAGACACAAAAAATTAAAAAAAATTACTGGAGAATCTAAAATAAGTTGAAAATATAACTCAAATTTCAAACGGAAATAACATTTGATCTGGGTGTCCTTTTGAGCTTTAAAACATATCAAATAAAATATTGTGATGAGATCTATGCACTATTGACTCAAGGGAACCTTATGTCACATTTTTTGAGGCCCAAAAAGTCTCATAAGGCCTCTAAAACTGACTTTTTAATTGGGATACACTAATTGTTTTACATACAAACAGGTATAACTTCTGATCTGGATGTCTTATAGGCCTATACCACATATCATATTGAATATTGTGTCATTTTCTTCGATTTTACTGGTAGTGGAGTTTAAATGGACTTCTGGATTATAATTAATAGTCGTTTTAACATTCTATGGATTTTCAAATACACATATTTATATATTTAGTCGTAAATGTATATATATATATATGTGTGTGTGTGTGTGTCTATGTGTGTCTCTTTGTGTGTTTGTGTTGAATATATGTATGTATGTATGTATTTATTTACTTATTTATAAACACACAAAAAAATAGATTTTATAAATTTATTTAAAACTAATCTTATAAATATAAATTAATATACAAATAAATATATGGATAAACAATTATAACTAAATATATATTAAAATTAATATAAATATAAATTAATATATGAATAAATATATATATACTAATATATGAATAAATATATATGTATTAATATAACTAAATATATTTATATTAATTTGAATCTATATTAATATATGAATAAATATATATATATATAGAGAGAGAGAGAGAGATTAGCATATGAATAAATATATATATATATTAATATAACAAAATATATTTATATTTATATTAATATATATTTATATATGAATAAATATAACTGTATATATAAATATAAATATATATTAATATACGAATAAATATATATATATATATATATATGTATATTAATAAATGAATAAATATATATTTATTAATATAACTAAATAGATTTATATTAATATGAATCTATATTAATATACGAATAAATATAACCATATATTTATATATTGATATATCATTAAATAGAGAAAAAACTAAATATCTTAGGGGTAAAGGTGCATGAGCGCAAGGGGGGAGGTCTGACGTTCGAGTTCGGGTGGAAGTAGGGAGGGGTGCGTGGGTGTGTGGGGGATGTGCGGGCAAGTGCAGTGTGTGGGAGAGTAGAAGGGGGTCTGCCTAGCGCTGATAAAAGGGGGGTCAAGCACTGTTAAAAGCTCACCCCCTTCACATTATTTATTCTTTTTAACATTTTTAATGTTTTTTTACTTTTATCAGTGCTTAAAAGAAGCACTAATAAAGGGTGTATTTTATCATCACTAAAAATCATTGATAAAGGACCTTTTTATCAGAGTTTTTTTAAGGCTCTTAAAAGTTAACATTTATCTGATCTTTTTTAGCATTGATAAAAGGGGCCTTTATCAGTGCTATTCTGAGCACTGATAAAAGGGACCCCTATCTTCTCCTCAATTAACAGCGCTTTTCTAGCGCTGTTAGTTCCCCTTTTCTAGTGCTGATAAAGTCCATATTTGCAGTAGTTCCTAGGCCTCCTTACCATGTGGACTACCTTATTCGGTCCTTCGAAATCAACTGAACCATTTTACATGTTCTCCTACGACATGATGGTTATCTGCTTGTTTTTTTAACCTTTTTTTATAATTCTCACTATCCATTTCATCATCGCCATCCATTTTTTCCGATGGATAATATCTTTTCAATTTCATCGGTTTTGAGGCATGTGCATAGCGGTCATTGGTTGGCCATTCTGTTTTGAGGCACTAATGGTGTCAGAGGGGTATTGATCAATCCTTACACCAATATGATCTCCTATAATTCACTTTTGGTTTTTCCCCATAGCTAGTTATTTGGTACTCCCATCTTTAGTCTAAAAACCATAGCCCAATGTCTTCTTCTGATCATCGATGTTGAACCTCTATGCCTACCGAAATCCATGGTACATTTCTGGTGTACCAATCTTGGTAGAGATTTGAATAAAACACTCTTGCACTAGGATGAGTATCCAAATAATAAAGTCTAATCCATAGAGTTTTGCTAGTTTTTTTGGGTATTTACTGAACATTGATGATTTAGAACAGCTTGGTGAAGACAAGAAGAGATCAAGATAATTGAACTTGTCAACATTTCGCACTGTATGTTGTTCACGTTTTCATTCCTGTATCTCATTTTAAATAGTGGTATCTTTTGTGTTGTTTTTTATGTTTTAATCATATTTTCACTGTAAATCCTTTTCTATTTTTGAGAATTAATAAAATGGGTGTGGGAGTGGTGGTGTTCCTTCTATGCACGTAGGTCCCCATGGGACCGAAGCACGTTCAATCTCTATGTTCTTTAATAATTACTTATAATCTTTTGTTTCATGTGTTTTATTTGTATAAATATGTAATATTATTATTTATTCTGAAAATAATTAAGTTTGGTATATGTGTTGTTTGGCGTTCTTCCCTGATTCGATTCACCAATATGCCTCATATTTGGCATAGGGATCGAAGATCGTCATCGACTTCTACCCCACTACATGATCGACCACTGTAGTGAATGACTTGGTGGTCAGATCTTGAAACCGCATCAAGAACCCCCATCATGATCCCTTGAATAACTCTACACTCAAAATAAAATTGATAATAAAATGATGGGAATCAAGGAGATAGGGAAGCTTTGGGTGGAGGGAGGAACTTAGGTGGCTGAATTCCTGTTAGGAAAACTGGGTGATGATGTCCCTGGTGAGGGTGTAAAGGTTGGCGCACTAGATTCCAATAAGATTGGGCCACCCATGGCCAACATTGTTGTCATCTGTTCCTACGCCTATCCTAGATCACCCATGTGAAGAACTCTCCCTCCAGCTACTCTAATATCAAGGGGAACTCTAGATGGTCCTTATCAAGTGTCGGTCCAAAGTGGGTTCATGTCGGGATGAGGAGTTTGGCGAGGATATATATGATGTTATAGAAATAATAGTAATAAATAAATGGACATTACACCACTATGGATTTTTCCTAAGTTGTGGGGCTCCCATCATTTATACAAGAGAGAAAGAGACATATAAATAACATTATCCATCCTCACTGAGCAAAGCATAGTAAAACACATGATCAAACTTAATGCAACCAGAGTAGGGTACCATTGGAGACACATATACATCTACCCGAAGCTGAATTTCCTAAAGCCCTTTATTTTTATTGATTTTTTATAACCCCCTTTTCATGAGATTAGTAGGAACCCATACGAGGCATGTGGGCTTAGAGATTACATGGCCCATAGGCTTAAGATATTACATGACCCAAAGGTCATAGGGAATTCAACCAGACTATAACTACAAAGAACTACCCCTCCCTAGCATCTTCATCGTGATGGTATCTCTCCACCTTTTCGTGTTCATTTGGATATGCTTCTCGTGAAAGCACATGCTGGTCCCAATGGCATTGTCATACCCTATCATTCTTCTAAATCCATTATTTCAACTTTGGTGAGTGCACCTTCTCTCAATCCTTCTTTTGGGATGCTTTTTTTTTTGTAGAGTTTTTCTTGGGAAATTGCACTGATCATGTATCGCAAAGGCCTTAAAGGTGACCCAAAATTCTTACTGACCCAAAGTTGTGGGTGGCCCAAAGGCCTAGAGGACTCCAAGCCCAAACTGGTGGCCCAAGGTGAATAGTTTTGGCTGCTACAGTATCGAATAGTACCTACTATAGTCCCTACACAGTACCTGCTACAGTACCCACATAGTACTGCTACAGTAGCCCAAAATTATGCATTTTCTTGGTTTTGAATATAGGTATCATGGATGCACTTAGAGAGACCTCACCAACTGGGTTGAGGCTCATGTACAACACATTTACATCTATATGTTCCTTTTTCAATGAAGTAAAATCCTATTGTTGGATTGAATTACTCAGTTTTAATATTTACCTTTAAATTGACATCATTTTAATATGACCACTAATATAGTATTTTGATTAATATATAGTATTTTGTTTATGTGTTTGACCTTTACCATTATGAATCATGATCCAATCCTTCTCTATTATTTTAAATTGAAACACTTTTTCAAACCATTAATGGAATTTCCTCCAAAACATTATGATTACAAAATAAGGAAAACCTAAATGAAAATGAGAGATTATATTTATATTGAAATAAAAAAACATAATATATTATAGAAAAAAGAACTTTGATCCATATATAGAATAACTATTAAAAAAATTACTGAAACAACTTGTCTGCAAAACTAGCATAAACCATTCAACCCAATTTACATGGTTAAATAAACTATTTGGGGTGTTGTAGGGATCCTCAGAGAGGAGCATACGGGCTATGCATAGTTTTCATAATTGTGCACTACAACCTATGCAGGGTGTGTTCCTTAGGTATAGGGGGATGCACAATTGGAGCATGGTTAGACAAAATGTGCTCCCAAATCATGCATCCCACTATCCTTGGACAGTTGCTGGTTCATGGTTAGCACATGGTTTATCCATCCATGAGGCCAAACCATGCGCCACTTTGTATTTTGGGTGAATTTTTATTTTTTCCTACCTTATATTTAACTCCTCACCCTTTCTTTTTCTATTCTAGTGAACAGATTCTCTTATATTGATTCAGGTTCCAAGGTGACACTCGTAATAATCTCTTCCCATTCAAACATGCACCCTCTAAGGGTTCATTATTTCATGAGGGACTCTCGGATCCACTATGTCACAATATAACACAAATGGCCACATGGGTTCCTCAATATAAGAATTTTATCTCAATTCAACACTTTTTACTCAAAGGGAAAAGCATCCTTGAGTATAATATTCATCACATCACCACCTTGTTGTCCCCATAATCTATGGTATATTGGTACTTGTCTCAAGATATGGGTTAATTTTGACACACATCAAATGTCATCAATATGCTAGTCATTACACACCCAACCAAAAAAAATTCTACCAAGGGAAAACACACCTATGTACTCAGATCTCAGTAGGGGAAGAACACTCACCCCACAGTCATATAAACTGGCCCACATGCTATAAGGCGTCTCCACTTCACTGAGGCATATTAGGTCCACTCACTCTAACCCATCACATTCCTCTACACATAGGTCACCAAGGAACCTATCCTAAGGGACACTAGGATTACTTAATTCATTAACAACTCACCCCTAACATGTTTTGTATCTCGAGGATTACATTTATCATCCAGGACTCTACTATCAGAGGTCATAGCTTCAAGCCAATGAATAACTATCCTCAGTGGACCCTTTCACTTAGTTTAATCCATTCATAGACATTTAATTTTATATTAAATATTTTTATATACTGTTAATTGGTTCATCACCCTTGGTGATGAGACCACACATACCATATTCCATATAAAACATGCATAATTATATATTGGAAATTAATAAGGACCACCTACGTAAACCATGGATTTATTCCCTTTGAATCATCACCTGGTAGCTCTCATACATTCTTATCCAAGATCATCCCTTTTTCACCACTCATCCAAAGGTCCTAACTCAAGAAAAATCATCCAAATTAATTAATTACAATCCATCATAATTAATTAAACAATTTTCAACTAATTATTTAATTTAGTTTGTAAATTCATAATGCCTATAACTCATAAAGCCATAAATGATCACAGAAACCTCAAGAAACGGGGTGCAGTATACTCCCAACACTCACCCAAACCTAATACATGAAAAAAACCCAGTTAAATTACCTAATTCAATGGTTAATTTTATCCAAATTATCTAATAACCCCAAATAATTCCATACAATGATGTAACTTAACCATAAATTTGGGTAATGGTGTGCGTACATTTTATTGGGACATCCTCTAGACAAGCCAAGAAAAAACCCCACTATTTATAGATGATTTAACCATGATTCACTAAAAAATTTAATAAAACCCCAGCTTGAGACAACTAAAATACCTGGAAACAATATAAAGTAAGAGTGGAGGGAATCATAGAGATAGAATGTGCATTTTAACTATTTTAAAGGGCCACATAGTTTGGAGCGCAGTTGGAAAAATCACGAACCAACTGTGTATCCTTAGCTATCCATAGCTACCACCTTTAGATGGTTGGGCTGCATGGGTAGCCAAACCATGAAATAAACATACAATATTATCTACAACATCCCACATAATGTTTTTGTAATCATACAGTAACTATGTGCCGCAACCCTAGGCTAATACAAAACACATTTTTTTATTGATGTTTCCAAAGTTATCCCTTATTCATGTACTAATGGTGAAAACCAACCCCAAAAATTATAAAATGAATTGATGACCTCTAAATGCTTAGGGTGCTTCATAGTTTCCCCTAAATTATGCACACCAAACTGTGCACTAGGGTAGATATCATCTAAAAATTATAAAATGTAACATTAAGTTCCGAAGACTCACATGAGCACCCAAGACCTTTCATCCCTAGAACCAAATAAAAAACATTGAAATATTCCAACTCTTTTAATTTCAATCTGAGATTCAATTAGAAAAATGACCCCTACTCCCAAATTCCTAAAATTCAAATTCCTTATAAAATTTATAAATCACTAGGATTGTGGTTTTACAAACTCTCTACCATATAACTTCCCATTCCCAAGAATCCTTGGTGTCCTTTCAACCAACACAACCAACCTACCCTGATCATCAATTCATATCCAACTTGTTACATTCAACTCTAGAACACTGAGTGACCTTAACTATGAAACTCCAAACATGGGGTGCATAATTCATTAAATACTGAACGAAAACTCATCACCATCATTGAAACATGAAGATAGTGCTTACCCAGGACCTTCTATCCAAAGAAATAATATTATCATCAACTAGTTAATTCTAGATATTACAGTGCTCCCCACCATAACACTTAGCTTATAAAGGACAATTTTGATCCACAATTCTCTAAAACATCAAAAAAAAACATTTCAAAAACTCATTTCTAGTGGTTATAATACATGATCAATATGATTTCCATATCACCGTATCAAATTATAAGAAGATGATCCAATAAAACATCCTCTAGATGAAAATTATCAAAGGCTCTTGGCTTTATCCACCAACATGTTATCTTGTTACCACTTGAACATGATGCATCAAGTCCTTAGAGGCATCTCGAGATCATTTAGTGCCCCCCCTAATGTGTAATATGAATATTAAATGTAATTAAATTGTTGGGTAACTAACAAATCAAACAAATTATCGTTCTCTTACCCCAAAAACAGATGCACCATTGATCTGACTCATGATCAGACCACATCATAATCATCATATGCCTAATTCAATGCAAGGACTCCATCCAACATCAAATCTTAATTTTAAATCCATTGTTAATCAAGAAACTAGAAAAACCCCATTTCATCTACCCACCAGCACCCTAGATCCACCTTTATTGTCCAATGATTAGCCTCATCACACCCAGGACCCTACCCACACATGGTTATACTTCATTAGCCCATGTTTTATCCATTAATACATATATTGACTAAACATGATCATCCCAATAAATCATGAGTGCTAATGTGAAACATCAATCACCACCTGTTCTTAGTTCATCAAGAACATCATCACCAACACCCTCTAAATTTCCATCTATAATGAGTTTCACCCCCTCTAGGACTAATGGTTCACTCCCCACCATATGTATTTATTTAAACCAATCATCAATTGAAACCACAAAAGGATCCATCATCACCCATGTGTCGCTCTTCCAGAGCCACACTTACCACTATCAACTGTTTACACCACTCCATTAATGTTGTAATTATGGAATCACCTCTCATCCATATCAAATTTTCAGGTCTCCAAACCTGTAATCATTCCATCATAATGCCTCCCTGAAAATATGGGACAAGGAACAACCTTGGGTCAACCCCATCATGACACCTGGACCCATATCCAACATCACCTTAAACAGTAGGGGAAAATTTTCCATTTAATAAAAACTCTCAGGAAATAATGCTCGTAAATATTCATCATGTTTGTTGGTCCTCAACTCACACACAGCCACTCACAAACCTATTAAAATTGTACCATGAATAACCACCATGTGAACCACCTTAGTCTCATCTGAATTCAATGGACATATACCCCAATATATCCCAATCAGACATCCGTAATCATTCTCCCATGAGTCACATTTCATAAAATCCTATACCATTTGCTTAAACCACTAACCATGTTCCTCATCATGTCAATAACACCATTCTAGAAGCAGCCACAGTTCTCTTCTTCAAAATAGGTCATTTTACTTATGCCACAGTCCACTGCACAATAAACAACAACTGGAATTGTCTTAAAACCCAAAGAATATACCCACACACTCATCACACCAATTAAATCACATCCAAAACCAATAGGGTCAGGTATCCTACCGATCCTGCCCTTAGAGTCTAGACTTGGTACCAAAACATTGCCACTCAAGGTGGTTTTTTTTAGGAAAACCCAAGGAATCCCATCTTCCAATACAATATATCATGTATCACATCTTAGGAATCAATCTCAAACCAAATCACTAACCCATGTTTCCAATTTCTAAAGGTGCTCACAAGCCTAGGATAACCCCAAAATCAGGTTACCCTCACATATGACATATCATCTAAAATATCATACTCAAATGACCAATATCCCTTTTTCTGTCTCAATGGAATGAATATTTACAACCTAGAACACAAACCATAGTTCTCACATAGGTAATATCTCATTAGGTACACCATTTCTCTTATTTTACTATCATGAAGAAACTCACTGGCCAAAACACTCATTCTAGGGTTCTCACAAAAATATATATACATATCAAGCATCACATAATGAGTCATAAACATACTAGGGGACTCATCCTCACTGGACATCCTCATACGAGACTACCCATTCAATAATCATGATCAAAAGTTATCCCTCATTGGACTTCCACAAAAGTATCCACCCCCAATAGGATTAACATCTCGTAAATTCACATACATACATATAACGACATCACCCTACCCTGATACACATCAACAATACCAAGATCATATGGTTCAGTTAATTATAATGGCACCAAGAAGTAATATGGTAGCACATCATATAGGTTGTCATTGACTCTTTAAATAACCTAACCCATTTCTCTTGGAACTAGTACCAAAACCACCCAATAAGGGTTCATCACTAAGTCATATAATTGTCATACCAAAATACTCGGTTCAATATACATTCCTTACTCTAAGGGTATGCATGTCTTACAAGGATCATATCATCATAGATTCACATGACGTTTCATAATAAGGAAAATACATTATGACCTAGCTATGTAGAATTTCCCCACCATGTAATATGGGAAACCTCCATATAATTTCTTAATCAAACATCAAAAAAATAAACCATCATAATCAGTGATATCAATCACACACTAGAATACAAATTTCAAATGAACCCTTTATTCCAAATATGATGCATGTACATGGCCTCTTACCATTGGGCCAAGAGACATAAACCATAATAAATCATAAAATATAAGAAATCCAGTGTGTAGCACTAGGTGAAATCAAAAAAACCATAAAATGGAAACCAATAACAAAAATATCATATCCCTTGTAACCTAGACATCTTATCAGGAAGGGTTTTTATGACACACCACTCTTATATCTATCAAAATCATCAACACATTCCTATGTTACCTCTCTACCATAACCCCATTTAGTATGATAACAAAAAATATATATAACTATATGATATCAGTCACATAAGCTTTGATACCACTTTGTAATATTCCTATCCAAATTCACTCTGAATGGTAACCATACTAGGTCAAAACATGGCCTTGGGTATGCCTCATCATATAGTAGAGGTGACTGAAATGAAATGGGGGTATAGGGTATTGGTATAGGGAGACTATACCCCCATATTAGAGTGTGTAATAATAGTGGAAATAAACCAAAAAATGTCCACAACAATAAATCAATGTAAATGGAAGAAATAAACACGAATAGTCAATAATAAATTTCATTTGGAAGAAATTATCCATACAAACACATGGCCATACCAACATATTGTGGCTGATCATACACTAGGATGATCACATATATAGAATAAATAAAAGGATAAAAGACCCTAAGGCTATACTTCCATCCATGAGCCTCGCCTCAGCCCAATATCCAATCCCATCTGAGATGTTCTTCCTGATCAATAAACTCTATGTCTTTACCCACCTTGAACCCACAATTACTGAGGTATACTCAAGTGCCCAATGCCCTGATCTCCTTAGAACAGTGTGAGTACAACTTAGTCGGTCACCATTAATGAAATCTCATACATTACTAATAAATTAACTATATATGTATGTGATATAATCACCAAAATAAAGAATATATAGTGAAGTATCATAAATAAAATAACCATTGTAAATCCTCATGTTCTAAGAAGAAACCTAGAATTGTCTATACCTACTTCGGCCAGTTAAGGAGTATCTCTGAGAACACCATATAATCATGAAAAATCTTAATAGGTGAAGATGACAACCCCCATGAGTTTATCCTAGGAGGTCTATAGTATCAGTAATAAATCTAACCCCTAGGTGTTAATCCTAGGTAATCTAGTAGTCATCATGAATAAATCCATCCCCTAGGTGATAATCCTAGTAAATCAATCAATATCAGGCATCATTATGACTCATGGGGGTGACCCAATGAATTCATAAAAATAAATAATCACTTTAGAATCCTTTGGGGGACCCTAGGTCATCATGATCACCAGCAATCATCTTTCACCCCTAGGAGGTAATCTTAGGTGATCAATCATATCAGGAATAAATGTCAACTCCTTGGGGTTGACCCTAGGAAATCCATGTAACCTCAGGCATACAAGAAAAATACATGGAATCCAAGGCATTTAATACATTATAGAAAACTCTGAGGGGTATTTCATTTATCCCATGATATCTCAAAATAATAATGAAGAAACATGTTATCCATCATTCCAAACCCATCTAACATAAATGTGATTCGACACTGAATAACATGACTTGAAATCATACCTATAGCCATATAAAACATACATAATCTATTAATGTTCTAAGGTGACACCCTCAATCAACTCTACCAAATCCAACATGCACCCTATAAGGGGTCATTATATCATTAGGGCACCCATTGAGGTACTTTATGTCACAACATAACACAGACACCCACATGGATTTCTCAATATCTGTCACATATCTTAAGAAAACACCCAAAAATAAGAGGTCATATCATCCCTCATCATCATCATCGTCACATAATTACATCACTGTCCTTATAATATAATCCATACTAGCATTAGTCTAAAGAGATGGATCAAGAATGTCTCCCATCTAGAGTCATAAATTAGTTATTCCTCAAACAACTTACCCATCAAAAGTATATCTAGGGTAGACCCACCTAGATAATCACATATAATTTAGAGAATAGAACTCACCCAATGCTCATATAAAATAGAATAAAGGTTATAAGGCATATAAGGTTTACTTAGGCCTACTTGGGACACTCACTCTAACCCATCACATTCTTCTACACAAAGGTTACTAAGGCACCTATACTAAGGGCCTCTACTTTTATTAATTCATTTTAAACTCACCCCTATAATATTCGTGAATCTTAAGAAATATATTTATTAAAATTACCTAAAACATTAATAGATGAGGAATTAATCCAGTGCATGTGGGTTCTTAGTATCCCTTGGTACATTGTGCAATCCATTTATAGATATTTAATTTTTTTATTAAACAATTTATATAATTTTAACAATTCAATCACCCTTTATGGTTAGAGAGCACATATCACATGACATATAAAACAAGCATAATACCATAAGTGAAATTCACAAGGACCAATTTACTCAACTATGTAGTCATTCCCATTGAATCAATACCTTAGAGATCTCTTCTAGCCTCATCCAAGCTAAATTATCCATCTATCATCATTATGAGGCCCTGACTCAATCCAAAACATCCAAATTATTTAACTGTAATTATTTATAATGTATTAAACAATTTAAAAAAATTATTAAATTTATTATTAAAATAAATAATGCCTAAAAACTCATTGATCCATAACAACTCGATGAAACATCAAGAAATGGGGTGTGTCCCACTCCCAACACGCACCTGATCCAAAGACATTAAAAATTCCAAATTCAATTACCAGATTTAACAGTCAAATTCATCCAAATTTTCTATAAACCCAAAATAATTACATACAGCCTCAAAACTAAACTGAAATGGTGTGCGAAAATGTGAATATATCATCTCAGGATTTCCTCTAGACGATCCACATGAAAGCTCCATAATTTTCAAAATATTTCACCATATTCTGGGGAAATTGTCTATTAAACCCTAACTAGAGATAACTAAAAATTTTAGAATAAAGATAAATTATGAAAAAAATAGGTAGAGGTGTATATTAACAAGGATTTTTACCACCAAAATACTTTATATTTTCCTATTAGAAACAAAATCAATTTTGTTGATAGCTTGCATTACCCGTAATAACGAATTTCTTTGATAGCTTGCGTTACAAACAAGACTGAGTTTTACAGAATAATATTAATCATAGTAGTTAAATTTGTAGTTATAAATATGATTAAATAAATTATGAAAATATATTTTTGAATTCATCGATTTCCAATTAATTATAAATAAATATAAAAAACAATTGAATATAAAGGAAACATTTTTATAGAAAAATACCTTTATGCACCAAAGTAATTTTATCTTGATAAATTAAATTCATTTATATTAGTGAATGATATTAATTAAATATATATATATAATATTCAATAATTTTTTTACATTCATTCAATATATTTTATAGGCATAAGATAAGAACAAATCCAAATTTATGCATAAAAAACTGTATTTTTCTAAGGGCAGTTTTACTTCCTTTTAATGGATAATTTCTTTTAAAACTATATTTTAAAACATTTATAAAAAATATTTTTTAAAATAGTAATGTGAAAAATATATTAGGTTTAATTTTATTTGTTATCTGAGAAGTTTCATTTTTTGATGAATAGTGAAAATACTGGATTTTAATTGAAAACTACATTTTCACCTAAATAATTTATAATGAAGAATTTTATTTGAATTTTATTTAAAGAAAAATAGATCAATTAAATATCTATTACTCCAATTCAGTTCATTGGAATCATTTTTATATTGAATTTAGATATAAAAACTTACTAAACTTTTGGACATTTTCACTTTAAAAACACTCTTTCTCATCCCATCTGTAGGATTAATTTTAAATTAATTTTTGTAAAATTTGTGATTTCAAATTTAGAAATTTACTAAATATATGGAATAATAAAAATTTGTAATTTATAATAATTTAAACTTAATATTTTACAAAAATAGTAAGTGAAATATATTGAAATTATTTACAACGATTAATAGAAAAATGAGTTTACCAAGGGACTAGACTTTAATCTTAAGGGGATGAATGACATGTAAACCTATTCAGAACCGATTTTATAGACATATTTAGACCTTATCAATTATGTTATTTATATTTATCCATTATTGGGGGATTTTTACATGAAAAAAACATGGGTGGAATTCATTCATTCAAACAATTACAAGTGTGCCACTCACCCCACTTATGAAAGTCCTTCCCATCTTCTCTCAACATAACATCTTCAAACCCCATTAGTTAAGACAAAAACTGACAAAATTACTCCCCAAATTTCTTAATACCATCCTATACTCCTTATCATGGTAATAAATCCAACATCAAAAGGCATTAGTGAAAACCTAATGTGGATACCCAAAAAAGAGGAAATGTTCTTCTAATAACATTTTTCTTTTATTTCATTCTCCACCTCCTTATATTTTTATTATAATATTATTATATAATAAAATCATTATATTAAATATAATGATATGTTTTATGTTAATTATAATACATAAATATTCACAAACATTCACCAAATCGTTTACGAAATCATCGTTCATGTGTTTGACACACTACCACCTCGGGAACCTATGGCATTTGTTTTCCAATACCACCTTTCAAGGATTGAAATAATGATGTATTTATAGATTACATATTATAAATATGTTATTTAATATGTTTTTCTTCTTCTTTTATTATTATATTACACATACCGTTATGCTTTAATTTTTTTGGAATATGGTAATGTCACTCGTGTGTACGACGGACTACCATATCGTAAAGCGATGTGACTCGTTCACACTTTACATGGAATGTATTAAAGATGTTTTTAATAAAAATATATTATATATATGACATAATAATTATTTTATAATATATATATATATATCATTTACATTTCTTTCTTTCAATACAATAAGAAAATTGAAACAATTTTCACATGAACGTACGACCTATCGTCTCCGTTAATGGTGTATTTCATTTCCTATAACCAAATTTTATGGATTAATATTAATATATATATAATTAATATATATGATATTTTTATAATGTTTTAAATTGTGGAGATCATTAAATCATGATCGTAGTAGGAGGAATGAAAAATAACAAGTCTAAACATACTTAAAAAACAATCCAATTAACACACAAAATAATGAAAATAATGAAAAATTATTAACAAATGGGTGATAAGATTTTATAATAGGATTATATATGATATTAAAAATATTAAAAATATTATTTTCAAAGATAATAACATTCTTAAAACCATTATACATGATGTTAAAGACTATTCAACCGAAAGGAAGTGTAAGGTAAGTGATTTCATCTCAATTTACATTCTATTGAAGCTTAATTGTTATTACGCACCAATTCAATTTTATGAGTTTTATATACATACCATTTAGAATTTAATGCCATTAATACTTCATTATTAATTTTTTTATGTTTTAATTTTAATTATTTCATCCAATGGGATTTTATTTGAAAATTACCAACTGATAAAAATTATTGTAAAATCTAACTCTCTTTTGTGATTGTTAAATTTATCTTGAAACAATCACTTTATTGTAATCATTTTTCATTGAAAATTAAATTCCTATTAAATATACATATTTTTATGTAATGTATATGATAATTTCCTATACCTCATATCATTTTTAAATACATTTTTTACTTTGAAAGTTATTTGATGAATTGGGGAAATATTGATAATTCTATTTCCTTTACTCGATAGAGATATTTAATAAGAGACATTATTTATGAATTAAATTAATTATTAAATATATGCATAATTATTTTTACTGGTATGAATAATTCTTTGTACCATTTAAAGTAATACCCTAGATGCATTGGTAGTCTTATGAAATGAATCAGTTGGCCAAATCAGGTGGGTTTTTACCCAGTATGCTTAAACGATCTTGTGAAAGGTGTTGTTAATAAAGGTTACTTGTGCTCAGGAAACATGATGTCCAGTATTTAACCATTTACTTCATTGAGAATTTAGTCTATATTATTCTCCATCATATTTTTTCTATGAAATTATCTATGGATTCATTTCATTCTGTGTTTATTGATTAAATGAAATGTATTTCAGTTATTTATCTTATCATATTGATTATTCATTATCAAGATATTTATGTGGAATGTGTATTCAGTTATCTACCATTCTATTTTGATTATGATTATTTATACTTTATATCTACCATTGAACATAAACCTTACTAATCATTTGAGATCACCCTTATTTTTTTTCCTTTCCCCAATATATGAAGATGAATTCTAAGAATGAGTTTCAAGTATACCATGATTTTACATTTTTTATGTTTTATATTCTCTTCACAATGTAAGATGGGTATCAAGTATGTAATATGGTTTTCAAAAATTGATAAATTGTTTGGTTATTTGGGATTTAAAACATGTATCTATGCCAACGTAATAAAGTAAGACACTGAATTTGGGATACTAGGGTTATGGACAATACAATTGGTATTAGAGTGAGTTTAGTAGAATACTTGAGAACTATATTTATAAAAACATATATTTGGGAACATCACCTAATAATTTTAATTTAGGATAGGTATAGAAAAAAATCCTAAAGTTTTGGTAAGGTGGATATTATAGGGTTCTTCCTAGAAATATAACCCTATATAGATACTACAAGTGGATGTGGTTCTAGGATAAATGTTCCTAGGGGTAACAACTCCAAAAATGGTGTGTAAGGGTTGAATCAAGTGCAACATAGTACATAAAAATGGACCTTAATATGCACTTGGTTTGAAAATCCCAGAAGATACGCTGAGGAAAACTCACATTTTCTTTGAAACCCATTATAATTTATTTAAAAGTAAAAATATCCCCAAAGAAAACGAAATTTATGGTTCCGATATTAAAATTGCATAAATTTTTAATTTATGTGTAGTGTTACACCAAATTTTTAATTATAAATTATGATATTAAAATAAATTATTTTATGAGATAATTTAGTATGTTTCATTATTTATAAATTTCTTCTAGAAGGAGGAATGGTATCAATACTCATGGACAATATAAAGATTCCCTATTCAGGAAACCAATATAGCTGGTACTAGAATGGTGAAAATTATCGGTATATTAGTTAAGATTAATCATATTATGAAAAATAACCTTTTCTGGATGGAAGATATTATTCCATAGTGATATGATCTGGTATTGGATTGCTTTATATGATATAATCCTGCATAGTTTAGTGACACTACTAATAAAATTATATCTTAGCAATCGATTACAACTCTAGAGAAGATATTTATGGATTTGAGATGTAGTGGAAAGAAAAATGTTACACTTCCCATGTATTATATCAAAAGTTATGTTGATCAATGGTGTTTGTTGATCGACAATACTGAGGTGGAAGAAGAAATAAAACTCATAGAATAGAAAAATTTTAAGGATACATTATTCAATAAATATTTCTCTCATGAAAAGAAAATTGAGATAAATTGAATGTTCCTTATATTAAATACAAATGAGGATGAAAGTGTCACAGATTATGAATCTATCTTTACAAGGTTATCCAGGTATGCCACAGACTACATATGTGACTCATAGTGTAAAACTGACTATTTATTTTAAGGAATTAAGCCAAGTCTCTAAAGGGTGTTGGTCTCTTATACTTTTTATCATATGATGAAATAGTTTTATGTTCCATGAAAAGGGAAAATTAATTCTATAGATACTATATATTTAAGGGAAACCAAGATAAGAAGAGGTCATATGAACACCATGAAAAGGAAAATGAAAAAAATAAAAAGAAAAGGATGATGGGATTCTCATCATGTGAGAACTTTGGAATGAATCACATAGAGAAATTCCTGAAGGGCATGGGAGTTTTTTATATGTGTAGGTAAATGGGTTATCATGTAAAATAATGCAAGGGGATGAAGGAAAACACTTTTATTTAGTGTTAAAACTTCCAGGAGAAGGGGAACTATAAAATTAAATACCCCAAGAATTAAGGGAATCTACTACATAAGAGGCCAATGTGAGATAAAAAAGATTTTTTGATCACTACAGTTGAGGTAGAAGTACCCAATGATGTGGTAAAAGCTATATTAATTCTATACTAAAGTTTATCCAATGATTTATTTGATTCTATATCATCACACTCTTTAATATCTACCTAGTTTTCAAAGAAAATTAGACATTTCCCTTTTGATTTGATATGGGAGTTGTTATTTGATAATTCTAAGGGAAGTCTAATTATAATAAAGACATGCTGGGAAGTCCCCATCATGACAGATAAACAATTTTTATTTTCTAATCTTATTATAATACCAATGGTTTAATTTGATATAATCCTTGGTGTGGATTGGATTTCAAAATATGATGCAAAAATTTATTTCAAGAAGAAGGAAAATATGATTTTTAAGGAAGATGTAGAATTACTTATCTTTAGAGATAAAACATCATCATCTGATTCTTATCTACATCCATCCCAAATAGATCTACTAAATCAAATTCTTAAGTAATAAGAGAAAACAAAATCTTGGGAAGAAGAAGTTAATTTTCAAATTGAGTGTGTTCCTCTTATAAAGAAATATATTGATGCATTTCCTAAAGAATTACCTAGACATCCCCCTGAGCATGAATTTGAGTTTTCCATTGATTTCATCCCTAATTGAAGACCAATATCAAAGACTCCCTATATAATGAACAATATATAATTATTGGATTTTAAAAAATAACTAGAGGATTAGAGTAATAAGGGATTTATTATCCCAAGTGTTTCATCATGGGGAGCCCCTTTTATCTTTAATAAAAATAAATATGGATCCATGAGGTTGTGAATTGATAATAGGGAAATCAATGCTATTATGATAAAGAACAAGTATCTTATACCTCACATTGATATCCTATTTGATCAACTCCATGGAGCACAATATTTTTCAATTATCTATCTTCATTCTTGGTATCATTAATTATGAGTAAAAAAAATACATTCCAAAAATAGATTTTCAAATGATGTATAGACATTACAAGTTTATAGTTATGCCATTTGGATGGATAAATTCACCCTCACTTTTTATGGATCAAATGTACGTATTATTCAAATAATATCTTTATACTTTTTTTCTGGTATTAATTGAGGATATTTTAGTGCAATATAAAATTTTTGGAGACTATTAAAATCACTTATAAATCATTATTGAGACTCTTATAAGCAAAGAGTTATATGGTAAATTTATTAAGTGTGATTTATGGATTCATGAATTTTTCTTCTTGTCCATATTGTCTCAAAAAACGTAATTTGAGTTGGTCCTGCAAAAAATGATAGCCGTAAAATATCCTACACCAATGAACATAACTGAGGTACATAGTTTCATTAGTTTGGAATGTTACTATTAGAGATTAATTCATAATTTTACCCAATTTTATAACTAATTAACCACATATATACATACATGGGTTGAGTTTTTTTAACAAAGGAATGTGAGTAATTTTTTGATGAACTAAAGAGGATATTGGTCAAAGCTCTGATTTTGACTCGGCCATCTAAAAGTGATGGGTTTGTGATATATAGTGATGAAAAAAAGAAGAGACCTGGTTGTGTAATGATGAAAATTGATAAATTTGTTGCATATGCATCCGGGAAATTGAAGATTCAAATATATAACTACCCATCTCATTATCTTGAGTTGGCATCAATGATATTTTCTTTGAAGATCTAGAGACATTATCTCTAAGGAGAAATATGTGAGATATACAAGGATGATAAAACATTGAAATGAAATTTTTTTTAGAACGAGATCAATATGGGACAAATTTGATGGCTCAAGCTACTCAAGGATTATGATTTCTTAGTAAACTACCACCTAGGGAAATAAAATAAGGTAGTGGATGCATTGAGTCAGAAAGATCATGGAATTATGAACTAAATTAGGATTGATATGGATCCTATATTTTTGGATATAGTAAATATGGACATGATAATTACTATGTAAGGAGAAAATCATTAATTTTTTAAATGATTTCAAAACCATCATTATTAGAGAACATAAATAATTCTCAATATGATGATAATGAATTTTAGATGAAAATTAAATTTGTGAATGATAAGAAATTATCAGACTTCATTTGTGAAGATGGTGTTCTAAAATTTGGAAAGAGATTGAGTGTTTCATCTATACCTGATCTAAAAAGTGAATTTTTGGACAACACTAATCGATCAAATTTCTCTATACACCTTGGTAGAACAAAATTATATAGTTATTTGAGGAAACATTTTTTTTGGATAACATGAAGCGGGAAATTACTGATTAAGTGTCTAGATATTTGGGTTTTCAACAAGTGAAATCTATGAGGTGGAAACCTAAAGTATTCATGCAACCTATTAATATTACTATGTGTAAATGGGATGACATTGCGGTTGAAATTATCATAGGACTTAAAAAGACTCCTCAAAAGAATAATGCAATATGGGTTATCCTTGATCGACTAACCAAATATGAACATTTCATCACTATAAGAGAAGATTTACCTATTGAGCATCTTGTAAGGCTCTATATTAATGAAGTTTTAAGACATAAGGGTGAACATCTATAATTTTTTCTAATATATATCCCTATTTTACATAAAAATTGTGGAAGATTATTCAATAGTCTCTTGATATTTTGATTTATTTGAGCACCCCCTACCATCCTCAAACTGATGGATTGTATGTAAGGACTATTCAAGAAATAGAAGATATGGTGAGGTTATTCTCACTCAAATTTCAAGGTATGTGGGATCAATTTTTACCTCTACTAGAATTTTATTACAATAATAGTTTTTATTTGAGTTTTCTAACGGTGCCATATATAGCATTATATATAAAGGGATGTCCCACTCCAACTTTTCTCGAAGTCCTAGAACTTGTTTAAGAGATAACAGTGATGTTAAAGGCTATTAAACCTCAGTTTAAGGAATCTAAAAGTAGAAAAACTATTTATGCCAATAAGAAGAGGAATGATTTGGAAATCCAAGTGGGAGATCATGTTTTTCTTTGTTTGTACATTATAATGATGCCTAATAGAGTAAAGGGGGTATTAGGTGTGTTTGGGGATCATTCGGATCTAGAAGCCCTAAAAATTAAAGAGAGAGATTGGGATGCATGGTTAGTAGAAACTGCACAATTCTTCCCACACGGTTTCCCGAAACCATGTGGTTGCAGACCGTGGGGTGCTAGGGGCTGTATGGTTTTTCTATAACTATGTGACCCCAAGAACACGCACATGTGGCCAACTACACGTTTTTGGATAGTGGAATTTTCAATTTTTTTATGGTTAGACAAATTGTGAACCTAACCATGTGGGATGGCCCTTTGAATTAGTGGCTTGGTGTACGGTTTGTCCAACCATTTGGAAAAATCGTGCACCCTTTTTTGAGAGTGAAATACCCATTTTTCATTAATGAATTTTTTAAACGTTTCTCTTCGTTCTCCCTCTCTCCTCTAATGGTGCAACCCTCCTCCCTCATGTTTGAGATTCTACTCCCCTCTTTGTAGGGTTTTTGATAACTCCTTCAATCAGACTCAAAATCACTTATCGTCAAAAGCATTGCAAATACCTCAGTATTATATTCAATCCTCTCTTTTCTATTTAAAGTTTCCTCTATCCTCTATAGATTTATCGAGGTGTGACCATTTTCACACTATTTTTAGGGTGTTTGATGATTTCTTCATTTTCTCCCATTATATGTCGAATCAAACCTTGAATATATAATATTGTAGTGATACTACATTGAGGTAGGTGGTCTAGGTATTTCTCACTCAGTTAGTTGTTTTAAATTGGGTGTGTCATTGTTCCTCTTATCAGAACCATCTGACCACACCATAAATTTAAAATTTTAATTAATTAAATGTATTTTTCTTTCAGGAACCATCGGTGTGAGTAGAAAATTACCATCATGGTTTAACTCTTTGACCTAATCCACCAAAATAGGAATGTTTTTCTTTTTAGAGTCCTTTTTACCGAACAAAAAATTGTCAAATGCCTCTTTAGGTTTAAATCACTTTTAATGGAACATTTAAAGGGAAAATTGAATTAATATTTTAACCACTGGTGTCTGTGTGGGGGTTGTACTATGTTAAATGACATGATTTTTTAACAAATTTAATATTGAAATTTGACCCATGGGTTAGTAGACTTATTTAAATGCCCTATATTCCTTTCTCATTGACTAGGCCAGATGTTTTATTCCTTATGCCATTTTTATGCTTGTTTCCATATATGCATATTGTGTAGATTCAATGATTATTCTTATTTTATATGATTAAACTATGTGCCTTATACCTTGATCTGGTTACTTAATTCCATTTACTTACTTCCTTATACCATAATTTATTAGATTTGATTGGATGTCATGATTTTCTAGCTTGTTAGAATATGATATTTTCATGCCTTGTTAATGAAATCTAATTATATATGTTATGTGTTGTGATTTGTGAAATGATTTCTATGCCTCACCTACTATGGGTTAGAAGAGAACATGGGTCCGATTTTAAGGACGTTTGGGATGGAAACATCATGTTTGGTTGGGATTTACTTGACTCTCGAAGAGTGATACATTATATTTCCATGTACTGGATCTCCGGTTGGATTACCCATACTTTTGAGTGACACTAGTTCCCTAGGGGATCAACCAAGGATGGTCCCACATGAATGATGGTTATGCCAAGCCTTGGGAGATAAATACTCTCCTATGTGAGATTCTTGGTATGGACTCAGAGTCACCAAGACATGAGTGATACAAGGAATACCTTTAGGGGTTTCCATGGATGGACTCGGTTGTAACATCTCGTTTCAAGAAGAAACCTAGAGGCACCCCGTACTCGGTTGGTCACATGGCCACAAGTGCATTTCCCAAAACGTCAGAGGATGCCGACTAGCAGCGAGGTCCTTGGGTGTGATAGTTGGGGAACTATGCCCTGATTGGCAGAGTACACAGCGAAAGTAAACAATACATATAATAGTGGAAGCAGTAAATATCCAAAAACATTAAATAGTGGAAGACTAGAATAATAAACTAGAGCACATATATATATGAAATGATGCATGATACATATGTCTAGGAAAGTAGCCAAACAAGTCACGATGTTGTAAATACAAATAGTTCTAAACCAAAGTAAAAAAAGAAAGATAAACAGCTCCTCAACATCACAAGATATATCTTGGTCTCGTGCTCCCTAGTTCCACATAAAGTCAAGTACCTAAAGTAGAAGGGCACTTTCCCTTATCTGTACCTACAACAATATAATCTATTTGGGCCCAAAAGCATGAACCAAACCGAGCATGAGACTAAATCCATGTAGGAAACCACCCGAAGACCTATTCCTAATAGCCAGTGATCATATGGAGTGTAAATGTATAGAAAGAAGTAAATAGGAATGTACTAAGTAGTAAAAAATCAACAGTTTCAAATCAAGTAACAGTGAGAAAATAGCTAAACCACAAATAGGTAAACCTCTGGGAAGTACTCACAACCATCCCCTTTGGTCCTACCTATGAATTCCAAGCAACCCTCTATGCAGAAATTTCAGTCTAACCCCTCTAGTTCTATATATGAATATAATAAGACTCTCTGAGGAAGAATTCATAGTCAATCCCTTTATAGTCTATGGTAAAGCAAGTCTCTCTGAGGAAGGTCTCGCAGTCCTTTCCTCGTATAGTTCAGGGTAGTCAATAACTCTCAGAGGAAGCTCACACAGTCAATTCCCATTATATCTCCAAGGTTAAGGACTCTCTGAGGAATCTAACTTGGTCAATTACCTGTATATACCAGGTCATTCAAAGACTCTCTCAGGAATCACTCACTGTTAATTCCCCTTATAGTCTAAACAGTTCAAAATTAAAATCAAAGACTCTTGTAGGATAATCACTCAGTCGATACCCTTATAGTATAAAGCAATTAAGGACTCTCAAAGGAAGATCATTAGGTCAATCCCTATTATTTCTCTAAGTGGTTTTATTCTCTCTAAGGATGCTCACTAGGTCACTCCCCCTTATAGCCAAAAGTGCTCAAAGACTCTCTGAAGAAGCTCACCATGTCAATTACCCTTATAGTCTAATACACTAGGTTCTCATGGGGTTGTGTAAGTTAACGAGCATGATAGTGTAATATGGCCAAAGTAAACCCACAGAACTACTTGTCTAAACATTCTACAGCATAACAAACATGTGAGAATAGAAACTCTCCATCCTACAGCAAAAGGCATGGAAAACAGGTAAGGAAGCCAAGGCTAAACAAGACCAAATGGTCGTAAAGAGAACATGCATGAGAAAAAAACATCCAAAACATAGCATTCAACCCTATTCGTATCCAAATGTCATCTACACAGGCATACAAGCATGGTATGCAAGAAACAAGGGTAAAATAGTAAACACGCAATACCCTATTCAAGGGTATTGGTTGATTTTGCACATAAAACTCAAATACTTCTAATTGAAAGGAAAAAACCACCAACCCCAGGGTTAAGAGATCAATAAACATGAACCTTGAAGCTTGAATATCCATAGAACGTCTTAGATCTAAGAAAACCTCTAAAACGTTCAACCCGTGATAACTTAGAAAAGAAGAGAAATCAAGAGATGATTCTCTAAGAGAAGATAGAAATCACCGATGTGATTCCAATGCAATCAACAGTGTACAAATCAGAGGACAGACGGAGGTTTGGGGGATCATCGAAGATCTGTGGCTATACAAACTCTCTCAGGCGAACACGACCTAGAATACGTGTGTTCTGTCCGTCAAACACGACCCTAGTGTGTTTAATAAAAAAACAAAATACATGGAATGTACTTTTGGATTACATGGAATATACTTGTTGTTTTTGTACTCCGCATTAGGTGGCCTCCAAGTCACTCCCACACAGCCGTGTGTGTGGCTACTACAAGGCCTACTGCGGAAAGTAAGTACACGACATGTACTCATAAAGTACACGACGTGTACTTTGAAAATTTCCAGAATTTCCTCTTTTCTCAAAAATGACCAAAAAAAGGAAAAACATACCCGAAAAAAAGGCCTGGGTTCTTACAAACATCCCCCCTTAAAGAAAATTTTCCCTAAATTTCCCTAGCACGGCGTAGAAGAAGAAACCCCGAACAGTTCTAGCCACTATGCTCGTACATCGGCCTCCCTCTCCCAAGTCTCGTCCTTCCCCTGCCTGTTCTGCCAAAGCACTTTTACCAGAGGAACAAACCGTCCATGGAGAACCATTTTACTATGATCCACAATCCAGATAGGATGCTCTTCAAATGACGAATCCACTTAAATGTCAACCTCATTAGGTTAAAAGACATGATACGGGTCTGAAAGGTAATGTCGAGCTAAGAAACGTGGAAGACATCATGCATAGCACAGTACCTCTGAGGTAATTGCAACCAATATGCAATCGGAACAACTCTCTCCAACACCTCAAACGGTCTGACGTACCTCAGTGAAAGATTAACCTGTTTCCTAATTCTCTTGTGTCCCAACCTCGGTGTGACAAGTAGGAAAACCTGATCCCCGAACTCGAACTCCAGAGGTCATCTCTACTGATCATCATAAGACTTCTGTTGAGACTGTGCAGTAGACATCATCTTCTGAATCAACTCTATCTCCTCTATGGTCTCCTGAACAAGACGAGGTCCCAACAAAGCTGCCTCTCCTTCCTCAAGCCAACAAAAGGGTGATCGGCATGGCCTACCGTACAAAGCCTCAAAAGGTTCCATCTGAATAGTTTCTTGAAAACTATTGTTGTAGGAAAACTCCACAAGAGGTATATGATTCTCCCAAGAACCTCCAAAATCCATAATGAATGTTTAGAGCATGTCCTCAAGAACCTGAATCGTATGCTCAGACTGGACATGTATCTGTGGGTGGTAAGTTGTACTCAAAAGTACTTGTGTACCGAAATCCTTCTTATGCCCCTTTCAGACCCGATAAGTAAAACATGCATCTCTGTCTGAAAAAATGGAGTGTGGAACTCCATGTTGACATACAATCTCACAGATGTACAACCATCCCATCCCATCAACGCTGAAGGTCTCCTTGATTGGAAAAAAGTGAGCAACCATCGTGAGTCTGTCAATAACAACCCAAACTGCGTCATTCCCTCGAGGGGACCTCAGAAAACCGGTCACGAAGTCTATCGTGACGTCATTACACTTCCACTCAAGAATAGGTAATTTTTGTAAAAGCCCTTCTAGTCACTGATGCTCTGCCTTCACCTGCTGACAAGTGGAACACCTCATAACAAAACCAGGAACATACCTCTTAATACCTGGCCACCAATACTAACGGTGTCGATCACGATACATCTTGGTGAAGCAAGGATGAACTTCCCAAACTGAGGAATGAAAATCCCATATCAGCTCTTCGTGTATATCTACTGGCACCCTTACGCGCCCATGTAAATGCAAGATCTCATCCTTGCCTGTGGTCTATCCATAAATAGTGTCCACTCCTGACACACTCTCCCTTAGGACTAGGCCTTCAGAATCTGATAGATGCCTCATTCGAATTCGTTCTAGAAGAGTAGAGGTAACAACTACAGAAGAAAGAAACGTCTTCTCCTGACTGTCGTGCACCATCAAATGCATCTCAGAGAACATAGCCATAAGATTCCACACACTGGTGGACTCCCAAACTTCCTGTATCTAAGTCCTCCTGATCAACGCATCAGCCACTATGTTGCCTTTACCAGGCATATACGAAAGCTCAATTTCAAAGGATTGTAGGTACTCAACCCACCTACGTTGTCACAAATTTATATCACACTGAGGGAAATTGTACTTGGGAATTTTTTGGTCGGTGAAAACCACAAAATACTCTCCGAAGATATAATGTATCCAACAGCGTAGGGCATGAACAACAACTGAAAATTCCAAATCATGTGTCAGGTTATTCCTCTCATGTGGCCTCAACTGCCGAGACCTGTACACAACGACTCCATCTCCCTGCATAAGCACATATCCTAGCCTCGTACTTGATGCATCACAGTAAATAATATAGATCTTGCCTAGCTCTTTCAATACTAGTATAATTTCTGAAGTCAACCTCTCTTTCAGTTCCTGAATGGCTAACTCACAAGAATCTGAGCATAAGAACTTTTCCCCCTTTATGGTCAGACCTGTCAGTGGTGCTTCTAAGCATGAATACTCTTGTTTGAAACATATATAGTACCCAGCCATCCCTAGAAAACTCTTCACTTCAAATATATACTTCGGCTACTACCAGGAAACTACAGCTCTCATTTTCTCTGGGTTTGCTGATACTCCTTCCTCTAAGATAACATGACCCAAGAAGTGAATCTGATCTATCCAAAAGTGGCACTTTGAGAGCTTAGCATATAACTGATGCTCTCTCAGTGTACTCAAAACGATCTCATGATGGGTATTAGGGTCGTGTCGAGTGTGAGAGTACACCAAGATATCGTCCACAAAGACCACCATGAAGGAATCCAAGTATGAATGTAACACTCAGTTCATCAGGGCCATGAAAGCTATAGGCATATTCATGAGACTGAACGGCATAACCAAGTAATCGTATAGACCATACCATCTCTTGAAGGTTGTAAGAGGTATATCTGATGGTCTAACGCGCAAATTATGATAACTGTACCTCAAGTCAATTTTTGAGAACACCCGGGCTGCTCGAAGCTGATCAAAGAGATCATCAATCCTTGTAAAGGGATGTTGGTTCTTAACCGTCAACTGGTTCAACTTTCGATAGTCCACATAAAGCCTGAGGGTACCATTTTCCTTCTTCACAAACAAGACAGGCGAACCCCAAGGATAAGTATTGGGTTGGATGAAACCATTTTCCTTCAACTCCTCCAACTGATTCATGAGCTCCTGCAACTTAGGTGTAGCCATCCTATAAAGATGAATGGACACTGGTGCTGCTCCTGGAACAAGCTCAATCGAGAAGTCTACCTCATGCTCTGGAGAAAAACCTGAAAATTCCTCTGGAAAGACATAACTGAAATGATCCACCACTGCTGGATGGTCCAACATTGAAGTCCCCTGGTCATCCAGATATAGACTAGCAATCTGGGATGTAACGCCTCCCAACCCATGATGCTCTGGACTCACTCTGCTCACTTGGACATCCCACTCGCCCCTATGAAGAAAGGATCCACCCTCTGGTGATATAAAACTCACCGTGCGACGATAATATTTGGAAACTACCTATAATGTAACTAACTAGTCCATCCCGATAATGATATCATATCCTGTCAACTATAGTACATAGAGGTCCCATAGAAAGTGACATCTAACAACCTGTAGAGGTAACTCTCTGCACAGACGTGCACTATCCGTTCTAGTCCCCAACGGAGTGTCTAGCGTCAAGATATCAGCAGAGGAAAGGATGTAGAGCTCAAAGCTCTCCACGAAAGCAACAGATATAAATATATGGGAATCCCCTATATCAAAAAAAGAATAAGATAAAACTAAGGCTACTAAGATCGTACCTCAAATGGTAGAAAGTCCAGGATCCTACTTTTGTTCCGTCTGCTCCACTAGAAAAGTCTGGATTGTACCATGACCCTATGACCCTGCCTGACCACTCTGAGCTAATCCACCCAAATGTCGCTGAAAACCGGGAGACTGGATGCCACGACCACAACCACCACCTCAACTCGAACTCTTGGAAGAACTCCAGTTACCAGACTGGTGAGACAATAGTGGCACTACTCCTGAATGAAGATTCATAGAAGAACCCCTATAACTTGCTGCTGGTGAGAAGAACTGACAAAAGCGCTGATGGTGACCCATATTTGCAAAAGATTGTCACTCCACTAGGTCTCTCAGGCAATGTGGCCTCGTATTCCTCCTTCTACAACACTAGTAGCACACCACCTGGCTACCAAAAGATGCATCCTATCCTGTTATGATCTCCTCGTGAATCCTCCCTACGGCGCTTCCTGCTATCAGCTGGTGAAGCACTAACTATGGATGCAGAAACACCCTGGCTCACAGCTCTAGATTCTTTCAGATTACGCTATGTGATCAGAACCTGGTTGATGATAGAAGATATCGAATTCTACCTAAAGATGTTCACCTGCGACCAGATGTCGTGCCTCAGAACATCTTAAAAATTCTGTGTAAGGAACAACTCATCACCTCCTGGACTAGGCGCGAAATTCTGTAGTTATGTGAAGCAAGAGGAATACTTCATATTAGAAAGAGTACCCAACTCAAGAATCATAAAATACTAGGCTCAATCGGCCCTCAAGGTCTCGAGATAGAAGTAATCATAAAATATGTGCTGAAACTCATCCCAATACCTATTCTGCCGGCATCCCGTATGTGGGATCAACTCACACCACCACTTGGTGGAGTCTATGAGTATGTAGGTACTGAGCATCACTCTATTTTCTGGAGGTATCTCCAGATGCTTGAATATTGTCAGTGTGTCCTCTAACCATGACTCCCCAGCCTGGGGTCTTCCATCCCTTGAGAAAGTGGGAGGATATTGCTGCCGGAAGACCCCCGTCAAATCAGCCATCCATGGGGATGGAGGCGGTACTACTTGAAAGTTCTGCATCATCCTTGTAAATCCCTCCCTGAACTGTGCATCATCACCTATGTTAGGTATAACGGCTGGTGCCAAGGCTAGCACAACGAGAGGAACTACATGTAGTCCCTGATCGACCATGTTCGATGTCTGATCATCATCTGGAAACTGGCGCACAACCGGAGGACATCTCGATGGCATGACTCTGCTAGGTCAAGTGCACACCTTAGATAAATATTATCAATGACTGAAAATAAGGAGTGTAAGATGGGATCAAGAGAAATAAAACATTCAAGTTTTACAAAACATAACTACACTGTGTGTATATTTCTGACACGGCGTGTTCCCTGAAGTCATTTACATTGGAATGTACTCCTTCCTAAACTGTTCATGTAACACCCCAGACACATGGCGTGTTGTCCTGACACACTACTTGTACTTGAATTATATTTCCCTACCTGAGTCCTTCTACATGGTTAAACCACACGACTCTCCTAATGCCAGACTACACGGTGTGTACAATTACTAAACGACATGTACAAGACAAGCTTCACCAAGCCCATTTTGTTAGTGACACGGACTGACACAAGGCTCACACTACACAGCGTGTTCCAGATGGACAGGGTGTGTATGAGAAAGGATAACACCATCCTGTGTTGTTCGTGACACGGTTGGGTACCTGGGTAAGACTACACAATGTGTACGTGAAAGGGTAACCCCAAACCGTGTTGTTCGTGACATGGACGGATACCTAGGTCAGACCACATGGTGTCTTTAGATAGCACACAGCGTGTATTAGACACAACTCGGCCATCTTTTGTTGTTAGTGACATGGGTGGGCATGGGGTCGACACTACACGGCATGTTCGACGGGTCCACGACGTGTTCCGACTAGACTTTTTCCATCCCGTTTCTCTGCCCACACGACCTATGAAACGATTTAGATACTGCACGACATGTACATAATGTGCACAGTGTGTACTTAACAAAAATAGTTTCTTCACGAACAGAAGAACACATGGCGTGTACTTAACATTACACAACGTGTATTCTGCGTTTTTCTGGACATTAAGCCTAAAAAAACTCTAGAACCCAGAAAACACTAAAACAAGCATTAAAAGTGCCAAATTATGACCTGTGAGGGCCCATACTCTCTGCGAATCAATTTTTTTATCTTATATACATTATAACATGGTAAACAAGGTAATGATCCACGAAATTCCGGTTCATGAGGGCCCATAACAACTCAAGAACCAAAGTTTGGAATTCATTTAACTAAATAAATACACAAAGAAATACCCTATAAAACAGCAGGTATTTCTATCAAGGGAACTATCACTACAACATGCATAATTTACACATCATCTATCACAATAACATACAATCACTAATGCATCCTAGATGGCATGGAAAAAATGCATGACATGTGATTTCTAGAAACTTCCTATAAGATTCAAGAGATGGCATGCCCTCATGTCATCGAGTTGCAACATAAATAGAACCTCAATAACATCAACAATAACAGCACAAATCATATGAATCACTCAAGGTAAAATCAGACCAGCTGTAATAATTGCAAAACCATAAAATTGCAATTAAACGAGGTAGATTGGGTTTTCCCTATACACGAGTTAGCTACTACTGGGAATAGCTTATTACCAAGTACCTATTTCGTACAATCCCTGTCTTAGGATCCAAACAGTAAGTCAAGAGAAGAAAAATCCTCTAATACCACATTTTAATGTCCCGGATCCGAAATCCACACAGAGGCTCCCCATACCCAGTTGGTCACATGGCATCAAACACATTTCCCCGAACACAAGAGGCTTCCGACTAGCAGCAAGGGCCTTGGAAGTGATAGTGGGGAAACTATGCCTTCATTGGTAGAGTACACAGTGGAAGTAAACAATACATACAATAGTGGAAGCAGTAAATATCCAACAACAGTAAACAGTAGAAGATTGGAATAATAAACAACTAGAGCACATATATATATATGAAATGATGCATGATACATATGTCTAGGAATGCATCCAAACAAGTAACGATGCTGGAAATAAAAATAGTGCTAAACCAAAGTACAAAAGAATGAAAAACATCTACTCAGCACCACAATCCATAGCATGGTCCCATGCCCTCCATCTCCATAGCAAGTCAAGTACCTGTAGTATAAAAAGGCTTTCCCTTATCTATACCTACAACAATATAATCTATTTGTGCCCCAAAGCATGATCCAAACAGGGTGTGAAACTAAATCCCAGTAGAAAACCACATGAAGATCTGTGCCTAATAGCCAGTGAGCATATGATAGGTAAAATTACATAAAGTAGTAAATTTGAAAGTACTAAGCAGTAAAAAATCCACATTTTCAAATCATGAAACAATGAGAAAATAGCTAAACCACAAATAGGTAAACCTCTAGGAAGTACTCACAGCCATCCCCTTTGGTCCTACAAAAGAAGTCCAAGAAACCCTCTATGCAGCAAAATCTGTCTAACCCCTATGGTTCTGTATATGAATATAATAAGACTCTTTGAGGAAGTGTTCATA
Organism: Viscum album; assembly: GCA_963277665.1. Taxonomy (NCBI): domain Eukaryota; kingdom Viridiplantae; phylum Streptophyta; class Magnoliopsida; order Santalales; family Viscaceae; genus Viscum; species Viscum album. The sequence goes on along the minus strand of OY728157.1, from coordinate 192,212,644 downwards.
GTCAATCTTCTTATAGTCTAAGGTTAAGCAGGACTCTTTGAAGAAGCTCTCACAGTCCATTCCCCGTATAGTTTAGGGTAGTCAAGAACTCTCTGAGGATGCTCACACAGTCAATTCCCATTATAGCCCCAAGGTCAAGGACTCTTTGAGGAAGCTCACTCGGTCAATTACCCTTATATACCAGGTCGTTCATAGACTCTCTGAGGAAGCACTCACCGTTAATTCCCCTTATAGTCTAAACAGTTCATAATTAAAATCAATGACTCTCTGAGGATGCTCACTCGGTCGATCCCCTTATAGTCTAAAGTCGTCAAGGAATCTATGAGGAATATCACTTGTTAGATTCACCATATATCCCTAAGTGTTTCTAGTCACTCTGGGTATTCTCACTCGGTCACTCCACCTTATAGACAAAAGTGCTCAAAGACTCTCTGAGGAATCTCACCCAGTCAATTCCCCTTATAGTCTACTACACCAGGTTCTCACGGCCTTGTGTATGTAAATGAGCATAAAAGTGTAATATAGAGAAATTAAACCTACATAATTACTTGGCTAAACAGTCTACTACATAACAAGCATGTCATAATACAAACTCTCCATCCTACAGCAATAGGCATGGAAAATAGGCAAGGCAGCCAAGGCTAAACCGGACCAAACGATCGTAAACAGAACATGCATGAGAAGAAAACATCCAAAACATATCAATCAACCCTATTCATATGCAAATATCTTCTACACAGGCATAAGAGCATGGTAAGCAAGAAACAGGGGTAAAACAATACACACACAATACCACGTTTAAGGGTATTGGTGGAATTTCCACATAATACTCAAAGACATTAATCGGAAAGGCACAAACCACCTACCTCAAGGTTAGGAGATCAATATACATGAACCTATAATCTTGAATCTCCTTATAACGTCATAGATCTATGAAAACATCTAAAACATTCAACCCATGATAACTTGTAAAAGAATAGAAATTAGGAGATGATGCTCTAGGAGAAGATAAAACTCACCAATGTGATTCCAATGCAATCAAAGGTGTTCGAGTCGGAGTAAGGATGGAGGTTTGAGGTCACATCAAGGATTCATGGCCATACGTACTCTCTCGGATGAATGAGACCTATAATATGTGTGTTATGTCCTTCAGACACGTCCCTGGTGCGTTTAATGAAAAAAACAAAATACATGACATGTACTTTTGGAGTACACAGCGTGTACATTATGTTTACATACTCCGCATTAGGAGGCCTCCAAGTAACTCCCAAACGGCCATGTGTGTGGATACTACACAACCAACATATGGCCTGCTGTGGAAAGGAAGTACATTGTGTGTACTTCGAAAATTTCAAGAATTTCCTCTTTTCTAAAAAAAGAGCAGAAGAGGAAAAACATACCTGAAAAAAAGGCCTTGGTTTTTAAATCAGTGGTTTTGATAAGATCATATACACCTGTAATGACCCTTGGTATTCTTTATAGATTTATTTGGATAGGATCAGGACTCCACCTTTAAATTTTATGGATTTTTTTAGGTAAAAATGTGATGACTCTTATTTATTTTTTGAGCATGCTTGGGTGATGACATGAAAATGTGACTGCCATGTCAAAGCATAATATTGGGGTCTATATACCTTTGTTTATTCATTTATGATGTCCTGTTTATCTATCATATATTTCATATAGGTACCATGGTTTAAACATCCATCTTAGGTTGAAGTAGGTGGTATCACTCAGGCATCCATTTATGATCCCAATCCGAAGTGTTTATTCTTTTCTTTAATTATTTCCTTGTATTTATTAAATATGGCACAGTATTCACATATATTTCTCACTAAATAGATTTATATTGACACCGTTGGTGGTGGAATACTGAGACTATATCTCCCACCCTTCATAGGTCATCTCTAGAACCCAGGAAGACATCATTATTAATGGTATAGATAAATGGAAGCTTGTAGATTATGATACTTGTTTATTATTCTAGGTTGAAGCATAGGGAAGAGGATTGAGCCTATGATCGAGATGCTTGTAGTAATGGTTTTTTCCTTTTTCTATATTTTTCCAGAATTATTATATCCATGTATCCCCTAATTCCCATTATATAATCATGATATCATCACAATTTTGTATCAAATGTTTATTCAGCTTCTGACAGTTGTTTATTTATATTTTCTGGGGTTATTTCCATTATTTTTGTTTCTTGTAACTTACTAATTTTTGTTTATCTCACTTCGATATATTACATAATAGTCTCCCCGTAGACAAAAACTAGGCCCTTGCTGCTCGTTGACAGCCTATGGCATTTGTGGGGACACGCTTGGGGTCTTGTAAACACCGTCTAAAGGCACCGTTAAGTGGCACTCAAGGGGGTTCTACAAAGTGGTATCAGAACATTTTTTCCTTTCTTGTATTACTTTTTGGGGTTATACATGAGACTAGGATACTAGAATTTGGTAATGAGCCTATTCTTGGGATTACCTAACCCACATACTGGGTAAACCTAAATTTTCTAGGATGGGTAAATGTGGTTATGCTTTCACTATTATAGTTTTATAAATTTTATTATTGGTTGACACACATTCTTTGTGACGTTAATATTATTTATAAATTTTTAACCTTATGGTATCTCTTTTACTAAATCCTGATGACATGAAGTCGTATCAAGAATGAGTTATACTATGCATAATAGGATTAAAATTTCATGTATTATGCCATGCCATATTTACTATTTATCATTCATTTCCTATGTTTCATGTCATTTCTATTTGTGCCTTAATGTGATTTTATTTTTATATATATAAATGTTCCAATTCTTGTAAGAACGGATTATGATTTTGATTAATTAGATGCCCAATTTCAATTTTTATGGTGTATGGCCCTTATAAATTTGAATGGAAATTCACCTAATTCAACAATTTAAATTGAATTGATATACATGAATGTATAAAAATGAATACCAAATTTTAATTGAAATGGACACCTTATATGCGTGCATGAGAGACTTTGACCTTAACTGAACTTGTAGTGGATAGTAGTTTGTGACTCTATTGATCTTTATATGACCTTTTCTTACAACTTATACATTTCCTTATGAGAAATATGAGAGGTGTGTTTCATTTTTAGAGGGGTGTTGTGTATGTCCTTTATTTACAGTTTTCCCTATCTATTATAAATCCTTTATGAGGAGTGTTCGTGGATAATTGTATAGTTATGCCACTACGATGACCTCTTTATATATATAGAGAGAGTGTATATGAGAATAATTCTGAGGTGTTGAGACCTGAGACACCCATAGTACTTACTATAGTTTCACCTGAGGAACCTCCTACTAATATTCCATCGAGAATCGATTCTTGGTTTTTTAAAAGTTTTATTCAATTCATGTAGTCTGTTTAGGGTTTTCCTCAGCCCTCCCCTACTATGGAAGAGAATACTAAGGAATTTTAGTAGTATTATCCTCCCACATTCTTAGGGGAAGAAAAACCTCATGCTGTTGAGTCATGCATAGATTCCATGGTATCTATCTTCAAACATCTCTACATGCCTCTACATCAGAGGTTCAATCTCACCACCTACATGTTTTGTGATTCCTCCAATAACTAGTGGGATGTCTTCTCTTAGGATAATAATCATCAAGATATGGTTAGTGCAAACATTTTTAATTCCTTATATGACCACTTCTTCTAATAGACTCTAGGGGAGGATTGTACTTGGGAGTTCGTGCATATTCAGAAGGGAAATATGACTATTCTAGAGTATTATTATCTTTTCACTAAACTCTAGTGATTCACCTTGTCTCTAACTGATGACAAGTTAATGAATGTGAGGTGTTTTGAGGATGGTCTTCGTTATGCTGTTTTCTCATCGGTGAACATATTTAGTTCTAATACCATTACATATATTGTGAACCAAACCCTAATTACTGAACAAAATCTAAGAGAGGTTGGAATTTTGATCCAAGTAGGTTCAGTTCTGAGGCAGGACGATTGTTTTTCTAGCTATAGTAAGCACCATTTCAAGGGTTCATGTTGAGGCAGTTCTAGCCAGGTGACACACACTAACATTTCCATAGTGTTTCACTGGTGTGGAATTCTAGGCCATTATAATCCTATGTGCATGAGGAACTCGATTGAATTTTGATCTTGTTGCAGGATGGGTCACCTTCAGTTATTCTTATGGTCTTTTCCTCCTGATTCTAGTGAGAGGGGATCCATATCGACACCTTTAGCATGTTTAGAATCTATGAATCCATGTCAATATGAGAGTTATACTTCTACCAATAGATCAGGTTGTGGTGGTAGTGGTTGTAGATGAGGTAGTCAAGCCCTAGAGCTCTAGTGACAGTAGGGTGTAACTGCTCAGGCTAGTGAGGTAGAATCTCAGGGCCTCCATTCATGCCATATTTATGCAGTGTAACTAGTGCCTAAGTAGCATAATCCAGGGCCATCTATAGGTAGAGGTACTAGTCTAGTATCCTCTAATTTATTTTATGGACCTTTTGATATAGGTGCATCACACTCATTTATATCTTCCATGGTTGTGGAAATCCTTGGTCTTACAAATGAGTACTTTTGTGGAGTCAAGTATCTCGACACACCATTAAGATTCAGAATATAGGGCATATACTAGTGTATGTAGTGCCCCCTTAAAATAGGTGGGTTTCTTTTATTATGGAGCTTATTCATCCTCAAGATGATCAGCTTCAACATCATTCTCAGTATGGACTAGATTGTTTCTAATCCTACCCATGTGGCTTGTTATCACCACTGAGTGTCTTTTAAATCACCCAAGAAAAACATGTATATCCATAAGGATGAATGGGACATCCAGGTGAGTTGATATGGACCTAAGAATATAGGGCTAGGTGGTGTGACATTTTAGATGGTGAGTCTTATTTTGGGTGATCAGGGGATATAGTTATTATAATTCCCTCTTATAGTGGATCGTTTCAAGGACATCTTCTCTTAAAATTTATATATGTTACATCTTAAGAGAGAGTTTAAGTTCACCAAATAGGTAGTGTTAGGAGTGGCGTTAGTGTCAATTACTCCCAATATGATAGATCATACAATGCTCTAAGAACTCAATAATTAGATTAAATATCTAGAGGCAAAGGGTTTTATTTGACCCATCAAATCACCAGGGGTTTCATCTATCCTTTTCACTAAGAAGGTAGATAGTACCCTTAGATTGTGCATAGATTAGTGTTAACTGAACCAGATTATAATGAAAAATCGGTATCCGCCGCCTCATATCGATGACCTCTTTAACCAGTTATAAAGTGAAATTATTTTCTCTATGATTGATTTGAGGTTGGGATACCATCAGGTTCATGTGATACCATCAAACATACCACATACAACATTTCAGAGAAGGTACAAATCATACAAGTACCTAGTTATGTTTTCAAGATTGATGAACCTTCCAAAAGTCATTATGGATTTTATGAATCGGTTATTCCACCCATATCATGATTACTTTATTATAGTCTTCATAGAAGACATATTAGTGTATTCACTCTCTATACATGACCATGATAATCGTCTTGAGATCTTTATGAATACACTGAGAGAGAACCATCTATATGTGAAGCTCATAAAATGCCACTTCTGGGTAAGCAAGGTTATGTTCTTTGTTCAAATAATATTTGAGACAATCATGTTGGTTGACACAAAAAAGGAGATCATCATGGTTTCTTGTGAGAAACATAAGAATGTGTTTGATATATGCATCTTCTTGGGAATAATTGTCTATTATAGGAAATTCATACAGGAATTCGCATGCCTTGAAGTGCCACTCACGGGCTTGAACAAGAAGGGTGTGAAGTTCATCTGGTTTAGAGCTTGTGAGATAGATTTTCAAGAGTTAAAGGAGAGAATCACTTCAACACTGATCCTGATTCTACCTAATTATATAGAAGGCTATACATTATACTATGATGGTTCGTGGATCAGGTTGGGTTTAGTTATGATGTAAGGAGATCAAGTAATGGCATATGGGTACCACTAGATGAGGTCTCATTAGTGGAATTACCCTACACATGACCTCGATCTATAAATTGTGGTTCATGTTATATGTTTTTGCGGTAACTACTTGTTAAGAGAGTGATTCATTGTTTACATGGATCACTAAAGTCTCAAATACATCTCTACACAATGAGATTTGAATCTCAAATTTTGTAGGGGTTGGAATTAATGAAGTCATTAAATTTTTATCTTTCATACACACGGGGAAACAAAAATTCCATAAATAATGCCTTTAGCTATGAGACACAGATGCAAGCCATCAAGGAGGCTTGTAGTCAGTGTTATTTGATGGCTCTATTCTATGTGATGAATCTAGAGGTTCAAGAATAACATGGAAAACCAGTCTTAGCAGCTCTAGCAATGAAATCCTCCCTTTTAGAGTGGGTCTAGATGAGGAAGTTATCTGATTCTAAGAGCCTCATCTTGAGGGTGTGTGTCACGTGATATAACCCAACTTCTAGTTGGGTTTTTGATGGTAGTGAAACCTTACTCTTTTATGGTTAGGTATGGGTTCCTATAGATATATGATAAGATATTATAGAGGAATCACATGCATCTATTTGGGATGTTTATCCTGGGTTTACCAAGATGTACTATGATATACATCATAAGTATTGTCGGGATGGTATGAAAATGCAGATAACAAGTTTCATCACTCAGTGCTCGACCTATTAGTAGGTGAATACAGAGTACCAGAAACCTACTGGACTTCTACATCCTTTCTCCATTCCTAATTTGAAATGGAATGATGTCGCCATTTATTTCATGAAAAGCTTCCCAAGATACTCTTGGGGCAATGATTTAGTATGGGTGATCATCGACAGGTTGACCAAGGTTGCACACTACTTATCTATTCAGGAAACCTCGTCTATTGATGACCAATAAAGGATTTACATCTGGGAGATAGTTCTACTTTGTATTCTACCCCATTCTATCATTTCATACAGAGACGCCTGTTTCACATCACGCTTCTAGAATGGGTTTCCTAAGGCATTGGGTTCACAAGTGCTCTTGAGTACAACATATCACCTCCAAACCGACGGTCAGTTAAAGAAAACAACAGTGGTGTTATACGATATGATTCAGGCCTTCATCCTTGATTTTGGAGGTTAAGAGGAAAATAATATTCCTATGGTTATGTTTTCCTATGACAATAGTTTTCAAGAAGTGATTCAGATGGATTTATATGAGGTCATCTACAATTGATTGTTCTATTCACAATTATGCTATCTTGAGGTAGGTAAGAAAGATATATTGGGCACTCATCTCATTTAAGAGTTTTATAGAAATTATATCTCATTCAAAGTCACATGGCTACAGCTCAGTCTTGGAAGTAGTCTTATACCATTCACTATTGTCGAAATCTAGAGTATGAGGTGGGATATCAGGTCTTTCTACATATATCACTTATATTGAGTCATAAATGAATAAAGAAATAGGTCAAGTTATTACATTGTTATGTTGAGCCTTTTGAGATTGTGTGGAGAGTCAGGATGGTTGCCTATCAGTTGGTGTTACCTCATATGTACCATGTCATGAACGATGTATTATACATATCTCATATTCAATAATATCACCCTAACATATATAATACATTTGAACCGAAGGATATTAATCTATAAGAGTATGTGTCATATGAAGAGAATCTGATATGTATCATCGATCAAAGCACAAAGGCTCTCTGAGGTAGGTCAGTTCTTCTGGTCCATGTGTTATGGTAGCACAAATAGGACGAGACCTAGGAGTGAGAGGCTGATGTACGTGCATAATGGATAGAACATTTCCAAGATAATGTCTCACCACCCACAGAAGGGAAACTCAAGGATGAGTTTTATTAAGAAGGGGAGGTGGTAACATCCTGGATTTTCTCAAAGTTATGAACCATTCATTTTTTTTTAAATTTCCCTTGTTTATCTATAATAATGATTACAAATGGATTCAATGGGGTATTAGGTGTGTCTGGTGATTTTTTGGAGCCCAGAGATCTGAAAATTATAGAGGTAGATTGGGCCATAGAGTTAGAAGAAATTGTGCCATCCCACCCACAATGTTTCCCAAAAACATGCAGTTGTCGACAGTGGGGTTCCAAGGGCCGCACAGTTTTTCGGCCACCATGCAACCAACTACAGGTTTTTGGTTAGTGGATTTTTTAAATTTTTCACATGGTTTGAAAAACTATGTGCCTAACCATGTGGGGTGCCCCTTTGAATTAGTGTCTTGGTGCATGGTTGGATCATGGATTAAACAACCCTACTGAAAAACTGTGAGTCCTTGTTTTGAGATTGAAATACCCATTTTCTCTTAAGTAATTTTTTAAACCTTCCTCTTATTTCTCCCTCTATTCTCTAGTGGTGTAGCCCACCTCCCTCACACAAAAGCTCCTCCTCCCCTATTCATAGGTGTTTTGATAAATCCTTTGATAAAACTTCAAATATATCACCATTATAATCATTAAAAATGCTCAGTAAAATCTTAGATCATCTCTTTTATATTTAAAGTTTCCTCCATCCTCTATTGCACTATCTAGGTGTGACCTTTTTAAGACTATTTTTGGGTAATTTGACAATTTCTTAATTTCTCCCATTCTAGGCTGAATAAATCCTTGAAAAATGATGAGTTTAGGGATGCTACATTGAGGTATGCGGTTTAGGTATTTCAATCTATTTTAGTTTCTTTAAAGTGGGTGTGTCATTGTGTAGCTCGTCAAAACCTTTTTATAATGCATTAAATTTGATAAATATATTGAATTGAACATATTTCTATGTCTCACACCATCCCTGTTAGTATAGAATCACCATCATTGGTGATCTCTTTGACCGAATCCACCCAAACAGGTATGTTTCCCCTCTTAGAGGTCTTTTTTCCAAATAAAAAAATCGTTAAACACCTCTTCAGGTGCAAAAAACATTTAATGAATCCATTAAAGGAAATAATTGATTTAAGATGTTAAACACCAGTGTTTTTAGGGGTTTCACCATGTTATATGTGTAACATCCCAAGTAAGTAATGAATAATAGATATTTTTATCTATGTCTATTAATGAATTAGATAGTATTTTAGAGTCTTAAAATGAAAATAAATCCAATCTTAAGCATGGAATACACTAATATTTTTAAAAGATTGTTTTACTGCCTTTTGATGGAAAACCATTTTTAAATCTATCTTTTGACAATTTTATAAGTAATTTTTTTCAAAATAAAATTATTCTTTATTATTGGGACAACAAAATTTACTTTGTGTGAATTTTTGGTATTTTTCAGACAAAGTTCATTTTTTAATGAATAGTGAAAATGTTGTATTTTAATTAAAAAACAATTTTTAATCTAATTTATTTATATTATTAGATTATATTTTGAATTGGTTTTGAAGTGAAATTAGAATATATTTTTACCATTTAATCCAATGGTGGACATTGGAATTAATTTCACTTTGAAATTGGACTTAAACTTGTGTCAATCTTTTGATACTTATCGTTTCATAAAAGCACGCTATTTGTCATGACAGCTGAAATTAATTAGTAAATTAATTAATGTAACTTATACGATTTGAATTTTGTAAAATAGACATAATTTTTGAATTCAGAATATCAAATATATCTTAGGGTGAAGTTTTGGTATTTTTCTGAAAAACATCAATTTTTGATGAATAGTTAAACCACTAAGTGGTAGTTTAAGATACTGATTTTTCCGTTTAAATGAAACTTTGCCACTTCTGAGATTTTATTTTAAAAAATCCGACATACATGGTTGTCATTATGAAGTAAAATGTGGTTCAATGAGATTAAAATAATTTTTTGGTGAATAGTAACTTTTATGTTTTTAATCGCGATTAGAGGTAATTAGTGTAGTTTAATGTAAAAATAATGTTTTAATAATATGAGATGAGCTTGAAACATGTCCTACCCTCATTGGATGTGTCATGGACGACCAAGAAAATCCATCGGTCAACTTGGGGTCTCCATGGAGCCACTTTGGTTTGGAAATGACATAAATAACTTTTTATTTAATGTAAAAGTAAAAATGACACAAACATGAGATGTTTTACTAAAACAATTTTTACATGGGGTTATACAAGTGATATTTTTGACTATAAATATTCATTAGAAAGATAAAAAGATTTCCTACATCATTATATTTTTTTTATAATTTTTAGACTTTATATAAATTAAATTATTTATAACATCATGATGATGCAGCGATTACCTCATTAATAAAGAATTTAAATAAAATGAAATGATAATGTAAACTATATGACCTACACATGTCCAAAACCTATTGGATGGGTGGATTTAGAAACCTTATCACCTTACCCTAGAATTATAAAAAATTGGGACCTTTTTAATCTGAAATACATTTTAAAATAAAGTAACATTTCTTTACTTTCCAAGAGTGCCCCTCCTCTCCTCTTATAAAAGGCCCCCACCTCTACCTCCATTACCACACTTCCAAAGCCTTTAGCTCGGCCAATACCTGCCCATTTTGTCTCTCCACTTCCATCTATTACTCCTTGAAGCCTCAATTTGGGCAGAAGTCTTCCCAAGGAATCCTTTGATCTCAAACCAAAGGGAGTTACCTGATTTTAAGATAATGTCTTCACTTGAGTCCTTTTGTTTATTTTGCTTCTCCAACCCCTAAACTCTTTTTATTAATTTCCTTTCTAACAAATACAGTATCCTCAATATACTAGGATTTTGTTATAATAAGTATTAGAGCTACACTTACACACACCTACATCTACAGGTTAATGGGCATACTTTTTCTGTGGATGGTGAATTTATGCCTCCCGAAACGATGATTGTTCATCATTATTTTAACACCTTCAAAAGTGGACATTAAGATGACACTATATTTATATATGATATATTATATTTTTATGTTTTACTTAAGCTTCTGTATTTTTCATTTTGGGCATACCTTTATGGTTTCCATTATGGGTAAACGCGATATCTTCATTTAAGAAAGTGCGGACTACCGCCCCCTCAAAGTGATTTGATTCGTTAACACCATATGCGGGAAGTATAAAGGATGGAGTTATGATATTATATATGATATTAAACTGAAATTATAATATACCTTTATATCATTATGATTCCATTCAATAAAATATGAAATAGAAATGAAAGTAGCGTTCATGCGTACGTACGGCTTACCGTCTCCATGAATGGTGCATTTCATTTCTTACCTCTAAATGATTATGTAATATTATAAATTCATGAATTTACTGGATATATATGATATCTATGATATCTACACCATGAATACCATTCTGGATATAATGGATACATGAACAACTTGTAATTATAACGGGTTTATTTTTGACTCAAGTACCAAGGATCGTTAAAACGAACGTTATTAACATAAATAATTACATAGTGTTCATGACATGGCAATAAGTGATATAAAAGGAATAATGAACTTAAAAAAGGTTCTTAAACAAGTAGAAATTAACTCAAGTTTATTATTCAGGAGATTAACGAACGACCGAGTCAAGTCGGACCTGAGGTATGGGACTTCGTCTCAATCTCCTTTCATTGAGGCATATTTTGTTTTATACACAACCTTATTTTATATGGTGTATAAACCCCTTTGACTTTTAAGTTTATTCAAAAGGAATATTTTTTATACGAAACATTTACTAAACGACAAAAGGGAATGTTTTTGTCGTATGTATGCGGCGACAACGACTTCTCTGCCGCCGTGACCATTATTTGAGTTTCGGCTTCCTCTACAAGCCATACCTTTTTTCTTAAAAGAAAAATAAATACCATGTTTTAATTTTATTTTATTTTGGTATTGAAAATGGTTTTCATAATGTTTTTATATCACTATTTTGTATTGATATCTTGTGATTGAAAGGTGGAAATGTTATGTTTCCTTTATGCATGTTTTATGTGATACGATTATGTTGAGGTTCTTGGGAATTATTATGAAGACGGGTGGTTCCATGATAAACTAAGGCCGGGTGAGCCCGATATAGCTCTCTAATGCATTGGGTAACGCGAAGGAGTGAAACGTTACGGTTTCTCCAAAGAGATTTAGGGAATGTACTGTGATGGGTATTCCAAACGTAACCAAGAGGGTTACTCCCTACGTAAGAATGTTATGAATGAATCATGTTACCTTTATGTATTATGATTTCTATGATTTATTCATGATTTTATGAGGTATGTTAAAGTTATTATGTTTTATGGGTAAAGTATGATTTCATTCTTATGTATATATGTACCCATGTTTCCTTTCCATATTTTTATATCCATTACTGAGCTTTTTATGCTCATCCCATGTTTTTTTTGAAATTTTTTTCATAGGTCAAGGGAAAGGTACATGATATGATGATAGTGTCAAGGAAGTGTCAAGAAAGAATCCATTTTTTATTTTAAATATGTTCCGTTGATGGTAAAAATGAATACTATCTTTATGTAACCACTTTGTTTAAATGTGGAATGTAATGCACGTTTTATGATCTAATTCTATAAAACTCTAAACCCAAAAAGATCCTCAATGTGTAATCTTGTAATAACTCAAGATTAAGTAAGGTTTAAGGATGCGACCTTACAGTTGGTATCAAAGGTCGGTTTAGATATCTTCAGGAGTTATAATCATATTAAATGATTATCCAAAAATATTTTTTTAAATGGTCAAATTGAAATGATATAGCATTTGAAGATTCCCATGTTGCTTCATCTAAGACATGTTTATTCAGAATGGTTTTCCGCAGAGGAAACTGGGAAGCAGTTATAGGAAGGCATACAGAAGGAAATAACCTTCCGAATCAGCATCCTGAGATGGTCGGAATTGGAACTGAACAGTTTGTGGTAGTAATGGCATAGTTGACTCAAGAGATAAATGGTGGTGGTATCCATGCACGAGATTAGCCAGATCAACCACAGAGGAACATGTCAGTGGTGGAACATTTTATGAGGCAACATCCCCCATCATTCAGAGGATCATCTGACCCTGTGTTAGCTGAAGGGTGGATTAAAGAACTGGAGAATATTTTCGATGTCATGGGGTGTTTAGACAATCAAAAGGTTAGTCTTGCTATTTACCGTTTGGAGGGTGAAGCAGATCAGTGTTGGTCGATGATTAAAAATATTAGGGACGCTGATGAGATTGATGCTCTCGACTAGGATGAATTTAAATGTATGTTTCTTGAGAAGTATTTTCCTAAGGATGTTCGACTTAGGATGGAAAATCAATTCTTGGAATTGAGGCAAGAGGAAGACTCAGTGGCTGCCAATGAAGAGAGGTTCACTCGATAGGCAAGGTATGCTCCAAATTTTATCCGAGAGCTTGATAGTAAAATCAATCATTTTTACTCAGGGTTATAGCCAAAATATCGAAGGGCTTTAGCTTCTCGTGAGTTCAAAAGTTATGAAAAGCTTGTTCGATGTGCTGAGAAGGTGGAAATGGAGTTTTCCGTTGATCAAGTGTTCTATAACAACCAACAGAAGAAGAGACCGATGTTGCATGAGAAACAAAGAATTCTTCAAAATGTCTGATGGTAAGAAAACTAAGTTTCTAGTTTGTGATAAATGTGGTAAAAGGCATGCTGTGGAATGTCTTCTAAATTCTAGAAAGTGCTACAGATGTGGTAAGATGGGACATAAGGCTCGTGATTGCACTGAAAAAGATCAAGGTGATGGTAAGACCAAATTTGATTTATAGTTAGTGAAATTTTTTAAGTTCAATGATATGGATCACTATGAAAACGAGTGTCCGGCAAAGAGCTTGAGTGATGGGAAGCTGTTAGACTACAAGCAGAAAGGGGTGGTGAAATCCTTTGCAACTACTTCAGTAGATTTCGGGCCATCAAATGAAGTTGTATCAGGTACTTTGTTTATTTTTTCAGATTATTCCAGTGTGTTGTTTGATTCGGGGTCTACACATTCTTTCATCTCTGAAAACGTTTCTAGTAAAATGGGAATACCATCTCAAGAAATGACTCCTGAACTTTTGGTAAAAACACCTGGGGGAAATGTTGAGGCAAAACAAATTTATAAGAATCTTCCTATCCTTATTTGTGGAAAGAGCCTACTTGCGAACCTTATTGTTTTACCTCTAGTAGAGTATGATGTTATCCTGGGTATGGATTGTCTCTCTATTTACCATGCTAAGATTGACAGTAGAGCTAAAGAAGTTTCTTTTCAGAAAGACTTTCAGTTTGTGTACAAGAATGAACCCTTACTGTTGATAACATATCAAGAGGCCGAGAAACTTGTAAAAGATGGAAATGAATGTTACTTTGCACACATTGTTGAAAATAAAGGAACTGTTTAGATTAATGATGTGCCAATGGTAAATGAGTATCCTGATGATTTTCCTGAGGAGTTTCCTGGAATAATACCAGATCGGGAAGTTGAGTTTATTGTTCACTTAGTTCCTGATGCTAAGCCAATTTCAAAACCCCCTTATCGAATGGCTCAAATTGAACTTTTAGAGTTGAAGGAGAAATTGCAAGATTTATTAGACAAAGGTTTCATTCGACCTAGAACGTCACCATGGGGTGCTCCTGTTTTATTTGTTAAAAAGAAATATGGTTATATGATACTTTTCATTGATTATAGATCCTTGAATAACATCACTGTTAAGAACAAATATCCTTTACCTCATATCGATGATTTGTTTGATCAGCTCCAGGGAGCTTAGTATTTTTCAAATATTGACCTGAGATCGGGGTACCATCAGCTGAAGGTAAAGGAAGCAGATGTTCTGAAGACTGCGTTTTGTACAAGATATGGCCATTATGAATTTGTAGTAAGGCCTTTTGGGCTAACCAATGCACCTGCTGTATTCATTGACATGATGAATATAATTTTCCATGAGTTCTTGGATAAGTTTGTGGTGGTTTTAATTGATGATATTTTGGTGTTTTCTAAAAGTAAAGAAGAGAATGAATGACATTTAAGGGTTTTTTGGAAACCTTGAAAGAAAAGAAATTTTATGGTAAATTCAGCAAGTGTGAGTTTTGGTTGCAACAAATTTCTTTCCATGGTCATATTGTTTCTAAAGATGGGATAACTGTTGATCCTGCAAAAACAAAAGTTGTGGATGACTGGACAAGACCCACAAATGTAACTGAGATTCGTAGCTTTCGTGGTTTGGCAGGCTATTACCGAAGATTTTTTAGATATTTTTCACGGTTATCTATTCCAATGACTAAGATAACTCGGAAGGGTGTTAAGTTTATCTGGACAAAAGAATGTGATGATTGTTTTCAGGAGTTGAAAAGAAGATTGGTGAATGCTCTAGTTTTGGCACTACCTTCCAGGAATGGTGAGTTTGTTATCTATAGTGATGCTTCATTGAAAGGACTTGGTTGCATCCTAATGCAGAATGATTAGTTAATTTCTTATGCTTCACGACAATTGAAAACTCATGAGGTAAATTACCCTACACATGATTTGGAATTAGTTGTTGTTGTTTTCACTTTAAAAATTTTGAGGCATCATTTGTATGGAGTATAGTGTGAAATATATACCGATCAAAAAAGTTTAAAGTATATATTCACTCAGAAAGAATTGAACATGAGAAAGAGGAGATGTCTAGAATTAATGAAGGATTATGATTGTAAAATTCATTACCCTCCAGGAAAATCAAATAAAGTGGCTGATGCTTTGAGTCGAAAAGGTAATGCTTCATTAGCAATGTTACGTTTGGAACGTGATACTTTGGTTAAGGATTTGATGAAATTTTGTATAGAAGTTGTTGGTGTAGGATGTTCTTCTGTTTTGTTTCATGTATCAGAAAAATCTTCTCTATCAGACAGAATCAAGCAAGCACAGAAGCAAGACAGTGATTTGCAGAAAAAGGTAGAGATGGTTTAGAAAGGTAAGTTTCCTGAATTCAACATTGATAATGATTTCATTTTGAGATTTTGGAAGAGATTGTGTGTTCCTTGTGATTCCCAGTTGAAGAGAGAGTTGTTATGTGAAGCTCATAGTTCTCCGTTTTCAGTTAATCCTGGAAGTACTAAGATGTATAGAGATCTGCGGGAGTATTACTGGTGGGATGGAATGAAAAGTGATATTGATGATTTTACTGTGAAGTGTTTGACTTGTCAACAAGTTAAAGCAGAGCGGCAGTTACCGAAAGGGATGCTTCAGCCTTTACCAGTGCCAGAGTCTAAATGGGAGAATATATCCGTGGACTTTATTGGGGGATTACCGAAGAAATCTCGGGGTAATAATGAAATCTGGGTTATTATTGATCGCTTGACTAAATCTTCTCATTTCCGTGCTATACGAGATATTTTCTCTCAAGATCAATATTCATGTTTGCATCTTAAAAAGATTGTCAGGTTACATGGAGTTACTCTCTCCATTGTATCCGATCGTGATCCCAGGATTACTTCTAACTTTTGAAAGGACCTTCAGAAGTTGTTGGGTACTGAATTAAATTTTAGTACAACATTTCATCCTCAATCAGATGGGTAGTCAGAACGAACAATTCAGACATTGGAGGATATGCTACGTTCTTGCTCCATGGATTATCAGGGAAGTTGGGACCAACATCTTTCTTTGGTTGAATTTTCATATAATAATAGTTTTCATTGCAGTATACAGATGGCACCATTTCAGGTGTTTTATGGGAAGTGGTGTCGAACTCCATCTTTCTGGGATGAAGTGGGTGAAAGGAAGTTGATGGGACCCGAATTGGTAGAAGAGATGGCAGAAAAAGTTTAGGTGATACAGAAACACATGAGAACAGCTCAGAGCAGGCAGAATAGTTATGCAGACAATAGGAGGAAGGATCTATCTTTTGATGTAGGTGATCATGTTTTTCTCAAAGTCTCACCATGGAAAAGTGTGATTCGATTTGGTAAAAACGGAAAGCTTAGTCCAAGGTTCATTGGACCATATGAAATTCTAGAGAGAGTTGGATCAGTTTCTTACCAAGTGGCTTTACCTCCAAGTTTATCTAATGTACACAATGTTTTTCATGTTTCGATGTTGAGAAAGTATATGCCGGATCCATATCATGTTTTGAGTCTAGAGGTAGTTCAGCTGAAAGAGAACCTATCTTATGAGGAACAACCGGTCCAGATTCTTGACCACATGGAGCAAGTGTTACGGAATAAGGTGATTAATTAGGTAATTGTTTTGTGGAAAAACCACATGATTTAAGAGGCAACATGGGAATCTGAAAATGCAATGAGGGATAAGTAACCCCATTTATTCGATAAGTAAATAAATTGCGGGGACACAATTTTATAAAGGGGGGAAGGATGTAAAATCCCATGTAAGTAATGAATAATATATATTTTTATCTATGTCTATTAATGAATTAGATAGTGTTTTAGAGGCTTAAAATTAAAATAAATCCAATCTTAAGCATGAAATGCACTAATATTTTTAAAAGATTGATTTATTTCCTTTTGATGGATTTTTTTTAAATATATATTTTGACAATTTTATAAGCTATGTTTGTCAAAATAAACTTATTCTTTATCATTGGGACATCGAAATTTACTTTGTGTTAATTTTTGGTATTTTTCTGATAAAGTTCATTTTTAATGAATATTGAAAATGTTTTATTTTAATTCAAAACCACTTTTTACTCTAATTTATTTATATGATTATATTATCTTTTGAATTGGTTTTGAAGTGAAATTAGAATATATTTTTACCATTTAATCCAGTGGTGGTCATTGGAATTATTTTCACTTTGAAATTGGACTTAAACTAGTGTCAATCTTTTGATACTTATTGTTTCATAAAAGCATGCTATTTTTCATGAAAGTGGGAATTAATTATTAAATTAATTAATGTAACTTATATGATTCGATTTTTTAAAAAAAGAAAACATTTTTCAATTCATAATATCAAATATATATTAGGGTGAAGTTTTGGTATTTTTCTGAAAAACTTCAAATTTTGATGAATAGTGAAACCACTAAGTGGTAGTTAAAGAAACTGATTTTCGTTTAAATGAAACTTTGCCACTTCTGTGATTTGATTTTCAAAAATCCGACAAACATTTTTGTCATTAAGAAGTAAAATGTGGTTCAATGAGATTAAAATAATTTTTTGGTGAATAGTAACTTTTATGTTTTTAATCGCGATTAGAGGTAATTAGTGTAGTTTAAGGTAAAAATAATGTTTTAATAATATGAGATGAGCTTGAAACATGTCCTACCCTCATTGGATGTGTCACTCCCGACCAAGACAATCCATGGGTCAACTTGGGGACCCCATGGAGCCACTTTGGTTGGGTAATGACATAAATAACTTTTTATTTAATGTAAAAGTAAAAATGACACAAACACAATATGTTTTACTAAAACAATTTTTATATGGGGTTATACAAGTCTGATTTTTGACTATAAGTATTCATTAGAAAGATAAAAAGATTTCCTACATCATGATATTTTTTCTATAATTTTTAGACTTTAATTAATTAAGTTATTTATGACATCATGATGATGCAGCGATTACCTCATTAATAAAGGATTTAAATAAAATGAAATTATAATGTAGAATCTATCCCCTAAACATGTCCAAAACCTATTGTATGGGTGGATTTCGAACAATTATCACCTTACACTCGAATTATATCAATGTGGGACCTTTTAAATCCGAAAAAGTTTTTTAAATAAAGTAACATTTCTTTACATTCGAAGAGTGCCCCTCCTCTCCTCTTATAAAAGGCCCCCACCTCTACCTCCTTACCGACACATCCAAAGCCTTTGTCTCATCCAACCCCTGCCCATTTTGTCTCTAAACTTCCCTCTATTACTCCTTGAATCCTCACATTGGGAATAAGTCTTACCAAGGAAGCCTTTGAGCTCACACCAAAGGGAGTTACCCGATTCTAAGGTAATGTCTTCACTTGAGTCCTTTTGTTTTATTTTGATTCTCCAACCCCCTAAACTATTTTTATTCATTTATTTTGTAACAAATACAGTATATTAAATATACTAGGATGTTTTTATAAGAAGTATTATAGCTACACTTACACACACCTACATCTAATGGTTAAAGAACATACTGTTTCCGTGGATGGTGAATTTATGCCTCCCGAAACGATGTTTGTTCAACATTCTTTTAACACCTTCAAAGGTGGCCATTAAGATGACACTATATTTATATATGATATATAATATGTATATGGTTTCCTTAAACTTCTGTAATTTACATTTTGGTCATACCTTTATGGTTTCCATTATGGGTAAACGCGATATCTTCATTTAAGGAAGTGCGGACTACCGCCCCCTCAAAGTGATTTGATTCGTTAATACCATATGTGGGACGTATAAAGTATGGAGTTATGATATTATATATGATATTAAACTGGAATTATAATATTCCTTTATATCATTATGATTCCATTCTATAAAATAAGAAATAGAAATGAAAGTAGCATTCATGCGTACGTACGGCTTACCGTCTCCATGAACGGTGCATTTCATTTCTTACCTCTAAATGATTATGTAATATTAAAAATTCATTCATGTACTGGATATATATGATATCTATGATATCTACATCATGAATAAAATTCTGGATATAATGGATACATGAAAAACTTGTAATTATAAAGGGTTTATTTTTGACTCAAGTACCAATGATCGTTAAAATGACCATTATTAACTTAAATAATTAAATAGTATTCATGACATGACAATAAGTGATATAAAAGGAATAATGAACTTGAAAAAGGTTCTTAAACAAGTAGAAATTAACTCAAGTTTATTATTCATGAGATTAAAGAATGACCGAGTCAAGTCGGACCCGAGGTATGGGACTTCGTCTCAATCTCCTTTAATTGTGGCATATTTTGTTTCATACAAAACCTTCTTTTATATGGTGTATAAACCCCTTTGACTATTATGTTTATTCAAAAGATATATTTTTTATACGAAGCATTTAGTAAATGAAAAAAGGGAATGTTTTTGTCATACGTATGCGGCGACAATGACTTCTCTTCCGCCGTGACCATTAATTGAGTTTCAGCTTCCTCTACAAGCCATACCTTTTTTTTAAAAGAAAAATAAATACCATGTTTTAATTTTTTTATTTTGGAATTGAAAATTGTTTTCATAATGTTTTTATATCAATGTGTTGTATTGGTATCTTGTGATTGAAAGGTGGAAATGTTATGTTTCCTTTATGCATGTTTTATGTGATACAATTATGTTGAGGTTCTTGTGCATTATTCTGAGGACGGGTGGTTCCGTGATAAACTAAGGGCGGGTGAGCCCGATATAGCTCTCCAATGCATTGGGTAACGTGAAGGAGTGAAACGTTAAGGTTTTTCCGACGAGATTTAGGGAATATACTGTGATGGGTATTCCAAATGTAACCAAGAGGGTTACTCCCTACGTAAGAATGTTATGAATGCCTCATGTTACCTTTATGTCTTATGATTTATATGATTTATTCATTATTTTATGAGGTATGTTAAAGTTATTATGTTTTATGGGTAAAGTATGATTTCATTCTTATGTATATATGTACCCATGTTTCCTTTCCATATTTTTATATCCCTTACTGTGCTTTTTATGCTCATCCCACGTTTTTTTTGAAATGTTTTTTATAGGTCAAGGGAAAGGTACATGATATGATGATAGTGTCAAGGAATTTTCATGAAAAATACATGTTTTATTTTAAATATGTTCTGTTGATTGGAAAAAATGAATACTATCTTTATGTAACCACTTTGTTTAAATGTGGAATGTAATGCGAGTTTTATGATCTAATTCTCTAAAACTCTAAACCCGAAAAGATCCTCGATGTGTAATATTGCAATAACTCAAGATTAAGTAAGGTTTATGGCTGGGGCCTTACAATATGCCTTAATTTATAAATTGATTTCAGATTGTAATGTGATTCATGGGTTAGGAGACTTCTTGAAATTCCTTATATTCCATGGGCATTAACTAGGTATAATGCTTTATTACTTATTAAATTTATTATGCTTGTTTCTATATATGCATGTTGTGTAGCATCAATACTTACGCTTATTTCATATTACTGATCTATGTTCCCTATACCTTGATGTTGTTTCTTAATTCCATATACTCATTTTCTTATTCCATAATTGATTAGCTTGAATTAGGTGTTATGTTTGGATAGCTTGTTAGCAAGTGATATTACCATTACTTATTACTAACATGTGATTAGACATTATATTCTTATTAAATATCCAAATTCTTGTGTAATGTATATGATTATTTCCAAAACCATATACTATTTTTACCTGCGGTGTTTACTTTGAAAGCTATTTGTTTAACTAGGAAAATATTGATAAATATGTATCCTTTCGTCAATAAGGATATTTGATAAGGCATATTTATTATAAGTTAAATAAATTATTAGATATATTAGAAATTATTTGGGCTTATATAAAAAAGGTTAGAAACTATTTAATGTAAGTCCCTCGATGAATTGGTAGTCACATGAGATGATTTAGCTTGCCAAATTAGATGGGTTTTTACCCAGTATGTTTAAATCATCATGTGGAAGGCCTTGACAATAAAGGTTACATGTGCCTCGGAAACATGGTGTCCAATATTTAAACATTTCCTTCATTGATAATTCCATTAATATTATTCTCCATGAGATTTTTTTTCTATTACATTATCTATGGATTGATTTCATTCTCAGATTATATATTAAATGGAACATGTTTCAGTTTTTTTTCTTTAAATATTGATTGTGTATTATCTAGATATTTATGTTGCATGTGTGTTCAGTTATCTACCTTGACATATTTATTATGATTATTGACTCATGATAGATTCTCTTTACCTAACCCTTACTGAGAATTGTAGCTCACCATTATTTTTTTCCTTTCCCCATGATATTAAGATGAATTCTTTGAATGAGTTTAGGGATGTTGAGATATTAATTTTGTTACGCTTTATTTTATATTCCCAATAAAATATGGGAATCATGTATGTAATCTAGTTTCCCAGAAATGCTAAACTATTCAATCCTTTGGGTTTTGAAACTTGAATCTATGCCAATTTAATAATGTAAGACACTGTTTTTGGGCCATTGGGGTTGGGTTAATTACATAAATCATCATAAAATTCCATAAGTATCGCCCCAAATCGAAGGGGGTTAAAGGAGGAAGAGGGGAGGAGGTGTTTTTCTCATGCGTTGGTGAGAGGAATATGAGGGGATATACTATTAAAAAGTTGGGTGGAAAAATCGTTTATTTCCCTTATTTTAACAGTTAAAATGGTTATCCAAACCATGAACCAACCATGAATCCTTCACTCTCCAAGTTGAACACCATCATATGATTGGATTATGTGGTTAGATAAACCATGTGTTAATTGTGCAACATGGTCTGCAACATTTCAAATGATCTTTCTGAAACGATGTGGTGAATGTGCATCTCACACCAAGCCAATCCAAGCCAAATTGTTTCCTATAAAATCTTAACGGTTAACATTTCATCATTTTCTATCCATAAAAACTAATTGTGCTCTTCATATAATGAACAAAAAACCAATGCACACTTCAGGTGCTTTGTGGGTTTCCCGTAAACCGTGCACACCAAACTACATACCAGGTCATAAATCCTCTAAAACATCCAAAATCTTACCCAAAGATCCTAATACATACCCAATCACTCAAGTCACATCTCGTACCTCAAACCATATAAAAAATTATCACCTCAGAATGATATAACTCTCATAATTTCAAACTAAATATCATTTAAAAAATGACCCATGTTCTAGAATTTCCGAAATTTAAAATTCCTTTAAAATTTATATCACATAAGGAATGAGGTTTAATAGAATATGTCTTTTAAACCGATAAAAAATTTGAAAAATTCATTAAATGATCCATAATAACCCACATCAAATTCAAACCATGATGTGATCTCAGTAATATTTTCATGATGTTCATCATCACATCATCACACATCCATTTGTGAATGGGTAATGTCTAAAGAATAGTTTTTAGTCATTTATGATTGTCCTTTACCAACATATAGGTAAATTATCATGAAAAAAAATTCATTATTTCCTTCTATATCTTGAGCTTCCATAACTATCTTTGAATATCATTATACATCTTTGTAAGCCCTGGGTGAACATCCCTTCTTGAAGCATGTTCCAATAATTTTTTTTCATTTTCAGAAGCTGGATTATGGGTTCCCGGTACCCTGCTACATGAGACCAGAACAACCACATTCACCTAAACAAAAAACACAAAAAGTCGTAAAAAATGATTACAAAACCACGAATCAGGGTGCAAGAACATCAGAAAGGCTCGCCAAATCCACCAAGGATTACCTTGAGCATCCCTCAGTTCGACCATCAACACGAACCCAAATCCTCCTGTTGGAAAACTCTAGAGGAATTCACCCATCTTGAAGCATGTGAATCCCACATTAGATCCTCACACATACTCATAGGTACTACCATAAAACCCGAAACATATAGAACCTCATGGGAATATAGGGACTAATTTGGTGAAATATCTCTTCGATATATATTTTCCCTCATCAAGAAGTAATATGATTCAGATATATTCCAACTAATTAGAGGGTGAACAACAAATCAGTGGTTTAAAAACTAAATTAAAGTTGAAAAAAAATGGATTAAACCCTTACCTAAAATTGATAGATATAGACTGAATCGGCCTAAACCACCTCACCTTCAGCAGCGGTTGCTGGAACATGGACCAACGGGTCCCGAGACACGCTTCTCACAACCTAGAACCGGAAGAATACCAAAATTCAGATTAAACTCTAAACCCGGGGTTCCGTCTAAACTCCATAGGGTGAATGAGAGGCTCAGAAATCACCAAAAAAAGGACTGTATTATAGTAGGGACTCTACCTTGGATAATTAAACTGAGATCTAGTTTAAATACAAGAGAAATCAGAGCTGAAGAGGAGGTCATAAGAGGAGAGGGTCATGCGTCAAAGTGGGAATGCTACATGGGTGTGTGTTAATAAGTTACGAGGAGAGTGCCTCATATCTGGCAGTTGCATCGAACAAAAATTATGTGATCAGGATTGGGGAATCATCTTTCAGGAAGTGCTGGTTAAGGTCCTTCAAGTCAATGCAGATTCTATTCTGTTCATTCTTCTCTTTGACATGGACTATGTTTGCCATCTGGATCAGATATTGGACTTCCCATATAAAGTTGGGTTTTATTATCTTGTCAACATCAGCCTCTATTTTGGCGGAATGTTTTGGTTGGGTGCTCTTGGATGCCTTCTTATATCCCTGATAATCTTTTGGAAAACCCAGATTATGAATGGAGACCTTAGGATCGAGGCCTTCCATTTCTATGTAATTTCACGAAAACACATATCAATTCTTCATTAAGAAGGAGTTATATGTCTCCCGCTATTTGGTTGGCATATACACACTGACCAGAGTGGGTTGTGGATCCCCTTCAGTTCTTAGGTTTATCATCCTATGTTCATTGATTATGGTGGTGATTCATTCTTCGAATGTGGGAGGAAAATCTTTGAGGTATTCTTCCTCTTCTTATTATTTTTAATCTTCTTTATCATCTTATTCCTATTCTGATAGAGAGAAGATTATTGAGAATAAAACTAAAATGTTGGGAGAGAAATCATATATCACCATAGTGAGTAAGGCGAGGGTAGTTTGAGGTGCCAAGGATGGGTCGGGAGAATCTTTGGTAGGGCTATTCCTGTCATTATAGGATTCCTTCTATTCTTCCGTTTCTTTTGACTTGGTGGTTGTAACTGAAATTATGCAGACAATTGAGTCTATTTTAGGAAATGAACTTATGCATTCAACTTGTTTGATGGGTAGTACATACTCTTCCCCATGATGTTCGAAGGGATCTATGAGATCCATTTCCAATCCATTCGGGGCAGTGATCCAATCAACATCGTTGGCCAAACACTGCCTGTATTTCGTTTCATATAACCCTATGTCGATGTAATGCAACTCACAAGACTCAGACGGGTATTTATTAGTTTTTAATGTTATGTTTTTTCCATTAGTTGAATATTTGATGCACAGATTGTATGATGATGGAATTTTAGTGTGCTGATACAGCCAGACCATCCCTAACAGGGCATTGAAGTCCGTAATTTTCTACACTACCAGGAACTCGGAATATAACATAAGGTCTCCAAGACAAGTTTAGATCTTGATTCATCTCAATGGATTATTTTCACTATATTCATATTCCAGCAGAGTTGTGGTGCAGGGTGTTAAGCATTCTTCATCATAGCCCAGCTGATGAAGTGTTCACAGTGGGAGGAGGTTGACTCTAGAGCCATTGTCAATGAAAATACTTTGGAAATCAATGCCATTTATCTTGTCCGAAACATATAATTATTTGAAGTTCCCAATCATGATGGTGTCTAAAATCTATGTATGATCAACCATCATTTCTAGGATGTTCTAAGATACATCTTTTTCTGGAATGTGAATGAAGGTCCATTCTGATATTGTATTAGGAGTTTGTGCATGCTCTGGTCCTCCTTGGTTTTCCAGTAGATACTAGAAGTTCTCCAATGCTGGGATAGAGGAATGAGTCTGCAACTGGTTTTCTTCTCTAGTTGCCACTGTATTTGACTGGTGGGATTCCTATTCATGTGGTAGGATTTTCATCTGCTCTCTTTCCACTTCATTTTTTTCGTGGGCTTTGTTTGTACCCATAGTAATTTGACTCTGCTCATATTTTCTTTACACCTTATTTGGATGGTGAGCTTGATATGAATCAGCAATCATTTTTTCTTGCCTGTAGCTAGAATCGTTGTCTACATTGCGGGACTGGTGAGCACTAGTAGGAACGTGAACGTGTTCGTATTGTTCAACCCTATTTCTATGGTGGTCTTGAGTGGAGGAGGAAGAGTTGTACATATTCCATAGAATGTCATCGCATTTGTACGGTGCAGTTTCCCCTTAGGAACTAGGGTAATAGAATGTTCTTGATTATATATTTTTAACCCTGGGTAGGCAGCCCGAGGGGTTCAGGTCTCCTGGACTATAGTACATTCTCTTGGAATAAGGCCCTCTTCAGTGTGAGGAGGCTTGGTCTCTTGGTGTTGGCAGTTATGCTCTCTAGAAGGGCCCCGTGAGTAATACCTATGTGCAGTTGAGATGAAGTCTTCAGCATTGAATTAATCTGCCCCTCTATGATAATTGAGGTAATCATGTGACGTTCCACGTACATGATCCTAAAACGGTTTGAGACGACCAATGGGGCCGCCTAATATTGGGGTGTTAGCCGCAACTACAAAGTTGACAGGAGAACCTTCGCGGACTAGTGGTCTTGTCTCATGACCTCCATTGTGAGGAGATTTCTATTTTGGTGATACTCTTTAATTAGTGTATTGGATACCCATTCGTGAAGACACTGGGTAGGCGAGGGGGTCCTACTCCCTACTCAGGCCTTGGCCGCCTATGGGATCAATGATGTGTGTGTCCTCATTAGTCATCAGGATTCCATTTAGATTTAATGTTTTTCTATGGGAATCTTCAATATGCATATATGACATATAGACAACAAATCCCAATTAAAGTAGAATTCTTTTATATATATTCATATTTGACGATTCAGTTTGGCATCCTCGCACTTTTTTTGTTGTGAGGTGAAGGGGATTGAGTGGGGTGATACCACCACCTTGTTTAAGGATTCATGTTAGGTTCGCCATTTTTGTTTTTTCTATGAGGTAATGTGTCTGGGGTGATGACCAAATGATCCGACAAGAATCACACATGTCTCTTTTTATAAATATGGTTTCACGTCAAATTCACCATTTCTTTTGTTCCAAACCATTCACATCATTATCCTTTAAATGGGGGTTGGATTAACCTTGTGGGGATTAGGTGATTTTCCCCTTCTATATTGTGAAGGAGATGCCACAATCAGATGGTCCCAGAAGGCGATTAAATGGGGTCAATTACTTGTGTAAACATTCCTCCTAGGATATAGCTTCCTCATATGTTCTCTAGTGGGTTTATTCGTGGATCCAGAAACACCCAACATCCCCGGTATCCATGATTCATGGACCTTATTTTCAAAGGTAAGAACTATTTGGATAACGACTTGACCAATGACACATAAGGACTCTATTCGTTGAGGGGATATAAAGTTGGGCTCACCACACCCCTTTGGGGGGATTATTTCCTATTATGGGACTCTCTTATATATTTAAGTCATGTTAATATGTTTATAAATCCTTGTTTCATTCCCAAAGAGTGTTTCCATGGGATACCCCTAGTTTGTAGAATCTTCATAGGTATGCATGGATTTTGTGTTATGAAGGTAATGCTGACTGAAAATATATATTAAGCCACTGTAGAGTTTAACGTCATAAAGGGGGGATAAAGGGTGACTTGATGTCAGGGTTGGACCCATAAGATAGGCTTCCTATGTATCTTTAGGAGAGTAATCAGATCCCATGTAGTTTGAAATGGATGGGGCATACACATGGAATTTTCCCTCTTGAGAGGATAGGATTGGGTGGACCCTTTTGGAAGGGAACCCTTTTGAGCTCGGGCCTTCAATCAGGCATCCTACATATCATGGATTGATCAATAATCATAGTTTTTATAGTTCAGAAAGGCGTTGAAATTATAATCATCAAAAATCTCTAATCACATGTGTGTCATGATCAGTGTGAGAAAGAAGAGGGTGTGAGATATCCAACCAAACACATACCTCCTCTCCTACTGATGAGAGAGGGTAGTCCTATGGAGGAAGAGGTCAGGCTAACCATGGGAGAGGGTGTATAGTAATGAACCATTTAATGTGTGGCGATATTTAAGGTCATGCATCTTGGACTTCATGGAATTTGGGACTTTCCTCAATGGTAGTGCCCCAAAACACGTTCTTGGAAAGGGGAGGAGTGTCTTCTTCTTTATAAGGGGAAGTGAACACAACCCCCTTCAATTGATCACCATTCCTCATTGAATGGAAATGAATGTGATCTCCCTTAATCCCTAGAATGGGGAAGTTCATGTTAGCATCCCAAGGTTAAACTCTGGGTAACCATGAGAATGTATACTTATAGACATCCCTGGAGTCCAAACCGTTATGGTGAGAGCCCTTATAACTCTTCTTACCATGGCTATGTATACTCAAAGGGGCATGCTAATGTGACTAATGATCTGATCATTCGGGTCTAGTGGATTTGGGGGAGGCTTCGGCCTGATGCCAAGGGACTATTTTACGAAGGGACTATGGAGGACTAGATAGTAATGGAGGGGTGAGATTGGAACTGGAGGGAAGAACACTTGAAAACACCCCCTTCGACATATTTTTTTATGTGGGATGGGAGAAGCTATGCATACTATAGCGGTATGCGGGAATAGGGGTCATCTGCATACCAAAGCAGTATGCTGGCATGGGTATGGACCATGATGCACCATACTGGTATGTGGTCTTGTATGAGGTCTGTCACATGACTTTGGGTTCCCTCCACATACTGGTCCAATACATGGTGTCGGGATGAATCTATATAGTGATGAACTACGTTGAACACCATATCGAAGGAGGTTTAGGAACAATAGCTCACAAAGAATTCATCTGCAAGAAATATGCGGTTTCTGATTATACCAATTTGGTTTATGGATCTCTTATTATTATTATGTTTCTTCATGTTATGTTTCAAAGCTAGTTATACCTATGTAAGAAGTGGTTTGCAATTTGGGATTCACCGATGATTCAATACTGAAGCCGGGATCTTCTCTGAATTATTTCTTCCAACCTCTAGGGTCCCCATTGAGTATTCTTCATCCTTCCCCTCTCAATTCCTTCTGTGCTCCTTTTATATAGAATTAGGAAAAATCATATCTTTGAGAATGTGTCGCCATTTTTGCAAGCATGTGAGGATATATCTTGACCCATGGAAGACTCGGTCAACCAAGGTTTGTAGAGGCTGTGGTTTGCGAGTCATGGTTTGCAGAACCCTGCCTATTTGCTTCATCCACGAACTGCTAAGTTCATGGGATGGGATGTGAACAACCTTCGTGTGCATGATACTTTCATTAATGCAATTCATGGTCATCTGGGTTCTTTGGACATCACCCCATGGGCCAGTGCCTCGCGGGTCTCTCCATGTAGTGGTGGGTCGCAGTTCTTGCAATCTACAAACCCTTACCAGTGATCGTACATGGGCCACTTATAACATTTTAAAAACTTGAATTATTTCAAGTTTCCTCTGAATTTTTTAACTCAATTTATGTCCATTTTCTTTTCTAGATGTGTAGGAATTCTTTCTTCCTTTTTCAAAGTGAATGTGGGAGCATTTTCTTCCGTTTAGGATATTTTTAGGACCCTACAACTGTATTTTTTTGTAGTAATAAAACATTCATATTTATTATTAGAAATTTTCATTTATTGGTTGACAATTCAATATTTCAATATTTTTCTTTATTTGATACACTCCTAGTTAAACGTAGGATTTATTTTGGATATTTTTTTATTCAAATACCATTATAGTGTAACATCACTCATAATAGTGTTTCATAAGAAGAGGAAGAGTGGTAGGTCATATGGGAGTGAGGTAAGATTTGGCGATGTAGATGTTGGCCCCATTTGGGTATAAACCTCTAGAATACCCATCATCTCTACTACCATAAATGATCCCAAGGATCTCTATCGGCATACTACCATAGGAAAAAGTGCTTCAATCTATATATGGAATGACTATTAAAAAAACTAACCCAAACTATTGTCCAATAATCACTACTATTGAACATGTTTATATCACGATGAAAATTTCATTTGTATAACTACTCATAAAGTATTGTTTATTCGGTCGCTATTGTAGGTATGTGATTTTATCAATGTTGATAAAATTTTATTTTTATCGGTACTAGTTCAAGTGCCGATATGAACTTTATTTTATAAGAATGATTTTTAATGATGATAAAAATTTCTTTTATGATCATAGTTTCAAATGTGGATGTAAACAAGACACAACATATCAGAAAAAAATTATCAATTAACCTAATATGAAAATCAATCAAAAATCATTACCATTAAAATTCATATAGTTAATATGAGTCAATTTTCAATTAAAATAGTGTTCTTTTTATTTTCATTTTCCATTAAATTCTAAATTTTAAATTTTTAGAATTTGAATTAGTTAAAATGAACCTCATTTTTTATTTTATCATGTCAAAATTCACTTATTATGAATTTTTTATAATTTTCCATAAAAGTTTGATTTTTAGTCAAAAAATACGGTTTTCAAAAAACAAGTAATTTGTATGACCTTACCATTATATAAGAACGACCAAGAAATTTATAAATCATTCTAAGAAATAAAATATGAATTTTAGAAATAAAATTATTCATTTTAAAATATTCTTTGAATTCATAACAAAACATGACAACAATTTTTAAAACTAATTACAATGTTACTTTAATATAAAAACTATTTTAAGCCTTTTCTTTAAATCAAGTGTTTTTCAAAGGTGATTTGGTTTTTTCCTTGCATCGAAGGCCTAATATTCTATATTTTTTTTATAATAATTCAATTTATACAATTAAAAATCGATATTCAAGATAATTTTACCTTATATAATAATTTAAATCATAAAAACATCATTTTCATTGAAACTATTTTTACACGATTAAGTGTATTTATATTAAAATTAGCTTTCCACACGTTTAAAATTTTTATTTGAAAAATAGATTTTTAAATTTTAAATTACATGTTTCAAGTTAGGTAAAAAGTTATATCGTATTATTTTTCATTAAAATTAATTACTAGGGTTAGAAATTAATTACCAAGGTAAAAGTAAGTATGGGTAAAAGGACAAGAGTTAGAACCAAATCCATAAATCACACAAATTTGTCTCAAAAGGAGTGGTTGAGATGAGTTTCAACCCATAGTCATTTTATTATCCTTTTTGGTCTTATTTTTGGCCTTTAATACTTGAATATTTTCCACACCCCAACCACAACTTCTCTTTTATTTTATTCATTTCTTGGTGGTGATTCCTTTGGTTATGCTTTGGGTCAAGTTCCCAACATGAATTTTTGAGTTTTGGATGTTTTGGGTGAGTCTTGGACCTATGCATGGTTTTATTCAAATTTTGAGAGGCATATGGTAAATTGTGAAGTTCCTAGTTGATGTCTAGGAAAAGGCGCACGACTTGTGCATGGTTAGGAGAAACCGTATGGAAAGCGTGCATGGGAGGATCTTAATTTTATCGAAACATTTCTCATACATGGTACATGTTTTCCCAAACATCTCATCCAACCCATGTGTGTGACCCTTGTCTCTAGTAGGGTGCACACAGTTGGCGCACAGTTTAGAAAACTATACGACTTTCCCAGGTCATTAAAAACTTGAATTTTGAAGTTTACCCTCCCATCTATTAAACCCATTTTGGGTTCCCTATGTCCTTGATCGACCTAGGAACACTAGGTGGATTTCAAAATCTCCTCTCCTTGACCCCCTCCTCCATGGATTTTTCAATAATGTTTTAAGGTGTTTTTCTTTGATTTTTTTATAGGATTCAATGTTAGAGGTCAAATCTTCTACTTTATCACCCATATAATACAAGTCTCTTTATTTTACATGATAAACTACACTCCACCTGTCATCAGTGACATATTACACATAATATACCATTTTCTCTTGCGACGATAAGATATAAAAATCATGTAATTCACAATCACAAACATCCATAAAGTGAGAGAATTTCTCAAAAATAAATTGAATGGAATCTCTTTTTACACCCATGATAATATTGACTTAATTTTATTTGAATAAAAAAATAAAATATACCCATTGTAGTTTAATTAGATAAAATAAATCAACATTCCATAGTATCCCACTATGAAAATTGTAAATATACCACAATTATATGTTTTCAAACCCCTTCCTAATCAATTGTATGAAATTTAGAGCCACTCACATTATAAGCATCAAACTATCAAGCCTCTTTTAGATGACCTCGATCATGAAAATTCAAATCTTCTAACAACTCAAATTTAGAATCTGTATTCATGATTTATAAAAATTAATATACATTATTATATTTTAAAAAAATATGTGTCAACCTAATATCCTTATTTATTGCAATATTTATGGACTTACAAATCGTATAAACCATTCAACAGGCTCTTTATTAACAACTTTTTCTATATATTTCTCATTTCATGTTAGACCTATCATTAATATATTGGTTTGTATCCTAAAATCTAAAATAAATGGATCTCTAATTTCACTATTAAATATCACATATCTATGTTCCTCTAATAATTCTATTTATGTCAATGTCACATTTGAGCTCCTTCCAACTAATCGTCCAATTACAAGAAAGATTTTTGATTTCTTATGTAATTGAGATTTATTAAATGTGTTTTCAACAAGTCCAACTCGATTGAATCTTGTATCAATATCATCAAATTACCTAGAAACAAAGGTAAAAAAACTCCTCTTCCAAACAGTCGTTAGAAATGTAGCCTTCATTTGGAGCTATATTTTTCATTTATGATTTAAAATTCCATTGATTTCTGTGAAATAATATAAAAACATAATTGTGTATTTAATGAAGTTCCACGAATTTTTTATTTAAATTAAAAACATATAAATAAAGTACTTATAAATTGGATACATCTATCGATAATGTATGGAGCCTCCTAATTTTTCATCCTCAACCAAATTCATAGTTGAATGCATCATGGTAGTAAAAAAGAGGAGGAAATATCATCTATATTTCATAAAGTGTCAATAAAAATTTCTCCTAAAGGTTTTCATGATTAAATGGTTATAGAGTTTTCTCACACAGTTGTCTGAATAATGTCAAAAAATTTGAGTACAACAGTAGTAACACTTTCAGGTAATAATATAGGCAATGCCAATGGTAGTAATTGATGTTACAAAATATGTGAAATGTGACTTTTAAATCCATGTATCTTATAATGGTTTAAGTATACACACTATGATATGTTACAAGAATACCCCTGAGATACATTCACATGTTATAAAATTCAACGGAATGTATCTTTATCCCTATCTTTTATTGCACGAATTTCTGGAGTATACTTTACATTATCATCTAGCCATAGATCATGCTTTATGGTCATTGTTTTTAAGTCTTTCCAAGAATTGAGATGATCCTTCGATTTTACAAGCTCATTAAGAAATGTGAAGATAAAAAATGTCACAAAAAATCTTTTAAATATTTTTAACATCATGATTATGCCGTAACAAATTAAATTCCCAACACATAAGATTTAATAATATACTTTTTTTCTTCCATTTTTGCATTCTAATTTAACTTGACAATGCACTTCAAACACATTTCTGACTCCCATTCAAATGATGAACCTTCCCAAATTCTATTTCAACATTTCCAAGTTGTAAAAATATTTAAGAACCTGTTAACAACTTTGATGGTGGTATATGATCAGTAGAACCATTGTATTTTGACTTGTTAAACCGAAATCAATGAGATGCATCAAGAAATCTTCAATGAAACAAGAATAACTATTTTTTATTGTGAGTTAATTATTCGGGATCAAAATCAAATTTACAAATAGGAAAAACCAAACCAGTATAAGTGTTCCAAGAAGATAAATTCCTAATCATAGGGAAGTCACTAATGGTCCACATTATAGTAGTTTTAATTTTGAACACTGTTCTAGAAGATGCATCATATGTCTCAAAACTATTACACCATAACTCCAGTAATTCATCAATTAGAGGTTGTAAGTATACAACAATATCATTTCTAGTCATTTTTTTCTAGGAATAATCATCAAAATGATAAAAGATGTTTGTTTTGTACACATTAATAGAGGAAGATCGTATGAGATCAAAAAAACTAGCCAAATGTTATAACTGGTGCTCAAATTCCCAAATGGTTTGAATCTATTAGTAAAAAATCCTAATCAAACAATTGTTGGATCAGATAAGAAATATAGATGTAATAAATCAAATTTCGTCCATGATTTTGAATCTCTTGGAGGTCTTATTAACCCATAATTGTTATTATATATATAATGTCACTTCACGTTTTTAGTGGGTTTTGATTACATGAATAATATTTTCAATTCAGGATTTAAGGGGATGTAATTAAAAACCAGTGTAGACATGTTCCTTTTCTTCTTCAAAGTAGTATATTGATTCAGAGTTCTAACATCACCCATTTACTGCAATCTTGAATAAGAACATTTTTTCAATCCTCTCCCTAATAAAGAATACAATAATTGGGATGTGCATGTATTTTTGTATAATTTAGACTGAGGTTGTTAACAAATTTTTTCATATCATAAAAATAATGATGGATATTTTCTTCAGGAAATTCCTCATGCAACAATTCCAATATCATGGACATTGCGTTATTTTTTAATTCCATATAAGAATTTGATATAGTAAAACATTAGTAGTAAATAAATTTTTGAATATTTAAAAAATACACTATACAACACTTAATTTCCAACATCAACTAAACCATGAAACAAATTTCTCTACTCAGTGATGTTTTCTATAACATTAGCCTCTACAGAATCAGGACCAGGATCCAATGATATGTTATAATCTTGATTGGGTTTTCCTATAGTCTAAAAAACATCCCTTGTCATGTTGTTATTTGCAGCACCCTCAACTAGTTATTTTGATATGTTTTGATGTTGATTTCGGTGTCTTGAAATGCCGAATGCATCATTTTTAAGGTTTTTAATTTCATTTTCAATTTTTGATGAAGTTGGGAGATCATTTTTTTGATTGACATTAGTGCTCAAAATTTCTGTAATGTTTGATTCTCCATGAAAAATCCAACACATATATTGAGTGGGGAATTGATTCAATTTCAAGTGTTCCTAAACTTCATATCTCTTCAACCATATTATAAATTTATATTTAGGAAATGTAAATCTTATTCTCCCATAAACAAATCAATAGAAAATTACAAAATCTAAAAATACCTCCAATACATTAATAGAATCTAGTGCGTTTTCAGTAATGTGTTCCATCTTTTATCCATATCAAAATGTTCCTAAACTTTGTTATAAAAATTAAAACAAAAAATTATTAATAAGAAGGAAAATATAATAATGGAAGTGAAAAAAATAACCCAATTAGTTTTTAGAATAGTCATATATGTACTAAAAATGTCAAAGTAAAAAAAGGAAATCAATCATGGATTGTATTATGTAAAATAGAATCAAAAGAAAAATACTACATTCATTAATTTAATATAGGAATCATGGTAGAAACTTCACAGAGACACAATGTCTAGGTAAACCTATTAATTCTCTATCACCATAGTGGTGGATTTGGAGTTCTAACACATATCTTGATAGAGGGGGTACTATATAATTCTTAACTAGAATGTCTAATGGTGATCCAAGAGATTATGTTTATGTATGTCACATTCTATTTTTCGTTATTTATATATGGTACATATCAAACCAATTAGAGTGGTTTTAAAATGACTTAACAAATCCACTACATTCCTAGAGAGTGAATTTGAAGATGTTTTATTTGGAGTGAATAATTTTATCTTACTAACTGATTTGTATGTTTTAATAATAGAGGAGGATAAGACATCTTCTTAGTCACATATCATCTTGGATAAACCTTTCCTAGAAATTTAAAACCAAATCATAAATGTCTATGAAGGTACTATAATAATGGAGTTTGGTAAAAATGATTTCTACTTTAATATTTTTGATTCCATCATTGACCCATAATAAGATAACTCAATTTTTTTACATTGTCACATTCTGATGAGTATAATCCATGTGAATAAAGTTGTTTGATATAATAAATTTTTAATTTTTCAATCAAATCAAGATCTGAGAATTTGAGAAATAAAAATTAGAAAAATATAAATATTTTATCCAACAATATGAATATGGAATAAATTTTGATTTATTTGATATATTTTACTATTCATTTAATAAGAATGTGTGTGATAATTCATCTTTCACAAAGGATGTGTAAACCAATGAGTTAAGTAACCCAAATCGGTTTTATATTTAGTCCAACCTCTAGATCTAGAATTAAAACCCTTTCCTACTAATTTAACATGTGTTTTTCTAATAGAGAGAAACAAGAAATAAATTATTATTTTACGAAATTTTATCTTAATAAAGAACCAAAGCTGATAGATATTTTGTGAGAAAATAGACAAGTTATATGATAAAAATAAGGATACATTCTTGAAAAGTAGTTTATATGTTCCTAATATGAGTGTAACAATAAATAAAGTATCCTTCACTAGAGTGGATTCATATTTTATGGTATTAATACCTAAGATATCAAGTAATATTGTTAACTATGTTCCTTATAAATATTTAAAAACCACCACATATATAATGAATGTGAACTAAATAACTGAATAATACTTAGCCTACGCCTCTATAACACATCTGGTGTAACTTGGAATTGCCAATGGATGGTGAAATAAAAGGGATTCAGAAATAAAGATGTAAGAGATATATTTCACTCTTTTTAGTGTTAACTAAAATATTATAGGTTTATGAAAAAAATTCAACATGACCTTATCAGAAGTTGGAATTAATCACACACATAACCTAGTCAGTGGAAAGGGTACATATTAATCAGGGACACCTGGATGATAATAAATGAAAATAAATATATAAACATGATATTCAACATGATCAAAATTCAAAATATCCATAAATTATAAAAATTTCATAAATGTTGGAAAAGAAGACTTATACATAAGTTAGGAAAACCCAACACATACTAAGTACTAAATATGGAGGTTTAATTAGTAGGATCTCTTGAATGAAAAATTTTGGATAACCCATGCATACATTATCCACTCATAAATTTAATGGTAAAAATGATCCAACTAATATTCAAGTATCCAAATGGAAAAAAGGTTTTTCTTTGACTCATTACCCATACCTAGATCATGTACAATAAGTTCTACATGCGTCCTAAGTGAGACATATGTAAGGTGTGAGCCTAACATACTCACTACGTGATCAGCTCTCCATCCCCAACAACTTTTCAAAATCAATTTTTTTTTGAAACAATAATAAAAATATATAGGAATAATAAATATAACAAACAATTTAATTTAATAAATTCATTTAACATATATTTCAATGATAATGACAACCCCATTATATCAAGAAGATCCATACATGATATACCTACTTCAGAACTCACTCAGGATCTGATATAAATGATATAAAAGAATTAGGTTGAAACACTCATACGATTTGTTAGAAAAGGAATAATATATAATATAGTTTGGTAAATCTTGTATCCCATCCATTCAAGAATAAGGTGAGGGGTATACCGGTGTCAAGGCATAGCAATCCCATCACATACCATAAACCTACCCATAAATAATGGGTGTATCAGAGAAACATTTTCTATATAATCAAATAATATCCCTCTCAATTGTGCTTCATACTCTACTAAAATAAAATTTAACAATAATTATAACTTTTATTAAAATTTAAATCATGCGAAGAAAGCAACAAGAATGATCATAACACATTTTATAACTTGAAAATTATTCTAAACCATAGAGGGTGTCATCATGATATAAAGAATACATCAATTCCATTTTTTATCGACATCAATAACATATTTAACATGTAATGACAATGATTAGACAAAGAAAGTCATCAACTATTCAGTATAGTATATCAACATGATAATCATAAACCATGGTATGTAAAAGTACTTAAAAATATTGCAAAACAATTTAAAAAAATAGTGGAAAAATACCTATTTTAATTATTTCAACTTGGATGAATACTATTTCTAGACCAACCCTTTATGAATACGATAGGAATAAAGGGTCCTCCAATCAGAATAAATATATAATTCTACATTGAGGTCCATAGGAATATGATGGTCCATTAATAATTCAATTTGACAAGTATAAAGAATAGATCACACCCAATACCATGAATAAAAAATAAAATAAGCAAGGTTAGGGGAATACCACACCCTTAAATTGCTTAGGAAGTACCGGAAGTGAATTTTTTTGGGAGATAGGGGTTTGTGGATAGGCCTTGGACACAAATAGAGGGGTCAGCGGCTTAGGCTCAGGCTTGGGGAGCAGTGACAGTGACAGTTCGGCGGAGTAGTGTGTGAAGGGGGTAACGATGATGGAGAAGGGGGGAGACAGTGAGGGGGATAAGGGGATACTATGACAGGGCTAGGTTTTTAAGGGATCAATGGAAGAATGTGTGTAGGTTTTTGGTTCTAGGGGAGTGGTGGGGAAGAAATGTGGGGGTAGAAAAAAGTTTTAGCAGTGGTTTTTTAAAAACATTCACTATATTTTGATGATTTTTAAGGTGATTTCATAAGACACCACTAAAAAACCATTGATAATTACAGAATTTGTTGTTGTGAGACTCCCCTAATAACCCATGACCTTTAATTCATCAAAACATATAAACAAATCACATTGAAATTATACAACTGTTGGAATTTCAATCCAAGACTCAATTCAAAAAATGACCCCTACTCCCAAATTCCCAAAATTCAAATTCCTTATAAAATTTATAAATCATTAGGAATTTGGTATTGAAAAAATATATACCATATAACTTCTCATTACCAAGAATCCTCATCATCCTTTAAACCAACACAGATGACCAACCTCAGTTTTCGGTTTATATCCAACTTGTTGTGTTATTCTATGGAACATTGAGTCACTTTCAATTACGCAACTCCAAATATGGGGTGAATAATTCATTAAAGATAGATCCACCACTCATAACCATCATTGAAACATGAATATAGTTCTTACCCATTCTTTTCTATCCCAAGACTCTATATTTTCATCTACTAGTTCATCATTGAGCTTATAGTGCTCCCCACCATAAGACTCATCTCATAAATGTTGATTCTAATCCATGGTCCTCTAAACCAACAAAATCGATTATAAAAAAACTCATTTCTAATGGTTATAAGACATCATTTATGTTATTTACATATCACCATATTTAATTATATAAAAAATCACTAGTTAAAACTCTCATGGATGATGGTTCTCAAAGATTCTTGGCTTCAACCACTAACATGTTATCTCATTACCACTCAAAATGATGTATAAAATCCTAAAAGGAATCTCAAGATCATTCAGTGCATCCACAAAATACTAATCCCAATATTTATAGTAATTACATATTTGGGTCCCCAACCAATCAAACTAGTTGTTGTCCTATTGCCCTAAGAATAGCTACCTCATCAATCTAACTCATGCACGTACCACATCAAAATCCTCTTGGGAGAGGTTCCAATGTAATTAATCCATCCAACATCACATAAAAATTTCAAATCTAATGTTTATAAAGAAACTAGATACAACCCATTTCATTAGCACACCAGCACACTAGTTCCACCTTTACAATCCAACTACTAGTCTCATCACACCCATGACCATATCCACATGTGGTTGTACTTCCTCATCCCATATTCTATCCATTACTACATGTAATGATTGTAGATGATCATACCACTCATGCATGATTTCTAATGTGAAACATCAATCACCATCAGTTCTTGGATTATCAGGAAAATCATACTTGGCACCCACTAAATTTCCATATATAATGAGGGTCACCCCCTCCATAACTGATGTTGAACTACCCACTATATATATTTACTTATACCACTCCTCAAATGCAACCATAATAGTTTCGATCATCACAAGTGTGTAAATTCTCAAAAGACACACTTACCACCATCAACTCTTGACACCACTCCATTTATGTTGTCATTAAAATCACATATGAATCGCCTCTCATCAATATCAAAACTTTAGGTCACCAAACCTGTAATAATCCCATCATGATGCCACCCTTACAATATAGGACAAGGCACAACCTTGGGTCAACCACATCAAGACATATGAACCCATATCCAACATCACCTTTCACTATAGGGGAACATTTCGAATTTAATAATAGCTCTTACTAAATCATACTTGTAATGATCCATCTTGTTTCTTGGTCTTCAACTCACAGACAACAGATCACTGACAAATAAAATATTTTATCATATATAACAATCATACTTACCACCACATTCCGATTCGAATTCAAGGGAAATATACTTCAACTTAACCCTGTTTCACATCCCGAATCATGCTCCCATGAGTTTCATGTCATAAAATATGTAACGCCCCGACCCTAGATTCCTAAATTCGGTACATTATTTTAATACATTTGAATGATTACAAGGAATCAATTCCTAAACCACCGATCATTTTAGCAGTCTTGGAAAATAGATAAGTGCATGAACGTTACATTACACATTCTAACAAAGAACACAAAAAAAATATTCCTTTGAGAATTCCATTGTTCCCTTAGCTTAACCCTGCATCGCAAACATGAAATACTTATTAGGATCCTGGTAAAATAAAACATAAGAAAGGGGTGATCTCAAATTCTTAGTGAGGGTAAATAATTTAGTGGAAGCTATAAGCTTTTAAGGTAAGATGTGTAATAAAAAAAATAGCCTTTTAAACATAAACTTGAATATAATATGAAAAAAATAAATCAAACATTACCATATAAACATGCATATGGAAGTTCTACTGGTCGAATAATCACATGTAATAACTAATTTCATAATGATGGAAGTTATTGTACCAGAAATTAATTTCTATGTTAAGGACTCGTGCTAGGACCTAGGGGATAACTGTAACCGGACCCCAACTTGGAGAGCCTCTGTAACCAGAATCCAACCCGAAGAGCCTCTGTAACCAGACTCCAACCCGGAGAGCCTCTGTAACCGGACTCCAACCCGGAGGGTCTGCTGTAACCATACCCCAACCCGGAGGTATTACTTTTACAGGTCCCCAACCCATAACATACTAGTCCAATACATTTATCATAAGAAAAAGTTAAAATATAACATAAAAATTCGTATTAAAACTAGCATACGAAATGTCAATACATTATCCATAAACCATTAATGGTTTAAAAATAACACATACACAGTCAAACATATCACAAAACATTAAATTCAATATGGAAGATTTGTATCATAATAAATCAACTTAAAACATGTTTAAAATCCATTAAAGGATGTTGACATAGATGAAAATGATTAGTAAAATTCTTTGAGAGAAGTACCTATTTTCCATGAAATCGTTTAAAATTCACACAATTTATAAAGGTATTCATTTAAAAGGGTTGTTTGAATCAAAGTGTCCAATACCACTTTTAAACTTTTTAAAATAATTATCATTTCAAAACATTCATGTCCATATAAATAAATCTTTAAAATCATTTTAAAAACATGGACATTAATGAGAAAGGTTTAGAAGAATAAATATTTTAAAACATTTAAAATTATGTTTTAGTAAAAGAATACTTTAAAAATTATCCCTTTAAAAAATATTTTATAAACATGGACATGTATAATAAATATTACCCAGTAAAAAACTTACACATAAAAAATCTCGAATAATAATGATATTGAGGAATTGCCCCTTACCAATTTGGTAACTTATGAAACATACAACACATGAAAGAAGTATCATACAATGAATATATAAATAAAAATAAATTTATGTTTATTTCACAAATAATTCAATTATTGGAAGTACATACACCACACAAAATGAAATAGTGGCAATATAGCATGAATCTCACAGGAATAAGGAGTGAGATGAAAACTCTTTACCTTGCACTTTACTTTGGTCGAGGGTACCTTTAACCTCCTGTATAATTAAAATTGTATGTTATTAGATTATACCAGAACCATATTCATATTTATTTTATCATACATGATTCATTTATGACTTTATACTTCTCATTTAATAATGATTTTCATGTTAAATTATCATTTCAGGTAATAATCACTTTCTCTATCGTACGTTTTTTAACTAGTTATTCTTGACTGCATCATTTAGATCATTATTTAAATAAATAATGAATAAAAACCTTGATTCATATATCATATATATATAATATAAATATTTATAATAGATAGAAATTTGAAATGGAAAACACGGTTTATGGAGACAGTAGGTCGTACGTACGCATAAACGTTGTTTCTGTTTTCATATCGTATGTAATGGAAATAAGTGAATAAGATATATGTAAGTAAATAAATAAATATATATATATATATATATATATATCCAGTATCATTATTATGTCATATATTACATACTTATTAGTAATATATATTTTTATAATCATCGATGAATGGTGAACGTGTAAATGAATCTCATCGTGTCGTGGAGACGGTAATCCGTACATACGCACGAGCGACAATATCATTTCATTAAAAGTGTGGAATTGGATGGTATATTAATTTTACAGAGACATTAGAATGTTATTTTTAATATTTATATACATATTACCCATCATTATATCGATCCAAATAACATAGTGTTGAATAACAAATTACACCACGACGTGGAGACGGTAAGCCATACGTACACACGCATGGTGACATTATCATTCATAGGATGGATAGAATAATGAATATGGTTGTGCCATATTTATAATAACATCACAGTATATATAATTTACTGGATTTATTATTTTGTTATGGAAATAACAAAGAATGAGTAAGTGGAAGAATAAAAGAACTTGAAAGATGGTGGTGAAATCATTACCTCTTCTTCAGGTTCTTCCTTTTGATTTGATCAAAAGGGCTTATTAGGTTGGATTTCTGACGAAAGGAAGACCTCTATAATGAAGATATGATAGTTGGGAGGATATTTGGGCAGGGTTTGGCTTATAAAAATGGATTTTAAGGTGTGAATTTGAGAGAAGAACTTCCCTTTTATAAGAGGGGTGAGGGGCACCATAGAAAAAACATTGAATTTTATATTATATTAAATTAATTTTCGGTTTATAATGGATCAAAAATGAATTATTTAATGGATAAGGTGGTAATGGGTCTAAAACCCCTCAACCAATAGGTTTTAGATAGGTTTGGTTCAATATATTAACATTATCTTTTAGATTTAACTCTTAGTTAAATAGTTTGACATTTATCATGTCTCTATGTATGTTTATATTATATGGTTAATAAACATACTATAAACTTCCAAGAGAACCCCAAGGGGTTAATTAATGACATATATAATAGTATTTATGCCCTTTGGCCGAAAATTATATTTTTAGGAATAGAATTCCAATTAATAATATAATATTTGTTTTAAAAACTCTTTTATGTCAATTTTGACACTATTATGTATTTTTTTTTCTATATTCATAACAACATTATTAATTCCATAAAAATAATTAAATAATCCCTAATATGTCATATTAACCTTTAAAATTTATTTAATCCATAAAAAGTCTTAAATTACATTTAATTGGGTATTTATAATATCGAATATTTTTATATTTCATTAATAAGGTAATTACTGCATAATCATTGTGTCATAAATAAATTAAATTTTTTACTGTCTAAAGATTGTAAACAAAATATAATTATATATGAAATATTTTTATCTTTCTAATTAATATTTATAGTTGAATTTATCTTATGTTTAAACCAATATTGAAAATATTTTAGTTATTAAACTATGAATTTAACACTTTTAACCCTTCTTTAAATTAAGTAATAATAAATGTCCTAATATAATCCAAGTGGACCTAAAGGATAATATTTTATTCCTAAGGTAGTTTTTTTGGACTAATTACACTTATTTGATATAATTAGGATGTTTTTAGGCTAATAATAATATCATTTTTACCTTTAATTACCCTATTTACTTTTAACCGTGGTAAATAAAAGTCAAAAGTTACTATTCACCAAAAATTATTTTTAACTTGTTGAACCAAAATTTACTTCTAATATCAATTTTATCTCACATATTTTTTAAATTCAATCCACAAAAGTAGTTAAATTTGGTTTTATGAAAATTTACAAATGCTCCTAGGAGGTGGGTAATAGACGGAAAAATTTCAATACAATTTTTATATATCTAAAATTATTATAAAATGAAACCAATGAATTACATTGAATTTATATAGGTATTATGTATCTATTTTTACCTAAAATATATA
The DNA here is from genome assembly GCA_963277665.1 of Viscum album. NCBI lineage: Eukaryota > Viridiplantae > Streptophyta > Magnoliopsida > Santalales > Viscaceae > Viscum > Viscum album. Next base: position 192,168,707 of record OY728157.1, on the reverse strand, counting down.
TAAATGAAATAAATAATTATTTAAATGAAAAGTTGGTTTTAACCAATAACTCAGTGTTTTTCACTATTCATTGAAAATTGAAAGTTTCCAGAAAAATACCAAAATTTCGCCCTAAGATAATTTTGATATTCTGAATTCAAAAATTAAGTCTATTTTACCAAATTAAAAACATAAAAGTTTCATTTATTAATTTAAAATTAATTCATGTTGTCAAAACCAAAAAGCGTGTTTTAAGAAATAATAACCATAAAAAATTGACACTTGTTTATGTCCAATTTCAAAGTGAAATTACATACAATGACCAGTATTGTATTAAACGGTAAAAATATAATATATTTATACATATAAACAATTAAAATCTATAATTTATAACTATAACATATTTTGATTAAAAAAGGTTTTTTCAGTTAAAATATAGTATTTTCACTATTCACCCAAATATGAAAGTTATCAGAAAAATGACAAATATTTATTGAAACTAAATAATTATGTCCCAATTCTAAAGAAGAATTTTATTTTGTCAAATTTAATATATAAAATTTTTAAATATTAGATTTAAAGACGGTTCTCCATTAAGAGGTGGTAAAATTTCATTTTTTGAAAAATACTTCTTTTATTTTAAAAAAATTAATTTTTTCTTTCATTATGTCTAAGAAATTAATAATATGGATTCTAAATTTATAAGGATTATATAAATTTTAAAATTAATTTAAAACTATTCATAACCTCTTTTGAACGGCTAGTTTGGTAAGTCGTGGTGCGCTATAACTCGGTGTTGCGTGTAGTGCAATTTATTGAATTACATTGATGAAACAATGTACTATGAAATATTGGGGTGTAACATTCTTAACTCATTCAATAAATTGCATCCTTTCAATTTGAAATTGATCTTCAAAAATAAAAGGTTGAAAATAGAAAATACCTTTCTGGGAAAACCCACATCGGAAATTGTGTTAATAAAATTTAGTCTTAATAAGAGGAAAAGGGAAATGAAAGGGTCACCACCAAATTGTGATCTTGATTAAGAGAATATCGGTGGAAATTAGGGACACATAATTAGATGAAAAATGTAAATAATTATAGGGATTTATTGAGGACATTAATCACAAACAAGTGTAAAATTTAGGGCCTCAAATCCATCAATCTATGATGATTTAAAATACCATCTGTTCAATAAAAAAAATGTATTAGGATAACAAATTTTTGGTTTTAATATTCATTCCATACAGTTTAAGAATTAATTAACCCTTAGAATAAGAGAATATATATATATATATATATATATATATTTATACTTGACATATAGAGTTTCATCCTTCAATAATTCCTACCACAAACTCATCTTTCACTCCAAAATTTTTAATAAATAAATTCTATTTATCCAAATCGTATAGGGTTATAAAAAAATAATGAATTTATAATTCACCTATCAGATCCTTTAAAAAAACAAGATTATATTATCCAATGGCTTCACATAGTCTAGTGGTAGGTGATAAATCCCGATTTCACTATGGTTGTGGGTTCTATTCCCACATCTTTGTCCGATGTGACGGATTATCACACGGTCTGTGTGTTGTCCTTTTTATAACAATCCAAAAATAACCCTAACAATAGTATCCAATTTCAAACTTAATCTATTCCAACCTTTAGACTTATCCAAAATACTTCTTTCCAAACTCACAATCCAAAATTTATAAGGAAGTTAAGCACAATGAAGATTATTTTTTTCCACGTAATAACATGTGAACAACTTCATCATGTAACACCCTGGATTACCATAAAACCTTATTGATTACATTCATGCTCCCTTATCTTTTATATAATACTTGATATATTCCTTATATCCAAGAATTTTGAATATTCCAACAATGATGAAATAAACAAACAATTAATCAGTTCCAAGGAAGTCAAGAACATCCAATATATTTTATCCAAATCAAACATCTCTTATTCCGAAATCACTACCTCATTATCTGGAACAAATTAAGGATTACCTTTCCTTCAACCATGTAGTTTCCAAAAAATTGTATCTTACTATTAAGTCACTTTTCTTAGAACCATATAATCTCAAATCCTCAATAAAATAGTATGGCAGTACAATCTTTATTTATCTCAATAATTAATACAAGCAGTATATTGTTGATACAACACTCAAATGAAATAATTCAGTAATAACAACATAAGAACACTAGTCATTCATCTTCATTCAAGGTAGTATCATAACTTTATTATTATCGAATATCATTATTTACGGTATACTCTGATGACTGGGACATGGATTCACGTAGTTTCCCAACGCCTTACAGATGGATCATTTTACATTTGAAACCTTTTTCTTACCCTTGAAATCATGTACTATGTGTCCTTTTTCTCCACACTTATAAAATACTTTCATTCCCTTCATGAATTTACCAAGGTGATTATTTCCACATTTTTCACATATTGGAAAATCATTCTTTCCCCTCTTCCCTTTGTCCATCTTTCTCTCTACCATCCTTTTCTTCTCTTGCTTCCCTTCAAAGCCATATGACTCAAGGAATTCATTACTCATCTTATTAACACATAATATTATTTCTTCACATGTTAAGAATACATGGGAGATTATTTCCCTTATAAATGTTGGCTTAATACCATGAATGATATGATCCTTCTTACTCTTTGGATCATATATATTTTTGGAGTTCTCATCCCTTCTACTGGGTGCCATTTCTATAAAATGGAATACACTAGGTGAGTTTATGAATCACAATGAATAAATCAAAACTTCTAAAATACCTAACGTAAATTGAACATTATATGGATATAATTCGTAATCATAAAAATATTTTCTTTGAGAAGGTATATACTCATAAATCCTTCATAATGAATAGTAAAGAAAATGGGACTTATCCTATGAACATACCTTGGGAGTGTCGTAACCAAGATTACAGCAAGGCCCGTTGTCATGCACCAGTTCCCATTCGAGTCTAGCTCAAAGTGGTGTTTTTGGGTTTTATCCGTAGGTACATTTGTGCCAGATCGGCCTCTAACGACTCGTATCCAGACAGGGATGTATTTTCTTGGAAAACTCACAAAATATTTACATTACAAAAATTCTAGAATGTTCTTACATACTGATACTCAAAGTCCATCTTAGGGTAATGTGATCTAATAAGAGTTTATCTAAATATATCTTCCATGGTTATTTGTAAACTTCCTCTGATACCAACTGTAACACCTCGACCCTAGATTCCTAGAGTCGGTGCATTATTTTAATACATTGGAATTATTATAAGGAATCAAGTTCTGAAAGACCGATCAGTTTAGTAGTCCTGGAAAATAGATTACATGCATGAACGTTAGATTACACTTTCTAACATACAACACAAAAAAATAATCCTTTGAGGAATCCATTGTTCTCTTAGCTAAACCCTGCATCTCAAACATAAAACACTTCTTGGGATCCTGGGAAAATAAAACATAAGAAAGGGGTGAGCCCAAATTCTTAGTAAGGGTAAATAATTTAGCGGAAGCTATAAACATTTAAGGAAGGATGTGTAATAAAAAAACAATATCCTTTTAAACATAAACATGAACATAATATGGAAAAAATAAAAAAACAATTACCATATAAACATAAACATGGACATTTTACTAGTTGAATATTCACATGTAATAACTAATTTCATAATGAGGGAATGTATTTTACCTAAATTTAATTTCTATGTCAAGGCCTCGTGCTAGGACCAAGGGGATAACTGCAACCGGACACCACCCCAGAGAGCTTCTGTAACCGGACTCCAACCCGGACATCCTTTGTAACCGAACTCAAACCCGAAGAGCCTCTGTAACCAGACGCTAAACCGAAGAGCCTCTTTAACCCGACACCAACTTGGTGGGCTTACTTTTACCTGTACCAACCTGGAACATACTTGTTCAATACATTCATGTTAAGAAAAAGTTTAAATATAACACAAATATTCGTATTAAAACTAGCATACGAAATTTCAATACTTTATCCATAAACCATGAATGGTATAAAAATAAAACATACAAAGTCAAACATATCAGAAAACATTCAATACAATATGTAAGACTTTTATCATAATAAATCAACATCAAAAAGATTTAAAATCCATTAATGGATGTTGACATAGATGAAAATGATCAGTAAAATGCTTTGAGAGAAATACCCATTTTCATGAAATCGTTTAAAATTCCCAAAATTAATAAAGGTAGTCATTAAAAATGGTTTTCTGAATCAAATTGTCCCATACCACTTTGAAACTTATTAAAATAATTATCATTTCAAAACATTCATGTCAATATAAATAAATCCTTTAACCCATTTTAAAGATATGGACATTAATGAGAATGGTTTAGAAGAATAAATCTTTTAAAACATTTAAAATGATGTTTTAGTAAAAGAGTCCTTTAAAAATAATCCATTTGAATATTCTTTTATGAAACATGGAAGTGTATAATAAATATGTCCTAGTAAAAACATACACATAAACAATCTCGAAAAATAATGAGATTGAGGAATTAACCCTTACCAATTAGGTAACTTATTAAAACATACACTCCATGAATGACGTATCATACCATGATGATGTAAATACACATAAATTAAAGTTTATTACACAAATAATAAAATTATGGGTAGTACATACACCGCACAAAAGGAAATAGTGGCAACATAGCATGAATCTCATGGGAATAAGGAGTGGGATGAAAACCCCTCACATTGCACTTTCCTTTGGTCGAGGGTACGTTTAATCTCCTATATAATGACTATTTTATGTTATTAGATTCTACCAGAACCATATTCATATTTATTGTATCATACATGATTCATTTATGACTGTATACGACCCATATAATAATTATTTTCATGTTAAATTAAAATTTCGGGTAATAATCACTTTGTTTATCGTACGTTTTTTAACTTGTTATTCATGACCGTATCATTTAGATCATGATTTAAATACATCCAGGATAAAATCCTTGATTCATATATCATATATATATAGAATATAAATATTTATTATAGATATATATATGAAATGGAAAACACTGTTTATGGAGACGGTAGGCCGTACATACGCATAAACGTTGTTTCTGTTTTCATATCATATTGAACGAAAGTACGTAAATAAGATATATGTAAGTATATATATATATATATATATATTTCTATTAGTATTATTAATTAATATATTATATACTTATTAGTAATATATATTTTTATAATCATTGATTAATGGTGAATGTGGAAATGAATCTCATCACATCGTGGAGACGGTAATCTGTACGTACGCACGAGTGACAATACCATTTTCTTAAAGGTGTGGAATTGGATGGTATATTAATTTTAAAGTGACATAAGAATGTTATTTTAATTATTTATATACATATTACTCACCATTATATCAATCCAAATAACATATTATTGAATAACAAATTACACCATGGCATGGAGACGGTAAGCCGTACATCCGTATGCATGGTGACATTATCATTCATAGTATGGATAGAATAATGAATATAGTTGTGCCATATTTATAATAACATCATAGTATATATAATTTGATATATTTTTTATTTTTTTATGGTAATAACAAAGAAATAGAAAGTGGAAGAATAAAAGAACTTGAAAGAGGGTGGTGAAATCATTACCTCTTCTTCGGGTTCTTCCTTTTTATTTGATCAAAAGGGCTCCTTAGGTTGGCTTTCTGAACAATGGAAGACCACTAGAATTAATATAGGATATTTGGGAGGATATTTGGGCAGGTTTTGGCCTATCCATATGGATTTTAAGGTGTGAATTTGAGAGAAGGAGAAGTTCCCTTTTATAAGAGGGGTGAGGGGAACCTTTGGAAAAACTTAAAATATTATTTTATAATAAATTTATTTTAAGTCTCTAATGGATCGAAAATAAAATATTTGAAGTATATTATTGTAATGGGTCTAAAAAGACTCAACCAATAGGGTTTATATAAGTTTTATATAGGTTTTAAATAGGTTTGGGTCACTATATTAACCTTATCATTTAGATTTAACACTTAGTTAAATATTTTGACATTTCCCATGTCTCTTTGTATTTTTATATTATATAGTTAATAAACTTAGTATAAAATTTCAAGAGAACCCCAAGTGGTTCATAAATGACATATATAGTAGTATATAATCCATTTGGTCGAAGATTAGATTTTTAGGAATAGAATTCCAATTAATAATATAATATTTTTTTAAAAAACACTTTTATGTCAATTTTGACACTATTTGGTATTTTTTTCTCTAAATTCACAACAGCATTATTACTTCCAAAAAATTCATAAAATCAACCCTAATATGTCATATTAACCTAGAAAATTATTTTAATTCATAAAAAGTATTAAATTATATATATTTTTGAATTTATAATATCAATTATTTTATATTTCAATAATAAGGAAATTACTACATCAACATTGTGTCATAAATAAATTGAATTATTTAATGTCTAAAAATTATAAATAAAATACCATTATGTAGGAAATATTTTTATCTTTCTAATGAATATTTATAGTCTAATTTATCTTACGTTTAAATTAATATTAAAAATGGTTTATTTATTAAATTTGAATTTAACACTTTCAACTCTTCTTTGAATTAAATAATAATAAATGTCCTAATATAATCAAAGTGGACCTAAAGGATCATATTTTATTACTATGGTTTTATTTGGTCGAATTACACTTATCAATGGAATTAGGACGTGTGTTAGGGTAATAATAATATCATTTTTACCTTTAATTACCCTATTTATTTTTAACCGTCGTAAATAAAAGCCAAAAATTACTATTCAAAAACAATTATTTTTTTCTTATTGAACCACATTTTACTTACTGATATCAAGAAATTCCTTCATATTTTCAAAATTTAATTCACAGAAGCAGTAAAATTATGTTTTATGCAAATTTGCAAATGCTCCTAGAGGTGGGTAAAAGAGGGTAAAATTTCCATTAAATTTTTATATATCTAAACTTATTATAAAATGACAAAAATGAATTTAATTGAACTTATATTGGTATTATGTATATATTTTTTCCTCAAATAAATTTAATTGAAATAAATAAATATTTAAATGAAAAGTCGGTTTTAACCAATAACATAGTGTTTTCACTATTCATCAAAAATTTAATGTTTTCAGAAAAATACCAAAATTTCACCCTAAGATAATTTTGATATTTTGAATTAAAAAATTAAGTCTATTTTACTAAATTCAAAACATAGAAGTTTTATTTATGAATTTAAAATAATTCTCATTGTCAACCCCAAAAAATGTGTTTTTAAAAAAAATAACAATCAAAAGATTGACAGTTGTTTGTGTCCAATTTCAAAGTGAAATTACTTACAATGACTAGAATTGGATTAAATGGTAAAAAATGTAATCTATTAATACTTACGAAATATTAGAATTTATAATTTAACACTATAATTTTTTTTGATTCAAAATGTATTTTTCAATTAAAATATAGTATTTTTCACTATTCACCCAAATATGAAAGTTAACATAAAAACAAAAAAAAATTATCGAAACAAAATTATTATGTCCTGATTCTAAAGAAGAAGTTTATTTTGTCAAATTTAATATATAAAAGTTTCAAATATTGGATTTAAAAGGGGTTCTCCATTAAAAGGTGATAAAATTGCATTTTTTAAAAAATAATTCTTTTTTCTGAAAAAAATGAATAGTTCTTACATTATGTCCAAGAAATTCATAATATGGATTCTAAAATTATAAGTATTATTTAAAATTCAAAATTCAATTAATAATATTCATAAACTCTTCTTAATGGCTAGTTTGGTAAGTCGTGGTGCGCTAGAAGTCGGTGTAGCGTGTAGTGCAAGTTATTGGATGACTTTGAAGAAATAACACACTATGAAATCTTGGGGTGTTACAAAATACAATATCATTTGATTAAACCACTAAAAGTTATTCTTAACATGTCAATATCACCTATTTAGAAGAACCCTTGATGATCTTCTTCAAAATCAGGCATTTCACTTATGCTATAATCCACTACACGATCAACTACTAACTCGAGTTGTCTTAATACCTAAAGCATCTACCCATGTACTCACTACACCAATGAAAGTGAAACCAAAACCAATAGGGTCAAGTACCTTATCGATCCTACCCATATAATCTAGTATTATTACTAAAACACTACCACTCCAGGTGATTTTCTCAGGAAACCCCAAGACATCCAATGTGACTACACAATATACCCAGTATAAAATCTTAGGAATAAATCTCAACCCAAAGTACCAACCCATGATTCCCATCTCTAAAGGTGGTCACAATCCCAAGATAACATTTATCTTAGGTCACCCTCACATATCATATATCATCTCAAACATAGTACTCAGAAAATCAGTATCACAAGTCATATCTCAGTAGAACTATGCTCTCCCACATAGCACAAAAACCATAGTTCTCACATAGTTCATGGATCATGAGGTAAACCTCTGCTTTCATCTTACCTTTATAAGGAAACTCATTGGCCTAAACACTCATTATTGGGTTCTCAAAAACATATATATACATATCAATAAACATGTGTCGGGTCATAAAACTACTAGGTAACTCATCCTCACTGGATATCCTCGTATGAGAATACCCCCTCGAGAATCATGATTTAATGTTTTCTTTCATTGGGCCTCCACATAAGGTAGACACCCAAAATATGATTACCTTATCATATATTCACATACATGAATATAATGAAATCACCCTACCATGATCCACATTGATTATACCATGAGAATATGGTTTAGTTAAGTATATTTCCACCAAGAAGATATATAGGATCAAATCATATAGGTTTCTGTTGACTCTTTATATAATCGAACCTATTGATCTCGAAAGTAGTACCAAAACCACTATAAGGGTTCATAACTGAGGAATATAATTCTCATACCAACCTACTAGGGTCCATATGCATCCCTTACTTTGAAGGGATTCGTATCTAGCAAAGAGCATCTCATTATAGATCCACATGACCTGTCATCATATGGAAAATACATTATGTACTAGATTAGTAGAATGTCATCACCAAGTGATATGGTAAACCTCCATATAATTTATTATTAACACTATAAAAAAATTAATCCTTATAATCAGTTATATCAATCAAATTCTAGCATACATTTTTCAAGTGAATACATTATTCCAAATATGATGCTTTTACACAGCCTCTTACCATTGGTACAAGATCCATAAATTATAATAAACCATAAAATCTCAAAAATCAAGTGCATCACACTAGGTGAAATTAAACAACATTAAAAATGGAAACTAGGAAAAAAATATAATATCCCTGGTAACAAAGAATTCTAATCAGTAAGGGTGGTCATGACACACCAGTCTGATATCTATCACAAGATTTGACACATTCATATGATACCTCTCTACCATAACCCCAAATAGTAAATAAACAAAAATCCAGATAAAATATTTGATATTAGTCACATAAACTTTGATACCACTATTGTACTATCCCTATCCCATTTCACTCTAAATTGTAACCATACCAGGTCAATATGTGGCCCTAGGTATGCCTTGTCATACACTAGAGGTGACTGACAAACAATCGGGGTTTAGGGTATTACTATGGGGATATTATACCCCCCATATTAGAGTGTGTAACAATAGTGGAAATAAACTAAAAAACATCCACAATAATAAATCAAATTTCATGGAATAAATAAACAAGAACCATCAATAATAAATTTTATATGGAAGAAAATAGTTAAACAAACTCATGTCCATGACAGTATAAAATGATTGATCATTCACTAGGAAAATCACATATTTAGAATAAATAAAATGATATAAGACAATGTGGCTCTAATTCAATCCTCAATCCATTCCTCATACCAATCACCAATCTCATCCGAGTTATCCTGGTCGATCAAGCTACTCCAAGACTTTACCCAACTAGAACACCTGATTATTTAGGTTCACTCAGGTGCCTAGTGCCATTGCCGCTCATAAATGGTGTGAGTAAAACTTAGTAGGGAAACACTAATGTAGTATCATACATAGACAATAAATTAATTATATGTGTATGTGACATACTCATATGAATAAATAAAATATAGTTTAGTATCGAAAATAAAATAACCACCATCAATCTTCAGGTTCTAACGTGACAACTAGTATCGAATATACCTGCTTAATCTAGTTGTGGAGTTTCTTTGAGAACATCATATAATCATTCCAACTCATAATAGGTGAAACCAACAACCCCCATGAGTTTATCATATGAGTTCCATAGTATAATTCATAAATCTAACCCCTAGGTGGTGATCTTAGGGAATAAATTAGTCATCATGCATAAATCCACCCCCTATGAGATAATCCTAGGAAATAAATCATCATCAGGCATCATTACTGACTCCTAGGGGAGACCCAAGGTAGTTATAAGAATCAATAATCATCATCGACACCTTAGGGGTGACCCTAGGTCATCATGATCATTGGTAATCATTGTTGACCCCTAAGAGGTAATTTTTGGTGATCAATCATATCTGGAACAAATGTCAAATCCTTAGAGGGGACCCTAACAAATCCATATAACTTCATGAATACATGCTGGATCATAGGAATCCTAGAAATCTCATAAATAATTGGCAATTCTTAGTGGTAGTATGTTTCCCCCAAGATATTTCATAATAATAATTAAAACACAAGTTAGCTATTTGCCCAAAACCTTCTAACATAAATGTGGTTGGACACTCAAGAACACGACTTGAAATCTTCCCTATACCCATATACAACATACATCATCTATCCATGTTCTAAGGTGACATGAACAATCAACTCTAACAATTACCACTTGCACCATTAAAGGGGTCATTATATCACTAGGGCACCCTCTGAGATCCTTTAGGCCACAACATAACATGTAAACCCATATGGTAATGTATTGTAATGAAACATTTTTTATGCCATGTAATCGATATCATCACATCTGGGGGGAATCATATTACCACTATGACATAAAAATGGATTTATGTTTATGTTAGTAAACATTAATATTCAATAGAATTTTGAATCCATAGTGAACATAGCATACCATTCGACTATTAAATCAAAACTAATAATGTTTACTTGAAGTGCGATTCAAAAGGTGTAATGATTTTATACATGAAAAAAAAATTTTATTTCCACAAAATAGATTCGATTAAACTTTATTTATTAAATTTACATCAATAAACGTTAATATTTTATTTTATCAAAATTATTTAAATCTAGTGGTATAAGATTTATTCTTTAATGATTGAAAATATTATTTAAAATTTAAATTATAGAAAACTTTTCTCATTAAATAAGTTACTTTTCAAAGAAAATATCAAATTTAGAAAAATATTGATCAATACTAAAGAGTGAGAATAATAAATTATATCAATAATGTATTATTCTTCTGCACCATGTAATGAATCAAAATTTTTTTCTTAAAACACCATAATGTTGTGGTATTTACTAGAAAATAACTCATTCTAATTGTTTATTTTCTCAATATATTTAAACAATCAAAATCAGGATATCAATTACATTTTATCATAAAATCAATTTTCCCTCTATAATGTAGTCCTAGGATCATAGAACCTTAAACCTATTTTCTTTATCTTTTTATATCTTTTATGACTTATTTTTTAAATTCAAATTGAAATATTTCAAAAATAAAAGCTGAAAACAATATATTTTTTCAAGATGTAGCTAAATAAATAAGACAAAAAATAAAACATATATAATTTTCATCCAACAGATTCACAACAAAATATAAAACCCAAAAGATGTCAGATATTTCATCATCCAACTGATTTGCAATGTAATATTCCAAACCAATGACAACATTAACTTCTATATGGATGCATTTTTACAAAGTTGATGATTGAAAAGAGGTAGATGTCATGGAATATATGTATGGGGAGCCTATTATTCCTCACAACAACATATACCAACATTGGGTTTGATATGTTTCATGTTTCATAGTAAAAATGTTGTCGCAAGGAGACTCACATGATATCGAGGATGATGATACTTCAATATATATAAAAAATAATTAATTTTGGGGTGTCTTATTATAGTATCATGCAACTAGACTTGTAGGGATACATCGATGTGGGATAATAAGCCAATTTGGATAACTATGGGAAATTAGAGATATCGAAAAACCTCGATTTTGTTTGATTCGTGGTCACATTCAACCCTTGAATGACTCGAGACTTGGATTTGAGCCTTGGAATAGTTGGATCCTTGAATATAGCATAGATTTGGTCATGGATTCAATAAAAAGAACCACCAGCGGAAGGCTTCTTCCAAGGAGAGGTTTGAATATTGTGATCTGGTTTGCAATGGTTAGGGTTCGTAAAATAGATCATGACACTTTCTTAAGCGCTTCAAAAAAAGTCTTGATGAAGATACCTTTTATTAGTACTAATTTAATAAGTGCTCATAAAATTAATCTTTATCAATGATTTCTTTAGTGCTGAAAAATAAATATAACACTTTTTAAAAAAAATTAATACTTTTATAAAAATTATAAATATTATATGTAATTATAATTCTTATAATAATAATTTTATGAAATAATAATTTTATAATTATTTGAGAATATAATTATTTATTTATAATTATATAATTACTTTTAAAACAAATATTATTTATTTATTTATAATTTCAAATGTATAAAAATAGTAAATATACATTTATAATTATATTTATTTATAAATACCTTTTTACAAATGTATTTTTAAAATTATTAATGAATATTTATTCTTAAGTTCATGCATGTTAAAAATGAGTAAAATTGATAAATAAAATGAGTAAATTATTGAAAACATAAGTAATTTTGATTAATATAAATCATAAAAAATAGATATATATTGAAATAAAGATGAATACGTATACTAAAAATATTAAAACATGGTAAATAAATATATATAAAATAAATTATATAAGGTAATTAAAGTTTAAAAAAAATTGTTTTTGTGTGTGTGTATGTATATAAAAATGAATTAATTACATATATGTAAAATAAGTATAATATGTTTGATTATAAATTGAAAAACTAAACAATATTCAATTATATCTATTATTTGATGCAATTACATAGTATTTTTAATTAATATTAATTTTTAATTATAAACTTCACATAATATATTACTATTAAATATAAAAAATAAATAATATTTTTTTATTATATAAATAATATTTATATACATTAATATATATCAATATAGTTAGTATATACAATTTATTAACATTATCAAAAATCATCTAATTAATAAAATGTTTATAAATTTTCTCAATTTAATTATTTGTAATTTTAATTTGTTTAATTTTTATTTTATAAATATTTATATATTTAATTCGTACTATTCACTAATATTTATAATTTATATATGGTATAATAAATTTATTCATTTTTATCAATAATTATTTAATTAATAAAATTTGTAATTTTTTTCAATGAAATCATTTTTATTTATTAAATATTTTCAATTTATTTATTCAGACCTTTATCAGTTCTAAAAGGGAACTAATAAAGGATTACATAATGAACACTAAAAATATAGCACTGATAAAGGGTTATCTTTATCAGTGCTAAAAATAAAGCACTAATAAAGGATTAAATTTATCAGCACTTGCTTTAGCATTGATAAAGATTCCATTTATCGTTGATTTTTTCTAATGATGATAAATACAAGAACTGTTAAATGCTAGTTTTATAGTTGTGATATTTTGAATAAGAATAATTTCTAATTTCTTATGAGTTCAAATTGATTTTTTATCAAAATTATTAGTAAAAGAAAATAAAATTTATTATTGCAATTAAGAAAAAAATAAGATTATTAAGGGACTAAAATTTAAATTTATGAGAAAAAAATGACTTGGAAACTTTTCCAACACCCATTGTATGGACATATTTAGACCATATACCTTATATGTTCAATATGGGTCTGTCATTGGGGCCTTGTGACATGAAAAAAAACATGGGTGTAATTCAATCTTTCAAAAAATTACAAGTGTGCCACTCACCCCAATTATAAAAGGCCTTCCCCTCTCCTCTCCAATTCACACATTCAAACAACTTTGGTTCATCCAATAACTAACCAAATCACTCCCCAAATTCAATAATATCATCCTATAATACTTATATTGGTTATAAATCCAACTTAGTAGGGCATTAGTGAAAATCTAATGAGTATACCCAAAAATATGTAATGTTATTCTAAAAGAATTTTTATTCTATTTTATTCTCCACCTACTTTATTTTGTATTATAAAAGGATTATATAATAACCTTGGTATCTCACATATACTTATATTTTGTTATGTTAAGTTTACTACCTTCAACATCACACACTTCCATCAAATGGGTTAAGAAATCATCATTTGTGTGTATGACGAACTAACGTCACACGAATTGATGTTGTTACTTTTTTAATTACAACCTTCCAAGGTTGGGAATAATGATTGATTTATAGTTTATATATTATATATATGATATTATTTTTATTTTTATTCTTATTTAATTATTATATTATATGTGCCTTTATGCTTTACATTTTTTGGGAATATGAAAACATTACTCATGTGTACGACGGACTACCGCCTCGAAAATTGATGTGACTCATTCACTCTATACACGGAATGAATTAAGGATGACATTAATATAAATATGTGATATATAAGACATTATAATGATACTTTAATAACACATATATATATTTATATATCATTTAATTTTATTTCATTCAATATGATAATAGAATGGAAACAATGTTCATGCGTACGTATGCGTATAATCTCCATGAACGATGTATTTCATTTCCTATCACAAAATTTTATAAATTACTCTAAATATATATATATATATATAATGAATATTTATTATATTTACATCATGGTTTACATTCTAGAGATTATTAAACCATGATCAAAGTAATAGTAACAGTAAATAACGAGTCAAAACATACAAAAAAACAAGGCAATTAACATCCAAAATAATGAAAATAATGAAAGATTATTAGAAAATGGGTGATAAGATTTTATAAAAGGATAACATATGATATTATAAATATTAATATGGTTATTTTACAAGAAAGTAAAATACATAAAACCATTATACAAGATTTCAAATAGTGCTCAACCAATTGGACATGTAAAGTAAAATATTTCATCTCAATTTACATTCAATTGAGACTTAATTGTTATTATGAACCAATTCTCTATGAGGATTATATAATGAACCATTGAAATATATTATCATTAATAACTAATTCTTCATGATTTTTTAATTTTTAATTTTAATTATTTAATCCAAGGGGATTTGATTTGAAAATTACCAAGTAATAAAAGTTATTGTAAAATTTCACTTTATTTTTTGATTGTTAATTTCTCTTGACAAAATCACTTTATTATAATAATTTTTCATTTAAAATTACATTAATATTAAATATAAATATTATTTTTTAGTTTATATGATTATTTATTAAATAATATTCTATTTTTAGATATTTTTTTACTTTGAATGTTATTTGATTTACTGGGGAAATATTTTTAAATATGTATCCATTACTCAATACAGATATTTAATAAGGAATGTTGTTTATAAATTAAATCTATTATTATATATATTTATAATTATTTGGACTTGTATTAAATGGGTTGGGTACTATTTAAATTAAACCCATCGATTGATCGTTAGTCTCATGAGATGAATCAGTTAGCCAAATCATATGAGTTTTTACCTAGTATGATTAAACCGTCTTATGAAAGGTCTTAATGGTAAATCTTCCATGTACTTGGGAAAAATTAACTCTAATATTTTATAATTTCATTAATATTAAATTCATTTTTTATTTGTTTCCATGATATTTTTTCTATTACATTATCTATGAATTCATTTAATGATTAGTTTATTTGTTAAATGACATGTATTTCTATTATTTATCTTTCAATATTTATTATACCTTATCCATATATTTATGTTCAATGTGTGTTTATTTATCTACCATGAAATATTTATTATAATTATTGATTCTTGATAGCTTACATTTTAATTAAACCTTACATAGAATTTTAGATCACCATTTTTTTTTTATTTCCCTGGGATATGAAGATGAATTCTTAGAATGAGTTTCAGGATGTGGAGATTTTAATTTTTTTATGTTTTGTAATCTTTTCCCAATTTAATATGGGTATTATGTGTGTAATCAAGTTTTCAAAAAAAATTAACCTATTAAGTACTTTGGTATCTAAATCTTTAATCTATGCTAATGTAATAAAGTAAGGTATAAACTCTGGGTTACCGAGGTCGGGGTTGTTATAATTGTTATCAGGGGAAGTTTACTAGAATCCTTGAGAACTATATTTATGAAAACCTAGATTAGGAAATATAACCCTAAGATTTAATTTGATTATAAGTAGAGAAGAACATCCTAAATTTTTGGGAAGGTGTATATTATATAGGTCTTCCTAGCAGTGCATCCCTATCTAGATACTACAAGTGGACTTGGTTCTAAAATAGATGTACCTATGGGGTAATAACTCTAAAAAGGATGTGTAGGGATTGAATTGATATTAACCTGGTACATGAAAATGGGCCTTAATATTCACCTAGTTTTACACTCTTGGGGGGATACACTTGGGATAATTTACATTTTATTTACAAACCATTATGAAGGATTTAAAAGTAAAAATATCCTAAAAGAAACCAAAGATTAGGATTCTGAGAATAATAGTGCATAAATTTTCATTTGTGTTGAGAGTTACTCAAAATTTATAATTATACATTATGATTTAAAATACATAACTTTAGGAGATAAGTTGGTATATGTCATTGTTTTGAAATGGTGTCTAGAAGGAATAATAATATCAATACTCATAGATAATGTAGAGATTTCCATGCTGATGATACCAATACAGCTCGTATTGGAATAGAGAAAATTATGGATATATTAGGGAAGCTTAATTAGGTTATGAAAAATAACCTTTCCCAGATGGAGAAACCTATTATATAGTGAAATTATCCCATGTTGGATTGTTTTATGCAACAGAAACCCCCATCTTTTAGTGGGACTACTAATCCAATTATAGTTGACAAATGTATTTAGTCTATGGGGAAGATATTTATGGATTTGTGATGAATTGAAATGTAAAATGTTACACTTGTAATGTATTTTATAAATTTTTTATCAATTGTGGTTTTTGATCCAAAATACTAGAGATGAAGAAGAAATAGAACTCATAGAATGGAAAAGTTTTAAGGAGACATTCATAGACAAATATTTTCCTCATGAGTAACAAATTAAGATTATTAGAATGTTCTTTAGCTTAAATCAAAATGATGAATAATGTGTCACTGATTATGAATCTACCTTTACAAGGTTATCTAGTAATGGCACATATTATATATGCAACATAGAGTGCTATATTGACAATTTCTTTTAATGGATTAAGTTAAATCTATCAACGGTTCTAGTATCTCTATTTTTTCATACAATAAAATAGTTTTATATAGCATCAAAAAAGATAATGAATTCTCTAGATCCTACATATTCAAGGTAAATAAGTAGAAGAATAGGTCTTATAAACACTATGAAAAATGAAATTAATGAAACAAGAAGAAGGAGATAAAGATGTTACTGTATTGAGATAACTGTAGAAGGAATCATCTTGGGAAATGATTGAAGGGAATGTGAGTTTTTTATAAGTGTGAGGAAAGGGGTTATTTTGTTGAAAATTGAAGGGGACGGAGTAAAATTTAACTATTCAGTGTTAAAACTGTAAGGAGAAGTAGAAATGTGAAAAATAATTCCTCAATCATAAAGGGAATATTTTATAGAAGAGGATAATGAGAGATAAACAAGATTATTAGATCACTATAGCTTAGGTAAAATTACCCAATGATTTGGTGGAATGTACAATAATCCTATCTTTAAATTTATCCAATGCATTATTTTATCCTAGATCATCACACTCTTTTATATCTACCATGTTTTCTAAACAAATTAGATATTTCAGTATCGATTTAATGATGGTGTCAGCAGTAGAAACTCTTAAGGGAAGTCTCATTGCAAAAAACATGTGTCAGAAATTCACCATTATGACACATAAACATGATTTATTTTATTACCTTATTATCATACCTATGGATAAATCCAATATGCTAATCAATATATAATGGATTTCAAAGTATGATGCAAATATTAATTACAAGAAGTAGGAAATTATGATTTGTGCGAAATATGTAGAATTCCTTACCTTTATATTTGAAACTTTATCATCTAATTCTTATACAG
Organism: Viscum album; assembly: GCA_963277665.1. Taxonomy (NCBI): domain Eukaryota; kingdom Viridiplantae; phylum Streptophyta; class Magnoliopsida; order Santalales; family Viscaceae; genus Viscum; species Viscum album. The sequence continues at coordinate 192,150,363 of OY728157.1, read as the reverse complement.
ATCCACCCCCCAATAGCTCTACTGAATGAAAATATTGGGGAAGAAGTTAAAACAAAATATTAGGATAAAGAAGTTAATATTAAAATTGAGTATTTACCTATTATACAGGAATACATTTATGTATTTCCCAAATAATTACTTATAAATCCCCCAGAGCATGAAGTTGAGATTTCCATTGATTTAATCCCTGATGAAAACCCAATATCAAAGACTTCCTATAGAATAGATAGTATGGAATTAGTGGATTTGAAGAAACAGCTAGAGTATCTGGGTAATAAGGGATTTATTCACACTAGTGTTTCACCATGGGGATTCCATGTTCTCTTCTTTAAGAAGAAAGATGGATCCATGAGGCTATGCAATTATTATATAAAATTAAATGTTATTATAATAATTATAAAGTATCACAAGCCACACATTTATGACCTATTTTATCAACTTCAGAGTTCCCAATATTTTCCAAAGTCTGATCATCATTCTGGGTATCATCAATTTTGAGTAAATAAGGAAGAAATTATGAATAACTTTTTTCAAATTTAGCATGGATATTTCATGTTTATAGTAATGTCATTTGGATTGACTAATGACGCCTATATGTTTATGGATATAATTTATAGTTTATTCAAGGAAAATCTTTATGATTTTTTTGTGGTATTCATTGATGATATTTTAGTGTATTCTAAAATCGACGGAGGACTACACTACTAGAATATTGGGCATTGAAGCCCCCCTGACATGGGAGACCGCCTCTGGCGGTGGTTGTAGTTACCCAATAGCGATCGCCAATGGTGGTTTCTCTGCCTTTTGTAAAAAAAATACCTTAGGGCTTCAGTGCCCCCCCCACCATCCCCCTCGACCTAGCCCCCCCTATCGCCGGCCTCCCCACGCACCCTCCCCCACCGCCCTGCCTCGCTGCGCACCCCGTCCCCCTCCACCGCTCGCCGCCGTCGCCGCCCTCATTGGCCTCCGCACTCCGCACGCCCTATGCCCTCTGCCCTCCTTCTCAGGCCGCCCTCCACCCTCCATCCATACTCCACTCCCCTCCGTCACTCCATCCTCTGGCCTCCGGCCTCCTCCCCCTTTGTCTCCTACCCCTCTAACCTCCGGCCTCTGGCCTCTGACCTCGGCCCTTGCCCCCCCACCCCCCCAACCCCCACCCCGGATGACCCCCACAACACAGAAATCCCCCCTCCCCGCACCCTGGACAACCCCCCCCCCCCCCCCCCCCGCACTCCGGACAGGGCCCCCGCACCTCGGACAAACCCCCCCCCCCCCCACCCCCCACCCCCCATCACCCCGGACATCCCCCCCCCGGACACCCCCCCCGCACCCCGGACATCCCCCCCACACCCCGGACAACCCTCCCCACCCACAACACTCCGTACACCTCACCCCACAACCCGAACCCCCCCCCCCCCCCCCCGCACCTCGGACAGCCCCCCGCACCCCGGACACCCCTCCGGACACCCCGGACACCCCCCACCCCCCACCCCGGATAGCCCCCCCCCCCCCCCCCCCACTACCCGTCCCCCATCCTCTCACTGCCTCCTATACTCCGGCTCCCCGCCGCTGCCGCCGCCCGTCCCCTCCCTCGCTGCACCGCCTTTGGCTTCTGCTCCCCTTCGCTGCCTCTCCTCTCCCTCGCAGCACCGCCTTCGGCTCCCCTCCCTTCCAGGGTTGTAGCGCAATCAGCTATGACATGGGCTTTCAGTTACATTATTGTTTTATCAATGGTTCATAAACAATTGATTAGTATTTATTTTAAATATAGTTGACTTGAAAAATTAAAATGTAATCAGTATTGCATAAATGTCTGATATAGAGATTTTATTATGGATAAGAGTTGGATTGATCTTCCAAATTGAACGTCTAGTGAATATTTCAATGGCATTATGAAGCTTATTGACATCACCAGAGGATTTGAAAGTGACTATATTAGTTTTCCATGTAGAAAATGTGCTAACTGATATCAATTCACATGAGATACTGTGAGGGAGCACCTATTCATTAATGGATTTCTGAAAAATTATAAGAGTTTGACTCATCATGGAGAAGAATATGTTCATTTTCAAAATACGGATGCAGCTCAGATGGATGTTGATGCAAGGATGAATGGTCCAATGCTTAAAATGCTTACTGAGATGGTACGTGGTTTGATCCTGAAGGCATTGACATCCAGAATCTTGAGAATGGTGAGATAAATCATTTCTCTGGTGTAGATCATGATTCGAGGAGGGTTTATGAAGAACTTGATGATGCAAAAACAGAATTATATCCTATAT